>BSBM01000018.1:14615000-19960000 GCA_027924585.1 Larix kaempferi | reverse complement strand
CTAAAAAGCTTGAGAGCTTCTTCGCCTTTACCATTCTGTGCAAATCCTGCAATCATCGCATTCCATGACACTAAATTTCGTTCAGGCATTTCATTAAATAGTTTCAGAGCCACGTCAAGCAACCCATTCTGTGCATATCCTGTGATCATTGCCGTCCAAGCAAATATATCACTATAGGGTATTTTCTGAAAGAGCCTCTGAGACTCATTTAGTTTCCCTGCCTTTGAATATCCCGCTATCATGGCCGTCCAAGAGATCACATCTGGTTCGGATATTTTGTCAAACACTTTGCGCGCAGTCTCTAAGCTCCCACATTTTGCATACGTGTCTACCAAGGCATTAGCCACCACAACATCAGACTGAAATCCGCTACATATAATTTCCCGATGCATTTCCATGCTCAGTTGCAGAGAAGCCAGCTCGGCACAGGCTGGAAGAACGCTGGCGAAGGTGAATTCATTGGGTTTGAAATGGTTTCGCTGCATTTGGCCAAAGAGTAATAGTGCCTCCTCGGCGAAACCATGACTTGAATAAGCTGCAATCATCACAGTCCACGAGCACACATTTCGTTGAGGCATTTGACTGAAAACTTTGCGAGCATCCACTATATCCCCACACTTGACATACATGTTCATTAGCGTATTACTTAAAACCGTATTTGCCATGAAACACCTCGCATTCTCATAGATATTAATGTGAGCATGAATAAGTTTGCCCTCCGTTAAGGCCTTATTCTTAATACAATCTTGCAACAGAAAAATGTATGTAGAACGGTGCACAGGATTTTCTGTGATTTGAAAAATATGCAGTGCCTCCTTCAAACGATCCTGTTTACATAGTGCTCTCAAATTCTCGATAGATTTAGCATTTACCACTTGTGTTTTGCTCAAATTCTCGATAGACGTAGCATTAACCACTTGTGTTTTGTGAGCGCCAGTCGCAGCCTTCATCCTACAATCAATACGAAGCATCGACCCCGGAAACGATATTCTCATAGTCGTATTCTTTTAAACTCTCCATGCAAAGGCTTTACCATTGCAATTGACGTTGTTGCTCTCTACAGTTTTCCCTTTCAACAAAATCAGCGATAATAGCTGGTTCTATTTTAATTTGAATTTGAGATGCTCGCCGCCATTGTCTGTAGTATTCCCTTTTAACAAAATCTGCGATAGTAACCGGTTATATTTTAATTTGATTTTCATACGTTCACCGCCATTGCCAATACTCAGAACAGAGTATCCTTGTACTAGCCACGGACTTGCATTGGTAAGAAGCATATAAAACAAGGGAAAAAGTAACGGTTATGTTCCTGCCCGTAAATACATATATCTTGGTTTTTGAATTTAAAAAAATTAATAAATATATTGTATTAAATTTTTAATAAAATTTAATTTTACAAAATAATCGAGTATCTATTCTTTTAAAATGTCCCTCAAATTCCAAAGTACAATCAGTGTGGTATAAAAGGTATTAGTTTTTTAACGAATATCATGTTTTACAAAAGTCAAAGTTAGAAGATAATTTCTCTCCGTATTTTCAATTTCTCAAGTGTGGTTGGTTTTAGGGTTTAGGGTTTATGGTTTGTCGTTGGAGCTTAGTGGAGGGTTGTTGTGGTACTGGAATGGTCCTTATGTTAAACAAATGTCATATCTTCAATTTATGAATGGAAGGTGGTAAAGGAAGTAATACCAGGGCTGAATTGTTGGGTTTGTGGGGAGTTCTTAATTTTGCTTCTATGAATGGCAGTGTTTCTTTAAATATTTTTGGTGACTCCAAGGTCATCATAGAATGGGCAAGTGGGAATTTCAAGCTCCATATACTACAACTAAAACATTGGTGTATGAGAGTGCAGAGTTTGATTAGTTCTTTTCATCAAATTTCTATGAAACATATATCCAGGAGATTTAACATGGAGGCGGATCAGTTATAAAAAAAACTGTATTGCTAGATGAAGGACATATGTACTTTCAAGAAGTTTTAGAAGGATCAATCATTAGTGAAAGAGTGGAATTGATATATTGAGCTTTTTTATTTCTTTTCAAGTTCTAGTTATGTTTTTTGACAACTGATACTTTTGTTTAAGTTTTTTTTGTATATTACCTTCTCTCGAGCTTTGAGGGGTGGTTGGATGATCAGTAGTTTTGTCTGGTTATTTGGAATTGGTCATGGTTTAAGACCTGTAGGTTATGACTGTTGAATCTTGCTAGATGGAAGACTGGAGGATTATGATGTAAATCGTATCTTTTTCTTTGATTATAATGAGTAGCAAGAAAATGGTTTTTTTTCTCTTGAAAAAAAGTGTCCCTCTAATGATCAATTGATCAACATTCAAATTTGAATCCGCCCCAAAGATGACTTGGTCTAATGTGATCAGTTATCGACGCCCTTTTAATGGAACCCACTTTTCAATTACCAATCTCCTCAGACTTTCTGCCACCTATAGAAATAGAAATGGAGATCATGGGCATCTTTGCATCAAGCCCCTAGACACTTTAAATAATCTTGAAGGAGATAAAAGATTTGAGCCTATAGATCTAAGCACATAAACTAAAGAGACATACTATGAAAACCAAATTAGCAATCAACTAATCATGTAACAAATGAGATATCATGAATCATTACATAAAAACTAGAAGCATATAAGAAGAAAAGAATGATGCACTTCATTAACTTGAATGAATGGAGGTGAACAATATTTAAAGGAAGACAATTTGAATTAGGTCAATAGGCAGCTCGAATTGTTCATCCAGTGTGAGAGAGTATAATCAAGCTTAACTAAAGCCAAGGACCCTTAGTTAGCCATGCTCACTCTCCTTGACTAAGATACACTGGCACATGACTTCACAACCAATAGTTCTAACTAAGGATGCTCAGTTAACTGACTAAATGCGCATGTAAAACCCTAAGGAGACTCAACAAAGGCGCTAATGGCTAAGATAGACGTGAAGGTCACTTTAGGAGCTAAATTACGAGAGCACTTTTAGTTATGAATTGATGTACTACCCTCTGATTTAGCCACTGGACATGTTATTATTATTTTGATGTTGTGACACTATGGCATGAGGTGTCAGAACAATGGTTTGCACATTATTATTATGCTATTATTATTAATTAATAAAATAAAACAGTTGATTTCGACCGATGACACATAAAAGAGTATGAGAAACCATGATGTTACAAGCAAGGGAAAGTGAGAAAGTGTGTTCCTAAGTGTTTGTGCCTATGTTGGTGGGCCCTCTTGACTTATGCACCCTCTTATGTTGTGTTTCTCTTTGATTTTATTATTTCGGGATGGTTTTTATTAAAATTGGAGTCACTCTCTCTCCTAGTGCGCCCCCTTGAGTGCTACTTAGTGTTTCCCATCATGAAATTTGTAACTCCTCCTTAATGAATTTTTATCCTGGAAAAGTAACTCCTCTTGTGACTCTCTCTTTCCCTATGAGGAATTCAAATTGGTTGGTGTGTGCTTCATTTTCTCTTGATTTTTGTTTCTTGGTTCTTAGCTTCATACTCTTTGTTCTTGGTTCACTCACTCATGTGCATTGATCTTTGGCACTTGGGAATTTGATCTTTTTCCCTTGGTATGTCTGAGAGACTATGATACAGTGGTATTTTTGGATAGTTGGTGCGACCTTGTTGAGCCTGTGCCCAAGCAGAGAGATTCGGTTGTTGCTAGTTTATCTGTCATGGAAGTTATTTGTCCTAGATTAGAAGTGATGGGGAATCAACTTTCCATTGGAAGCAGTTGGAACAATGGTAGAATAATGTTTTATTGAGTCTATCTTTCTTGGAGCTTTATGTCCTGGATTGGAAATAGTGGGATCTATTTGCCATTGGAATATAGTTGGACAGATGGTAGACTTGAAACTATCTATCCTAGAGCTACTGTCCTGGATTGGAAGTGATGTGGAATCCACTTGTAATTTGATTTGTGGTTGGACCAATGATAGTTTGGTTTTATGGTTGAGTGCACTCTTTCTTGTGGCATAGTGGTTCCGGCTCGGGGATGACCCGTGCAAAGAAATATTTGGCTTGTACAGTGTCTATGGCTAGGTGGATCGTGGCACGGTTAATTTCAGTTGCGGGAATTTGCAAGATAAGTGGTTGTATTTTATTTATATGGGTTATTTGTTTCTAATATGATATATATATATATATATATATATATATATATATATATATGGAATGTGTGAATCAAATGTGAAAAAAAGTCCTTTTATATTACTCTGGTTGTTTTTCCATTACTAGTTCTTTTGGAAAAATTGCAAAAACTAGTTTTGGGACTTTGCAAAGGAAATTTTTGTTAAAATGTCTATGAGACTCTTATGCTACAGATATGATTTTTATGTCTCTTATAATCTATGTAGAATTTGTTATTCGAATGTGGAAGAGTTTTAGAAAGTTCAATGTAATCCATTTGCAATGAATCCAGTTGTTTTTCAATTACTAGTTTTCCGGAAGAAAAAAAATAGTTTTAGCTATATTCGAGACTTTGCAAGAGAAGTGTTTGTTAAATTGTCTATATGAGTTATTTTCTTCAGATTTGATATTTTCATCAAAAAAAATTGACTAAATGTGTGAAATATATTCCAAGATAGTCTATAGAATTTGTTACCGCGATCCTAGTCTATTTCTTGAACTGTCATTCTTTTCAGAGAGGTTGCCAATATAGCTAGATTTGGGATTTGAGATGTGGACTATATATGAGTATGAAGCTATAGACATATGAATGTAGATGACCTCTAATATGTTGATCCTAACCTAGGATCGTCAGTTCCTTCTTGTTCAATTGATTTTGAAAATTAAAATTGGAAACTAGCTTCGAAACGATGAAATTGGTAACTAGTTTTTGGATTCGAATCTCTGTTTTTTGCAAAAGATGAATTACACCCATATTATCTATTTTTTGTACTTTATTTGTGTTGTAGAATGCTATTTTTCATATCTGTACCTTCACCTCTGTGTGCCTCGGAACTCAGTACGACTGGTTTGATTGAATTCCTAGCAATGTTTATTAACTAATTGTACTGATTAAACTTGAATGATTCTTCGACTATGTACTTGGATCTGAGATGCAAATTTAATTTTATTTTGTTGTACATCCACGCTTATTTATGCACACAATGGTTGTAGGTTTACATTTTGGATAGTTGGTATGGATGTGCGTCGAAAATTCACAAGACTAGTTGTTTGCGTAATGAAACTAGTTGACTAGTCTTAGTATCTCATTTTCGTGTATATTATGTTTAATTATTTAAAAATGGTTATTTGGCCATATTTACATGGTTGTAGGTGTTAATTATCCATTTATATTGATAAATTTTGTTAATTAGTTGAACAAATTATTTTATGCTAAGTGTCATCATTTGTAAGTTAAGTGTCATAATTATCGTATTAATTAGCTTAATTAACTAGTTAATGACATATTGTTGGAAATGACATTTTTGGGTGCAAGTAACCTGTGTTATGGCTTGGGATGGATGTATAATGATGCTATATATTGTTGGATAAGCTTTCCCAACGTTGTTTTAGTTGCTTGTTCAAATGTAAATTTTATTTTAATTAATTTGCGATTATTGATATTTTGTCATAATTAATTTGTGGAAATTGAAATTAAGTATTTATTCTATTTCTACGGTATGCTTAAACTTTGTAATTAGCCTCTTAGAGCTTATGATATGTCCCTAAGTCCATTTGATATCCTTGAGGGACATTACAACTGCATTGGGACTCAAGTCATCCTAAAATCAGGAAAAAGTTCCCCTAGTCAAGGAAGGTGCCCCCAAATTTAGGAATGTACATAGGTCAGCCAAAAATGGACATTAGGGTTTGCTTTTAGCGGCAGATAAGGTACAATGGGACCCTCAGAGATTAGAATTAGGCTCTAGGATTACTCAAGTGGTCAATATAAGTGAGGTTTGGCCCACTAGAGTCATGAATTCAAGGTCAAGGTCACTGGGTAGGAGAATTATGCTGTGGAGAAGGTATTTTGCTCCAACACCCCCCCATAAGCTTGATTAGGTGAAATAAATAAATTGTCCCCGGTAATTTGCAACCATATTAAATACCCATGCACACAGTATTCTCTATAAACTCGATAAAAGGGGAAAATCCACATGGTAACCCCCCCCATAAAAGAGATTGCAAAAATAGTTAATCTACTCATAAAAAATTGTGCGAAAATTGGTGAGTAGTAGGAGCAAAAGTTGTAGCTCCAGAGACTGAAGAGACATGCTATAGGTCCTCAACAAGAACTTGATTTGAGGCAAGTTCTCTAGTGGCTTCTTCAATTTGAATTTGATTTAGTGCAAGTTCTTTAAAGTCTTATTAATTAAGGATGCATGGGGTGGACACTGGTGAAAGTGCATACATGTAGCTAGATGTGACAACTTTTTCATTGCACTCCTTCTCTTCATTTTCTTCAAAGAAATTTTTGTACCTACAATCTTCATCTTTATGTGGTCCTTTATTGCAATAAGGACACCATGGTTTCTCCTCTTTGGTTTTTTCCATCATTGAATTTAAAGTATTCATGAGAAATCCTTGGTTTTTGCTCTTTTTTTCCCTTGTAATGGGGATTTTGTTTAATTTCACCCTTCTTCTCCTCATTGGTTGCAACTGCATGCACATTTGAGGTCTTTTAGAGGCCCATTTGTGAGATATTATCTTGCTCTTAAAGGAGGGAGGGAGCAAAAACATCCAAAGTAGGCATTTTGTAGGAAGTTCCAACAGCCAATTTAGTATAACATAAAGTATAAACAAATGTACTATAATCAAGACCCACTTTGGAGAGGATAAAGGGTACCATTTGAGAGTCATCCTAGTTACTTTTTCATCATTTAATTCAATAGATCTAGGATCTTAACTGAAAGAATAATATGTACAACATATCAAGCATAAGAGACAAGAGACAAGAGACACAAAACATTTCATCGGGGAAAACCAAGAAGGTGAAAAACCCCGCAACTTCCTCAAAGATAGAATAAGCATCAATACAAGGATCGCCATGATCAAACCCAAGAGATATATATCTTCAGCAGCATGCTCCTCCTCCACTTGTGTGCACTCCTCCTCTTTCTCACTAATGCGAAGTGAGTGAAGAATAGAATGTGTAAAATGAGAGAGACACACTCTCTATTTATACACTAACTTGACTTTCCTTTTAACTCTAACTAGGTCGGCCCCAAATTAACCACTTAATGTAATACTAACCGGGCCAACCCCACTAGGGTGGTCTAATAACCCTTTAACCCACAAGACTCATACAGGGCCGACCCCATCAAGGTGGTCTAATAACCCATCAAGTATAAGTTACGACACTTACAATATAACTTGAGACACTTGCAAGTACAACTAACAACACTTCCAATCGAAGGAATAATACATCTCCATTGGGGATACAATAAAGTACAAATACAATATACAAGTGAATATCTTCCGAAGTTACAAATACATCAACACTCCCTCTTAACTAGGAAGGTATTCTCTAGACATAAGTCATCAATACATATAGGCACAAGTCTTCAATTCTGGAGCTGGAACATCGTCACTAGATCACGGAGCATGATCGTCACTGCTGCTGTACTCGTCATCTCGATCATTGGTGCTATCTCATAATTCTCCTTGTCATAGGAAGTTCTACAGAACCAGCCCTTTTTCATGTTGGGTGTAGGCCTAGCTTCCTGTAGGTCTTCATCATCTCTGCGAGCTAGCCATCATGTGGAATCCTCAGGACTAATTACGTGCGTCAACAAAACCTCGAAAGAGTATCCCAGGATCCTTTATGTGCCTAAGCACGACCGGCAAGATCTCCCAGGGAGCTATTATATGTGATTGTCACAAAAACTTAAAAGAGTGTCTTTCCTGGCAAGATATCTAAAGAGCATCCGAGGCCTTTTACGTGACTAGCACAACCTGTCTGGATCTCCAGGACGTATTACATGTGACCCCCACCACAAAACCTTAAAAGAGTGTCTTGCCTAGCAAGATCTCTAAAGAGCATCCGAGGCCTTTTACGTGACTAGCACAACCTGTCCGAATCTCCAGGACGTATTACATGTGGTCCCCACAAAACCTAAAAAGAGTGTCTTTCCCAGTAAGATCTCTAAAGAGCATCCGAGGCCTTTTACGTGACTAGCACAACCTGTCCGGATCTCCAGGACGTATTACATGTGGTCTAGCAAAACCTTCAAAGAGTGTCTTGCCCAGCAATATCTAAAGAGCATCCGAGGCCTTTTACGTGACTAGCACAACCTGTTCGGATCTCTAGGATGTATTACATGCTACCCTTGCACAACTTGTCCACGGCCACAGAGTATCAACCTGATGCTCATGATCCACCTAATCATCCACGCACGGAGCATCATCCTGATGCTCATGATCATACTAATCATCATCATACAATACATCATCCTGATGCACATCATCATCACTTGATCATCTTAATCATCGTCACAGCATCATCCTTATGCATATCATCATCGCATGATCATCCTGATCATCGTCACATAATCGTCGTGATGCATGTCATCATCGCATGATCATCCTGATAATCGTCACAACATCATCTGGATGCATGTCATCATCGCATGATCATCCTGATCATCATCACATCATCGTCCTAATGCATGGCATCATCACATGATCATCCTGATCATCGTCACAGCATCGTCCTGATGCATGTCATCATCACATGATCATCCTGATCATCGTCACAGCATCCTCCCGATGCATGTCATCACACAGCGCTTACATCCACATCCATGGGAAGGATCCTCCTACCACCATGCTTGGAATGGCTCCTGCAAATGTGTCCCATCGCTTCTTCCTTGAAGTATCTTCTTCCTGAAGAACACCAAGCCTCTCTCTGAAGTACTCGAACTTCACTCTGGCTAGTGGTTTGGTCAATACATTTGCAATCTGCTCGTCCGTCGCAACATACAGGAGCTTCACTACTCCTCTCTACACCATATCCCTGATATAGTGATATTTAATCTCGATATGCTTCGACCTGTCATGGAACACCGGGTTCTATGACAGCTTCACACAACTTTGGTTGTCACAGAAAATACAGATAGCATCCAACTGAAGATCAAATAACTCAAACAGTAACTTCCTAATCCATACTTCCTCACAACTGGCCGAACAAGCTGCGACATACTCTGCTCCGGCTGTACCCAGTGATACGCAATATTGCTTTCTGCTAAACTAAGAGATCACACCTGATCCCATACTGAAGCAACACCTTGAAGTGATCTTCCTATCTGTAGCACTGCCTGCCCAATCTGAATCAACATAACCCTCCAGGTTAAACTTTTGATTCGCATCATACTTGAGCCCATAATCAATTGTACCCTTCATGTACCTCAGAATATGCTTTACAACAATCAGGTGAACATGTCTAGGATATGTCAGAAACTGGCTCAACATGTTCACCGCAAAGCAAATATTCGGTCTCGTGTTCGTCAGGTACATCAAGGACCCAATCATCTGACGATACATCGTGACATCAACTGACTTTGAAGAAGCATCACTCAATAGATTCAGTTTCGATGCCATAGGTGTGCCCATGGCCTTGCAGTCCATCATCCCGAATAGCTTAGGATCTCTACTGCATACTTCCTTTGTCCAAGGAAGATTCCATCTACACTCTGCCACACCTCCATACCTAGAAAGTAATGCATCATACCCAAGTCCTTCATCTCGAACTCAGCAGCAAGCTTCCACTTCATATCAGCAATCAATCCATCCTCACCTGTTACAAATGGGTCATCTACGTACAATAGGAGTATCACTGGATTTCCTTCCTCAACCTTGTAGTAAAGGTTGGAATCCGCTTTACTCTTGGTAAAGCCCAAACTGGATAGAAAGTTGTCTATCCTCTTGTACCATGTCCTAGGTGCTTGCTTCAAGCCATACAAGGCTTTCTTCAATCTCCATACATATGACTCCTTGTCATGTGTCTCAAAACCGAGTCGTTGTTCCACATACACTTCCTCTTCAACTATACCATTCAAGAATGTTGTCTTGACATCCATCTGGTGTATCTTCCATTTCATCACTTGCCTCGTATTTCTCTATGCTAACATCTGCAGCATGCTTGATATTATAGATCCACTTGGAAGTCACCACAGACTTCCCTTCTGGTCTTGGGACCACATCCCAGACATCATTCTTCATGATCGACTGGTATTCCTCGATCATGGCATCCTTCCATTACAGCATCATGGATCATGGGAACTTCATATTCTTCAATATCTTCGTTAGGTAGTTTTCTTGAACTTCGTTGCTGGAACAAATGTTGTTGTCCTTATTTTGTAGGTGATTGTACACGATCTTTCCTACAAGTCAAATTCAATTGCATGATTAGAAACTTCTCATAGTTTTTCAAAAACACATTCTTATGCATAAAGACATATGTCATACAGTCATATAATTATCTTAGCCAATGCTTCAATACAACATTTATCCATATCCCATAACTTTCTAGATGCCTTCCATCTCTACCAAAACATTGTTAAGAGTGTGCACAACTCCCAACATATTGTACAGTACCATAGGCCACTTACCCATTACTTTCATATTAGTAGTATGTTGTTCATTAATGCAACTTTTTTAATATGCATAATATACATCATAAATCTAGTAACATAAGCATGTACATGATTGGACAACATCATTTAAGTAATCATACATATAATAAATGACAATTCAAATACTTATCTTTGTTTAGTTGTAGGGTGGACTCCCTCTCAATCTTTGTTTCCTTGCAGGAACTACTGGAGTGTGCTCCCTCTTGATCTTTGCTTCCTGGATTATCTGTCCTTGAACTTATATCCATCCTAGACCACTATGCATGCTTAAGTGTGCACTAGTGTCATCATTGTGTCATCCTCAAAATCTCATACATAATCATACATTCATTATTATAATCTCAATACTATCAAAACATTATGATTCTAAATAATCTTAAATATGTATGGTCATGATCATTTCATACATAGGTAATAAGCGTTAGTATTCAAGGTTTCAGGGAAGACTTCTTTTACTCATGCATATTCTTATTTGACCATAGGAGTCTTCTAGTTTGCCATATCATTAATCAAACTACGAAGCATAATATGCATAAACCCTTCATCACTTAAACTTCTAACTTCAAGAATAACCATCCAAAAATATAAGATCCTAACACAAGGTAGGATTCTAACTTGATATAGGAAAAACATACCTGGTTATCATGTTTTCTAGTTATGTCTAACATACCCAAACAATGTCTTATTGTTCTCTTCAATGACTTGTGCTTAGTAACCGGCATAACTCATAAGTTAACCAGTGTAGAACCAAAATTATACATACCTCGTAAGTAGAGCTTCTATGTGATCCATGACTATGGATGAGTCTTTATCTTCATGTCACCATGGTCATATGTTCTTGATCTAGAACTTGATTTGTACCTTTCATGTTAGAGGACAACATCATCCTCATACAATACCACAGTGCATTAGTACAATCATAAGTGTCATAACCCTAATCAATGAATGTCTTCTATCATTCACATGCATTCATACTTTTACTAGGGTGATAAAACAAGTCTAAAATTAATCAATATTGTACTAACCTCAATAATATGAATACAAACTTATCATAACCTTAATCATGAGCAGATTTCAAAAACATACCCGTATCTCTTCAAGTCATACCTGTCGAGATTACTTGTAGCATTCTTATGTAAGGCCTTAGCCTCATCTCCCACTGGAACTGGAACTTCTTCACTTATGCAGGTGTCCAATTCATTATCTTCTAGGATTCACCCAATCCACTTTGATTTGTTGAAACTGCATCTGGAGCTGGATTAGGGTTTGTCAGAGAAACCCTAAAAATTCAAATTTTGAATTTCAAACTTCTGATTGGATGGAAAGATGTGCCTTGCTGAGCTGATCAAGCTGGTATACTTCAATTTTGAAAACTGCAAAATTTGACCCCTCAAAATTGTCTTTGAAACTTCTGGATCTTCTAGACAGGATCCCGAACTAGGGTTTGATAAAGCCCAGTCTTCTTCCCATCCAAAAGGTTCGATCTTGTGTTCTAAACTTCAATTTTTCTGAAGAGCTTCCATCCGTGGTCACAGATTTCAAAAATTCCAACTTTTGCAGAAGCCCTAATTTTCCACCTTTCCAATCAAAATCCCTAACTAGGGTTTGATCAAGCTCGACCTTCTGCCCACCCAAAAAATTTGATCTTGGTCTCTAAATTTCAATTTTGATGAGGAGCATTCAACCGTGGAGTCCGATTCCAAAAATTCCAACTTTCTTCGAAGCCCTAAATTCCCGCAGCAGTGATAAGCCAAGAATGAAGGTGCTCAGAAACCAATTCTGTTTTGACTGAAATATGCAACTGATTGTTTCTGGTGCATCTCTGAAATTATGAATCCACAAGGTGTGAAACTTCGATAGCCTGACCTGTCATCTTTCCAACCCCACATTTCTGACCTCAAATGGATTCTCCGAGAGAGAGATATGCCAAATGTCGCAATGTGACCTATTTATGGGATAAAACAAGATAGAGAACTTGTACGGAGTGCCACATGTCACTGGTTCAACTTCGGCCTTTGAAAAGTGGACCTGTGAAACTATAGTCCATTAACTTACTGTCACTTTTTACAGAATTCCATTTGGGTCTTCCTAGCCCAAGTTGTGACCTTTTTTCCTAGGTCACCTGTTTATGACTGAGATCTGGAAGAGGCAGAAACCCTAACTTGTACGGATCATAAAACAAAAAGTACAACGAATTAGATGTTGTGCTTCTGACACAAGGTACATGGGGAGGTTATCTTCGACTTGTAGAATTTTCAGAACCTGAACCTTCGCCAAAATGGATTTATAGCGAAAGTGCCACAATGATTGGTTTTTGCTATATCAAGCCCTAGTTTCCAATTTGTCGCAAGTGCAACAAGTGTCATAAATGCCATACCATGCCTTCCTTCAGGCTAGCTCTGCTACCATGTTATTTTTTCATCATTTAATTCAATAGATCTAGGATCTTAACTGAAAGAATAACATGTACAGCATATCAAGCATAAGAGACAAGAGACAAGAGACACAAAACATTTCATTGGGGAAAACCAAGAAGGTGAAAAACCCCGCAACTTCATCAGAGATAGAATAAGAATCAATACAAGGATCACCATGATCAAACCCAAGAGATATATATCTTTAGCAGCATGCTCCTCCTCCACTTGTGCGCACTCCTCCTCTCTCTCACTAATGCGAAGTGAGTGAAGAAGAGAATGTGTAAAATGAGAGAGACACACTCTCTATTTATACACTAACTTGAATTGCCTTTTACCTCTAACTAGGTCGGCCCCAACTTAACCACTTAACATAATACTAACTGGGCCAACCCCACTAAGGTGGTCTAATAACCCTTTAACCCACAAGACTCATACAGGGCCGACCCCATTAAGGTGGTCTAATAACCCATCAAGTATAAGTTATGACACTTACAATATAACTTGCGACACTTGCAAGTACAACTGACGACACTTCCAATCGGAGGAAAATACATATCCGTTGGGGATATAATAAAGTACAAATATAATATACAAGTGGAATATCTTTTGAAGTTACAAATACATCAACAATCCTTCTCAATCTTACACATCTTGAATATCAGGAGGACAAATTTGAATATGGTGAGTAATTCTTGAATGGAGTTGAACTCGCCTCATGTTCACTAGCCCCACCTCCAAATGATGACGCCTCAATTCATCTTGTGTACCAAAGAGGGTGGATGAGGTGGTCCATAATTCATTATAGGTCTTCGTCGCTTGAATGTGGTACAACAAACCTAGAGAAACATAGGAACAAAGCATCCCATTTAAAGGATTTTTGTGATGTAACTTCTCTTGATTCTGTATAAATGTTAGCCTTTTCTTCTTTTTCCATAGAGCTTTCACTTTCTTCAATGTTCTTCTCAATATTTGATTTTGTCTTCAACTGAGCAAATGTTTTGTCCAGAACTTCCTTCAGAGAGAGGATCTTCAATTCTTTCTTTTGACAAATTTCTATCTTTTATTGGAGTTGTCTTGTTAGGTCTTCTTCAATTTTCTTTACGTCTTCTACCTATCTTTTCATATTAATGATATTGTCTTCCATCCATATTTTTAAGTTTTGATCTTCCGTGTGAGATTTTTGCAGTTCTCCTTTTAGGACTTGATTTTATTTTCTGATCTCTGAGAGTTCCTTTTCAAATTCAAAATTTGTCAGACATACCTTTCATCATTTTATCTTCAAGGATTTGATTTCAAATTCTTGTTTTCTTCTTAGTTTCTCTTCAATCTCGTGATTGAAATGAATTCCCCTTTTGTCACTTGAATCTTCTTTCTAACTGGTAGTAATTTCCTTCTGTATTTTTTCAAGTAAGGTATTGATCTCACAATCTTTGCCCTGAACTTTGCGAGTCAATATCTTCTAGTTGTCTTCTGAGCTTGTCAATTTCTTCTGATTGTCTTTTATTTTCAGTAGGAGACTTCTCAAGTTTATCTTTCAGAGAATTGGATATGGCTTCTTTGATTTTGATAGCTTCTTCGTCTTGGAGATTTAGATCAATTATAGTCTGTGTGGCCTTCTCAAATTCTTCTAGATTCCTCTTCTCGGATTTGTCTAATTGTGTTAGATTTTCACAATTTAATTCAAGATTATCTAGGATCTTATCTGAGAGAATAACAAGCACAACATTCAAACACAATAGACAAGAGACACAATTTTTTTCCTCAGGGAAACCATAAAGGCGAAAATCCTGCAACTTCCTCAGAGATAGAATGAGCAACAATACAATAAACCCCAAAAGTAGAAATGGTCATCAGCATCTTCTCTCTTCTCCACTTGTGCGAACTTGTCCTCCTACTCACTTATGCGAACTTGATGAGTGAGTGAATGATTAAATAGAGAGGAGCACCCTATCTATTTATACTTTAACTTTCACTTGGCCTTAACCCCAAACAAGTCGGCCCCTAAGTGTAACTAACTGGTCTGACTTCTCTAGGAGAGTCTCATAACCCATGATGACTCAACTCACAGTTGGCATCTCTAGGAGAGTCTAGTAACCCTTCAAGTACAATAATAACTTTCCCGATCGGAGGAATAAACCTCTCTGTCGGAAGTACAATAATAACATATGAATACAATATAAAAAATACAAGTGAATGTCTTCCGAAGTTACAAATACATTAACACTCCCTCTTAACTAGGAAGGTATTATCTTGATGCAATCATCAGCACAAGTCTTCGTCGATGGATCATGATCAAAGCTGGATCATCATCGTCACTAGTGCTTCTATCTCGACCATCAATCTCCGATCTACTCGTCATAGGAAGTTCTATAGAGCCAACCCTTTTTCATGCTAGATGTAGGCCTAGCCTCCATGTAGGTCCTCATCATCTCTGCGAGCAATCCATCAAGTAGGTACATATCAAGACTTATTATATGCCACTACAAAACCTGCAGGATCTCCCAGGAATGACTATATGCCTCTGCAAAACCTGAAGGAGCATCCCAAGACTGATTATATGCCTATGTAAAACTTGCAAGATCTCCTAGGACTGATTATATGCCACTGCAAAACCTGAAGGAGCATCCCAAGACTGATTATATGCCTATGCAAAACCTGCAAGATCTCCCAGGACTGATTATATGCCTATGCAAAACCTGCAAGATCTCCCAGGACTGATTATATGCCTATGCAAAACCTGTGTACCCTATTGTCTCATCACCACCTCCAAATCATCTCAATGTCAATGGAGCACAGCCCAGATGCACGTCAAACAACACTTACATCACCCGACATGGGAGAACAAATCTACCACCACTCGGGAAAGGCTCCAACCCTTACATCTACACCATGGGAGGACACACCTACCACCATGTGAGAATGGCTCTTGTGCATCTGCATCTTTTGGACTCATCACTTCCCCTTGGAAGGAACCTCGATCTGGAATACACCAAGCTTCTCTCTGAAATACTTGAACTTCACTCTGTCTAGCGGCTTGGTCAACACATCGGCTATGTGCTCGTCTGTCGCAACATACTGGAGCTTCACTGCCCCTCTCTGTACCATATCCCTGATATAGTTATACTTGATCTCAATGTGCTTTGACTTTTCATGGAACACCGGGTTATCAGACAACTTCACACAACTCTGGTTGTCGCAATATATACAAGTCACATCCAACTGGAGATCAAACAAATCAGACAGCAGATTCCTCATCCATACTGCCTCACAACTAGTCGAACAAGCTGCGACATACTCTGTTTCGGTTGTACTCAATGCCATGCAGGACTGCTTCCTGCTAAACCAAGAGATCACACTTGATCCCATACTGAAGCAACACCCCGAAGTTCTGTCCCTATCAATGGCACTACCTGCCCAATCCGAATCAACATAACCCTCCAGGTTAATCTTCTGATTCGCATCATACTTGAGCCCATAATCAACCGTACCCTTCAGGTACCTCAGAATATGCTTTGCAGCAATCAAGTGAACATGTCTCGGATCAGTAAGGAACTGGATCAATGTGTTCACGTCAAAGCAAATATCTAGTCTCGTATTCGTCAGGTACATCAAGGATCAATCATCTGACGATACATCGTGGCATCAACCGACTCTGATGAAGCATCACTCAATAGCTTCAAGTTCGATGCCATAGGTGTGGCCATGGCCTTACAGTCTATCTCCCGAACCTATTCAGGATCTCTACTGCATACTTCCCTTGTCCAAGTAAGATTCCATCCGCACTCTGCTACACCTCCATGCCTAGAAAATAGTGCATCATACCCAAGTCCTTCATCTCGAACTTGACAGCAAGCTTCCTCTTCATGTCAGCAATCAACCCATCCTCACCTTTCACAAACAGGTCATCTACATACAGTAGGAGTATCACTGGGTTCCCTTCCTACCCCTTGTAGTAAAGGTGTTGGTTGTGGAGCCAGATCTTCTAGTCTCATAGATGATATTGTATCAGTCATGTTTGTACCCCAGTTCTATATGATATGTAGGTGGACTGTACACTCACCCCAGCGGGGGGGTGTGGGGGGGAATCGCCCCCCCACGAGGTTCTAGGGGGGACCATCCCCCTTGGCTGGGGGGTTTGGGGGCAGCGCCCCCGAAGGAAATTTTTGGGGCTGTTTTCGCCAGCAGTTTTGCGGGCCCATGGTTTTGGGTATCCCGTGGTATTTTCCCATTGTATTTCCCCTATAAAATAAAGACATTGTAATACGGCTAGGGTTGTTGATGTATTAGGTTTTATGCATTGTAAAGATCTTTGAGATCGGGAGAGAGACTGTGAAACAGAGAAGAGGAAGTGCAGCGGTTGTGCTGCAGGTTGTATCCCTTCGACTTGCTGGACGGTAATAATAATAAGGACTGGCAAATTCAGTGTGGACGTAGCCCAAGTTGGGTGAACCACGATATATCTGTGTCTCTCTTGTAATGTGTATGTGTGATTATATTTGCATTTCTGTTTATTGTTATTGCTCTGCAATCCTGTTTTTTCTAACAAAAGGTTGGAATCCGTTGTACTCTTGGTAAAGCCCAAACTAGTCAGGAAGTTGTCTATCCTATCGTACCACGTCTTGGGTGCATGTTTCAATCCATACAAGGCTTTCTTCAATTTGCACACATGAGTCTCGCTATCATGTGTCTCAAATCCGAGTGGTTGCTCCACATATACTTCCTCTTCGACTACACCATTCAAGAACGTTGTCTTGACATCCATCTGGTGTACCTTCCACTTCATTACTATAGCCAATCTGATGGAAGTTTATTTGGCTACATGTGCAAATGTTTCCTCATAGTCTATCCCTTCTTTCTGGGAGAAGCCACGTGCCACAAATCTTGTCGTGTGTTTCTCTATGTTTCCATCTACAGTAGCTTGATCTTGTAGATCCACTTGGAAGTCACAACAGACTTCCATACTAGTCTCGGGACCACATCCCATACATCATTCTTCATGATCGACCGGTACTCCTCAATCATGGCATCCTTCCATTCCTTCTTCTCAGCTGCTTCCTCATAGTTGGAAGGTTCACTGTCAATGATGTCATACAGCAGGGATACATAGCTGGAGTATGGCCTCAGTCTCTTTCTTTCTCTGTGCATTCCTTCTGGAGCGCCATATCTCTCTACATCCTGAATTGCCTCTCATACCCATGTTGGTTTCCTCTTGTGAGAGTTCTTCTCACGTGGTGGATCTACAGGTTCCTATGGGTCTTCCATCTTGCATTCTTCATGATCTTCTAGATTTACTTCATTCATTGTTGTATTTCGGATCCTGGGTACTTATAGTTCTTCAATGTCTTCAATAGGTAGTGTTAGCACTAGTTTTGGGTTAAATAGGTGGAAAGGGTTTGATCCCTGCAAATAATGAGTAAGGTGGTAGATTACAGAGTCGTATGACCTAGAAGGCTGCAAATAAGAGCTCTGAATGTTTCTATCTAGGTTCGGAATGAAAAGGGTTGAAGATCTCAAGTTTTAACATTGCAAATGAGGGTAAATGTAAAAACATGCTCAAGGTTATGTGAAGGCACCAATGAACGGAGCAGATCTATGGTGGTGGAGATCAACGACCGTAAGCGCTTTTCACAAAAGTAAGATGGAGTAGTTTGGGTATGGGCGTAGCTTTGTTAACCCACAAGCAGATCGACGGATGGAAAAAGGATCTACACTCATCAAGTGGTTCGTCGATTAGACATGCGCAAATAAATGAACTTTCCAAATCTGCGAAGTGGCGATAGGCTCCACATGTTTTGACGGCGTAGATCTGGCGGAGATGAGCATCAACGATGGGCATTTTGTTCGCAAATTCAACATGCACGAACAACCAACACTTTTCAGATTTGCGAGGCTTGGTAGGGACCGCATCTTTGGATGGTCAGGATGCGGATAAGATTTAGATCGACGATCAACAATGGCTTCGAGGGTTAAAGGTATGAGGAGGCAGCTTTCTGAAGGAGGAATACTGCGAAAGAATGTGGAGTTAAATAGGGAAAGAGATCAACGGCACAGAATAGATCGTGCAGATGGATGGCTCGAAGAATTCCTTTATCGCAAGAGGTGAAAGAATGATATGAAAAGATAAATAATATAAAATTGAAATGCACGAAGTTTCAGGTTCTTGTTTGTCATGTGCATTGGAAAGCGAAAGACGACGATGGTGCAGAAAGCGACCACCTCAGACACAAATCTCAAACCAGCTATCACTGAACCAGGTAGGCCTCTTGTCCTCTCAGAAAACTATTTAAATGGCTAATCTTGGAGAAGTAGAACCCTTGGGTTTTGAGCACCAAAAAATAGAGGAACTGTTAGAAGACAGGGATGTTGAGGTCTATGACAATATATTGACTAATGGAGCTATTGAAGCAGTAAAAGATAGATTGATGCTGATTAGGGACCAGGGTATAGATGTGCATAAAGTATACAGGTCGTTTTTCCAGTTTTTCTCATTTGACCAAACCCTAAACTTCCCTGAATTCGTCGACTGGTGCGCTAGTAATTACTCCTCCTCTGAGAGGGTAATTATGGATGCATCCAGTTCGAAGATCTTGTGTCATGTCAGCCCTATCATTATAAGAAAAGCCCTGTCAATTCCTGATGAATTCAATCTGAAGTCCAAAGATTACAAGGAAGAATCCCTAATTCAGTATTTTAGACAGTCTACAGTTGAGTTAAAGCAAAGTTTATTCAGGGTTTTCCTAAAACCTAGTGTCTCATTTCAGGACTAGCCTTTCCCATTCGAAGTCAGTCTCTTTACTGAGGAATCTACGTGTGTCATAACCATGCTAAGCCAATTCTTAGGATTAGACACATATATGTATGTCATTGAGCCCTTGATGAGTCTGTTGTTCGTCCTTAGCACCTGCCCGTTAGAGTCTGAAGAGTCTGACCAGTCAGTCGAGTGTGCTTGCCTTAAGTTTGATGAATCCCTAGCTGAGAATATCCATTCTCAGCTAGTGGACTTCCACAAGACCAGAAGTTTTAAGTTCCAAGCATATTTGTTGAGGATGTTCTTGTCATTTAATGAGGAAAATTTGTAGCTTCCTGAGATGCTCCTCACAAAGGAAACACAGACATATTACAACAAGTTCATGAACAACCTCATGTCAGAGGTTTACAATGTTTTTTATCAGAAAAGATTGCCTAGGGTGTTAATAGAGATGAAGGAGATGTTGCAGCCTTCTCCTGAGAAGAAAATTGGAGATTGGTTTCTCTTGAAACATGGCACAGTGATCAGAGTATATGGGTTTTCTCATTCACCTTACGTACTACCATCATTTTTAACTCCTAGAGTGTTTTCCCTGGAATTGATCAGGCAAAAGTTAAGGGTAGAAACTGAACATTTTCTAGATCATAAGAAAGCTTCAGACATCACATTTCCATGGGTTGTAGGCCCATTCATCATTAAGAATAAATCTTCCCTTTCAGCTATTGAGTGTGCATTAAGAGAAATGGGATTCCAAACAAAAGCTACCATCAACTATGACCCCCATCACATTATTTCCAACAGAAGGCAAGATAGTAAAAGAAAGGGATTTGTGCATTTTGAGCTTGCAGGTATGGCAGAGACTGCTAACTGGTTGGAATATCCCAACAAAGGTCAGATGGATGTAGATACACATGAAGACTACACTTCTTTGGTACAGAAATCCACATCACCACTGTCTGGCACCTCCAGCTTGGTCCCAACAGTTGGAGCAATTATACCCTTAGACAGTTGCTCTGAGAGATCCAAAAAGATGGAAGTTTTTGATGCCATGGACATAGAGGATGAGGAGACAAAAAGAGCCCCAAAGACACAAAAAGTGGAAGAGGCAGGGCAACAGATTGTATAGGTGAAGACTGGTTCTAGGTAAGAAGAAGCAGGTGAAGGCCAAAGTACCTACCTTCAAAATCAAGGAGTATGTATTTGATAAAGCAACTACTGAGCCTGCTGCACAATGAAAAAGTAGATCAGAACTGTTGGTTGAATATAAAGGGGATAAAGATGAAGTTTCGGAAGAATCAAAGTTGTATGTTGAAGTTAGACAGATCTCCAACAAAAATGTACCCTTAGTCACCGCCAGGAGCCATGCTTAGAACACCCTGAATTTGGCCATAGCAACCAAAGATAAGGCTACTGAGGTGAAAATGAACCTGGAGGATATTCCCATTCCTGACATGATCCATCTACATAAGGAGACTGAAGATGTTATTTATGCTAAGTTGTTGAAATTTGCATTAGAACTGTCCAAATTGCAATCCAGTAAGGATAAGATTGGGAATCAGCTTAGACAGGAAAGGGTTCAGAGAATAAATCTCACCAGGCACAAATAAAAAAGTTGCAGACAGCATTGTTGGCTACTGAAGACCAAAAAGACAAAAGGGAAAGCATACAAAATCTGCTGAATGAGAAGGATAATACCATTCAAACACTAAAGAAGAAACTAAAGATTCCTTCCACTCGGTTAATAGAAGCATCTGAGCTGACAGAGCTTGAGAAGAAAAGAGAAGAGTTGAAAAGTGAATTAACAGATTGTAAAGCAAAATTATTGAAGTTTGAAGAGAAAGAAATGTAGTGGCAGAGGGATATGTCCCTTATAGTGGAGAGAGAGAAGAATCTAAAGGCTAAAGCTGAATATTTGGAGAAGAAATTGCAGGAGAAAGGTAAAGAGTTAGAGAATATGATCACTCTTCCTCCATTGAGTCTGGTGATTTCTCTATCGTTCAAGCTATGGCACAGGTAAGCCTGAAAGACTTGGTACTAGTGAAGTTGCAGAAGCAGAACACAAATATGGAAAGCATGGTTTCAAAGGAAGAGCAAGAGAAAAGGGCTTGGGAAGCCAAATACCAAGAGATACAGGTTAAGAATGAAGAGTTGGTGAAGCAGGCTACAGGTCAAACATCACTGTAGGAAGCAAAGCAAGTAATCTGGGATGATGTTATAGCTGAAGCAAAAAAATTAAGACCCTATCTTGATTTTATTTTAGACAAGGAGGCTGTAATTAAATTGGCCAAGCAAAGTGTAACATCAGTGAGAGAAAAGTTGAACAAGAAGCCCATTGAATGTGCTACAAATGCCATAGAGTTTTTGAATGGGTTAATTGAGGATGAAGTGAAAGCAGCTAATATAAAGGACAGATTATCTACCATTATTTGGGCCAATAAGGTGGAAAATAAACATCAGTAGTTAGGTACAATTTAGGCCAAGATAGACATTATGGCACACCAATTGAAGCTCTTTAGGGATATGTTTGATCCTCGATTTACTGGATAGGATCATGTTACAGCCAAGAAGCATTTGAGAGCCTTTGAAAACTTTGTTGATAATTTTGAAATATTACATGATGTTGTCATGAGATTATTTTCGAAATCTTTGGTTGGAGATGTTGCTTTCTGGTTTAGAAATTTGGAAGCTCATTCCATTTGTTCATGGGCTGAGTTTTATAATTCATTTTAGAGATACTGGGGAGAGAATAAATCCTTCGATCAATATCTATCTGAGTTCTCTTCCTTGAAGAAGAAGAGAAATGAAACTATCATTGAATTCAACAAAAGGTTTCACAATATTTATTACAGCATGCCTATTGAAATCCGGCCTACTGAGATTGTTGCTATAATACAATACACAATGGCACGACATCCCGATCTATTATTATACCTCAAAGAAAGAAATTCGCCATCCTCGCAGCAGATGTTTGTTGATGCAAAGGAAGTGGAGAACAATCTACGGGATTTTCGCAAGCTTCATGGTCAAATTCTTGATAAAGATTCTAATGTACAGGAAATGGAAGAAGTGTATGAACAGCAGGGATCAACCCTGAGGTTTTATTCTTGTCGAAATGTTGATATGTCATCTTCAGATTTATCCTTAACTCCAACTATTAAAATCAGTGAATTAGATGTGTCAGCTATCAGTGATGTGAAAGATGCATCTACTTCTCAATTGCATCAACACAATGATTTCATATATGCAAAAGAAAATTCTTTTGGTTCAGAATATAAGAGTTATTTTACTATGAATTCTCTGAATGATTTTCATAAGGATGATCATGCTTATCAGCAGGAGGATAAGTTTGCAGCGAATAAGGATAATTTCCTTTCAAATCAAGCTACTGCTCCTCATTGTCTTGTTGTTGGTATTAAAAATCCACTGCCATTTTTAACTTTCAATGATTTTATGATTTTATCTCCTCAAGTTTCGATCAAGGATTTTATTTGCAGGCAGAGAATGAAGTTGAGGATGTTAATGCCGATCAGATCCATGAAGAAACAGTTCAGCAGAAATCATATCTCACCGTGCATGATGTTCCAGCTCTTGAAATTGATAAAATGGTATTGCAGCCTCTTGATTCTCATGATTGTCTTGATATTTTAAATGATGCTCAAGTATTTCATGCCCAATAAATAAATCAACAGTTTCAAGAATTTGTGGTTGTCTCTGATTGCAACATCCATGGGTTGTTTCAAGAAGATTATGGGTTCATGAATGAATCAGAAATTAAAGATCAGCAGTATGGTCTTCTATATCAACTAGAACTCTGTCATGTTTTTCAAGATCCGATGGCCACTTATATGGAATCAATCTTTCCAGAAGTCTTCAAAATTGCAACTTTGAGCCCGCAAACAAATTATAGCAATAGGTATAAGTTGTTACTTCAGTCTTGTTTGCAAAGTTTATATTATTTCCGTATCTTTTCACTCGATGGCAAGGAAGATAGCCAATCTGGCAGTCCAATTTTTGTTTGGCTACATTGGAAGTTAGTATATAAATAATCAGCTTGATGTCTGCAAGGTAGGTGTAGAAGCTGTAAATAAATAAGCTCGTTTTTTAGCATTGGATTTCAGTTTGGAGTTCATGAACTAGTTTTCAGTAAGCAGTTTGGTTTGTAGTTGTATTGGATTACAGTAGTTCAGATGGCTAATAAGACTCCAGCCCAATGGATACAAGGAACTAGTGTTTCTTATTCTTACTTGCAAAGCAGTTTTGGTTTGTGGAACAGGGTCATTTCAAATCTTGCAAGGCAAAACAAGTTGCAGCCTTTGGTTAGCAGTGAATGGCAGGAAGGATAGGGTACAGATGTAAGAGATGGTTTTAGGAGAAGGCACAAGGTCTAAATGTTCTTGGCAGCTCACAGGGAGCATGCCATCCCCAACCAGAGCCAAATGTTGTCACCAGATCTGCTCCATCAAATTTTTTAGTTTCCCATATCACATACCCATGCCAAGCTTTAAGCTATCACAACCTCTAATTTACCATCCGACCGTAAGACCTACACACATGTCCAATCGTCAAACCATGCACCAAGTAAAGGCCCACATGGAGCCATGGAATAAATATGCACTACGCGTTGATGTTTTATGTTGATGCATATGGGATTATTCTCACCATGCAAGATAAAAGCAACCAATTGCAGGCACGCGTCCAAGTTTGGCCATTGAATTCTATATAGTCACCATACAAAGAGATTGAGCCCAAGTTTAAATGCCAATCGTATCCATAGAAGCGTGAAGAAGCTTATGCCAAAATCATTGATGCAGAGGCCAGATTTCTTCTCTTTGTCTTGGTTTGTGGGGTGAATTGCAATGGAAGAATTGATACAATAACCATTAAGCTACAGCAATACAAAGTATGAGAATTCATGATTCCTTCACTTATCATCATACACCACAAATATGTGACAAGTTATACATTGTACATTCAAATTAAGAAGGCACTTCATTGATGGAATTGAACCTGCGTATGGGGAAATTGTTGAATGCTGCTACAGGGAGCCAAGTATATTATTGCATATTGGTAGTTTGATTTTGGTATAATGGAGCATACATTTTTTCATTTTGAGTTCACCAGTTTGATGAATTTTTGGATCGAGGCAGTGTCCATATAAAGCGCTGGAATCCAATGTTAAGGGAATGAAGTATGCAATATTGAAGTCAAAGAATGTGATGCAAAATTTGTTTAGCAGTGATTGAAGACATTTTAACTAGTTTTAAAATGCATGCTCGAGGTTGGGTTTTTCTTTCTATTTTTGCAACTAGTATCCTAGAATACGATGGAGTGGGGTTGGTATTACTGAATATGTTTTAGAGGAAACAATTATTAAAGCATCCAGAGATAGGTTATGTGAATCTAATAAATCTCTCTTATAAAAATGGACAGCCAAGTCATTGAGTTTCTTCGAGATTCGATTCACAAAGCATTTATTTCAGTTCCTCGAAATCTCTTCATGAGGTCAACAATCAAATAAACAACCTCTAAATTTTAAGGAGAAAGATTTGTAGGTCAAAGTCATTTCCATATTTTCAGATATAAATAAACAGGTGGCAAAGTACCCTGCTATTTTCAAAATTGCATCCATATTCAAAGAGATTAAAGAGCATCTTCAAGGGCCTTAGAACTTTTGATACACAAGATCGGTTATGGAACAAAAAATCTGGCAGTCAAAGATCAATTACAGATTTTCTGCAATGATTCCAGATTGTTTATTATTAGATGTTTCTTCCACAAAATTTGGAAGGGTTGGTTAAAGAAGATTTTCTATTTAATTTGTCATAGGGGAATGTAGTAAGAGTTCCATCCGAGGGCTAAGAAGGTATTAGAGGTCAAATTGTTGTTCTGTTTAACAGGCATGTATTAATCATTTCCTTTGTTTATAAAGAAAGCTTTGAAGTGATTATGTGCGAACTGAGCCAGTTCCGTTTTAATATGAAATGATAAATTTTATGTTTTATTCATGACTTTTTCCTTGGATAGCTACTTCCTATACCAAGATTCTTATGAGTGAATCGTACATTTGTTAAGGATCTGAAATAGAAACTGCTTGTTCCTTACATGAGTTCATTCTCGTAATTTTTATACCATAGCTTATTATGTTTATACATCTATTATTCCATAATCTGATATATTAGTCTGATCTCAGTCATACCTATCTACTTTTCAAATTTGCAAATCTATCCATCCTTCCAATAGTTCTAATATTTCATTATCCATGCTCCTTCTGCAGTCAAGGAGCATCTTTTAGTGTGAACACTTGGCCTTGTTAAACAGTCAGTGAGAGATCCCTCTCTAAAAAGAGAGAAGCCAACTCTCTTTCCTAAAGTTGGTTTTGTGGTTACCTCGAAGTGACCTTTCCCACAACCTTAAGGGTCATTTTGAGTGCTAACATATTGGAGTATGGTTCTTTGTCAATGATGTCACACAATCGGGCTACATAGCTGGAGTATGGCCTCGGTCTCTTGCTTTCTCTGCGCATTCATTTTGGATCATCGTATCTCTCTGCATCTTGAATTGCCTCTCGTACCCATGTTGGTTTCCTCTTGTGAGAGTTATTCTCACGTGGTGAATCTACAGGTTCATGTGGGTCTTCCATCTCGCGTTCTTCATGATCTTCTGGATTTACTTCATTAATTGTTGTATCTCGGATCCTGGGTACTTCTGGTTCTTCAATGTCTTCAATAGGTAGCTTTCTGGATTTGTGATATGCTGAGTCTTCGTCGAATGTTATGTCCTTGTTGATGTTGATCTTCCTAAACCCTGGAAAATATATTATGTAAGCCTTCGAACTTTCACTATATCCCACGAATATACCCTTCTTTCCTGAGGGATCTAATTTCGTCCTTTTCTCCTTCGGGATATGTATGTATACTGGGAAGCCAAATATTCTGAGATGGTTGACTTCTGGTTTCTCGCCGGAGAAAGCTTCTTCTGGTGTCTTGTTGTCAAGTACTCTATATTGCTTGGTTTTTCAACCAAGCATGTGCAAGGATGCACCTATTAACTAGTAATAGCAGTCTCGAATGAAAAACAAATAACAATAAACTGAATCTAATCGAACATTAACATGTATAAGAAAAATAAAAAACTTGATTGATAACAATAAGCAAATAAGACAAGAGATTTAAAAGAATTTATTTTTGTATTACCTCAAATGGTAAGGATGATGGTTGTTGAGCAACTCCAAGGTTGAGAAGCTCCAATGTCCAATGGTCTCTTCTTCTCCAAAGCTTCAATGGGATTCTTCAAACTCGAAATGGGAGGCAATGGCTCTCAAAGGGAATTTGGCAGCATAAGGATAGGATGAAATGTGGATGGAAAGTGAGGAGCCCCTATCACCTTTTTATAGTTTTTGGTGATGGGAAATACCATTATGGTTTTGAGGAAACCAATGGTATTAACCAACATGGTTTAGATCTCTTTTTCCCTCTTTTTCCTTTTTTGAATATTTTTTATATTTTTATTCCCTTTTAATATTTTTTGGGAATTTTGGACCCTTTTTAGGGTTTTTTGTGTTTTTTGAAGAAATATATATATATTGAGGGGAAAAAGGTGTATTGTGGTATTTTTGGTGACCTTTTGATGGTTTTAGAGGCTCAAATGGTGGAAAAGTGGACAAATGGGTCATGTGAATAAGGGAATGAGCTAGTGAGCACTTTTTGTGTGTTAACAAATTGCCCCCTGATGTGTCAAGGCAGGAGCTCAACGTATGGCCGATAGACATCATAGTTCTTTTGTCTTTTTCCCACGGTTTGGAGAAGAGAAGAGACCGGTTGGAGACTGGAGCAAAGACCCCTTGGAAGCTGTAACAACTGAAAAAATACATGGCCTCAAAATGAATGAGGAATAATCCATGATTATGGACAAGGTGGGCATACCCATGCTCGTATCAAGACATAGACATAACAATTAGGCCCAAGAAGTGGGTCCTGAATAATACATAAAAAATCTGATGGTACATCATAATGGTCCAGAGGGGACACAATGCTGGGATGTACTCATGGTTACACCATGATTGATCTCAATAACTGATACATTGGAATAAAGCAATAACTGTTCTAAATAAGGTATCAAAAGGGTTGATGAACTGCTGAAACTGAAGGTGTCCAACATCTATAGGGACTCAATGACTGTGAGTCAACTTCTGAGGAGTATTTGTAACTGTATACTCAAGAGAGTATAAAACTAGGGTACATCTGAATACTGTCGCCAAGCGCAACCCGGATATCTATAGGAAAATGTAACGAGTTGTTTCCTTAATTAGACTCTCAAATTTGGTAGAGTCATGTGATATTCGGGGTCTTCAACAAATAACTGAAAGGACCAATACCCTGTACGAGTCTCAACGATGCGATCAAGGTGTTGAAGTCGAGCATGTGAGAAACAATCATTTGGAGAGGCAATGAGGACTCCTTTCGAAATGATCCGTAGGCACTCATCATAAATGGTGATGAGTCCAAGGCACAGGGACCTCTGGGTCTATCCTATGGAATAGATTGGTTGGTGTCGACAGAGGGAGGCCAGTAACTACCAAGGCAATGATGTTTCCTTGATAGGAGCGCGAGGTGTACAACTGATATGTGATAGTACTGATGGTAGGACTGTCATATTGTAGGGATGGGAAATAACCGAGGTCATAGAGTGGGTGGACGCAAACTTCCTTTGTTCAGAGCATGATGACATGGCTGAACTGGCAACATGGGAAACTGACTTTTAGGTGTGAGGATCATAGCTTTTAAGGGATCAAGGCTATGTACTGTAGACTAGAGTGACTCTGGGGGGACAAGCTGGTAGATGCTTTTGGGAGACTCTCAGGGTGACATACTACAAAATACTCTGAACAAAGGCGACCATAATAGGGAAGCTGCCATATGAGTAGACATGATCTGTTGTGGCGCCGGAAAGCACCATTGGGTCCTTCTTTGTGGTTTTGATGAGCTCCAAGAAGGGATAAAAGTGTGCTCTAAAATGGTACTGTCCTGTGGATTTATGTGAGCCCAGAACTGTTCATGCTCATGGTTGCTTTCAGTTTTAGAGAGTCTGGAAGCAGTAAGTAGACTCCAATGGTGTTCTTTTTCGTGCGTTAGTCTCCAAGGCCCGAAAAAGCATAAAATGATGCAAATGGAGAACTCTTCTGGCCAATGTGACTAGAGTATTCCTTTTTCATAACTAGTCTACGAGGTCCGGAAAAGGGGTAAACTTATACCAGATAGACACCCTTTCAGATACTTTTAGTGAGCATGAAAGGAAGCAAGATTGCTCGACGATCTTTTCATTGTTTTAGGAGTCAGAAAAGAGCTTAACGGAAACTCCCTAAGTGCCTTTTTCGTAAAAGAATTGCTCGGGCCGAAAAAGGGATAAAATTATACCGAAAAAGAAGGTATTGGAGAGAGCGAGAAATGATCTCGACCATTTTCATGAGCACGGAAAACTGAATCTGGCGACATAAAGATTGTAAAAAACGGGCAACGACCGATGTGGCACGCAAATCGAGGCGACGAGGGGGCATGTAAAAAATGACCAAAAAATATGGGTGTGAAAACGAGAAATGATCTCAAGAATCATCACGAGCGTGGAAAACTGAATCCGGCGATATAAAACTCGTCAAAAATGGATGACGGTCGATGTGGCACGCAAATCGAGGCAACGAGGGGCATGGGAAAAATGCCTGAAAAATCTGGGAGTGAAAGCGAGAAATGATCTCAAGTATCATCACGAGCATGAAAAACTGAATCTAGCGATATAAAACTCGTCAAAAAAGGAAGACGGTCGATGTGGCACGCAAATCGAGGCAACAAGGGGCATGGGAAAAATGCCCTAAAAATGGACCTGGTGGAATCGGGAAAAGGAGTGGCCTATCATGAAGTTCTCGCTGTGCTGATTCCAATGGTACCAACGGTTTGAAAAATGGACGTCGTATGATACCGAAATGGTTGATTGAAAAATGGTCAAATCTCTATAAATAGTGTGTGGGCCCAATGTGACATGTGTCATTGTTATGTGCGAGTTTCACAGAGCAATTGAGTGCGTCAGAGCAATTTCTCGATTTGTGGGAGATTCAACCGTTGGAATTTCGTTCTACGAGTTTCAGGTAATCCTATTCGCCTTAACCTTTTCAATTATTTCCTTTCTGGTTAGTGGCGGGCCCCCGAAGGCCGCGAAATTCAACTTTGGCATTCCAACGTGGAATATTGCGAGTTTCATCTCTTTTTCCGCGATGAACATCATGGGTATGGGCTTGATACCCACGATGTTCATTGCGGCTAAGAGGCCAAAAGTCGCGATGGGATTTTTTGGAAAAAAATTTGTTTTCTAAAAATTTTCCTTTGTTTTTTGGCAGGATGCTAAGGAGGCCACTAGTATCGTGGCGGGAGCGAGAGATCGATGAGGACTTGATCGATCAGATTCGGACCGACTTGGGTGTCCGGGAGGCCTTGGCTGCTAGTGGGCTCCTAAAGTTCGCCCAGATTCCACCTATGTGTTCAGTCAGAGAGCTGCTGAACAAATTGGTGGGCTTCTAGGTTCCAGCAGAGGCTGCATTCGTGGTGGGGGGTGAGCGGTTAGCGATCACCCTTTCTGATGTTTATTTCCTTATTGGGTTGCCTCGCTCAGGGGAGGTAGGGGAGCTCTAGTCGAGGATCCCTGCTGGGTTGGACATTGAGGATCTCTTGGAGAGATTTTGTGTTCCGGGAGCTATTGCGCAGAATAACGCACTAAGTCTGACATCTTTGCGGGAGTGGGAGATGCGAGCGATTGGGGCTTGTGTTCTACGTGTGTTGGGTGCCGCGGCGCCACATCGTTTGTCTGGGGGGAAAATGATGATGGTAGACCGTGTGTTGAGAGGGACCTACTTTGCCTAGGGTCAGATGTTTTTGGCCTGTGTCCGACGAGATCTGGACAAGGTCAGTCGAGAGGGGGGGAATTTTGCTATGCCTCCTTCCTTTGTTGTTTTTTCTTTGAGCGAGTACCGACCTTGCGGCCGCGTGTGCCGGTTCGAGAGGGGTTGGTTATTGAACCGCGGATGGTGCGGTGGGGGGAGATGATGCCCCGGGGTGGTGGTGGTATTCGGCATTTCTTTTCGATGGATATGTATGAGCAGTGGGAGTAGATCCCCTTGCTTATTGATGATTATCCATATGTTGGCATGGATTACCGAGGAGATCTGGAGATGCCTCAGGCTTAGGGGCAGGCTTGGGGTTTAGATGGTATGTCTTTGTTTTTTGGTTCTCTACTATATCATGTTTTTAGATGTTTTTGTTATGAGTATAGCTAGAGATATTTATATGATATTGACTTGGTTCACTTGTGTGATTGTGCAGATATTGGTCCGAGGCCACCAGCTGATCATGTAGGCCGTCGAGGACGGGCAATGGTGGTCGTTCCTCCACCTGTAGCGGTGCTGACTCCTCGTGTTCGAGGAGTTGTACGTCCTCGAGACGATGCCCTGGAGGGCATACGGGAGACTTTGGAGTTGCTTCTAGAGGGAGCCCCAAAGGAGGGCTGGAGGGACTTGGACTGGCACGTTATTGAGCGTTGTTTCGATGCTCCTCGTGAGTGGCAGTCTATCCTGCTCAGAGTAGTAGTTAAGTCGACCAAGAGGAGGGCTCGGGATCAGGAGGATCTAGAGGATCCAGTGGAGGAGGGGCCAGAGGATCCTGGGGATCATGATGACTAGTTGATCATATATTTGCCCCCAAATGCTGATGAGCATATGGGGATGTACCTTTTTGTACTTATGACATGGTGACTATTATGATATATATATATATATATGTTTTTGGTATATAGTCGTGTATGCACGTGGATGCACATCTTGTCTATTTTTTTCCCGTGGAGGCATGTTTGATTTTTGTATGCCCATGGAGGCACATGTTATGCACGTGGACGCAACATTTTAATTTTTGTATATGCCCGTGGAGGCACGTATTTGTTTTTGCTCGTGGAGGCTTGTCATATATATCTTGCGTGGCCCATGGAGGCATGTCATATATATATGGTGTATGTTTATGTTTGTATGCCCGTGGAGGCACATGTTATGCACGACGATGCAAATTTTGTTTTTTCTACATGGTTTGATTGGTGTGCCAATCTAGAATGTTGTTTGCCTTATGGTCTGCTATACTATTGAGATTCCTTGGGACATGTGTGAATGAAATGGACTCAAACTTTCGAATCATTTGTTTAGTGCGCAGGAATTTTCTGAATAGACGGGGGTCGCGTACCTGATAAATATTGTTGAGCTGGGAAACAAGGAGCTGGGAGTCCAAGAAAACAATAAGGTGACTTATGCTCATTTGGAGAGCAGCGGCCAGGAGACCGGTCACGGCGTCGTACTCAGCTTGGTTGTTTGTGGCGGCACCTATGCACACTCCGTTGATGTGGATCAACTCATGTGAAGGGGAATATATTACCCAAGCTGCGGAGGCAAGATTGGGAGACCAACGACTTGCACCATCAGCGAAGCCAACGTAGCAAAGTGGAACTGGATCAATCTGTGGTCATGCAGGAAAAACAAATTTTTAGGTTTTTGTATTTTTTGTAAAAAAGAAAATAAGACTGTACAATTGTGGATTGTGGTGTCCATCAGATTTTCTATGAGTAAAATCGCTTGAGGTACAACCCATTACGTGGGTTGCGTAGGGGGTTGCCTTCTGAATCGGTCAAAATATATGCCCCTTGTCCGAGGCAGGTGTGTATAATATATGGGCCTTGCCACATGGACACAAACTTTCATTTTCCCGTTTTGTCATGAGCTTGATCATAGGCTAGTACAAGGTCGCCTTCACTAAATGCTTGTGGGTGAACATGTTTATCGTAATGAAGTTTAGATCTGTTCTTTGCAGCTTCGATTGTTTGGAGAGCTGCGCGACGATCTTCGTCGGCCTATTCTAAAAGAAGTAAGCGTTCTTCAATCATTGATGTATCGGGGAGAAGTTCTACGGAAATTTGTAATGTTGGTATTTGGCATTCAATGGGGAGGACAGATTCCACGCCATGAACTAAATGGAATGGGGTAAATCCGGTGGCGGTCTTGGTCAACGTGCGATAAGCCCATAATGCAGGAAAAATCATGTGATGCCAATTGGATTTATGTTTGTCGACGGTGCATTGGAGGATAGTCTTCAAAATTTTGTTATCAGCTTCGACTTGGCCGTTCCCTTGGGGGTAGTAGGCGGAGAAGAAATGGTGTTCAAACTTAAGGAGTGTTGACAATTCTCTCCAAGTGGAGTCTTCGAAGTGAGATCCATGGTCTGAGATGAGTTGTTTTGGTACTCCGAAACGAGCAATAACATGGTTGAGGAAAAAATGAGCTGCAGTGTCGGCTTTGCAATTGTAAGTAGGCATGGCTTCCGCCCATTTGGTAAATTAATCTACAGCCACACTAATGTGTTTGTGACCGTCGGCTGATGTGGGATTGCAATCCATGAAGTCGATGGCCCATTTGCAAAATGGTCCAGCGGTGACGACCGAATGAAGGGGGCGGGGGGGGGGGGGGGGGGGTTCTTGCCTTTGGGGCAAAGAGCTGGCAGTTTTGGCAGTGTTTGACTGCTGTGATACAATCAGTGAATAATGATGACCAAAAATAACCTGCGCGGATTACCTTTTGGGCGGTGGCCATTCCTGAAAAATGGCTGCCGTAGGCACCGCTATGATAGTCGTTAAGGACTTGTTCTGCTTCATCTTGGGAAAGGCATCGTCGTAAGATTGTGTCGATGCCACGTCGATAGAGGACATCACCCAAGAGGAGATAACGGGGGGCATGGTGACGGATGCAACAGCGTCCGTCACGATCGATGTTGGGTCGAAACTTCTGTGTGCGGAGGTATACCAAAATGTCGCCATACCAAGGGTCGTCCGACGAGATGATGAACAAATGTTCGTCGATAATATCAGTATGGATAGTTGTTGATGACGACGATGATGGTAAGTCTGTAATGAGTTGAGCGAGTTCTAATGCTTTGGTGCTCTTCAGGGTTTTAAAATTTAGGTCATATTCTTGTAATATAATCACCCATTTGGCAACATGGCCTTGTAGAAGGCGACGATTCAAGAGATAGACCATTGGATTGGAATTGGCCACAACCGTGGTGTGGCTGAGGAGAATGTAATGTCGCAGCTTTTGTACTGAAAAGATGATGACGAGGGCCATTTTCTCTTCATGTGGGTAGCAGAGTGGTGGGCCTGACAAGGTCTAGCTCACATAGTAAATGACATGCTCTTAGCGAGCGGAGTCTTCTTTGAGGGGTACTCCGGAAACGACGTAATATGATGCCGAAATGTAAAGGGTAAAGTCTTTTGTGAAATTTGGTGGAGAAATCAATGGGGCACTTGTAAGTGCTTTCTTCAGGTCCGTGAAGGCTCCTTCTGCTTGTTCGTCCCATACAAAGTGGGTATGAAGACGTAGCAAATGGAGGAAACCGTGTACTGTGGTGGCATAGTCTAGGACAAAACGACGAAGGAAGTTGGATTTCCCCTGGAGGCTTTGAAGTTGTCTTAATGTACGTGGTGAGGGGAGGTCCACTATGGCTTGAACTTTTAGAGGGTCAACGGTGATCCCTTTTTTTGAAATGACAAACCCCAGCAGGCGGCCTGCTATAACGCAAAATACACATTTAAGCAGGTTCAAGCGGATTTTGTATTTGCGGCAACGCAAGAAAACTTGTCAAAGATCTTCTAAATGGTCAGATCATTTCTTAGATCGGACGGTGAGGTCGTCTAGATAAACTTTAATGATTTTATGCAGATCATGAAAGCAATAAGTCATGGCACGTTGGAAAGTGGCTCCCGCATTCTTGAGACTGAAAGGCATGACGCGATAGGAAAAGGTGCCCCATGGGGTAGTAAAAGAGGTCTTGTATTGATCTTCTTTACGGATTTTGATTTGGTTGTATCCGGAGAAACCGTCCATAAAAGAAAGTACCTCATACCCCACACACTCATCGACTAATTTGTCAATAAATGGTGTGGGGAAGTTGTCTTTGGGACAAGCTAGGTTGAGGTCACGGAAGTCAGTACAGACGCGGATGGTGTGTAATTTCTTATTGACTGGTACTGGGTTTGAAACCCAGGTGGTATATGCAATCAGGTATATGAAACCTGCTGCTCGAAGCTTCTCGATTTCTGCTTTGACGGTTGGAAGCTTGGATGGGTGAATGGGACGTTGTTTCTGGCGGACCGGTGATATGTTGGTCCAAGTGTCTATGTGATGTTCTACTATGGTAGGATCAAGACCAGGCATCTCAGTATAAGACCAGGTGAAAACATCTCGAAATTCTTGGAAGAGTTTCTTATAAGCTTGGGTTTCTTTCTCAGTGCATGAAGCGCCCAAAGAGATAAGCTCAGGTTTTTCGGGGGTGGTGGAGATGTCGATTTTTATAATGGGCAAAATGTTAGCCATGTTACCTTCCTCGAAGGCTTCTGGAGTTGGTATTGGATCTTTGAACCAATCGACCTTGGTTGGTAAGAAGTCCTTAGACTCAACAGATAGTTGGTTTTCCGTGGTGGACGTAGACGTTTCAGGGAGGAAGTATGATCGATGGTGCATATCATCCCAAGGGTAGTTCGGTGTAGTGAGTGTTTCTAGGATTTCTTCATCGGTATGGAAGTAGTGTGACCACAAATTAATTGGCTCGGGTTTATAGGTAGTTGAAATCATGTAAATGGTATTGATTTCTTCTGAATGGGACAATTCTGGAGGGGATATTTCCTCAATAAGTGGTGGGGATATCTCTAGGTCGACGTTATTCAACTCGTACAGTGCTGCTCTGTAATCTGGGAGATCGGGGCAGTGATGTGAATAATGGCTGTAGATTTCGCATATTGCACAAGGATGGTTTGTGCACAATGATTTATCGCGAGGTTGAGGGGGAAGTTCTAGTTTGACTACTGGAACGTTGGTGTCGTCATCCAACATATTCATGTGTTCTTGAAGTGATGGTAGTTGTGGACATAGATGGGTGGCGTGGCCAATATCGTTACACAAGGAGCACTTAGGGAGCACACGGGTTGGGGGATTCTTAGCTAATTTGGGTGTCACTGGGGGGGTGCAAGTTGTGGGTGCAGTGTTGTAGGTTGGTGGACCTCTACCCCTAGTGTTGCGGGATTGAGGGGGGACATAACTGGATGTCGATTTAGTGCCCCCTGTTGGAATTGATCAGGTTTGGGGATTGGAAACACCAGGAGGTGGGCGATTTTGGTGGTTTGGTATGCCAGGTGGTGGATGGTTTGACATATTCATAGGTTGTACCGATTGTAAAACAACGGTCGGAGTCGTTGGGGGAGTTGGGGCAAGTAAGTACCATACAGGTAATCCTAACGTTAAACCTAGAAGGTTGAGTGTAGCCATTACTGGCGTGCTGACAACTCCTGAAAACAGAAACAAGAATGGGATTGTGTGAATCGGTGTTGTTCCGATATGACTAGGCATGATGGGTGCTTGTGGCGATGGTTGAGGTTGTTGAGGATGTTGTTGTTCGTTGTGTGATAGCGTACACAAATCAGATACTACAGTTATGTGAAGAGGGGGTGGGATTGACGGGAAAGGGTTGGTCATGGGAGTATCCGAATATATCCCGGGTCCGACTGATGAGACGAATGATGTTGGTGCACTAAGAACGGGTTGTTCAATCATGGGAAGAACATTTTCTGGTGTTGCGGGGGCATTGGGATCATAGTATGTAATCTAGTTGATTTTGACCACGCGTCCTTCATGGGGAAACATCATGATGTGGAAAACTAAAGAAGCGACAGCTTTCATTTTATACATGTAGCTATGTCCTAGAAGGAGATTGTAATCAAGTTGGGCGTTAATGACCTCTATATCTATGAGAACCAGTTTTCCCCCAAGCTGTATGGGTACGTTCACTAACAAACCTTGAGTTTGAGCTGCTCGGCTATCGTAAGCTCGTAATGCGGTAGTGGACGGTTGTAGTGTTGGGGATCCAAGTTTCTGCCATACGAAAGTCGACATGACGCAGGTAGAGGCCCCTTCATCGATTATGCATCGATGAACGACGAGGTTGCGAATGGAGACGAAAACTTGAAAAGCTAGAGATGAAGGCATGCAAGGTTCAGCTTGTTCTAAGTCGAAAGCCATCATGTTAGAGTCATTAGGATCTATGGCACCAATGGAAGATAACAACAATTTTCTTTGTGCAGGATAGTTTTTCAATATTTTGAGAGCGGACATAGCAGCGGGGGACTGAGCTAAATCCTCTACAATATTATAGTTGGAAGTTGCACAAGCGTTCGGGTTATTGTTAATTCGTCTTAAAGGGAAACGAGGTGCTTTGGGGCCCCGTCCATGGGCATAGTGGGTATGCGAAGTGGTTGATCGGTTGGGAGATTACTCGACGATGGGTCGGTAGGTGTGGCCTTCGGGGCGGATCCGTATTGATTTCGACGGGTTTGAAGATTGACATCATTTGATGACATCATAAGCAAATGGTGAGTGTTGGACTCTGCATGCTAGTAATCGACGGCTCCATAGGTAATTTGCTGCTGTGGTGCAGCGGATCCTTGAGGAGGATCATTCGGACGAGTGTTTACCGTGCCTTGGTTTGGTAAGGGATTTTGCAATATCATGGGTTGTGGCTAAGGAGGGGGTGTTGGTTGTGCAGTATGTCCTTGTCGTTGGGCGTCGTCGGTCCAGAGTTGACGCGCTTGATCTAAATGGGGACAATTATGTATGTAATGGTTGTAGACTCCACATATGGAACATGGATGGTTTGTTCTCAAGTTATTATTTTTAGCCTGTTTTGGTGGGCGGTCAAGATTTTGGTTGGGGGGAGCAGCGTTATTGTTATTTGGAGGATTAGGTGGTGGTGCACCTTGGTTGTGTTGCTGGTTGTTTCCGCGGTTACGCCCTCTTCCACGGTTTTTTTGACCTCCTTGGTTACACTGGTTATTCTGGTTTGGAGGTTGGTTTTGCTGCGCGTAAACATGCCCTTGGGCAGTAGGTGGGTTTTGAGGTCGTGCAGGCTCTGGAGCAGGTTGCGGTGGGTAGTAAACAGGAGGGTTCTGAGGTGGCCCTGGTGTTTGTTGCGGTTGTGGGTAACCTTGAGCTGCTGGAAGTGTTGGAGAAAGAGGTGCTACCTGTTGAGGATAATAAGCCACTTGGGCTTGTGGCTGGATCAGAGTCTAGTGGGCCTGTTGGTTATAATATGGAGCTAGCGCATAAGCTGATGGTGCTTTCCCATAACATTGTGGTGGACATGAGGGTCCATGAGTGTGGTGGGTGTGCGTTACTGGAGCATACGAAGTTGTAGCTCCAGAATTAGATGAATCCCTAGAAAGGTCTGGGGTGTTGTTTGTACTCATCATGGTAAAAGGTTTGTTTTGCGCCGTAACCTAGCCGATAATACCATCGGCGGCATGGGATGCCCCCGACACGTCATGGCGGGATGGATCACCGCGCGGGGCGTCAGGTAAAATAGTGTATAGATATCCTGACTGGGCATATATGAGGTCGAATTGTTGAGCTTTTAAGATAGCTTCTTCTTCTGACTGGGGTCATTTGGAAGCTACATCTTTGGCTATGAGGGGGAGGAGTGATCAGTGATGTGTGTAGCGGTGTTCTGTCTACAAGACAAAAGTATTTCCACTCCTGCATCATAGCGTACAGGTAGTTGAAAGAACTGGAGGAAAGTTGAGGCGAGGGACGTAAATGTGTTGTGAGTCCCATGTGGCTACTCAATGTACCACTTGGCTGCAGAGCCAGTGAAAGTTCTTTGTAAAAGTCTCAGTCTAATGGAATCATCTACTATGGAGTTTGAAAAACACCATAGGTGAAACGACATGATACGGTTTTGGGTATCTTCCCCAACTTTGCCTTCAAATTTTGGGATATCTGAGGGGAGCTTTGTGGGCATGGGTGGCCACGTAGGGTCGTGTCTAATAGGGTTGTTGGTTAACCTTGCCAGGTCTAGTAAGTTTAGACTAGCCATGTATGGCAGACTGGCAGATGGGTGTGGTATGGTCACTGGGGGATAATTGCTAATGGTAACATTGTGGATTGGTCCAGTGCCCCCTAAGGGTATGTTAGGTATGAAAGGGATGTGTCCTCCAACCGATGTGGTTTGGGAGGGGCCTACGCTCCCAAGTGCAACATGGTTTGCAGATGGGTTAGGAATGTTTCCAGTAATCCCTGGGATCTGGGTAGTGGAGATGAGAGGGGGAGGGACCCCCATGTTGGGAATACCTAATATAGGTGGTGGTCTTGTGTTGGGCATGCCTAAAGGGGGTGTGGTCCCCATGTTGGGTGTGCCTAAGGGGGTTGTGGCTATCATGGTTATCACGGTAGTATTGGGGTTTGTTGATGTAGCTCCAACAGCACTGGTGAAAAGGGGGTCATATTGTGATCCAGCCATGGGGTTGGTTGGTGATGTCTTAGTAGGGTGTTCGGATTCAGCCTCAGAATCAAATGTAAAATGAGGCGCGTCAGAATCAGATGACTGGGTTCTATGCCGATGACGTGTCGCGTCAATGGATAATGCTCTACGTCTATGACGTGTAGAGTCAAGTGTACCGAACTGAGGGGGTTCACCCTGAAAATGGTGGGATCGTCTTAAGTTCTCAATGGTGAAAGATGTCTAGAAATACCAATGGATGGAGGTGAGATAAAAGACTCAAGACCCTAATGCAACAATGTGTGCAGGAGGGGAGTGAAAAAACAATGGCTCTAAGGCCAACAACCAACCTCAAAAGCACTTACTATAACAGCTGTGCTACAGTAAGTGGAGGAATTAAGAAAAAGTGGTCAGAATACCAAAAATCAAACAACTCCTAGAAAAAAGTGGAGCTCACTAGACCAAGGGGGGTAGCAGAGCCCATGCAAACACCTAACTAAAAGTGGTATTATGATTCAATGAAACATATCCTAAACCCTAAACCCTAAACCCTAAACCCTAACCCATAACCCCTAAACCCTAAACCCTAACCCCTAAACCCTAACCTCTAACCCCTAACCCTGAACCCTGAACCCTAAACCCTGAACCCTAACCCCTAGACCCTAGACCCTGAACACTGAACCCTGAACCCTAACCCCTAGACCCTAGACCCTAGACCCTGAACCCTGAACCCTGAACCCTAACCCCTACACCCCAGACCCCAGACCCTACACCCCACACCCCACACCCCAGACCCGAAACTCGAAACCTGAAACCCAAAACCCTAAACCCTAAACCCGAACCCCGAACCCCAAACCCCAAACCTGAACCCTCAACCCTCAACCCCGAACCCCAAACCCGAAACCTCAACCCTCAACCCTGAACCCCAACCCTGAAACCCCAACCCTAAACCCTAAAGCCTAAAACCCTAAAGCCTAAACCTTAAACCCTAACAAATATTTAAATCTGGATATTGCAGTGAATGTAAGGCCTTATCAATCAATGTTGCCAATATCTATGGTTGCATTTTGTTGGGTCATCCCTTGTGCTTTATGGATTGTTAAGCCCCATGCCATTCGAAGTGGTACTTGCCTTCATGAACCCCTTGTTATAGGGTTGATGGGGACAAAATTTGGATTGGAAGAATCCCATGGGGGGCCTTTGTAGTGGAGAAATTGGATTACAACATAAGATGGCAAGGTAGGTGGTTAATCGTTGGAGTTGTACACAATTGCAATAACTTTTCCAAGTGAGCCATTAACAAGGCCTGATGAGACACATAAGTTGGCTATCAACATGACCTGCTGACCAACTGTTAGTAGAACCTTGAATGGAATTTGCTCATCATCAATTGAGGTTTGAAGAGGGTTGGAAGTATGGGGTTGTAGAATGGTTGGGTCGAGGATTCCATGCAGTAACATATTTTTCAAAGTATTTTTTTGCATACTGTACAGTGAAGTATTGAACCTACTACAATGCATGCCTTCATATCTCTCCATGCATTCAGATTGACTCCATTGCAAACCTCTTCTATTGCATTGATGAATTGTCTTCCAAATGAGATGTAAACGAAATATTAGTTCAAAAAATGACCTTGTCTTTACCATGTGCATACCTAGATTGAAACATATAGTGAATTGATTGCATTGAAACATGACAATATTAAAAAATTGAAGGAAATTGTTTACAAGGTTTGAATGTTACAATGTTTATATGTCACGCTTTAATTTGCATCTCATAAATGAGATGCAGTAGAAATTTTGCTAATGTGTTAACCTCGTCCTCAAATCCACAGCTCATCATCAATTTAACCATTGTGAGGTTAAATGTTATATATATATATATATATAAGCCATCACTTTAATAATGACTTCCAAATTTGTATCCAGGAGTTGAAACACTGTTGAGTTAAATTAATAACAATTTAGGAGCTAAAACACTAGTGGAAATATAATACTATTTCCGGTGTTGTATGAGCCGAAAATAAAAAGTAACATGAACAACCTATGGTGCAAAGATGGAGACATTAACTCTGTAATAGAAAAGATGGCTAGATTAACTCTGTAATTTGAGGCAGATCAGTCCTTGGTTTTTCGAAATAGAACACGATTTTCGGAGTTGCATTAGCAGAAAATAAAAAGTAACATAAACATGTTGCAGATCAGTCCTGGGTTTTTCGAAATAGAATACAATTTCTGGTGTTGCATTAGCAGAAAATCAAAAGTAACATAAATAAGATGTGGTGCAAAGATGGCGAGATTAACTCTGTAATAGTATTGGAGGATTAGATGGCGTGCTAACAGTAGTCTTCAATATTTCCAAGTGTTCAAAGTATTTCCTTATCGGACTTAGTTCCTATCCTCGTAGAAGTTCAAGGAGTAACTTTTGCTTTAAAAGTTCAGTGCATATTCCCTACAGGCTAATAGCGGGACAATATTTTTCCACTCGCGGTGAATAAGCCCGCTCACTAACTGAATGACTGATCCTTTATGGGTAAGTCACCTTGTAAAATATTATACCATTATGTTCATATTAAGTTGACTAAACTAAAAATGGAATGAAGGTGTAATGCATATGGAGAAAGAAAATAGTAAGCACCTTAAACATGTGACATATAGGTTAGGTTAAGGAGTTTACACGGTATAATGGGAGTATTAGGTTGCATTGAGGTTTGATAGGGAAGTCATGGAAAAGTTTCATAAGTCTGATATGTCTAGTAATAGAATACTAATACTTTTGTTTGATTTGAAATCCTAAATATAAGATATAAGTATTTGTGAATCATATTTCTTCACGGGCTAACTTATGTCGAGTGGTTATATAAAATCTATCTCCCTAACCAATGTCAATTTAAAATTAATACAGTATTTTAAAATAATGATCCAGTGGATCAAACATGTGGCAACTGCACCCTCCACGAGACAGCCAGACGTAGTCTGCTCTTATTTTAAAATAGCCAGTCGTCAAATCGTTTAAAAAATCATCAATTTGCTCTAAAACGTTGCTCATATATCTTCAGGACAAATCGTAAATTGTATGGAAAAATCAAAGTGCAACATATTATGCTATTCAACACCATGCCACGTATTTTTACCAATTAACATTTGTTATGAAATCTAAAAGCTAAACGTATAGGGAATAAAGCAATGTAAGAAGGCACATACATCCTTATGTATGTTCCTTCTAATGAGAATTAGTAGTCGTCGTACTCACCTATTACAGCCAAGGCATTGTCTGGCAAATAATTTGGTTCTTTATTGAAGAGCAACCAATAAAGGGGCATGATTAGTTCTTTGCGTGGTAGTTTGTAATACCCTTGATATCGATGAGCCCAATTTATTTGGTATGCTACATGAAGGGGAGTCTTAGTCCGTTGCCAAGTACATTCCAACTTAGGGAAAGGATTCTTGACTAATATACAATCAATGAGGTAAGAAGACGTGAAAAATTCTACTTTCTGTTGTGAAAGGTTGGTTTGATCTGTAGAAATGTTGGACGCCATACAATCTGATATTATATCTGCCCAATTGAAGACTATACCATGTGTGGCAACGTGGTAGATCAATGGAACCCAAATGATTTTATAGTTGTTTCCATTTGGTAGGCCGAAGATTCTATTCAACATTAGGACTATGATTCGATAGGGGGTCCTTAAGTTATTCCCCGCTACCTTTGGGTCTTAGTTGCTTGTCTGGTACCATCATATTCTTTGCACATTCAAAATTATCTCTAATGGCATGCCTTACCCAATCATCAATAAGCATAACTTTGGAGGAAGGAAGCTTGTATGCAGCTGAAAGGTGTCCTGGTTGAAAGGAGGCGAGTTCTTCTCCATTGGCATTTGAAATGATCCTGGTGGTTGTATCTACATGAGGCGGAATCCACCCAATCACCTCTGAGCAAGGAAACAATTCTGGCCGGGTCGATGCCTTGTGAAGGGCAGACCTCTTGATGTTTTGGTAAACCATTAATTCCTCGAGGTTTGCATCTGGTATTTTTCCATCTCTGATAGCTATGTACAGGTCACCCCATTTGAATTCTGGAGTGGCCCTTGTGATAGGTTTGGTGTCTTCAAACATTGTTTCAATTGGTATAATTGGAGTTGTTTCTACGTTAGGCTCAATCTGCTTGCCCTTCTTCTTGTTGGATTTTTTAATCATACCTGATGTGAAAACATAAAGGGTGAATAGTGAGGAACTTGACATGTGTATAAGGGATATAATATTGAAGATTGAGCAACTAAGAAGTGGTTAAACAACAATTGAAAGTTGATGTTGTTCGACATAGGTATGGCGTGCAAGGCAAGGCACATGGCCCTTGGAAGGTTCTATTAGTGCTATATAAATGTCTATGCTAGAATCTTCTTTACATAACATAGAAAAAGCAAGTTGAGAAGATTGAATGCCAAATACAATTTGGCCTACACTTAAGTGTTTGCATTGCTGAATTGCGTAAATTTTTGTTGTTGTTCTAACTATTTTTTGCTTACACTCCTAATCACCCTTACTTATTCAATTGGAATTAATTCAGGTTGTATTGGACAACCTGAATCACTGTATCGGCACAAAGTTTCCAGAGTGTCAACGCATCGCTGTGTTTTGGCAAGTTTGTGCTAATCATGATCGGCACAAACAAGAATCAAGAACTCGTAAAGCTTAAATCATTGATCATTAGGATTTATTTTCATTTACTGCAGAGAGGCATTAATAGCATATTCTCAGCTCAAATTCTACGGCCTCTTATGGGTTTGGAGTAGCTCGTTGTAGTTATATCCCTGGATAGATACCTATAAATCTCGCACAATGTCTTTGTTCTGGTTCACTGCAAACTGACACTTAGGTTCACTTAGAATGCTTGCAATGTGTTCTCTTTTGCAGGAAACTGCCCTTAACCATGTTTGGCTTTCTGGGCTAGTTGGGGATGGATTTGGTGCTACATGTGTCATGCTCGAAGGCAATGTCATAAGATTTGGCATTCAATCTTATGGGTTGTGGCTTGCACTCTTGTATTGGAGATAAATGCAGTGGCACAACAGTTTGCTTGGAAGACATGTATAAAGTGTGTGTTATGTTAAGTAGTTTAAAGTTGAATTTCTATGTGTTATGATACAGCTTAGAGCAAAATTGTGTGTTATGCTTCTAGAACTAAAATGCATCTCTACCAATATTAAGTATATGAAAGTGGACAATTTGATAACTGCTGCATCTTTTTGGCGAGTTGAAAAATGAGCATGCATCAAGCATGCTTGATATCTGTCACATATTTTTGGCAAGAATGTGATATGTCTCCAATATTAAATTCAACTCGCAAATATTAAATATATGTGTGTGTTCTGTTGCACACTGACATTATTTTCTTCACATGAGATGAGAATCTCATGTGCAGTTAGTTAACTTAGGTTGATGGTGAAGTTACTTAACTTACCCTCTGGTTTAGTGAAGCGTGTAAAAGAGATGGACAATTGGAGTAATCTGTTACTCATGGGAGCTAAAAAAGATATTGAACCAACATCAGAGAAATGTGACCATGCATCATGACCATGGATGATGAACATGAATAGTTGCGGTGAAAATGGTCTCCCTAAGTCAGTAGGGAGAATAGATTGGTAAACAGAAGGAAATGAATATATGAAAATGCTTGTTTCGCATTATACTAAACATAAATATTCTTTCACAGCAAAGCCATTTAATATCTGAGGAAAAATACAAAGTTCTATGAAAACACAAGCATTACAAAATAAAAAAGTAATACTATGGGTATACCAAGATGCTGTTGAAACAAGAACATTATACAAGCAAAGGAGTAGCATGGGCCCAGGCATATAAATAAGATATCCCCATAACCTACCACATAATGTTTTTGAAACACCATCATTACATAGGAAAGTAAGAACATGCGGGGCCTTTAGCATTTAAATGGATTACACATCACATACACTGCGAACAATGAATTTTTTTTTCGAATTATAGCTTCTAAAATATTTGAGAATTTGTTTTATGAAAAAAAAATTCAAAAGAGAATGCAATGGGCCATTAGTTTCTCTTAAATATAGGTTAGTAATAAAATTTCTAGCAGTAAGTTACTGTGTATTGTTTTTACTTTGGATAAGTGATGTGGACAGACTAAGTTACTGTGTATTGTTCCTACCTTTTGTGTGCTATGGCAGAGAGCTATCTATTCAACATGTAATCATTTGAAATATTTTATGGGTATATGGCAGAGTAGTGGGCCACTTGATTTATCTGAAACATGGGTAAATGATCATCGCCAACGATGGTCAACGGTCGGAGGTCGGCGAACGGGAAATAATGTCTAAAACATCGCGATTGACGATCGGCAATCGGCGGCCGAAAAATATTTTCCAAATCATAATTGAATTAGAGAGTTGTTTCTTTTTTAAAGGAGGAGGAAGTTTGTTTGTAGGTCCTCTTTTCTTATATGTAGTTACTTTTGTTTGATGAAACTTGTGGTATATATACATTGGGTAATTTGAACTTAGCAACTATAAAACATATATAAAAAGGAAAAACCTTTTTACTACAACATGCTTGCAAAACATGAGAAAGAAAAAGGATAATGATGGGTTTTACTGCATTGTATTGATGAACATTCATGTCGTTGAGCAAATGATATGAAATCTTTATACCTACACCTAAAATCATAATATTATCTACAAAAAAATGTGATATGTATAATTGTTTTGTAATTTAATACTCCTTACATGTCTAGCCTCCCTTTCTCATAAAAGTATAAACTTCAAGTAGATATATTGCAATACAGCCCATATATTTAGACCAACCAACATATGAACATCAATGTATATATATATATATATATATATATATATTTATAACAATTTAGGGAGATGAAAAATCGATAAGGATCGTGACATCCATATCAACATTTATCTCTATAAATGATTTTAAATATATTATCTACCTTTGTGTGTGAATGAGATGGCCATATACTTTTTTCTAAGTGAACATGGTAAGACATGAGTGTTAAAGTGAGTGAAATGTACATAAATTAATTATTAAAATGGTCAAGATTCACAATGGTTTGCACCACACACTGGGCAATGACTTGATTGAGTTAGACCACACACTAGAGTGATCAATATTCTTTGCCACAATTTGTTTAACAAACTTCTCCTTCTTCATATGAGGAAAACTATTTAAAAGACCACTGCATCTGGAACACATTTGGATCAAATGAATAAATGTATCATAAATAAAAATGGCTCACTAAAAGCAATGGGTAAGATCGAGTCTTTTCCAATTACAACATTACATTATAGGATAGCTGCTGAATGCAATAAAAGTAAAGATTACATAATGAAACAATGAATGGTATCATATTGAATTATATATATTGGGACATTTTATATTTGTTGGAAAAAAGACTAACACATGATGAAATGTTGTGTTGTGTTTGCTTTTGAAAAATGGTATGACAACACATTGAAGTAAATAAGGTAAAGCAGTACAACAAAAATGTATATATGAAATTAAATATCCAAGAAGGAAATGTTTCTTTGTATTTGCTTGTATCCTATAGGAAAATATTCAATGACGATAGCAATAGGAATACAAGATCTAAAGAAAAATATACAAGTTGTATTGATTTAAACGAGAAGGTAGTAAAGTAATAGCTATGGCAAGTATAGGTGCTAAGGAGCAGGAATGTAAGTATATGGAACAGGTGGTTGCAAAGATTTTGAAGCAAGTAAGGTCTCCTCTTGTATCCTATGTTGCACATAGGGGCTATCTTGCATTCAATAATATCTAGAAAATGAAAAAGGTGGAGATATGTGGAGGCCTGACCAATAGAACCATGAAATGATCACCATGCTCAATCATAAATCCAAATTTATTATGGACTTACCTGTAAAAAAAATATGCAATAAATCAATGATGGAGAAAGAACGCTTGGAGAGTCAGCTCCTCCCAACAAAAGGAGATAGCAACTAAACTTTGCTCAGCTCCACCCCCGAGCTGGATCACCACCATGCACTTGAACACAAGCAATCTCTTCCTCGCGGCACTCTCTTCCAGAGTCCGTAACAAGCAATATGGACATATGAAAAGAGAGAAAAATCAACTCGTTCCTCTATCCACAACATGGCATCCCATGCTATCTCGGTGCACTTTTATTTATAGTTTTTCCCAGGCCTTATGCCATCCCAATCAAATCTCCAATCAATTCTTAAATCCCTATGATTTAGGGTCTTGTCTGGTTGTTGAGTTTTATATTGAATTTGATTGGTATAGATGTCTCTAGCTTGCTTACACATGTTCTCTTGTGCCATGGTGGTGTTCCCTAATTTAGCTTAACGCTCCAAGTGCCCTTTTATTTTATTAAAATAAAAAGAATAGTTTGTTGTGCAAAGTGTCGCTTCAGTTTTTGAGTTTTAAATAACTCTTACATAAAAGAATAATTGTCAAAATTTAATAATTCAAAAACAATTAATAATATTTTGGGGGTATCACACATTGTAAGTAATTGCTATTTATTTCCTAAGTTGTAATAGTTGATTATAGACGTACGGGACTCGAGGTTATGACGCAACTAAACTATGAGGCATGAATCCACTAGGGGGAGAAGGTGAAGGGGGGAATCTGATCAATGATTACAATGCATCATCATAGTTCCCAGGGATGCTAAAGGATAGCGATCTATCATTTCCTACCCATAAACATAAAACTTGTAAATATGAACACGAGCTCATTATAAATCCTTGAGTAACTGCGAGACAACACCTTATGCACTTATTAGCGTAGAGCCAATTATCCTATTATCATGAACCTATAAACCTATCATTAGTGATTTACTATTAAGGTTATCAAGAGTGCATTACAATAGAGACAAATGCTATCATTCCTATATATACATATTAAAGGTATTTCCTAAATATATTTAAAGGAATTCCCTTGAGCATAAAAGTAAGATTAAAAAGGAATTTAGACTAAATACATTTGATTGGATTGAGTATAAAGGAAAATTATTAATATTATATATAACGTGAGGTTATGACTAAATGCACGTATTTCCTTATGAATAACATAAGACAAATGAATATTACACATATAAAATTGGAGTTATGTCTAAAATACTTTTAAACGGGAATTGCCTTGAGCATAGCGGCTAAACATTATCACACATATGATTTTAAATATGCATAAAAACGTCACACATATGATTTTAAATATGCATAAAAACGTTAGAAGGGGAATTCCCTTGGGATAACTCGTATCAACTGTTGCCTATCTCGAAGGATCTCTAACTCGGTGGTGAGTTAAGAATTTCTTAAATGACATGACAATCCGCACTTGGGTACTTTCACCATGACACTTGTAACCAGCAAAGAATATCGAGTGTGAACTTCAATACACGTACATTAAATGATACTTCATGGATATCGAGTAACTTACCCCTAGCTTGGTGAATAGTCGTGTAGTTTTACAAAGTGGTGAAGGTTTGTTGTTGGATGTTCCACTAGTCACTGATGCAGAGCTCTACGGTTTTATGGTTCGGATCTATTAGACTTTTTGTTTGAAGCATGGGAAAGCCCGATGCTTATCTATGGATTCCACAGTTCTCATGGGATTCTGCCAAATTTTTCGACTGTGTATAATTCTTCACCGTTAATCGTGCTTGGTGTAGTCCTTAAGCAAACAACCGTGCTGCACTCCAACATGTTTCCAGGTACCTTTGACATCAACTTTTGGTTATATAAATCTGGAGTCTATATTTTTTTTAAAAACAAAACTGGCATTTGGTTGTTTTGATATACTAAGCCTCTATACTGATCTTCAATTTTGTCTTCACAAAAATTCGTATAGGAGGTATAAAGAGTCATTGTAGAAGAGTCGATTCTTGCTTATAACTTTCCTACTGTAGTCTATTGCTTGATACTTGTTAGTGATTTTAAGGAATTGACTCGAATTGAGTGGGAGATAATACACTTAATCTCATATTTTAGTGGATACGAGTGGTATTTTGGATTCATCCTGCATGTTGTTAACCAATCTCGAAGGTAAGAGTTTTATTTTGAGATTAGTATTCTTATTATTAAATTTCTAAAAATTATGGGGTTAAACTATTTCAGGGTTCTTATTCCCCTTTTTGCTTCTTAGGTTTAGGGTTCTTATTCCCCTTTTTGCTTCTCAGGTTTAAACATGGCGTGGAGGGTTTTACCTTTCATAAACCAGAATCTCAAGTTAAATTATTAGTCCCTTCTGAGCAAATATCTGTAATATCTCTTATTTATCGTTTATTCGGTGATCGGCTCAGAGCGTTTACATTCTGTTGTGCAGTCCAAGGATGCAACATGCCGCTTTCTTTCGCCAGACAAGAAGTTGGTTCCCGGGAAGCTTTATCGGCTACTACTTATTCCTAATTCGCCTTCTCTTTCCAAAGACGCGGTATTATCAGAGGCCAAAAGCATCAAAAATGGTAGAATTAGCAGAGAAAAGCATGCAAGTACTCGGTCTCCTTCTTCAGTTAAGTCTGTGAAGGATGGCAGCAGCATTATGATGGTGAAAATGGTAATCTCGAAATGAGAACTGGAGAACTGGAGGCATTGCTTTCTGATCGTTGTATGAAGGAGAAATCATTGTTGGTTCATCCTAACCATCCACTTGGCAGCATTCCATTCGCTCTATGAGCAAGGAATCATCCAAAGTGGATGGTTATGCTTCTCCACTGTGAAACGCCTACGGCGTAATTAATATTACTAGCATGGTACCATAAAACATATAACTTCTTTACCCCGGAGTATACCGCCCCTTGCCAGACATGATAAACGCTACCCTGCTGGAACCCTCACATACTATATTGGGACAACCGTCCGTACGATGCGTGTTCGTAATGTGATTCTTATCTGCCCCTTGAGGAGGAAAAAATGAACGCCGGTAGGAAAAGAGGAAAGTTAGAAGGAACAAAAACATAGGCACAAGCAGCAAAGGATACTGGTAGGAAAAGAGAAAAGTTTGTAACAATATCAGATTACAAAGACATGGGCACTCAACCCATAACAAAAGATAATGGTAAGTTCATCAAGATAGTGAACCAACTACAATTGTTTTTCTCACAATCTCTATAGTAGTAATATCAACACTATAGATTACTACTATATCTGGAATATATAAGCAATTTGAAAAAATATTTCTGCATTAATATCAATGAAAACAATGATTATAATAGCTCCTAAACTACACAAACTACTTGTGAACAAAAGTTTGCTTTCATGCCATGTGTTGTAGCAATAAATTTAGGAATCTCCATATACAAGTATAGGTATAGAGCTCTTTCATGGACCAGCTCTTGATAGTGCCACAATCTAAGTTGTAAATGAATCTTCGCTATGTTTGCTTCAAGGATGGAAGATACACTAGGAAACCCAGATATGTTTCTTTCTTCTCATTGAGGATTTCAAGTCCACAATAAAAACTTTACATGCTTCTCAACCATGTAAAGGCGAACAGACCTGTCACTATATGAATTAATCTTCTGAAAATCAATAATAAACCAAGGAAAGTAACTGGTTATCAATGACTCTCATCGCATTAAGGATTCACACATCTTCTGACAATATAGATAGTTCACAACAAAGCACAATAAAATGCAAACTTACAACACAATAGGAATGGTCGTAGCTCTCAATATAAAGATTGTATTTATTCAACGTGGAGGTAGATGAGGAGAGGTCGCTTTGCTTGGATGCTTTGTTTTTATGAATGTAAAAGAGAGTACATAGATTACAAATCAGCTGAGATTAATATTTATATCACTACTGCTTGGGATAATCCATTATGAGCTTAGCTTACAAAGCCATTACCAACAAGGAAATTGAAGAGCATTGAACTAAAAAAGTAGTAAAATATAGCACTGTTACAAAAATATGAACGAGCATTTAGTTTTTTTAGAGAAAAGGAATCTCAATAATATCCATTGAAAAGTACACATTACATATAAACATTTCTGCAATAGTTTCTCAAGTAGGGAAATTTGTTTTCATTGACAAAGACGAATAGATGAATAACAAAAAGGGTTCGTTCACCACTATATAGCCTTGGAAGAGTTTGTTATCTGGTGAAATTGCAAAAATGAGAATAGTAGGCAAAGTTTTCATTTGAGTGTTGTACATATGAGAAGATACAAATGATATTTACAATTAAAATTAGCTCAACGCTTCTAAATTGGAAATATAGTCTGCCCATGCAGTAGCTTCTTCAGTTATGATATTATACTCGTCATGCTTTAATAGTTTTAGAGACAATTCATGATAAGACAGTTATGTTTCTATATTTGCAACTTCTGTTGGTGCAGCCTTGTAGGTATCCTCAAGGAAAATGAGATGTGTAGTTGTTTGCCTCACATAGAAGTCGGTGTCTTCTTCTGTTAGAGCATCAATTTTCTTGATGTAGTCCAGGTTTGATTGCAACACTTGTTGGAGTTCTTCCATCTACTGATCCTTGGGGGGAGCTCATTGATATTGGCTGCCATAGGGAGCTGACATTTACGGTGAACCTGATGGATTTCCTCATAGAAGTTTGTGCACTTTTCAAGAGTTTTATCAATCTCGGCATTTAGTCGATTAGTGGCTTTCCTACAAAATTCAAGGAGTGCAATATCTTGGCAAGAAGCTTTCCCAACTCACTATAGTTTTGGAAAGTAAGGGGGTTATAAATGTTTGTATTATAGAAAATACTATGAAACTCGGATCTAATGTGGGTGTAAGCAGTGCACTCTAAAAGAAAGTGTATTTATCCTCAACGCTCATAGACTCACAAAGATGGCAAACCCTTTCGGCCCATGGAGTTTTAGGAATAGGAATAGACCAGCGTCGTGTTTCAGTATAGAGCTCATGGGATTTAGTTATTATTTTGGCTATATTAATTTTCTTCTTTGGACTACTTAATAACGAGAGATACTTCTGATCCTCCAGATTAGGGTTAATGATCTCCTTATAGTATCTTAAGTTGTCCAAAAAATCAAGGACTAAGATAGATGGATCTATACTGATTTATATTCCAAAAAGGTTGAGGTTTACTCATCTTATTTACTGTATTTAAAAGTAACTATAAATAAAATAGCATAAATTGATTCTAATCTTGGATTTGTTATATTTGGAAAGAGATCCATCTTAAATTGTATAGATCTATGTTAACCTCAAATTTATTTTTCTTAAAAAGAAATCCATCTTAAATTAAATTGTATAAATCTATATTAACCTTATATTTATTGAACATCTATAAACATAAAATAAAATAAAAACAAATTCAAACCTTTGGCTATCCAAGACATGGGAAGGCATTCATGAAGCCAACTCATGATACTTCATGTTAAACAGTTGCTTATTTTAGTGCTTTATTATGGTTGATAAATGGAGAGTTTGGAAAGCTTACCTGGTTCATCAAGGTGTAATCCACATCATTTTTTAATGACTTGATTTTATCTTTTCATGGGATGTAGTGGTTTACATTATTGATTTATTATGGTTGATAAATGCAGAGTTTTTTTAATCTTACTTCATCTAAAAATGTTGCTTAGTTTAGTGCTTTATCATGGTTGATAAATGGAGAGTTTAGAAAACTCACATGGTTCATCAAGGTGTAATCCACATCATTTTTTAATGACTCGATCCTTTTTTTATGGAAAGTAGTGACTTACATTATTGCTTTATTATGGTTGATAAATGGAGAGTCTTTTGAAACTTACCTTGTTCAGCAAGCTATTGTTCATGCGTTATGGTTTTCCCTCTTTGACCTGACATTGGGATTTGAAGCTGCCAAGTATGGAAACATTGGTATCTCTAGAAAGGTATTTGTTTTACTATCAATGGTAGTTATATCCTCATCTATATAGAGTATGCGAACACGCACTTGTAGAAGCTTATGGCATCGATATACCATGATTTGTTCAGCCCTGAACACAACATTCGTCTGCGGGTTGTCATTAATTATATGCACAACTTTTGGTCAAGTGAGTTACTTTTGTTCATACAAATGTAATCCCAAATATTTTTTTTAAATTCATTGAATTGTTTATCAATGCTACCTTTTAATTGCGTCTGTGAAGAGTTGGAGCTTGTCTATTGTTCCAAAGGTGTCGTACATATCATCCAAAATCGAGGTAAGGTAGGATAAGGCCTCCTCTGCAATAATGACCGATAAGAAAAGGGCTCACCTAGTGATATTCGACCCATCGCTTGGTGGAATGGGGTACCTCATACCCTTCTGTACGTTCGCTAACCTTTTGGAATCTTGTCATGGTTTCTCCATAACTTGCATCATGACTACCAAATTGAGGCCTGTCACCTCTGCTCAGACTGCTTACACAGAATCTCTAGCGTCTTCAGGATTGAGCATTCGCTTCATGGAGCTCCCTGCGAAAGCACAGATGGATTCTAAAGAAATGAATGTGAATCCCATAATCTCGATGTTCAAATTAGTGGACAAGTCTAAAGGATTAGTCGACCATGCTCTAAGGACCCTGTTCAACAATTCCTCTAGTATTATAAGTGCTTTCATCACCGATCTTTACGGCGCTGCCATGCTAGAGGTTAGCGGTAGCCTGAAGATACCCAGCTATATTTTTTTCATCATGTATGCTCTAATATTTGTCTCATGCTCTACCTTCCCACAATGGATGCCGAGATGAAGGAATCTTTGAAGGATTTGAACGGCTCTGTAAAGTTACCTGGGCTTCCAGCAATACCAGCACAAGATTTCCCTTTTCTCTCATTTTACAACATATCAAACTATGCCACTTGTCGGACGATTTATCTTTCAATTAACCAGATCTTTCGATGGTAATAACCATAGACTTAGGTTGATGTTGTTTGGGGACCGTGATAGTAAGCATGCCATATTCAACCATTAACCAGATATTTCGATGGCTCTAACTACATGCTTAGGCTTATGTTGTTTGGGGATTGTAATAGTAAGCACTCTGCTATCCATTGAGGTCTTCTGAAAACATCTTTACCTCGTGCCTTACTCAACACCCTTCATTCATTTGAGTTTATTTGTTTATACAATTATCAGACTGAATTTTCACTACTTGTTTGATTAATTGGATATCGGGAACATTGTATCTAGTAAAAATTGTGCACTAATAAGTTGTGATATATATGTTGCAATATCAAAGGTTTTGATTTAGTGAATACACATATTTTACTTTAATTTGCATATAGTTGAAATTTGAAAATGTAGAGTTGAAATACATCAATAAATCTAGACATAGTCTACGGATTCTACCTATTCATTTTTTGATTCAATGACACTGGAACCATGATCTATATACTTTTATCTTTGTTATATATTGGATTGTTGTCTCTACTGGTTTTTGGTTTTGAATTACTTTCTTTTATTAACTGATGTGCGGATTCTAGTTCTTTTATGATTTAATTGGATTCTTGACTCTATTGATTTTTGTTTCTATTTAATTTCTTTTATTAACTGATGTGTGGATCATAATTCCTTTATGATTCCGGCTCTTGGACAATCAAATGGAAAAAGAGAAATAGAATGAATTTCATTTTATTTTTCTATAGAAGTTGGTATACCAATTCTTTACAAGAATGTAACCATCCCAGTCTCCTAGCCGAAATTAGAATAACATTTATTAAAAGATGGCATATCAAAGAAGGATAACAAAAGATTACATAAACATTTCCGCAAAGATGGCGTAGTATTCTCTAGAAATATGCGTTGATTTTGGGGTAAATAGAAACTGAAAACACAAAATTTTGTTTCAAAAAACGAAACTCCAGGGTTCAAAAATCCAACCTGCAAGTAATGTGGATACAACCTTCAGAATGTTCAATCACATGTTTGCATTGCGGACACTGTTTCCACCCTTTATTCTCTGCTAGAAATTTGAAATCTGCATCTACACCACACAACTGAGAAGAATAGTTGTGACATGTCATGTCCTTGTGCCAAGCAACCCTTCACTCTATACAAAACAATCGATTGCATTTCTGGCATTTTCTTGATGTTGTTGTTGGAAAAGGATTCGATGAGGAAGGAGAGGGATATTGTGGGAATCTTTCTAATCTTGATAGATCCATCAAAGCCGAGCAGTTAGAATAGGGGTAGAATACTTTCTTTGCTTCTGGAATTGTTGCCTCTGCCAATCTTTATATAAAAAAATCAAGTCGTTTGGACAACAAGAATTACTCACAATCACTTTTAGTGAGTTGGGAACGACAATCGAGAGTTGGGCACCAATGCACACTGTGATATGTAATCAAATGGAGCTCAACGGATCGAGCCATACAAGAAAAACAGTATCTATGATGGCAAATGATATTTTTGTGCATTCAATTCACATTGACCTCTTTATAGCAGATACCACAATTTTCCTTTTCCTCCCTTTGATATCCAGTGGGTTCCCTTTTTATCTGAGTCCCTAATTTGCCACCGACTTCGACATTGGTATTGTCACTGGTTTCATGGTCGTCACTGCTTCCTGCTTCAAGAGATGTTTTATCCATGTCCAAACTCTCCAAAATAAGTTAATGGGATACGACCAATATAAGAAAGCCTTGGAAACAATTGCATTGAAGAAGTTTTGCATTATATATTATGAAAGATGCCTTGTGAGAATTTGGCTCTGAATAACCTAAATGGTTTATGAATATGGACGTGGTGTTGTAGCATTTGGCGTGTCAATATTGGTGTGGTGTTTTGGGATCCATGGAGAGGGCACGGAGAGGGTAGCCATAGGTTCTAATATTGGAAAAAGGCTAAATACTACACCCCATAAGCACACAACCCTTGCACGTTGGATTTGTCATTCTATAAGTAAACTCTAAGAATTAGAGCTCTTCAGAGGAGGAGGCTTAATGAGATTTATACTCTTACAATTTGTAATATCCCTTATGCAACTTCAATTCTTCTACAAGGAAAAAGGAAACATTGGTTAGCGTCCGAAGCTTTTGGAGTTAGCATCCGAATGCCCAACCAAACACATTATTGAGGAGTTAAGTCTTTATATACATGCTTGCAATTTCAATATTTACCATGGCCCAAAGAGTCATGAAGGAGTAATATCTATCAATGCACTTGTCTTATTCGAGAGGAACACATTATGTGAAGAACATGATGCTTGTAAGCTATTGGAGAAAATGATTAGAAAGGGTTTCACTCCCTATACAAAAACATCCAATTTTGTCTTCACACAACTTTGTAAAAGAGGGAGGGTTAGAGAATCTTTTGAGCTATATAATACTATTGTAGCAACTCATTCTTCCCAACTCTATAGATACATAGCAATTTCACTTGGAAATTACAAATTAATTAGCAATTGCTCCAAGAAGGTGCAATAAAACATCTATAGGTTGTCGTTGGAGAGTGAAATGGTTGTTGTTGTTGATAATATACTTTGTGGTATGATTCAATCAAATAGGAAATTCCAAGGAGGCCTAATCATGTAAGAACCATCACTTATTCCAAGAAGTCAAAGGCCAATGCCATAGGAATCCATAAACATTTCAAGGAATTAATTAGTCAAGTTGAAGGAGTATGTTGCTGAAGATGTCTTGCCTCAAGGAACTCTGTTGTTATAGCCAGATTTGAATCTACCTCCAGTAATCATGGCGGGAGATCAAACCCCAAGGGTTCTAAGTTCAAATTTTAACACAAAAAAAATTACAGGGCTTGTATCCCGAAGCAATGATAATGTCAAACGACAGCTAGAAAAGCTCAATCAACATTTATAAATGACTATTCTATATGCAAAAGAGGAATGCAGAGGTTCCATGAAACTCAAGCGTGAGAAAATCAAAGCTTTAACAGTCCAGAATGATAGGCGTGATGGATGGCCTCTGCCAAGCTGCAAATTCCATGACAGGTGCCCTCTCTCACGTAATAAAAGCAATAATTTACTTGCCTGTTATAGGTCAAACTTGCACCTCTCCGTCCGTGATCACCCTGAGCTGTTGATCACACAAAAGGACAACTTGGATGGAGGAGCATGTTGACCTTGGATGATATAACAACTCACTCCATTTCCTGAAATTATTGGAAAACCCCAAAAAATATCATTTTGAGATATGAGTGCTACTCTACTCAAAGAGACTAGCGCCCATACACTACTCCACTGTATAATAGTAGCGCCCATATCCAAGTATACGCTACTCCAGTGTAGCATAGTAGCGCTCGCAATGTAAAATCGATTGAGCGCTAGTTGTTAAACACTAGGGTAGTGCCATATACGCTACTCCACTGAAGAAGAGTCGCGTACATCTTAAAAGATGATTAAAAAATAAATTAATTTCTTGAGGAGGATTAGTTGATGGTAGTTTCCTAACTTCCCCAAATTCCTCCATCGACCTAAACTACTTCTTTAAACCTATAAATACAAAGAAGGTTAAAGGAGCAAGGTTAGCTTTTGTGAGAAATTGGAGATAGTGAGATTGATTAATGGAAAAACTTTGAAGAAGCTTGCATTGGAGGAGTTGATACTGAAGACATCCAAGCCAGAGCAGAGCCAGATCCCAGAATCTAGTTGCAGGAGCCTATTTCATGATCAGGTATACTTGTACATCATTCTACTTTTGACTACTAAAGGTTGAAGTGTCTTTCTTGTTCCAATTTGAATGTGTTATGAAATGGCATCTTAAGTTGGATTTATTTTGGTCAATGCTGAATGTTAAACATTGTTTTTGTTTCTTTCAAGCTTTATATATTGCCCAAAATGTTTTGAGAAAGGTATTGTTATTGCAGGTTTGCTGAAGGAAAGGTAGATTTGGAAGTTGAACACAAGATCAAGTCAAGGCTAGGATCAAACTTCAATTAAAAGGTGTGTTCCCAAGATCTACAACTTCTTTCTTTTTTGTAAATGTCTCTGTAATAGCATCAATACACTTACCTGTCACCCCAACCAAGTTGATAGCATTAGTTTCCTTGCTATAGGGTAGAAATGCCCACCAACGGACTGGCGACTCCGCTGGGGAAATAGAGTTTTTGGCTTTAGGAAACCTTGTTCTTGGATGTCTTCCCGGATTGTTTTGACTTCTTTGATGTGTTAAGAAACTTTATAGGTATCCCTTGCCTGTTTCTTGCCTGCTTTCATCAGTTTTTGATACCTTCCTAAGTCAGTTTTCAAGTCTTTGAGATATGAGCGCTACTCTTCTATATATACAGTAGCGCCCATACACTACTGTCCTATATATACAGTAGCGCCCGTTTCTGCATGGGCGCGAGTTTCCCTACTACACAATAGGGTACACTTTCTGAAGCGGTCAATTTTTGGTTTGCTTGTTTTTAGCCCCTGTTTATGATTTGTTGACTTTGCTGTGGGATCCTTTGGAATGTTGTATGAGGTTTTAACTGTTACTTAATTCATAAGAACCTTTTCTTGAAGTTTTTTCCATATTTTAAACCGCTTGTTGACCTTTGGAACTTTTGAGACTTTGTATTGACTTTTTGGAAGACTTGGTGGTGTTTGGTGACGAACACTTTCACTTTTTTAGACCCTGACTACTCATTGCCAGTTTACAAACCTGTATACTCCTGTATCTGCTGTTTGTGGTGACGTTGTCTGCTCTCTACTACTCCCATCCTTTGTTTTAGGGTTTGGTCCTTGGTAGAGCCTATAGGGTGTCTTCTTTTTGGTCAAGTTTCATTCTTCCTGGACTCCTTGTCTTTTTGCTGGTCGCAAGTGCTTTTAAACAGCCGTAGGCTAGTTCATTTTCTCAGTTTCTTTGTGTTAGTAAGGCAGCTTGCTTGTCTACTTGTGCTTGGCATAGTGGTCTTTCTAGGGATAGATACTTTAGGCCAGTCCTTTAGTGTCTTTCTCTTTTGTTTTCTTCCACTTTGTTCTCAAGTTTATAGGCTTTTTCTTTGTAAAAAACCTGTAGATCAAGTCTTTTTCGAGCTAGGGTTTCGACAGCTATAAGCCTAAGAACTTTTAGCCATACTTACACACATTGCATATAAAGGTTTATTTTGCTTCCCATTTTTACATAGTTCTTTTTCGTTTATTGAAAAAGCAAAAAAAAATTGGTATTTTAAGTAAATAGAACTTGTTTTTGTTATTACAAGATAACTTAGTATATTTTGTAGAATTTCAAAAAAGAAAACAAAAAATATTTAAGTAGGTTTGCTTAGACTTTCAGTTTTGGAAAGAAGTAATTGAAAAAGTGAAAAGAGTTTTGTTGTAGAAAGTTTTGATATTATTGCACTTTTGTTTTCTTGTCATAACCACGCCACACAAAAGCACTACCCTTTTTGAGTAATAAAAGCCCTAAAATTTGTTAATAAAATGAACTAGAAACTTTTTTCTTTTTAGGGTACACTACACCAACTAGTTTTGGTTAGGGTCTTGGGTTTAAATCACCTTAAACCACCCAAGATCACACATTGCGCAAAAATCGTAGTGAGACTATCATAGGTAAACCCACCTCACTCAAAATTTTCCTGGGATCTATGCAGTAGGTCATTACGAGATCAATTTGTGGGAATACTCCTCCTACTTGTTGTTCGAGCATACGCCAGGATTGGATTGCGTATTGGGGACTCTTTCGAGTTTTGGGCTTAGCTACCCTGCCCACGCTTTCTGATTCGACCGGTGACTGTTCCCCCAGGAATTTTCGGTGTTGTGGTATCCATAGTATCAGACTCTAGGTTCATACACAAGTGACAGCAGAGGGTATATCTGTTGTACCTAAGACAGACGTGGGAGGAAACCCCTTGCAGGTCTTTGGGATGACGGTTGGGTGATTCCAGCGCTTGCACCCTTAGTCATTGTATTGTGGACCCCGGGTAACTGTCTTTCTTCCTTCGTTGATCTGTTATGGGCCCTCATCATCCCAGACTCTTCTCACGAAGGCACCTTTGTTTGACTGGTTTGTATACTTAGGAATTTTTTTTAGTTGGTGTGATGTTTGCCCCCTAGTTGTAGTGGCCACTAGGTTCTAGTCTGTTATTTTATATTTATAATCACAGAGAATCAACAACTTCGTAGATCAAGAAGGCTTCAAAACCTTCCACCAGTTAGAACAGAACCTTTACAACCGGCCAGACGACAGCGGGTAAACCCCGGTATTTCTTCAGAAATTACTTCTGAAATAGAATTGCTTGAAGAAATCCTTGTAACAGAAAACCTTGAAATTGAGGTTCCTGAGGAACCACTACTAGGTACCACAGATCAGCAACACTTTAGTACTGTTGAGGTGGAAGATCTTACTTCCGTGGAGTATAGCACTCCTTTCAATCCTCCCTTAACCAATACTAGAATTCCGCTTCTGTCACCTGTTGGTTTCCAGCAGTCCCTTTTCAGTGCAGACCTTTCCTTTCCTGGACATCTGATGTCTAACTCAGGAGGTGAACAGGGGGTTCCCCAAACTCCCACATTAGGTATGAATACCAACACAGTTAACCCTTCTTTTACTGCTACACCTAGTCAGGCACAAACTACATATGTGCCTACTCCATCTTTCAGTTTCAACACAAGTACATTAGGTATGCCTAGTTCTACAACGATGGCATCTATTCCTACACCTACTGTTGGACCTAGCAGTATGGCCAACTGTGCAACACCTTCTACTTCCCAACCGTTATATCAGATTCCTAGTATTTGGGTTTCCACACCTGTGGTAGGACCAAGTGCTTATGCAAACATGCCAGTCATGGGGACCATGACTGCACCGTCCACATCAGCTTCTACTGGTTTCAATACCTTTGTAGGCCCTAACATGAACTAGGGTAGCATGCTTGCAAGTAATGTCCCTTTTTCCCTATTTTCAGGGGGAGGGGGCAATATCTTTAACCAACAATATGGCGGGGCTAACACCCAGCCACAGTAGACGAATCCGCAAAGCACTAATCCACTCTCGTATGGGTGGGAAAATTTTAATAACTCTTTCACACAACAACAACAGATGGCAGGGGGAAACCCCTACCAACAAATAGCTGGGGGCAACCCCTACCAACAGTTAACTAGGGGCAACCCCTATCAACAGTTAGTAGGTGGAAACTCCTATCAGCACATGGCCGGGGGTAACCCTTATCACCAAATGGCTGGGGGCAACCCCTACCAACAATTCATGGGACAAACGATGGGTGGTTCCCCTTATCAAGTACCATCTTACCGGCCTCGTCTACATTTTCTAGCAACTTTGAATTTGCCAGACATTTCTAAACTGACAAATGATCCTGTGTGTCATAATGCCACATGGCCATCAGTTCCCACCAAATTACCTTCAGATATTCCGAAATTCGAAGGCAAAACAGGTGAAGATCCTGGTGACCATGTCACTACCTTCCACCTATGGTGTTCTTCCAATTCGTTAAACGAGGATTCCATCAGATTGAGATTGCTCCAAAGGACCTTAACTGGTCCTGTAGCCAAATGGTACATTGAACTACATGTGGCTACTTTCTCTAGTTTTGGGGATCTTGCAACCGTATTTTTGAACCATTTTCAACTTCCTGTTCGGTATGATGCCGGAACAGAACTTTTGTCTACTTTTAGACAAAACAAAGCCACTCACTTATCTGACCACATTCAGGAGTGGCGAAGACGGAAGAGGCTCATAAAGGCCAACATTCCTCCAGAGTTCCTGCTTGAGTGGTACTTGAAATCACTCCTTCCTTATATTTCTAAGGAAGTAGCGACATCTGGAGTATCCAATGAAGAAGAAGCCATCTTAAGGACTCAACAGTTAGACCTTGTATATGCACAATCTGGTTTACTGTACGAGATTATACCTGACGCACCGAGATCAAACACTGATCTGAGAAGACCCAAACCTGGACCACATGCTGACGGCATAGTGGGTTCAGTTGACTCTGCAGCCTTCGAAGCTCTGACTAAACAAGTTCACACCTTATCAGTCAAACAATCGACTGCGGATATTTCTTCCGTCACAACCTCTCCTTCTACTTCTGAGCCTGTCAATCAGGTCCAGAACAATCAAAAGGGCTCTCGGCAACCCAACAACAAAAAGAAGGGCAAGAAAGGAGAGGGGAACCAACAAAAGCCCAAAAAAGACAATGCCGAAGAGGGTAACAAAGAAGAAAAGAAGGTTAAGTTCCCTTGTAAACTTTGCAAGCAGAACCACCTTACTCATCAATGCCCTCTACTTGAAAAATCCCAGAAGCTCTTAAGAGAAAAGAAGCCTGCCGTCTTAAAAGATCCATTTCCTAAAGGGCAAGGCTCAACTTCTGGCACCTCCAAAACTGGGGGCACTTCGCACGCTTCGGTTGATCAAACATTTATAAACATGGTTAATTCGGATGCACTTCTGCAAACTAGAGCCAGGAACTATACCCCGGAAACGCAGAGAAAGGATAAGGAGATTCCAGAATCCTCCACTCCACTCCACATACCTGTGGACCCAATGCCCAAGATTCCGAAAGGTGTCTTGAAGAGGGCATCGCACAATCCCAACACACGGGCTGCTTCTAACTACAATGTGGTTGAAGATTTAGCCCAGACCCCTTGTGCCATGTCTACTCTAGAAGTCTTGCAGAGTTGTCCTTTACAACGAAATGCACTTCTGGCAGCTATTGGGAGTATGGAATCCTCCAACATGTCTGCGAGTTTTGATATGACTGATGTCAAATACCGGTTGCCCTATCACGTTGCCCTTCAGATTGAGGTCATTCATGGTCCAATGACCATCAGACAAGCTGTAGTAGATGAGGGAGCATCAACTTGCGTAATGTCTATTTCCTATTGGAAAGCTTTAGGTTCTCCTGAGTTAGCCCCTTCCAACACACTGCTTACTACATTTGATGGCAGAACTTTCCGTCCACACGGAGTTTTGCCATCATTTGATGTCACTTTGGTCGGTAAAACAGTTGCTGTTGAGGTAGAAGTTCTGGACGCTCCGCTCGATTACAATATGTTATTGGGCAGGAGTTGGACTTATGCCATGCAAGCTATAGCATCGGCAGTTTTTCGAGTGGTCATGTTCCCATTTGAAGGTAAGATCGTTACAGTCGATCAACTTTCTTTCACTCAGAGAAACAACCAGACTTCTTCAGAAACCACAGTTCCTTTGATTGATCAAACCGCCCCAGTTGGCGAGAGTTTAGGAGCAGGACTTTTTGGATCACTAATTGGCACTTTTGACCTACCCGCTCCTACTTTATTTGTTGGTACTGAGGGATGTTCATCGTCTGAAACTTCCATGGTTAGTTTGATAACTGATTCCGAGTTTCTCCCAACTAATACAAACTCCTCTGTTCCCACTCCTGTTGTAGAAGTTACCCACTTGGATTCTCATCAAACTACAACAGAACATATGTCGACTCAATTGGGGTCTGTCGAGTCAAACATAGATTGTGCCACTACTCAGACACCTGACCCGATCCATTCTCTCGACAGTTCAGGAATTACTTTACCTTCTGACGAGGAAATGTTAGAAGCCTTGAACGACCCGGACCATCCTCGTGAACATATAGATCGCATGTCTTTCTTGTTTCCTTTTCTTAACTTGTTAGAGAGAGGTGAATTTTGTTCACCACCCGATGAAAATACTGGTCTCACTCCTTCACAAGTTGCTATTGTTGAAGCAAATAGATTACATACCTCGTTGGTGAACATTTTCACTGGGGTCAACGGAAATATTTTCTTTGAAACGGGATGTTATCTCGATGAAATCATTCCGTATACTAATCTTTTCCGTGAGTTCCATAACACCTTTGCCCGGCCTCACGAGGAGGATCCAGGCATTGACCCTACCTGAAGAAGTATTACGCTTAGGCTGAAATACTTTTTCTTGTAACATAGCTGTATATTTTTGTAAAGCTAGTTTTTGTTATACTCGTTAGGTGATCTTATGTGTGTTTCATTTCGTGTACCAGATGTCAACCGAACATTTCTTAGGATTTGTTGATGGCGCCAGTCGCCACACCTGTCAGTTGGCTGCAGCAACTTGGGTCATTTATTCACCCGCTGACCAACTTGTTTCTTCGGGGGGGGTTTGTTTGGGACCTACCACGAATAATGTGGCTGAATACAGTGCAGTTATAGAACTTCTCCGAGATGCTCTCAGTCATGGCATTTCATACCTGGAGGTAAGGCTTGACTCACAATTAATTGTATTTCAGTTAACAGGTGTCTATCAGATCAGGGATCCAGGATTGCTACGTCAGTTTCTACGAGTTAGACTATTGGAAAGACAATTTCATTCTATCAGATATGAACACATTCCAAGAAGTTTAAACACTTTAGCTGATTCATTAGCAAACTATGTGTTAGACTAGCATTTGCATCATACATTATAAATAAAATTACACACATAAAATTTAAACGCATACACATGTAAATAACCGATACTATATATAACCGATACTGTATCAAAAAATATGAGTTTTGAGTCATGAGTTGGTCAAGTCAAGTCATAAAAGTACAAAAGCTGGGCATAGTAGCCTCAAAAATATATACATATAATGTTTTCTTCTCCTATGGAGAAGGAGGGACCTCCTCATCATCTACCACATTGCGATAGCATATCACTAGTCTAGCAACCCTCCGCAGTAATCTAAGCCATACTGGGGGCACCCCAACAACATCTTCCTGCATGTCAACAGGTATCTGGTCCATGCGGCATGCAGGAATCTCATGAGTCAACCGACTCATTTTCCTCTCAAGGGTTCCCAACATAGCATCCGCTGCGGTAATATCAGCTGGCCTCACATAGATAGTAGGATGTCCCTCAGGACGAACAGGCCCAACATCTGCATATGACATTTGATTAGAACTTCGAAACTCATTCATAAAAATCAAATACTTGAAAAAGTTTGAAAAAATTAAATAAATCCTCAAAATTTAAACATACCAATATCTCCCCAGGCTCCACCTGGTGGAAGCACCAGCTCTGGATCGTGACGGAAATCCAATCCAGCATAGGGAAACTGCTCAAACGCGGGTACTTGCCTCTCCCACCACCCCCAGAAGTCATCAGTGTGGTAACAATAGTGACTTTCCCCACCACCCTGGCGGAGAAAAATGTCACCCCAACGGCCTAGTCTGGGCTCACGAGGGTTAACCTGTGGTAGAGGCATCCCCAAACTAATAGCAGGCATCCTCTCGAAGAAGAAAGTACACAAAATACTTCCGTACCCAAAATTCTTCATTGTGCCGGATTTGCAACCTGTCAATTGAGATTTCATGTTTGCCAGCAAGCTAGTACTCCAATCATAAACATGGTCGTGCAAGCATTGTACACCAATATGCATCGAATGCCCAGAGGCTAAGTGTTGTGATGCACTACCGCTTACTCGGTTGATCATGCTCACTATCACTTTCAGAGGGAGACCATCAATAGTTGAAATCAGGACTTGGCTTCCCGATTTTTCTGCTCCGGCAACACAGTATGTATTCACATATTCTTGCACTGATCGTGCACCCAAACGAGAAGACCCTTTCAGATTGATTACGTCTCCTCTCCTTGAGAGACCGGTAATAAAGTATATGTCCTCAACAGTAAGCTCAAGATTTTGCCCGCTGATGATGAAGGTATTAGTATCTACATCCCAATACTGAATCAGTCTCCAAAACAGCTTGTTTAATGCCCTCATGTTTACGGTTCGATAAAACTTCGACAAACCGCATCTTCGGAGTGCATGGAGGGTAGTCGGGTCTTGCATGGCTAACCTATCCATGTCTTCATGCTCCCTTTCCCTCCATTGTAAGACCATCCTGTACAAAAAACCAAAAATTTTTGAGTCTCGACGCTTGTAGGTAGCTTTGCAAGTATGTACGCTATTGTGTATACTACACAGTAGCGTGTAGGCGCTACTCTGTTTGAGCACAGTAGCGCCCATCGAGTTTATATGCTACTGCTGTGTATACACAGTAGCGCCCACGCATAAACGCTTATGAACATTGCGTTGCAAAGTTATTTTTGCTCAAAAATTAAAAAATAAACCATGAAATTGCAAGTCAGGGAGATTTCTACTTACTTGGTGGAGGAAGTTTGGTGGTTGGATGCCCGGTTTGATCGCAGTGGAGATTTGAAATTCGCAAAATGTTGCCCAATTTTTGCCCTACAACACAAATTGAAAATTGATTTTTTAACAATGAAATTATATATAAATTGGATTTTGATTTTTACCCATAATTTTTAATTTTCCATAGTTTCAAAAACTTTCAAAAACCCTAATTAATCAATTGAAACACAAAATAAGGTATAACACTGATCCAAGCTCAATTTTCACTCAATTGTTGTCGGATTCGTTTGCTAAGCTCAAATTTCTTGATGATAGACCTTGTCAGTTAGCTAAATATTCCAAATTCATATATCATTCAAGATTTTTGCCGCATCGACTAATATTTTGTTGAAGACCTAGTTTTGGCAGGGCATGAAGCTATGATCCTAGAAGCTGACCTTTAAGTCATTTTAAGCTCTTGTTTGGACTATCTAAACCTAAACAAGATTGTCGAGCAAGCTTGTCCTCTTCGAGCTCGTTAAAGTAATCGAAGGCTCATCCACTCAGGTATAGAATTACCCCTTTTCTGGCCCTAAGTGGATTAACTACGGAAAAGGTATACTCTAGGTATACTCCTGTGTACGCTAGAAGAGTTCTCCTTTCATTGTTTTATACTTTTTCGGGGGAGGAGACTAACTATACGAAAAAGGACCTGTTGGAGTCTCTCTTTAGGGTTTTCAAACTCTCTAAACATGAAAATACCAAGCAAGCATTCACCTACTCAGGCTCGATATAAAATCCACGGATAGGTGAAAAGAGGATTGTTTAAGTTTTTCAGACTCTATAAACAGGAAAACACCGGCGAGCATTAATCTGCTTTGGCTCGATATTAAAATCCACGAGCAGATATATGGAGTTATTGTTTAAGTTTTTCAGACTCCTTAAAATTGAAAACACCGGTGAGCAAGAACAGCTCTCGGCTCGATATTAAAATCCAGAGATCAGTACATATAGAGTAATCTTCTATCTCTTCTTCGAACTCTATAAATTATGAAGAAGGTCCTGAGTCTTCCTCCCATGGGCTCGTTAAACTTTTTACATGGTTGGACCTATTGAGTTTTCATTCTTTCTTGGACTCATTAAAACAACAAGAAGGGTATTCTTTTATCTAAAAAGAATAAGGAACGGGAAAGACATATCATATCTCCATTGTCAAAGGCAGTTTTCAGTCAAGTTCTATCCTTGAACACAGCACCTACTTGAGTCTATCTTGTTGGTCGGGTTTAGTTTTTGACCTCAGGGTGAACCTTTTCTCCGAGTTATTTACTCCCCCGGTTGGTTACTTTTCCAACCATATGGAGGGTCTGCTAATGTCTCTTACATTTCAGACTTATTTACCCCATTATGTCAGAAACTGCCTGAGTCACTTTGTGTCGTGCTCAATGTTCAAGGATATACCCTGTGTCGGCCATTCTGCAGTTTACCTTGACCTCATGTGTCGGCCTTCCTAGTGTCAGTCTTGTTGCATATTATTGCATATCAGCTCTTACCAGTTGAGTGTTCCTCGAGTTGGATGATGGAGGATGCCTTAAGGCCTCCCTTCCAACGGACTTCTTCCCATCGACATCAAATCATTATTCTGGGATTGAAGTTTAGAGTTTCGGTTAGTACCTTGGAGATTGCAGTCACCAGTGGCAATTTTCCTCGCTGTTGAATGCTGAGAATACATCAATGTCTCTTCTTCGAAAGGATTCCCAAGTGTTCGACTCCAAGTCCATCTATTCACATTTGGCGAATCGTACTTGATACCTTGGACCCCATCATCATTATCGGTGGAAGTCCTCGCGTTTGTTAACGGTATACATCAATGACCGGTAATCAAACGATACCCCCCATGTTCGACTGTCAGCTCATCTATTCACATGGTTAGGGTTTGTACCTAGGGTTGTTGTGGGATGAAGACCTTGGGATTTTGGATGACATTACCTCATTTTGTTATCACCCAAGTTGCGCAAGACTGAGCCTCACTTATATTTGGCTCTCCATGAGACATAGATCCAGTTTGTTGTTATGGCTATGATCTCTCAGTTTGACATGGATCCACGCTTGTATTTCAAGTGGCCATGCTTTATATACATCTCCTTGTTATGTATCGAAGATCATGTTGTATCACTGTACATCAATCCTCCTCTGGCTTTGGATTGTAATGTATTTCGGCCATCGTTCCCCTCTGACCTCACACATTAGGGGGCATCTGTTATAGGTCAAACTTGCACCTCTCCGTCCGTGATCACCCTGAGCTGCTGATCACACAAAAGGACAACTTGGATGGAGGAGCATGTTGACCTTGGATGATATAACAACTCACTCCATTTCCTGAAATTATTGGAAAACCCCAAAAAATATCATTTTGAGATATGAGCGCTACTCTACTCAAAGAGACTAGTGCCCATACGCTACTCCACTGTATAATAGTAGCACCCATATCCAAGTATACGCTACTCCAGTGTAGCATAGTAGCGCTCGCAATGTAAAATCGATTGAGCGCTAGTTGTTAAACACTAGGGTAGCGCCCTATACGCTACTCCACTGAAGAAGAGTCGCGTACATCTTAAAAGATGATTAAAAAATAAATTAATTTCTCGAGGAGGATTAGTTGATGGTAGTTTCCTAACTTCCCCAACTTCCTCCATCGACCTAAACTACTTCTTTAAACCTATAAATACAAAGAAGGTTAAAGGAGCAAGGTTAGCTTTTGTGAGAAATTGGAGATAGTGAGATTGATTAATGGAAAAACTTTGAAGAAGCTTGCATTGGAGGAGTTGATACTGAAGACATCCAAGCTATAGCAGAGCCAGATCCCAGAATCTAGTTGCAGGAGCCTGTTTCATGATCAGGTATACTTGTACATCATTCTACTTTTGACTAATAAAGGTTGAAGTGTCTTTCTTGTTCCAATTTGAATGTGTTATGAAATGGCATCTTAAGTTGGATTTATTTTGGTCAATGCTGAATGTTAAACATTGTTTTTGTTTCTTTCAAGCTTTATATATTGCCCAAAATGTTTTGAGAAAGGTATTGTTATTGCAAGTTTGCTGAAGGAAAGGTAGATTTGGAAGTTGAACACAAGATCAAGTCAAGGCTAGGATCAGACTTCAATTAAAAGGTGTGTTCCCAAGATCTACAACTTCTTTCTTTTTTGTAAATGTCTCTGTAATAGCATCAATACACTTACCTGTCACCCCAACCAATTTGATAGCATTAGTTTCCTTGCTATAGGGTAGAAATGCCCGCCAACATTGCCATAACACCAGCATAATCAGACTGAGAATTTGGTGTGGAAAGGGATCGATACCACTCTCTCTTGGCTCATTGTGGGGGTAGAGAAGGTTATTTGGGGGTCGACCTAAGCTTTAACCCTGTAAGACGTCAACCTTTTATTGCAAGGATAGGGGGAGTAGCTAAACCTCGAAGGTTGACAAGTTGGGCACCCTCAATTGCATAGTGCTCCCCCCAAAGTTTGATGTCTATGCTAAACCCGGACATGTCCCTCATGCCAACTGTTCGGCGAATGGTTTCAGAGACATATGCTCTATATCAACATATCAATTATCGTTGTAATAAAACATACCTGGAGTTACACATTAAACTTCCAATTAAACAACATAAAACAATTGTACATCAATAAACTCTATACTTTAATATATATATAAATAAATAATATTGATCGATTTTTGTAAGAACATTTATATATAGATTGTAACTACTTCATATTTTATATTAAACAATATATATATATATAATATTATATTTTCTTTTTTTCTTTTATTATAAGCTCTACTCATTTACCACAAGTTACATGCACACACCCAAAAAAAAATTAAAAAAAAATTAAACCTAACTCTCAACCTAAGCTAACCTAATCCCTACCTTTCCTTCTCTCCACGTAATCTCACCTCCCCCTTCCACATGTCCTTAATTACCTACTCCAGTCTCCCACTCCACACACTAATCTCCACCGGCTCCATCGACGAACCTCTACATTCACCCGGTTGGAAGGGAATCATGAGGGCCCTGGGATACATGCTAGCCATGTTGGCTGCATGCAGTCCCTCTCCCCACCATCCATACGCAGGGTGCCTTCCTACAAGAGCAGTTCATCCCCCGACGCGTGTGCAGGCCCTTCGGGCTCAAACCTGGGTGATTGGAGAGAGGCGCTAATATTTCTCAGGGAAGAGAATAATTTGTCCAGAGAATAGAAAAAGGTGAAACCCCAGCGCAGCTTCAGATCCTTCCCATTTAAACAGAGATATTTGTGTTCTCTTCATGAGGAAAAAAAGATGAATACCACCTTGCTATGAAGTTCAAGGAATTGGACGAAGTGGTGGATCGACGTGTGAATAAGGGAAACAAAATTTAACGTGGGAAATTTCAGGTGGCTTGCAGAGCAGCCCAAGGTAGAAGGAGCATCGACAGGGTTGTCAGTCTCATCTTCTGTGCTCTATAAGGAGGAATTGGTTGCCTATGGTTGATAGCGATTGAGAGGCGTGAAACATACCTGCGTTGTCAAGTACTTCATCCTTCTATGGATAATGATTGGGACCTGCAGCCTCTACCTATGATTACCAAACCAACTCCAAGATTGTTTCCCAAGTTCCCCCTTGTCTCTTCTACTTTCCAAGCAGTACCGAATGCTGATATTCTTAGTCTTCTAGAAAATTAAGTTATATGAAGCTTCCCATAGCTACTGAATGTTGATATTCTTAGTGACTTCCAGAAAACATTAATCAAGTTGTTACTGTCAACAAATTCGCCCAGATAGGCAAACATTGTATTGGAGTGCTACTTGGCCAAGGGAAGTTGAGAATCTGGCAAGACAGTTTTTTCATAATCCTTACAAGGTAAGTTTTGTAATCATTTTTTTCAATTTTGGCAAAAAGAGATTTTATATATCCACTGGATTGAACATTTTGCATTACAATTTATCTTGTGCTCCATTTTCACCATTTCAAATGTATGCAGGTGATTATTGGATCTCAATATTTGAAAGCTAACCATTCAATTAGACAGATTGTGGAAGTTGTCTCGGAGTACGAGAAGTATCCGAAGTATGTTTTGTTTGATTATCTCGTTATAAATTTGTGGTTGTGTTGTTTAGATTATGAATGAATAATTTATTTTATAACAAATTGATCAAGCTATTAGAACAAATCATGGATGGAAATCGGATTCTTATATTCATGGAAACCAAGAAAGGATGTGATCAGGTTACCAAACAACTTCACATGGATGGTTGGCCGGCATTATCCATCCACGGTGATAAAAGCCAGTCTGAAAGGGACTGGGTCTTGGGAGAGTTTAAAGTTGGCAAAAGCCCTATCATCAGTGCTACTGATGTTGCTGCACGTGGTTTGGGTAAGGACATTTATTATGGCAATTATTTCAATATTTTTATTGTGTTGTACTTTCTTGCTAAAGTTTGTCTATGAGATAGACATTTTATTTATTTAAATTTTCTATTATCCAATAGTTAGTGTTTGACATAGCTGTAGATGCCAATCTTTCTTGAGATCCAAGAGAGTCAATTGAGGTGTAATTGGCATCAGAACCAACAGCTTCTGTGCGAATAAGCCATTTCTTGTTTGAACCTCACGGGGCTGACGCATTTCATCAAATCAAGCAAATTTTTCGGTCATCGGTAGCCATGGCTACGGCACCATAAAAAGGTATGTATATACGCCATTGTTGGGTTGTTGCTTTCTGTATTGTTCAGTCTGTAACTGATGGACCGCGGGCTTTGGGTTGAATTTTGTAGGACTTTCTTGGGGAGTGTGAGCGATTACTATGTCTGCCATGCCAAGTGCCATGTGGTGATTGTGAAGCTGCCAAAGGATTGAGATCCTCCTCGAGCATTTCCAGACTCCAGAGATCCTCTGCGGTGTCCCATGGTCGACTTGGCGCCCAGATGCTCAAGACCGTAACGAGGCTCGCACAGGGAAACCATGAACACCTACGACACCGAAACCGCAGGAATAAAACCTAGTGACAAAACCGACGGAAATAAAATAGTGACAAAACTAACAAAAATAAAATTGTCGAGTGATGAAATTGACGGCAGTAAAACCGTGTACGTGGTGAAGTTTAATTGGCACGACACCATCCACGTGGTAGGATTCCATTCGCTCTATGAGCGAGGAATCTAGCTGATGTGGAGGTTATGCATCTCCATGGTGAAACGCCTACGGCATAATTATATTATAATAAAAAATTAAAAATGGATTATATTAATAATATTTATAATATTATAATTCTAAATGTAATTAAAAATATTAATAATATTATATTATAATGTAATAAATAAATTAATCATATTAATAATTAGAATAAAATATATGTGTATATATTATTATATGAAGTATTATATTCTTAAATAACGATAATAGAATATCATAAATTCAAACAAAAATATTACATATAATTGTAAAATTGATAATAAAATAAATTGAGTATGTTAAACCATAATAAGTATGGTGAAGCTTGTTTTTTTTTTCATGTGTTTCATGACAACGGATATCAGTGCTCACTATGTCCACAAAAAACCTCCCCAAAATCCACGATAGAACATGGGGTGGCCGAGCATTTTCGATATAGTAGGGGATGTTAGGAATTATGATCCAAAAATGTAATAAATAGAAGTTTAGTTTAATAAATGTAAAAGGGCATCTACACACTCACGTGATTATGTGAGGTGTCCCTTAGTTAGTTTTGGTAACGGTAAATTAGTTGTTACTCTTTGGATATTTAAATCCATCGAGTTTTCCATGTGAGGTAATCTTTCGGGATTTAGCCCTCACATCTCTGTGATGTAATTATTTTCCTTCTTCATTAATAAAGTTATGTGTCTGAGGACACTTTGTCAAAGTGGTATCAGAGCACGCGGTTGAAGCTTGGTCTGGTTGAAGCTTGGTCTGGTTGGAACCTGGTTGGAAGGTGCTAAAGGTTGTTTGAAGAAGGTGACTTTCAAGGTTTTCGAATAGCGAAATTTTAACCGTAAGTTAATGCTTCCTATTCTTTTGGGCTAAAAAGAATCTCTGCAGAAAATTTTTTCTTTTTAGAGTCTCAGAGAGAGTAAAATATTATTATTTTAAGGCACGGTTATTTAAAAATTTCGTGGAAGAGAATTTAAAAAAAAAAAGGAAGAGCTTGCATAATCTTTAGTTTTTTTTTTTTTTTTAACTTGGAGAGAGTAAAAGGCAAGTTTATTTTAAAAAAAAAAAAATTGGAAGAGAATTTTTACAAAAAGGAGCTATTGATACCAATGGTGAAATAGCCTAAACAGCTATAGAAAGTGAAGATATCATGTCACAGCTATAGAAAGTGAAGATATCATGTCTAAAGAATATAGAAGATCGTCCTCCATATCGAAGTTGTAACCTTTTGAACGCCCTGTATTTGCATCCATGACAACCTTAGCAGCTTTCACTGATGAATATCTACTCTGGAAAGTCTCCTGGAAGACCAAATCTAAGACATCTGAATCCAAATCTCCCACAAAAATAGAATAATCTGGGCCTCCATCCAAACGCCTTTCTCCCACGCAGCAGAACCTGTTAGCAATAAGACATCACGTGCTACAAACTTTACACTGGTAACGCGTTTTGTGTGCCCAGATAGTGTTGAAACGATCTGCCCAGCTTCGTTTGCTTGCCATATTCGCAGCAGAACCATCACATGCTACAAACTTTACACTGGTAACGCGTTTTGTGTGCCCAGATAGTGTTGAAACGATCTGCCCAGCTTCGTTTGCTTGCCATATTCGTAGCAGAACCTGTTAGCAATAGAGCCACGTGTGTTTGTTGTGGCTTCGTTGAAGAGAAGACAGAGGAACGCCATTGCTGTGTGAAGGAGAATGCCGGAACGCTGTGTCTAAGAGATGCAATCGCTGTGTGAAGAAGAACGCTACCATTGTTGTGTCAAGAAGAACGACATTGCTGTGTGAAGGAGAATGCCGGAACGCTGTGTCTAAGGTGAATCCTGCGCATGTGTTTTATGCATTTCTAGGGTTTGTTTTTGCTTCATTCACGTGTTTTTCGAATCCTATAATGTCGCCATTTATGAGCACGTCTGAGAATTCTCTGTAGAGATGCAAGCGACCCCACTGTGCCCTTGTTGCAGCCATCAGTAAAAACAGATTTTTCAGAGTTGAGTATGACGAATTCAGAAACTACATTGGTCCAGAGATAAGGTAATATTTTGAAGAGTGAATACATTGTTTTGGAGAGATAAGGTATTTTCATATTCATTTTTTATTTTTGGAGATTTTTTATATTAAGAAGAAAAAGGTGGAGATATAAATTTAAAAAAAAAAAGGTTATTTTTTGAAGTTGATGGGATTGGATCTTGTGACCTCCCACTCAACAATAATGTATCTTTCCAATTCACTTATAAAGACTTGTTATTTTTTTTGGAGTAATAAGGTGTAATTTTTTTGGGCATTGGAGTAATAAGAAGCATTGTTTGGTGTCATAAGGAGTACTTGTACTTTCATTCAAGGTTTGATTAGAGCAAAGTGAAGCTCTATCAAATTCTTTTCTTGAGGCTATAAGTGGGTCAAGGCCAAGCCCCTATAGCTTTCTTTTGCATGGTGTGTGGTGTTTCTTGCAGCATTTCTTTCATGGTGACTCTTGTTGATGAGTATTTTTCTTTTCATGTTGGTGGTGATATTTTTGCATAAAATCTTCTATTGGTGATATAAGGTGATTGTTTACTTCTTCTGGTGATATAAGGTGCTTTCTTTAATGCTTGGAGCTATAAGATTTGCATAATACACATCTTCTGGAGTTACAAGGTATCTATTATTTTTTTACAATGTCTAAAGTTATAAGTCTTTTTAATGAATCTGACAAGTTGGAAGGATCGAAAAATTATAAAGTTTGGAGTCGTCATATTCAAAGCACTCTTATTTACAATGAATTGTGGAAGGGTTTCTGTAATGCTAAACCTACCAAACCAACTAATCATGATCAGCTTGCAAAGTGGGAAGTAAAAGATGAAAAGGCCTTAGCATTGATTCACAGTACTGTTTCTGATGATATTTATGTGCATATTGAAAATAGTTCTGATGCGTGGTCAGCTTGGAAGACATTGAAAGATTTATTTGATTCTCAAAGTGAAGCTAAGAAAATTGATCTTCAATTGAAGTTGTTTCAACAAAAATTGTCTTCAGGAGGTGATGTCATGGAGTACATTTCTAGATTAAAAAATATCAAACAAGAAATTTCAAGAGCTGGTTTTGATAAAATTGAAGACAGCATGATGGTGACCATTTTGATCGCAGGATTGCCTGAGACATATAAGCATTTTTTGGAAACTTTACAAATTACAAATAAATTGGATAAAATTTCTTTTGATGAACTAAGTGAATTACTTGCCACACATGAAAAAAAATTTGGTCAAACAAAGCAAGCAGGAGAAGATGTTTTGGTTGCAAGTACTAGCAAACAGTCTTCAGGTAATCATCAAAAAGGCCATGATCAGAAAGTTTTTCAAAATTCAAATAGAGGTCGTGGTCAGGGTTTTGGAAGAGGAAGAGGTCGCGGAAGAGGAAGAGGAAGAAATCAAGGAAGAGGTTCTAAAGAATTTGAAAGTACACAGTCACAGTTTTCTAGAAGAGGAAGAGGTTCAAGTAACCAACAGGTCTTTGGAAGAGGAAGAGCTAATAAACAGGTCACATGTTTTCGTTGTAATAGAGTTGGACATTATGCTTCAGACTATAGAGTTCCATTTGAAAAAATTCTCAAAGAAAGAGAATCTAAAGAATCTTCATCAGCGGCACATTATGCTCATGCAGACGATAGTGAAAATTGTGAATATGTCTTTACAACACTTGGACAATTAGAATCAATGGATTTTGTTCAAGTTCATCAGTTGGAATCAGTGAATTTTGTTCAGTCTTCTTCTTGTTTCAAAAATGATTTTGAAGATGCTTGGATTATGGATACAGGGGCTACTCAGCATATGACATATAGGAAAGATTTCTTTTGGAGTTATGAAGATTGTCATTTAAATTCAATTTTTCTTGCAGATGATTCTATTCATTTACCACAAGGAAAAGGAACAGTTAAGGTTGATTTGCCTGGAATTGGAGAAAGATTGATTTCTAATGTTTGGTATGTGCCTACATTTAAGAAAAATTTGTTGTCTTTAGTTGTCATTCGCCAATTAGGACATCAAGTTGTAATGGAAGGTGGTATCATTTTTGTTAATTCAACAAAGGATGCATACAAAACAGTTATGACAGGTTATGAAGACGGAAAGCTTCTTAGGATGAAGGGAACAGTCATTCCTAGGTCAAAGGAACATTTGAAGGAATTTGCAGGTTTAGTTGAAACTGATGTTTCACCTATCCGCTTATGGCACATTCGTTTTGGGCACTTGAATGTTGATAGTCTTGTACAGCTTCAAAAACAAGGAATGGTAAAGGGGTTGCCTACTTTTCGGAAGGAAAATGCAAAGTGTGAAGCTTGCATTTATGGCAAACAGAGAAGGATAGATTTTTCAAAAAGCACTTGGAGAGCAACAAGGAGATTACAGCTTATTCATAGTGATGTTTGTGGTCCTTTGGAAACTTCACTTGGTGGTTGTAAATATTTTTTGTTGTTTATTGATGATTTTAGCAGAATGGTTTGGGTGTATTTTTTGAAGGAAAAATCAGAAGTGTTTGAAAAGTTTCAGTGATTTCAAAATTTGGTTGAAACAGCAACAAAGGAAAAGATTGCTACTTTGAGAACTGATAATAGTGGTGAGTTTACATCAAATAATTTTTTGACTTATTGTCAGAAAAAAGGGATTAAAAGACAGTTGACCAATTTTTATACTCCACAGCAAAATGGAGTATCAGAAAGGATGAATCAGACTTTATTGGGCATGGCTAGAGCAATGTTATTTTTCAAAGGGTTGAAATCATGTTATTGGGCAGAAGCAGTTCATACAGCAGTTTATTTGAGGAATAGATCTCCTTCATCATCACTTGATGGAATAACTCCTTTTGAGGCTTGGTATGGATTCAAACCTATGGTCAAACATTTGAGAGTTTTTGGTTCAGTTTGTTATGCACTTGTCCCAAAAGAAAAACGAAAGAAGTTAGAGTCTAGAAGTGTTAAGTGCATGTTGATTGGTTATTCTCATGAGAAAAAGGGGTATAGGCTTCTGTCAGATGGAAAGTTTATTGTCAGCAGGGATGTGATTTTTGATGAAACTGAAAGTTTAAGTGTAGAAGAGGTTGAAAAAAAACTTAATCACTTAGAGGAAAAAGTCACTAAGGAACAATTAAGGATGCAACACTTAAATAAGACAAGGAATGAACAATGGTTTGATCTCACTTCAGAAGTACAGGATGATGAACAGGTTGAAGATACTTTGAATTCTTCACAAGTTAACTTGGATGATTCAAATCAAGTTAACATTGAAAAGAAGAAACCAAAATGGGCAACTAAGTTACTTCAGGATGTTAAGTCTGATGAAAAAGGCAAAACAGGTACAAGGAGTTCTAATACGGGTTCAGAAAATTTTGCTCTTTCAGTTGTTGAACCAACTACTTTTAATGAAGCAGTTGAGTATGATGAATGGAAAATGGCCATGCAAAGTGAGTATGATGCAGTAATGAAGAATCAGACTTGAAAAATAGTTGATTGTCCACATGATGTTAAACCCATTGGTTGTAAGTGGGTTTACAGAATTAAGTACAAAGCAAATGGAGATATTGATAAATATAAGGCAAGATTGGTGGCAAAGGGTTTTGCTCAGAAAGAAGGGATTGATTATGAAGAAACTTTTGCTCCAACAGCGAAATGGAATACTATCAGGATTGTGCTAGCTTTAGCTGCACAAAATGGATGGAAAGTGCATCAAATGGATGTAAAAAGTGTATTTTTAAACGGTGATCTACAAGAGGATGTTTATATGACTCAACCTCCTGGTTTTGAGGTTCCAGGGAAAGAAAATCAAGTTTGTAAACTAGTTAAGGCATTGTATGGATTGAAACAGGCTCCCAGAGCTTGGTATGCAAAAATGGATGCCTACCTACAGAAAGTTGGTTTTCTTCGTAGTGAGTCAGATGATACTTTGTATGTTCGAATCCAGGAAAACAACTTAGTCATTTTGGTTATGTATGTTGATGATTTGCTCATAACAGGTAACAATAATGATCATATATTTCAGGTTAAGAAAGAACTTCAAACAGGTTTTGAAATGACAGACTTGGGTTTACTTCATTACTATATTGGAGTTGAAGTAAAGTAGCAGGAAGGAAGTATATTTATTTCTCAAGCTAAGTACATATCTGGATTATTGAAGAAGTTTGGAATGGAGGAATGTAAACCAGCGATTACTCCCATGGAACAAAATTTAAAACTTTCTAAGTTTGAAGGGGGGGAACTTGTAAATTGTACTGGATATAGACAGTTAATTGGATGTTTGATTTACTTGATGAATACTCGTCCTGATCTATCTTATGCAGTTAGCATACTTTCTAGATATATGCAGGAACCTAGAGAAAGTCATTGGAATGCAGCAAAAAGGGTGTTCAGGTATCTTCAAGGAACAAAGGATTTTGGACTTGAGTTTAAAAGAAACAAAAATTTCAAGCTTGTTGGCTATTCAGATGCGGATTTTGCTAGAGATGTTGATGACAGGGCATCTACTTCAGGTTACTTAATGAATATGGGATCAGCTGCGGTGGCATGGAGTTGTAAAAAACAGGATACAATTGCAAATTCTACAGCAGAAGCAGAATATATTTCAGCTTGGGAAGCTGCTTGTGAGATAGTTTGGTTAAGAAGGATTTTGCAAGACCTCAAAGTTGATCAGAAAGAAGCAACTTCATTATTTATTGATAATCAGTCAGCAATCAAGTTAGCCAAAAATCCTGTTTTTCATTCAAAAACTAAGCATGTGGATACTAAGTATCATTACATTCGGGCTCTCGTCGTCAAACAAATCATCAAGCCAAAGTATTGTCCATCAGAAGATCAAACTGCAGATATTTTTACAAAATCTCTTGGAAGGGTCAAATTTGATAAGTTTAGAAATGAACTTGGTATTTGTTCAAAAGAATTTTTGGATCAAAGGGGGGATTGTTAGGAATTATGATCCAAAAATGTAATAAATAGAAGTTTAGTTTAATAAATGTAAAAGGGCATCTACACACTCACGTGATTATGTGAGGTGTCCCTTAGTTAATTTTGGTAACGGTAAATTAGTTGTTACTCTTTGGATATTTAAATCCATCGAGTTTTCCATGTGAGGTAATCTTTCGGGATTTAGCCCTCACATCTCTGTGATGTAATTATTTTCCTTCTTCATTAATAAAGTTATGTGTCTGAGGACACTTTGTCAGGGGATCAACAACAAGAGCATCATATCGGACCCATTTAAGGGCCCAACATGTCACTTACAAGGAATTGGACATGAGTGGGGAGGGTAGCAATAATTCCTCCCAACCACTCAAGCAACATCCAAAGGATTGGTGAAGCTTGTTTAATTATATCAAATGTGTTATAGTTTTATTTACAAGTATAATCACATAGTATTAATATATAGTTGATGTTCTAATATTAAGAGAAATGGTACTTCTTAAAACAAATTTGAATATGTTAATGAATATTAAATTATGGTAACTATAGTAGACTATGTAGACATGGTTTTACCATGGTTGACTATGGTTGACCATGATTGACTACGATTGGCCATGTGTTACTATGGACGAATCCAGTTTAACGTGTTTCAATATTCAATCACATTGCAACATAAAGAATTTCACTTTAAAATGTCACATATGTCGCTATGGTTAACTTCAATGTTATGTCAAATTTCGTAGTGAGAGATTTATAATACCATTATATCTATTGCATTATTAATTTTGCTTGACTTATGTCAACTTGGTATGTTCCTCGATGATTATGTTGCATTTCAACATTCATCAAGGGTTATATTGCATTGTAACATTTTGAAGGATTATGAATGTTTTGCTATAGTTATCGATAATGACTAAGTATTGTTAACTACATTAGACCATATATACATGGTTTTACCATGATTGATAATGGTCGACCATGCTTGACTATGGTTAGTCATGTTTGAGTATGGTTTGAACATGTTTGTTTGGTTGACCATGTTTCAATAATCAATCGCATTGTGACATGAATAATTTGACTTCAATAAGGGCATATGTGTCGCCATGGTTTACTTTAATATTATGTCAAATTATGACATCAAAAGGGTAAGAAAAACATTATATCTATTGCATTTTCATCTTGGTTGACTATGTTAACTTCTACGTTCCTAAATGGTTAAAATGCATTGTGATGTTCATCAAAGGTTTTGTTGCATTGCAACATTCTAAAGGGTTATGTTTGATTGTGACATTCCTTAATGATTATGTCACATTGCAACATTCATTATGGTTGGGTTATGTTGAATTGCTACATTTCTTAATGGCCATGTTTCATTGCAATATTCATCAAGCATTGACCAAGTTTAACTAAGTTTAATTATGGTTGACCATGGTTAACCGTGTTTGACCATTCTTCACTTATGTTGAATTGCTATATTCATGTATGTTTATGTTGCATTGTGACATAGCCCTTGATGTTACATAGTATTAATATAGTTGATGTAATTTAATGATAATTGCTAACTATGTTTGACCATGTTTACCATGGTTTACGATGGTTACTCATGTTTGACCATCATTGAATTAAATGACCATTGTTGACTACAATTAATAGACCATGTAAACATGGTTTTCCATAGTTGAATTTGGATGTGGTTAATCATGTTCAAATATGGTTTACTATATATGACTATGGATGACTCTAGTTTACTACATTTCAATATTTAATCACATTGCGACATGAAGAAGTTCAATTCATATGTCACCTGTCATTATGGTTGACCTCAATATTATGTCAAATTTCAAACTAAGAGATTTATACTATCATTATATCTAATGAACTATTCATCTTGGTCGACTGTTATGTTCCTCAATGGTTATGTCGATTTGCCACATTAATCAAGGGTTATGTTCTATAACAACATCCTTGAATGGATATGGTTGGTCTACTATACTTAACAATAATGGCTAATTGTTTTTAACTATAGTAGACCATGTAAACATGGTTTTACCACAATTGACTACGATTAACTATGTTTTACTATGGATCACTCTAGTTTAAAATGTTTCAATATTCATTCACATTGTGATATAAAAAAGTTCACTTCAATAATATGTCACATGTGTCATTATGATTTACTTCAATATTATGTCAAATTACAGAGTAAGAAGTTTATAATACAATTATATCTATTGTATTATTCATCTTGCTTGACTTATATTGCATTTAAACATCCATGAAAGGAAAATTCCACCAATCTACTAGTTCCCTAGGTTGGGGTGGAAACATTTACATTTGGAATAAGGGAGCTATAAGACCCCAAATGGACATTAGATTGACAACTATATATTAAAAGGGGCTAAATAAATATTAATAATAAGAAAATAAATTTGCACTTGGCCATGAGGACGCATAGGTGGTGTGGGACCCACACAAGGCAAGATTCTTCATGCCACATGACATCCTATTCTCACCCATTCGAATCCAAGGTGGAGTCTAACATTCTTGGGGGAGTTGGAGAGTCATTATACTTGGCATGACTCAATGAGGGTCGAATTTGAGTGGAAGAATAACTCCCATGGAAGAGGAAGAGGCATCTTAGAGATATTGTGACACTTGGGCTAGATTCCCTAGCTTCTATGACAACAATGATGAAGATTCTATGACACTTATGACAAGGATTAGACCTGATTGTTGAAATCTGACCTATATGACATGTCAGGGCTAAAAATAGCCTCCAAGAGGGAGAACAAGGGAGTTATGGCAGCCAAGATTCCCCCCATTCAAATTGATGGAAGAGGAAGGCTAGAAAATGTTGGACAAGTGGCACTCATGGGAATCTCTCCCTGATTCGAGTTGGTATGAAGCTCTTGGAGAGAATTAGATCCATGGAGGCCTTGGGAGGTTAATAAAAGACAAGAAGAAAGAAGGATACCAGCTTTTGATCATTTCTCATTTGGTAAAAAAATTGGAGAGCTTAGCTTGTCCTTGCAAGGTGGATGCTTATCCTTCTTGCCTTATAACCAATTTTGAGGGTGCAAGATTCCCATCCTAGTTGGTTGATGGAGAGGCCATTCAGACCTCTCATTGGAGCTGTATGAAGACATTAGTTTGCAGGTTTAATTTCCAGTGTTGCTCGTGACCATCTCTCCTTCAACTTGTTACCACATCTCTCTCTCTCTCTTTTCTCTCTGTATTTTTTCTCTTGGAGGAATGGTGCATATGGTGAGATGTCGATCTCTTTGGGGGAGTTAAATGGGCCCCATTTATTTGTAATATGATGTCTACACTCTGTATTTGATGCTCATATGAACCTCAGGTCAAATCTCCAAGTAAAGCTATGTGTAAATGCTAAACTATGCATGAATGGTGCCATTTTCCCACATATCTTGTTGTAAGGGTTTGAAGTTGTTTTGTACCAATTTTTTTCAGTCAATATCTGTGGTTTTAGTGTTGTTTGGAAAGCCATTAATGTACTGAATAAGTCTCATATAACTTATGCAGTCCCTTGGGGCATTTATCTCAAATTTCATAGCAAGATATAGTGTCTTTCTCACATTTCCCCCTGTGTTATGAACATGTTTACAAATCTCTATTTTATGGGAGTTGCAGCAGCCTTTAGGAACTAATTAATGATGCATTTGGGTGCCCATTGAAGTCATTTAACTAATCCATGTCTTCATTCTGATAGTTGGGAGGGTCGTACTGCATTTGGGAAGCCATTAGTGACCTCTACCCTTGGGGGTTTGAATATCGATATTACTAGTAATTTTCCCATTTTCTCTTGAATTCAGATGAAGGTTGCATAAGTCTTTGGCTAATGTCTAAGCACCCATTATCTTCATTTTATGTCCTAATACCCTTCAAACACTCTCATACCCAATTCGAAAGCCTTAGGGGTCATTTGGAATCATTTGAGTCTCCACTAGTCCAAGGTTCAAATTTGACCAAAAATTGCAAATTTTCCAAATTATTAAGAAGGGATATTACAGTGGTATCAGAGCATGGTCCTTGCACCTAATTTGGGTGACCATTTATGAGGTCTAGAAGGAAACCCCCACCCTTAGAAACCAAAACTGAAAGTACCTTTGGTGAAGAGGAAGAAGCAGGAGAAGAGGTGCACTCTGTTGAAAGTATGACTAAGGATGAGAAAGGAACCTTAGAGATGGAAGAGAAAGAGGAGTTTAGGAAATTCATGAAACCATTTTTTGAAGACATGACAAGGCAGATAATGCAAGGGTTCAAACTGATGACTAATCAAATTGGAAGCAAATTGGCATTAGGAGGAAGCAGTAGTTCTCCTTTCGAGGAAAAGAAGGCATTTGGTGAAAACATTTTCTCAAAGACAGGGCCTCACAATCAACCCAATGAATTCCAGAGCTCAACAAGAGCTACCACACCTAAGTTTATTGAGCCCAAAGAAGATTCTAACATCCAATATGGAATGTATGAAGTTCTAGCAGAATGGCAACAGTTGAGTGAAGATTGTAGAAGGGCCTTACCATTTGATCAATTATTTACTGTCTCAAACAAGATCAAAATGAGAGGAGGTAACAGAACTCCTTTTCAAAATAAACAATTGAATTATGCCATAGGTAAAATGCCCCTTCCCACCTTTGATGGCTCATCCCAAAGTTCTGCAAATACTTGGGTACAAAAGTTAGATGTATATTCTCAGTTGAATCCAATGGTTGAAGAGAATGCTCTAAAAATGGCTATTATGCATCTTGAGGGAGAAGCAAATGATTGGTGGTTCCATGGACTTAAAACCTTGGGACATGATCAGGTCACATCATATGAAGAGTTTGTTAACAGGTTATTGGAAAGATTTGAGAAAAAATACCCTGAAATGCCTTTCAAGGAACTAGCACAGTTGAAGCAAACTAGAACCCTTGAGGAGTACATGTTGGAATTCCAAAAACTATCAATTAAGGTGGCCGATATATCTATGGTTCGATTGGTATTGCTCTTTATTGAAGGTTTGGTTGAACCTTTGAAAGGTTTAGTTAAAGCTCACAAACCTACTTCATTGAAAGATGCCATGAACTTGGCAAGAGATATGTGAAATGTGCTACCCAAGACAAAGTATCCTCCCAATCCCAACTTTCCTTCCAAGTTCAAATTTGACAAGAAACCATGGCAAAAATATTCATTTGGGAAGGACAAGAAAGAGGGACCAAACAAGGAAGAACTCAGAAGAAATAAATTATGTTACACATGCTTTCAACCATGGGTACCAGGGCATAAATGTGCTAAGAGGAAAGCACAATTCATTGAATTATTTTATGATGATGAAGGGGACATGGAGGAAGAAGAAGAACTTTCATCCCAAGAAGAGAGATATGACACAGCAGAAGAAGATCATCCATCACCCGAAAAAGGGAGAATGGCAATGCTTTCAAGAGTGCCTCGTTTGCACACCATTCGATGCAAGGGAGTGATACAAAGGCAAAGATTTTCAGTATTGGTAGATGGAGGAGCAACTCATAACTTCATTGATGCAACCTTGGTGGAGAGGAGAAAGCTACCTATTGAATCATTCGAAGGGTTCACAGTCATTATTCCAGGTAACAATTCTATGGAATGAAATACATGGATTCCAAAGCTATAACTCACCATAGGAAATTACACATTTTCTGATAGCTTCTATGTGGTGGATGTTGCTGATACAGATGTGGTTTTGGGAGTGCAATGGTTGTACTATATAGGGGAACATACAGTGAACTACCAAATACCTGAAATGAAATTCAAAGATTCAGAAGGAAAGCAAAGGGTAGTAAGAGGAATGCACACTTATCCTAACCAAGTGGTGTCTTCCCACAGTATGAAGTCCATATTGAGACATGGAGACATTGAATGGGCTGCTGAATGTTTCATCGCTTCCCCCAAGCCAAACATAAAGATTGCAGAACATCCAAGGGATATAAGGAAACTACTACACAAGTATGAAAGGGTTTTTGGAGACCTTCCTCCTGGAAGGCCACTTGACAGAGGAGTTGAGCATACCATTGTTTTGGAGGTGGGTAGTTCACCTATACGAATATCGCCATATAGACACCCAAAAAGGTTCAGAGATGAGATTGAGAAAGCTATCCCAGAACTCTTGGAATTTGGGCTTATTAGACCAAGCTCAAGTCCCTATGCTTCTTCAGTTGTCTTGGTGAAGAAAAAGGATGGAACCTTGAGGATGTGCATTGATTTTAGAGCTTTAAACAAGCAAACAATAAAGAATATATATCCCATCCCTAGGATAGATGAGCTCATGGATGAGTTATTTGGAGCAAAGTTCTATTCCAAATTTGATCTTAGATCTGGTTACCATCAGATTCGAATGAAGGAGGAGGATGTGCAGAAAACTGCTTTCAGATGTCACTATGGTCATTTCGAATTTCTTGTCATGCCTTTTGGTTTGAGCAATGCTCCAGCAACCTTCCAATCATGCATGAACAAAATATTTTGCAAGCAGCTCCGTAAGTTAGTTTTGGTTTTCTTTGATGATATTTTGATTTACAGTAAGACATGGGAGGAACATTTGCATCGTTTAGAAGTTGTATTGAAAATCTTGCATGAACAATGTTTGTTTGCTAAATTGTCCAAGTGTGAGTTTGGGTTGAAAGAAGTTTTGTATCTTGGGCACATCATTGGGAAAGATGGGGTAAAGGTACACTTGGAGAAAATAAAGGTTATTCTTGAATGGCCACCACCCAAGAACATCATTGAATTGAGAGGATTTATTGGGATATGCACTTACTATAGGAAGTTTGTGAAGGGATTTTCCAAACTAACTGCTCCTCTAACTGATTTGACCAAGAATGATGCTTTCAAATGGGATGAAGAAGCTGAAAATGATTTCCAAAGAATGAAAGAGGTAATGAGTATTTTTCCAGTACTTACATTACTAGATTTTTCTAAACCATTTGTTTTGGAATGTGATGCATTAGGGGAAGGCATAGGGGCGGCCCTAAAGAAAAATCAACACCCCATAGCTTTTGGGTGCAGAAAATTGCAGCCACATGATAGGCTCTACTCCATATATGACAAAGAAATGTTAGCCATCATGCATGCCTTGAACAAGTTTGTGGTCAAAACTGATCATAACAATTTGAAGCACTTTCTTACACAAAAAGATCTCAATGAAAGGCAACAAAAATGGGTAAGTAAGGTCCAAGATTTTGATTTTGACATTGAATATGTAAAAGGAAAGAATAATATTGTAGCAGATGCATTGTCTAGGAGACCTTCGTTTTCTCTTATGGACATTTCAAAAGATTGGAAAGATGTGCTAATAGTAGAGTATGCCAAAGATAGATTCAATTGTGATTTGTTAGATGGGGTCAAAGGAGATGATGGATACAAGATATTGAATGGCCTAATCTACTATAAAGACCGAATATACTTAGTTCATGGTTCGAACTTAAAGCACAAGATCTTGAAGGAAGCTCATGATTCTCCTTTAGCGGGCCATCTTGGTTTCTTTAAAACATATAGGCAATTAAGAAAAAGGTTCTCTTGGAAAGGGTTGAAGGAAGATGTTTTAAAGTATGTGAATGAATGCAAGATATGTCAGCAAAACAAAGTTGAACACACCCATCCTGCTGGTCTCTTACAACCATTTCCCATTCCAGAACAAAAATGGGAAAGCATCTCAATGGATTTCATCACAGGTTTTCCCAAGGCTTTTGATAAGGATTGTATTTATGTTGTGATGGATAGAATCACCAAATTTGCTCATTTCTTTGATATTACATCATTTTTTACTGTTGCACAAGTAGCTGAGTTATTCTTTAGAGATATTTGTAGATTGCATGGACTTCCCAAAAACATTGTGAGTGACAGGGATAGCATATTTATGAGTGCTTTTTGGCAAGAACTCTTCAATTTGGTGAGCACTCAATTGACTCCTAGCACAAGCTATCATCCCCAAATTGATGGCCAAACAGAAAGGGTGAACCAATGGTTGGAGGGGTACTTGAGAAACTATGTTGGTGAGCAGCAGAAAACATGGGTTAAATGGCTACATTTGGGTGAGTTTTGCTACAATACTACTTTCCATATGTCCATTGGCATGTCTCTTTTCAAAGCACTTTATGGTTATGAAGCACTCGCCTTTGTTGATCGCATTTTTTGTGATAGTAGAGCTCCAAAAACTAAAGATTGGGTTGAGGAAAGTCAAGAGATTTTGAAACTTTTAAAAGACAATTTGCAGGTTGCCCAAAATCAACAAAAACAGTATGTGGATCAACATAGGAAGGAAAAAACTTTTCAAGTGAATGATTTGGTTTATTTGAGGTTGCAGCCATATAAGCAAACCACCTTAAAAGGGAAAAGATCATAAAAGCTTAAACCAAGGTTTTATGGTCCATACAAGATAGTTCGAAAGGTTGGGGAGGTGGCTTATGAGATAGAATTTCTGGAAGATAGCAAAATCCACAATGTATTTCATATTTCATGCCTTAAGAAGGCTATTGGTCAACAAATTTCCATTTCAGAAACACTCCCTCCATTAGATGGTGAAGGACAACTCATACTCATTCAAAAAAATAAAAAATTGAAGACGAGAAAGAAATTTGAGTAGAATCATAAGAGAATATTTGGTACAATGGAAAGATTTTCCAAGTGAGGATGCCACATGGGAAAATAAACAAATTTTGCAGCATTCTAATTTGGAAATGCTTGAGGGAAAGCAATCTTGGGTGGAGAGGACGATAATGTCCCCATCCAAATAAATTACATGAAAGGAAAATTCCACCAATCTACTAGTTCCCTATGTTGAGGTGGAAACATTTAGATTTGGAATAAGGGAGCTATAAAACCCCAAATGGACATTAGATTGACAAATATATATTAAAATTGGCTAAATAAATATTAATAATAAGAAAATAAAATGGCACTTGGCCATGAGGGTGCATAGGTGGTGTGGGACCCACACAAGGCAAGAGTCTCCATTCCACATAGCATCCTATTCTCACTCATTCGAATCCAAGGTGGAGTCTAACGTTCTTGGAGGAGTTGGAGAGTCATTATACTTGGAATGATGCAATGAGGGTCGAATTTGTGAGATTTTCAATTACTGGGAACTAGATTCATAAGACAATTTCACCATGGAATATTTTAGACAATGAAAGAAGAAGAATAGAGAGAATAAATTATGGAAAACACTCTGTATCTTATTCATTGATATTGTAACAATATATAATACATCCTCCATGGAGAAAATCGATCTGCTTTGAAGCAATATGGAAAGAGCAAAAAGAAAAGGCTCAGAAAAAAGACAAAAAACCTCCTAAGTGGCAAAAGCAGTTTCCAAAACTGTGCTAGAGGCTCGCGAATTTGGAAAGTATGGTATGGCAACTCATGAGTGAGGTAAATGGAATGTAATGATGGCTTTAGAAGGTTAGATATGATGTGGAGGTTGAATTGGTCAAGTGGCAAAAGATTGCAAGTAAACTAGTTTTATCTTTTCCACTAGAAAGCAGAAAAAACAAGACAAAGCTAACTAAAACTAGATAGTGTCTTTCTAATTCAGGAATGGAATAAAATCAGACAAAATCCACGGAAATCTTATCCAAAATCTATCCAAATTCGTTTTTGAGAATGAGGATAGCATGTGGTCCAATAAAAGACAAAATTGACCTATTCTACCTAGTCAAAACTCAGGAAATTAATCATAAATTATTAATTAATTTTATCATAAGTCTAGAATGACATAGTGGGTTTTTTAAATGTTCCAACACCCCGCCTTAAGCCTGAATTTATGTGATGGGAATTAGAAAAATATCATAAATATAGGGCCCAAGCAACAAGGTTTATGGTCACCCCAATACAAAAATAACTAGTCCATGTAAACCGAGGAAATAGGGAAAACCTCATGGGAACAAAACCCTCCCTCAAAAATGGACATGCTTGATGTCTCCATACTATCATGTTGCTCATTTGAATGAGCTTAATGAGCTGAATGAGCTGAATGGGCTGCTTCTAAGTAACTGACTTGATAAAAAGATTGTGGATGTCATGATCATGCATCAGTGCATCGATGTTGTGTAGACAAGAACCATGTGTTGAAGCTCTATGAAGTTCATCTTCTGATGATGGAGGAGCATCAAATGAATTTTTCTTGCTGCTGTAACATACATAATCAAATCTAAAAAACATAATCAATGATGGAAAGAAGATCTATGCATACTCCTTCCCAAGGAGAAACAATGAACTCAACAGGATCAATTTCTTCTGTAGCTGCAATGTGGTGTACTAGTTCTTGTACTTTCTTCTCAAACTGATGTAGAACCTTTTTGATATTTAAAATGAGATCATGCAGCTCTGAAATATCAGAATGTAACTCCTATGGAGCAGCAACCAGTAAAGATGTGGAGTCTCAATGATCGAACATAATTTCAGTAGAAAAAATTTGAGAAACTAGATCATCTGGACAGCTGAGCGAGCCTAGAGAGTGTGAGGACTTGACTTTTGAACCATGAGTGATGGGGTCATGTCCAAATGTGTGGAATATCAGTCCCAATAATGCCAAAACAATGGTTGTCCAACCAATGAAAGACAAAAGTGCAACAGACGCAAGTGGCACAGTGTAGGAAAACATAGAATTGTGTAGTTTCTTAACTGGATAACTTGGGGTTTGTAAGGTCTTTTGTGCATCCAAAGGTTGGGAATATGATGTGGGATATGTAATGACCTGCATATCAGACTGTAAATCATCTTCTAAATCAGAATCTAAAATATTTGAATGATGGTGGAAAGACCTTTCAGAAGACAAGTCAGAAGCTAGTAAAAAATGACTAGTTTTGAAAGTAGGCTTGGATGAACTAACTGAAGATTGTTCCAAGGAAGAGGTGGAGGTTTCTGATTCTGATATATCAGAATGTGAATCAATATCAGAGACGTCAGAATTATATTTCACTCTAGCACTTAAAGCATAAACATTATTACCTTCGGGAGAGGCTTGGAGACAAAGTTCTTGTTCTACGGCAACCTTGCCTTGTTCTTTCTTTGCAAATTCAGGAACGTCTATGTTATACTCTTCAAGCATCTTGGCCATGATGTCCAATTTCTTCTTGAAGCAAGATTTCTTAGGATGAGTGCCTTTGCAGCAATAAGAACACTTGGGCTTCTCCTTCTTCATCTTCTTGGATTTGGAATCTCCATCAGAATCCTCTTCATCTGACAATATCTTCTGTTTGGATTTGTCATTCTTAAAACTCTTTGCTCCATGAGCAACAAGTGCAAAGTCTTTGGAGGGTGATTGATCCCTCATTTGGACCAACTTGTCCTTTTTTTGAGTGAGCGAATCAATGAATGCATCCAAGGTTGGCATCTTCCACTTGGGAACTGCAAGTCTTGTAGAATGAAAAGTAGACACAAATACTGAGTATTCAGAGCTCAGTTTTGAGAGAATGGTAAGGATTAATTGCTCATCCTTCTTCTCTATACCACATTGCTTGAGTTGAAGCACTAGGTTCTTAAATTTTGATATGAAGTCCTCCATAGAATCGAAATTACTTGGACTAAGAGAGATCAACTCAATCTCCAACAAATGACCTCTGAGCTCGTCCTGTTTTCCAAAGAGAGACTCTAGCTTTTTCCACACTTCATTTGGAGTTGATAGAAAATCGATATGGAATAGAAGATATAGAGATAGAGAGAGACAAAGTAACCCATAAGCTTCATCAAGCCTATTGAACCATTTGGATTTTAATGTAACAGCTCCTAGCTCGGTTTCAATCCCCATAGTGACTCTATACAATCCTTTGCTCCGAAGTTGGATGATCATATGCGCCTTCCAATCAAAGAAATTGAAGGGAGTGAGAGTCACAACTTTGGCTTGATTTTGCTCCATACTGATGCACTCCTAGTAATGGTAATACCTGCAAAAAACACTCTTGGAAATTGTTTTGAATCAAGCTAGCTCTGATACCATGTGAGATTTTCAATTACTGCGAACTAGATTCATAAGACAACTTCACCATGGAATATTTTAGACAATGAGAGAAGAAGAATAGAGAGAATAAATTATGGAAAACACTCTGTATCTTATTCATTGATATTGTAACAATATATAATACATCCTCCATGGAGAAAATCGAATTGCTTTGAAGCAATATGGAAAGAGCAAAAAGAAAAAGCTTAGAAAAGACAAAAAAACCCCTAGGTGGCAAAAGCAGTTTCCAAAACTGTGCTAGAGGCTCACGAATTTGGAAAGTATGGTATGGCAGCTCATGAGTGAAGTAAATGGAATGTAATGATGGCTTTAAAAGGTTAGATATGATGTGGAGGTCGAATTGGTCAAGTGGCAAAAGATTCCAAGTAAACTAGCTTTATCTTTTCCACTAGAAAGCAGAAAAAACAGGACAAAGCTAACTAAAACTGGATAGTGTCTTTCTAATTCAGGAATGGAATAAAATCAGACAAAATCCAAGGAAATCTTATCCAAAATCTATCCAAATTCGTTTTTGAAAATGAGGATAGCATGTGGTCCACTAAAAGACAAAACTGGCCTATTCTACCTAGTCAAAACTCAAGAAATTAATCATAAATGATTAATTAATTTTATCCTAAGTCTAGAATGACATAGTGGGTTTTTTAAATGTTCCAACAGAATTTGAGTGAAAGAATAACTCCCATGGAAGAGGAAGAGGCATCTTAGAGGTATTGTGACACTTGGGCTAGATTCCCTAGCTTCCATGACAACAATGATGAATATTATATGATACTTATAGCAAGGATCGGACCTGATTGCTGACATCTGACCTATATGACATGTCAGGGATAAAAATAGCCTCCAAGAGGGTGCACAAGGGAGTTATGGCAGCCAAAATTCCCCCCATTCGAATTGATGGAAGAGGAAGGCTAAGAAAAGTTGGATAAGTGGCACTCGTGGGAATCTCTCCATAATTCGAGTTGGGATGAAACTCTTGGAGAGAATTCGAACCATGGAGGCCTTGGGAGGTTAATAAAATACAAGAAGAAAGAAGGAGACCAGCTTTTGATCATTTCTCATTTGGTAAAAAAATTGGAGAGCTTAGCTTGTCCTTGCAAGGTGGATGCTTATCCTTATTGCCTTAGAACCAATTTCGAGGGTGCAAGATTCACATTCTAGTTGGTTGATGGAGAGGCCATTCAGACCTCTCATTGGAGTTGTATGAAGACATTAGTTTGCAGGTTGAAGTTCCAATGCTGCTTGTGACCATCTCTCCTTCAACTTGTTACCACATCTCTCTCTCTTTTATCTATATATTCTTGCTCTTGGAGGAATGGCGCATATGGTGAGATGTTGATCTCTTTGGGGGAGTTCAAGGGGCCCCATTTATTTGTAATATGATGTCTACACTCTGTATTTGATACTCATATGAACCTCAGGTCGAATCTCCAAGTAAAACTATGCATGAATGGTGTCATTTTCCCACTTATCTTGTTGTAAGGGTTTGAAGTTGTTTTGTACCAATTTGTTTCAGTCAATCTCTGTGGTTTTAATGTTGTTTGGAAAGTCATTAATGTACTAAATAAGTCTCATATACCTTATGCAAGCCCTTGGGGCATTTATCTCAAATTTCATAGCAAGATATAGTGTCTTTTTCACATTTCCCCCTATGTAATGAACATGTTTACAAATCTTTGTTTTATGGGAGTTGCAGCAACCTTTAGGAATTGATTAATGATGCATTTGAGTGCCCATTGAAGTCATTTAACTAATCCATGTCTCTATTCTGAAATTTGGGAGGGTCGTACTGCATTTGGGAAGCCATTAGTAACCTCTACCCTTGGGGGTTTGAATATCGATATTACTAGTAATTTTCTCATTTTCTCCTGAATTCAAATGAAGGTTGCAGAAGTCTTTGGCTAGTGTCTAAGCACCCATTATCTTCATTTTTATGTCCTAATACCCTTCAAACATTCTCAGACCGAATTCGAAATCCTTACGGGTCATTTGGAATCATTTGAGTCTCCACTAGTCCAAGGTTGAAATTTGACCAAAAATTGCAAATTTTCCAAATTATTAAGAAGGGATATTACATATGATACTCGATGGTTATGTTGCATTTCAACATCCATGAAGGGTTATGTCACATTGCAACATTTTGAAGGGTTATGGGTGCTTTACTATAGTTACCAATAATGGCTAATTATTGTTAACTATAGTAGGCCATGTAAACATGGTTGATTATGGTTGACCATGCTTGACTATAGTTAATCATGTTTGAGTATGATGTGAACATGTTTGTTTATGGTTGACAATGGTTGACAATGGTTGACAGTGGTTGACCATGTTTCGATATTCAATCACATTGTAACATAAATATATTGACTTAAATAATGTCATATGTGTCATTATGGCTTAGTACAATATTATGTCAAATTGTGACAACGAGAGGTTTATAATATTGTTATATCTATTCCATTTTTAATCTTGGCTTACCTATGTCTAGTTGCATTGTGACATATTAAAGGTTATGTAGCATTACAACATTCTAAAGGGTTGGGTTGTGTTTGATTGCAACATTCTTTGATGGTTATGTCACATTGCAACATTCATCATGGTTGAGCTATGAATTGTTGTATTTCTCAATGGTTATGTTGCATTGCAACTTTCATCAAGCGTTGACCATGCTTGACTATAATTAATTGTGGTTGACCATGTTTACTTTGGTTTATCATGGTTTACCATGTTTGACCATTACTGACTTAAGGGTTATGTCATATTAAAACCTTCTTGAAGGGTTATGGTCGGTTTACTGTAGTTAACAATAATGGATAAATGTTGTTAACTATAGTAAATCATATAAACATGGTTTTATGATGTTTGACCATGGTTTGATCATGTTGTACTATGGTTGAAAATTGTTGACCATGTTTCAATATCCAATCACACTCTGACATGAAGAGGTTGACTTCAATAATATGTCGCATGTGTCATTCTAGTGGACTTCAATATCACATCTAGCTGTCACATCAAGAGATTTATAATATCTTTGTATTTATTGCATTGTTCATCTTTGTTGACTTATGTTGACTTCTTGTGTTCCTCGATGGTTATGTCACATTGCCATGTTTTAAAGGGTTGTGTTCGATTGAGACATTCATTAATGTTTATGCCACATTGCAACATTCATCACCATTGGATTATGTTGAACTACTACATTCTTAAATGGTTATGTTTCATTGCAGCATTCGACAATGGTTTACCATGTTTGACTATGGTTAACTATGGTTGACCAAGTTCAACTATGGCCACATGTCATTATAGTTGACCTCAATATTATGTCAAATTCCAAACTAAGAGATTTATAATATCATTATATATATTGCATTGTCCATCTTGGTCAACACACTATGTTTCTCAATGGTTATGTCAATTTGTGATCCTCATCAAGGGTTATGTTGTATTACAACATTCTTGAAGGGTTGTGGTTGGTCTACTATAGTTAATAACAATGGGTAATCGTTGCTAACTCTAGTATACCATGTTTGATTATGGTTTATCATGTTTGACTATGGTTTGATCTTGTTTGACTATAATTGACAATGGTTGACCATGTTTCAATATTCAATCAGAATGTGACATTAAAATTTTGACTTCAATAATACACTTCAATATCATGTCTAAATGTCACACTAAGAGGTTTATAATACCGTTATATATATTGGAAAATTAGGCATCCATTGTGCCTAAATCCATCCACCGATACAAAAAAAAAAAAATAGATGAACAGATCCTTCTTCTCCAACATCAAAGCATGAGTAGCCAATGAACAATCATCTCAGTGACCTGTTAGTCCCCAGGAGGCAAACTAAATACACTAGAAAACTAAGTAACTAGATTCGGCATTCCCCTCAACTTCGTAGGTTTAACTTTACAATCATAGTTGTCGTGTTTGGCCTTCGACAAATTTGACGACAAATTTGATATCGCCTCAAGATGGGGTTATAATTTAATACTTCCTTCACGTGTGTGGTTCCTAAGAAGTTGAATAGTCGGTTAAAGTTGAAGGGGCTCCGTAATTAGTTGTGGCTCCTTGGGCAGAGTATTATAGTTCAGTTTGTGTGTTTTCTGCGTATTTATAGTTTGAACCACATAATTCTTAGATGAACAGAGAGGGGCACAACCTTGATCATTACACAATGACGGTTTACCTGTAGTCTTAGGTTATCACAGTGCAGGAGATTGGACAAGTAAAGTTGCAAATAATAAACACCCATAGCAATTGCTCAGACTCCTAAATGCATTGACAGACATAATACAAGAACTTTCTGATATCAACAATTACGATAGTCTGATACTAAATGTCGTAGTACTTCTTTGACAAACATTGATGGAGTTTTTGTGTGGGATATTATCGAGTGAATGTACGAGCACAAAACACACTTTCCAGAACTTCGTTGCATTTGTGTTCTTTTGAAGTTGCACTTTTCATGTGCCTTGGCGGGGCCATTTTTATTGAATATTGCAATCCCATAACGGGATTGTAAATGGCTCCATGTGCATGCAAGGCTCCGAATTTCATTTGATGATATCCATTTGAAAGCTTCCAAAGGTTGTGTGTGCGGGGGTGTATCTACTGTGCTTAGAAGCTCTTGTTATGATGTTTTTAGGTAGAGCCCGATACTCTACTCCATTATCAGCAATATCCTGCGTTTTCCGTCCTATATATCTTTTGAACCTGCCTTTAGGTAGAGCCCGATACTCTACTCCATTATCAGCAATATCCTGCGTTTTCCGTCCTATATATCTTTTGAACCTGCCTTACTTTCATGGCTTAAACACCTAAATGCTGCCTCCACTTGGTGGCTATCTGTCCAATTGCACGTTCCCATTGAACTTGATACTAAGAACATCGCTCCACTTCCTCTGTTAGAATTCTTAGCATGTTAGGCAGAAATAAAACGTTTTTAATGAGATCAAAACATATCAGGTTCCTCTTGCCTTGATTTTAGCAGTCAGTGCATATGACTGCAATGTGAATTTCGTTCAGCGAATCATAGAGAAAGAACAGTTAATGTGGTTTAGGTCTTCTTTAAAACATGTGGTAAAACCGTAAAAGAGTACAGAGCGAGTTCTTGGTTACTTCTTGTTTCAAGATGATAAACATTAAAGATAGAGATATATCAGCATTGCCATTAGATGTATGGCATCTATTTGATATATCTTTGTTTAAATCAGGAAATAACAAACAGAAGGAAAAAAAAAATTGTCATGCTGTGATGCCGTTTACACTTGAGCATAGTGATTGTTTGCTTTAATGTTGAGAATATGCTCAATGGCTTATTCTCTAATATGAACTCTTAAAAACTTACTTTTAAGGCTTTAGCAGCAGGTTTTGACTATGTGTATATCAAAAAAGTTCTCTCAGCCACTCATTACTGTTGCGAGATGCCCGAAAAAGAGGAAAGCAATCAACAAACATGTGCACGGAAAACTATTGTTATAATAGTAACTAAAGCTATAAGTTCACACAGCAATTAATGAACCTGCAAGGAATAACCACGACCGGCATCTACTGTTTGTGTCATGCTAAAGCCTCATAAAAACAGTCAATTATGCAGCAAAGGCCATAGTAATTGTGAAATAAAGTATTTCAATGTAGCTTTTTATGGTCAACTATGGAATTGACCATAACCAAATTATAATCAAGTGGATGCAGCTCGTGCAGGGCTCAAAAAAATCCTTTCTTTTTGGTAAGTTCATTCAAAATTTTATGATCCTTTCCTGAAAATGTACCTGCCATAGAAAGCAAAAATGATGGACAAATCACATTCATTCTGGAACCTACACAGTGTTAGACCCACAAGTGAAGCGAGAATGGATAAATTTAACCCATGGCTAAATACGATTACTATTAATGAAAGCAAAACATAGATGAGAGGATTTCCATCTTTAGATAACACCCTAAATCCCAACTTAATCATAAGCCCATCAAAATACATAAATCTATCTAATATAGTAATTTCTGAATCAACTTGCAGGTATTTTCTAGCCTTATTTCCACAGGCAGATTAATCACAATTATGTAAAGCTAATCAATACTTGATCGTAAGATATGAGCATTGGGTCCATTCACAATCCTTGCTCAAGTATGTAAAAATTCTGCTTCCCTTGATCCAGTCCACGTGTAAACAGTCCTTTTTTTCATTCATGTTAGTGAAATAATAATAACTTGATGCTTCAATTTTTCTGGATATTCAGTGTATAAGCTATACACAGTGAATATCCAGAAAAATTGAAGCATCTTGTTTGAAGTTTTGACACTGTGGAAGCATCCAATCTCATATAATAGTAACTTCCATTTGGCACAATTTGCACACACTTGGCAAGAATCAAGCAATAGTTCATTGCATTGTGAACAAAATGATTCTACAAAAAGACGTGAAAGAAGAAAGCATGGAGTCACCTATTCCAATAAAATGACAAAATAGCATGCCATCATGAAACTAGATTATTGTCTTCTGAAAAAAATAATATAAAAGCCCTCAAAGTCTAGCAATCCAGTTAAATACCTATTTTTTGCTCGTACCCTCTCAATTCCTTGCATAACATGATCTTATCCATCTTTCTCAAAGAAGCAATTTGATTCAGATCCAATTTATTTGACCAAATTGGGATGCGTATCCACAAACGATGACAACTTTTTCCTCCAAGTGTACTGAGCAGGAAAATACACCTTCCATCTTTCTGGAAACCTCATCTTCAGGAAAAGTAAACTGATTCAAAAACAGGCTTATTTTGTGAAATAGATATAAGTCTTTGCCCACCACCATTTCCCCACACACCTACAGATGAGCTTTGACTATTTCCAGTGCTTGCTGAACCATCACCTAAATTGATTTGCTGGGACTTAGATGTCTTCTTTTTCTGTTTTATTTTTCCTCCATAGCTTGGTTCCTTTGTAGTTCTGCCATCAGGCCTTTCTGTCCTACAAGCAAGGCAACGTGTGCTCCCTTGATTGTTCAACAGTGTGCATACATTGCATGCCCACTTTTCACTGGAATATGAATTGAGACCATCAAGTGAAGAAGGCCTTTGACAGTAATCAGTTGGCTCCTCTGAGAACCTACTAGGTTCAGATATTCTATCCAAAGCCTGTGCTAACCCACTAGGTTTAGATATTCTATCCAAAGTCTGTGCTTCACATGGCTTAGATTTTCCCTTTGGTGTCTTCTTTTTCTGTTTTACTTTTCCTCCATAGCTCGGTTCCTTTATAGTTCCGCCATCAGGCCTTTCTATCCTACAAGCAAGGCAATGTGTGCTTCCATGCTGGTTCAACAGTGTGCATGCATTGCATGCCCACTTTTCATCAGGGAATGAAGTAAGACCATCAGGTGAAGGAAGGAGGCTTTGACAGTGATCAGTTGGCTCCTCCAATGACAACCCATTAGGTCCAGATACTCTATCCAAAGCTTGTGTTTCCCATGGGTTAGATTTTCCCTTTGACCTCTTCTTTTTCTGTTTTACTTTTCCTCCATAGCTTGGTTCCTTTATAGTTCTGACAGCAGGCCTTTCTGTCCTACAAGCAAGGCAATGAGTGTTCCCTTGCTTGTTCAACAGTGTGCATGCATTACATGCCCACTTTTCACTGGAATATGAATTGAGACCATCCAGTGAAGGAGGCCTTTGACAGTGATCAGTTGGCTCCTCTGAGGACAACCCACAAGGTCCAGATATTCTATCCAAAGCTTGTGTTTCCCATGGTTTAGTTTTTCCCTTGGCATTCTGGTACACATCCTTGAATAGTGCCCCCACTTTGTCAGATACTTTTCTTGTGCAAGAACCAGAATCTGCATTTGAACTGGATGTTTCATCCTCACTACAACCTACATCAACAGCCTTTCCCTTTCTACAATTGTCGATGCTACCGGATGTAATTTGTATTCCCATAATCTGATCAGTGACTTTATTTACAGCATGCTGTGAATTCTTCTTTAGCCCAACCTTGTGAGCCTCTAGCAGTTCTCTTCCTTTATCTTTGTCAGGACATAATCTTGCCAGCTCAGGCACAAGATGCAATAAATTCATCTTTGAAATATGTGCATAATATTTTTGAGCATCGATATCACCCTTTCGAAACTGAGCAGAAATATCTTTAAACGCTGCAAATTGTTTCTTATCACCCCCCAGACCTGATCGAATGCTTTCAATTAATACTTTGTATGCAGCACGTGTTTCTTCAATGCTCAGCAAAGGCGCAATGCTCGGGCCATAGCTTTGGTATTCAGTTGCAGATACAAGGGGCACATGTTGCCTTCCTAAAATAGGGGGAGAGTCCTCTGAGTTTGGCACCATTTCTCGGCCATTAACAGCAGTAGGAAGACTTAAATATACGTCACTAGTATTATGCATAAATGGTCTACCCGGGTAATTCGGATTTCTGTTTCTATTTGTCTGATTCAAAGATGAATTCATATCATATGAGGAAGAAATCTGTGCTGGACCCACATTGTATCTTGATTCTGGTGCATTGAGAACTCTTACCTTTCCGTGGCCACCACGTAAGAGTGCAGCCATAGACTTATGTGATCTCGGACCCTTGTTCCTAAAATTCTGCAAAGCATTGTTTGACACTCGAGGAAGAGGAGGAAAGGCAGATTCCTCAAGAGGGGTGTTAAGTTCTCTCTGACTCAATGCCATAAAATACCTGGGAGGATCAGTTGATAGAGTACTCATGGAAGAGCTTGCTACCATGTCAGAGGAAAGCAAGGAAGGCATTGGGTTAGGGCTCTCCCCAGAATTACCTATGTTCTCAGCAGTTGCAATCAACATGGATTCATGAATGGCATTCTCTGGATTAAGTGGCTCAATGCTAGCCTGATTAGCAGCTGAAAACCAATCATTCATTCGCCCTCTCCCAATTCGCTGCAACTCATGCTCATTGCCTGGGCGTCTATACTGAAAACTGACAGGAATCTGTGTAACATTCAATCACAATATTTAGCAAAAAATTATCCATTATGAACAAGAGTTAAAGAGCATAGAATAAAAAACCAATGCAAGCACTGCATACAACAGCAAGAAAGGCCACAACCTTTTCAATATACAGAGGTTTGTAGTAAAGATGGGGATAAAAATGTGGAAAATATGGCATTCCATTATGTTCTTGTTGATAAAATACATGAAATTCACATAATACTATATTTTTCAAAGTAGCAACACATGGCAAGAAATAACAATAAGCACCCTGAGATTCATAGACTTCAATAGGTTTCAATCTGTCTGAGATTCTGAAGAAATGGGATACTTTGCCTATCCAAGCACTTGGTTTGTATCTTCACAAGTACCATTGAACATAAAGATGGAACTTCTAGAGTGTTAATTCGTTACCTACTACAATTTTCCCAAAGTTATAGTTGGAAATGTTACATCTTGAAGAAAAGCTTGCATGTCTTAGTCCTTACAATCAGGATGATCTTCCTTCTGTGGACCTTATTAAGTTCTTTCAAACACTGCCTGCCCATTTCTTGATAGTTCTTTACCTATACTTATCCATGTGTTGAAGATTATGGAAATTCAAGGGATTTACAAATTATCCCCAACAAGCTTCATACCTTGTGAGATACATATTACAAAATAAGCATCTCATTTTAGGCTAGTAATAAAAGATTCCATTCACCAGCTCTAGTATTACACCGCATTGGTTCCCATATATAGCCATATAAAGCCTCTAACAAACTAGCATCCATTGATAACAAACTATTCCTGGATGAACAATATTCTAGATAGAGAATAACAACTCCAACCTAAATAACTCGTCTCAGACACAAGAAGAATTTGTTGGTGTAATTGTTATGTATGTTAAATAAGGAATCTAATATTAAAACCGGATAGTATCCCAAATTTATCTCTAAACTTGACAAACTTATCATTACTAAGTGGTTTTGTCATTATATCAACAGTTTCCTCTGGTTTAGGACAATAATATAGACAGATGTCTTCACTATCTATCAACTGTCTGATTAAAGGTGATGAACTGCAATATGCCTAGTTCTGGCATGATAGACTAGGTTCTTTACCATCTTGAGAACATTCTTTCGCAGAAAATTGAGGTCGGTGTTGTTCAGTCAAGTTGAAGATTGACCAATATCCTTCAGAACCACATTGCCTCACAGCCTGTATTGATGGCTGCCTTGTATTCTGCTTCTGTGGAAGATAGGGCAACTGTAGGTTGTTGCTCACTCTACCATGATATTACTCTTGAACCAAGAGTGAACACATACCCTGTGGTGGACTTCTGTGTATCAACTATACAATCCAATCGAAATCAGTATATCCTACTAGCATGAAGTCAACATATCTCTTATACAGACTGCCAAAGTCAGGAGTCCTTCTAAGTTTTGACATATTGAAGGACTCATTTTGCAGCTTGTCAATGTACCTCTTGAGGCTTAGACATGAATCAAGGAAGACAACTTACTGCAAAACATAAGTCTGTTCAGTAGTAAGATAAATCAAACTACCTACCAATTGCAAATATAATGATTCATTGACCAATGGTGAATTAGTGTAAGCTGAGAGTTTTATCCCAGTTTCCATATGTGTAGATGTAGGATTACATTCAGTCATTCTGAATTTTTCTAAGACAGTTGTGGCATACTTGCTTGTGATACAAAGATAGTATGATCAGATTACCAAAACTCTACACCTAAACAATAATGAAGCAGGCCTAGATCTGTCATTTCAAAACAAAACTAATATCAGATTTCCCCTGTTGAACAATGTTGGCGCTACTTTCAGTGATGGTAAAATCATCTACATGGACAATTAGGGTCACTATGCCATCACCACTGAATTTTACATAGAGAGTGGGTTTAAAATAGTTTTTTCTGAATCCAAAATCTTTAAGACTGATCAAGTTTGAAATACCAGGCTCAAGGAGCCAACTTGAGTCCATACAAGGACTTTACCAACTGAGAAACCAAATGTTCTTTTTCAGAAACCTGAAACCATTGTGACTACTGCTATGCCATGTAGACCTCCTTCTCCAAGTCTCCACTCAAGCAGGCACGTTTAACATCCATCTGATATACTTTCCATCCAAAATGAGTAGCAATGGAGATAGCCAGCCGAAAGGTTACCATGTCTACAGTAGGGGCAAACGTTCCTGCATAGTCTACCCCTTCCTTGTAAGCATATGCTTTTGGCAACAAGACAAGTTTTCTACTTTTTTTCTAGGTAATATGTTCAGAGGGAAACCTCCCTAGGCAATTTCCATCATCCTGAGGATGGTACCCAAGATAAACCCTAGATTCTTCAAGGCACAAGGCCATGCCAAAAACTCATGAATAGAACGTATATAACCCATCAACAATTGGCTCACTAAGAGCATACATGTCACAAAGTGGGATTTGAACCTAGGTGAGGAGAAGAACGTTTTCCTCACGACCACTTCAGCTACACCCAATTGACAAGATGAGCTCTGTACTTATCAAAATAACCATCTGATTTACATTTGATTTTATAAATCCATTTACAATCAATGGATTTCTTCCTTGGAGGCAATATTGACAACACCCAAGTCTTGTTTTCATCAACACATCATATTCCACCTTCTTGGCAATGTTCCATCCAGGCTTTCCTTTGGCTTCTTCAAATGTGCTAAGCTCAAATACCTAATCAACAAAAGAAGTTAGAACAAAATTTCCCCACTAAATGCTTTGCACAATTCACTTCTTTAATCGCCGAGTGGTCTTCTATTACATTTGGCAACTCATCCTCCCAAACATCCTTCATCGTGGTATAATACCACTTTGATCTCTTTTATTGACCTTCTTGTTCTTGTTGTGATCAATGAGAATCACACTCTTCTCCACGAGATTCCCCCGTAGAATTTGACTACTTTGATGTTCCCAACTCTTGGTCCTTTTTTATTTCAACACTAGAACAAATCCTTTTTTATTTCAACACTAGAACAAGTTCCAAAATTAGTAACAGCTAACCATACTGAAATGAACATAATTCATTTTACGAATATGAACACAGTGCATTTACTGAATATCCAATATAAGAAGGATAACAAGTTGAAGTCCATAAAAGACAAATATATAATAATTGAAGAAACGATAGATAAAGAGATATAGGGACAGTGTACTTATATGTGCATTGATTGATCACCATGGTTGATAGGTCTTGTCCCTTCATTAGGTCATGCCTTTTAATTAGAATGTGTCTTGTCATTTATTATTAATGATGATTTATTATTATTATTATTATTATTATATGTGTGTGTGTGTGTGTTCACCACATTGCCTACCCCTTTAAAATGTGTTGTCCTCGAAGCATAAAAAAGTTATGTCTCCGTTATGGCTTGTAATGCCATCTCAAAATTCTTCATTCTTAAGATGGTCATGGTTAGGACATGAGATGATACGACCTTCTAAGCATTGAGCAGAATTGTCGAATTGTGTAAGGGTCAAACCACCCTAATTCTATTATAGGGTTCCCAATGTCAACTATTTTAAAACCCAATTGCACCAGCTTTAATATTCTTCGGAATACAGACCAACTACTTTTGTTCAAAACAATATTGATACATTGATTGGCTACAGAATTGACTCTTCTAATCTAGATGTCTATAAGCTGACCTTGTAACCTAATCTTTCTTTCTCATGCATGTAGTGACTTCTTGTTTCACGTTTGCTAGTATGTCTTCTTTGCATACTTGTGTTGCATTGTTAATCAGTAAATGCTTATGGAAAGAGATACTAAGATTGTACTTTAAATGTACTTTAAAATTTGATGATATCCCTACCTCAACTAGATCAATCATTGTCTCTTTGTCGACTAGTGGTACTTTGTTGACATGTATATGGATCTAAATCTGACCATATCAGCTTTCACGGTGGATATTCATTGTGCATTTGTTTTTGGATTACACCATGTTAGAGTTTAGAATACCCAACGTTTCGGGTGGACACTCCACCCATCATCAAGGGAAACGATAAGAAGCAAAAATGAGTTGAAAAGAGTAGCCAATTGACCACTTATATATAATGACAGGAATTAGACGTTCGGGTTGAGCTGTTGGAGAAAAAATATATATAAAAGAAATAAAAATGGGGTTAATAATTACGTAAAGAAATAAGCAAGAATTGGGGATTAACGTGAAAAATATTAAATAAATGAAAGAAAACCGAGAGGAAGGGATAATTTCAAAAATTATAGTTATTAATTATAATAATTAAATAAATAAGAGTGGGGGGTCCCGAATTAAAATGGAGGGCCTCCATTTAGAATTAAAATAAGAGTGATTCAACTTAATTAATTAAAATTAATTGGATTCAAGGGGTAGGGTGAACTAACTAATTTTAATAATCGAAAATAAAACCTAGGGTTGGGGTAATTCAACTCAAATAACGATAAATAAATGGGAAAGAGGATTATGAGGAAAGGGTGGATGAACTAAATTAATAAATGATTAGGGAAGAGGGGTCTATGACTAGGAGGGGTGATTTTTTAGAGGATTGAATAAATGTAAAATGCAGTGAAAAAAGAAAGGACAAATTTGGAAAAAGGAAAGAGAAAGATATCAATTACATGATAAGGGTAATTAAGAAGAACATGAACTAGAAATTGAGGGTAGTTAGAAAGAGGAACGGAAAACTGAAAAAGAGGGGGGATATTGTGTTAACGGATGGATTAAGGGCTGCCAAGAATAGCTTAACTTATATCCATCTTCGCAGTTAAAATTGTTAGGGTTCTTTCCTATTTCAAGAGCTTCTCTTATTAGAGGGGAGGAGTAGTGAGAGGTTGAGGCTAAAATTTTGGTTTGATCAAAACAAATGAGATGCTTGGAGTTGAAGGAAAGCCCTACAATGGTGGATTCGTTAAACTGATTGTGATTAGTATTTGCAATGTGTCCCTTAAGAATGGTTTTGTCGGTTTGTCCAATATAGGATTTACCACAAGAGCAATGAATCTGATAAAACCCCTTGAGAAAGGAAAGGATTAGATTTGTTGTTTACACTTCTCAAAAGTTGTTTGGTTGTTTTGAGGGGTTAAAAATAGTCTTAATATTCTTCTTGATTAGAATCTTGGATAAGCGGTCGATGACACCAAAGAGATAGGAGAGAGAGATTAGACCAAGGGATTGGGATTTAAGACCAGATCAATAAAACCTTTCATGTTGTTCTTCACCCCAAACCCAAACATCCCCCCTTTCATGTTGTTCTTCACCCCAAACCCAAATGTCCCCCTCTCAATTCCCAATCCCTTTGGACTAATCTCTCCCCTATCTCTCTGGTGTCATCGATTGCTTATCCAAGATTCTAATAAAAAAGAATATTAAGACTATTTTTAAACCCCTCAAAACAATCAAACAACTTCTAAGAAGTGTAAAAAAACCTAATCCTTCTCTTTCTCAAGGGGTTTATCAAATTCCCTGCTCTTGGGGTAAATCCTATATTGGACAAACAGGAAAAACCATTGAAGTCCAGCTTAAGGAACACATTGTGGATACTAATGACAATTGGCTTAACAAATCTGCCATTGCAGAGCATTCCTTCAACTCCAAACATCTCATTTGTTTTGATCAAACCAAAATTTTAGCCTCAACCTCTCACTACTCCTCCCATCTAATAAGAGAAGCTCTTCAAATAGAAAAAAACCCTAACAATTTTAAACGCGAAGATGGATATAAGTTAAGCCATTCTTGGTAGCCCTTAATCCATCTGTTAATCCAATAACCCCCCTCTTTTCCAGTTTTCCATTCCTCTTTCTAATTACCCTCAATTTTTAGTTCATGTTCTTCTTAATTACCCTTATCGTGTAATTCATATATTTCTCTTTCCTTTTTCCAAATTTGTCCTTTCTTTTTTTACTGCATTTTACATTTATTCAATCCTTTAAAAAATCGCCCCCTTGTAATCTCGGATCCCTCTTCCCTAATCATTTATTAATTTAGTTCATTCACCCTTCCCTCATAATCCTTTTAACCATTTATTTATTGTTATTTGAGTTGAATTACCTCATAATCCTTAATTACCCTCAACCCTAGGCTTTATTTTCAATTATTAAAATTAGTTAGTTCACCCTACCCCTGAATCCAATTAATTTTAATTAATTAAGTTGAATCACCCTTACTTCAACTCTAAATGGAAGCCCTCCATTTTAATTCGGGACCCTTCGCTCTTATTTATTTAATTATTATAATTAATAACTATAATTTTTGAAATTATTTCTTCCTCTTGGTTTTCTAACATTTATTTTAAAAAAATTCATCTTAATCCCCAATTCTTGCTTATATCTTTACGTAATTATTAAACCCATTTTTATTTTCTTTTACATATAATTTTTCTCCAATGGCTCAACCCTAACATCCAATTCCCGTCATTATATATAAGTCATCAACTAGCTACTCTTTTCAACTCATTTTTGCTTCTTATCGTTTCCCCTGATGATGGGTGGAGTGTGTCCACCTGAAACATTGGGTATTCTAAACTCTAACACGGTATAATCCAAAAACAAATACACAATGTGGATCTAAGTTTGGTTGTATTTTCTATTGATCCTTCAACTTCTTGATTTGTGCAAGTAAGCATCGATTATGATTTCTTAAACGAGAAAGTTCTTCATCATTTTCCAATTTGTTGAATCTTTCTTTTAGGTTTCTTATTCTCTTGCTTCTCATCCTTTAACCTTTTGATTTGTTCAAGCAACCTTTCATTAAGATTCCTTAGGCTGGAACATTCTTCATATTTTTCTGATAATTGCTTCTCAAGGTCTTGATTCTTTTGTTCCAACTTTCGAATGCATTGCTTCTTATCCTTCATCTTCTTGATTTTTGCAAGTAATTTATGATTGTGAATTATTAACTGAGAAATATCTCCGTCTTTTTCATTAATAACCTCGTCACGTTCTTTTTGCCAATCCTACAACTTTTGTATTGACTTCTGCCTATCTTGAAGGATCACTTATGATACGTCCTTCAGGTCTTCTCATGAGGGGACTTGTGAGCATGGCTTCATTGTAATGTCCCGTAATGTTAGTTCTTCTTATTTTCTTCTTCTTATAGGAGAGTCAAAAACTTTTCTCCATGTTTAAAATGAAAGTACACAATGTTTGTAACCAAGGTGAAACTAGAATTATATCAATGTCTTTATAAAACATAGATGTGACATTAAAGTTGGATATGAAGGTATAATCATTAACTCTCAATAATAGATCATTTATTTCATATTTTTTTGTTTATGAATTTTAATGTTTCACTTATGGTCATCTTAGGAATCAATAATTGATTGGCCAAGTCAACACTGATGTGATTCATCTTGTCGTCGGACAAATAGCAATGTTAACAAATTTTCCTTATATAGTCCCTTTGATTCTTAATAATGTCACACAAGGGTTTTTATTACCAACATAGGTAAATCTTTCTCTTTTATGATTAAGATCCAGTTTTAAAATCTTCTTTACCTTCTTTTTGTTATTAAAAAAAACTCTCCCAGCTTACTTCTTTAAAAATATTCTTCGATGATTACATACCTATACATCTTTTGATCCCACTTATCATTTGGGAGATCGTGACTACATATGATAGGGTTTGGTTGATTTTTTTATTTTTATTTCACTTGTGTCCGTACGAAACGTTCAAATTTTAATTAAACGAAAAATCCTATCACCGATAGGTGTGTATTGTACGGGATTGTATGGATTGAGCCTGCAGCTAAAAAGTACCAAAGAATTTGCAGAGCACTTGTACGACAACAATTGCCAAGTTGTTGTACGGATTACAAAAGGTACGACTGGCAAGGGATCTATGCAGAACTGTATTGATGGGTGTACGGAACTATTGTACAACTGTAGAAAAGTACAAAACATAGTACAAGATTAGAAACGATAGCTGAGTGAATGTCCCGTGTACAACGAAATTAACAGATGTATGGATTGGGTTTTTAGTAAAAAGAAAAGTACGAAAGAATTTGCAGAGCACCTGTACAATGGCAATTACCAGGTTGTTGTACAACTGTCGATGAATCTATGCAAAAGTGTGTTTATAGGTGTATGAAACAGTTGTATGGCAGTGAAAAAATACGAGACATAGTATGGTGTGAAAGTGCGGTTGACGATTAAGGTTGGCAAGTGCGAGGGTGCTCTTTGACCCCAAAGGAAAAATAGAATATACATTTGCCTAGGTATTGGGGGTGACATCAAATAATCAAGCCGACGCTATGGCGCTTTGGCAAGGTTTGAAACAAGTTCAACATCGGAAAATAAGAAACCTAATAGTGATTGGGGACTCAATGATTATGATTCGACATTTGGCACTTAAATCCATTCTGTGTAAAACTTAGCTTTGGTTACCAATTACTTATTACTATAAGCTTCAGCAGGGCTAGATAATAATAAACTGAAACACTCATAAAATACATAGCAAAAAATAAAGGAAACACACCCACGCATGAAACACAAAAACTTACCCTGGAAACCCCACTACCTCTAGGGAAAACCAGCAAACTAGTTCTTTTATTCTTCTTGGTCACTACTGGACTGAAATACAAAGACTCACTGTTATAGCGCACCTTCGCTAAAGCTTACTACCACACATAAACCCTTCTCCCTCTCACAGCGAGTGAAGAGCTCTTGTGTGTCTAAACAATGAGGTAGGCTTCTTCTTTTATAACACCCAATATATGCAAAACTGTGGGCACAAAACCATGTGCCACCAAAACCATGGGTGCAAAATCATATGCCACCAAAACCATGTGCTAGATCTTCTCCTGAAGATATAAACACGCAGAATCACCTTTCCTTACTAAAAAGAAATATAACATTCCCTCTTAGTGAGGAAGGTGTTCTGCATAACTCCCATCCTCTCTTGAAAGTACTCAAACTTCCCTCTAGGCAATGCCTTTGTGAGGAGATCTACAACCTGCCCTTATGTGGAGATGTATTGGAGCTTCACTGCTCCATTCTGTACCATGTCCCTAATGAAGTGATATATGATCCCGATGTGCTTAGACCTATCATGGAATACCGAATTCTCAGAGAGTTTTATGCAACTCTGATTGTCACAGTAAATCACCATAGAATCCAACTCTGCACCAAACAATCTTATGAGCATCTTGCAAAGCCAAAGGGCCTCACACACTGCTTAGCTGGCTGCCATATACTCTACTTCTACTGAACTAAGAGCCATTGACTTTTGTTTCCTCTCCTGATCCTAGGTTGAAGCAACACCCTGAGGTGCTCTTTCTATCCATTGTGCTCCCTGCTCAATCTGAGTCTGAGTAGCCTACTAACTAAACTCCATCCCCCTAGACATACTGGATCCCATACTCAATTGTACCCTTTAGGTACCTCAATATATGCTCGGCTGCAATCCAGTGCACTCTCCTGGGATCAACCATATACTGACTGAGAGTGTTTACTGCAAAATATATATCTAGTCTTGTGTTGGTCAGATACATCAGACTGTCAATCAACTGCCTGAAGATGGTCGTGTTGCCCGTCGATGTGCACACAGCAACAAAAATCTTTCGAAGCTGCTTTGGGGAATATGTGGCCTTGGGGGCAAGCAAAGAGTCAGGTGTTGTTACCTGATCCCGACTCCTCCGTTTAGGCAAACTCCTAACGAAGCCAAGGGGGGTAGACCCTAACAAAGAGTTTCTAAGGCTCTTAAGTGTTTTTAATGTTTGAATGTGTGATGAGGATGGGTGTTGTTTTAGGAGTTTTTGATGATTTACAATAATGAATTAAATCCAAGCATGTATTTGCAAAATAGATAAATGATGCACAACCATAAATGATGAAAATTTATAAATGAAACATCCACGACATTTTAATTTGTAAATATTGTAATTGCAGATAAATCACAACATAAAATAAGCAAATTGCTTTTAAAGAATAGACAGTGCCAATGGGATGCTTAAAACATGTCTCTGGTGTGCTTGGGAAAGTTTTGCAAATGCTTCTTGGTAAATTTTACTGTAAATTTTGGGGTGAAGTTGATTATTATGGGAATGGGCATCTCCAAGATATACCTTGCGGTACAGGAGATATGTCCAGATAACAATCTAGGTGGCTCCATACAAGGACATGTGGGCTGGCTGGAGTCTCTAGAGCGGTGTTCAACACTACACCAAGGATGTAGCCTAACTGTGCCCTTAAGGTCTCATTCCAGTGGTTCCCGTGTCCCCAGGTAGAATTTTCCCACTTTCGATTGTTAACGATCAACGTCGGATTTCCGTTGGTTTTCTTGGGATGTATTTTATTAATGGTTGAAGTGGAATTAAATGTGAGGAATTAACAAGCTACACTGCTTCTGGGTATCCCACAAGTGGGTAGAGCATACACAGTGTAGATAAATGTTCGTTCCAATTTTATTATATGAATGAAGCAAGAACCATAGACTCTCCAATAGAGAGTGCTCTTGATCCACCTTATGGCGAGATTCAAGAGACTTATGAACAAGATTGCAAAGTTGTGAAGTAAATGAACTAAACTACCCAAGAATCTCTTTCAGGTCCAGGACCGTACTCAGGAGAGCGAGGGGGTTAGCAAAAATAAAACAAAATGAACTCTACGACAGAGAGCACTCTTGATCCGCCTTATGGCGAGATTCAAGAGATTTTGTGTTCTTTTTAACAATTTATATCAAACTTGAACTAAGTAAAAACTTTGAAAATGAAGCAATACTAAAGCTAACAATTCCAAGATCTAGCAACTATTCAGAAAGTGAGACTACTCTAACAATCAAAGCTAATCTACTTGTGCAGGTAGAAAGCAAATGATGTACAAAAAAGGACGATACAAGCTTCCCCCAAATGGGGGAAATAGGGTGTGGGAGCCTTTATCCCACTTGCTCTTTATTAACCTTTTATACAATGAATGAGTGTTAAACTCCTTGAAAGCACAAGATTATAAGTGGGCATGAAGAAGAGGGAGAAGTGGAGTATTTTGTGCTTTTAAGGAAGTTTGCCTTTGCTCCTTTGGTTTTTGCCTTAAACTCCTAGCTTTCCTGAAAGTAAGAGCTTTGGACAAAAATAGTTAGAATGATTAGTTTATAAACAATAAACATACAAACTAGATCAAAGCAAGAATGCAAACTTGAGAAATGACTAAGATCTAGGAGTAATCAAGCAGGCAAGCATATGATATAAAACTTTGAAACACTTTAAACTTCAAGCTACCTGCAAGGTGAGCGAATGCTCTTAAGGCAGCCAATGCACTCTTTTCTATGACAGTCAACGCAATCCTTTCAAGGCAGCCAATGCACTCTTTTCTATGACAGTCAACACAATCCTTTCAACACAGCCAATGCACTCTTAAAAGGACAAACCATGCACTCTAGGAATAGTAATGAAATGCACTCTTTTAAAGGACTGTTTTGCACTTTTTTAGGACTGTTTTACACTCCTTTTTTAGGACTGTTTTGTACTCCTTTGGGACAGCAGAAGCAAACAAAAGGGGACAGCAGCAAACAGGCCAGCAAGGGAGAGCTAGAGCACTTAAGGAGAAGAGCGAATAGCTTTAGAAAGATTCAAACGTGCAACTTAAACCACCTACTGCACTAATGAAAGCGAGAACCCTTAAAAGATTTAAACCTTAAACAATGAGATTCGCTTATTTGTAACCAACTTGAAAGGAAAAAAATGATTTTGATTGTAAAGAGGGTGAAGGAGGAGCCCTTTTAGCTCAGTTCTGGAGGTAGGAATAAGAAATCCAGAGATCCTGCAGACAAAGAGATATTAGTTTCAAAAAATGTCTTTTGATGTGAAGTCAAGCAAGATGCAACTTAGCTCAAACTTGTCTTCACCTTCAGTAACTCTTGCACAACCACAAAACACTCAAAGCAAGTGAGATCAAACAACGAGTATGCTAAATCAACCAAGATTAAATCAACATTAGTACAACTGAATACGTTTTGCTCATTCAGACCTTGGGAAATATCACATAAGCAATCAACTTGAAGCCAACAAATGATTATCCTTATGGACTAGAATAATAGCCTTCTTAAGCTAGAGTAAAACAAAGCACTTGCATAAGAGGAGAAGGGTTAAGAAGGATTTCACCTCAACACATTAAACAAGCATTCACCATATGATTCTTTGCACCCATGGACCTCCAAAGTCTTGATCTTTATTCCAAAATAATGTAAGCAAATAGTGTTACAAATCTCAGCATAGGTCTCCTGCTATCCACCACGAATAATCGAGCAGAACCTAGATTTTATAGAGTTACAGAAGGCAAGCGAATGCACGAGGAGAGGAGGGCGAGGAAGCTTGGTGTGAAGAGGTTTGGCGCTTTGGTAGGTGGAGTTATATGCGTTGGAGCTTTGGTTGGTTGGTGGGAGGGATGAGGTGGTTGCCACCTCATGAGAGGGGCACCCCTCTCCCTTTGGAACCCACGCCCACCACCTTGGAACCTTCACCCACCCATGCGAATGGAGGAGAAGCGTGAAAGGTAATCACATGAGCCCACGCTAATCCTTAACTAAACTATTCCAATCGCTATCCTAAGTATGTAATACAACATGTGCTTTATTCTAACATGGTCGTACACCTTATGAAGACCACATTCAACCTTTCCATAATGATTTTTTAATCAATTTTGACTTATTTTAATTTTTGTCAACTGTGCATTTTCTCCTTTTTTAACAATTAAATGCCAGTTTGTCGCATCTTTAGCCAAAACTGCTCCCAGAGGAGACGTAACAGCCCGGAACCTGAAGAAAGTGGGCACTAGGGTAAAGAGGACGCTCTGAGCGTCAAAACGAGCATCCCCATACCAAAATACGCCTCCAAATGAAGCTTTTATTACATTTTGAAATTTTCCAATTAAACCATTAAAAAATGGTCTAATTTACGGAAACAAAACAAAAAAAAAAAAATTATTTTTGTCGGAATGAAACGAAACTCCTAGGAGACCTATTTTATGTCCATACGACTCAATTTAGATGGCTAGGATGTAAAAAATCCTAGACACAAAGACTTTAATAACCTCCCTAGGTTCGACCACCATGAGAATACTCCAATTTTGGAGGTGTGGGTGAAAAACTTAGGAATTATACGCCACTGAAGAGTAGCGCATAATTCCTAAGGAAAAAACACTCTAGAGTATCCACCTGATAGCCAAACCTAAGGTAAGCCAAGTCTTTTATAAAAGGACCATGCTTAGACCAACTTTTTACAATTTCCCCAAGGAGGTATGAACATGCAGTTTATTACAGAAGGGGAAAAAATTGCAATGAAAATGACTTCTGAACTTCTGAACTCTGGAGATGAACATGTATCATGTTCATGAAACTGGTGGCTCAATAGAAGTTCAACTATTGTACAAAATAGTTGGTAACATTTGGCCCCTTCCAGAGGCTATCGAATTTCCCATGTTTGCCCGGCTTATCCCTTCTATTATCCCACATGAGGACTGTGTCCCCAATTTGGAAAGGTCTTGGTTTAGCTGACTTGTCAAATGTGCTTTTCATGCTGTCTTGATGTCTTGGACTCTGATCTAAGGCTGCCCTTCTATTCTCATCAAGCTCAATAATCTAATTAACTGTCTGCTCCATCTCCTCTCTTTCTGAACCATATTCCATAATCATTCGAAAAACTGGTATTTGCATGCTGACAGGTAATTCAGCTATGAGACCATACACCAGTTCAAAGGGAGACTTCCCAGTAGAATTCTTCTTGGTGATTCTATCGGCCCAAAGTGCATACTTGATCTTACTATCCCATGCCCTTTTATTGTTACCCACAGTTTTCTTGATGATGTTCATTAGATTTTTATTGGTGGACTCAGCAAGTCCATTTCCCTGGAGTAATAGTTGGATGAGTGGGATAGGGTAATGCCATACTTGAAGCAGAAAGATGTGATGTCGATGGAACTGAAGGCTTTGGCATTATTAGTTGTTATTTTTAGAGGGATACCAAATCTTGTGATGATATTATCCTCAAGGAAATCGATAACAACTGAAATAATCGGTATGGCCTCTACCCACTTAGTGAAATAATCGGTAGCTGTAAGGATCCAACTGAATCCGTTACTTGAATTATCTTTGAATTTACCGATGAAGTCAAGCCCCCATTGCTGAAAGGGGGCAAGCGTAAGGGGAAGAGCAGCCAAGTTTTGCTTCCCAGTGAAGCGCTGGCACTCTTGACAACACTTAACATGTTTATGCACATCTGCAAAGAGAGTTGGCCAATAGTAACTGTTATCACACAACTTGTAGTTGTCCCTAATGGTATCCTATCCAAGATGGTAGAGGAGATGGACAACTAAAGAGGTGACCCAAGAGATGCCACGATTCCCAATGCAAGTTGGGAGTCACGAAAACCGAGGCACTCTTCGCTTTAGATCAAGACAAGTCAAGACCAAGGGGGAGACCCTATAGCCAATCAACAAAAGATTAGCCAAAGCAATGGTTCCTAGGGAGATGTGAAAGTTGAGTTACGGAAACCAATGCAAGCTTGCATGGGCCCAAGAGTTAAGTGTGGTTGAAGAGGCTTAAGATATGAGAAGTATTTCAACCAATGAATGAGTTAGGCCACGTAGGGAGATCAAAGAGATAGATCTAGTACTTATGAAATACACAAGTGGGACCCACTTTCCTAAAGTATGGAAATGACCCAAATGGGACCCACAAGGTGAAGTTAGGAGTGATATGGTACTAGGGGGTGTTTGATGATGTGGATCTATGGATCCAAGTTAGATTAGGCAACACCCACATATGGGATCTAGCACATGACACAATCCCCAAGGAGTGCGAATTGACCCAAGGAGACTAGTGCCTTGAAATGGAGGGGTAAATGGAGTCCAAAGTAGGCCAAATTGTAGATCGGGAAGGTTAAGGCAATTATCAAGGTGGGTTTTAAGTGGCATGCCCCAAGGTAAGCTAGATCTCCATAGATCTAAGGTTGAAAGTGCATCACCCAATGACCCAAGTGGGGCACAACCCTCAAAATGAGGAATGGGGCCCACAAGGAAAAAATCAAAGAAGTGAAACACTAGGGGTAGGTTATCAAGTGAGAGAAGTGCAAATCAAGTGGGATCTCACCTACACATGTATTGGAAGTAGCAAAACTCACCCTCCCAAGGAATGCAACCTCACCCAAGGAAGGCCAAGTGCCTTGGAAAGTGTGTCAAATGAAGCCCAATCAACACCAAACTATAGATCCGAATTGTCGTGGATGCTATAGAGGTGGGTTTTCAATATCTTACCCAAAGCCAAAGCTAGATCCAAGTAGATATAGGAAAATAGAAAAAGAGGGTTTTGATTTTAATGGAGTTTTGACCAATAGGATGGATAGCAAGCGAAATCAATACATACCTTGTAGATCTTACCTCAAAGCTTGCAGCCTCTTAGCATATGGAGGAATCTTGCCCTAGTTACAATTCCAAGCTTGATCCAAGTGTCTTCAACCAAAATCCTCCAAGCCCTATGAGGAGAGATGTCTCATGAAAACCTGTAAATCAAACTACATCAAGTTAGATTTGATCCACAAATCCATAAGATCTAAGCATGTCATATCAAAGAAGCAATCAATGGACAAAGCACAATTGAAAAACTCCCTCAAGATGAAAACGTCTTGCCCATGGGGGATGTGAGCAACCCCTACAATCTTCCCATCAAGCAAATCGTAACTAGCTTCAAGCAATTCGGCCTCCCTTCAATTGATGTCGATTTCACCTGTAAAGCAAAAGAATGTCTAGAAACAAGATGAAAGAACATATACAAGAGTAACCCAATCAAAGCCAAGAAGTAGATCTCCAAAATATTATTTTCATTCCAAGTTTTCTAGAGCCCAAAGGTGAGCTTTACAATAGGGGTTCTCCTCCTTATATAGGATAATAAAGACCAAAACCCTAGATCTCAAAACCACTTTACAATATAACAAGATGAGTGGTTGAGATTAAAAGATCTCATAATCTAATCAATGGCTAAGATGAGCCAACACATAATATCACATGGATCACTCAAACGAGGGATGATGTCATAGCCTAAAGTGACTCATGGAGGGTGACGTCATCACTAGGAGGGGGCTAAGACACATGGGCCCACCTCATATGACTAGGACATGACTAAAGAAGCTCATGGTGGGGCTAGGAGGCATCAATCCTTACTAGCTCATCCCCATGGCACAATAATATAAAATAATATGTCCAAATAATACAAATGATCAAATCCTGTCCTCAAAATCTGTGAGACATGCAGTAAAAGGCATCCTATGGCCTCTGTGGACCCCACCGACTGATGATCTCTAGTTGGAAGATGGGGGTTCACCCTGGAAGACCTCTGTGAAGACCAAGTGCCAAAACCTTGCCTCAATTGCCCAAATCGAATTCCTCAGTGACCCTTTTATTCCATTTGTTTATCCACTTCGGTAATTGTGAAGCTGCCAAAACTGACACCCAGGGTGCCTGCGCTATCAAACTGAGCCCACCAGGCTCTCTGGGAGGGGGGTAGAATGGTAAAAACAAGTGGCTAGACCACCCCCTCCTCATACAGTGCCCTAGGTGAAATGGCCTCTCATGGCCCCTGTTGGACAGGCTGGGAAAACAGCCCCAAAACTGGTCATCAAGTGGATAACTGCATCTATCACTGTCAGAAGTGCCCGAAACTGAATGATAAGTGTCTCATTAGATCCAGAAGACCCAAACATACTAAGAATGTGTACTCATACACCATGGGTTGACCTAAAGGGTCAACAGTAGGGTCCACCATATTCGGACAATGTATAATCTAATGATCTGGAATAATAATAAAACTTGTTGAAATGCATCAATCACCATCTGAATCATATGTCCACCATATGGTATCATCAATGAGAGTATGTGGAACCATCAATCATCATCCATAAGCATATATGGCCCACATCATCACAGATCCCAAGAATGACCATAGTCAAACCAAGTTTGACTAGGTCAAGATACAACCAAGGACAAATCATATCAATACACTAAGACATGTTACTCTAATCATACTCACAGCTTAACTTAAAGTATAAACATCATTTAGTGGCATTTATCATGTTTGCACATTCCATTGTTATTTATATTTACTTGCACAATAGCTTAAATGACAGACTCACCCATTGGACATGGCCTAACCGCTAGCTAAGGATGAAGGCTAGGAACAAGGCTGGGGAAAAGGGGATGACTTGACCAAACTCAACCAGAAGACACTTTGGACAGGGAGAGGGGGAGCTACACTCTGTGCCGGACAAATAACAAAAGGAATGGTTGTGCCTCACAAATGGATAAGTTGTTTAGAGAGTGTTTATTCAACTTAGGCATCATGTCTAGATAAAGCGGATCCAGGTTCATTAGGATCATTCATTTCATTTCAAGGCTTTTTTGGCCTACATAACCCTTCGGATTTTAGATGTGCTAAGAAGCACAACTAGTTGCAGCTTGCATCCAGGGCATGTTTATACATATACAAGGTCAGCAATAATAGATATAACTTGTAAGTAACATTTGCTTTTTTTGGACCTTTTCTATACTCTTCGAGGAGTATTTTTAGTTTTTCATTACTCTTGCCCTTTACTCACGTGTATTAAGAAACACATTCTAGAGTTTACAGTTTCCATGGGCGAATTTATAAAGATTTCCAAGTAGTACATGAGCTTTCAGTTTTAGCCAACAACATCTCAAGTGACTAGGGGGACTTCTGCCAGTGCCAAACATCGGGACAACCGACCAGAATGATTTAGGCCTACAATCCAACTCACCAAAGGCAAGTTCTGTCACCAACTTAGAGCCAAGACACTAACAAACATGGATGTGATCCAACACAAAGATAGTAGAGAAGTCGTTAGTATCGAAAGGTCGAGAAAGGTAAGTCAAAGGTGAAAGCCAAATAGGGAAGGTCATGGATGGACGGAGTCAAATGAATGTGGTGCCGAAGCTAGCAGACAAGAATGTCAAGGAAGGCCATATCTATGCTCATAGGAAGGTAATAAACCGATGAGTTTTGTCAAGAAACCTAAATGTGCAAGTAGTATGTCCATTTTATAATTTATAACATCATCAAGATGGTTCATTTTCATTTTACAAAGTTTGCCACATCATGAATCATATACCAAGCTAATGTTGTGAAGATGACTAAAGCAACAAGATAATAATCCATAATCAATGATCAGAAATCCATAGGTCATATCACATCATAATAATAATCATCATAAACCATCTGAAACACTACTGCAATAACATCACTAGGCACTGAATTGAAACTGTATGGAATAAAGGGTCACATCGGTCATCAAATCTGAACTCTCAAGGCTCAGCCTTGGCACAAGGTCTAACATAAGTATGATAAAATACACTGCTCTGATCATGAGTGATCTCAAAATATAGGCTCATCATACCCAAACTCTGTAAAAGCAAAGCTCTGAAATGTGCAGATATCTGCTCAACAAGAATATAGTAGCCCTGCTACTATGGTGTGATAACAATAACCTGCTCGAAAGATTTTGTGGGCAGTTGTATTTGCTGCGAAGTGGCCTCCACAAAATCTTGAATGGAACTCAGCCAAGATTCTTTTGGAATCTTGCTCATTGACACATCTAAGTATTATCCCGTTTGGGTTCCTCCAACCCAAACCTTCCTGAGTAAGACAGTACCTAGCAGTTTTCAATCTTAAAGCCTTTCTTTTATGACCCTTGAGGTAATCTGGGCAAGTAAGGTGAAGCAGGAAGTAGATGATGTCTGAATACCAATGGTTGTCAAGGTTCTGCAATGATGGGGTCATAACTGGCTCAGACCTATTATTCTCACAAACCATTCCTATTGCCTCTTCATTCTTCTAAGTTAACATTTTAGCAAGACCTTGTCCTTTTATAAGCTTGGTGGGTTTTATCTCTAAGTCTTATTCCTGAATCTTTGATACCCATGTGCCCTTTATTCCTTAGCAATCTTGTTGGGACAAGATGTCTTTCATTGTGACATGGGGGACATACCCTATGACTTTTGAATACCCAATGTAGGTCCTAAAATGTTTGAGAGATTTAACCAAGGCATAAGCCTGCTTTTCCATGATGGTGTATTTTAACTATTAACTCAGAATTCTGTAAAGCATGACTCATGAAGGCAATAGGTTGCTCGAACCCTTCGTGGTTCTTTTGGAGCAATACCCCAACAATAGTGTCTTCTGATGCAAAGGAGAAAATCATGAAATCCTTGTTGTAATCAACGTTGACTAGGACAGGTGACTTGGTGATTGCATCTTTAATACTGGAAAAAGCCTCCCTTCCCTCATTAGTGAATACAAACTTGACATCTTTCGTAAGTAACTTTTGCATGGGTTTCATTAATTGAGCCAAGTTGGGGATGAATCTTCTAATGAAGTTTATGTGTCCATTAAAAGTTTGGAGGGCTTTTACATTCTTTGGTAAGGGTATTTTCTTGATAGCCTCTATCCTTTCAAGATCAACCTTGACCCCGTCTTTAGAAATGATATGTCCTAAAAGCTTTCCTACATCAATTCCTAAAATAGACTTGGATGGATTTAAGGAAATTCCATATTTCCTGCATCTTTCAAAGACCTGCTTTAAATGATTGACATGGCTCGATCTTTCTTTAGAAAAGACAATTAGGTCATCCTGACATATTTCAATGATTTTACCAATCAGTTCATTAAATGCATAATCCATGGCTCTTTGAAAAGTGGCCCCAGCATTCAATAGTACCAAAAGGCATTCTTAAATACAAAAAAGTGCCCCATGGAGTTGTAAAAGTAGTTTTGTGCTTATCTTCTCTTTGGATGACCACTTGATTGTACCCTGAAAAACCATCTAGCATGGACATCATGCTAGCACCTGTGACCCGTTGGAGGAGGGTCTCCATGTTTGGAAGTGGATAGTTGTCCTTCTGACAAGTTATATTGAGGTTTCGAAAATCTATGCATATCCTTGTACTTCCATTCTTTTTTCTAACCACCACTAAGTTAGAGCACCAAGATGAATATCTTGTGGGTGCTATTATTCCCGTTGCTAACATTTTTTCAAGTTCTTTCTTGACAATGGGAGCTAGCTTAGGGTTGATTTGCCTTATTTTTTGTCGAAAAGGCTTGACTTCTTTTATTTCTTGCTTAAGGGGTATGGTGTGTTGAAACACATCTTTTCGATATGCTTTTAACTCATCGTAGGTAAAGGCAAACACATCCCTATACTCTTTAACCAGATTGATCAATGTGACATAATCACTAAGGAATGTCGCAATCAAACATAACCCTTTAGACCAACTTATTACAATTCCCCCAAGGGGGTCTGGACATGCAAATTTTACGAAGGGCCAAAAATTTGGCCTGGTGGACTTTGGAACACTGATGATGAACAATGTAAGTTGTTCTAGTCTTCAACGGTTCACTCAGAATCCACTAAGTGCAATTTAGTGGATAACATCTGGCTCCAACTGCGGGGTGTGTGCTCGATCAGCCTTCAGGGAAGGAGAGGATACGAGAACACCAGAATCTCTAGTTTATACAACCTGTAAAAACATCTCGACTTCACAAGAAAAACCTTCAGCGGCACAAGTTTTATGAAGAAACATCATCCTATATCGATTTTATGTGACAACACAAGCGCAATCAACATCTCCAAGAATCCTGTGATGCACTCCAAAACCAAAAATATTCCAATCAAACACCATTTTGTGAGAGAACAAGTCACTAAAAATATTGTCAAACTAGATTATGTGGACACCAAGGAACGGATTGCAGATACATTTACAAAGCCGCTTCCAAGAGATACTTTTGAATATCTCAGACATAAAATAGGCGTTATTTCCACTCCACATTAATTCCAAGCATCTGCGGCGTGGCAGGAACTTGGCACAGCAGAAGAAAGAGAGGAAGCATGAAGCCAAGGGGAGCATCCCTTTGCCATTGATGTCAAAGGGGTAGAAATACCTAGTAGAAGATTTTGTAGAGAAATGTTGGATTAAAGTTTGCACAGTGGCACTCAAAGGATCAATTGGCATGAATAGAGGGGAAGCACGTTGCGTGCAGAGAAGAAGAGCTCACACTCAAGGGGAACTCAATTTTGATTGGTGTTGACATCAATGCCAAAGGGGGAGATTATTGAACTTTTGTGTTGTCATTGATGTCAAACAAGAAGCATGATGATGTCAAGCAAGAAGCATGAAGCCTTGATGCCAGTTTGAATAAATATATACAAAACAAGGCTACCTATCAATGCAATATGGATGGGTACATGTCACACATCTACTAGGCTTTTGTAAGCAATAATATTAAAGTGCGCAGAAAAGACTTAGTCAACTTGAATGCATTGTGATGGGTTGAAGAAAAAGGTAGTCGGCTCAAATGCATTGCGATGGGTTAACTTGACCAAGAAGAAAAAGGTAGCCAACATAAAGAACCCCCCACTTGTGGACAAATTAATCTAATCAAAGAAACAAGTGGTGATATAAATCAACCAAAGATTAAAGTGAAGGGTGTGTGCACAATGGAGATGTAAGTATTATGTGTTTTGGAAGCTTCGATTTATAGGGGTATCAATGGCTCGTTGATCCAGAAGAAAGAAACAGTAAAGAGCTGAGTGCGCAGAATAGAAAAGTAGAACAGCAAACACTGTGCAGAACTGTAGCAGTGTACAGATCAAAGAAGTGCGCAGAATCAGAGCAATGATCCAAATCAAAGCAGTAGGAGAATATACAGCAAGAGAACAAGAGCACAGGCCAAAGCAAGTGGAGTAGTGTCAGAAGCACAACAGTTGCGTAGAGATAAGGTTGAGCACACAAGTGCGCGCGAAACTGAAACAGTGAACAAGACAAGTGTGAAGCTGTGTGTGCAAATCAGAAGACAGAGCGACAGGAGAACATCTACTTCGATATCTCAGAGTGGTAGGACGCGGCAAGGAAAGGAGATTGCAGTCTCCTCTCGGGTTGGTGCCTGAACACAGCAAGTAGGTGCTTGCGCAGAGGATTGGTGTCCTCACAGGTTGGAGCCTGTATCAACAAGTTGGTGCTTGGGCAAAGGATTGGTGTCCTCACAGTTTGGAGCCTATAATCTGCGAGTTGGTGCTTGCATGTGGGATTGGTGTCCCAATCAAATTGGTGTCTAAGTGAGTTGGTAGTCACATCATTGGAGATTGGTGTCTCCCATCTATCTATGTAATCCAATTTTCATACATATATATATATAAAACAATCAAATATTCTGCTCACAGTTGTCCTTTACTTATGTGTTTTTAAATAGGAAATTGTGCATGATTTATAAAGTGAAAAATTGTCTAATCTCCGCATGATACTGATTCACCCCCCTCTCAGTATCATTAAGAATTCCAACAAGGGTAACAGTTGCACTTGTTTTATTAAAGCCCCTAGAACATGTTTGATGTAGCCCTTGAGGCAGACACTAGTTTCTAGGTTTATTTTACTGGTCACTGTTGTTGTTGGTTGTGGGTCTCTTTTTTATTTCTTTTATTCCTCCGAAGGTGGCAAAACCTATCATAACTCAATTGTCAACCAACAGTGAAGACAACCATCACTAGCTGCTATCTACAAATATGGGCTAACTCATCGTCATTATTCGAGGAAAACCACACCCACCTGAAATGACCCACTGGTGGTCCGTAAGGGGGTGGACTTCCACTCTTGCCAGATGCCTCCAAGTCTTGGGCCGTTAACTTGTTTCCTTACATCCAAGGAAAATGCACTCTTAGCAGAGCAGAAGCAATTTCAGGTATTACTCTAGGACCAACAGGCTGTTTCAAACTAGATAGTACCCACAAGGATACCAATGTCCCTTGTGGTCATCACCGAGGCTACCCCCAATGGGGTAATGTACTTTCTAGTAGCATCTAACCTTAGTCCAATAGATGCGACCAAATACTACTCCAGATTGCAGTTTAACTTCTTGCCTAAGAGGTATCTATTTTTTCCTTTTTATCAAATGGCATGCACATATCATTTTTATGAATAAAGTTTAAAAGAAGCATTTTATATTGGTGAAATGTTAAGATGGTTACATTGGATTTTTCATTTTACTTAGCATTTTATTATATTATGTTTAGAGTAGGAAAATAAGCTCGTCAAAGAGAGCATTTACTTTACGCATTTCTTTCTAGTACTTAGGAATAATAACTTTTTTCCTTAGCTATTTTTTAGTTTTTATGAATAAATGCAATTTATGATTCATTGGTTTCTTCATAAAACTTGTGCCGCTGAAGGTTTTTCTTGTCAAGTTGAGATGTTTTTACAGGTTATATAAAACCAGAGATTCTGGTGTTCTCGCATCCTCTCCTTGCCTTAAGGTTGATCGAGCACACATCCCGCAGTTGGAGCCAGATGTTATCCACTAAATTGCACTTAGTGGATTCCAAGTGAACCATTGAAGTTGTGAACATGTTCAATGTTCATCATCAATGTTTCGAGATCCATCAGGGTAAATGGTTTTTAGCCCTTTGTAAATTTTGCATGTCCAGACCCCTGTGGGGGAATTGTAATAAGTTGGTCTAAGCATGATTATTTTGTAAAAGACTTGGCCTACCTTAGGGTTTGCCGTCAAAGGGATACTCTAGAGTGTTTTTTCATTGGGAATTATGCGTTGCACTTCAATGGCGTATAATTTCTGAGTTTTTCACTCATACCTCCAAAGCTGGAGTATTGTCCATGGTGATCGATCTTAGGGGGGTTGTTAAAGCCTATGTGTCTATGTAATTTTACATGCTAACCATCAGTAATAAGTCGTATGGACATGCACTAGGTCCCCTAGGAGTTTGAGTCGATTCCGACAAAAATAATTTTTTCGGCAAAATTAGACCATTTTTTTAATGGTTTAAATGGAATAATTCAAAATGTAATTCTGGAGCCGAAATTTGACTTGGGAAGGCTCGTTTTAACGCTCAGAGCGTCCTCTTTACCCTAGAGCCCGCTTTCTCCGGGTTTCGGACGATTACGTCGCCTCTGGGAGCAGTTTTCATTAAGGATGCGACAAATTAGCATTTTAATGCTAAAAAAAGAGAAAATGCACCAAAAGACAAAAATCAAAAAAGACAAAAATGATTAAATAAATGTTTTGGAAGGGTGGCATTATGTTCTAATGAAGAGGGCAAATACACTAAAAGGAGAAAGCGTCATTTTGGATAACATAAAAGTCAAAAGTTTGATTTTTTAATGGATTTCCCCCTTCCTTCATGTGGGCAAGAGTTCTAAGTGGTGGGTGAAGGTTCTTATGTGTGGGCGTTGATTACAAGGGAGAGGGGCACCCCTCTTGTGAAGTGGCAACCACCTCGCCCTTCACGCCTCCCTCTCCAAGCTTCAACGTTCCAATCGCTTACATCATGGGATCCCATCCCACCCATGTCACCTCTCCTCCACCAATTCGCCTTCTCTTGGAGATTCGAATTCCTTCTCTCAAACTCTATAAAAGCAAGTTTATGCTCCATTATTCAGAAGTAGTGTGGATGCATAGAACCTCTGCTGGTTTGTAAAGTATTGATCATTTTTTAATATATTGTTGAAGACTTTGGAGGTCCATCTTGAACAAATGTGGTGATTTTCATGAGGTGACATTGTACTTATTTCTTTCTTGCTTACATTTTTTTTGTAGATCTAGCTTACTGATTTGAATAGACATTTGCAGTTGTCAATTTGTCTATTTGTGAAAGAGTTTTAGAGATCTAGAAGTAGTCAACAATACTCGGTTGTATTTAGGCTCTTCAGTTTTCTTTTATTGCTAACACATTAGATCTACTTATCTTTGTTGTGAATTTGTTTATTAAACTGCAGATCACAAAGCCCATAAGGACTAGAACTAGATTGAAGCTTCTACACTTTGGGCAGCTTTTACTTACACTTTTGTTTCAGGTTCCTTCAAAAGAGCAACGCCAATGCAAGCTATGGCATAAAGGGGCTTCATCCCTCTCTTCAAAATAACAAACAAACTCTCTTCTTTCCCTTTTTGTTTCATGCTTAGAAGTTTTAGATCTAGGGCTTCCATTGTTTATCATTTTCAGATCTGAACTTTCTTAAGCATTCTTAGTAAATCTAGATCTTCATTGTCTTAAAAAAGCTTATTCATAAGTAGATCTAGATTTCAAACTTTTGTACTTACATTTTTAAAATTTTCAAAATTTTTCTAAGTCAAAAAATTTTCATTTTTTTATTTTTTTTTAAACTCATTCCCATCACTTTCTAACAAAGTTTGTTTGTTGTTTTTTAGCAGGTCCAAAGAAATACAAAGAGAAACTCTGGCCGTTTTCAGCTAGAAAGCATCAAAAAAGGCTTTCCAAGGACCCCTTTCTTCTAGCTTTCCATTCTGAGTTATTGTAAGCCCTTTAGATCCATAAAAATGGACTAAAGAGGCATTCTTTTTTAGCGTTATTGTAAACATTTAAACGAGAGAAGTGGGATACCCAGCGCCCACACCCCATCCCCCCAGGGGGGATCTGTACTTGTGTAAAATTTTCATGTATGATTTTTTCTAACAAACACACACACACACACACATTTGGCTTGCAGGGTGTATGCTTTGATCATTTTTACTTTATAAGTTTTAATCCACTTTATTTACTTTTGCAAGCATAAAGTAGAAATAAAACCGGTTTCGTCGCCACGAAGTATGTTCTCACCTTCACCTAGAGGCATTGTCGATTAGTGGAGGTTGATCAGAAAGTGACGCATAAACTTGGTGATTGATATCTTTCAAAGTTTTGCATCCTACATTTCACTTTTCACACCATAACTGTTTAATAAAAGGAACCCAAAGTCTCTTGAACCTCGCTGAAAAGCAGGTCAAGAGCACTCTCTATCGGAGAGCACAATGGTCCTATTTTTCTCAATTTGAATAAACTATTTTGCCTACACTACGTATGCTCTTTCTACCTGTGGGATATCCAGAAACAGTTGGAAGCACTTTTTAACATCCCACTTAAATAGTCACCTAATAAAATCAACTACCCTTACGATAAGTGAAAATCCGGCACTTCGACAATTTTTGTGTGGTGAAATTTTGCCTGGGGACACAGGAACCACTGGGACAAGACCTCGGGGCACCAGTTAGGCTACATCCTTGTTGGTGTAGTGTTGAACACCGCTCTTGAGACTCCGGCCAACCCACATGTCCTTGTACACAGCCACCAAATCTTGATTTCCGGATATTCCTCCATGTACCTCACAGTATATCGAGAGTTTTCCCTCCTTTTCCCTTAATCAAGTTTCATACTTTAATAATTAAAATCAACCAAGACAACACTCGCAAAACATTTCAATTTTTGCTTTCATTTCAGCACATTATTTGACTCCATAAGGCATTGGTTTTGTATTTCCTTAATATCAGTATTGTGCATCTTTATTTCTTGTTGGTGAAAGCACTTGTTTAATTACAATTCATTTTGCAAAGGCTATCTTGTGACATTTTACCGTAAACCCATAATAAACTCCTAAAAACATAAAACACCATTTTAACCATTTCACTGGAAGCTCTAAACAACCTTAGAAACATTCCTTAAGGACTACCCCCCTTGGCTTAGTTGGGAGTTTTGCCTAAATGGAGGAGTCAAGATCAGGTGACAACCTTGACTCGAGACTTGCCCCCAAGGGCACACCGAGCAGTAGCAAAGATTTTATGTTGCGTTAACCAGGTGTGTTGATCCGGCGGCAACAGGGTTGCAAAAGACTTTTGGAGCTGTTTTCTTTGGCATCTATTATTCTTATGATTTTTATCTTTATTGTACTGAATCTCTGAGTAAGAAAGGCTTGTTGGGTTTTTCCCGAGTTTGGGTTTTCCCAGGATAAACTCTTGTGTCTCTATTGTTTTTGTGCATAGTTATTCTTTCAGTGATCCTATATTGTTTATGAAAAATTATAACACTATAATTAAAATCTAACAGAGAGGCATGTTGGCGAAATTTTAATGATTTGAGCCATCCAGATTGTTCCGGAAGCCCTCTTCTTGATTTGAATGTTTTCTTTTGCAAATTTGTAAACGTGTTAGTCCTATTCTTCAAAGGACTACGAGTATTTCTTGAAAAGCATTGCAAAAAAAAGGAGAAATAAACGAGAGCAACTGGGCTACCCAGCGCTCACACACCATCCCCCCTAGGGGATCTGTGTGGTCTCGTTTTTTTGTGTTTGGATTTTTAGTTTAGATTTCCTTTTTTGCTTTTAATAAAACGAACAAACTAAAATTAACCTTGTTGGTCCCGTTTCAACGACGGGCCACAAGTGTACTTGGGACCTCACATTTTCAAGTTTTTAGCTTTTTTTTTACTTTTCAAGCAACACACGCACACAATCCATCCTAAAAGGGTTGTACAATATGTTTTAAGCTTTTAATAAATTGTTGGCATTGTTCTCCCGAGTAAGACATTGTGTAAGCAGTGTTTTGAAAGAAACTCTTGGTCGTTAGTAAAAAACTTAGAAAATTTCAATTTTCGCTCTTTAAAATAAATGCAAGCTCCTTCCCCATATGCTCTTGACTGCTACAGCCTAAGTCACCTGAAACGAGGACACTGGACAGGAAGGACACGAGAATACGAGTGTCCGACACAGACACGGTGACGCCCAGAATTAGGACATAGAGGACACGTTATATATATATATCCAAATTTTTGTAGAAACTAGAAAATTTACAAATATTCAATAGAAATTACAATCAATACACATTACACATTCACAAATCACAATGCATATGTCAGTGATAGACCTAACTGAAACCCCCATTAGCGGAAAGGAATAGGCTTCATTCCACTATTGAAACAAGGGAAAAAGGCTGGTGATTGGCCTCCCCCGCCCCCATTGTTGGATGCCTGTGGGAGGTATAAAGAAGCCAACCAAAATAGGACTATTTCTATTTGATTAGATTACATAGATGGGGGCCACAATGATGATGCCACTTAAAGATTGAATGTCATGGGTAGGAATAGAAATAAGGGGTAACTTCCCCTATGTGAAATGAATCCCCTTGTGATGTTGTTTGTGGAATAAGCCCCCACAGAATACTTATTGTTGTGCGCCCTGACTTGATTTGAGAGGCTAAGAGCCAAACAATGTAATATCTAAATGTACATGGAAGAATAATAAAAATACATCATAACTAAAACTCAAACAATGTAATATGTAAATGTATATGAAAGAATAACAAATTGCAGATAGATAAGGATGACAAACATGGGGTGCTATAATTCCATCGGTGCAGTGGATTCTCACAGACTCATAAAATTTCTCATTAAGTCATCAAAATCAAAATGTTGTATTACATAGATGTTGGAATCATATTTGTCATTAAGTCATCGAAATCAAAATGAGCTACATAGATGTCGGAATGCCATTGGCAAATACAAAAGGGGTAGATAAAGATGGAAAACCTTCTAATGCTCTTCACCTGCAAAAGAAACCCCTCTTAGAGCTCAAGCCTCACTAAAAAATGTGAATGAATGAGGGTAAAATTGGTTTTTTACAATATTTTTGGGTTAGCAGTGTCTTGTTTTTGGGACACGGTGTCTTATTTTTGGGACACGGTGTCCTGTTTTTGGGACACGGTGTCCTGTTTTTTGGACATGGTGTTCTGTTTTTGGGACACAGTGTCTTGACATGGTGTCAGACACGTCCAAAACACGTGTCCGACACTGTGTGAGAACATGTTCGTGTCCGACACGATGACACGAGACACAGAGGCCTATATGGACGTGTCCGATGACTTAGGATACAGCTTAGTCTGACCAGTTGGCCAACCAGAAAGGGAGGAGTGACTAGCGTAATAGGGAAATCCAGAAAAAGCTTAATCACAAGAACTCAGGAGGTCGCTTGAAACTTACTATAGAGTCGGTGCTCTACTTGAAGCAGGTTATGCCTCGCCCAGGTGGACACTTGGTATAGTTGTCACCGCGCTCAGTTCGAAGGACTAAGTGGGAGTTGGGCCAAACCAAGAATAAACCCACTCCTTTAATACTCATTAATAAATCCAAAACTAACAACAAGACTCTTGCAATACTTTCCCGACACAACACAACAACATTTACATAACTCGTCACTGGTCATCACACAATATTTTATATCTAAGTCAAATCTGCAAATGTCGTGAATGCTATTTAAACTTATGCGTTGTTGCTTAACTCTATTGCAAAGTTTTTGTTCAGTTTTTTTATCATCACTCTAACTCCTAGATTAGTTGTGTTTGTTTTCTTTCTTTTAGAATTTTCCTTTATTAGGGTCCACCCCCCTTGGCTTTGCTAGGAGTAAGCCTAGACGGAGGAGTTAAGTTTCAAGTGACAGCTCTTAACTCTGACTTGCCCCCAAGGCCACACCAAGCGGCTTGAAGATTTATGCCGCATTCCCCCCAGGTGTGTTTCCAAGCGGCAACAGGAACCATACATTTGCCTCCTTGAAAGTTGAAACATTATACAAAGATTAGGATTCTCAATTATATCATTGATAGATAGAGGATTGTTCTTGTCAAGAACATGTGGAACTTTCTTGAAATAATAACTTAAAATATTGTTCAAGAATCAATATTTCCCCGCATCCTCCACCATAGTGAGTCCAACCATCACCCAAAGCAACAAACTCACTACTACTCTTATCTTCAATGAAATTTATATACTGGTCTCTATGACGCATGTAGTGGCAAGAAGCACCTAAGTCGAAATACCAGGTTGTAGACTTGTTGATTGAATCTCTGATGACACAAATGCAAAAACCCCTGCTGCTTCTTCTTCATCTCCTTCAGCAACATTTGCATACCTTGATTTCTTTTAACCACTTGCCATGTCGTATTGTTTTTTCTAAATCTTCCTTGAAGTGTCCATGCTTATTAGAATAATAACATTTCCACTTTGATCTCTTTGATGAACACTAACATTGTTTTGTTTGTCTTTGCCTTTGAACCATGCACTAAATGCACTCTCTGTAGTGGATGAAGTTGACACTTCTATCTAATCTTGCCTCCTCTTCTTCTGCAAAAGAAGTGTTGATAACTTCTCAAACTTAAGTTCTTGAGTCTCCCCAAGCAGATGCAAGGACTCAATAAATGAATCAAAGGATGGCAGCAAGCTTCACATCACCAAAGCAACCATTTCTTCATCATCCACCGACTTGTTAATAGTAGTAATTGATCAATAAGATCCTTTGGCCGCAACAGATAATTAGACACAAACCCTCCTTTCAGCAACTTAGTCAAAAACAAAAGATTTTCAAACACAATGCCTGTCCAGCTTCTAACACTTGATACTTGCTTTTGAGATTTATCCACCAAATACATATGCTATTATTGTGTCTGTAATTGACAACTTGAGAAGCATGTCATAGTCTTCGAGATCATTTGTGGTCTATGTTGTTTATCCAAGATGACTTGATCAAGATATTTGAACTCACTAATGGTCAGTGTCTTATGACTCCATAGATTATAATTCTTTCCGATCAACTTTTCGGACTTCGAAAAAGTAAATGATGTATACTGGCAATCTTTAACACACTAAACAGGCTATACCACAAAATGATGAAATCTGAAAAACTAGAACGCAACAGAGGCATGCAATTCTTGTATTGGAATTAATAAAATACTATGTGGTTTTTGTTTGTGAGGATCATTGTTTACACTCCCATTTCAACAATTCAGCAATGTGAGCAAATCCATACTATGCCACAGACAAACATAATACTTCTGTCTACCTCACACAATTCCAAGTCCAACAATTAAATTCTAGAATTTAAATTTTCAAAGTAGATTAAACTTGCTTGTGGCAACGTTAATTCAGTTTGCTTCTTCTCTTACATGGGGGAGTTTGTTTGGCAAGGCTTCTATTCCTGCCAGGGGCTTGACTTCCTTTCATGGCTTTGTGGCCATTGTAATCAGGGCTTGATAGTCTTCTTTCCTGATAAGGGCCACTCCAAGTCAAACAAAAGGCCATATGAAATGCAAGTAACACCAAAGGCATTGTCTCCAAGTCAAACCATGTGGTGGTTGTTCAACACAAGGCACCCAAGACGTGACCATCAAACAATTCCACAACTCCACATGAGTGTGGTAGCACATAAGATTTAAATACGCTGAAAGGTAAGTGAATAGCTTGCCGAGGAAAGATTTCATGCACCAGCTCGTGGCTATGTTGCTAATAGACTCTCCAGCATTGGAAATCGTCCTCATGCAAGAGGTTTTTCTTACTTCCTCCAGACAGCAGTTATGTGTCCTCTCCAGCAAATCAATTCACAATAGTGGCCTCAATCTTCATGTCCTACTGATCATAGGTCCTCCAACTTTGCAATGACAGCATAACATATGTAATGGCACAATCAATTCCTCCAAATCACAAGTAATCTACACGCAGAAGTATGCATAGAAACAACCCAAAACTAAAGGCACATGCTTCAACAAATGTTTCAACCACGGAGCTCTGATACCATTAAAAATTGCCACCAACTCAAGTATTACACTACAGTGGCTCTAATATATAGCCGTATAAAACCTCTAAGATTGCCAATGTTGTGAAGCCTTTGAAACAAGGAATCACTTGGTATAAAATTGAAGGCCTTCTGAAAACCCAGAAAACAACAAGAGACTTTGGAAAAGCATTGCCTAGCCTCCTCAATAACAACACAAAGTGTGAAAATGTGATCAATGGTCTAATAATCCCTCCTAAAGACTACTTGCCCTTGACAGTGGGCACAAAGTTTGTGCCTCTCCATATACTCTGGAAGCCACATGCTCAGAACCATAGCCTAAAGTTTGGCAAAAGCGTGTGCAATCATAAGTCCTGTACTTGTTGGATCCTAGGTGGATGATGCTTTAGGACCAAGGATGAAAGACTGAGAAAACTAAATGATTAGAGATCAGCAATATCAAAAGCAAGAGGTCTACTACCATGGCTTGATAAATTTCACCTAAAATCCCTTATTGGTTGCTTTCCTGGCACTCATGATCTGAGTTGCTCTCTTAACGTTTAGAAGAGAGAAAAGGTGGCAAGAAGTGGGGGAGTAGTTATATGGACAGCAGGTTGATTTGGCAAGTCATAGATGGCAATGGTATGAGAGAGTCAAAAGAGGTGGTCAATGTTAGGTCGAATAATGGTTTTCATAGGGAGGAGGGTATTTCAAAAGGCCTCAGGGGGAGAACAAAAGGCAAGCAGCAATTCGACTCTCCTGGGGGCAAGGAACTCTCACTTCTTGTGTTGTGGGATGCAATGATACTCTCTCCAAGTTGACTAGATAAAGGGTGGATCATAGGCAAGGATAAAGCGAAGATCATGCATGGCCTTGCACTCCTTATCATACCAGCAATTCATGGAATAGTTGCCAGGGAGGTGAGTGGAGTTGTTGTGGTGGATGGTGTGGAGATAGGATATATGTTATTTAGAGAGAAACATATATTATCCCAATTTAGGAGAAACTTGCATAAGCTAAGATGCGAGACAAGATGGAAGGAACCTAACGAGTAGGAATGCAGAATTTGCTAGGTGTCCAGGAAAGCGGAGGTGGAGATAAAGCAATAATTCCTACTCTGTTGTGAGGCATACAAACACAACAGAAAGGGGTCGGCATTGGAGGACAACCACTATGGAGCTGCATTCTAAGATGTACAAATAGAGCACATTTCAAAAAAGGCATCAAGGATGATGCACCTCAAGGATCGGATGTTACAATCCAACTCAACCAAAGTACATGACCCTCCATACGGGGCATTCCCATATAAGTAACAAATGACCCTTTTGGGAAACACTTTTGAGATGTCTTCTCTCTTCCCCCTCTCCTCCATATTTTTACAGTCCAGCTTTCTTAATTTTGTATAGGAATGCCACAGTGAGATGTAAGCTTTTCAACCCATGGAGCAATTGGTCTCATGGATGTTTAATAAGAATTATATTCTATTCTCTTCTTATTTATGTTTTCCATCAAAGTTATTTAGTTATTTGATTTTTTCAATTTTGTAATTACATCTTAGCTGTGGCTAGAATAGACAGCCTAGTCAATTTTATATCAAAGAGAGCCTAGTCAATTTTATATGAAAGACTATGTAGAGATTTGTTTATGATATAATATCAATGATTAATGTAACAAGACATGACGGTGTACAAGGAATTGCTGGTCTTACTGAAACAGCTTTTACAGTCCACTTTTTATCCCAAAAAATTGTGACAAAACAACATTTTAGTAATGAACCATACAATCATACAATGAATAAGATGAAATGAAATAATATAATCATGACATAGAGGGTAACATTTTAAATGCATGGCAAATGACATGATAAAAATCATACAATCATGCCTCCCTAAAAACAATTTAAATCTTTTAACAAAATCTCCAAATTTACAACACTAAGTAAAGACAATAGTAGTGATTAAAGAAATTCCAATAACATGGGTAAAATATGATAGAAAGGAAAAACATTGATTCTTCGGTCACCAAACTATTGATGCCATGGGAGTCAATGCTAATATCTGCCATTTAAATCCTACACTCTTTAATGTTCTGTCTACCATATATTATCCTGATCTCAACAGGTCAACTTTAACTATTAGAGATAAACACAATAAAAGCAAAATAGAAAAAGCAGTACATACTTGAAGTGCAGCATGGCGTTTAGACCGGGACATATTTCCAGCATGCTCAGTCACATTATGCCTCTGAAAATAAAATTGCATAATTATGTAGCTTAGATCCCTCCTGCAAATGGCATATATGAGGAAAAAGAATGGCACAAACCCATGGTTTGAAAGTAAAATCAAAGATCTTTGAATCAACTATCACAACTATTCTTCCCTCAATTCTCTGTTATGGACAGTAAACCTAAGCATTGGAGAAATTGTTTATCAACATCAGAACTAAGCTTAACAGCACCGATAACCAATTATGAGAAGAAAAAACAAACCTTCAACTCTGCTTCTGATGCAAAGACAACAAACTTTTTTGCAAGGCAATCCATATTTTCACATAGAAAGTGTTCTTGACTAAAGTGTTCCTGTAATAATGTCATGCCACAAAAATCCAAATCATCCATACTTATGAAAGGATTTGGAATGGAGCATTGACACATAATAGGTATTTCTCCTCTGACTACTTACTGCTGACACCTTACCTCTAAATCATTGTAATTCCGATAATAAGCAAAATTCCCAGGGTGCCTTCTGCAATTGCATATGATGTTTCATGTTCGAGACTGTAAAATATTAACTTTAGAGAAAGTAATAATGCTACCAAACACATTGTGTCCAGATAGTCTCACCTTTTGCATATGTGGCAAGTATAATGTTCTCTTGACATGTGCAAGTAAATTTCGTTGTCTCCATAAAATCGTTTCCTGCAAAAGTCACAAATTGGATGGCCCATGAAACCTCCCCTTTCTATCTCACTGCCATCCACTTCTGAGTCCCCTCTAGATAAATGTTGTTCTAGCTGAGCCCAGGTGTAAAGCTTCTGTTCACAAATAAAGATCTGATTCCAATATTGGAATAAGCAGCAAACCAAGTTGGCTGTTAGCATGTATAGAATTACACAAAATGAAATAGCAATGCAACAAATGCCAGTTCATGTCTTAGGCTATTCCTAAATGAAAGGAAGACAGTATCTTCCAAGTTGAGGTATAAAACTTGCTGTCTGATATAAATCTTGTCACAAAAAAGATGAGGACTAATACAACAACTGGGAAAAATTGGATATACTAGAATTACTAATCTGAATGCTTTAATATTGATTCAAATACTAAACTGGAGAAAATTAGAGACTCGCAGACTAGCTTGTTAATAAGAACCAAGCAAACCAAGCAGCAGCCAGACATACTATTTGATATTTCAAATTCTAAAAACCATGTTCAAGTAAAACCATCATCAGATGTCAAACATCTGTAAATGTTTCCCTTGCTGTTTCATAGTGGCTGTGTAGATATAGAACACCAAAGGAAAACCATTAATGTCTACATCCCGCAGCACATTCTGTACATGTCGAGTGATAGGAGGCTGGCATTTCATGAATCCTAGCTATTTTTAAAGTTAAAATGAAATGTAAAGGTCAATTAAAAACCAAAATTATGCTTACTTTTCGGCCTTCCAGGCATAAAGCACACATATGTAGTTTATGTGCATGAAATAAGTGTCTCATCAACTGATCTCTGTCTTTGAACTCTTGAACCTGTTTTTTGAACTCTTTTTGTGGCTCTTGAGCCGCATTTGTTTTGTCACAAGCACTGCAGCTCAACCTGCACATCGCTTTGATCATTTTGTAATGTTGCTCATCATCAAAATAAGCTTGTGTGTCTAAATGAAACCAATAATTGCCTAGTTTTCCCTCATTTCTTCCAGCTGGTAGAGTACCAAAATCCCCTACTCCCTTGGTATAGTCTCCTAGGGCCTGCTGACATGCCAGAGAAATCACCTTCCATTACAAATATTATATAATTTCAATCACTAGAAAACAAATAGTTTTGACATTCATCCACAAAAGGTACAGTGCTTTAAAGCAACTAAAGATGACACATACCTTAGTTACCACGACAGTAGGGCATTCCTGTTTACAAATGCAACAAACTTTATCATCAAGGATAAACCGCAGCCTTGCAGTGCAAGTTGAGCAAACATCACGGTGACCACATGGCCCAAAGGCCAACCACTCAAGTGGTTCTGCACAAACAGCACAGCACTCTTCCATTTCTTTGATGACTGTTTTCTCAAAAAAATCCTCGCTGAAACATTCACCAACAGCCCATTAATTATCTTTATATTATGTTCAACAGATAAATTTAAAATCTAAAGCAAAATCTAATGAATTGTCCAATATATATAAAGCTATCTTCTTCCTTAACTCTTATATGGATAACTAATGTCTGACATATACTCACATGGCAGGACACGACAGAATTATGCTGGAGTAATGTAAATAGGTTTTAAAGTTCTTGTAATTTGTGTCAAATAAGTCTAGCTCGAATGGTTGTGGGATGGAGTGTTATCCTTCCTACCCAGGTTCTATTTTCCTAAGTGACATGTTGATTTCATAATGAGTACATAATGAGTATATTGTTGTATGGCTTTGTGCCTTGAAGAACCTAGGGCTTACTTTAGGTACCATTCTCGAAATGAGAGGAAGTGTCCAAATATTTGCCTCGAGATAATTACCTAGAACAAAAAACTCTTGTAATTTGTAAAAAAATGTCTCATAAAAACAAGAAACATTTCATTTTTCTTCAAAAATAGAGGTCCTGTGTCCATATTAAAGTAGTAATTATAATTTCAATCTGTAGCATCTCAAACACTCAAATAACATATCATGTACTCTAAAGCAGATATCACTAATATGCATAAGATGTTAGAATTTGGATACTGAATGACAGATGACTCAATTAGATATATGATGTATTTATGTAACAAGAATTACTACATAACAGGGGTCATACTGAAAACGAGTTTACTGGCTCTTAGTTCACTAGTGAGGTGAATGGAGTATTAAGCCATCCACTAAAGTTTCATTCTGATCTACAACTTTGCCCCACCCAATTGGCATCTCAAAAAGGATGAGGTCAGGACTTAAAAAGGATTAAGTCCTTGTTAATGTTGGCAGAATAGATACCCCTCAGACCTGACACCTAAGCAAAAGGAAATGGGTGTTACGTTTTGCTCTTTATATAAGTATTTGGAACAAATATCCCATGTGCTGTTTCTTATACTCAGCCTATAGGCTATATCAAATTTCAAAATCAAATAGTAATATGTTTGCTTACGGCTGGCAAGGTGGACCTCAAGCTAGCGCATCTCAGGAGCCTTCTAGAGTACTGAGTAACCGCATGCACAATGAGCCGAGTCCCTGCCGAGAGGTTCATTCTCAGCCCGGTTCAGCCCAGTTCAGCCCAGTCTCACAGATCTGGCAGCAGACAGTGCCACAGGGACAACTGACTGGCGCGTGAACATAATGAGCACCAAGGCAGGGAACACCATAGCTCACCTGCCCCTTCTCTGCCTGAAAAACATAAATTTCCGTGGCTACAGCTGATCATTCCCATGGAAAAGCACCCTCAACAGCAAAACAACGTTAGATGGGACACTGCTCCACCTGTTGATGAACCAGCACTTATAAGTCCGGGCCGAACCAGATGACAAATCCTCCACCAGAAGTGGGCTCTGTTTCTTCTGCTGCATGAAGTTGATCTTTATTGTGTCTAGCTGGCCACATAATATGTTTATTTCAACTTTGATTTCTAGCCCTAAGGGTTGTTGAACTTTTGTGTTGCCATTGATGTCAAACAAGAAGCATGAAGCATTGATGCCAGTTTGAAGAAATATATACAAAACAAGGCTATCTATCCACGCAATATGGATGGATACATGTCGCACATATACTGGGCTTTTGTAAGCAATAATATCAAAGTGCGCAAGAAAAGACTTAGTCGGCTCGAATGCATTGTGATGGGTTAACTTGACCAAGAAGAAAAAGGTAGTCAGCTCGAATGCATTGCGATGGGTTAACTTGACCAAGAAGGAAAAGGTAGCCGAAATAAAGAACCCACGACTTGTGGACAAATTAATCTAATCAAGGAAACAAGTGGTGATATAAATCAACCAAAGATTGAAGTGAAGGGTGTGTGTGCAATGGATATGTAAGTATTATGTGTTTTGGAAGCTTTGGTTTATTGGGGTATCAATGGCTCGTTGATCCAGAAGAAAGAACCGGTAAAGAGCCGAGTGCGCAGAACAAAAAAACAAAACAACAGACACTACACAGAACTATAGCAGTGTACAAATCAAAGAAGTGCACAAGATCAAAGCAGTGAGCCAAATCAAAACAGTAGCAGAATATACAGCAAGAAAATAAGAGCACAGACCGAAGCAAGTGGAGTAGTGTAAGAAGCATAGCAGTTGGGCAGAGATAAGGTTGAGCACACAAGTGCGCGCGAAAGTGAAACAGTGAACAAGACAAGTGTGAAGTTGTGTGCACAAATCAGAAGGCAGAGTGACAGAAGAAAATCTACTTCGATATCTCAGGGTGGTAGGACGGGGCAAGGAAAGGAGATTGCAGTCTCCTCTCGGGTTGGTTCCTGAACACAGCAAGTTAGTGCTTGCGCAGAGGATTGGTGTCCTCACAGGTTGGAGGCCATACCAACAAGTTGGTGCTTCTATGGCATTGGTGTCCAAATCAGATTGTTGTCTGAGTGAGTTGGTGCTCACATCATTGGAGATTGGTGTCTCCCATCTATCTATGTAATCCAATTTTCATACATATATATAAAAAAAAAATTCAAATATTCTGCACACAGTTGTCCTTTGTTGATGTGTTTTTAAATAGGAATTGGCGCATGATTTTTAAAGTGAAAAATTGTCTAATCCGCACATGATACTGATTCACCCCCCCTCTAAGTATCATTAAGAATTCCAACAATTGGTATCAGAGCGGGTTGCTTTAGGAACAGTTTAACAGCTAGAAGATAGATCACTACACAGATATGGATAGGCAGGAAGGACTTTCTACAAACAGAACACCAAGGTTTGCTGGATCAAATTACACCTTCTGGAGCATAAGGATGGAAGTATACTTACAATCTCTTGGAGTTGATGTCTGGCAAGCTGTTGAAAATGGTTATAAAGTTCCCAAGACCCCACCAGTTGAGGCAGCTGACAAAAGACTATATGAGTATAATGCAAGGGCTAGGAATGCAATACTATGTGGTTTAGCAGATTCAGAGTTCACCAAAGTTATGCAGTGCACATCAGCTAAAGAAGTATGGGATAAGCTTAAAAACATCTATGAGTGAGATGAGAAGGTTAAGAAGGCCAAGTTGCAAACTTATTCGGGACAATTTGAAACTCTAAAGATGAGGGAAGAAGAAAATATTACATCCTATCTTCTTCGAGTAGATGAGATTGTTAATGCCATCAGACGTCTTGGAGTCAAATTGTTGAAGAAGTAGTCGTACAAAAGGTATTGAGATCTCTGCCAACAAGGTTTGACTCAAAAGTATCAGTTCTAGAAGACACAAATGATTTGGATAAATTAAAGATGGACGAATTTCATGGGATCCTTACTGCATACGAGATGAGGACAGAAAAGGAGAATCCTTCCAGAAAAGAAGCAGCTTTCAAAGCTTCCAAGAAGACAAAAGGTCGTAAGCATGAGCAAAGCAAGAGTTCCTCTAATGAATCAGATGATGAAGAAGCAAATTTTGTAAAAAAGCTCAAGAGGGGTAGCGGCAAGTATAAAGGTAAGTTACCTTTCAAATGTTTTGAATGTGGTAGAATAGGTCACTTTGCTTCCAAATGTCTTACAAGGAAAGCAAGGATAGTAACAGTGAAGAAGACCTCAATCATAAAGAACGAAGGAAAATGTATCAACAAAGCAAATCTGAACATGAGAAGAAGAAAAAGAGTTTGTATTCCAAAGAGAATAGTAGTTCATCTGACGAAGATGATAGAGAAGTGCTCTTCATGGCAATTGAAGAAGACCTAGAACATGAAGGATCAGATGATGAAGAAATGGCTGAAGTAGATTTTGAAGGAGAGCTTATCAATGCCTTGGAAGAACTGAAGAAATCAAGAAAGAACAATAAATATCTACAGGAACAGCTATCAAGGTATGAAAAATTAGAAGCAGACCTAACATGACAGCTGAGACAAAAGGAAGAAAAGTGTGAAAAGTTAGAAATTGAAATCATTTCCTTAAAAAGGAAATTGCAAGAAGTCAATATCCAGTTGAATTTTCAATAGGAATTTAGCAAAAGCACTAAAACCCTAGATAAAATTATAGACAATCAGAGACCACTATCTGACAAGTTAGGGCTAGGCTATGAAGGCTCAACCTCAACAAAGTCAACCTATGAGATAGGACCGAGAAGTTTTGGAGATTTGATCAAAGGCTCTATTCCAAGAAGAGATTAGAATTTCGGAGAATAGGACAAGAAATTATCTCTTGTGAAAACTGGTACTGCGCAATCTGGAAGAACTCACTTTACAAGGTATCAAACTCTTTTCATGGGAAATTTTTGTAACAATTTTGGTCAGAAAGCAATAAATTGTGTTGTCTCTCAAAATTGGCATGCGTGTGTTAAAGCCCAAAATGTAACACACCAGCTGGATGACAACTCTCAGGAGAGAGGCCAATGTCACCACACTCCTCTCCTCTTCGCTTCAGGTTGGCTCTTCTCCAACTCAAGGGGGGTATCCCTAAGGTAGGATCGCTAAGGCAGGTGCAACGGAGGGCAAGGTGAAATGAAGAGGTTGCCTTCGAGAAACAAATGTAACAGAAAAATGAGTTCTAAATAGGTGATGGGAAAGTTGGGAGGATCAATCCTTGAGAAAAGGCCAGTGCCAATATATCAGAGGGGCGAATGGAGTCAAAAGAGAAATCGAAAGGCCTTATGTCATATGTGACTGAGGGGGAAAGATCGCATCATTGAGCAAGCCCTGCTCAGTCTAGTGTTTGACAGATCAGAAAAAATACTTCTTCCTCTCTAAGTGCGGGAGGTGCGCTATACAAACCAAACATCAATATTGCACAATCAAATTAAATGCAAAGATTAATACCTGAATTTACACGCTCACAAAGGGAAAGAGAAAGCAGATGCTAAGAGTTCTTCACCAAAGGGAAGAAGAAAGCTGGTTGCTAAGAATCCTTCACCTTCTAACGTGGTGGATTGTCACCCTTCTATGGCCTCTTACACAATGAAAAGAAAATGCAAAATCTGGAAATGTATTCACACTTATCTAAAAACTCACAAGAAGCTGTTGTTATCACACCATAGTAGTAGGGCTACTATTCTTGCTTAGCAGATATCTGCACATTCCAGAGCTTCCATTATTCAGAGCTTGGCTATGATGATTTTATATTTTGAGATCACTCATGATCAGAGCAGTGTATTATTCAAACTTATGTTAGACCATGTGTCAAGGCTGAGCCTTGAGAGTTTAGATTTGATGACCGATGTGACCCTTTATCCCATACAGTTTCAGTTCAGTGCTTAGAGATGTATTGCAGCAGTGTTTCAGATGGTATATGATGCTTATTACTATGATGATGTTGTATGACCTGTGAATGTTTTATCATTGACTGTGGATTATTATCTTGTTGATCTAGTCATGTTCACAGCATTTGCTTGATATATTATTCCTAATGTGGCAAATTGTTTAAAATGAACTATAAATCATAAAATGGACAATTACTTGCACATTTAGGTCATTTAACAAAACCCACTGGTTTACCACCTTACATAGATATGGTCTTTCCTGACACCAGTTGTCTGCTAGTTTAGGCCCCATATTCACTTGCCTCCATCCATACATGACTTTCCTTGTTTGACTTTAAACCTTGACCTGTCTCATTTGACTTTCTCATACTGAGGACTTCCCCATTTTTCTACCTCTGTGTTTGGACCGCATCCCTGTATGTTCAGTGTCTCGGCTCTAAGTTGGTGACAAAACTTGCCTTTGGTGAGTTGGATTGTAGGCCTAAATCATTTTGGTCGGTTGTCCCGATGTTTGGCATTGGCTCAAACTCCCCCTAGTCACTTGAGATGTTGTTGGCTAAAACTGAAAGCTCATGTGCTACTTATGGAAACTTATAAATTCGCCCATGGAAACTAAAAAGGGCAAGAGCGATGAACAACTAAAAATACTCCTCGAAGAGTATAAGAAAGGTCCAAAAAGCAATGGTTCTTAAAAGCTATATCTCAACAATTGCTGACCTTATATATATATGAAAACATGCCCTGGATGCAAGCTGCAACTAGTTGTGCTTATCAGCACACATGAGATCCGAAGGGTTATGTAGGCCAAAAAGGCCATGAAATGAAATGGAATGATCCTAATGAATCTGGATCAACTTGATGTAGACATGATGCCTAAGTTGAATAAGCACTCTCTAAACAACTTATCCATTTGTGAGGCACAGCCATCCCCCGTGTTATTTTGTCCAGCACAGAGTTTGTAGCATTCCCCCTTCTCCCAGTCCAAAGTATTTTTGAGTTGAGTAAGACAAGTCAACCCCTTGGCCCAACCTTGTTCCTAGCCTTCATCCTTCACTAGCAGTTGACCATATCCAATGGGTGAGTTTGTCATTTAAACTATTGTGCAAGTAATTTCAAATAACAAAGGAAATATGCTAACTTAATCAATGCCACTGAATGGATGTTATACTTTGAGCTTGGCTATGAGAATAATTAGAGAAACATGTCTTAGTCTACTGATGTGATTTATCCTTGGTTGTATATTATTGGGATCTGTGATGATGTGGACCATATATATACCTATTGATGATGATTGATGGTCCCACATACTTGATGATGATATCATATGATGGACATATGGTTCAGATGATGATTGATGCAGTTCAGCAGGTTTTATTATTACTTCAGATCATCCGATTATGCACTGTCCATATATGGTGGACCCTACAGCTGGCCCATTAGGGCAACCCATGGTGTATGAGTACACATTCCTAGTGGATTTGGGTCTTTTGGATCCAATGAGACACTTATCTTTCAGTTCCGGGCACTTCTGACAGTGATAGATGCAGTTTTCCACTTGTTGACCAGATTTGGGGCTGATTTCCCAACCTGAGCAGCAGGGGCCATGAGAGGCTAGTTCACCTAAGGTGCTGTATGAGGAGGGGGTGGTCCAGCCACTTGTTTTTACCATTTACCCCCCCTTCTGGAGAGCCTGGTGGGCTCAGTTGGACAACGCAGATGCCCTGGAAGGCAGTTTTGGCACTTTCACAGTTACCGAGGCAGTTAAAAAATGGGATAAAGTGGTCACTGAGGAATTCGATTTGGGAAATTGAGGCAAGGTTTTGGCATTTGGTTTTCACAGAGGTCTTCCAGGGTGATCCCACTATCTTCCAGCCAGTTTTCACCATGTGGGTAGGCCCACAGCGATCACAAGAGGTCTTTTACTGCTTGTCTGTCACAGATTTTGAGGACAGATTTGATCATTTATATTATCTTGGACATATTTTATTATTTTATTGTGCCTTGGGGATGAGCTAGTAAGGATTGATGCCTCCTAGCCCCCCCATGTGCTTCTTATGTCATGTCCTAGTCATTATGAGGTGGGCTTTGGTACTTTTACCCCCTCTAGTGGATGACATCACCCTCCATGACTATTTTAGACTATGACGTCGTCATTATATTGGGTGATCCATGTGATATATTGTTATGATTCATTATTAGCCATGATCATGTATTGAGATCTTTTAATCTCAACCACTCATTTGATGTAGTATTGTAAAGTGGTATAGGGTTTTGGTCTTTATTATCCTATATAAGGAGGAGACCCCCTATTGTATAGCTCACCTTTGGAGCTCTGGAATATTGGAATAGAACACTTCTTTGTGGAGCATATCTCTCTTGTCTTGTGGATTCTCTTGCATCTTGAGTATACAGTATCTCTTCTATGTATCATTGTGGATTTTGGTGCTACATCTAGTTTTCTTGCAGGGAAGTTGAATTGGTGGAGAGGAGGGCGATTTCTTGAGGGTTATTGTTGGAGGGATCCACATATTCTCTCTTGGGTTGATCTTGGTGAAAGGGAGTATCATTATTGTATCTTTGTCACATAGTTGATGCTTTCTATTACATCTTTCTACCATTTTCATAATCATCTTGCTTGACTTGTTTCTCTTGATCTTGTCTTGTAGGAGGAGGACGATTTGGCTTCTTTGAGGAGGACGTTTGGATTGGAGCAACAAAATTGCACTCTTGAATATACACATAGGAGAACGCTATCAATTTGCAAGGTGGCCGCAAGCAATTGAGGTAAGATCTACAAGGTATGTGCCTCTTTCATTCATTCTTTCTTCATTGGTCACAAACCCCAATTAATTGAAACCCTCATTTTGGTTTTTCTTAGATCTACTTAGATCTAGCCTTGCTTTTGAAAAGATCTTAAGAACCCACCTCTATAGCATCCACCCCTAGTTGGATCTATAGTTTGGTGGTGATTGGGTTAAAATTGACACACTTTTCAAGGCAATATAGCCCTCTTGAACTAAATCGCACTTCCTTTGAAAGGCTTGTTGGATTAGATCTAGCATGTGGGTAGGTGAGATCCCACTTGATTTGCAATCTACACACTTGATAACCTACCCCTAGACTTTTACTTGGGTGATTTCTACCTTGTGGGCATCATTCCACATTTTAAGGGATTAAAACCCCCTTTTGAATTACTTGGCACCTTAAAACTCAGATCTAGTAAGATCTAACCCTTGGATTGGCTTGATTTTCTAGATACACATAGATCAGTGCCTAAACTATTTGGATCTACAATTTGGTGGCCACTGGACTTGATTTGACACACCTTATCCACCTTTTGGCCCTCCTTGAGCAAGGTCGCACTTCCTTGGGTGACTGAGTTTGCCCACTTCTAGGACCTGGGTAGTTGACATTTCAGTGGATTTGGAACAGGCATACCTTGAAACCTATATCTAGAGTATCATTTTGTGACGATTTGCCTTGGGGGTAGCATTCCTTGTTTTAAGGGATTGTGGTCCACTTGGGTCATTTCATGAAATCCTAGATCTAGCAAGATCCAACCATTCTATCTAAATTAGCCCACTTCACTTGACCTCTAGGTGTCCCGATCTACACTTTGACATATCTTTTGACTCCATTAACCCATCCAACAAGGCACTAGTCTTCCTTAAGCAAGTCGCACTCCTTGGGGATTGTGTCAAACCTTAGATCCAGTACGTGGGTACTCCTAATTTCAACTTAGATCCATAGATCTACTCATTACATATCCTCTAGTACCAATTGCATCCCTTAATTTCACCTTGTGGGTCCACTTTAAGCCATTTCACATATCCCAAGAAAGTAGTACCCACTTGTGTAACACATGGTACTATATCTTGTCATCATAACTAATCATGTGGCCTAAATCATACATTGGTTGAAACACTAATCATTTCTCAAACCACCTTCAACCATACTTTAATTTCTAGGTCCACTTTACCTTGCATTGGTTTCCATAACTTACCATTTACTCATCCCTAGGAACCTTTGTTTGGGTCCAATCATCTTTGATTGGTTATAGGGTCTCCCCCTAGGTCTTGATTTATCTAGATCTAAAGTGAAGAGTGCCTCGGTTGACGTGACTCCCACCTCGCATTGGGAACCGTGGCATCTCTTGGGTCACCTCTTTAGTTGTCCATCTCCTCTACTGTCCCGGATGGGATACCACTAGGGGCAACTACAAATTGTGTGATAACAGCTACCACACAAGAGAACGCTCAGTTTTCCAAAGAGGCCCATAATATTTTTCATTAAAGGTCACGGGGAGAAAAGGTCCCAAGTTTTTTCCATCTTTTTACAATGAAGGAAGCTGGCTTTTAAAGGCCAAAAACCTTTTATGAAAAATAAAGAATAAAAATAAACTAACTGAGAAAAATGAAACTCAGATCCACTTAGTAACTCTGGTCTGATCACTCCAATCCTCACGCCTTTGTCAAAAAGTAGACAGCTCATCAAAATGGAAATCTTTTCTGGATCGGATCTTCTCTTTAGCTAGGTGTAAGTGCCAAGCGGACGAACTATTGCCCATAATTTCCTCAGCAGATTGCTCAAACCACGCGTAGTAACAGGTCAACAAAAAGAAATGACTTATCCAAGGCAGATTCCTCCGCAATCAATTGCTAATGAAAATAGTTGATACATTGGTGGATCGGCATAAAGGTGCCAACCGCTTCAATCAAACACTGAAACACTTCACTGCTACGTGAAGACCCGTCAGTGACTAGGGCGATTAATACAATCGGCTCTCAATGCAACTGGAGTCCGAACTATATGTTGTCTTCCGATTCGTTGCAAGCCCGGCTGCTAAGGTAAGTGTGTCCCACTTCACCGCTCGGCGTGACCCCCAATCAAGCTAGCATTCTTTAACTTCTGCTGCGCGAGAATGAAAACGGGTCATTCATTACGCAAATTGGCTATCAATAAACTTGGTGAACCCTAAACACCATAACGGGATTACCATATGCGAGAGTTGTGGAGAAAAGGATGCGCCAAAAATCCACACTGATAATGAAATCGGTTGTTTAATGAAGTGATACCCGATCAATCTGTGCAGTCGGCTGCCAGTGGAAGGTGGGTCCAAACTGTTGAAATATTGTAACTTCAAAGAATATTATATTTGTATATTATTTATTCCGGAGATGTTCCATACCTCCGATGTGATTATACTATAAATCCGGAGATGGTTATTCCTCCAAGTTGGGTGTGGTAACTAGGGTTATTAGACCCACCATGTGGGGGTCGGCCCAGTCAGTTATAATGGGGTATTTAACCTAATGGTTAAATACGAGCCTACATGTACTTGTGTAAAATACATATCAGAGTAGTGTATAAATAGAGGAGGTGTGTTCCTCATTTGATACTCTCACACACTTGAGGATAGCACACTTGTGGAGGAGAGGTCTGCTATTGTGGAGGAGGATATCATGTCTCAGGGTTTCATCTTTGTATATTGCTGGTCATCTATATTGAGGAAGCTTTGCTGGGTTTTCTACCCCATGAGGGTTTCCCAGGATAAATCTCTGTCTCTTGTGTTTATGCTGTGCTTGTTGTTTCTTCAGTGATCCTGTATATGCTATTATTGTGAAATGGAATGTAATGCTGCTATTTTATGTCTTAGCATATTAAATCTTAACATGGAATCAGAGCTAACCTGAAGGAAGACAAGGTATGGCACTAAAGACACTTGCTTTACTTACGACAATTTGAAGGTTAGGGTTTTACATAGCAAAAACCAGTCATCGTAGCACTTTCGCTATAAATCCGTTTTGGCGAAGTTTTCGGATCTGAAATTGTTACAGGACGACGATTAAATCTCCAGGTACCTTGTGTCCAAAGGACAACCTCTAATTCATTGTACTTTGTGATTTATGATCTGTACAATATAGGGTTTCTGCCTCTTCCAGATCTGAGTCAAAATCAGGTGACCTTGGGAAAAAGGTCATATCTTGGGCTAGGAAGCTCCAAATGAAATTTCGTAAAAAGTGACAGGTAGTACACAGTCTGTACTATCTCAGAAAACTTTTTCAGAGGCCGAAGTTGAACCAGTGACACGTGGCACTCCTTACAAGTTCGCTCTCCTGTATTATCCCATAAACAGGTCATGTTACGACACTTGGCATAACTCTCTCTCAGAGAGTCCAATTGAGGTTAGACCTGTCAAGATGGAAATATAACAGGCTGAGCTACCTCAGGAAAGTTTTTCAGAGGCCGAAGTTCAAACAATGACACGTGGCACGCCGTACAAGTTCGCTCTTCTGTTTTATCCCAAAACAGGTCACGTTGCGACATTTGACATAACTCTCTCTCAGAGAATCCAATTGAGGTCAGACCTGTCAGGATGGAAAGATAACAGGTCAGGCTATCTGAGAAAACTTTTTTCAGACCCTGTGGATTGAAAAGTTTGGAGTTACACCAGAAACAATCAGGTACATATTTCTGTCAAAACAGAATTATTTTTGAGTACCTTCATTCATGGCTTCCAGAATTTAGGGCTTTGAAGAAAGTTGGAATTTTTGTAAACGGAGACCACGGCTGAATGCTACTCATCAAAATATAAATTTAGAGACCAAGATCAGATTTTTTGGTTGGGCAGAAGGCCGGGCTTGATCAAACCCTAGTTCGGGACTTTGATCAGAAAAGTGGAAAATTAGGGCTTCTGTAAAAATGGGAATTTTTGAAATCTGTGACCATGGCTGGAAGCTCCTCAGAAAAATAGAAGCTTAGAGCTTTGGATCAAACATTTTGATTGGGCAGAAGAGTGGGATTCATCAAACCCCAGTTCAGGGTCACGTCCAGTGAATCCGAAAGTTTCAAAGGCAAAATTGAGGAGTGAAACTTTGCAGTTTTCAAATTCTGAATATATCATTTTGATCAGCTCATCAAGGCACATATTTCTATCCTTTCGGAAGTTTGAAATTCAAAGTTTGAATTTTTGGGGTTTCTCTGACAAACCCATATCCAGCTCCAGCTCCAGTTCTTGCAAATCAAGTGGGGATAGGGTTAATCCTAGAAGATGGATTGGTCACCTGCATAAGTGAAGGAGTTCCTGTTTCAGAGGGAGATGAGGCTAAGGCTTTACATAAGGAGATTACAAGCGATCTCGACAGGTATGACTCATCGAGGTATGTTTTGAGATTTGTTCATGATTAAGTTTATGGTATGTTTGTCTTCATGTTATTACGGTTAGTACAATCTTGATTTTAGATTTGTTATATCACCTTAACAAAATTATGAATGCATGATAGAAGATATTCATTGGTTAGGGTGTTGACACTTATGATTGTACTAATGCATTATGATGTTGTGTGAGGTTGATGTTGTCTGCTAACAAGATACAGGCTGTGATTTAAAAATCGGTGAAATCGGTTTGTAAATCGGCCGATTCACCGATTCATCACTTGCCCGGTTCAAATCGGCCTCAAAACCGGTTTGGTCAACCGATTTAACCGATTCATTAGAAAAATCGGTCGATTCATCTAGAAAATCCGATTTGACCGATTCACGTAATAAATCGGACCGGTTCATTGCGTGTGGGCCCCGTGTGGGTTTTTATTCATTTTTTAATGTTTATAAGTGAAATTTTTAAACCTAAAATGCTAAACCCGACCCTATTGCTCCTATTGCACTTCAAGAAGCGCGTGAGTGAGACTGTGGGCGGCAGTGGCACCAGCAGACTTGGAAGTTGGCCGTGGGAGAGTGAACTGGCACCAGCAGACTCGCAGAGTGTGGCCGTGGGAGAGTGAAGTGCGGGTGAGGTGTGGTGGGAGAGTGAACTGTGAGTGTGAAGTGCGGGTGAGGTGTGGCTGTGGGAGAGTGAACTGTGAGGGTGAAGTGCGGGCACCAGCAGACTTGGAACAGTTGGAAGTTGGAGTGTGCACTGTGGCCGTGGGGGAGTGAAGTGCGGGTGAGGTGTGCACTGTGGCCGTGGGAGAGTGAAGTGTGCCGTGGGAGATTGATAGTGCGGGACCTGCGGGTGAGGTAGGTATTTCAAGTCATGTAGATTGATAACTGTTACTAGATTTTGTGCTTAATAATAAACCCTGTCATCAACATTAAAAATTTAAAAGATCCATTTCTAGAAAGTCCATGTGCAGAAACCAAACAAAAAATCCAACCGGGGTGGCTAATTAAGTTACTGTGGGTGACGTTCAAGCCTTTGATCAGCATACCCACAATTCATACAAAATTAAGTAGATATTGCTTTCATCGAAAGCCTGCAGACTTATAATCAGGCTAAGTTCAATTTCAACTTAAATCTATCTACAGTTAATGTAATCAACCTATCCACTCAACCTGGCCATTTCCTACTGTCCAGATTTCAGATAAAATTGCTGCTCCACCACCAAGCTAAACTTCTTCAACTGGCTTCTTAAGGCATTTCAATATTTGGAATATGATAGTTTTCATACCCATGTCAAATTTTCCCCCTTTTCCAGCCTTCCACCATTGTTTCAGTCTTGCCATTTCTCATTTCTTTGACAAGCTTGGTATGCTGTTCAAATTCTATACTATCTACAGTATGCATCTTGATCATGTAAAAATTTACCTGTTGCAGCCAATGCCTAGAGAAAGAACAAAGACGTAAGAAACTGACTAAGGAAAAATATCCACTCAATATACTGATGCTTCGCAACAACCAGCTAAGTGGATAACTTCAAATCTTTCTCATTTGTGAAGTCTTAGTTTACAATGCTGATAAACATGGCAACTTGGCAAGTTTACCCAATGTGTTTCTCATTTCATAAGGGAGCTTAAAATTTTATCTAACAATTATAAGATACACCCTTTCAAATAATGCATTTGAAACTTAGAACTTAGAAGTTAGAACCATCCCAAACTGTTCTTTTGGAGAGTCTTGACACAAACACTAGAACATTGTAATTTTTAAATCACAGATGAATACACCATGCTGTGCCCAGCAGCCCAAGTACCATAAAAATTATTTAGACATAAGATCATTTTTAATAAATGCAAAATGTAACTCAAGAGTCAAACTGTTCTTTTTCGTAGTATAATTTGCTAATCCAGCTGTGAAAATCTTAATCCCCGAAATCTGCCATCCCAACAACTGTAAACTGTAACAGAAGGGTATTTTGCCATCTCTGAATCAACCCAGATAATGAAATTATGATTTAATCAACTAATCACTTCATTGCTGATTCACCAGATTTTAGGTAGGCCCTTTTTCTTCGATCTCTCACTGCCCTGCCAGCTAAATGGTGAGCCCTACCTTAACTGTGTGGTTCTGCACATTTTTTTAAATTTAATTTTAATTTTAAAATTTAAAGTTCAATGTCTACGACTCTACTGTACTTGGGGCTAAATTCACAGCTTGAAACTCAACTGAAATTCACTTGAACTTCAATGTCTACTGTCTACTGTAGTTGGTTAACACATTTTTTTTTTAATTTAATTTTAATTAATCCTGGATAGAATTAATTTAATCTTTTCTTGTTTTGTTTGGATTGCAGATCAGATTCTCAGAATCATGCCCCCAAAAGCAAAAGATCCTGCATGGATCCATGCAGATATTGTTCAGGGCGACATTTATTGTAAGTATTGCAAGAAGTTGATTAAGGGTGGGGGAATTTACAGGCTTAAACAACACTTGGCTGCCATCAAAGGCCAAGTTAAGGCATGTGAAGCCCCACTGGATGTTATTGGGCATATTAGAATTGAGATGCAAGATCAGTTCAAGAAGTTTGAAGAGGGAAAGGCTAAGCAAAGAGAGATAGAGGAAGAAGTAGGGAGGAAGAGGAGGCTTGTTGAAATGATGGGTGGGACCTATGCCCCTGGTTCAAATGAAGGCTCTTCATTTATCCCTTCAACCACTCTTAGGGATCCTTTCCAGTTTGTTCCGCCATCCAAGACTACAGAAGATAAGGGCAAAGCCAAAAAGAGGGTTAGCATTGACGACTATTTCACGACTCCCACCACTTCTGCCAGTGTGAATGCTTCTCATATGCAACATCCAACAGAAATTCAACCCACCTTAGATGAGCATTGGAAGAAGCAGTACACAGAAGTTGCCCATGAGTACATTGCAAGATGGTGGTATGATGCTGATCTCCCATTCAATGCTGCACGCTCTTCTTATTACCAACCTATGTGGGATTCAGTTGTAGCAGCTGGTAAGGGCTTCAAAGGCCCTAGTATGCATGACTTGAGGGGATCTCTTTTGCAAAAAGAGATTGTTTCCATAGAAGAATACTTGAAGGATTTCAAAGCTTCATGGGTAAATTCAGGATGCACTATCATGTCGGATGGATGGAAAGATAGGAGGGGGCGACACCTTATAAACTTTCTTGTATCTTGCCCACGGGGAACCATGTTTTTGAAATCATGTGATGCATCCGATCAGGTGAAAGATGCAAATATGTTATTTCATCTTTTGGATGAGATTGTTCAGGAGGTGGGGGCAAATAATGTTGTGCAGGTCATCACCGATAATGCCTCTAACTATGTTCTTGCTGGTAGGATGTTAGAGGAAAAACATAAAACCATATTCTGGACCCCATGTGCAGCACATTGCATAGACCTCATGCTTGAGGATGTATGCAAACAGGATTGGATCAAGTACACTGTGGATTGGGCCAAAAACATCACCAGGTACATCTACAACCATGGTTGGGTATTGAGCTTGATGAGGAGACACACACAGGGCAAGGAGCTTGTTAGGCCCGCAGTTACTAGATTTGCAACTCACTTCCTCACGTTGCAATCTCTCCTTTCCCAAAAACATAACTTGGAGAAGATGTTTTCAAGTGATGAATGGAATTCATCTAGTTGGGCTCGCACCCAAGATGGAAGAGACACAAAGAGGAGAATTAAAAGCTCATCATTTTGGAAAAAAGCAGCAGAGGTTGTGGCAATTACTGAGCCACTTGTTAAGGTGTTGCGGTTGGTGGATGGGGAAAAATTGGCCATGGGATACATTTATGAAGCTATGGATCAGGCAAAGGAGCAAATAAGGGCAGCATACAAAGATAGAGTATCCAAGTATGGGCCTATTTGGGAGATCATTGATAGGAGATGGAACAATCAACTCCATCGCCATATACATGCAGCTGGGTATTTCCTGAACCCGATGTATCAATATAGAGATGACATTGATGCTGATCCGAGTGGGGAGATAGCGGATGGATTGTATACTTGCCTTGAGCGCATGGTCCCAAATGAGGCGACCCAATTGGAGATACATATGCAGATCACCTCTTTTAGAGAGGCCACAGGTCTCTTCGGCAAAAGTGTGGCTAAAAATGCAATAGAGAAGGGCCAACCAGGTAAACAATTCCATTGTTTTATTAAAATTTTAAATTATGTTGTTTAACTTTAAAGTTTAAAGTTTAAATTGTAAAATGTAAATACCTGGATTCTTAATTTCTTAGCCAAATTTACAATCTAATTTGTTGAATTCACTGCCTTGACCATTCGCGTTTGCAATTGCAGCACAATGGTGGAGGGCATTTGGTAATCATACAAAACAATTGCAAAAGTTTGCAATTCGGGTCCTGAGTCAAACCTGCAGCGCTTCTGGGTGTGAGCGCAATTGGTCTTTGTTTGAGCGGATTCACACGAAGAAGAGAAACCGTTTAGAGCAGAAACGGTTAAATGATCTAGTCTTCGTGCAGTACAACCTGCGACTCAGACGCAACCAGTTGATGAACAAAAGACCTGATACGGATCCCATTCTGTTAGATGATATAGATCCTACCTCAGATTGGGTAGTGGAGACCGCAGATGCAGAGTTTGGTGATGATCTGGATGTTGAGTTGGAGGACTTGCTGCAGACTCATATAGATTCAGATCCTCTATTGCCGATGCCATCAGTTCATACAGGTGTGGATCCCCATATTCCAGCCACAGCAGGCACTAGTGGACCAGGACCTCTTACTTATAGCCGACGACGACGTAGGAGTAGGCATTCAGCCAGTACTACTACTGCAGTAGTAGATGATCGTGTTCCTGAGCCTGAGGAGCCTGAGATTGAGCCAGATGTTGATGCCTTTGCTAGTCCTTCAGCTTCGGGTTCTTTTGGTTCTAGTTCTACTTCTACACCTTGCCGTAGCAGTGCCAGTGGTGATGAGTTTGATCAGTTCGATTGATGTAGTTGACTATATATCATGCTATTTTTTGGACTCTACTGGCCATATAGCCTATAGGCCTCATGGATTATGTATTTTCACTATTTTGTTCCAGTTCCAGTCACCTAGATATGTATTGCACAATACACTTTGTGCCATTTTGATATATTGACTCTTATATGGTATATACATGAGCAGAGATTGCATATTTTGTTTCTAATGCTATAGAATCATGAATTAGAATCTTGAAAATATTGTTTTTCTTAAAAAATTAAATATTTTATGTATTTTTGAGCAAACCGATTCATTAAATTCAAATCGACCGATTTATTACCGATTCCGATTCCGATTCCGAGTTGACCCTCGACCGATTCCGAGTCCGATTCCGATTTTTAAAACCTTGGATACAGGTACATCACAAAAGACAAATCAGGCTCCATGACCATGAAAACATGAAAACAAAGACTCATCCATAATCTTTGTTCTACTTACGAGGTATGTATGACTTTGTTATATTATGCTTAACCTATGAGACATGCAGGTTCTAGCTCAGGATCTCTAAATCATTGAAGAGATTGTTTAGGTATGTTGTACATAACTAAATAGGTATACTAATCCAAGTATGTTTCCCATGAATCTTACCTTGTGTTAGGATCCCTTATATAAGTATACTTGGTATGATTGGCTATGCTTATTCATAAAATTAGTAATCAAGGGATTATGCATATTATGTCTTTTATCTTGATTGATGATATGCATGAGTAAAAGAATACTTCCCTGAAATCTTGAATACTAATTAATCATGACTATACATTTTCAAGAATTTAGAACTATAATGTTTTGATAACATTTAGAACATACTAATGGGTGTATGTTTGTGTATGAGATCATGAGGATGACACTTGAACATGCACAGTGGTACAGAATGAATAGAAGTTCAAAAGACATACAGAAGATCAAGCGGGAGGAAACCACACAAACATAAAAGATAAGTATTTGAGTTGTTATTTGAAATAGTAAATGATATTGCCTGTAATAGATTGTATGCATATTTGTATTCCTATAATATATCATGCTGAGTGTAAATATTCATAGAACATTGAACAGTATACTACTAATATGCATATGATTGGTAAGTTGGACAAACATTCCATTGTTGCTTGTCTAGAATGAAACCTCTTTGCTGACATGCTGAGAGTTGTGCACACTCTCGATAGTATGTTCTGGTAGAGATGGAAGGCATCTAGATAGCCACTGTATGCATACAGGATATGGGAAAGTGTTGTGCCAAAGTATTGGTCAAAATAGTTGCATCACTATGTAAATGATATCTGTATGCATAATAGGTTACCATGTCAATATGATTTGATGATTATGAAGTATTACTAATCCTGTACTTAATTTTGATTTGTAGGAAAGATCATGATGAATGATGAACACTGAACAAGCAATGGATGTTCAACAAGAAGATTTACAAATCAAACAAAATATAGAAGGCTCATGGCTAGAAGATTCTCTTAGAAAGAGGAAGAGAATCATGATGAGATGTTTGCTCCAAGTGGCTAATATAAGACCATTCTCTTAATGGTGTAATTAAAGAAGAAGTGTAAATCAGGTTCTATATGGTTCCCAGGATCGATAATCAATTGATGAGCTTAATGATCACCATGGGTGATATGGATCTCAACCTTTACTACAAGGTTGAATATGGCTTCTATACACATATGACATGGATGCAAGAAGGAACTCACCACAGAGTTCGAATGATGTTGAGGCTCATATCAATAGACCCATCTGATGAGAGATGGCACAGATAGATGACTGTAGAAATGAAATTGAAAGATCTCAGATTGATGCATTACTTTCTAGGTCTAAAAGTATGGAAAGTCTCAGAAGGAATCTCTCTCAACCAGAGAAAGTATGCTGAGAAATCTTGAGAAGACTTGATATGTTGGAATGGCCACTCTTATGGATTCCAACTTGAAGCTGTTAGGAGATGACTCATCAGAGTTAGTGGATATAACTCTGTACAGTCAAATTATTGGGTCATTGATGTATCTAACAAATACTAGATTAGATATATGCTTTGTTGTGAACACCTTGAGTCAGTATCTAGTGGAAACTAGATGTGTTCACCTGATAGTTGCAAAGCATGTGATGAGGCACATAAAGGACACGATAGAATTTGATCTATGCTATCTTGAAGATCATGACTTTAGATGGCTAATCAGACGCTGGTTGGGAAGAAAGTGTATCAGACAGGAAGAACACATCAAGAGGATGTTATTGTCTGGGATTAACCATGATCTCGTGGTTTAGATGGAAGCAGTCTAGTGTGGCTCTCTCAGCACAAGCAGAATATATGGCTGCTTGCTCTGCTAGTTGTGAAGAAGCTTGGCTTCAGGATTGGTTTGAATTAGAGATAGAACCAACTGTGATCCTATGTGACAAATAGAGTTGTATGAAGATGACAAAGAATCTAGTGTTCCATGATAAGTCAAAGAACATAGGGATCTAATAAGATATGATGCAGAAGGAACTAAAGTTTGAATTTGTAACAGGTTACCGATATACTAACCAAATCTCTACCTCAAGTGAAGAAGTTACCAACATACTAACCAAACCTCTGCCTTGAGTGAAATTTGAATACTTCCGAGACAAGCTTGGTATAGCTCAAAAGGACCCTCCTCGAAAGGGGGAGTAGTATAGTCACTGATGATGAGATTGTCTCATCGAACAACAAGGTCGATGATGAGGTAACCTGTTCTCTACACCTAGATACTTAGAAATATTTAGATTTAGGACTCTTATGCTTAGAATACTTTGTTTTACATGCTTTTGATGATAGATGTATTGGTGAGAATACATGCTTTTGATGATAAGATGTATTGGTAAGAATACATACTTTTGATGACACATGTATTGATTAATGTACTTGTATGGTTGAGGATACTTGTACTTGTATTGATGAGAATACATGTGGGGATTGTATCATCCCCGGACTTTGGTCCCTGAATTGATCTGTAGACGTATGGTCTCCGAAAATGAAGTCCTTAGTGGACAGTTGAGGGGATTGGATCATCCCTGGACTTTCAGTCCTAAAGAGAGCCGCAGATGTGAGGTCTCCGAGAATGAAGTCCTTAGTGGACAGTTGAGGGGATTGGATCATCCCTGGACTTTCAGTCCTAAAGAGAGCCGTAGACGTGAGGTCTCCGAGAATGAAGTCCTTAGTGGACAGTTGAGGGGATTGGATCATCCCTGGACTTTCAGTCCTAAAGAGAGCCGTAGACGTGAGGTCTCCGAGAATGAAGTCCTTAGTGGAGAGTTGAGGGGATTGGATCATCCCTGGACTTTCAGTCCTAAAGAGAGCCGTAGACGTGAGGTCTCCGAGAATGAAGTCCTTAGTGGACAGTTGAGGGGATTGGATCATCCCTGGACTTTCAGTCCTAAAGAGAGCCGTAGACGTGAGGTCTCCGAGAATGAAGTCCTTAGTGGACAGTTGAGGGGATTGGATCATCCCTGGACTTTCAGTCTTAAAGAGAGCCGTAGACGTGAGGTCTCCGAGAATGAAGTCCTTAGTGGACAGTTGAGGGGATTGGATCATCCCTGGACTTTCAGTCCTAAAGAGAGCCGTAGACGTGAGGTCTCCGATAATGAAGTCCTGAATGAACAGGCAGGGGATTGTATCGTCCCCGGACTGAGGTCCCAGAATAGAGCCGTAGACTGGGTCTCCGATAATGAAGTCCTGAATGAACAGGCAAGGGATTGTATCATCCCCGGACTTCGGTCCCTGAATTGATCCGTAGACGTGTGGTCTCCGAGAAGTGGGGATTGTATCATCCCCGGACTTCGGTCCCTGAATTGATCCGTAGACGTGAGGTCTCCGAGAAGTGGGGATTGTATCATCCCCGGACTTAGGTCCCTGAATTGATCCGTAGACGTGAGGTCTCCGAGAAGTGGGGATTGTATCATCCCCGGACTGCGGTCCCTGAGTTGATCCGTAGACGTGAGGTCTCCGAGAAGTGGGGATTGTATCATCCCCGGACTTAGGTCCCTGAATTGATCCGTAGACGTGAGGTCTCCAAGAAGCGGGGATTGTATCATCCCCGGACTGCGGTCCCTGAATTGATCCGTAGACATATGGTCTCCGAGAAGTGGGGATTGTATCATCCCCGGACTTCGGTCCCTGAATTGATCCGTAGACGTATGGTCTCCGAGAAAGTGATTTTTGATGTGGTTACTTGTATCGGTAGGATACTTGTATTGATGATGTGGTTACTTGTATCGGTAGGATACTTGTATTGATGATGTGGTTACTTGTATCGATAGGATACTTGTATTGATGATGTGGTTACTTGTATCGGTAGGATACTTGTATTGATGATGTGGTTACTTGTATCGGTAGGATACTTGTATTGATGATATGGTTACTTGTATCAGTGTGGATACTTGTATTGATGATATGTACACTTGTATTGGCATGAATACGTGTACTAATGATGTGGATACTTGTATTGTTATGGATACCTGTATTGATGACGATGCTGATGATCGTGAGATGACGATGCTGATGATCGTGTGATGACGATGCTGATGATCGTGTGATGACGATGCTGATGATCGTGAGATGACGATGCTGATGCTGATGATCGTGTGATGACGATGCTGATGATCGTGAGATGACGATGCTAATGATCGTGTGATGATGATGCTGATGATCGTGAGATGACGATGCTGATGATCGTGCGATGACGATGCTGATGATCGTGCGATGACGATGTTGATGATCGTGTGATGACGATGCTGATGATCGTGTGATGACGATGCTGATGATTGTGTGATGATGATGCTGATGATCGTGTGATGACGATGCTAATGATCGTGAGATGACAATACTGATGATCGTGAGGATCCAGATGTTGATGTTGTTGTAGCTGTTCGAGTGCTGCAGAAGATAAAGACTCAGTACTGAAGATGTTGATGTTCCAGTATTGAAGATGTTCCAGTAACTGCTTGAGTTACTGATGATGTTGAGAAAGCTTCCAATGATTTATAGATGTATCATGTATGATGTTGATGACTCCTTGCTCGTGCAGATACTGTTATAATATCCTTCTCGTTAAGGGGGAGTGTTGAAATATTGTAACTTCAAAGAATATTATATTTGTATATTATTTATTCCGGAGATGTTCCATACCTCCGATGTGATTATACTATAAATCCGGAGATGGTTATTCCTCCAAGTTGGGTGTGGTAACTAGGGTTATTAGACCCACCATGTGGGGGTCGGCCCAGTCAGTTATAATGGGGTATTTAACCTAATGGTTAAATACGAGCCTACATGTACTTGTGTAAAATACATATCAGAGTAGTGTATAAATAGAGGAGGTGTGTTCCTCATTTGATACTCTCACACACTTGAGGATAGCACACTTGTGGAGGAGAGGTCTGCTATTGTGGAGGAGGATATCATGTCTCAGGGTTTCATCTTTGTATATTGTTGGTCATCTATATTGAGGAAGCTTTGCTGGGTTTTCTACCCCATGAGGGTTTCCCAGGATAAATCTCTGTCTCTTGTGTTTATGCTGTGCTTGTTGTTTCTTCAGTGATCCTGTATATGCTATTATTGTGAAATGGAATGTAATGCTGCTATTTTATGTCTTAGCATATTAAATCTTAACACAAACTCCATATGAGAGAACACGAGATTGCCAGGTGTGACATCCCACTCACACTTGTGATCAGCTGCCAAAACGAAGAGTTGATATGTGGACCACGCCTGAGCAGCTGTCAAACGTGGATAAAAACTTTGCACTCGGCACTTCTATTCAGTAGTAAACTCGGCTACTTGATAAAGAGGCTGTTGAACTTCACGATGTGCCCAAGAGGCCGTCAAAAAATGTGCAACCGATGCCATAATAGCGATGACGGCAACTAACAGTTTTAGAAAATCGTGACCACGGCTATCAAGAAAACTTTTTAAAGGTGAACTCGGCTACCAATTTCGCTTCCCTCCGAGCTTTGGCACTGAATCAAAAACATCAATAGTTTATAGCTGCATCTTCGGCAATTTTGAGACGAGTGATCCAATCCAAATGTTTTTCTTGAGTGGCTGGAGCGTGGAGATGCTCTTGCAAAGTTCCATTATGCATGTATTCATATACAAGAATATTCGTCCCCTGATCTTGGCAATATCCAAGCAGAGCAACAAGGTTCCAATGGTGTATTCTTGACATCAGAGAAACTTCATTCAAAAACTCTCGTTTGCCTTGATAGGAATTGCTTAACAAAACCTTAACTACAACTTCCACGCCTTCTTTTATGATTCCATAGTACACAGGTCCATAGCCACCGAATCCAATCTTGTTTTAAAACCTCTTGGTGATGACTTCTAACTCAGCTAGTGTAAAACAATGTGGCATTTGTACAGTAGTATCACCCAATACAGTATCATGCTTTTCTGATAGGAATATCTGGGAAGATATTTGAGGTTTTGAAAATCATATCTTTATCCAGTAATTGATGAGCCATAGTTCCAAACAACAAATTTTTCTGCACATACAGTTCTTTCAGGTTTGGCAAATCAGCCAAAGACAGAGGTAAGGTTCCACTCAATTGGTTATATTCAAGATGGATTCTCTTTAAGTCTACTAAAGCACCAAAATCAGGTAATGAACCATTTAAAAAGTTGTGACCAAGCCACAAATCAGCCAACGCTGTCAAATTCAATATTTGTGGAGGTATATGCCCTGTCAAATTTTTTCCTGACTTCTTCTGGTCCTCGTGTCTCATCTATCACCTGCTCTGGTTCCACTCTAGCTGGCTGTTCATTCAACATTTCTGATTCCCTTTAGCTTCACTGCAACCCCCATCGAGGTCCATAGTATTGAGACCCTGAACCTTCTGATAGCTCTTAACAAATATGTCTCAAAGCAGGTACCTCAAAAAAGGATTTGATGTCCTGAAGCAGCTTATCAATAAAAGTCACTGAGATTTGAAGCATTGCTATCTCCCAATATGTTATATGATACCAGAACAACAGCCCTCTGCGCTCTGTCCCAGCAGTCTTTAAGTGACCACCCATGCAAAATGGGAGGTAACAAATTGCAAAGTGTCTGCAAAAGAGAATGTTAAGAAGAATATTATTTATCGTGAAGCTAGAAAGAATGATATCAAAAGGCCAATTGAAACTCTGAAAGAAAATTTCAATTCATTCAGCCCCTTGAATTTAGATGTTGAATGTCATAAATGTCACAATTATGGTCATAACGTTCATGAATGCACAGATCAGTTACCATATGCGCAGACTGTTGAAACCAAAAGTATTCCCAGTAAAAGAACCTCTACAGAATTTTGGCAGAAAAAGACAGACCAACAGAGTCAAGAAGGAAGCAGCTTGGCTTTACATGGGCAGAGCAAAAGAGGTCATTAGTAAATTGACAGTGGATGTTCCAAACACATGACAGGGAATAAAGACAATTTCTTGAAATTTAAAGAAAAGGGAGGCTGTGTTTGTTTTGGAGATGAAGGTTCTACTAGAATTCTTGGAAAGGGCATGGTAAGTCTTGGGGATAAGGAAGCCAAAGCTGAAAAATGCCTTGTTGAAAATATGAAGCACAATCTCCTTAGTGTAAGTCAAATGTGTGATCAAGGACATATTCTTAAATTTGATTCCAAGAAATGTAAAATAAGAAAAAAGGATACTGGCAGATTGGTAGCAATGGCATCCAGAACCCCAAACAATGTATACATCTTAGATAAAAGAAAAGAAGAAAGATGTTGCTTGGGGCAAATAGATGAAAATTGGCTCTGGCACAAAAGAATGGGACATATTAACTTTGACAATCTGGTCAAAATTGTTAGAGTTTGCACTTTAATTCAATTTAACTAGGATCTTTAACTGAAAGAATAACAAGCACAGCAAAACACAATAGACACAATAGTTTTCCTCGGGGAAACCATAAAGGAGAAAACCCTGCAACTTCCTCAAAGATAGATTCGTCACTAATACAATATCACAAAATGGAAAACCCAAAAATAGGAAGTCTTCTGCAGCTCTCTCTTCTTTCTCCTCAGCGAACTTGTCTTCTCTCTCTTGCTTCTGCGAACTTGAGTGAGTGTGAGGTGTGTCCAAATGAGAGAGCAAAGCTCTCTATTTATACTTTACTTTTGGGTGACCTTTTTACTAATTAGGTTGGCCTCACTAAACTGACTAGGCCGACCTGTCCTAGGGAGACTCAATAATACATTTTACATTTATTCTTTGGGGTGTTATTGCCCCAACTTACAATGGAGGTTTTACCTCAATGACCTTGCATGACCAAACATAATAATGACATCCCCGAACAGAGGAAAAACATCTCCGTCCGAGGTACAAATAAAAAATACAATAATAATATAATAATAAACAAAAGAATATCTTCCGAAGTTACAATTACAACAACAAAAATCAGCAAAAGACAAATATTGAGAGACATTCCAAAAATCATGAAGCCCTTAAATTTTGTTTGCAAGCATTGCCTATATGGAAAGCAAAAAAGAGTAAGCTTTAAGACAAAAGAATATTCTACAACAAAACCATTGGAGCTAGTGCACACTGATCTCTGTGGCCCAATGAGAACCAAAGGTCTAAATGGTGAATCCTATTTCCTTTTCTTCATTGATGATTATACTAGAATGACATGGGTCTTTTTCCTTAAGAAAAAATCAAAGACATTTGAGTGCTTCAAAAATTTTAAAGAAGCAGTTGAAAATGAGACTGAATTGAAGATTAAGTGTCTAAGATCAGTTAATGGAGGTGCCTCAAATGAATTTGAGGATTTCTATGAGAAATATGGAATCAAAAGACATTTCTCAACCGCCAGGAATCCACAACAAAATGGAGTAGCAGAAAGAAAAAACAGAACTGTACAGGAAATGGCTAGAACGATGTTCAATGATTCTAAATTGTCTGACATTTTCTGGACTCAAGCTATTCATACTACTATTCATATTTTAAACAAAGGTCAAATTAGAATAGATAGCAACATGACTCCCTATGAACTTTGGAAAGGCAGGCTAGTAACAGTTAAGCATTTCAGAATATTTGGAAGCAAGTGTTATATCAAAAGAAATGATAAAAACCTAGGAAAATTCGATTCTAGATCTAATGAAGGAATCTTTCTTGGATATGCAACAAGAAGCAAGGAATACAAATGTTCCAACCTAAGACTAAAGAAGATGGTGGAAAGTCCAGATGTAAGGGTAGATAAAGCACTCACACATAGAAGACTAGAGGATGATGATGATCATACAGCATTTGAATAGTCATCAGAAGACCTACTAAAAGAGGAGTAGGCAAGAAAACGACGAGAAGAAACGCATCAAGAAGAACCAAAAGAAGAAAGAAGACCTGACAAAAATACTCCCTCCAGATATGTCCAAAAGAATCATTCTAAAGATTTGATTATCGGCGATAAAAATGTTGGTGTAGAAACAAGAAGGAAGTACTTAAAAAACACCCCTGAAGAAGTACGTTTCTCCATGTTGTCAAAAGTATAACCAAACTACTTTGAAGAAGCCAAGACTGATAAACACTGGATTAAAGCCATGAAAGAAGAATTAAATCAGATTGAGAAAAATCAGACCTGGGAACTTGTTCCAAGACCCAAAGATAAAAATGTTACTGGGACCAAATGGGTTTTTAGGAACAAACTAAATGAGGATGGACAGGGAGTTAGAAATAAAGCAGGGTTGATATGCAAGGGATATACGTAGGTTGAAGGAATAGATTTTGAAGAAATCTTTACCCCTATAGCACGAATAGAAGCAATCAAAATGTTTTTGGCCTATACTTGCTCTAAAAATATCACTATATATCAAATGGATGTAAAATCAGCATTTCTAAATGGAGAACTCGAAGAAGTGTATATAAAGCAGCCAGAAGATTTCTCTCTTTCAGATAACAAGGACTATGTTTGCAAATTAAAGAAAGCTCTATATGGGTTAAAGCAAGCGCCTAGAGCTTGGTATTCAAGACTAGACAAGTACTTGCAACAACAAGGTTTCAGAAAAGGCAATGTAGACAGTAATCTATATAAAAAAGTTGAGCATAGAAATATGATTGTTGTTGAGGTATATGTAGATGATATCGTCTTTGGAAGTAATGATAACAGTTCAAGCCAAAATTTTGCTAAGAACATGCAGAAGGAATTTGAAATGTCGATGCTCGGAGAAACTGTCTTTCTTTCTAGGACTCCAGATATCTCAACTTGATAATGGTATCTTTATTTCTCAAACCAAGTATGTAAAAGAGATGTTAAAAATATTTAATATGGAAAATTGCAAGCTCGTATGTACCCCTATGATTACTGGTTGCAAATTGAGTAAGGAAGATGAGGCAAAGGAAGTAGATTAAAAAATTTACAGATTGTTGCCGCTGGATCGCGCACATGGTTAACGCAGCAAAAATCTATGCCACTACTCCGTGCACCCTTGGGGGCCACGTAGGATAAAAGATAACCAAAACGCCCCGCTTTTCCGGCGAATTTTGGGCAAAAACCGGTAGAAATTCTTACTGGAAATTGCTAATTCCATAATTTTGCAATTTCAGCAATTTGGATTACCTAATCTAGACTAAATGCCCAATTTTAAAACTACCCAAATCGTCAAAATTAAGATCTGAGCACTCCAAATTGGGATTTGGACAAAAATTGCTCTACCAGATTCCGACGAGTTGGGGGCGTTTTAGTTAGCCCTTATACTTGATCTGTATGGAAGGCCCACACTCCCCATTTTGGTATTAGTTTCAATATGCTAGCTTTAATGTATTAAATATAGTTTTACCTTAGATATATTATTATTATAATGAATAGCATTTATTATGCTCTCTCTGTGTAATATATAAAAAGGCACCTTGCCTCATAATACAAACAAGTTTTTGTGTGCCATCTTGTATCTTTTAGTTTGTTTTATGGTTGTTGGCTCTGAGAGCTCTCTTGGGTTTTTCCATTGAGAGGTGAGGCTCTCCTAGCCTCACCTTCCATCTAGTATTGATCCTTCACACAGCTAGCATATTGAAACTAATACCAAAATGGGGAGTGTGGGCCTCCCATACAAATCAATACTGCTCCCTTGGGGGCAAGTCTCGAGTCAAGGCTGTCACCTGATCTTGACTCCTCCGTTTAGGCAAAACTCCCAACAAAGCCAAGGGGCGTAGTCCCTAAGGAAAGTTTCTAAGGTCTTTAGAGTTTCCAGTGAAATGGTTAAAGGTGTTTGTATTTTAGGAGTTATTTAAAGAGTGTTGATTAAAAGTGTTCCAAGGTAACTTGCAAAAGTAAGTTATAGAATGCTTTCACCAGCAAAATTTGAAATGGCTACCAACAGAAAAGCACAATAGCGATATGGTATTGAGCAAATAGAAATGTATAGTAAACCAGTGCCTTATGGAGTCAATATATCAGATAAATAACGTTGTTGAAAGGGAAAGTGTTTTGCAAATGCCTCTTGGTTGCTTTTAGATTATTACGGTTTGAAATTTATTACAGAAAAAGGTGACTCTCGAGATACCGTGAGGTATAGGGAGGAATGTCCGGAAATTAAAGTTTGGTGGCTCCCCACGAAAACGTGTGGGTTGGAATGGAGTCTCTAAGGCAGTGTTCAACACTATACCAAACTAGGGTATACCCTAACTGTGCCATGAGGTCTCCTCCCAGTTGTTTTCGCTTCCTCTGAAGAATTTCCCTACACAAATATTAATGCGAAGTGTCGGATTTTCACTTATGTGGATGGGTAGTTACTTTTATTAAGTGAGTTCTTAGTTTAGATGTGTAAAATTAGAAAGTGGCTACAATCGTTTATGATTTCCCACAGGCCCAGACACAGTGTCTGTTATCACCTAAACTGTAGTTACCCCTATGGATGTATCCATTAATGGATGGCAATAGGGAAGGGCAACTCAAAAGGTGCAACCACGATCACCTCGACCTCCAATATATGGTTGTCACGCCAGTCGAGGCAACCTTCACTTTATGTTATCTAGCCCAGACAACAAAGGGTGAGACCCGATCTACTCCCGACAGGAGAGATCAAAACCAAGACACCAAATCAAGTTAACTCTAAGTGAAGTAAGGTGTATGGTTTATCCTAGACCTAAGGATGAAGTCACAAGACAAGTGAGGGGTTCAACGAGTATAGCTTTGATTCATTGCTGATGTGAGAGTGACTTATAGTATTTGAAATGAGATCCAGGATTAATGTACCAGTCAATTGTGAGAAAATCCAATGCCTTGGGAACCGTGTCCAATGCAGGGTAGTCTTGGGGTTGAATTGGGGCTAACTAGTACAAGTGACAAGCTTGATCATGAAGTATGATGACATCAAAAGGGTTTAGTCCACCAAACAGGGATCAAACCACAAGTTAATCCAACAATCTAAGAAAGTCGAATTGACTTGAAGAGAGATCAGTGCCTTGGGAATTGGGATAGTGGAGTCAAAGTGAAGTTAAATTGTGGTTGATGACTCCTATTGCATGAGACAAGTGGGCAATTAAAGTCTTGATGGATGAATAGGTCTAGATCTAGAGATTCAAGCTTTGATCTAAGTGGACAACAATCCCTTAAAACAAGGAATGCTATCCCCAAGGCAATATTTGATGAAGTGACATATTATACCTAGGTTTTGAATTATGCCCGTTCCAAATCCACTAAAATCTCAAGTACCCACGTCCTAGAAGTGGACCAACTCCAATCTCCAAGGTAGTGCGACTTTGCCCAAGGAGGGTAAAAAGTGGGATAAGTGAACCAAGACAAGTCCAATGGCATCCAAACTTTAGATCCAAGTAGGTTAGTCAAGTGAGAGTGTGGATCTACAATTTCAAGGCAATCCGATGGCTAGATCTTACTAGATCTGAGTTTAAAGATCCCAAGTGGCCCAAACTAGGGATTAAATCCCTTAAAATGTGGAATAGGGCCCACAAGGTAGAAATCAGAAAAGTGACAATCTGGGGGTAGGTTATTGGATGTGTAGATTACGAATCAAGTGGAATCTCAACTACCCACGTACTAGATCTAGGTTAACTCACCCAAACCATGAAGTGCGCCCTTGCTTGGAGAGGTTAAGTGCCTTGGGAAGAGGGTCAAATGGAGGCCAATCCTCATCAAACTATAGATCCGGGATGCCGTGGATACTATAGAGGTGGGTTTTAAATTTCTTACCCAAGAAGCCACTAGATCTTAGTAGATCTGAAAAAATGTAAAAATGGGGGTTTTGATTAATTAGGGTTTGAAGTATTTTAGACAAGTGGATAGATCATGGAAAGAAATTACCTTGAGATCATACCTGAGTGATGTGAATGAGATGCCTTGTTGTTGAGGAAGACTCCCGCAGAGATCAAATGAGAGATTGGTGATTTTGCTTGCCGAAATGATGCCCTAGCCCACAAGTGCGCCCTCCTCTACCTGCCAAACCAAGGAACAGCGATTCAATCAGTAAGATCAAGTATGGAGGAAATACAAGTAAAATGCAATGATAACATGAAATAGAAGGTCCTGGGACAGTAATACTCCCTGTTACCAACGAAGAGATCCAAAGAAGAAGTAGGGAGAGTCTTCCCCTACCAATACTTCCTCCTCAAAGCAAATTGGCCTCCACCTGTAGATGCAAAAACGTGGTACAAAAGATATGGCAAAACAAGATCTCCAATAACTCAGTGCAAAGGAAGAATCAACGAACGAACACCGAAAACATTCACCACAACACTGGAGATAGATGCAATAATAATTTTCTATTCCAATAATCCAGAGCCACCAATCCCTTTACAATGAGAAGCTCTCTCATTTAAATAGGAAGAAGAGGCATCAAAATCCTAACCACTTTTTAAATGAGTGGCTAAAATTAAAAGATACAAATGTTTAATCAATGGTTGAGATGAGTTCAACAAATAAATACATGGATCACTAATAAAATATAACATAAGTGGACAAAATCGCCCTAGGAGAGGGGAATCCCACCATATCATGATGACAAAATATAATAAGAAGCTTATGGTGGGTCCAAGGGGTAATTTTAGCCACCCTTGGTCAATCCCCATAGCACAATAATAATAAAATAGTCATCAATATACCAAATCATGCCTCTATGGACAAATCGTAGGCCTCAAAAGGCCTCAGAAATCATCAAAAAGTGCCATAAGTGATGGATGCGGGTCCCAATGAAGCTGAAACTGCTGGAGGAGGTGTGGAAGACATCAATCCATCATCACTGATCATCCCATGCCAAAACATTGCCTCAGTTGCCCAAATCGAATTCCTCAATAGCCATTTCTACCAATCCTGAAATGCCTCGAGAAGCGTGAAACTGCCCCAAACTGCCTCCTGGAGTACCTGCACTATCAAGGTGAGGGCACCAGTGTGTCCAGGAGGGGGGTAATATGGTAAAAACAAGTGGCTGGACCACCCCCTCCAAGCACAGAGCCCTAGGTCAACCAAATAAAAATCCTCTCTATTCTAACAGGGTCTCCGACAGACCAAAACTGCACTGGGGTAGCCTACTGAGGCTCAATCATCACTGTAACTGCCCAGAACTGAAAACAGATTGTCTCATTGGACTCAGAAGGTCCAAATCTATCCAAGATGTGTACTCATACACCATATGAGTCTCTGCATGATCATAAAATATATCCAATATACCGGAACAGGTGAAATAATAATAATCTGTAAATGATCAAATAATGTTGTAAACCATGAATCATCATCATAACCCTGTATCTGCTGCATAGAATCATCATGTACATGTACATAGACCATATATCATCTATCCATATCATCACAAGGTCCAACCATCTCATGTCCTATGGTTGACCAAGTCAACATGACCAAATATAACTCAGACCATCATCGGAAGCTGCTGCAAAGTGTCAAAGGTTAATGCATGCTCTACAACTTATTCAAATAACAATTATAACACAAAGTAATCATTACTAGCAATCTAAATCCAAATATATAATGTCATTAATTATTATTATTACTCAGACTAGACTTTCAAGATCATACTCACTTCATAGCTGTGATCAATTTGCTAGTGAAGGGTGAAGGCTAAAATAACTGGCTAGGCTAAGGGATGACTTGACTGACTTAACTTTGTGACACTTTGGCAAGGAGAAAGGGAATACACACCATAGTATATACTGAATGAGCAACAACACAGGGAATGGCGATGTCTCACAAATGGATAAGTTGTTCAAAGAGGGTTTATTCACTTTTAACAGATGCGCACAATCCATAATACAAATGAGGCCAGCAATAATTTAGATATAGCATTTAAGTTCCATTGCTTTTTGGGCCTGAAGTTTCCATAGCCTTTGATCTATGTGTGTTTATAAACACATTGCATAGATTTACATTTATTAGAGGCTTTCTGCTGCAGGTGTGTTTTTAAGGCACTTGTTTACCTGAGCACTTCTAGGTGTGTCACAGACAGCTTGTTTACCTAGGTATTTTACATTTCCAAAAGATATAACATTTTATTTTCATGGCCATTTTCATTTGGCATGCCTTTCATTCATGTGTGTTGAAAAACACATTGCAAGAATGGGCTTTTCATACAAGATATAGCATTTCATTTTTCCAGATTTTGTATTCATGGCAGCACTAAAAGTTTCAGGTTCAGCCAACACATCTTTAGTGACTAAGGGGAATTCACAAGGAACTCCAACTCACCATAGGTAAGTTTTGTCACCAACTCAGAGCCGAAACACAATAAATAAGGAAGCTCATCCAATATAGAGGCTACAGTGAGGAAAATTCCTCCATGCCACTAGTCAAGTAGTAAGTTAGGTTGATAAACTAAAAGGTAGGTAATGGATGGATGAAGACAATGAATAATGGAGCCAACACTAACAAGCCAAAGTATGGTGGAATGATCACCTCTATTCTCCCTAAGGAGGGTAAAACCAATGGGTATGAATAGTGAACTTCTAAGTCTGAGCAGGGACAATATAGTATATATAATAAGATCAACCAAGTCCACATATCTATATGATCGCCAGATCATGACACTAGGTGCTAAGACATGCTATAAGAATAAGTATAAAAGCAATATAACCATAACACAATGATATACCTGCTGAGTCATATACCTGAATGCTCATCATCTGAACCATCATCTGTCCTCTGAAACTGCTTCTACAACTCTGGGCACTACTGACTGCTCTGTACAAATGGTATAATGGCTACATTGGTCATCTCTCTGAGTGTCCTAAGACTCAGTCATGGCATGGGGAATATATACTGCTGTCCAAAATCTGATAGTGATCCAATATAGATGCTCATCTCAGCATCTCAATGTAAGGGAACTGGCTGAATAGTGTACTGGAATCAGAAAAATAATGTATGGTAGCCCGACTACTATATATGTGATAACAGTGCCCACAAGGGGAAAGAGCATAGTCCGATTATAAACCAAATATTTATTCCGATTTGAAAATTGTAATTGTGGAACAATTGTACAATAATTACAAGGAAAGCAAAAGAGCACAAACCTATGTGTCACTTTTTGATCATCCACCACTAATCGGCAAATCCTTTGTGTGGTGGTGAGAGCATACTTCGTGGCAACGAGGTTGTGTTATTTCTAATTTTACACACTTGCGATGAAATAAAATTAACTATCATACCCCCAAAGCGGGGGAAATGAAACGCCGAGAAGAAATTCAATATGTTGTAAAATGAGAAAAAATTGTGTGTACGGTAGACAATATAATTTTATGTGTTTGAAAGAAAGTCTAGCTAATTTATGGTAGGGACAGTAGTCAATGAAATTGAAAGGAAAACTCTATTGCAAGTACTAATAAACACTATTTAATATATACCCATGTAATCGATGGCAAGTAAAATGATTTGTACATTAATTTGTCATACAAAAAAACATACATGCGTGAGTAAAACAATAAATGGCTAGGTAGTGATCAAGTTTGACTCTAAATATATTGGAAATCAACATCGGTAGTTTCATTTGGTAGAGGGAGTGCAAGGATTGGGGATTGCAATTTTAAGTGTGAAAGGGATAGAGAATGCAGGTATGCCTCTTGTTTTTTTCGAAGTGAGACATATGAAGTGTCTTTCATCTTTGCATAATGTTTGAAGGAGAACGATGGTGTAATTTAGATTCCTTCTAACCTTGTAGTACATGGAATTGCTGTGAGTGTTAATCATTGACCTTCATTGTTACCATTGTCAATGGTTGACCTTGTTAATGTCATTCCTTGAGATTTATGGATAGTCAATGCCCAAGCCATATTGAGGGGGATTTGTGGTTGTTGCCCAGGAGCATGACCTGCAACAATTAATCTCGGAAATAAATGAACGACATAGACATAAACATAATAGCAAAGTTTAAACTTCTGTTACAAAGGAATTAATTGAAGCCTCATCTTCTTTGAGGTATTCTCCAAGTGACAATATGACGTGTGAAATGGCAAAAACTATTTTAAAAAGAAATCTTGGGTAAATGACAACAGTAATTGTATGGATATTATGCAAGAAAACTTGAATGCAGTGAATGTCGACATGCTTTAGTATAAATGGAGAGTTTTTCGTAAGCATATGTTGATCAATTAGTCTTTGTAAAGGAAAACTCCTTCCGTATTACATATTATTGGCGTTGTAACCACACATGTATATGTTTGAAACTTTAAGAGACGAAGGTCCTACTCCTACCTATGAGTGCTTTACTCATTTCATGGCCTTTCAACCAAACATGTGTTGTAGATGATCATTTTGTATTTTAGTGTGAGATATATATTTAATTAATGTTGGAAATGTTCTCATTTACATTATTACAAAGTTCCTCTTTCACATGCCTAACATATGTGTCTTGGAATTGTTTTTATGACATAAAATAGCTCTCTATACAAAATTAATATCTTATATTGATTGATAGAAGTAGTCCACAAAAACATATAAGGCCCAATTTACCACGATCCTTATGCAAATGAGGGCAATAGCAAGAGAGTGGTGCTCTCTACTAACATCATGATGTATTGGTTTCAATGTCAGTATGTTTGTTTTCAAAAAAATGCCCATTATCAACTTTCCACTTATTTTCCTAAAAAATGTTCATGACATACATAGAATGGAAGAATGTAAACCATACACAACTCCTTGTGGGTTCTATTATATCCTATATTAATAGAGTGATGTGGAAGCTTACAAAGTACAATGTTTGTCGATTCGAAGGTGAAGAGTGTAAATCATTCACAGCTCTAGAGTTGACGTAAAGTTGCACTCACTGCTCTAAATGCAATAGAAGGGTTGCGATGTAATGCATACCTACTTTCATAGCTTTGAAAGTGAAGGTGACCATTAACCAAGTTTTGTAGAAGTACTTCTACAAAACTAACCCCTATGCCGCTAACATTTTTGAATCTCTACATATTTTTTATATTTGAATCTCTACCTCACTTGAAGGGTTATTCTACACGCAATTGTCGTTGTAATTGGATTTTTTCGTTCATTTTTGGATTGTAGGGCTTGATTGTTGTATACAATAGTGGCCAATTCCAAGGGAAAGAACCAATGGAAGCTGCGTCAGATGGTGTTGGGCCATCCTCAGCGAGGTCTGGGAATCCATCGTTTACTTTATTGGCTGCTAATTTGCATTCTAATAGAGATAGCAAGCCCTCCTCGGAGTACTCCGTGGATGGTTTTAAAATAAATCAAAATCTTTAAAATAAAAATTCCATTATTAAATTTCAATTGATTAAATCAAATCTAAAGTTCAAACAACATTCGTACAAATATTTATTCTTAAATTTATCAACTTACACGGTGGGACCGCAACCCGCCACTGGTTCGATAAGGATGTCAGGTGACAAACAGTACTACCAAGCCTGTAATAACGTTAAATTATTTGGCAGAGAAATCCAAGCTACCCATTGTTCTGGCCAATTCCTATACATACTAGACTCCAAATCCCACATCCTTCTCATAGTATTTCTCAATGATCTATGGCAACCAAGCTACCCAGTGTTTTACTTTCAGTCGGGTTTGAACGTTCGACCATAGCGCAATTGAGGCATGCCCAAATGTCTTTTTCCACTATAGCTAATGCAAAAGCGCTGGAGGGAAGGAAGTCGGGGTTCGCCAGTAGGGGATTCGTGGATTTCCAGGGTAAATTTTCAGTTTTGCCATTGTTTGCTAAAACTAACTTTGCTAGAAGGGATGGCGGAACCCCAAAGCTTTCGAGGTAGAGTTCTTTTTCCTTTGAAATTTCTTCCCTTCCAATTTTCTGCATCTTGTTTGATATTTTGCGAATTTGATATGCGATGCGTTCACAGTAACTTAACGAGTTTCCGTTCTTGCAGGGTTTCAGTTTTTTTTCAAACCATTTTCTTAGAGGTCTTTTTCTACTATGACGATCACTCGATATATTAATAATGATAAAAAGAGTACTTTCCATTATTATAGATCACTATTTCCTGATATATTAATAAAAAGACTACATAGATCACAGCAAGGCCGTCTTCTTCCCTGAAACATTGCAAGCATTTTTGAACTTCCACAAATCTTACTCAGAGCTTCCGTGCGTGTGAGTTCCATGTTCTCTCCACGAACTTACCTCAATTTTGTTTGTTCATTACAAATTGTCAAAGATCTCTTCTCTATCGACTGGAAACAACAAAGCAACATATGATTCCATACTATATTTATCTTTAAAAACAAGATTCACATCTAAATATATTTTTATTCAAAACAACAATTCACAGAAACACAAATTTGAATAACTCTGATCATTCTATGACCCACCTAGTCAAATTAAATATCTATTCAAGAAAGAAATAGATGTAGTCTGTAAACGTCTCCAAACGTATCTAAGAAATAGATCCAACCAATAGCCAATAAACGCATCCAATATTCACGTTCTACTATAAAGTTCGTCTTCTTACCTAAAAAATTGCAAACATTTCTTAACATTAAAGTCCTACTCAAAGCTTCCGCACGTGTGACTTTCATATTCTCTCCACGAATTTGTCTCAATTTCGTTTGTTCATTACAAATTGTCATAGATCTCGTCTCTATTAACTGGAAACAACAAATTTGATTTCATGTTAAATTTATCTTTTAAAAACAACAAGTGCTCATCTAAATAGTTGATTATGGCACATCAATTGACTATACGATAGGGTCCATGCCAAAGGCCTGAGCCTTATTCAGTCAAATCTCATTCTGTTTCCAACTAAAGCTTAAATTTCATTGTAGATTTATAAAAACATGAAGTAATTTGAATATGAATTTCTCAACATGTTTACGCAATCCATGGCAAAAACATGAAGTAATTTGAATATGAATTTCCCAACATGTTCACGCAATGTCGATCGTCACTTGACAACTCCATTTCAGAAACTGAAGAAGAGTGTGAGGGCTCCTCTTTACTATTATCGTCGTCGCCTCCTTAAATTTACGTTTAAAAAGTAGAATCATAGATCATTCACCTCCTTGATTTAGGATTTAAAGTATTGATGTATGTTAGTTGTTAATTAGAAGTATATATAATATTTTCAGAGACAGGTGAGAGATTATCATAGATTGAGATTATATTGTTTGAGTTGTGTCAGACAAGAATGATGGAGTCCCGGATATTCATGTAACGCCGGAACAGGCGAGAGCAGATTCGAGCAGCAATGAGATGAGAAGACCTACGCACCGTCTACATCACAGCTGGTCTGATACATCCATGGTGTCATTTGTATCAAGCAACATCGAAAGTATAAGCTTGAGCAGAGAATTTGATAACGTTCTTACAACGGCCAGGAATAATTCCAGTGTTGCCCAGGTTTCGATAATGGATCATCATCGGATCCTGGTTTCGATCTCGCCCGTGTCTGTTCATGGTATATCCAGGCTGCAGCAGCACCAGATTTATCACAACCCCACCACCATCGTTCAGGAGACTGGCACTGGAAATAACATACACAGTCATAACAATAATGCCCATCTTACCGAGAACGGGAATGGCGATGATGCGAAGCCTTTGGTGGCCAAGAAACCCAAGAAGTCAGAGAGTGTTGAGAAGATTGTGAGATTATACTGAGAATGACAGAAGAATCATGCGGCCAACATTGGCGCCATGCGTTGGATGGATGTGGGGAATTCATGGCCAGAGGGTTAGAAGGCACAGCGGATGCTCTCAAATGCCAAGCCTGCAGTTGCCATCGTAACTTCCACAGGCGAGAAATTGAAGGCGAGGGCGGGTCGAGTAACTCGTCCTTGCAGGATGGGTGGTATCTCGACGGCTCGGCTAGACCGGCGGCGATGGCGGAGGTGCTGGTGTCCTGTTGTTCTCTTCCCCATCTCCACCGCCCACTAGTGCGCAGGCGTTGGGTCCACAGATGTTGATGGCGTTGAGTTCCGCCTGCAAGCTCGACAACCCGGACCAACATTGTGAGACAGGTGGTGGCTCCTCATAGGCCATCGACAGACGACGATGGCCTGAGAGGAGCCGGCCCCTTAAAATACGCCCTCGGTGTAATTAAGAAAACAAAATAAAGTATACACCCTGCAATATTGAAGTGTGTGTGTGTGCTTGTTGTGTTGTTAGAAAAATTTATGCACAAAATTCACACAAGTACAAATCCCCCCACGGGGGATGGGGTGTGGGCGTTGAGTATCCCACTGCTCTTGTTTAATGATTTACAATAATGCTCAAAAGAATGCCTCTTTAGTCCATTTTATATGGATCTAAGGGCTTACAATGAACTAGAAATGACAGCTTGAAGAAAGGATGTCCACGGAAGGTCTTTTTGGCACTTTCTGGCGGAAAATGGCAAGAACTTCCTTCTGTAATTCCATGGACCTGCTAAAAAACAGCAAGCAAATCTAGTTAAAATATGATGGTAAACAGAAATTAAAAAATAAAAAATAAATAAATTTGTATTTAGAAAATATTTTAGAAAAATAACTAAGTGTACAAATTTCTAATCTAGATCTAGTGAGAAATGAAAGCCTTTCAAAGTATTTAGATCTAGATATTCACAAAGTACTGAAATAAGATGGATCTAAATGATGAATTATATTAAAAATAGATCTACTTCTCAAGCACTTAGTATAACAAAGAAAAAGGGAAAGATAGAGGTTCTTTGATTGAAAGAGATGAATGAAGCCTTTCAAGCCCAAGCTTGATCTTTGATAGTGTTCTTTGGAAGCTCCTGTAAACAAAATATTAGCTTTGAAATTGTGTTGAAGAGGAGAGAAGAGACAACCGAGTTCAAATCCCTCTTCAAGCTTGTGATCTGCACAACTAAGACAACTTCTTGCATATAATGAGTTAGATCTAGTGTGTTTGATAAGGAAAAATCGAAAGAGCCTAAATACAACCTAGTATAGTTGGCTACTTCCTAATCTTTCAAAAGCGATACACAAATAAGCAATTTAACGACAGCAAATGCTTACTCCGTGAACATTCAAGCTAGATCTACCAACAGAAATAAAACAAGAAGAGCTAAATCAGAACAATATCACCTCATATAGTAGCATGCATCAAAATTGTACAACAATGGACCTCCAAAGTCTTCACTTACATTCAAAAATATTCAAGATTACAATGGGCAGAGGTTCTATGCATCCATTCTCAAACCAATGGAATATGCCTCGTTTATATAGAAATTATAAAAGGAGAGGGCGAGTGAGTGAGCCAAGAGGCTAGCGCATGAGATGGAGGGCGAGAGCTAAATTAAAGGAGTGATCCATGCTTTTTCTAGATGTTAACTAATGTTTTGGTTGGTGTGAAGGTGAGGTGGCACCCCTCTTCTCATTGGAAATATCGCCCAAGCTACGAGTGGCCACATGAGAAGCGACCCCCACGTGAGGAAAATCCACGCATAAGGAAAGGCGCACTTCCAAATCAATGGAGTGATTCGCTATCCTAACCTTTATTTGGCATGTGCTTTAATCCTTGAACATGGTCGCCCTCCACTGGAAACCCACTTCAACCTTTTCCAAATCATTTTTTACATTTTTTTGGATTTTTTAATTTTGTCATTTCTGTAATTCGTAGAACACTTAGCATTTAAGTGTCGTTTTGTAGCACTTTTAGGAAAAAATGCCACAAATGACAATTTAGTCGCCCGAAACCCAGGAAAAGTGGGTCCTAGGTTGAAGAGGATGCTCTGAGCATCAAAATGAGCATCCCCACTCCAAATTCCGCCTCTGGACCACTTTTTTATTACAATTTGAATTTTTCCAATTAAACCATTAAAAAATGGTCTAATTTACGGAAAGGAAAAAAAAAAAATTTATTTTTGTCGGAATGAACTCAAACTCCTAGGGGACCTAGTGCATGTCCATACGACTTATTACTGATCGCTAGCATGTAAAAATACATAGACACATAGGCTTTAATAACCTCCCTAAGATCAACCACCATGGAAAATACTCCAGCTTTGGAGGTATGAGTGAAAAACTCAGGAGTTATACGCCACTGAAGCGCAATGCATAATTCCTAAGGAAAAAACACTCTAGAGTATCCCCTTGACAGCAAACCCTAAGGTAGGCCAAGCCTTTTACAAAAGTATCATGCTTAGACCAACTTATTACAATTCCCCCAAGGGGGTCTGGACATGCAAATTTTACAAAGGGCCAAAAATTTGGCTGATGGACTTCGGAACACTGATGATGAACAATGTAAGTTGTTCGAGTCTTCAACGGTTCACTCAAAATCCACTAAGTGCAATTTAGTGGATAACATCTGGCTCCAACTGCGAGAGGTGTGCTCGATCAGCCTTCAGGCAAGGAGAGGATACGAGAACACCAGAATCTCTAGTTTATACAACCTGTAAAAACATCTCGACTTGACAAGAAAAACCTTCAGCGGCACAAGTTTTATGAAGAAACATCATCCTATATCGATTTTATGTGACAACACAAGCGCAATCAACATCTCCAAGAATCCTGTGATGCACTCCAAAACCAAAAATATTCCAATTAAACACCATTTTGTGAGAGAACAAGTCACTGAAAATATTGTCAAACTAGATTATGTGGACACCAAGGAACAGATTGCAGATACATTTACAAAGCCGCTTCCAAGAGATACTTTTGAATATCTCAGGCATAAACTAGGCGTTATTTCCACTCCACATTAATTCCAAGCATCTACGACGTGACAGGAACTTGGCACAGCAGAAGAAAGAGAGGAAGCATGAAGCCAGGGGGAGCATCCCTTTGCCATTGATGTCAAAGGGGGAGAAATACCTAGTAGAAGGTTTTGTAGAGAAATGTTGGATTAAAGTTTGCATAGTAGCACTCAAAGGATCAATTGGCATGAATAGAGGGGAAGCACGTTGCGCGCAGAGAAGAAGAGATCATACTCAAGGGGAACTCAATTTTGATTGGTGTTGACATCAATGCCAAAGGGGGGGATTATTGAACTTTTGTGTTGCCATTGATGTCAAACAAGAAGCATGATGATGTCAAGCAAGAAGCATGAAGCCTTGATGCCAGTTTGAAGAAATATATACAAAACAAGGCTACCTATCCGCGCAATATGGATGGGTACATGTCGCATATCTACCAGGCTTTTGTAAGCAATAATATCAAAGTGCACAGAAAAGACTTAATCAGCTCGAATGCATTGTGATGGGTTGAAGAAAAAGGTAGTCGGCTCCAATGCATTGCGATGGGTTAACTTGACCAAGAAGAAAAAGGTAGTTGGCTCGAATGCATTGCGATGGGTTAACTTGACCAAGAAGAAAAAGGTAGCCGACATAAATAACCCCCCACTTGTGGACAAATTAAGCTAATCAAGGAAATAAGTGGTGATATAAATCAACCAAAGATTAAAGTGAAGGGTGTGTGCAAAATGGAGATGTAAGTATTATGTGTTTTGGAAGCTTCAATTTATAGGGGTATCAATGGCTCCTTGATCCAGAAGAAAGAAACAGTAAAGAGCCAAGTGCGCAGAACAGAAAAGCAGAATAGCAGACACTGCGCAGAAGTACAGATCAAAGAAGTGCGCAAAATCAGAGGAATGAGCCAAATCAAAGCAGTAGCAGAATATACAGCAAGAGAACAAGAGCACAAACCGAAGCAAGTGGAGTAGTGTCAAAAGCACAACAATTGCGTAGAAATAAGGTTGAGCACACAAGTGCGCGCGAAAGTGAAACAGTGAACAAGACATGTGTGAAGTTATGTGTGCAAATCAGAAGACAGAGCGACAGGAGAACATCTACTTCGATATCTCAGGGTGGTAGGACGAGGCAAGGAAAGGAGATTGCAGTCTCCTCTCGGGTTGGTGCCTGAACACAGCAAGTAGGTGCTTGCGCAGAGGATTGGTGTCCTCACAATTTGGAGCCTGTATCAGCAAGTTGGTGCTTGCGCAAAGGATTGGTGTCCTCACAATTTGGAGCCTGTAATCTGCGAGTTAGTGCTTGCATGTGGGATTGGTGTCCCAATCAGAGTGGTCTTTGAGTGAGTTGGTAGTCACATCATTGGAGATTGGTGTCTCCCATCTATCTATGTAATCCAATTTTCATACATATATATATATAAAAAAAAATCAAATATTTTGCTCACAGTTGTCCTTTATTGATGTGTTTTTAAATAAGAAATTGTGCATGATTTTTAAAGTGAAAATTTGTCTAATCTCCGCATGATATTGATTCACCCCCCTCTCAGTATCATTAAGAATTCCAACAAGGGTAACAGTTGCACTTGTTTTATTAAAGCCCCTAGAACATGTTTGATGTAGCCCTTGAGGCAGATACTAGTTTCTAGGTTTATTTTACTAGTCACTGTTGCTGTTGGTTGTGGGTCTCTTTTTTATTTCTTTTATTCCTCCGAAGGTGGCAAAACCTATCATAACTCAGTTGTCAACCAACAATGAAGACAACCATCACTAGCTGCTATCTACAAATATGGGCTAACTCATTGTCATTATTCGAGGAAAACCACACCCACCTGAAATGACCCACTGGTGGTCCATAAGGTGGTGGACTTCCACTCTTGCCAGATGCCTCCAAGTCTTGGGCCGTTAACTTATTTCCTTACATCCAAGGAAAATGCACTCTTAGCCAAGCAGAAGCAATTCCAGGTATTAGTCTAGGACCAAAAGGCTGTTCAAACTAGATAGTACCCACAAGGATACCACTGTCCCTTGTGGTCATCACCGAGGCTACCCCCAATGGGGTAATGTACTTTCTAGTAGCATCTAGCCTAAGTCCAATAGATGAACCAGATACTACTCCAGATTGCAGTTTAACCTCTTGCCCAAGAGGTATCTCTTTTTTCCTTTTTATCAAATCGCATGCACATATCATTTTTATGAATAATGTTTAAAAGAAGCATTTTATTCAAATAAAGTTTTGCTATAAATTCTAAAATAGTGAGATAAACATCATAAAGTATCATATTAAAGCCCACTAAAACTAATTTGGCATGTCTCACATATGTTTAAGCCCCTTTGTGGACTGAGGGAACCAGGGTTGGAATTTGACGGGTAAAATGTCTGTCACGAGTCATTTTGCCCATCTGATATGGTTAATTTTTTTATGGAACCGTTTTGTTACAGTCAAGCTTTTGCCCAAAAAGTATTTTTGATGGTTATTGTATTTTCAAAACTGTCATTAAATTTTCTTCTAAAATATTAATGTGTAAAGTGGAATAATTTTCACCTGAAGCGAGAGCAATTGTACAACAAAAATTAATTTGGAAGAGGAGGAGTAGCACAATAAAAATTCCTAACAAACTTTCAGCCCAATTTGAGGTTACATTTATGATTTTACAGCTTACCGTTCCAATTTCCTTTCTTATGGTCATTAATTTGTTAGATAAACCATCACAAACAACGTCAAATCAAAATTACACATTCTTTATTTCTTCTGTTTGCATATGATTTCAAATTTTATGAAGTTCAGTGCTTTTATTTCCTATATAAATTATATAAATTTGCAGTTATAAATTTTTTAACAGTTTCATTATCCAAAGATATAATTTTTAATCTGAGAAGGCAAATATTTTTTCAAAATCTAGAACAAAACGTATTTGTACTATGAGTATTTTACTATTTATACCCAAAACGTAAAAACAAATTTGTTCTACGGTTGAAATTAAAATCAAATTCCAACACTTGAGGGAACCAATTAAGGCAGTCCAGAAGCAGTACACAGATATGCAGAGGTGGTTACCAAGCGGCAGATGCCTGAGTTGGATATAAGATGTAACAGCACATCCTACACGGCTGACGGCAGTGGTCATAATGGACTTTCTACCCAGACCAACGCACACATACAATCCCGTAAAACTATTAAAAAAAACAATTACTGGACTTGATATGAATTCCCACAATATGCCATTTAGAAATCACACACAGTAATCACCACCCATTAAGCCCTTGTGCATCACCAGCTACGGGAATAAAACGGAGAACCACAGTCCTCAATCGTATAATTATAAATCTCCTCCCAATATGTAAATAAAACATTCAAATCTCGACTGACGTAAACTCAAAAGACGCTATAGGAAACCAGAGCCAGTAAAATACTTACCCCAAATCGTCAAACTTGAAGTCAATTCGTTAATTGACAGATCAATCCACCCGTTGGCAAAAAGAAGTCCTGATCACAATATCTCCGAACCGAGTGGTAACCAGAGTGACATCAATCGATCAATTTAGGTCTTACCGCGTAGATCAGACCGGACTACTCAAGTTAATAACAGAAAACGCACATGGGGACTTTGGGTATTACTGTATCTATCAACCCACGGCTCTTAACGAAATTTATAGAGGCAATTAAAAGTCAAAACCCCCTGTGAATAGTCATTATTTTCCCACTGTTTGTTTCTTTGAGTGAATAGTTTTTTTATTGATAATAATAATAAAGGATGTCTTTTTCCAATGTTACTTTCAATCGTAACTTTTTTTATTATTGTATTATTAAATCATTTAATTCAAAATTAAATTTTATTAATAATTAGTACATTTAATTTAGAAAATAAAAATTATTGACATATTCCGATCTAATAATTATTTTTTCATTTATAACCTTTTATTATTAAAAATAATAATCTAATTTAAATATGTAGAGTGGACACTTTACTCACTCAATTATATGGGTGGAAATGCGACGATACGGATAAAATCAAAAAAATTGTTGGAAGTTACATGTATTTTTTTGTTTTTTTTCTTAAAAGCTCGATATTCGTCGGATATGCGACGCACCGTCAGATACTCGACGTACAACCCATCACAGTGTCAGACAATCGACGATTTACTCAATTAATGCTTTATTCGTACGCCCGAATATCTAATAGCTTCGACATTGTTGCTATAATTGCGACGGTTTTCAAAGGCTCTAGGGCCTATTTTGTACTATTCATAATACAAAATTTGGTGAGGAAAAATGTCACATAACATTCCTCAAGGAGGCCAAGGAGACGTGGGATTTGCATCGGGGGTTTCGAAGGATCAAAAATGTTATTGCCCTTGTAAAAGATGCAAAGGCTTGAAGATAAAGAGACTTCTAATAACAACAGCTAAAAGACATTGTAGAAACTATGGACACACTGAAGGCGGGCATGAATATCATCCATTAGTAAGTTATTCATTATATGCCTTTGTATTGCATATTGTTTTTGTAAATGTTTATAAGGAAATGCAAATTCATCAATAAGTCCTACATGTTACGGGTTAGGGTTTAAGAGTAACAAGTGTCTCTCATCCTACATGTTAACAAAAATAAATAAAAAATCCTAATTTTTTTCAATATATTCTTAAACATCTTGATAAATTGCACAAGCTTCATGATCCGGATTTATGTGGGAACGAAACAAAAGATAGCATATACAGAATCATATACCGAGATATATTGCAAATAACACAGTGATACAGTAAACACATATTCTATTAAATAGCGGAAATAGAACAGACTGTAAAATACAATAGCTAGAATGGTGGTAGCTATCGGATTTATGTGGGAACGAAACAAAAGATAGCATATACAGAATCATATACAGAGATATATTGCAAATAACACAGTGATACAGTAAACACATATTCTATTAAATAGCGGAAATAGAACAGACTGTAAAATACAATAGCTAGAATGGTGGTAGCTATCTCTGAGAAGAGATGTGGCCGCTATGCTCATTCGTGCCAAGATCAATACAAAGAGAGGCCGAAAGGGCCTATTTATCATAAGCATGAGGGAAAGAATCCCAAACATCCAAAAACCTAACCCTAGGAGATGAAGCGCCAAAAGTCATGTGGGCCCCGTTTGGGTAAGTTAGTACATCAACTTCTCGGGGTCGTAACTTTTGCATACGATCTCCGTTTGGGGCGCTCGGTAGCCCGTTGGAAAGGTCTATCCGAGATTTACAACTTTCGACTGGGGCCAAATATATGTCGGGGGCAACCATTTGGCCCCCCAAATTGCCAAAAAAGGTCGTTTAGGGCCTCAAAATGGCCCCGGAAGTTCAGGACCCAAAAAACTGCTAAAAATAGCAATTTACCAAAATTGCCAGACGACTGTTTTGAGCCAGTTGGAAGAGGTGGGCCGCCACCGATATCCACCTGGATCAATCCTCCCTTCTTAGGAAGCAATGGTCTCCATTGCGTTAAATCCCTTATCATATGTCGAGCTGTGTGTCGAGTTGAGCTCTTGGTGCGACATTTGCTGAAGTGGAAAGGTTGCCTTACTTTGACATCTTCAGAGGGTTGTAATTGTTGTTGATGGATGCGTTGGAGCTGTTCAACAGTTTTGGTTGTTGTGGTATCCTTGGTATGCACCGGTGTGGATGGTTTCTTTTTGGAGGGGCCCCTTGAATGCGTGGCCTTGCACTGTAGAGGTACCCGAATAGGCGATGCTGCACTAACTTTGTGTTTTTCTTGTTTCTGCTGAGTAGAAGGATAATCTGCAGATGTTGTGGATGTCTCTGCGATCTGATGTTCACCTTTAGTGGCAATTGCGAATAGGGAAAATTTCCCAGTGTGGGAGATTATCTTTCTTCCCTGCTCGTTTGGGGTAGGTGCAACTATCTCTGGTATCCGATAGAGTTGTCCTCCCAAAGTGACAATGACACTGCGAGGTCGTGATTCATATACAGCATGACGCTTCCACATATATGGTTGTCCTAAAAGAACATCACATACTTCAAGTGGGGCCACATCACACAATACCTCATCTTTGAAGGGCTTGATGCCATATGGTAGGCGCCATTGGTGACTAATACGGATCCTTCGTCCTTGGCTTAGCCATCCAATGGTGTATGGTTGTGGGTGTGGCGTTATTGGTAGCTCCAATCTCTTGATGACTTCTTCTGAGATCAGGTTCTTCTGGCTGCCGCTATCCACAACAAAGTGTAGGGGAATTCCCTTCACCCACATCTGTGAGTGGAAAAGGCGCTCCTCCGCCTCCGACTCTTCAGGCTCCTCTGGATGAATCTGTGTGGTGGCAACAACGGCACTGGGTTCTGCATCAATGATCTGCTTCCCTTTTCGCGCGGCTGTGAAATTAGGTTCCGAGTCAGAATCGAAACTGGGATCTGATTCCGAAGCTTTGATCTCAGCCACCAATGACTGTTTTGAGTGACAATCATCAGTGTTGTGCCAGGGGCTTTTGTGGAACTCGCACCACTTCCCTGTGTCCTTCTTTGTCTTTTCTTTACCCTTCTTCGCCTGTGGTTGGGACTGGTTGTCCTTTTCCTGCCCCGTGTTCTGCGAGCCAGAGTTTCCCTTGCCCTGCTTCTGCGTAGTTCCGAAGTCACGCTTGTTCTTTTGCTGAAATTTCTGCTCAATTTTGACAGCATATCGATAGGCGGATCCGAGTGAAGAGATTTCCAGGAAATCCATCTCTGTTCGGATGTACCGGTGTAGGCCACTGCGATATTTCAGTACTAGGTGCCGCTCGGAGTCCTTGATACCTAGCTTTGTGCGCAAGGTATGAAAATTGTTGGTGTACTCCGACACCGTTTGGTCCCTCTCTTGATGCAGAATGGTCCATTTTGTGTACTGGTCATCATAGTTTCCAACAGGGTAATATTGTTCCTTGACGGCATCTATAAAAGAGGCCCAAGTGGGATTGGAATATTCAAACAATCTAGACTCGTCTGATGAGTTTTGCTCACAATAAGTTTCCCACCAATTTTTGACATGGGGGACGGCCTTAAGGAGCGCAAAGATGATCTTTTCCCTGTCGGAAAATTGGTGGACAGAGAAATACCCTTCTAGTAGATTCAACCATTTATCTAGGGCATTGGCATCGATTTGGCCTTCAAATAAAGGGATATCAAAATTAACTTGTACCTTGAAGGGAGTCATATCTCCGAAATGGCTGCTCATTGAGGGTGCATTTGCCGCTGTTGGCATGCGTTGAAGGATTTGGGCGAAATGATCCATCATCTCGTTCCTCTGTCGTGCGAGGGCTTCCTCGAGCAACAACTTGATAGGATCTACTGCTCCGTCGTCTCTCTTTTCTTCCGCCATGGGAGGCCGTTTGGGGCGACGAGAGTGGTCTTCCCCAAGTGAAACTAGTTCGAGACCCAACTCTCTGTATCCTGACCTCGTCGGGGACATGCACCGAGAAACAATCAAAGAGCAGACCGCTCTGATACCACTGATCCGGATTTATGTGGGAACGAAACAAAAGATAGCATATACAGAATCATATACAGAGATATATTGCAAATAACACAGTGATACAGTAAACACATATTCTATTAAATAGCGGAAATAGAACAGACTGTAAAATACAATAGCTAGAATGGTGGTAGCTATCTCTGAGAAGAGATGTGGCCGCTATGCTCATTCGTGCCAAAATCAATACAAAGAGAGGCCGAAAGGGCCTATTTATCATAAGCATGAGGGAAAGAATCCCAAACATCCAAAAACCTAACCCTAGGAGATGAAGCGCCAAAAGTCATGTGGGCCCCGTTTGGGTAAGTTAGTACATCAACTTCCCGGGGTTGTAACATTTGCATACGATCTCCGTTTGGGGCGCTCGGTAGCCCGTTGGAAAGGTCTATCCGAGATTTACAACTTTCGACTGGGGCCAAATACCTGCCCGAGGCAACCATTTGGCCCCCCAAATTGCCAAAAAAGGTCGTTTAGGGCCTCAAAATGGCCCCGGAAGTTCAGGACCCGAAAAACTACTAAAAATAGCAATTTACCAAAATTGTCAGACGACTGTTTTGAGCCAGTTGGAAGAGGTGGGCCACCACCGATATCCACCTGGATCACTTCACCGCATTGATTTGTTGTGTTTGTTTCTTGATCTCACCCAAGCTGGTTGCTCGATATAGAATACCAACTCCTAAGTACACCTAACTCTTGGATGGCCAATAATTTGTTAACCCTTAGTCCCTTATCCCTTGACCCCTTATAAACCCCTAAACCATTAAGTAATACCCCTATCCCTGACCCCTAATTACCCCATCTTAACCCCTAACCTCAACTATCAACCCCTTGTAAATTAAATCGTGGTTTCTAACTTGGGCTGGGGAAAGTTGCCATCCACTTAAAACTTGTGGTCTCCAAGTGATATAAAGAAAGAATATGGCATTACAATGATGAAGGCAAAATAAGATCAATATGTTTTTTTTATGGTTATTGTGACTATATATCTCAAAAGGTGTATCTCTTCCTGCATGTCAAGAAAAGTAACATTTTTCCTAGTTTTTTTCAACATTTTCTTAAATATCTTGATAAATTGTACAAGCTTCATCATTGATTTGTTGTCTTTGTTTCTCGCTCTCATCTAAGTTGTCTTTGTCTTTGTCTTTGTCTTTGTTGTCTTTGTTGTCTTTGTTTACCTATATTATATTTGTAAACGCTTGTATCATTTAAATATTTGTTATATACACTAATATTACTTTAATGTTTGTAATTGTAAAGATTGGTCCCCCTAGGGCATTGCTCGAGGAGGAAGAGGTGCAGTTTGTACAAGCGCTTGTTCAAGAACATGGAGAGAATATTGAGGATCGAGCTAATGATCCTGTGGAAGAAGATAATGATGTCGATAACACAGTTGAAGAAGATGAAGAAGATGGGACAAATAGATTTATCCAAGAGACATTTAATAATGCTGGAATGGATGATGATGGAAACCAGTTTGATGGTGCTTATGATATACCTGTACTTCAGAGGGAAAGTGAACCTCTTTATGAAGGCTCGAAAACAAGTATTCTCTCTGCCATGTTGTTGTTGGTAAAAACAAAGGTTGTAAATGGTTTGTCAAACACATGTGTCACCCAACTCCTAAGGTATGTAATATATTTTGTCACATTTAGTACATGATGATAAAGGTTTTATTTTTCCCCTTGTTTTTAAGGTTAGTTGATCTATGACTAATATTATTTACATTAACAAGTACTGTTTTGTTATATTGTAAATTGTTAGGTGAATTTGTGTTACCACCGTCAAATGTCTTACCTCGTACATACCGAGATTTACAAGCCATAATGAAAAATGTTGGAATGGAGTATCAAGCTATTCATGCATGTCCTAATGGTGATATTATTTATTATAGAGAACATGCGTCAAAAGACAAATGCCCGAAATTTGAAGAGAGTATATATCGAGTCGATAAATTAACAAAAAAGTGCCTTGCAAGGTTCTTCATTATATTCCCATAATTCCACGTTTGCGACAATTGTTCAGGTGCAAAAGCATAGCATAGTTAATTTTTTATACCTCATTTTGCCATTTTCAGTCATGCATGCCTTACCACCATGGGAGCGTGAATTCCATGACCTCCTAGGTGTGTTAAACTCATTTTTGTGTAATAAAATCATTGTATACCTAAGTTGGAGAAGTCACCTAACTTCTTGAAGCTAAATCCCACCTCACCTAACCACTTTCAACCATTCATGGAGGAATTTTTGTGCCCTGCTGAACTATGGAGGCGCAAAAATTCCAAATTTCCGCGCTCTGCTTAATTGAAGGGGCGCGAAAATTACAACTATTTTGCACCTTGCTCTGTGTCTGGGATGCAATAATTTTGGTTAGCTTGTTTTTCCTTGGATCTAGGATCCCTCATCTCGAGAATCCTATCATGCCTTTGAGATCCAATCTTGTTTTTCCTTATGAAGCATGCTGGGAGTTATGAGATCCATGTTATCCTACCTAGATCCACATCTTCCTCTCTTGATCCACACTCTTCTCCATGTTGGTTGGGATCCTTCACCCCATATCAAGGCCATTGCTCTTTGGTTTTGAGATTAGACACATAAAGACTAAGACTGAAATATAATTGCAGATCTACTTGTGAAGAAGTCATTATGTTCTCAAGGTTCTCAAAGGTGGCTTGTTGAAAGGCATAAGAGGAGATGTTTTCGGAATGTTGTCAGGTATAATGTTGTATTGTATCACATCCTCTTTGACTTTCTAATAAAGAACTTGGCCTATTCTCCCAAATTGTGTGTTTTATGTTGAAATATTTCAATTTGTGTTTGTTTAAGTAGAGAGATTTATCCTAACATGTTTGTGTAGGAAAGTAGGTTTTCTCCCCTTCTTTGTCCATAGGTTCTCTTATTTGGATCATCAATCAAAGGACTTGATCAACAAAGAGAAGCGAAGATAATCGTTTGGATCAAGGTATGACATCTATCTTTATCCTCTTTCTTATTACGAATGCTCGCATGAGTGCTTTAAATCTTGGAGAATAGAACTCTGCTTGTTTTATTTCTGTCTTGGATTGGTTTAAGGGAACCATATTAATATCCATGATATTTTCCTCTTATCCGCAGGTAGAAAATCTTATCACATAAACCGGAAAATCCACTGGGGATTTTCCCTTGTTTGTTTAAGTCTTTGAATCTTTGAGATTTGGATCTTTTTCCTCTTTAGACTACTTGGCCTTGACTTGTCTTTTCATTATGGACATCACTGATAGGCTATCTGAGTCTCGGACCTGGTACACAGTCAAATTTGGTCTCAGACCTTCGCCCTCATCCTCTCTACAGAAATTTTTGCGCCCCCACAATTCATCGCAGAGCAAAGATTTCATAATTTTCAAGTCCCTGCAATAGTCCAGAGCGTGAAAATTCCTAATTTTCGTGCAGTCATAGCTTTCCAGGGATTGAAAATTCATGTAGCTTGCCAAAAGTATATGATTTTGCTTGGTATTTGGATTTTGCTTTTAGATTGTTTTTGCTATCTGATATTGATCGGTTGTGTGTGATTCTAATTTGATCTCTGCATATTGATCCTCCTTTACCTTCGTTTAGACTTTGGATTCAATTTGTAAGCTTTGGAAGTGTGCTGTCAATTGAGGGACTATTGTAGCCTCCCTTACCATTACATCACCTTCTCAAACCTCTGAGTTTGGTTTGATAGCTTGTCATCTCCTTCGCTCCCTGTTCAGAGGTCTAAAAGGTTGTTTGGTTTGCTTGATTTTACAATCATTTGGTTTTGGATTTTTTAGCAAAAGTGATAAAAAGGCCTTAATCCTTTACATGGATTCTTGATTTGAGTATTGAAAAGACACTTACATTCTTGCATCCTATTCAAAATAGAGGAAATCATTGCACATTTACTGCATACTTGAAGGATTATTGGAAATCAAGGCTTAGCTTTCTATATTCAAAAGAATCATTTCATTGGTTGTGAAGAGTCTATGCTTTATTGAGTTTTGAAATTGCTTGGAAAATTTTCAAAATATTTTTAACTCCGTTGCTTCTTTGCTTGAAACCAGAGATATTTGCATTTGAGAGAAGTTTGCTTCATTTAATTCGTCATCTTTTACTCATTTAAAAAATGAAAAGACAATTTTTTTCAATTTTAGTGTTGTTTTGGGGAAAAATATGGATTTGTTTGGTGCGAAAGAGTGTTTCATGAGTAGTTGGCATCTTGTTGAAAAAGAGTAAAATTTAATTATTCATCTTTAAATTGGATTGCATGAGTGTGTTCATACTTTGAGAAAAAGAAAAGAACTCTTCATTCCTGTAGCTAGAATTTCATCGAAAAAGAAAAGACTTGCATACTCATCCAATTTGCATGGTTTTGGGTAGAGTCCACACACCATAAGTTGCACTTCCATCTCCCGATTAAGTAACAACAACCTCCAAAATTAACTACCTTAACTCAACACACATTAACCTCACTTGAGGAAATCAAAACAATATGTTAGTTAGGCAGGACATCGGGGATAGGAATCCAAACAACTCCCCCTTGTCACTTTACATAAGAAACATAGAGGTTGTCCTTTGGGGAGCTAAAATCCTATTGTATTTGTTGACACGGTTATAAGCTAATTCGTTGGGAGGGCCTCACGTTCTACGGGGGTAACCAATGAGGACCGGTTCTTGACGGTCTTTATGTAATGTCGCACTCCACTTAGTACCTAAGGACATCAATCTGTTGTCTTCCTTGTATTTTTTGGCCTCCATACCAGTTGTGCAGGGGATAAAAGGTTGAAGCTTCGGTGAACCTTCCCATACGTGTCATTAACGAGGTAGCTTAGTGTCCAATCTTCTAGGGCTCTTTTACTTGGGATCCCTTTCGATAGAGTGATATCCCTTGGCCCATATTGGTCTCTCATTTTGTATTGTCCAACTTGGATTTCATCACCCTGAGGAGGACACGATTTGTTGTGGTCTCCAGCTCTTAGCTAGGTGACTGCTTGCTCCTTTTCCTTGTAGGAGATCTTTTTCTTCTTAAGTAGTGTTGCTTGTTGGATTTTTGGCCGCTTTGTTGTAGCTCACTTACTGTGACATCAGTTGCAGTAAAAAAAATTTAGCTTGTTTTTTTTGCCTGTGTGCCTCTTTTTCTTCTAGCTCCCCTTCCACACGCTCGATTGCTTTAGGGTTTTTGAGTTATTTTCCCGAGACTTAGTCCACATCATTTATTTTTGTTCCATGGTGGATCCATGGAAATCCCAGAGACAACAAGGATTAAGTCCTGAACCATTTGCCCCTAAGACCGGTCGACCACCACCTCCATGTACCCATTCTCCTCCTACCAGAAGAAATACTGGTCGTGAGGTTGTCTCGAGACAATCTAGTACAACACCACACATTACTGCAGCGCCGCAAGACACTAGAATACCACAAGTTAGTATGACACCAAAGGTCGACATTGCAACAGAAGTTAGTATCGCTCCAGAAGTTAGTATTGTTGTAGAAGTCAATGTCGCTCCATAAGTTAGTATCACTCTTGAAGTTATTGTCGCATTGCAAAGTAGTGTAATACCATAAATTCCATCACGAGATGAATTTCCTGAGGGATATATTGAAGTCGTTGAAGAACCAGACCCATTTCCTTCTACAACCATTCAGTTAGCTGGAATTTTTAACCAACCATTAGTCCAATTGTTAGCACCAACTATGATACCTTCTTCCCCTGTTGTAGCTAGCTTCTAATCTGAATCCTCTAGTAGGAGGACATTAGGAATTCCAACCTCTGAACTTCCCACAGGTCAAGAAAATATGGTATCCATACATGCAGAAATCGTTGCTTTATCTCGGGAACGTGCGGCAACAAACACATTTAGGCGTGAAGCAGCACAAAGGCTGGGGCCCCCGAACTTAGGAATTTCATTTCCTTTCATGTCTGAAGTAGTAAACCCCTATGGTGTAAGAATTCCCCAATTTGATCCCCTTGATTCCACTTATGCCATGTCTTCGTAGGCCGTTCTGGCCCCACAGATACCCAACCCCTGCTTGGAAACCTGGCAATGGTGGATATTTTTGGTCCATTGTCATCATTATGGAACACTACTTTGGCCCAAGCCCTTGAGGATTTTCGCACCTTTCCATTGTTTATGCAGTTCACGCCAGAACTCCCCTAGAACCTTCCCACTTATATTACCAAGCAAAATTCTTGCTCGTTCTTTAGGGGTCATTTCTAACCAAAAGACTAATCCCAATGTCCCTTCATTACCCATAGTCATCGGATTAAGCGCACATTCATCTTCACAAGTCGGTAATACTTACGCAGTTACCCAAACTACTCAAACAACCCCTTTGAATGCCCCAGTTGGGAGTTCTCAAGCCTCTTATGTTGGAATTCTGGTCATAACTAGAGGTCAATATTCGGCGATGATCTACACCATATCCGGAGGCCAACCTTTTATTTATGGACCTAGAACGACCAGTAACCAACCTCCACCAATAGGACCTCCTGCCTCATGGGAACAATAACAACAACCACCTATTGGAGGGAAACCCATGGTAGGAAACCATAATCTTGTCGGGGAGAAAACGAACCAATTTCAAAGTTTTTATACCCCCAATCCTAACTCACATTCTAGTTTACCTTACCTCGATATTGTTATAATCAATGGATCCCACCCCCTCAGGCGCCACCTTTAAATCAAGGCATTGCAAATAATCAATGGGTTCCACCTCCCCCAACGCCCCCTCCTCAGCAAGGAGTTGTTTTGCCCCTTAATCATGGATTTGTAAACAATATGTGGACTTCATATCCTCCGATGCACCCACCTAACGCAGGCATCAGGAATTCATTGGGTCCCACTCCCTCCTACACCTCCACCTGTTAACCCTATGATGCAGAACTTTCAATAACCGGTTAACTCTATGATTCTGAACCAGCCTTCGCTCAATTCGATGAATCCTAGTCAACAACCAGTTAACATGATGATCCCTAATGTACAAAGCTTCCAGCAGTACCCTGTGGGTAACATGTATGGGTATAATATACAACAACTGTTAGTTCCAGGCCCCATGGGAATTCTAGCACCCCATCAATATTATTCTTACCCGCAATCGAATACGAAACTCTCCTTCCTGGCAACATTGTGTCAAAGATATGGATCTAACTAAACTAGCTTACCTATCTATGCCAAACAATAATATATCAACAATAAGTACAAAAAAGAGAACAAGAGACGAGAGTACACCAGATATACGTGGTTCACCCAATTGAGCTACGTCCACAGGAAGGCAGTCTTCTATTATCTCCAGAATATCTCCCTCAAGCATACAAGAGAGCAATGCCAATAACCCCAATACAATATAGCAATACTTGTGTGAATAAGTAAATATCATGTGTGTGATGTGACTCCCTTGAATCTATTATATACTAAGAGATGAGGAGGAATTACTCTCACATATTACATGTGAGATAATATAATTCTCCATAATAACATCTCTTTATATAATAATGAATACCAAGAGTATATTTTACCATAATGAATATGTGATATAATGTATTACTTTTTTACATAAGATTGTGGATACCTTTCGACATAATACAAAGACATTATTACCTTCCAAGGAATATAAAAATATTCCAACACTCCCCCTTAATAATGGCTTGGAGAAAATCCCACTAACAAAGGAAGGAATGAGCCATTACTGCTCCCCCTTGATGACAACTTCCAAAATATCCATAAGCTGCAAAATGGAATTTGATGAAGAACAACCACTTCTCACTGAACCATGAAAGTGCACACGAACCAGGTTGTACGATGAAATACCCAACAGTAAAATGCCGAGAACATGTGATGCAATCCAATAACAAGGTTCCCAGATCACCACAAGAATCATCATAACCATAATTGATAGCTGAAGAACTTTGACATAACATCCACACCAATGTATAGATACCTTCTGACGGCTGAAACAATTGAACATGTGGCTAAGAACACCACAACAATGTACAAAATACCCAGATGGCCAATATACATGTGGATAGCAGACATTCTTCCAATCAAGGTGCAATATAAATATCCGTAGAAGACCTCAAACATCGAAGAAACAAGACCCCAATGGTCTATACATCGAAAATGATATCATACATATTAACATCATGACTTTAACAGTAGAATATGGTGCTTCATTATATCTGGAATAAGATGGGAATATAAACAGAGAACTTATCTGCACAAGAACTTCCAAGATTAAAGCATATAAAGATCATAAAAACAACATTGCTCATACAGAAATGAAAATGCTTATATACCAAAGGTTAGCAAACATCATATAAAAGATGGCAACATGATATGATCAAATAAAATATTAACTTGAAAAATAAGGAAAATGAAGTTACTTTTACACATTAAGTGCCAACCACAACATATGAATAGTGATCACAAAAAATGACAAATATTAGATTGCTTTTACAAAATTGCTCAAGAACAAAATAAATATGACATGATTAGAAATCAACATGATTAAGCATGAACAACAAAAAAAACAAATTTAGTCATTAAACATTAGAAGAAGAACTACTAGATGACAACAACAAAGGCACTTAAAGCTACTTGTGATTCATCAAAATCTTTCTTTTTAGCTTATCCATTAAACATTTCGCTTTAAAGCAATTATTTTCAAGATGATTAGTTTTTTTTTGCAGATTCAGATCAGTACGGTAAAGTATATCAGTTTTCCGTTATTCAATTTCTTTCTCTTGTCATTTCTAGCATTTGGGTTTCTTGTCAATATTTCTATCATTATGACTTTAGAAGTAGCTTTTGTTCCTGAGCTCATTGGTCCTAACTATCTTACATGGAAGAGAAAAATGATTGATATTCTCAGGAGTAAGAATCTATGGAGGATTGTTAATGTTGAACACACGAAACATGTTGATGCTCAAGCTTTGGCTATATGGGAAGATAAATGTGATAAAGCAAGAATTTTCCATACCTCAACGGGCCGTCTTCTGCCTCTATACTTACCTGAAGACTATCTGAAACCATTTGACTAATGAGCCCTCTTGCTTGATCACATTTATCTTCCCATTTAGCCAAATCTTGAGCATCAACAGGTTTCGTGTGTTCATCAGTAACAATCCTCCATAGATTCTTACTCCTGAGAACATCAATCATTTTTCTCTTCCATGCAAGATAGTTAGGACCAACAATTTCAGGAACATAAGCTACTTCTGAAGTCATAATGATTGAAATATTGACAAGAAACCCAAATGCTAGAAATGACAAGAGAAAGAAAGTGAATAACATAAAACTGATATACTTTACTGTATTGATTTGAATCTGCAAAAAAATTGTTAGAAAACAGTAAAGGAAAGAAACTTTTACTTACAGCCCTTTTGAAAAAAGTGCCAAGAAAAGCCACTCGCGGGTTTGCCAACAAGAAACTGGCGAATAAATACTGATACTCGCGGGTTCTGGACAGCAAGGGTCGTTACTCGTGGGTTGTGGTGTAATGGAGTCATGGTTACTCACGGGTCTCTGTACAGTAAGGTTGTGGTTCTACCTAAGCATTCGCGAGCTCAGCACAGGAAGGATCGCAAATAAACTAAAGTAAAAGCGGGTTCGACAATGGAACAGTTGCAAGTATGTTGAAGCATACGTGGGTCTACGCACAGGGATGCCGCGAGTTTGCAGTGTATTCGCGGGTTTGCAGTAGGAACAGTTGTGGTTAACCACAGGTTCTGCGAAGAAAAGTCACGAGTGTCCAGTTTAAGGCCAAAAACAATGTCGAATCTTCCGAAGACGGAAACCTGCACAAAGTATACCAAAACTTGGACGAAAACTGTCGTTTTGACAACTAGAAGATAGATCTCCTTGAGGAGAATCATAAAATCATATAGATCTACAAAAACAACATCAAGAAACCCTTGAAAAAGTTATTCAAAAAATCTACACAACAAGGTTAGGGTTAGAAAAAAACTGTAGAAATATGCCTATATCTGAAGAGAAGCCTAACGGCTACCAGATAGAAAGCAAATATACAAGAAATAAACAATGCCCAAATGATAAAATATTGTTTTGAAAGCAATAGAAGGTGCTAGATCATAGCAACAAGCTCTGATGCCATGTCAAAGATATGGATCTAACTAAACTAACTTACCTATCTATGCAAAACAATAATATATCAACAATAAGTACAAAAAAGAGAACAAGAGACAAGAGTACACCAGATATATGTGGTTCACCCAATTGGGTTACGTCCACGGGAAGGTAGTCTTCTATTATCTCCAGAATATGTCCCTCAAGATGACAAGAGAGCAATGCCAATAACCCCAATACAATATAGCAATACTTGTGTGAATAAGTAAAGATCATGTGTGTGATGTGACTCCCTTGACTCTATTATATACTAAGAGATGAGGAGTGATTACTCTCACATATTACATGTGGGATAATATAATTCTCCATAATAACATCTCTTTATATAATAATGAATATCAAGAGTATATTTTACCATAATGAATATGGGATATAATGTATTACTCTTTTATATTAGATTGTGGATATCTTCTGACATAATATAAAAACATTATTACCTTCCAAGGAATATAAAAATATTCCAACACATTGGACTTGTTGGACTTCTCAACATTAATCAATGATCCCATTTAGCATGAACCTCATTGGCTACCCATCCTTGCCAAACTACCATCCGATATCCCAAAGTTTGACGGGAAATCCGGGGAAGATCCAAAGAATCATGTTGTGACATTCTATCTTTGGTGTTCTTTGAACTAACTGATGGATGATTCCATACACCTACGACTCTTCCAATGAATGCTCACCGGGACGACAGCTAAATGGTATATCGAGATGCCACAACACTACTTATGAGACTTCAACTCTCTCGCTATGTAGTTCCTTACACATTTTTAGTTACCGATTAGGTACAAAACTGGTACCGATCTATTGACTTCATTGCGCCAATCCACTTCCACTCACATATCCGATCATATACATGAGTGGAGGAGGCATCAAAGGTTAATAAAGGCCCCCATCCTTGATCAGCTGCTTGTTGATTGGTTCACCAAATCGTTACTACCACCTATCGCGAGAGATGTTTCCATGGGAGGTTTTTTCACTGAGGAGCAAGCGATCAATCACACACAATACCTGGACTTGGTATATTCTCAATCCGGAACCTTATACGACTTGATCCACAGTGCCCCACACCCTACCAACGATCCTTCCAGTCCCGTCACTGAACCACTTGTTGATGGCATAATTGGCTTCGTAAAGGCCCAACCTGCCCCAAAGATGAGTCAACAATCAAGACAATCTACCTCCACTCCATCACAGAATTAGGCTGCTTCCACCATGAAAAACAACGCTTCCCCTGCTCAAGCCTCCGAGGTGAATGCGATTTAATCCTCATCACAACAATCCTGAGGCAAGAAGAAGAAAAATCGAGGAAAATCTAATAAATCTTCCACCCAGCAAGAGAATCCAAAACCCCAAGAAACCCATGCTGATAATAATCCTAAGAGGAAAGCTAAGTTTCCTTGCCTAATCTGTCAGGAGGACCATTATACAAAATAATGTCCTTACTGTGAGGAAGTCAATAAATTTGTGAAAGGTTCCTCTTGCCCGATAGTGTTAACTGACCCTTTCCCATCTCAACAACAACAAATGATTGCGCACACCCCTCCGCAGGGGGGCACTACGAATGACTCCAATCAAGTTAGGTCATCTGTTACCCGAGATATCCTCATGATGGGTAATGAGACTGTTCATCTTTCCACTAGAACAAAGAATTACGATTATGTTCCAAATTTGAACAAAGATGGGAGCTCTAAGGACAAATCTCCTTTGGAAGATTCTCCCCCCACCCCTCCAAAGGCCTATTCCTGACACTGTGGTGCGCCCTCCAAAGGCCACCATTTGAAAAGTGACATTCAATCTGAGTGCGCGATATGCTCAAAATTACAATATTGTTGACGACTTAGCTCAAGCACCCTGTGCCATGTAAACTCTCGAAGTTCTACAACATTATCCTAGTCAGCATCAAATCCTTTTGTCAGCACTTGGAGCCGTGGAACCTGAAACTTCCAACACTATATGTTTAATTTAGAATATTTCAAACCGAGGCTTTCCCATCAATTAGCTTTCTAGATACACACTAAGATCTGTGGGAATAACATCCATTGTACCATTTTGGACGAAGGGGCCTCCACTTCCATTATTTCCTTGTCCTACTGGAGAGCTATTGGATCTCCTGAAGTAACTCAGTCTCCTACTACTTTGAAAGCCTTCGTTGGATGTGGTTTCCAACCATACGGACTCATACCATCATTAGCCGTAGAACCAGGGGGAAAGACGGTCTCCATCCGTGTGGAAATAGTTGATGCTCCATTAGATTATAATATCCTACTTTGTTGAAATTTTTTTTATGCTATGACTGCAATAACATCTTTATTCTTTTGACTAGTGCAGTTTCCTCATCAAGGAAAGATTATCACCATCGACCAACTTGACTTTTGCACCCCAAATATCAATTCCAATAGCGCTAACAATGTCCCGTTGTTGACATAATCTCAACATCATTATGACGATGTTGGTGTTGGACTGTTGAAATACTCTTCCATTATCAGAGTCTTCCCGTAGATACCACCCCCATTTTCTACTATCAATATGATCTCTTCTAGTGTACTATCATCCCATGAATCTCACGACTCTTGGGTAGTACCGAGTCCCTTTGAATGTGAAACCCTTGGCGAATGCATTGCCTCTTAACTTAAATGAGGCGACATATCACGCGATCCAGTCTGCTTCAAACTGCATCACCTCTGATGACCACCATATTGTGGCATCAAAACCTCGATCCCCCACTGTCTTGGATAGATTTATCCTTGCCTTCTTCTGATTACCTCCTACAGACTTTTCCTTCAGACGAGTCAATAATGGAATGAAAATTATGAGCATTGATGATACTCTGTGGGAAGATCACCGTCATAGGTCCTCTTTCCCCCCCCGATCTCCAAACGGTGGAAATTGATATCACATCCCTCGTTTCATCTGATATTGTCCCAAATACTCAATCTCCCATCCTCACTTGTAATGTACTCTCAGAGGGAAATTTAGGAAACATTACAAAAACAATCCCCATTGACATATCAGTGAATCCTGGCATTGTGGAACACATCCACATACACCAATAGAGGTCAAATTTTATACATCCTTGTTTAAGGAGTTCCACGACATATTCGCTTGGAATTATGAAGAAATGTTGGGCATTGACCCCTCTATAGTGGTCCATGAAATCAAAACCTATCCTGCCGCATGACATGTTCGACAGAAACTTCGACTCGTCCACCCTAGGAAAACTGTAGCCATAAAGGCAGAAGTGGAAAAGCTTCTCAAAGTTAGTTTCATTTATCCTGTCCCATTGATAGACTGGGTGTCCAATATTGTCCCTAACGCTAAGAAACATGGCACTATTAGGGTTGTGTTGATTATAGGGATCTAAATCAAGCTTGTCCTAAGGACAACTATACTACCCCTTTGATTGACTAAATCATCTATAACTTTGCCATAAGTGTCATATTTTCCTTTATGGATGGATTCTCTAGATACAATCAGATAGAGATACTCTCGACCAACCAGCATAAAATGGCTTTCATCTACCTGTGGGGAACTTTCGCATATCAGAAGTTACCTTTTGGCCTAAAGAACGTTGGGGCTACATTTCAACGGGCCATTTCTTACGCGTTTCACGATATCAAGCACATTGTGGATCCTTATTTGGATGACTTACCTGCTCATTCCATTCAGCGAGAAGATCACCTCGACCATCTTAGATCCATTTTTCTACGATGTCACCATTATAATATCCGATTGAATCCAAACAAGTGTGTGTTCTATGTTGAAGCTGACAGACTATTACGTTTCATAGTATCCAAGGATGGTATTCGAATCGACCCTTTGAAGGTGGAGGCCATTTTAGCCTTACCTTCCCCCATTGATATTCCAAAACTTCAAAGTTTGCAAGGGCACGCAAACTTTTTACACCGCTTCATTTGCAATTTTGCTGTGATTACTGAGAGCTACATGAAACTACTTAAGAATAAAGTCCCATTCGTTTAGGATGATGAAGCTCAACAGTCTTTTGGCAATTTGAAGAAGGCCTTGACTAATGCTCCCATGTTACAACCCCCCAACCACACACAGGATTATATTTTATATCTCGTAGCCTCCAATTCCACCATTGGAATGGTGTTAGTACAGGAAGACAATAGTGGTAACGAACATGTGATATATTATCTTAGTAAGAGTCTCATTGATTATGAGATGTGCTATTCACATGTGGAAAAACTGGATTTGGCAACCATTTTCTCTGTCCATAGATTCTGACATTAGATCGTGCTCCGCAAGACAACCGCCATCCCCAATTTCAATCCCATGTTTATATCCTCATACGCCAAGTGCTTGGAGGCAAATACTCTTGTTGGATTTTTGTCCTCCAAGAGTTTGATTTGGAATTTGAAAATGCAAAATCTAAGAAATCATTGGTCTTTTCCAAGCTAATATGTGCTCTTCCCCATGTTAGTGAAGAATTTGAGCCCATTGAATCTCTTCCCAATGAGACATTGTTCCTCATTGGCACATCTGATCCCTGGTATGGAGATATTATTTTGTATATCCAAACCCAATGCTTTTGGTCCAATCTCTCTCGCAATGAGCATCGTAGCATCTTACACCACGCCAAACAGTACCTGATCATTGGTGATACTTTGCATTGTCATGGTATTGATTCCATCTTGCGGCGATGCTTGACTTTAGATGAAGCCGAACGTGTACTTAATCATTGTCACTCCGGAGCTTGTAGCCGTCACCTTTCTAGGATGGCTACAACCTAGAAGATTCTACGCGTTGGATACTTTTAGCCATCTATCTTCAAATATTGCATTAAAGCGGTCAAGAAGTGTCCACCATGCTAATTCTTTCACTCAAATAAGCACTCTCATCCAGCTCCACTACATCCTGTGATTGTCGTTGGCCCTTTCACAAAATGGGGCATCGGTTTCATGTATTATAAGCCTACCTCAGTCAAGGGGCATAGTTATGTCATTGTAGCAGTTGACTATTTTACTAGGTGGGCTGAGGCCATGCCTACGTATGCTAAAGATGGAAAAACGACAACACTCTTTGTGTTCTATCACATCATTTCCATGTTCGGAGTCCCTCAAGCCATTGTAACCGACAATGGTTCCCATTTCAGGAATCGTATGATGGCTGAGCTAAGCACCAAATTGGGTTTTCGTCATGAAAACTTGTATCCTTATTACCCCCAGGCCAATGGGAAAGTAGAGGCAATTAACAAGGTCTTGAAAAAAATGATCGAGTGCGTGGTGGGAACTCAGAAGTCAAATTGTCACTTGACTCTCTTTTCAGCTCTATGGTCCTATAGGACCTCTGTTAAAAACTCAACCAAGTTCACACGCTTTCAATTGGTTTATGGTTTGGAAGTGATACATTCGATTGAATGTGAAATTCCATCCCTTAAACTAGTCGTAGAACTCTTGCCAAACACCACTACAGAGGAGGAACAATTTATGCACTTGACCAAACTTGATGAAACTTGTCGCAACGCCGCGCTCGCTAATGAAGCTCATAAAAAGCGGATCAAGGCCCAATATGATAAATTTGTTCAGCCTCGTACTTTTAATGAAGGTGACCTAGTTTTGACTTATGACCAAATGCATGACAAACTTGAGAAAGGCAAGCTTGAGTCTATGTGGTATGGTCCCTATATTGTGAAACACGTTCTCGAGAAAGGGGCCTACGAGCTAGTTGACTGTAATGGAGTACCTTTGGGAGAGCCTTGCAATGGGCTCTACCTGAAGAGATTTTGTGCGTAGGGATACCTTGCATATGCATTATGTACATAGTGTATTTATTTGTGTGATTTTGATTTCTTTTTGCGTGTTAGGGTCTTATCTCATCCGTGACTATTTATTTCGTATTTGTGCTTTCATGTGCAGATGTCAGTGTATCCTGGATTCGCAGATGGAGCTAGTCAACACACCCAGAATCTTGCTTCTGTAGCATGGGTGATCTATTCCCCTATTGACGATTTAATCACCTCAGGCGGAATCTGCTTAGGTTCAACAACTAACAACATTGCAGAATATCGTCCAGTAATTGGGCTTCTCTCTGAAGCATCCTCTCTTGATATTAATCATCTCATAGTCCACCTGGATTCCCAACTTGTGGTGTCTCAGCTAAATCACGTTTACATCGTCCGCGACCCCACATTACTTCGTTTGTATCGAAGGATACACCTCCTTGAAATATTGTTTGATTATATTTCACATCAACACATACCAAGACAATTAAACACAGTGGCTGATTCATTAGATAACTATGTGTTAAATTTACATCTAGCTCATACATAACAAATATCATCATCGTTGAAATGATGTAAATAATGCAAAGTACAAATCATCATATGTAAATAGCCGAGATATAGGTCTGTGTATATATCATGTAAATCATGTCACAAAAAATATCAAAATGTGCTAAAGAACAAAATTGGGACTATCGCCCATAGAAAATCAGGCGACCGCCCGTACATCATATAAATGCCGCTAATACTGAAAGATCCACTGCCTAGACCTAGTCATGAGGAGCACGGTGCTCGTGATAGCACACTACTTTCCTAGCAACATGACAGAGTAGGTGAGATATATGCTCTATCACACCCACAGTATGCCTCTGCATATGATATGAGATCTCGAGAAGCCTCATAGGAGGGACCCTCATAGTCAATCCCTCGAGGTTCCGCTCTACATCGCGGATTCCTCCTTCCCCAACCTCCTCTGCTCGAAACTGCTCTCCTCGTAGCCGGAGTGGTGAATACCCTACTATGAGTATCTTCCCGCTTTTCTTGCAGGATCCCTGTCTGCAATACTGAGCTATGTAATCCTCTGTATTCTCCCCGGTGCTTTGATTCCCAGCTAGATTGACTCATGCCCCTCTTCTAGAGTGACCGATTAAGAAGTATATGTCCTTAAGCTCTATCTCGGGGATAATCTACCCTATTCGGAAAGCTTGTTGATATGTGTCCCACATTTCTATTAGGTAGTACAAAAGTGTCCCTTGTTTCCTGATACCTCTTGTCTTGAAGAATTTCAACAATCCACACTCTCTAAGTGCAAACAAAGTAGCATCATCGTTGAGGGCATCTCGGTCATCCCCCTCATTCTCTCTCTCTCTCTCTCTCCATTCAATTATTGTCGCTCTTGTCTCTTGGAAACTCCTGAAAATCATCAAAGGAAGCTATGATTAGAGCCTTGAAGCAAATTTGTTCCCGATGGAGGAGAGACAAACTCATCAGAATTCAATTATGCATATTTCCGTGCCCTAACAATAGCCCAAAACACAAAAATTACTTATAATTCAATTCTTTTAAATATTATGTATAATCTAATTTTTTTTTTGTAACTAGGGGAATCGACAACTGGAGACTAGGCTAGAACTCGCGTGACACGGGGTCCAGGGATCCAATATCGCTACCACTATACCCCCAGGTGCCCCACACACCTCGCACGCATGGGACACGGGTAAAGTCGGGTGTGAATCGAACTCGTGACCTCCATTTACAACTGTGACTTCATAACAACTGAACCGCCAATGAGCCACACCCGTGCGGATTATGTATAATCTAAATGAAATTTACGTATAATCAACAATTATTTTAAGCTAATGATAATATCGTTTTGCAGGTAATGATACATTTTATGGATGCATGAATGACCCAACCTTGGAACTCTCTGGGCCCACCTTACACACAAGGTGGAATTCCCAAATTTCCAAGTTAAAGGATGAACTTATCAACAAGTTGGTTGTTTGTTCGGTGAGGGTACCTTCAACAAAAACAAAGTTACCTCAAAGGCAGACTTATATTTAAAATATATGCGTGACCAATATAGGGTTCATCTGCAAAAGAATATTAAGTATGAGTTCCCTCCAACAATTCCAGAGAGGGAGTGGAAGGCCCTCGTGGAAGATGCAAAGGATAAGACTCCAAAAAGAAGGGAAGACAACACCTAGATTAGGAAGGTATGAGACACTTTTGATAATGTAATTATGATGCTTTATCATCATAATTGGGACATCTAATTAAGCATTTGAATATTTTGAATATAGGCTCCCGGATACATCGAAATCCACCAAGGCTAGAATAGATAAACAGGGGTAGCATAAGCTTGGCCCGGGTGGTTACTCAAAACTGGCCACACAATTTGTAAATATAAAAAAATAATTTGCATCCAAATTATAAATATTTAACAATTTTAAATTAATATCACAGAAGAAGAAAAAATCATGTTCATATGCAAAATTGTAGGGTGCACAATTCAATGAGGCTCCTATGGAGGAAGACCTCAAGCAAGGTTACTAGCACGACTATCAAGCCTTGGTTGAACGTAGGAGAAGCTTGGGGAAAACACAACCTTCCAACACCCAACTTGGCACTCAGGTAAATAAAAGCAACGAAGATTATTTATAGCTTATTATTTGTACAATCTATTGGTTATTATTTTTGGCCACAAAGTAATGTATTTGTTTCTTTTAAGCAAGAAACTAATGTCGATACAAATTGCCCAGTGACAGTGGAGTGCCTCTTGCAACTGGTGTTCATGAGCTCGGTACTGGAGGTATTTCATGGGTTATACAAAATTTGTAGTATGTATTACAATTAATAATATTTAATTGCAGATGGTGTATTAATTATAACCTTTATTGTTTGAACTCCAAAGCTTGTGGAGGATGAGGCCAGACAAGAAGAAGAACATATGGCCACGTCCGAAACTACTCTACTTGCCTCCACTACCGAAGTAGGTAAAGAACACTGTAATGCTCTTTTTATTAATAAAACACTTCTAATAATAACAACTAAAAATATCAACTTAACATTTCTTTCTTATTGCAGTTGATGCCCCGGCCCCCTTGTAGCCACATCTACGTCTAAACAGGTTGTCAATAAAACATACAGAGCCCATAACAGCTGAAGGGGAAGAAGGAACATCCGATATCCTTTCTAATTTCCTAGAAAAAAAAGAGACCGAGAAATAAATGATGGTACTTGTTATATAATTAGAACGATCTTGTTTCATAGTGTGTAAACATATTTTTTTATACAATTTATTTAGATGAAGTATTTTGTGTCTATGAATGAAAGAATGATTGAATGAATGAATGAATGTTAATATATTTTAATGCAAGTTTGTTATATGTTTCCTTGTGTACAAAACCACATATGTGTCTTTATGAACTTTTTTGTTTTGCTAGTGTCTATGCATGAATCTTAATGTGTTGCGTTCAACTATTTTCTAGTAGACTAAGAAATAGATTATTGTACTTGTTATATAATTAGAACGATCTTGTTTCATATTATGTAAACATATTTTTTATGATACAATTTATTAAGATGAATTATTTTGTGTCTACAAATGAATGAATGAATGAATGTTTATATATGTTAATGCATGTTTTCTATAAGTTTCTTTATGTACAAAACCACATATGTGTCTTTAGGAACCTTTTTGTTTTGCTAGTGTCTATGCATGAATCTTAATGTGTTCCTTTCAACTATTTTCTAGTAGATAGATTGGGTATTGGGGAATTGAGAGGGATGTGAGTGGGGGGGGGGGCATGAGAACTTCCACCTTCATGTGGTTGGCCCTGTTTAGTAGAGAATAAATTAGGATTTGGATAATATTGGAGAAAACCTCCCTCGATCCAACATAGCAACAACAAAGTCAATGTTGACTTCGATGTTGCTCGAGAAAGTGGAGGGAGGTTTGCTGATTGCTCCAGTATTAAACTACTCCAATAATTTATTCTCGAAAATGAGAGGAGCTCATCCAGGTATTCATGCACTCAAGTCTTTTAAATTATTATTTAGTCATAAAAATGTTGTTAATTTATTTTATTATTTTGCTCACGTGTCTTTAATTGTTGGTTAAATTAGGAAAACAACTACTGGAGGAGATCTATCAGAGCAACATTAAAGGAATATTATACGAGGACAACCATCAAATATCTAGGTATTTGAGTTGTTAGGACATCAACAACATAAGGAAACTCTATTCATTTTCATTTGTTATGTCCAATTTAATCTTTCAAGCATTCTTTGCATTAATTTCGAATTTGAACTTTTATATTGCAATTAAAATTAATATTTCGTCAAATTTTATATCATAGATTAACCCTAATCCCATTGCTCTTCAGTATTAGCTATGCATAATTACTGGGAATTTAAATGGTTATATATTTGATGTTGGTTGCAGTAGATAGTCTAATGTTGACTTTAAGGTCATACAAAGCAAGCTAGGGCTATATCAAAGGTCCCATACAATGCAAAAGAAATGAAATCATTATAGTGATCAAGCAATTAAAGGAATGATGTAGTGAACACACACATTTCCTTAGTTGACTCTTTCATTTTTTCCATTCGTCTACTCATAACCGAATTGTCTTGCTCCTCCAAGTAAGAATAGCTTGATTTTGCACCGACATTGTTGTTGTATAAAGGAAAGGTCACGACCCCTTCCTCAAATTTGTCTAGTCTCCTCATGTCATTCAACAAGTTCTTCAAGGTGCCAATAAACTGGTGCCTCCATGCCTAGGAACCCACTTCTTAGATAGCAAACTGTCTAAAATAACCTCAATGTGAAGAATAGGATGGCTATCGTGGACTATTTCCATTGCAAGTTTTGTCCACCTAATAAAACAAGCTTCCTCCTCTATCCAACCTCTCACTAAACTGGACTAAACTATCATGCAATAAGGCTTGCACATAAATCCCTCCTAAATCTCCATGTATTGATCCTCCATCAAATCCAAATTATCCATGTCCTCCAATGCAAGGTCGCACAAGAAATTGAACTATGCTCAAGGCAGTTATCCTATTGATAATTTCTTTCTACCTCCATATTGTAGTAATGATGCATAGATATTTCCCTAGAAATATGACCAAATTGTCTAAGTGAGGCGTGGGCATTTCCTTTGCCTAAAATTTTAACGTGTTCCTAGGCTTCTACCATGAATGCCCATAAACATGTTGTTAAGGTATCCAAATCCTCCATTATTGTCTTGAAAGATCATTGCACTTGATATTCTCCTAAGGTTGTTGACTTCATCGTCAAAGTCAATTGCGCTTAGACTTCTTCCAATTCTTCCAACTTCGTCTTCAAAGGACAATCAGTGGAAAAATAGTTTTGGTAACAATGAAAAAAATCAACAACCTTTACCTTTGGAGTTTTGACAATTTTGGGTTCTACCTTGTTGTGATGTTTCCATCATCATGGGCATCTTTCCTCCTAAACGATCCCATCTTAAGCTGCAAATTTATCACAGCTTACAACATCTATGCCAAGTCTTCAACTCATGCCTTGGACCGTTAAGCATCTCAATAATGTAGTCTTGGAACAACATTCCAAACCTTGTCATCGCAGCTTCCAACCACCCTTGTCTTCACATACTCTTTTTCTACACCATCCATGCTGCACATTGCCATGGCCAAAGAATCTGCCTAAATATTCAAGACTCGGTTATGTCATCAGTGCTTCCAAGTCCATAGCACCAAGCACCTATTCCAAGAATTCTTCCTTCACCCAAAGTTCTACTACAACTCTTTAGATCATAACCTATATTCTATGATATGTTGCAATTAATCCAATCTTTCCCTCTTGAAGTGTTGTCATGCTATTATTATGTTCATACAAACAAATCTCATTTATTGCCCTTCACATTGTTGTTTCATATCATGTTGATTCAATTATCCTATGAAATGAGGTACAAAGCTTCAACTATAGGCCTCACATAGTGGTTGTAATCCTCCAAGTCACCTAGACCTAGGTCATAAAATATTTCACCCAAATACAATTAGGCAAAACAAAGAATAAATGAGGGACCCAAAGACACCATTGAATAATACAAAAATTGAGGAGACTTAAAGCATCTATGCCAATGAAATGAAATCAATCATCAAGAGCATTAAAATTCATATGAGCAATCCTCTCACCAAAATATCCAAGGGTTTGAAGATAAGTTGAGGAAAATGTTTGATTTGAATATCCAAGTCTTTAAAACGAATACCCTTGTCACCGTAAAAATCATTAACACTTAGGCATCTTTTTTGATATCTTATAAATGATACATCAAAACTCTTATAGTAGATCCAACACATCCTCTAGTGGAAAGTATAATTCAATCTCCAATTTAGGCTCTAACAATGCCAAATACTACCTTTCATTTAATATACCAAAAACTAACCCATGGAATTTGATGGCAATGATATGCAACCATTGACTATCCATATGGATCAATAGTTTTAACTTCTTACTACATTTGATCTTGAACTAGAATCTTACTAATGGTACTAATGGGTGCTCAAAACAAGGCTCATGGGAATGACATAGTCATGGGATTAAATTATGGGTGATTTAATGGCATAATATGAAAATATATGGACCAAAAACTATTTAATCCAACTAACCTAGTTCAACTATGTAATACAGTATGCAACACTAGTGACTATTTACTCAATTCAACAGATTGCATGATCAATTTCTATAAAAAAATTTATTCTTGTGCAATATGATTCAAGAGGTCAAAGTCTAGGCACCTAAAACCACGAATGAGGCAATCCAATTGGCTAATGCATTGAGGGAAAAATCTTAACTAGTCATAAATTCTTTTGAGGTTCTTCATTCAGTCTATAATATAGATGCATAATCATCATCATTGCATCATCACAAATTACATGTATCACCCCACAAAAATTAGGAGAGCATCAAACCAAGGGCTTATGACACTTATATTATAGTAAGCAATCCAAAGACCACAAATTTAAGGGAATGTGTCTCATGCATAGTCATTGAAAACACCACCATTGAATAATTTGAGGAGGAGGATAAAGCACCAGTTTAGGAGGAACTTTAAGACTATTTGACAGATGGAAGCATTTGCACCTTCTCATTATATGTCGTAATTGGTATCAAAAACTCTTAAACACTCTAAATTGAAGGGTGCCTTAGGAAGGAAAATGTGGTTGTGTTGATCAACTTAGGAAGTACACATAATTTCATTGATAAGAAGTTGATACTACACATTACTTGTTTTGCATATCCCATATCCAACTTTCAAGTCACAATTAGGAACGATAGTTCCACCTCGTGCATAGATAAATGGCATAACATTAAACTAAAAAATGGTCATTATCTATAGGAATCTCCTATGTAGTGCATTCATTTATGAGGATCAAATCTAGTATTAGGCATGCAATGGCTCAAACAATTATGAACTTTATTAATAAATCTCCCAAAAGAATCATTTGCTTTGCCAATGAAAGTAATGCCTAGTATCATCTCAACAGCCTCAAGTGTCCTCCAAACCAATCCATTGTCTCTCATTGAATAAAAAAATTTGTAAGAAGGGGTCAATATATTGGCACAAATCAACTCCTTAGAAGTTTATGAGGAGCCTTAAGGCAACCAAGAAAAGTCATAGGTTGTCCTTCACCAACAAGAGTATTTATTTCAAGGAATGTCATCTAGAATTGCCTCTAGCAAAGATCATGGTTGTGTTATTGAGATAATACTAGGAAGTCATCTACCCAATATAAAATCTTATCATTATCCATATGATCAAGATAGAAAGATGGAGAAAATGGTTTAAAATATGTTAGACACTAGAATCGTATGTCGCAACAAGTGTGCTTTCTTTTCCTTAGTGATCCTAGTAAAAAACAAGGATGGATCTCAATGAATGTGCATAGTATGAAATTCAACAAAAATCACACTTAAAGATATGTTTCCCTTGCATTTCAATATTAATGAATTACTTCTATTAAATTACATGGTGCAAGCTCTATTTTTCCTTGAGATATCATTATATCTACCTTGAAGAAGAAGATATGCCTAAAATAGCTTATTAGAACTCACATAGACCACTATGCCCAATGGGTTAGGCTTATGGCCTAAATAGAGTGGCATTGATAAAAAAAAATAGTGGCATGTCCTTAATGAGTAACATATCATCACTATTGATTGAATGTATCTGAATATTACATAATGATTAGACACTAGATAGTAGTAGTATTTCATGTTTACATCTAGATGTTTAAAAGACTAAATTTACATGTATGGCATAGCATTAATAGGACAAAATATAACGACTACTAGGATTTGAGATAAATTTACATCATTGGATTCTTTTCAGTGAAGGGTTAGCCACATATATTTTATGTCTAAGGTCTCAAAAAGAGGGATTAAAAATTTGTATGAATTATATGGTCTTGGAAACATCCTTCTTGTTGGAAGTCTACTCAACTTGTTGATTTATTTGGTTGTACTAGTTTTGTGACATTCTATTCTATGGCTATGCACAATGTTACAATGATAAATTATCATTAAAATTTAAATATTTTCCTCCCATTTGAGTTCATGTATCTATGTTAGTTATACTTCTAGTCTTATGACACTACAACAAAACAAGCAATTTGTGCCTAGCTTAGCACCAATTTTTAGTGTAATTTTTCGTCCAACTTAGTCAGACGACCCATTTCCAAAGCTGGTAAGTAAATTCATTATAAAAAGTTGAGCTTAGTGATAACTTTTGTGTTCAAAATAATGCCAACTTTGTCTCTTGAAATATTGCCTAGTTTAGTGCCAGGTTTTATGCCTAGATTTTTTCCTAAAATACAGCCTAACTTTGTGTTGACATTAGCACCTAAAAATGAATTTTGCTCAATTAATACCCTCCAGAATTATATATATATATATATATATATATATATATATATATATATATTACAGTCAATATACCGTCGGATATTCGATGCCTTTTGTCTAGGGATATCCGACGTAACAACTGTCAGAACTATGAAATGGTCGTTGGTTACACTGTACATTAGTCGGATATTCGACGCCCCTGGTTAGACTATAGGCAGTGGTTATCTGACGAAAACTCCGTCAGACTTATGACACCTTGGTCGGACCTTGGTCGGATAGCCGACGCAGGACTGACAAGCCATGTGTCGGTTCTCCGACGCCCATGTGTTGGACAAAGGCACGTCTTCGCCGCTTTTTTTGTTGTTCACAATGGTCGGTTATGTTAAGGCTAAAAGATGCACTCCAACTGTAGAGAGAGCACGACTAACACATCTTAATGCTCAGGGTAAAATGATTGCTTGAATTGAATGGGTGTGTGGTTGTGCAATGGAGTTAAGATGGAGTTAAGAGAATATTACAGATATAGAAGGCATAAGCTAACTGAAAACATCAGGATCTGTGAAAGACATTGGGTAACTGGACTAAAACAAGAGTTATAGTGATGAGTCTAGTTCATGTTGATTGTTAATATAGGGAACAAACAGTTTCAGCATATCTTAACATAAATAACCTTGTTCAGAAAGACATTCCAAACATGGAATCTGGCACATTAAATTAAAGCATAGGCATTCATAAATAAAACATCATTATGAAGGAATCCACGACCAAAACCAGTTTAAACAAAACCGAATAACATCCATATTTAAAGAAAGTTTAAACCAAGATCACAATAACAAAATATCATCTCGGATTTATAGGTATTCAACAAAAATTACAGAGTAAAATTCTCAGACCTTCTAATATATGGCTTATTGGCTTTCCATCCTTCCTACTACACTCTCAGCCTCTCGTCTGGAACCCTCTCTTTTGCATATTGTTTCTTATAATATATAGATGTACAATAAAAAATCTAAGATCCAAACTAATGGATCGAAATCCATCAAACATAGGGTACATTTACATCAAAAAGGGATCGAAGATCTACTTTTACTCAAAATGTAACATAACTGAAATGATGTGTAATTATAATAGACGAGAACTGTTGTAATTCCTTGATTTGTGGAGACTGTTTTGACCATGGCATATCTTCATTCTCCCTTCAATATCGAGCTACGAAATGGATGGAACAGGTGTTGAAGATGATAAATATGCTCCCATGAATCTTTTAAAACCATTAATTAGCCTTGAAACCTTTGATTTTAACAAAGGCCGTGTCTTTGAAACCTACAGGATTTAGGCAACCTTTGAATTCAATAATTGTTTTGACAAATCCTTTCCTGCTATGATTGACCCTATACCTTATTGATCTTGTTCATGAAAATATTTTGCTACCCGTATCCTTGGAATGCTTAAATACTACCTTAAGATGCTCATCAAGCTCCTGGAAATTTGGGATGTAGTTTGACCCTTAATTACTGATCCTTGTATGTTCCATTAATGGCTATATTAATTTTCGATCACGCACCAACTTCCTTGATATGTTTAATAGAGCCTTTATTCGTTCCTTTACAAATAAGCACAATATGATCAACATACTCAAATTCCTCTACCATGTGACTCTCAGGCAATCAACATTTGATTTTTGACTAAATGTTTTTGTAGAAGGCGAATTGGGCGAAATTCTGAGAAAAATGGTCTCAATGAACCATCTATATTTCCTAAGACGTGATAGCTGTGTCAAATCTAAGAGAGGCTTTTGTATATAAGTCCATTATTGACAAAAACCTCCCGTGGTTTTTACAAATTATTCTCCAATTGTTCAGAAAGAGCACCCAAAGATAATGACCAAAACAAGAAATAATTTACTTTTTAAACCTGTATAAAATAGGCTGTAAAGATCCCTTCGACTCTTCCAAACCATGACACCTATTGAAAAACTGAAGGAGGTTTTTGTGAATGAGCCCATGCTTGAAAAAACCTCTTTTGGTTTTCAAACATTTGTAGGAATATGCAAGGGATCTGGCAGCTGTAGCAACTCACAATCAAACTCACAAATATGTTGCAAAGAAGAAGAGAAGGAGAAACTCAATGATCACTCATAAACATAGTAAAATAGAACAATATCTCAATATTCTACAATGAATAAGAATGTAAGTGAATGAATACAATAGAACAGTAAGGGGCATAATATAGGATTCGAATAGGCCAGTAGGGCATTCGAATTCCTAACTCAAAGTCTGGCTTGGATAATAGTGGAGTTATCATCTAGTCAATGTATCAGTCATCAATGGTAACAGTCAGTCAAGTGTGGCTAACTGAGTCTAACTGAGTGTGGTAGGTGTAACTGGCACATGTAGGCACTAACTAAATGAAGGATACTCAGTGGAGGGCGAATGAGGAGCTAACTGAAGTCAGAATGGGTAGTCTAGTCTCACTGGAGGTCCATCGGAGTAATACAATCAGTTAGGAGTCAATCTAGCCTTAAATCAAGGAAAGACAAGCAACTAACTGAAGTGAACTGAGTGGTAGGTGAGCAAAGGTGCCTAACTAGCTTTGGTAGGTGAGAAGGGCGCACTTGTCATGGAGAAGGGCACATTTGGTAGGTGGGCAGCCCCCTGGGGGCTGTAGAAAGGGTGTGAAGAGCTAGAACCAAGCTCTAGGAGTTGGGAGGTCCACCATGATGATGACTGGATGCATGCAGTGGCATGCAAATGCATGCAACATGCAGTTTTGCATGCAGGTAAAGAAGAGCTAGAAGCAATCTCTAGGTGCTGGGGAGACCACCATGATGATGATTGGATGCATGCATTTGCAAATGCATGCAGCATGCAGATTTGCATGCAAGCATGCAAAATATAAAAATGATGGGGAGAATATTCCAACAACATTCACTTCCATCTCCTCGTAACATGTGCCCAAAGACAATGACTAAAACAAGAAACTAATTTTTTTTGATGGAGCAGATATGGTACCAACAGGTTATACGAATTTATTCTTGTTTATTATCCGACGCTAATATCTTCGTTGGATATATGTCAAAATTGCACCAACGGTTTTGGAGTCCCAATTGCGTCAGATATCTATCGATTTGTAGTCAGATAGCCAACGAAAGGCCGTCAAATTTTGGTCCACAAGAGTTAGTGACTTGATGATAATGATGGTAGTTAACCCTCAGTGAGACCAACTCTGGTCTATGAGACTTTAAGAAGAATACTTGGATTATTGCAAAATTTTATTTCTATGCTCAAAAATCTTAGAAAGAAGCACTCCTAGGCTGCTATAGTTTTGACAAGATAGAAGGTTAGGGAGATTTGTATTGTAGCAAAGTGCAATTTAATGTGAGTGTACGCAAGGCATTATAAAAGAAAATGATTTTCATCATCAACGTTTGTAGTCTCTCAGAGATAGCAAATCCTTTCCACCCATGGTGTTTTAGGAATTGTCGAGCATCATGTTTCACTATGAAGCTATAAGAGTTTGTTCTTATTTTGGCTATATTAATTTTCTTTTTTGAACTAGTTAAAATAAAGAAATATTTGTTTTTATTAGAGATTTTTTAATAAATCTATTAAAATCTCTAATAGATTTTCACTCTATTAAAAAATTAATAGAGTAAAAATATCACTTTAAAACAATGATATAGGAGATGAGAAATTTAGTTATTAAAAATTAGTGACAAGTTATTAATAATAAAAAACATTATTAAAACTTTATTAAGTGAAAATATTCATATGGTTCTCGAAAATGATATTAATTTGGACTGGGTAGAGTGTCTGGTGAAGAGAGCACTCGTGAGTATTCTGGAATATATTTCTCTTTCTCGGTTGGAGATTATGCAATGGATTAAAGAGAAGTGGAAACCCTTGGCGTGGTATTTCTTGAAAGTGAGTATGTTGGTTAATGTTTTCCTATGTTTTCATTTCTTATCAGAGGAGAATGTGGCGTTGATTTTAGGAAAGCCATGGGTGCTCGGCAGGGTATCTCTTGTTCTTGATCATTGGCGTCTGACTTTCAATCCCTTGAAAGAAAGGGTGGTGAAAAGACATCTTTGGTTGTTGCTTCTCGGCTTCCCCCTTCAGTTGTGGACTTGGCCTATTCATGAAAAGTGGCTAAATTGGTGGGTAAATTTATCTTTATGGAAGACAATATTATTTATAGTGAAGATAAGTGTATGGCTTCTCTATTAGTGGAAATTGATGTTTCTGGGGGTTTTCCAGCGAAAATCGAGATTTCTTGGGGGAATCAATTTTTCTTTCGAAGGATCGACTACTTGAAAATTCCCTTTTTTTTTTTAAGCTGCTGTAAAACTGGTCACCTGAAGAACAAGTGTCTGAGATTGGGTGATTATGTTTCAGAGGTGGGTGATCGGTCTTTAGAAGGGGGTTCTTCTAATGGGGTTTCGGCTTATGCGACAAATGAAGACGTGATTGTTGAAGTGGAGGGTTAGAAAGGTTCACCAAGTCTTTCGTCGACAAAGGAATCGACAACTTTTCTCAGTAACCTCAAATATTTTTTCCTTGAATTTTATAGTTCTTTGTCAAATGAAGATCTAGCATTTATTAAAGGGGTTGAAGATAATCATAAAAATAGTTTAGTATGTGTTGAGAATGGTATTTTTGTCAATCCTTCTGTTATTTTCCCTTTACCCGACAAGTGTTTTCAACCTTCTCCGAGTTTGAATTCTTCTGAGTTGGGGTCCAAGAATGTAATGGGTTTAGTTGTTGAGGAGGGTCCCTTTGCACCACAGTTTAATTATGTGTTTGACCATGAGTAGTTGGTTTGTTATGATGTTAATTTTTTGAACGAAAGAGATATGGATCATGTTGTATTGGATTTGTCTGCTTAAGGATGCCCATAATCGTCTGATCTTGTTGTTGGGAATAATCATTGTCCAAATTCGTTAATTATGGAAAATTGTATTTCTTCCTCTATAATGGGAGAAATTTTTTTGAGGGAGAGGGGTTTTCCTCAAATTTATGAATGTTCTGGTATCAATTCTAATGATTGGTAATGGTGTCTTGAATTCCATTGTTCCATCTTACAAGGATATTTTGGATAAGACACCTATTCCAATTTTTTTTTTGACAAGCCCTCCGAAAATGATGTGTCTCCTATCTCCTATATCCGATGTGAGAATGTGATGAGCCGTCGTAGGATAAATAAGAAATAAATATTTAAAGGTAAGATCCTTGAGCCTAGGGTTTACAAGGCTCCTGAGAATGTCTATATTCCTTTATCTGCTAGATTGGATGGTGTTCTTTCTGGTCCTTCTTCTTGTGAAATGATTGATGAAGTTGGGGTTCTTAAAGCATGTCAACCCTTGGATATTGTTAAATAATGATTGTGTCATCTTTTAATATTCGGGCGATTGGGGGTAGTTTGAAACTTAATGCCCTCAAAAGGATTTATAGTCTTCTACATCCAGATGTTGTTTTAGTCCAAGAAACAATGTGTGTAAGCTCTAAGGTTTGTGAAGCTTTCTTAAAAATTTTCCTTGGTTGGGAGTGTTGTGTTGTGGATGCAGCTGGTCTCTCAAATGGATTAATTGGCATATGGAATCCCTTTGTGGCTAATTTCAAGCCTTATATCTCATGTGTATGCATCATGGTAGAGGGGAATTTTCAGGGACTTGATCAGTTGATCAATGTTGTCAATTGTTATGGTATAAATATTGGCAGGAATGATTTTTGGGACAAGTCGTGCGATAGTGGTTTATTGAAGGAAGACTTTCTGATTTTGGGGGAGATCTAAATTTTACATTTTTTTCTAGTGAATTTTGGGGATCTGATCCTCATTTGGACTCGTTAGCTGATTATTTTGTTAAACTCTTTCAGGAGGCTAATCTTATTGATGTCTGTCCTTCTTCCTTGTCCCCAACTTGGACAAATGGGAGGGCTAGTTGTGTTGGGTTGCTAAAAGGCTAGACATATTCTTCATCTCTAAAGGCTTTTCTCATTGGGTTGGTAGATTCAGATCTAGGTCCATTAATTCAAGTATTTCAGACCATCTTCCTATTTGTTTTCAATTTGAGGTGGAATAAAGTGTTCAAAAGTTCCATTTTAAGTTTAATCATGTATGGATTGAAGAATTGGACTTCATTTCACTAGTAAAAGATTATTGGACTTCAACCCAAGTTGATTCTAGTGATTTTGCTATGCATAAGCTGGTCTATAAATAAAAAGGTCTGAAAAAGTTGGTTGTTCGGTGAGAGAAAAAAAATAAACTGGAGCCAAATCAATATTTGTTGATGGTTGAGGAGGAGATGGAAGCTTTGTTTTCAGAAAATTCCTCTGGTATTTTCTCTAGGGATACAAACGACCTTTTGATAGAATTGGAAACTAAAAAAGCAAAATTTTAAGTATTAATGAGGAGACCTGGAGATTAAAAATCCGAGCAATTTGGATTAATCAGGGGGATAACAATACAAATTCCTTCCATGAATATGCTAATCAAAGAAGCATTTCAAATGTTATTTGGGATTTAAGAGACTGCTAGGGGAAGGTGATAAATTCTTAGAAGGACTTGGAATGTGAAGTAGTGTCTCATTTTTCAAATATTTTCAAGGATCCAAAATTGACTAATATATTTGCTTAGCTTAAAGTTGTTCAACAATACCCTAGATATTTCTTGGATCAGGAAGTACTTCAGATTGGTAAGGAAGTTACCTTGGAGGAAATAGAATATGTCGCGGCCCAGATGGCTGGATAGTTGAATTTTTTTTTGTTTTTCTGAGTTCTTTGATATTATGGGGAAAGACCCGTTGAAGGTGGTGGAAGAATCTAGATTGAAAGGATATGTATTAGGGTCCTTGAATTCAACTTTTATAGCTCTTATCCCTAAGAGCTCAAATCCCGATTCATTTAATGAGTATTGACCTATTTATTTATGTAATTTGGTTTATAAGATCATCTCCAAGGTGATTTCTAACCAAATGAATCCTAAGTTAGTTGAATCCATGACAAAAGAACAATTTGGGTTTTTGTCAAATAGGCAAATTTTGGATGCAATTAGGGTCACACATGCATGTTTACATTATATTAAAGCTAACAAATTAGCATCCCTAATATTAAAGATGGATTTGGTGAAAGCATATGATAGAGTGGATTGGTTTTTACTTAGATTGATCCTCCTTCAAATTGGTATTCCATTGGGGGTTACTGATTGGACAATGTCTTGTGTTACCTTTGCTAGATTTGTTGTTTTAATGAATGGGTCTCCTTAAGCTTTTTTTTTTAATTTCTAGAAGACTCTGTCAGGGTTGTCCATTATCACCCTTACTTTTTCTATTGTTGTTGGAAGGAATCAGTACACGTATAAGAAAATTTAAGCAGGATAAGAAGTTGGCATGTGTTAAGGTGACCTATATCCACTATATCGCACATTTCCTATGTTTGATTTTTTGGTAATGGATCACTTGAATATTGGGAGACTTATAATGGATTAATTAAGTTGTTTTGTGATGCCTCTAGAATGGGGGTTAGTATGCAAAAGTCTCAATTTCTACAGAATGTTATACATGAAAATGTGTTGGCTTAGATTCAGATTCTTTTTCCTTTCAGAATAGAGCATATTGAGTCTGGTTTCAAATATTTGGTATATTTTCTGAAACCAAATAATTATGTAAAAAAATATTGGATGCGACTTATGAGAAAAGTAGAAAAAATATTGGTAGTTGGTGTTTTAAATGGCTCTCCATTGGAGGCAGATTAACTCTAGTGAGGTCAGTATTGGAACACATTCAAATTTATTGGTTTTCACTAGCTAATTTTTTTCTTTTGGAAAAAGTCCGTAATTTTATTTCAAAAAGTTGATTAAAATTACATATTGCACATGTAGTAGAATCAACAAGGATCCCTACATTTTCACATATTTCTGTTCCATATAAGCAGAAACAACAGCTTATAATGAGCTGAATCAAAAAAAAGAGAAATGAGCTCGGGAACAAACCCTCATTGCACATAAAAATGGAGAATACAGAAAATACTACCGAAGAGTGAGCAGAAACCCGCTCATATCCACCATAGCCTCACAAGATCTAGAAGCTATGACCATCCACAGCTCACTATGCAGCAGACCCACCACAGAAAGAAATAGATCCGTCAAAACCAAAACCCTCATCGGAGGAAGCAGAAGATCCATGTCTGTGGACAGAGCAGCAGACATGGTAGACCTCCCAAACCGGCGAAAACAGCCAGCAAGCAAACCCCTGATGAAGAAGCAGCCAGACAAACCCCATATTGTTGGCGCAGACCGCCGTCGAATTTCGCTCTCCCAGCTCTGTAAATCATGCGGTTCCAGTGTGGGCAGCAGCGGCGTTGGCGACGGAGCGGTGGCTCCCAGAGGTGCTGCGGCGGCGTTGCTTCAGATTCCAGATCGGTTGCGAGAGCCGGCGGCGGTTTTGATGGTGTGCACCTGAGGCGGTGGCTTCTTGATGCGGGAGGCAGGCGTTTCCTCTGTTTGATACTACGGTTTGGCTCAGTGAGTCTTTAACCCTCTGCCTCTGCCTTTGCCCACTCAGATGCCCAGGTTTTCTCATCCAAATCTCCTCTCGGCTCGGCTCCTTCCGTGCGGCTCTGGCGGCAAGCGGCTGGCCCCCATCTTGTTGTTGAAGATCTGATTGCATAGGTCGCAACCAGTTCTTGTAGCTCTCCATTCTTCTATCGATCATACTGCACCCGTCCACGCACAGCAGCGTGGGAAACGTATCGAATCCCTCGGACAGGCAGAGACTCAGAATCAATCGCATTCCCAGTTGTATCTCAGGCATCTCAGCTAAAGAATGATCTCCAGTAGATTTCGTATATGCCCTGAGAAGAATGATCCACCAAAACCCAGAATCCATAGGCGCCACTCTTCCAATCACGCTCTCTCTAAAATCTGCAATGAGGGTCTCGACATTTCGCACAGGATCATGAAGGACCTTGAAAGAAGCCGGCATGACGCCTTCCCCGAGCGTAAAACAATCAATCCGTTTCTCCCACCCTTGGAGATGCAGCGTCTTGAGCAGAAAATTCTTCACAATCTCAGGCTCCTCGTTCATCAGAAACGCCAGGGCACTGGGCACAAAATCTCTCACAAAAACCTGGTTATAATTCAGAGCTTCTATCCAGCGCAGCAATGGAGTACAGTCCGTGCTCTTTGTGCTCTCCAGCGTCCTGATCGGTGGCAGCTGGGTTTCGCCGGAGAAGCTTTTCTCGTCGAGAGACAGACGTTCAAGGCCGATTGCTGCCCTGGATCCACTCGGCGCGGCGGAAGCGGGAGCGGAGGCCGAGGCGGAGGCCATTCTGGTTTTCACTAGCTAATATTCTTGTGTCCATATTAAATCATTTGAGAAAAAAAATGATGTAGTTCTTGTGGTCTATGAATGTTAATAAAGTAAAGTTATATTTAGTAAATTGGGAAATAATCTCTTTACCAAAGGACCTGGGGGTTGGGGCATAAAAAAATATTTTGCGGTTTAGCTTGGTTGTGAGTCTTAAAAGTATGTGAAGGGGCCTCTTTGGTATAGGTATGTGGAATGGAATTCTTCATTCTAAATATCTGAAGAAAAAGTCTGTTGTGAAGTGGATCGGAAATCCTAGGAAATTCGTTTCTATGGCTTCAAATTTTTGGAGTGGGTTTATGAAATATTTTCCTTGATTGGGATCCTGGTTATCTTGGAAAATTGGGAAAGAGAAAATGATTCACCTGGGTATTCATGCTTTTATAGAAGGGAACAAATTGTATAAATTGTCTCAACCATGCTTATTTATCATCTTTTGGGTCGAGGATGCTTCAGATTAGCTCATGTAAAAAAATTGATGGATGGTTTATCAATGTCTTCTTATTGGTTGTCTACATGTGATTTGGGTCTAATAGATGACCTTGTAGAGGAATGGAATTTGTTTATCATTGGTTTAAATCATCTTGGGATCAGATTATTTGATAAAGATGACCATTTGGTTTGGTCATGGAATAGAGCATATGGAAAAGTTAGTGTTAAGCTTTCCTATGAGGCCATATCTTCTTTTGTTGTTGATTTTGTTGATAAATGGTGGTACAAAAAATTATGGAAATGGAATAGCCCACAGAAGATGAAATTTTGTATCTTGCTCTGCTCGGAAAATCATATATTGACCTAAGACAATTTGATTAGAAGAGGTTTTAAGGGCCCAAATAGTTGTGTCCTATGTAGGAAGGAAGCATAAACAGTAAATCATCTTTTTGTGCATTGTTACTACACGAAGAAAGTTTGGTATGAGGTTCTGGGAGGTCTACACGTTACTAGTGAATGGTCACAAATCACTTTTGAAGAGAATTTGGAACTCTGGATTAAATCTTTTCCTGAATTCAAAGGGTTACCTTCTTATGCTTGTTGGGTATTTGGAAATATAGAAATGATTTGGTTTTCGAGGATCATCAACAAATTACTTATGTGGTTTGTTTTAAAATATTGGGTCTTTTCAATGACTTTCACATGAAACAAGTTCATAAACAATCGCATAATTTGTCCGGATCTCGTTCGCTCAGATGACTACGCTATTGGTTAATTTGATGGTGTTTCACAATCTGGTCAATGTGGAGGTGGTATGATGATCAAAGTAGATAGTAGCCATTATTTCATTTTATGCGTTGGTTGTGGTATAGGCAGAGTAGTTCATTGTATATTTTTGAGCTTGGCCTTTACACAGTTTTGGTGAGATCAACTATGATGAGTAGTATTATTGATGATCACTCATACATCAGAGCATCCCCAGATCAGACATGCAGTAAACCTTATGCCAAGGTTGAGCCTCTTGACCTCAGATTTGATGACTAAGATGAAATTTTATCCCATACAGAGCAGTGCAGTGCCCAGGTTTTCAACAACAGTGTTTTCGGTGGTTACATATGATCCAGGTAGTAGGTACATGTATATGGTGTGCATTGGTTTTTATTATCTTGCTCTTTTGGTCATTTTGGTAGCTTGACTTAGTATCTAGTGATCATGATCTGACAGTATATATGTTTGAAATGAATATGGTTATTATTGATTATCTAAATGGTCTTGTTACTTATATTTAGAAGCTCTCGTTTTATACTCATTGGTTTTACCCTCTCAGGAGTGTGGACATGATCATTCCCACCTTTATGGCTTGCTAGCTTAGGCATCACCTTCACTTTCCCCATCCATCCGTTATCTCTCCCTTGATTGGTTTTTACCCTGAATTACACCTCATCCTGTGATATGGAGGACCTCCCCACTTTTCTGTGTTGGATAGCATCCCTGTTAGTTTACGTCTTGGCTTTGAATTGGCAACAAAACTTACCGAAGCCTTGATCCTTCTGGGACAGGAGTACCTGCTGGTGTTGGTTCCTGAGCTTAGGTGAGTTGGATTTGATATCTTGATCACTCTAATTGGTTGCCCCGATGTTTGGTCTTGATTGTAGAGAGTCCCCCTAATTGCTTGAGTTGTGTTGGCTAAAACCTGAAGCAAATTGTACTACCATCATTACATATGGAAACTATATTTATATCCCTTATGAAAATCCCATGGAAATACTTTAAAAATTGTGCTTCTTAGAACAATGAAATAGGGTTGTGAAATTAAATGGAAACTGAAATGAAAAGCACCCTGGATGAAAGCTGCGATTAGTTGTGCTTCTAAGCACATGCAAAATCCCCAAAAGGGTCATAAAGGCCTAAAAAGTAGTGGTTAAATATATGCTAAATCCAAAGACTGATGGCCAAGAAATTGAATGTAATTATTAATTCCTCATGGAGCCTATGGGTTGTGATGTGAGATGGAGTAAGGGACAACTAATTCTAAGTGTCCCCTAGAACCTCAAGTTACGGTTAGCAGGGTACCCAGCCATGGCGATTCTAAAAAAGAACCTCACGGAGTTGTTTCAACTTGGATGTGAGTTGTAGACATTCGCCAAGGTTGAATAAGCACTCCTCTGAACAACTTATGCCATTTGTGAGACACTGCCATTCCCTGTGTGTTTATTATTCGACATATGCTTAAGTGTGTATCTCCCTTTTCCCTTATCCAAAGTATCTTAGTGTTGAGTCAGTCAAGTCATCCCTTTATCCTAGCCTTGCATTCTTCACCCTCACCCTTTGCTAGAAAAATGTTCATGTCTACAGAATGAGTATATTCCTGAGGTTCTTTTGTAAGTAAATGATTATTTAAACTTTTGCTTGGTATAATTATTTATTAACTGCTAGTGATATGATGCTTAATTACTTTAATTCTTGCTATGAGAATGATTAATAGAGCATGCTTTAACCATTTTCACTTGCAACATTAGGATTTTCTAGCCTGGGTGATATTTTGATTAGTCTTGACCTGGTCAAACCTAGTTTGACCAAGTCAACCTTGGGATCCATGATGAGTTGGACCAGTGATTTTTTGTGATGATGACCTATGGTTCTATGATGCACCTTTGGTGACTCCATACAGTGGACACAGGTTTCAGATGATGGTTGATGTATTTTTTTATGGTTATTATTATTCCCAGACCATTTATTTTATTATTGTTCAGGTATGGCTGAGGCTACATATGATCTTAGATGTTGCCATAGGGTGTATGGGTACTCATATCTAGTATATTTGGACCTTCTGAGTCCATTTAGATACTCAGTTATCATTTTCAGGCACTCTTAGTGATGATATGGTCAGATTTCCACTTTTGTCCGGTTTTGCCATGCAGAAATGGCCTGTCCAGCAATTGCATTGAGCTAACACGTTTCCCTGGGGTTCTACAGAGGATATGGGGTGTCCATCCACTCGCTATTACCATATTACCCCATCTCCAAACATGATGGTACATTCAAATTTCGTGCCCGGGCATCAGGAAGTGAGTTACAAACATTTTGATGGTTTTTAGGTGGAATACAAATGGGATAAAAAGGTCATTGAGGAAATCGATTTGGGCTATTGAGGCAAGGTTTTGGCATAAGGTTTGTTCATAGTTCATTTGTGATGTATCCCAATCCTTCCAGATCAGGTTTCAACATTCAATGGGGTCCACACACTCTCTGTGTTGTGATTTGATGTATTATTCTCTCATTGAGGGGGCCACGATTTGGTCACATGGTTACTTTGACATGTCATTGAGTCATATCTTATGTTATTTAGTCATGTATTATGTTATTGTGCCATGGGGTTATGCTAGTGAAGGATTATAACACCTCCTAGCCCAAACATGTGCTTCTTTCACTTGTCCTAGTCATCTTTATGTGGCGCGACCCACCTTAGGGCCATCTTTAGTGAGTGCGCACCCCTCTTAGTGAGTTGATCCATGTTATATTGTTCCGGCTCAGCATAGCCGTTGATTATATTGTATTTATTTTTTGATCTCCACCACTCATTCATAAAGTGGTTTAGGGTTTTGGTCTCTCTCATTCCTATTTAAGGAAGAGACCCCTCTATTGTAAATGCAACTTTTGGGCTCTGGAAATACTTGAAGAAAATACTATTTTGCAGATCTGCTTCTTGGGTTTTGATGGATGCTCTTGCAAGTTGAATATACAATCTTTTCTCTGTGTTATCATTGTGGATCTTGTTGCTCCAAATGTTTTCTCTGCAGGGAGGCCGTGTGGTGGAAGAGGAGGACGACTTGAGGGGATGCTACTATGGGGAAACCCCGTATCTTACCTTTGGATTGTTTTTTTTTTGTCTCAGGGAGTATAATTATTGAATCTTCGTGACATATTTGATGCTACTTGTTTCATCTTTCTACTTTATAGTCATTTTCATGCTAGATCGATTCTCATATAGATCATTTTTTGCAGGGGAAGGACGCACTTGTCATCTTGGAGGGATAGCGATTTTACTTGGAGGAGATGGATCTCACTCTTGATTGCCTCACTTGGGAAGGATTATCAATTTGCAAGGTATCCGCAATCTCTAGAGGTAAGATCTACAAGGTATGTATCTATTTTCATACATTTCACCCATTGGTCACTTCTAATCCTCATAGTTAAAACCCTAGATTTTTAGGTCTGATAGATCAGGAAATTATTTGGGCTCAAAACATAAAACCCACCTCTAATTAAATTAAAGAACATCATAGCTAAAATTTGGTTTCATTCCGACTCCATTTGGCCCTCGATCTAAGGTATTATTCCTCTCTTGAGGGGGACACACTTGTGGGTTTTATGCATCTTTTTGTATCTATCACGTGGGTTGTACTACTTTTGCCTTAAGACATCAGATCTACTACTTATCCAACCACCTAGTGCCATTTGTACCTAAATTTCACCTTGTGGACCCCATTTTAACCAACTTCCTTAATTTAAGGATATGCTGCACTTGGGTTTTCTTGATTGGCATTAGATCTATCTAGATCTACTCAATTAAACTCATAAGTGGCATTTTCATTGCTTGGTTGAGCATTTGTCCTTCCATAAGCCTCCTCAACCAAGCCCCAACTCTAAGTTTCCACTTATAATCCCTAGATCTAGATCCATTCACTCTTGATCTTCTCCTATTTCAACTTCACACTTCCCCAGAAGGTCTAGAGTAGGTTCACTAGCCTTCATTGGTTAGCTAGGGTCTCCCCCTTGGTATTGCTTAGGCTATATTTAAAGTGAAGAGTGACTCGGTTAACGTGACAACCATTTACCTTGGGAACCATGGCATCTCTTGGGTCACCTCTTTAGTTGTCCAATGCCTCTACCATCTTGGATAGGATCACCTTTTAGGACAACTACAAGTTGTGTGATAACAAGTACCAACTCTGTTTTTTGTTGGGCGTTTATTTACATTGGTTGTGAGGGCATTGGAAAAATTTCGGCTTCAATTTTATGTAAATATTTCTGAACAAAATATGAATTATGTTCTAAACTTCTGTCAGATAATACTCATTGTAGGATAAGATACGGTTCAAGAGCATGGGTTTCAACTTATAGTAAGTGTTGGGACTCTTTTCTAAGTTCTGGCCAATCTCCACATGCCATTCATGGGTTCTGTATGTTAAGTGGATCACTTTGGCTTTGTGATTAGTTTAAGGGTGGGCTGGTGTGTGAGTGTGTGAGAGAGAATTTGGATCCGCGGAGACTAGGTAATGTAGTGTCATTTGATTGTTGTGATAATTTATTTTCATTGTGATTTCAGGTTCAGATTCTTTAGGTGGAAAGGCAGGAAAGGACATAGAGCAGAGCAAAGCAGGTACATGCTTGCTTTCATATAATTTACAGAGTAATATTTTGTATACATTTGTATTAATCAAATTCTCACTCATACTTAATGCATGTAGGCTAAAGATGATGAGATGCAGAGGAGAAGCAACAAGTCATGGCCGGTATGGTTATCTTGGCATTGTGATTACTCCGATGAGAAGATTTTATATACATTATTCATTTGATGTAAGTTAGCATAAAAATTGCATTAAAATCTATTTCTCTCAAGTAATTAGTTTCCAATGAGAGAAAAGATAATGAACGTCGCAATTTCTAGGTATTTATTAGGTGTGCTCTCGGTGGGGCTCGAACCTGTGACCTTCAGCTTGCTCAAATCCTGACCATAAGACCAATGCCATCGGTGAGGGATTTTTTTCTTTCTTTCTTATATTGCATATGCTTACCATTTACATCCACTGCTGAGGATTTTTTGTTTTCTTTGTTGTAGTACTGCATATGTTTAGGCTTATATGATTGTGGGAGATGCTTGAGATGGCCGTGACTATATAAATTATGATATCCGAGTCTGAACATTTTATTTGTTTGGTCGATGTATTTTTGTTTCAACATTTTGTGGGTCATTGTGTTTATCTTGGTTGCAGGTTCTATCTTTCCTTTGAAGGCTACAATTATAGCATGATCTTGGAATTTCAAGAAGTCATGTGTTATGGAGTCAAGTTTTTACTCTCCCATATATTGTTTTTCATTTTAATAATCTCTATTAATTTTTTTAGTACAATGCCATAATGGTAGTGTAAATCGCATTATTATGAGTGAATTGGAGGAAAAACGTTTTTAGTATTTGATATACTCCACCATATCTCATGCAAGCTTTTTTTTCTTCACTTTTATGTGTGCATATTGATGTTATTTTTAAAAATCCCATACCTTCTTTCTATCCCATGCAAATATTCATTATTTTACTTTTGTGCCTTTGTAGTACCTTCTATTTCACTCATATATATATATGTATATATATATAAATTTTATTTCATTTTTATATATACAATATTCATAATATTTATAATCTTTATATCACATTATAAAGATGATCAAACATTTCACACATTTCCAAATTATTAATGGTTATCACACTTCTCTAATATATATGTTTCTTTCATTTTTGATGTCTCTATATATTTTTTCAATCAAATAATTTTTATGATCATTTTATATTATATTGTGGTGTTAATTTTTATGATGTTCTTTTCTTCCTCTGCGTGGATTTTATGATGGAAAAAGGGGAAGGTTCAAGCTCCTAATCCACGGGATTAATGAATGCTCTCTCACAAGTAACAATTTTGTATTAAGCTTTGCTTATTCAAGTATATTAATTACTCATGGTTTACATGTTACCTTGTCGAGTTAAGTCATAAGCATCTAATTGTGATGTAGAGTTTGTTGGGGGTTTGAAGCCGACCATGGTCATATCCATGCTCCCTTCAGGCCATCGTAGAATCAACACAACCAACACTCAATCATATTCATGGGTTCCATTGACAAGTCAACTTGGAGCCAACACAACCAACTCTTGGTGCGTAAGATACAACCCAGTTTTTTCTGTAATGAATTTGTATCTAATTTGGCCACGGCAAGGTATTAACTTCTTTACTGTTAATTACAAACAAAGATTCTACCTAGGGGCACTTGGGTTCACCGTATACGAGATGGAAACCTACCAAGTATGTGTATTATTCTGCTCTTTGCGTTCCATGGGAATGGTTTTACTCGACTCTTGAGATTTGGCTGTATCGTTCCTATATAATTCTATAAGGATTTATATCAAGTATATTAGGGTTTTCTCCCTTGCATTCGTTTATAAACCCTAGTAAAAAAATGTATTGTCCTTGGATTTTATTTAAGCCCTACGCGACTTCCAACAAGTTTTATCATGCCTTTCCTTAACTATATATGATAAATATATGAAAACTTGATGTAAAAGAAGCTCGTCTTCTGGTTAGCCAAGCTTTTGCAACCAATATTTAATGTATGAGTGCATTATCTATTTTTTTTTAAAAGGCCTTTTCTTCTCCTGGGTTATCGAACTCGGTTTTTCATTGTCTAAGATAGTATTGAAATCGTTTTAATTTAGTTGAATACTATATATTTAATGGGACACTTCCCATATAAGTTGACCTTCGACCAATGACTCGACCTCATACGCCTTTGTGATTCCTCTACTATCATGATTTTCTTTTGTTGATTTATGAATAAAACGATGGATAATAATGAGTAACATGTAACTTTGTATTACATGGAAATAATGTAGTTCAACTTTTCCTATGAGTTCGATCATTTACTTTTATTAAAAATAATGATTTTGAGAAATAATATTTTATGAATAAACTGTCCTATAAAATTTGTTTTTATCTATTAATTATTAAGAGTCCAAGTAATTCAACTTTGATTCTTTTTAATGAATACGCTGAAAAAAATATATAAATTTTATCTTAAAATTTTATTGAACAAAACTTTTTATAAAATACTAAAAAAATATGATAATAAAATCAATTTACTAATATTTTCAAAATAAATATAAATTTATAACATCACAAATTTTATGTTGCTTATTTTAATGGATGTATTCTCAACCCACTCGTGTTAAATCAAGAATTAGAAACTCCTTAAAAATAATCATAAATTTTATATTAAAATAAAAATTATATTAATTGTTAAAATATTTATTAAAATAAAAATGTTCATTTTAATATTTTATTTATTTAGTTAAAAATCATAAAAGTTTGATTCATTTTATTTTATATTTTGCTACTACTCAAACATCTTATACTTAAAATAGGAAAAAATACAAATACCCTAAATTTATCTAAAATACAATGAAAAGGCCATTTAAATATATAGAGATAACAAAATCTTGATTTCCTGAAAATAATTAAATCATTTATATTTATGATCCATCAAATAATTCTTCATGTCATTTATTGGAAATAATTCAATCATTTATATTTATGATCCATCAAATAATTCTTCATGCCATTCATTGGAAATACTACCATTCATTGGAAATAGTATTTTATATTTTTTTAAAATAAGGTATGATGGTTGGCGTTTTATATTAAGTACAATGACATTACATTATTAAAAGAATTTGGGTGCATGAATTATGTAGATATTTTGAATTTGGATATATGAATTATGTAAAGATCTTGGATTTGAAAGAAGTTCATTTTCAAATCTGTCATGTTGATGAAAGTAGAATTGTTTTGTAAATTTTTAATCACTAAAAAAATTTATTAAGTTAAATATTTTTTATTTGTTTTGTAAAAATATGTATATGTTAATTAAAATATTTTAGCTAACAATTACATAAACTTCAACAAAGTCTCTCTAACATGATATTCAATAAACTATTGAGTTAATAGTCTTGATATACAAACTATTGGTTGATTGAAGAATGAAGATTAAATACGCAACTCAGCTGGCTGAGAGGTGAGAATAAAGAGATGAAAAAAAACATTTCTTATCTGTCCAGTGTTGTAGAAATTGCTATCTCTAAAATTAGAAACAACAGTAACAAGATGAAGGAGTTCCATGATGGCATGATGGGAAAAACGGATTCCATGCATAGTTGTCTCAAGATTGTAGAAGCCAAAGTAGACTGCATTTGCACCAGCAAAAGCAATGGCCCGGCTGCTATTTTGGGCATGGAAGCTCATGAGAATCTGGCTTCAAGTAGCAAGAAAAAAGCCCGTCGCTCTGCTGAAAATTAAGCCTGTTTCTTTATGCTATGGGTTACTTTTTTTTGTTTAAAAGTTAAGTTATGTAACAACAGTTAGTCTTTTCTAGTTATGAATCTTTGTTTTAGGTGAAGTTTAAAGACTGGACATGAGGTGACCACTTCCCTCCTTTTTCTGTGGGTACAATCTTCCCACTATGTTATAACAGACCTTCCTTTTTAATACAACCTCTTTAACCGTTGCTGTAAAAAAAAAGAATGAAGATTAAATTAACATAATGAGGATAATTAACTATTGACTAATATTATGTTAAACAAAGTAGACTGAACTAACAAATGAGTTACATCTCATAATAATGTTTAGAACTTAAATTAGTTTCAGATCAACATAATTTGTTCTCCTGCTTTGCTGGACACCCACGTGCTAAATACCTAGTTCGCCTTATTCGATCCCCACACATCAAGTGAGACATAAGCAGTAAGGGCAAGGCTTGTCGTGTTGCTAACGGCTTTGCGCAAATAGCTCCTTCTTTCACTAATAGCTTCTTCTCGTTCCTCCTACATCATATGTTCCCTCGCAATAACAGGTGGCAACGTCGAGGATATTGCCACCTCATGGCTCTTGTTAATAGTCTTTTCATTGATAATAATAAAGGATTCTCCTTTTTTCCACCTCTCATAACTTTTTATTATTAAATAATTTAATTTTATCAATTGTTAGCACTATTACATACGGATGAGAAATTTTTAAGGAAGAAAATTCTCACAATCAAAAGCATTTGATCTTCCTCAATAGAAATAAGGATGATCTTTTCACAAATGATTTAAAAAATGGTGTGTTCACTCTATTGAGTACAAACAATATAGAAGATCTTTATCATAACTTTACTACATTCCTCTCACCGTCCATTAACAAGTTCTTCAACGAAGTTTTTAGTAAAAAAAAAAAGAAGAACCAACCCTTGGTATGATAAAGAATGTAAAAATGCAAGAAGAGTCATCCATGAAGCTATTGAAGAGTATCTAAAAACTGACAAGCTAAATAGATACAAAGCCCTAATTAAAAGAAGAAGAAAAATGCATTATATAAAAAAAAAGCAATAAAATATTTTACACCTCTCTAAGGTAGCTCCTAAGAAATTCTAACTAGTAAAACTAAATATAATAGTAGGATTGCTTTGAAGGATTGGAGTTCCTATCTTAAAAAGATTTATGAATCCCTGGATGCCATAGATAACATTCAAACCCTCCTTATAGTGGATGAATTTTTCTCATTAGAGGACATTGCCTTTGGGGATAAGCGACTATCAAATGGAAAATCTAAGGACATTGAAGGATACCAAGCATAATTCTTAAAAATTGGAGGGCATGTCTTCATTCCTCACATCCACAAACTCTTCAATTTAGCAGTAAAACAAGATTCCCCTAATCCTTGGACTTAGAGCCTCATTACTTCTATATTTAAAAACAATGATAAAAATAACCCCTCTAATTATCAGACCATTATGAGTAGCCCTCTCTTAGCCAAGCTTTATGGTATCATCTTAGAAAATAAAAATAACATATAGCTAGAAAGTGAAGATAAGTGGGCTAAGGGTCAAGCGGGTTTTAAAATACATCACTCTACCACGAACCACCTCATTAGTCTTAGGATCATTGCGGAGTAATGTCGTAATAGTAAATCGAATCTCTTCTCATGCTTTGTCAACTTTAGGAAATCTTTCGATACAGTGCCTATAAATAACTTGTGGAATAAATTAGAAGCGCTAAACATTCCTTTCTAGTTGAGAGTTGTCGCAATAAGGTTGTACGAGATTCCCAATAGAAGATTTAATAGCATTGAGGGGTGGTCAAAAGATATTAATTGTAATTTTGGAGTTAATCAAGGTTTCCCCATCTCCCTTACCCTTTTCGGCATATACATTGACAAGCTAGAAGGTTGTCTGGAAGAAGCAGGTTGCGTTGGCATGACCTTAGCTAGAATAGTCGTCATCCTCCTCCTCTGTGTTGATGATATAGTTCTTATGTCAAGGTGTCCCTTTGATCTTGACTAGCAATTAAGAATTCTCAAAGACTTATGCTCTATTTTGGGCATGACTATTAACACCGACAAAACAAAAGTTATGATTATCAAAGCCAAGAAGGTCACTTACGCTAATTCTGTTTATGACAATAACAACTTGGAGGAAGTTTCTTCTTTCAAATACATTGGAATTGATATTCATCACAAGCTCAACTTGAACTATAGCATTGAGAAAATGATTAATGGAGGGTGGAAAGCTTATTTTGATCTTGAAAATAATTGTAAGTCAACAAACCTTGTGACGTGGGATAAAAAGAAGTTCATTTTTTAAACTCTTGTCACTCCCGCTATGTTGTACAATTGTAAATTTTGGGTTGTAGCATCTCCAAAGAGTCTTGGAGAAAGATTGAGAAAATGTAGAAGCTTTTTATAATGTATAACCTCAAAATTAAAAGCAATACACCCTATCATAGTCTCCAATACACCCTATCATAGTCTCCTAATAGACATGGATCTCCCCACCATTGAGAGCATCACTATGACTAGGTACATGATGTGCAGGTACATGATGTACAAGTACATGATAAATAACATGGGATACTAGAGGCTTCCTAAACTCGCTTTAAAATCCAATCAAGACCACCTACAACTCAAGAGAGGTTGGTATAAAGACACCATGGCTTGGCTAAACCATTGGAGCATTAAAGAAAATGTCCCTTTGCAAAATATTAATAACATTACAAATATTATTGCATCTAAGTTTAAAGAGAAAATGTGGGGTGAGAAAGATTTAGAGGCTAAAAGAAAATTAAGATACTATAAGGAGGTCATTAACCCTAATCTGGATGACCAAAAGTATCTCTCTATTTTAACTAGTTTGAATAAGAAAATTAATATAGCTAAGATAAGTGTGAAATTCCACGGGAGGAGATCACTTTAGCTTGAACGAACCTCACAATTTCACTCAATAATTGCAGATCAGCTGTCAGTTGTCAAGTAGAGCTACTATAGTCTCTGTAGCAGTCAATCTAAGAGCTACAGTCAATTAATTGAGTAATCAGTCCTCAAATCAAGGAACTGACCCCCAAATCTCTCATGCCAAATTCTACTCTCTTCATTTGCGTGTGTGAGCAGTGCATTCTGTTTTGAGAAAGGTAGGAAGTGAGAAAACTCATAGAGTTTCGAATGATGATCAGCAATACCTTTTGCAACGAGGTTTCCAATTGAGATCTCTTAGATCTAGACCTCATTAGGAGTGAAGATGACCTTCTTGGGTACTCATGTATGAGTCATTTGGTAGACATAAAGAAGATTTGCTACAAGATTTAGAACATACAGTACATCACTGAAATACCCATGCTCAATATTGATCCTTCCAATCCCCTCAGAGGAGAATTCAGAATCATTTCGTTAATTATGGAAAATTGTTTTTCTTCCTCTATAATGGGAGAAATTTTTTTGAGGGAGAGGGGTTTTCCTCAAATTTCTGAATGTTCTGGTATCGATTCTAATGATTGGTAATGGTGTCTTGAATTCCATTGTTCCATCTTACAAGGATATTTTGGATAAGACACCTATTCCATTTTATTTTTTTTACAAGCCCTCCAAAAATGATGTGACTCCTATCTCCTATATCCGATGTGAGAATGTGATGATCCGTCGTAGGATAAATAAGAAATAAATATTTAAAGGTAAGATCCTTGAGCCGGGGGTTTATAAGGCTCCTGAGCATGTCTATATTCCTTTATTTGCTAGATTGGATAGTGTTCTTTCTGGTCCTTCTTCTGGTGAAATGATTGATGAAGTTGGGGTTCTTAGAGAATGTCAACCCTTGGATATTGTTAAATAATGATTGTGTCATCTTTTAATATTCCAACGATTGGGGTTAGTTTGAAACTTAATGCCCTCAAAAGGATTTATAGTCTTCTACATCCAGATGTTGTTTTAGTCCAAGAAACAATGTGTGTAAGCTCTAAGGCTTGTGAAGCTTTCTTAAAAAATTTCCCTGGTTGGGAGTGTTGTGTTGTGGATGCAGCTGGTCTCTCAAGTGGATTAGTTGGCATATGGAATCCCTTTGTGGCTAATTTGAAGCCTTATATCTCATTTGTAGGCATCTTGGTAGAGGGGAATTTTTAAGGACTTGATTAGTTGATCAATGTCGTCAATTGTTATGGTCCAAATATTGGCAGGAATGATTTTTGGGACAAGTCGTGCGATAGTGGTTTATTGAAGGAAGACTTTCTGATTTTGGGGGAGATCTAAATTTTACATTTTCTTCCAGTGAATTTTGGGGCTCTGATCCTCATTTGGACTTGTTAGCTGATTATTTTATTAAACTCTTTCAGGAGGCTAATCTTATTGATGTATGTCCTTCTTCCTTGTCCCCAACTTGGACAAATGGGAGGGCTAGGTGTGCTGGGTTGCTAAAAGGATAGACATATTCTTCATCTCTAAAGGCTTTTCTAATTGGGTTGGTAGATTCAGATCTAGGTCCATTAATTCAAGTATTTCAAACCATCTTCCTATTTTTTTTCACTTTGAGGTGGTCAAAAGTTCCATTTTAAGTTTAATCATGTATGGCTTGAAGACTTGGACTTCATTTCACTAGTAAAAGATTATTGGACTTCAACCCGATTTGATTCTAGTTATTCTGCTATGCATAAGCTAGTCTATAAATAAAAAGTTCTAAAAAATTTGGTTGTTCGGTGGGAGAAAAAAAATAAATTGGAGTCAAATCAAGATTTGTTGATGGTTGAGGAGGAGATGGAAGCTTTGTTTTGAGAAAATTCCTCTGGTATTTTCTCTAGGGATACAAATGACCTTTTGATAGAATTGGAAACTAAAAAAGCAAAATTTTAAGTATTAATGAGGAGACCTAGAGATTAAAAATCCGAGCAGTTTGGCTTAATCAGGGGGATAACAATACAAATTCATTCCATGAATATGCTAATCAAAGAAGGATTTCAAATGCTATTTGGGATTTAAGAGACTGCTAGGGGAAGGTGATTAATTCTTAGAAGGACCTGGAATGTGAAGTAGTGTCTCATTTTTCAAATATTTTCAAGGATCCAAAATTGACTAATATATTTGCTCAGCTTAAAGTTGTTCAACAATACCCTAGATATTTCTTGGATGAGGAAGTACTTTAGATTGGTAAGGAAGTTACCTTGGAGGAAATAGAATATGTCCTAAAGAATTTTTCAAGGTCAAAAAGCCCCAGCCCAGATGGCTGGATAGTTGATTTTTTTTTCTGATTTATTTGATATTATGGGGAAAGACCTATTGAAGGTGGTGGAAGAATCTAGATTGAAAGGATATCTATTAGGCTCCTTAAATTCAACTTTTACATCTCTTATCCCTAAGAGCTCAAATCCCGATGCATTTAGTGAGTATTGACCTATTTATTTATGTAATTTGGTTTATAAGATCATCTCCAAGGTGATTTCTAACCAAATGAATCCTAAGTTAGTTGAATCCATGACAAAAGAACAATTTGGGTTTTTGTCAAATAGGCAAATTTTGGATGCAATTAGGGTCACACATGTATGTTTACATTATATTAAAGCTAACAAATTAGCATCCCTAATATTAAAGATGGATTTGGTGAAAGCATATGATAGAGTGGATTGGTTTTTTCTTAGATTGATCCTCCTTCAAATTGGTATTCCATTGGGGGTTACTGATTGGACAATGTCTTGTGTTACCTCTGCTATATTTGTTGCTTTAGTGAATGGGTCTCTTTAATCTTTTTTTTTTTATAAATTTCTAGAAGACTCTGTCAGGGTTGTCCATTATCACCCTTACTTTTTCTGTTGTTGTTGGAAGGAATCAGTAGACGTGTAAGAAAATTTAAGCAGGATAAGAAGATGGCATGTGTTAAGGTGACCTATATCCACTATATCGCACATTTGCTATTTGTGGATGATGTTTGATTTTTTGGTACTAGATCACTTGAATATTGGGAGACTTATCATGGATTAATTAAGTTGTTTTGTGATTCCTCTAGAATGGGGGTTAGTATGCAAAAATCTCAATTTCTACAGAATGCTATACATGAAAATGTGTTGGCTGAGATTCATATTCTTTTTTCCTTTCAGAACAAAGCATATTGAGTCTGGTTTCAAATATTTGGGATATTTTCTGAAACCAAATAATTATGTAAAAAAAATTGGATGTGGCTTATGAGAAAAGTGGAAAAAATATTGGTAGTTAGTGTTTTAAATGGCTCTCCATTGGAAGCAAATTAACTCTAGTGAGGTTAGTATTGGAACACATTCCAATTTATTGGTTTTCACTAGCTAACATTCTTGTGTCCATATTAAATCATTTGAGAAAAAAAATGATGTAGTTCTTGTGGTCTATGAATGTTAATAAAGTAAAGTTATATTTAGTAAATTGGGAAATAATCTCTTTACCAAAGGACCTGGGGGGTTGGGGCATACAAAAATATTTTGTGGTTTAGCTTGGCCATGAGTCTTAAAAGTATGTGAAGGGGCCTCTTTGGTATAGGTATGTTGAATGGAATTATTCATTCTAAATATCTGAAGAAAAAGGTCTGTTGTGAAGTGGATCGGAAATCCTAGGAAATTCGTTTCTATGGCTTCAAATTTTTGGAGTGGGTTTATGAAATCTTTTCCTTGATTGGGATCCTGGTTATCTTGGAAAATTGGGAAAGAGAAAATGATTCACCTGGGTATTCATCCTTTTATAGAAGGGAACAAATTGTATAAATTGTCTCAACCATGCTTATTTATCATCTTGTGGGTCGAGGATGCTTCATATTAGCTCATGTAGAAAATTTGATGGATGGTTTATCAATGTCTTCTCATTGGTTGTCTACATGTGATTTGGGTCTAATAGAAGAACTTGCAGAGGAATGGAATTTGTTTATCATTGGTTTAAATCATCTTGGGATCAGATTATTTGATGAAGATGACCATTTGGTTTGGTCATGGAATAGGGCATATGGAAAAGTTAGTGTTAAGCTTTCCTATGAGGCCATATCTTCTTTCGTTGTTGATTTTGTTGATAAATGGTGGTACAAAAAATTATGGAAATGGAATAGCCCACAGAAGATGAAATGTTTTATCTTTCTCTGCTCGGAAAATCATTTATTGACCTAGGACAATTTGATTAGAATAGGTTTTGAGGGCCCAAATAGTTGTGTCCTATGTAGGAAGGAAGCATAAACAATAAATCATCTTTCTGTGCATGTTACTACACAGAGAAAGTTTGGTATGAGGTTCTGGGAGGTCTACACATTACTAGTGAATGGTCACAAATCACCTTTGAAGAGAATTTGGAACTCTGGATTAAATCTTTTCCTGAATTCAAAGAGTTACCTTCTTATGCTTGTTGGGGTATCTGGAAATGTAGTTATTATTAGAGAATTTAAAGAAAGATCTAACAAAATGAATAGAGTGAGACCTTAAAATAATTATATTACATAGGAGATGAGAAATTTAGTTGTTAAAAGTTAGTGAGAAATTATTAATAATAAGGAAAACTTTGTTCAATTCAAAAAAATAATAAAACCTAGTTAAAAGATATAATAAATGTTGAAAGAACTAATGTAGGGATGGCTCTATGTTTCAAACCGGTGATTTTTCTCTAGGGTTTTTACAGTGATTTTTTCAATAGAGTCTAGAGCTGGAAAGGGTTTGGTGGATGGGAATCATGGTAGAATATATTTAGCTTGTTGACTATTCGACGTCTAATATGTCAAAAGATCAAATCTTCTATTCTCTACCAAGTGTTGCCTCAATGGTGGAGTAGTTGTCACAAACTTTGGACAATGAAGGGGTCATTTTTTATTGTAACACTACATTCTTGTTATCATATTAATATTGTCTGTATTGATTGGTGAGGACCTCAATTGTAATTGACTATGGTTATCTAGAATTGTAATTGTACCCTTTGTCTTATACACACACACACACACACACACCAAGGAGACCTAGTTTAGGAGAATCTCATCTTGTCTTGTGTATTTGATACATTGTAAAAGGAGTTTGAACCTTCAAAGAGGCTTCTTATTCATCTCTTTACTTCATTCTTAAGGAGTTGGATTGCTCTCTCTTTCTTATTTTATGCTCTTTTTGGAATTTGGTGCAAAACATTTGGTATTAGAGCCATTTTTTCAATAATGTTTTTTCAAGGATGTTTCAAAAACAAAATTTGGAGGATTCTAGGAGGATGTAGCAAAGTATCTGTGGTAAAAATTTCAAGTCCTAGTTCATTATAAGTTTGGAGTTATAGTCCGTGGAAGTTAGGGTTTTTTATTAGTCCAAAAATTAGTCTTAAACATGTGTTATGGATAAAAATCTTATGTATGAAGTTTGAGAGATCCAAATTGAGTGACACTTGTTGAATCTGAAGGAAGACAAAGCTTAGTGTTTTTTATAACAATTTCATAATAGAGAAGGAAAATCAAACACGTGGCAGTCCATACAAGTTCACTCTCATAAACGAGACAAAAATAACAAGTTTTGGTAAAGTTATCATAGCTCTCTCTTGGCTCATTAGAATTGGGTTAAACCCCTGACATTATAGAGAAGACATATTGGGATACTATATTAAAAAAATGACTTAGAGGGGCCAAAGTTTCAAACATACTTCAGGAGCAAGGTTGGCCAGTGAGACAACCTACAAACCAGAGTTTTTAAAGGTATGTTAACTTTTGATTGGAATGTTTATTTGGATTGATTCAAAAAGTGTGATAAAGAGGAAATATAGCATAAATTTGGTAAATATAAGTGGAGATATAATGGCAGAAGGTGGAACAAAAAATACTTCACCCACTAAACCTCCTGAAAGATCAACCACGACTCATGAAGAAAATGAAGAAATGTGTAACCAAATATCCAATTTGGAGGTCAAGGTTAAGGAATCAAATGATAGGTTGGTTACACATGTTCAATTGGTAAACAAAATAAAAGATATATAAAGTGAGTTGAAAAAAATGTCCAATAAAGAGGATCTCAAAGTTATGAAGCGGGGGATTCTAAATGAGATGAGACATCTCTTTTCTCATAATTCATCACCTTAAGAATAGGAAAAAGATAACAAGAGGAACTTGTCCTAGTCATAGATTGAGAAAAGTTGAAAAACAATTGGAGAACAACAGGTTTGATTCCCTAACATCTGATCATTCATCACATCATTATGGGTTCAACTCAAGACCAAGGTACCACTTCATTCCCAAGGTTGACATGAGAAATTTTGATGGCAATGATATAATAACATCGTTACTCTATATGAAACAATTCTTTGACATAGAGCAAGTGCCAACTTTACAAAAGGTAACTATTGGATTCTTGTATTTAGAACCTGATCAATTTGTATGGTATCAATGGTTTTGTAACCATAAAAAAGGACTCTATTGTTTCTTGGTCTATATATATGGATGAATTGATAGACTATTATGGGTATATTGAGAGAAACACCTTCTTTAGCCAATTTATATCATTATGTAATTGTTTGTATAAATTTGTATCAAAGGTAATAGCTAGTAGATTGAAACCTGTACTCTCCATTGGTATCTTAGAGGAACAATTTTGGTTCCTTGAAGGCAATCAAATTCACGAGGCCATTGGGTCTTCCCAATAAGGACTACATTCTATCAAGATGGCATCCAACCCAATTGTGGTTGTCAACTTTGACTTTTCCAAGGCCTACAATAAGGTATCTTAGCTTGATCTCAAATTACGTTTGCTTCAAATTGGCTTCTCTCTTAATGTTGTTAAGTGGATCATGGTTTGTGATACTACTACATCTTTTGCTATGATTATTAAAGGAGTGGTTGCTAGAATATTTTAGGCCCTTGCGGGGGCTGACTCAAGGTTTCCCTCCCATGCCATATTTGTCCCTCTTAGTGGTACAAGGGTTAACTTGAGATTTATTGAATGCTCATAAGAGAGGAGTATTAAAGGGAGTCAAGATAGGTTGCTAGGAGAATCTAAATCACTTGTTGTTAGTCGACGATGTTTTGTTCTTCTTCTTTGGATCAACTCATGAATTAAATGTCTTTCGAGATATCCTTGATCTACATTCTGAAGTGACGAAGATGGTGTATAATGTAATGTCCCCAACCCTTAAACAATGTTAAGGGTACTAATAATAAGCCTAAGTTATTTTTAATCACATCGGATATAGATAAATTATAGTTAAGCTAACTAACCATTCACCTGATAATTAAAACTTTTATCTCTAGAAGTTTGTTTTATAACTAAAGTTGCAACACTTAACTATTTAATTGCGACACTTAATTAATAAATTCTAATGTGCAATCTAAGGAACATAATCAAAACAAGCACGTGACTATGATAAACATCATATTTAGTGTGAATAATTACTTCATGTACTTTTGATTGTTTGATAACATAGTTAACAAATAATCCAAGTATTGTTGTCATTGTAACAAATATAAAATAATATATTAATTACTAAGTGAAAGGGCATAACCCTTCACTATGCACGCTAAAGCCTATAAAGGCGAGCCTTATTGTAATATCTTATTATCCATTCATTCATAATCATTCAATATATTATTCTACTGAAGATGGCTTCTCTTCGTTAACATTTGGATACAGATCTTCACTATTAACCGGATTCGGTCTATTACATTGGTATTAGAGCAAAATGCCATAAATGCAATCACATAGTACACTGCGGGACAAATATAAGCTCATCCAAAGTATCAGTTGTGACAATTACATGTATTCGACAGGGTTGTAAAGAAGAAGGGGCAAAGACACCTAAAATAGATTACCCCCAACATAAGGAAATCCAATCACTCACCGGGAAATATGTTCCACCTCATTTGAGAAGTCGTGACCTCCTTAATACTGAACAATTCATATTCCGAGTAACAGAATCAAGGAAGTGAGGGCCAAAAAGACTGCAACTTAATGGGAAAATCAAGAATAAGGATATCACAATTTTGGTCGATTCTGGAAGTATCGATAATTTGATTGATATCAACAAGGAAAAGGAACTTAATCTTTTTGTGTTCCCCGAAAAAGGGCTTAAAGCATCAACCATTGTTGATCAACACGTAGAAGAAGTAGTCATAAGGTGTCATTGCACATACACAACTTACACCTACAACTCAATTGTATTGCTTTACCACTCAAGGAAGTAGACATGGTATTAGGCACCAACTGGCTATCATCGCTGGGGACATACTCTACCAATATACAAAACAATACATGAGTTTTAAATGGAATGGCAGTAAGTATCGATTGTATGGTCTGAGACGTTCGCCACCCAAGCAGAAAGAGTCGCAGCATAAGAAGGACCCAGGCCATCATCACGATAGAGAGATCATTCCAGATCGTTTAGCTCAAACCTAGCATCAACACAAATCAAGAACAAAAGACGATGCCAGCAAATACAACTTTGAGGACAACGCTCCCTTTAAAGGGGGTGGAAATGTAACAAATATAAAATACTATATTCATTATTTTATATTAATAATATATTAATTATAAATTATTAATTACTAAGTGAAAGGGCGTAACCCTTCACTATGCACGCTCAAGCCTATAAAGGCGAGCCTCATTGTAATATATTATTATCCATTCATTCATAATCATTCAATATATTATTCTACTGAAGATGGATTCTCTTTGTTAACATCTGGATACAGATCTTCACTATTAACCGGATTTGGTCTATTACAATCATCATTTCTTTTTGCAAATTAATCTATTTTTCGGTGTTTTCATGTGTCTGATGTTAGTGAGGATATAAATTAAGGAAAACCACATATCATGGAACATCTATAAGCTATACTCTACAACCACACTGAAACCATAGAAAAAAGAGAACACTGGCTGCAACTACAACCCTCAAAACATGCACCTGATGACTGTCCCATACATTCATCTCTTACTAATAAAAATAAGATCGTATGGCTGCCACCCTCCAACCATAGATCACTTTTACATACATAATACATCAATCAACCTCATATCCACAACAAAGAACAGATTTGTAAACACGAATTTTACAATCTAATGACAGGTGCACTCATCTTGGCACCAGAAAATCTGTTGGACCAAAACATACATACCTTGGTCATCTGGAAAGCTTTTTCGATGAATCAAAAGGAGATTCTTAATGGAAACGCTGCTCTAGATGCAGTGGAAGAGGTCTCATGACTCATAAATGATCATAAATGGTCGAACCAAAACCTTTGGTTGCGCCCCTCTCAATATCATCGAGCCAAAACTACAAATTTCTGATTAAGAGAAAGAAGAATAGAAGTTAAGGAGCATAGCAACATATTATAAGAAATTCATCCTTCCTGCATATAGAACCTGGCATTCAATACATGAACATATAAAAAACCAATCCATCCATCATTGCACTTATACCAAATCAAATAATGTAATAGAAATGAAACATAAGAGATATACTTATCTCAAAATAAGGGCAACTGGCTGCAATAGGACAACTTTCCTCCCAGCCATAGACACAGGCAAGCCTTCCTCGCTTGAGGAGGTCACCCCCGAGCTGAGACCATGGATCCACGGGTAGAGGCACACTTAGTCTAGAAAATATTGGAACTACCTCTTCCGAGAACCACAATGCTTCCCACTACTACTTTCATGTCCGTCTCCACTGCCTATGGAAGTGACTCCTCTCACCACCCATTTTCTGGATTCCTGTGCGAGAACCTGAACTAGTAGAGTGATATCATGGAAGCAAAGGAAAACTACTAGACTACCTCTAAGTCTCAACACACTCTCAATACTAACAATATTCCCAAAATGGTGAGGTAACACAGGACAAGTGATCCAAGGCTCAAGATTAGCTTTAACAAGGAGAGAGTACATGTATAAATAGATTAAGGAGGGCCATTCGAACCCAAGGTGGCCAACTAGAATGGTTTTGAGTGTGGTTGGGATTCATCATGGAAACATAACTCAAATTAGTGGAGTGGTGGCCTTTTTAGGAGATTCCCTTTCTCATATTAGCACCATGAGGAGGAGTTACCAAAAACCAAGGAGTGGAGGCATGAAGAACACAAGGAGGTGCACTAATGAATATGGGGGGTTACAAAACATGAAGTAGGGAGAAATTGGTGAGAGAGTGGATCCAATAGGGTCATAAATATCATGTAAGCACAAAAATAGGGATGAATGGAGGAGTGGGGCGCACTTATGGAGGTGGAGGCACAAATCAAGGAGGAGGAAGCTAATTTCTAGCTTACAGATCCTAGAATGCAGGGAGAGGACTCATAAATGAAAAGAACACAAAAATAGGAGGGAATTTCTCCCAAGTAGGGCGCACTAGGAAAGAGGGGCCCACTAAAGTATGTATAAGGTGCAATAATAATTCCATAGTTCATAAAAATCGAAAATGGGTTCCGCTGTACAATGTTTTGGTGACCAACACTATTAAAGTCACTAAGGCACAAAATGAACTAGGATGGACAACTACCATCCAACAACAAGATATAAGGTGCTAGGGATGTCTCCCATTCCCCCTCACTCCGTGAGATCCATGGTCTCCCATACTCTTTTAGTTTCCTTTGCTCAACCAGTTGTTTATTTAATTTAATAGCAACAATCATTCAAACAGAACAATAATGACAATAATAACAACAACAACATTAACAAATGATAATAATTCCAAATTCCATAATCGCATCATCAAACAAATGAGCATAAGTCCATAGTCATATTAACAAATAGAACATAAGTCCATAAGTCCAGGGCTTAACAACAGGGGTATTACATATAAGGTGAATAAGTCGAATTTATTTCCTTATAACCTCGAGGCGAATCTAATGGAAGTCATTGATAGATATCTTCCTTTTCAATACGAGGAATTTAATTTTTTATTCAAATAATTGGGATATTTTCTCAAATCAAATTCTTATCTGAAACATGACTGGGCTTGGCTAATTCGAAAGGATAAATGATTCCTAAACTAGTGTGAAAAATGGCTTTCTCGGGGTGGTCGTTTGGTTATGGTAAACACAATGTTAGAATCCATTATGATGTTCTAACATTGTTTGGCTCACATCCCAAAAGGCATTTTGGAGAAGATTCACAAATTCTGCTTCAACTTTATGTGGCAGGAAAGCAATGAGTACAAGGGATTCCATTAGGTCGGCTAGAGAAAGGTTGATGCTCCAAAGGCGTCAGGTGGTTTGGGCTTAAAATATATTGATTTGTTTGAGAAATCATTAGCGATGAAATCCTTGTGGAGGAGATTGTTGATCCACAAGTATATTGTTGCAGGTTCTTTAATGGACTGGATTCAGATGGTACTAAAGAGTGTGGTGAGTGTCTCAAATCAATGGAAAGCGATGACATTGGTCTTTCCAATGATTAGTTATCATATTACTTGGAAAACTAGTAAGAGTGCTCAAATTCATGTGGGTGCAGACGCTATTATGGGCTATGGTGAAATGATTTTACTATCAGAAGAGGTCATTCATCATCTTCAAGACGTAGGGAAGGTTACTCTTAATTTTGCCTCCAATATTGTTTTGACTTCAATCTAATCGCAGGGATAGTTAAACACAAAGCAAATCTAGGTCTTATTGGAGTCTAGATTGATGAGTGGAGCAATTTTATAGCATTGTTAAATTTGGATCACATCTGGTTGGGGACTAATGAGGACAAATTCATATGGGGGCAAAATGTGATAGGTGGGTCTTAGTCTACAAAGTTGGTTTATGATGCCATTTATGTTTGGAGGCAGTGGAAGGAAGTTTGGTGGTGGAAATGCCTTTGGAAAGTATGGGTTCTCCAAAATAGTTCTCTTTATGTGGCTTTCCCTTAATAATAAAGTTCTAACTTACACATGGCTGAACAATCAATTTTTTTGAATAACAGTTACACATGGCAGAAAATTAGTGTCATGGCACTTATCAATTCTCCATTGATATAAAGAATTGTCAAAGTATTGTATGAGTATCACCCTCGTTGCTTGGATATAGTGTTATCATAACTGGTATGGTTTTGGAAAAACCGGCTAGTCTGATAAGTTTACGCCCCCAACCTGTTTGAACTGCCACTCTGAACTGGAAATGGCTAGTTCCATGCCAAACTGGCCTTTTTTCACTTAACTTGTTGGTTCGATACAACACCGGTTGTGGGCCCAAAAAATTCAACTAAAAACACTACTCTAATCGAAAAAAACCTGACCTAATACAAACAATAATCACCAGTAACATGAAATGGTAATATTAAATTCTTAAAGTAAAACTGGCATTCTCCTTATCTTTCATTTTCTTTAAATTTTTAACAATACCATTAATTGTTTCATGATGATTTAGAGTGGTTCCAATCTCATCGGATTTCATATGCAAAAAGTAGAATTTTTAGATCCGATTCAGAATTCAACAAACTTAACAATGTTCAGGGTTTCATGATTGCAACATTTCCATTGGATTCTATCATGTATGAGGGTAAGGGATTGGCATTTAATCAAGTGCATCAACCCTCCATATTGTTGGTGTTGATTGTTTAACTCCTTTGTAATGACCTTGGTAAAAATGTACCCTTCACTCAAGCAAAATTACTTTTTAGACATGCAAATTGTTTTCTACCTTTTTTTATTGCTTGAATTAGGGGGTTTCATCAAAATTGTAGGGTGTTGATTAATTTCCTTGGAGGATCAACTTTGAGATTCGAGATAGAGGCAAGGGTTGGAGCCTACAAGTGGGGGCCATAGGGTGCTATTGATGAATAGGATCCCTATATAGGCAATGATTTTGATAATATGTACTTATTTGTTGTAGCATGAAGTTTTGAAGTTTTTGGACTGTAGAGGCCATTTAGAGTCTCTTTGATTATGTATTTTGGGTTAGATATGGATTGCACTTTATTTAATTTTATCTATATGCACCCTTACTTTATATATACATAAGAAACTTTACATATTTGTATATTATTGTTTGGATTCTTATGTATGCACTTGATTTGTTTTTCAAAATTTGAATATTTTATGTATTTTTTAGTCGACTGGTTTTTGGTCGGATTTTTTTCGGTTCCAGTCCGGTTCAGATTTTTGGGCTCTACCAGTTCGATGACTGGTCATGTTTTGATAAAATTGATTGGATATTGATTGAAAGAGGAAACATCTAGACTAAATATGATAAACCTTTTCAAGGAGAGCCAAAGATCTAGGAGAATCTATGTTTAACATAAATTGGCTCTAAACATCTCAAAACAAGGATGATATTAGATAGGAAGAACTACAATTTCAGTATGTTGAACAACCATATTAACAGAGATTCTACAAACAATCCACACTAAAAATTAGTGAGAGTGTTCCTCGCTGAGATTATATAGTTATCATAAAATCCTCAAGTGAAATGGACAAGTTTCCTACTTATTGGACTTGCTCACTTATGCCAAAATACAATGTCTTAAAAGGAAAAACAATGAATAATGACTGTTTACAGTACCAACAAATAAGCAACATTTAAAAAATGAGCTAACATGATGTATATTCCAAGTAACATCTTGTTACTACCTGCAATTGGAAGGGCTCCAAAAGTTACACTATCACCTCAATACTATCCCTCTGCACTTTGGGTTATTGCATGCTAACCACATGTGAGAATTCCTATGATATTTGAAGTAAAAATTGAACCTACACCTACCAAACCACTTCAAATATGAAGAAAAAAGATTTCTGTAAACCCAAAATTAGAACTGATTTCCATGTTAAATTAGTTCTGAAGTACAAGTCGAATGTCGCTTTCCAAAACCATCTAGATTTTCATGAAAATTCTTAAACACCTCGAATATGTGCTTAAAATGTGTAGGTTGTTTAGAAACTTAAAAAAACAATGATAACATTTTCCTTAAGCTTGTGCGTGACTAGTGTCTTGAATACTGTGGGTAATGGAATTGAATATCAAAGAAAATTCATTAGTGTGTTTCCTAAGATCAGTCAACTAAAAAATTTCAGCCTGAAGTAATCAAACACACCAATAAATTGAGATTTAGCCACCAAAAAAATTTATTTATTCCAAACCTACATCTCCAAGGTTATTTCAAATGAAAATCACCCTTAGGGTCATCAAACCAATTTCAAAGGACCTTCTCTCACCAGGTTCAGTGATTGAATCACATGAACAAGATGAAACTGATCTCTAATTCTCACAAAATCATATGCTCTCTCTTATTTCCTTGAAATTACTCAAGGAATGGAAGGTTATGGGACTTGAGCAGTTAACAACAAACCCACTCAATGGTACTCTAGAGCTCTTATATAATGAGCTTGGGATTTTACAGTTAAAAAAACCAAGTGTAGAATGTGCGAGATATAAGAATAGAATGGAATCCAAGTGTGCACTCCTCTCCTAGAAAGAATAGATGATGTGCATGGGTTCAAGAGTCAACTAGTGCACACCTCTCCAAGCAAAAGATAACAACGTGTTGGAGGAGCAAGCTCATGCAAAGCGCACGGAACTAATGGTGTGGATGGATAAGACCTCTTTGAAATAACCATAAGTATTTTCTAATAATAAATCTCCAAGAAGAGAAGAGCACATGAGATAGAATGAATGGATGCTAGAAATAAGTTGAATGTGTGCCATTAATAGAACTCCAAGGTGAGCACCTTTTCCAAGAAATAATAGAACACATGCACGAGTATAAAAAAGTCAATCAACAAGCTCTTGGACTAGGCTGAACCTCTCCATGATAGAATAGGAATGTTGCATGATAGAAAATATTATGTCCATAGTTGAAAATATTAAAGTTTTATGCTCTTTTGCACTCATATTGCAAACAATCTTCTCGACTTTATTCAACCTTTTGCTTTGCACGACAAACGTTAACCAATGCACATCATTTAAACAAACAAATAATTCAAATATATTAATTTAATACTAAAATTTCAAAGAACTTAATTTGTTCTCTTTTTGAGATGTGCTCCCATTGTGTTCATTGCAACAAGAATGTTTCCTTGAATTTCTATTAGACATCTTTTATTAGTAAAGGCCATGCATCATTAAACAAAGAAACTATTATATATGTTTCATAAATAAAGTAAATACTGTTTTAACTAAAAATGATTTCTAGTTAGGTGTGCATTATATTGAAATATGCATTGGTGCTATATCATCCCATACATGCATTGGTGCACAAACATCATATATGTGCACTTGTATAGTATAACAAAGTTTTAAAAATTTGAATTAAACTTTAGCACCATGTTTCTAATTAGAGCACCGGTGCATATTTGTTGTATGTATTGCACTGATATACCCATGAATTTTGTTTGTAAATAAATTAATAATGTGTTTTTTTATTAAGCTTACCGGTGTGTTAATATGTATAGTATGCATCGAAAAAGAAACAACATTTTTTTAAGACTGAAAAGGATAGATTTCGGCAATTGATGCAATGAGTGGACCCATTGCAACAAATGCACAACGTCTCATATATAAAAGCACAAAGACATTAAGTATACACGGCCTAGAAAGCAAAACTCTCATGGTGAAATAGAAGAGAGGATAAATCCCTAATATTAAATTTTGTAGCCACATAAAACAAAAAGAAAGCAAAGGTTTCCTGCATTGAAGGTAACTAATAAAAACCTTTTATTTTTTAAGAATACAATGTAAGTATAAGCAGGAAAGATTTAATGGAAATTTTAAGACTGTTAGGGAAAAAATGAATACCTAGAATTTATGTTATTTAGAGTTGTATGTGACCCACAATACCTTACAAATTTAGATCTTTAGAAAAAATTGGCACTTCAAAATCTTCCTTGGTAATATTAGTTGAACTCTCCCTCAAAATTCCAACAAAAGATTGAGATACTAATTAGGTTTTCTACTATAAACTCATTTTTTGAAACTCACTTTTCAAAAATGAAATTCCCTCTCATTTACTTGATGGATATTTTAGTTCATTGATAAAGACACATAGGACATGTTTTTCATATTTTTTGTTTTCGGTGCACCATATTGGGTAAAGTGCATAGGTGTAATTTCATTAAAAACACATAGTCTTATATAAAATAGAAAAATGCAAATGCAAATCTCTGTTATTATATCTTAGCAGATAATTTCTCTTAGGATTATAAATGCAATGGTGCGGTATGTGGAAAAAAACACATCATTTTCATTTAACAACCCAATGCATTTATGTTTAATGTTAAAATGATACATATGTAAATTAAAATACTCCATAGGATACATACGCTGCTTAAACTCACACCATACACTTAAAACTTGATTCAAAAGTCTTTTTAAAGTTGGATTGTTATAAGCTTCAAAAAAATTCTTGTGAGAATGTAGACACGTCTTAATTTTTTATTCAACTCAAATGCAAATAGAAAACATTATAATATCAAATGACCAATTCTTCAGATTCCTACTCATAACATATTGTTCAAAGTTCAAATTCTCCCCTACCATTTGCAATAAGTTCATATTACAATTATTTTTTGATTATCTAATTGAATTTATGTTATTTATGCACGTGCATGTTAATAATTATGCATTGAATTTTGTAGGATTCTGATTCGAGATTAAGTTTGGATGCATAAGATATTCCACTAGCCGAAAAACACCACAAGCTCTTATCAAGAGCAGGATATTGCAGGTAGTTGATAGACGAAAATGGAAAGATGCTTTACCCCACTAACTCTAACATGTCATCTTCTAGCTACAATATTGAGTCGATGATAACTCATCGTGAACTGGATCTCTTTTATGACACTCCGATAGTAAGTGGTTGTTCAAAATGTCAAGTGTTTAAGGAGAACCGTTAGTGGGTCACACTGATTCATTATATTAATGATCGAGTACCCAATGTTGACGGTCTAATACCTTTCACAGTGGTAAAAAAATCCAATAGGTGATATAGAAAATACACGTAAGATCACTTCTATATGCTCATTTTTTGAAAAAATGGAAGCCAAAACAACTATGTTTCATCCTAGATTGACCAATTCATCTCATTTTGTTGAGTTAATTATGAGCTCTAGTGATCCAAAGTATGATATCAATACCATTCAAAATATCTCCACTAGGGGATTCAAAAATTTGTACGAGTCGAGAGCAAAAATGTCCAAGTACACACCAAGGTAGATTCAATTATTGGAGGGTATATATGACTTCTCTCTCCCTATCCATCTACAAAGTCAATACCAAACCTCTTACAACTGCACTTTATATTGTGCTTGGATGTCTTCCCTGCCTATGCATGATGTTGGAAATGAATTCTCCTTTTGTGGTAATAATTATATGATTATCAAGTCTAAAATCGATGTTGCAAATCTTGGGTTGTTTATCATTTCACATTCCAGAACAATCAATAACACTTGGTCCTCTTTATTTTGTATCTGATTATTTGGATACTATTAAATACAAACATAGCATCCCCATGTATAGTATGTGCATGAATGGTTATCCATTTGGAAACCTTAACAGGGAGAATCTGTTATATACCGATGGTCGTCCATGCACTCATGGGAACATTGCAGAGTTCATAAATAGCTATAGGTACTCATTATTTAGTACAAAATGTTCTTTCAAAGAACACTCCAATGACAAGGAGTCCTTTTATGAAAAGGAAAGCATCTAGATTTGTTGTTGTACATGCAATATGTAGTTTGTATCATGGCGATGAGTTGTTAATAAACTATAACTTTCGTAGACCACCAACTGCTCGTTAAAGACACCTTGCATTGGGACTACCTTTAGACGTCCCCTTGGGGCGCAAGAAAAAGACCACTGATTAATTGTATTTTTTAATTTTCAATGGAGTTAATGTAAACATATTGCTCAATTTAACAATTTGTTTTATAAAGTGGTTGGTTGCACATGTACTATTGGAAAAACAAATATTAATTCTAATAATTGTTTGGTATGATGTTTGAACAAACTAATTGCATTGTGTTTACTAATATCTTCTTAGAGAGCTACATGAAAAAATTGAAGGGATTTGTTCGACAAAGGGAAAAAATTGAGGGGCTTATGGCAGAGGGGTACATAGTGTATACGCGTTGTTCTATTATGTAAGTGAGTAGATCAAGCAAATTGATGACATATTTGGCATAGTGGTTTGGGATGACCAACTAGATGAGGACAGAAAGGAAGGGGAGCTACTCCAAACGAATGAAAAAATACACATGATAAAAAGTAAGTCACTTTTCTTTTGTCAAATTTATACAGAGTAATTGTTTAAACTGAACTTGATAATATATATTTTATCTCATACTATTTGTTTTGATTTCATGAATACATCAACAAATTTAGAAATTGATCCCATCAATAAATTTGTTATTTAAAACACGAAGATGACACAGCTATGGATTCCATCGCATAAAGAGAAAAGAAGGAAATGGGACAATGACAAGAAAGCATTCAAGCAGTTGAATAGTAGAAGCATGCCTTATCCTAATCATTTAAATGAAAATATTGCAATGATATGTCCCAACAATTGGGTTGTTGACCAGATCAAAAAGAAATATGGGGTATTCGATCATTACCTGTGCAGTAAAGAGCATACACTAAACACAGGGATCAAGTGCAACAACTTGGTAATAATCTTTTTGCGTACATTTTTAACTTTATAGTGCACATTTGAATTATAACATCTACATTTTTTTATTAATGCTTAGGTTATTAGACATATGACACTGTCAATTGTTCACATTTTTACAAGTGCATTTGTTCCCATCTATGTGGGCATATGGACATCAATTTTGCATTGAGGATGTCGATGATGGACGTGTCACACACGACTATGTAGTGGAAGTATAGTTCAACCAATCTAATCATGCTAACCACCACGGTTGGAACATAACAGAGGGGAATTTAGGCCACATCAGAAAGATACAAAAGATCATTCAAGTGGACTTTTCATTTTTCCAATGTGTTATTTTTATGCAGGTGGTGGGATACCTTCGACCGGAGTAATGTAATGGAAGATCACGATAGTGGACTAATATTTATCAACTATAAAATGATGTGGGATGAAACTAAGGAGCCTTATGTTTTCCCAAAACATTGCAACCAAGTATTATTTACTCGGATGTGTTGTATATAGATTGGTGGTTTGTACTAAGGCATGACCCTAGATCATAACATATTTTTAAGAACAATAATGATATAATGCCAAGCGAGGAAGATAAGCAAGGTGATGGCAACGAAGAGTGATATCATGTACATGTTTTATTTCAACATTTAATGTATGATTTTATTTTTGTTACCTATAATTGGTAAATCATGTTTATTTATTGATTTTATGATGTTGGAAATGAAAAATTATTAGCAAAATTTCAAACCATTTTAATTGGTTAAAAAACAATTCAATGTGCAATCTTTTTATCTCTCTAGTAATTTATGATTGCATAGAAGGATTGATTCAATTTTTATTTTATTTTAGTAGAATATATTTTTATCTCATTGCATATTTAATATGCACTTTAGAGTTATTTTCATGATTTAATATAATTTTTATTCCAACAAATTGATTTAATAAATCAATCAAATCTGATTTATCATGGTTTTCAATATTTAATATGCATTATGTTATCACTATATAAAATTGGAGGAATACAAATAGTTTTTATGGATATGATTTATAAACATGTGTTTTTATTAATCTTATTACATTAATAAATGTGTTTTGTTATCATATAAATTATAATTAAGTTAAATTATTCTAACTATATTTAACTATAAGTTTATGTGTTTTTAGATATCTTAAAGTTGTATTCAATAAAATGTTGTAGTTTACAATATATATAATTTGTAACTTTTTCTTTAACAAAAAAACATTTGCCATTACTAAACATTGATATATTGCGTCTCAATCTTTCATCAAAGATTACATATAATTGTTTGTAAGGTTATAGCTAATAATATTTTTTATTATTTTTTAATACATTTTAGTTATTTGAAAACCAATTTAATGTGTAATGTGTTTATTTAACACATCAATGCGGTCTAACAGCTTAGAAGCATTGAGAAAAAACCTCCACTAGAACTTTTGGCCGTCCACCTCCACTAGCAACAAATATAGGGGGCATTTTTTGAAGAGATTCCACAAAAATTTATGTTGGAAGGTGTTTCCCTTATAGTATATAAATGTTAGAAATCAACCTTTAATGGAGTTAGAAGTCGGTGATTACAAAGGTTACATGGGTTATGTTTTATAACGGTAAGGAGATTGTGTATATATGTGAAAAGGGTTAAAAGTCAAGTATTAGGAGTTAGATATGTTATGTGTGATTGGTTATATGGGTTAAGTGGTAGTTGCTACAAATTATAGGGGTTAGAAATTAAATTATATGGGGGTAGGGGTTATAAGGGTTAGAGATTATAAGATTTATAATGATAAGGGGTTATAGAGATAATTGAGGTGATAATGGTTATACGGGTAATTAAGGTGACAAACATAATGATTAGTATTATAAGGGCTAGCGTATAAGGGTTTTCAAGGGTAGTGTTTACAGTTTATAAGGGCTTTGGGTTATATAAGTTGGTGGAAGGGGTTTAGGGTTTCTAGAATTATGAGATTTAAAGGTTAAGGAATCCCATTGTTAGGAGGTTTGAATTAATAAGGGAAATCTAGATTTTATAGTGGTTAGGGGTTATAAAGGTTAGAATAGTTAAAAAAAATGGATTATAATAGAGATTTGTTGTTGGGAGGTATGTTGTGCCTACAACAACTCTCATTTGATTAGGAGATTAGGGGTTACTAGGATTAGGATATTTAAAGGTTAAGGAATCCCATTGTTAGGAGGTTTGAATTAATAAGGGAAATTTGGATTTTATAGTGGTTAGGGGTTATAAAGACGAGAATAGTTAAATTTGATTGGATTATAATAGATATTTGTAGTTGGAGTCACAGGTATGTTGTGCCTACAACAACTCTCATTTGATAGTCTTCCGTGAAGATGAAGAAAATCTAATGCTCCACCCTCGCTACTAAATTTGGACTAAATAGCATAATGGAAGAAGAGGTCTTTAGATCCGAGTAGTTAAAATGGTAATGATCAATTTTCATTGAGTTTTGGTTATTATTTCTAATAATGTTCTTGATCTACTCTGTTACATATTGATGCATTTCAATTTCAATTGATGTTCAATTTCAGGCTCGTGAAAATTCTATTGACTTAGATAGTACTTGATCTTTTTGAATTTCTTTGATTATTGATACTATGGTATTGGAGAAATTTCGCTCATTAGTTCAAATAAATTATTCTTATGATTTATCAAGGCTTACTGTTCATATTCTTTTCGAGATTTGCAACTTTCCTTGCTAAAAGAATGTTAATCACAAGGGTTGATTTGTTTTTTGATATTTTAATCAAACTTAATGACTTAATCCATTTTCACTCTAATGGCATCAGGTCTACTTGAATTGCAATGATTTTAACATGTTTAAATTACCCATTCCAATAGCCTTGTCGAACTCTTTATTTTGGGTCGCGATATCAGGTTGTTCATAATAGATAACTTTGCAAAAAAATTGATGCAACATCTTTTATAGTGATCGTCCGTCAAACATATTGTATCAAATCGAACTTCCCATAGCTGACCACTATGTTGAATCCCCGATGATAGGGTTTTGATGATGATCGCCCGTTGGCCTTGTCGAGTTAATCACATCAACTTACCGATAGCTGAGGTTCTGATATTGGGATCAAATTTTTGAAACCTCCCTCATCAAATGTTACCTTATTATTCCTTTCATGAGAATCCTGATGGCAATCACCGAATGTCATTATCGACTTCGTCATTTCAAACTTTCATCATCGAATTCGCAGTATAAGAAAGAAGCCATTCAAGTATTTGAAGGTTCTAAAGCACTCAATTTGAAGGGCAATAGCTTAAATGGTTAGGAGCTAAGCTTCACACTCTTTTTGCCCAAGTTCAAATCCTCAATGAGACATTTGGCCCATTGTGATGAAGCTAGAAGGGCACGTGCCCTCCTTGAGTGGGACCCTATCTTCAGTGTGTCTCTAGACGTCTCGACCCTTGCTAAGTCATAAGTTTCATGCTAAGCGATGGGTTGTGGTTTGTTGGCACTAGCCTAGGGTTTATAGTGGCATCCAACCAGATTTGAATCTAGGTCTCACCTAAGTAATCTTGACCCTTTTTTTTTGTAATTACCCACGGGGATTTGAACTTGTGACCTTCCATTTACAACTTCTCATCTCAATTACTCATTACCAATTGTTGTACCCCCATGGGCAAGTAATCTTAACTAATTACCGATTCCACTAAATCTAAAAAAAAGAGTCAATTTAAGGAATCATTGTTCAACTAAGTAAACAATTAATGTATACATGACAAACATGTGACATGCATGTATCATGTATGCTTTAAGTTTTCTTGAGTGAGCATGTTTTTTTTCAGTGAAATCGAATTGCTATGTTATTTATTTTCTTGTTAAAATAAACATATACCAATATTTTCCAAAATACAAAATAGTAAAAATTATAAGTGTATTCTTTTATTTATTTATAACTTAGTTGTTTAAAGCATTGGATGTTCCATTCTTTGTATATATATGATTTTTCAAAATAAAAATAGTAAAATTCATTGCATATTAATAACAAGTAAAATTTTAATAATAAAATGGTAATAAATGATTTTTTTTAATTTTATTTTTTACAAGAAAAAAAAAATTATATTAATTGATGATGATAATAGTGATATTTAGCTACGGTGTATTGGTTTTTTTGTAAAAATCTTAGATTAATCTGATTATAAATGTTTTTAAATCTTAGAAAACAATGTATTTCATTACCTTATTTTAATTTCACTTTAATTTAATTTTACTTTTAATATCTAAATTAAATTTAATCTTAATTTTATTTTGTTTTGTTTAAAGTAAGATTACTAGCATTACCTAATAAATAGTGAAAATCCCCTGGATCTGGGTGTTAACGTGGCATCGGCCTCGGTTCCTGCCCACACGGAACCGCCTTCACGTGGCTCCAACCCTAGCCAACACGCTCCAGGCCATGTGACGGCGAGTACAACCCACCTGTCAGCTTGCTCCACTGGCCAGCACTCCCCCCATGGCGACGACGATTATTTAGCGCTGGACGACGAGCCCCAAGATCCAACCCTCATTCCTTTGATTTCATGACGATGGACATTGATTGTTGGTGCGAGAAGTCATTAATTCTACCACCTTTTTCAAGAATGACAACCTGCAACATTAATGACCTCCATGGGGAATTAGCTTGGCTTGGCTCTTTAAAGCCAACTGTCGACATGCGTTCCTGCTCTGCTGTCGAGTTCTCTGTCTGGTTTTTCCTCGTGGTTCATTCTGCTCGACTCCTGAATGCTCTTAGACGTCGTGACACCATGACTCACTCTAGAGGCACCCCTCGTCGTGGTAATGGCCGAAAGGGCTCCAGCTCTAGCAAGCGGCCTAAGGTTGCCATGGACTGGACGGTTATGAATGGATACGCAGACCGCATCTTTGCGCGGACTCGCAGTCTCATTGATGGTTGGGAAGCTCGTAGGGTAGCGGCCCTCCTGGCCTCAAGCAGCAATGGGGGAGCCATTAACCACTACTGGCTGCTGAAAAATATGATGAGTACCTTGGTTGAAGAAATGGAAGCGAGTTGGGATGCCAGCACCAAAATGGTTCGGAATATCAAATTTACTCTGACTGAAGCCTCAGATCGCCTGAACACCTTGGATGCCAATATGTCCTGGGATATCTTCTCCCTGAGGCGTAGTTCTGAACATGAGACTCATGGTAATAACAAAGTGGCTAATGAACTTGAGGTGCAGAACGATGGCTCTGATAAGGAAAATGCCACGCTGAGAAAAGACTTGGCTCCGGCGCCTGCAACGTTGGCCAACCATGTGGTGCATGAAGGTCATGGACCCTCAGGATCATCTCCCCCTGCTCTCCCCTCTCCAGGGACTTTTGAAGATTTCTACGCTGGCTGCCCCATCCTTGAGGAGGAACCAGAAGAACTGCCTGGACACCCCTAGATGGGCCTCGCCAACTCCAGGTTATCTATGTGATTTCCAGCTTTTTTGTTTTTATTTGCTTTACAGTCTGATATCTAGTACTCATAGACAGTATGTTCTATTTTTTTGGAAAAAGTCCCAGTCTTTTTTATGGGCAAGCCATACCCAAGAGGTCTCAATTTTGAATAATGACAGTAATTTCAGTATTTTTGAGCGACTAGGTTGGTGGCTTCATCACCTGAGGCCTCCCCACTCTGCACTAGACTCTTCAGTTCTCTATTCATTTCTCACCATCTGTTTTGGCTCTGTTAATTAAATTTAGTTTGCAACTTACAACAACAACAACAAAAATAGTAAAAACCATTTACCCGTTAGGTAGTTTGGCTCTGTTTCAATTTTGCTACTTCCCTGATAAATAGATAAATAGGTAAATTGGTGTATATTCTTTCAATTTTGATACTTCCTTAATAAATAGGTAGATTGGTGTTTTTTTTTTTTTGAGTATTTTTGGACTTAGGTTAATTCTCTTTTAAACTGGATCCTCTATTCTCTGGAATGTTTTTTAATAACTAGGCTTGGCATTATTTTTAATCGACTCTGCCTAATACGTCGGGGTTAAAATGGATCTAACAAATGCTTTTTAATAACTAGGTTTGGGATTTTTTTTAATCACTCTAGGCTTAATACGTCAGGGTTAAAATCGATCAAACGTTGTACTCACACAAGTATATATAAATATGAATGTGCTCTCCGCTAAGTTGCATCTTTTACAGCTGCAAATATTGCAGACAAAAACGATATCTTGGAAAGAACACTGAATTATTGCTCAACGGGAAATGTACTTTCAATGCTACAACTACAAACGAATTGCATGAAAACTCGCCACATATACATAAACAATTTCCCATTGGTATGTTTGTCATGAGAATACGACATTGTTCTCACTACAAAAAAAAAACTGCATGAAAATTCGGCAGAGAGAGATGAACACTTTCCCCTTGATATCTTTGTCATGCGAATAACATTTTGCTACTGTATGGCTGCTAATCCTAAGATATAATAGGCTTTTGCGCTTCACGTTCAACTTCGTCTAGCAGTTTTATTGCTGGTGTAGCTGCTGTAAGATTGAAAACTTACCCCAGCATCTTCATCAGTTTCAATGCCAAGCTCCTCCTGTGAAAAGCGAAACTACATGTTCAAAACAACTCTAAGGTAAATACAAAAATAATAGAAGATAAACTCAAAAAGAGAACCTTGAACTCCTTCAAGTTTTTGGGCATATTCTCAGTTATGGTATCCCAAAGCTCTTTGAAGGTTCTTTTTCGCTTTTTCCACTGACTGATTTTCTCACTGTACGTATCTTGGACCATTTTCCGCTCCTCTGGTTTCACCAATACAGTTCCTTCTCGCAATTTGCTCAGTTTTAATTCCATGCTGCTCACCTGACAGAATTAGAGGTAGTCCATCCAAAAAAAATCAGTTCCATGCAGATGATGTGTTGTTTCCAAAGTAAATGAAACAAAGGCGATGGTCATAGATATTTGCAATAAGGATATAACCAATCACAAGTACATGGACCTTAAATTTAAATGTTGATATAATTGGAACTCTTGTGTAAAAAATTAGCTCTATCCCCTTCAGAAAAATTCAGCTACGAAGTTGGAAATTGTTGAAGCTACGCATCAGAACTTTAATACAAACAGTTATTTTGTATGGTTGTCACATTTGGACTCTGGAACTCTCCAGAGAATATTGGAAGGAAGTTGAAAGAGTTCAGAAAAGATTCTAGTAGATCAATCAGATAAGACATGATAATTTTATTAATGTCCAACCAATGACCACAAAAATAGGTCAATGGGACTAAATGATACAATGTGGAAGTGCAAATGCCGCTCCTTGAAAATGCCGAAACTAAGATAAAATAAAATAAAGAAAGATACAAATAGTAGTACAACCTCATAAACATGTATATATCAGTGTCAAAGGTACAGAAACTAGGAGTTAAAATACAAACTCCTGACTCTGATGTTAACAGAAACAGGTATGTTACCTTTAGGAGAAGCATTATGCCAATTTATTACATATATTATTAAAATTAAGCATATTGAAACAAACAAAACTTTGATGCAAGCAAAGATTGCATCACAAAATAAGGGTTGGCACCATGATGAGATGAAATGGATTAAAAATTTGAGAATTGAAGAACATGCCTTCGCCAAATGAAGTTATGAACCATTCGCCATTCAAGACTAAGTTCAAGGCTAAGAAACCGAACACATTGATATACCCCATCGTGTCCCATGTCATCATGTTGGACACAGACACAAGCCAATCACAAGCCCGACATGTGTTTTGGTCGTGTCCATTTTTAGGACACGACCAAAAAACGTGTCGAGCACGTGATTGGCCCATGTCCTAACCTATGTATTTCGTCTATGTTGCACGGGGACCCGTCCCCCCCAAAAGTTCACCTGTTCCCTGCATTTCCAAGTTCAAGGGACTTTGGAACTCCTCGGAAACGTCCCCAAATCATCGGGGACTCCATCGGGGACTTGGGGACTTTTTGGATGTCCCCTAAACATACCCGGCCAAATCGAGGACTTTTTAGGGACATCCCCTAAGTCCCTCGACCAATAGGGGACTCCTAGCCGTCCCTTAATCTGCACATGAAAAAAAATAAAAATAAAAATGAATTAAAATTTAAAAATTGAAAACCTAAAAGTAAATTCTAACCTAACCCGCGGCCCCCTTCGCTATCTATCCACTCTACCATACTCTGGTGGCTCACTCTAAACATGTTTTGATTTCTATGATTTATCTCAATTAAAGGCTGCAAACATGTTTTGATGTTTTCTGATGAAGTTTACAAGGAAGCTATTTTAATATTTTGCTGGAAACATGTTCTGATTTTTATGATTTCTCTCAATCAAAGGGTGTTCTGATTTTTACGTCAATGTGTTTACTTTTTAATTATATATATATATATATATATATATATATATATATATATATATATATATATATAATTGTCGTCCCCAACCTGCCGTCCCCTGAAAAATTGGGGGTGCGCTCTAGCCGTCCCAGAAACTCGTCCCCATGTACCCCTGTCCCCGAGACCAGTGCAACATAGTATTTCATGTCCCGAAAACAGGACATGGAAAAGTGTGCAAGGAGGCCCGCGGGGGGTTAAAACTCAATTTTTCTTTTCTTGTTGGTCAGTTGCAAGTGGAGAGAGGTGTGAGAGTGGTTGTGTTTCCAAGTGAAGAGCATTTGAAGGATTTGCAAGGGGTTCCAAGTGCTTGAGGGTAGATTTTGTTGGGAGGATTGCAAGCTCACCATTAAGCAACAAGAAGAATGTCTCAATCAACTAGGGCAACTGCTAAAGAGCAAAAGAAAGGGAGAAATGCCCCATCTAGTGTCTCCCCTCCTCTTCGTCTTCCAAGCCTAAATTCATCTACTCTTGCTAGTGCTCCATCTGCTGCTAGTGGAGCTCAAACTCCATATAACCATGTATTAGCAAGACAACAAGTCCAAGAGAAAAATAACCCTTTGTGGAAGTACGTGACAAGGAAAGAAGGGCCTAGGGAAAAGCTTGGTGGGGCAGGTAATGTGAGTTGGACTTGCAATTTCTGCAAGAATGAGTTCAAGAGCACCTATTATTGGGTTAAGGGCCATTTGTTGGGCCTTCCTTGAGGGCTTGTTGCATGTAAAGCAGTGAGTGTCACCCTAAGAAGGAAGATGGAAAGAGAGAATCATGTTGGCTTAGGGAAGGTGGTAGCAAAAAGCATGAAACAAAAGAATGAGGATCCTCTTCCATTCTTGAGGAAACCCTCTAGCACTAGGCCTCCACCTAGCAGATATGGGAGTGAGGTTGATATTCATCCAACAAGAAAGTGGCCAACTCCAAGTGGTCCAATGGATAGGATTTTTCAACAAGAGGCACGAGAAGAGGTGGACCTTACCATTGCATTTTTTTCTACCTCAACTTCATTTCATTCAATGTTGCACGATCACCATTGTTTATTGAAGTGTTGAAGTCTAATTGAACAAACTCCAACTGGTTACGTGCCTCTTGGTTCAGAGAAGCTTAGAACCAAATTGTTGGTTTAGGCAAAGAAGGAGGTGGATAAAATTTTTGAGCTAATTAGATCAACATGGCCCTCATCCGGTGTCGGTATTGTTTCTAATGGATGTCTTAATTTTTTAGCATTAATTCAACATACTCTAGGATCTTTACTGAGAGAATAACATGTATAGCATATCAAGCATATCAATCACAACAAGCAATCACATGAGACAATAGACACACAGAGTTTCCTTGGGGAAAACCAAGAAGGTGAAAAACCCCAATAACTTCCTCAGAGATAAATAGAGCAATGATACAAAACCCAAGCATAAGAGATAGTCTCCTAGCAGCATCTTCTCCTCCTCCACTAGTGCGCCACTCTCCAATGAGTGTATAAGTGAGAAAGTGAATGATCAAATAGAGTGCCTCCCGCACTCTATTTATACTTGACTTGACTTGCCTAATAACCTTTACTAGGTCGGCCTCAACTTAAATGTTGGCAGGGCCGACTCGCAGCAGGGTGGTCTAATAACCTTTTAACCCAGGGCCGACTCCATCAAGGTGGTCTAATAACCCATCAAGTATAAGTTACGACACTTACAATATAAATGATGACACTTTCGTATAGAGGAATAATAACATCTCTATAGGAATACAATATACATATATGAAATACATTCCGAAGTTACATATACATCAACACTCCCTCTTAACTAGGAAGGTATTTCTCGACACAGATCTGCTAGCACAAGTCTTCTTCTCTGGATCATTGTCACTGGATCATGGTCATCGAATCATCGTCATTGTTGCTGCTACTGCTATCTCAATCAATCTCCAATCTACTCATCATAGGAAGTTCTACAGAGCCAGCCCTTTTTCATGCTGGATGTAGGCCCACCACCTGTAGGTCTTCATCATCAGTGGCCATACTGTGGAACCTAGGACTGATTACGTGCGTCAACAAAACCTAGCGCAGACTATAGGATCTTTTACATGTTGACCTTCACAAAACCTTTAAAGAGTGTCTTGCATCCTGCAAGTACTCTAAAGTGTATCCCAGGATTGATTATGAGCTTACTGCTCAACCTCTTGGATCTCTAGGGCTGATTATATGTGACCTCACACACCACAAAACCTTTAAAGAGTGTCTTGCATCCTGCAAGTACTCTAAAGAGCATCTCAGGACTGATTACGAGCTTACTGCTCAACCTCTCGGATCTCTAGGGCTGATTATATGTGGTTAGGCAAAACCTTTAAAGAGTGTCTTACGTCCTGCAAGTACTCTAAAGAGCATCCCAGGACTGATTACGAGCTTATTGCTCAACTTCTCGGATCTCTAGGGCTGATTAAATACCTCTAGTAGCAAAACCTCGAAAGAGCGTCCCAGAACCTATTTACGAGCTAACTACTCAACCTGTCCGAATCTCTATATCCTAGGCTGTTACGAGCACACCGCTCTACCTGTCCGGATCTTGAGGATCTTTTCTATGCTACCTACACAACCTGTCCACGGCCATGAAGTATCAGCCTGATACTCATCATACATCATCCTGATGTACATGATCATCCTGATCATCATCATAGCATCGTCCTGATGCATACCATCTAGAGCATCGTCCTGATACTCATCACACATGATCATCCTGATCATCATCACTGCATCATCCTGATGCATATCACCTAGAGCAATGTCCTGATACTCATCACACATGATCATCCTAATTATCGTCACTGCATTGTCCTGATGCATATCATTTGGAGCATCGTCCTGATACTCGTCATCCATGATCATCCTGATCATACAATGTATCCACCTGATACATACATAAATACATGATCCACCTGATACATACATAAATACATGATCCATCTGATCCAACAATGTATCCACCTGAGACATACATAAATACATGATCCACCTGATCAAACAATGTATCCACCTGATACATACATAGATACATGATCCACCTGATCAAAGCATCCAACTGATGCATATACAAAGTAGTAGCTGGAGCATCATCCTGATGCTCAATACACAGCGCTTACATCAACAACCATGGGAAGGGTCCTCTCACCATGCTTGGAATGGCTTCTGCAAATGTGTCCCATCACTTCTTCCTCGAAGTATCTTCAATCTGAAGAACACCAAGCCTCTCTCTGAAGTACTCAAACTTCACTCTGGCTAGTGGTTTCGTCAACACATCTGCAACCTGCTCATTCGTCACAACATACAGGAGCTTCACTGCTCCTCTCTGCACCATATCCCTGATATAGTGATATTTGATCTCAATGTGTTTCGACCTGTCATGGAACACCGGGTTCTCAGACAGCTTCACACAACTCTGGTTGTCACAAAAGATACCAGTAGCCTCCAATGGGAGATCAAATAATTCAGACAGTAGGTTCCGAAGCCATACTACCTCACCACTAGCCGAACAAGCTGCAACATACTCTGCCTCAGCTGTACTCAGTGCTATGCAGGACTGCTTCCTGCTAAACCAAGAGATCACACCCGAACCCATACTGAAGCAGCACCCATATGTGCTCTTCCTATCTGCAGTACTTCTTGCCCAGTCTGAATCAACATAACCTTGCAGGTTAAACTTTTGATTCGCATCATACTTGAGCCCATAATCAATTGTACCCTTCAGGTACCTCAGAATATGCTTTACAACAACCAGGTGAACACCTCCGGGATCCGTCAGGAATTGGCTCAATGTGTTCACCGTAAAGCAAATATTTGGTCTAGTGTTCGTTAGGTACATCAAGGACCCAATCATCTGATGATACATAGTGACATCAACCGGATCAGATGAAGCATCACTCAGAAGCTTCAGGTTCGATGCCATAGGTGTGGCCATGGCCTTGTAGTCCATCATCCCGAACCTCTTCAGGATCTCTACTGCATACTTCCCTTGTCCAAGGAAGATTCCATCTGCACTCTGCCACACCTCCATGCCTAGGAAATAGTGCATCATCCCCAAGTCCTTTATCTCGAACTCGGCAGTAAGCTTCCTCTTCGTGTCGGCAATCAATCTATCCTCACCTGTAATAAACAGGTCATCTACATACAATAGTAGTATCACTGGATTGCCTTCCTCAACCTTGTAGTAAAGGTTGGAATCTGCCTTACTCTTGGTAAAGCCCAAATTGGATAGAAATTTGTCTATCCTACCATACCAAGTCCTAGGAGCTTGCTACAAGCCATACAAGGCTTTCTTCAACCTGCATACATATGACCCCCTATCATGTGTCTCAAAACCAAGTGGTTGCTCCACATACACTTCCTCTTTGACTACACCATTCAAGAAAGTTGTCTTGACATCCATCTGGTGTATCTTCCACTTCATCACTGCAGCCAAGGCAAGTACTGTTCTGATGGAAGTGTATCTGGCTATAGGAGCAAAAATATCTTCATAGTCTATTCTCTCTTTCTGGGAGAAGCCACGAGCTACAAATCTCGCTTTGTATTTCTCTATGCTACCAACTGCAGCATGCTTGATCTTATAGATCCACTTGGAAGTCACAACAGACTTCCCTTCAGGTCTTGGGACCACATCCCAAACATCATTCTTCATGATCGACTGGTACTCTTCGATCATTACTTCATCCCGGATCCTGGGAACTTCAGATTCTTCAATAGATAGCTTTGTTGCTGGAGTAAATGCTGTAGTCCTTCTTTTGTAGGTGATGGTATACGATATTTCCTACAAGACAAGTTAAATTGCATGATTAGAAACATCTCATAGGTTTCAGTACAAATTCTTACACATAAAGAAATATGTCATACAGTCATGCAATTGATTTAGCCAATGCTTCAATACAACATTTATCCATATTCCGTAACTTTCTAGATGCCTTCCAATCTCTACCAGAACATTGTTAAGAGTGTGCACAACTCCCAACATGTCAGCAAAGAGGTTTCATTCTAGATAAGTAGCAATGGAATGTTGTACATTGCCATAGGCCACTTACCCATTACATGCATATTAGTGGTATACTTGTTCATTAATGCAATTATTCTAATATGCATGATACACAACCTAAGTCTAGGAACATAAGTATATACATCATTGAACAATATTATTTAAAATGACAATTCAAATACTTATCTTTGTTTGTTTGTTGGGTGGACTCCCTCTCAATCTTTGCTTCCTTGCAGGAACTACTGGAGTGTGCTCCCTCTTGATCTTTGCTTCCTGGATTACCTGTCCTTGAACTTATATCCATCCTCGATCATTATGCATGCTTACTAGTATCATCATTGTGTTACCCTCGAGATCTCATACATTCATTAGTATAATCTTAATACTATCAAAACACAATAATCTTAAACATGTATAGTCATGATCATTTCAAACACAGATAATAAGCATTAGCATTCAAAGTTTCAGGGAAGACTTCTCTTACTTATGCATATTCATATTTGACCATAGAGACATAATATGCATAAACCCTAGATTACTCAAACTTGTAACTTCATGAGTAATCATTATCAATCATACAAAAGTATAAGATCCTTACATAGGGTAGGATTCTAACTTGATATAGGAAAAACATACATGGTCATCATATTTGCTAGTTATGTCTAGCAATGTTTTTCTTGTTCTCTTCAATGACTTGCATTTTTCATAAGTTAACCATTGTAGAACCAAAATATACGTACCTCTATGTGATCCATGACTATGGATGAGTCTTTGTCTTCATGTCACCATGGTCTTGATCTAGAACTTGATTTGTACCTTCATGTTAGCGGATAACATTATCCTCATACAACACCACAGTGTATTAGTATAATCATAATACAATCATAAGTGTCATAACCCTAATCAACGAATGTCTTCTATCATGCATTCATACTTTTACTAGGGTGATAAGACAAGTCTAAAATTAAACAAGATTGTTACTAAACTCAATAACATGAAGACAATCATATTATAAACTTAATCATGAACAGATTTCAAAACATACCTGTAAGTCATACCTGTCAGATTGCTTGTAGTAGTTGTTGTTGTTGTTCCTTTTGTTCTTAGGATAATCTGAGGAAAAGTGTCATCTTCTTGGTGTGGGCTGTGAGAGCTTGAACTTCATTCCCCATCTTTTCTTCTAGAGCTATAATTCAAGCTTCTTCCTATGAGCATTCTTCCCACAGCCTACTGAATGAGATAAATTTCTTCCTAGCACAAATTCCTTGGATGAAGGAATCCCATGATGTAGGAAGGCCATTAAGAGTGGTCATTACCACTTCTCCATTCTCTATATCTTCTCCCACAGCTTCAAGTTGTTCTTTTATCTGGGAGACCCTTGAGAAATAAGACTACATGGTCTCCCCATTCTGGAACTTGATATTCTTCAATTGATTCCTCAAGGTCATCTTCCGATTTATGTTCTTTCCTTGAAACAACTTAGTCAAGGAGTCAAACATCTCCTTAGGTGTCTTTAGGGAAGACACATGGGGTATGAGATAGTCCTTAATAGAATCAGCAATGATTCTCTTGGCTTTGACCAAGTTTTTCTTGTGTGAAGCCTTAGTCTCATCTCCCTCTGGAACTGGAACCTCTTCACTTGTGTAAGTGTCCAACTCATTCTCTTCTAGGATTAACCCAATCCTATACTTCCATGCTCGGAAGTCATCAGCCCCTTCAAGCTTATCCTCAAGCTTGGTGTGGTGAGACATCTTAAGAAGTACTTCAAATGGAAATAGAAAAGTTATTAGGTCTTACCACTTGATTTGCTGAAAACTGGATCTGGAGTTGGATTAGGGTTTGTCAAAGAAACCCTAAAATTTCAAACTTTGAATTTCAAACTTCTGAAAGGATAGAAAGATGCGCCTTGATGAGTTGATCAAGCTAGTATACTCAGAATTTGAAAAATGCAAAGTTTCACCCCTCAAATTTGCTTTCAAACTTTCGGATTCACTTGGGAGGACCCTGAATTAGGGTTTGATTTTCCCGGAGCTTCACCCATCTAAAAAGTTCGATCTTGGTCTCTAAACTTCGATTTTTCAGAGGAGCTTCCAGCCATGGTCTCAGATTTCAGAAATTCCAACTTTTGCAGAAACCCTAATTTCCGGCTTCACTAGACAGGACCCCAAACTAGGGTTTGATTTTGCCGGAGCTTCACCCAACCAAAAAGTTCGATCCAAAGCTCTAAACTTCGATTTTTCCAAGGAGCTTCCAGCCATGGTCTCAGATGTCAGGACTTCCTATTTTTGTGGAAACCATAATTTTTAGGGCCAAAAATGAAAGTGCTCAGAATTGAATTCTGATTGGACAGAAAGATGCACCTTGCTGAGGAGAGTCAATCTACCCTACTTCCTTTCAAGATCTATGGAGAGAAACCCAAAAAACAAGAAGCCCTAGCTTCCGCAACTGCACAGTGTCTTCTTCTCAGGTTAGCTCTGATACCATGTTAATTTTTGAGCATTAATTCAACATACTCTAGGATCTTTACTGAGAGAATAACATGTACAGCATATCAAGCATATCAATCACAACAAGCAATCACATGAGACAATAGACACACAGAGTTTCCTTGGGAAAAACCAAGAAGGTGAAAAACCCCAATAACTTTCTCAGAGATAGATAGAGCAATGATACAAAACCCAAGCATAAGAGATAGTCTCCCAGCAACATCTTCTCCTCCTCCACTAGTGCGCCACTCTCCAATGAGTGTATAAATGAGAAAGTGAATGATCAAATAGAGTGCCTCCCGCACTCTATTTATACTTGACTTGACTTGCCTAATAAGTTAATAACCTTTACTAGGTCGGCCTCAACTTAACCACTTAACATAATGCTGACAGGGCCGACCCCCAACATGGTGGTCTAATAACCCTTTAACCCACATGACTTATATAGGGCCGACCCCATCAAGGTGGTCTAATAACCCATCAAGTATAAGTTATGACACTTACAATATAAATGACGACACTTCCGTATAGAGGAATAATAACATCTCTATAGGAATACAATATACATATATGAAATACATTCTGAAGTTACATATACATCAACAGGATGGACGGATGCAGCACGCCATCCACTCATCAATTTCATGGTGTCTTCCCAAAATGGACCGGTGTTCTTGAAAGCGGTGGATGCTCTTGGGAAATACAAGGATGCACAGTATATGGGTGAAGTGTTCATCAAATTCATTGAAGAAGTAGGTGTTGATTCTTTTGTATAAGTCATCACGGGCAATGCACCTATTTGCAAGACTACTGGCATGATTGTGGAAGCTAAATATCCACAGGTATTTTCATTTTGGACACCTTTCATTGTTAATTTGCTCTTCTTTGAATTTAGCGCAAGATTCATCTAGGGAAAGGTTAAAGAAAATCAGTGGCAAAAACCAAGGTTCTCTAACAGAGTTTTTGTCAAACACTTTGAACACAACTGAGGTTTGAAGCAGATTATTGTGCATCTAATAAACTGAAATGTCAATTACTGATCTTGAACAACAAACACTTAGCATTCAAAGAACAAGATCCTATCAACCGAAAATGAAGATTGACACAGAAATTTAGGGCAATGCCCAGGAAAAAAACCTCAACAGAGGAAAACCCAGAGAAAGAAATTTTTATTATGAGAGTAAAACTCAGAAATTCTACACTTAGAATCTCTCTTACAGCATAAAAACAACTTCAAAAACCCACTTATCTGCAATCTGCATTGGAAACTGTGCCAAATTATACTCACAAGCAACCCACACGTGCGCTTTGTACACAACAAAATCTTAAGTCCTGTGACAAGTACAGACTGTACTCTGCTGTACAGTTTCTGCCCAGCATTAAATGCAGAAACAACCTTGAGATTCGTGCCAAAACTTGACCCCAACTGTCTCGAAATCTGTGCCTACAATTTGCCTCTAAATTCATGCTTGTACGATCCGCAATAATTAATGTACGGTCTGGTTGTACAATACAATGAATGCAACAGATGTTCTTGGGAATTGTGCTCTCACTTTGTACAAAACCACGCCAATGCCCTCACAATCTACAAAGAGTACACACATCTTTCAATGCTGAAGATTGCAAATACTCGGTTTGCTTCCTCATTCATCATGCTCAAGAGGTTGAGGGAGGTCAAAGCTGCTCTTAAGTCCATGGTTATTTCAGAGTTTTTGTCTTTTTGGAGAAAACAGATCAGAATGCTTCAAAAATGGTAAAGGACACAGTGTGAGATGATGGTTGGTGGGAGAGGGTAGAACTTACCATTAAGATCATGGAGCCAATCATTTCTTTGTTGCGGTTTGCAGACACGGACAAGCCCATCCTAGCAGGTGTTTATGATTGGTGGGATTCCATGATTGAGTCCATGAGGACAATTGTTACAGAGAATGAGTGTCCCAAGTATGAGACATCGACAGAGAACTTATAGTCCACCATACTCAATATTCTTATCTCCAGGTGGGGTAATAATTGCACACCTTTGCATTGCTGGCCCACTCATTGAACCCCAAATTTTACAGTCATGAATGGCACAATAGTGGGCCCTCACACAGAGTCCCTCCTCACATGGATGGAGAGATTTCATAGGGGAGGAAGATAGCATTTAGACAGCTATATCAAGATAGAGACTTACTTGATGAGGTGGAGGAGGGCTTTGTAGAGTTTCCCACTACCAGTGGGAGATTTGGAGGCTATAATGTGGTCAGAGACGGGGGGGTTAAGAAACCCTATGCTTGGTGGGCAACTCATGGGGCGACATGCCTATTCTACAGAAGTTAGCCTTGAGGATCATCTCTCAAGTTACACCATCCTCTAATTGTGAGAGGAATTGGAGCACATATGGGAACTTGTATAGTTTGAAAAAGAGCAGGCTAGAGCAGTTCAGGGCAGAGACGATGGCGTATGTGCACACCAACCTTTGTCTTATTTACAAGCAGAGGGGGGCGTGTGTGAAGGGAAAGACAAATATGTGGGATATCTTTCCTAATGATATGGGTTTGGACAACAGTACTGAGTTGGCATTAGCCAACATGGATCTTAATGATCCAGTGCTAAAGTCGATCACTTCTGATGATAGTGATCCTTTGGAGGGGTCATCCTCCACACCATCAGATGCAGATCCTCAGATGGGAAAAGAGGAGGAGGAGGACAAAGAAGAGAGCGGTGATGAGTTTGTTGATTCAAGCATGGAGGAGGACTATTGACAGATGAGATTCTTCCATCTTGATCCACCCCTTTTTGTATTTACTATTACTCTATTTGCCAGTGGCATTCCGACATCTATGTAATACATTTTGATGCATTGTGATTTGTGAATGTGCAATTACTAAATTACTAATTTGCATTGTGTATTGATTATAATTTCTATTGAATATTTCATATTTGTAAAAATTTGGATCTATGTCTATATATATATATATATATATATAACGTGTCCTTTGTGTCCTTATTCCGGGGGTCACCGTGCCCGTGTCAGATACTCATATTTTCATGTCCTCATCTCAAATGACTTAGGTTCAAGGTAATAGTGAGGATGCAGCAAGAACCTTGTGAGAAATGAGATTCTATCAATGTGAGATCAACCCAGTGATTACTTACACAGGACAACAATACCTCCAAGAGAAAATCTCTGTGCATAAAAAAACATTTACTTTGCCAATTTAGGCTAAGTTCCGATCACCTAGCAGTGGAAACAGGGGATGGAATTATATAAATCTACGCTTAAATCGCAAACAAGCAGAAATCGAGTATGAGGTGCATGCAATGATAGATTGTTCCATGTATGAAGAAGTAAGACAGAAACACTCAATTCAGCATGAAGATTTGAGTAGCTTACATAGCTTGTTGAGTTTGGCAACAAAAAAATTCTGTAGTTAATAGTTATATTAAAGATGTTTTAGAATACCGTCAAAAAATGAGTATATTACAGATTGCAAGATCACTGAGATAAAAAGACATCAAAGCTGCAAATGTAAATTTGTTTAATTCTAGATCCAATAGATCCTACAGGGTCCTTCCGTGGATGTATATACAAATATTCTGTTCTATTCTTATAAATTCTGCCTCGAGCATCTAGAAACATGCTTAATGTGAAAATATCATTCCACATTGATAACAGTTTGCAAGGATGCCTACTGCTACCTTATGGAAAACAATTTCTATCACCTGAGAGAAAATGTTATTTTGAAGAAATAACCATTCATGTCAAGATAATTGCAGAAAAATGAAACAGATAAAATGTGTGAATTGATCATGACCATGGGTGTATTTTTGGATCCTACTGTCTCCCTATGAGAATATCATGATGGATTTACACTGACACAAATATGAACAAGCAGAGTCATGTGACTCTGAGTGAAAATAAAGGGAATTAGTAATGTGCACTTTAAACGAGAAATCTCAAGTACATATATCCTATCGGGCTGATGATTCCAATATGAAGGCGAGACAACTCACGAAAGGCGAACATGTTTTTAGGGGATTTGAACCTGGATGGGGAATAAAAGCACACATACTTTACCAACCAACTGACCCTGTTGACAAGATGTATACATTTTCACATCAAGAATGTCAGAAAATGCATGCATTGAGCAGCCTTGAGAAAACCAGAGAATTTAATGTGAATTGAAGTTGACAAGATGTTTACATTTTCACATTAAGAATGTTAGAAAATACATGCATTGAGCAGTCTTGAGAAAACCCAAGAATTCGATGTGAATTGAGCCACTTCATCTGACATTCAAGAATATATTTTATCGCAAAATCAGAATCTACCTCATCCCTTAGCTTAGTTTCCTTTTCTCTAATCTGCTCCAAAGTCAGGTTCATTTCCAAGGCCCGAATTTCTGCAAAAACAGCATAATGTGACAGCTCCCATAATGTACAGCTTACATAATGTACACCTCTCACAAATCAAACTGAAACTCAAAAGAATTCACCAGTATTTCACTGGGATTCTATTGTGCAACCACAACTACAAAGAAACAAATCCCACTGGAAAACACACCTGCTTCAACCTCATTTATAGCACTCTTTTCAGCTTGCAGTTCCTTCTGAAGCTTGCCATTTTCTTTCTTCATCTGATCCAGTTCTTCAGTGTTGGGAATATTAAACTGATCCTGCCTAGCAATGTATATTTTTTGCTTCCCATATTCCTTGAAAGAAATCTGTCCACTTTCTGCCAAGGTGTCCAATGCTTTTTGCACTGCAGTCTTCTTGAGGCTATACTTTTGCAAGGCATCTGCAGCATTTTGGGAGTTTAATGGCCTGTTTTGCTGCAGAATAGCATTATTTAAGTCATCTAGTTGTTCAAAGAAAAAGACTATCTGAATTTCTTAGTATACATGAACAAAGGCATTTATTGAAGAATAATATGATTCAAATTATTTACACATACTGATGAAGAGATGAGGAAAAAAAATTAAATATGCAGTTTTTGGATTCCAACCAAACACCAGGCATGATTTATGCCATTAATCTTAATACTTTTTTTTCAGATGATAAGCTGGAACTTTCATGGTAGCAAAGGCTTGACAAGTGCATCTCAAACCTAGACTATAAACTGTCAATTTGTGAAAAATAACAGATTACACATAAGCAGAGATAGAATGTACGTTAAATTTTTTAGATAAATGGCAATGTCAAAAGAATGGCCCTACACAAGGATACTCCTTTCCTTTAAGTGAAGAAAAACCAAACTCAGAAATTTTATGATGAGGTTTAAGAAACAAGCTGAAGTTGAGAAAATTCTAAAATGGAAGGAAAATTAATGAGAAGAAAACAGACAAAATGAAAAACGAGAAGTGCCACTAAGTGTCTTGTTTTTATTTTGTAAAACAACAGATTTAACTGCTCAACATACTACAAACTACATATAATGAAGAATATCTAAATACAGTGTAAGCCTCTGTTTGAGTGCTGATAGTGGCTTTCCTCGCCCCCTTCGTATTTTGATTTTCTAGCATCTTGTAATCAACAAAATCCATGATTAGAAGAACCATAAAATCCAGACTCTGCTCAACAAATGATTTAGAGAGGCCAGAGAGTAAGAGTACAACTCAATGTAATATCCTAGGAATAATTTGACCCAGATATTAACTCAAATTCAGATTTTTAAAAAATTTCACAAGTACAAATTTTCACAATTTTTAACAGATAGTGTAGGCGGTAAGTGATGGCCAGCTGAGGCAACAATGAAGATGATGGGATAAACTTTTAACTCTGGAATTTATATGGGATGTGTGCAGCAGCAGCAAATCAGAACAGTGGGAGAGTCCTAAGCACAAAGCACTGGGGCCATTTATGTTTCGGACATCAGCTACCGCTGAAGCCTACCGCAAAGCTTCCTGGGCGCACCAGCATATGCTTACTAGAATGGGTGGGTCACTGAGGGTCCAAGCCTGAGTTATAACAGTCAAATGAGTTCAATGGATTCACTGGGCAGCATACAAAAAGATTTGGAAAATGCAGGAGTGATTTGGGAGACTTAAGCCACTCTGGGATGACTGAGCTAGGAATTTTCCAGACTTTACAAACAAAGGCTAAATGCTTCCAGATTCTGAAATTGATGACTGTTATGGATATTATACTGTGTTATTGACCCTCTACAACTTGCAGAAAGCAAAACTGACTCTTAGAATAGATTCGGCAGTGATTTCTGTAAAACTAGTCATAAAACAATGCACAACTAGCTAGTCTTCCATTCCAGCTTATTAAATGAACTTTATTAAATGTGATAATCAGTTCTGAGGTATTAAATGGTTCTGATATAATGTTTATGACAGCAGGTCGAAATATACCTCAATGGACCAAGCTTGTGTCCATTAAATGATCCTCCAGCAAAATAGTATCTCAATAACTAGGAAAGCCTCACCTAGAGCCCAGGATGGACTGTGTGAGATATGAGATGATTACATATCAGATCTAAAAGTACATAGTGATCATCTACAGATCTGGAATAGAGTATGAGCTGATAAACGACTCTCTGAGAAAGAATCTAGAGTTCTTCACTTGTCTTCTTCTTCTAGCAGAGGAATCACCTCCAAATCTAGCCAGAGTTGAGAGAATGAGAGAGAAGGATAGTTCAGTTCTGCTGCTGATTTCTGATCTGTTGCTCTTCTAATGACTGCAAAAATAGCTGAACCAACTCTCCACCAAGTCTTGGGCGCATCCACTGGCTCAAACTCCTCCAACAGGAGAATCTTCACTAAAACTAGTTGTAGATTCACTGTTTACCGGATCCGTTCTTCATCTGACTTCAAATCTTCAACGATAGATGCAAATAGCTGATAATGGTCTTCTGTACATGATCTAGACCTGCATAACACTTCTCTGGAAACTACAAGGCCTTGGGGCACATCACCCAAGAGAAACAGTTGAGGCACATCACTCAACTTGAGAGGCTCAAAGCTCTCAAACCAAAATTCTAAATAACAAAAGTTCTCTCCTGAAGTGAGAATCATGCTTAAATAGATGAGATGGCTTGCTTGGCAAGCTAGACCACACATGTGGGTGAGGTAGGGCACATCCCTTCTGAGTTTGGCAAGTTTTTGTGCTTTCTCACTTTCTTTCCTCATCTCCCATCAATCTGAAATGGCAAGTGTGCCCTAGCTGCTTTTCTGGATTGGCAAGTGCACCCAAGCTTCCTTTCTGGATGTTGCTAAATCTCTGTTGAGCTTTTCCTGCACCTTTCCATTCCACTTACTTTCTACTTTTCTGCCTTTGCCAACTTTTTCCAGCTTTTCCTAATTCTTTCCATTTCTTTTCCACTTTCCTGCTTTTGCCAACTTTGCTCCAGCTTTTGCCAGTTTCTAATTCCATTCTGACTTTCTTTCCATTCGAGATTATTCTCCACTTGGCAAAGTCACCCACTTGACCACAATTTCGACCTCCTAGCCTTATTATCCAACTTGGCAATATTTATTAGCATTTAATAAATAAAAATACTAAAATACTTCTCACAATTTATTTCCAGCTTCATAATTAATTAAATAACTCCACAATTAATTATTCCCTAAGGTGTACTTGCCTCAAAATATCCCTATGAATTAAATACTTTATTAATTAATGCACTTAGACCTCTAGGGATAGGAAAATCCAAGTTGTGACCAAGGTCACTAGGGGGGGACATGACAATCCTCCCTTCCCAAGACTGCTTGTCCTCAAGCAGCTTCAGACTAGGATGTTGCAAAATCTGTTCATCCTCCCAAGTGGCATCCTCACTAGGCAGACCTTTCCATTGTACTAGGTATTTTTTGATAATTCTACTTCTCAACTTCCTCTCCCTGGTCTGCAAGATGTCTTCAAGCTCTAGTACCAGATGTCCTTCATCATCAAGGGGGGGCAGTATTTCTGAAACCTTAACCTGTTGGCCCACTGCCTTCTTCAAGCAGGTCACATGAAAGACATTGTGTATTTTGCTTTCTGTTGGCAAATCTAACTCATAGGCTACTTCACGCACTTTCCTTGTTATTTTGTAGGGACCATAAAACCTTGGCAGTAATTTTTTAGCCCCCTTTGTCTTAAGAGTGGTTTGCCTGTATGGCTGCAATCTCAGGTAAACCAAGTCTCCTACCTGGAAAGTTCTGTCTGTTCTATTCTTATCTGCATTAATTTTCTGCTGATTCTGTGCAACCTGCAAATTCTCTTTCAATGCTTTGAGGATATCCTGGCCCTCGTGCAGCCAATCTTTTGCCTTTTGTGCTTTGCAGTTTCCAAAAACCAGATCTGCAAAAGTGGCAGACTCGTACCCATACAAAGCCTTGAATGGGGTCATTCTAATGGACATGTGGAAGGTGGTGTTATAACAGAATTCTCCCAGGTGTAACCAGTTGACCCAAGCCTTCTGCTGCCCTGTGACATAGTTCTTGAGGTACCCTTCCAGCCATTGGTTAACTCTTTCAGTTTTCCCATCTGTCTGGGGATGGTAGCTGGTGCTGAGGTTTAAATTGGTATTTACCAATTCGAACAGAGATTGCCAAAAGGCACTGGTGAACTTACTACCCTTGTCATTGATTATGATTTTTGGCAGCCCATGCAGTTTGAATACTTCTCTAAAAAAAGTGCAGCAACTTGACTAGCAGAAATAGTAGATGTGACAGCAAAAAAATGAGCAAATTTGGTTAATCTGTCAACTACTATAAAAATACTGTCTTTACCCTAGGATTTGGGCAAACCTGTGATGAAATCCATTGATATGCTCTCCCATTTCTGTCCAGGGATTGGCAAAGGTTGTAGAAGTCCTGCAGGATGAGTGTGCTCCACCTTGTTCTATTGGCATGCTGTACACTCACTAACATGCTTTAGAACATCCTCCTTGAGGCCCTTCCAGGTGAACCTCTCTCTTAATTTTCTGTAAGTCTTGAAAATACCAGGATGGCCTGCTACAGGGGCATTGTGGGCAGCCATCAAAATCTGCTTCTTCAGCTGAGATTCAGGAGTTAAAAAATTTATGTTCTTATAATAGATGACATCATTAATGACCTGGTAATGATCTTCCTGATTTACTTTATCTAGCAGATCACTAGCAAACTGATTTTCTGCATATTCCTTAATTAGTTGTGCCTTCCAATCGATAGGCACTTGCAGCAAAGAAAAAATAGGCTTCCTAGAAAGGGCATCAGCAACTACATTCAGCTTACCTTTCTTATATTCAATATCAAAATCATAGGACTGAATTTTGCTTACCCACTTTTGCTGCCTATCATTCAGCTTCTTCTGTGTGAGGAAATGCCTCAAACTGTTATGGTCTGTTTTAACTATGAATTTACCTCCCACTAAGTACTGCCTGAATTTGGCCAATGCATGCATGATGGCTAACATCTCCTTGTCATAGATTGAGTACAGCCTCTCATGGGGCTGCAACTTCCTGCTCTCATAAGCGATCGGGTGTCTATTCTGCATCAGAACTGCTCCTATGCCTTCACCTGAGGCATCACACTCCAATACAAAAGGCTGGCTGAAATCTGGGAGTGCCAAGACGGGGCAGCTGCTCATAACTTCCTTCATTTTATTGAATGCTTTTTCAGCCTCTTCATTCCAGCAGAAAGCTCCCTTCTTAGTAAGGTCTGTCAAGGGAGAAGTGAGTTTGGAGAATCCCTTCACAAATTTCCTATAATATGTGCATAAGCCTATGAACCCTCTTAGAGCAGTTATATTCTTTGGGCTGGGCCAATCTAAGATGGCTTGGATCTTCTCCAAGTGTACCTTGACTCCATCTTGCCCCAATGATATGGCCAAGATAGAGGAGTTCCTTCATACCAAACTCACACTTGGGTAGTTTGGCATAGAAAGATTGTTCTGCAAGTAGAGTTAGTACACTATCCAAATGCTGCAAATGTTCCTCCCATGTCTTACTATAAATCAGAATGTCATAAAAAAAAACAAGTACAAACTTACGGAGCTGTTTGCTGAAGATTCTGTTCATGCAGGACTGAAAAGTTGCTGGTGCATTTGTCAAGCCAAAAGGCATGACCAGAAATTCAAAATGCCCAAAATGGCACCTAAAGGCAGTTTTCTGTACATCTTCGCTTTTCATTCTGATTTGGTGGTAACCAGAACGAAGGTCAATTTTAGAAAAGTACTTGGCCCCATGCAGCTCATCCATCAGCTCATCTATCCTTGGAATAGGATATCTATTTTTTATGGTTTTCTTATTTAAAGCTCGGTAATCAATGCACATGCGCATTGTTCCATCTTTCTTTTTGACTAGCACTACTGATGAAGCAAAAGGGCTTGAGTTGGGTCTTATGAACCCCATTTCCAGCAGCTCTTTGATGGTATTTTCTATTTCATCTTTGAACCTTTTGGTGTGTTTGTAGGGGTGGGTTTTTATGGGAACAGTTCCAGGTTCCAGCTCTATCCAATGTTCAGTACCCCTATCAGGAGGCCTTCCATGTGGCAGATCCTCAAACACCTTTTTGTGCTTCTGCAGCAGTTTTTGGATATCTTCAGGATGTTGAGACACATCAATGGTGGTTCCTTTGGTAGTGATCAAACATTCTGCAGCCCACTCTATGTCTCCATGCCTCAAAACAGATCTCATACTATGTGCAGAAATCACTTGTTTTGGGTAGGTGTTAACACCTCTCAAAACTACTTGCTTACCTTCAGCATCTTTAAAGCACATTTGTGGAATTTTGTAATTTACCACATGCTCACCAAGTGAGAACAGCCATTGTACCCCCAACACAACATTAGTATCAGCAACATCAACAATGTAAAAACTATCAGTTACAGTATGGTCCCCAATACTTACCTGCAGCTTGGGAATCCACCTATTGCATTGCATAGTGTTGTTTTTACCAGGAATAATAATTGTGAAACCCCCAAATTTTTCAGATTGGAGTTTTCTCCTCTCCACCATGGCTGCATCAATGAAATTATGTGTGGCTCCCCCATCGACCAACACTGAAACTTCTTTCCCTTGCACTACTCCCTTAAATCTCATAGTGTGGTAGCGGGGTACTCCACTCAAAACTGCAAATTTTGCTTCAGTTTGTGTTGGCTCTTCTTCTTCTGCTGTATTATACCCTTCTTCTGCTGGTTCTTCCACTTGTGCTTCTGCACCCATTTCCTCTTCATCACTTTCAAAAAATACTTCTATGTAGTGAGCTTTGCCTTTTGCACATTTGTGCCCCGAGACCCATGGTTCTTGGCAGGAAAAACACAGCTTTTTTCTCCTTAACTCATCCCGATCTCAGAATGAGTATTCTTTCTTGTTTGGGGCAGAATTATTTCTGAATGGTGGCTTTGAATTCTGAAATTTTGCAGGTGGGTTAAACTTAGGTGGGTATCTGGTTCTTGGGATTGCATCTTGCAGATCCCTAGTTCTGCACAAAGCTTCTTGCAGGGTGGCTAGTCTATAGGCTTTAACCATCCCTTTCAAAGGTTTTGTTAATCCTTCTGTGAACAGCAGGATCAACCTAGATTATGATATATCAGTGACCATCACTGCCAACTTCTGAAATTCTGATATATAGGCTTCTGGTGTGCTGGTTTGTTTCAAGTGTGCCAACTCACGGAAAGACAGCTCAGGGTCCCTCCTATCAAATCTTTCTACCAACCTCCTGGTGAAATCTTCATAGGACTCAACTAAATCATGTCCCAAGGTTCTCATGCCATGAAACCACCAATCACTGGCCTCCCCTTCCAAATGCAAAACTACCATCTTGATCGCATCTTTTTCTACCATGGGATGCAGCTGAAAATATATGTCTAGTTTTTGCACCCAGGAACTAGCATTGCATTTTGCAGTCCCATCAAAGTAAGGTATCTGGACGTTACCTGCAGCATTCCTCAACTTAAAATTGTTTGTTGGCTGCCTATTATATCCCCTTGGCTGATTTCTAAGGTAAATCTCAGAAAAATCTTTGAAGGTGAGATCTCTTCTGCACTCATCACTCAAGGTCAGATATACTGCATGTCTTTCTTCACAGGTAGCTACAGGTGCACCGAGTGTTTCTTTATTTTCCTCAAAGAAGGTAGGCATGGTTTGTCGAGGTTGATCTTTCAAATCCATTTTAAATTCTCTAGGCCTATTGAATGGACCAATCTTTGAAAAAATAGTTTCTCCAAATGTTTTTCTTTCACCCTGGTGAGAATCACTAGCACTCCCTTCTGCCTCTTTGTGTGCCAACTGTCTACTAAGGATTTCTTTTGTTTCATGCCCATTCTGTGCTACAGTATGTGTTAGATTTTCTATCCCTCTAACCATTTTAATCAGCAGTTGTCTAAACTCATCATTAGCTTCTTGTTCAGACATGTTTCTATCCCCTTGTATTTCTCCTTCAGTAGAATCTACTTCTTCTTCCCTAGTGTCTTTGGGGCTTTTTCCTTTGGTGCCAAGGGTTTTTCTTGAGCTCATCACCACAACAAGAGCTGGTTCAGAGGACCATGCTCTGATACCACTGTAATATCCTAGGAATAATTTGACCCAGATATTAACTCAATTCAGATTTTTAATAAATTTCACAAGTACAGATTTTCACAATTTTTAACAGATAGTGCAGGTGGTAAGTGATGGCCAGCTAAGGCAACAATGAAGATGATGGGATAAACTTTTAATTCTGGAATTTATATGGGATGTGTGTAGCAGCAGCAAATCAGAACAGTGGGAGAGTCCTAAGCACAAAGCACTGGGGCCATTTATGTTTCGGACATCAGCTACCGCTGAAGCCTACCGCAAAGCTTCCTGGGCGCACCAGCATATGCTTACTAGACTGGCTGGGTCACTCAGGGTCCAAGGCTGAGTTATAACAGTCAAATGAGTTCAATGGATTCACTGGGCAGCATACAAAAAGATTTGGAAAATGCAGGAGTGATTTGGGAGACTTAAGCCACTCCGGGATGACTAAGCTACGAATTTTCCAGACTTTACAAACAAAGGCTAAATGCTTCTAGATTATGAAATTGATGACTGTTATGGATATTATACTGTGTTATTGACCCTCTACAACTTGCAGAAAGCAAAACTGACTCTTAGAATAGATTCGGCAGTGATTTCTGTAAAACTAGTCATAAAACAATGCACAACTAGCTAGTCTTCCATTCCGGCTTATTAAATGAACTTTATTAAATGTGATAATCAGTTCTGAGGTATTAAATGGTTCTGATATAATGTATATGACAGTAGCAGGTCGAAATATACCTCAATGGACCAAGCTTGTGTCCATTAAATGATCCTCCAGCAAAATAGTATCTCAATAACTAGGAAAGCCTCACCTAGAGCCCAGGATGGACTGTGTGAGATATGAGATGATTACATATCAGATCTAAAAGTACATAGTGATCATCTACAGATCTGGAATAGAGTATGAGCTGATAAACGACTCTCTGAGAAAGAATCTAGAGTTCTTCACTTGTCTTCTTCTTCTAGCAGAGGAATCACCTCCAAATCTAGCCAGAGTTGAGAGAATGAGAGAGAAGGATAGTTCAGTTCTGCTGCTGATTTCTGATCTGTTGCTCTTCTAATGACTGCAAAAATAGCTGAACCAACTCTCCACCAAGTCTTGGGCGCATCCACTGGCTCAAACTCCTCCAACAGGAGAATCTTCACTAAAACTAGCTATAGATTCACTGTGTATCCGTTCTTCATCTGACTTGAATCTTCAATGATAGATGCAAATAGCTGATAATGGTCTTCTGTACATGATCTAGACCTGCATAACACTTCTCTGGAAACTACAAGGCCTTGGGGCACATCACCCAAGAGAAACAGTTGAGGCACATCACTCAACTTGAGAGGCTCAAAGCTCTCAAACGAAAATTCTAAATGACAAAAGTTCTCTCCTGAAGTGAGAATCATGCTTAAATAGATGAGATGGCTTGCTTGGCAAGCTAGACCACACATGTGGGTGAGGTAGAGCGCATCCCTTCTGAGTTTGGCAAGTTTTTGTGCTTTCTCACTTTCTTTCCTCATCTCCCATCAATCTGAATGGCAAGTGCGCCCTAGCTGCTTTTCTGGATTGGCAAGTGCGCCCAAGCTGCCTTTCTGGATGTTGCTAAATGTCTGTTGAGCTTTTCCTGCACCTTTCCATTCCACTTACTTTCTACTTTTCTGCCTTTGCCAACTTTTTCCATCTTTTCCTAATTCTTTCCATTTCTTTTCCACTTTCCTGCTTTTGCCAACTTTGCTCCAGCTTTTGCCAGTTTCTAATATCGTTCTGACTTTCTTTCCATTCTGGATTATTCTCCACTTGGCAAAGTCATCCACTTGACCACAATTTCGACCTCCTAGCCTTATTATCCAACTTGGCAATATTTATTAGCATTTAATAAACAAAAATACTAAAATACTTCTCACAATTTATTTCCAGCTTCATAATTAATTAAATAACTCCACAAGTAATTATTCCCTAAGGTGTACTTGCCTCAAAATATCCCTATGAATTAAATACTTAATTAATTAAAGCACTTAGACCTCTAGGGATAGGAAGATCCAAGTTGTGACCAAGGTCACTAGGGGGGGGACATGACACTCAACTCGTAAAAACTAGGCCAAATCAAATGACCCATCCTTTGTTTTCTTTTTTTCCAAGTATTTGCTCAAGCTTGCCAAGTCAAACTCGCCCGAGTATCAAAAACTCCCAAGTTATGAGTCAGAGTTTGACTTGCCGCTGATGATTTTTTGTAAGGCCACAGCTCGTGTCAATGTGGCCATACAGTGCTCTTACAGCCTAGGGTGGAAGAGATCTCTCTGTCCATGGGTAATGCTAATAAAATATAATCTGACGTAACAATGTCTAATAACAAATTCAATCAAAAAAAGAAGAAAAAAAGAGCCAATCTTCTATTTCTTTTAAGTTTTTAACTAACCATGACATAAAAATATTAACTAGCATAGATTCATCTTAAACCCCAATCTTTTAAGCGGTGTTGTCCGCCAGATTGCACACCAGCAGCGGAAATCTTTCGAAAGTTGTCTCTTCACTACAAGTGAGAGAGGTGTGGCCTTGGGGGCAAGCAATGAGCCAGGTACTGTCACCTGAATCCCAGCTCCTCCATTTAGGCAAACTCCTAACGAAGCCAAGGGGGGTAGTCCCTAAAAAAGAGTTGTCTAAGGCTCTTGTGTGTTTTAAAATGTTTTTTAGTGTTGTGATGCGGATGGGTGTTGTTTAGGAGTTTTTTGAAGGTGAGAGACAATAATACTTTAAATGACACCAAGATAACGCAATCCACGTTGCAAGAGAACATAAGAGATACACTGAATCAGATATGAATCACTCTTTATACGAAAATTAACACAAGTACTCCAAATTGATAATAAGCAAAATAAAATATGTGATTAAGGACCAGTGCCTTATGGAGTCAAAAAATGTATAAGTGAGTGAAATGTTCGATACAAGTGTTTCGAGAGAGAAAAGTTCGTGAGATCGTTTTGCAGCTTATCTTGGTAAATTAAAGATTTTAGTGGTCTTGATTATTAAGGCTAAAACCAAGGATATTCAAGAGGTGGAACCTTAACCGAGAAAAACACTGGCAACCTTTAGATGATAGGTCGGGAGCACCCAGATTCAGAGAACAGGTGTTCTTACGGCTTGACCGCCCTCGAGTCTGACAGTGGATTCCCGGCACCACCTGTTTTAGGAAGTACTCAGTGATTTTGTCTTGGTTGGGGTTTTGGGTAAAGTTTTAATTAATGTTATCACTTATGAAATTAACAAGTCTTCCACCTTTCTGAGTACTAGCCCAACCGTTTCCGGTTGGCAGAGCATACGGGTGTAGGACAGAGACCAAGATAAATTAATTAAAAGGGAAGTATGGGTTGAAAAGTTTTATTATTAGAGCACTTTGTTCAACTCTCCGACAGAGAGCGCCCTTGACTTGATCTTATGACCACAGTTCAAGAGACTTGCTAATTTAAAATGCCTAATGCAGGGAAAGATGCAAGACTAATAATGCTCTCCGATAGAGAGTGCTCTTGACTTGGATTTGGCCAAGTTCAAGAGACTTTGGTTCGTTTTAAGAAGCAAATAGTAGTTGTAAAAGCAAGATATTTCAACTTTAAAATGCTTGAATCATGTGATAGATCAGAAAGATATGAAATACTACTAATATGCTACTTGCCAAATAAAATAAAATAAACTGGAAAATCTAGTGTTCTACCAAACAATTTATAAACTAAAGGTGGGATCAACCTCCGAACAAGGTCAACCACTAGAAGCCACCAGTCCTGGAAACCTTCCAGCTAGCTGGATGTCCACAAGAAGCTGATGGGGGAACGAGAAGCTACCACAAAGTTATGTGGCCTTTGGGATGCAATCCCAAAGTTAGCTTACTCTAGTCAAGGCTTGGAAGAGAAGTGACAAGATGAAAAATGAAATACTGAACAGAAAATAAAGTCTAATCTACCCAAGAATCTCTTTCAGGTCAAAGACCATACTCGGGAGAGCATGGGGGTAAGTAAATTGGAAATATAAAAAGAAAAACAACTCTCCGATAGAGAGCACTCTTGATCCACTATTGGTGAGATTCAAAAGATTTCTACTTTAAACAGTTTATTGAAATGGAAACTAATCTAAGAGCATATCAGAGATCTAAGCTAGAAACTCAAACCAATCAAAGAAGACTACAAGGCTTCCCCAAATGGGGGAAGTGAATGTGGGGGCTTAAAAACCCCACTTGCAACTTTATTATGAGAGTACAAATGCCTTTGGGAATGAAACCCTTGTAAGGACTTTGAGAGAAATAACTTGGAAAATACTTGAAACAAGCTCTTAAGAGCTATTACAAAGGATAAATAATGATTTCTTGGTTTGGATCGTCCTTTTGGTTTCGTGATAATCTTCTTGGTCTAAACCTTTTTCTCTTCTACTTGCTTCAAAAAATTCTTGAGTTTCTCTTTCTCAAAAGCCTATCACAATGGTGAACTCAATAAACCATTAGCATTAGTCAAATAAAGCAAATTTGAAAACTAACAAGCCTAAAAACCAAATATGAGATCTAAAGCTATATGCATGAAACTAGATGGTTTTGAAATACAATGCAAGTTTAATCTTTTGATGAGATCTAATGATGCAAACAAAACTACCAAATAACAAAGTGTAAGATCTAAACTAGTAACAATGCAAATGCAAAACTAACTATGATGAGAAAAGAAACTAGATCCTAACTATGTAAATGCAAAGTGTGAGATCTAATTACCAACTTTGAAATAATGCAACAAAATACTACTAACAATTTTTTGTTTGTTTTGATGTGTTTTAGGGCCTAAATGAGGATGGACGAGAAGGGGAAGAGGATGGCAAGGTAAAGGGCTAAGGACAAGAGGAAGAAGGCACTAAATGAAATGGGACGAGAGGAAGAAGGTAGGGCTAAAGAGATGGGACGAAAGGAAGGAGAAGGTAGGGCTAAAGAGAAGAGGAAGAAGGCACTAAATGGGGTAGGACGAGAGGAAGAAGGTAGGGCTAAAGAGATGGGACGAGAGGAAGGAGAAGGTAGCTAAAGAGATGGGACGAAAGGAAGGAGAAGGTAGGGCTAGACGAAGGCATGGGATGAATGGGCTAGCAAGGCAATGCAAAGGGATTCAAGGAGAAGACAAGAGAGGCTTGAGGAAGTTAGCCTTAGGAACAAAGTAACCAATTTAAGAGTCTTTTTGAATAATGGATGGATCCTTGAATCTAACACTTCTTGCCAAATTTTTTATGTTATGAGATCGACTTTGGGAGATCCTGCAATGCACGAATGTTAGGAAAAAGTGGGTCCTTTAAAGAGATGGAGGAGACAACCAAGTTCCAACTCCTCTTCAAACCTATGAGATTTGCAAAATGTATCACTTACAAACAAGTTTGATCAAATCTAGTATGCAAAATTGAAAGAGATTAGAAGAGTGTTAGTATTTCCGACTACAATTCACTACTTCCAAATCACAAACAACCCAACATCAATGGACAAATTGAACTCAAATGCCCATCCTACAGACTTAAAAAGTCTTCTAAGCTTTAACAAATTTGATCAAAACAATGAAAATGTAAGCAAAAACATGGAACAAGATCACCTTGATTAACTTGAAGCAATTCCCCTGAACAAGATCAACACACCATATGGACCTCCAAAGTCACTTTATTTCAATTAGCAAAAGCTATAACACATCTACAATCTGGCAGAGTAAGTTTGCCCAAAATTCTCCATGAGATAATAACGCAAATGGGCCTCTCTTTATAGTAAAACCAATAGCTAAAACCCTAGGTCGAACTTGGCTTGAGTGAGAGCCAAAAACCAATAGACATGAAGTTAGATTCCAATCTAAACCAAGCTTGGAGGGCTAACTCAATGGACAACTCGCACTTGTTGGTAGGTGTGAATGGATAGGTGGCAAACTCGCCTTTGATGATGCATGGGAAGTATCACCCATCAAATGGGCAAGTTACAACTAGGATCCACGTGAGGAAGAGGCAAGGGCGTGAGCTAAATGAAGGATGGCGAGTGGGTTGGTAGGTGACAAGTGGAGTGATAAGGTAGGTACTAACTCGAGTTTGCAAGAAGAGCCAAGCTTGTGATTTGATGAGTCATGAGGGTGCCTACCATAGACTTGAATGCACATCAACCAACCCATTTAACAGTTGACAACTCACTAAATCGAGTTTTGCATGGAAGAGGGCGAATTAGCTTGAGGAGACCTCTTGCTGGTGACTGGATAGTTGACTGAAGTCACTTGGAGTTGATTGGAATCTTCATAAATGTCTATTGCCATGTCATTTAGCCTTTTATTTTATTCATTTCTGATTATTTTGGAGAGTTTTGGATTTCTCCAAAATATTCAATTTTATTATTTTAATTAATAATTTCTCTGTAAATGACTTTTTAGAGAAAATATTAATTATGAGGCTGAATTGACATCCAAAAGTTGGGTTTAGCTGGTCCATGGGTCATGTGTGATTTTTGGCTTATGAAACGAGCCATCAATCACTAAATTCGGACCCCGGATGACTGACATATTACAGACTCAAATTTCTCTATTTAAACTATAGAGAAATTTAATTAAAATTTAAAAATAATTAAAAAATTAAAAACCCCAAATCCAACGCGTCCGGTAAAAAAAATTTCGAAATTTTTTCTAGGGGTCCTAGAGACTTAGGACATGACCAAAACCTATTCTAATAGTGTCTAGTAGGTTTATACATATTAGTTGGACTCTAATAACCCCCCACGGCTCAGATTTTCAAAATCGGGCATTCCAGCTTTGGAGGAAGCGGGAGAAAACCTCATCGATTATATATCGCCTTAAGCAAAGTATAATTGACAAGGGAAAAAACTCCCTAGAATACCTTAGTTGCTTAATCAAGTCATGGGGAACCGAGCCACTCAAACCCTACTAGCACACTTTGTTACAAACCCCCATGGGGCCATGGTCATGTCGACTCAAAAACAAAACTGGCTAGACCCAAATATCTGAAACCCAGATACTCTGGAAGTGAACACTGATGTGTTCCAACACTGGTGGCTAAATAAGGTTTCAACCATTTGTACAAAATAGAAGATAACAAGCGGCAAGAGGCTTGCGCCTTAGTTTTTTATCCCTCTCAATGAGTAAGAGATCCAGAGTTAAGATGGATCTATGCTAGTAGGCATTGAGATAGATATGACTCATTAGTCCAAGCTGTACCTGGAAAATTCGGCTATTCAGAAAAAACTATTCCATTAAAGAAAGGTCAAAGTTAGAAAGGTTTATCCGACTTCATCTAGAGGTCCACCTACTAATACCATCTCTATCAATTGTCTAACAATGAATATAGATTGAGATGCTAAGATTTCAAACAACCCAAAAATGCATTACCTAGTCCAGTAATGTGATAACAAGAGTTGCAGCAAGCATAGAAATAATATAGAAGTGCCTCAATACCATGTAAAGTAAATAATGGGATATCCTATCCCAGCAAATGCCAGAAAACTGGCCAGTAAACTAAAGTAAAAAGAAGACTCATCAGTCAGACATTCAATACAGATACAAGGCTAAAAAAAGTAACAGATGTTGTCGCTAATCCATACATTAACATGGCACCAATGAAAAAAAGGAAGCAGTTTTTTGTAGCTTGGTTTCTTTGATTTTATAAAACCAATTCTATCACTTTCTACTCCAAATCTCAAACAGCTGTCAATTTGGAAAGCTCAATCATTTTAATCTGCACCTATAGTGATCCATGCAAAGAGGCTGGAACATGAATATCTTAGACTTAAATTTTTAAAATGTGTCTATATTTGTATGTTTCGCTCAGTTTCCAAAATGAGGGGATGTTTCTCCAACATAGAGAGTAAGGTGCCAAATCTCAAGACACGCACAAGGAAAAACACAAATAAAATGTTTAAATGATTTTTTTTAAAAGAAAGAGAGCATACACCATTGCGTAGTAGTCAAATATATGTATTTCCTGGTTGATAATAACAATGAAAATGTCAAATCTCAACTTCAAAAGTTCATATGTCCACTGCTGAAGGTAGGGTTTGAATTAGTTAGGAGAATACATAGAAAAGAAAGCATACATCATAAGTTTACCTCATGTGTCCTCACTGATGATGATATTCCTTTTTGTTGAAAAATACTTCTTATAATCACATAAACGTATTTACAAACAAAAAACTTAAAGTGGAAAGGTATATACAGTGCCTGTCATAACCTTTTCCTGAGACACACCAAAGCAGAAAAGAAATCAGAATATAAAGAAGGATCCAACTTTTTGACATCCTCGATCAACAATGCTCCCTTAGCTAATAATTGAAAGGGAGCAGAGGTGCAGAATACACTTCCTACACTAATCAAATAGAGAAGAATGTGCAGAGATCTAAGTAAACAAAATTGCAGTAATAAAAAACTAAGAAACATATAACTATTTCCAGGGGAAACCCTTTCAGGAGAAAAAACTCACACTCCAAAGCACACTGAAATATATAAATCAACAACCAATGAATGGTTACAATACATTACAGAGTCTCTGTACTCTCAATAGGAGTGTTCAGCAGCATAAGTATTCTGGATCAATTTTGTCAACATAACAGTAAGTTAACACTCACACACACTCTTTCCTCCAACCCTAGCATTCAATAAATAGGCACAACAAAAATCATAAATTGTTTACAGTTTTCCAATTCTATATGCTGGAAACCACCAGCAATTGTTTGGACAACTGCTACTGCTTAGCATTCATTGCCTATTATCGAAGTTACCGGCAGCATTTGCGAAAACTGGGGATATGTTGCTTCCCCATTTCGGAAACTAAAACAGAGGGGATACACCTTGGAAATGGCACTAAAACATTTCCAAGCTGTATCCAAAAAACGGGAACATTTCCAAGCCATTTCTAGCATTTTCCTGAAAAGTTTTCAAGTTGGATCCAAAAAAATGAGACATTTCCAAGCCGTTCCAGTTGTTTCCTGATATTCTGAAACATTTCAGCTGCTACAAGGCAAGTTTCCAACCAGAGAAAAGAGATTTTTTTGACATGATAGAAAACAAATAAATAAACATAAAGGCAAACTAAGAAACCCTAACCCTAAATGAGCCTCAAAACCTAAAATTAAAGCTCCAAAGCTTATAAATCAAAATCAAAACCCTGACCTTAAATTAATGAATGTTAATCTGAATTTTTACGTCTCAAGTTTTTTTCTCAATGTCTTTTTCCAAAAGTGATCAAGGGTTACATTTGGTTCAAAAAACCATTTATCTTCGAGCATTTTACTGCATCAAATGCTTGTCTACTATAGTGTAAGTGTCACAACCTAGTGTAGAAGTACAATGATTGTGTTTTATTGTCTTCTTTCTCAATTTTTGTGCCAATTCCTCAAGTTTGTTGCAATAAACCCCAGAGACATGCATATGTAATAAAACAACTTGCATATCCAAATTGATATGGTGGTAGTTTCAGCCATACAAAACAATAAACAGCATTTATGAAGGGTTACATAGCACTTATTTCCATTAATCTTGCAGCGGGGCTTCAGTGTTTTCCTTTTCCTTTGCTGAACCAGTATGAACTATTGACTTATGACCTAATTTACTCCATTTCTAGTCCATTCTCATGCCCTTGTCCTCAAGTTGTGAAGGAAATTATGATCATCCCATGTTTAGCAAATTCTATATAACATACATGTGATATTTTAATATTCTTTCAAGCATTTTATCAGTTTAAAATGATAAAAAGTAAATAACATATCCAAGATAAGTCAATGGTGTCTAGAAAAGTGAGAAAATCAGCATCTCATAAAATCAAGAAAACATGTCGGAGACATGTCTTTTTATTTGGCAAACTAAAGCAGAAACCTTTTTGAGTTTTCTAAAGACTTAATCCTGCTAATCTCATACAAATCAAAGTAAGTTGATGTTTCTCCAAGAAGGGGGGGCACACTTCTCCAAAGATGGCGCATTCTATTATGAAGAAATCTGATTTTTGAAAGGTGGCATTTCTTTTTGGAAGTTATCTCTTTTCTAGTGCCACAAATCACTCAAAGAATATCAGCCTTATCTCTTTGCCAACTTGTCAAGCCTATCTCAAGCTAGTGCGCCCTCTTGGGCTCTAGTTTTCTATTTAAGCAAGCAATTTTACCTCATTTGGGATGGAAGGTCAAACTTGTGCTTATGCTCTCTGTAATATTCTCAAAGTCTTTTTGTTTAATGAATAAAGACTTTGGAGGCAAGAACTGTGTTGTTTTTCTTGTGTGTGGATGATTGATGCTTAGCAAGCTTATGAGGTAACTTGTGTAGTTTACATACTTGTGTTTGTTCTGGTTATAATTGGCCTTTGAAGGGGAGCTACCTCCCAATAGGATAAGAGTAAGATTTGTTTATCTATCTCTTATTGTTTAGTTGTTTAAGATACTATTATCACACAACTTGTAGTTGTCCCTAATGGTATCCCGTCCAGGATGGTAGAGGAGATGGACAACTAAAGAGGTGACCCAAGAGATGCCACGGTTCCCAATGCAAGCTGGGAGTCACGACAACCGAGGCACTCTTCACTTTAGATCTAGATAAATCAAGACCAAGGGGGAGACCCTATAGCCAATCAAAGGTGATTGGACCAAAGCAAAGGTTCCTAGGGATATGTGAAAGACAAGTTACGGAAACCAATGCAAGGTTAGGTGGACCTAGAAGTTTAATTATGGTTGAAGGAGGCTTAAGGGATGACTAATGTTTCAACCAATGAATGATTTAGGCCACATAACAAGATCAAGTAACAAGATCTAGTACCATGAAATACACAAGAGGGACCCACTTCCTTGGGATATGGAAATGGTTCAAATGGGACTGTTATCACCTATATAGTAGCCGGGCTACAATACATTATTTTTCTGATTCCAGTACACTATTTAGCCAATTCCCTTACATTGAGATGCTGAGATGAGCATCTATATTGGATCACTATCAGATTTTGGACAACAGTATATATATTCCCCATGCCATGACTAAGTCTCAGGACACTCAGAGAGATGACCGATGTAGCCATTATACCATTTGTACAGAGCAGTTAGTAGTGCCCAGAGTTGCAGTAGCAGTTTCAGAGGACATATGATGGTTCAGATGATGAGCATTCAGGTATATGACTCAGCAGGTATATCATGGTGTTGAGGTTATATTGCTTTTATATTTATTCTTATAGCATGTCTTAGCACTTAGTGTCATGATCTGGCGATCATATAGATATGTGGATCTGGTTGAGCTTATTATGTATATTATATTGTCCCTACTCAGACTTAGAAGTTCACTATTCATACTCATTGGTTTTACCCTCCTTAGGGAGAATAGAGGTGATCATTCCACCATACCTTGGCTTACTAGTGTTGGCTCCATTATTCATTGTCTTCATCCATCCATTACCTACCTTTTAGTTTATCACCCTGACTTACTACTTGACTAGTGGCATGGAGGATCTTTTCCCCACTGTAGCCTCTGTATTGGATGAGCTTCCCTGTTTACTGTGTCTCGGCTCTGAGTTGGTGACAAAACTTACCTTTGGTGAGTTAGATTGTAGGCCTAAATCATTCTGGTCGGTTGTCCCGATGTTTGGCATTGGCTCAAACTCCCCCTAGTCACTTGAGATGTTGTTGGCTAAAACTAAAAGCTCATGTACTATTTATGGAAACTAATAAATTCGCCCATGGAAACTAAAAAGGGCAAGAGCGATGAACTGCTGAAAAATACTCCTTAAAGAGTATAAAAAAGGTCCAAAAAGCAATGATTCTTAAAAGCTATATCTAAACAATTGTTGACCTTATACATGTATAAAAAACATGCCCTGGATGCAAGCTGCAACTAGTTGTGCTTATCAGCACACCTGAGATCCGAAGGGTTATGTAGGCCAAAAAGGCCATAAAATGAAATTGAATGATCCTAATGAACCTGGATCAACTTGATATAGACATGATGCCTAAGTTGAATAAGCACTCTCTAAACAACTTATCCATTTGTGAGACACCGCCATTCCCAGTGTTGTTGCTCATTCAGTATATACTATGGTGTGTATTCCCTTTCCCATTGCCAAAGTGTCACAAAGTTAAGTCGGTCAAGTCATCCCTTAGCCTAGCCAGTTATTTTTAGCCTTCACCCTTCACTATCAAATTGATCACAGCTATGAAGTGAGTATGGTTTTGAAAGTCTGGTCTGAGTAATAATAATAATTGATGACATTATATATTTGGATTTAGATTGCCAGTAATGATTACTTTGTGTTATAATTGTTATTTGAATAAGTTGTAGAGTATGCATTAACCTTTGACACTTTGCAGCAGCTTCTGATGATAGTCTGAGTTATATTTGGTCATGTTGACTTGGTCAAACCTAGTTTGACCAAGGTCAACCATAGGACATGAGATGGTTGGACCTTGTGATGATATGGATAGATGATATATGGTCTATGTACATGTACATGATGACTCTATACAGCAGATACAGGGTTATGATGATGATTCATGGTTTACAGCATTATTTGATCATTTACAGATTATTATTATTTCACCTGTTCCGGTATATTGGATATATTTTATGATCATGCAGAGACTCATATGATGTATGAGTACACATCTTGGATGGATTTGGACCTTCTGAGTCCAATGAGACAGTTTGTTTTCAGTTCCGGGCACTTACAGTGATGATTTAGCCTCAGCAGGCTATCCCAGTGCAGTTTTGGTTTGTCGGAGACCCTGTCAGAGCAAATGTAATTTTTATCCGGTTGACGTAGGGCGCTGTGATTGGAGGGGTGGTCCAGCCACTTGTTTTTACCATACTACCCCCCTCCCGGACACATTGGTGCCCTCACCTTGACAACGCAGGCACTCCAGGAGGCAGTTTGAGGCAGTTTCACGCTTCCCGAGGCATTTCAGGATTGGTAGAAATGGTTATTGAGGAATTTGATTTGGGCTACTGAGGCAATGTCTTGGCATGGGATGATCAGTGATGATGGATTGATGTCTTCCACACCTCCTCCAGCAGTTTCAGCTTCATCGGGGCCCGCATCCATCACTTATGGCACTTTCTGATGATTTTTGAGGTCTTTTGAGGCCTACGATTTGACCATAGAGGCACGATTTGGTATATTGATGACTGTTTTATTATTATTGTGCTATGGGGATTGACCAAGGGTGGTAAAAATTACCCCTTGGACCCACCATAAGCTTCCTATTATATTTTGTCATCATGATTTCGTGGGATTCCCCTCTTCTAGGGCGATTTTGTCCACTTATATTATATTTTATTAGTGATCCATGTATTTTATTGTTGAGCTCATCTCAACCATTGATTAGACATTTGTATCTTTTAATCTTAGCCACTCATTCAAAAAGTGGTTAGGATTTTGATGCCTCTCCTTCCTATTTAAAGGAGAGAGCTTCTCATTGTAAAGCGACTTGTGGCTCTGTATTATTGGAATAGAAAATTATTATTGCATCTATCTCCAGTGTTGTGGTGAATGTTTTTGGTGTTCGTTCGTTGGTTCTTCCTTTGCACTGAGTTATTGGAGATCTTGTTTTTGCATCTACAGGTGGAGGCCGATTTGCTTTGAGGAGGAAGTATTGGTAGGGGAAGACTCTCCCTACTTCTTCTTTGGATCTCTTCGTTGGTAACAGGGAGTATTACTGTCCCAGGACCTTCTATTCTATGTTATCATTGCATTTTACTTGTATTTCCTCCATACTTGACCTCTCTGATTGAAATCGATTTTCCTTGGATTGACAGGTATAGGAGGGCGCACTTGTGGGCTAGGGCATCAATTTGGCAAGCAAAATCAACAATCTCTCATTTGATCTCTGCGGGAATCTTCCTCAACATCAAAGCATCTCTCTTCATCACTCAAGTATGATCTCAAGGTAAGTTCTATCTCGATGATCTATCCACTTGTCTAAAATATTTAAAACCCTAATCAATCAAAACCCCATTTTTACAATTTTTCAAATCTACTAAGATCTAGTGGCTTCTTGGGCAAGAAATTTAAAACCCACCTCTATAGTATCCACAGCATCCCGGATCTATAGTTTGGTGAGGATTGGCCTCCATTTGACCCTCTTCCCAAGGCATTTAGCCTCTCCAAGCAAGGGCGCGCTTCCTAGTTTGGGTGGGTTGACCTAGATCTAGTATGTGGGTAGTTGAGATTCCACTTGATTCATGATCTACACATCTAATAACCTACCCCCAGATTGTCACTTTTCTTATTTTTACCTTGTGGGCCCTATTCCACATTTTAAGGTATTTAATCCCATTTTTTGGACCACTTGGTATCTTCAAACTCAGATCTAGTAAGATCTAGCCATCGAATTGCCTTGAAATTATAGATCCATACTCTCACTTGCTTAAACTACTTGGATCTAAAGTTTGGATGCCATTGGACTTGTCTTGATTCATTAATCCCACTTTTTAGCCTCCTTGGGTAAAGTCGCACCACCTTGGAGAAGTGAGTTGGTCCACTTCTAGGACGTGGGTACATGAGATTTTTGTGGATTTGGAACGGGCATAATTCAAAACCTAGGTCTAGTTGGTCACTTCATCAAATCTTGCCTTGGGGATAGCATTACTTGTTTTAAGGGATTGTGGTCCACTTAGGTCAAACCTAGATCTAGACCTATTCATCCATCAAGACTTTAATTGCCCACTTTTCTCATACAATAGGAGTTATCAATCACAAGTTAACTACACTTTGACTCCATTATCTCAATTCCCAAGGCACTGGTCTCTCTCCAAGTCAATTCGACTTTCCTAGATTGTTGGATTAACTTGTGGTTTGACCCTTGTGTGGTGAAGTAAACCCTTTGATGTCATCATGTATCATGATCAAGCTTGTCACTTGTACTAGTTAGCCCCGATTCAATCCTTAAACTACCCTACATTGGAGACGGTTCCCAAGGCAATGGATTTTGTCACATTGAACTAGTACCTCAATCCTAGATCCTATTTCACAAATCATAAGTCACTTTCACATCAATAATGAACCAAAGCTATACTCAATGAACCCCTCACTTGTCTTGTGACTTCATCCTTAGGTCTAGGATAAACCATACACCTTACTTCACTTAGAATTAACTTGATTTGGTGTCTTGGTTTTGATCTCTCCTGTCGTGAGTAGATCGGGTCTCCCCCTTTGTTGTCTGGGCTAGATAACATAAAGTGAAGGTTGCCTCGACTGGCGTGACAACCATATATTGGAGGTCGAGGTGATCGTGGTTGCACCTTTTGAGTTTCCCTTCCCTATTGCCATCCATGAGTGGATACATCCATAGGGGTAACTATAGTTTAGGTGATAACAGGGACCCACAAGGTGAAGTTAGGGGTGCAAATGGTACCAAGGGGTATGCAAGAGGTAGATCTATGGATCTAAGATGAAATTAGTGATACCCACATATGGGATCTAGCACTTGACACAATTCCCAAGGAGTGTGAATTGCCCAAGGTGGACTAGTGCCTTGAAATGGATGGGCAAATGGAGTCAAAAGGATATCAAATTGTAAATCGGGACACCTAGGATGCAAATCAAGTGGGCTACTTAAGATGTGATGGTTGGATCTTACTAGATCTAATGTTTCACTATGTGACCCAAGTGGACAACAACCCCCAAAATGAGGAATGATACCCCCAAGGCAGACCTTCACAAAGTAAGACACTAAATGTAGGTTTTAAAATATGCTCTTTCCAAATCCAATGGGATTTCAACCACCCATGTCCCACAAGTGGGCAAACTCAAACCCCCAAGAAGTGCGACTTTGCCCAAGGAGGGCTAAAAGCATGGAAAAGTGTGTCAAATCAAATCCAAAGGCCACCAAAGTTTAGATCCAAGTAGTTTAGTCAAGTATGAATGTGGATCTTGAAAATCAAGGGCATCCAATGGCTAGATCTCCATAGATCTAAGATTGAAAGTGCATAAACAATTTGACCCAAGTGGGGCACAACCCTCAAAATAAGGAATGGGGCCCATAAGGCAAAAATCAATGAAGTGAAGTACTAGGGGTAGGTTATCAAGTGTGAGGATCATGAATCAAGTGGGATCTCACCTACTCATGTGTTGGATCTAACCCAATTAGCTTCTCCCAAGGGATGTGATTTGCCTCAAGAGGGCCATTTTGCCTTGGAAAGTGTGTCAAATGGAACCCAATCACCACCAAACTATAGATCCAAATTGTCGTGGATACTATAGAGGTGGGTTTTCAATATCTTTCCAAAAGCCAAGCTAGATCCAAGTAGATCTAAGAAAAACAAAAAATGAGGGTTTTGATTTTAATGTAATTTTGACCAATGGGATGGATAGCAAGCGAAATCAATACGCACCTTGTAGATCTTACCTCAAAAGCTTGCGGCCTCTTAGCATATGGAGAATTCTTGCCCTGGTTACAATTCCAAGCTTGATCCAAGTGTCTTCAACCAAAAACGTCCAAGCCCTAGGAGGAAATATATCTCATGAAAACGTGCAAATCAAACTGCATCTAGTTAGATTTGATCCACAAATCCATAAGATCTAAGCATGTCATGTCAAGAAAGTAATCAATGAACAAAGCACAATTGAAAAACCCCCTCTATGAAGACGTCTTACTCATGGGGGATGTGAGCAACCCCTACAATCTTCCCACAAAGCAAATCGTTGAGCTAGCTTGAGCAATTCGGCCTCCCTCTCTTAATGTCGATTTCACCTGAAAAGCAAACAATGTCTAGAAGCAAGATATCCAAGAACATATGCAAGAGCAACCCAATCAAAGCCAAGAAGTAGATCTCCAAAATATTATTTTCATTCCAAGTTTTCCAGAGCCCAAAGGTGAGCTATACAATAGGGGGTCTCCTCCTTATATAGGATAATAAAGACCAAAACCCTAGATCTCAAAACCACTTTACAACAAAATGAGTGGTTGAGATTAAAAGATCTCAATACATAATCAATGGCTAATAATGAACCATAACAATATATCACATGGATCACTCAAAAGGTGATGACGTCATAACTAAATGGTACAAAGTGAGGGTGACATCATCCTCCAAAGGGGGCAAAATACCATGGGCCCACCTCATATGACTAGGACATGACTCATAAAGCACATGGTGGGGCTAGGAGGTATTAATCCTTGCTAGCTCATCCCCATGGCACAATAAAATAATATAATATGTCCAAAATAAATACAAATGATCAAATCTGTCCTCAAAATCTATGACAGACAAGCAGTAAAAGGCCTCCTGTGGCCTCTGTGGACCCACCCAAGTGATGAAAACTGGTTGGAAGATAGGGGGTTCACCCTGGAAGACCTCTGTGAAAACCAAGTGCCAAAACCTTGCCTCAATTGCCCAAATCGAATTCCTCAATGACCCTTTTATCCCATTTCTGGACTGCCTCGGTAACTGTGAAACTGCCTCCTAGGGCACCTGTGTTGTCAAACTGAATCCACCAGGCTCTCCAGAAGGGGGGATAAATGGTAATAACAAGTGGCTGGACCACCCCCTCCTCATACAGCGCCCTAGGTGAATTGGCCTCTCATGGCCCCTGCTGCTCAAGCTAGGAAATCAGCGCCAAATCTGGTCAACAAGTGTAAAACTGCATCTATCACTGTCAAAAGTGCCCAGAACTGAAAGATAAGTGTCTCATTGGATCCAGAAGACCCAAATCTAGTAAGAATGTGTACTCATACACCATGGGTTGCCCTGATGGGCTAACTGTAGGGTCCACCATATATGGATAGTGTATAATCTGATGATCTGAAGTAATAATAAAACCTGTTGAACTACATCAATCATCATCTGAATCATATGTCCATCATATAGCATCATCATCAAGAGTATGTGAGACTATCAATCATCATCCATAAGCATACATGGCCCACATCATCACGGATTCCATGAAATGACCATAGTCAAACTAGGTTTGACTAGGTCCATATACAACCAAGGACAAATCATATCAATAGACTAAGACATGTTCCTCTAATCATACTCACAGCATAACTTAAAGTATAACATCATTCAGTGGCATTAAACATATTTGTTCATTCCGTTGTTATTTGTATTCACTTGCACAATAGCTTAAATGACAAACTCACCCATCGGACATGGTCTAACTGCTAGCTAAGGATGAAGGCTAGGAACAAGGTTGGGCAAAGGGGGTGACTTGTCTAAACTCAACTAAAAGACACTTTGGACTGGGAGAAAAGGGGGAGCTACAAACTCTTTGTTGGACAAAATAAACACGGGGAATGGTTGTGCCTCACAAATGGGTAAGTTGTTTAGAGAGTGTTTATTCAACTTACGCATCATGTCTACATCAAGCTGATCCAAGTTCATTAGGATCATTCAATTTCACTTCATGGCCTTTTTGGCCTACATAACCCTTCGGATCTCAGGTGTGTTGATAAGCACAACTAATTGCAACTTGCATCCAGGGCATGTTTACATATACATATAAGGTCACCAATTGTTTAGATATAGCATTTAAGAACCATTGCTTTTTGGACCTTTCTTATACTCTTTGAGGAGTATTTTTAGCAGTTCATCGCTCTTGCCCTTTTTAGTTTCCATGGGCGAATCCATATAAGTTTCCATAAGTAGTACATGAGCTTTCAGTTTTAGCCAACAACATCTCAAGTGACTAGGGGGAGTTCGAGCCAGTGCCAAACATCGGGACAACCGACCAGAATGATTTAGGCCTACAATCCAACTTACCAAAGGCAAGTTTTGTCACCAACTCAGAGCCGAGACACTAAACATACAGGGATGCAGTCCAAACACAAAGGTAGAAAATGGGGAAGTCCTCAATATCAGAAAATCAAGTAAGACAAGTCATGGGTTGAAGCCAAATAAGGAAAGTCATGGATGGATGGAGTCAAATGATGGTGAAGCCTAAGCTAGCAGACAAGTGGTGTCAAGGAAGACCATATCTATGCAAGGTAGTGAACCAGTGAGTTTTGTCAAACAACCTAAATGTGCAAATAAAATGTTCATTTTATAATTTATCATCAAGATAGTTCATTTTATAAAGTTTGCCACACCATGAATTATATACCAAGCCAATGTTGTGAACATGACTAAAACAACAAGATAATAATCCATAGTCAATGATCAGGAATCCATAGGTCATAACATCATCATAAGAATAATCATCATATACCATCTGAAACACTGCTGCAATACATCTCTAGGCACTGAACTGAAACTGTATGGGATAAAGGGTCACATCGGTCATCAAACCTGAACTCTCAAGGCTCAGCCTTGACACAAGGTCTAACATAAGTCTGAGAAATACACTGCTCTGATCATGAGTGATCACAAAGTACAAAATCATCATAGCCAAGCTCTGAATAATGTAAGCTCTAGAATGTGCAGATACCTGCTAAGCAAGAATAGTAGCCTTGCTACTATGGTGTGATAACAAATACCTTAGAGATACATGTCATTTTTGTTTAAATACATGTTTTGTGAGCTTCTTATGCAATTAACTTCAGTGCAATTAACCATCTTGTGCAAGTGTTGTGAAGTATTACAGGTTGTCTAGTTTGGAGAACAAGTTGAACGTGTTAGAATCCTTCTTTCTCCGAACATATTTTGAAACAAGCATAGTCCCTCCGAGTCCCCTGCAGAAACTCCATTGCCCAAGTTCAAGGGCTTGATATTCTTCACCTTCTCTCACCTTTTTTCTAAAGAAATCTCTCAGTTACTTTATGTGTAGTTGATCAGCTTAGTGCATTTCAATAAAGATCATAAGCTAATCTGATTTTATTATGCATTCATAATTTAGATCTGATTTTGGTTATAAACGGCTCATTTTATAAGATCTAACTCTTAAAAAAACCAAGTACTTACAATAAATATTTTTTATCTTTCAAAATACTTGAATAGTATGCTAAATATTTTATGCTTTAATTGATTAATTCAACATATTTGGCATAACTTTGTTGGTTGTTTTGCAGCTCTTAGTGAACATGTAAAGAGAAATGCTGGTGAAATTTTGATTTAGCAAATCGTCCGGGAACCTTCCTTTCTCTATACCTCTTCTTCAGGCATTTTCAAAGCCTCGAAACTTGTAAACTTGTAGTTCTTGATGTCGATTTCACCTGGGGGGATCTGTATCTTTTTTCGTGTGTTTAAATTTTTCAAATCAAAGCCAACAAGTAGATCTCCATCGTTTGTAAGCAATGTCTAGAAGCAAGAGATCCAAGAACATACACAAGAGTAGCCCAATCAAAGCCAGGAAGTAGATCTCCAAAGAAATATTTTTATTCCAAGTTTTCCAGAGCCCAAAGGTGAGCTATACAATAGGGGGTCTCCTCCTTATATAGGATAATAAAGACCAAAACCCTATACCATAAACCACTTTACAATACAACATGAAAATGAGTGGTTGAGATTAAAAGATCTCAATACATAATCAATGGCTAAGATGAGCCTAACAATATAATCACATGGATCACTCAAAAGTAAGGTGATGTCATAGCTAGAAAGTACTCATGGAGGGTGACATCATCCTCTAGAGGGGGCAAAGATACATGGGCCCACCTCGTATGACTAGGACATGACACATGAAGCACATGGTGGGGCTAGGAGGTATCAATCCTTGCTAGCTCATCCCCATGGCATAATAAAATAATATAATGTGTCCAAAATAATATAAATGATCAAATCCGTCCTCAAAATCTGTGAGAGACATGCAGTAAAAGGCCTCCTGTGGCCTCTATGGCCCCCACTGACTAATGAAAACTGGCTGGAAGATAGGGGGTTCACCCTGGAAGACCTCTGTGCAGACCAAGTGCCAAAACCTTGCCTCAATTGCCCAAATCGAATTCCTCAGTGACCCTTTTATTCCATTTTTATCCTGCCTCGGTAACTGTGAAGCTGCTTAAACTACCTCCTAGGGCACCTGCGTTGTCAAACTGAGCCCACCAGGCTCTCCAGAAGGGGGGATAAATGGTAATATCAAGTGGCTGGACCACAGCCTCCTCATACAGCGCCCTAGGTGAACTGGCCTCTCATGGCCCCTACTGGTCAGGCTGGGAAATCAGCCCCAAATCTGGTCAACAAGTGGAAAACTGCATCTATCACTGTCAGAAGTGCCCGGAACTGAATGATAAGTGTCTCATTGGATCCAGAAGACCCAAATCTACTATGAATGTGTACTCATACACCATGGGTTTCCCTGATGGGCTAACTGTAGGGTCCACTATATATGGACAATGCATAATCTGATGATCTGAAGTAATAATAAAACCTGTTGAACTGCATCAATCACCATCTGAATCATATATCCATCATATAGTATCATCATCAAGAGTATGTGGGACCATCAATCATCATCAATAATCATACATGGCCCACATCATCACGGATCCCAAGAAATGACCCTTAGTCAAGCTGGGTTCGACTAGGTCAATATACAACCAAGGATAAATCATATCAATAGACTAAGACATGTTCCTCTAATCATGCTCGCAGCTTAACTTAAAGTATAACATCATTTTGTGGCATTAATCGTGTTTGTATATTCCATTATTTTATATTTACTTGCACACAAGCTTAAATGACAAACTCACCCATTGGACATGGTTTAACTGCTAGCTAAGGATGAAGGTTAGGAACAAGGCTAAGCAAAAGGGATGACTTGTCTAAACCCAACTAAAAAGACATTTTTGGACTAGGAGAGGGGGAAAATACAAACTCTGTGCAAGACAAAAGAAACACGGGGAAGGGTTGTGCCTCACAAATGGATAAGTTGTTTAGAGAGTGCTTATTCAACTTAGGCATCATGTCTATATCAAGTTGATCCAAGTTCATTAGGATCATTCAATTTCATTTCTTGGCCATTTTGGCCTACATAACCCTTCAAATCTCAGGTGCGCTAAAAAGCACAGCTAATCGCAGCTTGCATCTAGGGCATGTTTATATATATATATATAAGGTCAGAAATCGTTTAGATATGGAGTTTAAGAACCATTGCTTTTTGGGACTTTTCTTATACTCTTCGAGGAGTATTTTTAGCAATTCATCGCTCTTGCCCTTTACTCACGTGTGTTAATAAACACATTCTAGAGTTTACAGTTTCCATGGGTGAATATACATAAGTTTCCATAAGTAGTACATGAGCTTTCAGTTTTAGCCAACAACATCTCAAGTGACTAGAGGGACTTCGACCAGTGCCAAACATCGGGACAACCGACCAAAATGATTTAGGCGTACAATCCAACTCACCAAGGTAAGTTCTGTCACCAACTCAGAGCCGAGACACTAAACAAACAGGGATGTGATCCAAACACAGAGGTAGAAAAAGGGGAAGTCCTCAATATTAGAAAGTCAAGTAAGACAAGTCAAGGGTAAAAGCCAAATAAGGAAGGTCATGGATGGATGGAGTCAAGTGAAAGTGGAACCTAAGCCAGCAGATAAATGGTGTCAAGAAAGACCATATCTATGCAAGGAAGTAAACCAGTGAGTTTTGTCAAACAACCTAAATGTGCAAATAAAGTCCATTTTATAATTCATCATTAAGATAGTTCATTTTAAATTTATAAAGTTTGCCACATAATGAATCATATACCAAGCTAATGCTGTGAACATGACAAAAGCAACAAGATAATAATCCATAATCAATGATCAGAAATCCATAGGTCATATCACATCATAAGAATAATCATCATAAACCATCTGAAACACTGCTGCAATACATCTCTAGGCACTCAACTGAATTGTATGGAATAAAAGGTCACACTGGTCATCAAATCTGAACTCTCAAGGCTCAGCCTTAACACAAGGTCTAACATAAGTCTGAATAATACACTGCTCTGATCATGAGTGATCTCAATATATAAAGTCATCATAGCCAAGCTCTGAATAATCTAAGCTCTGGAATGTGCAGATATCTGCTAAGCAAGAAAAGTAGCCCTGCTACTATGGTGTGATAACAGGCTCTTTGGATGTGATGCCCGCCTCTTGGAGTTTTCTCTTTTCTAGCTTGTAGATGAAAGTTGGATGTTTTTCTAGGGTTTTGCTCATGCATGGTGGATGCTAGGAATTGTTGGAACAACATAAAGCTCGAGTAAGTCTTGTTTTAGCCTTGCTTGGTGAACGTAGGTGAGTTTCTTGCTTTTTAATGATTAATGGTGGCCATAGAGCTGCATTTTTTCTGATTTAGGCATTCTTGTCTGCTTCTATCTTCTTTGCATGGTAGAAAATGCTCCCTAGGGGAGGTTTTCCCTAGTTTGGCCTTGGATCTCTAATTTTGCCCTAGATTAGGCTCCTATAACGAACCCTAGAGGTTGTTGTAGGAAGCCCTAGTTTAGAAGTCAAAGAGAAAATTACTCAAAGAAGGAGGTTGGTCACCTCTCCTCTAAACCTAGGGTTTAGGGTTTCATCCATTAAAACCCTATTTATCAATTTTTATCAATTTTGCTTGCATTTTCATGGTAGAATTAGAGTTGGAATTAAGTCTACAATTTATGTCTGAAACCCTAAAAAATAAAAAATAAAATTCAATTTTTGGTCTCCCTAAAATTTCGGCCCTCTCCTACAAATTTAGCATGCCTATTTAGGCCATAAAAACCCTAGGGCGAAATTGTGGTAGCCGTAAAAATATAAAAAATAAATAAAAACCTACAAATCCCAAAAAATAACCCTAACCTACCCTTACCGTTCTCCCTTAAACCTAAAACCTACCCTTACTCCTCCCTTCTTCCCTTTGGCATCCCTCTTCAGACCCTTACAAACCCTCGACCTACTCTAATAGAAGCTCAGCCCTTCTCTTTTAGGCCTGCCTTGCCTACTCTCTTCCTCGGCCAACCTTCTTAAGGCCTCGACCTGCCTAAACAGTCCCCCCTCTACCCTTTTTCAGCCCTTTTCATCTCCTTCTCAGGATTGTTGCTACAACAGTCCTGTCTTTTCTCCTTTTGCCCTAAAAACCTGCCATAAAAAAGACATCAAACAAACCATAAAAAGGTTAACAAAGGGTTACAAAGAAACAACTTACACTTGCAACAAAAAGTTTAATATATCGTTAGCATAAAGGACTGAAAATATTACTGTGTGCATGCTACTAAACTTATATATCAGACTTGGATAAATTTGCTTGAATAGCTCTTCAAAGTTTAATTTGGCTTGGTATATATTGAGCATTCTAATTGTTTAATAGTTATTGGGTAAGTACTTTGCCTGTGCATAGTCATAGCATTGAATTGGTGGATTGTCACTATTGGAAGTGTTACTATTGGTGTGCTACAGAATTGGAAAATCTAACTTGATTTATAAATGTTCATTGTTCATTGATTTGGTAATTGTCTTTACTATTTGAAATTTCAAATTGTCTGATTATTGGATGAAACATTTGCTTAAATATACTGATGTTCGTCACTTTACTACATTGCTTATCTCTGTTGAAACTACCTTAACTATATTATTGCAGCAGTATTCTTACAGTCCGCTTCTTTACTTGATAAATGATTACATTGTTTGGTGAAGGAAGCTGTGACAAGTTTATTTTGATAACATCTACACCATTTATGTTTCTGTTATCACACAACTTGTAGTTGTCTCTAAAGGTATCCTATCCAGGACGGTAGAGGTGTAGACAACTAAAGAGGTGACCCAAGGCTTGCCACAGTTCCCAATGCAGTGGGTGTCACGTCAACCAAGGCAACCTTCACTTTAGATCAAGATGAATCAAGATCAAGGGGGAGATCCTAGCCAATCTATGAAGACTAGATAACCCAAAGACTCCTAGGGAAATGTGTAAAGTTATGCAAGGAGATCAGTGGTATAAAATCTTAGATCTAGAAGTGTAAGTGGACCCAAGTTAGTTAGGCTTGGTTGAGAGGCTTAAGCAAGGGACAAATGAGTCAACCAAGTGTTTGATTAAGGCCACTTATAAAGTTAGATGAGTAGATCTAAAGAAGAGTTAATGCCATAAAAATTACCCAAGTGGGGGCCACCTCTTAAAAAGTGGAAAATGGGGCCCACAAGGTGAAAATCAACAAGGTGAAGCACTAGGGGTAGGCTTTAAGGGTTGATCTATCCAATGAAGCAAGAATCTCACCTACCCGCGTCTTGGAACTAGCAAACTAGCCTCCCTCAAGGAATGCGACTTCCCTCGGAGAGACCAATGTGCTTTGGGAAATGGGCCAAATGGAGTCCAATCACCACCAAACTATAGATTGGGATTGCCGTGAATATTATTAAGGTGGGTTTTAATTTTTACACCCAAGAGCATGCTAGATCCAAGTAGATCTAAAAAAAGTAAAATGAGGGTTTTAACTTATGAGGATTTTTATGACCAATGAAGAAGAAAGAATGGATGTAGGTACATACCTTGTAGAACATACCTCTAATGTTTGTGGCCACTTTGCAAATTGATAACCTTCCCCCTAGGTGTATATTCAAGAGTGATATCTAGTGCTCCAAGCCAAATCGTCCTCCCTCAAAATGACCAAATCGCCCTCCTCCTACAAGACAAGATCTAATTAGAAACGAGCCTAGCAAAAAAATGATGAAAAGATGTAAAAGAAAGCATCAACTATGTCACTAAGATACAATAATGATACTCCCTGTCACAAAGATCAATCCAAAGCAAGATATGAGGGTCCCCCCAACAATAGCCTCCCTTGAAATCGTCCTCCTCTTCACCAATTTGGCCTCACTGCAAAAGATGACTTGAATCCCACGAACCACAAGTGATACATAGAGAAAAGGTTGTATAATCAACTTGCAAAAGAATCCATCAAGACAAGAGAAGTAGATCCACAAAATAGTATTCTATTCCAATCTTCAAGAACTCCAAAGGTGCCTTTACAATGAGGGGGTCTCCTTATATAGGATGAGGAAGACCAAAACCCTAAACCACTTTTGAAAACTAGTGGTTGAGATCAAAAGATATAACAATATAATCAATGGCTAGGATGAGCCAACATAACAATAGACATGGATCACTCAAATAAGGGATGACGTCATGGCTAAGAAAGCCCTAAGGGGATGACGTCATACATGGGGGTGGCTAAAAACATGTGTGCCACAACATAATGACAAGGACAAGTGACTAAGAGCACATGGTGGGGCTAGGAGGTATTATTTCCCTTCACTAGCATGTCCCCATGGCACAATAATATAAAATATGACTCGATGACATGTCCAAGTATACAAATGATCAAATCCTGTCCCCATAATCAGAGAGAGATATGCAATAAAAGTCCTCTTGTAGCCCACGTGGACCCTGTTATCAACTGATCTGTACAATAGTTGAACCTCATTGAGCCGCCAGTGTTGGAACACATCAGTGTTCACTTCGAGAATATCTGGGTTTCAGATATTTGGGTCTAGCCAGTTTTGTTTTTGAGTGGCCCATGGGGGTTTGTAACAAAGTGTGCTAGTAGGGTCTGAGTGGCTCGGTTCCCCATGACTGGATTAAACAACTAAGGTATTCCAAGGAGTTTTTTCACCGTCAGATTATACTTTGCTTCAGGCGAGATATAATCTCTTGGTTTTTCTCCCGCTTCCTCCAAAGCTGGAATGCCCGATTTTGGAAATTTTTGCCATGGGGGGTTATTAGAGTCCAACTAATATGTATAAACCTACTAGACACTATTAGAATAGGTTTTGGTCATGTCCTAAGTCTCTAGGACCCCCAGAAAAAATTTCGAAAAAATTTTACCGGACGCGTCGGATTTGGGGTTTTTAATTTTTTAATTATTTTTAAATTTTAATTAAATTTCTCTATAGTTTAAATAGAGAAATTTGAGTCTGTAATATGTCAGTCATCCGGGGTCCGAATTTAGTGATTGATGGCTCGTTTCATAAGCCAAAAATCACACATGACCCATGGACCAGCTGAACCCAACTTTCGGATGTCAATTCAGCCTCATAATTAATATTTTCTCTAAAAAGTCATTTACAGAGAAATTATTAATTAAAATAATAAAATTGAATATTTTGGAGATAATCCAAATCTCTCCAAAATTAATCAATTTGAATAAAATAAAAGGCTGAATGACATGGCAATAGACATTTATGAAGATTCCAATCAACTCCAAGTGGCTTAAGTCAACTATCCAGTCACCAGCAGGAGATCCACTTAAGCTAATTCGCCCTTTTTCATACAAAAGTCGATTTGGTGAGTTGTCAATTGTTAAATGGGTTGGTGGTTTTGCATTTAAGTCTAAGGTGGGCGCCCTCATGACTCATCAAATCACAAGCTTGGCTCTCCTTTGCAATTCGAGTTAGTACCTACCTTTCACTCCACTTGTCTCCTTTCAACCAACTCGCCATTCCTCATTAAACTCACGCCCTTGCCTAACTCCTCACGTGGATCCTTGTTGGAGATTGTTTATTGGATGGTGAAGCTTCCCATGCATCACCAAAGGGTGAGTTTGCCACCTATCCACTTTTCACCTACCACAAAAGTCGAGTTGTGCCACCTATCCATTCAACCTACCAACAAGTGCGAGTTGTCATGCAAATTAGCTCTCCAAGCTTGGGTTTGATTGAAATTCGACCTTCATGTCTATGCCAAACTCGACCTAGGGTTTTAGCTTTTAGTTTTACTATAAAGAGAGGCCCATTTGGGTTATTATCTCATGGAATTTTTGTGCACCATTACTCTGGCAAATTTGTACTAGATCATAGCAATTGTTATCTTGAAATAAAATTCGACTTTGGAGATCCATGCGATTTGTGCAACATTGATGAATGCTTCTCTTGTGAGGTGACTTCTTTCTATGCTTTCAGCTTAATGCTTATGTGATTGATCAAGTAACTAGCTTTAGAAGTCTATATTCTAGAACATAAGATCTATCATTTGTGGCTTTCAATTTGGTTTATTATGCAATGTTGATCAATGAGTTATATGAATAGGACGTACTCAGTTATACTAGCATTGATATAACCTTGGTTTTCGTAGCATACTAGTCATATATTTGATCTCACTTTTGCATTGAGTTGTTTGTCTTTGAATAGGTTTTTCCAGGTGTAGGAGGGTGTGAGCTCGGCTGCATCTAGCCCATCTTCATCATCACAAGTGATTTTTAACATTGTTGTCTTTTTAGGATCTACAAGGGTTGAGGTTGTTCCAAGAAGAAGCACAAAGAGATTTTGCTACAAGATCCATCCTTAAAACAAAATCATTTTTTTTTTTAAAACCTTGGTTACTTTAGGCTTCTTTTCTTCAAGCCCTCTTGTCTTCTCCTTGAAACCCTTTACATTTGACTTGTTAGCCTATTCCTCCATTGCCCTAGCCCTATCTAACTTCTCCTTCCTCTCGTCCCACATTATTATTTCCCTCTCCCTTTCGTTTTTTTCCCTCTCTATTTGCTCTCGTCTACCCTAGAAAAGCCCTCAAACTCTTCCTCTCGTCCCATCTTCTTTAGCTACCCTCTTCTCTCTTCATCCCATTCGTCCCATTCCCCTACTCTTCTCTCCATTCTTTTTGCCTTCTTCCCTAGCTCTCGTCCCATTCTAGTCTCCTTCCTCCTTTCCATTCGCCCAACCCTCTTCTCATCCTCCTTTTAGCCCTTCTTTCTTCATCCCATTCGTTCTCCTCACCTTATTTCCCTCATCTTTCCTCCTCGTCCACTTCCACTTTAGCCCTAAAACAACAAAAGCAAACAAACAAAAGTGTTAGTAGTAGTTAGTGTTAGATCTTATGCTTTGAGGAGTTAGTAGTTAGGCATAGTTAGATCTCATAAAAAAAAAATATTTTGCATTTGTCTTTCAAAGCATTTAGTCATTTTCCATGTTAAAAGCTCCTTTAATCATTCATGGTTTGCTTTAGGCTTTAGAGATCATTTAATCTTTAGATTTACTAGTTTCAAGGTTTTGGTTATCTAACATCTAATGGGTATTTGAGTTGCTCATTTGTGATAGATCTTTCCTTGAGAAGGAAGAGCTTTGATAAGCAAGAAGAAGCTTCAAATACAAGAAGTTGTCAAGAGGACAAAAGGGCGATCCAAACTAAAAGACTAGTATTTATCCTTTGTAATAGCTCTTAGAAGTTTGTTTTTAATATTTTCCAAGTTATTTCTTTCAAAGTCCCTACAAGGGTTTCTGTTATCACACCATAGTAGCAGGGCTACTATTCTTGTTCAGCAGATATCTGCACATTCCAGAGCTTCCATTATTCCAGAGCATGGCTATATATTTTGGATCACTCATGATCAGAGCAGTATATTATTTAGACCTTGTGTCAAGGCTGAGCCTTGAGAGTTCAGATTTGATGACCGATGTGACCCTTTATCCCATACAGTTTCAGTTCAGTGCTTAGAGATGTATTGCAGCAGTGTTTTAGATGATACTTGATGATTGTTATTATGATGATGTTGTATAATCAATGGATATGTTATCACTGACTGTGGATTATTATCTTGTTGATTTAGTCATGATCATAGCATGTGCTTGGTATATTATTCCTAATGTGGCAAACTATTTAAAATGAACTGTAAATCATAAAATGGACAATTGCTTGCACATTTAGGTCATTTAACAAAACCCACTGGTTTTTCACCTTACATAGATATGGTCTTTCCCGACACCAGTTGTCTGCTAGTGTAGGCTCCACATTCACTTGACTCCATCCATACATGACCTTCCTGTTTGACTTTAAACCCTGACTTGTCTCATTTGACTTTCTGATACTGAGGACTTCCCCATTTTTCTACCTCTGTGTTTGGACCGCATCCCTGTGTATTCAATGTCTCGGCTCTAAGTTGGTGACAAAACTTGCCTTTGGTGAGTTGGATTGTAGGCCTAAATCATTCTGGTCGGTTGTCCCGATGTTTGGCATTGGCTCGAACTCCCCCTAGTCACTTGAGATGTTGTTGGCTAAAACTGAAAGCTCATGTTCTACCTATGGAAACTTAAAAAAATTCGCCCATGGAAACAAAAAAGGGCAAGAGCAATGAACTGCTAAAAATACTCCGCGAAGAGTATAAGAAAGGTCCAAAAAGCAATGGTTCTTAAAAGCTATATCTAAACAATTGCTGACCTTGTATGTATGAAAAAAAACATGCCTTGGATGAAAGCTGCAACTAGTTGTGCTTATCAGCACACCTGAGATCCGAAGGGTTATGTAGGCCAAAAAGGCCATGGAATAAAATTGAATGATCCTAATGAACCTGGATCAACTTGATGTAGACATGATGCCTAAGTTGAATAAGCACTCTCAGAACAACTTATCCATTTGTGAGGCACAGCCATTCCCCGTGTTATTTTGTCCAACACAGAGTTTGTAGCTTCCCCCTTTCTCCCAGTCCAAAGTATTTTTGAGTTGAGTTAGATAGGTCAACCTCTTTGCCCAACATTGTTCCTAGCCTTCACCCTTCACTAGCAATCTGACCATGTCCAATGGGTGAGTTTGTCATTTGAACTATTGTGCAAGCAATTTTATATAACAAACGGAATATGTCAACTTGATTAATGCCACTGAATGGAATTTATACTTTGAGCTTAGCTGTGAGAATAATTAGAGAAGCATTGTCTTAGTCTACTGATGTGATTTATCCTTGGTTGTATATTATTGGGATCTATGATGATGTGGACCATGTATAGATGATTATTGATGATGATTGATGGGCCCACATGCTTGATGATGATATCATATGATGGACATATGATGCAGATGATGATTGATCCAGTTCAGCAGGTTTTATTACTTCTTCAGATCAGCAGATTATGCATTGTCCATATATGGTGGACCCTACAGCTGGCCCATTTGGGCAACCCATGGTGTATGAGTACACATTCCTAGTAGATTTGGGTCTTCTGGATCCAATGAGACACTTATCTTTCAGTTCCGGGCACTTCTGACAGTGATTGATGCAGTTTTACACTTGTTGACCAGATTTGGGGCTGATTTCCCAGCCTGAGCAGCAGGGGCCCCGAGAGGCCAGTTCACCTAGGGCGCTGATGATGGAGGGGGTGGTCCAGCCACTTGTTTTGACCGTTTACCCCCCCTTCTGGAGAGCCTGGTGGGCTCAGATGGACAGTGCTAGCACCCTAGGAGGCAGTTTTGGCACTTTCACAGTTCCCGAGGCAGTTAAAAAATGGGATAAAGTGGTCACTGAGGAAATCGATTTGGGCAATTGAGGCAAGGTTTCGGCATTTGGTTTTCACAGAGGTCTTCCAGGGTGGCATCACTATCTTCCAGTCAGTTTTCACCATGTGGGTATGCCCAGATTGATCACAGGAGGACATTTACTGCTTGACTGTCATGGATTTTGAGGACAGTTTTGGTCATTTATATTATATTGGACATATTTTATTATTTTATTGTGCCTTGGGGATGAGCTAGTAAGGATTGATGCCTCCTAGCCCCACCATGAGCTTATATTGTCATGTTCTAGTCACCATGAGGTGGATTTTGGTACTTATGTTTCTCTAGTGGATGACGTCACCCTCTTATTGTACCATTTAGTGGGGGCGGTATTGCTATATTGAGTGATCCATGTGATATATTGTTATAGTTCATCTTAGCCATTGATTGTATGATGAGATCTTTTAATCTCAACCACTCATTTGATGTAGTATTGAGGAGTGGTATAGGGTTTTAGTCTTTATTATCCTATATAAGGAGGAGACCCCCCATTGTATAGCTCACCTTTGGAGCTCTGGAATATTGGAATAGAAGATTTATTTGTGGAGCACATCTCTCTTGTATTGTGGATTCTCTTGCATATTGAATATACAGTATCTCTTCTATGTATCATTTTGGATTTTGGTGCTTCTACTAATCTTTTGACAGGAAAGTCGAATTGGTGGAGAGGAGGGCGACTTCATGAGGGTTATTGTTGGAGGGATCCACATATTCTCTCTTGGGTTGATCTTGTGACAGGGAGTATCATTATTGTATCTTTGTGACATAGTTGATGCTTTCTATTACATCTTTCTACCATTTTCATAATCATCTTGCTTGACTTGTTTCTTTGATCTTGTCTTGTAGGAGGAGGACGATTTGGCTATCTTGGAGAAGGACGTTTTGGTTGGAGCTCTTGGATCTCACTCTTGAATATACACATAGGAGAATGCTATCAATTTGCAAGGTGGCCACTAGCAATTGAGGTAAGATCTACAAGGTATGTGCCTCTTTCATCCATTCTATCTTCATTGGTCATAAAACCCTAATTAATTAAAACCCCAATTTTGGTATTTCTTAGATCTACTTAGATCTAGCCTTGCTTTTGAGAAGATATTGAAAACCCACCTCTATAGCATCCACCCCTAGTTGGATCTATAGTTTGGTGGTGATTGGCTTAAAATTAACCCACTTTTCAAGGCAAAAAGCCCTCTTTGACCCAAATCGCACTTCCTAGTGAGAAGCTTGTTTGGTTAGATCTAGCACATGGGTAGGTGAGATCCCACTTGATTTGCAATCTAGACACTTGATAACCTACCCCCAGATTCTTACTTTGGTGAAATCTACCTTGTGGACATCTTTCCATGTTTTAAGGGGTTAAAACCCCCTTTTGAATTTTTTGGCACCTCAAAACTCAGATCTACTAAGATCTAGCCCTTGGATTGACTTGATTTTTGGGACATGCATAGATCGGGGTACTAGCTACTTGGATCTATAGTTTGGTGACCATTGGACTTGATTTGGTCCACCAAACCCACCTTTTAACCCTCCTTGAGCAAAGTCGCACTACCTAGGGAAGGTGAGTTTGTCCACTTTGAGGAAGTGGGTGTTTGAGATTCTTGGAGATTTGGAACGGCCATACCTTGAAACCTAGGTCTAGGGTATCTTTTTGTGACGATCTGCCTTGGGGGTAGCATTCCTTGTTTCAAGGGATTGTGGTCCACTTAGGGTCATTACTTGAAAACCTAGATCTAGCAAGATCCAACCATTAGATCTCATTGAGCCCACTTGACTTGGCTTCTAGGTGTCCCGATCTACACTTTGACATATCATTTGACCCCATTAGCCCATCCAACAAGGCACTAGTCCTCCTCAAAGCAAGTCGCACTCCTTGGGATTTGTGTCAAAACCTAGATCTAGCACATGGGTATTTCTAGAATCAACTTGGATCTATAGATCTAGTCGTTACCTAACCTCTAGTACCAACATTAAACCTAGCTTCACCTTGTGGGCCCTCTTAAGACCATTTCACACTTCCCAAGAAAATAAGACCCACTTGTGTAAACATATGGTACTATACCTAGTCATCATACCCCATCATGTGGCCTAAACCATACATAGGTTGAAACACTAACAATCTCTTAAACACCTTCAACCATACTTCAACTTCTAGGGCCACTTAACCTTGCATTGGTTTCCATAACTCCTCATTTACTTACCCTTAGAAACCTTTGTTTGGATCCAATCAACTGTGATTGGTTATAGGGTCTCCCCCTTGGTCTTGTTACACTCTGACCTAAAGCGAAGAGTGCCTCGGTTGACGTGACTCCCACCTTGCATTGGGAACCGTGGCATCTCTTGGGTCACCTCTTTAGCTGCCTATCTCCTCTACCGTCTCGGATGGGATTCCTCCAGGGGCAACTACAAGTTGTGTGATAACAGTTTCATTCCCAAGGGCATTTGTACTCTCATAATAAAGTTGCAAATGGGGTTTTAAGCCCCCACATTCACTTCCCCATTTGGGGAAGCCTTGTAGTCTTCTTTGATTGGTTTGAGTTTCTAGTTTAGATCTTTTAATATGCTCTTAGATTAGTTTCCATTCCAATAAGTTATTTTTGTTATCATTTCCATTTCACTTACCCCCATGCTCTCCCGAGTACGGTCTTTGACCTGAAAGAGATTCTTGGGTAGATTAGACTTTTATTTTATGTTTAGTATTTCATTTTTATCTTGTCATTTCTCTTCCAAACCTTGACCAGAGTAGAGCTAACTTTGGGATCGTATCCCAAAAGCCACATAACTTTGTGGTAGCTACTTGTTCCCCCATCAGCTTCTTGTGGACATCCAGCTAGCTAGAAGGTTTCCAAGACTGGTGGCTTCTAGTGGTTGACCTTGTTCGGAGGTTGATCCCACCTATTAGATTAGAATTTGCTTGGCAGAACACTAGATTTTCCAATTTATTTTATTTGGCAAGGTAGCATATTAGCAGTATTTCATATCTTTCAAATCTATCACATTGTTTAATCATTTAAAGTTGAATTATCTTGCTACTACAACTACCTTTTTGCTTCTTAAAACGAACTAAAGTCTCTTGAACTTGGCCAAATCCAAGTCAAGAGCACTCTCTATCGGAGAGCATTATTAGTCTTGCATCATTCCCTGCATTAGGCATTTGTTAATTAGCAAGTCTCTTGAACTGTGGTCATAAGATCAAGTCAAGAGCGCTCTTTGTCGGAGAGTTGAACAAAGTGCTCTAATAATAAAAAATTTCCACCCATATTTCCCTTTTAATTAATTTACCTTGGTCTCTATCCTACACCCGTATGCTCTGCCAACCGAAAACGGTTGGGCTAGTACTCAGAAAGGTGTAAGACTTGTTAAGTTCACAAGTGAAAACATTAATTAAAATTTTACCCAAAACCCCAACCAAGACAAAATCATTGAGTACTTCCTCTAACAGGTGGTGCCGAGAATCCACTGTCAGACTCGAGGGCGGTCAAGCCGTAAGCACACTTGCCCTCTTTGCAATCTGGGTGCTCCCGACCTATCATCTAAAAGGTTGCCAGTGGTTCTTTTTGGTTAAGGTTCCACCTTTTTTGAATATCCTTGTTCTTAGCCATAATAATCAAGACCACTAAAATCTTTAATTTATCAATAAAAGCTGCAAAACAATCTCAAAAACTTTTATCTCAAACACTTGTATCAAGCATTTCACAATCACTTTTACATTTTGACTCCATAAGGCACTGGTCCTTAATCACAATATTTTATTTGCTTATTTATCAATATTGGAGCATTTGTGTTAATTTTCATAAAGGTGATTTATTTCTGATTCAGTGTATCTCTCATCTTCTATTTTGCAACGTGGATTGCGTTATCTTGTTTTTCATTAAAGTATTATTGTGTCTCTCACTTTCAAAAAACTCCTAAACAACACCCATCCACATCACAACACCAAAAGCATTTTAAACACACAAGAGCCTTAGACAACTCTTTTGTAGGGACTACCCCCCTTGGCTTCGTTAGGAGTTTGCCTAAACGGAGGAGCTGGGATTCAGGTGACAGTACCTGGCTCATTGCTTGCCCCCAAGGCCACACCTCTCTCACTTGTAGTGAAGAGACAGCTTTCGAAAGATTTCCGCTGCTGGTGTGCAATCTAGCGGACAACAGACCCCACTGACTGGTGCCAACTGATCTAGAAGAAGGGGGATACACCATGGATGACATCTGAGCAGACCAAGTGCCAAAACCTTGCCTCAATTGCCCAAATCGAATTCCTCAATGACCCTTTTATTCCATATTTTAATCTCCTGAAAATGCCCAAAACTGACTCTAGGGTGTCTACGCTGTCAAACTGAGTGCACCATCATGTCCGGAAGGGGGTAATATGGAAAAAACAAGTGGTTGCACCACCCCCTGCCTCTGTAGCGCCCTAGGCAACGCCTAGCCTCCAAAGATACTACTGGACAGGCCACATCAGCATGGCCAAACTGGTCAACAGGTGGAAAACTGCTAGTATCATGTCAGGGAGTGCCTGGAACAAAAAGATAAGTGTCTCAATAGATCCTGAAGACCCAAATACACTAGAGATGAGTACTCATACACCTCATGATAACCTGTAGGATCATCTGTAGGGTCCACCATACCCAAACAAGTAAAAATATGATGATCTATAAACAATAATAATCCATGAAAACTGCATCAATCATCGTCTAAAGCATGTTCCCAACATATGGAATCATCAATAGGCATATGTAGGACCATAGATCAACATCATATAACATAAGTGGTCCATCTCATCACAGATCCCAAGGATGACCATGGTCAAACTATGTTTGACTAGGTCAAAATACAACCAAGGACTAGATTATAATAAATGACTAAGACATATTCCTTTAACCATATTCATAGCTTAACTCAAAGTATAAACATCAATCAAGTGGCAGTTAATACATAGATATTCAATGTTATTTATAACTTACTTGCACCAAAGCTTTAAAGACATACTTCATCCAATGGACATGGCCTAACTGCTAGCATAGGGTGAAGGCTAAGGACAAGGCTAAGTAGAAAGGATGACATGACCAACTTGTCATAGTGATACTTTGGATAAAGGAAAAGGTGTTACACACTTAAGCATGTGTCGGACGAAGATACACAGGGAATGGCGGTGTCTCACAAATGGATGAGTTGTTTAGTGAAGTGTTTATTCAACCTTGGCAAAAATTCCTACTACTAGAACCGTCACTCATGGCTCTAGGGAACACTTTGATTTAGCTGTCCCTTACTCCATCTCAAATCATAACCCGTAGGCTCAATGAGGTATTTTTCCATATGAGGTCAACAGTCTTTAGATTTAGCATTTGTTTAGCCACTGCTTTTTAGGACCTTTCATTTCATTTCATGGCCAGCAATTATTTAGATATAGCATTCATTTTTCCATTGCTTTTTAGGCCTAGTACAACCCCTCTGGGATTTCACATGCGCTAATAAGCACAACTAATAGCAGCTTGCATCTAGGGTGTATTTACATTTCACAACATTTCATTGCATTACAATTCATAGCCCTTTTCATTGGGCTTCCATTTATTTCCAAGGTAGTACATTTTGCCTCAGGTTTTAGTCAACAACAACTCAAGCAACTAGGGGGAATTCCGCACAAAACCACCCATCGGGGCAACCAACTAGAATGATAACGACATAAAATGCAACTCACCAAAGGCAATTTCTATTGCCAACTCAGGGCCGAGACACAAAACTAACATGGATGCAGGTCCAACACAGAGGCAGAAGCGGGGAGATCCTCCATATCACAAGTCAAGAAGGCAAGTCAAGGTGAAAGCCAAAACATGGAAGGTCATGGATGGATCGAGTCAAGTGAATGTGGTACCTAAGCTAGCAAACATAAATGTCAAGAAAGACCATGTCCATGCTCGTAAGAGGGTAAGTGAAACCAATGAGTATAGTCAATAATCCTTTAAAGTGCAAGTAATACATCCAATTTATTATTTAGATCCAACCAAGATAGTTCATTTTATTCATTTAAATAATACTGCCACAACATGAGTTATATACCAAGTTGATGCTATCAAGATGGCTAAAACAACAAGATATAATCAAATGCTAACAATCATAAGTCTAATGGTCATATCACTGCATATCTCAATCAATATCATCTAGAACCAATGAAGCACTGTTGCAATAAGAACATCTGGAACTCTGGGCACTGAACTAAAACTGTATGGAACAAAAGGTCATATTAGTCATCAAATCTTAAGCTCTCAAGGCTCAGCCTTGGCACAAGGTCTACACATTGTCTGATATAAGTTGCTCTGATGTGTAAGTGATCATAAATGGTGTTGCTCATCATAACTAATCTCAATAAAGGCAAAGCTCTGAAAAGTGCAGATATCTGCTCAGCAAAAAATGGTAGCTCAACTACTATGGTGTGATAACAGTTTCCTAGTATGTTTTCTTCATTCCTCACTTGACTCCATAAAAGACATTGGTCACTACCACAATTACACAGAAAGATCTATTTGGTTGTCTAAGTGTTTTACAGATAATAGCAAAAAGGGATCTCCCCTTGGAGGTCAAGACACTCCGAAGTTAGTTGGAAGTGTGGCTGAGGTGACATTTGGTCACACTCTCCTTGCATTGTCTCTTGGACACTAGCCCTGCTAGTTTGTCCGGTAACATTTTTGGCGCCGTTGACAGGGACATTTCAAGGGTTGAAGTGTCGGATTCAGGTCCTTGGCAAAAACAACATTTGGTGTGCCTCCAGGTAAGTCTTTGTTTGATATCATCACATTTTTCTTTGAAGACTAATCTTACAGGTTTGCCTGGCGACTCCAATTAAAGATACCTCCTCCAATACATCAAGATGTGGGTCCTCTTGCCATTATGTTAGGAACCCATATCAACCCTTCTCTTTAGTTTGTTAGTATATTGTTGTTGGACGCATATGCTTTGTAAGTTGTCCTGTATTGTTTGTTGATCCATAGTTTGTATTATTGTTGTTGGACACATATGCTTTGTAATTCGTCCCGTAGTAGTAGTATTTGTTGATCCATAGTTTGTACTGGCCCATGGTTTTGACCCATAGTATTGACACCTAAACTTAGTATATAAGTTTGTGTTGAGGCCAATGAAGGCACTGTGAAGTTATTTGTATTGAGCTTGCTCAAAGGAGGTTGCCCCCTCGAAGTGGCCTGTGATCAATAAAGTGATTCTGAGTTCGGCTATCTCGTGTATTTTCATTAATTAATTGTTGCAAGTTCTTCACATCTAGTATCATAGCACTTTCTTGGGCTCATTGGGTGAAATTTCTACCAAAAAAAAATTTCGCATCTGTTGCAGGTTCGGATCTAGGAATAATCCCTATCCGCTTAACTGTGGGAAGTACTTGGGCATAAGCCCTAAAACTCATTGTGAGGAGTAACACAGGAACCCCGAAGTAGCTGGCCCATTGAGAGGACCTACCAGCGAAAAGGGCAACGACCCCTACCTGATTAACTAGTTCCCACCCGTGAGGTAAACCAAGAGCTGTCGTTTGTGGCAAAGCGGTTATCAATTTTACCTGAGCCGTGGAGTAAGGGGTACTGCCCCAATACGCAAGCCGTCAGACAGCATTCGTGGCCGAGTGAATCCCCTGAACCATTAGGAAGCCGAGCATACATGGGGTCCATAGCTATTTTCAGCTGCAAAATCACAGATTTCCTCTGTCCAAAACTGTTGTCGATCACTTCCGCGTCGTTGCAGATTCATCTGTTGCCGATCCCTTCCGCGCCGTTACAAATCCCTTTGTTTCCGATCACTTCCGCGCCGTTGCAGATCTATCTATTTTCGATCCCTTCCACGTCGTTGCAGATCTATTCCTAAGAAAAAAAAATCGCCATATCTCCCTTTGTTTTCACTCTGTTTCCCTTGAAATTTCCCTGACACCCCTGTAATACCATTCTGCATATTTCATTCGTAAGGACCCTATCCCAAATTCCACTTCCCAATGCCAGAAATCCCACATTTGTCTATTTTTAGGGTTTGCCATAACTTCTTCGACTTTCACCCAATCGCCTTCAAATTTTACCACAAAGTTCCTTTCCTAATTCTGCTTCTTTAATCTCTCTCTGCCAAATTTTCTCATTCTTTCACCTCGCTTCTGAAATCCTACTTTTTTGCTTCCTTGTCTATTCGACAGTGTCCAAAACCTATTCAAACCCAAATTACCCTTAGATTTTTCCCCAAATCCAGATTTTCCTTTACTCAAATAGTTTATGTTTTTGTTTTTCTACCCACTCAAAAAAAAAAAAAAACTCATGGTTATGGTTGTCACTCGCGTAGGAGCAAAAACCATGGAGGAAGCACTTGCAGCCATCCAACCCAAACTCCAAGATCTTGATGAAAAATTTCTCGACCTCCATCTTGAACATTCAGCCATGAACAACAAACGACAGTCCGAGTCTTCATCAGACAATGGGTTCTCTTCTTCCAGCAATTTCCGTGGTCCGAAGCTTGATTTTCCTCGTTTCAATGGTACTGATCCTACTGGATGGATCTATCGTGCAAAACAGTATTTCAGTCTGCATAATTCTTTTGATGTCAACAAAGTTCCACTTACATCCTTTCATTTGGAACAGGAAGCTCTTCAATGGTACCGTTGGTACATCAAGGCTCATGAAGAGCCAAAATGGCCAGACTTTTGCCAACTCCTTTTGCAACGATTTGGTCCTAGTGCTTTTGATGACTTCACAGGAGCCCTCACTAAACTTCGCCAAATTGGCACTGTGAGAGAGTATCAAACCGAATTTGAGAAACTAGCCAACCAAACCGAAGGATTGCCTAATGACTTCTACCGAAGTTGTTTTATCAGTGGTCTAAAGGATGCAATCTGCTCTGAGGTCAAAATGTTCTGTCCCAACACAATGATGGAAGCCCTGGGGTTGGCTAAGTTGGCAGAAGACAAGATTGCATCCCAACAGCGATCCAAACCCACTTTTGTTCCTTTCCGAAATATGGGTTCTCAACGACCTCCTATCCCGCCATCTCCTCGACCAACTCCTATCAAGCATTTGTCTGAAACAGAGATGCAGGCACGTAGAGAAAAACGGATTTGTTATAATTGTGATGAAAAATTCACTCAGGGACATAGATGTGTTCAACAAAAGCTCTATCTCTTGGACATGGATTACCTGCCTGCCTCTGAAATTGGTGAAGAAGCTCCAGATACAATGGATGCTCAGGTCGACATTCACGAGCCGCCTATTGACCCCCCAAACAATGCGGGTCAGGGGTTACTTTAAGAAGCTTCCTCTTATAATACTCATTGATTCTGGTAGCACTCATAATTTCATTGACCCACGGATCGCCAAACAGGCTGATTGTTTTATCCATCCTTGCTCCAACTTTGAAGTCATGGTTGCCAATGGGGGCACCTTACCTTGCAAAGGGAAGTGTCGTAATATGCGTATCTCTATGGGAGATTATAACCTACGCTTTGACATGTTTGCCTTGACCTTAGGCGGATGTGATGTGGTTTTGATGTGGTTTTGAGCGCTCAATGGCTACGCACACTTGGCCCCATCTTATGGGATTTTGCTGAACTTTGGATGCAATTTTCCCCCAATGGACACAAACACACATTGACAGGATTACAACCAGGGTCTCTCAGCATTATCAGTTCACATCGCATGGAAAAACTCCTTAAGAAGAATTCACATGTTGTCATCGCTCAGATCCATTCCATTCAAATGCAACCATAAGCGGTCTCCACTACTCCGTTGGATCTACAACAAATTCTGGATCGATATATAGGTGTCTTTGTTGAACCAGTGGGATTGCCACCTTCCAGGCCAGAGGACCATCGTATTCAGCTCCTTCCTGGAAGCGTTCCTCCCAACATCAGGCCCTATCGCTACCCATTTCACCAAAAAACAGAGATTGAAATGCTCATTCGGGACTTATTGAAGCAAGGTATTATTCGCCCAAGCACTAGTTCCTTTTCTTCACTAGTTCTTCTTGTCCGCAAAAAGATGGGTTATGGCGCCTCTGCATTGACTTCCGAGCACTTAATCACCTCACCATCAAGGATAAGTTTCCAATTCCTGTTGTTGATGAGCTTCTTGATGAGCTTCATGGTGCTCAATTTTTCTCCAAGTTGGATCTTCGTTCTGGGTATCATCAACTTCGGGTTCATGAGGATGATATCCCTAAAACAGCTTTCTGCACACATGATAGCCGTTGAGTTTTTGGTCATGCCCTTTGGCCTCACTAATGCTCCTTCCACATTCCAAGCCTTCATGAATAAAATATTTCGGCCCTACTTGCTAAAATTCATTCTGGTATTCTTTGATGATATCCTCATCTACAGGAAAACATGGGCTGAACATCTCCAGCATCTAGATCTTGTAATGCAACTTTTCTCTGACCATCATCTCCATGCCAAATAGTCTAAATGCATTTTTGGACAGAAGGAAGTCGAGTATCTGAGGCACTTTATCTCAGCACAAGGGGTTCGCGTGGATCCTGCCAAAATCGCTGCCATGAACAATTGGCCGCATCCTCAGACACTCTAGAGCCTTCACGGTTTTTTGGGGTTGACTGGCTACTACCACAAGTTTGTCAAGGATTATGGGAAGATTGCAGCTCCATTAACTGCTCTATTGAAAAAGGATGCTTTTACATGGACACATGCTACTGAGTGTGCACTTGACAAACTGAAACAAGCTATGTGTACTACACCTATTCCAGCTATGCCCGATTTTTCCAAGCCCTTCAATATTGAGAGTGATGCTTGTGGCAATGGACTTGGTGTTGTTCTCCTTCAAGAAGAACACCCCATTGTGTTCACCAGCAAAGCCCTTTCAGGTAAGAATTTAGTTGCCTCTACATATGAGAAGGAAATGATGGCTATTTTGCATGTAGTACAGAAGTGGCGACTATACCTATTAGGGAATCATTTCTGCATCAAGACTGATCACCAGAGTCAGAAATATTTCCTGGAACAGCATGTATCCTCTACAGCACAACAAAAATGGGTTAGCAAACTCATGGGTTATGACTATGAGATCACTTACAAGAAGGGTAAGGACAATATTGTGGCGGATGCTCTTTCTCACACATTTGATGACCAAGGTTCTCTTTCAGTTATTTCTATGCCTGTTCCAAATTGGTTGCAATATGTTCAACAGGGCTATGTCAAAGACTCTTCATTATCTCAAATGATCCAACGCTTGGCCAACAACCCTTCTGCTGTACCACATTACTCTTGGGATGGTGCTTCCTTGAGATACAAGGGTCGTCTGGTGCTTCCCCATAGCACAGATCTTCAACAGGCTATCTTCTATGAACTCCATGCTTCTCCATCAGCAAGGCACTCTGGGTTCCTCAAAACATATGAACGAGCACGGCGTAACTTTTTCTGGCAGGGCATGAAAAGGACAATTCAACAGATAGTGGCTAAATGTGATACCTGCCAGCGCAATTAGGGTGAAACGACACTCCTTCCAAGATTGCTCGAACCCTTGCCCATATCTACACGGATTTGGACAGATATTTCTATGGATTTCATTGAAGGGCTCCCTAAATCTGGAGGGAAGACAATGATTTTGGTTATGGTTGATCGCCTCTCCAAATATAGTAATTTTTGTGCTCTTAGCCATCCCTATACAGCCTCCTCATTCGCTCAAATTTTCCTAGACCAAATCTTTCGTCTTCATGGAATCCCTTCTTCCATTGTCTAGGATCGTGATGCGACTTTCACCAGTCATTTTTGGATAGAACTATTTCGCCACACTGGCACTAAACTGAAGATGAGTTCAGGGTATCACCCACAAACAGATGGTCAGACTAAAATTATCAATAAATGCTTGGAAACTTATCTTCGTTGCTTCACCTTTGAACAACAACATCAGTGGGCAAAGTGGCTCCCTGTTGCTGAATGGTGGTACAATACCTCTTACCTCACTACCTCTAAAATGACTCCATATGAAGCAGTTTATGGTCAAGCACCGCCAGTACTTCTTCCATACACCCCCAGCAGTTCACCAATCAGGCAGTTGACACGGTCCTGTTATCACATATATAGTAGCCGGGCTACCATACATTATTTTTCAGATTCCAGAGCACTTTTCAGCCAGTTCCTTTACATTGAGATGATGGGATGAGCATCTATCTATGGATCACTATCAGATTTTGGACAGTATATGTATTCCCCATGCCATGACTGAGTCTCAAGACACTTAGAGAGATGACCGATGTAGCCATTATACCATTTATGCAGAGCAGTCAGTAGTGCCCAGAGTTACAGTAGCAGTTTCAGAGGACAGATGATGGTTCAAAGGATGAGCATTCAGGTATATGACTCAGCAGGTATATCATGGTGTTATGGTTATATTGCTTTTATATTCATTCTTATGGCATGTCTTAGCACTTAGTGTCATGATCTAGCGATCATATAGATATGTGGACCTGGTTGATCTTATTATATATATTCTACTGTCCTTACTCAGACTTAGAAGTTCATTACTCATACTCATTGGTTTTACCCTCCCTAGGGAGAATACAGGTGATCATTCCACCATACCTTGGCTTGCTAGTTTTGGCTCCATTATTCATTGTCTTCATCCATCCATTACCTACCTTTTAGTTTATCACCCTGACTTACTACTTGACTAGTGGCATGGAGGATCTTTTCCCCACTGTAGCCTCTGTATTGGATGAGCTTCCCTATTTATTGTGTCTCGGCTCTGAGTTGGTGACAAAACTTACCTTTGGTGAGTTGGATTGTAGCCCTAAATCATTCTGGTCGGTTGTCCCAATGTTTGGCATTGGCTCGAACTCCCCCTAGTCACTTGAGATGTTGTTGGTTAAAACTGAAAGCTCATGTACTACTTATGGAAACTGATAAATTCGCCCATGGAAACTAAAAAGGGCAAGAGCGATGAACTGCTGAAAAATACTCCTCGAAGAGTATAAGAAAGGTCCAAAAAAGCAATGATTCTTAAAAGCTATATCTAAACAATTGTTGACCTTATATATGTATAAAAAACCATGCCCTGGATGCAAGCTGCAACTAGTTGTGCTTATCAGCACACCTGAGATCCGAAGGGTTATGTAGGCCAAAAAGGCGATGAAATGAAATTGAATGATCCTAATGAACCTGGATCAACTTGATGTAGACATGATGCCTAAGTTGAATAAGCACTCTCTAAACAACTTATCCATTTGTGAGACACCGCCATTCCCTGTGTTGTTGCTCATTCAGTATATACTATGGTGTGTATTCCCTTTCCCATATCCAAAGTGTCACAATGTTAAGTCAGTCAATCACCCTTTAGCCTAGCCATTTTATTTTAGCCTTCACCCTTCACTAGCAAATTGATCACAACTATGAAGTGAGTATGGTCCTAAAAGTCTAGTCTAAGTCATATAAATAATTAATGACAATATATATTTGGATTTAGATCGCCAGTAATGATTACTTTGTGTTATAATTGCTATTTGAATGAGTTGTAGAGCATGCATTAACCTTTGACACTTTGCAGCAACTTCTAATGGTAGTCTGAGTTATATTTGGTCAATATTGACCTGGTCAAACCTAGTTTGACCAAGGTCAATCACAGGACATGAGATTATTGGACCTTATGATGACACAGGTAGATGATATATGGTCTATGTACATGTACATGATGGTTCTATGCATCAGATACAAGTTTATGATGATGATCTATGGTTTTCAGCATTATTTGATCATTTACAGATTATTATTATTTCACCTGTTCCGGTATATTGGGTATATTATATGATCATGCAGAGAGCTATATGGTGTATGAGTACACATCTTGGATAGTTTTGGATCTTCTGAGTCCAATGAGACAGTCTATTTTCAGTTCCGGGCAGTTACAGTGATGATTTAGCTTCAGTAGGCTGTCATAGTGCAGTTTTGGTCTATCAGAGAACCTGTCAGAGCAGAGATGATTTTTATTTGGTTCACCTAAGACGCTGATGATGGAGGGGGTGGTCCAGCCACTTGTTTTTACCATATTACCCCCCTTCCGGACACACTAGTGCCCTCACCTTGACAGCATAGGCACTCCAGGAGGCAGTTTGGGACAGGTACACGCTTCCCGAGGCAGTTTTGGATTGGTAGAAATGGCTACAGAGAAATTCGATTTGGGCTACTGAGGCAAATTTTTGGCATGGGATGATCAGTGATGATGGGTGGTATGTCTTCCGCACCTTCTCCAGCAGTTTCAGCTTCATCGGGACCCACATCCATCACTTATGGCACTTTCTAATGATTTCTGAGGTCTTTTGAGGCCTACGATTTGTCCATAGAGGCATGATTTGGTATATTGATGACTATTTTATTATTATTGTGCTATGGGGATTGACCAAGGGTGGCTAAAATTACCCCTTGGGCCCACCATAAGCTTATTGTTATATTTTGTCATCATGATTTGGTGGGATCCCCTTTCCTAGGGCAATTTTGTCCACTTATTGTTATATTTTATGGTTGATCCATGTATTTTATTGTTGAGTTCATCTCAACCATTGATTAGATCTTTTGATCTTTTGATCTTTTAATCTTAGCCACTCATGTAAAAAGTGGTTAGGATTATGCTCTCTCTCCATCCTATTTAAGGAGAGAGCCTCTCGTTGTAAAATCATCTAGAAATTTTTGGCTCTTGGCTCTTGGAATAAAATTTCTATCTTTTGGAGTACATGCTTGGGTTGGAGTGGATGTTGGTTGTTTTGATTGTAAATGCTTTTGTCCATTGCACTGGAGGATCTATTGTAGCTATCTTGCATATTTGCCATATCTTTTTTACAAGTGCGAATTGGTGGGGAGGCTTGCCCTTCAAGCTTGGAGGAGGACGTTTTGGGTTAAACAAGGAGTGGTTTTGTCTTTGCACCAACCATTCTTTGCTTATCTCTTTCTTGCTTGTATCTACCTTCAACATGTTAAACTGATTGATGCTTTGCTCCTTGGTTTTGACAGGTTAGAGGGACACATGTGGCTTGGAAAAATCGATTTGGCAAGAGGGCTTCAAAAATTCTCCATTTGATCTTTGGCAAAAGTAATCCTCATCTCAACTAGCATTCATCTCTTCATCCAGGTATGCTCCAAAGGTATGATCTTCTTCTTCTTTGAATCATCCATAATTTCTAGATCATAAAAACTCTAATTAATCAAAACCCTCATTTTGGTTTTTCTTAGATCTACTTAGATCTAGCCTTGCTTTTGAAGAGATATTAAAAACCCACCTCTATAGCATCCACCCCTAGTTGGATCTATAGTTTGGTGGTGTTTGGGTTAAAATTGACACACTTTTCAAGGCAATATAGCCCTCTTGAGGCAAATCGCACTTCCTTGGGAGAGGCTTGTTTGGTTAGATCTAGCATATGGGTAGGTGAGATCCCACTTGATTTGCAATCTACATATTTGATAACCTACCCCTAGACATTTACTTAGGTGATTTCTACCTTGTGGGCATCATTCCACATTTTAAGGGATTAAAACCCCCTTTTGAATCTTTTGGCACCTTAAAACTCAGATCTAGTAAGATCTAACCCTTGGATTGTCTTGATTTTATAGATCCACATAGATCATTGCCTAAACTACTTGGATCTATAATTTGGTGGCCATTGGACTTGTTCTGACGCACCTTATCCACCTTTTAGCCCTCCTTGAGCAAGGTCGCACTTCCTTGGGTGAGGGAGTTTGCCAACTTTGAGGACGTGGGTAGTTGAGATTTTTGTGGATTTGGAACGGGCATACGTTGAAACCTAGGTCTAGAGTATCATTTTGTGACGATCTGCCTTGGGGGTAGCATTCCTTGTTTTAAGGGATTGTGGTCCACTTAGGGTCATATCATGAAATCCTAGATCTAGCAAGATCCAACCACTACATCCCAAATAGCCCACTTGAGTTGCATGCTAGGTGTCCCGATCTATACTTCGACATACCTTTTGACTCCATTAACCCATCCAACAAGGCACTAGTCCTTCCATAAGCAAGTCGCACTCCTTGGGAATTGTGTCAAACCTTAGATCCCATAAGTGGGTGTTCCTAATTTCAACTTAGATCCATAGATCTACTCATTACATATCCTCTAGTGCCAATTGCATCCCTTAACTTCACCTTGTGGGTCCATATTAAGCCTTTTCACATATCCCAAGAAAGTAGGACCCACTTGTGTAACACATGGTACTAGATCTTGTCATTATAACTAATCATGTGGCCTAAATCATACATTGGTTGAAACACTAATCATCTCTCAAACCACCTTCAACCATACTTCAATTTTTAGGTCCACTTTACCTTGCATTGGTTTCCGTAACTTACCATTTACTCATCCCTAGGAACCTTTGTCTGGGTCCAATCATCTTTGATTGGTTATAGGGTCTCCCCCTAGGTCTTGATTTATCTAGATCTAAAGTGAAGAGTGCCTCGGTTGACGTGACTCCCACCTTGCATTGGGAACTGTGGCATCTCTTGGGTCACCTCTTTAGTTGTCCATCTCCTCTACCGTCCCGGATGGGATACCACTAGGGGCAAGTACAAGTTGTGTGATAACAGGTCCTTCGAAACCGCGATCAGATTCTTCGCATTTTGAAGGAAAATCTTCACATGGCAAGAAATCGCATGAAGCAACAAGCCGATCAGCACCGTTCTGAGCGCACTTTTGAAGCAGGTGATATGGTTTTTCTTCGTCTCCAGCCTTACAAACAATCGTCCCTGAAACTCAAAGGGCGTCATAAGCTCGCTCCAAAGTTCTATGGGCCATATAGGATTCTTCAGAAGATTGGGTCCGTTGCTTATAAATTGGAACTTCCTCCTTCCTGCATTCATCCAGTATTTCATGTCTCTTGTCTGAAAAAAGTTCTTGGCACCAACATTAGAGGACAAACTATTTTACCAGAACTAGATAATGAAGGATCCATCATTTTGGATCTGGAAGTCGTCCTCAATAAGCGCACTCGTCAGCTTCGCTCTCACTCTATCACAAAGGTCTTAATTCAATGGCACAGAATGCAACCAGAGGATGCTACATGGGAACCACTCCTTCAGATTCAGCAACAATTTCCACATCTAAAGCTTTGAGGACAAAGTTTTTTCTATGGGGGAGGGGATGTTAGGAACCCATGTCAACCCTTCTCTTTACTTTGTTAGTATATTGTTGTTGGACGCATATGCTTTGTAAGTCGTCCCGTATTATTTGTTGATCCATAGTTTGTATTATTGTTGTTGGACGCATATGCTTTGTAAGTCGTCCCGTAGTATTTGTTGATCCATAGTTTGTACCGGCCCATGGTTTTGACCCATAGTATTGGCACCTAGACTTAGTATATAAGTTTGTGTTGAGGCCAATGAAGGCACCGTGAAGTTATTTGTATTGAGCTTGCTCAAAGGAGGTTGCCCCCTCGGAGTGGCCTGTGATCAATAAAGTGATTCTGAGTTCTGTTATCTCGTGTATTTTCATTAATTAATTGTTGTAGGTTCTTCACACATTATAGATGATCGCCATATGCAGATATTTCGATATGATGAAGGGGTTGAAGACTTTGAAATCCTTATTCTTGATGAGACTTCTATGAGCCCAGATAATTCGTGCATATCTAGTATGAAGAAGGGTGGATTATGTCATTCAAAGGATCCCTTTACAGATGTCATGCCCGTGGTGTGCCCTAATCAACAACATTTTTTGAAAAGTGTTATTGAAGTTGTCCAACCCTTCATGTTCGATGTTGGTAAGTTTTCAATGATGCATTTCAATAAAATCACCATAAGTACATGGACAGGTATGATATTCACTTTGCATTGCCAAAATATCTATTGTTTATCTTTCCGATTGAAAAGTGAAAATATGAATTATGTGGCTGATAATTTAAAAATTTTCAAGATTATTAGGGATACTAACATGATCATTACAAAGATGAAGAATATACATGTGTATCCAAAGAAATGTTTAAGCAGGTGCAGGGACAGGTTGCAACTAGCAAATGAAGATTTGCGAGGTCCACCTTTACAAATTGTCTCCCAAGTCCCAAATCGAACCACCAGTTTTATGCAAAAAAAATTCTCAAAGCAAATGTATGATGGAGATGGCCCATACATAAGCCCAGTAGAAGCATGGATAAATGAAGCTTGTGAAAGCCATCCTTCTTCATAGCAGCAATATCGAGGTTTCCAGATTCCTACGATGATTCAACTTTCATTCCCCATCCTGATGCAGATATTGGCATGTACTCAGTTTATCATCGATGATATCTTATCATGGATTGTCTCTAAAGACAGAGGAAAAAGATCGGGTATGAATGACCTACTTAGTTGGTCACATTGGTGGTATGATTTCACTTAACTCTTCTTTGTTATCACAATTAGGGTAGGTAGATTTAGTCTCATTTGAGTTTGGCATATACTGTTACCCTTGCATTGCATTTGTTGTTCTTTCATGTTCAGTTATTTGCATTTCATGTCATTATACTAAGCAAGGCAGAACGAAAGTGTCTGCCTCATGATGCTATTAATGCCCTTGGATATTTGATATGTGTGTAGGTCTATAGGTACTCAGGAGATTCACAGGTTCTCAAGCACTCCCGAGAAGAGCACTTGTCCCGTAGTTGGAGCTAGTGTTACACGATACCAGTACCTGCTCACGTTCAGATGTCTGCCCAAGGAGAGAGGTCGTTTTTTTTCAGGGACATGATGGGGGTATTATCAGCACTTTCTGAGAGGTGGTTATGGTCGAACCCTTTGATCCTTCCTTTAGGAGTACTATGGCCTAGTGGCATTGCTGACTGCCTCATTCTGGGGCTTGTAGCCCTGAGGTTGGTGTCTGAGGCTCCTAAGGGCAAGTCACTGAGTCACATGACCCCCTACTTGTTTTCCACACAGGTGATAGCGTTTCAACTCTAAGGCCCTTGCCTCCTCTTTCAGTCACCCTATGCACCCATCCTAGCCCCTTTCCAACAGAGCGCCCTCTCTCCTTGGTGCCTTTTCAGTGATGACATCATCCTTGGTCACCAGGCCCACAGGCTTGTAGGGGCACGTTGAGGGCTTTTCAGCACTGTTTGTAATAGATGGGGCATGACGACACCCCTCTGCTCACTCCACCTTTCGGAGTGAAGCCTTTTGTTCAGTTTTACCTATTTTTAGAAGTTTTTAGCCACTTAGGGGAAAATACCCCAGGTAGCCACCTTTTAGCCATCTTTTAAACAATTTTATATTATTTCATGTTATATTTTTACATTGACATTATATTTGGCCTGTCGGCCTGGTTATTTTGTAAAAGTGAGTTGAGAACACTATAAATAAAACTCCTCATTTCATTTGTAATTCATAACTCATGGGATAAATTACATTACGTTGCTCTTTTACCCAAGATAGGATCTTTGGATGTGATGTGCACCTCTTGGAGTTTTCTCTTAGTTGGCTTGTCGATGAAAGTTGGATGTTTTTCTAGGGTTTTGCTCATGCATGGTGGATGCTAGGAATTGTTGGAATAACACAAAGCTCAAGTAAGTCTTGTTTTAGCCGTGCTTGGTGAAGGTAGGTGAATTTCTTGCTTTTTGATGATTGAATGGTGGCTATAGAGCTGCATTTTTTTTTATTTAGGCTTTCTTGTCTGTCTTCTATTTCTTTGCATGGTGGAAAACGCTCCCTAGAGGAGGTTTTCCCTATTTGGCCGTGGATCTCTAATTTTGCCCTAGATTAGGCTCCTATAACGAACCCTGGAGGTTGTTGTAGAAATCCCTAGTTTAGAAGTCAAAGAGAAAATTACTCCAAGAGGTGGGTCGATCACCTCTTCTCTAGGCCTAGGGTTTAGGGTTTCATTCATTAAAACCCTAGTTATCAATTTTTATCAATTTTGCTTGCATTCATGTGTAATTTTGCATTTTCATGGTAGAATTAGGATTAAAATTAGGTCTGCAATTTCATGTCTGAAACCCTAAAATATCAACAACAACAAAAATTGGTCTCCCTAAAATTCCTGCCCTCTCCTACAAATTCGGCTTGCCTATTTAGGCCCTAAAAACCCTAGGGCGAAATTGTGGCAGCCCTAAAAATATAAAAACCAAAATTAAAAACCTAAAAATCCCCAAAAATAACCCTAACCTACCCTTATCTTTCTCCCTTAAACCTAAAACCTACCCTTATTCCTCCCTTCTTCCCTTTGGCATCCCTCTTCAAACCCCTACAAACCCTCGACCTACTCTAATAGAAGCTTGTCCCTCCTATTTTAGTCCTACCCTGCCTACTCCCTTCCTCGATCAGCCTTCTTAAGGCCTTGGCCTGCCTAAAGAATCCCCCCTCTACCCTTTTTCATCCCTTTTCATCTCCTTCTTAGTACTGTTGCTACGGCAATCCTATCTTTTCTCCTGCTTCCCTAAAAAACTGCCATAAAAAAGAATTCAAACATCTAATCACTGTGGAAGCATCCGAAGGTACTTGTCTAAGTGAAACAATAGAAAGGTTTCATGTCAGACATCCAAGGGCATTCTAAAGTCTCCATCAATCTCAAATACTCAATTCACATGACAATAACAAGTGAGCTTGAGCAGCAGTTGATTGAGTTGACTGTGGTGTGGACAGTTGGCAGTGATTTGGACAGTTGACAGTGTATTGCAACTGAGGCAGTACAGTGACAGATTTGACATGGCGGTGATTGATAGCCGACAGTGACTTGGCGAGCAGTGACATGATTGATTCGACTAATTGATGACAACCAGAGTAACTTGAACAATCCAAGTGACACCTACAACAAAAGATTAGTCCATGATGAGTTGACAAGTATGAAGTTGACAGCCCAAGGATTGTAGAAGAAACTGTCCAAGGCATGATAGTCCTAGTGCATTTGAAGAGGACATGAGAAGACCTCATGATGACAAGTAACCAGTAAAAAGGACAATGATGATGATGACAGTGTGACACCTACAGCAAAAGACATGATGTGACAAGTGCAATGACAGTAGTGGACATGTTTGGCTTCTTGAGCAGATGGATGTGTAGAGGTTGATGAGCAGGGGTATGTGATTGTGCAGCAGATTGATGACAATCAGACATCAAGCTTGCAAGCTGAGTCTTGCACTTGAGGATTGGATTCCTCAACCCCTTTCTTAGTTGGAGCTAAGAAAACCAGGTTGGGTCCTGTTATAAGAGTTGGTGCTCTTGTTATCAGTTGGTGCTGATTATAATCGCGAAGATTGTTATCTTCCATGTACAATACATAAAACAAGTTTACCAAACAAATGTTGTGTTGTCTTGTATTGTGTTACTTGTTATGATTCAGTGATCTAGTTGATGATATGTTTGTGATTCATTGTTGATTAGTTGATGGATACTTAAGTAATAATGATGTACTTGGTAGCCTAATGCATTAATGAACTCTCCTAATTGGTTGAAGTTGAAAAGGAGGTTTAATTTGCCATCACACTGATTCCCCCCCCTCTCAGTGTGACCATTGTGTCCAACAGGTATGATATGATGTGCGGCCTCATGAAGTGGTTAAAGGACATGTTATAAAGTCAAATTAAGGTAGCGAATGATACCATGGATCAAGGGATGCGCATATCCTCATTCAAAGCGTCATTACCCATATGTGGCATGCTCTTGTTTAAGGGTGGAGAATCCAATGGAAGGTTGGCGCCCCTCTTGTGAGGTGGCTGCCACCTCCTCACATCACAACAACCAAGGCTTCGTTAAGCCTTACTTCAACGCTTATTTCTCTCCTTTAATTATGGAATGCACCCCCCTCCTTCTTGGTTCTTCTATAAATGCAAGGCATTCTCACTCATTCCAAATGGATGGTGGATCCTTTTCCCATTGTAACACTATTGTATCAGAGGAATAAATATTGAAAGACTTTGGAGGTCCATGCTGTGCCATTTGATGAATGTTGTGTTATTAAGGTGATGTTGTACCACTTATTTTCTCTTGCTTCAATATTGATGATAGATCTAGCTTAGAAGGTTGTTCATAATCATAGAGTAAACATTTACGGTTGTTAAGTTGTTTATTTGTGTTTTGTTTTCAAGAGACACAGGAGTAGCCAACTGTATTCAGTTGTATTGAGACTCTCTTGATCTCTTTTTTGCATGCACACTAGATCTAATCCATTATTGGCAAGTGTTTCTTATAGTTGTGCAGAATTACAAATCTGAAGGAGGAGTTGAGCTCGGTTGGATCCTCTCTCCTCTTCGTCACTTTCAAGCTAATACTTGAATCTCGTTTTTACAAATCAAGAGCGCTCTCTATCAGAGAGTTAAAACTTGTAATAATTTAATAAAAAGGCAAGTGGGATTACGGCTCCCACACTCCCTTCTCCCATTTTGGGGAAGCCTGTACCTATCCCCTTTACTTTATGCTTTAGATTAGTTTTTGCTTGCTAGATTAGTTGTTTCAATTATTGCAACTAGATCTAGATTTTCTTTCAATTTTTACTTTACTTTATTTTGGGAATAAACTAAATACTAACCCCCTTGCTCTTTCGACCTGAAAGAGATTCTTGGGTAGATAATTAGAAAACCTTTAATATTTTGCATCATTAGTTTTTGGTTAGTTTTTACATCTTGGTTTCTTAACCAACTCGTTGCCACGAAGTATGCTCTCGCCACCACCTAAAGGCTTTGTCGATTAGTGGTGGATGATCAGAAAGTTAACACATAGTTGTTATTAATTAGTGTAACATTTTATTTTTGTACAAACAACTTGAACAAACATTTTTTGCTTTCTTCCATCCACGGGTGGAACTGTAGAACTCAATGAATTCTCACATTTCAACTAAGGACTCATACTAATAAAATTAACAACCCTTAACATAGTGAAAATCCGGCACTCAAAAGAAGCGGGAACAACTGGAGAGTGACCTCAGGGCACCATTAGACTACATCCTTGTTTGTGTAGTGTTGAACACGCCCTCGAGACTCCACTCCAGCCCACACGTCTTCGTGAGGAGCCACATTTGCCTAATTTTCGAACATTACTCCTTGTACCTCACGTTATATCTAAAGCTCCCATTTTCACCCTAATAAATCTAAAATTGACCAAGAGCTTTGCACGACGGTTTTCTTTACAACAGCAAGCACTATTTTATTTTGACTCTGTTATCAACTGATTTGTACAATAGTTGAAACCTTATTGAGCCGCCAGTGTTGGAACACATCAGTGTTCACTTCCAGAGTATCTGGGTTTCATATATTTGGGTCTAGCCAGTTTTGGCTAGCCAGTTTTGTTTTTGAGTGGACATGACCATGGCCCCATGGGGGTTTGTAATAAAGTGTGCTAGTAGGGTCTGAGTGGCTCGGTTCCCCATGACTGGATTAAACAACTAAGGTATTCCAGGGAGTTTTTTCATCGTCAGATTATACTTTGCTTCAGGCGAGATATAATCTCTTGGTTTTTCTCCCGCTTCCTCCAAAGCTGGAATGCCCGATTTTGGAAATTTTTGCCATGGGGGGTTATTAAGGTCCAACTATAATGTATAAACCTACTAGACACTATTAGAATAGGTTCTGGTCATGTCCTAAGTCTCTAGGACCCCCATAAAAAATTTCAAAAAAAATTTACCGGACGTGTCGGAATTGGGGTTTTTAATTTTTTAATTATTTTTAAATTTTAATTAAATTTCTCTATAGTTTAAATAGAGAAATTTGAGTCTATAATATGTCAGTCATCTTGGGTCCGAATTTAGTGTTTGATGGCTCGTTTCATAAGCCAAAAATCACACGTGACCTATGGAGCAGCTAAACCCAACTTTCGAATGTCAATTCAGCCTCATAATTAATATTTTCTCTGAAAAGTCATTTACAGAGAAATTATTAATTAAAATAATAAAATTGAATATTTTGGAAATAATCCAAATCTCTCCAAAATTAATCAATTTGATTAAAATAAAAGGCTAAATGACATGGCAATGGACATTTATGAGGATTCCAATCAACTCCAAGTGATTCCAATCAACTATCCAGTCACCAAAGGATTATCCACTCAGGCTAATTCGCCCTCCTCATGCAAAAATTCGATTTGATGTGGTGTCAAGTGTTAAATGGTTTGGTGGTTGTGCATTTAAGCCTAAGGTAGGCGCCCTCATGACTCATCAATCAATTAGCTTGGCTCTCCTTTGTCATTCGAATTAGTGCCTGCCACCATTCCACATGTCTCTTCACCAACCAACTCGCCATCCTCATGATCCTCACGTCAATCTACCCTAAGCTCACGTTTGTCCTTGTTGTAGTTTGTTTATTGGTTAGTTAGGCAATCACCAATTAGCTTGGCTCTCCTTGGATTCGAGTTAGTACCTACTTTTCTACCACTTGTCGCCCACCATGCTAACTCGCACCCTCCACAAAGCTCACGCCATTCCTACCATGCCTCACGTCAATCCTTGTTGGAGAGTGTTTATTGGATGGTGATTTCACTCAACCTACCACCCAAGTCGAGTTTGCCACCTCTTCAATCATACCTACCATAAACTCGAGTTGTCATTCGAATTAGCTCTCCAAGCCTTGCCATTGATTGGAATTCGAACTACTTGTCCATGCCAATTCGACCTAGGGTTTTGGCATCTAGTTTTACTATAAAGAGAGGCCCTTTGGGGTTATTATCTCATGGATTTTTGGATGTAAAGTTACTCTGCCATTTTTGTGATTGCAAGCTATTGGCTTAAGGAAATAAAGTTAGACTTTGGAGGTCCATGCGATTTGTGCAACATTGATGAATGTTTCTCTTGTGAGGTGATTTCTTTCTATGCTTTCAATTTAAATGCTTATGTGATTGATCAAATAACTAGCTTTAGAAGTCTATATTCTAGAACATAAGATCTACCATTTGTGGTTTGCAATTTGGTTTATTATGCAATGTTTATCAATGAGTTATATGAATAGGATGTATTCGGTTGTACTAGCATTTATATAACCTTGGTTTTCGTAGCATACTAGTCATATATTTGATTTCACTTTGGCATTGAGTTGTTTGTCTTTGAATAGGTTTCTCCAGGTGTAGGGGGGTGTGAGCTCGGTTGCATTTAGCCCATCTTCACCATCACAAGTGATTTTTAACATTGTTGTCTTTCCAGGATCTATAAGAAGTTGAGTTTGTTTCGAGAGGAAGCACAAAGAGTTTTTCTCTAAGATCCATCCATTTATCAAAATATTCTCAAAATTGGTTACTTTGTTACTTTAGGCTATCTTCTTCAAGCCTTCTTGTTTTCTCTTTGAACCTTTGTATTGACTTGCTAAGCCTTTCTATCCCTTCCTAGATCTTGATCCAAGATTGTTGTTTGTCTTTTCAAACCATAGATTAGTTATCCATAAGGTTGAAGTTCCTTCAACCTTGGGGAATAGCTTGGGATTTGTTCCCTTGTGCTCTCTTCAACACTTGTTGTCGACGTATCACCAGTTAACCGAAAGATTTCCAAGACAGTGTTTTTACCCTCTCAAGTGTTCCACTTGTAACTCTTGCTCTTGTTTTGCTAGTCCATTCCTCCTTGCCCTAGTTTTTTCCCTTCTCCCTTTCGTTTTCACCATCTTTGGCTTCAAGTCTTTCCTCTCGTTTTTGCCTTCTTCATCCCTTTCGTCCTACCTCTTTTTTGCTCTAGATCCCCTCTTTTCTCCTCCCCATTCGTCCCTCTCTTTAGCCTTCCTCTCGTCCCCCTCTAGTTTCCTCTTTTCTTTGCATTCGTCCCATCTCTTTAGGTCCCCTTCTCGTCCACTTCGACATTAGCCCTAAAACCTACAACACATAACAAAAAACACAGATTGTTAGTTACATTCTTGTTATATCTACTTCAAAATTGATAATTAGATCTTACATTTGCATTTATATAGTTAGGATCTAGTTAATTGTTAGTTCAATAGTTAGTTTACACTATTTCAAAGTTATTATTATAGATCTCGTCCCTTGTTGTTATCTAGTTTCATTTTTTGTCAAGGTACTAATCCACGGATTTCCACTTTGGTTGATTACATTGGCTGCCATCTAAACAATGAGTTGACTGTCATAAACATTCATTGGCTGCCATCTGAACAGTGTTGAGTTTGACTGTCATAAACATTCATTGGCTGCCATCTGAACAGTGTTGAGTTTGACTGTCATAAACATTCATTGGCTGCCATCTGAACAGTGTTGAGTTTGACTGTCATAAGGCAAAAGTGCATTGGCTGCCCCTTCAATTTTTTCCATTCAACCTTGCAAGTAGTTTAAAAGCTCAAAGTCTTAAGAGTCTATCATTTTTGCTTAGCTTGCATCTCCTTAGTTTTGTTGATTGATAAGATCTAGTTAGTTTCAATTTGTTTGATTTTCTAATGCTAATGGGTATTGGAGTTATTGGTTTGTGATAGATTTTTCAAAGTAAAAGTCAAGAGATTTCTAATCCAAGAAGCCATCAAGACAAGAGGACGAATCAAACCAAAAAAGATTAGTATTATCCTTTGTAATAAATCATAGAAGTTTGTTTCAAGTTTTTACAAGTTATTTATTTCAAAGTCCCTACAAGGGTTTCATTCCCAAGGGCAATTGTACTCTCTTAATAAAAGTTGCAAGTGGGGTTTTTAAGCCCCCACACTCACTTCCCCTATTTGGGGAAGTCTTGTAGTCTCCATTGAGTGGTTTGATTTTATAGTTTAGATCAGTTATATGCTCTTAAATTAATTTCTATTTCATTGAAGTCATATTGTTGTTATTTTCCGATTTACTTACCCCCATGCTCTCCCAAATACGGTCTTTGACCTGAAAGAGACTCTTGGGTAGATTAGATTTATTTTCGGTTTAGTATTATCTTGTATTTTCTCTTCCAAACCTTGACTAGAGAATAGCTAACTTTGGGATTGTATCCCAAAGGTCACATAGTCTTGTGGTAGCTTCTCGTTCCCCCATCAGCTTCTTGTGGACATCCAGCTAGCTGGAAGGTTTCCAGGACTGATGGATTCTAGTGGTTGATTTTGTTCGGAGATTGATCCTACTTTTAGATTAAATTTTGTCTTGTAGAACACTAGAGTTTCCAGTTTATTTTATTTGGCAAAATAGTATTGTTAAGCATTATTTCACATATTTCCAATCTATTACGTGGTTCAATCATTTAAAGTTGATTTATTGCTTTTACAACACAACTACTATCTGCTTCTTAAAACGAACCAAAGTATCTTGAACTTGGCCAAATCCAAGTCAAGAGCACCCTCTATCGGAGGGCATTTTAATATTGCATCATCCCCTGCATTAGGCATCTGTTAATTAGCAAGTCTCTTGAACTGTGGTCATAAGATCAAGTCAAGAGCGCTCTCTGTCGGAGAGTTGAACAAAGTGCTCTAATAATAAAATTTGTCAACTCATACACCCCTTTAATTAATTTACCTTGGTTTCTGTCCTACACCCGTATGCTCTGCCAACCGGAAACGGTTGGGCTAGTACTCAGAAAGGTGGAAGACTTGTTAATTCACAAGTGATAACTTCAATTAAAAATTTTACCCACAACCCCAACCAAGGCAAATCACTGAGTTCTTCCTACAAGAGGTGGTGCCGAGAATCCACTGTCAGACTCGAGGGCGGTCAAGCCGCAAACACACTTGCCCTCTTTGCAATCTGGGTGCTCCCGACCTATCACCTAAGGTTGCCAGTATTTTTCTTGGATAAGGTTCCACTCCTTTTGATACCTTTGTTCTTAGCCATAATAATCAAGACCACTAAAATCTTAAATTTACCAAGATAAGCTGCAAAACGTTCTCAAGAACCTTTATTTCAAGCATTTCAATCACTTTTACACTTTTTGACTCCATAAGGCACTGGTCCTTAATCGCAATATTTCATTTGCTTAAATATCAATATTGGAGTATCTGTTTTAAATTTGCGTAAAGTGTGATTTATTTCTTATCCAAGTGTATCTCTCATCTTATATTTGCAACGTGGATTGCGTTATCTTGTTTTACATTAAGATTTTATTGTGTCTCTCATTTTCAAAAACTCCTAAACAACACCCATCCGCATCACAACACCAAAAATATTTTAAACACACAAAGAGCCTTAGACAACTCTTTTTTAGGGACTACCCCCCTTGGCTTCGTTAGGAGTTTGCCTAAACGGAGGAGCTGGGATTCAGGTGATAGTACCTGGCTCATTGCTTGCCCCCAAGGCCACACCTCTCTCAATTGTAGTGAATAGACAGCTTTCGAAAGATTTCCGCTGCTGGTGTGCAATCTGGCGGACAACAGACTCCACGGCACTGGTCTTTTCTTTTTATTTGCTATATTTTAAGCTCTTTATCTTATGTCGTGAATGTATTCATATTTATGATGTTGATTCAATTTAAAATTGCAATAGCTTGTGTCGATTATTAGTCTTCATTATAAAAACTCCTAAAAACAACTTACTTTCATCTGTAACAACCAAATCAATTTAAGAGCCTTAGAAACTCTTTATTAGGGTCTACCCACCTTGGCTTCGTTAGGAGTTTGCCTACACAAAGGAGTCAGAATCTGGTGACAGCACCTGGCTCGAGACTTGCCCCCAAGGACGCACATAGCAGCTTCGAAAGATTTCTGTTGCGTTTCCCAGGTGTGTTTTTCGGTGGCAACACATGGAATTTAGGTTTTGCATTTTTTTGTTTATTTGTTTGCTAAGGTGTTTTTCTGGGCTGAATCAAAGGGCAACTTTGTTCCGTGTGTGCTAAACCTAGTATGGCCTGTATGTGCACTCATGTTGAAATTAAAATTCCAAGGGACTATTGAAACATAAACATCTCTCTTGCAGTCATTATTTTCCTATATTAAAAATTTGAAATGTTATAACTGATCATTTCGATATGCTATTTACCCTTCCATTAAGCATGCACGATTTATTGGCGAGAGTTCTGCCCATTACAACACGCCACTAATGAATAATTATATATTTTAAAATCAGGCAACTTCTTTTTCAAAGGGATCTAAACACGGCATGTAGAAAAATAGAAGCATGTGAATAAATCTTTTAATGCTTACTAGATCAGATAACAGAATATAAAACTGAAAAGAAATACAGTGGCAAGATACAACTGTCTGGAAACTATTATAGGCATTTATTTATATATTCACGTCCATATATAGAAATATAAGGATGCTGTTATCATTTGAAGCAAGACAGCAACCAACGCTTTCAAAGTAGGAAGAGAAATGGGTAAGCCAATACCTCATTGACAAAATTGAGGACAATCCCTGCCAAAAAGCAATGAAAGAACCGTTATAATATGCTCCAGGCAGACTTCTCTAATGTACTAGCGCTTCTTACATCCTTTTGTAAATTTGAATTTCAACACGTCTAGCTTCAGAACCGAAAGGCAGTTATTATATAATCTCCACAGCAAATTTTTGCAGCTACCATACAGTAAACGTTTATGACTGCTTCTGAATAAAAGTTCCGTATCAAGCTCAACGTTCAAGTTAAATTCATAAGTTCTGTAAACATTTCCGGCATGAAAACTGCCCTGATGCAATAAATCAAAAAGAAAGGACCATCCAAGGCCACTCACATGAATTCTTGGACTGGTGCAGAGAGGCACAAATAGAAAGAAAAAAGAGAGGCTTGATCGGCACGAATGACTGTTAGTATATCAGGTTAGATAGTCCAGAGGAAGAAATTGCCATGATTTTGGAGGAGATTAGGAAGGGATATGAACAAAAGATTTCTTCTGTGACGAGACAAATAAATAATTGAGCGAAAAATTTACCTTCGGCAGTGTCGGCCTTTGGCGGCATGGTTTGTTGTTGAGATCTGTGCTAATAAGAGTTGCTTATTCGAAATAGTCCACTGCCCGTTGGCTTTCTTTCTTCACCAGATCAGGCCGGGGGTTTGCTTCCGCATTTACAATTTACAGAGTTGCACTTCAGCTGTTGGCGGGAGAAATGCACATCTTTCATATTTGTTTGTTGAAATTATTATATATAATAATATTGGTCGGGACGGGGCGGCGTAAAAATGCAAAGAGCGCAGATTTAAATAGGGAAAGAAAAGACAATAAAATGCAAGAAAATGGGAATGCATATGAAACAGTAGTATTTAAAAGAATATTTATGATTTTTTTTAATTTATTTATAAAAGTCGGTGCTCTAATCAAATGTGTTTAATGGTGGGGATTAAAGAACATTTATCTATTCAATCAAACACTCTCGTCTAGAGATTATTCTTTAAAAATGGTTTAGGGTCCAAAGGTCAAATATCTTAAAGAAAGGATAATTGAAGAATGGATGAGAGTAGAAAGAAAATCATTCAAAGGAGTCTCAATAGTTTGGAAAGGTTTAGTCACTTGGCCTTCCTAATCATAGGCAAATGGGTAGCCTAAAAAATTGGTGAAGGTGACAAATTGATATTGGGTGAAGATCTTTGGATGGTTGAAGTGGAAACTACAAGTTGTCCCTTGTATTGCTCAAGGAACTACATGTTCAAGGACTTACATATCTCGTTGATGTTGTTATACAAGGGATGCTCAAAGATGAATTTAGGGTCGAAGAACTACTGACCTAAACTTGCAAGGAGATCTAACAACAGAATGGTCCCTCTATAATAATCTTCAATGCTATTGCATTAGAGGATTGCGATGATGAGTTAAAATGGTCCAAGAACAAAGCTAATGGTGTCCTACATCAAAGCTAAGGTATAAAGTCGTGATTGAAGATATTGGAGAGTAAAGTGAGTGGTGGTGGGGCATAGTATGAGAGTTTAAATGTCCTTTAAAAACAAAAATATTTATTTGTCTAGCACTCAATGATAAGATTCTCACGTGGGACAACAACCATAAGAGAAACTGGTGTGGTTCTGACATATGTGTTCTATGCAATACTTAAAATTAAACATTAGATCATTGATTTGTCACTTGTTCTTTTTCAAAATTTGTGTGTAAATATATAAGGTCATCAACTTGGGAAAGTAGTAATCTTTTGGAGTGCTTTAAAAGTCACGATGATATAAGTGACTAATAAATTGAGAATTAGATGTATTAAATAAAGTTGTTACATTATAACAGTAGCACAACTACCAAGATTACTGCAAAAAGGATGAAGTAGGGAAGAATGATGGACATTGTTTTCTTGTAGGTTTATCGTATTGGGCCTTTAAAACAATTTTAGACGATGGAGGTTGATGTTGCGGACTAGAGTCCATACCCAAACGATGGACAGGAAATATGCACAACCCCAAAACCGAAGTTGTAATGGAAGAATCCTTCCCAGGTTTGAAGGAAATGTTTTCAATGGAGTACAACTCAATGGTTGATAATTCTATGGGAAATGACTTAGCCCATTGAGTCAAAGCTAATGCAATGGATGACCCGCAGAGGCATCTTGTTCATAATGCACTTTCCCCTTCTAGATTTGATATAGGGAGAGATCCACATGTCATTAGTATTCCAAGCAAGCATGGTTCTCCTTAATTGGAGGGAGATAGTAACTATTGTTAGTGTATATGTTAGGAAACCCCCGGCATTGTAAATGCCAAGGAATTTGGTACGGAGGAAGGAAAGTTAACAGTGATATAATCAAGAGGGGCACTTTCAAATCCTCTCCTATCCACATATGACTTAGCAATTAACGGTTTTCATTCGGGACTGAATATTGGATGTCTATCACGACTCAGATTTGGTGGTTGTCCAAATATCTCATAGCAAGTAATGATAGGGGAGGAGGGTCTTGTGAAGGTATTTTTGGAAGATTCAAAGGCAAGAGAGGCAGAGTCAAATCCAAGTCCAAAGTTGTGATAGGAAAATGGAGGGTTTTGTGAAGGTCTTTCTGAAAGATTAAAGGCAAGAGAGGCAAAGTCAAATCCAATTCAAAAGTTGCCACAAGAAAATGGAGTTTGTAAAGAGGCTCTATGGGGGGTGCATTCAAGTACAAACCAACATGAAGTCTCTATGTTAATTAATCTAGCATACAAGGAAATCCTATTTGAAAAATTGGTAGATGCATGCGTGGGAACCTCAGACCCAACTAAAGGTGATAATCCCACAAATAATTGTGATCAGAGAAAGAGAAATCCAAAGTGTATTAGGAAAAAATCCTTGTAGGTAAACTTAGTCTTGCGAGAGGACATTAAAATGCATGAAGTAGTGGGGTTCTTGTAACGAACTTTGGTTGGAAGATTCTTCGGACGATGCATGGGAGACTAGACTCTCCAAAGATGGATTGCGGAAGTTTGGGTGTCGCTCAAGGGATAAGAGCCAGAATTCTATATCCCATCCATGGGATGGCTAGGATTTATGTTTAGATCAAATGAGGATGTAATGAAGGTCTTTTCTGAAAATTGGAGACCACTCCATTGTTCATAAAGAGACGGGACCCTTTTTTAGTTGCCCAAATTGAGAAAATGGACTTAATTTGGGTGAAGATGCTTGGTTCACCCTTAGAATTATACTCAATTGAAGTATTTAAGGAAGTAGGGGACCTGCTTAGATGTTTTTGGATTCATATATGAGGTTCTTGGTTTCAAGGATTATGGTAGTTGTGAAAGTTCTAGTAGGAGTGGATTTAAAGGAAGGGTTAATGACAGAGATGACAATCCAAAATGGAACCAATTCTCACATCCAACAACTCGATTACATGGGTGTTCCATTTAGGTGCATAAGATATCAATGTGGCCTTGTTATTAAGGATTGTGAGGCCCCTTTCTAGAATGTGATTTGGGTCATAAAGGAGGTAATGTCCAAGCTGCCACTGGAGCAAAAGGATGTTGAAGTATTGCAAAAAGAATACCTAAAAGTTAAGGGGAGTAGGGTACATGACCTTTGGGGTTTGCGGCACACGGAATACATGGCTCCTCGGACGGAGAATTACACATGGAAGAAAAGATATAATCTGTAGAGCCGAACCCCAAAATGTTTCACTAAAGGAAGCAGGAGCCCTACATAACTCTTTGACGAAGCTTTATTCTTCAGATGCAGATACTAGTAAGTCTTTAAAGAGCTATGTCCCCCCATCCCCTAATTTGTTAAATAAAATGGATTCAAGCATAGAGAAAAAGGATATATGGAGGATATCCATTCTATACATGGGTGGGGGGGTTCTCCTCGTATGGGTGAGTTAGGCCTCAGAGGGATGTCTCAATTATTGGTAAGGAAAATGCATGTACATGTAGGAGGACCCTTCTTAAGAGAAGGATAGATTGTTGTATATAGCAAAGGCCCTTCAGCGTCAAAATATAGTTATGCATATGCTATAGAGGATGTTCATAGGTATAACCTAAGATAATAAACAAAGAGGCGGGCTTGGTTTAATCAAAGGGGAGTGTGGGAGGGGGATTGGGACCCTTGGAAAAGAAAAAAATGCATACCCTGCGTTGAGGCAGGAAATCCAACATATCCATTTCACAACATAAGGACGATTATGAAGTCAAGCCTGAAAAATAACAAACCTTGGTTGGGGAGCTTAGATAAAATGCCCTAGTAAAGGTTACTCCATGATTTCGCTCTCCATGAATTGTGGAGGGTTGGGGCATCACTCTAAAAAATTGGCCCTAAAGAGGTTGGTGGCCCTCTGTCGGCTTTATATCCACTTATCGCAAGAAATAATGGGATATGGATCGAAGCTTTCCCTAAAGAGGTTGGTGGACCTGTGTCAACTTGATATATTCTTATTGCAAGAAATAATGGGATATCGATCAAAGCTTGTCTCTAACTTAAATAGTATGTCTGAGGGATGGGTTTTTACTTGTATAGATGATAGAGGTAGATCTGGAGGACTGATATTGGGATGGAAAGAAAGGAACTTATCTATATTTAATATATCCTCGTGTGATTTAGGTCTAGGTACAATTATTTTATCCCCATAATTGGGAAAATAAATCATTGTTATGAATATATATGGCCCTTATGGTGATAGGAAGGCTTGTTGGGAAAAGATATTTAGGATGGATCTACTTAAACAATATTTTGTTATTATTGGCGTGGACTTCAATTTCTCTTCGGGGAGAACTGAATTTTTGGGTGTTGCTGCACATGTAGACAATATTTTAGACTACTTTGTAGCAATATTAGAGGAGAATGGACTATTTGACTTAGAACTAATAAAATTGAGGCCAACCTGGTCCAACAAAATAAACAAGGGAGAATTGTCAAGCGACTAGACCAATTCTTAGTCAAAGAGCTAGTTTTGAATGAGGGATTAAGGATGAGGTAGTGGGTTGCATCAGGAGGTGACTCTAATCACCTACTTGTCTTATTGGAATTGGCCTTGGTTGGGAAAAAAACTTCTAGACCCTTTAAGTTCAACTCCACTTGGTGAGGAATTGCACCAGTGATGAAAATGGAACTATAATACCCCAATGTTTTGTATCCCCAGACATGTAATTATTATTTTGTTTTGTTATTGTGGCACAAGGTGTCGAGACAATGGTTTGAGACATTATTATTATTAACAAAATTAACTGGCTCAACATGGATAATTAACAAGAATGAGGGGACATGGTTTCCACATGTGAGGGGGAATGGGGACAAGGAATTGTTAGTCACCCAAAATTTGTGCTTTGGATCCTATTCTTGATTATTTTGGACCTTGGAGTTACTATTACACCTTATTCATGGTTAGATGGGTCCCAATTGAGAAACGGGACCCTCTTGGATATTTGGTGATGTGCCCTCCTTGATCAAAAGATGCCCTTTTGTAGGCCCCATTTGCACTAGAGCGCCCTCTTCCTACTTTCTAGGAGTTGTAAGCTAGTTTTTAGCTTCCACCTCCTTGATTCTTACCTCCACCTCCACAAGAGGGCCCCACTCCTCTATTCCTCCTTATTTTCGTGCTTTGGGGATATTTATGATCCTATTGGATCCACTCTTTCACCTCATGCACCCTCCTTGAGCTATTTTGGCTCCACTCCTTGGTTTTTGGTAACTCCTCTTCGTGGTGCTAATCTAGGAAAGGGAATCTCCGAAGATAAGCCACCACTACACCAATTCAAGTTAAGTCTCCATGATGAAGCCTAACCACACCTCAAATTAATTTAAGTTGGTCTCCTTGGGTTGGAATTTCCCTCCTTGAGCTTTATATACATATGTTATCACCTTGTTGTGCTAGTTAGCTAGTTGGTGTTAAATATACAGCATCAGGAGACATTCCAACCCAATCTTGTGTAGCCAAGATTGATCCTCCCGTATAGAGGTGAGCACTTTGATTGCCTTCTGTGTAAATTGTATTCCTCCCGTATAGAGGTAATTGATCAAAGTAATGATGTTGTGAAGTCTTGTTGGACAAGGCTCCGGACTTGTGTGTCAAGTCGTGATTCTCATGTGAACCTTTCGTATAAAGGTATCCATGAGATGGACCTCCCATATTGAGGTGAACCTTCCGTATAAAGGTATCCATGAGATGGACCTCCCGTATAGAGGTAGACCTTCCATATAAAGGTCATGCTTTACTTGTTAAAAGCATTTACTATTGTGTGATGTATTATCAACCACGATCACAAGTTGCTATTAAGTATCCTTTAGAGATTGGTCGCCTCTAAAGTGAATTACTTTAGCACGTGATCATTTGGTTGGAAACAATATAATATGAACACATCATCCGATAATTCTTCTTAGTATAATGTAATGTGATGGATAATTAAAGTTAGCACATATTGACCATGCAGTAAAAGATAAAGAAATAAAATATAAAGCATAGAGATCAAGAGAATTTGAAATTGCTCGTGCATACACTTCAACTAATTAAAGAGAACTCAAATTGTTAAAGCTTTAGTTAAGTATCAATGTATGCCTCAATCAATGCTTCAGTTAAAGCATCAGTTAAAGATATGCCTCAGTTAACTAAAGAACTCACAGTGGTCACTTCAAGTAAATCAATCAACATGATTTTAGTTAACCAAGTGTTAAATAAGAAGGACTAGTTAATTAAAGTGTTTTCACTTTAGTTAAACTAAAAGACGACATTTCAGTAAATCAAGGAGAACTCGAATTGATCACTACAATGATGTTATCAAGAATCAGTTAAAGAGAGTTAACTAAGTGAAAACAAAAAGATCTAGTTAACTAAGTGACGAAACTTAAGTTAGCCACCTGACTGAGTGGGAAAGGTTTCAGTTAAGAGGCGAGTTCATCCTAAGCGACAACTTAGTGAGATAAAGCACCACATGAGAAGTGGGGTGCACCTCTGCATGCAAGATTGATACATCCAATTTGAGGGCGAGTTCATCCTGAAGTTAGAAGATAAACATAGAATAGAAGAATGTATAAATATGTTATACGAGATTGATGAATCCAATGTGATGCAAATTATATTTTTCATTGAAGGCAAGGCGCTTCTCTTTGTGCAGGGTATTGTTCTTGCTTGTTATTGTTGTGTTGGGCACACATTCAATTGATCTCTCTTCTCTATTGCTTATGCATATTCATCAAGAGTGTTTGGTGATCTCTTATCTTTCGAAAGCAACCTACTATGTTGTAAAAGAAAGCATTCTCTGCTATCCATTATATTATATTGATAAGAATTGTTGGGGTTTTTGTTCTCGTAGTTTTAAGGATTTTCCCCAAGGTATATCTTGTGCTATGGATGAATGAATTTCATGTGATTGAATTGTCTCATTGTTTCAAGTTTTCACATCTAAAATAATTAAAGATAAAAGCTCAACCAAATATTAACAGTTGGTTGGGTGGAGCTCATTGTGAATTTTGTGTTATGTGTTGGAGAGTGATGTTACCAAAGAGTTTATGGTTGTTTACCTTTGTTTCCTCGTGGACCATTACTTGTCCCTAGTTTAGCACATAAATCCATTGGGTGAGCTTGGTGATATCGGAAGGGCCGTGGTGAGTGTGGGTAGTCATAACTCACCGGGTAGTGTAAACGAGGGGAAAGTAGATGGTGAGGAATGAGTTGCGACTATTATGGTTGAGAGTACCTCTAATTGTGGAATCATGTCCTCAACTTGGAGGTCACTGTCATTCTGACATGTGCATGACCATGGCATGCCTATGGTTGGGGGAAACGTGGCCCTGTTGAAGCCAGTTGCACATCTTGAGATAAGTATTAGTTTATATGCTTATTCATTGTATTTTATTATGCATATTGATAATAGTGTTTAGTGCAGGGACATGTCTACAATAGTTTGACTATTTTTCTAAGCGTTCGTGAGTCTCTACGTCAGCATTATGAAAAGATTATCACAAGTTTCCAAAGATCTAGATTCATTAATCAAAACTCTTTAAGATCTAAAGACTATTAAGAATTAAATTCATACATGATAAGCTAAATTCAAACTCATAGATGGTAGAAACTTGAATCTATTCATAGTAGAATAATGGAGAGATACATCCTTACCATGGCATTAGATATGCATCCATCCTCCATTGACATGAGCTTCCCTTCCTTCACCCTTGCTTTTGAAGAATTTGAGCTCTTTATCCTCCTTCAGAATCTTTCCAGCATTCCTTTGCTCTCTCTTGGTGTGTCTTTACCATGCCCCAAAGCCTTTCTTATATAGCACTGGGAAATGTGCCTTAGGTTTCTCTTTTGAGTGTGGGATAATCCATTTAGATTATTTTAGCTTGAAAACCCACTTTTCATAGTTTTTAGGTTTTTTGCACCATTTAGAATGATTTAAGCACAATTAATGCATTTTTTAGAGAGGATTCATCTCTGCATGAACTTGTGTCATGTCTTCCTGCTGCAGGTGCATGGTAAAAATGCGCTTCTTTCGTCACTTGACTAAGGGTGTTAATTTTATTGTTAACGCATATGTGACGCAGAGGCTAACTTGATATATGTTTATGTTTATGGATGTTATGCTAGCAGTTGAATGCAGTATGGACGGTCCTCATGCCTATCTATGTTTATGTATGTTATGTTAGCAGTTGAATGCAGGATGGATGGTCCTCATGCCTATCTATTTTATATGGATTATTATGTTAATAGTTGAATGCATGATGGGTGGCCTTCGTGCATTGTAAAACCCAACTTGTGATGAACCTTCTCTATCTTATCTATATTCTCTACCTTCTCTATTCTCTCATGGCTAGATAGTTGTCGATGGAAACTATAATTTCTTATTTGTAATGTGTTTAGATGGATGTAAATGGCAGGCACAAGATATGATTTGTAATGTGTTTAAATGGTTGTAAATGATAGCCATAAAATCTGATTTGTATTAGTGATTGATGGCTAAAGGTGGGGGGGGGAGCCATGAATCTGATTTTTACTAGTGAGTGATGGTTGTAGGGGACAGATCCATGGGATATGTTTTGATGGTTGTAGATGCAATCATGTGTCTATGTGTCTCTTATGGGTTATGTGGTTGTGTTGTTAATGTTGTTATTACTCGCTATCTAACCACACAAATCAACACACAGACAATCGAATTAGTAAGACATCATCGTATGAAAGATAAGTGGAAGGAAAATGGGATGATAACAATAATAATTGAGCATTGACAAACATCTACAATTGAATACTTACTCTCATGTTTTCAATAGCATTGCAATCCAACAACTACTATCATGCACATGAGCTGAACATTTGTACTCAACCATTACAAGAATACTGGAAGGATCAATTATCATACTTTTATTCACAAACAATCATTGTTTACAAGTACAACATATTTGTCTTACGTAACATGTGCTTTAGGAAAGAATATGTTTGCATTACCTTGACTTAGCCTTTCCCCTGTGCTTTGTCTTAGCCTTTCCCCTGGGTTGCGTGGTGTATATGGCCTTGGTTTCAGGACGTCCACACCATAGGAACCCAAGGTATGGCACAAATTCCACTATGCGAATAGATGCCTTGTCATTGAACACTATGAAAACCACTCATTCAATGACCAGTGATGGTATGTCAATTGTTAAGTGCAAGGTAACTTACCAGTGATGAAAATAAACCCCTGGGTGCTAGCGATTCTAATCTTCCATAATAATGAGTTGAAGTCAATGAGAGAAGACCCACTAGCGAGAAGGTTGTGGAGACCCTTCCACAATGGCATGAATAAACACAAGATACAATTCCACCAAGAACAAATTGACAATAGGGAAGGCCAACATGCAAAATCGGGAAATTTGAGAAACGTTTGACACGAGTTTCACATCCTTTGAACATAAGCATGACACAAGTGTGAATTGAGAGATAATTAGGACAAATATATAGATCAATTATATAAAACCAACAATGTAGGGGGGAATGAGGGCTTCTCCATAATTATTGGAAGAGTAACCAACCGAAAGGAGTTTTAGACTCAAGATCATGACTCAACTTCAAGTACAATACTAAAACCCAATTTGTTAAGGGTGACACAAGACAAGTGGTTTGTTCAAAGGCAAGACAACTTTTTACAAGGACTAACTTCTTCCTCCCCCTCTTTTTTCATAAATATCACATTTTTTGTGTCTTTTTGATGTTAATAAATACTAGAAACGAATAAAATAATGCCAAAATACATTGGAAGAATCGAGTGTCACAAGGTACACAACTATCTTCCAAATGCACATAATAGACCTATGCAAAACAAAAATGCAAAAAAAGGTATTGGGTAGGAGGTGGGAAATCATTAGTTGTTTCTTCTATGGACACTGCTTTTGAAATGCAAATTCCATGATGAAAATGACTATCAACACAAATGAATGCAAATGACAATATGGGAGATACAACAGTGCGTTAGGCATTAGTGTGCAAGTAGCAATGAGTAGAGGCAAATGCATAGCAAACAAAAATGGGAGCCCTATTGGGAATTGTCATATATAAATGAGAAATAGAGTCATGAGGCTTCTTCTCAAAGTCAGGCACACCAAGCAAGGCTCTTGATCTAATGAGAAAAACCCAACATGGAAACGAAAACGGAAAGAGGATGTTGAGTACAATGTCCCATGTCAGGTATGCTCTTTTGTTGGACTAGTGCAAAATGCAAATACAAAAGGTTAACACACCAGTATCCATTAGGTTCAACCCTTTAGAAAATTTGGGTGAGATGATCTTTGGAAAATACAGGAATATTTAAAAGAATTTAAAAATCAATCATAATCTTTAAGAGAGCTTCATTTGAGGGAAGAACATTATCTCGAAGAGAAGGTATGACACAACATTCATTTGGAAAAATATTGGGGATTATAGACACCAATTCCCCCATTGGATAAATCACTTGGTCAACTACTCGAAAAAAAGTCCAAAGAAGGTGAGGATGAATGTCGAGGCTACTCCTAAGTAGCATTTGAACGCATGTGATGTGAGGACACGAAATTCAATCGTGCCAAGGTAGTATCTATCGACACACTACAAACAAATAAAAAGGCCACATAGTGTAAACTTAGATAAATAAAGGAATAGGTAAATGCAAATTGATCAATAGTGACAATAGTTCCGTGAGGAAAATGCATCACATGAAAGAATGTAGACACAATCATTTTCATAACATATACCAAATCATGCCTAAGGAGCATATTGAAGTCTAATGGGTCTTCCATAACTATAAAATGACTAAGATAATCTTCCCATGTAATGAAATAGGAAATTGAGGAAGAATAGACGAGGGTTCACCAAGTATTCTACCAAAAACCAATAGCTAACTAACAACTGACATGAGTTTGGCAGAACACAAACCTTCCCAGGCATATGCATATAATACTAACATAGGCTCCTTCATCTACAATGCGTCGATGAGTCGTGCATGAATTAACTTCAAGCCTTATTTGCAAGGGTGTAGAAGAAGGAAGGTGTTAGGATATCTCATCATTCACTTTTGTACTTTGCATGCACCCGCATGCTACCCAATCACCAGTATGATGCCTCCAGCACCTAGTCTCTAGTCTCCCAACACTTAGGAGCTACTTTCCACTCAGATTTAGCCCTCCTAGCCAATCATGCGCCCATTTCTCACCTTCCACTGCAGAAAGGCGCCTTTCTTACCTACCAGTTCAGTTTACTTCAGTTAGCCACCAGTCTTTCCTTGATTTGAGGCTAGACTGACTCCTCACTGCTGTTATCACTCCGATTGACCTCCGATGAGACATGGCTACCTATTCTGAGTGCAGTTAACTCCTCATGCGCCCTCCACTGAGCCTCCATCCCTAGATTAGTGCCACTTACCATCGGTTACACTTATTACACTCAGTTAGACTCAGTTTGACACCTATCTGACAGTGACTTGTGCATTGATGACCACCACTGATTGATGATGAGGAATCCTAGTTGGAGCCAAGCTACACCATGCAGATATTCGAATGACCTCCTTGGTTAATTCGAATTGCTCACTCATTGTGACAATATTGTATTGTATTTTCACCCTTATTGGGATATAGAGCACTGATGCAAGCTTTTGCACAGTTTACACCATATTTTCTGAGTTTCATCTATTGTGATTGATTTACTTGTTCATTAGATCTGCTATGACTAATTTTACAGAAGGCAATGCCTATCTAGATTATTCCAATCAAAGGAAATGATCCTACAGCTTGAAGGTGGCCCACTAGAATTGACTGAAGTGCCTAAATTAGATCTACCACTTCAAATTTAAGGCTCTCCAAGGGAAGAGAGGGATCGATAAAAAATTGCATCGACTTGAACACTTCATCAACCAAAGAATGAATAGGCAACTGACAAACCATAGGTTTTTTAGGAGCAAAAAATCCTTGAGATAGGAACCACACTGTTTTTATCTTTGGAATAATAGGGCCCAAATGAGTAAGGTGATCTGCAAATATTAAAAGGGAACTTAGGCTTGCATCCTATTCATCTAAAATTCTCAATTGTATTAATACTACTGACATGACTTGCATTGGCCGCTTATTTTCTCCCAGCATGACTTACATTGGTTGGTTGCTTTCCCCCCTAGTATGATTTGCAGTGGCTAGTTTATTGTCTCTAGTATGATTTGTAGTGGTTGATGACTTGCCCCTTTGTCTTCACATCTTTTTCTCATTCTTCCTCAAAATTTCTATTCCTTTTATACTTCTAGTTACTAGGAGCTAGACTTTCTCCGGGCGAGGGAGAATGAGAAGGAAAATATTTCATTTATGAAGAAGGAAAAGGGTCAACATCAATTTGATGATATTGACACAAGGTGCCTACTTGAGAAGCATTGGTAGCATCCAAGACATTCAAAGTGGAAAACAACGAAAATGACAATCCCACGATGAATCCAATAAGATTCAAGGTGGTCATAAAGGGGGAGCCAACATTTTCAAAGAAAGGAAAAGAACAAGGGTCCCCTTGCACATGGGTCTCTTGGTTGGTATTGTAGGGAACTTTAGCCATTACTTCAAATTCAAAAGAAGAAAATTGCCAAGGCCCTATATGCCATCAAAAAATGACAATTGACACATGCTTATAAAAGACTCTAAGATTCATCCAATCAAATTCACTCTCCAAAAAATCAAACCAAGGTAATTAAGTCTTTATTCCAATCAGTGAAGAGATGAAAACGGGCCTTTTGAATTTAACCCCTCGATAATTAGGGCCTAGACCTAAACAACAAAGATGTGAGAAACAATTATGATAATCCTCATGTAACAATCACCCAAGGTGCAAGTACCCTTGAGAAGATAGGCACCCTCCAAAGGAGTTAAGGCAAATGTTAAGTGTATGTCTCAAGTACCACACACATTTCCCACTTACAATCACCCAGATAAAGAACCTAGGAGAGGAAACTATGGTAACCACTTTACAATTCATAGTCTGGCAAAAAAGTCATGGGTCGGGCAAACAGTCACGGGTCAGGTGTTTGCCTATGAGCAGGGAAAGTAGGATTGAGTCCTATACCTGAAACTCTAGAGATAAATATTGTCACCTTAAGAATTTAACTCACCTAAAGCTCTCATACATGCATATCCCACAAAGCAACCAATGAGGCAATAATCTTAGTCACTTTCTTATATTTCCCTAGTGCTTGACACGCTTGAGAGGCACACTTTCCCATAAGATGTCACTTGCTACTAATAGATTTTACACTCAACTAGTCAAATCTTAGTTTTGTTTTATGTGGCCTTGAAAAGTTCACTCTTTAATAATACAACCAAGGCCATATAACCTAGATTGCTATTGCTTTTTTATAACATGAAACCAAGCCTAGTTCATTTTACTTATATTGCCTTTAAAACTTGTTGTTACTCAGAGGGGTGCAGAAGTGAGAAAAATATTATGTTCTCAAATGAAAAAACAAAAAAGAGAATACTTGCAAATAAAAAACATTGCTTTAAACTTGGAAAGAGATGCTTGAAAATAATCAACTTACAAAAAACATAAGAACTCAGTAGAACCCTTGAAACCCTAAACAAAATGCAATTTTTTGAGAAAACTACTATAAGCAGAGCAAGCAATTCTTTATGATTTTCATGAGAGCATGTTAATGAAATGAATATAATATTTACCTTTAAATGCAAACATTCATAGGGGCTTCAAATTGCCTAAGATATCTCAAATGAACCAAAAGAAAGTATGAATTTTAGGCAAGGTTCAAATTTTTACTTTTTATTAAAGACATAATGTAAAAACCACAAAATGATGTTTTTCAATGCTTATAAATAAGAATTAGGAAAAACAAATAGATACCTATATCCCCATCAAGCCTAATAAACCCGAATCTAAAAAACAATGGCACCTTGAGGGGATTCTCGTGCCTTTTTTAAGGAAAGTTGTGGGCCATTTGTGTCCTATTAAAAAGCATGAGGTCCTGCCTCGATGAACTGATGAAAGCTATGTGGGGCTTCTAGAACTAGCAAAAAATCCCTAAAAGTTCTAGAAAATTTCCAAATTCATATTTAACGGAAGTTGATATGAGAAACACAACAAATCTAAGTGACCACCACTATCCCTAAGGCTGGGAAATAGAGAAAGAAGCCCTAAAAGGAATAACTCAAAGAGTCATCCCTAGTATGGTCGCCATCTTTGTTGATGGATATACTTCTCATTGACTAGGGTTGGGTCATTGATAGAGCAAGATCAAATATTAACTACTATGCTTTCCAAATTTAGTTAATTATTCAAAGATTAAGCAAGAAAAAATATGAGAAATACATTAGGCCAATTGGTTGGCCTCCTTGTTGCTTCTTGTGATCCCAAGAAATAATCTATTTTGCACGTCCAATCAATTGAAAACTTAAAAACAAACAAAGAATCATCCTCAAAGCTTTTAAAACATCAATAAAGTTAATTAATGTAATGCAAAATTCTAACTAACTATAAATACCTATCTTCATGCACAATACTTCCACCTCGAATCTACAAACACCTAAACAGATAAATTAAGACATAGTTTGAGGTGGGGGTGGGGAAGAAAATAAATCTTCATGTTATTAATAAAAAGATGAACAACAAGTTAGTTATACCTAAATCTCATTGTTGGCACCTTCTTCACTAGATTCTAGATTACTCTAACCCGGGACACTCATGGACAACTGCTCCATTCAAACTCTTTGGTCGTAAAAGGATGGGATAATTATGAGGGATTAGGATCCCAACAAAGACTCTAAGAAGCAAGCAATAAAAGACTAGGGTTTTTAAGAGGGGGGAATGATCACATAAGCATCATATCATTACTTCTCAATCCTCCAACATAAGGGTGTTTAATAGTTCTTATGCTCGTTATCCAACAAATGGCCTTTTTAAATACTCTTAAGAGTTAGCTCATGTAGTTGGCATAGGTTTTTAACTGTGTCCAGGTGTATGGAACCTAAAAATCCTGCTCAAGAGACTGCATTTAATGTGCATTTATTATTTTTTTGCACATTTTTTAACACCTTCGTGCTTTACTTTATGGAAATATGTGGGGCCCTGCATGTTTCGAGGGAAAGGCATAAGGACCAAGCAAAAGTTAGCTTTTTAAGAGGAATCTTAGTGATTGAGAGGGAAAATAGGGCTAATAGCTATTATAAGCAAAGGATGACCTGGTAATGCTATAACAATTATAAATCAACTTCGACCTTTTTCATACCCGGATGCAGGTGATAGGAGTCAACAAGGGATGTGTCGACGCGTTAACATGCAGGTCCAGACTGTCGTGTGGTGGGTGCATGCATTCAAGAAGACAATTGGATGGGCGGGCGATGTGGTATAAGCCGAGGGTACATCACAGTACATGATGACAGATGAAGACGATAATGGCAGAAGCTGGATGTACAATAGACGGGTGGGTTCATACAACATCAATTATGGAAACCATTGGGATTTTATTCATTTTAAGGGAACGAATGGGGAAAGTCATATCACCAATAATGATTATTTCCATTTGCGGGCCGACCATCACCGTTAAATGGTGCAAGATTACAATAAGTGAGCATTGTGGAAAATATTGTGTAACAGAGGAGGATTCCATGAATTGGGGAGGTAACGAGTTGGGAGGTGGCAGAGCTTGCGGTGGCGGTTTGTTCTATGTCGGCATGGTGTGTAGCATGGACACTACGGGGAATCAGGGGAACCTAGATGTCCTAAGGCATAGGAGCTCGAGCTGGGAGCAACTTCGAGCAGCACAGGTGGCATGACAATATCGTGCCTCAATTCTACCTGCTATCAGATCCAACTTGAAAATGATGGAAGACGGAGTCTGCAGAGAGGTGCTGGAAAACATGCCCTCGCTGGATGAGGCTTCTCTAAAAAATTGGATTCAAGACCCTGGGTCGACGAGAGCGTGCCAAGGCTTGTTTGAGAAAATAATGACTCCTTACTGGTTTATTAAGAGAATGTTTGGCTAGGTGCTCCTTGAAAGGGAGGAGAAACTTAGAGGGGACGAAATTCCCATGGCATTTTGGAAATAAGTATATGCTGATACCCAACTACTTCATATGAAAATTGATGCAATTGGCAAGGAAATCGGGCTCCCATTTCTTCCTAAGATGGCCTACTTCAACCATGGAGCTGTTAAGGAGGCGTAGGACACCAGGATGGGCAGTGAAGCGGTCGCAGGAAGCGATGGATCAACGAGAAATGAGGGGGATCTTCCTCCCATAGTCAAGAACCTACAGTTTCTTTGTTGGGACTGGGTAGGTCTCTATTACGTCTTTTTGTTTCAATTTCTTCCTTTTGGCTGGGATGGTAATGTGTATGTTAATGGGAATCGTCTCTTGGGTCCTTGATGAAGCGTCATGATATGCTAGTCGACATTATTTTGCAGTACTTTTTTTGGCTCTGTGTGGTTATGCCAAGGATTTTGAATAATTATCATTTGTGCTAGACTTAGCGGTTAAATATGATATGTTTTGTTATACTGTTGGGGGGGCTGTCATTAGAAATTGTGTTTTCCCCTCTAGGGGAGGGACCCTAGGGCTGATGCTGTGTAGAGAGATTAAAATGATAGTTGGTATCTCAGACTTATTGATAGACTGATGGTGGACATTTGGATTGTATCTTTCTGTATACTCTGTTAATATAAAGTTTACTTATTTTACAAAAAAAAAAATCAACCTTTTGCAATATCAGTGAATAATTAAGGGGAAAGGGGTCTCCTTGTCGTATACCACTATAATATTGCAAGGGATCCAAATGAACATTGTTTAAGAGACTGTAAAAGAGTGCAGTAAATGTCCTACTATACTCACATCAAATCTTGTCACCTTCAAACTTGAAATCCTTAAGGATGTTACATGGAGAATTCCAATTTAAGTTATCCTAAGCTTTAGGCCTATCCAGTTTGATGAGCATCCTATGTAATATATGTTGATGAAAAGAATGGGCCACAGAGACACTATCCAATTCATGTTTCCCTACAACAAAGACATTTTACTATGGGGAGATGATGAGTGGCGAACGAACCTTCAAACACTCTATCATCTTAGAAATAAAGTTTATAGATGTGTGATAAGTTATCAAGTTTGATGACTTTCCACGCCTCAAGATCAATAGTAGTTAAGGTTGCATTAAATGTCTTCATAATAATGTTATAAAGATCATTTGAAAATCTACCATGTGTGTTGTCCCACACTATCCCAAAAATGATAGAAAAAACTTGTAAGCAAACCTTATGTATTCAAAGACTTACCTTTAGGAAAACCTTGGACAACAAGTTGTACCTCTTCCTTGCCAATCGATTTTCTTAACTCTTGAGTATGCTTAATGTAATAAAAGATGGAATATGAGAAATACATATTTAATTGCATTCAATTTGTCAAAGGTGGGCTAAATGAGATCTTTTTTCAAATAGAATCCTAACTTGTTACGAACTTGTTGATCAAATGTATCTAAACATTATCTCTGAGAAGAGAAATGGATGCCAACTCTATTGTAACATTGATTTTTTATAGTACCAAGGTATTTGTTTTTGCGTTGTATTCCCATTCTCGATGGACAAATAGCAAAGAAATTTACATTTCCTTCACCTTGTAGTGTCGCCATGAGCCCAATGTACAAATCCACATGTTCTTCATGAGACCTACGAACATGTCCACGTGGTAGTCATGCAAATGATCTATGTATATTCTAATATAAAAACCCAAAGCATTCCATTTGGTTGATAGATTCAAACCACACACTCTTAACAATCCCTCCTTCATAAACTTTCTATTAATACCTTTAAACACTCATGCTCCTCACTTTTAAAATAATCCACCTTTTAGATAATTTATACCCTAGAAAAACATTGATGAGGCAGTTGAATCACAAAGTGTCCAATCCTCACCTTTAAGCTAGATTCAGTCTTTTTAGCTTGATTATTGTATAGGAACATTCTTGGGGTTTTGCAATCCTACACACCCACACATATTTTTTCGGTGTTGTTTTGGTTTTATTTAATGTTTTCCTTGATTTTCAACAACAATAGGGATTGAATATTTTGATTAGTGTGCTCTCGTTTCTTGAATTAGCATCTGGAATTTGTATGCGTTATAGAGGACAACTTATTTTACCTTGCCACCAATTTCCATATGAAACTATTAAGTACCACACATAATACCAAAGCCAACATGCATAAGTTTTGTGATTTATGTGGTAATAAGGGTTTAGTGTTTTGAGCACACTGTCGTCTCTTAGAGTTGGGGTCTAAAATTTGGATATGTTGTAGAAACCAACTTCCTCTACATTCCAATTGAATTTCTTGATAAAAAATATTGAGATTGAGTATTGTGCATGTGTTAGGAGCCAATGAACAAAAAATTATTAATTCATGTCACAAGAAGGGTTTAGTAGTTTGACCATCATTCGTTCAATTCCTGGGGTTAGAGTGCTTGAAATGTTTATGTTTTTAGTGGATATCTTCCTCTCTATTTTCACACTAAATTTCATATAAAAAAATGGATTTTAAGGGGTACACCTTATTGGAATTACGGTAATTTTTGCATGTGATCATTTATCGCTAAGCACCCTCTTTATTGTATTTTTTTTTTAATATTTTACTAGGTTGGTCTAGTAACCTTCTTGGGGTGTGCTCACTTGTATTTTGGACCCATAAACTTCACTCAAAGAGACACATCCATTCTTAAAGGGATGCCTGAAATGAGTTGTGTATGAATACACAATTAAAGCTTTCATTTGTATCATATCCTGATATTAAGTTGTAGTGATTGATTATTTAGCCTATGGGCATGTTTCTTTAGCCTACAACCAACATATCTTGTGTTTCTTTTGTTCATAGGTTCATTTACTTATTTATGATGTGCTTATGGTTCATGTTGATTTAGGGTTTTTTGGTGCTTTAGTTAAATCCTTCTATGTCTCTTGTGATCTCTACACAATATCAAAGTAGGTGTAAACTTCCTTTTCTTTATTCAACCTTTTGTTATAATTGGATTTTTTTATCCATGTGATTGTTGCTTTCTCTCTTGCATGCATTTATGGTAGGAATGCTTTTCCCTCCCAATTGCTCATGTGAGGGTTCCTTGTGGTTATGCATGTTGTTGTTTCCACCCATAGCCTTATAGTTAACTAGGTTGGCCTAATTGTCCTCTTAAGGTTTGTGTCACTGTTTTGTGGCCCACAACATCATATTAAAGGGATCCTTCCCTTCTTGAAGGGGCACCTCAGTTAAGTTGTATATAAATACACAACTCAATTTCTCATTTGTATAATCTCACCATGTTGGTTCGTAATGTTTTATTCTCTAGCTTAGAAATGTCCATGTTTCATAATGGACATTTCTAAACACTAGTACAATTTTATACCAACAAAATTTACTATGATTATGACGAAGGGACATTTCTCATCTTCAACATGGTCTCATGTCCAAAAAAACCACTATAAATATGATTAAGGGACATTTATAGATTTCAACACTATTTCATATCCAAAAACTTCACTACAATGAAAACTCTTTTGTGATGTACTAGACAATTTTAGCAAACAATGAAGTGTTGGATAGAATTGTTTGAGAAGGGGAGGGCATGGATCCTAATGCTGAAGACATCTAGTGGTAGTAGACATTTCCATCAAAGAGTGACATGCCTGGTAGAATTGTCTAAGAAGAAGAGTGCATGGAGCCTGATAAGAAGTCAATAAATTTGTGGAAATTATAGAGAGCATCGCAACAAAAAGAGGAAAATTTGATGTGAGTTGTGCACAACGATATAGTAGAAGGATTGGAGAAGATTCTATAACAAAATTCAAATAATTCATGCTACACATGTAAAAGAGGATGGATGGCTTTCAATTATCTTGGCATAGGGGAAGGTCTTGGAATATTCTCACCATAATTATATATTTGCATGCTTTGCATGCATACTGCATACATCCAGTCATCAGTATGGTTGTCTCCCCAACACCTACAGATTATTTTCAGCCCCTTGGAGCCTATTTTTAGCCCTCAGTATCCCCCCTACCTACCTAGTGCGCCTTGTTTTCCTCACCTGGATGACAAATGTGCCCTACTACACACTCTTGGATTCCAATAGTCAGTTCTTGCATTGATTGCACAGTTTATGCATTGATTACTCAGTTTAACTGCCTGTAGCTTCCAGTTGTTTATATCGGAGTGCCACTTGACTACTGACAGTCTCTCATGTGCCCACCTTGGAGTCTCCTTCCCTAGATTAGTTCCACATGCATCAGTTAGACTCATTTGACTGATATTTGACTATTTGTGACTATTACCACTAATTGGGTGATGTCTCCAATGTTGTCCAAGCCACACATTGAGGAGATTTCGAATGAACTTAGGTGCATTTGAATTCATTTGATTGTATTGAGTTTGTTTTCAGTTTTACAGTGCCAGTTTACAGCTGATGTATGATTGTACTGTATATTTCACCATTTATGAGTTCATGAGTGAATATTCATTCAATTCTTCTTCTTCTTCTCTGCAATACTTGCATGGAATTAGTGAGGTTTTATCTAGCTGTGAGATCTATCCTATAGAATTTCATATGGTATCAGAGATGGAGTCAGCTATTCAAATTGCAGCAGTTGCAACAATTCATTTAGCAACTGTCTTTCGTTGAGCACCAGAAGCCTCTGGATTTCCACAACAATTATTGGTGCAATTGTCTTGAATTCACTGGATCAATCCAGTGAGGTATAGCCAAGTGTGAAGGATCCAGTCACATGTGCTCATTGTCCTAAGGCAGTATTCTCTCAATTTGCAGGAAATCTCCATCAACATTTTCATTTGTTTTGCAGGTTATGTCCATCTTCAATTCAACTTCAACAACTATCATGGATCTAAAACTGAACTCCTTCAATTATTTCGAATGGAAAGCCAAGATGGACATCTTCATGAAGTCCAAAATTATTTCTAGAGTATTGAATGGGACTGCAGTCGAACCCACTGGTGCAGTTGAGAAATCAAAGTACCTGGATAAAATTGATGAAGCAGTAGGACTGCTACTCCTCAGCATTTCTGAAGACCTCCATTTTCATGCCATTGATCTTAAGACTCCTAAAGAAGTTTGGGACAAGCTCGAATCTCTTCTTGGACAGAAAGATGACTTGAAAGGTCACAAGTTGCAAAATGAGATTATCTCACTGAGCCCTTGCAGTTTCGACTCAATCACTGAGTTTCTTACCAAGTTTAAAAATCTGATTTCACGATTGAATAGATATGGAAGAGAGAAAGAAGAGAAGCAACTAATCCTAGCCATTCTATCAAAATTGGGCCCTGATTACTCAGTATTTGTCTCTACCTTCCAGTCAGCTAAGCTATCCATCCCAAAATGGAAGTTTCCCACTCTTGAAGACTTCATCATGTCTCTCACACAAGAGGAGGAGAAGTTGGTTCATATGGGAATGATTAAACCCAAGATGGATTTAGCACTTGCAGCTGCTGAAGTGAAGAGAGCGAATGGAAAAGGCAAGCAAAAAGAAAAATACAAAAAGTTGAATGAGCAGAAGTAGAAGGAGGCTCCCTATTAGTCAGAAGGGGATTTGAATTCCAAGAAGGGAAAACAATCTCACAAGGAGAAATCCAAATGTACCTATTGCAATAGAGGATTTCATCCTGAGAGTGCCTGTATGAAGAAGACAATAGATCTGATGGCCCAGTTACTTGAGAAGAATAACCTTCCAGTACCTGCATGTGCTAGGAAGAAAGAAGGCGAATATTCAAGATCTGAGGACAAGGAGAGATGCCATGCTCTCATGGAAGGTGCATCAAGAGAGTCATCCTTCATCGTAGGTTTAGGAGCATCAAGACACATGTCTTCCTCCAAAGATCTCTTTTATGGTTTCGAATACACTGTTGGCCCTTCAATCACGTTGGGGAATGATTATGAGGTCTCCTCTGAGGGGATTAGAAGGATCAACCTTGATCATGGGTACTTCTCAGATGTGCTCTATGTTCCTACACTTACTGCCAATCTACTTTCAGTCTACCAGATGACCCATATTGGAGAGCCAAAGAGGGTGACCTTCTCTCCAACTGAGGTCGAAATACAAGACATGGTATCAGGAAATATCATTGCAAAAGGTGTTGCAAACCACAAGTCGAAACTCTATGAGTTCTCTCACTTTCTACCTCTCTCCAAACAATTTGCTCTTCACAGACATGCAAATGAAGAGAGTAGGCTATGGGATGAAAGATTTGGGCATCTCAACTACAAGTACCTGCAATATATGCACACTCACAAGATGGTTGAAGGACTACCCAATATCAAGTATTCCCAAAGCACCTGCAAAGGTTGCTTGAATGGCAAAGATCCAACAAAGAAGCTCGAGAGAGAGAAGCTTAACAGAGAAGAGCAAATGCTAGATCCTGATCCACAAGAACCTGAAGATCTAGCACCTAATGATCCACTGAATGTTTTGGAGGTAAAATCAGATTTTGGAGGTGATGCATTCGCCCTCCTTGATCAAATGCTTCCTATGAACTTCGACTTGATTATTGGCACATGTTTTCAAAGTTTCACCGAAGATGGAAGACACCATCATTTGCTAGGGTGGAAGTCTCATGCATATCCTTGTGATTTTTGTTTTGATATCACCCATGTTCGTTCAAAAGAGATCATAAGAAGCCATCTATCAATTCTTGGATCTGATTTGAAGTCCAAACTACCACCATCATGTATTAGTTCATTTGGTTATGATCTCACCTATGTTGGTTCAAAGGAGATATCAAAGAACCACATACACATTCATGGAGTTGATTCTACCTCAGTTGGTTCGAATCACATGCTCCATAATGATCTTCATATTTATGGATTTGTTCTCACCATGCTTGATAGGAAGAGCAAGTTCATGAAGCCTCCAGATTCACTTTCATCCATTGTTGGAGAAATCGAGCACATGTTTTTGGAGCATGATCCACTTCTTCCCAAGAGGAAGATAACTCTTTTTGAAGAAATGCTAGATCTGGATCCACAAGAACTTGAAGATCTAGCACCTGACAATGAAGATGAGAGAATGGAAGATCCGGATCCACATGAATCTGATGATCTACAACCTGCAGATCCTCATCTTCCTAGATGGGAAGCCACTACTCTTAGATTTGTCGGTGACCTTGTGGGAGATCCACTTGATCAAAGGAGAACCAGATCTGATTTTCACAAAGGAAGGTTTCATCCTTCTCACATTGATCCATTTCTTGCTGATAGATCCTTCTTTGGTGGAGAAGTCCACTTACCTTTTGGGGTGAGTGATGTACATGATTGATTACCTTCTACAGTCTATCTTGAGGGGGAGCTTTCTTCCCACTGGATTTTCCCTCTTTCCTCACTTTATTTATTTAGATTGTTGTACGGGGTGACCTTTGGTCTCATTTACCAGGGCCCTACTATTTTTTAGTTATGTGTTTCCTCATAGTCCAGCTTGCGCGGGGGTGTTGGAATATTCTCACCATCATTATATATTTACATGCTTTTCATGCATTCTACATGCATGCATGCATACTGCATACATCAAGTCATCAATATGGTAGTCTCCCCAGCACCTAGAGCTTATTTTCAGCCCCTTGGAGCCTGTTTTTAGCCCTTAGTAGCCCTCCTACCTACCTAGTGTGCCTTGTTTTCCTCACCTAGATGACAAATGTGCCCTACTACACACTCTTGGATTCCAACAGTCAGTTCTTGTATTTATTGCGCAGTTTATGCATTGATTGCTCAGTTTAACTACCTGTAGCTTCCAGTTGTTTATATCGGAGAGCCACTTGACTACTGACAGTCTCTCATGCACCCACCTTGGAGTCTCCTTCACTAGATTAGTGCCACATCCATCGGTTAGACTAAGTTAGACTCGTTTGACTGATATTTGACTATTTGTGACTACTACCACTGATTGAGTGATGTCTCCAATGTTGTCCAAGCCACACATTGAGGAGAATTCGAATGACCTTAGGTGCATTCGAATTCATTTGATTGTATTGAGTTTGTTTTCAGTTTTACAGTGCCAGTTTAAAACTGATGTATGATTGTACTGCAGATTTCACCATTTATGAGTTCATGAGTGAATATTGATTCAATTCTTCTTCTTCTTCTCTGCAATACTTGAGTGGAATTAGTGAGGTTTTATCTAGCTGTGAGATCTATCCTATATAATTTCACATGGTATCAGAGATGGAGTCAGCTATTCAAATTGGACAACAATTCCTGGTGCAATTGTCTTGAATTCACTGGAGCAATCCAGTGAGGTCTAGCTAGGTGTGAAGGATCCAGTCACATGTGCTCATTGTCCTATGGTAGTGTTCTCTCGATTTGCAGCAAATCTCCATCAATAATTTCATTTGTTTTATGGGTTATATCCATCTTCAATTCCCTTCAAAGCTTAAATCCTATCTCCCATTCGTGTTTCACCCCCGGTTGAGATTCGACACCATTGTGGTGGATAGTTGGAGACACTAGGCTGCTTGGAGACTAAGAGAGCTACACTTCATGTGACTGAGAGAGACCCTATCTTTTGATCTACTCATTATTCCATGTACAACCTATTCATTTTAATAAAATAAAATGATTCTTTGATATACTCTCAGTGTATTAGAGAATAGGGTTCAATATTTACGGTCTACTGTTACATCCTACTATTTACTGTTACATTTTACTATTTATTGTTACCATTTACATTTGCAATTTGTTGTTTATCGTCACCACTTGAATTTACAACTCATTGTTTATTGTTTACCATTTACATGCATATTTAGATTTTCTTTCTATAGTTGACATGCATGCGGAAATTTGCTTTCCAATTCATGTTATGTAATTTTTAGATTTAATATCTCCCTACATCCATACTTAGATTTTTATTATTTACAGTAGATTTTACTATTTACTGTTACAATTTACATTTACAGTTTGTTGATTATTGTCACCACTTGAATTTATGGATCACCATTTATTGTTTACCATTTACATTCATATTTAGATTTTCTTTTTATAATTTGCATGCATGCGGGAATTTGCTTTCCATGTCATGTTATTTAGATTTTAAAGTTAATATTTCCCATACTCTACTTTGGCTTCAATAAGCCTTGGTAGGCGCCTTTTAGCATGTTATAGTGTGAAAATGCTAGCAACAGTTTTTGGTGACTCCCATAGGGTTCGATTTTTGTAGATCTTTGGTTCCAATTGGTCAAACTTACCCGTTTGTTTTTCACTTTATTGTGTTAGGTTTGATTACTCCCATTTGCTTACTTTAGCTGTCTGAAAATTTGGCTATGTAAAAACTCAGTACCAAAGTCCATTGCTTATGTGTTTGTTGCATTTTTGGGTGTTTCTCAAGGCGGGTTAGGACTACATTTCTCTGTTTGGTAAGTTGCATGTAGAAAAATCATTGTCCTTTTTTTTTTCTTTCTCTGAAATTAGATGCTTAGATTCAGTTCCAACAATTGAAAAAGAAAATAAAAGTTTTTAATTCAGTTTTTCATTTCAAGCAACATTTATTTTCAGTTTTATATTCATGTACACACCACATGTGCACACATCCCGCACACTAAGTTAAATGCTGGGTTCATGACCCCTAGCTCACCCTTAAAATTAATCCTAACTCAACAAACATTACCTCACTTGAGTACCCAAAACAATTTGTAGTTAGGTAGGAAACTAGGGATAGGCATCCAAATAATTCTCATTTGTCATTTGCATCTGAGACATAGGTGTTGTCCTTTAGGGTTTAGTATTTGTGGACAAGGTTGAGATTGATTTATGGGGAGGAATCTCGTCTGACGAGGAAAAGTGGTAAGATTAGAACCGAAGGGCTAGGTGGAATGTTGCTCTCGACTCAGTATTGTAGGCATTCAACTCGTAGTCATTAGATTGAAGCCGTAGGAAACCTTTCCCAACGTAGCCTAGAATCCTTTCTTCTTAAGACTCTTTTACCTCGGATCCCTCTAAGTAGGGGGATATCCCAAAGCCTTATTGGTCTTCCATTTCATTTTGTACGATTGCATATTTCATAACCTTGCAGGGAAACGATTTGTGAGGGTTTATATTTTTTTAGTTAGGTGATTGATTGCCCCTTTATCCGATAGGTTAAGAAGTTGTTTTATTTTTCTGGGAGTGCTGCTTGTTGGTTTTCTAGCCATTTTGTTGTTGCTCACCAGCTGTAGCACACAATTGCAGTAGATTATTTGAGCTTGTTATTAGCTTGAGTGCCCCTTTGTTGTGAGCTCTCCTCTTGCACTAGGATTTTTGAGCATGTTGGCTTGAGTGCCTATTGTGGAAAAAAATGCACAAGTGCACTCTTCAACTTGGTAAGGGGATAAGCCTTGTAGGTTGCACCAAAGCCTCATTCCTTGGAGCCCCTTTTGTGTGTGGTTGGTATTCCTCCAAGTGATCCTGCAAGAGATTGTAAGTTTAGTTCACATTCCATCTAGGGGCAAGTGTTTCTCTCCATTGTTCTTCCATCTACTTAGCATTTAGTTTGGACAATAAATGCCTCCCTAAGGGAGATTTTTGGATTTCCTTGAATCCCACACCTCCTAGGTGTTGTACAGTTATTCCATTGGGAAATACTTACAATGGTAGGAAATGGTGGGCTATGAGGAAGCTCAAACTCAAATCCAACAACATAACCTTACTCTGATTTCTCTCTACAAATTGCATGCCAGTGGATTTCTTTTATAGTCCAAGAGGTGGCCAAGAAACAACTAGCTCCAAATGTGAACTCTCCTCCTTCATGAACTACCTCCAAGGTACATAAAGGGAGCTGATTAATTCCACCAAGTGTGTGAGGATTTGAATTCGGATATTTGGGGAGGAATGAGTCTTCAATGCACCACTGGGAGTGAGCGGTCTCGCGGTTTTGACAGTAGTACGATTATCGAAGGAAAATCCACGTAGGTGTTGTTCACATAACCTGCGCTATAGCGCGGGTCAACTATGTACTACTCGCGCTACCCTTTGTTTTGACTGTTCCTTGGCACTTATGGACTCATGTTGTGTTTTTGATCTATTGAGGATGCTTGTGGTGATATGCATTCTTTATGTTGATGATGCCTTACAGGATGAATCACCGAAATTTCGCATTTGTGCAATTTTTAGGCGTTAACAGATGCCCCCTGATGTATGAGGTTCGGAGGGTATTGTAGAGCCGATAATGCATAATGTTTTCGGTTGTTTCTCTCATGTTCTGTAGGACGAAGAATATGTGGACAAATAAGGTTCTCCCATGAGGGAAGATTGTTGGTGATGACCGTTGGAGTTGTAATAAATAATAGTTTTTATACAAATGAGGCAGGTATATCGATGTTCGTGAAATGTTGTCAAAGTGGTTACAATGAGAGAGGACCAAGGTGTCGCCTCTAATATACTTTTGGGACATGGATGAAGGCAACTTCAATCCATATGTGAGTAAATAACCCAGGAAATGTTGCAGAGTGTTGAAGAAGTGGAACTGCTGGTGACCTGTTGGCCCCCAACAAATTCCCCTTGATTTTACACAAAATCAAAGAGCCTCCATTAGAATTTTGTAAATACTTAGTTTTTAAATTGTTTTCTTTTGTCTTGTTTGATTTGGAAGATGATTTCATGGTCTTCTTTCTTTGATCCTTCATTGCTTCCATTGCTTGTTCTTTTGGCTTAATTTTCATTTCGTAAAAAAATTTGTTAAGTTGACCGACCTTAGTCACTTGAAACTTTTGGCTTCTTTGATATTTAAAAATGATTGCATGCTTTTATTTGAGGTTGTCTAAGTTGACTATGTGTCTAGGTTTGGAAAGATTGCATTATTTTGATAATATTTCGATTTTCGGTGGATAAATGAATTAATGGATGTTTTGGCAGATTTAAGTAAATTGATTTATTACTTATTTTTAAATATTTGGATCCACATCATGGAATGGTTCACATCATGGTTTGAATATGAGTTGCTATGCTTAAAATTGACTATGGCATCAATTTTTATGGATTTATTTTTGAATTTTCTTTGAGATAAATTTCATTATTCTTTTTCAATTAAAGATAAAATAAATTATCCTCGTAGGACTTTTTATAATATTATTTTATTTTGATTCATAATTTAATATAATTATATTTATATAATTATGAATCATAGTTTAGAAAGTGTAAAGTTTATTTAAGGTTATTATTAATAATTATTAAAAGAAAACATTTTATCATAATATTGATGAACAAAATTTTCATTTTAAAAGATGAGAGATTAGAAATTCAATATTGGGAAGATTAAGGTGACTATTTCAAATCATGGTTAATATGAAAATCAATGAAATTCCATGTGTAAACTCTCAAGACTCACTTCTTTTATATGGAGCAATCCCATCATGATTATTTTAACGTAGTGTGACTTAAGACGAGTTGCCTATAATCAAAATTACGTTTCCATCAAATTATAAGAGGGATTAAATAAAATATTTTATGAATACTTAAAATTTGATAACCTTTGTTTATTTTGCAGGAGTTTTGTGGTCAACTATTAAATATTCAAAGGCTAAGCGCATGCTACGTTTTCGAGCATTAAGGCCGTATGTTATTTTCAATATTCTATATCAATTGTCAGTTTGCATAAGAAAAGAAAAATCGCGTTCAAGTCATAAGTTCCTGAGATTAGATAATAAAACCATAAGTTCCTGAGATAATTTCGAACGTGTTGGCTCAAGTCATCACCAGAATTGAAATGAGCTGCTACGGTGTTATCAAAAGCCCTGATCTCAATTAAGTCTGCTCTCGGATAAGTGCTATAAGTTGATTTAGAGAAGGTCCATTAAAGTTCTTAAGAATCTTGCTCTACATGCCAGCAATAGATTTTTTGCAATTACATCACAAGATCAAGAAAAACATTGCAGGAAAGATATGATATAAATGTTTCTGTCAACTCATGTTGAGTAGATGGACACCATCCAGAAAAAGAAGGAAATCGTTTTATGTTTGTTGGAGATATTCATCAATATATCGCAGGATGTCAAGGAAGATAGCATACCAAGAATGCCACGTTTACTCGAGATCATGGAGCTGAGATCATCTCATCTTGGATCAATGAAATAGTTTCAACTAGATCGCGAAGCATGAGGAGTGCAAACTTCAAAGAAAAATCAAGTTTTTCTGCCATAAAATCGCATCAATATATTAACTATTTTTTGAAGGTTCTACGCTCGATGGTGAAAGTTCCGGGAATGATATCATAAGAATAATAGGGAGTAGTTATTTCTTTTTTTATTATTTAACATATATGTTGCAAGAAAATCTATTTTTTTTTCTATCATGAGAGGTCTTTCATTTGTTTTCCTTTCATCTTTTGCAGGCTCAATGGTCAAGATCCGTTGAAATATTTTCCCGGGAGATCACATGAAAAGGAGTGAGTTTGTGCATCATCACTAGATTGCTCGGCATGGAGGAGCAATTGCACATGTTCCTTATCTCTTTGAAGGAACTTCTGACATTCAGTTATTGCTAATAATAGTTATGAGTTTTTTTATAAGAAGCTGTAATTTGAAAGTAAGAGGGGGAAGACTTTGCAGATTTTGTAGAACTTACTAAACTGTTCACATAGTTTAGCAGCTACTAAATTTATGTGTTATGATTATATTATAATAGATCTTTGCTAATAGTCCAATTAAGTTAGTTTTCATTTAGTTTGAATAGGTAGAAACTAATATCACAACTAATACAACAAACAAAACTGAGACTCTCTTTTGAGAGCAAACCCCAAAGGTAACAGGGCCTTGTTCCTATGAAAAGTAGCCATCCCAAACAGACAAGGGACTGCATTAAGAACCTTGTTTGGGCTATTTTTCCTTAGTTGGACATAAGACACTTTTCCCGGCCAACATGACCATGACAAGCCCACTGGGGTCATGGTATGTAAATATGCCTGAGAGTACCAAATAGACCGCTACTATAATTTCCAAATGTGAACACTAATACCTTCAAAACTACGTTTCCCCCTGATGTGATGATGTGTTGATGTCGAGCATAAGTGCTATGCCTCATTTTGGAGAAGTCACTTAACCCCATGATGTCGAATGCCACTTCACCTAACCACTTCCAACCATCAATGGAGGAATTTTCGCGCCTTGCTCAGTCATGGGGGCGTGAAAATCCAAAATTTATGCGTTCTGCTTAACTCCAGGAGCGCAAAAATTACAACTATTTCGCGCCTTGCTCAGTGTCTGGGGCACAAAAATTTAGTTGAGAGATTTCCTTGGATCTAGGGATCCCTTATCTCGAGGATTTCATCATGCCTTCGAATCTCATCTTGGTTTTCCTTGTAAAGTAAGTTGGGTGTTATAAGATCCATGTTATCGTACCTAGATCCACATCCTCCTCTCTTTATCCACTTCCTTCTCCATGATGGTTGAACTCCATCACCCTATATCAAGATCATTGCTCTTTGGTTTTGGGGGATTAGACACAGAGACTAGGTCTGAACTATAGTTGCGGAACCACTTGTGAAGGAGTCCTCATGTTCTCAAGATTCTCAAGGGTGGCTTGTTGGAAGGCATACGAGGAGGTGTTGTCGGAATGAACTCAGGTATAATGGTACATTGTATTACTTCCTCTTTGGATTTATAATAAAGAACTTGGCATGTTCTCTCAATTTGCATGTTTCATATTGAAATATTTCAATTTGTACTTGTTTGAGTAGAGAAATTTAACCTAACAAGTTGGTGTAGGAAAGTAGATACTCTTCTCTCTTTTGTTTACATGTTCTCTTACTTGGATCATCAAGCAAAGAGTTGGATCAACAAGGAGAAGTGAAGATAATCGTCTTGATAGAGGTAAGTCATCTACCTTTATCTTCTTTCCTGTTACGATTGCTAGCATGAGTGTGTCAAATCTTGGAGAATAGATTCCCATTTTTTTAATTTCTGTCTTGGATTTGGTTTAAGGGAGCCATCTTGTTATCCAAGAGATTTTCATCTTATCTGTAGGAAGAAAATATTATCACAAAATTTGGAGACTCCACTGGGGAGGAGGAATCTGTTTCATTTTTTAACGATCTTGACACAGAAAGGGAACTCTGTTCGTAGTCATCCATTTCATTTTTTAACGAGCTTGACACTAGAATAGAACTATGCTCGTAAGGAGCTGTTTCATTTTTTAATGAGCTTGACACAGAAAGGGAACTATGCTCGTGATCATCTGTTTCATTTTGTAATGAGCTTAACACAAGAAAAGAACTCTACCCATGGTCATCTGTTTCATTTTTACACAAGATTGAAATAGAAAACAACTATGCTTGAAATGACCTGTTTCATTTTTACACAAGCTTGAAACAAAAACAAGTATGCTTGAAGGGACCTGTTTCATTTTTACACAAGCTTGAAACATAAAACAAGTATGCTTGGAATTATTTCCTACCAAAAATGATGTATAGAGGTTGGTAGTATGGCCCACAACATAAGAAGCTAGGGGGGATAACTCCAACATGATGTCCAGAGGCTGGAGGCATGCTCCCTATCCTTAAGGGGAAGAGACCACTAAAACATGTGTAACATTCAGGGAAGTCTAATGACTGGCAATCATGCGGTGATTAGGTTTAACAAAGGAAAGTTGATTAATGGTCACTATGTTTCCATGATGAGGAAAATACATCACTTAAAAGAGTGTGGACACCACAACTTTCATGGCATAGAGATAATCTCATCCAAGAAGCATATTAAAATCTAATGGACCTTGGACTACCATAGCATCAATGTAGACAATTTTTCCTCCTAAAATGATAGTTAACTTAAGAAGGATCCCTAAAGGTCCAGTAGGTATTCTATTAAAAGCCAATATATGGTCAGTGACTGGCACAAGCTAAGGAGAACCTATTGCTTTCCAAGTATTTGAGGATAAAATACTAACAAAATCTCCTTCATCAACTATAGTGTGAAAGATTTCCTTATCAGAAATTCCTACATATATCTCGAAAGGGACACTCGAAGGAAGACGAGATTCTACTATCCTATTCCAATCAAAGGAAATGACCTTAGTACTTGGAGGGGGTCCCATTGAAATGGGTAAAATGCCCCCTTGTCCATAACAATCTGAACTGATTAAGAAAACATCAGTGGTTTTCAGTTCACTCTCGACTGGAAGAGTAGAATAAGACGAAGATTGTGTCATGGTGACTATTTCAGTCTTAGCATTCTCCAATGAAAGAGTGGGATCGAGTGGAGACGATATTGACTTGACCACTTCAACTTCACTCTTGAAAGGAAGAGCATGATGAACTATTTTTTTTTCACTCTATGAGGAAAGAGTGGGATCGACCAAGGATGGAGCTGGATCAACTACTTGATCAACCAATTGGGCGGTCAAGAGACAACTTACGATATCCTATTGGAAGGTGTTTATGAGATACATTAATGTCTTCCAGCAATTGTGAAGCTTCATCTATGTGTGGACAAAGGTAAGTAAGGTGCATGTCCTTACATAACAAACAAAGATTCATGATTTTAGCTTTCTGACTCTTAACTGTAGAGTCACTGGTTGATGGGGTATCATTAGTATGATGTCCAGAGGGTGATGATATATGTTGTTTGGGGGATTTAGAACACTCTTCTAATACTTTAGAAAGACGAGGACAATAATTAAGAAGGTGATCACCCCCACATAGCTTGCAAGGGAACTTGGGTCTTCGAGGTGTTTGAATAGAAAGAGCATCATTAGAGGTGGTCGGTTGATGCTTGGTCTCTTTATTATTATTATTCTTCTTAATTTTCTTCTTGCTCTTCTTCTTCTTTTCCTCCTGAATACTAGCATCATTGCGTTTATTACTCGAAGAATAAACGAAAGAGCATACATCCAATGAAGAAGGGGAAGGATCAATTTTGGGTTGATACTCTCGTGGTAGAGAGTTAACATTTGAAACATTGGGTACAACCGGAATCACTGGATTGAATAACCATTGAATAACCATACCGGTAATCCTATGGTTAATCCAGGAAGAGTTAAAGTAGCAATAAAGGGAGGACCAATATCTCCAACTGGAGGAAAAACAAAAGGTACCCCTTGAAAAGGGATCTCTTGATTGGTAGTCCCAAGAGAGGTTGCCATATCTAAAATCTCTAAGGCCTTCTAAATATCACGCACAACAAGCACTACTCAAACTAAAAATCAATAGGCAAACTTGTGAACATGAGGGATATAAAAGTCGGATCCTCACGGGTGTGTCAACCTGTCACAACTCGTGATATACTGTAGGTTCCAACAGTTGTACTCAACCCAATTTTCCAGATCACTAACCAAGGAGGATTGGGACCGTACCCATGGTCGTATAACCCGACTACTTGACAATACATGCATAGTAATATCCACGAGTGTTGTTCTTAGTGTATTGCGACAATAAGACGACTAAAAGGTTTACTCGGATGGTTCCAGGATTCTATAGTGGTCTCCCGATATACATAATGTACATGGGAGCTCAAATCCGTAGTAGTGTTATCTAACGCACAACCGTTCGAAAAGGGCCTTCCTATATACCATCAAGTACATGAAAGGACCTTTCTATATACTGTCAAGTACATGAAGGGACTTTCTATATACCGACTAGTACGTGGAAGAACCACACAGTCCTGGGATGCAGTGCAGGAAAATAACGACAGCTCTTACACTTTACGACGCTGGAACACATTGCTAGCCTATCATTCCAAGCTGCTAAAATATTTTTAACTTAACTAGCGCTTGATTTTATATTATGTGGTTAAGTTGACAATGAAGTGATAACTTGATTCAAAACCATGCAATGAATGAGTATGCAAGTCTTCTTTTGATGAAGTCCTACCCCTCACACCAGTTGAACAACCTTGGCTCAAGACATTCCAAGGCATAAGTCATTTAGGCCTTGGTAGCATGATGAGACCCAACACTCCCAACCACTTGAGAAATAGTGAATAAGACCCTCCTCAAAGGAAGGTCTCTCACATTAGTTATGGATATTTTCCTGCTCTTCTTACTGGATCCTTGTCTAGAATACCGAGTTATATAGTCATTTGTTTTCTCCTCGGTATTGCGGTGCCAAGACAATTTGACCTCCACCCCTCTTCTTGAGAGATCGGTCAAGAAGTATATGTCCTCGAGCTCAATCTCAAGGATATGCTCCCCTACCCAGAAATCTTGTAGATCAGTATGCCACATCTCTATCAAGTGGTTCAGAAGCATGCCTTGTCTCCTTATTCCTCGTGTCTTGAATTTTTTTAACAATCCACACTCCAAGAGTGCAGACAAGGTGGTATCATCGTTGAGGGCATCCCTATTATCACCCTCATGCTCTCTCTCTTTCCACTCAATCATGGTTTCTCTTGGATCTTGAAAACTCGTGAAAATCATCAAAGGAGGCCAGCATTAGAACCTTGAAGCATTTTTTTGCTTGATGAATGAAAGGCCAGCCCTTTAAATCACGCCTCTACGTATTTTCGCGCCCCTTCAACAAAAAGAAACACAAAAATGATCAGTTTTCGCACCCCTGGCACATGCCAGAAAGCGAAAATTTCAAAAATTTCGCGCTTCACGATATATGGGGGGTGGGAAAATTCCTGTGCGCGCAAAATTTTGACCTAGGTGGCCTAGCCCCTCACCCAAACAAGCACGAAATCCAAAAAACAAAACATGAAATGAAAGAGCAGAGCAAGAGGACTAACTTGCTTCAAATGGTGGCTTCATTGGTGTCCTAGATCTCCCAAAATCGTCAGTTGCAAATTTGGTCTTCAACAAGGGTAAAAATCCTCTTGAGGTAAAAATAACAAGGTGAAAATGACTTGTTTTAAATTTACTCCTTTTTTATAACTTATGAAACTGGTTTTTTTTTGCTATGTTCATATTTATAATCTTTGTTTAATACATTTTCCACTCACTCTTTATTTTCTAACACTATTTTCTAGGGTTTGACCAGGTTTAAGCATGTTTATTGAGGATGTATACATTGGAGGAACCTTTTAATGGCCTTTTTTTAGCTTACTTTTCCTTTTTTCGTGCTCTAGATCTGAAACATGAAAAAGATTCCAAGCACTTTTCACACTTTAGTCGTGCTTGTTAAAACTAAGTAAAAAGTGTCGAGCTTGGTTCGCTTTACTAGTGCTCATAAAACGATGAGGAAGTATTAACATAGTATTATTTTATCTCTTTTTCGGGCTAGGTGGATTAATTTACGAAAAAAAGAACCCTGTGGAGTTTTTCTTTAAGCCCTTTTCAAACTCCCATAGTATGAAAATATTGCCGAGCGAACTTGTATTTTTCACGCTCGTAAAAGTGTTTGAAAAGTCGTCTATCTAGTGATAGTTTACCCCTTTTTCGGACCATTTAGACTAATTAGAAAATTGTATATTCTAGTCAATCATGACTAGAAGAGTTCCTCTAGGTATTATTTTATACTTTTTCGGACCTAGGAACTAACTGTTACGAAAAAATCCATTTTGGAATGTTCTTTAGATTATTTCAGACTCTCTAAGCATGAAAAATCACCAAGATTTCCTTCTTTGGACTCATGGAATTAAACATTGAAGGGCCCGCAAGGGATTGAACCCATCATTTCTTAGGTTCGTAAAACATGTGAGATTGGGCTCATCCAAAGGGTGAGCTATATCGAGCATCTGTTATCCTCCTCAAGCTCGTTAAAAAACAAAGAGGTACTCATCAAACATGATGGGGGGAAATGGGGGAATGGACCAACTTTGATTTTTATGGCAGCTAGTGAGTCGTCACCTTTGAACATGGCATCTATTTGCGTCTTGTCTTACAATTGGGTACTCAACTTGTCCTTGAGTCATAATCGAAACCGTGAGTCTTTCTTCTCCTTTGAGTCATCCATAGAACACCTCGATCCTCGTCATGTTATGTTTTGGTTGTTTCCTATTTAACTCAATGCTGCCAAGTCATAGGTCATGCCATTATATGTTCAAAGGAAAGTGTCATCTTGAGTCAACCTTCTGCAAGGTCATTAATCTTTCATCCTCGTCTTAGTACTCATTCATATCTTTACTCACCATCACTACCTTGTGTCGGTTTCATGTCAATGACATGGGAATCATTATGGCCCTCCTTCGATGAGTCCATTCCTATCGATTCCAACTCATCATCCGGGAACTGGGATTAGAAACCAATTTAGTACCTTGGGACCTGCATGCCTCAATTGTAGGTTTCCTCGCTTTCGGCAGTAGGTTTACCCCATTGGCCTCTAATCGAAAGATTCCACGAGTGTTCGACTCCAACTCATCTATTCACATTTTAGTGGAATGTACAATGATACCTTGGGGATCATTATCATCATCGACGATTTCCCTCACACTTGTTAACGATTTACATTATTGATCGGTAATCAAGTGGTTTGTACCATGTTCGAATTCAACACATTGTAATAATGCGGTTAGATTCGTATCGGTTCGGGATTGGGTAGAAGACCTTCGGCTATTTTGGTATATTGTTATCTTACCTAGGTTGTAATGGACAATATTTTTTAGTACGTTCCCACACAAATATTATGGTGGAAGCCTCACTGATGTACTGCCACACAAATCCACTCTTATATTGGTCATGGCTGTGTCATTATTTCGTCATGGATCTACGCTTATATCTTAGTAGCCATGATTGTGTCCAATCATTCAGGTATGTATCCATGATGTAGGTTGGTGGCCATATCCTCAGTCAATACCAACATGGATATGCAATGTATTGGTCGGCAGGCATGTTTCGAGTCGATTTGTTTTGAGCCCGGGTATGCATGCCTCGGGGTTGATAAGAATATGATAAGTCTTTCGTAGCTCTCCTCCAAAATTTCTTTGGCTATATTTTGAGAATCTACAATTTGGTAAAGTGTTTCGGCCATCAAAAATTTTCTAACATCACACATTAGGGGGCTTCTGTTATACCTCATTTTGTCATCCTTGATTGTGCATCCTTTACCACCATGGAAAGCATGGAGTTTCACAATCTCCTAAGTGTGTTAGAGCTATTATCATTCAAGTTGGAGAAGTAACTTAACCCCATGATGTCGAATGCCACTTCACCTAACTACTTCCAACCATCAATGGATGTATTTTCGTGCCCTGCTCAGTCATGGGGGCGTGAAAAGCCAACATTTTTGTGTTTTGCTTAACTCTAGGGGTACAAAAATTACAACTATTTCGCGCCTTGCACAGTGTCTGTGGCATGAAAATTTAGTTGAGAAAGATTTTCCTTGGATATAGGGATCCCTTATCTCGAGGATTTCATCATGCCTTCGAATCTCATCCTGGTTTTCCTTGTAAAGTAAGTTGGGTGTTATGAGATCCATGTTATCCTACCTAGATACACATCCTCCTCTCTTGATCCAATTCATTCTCCATGATGGTTGAACTCCCTCACCCTATATCAAGACCATTTCTCTTTGGTTTTGGGGATTAGACACATAAATATTAGGTCTGAACTATAGTTGCAGAACCACTTGTGAAGGAGTCCTCAAGTTCTCAAGATTATCAAAGGTGGCTTGTTGAAAGGCATAGGAGGAGATGTTGTCGGAATGAACTCAGGTATAATGCTTCATTGTATTACTTCATCTTTGGATTTCTAATGAAGAACTTGGGCCGTTCTTTGAAATTGCATGTTTCATATTGAAATATTTCAATTTGTACTTGTTTGAGTAGAGAAATTTAGCCTAACATGTTGGTGTAGGAAAGTAGATTCTCTTCTCTCTTTTGTTTACAGGTTCTCTTACTTGGATCATCAAGCAAAGAGTTGGATCAACAAGGAGAAGTGAAGATAATTGTCTTGATAGAGGTAAGTCATCTACTTTTATTTTCTTTCATGTTAGGATTGCTGGAATGAGTGTGTTAAATCTTGGAGATTAGATTCCCATTTGATTTATTTCTGTCTTTGATTTGGTTTAAGGGATCCGTCTTGTTATCCAAGAGATTTTCATCTTATCCGTAGGAAGAAAATCTTATCACAATAGGGGGAACCACTTAGTTAGGGAGCACTAATGACTCTCCTTACTAACTTCGAGGTGATCCCTTATAGTGATTGAAAGGGATCCCGAGGTACATCTGCAACTACTGCAACTCTCGGAATGTAGTGTTTTGACGTTGACGAGAGATGAAGCACATGATAAAACAAGAGTCTTATCCTGAGAATTGAGATCATATTGTAACCGACTGGTGGACAAACAAACCCGACACAAGACTGGTTGATAAGCATGGGGCTCATAACTTCCTTTGGTTGATGTAAACATGGGGAGTAGGGACAACAACTTTTCTTTTGGAATGGACAGAGACAAATTGTAAGTGAAAGCGATTTGATGGAGACACAAAACAAATGGTAATGTTGGTCGAAAAAACAAATACTGGTGAAAATATGGAGACTCAAATACATCGATCGAAGGTGACTATAAGTTGCTGCCAAAATAATATGGCGTTCTCTCAATGTGAGATGACGAGGGAACTTGTTTGTGCATAAAGTATAATGGTGGGATCCCCACAGTTTTGGGTGTGTCGGGGGATCATTTAGATGATGGGTGGAGTCCCTACTATTTTGAGTGAGATGGGGGACACTTTCAAAAATGAAGTGGAGGGTAACTTGCGGACGCAAAGACGGGTTCCCCATGAAACAATGTCATGCAGTGTATGCCTGCAAGCTAACTGAATGGAATTGGTTTCTTCAGAGGTTGGGTGCCCCATAGGTGTCTTTGCGGGGGTTATGATACGAGGAATATTGCAGAAGGTAAAGTGCTCATGGAGGTATGAGGGGGTTCTCTGAATCATTCTTGTAACATGTGCCAAGGAATCTTATGAGGTCTACTTGGTGGAGTAAATGTACAAGTATAAAATGATACTTTAAGGGGGGGTCTTTTCAAGCTGTATCAGATTCCTCGGACTTGTGTGGGATCAGAATCATGGGTGTCAATTGATGACTTGGATGGAAATGGTACGCACACCCATGTGGGATCATGTTATTTCCAATTATGACGTTGATGACATGTCAAGACTAGAATTTGGGGTCCCATGGTTATCAGTGGGAATACTGGTAAATGCATTGTAAGCAGAGGGAAAACATTGCCTATATGCCAGTTTCAAAATGATACCTATGAGACAAGCCTAGCACCATTGTTGAGGGATGGAGTCTTATTCTTATAATGGAAAAACAAGAGACTCCTGCGTGTCTCATTCGTAATCCTGCACATACGATGCGAATACCCAAGTGTAGTAAAGAGTGTGACCAAGGTATTGACGATGCATAAATAATAACCAAAAACATAGTTCACCTTTCCATGATGTTTATGCAACATGTGATGGTTCCGAAGGATCCAAGTCTTTGTCGGTAGATGATGAATCGTCACTAGTGAGTAAACCATACAAAGATGATGTTGTATCAATGGTGTCCGTTAAGGTAGGTGTTACCTCCTCGGTTTTTGGCCTTTGCGATGTCGCATGGAGGGGAGCAAGTTGACCTTGCACTCTCAAAAGTTCGAGCTCAAAAGTTTGAGACGAGATTCTCGTTTGACATGCAAAATGGGGCACTGAAATGAGAAGTGAGTGGTCTCTCCACAAGATCGGCAAGGTCTTGGTACACGTGGACGAAAGTGTTCTTGGACTTACTGGGTGTTGATTTGCTCCATTATGCATGCAATGGCACTAGGAGGAAGCAAGTGTGTGGAATGTCCACATGAAGAGCATTCATTGTATGGTGGCATTGTCGTAGGACTAGATGGTTCTTAATACGTTGTAGGATCTATCATGATTTCGGCAGCTGGTGCAACTTTTGTGAGAGGGGCGATTGATGATGTTGCTGACGTTGTGACCACATTAGTAGATGTGGATTCTTGGGATGAGGAGAGAGGTTTCTCAATCATCACTTGGGTGAGACGAACTGTTGCCAATGCCTCCCTATATCGAGGGATTTCGGGGAAATGATGTGTGTAGTGCCCATACTGAGCACATATGGAACATGCGTGATTCGTATGTAGTGTTATGGACTTAGATGTAGGCAAGGGATAAGTGCCCCTTTTTACCGTCGGTGGAGCGTGGGTGATGCTAACGGTAGTGTTAAGAAAATTTCTTAGCTACTGTAAAGTAGATCATACATTTGTCGCATGGCATTACTGCCCGCAAATAGAACATGGTGATGTGACCCTTTGATTGGGAATATTGATCATAACTGGGGATTTTAACTCTTGATGGTTGATGCCCCCTGATTTAGGCTTCGCGGTTTCAACTGAATTAGATGTTGATATAGGTAATAGAGGACCTTTCAACTTCTGTTGTTTGGTGCCCCAATTGGTGGCCTTAGCGACGACTGATTGTGGTGTAGTTGCGGATGTCATAAGTCGGGATGTTGTAACTAAACGTGTTACGGGCCTTGCATCTGTACTAGCTGAAACATGGACAAACTCATAATGGGCGACTGGTTTGAAAACCATATTTGGGTAGGGTGGTGTGAGGTACCATAATGATATTCCCAAAGATAGCCTAGGTAGAGTTAAATGAGCCATAACCGGCGTCCCTTGTACACCCGTGGGAGGATACAAGAATGGGATTTGAAAAATCGGTGGTACCGATGGACTCAACGTTTTTTCAATGCCTTGACTCAGCGGTCGTGTTGATGACAGTGTTGAGGTGGAGACGGCTCCATTTTCAATGGTGAAAATTGTGCACATTAGGTTATCGGTCAATGTAGGGATCTTTGGTGGTGGTCTCGAATATACTCCTAACAAATTGGATTCCTTGTACATACCAGGGACAATGCCAACATATGATTGATCATCGCCCAGTACAGTTGGTAGGAAATTGTCGAGGTTGCTTGTGGTATTAGGGTCATAGTAGTTAAGTCGGTCTACGGTAACTGCCTTCCCATTTAATGGAGACATCATGATACAAAAGAATGAGGAGGCTAACGCCTCCATGGAGTACATATACCTACACCCCAAGAGGATGTTGTAGTCGAGTTCTGCGTCAACTACTTCAATATCGATCATGACCATCTTGACCCAAGCTCTATGGGGACATTTTGGTACAATCCACTTGGTTGGGATGGTCTCCCATATACGAGCGAAGAGCGATAGATGAGGGGACCAGCTCGGGAGATCCTAATCGTTTCCATAATTTTACAGACATAACACAAGTGGATAGGCCTTCATCCATGATACAACGATTGATCATGACGTTTTTAACCGTGATTGGAACTTGAAATGCGACCGATGATGGTAGTCATAGATCACCTTTGTAAACATCAAAGGTCATGAGATATGAGTTGGATGGATTGACGGCGCTGAGTGCATTCAGTAATTCCTTTCGTTGTGTTGGGAAAGACTATAACACTTCTAATGTGGACATACCCGCAGGTGATTGAGCCAAGTCATACACAACATTATAATTGTGGGCCACTTTCATGTGAGGGTTATTAGGGATACTCCGAAGTGGAATTTTTGGAATTAGTGGGATTTTTTCAGTATTCGGAAGTGACATCTATAGAGGCCCCCCCGAGGGAATAGGAACATCTTCCACTTGCGGGGTGGAAAGCCCATAATAACCCATGGCTCGTGTTTGAAAGTTGATATCCAGAGTATATATATTTTGAAAAGAGCCATCTTCGGCTGGACGAGGGTCTTGCTGCTGTGTAACTACACCTTGATTCACAAAGGGTTGTTGCAACAAGGCAGTTTGTGGTTGGGGAGTATTCACTGCCCGAGGAGGATTCGTTATCGTCTTCTTTTTGGATTCCACTAACTGTTGGTAGTCGGGGATAAGAGGACAATGATGCGTGTAGTGATCATAATCGCTGCAAATGGAGCAACAATAATTGGTTCTCACGGTGGGGTTATTCCCTTGCTTGGGGGGGTTGTTAGTCCTTGTATTTTGGTCACCCGTGTTCTGGTTTTGCTGGGGAGGGGGATTTCCCGCTTGCCTCGGCTGCAGATTCTGCTTGTTCTTACCTTTCTTCTTCCGCTGAGTCTGTGGATTATGGGGGTTTGCAGCGTTCAAATGCTCAAAATGTTGAGCTAGTTGGACGTAAGAAGGTTGGACTAGGTTTACCCCCATATGGGGGGCAGATTGTTGTCAAGTTGGGCATGGGAAAGGATAGTAAGGGTTATATACCAGGGGTGGGATAAATGCGGTTTGAGTTCCATAAGAGGTAGATGTAGGAATGACTTGTGCCATTGGCTATGTAGGAACTGTCATTACTTGACTAACGTTCAGGTACATAGGACTATACGGTCCATACTGGAATTGACCAACTAGTGGGGTTGGTACTGGTGTAGGGGGTATCGACGTAGGTGGCATGGATGGGTAGTACGGAACCATGTTAAATGGAGCTGACGTGGTAAGAGGAACCTTTCCTAGATGGGAAACGGACCCAATAAGCCCATCTGTTGAGTGTGATGAGCCAAATGGATCAGGATCCAACAACTGATGTTGAGGGCCATCATGGAGGATTGTGTAAAGGTAGCCGAATTGTGCTCTCAAAATGGCCTCTTCCTTGCTTTGCGACATGGAAGTGGCAACATCTTTAGCTATGGAGGGTTGGAGATATTTGATAAACCAATCCAACAAAAAAGGAGGTTGTATTTTGATCTTGCAAAATGTGCGGCGTCTACGCCATTCATGGATGTGGTCCGCGATGTGGGTGGAGGCATTTTGTCAAAAATCAGTGAGAATTTCAAGGCCTAGGTCGTGTCGGATTGGAAATTGGAAGTGCATAAGAAATGCGGTGGCCAATGTCGGAAGTGTTGAATGGGTTCCACTTGTGAGGTTCACATACCATTTTTCTACTGTTTCGGTGAGGGTACGCTAGAAGAGGCAAAGCCTCACGGGGTCATCCACTATGATGTTAGATGAAAACCATAAGTGGAAAGACATAATGTGGTGGGAGGGATCGTCTCCCTATTTTCCTTCGAATTTGGGAATGTTAGAAGGAAGCTTGTCTGGCATAGTCGGCCATGTCGCATCATGAGAAATGGGATCATTTGTTAGTATGGACAAATTAGGTATATTTAAACTAGCCATAAATGGTAAGGTAGGGATGACTGGTCTTGCCATTGTACGTAGGATGTGATTTCCATGAGGGGCCGAACCAGGTGGTGTTGTAAACAATGGTTGACCTCCTATGAGATAGGATGGGTCAAATGGAACCGAGGGATCTCCTTGGGGAGAAGCCAATAGGGTACTACTTTCGATGGGGGAAGAAGTAGTGAAATTAATAGTTTCTCCGAGAGGAGAAAATGCGCCTAGTGAGGCTTGGCCTCGACTAGTGTGATCATCTGTAGTAGGATCTAACAGCTGTAACAAGCCTCACACAAACTCTCAAGAAGTTCCAAAGAAGAAGAGAAGAATGCACTCAATAATCACTCATGAACACAAAAAATGGAGAATAGCAGTATCATACATCAGCTGTGAGCTAGCACTGTGAATGATGAATACAATAATACAATAACTATGATAGAGAATTCGAATTAACCAAGGAGGTGATTCGAATCATGCTCAAAGTCTAGCTCGGATAACATTGGAGACATCATCCAGTCAGTAGTATCAGTCATAAATGGTAATAGGCAGTCAAGTGAGTCTAATTGAGTCTAACAGAACCATCTAGGCACAAATCAGGGGATGGAGACTCCAAGGAGGGCGCATGAGGCTGTCAAAAGATCAAGTGGCACTCCAGAACTAGCTAACTAGGAGCTACAGGCAGTTAGCATGAGCAATTAGTGGAAGAACCGCTCAATCAATGCTCTAACTAACTGTCAGACAACTGGTAGGCGAGATGAGGTGCTCTAACTGAATGATAACCGGTGGTAGGTGAGAAAAGGTGCACATGTCATGCAGAAGAGTCAAATAGGGCACATCAAGTAGGTAGGAGGGCTACTAGGGGATGAAGACAGGCTCTAGGGAGCTAAAAATAGGCTCTAGGTGTTCGGAGGACCACCAAGATGATGACTGGATGCATGCAAATCTAAAAAATGATGGTAAGAATATTCCAACACCCCCCTGCAAGCTATACTATGAGGTAATAACTGAAAACTGAAAAAATGGGGCCCTGGTGACTGAGACCAACGGTCACCCCGTACAATCAATCTAAATAAACTAAGTGAGGAAAGAGGGAAAACCCAGTGGGAAGAAATCCCTCCCTCAAAATAGACTGAAGGATGCTAATGTAGCATATCATCACTCACCCCAGAAGGAGGAAAGTGTCCTTCGTTTCCAAAGAAGGATCGATCGATATGAAATGGATCAGTAATGTGAGAAGGATGAAACCTTCCATTCTGAAAATCTGATCTGGTTCTTCTCTGATCATGTGGATCACCAACCAAATCACCGGTATATCAGAGTGTAATGGCTTCCCATTGAGGAAGAGGAGGATCATCAAGTGAGAGATCATCAGGTTCTTGTGGATCTGGATCTCCCATCCGTTCATATTCATCATCAATTGCTAGAAATTCAGGTTCTTGTAGATCTAGATCTAGCATTCCCTCGTCATCATCTCCATCTTCAGATTCTGAATCTGAAATCTCATGTGATGATGCTTCGCTCTCTTGATCATCAATCAAAGGAGGAGTGGTAGGCAAGCTATCAATCTCAACAGAAGGAGTATCGTGGAGAGGCCACTCCTCAAACTATACACTCCTTTCTAGGAATGTGGTGATGGTCGTAGGATCGAGTAGCTTATAGGCCTTTGCATCCAGTGCATAGCCCACCATAATGCACACTCTGCTTTGTGGATCAAGGGCTCTCCTTTTGTTAGTTGGAATCCTTGCCCATGCTTTGGATCCAAACACTTTAAGATGAGATACATCAGGTTTGTATCCCATCCATGCTTTGAAAGGAGTAGTGTCATTGAGTCCTTTGTGAGGGTCTCTGTTCTGAAGATAGGAGGCACAGTTAATGGCTTCTGCCCAAAAACTAGGGTGCAACCCTTTCAACTTTAGCATGCAGGTGGACATTTCTTTCAATGTTCTATTCTTCCTATCAGATACACCATTCTGTTGTGGTGTATAGGGAATAGTGTGTTGCATCTCAATGCCCTCTTTAGCACAAAATTTAAGAAACTCACCCTTAATGTACTCACCACCATTGTCAGTGCAAATGGATTTTATCTTCCTAACTAAAAATTTCTCTACAGAAGACTTGAAAATTTTGAAGAATCCAAATACTTCTGATTTCAATCTAAGGAAATATACCCATGTGAATCTAGAATAATCATCAATAAAAGTGAGTACATACCTTGATTTGTTTAGAGACAGATCCAGAAATGTACCAACCACATCACTATGGATGAGATCTAGAGGATGAGAGGCTCTCCTAGCCTTCCCCTTCTCAAATTTCTTCTCAGGATGCTTCCCCACCAAACAACCATGACAGTTTCCCTTGGCAAACTTAATCCTTGGCAGCCCATCAACCATCTCCTTTGCATGTATGTCATGCAAGTACTGATAGTTAAGATGCCCAAATCTTTCATGCCACAATCTGCTTTTTTCATTGGCATGAGTATGGAGAGCTGATTGCTTCGAAAGATGTAAGAAGTGTGAGAACTCATATAGTTTGGAGTTGTGATTTGCAACTCCTTTTTCAATGATTTCACCTGAAATCATGTTTTGTATCTCAACTTTATTTGGAGAAAAGATCACTCTTTTGGGCTCTCCAATATGAGTCATTTGATACACTGAAAGTAAATTTGTTGTGAGAGAAGGAACATAAAGCACATCAGAAAATTAACCATGGTCAATATTGATTCTTCCAATCCCCTGAGAGGAGACTTTTGAATCATTTCCCAACATGATATAAGGGCCAACTGAGCATTCGAAGTTGGAGAAGAGATCTTTGGAGGAAGACATATGTCTTGATGCTCCTAAATCTATGATGAATGAGGATGTTGTTGATGCACTTTCCATGAGAGCATGGCATATTTCTTTGTACTTAGATATAGAAGGTTCAGTATCAGTATCTTTCTTCCTTGCACATGCAGCTACAGGGAGATTGTTCTTCTCAAGTTACTGAACCATCATATCTATAGTTTTCCTCATACAAGAACTCTCAGGATGAGATCCTCAATGACAATATGTGCACTTGGATCTGCCCTTCTGAGATTGCTTGTTCTTCTTTGAGTTCAAAGCCCCATCTGACTGATATGGAACATCTTTAGGCTTTGTATCATTCGCTCTCTTTTCAGAAAATTTTTGCTTGCCCTTTGCATTCTCTCTTTTGGCCTCAACAGTTGTAAGGGACGAATCCAACTTTGGTTTGATCATTCCCATGGAGATTAAGTTCTCCTTGTCTTATGTGAGAGATTGGATGAAGTCATCAAGTGAGGGAAACTTCCATTTTGGAATGGACATCTTAGCTGACTCAAATGTGGAGACAAAAATTGAGAAGTTTGGCCCCAATTTGGAGAGAATGGCAAGAATGAGTTGTTTGTCTTCTTTTACTATCTCATATCTCTTCAACTGAGAAATCAAGCTTTTGAACTTGGTTAAGAAGGCATTGATTGTGATGAACCTGCAACAATAATTAATGAGAATACACGGGACAGCAGAAATAACAAAACTCAGAATCACTTTTATATTGATCACAGGCCACTTCGAGGGGGCAACCTCCTTTGAGCAAGCTCAATACAAATAACTTCACCGTGCCTTCATAGGCCTCAACACACACTTATATACTAAGCCTAGGTGACAATACCATGGGTCAAGACCATGGGCCAATACAAACTATGGATCGACAATACTATGGGCGACTTACAAAGCATATGCGCCAAACAACAATAACACAAACTATGGATCAACAAATACTACGGGACGACTTACAAAGAATATGCGTCCAACAACAATAAATTAATAAAGTAAAGACATGGGTTCCTAACATCCCCTCCCCCTTAGAAAAAGCTTTGTCCTCAAAGCTTGAGATGGGTAAATTGATGCAAAATCTGAAGGAGTGGTTCCCCTGTAGCATCCTCAGGTTGCACACCGGGCCACTGAGGCCTTTTGAGTTTCAGGGAGGATTGTGTGGAAGGCTGTAGACGAAGAAGAACCATATTAACTGCGTGAAAAGTGCGCTCAGAACGGTGTTGATCGGCTTGTTGTTTCAGTCGAATTCTTTCCATGTGAAGATTGTCCTGCAGAATGAGAAGAATCTAATCATGGTTTCGAAGAATCGAGTCAATTGCCTGAACTGGGGAGCTACTGAAGGTGTAAGAAAGAAGAACTGGCATTGCCTATCCAGAGACTGCTTCATATGGTGTCCTTTTATATGTGGTACTGTACCACTGGAGCGCTTCTAGGAAATCCATAGAAATAGTTGTCCAAATCTGTGTAGGGATGGGCAAGGGTTCGAGCAGTCCCGAAAGGAGTGTCGTTTCACCCTTGTTGACTTGGAAAGTATCACAGTCAACCAACATCCGTTGAATTATCATTTTAAGTCCCTGCCAAAAGAAGTTACATTGTTCCCAGTCATACGTTTGGAGGAACCCAGAGTGCCGGGCCGATGAAGAAGCATGGGGTTCATAGAAGAGATAGCCCCGTTGAACAGATTGCAACCAATTTGGAACAAGTAGAGAAATAGCTGTAAGAGAAACTGGGTCATCAAACGTGCGAGAAGGAACATCTGCCACCATATTGTCCTTACCCTTCTAGTAAGTGATTGCATAGTCATAACCCATGAGTTGGATAACCCATTTCAGGTGTGCTGGGGAGGAGAGCCGTTGTTCCAGGAAATTTTCCAAACTCGGGAGATCAGTCTTGATGCAGAAATAATTCCCCAATAGGGATGGCTGCCACTTTTGTATTGCATGCAAAATAGCCATCATGTCCTGTTGAGATGTAGATGCGGCTAAATGCTTACCAAAAAGGTCTCGTGAAGGCGGCAAGTCCACTGGTGCAGCAAAGACACCCGCATATCTACCCAAGGAAGTAGTGGAGGTCGTTGGTGGGTACGTCTGAATGGAATGGAGCTGAGCGATGAAACCATGTGAATTCCTCTTAAGGATCTTTTCCAAGCAATGTGAATTGATGATGCGGAGAGACCCTGGTTGTAAGCCTGTAAATTTGTGTTGTGTCCCATTGACGGAAAACTGCATTGAGATTTCAGCAAAATCCCATAAGATGGGGCTAAGTGTGCGTAACCATTGAACGCCCAAAACCACATCACATCCTCCTAAAGACAAGGCAAACATGTCAGAGCGCAGGTTATAATCTTCCAGAGAGATACGCACATTGTGACACTTTCCCTTGCAAGGTAAGGTGTCCCCATTGGCAACCATGACTTCAAAGTTGGAGCAAGGATGGATAAAACAATCATCCTGTTTTGGCGATCTGAGGGTCAATGAAGTTATGTGTGTTGCCAAAATCAATGAGTATTGTAAGAGGAAGCTTCTTGAAGTAACCCCTGACCCGCATTGTTTGGGGGGTGGTGACACCGGATAAAGCATTGAGAGATATCTCTGGTTGGTCGTCCTGAGATGGGGGGTCAATAGGAAACTCTTGAATGTCGACCTGATCATCCATTGTATCTGGAGCTTCTTCACCAATTTTAGAGGCAGGCGGAAAATCCATATCCAAGAAATAGAGCTTTTGCTGAACACATTTCTGTCCCTGAGTGAATTTATCATCACAATTATAACAGAGCCCTTTTTCTCTGTGTGCCTGCATCTCTATTTCAAACAAATGCTTGATAGGAGTTGGTCGAGGAGCTTGCGGAATGGGAGGTCGTTGAGAACCCATATCTTGGAAGGGAACAAAAGAGGGTTTGGAGCGTTGTTGGGCTGCAAGCTTGTCTTCCGCCAACTTAGACAACCCTAGGACTTCCATCATTGTGTTGGGACAAAACATTTTAACCTCTTACTGGATTTCATCCTTAAGACCACTGATAAAACAACTCCTGTGGAATTCATTAGACAATCCTTCTGTGTGATTGGCTACTTTCTCAAATTTTGTCTGATACTCTCTCACAGTGCCACTTTGACGAAGTTTAGTGAGTGCTCCGATGAAGTCATCAAAAGCACTAGGACCAAATCGTTGCAAAATGAGTTGGCAAAAATCTGTCCATTTTGGCTCATCATGAGCCTTGATGTACCAACGGTGCCATTGCAGGGCTTCCTGTTCCAAACGAAATGATGCAAGTGCAACTTTTTGGACATCAAAAGTATCATGCAGACTGAAATATTGATCTGCACGATAGATCCATCCAGTCGGATCAGTACCGTTGAAGCAAGGAAATTCAAGCTTTAGACCATGGAAATTGCTGGAAGAAGAGAACCCATTGGCTGCAGAAGATTCTTGCTGTCGATTATTGTTCATGGCTGAATGCTGAAGATGGAGGCTGTGAATTTTTTCATCCAGATCTTGGAGTTTGGTTTGGATCGCTGCAAGTGCTTCCTCCATAGTTTTTGCTCCTGCGCGGGTGACAACCATAACCAGGAGTTTTTTTTTTTGTGGGGGAAATGGATAGAAAAAAACAAACAAAAGCTGCTTTAGTAAAGGAAAATTTGGATTTGGGAAAAACTTGGAGGGGTAATTGGGGTTTGAGTAGGTTTTGGACACTTTTTGATGGACAGGGAAGCAAAAAATGGGGATTTCAGAAGCGGAGTGAAAGAATGATAAAATTTGGCAGAGAGGGACAAAGAAGCAGAATTAGGAAAGGAACTCGGTGGTAAAATTTGAAGACGATTGGGTGAAATCTGAAAAAGTTATGGCAAACCCTAAAAATAGACAAATGTGAGATTTCGGTCTTTAGGAAGTGGAATTTGGGATAGTGTCCTCAGGAATGAAATATGCAGCATGGGATTACCGAGGTGTCAGGGAAGTTTCAAGGGAAACGGAGTGAAAACAAGGGAGATATGGCCAGAAAACAGAATTTTATACTTTTAATTTTTTTTAATTTTTTTTAGAAATGGATCTGCAACGGCGTGGAAGGGATCTGAAACAGATAGATCTGTAACGACACGGAAGTGATCGGAAGCAGAGGGATTTGAAGCGGCACCGACTGGATCGAAAATGGCTGGATCTGAAATAGATCTGAAACAACTTTTAGAATGGATCTGAAATGGCGTAGAAGTGATCGACAACAGTTTAGCTGAAAATAGATATGGACCCCATGTATGTTTGGCTTCCTAACAGTTCAGGGGTTTCACTCGACCACCAATGCTGTCTGACGGCTAGCGTATTAGGGCAGTACCCCTCACTCCACGGCTCAGGTAAAACTGATAACCGCTTTGCCACAAACGACAGCTCTTGGTTTACCTCACGAGTGGGAACTAGTCAATCAGGTAGGGGTCATTGCCCTTTTCGCTGGCAGGTCCTCTCAATGGGCCAGCTACTTCGGGGTTCTTGTGGTACTCCTCACAATGAGTTTTAGAGCTTATGCCCAAGTACTTCCCACAGTTAAGCGGATAGGGATTATTCCTAGATTTGAACTTGCAACAAATGCGAAAAAAAAAAAAATTGGCAGAAATTCCACCCAACGAGCTCAAGAAAGTGCTCTGATACCAGATGTGATGAACCTGCAAGAATAATTAATGAGAATACACGGGACAACAGAAATAAGAGAACTTAGAATCAATTTTATATTGATCACAGGCCACTTCAAGGGGGCAACCTCCTTTGAGCAAGCTCAATACAAATAACTTCACGGTGCATTCATAGGCCTCAACACACACTTATATACTAAGTCTAGGCGCCAATACTATGGGTCAAAACCATGGGCCAATACAAACTATGGATCAACAATATTATGGGCGACTTACAAAGCATATGCGCCAAACAACAATAACACAAACTATGGATCAACAAATACTACGGGACGACTTACAAAGCATATGCGTCCAACAACAATACACTAATAAAGTAAAGACATGGGTTCCTAACATTGATGGATTCGAAGCTTTCAGGACTCAAAGAGATGAGTTCATTCTCCAATTTATGACCTTTCAGATCATCTTTCTATCCAAAGAGGGATTCGAGCTTGTCCTAAACCTCTTTTGGAGATGTTAGATCGATGACATGGAAGTGAAGATCTTCAAAAATTGAGAGAAGAAGTAAGCCTACTGCTTCATCAAGCCTATCCAAGTACTTGGATTTCTCTACTGCACTGAGTGGTTCGACCATAGTTCCATTTAGTATCCCGGTGAAGCTCTTGGAACTCATGAAGAGAGCCATCTTCGCTTTCCATTCGACATAGTTGGAAGAAGTGAGTTTTAGATCCATTTGAGCAGTGAAGGTCGAATTGAAGAAGAATTAGAATGGGTGAATAAACCTACAAAACAATAAGAGTTTTGTGTATGTAGATTTGCTACACTTCGAATAAACACTGCCTTAGGACACTTGGCACATATGACTAAGTCCTTCACACCTGGCTAGCACTCACTGGATTGCTCCAGTGAATTCAAGGTAATGGCACCAGGATTTGTTTTGGAAACTCAGAGGCTTCTGGTGCTCAAGTGAAAGACAGCTACTCAAAGAAATGTTGCAATTGCTGCAATTCGAATAGCTGCTGGAAGCTCTGATACCATGTGATAATCTGCAGTAGGATCTAACAGCTGTAACAAGCCTCACACAAACTCTTAAGAATTTGCAGAGAAGAAGAGAATAATGCACTCAATAATCACTCATGAATACAGAAAATGGAGAATAGCAGTATCATTCATCAGTTGTGAGCTGGCACTGTGAATGATGAATACAATAATACAATAATTGTGATGGAGAATTCGAATTAACCAAGGAGGTCATTCGAATCATGCTCAAAGTTTAGCTTGGATAACATTGGAGACATCATCCAGTCAGTAGTATCAGTCATAAATGGTAATAGTCAGTTAGGTGAGTCTAACAGAACCATCTAGGCACAAATCAGGGGATGGAGACTCCAAGGAGGGCGCATGAGGCTGTCAGAAGATCAAGTGGCACTTCAGAACTAGCTAACTAGGAGCTACAGGCATTTAGCATGAGCAATCAGTGGAAGAAATGCTCAATCAATGCTCTAATTGATTGTAAGACAACTGGTAGGTGAGATGAGGTGCTCTAACTGAATGATAACTGGTGGTAGGTGAGAAAAGGCACACATGTCATGCAGAAGAGTCAAATAGGGTGCATCAGGTAGGTAGGAGGGCTACTAGGGGCTGAAGACAGGCTCCAGGGAGATGAAAATAGGTTATAGGTGTTGGGAGGACCACCAAGATGATGACTGGATGCATGCAGACATGCAAATCTAAAAAATGATGGTGAGAATATTCCAACAACTAGATGATCCTATCAATGTGGCATGGGAACAACACCGGATTGAGTTCCTTCCATGTGTAATATGGGGGGAAGGTGTAAAAACACCCCTCGAGAGAGGGGATAGGCCTTGCAGTCTACGAGACTGTCTCAGGATGTTGTTTTGTTCCTCAATGGTGAAGGATTTGTGTAAAATGAGAGTGATTGTGGAATTTAAACACAACTGAACAAATGCAAAAATATTCTAACCACAACAAATGAAAAATGGTGCAATAAGTGAATGACATGTGCATTGTCGGTTTTAGTGAATGAGTTCCCACATGTAGGTTCTTTTTACTACAAGTTAGTGAACTTGTAGTTAAAAAGAAAATAAATGTAAATTCCTTAGAAGACCTAACATCCTTCCTCTCAAAAGTAACTAGGCCTCCCAAAAGCACAATTGATGGTGATAATGGTATCCACTCACCAATCGACTAGTGGAGGTAACAAAGATTTAGTTCTATCGGTAATGGGGCCAATGTTCCAATAAAAAAGACTTGGAAACATCTCCCAAATGCAATAGCTAACTTCAGGAGTCAATTGCACTCACAATTGATCCTTGGTGATATCCTAAGTTGGGCCACTAAGTTTCCTTGCGTCAAGAGTGGATCAATGGTTCGACATGCACGGTATAGTGTTGTATCCCTACAACAAGTTGAGTGGCTCGTAGGGGAGAGCATGGCAGCTATACCTCGGCTTTCACCTCCTTGGTCACGGTGCACTAATAATCCTGGTTTTATTTTAACACTTTCTTCTAGCAGGATTTTGTAAGTACCCTAAAAGACAACAATGCTATGTTTCAAAATATTGCTAATGAAACTAGAATGGTGGACATTAATGGATGCTTAGCCCAATCAATCCTACCTAGCTAAAATTTTGTTTCGTGACCTCCCGTGGAAGATTTTAGTTGGTTAAGGCAATTACAAAGTTGATTTTAAAGTGTTTTAGGGTTCACTTATGCACTGTAAGAGAGGTATTTCACAATTCCTACCTTTCTGATTCACCAAGCTCACATGAAGTGTGAGGTGAAGAGCATAGTTGGATCGAAAGAGTGTTTAGGTCTCTTAGTGTGTGCTAGTGGTGCAAACGCATATGATGAAAGCAAAAAAAAAAGATTTATCGGCAAATTAACTAAAATAGTATATCAAGTAATGCATATGTTTAACTCTAAGAGATGTTCATGGTGCTTCGAAAAATAAAAAATTCTAACTAATAGACAAGTGTGCAATGGAGGTATTTCACACTTCTCACCCTTTTTCTGATTCACCAAGCTCACATGAAGTGCGAGGTCAAGAGCATACTTTGGGTGACAAGTGTCTTTAGGTCCTTACTTGTGTGCAAAAAGTTTATTCTGCACTAGCAATACTACTAAAAATAACATGTCGATTGGTGCATAAACAAGAAATGGTCTTGAATACTAGTGACAACATTGAGGCCCATTGAAAGCCTCAAAGTTGTTTACCGAGGTAAGTTTCAAGAGAGATGTACTCTTTACTTCTTAATCTTGGTCTAGGTGAACTAATTACTAACAAATTAAGTAATTATGCGAATTAGCCTTAATTTAAGTTTACTAGTAAGCAATATTTGGACTGCCAAACTAAGCTATGCAGATAAAAAGCAAATAAATAAAAGTAGCGCGGCTAAACCACACTTTGTCGCGCAAACTGCGTGGGTGAATACAAAACATATGCACTAAGCGGCATGGGTATCACACTAACCTTCCACGCGGATGACCTTGGCAGGGTAACGCGGGTTTGACACTGTTAACCTGGGCTATCTGTGTGACTGTGCTGTCGTTTACGCGCTATCAACGCAACCGAGATGTCAAGATCCGCGCTACTATGTAAAGATAACATGGAGCCAAATTATGGAAGCAAGAGGTGGAATACCTAATCTACTATAAGTGATAAATACCCAAAATTAGATACTTAGCAAAAAAAACCTGGTTTAATAAGAAATGAACAAAAATAAGTATGGTCACCATTAGAACCATTGTGGAAAAAATTGCACAAATGCACTCTTCCACTTGGTGAGGGGCAAGCCTTGTAGGTTGCAGCAAGGCCTCAGTTCTTGGAGCCCCTTTTTGGTTTTGTTGGTATTCCTCCAAGTGATCCTGTAAGATATTGTTAGTGTAGTTCACATTGAAATATATAAATATTGATAAAAACAAAATGAAAGAGATGGGGGGAGAATGCAAAATTCAACAACAACCAAAGATATGCTAAACCACTCTTGTATTGCCCAATGGAATAGTTGTACAACACCTAGGAGGTGTGGTATTCAAGGGAAGCCAACAATATCCCTTAGGGAGGCCTTTCTTATCCAAACTAAATGCTAAGTAGATCGAAGAGCAATGGAGAGAAACACTTTCCCTTAATGGAAGGTGGCAAGGGAACTTGGAAATGGTTACAATGGTAGGAAATGGTGGGTTATGAGGAACCTCCAACTCAAATCTAGCAGCATAACATTAATTTGATTTCTCTTTTCGAAATGCATGCCAATGGATTTCTTTTATAGTCCAAGAGATGGCCAACAAACAAGTAACAACTAGATCCAAATGTGAACTCTCCTCCTTCATAAACTACCTCCAAGGTAGACAAGGGGGGTTGATTAATGCCACCAAGTGTGCGAAGAGCCGAATTCGGATCTTTGGGGATGACTGAGTCTTCAATGTACTACTGGGAGAGAGTGGTCCTGCCGTTTTGACAGTAGCGCGACCATCGAAGGAAAATCCGTGCGGGTGTTACTCATATAACCTGCACTGTAGTATGGGTAAACTGTGTATTACCCGCGCTACCCTTTGTTTTGACTGTTCCTTGGCAGTTATGGACTCATGCTATGTTTTGGATATGTTGAGGATGCTTGTGGTGATATGCATTCTTTATGTTGATGACGCCTTACTGGATGAATCGCCGAAATGTCGCATGTGTGAGATTTTTAGGCATTAACATTGCCTCTTTGCTGAGAGCTCTCCTCTTGCACACTTGGTTGCACTATTTTTTTTGCCTATTTTTGTGATACAAACCATACCTATTTAGCATCCACACTCCTTTCACTATTTCTCCTATGAGGTACTCTTGTAGACTTCAAGGGTAGTCATCTGAGTACAGTTTCTTAAACTGCTCTCATCAGACCCCAGTTCGACATATTTCACTCTCTCCGGAGCCATTTTGCAAGACACCCGAGTTTGATTCTGAATCCTCACAATCCGGATAATCCCTGCATACACATATCAGTCTCCCTATGGCCACTATTAATCCTCTGTCACGAGGAGGCAACCCTCCTTCATGTAATCATCCCACTGGGAACCCTCTTACATGGAATCCTTTTATGGGGAACCTTCTTAGGAAATCCCACAAAAATATGGATTTCCACCAAACTAGGGAAAATTCCACCCAAAAGGAAAAATCCTGCCTAATTTCAAAAATTACTAGCGGTAGGAGGCAAATACCACCGTGGTTTAAAAACCTAAACCCTAAATATTTTTCCCTTTTATGAAGTATGAAGTTCCTCGTTCGAACCTTATTCCAACTCAAGTATTGTTACTCTATCGAAATTCCCTTCGAAGCTTGAAACCCATTTCTTATTTGTGTTTCAACCACAGTTGAGATTCAACACCATTGTGACGGATAGCTAGAGACACCAGGCTGCTTGGAGACCATGACAGCTACACTTCGTACGACTGTGAGGGCCCCTATCTTTTGAGGTACTCGTTATTCCATGTACAACCTATTCATTTTAATAAAATGAAATGATTCTTTGATATAATCTTTGTGTGTTAGATAATAGGGTTCAATGTTTATGGTTTACTGTTACATTCTATTGTTTACTGTTGCATTTTACTATTTACTGTTACCATTTACATTTATAGTTTGTTGTTTACTGTAAACACTTGAATTTACGACTTACTGTTTATTGTTTACCATTTACAAGCATATTTATATTTTCTTTTTATAGTTTACATGCATGCATGAATTTGCTTTCCAATTCATGTTATTTAGTTTCTAGATTTAATATCTCCCTATATGCATACTAAGATTTTCCTTTTATAGTAGATTTTATTATTACTGTTATCATTTACATTTACAGTCTGTTGTTTACTGTCACCACTTGAATTTATGGCTCACTGCTTATTGTTTACCATTTACATGCATATTTAGATTTTTTTTATAGCTTACATGCATGCAGGAATTTGCTTTCCATTCCATGTTATTTAGTTTTTAGAGTTAATATTTGCCAAATTCTTTTTTGGCTTCCATAAGCCTTAGTAGGTTCCTTTTGGCACGTTCAAGTGGTAATGGTAGTGGTTCTAATAATAGGGCTAAGTGCCTGACATTAAGAACTCTACTGAAGTTATCTATTACTGAAAACGTGAAAGAGTTTCAAGTATTTGGAGATTCATCAGTAGTGCTAGATTGGATGAACGGAACAAAGCAGATGTGGAATAACAAATTGCAAGGGATAGGGAATCTACTTAAGGATTTGGTAGGGGCTTTTAATTCATTCAGAATTTGCCATATATTTAGAGAACAAAATGAGTAGGTATATTTACTCTCAAAGGTTGGTCTTATATAACCTACAGGTTCCGTAACTTACACAAGAAACAAAAATGGTGAGGTAGAATAAAATATGGAAATCCTTGACTATATGTGATGATTGACAACAATTTTTTCTCATAAATGCTACAAGTTCAAATTTTAAATATTTTGATACGATTTACATAAAAAAAAAACTCAGTTCAGATATAAAATATGGGTGAGAACTTATAACTACTTATTTTGATGTTTTCTAAAATATAAAGAGATGAATCAAAGAGGATATAATACAATAGTATCAAAATTTCATGGTATTATTGATAAGGTAGAATTTTATAGCAGGATTTAAGAGACGTTTACTGCCAAATGCACATGAAGAGTGTATTTTGGCATACTTTCTTTTTTAGCAGAAACATATATATTGTATTGAAAAATGCTGAATGAATTCAGCGAAGTATTACAAAAAAGACTCTACTAGAGTTCAAAGGTTTCAGATAAACAATTATGCAATTAAATACTGACATATACAATATTCCATATGGAGTTATAAGCCTCCCAAAATTCTAAATATCCTAGACTACTATAGAATTTCACATACTCTCAAAGTAGCAAAACACAAAAAAAAAGAATATAATGACCAAACTAACTGCTAGAGTCACTAATTGTCCTCTGCTAATTAAAATCAACTTCTTCTTCATCACTGCCCAAACTCTTGTCTTCATTTCATGTATCTTCTTCATCCATATCTACCTATGCATCATAAAAATCGACCTCCATCTGTACATCAATTCCATTCTATGTGTCCGTCTCTTGTTCCTTATCTGAACCATCATCAAAATTCCCCTCATAGTCACCTTCTTGTTCTGTAGTTGTTAGATTAAAAAAAAAGTTTTCTTCATCACTATTTTTTCCAGAATTTATGCCATCCTTTTCGGACCCTTCTTTTACTAATTATAGAATAGAAATTCCATCATTGTTACAAGTCACACAATTCTCATCTATTTTGGAAAACACCCACCAATTTGGTCTTCATGTTTTGAAACTAATGCTGCCATATTTGTAACTTTGTTTTCACAAGTCTTGACCTCTACTTGTAAACTATCAAAATGAGTTTCTCCATTACTATTAAGCTCATGGTACAGCTGCTCTATTTAGCCCATACGATTATCCAACATAGGAGTGTGAGAAATTAGTTGATGGACTGCTTCAAACATACCTTCCATTTTGTCCTTCATCCATTTGAGATGGGTTTTAAAGTCGTTGATGTTGGCAACTGAAACATTCACTTGGTTTGTAAGATTCTCAACCTGCTTCTCAAGATCCATATTTAAAAGGATTCCTATATTACCAACTCTTCTGGCAAGCCCAATAAATTGCAGACTAAGGTTTACGATATTAAGGAACACAATAACAAAGTTGACACCAACAAAGGGCAACCCACAACCTTCACTTCTGAAAAAGAAAATAAAATTCCCAACACAATTTGGCCCTAACTCAAAATTTCCCAAATACAAACACAATCAAGTATCCCAAACCTACAAGTTGAATGCAAGAGCAGAGCTAAGGCGAAATACCTGAGATGGGAGAGAAACTAGAACATAACTCCTTACTCCTCGGGCTAAGGAGAAGGCTGAAGAATCCACATTCCCTGCCACCATTCCAAACAAGAGATCCCTGAGAACTGTACCTAAGGAAATGACCTTTAGAAGCAAGATTTTATCGGAGAGGAAACCCATTAACTCATAACCTCCGCACGCAGAGAAATAATGAGTGTTGATACCAAGGAGCCAACCTTCCTTAATGCATTTGGTTCCACCATCGATGCATTCACCACCATCGAGAGGAATGGACACCTCCCTATTCACACAATTCAAAAAACATGTGTCGTGGAGGCCTAATAAGACCATCCACATAATGAAAAGATTAAATGTCATAATATTCTATTAAAACTTAGGGAACTCAATAATTATGAATTGGCCCTCCATTTATTATTAATCCTCCTTGGGGTATGAGGAAGATCAATTTGCTAAGTTATCTATCGGTTGGTTCGAGGATCGCTTGACATGAAAAAACTTGATTAAATGAAACCGTGGAAAAATGCCCAAGATACGAATATGAAGACGATTGACTAAAGGGTCTACAATTGAAAGGCGATTTCTTGTTTGAGACAAAATAATCATGGAGTCCCCACTCACGACTAAAGGATGTCTTCCTTCTTCTAAGGCCAGTTTTAGTCTTAGAACAAAGCATACCATTCCGCTTGATTATTGGTACCTGTCCTTAATCCCCAAGCATAAGTTTTTACTATATTTCCCATAGGGTCAAAAAGCACACCTACCGCACAACCCTCCCCAGCATTTTGGTATACTTTATAGTAAATAAAAATGGGATTTTTTTCATAAAAAAAAAATGTTTAATATTTTAATCTTATATTTCTTAGAAACATCTCAAATACTAAAACATCTCAGCATTTTTTAGTAATGTAATGGGTGAGATGAGAACTGGAGATGGTGTTAAATAAATAATTAGGAGTATGAAAAATTACTTATAATAAGGCCATATTTTATTAGTGTTTTAGGCTATAGAATGAAGGAATTTGGACTTCTCAATTTATAAAATTGTTTTGTTCATTTTTTATTATAAAAAATATTATATTTTATCAACGTAGCTTTGCTTGAGAAAGTTCAATACAAACTTATTTTAAAAAAAAATAGTGTATGTGATCAAAGTAGCTTTGGTTGAGAAAGTTCAATAGAAACTTATTTAAAAGAAGTTTAAAATCCAAGTGAGCTTGAAAATTCGATTTAAATCTTACAATGAAGTTAATAAGTTAAATGATTTAAAAGAAGTTTAAAATCCAAGTGAGCTTGAAAATTCGATTTAAATCTTACAATGAAGTTAATAAGTTAAATGGCTTTTTTTTGCCTATTTATAAAAGAAGGGTGTCAAGTGAGCTTGAAAATTCGATTTAAATCTTACAATGAAGTTAATAAGTTAAATGGCTTTTTTTGCCTATTTATAAAAGAAGGGTGTCATTTACATGGACATTGAATTTATTCTTTTTTTTTCAAAATATCATTATATATATTTTTTTGGACTGTTATTGCGAGAATTCAAAAGCACAGACATTGAAGTTACTCTCTGAACTTTTAATTAATTACATAGTTAGTTACATTTTCTTTGATACTTAGCTTCTTTTGTGATATTATTATTTCCCCGAAGGGGATCATTTATGTATCGCCAAGAACCTATTATTTTCTCTTATAGCCTATAAATATAGCCTATACATTTCTTTCTACTATAGTTATTCTATAGTTGGAAATATATGTTATTAAACAAAATTTTAAAAAATAAAATTTTCTGAATTTTTATTGGTAGCAAATTGTGACGTCATCCTCGTTTTTCCCTTCCTAGGAGGGGGTGGCGGGATGACGTCTTCTAATTTTTAATTTTGTTGCAGGCTTTTGTCAACTTTAATGGAGTAAGCTATTGACGAGACGTTTTAGTGGCCCTTTGTCAATAGGTCAGTCACCGACATATTTCGTAGAATCCCTATTATTTTGGCTATTGAGCCTATAAATTTTTCTTGCAGCTATAGTTTGAACTATGTTATATTAAATCTAATTTTTTAAATTGGTATTTTTTTAAAATCTAATTGTTTGCAGAACAACGTCATGGTCATTTTAATGTGCAGAGGGTTTCAGGATTTAGTGCAAAGGTTTGCAGACTGGTTGCAGACTTATTTAATATTATGTTGATTGCATTCCTATTGAGTGCTTTAACGATAACCCTTCACTCTCAATGCCACCAAGCAGTAGGATACCACACAACTTTTGAAACCTGTTACCTCATTGCATGGAACACACATGGAGCATCCTTTCCTACTCCTTCACATGGCCAGTCAATGCTAGTAGCTGAGGTTTAGTTAGTGATAGTAGCTGAGGGTATTTTCTACTCTTGTTCACCTCTGCAACTTGGCAATGGCGTTTCTCTCCCACAGGGCTCATTTGAGGACCCCTTTTTCCTTGCTAGGTGCAGTTCCAGGCCAAGTGGAAAAAGATCTACCAAGCATGGAAACATTGGTATCTAGGTTAGGTGTTTCATTCTGGACTACAAACAAGAGGATGGAAATAGTATTGTTAAAATATTGCACCTTTACTGGAAATGCATTGAGCATATATACAAATTTGTAGGTGTTCGCAGTACTGGGTATGCAAAGAGTATCAGACCTTCTGCTGTAACTTTGTTTAAATGCTTTGTTGATTTCCTACCCTGAGAAATGGTACAAAATGCTTAGAGTTTTATCGGATAGCAATTTTCTGTCAAAACAAAGAAATATATAGGTAGTCGTTCCTTGTGGGTTGAAATATACAACGCTTTGTCGATTTCCCGCCCTGAGAAATGGTACGAAATGATTAGAGTTTTACCTAATAGCAATTTTCTGTCAAAACAAGAAATATATAGGTAGTCATTCATTGTGGGTTGAAATATTAGACAATAGAGGGTCCTTTTGCAAATAGAATATTCCATGAAAAGTGAACAAGGTATCTGAAATCGTTTTGTAATTACTTAATATTTCACCCCATGGAAGTAATTTGTGGGAATTTAGTTGACTTGAGATAAGGCCGCCCAGATTGCTTCATACGACTGAACAGAGAAGCATTATTTCCAGACAAGGATGAGTTTCCATACAACAACTTCGGTGGAATACTCTTATGTCCATACAAGGATGAGTTTCCATACAATGGCTTCGATGGAATACTCCTCCAATTGATGTTGAATGATTTAAAAGATTCACTAACTAGCACGAAGAGAGTTTTTGGAGAATTTAAAGAAGCTCAGCCAACTCCTTATGTAGTGGACTCCACAGAAACGCACTTGACAACTGTAGAGTGAATATTTTTTCTTTGTGGAGGAGATATTGAAGAAATTTCACCAGTTGTTGTCCTAATTATCTGAGTATTGACACTGTAAATCTAATTTCAACTATGGCGATATTGTAGATTGACAACCTAGTTCATCATGTTTATGAGGCAATGCCCAAGCAAATGAACTTTATTAATACAAGACGGTATCTCGACGGTCGACCAAGATCCAGTCCTCCGAGGTGCAGTTCCAAATGTGGTCATTGTACTCCTTGTAGACCAATGCATGTACCAGTTAAACCGGGGACACCAAGAATAGTTCATGTTGAATACTATTCGGAGGCTTGGAGATGCAAATGCAGTGATAAACTATACATGCCCTGACCATTATTCTAAAAATGCAACACAGAGAATATTGCCTCAAATACATTCAATGTATAGAGGTGTCTGTGTTTTAATGGCTGAGCAGGTTTTATAGACCGCAAAGTTATCAAAAAGTTTTTCATTGAACAATGGAAATTAGGTTTTTTTTATGAGTTAGTTACACCATATGTTTTGTCTTCACCAAGCATGTTCTTAACCATTATTCAGGCTTAAAATTCAATGCCAATCTTGTATTTTTTAGCCAAATCCTCAACAATGAAATAGATTTTGCATAGAATGAGCTTCCAATGTATAGAAAAATGACTTTGCTCCATTGAATGTGTTTATAATGGTTTGTATACATATCGTGGTTTCTTGACTATGCATTTTTTGCACTCGCAATTATTATTTTTTAATAGATAATGTCTTTTTCAAAGTAAAAATGTCATTAGTTGGAAAAAAATAGCTAATATTTGACGATGTTCCATAATTATTTCAATGGTAGCAACTCTGTGGAAATCAGTACAAGTGAAATCTGATTAAATTTAGTGGTAACAATGATAAGTTGACTGGAAATAAGTACAGCAAAAATCTTATTAATTTCTGCATGAAAATGTTTTATAGGTATTGTTAATTGTTTTTTTGGCAATGAGATAATGTTATAAACGTTTTGTAAAAAATGAGGTCTAAATAAGTACAAGGGAAATCTTATTAATTTGTGCATGAAAATGTTTCATAGGTATTGTTAAGTGCTTTTTGGCAATGAGATAATGTTATAATTTTCTTTTGTAAAAAATGAAGTCTAATATCATAGAAGAGTGTGGTTTTGGAAATGCAAAATCTTTGGCCATCTCACCGAGTTCCAGATCTTCTTACATATAAGTGGCTTATCCAATTTTGAGTGTTGTCTCTAGTCTAAATGCCTTCTCGACCAAGTAATTTCCCCTCCAAGATGCCCCCATCTCAGAATATCTGGGGCCCTCCAAGAGTCTTCTTTTTCTCAATTTTATATATACCTCCAAAGCTAAAGCCGTATCTTCACGAAGGATGCTGGCCAGCAAACCTTGGATTTCCATCTTCTCAAGTGTGACAATTTAAAAGTAAAATTATTAAGAGTAAATGGGTTTTTAAGGAAATATGTGAAGCTCAATTTTTACGCCATAGGTGTTTCATCGTGGAGAAGCATAACCATCCACGTCATTAGATTCCTCGCTTATAGAGCAAATGGAATCCTGCCACGTGGATGCTCCTAGCCCGCAGTTATATTGTATGGTTATGGCAATACGGTGTTGCACTTCAGATGTCGTACTGACGAGTTTAAATGCATACCTCTGAGCAATTACTTGCAGCGGGTACAAAAGGACATTAAAGAAGAAACTCGTTCGAAATCGTTGGAGAGGTTCCTGTTGCTGACGAATTGGCCGACCAGGTCAAAGGATTTGAATAATATACTAAAACCAAGGCCGTAGAATTGCAAAACCTGTATGTTGAAGCCTGCAAGATTGCTTGCACGCCCTATTTGAGTTGAGGATGTTGCTGATTTTTTGCATAAGAATTTGCCGACCACAATTTCCTACGGGCTATTCTTTTATCACCTCGACCTGTTGCCATGCAAATTTTTTTTTACCAGGTCGACCTTGTGTTGCTTACTTCCGTCAATTGAATTTCGATGACCCTGTTAATCGACCGACTGTAATCATTGATCGACTGATCTTACTATATCAACCGCTTGAAGACAACAACCCGTCGTGGTTGGTCGCGCAGCTCTTTCACGTTCACGTCGTGCACCTCTTCTAACTCTGACATCCTAGCAACATTTGACGCAGAAGGTCGATGTCACGAAAATGTCGAAGGTTTCTGAATTCATCGAAGTGTTGTATGTGTTTCGAATCGGAACCTATCGGGTTTGATCGAGTTGAAAGTTGTCAAATCAGAACCTGCAAACTCGACAGGTTCACCTTCGACAAGTCTCGATTAAAATTTGACAATCCAACAAACTTGACAGGTTCCTCTTCGACCAGTCGCCGCTCGACTTCGACAACTCAAACCCGACAGGTTCTCGGTACGACATGACCTCCACTTCGAAACGATCGCGGTTGGTCGCGCAGCTCTTCCACGCTCACGTCGCGCACCTCTTCTAACTCGGACATCCCAACAACATTTGACGCAGAAGGTCGATGTCACGAAACTGTCGAAGGTTGTCGAATTCGTCGAAGTGTTGTATGTGTTTCGAACCGGAACCTGTCGGGTTTGGTCGAGTTGAAAGTTGTTGAATCGGAACCTACAAACTCGACAGGTTCACCTTCGACAAGTCTCAATTAAACTTTGCCAATCCAACAAACTCGACAGGTTCCTCTTCGACCAGTCTGGGCTCGACTTCGAAAACACAACCCCGACAGGTTCTGGGTATGACATGACCTCCACTTCGAAATGGCTGCTACCAATACCTCTCGGCACACAAATACAACCAAACTTGCCAACCTTTGGATTGATGTAGTCTAAGCAGGCGGTGCAGCTCCGCATGGAAAAAGCTTACAAGATCTACATTTTTTATTAGAAACTTGAGCATTCCATGACAGATTGGACATTGAACAACCTTCCATAAGGTCACCCATGTGAACATTCATTTCTTTGGGTTTAATCCATCATAAAGTTATGAACTTTGGTTCAGTAGTATCGACTTCTTCCTATCGACGTATACTTGGATTTGACGGATTGGACCTCCTGGACATTCTATCTTGTGGAGATAGGAGAACAGATTTCAATTCAACAATGGTTAAATGTGTTGAGACACTGGTGCACCACCTTTACTCTTAATCATTTATAAAATTGATGGGTAAAGGCTCTATGACTGTTTTGTTGTTTGCTACTGTTATTGTGACATCATCTCAGTTTTTTTCTCAACATTCGAATCGCTTTCAATTTGTTCCTTATGTTTACCAATATATCTTTCCTACTAACTTGGGCAGATAATTTGCACTGCAACAGTTTATGTCTCCTATAAAAGTTACGCCTTCCAGAAAATTAATCTTTAATTTAGGTATCTAGTATATGAACAATCCTATCTTGTTATAATTACCCTGTTCCTGTTTAATATTTACAAACAAGGTTCTGCTGTCTTTTTGGGTGTTTTTTGTTGGACACTATAGTCTGTTTCTGTCAATGCACTGTCATTTATTTACTCGTATTACTTGTATGTTCAATCTTTAACATTAGTATTTGATCATGTATGTGATTTATTTATTCGTTTCAGATGAAAGGGTGCTTCATTGGTATATATTCATTTCCTTGTGTTTACCAATATATCTTTCCTACTAACTTGGGCTGCCTTTTTTAGTATTTTTTGTTGGAAACTAGAATCCGTTTCTATCAGTACACTGTGCACTGCGTTAGTGTGTGAGAGAGATCCAAGAGATATTGGTAACTCTTTTCGGTGCAATTAAAATTTTATTTAGGCATCTTGTATATGAACAATGCTATCTTGTTCTCATAATTATTGGAGTTGCCACTATGTTAAGTGGCAGAACCAACCTTCGGTTATGTAGCATGTTGTTTTAGCCATCATTTTGAGGCTTGGGTAGATGATTAGCAGCCTAATGTAAAAGGAACCTCTTATTATGAGATGCCAAGCTTGACCTAATAAACCATGAATGTTCTCATTTTGACAATATCCCTGTACCTAAATTTATTTAGATTGGCGTATCAAAATATTTTCTTAACATTTCTACTCGTGATTGATCTTGTTTATGAAGTCTTAGAAGCTTCGTCTAATAGAAGGGAGTATTTCTTCCTCATACCATTAGTGTCAACTTGAAATATTTATAACATACGAATATCTTGTTTATGCTGCATTATCGCTAGTTTTTTCCACCTTTTGTCACATCTTAACTCTTTCAATAACATACGATATAAATTTCAAAATAAAATAAAGGATCTATGAGGTTGTTTCTACATGTTTCCTTATTACTCTAATACGCATGTTCTCCTGCATATTTTATCTTTACACTTAATATCAATATTGCCCGTTTTTCCAGCTTACTTTTGTAGTCCAACTATTCACTACCACGCTATGGACACTCTTTTGACCGAAAATTTTGTTTCACTTATGATGCATGGTGTTGTCGACCTATGCCCACTTGTACAAGTTGTTGCTCTCTTAACTCAGCAACTTCCTACTTCTGAATCTCTATCTCTGATGGAATTCATAAGCACGATACATTGCTTCCAACTAGCTACAATAACGTTGTGGAAAACCACCAACTCCAAGCAGGTTCGATCATCAAAGTCATCAACTGTACATGCAACACTATACACGATGCAACGTATGGTTTGCTTTCCATATCTTATTTTTAACTTATTTTATTTTGCACTCCCAATAATTGTAACATATTTTTTACTTATACTTACTTACCTTAATTCTTCTTGCCAGGACTATTACATTGGGCACATTCGAAATTGTCACATTGGAAACAACAATTGTTGGAGACCCATCCCCTTTCAACTTCGCCCCTAGATTTACCTCCCACAACAGTTCATCTATTTCAAAAAACAACGTCCTTGATCCCCAAAACCCTTCACTTGCCATACCTTCCTCGCAAAATCCAACCCCAGACCTTGTTGCACCTACTCTTCAATTCACATCGCTCAACCCTTCCAAAAAAACTTGGACCATTGAAGGGCGAGTTACTGAAAAGACAAGTATGAATGCCTACAAAAACCAAAAAGGCCCTGGACAACTCTTTGGGTTTGACCTTGTTAGTGCTACCAGAGATGAGATTCATATCTTTGCTTTAAATGAACTAGCTACCTCATTATATGACCAAATACAAGTTGGCATAGTCTACACAATCTCAAATGGCACAATCAAACTGGTCAACCCAACATACAACCATTTGAAAAGTGCTTTCGAGATTTTCCTTAACCCCTCCTCAATAATTGAACAATGCTTGGAAGAGTGCCCACTGATTCCTTTTCATTGCTTCCAATTTAAATCTATCCATGTCATCAAAACTACATCCTCAATTCCATGGTTGACCTTATTGGAATTGTCATTTATGTTTCTCCTGCATCAACTATACACAAAAGGGATGACTCTGAAACCATTCGCCAAACAATTGGGCTGAGGGACATGTCCGGGTATAGTATAGACATAAAACTTTGGGGGGAGCATTGCACAATTGAGGGTGCCCAACTTGGAAATCTTCGAGGATTGGCTACTCCCCCTATCCTTGCAATAAAAGGTGGGCGTCTTACAGAGTTCAATGGAAGAACCATTGGAACCATCTCCAACACCAACCTCCTTATAAACCTAGATATTGAGGAATCTCAACTTCTGCAATCATGGTTTGCTGAAAATGGATTCCGTTCAACCTCACCATCTTTGAGCATAAAATCCAACTCGTCTTCTTCTAGCTCTTGCAAACGCATTTCCATCTCTGCGCTACAATCTCTCCAACCCTCTGAGAAGGAAACTTGGTATTCAATTATTGCTACAATCACCCATATTAACATCGATGACTTTCATTTCCTTACATGCCCTCTATTTGTCGATGGAATACAATGCATGATTTTTTTTTCCCACGAAGTTGGTAATGTTTGGCATTGTGCCAAATGTGATGGGGAGTTTACAGAGTGTGCTTACTGATACATACTCTAACTTGACTTGATGGATGCTACTGGACAACTATACGGTATCATAGCTTTTGATGATCCCGCACAACAACTCTTGGGGGTGTCTGCAAAAGATTTTTGCCTTCTATCAAATGATTTTCCCCACAAAAATACTACTTTTCAATTCTACCTTTCTGTACTTTCTATCTCATACTTAGAAACTACACATTTTTGTATACACACTGCTACGTAAGTGGTACTTGTAACCAACAATGAGCAGTCTTGAATATTATATTAATTAGTTTTGTTGTAACATTGTGTTAAATTACATATTTATTTCATCCTATGTTGCCACTTTAAAATTTGTACTTAGAATTAACATTGCTTTGTCAACTTTACACTTCTTTTCTTTTTAAACACTATTCAAGAGTGTCTATATTTCTTTCTTGAAACAACTTCGCATAAATTATCCATAAACACTCTTTCAATGATTAAACATTGTTCAAGAGCATCTGTATGTTTCTATTGCACCAAAGGCACCATAAAGTTCATAATCGCCAAACATTTTTTTTGTAGGCATGTTAACCAAATGTGTAACTCGTCGGAGGTTGACCAAATGTGTAAGTCGTCCGAGGTCGACCAAATTTTAAATAACCCTATGCGTCGACCATACCAAGGCTTTCAAGATGGGGGTTTCCAAGTTGCCACGCGTCGACCTATTTTGCTCGACACACGTAGAACCTTTTGAAGCCTTTTTATTGCGTTCAAAAGTTTTCCTGTAATGCTTTGTTGAAATGGCTTGAAAAATATGTTATGTCCCTTTAACTAATATGCACCATATGCCCATAAAGACTGTCGAGAATATGCCAAGAAAATGTCTCCATAGTCGGGCGATGGTCAACGATGAATTTTCTGGTTGATGAAGTAATCTGATCGAAATGGTCGATAGATTCGTCGACAGCTTCTGTCGGGAGGCTTATTGCAAGTTAATGAATGGTTTGTTGCTTGAGGTCGATACCGACTGCTATAATGATCTTGGTCGTGGCCAACTTGGTTCGACTCGACTTACTAACTCGGCTAGACGCTGACTTGATTTACAACTTATGAATATTCATGATTCAAATAGACTTTGAACAACCCTTCATAAAATTTTACAACTTCGACTAATTTTAAAGACCTGACTTCTTTTACAACAAAATGACCACTTTTACTCATCATATATGGTTGGGCCCCGACCAAAATTCACTAGTCAAACCCCGACCACAACTTTTATTTGACCAAAATTAGTATTCACTACTTTTAGTGACTCAACAAATTACAACATCGACTAGACCTTTACAAACACACTTGGCCCACAAATATAGAAAAGCATAGTGACACAACCCACATCGACCATATAAATGATATCAAGTGAAATTAGTCATCGACCATAAATTTTCGTCGATACTTGATATCAAGTTTTGAGTCCGACCATGATACTTATATCAACCAGTAACATATATTAAGACACTTACATCGATTACAAAATATATATAAAAAAATAATTTGTCACCATCCACTTTGTAGACAACTTCAAACTTGATGATCACAGTATATATGGTGGAAAAAAAATAGGGCTCGGCCTCCTATCCCTTCATTTGGCGTAACTGTTCAAGTCGACAAACTAACTGTCAAAGCACTAGTTAGTTAAATAACAAGCACTGGAATAGCAAGTCGACAAGCAATTTTGATGGTCATTTGGTGTCGGTGGTGTCTAACCAATGGTTCCATTATTCTCCTACATCGAGCAGCAACCCCACCTTCAACAGAAGTAAAATGAGGTCAACCAAATTTTAAATCAACCCTTTTTGTCGACCATACCAAGGCTTTCAAGATGGGGGTTTCCAAGTCACCACACGTCGACCTATTTTGCTCGACACCCGTAGACGACCTTCCTTATATTTGGTCGACTACCTGTCGATTGCTTTCAACAAAAAAAATGAGATTCACTGCTCGTCCTGCCCCTATTTGCTCGACATGTGGCTTTTTTAATTAATTGCTTCAGCTATGAGTGGACGTAGCAGACGGTAGGAGAGCCAGTGGAATAGGTGGGTGGCCACCTATATCCATTTGGATCATTTTAATACTGATCTACATAAAAAAAAAACTAAGTAATGGTGACCATAATTAATACAAATACAATCTTAATGTCAAACATAATTTGATGATGACGAAATGGATACCCATTGCCAACAAAAACCAAAAATGGGGAGGGGAAAGGGAGCTTTTCAAGGTGCATCAACGCTATAAGTGGCATACGGGGAGGAAGAAGAAGATGATACCCTAAGAGAATAATCAATCATGGAGAAGGAGTTGACACAATCTGATAATCGCACCCAAAGAGAATGTTGGGAGGAGGGGAATGGGAAGTGTGATCCTGGGCATAAGTCGTTTTCCTGCTAAGACTCTCCTAATACTTACCTAGAGGTTATCAGGGGCTTCCCTGCAACATAGTCAAGGGAAAAATAAAAATTGAGATGTAAATATGTGAGTGCTTAAAAGATAATACTGTTAATGCTCAAAAAATGACCACAAAATTATGTCAATGGGATTGATTTGAAAGAGTACATCAATATAATACATAGTGGGGGTGCATAAGTAGCCCCAAAAGACACTATGCACAACACATATAGATCACAAACCTTGTTCTACATTTTTGCAAGTAAAATTATTATGAAACATTAAAGAAATGGGAGAAAACATGCCATGTCATGGCATAGAAAAAGGTATTTGCAAAAATGAAAAAGTATGAACCATTAATGCATTTGTTTGTATACAGAAGTAAAAGATTAATCTCGAAGAACAAGATGGGTTCTAAAAGGTAAAAATGAATAAAACATTAGAAATTTTAGTACAAGAAAGATCATGCCTTGAAGTTGACTTCCCTACTTTTCTTACGAGATCACTGCTAGATGTTTACTTCTTTTAGTTTTGAATGGGATCATTGCATAAAATTGATGTGTTTGAATATAAATTACCTCCTATACAATTCCTTCTTTTCAAGTCCCCCACTAACCTATTTTGTTCATTTAGTGAAATTTAAATAACATGTTTTTCTCTCTCTTTTATATAGTGGATCTAGAGATGATTTATCACACAATTTCTATGTCTGCACTACATATGCATCTTACTTTTTTAACTGGTTGATAACCACAGCAAGGTGCAATATTTTTCATTGTAGTGAGAATTCCAATTTCCTACAATCCACTAGTTTTAAGAAAAAAGTGTCATCTTTTCAAGAGGCACTGCATGCTATTTTTCTTAATCCTATGAAGCTTACTTTTATGGTCCAATTATGAAGGAAAATTCTCTAACACAAGGCCCCATTGCCTCTATTGTTACTCTTACAGGGTTTTCTACCAATGTGAAGGTTTAGCATGAAACAAATCATGACATAGTATGCTCTATCAATAATTCTGAATATAGTTCCAAAGTTTAGTTTAACCATCTTCTTTGTAAACCCCCAATTCCTTCACATCACATCACCAGCTTCATCATTTTATTCACTAAATTGGATATTGTAATACAACATTGCTTTGATCAATTAGGTTTAAAGCTTGTCACTAGTGTAACTTCTAATTAATGTGGGTTGGAGGGAGCAAAGAGCATTTATATTCTAATGCTTCGAAAGAAACATAAACAAATCCTAACCCCTTTTATATTGCACCTATAAATAACCAAGCCACAAACTGGAAGAGGAGTTTTATGGTGGAAGAATGAGTGACGGCTTACTATATTCTATTTACTAGAAGCTAGCCCTTTTACCATTCTCCTTAAAATATATGTATGTGGTTGTATTACATTGCCTTCCCTCCGCATAACTGAAGGAAGCTAGAACCTATGAGCTGCTTCCTGTGAACGTTTGACCTATCGAAATGTGATGGCGATGGGCAATGGACCAATTGGAGACAACTTAATGTTCCAAAAGAGCTTTAATTTCCCTTAGATATTTTAGCTGTGTATATATATTTGTCTTAGGCCCATATATATTTGTCAGGTTATATCAACAATAATATCCATGCGGCTCATATATATTCGTCAAATTTATAATAGCCTTAAGTTGAAATTGTGTACAAAATTGAATGCATATACACCGGGATTTTATGGCTTCATAGATGATATTTCAAAACTTATAAAAATTATTGTGACTTATGACTGATAAAAATGATTTAGACTTATGACTTTGACAGGGACTTATTATGTCTACATTAACATAGGATTCCTCTCTACGCACATCCCAAGCCATCAACAGTGATACAAAACCTGGATTCCTCTCTACTCACATCCCAAGCCATCAACAGTGATACAAAACCCTCTATGTGCCTGTGTGTGGGTGATATAAAACATCCACAATTATTTAGGTTGAAATGACAAAAATATGCTTAGGTTTGCGTAGAGGGGAGGAGAAGCAGCTATTGTCGATATTTTGTCTGTGCATCCTAGCCTGCATTGCAATGGTGTTTTCTCATCATTGTGAAAATCCTCACAGCAGATCTAAGAGCTGATGTATACCTCACAATGAAAGAATTTAGGAATAAGATTAAGAGTGGTCAATGCAGTAAAATGAGCAACAGAATAATAATACAGTAGAACTCGGATAGAAGCAAAATAACTTCACGCACACTAATTCATTAATCACAATATGGACAAATAAGTAGTACAATGCATGTGGATTCGAATGCCAAGGTGGCAATTCGAATTAGCCTTCATGGAGTGATCAAAAGATCACTGGAGTGTCATCAAAGCACAACTAGAAGTCTATCTCATCATCGGTGGAGTCATCAATGCACAAGTAACTATCAACCATCAGTCAAACTGAGTCTAACTGAGTGTGGTAGGTGTGACTGAGTGTAACTGGCACATGGAGGCACTAACTGAATGAAGGAGGGTCAGTGGAGGGCGCATGAGGAGCTAACTGGAGTCAAAATGGGCAGTCTAGTCTCACTGGAGGTCCATCGGAATGATACAATTAATTGAGAGCCAGTCTTTCCTTAAATCAAGGAAAGAACTAAAGATAACTCAATTAACTGAAGTGCAACCGAGTGGTAGGTGAGAGAGGACGAGTGGCTTCCTTAAATCAAAGAAGAAGGGCGCACTAAGTTCTAGGAGGGCGAAAACTAATTAGTGAGAAGCTCCCGGGGGCTGGCTAACTGAGGGCTAGGTGTTGGGACTGATGACTGGGATGCATGCAAGACTGAAAATGTAAATAATGGAAATACTGGTTGGACTAGGATGGAGTATAGGAATATCCTAACACCCCCCCTTAATCCATCCTGGGTGCTGTTAACTGAGACCAAAGGTCACCCAATACAATGAATAATAATAACAGTCAATAAATCGAGGAAATGGGGAAAACCTCATGGGAAAAATACCCCCCCTCAAAATAGACTGTAAGGCACACCAAAAATAAATGCTCCAAACTCAAGCAGGTGTGATGCTTGGTCATATGTCTAGAGGTATCTTCTTATTGGGAAGAAGTGGATCATGCTCGAAAAGCATGTGCTTGTACTTTCTCTTCAGATCGAATGTGATGAGAACAAATCCAAAAGTATGAGGATGATCCTTGAACCTGTGATTCGAATCAGCTGAGGTAGGATCAAATCTATCAATGTGCAGATAGTATTTTGTCTTCTCCTTCGAACCATCATAGGTGAGATTATGCCCAAAAGAATCATCACATGATAGTAAATGCTTTGAATCCAAATCAAATCCAAGACTTGAAAAATGGTTTCTTAAGATCTCCTTTGAACCATTTGAGGTGAGATATAAACCATTGAATGCATGAGAAATTATCCCAAGCGAATGGCAATGGCCATCATGGGTGAGATTATGCCCAAAAGAACCATCAAATATCAGTGATTGCTTAGAATCCAAATTAGATCCAAGACTTGAATCATGGTTGCTTAATATCTCCTTTGAACCATTTGAGGTGAGATCTAAACCAGTAAATGCATGAGAAATTATCCCAAGCGAATGGCAATGGCCATCATCTTCAATAACCTTTTGAAAGCATGAAATAATGATCATATAGTAGAACATAAGAGGTGAGTGATCAAGGAGAGAGAATGCATTACCTCCAATGGTTGATTTGACCTCCGAAACATTCATGAGATCATGACGCAAACCAACAGACTCTGGTGCAAGAGAGGATTTAGGAACCTCTACAATTTCTAGAGTGTGAGCTGACACAGAATTTGAAATAGAAGAAATTTGGAGCATGAGTGTAGAATCTGCAAGTTCTTCTTCTTTATGGCTAACTTTGATATGAGATGTGTTTGATATTGATTCATGATCAATGAGATCATCAAGGAGGGCGAATGCATCACTGGGCTTGCTCTCGAAAGGGTTTGGACCAATCCCTTCATTCTGCTTGCCAAATCTTTCATTTAGATGGGCCCATAGCTCTTTTAAAGATTCAACATCAAGGGAGTGGAATACCATGCATCGAGACATAGCATACAGCATGGCTGCAATGGCTCTTTCACCTTCATTTAACCAGTCATTCTCTTCTTTAGAGGATTTGAACTTTCATTCAAAACAATAATCAAAGAGATCATGTCTCTTCAAATATGTTATCATTTTTGGTTTCCATTCATCATAGTCGAATAGATAAAGAGAAGGGATTTCTTCTGAATACATGGAAGTTGTAGAAGACCTCCAAAAATAATAGAAAATATTTGCAACTGCTATTGCTGCAAAAATGCAGAAACTGTTGCAACTGCTGCACTCGAAATCTTGATAATAACCTGCAAAAAACTCTCAGGAATGGAGATAGAGAAAACTCTCAACATGCTTTGATACCATGTGAAAATCCTCACAGCAGATCTAAGAGCTGATGTATACCTCACAATGAAAGAATTTAGTAATAAGATTAAGAGTGGTCAATGCAGTAAAATGAGCAACAGAATAATAATACAGTAGAACTCGGATAGAAGCAAAATAACTTCACACACGCTAATTCATTAATCACAATATGGACAAATAAGTAGTACAATGCATGAGGATTCGAATGCCGAGGTGGCAATTCGAATTAGCCTTCATGGAGTGATCAACTGGAGTGTAATCAAAGCACAACTAGAAGTCTATCTCATCATTGGTGGAGTCATCAATGCACAAGTAACTGTCAACCATTAGTTAAACTGAGTCGAACTGAGTATGGTAGGTGTGACTGAGTGTAACTGGCACATGGAGGCACTAATTGAATGAAGGAGGCTCAGTGGAGGGCGCATGAAGAGCTAACTGGAGTCAGAATGGGCAGTCTAGTCTCACTGGAGGTCCATCGGAGTGATACAGTCATTTGAGAGCTAATCTTTCCTTAAATCAAGGAAAGAACTAAAGATAACTCAATTAACTGAAGTGCAACTGAGTGGTAGGTGAGAGAGGACGAGTGGCTTCCTTAAATCAAGGAAGAAGGGCGCACTAAGCTCTAGGAGGGCTAAAACTGATCAGTGAGAAGCTCCCGGGGGCTGGCTAATGGAGGTCTAGGTGCTAGGACTGATGACTGGGATGCATGCAAGACTGAAAATGTAAATAATGGAAATACTGGTAGGACTAGGATGGAGTATAGGAATATCCTAACAATCATCATGCCTCTAGGGTCCATGGTTTCTCATTGTGATTGTACTAGCCATGCGTGGAGTTAGTATGGGTCATGTAACCGACACCTTCCTGAGCATGATCTGCATTTTTCTTTTCCCTCCAACGTCTCAGACTCATGGAGATCTCCTGGTTGCATGCCCATGATAAATTTTCTTATCCCATTTTCGGCTACATTGTTCTGTTTGGCGAGTATCCTCTTCTTCTCAATCGTGCTATGCCCAATTCAGTCATGCCTGAGGCGGTTTTCCTGTGTCTGGACATGGTTTGTGGCCTATGCAATAACCCTCTCTGCCTAGTTGTTTCATCTCAGAGTGTTGTCTGCTCTAACATTTAACAGCTCCTTTTGTGGAGTAACGACTATCTCTAGAGCTGTGGGTTTGCTTGATGCCTTCCCTTTCTCGCAGAGTCTCTTTCTCATACCCATACTACAATGTGCTTTAATAACGATTGCTCTTCACAATTTTTGTTAAGGTCCTGCCCAAGCTCCTCCAAATTAGCTTTTTTCATTTGCTTTCGCAGAAAAACCTACAACATGGCATAACAGACTAGAAGCAAAGCTGAGTTGATGAAAGAGATTGAGATGTGAACCTCATCACACTGCCTACCAAAGGAAAGCAAGGTCTTGATTGGCCCTGTTACAATTTTTTTGTTTCCATGTTCATATTATCCTAGTGCTCAAATGGCTGCTGTATTTTTTGCAAATTTTTCTTTTTCCTTCTACACTCCTTTAAGATGGTGTTCACTCAACTTGGCCGTGGTGGTTCCCTCGCATCAAGTTGCATTGTTTGAACATGGTCAGCAAGGTGCAAGGTGCATGCCCTCAACGTGGCAATTTTTTCATTGTTTTGTTTGTTGGGAATACATATAAGGTATAATAAATTTAAATGAATTTAAATGTGCTCATGCGCCAACTGTCCAGCTTCACACTTTGAGTTTTTGAGTGCACGCTTTGAGCCGTTGGCAGGTGGCTGGAAGGAAGAGACTCTGTGCACAACACGTCAACGAGAGGCATGCTATGGAGGGGAATGGAATTAATCCTATGTAAACTAGAGCCTTGCAACTCACAACATGTTTGTGTCTCGACAATCTGCCTTTTAAATTGAACTAGAACACCAAACGAAGTTTGTTTTTAGCTTGAATTGAGAAAGTCCTAGATGTGAGTAATTAAGAGCTCAAAGCTCTAAAATTTGTTGTGCTTTGTACCAATCCATGATTCAACAAATTTGCATTCATTGGCATGAAATTTAAGTTATTTAATGAAAATAATTAATGTATCTACCTCTATGCCGAAACTATTTTCAATGATGATGTGGGCCACTACCCTCCTTATTGTCTTCCCAAAAGACATGAGAATGAGGAAGAAGACTTAAAATTATGGACTTCACCTTCAAAGGCTACCTTACAATCACATTGGTGACTAGCAATAAGAAGATCAACAATCCAACGTGTCGAAGCTAAGTTGATAGTGTCCATTAAAGACTTATATGGGAAATTTAATATAAGACTTACTTATAGTCGTGTCTTACTCATTGCGTCTTGACACAATGGATATTTTATGTTTGTCTTTGTGCCTTGACCCAATTGATATTATAAGGTGAGGATGTGCATGCATAATAATCCTTAGTTATGACTACGAGATGAGGATTTAAAGAGAAGAGGATGTAAAGACAGATAATTTTTATATGTATTTTGATGGTGAGTGCTGAACACAAATGTGGTGAGAAACCACATATGTTTAGAAGGATGGAGGGAGATTACATCATGATCATGCCACCCATCAAATTGAAGACTATTCCTAAGCCAAAAAAAATGTATTTTTTTAATTATAACCATTGTGATGCTTTAGTCCAAATGTTATTAGGGATTCTCAGAATTAAGTGTCAGCTCGACCAAGAGGTACTTTCGTTTTTCCCCGCAGCTACTAAGGCAGCAAGTCCCTGCCTTTAGCTTCGCAAATAAAGAGTTAGCTTATAAATTTTGCAAGTACATTTTATGAGTTGTTGCATACGAGATCCATTAAGCTCATCACACAATGCATAAATATTTTAGCACAGTTTTACTTATAACAAAGATCATACAATTATGTGGATTGATCTCTCTCTCTATATATAATATGGAACTGTTTTATGTAATTGTTTTATCATGATCTAGATTGATCTTCCTATATAATATGGAACTATTTTCTATATTTGTTTTATCATGATCTATATTTGTTGTACATATTATTTGATGAGATCGCCTACATAAAAGACAGTGAAAAGATATACAAAGAAACACCATGAACATTTTGAACAGGACGATGATGTTGCACTTTCTCTCTTTGATAATCTTCAGTCAACAAAACAATGGAAACTATCTATGATAGCTCTCTGTTGAATAATGAATCGCAATTTAATGGAATCTCCATGATCTAATAATTTCGTAAGAAACTCCATAGCCAATACTCTATAAGTCACCGAGACATCAAAGAATACTCGGTAAGACACTGAGACATGAAAGAATTTAAAGAGAATAACTAACACAAATGTGGGTATGCTCAGCCATATCAAATCGAGAGACATGAAATAATTTGAAGAGAATAAGTAGCACAAATGTGGGTATGCTCAACCATATCAAACCCAAAGCAAATGTATGATTTAAAGCATCCTTACTATGTACTTGTCATTTGTTAGCCCCATCTCGAAAAGTAAGGCTCACATAGTTTTATTATTTGAGAATTCAAAGGCTCGCAGTGTTTGACTTAGGGATTGGTTTAGAGGAGAGTTAGGACCACTCTATATTTTCCCATATTAGATACATGTTTGAAGAATGTTGTTGTTTTGGAGCTAAAACTGTCGATTTAGATCTTCGATAATACCAGCTTTGCAATATTCTATCCTCTTTGTTTTTGAAATCTTAGATGATAGATGATATGTTTGATGAATGTTGTTGTTTGGGAGCTAAAACTGTCAATTTAGATCTTCGATAATACCAACATTACAATATTTCTATCCTTTTTGTTTTTTAAATCTTAGATGATAGATGATATGTTTGATGAATGTTGTTGTTTGGGAGCTAAAAGTGTCCATTTAGATCATCAATAATACAAACCTTGGAAGATTTCTATCCTCTTTGTTTTTGAAATCTTAGATGATTGATGAAGTTATATCTTGAAATCTCATTTATATTTATGATGATCAAAATGGGGAGGAGAGCCACATGGTGTATGATAATCGAAATGGGGAGGAAAGCTAGTTATATTCTCATTGTTTTGATTATTAAAACCTCTTTATAATTCATCTTGACCCTTATATTCCTATTAGACATTGACTCACACCCCTCATTTCATGTATTTACATTAAATTTACAATTATTATTTTTGTTTTTCCTCATTTCAAGCATTTACATTAAAATTATAATTATTATTTAAAAATAAAATAGAATAAGAATTATCAAAAGATTAAAATACGATTTATTATAAGCCTAAAATACTTAAATAATAACTTAAACCCATTAATACTTAAACCTAAACCTCAGTGTGTAATACTGTAATATTGCATGATTTATTTTGCGATATGAAAATTATGAGTAAATAAAATAAGATGGCTTGTTTTATTCCTACAAATGTGGATCTTCATTGAACTATTTTTTTTTTACAAATGACCATCTACCATGACGCCCTGCAAACAGTGTTACATACCCATTTTCTTAACCTCTGATGTCGGTAGGCTTATGAGTATCGATCCACATATCAACCATCCTCTCTATTTAAGAGGAATGCAGAACTATTAGTATTATAGACATGATATAATTATTTGTAAGCATAATAAATTGGTAAGAGAGGAAAATAAAAGTAAATGATGATAACATGTGTTATCCCAACCTCCATTTATTTGTCTTGCAGGCCATACCTCCTGTAATCAGAAGTGCGCTTGGGCGTGACACATGGGTTTTTGTATTATGTAAGAAGCTTAACAATCACTGGTACGAGGTAAGTATAGCAATAGTACAGGATATTTGTAGTTTAATGGCATATTTCTTGAATCTATTATGGACATTGAAGGCAAGCAAATTTCTAAATGTGTTGGGACTTAAGTAGCTTATTTGCTTTTCGAGCTCACCTTTCCTCCAACTTTTGGAAAATTGCAGTAATGACAGTGTGGAATGTTTCCATGCATACTTGCTTCCCGCGTTATTCCAAACGATGATAGATAGCGGTAAAATACATCATACAACTACTGTTTTGGAAGATATGGAGATATTTTCATTGGTGATTGTCGGATTATATTGGAGGAGCATTCAAGTGCACTAATATTGGAGATGAAGAAGAGGATGGATGTCGATCAGGATCTGGATTGTCTGACTCGACTACCTTGTATGGAGACTCTGCATTTGCATTCACTTGCTGAGCACAACACATCACAAGACATCATTTTTATAGTTACCTTTTATCTGTGACTTTGACTGGATTAGAGACCAGAAAATTTAATAGGAAACAACATAGTTCAAAAAGTTAAGAGTAATGACAATATGATTAGGAAGTAATTAAGGTATGTACAGAGGGGACACAAAGGCTTCGCAAAAAAGAACTATCATATCAATAACTATAATTGATTGATCGGTATATATTGGGGTCATCCTCACTAGCCATATGCACACCTGTCAACCGTGATTGAAACACAAAATACAAGGTTTGATTCCGCACCAGCAGACAAGTGCAACAAAAATTCGAAAAATAGTCTAAATAGTCTATTGTCCATTTGTCATCGGATCTCTATGCATGGCATCCAAGTTTTAAAAGGATCTAAGACACTCTGCCACTATGCTATATGCATGCCATGCAAGCAACCTTTGTTCTCAACACGACATAGTGGGATGAATTTCACTCTTGTTATCCACAAGAGTTTCCTCTTGGAACCCCGAGCCCAAACTGAGTGCAAGCCTCCACGTACCAGTGCTTCTCCCTCAATTTTACTAGCCTCCTCTTGTTGTAATTTGTTTCTCCCCTCCTTTTCCTCCATTCAATCCTCCTTCTCCTCTTTTCCAAGCTCCTTTTTCTGCATTATGTTCTCCCCCTTATTCCTCTCCCTGCCGACTCTATGCTCTCCATCACTACCCTTATCCTCTTGTTCATGCCCACAAATTCTTAGCACCAACAGTAGGGATTCTCCCCGGTAAATAATCCCAATTAGATTACTCACCGTTTGGTGTGGGGAATCTGTTTGGTTAACGGTCCTACTACCATGAGTGTAATTGTTTAAGTTCTTTACCGATTGCAGCTCGGTTCACCGTTTATGTAATTTTATTTCAAAGTATGAGATGCAAGTGCCCTAATTAAATGCATATAATTGACAGGTAGAAACCACACTAGTGATGCGTAGGTTCTTACCTCCAGACTTACCGCTCCTGCCTTATCAATTATCTATTCCTATTCTAATTTAAACTAACTATCTTATCCCTGCAGTGAGCAAATTTGAATTAGGAGTAATATACTGGAAATGTTAATATAAGTCTAACAGATAGTTGTTCCAACACAAAATTCACATTTACAACAAAAAGAATACCAAAGGTAGCTCTAATATGATTAAAACAATTTATTACTCATTTTACACATAAACATTTGCATAGAAAGTAATATCATTCATCACCATTGAAGTAGTTCAAGAAAGTTAGAACGATCTCACAGTGTGAGTTACGAATGCAAGAAGAAGTAGTTCCACATTAAACATTCCACACATTCCAAGCAAAAATCTATGTGCACGCTTTTCCGAGCAAACGGATCCTTCTTATTAGCAGAAAAAAAATAGTTCTCTTACAAAATGGTTCAGCTTCTATTATGCTAGCAAAAAGTCCCTACATCCTTATTCTCCTCCTCTATTTATCTTACAAAAGAGTTATTGCTCTAGTGACTCCTCGTTTACCCTAACCCTAGGGATTCCCAAAATTTGTCATTTAGTGCTTACATCAGAAAATACAAAAAGATATTTACAATTTAGATTTAGGTGGGCCCTGCTAAACTATAAATATATTCTGCCCACGTATTAGCCTCTTCAGCTATGATATTAAATTTGACTGGCTCCAATACTTGTAAGGAGACTTCATGATATGACAATTGAGTCTCAATATGCGCCAATCCTACTGATGCAGCCTTGCAGCCATCTTCCAAAAAATAGGCATGTATAGATGCTTGTCCTACAAAGTGGTGATGTCTTCTTCTGTTAGAGCGTCCAATTTTCTGATGTAGTCCAATTCTCCTTGCAACCCTGTAATGTCCCTTGTTAGGAATTTTATTAAAATGGCAATTTTTCACTTTTTTTCCTAGTTAGACCTTTGACTAGTTTTGAGCTCTAGGTCCCCAAATTGCTCCAATTGCTCCCAAATCTTCTGAGAAGGGATATGGATGATGTTAGAACATAAATATGTGTTTCAAGGATGATTTTATACCTTTAAAATACTTCTACAAATCCTCTTTCAATTCTGGCCAATGTAGGGAACTTTACTAGTAATTTCCCTTTGACTAGTACTGGTCTCTAGGTCTCAAATTGACTCCAAATGCCTTTAAATATTCAAGGAAGGTGTATGAATGATATTAGGATTTGAATATGATGTTCAGGGATTAGATATGGCCACCAAAATACCTCTGCAAACTCTATTAAGATTTTGTACCAAGTATGCAATTTTACTAGGAATTTGGGGTTCAAATCTCCCTGGGGTAAGTATTGAAAATGGCTTCCCAAATGCCTCCAAAACCACTCAAATTTCTGAATAGAGGTAGGGGATGTCTCAAGGATATTATTAAGGTCTCATTTGCATCATTAATTGATTATTATCTCTGTTCCAACCCTCTCCCATTTAGCTGTAAAAATCACCAATTCGACCCTTGGGGAAATGACACTATTTCTTCTCCCAATGCAATTAAACTGGGTAAAAATACTTCAAATGCTCAAGTATAGTACATGAAACTTGTAAAATACATCCATGGCAGTCTATTAATCATAAATGTATCAGATAACCATCCATTCATTTGAAATCATCAGCATTATCATGCTATACATCAATGTAGTGGGGAAATGACACTGTTCTTTCATTAAAAATGAGATTTATACATTTCTACTTGGAATTTCGACCTGAAACTTTTTGGAGATGAATAACAGAGTATTTAATTCATATTAAAAAATAAATGTGGCATTAGAAACTCCCCCAAAGAGTACAATAGCTCACCAAAAACGCCCTCCCTCAAGGATCAAGAATATGCCATCAAAACTGGAAATGGTTGAGAGAATGTGCTGCAATAGAAGAAACCATGAGCTGCCCTGTAGCTTACACCTGCAAATAAAGACTCCATTAAAGCTCCAAATGAAATTTCTGAATGGCCTTTCCAATTACCAACTTGGATGGGAATCTTTCACCCTCAAAATTGGCTAAGGCAAGAAACTAGTCATCCACTAGCTCTCCCTCTACACAAATGCAATTGCAAATTCTACAAATGATCAAAAGTTGGTTTCATTCTTTGTTCTTGACATTTCTAAGTTCTAATGTCACCAAAATGAAATGCTTCTAAATCTTGAACGAAAGCTTCGACAGTCTTAACCTTGGAGAACTGGTATGCCCCGATACAAAAAGGAAAAGGTGGGAATGAAGCTTTCTTATGATCATGTAGGAACTTGTAAATCCCATTAATGAAAACTTGCATTACTACTTCCTCGTGGACCAGAAAATCGGTCGCATATTTGGGAAAAAGGGATGGAGCTCGGGAACCTCCAAACATTCTGATGTACGTGCCCTCCTGTGAGAAGTAGTAGTTCCCGTATTCATTTATGACTGCCATTGCATTTTCAGACACGCAATTTGGTTCTTCATGAAAAATTAACCAGTAGAGAGGCATGATGAACTCTTCACATATGAGCTTATAATGAATTGCGTATTTGTGGGGCCACATGATCTGATAAGCCATGTAGATCAGAGACTCAGCCCTATTCTAGATGCACCCTAACTTAGGAAACGGGTGCCTAGCTAATACGCAATCTATGAGGTATGAAGACATGTAGGATTCCGCCTTCTTCTAGGTTAAACCTCCCTGTGCAGTTGCTATTAATGATGACAGGCTGTCTGAGATGATGTCTTCCCAATTAAAAATTGTGCCATGGAAGGCTATGTAATAAATCAAAGGTACCCAATTTAGCTTGTAGATAGTCCCATCTGCCTAGCCGAAAATTATGCTTAGCATTAGAACTATAATTCTGAAAGGGGTCCTCAAGCTTTGACACTCATATTCTCCGCTCGCTTTTTGTCTCAACTGCTTTCCTAACACTATCATTTTCTTAGCATATTCAAAGTGGTCCATGTTTATACCTTTGATCCAATCTTCAACTAACATGACCTTGGCTGGCAGTAACTTGTATGTCGCTGCTATATGAGATGGATGGAATGAGGCGAACGCTTCCCCTTTGGCATCAGACATGATTCTTGATGTAGAATCAGCTTGTGGCAGGATCCATCCAATGACATCTGAGCAGTGAAAAAGTTATGGGCGTGTAGCCGCTTTGGGGATGCCTGATCTCTTGATATTTTCATACAAGATCATTTCTTCGAGAGCTGCATCAGGGATATCCTGGTCCCGGATCATCTGGTACAATTCCCCCCATTTGAATTCCGGAACAACTCATGTTACTGCTTTTGTATCTTCGTACATGGTTTCTATCTTGGTATCTAATACAATCTCCACATCCGAATATGTTTCGGTTACCTTAGATTTCTTCTTAGCACCCTTCTTAGTCATTTTCAAATCCTGATGAAAAAGAAGAAACGTGGTATAAGTAACTTAAACATAAGTTTTTAAAGCAATTTTCTTTCAAACTAGTGACTATAGGTTAAGTTGAGAGAATCATAACTTCCATGTAGGTTGGTAAAAGCTACCGATGCTTGCTTAGCTTAAACCCACAATGGTATGTGAAATACTCAGATACAATTACGAGAGCAAACTAAGGATGCTCATATTAAAGGTTTTTTCATAAATTTTGGTTGATTCTAAATCTCTTGAAACAAACTTCGGTGTTAGTCGACAAAAGTTTAAGTTTCAATCCTGTTTGAAAAGTGTGTGCACAAAACCAAACTCCGTATGCATCAAAGGGAAAGACCAATAATGTCTGAAAGCAGAAAACCACTCTAAAACTAGACTGTTTAACTTCGTATTTAAGAATATTCTCCACCTGAGGTGAAGTAGATTTAAAGTGTGAGTCCATTCATGCTCCAACTGCGGGCTTGACAATAACGACGGGAGATGAAAACTAGCAAAAACTATTCTAAGAAAATCGAACCGTGAAAAATGACCACCACAATCTGTTGGGTTTTGCATTAAAACTGAAAGAAATGTCTTAGCGAAGACTGGACGAGGTGAAAGCAGCCCTGGGTTGAGACAGTTATCTGACACAAAGTTCGTGACTAAAAATGCCCAACTGGAAATGAACAGGGTTTTAACTACCAAACGTAAAAAGCGAAAAAACACCAAACCTATGGCAAAAACTAAATGAAAATGCCAACAATAAAAACAACCACTAAGGCAGGGCAGTGGCCTACCTGTCAATCTTGGTATGGTTGTGAGAATAAGTTGAATGACGTTTTGGCGTCCGGAGATTGGTGGAGGCAAGAACCTTGAGAACGACGTTTTTGGCAATGCTAAACAAAAAATGACTTTGCCCTGTAAATAATAAAATAAAAAACCTATTCATTAATTCGGGGTTGGTGGGTCATTAATGCGAAGGTAGTGGGGTTGGTGGGGTCATTTATGACCAAACCTCGTTTCAGCGTCAAAAGACCATTACGTTTCACTGCCTTTAAAACTTCGCCGCCGACCGTTTCGGCGAGACTTGCTCAATTGGCGTGAAACGCGTTGGCAGTGTTCTCAAAATTGTGTCGATCACTTCACGAGTTTCATCGACGCCATTTCGTGACCTTCATATTCCTCTTGCGACCGCCTTGGATACCGTTTATGAGTTTACATGAAAACTCAGAGTTGCTTCTCGAGCTTGCTTTTGTAATATTGCGTCGACGCTCACTCTCTTTTTTCTTCGTAGGTGAGTTTTCATGTTTTGGTGGCGACCGTTTTGGTAGAACTAGCCGAGTTGCTGCGAAACTGATTGCGACCCTTAGAGCATCCATCGGTGTGACTGGGATAATTCTTTCGAACCATTTCGGCGTGATTGAGGCTTTATCGCTGAAACAGTCGGCGTGACCCTTTGTTTTCTTCTAACCAGATGCGCGAAAAACTCTAAGTTTTATTGGTGCGAAGCTCCGATCATTTTGGCTGTACTCACCAAGTCGCTTCGAACGCGTCGGCTCGACTAGACGAGTGTCTCTAAAACGGGGACTTCTCCAAAAGCAGGTTTTCTGCTCCGACCATGTCAGCTCTAAAAGTTGAGTTGATCGGACCGTTTCGGCTCGAAAAGTTGAGTTTTACTTAGTAAAATTTGGCCTTCTTTGCTTGATCCTTAGGAAAAAATCCAAGCCTGAGGGTGGGATTCTTCTAAGATGACTTGAACTCAAAACCTTTTTAAAACAGAAGGAGGGGCCCTACAATTTTTTAGAAAAAATTTGGGGATTAGGTTGCAGTAGTAACAATTGGCGATTCATTGGTGAACACAGATCTCTGAATAATCTCCTTTTAAGGTAAAAAAAACTTACATGTTATTGACCCTACATGTAACACAATGCTTTAAAAGGCCAGATTTTATACAAGGGACTAGTCCCTTTTGTATCATGTTGGTCACCGGGGAAGAAGGGTAACTTTGAACCAGATTTCTTGACCACTCTCCTGAGGCCAAAATGTGGATTTCATTTTAGTTCCATCTTTCGGATGCCTACCATATAAGACTCCACAGGATTGCAACAAAATCAAACAGATGTATTCGTTTGTTCCTCATTCCCATGCTCTAAGCATTTATTTAGAGGCTTTCTTTATTGGCGAATTTTATCGTCGAAGTCTTCCATGATAGCTTTTCTTAGTTCTTCAACATTTGACGTGGGTTCTTCCATCCATAATGTCCTTATGTGTGAGTGATAAGTTTATTTATTTGTTATTGTCACGAACGGAGAAGAACCTTTCTTAGCTTGTCACTTCGAGCAACCCTCTTGATTGTATCTCTTTGTTTTCAAAACCATTTCTTTGATGAAGATTATTTTTTTTTAGAATTTTGACTCTTCAGTGTGAGCCTTTTGGATTTACAATTTTCAGCATGGGATCATTTTAATTGTCATACATCTGTAAGACCTGCTTATTTCCGTGGGTCCATCATAGTAAGTTGCCTAAGATGGTTATTTATGTGAGATGAATGGATCCCCGAGATAGTAATTCAAAAATCATAAGTCTTAGTTATTTTACAGGGGTTATCATGACTCAATTATGAACCTGAAGCGGGTTTTCCCTTTCTAAAAATTGATCAGCAAATGACAATGTCACATAGAGAATTATTTTTTTATAAGTAGATTCTGACCTTCCAGGAGATGCCCTTGAGATTGTTCAAATTCCTATATTTCCATACACCAAGATGTTAAGATGGGGTTTATTTGAAACAAAATAAAGGAAATCAAACAATAAGCAAATAAAAAATGAAGCCGATGAAAAGAAAACAAGACAAACAAGACTAATCAATTCAAAAAACAACAGACTAGAAAAATAAAGAAAGGCAAAGTTTATTTATGTACAGAACTATTCCTAAACCTATGTGAAGTATTGTTTCAGAGCAAGGCCATTGACAGGGATATTCTCTTCCTCCCCTTGTAAATATTTCAGTTTGTATGTCGATGAGCCAAGCTTTTTAGCAATCTTATAGGGGCCAAGCCATAATTGTTGAAATTTCGTATGCTTCCCCTTTTCTTCATGTGGGTGATCCTACTTAAGAACTAATCCTACCTCAAAACTTCTCTTACCAGACTTCCGCTTGTCAAACCATCTCTTGACAATGTTCTGGTGTTGGTTGAATCTATATTTGGCCTTTTCCCTCGATTCTTCGAGCTTTAGCAGAGTGTCAATTCGTGACTGTAAGATTTCACTACCGGAACCTCTAGAAGCTTGGGCTAATTGCAGGGATGGGAGTAATATGTTTTGAGGTAGTATAGCTTCCCTTCCGTAGACCAAAGTATAAGGACAAACTCCTAAGGAATGCTTCGGGGTAACCCTATCTGCCCATAATGTGTTAGGGAGAGCTACATGCCAATTTCTCTAACTTTCGATGACAGATTTCTTTAAAATTCGAATGAGATTTTTATTCGTTGATTCTACTAATCCATTTCCCTGGGGATAATAATTTGCTGAATAATGCAATTTGATTCCTTTTTCATAAGAAAATGCGGTTAACTTAACATATGAGAAGTACGTTGCATTATCAAAAACTAAAGAATTGGAACCCCAAACCTGGTTATGATGTTTTCTTGCAGGAATCTGATGATTGTGTCTTCGTTCACTTTGCGCAGAGGAGCGGCTTTTGTCCACTGTGTGAAATAATCAATGGCTGTGAGGATATATCAGTGTTGCAGCTAAGAATTTGGATTAATTTCTCCAATAACGTCTATGCCCCACTGCTCGAATGGTTCAGAGATAGTGACTGGCTGTAATGGCCCTGCTACTTTTGGCAATCTGCCAGCACTCCTTTGACATACATCACATTTTCTTGTGTAAGCATGAGCATCCTTGAAAAGAGTGGGCCAGTAGTATCCAGCTCTGAGTATCTTATGAGCAGTGGTATCCCCAGAAAAATGCCCCCCCTACAGGGCCATCGTGTAATTCTTTAACTACCTTATTCGCATCTTCCTACTCAAGACATCTAAGAAAAACTCCGTCATAATTTTTTCTAAAAAGTACTCCATCTATAATCTGATAGGATGTTGACTTCAATTGAAAGGCCCTTCTCTACTTAGAGTTCCGGTGTTTTGGTAAAATCCATACTAGAGATAGTGCACCAAATCCCTCTACCAAGATTCTAGAGCAGTGAAAATGGAACATACTTCAGTTAAGTTCAACTTAGCTTCATTTTCCCAATCATGATTTTCGTCAATTTGGCTCTCCGTGAGTAACTTACACAATCCTTGACCTTTAATGATGGTAGCTGGTTTGAATTCAAGATCATATTCTTGTAGCGTCGTTACCCAATTTCCTCTTCGTTCTCCCAACTCCTTTTGTACAAACAATGATCTGACAACCTGATGAGGTACGATAACCTTCGTCATATTTTTCAAAATGTAAGGTTTGAACTATTTTACCACTTTGAACACTGCATATGCCTATTTATCCACAGCTGGGTAATTCAATTCAGCCCCTTATAACCCAGTGCTCATGAAAGATATTGGATATTCGTCTCCCGATTCTCCTTTCTGAGTGAGCACTACTGCGAGAGAATTATATGAAGCAAAGGTGTATATGATAAAATCCTTTTCAAAATCTGGACTCCTTAAAGAAGGTGCTTGAGCTATAGCATCTTTTATGTCTTTAAACACAATCTTCTTGATGCCAGTCCATTTAAACTGCACACTTTTCTTTACCATTTGCTGCAAAGGTTTAACAATTTGCGTGAAATCAAGCACAAACCTTCGAACAAAATTAATTGTGCCCATAAATGATTGCATAGATTTTTTATTATGGGGCATGGGAATATGAGTTATAGCCTAAAATCTCTTTGGATCTATCGAGATTCCCCTTTTTGAGATGATGTGGATCAAAAATTTTCCTTCAAGAACAACAAAAATACTATTCTTTGGGTTCAGAGATATGCCATTTTTCTTGCAGCGGTCAAAAATATGTTTTAAGTGGAAAACATGGTCTTCCTATTTTTTGGAGAAAACTGTTACATCATCTAGATATATGACCATGCATTGGACGACTAAACCTCGGAATGCAATATCCATGGCCCTCTGGAATGTAGCTCCGGCATTCATTTGGCCAAAAGGCATCCTCCAATATGCGAACCTTCGCCACTTCGTGCGAAATGTAGTTTTCAATCGATCTTGCTTGGCCACTAATACTTGATTATATCCAGAGAATCTGTCTAACAGGAAGAACAATTCCGAGCTTGATACCATTTGTAAAATTTACTCCCTTGGTGGAATTAGATAGTTATCTTTGTCTGATGCTTTATTCAAGTTATGAAAATCAAAACACATTTGTATCTCTCTTGATTTCTTCCTTACCAGAACTAGATTTTCCACCCATTCGGAGTGTCGAACTTTGAAAATAATCTCAGCGTCTAGCAGCTTCTTCAACTCCTTTTGGATTAAGGGTTCCAGCAGAGGGTGCATCTTTCTGATCTCCTGCTGAAAGGGCTTCACACTTGTTTTAATGGGTATCACATGCTGTATGATGCGTGTATTAAGAGTCTTTAAATCTTCATAAGTCCATGCGAAGACGTCCTTGTACTGCTGAAATATATTGATGAACTTGTGCCTTTAACCAGGCGAACAACATTTACCTAGATTGACATACTTAGGTTCAGCTTCTTTCCCTAAATTTACCAACTCATACTGCATCGAAGAGCTGTTCATCTTAGCATTAGCTAGGTTTTGGAATTTATTTTGCAGGTCAAACATTCCTTCAAGGGTTCTCACCCCTTTTGGCATGAAATTTCCTTTGATTGCATCCTTGTTTTGTAAATATGATTGATGATCTTTTTCATCAATTATAGACTCTTTGAAAACTTCTTCATTCATTAGGAAGCTAATAATCTGTTCATCATCGTCGAACACCCTCAGATTCATAATGTTGTCAGGTACCGATGGCCTGAAAATTAGTTCAATAGAACACTTGTTATTTGTCGGAACTAATCTAGAAGCAGAAGTAGCTAACAAATCAACTGCAACATTTTGTAATCTGGGAATTGCATTTATGTTACAAGCATTGAACTGCGATATTAAATTCCATACTTCAGATTGGTATCCTTTAAGATGCGAAGATAAACAATGAATAGTATTTCTAATTTGTATGACAACTATTTCAGAATCACCAAAAACTTTCACATTTTTTACATTCAATTCAATGGCTCTTTTCAAACCTTGGACTAGAGCTTCATATTTTACAGTGTTATTTGTACATGCAAACTCTAACCTACAAGAGAGAAAATGTTTATTTCTTTCGGGATGAATGAGAACACAACCGGATCCTAATCCCTCTTGTGTCTTGGAACCATCAAAGTACAAAATCCAAAACTTATTCCCTAAATCTACTTGGTTAGTGGTATCTCCTAAGTTAGTAACTAAGTCTACTATGTTACAATCAATTTCATCAGCCCGTGAGAATCGAAGGAGATCGGAATGTGTGTCTGACTCATGATTGGCTTCTTTTGCTTGATAATTTCCTGGTTCAATCTCTAAGAAGTAATTCCCTAAAACCGAAGATGAAAAATTTACAGGCTCATCCTTTTCTTCAAGTTGAGTTACATTCTGCTTCATGTGAGGCTCTCTTAGTACTTTAATCTGATTTTGCTTGTTCTGATGTGGAAACCATAAGTGAGACCAATCTATTGCAAAATAACCATTTAGTTTCATAGACCGGTCCCTGCTCAATATCAAACCATAAGCTTAAGGTATGTCTACTACCATGATATCTATAAACTGACATACCCGCGGGAACGCAGACAATCTGATAAGCACATCTTTCATCTCCCCTATAACCTTAACATTAGACTTGTCCAATTGTATGATCTGGGAAGGAGATGGTATTGGTTTCCCATTGATTTTCTTACGAATGGACAGTGGCATAACATTGGGTGAAGCTCCAAAATCTACCAAACAATTATGTACATTGTGATTAAAAATTTCAAAGGTTAACAAGAAAGGCAGAGTCTGAGATTTTGATTTACCACCAATGCTTGCTTCGTTTATTTCCGTATCTGACTCAATGATCTATATGGAACTGCTTGCAGAGTGTGGGTCAAAAGATTCTAATAATTTATTCCTCTGATGGGGAAGATTACATAGTTAAAATAAATATATGTTTGCTTTAGTCTTCTTAATATCCAACACAATATCAGACCCCATATTGTATTCTGCTGTGCTTTTCCCACCATTTCCTGGCTTGTGTACTATGAATTTTGCATGTTTATTTATCATTGGGCTCGTTTCTTTTACAATTTCAGAATTCACTTTGGGTTGAGGTTGAGTGATGCCAATATTCCTTTTCGGAGCTGCCTTTGCGATCTTCATCTTAGGAAACACCGAGCTTTGATCTACCACCGACCCTTTACTTCTAGTGGTGATGTTTACTGATGATGCTTGGATTTCTTCAGCCTGCTCTTCTTCATTCGATCCCAAAGTGGGTGCCCAGTCCCATAATACCATTGTGGTCTCCTCAGTTGGCTCTCTTGTTCTTTTGTTTGATCTTCTTCTAGATCTTCCTGATATGTCAGGTGTGCATCTCTAACAATTGATTCATTACTAAAGTCATTAAATTTATCCATTGTGGGCAGCTATTTTCTGAGTACTGTTCTGGGTGAAAAGTGAAGAAATGTTCCATGCCAACCTCATTCAAATTTAGGACAGCAGAATTAGTTATAAGCAATAGAGGCTGTCCACTTTCTTCCTTTTCTTGTAGAAGGGCTTAAATGGTTTTCTAGATTTGCTAGCTCCCTTATCTTTCTCCAAGTCTACTATTTTGTTAGATAATTTATGTGCCATTTTAACTACATTTTCTAATTCATTCGAGTGTTCTTCTTTATGCCTAGATAATATCAGAGGCTTCTTGTTGGCCATTTGTTTCACTTCCAATTCTAATGCGTGTTTTGAAATACTATCCAAGTTAGCTTCTACCTTCTTAGCTTCCTCGTAGTTTTCTATTAGAGTAACCTTAAGTGCTCCTTTGACAAACATAGCTATGGGTGGATACAATGTTGTAGTGTAATATTCTACCAAGGATTCCTCAGTGGGTTTTGTTGCAGCACTGAAATTATTTGATAGGGTAGTGAATCTCTGATTAAACTCCTGCACCTTTTCTTTCTTCTTCATCCTCATATATAACATTTCTTTCATGAGTGTGGCAATGGTCTTCTGATTGCCAAATTTGTTTAAAAAACATTTTTCAAAACTATCCAAATCTGCTATAGAATTAGCTTGTAGACTAAAATACCAAGAAGATGCCCTCGGCTCAAAAGTGTAAGGGAAAATTCTGCAAAGCACATCTTCATGTTCTACGTTTAAAATATTCAGAGCCAAATAGAAACTCTTCAGGTGGTCTTCGACAGAGATGCCTTTTCCAGGTTCGAATTTAGGTAGCACCCTCTCTGGATGTTTGGGAAAATCGTGTAAAGGTGTGGTCAGGTTAAGTGGCCCTCTGGATCTCCACGTAGGTTGGTTAACATTTCCATCCATAACCCGCGGTGGAGAATGTGGTGGTGAATGATGCGGGGTATGAGGAATTTCCTAAGCTGGAGGGGATTCGGGTCCCAATTAGTCAAGGGGATCTATGATTTCCTGAAAAGATAAATCCAACAACTCCTCCAAATTTTCTACAAGCACCGAATCTCTGGTGTACGAGACCTCTTTCTTAGGAACTCGCCTTCTAGGCAACGCGGGAATTATGTTTAATCCTCCAAGCTTTCTCACGTAAGAGCGTGTATGTCTTCAAAAGTCGTCTATCTCCTCAAATGGGATAGCGTATAAAGGTTCTTTGTTTTGACCTCCAGAATTTAGGTTTTCTTGATCTTTTGGTTCCAGAACGAAATCTTTTGGTAAAGCTATTTCAAGTGGGTTTACAGAGGAATCTTTTCGTACAAAAGGATATCCTCTACCAGCCATGCAATTGCGGCCCTCCTTATAGTGCCAAAACTGTTGATGCCCAAAAATTCTCAGCACCATCAGTAGGGATTCTCCCCGGTAAATAATCCCAATTAGATTACTCACCGTTTGGTGTGGGGAATCCGTCCGGTTAACGGTCCAGCTACCGTAAGTGTAATTGTTTAAGTTCTTTACTAGTTGCGGCCCGATTCACCGTTTATGTAATTTTATTTTAAAGTATGAGATGCAAGTGCCCTAATTAAATGCATATAATTTTCAGGTAGAAACCACACTAGTGATCCGTAGGTTCTTACCTCCCGTCTTACCACTCCTGCCTTATCAATTATCAATTTCTATTCTAATTTAAACTAACTATCTTATCCCTGCAGGGAGCAAATTTGAATTAAGAGTAATATACTGGAAATGTTAATATAAGTCTAACAGATAGCTGTTGCAACACAATATTCACATTTACAGCAGAAAGAATACCAAAGGTAGCTCTGATATGATTAAAACAATTTATTACTCATTTTACACATAAACATTTGCATAGAAAGTAAAATCATTCATCACCATTGAAGTAGTTAAAGAAAGTTAGAACGGTCTCACAGTATGAGTTACGAATGCAAGAAGAAGTAGTTCCACATTAAACATTCCACACATTCCAAGCAAAAATCTCTGTGCATGCTTTTCCCAACAAACATATCCTTCTTATTAGCAGAAAAAATAGTTCTCTTACAAAATGGTCCAGCTTCTATTATGCTAGCAAAAAGTCCCTACATCCTTATTATCCTCCTCTATTTATCTTACAAAAGAGTTTGCCCTCTAGTGACTCCTCGTTTACCCTAACCCCAGGGATTCCCCAAATTTGTCATTTAGTGCTTACATCAGAAAATACAAAAAGATATTTACAATTTAGATTTAGGTGGGCCCTGCTAAACTATAAATATATTCTGCCCACGCATTAGCCTCTTCGGCTATGATATTAAATTTGATAGGCTCCAATACTTGTAAGGAGACTTCATGATATGACAACTGAGTCTCAATATTCGCCAATCCTGCTGCTGCAGCCTTGCAGCTATCTTCCAGAAAATAGGCATGTATAGATGCTTGTCCTACAAAGTGGTTGATGTCTTCTTCTATGAGAGCATCCAATTTTATGATGTAGTCTAATTCTCCCTACAACCCATTCTGCAGCTCTGCTATGCGTTGGTCTCTTGAAGGAAGTTCGTTCATATTCGGGACTAGAGAGAGATGACATTTCTCATGAACCTACTGGATTTTCTTGTAAAAATCCTGACACTTTTGGATAGTCTTCGGAATTTCATTATTTAGTCTCCTACTGGCTTTCCTGCAAAATTCCAGGAGCGCGAAATCCGACGTCAAGTCTGCTGTCGTCTTCGGAGGCAAATGATCGGGGCATTCTGAATTATCTTCTCTCTAGGCCATTTGGCTCTTAACCTTATCTGCAATATCCAACAGCTTTTTCCTGAATGCCAGTGACTCCACAACTATCACCTTCATTCTCACCATCAACAACTTCATCTTGTAGATTTCATCTGTGAGAATTTCTTAAGACTGATATATTCATTCCTGAATCCTGCAGGCTTGATCCCAAAATGGAGTTATGTCCTGCTTTCTCTTATTTGCCAACTCTAGTTGCTTTGCCAAAGATTCCTTCTCTTTAACCAACTCTTCCATCTGAGCTTTCAATTATTCGATCTGTTGGTTTGCGAATGACTCTTTTGATTCTAATTGAGTGATTCGAGCTTCAAAGTTGCTCCTTTCCCCTTCCATAATCATTAACTGCACAGTTAATGCCTCCTTTTATGCATCCAAATTCTGGTATTCATTTAGTAACCTTTCCTTCTCGGATATAACAATGCCATGTTTCCTTTTCAGTTCCATCCTTTCTCCTTGCACTTTCACCAAATTATATTTCAATTTGAGCATCTTCTCTTTATTTCGCTCCATGTCGTTTAACAACTTGTCAACATTATCTGCACTTGCTTGCACAACAACTATGTTGATAGATGCCATGAACTTAGGGTCCTCATGGGTACCCTCCATGATTGTGTTTTCCTGAACAGTGATGACATCGGGTTGGGCACCCATTTTCAGTTTCTTCTTTGTCCTCCTCGTGATAGTCTTTATTTTTTGGTAAAAAATGATCGTGTCCAACTTGGCCACAGTATGTTGCTTTGATGGGGTGAATGGGGTGAGTCCGAGCTCATAAAATGGGAGGTGTCCTCCGGTGAGGGTTACACTGGACACCTCAGGTGGGTCTATGTCCATATTCTGCACACTCGGGCTTCCCTTTTCCACAGCTTCCTTGGAATTTTCTTCTTCTACTTTTTGCTTTTGTTGTTCTGCCGCTTCTCTTTCTGCTCTTTCTTTTACTTCTTCTTCCTCTTTTCGCGACCTCTCGGCTTCCTCCCTCTGCATTCTATCAGCTTCTTCCTTTAGCCTCCTTTCTGCCTCTACTAACTATATTCTTGTGGCTTCTTCTCGTTGCCTCTGTAATTCTTCTTGCTTGGCAGCATTGGTAGCAGTACTGGAACTACCTCCGCTCTTGGGATGAAATCGTTTGTTTAGATCGGTCACGTTTCTTTCCATCCGATACACCTCTTCGTCCTTATCGAAGTGATTGGTATATTCATAATGCATTTTGATCGATGCACAATGCTCGCCAACCTTGCCTTGGCTATCATTTCTCGCAAAACTCTTTTCGCCAAAATGAGATGCTTCTAAATATTGAACTAAAGCTTCTACAGTCTTAACCTTGGATAACTTGTATGCCCCGATACAAAAAGGAAAAGGTGGGAATGAAGCTTTCTTATGATCATGCAAGAACTTGCCAATCCCATTAATGAAAACTTGCCTTACTACTTCCTTGTGGACAAAAAAATTGGTCGCATATTTGGACAAAAGGGATGGAGATTGGGAACCTCCAAACATTCTGATGTACATGCCCTCCTGTGAGAAGTAGTAGTCCCCGTATTCATTTATGACTACCATTGCATTTTCAGACAAGCAGTTTGGTTCTTCATGAAAAATTAACTAGTAGAGAGGCATGATGAACTCTTCACATATGAGCTTATAATGACTTGCCTATTTGTGGGCCCACATGATCTGATAAGCCACCTAGATTGGAGACTCAACCCTATTCCAGATGCACCCTAACTTAGGAAACGAGTGCCTAGCTAATATGCAATCCATGAGGTATGAAGACATGTAGAATTATGCCTTCTTTTGGGTTAAACCTCCTTGTGCAACTGCTATTGACGATGACAGGCTGTCCGGGATGATGCCTGCCCAATTAAAAACTGTACCATGGAAGGCTATGTAATAAATCAGAGTTACCCAATTTAGCTTGTAGATAGTCCCATCTGCCTGGTCGAAAATTCTTCTTAGCATCGAAGCTGTAGTTCTGAAAGGGGTCCTCAAGCTTTGACACTCATATTCTCTGCTCACTTTCTGTCTCAGTTGCTTTCCTAACACTATCATTTTCTTAGCATATTTGAAGTGGTCCATGTTTATACCTTTGATCCAATCTTCAGTTAACATGACCTTGTCTGGCGGTAACTTGTATGCCGCTGCTATATGAGCTGGATGGAATGAGGAAAACACTTCCCCTTTTGCGTCAGAAATGATTCTTGATGTAGAATCAACTTGTGGCAGGATCCATCCAATGAACTCTGAGTAGGGAAAAAGTTATGGGCGTGTATTTGCTTTGGTGATGCTTGATCCCTTGATATTTTGATACAAGATCATTTCTTCGAGAGCTGCATCAGGGATATCCTAGTCCCAGATCATCTGGTACAATTCCCCCCATTTGAATTCCGAAACAACGCCTGTTACTGCTTTTGTATCTTCGTACATGGTTTCTATCTTGGTGTCTAATACAATCTCCACGTCCGAATCTATTTCGGTTACCTTAGATTTCTTCTTGGCACCCTTCTTAGTCATTTTCAAATCCTGATGAAAAGGAAGAAACATGGTATAAGTAGCTTAAATAGAAGTTTGTAAATCAATTTTCTTTCAAACTACTGACAATAGGTTAAGTCGAGAGAATCATAAGTTCCATGTAGTTTGGTAAAAGCTACTGATGCTTGCTTAGCTTAAACCCACAATGGTATGTGAAAGACTCAGATACAATTATGGGAGCAAACTAAGGATGCTCATCCTAAAGTTTTTTTTCATAAATTTTGGTTGATTCTAAAGCTCCTAAAACAAACTTCGGGGTTAGTCGACAAAAGTTTAAGTTTCAATCTTGTCCAGAAAGTGTGTGTTGAAAACCGAACTCCGTATGCATTAAAGGGAAAGACCAATAATGTCTGAAAGTAGAAAACCACTTTAAAATTGGACTGTTTAACTTCATATTTAAGAATCTTCTCCACTCGAGGCGAAGTAGAGTTAAAGTGTGAGTCCAGTCGTGCTCCAACTGCGGGCTTGACAATACCGACGGGAGAGGCAAACTGGAAGAAACTATCCTAAGAAAATCGAACCGCGACAAATGACCACCACAATCCGCTGGGTTTTGCATTAAAACTGAAAGAAATGGCTTAGTGAAGGCTGGACGAGGTGAACTCGGAAGCCCTGGGTTGAGACAGTTATCTGACACAAATTTCGTGACTAAAAATGCCCAACTGGAAATGAACAGGGTTTTAACTACCAATCTCAAAAAGCGAAAAAACACCAAACCTATGGCAAAAACTGAATTAAAATACTAACAATAAAAACAACCACTAAGGCAGGGCAGTTGCCTACCTGTCAGTCTTGGTATGGTCAAGAGAATAAGCTGAACGACGTTTTGGCGTCCAGATATTGGTGGAGGCGAGAACCTTCAGAACGACGTTTTTGGCAATGCTAAACAAAAAATGACTTTGCCCTATAAATAATAAAATAAAAAACTTAGTCATCAATGTGGGGTTGGTGGATCATTAATGCGAAGGTAGTGGGGTTGGTGGGGTCATTTATGACCAAACCCCATTTCGCCGTCAAAAGACCATTATGCGTCGCTGCCTTTAAAACTTCGCCCCCGACCGTTTCAGTGAGACTTGCTTAATTGTCGCGAAACGCGTCGGCGGTGTTCTCAAAATTGTGCTTATCACTTCACGAGTTTCATCGGCGCCATTTCGTGACCCTCATATTCCTCTTGCGACTATTTCAAAAACCTTTTATGTGTTTAGCCAAAAACTCGGAGTTGCTTCTCGAGCTTGCCTTTGTAATATTGCATTGTCGCTCACTCTCTTTTTTCTTTGTTAGTGAGTTTTCATGTTTCGGTGGCGATCATTTCGGTAGAACTGACCGAGTTGTTGCAAAACTGATCGCGGCCCTTAGCAATTTTCGCTGAGCATCCATCGATGTGACTGGGATAATTATTCCGAACTGTTTCGGCATGATTGAAACTTTATCGCTGAAACGGTCGGCGCGACTCTTTGTTTTCTTCAGACCTGATGCGTGAAAAAATCTAAGTTTTATTGGTGTGAAGCTCCGATCGTTTTGGCTGTACTAACTGAGTCGCTTCAAACGTGTCGGCTCGACTAGACGAGTGTCTCCGAAACGGGGACTTCTCCAAAAGCGGGTTTTATGCTCCGACCGTGTCGGCTCTAAAAGCTGAGTTGATTTGACCGTTTCGGCTCGAAAAGCTGAGTTAGTAAAATTTGGCCTTCTTTGCACGATCTTTATGAAAAAATCTAAGTCTAAGGGTGGGATTTTTCTAGGATGACTTTAACTAAAAACACTTTTAAAACAAAAGGAGGGGCCCTACAATTTTTTAGAAAAAAATTGGGGATTAGGTTGCAGCAACAACACCTCCCCCATTAAGTTCCAACTACTATGTCAGTCCTCATTTCTTTCCCTTCCCCGAGACATGATCACCTTTATTAATGCTCATAAATACATTTATTAATTAATTAATTTGTTTACCAATGAATTAATAAATATTATTCGTTTCAATTCTTGGTGCTAATACCATATGTAAAAGTCAACTAAATTTATTAACGTGGTTCCACCGCCCTGTCACCATATTAAATCTGACAGAACCATTTATTAATGTATATTAAATTCTAAATTCCAAGATAATAATAATAATAGAGTGTTCCCGAATAATCGACCACATTATTACTTGATTAACAATTTTTGTGACATGATAATATATATATATATATATTCACCTAAATAAGTTTTAACCGTGAACATTATAACTCGATTAATTCATAGTTAGTAATTATTTATTGCTAAACTAATGTTCTCCAAAGTACTAATTGTTACTTAATTTCCTAGTACCACATTCCATAGTCATACTTTAGTTATAATTAAGATTTAATTAATATGTAGTAATCAAGTTAGTCATCACTTCATTAATACTAATTGACATTGCTAACACACAATTAATATTAATCTAATTATCATTACAATTACCGTTTAATATTTTAAACCAAGGTCTTGACTATTTAAGATCATTAATACCCATTTAAGCATTTAATATCCAAGTACATTAATTAACACTTAAGTTAACCACAACCTTATTAACATTGTTAATCATCATTAACATTTATCGACCAAGTTATTAACCAACACGTTGACCCTTAATCTTACATCATTAGCATTAATTCACCCTTATTGACGATAATTAATAATTAACCCTAGTCATAATTAACTAACCGTTCATTTACACTTGATGTAATAGTTTATTTCTCATCTAAGTAAGTAATAATAATTATAACGTGATCGTTCTTAAGCACAATGCATCTAAGCCAAGTTTGATAATATAATAATAATTCATACAACACAGGTAGACGAGTTATGTAAGCGCAACTAATGCTTACATAGATCGTGTAGGTACACTAATAGTCTTAACCACACATCATTCATAGTCACATAAGTTATTGTTCCTTGAAGTCTACTTAAACATAATTTGAACTGTTGGATAATTCACTTAACTAAATACAATTAACTGACGAACAATTATACAAGTTACTGAGTTACGACACATGACTCGACAAGGTTTTCAAAATACACATTTAATCAAGTTTCCACCTAACTTCATGGTACACCTATCTAGCTACTCCGTTTATCTAGTTCACAACTAACTTCCACATCCTATCCTTCCTCTGCCGGACTACCCTGAAGTGTCATGCCATGGCCGACTCCAGTTAGAACCATAAGCGGAAGTGTTGACTATTTCGACCAAGCTTCCCCAGCAGACACCCACCAGTCATCATCACACACCTTGGGGATTGTGTCGTAGCACAACCCTCCCATGACTCCGGGTTTCAGGGATAAACGGTGGGTAAAGCCTCCACCCCCCTAATGGAACAAGGGACTATGTCTACATCGACATAGTGACTGCGTTGCGACTTGTACTCAGTTTGTCATCATATAACCAATTTGGACGGTTGAGTTTCCTGAAACTCTACCCGACCCATACATCATGATAATAAATACAATAATCATGCTAAATAAATAATGCATCACTTGCATACCATTTATCTTTCGGAGTCCATGTCCCCGAGGTACTCCCACCTTGTAGGATCCAACTATCACTTAGCCATTTTAACCTGTAGGTTACTCTCCAACATACAATCGAGAATATCGTGCAAATCCTTGACATGCATATATACATTTCATTATTAAGAAACAATAAGCAAATCATTTCTATGTACCATGCACCTGGTTTCACATTTATCCATTCAACATATAACTTTTAACTTGGTATCCACGTACCCATCATTCAATAATTTGCATGCAAGAGACATAATCAAAACATGAATACATATCATAACATTAACATCACACACACATATATATCTTGGCAAAATAATAGAACAGTATGTCCATAGTGTCATCAAACTGACAAAGTCTCACAATAATAAGCAAATACAACATATAATGACAGTTCAGGTAGTAAGGTCAAAACAAGGCATTACAGGAGCCAATACTTCTTGATAAACTTAATTGATGATCATGATATCAACATTTGTCAATGTCATAAGTAATCACGATACTCAATAATTACATTATCTCGTGGCCTTTGGTGGTGGACACATACTTGAGTCTTCTAAAGATACATGGGAGCTATTGAACACTGGGAATGCCTTTATGTCTCATGATATTGAGGAATGCACCTCCAAGAAACAAAAAGGTACTTATATTATTTTTTTACATTTACAAGACTTGTTTTTTTATTCTTAAATCTTCATTCCATTGGGTAAAGCTTGCCTCACAACTCTAACTAGTATGCCATATTTTATTTGCAAATGGGGTTAGATGTACTCCTCTAAAGCATCAAATACTTCTAAAGATAATATAGAGATTTTGAAATATGTTTATGAGATTTGAGCACAATATAACAAAGGGCCTATGAAAAGTGATGCCGAGTCATGCATCTTGAAGGTACAAAGGTGGCAATTTTATCTTGTTTACCATTTTTAGTTTCAATGAATATCAAATGGATTATGTAATTTATTATAGGCCATTAGACTTGAATCGATATATGCCAAATCTTTCTGGATTATGCAATGATTATGTAATTTATTATAGGCCATTAGACTTGAATCGATATATGCCAGATCTTTCTTAAGAGATGATAATATAATGAGAGAGCTTGAGAGGTCATAGAATCTCTCTCTCTCTCTCTCTCTCTCTCTCTCTCTCTCTCTATATATATATATATATATATATATATATATGAATACAATTTGTCTCACCCCCAACCACATAAGCAAGAATGAGATTGTTGTTACTTTGCCAACCCCAACAACAATTGGCTCATAGAGACCTCCGATCGACAATCAACTCAAGAAGAGTGAACATGTCACAAGTGATATTTAAACCCAATGGATAGGATACCATTCTTCCTTTCAACCATTGAGCTAAACACAATTGACAAAGGGCATGGAATATTGTTGAAGAGGTTTAGAATGATAGGTGATCATGTACGAGAAAAAATCAAAAGACAAATTAAATTCATTCATACTCATGGAGGGCGTGCTCATATAATGATTTGACCAAGTTTCGTAAGGAATTTGTGTTGAGGTGGATTCATTTTGTGACATATGGAAACCAAAATCCAAAGGGTTAATTTGCGCGAAGGGTTTATTTGATTGGTAGATGTTCTTGTGTTGAGATCTCATGATCAAATCTCATTGGGTCCCTTAGGGTTACCAACCACCTATGCAACTAGTGATCGATCTTCCTTCCATCCAAAACTTCAAGAAATAAGGGGAAGAGCTACGTGAGTGCTTGCATCTACCAACACCCCCATTATCCTCTTAAGTGTGTGAGGGTGGGGTGAGATTATTTTTGAAAAAAATGTATACATGCATAAGGCTCGTTAAGAGTTTTCCAATGAGGCACCACATTAAGGAATTAGAGTTTGTATGTGAAAATTACAGCCTTAGGAAGGTGATGTTCAAACTCAGTTTTTCAGGGCCCACCCTTCCTTTGCCACCTTGACTCCTAGGTTTAGGATTTAAGTTTTAGAGTATTTGCTTCAAATTGGAATTAAAGGGGGCTTTCTCATTGTGAAGTGCCTTTTGCTAATGAACTATCACATCTCTTCTTAGAGATAAGCTATCACCATTTTTAACTACTATGTATTGTGATGTACATTGCATTGTTTTACACCATTATATTTATTAATCAAATTAAAATCATTTTTTTTTGTAATTTTCTATACTTGAATCGATAATTTATGTTGTCTTTGCCATATTGAGTATTCTTTCATTTAATTTTGATCAATCTAAATCACTTTATTACATCATTAGGTAGGCACATAACAAGTTGATAGATTCCTTCTTAAATGTTGAGAGTATTCTTTCATTTAATTTTTGATCAATCTAAATCACTTTATTACATTGTTAGGTAGGCACATAACAAGTTGATAGATTCCTTCTTAAATGTTGAGAGTATTCTTTCATTTAATTTTTGATCAATCTAAATCACTTTATTACATTGTTAGGTTGACACATAACAAATTGATAGATTCCTTCTTAAATGTTGAGAGTATTCTTTCATTTAATTTTTGATCGATCTAAATCACTTTATTACATTGTTAGGTAGGTACATAATAAGTTAATAGATTCCTTCTTAAATGTTGAAAGTTTTTATTAACTTTTATGTACAACATATAACATCATTATAGATCTAAATGAAAATAATTATAGATCTAAGTGAAAATAATTTGATAATGATTTAGATTTTGTATTTTTTATTATATATAATTATTTTTTACCCTAATGTGCCTTTGATTTCAAAATTACAATTATCCATAAATTCTTTGTGTTTTTTTGAAAAATTAGATAAATCTAACATCATAATGTTTATACCGATTTTGAAATGCTCTTTGGAAAAAGGCTTACGTGAAATTGATGTGCGATCCTTCTAATGCATTTTGTTCCATGGATAGTGTAGTCGTTCCATATGTTTGAGTGTCAATTTTAGTTTACATTTTTCATCACACATAATTTTTTTATAAGAATTGTGTTTCAACTTTGAATGACATCATTTTTTGAGTCCACTGATATGGTTAAACCTTGCCATCAAAAGTACATATAATATTTTAAGAATTCCTGAATGACATCATTTTTGAGTCCATTGATGTGGTTAAACCTTGCCATCAAAAGTACATATGATATTTTAAGAATTCCTCAGTTATTACTCAGCAATCCTATCTACCTTACATTTAATCCACTCGAGATTCCTTCATTGGATTCACTAAAAGGCTATATTTTCATGCTTTTGATTCTAGATTTCTATTCTAATGCCTTCCAGTTGGATTCCAAATGGATTTTCACAAACTAAAAGGCTATAATTTCATGCTTTTGATTCTAGATTTCTATTCTAATGCCTTCCAGTTGGATTCCAAATGGATTTTCACACACCTTTTAATTGTTCGTGGGCCCTACATAGAAATGCGCATAGTGGTCACTGACAAGATTACCGATACTGATTTGGCAAGTTGGAGTTTTGCAAGTTGGCATGTTGATCACAAAATATCTAAATCAACCAATTCCAACGGCTTAACATGTTTTAGGAAACATGTCAAGTGGGCGCTGCTTCGCTGGCCTTAGAAGTCCGTAGAAAAATCCAGAGTAAAGTGCAAAGTAAGGTGAGGTCGCTTTTTAAAGCAATATCATGTCTTCATCACGAGAAAGTAAGCATGGAAATGAAACGATTATATTTGTTTGGTCGAATTAAATTTTATTTTTTAAACAACAAAATTTTAAAATAAATTGTATATTATATTGAGTTTTAATAAAGAAATAATTCAAAATATTTAATATATAAAAGTTAAGATAATTTAAGTAGTGTGTTGAGTTTTTTTTCCACAGAAAAATTCAACTTACTATTAATATGCGAAATAGTAAATAAGTCTAGCTGTCAGATCATACAAAGTATACTATCCCTATCAGATAGAGCCAAATGTCAACAAATGACAGAATTGTGTCATCAACCGTAACAGAATAGTCTAAAAAAAGACAAAAAAAAGACCATAGGTCTCCAGGTCGTCCACAAGTTGGACCACAGTCATCTAATTAGAAATATCCAGTAGAATAGTCCCCAACAGTCATCTAAGCAAAAAATATACAATCCAAAAATGAGTAAGTCCCAAATACAGTCATCCTCAACTGCCATCCACCTGGGACATCAAATAACTATGGGTAGCTGAAATAGATGCCGAACAGAACCAATAGATAGCTGAAATAAATGCCGCAAAAATGGTGAGTATGCAAACGCCCAACAAGTAGTTGGACCCAGAACGATCAAAACAATCATTTTCGAACCCTCGCAAGGGCTTTCATACCCCTAAGAGCCCGGGTATCGGAAGAGTAGGGGAAGTTCACCTGGCACCCGGTCATCCTCTATCCCCCCCAGAGTGACCATCTTGTTTTTCCTGGCACTGCGTGTCTTCAATGGGGAGAAATCCTTAGCAAGTCCACCCCTACGTGCCCCCATTTGAATACAAATGTCCCCAGTAGTTTCAGGCGGAAGAGCAGAAATAGATTTGTTTTTATCCTCATCCAGACCAGTGTCCATCGAACCCAAAAGGCCCTCCAAATCCCCACCAGATGTCACATTAGTGTCCACCACCCTGTTCCTGTAAAATGTAGGTATTGGTTTCTTCTTCACCATGTCTGAATATGATGGGATGAGGAGGACTTTCCCAACAGGATCCGTAGTTGTATCGGGTCCCACAATGGGGCAAACCAACCCCGGTTCTTTCTCAGGAATCAACCCACAGGTCCCCAACCCCCTTCCAACAGAGTCAAATTCAGTGTTACCCATATCCGCCCCACCGTCCCCCTTTAGTTCTGAATCTGTGGATACCATAATCGTTGGGGCAACAGTTGAAGGGGGGCCAGGAGATACAGGAATAACCGGAGAGGATCGAACAGCGCAGGGGATGGACAATCTCGTAATCTCATTCTCAGTTACAGGGTCATCATTCTCAGAAGTTTCGTTAGATGTATGTTCAGTCCCGGAGGAGTTTGATGTAAAGTTATGTCGCCGGCTCATATAATTTCCATTATTTCCATTGTTTATGTCTAGAGCATTTATAAATGAAATATCCAATTCATTTAATGAATGAAAGAAGTGAGGATCTTGAGTTTCCAACTTACGGCACAAGGACGAACCCGGCGCAGTAGGATTGAGCAACCTGTTGGAGAAGCCATCTAAAGAGCCCGTCGCATCCATCTCAATATCACTGCCGTCATCAGAAGACCAAAAAGGACCCCCATCTTTAAGGCGACCAGAAGAAGCCGGAGCCCTACATTGCCTCCACAGGTGCCCCACTGCCTTGCAATTCGAGCATCGAAAAGGAATGCCCCAATAGTCAATGGTCTGAGTAAGATTGCGACCACGCCAGCTAATGTGAAGTACATCAATAAGCCCTAGGGAGATATCTACCTCCACCAGAACCCGCCCCATCCTCCGATCAAATCCGTTAAGAAGCTCCTCATCCACATAGAGAAAACGCCCCAAACGATTTCCAATAGCCTCAAAGGCCCCACGATTCCATAATGCGAGTGGAAGTCCAGGTAAAAGAACCCATAAATGGCGTAGACGAACCGAGGTGGATTCCGGGTCGAAATCCGTCTGCCATTTCTGCAGCATCAGGCTTCCCGTACCATAGAGCCATAAACCACCCAGAATGGTAGAACAGTGGGCCTCCTGATCGAACTTGAAGCCGTACCATCCACACGCCATCGCGAAGACCCGAGGAGTGTAATGCAGAATGGGATTCCATTTTTCCTCTACCCATTTGACAATATCACGCCGATTCATAGCATGGTAAGAAAACTTGCCAACCAGAACCGTCATATTACATTCCACCACCTCTTCAAGCCCGATATCCCTGCCGACCGTTAGCCAAGCCTCCCCAGGCCTGCAGAAGTATTTGCCGCTCAATCTCTTAGCCGCACGGGAAGAAGAACCCAGCTTATCTCCGAAGCCACGACCAGGAGGTCCCCTAACACTCCCCACCGACGGATCTGAAACCGAGGCATCTGCAGGTGTCTTTCCCAAAGACAAGTGTCCCTTCAGTGTCTTAGCATATGGTGTCACCTGTCGGCTAGTAGAGTTAAAAGCCCGCTTCCCCTTGATGGGTACCGGCACGTTATCCCCCATAACGGCAGCCAAAAATAACAATGCCCAAAAGAAACGGGTTCAAACCCCTGTCCACAGAAACCCTGACAAATGTGTTAAGAAAAATGTGTTAAGAAAGTTCAAGATCAACAGGTCGTATCCAAAAGCACCAGCCAAGAGTTCCAAGCAAACCCAGGAGGGGTCCAGAATAATGATAAAACGGACAGCAAATCGGTGGTCCACACACCGAAATATCAGCAGGGAGAATATAACACCAGTCACGGGCTAATAACACGCTTAAAACGGCACCAACAGGGTCAAACCCACGGCAGCACCAATATATTAATAGAAACCCGGTTAAGTTCCAACTCACCCAAACGATATATAATAAACCGTCGGAAGATGTTATGGTCCACACACCGCAGCAAACAAACCCAGAGAGAAAACCGGAGAACAGTTCAGAAAATATTACCCGTCACAATCGTAGAAAGAAGTCACAGCGAGTATGATAGTTCCAACAGTGCCCATTCAAGTGTTCTAGCAACGGCTTCCAGCAGACAACACTGATGACCCTGAGTAAACCCAAGCTTCCATCGCCATCCATCCGAGTATCTCCGTCGCCCCTCTCAGCCAGTATATCCATGTAATTAGATTCACCCTCCTGTAGTGTGTTGAGTTTATTTATAAATAATAAAAAATTAAGTATGGCGATTAAAAGATTAAGTAGTGTGTTGAGTTTATTTATAAATAATAAAAAATTAAGTATGGCGATTAAAAGATTTTTATTTTGTTTGTTTGTATGTATAGATAGTTGGGGATTTGACCCGGAGATAGTTATCGAATCTTTATGCTTATAAATAACACTCAATTATTTGAGCTATCCCACATATTAAAATATTTTAAAATTACAAAAACGACAGCACTTCATTAAAATATTTAAAAAAAATGAGAGCATTTCATTAAAATATTTAAAAAAAATGAGAGCATCACAATAAATATTTGTCATAATATCAATTTTTTTAACTCATAAAAATACGATGCAAGAATGGTTATATTAAATTTTTTTATCAAGTAATTCTTCATCTTTTTTAGGTTGGAATGTTGGACATATAGGTACATCGACGTCATGGGTTATATCAACAAAAAAAACAAACACTTGCTATTTACAAAAATCAAGATAAACCAATATTAATATAAATAGACAATAATTATTATAATTAATTTAATTAAATAATTTTTATCTCAAAAATATTTTAAATAAACAAATTTATAAAATTAAAAATTAAAAAAAAACATTGATGTATAATAATCCACTTAATTTAAATTTTTTTTAAAGATATTGTAACTTTCAATTTTCTTAATAAATAAGTAATAATCTTATTATTTTAAAATATATAAAAAAATTATATTTAAAAAATATTATCATAATAATTTTTTTCTTATTAAATAAAATTGGTTTTAAAATTCCGTCATCATCAAAGTTTTTCTGTCACCAGTTTAATTTTCTTAACATATATATATTTTTAATCCGATCTTCCATATGGGAATATTACTATATCATCTTCTTGAATAAGGACACTATAACAAGTTGGTCAAAATGTAATGCGGCTACCCACTCACAAGTAAGCTGCCAATTTGATTCTAATCAATCACCTACTCTATCAAAACACTCCTTTTTACGGGAGGGTGCTTGACACCAAATGACCTGCCAGATCTTATAAAAATAAAATAAAAATATTAATTTTTTTTTGAAAGCGAGAGGTGTAAGTTTGGCCATGCCCACCTTAAAAAAATTTACCGGCCGCTTAAAATGCAATCTGATGTAGCTGACAGAGCGAGTGTTTACGGGAATGCGATGCAAAGCGAAGGATAAGGATTCCAAGTCCGCGGAAGGACAGAAGAGAGCCATATCCATGAATTGGGTTGTGCAGGCAACCCGCTTGTCCTACTGAGAATGGTTCCTCCAATTTGTTTCGACGCATCATGGATCCGTTTCGTCGCCTCCAACAGAGCCATGTATCATCTATTTCTTTTCCATTCTTTCAATATTCGACTTACCGGTATCAGTGAATATATATATAATTTGTTTTTCTTTTCATTTTTTTTTATTGAATTTCTCAGGTGCTTCGGAGGTCTGATTGGCAATGGCGGCGTCCGCTTCAATTTCAAGACCAGTATGTGAGTATATTATTGCACATATTTGATTTGTCTCTGTCGGATTGTTTATATATAGAAAGATAGAAAAAAATTATTTTAACGTCCACGAGACTAACAATAGCCAATGGGACAGACCGCTTCACCCCCTGATTTCTGCAACTCAGCCCTTTTCTTGTTCAACTTGATGATGAGTGCTCCCAATTTCTCCGCCGTCCCCTCACTGAATAGGTTATCCCAAGAGCTAGCTGTCAGGATATTTGCATAGTTGGCCCTACTGTCTTTGAAGGCTTCACACTATAAAATAAAATGTTTTTCTGTTTCTACTTTCCCGGAAGTGCAAAATATACACACCCTTTTTTCCCAAGCTTCCTTTGGTCTTTTCCAGCGTCCAGTTTCACAATGGAGTTGATGGGAATTGGTTCTTAATTGAGCAATAAGTATTTTGGCTCTCCAAGGTATATTGGCCCCTATGTATGTTTTTTGATGGTGGTTGTAGGTGGGGTTAAACTCTTCAATATAATACTCCTTCTTTCTCCCCAACCCTTTATCCCAAGCTTGCATGTGGAACCTATCGATAACTAACTCCTTTATCTCTTTACTGTTCACAGGGCACATGTTTAAGTAAATATCCCACTTACTAAGCCATTTAATATTTTGTTGCATCCACATCTTCTTTCTTTTGCACAATGTGTCATTGAAAATGACCTTAGGCCATCGGTTGTCTTCCATTTGCTCAATTCTTTTTAGATATCTTATGAGTCGCACCATAGCAATTGCTTCGATAGGAGCAACCCCCATTTCACTCAACATGTTATCATAAGGGACTGAACTTTTAATTTTAAACTTGTTTGTAATCAAGTGCTTTTGAATCTTTTCAATTTGCTTCCATTGTAAGTCAGATGTGCTGCTGGCCCATACTTACAGCCATAGAGAATCACCGTGATCACTAAAAGCCCAAAAAGAGTTTGCGTAGTCTTCCAATCCCATAGCTTTGCCTCTCTACACCTATTTTGGAAAGCATAGAATGCTTTCCAGCCTCCCAAAGTTCTTTTCTTTCTGCAGTTTGACCAACTTAAATTTTTGTTGAAGTCAATTCTGAGATACTTGTAATCTGCCACTTCTTTGAGAGTGTTGCCTTCAAAGTAGAACTGGTGTCGGTTATGTTTTCTTTTGCTAGAGAAAACTACCACTTTCGTCTTGCTAGTATTGACTTGCATCCCCACTGTTCTACAAAAGAGCTCAAGGGAAAGTAAATGTTCTTGTAACCCAAGAGCGGATTTAACAATCAAAATAAAGTCATTTGCATACAAAAGAAGCCTTATCACAAACTCGCCCAAAAGAGCACCCTCACCATCCTGTAGGTTTAATCACTCTTCAAGTTTGTCGATATATAAACCAAAAAGGGTAGGGGACAATGGGCCAGCTGATGTTTTGATTTTGACTTTAACCTCCTCGTATAGTCTATGGACGGCTGCTCTAAGATGCATAGGGACCCCAAGTTCCTCCATTCTATGCCAAATCTTATCCCTAGGGATCGTGTCAAAAGCTTTTTTGAAATCGACAAAACAACAAAAGGCTTGCTCTTTTTTTTCCCACACTTTTTCAATGATGTGTCTTAAAGTTATACCGTGTTCAATCGTGGAGTGTTTAGGTCTGAATCCTGCTTGCCCTTTAGCACGCTTATCACCCTCTTCCGCCCAGTTGCTAATTCTGTTTTTCAGCATACTTCCGAACAACTTTGCAAACAAGGGGTTTATCATTATGGTCCTATAGTTGGAGGAATTATTGACATCACCATTCTTGAAAAGAGGTATTGCTAGACTGGTTGTCCAATCTGTAGGGAACCCCTGTTGAATTATGTTGTTGAAAATTTTCATAATGTGAGGTGCAAGAGTTTTCGAATCCCACTTTAGATATTCTGCTTGAAGTTCAACTAGATCTTTTGCTTTTCCAACACCCAACTTCTTAATACCCACCTCGATCTCTTGCACGATGAAGAGCGTAGTAGTAGTGTTGACCAAGGGGGGAGGGTCAACCTTAGAATCTTGCTCATAAAGCTACCTTGCATATTCGAACCATTGATAAGCCATAATGTTATTGTCAGTTTGTTTCTTTCTCGTTTGAAGTTCCTTCCAAATAACTTGGGGTTATTTTTCCCCAGGAAGATTAGCTCCTCCCTCCTTGAGATCATGAACTCAGCTTTTTTCTTTGTTACAATCTGCTTGTAGGATTTTAAATTTATTTCTTTTTGGTTTGTCTCTTTCAAAGTTTTCCTTGCTGTTTTGCATTCTTCATCAAACCAAGCATTAACTAGAAAACAATTTGTTTCATATTTCATATTTTTTGCTCTTTTGCATTCTGTAAGTGCGCTTTGAATTAATTTTGTTAGCTCTCTAGCGCTATCTTGAAGGTATTACACTTTACAGTTATTTTGAGTCAAAAGAATTCTGACCTTTGAAGGAGGCTGCTGAATGTCCTGATTATTCGACCCCTGCTGTTGCTGTTCCATCCAAGGGAAACTCAAATAGATCGGTCTATGATCAGATTTGAACTCCCCAAGTTGTTCACCAATCAGAATTTCCTCCATTTTCTCACATAAGCCATGCGAGCAAATTGCATAGTCCACTACACTTGCGCCATTGTAGGTATGACAAGTGAAACTGCCAGATTTCGCCCATCTAGCCAACCCATTACAAATGAGTAAGTCAAATGTTCCACATAGACTGAGTAGTTGCTCCCCGAAAAGGTTGCAATTTTTGTTGTCCTCTGAGACTCTTGTCCACTGATGATTGCTTTCTTCTGTAAGCCAAATAGGATTACAGTCTTCTTTACCACGAAGAATACTAGCTTGTTCGCTTGTAGTCCTAGCATTGAAATCACCCACTATAAGGACTTCACTTAATTGAGAGTACGCTGCAATATCGTTTTTAAGGTTGCAAAGGGGTCTTTGTGGTCAAGCCCCCTTCTTTTGTAGGTTTTTGAAACTTGTGGGGCAAAATAGCATGCTGTAATTCTATGAGATTTTAAACCAAATGAATTGTTTGTTTGAGTCTTATTTTTCTAACTAAATGAGATGACCTTTTTTTTCCCTCACTAAGACCATGATACCTCTGTGTCCTTTGCCATTCTCAGCTGCCTTATTCCACATTTTCAACTTCAAATATCCTTCAAACAGAGGTGTATTGCATCCTTCATGCTCATGTGTTTCCAAGAGACAGATTATGTCTCTACTTTATGCGATAGGTCCTAACCCAGGTCCCCGCCTCCAAGGATAACCTCTGCAGTTCCAACAAGCTAGTCTTAAGGAAACCTGGGTAAGATCTGATTGCTATTTGTTTTGGCCTACAAGACTTAGAGGTGAGTCTTCATTCCTATTTGCCCATACTGGCCTTGTTACGTAATTTCCTGTTAAAGAAATTGTCGGTGTCGCTTCTTGCCCACCGCCTTGTTGTCCTATTTTAGAATGGTGACCAAAAGAGGCAATAACATCTTTGCCTTTGAACAACCATGCCCTTTTGCCCTCATCTCTTGCTGTTTTGACCTTTACCATCTCTTCCCTTCTCTCTTCTTGCTGTCTAATAGTTAAATATTCGTCTAGAAAAAAACAAGTGCCCCTCAAGAGTTGCTTCCTGCTTAGGAGAATCTGTTTGTCACATGTGCTTGACATGATGACTTTTATGGGCCTATCTCTCTCGTCGCTGGGCTTACCCACCCTCCATGCTTGGCAAATTCGATCTTGCCAAAGCAACTTATCCTTTAAAAAGTCCCTTGCAAAATCGAGAGTACATTCATTTTTTCCGTAATCTCTCACACCTTTGATGATTATGTTTGCTGCTCTAACTTGTCTTTCTTTGGTTTCTCTGTTTTGCATGCTGCCCCCCTGGTTGTATGTTTATTTTTCCATGTTAGCAAAATTGCTAATAATTTGTGCCCAGGTTTGGGAGTTTTTTATAAACCCTCCTTTCCCTTCCTTCGTTGTTTTCATTTCCTGTCTGCTTGCTTGTTCAATTGCTTTCCCTTCAACCTGGATTGTTTTAGCGCTCAGCATCTCTCTAATTTCCACTGCAGATTCTTTCATGACTTGCCAGGCCTCCGTCATGCCTTGCCATTCAGCCTTTCCTACCAGAAAAGCTTCCTGTAACAGTGTCACTCGATCCTTTAAAACCTTATTGCTATCTGCCAACCCCTGATTTTCCACTGTCACTAGATGGATTTTAAGGTCTCTCTCCTGCACTTTGATTTCCAAAGCCTCCAATCTCGTCTTGGCATTTAGTAACTCTTGCACATATAGGTCAGGTGACCAGGTGAGAGGTTTGGATGTGGGACTATACAAGGTATGGTCGCTGCTGCCTTTATTCCTGCTGTTGCCACCCTCCTTTCAAAAGTGACTTGTTTGAAAGTTTATTACGGTAAGCCAATTTTTTCCTTTTTCTGCACCCATTTTAGACGGGCAACCCTGCGTTTTAAGATACCCCGGAATTGTTTGGCATTCACCCACACCCATTTCCCTGATTTGCTTATAGAGACAATTTTTACTTGACCTAAATGGTTTGTTTCACCAGAGACTGTTATCTCTTGCCCATTTTTCATGTATGATGTTGTGTGTGTTGTCATTGTCGTAACGGACAGAAAATCACAGAGTAGGGAGCAGGACAATACCTGGTATTTGTCACTGCTCGCTGTTTGTCCATAGATGTCCCCTATATATATAATACAACCTTGTTCGATTGATCTACATACCGTCCAATTCTCTTGGGACATATAGCAAGTTTTCACTAGCATGCATTAGACTGTTGTTTGTAGAAGTTTGTTGTGTATAGGGTTACTTTGGAATTGCAAGTTTTTTATCCTTCAAATATTTAGTAGCATCGGTGATCAAGTATAATTGCCATGCCTAACATTCCTAGCTCTGTCTAGAGTCTTGTAGCCTTGCAATTTTTGTCGCCCTAAAACTTTATATATGCATGGAGGTTCTAGTGCTGTTAAATCTAAAATAGTTTGTTTCTCATCTTCATAGGAGTCATTCATGTCAACGAGTCTTGGGTAGTTGGTAAAGCGAGTGTGCTTTATACCCCTACCAAGCTTCAAATCCCAATTGACACCTTTTGCTCCTTGGTGAATTTGGTGGAATAGATACCTCACTTACGGGGACTGAGCCGAGTTTGGTGGACTAGGTGTGCTTTATACCCCTACCAAGCTTCAAATCCCAATAGACACCTTTTGCTCCTTGGTGAATTTGGTGGAATAGATATCTCACTTACGGGTTCTGAGCTGAAGGGATATTTAGGGAGTGTTCTAGGTGAGTTTGGTGGACTAGATATCCCCACATGCTACTTCTAAGCCGAAAGGATCTTGGAGAATGTTGTAAGCAGACTACATTCCATTGTATCTCATTGTAACTGTTGATTTTTCCTAAGCAGCATCGAGAGTCATTATCTTAGGAGAATGGGGACATCTGGTCAAGGACCAAGATGTGGAACCAGTCCAGCACTGGGGGAACTCAACCTTGAGTTGAGTAGCCATTCTATTGAATGGGGACATTTGGTCAAGGACCAGGATGTGGACCAGTCCAGCACTGGGGGAACTCAGCCTAGAGCTGAGTGGCCATTCTTTGAATGGAGGCACCTGGTCAGTTACCAGGAAGATGAACTAGTTTGGTACTGGGGGACTCAGCCTAGGGCTGAGAGCCAATCTCCGGGAGAATGGAGGCGCTTGGTCAGTTACCAAGTATTTGACCTTGAGTCAAATGATGCAGCCTAGGGTTGAGGCACCTGGTCAGTTACCAGGACATCACTATAAGCCCTAGACCAGGTTTGGGCATGTGAGACGCTCCTACCCTTGATCTGTGGGCTTTGTGACCTTCTCCAAGGATTAGCTACCCTTGGTTAAGACACCTAGTACCTGATCTTGGTGGCACAAGGAGTTTGAGATAAAAGCATTAATAATTCTCCCTATTTATGATGATGTACTTTGAGTGGGTATGAAGGACCCTTGGACCATTAAGGAGTCAAAGTGAAAAACATAAAAAGGTCATTAGTACCTTAAAAGGTAAAAGTCAAATTTACACAAGGACCCTTGGACCACTAAGAAGTCAAAGTGAAAACATAAAAAAAGGTCTTTAGTACCTTAAAGGTAAAAGTTAAAAAGGTAAAAGAATAAAATATTATTATTTTATTCTTTTGAGTTTTTGTCCACATCCAAGTGATTCAAAGGCTATAAAAGAAGATCAACTTCATTTCATTTTACACACACTTGCTTATCATCCAACAACTGTTCCAAGGAAGAATTTTTTCGTTGGTTTTAGGAGAGAAGATTTTTGTTTTGTTTGTGCCCTAGCATGGAGGCTTTCTAGCTAGGGCATCCTACAATCAACAGCAGCAACCCTAAGCCTGCTAGGGCTTATCTTCTTTCAGTCTCAACCATCAAATCCAAGCTAGGGTTTGATCCTATCATATTTAATTTTCGGGCAGCATTTTTCGGGTAGTATTTTCGGGCAACATTTCAGGCAACAAGAAAAGTGTTCTAGGCATTTTGGGCAACAAATAAAGAGTTCTGGTCAATCTGGACAGCAGAGAAAGAATTCTGGGCACTCTAGGCAGCAGAGAAAGAATTCTGGGCAGTCTGGGCAGCGGAGAAAGAGTTCTGGTCAATCTGGGTAGCAGAGAAAGAATTCTGGGCAGCAGAGAAAAGAAATTTGGGCAGATGAGTCTGAGCAATAGAGAAAGTCAAATCTGGGCAGTTGCCCTAATCTAAAATTTCTGTGATATTTATCTTCTTATGAAAAATCAAAATTTGTTCATCTGAGAATTTCGAGATTGAAAACCTAGTCATCTCATTGAAGGGATGAATTACTAATGATTTGGGGTTTTTGTCCTTTAAAGGTTTCCCCGTGAAAAATTCTTGTGTTCAGTGTGTGTGATGCTTTGATGTATCTACTGCACTTGTCTATTGTTATTTTACAGTCAGCAAAAATTTTAGAAGAATTCATGCTAATGCTAAAATTCAACAGTAACTACCCTAGAAAAGGAAAGGGCAAGGGCAAGTTTGCCGGAAACATTTTGTTAAAAAAAGGTCCTCCATGCCCATGTGGTCTTGGGTCCTGTCAATCTTCTAGATCCTCTTTTCTTGCAATTAACTTTTCTCGCTAACTTTAGTTTTATGATGTCTTCATACTGGCCCCCTTTATTTATACAATGTTTTCATTACAACTGTGTCAAATTTGAAAGTCCATATTTTTATCACCATTTCAATTTTGGTTGCCATTTCTAAAGAATCAATGCATTGCATTTTTATTTGTTCCCATTATATTAGTATTGAATCCCTTTAGATTTTCTCACATCCTTTTCCAAGTTTTAAAGATGCACCAAGGTCATATTTGAGAATTGATAAGATAAGTGTTGATGTCCAATTTTGACATCAATTTTGAATCATTGAACGTGCTATGCTGATACTATTTTTGCCATTTTTGGTGTATTAAGTCATATTTCTCACCATTTAGACCTCCATTCGGACTCAAGTATGAACATATTTAAATCTTTCATGAATATTAATTGATTATCAACTTTTTATGGCTATTTAATGTTAAATTAACACTTCTAGACCTGTTGGGCACATAGTTTTCATTTTCTAGGCTGTAGTTTTCATACGGACGACCATTCGGACGCTCATTCGCATTCAGACGTCCATTTAGACCTTCGTTCGCACCCCATAAATCGTTTGTTAGCATATTCTGGAGCATTGAAGACGAAAACCAAGACGTGGGTTCTGTTGCCCACTTGGCACTTATGGATCGTGAGCTCTTGTTGGTGAAGATTCACGTCCTCACTAGCCCAAGCCTCCAGCGCATCTGCTGTCCACGTCTAAGGAACCACTATGCACGAATTGAGGGAAAACGGCCTGTGTGTTTTAATGAGCCGTTTCTCCAGCATTAAACGCCCTCTATTTTTAGAGAGGTCGACCACTGAAAGGGTCGACCTACTCTCCTTTGTAAATATTATATAAACACGCCCAGGGTTGAGAAGAAGACACAAAAAAACGTTGTATAAGCTTTGCTTTCGATTTTTAATAGAAACTCTGTTCAACTGTTGATGTTATTTCGTCTTTTGCTTAATGGTTGGTGACTGATTTAAGTTAGGAACAAACCCCTGTTGCTTGAGAAGGGCCCCTCAACAACCAAAGGTTCCATTTGTGCATATCCAGTGATTTCTCTTCGTTTTTGCAGATAAGTAATTCTGGTTTTTATGTGTATGTATTTCGTTTTCCTGTAGATGGTGTTTAGCTGTTCATAAAATGCAGTTTTCTTTTGTTTACATGTAATTTGTATCTTCAGAATTCATACGGCTAATCGTTCGCACCTTCATTCAGACTGTTTTTCAACATTCCATTCGCACTTAGACATAATTTTAATTCATTTCCAGAATTTTCAGTATTTTGTTTATGCATAAGTAGTTAGCTAGGGTATAGGTTAATTTTCCAGCATTTTATTGTGTACTGCAACTAGTTGGGATTCGAATCCATCTTCAGCATTTTATATTTCATTTCATATTAACACATAGATTAATTATTTCAAGTTGTAGTTGTGATGAAATCCACTTACACTTAGAATCCATTTTACTGTGCAAATAGGAAATAGTTCTGGTTTGAATAGAGAGCAGTGTAGATGTCTCTTGGATTATGATTTAGGTAGTTTATGATCCACTTTCATTTGTGTTCATGCTTAGAACCTAGAATAGCATAAATTTGCTTAATATGTTATCATAGTTCATTTAATTTCAGTGATTGTAAGTAGGTTTAGAATTTCATTCCCATTTTGCATTTGAATTTATAATTAGTCTTTCATCTCTATTTGACATAGCATGTATTGTTTTAGACTTTGCTATTTCCATTGTTAGTTCAACCATTTCATTTTAGTAGGTGTAATAGGATAGAATTAACTTTCAATTGAAACTTAGTAAATCTTCTTTGAATTTATTGTAGATGCAGTAGTTTAAGTTATTATTATGATTTTCAATTAAAAATCAGTCTCAGTTAAGTATAGGTTTACTTTGCAATTATAGGTCAGTTGCATCATACTGCCATGATTGAGTGAAATGCCTTAGGTTATGGTTTGATTTGCAGTAGAGATAGCATAGTAGCACTTTTTTTGCTGTAGGTTTGCTTACAAACTGAGATTGTTTTCAGTCATTCGAATTCTTGTTTTGTACTTAGGTCTGCTTGAACTCCAAGTTTAGTTTGCTTCTCATGAAATAGTTTGAAGTCTTGATAGTTGATAGGCATTTGTATAAGTTTGATAGATAGGTGTTGAATAGTCATTATAGATAAATTAACTTAGAATTTGTGTCTTGATTAGTAGTATTTCATTCCAAGTATTGTAGCTAGTTTTCAAATGTCATTTGCTTATGGATGAGTAATAGGTTACAATGTTCAAGTTTTCTTGTAATTGGTCTATTTTCAGTTTCCATATTTTTGTAGAAGTTAAATTAGATTTATTTCCATTTTGCATCTCCGCAGCATTTGTAAGTCACTTTGATACAATTCTTCAAGAAGATTGGAATTAGGTAGGTTTGTTTATGAATCATTCATTGTTATTAATGCATACTTAAACCCTAGAATAGTATTTCATCTTGCTTTTGTGAATTCCTAGTTAGATGTTGAATTAGCTAGTTTGCTTTCTCAAGTTAGTATAGTTTCTTGTTTCTGACTAGTTAGTTTGTAAATTGAATTGTTTTGTAGTTAGGTTTCTGAACTTGCTTCATAGTTGAATCTTTGGTTTCGAATAGTAGGTTAGTCTTTTCTATTCCTAGAATAGGGTTTGAATGATTGTTTAGTAGCTTCTACTTCCATAGAATAGTTTGTTTTCAGTCAAGTATTATTTCCTCGACTAGTACTTTCCTTGTATTTTGCAACCTTAGTTCTTGTTCATAGGATAGAGTATCATAGGTTTGAATTGATAGTTAGATTAGGATCTCAATCATTGCAATCTGTTCAAGTTGTTAGGTTAGGTCTAATCTGTTTGATAGTTTATATTTTTAAGTTTGACTCGGTTTTTCATTTTGAAAGATTTTTAAATCTTTTCATTATTAAATATCTCTAGGATCTGCATAGCCAACATCTTAGGTCCCCTTCTACCTCAGCATATATTTTGTGACAACTCTAAGTATACAAACCCTGGTTGATAATTAAATATTGGCAAATTTAACAGACATAAATTACACCAACAATAAGGTAATTTTATTTATGTCCAATAAATGATTGCAAAAGTAGGTCAATTGGAATAAAGGTACAACCAATGGAAATACAATATAGGAGTGCAAAAGCAACTCCTTAATCAATATTGAAAGCGAAAAGACAAAATGATAAATAATTAAATACCTAACTAAAAGCTATAAACTCACAGTCTAGCAAAAGGATATAAGATAGTGTAAGTACAAAGATACAATGAGGGTGCTAAAGACTGAAGATCTAAGTGACAAGCAAGAGAGAGAGAGAGAGGATGTCGAGGCCTGTTGGGTTTGATGGTCAAGGACGAGAGAAGGTGCAAACAATCTGCATTCCCCAACCTGGTTTCAAGTTTCACTAAATGTCATAGTTTAATGCCCAAACCCATTCATCATTGATTGCTAAAAATGAATTTTAACTCATAAACAAATTCAGAAATTGAAACACATGAGGAAATTACAAACTTCTGAGCAGAATTAAATGCACACAAAGTGAAAATCAGACTCAGTATTTTTATGCAAATGCCCCAGGAAAAACAGCACAAGGGGAAAACCTGTGAGAGAGAGTGATTTTATTATTTTCTTTTAAAAAATGTACAGCAGAATTATAACACAGTAAGCACAACTTATCTCAACCACTGAAGACCAAAAAGCTGCCACCAAAACAGTGCTGAAACTGCCTTGTTTTCTGTGCACACTCAGCCTAGAAATTCGTGCCCTGCACAGCACGTACGGACTGCCTCTTACAATCTGAAACCTCCTCGAATTTTGTGCTGCTGTTACAGTCTTCTTTCTTGGTTTTCATGCCTGCTGTTACAGGAATAGTTTCCTTGAATTTCGTGCCCTTCACACCCTTGAAACTCATGCCCTCAGCTACAGGAAAAATGCTACTGCATTTAATGACTGTATGACCTGCATTTATTGCTGAATCTCTCTCCTTGAACATCATGCCACTGTCTAGGAATTCGTGCAGCTGTTCCTTCCTCAAACTTCGTGCCTCTCCTTGATTTTCGTGCTGCTGTTACTGCTGTTCAAGTGCTTTGGGAATCATGCTAGTCACCTTCTCTCTCTCTGCGTTCTTCTCTTCTCAAGAAGTCGACCTCCTCTCCAAAACTCATGGAATGGAATGAATGTGCCTCTTTGCTTGACCCAGCCTTTTTGTTTGTTTAATGAGGGTAAATGAATGGTCACAAGATCCAAGGGCCACTAGATTGTAAGCTTTCAAAGAGCGATGACGGAGACTGTATATGTGTGTGTATATATAAAATATTAAAATTAAAGAGATGAAATATAGACATAAAGATGTAATTTTTTTGAACATTTAGAAGATTGAAATACATCAATCACACATGTACACATTGGGATACATGATGCAAGTGTGTTGGACATGCATCCTATTGCTGCCTAATACACACCTCCGGTCACGTGGCATAAATCTTCAAGCCACTGGGTGTGTCCTTGGGGGCAAGCTAGAGTCAAGTGCTGTCATTTGAAACTCGACTCCTCTGTCTAGGCTTACTCCTAGCGAAGCCAAGGGGGGTGGCCCTATAAAAGAATCTAAGGCTTTTACTCTAACAAAGAAAAGCTAAAATATCTAGGAGTTAAAAGTTTAATCACAAAAACAAGGCAACATTTAAACTTCATAACATTCCCTATCCATCATCATTATTGAAGCGTAAACATTCAACATCATAAAATATTCAATAACAAGACCAGTGCCAAAATGAAATGCTAACAAAAAGACAATGTTGTGCAGGTGTTCTTGGTAAATTTTATTATTAAAAATGATGGTGATTAATAGGTTTATTCTTGGTTTGGTCCACTAAGACTCATCTTCTCGAACTGAGTGCATAAGCAACTTGACCAAGTGTCCAACGAGGAGATGAAGAACCTCATTAATGAGTATCCTCCTGACTCTATGGTAGTTACTCTTTGCGACCTCCCGATTTCTTAAAGATTAGCTTAAGTGGATTTTCCTGTTAAGCTAGTCACTCAAATCCCTTTCTAGTGACCAATTGATCGGACAAGCCGTAGAGGTCCAGAGCACACAGGGAAATGAGTCTTGGTTCGTTTTATTAATTTTAAATGCCTGTGGGGTTGCTTAACTAAACTAAAAAACGAATTTCTTTTCCACACACCACTTACTCAGGCAAGCCCTTTCGACTGGCACAGTACTTTGGGAAAGCGTGCGGATTACTTTTATTTGCAAGCAAAACACAAATTATGAGAAAAGTAAACTAATTAAGTGATGTGTGTGTGAAATTAGTGATTTAATCTACTATTAATCAAGAAAACTAAAACTAAAACTAAAAATAAAAATAACAAAAGCACACCATGACAGGATACCACTCAAATCCCTCATGGGGGGATGGGATGCAGGTGTTGGGTAGCCCTCTTGCTCTCTTTATTATTTTATTACAAAGCTCTTTTTCTTTTGGGGAATGCCGCTGGTCCTTTATAATTGAGGATCCGGACGGCTTACAGTGTTTAAAAAAAATAGCAAAAAGTAAAGAAGGATGTCTGGGAAGTCTAGAATGGTCGGGATTTCAAAAAATTGGCCAGAGTGTCTCTCTACTTGATCGTAAAAGTCTGAAAAAACAATAAGCATATGCTAGCAAAAAACACCCCAAAACACTTTAGGAGTGCTTTGGGAAAGCCTAAAAAATATTGCTGAAAAAATTCCAAGTAAAATGGACAATTTAACTAAGTAGGACAAGCTAGAAAGCTTGCCTTCTTAGGGTCTTTGCTTGCTCTTTAAGGGAAGCAAATGCAAAGCTCTAAATTAGCCAAATATAATCTCTTAACAAGTCAAAACACTCTACTTATTCAAGCCTTAAAATATACTGGAAGGGACTTGCACCAAATAGAAATGCTTGTACTACTAGATCTAGATATGAAAAATGCTTTATAAACAACTAGGATCTAGTAAATAAAAATCAGATCTACTTCAAATTTGATCAATAGCTATCGATCTGAAATATAAAAGCAAACTTGTAACAAAGAAAGTTGGATTAAGAGGATGAGAAGAGTGAAGAGTATTAAGCCCTTGAACTTGGGAAAAAGGAGTCCTTGAAGTGGGGATTGGAGGGACCAAATTCTTCTAAAAAAAATAGCTTGAAGACAAGAGAATGCTAGCATGCTCCACTTATTCTCCAACCTAGGTAGCTTGCAATCTCACATCAACTTGCAAAAGAGGGGTTAAGAGCATTGGTGTAAACTACAACAGAGATTCAGAACACATGCATTTAAACAAAAATAACATGCTTGTCCAATGGATCTATTACAATTTAACAGTAAAATAATAGATCGATTTACCACCTTACCCTACTAAAAAGCAATTCCCTTTCAAAGGCCAGATATTGACCAACAATCAAGATGCAATGATGCGATAGACACAAGTTACCTCAAGCTCATAAGAAAGTACATATCCACTCACATGAAGATCCACGCATCGATTAGCCTCCAAATCCTTTATTCATTTACTAGCAAAAACTTCACAAGATTACAATGCCAAAATAGTAGAGGTTCCACCTTCTCATGACGGACAATAAGAAATGAACTTGCTTAAATAGAAAAAACCAAGAAGGGGGGGGGGGGGCGCAATTTCCAAGAGAGGGGGCGCATTAGCTGATTGGGAGTTATCTGTGGTTGAAGGCGAGTTGATGAGTGATCATGAGTTAAAATCCTAAAGGAATGTGCCACTTCTCAAGAGGCAGGCGTATCCTTCCTTTGTGATCTTCACCAAACGTTGGATGGCTGCCATGTCAACAAATTCGCCCAACTAAGAGAGATGTGCCTCTCCTTTGGTGGGAAGAACTTGATCTCCAGAGATTTGATGCCGATTAACCTTCAGTTAACTTGCCTTCAACTGCCGATGAACTCCCAATCACCGGAGACAAACTTCTGACAAGTTCCCATGAAATTAGGAATGCCGATTGAGTCTTTTTTTTGTCTTTTTTGGCCAATTAAATATATCTTTTTGGCCTTTTTCGAGAGAATTTCAATTTTGATGATAAATAATTGAAATTTTCTTCTCAAAAGTGGGTTTAGGGGTTAAGTGGGTGCTCTAAGTTAGAAAACGAGCACCCCCATGGAAAATTCCACACCCTAACCACTTTTTTATAACTTTTTTTAATTTTTACATTAAAATCATTAAAATATCTCCGTTTTACGGGAAAAATTATTTTTTGTGGAAATAAAAAATAAACCTAGGGGGACCTAGCACATGTTCATATGACTCTAAAATAGTGCCTAGCATGGTAATATACATTGACACCTAGACTTTAATAACCTCTTAAGGCCTAACCACCAAGACGAGCATTCCAACTTTGGAGGAACATGTGAAAAACTCGAAAATTATACCTCGCTTACAAGAAAAGTATAATTAACAAGGAAAAAACACCTTGGAATACCCGGATTGATGTCTAAGTCTTAGGAAAGCTAAGTCTTTTACAAAAAGGTCATCATGCTATGACACTATTACAAATCCCCGTGGGGTATGAACATGTAAAAAAAAGCAAAAGAAAGGGCCATGAAAGGCTTGATGGACTTCAGAACAATGATGATGAACATATGGCATGTTCAACTTTGCCCGCTTGCTTGAAAGTCCAATTAAGTACAACTTAGCTGGTAACACGTCCCATGCATGTACAACACACTGGCATCACATATCACACATTCCCACATGTTAGACATGTGGACACACAACATTTAGGGCTAGGAGGACATGCCTTATTTCCCAGTTGGTCATGTGTGAACTGTATGGACATTAATAAAATTTAATTTATCTTATCCAATTTACCTTGCTAAGAGAGATAACTGAAACTTTGAAAAGTCATATGGAGCGCACTTTGGTTTCCTTTTCTATCAGTTGGCACTTTGGGTAATTTATGTGTAAGAGTATGCATGGGGTTGTTGATCCTGGTTTGTAAACTTAACTGCCCTTAAGATTCATAAATACTTTTTTTGTTGTTAGGGGTACATTTTACAAAAACCTTGTTGTTTTTAATTAACTTCATGAACATTCAATCTAGATGTCATGTAATTTTCTGGCCACAATCAAGTCTTGCTAAGTTTCTTATGTTTACTGTGTTACAGACTATAATGCTCATCAAGTTTTAACCCACTTGGGAATCCATATTGGAATATTCAGTTTGGTGGATGTGAGTGTTGTTAGATGAGAATACCCATATTATAAAAAGGGCCTATTCATCTTACTATGGCACAAAGGAGTTTTAGGAAGGCCCTAGCCGGTTTGGGCTTTTTGTGTGCTCTCCTTGTCATGCTTCCAAAGATGTCACGTGCAAATGTTATGTTGATCGGGAACAACATGTCCATTTCATTTGATGACAGAGAGGCAAGCTTTGGTAAGACTCCATTTATTAGTGCTCTTTTTTAGTTTGAGTTCATGCCAAGTTGATGCTACTTCCAAACTTATCTAGATGATTCTCAAATTTGTAGCATTGCAGTTGGGTATAAAGGAATGCTTTATTCTTTTTGGATTTACATTTCTTTCTTTATTTTTTGGCTTTCTCTTGCATTGAGTAGCTTAATTTTTTCCCCTGGATTTCTTGTTTCAGATTTAAATGTTATTTATGATATGCTAATTTGATCCTGCTTTCTATTTGTCTCAAAAATTCTCAAATTTGCAGGATTTCAGTTTACTACAAAGGAGTGTTGTGTTCTTCTTTGGTTTATATTTCTCTGTTGTTTTAACTTTCTCTTGCTTTGGGTAGTTTAAATGATTTTTTACAGTTTTCTTTACAACTGATAATCTCTTTTAAAATATATGCTATTGATGCCAGGCTCACCATGTTCTATGCAGAATCTCTTAATTGATTATACTTCTCTTGTACCTCTACATTAAAGAGTTGCAATACCTTTATCATTTTATGTTTCTTTTATTAATAGCGTAATATTTTGTGGAGGTTGATCTGTTAAAACTACCTGCCAAGTAATATCCATCTCTGCATAAGATAACTCTTTTGTCAGTATTTAAACATTTCTCAAACGGTATTCAAATAAAGGTGGACATGAACAGCTTACTGTATTAACAGCAACTGCATAATCTGTTCCATATCTCCATGGGAACATCCAAGAGAGGTCTTGAAGTATGCAGACACCTCACACTACCAGAATAATAATAATGGACTTGTATGTGTTTCTTTCTCTCTCTCTTTTTTCTATTTGTGCATGTGCTGTAACACACAAATCTTAGACTTGTTTTTACTTTGGCTATGGAGAAACAACTGAATATTTTTTTCCTCTTAAAGTCACTTGGTCTTGCCCTAAGATTTGCATGTTGGTCATATTTTTATATTTTTGATTCAATCCACAGTAGCAACAGCTTGAATTCTATACAGGAAACTTCTTAGACTACCATTGCCACATCCCCGATTAGAGCTACTAGACAAAGTTGGGATTTTATATTTTTAGAATGCTATAGGATATCCTAAAATCACAGGAAAGGAAGAAATATTGTTTTGAGAAATGTAGGACAGCTTAGAATCTAGATCTAGAAGTGCCCAAATTCAGTAGGCTAACATGACTGAGGTCCATGATGAATTTTTCATACAACAGCCTACTGTAGAGTGTTATCCCATTGCTAATCTGTCGTTAATAAATAAGACATTGTCAATGTAATCTGGAATTATTATTATAATATGATAATGTACTTTGCTATACAGTGGATTGTGAGTTATATTACAAGGTGTTTTGAATTCCTAATCAAGAAGTCCTAGTTAGTGTGTGAACAATTGTGTAGAGTGGACTTGTGTGTAAAAGAAACCCCTTGATTAATTGAAGTTCTCATACTGTGAAAGGAATTCCTATAATATACTGCACATCACATATATCCATGTTGATTATGTGTAAAAATTGTATTTAGAGTCTAGACTGTATTGACTAAGAGCTTTCACAAATGGTTCCTACGTGCTGTAAATGATGTTGTGATTGTTCCTTCACTTGTATTACTTATTCAAGTCATGCATAGACATAATATTATCTCCTGATTAACTTTGTCTCATTGTCGTGCCAAACTCACAACTTTGAGTGGGTTGTACTGTCAACATCAATATTGGTGCCATTGCCACATTTGGAAGTTGTCAAGGGGGAACTTTTAGGTGACAACACATCTTAATTAGTTATTTTATATTTTTTAATATATATTATTGTTGTTGCCAACCTGCCGTTTTCTGCAAATGTGGGGGAAACTTCCAGACGTATCTGATACTCGTACCCACTTTCCCAACATTTCCGCATTCTGGAAGCTTGTGCAACATAGCAATACATAAGCCAGGATAGAATAGGAAGTGAAGATGCAAGGAGATGAGGACAAAATTCACGTGACATGATTGCAATCACATGAATCATTTATGTGTGATGATGATATTTTTATTGTTTATTTTGATTTGTTGATTACCTTTTTGGAGATGATGATGCTGTAGCCTGTAATTTCACTGTCACATGCCATATAATATAAGTGATTAATTATTTAGTAGTGACTAGGCTCAACAACCCTTACTCATGTCCCCTTATATTATGTACTCTATTTCATTACTACATCTAGACATTATTTATTATTTATCCATTATGAATATAATTTCTATGCCTTTATGCATGAATTTGTATTCCTTACAATTGGTATCAGAGCCATCCAGTTTTGGATTGTGCTCATTTTACATTTCTCTTCCTGACTTATGGTTGTAGTTCTTCTTTGGTGTGTTTTAGAAGACAAACTTGAGAAATCACTAACCAAAAATAAGAAATAGCTTGAAAATAAGTTATAGTAAATGCAGTTGATGTGGAGAAATATTGCAGTGCAACTGTTTGAAATTTATGTTAACACGCAAACCTGCACCAGCAGTTCAGTGTACCAGCTAGCACTCAGGGGAGATGAAGGTTGTATTACCTTCTGTTGCCACCTTTCACACACCTGGGGGTTAACGTGGCAGAAATATTCAAGCCACTAAGTGTGTCCTTGGGGGCAAGCTTCGAGTCAAGTACTGTCACTTGATTCTTGACTCCTCCATTAAGGCAAACTCCTAACGAAGCCAAGGGGGGTGGACCCTAAAGGTTATTAAGGCTGATTAAGCTAATTAGTGTTTTTGATGAATGAGTGGATTTTTTAGGAGTTTATAAAAATGAACTTGAAACAAAAGATTTGCAATATAAAATTAAAACATAACAACATCTATATCGTAAAGGTTCCACAACCATTCAACACATGATAGAAGTTAAACAAAAGATTTGTAATGATAAAGCAAAGACTAGTGCTGAATATGGAGTCAAATAGAGTGCTGTTTGTAATGCTTGAGAAAAATGTTGTGTGAATGATCTTTGTCAATTTTAAATTATTGTGAAAAGATGAGTGGATTACTTAGGGAGGGGAATTCCCGATATACCACGAAGGTACTGGGAATATGTCCAGACTCGCTAAGTGTGGCTCCACGCAAGAAAATGTGGGCTAGATCAGAGTCACGGGGGTGTGTCCAACACTACTACAACTAGGATGTAGTCTGACAGGGCTCCGCCGTCACTATCTAGTTGTTCCCACTTTCTCTGTGAAATTTGCCCACACAGAAGCAAAAAGGAGATGCTGGATATTTGTCTATTGGAGGTTAATTAAAAGATGTGAAGACTAATTACTAGTCACTAAGTCCCTTTCTGGTATGATAAATTGTTCAGTCAAGACTGCAGAGATCTAGAGCATATTCGGGATATAGCCTAATTAATTTTAAGGATTTTTGAACAAAGTTTTCTTGTTTATTAACAACCCAAGAGTCTCTTTTCCAGCCAGTACTCAAGCAAGCCCTTATCCCGCAATCCGTACTTCGGGAAAGCAAGGGTTTTAATGAAAAATAAAAGAAAGACTAAAAAAAAAGTTATCTAATTACTACACTACCAGAGTAGTGGGTTAGTATCCGATTACTTTTGCAAAAAAAAATCAAATTGTACTATAAAAGTATACAGTCTGCAAGACAAAGTTAAAAATGTTCCTATGTCCTGAGTGAGTCAATGGCCCAATATTTGGATTGGACCACGACGGTAAATTTTAATTAATCTAAGTACAGGGGAGGTAGGTGCGGGTGGGATTATCTTTGATCCCAGAGGAAAAAAAATCATTTCCTTTGCATGGGGGCTTGGTAAGAAAACCAACAATGAAGCAAAATGGTTAGCTCTCTATCACGCCATGGAAATCGTTTCAACTCTCAATATCAATAGACTCAAGGTTTTTGGAGACTCCAAACATGTCATCCAAAAAATGAGGTCAGGAATCCTTAAAGGCATTTCTAGATGTAACAGGTTACAGAATGCACAGGTGAATTAAGCAGATAAGCACTCCCCCTAAGGTGTTCTACTTCCACATACTTAGGGGCAACAACAAACAAGCGGATGAATTTGCCAATCAAGGGGTCAACCTACCCATTGGAATTGTTAAATATAGTGATGGGGGGGCGAAACATAAGTGCATTCCCTAAGTCCCCCGTTCGAGAAGGGTGGACGAAAGGGGCAATGGAAGGGAACTCCCTTGGTTTCAAACCGCCGCCAACAGGGACGCGTGGGTCTTCAAATGGTTCTACTCTCGCATGTCCCTTCACTGGCAGCAGACACGCTCCAGCATTTATTGACATCCCAGTTTCTTTCTTCCTCTGCGGACTTAATCCCGACATTATGACGAACTTCTTCAACAACTCTAAGCCCTCTGCGAAAACCCTGCTTCCGTGGTCCCAAAGAAGCTTTGAAAGCCTCTCCTTCTCAGCTTGTGAGGATCATCCAATTCATTTCCATAGCTCGGTGTCAAGTTCCAGTGCTCAGTTTGTCCCCTCAGTTTCTTCAGTTGGGCAATAGGCAGACCCGGTCCTTTCTCAGACCTCTAGACACAGTTTAATGGCTGGTTTAGCAGATAGGATGGCGTTTTTAAAAGCCAGTGTGGAGGATTTCAAAGATCATCTGCGTAAGGTGTACGAGGCGGTATGCATGGGTATCAAAGCTCACGGGGAGTCGGCAGATGACTTGAGGTATATATCTCAGCAGTTAACTTGCCAGGATTCATGCATAGATGATCTGGAACGTAACTTGTATGAGATGATGGGGTCTGTGGATGTGATAAAGGAGGAAATATTAAAGATGGCCAGGATGTCTCAATGCAGTCACTGCCAACAATCCACCTCCGTGGAAATGCGCATAATAGAGGAAACATCAGTTCAACAACAATAGTATGGTCAGAAGGGCTCCGAAAATTAGATGGGTTGGTCCTCTTGTCATGTTTGAATGTTTTTTCTGCATTTTGTTAAATCTTCAGTTTGTAAGGGTATATCCCTCTTCTGTAATTACAAACACTAGACAACAGTTTCATAATTCCTACAGAGCTAGGCTGGTCATATTTCTAATTTTAACTGTGAAAACTCTCTCTGTTTCAAGGTTCTCCATTTTGTATTGTATGGATGTGCACAACCTTTTTGAATACAAACCTTTTACCCCCGTTTCTGTTAATTTTTTTAAATTAATCTAAGTTGATTTTAAACAAATTAAAGCTAAAGAAGTAAAAACAAACAAAAAAGGGCATCGACACCAATCCCCCCTGGGGGGATGAGAAGTAAGCTTTATGAGCTTACTACCAAAAGTGATTTTATTATGAGATTACAATGCCAACTTTAAACTAAAGAACTCATCTTTCTCCTTATAAATCTTGGAGGAAAGAGGTTACAAAAGCTTTTAGAAAAAGATAGAAAGAAAGGAGATGGTTCAAGGAGGTCTTGGTTTGCTTGATCTTGCTAAAATTGGTCCTCCAAAGCCTCTTATTTTGCCGTAATAAAACAAAAACCAGCAAATAATTTTAGTAGAAAAGTGCCCAAAATCACTTTAAAAATGACTTGGGCAAGTTAGAAAAAAGCCTAAAAATTTCTAAGTTAAGGCTAGCTTTAAAAAACAAGTAACTAAGATGAATTGGCTAAAGGCCAACCCTCTTAGGTTCTTGGACAGCCTTGGAAAGGAAACCAATATAGTACTTAGATGCTTGATTTAAACACTCTAAACTCAAAAAGGAAACTACTTGATTAGCAAGATAAAAATTTACTTTGATAAAACTTGCAAAACAAACTAGTTTCTAAGTTAGATCTATCTGTTTGAATGATAACTTTATGAACTTTTAGATCTAAGCAAACTACTCTTATAAATAAGATCTATGATGATATTAACTTCTTAGCAATGTAGATCTAAAGCATAAGAGGAAGTAACCGGAAAGATTGTTTGAAAATTTGAGAGACGAAGGTGAAGAAGTGACCCCTTTGAGAAATGGGCAATGGAATCACTTTTTGTAGTCTCGAGAAGGACTATGTTTCTCACAAAGAGTTGGAGAACAAGAGAAGCAAGCAAGATCTCTTGTAAAATCCAACGAAGCACCTGTGAATCCCTTCACACTTGCACAAACTCATCAAATCTTTTAGTAAAATTCTAGATTGAAAATAAGGAGAGCATACCCATAAACATACAAGCATGCAAAATCCTAAATCTTTAAAATAGAAATTTTAAAGTGAGCAATGAAACGACACTACTCAATCCTATTGATTAATACTAATCACATTAGGCTAAAGATTGACAAAGCAAGAACAAATGCAAAAATGAATCCTACAGTTACCTCAACTAGCACATGAAGCAATGCTCATCCAATTTTAAAGAAGACACAACTGAGACCTCCAAATCCTTATTTCATTAACAATATTCAACAAAGAGTTACAAATGGAGCAGAGGTTCCACACTTCATGAAGAGAAGTGATGGAGAGCCTCGCTTTATATAGGAAAATAGAGGAGGGGTGGCGTAACCACCAAGAGGGAGCACACTCCTTTGAATGAGGGATCACGTAGTGAGCAGATCCGTTGTTTGATATGGAAAGGGATTTACTTTCAAGGAGGATGCGCCACGTCCCAAGAGGTTAGCGCATGCCTCCTTTGGTTTCTCCACCAAGTAATGTGGTAACTCCACCTTGTTAAATTTTGGTTAGGGTTAGGGTTTGATGCAGAGAAATCAAACTTTCATATACTTTAATGCAAAATTAAATGCAATAAACTAGTACTGAAGTCGAAGCAGAATAGTACAATAGTAATCAAACAATATAATTTAAAAACATAATTTTCATCTCTTTCAACTTTAACACTACCAAGTAGGTTCCCATGTTAAAGTAATCTTCAGTAACATGTAATCAGCAATAAAAGAATAATTAACAATAACATGTCTAATTTATAATAAAAGAACAAGTTAGGATACTAACCTGAGAGTGTGGAACCCTTCCTATTTTATACTCAAAAGAATTTACTTTCAGAACAGACTGTGCCTCTCAAAGGCTAGTCAAACACGAGGAACAAGCTGACCCTTACTAGAGGGTAAGTACAAACCAGAGAGAGAGAGGAGTTGGGTTGTAGACAACAATAATGAAGGTCAATGGCAGTCCAAACACAGTGACGGTCTCAAACAAGACTCAACATACCTCAATAAGACTTAACATACCTCAATAAGACTCAACACCATCTAACTACAATTAAGTCTCAGCACCAGAGATCTAACTACAATTAAGTCTCAACACATAAGATTAACCACAAACAAGTTCTCAACACAGGGTATAGACCACATACAAACCTCGGTGCATAGATCTGGCCCTAAATAGGTCTCAACATACAAGATCAAGTCTTAGCAGATCAGTCACTCAACAGGTCACGGCTAGGTCACTAAGGTAGCACAGTCCTCACAGCTTAGTCAAAGAAGGCAACAACGAACCTTACCAACAATTTTAGAATGATGGATGGGTTGAGCAGCATAATAACCTTCAACGTCAACCCTAACAGTCAAGAAAAAACCAGACCTAAGAATAGGTGATAATCTCTGTCAGGTGGGCGATCTAACCAAGTAGTAGAGTAGTCTTCAAACCCTTGACATCAACCTTAGGAAAAACAGAGCTGAGATGTGATGTTATGAACTTGTCAAATGAGGAACAAAAGACTTCAATATATAGAATCTTAAAGTCTTCTAGAAAGGTCATTAATTAAATCTTTAGGGTTCCATTAAAGTAGGGGTTAAGACACCAAATAATAAAACCACTTAATAATATCAAATACAATTAAGGTGTCTCAGGTGGGTACTAACACATTAGGGTTAAAACAATAAAGTCATAAAATACAATTAGGGTGACTTTAGGTGGTACAAGGACCAACAAGATGGTATAAGTCAAATCATAAAATAAGGATGGGTACATGACCCACAACCCCTAGGACCAAAGGGTGTACCACAAAGGTGGGCGATCAACCCTAATAACCATAAGACCAAAACAACAAGGTGGTACACATCAAGACAACTCAGGGTGGGTAGATAACCCTTCTAACCACAAGTTAAGGTGGTGAACAATGCAAGGTACTAAACCTTCAAACCACAAGACCAAGAACAACAAGGTGGGAAGGCCAAGGGTGAACAACCAAGGTGGGGTTACAACCAATCATCTCTCTCTCAACTGTACAAGTGTTCCATACATTACCTGAAAGTTCATCATCTTTGTATAAGGAAGGTCCACACTGGATGATGTGATCATGTGGTCCTCGAGACTGCTCCATAGGTCAAATGCTAGTGACTCCATCAAGGGTTGGCCAGTCCCTTGAGAAGACCATCTAGCTCAACCATCTCGAAGACCTAGGAGAAAATGACATCACACATCATCATCTTGGTTAACTGACCAAGATCCTCCATTCTTAAAGAATGGATCTTAGCCCTAGGTTGAGATTCAGTCCCAGAATGAATCATGTTGATCAATCCCCTGGTCCTTGATCAGGTGGTCCTCAGCCCCATCCCGAGCGTTCAGTCCCAGACTGAATGTTGATCAACCACCTGTAGGATTTACTTGGTCCTCGTGACCAAGAATTTGCCTGGTCCTAGACCAGGAGTTCTCTGTCTCAACCTGCAGGATCTGCTAGGTCCTTGTGATCAGGAACTTGTCTGGTCCCAGACCAGAACACCCTAGAGACAAATAGGGGCCCTAGCCACATGTTAGGGACTTTGCCATGGCATCAACCTGCTTGGTCCCAGACCAAGAACCCCAAGAGACTGCTGGGGGTCCTAGGGTACCTTCTAGGGACTTATTCTGCCTGGTTAACTGACTAGGAATCCTAGTTAACTTACTAGGGTACCATCCTCTTTGGGAATGGGTCTCACAACTGCTCTAACTTTAACACTCCCTCTCAGCAAGAGAGGCATTCTCAGCAACACTAAGCTTGTCGAGGACAAAGGCTTAGTCAATACATCAGTAAGCTGACAATTGCACCATGTCCTTTACATGGTGATACTTTCTCTTGATGTGTCTCGACCTGTCATAGAATACAGGATTTTCTGAGAGCTTCAAACAACTCTGAATGTTAGCAAGAACCCTGATCTTATAGATCCACTTGGATGTTGCAACTAACATCCCTTGTTGTCTGAGAATCACTTTCCACATGTCATTATCCATTATCAACTGGATATCCTCTATCATAGCATCTTTCCAAACATGATGTTTGGCTGTCTCCACATAAGTGGATGATCCTGTATCAGTGACATGGCTCTCACTGGAGCACCCTTGAAGTCTCTCAATAGGCTCCTCAATGAGATCAACTGAAGGCTTCTTGGCCTTCTCCCTCTGCTTCTTTGAATGAGATGTCTCATAGGCTTCCATATCTGAGTCATTGGAAGATTCCTAGGCCTCCTCTCTCTGCTCATCCGAGAAAGATGACTCATGGACTAGTGCTTCTTGCACTTCCATATCGATAACACTGGGAGGTCACATCTCTTACTTCTTTTCAGCAATCCCACTCTGCTGGGGATTGAAGAGCACAGTTGGCTACCTCTTGATCTTTAATCTTATCAATTGTTCCATTTTAGTAAGAGCAAGTCATCACAAATGAATACATGTTAGATTCTCTTTTGTTGACATATGGGAGCATGAATATCTAGGATAAATGATCCTATATTCTGTGGAGCCTCTTACTCCCTCTGTACCTGAGCACTCATCTCCCTCTGGAACTGTGCATTTAACTCTGTGCATAAATAGGATCTGCAAACTTCATTACTTGTCATTAGTGCAAATCACATCAATATTCAGTTTGATAGTCAACAATAATCAATATCAAATTAGCATCCATCCATATACTGGACAACTATCTAGATGCCATCAAGAGCATATCAATCACATATATGCAACATGTCATATGTTTCATCATGACAATTTACAAGTATCAAAACAAGTTGGGATAAAAAAATCCTCCTTCTTTATTTTTGCCCTTATACAGAAGTCACAGTGTGCATCTTGATCTTGTCATCATATTGAACATGTACTTATCAAGTGTGCAATGGCATCATCATACCATCCTAATGCACTATCATACATTCATTAGTACAATCTAGGTTAGATCACAATCCTAGATATACGAAGTCAGGTCTTGATAATTTCATGCATGGATGCAAGGTTACTTGGGAGCGGGAGCGGGAGCGAGAAGCGAAATTTTCAAAAGCTTCCGATTAGGAAGCGTTCCGGAAGCGTTTTTTATATAATATATATTTTTTATATATTTTGATGCATATATGTCAACAAATGCATGTAGAATGTTGAATTAGTTATGGAAAGGATAAAAACATGAAATAAACAATAATACCATATAACATCATTCATCAATCGTCAATCATTAATCATTTACTAGTGAATTCATCAACCATAGGTCCAGTATCCATGATTCCATAAGTTATACCATCAAGATTAAACCTTAAAGCTTCAAATTTTCAATATATAAACATTTTGTCATCCATATAAACAGTTTGACCCAATGGACATGTCTATATCCATACCTAGTTTGGTTGTGACTGCAAAATTTCCTTTCTTACATGTAGAACATTGCCACTTTGCAAGAGGTTGATAATCTTCTTGGTCTATTTTTTTAAATTGACACTATCAAGGTTGAGAGACTCATCATCACTACTTCTAGAACATGTGATGAGTTTGACCAAATTGTAGGGTACATGTTCATATCATGGAATAGCGTGGAAATCATTGATGGTCCTAAGTTTTGGATTATTAGTAGATGACTTTCATTGTCAAATTTGTTAACAAAATATCCCATTTGAAATATTCATGTCAATTATACTCAACTCCTCCAGGGAAGAGTGGTAAAGGTCATAGACCTAGAGGTTAGCAGCCAATGAAGAGGACACCTCCAAAGGCAATTCCAAGCAATCATTGTCTACCTCAATGACTTCATTGCCCAACCCTCCCTCTAAGGGCTGTGATGTGACTATCGACTTAATGTATTTCTCTACGATGCAACTAGTCTTGGTTGAAAGCCCCTTGAGTGGATTGAAGAGGCATTATGAATTAGACAATTCAGATTCATAAAGGAAACTAATGTCTTTATCGAGTTCCAAAGCGTTGGGATGACTAGAATTAGTAAGACCATCACCAGTGGTAAACCTTTCTGCTCAATGAGGAGATATTAGGAAGAAAAGGGGAAAGGAGAAGCTATTGTTTCCTCGAATTTACAACCATTTACTTCAAAAAATAACAAGATTAAACATTCTACATTTTCAGCATTTTTCAGTTTGTCATCATCAACATCTAACCAAACAATCTTTGTCAAAATTACAAGTTCGAATTGACAAAATCGTTGTTTTTAAAACAAAAATGGATTCAACACTCTTGAATACTCCTAATATAACCAAATTATTCATTATTAATATCTAATCTTTACAATTTCAGCAATCCCAAATCATTTTTCTAAAAATTTATGCCAAAAATATCAAGGGCTTTAAGTGATAAAAAAAAATTCACAACCCATATAAACTAATAAACTTATTAAATATTAAATACTATAATTATATTTGAAAGGGGAAAATTACAACCGTCTCTTCAGACCAACACATTACGTATATCTCAAGTTTACATTAACACATTACGTATCTACTTTGCAAAAAAGATATTTGAATTTTTATACATTTCCATAATAAGCAAAAAGTTTGAACCATCTCAGCATAATTGTGGGCCACCTTATTGCTTTTGAAAAACAATATGTTTTTCAAACGTGGATTTTGCGAAAAGAAAAATAATAATGTATGAGAGATGTTCCCATGAATGAAATCTCCATAAATACTTTTCCAATTTTTCATGCAAGCCATAGGGGCATTTAACATTCTTTCTTGATGCAATCCATAAGGGCATTTAACACTCTTTCTTGAGTCACATAGCTTAGCTGTGGGTATCTTGAGTCGGTGATATAAGAACATTGTAAGTCATCATTGGAGGGAAATTTAAGGAATTTCAACTTCAATATGATTAATAATTACCAATTATCTTAGCAAACTTATGATGAATTAAATATGATAATTCAATTAATTGTGGTTGTAAAATTAGCATACTATTTTTGAGTTGATTTGGATAATATCTAATGGTGGTTGACGCGAAGCATCCAAGGGAGCGACGGGAAGCGTTGAAGGAAGCGACGGGAAGTGTTGAAGGAAGCGACGGGAAGCGTTTTTAACGCGTACGGAAGCGAACAAGGAAGCACTCGGGGAAGCGGAGCAAAGCGATCAGGAAGCGAAGCTTCCGATCGCTTCCTCAACGCTTCCTCACAGTGGCAGGGAGCGTTGCAAGCTCCCCGGAAGCGAGCTTCCGAAAATCGCTTCCGTCCGGAAGCGAAACGAAATCGCGATTCCGGTTAGCTTCCGGGTAGCTTCGGTTGGAAGCGAGCTTCCGGAGCGGGGGCGAGGGGGGGGAGGGTGCTTCCCCGCAACCTAGCATGGATGTACACTAAACTTCTTTGCACTTGCATATTCAGATCACAATGAATATGAACACTCCTAGAAAGTACCATGATCATGTATGCCCATGATTACTAAAGATCAAGTCAAAACATAAAGAATTAGTCTGGCTCCTTACTCACCTCAGAAATATATACTTGAGATAAACTTTCTAGGAATGCTAGTCATACTTAACACATACCTCTTTTAAAGAAGTGAGTTCACAGCCTGCTAACTTCATCATCTGCTGTCATATGGATTAGCAGCATTACTGTCATATCTTTTATTTTCCAGCCAAATAATACTTGTACGTGGCCATTCAACTCTGATTCCTCTGACTTGTGATCAAACCCATCTTGCCAACTTGATGAACTTTTGCTAAGAAACTTTCAATGTCAACTTGGTTAGTACTCAAAACCCTACCTTAGGATCTATGTAGACTCTGTTAGCCTGCAAAACAGAGTTAGCTACAAGCCCTAAGCTCTGATACCATGTTAAATTTTGGTTAGGGTTAGGGTTAGGGTTTGATGCAGAGAAATCAAACTTTCATATACTTTAATGCAAAATTAAATGCAATAAACTAGTACTGAAGCATAATAGTACAACAGTAATCAAACAGTATAATTTAAAAACATAATTTTCATCTCTTTCAACTTTAACACTACCAAGTAGGTTCCTATGTTAAAGTAATCTTCAGTAACATGTAATTAGCAGTAAAATAATAATTAACAATAACATGTCTAATTTATAATAAAAGAACAAGTTAGGATACTAATCGGAGAGCGTGGGACCCTTCCTATTTAATACTCAGAAGAAATTACTTTCAGAACAGACTGTGCCTCTCAGAGGCCAGTCAAACACTAGGTACAAGCTGACCCTTACTAGAGGGTAAGTACAAACCAGAGAGAGAGATGATGGGTTGTAGACAACAACAGTGAAAGTCAATGACAGTCCAAACACAGTGACAGTCTCAAACAAGACTCAACATACCTCAATAAGACTCAACACCAGATATCTAACTACAATTAAGTCTCAACACATAAGATTAACCACAAACAAGTTCTCAGCACAAGGTATAGACCACAGACAAACCTTAGTGCATAGATCTGGCCCTAAATAGGTCTCAGCATACCAGATCGAGTCTCAGCAGATCAGTCACTCAATAGGTCACGGCTAGGTCACTAAGGTAGCACAGTCCTCACGGCTAGGTCACTAAGGTAGCACAGTCCTCACAACTTAGTCAAAGAAGGCAGCAACGAACCTTAGCAACAATTTTAGAATGATGGATGGCTTGAGCAACACAATAACCTTCAACGTCAACCCTAACAATTAAGAAAAAACCAGATCTGAGAATAGGTGATAATCTCTATCAGGTGGGCGATCTGACCAAGTACCAGAGTAGTCTTCAAACCCTTGACGTCAACCTTACAAAAAACAGAGTTGAGATGTGATGTTATTAACTTGTCAAATGAGGAACAAAAGACTTTGTTATCACACAAACTCTAGCTGATGACAGTAGGTGTCCCAACAGGGATGGTAGAGGTGGACAACTAGGAAGGTGTAACCGGCAATAGCCAGGTCCTTCGCTCAGAGAACGGAAGTCACACCAAACAAGGCTATTGTCACTTCAGACGAGGCACGTAGCCAAGTCAGGGGGGAGACCCCGCTCAACCGATGAAGGTTGAGAGACACAATACACCCAAATCCCAGGAAAGATATAGAGATGAAGACAAGAGATGAGTGTAAATGAACTCCTAAGTCTAGTTTCAGCCACCGGTTGGACACACGGATGAAATAAGCACATAAATGAAATGTGACCAGCGATTGAGTGTGATGAATATAATAGATTAGAGGGCTGAAAATCAACTAAGGATGTCAACAATGCAAGAAGTGATTAACAAATGAAAATCTACCCAAGGGAGAGGTTAATTCAAAGATTAGTGGACCTAGGGCAACGTAAAATTAAGGTTTTTAATCACTTTCAACAAATGATAACTTGATTTCTTAAAATAAAATGTCGATACAAATCCAAATCAAGAGTACCCAGAACCCCAAAGTGACCCAAACCAACTGAAAGAGAAAAACGCCCTAGAGGGGCGTTTTTGGCAAAAAGACCAGTGGCTAGATCCATGGGAAGATGGAGTCGGAATTTAATGAAACTTGAGATTTAGACGCTTAAGAGTATTTCATTGGCGGGTTTAAAACGAAAAAGAGTTTGAACGGTTGGAAATTTAGTTTTTATAATTTAGGGTTTTATTTAATGGTTTGCAGCCTAGCATTCACAATGGAAATGGAAAATAGAGAAACAAGCGGGGATTGCCTACCTGAAACAATGGAGATGAGGAGCTTGATGATGAACACAAATTTTGAAGACCAAGTGTTGAGCAGTTGGGTGTTTTCCCTCAACGTTTGGAGCAGCCAGTTGACTAAGTGCGCCCTTGTACCTGCCAGAGAGAGAGCTAAGTCAGAAACTATGGCAAATAGCAAGAAGAAATCAGCAAATAAACGACAAATGATAAAAGGAAATAAGATAGCAAAGTAAGTTTACTTCCCTTTGTTGAAATCCCGAAGAGAAAGAGCAACGTGGAGCTGCTAGCTCAATGGCTGCGTCCCCCTTCAAGTGGTCAGTTCACCTGCAGTTCGTTTGGCCAAGAAAATGGATGGAAATAGCGCACAAACACTCAACAATGCATCAACAATAAGCTAAGAGTCATCATCTAAACACTTAATCACCATGTACACAAGTAGATCGAAGGAAATGCTTCTCTATTCACAAGTCACAAGTTTACAAAAATGCCAAGAGGGATACAAATGAGGTGAGTGTCTTCTCTTATAGAGAAAGACCACTCTCAAAACCTAATTCCCCCCCAAAACTAAGGGCTGAGATTAACTCTCTCAATGCCCAAATCAATGGAGGAAATCAACTCTAGAGGGGGGACGAATTACCCTAAAAAAAGCCCAAGTGGAGATGGGGCCAACTCGTGGGGCCCATACAAAGCATATAAAATGTGGTTGGGGGGTGCTTATGGGCTGTTTTAGCCCCCCATACCAATACATTATGATCTCAATACAATAAACATCAAAAATTTAATTTTTGCTAAGTGGAAAAACGCCCCCCATGGGCAAATTCGCTCCCTATGGTGAGTTGGGCTAGTGAGGTCCCCACGATACAAAATAGAATGTCCAAACATACCAAAATTACCTTAGAAGTCACCCTTATATTAGCCAGCCTTTGATATTTTGCCATCTGCCATAGTTGCCCTTGCCAAATTTTGATTTTCCATGTAATTAACTGCTGGTTTTTATTGCTGAAGGTGTAAATTGCGATTTTGACCCACTTATAGTGCCTGGATTGTCGAACCGTCTATTGCAATGCGATCGTGGACCCCAAAAATAGTAGACATGGTCACTTGAACGACCACGATCCATCACTTAGGCACTGTTTGCCCAAAATCCATGATTTTTAATTAAAACAGGTCATTAATGACCAATAATAATTAAAAATCTCATCGCTGCCTCAATCTTTTCAATTTCTGATGCTTGGAAGTTCATATGGGACCCCAATAGAATACAAATGACCAAAATTGAAATCTTGATCGCAATATTTTTTCGGGCCCATTTTTGGCCTGGTCAACCTAGTTTGACCAAGTCAAATCTGGTCAACATGGTGCTGGCTGAATACCTGTATGCAATATGAAGCGGTAGGCTTCCTTATACATGTTAGTACATTACTAAACAATATGATGTCAATATAGTGATCAACAATACACAATATCTCAAAAACACGAGGCACCTGGTGAGGTGGGCCCACCACATCCAAAAGACTCAAACTGTTGTGCACAACCTATAGACTTGACCACCTAGCTGACTTTGGGTGATGTGGAAAACAAGGTGAAAGGTAAGGGATGACAAGGAGAAAGATCATGTGACCCTTTGGATGAATCGGGAAAGCGGGGCCCACTGAGATAAACATACCATGACAGAACACGGGGAAGGGCGGTGCCTCACAAATGGGTATAGTGCAGGGAAACCGCCACTGGTCATCTAACAAATACCTCACAACTCACATCCGTGCCTTAAGAAGACTCTGTGAGGATCTTTTCTAGAGCCGCCAAACCGTAACTTGAGACTCTAGGGGACAATCTTGAGCTTGTCCCTTGCTCCCTCTCACCTCATTGCCCCGCAGGACTAGGTGAGGAAATAACCACTACAAAGCTGATATGTACGGCTGACCTATGTCCATGTGTGTTTACAAACACATTGCATGGATTTTACAATGAATTTCATACTTAGCCTTTTTTTTTTGGCTAGATTTTAGATTTACAACAGCCTTTTTGGCTTGCTTTACATTTCTTCATTTTTCATCAAGGCCCTTTTGGGCTACATACATATCTCAATAGATATAATCAAGGTGCTCATACTGCAGAGTAATGGGGGTGAGCATAAATGCTTCGATGACCATTGGGGAACACCCGGTGAGGCTACACACTCCTATACTGCATTGCAACATCGGGGGCAACCGACAGGAGCAAATCCCAGGTTTGAGAGTGCATCTCACACACTAAAGAGCCGAGGCACAAAAGACAGGGAGTCATGGCATACTCAGAGATCAGTGGGGAAGGGGATCCTCAAGGTCACAAATCAGAATCCAAGTCGGGAAAGATCAATCATGAATGGGTCGGATGGGTGGAGAGAGTGAAGGTGGAACCAAAGTCAGCTGCCTAGCGGGACTAAGTGATCAAGTCTATACCAATAGTGGGAATGTGATCCGGTGTGCATAGACAGGAGCCTATAGAAGGGGGTGGACTAACATCACCAAGGGCCCAACAATACATCATAATGACAACTAGATCACCATATCAAGCATCACATGCAGAGTTAGTGTACTATCATGTATAAACAAGTCTAATCAACAACATAAGCAATAAAACATAAAATGCTATACTTGCTGCACCATATACCTGTTGCTGAAGTTGACTCTGAAGCTGGATCTCAACTGAATCTGGGCAATAAGTGGTAAACTAGCAATACTCTGTACTCTCAATAAAAAATATGGCTAGGCAACTGTCTCAATGGGCTTGTGCAAAGCCTGGCAAAGAAGGGTGCCTATGTAGGCAACAATGTATACATGTCTGGACAAATACAATAAACCATCTGTCCCCATTGATATGTCTGCTCGGGGCAATTTGAACAAAACTGTGTGCCTCCTCTGAAGGCATCCGATCTCTGATCTGGAAAAAAAAAAGTATAGTATGGTCCCTGACCACACAATCTGCAGCATGGTAGCTCCAGCTAACATGGATGTGATAACAAACTTCAATATATAGGATCTTAAAGTCTTCTAGAAAGGTCATTAATTAAATCTTTAGGGTTCCATTAAATTAGGAGGGTACCAATAAGTAGGGGTTAAGACACTAAATAATAAAACCACTTAATAATATAAAATACAATTAAGATGTCTCAGGTGGGTACTAACACATTAGGGTTAAAACAATAAAGTCATAAAATACAATTAGGGTGACTTTAGGTGGGTACAAGGACCAACAAGATGGTATAAGTCAAATCATAAAATAAGGATGGGTACACGACCCACAACCGCTAGGACCAAAGGGTGCATCACAAAGGTGGGCGATCAACCCTAATACCCAAAAGACCAAAACAACAAGGTGGTACACATCAAGACAACTCAGGGTGGGTAGATAACCCTTCTAACCACAAGTTAAGGTGGTGAACAATGCAAGGTACTAAATCTTCAAACCCCAAGACCAAGAACAACAAGGTGGGAAGACCAAGGGTGAACAACCAAGGTGGGGTTATGTTATCACCTAAACTGTAGTTACCCCTGTGGATGTATCCATTAATGGATGGCAATAGGAAAGGGCAACTCAAAAGGTGCAACCACGATCACCTCGACCTCCAATAGATGGTTGTCACGCCAGTCGAGGCAACCTTTGCTTTATGTTATCTAGCCCAGACAACAAAGGGGGAGACCCGATCTACTCCCGACAGGTGAGATCAAAACCAAGACACCAAATCATATTAATTCTAAGTGAAGTAAGATGTATGGTTTATCCTAGACCTTAGGATGAAGTCACAAGTGAGGGGTTCAATGAGTATAGCTTTGGTTCATTGTTGATGTGAGAGTGACTTATAATATTTAAAGATAAGATCCGGGATTATAGTACTAGTCAATGTGAGAAAATCCACTGCCTTGGGAACCGGGATAATGCAGGGTAGTTAAGAGGTTGAATTGGGGCTAACTAGTACAAGTGACAAGCTTGATCATGAAGTATGATGATACCAAAGGGTTTAATCCACCACACAAGGGTCAAACCACAAGTTAATCCAACAATCTAGGAAAGTCAAATGGACTTGGAGAGGGACCAGTGCCTTGGGAATTGGGATAATGGAGTCAAAGTGAAGTTAACTTGTGGTTGATGACTCCTATTGCATGAGACAAGTGGGAAATTAAAGTCTTGATGGATGAATAGGTCTAGATCTAAAGATTCAAGGTTTGACCCAAGTGGACCACAATCCCTTAAAACAAGGAATGCTATCCCCAAGGCAAGATTTGACAAAGTGACCAACTAGACCTAGGTTTTGAATTATGCTCGTTCCAAATCCATCAAAATCTCAAGTACCCATGTCCTAGAAGTGGACCAACTCACTTCTCCAAGGTGGTGCGATTTTACCCAAGGAGGCTAAAAAGTGGAATAAATGAATCAAGAAAAGTTCAATGGCATCCAAACTTTAGATCCAAGGAGTTTGAGCAAGTGAGAGTATGGATCTACAATTTCACGGCAATCCGATGGCTAGATCTTACTAGATCTGAGTTTGAAGATACCAAGTGGTCCAAAATGGGGAATAAATCCCTTAAAATGTGGAATAGGGCCCACAAGGTAAAAATCAGAAAAGTGACAATCTGGGGGTAGGTTATTGGATGTGTAGATCATGAAACAAGTGGGATCTCAACTACCCATCAACTGGATCTAGGGTAACTCACCTTCCCCAAGGAGTGCGACCTCACTTGGAGAGGCTAAGTTGGCCTGGGAAGGGGGTCAAATGGAGGCCAATCCTCACCAAACTATAGATCCGGGATGCCGTGGATATTTTTTTTTTTTGACAATAGCGGCTAGGTTTTATATTATTAAAACTGTGACAGAGTCACGAAAAGTTTACATTCCAGAAACAGGAGAATCACATGCACATTCAACCCGTTTAAACATATGCCTGTAAAACAAAATCAGGACTTTTGAGAACAGAAGACTGAGACAGAAATCAAAAACCGGGTCTAGTTCGGATTCAGCGATGGCGTGCCCCAAAAGCAGATTTGGAGGTCTCTTGATGCTTGCCATGTCCAGAAGTCTCGGGTTTTTTCAGATTCGCCAGTGCCTCCTCTGCCCGTTGAAGCCTAAGTTCCATGTTGTCAGTTGCCACCATGACTTTCTCCTCCAGAGCATCGTAGGCGGCCTTAAAATCAGCACGAATCAATGCTAATTCATCCTCCACTCTGTCGATGCGTCGACCGCCTTGGTGGTCCAGTTGCTGCATAAAATTCCCCTGACGACGCACTCGTCTTCGCAAAACACGCACTTCGGCTTCCAATTCCTGCAATGGATCCGGAGAGGAGGTAGCGGATTCGCCAGAGTCTGCCATTTCTGCCTTCTGTTCTGTTTCAGCGGGCCAACCTTCCAAAAGATCGACGCAAGAAGTACCGAGCTTTCGCCACCAGGGTGATGGCCCAGAAGTGGAGAGGATTTTGCAGTCAGAGCTGATGAAATGAGGAATACGTTGCTCTCCTTGCTGGGATGCCATGAAATAAATAGGATCATCCATAATCCTGGGGCAAATTTCAAAGCCCATCACCGAATTACGCGGATCATCAGTTCCAAGGACCGTACTTCCATTAACCTGCTGATTCAGCATGCTTTTTAAAGGGCCATGATGCGAGACCAGAGAAATTGCATCACCTTTCCCATACCAGGTACCATCCGGCCCAGGATCAGTGGCTGCGAGGATGAAAGTCTTAAATGAAACTGGCCGATAGATGAACCTGATATGATTGCAGGGTATCCTCGTTTTACTTGAAATCTTTCCCATTACCTTCACATGCCCGAAGGTACAATTGTAAGTACTAGCATTCATCAGCATGATCACAGACGACATTATGTAGAGGGAGGGAGCGATCTGGGAGGCGTTATAAGCCAAAGGAGGAATCGCCACGACATGGATACAGACCATCCGGCAGCAAAAAATCATGACATCCGTTTTAGCCTTCAGTCTCCACGTGTTACCAATACTTAGGAATATAGACATTCGCAGCAAGTTAAGGGACGGAGGTCCAGCTGAGCCCACGATTGGTCTTAAGGGTCCCTTTAGGAAGGCCCATAGAATCATTGGCCGCTTTGTCGGCATGCTTATTGCTTTTCCTTAGTATATGAAAGAACTCGATGGCTCGAAACTGAGAAGTTATGAGCTCAATTCTTCGAAGGATTTGTCGGAGCCTGATAGAGGCTGGCAGTTCCTTAGAATGCATGCTTTGAATGATCAACCTGGAGTCCCCTATGACCGTAAGGGACTGAATGCCATAATAAAGAGCTTGATTGATGCCTTGCCATAATGCCATGGCTTCCGCCACGTTGTTGGTTTCCATTCCGATGTTCCAGGAATAGGTGCAAATTCTTTCTCCATCGGGGCTTAAAATCACCCCTCCCCCTCCTGCCTCCCCTGGATTTCCTTTAGAAGCGCCGTCGAAGAATAGAATGTGGTTTCTTCGTTTTATATACCAAGATTCAAAGTCCTCGCCCTCTAATCTTATTTCCCATTTCTGCAAGATAGGGGGCTTAAAAGGGGGGTTGAACAGAGGTTCCGGACTCACATTATGGAACCAAATGGCTTCCTCTATAGTTAAGGGGTTTTGGAGACTTAAGGTAGGCCTGGAATTGATGAAGTCTCCTAACAGGCCTTTGATTCTTACCGCCACTTGGATGGGGGTAGAAGTGGAGCCTCTGAAAATTTGGTTATTTCTTTCGATCCACAGTTTCCAGCAAACAAATTTTGGCAGGGCTAGCCAGGCAGTGGACAAGGAGTCCTTTGCATGATATCTAACAGGGGATGAGTCAGGCCAGTGACAGAGAAATCCAGGGATATCATCAGACTGCAGGGGAGGATTCCAAGGGAGGGTAAGGAGGTTCCAGACCATAATGGCAAAGGGGCAAAGGAGAAAAAGATGGGGAGAGGATTCTTCCTCAGCATAGCAAAGGGGACAGCGCGACGGACCTTCCAATCCTTTCCTTCGGAGAACTTCGGCAGTAAGGACACTTTTATGTGCAAGGAGCCATATAAAATGATCGACTTTAGGCAGCGTCTTGTTTGCCCAAATAAACTTCCAGATTGCTGGGTTTCGGGGGACATTAGGGACCGCTTTGACCCTCCTGTAACCTTCTGCCACAGTGTAATTTCCAGATTTTGATCCCCACCCTCTAGCATCTTTAAGATTCTTGGCAATAGGGGCTTTCCCATTCAAGTTGTTTAAGAGAAGGGCTTTCTCTTCTTCAAGATTAGTTGGGCACGCCGGGATGTCCCAACCTAACCACCTATGCATGCCTCCAGGGTGCCACTTAGAGATATCCCAGAGTTTGGAAATTCCAAGAGTTGACAGGTGATTGCGAATGCCTTCCATTCCTCCCATGTTTCCCAGTGGCGGGTGGCCTGAGATGGAGTCTTCCCAAATTCTGATTTTTTTCCCATTACCAGGGATCCAGGTAAGATCCTCCACAAAGAAAGGAAGCGCTTTAGAGCAGAGGGCTAGCAGGGGAGAGCCTTTGGCCACCTTCGGTCCCAGGTCCAAGCATCTGAGCCTATTTCTCCCAAAGTATTTTTTCCATAAAACTTGTTTACTCCAGGTAGATTTACCGGAGACCACATTCCACAGCAGTTTTGCTCCCAGAGCAATATTTTGGGCCCTGAGGTCCCGCAAATGCAAACCTCCTTCATGATAGGGTGCTGTTACTTTGTCCCAATTTACCAAGGAGAGCTTTTTCTCATTATTTTTCCCCCCTTTCCAAAGAAATCTCCTAATTATGGCTTCGATTTTCTTAAGAACAGTAATGGGGGCAAGAAGCAGCGAGCTTTGAAAAACAGGCATGCTTGCAAGAACAGATTTTATAAGCACCGATTTACCTGCCAGATTGAGCCAAGATGCCCCCCAAGCTTTAATTCTTGAATTCAGTTTTTCAATCATCGGATCCCAACTGGAAATTTTAGGATTGCGCTTGAATATTGGAACTCCTAAATATTTAAATTCAGTCCATTGGAATTGCCCATCAATCTCGAGGATACGGGATATAGCTTGCAGCTCGATGGGGGAGCAATTCCAGCTGTAAATTTTGCTCTTGCGAAGGTTAATTTTGCTGCCAGACCCCTCCTGATAGCTGTCTAGAACATCTTTAAATTTCCTTGCAGTGGATGGACTAGCCCCGCTCAGGAGAAGAGTATCATCTGCAAATTGGGCATGATTTACTTCTTTGATGCCTCTCACAATCTTCAGTCCCAGCAAATCTTCACGGGTTCTGTAGTGTTCCAGCAAAAAGCTAAGCGAGGCCGCTTGAATGGCATAGAGCAGAGGGGAAAGAGGACACCCTTGTCGAAGACCTCTTGAAGCTTGGAAGAAGTCAGCAGCTCTACCATTTACCAAAGGTGCAATCCAGGGAGTACTAATGCAGGCTTTGATCCATGAGATTAATCCTGGAGCAAACCCGAACCTGGCCATTACCTGGAGCAGAAAACCATGGCGAACTCTGTCAAAGGCATTGGCTAAATCCAGTTTGATAATCATACCTTTTTCTTTTCTTGAGACGCTTGAATGAATGGCTTCTTGGACTAAGATGATGTTATCCGAGATTTGACGTCCTTTGATGAATCCTCCTTGATTCTCCGGGATGATGAGAGGGAGAACCATTTTCAGTCTATTTGCCAACACCTTGGTGATAACCTTATACCCTATGTTGCAGAGGGAGATTGGTCGGAATCGGGAGAAAGAGGTGGCTCCTTTTTCTTTGGGGACTAGAGCAAGAAAGGAGGAATTAGTACCTCCTCCTAACTTGAGACAAGACTGAGATTTTCGAACCATCCTAAGCAGGTCGGGGTGGACAAAGGACCAGCAGGCTGAAAGGAATCTGGCTGTAAAACCATCAGGTCCGGGGGCCTTATCAGGATTCATGTTATCCACAGCAGATTTAACTTCCTCCAGGGAGATAGGTCTAAGAAGCTGGTTGTTTAGCTGATCAGAGATCAGGAGAGGGATATTATCCAGGGGCTTACAGTGACTGAGATCCATTCCCGGAATCGGTTCAGTGTACATATCCTGGAAGTGATCGTGTGCAGCTTTCTTGATTTCTTCAAATTCGGTTATCATCGTCCCCAGATGATCTATCTTACTTACGGTCTTGAAATGTTTTCTTATTTCAGCTTGCTTGTGAAAGAACTTTGTGTTTTTGTCCCCTTCCTTAAGCCAAGTATTTCTTGATTTAATTTTCCAATAATTTTCTTCCAATCTGCAGGTTTCGTGGAGCTTTTTTTGCAGAGAGATTTCTTTATCTAAAGCAGCTTGAGAGAGGATCCCTTCATTTTTGAGAATATGTTCCTCCAAGGCTTTCTCTGCTTCCATCCTTTGCATTTTAGGAGACTTGCCTTGCTTCGCCCATTCCTTGAGGGTTTTTTTCACATTTCTTAATTTTGCTTCCCACACAAAGAAGGGAGATCCTCTGATGTTTATTTTCCAAGCTTCCTTAACAATATCCAAAAAGCCTTCCTTTGGGATCCAAGTAGGGTTGAATCTGAAAGGAATGGGTCCCAGGTTCAAATCTTTGGTGAAGGAAAGAGAGATGGGTTTGTGATCAGAGGCACAGAAAGGCAGGATGGAGGAGGAGAGATCATAGCCATGAACATGAATAGAGAACTGGACCAGGAATCTATCCAACCTAGCCGCAATGTGACCGGGTCCAATCCTTTTATTCGTCCAGGTGTATTTTCCTTTGGATGGTTTTATGTCTTCCAGATCCCACTCCGAGATAATGTCTTCCAGCCATTCCCTGGCAGGATCCCTGACTTTATTCCCCCCTCTTTTTTCAGAAGAGGACAGAGTAAGATTTAGATCCCCTGCTATGACAAAATTTTCCAGATGCGAGGTAGTCATGTGGTTGTTTAAGCTGATCCAGCAAGCTTGCTTCTCAGAAGTGGACATAGGAGCATAGACATTGAAGAGACTTATTTGAAGGTTTGCTTCTTTAAAAATAAATTCAGTGAAAATCCAATGGGAGGATTTAGTTTGACTTACCAATCCAATCTTGGTGGGGTCCCAGAAGGTTGCTACACCACCAGACGCTCCTCTTGAACTTACAGCTATTCCTTCTGCTTTATTCCAAAAGAAGGGCGCGGCCTGCAGAACGGCCTGCTCTTCCATTTTAGTCTCCTGGATAAGGAGGATGGAGGGATTCGCTATTTTGATTAGATCTTTCATTGATACCATTTTCGATTTGCTTCCTAACCCCCTACAGTTCCAGGAGACGATCTGCATTACTTACCTTTGGGGTTGGTGTTTGCCCCTTTTGAGGCATTCCCTTGTTGTCTGGTATTTCTAGGGTTTAGGTGTTTTTCCAGGGTAGTTTGAACTCCTGCTAGCCTGTCCCTGTAAGTGGCTGTTTCCCTTCTTTCTTTCTCCGTTTTCCTCCCTCTCCGATCCTTTTTAGCTGGTTTCGGTGATTCAGGGTCCTCCTCGTCCGTTTCCTCTTCTTCGGTGCATACCTCCAGTGCAAGGTCTTGCGTCTGATCCTCCTTTGTTGGGCTACCTGCCTCTGTTTCTTCATTTTGCTTTTCTAGGGTTTTGGCCTCCTTACTTTTTGCTTGGAGGGAGGAGACCGTTGGGGAAGAGTCCCCTTGCTCTGTTGGATCGATCTGGGGGTCTTGTTCTCCGAGAATGGAGAAGCTATTTCCAGATACGGTCTTCGGACTATTCCTTTTTTCTTTCGAGGGCTCCTGATCTGCGATTGGAAGATCTTTCGCAGGCACTGTAGGAGGGGCTCCCCTGGAGCCTTTTCTTCTGGGGAATGATTTTTGCTTCTTCGCTTTTTGCCATTCTTCTTCGGAGGTCTTTTCAGCTTCAGATTTTTGGATTTTTGGGCAGTTCCTCTGGAAGTGGCCGTATTCGTGACAGTGTCTGCATTTAAAGGGCAACTGTTCATAGTCCAATTGCTGGAAGTGTTGCCATCCTTTTATTGACAGTTTCACTGCTTCAGGCAGCCCCGCTTCAAGGTCTACTTCTACACAGATCCGGGCAAAAGAGTATTGACCTTTTGGGTCTGCTTTGTCGATATACTTGCCCAGGCCATTCCCGATAGATCTTAGGGTTTCTTCACTCCAGCAATGCATTGGAAGATTTGGCAGACGAACCCAGACTGGAACTGCTTTGGGGACATCAAGAGCTGGGTCGAAATCCGGGGTCCATCGATTCAGATATAAACCTTGAGGTCCCATAAAATACGGACCGCTTCTAAAGATCAGATCTCTGTCATCCTTTGAGGCAAAATCAAATAGGAAGTAACCTCTGCCTACCGCGTAGCTAGTGACTCCTTCAGAGATCAGAGGTCGCCAGTTGTTCTGAATCCAGGTTTCAGTGGAGCGAGGAGATGGCCACAGACCGGTGAACTGCCCGATAAGAGCTCTGTCCGCGAGAGAAACGGCCAAATGGATGGGTTTCTCGGAGGGCAGTTCGATTTCTGGAATAGTTTCGAGTTTCTTGACAAATTTCGGAGGTGGCGCTGCATCAATCTTCTTCCCGCTTGCGTTAACCAGCCTGGCGAATGCGGCTTCTTCTGCAGACTGCGGAGGAGGCGAGCCTCCTCCAGAGGGGCACATTTTCAGACCCCTGATCGATTACGATCTCGTCAAACCCTAGCCGTTTCCTTCGGCTTCCTTCGGCTCTCGTCAAACCCTCGTTTTAAAACACGATGATAAGCAACATTATTTGTTTTGAATTAAGCCTTCTTTCCATTGTTGCTACCTATGCCGTGGATATTATAGAGGTGTGTTTTCAATATTATACCCAACAACCCACTAGATCTTAGTAGATCTGAGAAAATGTAACAATGAGGGTTTGAAATAATAAGGGTTTTATCAATTTATGAGCTATGTCAATGGATTGGATCAAGATAAGAGAAAAAAACCTGTTGATCTTACCTGGGTAACCTTGTAGATGCCTTGATGATGATGATCTATGCAAACCCGATCAATTTGAGAAGCTTTGAGGTAGTTTTCTATGAGATCGATTTAGTCCAAGAAGCCACTGTGCCATCTCTCCTGCACAACAAACGTCAACAATATCAGATTTGATGCAATCAAGAGATAAGACTAATGCCACAAGAGAAGTAACAGAAAGATAGCATAGATCACAATGATACTAATGATAACCCCTTGATACAAGCAAATGCCAAGAAAGTCGATTTGAAGAAGCCTTGCAAAATCGCCCTTGTTGAAGTCGCCCTCCTGTAGACAAGACAATGATTTCCAAAAAAGATAGATCTTACCACAAATTCCAAATGCTAGGTTGCAATAGACTTTCCAATCACCATCTAAGAACACCAGATGCAAAGGAGACCACAAGAATTTCCACAAGAAAGTTTTTCTATACCAATAATCCAAGAGCCAAAGACCCCTTACAATGAGAAGCTCTCTCCTCTAAATAGGAAGGAGAGGCATCAAAATCCTAACCACTTTTTGAATGAGTGGCTAAGATTAAAAGATACAAATGTCTAATCAATGGTTGAGATGAGCTCAACAATAAAATACATGGATCACTCATAAAATATAACATAAGTGGACAAAATCGCCCTAGAAGAGGGGAATCCCACCAAATCATGATGACAAAATATAATAAGAAGCTTATGGTGGGTCCAAGGGGTAATTTAGCCACCCTTGGTCAATCCCCATAGCACAATAATAATAAATTAGTCATCAATATACCAAATCGTGCCTCTATGGACAAAACGTAGGCCCCAAAAGACCTCAAAAATCATCAGAAAGTGCCATAAGTAATGGATGCGGGTCTCGATGAAGCTGAAACTGCTGGAGGAGGCGTGGAAGACATCAATCCATCATCACTGATCATCCCATGCCAAAACATTGCCTCAGTAGCCCAAATCGAATTCCTCAATAGCCATTTCTACCAATCCTGAAATGCCTCGGGAAGCGTGAAACTGCCCCAAACTGCCTCCTGGAGTGCCTGCGCTGTCAAGGTGAGGGCACTAGTGTGTCCGGGAGGGGGGTAATATGGTAAAAACAAGTGGCTGGACCACCCCCTCCAAGCACAGCGCCCTAGGTTAACCAGATAAAAATCACATCTGCTCTGACAGGGTCTCTGACAGACCAAAACTGCACTGGGATAGCCAACTGAGGCTCAATCATCACTGTAAATGCCCGGAACTGAAAACAGACTGTCTCATTGGACTCAGAAGGTCCAAATCCATCCAAGATGTGTACTCATACACCATATGAGTCTCTGCATGATCATATAATAAATCCAATATACCGGAACATGTGAAATAATAATAATCTGTAAATGATCAAATAATACTGTAAACCATGAATCATCATCATAAACTTGTATCTGATGCATAGAATCATCATGTACATGTACATAGGCCATATATCATCTATCCATATCATCACAAGGTCCAACCATCTCATGTCCTATGGTTGACCTTGGTCAAACTAGGTTTGACCAATTCAACATGACCAAATATAACTTAGACCACCGTCGGAAGCTGCTGCAAAGTGTCAAAGGTTAATGCATGCTCTACAACTTATTCAAATAACAATTATAACACAAAGTAATCATTACTGGCAATCTAAATCCAAATATATAATGTCATTAATTATTATTATTACTCAGACTAGACTTTCAAGACCATACTCACTTCATAGCTGTGATCAATTTGCTAGTGAAGGGTGAAGGCTAAAATAATTGGCTAGGCTAAGGGATGACTTGACTGCCTTAACTTTGTGACACTTTGGCAAAGGGAAAGGGAATACACACCATAGTATATACTGAATGAGCAAACAACACAGGGAATGGCGGTGTCTCACAAATGGATAAGTGGTTTAAAGAGGGTTTATTCACCTTTAACAGATGCGCACAATCCATAATACAAATGAGGCCAACAATAATTTAGATATAGCATTTAAGTTCCATTGCTTTTTGGGCCTGAAGTTTCCATAGCCTTGATCTATGTGTGTTTATAAACACATTGCATAGATTTACATTTATTTTAGGCTTTCTGCTGCAGGTGTGTTTTTAAGGCACTTGTTTACCTGAGCACTTCTAGGTGTGTCACAGACAGCTTGTTTACCTAGGTATTTACATTTCCAAAAGATATAACATTTTATTTTCATGGCCATTTTCATTTGGCATGCCTTTCATTCATGTGTGTTGAAAAACACATTGCATGAATGGGCTTTTCATACAAGATATAGCATTTCATTTTCCAGATTTTGTATTCATGGCAGCACTAAAAGTTTCAGGTTTAGCCAACACAACTTTAGTGACTAGGGGGAATTCACAAGGAAATCCAACTCACCATAGGTAAGTTTTGTCACCAACTCAGAGTCGAGACACAATAAACAGGGAAGCTCATCCAATACAGAGGCTACAGTGGGGAAAAGATCCTCCATGTCACTAGTCAAGTAGTAAGTCAGGGTGATAAACTAAAAGGTATGCAATGGACGGATGAAGACAATGAATAATGGAGCCAACACTAGCAAGCCAAGGTATGGTGGAATGATCACCTCTATTCTCCCTAAGGAGGGTAAAACCAATGAGTATGAATAGTGAACTTCTAAGTCTGAGTAGGGACAATATAATATATATAATAAGATCAACCAGGTCCACATATCTATATGATCGCCAGATCATGACACTAGGTGCTAAGACATGCTATAAGAATAAATATAAAAGCAATATAACCACAACACTGTGATATACCTGCTGAGCCATATACCTAAATACTCATCATTTGAACCATCATCTGTCCTCTGAAACTGCTGCTGTAACTCTAGGCACTACTGACTGCTCTGTACAAATGGTATAATGGCTACATTGGTCATCTCTCTGAGTGTCCCGAGACTCAGTCATGGCATGGGGAATACAACTGCTGTCCAAAATCTGATAGTGATCCAATATAGATGCTCATCTCAGCATCTCAAATGTAAGGGAATTGGCTCAATAGTGTACTGGAATCAGAAAATAATGTATGGTAGCCCGGCTACTATATATGTGATAACAGGTTACAACCAATCATCTCTCTTTGAAATGTACACGTGTTCCATACATTACCTGAAAGTTCATCATCACTGTATAAGGAAGGTCCACACTGGATGATGTGATCATGTGGTCCTCCAGACTGCTCCATAGGTCAAATGCGAGTGACTCCATCAAGGGGTGGCCAGTCCCTTGAGAAGACCATCTAGCTCAACCATCTCGAAGACCTAGGAGGAAAGGACATCACACATCATCATCTTGGTTAACTGACCAAGATCCTCCATTTTTGAAGAATGGATCTCAGCCCTAGGTTGAGCTTCAATCCCAGACCGAATCATGTTTATCAACCCCCTGGTCCTTGACCAGGTCCTCCATTCTCCCGGAGAACGGTCCTCAGCCCCAAGCTGAGCTTTCAGTCCCAGACGAAATGTTGATCAACCACCTGCAGGATTTACTTGGTCCACGCGACCAAGAATTTCCCTGGTCCCAGATTAGGAGGTCTCTGTTTCAACCTGTAGGATCTGCTTGGTCCACGTGACCAAGAACCTGTTTGGTCCACATGACTAAGAACCTGTTTGGTCCCAGACCTGAATACCCTAGAGACAAATAGGGGCCCTAGACACATGTTAGGGACATTGCCATGGCATCGACCTGCTTGGTCCTAGACCAAGAACCCCAAGAGATTGCTCGGGGCCCTAGGGTACCTTCTAGGGACTTACTCAGCTTGGTTAATTGACCAGGAACCCTAGTTAATTGACTAGGGTAGCATCCTCTCTAAGAATGGGTCTCGTAGCTGTGTTATCACATCTATGTTAGCTGGAGCTACCATATTGCAGACTGTGCGGCTGAGGACTGCACAGTACTTTTTTTTTCCAGATCAGAGATCCGATGCCTTCAGAGGAGGCATACAGTTTTGTTCAGATTGCCCCCAGTAGATATTTCAGAGGGGACAGTGGGTTGTACAGTGGTCCAGACATGTCACTTAACATTTACCGCAGGGTCACCCTTCCATGCCAAGCTTTGATATAAGCCCATTGAGACAGTTGCCTAGTCTTGCGTTGATTGAGATTATCACAGAGTATCGCTGGTTTACTATTTGTGCCTGGATTTAGCAGAGATCCAGTTCAGAGACAGCCTCAGCAGCAGGTATATGGTGCGGTAGGTATTGCATTTTATATATATTGCTCATGATTGTTGCTTAGACTTGTTTATACATGATAGTACACTCACGCTACATATGATGATTGATTTGGTTATCTAGTTTTTATGATATGTAATTGGGCCCTTGGTGATGTCAGTCCACCCCTTCCTAGTAGGCTCCTGTTATATGCACACTGGGTTACACCCCTATTCCTAGTATAGACTTGGTCATTTAGTCCCCCTAGGCAGCTGACTTTGGATCCACCTTCACCTTCTCCATCCATCCGACTTATTCATGATGATATTTCCCGACTTGGATTCTGATTTGTGACCTTGAGGATCCCCTTTCCCACTGATCTTTGAGTATGCCATGATTCCCTATCTATTGTGCCTCGGCTCTTTAGTGTGTGAGATGCACTCTCAAACCTGGGATTTGCTCCTGTCGGTTGCCCCCGATGTTGCAATGCAGTTAGGATTGTGTAGCCTCACCGGGTGTTCCCCATTGGTCGTCGAAGCATGTATTGCTCACCCCCATTACTTTGCAGTATGAGCACCATGATTATATCTATTGAGATATGTATGTAGCGCAAAAGGACCTTGATGTAAATTGAAGAAATGAAGAAATGCAAAACAAGCCAAAAAAAGGGCTTTTTGTAAATGTAAATCTAGCCAGAAAAAGGCTAAGTATGAAACTCATTGTAAAATCCATGCAATGTGTTTATAAACACACATGGACACAGGTCAGCCATACATGTCAGCATTTGTAGTGGTTATTCCTCACCTAGTCCTGCGGGGCAAGGAGGTGAGAGGGAGCAAGGGACAAGCTCAAGATGTCCCCTAGAGTCTCAAGTTATGGTTTGCTGGACACCCAATTTGGCGGCTCTAGAAAAGAACCTCACAGAGTCTTCGGGCATGGATGTGAGTTGTGAGATACTTGTCAGATTACTAGTGGCGGTTTCCCTGCACTATACCCATTTGTGAGGCACTGCCCTTCCTCGTGTTTTGTCATGGTATACTTATCTCAGTGGACCCTACTTTCCCGAGTTATCCAAACGGTCACATGATCCTCATCCTTGTCATCCCTTATCCTTCGCCATGTATTCCACATCACCCAATGTCAGCTAGGTGGTCAAGTCTAGAGGTTGTGCATAGCAGTTGAGTCTTGTTGGATGTGGTGGGCCCACCTCACCTGGGGCCTTGTATTTTCTAGGATTTAATGCAGTTTTTGATCACCATATTATTATCATGATGTTTAGTAATGTACTAACTTGTATAAGCAAGCCTTTCGCTTCATGATTGCATACAGGTGTTCAGCTAGCACTATTGTTGACCAGATTTGACTTGGTCAAACTAGGTTGACTAGGCCAAAAATGAGCCCGAAAAAATGTTGCGACCGGAATTTCAATTTTGGTCAACTATTATCTACAGGGGTCCCATATGAGCATGCAGGTGTCAAAATTGCAAAAGATTGAAGCATTTGTGAAATTTTTAATTATCATTGGTCAATTTTGACCTGTTTTAATTAAAAATTATGGATTTTGGGCAAACAGTGCTAAGGTAATGGATCATGGACATTTGAGTGGCCATTCCTACTATTTTTGGGGTCCACAATCACATTGCAACAGACGGTTCGACATTCCGGGCACTAAAAGTGGGTCAAAAGCCCATTTTACTTCTTCAACAAATTAAATCAGCAAAAATTACATGGAAAATCAAAATTTGACTAAGGCAACTTTTGGAAATGGCAAAAATCAATGGATGGCAAATGAAAAGGTGATTCCTAAGGTAAATTGGTAATGTTTGACATTGTATTTGGGCATGGTGGGGCCCTATATTGGACAACCCACTCTAGAGGTCGAATTGGCCCATGGGGGGCGTTTTTCTCCACTTAGGGAAATTCGATTTGCATGGTTCATTGTATGTGGGGCCATGATGTATTAGCTAGGGGGCTAAAACATCATATAGACACCCCCTAGCTTGATGTTGATGTTTTGTATGGGCCCTACGAGGCACCCCCACTCCACAAGTGCGCTACACATGGGCAATTCGCACCCCCACTTGAGTTGATCTCCACCATTCGATTTGGTGGTTGGGGATTAGATCCTAGCCCTCCATTTTGGGGGGAAACTAGCTTTGAGGAGTGGCCTTTCTCTATAAGAGAAGGCACTCACTCCATTTGTACCTCTCTTGGCATTTTTGGACTTGAATAGAAGAGAAAAACGTTGCTGCTCTTGCTTGGCTCTTGGGTGATACTCTTGTGAAATTGTTGATTGCCATACCATCTTATGCACTAGTGTATATTGCAGGTTGTTTCCAGCATTATTTCTCACCGTTGTTTTGCAACTAGCACAAAGTCTTGGAGGAGGGCGCATCATTTGGTTGCCACTGCTGCTCCACTTTCCGGATTGGCCACAAAAGGGAAGTATTTTTGCCATTTTCAGCCAAGCATTTCTCTCATTTTTATTTGTGTTGCTGTAGATTTCACTTATTTGTCAATACTAATTTGATTTATTGTCCATTGGTGTTGGCAGGCAAGGAGGACGAGTTGGTGGGGACTAAGCAATTCAACTTCATCTGGGAACTTCTGCAATACGCTCTATTTGATCTTCGGGACGTACAACCTCATCAAAATCCAAGATATCAACTGGTTCGAAGTAGGTGTTACATCTTCTTCTCTTGTATCTCAATTTCTAGTTTGCTGAAGAGAGAAAACTCACTAAAACCCCTAAAAATTAAAATCTACAAAATCCACCGTTAGAATTTATTTATCTTGTAAACCCACTTATGAAACGTACTTAAAAGCTTAAATCCAAAGTTTCATTCATTTCAGACTCTATTCACCCATAGGATCAGCACTAGTCCATTTGGCAAAAACGCCCCTAGGGGTTCTCGGTACTTGAGATTTGGTTTCAGAATGTAATGTCCCTTGTTAGGAATTTGATCAAAATGACAATTTTTCACTTTTTCCCCCAGTCAGACCTTTGACTAGTTTTGAGCTCTAGGTCCCCAAATTGCTCCAATTGCTCCCAAATATTCTGAGAAGGTATATGGATGATGTTATAACATAAATATGTGTTTCAGGGATGCTTTTAGACCTTTAAAATACTTATGCAAATCCTCTTTCAATTCTGGCCAATGTAGGGAACTTTACTAGTAATTTCCCTTTGACTAGTATTGGTCTCTAGGTCTCAAATTGGCTCCAAATGCCTTCAAATATTCAAGGAAGGTGTATGAATGATATTAGGAATTGAATATGATGTTCAGGGATGATATATGGCCACCAAAAGACCTCTGCAAGCTCTATTAAGATTCTGGACCAAGTATGTAATTTTACTAGTAATTTGGGGTTCAAATCCCCCTGGGGTAAGTATTGAAAATGGCTTCCCAAATGCCTCCAAACCCACTAAAATTTCTAAACAGAGGTAGGGAATGTCTCAATGATGTTATTAAGGTCTCATGTGCATCATTAATTTATTATTATCTCTATTCCAACTCTCTCCCATTCAGCTACAAAAATCACAAATTCGACCCTTGGGGAAATGGCACTATTTCTTCTCCCAATGCAATTAAACTAAGTAAAAATACTTCAAATGCTCAAGTACAGTACATGAAACCTGTAAAATACATCCATGGCAGTTTATTAATCATAAATGTATCAGCTAACCATCCATTCATTCGAAATCATCAGCATTATCATGCTATACATCAAGGTAGTGGGGAAATGGCACTGTTCTTTCATTAAAAATGAGATTTATACATTTCTACTTGGAATTTCGACCTGAAACTTTCTGGAGATGAAGAACAGAGTATTTAAATCATATTACAAAAGAAATGGGGCATTAGAAGCTCCCCCAAAGAGTACAATAGCTCACCAAAAACGCCCTCCCTCAAGGATCAAGAATATGCTATCAAAACTGGAAATGGTTGAAGGAGTGAGCTGCAATAGAAGAAACCATGAGCTGCCCTGTAGCTTACACCTGCAAATAAAGACTCCATTAAAGCTCTCAATGAAAGGTCTGAATGGCCTTTCCAATTACCAACTTGGATGGGAATCTTTCAGCCTCGAAATTGGCTAAGGCAAGAAACTAGTCATCCACTAGCTCTCCCTCTTCACAAATGCAATTGCAAATTCTACAAATGATCAAAAGCTGGTTTCATTCTTTTTTATTGACATTTATAAAGTTCTAATGTCCTCCATGGGTTCTACAAATGATCAAAAGCTGGTTTCATTCTTTTTTATTGACATTTATAAAGTTCTAATGTCCTCCATGGGTCGAATTCCTTCCAAGAGACTCATGCCAACTCAAGTTGGGAAGAGATTCCAAAGAACGCCACTTGTACAACAATTCCTAGTCTCCCACTTCCATCAAATCACATGTGGAAGCATCTTAGCTTCCCTAACACCCTTGAGTGCCCTCTTGGAGTCTATTTTTAGCCTTGACATGTCATATATGTCATATGTCAGCCTTCAGGTCTGATTTGTGTCATAGGTGTCATAGCATCTTCATCATTGTTGTCATAGAGCTAGGGAATCTAGCCCAAGTATCTCACTAGCTCCAAATTGCCTCTTCCTCTTCCATGGGAGTTACTCTTCCTCTATATTTCGACCTTGGATGAGCCATGCCATGAATAATACCTTTTGGACTCCCCCAAGTATGTTACCATTCACCTTGAATTCGAATTGGTGAGAGAATGATGCCAAGTGTAGTGGGGAAATCTAGCCATATGTGGGTCCCACTTCCTCCATGTGTCTTCATGATCAAATGCCACTTTGATTTTCACTTGTATATATTTATTTAGCTCCTTTATTAAATATTTATGCCATTCTAATGTTCAAACATCATTTATTATCCCCCTTATTCCAAATCCCAAAGCTTCCACCCCAAACCTAGGAAACTAGTAATTTTCCTCCCTGGTTGACCCTTAACATCAATTTTACAAACTCTAATGAATATGGCTAATGTGATTAGGCCATTGTGACCCAATTTCAAATTTGGGACATGACACAGAACGCCTTTTTACCATAGGAAATCAAGTGCCGTTGGCTGGAAGTGAGTATAAACGCTAATTTTTCTATGCCCTAGGTCCATTTATCCACTACTTAACCCATTCCCCTAGGGCAGTTTCACTTCACTTCTTGCTGGTCTGTTTTTCTTGTTCTAAATCAGCTAAGTAATCAATTTATAATTGCTAGAAGATGTGTTTCAATTGCTTAATGTACTGTTGCCATGTTTGAGTAAATCATAACAAGCTTCATTCCCCATAGGCAGGATTTCCAGTCACTCTTCTAGTCAATTTCTGTTTGCTGATTTAGTTTCCAGCCTTCTAATCTTCAAAGAATTCATCATTTAACACTTATAATCAGATCCGAGATCATTTCATTCCGTGTATTTTCTAATCCTTAATCTTGATCTCACCAGGCTGGAAGAAACCTCACTCTTAGTCATCCATCTTGCTTCTTGCTTTGTTTATCCTTTGGGTTTGGGTGCCTGACTATTGAGTCTCAACCATCCCTGGTTGAGTGGGGTCTACCCCCTGACTTGGATATGTGCCTTGTCTGAAGTGACAGTAGCCTTGTCCGGTGTGACTTCCGTTCTTTGAGCGGAGGACCTGGCTATTGCTGGTTACACCTTCCTAGCTGTTCACCTCTACCATCCCTATTGGGACACCTACCACCAACAGCTAGAGTCTGTGTGATAACAAGCTGCTCTAACTTTAACACACCTCACAAAAGACAAACACATGAGAGGGATGACGCATCCCTTCTTTGGTGCAATTGCTACCTCATGGATTTGAGCATTTTAACCACATGTTTTATTTCCCTCATGAAGTCGCCTTTCACATGGGATGAGTTTCCACTTATTTGGCAATGCCCATTAGATTTTTTTAATATATATATATTTATTTTGGGTCATTTTGTCGCATCATTAACATTTATTTGCCATTTTAATAACCACCTAAGGCCTAAGCACCAAGACGAGCATTCTAGCTTTGGAGGAAGCGGGTGAAAAACTCGAAAATTATACACAACTTGTTTAGAAGTGCATAATTAACAAGGGAAAAAACACCTTGGAATACTCGTCTTTGATGTCTAGGTCCTAGGAAGGCCAAGTCTTTTACAAAAAATCCATGCTAGCACACTCTATTACAATTCCCCAAAGGGGTATGAACATGCGGAAAAAATAAAAAGGGCCTAGAATGCCTGAAGGACTTCTAAACTCGGATCATGAACAAGTATCCTTGTTCAAACCTTGCTGGCTCACTTGAAATCCAACTATGTACAACTTAGTAGGCAACACCTCCCAAGCCTGCACTTTAAGTGGTAAAGCCCTAAAACACAAGTGCATCTTTAGGGGAATTAAGAGGGGTTGTCCATTGTCACTGCAATAATTACCTCTGTCACTCTAGGCTGGCTCCCCTACGGTGCAAGGAGGGTATCCCTAAGAGTTGTATGCTAAACCTTAGAAATGGATGGATGAGTGGACTGAGACTAGTGCCTATCCAACTTGGGAATATGGAGTCAATAAAGGAAATTAAGAGGGCTGAAAATAGATGGATGGGGATTGTGAGAAATTTTGTTTTGACATGCAAATTCCCATCCATGAATGCAAATAAAGATTGCTGGAAATGAAGAGAAGGTAGGCCCTTAAAAAGGTGCTCTACTTGTGCACATGCATTACACATAAAGGGTGATCTTACTTCAATATAACAATATATGTTCTACCTTTCAAGGAAATTACAACAAACAATTAATTAACTGAAGAGCAAAAACAACAGAATGTTAAATAGGAAACACCTCATCCAACCTGCTCCTCCAATGACATAACTGCCCTGAATTGGATCTCTCATTGCAGTAGAATCAGAAATGATTTCTAGCAATACTACATCAGCAACTTGGAAGAAAATTGAAGCCACGCATGTATAGAAACCCTGACATTCACATTGCCTTCACAAGATGCTCAACTAGTCTCCAAGAGGGGTTAAGAAAATTGAAGCCACACATGTATAGAAACCCTGACATTCACGTTGCCTTCACAAGATACTCAACTAGTCTCCAAGAGGGGTTCTCCCACAAAATCCAACCATGATCCACAAATGGAGAAAGCAAATCCTTCTATATATTTGAGCTCAACTCCCTTACATTAAATTAATATTTAGTGGCATCTAGATCCGTTTAATTTCTCCAAGGAAAAACACTAGAAAACATTAAAATACTACCTAAAGTGCTCTCCAAGGTAAAATGCCCTCACAAAATAATAAACTAACATAGCCCTAATGAATGGGTCTCACATGTCTCCTTGTGCAAAAGGTATCCTTATACTGAGCATACTTGACAATGCAAGCAAAACTCCTCATGCCACTTGTCTTCTTCTCTTTTAGAACTTCCTTCAAGATTTGCCTATAGTAACAACTTCTAATAAATTATGAATATATGGAGCACTCTTCAAGAGAAGCCAAATTTATTTGAGATGTGAAAAATACCAAGCATCAATTACCCTAGCTAGGGCACTCTCTAAGAAGAGGTTCCAACAATACAATATAAAATATTCCCTAGAAGAGGTTTGCCCTTGAGATATATGCAAGGAGGTAGGTTTGGGCTCTTTGAATTAACCATATAATAAAAAATAATCCATGAAAAGGTTATACCCTTGAGACGTTTGCCAATGGTAGTTATGGCCTCCTTTGGATCTAGGGCCACAAACACTAAAATACTCCTCCAAAGGTTTGTGCCCTAGAATGATGTACAAGGTAGTTATACCTTCATCAATAAATGTGCCAACGTGCCATAATCAAAGGAGTGCTCCCTCAAAAGAAGGAATCAACCACCTCAAAATACTCAAGAAATGCTCAAAATAGTAAAATGGTTCAAGTGTTCTAGATAAGTGTGCTGATGCATGTGATTTGACTAAATTAGCCATCAAAATCCTCAAAAGAAGTGTGATGTCCCCTTCCGCTTGATGTTGCCACAGGATGATTGAGTAGCCTATTTGACTCCCATAGGCTATAGTCAATAAAGATTGGGAGTCATTTTGATGCCACTTAGCTTAGAAAAGGTGTTTTACTTCTAATAAGTGATTAGGTGGTATGGGGTATTTCATGGTATTGCCCATGGTATGGAGCAACAGAGGAAAATAAAAGAGGGGCAACACCTCACATGAGAGTCATGATTTGGACTTGATCTCTTGTTGTATGTCTGGAGAACCAGAGTTCTCGTTCGGGTTTGGCAAAACCCTTCCATCCTTGTTTGGTTTCGGTGGTGCAAGACCCACCCTAGCTAAACCGTAGGGAAATCCATCCAGGGTTTCCATTGAGCTTCTTTTAGTGATTGATTGTTTATTTTGTGGTGTAGCATTTGCTTGGGCGATTTTCTAGAGGAGGCCGAGTTCATTGGGAAGTTGATTTCACTAGGTTGAGTTCACTGGAAGGCTGTTTTCACTGGGATGAGTTCACTGGGGGGCGAACTTCATTGGGGAGGCCGAACTTCACTTGCAGGGGCCAGATTTCACTGGAGGGCCGAACTTCACTAGCTAGGGGCCGAATTTCACTGGGGAGGTCGAACTTCACTAGGAACGGCCGAATTTCACTAGAGAGACGAACTTCACTGGGCAGGGGCTGAACTTCACCGGGGAGGCCAAACTTCACTGTCAGAGGTCGAATCTCACTGAAGGGACGAACTTCACTGGTAGGGGGTTGAACTTTACTGGAGGGGCTGAACTTCACTGGTAGGCGCCGAATTCACTGGAGGGGCCAAATTCATCTGGAGAAGGCCGAATTCTTTGGGGAAGCCGAATTCATTAGAAGGAAGGACGAATCTATCCAGAGGAAGGACACAACAATTGTTGGATAAGACTTGGCATCATTTTCAGGTTTTGGTTTGGTTGTTGAGTAGATTGTAGCTACCATAGCAGCCATTAGATTTGTGTTGTTATCATCATATTTACTATTTCCTAATAAAATGCCAAAGTTGTCTTTCCTATTCTATGAGCACCTAGAATGATTGCAATCTTTTGCCAAAAGACTTCATTAGAATGCATGCAAACTGTTTGAAGAAAGTCCTAAATCAATAAATGTAAATTTGTTTGACAAAGCACATAATCAAAACAACAACAATTGAATCTACTATTGAGATGGGGATAATACAAGAAGGGTGCGTCCTAGATCAATGTGCATAAGTGGACAACCTCTCCTTAATGCCTCAACCAACAGGGAAAAGGTTAACAAATGTAGATGTTGGAAGTTGAGTGACCTAGGAGTATCTGCAAAGTGGAATGCCCTTAAAATATGCTAAAATCTCCATGGAATAGTCAAAGGAAAGGGACATTGGAGTCATCCTTAGTTATTGTGCTTCTCTAGCTCACATATTAACCATTAAAACTTGTTCTCACCTCCAATGCGTGTGCCCCAGGTAAAAATGCTATGAAGCATGGGTGTCCTCATTCAAGGTGTATCAGAGAAATAATATACCATGCCAAACTTTAGGAACCCCTAAGTTAATAGGTTCTCCTCTCCAATGTGCACCAAGACTAATATGAATGCACACATGCCCAACAACCAAGCACTACCTCAAAGCAACAAATCCAATAATGAACCACGATACTTAGGGAAAACACTTAGTTGATGGGTTTCCCTTTCCATGCAATGTGCTAGGGGTCAGTCCAAGTGTCAACATGTATACAAGTGGACAAAATCTCACTAAACGCCTCAGCACCCACAGAGGTCAACAAAACTAACTGTCACAAGGGAGACGTCCTAGGAGAGAGTGCACAAATGTCATGACTCTCATCAAGCTAAGTGCTCCATCATATCAATCTGTTTGGATCCAACATGTGTGATGAAGATGCTAAATAGATGATGATCCATGATGTATATGCATCCATAGCAACAAGATGGCTCCAAATACAGTATTCTCCAGAATTCAAATGCAACTTGCTAAGGCAGAGTCCTCAAACTAGGACAATCCTCATGCTATGTGAGGGGTAACAGGTTGCAGTGCTTGTGAGGCACCATGATTAGAATCTCCAATGAATGCATATACATTGGTCAGCATATACATGAAGATCAGATTTGGTTATTTTCATGAAGATAATGCCAATGCATCCATACTCGATGGGTCATTGTTCTAAATTTGGTTGTGGTTGATAGGCTGGCATGAAAAGGAAGATAGGCACTTTGAGCAGGGTTACTTCAGTCTAACAATTTGATAGCATGAAGATAAGCCTTGGGGTTTACTAAAATTAGAGTGTGCTATAAGTATGGAAAAATCCCTGATCCTTTGAAGGAGAGTTTCTGTTTTTAGACAATGCTATTGGTGGGTGGCTTTTTTTTAAAGAAAAGCACCATGCTATTTTTGGAAAAGCAAGATTTCTATTTTTTGAGATGCAATTTTCTAATTTGGTAGAGGATGCTTTTGATACTTTTAGAGGGCATTCCGAATTTGTAAGTTGAAGGCACCAAAGGAAAGCTTAAAAGACGGGAACAGGCAGGCAGATGAAATCATTGGTTATCTTCAGTGTTTCTTTCTTCCACTATTCACTCTACTCTTCCTCCTTTGATGTTTGGGTTCTAGGCAACATTCAACTGTTTTGTAGATCAAATCTCTTGCATAAACTTTTTGTAGATTGTATCCCATGGAGTCGAGTGGAGATAAAGATTCAAAGTCATTCTTCTATCTGAAGTTATTCAGACCTTGTTTGTAATGGCTCTAATTATTGAAGAAAGTAAGTCATTATTTCTCTTGTCAACGATTAATACTTGATTGTGTGAGAATTCTTTCATTTGATTGCACTCGTGTTTATAAATTCAGATTTGAGTGTCTTTTATCAGCAAGATTCAGTGTTGTAATTGCCTTACTGATAATCTCTCTATCTCTTTCTTTCTTTTTCTTTCATGTAGTATAAAGGCACTGGTCACTCAAAAAAATAAAGTGAATCATTATTGAGTTTTGAGTTTTGGCATTGATTTTGAACAATTTATTTACAGATTTAAATAATCAGATTTTCATACCTGCAAAGAATGATTACAGGTCTGAAAAATTATCTTGCATTTGAAGTATAAGTTACAGATTGAAAGAGATTTGATCAGCAAGAGCTCATAGGGATACCACCCTAGAATTAGCAACTACTAATTCTGAAGTGACGGGTACATTGTTGGTGAGAGGGACAATGGTCTTAAAGTTTTGCTCAGAGCCCTTGAAGAAACTTGTGGTGTTGAGATTACAGAGAGGGGATCGAATGGAACCAAAAGCCAACACAAAAACATGTAGCATGGGAGAATGATTGCAGTCCTACAATGTGTTGGAGTTAAATGAAAATGTGCACTGTTGAGAGAACTGAACAGGGAAGGATTAAGTGCACCAGCCCTCCAAACAAGTGCATTCCAAGATAACACATTCCTAGCAAAGAGGGTGTTCCAAGAGAAAAATATGCCAAACCAGCCCTAGCAGTCCAAGAGAAAATATGCCAAACATGAAAAATGAGACACAAGATGTATGCATTCAAAGTTTTCCTTTAAACCTGAATAATCAACCCACAAATTTGTCCTAAAAGCAAATAGATTTTCTGTTTTAGAGAAAAAAATTAATGAACTAATTGGACAGTTTTGCATGAAGTATTTGGACCATTAAATTGCAGCAAATTAGAAGTTGTTTAAACATGTAAAAACAAACCAAATTATTCAGATTTTAATCAAAAAGTAAAGATGAAATTAAAGTTTTTATGTGGCTTTAAAAGTGTGACTAGTGCCTAATTAATTAGTTTGGGCAAATAGAGTCTAAAGAAAACTCAAGAGAAGTTGGTGATCAAAGATAAAGTAGGGGTTGAAAAGCTCAAACCCTACTCTAGTTTTTGATAGCTAAACCAACTTTAACAATCTTCCAAAGGGAATCCATGAGTTGTGATATCCAATGGTTCTGCATACATAGATGGATGCTGTGATGTCCCTTTCCAGGTGATCATTCCAAGGGGTTATTGGATGACACTTAGGCCTAAAATTGTTATAATATTAAGGTGTCATTTAATTAAAAAAGTGATATTTTAGTGGATGGTTTTTGGTGACCCATGGTATTGTCTATGGTATTGAGCTAAAAAATAAGATAAAAGGGGAGGCACTCATCCATTAGGGGATCCTGATTTTGATATTGATTTCTTGTGACTGTCTGGGGGTTTGTCTAGAGTTTTCATTAGGGTTTGGCATAACCCTTCCATTGTTGGTTTGGTTTCAGTGGTGCAACATATCCACCCTAGCTTGATAAGGAGGAGGATCCATTCAAGGTCTTCACTTGAGCTTCATCTTATAGTTTGGCACCACTTCTAGGTTCTTGTTGGGTTTGTTTTGGTAGTTGCTATAGCAACCATAGTTATTTGTATTGTCTACTATTTATTATTCATAATAAAGGTGCCAACAATATTTATCCAATTTGGTGTGTTCTTGAATGTTCTCAATGTGTTTGACGAAATGTTGACGAGAATGCAAATTGCTTGTGAAAGTTATGAATCAATGTAAAATTGCTAATTTTTTGTCAAATTCATACAATTTGTGCCCATCCAGGTGAGGGACATTACAGTGGTACCAGAGCTGGAGATCTTGCCAGCTTGAGGGGAAATCTATTCAGTGTTTCCATTAATTTTCATCTCTGCATTTAATCTCAAATTCGGGCTTAGCAATTTATTGTAGATTTCCTTCATAGGAGGCCGAATTCAATTTGGACAGAATTGTTAATTGTGAGGGCTGTATTTCTTTGGCATACTTTGTGGAGTGGTCAAAACTCTCCATTGAGTTTGTGGGGGAGAGTAGGAGGGGCCAACCCTTCATCGATTGGTTTGTGTCAACATTTGGGGAGGCCAAGAAGCTAGCCGCAACATTATAGAGGAGTCCACAGATTGGGTAGCCGGGTCAATTGTGGAGAGAAGGGACCAGATTCGAATTTCGGTGAACCTAGTTTATGTGCAGCAGGTTGAGGGCTGGCATGTAGCCCGCGAACTTGGAAAAGGAGACGTGGGGTCTGGTAGGGTTGTGAGGCCATTGTTGGGCAAAAGTAGGGATCAAATTCTTCCTTTTTGCAGCATCGTGGATCTAAGTAAAAGCCCGTGAGCCCTTCGTGGAGGAGAAACATGGAGGTTCGATCCCAATTCCGGGTGGAGCTATGGCTTAGAAGCATCATAAAAGAAGATTGATTCCTTGCTTATTGAATCGGGGTTTTAGAAGAGGCCGAGCTTCTTTATTTGGGCCGATCTCTCGTTGAGAAGAGCCATGGATAACGAGCCCAATTTCGTGATGAACCCACGTCCATTGGATATTGTTGGAGGAGTTGTAAGAAGAGTGAACCCCATATGTGATTGATTTGTGGGTTAGAGGGGTGCCGAGTCACCATTGAAGTGAACCACGATCTCTAGCACAGGCCAAGAGCACTCAGAAGGGTGCAGATTGTCTCAAGGAGAGATCGTTACACTTGTGGGAGAGATATCCTAGTCATTTTTGTGGGGGTCAAGTTTTCAGTTTCTAAGAACAAGGAGGTTGAGCTTATTTACAATCCATACCATGCTCTGCGTGCCATACTTCTGAGGAGAGAGTTGATTTTGTGGAGAATAAAAGGGGCCGAGTTCTCTCGTGTATACCGCTAATTCAATATAGAAGGCACATTTCCATCCACACCATTTGTTACTGTTGATTTACTATGGAAAGAAGGTAATAATTGTTACACGGTACCAGTACCTGCTTACTTTTAGATATCTGCCTAGGGAGACGGGTCGTTTTTTTCTTCTTTAGGGCTAGGATGGGGGTATTATATGTAGTTTTGAGGGTTGGTTATGGCCGGACCCTTTGATTCTCCCTTCAGGAGTACTATGGCTCAGTGGCATTGCTGACTGCCTCATTCTGGGGCTTGTAGCCTTGAGGTTGGTGTCTGGGGCTCCAAGGGGCAGGTCATTGGGTCACATGACCCCTTGCTTGATCTCTTCATTGGTGATAATGCTTTACTCATAGGCACTTGCCTCCTCTTCCAGTCACCTTAGGCACGCCTCCTGGCCCCTTTTCAACAGAACGCCCTCTCTCCTAAGGTCCTCCACAATGATGACGTCTTCTTGTCTCCAGGCCTGCAAGCATGATTGAGGGGGGATGTTGAGGGTTCTTCAACATATTTGGGGTTAGATGGGGTATGACGTTCCCTCCTTGCTCACTTTCGGAGTGGGCCATTTGCTTAGTTTTAAGCTATTTTTCCTCAGTTTTGGTCACTATGGGGGAAAATACCTCAAGTTACCCAGTTATTAGATTATTTTATATTATTTATGTTATATTTTGACATTGACATTATATTGGCTTATCGGCCTGGTTATTTTGTAAAAGTGAGTTGAGAGACTATAAATAAGCTCTCCTCACTTCATTTGTAAATCATAACACATGGGATAAAATTCATTATGTTTATCTTTTACCCTAATTAGGACTTTTGGAAGTGATGCGCACCTCTTGGAGGATTTTATTCCTTGGCTTATGGATGAATTTGGATGCTCTCTAGGGTTTTAGCTCATGCATGGTGGATGCTAGGAATTGTTGGAATAACACAAAGCTCAAGTAAATCTTGATTATGTCTTTCTTAGTGAAGGTAGGTAAGTTTTGCTTCTTGATGATTGAATGGTAGCCTTAGAGATGCATTTTTTTCGATTTTGGCTTATTTTTCTACCTTCTATCAACTGTGCATGGTGGAAAATGCTCTCAAGAAGAGGTTTTCCTTGGTTTGGCCTTGGATCTTTGAATTTGCCCTAGATTAGGCTCCCACAACGAACCCTTTGGGTTGTTGTAGGATGCCCTAGTTTAGAGTCAAGGAGAAAATCAGTCCAAGAGGGAGGTTGGTCACCTCTTCTCTAGGCCTAGGGTTTAGGGCTTCATCCATTAAAACCCTTGTCTTATCATTTTTTTATCAAAATTTTGCATTTTCATATGTAAATATTGCATTTAATGGCATATTAGGCTAGTATTTTAGGTCTGCAATTTATGTTTGAAAACCCTAAAAAAATATAACAAAATCAGAAAAATAGAATTTTTTTTTTTGAATTTCTATAGTGTTGCCGTCGGATCAGCACACCTGGTTAACGCAGCAGAAAATATTTGCTACTGCTCGGTGTGCCCTTGGGGGCAAGTCTCGAGTCAAGGTTGTCACTTGATTTTGACTCCTCCGTTTAGGAAAAACTCCTAACGAAGCCAAGGGGGGTAGTCCCTAAGGAATGTTTCTAAGGTTATTAGAGTTTCCAGTGAAATGGTTAAAAGGTGTTTTATGTTTTTAGGAGTTGTTTAGGGTATTGAGAGTAAAATGTCACAAGATAGCCTTTGCAAAATGATTTATAATTAGATAAGTGCTTTCACCAGCAAGAAATAAAGATGCACGATATTGATATTAAGCTAATACAAAAACTAGTGGCTTATGGAGTCAAATAGTATGCTAAAATGAAAGCATAAATTGAAATGTTTTGCGAGTGCTGTCTTGGTTGATTTTAATTATTAAAGTATGAAACTTGATTGGGGGAAAAAAGGGGGGGATCTCCCGAGATACTGTGAGGTACAGGGAGGAGTGTCCGGAAATTTAGAAATTGGTGGTTCCGTACAAGGACATGTGGGCTGGCCGGAGTCTCGAGAGCGGTGTTCAACACTACACCAACAAGGATGTAATCTAACTGGTGCTCTGAGGTCTCGTCCAAGTGGTTCCCACGTCCCCAGGCAGAATTTCCCCACACAAAATCTAATCGAAGTGCCAGATTTTCACTTATCTTAAAAGGGATGTTGATTTTATTAAGTGAGTATTAAGTTAAGTGTGAAAAGTTAAATAGTGCTTCCAACTTCTTTTGGTATCCCTCAGCTCAGACGAACTGCTGGTGGGTAGAGCATACACAGTGTAGGCAAATGATTTATTCAAATTGAGAAAAGAGGACCATTGTGCTCTCCGATAGAGAGTGGTCTTGACCTGCATTTCAGCGAGATTCAAGAGAGTTTGGATTCCTTTTATTTAACAATTATATTAAAGCAATGCAAACTAAATCTAGAAAGCAAATTGTACTCTCCGATAGAGAGTGCTCTTGACCTGCTTTTCAGCGAGGTTCAAGAGACTTTGGGTGAATTTTAGGTAGATTATATCAAACTTGAAAAAATAGATCTAAGCAATTAGTAAATATCTAAGTAATGAAAACTAATCTAGTGTATCAAAGAGACAACTCTAACTATCTATTCTACTTGCAGGTATGAAGCAAATGAAATGACAGGGTGATACAAGCTTCTCCCAAATGGGGGAAGAGGTTTTGCTGGAGCCGTAATCCTGCTTGCTCTTTTATTAAACTTTACAAAGCTTTGAAGAGGTTGATCTTTGGAGGCACAAATAAAGAATATGGGATATGAAGAAGGGGGAAAAAGAGGGTTTGTGCCTTCAAGCCTTTGGGCTTTTAATGTTCTTTGCTTGCTTTTTTCCCTTTATGCTCTTCCTGAAAAGACAAAAAAACTCAACAAAGGCTGGTTATTGTTAGGATTTGTAACTCAAAAACTCAAAAAAAATGATACAATCTTTTAGAACTTGAAATACAGATCTACTTAGGAAAATGTAACTTGAAAAATACTAGATCCAAAAGCTATAGCGAATAGAAAGAGAAAGATAAACACTTGAAATTGAAATCTATTCTACAAAAGCGAAAAGGTTAGAAGATGAAGCTATGCTTTGCTCAAATCGCTCTTAGTAAACAGAAAGGGAAAGAGAGATAGTTGATGTAATTTTGAAGAGAGGGATGAAGCCCCTTCATGCCATAGCTTGTAGTGGTGTTGCTTTTTTGAAGGAACCTGAAACAAAAGTGTAAGTAAAAGCTGCCCAAAGTGTAGAAGCTTCAACCGAGTTCTAGTCCTTATGGGCTTTGTGATCTGCAGCTTAATAAACAAACTCACAACAAAGATAAGTAGATCTAGTGTGTTAGCAATAAAAGAAAACTGAAGAGCCTAAATACAACTGAGTATTGTCGACTACTTCTAGATCTCTAAATCTCTTTCACAAATAGACAAGTTGACTACTGCAAATGTCTATTCAAATCAGTAAGCTAGATCTACAGATAAATGTAAGCAAGAAAGAAATAAGTACAATGTCACCTCATGAAAATCACCACATTTTCTCAAGATGGACCTCCAAAGTCTTCAACAATATATTAAAAAATGATCAATACATTACAAACTGGCAGAGGTTCTATGCATCCACACTACTTGTAAGATTGGAGCATGAACCTTGCTTTTATAGTCTCCAAAGAGAGAAATCGAATGCTTGAAGAGGGCATGCGAATGAGTGAAAGAAGGAGAGATTCACGCTTTGATTGAAGGGCTCGGAGTTGGGTTGGCGTGAAAGGGAAGAGGTGGCAGCCACCTCACAAGAGGGGCTCCCCTCTCCCTTGTGATCAACACCCAACGCATAAGAAACACCGCCCACCACACGGGAATAATCGCCCACCACAAAGAACCTTTGAAGGCAAGTCGCCCACGTGAAGGAAGGGGGGCGCTCTCCTCACAAGAGTATTCAAACGTTTGACTTTTATCCTCACTCAAAAACGACGCTTTAATATTTTGATGTATTTGACCTCCATATTAAACCATAATGCCACCCTTCCAAATAATTTTTTTAATCATTTTTGTCTTTTTTTGATTTTTGTCCTTTGGTGCAATTTGTTTTTTTTAGCAATTAATTGCCAATCTGTAGCACCTTTAGTAAATAATGGTCCCAGAGGAGACGTAATCGCCTGGAACATGAAGAAAGTGGGTTCTAGAGTAAAGAGAACGCTTTGAGCGTCAAAACGAGCCTGCCCATGCCAAATTCCGCCTCCATACGACACTTTTATCACAATTTGGATTTTTCCAATTAAACCATTAAAAAATGGTCTAATTTATGGAAAAATTATTTTCTTCGGAATCGACTCAAACTCCTAGGGGACCTAGTGCATGTCCATACGACTTATTACTGATGGCTAGCATGTAAAAATACATAGACACATAGGCTTTAATAACCCCCCTAAGATCGACCACCATGACAATACTCCAGCTTTGGAGGTATGAGTGAAAAACTCAGGAATTATACGCCACTGAAGAGTAGCGCATAATTCCTAAGAAAAAAACACTAGTATCCCCTTGATGGAAAACCCTAAGGTGGGCCAAGCCTTCTACAAAATAATCATGCTTAGACCAACTTATTACAATTCCCCCGCAAGTGTCTAGACATGCAAAATTTACAAAGGGCCAAAAAAATTTGGCCTGATGGATCTCAAAACACTGATGATGAACAATTTGATTGTTCAAGTCTTCAACGGTTCACTCGGAATCCACTAAGTGCAATTTAGTGGATAACATGGAGCTTCCTAAAATTTCGGCCCTCTCTCCTAAAAACTCGGCCTGGCCTTTTAAGCCCTAGAAACCCTAAAACGAAATTCCAAGAGGCCTAAAAAAACCTAAATCTACCCTGCACTTGTCCTCTTACGTCGCTAAGCCTTCCTACCCCCATCGGCCTCACCTTACAACCCTAGGGCCTCCCTCCTTTACCCTTGACCTACCCTAAATCTACCTCTCTAGCCCTCAGTCTCCACTTCCAGGCCTTTCTCAAGCCCGTTTCACTTTTCACTGTCAAAAAAATTGCAGACTGTCAAAACCTAACAGTACCCTAATCCTTCTCCTAAAGCCTAGTGCTCCTCTACCTCAACTCGATTTCCCTCTAAGCAATCTCTTGAGCCCTAAAACAAGGTCTTAAAGGGGCTTTCAAGGTGACCCTTTAAGCCCAGGCTGCTGTTGCTCCTTAAAACCAGACCTGCAAAAATCATGATCAGTGGTTAGTAAAGCAAGAACAATCACTAAATTAAATGCCACTATCTTTGGTCTTAAGTTGTTAAATTGATAAGGTAGTGTTGGTGCAATTTCTAATATATGGATGTTCTTATATGTTGAACACTGCTATACTTGGTCACTGTCACACAGGTGGTTTAATTTTTTTTTTGCAACAATTGTCATACAAGTAAATCCACTACCTTATTTACTGCCAACTTATAAGGGTTAATACACTACATTATTTACTGCTACACGTCATGTAACTTAATGCTGATTTGGAATGCTCATTTACGTAAACGCACTTACTAATACTGATCCTAAATGCTAAATGTCAAACGGTGGTGAATCTAAAACCATATATTTTGGAATCTTAATGTATGCATGATCACATGGTTTAATTTGTCACTGCTGAATACACTTTATTATTGCTCTAAACACTGATAAATGCTTATTGGATGCCATTAAATATTCCTGGTGTTATTTTACACTTCTATCATAGGGATTCTTGGATCCATGCTGCAACACTTGTTTGATTAGTACTTGATTGCTTAGATATGTCTTCTTCATTCTTTGTTTGACTCCATAAAGGCACTAATCTATATTTAAGGGTGTGGAAGGTATTTGGTGTGGTTATTGATAGGCACTCAGATAAGGGCTCTCCCCTTGGACGTCAAGACTCTCCGAAGAAGTTAAATATTTGTGATCGAGGTGACATTGGGTCACAAGTCCTTGCATGTGCTTACTGGGCACTAGCCCTGCTAGTCTGCCCGATAACAGTAACCAAGAGTTGGGTGCATTCCCTAATCACCACCGACGGTCTGCATCATCTACTATTAGAATTAGTGGGTCAAACAGTGAAGGAGATATTAGTGGTTACTCTTGAGTGGGCGCATTTGTTAAAGGGGCCATCATCTTGTTTCTTGGTTCGGGGTCTAGTTGCCAAGGAGATAAATCGAAGGAAGAAAGGGGAGTCCATTCCCATTGCCTGCTAGCTCTGCGTGTTCTTACCTTAGGAGGGTGATTATTTTTTTATTAAAAGAAGTGTTGGTACTCTTTTCTGCTGAGATCGAGCTTCATAGTATCACCCACATACTTCATCGTTGGTTGTAGTGAGGACTGTTGCATTCTTCAAGAGGTCGCATTCCTTGGAAAGAAGGCCCACAAATTTGGTTGTGTGTGAGAGGAGACATCTGGAGATTATTTCGTCCACCACAGTGACCATTGGGAAGAAGGGAAATCTGATATCGTGTACCTGGGCGCATTAGTTGGCAGTGTGCGGTTACAGTCATCATTCAAAGTAGCGTGGAGGCTTAGGAAAGACATACACAACCTGTAGCATTGGCAAGATAGTGGGATTGTGCATTAATGGGGCGCTTTCCTCGTCATACATCAACTTCCAACCAAACAAATTGTTCCTTTCTTCTTCATTTTGTGGATTTATGTATACTTTATTATTAAATATGAAATCAGATCCTTAAAGTCTAAGACTCCTACAGGAGTTAAATAACGGTGTTAAACGGGGAAGTGAACAATAGCCACAAGGCATAGCAATATATAGCTGTGGGAAAGGGCTACTCTATACCTTCTCTTATAGGCTGCTTGTGTGATTGAGATAATTATTGTAAGGAAGAGGGCAACATACCTCAATCTGGCATCCACTCAATTGCATTGAAGATCATTGGGTGATTAGGCCAACTGCTACAGGAAGTTGGATATCTTGAACAAGTTCATCTTAACAAATATTGTGTACCAATTCCATACGTTTGAAGCCTGCTACAGTACTAAAAAAGGGGAACATCTTTATTGAGACGAAGTGTTGACATTTCCAGATCTGCTCAAATAATCTATTCAGGCAGTTTTTTGTGGCTATGGCGAACAGTCAAAACAATGCAGAGGATAACTAAGCAAGAGAGCAAGATGAGGAGTTTACAGATTGTATAAGGGAGTATATGGCACACAGTGAGGCATTCCGCACAGACATGTCATTCAAGGAATTTTGCACCATCAAACACCCGGAGTGGTATGAAACCTACAGGTGCTACGATTGCAAAGAACCATGGAAGTCAGGCCACAAGTGTAAGGGCATGGGTAAGGTGCACTATATAGAGGTACTTCTTGACGATGAGGATAGTGGTGAGGATGAGACACCTAGCCTAAATGAGAGTGTACCGTTCAAGGGAAAGCCGCCGCACCTTGAGACCACAAGGGAGGAGCCTCTCATGACGATTCTACATGCAGAGCATACAAAGTTACAAGTACTTGGGGAGAGTTTGGACAGAGGGAGTTGTGACCATGCACTTGTTTTGCGGTGTGGAGATCTTGATCCACCTCTGTCGGTGGAGCTACTATAGGCTTAAGGTTTAGCTATGGAGGAGTTAGTTGAGCACATTCCGTGTGGACCAGTGGACATGTATGCATCCATGGATTGGGTGGAAGGTGTATGATAGATTTGGAGTCACACATCACACAGGGATACATGTTCAACTTACATCAATGGAGTGGTGGATGTAGTAGCACATCCAGGATACCCGATGGCATAGGAGGTTACAACAACATATAGCAGTATACAGGAGGGTACATAGACACACGGTAGTGTCCAGTGGAGCGTCAGAGTGTTCCCTCTAAGAAGATCTCTTGACAAAGTCATTGAACATATGATTGACTTGAGGTTACCTAGGATCGAGGAATGGCCTTTTGAGGTGTTTGTGTAGCTTATGATCACTTGGCTCATCAGGGACAACCCGATGGAGTCTTGTTTTAGCACTTGGCAGACTAGCTTGATGGGTAGAGGATATTTCACACCTTACAAGATAGTGTGGGACGTTGGTGACTTTACCATTGACCGTCGGATTCGAGATAACTCTTACAGGCATTGCAGCTTGGAGTCCCAGGAGAGGAGGATGCAGACGGGGCATTATGGTTGGATAGTTATGATCAAAGTAGTGCAGCGTCAGCATGGTGGTCTCTTTTTGAGATTTGCTTGGGACCGAGGGATTTCAGTATTAGACAGTTCAGTAGTTGACATAGAGGCGAGGGCCTATGACAGTACCTTGCCGGATCACGTATCGAGTAGAGGATGCGTCACCTCTTCTCGGCTAGTTTGGGACCTTGGTATCATTCCGGTTCATTTGGAGGAGCGATAGATTGTGGAGGCATTGCTTGAGGAAAAGCAATCTTGGGAATGGAGGACTGTGATGTAACTGTTATCACATATATAGTAGCCGGGCTACCATACATTATTTTTCTCATTCCAGTACACTATTCAGCCAGTTCCCTTACATTTGAGATGCTGAGATGAGCATCTATATTGGATCACTATCAGATTGTGGACAGCAGTTGTATTCCCCATGCCATGACTGAGTCTCAGGACACTCGGAGAGATGACCGATATAGCCATTATACCATTGGTACAGAGCAGTCAGTAGTGCCCAGAGTTGCAGCAGCAGTTTCAGAGGACAGATGATGGTATAGGTTGATGAGCTTTCAGGTATATGACTCAGCAGGTATATCATGGTGTTATGGTTAGATTGCTTTTATACTTATTCTTATAGCATGTCTTAGCACTTAGTGTCATGATCTGGTGATCATATAGATATTTGGACTTGGTTGATCTATTATATATATTATATTGTCCCTACCCAGACTTAGAAGTTCACTATTCATACTCATTGGTAGGTACCCTCCTTAGGGAGAATAGAGGTGATCATTACACCATACTTTGGCTTGCTAGTGTTGGCTCCATCATTTCATTGTCTTCATCCATCCATGGCCTACCTTTTAGATTATCACCCTGACTTACTACTTGACTAGTGGCATGGAGGACTTTTCCCCACTGTAGCCTCTGTATTGGATGAGCCTCCCTGTTTATTGTGTCTCGGCTCTGAGTTGGTGACAAAACTTACCTATGGTGAGTTGGAGTTCCTAGTGAATTCCCCCTAGTCACTAAAGTTGTGTTGGCTAAACCTGAAACTTTTAGTGTTGCCATCAATACAAAATCTGGAAAATGAAATGCTATATCTTGTATGAAAAGCCCATTCATGCAATGTGTTTCTAAACACACATGAATGAAAGGCGTGCCAAATGAAAATAGCTATGAAAATAAAATGTTATATCTTGTGGAAAATAAATACCTAGGTAAACAAGCTGTCCATGACACACCTAGAAGTGCTCAGGTAAACAAGTGCCTTAAAAACACACCTGCAGCAGAAAGCCTAAAAGAAAAAATGTAAATCTATGCAATGTGTTTATAAACACACATAGATCAAGGTTATGGAAACTTCAGGCCCAAAAAGCAATGGAACTTAAATGCTGTATCTAAACAATTGCTGGCCTTATTTGTATTATGGATTGTGCGCATCTGTGAAGGTGAATAAACCCTCTTTAAACAACTCATCCATTTGTGAGACACCGCCATTCCCTGTGTTATTGCTCATTCAGTATATACTATGGTGTATTCCCTTTCCCTTGCCAAAGTGTCACAAAGTCAAGTCAGTCAAGTCATCCCTTAGCCTAGCCAGTTAATTTAGCCTTCACCCTTCACTAGCAAATTGATCACAACTATGAAGTGAGTATGATCCTGAAAGTCTAGTCTGAGTAATAATAATAATTAACGACACTATACATTTGGATTTAGATCGCCAGTTATGATTACTCTGTGTTATAATTGCTATTTGAATAAGTTGTAGAGCATGTATTAACCTTGACACTTTACAGCAGCCTTGGATGATGGTCTGAGTTATATTTGGTCTTGGTTAGACCTAGTTTGACCATGGAGGACCATGGGATATGAGATGATAGACCTTATGATGATATGGATAGATGATATATGGTCTATGTACACATACAGGATGATTCTATGCAGCAGCTACAGGGTTATGATGATGATTCTTGGGGTACAGCAGTGTTGGATCATTTACAGAGCATTATTATTGGCCTTGTTCCGGTATATTGGATATTTATTTTGATCATGCAGAGACTCATATGGTGTATGAGTACACATCTTGGATAGATTTGGACCTTCTGAGTCCAATGGGACAGTTTGTTTTCAGTTCCGGGCACTTACAGTGATGATTGAGCCTCAGTAGGCTGTCCCAGTGCAGTTTTTGTCTGTTGGAGGCCCTGTCAGAGTAGATGTGATTTTTATCCGGTTGACCTAGGGCGCTGATGATGGAGGGGGTGGTCCAGCCACTTGTTTTTACCATATTACCCCCCTTCCGGACACACTGGTGCCCTCACCTTGATAGCGCCAGCACTCCAGGAGGCTGTTTGGGGCAGTTTCACGCTTCCCGAGGCATTTCGGGATTGGTAGAAATGGCTATTGAGGAAATCGATTTGGGCTACTGAGGCAAAGTTATGGCATGGGATGATCAGTGATGATAGATCGGGGTCTTCCACACCTTCTCCAGCAGTTTCAGCTTCATCCGGGCCCGCATCCATCACTTATGGCATTTTCTGTGGATTTCTGAGGTCTTTTGAGGACCACGACTTCACTATGGAGGCACGATTTGGTACAGTCATGATTATTTTTTGGTTATTGTGCTATGGGGATTGACCAAGGAGGGATAAAATTACCCCTTGGACCCACCATAAGCCTCTTATGATATTTCATCATCATGATTTGGTGGGATTCCCCTCTTCTAGGGCGATTTTGTCCACTTATATTATATTTTATGTGTGATCCATGTATTATATTGTTGAGCTCATCTCAACCATTGATTAGACATTTATATCTTCTAATCTTAGCCACTCATTCAAAAAGTGGTTAGGGTTTTGGTGCCTCTCCTTCCTATTTAAAGGAGAGAGCCTCTCATTGTAAAGGGTCTTTGGCTCTTGGATTATTGGTATAGAAAAATATTCTTGTGGAAATTCTTGTGGTCTCCTTTGCATCTGGTGTTCTTAGATGGTGATTGGAAAGTCTATTGCAACCTAGCATTTGGAAATTGTGGTAAGATCTATCTTTTTTTGGAAATCATTGTTTGTCTACAGGAGGGCGACTTCAACAAGGGCGATTTTGCAAGGCTTCTTCAAATCGACTTTCTTGGCATTCGCTTGTATCAGGGGGTTATCATTAGCTTCATTGTGATCTATGCTATCTTCCTGTTACTTCTTTTGTGGCATTAGTCTTATCTCTTGATGCATCAAATCTGATATTGTTGACGTTTGTTGTGCAGGAGAGAGGGCGCATTGGCTTCTTGGACCAAATCGACTTGCATAGAAACTACCTCAAAGCTTCTCAAATTGATCGGGTTTGCATAGATCATCATCATCAAGGCATCTACAAGGTTACCCAGGTAAGATCCACAGGTTTGTTTCTCTTTCCTTTATCCAATCCATTGACATAGCTCATAAATTGTTGAAACCCTAAAATATCTTAAAACCCCCATTTTTACATTTTCTCAGATCTACTTAGATCTAGTGGGTTGTTGGGCATAATACTGAAAACCCACCTCTATAGCATCCAAGGCATCCCGGATCTATAGTTTGGTGAGGATTGGCTTCCATTTGATCCCCTTCCTAGGCCAACTTAGCTTCTCCCAAGCAAGGCGCACTTCACTAGTTGAGCAAGTTGACCTAGATCTAGGTGGTGGGTGTTTGAGATTCCACTTGATTTGACATCTACACATCAAATAACATACACCCAGGTTGTCACTTTTCTGAAATTCACCTTGTGGGCCCTATTCCACATTTCAAGGGATTTAAACCCCACTTTGGACCACTGGGAACACTTAAACTCAGATCTAGTAAGATCTAACCATCGGATTACCGTGAAACTATAGATCCATACCCCTACTTGACTGATCTACGCGGATCTAAAATTTGGGTGCCATCCGACTTGTCTTGACCCACCTAAACTCCACTTTCAGCCTCCTTGGGTAAAGTCGCACCACCTTGGAGAAGCGAGTTCACTCACTTCTAGGAACTGGGTACTTGAGATTATTGCAGATCTGAAACCGGAATAAGTCAAAACCTAGGTCTAGACTATCACTTGGTCAAATCTTGCCTTGGGGATAACATTCCTTGTTTTAAGGGATTGTGGTCCACTTGGGTCAAACCTAGATCTAGACACATTCAACCATCAAGACCTCTATTGCCCACTTGTCTCATGTTGTAGGAGTCCTAAACCATAAGTCAACCCCACTTTGACTCCACTTCCCAATTCCCAAGGCACTGGTTTCTCTCCAAGATAATTCAACTTTCCTAGATTGTTGGATTGACTTGTGGTTTGACCTATGCATGGTAAACTATACCTTTGAAGACATCATGAACCATGGTCAAGCTTGTCTCATGTACTAGTTAGCCCCAATCTGACCCCTAAACAACCCTGCATTGGACACAGTTCCCAAGGCAGTGGATTTTCCAACATTGAACTAGTACACTTATCCTAGATCTCACTTCAAACATTATAAGTCACTCTCACATCAACTATGAACCAAAACTATACCTATTGAACCCCCACTTGGCTTGTGACTTCATCTTTAGGTCTAGGATAAACCATACACCTAACTTCACTTGGAAATACCCTGATTTGGTGTCTTGGTTTTGATCTCTCCTGTCGGGAGTAGATCGGGTCTCCCCCTTTGTTGTCTGGGCTAGATAACATAAAGCGAAGGTTGCCTCGACTGGCGTGACAACCATATATTGGAGGTCGAGGTGATCGTGGTTGCACCTTTTGAGTTGCCCTTCCCTATTGCCATCCATGACTGGATCCATCCGTAGGGGTAACTACAGTTTAGGTGATAACAGTTCCTTTCCAGGTGATCATTCTAGAGGGTTATTGGATGACACTTATGCCTAAAATTAAGGTGTCATTTAATTAAAAAGGTGATATTTCAGTGTGTTACGTGGTAGAGTACCTGCTCACTTTCAGATGTTTGCCTAGGGAGAGGGGTTGTTTTTTTCTTCAGGGCCATGATAGGGGTATTATCTGCACTTTCTGAGAGGTGGTTTTGGTTGGACCCTTTGATCCTTCCTTTAGGAGTACTATGGCTTAGTGGCATTGTTGACTGCCTCATTCCTAGGCTTGTAGCTTTGAGGTTGATGTCCGGGGCTCCTAAGGGCAGGTCACTGGGTCACATGACCCCCTACTTGATTTCCATACAGGTGACAGTGTTTCAGCTTAGAGGCACTTGCCTCCTATTCCGGTTGCCCTATGCACCCATCCCGACCCCTTGTCAGCAGAGCGCCCTCTCTCCTTGGTGCCTTCTCACTGATGATGTCATCCTAGTCAGGCCTACATGCTTGATAGAGGGGGGACGTTGAGGTTTTTTCAGCATAGTTGGGGTTAGATGGGGCATGACGATCCCCTCTTCTCTCTCCATCTTCCGGAGTGAAGCCATTTGTTCAGTTTTAGCTATTTTTAGCAGTTTTTGGTAAACTATGGGGAAAATGCCCCAAGTTACCCACATATTAGATTATTTTATGTTATTTCATGTTATATTTTTACATTGACATTATATTGGCTTGTCGGCTTGGTTATTTTGTAAAAGTGAGTTGAGAAGACTATAAATAAACCTCCTCACTTCATTTGTAAATCATAACACAAGGGATAAATTACATTATGTTGCTCTTTTACCCAAGATAGGCTTGTTGGAAGTGATGCACACCTCTTGGATGATCTTCTTCTTTGGCTTATGGATGAATTTGGATGCTTTCTAGGGTTTTTAACTCATGCATGGTGGATGCTAGGAATTGTTGGAATAAAACAAAGCTCAAGTAAGTCTTGTTTAGTATTTCTTGGTGAAGGTAGGTAAGTTTTGCTTCTTTGATGATTGAATGGTGGCCATAGAGCTGCATTTTTTCTGATTTTGGGCTTCTTTTCTGCCTTCTATCAACTGTGCATGGTGGAAAACGTTCCCTAGATGAGGTTTTCCCTAGTTTGGCCTTGGATCTCTAAATTTTCCCTAGATTAGGCCCCTACAACGAACCCTAGGAGTTGTTGTAGGAAGCCCTAGTTTAGAGTCAAGGAGAAAATCAGACCAAGAGGGAGGCTGGTCACCTCTCCTCTAGGCCTAGGGTTTAGGGTTTCATCCATTAAATTTTAAAACCCTTGTTTTATCCATTTTTTATCAAATTCTTGCATTTTTCATGTGTAATTATTGCATTTCATGGTAGAATTAAGGCTAGTTTAGGTCTGCAATTTTACTTCTAAAAGCCCTAACAAATTCCCAAATTCAATTTTTTGGCCACCCTAAAATTTCGGCCTCCCTCCCTATAATTTGAGCCTGCCATTTTAGGCCCTAAAAACTCCAGGGCAAAATTTGTGGCAGCCAAGAAACACATAAAAATTAAAAACATATTTTTTTTGCAAAATTTAAGCCCTAAAATTGCTGCAACCACTCTTTGCTGCCCCACACCATCCTCCTCAAGCCTTTGCCCTCTTCCTTTAGCCTTGAACCCCTCTTTTAAGACTCGGCCTGCTCCCTAACTTCCCTTCCTTCTTTGCTGCAAAACCCTAACCAGACCTAATTCCTACCTCCTAAAAACGCTAGCGCTCCTCTCCCTTTGCCTCCTCTCCTCTCAAGCAGCCTTGGAATCCCAAGACCGTGGCCTTAGAGGCCCCTTTGGGATGTTCTTTACAGCTTGTAACCTTATGTTGCTGCCCTAAACCTGTCACAATATAAGACAACATAAAAACATAAAAGGGTTAGCAAAGGAACACTTGAGTAATGAAGGTTGATATGACAACTTGATTAAAGGTAAATTGAAAGCTACTGAACTCTTTGTTATCTGATCCAAAGGGTTAAATTGGACACTATTAAAGTGCTGCTAAGAGCTATAGGTCTGTCATTGAATAAGACTTATATCACATATTGTTTACCTTGACGTGACTACTGTTTTGGCAATATCAATGAGTGACATTTTTTATGGTTAATACATACTGGTCATTATTGGTTTGGTACATGTCTTGAAGTACTAAGTTCTGTTTGGATATCATAATTGTTCTTTGTCTAAGAAATACTGCTGATCACTGCACTAAATTGGTTATTAATGTTGGAATTGCCTTAGTTACATTTGCTGCAGCAGTACTCATATAGTTTGCTTCTTTATTTGATGAATGATTACATGCCCAAGATAATTGTTTTGTGAAGAAAGCTTTGCTATAACAATGACAAGTTTACTTTGGTTTGATAACACATTGCAACATTCATATTTTATGCTTTCTTCATTCTATACGTGACTCCTTAAAGGCACTGGTCACTAATACAATTGTATAGAAGATTGGGTGTCCAAGTGTTTTACAGATATAGCAAAAAGGGCTCTCCCCTTGGAGGTCAAGACACTCCGAAGAAGTTAAGGATCTGTGATCGAGGTGATATTGGGTCACAAGTCTGTACATGTGCTTATTGGGCACTAGCTCTGGTTGTTTGCCCGGTAACACAACGGATGGTTTTTGGTGACCCATGGTATTGGGCTCAAAAAGAAGATAAAAGGGGAGGTACTCTTCCACTAGGGGATCCTGATTTGATATTGATTTCTTGTGACCATTTGGTTGTCCCAGGTTTTCGTTAGGGTTTCGCAAAACCCTTCCATTGTTCGTTTGGTTTCGGTGGTGCAACATATCGACCCTAGCTAGACAAGGAGGAGGATCCATTCAGGGTCTTCACTTGAGCTTCATCTTATAGTTTGGCATCACTTCTAGGTTCTTGTTGGGTTTGTTTTGGTAGCTGCTATAGCAGCCATAGTTATTTGTATTGTCTACCATCTATTATTCATAATAAAGGCACCAACAATATTTCTCCAATTTGGTGTGTTCTTGAATGTTCTCAATGTGTTTGACTAAATGTTGATGAGAATGCAAATTGCTTGTGAAAGTTATAAATCATTGTAAAATTGCTAACTTTTTGTCAAATTCATACAATTTGTGCCCATCTAGGTCGGGGACATTATAGATGTCGCAAGAAAAATTAGAAGTAACATACATCAAGTGTAGATTGCATGCTAACTAATAATAATCGAATGACAAACATTCTAAAGAAAGGTAAAGAGTTTACCAAACCATTAACCAAAATCAACAATTGGAGATAGTATGCATGATCATAGCACCAAGCATCAAATCCTCAAAAGAACTTCTTCAATAAACACTCAAAAGCTTTCAAGCTAAGAGAACTAGCAAAATAGTAAAAGGGTTTATTCCCCACAAGTTCTAGCAAGTTTTACAATGAGAGGAGGGTCTCTTATATAGGAAGAGAGACTAACTAACTTATCAATAAAGAAATAATAAATCCCTTGTTATCACATATATAGTAGCCGGGCTACCATATTCTATTTTTTTAAGATTCCAGTACACTTTTCAGCTAGTTCCCTTGCATTGAGATGCCGAGATGAGCATCTACTATGGATCACTATTATATTATGGACAACAGTTTTATTCCCCATGCCATGACTGAGTTTCAGGACACTTAGAGAGAGCACTGATGTAGCCATTTAGCCATTTACAGAGTAGTTAGTACTGCCCAGAGTTGCAGCAACAGAGTTTCATGGGACAGATGTTGGTTAAGATTTTGTGCATTCAGGTATACGACTCAGCAGGTATATTCTTGTGTTTTGGTTATATTGCTTTTATACTCATTCTTGTGACATGTCTTAGCATTTAGTATCATGATCTGGCGATCATATAGATATGTGGACATGGTTGTATTTTTATATTATATATATTGTCCCTACTCAGACTTAGAAGTTCTTGATCTATGCTCATCGGTTTTACCCTTCTTAGGGAGAATAGAGGTGATCATTCCCACCATCTTTTGGTTTGCTAGTGTTGGTATCATTATTCATTGTCTCCACCCATCCATTACCTTTCAGTTTGTTTATTACCCTGACTTACTACTTGACTAGTGGCATGGAGGACCTTCCCCCACTTTAGCCTCTTTGTTGGATGAACCTCCCCTTGTTTATTGTGTCTCGGATCTGAGTTGCCTAGGTCGTGTTGGCTAAACCTGAAACAGATAGTACTGCCATCAATACAATATATGGAAATGAAATGTATATCTTATGTGAAAGCCCGTTCTTGAAAGTTTTTTTCAACACGTGAACGAAAGGTAAGATAAATGAAACTGGCTTTGGAAATCAAATGTATATCTTGTGAAATAAGCCCATTCATGTAACAAGTGTTTCTGAACAAACGTGAATGCAAGGCAAGCCTAATGAACTTGGCTATAAAATGTGAAGTGTGAAATGTAAGTCTTAAATAAATGTAAATCTATGCAATGTGTTTCTCAACACACATAGATCAAAGGCTATGGAAACTCAAAGGCCCAAAAAACAATGGTTCTTAAACTTTATATCTAAACGATTGCTGGCCTCATTTGTTTTGACATGGATTGTGAGCATCTGCTAAGGTGAATAAGCACCTCTGAAACAACTTACCCATTTGTGAGACACTGCCATCCCTCATGTTAGTGTTCATCCAGCATATGCTAGAGTGTGTATTCCCTTTCCATATCCAAAGTGTCACAGTGTCAAGTTAGTAGTCATCCCTTAGACTAGCCTATTCAGTCTTAGCCTTCACCCTTCACTAGCAAAATGACCGCAACTAGGAAGTGAGTATGGCCTTGAAAGTCTTGTCTGAGTGATAAATAATACTTAAAACTCTTTATAATTGGTTATTAGATTGCCAGAGAAATGATTACTTCTTGTTATAATTGTTACTTGAATGAGTTGTAGAGCATGCTTTAACCTTTGACACTTGCAACAGTTTGATAACAACTTGGGTCATATTATTGGTCATGTTGGCTTGGTCAAACCTAGTTTGACCAAGGTCAACTACAGGACATAAGGTGGACAGACCTCAGATGATGCAGAGATATGATATATGGTCTAGTACAGGTCACCAGATGGTTCTATGCAGTTGTTTCGGGCTTATGATGATGATTTGTGTTTTTCGGTACTTTTACAGATTATTATTATTTGATCTGTTTGGGCATATTGGATATTTTATATGATCATGCAGATATCCATAGGGTGTATGAGTACACACCTTAAATGGATTTGGGTTCTCTAAGTCCAATGAGACAGTCTGTTTTCAGTTCCGGGCAGTTACAGTGATGATTGGCCTTAGTTGGCCATCCTAGTGCAGTTTGCCATATCAGATGGCCTGTCAGAGTAGTGAGAGGATTTGATTGGTTCACCTAGGGCGTTGTGTCTGGAGGGGGTGGTCCAGTCACTTGTTTTTACCATATTACCCCCCTCCCAGAGAGCCTGGTGGGCTCACCTTGACAGCGCAGGCACTCCAGGAGGCAGTTTGAGCATGTTCACAGTTCGCAAGGAAGATTAAAAATGGTAAAAATGGCTACAGAGGAATTCGATTTGGGATACCGAGGCAGGGAAATGGCATGGGATGATGTTTGATGATGAGTGTGATGTCTTCCACCCCTTCTCCAATAGTTTCAGCTTTCAGTGGGGCCCACACCCATCTCTTCGGCACTTTTATTGGTTTTCTGGAGCCTTCTGAGGCTCACGGCTTTCCCAGAGGGGCACGATTTGGTGCTAGGATTGTTCATATGTTATGATTGTGCCATGGGGATTGACTAGGGAGGATAGATGTTGCCCCCTAGACCCACCATGAGCTAGTTGTTATGTTTTATCATTCACATTTGGTGGGACCCCCTCTCCTAGGGCGATTTGGTCCATTGATATGTTATATTGTTATATTGATCCATGTACTTTATGTTGAGCTCATCTAAACCATTGATTAGATCATTTTGATCTTTTAATCTTAGCCATCCATTCAAAAGGTGGTTAGGGTTTTGGTATCTCTCCATCCTATTTAAAGGAGAGAGCTTCTCACTGTAAAATGACTTTTGGCTTTGGATTATTGGAATAGAAAATTATTATTGCATCTACTTGTCTTGTGGTGGTGAATGCTTTTAGAGTTCGACTGTTTGTTCTTCCTTTGCACTGCGATATTGGAGATTATCTTGCTATCTTTTTGTTCCACGTTTTCTCATCTACAGGTGGAGGCCGAATTGCTTCAAGGAGGACGCATTGGTTGGGGAGACTCTCCTTGCTTCTTCTTTGGGTTTTTTTGTTTGGTTACAGGGAGTATTACTGTCTTAGTACCTTCTACTTCATGTTATCATTGCTATTTCGCTTGTATTTCCTCCATTCATGCTCAAACTAATTGAATTGATTTCCTTGGCTTGACAGGAAGAGGAGGGCGCACGTGTGGACTTGGGCATCTCATTGTGGCAAGAAAAATCAACAATTTCTCATTTGATCTCTGTGGGAACATTCCTCAACAACATGGCAAGCACTTCCATCACACAGGTATGATCTCAAGGTAAGTTTCTCATTCCACTAGTTTACCCATCTGTCAATTTCATTTGAAACCCTCATTTAAAATCAACTAAAATTCTTTGGAAAATTCTTCTGATCAAACCTCTTGATCATTTAGCAAATCCTTTCTGGGTATTGTAGATCGGGTAAATCCCAAAGTGGGTTCTCCTAGGCGTCATGCTTGGGGATTCCATTGGCCCATTTTCCTAGGCACTGGCCTTCTCCTTACCCTCACGATTTTCCTGGCTTGCTCGATTTTCCTGTGGTTTGATCCCTGTTTGGTTGCGTGCATACTTTGACATTGTCATATCCTTTCATCAAGCATAGCTAGAAAGCCTTAACTGTTAGATCTACGTTTTGGGACACTTTCCTTGTTTTAAGGGTCACGTTTCCCAAGGCAGTAAAATTTGACCATTTTAAACTAGCTTTGAATCCTGGAATCATGCTTAATCCCTGAATCACTGTGCTTAAGATCTATTCATCAAGTCATATCATCTCTAATCCTCCACAGTGTCTTAGTCTCCTTAAATCTAGGGTTCCATACATGTCACCTTACGTACCTCATTTTATCTGATCTGATCTGGTGATTGGGTTGATCTCTCCTATCGGGAGTAGATCTGGGTGTCCCCCTTGTTTCCTTGGCTTTGGTAGCAAAAGCGAAGACTGCCTTGGTTGGCGTGACAACCATCCTTTTGGGAACTAGGGCTCTCTTGGTTCACCACTTAAGTTGCCTGTCCTGTAATGTCCCCATTCAAATAATTTCATAGTAAGACAATCCCATCAATCCTACTAGTTTCCTAGGTTGGATGGGCACATGTGGAATGATAATAAGGAAGCTAATAAATGATGTTTAGACATTAGAAGGGTTCAATTATTTAATAAATAGAGTGAATAAAGAAATTCAAGATAAATCCTAGATGGCAAATGGTTTTGGAGACATATGGAGGATGTGGGACCCACACTAGCTTGATTTTTCATAATACATGGCATCTCTCTCTTGCAAATTCGAATTAATGGGAAGGTGAACACTCTTGGGTGAGTTGGTAAGTCATAACATGTCATTGAGCATCTTAGGTCGAATTGGGAAGGATTGGTAACCTCCATGGAAGATAAAGAGTCAAATTGGAAGTTTGTGGACACTTGGGCTAGATTCCCTAGCCCCTATGACACCAATGATGGAGCATCTATGACAACTATGACAAATTGCAGACCTGACCTCTGACATTTGACCACTATGACATGTCAGCCCCAAAAATAGGCTCAAGGAAGGCGCTCATGGGAGTTGGAGAAGCCAAAGAGACTCAAAATCGAATTTGGGAGAAGATGGAAGGTTGGAACTAGGAGACAAGTGGCAAATGTGGAATATTTCCTAAATGGAAATCTATTGAATCTATTGAGAGGATTTCGACCCTTAGAAGGCTAATGTTGGTTATAAAATGTAGAAATGAAGTATGAGAATGGCTTTTGATGATTTGAGAAAAATTGCATTTGTGAAGAGAGAACTAGTGGATGACTAATTTCTTGCCTTAGCCAATTTCGAGGGTGAAAGATTCCCATCCAAGTTGGTGTTTGGAGAGGCCACTCAGGTCTTTCATGGTGCTTTAATGGAGTTTTATTTGCAGGTAGCAGCTACAGGAAGTTTCATGGTTTGGTTTAGTGCAGCACTTTCTCTCCACCGTTTCCAGTTTTGAAGGCATATTCATGCTCCTTGAGGGAGGGCGTTTTTGGTGAGCTCTTGTGCTTCTTGGGAGAGCTTCTCATTATATATTTCTGATTGTAATAGCTTCATATCCTCTGTTATTAATATTCAGAAAGTCTCAGGTCGAAATATCCAATGGTTGTATGCAAAAATATTGATTAATGAGCACACAATGTCCATTTCCCCAATGCTTTGATGTATGACCCTATAGGGTTGATTATTTCGAATGGATGGATGATTCTTTGATATATTTGTGATTCATATACTGCCATGGATATATTCTACAAGTTTCATGTACTGTACTTGAGCATTTGAAGCATTTTTACTCAGTTTGTTTGTATTGAGAGGTGAAATAGTGCCATTTCCCCAAGGGTCGAATTGGGGGTTTTTGCTGTTGAATGTGAGAGGGTTAGAACAGTAGTAAAAATCAATTAATGGTGTATATGAGACCTTAATCACATACTTAACACATTACATACCTCTTTTCATAAATTTGTGGGAGTTTGGAGGCATTTGGAAGGCCATTTGCAGGATTACCCCGGGGGGATTTGATGCACAAATTACTAGTCAAAATTACATATATTGATCAGAATACAAATCAAGTTTACAGCAGTATTTGGAGGGCCATAAAACATCCCTGAACCTAATATTCGAGTCTAAATATCATTCATACACTCCTATAGAAGATTTGGGAGCATTTGGGTTGATTTGGAGGTCAAAACAGTAAAACTAGTCAAAGATCGAAATTGGGGAAAAAGTGGAAAAATTGGTATTTTAATAAAATTTTGAAAAAGGGTCATTACATGTCCCCTCTACCATCCACCTTGGATCCATCTTTAGGGGCAACTACAAGATTGGTGATAACATCCCCCTCATGACATGGTCAAATACGAAAACCCTAACTTCCTCCTGAAGACATTGTTAAAAATACATATTATAAGTGGTTTGTTATGCCACCTATACATCCTTATCTAATCAATCCACATCCTAAGGAGAAAGATAAAATAATACCAAGATATGAGGTTACATTTATCATACCTCTTACAAAGGCTGTAGAGTGGAGTCACTAAGGTAAGCTTCAAATATGCCTTCAAACTTGTTGAGTGTGCTCACCTAAACACCCAACAATGCCTTTCAAAATTTGCAAGGAACAAGGACTCTGTTCCTTCCTGGAGTCGCCAAATGAGGTATCTAAGATGTGTCATTAAGTCTATCTCCTCAAGGTGTTGAAGCATAGGATTCTTTCTAGAAACAACCCTATTCTCGACAATGGCGCCAAAATGTTATCACACAAACTAGCTTCTTACAATTAAAGTCCTAAAATCAATGATAGCATATGGATAAACAAGAGTGGGGCCAATGTAACCATACCTAACCCTCTTTTGCTCTTTAGGCTAGCTAGCTCTTCTCTAGATCAAGGGAGGAGTCCCTAGGATAGGATTACTAAAGATTGCATTTAGGTTCAAGGTGAAATGAAGAGGTAGATTTAGCAAAATGTTTTATCATTTATGGTAGTTAATTTAAAAGAAAGATGATTGGATTGGAGACTAATATCTTATTCATTGGTCAAAGTGGTCAACAAAGGTCAATATGAAGGATAGAAGAAATAATTAGGAGGATTATGTTAGTAGAGCGCATACCTAATCCCTTCTAATGGCTTTACTTGTATCATTAAAAATTGTAAGGGGAAAGTACTAGAGTAGAAAATTTCAAATGATTTTAGTAGTATAATTATTAGGAAGGGCAAGAGAGCATAGAATCAAGAGCTGAGAGACATACTACACTATTCACTTCTAATTAACAACTCTCTCATAGAAGAAGAAAAAGCTTCTTACTTCTTTAGCCTAAATACCACTATCAATTAAACATTTTATCCACTAGTAAAACTTGAGGAGCACATTAGCATTAAGAGAACACTTTCATTTTGTTAATGTAATTGTAACTTCGGAAGATATTCACTTGTATTTTATATTGTTATTATTGTTGTATTTTATTTGTACCTCGGACGGAGATGTTTATTCCTCCAGTCGGGGATGTCATTATTACATTTGGTCATGTAAAGTCATTGAGGTAAATCCTCCCTTGTAAGTCGGGGCAATAGTTCCCCCTAGAGTCAGTTAGATTAGGGTTATTGAGTCCCCTAGAGAAGTTGGCCCAGCCAGGTATAGCTGGGGCCGACCTAGTAAGTAAAAAGGTCAAGTGAAAGATAAAGTATAAATAGAGAGTGGAGCTCTCTCATTTGAACACACACTCACTCACACGTTCGCATTAGTGAGAGAGAGGACAAGTTCGCATAGGAAGAGGAGCTGCAGAAGACCATCTTTGTTTTGGGGTTTTAATTTTGTGATATTGTACTGGTGATGATTCTATCTCTGAGGAAGTTGCGGGGTTTTCTCCTTTATGGTTTCCCCGAGGAAATTCTTTGTGTCTATTGTGTTATGCTGTGGATGTTATTCTTTCAGTTAAGATCCTAGATAAATATTGATTAAAAGTAGAAAATCTAACACATTTCACCCTCCAAAGACACCAATAAATATTCAATTAGGCTCAATGGGATTTCCACATGTCCCCAATGTGTGTTTCCCCGCTCCTGCGCTCCCGCGTCCCGGAAACTTGGTGGAACATTGGTTCTTTGGGGCCTTAATCATACATGCTAGTTCAAGCTGTCACAGGAGGGACTGCTGGCAGCACATTTAGGATCCGCATGCAGTTTTTTTTCGAGGTAAAGTACTGTGGAGAGCTGCAATTTTTGGTGACTCCAGGTGTCTTGTGGTTTCATTCTTCACAGGGATTTGGAGCTGCCTCAGTTTTTGCATTGCTCTCTCTGAAAGATGAGGTGCAAATCTATTTTTGCCAATGAGGTCAGTTCACTTCAGTCTTTTTGTTGTCGTTGGAGGGAAGGGGCATGTATGGAATTGTTGGCTAAAGGCTTTCTGTGAATTAAAGATGCCAAGGAATTAGATGCTATAGCTTATTCTGATTTTATTTCTGTATTAGTAGCTCTGAGGTAGAGTATATGATCATTGTATACACCCTTCCACTTTTTGTTTTTCTTCTGTAAATATTTCTATCATAGTATATGGCATTTGACAAAAAAAGCACATGCTAATGTGATGATACTGTCTTGAATAAAAAAGTTGGGACATTTAAGAAAAGGAAATTGAAAGCTGTTTAAAATCTACATTGTACTCTGAACCACTCTTAGATTTCAAGCTGCTATGGAAAGCTTTGTATGGACAAGGTAAGTTTTGCTTAGGGTGGTCTTTAGAGATTGAAACACAATATTCTTGATTCATGATTATTTTATTTTTGTGGGCATATCTGTAGCAACGTGTTCTAGGCTGAACAGTCAATAATAGATTGCTTTTCTTAGTTATATATTATTATATCTTCTCCTTGCCAATGTCAATGTTCATGATTCTCACTGCTCTCAATTTCCCTGTAAGACCTGTTACCCCCCATTTTTGCAGGGGTGTCCACAGGTAATTTTTCACAGGCTGGAAGCTCCTTTCTGGAGTGGTTACAAACCAAGTCCTCCAAGTTTGTATCAACAAAATTATTTCAGAGATAGCCGGCAGTGAAGAAGAATATGAAGCCATTCTGGGCAAAATCTATGGGTCATCAAACAGGAATAGAGCATCTCTGTGCATGCATTTCCTGGTAGCTTTATGGAATTTGGATGGCCCAGGATCCATGATATTATGTGGGAGAGTTTCTGAAAGAGGCAAAACCTTTTATTAAAGATGAAGTCCATCCTCAGAACCTTATTCGAAGTTTTCGAACAGCAGCTTATTTGGCAATCAACAAAGTTAAAGAGCTTGCTATTAGTATAGAAGGAAAAAGTCTTGAAGAAAAGAAAGGTCTTCTTAAGAAATGTGCTGCAACTACACTTTCATCAAAACTTATTGGCGGGGAGAAGGATTTCTTTGCTAAGATGGTTGTTGATGCTGTTATTTTAATTGGTCAAGAAGATAGTTTGAATATGATAGGCATAAAGAAGGTACAAGGAGGAAATATGCATGATTCGTTTTTAGTGAAGGGTGTTTTTAAAAAAAAAGACATTTTCATACGCTGGTTTTGAACAACAACCAAAGAAGTTTCTGAGTACAAAAATTCTTCTTCTAAATGTTGAGCTGGAGCTTAAATCAGAAAAGGAAAATGCAGAAGTTAGGCTGTCAGATCCAACAAAGTATCAATCAATTGTAGATGCAGAATAGAATATTATATAAACTGGACAAGTGTGTAAAAAGTGGGCCTAAAATTGTGCTATCTCGATTGGCGATTGGTGATCTGCCAACCCAATACTTTGCTGATCGGGATATTTTTTCTGTGGGACGTATAGCATAGGAGGATCTACAGCGTGTTGCTGCCGCTAATGGTGGATCAGTGCAAACTTCTGTGAAAAACATTGTGCCTGAGGTACTTGGAACCTGTGAAATTTTTGAAGAAAAACAAATTGGAAATTTTGCGATTTCTTTTTTGATTCCCGTATTCCTCGGAAAGATTTTGACGCCGGTTCACAGTTAGCAGTGCCAGGGGTCACGCGTAGGCATTAATTCCACGATCCATTCAGCGGTTATCAGAGGGCCAAAACGCAGGTGTTGGCGAGGTGTTTGGCGTGGTTCTACTGTTCACATATTACGATTTGGCGGCCAGTTGCAGAGATGATGTAATCAGTGGGTTTTTAAAATGCAAAATTCGAGTTTCGATAAGACCGCCCACGCACAAGCAGAGCTTAAATCGAGCCACTGCTAAGTTTCTAAAGTCGTGCTCATACACGAATTTGACTGAGTGTGTTGGCATCCGCTTGTGTTTTCACCGTGGCCAGGTTGAGTTTTGAAGCGGTGTTTATCCATGCGTCTTTGATGGCTGATAGGATCATTGCGGGTTTGCACTAAACGCTGATTTTTGATAGAGTGGCAGTCAATGCAGAGTTTGGGTTTTCAACATGATAATTAGCAGCGAAATTTTCACGCCGTGATGGCCGAGCCGAAGAATTGGGCACACGCCTCCTTTTGGCAGCCGGATTGATAAATTAACCCTTCAAGTAGCAATTGCAGCTGTGCGGATCTGTTGGCTTATACTGAAATTGATTCGTGTGAAGATCAACACATATTAGATTTTGATCGAAGGTTACACCGAGTCGTGAAGTGTTACTTAGGTTTTTTCACATGAGTTGTGGGTTACTACCGAGTCCACCTACCATGCGATTTCGTGGATCATCAGCACATCACATTTACACTTGGCACAGTTTCTTTTGTTTGGCAGCCGTAGGTCTGAGTCCAAACTGGGCGTAATTTCTGCAGCCGATGAGAAAATGATTACTGTTATGTGAAGTCTTGGAGCAGTGGTCTTATCCACCAATTGACCTGTGTATCATTTTGGCAGCTGGAAGCTCGGAGTTCTGTTTCATGAATATCCAACGAATAGCCAAAGTCTGAGTTCCATTTAATAAAAGGAGTTAGTCATGCTGTCGATGGAGAGGAAAAAGTGGATCTAATTCACTTTTTCTCTATTATTTTATTATTTTATTTCTTCATTTTTATGAGAGCCTTTTGGCCTATAAAAGGAGCCAGCCTCCTTCCTTGTAATGATGGAAAAACTTTGGGAGTTCTTCTTTCCCCATTGAGCTGAATGAATGATAAATCATCTTGGGTTTGTGGGCAGATTGAGCATCTCTCTCATAGCTGCGGGTTTTCATTATAAGTGGTAGAGCAGATCTAGCTTGTGAGAGCTTTTTTAAGCACAATAGATTAGCCATTTACGGTTGTTAAAGTGGTTAATTTTGCTTAAACGATTAGTGTTTCGATGGACATTAGTATTCGGTTGTACGAAATGTTGATTTAGATCTGATTGTTTGAGCATTCTAGCATTTCTCACTTGTATGAAGCACAAGGCCTCTTTGAGTCCTCTTTTTTGACTCCATGCTCCTTTCTGGTACTGGCACTGGTCTTTCCCCGAGGATTGATCCTCCCTTCTTTCCCATCACTTATTTAAAAACTCATTTTTCTGTTACTATTGTTTCTCTAAGGCAGCCTCTTCAGTTCACCTTGCCCTCCATTGCACCTGCCTTAGCGATCCTACCGTAGGGATACCCCCCTTGAGTTGGAGAAGAGCCAACTTGAAGCAAGAGGAGAGGAGTGTGGTGAGATTGGCCTCTCTCCTGAGAGTTGTCATCCAGCTGGTGTGTTACATTTTGGGCTTCAGCACACGCATGTCAGTTTTGGGCGACAACAAGACCCCTCTGAAGATTTCTATTGTATGCATTCAATCACTACACTTCAAAAAAGGAAAATATTGTTATATTTTTCTTATAGAAATTTTACACTGAATAAAATTGCCAATTCGTTTCATTTGTTTTATTTACTTTTCTGATTGTTTTCAGTTATTTACATCTTAAAAATGAGGGAAATTTATGAAATGTTTTGAAGGTTTGACTGAATCGTTTAATGACATGCTCCATGTTCTTTCATTGGCACACATGCACCCTGTCAAAGTCTCCTGAGATATATAACTCACATCTTGTGCTTCCTGATGTAAGGAAATTTCTTTTCTGATGTATGGAAACTTCTTTCTTTAGTTGCAGTTAAAGCTTTATTTATCTGGTACATTTTTCAGTGTGTTAGTGCAGAAGTTCTAATAATGTCAGTTAGTGCATAAGTTCTAATAATGTCAATACATTTGCTTCAGTTCTAGCAATGAAAGGATCAGGAATCTGTGGGATACTCCAAGTAGCAGAACCATCTGATGCATGTTCACAGCTTACAAACAAAGAAGTGTCAGGAGAAGGTGCAAACTCACCATTTGTATTGATTGAAAGAGGTAAATGCAGCTTTGAGACAAAAGTTCAAATTGCGCAAGATGCTGGCTTCAAAGCAGCAATTATCTACAATAATGAAGTTAGCAGTGACTTGGTTACAAGTAAGTTATCAGACAGAAGCAATTTTTTTCACAATGATATTAGTTAATTTTTCCCTTGGTCTTTTTCTGGCAAACATGTGTAAAGCTATCAAGGTACATTTTTTAGGCTTGAAAATGTTGGTTTTAAATTACCAATTGCAATGACAAATGTTGATCCCCAAAGTGTCTTGCATTCAAGGAAGGATTAAGAATTGTGAACAACAAATTGTTCCCTAAGAATAGAATGAACTTTTTCTGATGGTGAATGAGAAAACAATAATTATCTCTCAGTTGAATTTCCTGTGGTGTGTGGTACAAGTATGCATCTTATAATGTAGGAGCTTCCTTTCTTTAAAAAAAACTCAGAACTTTGAACTCATCTCCGTTTTTTCTTTTTCTTTCTATTTATGTTTTTCCAATAGAAAATCTCTAAAATAACACAAGTTCTTCTATACTTGAACTGAATCTGATGCAATTGTTTTTTGTTTGAAAAATACATCTTATATTTATATTTAAAAAATAAAATGTGAAAGGGTATATACAATGAGCCTCATAACCTTTTCCTGGGAGCTGCTAGAGCAGAAATAAAAGCAGAATAATCGATAAGTGATCCAAAGATTGAGCATCTTTGATCAAAAAGCTCTCTTAGCCAAAGTTGATGGTGCACGCAGTCCCACAGATAAAATTGATCAGCATAGACAAACATGGGACATGATATTCATAGATGTGCTAAAATCAACTGTTAATACTAATAATCTCTAGTCTATAGTGATCAAGGTTGAAAGGAAGTTAAAACCAATGTTCCCCCAAGGTTTTGGGACGTGGGAGCAGGGAGACGCACATTCAGGACGCGTGGAGACCACCCGCAAAATTTAGCGAAATTCAGGGGGGACGGGGGGACGTTGGGGTCATAAACATATAAAAAATATAAAAATATGAAATATATAAATCCCAACAATAACAATTCATCCCATGCAAATTACTTAGTAAATACTAAATACTACATTCATCATTGTGCAATCATGCAATGTAAATATGAAATCATAATCTAATAAATTAATAATGCAAACTCATTACATGATTCATGATTCATCATAATCATATATGATTATCATCATTTTTCAATTTTCATGTTCATCACTTGTGAGTCTCGACTCTTTGCCATTTGATATTCATATAAATAATAATATATTTCAGTTTTGACTTTTGAGTGATTTAAAAAATTAATCAATGATACCGCATGCACATCAAAATGACAATTTAACTTCTAAATAGATATTGCAATAAATTTAAAATTACTAAACACTAAAGTCGAAGACATTAAAATACTATATAGTAAATTAAGATTGTTCAAAAATAGGAAAGAGTCCATGATCTCTTGGTCCAGCAGGAAACAGGGCTCCATAGCTCAGAACACAGCAGAAGCTGAATATATTACTGCCAGTGATGCCTGCAGAGAAGCAGTGTGGCTTAGGAATCTACTATCTGATTTGTTTGGTGGAAAGCTTGAGCCAATTGTTATCCATTCTGATAACCAAAGTTGCATGAAGCTTTTAGAGAATCTAGTGTTTCATGACAGATCGAAACACATTGAGATGAAGTATCACTTCATCAGAGATATGGTCCAGAGAGGTGCCATGAGACTTCAGTACATTCGTACAGATGAGCAGATTTCCGATGTATTGACCAAGCCTTTATCATTGACGAAGTTTGTGTACTTCAGAGATAAGCTTGGTATTGTAGAGAGTGCCTCTCTTGCTGAGAGGGAGTGTTGATTTTTGAGTAGCATCGAGAGCCATTCTCTGGGAGAATGGAGGCCCCTGGTCAGTTACCAACGTTGATCAACATTCAGTCTGGGACTAAAGCTCATCCTGGGGCTGAGAACCATTCTCCGGGAGAATGGGGGACTTGGTAAGGGACCAGGGGGTTGATCAACATAATTCAGTCTGGGACAAATTGATTCCATTTAGTAAACAAATGATTCCATTTACAATTTATCTTTATGTTTTAAGAGAGTCCAAGGAAAGTGCAATCAAGTAGTCATTTTATGAATTGGCTACATTGGATCTCTCATATCACTCGATCTAACAATTGTGTTCAGCAAAGTAGGGTAGGATAGAGTGTGTGCAATAAGCTTGGATATCAAGCATCCTTTTCAGTTTGGTTTGCAGTTGCAGTTTGATTTCAGTAGTGAGCAGTTTGGTTTTATTTTGAATTTCCAGCTTCTACAGAGGATGCAGTATTTTGGTTTGGTTTTCAGCAATTGATTTTCAGTACAGCTTTCTGTTTGCAATTTGGATTTAAGTAAGGTTGCAAAGTTTTTAGAGTTTGGAATAGGTTGCAGATTAAGGTTTTGGAACAGTACAATGGATCAGGACACTAGTCTACTGTTCTTGCTACCTCACATGGAGGATAACATCCCCGGTTGGAGCCGCTGTTATCACCCCTAAGAAAACTCCAACAAGGGAAGGAAAGGGCACCCCTACCAAAATCTCAAGCCTGCCCACTAACTTTTTACTCCAAAAGAAGAAGCAAAAACTCCCAAAAATAACTAAGTATTAACAGCTTCCAATTGGATGAGCAAGTCACAGTAAGAAAAATGGTTAAAAGGAGGTCTTTCGCTCTTAAGAGATTGAATGGTCGAGATTGGAGATAGAGCTAGATCAACGACCGTAGAGCGATTTCGCAAAGGTTCCAACTTTCCGAACCCGCATTGCGGATTGCGGAAGTCGGAGGAGTAATTTTTTCAAAGTTGTGCATCGGGGTTCCGACTTTCCGACTCTTGCATTTCGGATTGCGGATTGTAGAGGAGTAAATTTTTCAAAGCTGTGAGTTTGGGGTTCCGACTCCCGCATTGCGGATTGCGGAAGTCGGAGGCGTGATTTCTTTGAAGCGGTGAATTTGGGGTTCCGGCTTCCGACACCCGCATTGCGGATTGCGAAAGTCGGAGGAGTGATTTCTTCGAAGCGGTGAATTTGGGGTTCCGACTTCTGACTCCCGCATTGTGGATTGCGGAAGTCGTAGGCATGATTTCTTCAAAGTTGTCAATTTGGGGTTCCAACTTTCCGACTCCCGCATTTCGTATTGCGGAAGTCGGAGGAATGATTTCTTCGAAGCTATGCAAAAGGTGTTCCGACTTTCCGATGCCCGTATTTTGGATAGAAGTTTTGAGCAATGTAATGAAGCCCATGCTTTTATTTTAATGCGAAGACTTGATTTTTGGAGCAGAAATTCCTGAAATGAATGTTTTGATGTCTGTAATTCTTGTGCATGTCTCCTTTGCTAGTATTTTCCACTGATTGTCTTCTTCTGAAGTGTTTAAATCAAGATTACATGGTCTGAAATTCGTCTATCATTTGATGCTTCAGATACAGATGATTAGATACTCCACTCTTTCTTTCTGAAATTGCAAGTTAGAATTCATTCATAAATGCTCTAACTCTGTGATGGATTTCTGTTTCCCTTTCTGCTACCATCCGCTAATATCCTTTTGACGTGAAAAAACTTCATTTATCTTGCCTCTGCTTCTCAAATTATAATCCAATCAGTCATCTGTGACAGAAAACCTATGAAAGTTTGACTCCATGCCCTGTGATATACTTATCCTCAACCCAACCAATTGAAAGCCCTAATACCCTTATCTGAAGGTCTAGCCACCACTATTAATGCACAACCCGCTAATTCAAGTGATATTTTGCGTGTTGAAAGAGTTGCGAGCGAGAGAGCCCTCTCTGTGTTTGGAAAGGCTAGTTTCCATCCACAAGAGTGTAGTTGAAATAGTTACCTCAGTGATCCCTTCTACCGCAACCTGGAAGAATCCTGAGTGATAACAAGGGTAATATGATCGCCTCTGGGAAAATAAAACCTAGGCCAGAACAAGGAGACAAAGATAAGAAGAAACACAAAGAAGAGCCTGATACATATGGTTTAAACAAATATCAAGATGCAAAGATTGATGAAACATCTAGGATAATCAGAAGCTTATCAAACAAATTGACTAAACTAGAGATGGAAGGTAGTAATCCTCCTAAAGCTCCTCAAGGAGTAGGACCCATAAATCCAAATCAATATAGGAGGCATTTCAACCCTTAAATCATGCATAGAGAGAGGATAAATGATGATCATCCCATACAACTCCCTTTCAGAGAAAATAATAACAATAATAAAAATTTCTTAGATGATTCATTTGAGGAAGAATATACCGATCCTCCAGGAGAAATGCATTGGCTAATACTATCCATTTGACTCAAGGGGTCTATGAGGAACCACTGCATTCTAATACATACAACTTCAACCTTGACGAAAGGGGTGAATATGAATTGTCCTCAACTCAGTATAGATTATTTGCATATACTCTTCAAGCTGAGTTACATAGAAAGTATAATCTCATACCAAGACCAACTGTTGGAAAATAAGATAATCAGTCCCATCCTAGAAAGCTTCCTCTGAATTAGTCAAGGGAAAAACCCAAGAACACATTTACTGCTGCAAAGAATACCGATAATCCTGAACCAAAAAGATTGGACAATGAACAAAAGGAACTAGACAAGTTTGTTGTCCCTTTCAATATTGAATATGATTTGGGAAAGGTTAAAGTCCCCGTGCCCTTAGTTTAGTTAGCAAAAAATCATGTTTACCATAAACATATTGAAAGAGTTATGGATGGAATAGGGCTAGTGATTCAACCAAACACGCTAAATTTGCATGATGAACACCCTATTGTCATGTTTGGTCCCCATATTGATGAAACGGAAGAGCTCGAGTTTATGTGATCTTGTGCATTCATAATAAATTGCTACATAACTGCATGCGTGATTCGGGGGATTCTCACAACTTAATGCCCAAAATAATATTGGAACAACTTGGATTAGAAATAACCATACCTTATCATGTTCTATATTCTTTTGATTCTAGGAAAGTCAAATGTGTAGGCATGATATAGGATTTGGTGGTTACATTAGCTCATGTACCTATAAAAAGCAATATGATGGATGCAGTAGTGGTTGATGTACCTGTTGTCCATTGAATTGCACACCAACAGCATAAATCTTTCGAAAGTTGTTTCCCAAGTGGGAAAGGTGTGGCCTTGGGGGCAACCAAAGAGTCAGGTGCTGTCACCTGATCTTGACTCCTCCGTTTAGGCAAATTCTTAACGAAGCCAAGAGGGGTAGTCCCTAAAAAAGAGTTTCTAAGGCTCTTTGTTTTAATGTTTTTAAAAGGTGATGTGATGCAGATGGGTGTTGTTTTTATGAGTTTTTGATTCACAATAACAATTTATATAATCCAAAGATACAAATTGCAAAAGTATTTAGAATGCACAAAAGATGATGATTTCACAACGCATCCACGGCATAAATTAAAACATGTATAATCAATGTATCATCAATGTACGATCCAGATAAGCAAATGAAATAAAACAGATTGAAGGACCAGTGCCTTATGGATTCAATATGCTGGGGTTGCTTGATACAAGAGTTCGTGTGCTTGAGAACCGTTTTGCAATTGTTCTTTGTAAATTTTATTGTGTATTTTATGGTGATCTTGATTATTATGGCTAAGGGAATCTCCAATATATACCCTAAGGTACTGGAAATATGTCCGGAAAATACTCTAGGTGGCTCCGTACGGAGACATGTTGGCTGCCAAAGTCCTGAAAGCGTGTTCAACACTACACCAAACAAGGATGCAGCCTAATGGTGCCCCCAAGATCTAAGTACAATGATCTAGCGTCCCAAGCAGAATTTGCTCACCTTCGAGTATTGCGATCAACGCCGGATTTTCGTTGGTTATGGGGTATGAATTTTATTATGGTTGAAATTGGAATTAATGTGAAAATTAAGGAGCCTATACCGTTTCTGTGTATCCCAAAACTGGGTAGAGAATACGCGGCATAGAAAATAATAAATTGCAATTTTTAGGGGATATGTTTGTGAAGAACCAAAAAGAAAACTCTCCGACAGAGAGCACTCTTGTTCTGCCTTATGGCGAGATTCAAGAGATTTATGATGCACGGAAATAAATGCTTGAATATAAATTTGATGTACCCAAGAATCTCTTTCAGGTTTGAGGCCTTACTCGGGAGAGCATGGGGGTTAGTGAAATCTTAAAGCAAAAAGCAAGTAAACTCTCCGATAGAGAGCACCCTTGATCCACCTTTCGGTGAGATTCAAGAGAATTTGGGTTCTTTTTATGCAATTTATATAAAAATGAAATTTAACTAGAACAGAGAAATGAACTACACTACTTGCTTCTAGCAATTATTGGAAATGAAAACTACTTTATCAATATAAAAAACTAAGCTAAGTATAAAAGTGAAAACTAATCTAAAGCAGTTAATGAAAATAAAAAGAAGCCAAGCACACTACAAGCTTCCCCCAAATGGGGGAAGTAGGGTGTGGGAGCCGTAATCCCACTTGCTCTTTATTATGGAGTTTACAATTTTTGGGATCTTTAATCCCTTGAGAACTTAAGAAGAGATGAAGCTTGAAGCTTCTTCAAAAAAGGTTTGTCTTCTTGTTTTCTCAAGTTTGCTTGGTTTAGCCTTTGGGCTTTTCTTCTTGCTTGATCTTCTTGTTTGAGCCTCTGTTTGTGTTCTTCCAAGTCTTAAGGTTATCCTCTCTTAGTTGATTTCCTTCAATAACCTGAAACTAAGAGCTTTGAACAAGCACTAGTTAAGGTCAACCACATCAAACAAAAGTAAATCTAAGATCTAAGTAAACTGAAATGTAAATGAATCAAACCTTGAACTTGAAAAATAAGCTAGATGCAAAATTTTAATTAAACTAGATGCAGATTAACAAATCTAAGCTATGAACTTTGAAAAAATGAAGACTTAACTAAGTGCAAGATGAGACTTAGAAATAAACTAAGTGCAAACTAGATTTATAAAATGCAAACTAGATTTATAAAATGCAAACTAGGCTTAAATGCAAACTTAGAAATGCAATTTTTAAACTAAGTATGAACTAAATGCAAACTTAAAAAAAATAATAATTTATGACTAAGTTTACAAACAAAAAGAAAAAGAGATCAAAGAAGGGTAAGAAGAGAAGACAAAACAGGGGTAAGAAAAGAGGGATAGATGGCTGGAAAAATGTGCACAAAAATCAGAGATAAAAGGGGGACAAACAGAAAGCAAAGAAGGCTGGAAATGAAGGTACAAAGGTAGGAAAACAGTGAGCGAAGATCGGTCTTGGAAGGGGCAAGTTAAATGGGAAAAAACAGTGAGGAAGGGGCTATAAATGAAGGAAGAATGGAGAGCTGCAAACAGAGGTAAGGGTGGCTGCAAAACAAGGAGAAAGGGGCAGCGAAAGGAAGGTTGGGCCAGCCAACAAAAGAGAGAGACAAGACAGTCAACAAAAGAGTGGAAGGAGGGCTGAAAGTAAAGGAGAAAGGGCAGGCAAAGAGAGAAGAAAGAGGGCAGCAAGTGGGAGAAGAAAAGAAACAAAGCAAGAAGCGAGGGTGAAAGGCAAGGAAACAAGGAGAAAAGAAGGAGAAGGCTAGAGATCTAGGGAGAGCGAAAGCAACAAAGACAAGGAGATAGGGCAAAAGCCAAAAGATGAACTTGAAAAACTAGGGCTTTTTGCAAATGTTACCAGTAACCAAGGAGTTTGAAGTAGTTGTTTTTTGATGAGATGATAAGAAGATCTCTCCCTAGCTTCTTCTTTGGATGAGATTTCAAGCACTTGTAGATCCTGTAATCACAAAGGTGTTAAAATAAAAACTCCTGATGATGAAGCATGGGATGGATGCAACTGAGCTCATACCCTTCTTCACCTTTGGCAACACCTAACCAAAACACATGCAACTCAAAAAACAAGTGAGATCAATAGTACTAGTATGCTAGGAAAATCAAGATTAGATCAGCAATGGTATAACTAACTACTTCCTATTCATTTAGATCTTGATAGACTTTGCATAAATAACCAAGTTGAAGACTACAAATGGCTATTCTTGCGTGCTAGAATGAGAATCTTCCTAAGCTAGCAATTGATCAAAAAACTTGCAAATTAAGAGATGGGTTTGGAAAAATATCACCTCAAATAGAGATGAATTCACCACAAATGTTGAAAACTCATGGACCTCCAAAGTCTAATCTTTATTCCAATATGAAAGCAAAAAGTGTTACAAATTTGTGCAGAGTTCTCTTGCATAAACATCCATCTTAAACAAGGGAGCAAGGCTCTGTATTTATACAAAACTAAGCTACCAAAACCCTAATTCGAGTTTGCATGAAGAGAGCCAAGTATTTCGAATCCCAACCACAAACTAGAGCTCCAAACCAATGAATGAGGAGTTAACTGAGCTAGATGGTAGGTGTGAGTGGTGAGGTGGCCTCCAACTAGGCAAGGCGCTCACCACTCTTCATTGCTTTTATCACGCATCCAATAAAGAGATGCCAATCAAACAAAGCCATGAGAGTTCAAGGAGAGGGCACAAATCCCAATGCACAGTCATTTGGAGTGCACTAAATGCTAACTGAAGCTGGTAGTTGATGATTGGAATCATCTTAAATGCCTCCTGCTATGTCATTTAGCTAGTTTATTTAATCAATTTGGCCTTTTTTGGAGAGAATTGGATTTTCTCCAATTTATTATTTTTTGAATATTTTTAATTAATATTTCTCATTTATTGATTTTTTGAGAAAATATTAATTCCAAGGCCAAATGAATGTCTGAGACTTAGGATAAATGGATTTGGGGTTTAACTGGGATTTTTGGTTTAGGAATTAAGCCTCCAATCATTAAAATCCACCCCCGAACCACTTAATTATTACATTTTGAAAATTTTCAATTAAAATAATCGAAAAATTTAATAATAAAATAATAAAAAATAAAAAGTATCCAACACGTCCGGTAAATTTTTTTCGTACAACGTTTTAAACCACCTAGGGACCTAGGAAATGACCATATAACAAACTCATAGTGTCTAGTAGGTTCATGTTCAACTGTTGGACTCTAATAACCCCCCAAGGCCTAACTGTCAAAATAGGGCATTCTAGGTTTGGAGGAAGCAGGAGAAAAACTCATCGATTATTACTCGGCTAAAGGCAAAGCATAATTGACAAGTGAAAAAACTCCTTGGAATACCTTAGTTGACTGTCAAGTCTTAGGGAACCGAGCCACTCAAGACCCCCTACTAGCACACTTTATTACAAAAACCCCATGGGGCATGGTCATTTCAACACAAAAATAAAAATGGCTAGCCAAAATTCGCTAAGTCTGAAAACTGAACTTCTGATACTCTGGATATGAACATGGATCACGTTCAACCACTGGCGGCTCAATGGAAGTTCAACTATTGTACAAAACAGTTGGTAACAATACCTACAAAATATGGTATGTTATTATAAAGATCTTGGGCAGGGAAGCTTGGAGGTACTATGCAAATGGACATGAAATATGCCACTATTCAAGTTTTTGGAGGAGAGAATAGAAGATTGTATAGAGAAGAATAGTTTTCTTATGTGGTTAGTAACCAAACCAATCCTAAAAATTATCCTCTTTATGTTGTTTTTTTTTAGTACTAAAGGAATCGACAAATGGGGATGGGCTTGGTGCTCGCATGACACGGGATTCATGGATCCAATCCCGCTACCACTACACCCCTAGGTGCCATCCACAGAGCCCGAACCATGGCGCACGGGTAATCCTGAGACCTTCCATTTACAACTTTTCAACTTTACCACTTGCTTTGCCCCCACATGAGCATCCTCTTTATGTTGTTGATTAAGATATGGGGTTCTTTATTCTGTCAGTAAATGAAGACAATGATGATTTCCAAATTACACAAAACTTATCTCTTAATGGTGAAGCAAATTGTGAGCAAATATGGAAATTGTACTTTGATGGGGCCTCAGATAAAGACGTTTAAGTCTTAAACCTCTAAATAGAAGCTACGCATACAGATTCTTTTAAGAAAAATAGAGATTACACCACAACATACACATAATACACAGAGATTAAGGTTTAGAGCATACTATCCATATACTATTAAGTATGCTCTAAACGTTACATTTATAATGATCTATTGATCCATTTCATAATATACTTTTGTGGTACTTAATAAGGCAAGTAAAACATAGCCTAATCGCTTTTCCTTCTAATTTTGGAGTTGCAATTGTTACTGTTAATGAGGCCGTTAGTATATTCCAAACTTGATATAATCTGAGTATGTTATTGTTGAATCTCATCACTGGTTACTAATATCAATCTTTGGACCATTACATCTCTTGTGGTACATATACCTCTGATTTTAGGCACCTCTTGGGCTGGTACAGTTATGATAGTCCTTGTTTCATTGCTTTGATGGCCTCTGTAATATGAATCAGCTTGTTAATCTGCCTTTATGAATATAAATTGGCAGTAAGAGTGACTATATTCAAATATTCTATCAAGGCAAAGGTGCACCAATACTAACGACATCTCTCAATTCACACTTGTGAACTTCTTCATGATTTGCTACTTGGTTATATTGCGAGCTATTCCGAAAATTTACATGGTAACCATTGTGTTTGTTTGATGACAAGTTTAAGTGCTACGATAGGATTTCACTCACACTAATTTGTTGCTCATGTGAATGACTCATATGATGGTTGATTCTTTTTGCTTTGATAAATTAAGAAAATAAATCTTTAAATGTTTGGATACTTATTCTCATTTGCTCACCTTCTTTCATTAAAGGGTTGTCCATCATATTCATGTTATAAATGCTATTTGATTATATGCAACTATAGTGATCTATTGCTTATTGATTAGACACACACAAGTTATTAATATTGTTGTGACAAATTGATGATATTACCTCTTGATAGATGGCTTGATAACTAAACCTATTGGGATTTGCTAGTAATCATATACTTTGATGTTTCGTTAATTTGCTCATCTAGTATTTCATTGTTATTACCATAAGTATCGGCGTCTTATTGACGATCTTGTGCAACTAATTAGCTCATTTCCTTATTGATACATTGAGCTATCATTGCAAGTTGTTGTTATTTCATTTGATGTTGAGCTACAATGAAGTTATGAGTTATTGATAAATGCAAAAGATACATTCATATGTTGTTCATATTGGAATTATTTATGCACATATTTGGCTTAAAAGACAATCTGGGATTCTTGGGTAGAAGACGTGTGCCGACGTCTAAGATTTTAAGGAGTTGTCGTTAGGTGGGTAAAAATGCGGTTGAAGGGAACTCTACTAGACAATGACCATTGCTGGGAAACATCTCTTGCATCCTCGTTAGGTGCAAGATGTTGGACATCCCCTTTGACTCTGATCTAGTACCCTTCTTATAGTAGTACCATATTAGACAACATTGAGCATGAACTTGGACCCCACATACCTTGCGTATATCGGGGACCCTCATAGGCATATTGCGACCAAGCTATTGGCTGTCTTGTTAGTATAGTGCACCAAACACAACATTCGAGAAGATTACTCTTCACGCATTTGAGAGGTCGGGTGGTGTGGCCAAGGGTATGGTCGATCCTCTTTGGTTAGTGCTCTGAAAGATTGGGTCAAGCATCATCGTTGGATCTCGTGTGTAATGTCCCTTGTTAGGAATTTTATTAAAATGGCAATTTTCCACTTTTTTTCCCTAGTTCGACCTTTGACTAGTTTTGATCTCTACGTCCCAAATTTGCCCCAAATGATCCCAAATCTTCTGAGAAGGTATATGAACGAGATTAGAACATAAATATGTGTTTTAGGGATGCCTTTGGACCTTTAAAATACTTCTGCAAATACTCTTTCAATTCTGGCCAATGTAGGGAACTTTACTAGTAATTTGCCTTTTACTAGTATTGGTCTCTAGGTCTCGAATTGACTCCAAATGCCTTCAAATATTCAAGGAAGGTGTATGAATGAAATTATAACTTGAATATGATTTTTATGGATGACATATGGCCACCAAAAGACCTCTGCAAACTCTCTTAAGATTCTGGACCAATCATGCAATTTTACTAGTAATTTGGGGTTCAAATCCCCATGGGGTAAGTACTGAAAATGGCTTCCCAAATGCCTCCAAAGCCACTCAAATTTATGAACATAGGTATGTAAGGTGTTAAGTGTGTTATTAAAGTCTCATATGCACCATTAATGGATTATTACAACTGTTCTCACCCTCTCCCATTCAACTGCAAAAATCCCCAATTCGGCCCTTGGGGAAATGGCACTATTTCACCTCCCAATACAACTAAACTGAGTAAAAATGCTTCAAATGCTCAAGTACAGTACATGAAACTTGTAGAAGACATCCATGGCAGTATATTGATCACAAATATATCAGAGAATAATCTATTCATTCAAAATCATCAGCATTACATTGATTCACAACAAGGTAGTGGGGAAATGGCACTGTTCTTTCATTAAAATTGAGATTTATACATTTCTACTTGGAATTTCGACCTGAAACTTTCTGGAGATGAAGAACAGAGTATTTACTTCATATTACAAAAGAAATGGGGCATTAAAAGCTCCCCCAAAGAGTACAATAGCTCACCAAAAACGCCCTCCCTCAAGGATCAAGAATATGCCATCAAAACTGGAAATGGTTGAAGGAGTGAGTTGCAATAGAAGAAACCATGAGCTGCCCTGTAGCTTACACCTGCAAATAAAGACTCCATTAAAGCTCCAAATGAAAGGTCTGAATGGCCTTTCCAATTACCAACTTGGATGAGAATCTTTCACCCTCGAAATTGGCCAAGGCAAGAAACTAGTCATCCACTAGCTCTCCCTCTTCACAAATGTAATTGCAAATTCTACAAATGATCAAAAGCCATTCTCATATTTCATTTCTACATTTTATAACCAACATTAGCCTTCTAAGGGTCTAAATCCTCTCAATAGATTCAATAGATTTCCATTTAGGAAATATTCCACATTTGCCACTTGTCTCCTAGTTCCAACCTTCCATCTTCTCCCAAATTCGATTTTGAGTCTCTTTGGCTTCTCAAACTCCCAAATTCGCCTTCCTTGAGTCTATTTTTGGGGCTGACATGTCATAGTGGTCAGATGTCAGAGGTCAGGTCTGCAATTTGTCATAGTTGTCATAGATGTTCCATCATTGGTGTCATAGGGGCTAGGGAATCTAGCCCAAGTGTCCACAAACTTCCACTTTGACTCTTTATCTTCCATGGAGGTTACTAATCCTTCCCAATTCGACCTAAGATGCTCAATGACATGTGTTATGACTTACCAACTCACCCAAGAGTGTTCACATTCCCATTAATTCGAATTTGCAAAAGAGAGATACCATGTATTATGAAAAATCAAGTTAGTGTGGGTCCCACATCCTCCATATGTCTCCAAAACCATTTGTCACCTAGTATTTCTCTTGAGCTTCTTTATTCACTCTATTTATTAAATACTTGAACCCTTATAATGTCTAAACATCATTTATTATCCCCCTTATTCCAAATCCCAAAGCTTCCACGCCAAACCTAGGAAACTAGTAATTTTCCTCCTTGGCAATTATTTGACGCTTAACATCAATTTTACAAACTCTAATGAATATGGCTAATGTGACTAGGCCATTGTGACCCAATTCCAAATTTGGGACATGACAAATCCTCCCTTCCCAATATTGCTTGTCCTCAAGCAATTTCAAACATGGGTGTTGAAGAACCTGCTTTTTGTATAATTCTTTGAAGTTGCCATTGAATTGCCAAACCTTGAGTCTTTGAGTTTCCATGAAGATTTTAGAGAGGAACCGCCATGCTTGCTGCTACACTACTCTGATAAAAATCACTTTATTAAGTGGGGAAATCCATCTCCCATACTGCTTGTTTCCCCAAAAAATTTGAAACCAATGAGATAAAAATTATTCCAGGGTCCCATTGCTTGTATTGCACCCCAATAATTAAGAGTGCTCTCCAACCCACACCATTAGTTAAGAGGATTCCTGGATCCCATTTTCTTGTATGCATCCTTCCAAACATCATGAGTACCAAATATATATCATCAAAGTACATAACAACATAATGAAAATGTACATCAAGGATATGCTTCATCAAAGAGTCATGAAAGTGCTTATACCTCCAAGCAAGTAGACCACCATTTTCCAAGTGCATACAAACTTCAAGTGACCAATCAAATTTGCTCCAATGACATAGGTGAGTATCCCATGTCCTATAATGCTGCTCCAAAAGGATGTGATATGCATCAAAATATTCAACCATGTATTCTTTCATCCAAGAAGTGAATGAAGAATCTCCACTAAAATCTGAACCAAATAATGAGCAGAAAAAACAAGAAGACTTCAAATGACTCAAAGAAGTCTCACCCATACATCCCTGAATGTGAGAGTCATAAAGATATAACAAAGTATGTGTCTTGCAACAAAAATGTTCTCCAATCATAAATATATTCACCCAAGTGTTGGATGAAGTTCCTCCAACATCAAATGAATCAAGTGTTGAGCAAGAAAAACCATGAGTCTTCAAGTGACTCAAATGCATATCATAGGTGCATTCGTGTAGATGTGTATCATCATAAAGTAACAAAGGATGCTGCTGCAAATGTGAATAAGAATGTGCTTCAACCATGTCATCATAAAAGTTAAATCTAGGAGTTCCATACTCCTCATGTGGCACCATCAAAAAGAACCCTTTCACCCATACTTCATTGAGACTAATGCTGCAAAACATGGAATTGTAGGATATAGGATAATGAACTAACTTACCCAAATGATAAAAAAGTGCAGAAGTTTCATCATGGGAAGGATCCATATGGGTAGTATCATGCAGCTCCTTCAAAAGTGTGAAACCTTTGTCATAGATTGGTTCCAATGTAGAGGAATCATGCTCTTCTTTAAAAATTGCATAACCTTCATCAAGAGACAATTCAAGTTCCTCTTCCACCACACCAAATGTTTGGATATCTTCAAGTTCATCTTCAAACACATTAAGCACATTCAAATTTTCACATTTCTCATGATCCACCATGTCATGAGAATCCTCCAAACAATCTACCATTTGACAATCTGAAACATAGGAGGAAAAACAAGTATCTTGCAACTTTTCAAGAAGTTGCTCATTTTGAATTGTGAGCTTATGAATATCCTCATTATTCTTCAAGTATGCATCATGTAACAATTCATTAAGCTCAAACAAATGGTTTCTATCAAAAAGCAAAGACATGAAATTACCTTTGATGTGGCACATTGCTCTTTGAATCTTCTCCATGTCTTCAATGAAGGATGTTTCCTCCAATGAAGTAGCTCTCCAACAAGAATTTGACACCAATGCTTGAGTGTCATGGAGAATGCTGAGGGACTCTTGGATCTTCTTTTCATTCATCTTTAAGGACCCTTCAAGAAAATGAGGCTCTTGCAAATGAACCTCCTCATCTTCTTCATTTTTGCTTGGACCAACTTCATGAAGCTCAAGTGGTGATGGGGAAGTTGATCTTGGTTCTTCTTTAACTGTTACAAGGTCTTCATTATCATGCTTAATGCAACTTGGGCTTGCAGCAACACTTTCAAAAGTGATCTCTATGTCACCAACATAGAGGTGTGAGCACCCATCAGTAGGTACTCCTTCATAGTTTAAGCATCCATCAGTAGATGCTCTTTGGTTCATGTCTAAGCTAGAAGGTGTCTCGAAATGATCTTCCATATTTTCAATAGAATCTTCTTCATGCTCTTGTGATGTCTCTTCATTTTTCTCCTTCAAACAAGCTGATTCATTTTTCCCCTTGTTTTCCTTAGGATCAGTATATTTGGAATCTCTTCTTGAATAAATCTCAAAAGCTCTCCTCAAGGAGGACATCATTTCATGCACACATATATGATACTCGCTCCAAGGGTTTTTACAAGAAGGGCATGAACCTTTCTTCACTAACTCCACATCTTCATTTTTGGGCCTATTTTCAAAAACATGTTCAGCATAGTACTCAAAAGACATGGCATTTTGTGTATTTTTGCTAAAAGCAAGATATTCTTGATATTTTTGATATTGTTGGGGCAAGGTTTTATATTTTGCTCTGCATCTTTGGAACTCACTCATAGAATTATTCTTGGTTGGTGTGACACACTCATATTCATCAGATTTAAAGCCATAAGAATAATCTTCATTTCTCTTGAAATTGTAAGAAGTGTTGCATGATGGCACCTCTTCCTCATACCATTCACATTCTGCTTCATATTGCTCATAAGCATCTGCATATTCCTCATAAGAATTGTACTCATAGGATTCATCATAATAGTAAGACATGGCTGCCAATTATTCTTGAATGTATGTACCTAATACAAAGGTGCAAGGACCATGCTCTGATACCACTGTAATGTCCCTTGTTAGGAATTTTATTAAAATGGCAATTTTCCACTTTTTTTCCCTAGTTCGACCTTTGACTAGTTTTGATCTCTACGTCCCAAATTTGCCCCAAATGATCCCAAATCTTCTGAGAAGGTATATGAACGAGATTAGAACATAAATATGTGTTTTAGGGATGCCTTTGGACCTTTAAAATACTTCTGCAAATACTCTTTCAATTCTGGCCAATGTAGGGAACTTTACTAGTAATTTGCCTTTTACTAGTATTGGTCTCTAGGTCTCGAATTGACTCCAAATGCCTTCAAATATTCAAGGAAGGTGTATGAATGAAATTATAACTTGAATATGATTTTTATGGATGACATATGGCCACCAAAAGACCTCTGCAAACTCTCTTAAGATTCTGGACCAATCATGCAATTTTACTAGTAATTTGGGGTTCAAATCCCCATGGGGTAAGTACTGAAAATGGCTTCCCAAATGCCTCCAAACCCACTCAAATTTATGAACATAGGTATGTAAGGTGTTAAGTATGTTATTAAAGTCTCATATGCACCATTAATGGATTATTACAACTGTTCTCACCCTCTCCCATTCAACTGCAAAAATCCCCAATTCGGCCCTTGGGGAAATGGCACTATTTCACCTCCCAATACAACTAAACTGAGTAAAAATGCTTCAAATGCTCAAGTACAGTACATGAAACTTGTAGAAGACATCCATGGCAGTATATTGATCACAAATATATCAGAGAATAATCCATTCATTCAAAATCATCAGCATTACATTGATTCACAACAAGGTAGTGGGGAAATGGCACTGTTCTTTCATTAAAATTGAGATTTATACATTTCTACTTGGAATTTCGACCTGAAACTTTTTGGAGATGAAGAACAGAGTATTTACTTCATATTTCAAAAGAAATGGGGCATTAAAAGCTCCCCCAAAGAGTACAATAGCTCACCAAAAACGCCCTCCCTCAAGGATCAAGAATATGCCATCAAAACTGGAAATGGTTGAAGGAGTGAGCTGCAATAGAAGAAACCATGAGCTGCCCTGTAGCTTACACCTGCAAATAAAGACTCCATTAAAGCTCCAAATGAAAGGTCTGAATGGCCTTTCCAATTACCAACTTGGATGGGAATCTTTCACCCTCGAAATTGGCCAAGGCAAGAAACTAGTCATCCACTAGCTCTCCCTCTTCACAAATGTAATTGCAAATTCTACAAATGATCAAAAGCCATTCTCATATTTCATTTCTACATTTTATAACCAACATTAGCCTTCTAAGGGTCTAAATCCTCTCAATAGATTCAATAGATTTCCATTTAGGAAATATTCCACATTTGCCACTTGTCTCCTAGTTCCAACCTTCCATCTTCTCCCAAATTCGATTTTGAGTCTCTTTGGTTTCTCCAACTCCCAAATTCGCCTTCCTTGAGTCTATTTTTGGGGTTGACATGTCATAGTGGTCAGATGTCAGAGGTCAGGTCTGCAATTTGTCATAGTTGTCATAGATGTTCCATCATTGGTGTCATAGGGGATAGGGAATCTAGCCCAAGTGTCCACAAACTTCCACTTTGACTCTTTATCTTCCATGGAGGTTACTAATCCTTCCCAATTCGACCTAAGATGCTCAATGACATGTGTTATGACTTACCAACTCACCCAAGAGTGTTCACATTCCCATTAATTCGAATTTGCAAAAGAGAGATACCATGTATTATGAAAAATCAAGCTAGTGTGGGTCCCACATCCTCCATATGTCTCCAAAACCATTTGTCACCTAGTATTTCTCTTGAGCTTCTTTATTCACTCTATTTATTAAATACTTGAACCCTTATAATGTCTAAACATCATTTATTATCCCCCTTATTCCAAATCCCAAAGCTTCCACCCCAAACCTAGGAAACTAGTAATTTTCCTCCTTGGCATGACGCCCTCCTTTTGGCTCACCTTGCACTTAGTGGAGCCTAATTGCACATTTTTATCCTTATTCTATGTCATTGTATGGTTTAGTCCCCAGTTTGTGGGTGCACTAACCATAAATTTAATAATTTGTCATTAGCTTTGTAGGCTCAAATTTGTAAAAGGTTGAGGGTTGTCTCATATAAATAAGACAACCTCACCTCATTTGTAAATCATGGACAAGGGTTCAAATATGAGATTTTTTATTCTTCTCTTGGTATATTGGAGTATTTGAAGCTATGCACACCTCTCTTGGAAGTCTTTTTTGCTTGAAGGACAAATTGATGGCGTTCTAGGGTTTGATTTTGCACATGTTAGGTTGATGCTAGACTAGTAATAACTCATGCTCAAGGGTGACCTAAGTCGCACAACTTTGTTCATTCTTGATTAATGTTGGTAAGTTTTTTTCCTAACCTTAGTTTAACGTTGCTCTTGAAGTGCTTTGGACTGAGTTAGGGTTTGTTTGCTAGCATTTTATCAACTTGCTTGAGGAGACCTTCCTACCAAGGAGTTCTCCATTGTTTTGTTGGGCCTTGGACTTCTCTATTTACCCTAACTAAGGTTTCGCTACCTAACTCTTGAGGTTGCTAGCTTAGCCCTAGTTGCAAGTATTGAATACCGTCTCAAGAGGAGGGATGATGAGACACAAATCTAATACCCTATCTATCAATCCTCTTTTTATTAATTTTTACATGTTTTATTTTATGCAAAAAATACATAAAAATATTTTACTAATGGAAAAAACCCTAAAAATCTAATTAAGTTAAAAAATCCCAAAATAGCCTTGATTTAGTATTTCTGGTCCACCCTAAAATTTATCCCTAGGATTTTATGAGGGAATCCTCTTTTGAGGAAGTGCATTGGGATATGTGAAACCCTCGTAATTGGTGAATTAGAGGGCATATGGTATTTTTGGCTTATCCTACAATTTCGCCCAAGTCCAATTGTCCTTTCCTTGAGGTTGCACTTTTTGGAGGGATGCCTTGGGAAGTGTGGCATTGCCTTGGGAGACGTGAAATTGCCTTAAAAGGCGTGATATTATTTGGAATTTGTGATAAGGTGAATAAATCCATTTATATATGATTCTTGTGTCTCTAATTGATGTTGTTTGACTTCGATAAGGCACTGATCATATCTATTAAGGTTTCGTGGAAGGTATTTGTGGTTTGTTGGTGGTTGCAGGGATCTTTCATTGGTTAGGGTCTCCCCTAGGTTTTGGAGTTACCCAAAGTGTTGAGAGGTTAGATTGTGGTGACGTTGGGTCTAACTCTCTCCTGTGATTATCGTCATAGCACTAGGCCTACATAGCCTTGATTTGCAAAGCGGTGCTAGTTTGAGCGGTAATAGGGGGGTTATACTTTATTCAAGAACTCATATGGTTAATAATTAATGTGAATGCTTCTATTTCATTTGTAATATCATTGTATATTAATGCATATTCGAAATACTGAATTGAAGAGTCTCCCGTACCTAAGTAATTATCCCTAGTTAGATTCTCTTCCTTAAAAAATAGAACTAGGCCGGTATTTGGGGTTAGCTAGGTCTTCTCAGTTAGCCTTAGAAAAAGCTTGGATAAAGTCTCTCCCTTGGTTAGTTTAGGTTCATTTACTGTTGGACCCAGGAGACCTAAAAGAGGAACTCCTATTGCTAGTGACATGTTGGGAAGGAGGTTCGTAGTTGTGCTGGATTAGCGGTCGATTCCTTGCCTATCCATTGACTGTTAGGTTGTGCATAAACAAGACTTATGCAATTTCTTGACTTGTTGATTCCATCACCAAGAACTTATCCAACCATAATGAAATGTTCTTTTCTAAACTTACTTTCTCTTTCGATATCTGTCTAAAATATGATTTGTCTTCCCACAATGAAGAAAAGGATGGAGATCAAAACACTGATTCTCCATGTGATCAACTTGATGATAATGTTGGCACTTGACATTCTGATGTTGAATTGACACATGTGAAGTGGAATCTCCTAGAAGGAATCTTGCACTAAGGAATTGGATTTGATTGGAATAGTTGGGAATGTGAATGGTAACTTCCTTATCATATGCAAGTCCTATTTTTTGTTTGTTGTCGCGGATTTCGTCCCATGGTCTGATGATAGGTTTGGAAAGATCATTCTGTACTTCTTGATGTCCTTCATTAATATTTTATTCAAATTTAAATTCATTGCTAATACTATCACTCTGTGCTTCTTATGGTTCATCTTAAAAAAATGTCTTCATCAATTCACTGTTTATGACTAGTTCTTTGTCATGACCAGTGTTATCACATCCATGTTAGCTGGAGCTACCATGCTGCAGATTGTGTGGTTGGGGACCATGCTACATTTTTTTTTCCATATCAAAGATCAGATGCCTTCAGAGGGGGTATGCGTTGTATTCAGATTGCCCCGAGCAGAGATATCAAAGGGGACAGATGGTTTTGTATTGGTCCAGACATACTACAGAGCAGTTGCCACAGGGGCACCCTTCCTTGCCGAGCTTTGCATAATCCCATTTGAGAGAGTTGCTTTGCCATATTCTGATGAGAGTACCACAGAGTATTGCTGGTTTGCCACTTATTGCCCGGATTCAGTAGAGATCCAGTGTCAGAGATAGCTTCAGCAGCAGGTATATGGTATGGCAGGTATAGCACTTTATGGTTTATTGCACATGTTGTTAAGACTTGTTTATTTATGATAGTACACAGACTTGACATATGATGTTTGATGTGGTGATCTCGGTTGTTTATTATGATGTGTATGACCCTGAGTGATGTCAGTCCACCCCATTGTAGTAGACTCATGTATATGCACACTGGTCCCTACCCCACTATCGGTATAGATTTGGTCATTTCGTCCTCCTTGGCAGCTAACCTTGGATCCACCTGTCACTTCCTTCCATCCATTCGACTCATTCATGATGATTTTTCCCGACTTGGACCTTGATTTGTGGCCTTGAGGATCCCCTTCCCCATTGACCTCTGCGTATGCCATGATTCCTTGTCTTTTGTGCCTCGGCTCTTTAGTGTGTGAGATGCATTCTCAAACCTGGGATTTGCTCCTGTCGGTTGCCCCCGATGTTGCAATGCAGTATAGGATTGTGTAGACTCACCGGGTGTTCCCCATTGGTCGTCAAAGCGTTTTCACTTGCCCCCATTACTTTGCAGTATGAGCACCTTGTTATATCTTTTGAGATATGGATGTAGCCCAAAAAGGGCCTTGAAATGTAATGAAATGAAGAAATGTAAAAGAAGCCAAAAAGGCTATGTGAAATGTATAATCAAGCCAAAAAGGCTAAGTATGAAAGTCAAATGTAAAAATCCAAGTAATGTGTTTTTGAACACACACAGACACAGGTCAGCCATATATATCAGCATTGAAGTGGTTATTTCCTCACCTAGTCTTGCGGGGCAAGGAGGTGAGATGGAGTAAGGGACAGCTATGCGAATTGTCCCCTAGAGTCTCAAGTTACGATTTGCCAGACACCCAGTCATGGCGGCTCTAGAAAAGATCCTCACGGAGTCTTCTGAAAGCATGGATGTGAGTTGCAAGGTGCATGTTAGATGATCAGTGGTGGTTTCCCTGCACTATACCCATTTGTGAGGCACCGCCCTTCCCTGTGTATTGTCATGGTATGCTTATGTTAGTGGGTCCCGCCTTCCCCGTTATCCTAAGGGTCACATGGTCTTGGTCCTCGTCTTCCCTTATCCTTCACCTTGTTTATTCACCTCACCCAAAGTTAGCTAGGTGTTCAAGTCTATAAGTTGTGCATAGCATTTAGTCTTTGTTTGAGGTGGTGGGCCCACCTCACCCAGAGCCTATATTTATTGAGATATTTTTGTTTCGATCACCACATCGGCATTATATTGTTTTAAGTAATGTACTAACATAAATAAGGAAGCCTTGATGCTTCATGTTGCTTACAGGTTCTCAGCCATTGCCATTTTGACCAGATTTGACTTGGTCAAACCAGGTTGACTAGGCAAAAATGGGCTCGAAAAAAAAGTTGCGATCAAGATTTCGATTTTGGTCATTTATTATGTTTTTGGGTCCCATATGCGCCTCCAAGTGTCAGAATTTGAAAAAGTTGAAGCATTGATGAGATTTTTAATTATTATGGGTCACCAGGGACTTGTTTTAATTAAAAATCTTGGATTCTGGGCAAACAGTGCCTAATTGATGGATCGGGGTCATTCAAGTGACCATGTATACCAGATTTGGGGTCTACGATCGTATTGCAGCAGACGGTTCGTCAATCCGGGCAATATAAGTGGGTCAAAAGCCCAAATTACGTCTTCAGCAATAAATTAATATGGAAATCAAAATTTGGCAAAGGTAACTATTGAAAATGGCAAATGCAAAGGTTGGCTAATACAAGGGGGTCTCCTAAGGTAATTTTACTATGTTTGGACATTCTATTTATGTTGTGGACCCCTCATTTTGCCCAGCTCATCACATGGGACGAATTTTCCCATAGAGGGGCGTTTTTGACTTGGCAAAACTTCATTTTTTGCAAGTTTTATGTATTGAGACTATGGCTTAGTGGTATGGGGGGCTAAAACAGCCCATAGGCACCCCCCAACCACCTATTGTATGTGTTTTATGGGCCCCATCCTCCACATGGGCATTAGAGGGCAATTCGCCCCCCCTCTCTAGCTTGCATCTCCACCATCGATTTGGGTTTGGGGAGAGTCAATCCCAACCATTGATTATGGAGGGAATTAGGGTTGATCGAGAGCCTTTCTCTACTTAAGAGAGGAGCTCTCTCATTTGGAGGTCTACTTGGCATTTTGTAAACTTCAGATTTGGTAATAGAGAGACATTTACTCCGAGCTACTTTTGAATATGGTGATGGAATGTTATGGTGTTGATTATTAGCTTATTTCCAGTGCATTGTTGAGTGATTTTGTGGTGTCCCCATCCTTCCTTGGCCAAATGAATTGCAGGTGAAATCGACCACTTGAGGGGGACGCAACTCTTGAGCTAGCAGCTCCACGTTGGTGTTCTCTCTTCGGGATTTTAACAAGGGAAGTAAACTTACACTTGTTTCTTGCTTTCCTTCATTATTTGTCGTTCATTTGTTGATGATTTCTTGCTATTTGCCATAGTTACTGACTTATCTCTCTCTGGTAGGTACAAGGGCGAACTGGGTCAACTGGCTGGACCAAAAACGCTAGGGGAAAACGCACTATTGCTCAGCATTTGGTCTTCAGGATTTGTCTTCAACACCAAGCTCCTCCATCTCTATCATTTCAGGTAGGAAATCCCTGCTTGTTTCTTGTATTTTCATTTCCATTGTGAATGTTAAGCTGCAAAACAATAAAATAAACCTTGCATATTAAAAACTCAAAATTCCACCGTTAAAACTTTGTTTTTCTTTTTAACCTGCTTTTGAAATAATCTTAAATGCTTGAATCCAAAATTTCAGTTTGATTAGACTCCATTTGCCCTTAGAACTAGCAGTGGTACATTTGGCAAAAACGCCCTCCTTGGGCGTTTTTCTCTTACTGTCTAGCTGGGTTATTTTGGGGTTATGGGTAGTTTGGATTTGTGTTTAAAACATTATTTTATCACTAAAAATCAAACTATCGTTTGCTAGAAGTGCCTTAAAACATTAATTTGTCGCTGCCCTAGGTCCACTAATTCACTGTTTAACCCTCTTCCTTGGGCAGAATTTGCATCTCTCCATCACTTCTAGTTGGTTTCGGATCCTTAACTAAATTTCCAGCCATATAATTACTGATCTAATCTATTTCATTCATCACATTTGATTGCTGGTCACATTCCATTTTACATACTTATTTCATACTTGTGCCCAACCAGTGGTTGAGATTGAGCTTAGGATCCATCTGATACTCACCTCTTGTTTGCATCCATTTATCTTCTTTGGGGGTTTGGGTGTCTGATTTGTTGCTTAACCATCACTGGTTGAGCGGGGTCTCCTCCCTGACTTGGCTACTTGCCTTGTCTGAAGCGACAAATGCCTTGTCTGGTGTGACTACCGTTCCTTGAACAGTGTGTTACTCCCCATTTTTACATGGGTGGTCACTAGAAAGTAGAACCAAGATGTTGGTTCAGCTGAGGATTTTGTTTCAATTCTGTGGATGCTGATCAAAGATGAAAGTGATAACCGAAGCACATCTGAAATGTGATATCAAAGATATAGTGGTCACGGTGCCTGCCTATTTTAGCATTTCTCAGAGGAAGGCCACTAATAACGAAGCTTTTTGGTTATGGTGCCCAAGGTGCCTGCAGGTTTGGCTCGTATGAGTACTTCAAGAAAGTTTACTGTGATGCTGCTGGCCTAGAAGTCGAGCATAGAAAAACACTAATCTGTCTCGCATCCAGTGCTTCTGCACAGCTAATTGCTGATGTTGCTCTATGTCTTGTTGAAGCTGTAAAAGTTCAAGTTCAGACACAACCTAGATTTGCTAAAGTCTTGGTAGATGGATTTCCAAAGCTCTACACAACTGAAGGCTGTTCAGGGTTTTACAAAGGAATTGTTCCTTTGTGGTGTCGGAACCTTCCATTCGCTATGATGATGTTCTCAACATTTGAACACACAGTCGATTTCCTATATCAAAATGTTGCACAAAAGCAAAAGACTGAATGCTCAGTAATTCAACAACTGGCAGTAACATGCACAGCTGGGTATATGGCTGGTACTGTTGGTACAATCCTTGCAACTTCTGCTGACAATATTGTTTCAAGCTTGTATAACAAAAAGGCAGATACAATTCTGCAGGTTGTGAAGAGCATCGGTGCATTTAATTTGTTCACCAGAAGTCTCCCAATCCGTATGGCATTTCCGTCCCACAATGGAAGAAAGCCGAGACTCGAGTTTCCTGAGAAATCAAAGTGCATTGGTGGTCAGTTTCACAATTAGCACTGACAGCTACTCGAAAAAAATTCATGTGCTTTTTTGAAATGTCTTCCACAGAGTTTCGAGCGTGAGCTCCCATGATCAAGCCATTGCAGGCGAACTGACCCGAGCTATAAAAGTAAAAATAAAAAAACGTTGATGCTGCAAAATGAGGGCAAAATTTGATCCGACCATTGTTACTTTGCCCCGATCATTCAATGGAGACACTTCCATTTTCAATTTATCAGGTATTGTTACAGGGAGCAGCACTCACGACTCTGAGGTCACGTTATTAGCAGCCGATTGGTTGATGTTAAGCTCACCTACTCTAATCGTCCAACATTGCGATTCAGTGCCAAAACTCGGGTCTCAGCACACAGCCAAGCTTATAACTAAATCGCCGGTCATCACCGTTCTAATAAGTTTTCGTAGCAGCCGATTAGTTGATGCATTCAATAAATTTGCCCAGAATTCAGCGAGATATCAACACACGGCGAAGGTTAAATTTTTCACGCCATTTGCTCGGGGTTTAACAAGGTCATCAGCACGCAGCCGATTCATAAATTTCAGGACATACCTCGCAATTTCCTTGACAGCCGAATGGTATAGAGTGCAGCTTTCTGCGGTGTCAAGTTTTACTTATGCTAAAACTGCCGAGGTTTATCATCATGATCACGTGGAGTGTTGAGGTGTATCATACAGCAGTAGGCTGCATCCTCACAAAATGGCGTTTTTGGAGCGGCTCCCGTACACAAATTTCGGTCCACATCATTGGCTATTGTCTGCGTAGACTTGAACTTAGCTGAGTCAACTCTTGACAACTATCTTAAAATCACAATTTTGTTATAAAGCTGTCAATTACAGCTGCTCTTAGAAAACGCCAGTATGCAGCGCTGTTTCTTCCTCGTGGCCATTACAACTATACACTATTGACAGCTGAGCACTAAGATGACAACCAGTGTGTTCGGAAAAGCTCACCTGTGGCAGCGTTTTGCTTGGATAGCTTCGCCACGTATCAAGCATTTCACCAGTTGCCACACTGATAAGTCGACTTTATGGTTTTATTTTATCCTAACCTAGGTAGTTGTTCCATTAATAAAATAGGTTTAGTCATGTGTGCGCTGGGATGAAAAGGTGGATCTAAGATTCACTTTTCACTTATTATTTTATTATTTTATTTCTAAAAATAAATGAAGGATTTTAGGTCTATATAACAGACCTTCCTTCTTCTTTGTAAGCATGGAAATTTTTTTTGGGTTTTCTCTCCCTGTCGAGCTTAATGAAAAAATCAGCTGGTTTTGTGGACAGATGGAGCATTCTTCATGTGCTTGTGTGATGTATTTCAAATTGTAGAATGAATCTAGCTTGTGAGGGCTTTATCAAGCACAATAGATTAGCCATTTAGGATTAAGTTGGTTAATTATGCTTGAACAATTAGTTTCTCAATGGACATCAGTATTCGGTTGTACGAAATGTTGATTAAGATTTGATTGTTTATGCATTCTAGATTCGTCTCACTTTTTATGAAGCATAAATCCTCCATGAGCCCTCTTTTGACTCCATTTCCCCTTCTGGTATTGGCACTGGTCTTTCCCTGAGGATTGATCTTCCCTTCTTTTCCATCACCCATTTAAAAACTATCTTTTGTTACATCCGTTTCTCTAAGGCAGCCTTTTCCATTCACCTTGCCCATTACTGTACCTGCCTTAGCGATCCTATTTTAGGGATACCCCCCTAGTGTTGGAGAAGAGCCAACCTGAAGCGAAGAGGAGAGGAGTGTGGTGACATGGGCCTCTCTCCTGAGAGAGTTGTCATTCCAGCTGGTGTGTTGTATTTTGGGCTTTCAAACGACACGCATCCCATTTCGGAGGACAACACGGTGGACTTGGCGTCTGCAGGTTACACCTACCTGGATGCTCACCCTCTACCATCCTGGACGAGATATCTTCCATTAGCAGCTAGAGTTAGTGTGATAACAACCAGTTAAGAAATCATTAATCATATCTTTTGTTGTATTTGTATCACGTAGTTGTATTAGGTCATTGGTGTCACAAGTTGCACCAACCATTTGCATTAAGTCATTGGTGTCACAAGTAACATTTTTGTTCTTTTGACATATGTTTAAAATATGATTTTTCTTTCCCACAATGAAGACAAGGATGGAGATCAAAACACCAATTCTCCACGTGAGCAACTCAATGACAATGTTGGCACTTGGCGTTCTAATGTTGAACTGAAACATGTGAAGTAGAATTTCCTGGAAGGAATCCTACCCCGAAGAATTGGATTGGTTTGGAATAGTTGGGAATACGAAAAGTAACTTCCTTATCATATCCATGTCCTGTTTTGTCACTTGTGTTTGTTGTCGTGGATTTCTTCCCTAGGTTTGATGATAGGTTTGGAAAGATAATTATGTACTTCTTGATGCCCTTCATTAATATTTTCTTCAAATTCAAATTCACTGCTACTACTATAACTCTGTGCTTCTTGTGACTCATCTTCAAAAAATGTCTTCATCAATTCTCTGTTTATGACTAATTCCTTCTCATGACCAATTAAGGAATCATTACCAATTAAGGAATCATTAGTCATATCATTTGTTGTATTTGTATCACCTAGTTGTATTAGGTCATTAATGGCGTCACAAGTTGCATCAACCATTTGCATTAAGTTACGTGTTACAAGTTACATCCATTATTTGTATGAGTTCATCGGTGTCACAAGATACATCAACCATGTTCTCAATTTGTTCCTCCTTTTCAATTAATGTTGTTCGAATGGCTTCAATCAATTGATCATTCCATTCAGTTTTCTTATGAAGATTATGAATCAGATTATCCAGATTTTGTAAGTTGTCATGTAGTTCTTTGATTTCTTGATTAGCGCTTTGCAAACACTTTCCTCCTTTACCCATTTTTAATTTTCACTTGTCACGCTTGCTTGTACTCACTCACTTGCACTTGTCTTTATGTCACGCTCACTTACTTTTATGTCGACTATATGGTGTCAAGTACTACCGATCATGCACCGTAGAGTGTGATTTTACAATGATTTGAGCTTTGCAATGTGAAGCCTCATTCAATCTCAGGCAGGTCCTTATTCAATTACATGTTCAAGAAATTCTTGTTTGACCACTAATTCTTTCACAATTTAATGATTTAACTCCATTTCAATGGCTTGTCCTTCTTCAATTTTCAATGATTTAATCAATTCTTGACTCGAAGGATAATATTTGGATTTACAATTTGCCACTTAATGTGCTCGTTTATTTGTCAAATTATAAATTAGTGTCAGATACTAGACACAAAACATCATAGGAATCAAAGAAAATCATGCACCATCGAACACAAGAGAAAAGTGTTCCTTAGGTTCCTTTATTCTGATTTTGGGCAGGTCTAGGACATGTCTACCACCAAAAAACTGAAACCTTGTTATTCATATCTTATGAGTTGTAATCCTTATCAACATTTGTATTCATTTGATTATATGAATTTATAGTACATCAATCTGACCACCTCCAGATCTAGATCTTATTGACAACTCATCAGTGGATAAGGATGACACCTCATCAGTAGACAAGGATACAACTCATAAGAAGGTGATCTTGAACTTTGTGATTGTCTAGAGACTCACAGTCTAACAGGTTAATTGTAGTGCCATTTATTCTTACACGTGCTGTTTACAAATCTCGTTATTGACTACTCATTACTATAGGTTCAAGTATACATAGTGATTTTCCTTTTATGATCTCTAATACTTGGTTCCCTATTTCTTGAAAGGCTATTTAAGGACAATATTGCGGGAATTCTTCCCGTAATCAAGCTTGCTTTTTTATTTGTTTTTTCATGTTCTATATTTCACAATTCATAGCTTAGAGATGCATTATGCATTCCTTGTATCTATTTATTCATCTCCAACATACAAGCAGACATAATAACTTTGCATTCTTATTTTAAAGGCAATGCACATGATCAAGATCTTTTTACGATATTGATGCCTTCAAAAATCGCGGCAGTCTAATGTGCTTAACTTGGTGTGTGCGTTTGTACTTGCATTGTTATGCAGTGAGTGGAAATTCCAAGGGAATTACAATAAATGCAGTGTTTGTCTCTGAGGCAGCAGGTCACGTTCTTTTAAAATATGCTGGAGATTCAAATATGGAATGTTGGATTATTCCCTCTCTCAAGAACACATCATGGTCAGCAATGGTAATTTCTTTTGCGTCACTGGTTGCCACGGCTGCCGTGCTTGCACTGTGCGTCTTTGTACGTAAGTATTGGCTCCAACGAGTTAGACATGGACTCCCACGTCTTGACCAGTTAAATGGTATGAGTTTTCAGCAAGTGAAAGCATTACCGAGTCTGATATTCAATTCTGTTGCTGGAAACAACTGTACATCAGAAACCTGTGCTATATGTCTTGAAGACTATACTGCTGGTGAAAAATTACGGGTCCTTCCTTGCTGCCATAGTACGTTGGTTCTACGCAAGTCCTTTGGTGCCTTTTTTGATAGTGATATGGCTGTGCAGTTAGTTATTTTGTTTGTTTCTGGAAATGTCTTTTCAATAAATACTTTCTGTATGAAGTGCAGTAACTATTTGTTCTATAGTTACGATGATATTGGTTGGTTCTTTTCTTGGCAGGATTTCATGCCCTTTGTATAGATTCTTGGCTCACAATGTGGCGGACATTTTGCCCTGTATGCAAACGCGACGCACGGATTATAACTGGAGAGCCCCCAGCAACGGAGAGCACCCCACTTTTGTCTGCAACTTCTTTATTGTATTCTCCTATCCCATCGGCACAGTCATCCTTTATAGGATCTCCATCTATGCATGCATCTCCAAGTTCAGTGCTGCCTCATGCCGAGTCAGCATGTTCTCGTTATTCTTTGAATGTCTCATTGTACATGCCACAAACATTAGATTCTTGTAGTGTTTCCTCCCTTCTGAGTAGAAACTCTGCTAACATTGCACATACTTCTCTGTTGTCCTTGGATATTCAGTCATCATTGTTTTCATCCCAAAATTCCCTTTCTCTGTCTCCACATATGACATCACCTGTAGATTCTGGGCCAGACTGTCATAATGCATCTCCGCAATTTAATGCCTCATTCACTCTTCCACCATGCATTCCATCCTGTGGCGGGTCATTGGGAGTAATGTCTCCTTTCAATTCAACACACTCGTTACCAGGTTATCAGGAGTGTTATGCATAACTATTGGGCATTAGCATGGAGGATCTCATACAGATTTCCTTGCTATGGGGCAGTGCACTGAGCTGTAGATAGTGGTCTGTGCTAACTAGCCTTTTTCTGGTGTGACACTAAGAGGACATATGAACTTCCTGTTCTTCGTGAAGGCAGCTGATGTCATATCATTTTACAATAGCTGTATAGCTCTAGTTTTTTCAATTTATATCTGAATTGGGTTGTGTTTCTAGTCCTTGCAAAAACTAAGATCTTATGGCGTAGGTAGATTATTCTGGTTAAATTGCAAATTTAGCGTTTTTGTTGCTTTTATATTTCCATTAGGACTAGACTTGTAAAGGTTGCTTCCTAGTAGAATTGTGACGTTATGAGTTGAAGTTAGAATAGTTTAGTGGATATTCTGCTACTGCTGATGAAATATTATTATTGTTCATGTAGTGAGAGTTCAATATCTATCATATCCGAGTCTTGGGTTAAATCATCTTGATGATTCAAAGTTGTAAATTTTCCATGGAAGGAATGTTGAATTCTGTAAACAGTATTAAGCTGAATGCAAAGCAGCTGTTGGAGTCTTGATTAAGAAGTGTTCCAAGCAAGTGGTATGTGTTTGATGTAAATGCCTTCTATTTTACTGGAGCATGATTTATATTAGATAGATACAAAGGAATATAGAGATCAGAGTTGAAAAAATCGCCGAGAAATCGCGCTTCTTTCAAAAAATCGCGCAGTTTTACCTCTGCTGAAAAATCGGCGCTTAAAAATCACGATTTTTTAAAAAATCGGCGATTTCCGACTTTTTCAAAAAATCGGCGATTTTTTCGAGTCGAAGGAAAAAATTACCCAGGGTTTTTCACAGTTTTAAAAACTCGGGTTTTTTTTTTTATAAATTTGGTGAGTTTTGTACATGTAACATTGATGTCAACAATACTAAATGGTAATGTTTAAGAATTAAAGTAAAAGTGACATTCTCTTTATCTTTCATTTTCCACATTCTCTTTATCTTTCATTTTCCATCCTTTTACTTAAATTTGTAACATTACCATTAATTGTTTCAGGATGTTTGAGAGTGGTTCCAACCTCATCAGACTTCATATGCAAAAAGTAGGATTTTAGATCCCATTTAGAATTCAACAAACTTAATGGTTTCAGGATTTCAGGATTCCAACGTTTCTAGTGGATTCTATCATGTATGTGGGTAAGGGATTGGAATATAATGAAGTACATCAAACTCTCTATGTACCTTGATGTTGGTGGTGTCGATGCCTGATTGTTAAAGTTGTTTGAATTCCACTGTCATGACCTTAATAAAAAAAATGTACCCTTCAGTCAAGCAAAATCACTTATTAAGCATGGGAAGCTCTTTCTACCTTATTTTAACGCTTGGATTAAGAAGTTTGAACAAAATTGTAGGGTGTTAATTGATGCCCTTGGAGGATCAACTTCGAGATTGGAAGCAGAGGCAAAGTCTAGAGCCTAGAGGTGGGGGAACATGGTGCTATTGATGAATATGATCTCGACATAGACAATGATTTTGATGATTATGTTTTTTCAATTTTGATTGAGATATGTATTGCACTTGGTGCCATTTTGATAATATTTTGTTTCTAATGGTTTGGAATCATAGCTTGGAATCTTTAATATATATTTTTTTCTTTAAAATTGTAAAATTTTATGTATTTTTTAACAGTCTGAGTCATTGAAATAAAACCACTCCAAGTTATTTGCATCCACTACATCTATATATTAGTGCTTTTTACATATTTATGTTCCAATGTGTTTATCTGATGTTATTGTTGCTTTATATGTTTAAAATTCTGAAAAAAATGAATGTATTTTGTATTTTTTAATGTTTGCCGATTTTTTCCGATTTTTTCGCCGATGTTGCCGAGAAATTGTTTTCGGGACCCTTGCCGACTTTTTGCCGAGTCTAACTTTTTCAACATTGATAGAGATGCCCCAGCTGTACCTCCAGGCGCTTTGTAATTAAAAATTACAAAATGATTTCCTGATCACTAATTTGAAAAGTCACACAAATCGTGGGTGCGCTTGGAATTTGCAGAAGACTCCAGCACAGATGTGGCAACCATCCCAAAATTACGAATCGGGAAAAGACACCCTAACCCCAAATGTTTTTATAAATATATATTTGACTTGTATCTCGAAAAAAAAGGAGAAGAATGTTTTGGAAAAAAACATAAAAATTAGAGATTACACGGTTTCTGTTTTCATCATTCATGCAGTGATAATTCATATTCGAGATTTGGATTCTTCATTTATAACATCATACATAAACAAAATTCAGAATTAAAAGTAATGAACTATTAAGCTTCTAACAAAATTAAAATTTAGATTCCTACATAAACAAAATTTCTAATTTTTAAGTTCAAATTTTCATTAGTTACGTCAAAATAAAGGTCTAGAAATTCCATAATAAATTCATAATCATACAAAGGACAGTTTTCTGCCTAAAAAGAAGATTTATATAGACATTGCATTCCAAACATGCTTAATGAGAGTGTTGCTATGACAAATTTTCTGTCCAAATGTCTGAGGATGGTTTTCTGCTTGAAAAGAAGATGCCTAAAGATGTTGCATTCAAATCTTGCAAAATGAAATATTGCTATGCCAATATTTTTGTCCAAATGTCTAACGACGGTTTTCTACGTGCAAAGAAGATGTCTAGATACAATGATGAGCATCTGAACCAAGAAAAACAACACCAAATTAACTCTTCAAAGACAGGGGCTATAAGAAATGGCAGGTTGAGAAGGCATTTCGGAATACCAAAAAGACTCATAGACCCTGTGAACCAAAAGACGCTTCCACATGTGAACACAAGGTACTACTCCCTTATGTTGGAGGTACCTTAGTAAAGATCACTAGGATTCTAAGAAAGAGGCATATCAAATCTATTTTTCAGCCTCCTAGTACCATCAGAAACCTCTACAAATCGGTCAAAGACCTTGTGGATCCTCATTTTCAGAAAGGAGTATACCGTATCCTGTGTTTTTGTGGCCTATCCTATTTTGGTGAGATATGTAGGTCTTTTCAAGTTAGAATTAAAGAAGACATAGCTGCTATTAATCACAAGTGGGTGAAGTCTTTTGTTTTAGCTGAGCATTCTAGTATGACAAATCATCATATATGTATGGAAGACACGAAAATCTTAGCAAGGGTTGATCACTTATCCAAAAAGCATGTAAGGTAGGCTATAGAAATTGTGTATGATAACCATTGTCTTAATACAGATGATGGCCCAAAGCTAAGCAAGTCCTGGCTCCCTATTCTTCATAACCTCTCCAATAACAATCATCCTCTAACCTAATCTCTCCTTGGTTTGTGGTCTTCTTCCTTTTCCTTAGCGTTATTAATTTCTCCTTGGTTTTTTGTCTTGTTCCTCTTCCTTAGCATTGTTTTTCTTGGCCGTTTCTTTTTATTTTCTTCCGCCTTTTCCTTGTTTTCTCCTTCTCTATTCCCCCCCCCCCTTTCCCTTGTCTTAGCAAGGGTTGATCACTTATCCAAAAAGTGTGTAAGGGAGGCAATAGAAATTGTGAATGATAACCATTGTCTTAATACAGATGATGGCCCGAAGCTAAGCAAGTTTTGGCTCCCTATTCTTCATAACCTCCCCAATAACAATCATCCTCTAACCTAACCTTTCCTTGGTTTGTGGTCTTGTTCCTCTTCCTTAGCGTTATTAATTTCCCCTTGGTTTTTTGTCTTGTTCCTTTTCTTTAGCATTATTTTTCTTGGCCGTTTCCTTTTCTTTTCTTCCACCTTTTCCTTGTTTTCTCCTTCTCTATTTGCCCCCCCCCTCCCTTGGTTGTTCTTCATTTCATTTAATTTATTTAAGTTTTTTTGTTTGTCCTCCCTCTTGTTAAAATTTTGATTATAGTAGTATAATTTTCATCTCATTCAACTTATAAACAATGTAGGATCACTTAAAGAAAAATTATGCACATAAACAATAGATATAATAGTTTATCCCGGGAAAACCCAAACTCGGAAAAAACCCAACAACCCTTTCTTACTCAAAGATTCAATACAATAAAGATAAAAGTACAAGAAGAATAGATGCCCAAAGAAAACAACTCCAAATGTCTTCTGCTACCCAAAAATTTGAACTTCCTTGCTTGAGCGAACTTGCTTGAGTTTAGTGAACAAATGAGGAGAGCAACACTCCTATTTATACATTACTTTTTGGTAAATTCCTTACTGGGCCGACTTAGTTGCTTTACTGGTTCGACTTGTCATTTTGGAAAATAAAAATACATTTATTGTTTTTTTATTTTATTTTGTAGGTCGACTGGGCTAGTGAGGATGCCTCACGTAGCTACATCATCAACACTCCCTCTTAGCTAGAGAGGTATAATCACGCTGGAACTCATCAAGCATCATCTGGTCGTCACAACTAGACTCGTACATTTGGGCATCATCTGATCGTCTCGGATGGACTCGTACATCTGGGCATCATATGATCATCTCGGTTGGACTCGTACATCTCGTCATCATAAGCAAGGTCAACACATTCCATACATGACAACATCCCACACAGGGATCCAAATATACTCTATACAAGAGTCCTCTCCACACATGAGAATGTTCCTCACAGGAACTATAGTTCACACATAACTCCTCTCGGTCTACATAGGACCGCCTGTCCTTACTGGACTAAGCTCATCTCGGTCGACATAGGACCACCTATCCTACTTGGACTAAGCTCTTCTCGGTCTACTCAGGACCACTTGTCCTACCTGGACTAAGCTCTTCTTAGTCTACTCAGGACTGCTTGTTATACTTGGACTGAGATCATTATCGGTCTACAAGGACCGCTTGTCCTACTTGGATTGAGCTCATTATCAGTCCACAAGTATTGCCTGTCCTACTTGGACTAAGCTCATTATCGGTCTACAAGGGCCACCTATCCTACCTGGACCGAGCTCATTATCGGTCTACAAGGATCGCCTGTCCTACCTTGATTGAGCTCTTCTCGGTCTATAAGGACTGCCTGTCCTACTTGGATTAAGAGCACTCCCTCTCATAGAGAGAATCATTCTCCAATACTCCAAGTCTTTCATGAAGTACGCAAACTTCACTCTGGAAAGAGGCTTGGTGAGAATGTCGACAATCTGATCATGAGTCAGAATATATATAGGCGCTGAACTGCTCCTCTCTGTACCATGTCTCTAATATAGTGGTACTTGATCGTCACATGCTGCAACTGCTCCCTTTGTGCTGGAATCTTCTGCTCCCAATGCACTAGAGCATACCACTGCAAGTTGTACTACTGGACACTGTTGCTCATCCATTAGTGTCATGTCTCATCAAGTGAGTCTACTGAGATGAACTTCTTGTTCTCTCAATAATACTGGATGGCAATCTAGACTCCTTCTGGATCTTTGCTGCAGATTCCCTTTGCAACTCTGCATCATAATCTCCTTCTAGAGTTGCTTACTGGCTAGTACATTAGTATGTATGAGGTGTCATCCCTGATTCTGTTTGCATCGTAAACATCAGCTCTCATAGAGAAAATGAGAATATCATAGATTCGATCAACTGTTACCAAATTTGAATTGGAAGCATACTCAACTTCTTCAAATTTGTGTAGCCATGAACTTATGGTCCATCATCTCGAATCTCTCAATTGTGTACTCCCTCTGACTGAGGGATATCTCATATGGTGTTGGCCATACTTCAAGAAGTAATGCATCAGGCTAAGACTCTTCATCGTGGAATCAGAGGAAAATTCCCTCTGTACCTGTCAATAGATCTCTCTGGCTTAGTGGGGAACTAATCACTAGTATACAACATCACGATCAAGGAAACATAATCAACAACCTGTGTGATCCGCACATGCTGAATCGTGAACCACTGCTCTAACTGGATATATGTATATTGCTCCTCCTCTGAGGTCAACTGAGTGGTCATTTTCATGTTAATTCTCCACTCAAGCACAAGTAATGTTCTACTATAAGCAAACTGCTATTTGTGTAGTCCCCACATTCAGGTAGCATACTGATGAACTTTGAATAGCTTATCTGTTGTTATTAACTGCAACTCCTTATGTTCATCGGAAGGATGAACACCTATAGTAGGGAGATACCAATCGTTAATCTTCATATGAGATATCCTGGACCTGTGGGTCATGGGTCCACATACGACTGAATGTACTAGATCCACACATGTCTGCTATTATTGCTGAATAGTCATCACATCCACTGTAGCTGCTCATGTTGTCATGGAATCCATCCTGCTATCTGATCTTGAGAGTCATTTCTGGGCATCTTGCTCCCTCTCAAATATTGAGTTTCAATAGGATCTTAATCTGGCTGACTATACATCCATCACTTGCTCTTCAGAACAAGTCCCATCATCCTTCTCTTGTAGGTCATAGCATATGGTCTTTCCCTACAATTCAGATTTCGTCAAATAGTCAACAACATTGCATAATCATGAAAATTAAATCTTATTTCAATGACAATAGTTCACACAGTCATGTAAGCATATTAGCCAATGCTCTAGCACAACATCCATCCATATCCCAAACATACTTGGTGACTATCTCGATGCCTTCCATCTCCACCAGAACATATTGTCAGGAGCGTGCATTGCTCCAGTATGTCAACAAAGAGGTTTCCTCCTAGACTAGTCCTATCTAGGGTTCATGAAATGTTGTGTAGCACTATAGGCTGCTTACTCAACACATGCACAATAAGAACCTACTGCTAGTCAATCTCATGCTATATCATAACATGCATAGCACACTTCCTGATTCTAAGAATATAGATCTACATACAAATGTTATGAACATTCAGATTTGATTTACAAGAGCAATAATGACAAATGATAATCCAAATACAAATACTTATCTTTTATTGTTTTGTGTGGGCTCCCTCTTGATCTTTGCCTCCTTGTAGGGATCACTGTAGTCCTTAGATATTTATCTTCTTTCTTGTCGGAAGCCCATTGAATAAACTGCAACCTAGATATTCATTACAGATAATTCAATCATTGGTGTACTAGAAGAAGAAAACTCCTTTCGACGGTCTTTATCTTCTGCATTCCTTGACTTCTTTGGTGAAGTCTCTTTATCTACATTAGTTGTGGAAGCATGTTCCTTTCTCTTTGATTTGCATTGACTCTTGTAGTGACCGAACTTCCTGCAACTAAAGCATTGGATATGTGAAAGATCTTTCTTCTTCCTTTGATCAGGGGCTGGACTTCCACCTTTGTCCTTTCTACTAAAGGCCCTCTTTCCTCTTTTCTTGGTGTGTGTAGCAAGAGCTTGATTTTCTTCATGAGAAGCATGATCATTGCCTCTAGCCACATGTTTGGTTTCTTTTTGTGTACAGTCTTCCCACAATCTTTCAAAATTTGGTAGCTTAGATCTTCCAGTCACACTTTGAATGAATGGTTCCCAATATTGAGGGAGGCCATTGAGGGAGGCCATTCAGAGTCATCATGACTAATTCCATATCTGCAATAATTTCACCAATTGTGCCCAATTGATCCTTGATCTCTGTGATCTTCATAAGTATGATGCAATAGAATTAGATCTAGACATCTTTATTAAGTTTGAGAGTTGTTGCCTCAGGGCAAGAGCCCTTTAATATTTGTGTTCTCAAACAACTTCTTCAAGGTCTCAAAACATTTTCTTTTCCATCTTCTTCTAAGAAATTTGAGGAATCAAATGGTCATTGACTGAATCTATCAAGATCCTCCTTGTCTTGGCATCATTCTTCTTCCACCGAGTCTTCTCCTCTTCTTCTTCAGGTTCTGACACTCCCTTCGCAACAAAATTTAGTAGACCATTTTCTTCTAGAGCAATAAGCACTCTAGACTTCCATGAATGGAAATTTGAAGCTCCATCAAACTTATCTTCAACCTTGATGCTTGACATTTTGACTGAGAAGCAAAACTACAGCTTGGATCAGAAACCTAGCAGGAGCTAGGCCAAAAATGAACTTTGGATTCTTGGAAAACCACTTCCATAGATGAATTTTCCCTCCTAAGGCGAGTTGAATTAGCCTTCTTTTCTTCCTAATCTGTTGTCAGAACATTGAGAACCAACAAACCCTAATACTTGACCTACTGTAGTAATTAGGTCAAAATTTGAAAATCTTCAGAATGGAATTCTACTTTCACAGGAAAGTTTGCCTTCCTAGGGCGAGCTCAATGATGCTAGGGGCGAACCAAATTAGTGGTTGAAAACTGCAGAAACAACAAACTCTAGTTCTGACAATAGTCTCCTTTATCACTGCTCTGATACCATGTTAGAATTTTAATTATAACAATATACTTTTCATCTCTTTCAACTTATAAACAATATAGGATCACTGAAAGAACAACTATGCACATAAACAATAGACATAATAGTTTATCCTGGGAACACCCAAACTCGAGAAAAACCCAACAACCCTTTCTTACTCAGAGATTCAATACAATAAAGATAAAAGTACAAGAAGAATAGATGCCCAAAGAAAACAACTCCAAATGTCTTATGCTACCCAAAAAGTCGAACTTCCTTGCTTGAGTTGAGTGAACAAATGAGGAGAGCAACTCTTCTATTTATACATTAATTTTTAGTAAATTCTTTACTGGGCTGACTTAGCTGCTTTACTAGGCTGACTTGTCATTTTGGAATATAAAAATATATTTATTGTTTTATTTTGTAGGTCGACTAGGCTAGTGAGGATGCCTCATGTAGCTACATCAACAACACCCCCTTTTTATTTTTATTTTACAAACCATTGGTTTCTTACTTTATTTTATATATTTATTATTTTTTCTTTTTTACATTTCTTTCCTTTTTATTTTTAGTTCTTGCCTCGTGTTTTGTCCCTAACTTTTACTGTTTTTAATTTGATCCTTTGTTTCTTTTATTTGTTTATAATTACTTATTAATTTGGTGAATGTTTTTATGAACATTTGTTTTCATAATTTAATTACTTTTGTTTCTTTCATCCATTTTGCTCCTTTATTAATTTTTGTGTTTATTGGCTCTTTTTGTCTTTGGCTTTAATTTTCTTGTTTTACATTAGATATTTTACTTATTGTTATTTATTTTAGTCTTTTTGTCTTGTTGTTACTTCGATAATTTTTGTTTGTCTTTATTTCCGGTTAAATTTGTTTTCCTTTCTTTTTCATTTTTCTTTGAGTTGTCATTTTTTTTCGTAGTTTCATTTGAGGGTTTTTGTCCTTTTCTTTAGGTTTGTTGTCTTCTATTAATTTGAGTTTGGGTAATTTATCTATGTCATCTTTGTATTTATGGATCTTCATTATTCTATTTTTTTTCCTTGTCTTGAAGATGGATCACATATCGCGATTTGAAACGTCAAATGCAATTTTCCTAACACAGTGAATCTGAAAGATGTTCTAAACATGTTTAAAGATGTTGCATTCAAAACTCAGAAAATGGAATGGCTATTGTTATGTTTTCGTTGTCACTGTACTAATGCTTTCCAATTCCCTAATATTGTTAGTGCTCTAAGGGCTCAACCTCTCACAATTTGCAAATGAAAGTGAAAAATGATGTTGTGGAGGTTTGGTTTAGAGGTTTTGGGGTTTAGGTTCACTTTCTATGGTTGTTAGCCCCTTTCTCACTGTCTTTCCTACCATACACCCTTCCTTTTCCTATGTAACTTGTTTATTTACATTCTTATTTGCTTGTTTTGAGAAAGGATTCATTTCCTTCTCTTGGAAATGGTTCCATCACATGTCAAACTGTTTCTATTTATAAGGAATGGTTTTGAAACGGTTCAACGATTCAACACCTTCCTCAGGGGATTCCAGTAATTATGTTAATTTGATGTTCAAAACTTTGGAATTATGATTAACATAGATTTCTCTAGACATTGAAATTGGAGATTCTAAACCATTCTAATCGGGATGTGTTTGGTGCTCAGGAAACTTATAGTATCAACATTTGTATGAATCTTGTCTTTCAAAGTTGGATTTGATCATATCACAAATACAACCATAATGTGGTTGATACACATTGATAGGTGTGTGGAAATACAAAGTATTTGGCTTTTATAACCTCATATTCTATGCTTGCACTTGCATAATGAGAAATTATTAAAATATATAAGGAATGGTATATAATTAAAATATATAAGGAATTAAATATATAAGAAATGGAATATAATTAAAATATATAAAGAAAGGGTATTTATTAGTTAGTGAAGGCAAAAAAATAATTAATATAAAATGATAAAATGAAAATGAAAATATGATTATAATTAAGATGCAATTAAATATATAATGAATGAAGGGTTTTGCTAATTTTTTAAAAATAAAATGAAAATATAAAATTCAAAATAAATATAATTCAAAATAATGAATGGAGAATTAGGAATTTTTTGAGTTAAATAGAAACTATAAAATAATAATAAGTATAATTTAAAAGTGATATATAATGAATGAGGTGATGTATACTGAATAAGGGAAGTCTTTTAATAAAAATATCTATAAGAATAGGGTATTAATATAAATAATAATAAATAATAAAACAGAGCACAGCTTAGTCCCTACCTTTTAATTTAAGAAAAAATAATAAATAATAAATAATAATTATTCAAAATTATTTTTCAATAAAATAAATTTCAAATAAATTTATATACAACATAAAAATCATACCCATGCTAATGTATATTAAATGTTAATATTTAAAAATTTAAGTACCTTAAAATTATAATTGATTCATAAAAAATAGCAACTAACTAAGCTGTAAATCTCTTACTCATGGAAATGAAATCTTTGAAAACTTAGAAAACATAATTAAAAATTAGATATAAAAAATGTAAAACTCCTTATGGTCCGTTGGTGGGGTTTGATGGATTTCATTCCATCCACCCGGGTTCATTTCCGTTGAGACATCTTCTGGCTTGGATTACCTGCTGACGGTTTGCTCGACCTACCATCCACGATATGTGAGGAAGTTTGTTGAGATTTCCCGTGTGTGTGTTAGCTTTCCTTGATTCCTTCGGAATAGCGGAAAGGTGATTTTTCCACTGCAAAAAAAAAAAACCTAGATCATACATACCCCCTTCTAATTTAATAGTTATATAGAATGAATGTGTGAACTAGATTATACATACTACTATAAATACCTCCTATCAATGGAAAATATGTGTTTTGGAAATTTCTTTGTAGTAAGTCAAAGAAGAAAATGTAATTGGACCATTAATCAAAACCGTTATTCAAAATGCATACAAAATGAATAAATGTTTTATTTAAAAAAAATCTTAAATAATTATAATTGGAAATCATTTCCTGTATTGTTTTTGTTCCAAACGTAACTCATAAGCTCTTTGAACTTGTCTTATACTTTTTGAATAAAACATCAGCATTATTGTTATATAATGTTCCTCTTTCTTATGATCAAAAGAAAGAGATCACCTTTATAGTCTATATACTTGTGGAAAACATTTTTGAATTTCAATTTATGACACAAGTTAATATAAAAGGCTTCTGGATAACTACACTATGTACTGTAACACATCATAAAATTCTTAACAATTAATATAGGTAATAATGCACAACATTGCCTGTTTACATACATTTATCATTTTCATGAGAATTTTTGTTGACTTGATTGTTATCTTTATATATAGTTATTTATATGATTTTGGCTCAAATCAAGATTGTATGATAGACTAACAAAAGATAGTAATTGAAAGTTTAGATATATATACAATTTTGAAGTAGTTGGTCTCCATGGGAACCATAGAGGATGGATAATAAAATTAAATCTAGATTGCATTGCCATGTTTTTGAGATCCATACCGTCTCTTTTAAGCGCTGCAACTTCTCATGGCATTGAGATAGTTTAGTGATTACATTGTTGGATGCAAATCTATTTTAAGCTGAGCGATGAGCGATGATTCATTGACACTAACAGAACACAAGCTTTTGTCTTTGCATTTTTTGGGTTGCCGAATCATATTCTTTATTTTTGAACATGTAAAAATATATATGATGTTATTAAAATAAACAATATCATATCATATGAATTGTGTTCATAAATGTAAAAAAACAAAGCATGAAATTATTTACTTTGCTTTGAGAAGCATGTCTCTAAAGTCTAAACTCAAGCTTTTGTCTTGGCATTTTTGGGTTGCCTAGTGATAATCTCTATTTTTCAACATGTAAAAATATATACGATGTTATTAAAATAAATAATATAATATCATATGAACCGTGTTCACAAATGTAAAAAACAAAGCACGATATTATTGACTTTGTTGGGAGAAGCGTGTCTCTTTCATTTAAGAATTGAATAGATAGCCTTGATTTTTAGTTAATTAGTGTCAGAAGTAATTGAATATACAATCTTGGTTTAGGAAATGAAAGTATACCATAAAGGAAAGCAGGCGCAGTGCTTACTCATTTGAATCAAACCTTCAATAAGAAACAAACCTTGGTGAATAAAATACACTTAGAACAATAATCGGCCCTTACCTTTAGATTTGAAAGAAAACATGGGAGACAGGTGATAAGTAAAAATCTACTAGCTAATAAATGCGCCCATTTGATTCGGCACTCTGCAAAACAAAATTATGGTGTATCATTAAATAAGAGATGTTAAATGAATTAAAGAACTTGAAAAACCAATGAATAGAGGGATTTTACCATCAAAGACCCTGCTTAGAATTGATTATTGGATGTGCGTACAAGTATATTTTTATTATAATTCAATAGTTATGAATAGTGAAAGATGCGTGTATAAATGTATGCATACATCGATAAACTAATGTATTTCAGAAGATTTATAAGTGAACAAATGGAATCTTTGAATTTAATATCATGCAAACATTGGATACAATCGCATCAATACTATAGTACTAACCTTATATGATTATCGTTTACTAGATGAAAGCATATGGTTAATATATGGAGAACCTTAATTGAGCTATAAGCATGGTTTATTATTTTATGTGCTGGATGGAAATTGCTAAATAATGTCGTGCTAAAGTAAATATACTTACAATGAGAATAAGGTTTTAGATGGTATGTATGTAAATTACACTTTACGATCACGAATCTTAGCATTTTGATCATGATAGAGAATGGTGACTTTATCTTATTCAATTTAAACTTGAAATTTTTTAGGCCTCATACCTTATTTTTTTTAAAAGGATAATGAGTATGTTACACATGCTATCAAGAAATATCTTCATTAAAAAATGCTTTTGGGCATAATTACTCCGTGATCTGAAAAATTAAATGCGTTTTGATGCCATAAAAGTTGGTATTAGCTTTATCTAGAAATAACACCTCACCATAAACGTTCGTTCAAAAAAATCATTTTGATTATAGATCGACAATGAATCCTAACAGTAACACACCATAAAACAATTTCGCAGATTCGTGCCTTTAAATGCGACATGATGCTCTAAAAAACAAAACTAGTAATTTTAAAATGATCCCTGAATATACCCAAGCAACATTACACCAAGAACTAACCAGGGTTTTAATTCTCAAAGAAAACAAGCACAATGATGTTAATAATTTCCTCCCATAATTGAGGTTAAACAAAAGTGAAGTAAAAACCCTTTCAATTACTCGATGCTATGGATTCAAAGAAGATAAATTACCAGGTGATGAAATGTCCATCTGTGTATGAAAAGGAAAATCTTCCCGAGGATGAAATCCTACGTAAAAAGGGAAGTCATATGTCAATTGCATTTGAGATAGCTGCGGAACAAATTTCTCTGACTCAACGCACTCCCTGTAGGTTAATATCACCGTGCATTAGTCTAGGGTGGTTCATGTTGGTTGAAATAAGGAAAAAAAGGGGTATATATCAGGTAAAAACAAAAAAAACCCAGCACCTTACCTTCAACCAATGTCCTTCCATGGAATGGTAAATCTGCAGAGCCTCTGATAATATTTGAAGGTGAACACTATTTACAACCAATTTGATGTCTGAATTGTGGAAAAGAAATAATAGCAGCGGTGAAATCTTATTTAAGGTTTGAGCAATCGAACATTTTGGGGATGTGACTTCTCAGGAACCAAATTTCAGTTTTGGCAACACTGGTAAACTTACTTGTGTTAAGTGGTGTGTGGGAGGAGTTGACTGTAGAGAACGTGAAGCATGGTAATTGTGTAAAGATACCAATGTTTTCATACTTTACAGCTTTTCCTCCATCTTACCAAGAGTTGTGCCTAGCAAAGGAGAAGGTGCCCTCACATGATCCCCTGCAAGGGAGAACAACCAGTTTCCATACTTTACAGCTCTCTTCCTCCATCTTACCAAGAGTTGCGCCAAGCAAAGGAGAAGGCCACCGTCAAATGATCCGTTGCAAGGGAGGACCCTATATATATATAATTTAGTATATTTACAGCAATGGAAGAATGTGTATTTAGAGGAAGTCTTGAGATCGAGCATCCTTGTTGCATTTCCTTAGCTGAAATTGTGAAAATATTCTCGTTACAGCAATTCAAGCACAAAAGTCAAAATAAAATAGAACAAAAGACATCAAAAATTTTGAAACTAAATCTTCATCAAATGAAGCAAAAGAAGGCCATTAATAATCATTTGAAGTATAAATAAAATAGATTAAAAACATAAAAATTATTTTGCTCAAAATGATTTGACCCTGGATCTCCATCAAATAAACCATAATAAAGCTCATTAGTCATCATTCTAGCTCTAAATTAAACAGATCATTAATCATCTTCCTCAAATGAACCAAAATAAAGCACATTAATCATAATTTGACTAGCAATATTTAACAACATTTTTTGCTAATCCATTTTAAACTTATAGATTTAAACAAAATTGGCTTATACTTCCAGAAATTGCTGGTTTAAAAGAATTCATACAAATATTTCATCAAAACAAACCTCAAATTCTGTGATGGAGTCTTTAAACTAGAGTAAAATCATACAAATATTGTCGGTTTAAAAGAATTCATACAAATATTTCATCAAAACATCAAATTGGTTGATAGAGTCTTTATTCCCAAATACGACCAATTTTTAAGCGAAATTTTAACAAAATCATTCAAAATTAAAAGAAAAATTCATGGAAAACTTCCATCTTACCTCCAAAATTAACCCATACACAAAAGATACTAGAGCACTCCCTCGTTCCCCTTTTCAACAAAATGCAACAACCATAACTGCAGGGTGCAATGGTTGTCTGCAAAGATCTCACTTTACCTTCTCATTCAATACAACTAAAACCGCACCCAACAACCTTATGGAAAATATGCTTGGAATCTTAGAGGATGCACAAGTGTTGCATGGTATTAATGTCTATTGCTTCGTGGCAATATTTCCATGAGCCTTGTCCATTGGGTTACTTTGGTCAATCACTATATTAAATACAAATCTGTGTTTTTTAATATTCATCTGACAACATAGCTAGGTAAAGTTATGGTAAGGGTAAGTATTTTTTGTTTTTTTCTTAATTGTTTTACTACGTGACAATGATAAAAATTGTCACTTCAATCCCTCTCATCCAATAAAAATTAAATATAAATTTTCAAAAAATAATTTATACATACATATTTTAACCTAACTTTGATGTGTCTTTAGAAAAAATGAAATATCTATATTAACTAATACACAAACATAGAACATATATTCTCTGCCTACGGCAGGGACTAAAAAGAGAAAATAGGGGGAAGGTTAAGCTTTGAAGAGACGGTACTCCATCCATTAAGGGGGATTATTAAAATATATGAGGACTGGGGTATTTATTATATAATTAATCTAACTAGATAGTGAAGGGCTATGAATACATAAAATGAGAAAAAATGAATGAATAAATTTTTATAAGGAAAATGAAAATATACTTGAAAGCCCTAAATGTAGGGTATTTTCAGAAATTTTTAATTTAAAATGAAACCATGAAAATAAATCAAAAGTAATTAAAATATAAATAATAATTAGAAAACTTTAAAAATGAGAAAATAGAGGAGCAGATAATATAAATAAAAGATAAAAAAACATTAAACGTTGAAGTGATGATGAATAATAGGCTTCTATGGATGGCTTGGTTTGTATCCACCCTCATTATTAAAATTGTTACTGTGCTTCTCGATTTCAAGGGCTTCATGGATAAGATGAGAAGTGTAATGGGGAAACGAGGCTAAGATCTTGGTTTGGTCGAAGTAGATTAAGTGTTTGGATTTGTGAGAATGTTCTGCAATGGTTGATTTGGTGATGTGATTATGATTTGTGTCGGTTATGTGCTTTTTTAACCTAGTTTGGATGGAGCTACCTATTTGACCAATGTAGGAATTTCCGCAAGAGCAGGGGATTTGGTAAACTCCTTGGTTTTGCAAGGGTCAGATTTGTCCTTAACAATTTTGAAAAGTTGTTTTAGGGTCTTATGAAGTTTGAAGAGGGTTTTGATTTTCTTTTTAGCTAAGGCTTTCGGGTTACGATCAATGATTCCCTGGATGTAAGGAAGGGAAGTGAGGGCCTTGGAAGGTTCATTAAGAGGGGGGGGTGAGGTTTAGGATGGAGCATGGAGGTTTAGGATATGTGAGCATGGATGCGCACATATCTCAAACGATGATACATCAAGAGCGCAAGGGTACACCACCAAGGTGTAAAGTCCCACTAAGTTGTGGACCATGAAGGTGCTTGACACACAAAGGATGACACATCAAATATCGCAGAAGATGACACGTGGAAAATGCATAATCCATGAAGTTTAGAAGAAGGGATTCCACGGTCGACTTGTGGACATACAATCTATGCAGGACTTGTATAAATAGAGGTGCAAGTTGGAGATTGGTAGTAAGCTTGATGGCGAGAGCATAAGAGCTTCCAGTGTTTGTTGAAGTTTTATATTTGGGGAATCAAAGGGCTCATGGAAAGAACATAATGATGGATCCGAATGCGCACATGCAGCAGAATGAAGTTTTGATGGTGCAAAGAATGATGTTGTAGATCTGTGATGGATGCGCAAGTACCGAAAGGAAGAAATACTGAAGTATGCACAAGTGCTTGATGTTTTGAAGGACAACATTACAGTCAGCACGCCGATAGTCACATATGTTGAAATACAAAATCGCAGAGATAAAAGAAAATCATATAAGATGATGCATACATGTCTAGCTGATGCATATGAGGATAAGTGAAAGTGTGCAAAGTTGAGAAGGCCATCTGGTATGCAATGACAGAACAACAACAGGATCCAGCGTGTGCATCATGATGCAGATAATCTGAGACAAGTGTGTTAAATCGAATAGATGAATCTTTTGATGCACAAGTTGTCGCGTATTTTCTAAAATACTGTAGCACTCAAACAAAAAGGACACATCAGTAAGTGAATAGTTCCATCTATTACTAGTGCATTATTTCAAAACAACAAACTATCAATTGAAATCACAGTATCAGTTGGTTATTAGTGATGCAGATTGCAATATCAGTAAGCACACAGTACATGAAGAAAGACATCAACTGAAGTGTGATATGAGAGGAATAAGAAGTCAATTGGTGTATGCATCACAGTTACAGAGAATCGACTGCATACGAAGGTAGCGCACAACAAAACTATTGACAAAAGATCAGAAGAGTGTGAGGAGTTGAAGTTCAATAAGACATAAACATACATTGGACATTCGAGTGGATGAATGTGGAAAGGAGACAGGGAGTCAGAGCTTATTTCAGGTTGGTTCCTATAAAACAACAAGTAGATAGGGGGTCGTAGCCTCCTTCCAGTTGGTGCTAGATAAATACAAGGAGTTGTAACTTCCTTTAGGTAGAAGCCTGTAAAACCAGGGGGTCGATGCCTCCTTCCAGTTGGTGCTGGTAAACAAAGGAATTTGGTGCTTCCTTGAATGTATTCTTTCTCATTATAAAGAAGCATTTTGTGATTTTCTCCTGATTGGGTTTCCATGTCAAAATTCTTGTGTTCTGTGTTCTTTGTGTTGATGTATGAATGGATGAATGTTTTACTTATTGATACATAACATAAGATAAGAATTAAGTAAAGGGTAATCTGTTTAAGAAGGTAAAAATTGTTGATAACTATGCTAATACTGATTCACCCTCCCTCTCATTATTAAATCGATTCCAACACTTAGCGCGAACTGCAAAATCAGTAGCACATAGTACATGAAGTAAGACATCAACAAAAGTGTAGAATTGAGAGGAATGAGAAATCAAGTGATGTATGTAGCACAGTGACAGTGAATCGTCTGCATAGGAAGATAGCGCATAGTAGAACTAATATCAGAAGATCAGAAGTGTGCGTGAGTTGGAATTTTTGATATTCAGAATCGTATATTGGATATCTGGGTGGCAGGAAGGGGCAAGGAGCAGGGGGTTCTAGCCTCCTTCTAGTTGGTGTTGGAGAACAAAGGGAGTTGGAGCTTCTTTAAAGTCAGTGCTTGTAAAACCAGGGGGTCGGTGCCTCCTTCCATTTGGTGTTGGTAAATATAGGAAGTTGGTGCTTCCTTGAATGTATTCTTTTCATTACAAAAGAACATTCTGTGGTTTTCTCCCAATTGGGTTTCCATGTCAAAAATCATCTGTGTTATGTGTTCTTTGTATTGGTGCATGTATGGATGAATGATTTTGTTTATATCGGATGCATAACTAAACATCAAGATTAAGTTAAGACTAATCTTTTAAAGAAGGTAAAAACTGTTGACAATTGCGCTAGTACCGAATCACCCCCCCTTCTCAGTATTGAATCGATTCCAACAATTGGTGTCAAAGCGGGTGTCTTCAGTAAAAAATTAGCGTCTGGAAGATAGATCCGTGCATAGTTTTGGGAAAGGAATGCTTTCTAAGCAAAGCACCATGGTTACAGGAAGATGTTTGTTTAGACAAGCTCTTTGTTGCAGAAGCACGGAACATCATTCACGCACAGAGAAAGATGATAGAAGAAGTTAAATGGATAGAAACAAATAATCTTAATCTCTTGAAGAAGAAAGAATTAGAATCTAAATTGGTGTTAGGAACCCATGTCAACCCTTCTCTTTACTTTGTTAGTATATTGTTGTCGGATGCATATGCTTTGTAAGTCGTCCCGTAGTAATTGTTGGTCCATAGTTTGTGTTATTGTTGTTGGGCGCATATGCTTTGTAAGCCGCTCGTAGTATTTGTTGATCCATAGTTTGTATTGGCCCATGGTTTTGACCCATAGTATTGGCGCCTAGATTTAGTATATAAGTGTGTGTTGAGGCCAAGAAGGCACCGTGAAGTTATTTGTATTGAGCTTGCTCAAAGGAGGTTTCCCCCTTGAAGTGGCCTGTGATCAATAAAAGCAATTCTGGGTTCTGTTATTTCTGCTGTCTCGCGTATTCTCATTAATTAATTGTTGCAGGTTCTTCACATCTGGTATCAGAGCACTTTCTTGGGCTCGTTGGGTGGAATTTCTGCCAAATTTTTTTTTGTCGCATCTGTTGCAAGTTTCGATCTGGGAATAATCCCTATTTACTTAACTGTGGGAAGTACTTGGGCATAATCCCTAAAACTCATTGTGAGGAGTACCACAGGAACCCCAAAGTAGTTGTCCCATTGAGAGGACCTGCTAACGAAAAGGGAAACGACCCCTACCTGATTGACTAGTTCCCACCCATGAGGTAAACCAAGAGTTGTCATTTTTGTCAAATCGGTTATCAGTTTTACCTGAGCCGTGGAGTGAGGGGTACTACCCCAATACGCAAGCCGTCAAACAACATTGGTAGCCGAGTGAATCCCCTGAACTGTTAGGAAGCCGCACATACCTAGGGTCCATATCTATTTTCAGCTGAACTATTGTCGATCACTTCCGCGCCATTTCAGATCTATTCTGAAAGTCATTCCAGATCTATTCTGAAAGTCGTTTCAAATCCAGCTGTTTTCGATCCATTCAACACCGTTTCAGATCCATCTGTTATCGATCACTTCCGTGTCGTTGCAGATCCATCTGTTTCCGATCCCTTATGCACTGTAGTAGATCCATTCTGAAGAAAAAAAAAAAAATCCCTGGCACCTCTGCAATCCCATTCTGCATTTTTCATTCCTAAGGACCATATCCCAAATTCTGTTTCCTAAAGCCAGAAATCTCACATTTGTCTATTTTTAGGGTTTTCCATAACTTCTTCAATTTTCACCCACTCGCCTCTAAATTTTGCCACCGTGTTTATTCCTTATTTCTGCTTCTTTCTCCCTCTCTGACAAATTTTCCTATTCTTTCACCTCGCTTCTGAAATTCTCATTTTCTACTTCCCTGTCCATTCGAAAGTGTCCAAAACCTAGTCAAACCCCAATTACCCATTAGAGTTTTTCCCAAATCCAAATTTTCATTTACAAAATAAGTTTATGTTTGTGTTTTTCGACCCATTCTCCAAAAAAAAAAAAAAAAAAAACTCCTGGTTATGGCTGTCACCTGTGCAGGAGCAAAAACCATGGAGGAAGCATTTGCAGCCATCCAAACCAAACTCCAGGATCTGGATGAAAAATTTCTCAGCCTCCATCTTCAGCATTCAACCATGAACAATAACCGACAACCAGAATCTTTTGCAGCCACTGGGTTCTCTTCTTCCAACAATTTTCCTGGGCCGAAGCTTGATTTTCCTCGCTTCAATGGTACTGATCCGACTGGATGGATATACCAGGAAGAACAATATTTCAGTTTGCATAATACTTTTGATGTCCAGAAAGTTCCACTTGCATCCTTTCATTTGGAACAGGAAGTTCTTCAATGGTACCGTTGGTACATCAAAGCTTATCACAAGCCAAATTGGACAGATTTTTGCCAACTCCTTTTGCAATGATTTGGTCCTAGTGCTTTTGATGACTTCACAGGAGCGCTCACTAAACTTCGCCAAATTGGCACAGTGAGAGAGCATCAGACATAATTTGAGAAACTGGCCAATCACATAAAAGGATTGTCTGATGAATTCTACAGGAGTTGTTTTATCAGTGGTCTCAAGGATGAAATCTGCTCAGAGGTCAAAATGTTCTGTCTCAACACAATGATGGAAGTCCTAGGGTTGGCTAAGTTGGCAGAAGACAAGATTGCAACCTAACAGCACTCTAAACCCACTTTTGTCGCCTTCCGAAATATGGGTTCTCAACAACCTTCGACCCCGCCAGCTCCTCATCCAAATTCTAACAAGCATTTGTCTGAAACAGAGATGTAGGCACGCAGAGAAAAAGGGATTTTTTATAATTGTCATGAGAAATTCACTCGGGGACATAGATGTGTTCAACAAAAGCTCTATCTCTTGGATGTGGATTCTTCACCTGCCTTTGAACTTGGTGAAGAAGCTCCATATACAATAGTTGATCAGGTCAACATTCAACACCTGCCTGTTGACCCCCCATCTCAGGACGACCCACCAGAGATCTCTCTCCATACTGTAACTGGCGTCACCACCCCATAAACAATGCGGGTCATGTTTATTTCAAGAAGCTCCCTCTTACCATACTTATTGATTTTGGTAGCACTCATAACTTCATTGACCGTCAGATTGCCAAACAGGCTGATTATTTTGTCCATCCTTGCTCCAACTTTGAAGTCATGGTTGCCAATGGGGGCACCTTACCTTGCAAGGGGAAGTGTCACAATGTGCATATCTCTCTAAAATATTATAACCTACGCTCTGACATGTTTGCCTTGTCCTTAGGCGGATGTGATGTGGTTTTGGGCGTTCAATGGTTACGCACTCTTGGTCCCATTTTATGGGATTTTGCTGAACTTTGGATGCAGTTTTCAGTAAATGGGAACCAACACAAATTTATGGGCTTACAACCAGGGTCTCTTTGTATCATCAGTTCACATCGCCTGGAAAAGATCCTTAAGAAGAATTCACATGGTGTCATCGCTCAGCTCCATTCCATTCAGATGCACCCATCAACGGTCTCCACTACTTCTTTGGATAGATATGCAGGTGTCTTTGCTGAATCAGTGGGCTTGCGGCCTTCCAGGGACCTTTCCGGTAAGAATTTAGCCGCATCTACATCTCAGAAGGAATTGATGGCTATTTTGCATGCAATACAAAATTGACAACCATCCCTATTAGGGAATTATTTCTGCATCAAGACTGATCTCCAAAGTCTGGAAAATTTCTTGGAACAACAGGTCTCCTCCCCAATACCCCTGAAATGGGTTATCCAACTCATGGATTATGCCTATGCGATCACTTACAAGAAGGGTAAAGACAATCTGGTGGCAGATGCTCCTTTTCTCACACTTAATGACCCAGTTTCTCTTATAGATATTTCTCTACTTGTTCCACATTGGTTGCAATTTGATCAACAGGGTTATCCCTTTTATGAACTCCATACTTCTCCATCAGCAGGGCACTCTGGGTTCCTCAAAACATATGACCGAGAACAATGTAACTTCTTTTGGGAGGGACTAAAAATGACAATTCAACAGATGGTGGTTGACTGTGATACTTTCCAGGTCAACAAGGGTGAAATGACACTCCTTTCGGGACTGCTCGAACCCTTGCTCATCCCTACACAGATTTGGGCAACTATTTCTATGGATTTCCTTGAGGTGCTCTGGTGGTACAATACCACATCTAAAATGACACCAATTGAAGCAATCTATGGACAGGCACCGCCAGTTCTTCTTCCATACACCCTCGGCAGTTCCCCAGTTCAGGCAATTGACTCGGTTCTTCGAAACCGCGATCATATTCTTCTCATTCTGCAAGACAATCTTCACATGGCAAGAATTCGACTGAAACAACACGCTGATCAGCACCGTTCTGAGCGCCATTTTCACGCAGCTGATATGGTTCTTCTTCATCTACAGCCTTCCAAGAAATCCTCCCTGAAACTCAAAAGGCATCAGCTTCTCTCTCACTCTATCACAGAGGCATTAATTCAATAGCACGGAATGCAACTCAAGGATGCTACAGGGGAACCACTCCTTCAGATTCCGCATCAATTTCAACATATCAAGCTTTGAGGACAAAGATTTTTCTAAGGGAGAGGGGATGTTAGGAACCCATGTCAACCCTTCTTTTTACGAGCAGCTTACAAAGCATATGCACCCAACAACAATAACACAAACTATGGATCAACAATTACTACGAGACGACTTACAAAGCATATGCGTCCAACAACAATATACTAGTTTTGACCCACAGTATTGGCACCTAGATTTAGTATATAAGTGTGTGTTGAGGCCAATGAAGGCACTGTGAATTTATTTGTATTGAGCTTGCTCAAAGGAGGTTGCCCCCTTGAAGTGGCCTGCAATCAATAAAGCAATTCTGAGTTCTCTTATTTCTGCTATCTCGCGTATTCTCATTAATTAATTGTTGCAGGTTCTTCACAATTGGTAGCAGGTCTCACCAGTCAGTTACAGGAAGTGAATGAGACTTGTCAAAATGAAAGATTGAGGAATAATTCCTTGGTGACCAAACTGAAGAAGTCGATTGTAGATAATCAGAGACTTGAAAATGAGATTACTCTTCTCAAGGAGAAGTTAGGAAATGTCAAAGAGGAAAATGAAGGAAAGACCAAGGAAGTCCTATCATTAAAGGATCAGCTACAGAGACAATGTGATAGTCAAGTTTATCTTCAAGCAATACAACTAGAGGCTATCTCTCTTTAAGAAAATAATTCATAATATGAAAAAATGCTTGACGAGCAAATAATCAAATTATAGGAAAAGGAAGAAGAAATGAAAAGAATGTAAGATCAAGTTACGATGAAATTTTTTTTTGCTAAACGCGCAAAGTTACTAAATGAGATTATCAGCAAGGAAAGATCTCCTTATGATAAAATCGGTATAGGTTTTAAGGATGACTGCAAAAAGGTTGTAGAGGAGGTTGTGCAAATAAAGAATACGAACTTGCGCAAATCAGTTCAATGTTGGAAATGCACAATGATTGGACATATTGGAAAATACTGCAACAATGTTATTTGTTTCAAGTGCAACAAAATCAATCACAAGGATCAGGACTGTGAAAAATTAGGAAATATTGTAAAACACTGGATCAAGAAAGCTAGTAAGGATTTCAAATTTGTCAACAACTACATTGTCTCTGAAAATCAAGGAAAAAGATTTTGCAAGATGGTCTAGAGGAAGAAAAATGTAAACAATAATATTGAACCAATAATATTTTTGAATGAAAGGATGAAGTACTCGGGAGACCAATCCTTCTCCACTTCAGTACAAAATTGACTCATTGTCAGTCGGACTCATCGCAGTAAAGTACTCGTGCGACAACATAAACTGCGACAACATGTGGAGAATTAATGAGTTAGTGGAGCAGTGGCATGAATGAAAATAAATGCTCAAACGACAACATCATTAATGGTGGAAAGTGTTTAAGTGAATTTGGACCAAATCAACTAGAATTTTGAGAAAATTAGAAACTTTCCAATATCCTCAAGCCGGACCAAATCAAGGGGAATATACAGATCATTAATGATAGACGGGAACGGTTAGTTCCTTCAAAAACCTTGGATATGTCTAGTAAGAACCATCGCACCTATTGAGAATAGTTGTTGGAAGAAAAATATTAGTGAGTGTGTGAAAGAGTGAGACTTGAGAACCATGGCACCCAAAAGACAATAGAAGAACAAAGATGTAGATGCATCTGCATACGTGCAATATTATCGTGAATATAGTTCATCACGGAAAATGGGCGCTCCAATGTTTATCCTGCCTGAACTGGAAAATACTAAGCTGCAGGATTGTAAGGAAACTGAAGGTGCGGTTGTTGAAGAAAATTTGCATGGTGAAATAGACTAGGTCGTATTTTCAGAATATGATGTCAGTGATTCTGGAAAATTTCCAGAACTTTTCAATACAAGGTATATGGAAAGAATCGCATCAGGTGAAATGGTGCTCCAAGAATGGGCCATTGGATTATCTAAGTCTTGAGTATTGAATCTACTGGAGATTCCCTTCTTTAGAAAAAATCCATACGCAAGAATGTGTGCAAAATTACTGCTATCACAAATGCATGGCGGATACATGTGGCTTAACAGAGCAATATTCATTGATGTTGAGATGATTGAATCAATCACTGGTCTACCTGCCACAGGAGAAGATGTAAGCCTTTTCTTTGACAAAAAGCATGATAAATCACTTGGAAAGAGGATTTCTGAAAATATGAAACTCAGCAGGTCGGTAGAGGTTTTTCCATCATTGCAAATCAAGGATTTATCCGTAAGATTCATTGTTAAGCTACTTGCTTGCAATTTATTTCGAAAGGGGCATTATGATCTATTCTCAGCGGCAATCATCACAACTGCAAAAAAGTGTGTGGAAGGTGTTAAAATGAATTGGTCAACATTTCTACTAAATGATTTCCTTGAGGACTGTCTAGAATCTCAAGAGAAGGTAATCATTTTAGATACACTTGTCTATTAATTTGCATTACGTTTGTTGGATGGAAGGAACCAGAAGGAAGCCAATTCTTTTATAGAAATAAAAGACCCTTTTTGGGGGCTAGGTTTTCAAATATGTGGTTCTCTACAAATGGACGAAGACAAGAGCATAACGATATCAGTTTTTGTGTCTACTATGAAGAGATTAGACTTGTTCTGCAAGAAAACCCTCGGATATGGCCTCACATAGTTGAGGCATACAAAGGAATAGCGTGTTTCAATATTGGGATGCATCATACCTATGTTCAAGCCAAGAGAAAACCTATCAGGCGGTGGTTTCCCACCAAGTTCATGTGCATAGAAAATGATATTACGCAGATAGTCAAGGAATGGGATGCAGAGTGGAGAAGACCTCTGATGGAAGAAGAAGAGGTTGCACAAACAAGACATAATAGTAATGTAGTCCCCATAGTGGAAGAGACGTTCACTGATATTCCTCCTAATTCCACTCAGCAGTATGTTCCCACTGAAAAGAGAAAATAAACTGTGCATCCAGATGGGTCAGCAAGAAAGAAAATAAAATCTTTCAAGCCTAATCCAATTTTTACTCTTACCACATATGACTTTGACAGGATACGCATAGAGATCATAAATTCCACAGAAGAATCCATAGAGCATGTAGCTACAAAAGGGGACGTTGAAGAACTTGCATCCCAACAGGTAGAAATCATGTTGAAGATGGATGAAAAATTTGCAGACCTACAATAGCAAATACAGATTGCTAGAGAAAACAAGAATAGTGAATCTCATCCAAGTAGCTCGTAGTCACACTCAAGTGCGTAGAAGAAGGAAACATGTCGCATAAATGCCTGAAGATCCCATCTGCAGCGTTGGGACTCTCCACCTAGGAGGCACAAAATTCGGTAAGCTATGCACAATTGTCTTTAGCACTTTTATATGTGAATGAATTGCATGAGTTACACACATCTACTGCACAAGCCTAATTAGGACATATGAAGCCATTACATCATATTGGCACAAAAGTCAGAATGAAAAGGAAGCCTTGCAGGATGAATGCCTAAGGTTGAAGGCATAAAAGGAAAAGACTATGCAGAAGACTACAGATCTAGAAAGAGAAGCAAAAGAAGCTGTCACAAGAAGTAAAAATCTAAGACAGGAAGTAGAAGAGGTAAGGAATCATGCCTCAAGATTACAAAGAGCAGTATAAGAAGTGTTCAATTTGCTTTTAGAATTTTAAGTAATCGAGGACACTTCTCCAGAAGGAACATTGTTGAAATTAAGTGAATTTATTCAGGGGATACAAGCAAAAATCAAAGAACTGTCACAAGCACCTGCAACACCTCTAGAAATCAAAGCAGAACACGAGAAAATGCTTGAAAGAGACAACATTGCATTTGAGAACATCAAATTTCTAGATTTACAGTGAGCAGAGTTTCACGAAGAAAGTGATCAGATATGGACAAATTTAATTGAAAATGAGCAGCTGAAGGAGGTAGAGAAGAAGTTACGCAATTCGCAAGAAATAGAGCAAAACATTCATGAAAGCTTGGTCAATCTGCCAGCTACTGAGAAACAGGATAAAATGAAAGATTTTAAAGTACAACAGTTGGAAATAAACATGTTCAGGGATGAACATAGGAGTCTAATGGAAAGGTTTAGACCTCTTCAAGAAGAAGCATTTTTCGTAACAGAATCCTTTCCACAGTTGCAAGAATAAATGAAAAGGCAAATTGGTGATGATATGGAAGCACTTGAGTCAGTTTTTGATCAAGTGGAAGAAACTCTGGTGGCTAAAGAGAAAGAGCTGAAAGAAAAAGTTGATGTCACAAAGACGAGCCTACAAAAACTCAAATCTTCAATTCAATCAGATAAACAACAAGAACTGTGAAGCATGAAGACAGGGGGAGTCATCCCTGAAAATAGTTGAGATACAGGCCGACGCAAAAATAAAACAAAAGGAGAACCTACATTGTGCAAGTATTGGCACCTCTTTGCCATTGATTTCAAAGGGGGGGGAATGCATGAAGCTGATAGAACATTTGGGAGTATGCATGAAGCTAGCTATACATCAGCAGAGAAGAATCAACATAGAGGTGATTGCAGAAACAACATAAAGATGCAACAAATGTGAAAGAGTGTGAAGCATATCATTATGAAGCAGACGTGAAAGAGTGTGAAGTAGATCACTTGGAGAAATGGCATGAAGATGATTATACACATGGTATGTTCATAAGTAATTGAAAGCAGAAGAAGTAATGACAATAGAAAGCGCAAAAGTCAAAATCCAAAAGCACTAAGGGGGAGCACTGCGACAAGTTCAGATGAAGCATACAGTTTAGAGAATATCATACACAGCTTCATAAGGTGTTGACATCAATGCCAAAGGGGGAGATTGTTGAAATTTGGTTGTAATTGATGTCAACTAATGTCAAAGATGATGTCAATTGATTCAGTTTGAGTCATTGATTTCAATTGATGTCAAAGTGGATACAACATTCCTATGTTAGCTTAAAGAAGTATATCAAAGCTAGTTTGAAGAAGTATATGCGCAAGATGGTGAAGGACATGGATTCCAATGTGAAGAAGTTGCATCAAGTCTGAATATGCGTGTCCAAGGATACATCATGCATGATTAGTATGAAGAAGCACATAAGGAAGGTACATCATGCAGATCCACTTCAAAGAAGCACATAAGCAATTAATCCTACTACATGTGGTACCAACACATATATCAAGTCCACCAAGTCATACTCTCTTCAAGGAAGTAAACAAAGAATTGGTTGGAAAAAGGTAAATGTGCACAAGAATCCAAGGAGTTGTTTATGCAAAGATACAAGTGTGCAAGCATTTTAAAAGAAGACTATGGAATGCGCAAGCATTGCTTGGTCAAAAATCAGGAGTGCGCAACTAGTAAGAAACTGAATAATCCTGAAAGTGTGCAAGTCTTTCCAATCAAAAGATGCTTCCAGTCAATAAAGGGCTCACATGTTCCAAGAAGGGTACAACAGTTGAAGTTGTTTATGCGCAAACCCTATAAGCCGACGATACAGTAGATGCACAAGTCCCACACGTGATGGTGTGGAAAGCTTCAAAGACTCATCAAGTTGAAGAGCAAGGATGCGCACATACCTCAAAGTGATGGTACATCAAGAGCGCAAGAGTACACCACTAAGGTGTAATTCCCACTAATTCATGGACCATGGATGCACAAGACCCACAAAGGATGACACATCAGCGGCGCATAAGATGAAATGTGGCAAAGTAAAATCTATAAAGTATGGAAGAATGGATGCCACAACCAAGTTGTGGACATACAATCCATACAGGACATGTATAAATAGAGATGCAAGTTGGAGATTTGAAGTAAGCTTGATGGCGAGATCATAGAGCTTCAAGTATAAGATACAGATTTATATTTTGGGCATCAAGGGCTCGAGGATAGAACAACATGATCTAGCAAGGAGCCAAATGCACACATACAGAGGAATGATACAGTTGATGGTGTGCAGAATGATGTTGTAGATCTGTGACAGATGCGCAAATACTGAAAGGCAGAAACACATAAGTATGTGCAACTGCATGAAGATTGAATGACAGAATTGCAGACAACACGTAGATAGTCACAGATTTTGTAAGTAAGGAAGTAGAGCAGAGATAGAACCAAAGTATATCAAGTGATGCACAGAGGTTTGACTGATGCACAAAGACTGAAGTGAAGTGTGCAAAGTTGAGTAGTCCATTTGATGCGTGATGGTAGAGAAGCAACCGGATCTAGTAAGTGCGTCATGATGAGGATTATCTTAGACAAGTGCGTTAAACTCAAAGGACGAATCAATTGATGCATGGCCTATTGCAAATTTTCTAAAATACTGTGGCACTTAAACAAAACAAACAGATCCGTAAGTGTACAATTCCATCTGTTACTAGTGCATTATCTTAGAGTAGAAAACTATCAATTGAAAGCACAGTATCAGTTGGCAAGTGCAGTTGCGTAGTAGTAGATTGACATAGCATACCTTATAGCAAACTGTAGAATCAGTAGCACACAATACATGAAGTAAAACATCGGAAGAAGTGTGGAATTGAGAGGAATGAGAAGTCAAGTGATGTATGCACCATAGTGACAGTGAATCATTTCCATAAGAAGATAGCGCACAACAGAACTAATATCAGAATATCAGTAGTGTGCGCGAGTTGGAAGTTTAGTAAGTCAAAATTGTATATTGGATATTTGGGCGGCAGGATGAGGCAAGGAGCAAGAGGTTATATCCTCCTTCCAGTTGGTGCTAGAGAACACATGGAGTTGGATCTTCCTTCAAGTCGGTGCCTGTAAAACCTAGGGGTTGGTGCCTCCTTCTAGTTGGTGTTTCCTTGAATGTATTATTTTCATTACAAAAGATCATTCCGTGTTTTTCTCCCAATTGGGTTTCAATGTCAAAAATATTGTGTGTTTTTTGTTCTATGTCTTGGTGCATACATGGATGAGTGATTTTGTTTATATTGGATGCATAACTAAAGATAAAGATTAAGTTAAGACTAATATTTTAAAGAATGTAAAAAATGTTGATAACTACGCTAATACTTATTCACCCCCCTCTTAGTATTAAATCGATGCCAACAACAAGTAGTTCGTAGATGAAAATGGGAAGTTGCTTTACCCCGCTAATTCCAACATTCCATATTCTAGCCACAATCCTGTGTTATCGATGGTAATTCATCATGAGCTAGATCTCTTTTATGACACCCCAATAGTATGTGGTTATTCAAAATGTCAAGGGTGGAAGGAGAACCCTCAGCATGTCACACTCATCCATTACACCAATGATCGATTACCCAATGTTGATGGTCTAATACCCCCTACGATAGCAAAAAATCCAATAGGTGATATAGAAAAGACACATAGGAACACTTCCATGTGCTCATTTTTGGAAATGTTGGAATCCAAAGCAACTATGTCTCGTCCTAAATTGACCAACCCCTCTACTTATGTTCAATCAACTAAAAGTTCTAGTGATCCAAAGTATGATATGAATGCCACCCAACACATCTCTATTGGAAGATCCAAAAAGTTGCATGAGTTGAGAGAAAAATTGTCCAAGTACACACCAAGGTTCGTCCAATAGTTGGAGGGTAACAATGACTTCTCCCATCCTATGAATTTGCAAAGTAAATATCAAACTTCTTACAACCACGCTTTGTATGGCGCTTGGTCGTCTTATCTGCTTGTGGCTGATGTTGGAATTGAATTCTTCTTTTGTGGTAATCATTTTATGATTTCCAAGTCTAATATAGATGTTGCAAATCTTGGGTTTTTTATCCTTTCACATGTACTCGTTCCTCCCAAACAGTCAGTATCACTTATGCCATTTTGCGGTACTATATATTATCGGTCAAATTACTTGAATATTGTTAAATACAAGCATAGCATTTCTATGTATAGTATGTGCATGAATGGTTATGTTTCTGGAAACTTTAACAGGAAGAACCTATCATAAATATATGGTCATCCATGCACTCATGGGAACATTTCTGGTTTTGTAAATAGTTCTAGGTGCCCTTTATTTTCTGCAAATTGTTCATTTGAGGAACACTTCAATGACCAGGATTTCTTTATAAAACCGAAAGCCTCCAGATTTGTTGTTGTGCATGCAATGCATAGTTTATCTCCTGGTGACGAGTTGTTAATAAACTATAACTATCATAGACGACCAACCGCTCGTCAAAGACGCCTTGCATTGGGATTACCCTTAGACGTCCCCTTAGGGTGTAAGACAAAAAAAACATTAATTAGTTGTATTTGTTAATTTTCAATGGGATTCATGTTAACGTATTGCTCAATTGAAATTTTGTTTTATAAATTGTTAATTTAATTTATAAATTGTTTGTTTTATGTCCAAAATAGCGGACTTTCCCTAAACTCCTCATGTGAGTCATCATGCACTCAAGGATGTATGATCACACCGTTATCATATGTGTAATTGTCACACCAAAATATCACACACATACTCATGAATTGCACTACTTGCACTGCTAGCCTCATATACAACACTCTTCTTCAATTAATTGTATTTGTTAATTTTCAATGGGATTCATGCTCATTTTGAAATTTTGTTTTATAAATTGTTAATTTAATTTATAAATTGTTTGCTTTATGGATAAAATATGGGACTTTCCCTAAGCTCCTCATGTGATTCGTCATACACTCAAGGATGTATGATCACACCGTTCATATGTGTAATTGTCATGTTGAAATCTCACACATGTACTAAATTGCACTACCTGTGTTGTTAGCCTCGGATACAATGCTCTTCTTTGAGTAAATGTATTTGTTAATTTTCTATTGGATTCATGTTAATGTATTTCTCAATTTTCTTATGGGATGTAGAATAGACAATTAATGGGTGTATTGTTAAGGTACTCCTTACGTAAGGTCACCGGTTCAAACCTTTTTGGGTACTAGCCCTATCAAAAAAATGTATTGCTCAATTTGAAATTTTAAAATTTGATGTGGGATCAATGTTAATTAATTGCTCAATCTGAACGTTTTCTTTATAAATTGTTTGCAGCTGAAAATTTTCTATTGGAAATGATTCCCGTGCTTCTGTAATAATTCTTTCGTATAATCCTAGATCGAACCAATTGCATTCTCCTTACTAACATCGTCGATGTAATGTTCAATATTTTTGAAATCATGATTTTGATGATGAGAGACATGTCTACCATATTCCGTTGGACCCCGATACAATGTCAAATCGAGAGAAAGATGAAGAAAGAGGGCAACTTGGAGAGGAAGCATACCAAGCATGGTTGAATCAGCCACCTCTTCAATTCCCACTGCGTCCAAGGCTCACCAATTAGGAATGCCTACAATAATAGTAGTTCTTCACATGTTGGCAATGGAGGCAATGAAATAGAGGTTGGTATGGATGAGTTATTACAACAAAATTAGTACCATGGATGCACTGTTGTTACATGCATTCCAGGACAATGTGTTAGGGATGATGCTCATATCACTGATACCTTCTTCGAAAACAATAAATCGGTTTCCACCACCCCTCTCTTTGGACTTAGCCGGTCAAATTCTACATAGTTGGGGACAACAATGTTACTATACAACTTGAAAGCAATGTATGGCATGGTAGATGCGTGTTTCTCGACACTTTTGAGGTAACTGGCCATCAACTATCTTATATTTTGAGGAATCTTGTCACACAATCAACATTGAAAATGGTCAATTTTATGAACGTTAAATGACATTGTACATTTATGTTTCCCACTAACTGCAGGTATTTCTGAGTGATAATTTCTTGCTCGATAGCTGCGAAGAGGCAAATAAAATGTTGAAAATGTTGGGTTTTGAGTACATATCATATGATGGATGTCCTAATGATTGTATTTTATATAGAGGTGAATATGCAAACAAAGAGATATGTCCAAAATGTGGGCATGAAAGGTACCAAAAATTGAAAAACAAGGCTAAATCACATGGTCCTCCTCTTAAGATATTAAGGCACATGCATATAATTCCATGGATTCAAAGGCTCTTCTGTTACAAAGAATTAGCTATGTTGCAGGGATGGCATGCCTCGCACCGAAGTGAGGAAGGAGTTATGCGAATCCCAACATATTCAAATCCATGAAGCATATAACGGATACTTGGCCCAATAAATTCAAGAATGAAGTATGGAGATTTCGATTGAGCATAGCCATGGATGGTGTCAACCCGTTTTCCATCTCAAACACTAGTTATTTTGTTTGGCTTGTAGTAGTGATCAATAACAATATTTCCCCATGGTTGTTTTTGAAGAATGAACATATTATGTTGGCTCTTATAGTCCATGGTAGAATACAAGTGAAGAATATGGATATTTACCTACAACCATTGCTTGATGAACTGAAGGAATTATAGGAAGGGATACATGTATATGATGTATCGAAACCCATCCCAACAGAGAGGAGTTTTACCTTGTATGGAATATGTGCATACACCACACATTATTATCCTAGATTAGGGGTTTTCTTTGGTAAATATGTTGTTTGATTTGTTTATATTCAAATAAATATTTCTTGGCATATTTAATTCAACGCAATTGTCTTGATCTTCAACACTAAACTACTATGTATACCATAACATCGCAGGTCTTGTAACAAAAGGTTATCATGGATATAAATGCTGTGGACCTTCTATAAACCCTAGGTGGTCTAGTGACCTACGAAATCCAATGTATGACTGCTCGAGGGTATTCCTCCCAGAAAACCAACCTTATAGAAGAGCAACATCTAATTTCAATGGTAACCAGAGAGAATGCGCAGGCCTAAAATAATGACAACGACTTACTAGCTTAGGGCATATGACAGAGAGAAAGGGAAGGAGATTGTAGAGATGTTCGATGATCTTGAATTCTTCGACACCTATGTTGAGAAAATTCCCAAAGGGATGAAATGGAAATAGATATTTTATGAGCTCCCATATTGGGAGCATCTTAAGATTGTCCACTTACTAGATCTGATGGGCATATATTTAAAAATGTTTCATCTTTTTTTTGGTGGCACATATCATCGAAAAAAAGTGACAAGTTGGTTGTCAGGAGAGATCTTATTTCTTCAAATACTAAAAAGAAGCATTAGTCAAGACAATAAATTAGAGGAGAGACTGGCCCCTCTTTGTCATTTAAAAAAGGCATTGTCCCATGGTTTTTGAAGAAATATGATCTTTATTTGGCAAAGGAAGTTATATTGGGTGTGAAATTGCCTTCTTTATATGGGTCTACTCTACGGAATTGCTTCATTGTAGACGAACATTTGTCGGGTTTGAAATCACATGACCATCTCAACCTTGAGGGTACGTATAATGTCAAATTTTTATTTATTTATTTATACCTTTTACCACACAAGTTAAAATACAATAAATTTTTTGTGTTCACTTTCTAGTGTCGATATTCGTTGTTCATGCGTGGGTGTGTGAACCATGAATTTCTTGATGACCTACAGCAAGCCATATGTAAATTATCTGCATTTGTATGGTGGAATACATCAAAGGAGATTTACATAGCTAGCATTCCATAGTGGCATCAAGAGATAACTAAGATTGTTTTTGTGTTTGAAAAGGAATTGTTGGAGAGTTTCATGGACTTGCAGGTTCATCTTCTAATTCACCTGGTCGATGAGGTTGAATTACTCGAGGTGGTCTCATGTTGTTGGATGTTTTTCTTGGAGAGGTACATGAAAAAATTGAAGGGATTTGCTTGACAAAGGGGTCTATGGCATATGGGTACATAGTATATGGGTCGTTCTATTATTCCAATGATTGCATCAAACAAATCGACCACACAACAGGCGCAACGATTTGGGATGATGAACATGACGAGGACAAAAGGGAAGGGGAGCTACTGCAAACTAATGAAAAAAGGTGCATGATAAAGAGTAAGTCACTTATCTTTTGATATTCACATTTCCACATAATAACTATTCACAACAAACTTCAAAATCTATATTTGATTCCATACGTACTGTATGTGGTTTTGTTTATGTGAATACAATAACGAATTCAGAAATCGATGCCATCAATAAATTCATTTTTTACAACATGGAGGCAACATAGTCATGGGTCACATTGTATGAAGAGAAGGGGAGGAAATGGGATATTGAAAGAAAAGAATTCATATGATTGAACGATAGAAGCATGCCTTTTCCAAATCAGTTATAAGATAATATGCCAATGATTTGTCCCCAATAGTTGGGTTGTGGACCAAGTGTAATGTCCCTCTTTTACCCCTATTCGTTTGCAATAGAAAGTGCAATTGTGTACCCGTTCGTGGCATGGAGATCAAGGCAGAGGATCCACAGGTAAAACTTTGTAAGTATGATTGTGATTTCCTAAGTTGTATTTTGAATTTGTAGACTTAAGAGACTGAAGGTTTGACGCAACTAAACGATGGGGGCAAGAATCCACTAGGGGGAGAGGTTGAATGGCTGGGAAGCCATGAGTTTGATGACGGGTGTCATCTTGGTATCACGGGAACTTAAAGAAAAGTGAACTATTATGTTCACTATATAGGCACTTAAGTTTATAAGTATCATTAACGGTTAGTCCTAGATAGAGACACCGAAGACACTGCTAGTCACCACAAGGAAATAACAAGCTCCTATGACCTATCTATTAACATAAGGTTAGTTATTATTAAGTGCTACAAAGTTAAACTAATTAACCCTTCTAGATATCATTGATATTCTAGTCCCAACAAATGATGCTAAGATTTATTGTTAAGCTCCTAATTAAAAGAAGCTAAGTAACCTTACTATAACTATTAATGAATATACTATTGTGATTATAAATACCTATGTGGAGAAATCATTGAAAGTTTTCCCATAAACAAATGTATATATGACAAAGTAAATAAATTAATCATCTTGTATTGAATATATATATATATATTACGATATATTTATAAAATTATTATTTTTATTCAAACCTTAAAAAGGTATATGCTTTTAAGTTTAAAAAGAGGATATGCATAAATCCTATTAAGAACAAGCTTTAAAGCTCAAAAAGCTCTAGAAATTCTAGAAAGCTTTGAAAATCCTAAAAGAATCAATTCGTCATAGAATTCGTGGTAATCAAGAACAGACAAATAAATTAGCTTTAAGGAAAAAAAGCATGAAAATCACAAAAATCGTGGTTAGGGTTTCCTTCTCTAATGAATAAGTAATATGTGGGTGCACAACTCGATGTCTGGCAGAGGAGGTGCGTTACAAGGGCCCACACTTCTGCCTTTAAATGGCATGAGAGAAAGGAGGACACGCCCCCCACTTCTCGTTGGCAATTGAGTTTGTGTATCAGTTCAAGCGAGTGAGAATAGAGAGAAACGAAAGAGCTCGGAGGAGGGTTTTGTAATAAAAGGGGATGGCGCATTAATGAAAGGAGGGAGCTGGGCGTTATTGGAAAAACAGTTCGGCGTTGATGAAAAAACTCGGCACTGATAAAGGAAGAGCTCGGCTAGCTACCAGTTGATTTTTTTTTCTTATTTTCAGAGAAAAAAAATGCATTTTTGTTATTTCATGGAAATCAAAAAGTACAAAAACAAATCTGTTTTTTGCAACATAGCTTTCAGTTTCTTCATAGAAACTAAAATCAAAACTGACAGTCCAATACAAATGTCTGATCATCCATACTCAAAGCCATCAAAATAAAAAACTTGCTTAAAAAACCAGCTACAAAAATAAGTAATATCCTGATCGATATGATCACCATCAAAAGATTAGTATAGTTTAGTGAAAAAAGAGGTATATGAACCAGAAGACGTGAGCACATCCTCCACCCACTCTTCCCAAAATAATATACCTGGATCACCATCAATGGCAGCCTTTGAAAGGGCATCTGCAACATCATTATTCTCTCGGAATGTATGCTTGATAGTGAGAGACTGAAAGCAATTGAGTAAGACAGCTATCATGTGACACCATTGATGGAGAGAAATATTTTTAAGGTTAGCCTTCTTGTTGGCCCAATTGATGACCACCCGAGAGTCTCCGAAAATCTGCAATGCATCTAAACCACATAAAATTGCCACTTTGAGAATACCCCATAGACCCAACAATTCCGCTTTAGTATTTGTCCCCAGACCACCTGATAATCTGAATTTTAGAATTAGATCTGATCCACATCTGAGATAGAAACCAGCCCCCCACACTTCTGATGAGTAGATGCCCCATCAAAGAAACCCACCACTGTTACCACATCATTTAAATTAATAGGACAAACTCTTTTGCAATTCTGATTCCTCATAGAGCTTTGTGGATAAAGTCTATAAAGATTCTAGGTTTAAGATCATGGAATATAGCACCATTACGTACCTTCCACAAAGTCCATGCAAGTAAACCCAGCAAATGGGCGAAAGTCTTGTGCTTATGTTGCCAAGTAAAGTATGCATTCTCAAAATGAGAATCTGGCCACTCCTCCTTTATCTTCAATTCCAAGAAAATCTGAACCCAAACTGCTTTGGAAAATTCACATTCTAGAAATAAATGACTTGTAGTTTCCTCAGAATTTCTGCACAAAACACACATATTTGGCCCATATTTACCTCGCCGAATGAGGTTCTTCTAATCTGGATGAGGGATTAAAATATCTAGGTTACTACATAAAGACTAATTGGTGGCTTTTATCCAAAATTGAGAAAAGAATTAACCTTTGGATGTAATAGTATTTATTGTTGGGGGTCAATTAATTCTCTTGAACGTTGTTTTGAGTAGTATTCCTGTCTACTGGGCTCTGTTGTCTAAGATTCCACAGGCTATTTTACACAAAATTAATAATTTAATGTTCCATTTGTTGTGGTCCGGGAATATTGCTCAGGTGGTCAGTATCATCTTGCAAACTGGAAAGTGTTGTCTTTACCAAAGAAATACGGTGGCTAGAACATTAAAAATACATTAAAATTGATATTTACAGTTGGTTAAGAAATCCTCTGGTCATTGCTAGGAATGTGTCGGTCATTTGGAATGGCTTTCTAAAAATTCTGCGGTGGATTAGCTCGCAGCTAATGTGGAGGGTCAGGAATGGTAATGATGTCTATGTGGGCACTGATCTTGTTGTGGGTTTGAATGAGAATTATCAACTTACTCAGGGTCTAAGGAACCATCTTGCGAACATTGGTTTATACACACTAAATCAATTCAGGAAATCCAGTCACTTGCTCCCGGTTGTAGATTACTGGCTTACTGCTTCAGATTTGGGATTATTCGGTGCTTGGAAAGTGGAGTGGCAGGTTTATGTTCATAATATAAATTTTGGTGGAATCCGTCTTTCAAACAATATTGATAAGCTGGTTTGGGAAAAAAACAAAGATGATGGAAAGTTTCCGTTGGTGATGCATATATAGCTATAGTTTATTATTTTACAGAGGTGCAGAGTAAGTGGTGGTTTCTGGCTATATAGAAGTGGAACATACCACTGAAAATCAGTAGCTACCCATTGATTGAATTGCTCATATTCATATCTATCTATCTATCTATCTATCTATCTATCTATATATTGTGAACTGCATAGTAACTAGGGCGTAGCTCTTGGAACAGTTTCCCGTTGATTGATTTCTCATATACATATCTCTTATGAACTGCGAGGTTGCTAGGGTGTAGCTCTCGGAAGAGTTGGATGTTGATTGATTGCTCATATACATATCTCTTATGAACTACATGGTTTCTAGAGTGTAGCTCTTGGAAGAGTTTCCTGTTGGTTGATTGCTCATATATATCTCTTGTGAACTACATAGTTGCTAGGGCATAACTCTTGGAAGAGTTGCATGTTGATTGATTGCTCATATATATCTCTTGTGAACTGCATGATTACTAGGGTGTAGCTCTTGGAAGAGTTGCCTGTTGATTGATTGCTCATATGTAATATCTCTTGTGAGCTGCATGGTTACTAGGGCATAGGCCAAGATCTTTGTTGCAATTAATATATATATATATAATTATCCAAGCTCAAATAATGAGCTTTGTGGTAAGGGCGTGGCCCATATCTTTATTGCAATAAATATTATATATACAGTCCAACTCAATGCATGAGCTTTGTGGTAAGGCGCAACCATGGAAGGCATAGCCCCCAACTCTCTCGTAGAGTTGAAATTAATAATTATATACTAGCATACCCCCAAAACAGGGGAAATGAAACGCTGAGAAGAATGTCAATATGTTCTAAAATGAGAGAAAGTTGTGTGTACTTAGACAATATAATTTTGTGTGTTTGAAAGCAAGTCTAGCTAATATATGGTAGGGATTTTAGTCGATGAAATTGAAAGGAAAACTATGTTGCAAGTACTAATAAGCAATCAATAGAAACCCATGTAATAGATGGAAAATAAAATGAATTGTACATTAATTTGTCATACCAAAATGAAGGTGTAGTAAAATAAATATATTTGGTATTTTCATTTGGTAGGGGGAGTGCAGGGATTAAGGATTGCAATTTTAAGTGTGAAAGGGACAGAGAATGAAGGCATGCCTCTTGATTTTTTAGAAGTGAGAGATATGAAGTGTCTTTCATCTTTGCATAACATTCTAAGGAGAACGATAGTGTAATTCGGATTGGACTTCCAATGTTGTAGTACATGGAATTCACTGTGAAGGTCAATCCATACATTCTTTGTTACCAATATCAATGGTTGACCTTGTTGATGTCAATCCTTGGGATTTATGGATAGTCAATGCCCAAGCCATATTAAGGGAAATTTGTTTCTTATTACTTTGATTTATGGGTGGAATTGGTATGTGCTTTGGTTAAGATTGGTCCCATGGCACAACAACATAGGTTGGTAACTTAAGAGGGATAGATCCAGGTGTGTATACAATTTGCATGACCAATCCAAGTGCACCATTTACTAATCCTAATAGGACCCATAAATTGTAGGATAACAGTACTCACTTCCCTATACATAGCAATATTTGTTATAGCATACCCCCAAAGCGAGGGAAAGGAAACGCCGAGAAACACTTCAATATGTTGTCAAATGAGAGAAAGTTGTATGTACCTAGACAATATACATTTATGTATTTGAAAGAAAGTCTAGCTAATTTATGGTATGGATAGTAGTCAATGTAATTGAAAGGAAAAATCATTTGCAAGTACTAATAAGCAATAAATAGAAATTCATTTAATCGACGACAAGTAAAATGAAATGTACATTGATTTGTCATATGAGAAAGTATACATATGTGAGTAAAACAATAAGGGTCTAGGTAGTGATCAAGTTTGAGCGGGGACATGATACATTTACATGTATCCATGCTTGCTCGATGCATTTTGAACACTCATGGGTGCTTTAAGACAACTTCTTAGAAGGTGTGCCTATAAGGTGTTCTGTAACATCATGGAATGTAACTACATCGCTTTTGCTTGTTTGGTCTTCAATGATGAATTGGAAACTGTACTTGTATTTACATTCATAGACACGTTGATTGCACCTTTGGAAATTCTAAACAACATCCTCAATAGGTGTGATTTTTTTTTCAATTCCAATCTTTAAATGTAAAAGGACATGCATCATACCAACAATTGTCTATATCCATAGAATCAATAATTGTCTTGATTAAAATGTATGCAAGTTCTGGCCCTAAACCGATTCCTTCATTTTTAATGCTAGATAGTTTCTTTCATATTTCAGAATGACCTTTTGAAGCACCAAGCGTAGATAATGAGTGGGATTGGAGGCGTGTTCCTTGTTTCTCAAACCATATTCAAAAATCTTGAGTTTCTTTGAGATCAAGATTGATGTGAATTTGGGATGAAAAGGATGATTGCAAGAATTGTATTATGGCAACCTTATGTGAGTAGCATGTCATCCCTGCCAGGAAAATAATCGTTTTAAGTTTCTTATATTTGGAAAACCAAGGATAATATCAAGGATCAACACTATCTTCACCCGTAGCGTGCAATGATAAATTTACAAGCGAATTAAGAATTAAGTTTATCTAATGATTTTTTTGGATAATAATTTGTGCACTTGTTTCTTAAGGTAGGTTCAAGTACAATGAAATGATAGATATGTTTGTTTTGTTGAGTTAGACATGGATAGTATAATATACTCCTTAACAAGATTGAGTATAATGTTAAATGCACATTTGTTTCGGTATTAAATACTATTAGTACTTGAGGCTACTTCTAAGTCTCACATGTCATAATTTTATTTGCACTAATGAAAATGTGCATATTTTCTTCAATTTTGAATGTGAGGTGTCTCTTAATATACAAGACAAAAGATTGGTGATGAATTAAGGGTTCCTTTTTATTTTGAAATGATGTTTCACAATGATTATTAGATTTTGTTCAAATTTAAAACAATTTTTGATATTTTAAAAAAGTTTAAATGTATAAAAATGTAAATATCTTTTTTGAAATGATGTCCACAATAATTATTACATTTTGTTCAAATTTAATATCATTTTTTATATTTAAAAAAAGATTAAATGTAAAGTTTTTGGAAATAGCTTAAGGTCCCTCCACATTGTTCTACACTCCAAGACCTTTCCAACGGTGCAAGAATCATCTCAATTGGAATCGGTATGAGGAAGTTAGGCCTTTTGAAAGTTGACATATCCACTTAACCACCATAGTACCTAGTAGATTCAACGTCGACTCTTATTACCCACACACGTGGAGCTAGTCACATGTGGACTTTCAAGAACATTCTAGAAGGTAAAAAACCCTAACCCTCATCAACAATTGAGGCATGTACAACACAAACTAACCCTAGACAACCATCAAGCTATCTTAAATACCATGGCATTAGGAGGAAACAGGATTCCATTTTGATGATGTTATTGTATGTTCTAGAACTAAGCAATAGAAAAGGAGTGGATATTAGAGCATGACATATGAAGGAGGATATTTTGTAGTATTCGAGCAGACCATAATGTCAAAAGTAACTCCGTAGTGAATAACATTTTTTTTTATATTTGCACAACATAGTACTCACAATACAATTTACAAAATTACTTAAAACTCGTACCTTTCTCTCATTTTACATTCATTGCAAGTGTTGAAGTACTCTCATATTCAAGTACGAACTTCATATAGTATATCACAAATGTCAATTTTAGAAAAACATAATTTAAGATGTGCACACTTTTTTGGGTAAACTGGGTGATTATTTAAGTCAATCTTTTCAACTATGACAATCAATAAGCACTATGACATTGCTACATATATTGATTGTAGTATATATTGGAGCACATGGAATAATATATTCCATTATATATTGGATTAATACATGAAATGACATATATATGCAAGTTATATTGGATTTAAAGCAACATTGTTGGTGCATAATGCTTGTCTTAAACTATTATCAAGGAACAAATTCAAAAAAGATGCACATTCAACCATCCTCTGTATATGAATGTGTTTGATGACGGTAAACTAAATTGGGTTGACCAAAGCAGAACCCACATATAATGTTGAAACTATGCCCAATATGTTGAACCCTAGAATTACTAAACATTGCAAGACGGATCTAGAATCAATTCTAGTCTACATTTCCACAAATATAACATCAAGGAAAAGGCCTAGGCCCAACATCAAGAAACGAGGTTGCAAGAAGGGTTTGCAATTAAATAGGGGGATCATCATCCTATATCCCCCACGACATGTATGACTATCACATTGAGCCTATGCCATGCAACACAGACATGATAACAAATTGATACAGTAGAATCACCCCCCTTCTTCCTCAATCCTCTAACAGATGCAATTAAGCATTGTACAACCATTGATATTAGCGATGCATGCGGGTTTATTTGGCTTGGGATATGTCCTGAATTATTTTACCTTGCCCTATAATGCAGCTCCTCCAATTGCGAGTGTTGGGCATGTGGGTTTATTAGGGTTGGAATTAGGACATGCCATGAACCCCTTGTTTCAAATGAAAACCCTTTCGCCAAGTACAAGTGGTCGATGGTATTGGGAATTCTGTTGGTTGCAAAGTCTATCAAGAAATCGAGAAGAAGGGTGGCTACATAGGTGCACTACCATTGTAGGAGTGGATGTTGCATCATTTGTGAGCTTTGGAGAGTGAAGAGAGGAGTCAAGTTGTGTGTGAGGGAGACAATTTAAGCATAATATAGTATAATGATTTCAACAATTTGTTAGAATAAATGAAAAGATAAGTTTGGTAGGCACATCCATAAGAAAAATTGTGCTAGGGATACTTGTGCTTTTGACACAACAAAGGATGATATTGGTGATTCAGGAACATGAGAAACAAGTTGAATCATCCATGGGATATTATCAATGGAAGCACACGGATTCCAATTAATAGTTGAGAACTTTGTAGCTATTGGAAGTTGTTTCATCACCTCTTCTTATTGAATCAAGACCATGGAAGAAACCCTCCCTCTGTGACCTCTCTTTAGCCTCGAAGGAACACAAGGACACTCTATGTTCTCAAAAATTGGAATTGGTGGATGGCACATGTCAGGTCATCCCTGCTGCTACAATTGAGGAAGAGAAGCACTCAGATGGTGCATAATTGACCAACATGAGGACTGACAATCATAAGCGTTCCATGGACATGAAAACCAGTAATTTTCTTTTCAAGTTTACTATGTTTTGTCATGTTTTTCTTTTCTTAAGCATTATGTAACATAGTACAATTTCCAAGCATATAGAGGTTTGAACAAGGAAGACATACTTAGTAGGAACATGGATATGTAGTTCTACATTTTGGAGATTCCTCTATGACCACTCATAATATTTTTGTATTACAAAATTGTTTAATTCAACTACAACATTTTCTAATATAAAGTATACTTGTTATTGTGAAAAAAAACACAAGAAAATATTAAAAAGAAGAAGGAAAATTAACTCTTTTATTATAATTGATATGAATAACTAATATGAATAATTGATAAGTAACGTATTAAAACAGCAGTTTGTATGTATACTACTTAATTGTGACCAATCATTTTGTATAATGTTTTAATAATTATAAAATTCAAACTCAATATGCCTTCGTCTTATGGCTTCATCTTAATGGTCTTATCATAGATTCAAGAGAGGATCATTTCTATGTTTTTAAATCCCTCACAACAAATTGGAAGGGAATAACTGAGCACTCACGTAATTATCAATTTCCATAATATGCATTCCCAACGTCTCATCTTGAGCGGCTAGATCGACGACATGAGTGCCATATACAGCTGCATTGGAATAGGAATGGCTGCTTCTCCATCCACTACTTAATCAAGAAGATCTGGGAATGACGAGTAGTCGAATATGATCTCATTTTCATATATATGACCGTTATTCTTGAATTTTTCTACCCATCTGTTGCTTTCAACAAGACTAGGGATGGTGACAGAGGAACCAACAGAGTGATCGACAAATAGAAGTGGATGAGTATGGGCAGAAGCTGAATCAATCCACAGCTGAAAATTGGTGGGATCTCGATCAATGGACAATCCGTGATTTTGATCTGTTAATTCCAAGAAGTCTGTAACGCATAGATTTTCTCCAGCGCTTTGTAGATTGAAGGTGTTGTTGTAAGGTGGGGGGATGGCGTCGAAGTAGAGTTGGGCAGATTCATGAGCATGGGCAGACACTGAATTTTTATTGCAGATACTATCGGATTGGGATGGGATATTAGATTCAGTGTTGCTGGTCGAGTAGAAGGAGGAGAGATACTCGTGTAGTCTCAGCTTCTTCTCGATGCAACATATTAAAAAACATATCAAGAAAAAATGAAATGCCTATATGTTGACCTTCATACCTTGATACACCTATATGTTGACCTTCATATCTCGATACATTGTTGACACATTGTTGACAGATGACAGGTGGCCCATAAGCCATCGACAGACGACGAAAGCCCGAGGGGAGCCGACCCCTTAATATACGCTTTCGGCGTAATTATATAATTTAGTCTTTTGGTGAAGAGCTGGAGCAAGGGTGCAACCATAAAAGGCGCAGCACCTTAGCTCTGTCGTAGAGTTGAAATTAACAAATATATATTTATAATTTAGTCGGGCGCATCCAAGATGAGCGTAGCCCCAGGCTGTAACAATAACACTTAAATTTATATTTTGAACTCTCTGTTTGAGCCATGAGGGCGTAGACCCGGGAAGTAGAAATGGAAATTAAAATTATATTAAATAAACTAAGAAGGTCACATCCCTAAGATCCTGTGTTGTTGATAATAATTAAAATAATATTTATTATAGATATGAAATTGCTTAGGATAAGTCAATATAGGGGAAATATTTAGTTCAGTACCCTTTATATTTCAAATTAAGAACGCCTTAAAAGAATGAACTCTAATGTTTGAGAAGCCAATCTTACTCTTTAAGGAGTTAAATCCTAACTTATGATGTTGAGCTTAAGTTTTGATGAAGCCAATCTTACTCTTTAAGGAGTTAAATCCTTAACTTATGATGTCGAGCTTAAGTTTTGTTGAAGACTTATGTTGGTTAAACAATTATTATAATAAATTCCATTATGTTGGTATAAAGCTTAGACTATGTCAAGAAAACTTGTGAAACAATCATATCAAATCTTCTTCTCTAGTGGATTTCTGTCCAACTCGGGGTGACCTCTCGACGAAAGGGATATACATGAGACAGAAAGTCAGTAGGTTGAGTGGAACGTTGCAGTCAAGTCTTCAATCGCCAAGTCATCATGTAAGTCTTAAACTAGATAAGTGATTCTACGCCTGTTTTGTTAATATTACTCATAAGACTTTGTAAAAATTTATGCATTGATGTGGTGAAAAAATAAAATAGCATATGTATATTTGTTATTCTATTTTTAAATGTTGTTATTAAAGCACATTGACTATGTTATAATGGTTAGGAATTAATATTAGATTTCATTACATTGATATATCAAGTAAGCACTTGTGAAATTTTATTAAAGAATTTATAATAGATTTATACTAATTGATTAATAAATTGTAAGAAAATGTTTACATGATGTTAAATAGTTACAATTTTTTTAAATGCATAGTGAGATGAGTATAGGATATTGACTTATGTTATTGTTGTTAATTAAGCATGAGGTTAAGTTGTACTGGTATTTTAATTAATGGAATCTTATAAGTCTTGGTCGTTAGATCTTATGCTTGTCCCTAAAATATAAGTAGGGGGTTATATAATGATAACAAACTATGGGGTACTTAATCTACCTTCGTAAATTAATTGCATTAGAGTGAAGGCTTACATAAAGTACATGGTTGTATATTTAGTGTAAAGTACCAATATAGTCATGGATTAGCCATGCTCCCTAGATGCTTGAATGTATAAGTAAAATTATTTGATAGGACATTATGCCAGAAGCTAAGTTGGTGAGGAATACATTATGTTTAGAAATGTTGTTATTATTTAAAAGGATGCACCTTAATGGATATTAGATGAAAATAATGTAAGAGTAATTAGTAAGTGTGGGAAAATATTTCTAAGAAGGATGATAGAAGGATTTATACTATCTTGACATATTAGTTAACTAGAGCAGTTTATATTCTATACATAAGCATTTATTGACTAATGAAATAAGTGTATTCCTAATGTTTGAATAGTTAAGCTTGTTTCATGATTGAACGTAAAGGAAGTATAACGATTGGGATTTAAACCATTGCATAACAAAAGAATAGCTAAATTATTTACATGTATGGATGTAGTCAATGGGAATGAAACTTGATTATGATGTTAAGTATTCTTTAAGGGTCTAACAAATTTGACTATTAGGTTGAAACTAAAAGGAAAAATGTTATACCCCATATCCTTAATTGGCTAATGAGGGTATTCGGTATGTTACACCAATTCAAAGAGAAATATGGTGCATCCGGTCATTACCCGCATGAAGAGGAGGATACACTAAACATTGCGATCGGGTGCAACAACTCGGTATTAATCTATTTATGTACATTTCTAACTTTATAATGCACCTTTGAATTATAACATCTATTAAGTTGTTCATGATTTACGCAGTGAGTAAGTGAAGTAGAAAGGAAGACTGCGTTAGGAAGTATTGTTCTCGACGTTTCTAGCCACAAAGTAGGGCTCATCATCAGGAGAGAGTGTCTCAAGGTTTTTAGGTAAGGAAGATAGCATATTAGTAAGTGTTTAGGTCAAGTTTTAATTAAATTTACTTAAAGTTTTTAGCCGACAAACCTAAAAAAATTTAAGTTTGTTTAATATATCTTTAAATATTTAATAATTTAGTTTTTCTATTAATAATTTCTAAAAATGCTTTAATCAATGTTTTAAAAGTTAATAATTAACAATAATAATTAAATATAAGATTAATTAGTCTATAATAGTAAATTAATCTCAATTCTAAATATTAAATAAAAATATTTATTGCTAGTTGCTTAATTAACTTAATTATAAATTTTTTATTAATAATCAATTTCAATTTTAAATTTTATTTTAATTTTAATTTTTTATTAATTTTAAAAATCCATATTAATAGTTACTTAGTATAAGTTATGATTATTATAGAATATTAAAATTATAATTAAGTTGTCTTTTAATTATAATAAGTAACACTTAATATTCAATTTTAATTTTCAAATTTTTATTAACATAAAGTTTTTTTAATTTTTAATTTTTTTTTTATAAATTACTGAGAATATTTATCTTTAAAAATTAGTAATAAGCAAGAAATTATTCAATTATAATTTGAAGATCAAGGGAATCAAAGGAGTGTTATTAGCTAATTAATTATTAATAGGGTCATTGTTATTTATATGTGGGTTTTTGTTTTTAAGATGTCGAATTATGGGGTGCCAACATTCACTAAGTTTCAGGCCATCATCCCTATTTAGATTTAATGGGGATTTTTCTATCTCTATGGCCTCTCTGATTTTCCTCCTTTTATAATGCTCCTCCCTAGCGATGAGTTTAGTATCCTCAATGCGTATGTGGTGGCGTGAGTGGTGGGCATGTTCAGCGAGTGCTGATTTTTTATGACGATCATGCGTGATGTCTGCACAATGTTCCTTGAGTCTTACTTGGATGGAGCGTATAGTTTCCCCAATATAAGGAATATCACATGAGCAAGGAATACTGTACACACCCTTATGTTTTAATTGTTCTACAAGGTCTTTGGAGTAATCTAGCATCCTACCTTTCGAGTTTGGGGGAGAGAAGGTGACTCCAATGTCTTTTCTACGAAGAATCCTAGCTAACACATTTGTTGTTCCCTTAATATAAGGAAGAGTGACCTTGGTTCCATCAATGTTCCTATTTTGTTTTTGTGATCTACTACGAGCTTTTTGGATAACCTTAGTAATTTGATTTTTGTTATAACCATTCATTTGGAAGACATTGGATAAGTGGTCTATTTCCTGTTCTAGGTGGTCTTCATCCGAAATTCGGATGGCCCTAGTTATCAAGGTGTTTAAAACCCCTATCTTTTGAGTAGGTGGATGGTGTGAGTCCGCATGTAGGTACCTATCAGTGTGAGTCTTTTTCCTATAAACTTGATGACCTAAGGATCCACCATTATGTTTTGTGATGAGTACATCCAAAAATGGGATTTGGTTATCCTCTTCAACCTCCATGGTGAATTTTATATGATCAGATCTGCTATTCAGGTGTCCTAGAAAATCATTTAAGCTTTCCTTCCCATGTGGCTAGTTTATGTTAGTATCGTCCACAAACCTTTTCCACCATTTTGGTTTTAATGGGAAGGACTCAATAACAGATTTTTCAAATGCCTCCATATAAAAGTTAGCAACTATTGGGGAGAGAGGGGAACCCATGGCAATACCTTCCACTTGATCATACAACACCCCTTTAAAACTGAAGAAAGTGGATTTTAAGCAGACTCTAACTAGTTTTTTTGTTTCTTCATCGGTTACTTTCCTGACTACCCTAAGGGCTTCATCTACTAGGATTCTTGTGAAAAGGGACACTACATCAAAACTGGCCAGAATATCCCCTTCCTCTACCTTAAAATATTTCATTTCTTTCACCATGTGCTTGGACTCTTTGATGTAAGAAGAGGTTTGGCCCACAAAGCCCTTCAACTTTTTTGCAAGAAACTTAGCTAGAAGATAAGTAGGGGATCCTATAGTGTTTACTATGGGCCTAATAGGTGCGCCTTCCTTGTGAATTTTGGGTAGACCATAAATCCTAGGAACCGTTGTATCCTTCGGGATTAATTTCTTCTTGGTATTCTTGTCAACCGAGGAGTTCTTGATGGTTTTTGTAACCTCATTTACAATCTTCTTCGTGGGATCCTTATCTAGTCTCCTGTAGTTGCCACTTGTTGAAAGATGTTCAAGCATTTTTCTGTCATATTCACCTTTATCCAATATGACGGTTTCGTTTCCCTTATTTGCCCTTACCACAATAACGTTTTCATTATTAATGGTTGGGTTATTAGACATATGACACCATCATTTGTTCACTTTTTACAGATGCATTTGTTCCCATCTATGTGGGCTTATGGACATCCTTTTCACACTAAGGATTTCGATGATGAACATCTTACACAAGACTGTGGAGTGGAAGTCGAGTTCGACCAATTTAGTCGTGCTAGCCACCGCTAGCAAAATATGACATGAGGGAAGTTGAGTTATGTTGGAAAGATACATGAAATCATTCAAGTGGACATCGCATCTTTCCAATGTGTTATATTTAGGTACAAGTGGTGGGACACATTCGACAAGAATAATGTAAAGGAAGATCATGATAGTGGATTGATATGTATCAACTCTAGAAAGATGTGGGATGGAACTAAGGAGCCTTATGTTTTCCCAAAACACTACAACCAAGTGCTCTTTTACTCATATGTGTTGGATAGGGATTGGTGGTTCATATTAAGACACGACCCTAGATCTAAACATTTTTTTAGAACAACAGTGCTATCATGCCAACCGAGGAAGATAAAAGGGTGATAGCAACGAAGACTGATATGTCATCATTTACATATTGAGATATCATTTTTTTATTGTTATCTTTGATTGCCTAATTATATTGTTTATTTTTCATGTTATGACGGTGGAAATGGAAAGTTGATTATTGGATGCAGTATTTAAACAATTTGAGTTGGTTAACAACCATTCTGATGCGAAATATGTTTCATGTCTATCAAGTAATTTGTGATTGTATGGAATTGTAATGTCCCAATTTTGACCCTTAGGACATATTTGTATTTTCAATGTAAATATTGTATACATGCGATGTATATTTTCCCAGCGTGGAGCTCAAGGCCAAGGCTCCGCTAGTGGATGCTTGATTTTTATGTAAAATACAAGTAAATTAGACATTTTGTTATACATGTGCTATTAAGAATGGGACATTGTAAATGATATGAATGTTAATATTGCAATAAAATACCAAGGAAAATGGCTATGGAGGCAACTAATAAGAGGGGGCCATGTGTATCCACTAGGGAGAGGTGAGGGGGTTGTGGGATTGGACCATAGACTGCCAAATGTCATCTTTAGAACCCCTTTGACCCTCCTTACTAACATTTAATTCTGCTACAAAAGGTGGTTGAAGAAACTATTCTTTGAGGTCGATGGAGTGTGGGAAAACCCCGAAAATTCGGATGGCAGGGTATGGGGCTCTGTTTGCTTTGACCCACAAGTCACTATATCCCTGGGAATTTGTATTCCCTTATCCCCATTCCATTAGGGTTTTGGGAAGAATAGAGAGAGCTGAGCAGTGAAAAAGGAAAGGAAATCGCAATTATGAGAAACCTCGATTTTTGAGTGCCGAACTTGCCCATAAATTCGTCTGGGAAGCTTAATCCAGTGGGGGATCCGTTGGCCTGAACCCTAGGGAAATTTCCAGCGTGTGAGATGCTCAGAAACTGGTGAAGAAAACCCTGTGTTGATGGCCGAGAAACTAGCTGCGGGATAGAGTCATTAGCCGTAGAAATTGAAAGAAAACCCAAGTGGAAATGATAGAGAAGAATAGGATAGAAGGTAGGGTTCCTTGATAAACCCAATGAAGGCTAGAGTCTCAAGGATCCAGCATCTTGGGCCTTTCTATTCCCACCCTGAAGAGGACTGGAGGGAAGGTATGGCCTGAGGGACTGTGTAGCAGTGAAGGGAATACTTCCTTGTGTTGGGTGTGGTAGGTATTGTGGGTGCTAAGACTATCTGGGTGTGAATTGAGAGGCTTTTAGCTCTGTGGTTGAGCTCAGTGGCTTAGCATCCTTCTCCCATGTTCCTTAAATGCTTGATAAACCCAACTATGTGTTGGCTTAGCATGTTTGTTGAGTGAATCCATGGTTGTGAGTGAGCTTGTTTAGCCCTCCTTAGTGGATACACAACCTAGCTCGGGGGTGGTCTCTCAACTGAAAGAATATAGGCTAGACAGAGACCTATGGTTGGGTGGAACGTTGCTCTCACATAGCTAGTTTCTTGGACAACTCATCTTATCAAATAAGTGTTTTATGTGGTTCTCAGTGATACTAATTCCTATGTTGTGTTCATTTGTTATTTCAAGTTAATTTGAATGGAATGAGCATATGTAATTAACCAATCGGAAGTCTGTGTATAAGCCTGAACATGAGGCTAGTGCATTGGTTATTTGTTTCATCATTCCGCTTATGTTAAGTATGTTGTTATGATGTTAACCCTGTATGTTATAGATGCATTCATTAGATTTAATTCCACAATGTCTGTTGCTATACATTGCTCACCTCCTTAGAGGGTTTGTAATTCATCATATGAGATTGGGGGATGAGTTAGACACCCCCCTGATGTGTTCATGCCCCCTCTGTGGTTAGATGAAGGGAAGGGCCTTGGCAGGGTAATTCCAGGGCTTTTGACAGTGGGGTAAAGAGGTTTTGATGGACATTGGGGCAGATTTTTGGTTGGAAAAGGGGCAAGTTCAGAATCCTCAGGTGTGGCAAGGGCCCACATCGTTGCATATATCTCGTCGAGAGCTTTCCAATGGTACCGAGCTTGTCAGAATTGGACTCAGGATAAAGAATTTATTAGCCTAATAAGTTGGCTATAATAGGGGCATGGCCAGCTCTCGACTTTCTGAATCCGCAGTGCGAAATGTAGAAGTCGGGGGCGCATTTTCTTCAACGTTGGGCATTTTGGCATTTTGACTTCCCGATTCCTGCACTGCGGAATGCGGAGGTCGGGGGCGCGTTTTCTTCGACATGGGGAATTTCGTGTTGTGACTTTCGACTCACGGATCGTGGATGTGGAGTGCGGAAGTCAGAGGCGTAAATCATCGAAGTGGTGGATTGATGTTTCGACTTTCCGAATCTTGCATCGCAGATGCGGAGTGCAAAAGTCAGAGGTGGATTTTCGACGAAATGGTGAGTTTGGTGTTCTGACTTTCCTACTCCCGCATTGCGGATGCGGAGTGTAGAAGTCGTAGGTGGATTTTCGTCGAAATGGTGAATTGGTGATCCGAATTTCCAACTCTTGCATCACGGATACGGAGTGTGGAAGTCGGAGGCGTAAATCGTTGAGATGGTGTATTTGGCATCCCTACTTTCAAACTCCTGCATTGCGGAATGCAGAAGTCAGGGTTGCATTTTGTTCGAAGCCAGGTATTTTAGTGTTCTGACATCCCGACTCCCGCAGTGGAATGCGAAAGTCGAAGTTGTATTTTGTTCCACGCTTTGATTTGAGCACTCCGCCCTTCCGACTTCTGACCTGCGGATCGCAGATTGCGAAGTTACGGATCAAAGCTAATTGCGACTATGTAAAAGAGAAGATTTGTGGATAAGTTTTGGAAGAAAAAAAATTATCAAGTTTGTTCCCGCATCACTCAAAAGGGAACTGAGGGGATTGGGGATGTGACAGGAAAGATTGTATGTCATTGTCCATATGTCACCTACCCAAATTCTAAGAATATTATTTTATTTGCAAAATACTTTATGTTAAATTTTAATTACAAAGTTTTGTAATTATGACCAAGTTTGATCAAGGATGATTGTAATTACTGATTATTATTATTTAATAAATTAAGATAGGAGATAGACACCCAAGGGAACTGTTAAATGAGTGTTCACTGACCCACTAGGAGGAATGGAAGCTGTTAGAAGGTATGGGACAGCTGCCAGCATTTGCACTCCACCACTAGCTGTTGGTTATGGGACAACTACTCCTAAATTTGTGGCATTATTCCCTAGGTGGGTGGAAGAGAGAAGGCAGCTCATTAATGACCAGTTAACCACTAAAATGCCTAGGCAGCGTAGATAAGGTAATTGAGTAGGCAACTCCTACAATATTTTCTGTAGAAATATTCCTCAAGTGCATCGGGTGATCACTGAGAGATTCGAATAGGGAGGCAATGTGAGAGTGCAACTGTGAGTCTGCTAATTATACTAAGAAGGCAAACTAGAGGTGCTGGGGCAGGTCTCTTTAACTGCTGAGTCTTGATGACTGGACAATCTACATTCTATTGCAAGTTGATGTACTAAGGCTTCTATAGAATCTTAATCCTAGTGGTTCAGTGAATAGGCTCAGGGGTCCTAAGGCAAGTAAATTGGTTGTCTTCAGGAATAGGTTGGGTGGAATAGGTTCCTTGGGCTGTTTGTTTCTCCTACAGTCAACCAGGTTTTACTGTTCTTACTTTTGTTTACAATTAAATGATTCTGCATAATAGAATTATTAATTATAGTCATATCGAAGAAACTATTTTATTTTATGATCTAAGTATGATTCTGAATGAAAGAGCTTTATGAAATGATTGAATCGATAACCATCTCTATATTTTCCCCCATCTTGTTCTCAGCATCGTACTCCAGTATAGAGAAGTAAATTAAGAAAGATGAGAGATAGGTAGAATGCCATTGATTGGAAAGATGAATACAGTAGTGTTCTTGTCAAATTCTGTCATATGTTTAAATGCAGGATATATTACAGTATAGTATAAATAGTTGCATAAAATTCATTTCATTCCTAAATAAAAACACATTTTGTTTCTGCACATTTCTATATATTTCTTTTAAACTCTATGTAGTTCAGATAGTAATCACATGCATTTCAATATTATACATTTCATGTTTTTCATAGAACTTATATTTTAAGAATTATAGCAGCTGCAAAATTAATCTCTGTACAGATTTGATTATAAATATACACATATTATTTCTTCACTAACTATCACTTCTGATTTCATTTTATATCTGCACAGTAGCATCAAACCCTAAGTTATCACAAGACTTAGAATCCGAGTGATTATTTGGTACACAGTTTATAAATTTCTATTCAAGCCATTCATGGAAAACTTCAGATAATTATTTTTATAACAGACCTATTATCTAACCCTAGACGACATTCTATTTTTAACTTACTAATTCTTGTACTGAGAATACAAACAAGATATTTAAACATCAAATAACTTCACTTAGCCGAAAGTATAAATTGTTCAAACCCTACCAAGAAAACATACACTGTATCGAAACTATTTGATACAAAGGTTAAGTCTCGTGTACAAAATATCAGTACAAACCAGATAGAAAATGAAAGCTACAGGTAGGGTTTCATTCGTGAAACAAAATAGAACACTGTGGCATAGCACTTGACAGTCGAACTTTATCTCATCACATTTCCAAAACATAATTATCAACAACGACGACGAAGTATAGGAAAAAACTATCTATAGACAACCATCGTTGTTCGGCACCACCTTAACAATTATTTACACAGTTTTCTCAACCATTACTTTAAAAACAAAACTTTACATTGTAAAAACGAGCCATTATTTATAAGTGCAAGAGAACCCTCGGTTCTGGGTTTACCATTCAAAAAAAATTAACAGAGTTTACATATCGAACTTGTTAAGGTTCCAACATTACATAGAGGTTTACTCCTTATCAACCAGAACATTAAAACAAGGTCAAGATTCATAAACTACACAGGGTTTTACCCTTAACATTTAGCAGAACAAACAAAAGTTTGAAGTTCCTTTCACACAACGCAGCCAGGCATTACAGAGCCGAATGGCATCTTAAACAACTGAAGGTTATCCTCTGTACAACTACTATCAAAACAAGACTTTAAAACTTCACACTCGGCCATCACCGAAACAAAGTCGAATGGTTCCAACTTTCGGCACACAGAAATCACCATCAAAACCATGCCAAAGGCACCTACGAGGTTTAGAGAACCACCGGAGCTTACCAGGAAGCAATAGCAGCATTTTCATTCTCCAATCTTATGCACAGGAATCGTCCTACGAAGTGGGTACCTGCAAAGTTTGCAGTTCGGAGAGGTTAAAACAAGAAAATGCAAGAATAAGAGCAAGCAACACAGTATTATTTCATTATCGTGAGCACTTACCATTAGAAACGAAGCCCTGAACTTTGGCACACCACACCAGTAAAAACGACGAAGCCTGTTGGCATTTGATAGCAACCACAAGCTAAACACTAGAGACCATTTCATCAACTGGAGGATCGAACCCCAGTTCGAACTATGAATTCAACAACTAACAGAAAAAACACACACAACTTCCATGTTGTATCGTAGTGCTATGGCACAAGATTGTGAGCCTGCAACTTTTAACTCTATCTTTCACAGGTCCAAGGTTCGAAACCGAAGGAAGGAGTCCTCCTCTCCACAAACACTAAACCCTACATTGCAGCAAACGGTTGGCTCTGCGACCTTAGCACCAAAACAAAACAATGAATGCCAGAAAACCAACTTTCACTACTTACCAACACGATAATAGGGTTTCATTCTCAGCCCCAGATCTTGCAGAGATCAACAGTGGATAGCTGCCAGTTAAGCATGTTGATTTTTGAACCACGATTACAATCAATATTGCATTGATTACTTCATCTACCAATTGCCAAGTAAGTAGACCGAGAGCCAATGCATCTCACAGCTCAACTTCTTGTGATGCTCAATGCAAACACAAACCACATGAAAACCTTACAACCAGGCATCCACATCACTTAACCGTGGAATGACATTAATGCTAGGCCTGTCAACGCCAATTGAAAAGCATGCCAAGTTTAATACCCTGTCAACCACGAAATCATTGCAAATTTTAGTGCACATTTTTATATAGTTCAAAGAATCGTTTATACATCATAACAATGATACTATATGCCAATGTTTTATGTGAACGCATAATTACATTATAATAGTTACATTTCTTTTCTATGGTTCATGTACAAGTCATATAGGATAAAGTTTATAAGTTCTTATATTAGGCATATAAATTATTAAATGGAGACCATAGACATAGTTAGGATTCTATTTATGCATAATGTTAGCATAGACACTATGTATATTATATGGTTCACGTATTAACGTTATATTGAATCAAATGAGAAGAGTAGGACTATAACTATAGTTCACTTGCAAATTATAAAGAACACCATTTTCTTAATATATTTCTTATGTTAGCTATGTAGTGCAAAGACTATTGATCAATATATTACCATAGGTATAGTTTAATTGGTGATGAGATACACTCTAAAGCTAAGTTCATAGCACACGCACTAGTCACTATCCTTTACCTTTATTAACTATGTATTCAAATGATAAATTCAGGACTTAGAATAGTCTAAGTTCTGTAGATGCAAAATATAATGCAAGTTCAATAGTACAAACACTATTTTCTACAAGCTTTCTAATAGGATTACCAAAGGACATTGGTATCGCCGCTTGAATATTAATGACGATAGTCATACAATAATAAACATAGTATTATAAAAACAAATGGACGATGTGAAATTATAACACACTGAAGAGTTTGTGAGTCAGCAAATAAGCTAGATTTAGAACCATGTATCCGTACCTCCAGTAACTTGTTTCGCAAGGAAGTACTTAGCATTCAAATTTTACATTGACGATGAATTGAAAGACACATGTACTCTTAACACATGTTGTCGTAGAAATTCTTACTTGCTGTCTACACATGGAAACAGGATGCAAATGCCTTAGCTAAACATAGCTAAGTAAACCCGAGGTTACCTCATAGGATCCCTTCGTCATCATACAAACAAACTGTCAGCACATCGTCAAGAACATCATAATAATACAAACTATGTACAACATGTAATTATATTTAAAACTTAAGCAGATTTGTAAATTGTATTCTTATGCATAATCATAAAAAGATCTTTTGGTAGGGAGTTTAGCATCCATTTAAATCTGAAATAGCAAATACAATTATATCATATTTTATTTGAGAATTATGATGTGTCATCATTATTAATTATCCTAGTTAAGAAATCTAATTATTTTATATGTTCCGCATTAACGACTTCGATAATTATTGCTATTTAAAAGAAAAAGAAAAAAATGTATTTTTCGGGATGTTACATGTGGTATCAGAGCTCACGTTCGAACTCTAGGCCTGAAAAAGGTCCAAGAACATGCAGCAGAAAATTTATTTACAGCAGAAATCTTAGTAATTAAAATTTAAACTATTTGTGTTATACAGAAATTATTTTAAGTTACAGGTATGGAAGGATCAGTTGAACATTTAGAAGATAGATTCCGACCCAACAGTCATAGCACGGGACATCATTATGAAGAAGAAGTCCATGGCGAATTAAATGACAATTCGTTAGAATTGTTACGTGCATTTCAAGAGTTAAAAGAAAAAATCAGATCTGTAAAACAAGACAATGAGAAAATTCTGAAGGCACAAGAGGAACTTAATCAAGTACTGTTCGAACAATGCCTAACTGATGAACATGATAGAGAAATTGAAAATACCTCTAAGATTGAAGATTTACCTCATCGAGACAGGGGTAAGAAAATGAAAACTGATGATGCGAACAGCATTTCAACATCATTAGAAGCTTCCCATGACAAACGCAAAAAGAAAAGAAATTATTCAAGTGATAGCAGCGAAGGAGACTACAAACCCAAAAGAAAAAGTCACAAACAGTATGAATAGGTTTCTGGGGTGTTCAAGAAAATCAAACCCCCAACTTTCAATGGTGAAACTGAAAAAGGCGAGACAGCAAAAGCATGGCTATCCAGCATGAAGAAGTACTTCCAAATTTATGATTACTCATAATCATTGGCAAAGATGGCAATATACAACTTGATTGGGAAGGAAGATATTTGGTGGCAGGACATCAAAAGAGTGAGGGGCATCAAAGACAAGGATGTGAATTGGAGCACTTTTAAAAGATATTTCAAGAAGAAGTTCTTATTTGAACAATACTATGAAGAAAAATAAAAAGACTTCTATGATTTAAAACTGGGAAGTATGAACATGAAAGAGATGAACAGTAAATTTTTGAATTTACTGAGGTATGTGCCATACCTCGTGGAAGAAAAATCGAAGATTCAAAGATACCTGAGTTGTCTACCTTTCAACATCAAGGACAGAATCGAGTATGACAATCCAAAGACCTTAGAAGAGGCCATGAGGAAAGCAACTTTCAGTTATGACACTAATCGGAAAAGAGAAGGGATATCAAACTGGAAAAATTATAAACCCAACAATTTTGAGTTGAAAAAGAAAAATTTCAGGTTTATGGAAATTCTGGTTTCCAAAAGAAAAATTTTCAGAATCGGAATTTTCAAGGAAACAATCCCAGAAACAGTCAGCAACAGAATTTTACAGCTCCTAGAAACACTTCCAATGCTACCAGAACTAATGATAAAAAAGAACCTATCAAATGTTTTGAGTGCCAAGGTCCTCATTATGCATCAAAATGCCCAAGAGGAAGTGGACAACTAACAATATTCATACCATACAGACTGAACCTACTGTTGGAGACTTGGCAAGAGAGATGTCCAGAATTAATGCAGCACTAGACAACAGGCAGGCAAATCATCAAGTCTCTATGGTAGAGATTGAAAGTATGCTACAAAACCATCCTGTTACTATTTTGATTGATCCAGGTGCTAGCTTAAGTTATATATCACAAGATATTGTAGAAAATTTTAAATTGAAAACAGAAAAATTCAGTAAATCCTGGTTAGTTAGACTAGCAACATGAACAAAAAGGAAAGTATCTGATTTTATTGAAAGTTGTGCTTTATCCATGAATCAGTTAAAGACACAAACCAAGTTGAATGTTTTACCTTTAGGATCCTATGATATCATAATTGGAATGGACTGGTTAGAAGCCCATCATGTCATTCTAAATTGTTATGAAAAAAGTTTTACATGTTTAAATGATGAAGGAGAAACAGTAGAAGTAAAAGGTATTCCAAGAAAGACATCCCTTAGGCAGATTTCAACCATGCAAGTAAAGAGAGCAGTTAGAAAAGGATGTCAAATGTTTGTAGTGAATGTAGTGAATGATGAGTTGATTACTAAAGAGGACAAACTGAAACTAGAAGATATACTTGTTCTAAAATATTTCAAAGATGTTTTTCCTGAGGAGATTCCAGGATTATCCTCTAAGAGAGATTTAGACTTTACCATCGAGTTAATACCAGGAGCAGCACCGAATTCTAAAGCTCCATATATGATGAATTTACTGGAATTAAATGAGTTGAAATCACAGTTGAAGGAACTGATTGATAAAAACTATATAAGACCCAGCGTGTCTCCTTGGGGAGCACTTGTTATATTTGTTAAGAAGAAAGATGGTACCCTAAGACTGTGCATAGATTATCGCCAGTTGAACAAGATGACAATTAAGAATTGATATATGCTGCCCCACATAGACGATCTATTTGATCAGCTGCGTGGAGCAATGATATTTTCAAAGATTGATTTAAGGTCAGGATATCATCAAGTTCATGTGAAGGACGATGATATTTTTAAAACAGCCTTTAGAACTCAATATGGACATTATGACTTCGTAGTCATGTCATTTGGCTTGACTAATGCTCCGACTATATTTATGTGTTTAATGAACAATATTCTGCACAAATATTTGGATAAGTTTGCTATTGTGTTCATAGACGACATTTTAGTGTATTCTAAAAGCAAAGAAGAGCATGACAAACATCTGCGTATTATCTTACAAGTTCTGAGAGATCATCAACTATATGCTAAGTTTAATAAGTGTGACTTTCACAAGGATAAAATTCAATATTTATGACACATAATTTCCAAGGAAGGAATCTCGGTTGACCTCGACTAGATAAAATCCATTAATGATTGGCCGGTTCCTAAGGATGTGTCGGATGTATGATCATTTATCAGTATTACTGGATACTACAGAAAATTTATAGGGTTTTTCAAAGATTGCAAACCCCATAACCTCCTTACAGAAGAAAGGGAAGAAATTTGTGTGGGATCAAAAATGTTCAGACAGTTTTAAGAAGCTAAAGGAATTACTAACTATAGCACCTATTCTGAGGATAGCAGATCCTAATAAGGATTTTATAGTATGTACTGATGCATGTAATGACGGACTCGGTGGAGTCCTAACACAAGAGGGACAGGTTGTTGCATACGAGTCTAGAAAGCTGAAAATACATGAGAAGAACTACTCTACTTATGATTTAGAGTTATTAGCAGTAATTCACGCTTTAAAAATGTGGCGTCACCACCTTATTGGCAGAAATTTTACCTTGTTGACAGATAACATGGGTCTGAAATATTTATTAGATCAGACAAATTTGAACGCTAGACAAGCTAGATGGTTAACTTTTCTAAGTGAATATGATTTTGAAATTCAACATATAAAAGGGAAAGAGAACAAGGTTGCTGATGCATTAAGTCGTAAAGCAAAGTTGAATTTTATTTCAGCCATCAGTACATATTCAATAGATTTAGAAAATCAGATCCTTAAAGGGAGTGAAACGGATGAAGAATACATAAAATTACAAGAAAAGACAGCAAATAACAATTCTGAAAATTCTATGGCAGATTACAATTTGAAGGAAAATGGACTGTTATTATACAAAAACAGCTTGTATGTACCCAACATACCAGAAGTAAAAATTCTGATTTTAAATGAGATGCACAAAAGCCATTACTCTGGTCATCCAGGTTATCAGAAAACCATCACTATGCTACGGAAAGAGTACTATTGGCCCAGAATGAAGGATGAAGTAGTAGAGTACATAGCTAAGTGTTTGGACTGTCAAAAAGTGAAGGTTGAACATCAACATCCGACTGGATTATTGCAACCATTGCCTATACCTAGCTGGAAATGGGAAGTGATAAGCATAGACTTTATTACCGGTCTACCAAAAAATCAGAAACAAAATGACTCTATCATGGTGGTAGTGGATAAACTCAGCAAGGAAACACACTTTATACCTGTAAAAACTACTCATAAAGCTCCAAACATTGCAAAAATCTTCATGAAATAGATTTTCCGATTACATGGGATACCAAAAGTGATAATTTTATATCGTGATTCTAAGTTTACTGGAAACTTCTGGAGGTCTTTATTTAAAGGGTTGAATACAACCTTAAACTTCAATACAGCATTTCATCCACAAATGGATGGACAGACAGAAAGAGTGAATCAGGTATTGGAAGACTTGCTGAGGATGTATGTTAAGGATCAGCCTGGTAAGTGGGAAGACTACTTGCATTTAGCAGAATTTGCAAATAATAACCATTATCATGCATCAGCCAGGCTTAGCCCTTTTGAAATTCTTTATGGTAGGAAATGTGATACACCTGTTTCTTGGAATGATCCAGTAAATAGAGTTATTTTAGGATTTGAATTGTTGCAAGAATTATAATTAATTGTGAAACAGGTACAAATAAATCTTAAAGCTTCCCAAGATAGGCAAAAGAGTCAAGAAGATCTTAGAAGGACTCATAAAGAGTTCCAGGTTGGTGAACATGTTTTTCTCAAGGTAAGACCGAAAAAGAGTTCATTAAAATTGGGAAGTTGTGCCAAGTTGGCACCCAGGTATTGTGGTCCTTTCGAAATATTGTCAAGGGTTGGACCAGTGGCATGCCAACTAGATTTGCCACCAAATTTAAAGATACATAATGTTTTTCATATATCATTTTTAAAGAAGTATGTACACGATGCTATTCATGTGGTAAATTGGAATGATGTACAGGTGGGACAAGACGACGATTTTCAGGTGGAACCGGACTGTATCCTCAAAAGGAGGGAAACTCTACTCCGGAATCGCACCATTGGGCAGGAAAAGGTGTAATGGAAGCACCTTAGCCCAGAAGAGGCAACCTGGGAGTTGGAGAGTAGTATGCGGACAGCATACCCAACTCTGTTTCAGGAACACTCAAAGAGTGATTAAACAACATCGAGGATGATGTTGAGACTTAAGGGGGGGTGTATGTCACCTACCCAAATTCTGAGAATATTATTTTATTTGCAAAATACTTTATGTTGAATTTTAATTACAAAGTTTTGTAATTATGACCAAGTTTGGTCAAGGATGATTGTAATTACTGATTATTATTATTTAATAAATTAAGATAGGAGACAGACACCCAAGGGAACTGTTAAATGAGTGTTCATTGACCCACTAGGAGGAATGGAAGCTGTTAGAAGGTATGGGACAGATGGCAGCATTTGCACTCCACCACTAGCTGTTGGTTATGGGACAACTACCCCTAAATTTGTGGCATTATCCCCCAGGTGGGTGGAAGAGAGCAAGGAGCTCATTAATGACCAGTTAACCACTAAAAGGCTTAGGTCGCCTAGATAAGGCAATTCGAATTGAGCAGGCAGCTCCTACAATATTTTCTGCAGAAATATTCCTCAAGTGCATCTGGTGATCACTGAGAGATTCGAATAGGGAGGCAAACCAGAGGTGTTGGTGCAAGTCTCTTTGACTGCTAAGTCTTCATGACTGGACAATCTACATTCTATTGCAAGTTGATGTACTAAGGCTTCTACAGAATCTTCCTCTTGGTGGTTCAGTGAACAGGCTCGGGGGTCCTAAGGAAAGTAACTTGGATGTCTTCGGGAATAGGTTGGGTGGAACAGGTTCCTTGGGCTGTTTGTTTCTCCTACAGTCAACCAGGTTTTACTGTTCTTACTTTTGTTTACAGTTAAATGATTCTGCATAATAGAATTATTAATTATAGTCATATAGAAGAAACTATTTTATTTTTTGATCTAAGTATGATTCTGAATGAAAGAGATTTATGAAATGATTGAATCGATAACCATCTCTATATTTTTCCCCATGTTGTTCTCTACATCGTACTCCAGTATAGAGAAGTAAATTAAGAAAGATGAGAGATAGGCAGAATGCCATTGATTGGAAAGATGAATACAGTAGTGTTCTTGTCAAATTCTGTCATATGTTTAAATGCAGGATATATTACAGTATAGTATAAACAGTTGCATAACATTCATTTCATTCCTAAATAAAAACACATTTTGTTTCTGCACAGTTCTATATATTTCTTTTAAACTCTATCTAGTTTAGATAGTAATCACATGCATTTCAATATTATACATTTCATGTTTTTCATAGCACTTATATTTTAAGAATTATAGCAGCTGCAAAATTAATCTATGTACAAATTTGATTATAAATATACACATTATTTCTTCACTAACTATCACTTCTGATTTCATTTTATATCTGCACAGTAGCATCAAACCCTAAGTTATCACAAGACTTAGAATCCGAATGATTATTTGGTACACAGTTTATAAATTTCTATTCAAGCCATTCATGGCAAACTTCAGATAATTATTTTTATAACAGACCTATTATCTAACCCTAGACGACATTCTATTTTTAACGTACTAATTCTCATACTGAGGATACAAACAAGATATTTAAACATCAAATAACTTCACTTAGCCGAAAGTATAAATTGTTCAAACCCTAGCAAGAAAACATACACTGTATCGAAACTATTTGATACACAAGTTAAGTCTCGAGTACAAAATCTCAGTACAAACCAGATAGCAAATGAAAGCTACTGGTAGGGTTTCATTCGTGAAACAAAATAGAACACTGTGGCATAGCACTTGACAGCCGAACTTTATCTCATCACATTTCCAAAACATAATTATCAACAACGACGACGAAGTACAGGAAACAACTATCTACAGACAACCATCGTTGTTCGGCACCACCTTAACAATTATTTACACAGTTTTCTCAACCATTACTTTAAAAGCACAACTTTCCATTGCAAAAACGAGCCATTGTTTATAAGTGCAAGAGAACCCTTGGTTCTGGGTTTACCATTCAAAAAAAATTAACAGAGTTTACATATCAAACCTGTTAAGGTTCCAACATTACACAAAGGTTTACTCCTTATCAACCAGAACATTAAAACGAGGTCAAGATTCATAAACTACACAGGGTTTTACCCTTAACATTTAGCACAACAAACAAAAGTTTGAAGTTCCTTTCACACAACGCAACCAGGCATTACAGAGCCGAATGGCATCTTAAACAATTGAAGGTTATCCTCTGTACAACTACTATCAAAACAAGACTTTAAAACTTCACACTCGGTCATCACCGAAACAAAGTTGAATGGTTACAACTTTCGGCACACAGTAATCACCATCAAAACCATGCCAAAGGCACCTACGAGGTTTTGAGAACCACCGGAGCTTACCAGGAAGCAGTAGCAGCATTTCCATTCTCCAATATTATGCACAGGAATCGTCCTACGAAGTGGATACCTGCAAAGTTTACAGTTTAGAGAGGTTAAAACAAGAAAATGCAAGAATAAGAGAAAGCAACATAGTGTTATTTCATTATCGTGAGCACTTACCATTAGAAACGAAGCCCTGAACTTTGGCACACCACACCAGTAAAAAAGATGAATCCTGTTGACATTTGACAGCAACCATGAGCTAAACACTGGAGACCATTTCATCAACTGGAAGATCGAACCCCAGTTCGAACTATGAATTCAACAACTAACAGAAAAACCACACACAACTTCCATGATGTATCGTAGTGCTATGGCACAAGATTGTGAGCCTGCAACTTTTATCATTATCCCTCACAGGTCCAAGGTTCGAAACCGAGGAAGAAGTCCTCCTCTCCACAAACACTAAACCCTACATTGTAGCAAACGGTCGGCTTTGCGACCTTACCACCAAAACGCAACAATGAATGCCATAAAACCAACTTTCACTACTTACCAACGCAAGAATAGGGTTTCATTCTCAGCCCCAAATCTTGTAGAGATCAACGGTGGATAGCTGCCAGTTAAGCACGTTGATTTTCGAACCACGATTGCAATCAATATTGCATTGATTACTTCATTTACCAATTGCCAAGTAAGCATACCGAGAGCCAGTGCATGGCACGGCTCAGCTTCTTGTGATGCTCAGTGCGAACACAAACCACGTGAAAACCTTACAACCGGGCATCCACATCACTTAACCATGGAATGACATTAATGCTAGGCCTGTCAACGCCAGTTGAAAAGCATGCCAATTTTAATACCCTGTCAACCAAGAAATCATTGCAAATTTTAGTGCACATTTTTATATAGTTCAAAGAATCGTTTATACATCGTAACAATGATACTATATGCCAATGTTTTATGTGAAAGCATAATTACATTATAACAGTTACATTTCTTTTCTATGGTTCATGTACAAGTCATATAGGATAAAGTTTATAAGTTTGTATATTATCCATATAAATTATTAAATGGAGACCATAGACATAGTTAGGATTCTATTTATGCATAATGTTAGCATAGACATTATGTATATTATATGGTTCACATATTAACGTTATATTGAATCAAATGAGAAGAGTAGGACTATAAGTATAGTTCACTTGCAAATTATAAAGAACACCATTTTCTCAATATATTTCTTATGTTAGCTATGTAGTGCAAAGACTATTGATCAATATATTACCATAGGTATAGTTTAATTGGTGACGAGATACACTCTAAAGCTAAGTTCATAGCACAAGCACTAGTCACTATCCTTTACATTTATTAACTGTGTATTCAAATGATAAATTCAGGACTTAGAATAGTTTAAGTTCTGTAGACGCAAAATATAATGCAAGTTCAATAGTACAAACACTATTTTCTACAAGCTTTCTAATAGGATTACCAAAGGAAATTGGTATCGCCACTTGAATATTAATGACGATAGTCATATGATAATAAACATAGTATTGTAAAAACAAATGGACGACGTGAAATTATAACACACTAAAGAGTTTGTAAGTCAACACATAAGCTAGATTTAGAACTATGTATCCGTACCTCTAGTAACTTGTTTCGCAAGGAAGTACTTAGCATTCAAATTTTACATTGACGATGAATTGAAAGACACATGTACTCTTAACACATGTTGTCGTAGAAATTCTTACCTGCTGTCTACACATGGGAACAGGACGCAAATGCCTTAGCTAAACATAGCTAAGTAAACCCCAGGGTACCTCGTAGGACCCCTTCGTCATCATACAAACAAACTGCCAGCACATCGTCAAGAACATCATAATAATACAAACTATGTACAACATGTAATTATATTTAGAACTTAAGCAGATATGTAAATTGTATTTTTATGCATAATCATAAAAAGATCTTTCGTTAGGGAGTTTAGCATCTGTTTAAATCTGAAATAGCAAATACAATTATATCATATTTTATTTGAGAATTATGACGTGTCATCCCTATTAATTATCCTAGTTAAGAAATCTAATTATTTTATATGTTCCGCATTAACGACTTCGATAATTATTGCTATTTAAAAAAAAAAAAATTGGTATTTTTCGGGATGTTACACCATAGTTGGAGATGATCTTTCTTGCTTTCCATTTAATTCATTGTGGTGTGGTTTTATCATTTAATTTATTGTATTGTCACAATTTGATCAAAATCAACTAATTAAAGTGCAAATTATCATTGATGTTAATCATATTTATTGTTTGTTGTAATTTCAACTACTATCATTTGAATAACAGGGTTGATTTTTATCTCCATTTTTATGAAAATATGCAATACAAATGCGTACATATGTAAAGATGAAATTCTATAATGGAGATAATTATATAAAAACATAAAAATAAATTATCTCAATTTTCATAAAAATGTAATTATTTCCATAAGTATTAAAGATTTAAACTTTGATTAACAATGCGAAAGTCCACACTTTTCATCTGTCATTTAATTTTTAAATAAACTTTTAAAAAAACATAAAAATATATTATCTCCATTTTCATTTGTATAGCCCATCAGAACTTTGTAATTCTAGTAATTTATGAGAAAATGGCATGACATGGTGGAAGTTGTCAAAATGATGGTGTTAATGTGATGGTATTATATATTTTATAATATAAGTTCACAAAATTGTTAGGTACATTAATTGTCAAAATATGATAGTAACTACATTGTAAGGAAGAATATATTATTGATGTTTTCTAGTAAACACCTCACAATTTTTCAAAATAAATATGCATGATGTTTTTTCACAATTTAAAATGCATCTATTATACATCAATAATGAGCATCAACTAATGAGCTATGAGATAAAAGTATATAAAGAATATCTTTTTATTAATTTGTTAAGTGAGAGTTATTTGTTGTATTATTAGTATTTATAATGTGATTTTAAGCATTCAAGTTCTCAAATAGTGCATGTTTCCAACAGAATTTTAAGTTTTATGATATTTAAAATGAATACAGCTATAAGTGGGGAAAGAATGCATCATAATAAACACATAACTTGACCAATATTACAATATCAACTATAATTATCGTCAATATTTTTCTTTTACAAAATGAAGGGATAGAACTCCTCCGTGGCAAAAAATACATACTATAGGCATGGGATAACTATTATTGGATATTCATACTACATTTCCCAAACATGTCGAAAATGTGCAGACTGTGATTTTTTAGATTGTTATAGTCTGAAGCTATGAAGCATAAATGCTCGATAAAAAGAGACATATATCAGTCGATGACCAAATCCTCCATAAATAGTCTCAAAGGAGGACCAAAATTAACTATTCCAAAAAATCAGATCCTATATCGGAGAAGATCCCAAGAAGAGAGATAAGCGTAAACCGATCAGGAGACATGGAACAAAAGTAGCTCTATCTGTAGATTGGCATTGAAACAAGCAAGTTAACCAAGGGTAGGACCATGATCAAATTCTGTAATGGTTTCATTTAGAGACTCCCATAAGTGCCAAACACCATTCCCCACCTGAAGGCCCAACTTGGATAGATAGTCTGACTTTGCATTCCTCTCTCTATAAATATGAGAGAAATTTATGACCGGGAAGAGGTTGGAAAACCTTGAAAGATCATATAGAGGCTTCAAAAGGATGTTCTTAGGAGGCTTCTTGTACTGCATCCAATTAATGACCAATAGGGAGTCCCCAAAAATCTGAAGCTTCTGAACACCTTTTGAAATGGCTAGTAGCATAACAATTTTCAGAGCCTTCAACTCAACTTGATTGTTGGTGCAGCGGGTGTTCTTATTTTGAAAATGATTGAAGGTGAAATATTTTAGTATCAATAATTAATTGGACAATAGAGTAAATTTTTATTATACTTATAGGTGTTTATTTCCTGGATTGCAAGAAGATGAGACAAGTGTGGTATCAAGCTTTATTTTATGGTCGTCGTTTCAAATTTGAAATAATCAGTTACTAGCACAACAACTTAACTTGTGGTTGTTAAGTGGTTGGTGAACACTGATAGGCCGGAAGTCAACTAATTGTTATAATGTGTCTTCTTCCGATTAAATGGATTGTTAGGAAGCACGTTAGCCATGCATCAATAGGCAACATGTTAGCCATGCATCAACTAAGACTTATACATGCATCAACTACGAGTTATTCATTCATTAGCTACTAGTTTTTTTATATACTTTTTTAATTTATAATTGTTTATTTCAAATTTTGAACAACTTCCATGAAATCAATTTGGACAATACACTTGTCTCATCCTCGTGCAATCTAGGAAAAACTTAGGTGCTAGTCCACCCCAAATTTTTAGATATAAATACCTATCGGTGTAATAATATATATATATATATCTCAATTTATATGTGATAACTAGTAGTTGATAGTCCACCACAGTTTATATGTGATAATTGTGCCCTATCCATGTTCACCAACCACAAGTTAACTGATTGTGCTAGTGTTAGATTAACTCATAGTTTGAGTTGAATTATTTGATTGGTCCATGATTGGTGTTGTGATTAAGAAGAACCTTTTATTTTGAAAATGATTGGATGGTTTATCATACACCGTCCCTACTCCTATGGCTATTCTCTATGTCTAGAGTTAGAAACACACATACACTTGAATGATTGTGAATAAACCATGTCCCGTCAACAAATTAAAGAAATACAAATTATTACTATATTATCATCATCATAAATCTATCTTAAACTTAGATTTATTAAGCGATGTAAATTTTTTCTTGATATATAATTAAGATGAATCTATACTCAACCCACATAAAAAAATTTGATTACTTTTTATTTTTGATGAATTATGAATCAACATAACTTTTTTAACTTTTTATTTTTAAAAATATAATATGACAACATGGCTGTAAATCACCAAAAGTAGACATCTCTCCTCCATGCTGTGGAGCACCCCGCTACTCGTGCAATAATTCAAGGCACTTATTCCAAAAACAATAAAAAAAATTATACTACCAAAGCAAGTGTGTTAATTATATTATTTGGCTAAACAAATGATCATGAAATGGCAATGTGGAATATAATGTGTTTTTTATTTCATATTGGTAAGCTGCGTTATAAGTTTAGTTAATAATGTGGAATATAATGTGTTTTTTATTTCATATTAGTAAGCTCCGTTATAAGTTTAGTTTCATTTTTATTCTACTTTAATGGAAACATACCCCTAGAGTTCAATAGTGAAATGGCAATGTGGAATATAACGTGTTTTTAATTTCATACTGCTAAGTTGCGTTATAAGTTTAGTTTCATTTTCATTCTGCCTTAATGGAAACATACCCCAAGAATTTCACGTTACAAGTTTAATTTCATAATTTCATTTTTATTCTGCTTTAATGGAAACATACCCTAGAATTCAATCGTGAAATGGCAATGTGGAATATAATGTGTTTTTTATTTCATACTGGTAAGTTGTGTTTTTTATTTCATTTTCATTCTGCTTTAATGGAAACATACCCCTAGAATTTTACGAAGCAGTGGATAATGGGATCCACTTCCACAGGTACGAGAGAGCCTCTTTGCTTCTCTAATGGGTTTGGATTTTAATAGGTTGTTTTCAGATGAAAAATAATTTACCTTCGATCGGTTGCCTACGCACAATTTTTGGATTAAAGCATCAAATGTACACGGAACAGACGTAATCGAGGTAAAATCTTTAATTCATCATATGGGTTGCACTTAAAATCATTTTCATTGAAGCTTTATTAATAAACGCAGTGATGGATTCTTTAGACTTCTGAGACACATCAATAGTTTCGTGGTTTGAGAATTCTCTGTGCATAAATCATAGTTTATTTTCCTCAATATCGCATTAAGTTATAGTTTATTTTCCTCAATATTGCATTAAGTTAGAGTTAATTACCTCAATATGCATTAAATTAGAGTACCTTATTACTCAGGAGCATTGTCTTGTCAAACTTGTTTTTTAACTCAGAGACAGATGACCATTATTATGAGATCAGAGTGCAGTGCTTCTGCATCTTTAGAGATTCACGTGATTCACTCCAAACCTTTATGATGTATATGAAGTAGCTTGATTCTTATGATTCACTCCAAAACTTAATAGAGTATGTGGAGAAATCTGAAATGCTCAGAGGACCAGAGATGCCTAATGCTCTTTCTTTCAATAAAAATTTAACCTAATCCTCTTTCTTTGGAGAAACATTTAACCTAATCCTCTTCCTTTGGAGAAACATTTAACCTACGCCATTCTCTTGCTCTTCAAAAATAACACATCACAAGTGATTACTTCCTCCACTCAGCCAAATCCATGACCATCTCACTGACAAGGAAATTACTTTCAGCCAACCGCAAGCAGGAAGAAATCCAGACTTATCTGGTGCGTTAACCTTTGTAAATCTCTCAATAAATCCATTTTGACCTTATGATTATCACAAAGCGCTTTTCAACTTCAAGCTATCACAGAGCGCTTTTCAAGCTCAGATAACCCGGTAGCGCTTTTCAACTTCAGACTATCACAGCTCTTTTCAACCTCAGATAACCTAGTAGCTTTACGGCAAAGATTTTCCCAAGCTTCTAGTCAGTTCCCGTTCGGTGGACTAATGTTTACGCTTATACTTGGCTACCATTCGTTGGACCGTGTTGATGCTTGACTCCCAGTCCCCACTTGACCTGGATATTGATGGATTTATCCCACACTTTGACCTGGATATTCGCATATCCACTATTTCCCTCCAATTAATTACTAACTTAGAGGGCTTCACATCTTTATTAGGTGGGAGAATACCGGAAGTTAGAACTACCAAATCTGAAATAGGAGTCCAAACTATGAAGATGCTTGGACATTCATCCACGCAGCTAAAAAGAACATTTGCACATACCGATCATGTTTGGATGAACATTTGCATATTTGATGAGGCTTGGGAATTCATCCAGCAAGCTTTCTCCAAAGGTCTACCAGAAAAACACTGATATGGTATGCACTGTAGAGCTAGACATCCAATCTATTAAAATTTAAGAGACCGGGAATTCATCCATACAACAGAAAAAGAGCAATTGCATTTAATGATGAGGTTTGGGAGTTCATCCGGTAGGCTTCACAAGGGATTACTGGAAAAACTCTTATATGGTATGTGTTGCAGTGAGATGAATATTGAGTATTCTGTCAGTAGCATTGCAGGAATGAGTTAACTAGAATGATACATTTGAAAATAATGAGAGGCTTAGGAATTCATCCAGTAAAGCTTTGTCCAAGGCCTACTGGAAAAGCTCTTATATGGTATGAGATGAGTATTCTGTGAATAGCATTGCAGCAATAAAGACAATGATGAGGCTTGGGATTTCATCCAATAGAGCTTTGTCCAAGCCTACTGGAAAAGCTCTTATATGGTGTGAGATGAGTATTCTGTCAGTAGCATTTCGGTAATAAAGGCAATGGGTTTACTTGAATGAATCGGCAAAGTTAATCATCTCTCGATTCCCAGTTTCTCTCATTGCATTGCATGACTCTTTGTTTCAAACCCAACCCTGAATATTGGTCAATGTCGCATCTATTAACAAAGTGATTTATCCCGAAGAACAAACCCTAGTTATTGCCAAGCCATGTCAATTGCTTTAAAATTCTGAATTTCATTTTAAAGTGGGTAGTTCAGTTAGTTACACTCCTATTTCAGGCATGCAGTACCATGTATCCTTTGAAATCATGTATGTTTGAAATCATTTTTGAAATTGTGTATGTTTGAAATGATTGTATGTTTGAAATCATTTTCTTGTCTGTCCTTAAAAATGGCAACTCTTCTTGGCTGCTGCTAAGTGGAGTATGGGAAAAATTAGTCTACAGAATGTAAGTTAAGCCTGCAACTAAGAGATCAGGAATACCCTTGAATGAATCTTCGAGGCAAACATTGCATATTCCAATTTTCCCATAGCTATTGTCCCCGTTGAAAACCATGGCCATCACAGATATCCTGTATGTGAAATGCAATGGCAATGGACATTGCACAATATAGCTGTTACATGTTTTGAGATCCTCGAGCCAAATTAATACTGATAGAAACGGGTGATCAAAGTTGGCTAAACAATGCAAGGGGCAAGTTATATACAGGAAAGCAGTCCCCCTCCACCAAAAATTGGGGGAAAAATTCATTTCCAAAATTTCAAAATCACATATAATCTCAGATAACTGTGAGCACAAATATCTCAGATAACTGTGAGCACAAACAAGGCGTGCAGTAGAAAAGAGAATAGGTAAAACGCCAACAACGTTAAAGATATCTTCGACATAAATAATCACTGTTTAAAAGGAAAGTTCCTCGTAACAGCATAGTTAGTTCTTCTGGGAATTGTATGACCCTCCAATGATTTTAGATTTCCAGTCCAGAAATCCTACACACTAAAAACTGTTGATTAGAAACAATTTTCTCATTTTACACCATTTTAACTTGATAAAATAGAAAAGCATGCATCTGTTAATATAATTGGCTTCATTGCCCTTCTAGTGCAGAAAAAGGACTCAGTTACATCATTAATTTCATGCCAGATAACACAGAATCAGACTGTACAAACATCGTAAAAGAAGCATTCCAATTATCGCAAAGAAAGAAAAATAGCCATAGCTATTTGACAGAAATCACATAGTCATGCTAGAGACCATTCTATTTAGATCATTGCACCAAGTTAGCCGTGTCAATTGCTTTAAAATATCCATGTAACATGTATAACATGAAAATTTGATGTCCCATGTCTACTCTCAAATAAAAAGAGGAACCAGAGGAAAAAAAACCCCACCCAGATCCATCTTCATCAGATCAAGAGGTTTGCACTTGATTTTTTATATCCCTTTCAATTCTTGATGGATTCTGAGATCGGTTAAGATGGATTTATGCTAGTTGCTAAATTCACAAACTACGCATTATAGTTGCAGACAAGAATATGCAACCCACTATAGAATATACAGTAACTGTACGCATTGAGAATGATATGTACGATCAATTTTGGCCAAAAATGAATAATCAAGTCAATTTGCTTTGACACGTGGATCTGAAAACCACAACCACCAGCAACAAAGTGTCTTACAGAAGCTTTGATGACAAATTCATATGATGAGGAAGCTATTTTTCCTAATGGGAAGAGATTTTCGTTTTGGCGTTCCGGCCAATTTTGCCTCGGTTCTGAACTTCTGAGGCACTGCGTTTGCGTTTTCTGAGGTACCCTTCATGAAGTGGCCGGGGGATCTGATAACTGAACTGCGAAATGTTGACTCCTTCCTTGGCGTACTGAGGGTTGTCTTCCAAGAATTTCTCAACTTCAACCCTGGACCTTAATTTTTTTCCAGATGGAGCAATATAGTACACGTCTGCAAACCTGCAGGTCCGTTCTCCTCTGAGGGTGAGCAACCGCTCCCATCCTTGAGGAGGGCGAGGTATATTTGGCTTATCAATTATCCATAGACGAGTGATATCCTGTGAGAGTTCAGCTGGATCATCACAGGAAGCATTTGGGCGCCAGGCAGAGGCCTTGTTACACACCCAAGGATCTTCAGAAGCGCAATGCCGAATAGCTTCATATTGTTCCTTGCTCGGGATGAATCTCCATTTAAAGCATTTCACGCATTGAACGGCATACGCCCCAACAGCTGGCAAAACCTTCGAAGAAGGTGAAGAAGAATCCATAGTCTTTGAACTGGATCTCGTCATTTTATTCCGGGATGATAATGTAGCTGAAGCTCCCCGTCTCTCGCTCTCATTACTCATCAATTGAGGGCTTGCTGTTTGTTTGGGAATAATTACAACACCATCCAATTGCACGCTACTATTCTCCAATGCTTTTACAGGTGAAGACTGTATGCAACAAAATAAAAAGGCTTGATTCTATCCCTAAACAAAGACTACAATATGTTTGAAGTGAAATGGCCGAGCAAAGAAATTATAAATACAAATACGGGCTCAGAAGGAAATGGCCGACCAAAGAATTCGTAAATGCAAATATGAATTGAGAAGGAAAAGAATTTGTATTACCTCCACGACAGAGATGTCGCCCTCCGTGGATCGGGGTTCCTCCATTTTCGCTTCTTCCTGCTGCTGGTGATTTCACAGAAACACCTTGAACCTTCACGGCGTCCTCGACTCCTACCAAATATTTTGGCATGCATCAATATTCATTGATTCATATTCAAGATGGGCAAGCCATCATTCATGACAATCATTACACCTGCCTCCACTCTGCCATTGAAGAGAGACGTGCCTTGAAAATGGTACCTTGAAATATGGAAAAGAGTAGGGCCTGTATCCAGACAGTATACATGTGGATATACCTTGGTAACCATGCCAACGAGCAGAAGACGGGTGCATCCGGGTATGGTGAGTATTGCACGTATATAACAAGCCACTCTCGTTAAAGGACAGCAATCAGGCAGCAAAACCGAACCAGAGGTGATGTTTTCCTCAATTGGTCAACAAAAGGGTAACGTTCGATTGGTTGGAGTTGGTGGCAATTTCAGAGGAAGGGAATTTCTTGGTAGTTTCTATAATTTTTTGAACAGGTAAATTGATAATAACGTAAAAGCTGAAATTTTACCTATTGAATAGTTAAGATCCACGTGAAAGAGAGAATATCGGGATCTGATGGAATCAATTAGTGAAACCCAACATCTGCATAAGAAGATGAACCGGTGTTAATGTATAAAGTAAAAGAGTCTAAGTACACTCCGCGCTTAAAGAGAGCGAAAATCACTGAAACAATCAGCGAAGTCCTATAGGGTAAGAGAGTTAAAATAGTGGAAACTATCATCGAAGCCGTAAATCTACAAGATGAACTATAATTAATTAAAAAAAAATACAACTGCATTATGTGGCCAAGAGAGAGTGAAAGATCCAAAACCATAACAAAGCATGAAAGAAATACCTAGCCATCGTTATCAAAAGAGAATCCAACATTCCATATGGTGTTCCCTTAAATTATTTTTATTCAAGCACATGGTCTAAGTTTTATTGTTATTTCATTTACTTCTGATTTCAACAAATGTGATAACTTTAAACCAGCAGATAAATAAAACTTGAAATGATAATTAGCACTAGAGAAAGTACACAAATAGATTTCACATGAACACATATATTTACCATGGAGAAACCCTTAGAAGGGAGAAAAACTCCAGCAAACAATTTTCCTTATATAAATAGTATATCTGGCCCAGATTACAAAATCACCATGAACTATGCTCTTCAATGAGTTTTTCTAAGAAAATAAATACCTTACTGTATGACCAGTAAACTATGGCAGAAATATTCATTTCCTTAGCTCTCAAAACTCAATGAAAAATGAATGAATTACATGGGGGGGTGAGGGCTTGTTTAAATAGCATGGGTGGCTTCCCTAAGCAACCCCCAAAGGTCACCCTAAAGGCTGGTCCATGTGGCAGCCAAGGGCTGCTCCCCTAAAGCTTGGCCTTTAGGGTAGTCAAAGGCTGCCCCTTTCCACCGCCTTAGCTAGTCAACTCCACCGTCCTAAGCAGCTCAAGTTGCCCCCCATCTTGCCACCCTAAGCAGCTCAAGCTTCCCTCCAACTAAACAGCTCAAGCTGCCCTCCAATGTTGACACTTGACACAAGTTTACATGGTAATTTGTAAAATGAAAAATAGCTTCCGAAGCTATAATTTAACACTCCCTCTTAGCGAGAAAGTTATAATTTACCAACTGATACATTATTTACATAAGGAAGATTGTTTGTTTCTAGCTCATAAGAATTTTATATTCATCCTAACTTTTGTTGGATGCCTTGACTTTTGCTAAATGCTCACAAGGCTTTTTGTCTTGACTTTTGATATGACTCACAAGGTTTGTCCATTCGTCTTGACTTTTGTCATTGTCTCACAAGACTTACTATCTTGACTTTTGGTATGGCTCACAAGGCTTGTTCATTCGCATTGACTTTTGCCATGACTTCACAAGACTTATTAAGGCATTATCACTTTCATTTTGACTTTTGTCTTGGCTCACAAGGCTTGTATGTTTGCCTTGACTTTTTGCCATGACTCACAAAACTCTTTAATCTCCAGATCTCCTTGGCTAGCTTCAGGGTTGTCACTTATGATCTCAGACCTTGGAGAATGCCTTTTTGATCATTCTCTTTCTCAGAGATGGAGGCATTCTCTGCAAATCCAATTTTGTCTCTGAAGTGAGCAAACTTCACCAATTGCAGTGGTTTTGTCAGGATATCAGCTACCTGATCATCTGTTGCAACATACTTCAGCTTGATCACATTTCGTTGTACCATATCTCTGATTTAATGGTACTTTAGATCAATATGCTTTGATCTGTCATGAAATACCGGATTTTCTGTGAGGTTCATGCAGCTTTCATTATCACAGTGGATAATCGTAGTCTCAAGCTTTTCATTAAACAACCCAAAGATGAGTTTTTTGAGCCATATTGCTTCTCTATTGGCATTACTTGCAGCAATATATTCATCCTCAGTTGTGCTCTGAGCAATAAATTCTTGTTTCCGACTGGACTAGGAGATCATGGCTGATCCCAAACTGAAGCAATAACTAGAGGTACTTTTCCTATCTACTGGACTTCCCGCTCAATCTGAATCTGCATAACCATGCAACATCACACCACCACTGGATGTGAACTTTAGCCCATAGGTTATGGTACCTCTAAGATATCTCAGAATATGCTTACCTGCCACCTAATGTCGTTCTCTTAGCTCAGCCATAAATTGGCTTAATGCGCTCACTGCAAACTACATATTTGGTCTGGTATGAGTTAGATACATCAATCACCCAACAAGTTTCCTATACATGGTGGGGTCCACCAAATCTTCTCCTGAGCTTGAATCATGTAACTTCTTTATGATTGCAACCATAGGAGTTGAAATACTCCTGCAATTCATCATACCAAAGCTTTTCAGTATGTCTACTGCATATTTTCCTTGAGATAGAAAAATCTTGTTTGGTTTTTTCCAAACTTCTAATCCTAGGAAATAGTGCATCATTCCTAGATCTTTCATTTCAAATTCAACAGTGAATCTCTCTTTGCATTTGGCAATCTGCTTTTCTTTTCATGCAAGGAAAATAACATCTACATACAACACCAAAATCAGAGGTTGATTTTCAACAACTTTAAAATAGAGGTTAGAATCTGCAGTACTTTTACTAAACCCTAATCCCTACAGAAAGCCATCAATTCTATTATACCAAACTCTGGGTGCTTGTTTAAGACCATACAGGGCCTTTTTTAACTTACATACATGAGTTTCTTTTTCATGCATTGTAAATCCATTAGGTTGTTTTACATATACTTCATGCTCTATTTCACCATTAAGGAAAGTAGTCTTTACATCCATTTGATGTAATTTCCAACCAAGTACAGAAGCAAGAGAGATAATTGTGCGGATAGTAGTATACCTGGATACTGGTGCAAATATCTCATCATAATCTATACCTTCTTTTTGGGAGAAGCCTCTGGCAACAAATCATGCTTTGTACTTTTCAACACTCCCATCAGTTGCATGTTTTATCTTATATAGCCATTTGGATGAGACAACTGACTTATTTTTGGGCCTGGGAACTATGCCCCACACATTATTCTTCATGATGGACTTGTATTCCTCCAACATGGCATCTTTCCAAACTTGTAATTTGTTAGCTTCATTAAACAAAGAAGGTTCAACATCACTAATGTTACTTACCAAAGCAACATAACCTATAAATCTTTGAGGCCTTTTGCTCTCTCTAAAGGTTCCTGAAGGGGCTATATGTTTCTCTGCTTCTTGCAGAGTTTCTTTGAACCAACAGGTCTTCTCTTGATAGGAGGTTCTTCACGAGACCTTTCTAACACCTCAGCAGGTTCCAACACTGAATCTTGATCCATTGGATCATCATGACTTTCCTCCCTTTGAAAGTCAGAACCAGAAGTCTCGATTGGAGGAGAATCTAGCTCATCATCGATCTGAATCTCTCTAGATCGTTTAAAAACAACTTCCTCATGGAAATTTACATCTCAGCTAACCTCGATCTGTTTCTGACCTGGGATATATATTCTATAAGCTTTAGAAGATTCGCTATATCCAACAAAGATCCCTTTCTTTCTTGAGGGTTCCATCTTTGTTCTCTTCTCTTTAGGCACATGGATGTAAACTGGGCACCCGAATACTCTTAAGTGATCTACATTTGGTTTCTTACCAGAGAAAGCTTCTTCGGGAGTTTTATCTTCTAGGATAGCATGTGGACATCTATTTTGAATGTATACAGTTGTGGTTGTAGCTTCTGCCCAAAGAGAATTGGGTAGATCTTGATCAAACATCATAGCTTTTGCAGCCTCACAAATAGTTTTGTTCTTTCTTTCAGCTATGCCATTTTGTTGAGGATTGTACGGAACAGTTAACTGACGTTTGATACTAGCTTCCTTGCAAAAAATTTCGAACTCACAAGATTCGTATTCCCCTCCATTATCAAATCTTAGAATCTGAATGTGTTTTCCTGTTTGATTTTCTACTAAAGCTTTGAATTCTTTAAATTTGGAAACAACTTCACTTTTCAACTTCAGAAAATAAATCCAACATTTTCTAGAAGGATCATCAATAAATATAACATAATACATAAAACCATTCAGGGACGGAGAAGACATAGGTCCACAAGTATCGGAATGAATAAGATCTAAGATCTTTTCAGTTTTTCTACTACTGTGAGGAAAAGACTTATTTGCATTTTTTCCAAGTAAACAACCTTTGCATACTTCATCTTTATCAAAGAAAATAGAAGGCATACCACTTACCATAGATTGAAGTCCAGAAAGAGCTTTGAAGTGAAGGTGACCGAATCTTCTGCGCCACAAATCGTTGGGACTGACTGTAGAGTGAACAAGAGCATGAACAGGATGATTCGTTACCTTGTAGAGACCTCCTTCTTGAATTCCAATAACTTCAGCTGAACTTAGCTCACCACCTTTCGGCCAGAGAACTGCTTTACCATCCATGAAGGCCACCTTGTAGCCTTTATCTTCAAGTGTAGAGACTAACAACAAGTTCTTCTTCATGCCAGGAACAAATAAGACCTCATCAATATGAATGATGGATCTAGATTTTAACTGAAGAGAGATGGAACCGACCCCTTTTATATCATAACATGATTGTTCACCTAGTTGTACCTGCAATGAGCAATTCTTCTTCCTGTAATCTGAAATAATATTTTTGTAACCAGGCATATGTTTTGAAGCTCCACTATCAACCAACCAAGTGTTTTGATCAATAGTGAGATGACCAGAAAGAGCGGACACTAGGTAGTATTCTTTTATGTTCTCATGTCTCTCACAAGATTCACTTGCCGTCTTACCTTATCCTCTTTCTTCAACAATAGATGCATGATGCTTCATTTTATGGAAGACTCTCTTCTTGGATCTGCCATCTTTAGCAAAATGTCCCATCTTGTTACAACTATAGCATGTAATTTTAGAAATATCAAAATTTTTACCTTTGAAGTTTCCTTTGAGCTTGTTTTCCTGGAAATGCCTTTTAAAGAAAGGTTTCTTTCCTCTTCTTGTTTTTGCAACCAAAGCAACATTGTCATCATTAGCAACATGGTTTCTTGAAGTCATGCGGCTTTTCTCCTGAAGGCAGTCATGCCATAAATGCTCAAAAGTAGGTTGAATCTCCCTACCATTCACACTGGAAAGGAAAGTACTCCATGAAGATGGAAGACCATCAAATATGGTGCAAGATCATCATCATCAACAGTTACCCCTGTGACAAGTAACTGATCACGAATTTGAGCAATTTTAGAACAAAAGGATGCAACAGACTCACCTTTCTCCATCTGTAAAAACTTCAATTTGTTCTTTATATTTCTCTTTTGATTGGGTGTGGTCTTCTCATACAACTTCACAAGAGTATCATAACAGTCTTCAGCTGTCATCAAAGAAGTTAGCACTAGCATGATACTATCTTTAACAGAATAAAAAATAACTCTCTTTGCCCTAGCTTGATTCCTTTTGAAGGCTGCCTTACCAACATTAGAAACCGGTTCTTCCATGACTGTAGTCACAAAATGATCTAGTTCTAACTCTTGGAGAATATTCATAATCCTGAGCTTCCAAACATTAAAGTTTGAAGCTCACTCTAGCCTATCTTCAGGCTGAACAGAAATAGAAAAAGACATGCTTGAACAGGAAACTTAGGATTGTGCTTTATAAAACTTAAATCCTAGGACTTGTGTAGGCTCATGAACTACAGAACTGAGCTTTGTTCACACCCAAAGCTCTGATACTATGTAAATTATTTTTATTCAAGCACATAGTCTAAGTTTTACTGTTATTTCATTTACTTCTGATTTCAACAAATTTGATAACTTTAAACCAGTAGATAGATAAAACTTAAAATGATAATCAGCAGTAGAGAAGGTACACAAATAGACCTCACATGAACACATATATTTACCCTGGAGAAAGCCTTAGAAGAGAGAAAAACTCCAGCAAACAATATTCCTTATATAAATAGTATATTAGGCCCAGATTACAAAATCACCATGAACTATGCTCTTCAATGAGTTTTGCCAAGAAGATAAATACCTTAGTGTATGACCAGTAAACTTAGAATCTAGGACAACCTTCTTCAATCTTCACAAAAGTAGTAAAATTAGGTACAGGACAGCATCAAATCCAAAAGATATCAGCTCATGAATTAGCAGTATACTCAGGTATAGGACAGTAGTAAACTATGGAAAAAATATTCCTTTCCTTAGCTCTCAAAACTCAATGAAAAATGAATGAATTACATGGGGGGTGAGGGCCTGTTTAAATAGCATGGGTGGCTGCCCTAAGCAGCCCCCAAAGGTCACCCTAAAGGTTGTCCCATGTGGCAGCTAAGGGATGCCCCCCTAAAGGTTGGACTTTGGGGCAGTCAAAGGTTTCCCCTTTCCACCGCCTTAGCTGGTCAACTCCATTGTCCTAAGTAGCTCAAGCTACCCCCCAACTTGCCACCCTAAGCAACTCAAGCTTCCCTCCAATTAAGCAAATCAAGCTTCCCTTCAGCTAAGTAGCTCAAGCTTCCCTCCAATGTTGACACTTGACACAAGTTTACATGGTAATTTGTAAAATGAAAAATAGCTTATGAAGCTATAATTTAACAGTTCCCATACTCAAGAAATCAAGAAGAGGAGGATCATAATGAGCTTCTTTGGTGGTATAAACAAATTTGGAAATTCAGATGTCTACATAAATAAATTATTTTTGTGGTTGATATTGAATAACAAAGCCCTTACATGGGAGGTACTTCAGCGGAAATGATGAAAAGGACCTAGCAGATGTCCCCTGTGTAGGGATATACCAGAGAATACTTGCCATCTATTTATTACCTATCCATATATGAAAGATGTTTGGTCTTATGCCTCAATGATTTCTGGAGTCCCTTTTACATGGAGAGGTCAAGATGTGGATGAGGCACTTTTGGCATGGTGCAGTGATAAGGCCTACTCGATTCACATAGCTTTGCCTCTCATATTGATATGGGGTGTGTGGTTAGCTAGGAATTTAGTTGTCTTTGATGAGAAGTTCATATTTCCATATGTATATGCCTCCAAGAGCATATACATAAAACTGGTTGTTGGGCTTTCTTTGCTGGAGCATCATAGGGTGATCCAAGAAAGGGTGGAGCTGGGGGAGTGTTATACCTTAATGATGCGCACATGATAGAATTTAATGCGGGACTTGCCCCTTGCACTAATAACAAAGCAGATCTATTGGTTCTCAAAATTATTTTTGCTCTAGCAATTTTCGAGGGGGTGCAAAAGATCAAAATAATGGGTGACTCACAGTTGACCATTGAATAGATGAGACACATAAGACCACCAAAGAATATTTTTTAAGACCCATATATGATGGAATTATTAGACCAATAGATGCTTTTACTGACATATCATTCAAGCACATATATAGGGAAAGAAACATGGCAGTAGATAAGCTTTCTAAAGATGGACTACAAATAGTTGAAGGCGTCTAGATCATATGGGAACACATTGGAGATAATATCTAGGAATTTGATCTAGGACCTTATCCTGGAAGGCAATAGAAAGAATTCAGTACCATAATTACCAATTGGATCAACAGTTAAGGATAGTTTGCATGAGAAATAGAAATTATTCTGCAAAACTTATGAAAAGTTTTATACGGTTTTTTTTGTTGCATAGTCATTTTGACAGTTATCTACTCATTGATAGCATACAGTTTTTTGTAATATACATGACTGTTATATTTCAGTATATGTAGCATAGATAGTGTTTGAATATGAATCATGGAAATGACGTTAAATGGTTGATAACTTTTTCTATAAGGTCTATAGAAAAATTCACTTGTATAATGATTAAGATCATGTTACAAATTAGAGGTGTGTTGTGTATTTATACACAACTCAATGGGTAAGGCTTATGAGTCCACTATTATTAGGGATTAACTATTTATGAATATAATAAATGAGTGTTGACTAGATCAACGTGAGCCAAATCTAGAAACACAATAATAAACAATAATATTAATTACAAATTAGGGTGGTCTTGTACTCAAGTAACTCTTATACCATCATCTCATCAATACCTCTCACCCTAAGCACACGTGATGGAGAAAAATGATAGAAAACAAATGAGAGTGGGTTTATAGATACCCAACTCAAATATAGGGTGAGACATGGCCAAAATGCAACTCAAATACAATAAAGAATGGGTGTATGGTTACCCAATGTAAATACAACCAATTGAGAGTGGTTTTATGGATACCTAATTCAAATACCATTTAAATTGTGTTTATGGATACCCAACTCAAATACCATTAAGAGTGGGTTTATAAATACCCAAATCGAATGATAAAGTCAACTCAAAATACAACAAAGATTGGGTTTATGGATAGTCAAGACTCGAACATAACTAACTCAAAATACCACTCAGAGTGGTTGTACGGGTACCCAACTTGAAAAATAACACTGGGTTTACGGATACCCATCTCGAATACCATTGAGAGATATCAAACACTAAGAGTGGTTTTATGGATACCCAACTTGAATACAATTGAAAGTGGGTTTATGGATACCCAACTTAGATGTATCTCTCTTGATTATCATTGAGAGTAGGTGGATCAACTCGAATATTGAGTGTTTTTTTAATACTAGGCTCAATATAGGTAGTTCATGGCTAAGATACAAAGGTTATGTTGATTAATGGTGATGACGACGATGATGCATTTGCAAATAACAAAAAATAATATCGATGCCGATGATGATGATGACAATGGTGATGATGACTTTGGAAGTGACAAAAAATAATAATTTTGATAGGATTGGAAAAATCCACTTATATGTTGATTTTTCTTGGAACTTTAATCTCATTGAGTTTTTATAATTGTACAATATTTTCCTTATCATACACTTATATCATATAGATCATTTTTATCAAAATAATGTTTATGTAATCATCCAAACAATGAATTGAGTTCCATTATTGTACTATACAACAAAAAGGTGACTGGATTACAATGCATTCCTTTGGAAAAGGTGATCATAAGGAAAAAAAGATATATCTAGAAGATGTTGAATGGCGCCAGTGGGGCACATGCTTACATTATTATATGATGATGACGATCATGATGATGGTGTTGACGACGACAACGATGATGACGATGATGATGAATGTAGAGTTTGTGAGTGAGTCAAAAACCATTTTGTCACTACCTACATGTTGTCCAAGGGGAGCATGCTTGTAGTAGCTTCTAAGGTGATGATGATAATGGTGACAATAACAATAATAATGATGATTACGATAAGGATGATGATGGTGATGTGATTATATGATATTAATGTTGACGATGACAATGACGATGATGGTTTGGGTGTGATGAATGTATTGATGATGATGACGATAATGACGATGGATGTAAAGATTGTCATGAATGAGTCAAAGCCAATTTTTTATTAGCTACATGTTGACCAAGGGTTGAGTGAACATGCTTGGAGTAGCTTCTAAGGTGACGATGACAATTATTACTAATCCATGAAGGCATATGAGGAGGTTTTCAACCTTCAATGATGGCTCGCAAGTTTCAAAGTGTATTACTTTCAAGAAGATCATATATACATGATCTTAATCAAATAAAATTATACCAACTCTCTACCATGAAGATAATAACCATTAATTTGGTTTATAGGGGACAATGGAGTAACTTTTAAGGAAGCATCCATAAAGTAGTTTATTTGAGTGTACACCTAGAAGGATAGTTTGATTGGACTATTTAAGTATGTAATATAACTCCTAACCTCTATCCCCTAACTTCACACTATTAACCCCTATCCTCTAACTTCATACTAATATAACCCCTACCCCTACTTATAAAAGAAGTATAAACCCTACATTCCCCTATTAATATAATTACTAACCCCATACTAATATAAATCATAATCCCACACTAATATAACACCTAATCTCTAATATGACCATGAATCCCTAACCTTGTTAATTGTCCTAGGTTCGAAGAGCATCACTTGCATCCACAAATGGTTGTGTAGACCAACCAGATAATTGAGGAGTACATCTAGGTCCTTGGGAGATATACTTGACATAATGGCCATTTTATGAACTTGACGGTGTACCCTTACACACTATGCCCTTGATTATGTTGAAATTAATGCCAATCAATCCATTGGTCCTGTTCATACTCGATGGGGTAGAAATAAGATTTAATGAGGGTTTTAAAAACCTCCCATTTAGTTACTGGGGGATTACCCTCTAGCCTAAGCGTCTCCATGTGACTTTCCCACGAAGTTTGGGCATGGCTCTAACTTTAGTTAGACAAATGAAACCTTTTGTGTTTCCCCTATGTTATGAACACTAAAATAAACTTCTACCTATTGCAACCATTGTTAAACTTAACAACATCAATCTCACCTTGGTAGGGCTTGATGTCCACTTTCACCTCCACTTTAAATAGAGCTTGGGAAGAAGTGATGGCACTGAAACTTGGTCTCTCTTTCTTTGGCTCATTTTTAGACTTATTTTCTAAGTCTTTGTTATCTCTAGATTTCCCCTCTGATCAAGCTTATGAGTTAGAGCTACCATATTCCAAAAAAAGGTCCAAACTTATTTCCAAGAGCTTCCATGAGAATGGCCATGTTGCAAGAGATGTTAGTGAGTGCTTCTAGCTTTGAAACTCTCTCCTCTAACTCATCCCTTGGATTGTTATTACTATATTGATTCGTCATGGCTAGGTTTATGAGACTTATTCTTTGTGCCATCTTGGATACTACAAATTCCCACAAAATCCCAAAGAAAATTGCTCTAATACCAATATGATCTATAAATTGCCATGGATATTTCACTAGAACGGTTTGTTACAACATATTTACAATATTATGAAAATCCCTTACTATGCAATGTATTACTTTAGATCTTCATATTTAATTGTTTCTAGCATAATGCATGGAAAATTGAATAAACTAAAAGGAAAGAAGCAAGCAATTAACACCACTATCCACACAATGAACACAAGATGTACCTTGGGAAAACTCGATATGGGAAAAACCCAGCTAGAAAACGATGCCTATATTGTTGCTATTTTTTTCTTATTTATAAAATGCAAGTACAAATAAGTGCACTCACTGTGGAATTGCCATGGTTCATCGTGGCTTGAATGGTTGTTCCATGATATTCTACTTTCTCAATTATGCTTCAATATCCTACTCCTAGATGCTTTGCTCAACAATAGACAATACAATAAGAATGGAACCCCTTCCTTTCACAATAGCCCAATATTTAGCATAGTCTCCTAGTCATCTAGTGTTAGGGTTAGGGTTTTTGTATGCCTCAACCCCCAATTAGCCTTAGGGTTTGAACCTTATAGAATCTTCTTGAAATTCCTCATGTGACTATCTCCACATGTGTTAGTAATCAGAGTTGACGTGGCATCCACTTAGTACTAGGGTGTCAACATGATATGTCAACTTGCGAGAAACATAAGTTTCACATACGAACTCCATTTGAGGTGATTTTTGTGATGTTAGAAAGATATTAATTTCCATAACATCATCAAGAGGTTGTGAGCTAAGCTGCAATGTTTTGACCCAAAAATGACCATTTAAGGCCTCGAATGGGGTTTGAAATGTTATAGACCCCAAATCACCAAAGTGGAACCTACCCATAAAATGGGTCCTACAAGCCAATGCCTCCAATTTTTCCACCTAGAAAACAAAATGGATAACTAATTATATAATGTTCAACTTCATATCATCCTTCCCTTCATATGGATATGTGGTGTATTCTATGAGTTGCTCCTCCTCAAACTCCATCGAGATTTAAAAAATGTCAAAATGGTTTGTTAATGCAACTCATTTGTTATGATTTTTATCTTGTTGGTTATAATTAGATTTTTATGATCCATTTTCTATGAAGATGGGTATTAATATTATTTGATATTGTGAGTGACATCGATTGCATCAAGAGTAACGAGGTGCTCTACAGCCTAATGTGGGTTTAGGGTTTAGGGTTGTAGAAGAGATTCCTATAATGGCAATGAAGAATGATTGCTATTGTATGATGTTCTTTCTTTGAAAAGAACTTGCAATCCTTGAGTATAGCCCTTGCACGTGCCAAACATATTTGAATTAATGCCGTATTCCAACGTATGGTTATGTTAGTTGGGATGACTACATATTTGAATTAATGCGGTATTCCAACGTATGGTTATGTTAGTTGGGATGACTTTAGGCATGGTAATGCCAAATTCCTTATGGACACTTTTTTCTCTATTAACTTAATGGAATTTATTTTTAAATTTGTAAAACTTCTCTTCATGGGCAAGCATTGAAATCTTTGCGCATCTTATATATTGTGGAAACGTGGAAAACAAATTAGTATGATACATGAGATTGTCACAAAAGGTGTTCTTGGTTTGCGAACAAATCATTTGAGTTTTGTATAAGTGGATGCCACCTTTGTTTTAAGAATCAAGTGCTCAATTGGATCTTGTTATGTTCCCGAAGGGGAACATATATATATCGTCAACCTCCTATTAATTTGGTTTAGAGACTACATATTTTTACATTTTCTAAGGTTTAAACAATGTATTCAATGTTATATATTAAATAAAATTTAAAAAAAAACATTTATTTGAATAGTGATTGGCTCTAATTTGCTGACGTTTGCCTTGTTTTTCCTATCCCAGGAGGGGGCGATGGGCAATCGTCAGCCTGGACTGGAGTGTCTGGCTTACAGCATTGTGCACAGTGCACACTCCAATGCACTTTGGCAATCGTGCAACATGAATTACAAGTTTTTATGCTAAACTTTTATGATTAAATCAATGGGCGTTCTTAAGTTTTTTTCCTTCACCCTCTTATTGTCCGAACAGCTTTTTACATTTCTAGCCTGACAACCGGCCTGACATCTCTCATGGCAGTAGATAGAACCTGCAATCGATGCATCCCTGACATCTCTCATGGCAGTCGATGGAACCTGCAATCGATGCATCCCTGTGTGGCAAGGTGCATGGACCTGCACTGTAATTCAAAGCTCTGACAATGACAATGTCTCGGGCTCTCCTACCATGGCAACCCTCCACTGACAATCTGCAATTGATGGAACCTGTACTCAAGGTGCATGCAACATTCCGCCTGGAAGGTGATGCTTGCTCTGCATGGCAGGAAAGGTGGTGGAAACCTGATGCTATATACATGGGTTTTGGTCGTTTAGCAAGCGTGAGGCTTCGTTGCTGCCATCCGTAATCGTCCATAAAATTCCTTTTAACTTCCCTTGTTTCCTATTTCTTGGTGTTCAGCTGTGAACTATAAGGTACATTATTATTATACTCTGGAGTAGACCTTCAGTATATTTTTTAAATTTTTTATTACAGTGGAGACGTGGTTCTCAAGAAAGAGATAATCCAATCAAGGGAACTCCCTGCTTTGCGCCATATTCTTACGGCAGTAGTAGAGATGAAGGCCCTCAAGTACTCTCGCAAACAAGACCAGCTAGTGCCAATAATATGCATCAGAGAATTGACCATGGTTGTCATATAGACGATAAATGTATCCATTCCAAATTCTCACATTTTATTTGGTTCAAAATTTAATTATATAGCATTCACGGAATTATATTTCATTTTTCATTCAAGGGTAATGCAAAGCATTTACAGTTGCATTGCATTACATGGTTTCCATGAAGAGAACTCGCTGTTGGTTACTATTATTAGTCTCACTGCTGTGTAGTGTGAGATCTCGGTAGGCAAAGAGAAAGGCGCCTCGCCCAGTTTTATTATTCGCTATGCCCAAACAGAGTAAATACTACACTCTGCAAAACGATTTAACAAACAAAATTAGTGGTGTTCACCATATATTATTTATTGACATAACTGACTGGCTGTTACAGATTATATCCCGGACGATGCGAATGGAAAAAGGAACATTCATTCAAGGCGTTGTTCGCATTGTCGATTCCCAGTCAATACTAATGGAGGTGCAAAGGCTTATTTATTCCAATATTTAGATATTGTTTTATTTTGAAGGGAATTTTTTGTTTTATTTTAAAGGAAAATTTGAGCAAGGAAATTCATGGATGCTTTTTCACATTGCTGTATACTTTATGGTGTTCTTGATAAATTGGTTGGCGACAACTTATATACTGATTTATTCTTTAAATATTGATTTAAATATACCTAAATTTTGTGTGTATTTGTTGGAGGAGTTTGAATTGGAAAAGGGGAGGAGAATACTAGTGTTGTTAGCCAACGGCATAATGGAGTATCCGACTACTGGTTTTAATCACGACCATGATCAGAAAGGCGATGGCGGCTACCATCGGTAGGAAAATGAAGACGCAATACAATGAGCAAGTAACGAAAACCAATGACAAACCCGAAGGGATTGAATGAACAATTATAAGATTACGTTTCACTGTGTACATGTTTTAGGAAATATCTGCATATAATTACGTTGTTAATTGTCAGCTTAGGCTTCTCGCCACTCTTCTTGGTTATAGCCGTATCGATAATATAATCGTATTCTTCTTTCCTTAAAATAGATTTTTATGTCAAAAAATTTGAAAATGTTTATGGCTAATGTTTATCACTACGATACTTTGCTCGAAAACTCAGTCACTTCGTTGATTACAAAAAAAATTAATGTTGGAGAGGAATTTTGAGAAAACAATTGCATACAAGTGATTAAAACTGAATAATTAACCTATAAATCATTTGCCTGTGCAATCTCTTCGGGTGTGTATATATATATATATATAAGGTATCATGTTAAGCTAATGATTGCTCAGATTTCGTTAATGTTTTCAATTGCGAACAGAATTATATATATATATATATATATATTTTCTTCCGTTCGCAATTGAAAAACATTAACGAAATCTGAACAATCACTAGCTTTACATGATACCCTTTTGATAGCATGAATTCATCATTTATATTGTACATGTGATTTTCCTTGTAGTATGGCTGATTATATGCAGGCATTGCAGTTGTTACAACTTTTTCACCATATGTTTTGAGAGAGAACTTTTATGAGTTTTGGAACATATTCTAATATGTTTTTTTTCTTTTCTTTGTTTTCATGTTTCAAATTGTCCACCTCCGAACTATCCACACCCTTGATGGAAATACAAAAAAATCCCCTCGGAGAGCTTTTTGTCCTTGTCCTGAATAACAACACTGACCATATTCGAGAAGTTGTCAATAAGAACCTTTGTCTGATCTCTGTCCAAATGAAGACAATTTTATGGAATTAAATTTCAATCAAAAGGGCCACTACAGATCACTGAAGTCCAATAAATTTCAATTATACATATATTTTTAGAAAGTAAACATGTTAGTAAGTTAAGTTATTACAGTTCAAGAAGTAATTTGGCGCTTATTAATTTAAAATAGATGAAGCTATTCATAATTTCTCGGAAGAAAATTTATGCTTCACGTCTAAAGACAACCTAGAAAACTCACTAACTTACTAGAAAGTTTTCTAGTTTTTGTGAATGAATAGTTGAATATCATGTTAAAGATATGTAAATACTAGCTATGATTTTGAATGCTCCTTTCTAGTTTTTTTGAATCAATAGTTGAATGTCATGTTAAAGATATGTAAATACTAGCTATGATTTTAAAAGGAGCATTCATGGACAAATAACTTTCAATATAGAAATCTATGAAATGCAAATTTTAAAATTCTAAAATATATGAACCTCATTTTTTTAATAAGAGTAAAAATAAAATCGGTCAATTTTTAGAAATCTATGAAATGCAAATTTTAAAATTCTAAAATATATGAATTTCACTTTTTAGTAAGAATAAAAAGAAAATCAGTCAACTTTTAAAAGATGTGATCTTTTAGGAAAAAACACTTGTTTTAGGTCCACTCAAACTATATACACATTCTTAACCATTAGGTCCAATATAAATGTTCTCACAATGTCTTGGTTTACATATGTTGTGATATTGTTCATCATTTATATTCACTTTGTAGATGATATTATTTGAAATTTCAATGTTTGTTTGTTTGTTTTTTCTTTTTTTTAAATCAAAGACATTTTCATAATTTAGGAAGTTTGAAAAAATTAAGATTTATATTTTTTAAATCAATATAATATTAAAAAATTATAACAATATAGTATTGGAAGATTATAAATGTGTAGGGTTGCAAAATATTATTCCCATGGAACACCATCATAAATTAAAAAACTCTCTATAAGGAAGATTTCACTTAGCCTGAACATGGGTGAATTTAAGGAAGCTTTCACTCAGCCTGAACATGGGTGAATGGATGGTAGAATCCAATCTGAATACTATTTCTCATGCTATTAGTTCAGTAACTATAGTTCATCCACAGTTGGTAAGGAGTATAACCTGATGCTCCAAGCGGTATTGGAGAAAGGCTAGTCATCCTCTATTTCCAGCTTCACTGATCATCCGGGCGTTGATGAATGAAACACTGTTGAATAACGTCTTTTCAACTATTGCTACTTCTGAGTAAATCAAATGTATTTCAAAGTTTTGTGAAGAAGAGAAGATGGTGAAGGAAGTAGAAGGTCGGTTTGATGTTGAAGGATGGACTTCTAGGGACAATTCCAACATTCTCTCACCCTTCAATTTCACTCGCAGGTCCCCATCTCTTCACTTTTCTAACTACTTCTATTGATTACAATTTGATAAATTTTGCTCCCTTTTCCCCACTATCAAAATAGTGGAAGATAAAGATGTGCCGAGGGTTTTATAGGTCTTTTAGACTGTCGGTTTTTGAAAGTTGATACTTGGAAGGTTTTGTTTATTAGGATTTTGCTATTATTAAATTTTGATATGATATCTTTATCGTGTAACAAAGGTTTATCACCTAACAAAGGAATTGTTGAAGATATTTTGGTGTTTGATTCAAAGTTTCAAGACTTAGATGTTTTCTCTGCTTTGCATTTTGTTTTCCAGAGAATTTCCATGATATGTTTATTCAGTCAAAGATTGTATGACCGTATGCCCATCTTTTCGCTTTGTTTTTTACTTTTTAATTCTATTTTTATCGTTAAGTTGGAAGATTTCAGCGTTGTTGCCTATTTATTGTTTTTTTTTTTAATATATTTGTTAAGATGTAACTTTGCAATCTTGATTGGTTGGAAATTGAGAAATTACATTAAACAATATTTCATTTTTATTTTTAGTGGTGTCTAGATTTAAACTTAGCCTATTTTTTCAAGGTTTAGATATTATCTCAGTTTATTAAGTAATTAAGTAGATTTTTGGAAGTTTGTCCATACATTTTTTACCCTCTTGAATCCCTTGGGAAACTTCAAATAAAATACTAAACTTCAAAATTGACTTAAAATTTGTCGGTTTGATATTAAACGAGTCGGAGTTTGAAGGTTTTGTGAGTTCTTTGGGTTAAATTTATGCATTTTGTCATCTATGTACTTTTGTACGGAACCTATTTGTTTTGATTTATGTCGATTCTGGTTTGGTTCAAAATGGTCTATTTGTGTACCAAAATTTTATATAAAAGAAGAAAAAAATAAAATATTCTGAATCTAAATTTATCAAGTAGCATAAAGTTTAAACAATTATTTACATTTACTTTCTACATTAGTAAACAAATTGATTCAAATTACCAATTTCAGCTCCAAATTTATGTCACTTAGAATTCTAAAAAAACAAAGCAGCTAGCCCAAGTGACAATGTCGGGGACATTGCCACCTCGTGGCTCTTGTTTTCAATATGAATTGAACATATACTTTTTTATATGAAATAGAATTGGAGGTTGGGTTGTGATTATCTACTATTGTTTTTTTATTGGGGATTGTATTGTTTTTTTTATTGGGAATTGTTTTGGCATTTTTGTGTGTTAATTTTTTTTTAAATGTTGTTTTTTGGTTGGGTTTTATTAAAAGGAAAAATTAAAGCACATAGAGCTTGCACATTACATACACTTTATTAATCAAAGATTGAGTTATATATATAGGAAAACTTCAACAGATTTAGATCCATAGAATGTGGATTTAAATAGCTAACTAAGGAAGACTCATAACAAACTCAATCCCAAGTAAGCATTATTTCTAATTCTCCCCTTGAATGCTTACATAAATAACAAACAAATCACAAAATTACAATATTCTCTTGTACGAGTGGTCATCATCAACATTTACACCCACTTTAAAGTCTCACAGTTTGTGCTCTTTCTTCACTTCATCTTAGAGCTTCCCATTTGATCCATTTAAGACATAACCGCTTCTGACCAACAATAAAGTAATTTTAGTGACTAACAATATTGAATACTTTACTATGCCAAAGTACATAGCTCGTTGAGTTTGGCAAAGAAGTAGCTAAGTAACTAGATTGATCTATGGAGATACTTCCATATGTCGGACACCTAGCTCGTTGAATCCTAGAGTATCTAGGACAGTACTCTAAATACTGAACATATCCATAAGTTAATCATACAAGTCACCTTCACAAAACTTACAAACACACATTTAATACAATGCTTTCTACTTCAAACTCCACACTCAATAATAAATCAATTGCACAATTAGACTCGTGAACAAACTGCACACTTCACAAAAACAATGAATTTCAAACACAGATATATAGCTTTCGTCTATCCAAATGGCAGTATTTCCCTTTCAATGACAGGTGTCGTCCACATCAACAAAGTCTGCGTAGTATATTTCCAGGCACTTAGCTCTGTCACTAGATCGAAATCTCCAAAAATATTGGTGTCAGGTGAATTTGGCGATGAATTGAGAAGTGCTAGAGAGCGGGTGATATTGGAATTCACTTTCCAGGCAGAGAGCAACCCCAAAGCGAGGGTTTGATTAACAGATAAATATTGTGAAAAACATTTTAAACAGGAAGGCTCCCGGGCGATAATAGTTTGTAATAGACTTAGAAGCAAACATCCGACGAGCAAGGGCCATGGCCTTGAGAAATAGTTTTTCTTAAATTCAGCATACCAGATTCTATATTTTATTTTGCAGAAGACTCTAATGCCATCAATGGTAGTGTCGATTGGTCTGTATTCGTTCTCCTCCTCTAGTATGTTCAGCATTCCATTCCAGACAGTGGCCAGAATTGTTTTTGCTATAGCATGAAATACCATCACTGAAGGAACCTCCACGATGAACTCCATCTTATCATTGTTAATATAATTTTATGTCTCCTATGTTAAAGTATGGCTTACATCTCTTTCATCTTCATTTTTAGCATAAACAGGCACTGCATATTTCTCAACCATTTTCTCCTGATCAATTTCAGCTTGTGGTATACTAACAATTGACTTGTCTTTGCTCCCCGTTGCAGATTTCTTATCTAAGAAATCCATATCTTCAATACCCTATTCTTGGTCCAGCGGAATCTCCTCGTCTTCATCATCCTACTTGATTTTGGGGGCTGGAGACTCAGGAGTCAGGTTCTAAATAATCTCTCTCTGTTAGATCATTTCCAACTGCTCTGCTTCATCATTATGTATGAATACCTCTTCATGTTCCCAATCGTCTTCTTCATCATCAAAGAAAAACACATAATCGACTGTTGTAAAGATCCCCATGGAAGGGAGTGGCTTCTTTGCACAGGCGGCTCACCCACAGTTTGCATAGTAATCTCACGATTACAATGGCAATAATCTCCTCTTTTTTTCTAAACAACCAACTCTTTCAGATCAAGCATACAACAATTAACACAAAAACTGGAATGATTCACACTATCATTCTCTCACGCATCGACTTTCCATAGTGGCATGGCAAGCAAAAATCGGCAATGGTGCTCCTCTTCTCACGCCCACGAGCAGTAACGCTCAAAATGTTCTCAACCAGTCTCACACAGTCCATAACAATTCATTGTCAACGCAGTAGGCAGAAGAGGTTATTTTCTATAAAAAAAACAATGCTTACACCAGTCAGATCCTCCATGCACAACAGTAGATCCTCTCTCATGTCTTACTCCTCTCAACCTCTCACCAGGCTTTGATACCAAATAGGAAAAATTAAAGCACACAGAGCTTGCACACTACATACACCTTATTAATGAAAGACTGAGTTACATATATAGGAAAACTCCAACAGATCTAGATCCATAGAATGTGGATCTAAATAGCTAACTAAGGAAGACTCGTAACAAACCCAATCCCAAGTAAGCATTATCTCTAACTTTATTGATATAGTATTGTAGGAATTACAATATCTCTTTAAAACATTGTTATGGTTATGGCTTTGGATCTCTCACTCTCCATTGTATTTTTATCTATTATCTTATGTTTTAGTGTTAGTTCATCTTTTATTTGTGCATATTTAAGGTTTTGCTAGTTGATTTGTTTGATCATCTTACTTTCTCGTGGATCTCAACATGGTATCAAAGGAAGTTTGAGTCTCCTTCATTTTAGTGCACTTAGTTCAAATATTTTTCACTAGAGCCAATGTACAAAAGGTTACAAATTTGGGGTTTTCATATTTATTTCTTTATCTAAGGTTTCCTAGGGGTTTCCTTAGGGTTTAAACCCTTGGTTGGGGGCTTACTTTATAGTTGTTTCAAATATTTTTTACTAGTGGGAGCCACTTATGGGCTACAAAACCTTTTCTTCTTGGATCATCCATTTTTTTCCAAGTTTTGATCTAGTTTTATTTTATTGCAAATAATTTTGTGGAGTTAAATAAGTAGCTAGAGTGCATTGATATCAACCCATCTTCACCGTATACTGGTGGTTGCTTTTTGTGTTATTCCTAACCAAATAGGGTGGCCTTGTTGAGAGCCTTATCTTCTTATTGGAAGGTATTATTTTTGGCATATACATAAGCTAATTTATGTCTAATTTTATGCTATTTATATTTTTTTCCAATGATGTTGTTTTATAGTGTTTTTTATTTAGAAAAGGTTGATTTTCATGGTGATTTTTGTCAAAATTCATAAGAGAGATAGTTACACATGCATATTTGTATATTTCAATTCATTATGAAAATAATGAATACATATGTCCCATATCAATACGACATTTGGATAGGATCACACTAAATTCGGGTAGACATAGAATGAAGGTGGATATGCCACCTAAGGTTTGCTCTCCCTTAAATGCATTAAAACATGCAACAAATATGATGACTTATCTAGTGAGATAAGTCAAAAGATACACATGATGTGCATATGGTTATTTTAAATATGCACATGTACAATAACCTAAGTAAACTAACGTAGTAAAAGAACATAGTAAGTTAATTAGTGGACAAATTCAACATTTTTTCTATTGAAATTCTTCTCCAAATTCAGTAGGAATTTTGTTGGAAGTTATAGTTCCAACTAATTGATGGGAATTCTGACTATGGAACTTTACCCTTGGTGGGGGTTTAACCTATTTCAAGCCAACCCAAATTGTTGGAATTTTGGAAAAAGAGTAAATAAAGGTGAAACTTTTCCTCATCGGAAAAAAAAAAAAAAGCTCATTGGAAAGGTCGAGTTTGTCCATTTATTAACCCACTCTGTAAACTTATTACTTACCTAAGTAAACTTAACATAAAGGTGTACATACACCAACAATTTTATTCACTATAGTAGGGCACCTTATTTAAGGGTAATTACGCATATTTTATGCCTCTACTTATACACAACTGGAATGTCATCGTGAGAACTTTCATGATCCATGTTCACTTATTTGTTAGGGTTTTGCTTGCATCTTTTTTCTTTGTTGCACATTATTGTCTTAGTTATGGTTTTGATTTTCTCCCTAGAGTAATAGTTGTTATAAACTAGTGAATTATAAATGCTCCTAGGATAGACACTTGGGGAACAACTCCAATTTGAAATCGATAGATTTGGTAGAACCATGTTAAACAACTAAACGATTGAGCACAAAAATATATCGTCAACCAATAACCAAAGTTAGGGATTGTGATAAATAAACAATTCATCAATAAAACCCACACAAGTAAATATCCTGTAATGGCATAGATGTGGCCCAAATTCATATTCTATTATATTACTTTAATAGAGTATAAAATTGAAATACCATTGTGAATTACTGAAATGTGCTATACACCAAAAACTTTAAGGTCATGAGGAAAAATAGGCATAGTTGATCACAATGTTACATTGAATTACAATTTGATATTTGTAGTGCAATTGCAATTACAACAATCAATGGCCTTATTGTTGTTACAATCAACTTATAAACAATTTGGAACCCAAAGAAATGTTCATTTTTTAAATTATATTAGCTAAGAAATTTTGTCTTAAATAAACATTTCAATTTATCATCGAGTAATATATAAAACATGGTACTCTATATTTATGCTAGTTGAATGTGTCATATCCAACCCTAGTCGACACTGATGATGATGAAGAAAATGACAATGGTGATGAAAATGAAAATCATGATGATGATGACGACGATGAGGATGATGACGATGCAATTATATCATGATAAAGGTGACGAAGATGACGATAATGACAATGATGATGATTATAACGATGATGATTTGGGAATGATGAATATATTGATAACAATGATGACAATGATGAGAAAGAGAGGAACGGGAAGAGGGAGAGGAGTTCAAATGGAAACAATATTTTTTGCTCGTTGATGATGACAATAATGATGATGATGATTATGATTGTACCGATGATAATGACAATGATGACAATGATGAAGATAAATGATTTTGACTCATTGATAACAATGATTGATTATGACTAACTGATGATGACAGCGATGATAACAATGACAATGATGATGATGGCATCGCCATCATCACCCTTATCTTCATCCTCATCATGGTCATCATCGACATCATCATATAATATAATATATTTAATTATATAATATATAATATACTATATATATATATATAATATACTATAATATAATATGTAATATATATAAATATTATTATCTATATATGGTATATAATATATAATATATAAAACATAACAAATAAAAAATATTTACAAACAAAACAAAACAAATTTAAAAGAATAAAAAAAAGATATGTAAAAACAAATTGTAGAACATTCCATTCCTCTCGCATGTAAGGAGATAACCCGACCCCACAAATACCCCAGTGACAGACCCTGATCGGACTAGAGATAATAGGGATAGAGGAAACCTCGAGTGACTACTAGATATAGAGATAGAGGATATCCCAACTACAAAAGAGAGAGACAAAAAACAAACTCAAGTGACCAACAATGCTGCTCAAATTCGTAAGTACCTCCACATTTGACTTTTTGTATATTAAACTGAAAAAACTATTATGTGGATTGTTCGAAGATCACCCACATGGCATTTCGTAGGTTAGTGTCTTCATATGATCGTGGGTTCTCTTATGAGATTGACACTTACTTCTAGGTTTTCTAACGAGCGTTAATAGTGTTCTCAATCTCCATCACAAAAACCATATTAGAATTTCCTTGATGGTGTTCTCAATCTCAATCACAAACATTTCACTTGGTTAATCTACACCTCAATAAAACAAAACAAAACAAAAAATATGCAAACTTCAATGGAACAATTATTTCCTTTGAAGGTTTAGTCCAACTGAGGATGTATTCGCTCTAAAGAGTGTAGAATCTCCATCATATATGCTGCAATCACCCAAATATTCCATTCTTATGGTTATAATGCTCAAATCATGTCCTTGACTTCTAGTTTTGGTCCAAAAAAGACGGGTGTATATGATGCAATCACAAAAAACATATTAGAATTTCCTTGCATTGATGGTGTTCTCAATCTCAATCACAAACATTTCACTTGGTTAATTTACACCTCAATAAAACGAAAAAACTAAAAATATGCAAACTTCAATAGAACAATTATTTCCTTTGAAGGTTTAGTCCAACTAAGGATGCATTCGCTCTAAAGAGTGTAGAATCTCCATCATACATGATGCCATCACCCAAATATTCCATCCTTATGGTTATAATGCTCAAATCATGTCCTTGACTTCTAGTTTTGGTCCAAAAAAGATGGGTGTATATGATGCAAACCCTGACATTACCAATAGTTTGTGTCTTAGTGCAACTAGGAGGATTGATTAAGATGGATTCAATACTAATATCTAAGATTAATAATGTCAAAAAAACATGGGGTATGTTTAACATTTATAATGAACTATGGAAATAAGGGTAGTCACATGGATACAAAGTTAGTGTTGGTGTAATTCACATGGTTGTGTTTATGTGCCATCTTATTTAATTTTGTAGTGTTTCTTCTCCCATACCGTGTTATAGTATTTCTATGTTAAAGCTTATGTTTAGTTTGAGAGTTGTTGGATATTAAATATTCCACCTTTTCTTAATTCTCAAACCATAGTACCCACATTCATGTCTTCCATGAAAAATGTCATGGAAGGTACTTATGTATTTGTAGTTTAAGAAAATGGGGAAGATGAAGGTGTATAAAATTTTCCAAAAAAATAACTCTCCAACAAAAATACACATTTAAAAAACTATACATAATTCAATCCCACTACAAGTTTCACCCTTTGCCCATTACTAAACTACAAGGGGGAGATACACCACCTTAAATCAAATATAACAACTAATGTGAATACATGATTATCCTTAATTCATCCCTCATTCCACAAATCATTCGTTAATCATCCATTCAATGAGAGATTCTCTCCTTTTTCATTCCAAGGCATAGGTTTAACTCTTACGATATTACACTTATTTGTGAATATCTCCTTCATTACAACACAACCACCAATATCACAAGTTATAGAGCCACATGCATACATGTTGGCTTTACAAGAATGTCTAAATGTAGTTTTTGGTTATGTGTCCCCACATACCATATATAAAACATTTTATGTCAGATTATCCTCTAGGGAGAGTAGATGTTTGACTAGCTTGTTAACCATGCACTATTTATATAGTGTTGACATCCTCACAAATAACATACATGATAGGTGTAGACATAGTAGGTGGAGTGAGAAGTTCTTAGGTTTGGTAGACCAACATAGTGGAATACTATTTGTCTTCTTACTTATTTTCCCAATTATTTTTTCTTTTTGATACATTCCTTGGACTTTTAGGACAATTGAACCAAATGTGTTCAAATGCCTTTTGTGGACTATAGTAATTTTATTTTCCATGTGTTTTATCTTTTTTATACTTATTTGAAGGTCTAAGGTTCTTTGTTTCATCCTCTTCTTTATGATTATATGAGTTATGTTATCTTTCCTTCTTATGAAAGGTCTTGGATGACTTCCCTTCCTATGATGTTTTTAGGGTTTTGTGCATTTCTTTTAGTTTCACTTTCATTTCTAGGTTTAGTCTTTCAACATCTTAGGTAGTCTATTCAATCTCTCCCTATAGTTCATTGGCTACTTCCATAACTTGTTTATATGTCTTAAGCCTCTAGTATTCAATGTCTTCCCTTGTGATAGGGTTAATTCTACATAGAAACCAAACCATTTCTATCCTTTAAAGTATACTGATTCAATTCATTATCTTTGAATGTGCACTTTGATTTGATCCCCAAGAGAGACAAGGGGACACACTGTTGAAGATATAACATCCTATAAATGGTTTGGACAATTGTGAGATTAAATATACACAAACATGTTATTAACATAATAGGATCAATATATTTTTACTAACTACATTGTAAAAAAATCTAGTTAAACATCTATGTAGAATCTCCTAACTAGGCATGCAATAAACATAACAAGTCTAAATTTCCCAACCCCTTTTGAATTCCTATGCTATCATGTTTATGTTATATGGGGTTAGTTACATTGTAAAAATTGAAATGGTTCAACACAATTGAATATAGTTTGAGTTTCGAAGAACTAAATCAATGTTTGGATGTCATGATCACACTTCTAGGAATGTTGGAATGCCTCTAAGATGTGTGTGGGTGTGCACATGGAATATAAGCATGTCCATGTCGGGAAAACACCTTTGAACAACTGGACATAAAATAAAATAGAAAAATAAATAAGTATTCCAAGGAGAGGGGTGGTGTCTAAAGACATTGTTTACAAAACTTAAGCACAACACATTATGATCAAAACATCATAATGCATTATTCAACATCATCAATCAATAGATCAACTCATCAATACAACCCATAGGGTTGTTATTTTATAGTATCCTTATCTAACTAACTTCCTTGAAGTGAGGATGATCTTGTCCACAAATAAGGGAATAAGGGTTTTCGGTTCTAACCGTTTCCAAGAAATCTGCAATGTCCCATTGATTAGTCGATTGATTTAGTCGAACTGACCATTGCCTCGTCGACCATTTAGTTGACCGATCAATTGACCACTCAGTTGAACCTCCAGTCAACTTTTGTCTTTCGAATTACTATCTTCAGAAGATCCATAGGTGTGATGAACCTACATAACCTTTGGTTCCAACACCCCCCATCAACATAACACTTTGGAGATTCAGGAGGTGAAATTATGTTCTCTGAACACCCTCCGATAATTGTAGGTGCCTAAAGCCCAAGCATAGCCCAAAGTTTCACAAACTTAGCTTCTAGTAGAGGCTTTGTAAAGATATCAATAATCTGATCATATGTCATGCGATAAACAAGTGTTACAACATTGTCTCGTATCAATTGTATCAAGTAGTGGACGTGAACCTCAACATGCTTCATTTTGTTGTGTGCAACAGAATTATCGGCAACCTGTATTGCGCTCTGATTGTCACAATAGATAATAGTCGAGGCCAAAACAAGAAAACTAAAATCTTCTAAAAGAAAACAAATCTGAACTGGCATTGATTAACAACTCCACTATATTTTGTTTTTGTAGTCGAAAGAGAGACTACCTTTTGTTTCTTACACGACCAAACCAAGAGTCCAAAACTAAGTCGAAACACATAGTCAGAAGTGGATTTGTAGCCATCAATATCACCTCTCCAGTCAGAATCAGTAAAATCGACTAGTGGTTTTGAACTACAACAATATTGTATACCATATTGATAAGTTCCCTTAATATATCGAACAATTGTCTTTGCAACTTTCCAATGGCTTTCTCTAGGATCCTACATGAATCAAGAAACCATACTAACAACAAAGGAGAGATTAGGTCGATTATGAGTAAGGTAAATCAAGCTATCGACCAAGGTAAATAAAGCTACCGACCAACTGTCAATAAAGGGTGACGTCGACTCAAGGAGAGTCACAGTCTATAGACAATTTAATGCTTGGCTGATAAGGTGTTGTACAAGACTTACATTCATCCATTTTGAATCGTTACAAAAGATCCTAACCATTTTTTTTTTAGAAATAAAGATACCATCATTCATTTGCAAATTTTGAATGCCCAAAAAGAAATGCAATAGACCAAGATCAGTCATTTCAAAGGTATCTACAAGTTGTTTCTTCAAGCTCAAAATAAATTTGACATTGTTTTCGGTTATGACTAAATCATCAACATATAATGCCAGAATTAAAGTATCACCATGAACATGTAATACATAAATATTGTGATTAGATTCACAACGTTTGAAGCCAATATTGATAAAGAAACAATCAATCTTTTCATACCAAGCATGGGGTGCTTGTTTCAAACCATACAAAGACTTCTTCAATCGACAAACAAGACTACAATCTGTCACAAAACTAGGAGGTTTCCTCATGTATATTTATTCAGACAAGTCTCCATGAAGAAAGGCAATTTATACATCCATTTCATGAAGTCCCCATCCAAACCAAGAAACAAGCGAAAGGATTAGTTGAATCGAGTTCATCTTTCAACAAGGGAAAAGGTTTTAGTTTTGTCAATCCCTTCTTCCTTAGGGAAACCCTTGGTTACCATCAAGCCTTGTGACATTCAATGACATTGTTAGAGGTAAACTTCGTCTTGTAAACCCATAGACACTTTACAACATTATTTCCTTGCGGTCAAGGAATCAGTTCCCAAGTGTGATTCTTCGCCAAAGAATCAATTTCGATAGACATATCATTTTCCCATTCGAGCACACCTTGAGAATCAACATAAGTGTCAAGATTGTAGGTTTCAAGAACACATGCCATCAATGAAACATTACCATGTTGTTTTTGGCTGCAGGTCCGTTGACCAATGATAGCATCACCAACATTAGGTACAACAACTTCAATAGTTTTAGTAGCCCACGGAGGCAGACAATTCAGTGGTGAATCAAGTTGGTTATTGCTATATATATGAGTAGGTGTGTCGATGTCTTCAATGAATTTAGAATGACTACCAGTTAATTCAAGAATAAAAGTCGACTATCTGGTCGAAACTTCAAAAGAAGGTATAGTCGATCCACATTCTTCAGAAATATCAAAAGGATCACTATGCAATAGACTAAAGGATTAGTTTAATAACTTAATACCTAAAATATTCTCATCAAAGATCACATTTCTTCTCAAGATGATCTATTATTTGATAGGGTCAAACAGTTTGTAGGCTTTTGATTCATCGGGATAGCCCATCATGATGCAAGCATGACTCTTCGCATCTGATTTCTTCTTGCAGTTATCACTAATATGCACCCAAGAAACACATCCAAAGGTTTTGAGGTGTTTGACAGATATTTTTCTTCCTCACCACTTCCTGACTTGAGTTATGTCACTAATAGCTCTAGTTGGAACAAGGTTCAAGAGATAGTTTGAGAAATAAATAGCTTCTGCCCAAAAAATTTCCAGAAGGTCTTTGGCCTGCAATAGGCACTGATCCATTTCTACCAAAGTCATGTTCTTCCTCTTTGCCACTCCATTCTGCTAAGGGGTGTGTGGGACGTATCTTTTCTAAGAAATACCATTTTGCAAGAGATATTCTTCAAACTGTCGACTCACATATTCTCCACCATTGTCTAATCTCGAGCACTTGATATTGTTGAAAATATTGTTGTCATTGATGTCAAAGGCAACGAAACTACAGATAGAGATTACAACATGAAGATTATTAGAAATATTGTTTTTGGATGCCTAGTTCGGATACCCTATTTTTGAAGGAATTTTTAATCTAGACACCTAACTCAAATTGGAGTATATATTACATGGTTGAAAATGTTGTTATGATACCTTTCCAATGATATCTGGAAGTCCCTCTAACTCCATAGGAATGAAAAGATATGAAAGAATTTGTAAAGGCAACCTAGCCAGGATGTTAGGTCGGCCCTGCCAGGATATTGTATAATGTTATGTTGGCCTAGAAAGTGATTTAAGACCTGTATAAATAAGTGGAGCGCTCTCCTCATTTGTTCATCCATCCAAGCAAGTATGGATCTCTGAAAAGGTGCGCAATTCCAAGAAGAAGATGAATTTTCTGGGGTTCTTGAAGATGATTTCTTGGGTTTTATTAAAAATGTTCTAGATTCTTGAAGATGTTTTTGAAGGATTTCTAAGTAGGAGGAGGCACACATTGTGAAGAGGAAGGGATGTTTTCTTGCAGGTATTTATTTGGTTAAGGAATAATGTAGGTATTGTGATTTGACTTGCGCAATGTAGAGTGTGCAATGCAGAATGTGACATTGTGACATTAGTGAAGAGTGAGATAGTGTGACAGTAGTGAAGCTCGTCTTGCGCAGTGCAGAGTGCAACAAAGCAAAGTTTGCATAGTAGTGAAGATTATCTTGCACAAAGCAAAGCGTGGTAGGAAATTTGGTGTGCAATACAGAAACTAGTGTTGTCTTGTGTAGATCAATGTATGATACATCAGAGTGCAAAGAGAAGAGTGCAATAGAGGAGAATGTGCAGAGAAGAGTGCAAAAGAACATAGTGCTCTAAATAGAGTTCATAGAGTAGAGTGTGCATAGAAGAGTGTGACAGAGTAGAGTGCGACAGGTGAAGTGTTACACTGTACATCATTACATAATTCAAGGAGTTGGTGCTTCCTTCCAGTTGGAGCTAGAGAATGTGGGGAGTTGGTGCTTCCTTCTAATTGGTGTTGGAGAATCGAGGGAGTTGGTGCTTCCTTCTAGTTGGTGTTATACAATCTAGGGGATTGGTGCCTCCTACAAGTTGTTTATTGTAAACTTGGGAGATTGGTGTCTCTAGCATGTAGGTGTCTGCAAATCATTGTAATCATTGTTTATAGAAAGAACATATTTCCATGGTTTTCTCCCTCGTTGGGTTTCCACGTTAAAATCTCTTGTCTCTTGTATTGTGCATTTTGTTGATTGTTTCTCAATGTGATTGAAGGCTCATGTGATTGGTAAATAAGTTTCTAAAGTGCAAAATATGTCATATTCTAATTCACCTCCCCTCTTAGTATAGTTGAATATTCCAATAATTGGTATCAAAGAAGGTTCCTTCATGAACAATTGACAACTGGAAGGTTGGTCCCTATAGCATTCATGGATAGACGGGAAGGACTCTCAACAAATAGAGCACCAACGTTTGATGCATCCAATTATGCCTTTTGGAGCATAGAATGAAACTTTTTATGCAATCACTTGGACTTGACATTTGGCAGGTAGTTGAGAATGGCTATAAAGATCCTAAGACTCCACCAACAAATCCAACTGGGAAAAATATTTATGAATGTAATGCAAAAGCTACAAATGCAATATTGAGTGGTCTAGAAGATTCAAAGTTTACAAAAGTATTGTAGTGTAAATCAACAAAAGAGAAGTGGGACAAACTTCAAAGTATTTACGAAGGGGATGATGCATTAAAGAAGGCAAAACTTTGAACTCACAGAGGACAGTTTGAAAGCCTCAAGATGATGGAAGATGGAAATATTGCAGCTTACTTTCTTCACGTAGATGAAGTAGTCAACACTATCAAAGGTCTTGAAGAAGAAGTGAAAGAGGCAACAATTGTACAAAAAGTGTTGATAACTTTTCCTATGAGGTTTGATTCCAACGTCTCGGTTTTGAAAGATAGAAAGGATCTTGACAAAGTCACGATGGATGAACTACATGGAATTCTCACTACTTATGAAATGAGAGTTGACAAAGAAAACCCTTCAAAAAGGGGAGCATCCTTCAAGGCTTTAAAGAAGACAAAAGGCCACAAGCAAGAGTCAAGTAAGAATCCCTCTAATGAATCTGATGATGAAGAAGCAAACTTTGTGAAGAAACTCAAGAGAGGTTGTGGAAAATACAAAGGTAAGCTACATTTTAAGTGTTTTGAATGTGGTAAAATAGGACACTTTGCTCTAAATGCCCCAATAAAGAAAGTAGATATAGTGATGTTGAGGAATATCATAATAACAAAGAAAGAAGAAAGGTGTAAAAGAGGGCATATCTGAAAATAAGAAAAAATTCAATAAGCAAAATAAGAGTCTTTATTCTAAATTGATTGCAGCGCATTAGATGAAGATGATAGTGATGATGATATAAGAGAACTATTTTTCATGCCAATGGAAGAAGAACTTGAAAACGAAAATGATAAAGATGAAGTAAATGTTGAAGTAGACTTTAAAGGAGAACTTATTGTTGGTTAAAATTATTGATATTTAATTCACCTCAATTTAATTTATCAACCGGAGAATCGTAAACTTTGAGCTGCTACACTATGTGTGCAGATAAACTAACCCTAATGCTCATTCCTCGAGAAACCTTAATCTACTGCTAACAACAATGAGACTAACCCTAAAGGACCAATGCTAGAGATCACTAAATCTGCACTATAGAAAAGAGAACTCATTTGCTAATCCTTATCTCACTGTTGGACTTGAAAACATCCAATGAGGAATTCTTAAATTACAATTCTATGATTTTTAAAACAAAATAATCTGCTAGGAAATAGATACAATCTTAGGCTACAGCAATCTTTAAAATAACTATCAATCTCTACAGCAATTTAAGTTATTATAACTACAATCTATAAAAAATAATCAATCCTGCTATCAACCAAATGCATATACCTAATTGACTTTGTTCCCTAACTGAATTGCAAATCTAATGCTTCAAATTTACACAGATATAACCTGTGCCCTTTTAGCTTAAAGTAGTCAACACACAGTCTATCAAAAGATTGCTTGATTGTTTAGTGGAATTCCAATGTACTCGGTTTAAGATTTATGCATACAAATGTACATAACCGAACACTAAAACACTTCAATTCTGCTCATCAATATATGTCAAAACTGCGTGATAGGCATTCACTGATTTTGGTTTCTACTGTGCAGTTAACTATCGGCTCAAGAAAACATTGTTCTCACTCACATGCAACTTCAATTTCTATTCGATCTTTCATCAAAAAAATAGATAAACCCTAAATACTTTATGGTTACAGTCTTCAAGCCCTTGACTCTGTTGCAAATGATGTTTAAATATTGCAAGCTTGACAGTAAGAGAATAGGTTATTTATAAACCATCTTCATGATGCAACACAATAATCTTAATATCCAGGGTCAAACTCCTGATTCATACACCAATATTACACACTAGAGGTTAAAAGAAAAAGGTTTAATTACAAGCCATTCTTAATTCATTTCTCAGTCCCGTAATCAAGATAATCTCAAAACTATGCCTGTAGCTTATTGTTATAAAATGGAAATAAAATACTTCATCCAGTCGTAATCACCCATAACATTAAATCTACTGGAAATAACACTCAATCTATTCGTGATCCTTCATAAAACTGAATCTACCATAACCCATATCAATCAATCATGCGATTCTATATATATATACCCTAGGTTTCAAATAACAACTCGCCCTAAATAGAACAGAGGAAATTTTAAATTCAAACTGTTAACAAACTTTATTCATAGCTACCAACTGTAAATGCTCTTAACTAGTAATCACGATCACACCTTCTATTGAAATCCAGTGATGAGTAAACCATTTATATTCTGAAAGGAAATGTATATTGCTAAAAACGCCAATCTATCACTGCAAACCACACACACTACTGAAGCATTACTGTTTGGTGCTGAAGGTGGGCCCTGCCCTCAACGCCTCACACATTTAAATCACAGATCTGATGAAACCACGCACTGTATCATATTCATAAAATGGAGTTTGTACAAATTCCCCTATCTAGGGTGTCCATAGTCACTTTTATACTAAATCATGCAGATTGAAAACGCCCTGGAGACAAGGGTCGATATGAAATAACAATATTCAAAATATCTTAACCATTCTGAGCCAAAAATGGAATCTCAGATCCAGAATATACACATAGCATTGAGGAGAAGATAATAACAACCCTTGATCCGAAGATCGTGCCTGAAATAGCAGTGGAGCAATCTTCAAAAGCATCTTAAAGATGATGTGGATCCAATAAAAACGCCCTGATGGTAGATCGAATCCCCAATCTCCTCATTTGAACGCTGGCCAAATAACAAAACGAACCCTGTGTAGAAGAGAAACCCACATCATTATTAGCATAGGGTTTAATGAAACCTAAAACCCAAAACATATGCATAAAAATAAGAAAATACAACAATCAAATAATTAAAATTACTTACCATGGCTCTTAACAGTATTGATCTTCAAAAGACACATAAAGCTGATTATTATTGGATCCATTAAGACTTTAAATACTAGAAAATAGTACATCAAATGGGCAAAATAGAGGACCAACATCTCCCCCAGACTGAAGGTCTTGCATGTCCCAATGCAAGGAAATTTCTGATAGGCAAAATTGTAAATCTTCACAGTGAATTGTCAATCCTTGGATCCAACTCCAGAGACTGAAGCTGAGGTATTGAACAGGACTTGCACCTGAGGAGGAGAGGGGGCAGAATGTTGCTGTATGCTAGCTAACTGCTCAAACTGTTTGTCCTTCTTCTTTAACTGTCTTCGAAGGCTATGATTTGTTCCTTTAACTTCATCAACAAGGGTTTGCAGGGACACTATTCTAGCTTTTAAAATGGCATTTTCTTGTTTGACAACCCGATCCAACCTCTCATATTCTTGCAGCTTCTTTTTCAATTTGAGATTCTTTTGCCTAAAATAGTCAATCCCCTGTGCTGAAGCCTCTGAACCAGATCTGGAAAATGATGCCCTAACAGATTTTAAACTTGATTTGGAAGAGGATACCTTGACAGACTTCAAACTTGACTTTGAAGGAGATCCTTTGGTAGATTTCAGACTCGATTTGGAAGGGGATACTGGCAGCAAGGGTTCACTGACAGGATTCAATGATGCAGAACAATGAGGGGAATCAGGAGAATCGGAGTTAGCATGTGTAGAGGAAGCATCGGATGATGACAACTCAAATTGAACAGGTTCTTTACCCTTAGACCCCTTTCTCCCTTCTTTAGCGGCCATGCTGCGAGTAAAACGTCTATTTGGCAAAACAACCAAATTTTCCTGCTCCTTATCCCCCCCAGACCGAGAGTTAACGCACTGCCTTTTAGGGATTGGGGACTTTTTAGCATACAATGGAGCAATTTTCTTGGAGCTATTAACAGCAGGTTCCTGAGGGCAATCATCTTGAGGAACTGAATTGTTTGTGGAGGAAGCTTTTTCCACTAGATCAGGGATACCAGGCTCTCCTGCTTCATTCCTCACGGGTGACTGAAGATGAGGGTTAGAGAGTTCATGTACAAACTGTTCCCAACCCCGACCCTGCTTCTTTAACTCAGCTAAAACGATCATTTTAATAAGCCCATGATGATAAAGACTATGGGTTGGATGCTCTAAATTCTTCCTCACCTGTGAAGCCATCTTACTAAAACTTTTCCAAAAATAAAATGGGAAGTTCAGAAGCTTACCAAACTCGAAATGAGCTAGCAGACGAAAATGACAGGCTTTGTAGGTGGAGAATCGACCTTCACAGGTAATTAGCTTGGTGATGATCATCAAAGAATTATAGAATTCTTCTCTGACCCACAGCTTGGAGAAACCCTTCTCACCCTTCACAGCCAAATATTCTGGTTTAAAAACGCAGTCATAATCTTTTCGTGGCAGCCTACAATTCTTAAACCACCTATCACCGGTGCGTGGAAGTCCCGTGGCAACTGAAATGGACTCCTCTGTCACTGCAAACTCTAGAGCCCCCACTCTAGCGGTATGCCCGTCGAAACTCAGGGCGAATTGGAGAGAGACTGCGTCATCGTGGCCCTGTAAATTAGTTAAAAATGCATGCCATCCCGCCCGAATAAACATATCCTTGCATGCAACGAACTCAGGGATGGCTAATAGCTGCTCATACGCAGAGGGTTCATGCCGGTTGAGCATGGTGGAGCCACGAAGGTAGCGAATTAACAGGGAATTAGCAAAGGATTCGGACAGGCAATTCGCAGGTAATGACAATGGTAAGAGACTGTAGAAACCCGAATGAACATGGTAGAATGGTAGGAAGTAAGGGTAATGAAGACCGCGTCGTGACACGAAAAAAAAATCATTGCAAGTGGTGGCACATACTGCCCACTTCGCAGGGGATGATAACCATGATTTAACACGTTTTCTTAACACGTCAGAACCCAAATTATAATAGAACAAGGTTATAATTAATTTTTATTAAAGGTTGCCAATAATAGAAAATGAAATATTACCAAAAGTTTTTTTTTTAAAAATAATTCATAACCATCGGATTTCATATAATGGCAAAAAAAAAAATATTAATTATAAACCTTATTACTAATTAAGGTTTAGTCAACCGTAAACCTTTCCTTACCTCTATCAACGTCCATGAATATAACTTCCAGCACTCAATCCGGCACTCAATCCGGCACTTTGACAAACACAGCAGTGCTTTTAGGCTGATAACTATGTACAGCAATTTACCAATATGAAGGTAAGTACCAGCATTTGGAGCAGCTGTTAGGCTATGAATAATGATATAAAACCATGAATCTCCCAAATAGACATCACTTGGATGAGCTCATAAGCAAATAGCCTGGATTAAGAGATTCGTTGGACCCTCAACAGTTTTATGGCCTGATTTCCTTATTACAAAGTTGCTGCTCTATCTAACCACACAGGAAGCTCAATCGTGCTATGAAGCCATCTTTTATTGAAAATACAAATAACAATCAAAAATTCAAATTCCAATCAATCACTCATAACTCAATAATCAGAAATGCAAGTTTCATCAATCACTCATAATTTAATTAATCAAAAATTCAAACTCAAACAATCACTCATAAATAATCAGAAATGCAAGCTTCATCAATCACTCATAATTTAAACAATCAAAAATTCAAACGCAAACAATCAATTCAGACTTCATCAATCAAAAATTCAATCCTCACCCTTGTTATCCATACAGAACTTTTCCACCAGGACATAGGCCACAGGATAAGGAAAATAATCAACAGAAGCTAATGGAGTACTGGTCCATTTTAACTCGGCTTCACACAGGATAATTTGAGTAGTGGAACAAATAGTACTACATTTCTCAGCTATGTTCTAGGCATCAAAATAAACCTTTTTTAGAATCAGGTAACCCAAAATACCAAAAACAGTTGGAGATGATTATCAACTGGCTATCATTTTTTTAATGAATTTAATAATTTTTAATTAACCAGCCTCATGGCTTCTCTTTTACCTTCACATAGGTACGTTGTTCATATAGACAAGTATAGATGAGGCTGTTAAAGAGGATATTAAAGTCAGAACCCACTGCCAGCAAGCCTGATCAGTACTCCGGTGGGGTAACTATAACATCTTAAGAAGCTTCTTCCCCAGACAGATGCCCCATTGCCAACAGGCCTGTTCAGAACCCTGATGGGTTTGCCTGTTCATACCACAGGTCGGTACCCGCTGCCAGCAGACCGGTTCAGTATCCCGGCGGGTTAACCTCTTACACCCTTTTTCTATCAGAGGCTCTTGTCCCAATTTCATCTTAAAGATAAAATTTATGATTTGCTTCAGCATAGATGAGTGGGGGAGCTGCTCTGAAAACCATCTAGGAGTGGGATGGTACCAGAATTGGAAGAGTATTCTTTGTATATGCCTGTAAAGATTTGCCCATATGAACAACTAACCTTCGTAACTGTAGAAAGTGAAAGTCATAAAGTGGCTAAAGACAGTATATATATATGTGTGTTTAATCTTATAACAGCCAAGAGATAATAACCCCCAAACTGCCCGATCTTGAACACCTTTTAATCATGATGCCTATCTTAAGAATAACTTCATGCCCATAGCTATAACTAACATCAATTCCCACTCTTTATCTAGTGTGAAACCAAATCAAATGGTCCTCGCAGCCCATAGGTTCATAAGCAGAAACATTTGGGAAGCTTAAAGCATTAATGTAGGCAATGTCTGGTGGTCAAGTATTCTTATGAATAGCCAAAACAATTCCAAAAAAAAATCTGACACACAAATGCAGACATTCCAATAATTCATTGAAACTCAGAAATTGACCCAAATTTACACAGTCCTTAAAAATGTCTTGCAAAAATAATCAGCATGCTGAAATAGGATAGTGATACCTCCCTTAGGTTTCAAAAAAACATTCTGAGTTTTGCTGAAAAGAATATCTGCACCTTTTCAAAAAGAGAAAAAAACAAATCCCTGTACATATGTACAAAAAAACAATTCCACTGAAGCTTACTGAGAGAGAGTAGGAGATGAAGAAGTCTTTTCCTCACCTACCAATTCTAGTTCAGACTGCTGACTCATGTTATGGATGAACTCTTGCTTAGAGAGAGGTTTATGATATACTTTTAACCGATGTCCATTTACTACAAAGGCAGTTTGTTCTTCGTCTATTGTTTTTATTTTGACAGAACCATTATCAAAAACAGTCACAATTTCATATGGCCCCATCCATCTGGTGGTAAGCTTACCTTTGAAGTGTTTGAATCGTGAGTCAAATAACAGAGCCCAATCACCTTCTACAAAAGTCTTCTTCTTCAAAAATTTATCATGCCACTTAGTCCGCTGATTCTGTATCAACACAGTTTGTTGGACAGCATCTTGTCTAATTTCATCAAGTTCATTTAATTGCATCAGCCTCTGCTCCTGGGCTTCATCTAAATTCAGGCTCAGTTGTGCAGCAGTACGAAAAGTTTTCACCTGAAATTCTATAGGCAGCAGGACCTGTTTACCATAAACAAGTTGATATGGGGTATACCCTGTGGTATTTCTCCACGTAGTTCTGTAAGCCCACAATGCCTCGGGTAGCCTGTCTGCCCAGTCCTTATGATGTAGCTGCACAGTCTTTGTTAAAATGGATTCTAGCACTTTATTGGTTGATTCCACCTGACCATTTGCTTGGGGGTGGTAAGGAGAAGATTTATAGTGCTTAATTCCATATTGTTCTGTAAGTGCTTTCATTGATTTAGAGACAAACTGTGCTCCATTGTCAGTCACAATTTCACGAGGAATACCAAAACGAGTAAAAATCTCTTCGTAAATAAATTCTATGACTGATTTCTCAGTGGCCCTCAATAGAGCTTTTGCCTCAACCCATTTAGTTACATAATCAGTGCAAACTAAAATATACCTCTTTTTCCTTGACATTGGTGAAATTGGTCCAACAAAGTCCAATCCCCATTTTTCAAAAGGTTCAATTTGTACCTGGGCTTGTAAAGGCATTTGATCAGCAGCAGTGGGTCTCCCCATTCTTTGACAGCTGTCACAGCCCTGTACATACCTCTCAGCATCTTTAAAAAGGGTAGGCCAATAATACCCTTGATGTAACACTTTATATGCTGTCCGCTTGTCTGAAAAATGGCCTCCACAGGGTCCATCATGACAGGCTTGGAGGATGTCACACATCTCATCCTCCCTCACACACCTCCTGATAATCAGATCTGGACCGGTTCGAAAGAGATCATTACCTACCCATGAATAATTAGCACTTTGCTGTATGATTCTTCGTTTTTCATAAGATGACAAATGAGCAGGTAGTTTCCCTGTAACCAAATAGTTGGCTACATCTGCAAACCAGGGTGTTTTAATAGAAACAACAAACAAGTGTTCGTCAGGAAATGTATCATCGACAGGAACATTATTATCAGCATGAGTTAATCTGGAGAGGAAATCTGCAACCAGATTTTCCTTTCCTGGTTTGTCAACTATGGTAATGTTAAATTCCTGTAACAAAAGTAACCATCTAGTAATTCTGCCACTAGTGATTGGCTTATTCATTAAAAATTTAATAGCAGAATGATCGGTATGAACAAATACCTCGTAACCTGTAATATAATGCCGAAATTTATTGATGGCATGAACTACTGCTAGAAACTCTTTCTCAGTCACTGTATAGTTCAGTTCAGCAGGTGTTAAATTTTTACTGATGAAATAAATGGCATAGGAGGACTGATTCTCTTTCTGTCCGAGCACTCCCCCCAAGGCAGTGTCTGAAGCATCAGTTTGTATATGGAAGGGCAAAGACCAATTTGGCCCCCGCAGAACTGGTGTTGAAGACAATTCTGACTTTAATGTGTCAAAGGCTGTCTGACAGTGTTGATCCCAATCAAAACCACTGTCTTTGGCCAACAATTTGAACAGTGGGGCTGCTATCTTTGTAAAATTAGCAATAAACCTACGATAGTACCCTGCGTGTCCTAGAAAACTTCTAACTTCTTTTTGTGTAGTTGGTGAAGACAGACTAGTAATGATTTCAATTTTTGCTGGGTCAACCTTAATTCCTTCTGATGAAACATGGTGCCCTAAAACAATACCCTCAGTTAACATCATCTTACACTTTTCATGGCTTAAAGCAAGATTTGTTTCTTGGCACCTAATTAGAACTTTCTCCAAATTATCCAAGGCTTCCTTGAAATCATTACCGTAGACTGTAAAATCATCCATATATATTTCCACACAGTCATGGACCAAATCAGCCAAAATACCTAACACTGCCCTCTGGAAAGTGGCAGGAGCGTTACACAGTCCAAATGGAAGCACCTTGTAAGCATAAGTTCCCCATGGGCAGGTAAAAGTGGTTTTTTCTTGATCCTCTGGGGCTATTCTTATCTGGTTATATCCGCTGTATCCATCCAAAAAAGAAAAATATTTCTTCCCAGACAATGTATCTAAAACCTGGTCTATGAAAGGAAGAGGGAAGTAATCTCTGAGAGTTGCTTTATTTAATTCACGAAAATCAACACATATTCTCCACTTACCTCCCTTTTTTGGAACAATCACCAACGGAGATACCCATTTGCTATCAGAAATGGGATAGATGAAATCTGCATCCAACAATTTTTGTAATTCTTCCTTCACAATGTCTTTAAGCGCAGGATTCATTCTTCTCTGTGGCTGCCTTACTGGTCTTATATTTTCCTGCGTATAAATGTGATGCATGCATGTGTCAGGGTGAATGCCTTTCATGTCTGTATAAACCCAAGCAAATGCCCCAGACTGTGCTTTGAGTAAATCAACTACCTGATTTTGCTGGCTTTGAGACAGATTCCCATTGATAAACAAAGATCTTCCTGGACTAATCTCCATTGGTATAGTTGCAGCTTCAACCTTCTCATCTATAAATAAAACTACTGATGATGAGGTGGCTGAAGGGTAATAATGTTCCTGAAAATCTTCTGTGAAAACATTGTCTAAGTCAGAGAAGGACTGAGGGTACTCAATACTAGTGGTGGCTGAAATAAATTGATCTAGGATATCATCCTCAGTCTGGTGTTCCAGCCCCCTAGTTTGACTGATGGACAGTAAGGGTTGTCCCACATCCTCATCCCCATAAGGATTCTCTAACCATAACATGTTTTCCGATACAGGCTGTGCTGGCGGATAAATAATTAGGTTTTGTAGAGAAGTGCCATTTGATATAGTTAGAATACCTTCTCTGCATCCTATAAAGGCATTAGCAGTGGCTAACCAAGGCCTGCCTAATATAACAGGATGTTCCCCCATTGGGTGTTTGGTTTGGAGTACCAGAAAATCCACTGGATACTCCCAAGAAGCTACTGTGACAGTAATGTCATCTAAGGCCCCCACAGGTTTGACTGTGCTCCTATCAGCCAACTCCAAAATAGTAGGAGTAGATCTGAGGAGATTATGCAACTGAAGTTTCTGCATGGTGGTCATAGACATGACATTAATGGAAGCCCCCAGGTCAACTAGAGTGTTTCCTATTGGAACCTCATTGATGTAAATGGTCACCACTGGATTCCCAGGATTTGAAAATTTTGGGGGTAAGGGACAGTCCGAAATATAATTAGACAGCTGGCCTAAAACATTTATCTTGGGTGGGTCTTTCTGTTTCCGACCAGGTTTCTTTAAACACAGTTCCCTTACCAATTTTGCATAAATAGGGACATCTCTAATAGCCTGAAGTAATGGAATTTTGATGCAAACATTTCTCAACTCACTTTCCAAATCAAACTGTGGACGCATCACAGGCTTCTCAATTAATAACCTCTCTGGGTAAGGGGGGTTGTTATTTACCTGTGGATGGGCTGCTGGTTGGAAATGAGTTCCCAGTGCTTGAGTATTTTCTGAGGCAATCTGCACTTCTTCTTCCTCTGTAATCTCTTTTTCATCACTTTCTTCTCCAGTCTCTTCATGAATAATCACTGCTGGAGGGTTTTTATTCAATGTTTTCCCAGACCTTAATTGTATTTCCTGTAAAGGAGCTGAATGAATTACATAAGTTGGAGCCATTTGAATTTCAGCATTATTAAGAGGCTGGGGAGGTCGGTTATTAGGGTTTGGAATAGGTTGGGCTGGCAACAACGTGGGTCTAGGTGGATTTGGATTTTGATATTGTTGTGGAACTGTGGGTATAGGAGGAAGGGCAGGTGGTGTAAAGCCTGGTAGTAGCTGCTGTATATTTGGTGGCATTGGACAGTAACTAGGAGGGGTGGCTGATTGTGTTCCTCCATAGGGTTGTCCTTGTGGTCCTCCATATGACTGTCCCCGCCAGCCTTGCTGCCAAGGCTGGGTCTGAGTAGGTTGAGAGGGCCAATTCTGCCACATTTGTGGACTCCATGGCTGCTGAGATTGCTGCATGGGATAATAATATGCAGGGTTCTGGAAAACAGGTTCTGGGTACATGTTTTGGGGTCTAGGCTGCCAAGGTCTTCTTGATGCATCGGTAGGTTCAGCATTAAGCTTGTAAAAAGCTTGCAGCTCTGGTAAAGAAGGGCAATTGTCAGTTGGGTGTTGAGCAGAGCAAAGAGCGCAGACTGAAATGGTATTTAGAGGGCATTCTTTCAAAGGGTGTCTTTTTCTGCATTTGGGGCAGAATATGTGTAATGCTGCTATGTCCTCCTCCTCTTGCCATTTCTTTGTTTTCAAAGCATCAAATTGGGAGCTTAAGGTGCCTAAAATGTCAGTTTTGAAATTTTCTAACAAGTTTCCCAACTCAACTCTTGTGACCCCACTAGTTCCTACTGTTCTAGAAATACGGGAAGGGCCTTCCCTTGTGCTTTTTCCTGCCTTGGCTCTACTCCTCGAATACTTCCTGCATAGTTCAGTAATCTCCTCAAAGGATTTATGAGATACATCACCTGATGCCATCAAGTTGAGGATTTCCACATATTCATCCAGGATCCCTTTTAGAAAAAGGGTTCTGACGGCATCCTCCTGTAAGGTATTATATTTAGACTTCTGTAATACAAAGCAGAATCGTTCTAGGAAGTCTTCCAGACTCTCTTCTTCATGCTGTTGCATTTTAAAGATATCATTTTGGGAGTCTCGAGGCCCACAGTAGTCTCGGTATTTTCTGAGGAAAGCACTCTTCATTTGTTCCCAAGTTCGGATGGTGGATTCCCCCAAGCTCATAAACCATCTAAGTGCAGAATCCTTAAGGGTTGCTGGAAATAGTTTTAACTTTTGAGCATCCTGTAGATAATTATAACTCCTACATAAGATGTCAAACTCAAATAGAAAGGTATCCGGATCTTCAGTACTTTTCCCATAGAAGGTAGGTAATGAAGATGCTGGGATATTTTTCATACTGACATCCCGTGTAAGATCCAGAATGGGGAAGCCAAAAGTTGTTTCAGTTCGCCCCTCATGTTCTACTTCACCTTCCATCTGGTGTTCAGTTCCCTGATCACTCATGACAAGAGGGTTCCTAAACTAGTTGACACCTAACCTGTCTCTTCTTGGGGATAGAATAGAATCCCAATGGTCTGGCCTAGGCCAAGTTTGAAAATTGAAAGGTAAATCTGTAGTGGATTCTAATTGAGAAACTACCGGATTCTGGTTATGTTCCAGAAGGAAGTTCACTTTTTCTATGTTCACTGTGTCAACCAAATTAGGATCTTCCTTTAAAGGTGAAGTTTGTTGGATCTGGGGGATTTCTTCTGAATGTAACTGTTCACTGAGTATAACCTCAGTTCCTACTGGTTGGGTCCCAAGTTCTGCTGAATTCTGAATGTTGTTGTTTTCAGTTTCGTTGCCAGTATCCCTATCCCTAGGGTTAGTGAAGGGGGGGGTTTTGTTGTTTACAAAAAGATCAGAATGAACCTTAATGAATCTACCCTTACTATCTCTAGGTCTCATCAAAACAAATTCTGAAAATCACAAGACTTTTAATCAAACCAAATTGAAATACCTGTGCCACAGTTGGGTTTGAAGGAACCTGTTATGAAATGCGCAATTTTGCCTTACCAATCCTCCTTCTCCAATCTGCCACAACTAGTCACACCTAACAATTGCTGTAAAATTAGATTTCGGAAATTAAACACACTTAACCTACAAAAGGATAACCACACTTGTAACTGAAAATAAACACTTTTTACAGGAAATATAAACACACTTCTAATAACTCAAACTTGTGAAGAAAAACAACCATACTTACCAGAAAGGACACAACAAAAATTCGGGGTAACCCACTAAAGTGGCTGCGGCAGGCTGTTACACCTTGGGAATCCCAAAGTGAATTCGTCTTTGCGTCTTAATGTTTCCCCTCCACCTTGTTGTGTATTGTAAAAAGATTCTATCTACCTGAACTTCTCAATCAATCAATTCAAAAAAATGAGCAAAATACCAGCTTACCTTGGAGCAACTCCCCGGCAACGGCGCCAAAATGTTGGTTAAAATTATTGATATTTAATTCACCTCAATTTAATTTATCAACCGGAGAATCGTAAACTTTGAGCTGCTACACTATGTGTGCAGATAAACTAACCCTAATGCTCATTCCTCGAGAAACCTTAATCTACTGCTAACAACAATGAGACTAACCCTAAAGGACCAATGCTAGAGATCACTAAATCTGCACTATAGAAAAGAGAACTCATTTGCTAATCCTTATCTCACTGTTGGACTTGAAAACATCCAATGAGGAATTCTTAAATTACAATTCTATGATTTTTAAAACAAAATAATCTGCTAGGAAATAGATACAATCTTAGGCTACAGCAATCTTTAAAATAACTATCAATCTCTACAGCAATTTAAGTTATTATAACTACAATCTATAAAAAATAATCAATCCTGCTATCAACCAAATGCATATACCTAATTGACTTTGTTCCCTAACTGAATTGCAAATCTAATGCTTCAAATTTACACAGATATAACCTGTGGCCTTTTAGCTTAAAGTAGTCAACACACAGTCTATCAAAAGATTGCTTGATTGTTTAGTGGAATTCCAATGTACTCGGTTTAAGATTTATGCATACAAATGTACATAACCGAACACTAAAACACTTCAATTCTGCTCATCAATATATGTCAAAACTGCGTGATAGGCATTCACTGATTTTGGTTTCTACTGTGCAGTTAACTATCGGCTCAAGAAAACATTGTTCTCACTCACATGCAACTTCAATTTCTATTCGATCTTTCATCAAAAAAATAGATAAACCCTAAATACTTTATGGTTACAGTCTTCAAGCCCTTGACTCTGTTGCAAATGATGTTTAAATATTGCAAGCTTGACAGTAAGAGAATAGGTTATTTATAAACCATCTTCATGATGCAACACAATAATCTTAATATCCAGGGTCAAACTCCTGATTCATACACCAATATTACACACTAGAGGTTAAAAGAAAAAGGTTTAATTACAAGCCATTCTTAATTCATTTCTCAGTCCCGTAATCAAGATAATCTCAAAACTATGCCTGTAGCTTATTGTTATAAAATGGAAATAAAATACTTCATCCAGTCGTAATCACCCATAACATTAAATCTACTGGAAATAACACTCAATCTATTCGTGATCCTTCATAAAACTGAATCTACCATAACCCATATCAATCAATCATGCGATTCTATATATATATACCCTAGGTTTCAAATAACAACTCGCCCTAAATAGAACAGAGGAAATTTTAAATTCAAACTGTTAACAAACTTTATTCATAGCTACCAACTGTAAATGCTCTTAACTAGTAATCACGATCACACCTTCTATTGAAATCCAGTGATGAGTAAACCATTTATATTCTGAAAGGAAATGTATATTGCTAAAAACGCCAATCTATCACTGCAAACCACACACACTACTGAAGCATTACTGTTTGGTGCTGAAGGTGGGCCCTGCCCTCAACGCCTCACACATTTAAATCACAGATCTGATGAAACCACGCACTGTATCATATTCATAAAATGGAGTTTGTACAAATTCCCCTATCTAGGGTGTCCATAGTCACTTTTATACTAAATCATGCAGATTGAAAACGCCCTGGAGACAAGGGTCGATATGAAATAACAATATTCAAAATATCTTAACCATTCTAAGCCAAAAATGGAATCTCAGATCCAGAATATACACATAGCATTGAGGAGAAGATAATAACAACCCTTGATCCGAAGATCGTGCCTGAAATAGCAGTGGAGCAATCTTCAAAAGCATCTTAAAGATGATGTGGATCCAATAAAAACGCCCTGATGGTAGATCGAATCCCCAATCTCCTCATTTGAACGCTGGCCAAATAACAAAACGAACCCTGTGTAGAAGAGAAACCCACATCATTATTAGCATAGGGTTTAATGAAACCTAAAACCCAAAACATATGCATAAAAATAAGAAAATACAACAATCAAATAATTAAAATTACTTACCATGGCTCTTAACAGTATTGATCTTCAAAAGACACATAAAGCTGATTATTATTGGATCCATTAAGACTTTAAATACTAGAAAATAGTACATCAAATGGGCAAAATAGAGGACCAACACTTATTAGTGCTTTAGATTACTTGAGTAAAGCAAGAAAGAAGAATAAGCAGTTAAAAGAACAATTGCTGAAATATGAAGAAGAAGTCATTAAGGACCAAGAAATTCAGCTACAAGAAGCAAGAGATAAATAAACCTAATAGGATAGCTAAGAGAAAAGGAGAAAATATGTGAGAAATTGGAGGTTGAAATTATTTCCTTGAACAATGAGCTACAAAAAGTAAGCACACAACTAAACTTTCAGCAGAAACTTGGCAACAACACTAAAGTATTAAATGAAATCATCAATAGTCAAAGACCATCTTTTGATAGGTCTGGGTTAGGATATGGACAAGAAAATGTTGATGAAGGTTCAAGCTCAATGGTGCTTGACTTTGAAGTAGAAACAATAAGTTTTGGGATGTGATCGAGTTATATCAGAAGAGAAAACAACAATCTCAAAAGGAAAGATAACCAACAATCATCTCACATGAACAAAGGAATTGTTCCACCTAGAATACCTTCTACTACCAAGTATCAAACTCTCTTTTTGGGTCATTTTTATTTCTGCAACAATTTTGGTCATAAAGTTGTAAATTGCAGAGCTTTTGCAAAAGATGATTTTGAGAGAAATAGAAATTCCTATAAACTCTCCAAGATTAGTCATGTGAACAATGAAATCAGAAATTCTAATGGAGCTATGGATAGAAACCTTAATCATTTTGGTCCCTTGAAACTAGACATTGAATGCTATCAATGTCACAATTATGTCCATAAAGATTGTGACTGTAAAATTCTAACAACTCAACAAAATGTAACCAACGATTTGCTTTCTAAACATGAGAAAGATCATACAAAAGTTTGGCAAATAAAGATAGAAAAACCAATCCAACAAGAATGTGATCAAGCGTTATATGCCCAAAGAAAAAGGGGTGACTGCTATATTAATAGTGGCTGCTCCAAACATATGACAAGAGATAAGGACAAATTCTTAGATCTTAAAAAGGAAAAAGGAGGAAATGTTTACTTTAGAGATGATGGCTTTACCAAATTTCTTGGGAAAGGCATAGCGAGTCTCGGGAGTGAAAAGGCTAAAGCAGAGAATGTCCCACTTTTTGAAAATATGAAGCATAACCTTCTTAGTTTCAGTCAAATGTGTGATCAAGGGCACATCCTTACTTTGACTCTAAGAAATGAAAATAAGGAAGGAAGACACGGGCATATTGGTAGCAACAACATTTGGAGCTGCAAATAATGTATATATCTTGGATGAGAGAAAAGAAGAAAAATGTTGTATAGGGGAAGTAGATGAAAGTTGGCTCTAGCACATAATAATGGGTCATATAAATCTTGACAATTTGGTAAAGATCAACAAAAGGCAAGCGGTAAGAAACATACAAAAATTACAAATCCCTCAAACTCTATTTGTATTGTGCAAGCATTGTTTACATGGAAAACAAACAAGGATAAGTTTCAAGACAAAAAAGTATTCTACAACAAAACCCTTTCAGGTAGTACATACTAATATTTGTGGACCAATGGAAACAAAAGGTCTAAATGGCGAGTCTTACTTTATTCTCTTCATTGATGACTATACTAGAATGACTTTGGTCTCTTTTCTCAAAAGAAAATCAGAGGTGTTTGAGATGTTCAAATTTTTTAAAGAAGCAGTTGAGAATGAAACTGACTTAAAAATTAAGTTCCTGAAATCATATAATGGGGGTGAGTATACCTCAAATGAGTTTGAGGAATTATGTGAGAAACATGGAATTAGGAGATAGTTTTTAGCTACCAGGACTCCACAACAAAATGAAGTAGTAGAGAGGAAGAACGGGACTGTGTAGGAAATGGCTAGAACAATGTTTTTTTTTTGTAAGCTAGTACCCACAGGGATTTGAACTTGTGACCTTCCATTTACAACTTCTCATCTCAATTTCTCATTACCAGTTGCTCTACCCCCTGTGGGAAATGGCTAGAACAATGTTGAATGACTCTAAATTGTTTGATATTTTTTGGACCCGAGCAATTCATACTGATGTCCATATCTTAAACAGGTGAAAAATCAAATTCGATAGAAACAACACTCCCTAATCACTTTAGGGAGCAAATGCTACATCAAAAGAAATGATGAAAGTCCAAATGTGAAAGTAGATGAAACATTCACTCACAGATCAAAATGATTAGTGGACATGGATGAATATGATCATCCAATAGTAGAACATCAAGAAGATGAACTACAAGAGGAAGATCAACAAAAATAACAACAAGTAGAAGTACAACAAGAAGAACAAGAAGAAAATAGAAGATCAAATACAAAGGCTCCTTCTAGGTATGTTCAAAAGAACCATTATGAGAATCTAATCATTGGTGGTAAAAGTGCAGGTATGCAAACAAGAAAGAGGAAATTGGAGAGCATTTTTGAAGAAGTACACTTCTCCCTATTATCCAAAATAGAGCCAAATTGTTTTGAGGAATCTAGGACTAGTGAACATTGGGTTAATGCTATGGAATAAGAACTGAATCAGATTGAGAAAAATGAGACATGGGAACTTGTCCCAAGGCCCAAAAACAAAAAAAAGTGATTGGCACTAAATGGGTCTTTAGAAACAAACTGAAAGATGGACAAGTAATCAAAAATAAAGCAAGACGAGTGTGCAAAGCATATGCTCAAGTTGAAGGAATAGACTTTGAAGTAAATTTTTCTCTTGTAGCCAGAATAGAAGCAATCAAAGTGTTCTTGGCTTACGCATGCTCCAAAAATATCAAGGTATATCAAATGGATTTAAAATCATCCTTCCTAAACGGATAATTAGAATAAGTTTAGATAGAACAATCAAAAGGGTTCCCACTACTAGAAAATAAAGACTATGTCTACATTTTGAAGAAATCCCTGTATGGACTAAAGCAAGCCCCTAGAGCTTGGTACTCAAGATTATACAGGTACTTGCAGCAACAAGTATTTGGGAAGGGTAATGCAGACAACAATATCTACATAAAAGTTGAACATGGAAATATGATTATCATTGAAGTGTATGTTGATGACATCATTTTTGGAAGTGATGATGATAGATCAAGCCAAAAACCAAGGAAATGCAGAAGGAATTCGAAATGTCTTTGCTTGGAGAGCTAACTTTCTTCCTAGGACTCCAGATATATCAACTAGATGAAGGTACTTTTATTTCTCAAACCAAATATGGAAAAGAAATGTTAAAGAAGTTTAACATAGAAGACTATAAACCATGTGTACTCCCATGATCATTGGTTGCAATTTAAGCAAAGAATATGAAGCAAAGGAAGTAGATCAAAAACTTTACAAATCAATGATTGGCAGCGTGTTGTATGCAACAAACTCAAGACCAAATGTTATGTAGCTTATAGGACTGGTTGCAAGGTTTCAAGCAGCACCTAAGGAGACCCATGTTCAAGCCGTAAAAAGAATCTTCAGATTTCTAAAAGGAACCTTGGATTTTGGCTTATGGTAACCATGAGTTAATGACTTGACTATAATAGCATACCCCGATGCAGACTAGGAAGGAAGTATAGATGACAAGAAAAGCACAAGTGGAACAACATTTAGTGTCTAGTATCCTGGTTGAGTAAAAACCAATCCTCAATCTCTTTGTCTACATCAGAGGCAAAATATATTGCAACAGCAGCATGTTGCGCCCAAGTTCTTTGGATGAAGCAAACCTTGAAGGATATCCAGGTAGACTATAATTGGCCTATTCAAATTTTGTGTGATAACACAAGTGCAATTAGCATTTCCAAGAATCTTGTAACGCACTCCAAGACAAAGCATATCCCTATCAAATAGCATTTTTTGAGAGAACAAGTCACCAAGAACAATGTCAAGTTGGACTGTGTTGCCACCATGGAGAAAATTGCATACATTTTCACAAATTTGCTTCCCGGGGATACCTTTGAGTATCTTAGATAGAAATTGGGAATAATTCCCACTCCTCGTTAATTTTCTCAAGCCTCATCAAAGTCGCAAGTTGTGGGAACGCAACAATGCTCAAGAGTATTCAAACAAATTGACAAAAGAAGATAAGCATTTAGATAGGAGGACAAACAGAAGAAGAAAGAGAAGTGTGAGTCCAAGGGGAGCATCCCATTGCCATTGATGTCAAAGGAGGAGAAATTGTAGATACTATGCAGGGGGAGAAATTACATATACTACATAGACATAGAATTGTGCAGCAACATAATTATGTTGATACAGACAAAGGTTGTGCAACAACATAATTTTCTAAAGGTCGCCATCAATGACAAAGGGGGATATTGTTGAAAATATTGTTGTCAAAGGCAAGGAAACTGCAGATAAAGATTGCAACATGAAGATTATTGGAAATATTTTTTTTGGACATGCCTAGTTTGGATACCCTATCTTCGAAGGAATTTTTACTCTAGATACCTAACTTACATTGGAGTATATATTACATGGTTAGAAATATAGTTGTGTCAAGACCTTTACAACGGTATTTGGAAGTCCCTCTAACTCCATAGGAATGAGGAGATATGAAAGAATTAGTAAAGGCAACCCAACCAAAATGTTAGGTTAGCCATGCCAAGATATTATACAATGTTATGTCATCTCATAAAATGATTTAAGACCTATATAAATAAGTGGAGTGCTCTCCTCATTTTTTCATCCATCCAAGCAAGTATGAATCTCTGAAAAGGTGTCCAATTCCAAGGAGAAGATGATTTTTTGGGGGTTCTTGAAGATGATTTCTTGGTTTTATTGAAGATGTTCTAGATTCTTGAAGATATTTTTGAAGGATTCTTGAAGATGTTTTTGAAGGATTTCTAAGTAAGAGGAGGTGCACCTTGTGAAGAGGAAGGAATGTTTTCTTGCAAGTACTTCTTTGGTTAAGGAATAATGTAAGCACTGTGATGGATGCACAACAATCAGGGTTATCTTTCGAAATGTAGAGTGCATAGTGAAGAGTGCCACGGTGTGATAGTAGTGAAGTTTTTCTTGCGCAATGTAGAGTGCGACAGTGTGAGTAGTGAAGAGTGAGACAGTGTGACATTAGTGAATTTTTTCTTGCGCAGTGCATATTGCAAGAGAACAAGAGTGCGACAGAGCATAGTTTAAATAGTAGTGAATATATTCTTGCGCAAAGCAAAGCATGACAAGAAAGTTTGTATGCAATACAAAAGCTAGGGTTGTCTTGTGCAAAGCAAAGTGCACATAGCAATGTGCGATAGAATAGAGTGCATAGATCAATTTTCAATAGAGCAGATTGTGTAGAGAAAAGTGCAATAGAGCAGAGTGTGAAAAGAAGAGTGCGAAAAAACAAAGTGCAACGGAGCAGAGTGCGGCAGGTAAAGTGTCGCGTTGTACATCATTACATAATTCAGGGAGTTGGTGCTTCCTTCCATTTGGAGTTGGAGAATCTAGGGAGTTGGTGCTTCCTTCCATTTGGAGTTGGAGAATCTAGGGATTTGGTGCTTCCTTCCATTTGGAGTTGGAGAATCTAGGGGGTTGGTGCTTCCTTCTAGTTGGTGCTAGAGAATCTAGGAAGTTGGTGCTTCCTTCTAGTTGGTGATAGAGAATCAAGGGAGTTGGTGCCTCCTACAAGTTGTTGCTTGTAAACTTAAAATATTGGTGTCTCCAACGGATAGATGTTTGCAAATCATTGTAATCATTGTTTATAGAAATAACATATTTCCATGGTTTTCTCTCTCATTGGGTTTCCACATTAAAATCTTGTATCTCTTGTATTGTGCATTTTTGTTGATTGTTTCTCAATGTGATTGAAGGATAATGTGATTGGTAAATAAGTTTCGAAAGTGCAAAAGATGGCCTATACTGATTCACCCCCGATCTCAGTATAGCTGTATATTCTAACATATAGTTCAACCACATTGCTTCTCATCCAGTGCCCTACATTCCTTGAATATTTCAAAGACATGAATTTTATTTTTCAAGAAATAGACCCATGCAAATATGGAAAAATCATCAATGAAGGTTAGACTATACTTTGCATGTGTTAATGAGGGTTTGTTCATGCAATAAAGATCATTATGAATAAGTTCTAGTCGGTCTTGTGCTCACCATGCTTTCCCAGAATCAAAGGGTGCATGATGATGATTTCTAAGCGCACATCTTGTAGAAACTCTATTAGGTGGAATAGTCTTTGAGATACAAGTAAACATATTATTTGTTACCATCATCTTCAAACTTCAAAAGTTCAGATGTCCAAGTCATTCATGCCAAATTTGACTTCTGTCGTCAATCTGAGAAATGAATGTAGTTGGTTAAGTCGATCAAAAATCATTCTTGGAAGAGTCACAAAACGTGTATAGTCCATTTTTGGGATTTAAATATCTCGAATCAATAGACATCCCCCCATACATTATATCCTTTACAATAAAGCGATCTAACCAAAACTCAACAATCTTACCGGTATATGTAAGTTAATCAATCGATAGCAAGTTTGTGCTCAAGCTAGGCACATGATAAAAATTGGATATTCGACCATGTCGACAACATCTCCACTTACAGCAACAGTGAAATAATAATCATCAGGTACATAAATATTCTGTTATGGAGCTCCACTTAAGGAAGAGAACATAGAAGCATCCTTAGCCATACGATGAGTGTAACCATAATCGACTATCCACTCAATATGAGTGGTGTGAGCATGTAATGCCTAGGAATTGCTAACAAGAAAGGTGAAGTTATCTGTAGGTCAGTTGATGGAGGGACCAGCCGACATGCCTTCTTCAAGATGCTTGAACTTTTCTTCCAAATCCTTTGTTTTTTTCCAACAAATTTTCTCCACATGTCCCACCTTTCCACAATAGTGACATGTTTTCTTCTTTCAATTCTTCTTGGTCGATGTCAACTCATTAGTCTTTCCTTTAGTAGGTTGGTCGATACAATCCAATCGACCTCGTTCTTTATAATTTTTCTTAACCTTGCCTTTGAGCAAGTGAGCCTAGTGTCTACTACCAAAATTCCCCTCATCAAGCAAATTTTGTTGATCCGTGATCAATAAATCATAGAAGGTATCAAAGGTGAAGTCCTTACCATCTTCTTTGCATGACATCCAATTGGCATGAAATAAGGAGTAGAATACATCGTAAGGTGTCCTCAAATTCATTAGGACCAGTTCAATGAGTTGTCCATCCTTCTTCGGAAAATTCTTGCCACATTCGCCAAATTTCAATTGTAGCTCTTTGATGCAAGCCAAATAGTCCTCAATCCTTTCAAAGGAATGGGGTTCCAGAGAGATCAACTCTTTCTCTATCTGCATCACTTGACTTTCATTAACCTTGTGGAAAAACGACTGCATCTTACTACAAACAACATGAGGGGTTGATCCCACTTGTATGAAATTGAATCTCTCTTGAAATGTAGGTCGTAATGACCCCAACAAAATCATCTTTCTTTCCTTCGATGACAAAGTTAACATGGTCATTAGTCGAATCTGGAATAAAGACCTTAGTATATTGCCATAGTCCCTTGCTCTTCAACAATGTTCCCATATATGGTGCCCAAATTGCATAGTTATGGCCATTCAGAATAACAGGTTCTATCTTGGAAGCCATCCTTCTGATGTCAAATAGATCTAATCCAAGTTCAGAAGGTACCCTTCAACAAATCCTCAACCCAAAGTTGATCAACCCTAGATCTAACTCAGCACGATTCGTTGACAATGGGCTAGTCAAAACCAATAGCTCTAATACCATGTTGGGAAAACACCTTTGAACAAATGTACATAAAATAAAATAGCAGAAGATATAAGTATTATAAGGAGAGGGATGGTCTCTAAAGACACTATTTATAGCACTTAAGCATAACACATTATGATCAGAACATCACAATGCATTATTCAACATCATCAATCGATAGATTGACTCATCAATACAACTGGTAGGGTTTTTCTATTATAGTCTCTAGATCTAACTAACTTCCTTGAAGTGAGGATGATCTGATCCCCAAATAAGGGTCGTCGGTTCTAATATTTTCTAGGAAATATGCAATGTCCCATTAATTAGTCGACTACTTTAGTCAAACCAACCACTGCCTTATCGACCATTTAGTTGACCAATGAATATACCATTTAGTCGATCCTCCAATCAACTGTTGTCTTTCAATTGACTGTCTCCAGAAAATCCAAAGGTGTGATGAATCTGCATAACCTTTGGTTCCAACAATCCATGTGTTGATAGGATTCTAGTGTGGATGTGATTCCCAACCAGGCTTAAGGGTTGTGTGCAAGGCTCCAAGCATGGAAATCTAGGGATGCACATGGGTATTATGGGTCAATTGTGTTATGGGAAGCGTGTTCTTAAAAACAAAAAATGTATCTCTAAATGTCTATTTGTACTTATCAAAATGCATTTGTCCCTATCAATGTCTATCTATCCACTTTGAGATACGTTGGTGGGTCTGGAATGGAATATTAGAAACACCATTACTAACCACTACATATATACATGAGTGTTGATATTATACATAGACTAGGTAGAGACATTGTTGAGTTAAATGAGATCTAAGGTGCATAATTTCTTTGCACAAATTTTATTGTAATGTCCTTCCTCAATTAGAAGGATTTTTAAGATAATCCACTATAGGCATTGCCTCTTTGTTGAAGACCTAAAGCAATAGTCCTTTTTCCAAAGGGGTCAATCCTTCATATCCTTAAGTATTCCATTGAATGCAATATTGTATCATTATACTATTTATAATATTTTGAAGACATAAATGATAAAAGCACATCTATGAGCATACAAACATTGTGGAAATGGTGACAACATTTTCTTCTTGTTGGATTTTTTATTCCTCTTTTGGGTTCTTAGATTAGTTTCTATAAAATGTTTTACTATTTAACTAATTGTTTTCATAATTGTGTTTGTTCACTTGCTCTACAATGAGCCCAATTTTGGTATTATAATTGCAACAAGTGAAGAATATGAATGTGAGAGATTTGAGTGACCATTGAGATTATTGCCCTAGTATAGAAGACACACTCAAGGTTATGTCGAAGGATTTTGGGGCACATTTAGTACCTCACTTGTAGTTGCGTGCGACCTATAGTAGTGGACTAATTTAAATTAAATGATATTTAAAATTGTATTCAAAATAAATGATATTCAATTAACTATATATGGCGAAATAACTTTGTAATGCATTTGCATGATTGGCACAATCTTATTGAAACAATGTTATGTATTATTCGTTGTTAACTTTAAGTTATGGATGGGCATGTACAACCAAATAGATATCCATCAAATATTGATTCAAATAGCAATGGTTCTGAAGAAAAAGGGGAAGAGGAAACATCAAGTAAGATGTTAAGAACCACCATAGGTGGTAATGTTAGAAGAAATTTAAAAAAACATATGGATTTGCTTCTTTCTTAAGGAGGGACATGCTCTTATGACAATAACTCTAATATAGGCAAAGAAGTGCCATTGAGATGCATGCATTATGTGCAAAACTAGGAACCAAACCCATTTCCTAAGTTGGACACTTATTTTTGTATTGATTGGAGAACATATCAAATTCGTCCATTTAGTTTACATGTGTTGAGGCTCTTTTCTATGGATGGTGTAACCATTCCATACAACAACGTAGTTGAACATATGAACTATGTTGGCCCAACATACAATTATAAACATTGGATATGGTTGACCCGATATCTATCGAGTATATGGAGATATGGAATTTGTGCAAATTATAACAAAATGAAATAAAACAATCAAAATAGAGGATAATCATAAAAGGTTCGCACCCTAGAAACCCCAAACGTTAGCTCAGGTGGTCTTTGATCCAAACATGAGATCTCTTCCCCCACAACAAGGGATGTCGCGGTTTCGACTCTCTTGATCCCCTCAGGGTTAGGCTCCATAATCATGGCTTATGGTTAACCCCATTTACCATACATGATTCATGGGGAAGTACTCGAATGGTTTCTATTTATTCCATCAAAAGAAAAAGAAAAAAAGTTCACATTCTGGAAACATGAAAACACTTACCCAATAATGTGTTTGAGGGGCGTGATGGAAATAAAGTTGCAGTTTCTGCAATAAAACCAATAGCTACAGGAAGGATTTTTTGATTGATTATAATTTGAATAGAATTAAGGAAATAGGTAAATGTGTTTTACAACTTATAGTCATTATTTATTGATTATGTTTGAATATGATCATGTGCAATAGTTTTATCTTATGCATCTTTTATCTAGTTAATATGCCCTTCTTCTATATGTTGCAGATTGAAAATGGTATTTTCTGTTTCAAGCTATATTTGCAAACATTTCATATTTGCACACTAGAAGAAAAGGCAGAAATATGCCAAGCCATCATGAATGAATTCCCACCAGATTCATGCTATGCAGATTGTCCTCCTTATAATGTTTATGTTGATTCATCCCATATTCTCACCATTACCATCAACCACAGACAATAGGAACATAAAATTTGTATGATTGCAGATATGATCATTGACCCATGCATTAGTACATTGCTCATTTCCAAATATTTCAAGTCCACCAATAAAAAATTTATCAACCTCCTTAACACCTACTTTCCTATCATCTAAAAGTGGAAGGGGATGCTTGGAAAATAAATTTGTGTGGCTACGCGGACTACAAGTGTCCCATGGTATCATTTCAACCTGACCACTCAACCCATGGCTCGGCCATCCACTGCTATAAAGGATTTGGAAAATGCACCCCTTAAACTTGTGTCAAATGACGAAGAATATGATCGACCACTTGGGTGCACCTATGGGGAAGATGACTATGTATGTTTTAACGGTGATGATTATGAATATATTAAATGTACTTCTTTTGGCATTATGGGATAGCTCAAGTGGTCATGAGCCAAATGTGAGATCTCTAGTCCCCCCAAAGTTGGGGAGGTCACATGTTCAACTCTCTTGATCCCCTCGGGTTAGGCTCCACAATCGGGTCCAATGTTTACCGCATTTACCATCCATAAATTATGAGGAAGCACTCAGAGGGTTTTCCGCAAGGCTGTTCTTTGGGGAAAATCTACTTCTGTGATACTTATAATAAAGTACATATTTTAGTTGTTTTGTACATGAATTTTCATTCAAAGTTATCAAATAAGAATGTTTAACCTTGCTTTGTGTGCGTTGCTCCACTTTGAAGATTGGTTTGTTGTTAGTGAATATACATCAAGTAAATAAAATGTTGCCAAAATTATTTTGCAAACAAACTTAATGTCAAAAAATGCTTTGTCAAAAATTAATTTCACATTATCATAATTGGAAGTCTAATGCTTGCACCAATCTCTTCCATCTTGACTAAGTTTTCAATGCAATTCATTGCCATGGTAATATGGGTATGATATTATAGGAAAGTATTTGCAAAATGGCATGTTGAATTAAAAAAATGTGTAACTATGTTTCACAATTTATACTTGTTATTTATTGAATATTGTGTTTGATTATGATTTGAAACAGTTATATCTTGTATGTCTTTTATCTAATTAACTCAACATTGTTTATGTTGCTGCAAGTTTATTGTAGTAAAAAAATTGATGCGGGGTGGGTAATCTAATATAACATTTATATGTTTTTTTATCAATGTTTATTGGTGTTCTATTCCATCTTAACTTTTGTTTGTTTGTAGACTTCCACATTGTCTCATCATGGTGACGATGATGACTTCTTTAATGACCTTGACCCTTCCAAGTCTATTAAAAAATAAGTTAAAAATTGGGTAAACAAAATTAAATTTTGATCGTTGATAATTCTAAAGAAATAATGAAAAAAAGGATACTTGATTACAAAAATCAATTAATACAATGTATGAAATTGCACAATTTGATCTTATATTCAATTTCTTTAATGCATACAATTTAATATTTTTATGAAATATAGTGCCTAACATTAAAAAAAAAGTATAGATGTTCTTGAGATTGAATGTCACGGGCATTGGGAGTAGCACACCTTCATTTGTTGTTGGTACATCTATTGTTGTTCATGTTGCTAGTGCCCATACTCCTACATCTACTATTGATGCCTCTACTCTTGCTCTTCCTACTAGTGTTCGTACTATTGCACCTTGTACTATTGATGTCTCTACTACTGGTCCTTCTAATACCCCTACTTCATACGTTGATGTGAATCCCTTATCAATCATAATTGTTAGTAGAACTAGGAAATTACCTATTTCTTTACAAATGGACAAAGAACTAGTCCCACTAAAGGGATTATAAAATCATGGTAATTATAACTAACATCTCTGGTTATTTTGATTTTATACAATTTAATATTTTATGTTAATCCTGTAATTCTAATAATAATGTATGATTGCAATGGCAGGGAATAATTTGTTTTATCAACAGTTGTATAAGAAGGTGTTTGGTCTTTTCACATCGATAATAAGAACTAGCTTTAAATACCAAAGCAAATGTTATTTAAAATAGTTGATGAAACACATGGTGCACATTTTTGCACATTTTTGGTCAAGTATTCAACCAAAAGGTGGTTGATTCTATGGAGGGGAAGTATTTGAAATCAGTGTGAGACAATTATTGCACTAATTTTCTATGCTATCATAATTGTGAATGTCATAGAATAGTTCCCAAAAGCAACCAGGATGCACTAGTGGAGTATTCTAAGAAGAAGATGGTGAAAAAATAGGGAATGAAGCTAAAATTTGGAGAGATAGAAAGGTAAATATAAGATATCTTTTTTGGATTATCTGCATAGAGTAAGTCATTAATATATAACCTACATCCCATTACTATAGTCACAACTAACCAATTTCTCATGGTTTTTTAATAGTCCACTCAACACTCATTGCATTATGTAATGCTCACATGGGTGAAGAAGTGGGATTGAGACCAGTGAAATGAATCACATAGCATCAATCATAAATAACAAGTGGGATTGATGTTGTGTGATTCATTTCGCTAGTCTCAATCACAACTCTTGCCTCTTGGTGAGTGTTCGGGTACACAGGGTACTACCAAAGGACCGAACACCAAGAGCAACCACTTCACACAAACAGATCACAGATCAACACATCGATGTTTTGACGTGGTTTAAACCCTCTTGAGGGAAACACTCCACGGCCCCGGCCAAATAGCTTCTACGGGACAATTTATTATGCAAAGAAAGAAAGTTACAAATGAGCTTCTCATAATCGATCAACTAAACAATGACCCTCCATGCTCTTTAAATAGAGATCATGGACCAATCGGGTGTTAAGCCACGGATCAAGGTTAGGTTTGATCTAAGAGAAGTTGAGCTGTCGGATCACTCTATGTCGGAAACATATCGTGACCGTCGGATTAAGTATTTACAAATGCATACTAATGCATACTAAAGAAACACACTATCCCTAACGGATATATTACACAAGTTGATCTTAACTAACTCCTAAGTGTCTAAATATCCTAACATCCCCCCTTAAGAACAACTTGGGATAGGATTGAAGGATTTACAAAAGTGACACTATTAGGGGAAGGAAGGAGGCATTAGAGCCTATCCCCCCTTAATGACAAGTTCCTGAACTCCTAACATAGATCGAAGTTTAGAAAACTTCGCTTCTGTAAGAGACTTGGTGAAGATGTCTGCAACTTGATCATCTGTAGGGCAAAAGAGCACTTCAAGAACACGATCATGAACAAGATTTCTGATGAAGTGCATATGTAGCTTAATGTGTTTGCTGCGTTGATGTAGAACTGGATCTTTGGCAAGCTTGATGGCACTTTGATTGTCGCACCAAAGTGGAGTAGGCTGCTGTTGCTCGAATCCAAACTCTGAAAGGATCTGTCGAAGCCATAAAGCTTCCTGACTGGCATTAACTGCTGCTCGATATTCTGCCTCTGCTGAAGAAAGAGCAAGAGCTTGTTGTTTCTTACAAGCCCAAGTAATAGGTCCAGATCCCAGACTGAAAACATAACCTGCAGTAGACTTCCGATCATCAGGATCGCCGGCCCAATCTGAATCAGTGAAACCAACCAAGAAAGGTTTCCCCCCTGTACTGTAATGAATCCCAAACTGAACTGTACCTCGAATATATCGAAGTATTCCTTTAGTTGCTTTCCAGTGACTTTCATGAGGTGTCTGCATATAACGGGCAACTCGACCAACGGCAAAGGAAAGGTCAGGACGGGAATGAGTCAAGTATAAAAGACTACCAACAAGCTGACGATACAAGGTGCCATCTACTTCAGGTGAAGTACAAGTGGCAGAAAGTTTGACTCTAGACTGGAAGGGAGAAGGGGCTGGTGTACAATCTTCCATGTGAAAGTGACGAAGAAGGTCACAAGCATACTTAGACTGAGAAAGAAATATTCCTTCTTTGGTTTGCAGAACTTGGAGACCAAGAAAATAATGCAAATGTCCTAAGTCTAACATTTCAAAAGTTTGTTTAAGACTGGATTTCACATGGGTTATAAGCTTAGGGTCACTACCAGTAAGAATAAGGTCATCAACATATAGAACAAGTATGATGAGATGGTTTCCTACTTTCTTGGTATAGACATTGGGGTCAGAATGGCATCTAGAAAAACCAGTGTCAAGGAGAAAGTTATCCATTTTGGCATACCAAGCTCTAGGAGCTTGCTTAAGGCCATATAAGGATTTCTTAAGGCGGCAGACAAGGCTAGAGTTATTCTGAACATAGCCAGGAGGTTGTTCCATGTAAATTTCCTCCTGTAAATCACCATGTAAGAAGGCAGACTTGACATCCATTTGATGGACTTCCTAGTTGTGTAAGGCTGCAAGGGAAAGAACAAGGCGGATGGAGTTCATTTTGGCGACGGGAGCAAAGGTTTCATTGTAGTCAATCCCTTCAACTTGGGAAAAACCTTTGGAAACTAACCTTGCCTTAAGTCTTTCAACACTTCCATCTGATGCATACTTAGTTCTGTAGACCCATTTACATCTGACAAGTTTTCTTCCTTTTGGAAGAGGTACAAGATCCCAAGTATCGTTCGCCATTAAGGAACGATATTCTTCATCCATGGCTGCATCCCAATCTGGATTCCCTGAAGCTTCTGCAAAAGTTTCTGGATCATGATTCTCGAAAACTTGAGCCAAAAGAGAAGAGGCTCGCTGAAACTGAGAACGTGTTCGACGTTGATCTCTAGGATCACCGGCAAGATCACCAGCTGCTTCACATGTTGAACGGACCCATCGAGGAAGCACTTGTGCTGGTGCAACTGGAGGAACATGAGCAGGCGGAGGTGGATTTTCATCCTCACTGTCATCATCAGAAACTGGAGTTGGAAACCTGTCAAGGAAGTTGGAAGAAGAAGAAGAAGGCACAAATGCCGAATCAGGCTCGCAGGCCAAAGATGGCACACTCGCCGAGTTAGGCTCGTAGGCCAAGATATTTTCATCAAATTTAACATCTCTTCTAATGATTATAGCATGAGAATGTGGTTGAAGAAGTCTATAACCTTTTACATCTTCAGAATATCCAACAAATATGCACTTTTCACTTTTAGGCTGCAATGCTTTCCATTTTTCCTCCGGAAAGTGAGCCCATGCTTCACTACCAAACACACGAAAGTGACTTACATCAGGTTTAATTTTACTCCATGCTTCTTCCGGTGTTATGCCTTGTAATGCTTTTGTGGGGGTGCGATTAACTATGTAATTTGCACAATTTATGGCTTCAGCCCAAAATTGAAGACTTAGTCCCTTAGATTGGATCATACAATTAGCCATTTCTTTTAAAGTGCGGTTCTTCCGCTCAGCTACACCATTTTGTTGTGGTGTATATGGAACAGTGTGTTGTTGTTGGATGCCTTGTTCAGTGCAGAAAGTAGTGAACTGTTTGTTAACATATTCTCCTCCATTATCAGATCTTAACTTAATAATTTGATGAGCAGATTGTTTTTCAACAAGGGCCTTGTAGGCCAAGAACATGTTAAATACTTCGCTCTTAAGTTTTAGGAAATAAACCCAAGTGCGTCTGGTGTAATCATCAATGAAAGTTAAGAAATACTTGAAACCAGAAAAGGAAGCAGATGGAAGAGGACCACACAAGTCACTATGCACAAGCTCCAAGGGAACCGAGGCGTGCCAAGAGGCACGTTTGTCAAAACTGTCCCGATGATGTTTTCCGAGTACACAACCGGAATAAACACCATCTCTGCAAGATACCATCGGAAGACCTGTCACCATATTTTCTTTACATAGTTGTTGCAATGAGCGATAATTTAAGTGACCAAATCGCTCATGCCAAAGTTTGCTCAAGTTATCACTATGAACAACAAAAACTGAAAGGAAAGGTGATGACCCAAAGTTGTTAAACTTGTACAACCTGGTAATATCATCAACAATTCCGGTAGCTAGGACCTGTTGAGGATCTTTAAAATCCTTGATTACAACTTGGTGAGGTGTAAATGTCACAGTTTTACCTTCACCAGAATGAGTGATCTGATAGACTGATAACAAATTGCAGGAAATTCTTGGAACACATAGTGCATCACTAAAATGACCATTATCTACTGGAACTGTTCCAGCTCCTACAACACTTAGAGATCTATCATCACCAACAAATATTTGTTTGGTGTTACATTCATGCATAGTAGAAAAGATGGCTTGATCCTTAGCCATATGATAAGATGCTCCAGAATCAATGAGCCATTCATTTGAAGTAGAAGAAGAAGATGCATTATAAGAATAACCAGAAGCACAAAGTGCATGTCCATGAGAGGTAGATTCTGAAGACGAATCTAGGCTGATGTGGTGCTTCTTCATTGCTGCTTCCAAGGCTGCCATCTTCTTGAAACACTTAGATTCATCATGATTATCTTTCCCGCAATAGTTGCAATGACGCTCAGTCTTCTTGCCTTTTTGCTTTGATCCTTTGTCATTTTTTAAAGAAGGAGCTGACTGAGAGGGTTTGGGACCCTTGCTTGACTTATTATTGCGAAAATTTTATTTCTTGGGAGGCTTGAACTTTTCTTTCTGTTGGGATAATAAGGCTTTCCCAGATGTATCTGCATTGTTGATTATTCCAAGATGAATGAGTTTATCTTGTTCTCTAATCAGGGAATCACAAAAGGATTCAAAACTAGGCTCTTGATAGCTAGCTGCATTCAAGGATGCTTTCATGGAGTAAAATGTAGATACAAAAACAGAATATGCAGGTCCAAGTTTGGAAAGAATATGATAAATGCACTATTTGTCTTCCCTCTCAATCTTACATTTTGCACATAAGAGTTTAAGAGTTTTGTACTTAGATAAATAATCTTGAATGCATGAAAAGTCACTTGGATTTAAAGAAATCGACTCATTTTCGATTTGGTGACCTCGAATTTCATTGTGTTTACCAAACACAGTTTCCAACTTATCCCAAGCAGCATTAGGTTCATCAATTCCAGATATGTGGAATCGCAAATCAGTAGAGATTGACATCCCAATCAATCCACGAGCTTCATCACATCTATTTGCCCATTTTATTTTCTTATCATCATCAGTGGGTTCTTTTTCTTTCCCTGTTGTAATTCTGAAAAGTCCCCTACTTCGTAGAACATCCTCCATACGAGATTTCCATGAGAAATAGTTGGAACTGTTAAGTAGAATATCACAAGGGGTGGCCATATTTGTAAATTAATGGCTATAAAAGTAGAAACCAATAGTCTGGATGTGAAGAGCTCGAAAAAATAGGCGGTTTCAAAAAAAAACGGCACTGAAAACTGACTTTGTATGATGAAGTTATGCTTGAACAAAGAAACTGTTGAAGATGTCCCCAATAGTGACGTGGCAGCTAGAGAATGTCCAGCTAAAAAAAAGAACCCCCCTCTTCCCAAAATGAACCTTTTGACAATCACTTTACAAAAAAGTTGCTTTAAGTGAACCACTTTTGTAAAATAAGTGATTTCACTTTTACAATGATATTACTTTTAAATAGTGCAACAATAAAAAAATCTTAAGTGACTCACTCGTATTTTTTTTTTTTTATTATTTAAGTGAGATGCACTTTTATAATAAAGTAACTTGAAAATAGAAATTGCATGCACTTTTTCTTTTAAAAGTAACTTCCTAAGACTTGAACTCAAGACCTATTAAGGAATAAAGCAACTTTGAACCAAGTGAGCTAGATTAAAATGTATGTAAAATATGGGAATGAGGAAGGGGGTTTTTTTTTTTTTTTACTCTTCTTGCTCGGTTTGCGTGCTTGCCCTTTTTCCTGCAAAACAGACCACAAATCGAAACAAAAAAAACTTTTCCACACTTGTGGAGTTAGATCTTGTTAGCTTGCCCGGAAAGCATACGTTTTCTCTCTGTTTCTGATTTGCCGAGATCGCGCAAGGTGCACGCCAAATAGCATACGCACCCGAGAAAAACTCTTTCCCTTTCTGTTTCTGATTTGCCGAGATCGCTCAAGGTGCATGGCAAAGAGTATACGCAGACGGGAAAGCAACAATCCGAACCAAAAAAAATCTAACAGTAAAAAAAAAGATGAAATATGAGATTTTTTCTTTTCAAAAAATGAAATAAAAAAAATGCGTCACTGTAACATTATACCTTCAGATCTGATGAAATACGCGTTTCTGGAGCAACCGGGAACCGTTTTCGATCAAACGAAAACTATTTCCCAATGGAAACGACGCTCCGGACGCAATGGAACACCTCCCACAACCCAGAAATGCACAGAAATACCAGAACTAGAAACCCTTTCGAGTTTCAGCAACAACAGTTCAAGATCTAGATCATAACCGGAAGCGGCACTTCATAAAAGCTCTGATACCATGTTCGGGTACACAGGGTACTACCAAAGGACCGAACACCAAGAGCAACCACTTCACACAAACAGATCACATATCAACGCACCGATGTTTTGACGTGGTTTAAACCCTCTTGAGGGAAACACTCCACGGCCCCGGCCAAATAGCTTCTACGGAACAATTTATTATGCAAAGAAAGAAAGTTACAAATGAGCTTCTCATAATCGATCAACTAAACAATGACCCTCCATGCTCTTTAAATAGAGATCATGGACCAATCGGGTGTTAAGCCACAGATCAAGGTTAGGTTTGATCTAAGAGAAGTTGAGCCATCGGATCACTCTATGTCGGAAACATATCGTGACCATCGGATTAAGTATTTACAAATGCATACTAATGCATACTAAAGAAACACACTATCCCTAACGGATATATTACACAAGTTGATCTTAACTAACTCCTAAGTGTCTAAATATCCTAACAGTGAGAATCACCCAATGCAATGAGTTCTAAGTGGACCATTCAAAAACATGATAAATTGGTCAATTATGACTCTACTCATGGGATATAGGTCATAAATTAATGACTTACTCTATGCAGATAATCCCAAAAATGTTATCTCATATGTTGGACTATGAAAGCCCCTAAATACTTAAAAGGTAAATATGATATGATATAGTTTGAACTTAAAATTTTGCATGACATGACCTACTAAAGAATATTAACATGCACTTCAAACTTTTCATAGGATTAAAGGCATTCAAATGCCACTAAGGATAGATTAGACAAGGCTAGGTAGTACAATTTTAGCCCTAGAGGCTATGCTAAAGTAAAAGGGAGATGTGTAAGTACTATAATTTAAAATCTTTCATTACTAAATTGTTCAACTATAATTTAAATTATTTCATTATTGAATTACATTATGTATGATATGTAGTCATTCGACTATGGCATTATGCCCACCGATGACGATCTAAAAATCATATTGAAATCGAAATATAAAGCCTTCGTCAAAATGAAGAAATCCAAGCAACATAAGACTTTCACTCTAAATGAGGAGGTAGATAAGTTAAATTTATTTTGAATCGTTACTTATAAACAAGTTTAGGGTTTATGGATTATAAAATAATTTTAAATGTTTTTGCAAGCATATGAAGAAGATGTTATAAATGATGCACCTATTATCAAGGTTGTTGATGATAACCAGTGAGAGGTTGACTACCATTATGTCTACTACAGTAAGTGTTATGGATGAGGTGTCTTATAAATTATATTTTGTATGTTCATATAATATGAACAAGGTGACTTATAAATGGTTTGATGTGATTGTAGAAGTAGGTACAACTTGGCTACATGAACATTATTAGCAAGCTCCATTAAGAGAAGAAGAGAAGCAATAAGATGACGCCAACATCAAAATTGTGGACCTTATGAAACAAAAACAAAAACTAGGAGGAAATAGTGTAGTAGACATTTGTATATATTTTGTACATATGATGATATTTTATGTCACCTTTAACTATTATAGTAGATGCTCTTTTTGAATTTTTCTACTTTGTCATTATGATATGTATGTGCATTGTTTACTAATTAAATTGGGCATGGGGAAATGAAAGTGATGTGAGGGGGTGGAGGGGCCCTATGATCTTCCACCTCCTTTTGGTTGGCCTTGCCAGAAGAGAATAAAGCATTTTTAATGCTAATAGAAGTTCAAGGAAGTATTGGACCTACCACATCATGACCCATTTAATGACCTAGACCCTCAATAGTTAATAATTAAATTAATTTCATTGATGTGTGTGTGTGTGTGTGTGTGTGTGTGTGTGTTGTCATATGCATATCAAATGAGATGGTAATCAATCTTTGTGGCTTTTTTTGTAGGTCTAAACAATGGTGTTCCAATCATGGTCTATGAAATTGATTATAAATGAAGATAAAATCACATTGGTTGGATAGAACAATGCAAGAATCCTCCAATGGCATTTTGGTAATCATCTCTATTAACTATGATATCTGATTATGGTAATTTTAGTTGCGTTCTTTTTGTTTCTCAATCTTCTATTCCTTTTATTTTGCAAGCCTAGCTCATGTAGCTTATCATGACCAAGAATGGGTTGTTCTTGTCTAAATGATAACAATTATATAGAGGTTCTTCCTACTCTTTTCCTCATTGGGATTCATAGTCTTTTTATGAATGTAGTTTTTGGCTTTTGAATATTAATTTTCTCATTTGTTACTTTTTTTCTTTTTTTTCCTTGGAAAAAGTCCGTAATTTTATTTCAAAAAGATGATCAAAATTACATATTGCACATGTAGTAGAATCAACAAGGATCCCTACATTTTCACATATTTCTGTCCCATATAAGCAGAAGCAACAGCTTATAACGAAACCCAGAGAGAAGAACAGATAAATCTTGAACATACTACAAAAGAGTGAGCAGAAACCCGCTCAAATCCACCATAGCCACACAAGAACAAGAAGCTATGACCATCCACAGCTCACATTGCAGCAGACCCTCCACAGAAAGATATAGATCCGTCAAAACCGAAACCCTCATCGGAGGAAGCAGAAGATCCATGTCTGTGGACAGAGCAGCAGACACGGTAGACCTCCCAAACCGGCAAAAACAGCCAGCAAGCAAACCCCTGATGAAGATGCAGCCAGAGAAACCCCATTATGGCTGGAGCAGTCCGCCGAAGCAAGCCGAACGTCCCTGAAATCAAGAAGTCAGAGACGGCATCGATCTGAAGCCGTTGATGTTCATGGCACAATAAATTTTCAGAAACGTAGTAACAAACAAAATCCCCAGGGCGAAAGAAATTGGAGCAGAGCCACCGGCTTCTAAATAAGCCACAATCACCGCAGACGAGAGGAAAAACGACCCTGTCACCGAAATCAGAACCGCACCGTTGAGCAACGCATAGGCAATAGCCCCCACCGATACTGCATGAGAGAGGCCATACACGCCTTCGCCACCAGCAGTGGAAACTAGGGCCTGGAAGACCCCCTTCTCAAAGCCTTGGATGCCGTTAACCCCGCATCTCAAAGTACCGGCGCCTCCGCCATAGTGAAGAACCTGTCTACCGATGAGCCATGGCCGCTCCACCCTGTTGGATGCCCTGCAGCTCAGAGTGCCGCCGCCGCCGCCACTGTGCACAAACCAATGGGTCGCCGCGCTAAGGCACTACCCCACTCCATGCACCAGAGATCCGTCAGCGCTGGGTGTGGGCAGCCATGGAAAAAACCATGGCCGCCAAGATCATTTCGATGGTTGCCTTCAAACCCTAGTTGCAGAGTCAAAAGAATCAATTCCTTTCGGCTAGAGTGGGTGCCCTTTCTCTCATTTGTTACTTAATCGTGCATATAAGTTCATTAGTTTTTTCAATCTCCTATGATATAAAGCTAGTTTCATATACCATCTAGTCTTTAATTCTATCCCATTACTTATAGATTTTAACTTTTCCAAGTTTTTTGTAAGATAAGCCTACATTAGACCACAAGTTTAGATCTTAAGGGATTCACCGCTTGATGGATGAGAACCTAGATGGATTTACAAGGGCACATCTCCTTAATCAAGCACCCAAAAATCTTCTAGAGTTATACCCATCTAAGTGCCCAAGTTAAACTTCAATAATATGCCTAAGTGTTGAAACTAACATATAGATGGCATACTAGAGATACGGAAAATTTAAGGTTCCTACCGTGGCATGATTTCATTATGCCATGTGTTAATAGTTTATGTGCTCAATGATACCACAAGAAAGGGTTGTCTCGATGGTTTTTTAGTAAAAGAATTGAAGGGAAGAAGTGAATTTCAAAACCAACTCTCAAATTTCCCTAACTTTCTAACATTTTGACCACTCAAAAAGAGAGAGATCCCAAAATTTTCTAAGTGATGAATGAACCTTGAGGCATATAAGGAGATTAGGTACATGGCTGAAGTTGGAAACTACATTTGGCATAATCTATGTAGATTTTGAAACATTTAGATTATTTGTGCATACATTGGATGTGTGCTTGTTATTCATTTTATATGGAAAAGATGGAAGATGAACATCAAAGTTTCCATCAAATGTAACTAAGGTGGATGGCTAAGTAGAATGGATTCATGATTTCTTTAGCTTTGAAGTTGATTTGTGATGTAGTTGTAGCTATCCATGATGATGAGGCTATACTAATCTTTTATAACTTCAATGTTTCCTTTGGCAACTAAAAATATATAAGGGGTAACCAAACTTAGTAATAATTTTTTGGTATAAGATATTTTATGTTGCATCCTTAGTACAAACACTTACAAGTTTGCTTATATGAATTTACTTAGAATGCATTTACATCAATAATATACAAGGTGTCATTTTGGTTTTCCCTCATTGAGAATGGGTCATAAAATCATTGGTTAATTCTTGAATGGTAACTTTTGTAAGATGCACATCAATGCAAGATATGATTGGGGCCCAATTTACAAAGTTGTCTTTGAATTAATTGGAATATTCTATCCTTCATGAGAGGTGCATTTTCTTGTTGAATATGTATGCCTTCAGGTGATTTACTATCTTCTAGGAATTGTGTGATGTTTACATACTCTTCTCAAATGACTTCAACTCAAAATAAACATTAAGTGTCAAGTTGTTCATCATATATTCCATTGATTTATTCACATGTTTCTAGACAACAAATGATTAGGTTTGACTTGTGTTGTACCATACTCAAACCAGGTTAATAACAATTGTAAAGTTAAACTAAAAGACAAATCCTACCTTAATGGATAGGCTTAATAACCAAGTATGTAGAGTTGATGGATAGGAATCAACTCTTCACATCTCTAAATTTTCTTCTATAATATTTTTTGAAATACTTTTTGAATAATCCTAGTCTCACGATTTTATTGCATAAGGCCTTATGATGATTCTAATCTTAATCGAGAATCCCTTACAATTTATTTGAAAATGATTTCTCCATCAAATTGATAAGTGTTGGATGCTTGCAATCCTCTTAAGGACAAAGAATTATAGGATGTTTGTGAGGTCCAAAGTTCCTTGCTATCATGTCACTAGTTGCCTCGTGACGTTGTTTGGGCCTCTGGAGTACTCAATTTCACCATAGCAATTCTCATCTGATACACAATTCAATTTTTCCTCAACTAGTTGTAAATTTTAAAAACATAAGCAAAAACTACAGTAACCCATTTAACTCAATTCCCATCCCAAGATAAGTATGTAATCCGACCATGAATTCAGCCACAATTATGGTAATTAAATTCATGCACACATACTTACATAAACTGTAAATTAAATAAATACATAATAGAAATATATATCATGGCATTTCATACATATTTAAAACACTTATCTTTTTGAGAGAAACAATCCTCTAATTGGTTGCAAATGAAGGATGTTGCTCCCAACCTTAGGCTCTTTGTCACATGTAATCTCTCTATGAAAAAAGCCACCATCAATTTGATGCTACCATTCCACAAGGATAAAATGCCTAAGGTCGGAATCTATTCCCTCCTGCTCATCCCATAACTCATAAAACTCGTTGGTTCTAGAAATACCCTCTATAACTATCCCAATCATAACCAACACTCTTCCCCCTCAACCTGCACAACACCAAGAATGGGATCCCGTTATTCACAAGCAGCCCTCGGGATATCCCAATTCCATTCCAATGCTCTAGTACAGGATGGGAAAGGAATCTCATGCTAGGACTCCAAGGATTCTCAACTGAGGTTAGATTCTTTTAATAGTGGAACTTTAATCATTAATAGCAAATACTTTGCCATTGACATCAATTTCCATAAAAGTATAGTTCTTTCTTCACATTTCATATAGGCCAAAATCACGAATGAATGAGTGACGGAATGTTCTAATTCCAAACATTATATTTGCATGATCCTAACTCTCCACATGGCCCACATGATTTCTCTTTAAACCCAAAGCTTATGATAGTAATACAACAAGGCTAATTAATCAACATTAATATGCTAGAGCAAAATACCCTCTCCACAGCTTAATTCTCCTACCTAGTGACCTGGACCTTGATTTCATGACTCTAGTGGGCCAAACCTCACTCACATTGACCACCATACTCATCCTAGAGATTAATTCTAAACTCTAAGGGTCCCAAACCACCTTATCTGCTAACTTTAGCAAACCCAAATGTCCATTTTTGGCTGACCTAGGAGCATTCCTAGATTTTGGGGCACCTTCCTTGGTTAGGGGAACTTTTCCCTAATTTTAGGATGACTTGAGTCCCAATTAAATCATAACTAAAAGCACTCCCCTAATTTAGGTCCTAACTGACCTTACATGTCTATCTTTATCCATTAGCTCCTTTGTTGAGTCTCCTTAGGGTTTTGAATGCTCATTCACTCAGTTAATTGAGCATCCTTTAGTTAGAACTAGTGGTTGTGAAGTCACGGGTCAGTGTAACTCATGTTAAGCAGAGTTTTCATGACTAACTAAGGGTCCTTGGCACTAGTTAATCCACCCTAGTCTCTCACGCACTGCATGAGAAATTCAAATAGCCTCTTGACCTAATTTGAATTGGCTTGCCTATTTATGTAACTCACTTCATTCATTGATCTTAGATGTAATAAAAAATTCTCTGGTTATTTGCTCTATATTTTTATGTAATGATCTATGTTATCTCATTTGTTACATACTTTACTGATTGTTGATTTACGTTTCACATTATATCTGTCTAGTATTAGCTCCTAGATCTAATTGCTCAAATCTTATATAATTTTCATGGGTTTTGGGGACCTTGTGATATATCACTAGCTAAGTTTAATAGTCAAGGTATAAGTGTTGAGGTTAAGAACTTGATAAGGTTCACTCCCCCTATCCCCCTTTCACTTCCCCCACTTGTGGAATTATAGCCCCCGATCTATCTTTCATCCCTCTTCATTTGTAGTTATCAAAGTTTTTATATTATATATAAATGTACACCATTATGATAACTTTAGTCATCTTATACCATATATGTCCAACTTCTAGCCACCTCATCATTACATTATCAAGTAAAAAATGGGGTGTTACACTTGCAATCTTACAAGGATGTGTTTCCTTGCCTTCAATATTCACTCATATTTGTTTGTCAATGTACTAAATGTTGAAGGTCGCTTTCTTTATGTTGTTGTTGTGATCTCCCAATGCTATAGGTTATATGAGGTTGGGAGCCAATTCTGACATATCAATCTACATACATGCAATGTATTGAAGCGTTGTTTTGTGACACTAGATAAATTTGATTCATTATTATTGAAACTAATGATCATTGAAATTTAGATATGGAAAATAAAAATCGTTTCACATGCTTGACCCTTAACATAGACCTTCTCTCTCTTCTTAGGATATTGATTTCATTGTTTCTCTCCCTTCATCACCTACTTGAAGGACCTTGAGATTTAATGAGCTAGGTGGAAAAGTGATATACATGCCAAATCAACATCCTTCAACCTTGATAGGTAGCTATGGGAAGGTACACTTAGGTTTACACTTGGAATGGCTTCATCATGTCACATGTCGATCCTAATATGTATGTATAGATTCGAGTCCATATATATGTTTTATTTTTATTTTCAAAAAAACACCCAACGTCACTTATCCGACGTTTATTGAACAAATCCCACTTAGAACTAATGTTGAACTAGCATCAAATACATCATTGATAGGACATCATTACTACAACCCTAACTTTGCTTAAGCAACACTTAAGTAATGTCCCTTCTCTTATATGATGTTAAAGCGACATTGTTTAACGTGGAACTAAAACCTAAATAGTAAAAATTTATGTTGCTTATATGTCAAGGTAATATTGATGAGATGTCGAATGAATGTACTAAAGTGACATTATAGGACAATTTTATGTCTTTGTTACACTATGTAACATCTCTTATGTGACAATAGTATCGTCTTTGAGGTCTCAACAAAACTAAAAAAAAGTTGGGAATTTTTTAGGTACCACTCAATTTTTTCACAAGTTTTGATATTTCAAATACTTTAGAAATCATATTGTCTTTTGTTTTCTCTGATTGAGATTTTTTAAGTAGTGAAAAAATCTTGCCAAAATCCTATAAAACATTCCTTTCAAGTCCCTAAAAAAACTTTAATTTTTTCCCATTTTTCAAACCATTTACAAGCTTTACTTTTTTGCCTTTTGGGTCGTTTTGAAATTTTCAGTTTTTCTAGTTTCGAGGCTTTTTACAACTTTTCCTTTCACTTTGTTTCGAATAATTTTCGAACCTTATCTATTTGTCCTTTTCTGGTGTTTTGAAAACTTTAGCTCCTGGGCCTTTTTGAGTGTTTTAGAAACCTTTCATTTAGTTACTTTTGGGGACTTTTCAAAACCTTTTTTTTGGTTGTTTTGAAACTTTCATTTCAGTGTGTTTTGGTCCATTTTGAAACTTTTGCATTTTAAGTTTCAAGTCATTTTCAAACATTCATTAAACCATTTTGATACTTTCTCTCTGCATTGCTTCGGGTCTCTTAAAAACTTTTTTTGAACTTTTTTCAAGCTTTTTCAGGCTACTTTCAAACTTTCACATTTTAAGTTTCGAGTCATTTTCAAACCTTTTTAGGTCATTTTGAACTTTTACTTCTATTTTTTTAGCCATTTACAAAATTTCTCACATGAAAGTGTAAAAAGTTTACCTACTTCATGTTTTCATGTCTTTTTGTAACTTTTGCAATTGAAAAGAAAAATATATTTAAAAAAAATCCTTTCAATTGTTCCAAGTCTATTTACCACTTTCAACAAAGTCTAAAATCAACCCAAATCATATAAAACTCTAAAATCCACTTGAAAAGGACCAAAGTGTGAAATTCACCCAAAAAGATTAAAAGTTCAAATTTCACCCAAATAAGACCAAATGTGAAATTCACCTAAAAAACTCAAAGTATGGATTTCACCTAAAATAGACATTTAAAAAAAAACTAAAAGTTTTAAATCCTCCAGAATAATGATTTCAAATCATCCACATGAATAATTAATGATCCTAGTAACTAGTGTGAGCAATTAATGGCTTAAAGTTTAAAAAAATTGATGAGATTCAGTCATGATGTTGCAATTCATAACATTTATAATCATCCATGTCCATATTATATCTTGTTATTTCCATTTGCATAAAAAACATTAGTTTGAGTTGTCAAAAGGTTGCTTGAAGGTTGCTTGTTGCTAGTCATTGAAGGTATTGAGAATTTAGTCTCCTTATTAGCGCATTTTCTAGGTAAGTTCTTCTTTTGTTTCCTTGAAATCCTGATTAAAATAATAATAACAGCAATAACTACTTTCTTTGCAATTTTACTTTGAGTTTGTTAAATAAATCACACTTTCTTTAGAGGAAATTTGATGTCAATTTTGGAATATAGGTACAATGGCCCCTAAGCTCCTAGGATACCTAGAGTATCCCCTGGAACAACAAAGAAGGAAATTAAATCTAGAGCTCAAAAAGATACTTGTGAGGATATTGTAGTTGTCATCAGTGATACATATCCTATCCTAAAGAGAAAGAAGTATAAATGGAGATTCCAGAACTTGTTATCAAAATATCAAGGTTCAATGATGAAAATGTCAAGCCCTTGTTTGGAGATAGAAATACTCTAATTAGGAAAGATTAAGAATTGCCTAAAAGGGGTGATATTTTCATAAAGTTCAAGGATGAATATTATCTAGATGTAATTCCTCTCAATAATCATGATAAGAGGAATTATGATGACTATGTTTATCATAACATTAGAAGATCATATTTACATATTATGTCAACTATAACCCCTATTTTCCCATGCTTTGAAGCAATTGGTTGGATCATTGAGCATATTGATACAAAGGAAACAATCACCATAGATCAATTTGGGAATGTAATTGCCTCATTTAACCCACGGGCATGGAAAAATATTACAAGCTTTCCAATCCAAAGGAAAATATGAATCTAGAATTTGTTGCTAAATTTCACAGTGAGAATGATCACAAGCATATTTTGGCCAATTGGTGGATAAAAGACAAAAGGTTCTTCCACAAAAATGATGGCATTTACAATATCATGAATCTTAGAGAACATTATTGTTAGAGATAGTGGTATATCGGGATGTCCTCCATGATCAGATGCCTAGCATGGAGGTGCATTTTAAGTATAGGCACCAGGATGGGGTAGAGGGTGAGATGCACTCTACCAAGTGGCATGAATCCAGCGGTGGATGCATGCAGGCCTTTCAAAGTGATTTGCCTCATGCATGCAATATTTTTAATTAAAAAGCATGCACAAGCGGGATTTTTGCATGCACTCACTAGTGTTTCAGAAACCCTAATTGGTCAGTGAGTTATTATAAGGAGGTAGGAGGTCACTGAAGAGGTTACTCAACAGTTTCTTCTGAGAGAGAGGATATTGAGAGTGAGGGTGGACTTGTGCATGCAGAGAGGGTGACTTCCTAAGGAGAGGGGGCGGATCTATAGAGAGAGATAGTGAGGGGATATGTCCTTACTTGATCGGAGGCACAGATCATCCATTACAGTGTGCAGTGAGAGCATATGTGCAAAGTTAGCTCAGAGACTGAGCTTGGGCGACTTTTCATAGGAGAGGGGCGCACTTCCTGAGGAGAGGAAGATGTGTTTGTTAGGAGAGTTGTTCTTCTCGAGGCTAGGTGGTCCGAGAGAACCAGGAGTGATCTTCTTCAGTGATTGGGGAGAAGATCTAAGCAGATCTCATATGAGTTTGATTGAGATCTTAGGAGGGTCGACTTCACAACAGAGGAGAGAGGTCACATTTCGCATGCAGAGGGAGTGCATTCTACAATGAGAGGTTGCATTCTTTCTTCATTGGAAAAGTAGACCGGGGTAGAGTTGTTGGAGAGGTGGTACTACATCCAGATATTTGCAGAGACAATATTTTAGAGATCTGGATCAGAGCAGACAGTAGGGGCGCATTTCCCAAGAGCAGCAGTAGCTACTGCATGCAAATCTAGGGTTTTCACTTGTCGGGTTATGTTGTATCTTCTGAACACCTATGTGTAATTATTTTCTCTCTATTATATGCTGCAGGATCGAGAAAGAAGAAAGCCCCATAGAAGCTGGTTTTCCCCATTGGGGTTTCCAGGGTAACACTGTGATTCACTTGTGTGTGTGTGTCATTAGTTGTCAAAGCTGGTAGGAGATCTATAGTGATTTTTGTTATAAGTTTATTATTTATCTGTGATCTTCTCTGGAATAGAGAAGTTGGGTTTGTTTGGCTTATAGAGAATCAAGGCCATTGAGATCTCAGTTTCCCATATCGAGTAGTGACATTTGGAAAGAAATATTTGTATGAATTTCAAAGATGACCGGATGCTCATAGTCCATGAGGTGGTTGCAAAAGGAACTATATTTAACCAGGGAGAAATTCTGCCTTGTCCTTAAAGGCCTTAAAAAATATTTAGAGAAAACAAAGTATCAACCATCCAAGGTAGTTCCCTCTTTTTATATGTCATCATACTTGATAGATCGTGTTTGTGCATACAATGCATTTGCAGTGACAGGATGGAAATGGACCACTTAAAAAACTCTTATAAATGTGCATTGTCAATATCTATGGGAAACTAAGTATAAAATAGTTTATTCTCTAATCTATGATCACTTCTTGACTCCTCTATTTAAACTTATTTTTCATATTGAATGTCCGAGACTTTCTAAAGAAGCCAAAAATATCATCAAATGTATTGGGAATTGGTATCTGCAAGAAAAATATACATATTTAAGAATATCTAGATCTATTGCATCTCCTAATCTTTTACCAATTCATGTTCCAAATAAGTTGGTTCTTGCAGAAATTGCATGCCAAACTATCTTGCAAGGTTTTCAATGCCTCTCTTATTAAAGATTCAAGGAATTTTTTGTTTATTCCCTATAGTTTTTGTATTGGACATTACATGTTCAAGAATTCCAATCATGCAAAACCAGAAGTGAATTTGATGTTGGAATTCAAATTCCGTCAAGGCCATTTCAAGAAGCATGATCCATATGTTTTGGTCCTTAAACACCGTAATCATATTAATTTGACTTGGCCTTATTATCGTGAGAGATGGGAAGATGAATTAATATATCAAAAAATAAATGCATGGGTTGAAGTGGAGGATAGACTAAAGAATAAAGAAACTATTGTTTTCAATAGTTTATCCTCAGAAGAATAATAGGTTAGAATTAAACAAAGAATGGAAGCTGAAAAAAGTTAGAATAATCCAAGAGGAAAATAGGAAACAAGAAGAATCTATTGAGAGAGAAAAGATGGAGGAAAAGAAACGGATTCAGATGGTAGTAGTAGAACAGATCAAGAGTGCAAAAAAACAAGAAAAGTATAATACAAAGAGGAACAAAATAGAACTGAGACAGAGACACGAGAAAATATAGAGCATAAATTACATTAGCAAAAGGCATCAAAAGAAAGGAAAATACAACAAGATCAAGCATAAAAAGGAAATATTAGAGAAAGAAAAAAAAAATTGAAAAAAAGAAAAAGAAATATCAGGAAATTGATAATAAAAAGATGGGAGAAGTTGAAAATGGAAGACAACAACAACAAGAAGAACAAAATAAGGTTCATGAAAAGCAAGAAGAAAAATTGCAATAAGAGGAACCAAAAAATGAGATGAAAATCCCAAAAGATAATGAACAATAGGATTAGATTGAGATTCATACATAATATCCATTGGATAGCAACACAAAGAATGTTCAGGATCAAGAACAATCAATTTTAGAGAAAGGGAAAAGTATTGAGCTAGAATAAATAGTTACCCCTAGTAATGTTGGAAGTGTATTTCAAGAAACAGGTTTGGTTGCTATCAAAGAAGTTGCAGATCTAGAGTTGTTGGAATACAATAAAAGAACTGAAACCATTTTTAAACAGACTCATAGAAAAATAAAATTAGAATTGTGAAAACCAATAGTCTGTAGTATGTACTATTGAAGAACCAATCGTAGATGTTAAAAATTCCAAGCTTACTGATTTGGTAGCTTCAAGGTTAGAACTCACCCAAGAAACTATTGATAGAGTTCAAAAAGAGGAAAATGTTACAACTAGATTAAAGAAAAAGATCAAAATATTGGAGGAACAAGTTGGTTTGAATAAGATAGCGGTTCTAACTTCCAAGGTAGGATAGAGGGGAAAGAAACAGGCCTCCCTAGCATAACTTTTGATCCCAGAGAAAAGGCATCCTACAACTTCCCTAGAGCTACTTCAATCCCCATGCTTCCATAATTGTGAGAGGGGAATTCCCCCACCAACCACTCTCACGCATTCACTGGTTGAGTCATTAATCAAGGGGAGGTAATTGGCTCATTCAAGGATCATGGAAGCAATAAGATTGGTTCTATGGATTACACTTGGAAATCAAGGATTCAATCCCCCATGGGCCTTCCTTTCCTCTTCCCTTCTAGTGGAATCATAGCCCCTTTGGTGTATCTTACACAATCATCTTAGGCCAATCATATTATTAATCAACATAATACTTACATATCATTCAAATTGAGTCAATAAGCCAATCGCATGGCCCATATAAGAAACACTTACATCATTTGCATACCTTGATTCAATATCTATTCCAAGGGTCAACTTGGGGGTATTACAAATCATCATATGTCCATGTGAACACGTCCTTGTATTGTTTGAACAATTTGATATATACTGCTCTTTCCTTTGGAGAGAAACACGTGCCTAAATTTACGTTCTTGGGGTTTTCTTCAGTCCCTAAGTTAATTTGTTCAAAATTCATAGAGGAACTGTGGGTTTTAGTGTTTACTTATCTTCTGAATTTGCTTTGTAAATAAATAAAAATTCCAATGAAATTACCCCCTTGGGAATCATATTATTTGGCAAATTTTCCATTTCTTCCTGCCTTGATTCCATAGCTTTTAAATGCCCTTCATCATCGATTATGGTTCCTTTTAAAAGTACCTTCATCATTTAGAAAGTAAATGATTTTCCATCATCATCAAAGACTCTATAGTTTGCGATATTTTCAAGGATTGATGGTTTCAAAAGAATTTCCACATAAAACTTACTAAGAAGGCTATCATCTAGGGGACTAAGCTTAGAAGTTGCATTAGTCAAAGCATCTATGGCTGAATTTTGTGCTTGGGGAATATATTCAATGTCGAAAGCATCGAAATGGTTAGTAATATTCCATGCCTCTAACTGATCATTTTTCAAATTTGGAGACAAACAATGTATGGATTTCTTGACTCGATGCACAATTATATCGGAGTCCCTAGATACCTTTCAAGGTATTTTGATATCAATGGCTTTCCTAAGTCCCTGTATGAGGGCTTCATATCAGTGGTATTATTCATACAATCAAACTCAATCCAACAAGAAATGAGAGTGTGTTTATTCCGAGGATCAATTAAAGCACAACCTATTCCTACACCTTCATGTGATTTCAAACCATCAAGAAACAAAGTCCAGATGTTAGAATCTAGGATTGAGTTAGTTGAATTAACACCAGCTATATCACAACATTTATCCCCTATTTGTATACAATGGGAAAGTTCAGATGATGTATCAGTATTGAGAGATTATGTCTCAACTATATATTCCTCGAAATCAGTTTCTCGGAAATAATTACCCAAAATGGATTGTGTGAATAGAACCAAATCGTTAGTTCCCTCTAGTTCTGTTACTATATATCTTGTGTGGGATTCAAAGTTGATCATAATATGATTAGGTTTGCATTTCCAAGGTATCCATAGGTGTGACCAATCTCTGGAAAAGTAACCATTGAGTTTTATGGACCAGTCACAACTAAGTAGTAAACCTTAAGCTTATAGAATATCAACAACAATGATATTGATGATTTGACATAATTGAGGGTTGGAGGTGAGCCTTATCAAAACATTTTTTATCTCCCCCGCAACTTTTAAATCAGATTTATCTAGTTGAATGATGTGAGTAGCACATTTAGTGGGGGTAGCATTGATTTTCTTACACATGGAGTATGGTGTGACATTTGCTAACGACCATAATTCCACCATGCAGTTGTGCACGTTATAATTATGAATCTCAAAATTCGAGAGAAAGGGGGGAGCATATGAGTTAGATTAATTCCTAATCATCATTGTGTTTATAGCCCCCTTGCATGTTTGTCCAGAATTTATTTTTTTTGCTAGAATTTCGTGTTTCAGATTTATGTTTTTGTTTAATGGCCTTACGTTGACTAGAAGATGCAAGGTTGGGAGCTAAAGCTATTTGTGTAGCTAGAGTTTTCAAGAGGAAATATTGTTTCCTATGTATGCAAAAAACAACATACAAAGAGATGTTAGCTTTAGTTTTCTTCATATCATCAATAAAATTGTAATCTAAAGAAATCAATGGACAATTTGCAATAATTGTTTTCTGTTGCGAAGGTGCTACTATAGTTGATTGTACTTTCTGTTGTGAAACTAATTTTATAGCAAATTGACTAGTGTGATTTTTCGGGGTAGAGCCTTTACCTTTCAAATTATATTCATGAGAAAATTCAAAAGAGGTGTGTACTTCCTCGACTGTTTCACCTTCACCAATTCCTTTCTGCAAATCTTAGAAGTGCATAGTTGTCCCCAATGTTTGATCATCCAACTTTGGAATTTCTTCCTCAACTTCTCAGGTGAAATCATCAAAAGGAGGCTACTAATCTAAGCACTGATTTAACATGAGTTTCATGGTGTGAATCCATTCAGGACATGTATTCTCATAGTGAGCATCTTAATGAAAATTATAGTAATTATCCATCCCAAGTTCTTCCAGGTTCATAGTCAAACAAGGAGATTTAGGTGGTCTCGGTGGCAAAACAAGTCTTTTGGGAAAAGGTCTGAAATTCCTTGAATTCCAATTCCTTTCCCCACTACTTTTCCTTAGACCTACTATTTCATTAAACAAGCTCTTTAGTAAGCACACGATGATATCCGTGCATGTTTTTTCTTTCTCTTTGTTTCAACGTTGTTTTTTGAAAGAAGAAGGTTTTGGTAAAGCTAACAACTTTTTGGAAGAACCTATTAACATTTTATTATCCTCGAATCCAAGAGTTAAGATTGTTAATTCTTCATCTACCAACTTAGATTCTTCGAAATTTTCTGCTAAAGTGTTTCTCCTAGCTTGTTTACAAACATTGCAATGGGCGCATGTAATGCAAAAGAATAACAACCAACCATAAGGCCTTGGAAAGGGGTTGATTTTCCAAGAATTTGTTGGAAAGAGTTGTGAAACGTTGTTTGAAATCTTTAATGTTTTCATTGGTGTTCATTTTAATATCCAAAAAATATTTAAAGGGTGTATGAGGGGTTTGTTTATCAACAAATTCTCCATGAAAGCCTTCTCAAACATCTCCTAGCTTGTGATTTACCTAACAAGAAAATTGAAATACCATGTGGATGCTTTGTTTTCAAAGGTGAAAGAAAATAACTGACAAACTACATCCTCATGTTGGACATTCAACAAACACAAATCCAAGTAAAAATTCTTAACATGATCTTCAGGAAAAACATTGCTATCAGGGTCAAACTTAGGGAAAATGCATTCAGTATTCTTAAGTAAAGGGTGTTGTGGGCTTGGGATTGCCAAGGCATCCATAACTCTCTAGGAAGGGAGTTGATCTTCATATCCTGCTATTTTTTAGAATTCTATATGTTCATAATTTGTTTTAGATTCTTGAATAGACTGAATGTTAGGGGTACAAATTAAAGTCTTTAAGAGTACAAACTAAAGTATTGTCTTGGTCTTGGATTATGTTGGTGTCATTTCTTTGTCTAGGAAGTAAACAAGTGGTCGATAAAGACCCAATTTGTTTCGAGTAAGATCTGGTCGTATGTTGAAGCACATTAACTTCCACATTGGGAACTACATATGGAATGTTAGAAATTCCATGCAAATTCTCTGAAGTAGTTCTTCTTTTATTGGTTTCTCTAGGGTAGGTTTCACTTTGTTAGGGTATTTAGACACTAGGAGTTAGTTAAGGTCAACTTGGTATAATGTGCCTTTAAGTTAAGTGCGTTTCTTTTACCAAATCCAAAGGTATATTGTTTACAGTTACACGTTTTTTTTTTTTTTTTTTTTTTCTCTTATTCTTTCATATTTTAGCTTGGTTTTTTGTTGTATTCCTATTTTTTTTCCCTATGGGGGATTTATTTACTATGTATACTCTTTTTCATGCATTTTGTCTGAACTCGATAAACCAAAAATAGTGAGAAAACTTACATTTTTGGGTAGACTAACCAAGGACCAACCCCAAATCTAAGAAATTTTGGTTTCAAAATTTTGTTTGTTTTTGTTTTTGTTTTTGTGAGGTTGTGTAAAGTGTCTTGCAGACCAAAAAGTAAGGTTTTTTGGGTAGGCACGCACTTGCAACAACAACGACGACAAAAATGGAAACGACGATGACAACGATGACAACAACAACAAGAACCTCATTATCCTCTATAATATTAACAGATTTTTTGCTTCGCTCACTTGGTTGAAAGATACTTTAAAAACTAAGAGGCCTTGGGTTCAAATCCTTATAAAGTAACCTTATTATAAAATTTAATGTAGCTTTAAGTTATAAAATAACCTTATTGTAAAAGTGCTTCCCACTTGTTTTATAAAAGTGAGTCACTTATTTTAAAGAAACTTATTTGTAAAAGTGAACTTATAGGCAAAGTTAGATTCTTTATTGCATTTATTTCTCCCATCACTGTGTGGATCAACCTTTTCTTTCCATGTGGCTCCTTGGCTATTTTTTTATGCCTCTCTTCAAAAGGGCATAACTTTGACATCCAAAGTCTATTTTCAGTGCCATTTTTTTTAATTCCTATTTTTTTTAGATCTTTGCATCTAGACCATCAATTTCTAATTTTGAATCCATATTACTTATGTATTACAATATGGTTGTTCCATGTGATATTATACTCTCCAGTAGCAACTACTTCTCATGGAAATCCTGTATCGAGGTTGTCCTACGAAGTAGGGGACTTTACCAGATTACATTGGGAAAAGAAACTAAACCTAGTGATGACGATAATAAAATAAAATGGGCCAATAAATGTGATGAATCCCATGGATTAATTGGGATGTCAATTTCTAATGAGCTACGATTCCACCTTCAAGGAATTGATGAACAAGATAAGGCTTGGGAAAAACTAGAAACTGTGTTTGGTAAACACAATGAGATTCGAGGTCACCAGCTTGAAAATGAGTTGGTTTCTTTAAATTAAAATGTTTTTTTCTTGCATTGAATACTATCTATATAAATTCAAAACCCTTAGAACCTTAGTTGAAGAATACAAATTAACTAAGCCATAAAATCAATGTTTTTATGTTATTCTTTCCAACCTTGGCCTTGCTTATTATGTTTTTGTATCTACCTTTTACTTCATGAAAGAATATCCGGGGACTAACTATATAGAACCCACTCTTGAATATTTTTGTGATTCATTGATTAGAGAGCAAGATAAGCTTATACATCTTAGATTAATCAACACTACCGATACATCTAGCAAATCCTTAGTGGCACAACAAAATAATAAAACCAAGAATTACAGGGAGCAACATCCTCATGACAACAAGCAAAACAAGGGTCCCAAACCCTCTCATCCGGCTCATCATTCTAATGGTGACAAGGAAACCGAATCAAAATATAAGAAGCTTAGCACCATTGCAATTTTTGCAGGAAAGATGGTCATGTTGAATCTAAGGGTTTCAAGAAGATGGCAACGTTGGAAGCAACAAATGAAGAAGCACAACATCAACCTTGATTTGTCTTTTGACTCGGCAACTCATGGACATGCACTTTGTGCTTCTAGTTTTTCCTTCAATGCCTCTTCTTCCTCTTCTTTTAATGAGTGGCTCATTGATTCTAGAGCATCTTATCATATGGATAAGGATAAAGCCATTTTTTTTTGCTCTAAATGAATGTAACAACAAACAAAAATTTGTTGGTGATGATAAACCTCGAAATGGTGTAGGATCTAGGACAATTCATCTAAATGATGGTAAATTCAACGATGTATTATGTGTTCCAAGAATTTCCTACAATTTGTTGTCAATCTATCAGGCCACTCATTCTGGTTAAGGTAAGACTATAGAGTTTACACCTCACCATGTTATAATCAAGGATTTCAAAAATCCTAATCATGTCCTGGCTGCTAGAATTGTTAATGATATTACTACATTGTACAAATTCGACAACTTTGGGTCATCACCTTTTCCCTCAGTTTTTATTGCTCATGGCAATGACTTGAGCAAACTTTGGCATGAGCGATTTGGTCATTTAAATTATCGGTCATTACAACAACTATGTAATCAAAAAATGTTGGTTGGTCTTCCTCTTGTTGAACTTATGCTTATATTGAGAGGGGGGGTGAACCAATATAAGATATTTTTCTTACTTTAAACATTCATCGAGCATTCATTTACTTTGAAATAGTAAATACACATAAAATCAAATCATAGTACACATAATTTAACGTGGAAACCCTTTCGATAGAAAACCACAAAAACTTATCTTTATATATTCATGTAGGCTGCAACCTACTATTACAAAGTTTGTAAGCAACTTACTGGAGACACCAATCCCCTCAAATGAGCACCAACTCAACAATATGTAGGCACCAACCTATTGTTACAAGGTTTGTAGGCACCAACCTACTGGAGACACTGTTCCCCTCAAATGAGCACCAACCTACTAGAGACACCAATCTCCTCAACTGAGCACCAACTCAGTAATATGTAGGCACAACTGACTGAATAATTGAAAACAAGAATGTTGACATAATCACCTCAAAGATTACCTCATAATTATATTTTGCTTCATAACCTACCTCATAATTTGATATAAATTTGACACATATCCCACCTCAGATTTGCTTCACAATTTGCTTCAAATTTGCTTCATAACCTACTTCAAATTTGATCCATAATCTATTGCAAATCTGCCTCGTAACCTGCTTCAAATCTAATCCATAATTTTCCTCATATATTATGCTCCATAATCTGCTTTAAATATGCTTCAAATATGATCCATAATTTCCCCTGAAACTGTCATGAGATCACCGAGAAATTTGATCTAGAATCATCCCTTAAATTGTCTAGAAAACTGCTCCAAAATTTGTCGTGATCTCCTTTTACCTTGGCCTCGTCAAGATACACTCCTCATGATGAAGAAGAAAGCAATAAGGTAACCATGCAGTATAGTGAGACTGATAGCACCACCAAAGTGACACCATGTACAAGTGGGGGGAGCTATATGGGCTATTCAATAATGAGAACTATCCCATGATTCTAGAAGAAGACAATGATGATTTGGGGGTATACCAAATTGTGAAGAGATCATAGGTTTATCGAGTTGCAACTAGGCTAGAGGTGTTTCCCTATGCTAATGTCATTTCTTGGATACGTCCCAGAGTAGACACAAGTAACAGGCTTGTCATGAATGAGGGAGGATCCAAAGCAATTGCTTCCTTCTAGCCCTCTTACATAAACTAGTATTATAAGTTCCAAAGGTGGAGAACAATTTGACATAGGAATGGCTCGAGGCATGGATGTTAGATGTCAATGAATGTTCAAAAAAATGGCAGGTGAAGGGAAAAAGATTCAAAGACAAGAAAAATGGCCTATATCATACTGAGTTCCTCTAGAATTCTTATCGAAAAGTATCCATATTGATTTCTTGGCTATATGGAGAAAAGGAAGTATCCACTCTACATGACTCTTGGTTCCCAATGATGCACACAATATCACAACTGGCCACATTTTCAATTGGGGAGCCATTTATCATCTAGTTTGGAGCACCAATCCATCATTACAACGCAAAACCCACATGAAGGGAATGTATCTAAATTTGATATGCCCTCTTATATCTTAGATATGTTGTGTGTTGTGAATTCATTCCTTGGCATGAAATGGTAGTGGAAACCATCAAAACCAACAATGAATGTATATTGTAGTATATTATGTGAATACAAATATGTGAGCAATCACCATAACATATGTGATGAATTTATTTGGCCATTGTACACTTTGATCCATGGAAAGCCTGCCCAATGCATGTCAAAAACAACCTTTGAAGTGATGAAAAACATTGGTGATTGGTAGCTCACTAAGGAACACTACTATCTTAGGATCAATGGTGGATCTCAACCTCCACACATCTTTACACTCTATGTTACTAACAAGGTAGTACTGCTGGAGATTGCATATCAAGCTTACATCAATGGACTGGGATCCATTCTAGTAAACAATAAGAAATCTCAACAACAGACATTAGCTTAGCATGAGGGAGTGAGGACAACGTGAGGCTCAATAGAGTTCAACAGGGTAAGGAGAGACCAAAACAAGAGAGCGTTGTAGCTAGGAGGGCTTCAAACCCTAAGTCGTCACCTTAAACAAGTGAGCCAAAAACTCAAGAACAATCTGCCACAAATCAGAGCTAATATATCTTGATGATACATGCCAAAATGAAAGGTTAGACTCATATTTATAACCTTTCAAAGTCCTCTAGAAGGTTCCACCTTCTATTTCTTTATTGAATTTAGGGTTACTCTAACAAGGGTCAAGACGTCATCCCTTTTTGGAAGGTTTCCACATTAGAATATAATTTAATGTTAGGAGTCTTTAGGAGAGGGTACATAAGACATGACTAAGGGTAGGATGACACACTCAAAGGGGGGGTGCTAGCACATAGGACCAACAAAAGACTAAGCCAACATAAGGCTAACCACAAGTCAACAAGAGGTGTAACAACAAAGAGGAGGAAAAAACCATTTTAACTCTCTCTCTCTCAATGCATGTGGTCCACAAGTGTCCCATGCAATAAATGGAAGTTTATCATCACCATATAAGGAAGGTCCAAATTGGATGATGTGATCCTCTAATCCTCTTGATTGCTCCTAAGGTCAAATGCTAGTGAATCCATCAAGGGGTGGCCAGTCCCTTGAGGAAACAACCTAGCTCAACCATCTCTAAGACCTAGGAGAGTAGGGAATCACACATCAACATCTTGGTCAACTGACCAAGATCCACCTGGTTAATTGACCAAGTACCCTAGATAACGGCTAGGGTTATGCACTGCTTGGTTCCAGACCAAGAATCTCTCTGGTGTAACTAACCAAGAGGCCCTAGTGATCAGCTAGGGGCTTTTGCCATGGCTTGTACTGCTTGGTCCCAGAACAAGATCCCTATATAACTTCTAGGGGGCCTAGATACCTGCTAGGGACTTAAACTGCCCGGTTAACTGACTAGGAACCCTAGTTAACTGACTAGGGTGCCATCCTCCCAGAGAATGGCTCTCGCAGCTGCATTGACTTTAACAGTAAGGCTATATTGTATTGATGTGACTATTCCAAGCATTAAATTATTACAATCTTGCATCTTTACTTTCTTCCAATAATTCGCTTTTCACTTCATGAGATGCAAATTTGAGTAAAATAGAAGACATAGTGTTCTTTTTATATTCTACTTGCACTATGTGTTTTTGTTTGCTTTCTATAATAGCTATCTAATATGGGAATGTTTGAAATACACAGGTTACAAATTATTGGGAAGTTTGTTCCCAAGATCTTAATGCTGCTAAGTAAGCTAGCTCTGCAACTTTCAGTCTTAGTAAATCAAAATCATAGTCCTGTACTTTAGGAGATTAGTCTTAGTAATTTCATTGTTATTTGCATTTAAAGTAGGGCATTCACTGCATTTCATTTTATATTCAATATAACAAACAATGAATCATGCTATAATTGGTACATCAATAACGATTGTCGAGCCAATAATCTAGATGAGTTCCCTACACCAAACGGTTTCAAGTCTAATTGGGACTTCTCACCGGGGAGGACCCTTGTTGTTGATGTAGGACATAATCTCCCGTTAACATGTGGGTGTGGAGATTCTACACTTAATGGTAGTTGCTTATGAGCCCTTGAATTGCGCACTTGTGCTCATCTTTTCACGATTATTTTCCTTCCATAAGCCCCCAAAAAACTCATTTCCATACCTAATTTATTGCCATAATTATCAACTATTAGTCATTTCAATTTATCTAGTATTTGCTTGAATTGATGCGTTTGGCATAATTATGAGATCACAATGACAAGATATTTGGGTTTTATGAGTAACTAAATCGAAGTGTGTTATTTCCATATGTTGCATAATAGTATGTTGATGAGAACTATGTTGATGGCGAATTTGTTTAAGTGGCCTCCTACTGAATGCTATTAGTGAATTCGTGCCGACGAATTTTATTTTGCTGACAAATATGATTCCACAACTACCTTCCAAACGCTAATGATGAATTATTTATATATCTATTGTAAAATTCACAACCATATCAAATTATGGAACAACGTTGTGGAATGCATCACAAAGACAAAAAAAATATTATGGAATCTTGAAGTCCAACATTATAATGGTTTGAATGTACCTCTCATCACATGGCAAAGGAAACATTATGGGAAATAGTTCATCACATGGGAAAGAAAACACTATGGGAAATAGTTCAGTAAGTCAAGCAATTGCAAAACTCAAGTAAATTGGCCACTTCATAGATTATTCAAAATGGTTGATATGTAGGAGCGTTGTTGGAGAGAACCACAAATTTCTTGGGGTTTGTTGGAAGAGATATTTGAGCTCATTTTTGTATTTAAATTCATTTATGTAGCTTAGGATAGGTTGGCAATCAAACTAGCAAGAGTTGGAATTAATTTCATCTACCATTGAATCGTAATTTCGAATTCTGAAGCTAATGTAAGATCTGATTTATTATTATTTCCATCGACGTTTTTCTTCATAATTGTTTGTTGTCACGAAAATTGATGACATGTAGTGGGGGCTTTGGCGTTGAATGTCATTTGGTCAGAAAGCAATGGAAAATTCCTCATAGTTGTCCCGTTTCCATCTTATGTCTAACATCATATTATAATACATCATTCAATGAGTGACTTGGCAACAAATGTTGTAAGTTGTCATGCTGCTTAGCTTTTGCATGTTAATATTTATGACATGCAGTAGAAATTGTAGTGAGGCTATAATTCATAAATTGACGCAACTCCATACATCATGAGTACGTATATGAGGGTATATATGGTTACAACTACTTAGCTAAGGGTTACAACTATGGTTACAACTACTGAGCTAAGGGTTACAACTACTCCTCATGAGCCAAAGGGAGGCTAGATATTAAGAAACTTCCTCCACTATCCATGCCATTAATAGCTTTGGTGCAATGTCTTAGACTACTAACAAATTAGAGGAGGCCTTCTGGCTTAGACCTACCATTTTAAATAATTTAATTCAAGTTATTTATGTGTTATATTAGTCAATTAAAAATGAAAAGAAATGAGGTAACACAAGATCTTTGTTCCATTGATTCGAGTAAGCCAACTCTTGTGTTATAGGAGAACCATATTGGATACTGCTAATAAACTAGTTAGTATACTTTTTATCCTATGTAAGAGTTGGGAGAAATTTATGTTCACCTGATCTACCTACCTTGGTTATTATATTAGTTGGTTAAGGGAGGAGTAATGCTTAGACCCCTAACTTTCCCTTTTTGATGACTTTACTGCAATCTTCACGAGATAAAGGCATGTCTATCGGAATTGAGTTTCAAAACCCACATCCAACACAATCTAGAACTTGTGAAACTATAGGATATTGAACTAGCTACACAACTATTAAATCAAGAACCTGCGCTGGAGGATCTGTATCTCGATATGGAAGGGATGCTTCTAGCTTTGAAATTGGTCTTGGTGCTACTAAAACTCGATCTCAACCTAGAACTCATCTGGCTTTAATGCTGAGTAAATGAGGTATATAGCTTATGCCTATGCCTATGCCTATTCCTCTGCTTGTTGCTACCTCTAGAAGTGCTTCCTCTCCCACTTCCTTCCCTGGTGGTGATAGTAATTTTGGATACCAATTACTTATTCCATTGATATTAGTCACTCATTGCAAAGGCATAAAGACTTTAAAATACAAATCAACAACGATTATGCCCCAAGGCTAAAGGCAAGGACCCTTGTTTTTATAAATTTATACCATGGTAATTAACTTTTTTGTTTTATAAAACATATGCTACTTGGTAACCACTTTGAATATCAATGAGCTTTGATTTGTATATGCTTTGATAGTGTGCTAATGCAATGTCAATATCCTCACATCATTTATATTTTGTTGATATTAGCATTGAATAGAATATGTATGCTTATCTAACAATAATACTATTTTAAACATTAATGAACTTTGATTTGTATATGCTTAGATAGTGTGTCAATGTGATGTTAATATCCTCACGTCATTTATATTTTATTGATATTAACATTGAATAAAATTTATGTATTTATTTAACAAAATGCCAAAATTGTATATTTTTGATAAAAGCAATGCAATCTTAATTAATTAATTTATTATTTTAATTTAGATGCCATAGCAAAGACTTACATTTAATCATACAGTTGAAGTACACCTACATCAATAAAACTTTAATGTACACGTGACATTTTCTTAATCTTATTAAGAATCAAAATTGAGTTGGTATCTTTTAATTATTATATATATAATAGATGATTTTATATTAACTCACAAAAAATTATATGTGACACGATGCTTAATAGGCCATTTGAGAAATTAAACTAGGCTAAAATAAAGATTGTCATTATTAAACATCTTAACTTTAATGTTTGACATTACAATAAACCTTATACAAAGATAAAATTGGAAATAAATAATCACAAAGACAAAAGAACTACTATACTAGGAAAACCACAAGGATAGGCTAATAGAAATTTAACTAAATAATTGTGTCCTCACAAAATATAAACAATTGGCACCAAAAATAATTGTGTCTTCGTAAAAAATATAAACAATTGGCACCTTTTGGCTTTGAGTATGGTTATGTTCTTTTTCAACAAATTTAAGATCGGTGGTGGCTTTGAAGATGAGGTTGAGTTTTGAATTAAGTGTTGAATTTATTTATGAGTTTCATCTAACTGTAGTAACAATTCGTGATGTTTTGTCTTACTGTCCTGCATAACTTTGCTCAAAAGTGATTTCATATGTCAATATAAAGTCATAATCTTGTAATATTTAGTTTTCTAGGATTTAGAGTTGCTAGCATCGTGAATTCATGGTCTCATCTCTTGCTCAATGTCCTCCTGACGAATATACCTTGCTTAGTTTTCAACAAAGTTTCTTTCCTAGCAATCTCCCATTTGATAGTAGTAAGGGTATGTCGCCAATATATTTCCTCTACTTCCCCAACCTCCTTCATTGCTCGAGTTTGTGGGTCTATCTTCCTTCCCCTATTTCCACACCGTCCATGGGTGTCACTAGCCATTGCAAGGAGGGTTGGCGATGGGCTACTTGCACAGATGAGGGGGGTGAGTAAGAATGTGGTACACAACCAACCACAAGAGAAACCTCGAACCCAATCCCAATTGTGAGGGGGAATCGAACACACACCTGGTCGCCTCAAGAACGAGACACATGCCCGACCATAAGAAGAACCCAAAACCCTAACCCAACGATGAGGGACAACCAGACACCCACCCAAATGCAAGGAGGAACCAGAACTAGTGAAATTGCACTTTAAACATTAATATAGTTGGAATCAAAAGATGAAAGAACCCACTGACCTAATGCGAAGGAGACTGAACCGAATTTGGAAGTTTCTTATATTGAATAACATGCCCATCACCATTATTACTAGCAAGCCACATTACCTTCGACCAGACTGTCATCCAATAAGCATTATCGTCATGGTGAATAATGAAAATTAGAACATAATGCGAATTGTCGCCTATCACAATGATGATGGGTTGCAAGTACATGGATCACATAAGCCACCAACATTGCACAAACCTTCCCCACACTCCTCGTTACCTTGCAACCAAGTAACCACCATTTATCAAACATACAAAATGTGACATGCCACCTCCATGATTGTACTTAGATGCGAAGTAACACCATCAAACCTCCCTATCACCCCATTCAGAAATATATATAAGTGCTCAAACGAGTTACACCATCAAACGTCCTTGCCACCCCATCCCCCACATCACACATATATATGCTCAATTGCCAATAAAATAACCTCATTATAAAGCAAATATTATAGGAAGTTTTTAGCATATTTTATTTTATATTAAAAAGATGCTCAATTTTCAATAAAATAAACTAATTTATAAAGCAAATATTATACGAAGTTTTCACGCCACAATTATCCTTCTTGCTTTCACCATGGGTTGTTTATATGTTCATCAGACTCGACAGCAAAATCCTCGCATAGCAATCAGTCGAAGAGTTTTTCAACGTTAGTCGACAGAAAATCCTCGCATAACAATCACTCGCCGCTAAGAATCCTGTTGGCCCACGCTTTCCAGAGGGCCACGTCGTCGGTGGCACCCAGACGCCACTATCCGTATATAAACCCTTGAACTCCACCGATTTTTTGCCAGAGAGATTTATTACTCGAGCGTTGATAGGGCGGTGGAGGTGATCTCCCGTACCTCAATTATCTTGGCTATTTTTATCACGGAAATCTTCCCTTTATTGTCCTTTCTAAGGTAATCCAGCCTGTCTTTTCGCTAAATTCAGTTCCGGATAGATAGATTTCTCTCTGTTTTGAAGGGTCTCTGCATTGTCTTTCGATCTTGGAGGAGATTATCACAAAAATATTGCAGATCAAGGGTTTCTTAGCGAAAAAGGTAAACCTCGAAAATGGCGGGTGCGGATCAGGCCGGAAACAATTTCGACGCCAAGAGCTATGACAAAAACATGCAGAGCGTGTAAGTAGAACGACTCATGTCCTAGTTTCCTCCTTTTCATGTATATTTGTCTTTAGGGTTTTCAGCGTGTCTTGGGTTTTGAGATTTATTTCAACGCGAAGATTTGGTACTGGGTTTCTAGGGTTTGTAAGATTTGTTTCATCGCTTGTTATACGTTGCCTCGATGAAAAATGCAAACACTTAATTGGAAATAAACTTGAATTCATCTTGGAAAGCTGCTTTAGGCCATAAGGTGCCCGATAAAAAATATTTATATTTATATAACAGAGTTAAAGCTTTCTTTCATGTTTTTCGCCTTAGTGATGGCGTTTTTTTATCTCATTTGTATTCTGATTAGTATAATTCATAATAGGGTTTTGGTTTGATTTGCGTGTTTGCTGGTTGAGTTGGGTTTTGCTGTTTGCCCTTTTGCGTAGGGTTTTCTAGATCGAATTTAAAGTTTTGTATTTACATGGCAGGGATTTCAATCATGAGTTGTTTTTGTCTTTTTCTTGTTGATTTCTTTTTGGATATTATCAAATCTGTTTCAATGCCCAATGTTGGGATCTCAGCAATTACCAATTCTAGAACCTTTAAAATTATTAACTATGTGTTTTCCCTGTTATGTCGATTTTATTGTTTATCTCATGATGTCTCTAGATTAGGAATACTTTTATTAAAGATTGTTGAGAATGGTGTTTGATGCTGATTACCGAAAGTCCATTTTTTTTTTCTTCTTAGTTCGAACCGCTATGAAACTTCGAGCTATGGGGAGTGCCTTTATTAAAATTCGTTATCAGGAAACATGATTTTTTATGTTTTTTTTTGTTGAGTGGCAGTCTTGGAGGAGAAGAACTTTACTCTACCTGGGAGGAAGTTAATGAAACTTTTGATTCGATGGGGCTTCAGGAAAACCTTTTAAGAGGAATTTATGCATATGGTATGTGTGATGAGAACTATCGATGATATCTATATGGCCAGAAGGCTACCTTTCTATACGTTTAATCAAATTTTGGTATCTGTTATCCACAAGATATAATCAACGCATATGTGTACACACTATATGGGTTTGGATTGTTATTTAACCTATACGAACTCTGAATGTACAGGTTTTGAGAAGCCATCTGCTATCCAGCAGAGGGGGATTGTTCCTTTCTGTCGAGGTCTTGATGTTATCCAGCAAGCACAATCAGGAACAGGAAAGACTGCAACATTCTGTTCAGGAATTCTACAACAGTTGGACTACAGCGTCCCTGAATGTCAGGCTCTGGTTTTGGCCCCAACACGAGAACTAGCCCAACAGATAGAGAAAGTTATGAGGGCACTTGGTGATTACCTACAAGTAAGAGTACATGCATGTGTTGGTGGGACAAGCATTCGAGAGGACCTCCGTATTCTCCAAGCTGGTGTTCATGTTGTTGTGGGGACACCAGGTAGGGTCTATGACATGCTGCGGCGGCGTGCCTTGCGTCCTGATTCAATCAAAATGTTTGTGCTTGACGAAGCAGATGAAATGCTATCACGTGGATTTAAGGATCAGGTAATGTCTACATTCTAGCGATAATAATGAGTAATCACGATTTCTTATTAAGGTATTTTTAATGCGAAATTTTCTTGATTGGTGCCCATTTTTTATTTTATTCTTACGCCCATTTTTTATTTTATTCTTACTAGATATATGATATCTTTCAATTGCTGCCTACAAATCTCCAAGTTGGTGTTTTCTCCGCCACCATGCCTCCTGAAGCCTTGGAGATTACTAGGAAGTTCATGACTAATCCTGTCAGGATTCTTGTGAAACGAGATGAGCTTACTTTGGAGGGTATCAAACAATTCTATGTCAATGTAGAGCGAGAGGATTGGAAGCTTGATACACTGTGTGACCTTTATGAAACTTTGGCAATCACACAGAGTGTGATTTTCATCAATACCAGGCGGAAGGTAGATTGGCTCACAGATCAAATGCGAGCTAGAGATCACACAGTGTCTGCAACCCATGGTGACATGGATCAGAACACAAGAGACATCATTATGAGGGAATTTAGGTCTGGATCTTCTCGAGTGTTGATCACCACTGACCTATTGGCCCGAGGTATTGACGTACAACAAGTGTCTCTTGTTATCAACTATGATTTACCAACACAGCCTGAAAACTACCTCCACCGTATTGGTAGGAGTGGACGATTTGGTAGGAAGGGTGTGGCCATCAACTTTGTTACCAAGGATGATGAGAGAATGCTGCAGGACATTCAGAGATTCTATAACGTGGTAATTGAAGAATTGCCAAATAATGTCGCTGATTTAATTTAAAGAATTGCGGAAGCAGCATATCTGTACTATGCAGTGTGCATTGAGTTGAGTTCGTTATCTTTTGGCTTAAATACTCTTCCTACCTCTCGTTTCTGTAAATTGTTAGCAACTGTTTTGTGCGGTAGAGTATTCTGTATTTCTTGGACCTCGATGACAGTATTGCTTTGTTGTAATCTTATCTGAGAGGGAGCCATTTTAAGCTCTTTGCTTACCCTCTCAGGGTTTTATAAGTTTATTTATAATACGAGGTTGAGCGAGTGTAATGAGTTTTCTGCACTTGGATGCTATTCATATTTTGACTTATTTATCAATCAAACTAATTAAATATGATTCTTCTTAACTATCGTACATCTATTTGATTTGTGCATTTTGATTAAGCGTGCTTTTTCAGCTACTATCTGTATCTGTATTTTAATGCTAGTTAGAGTAGTTGCTGAATTCTGTCTCTCTCTCTCTCATGTATATATACATATATATATATAGAGAGAGAGAGTCTGTATCTAATATATCCCTATCCAGTGACTGCAATCATATATTATTGATTCTTATGGTGGTCCTATTATATATAGTGAGTGCCGTCAACTGCATGATACACATTTAATTTTAACTCATACGTAATAAGTCATCAATATCTTTTTAATTGTCATATCCAGGCCATGTACTAGAAGAAACCGGAGTGCAATCCTCTCTTTGCCTCTGGTTTTTGGGAGTCTCAGATTTACAATATCTTTTTCATTGTCATATCCAGGCCAGGTACTAAAAGTAACCGGTGGTGAAATCCTCACTTTGCCTCTGGTTTTTGGGAGTCTCAGATTTGCATTGCCTATCCTGATTCATTGATCTTTTTCAATCCTGGAACAGGCTGATAAGGTGCGTTTGTGTGCTTGTGTATTTCTAGCTTGTATATTTGGATCAAACAAATTAACAGTTTTCATGCACATATTTAATACGATGAAATGAAACACATATTTAATACGATGAAATGAAACCAGTTGTAAACTGGTGGGATTTTATTTCCACTAACCCAGGTTCCATTCCCACCGTGTAAATGCTTGCAATCTCTCTCATCTATCTGCGATTCTCCAGAATAACATGCCCCGAGAGATTGACCCCACTTTGGCCAAAAGAATGGGAAAGTATCTGTTTTTTAAAATATAATAAAGTGAAAGTTTTTCTACTTACTATTAGATATATCGAAGTAGAAGTCTTTCTTCTACTTGGTATTTTAAATAGTTATATGTAATATATTTACACTGGCATTGATGTAGAGTTAGCAAGAGTTAGTGCTGGATATGTGAAAACATATGGCTATCATAATTTTGGTTGGAAAATATTGGTTTTTAATAATATTTGAAATTATTTCAAGATTTGGATTAGAGGGCAGGGAGTGATTTGACCGCTGCATTTTTCAGTTTATAAAAAATAATTAAAAAACAAAAATGAAAAATATACACCTAGCCAATTTCTCTCCATATATCCTTTTGCATTTTGTTTCACCACCATAGAGTCCTGCCACATTGGATTGGGAAAGCTTTAATGTGTGCATTTAATAACTCACTAAACTTTAAAGATGTGTTTATGGGGTATGTGAGGTGTGCTGTACTCACTACAAAAGATAGATTACTCTCTTCTTCGAAACCTCATGAGTGATGTTAGTCCTGCTACTGCAAAAATGGCAGTTACAAGCGTCATGAGTGATGTTAGTTCTGCTACTTGCGCAAGTGAATTATTTTGCACAGTATGCGCTCTGTGGTCTCAACTGGGGCTATATAAGATCAGATCGTCTGGCTGTTGGAGTGGGTTTGTGCCTTGTTGCAAAAGGTGACCCTGTTGCAGATGGTCTCTATGTCTTCCTCGTCCTCTTAGAAAGAGGATTACAAAACTGGAGGCCATTTGGAGGCTGATGCAGATCTTTCTTAGAGGTGATAACTCTGTAAAAGACAGACCTGCATGCATGCTACTTAAGAAGAGATACCCCTTTCTTGCAAGAGAATAAAAGAGTGGAACCTAAACCGGAACTGTGGCAGGGAGGTCTATTTGACTGGTGGAGTGTGATCCTTCGGTTGCATCCTTTTCAAGGTTTTGTGTTTTTGGGTGGAACATGAATAAACTAGTATTTAGGAACATATGTATGTTCATATAGTGACCTTCGTGGTTTCATGTTGTTGTGCTTGCCCTTTATTGGATCTTTACTTTGGCTGCTGTCAATATTGATGAGAAACAAGCTGGGGAAGGTCTTGGTATCACTGGAATCATTCTTTGCATGTTTGGGCTTCTTTATGATGGGTTTTGGAAGAGGTTTGGCCTACCTGGGAGTGGCCGTTGTTGTGGGCGACATAGTTTGTGCAATGGCCTTTCTGCGTGTGAGGAAGTTTGCACTGGAAATTTCTATGAGGTTTGTGATGATTAGCTTTATCCTGAGGAATGCCTCGGCCAAGATACACAGAGAGCCCTGAGAGGTGCTTCACCCAGTTTGGCTCCCCTGGGTCATGAACCAGGATCACCAGCCTTGTTACCACCGACTGTGAATTCTCTCGCTTGGGCCGTCACTTATGAATGTTCAATCTTCAGTATCACCAGTTTTGAGTCCTATGCATTATATGTTGGAAGCTTTCTTCCTCTATAGGGTTGGTCCCCTATGCGGGAAGGGTCGATGTTTCATTTGTCTAGCTTCTTCACAGCAGAAACAAATGTTGCAAATTCTCCAGTATTACAATCAGAGGATGCACATAAAGAGGCAGCTTAAACAGAAAATTCAAAGACTGACCGATTCGATGAATGCATCCATTCCCCTAAACCTGTAAAGTTAAGAACGTGGCATCCAAGTGGATGCTTACTGTAATTCTATTCCTGTGGTCGATGGCTGAGAGGCTAAGTTGGATTGCGCTGGAAATTCCAGTATTAGAATGAATGGAGATAATGACTTGTCCTGTACTTTTTGTCCAGTGTCTATTGTCGCAGTTTACATTTCCGGTTTGGTTGATTCTTTTCTTTATTTGCTACACTGGTTAGATAGAAATGTTCACTGGCATTGTTTTATTGTCTGTGATCTGTTCTTTAAAATTTGCATTACAGGACCTTTTCTTACTTAGAAGGGGTTGACTGGCACAGGACCAATTCTCCGTTCTTTCCATATCATCCATGTCTTTTATGTTGCTCCCACGGAGCAGCTAACGTTTCCCATTGATGTATTCTTGCCTGTAGATACTCCAGATATGAGATTCCATCTCTCTTGCCATTTCGAATCTATCCATGGGAAGGCAAATATTATTGGGTGAGTTGGTAAAGCATACACATGGCATGGAGCATCTTAGGTCGAAATGGGATGGAATGGTAACCTCCATGGAAGAGGAAGAGTCAAATTGGAAGCTAGTGGACACTTGGGCTAGATTCCCTAGCCTTATGACAACAATGATGGAGCATCTATGACATCTATGACAAACTTTAGATCTGACTTCTAACATCTGACCATTAGGACATGTCAGCCCAAAAAATAGGCTCAAGGAAGCACTCATGGGAGTTGGAGAAGCCAAAGAGACTCCTACTCGAATTGAGAGAAGATGGAAGGTTGGAAAGTAGGAGACAAGTGACAAATGTGGAATATTTCCTAAGTGGAAATCTTTAGAAGCTAATGGGAGGAATTCGACTCTTAGAAGGTTCACGTTGGTTATAAAATGTAGAAATCATGAGAATGGCTTTTGATGATTTGAGATAAATTGCATTTGTGAAGAGAGGGCTAGTGGATGACTAGTTTCTTGCCTTAGCCAATTTCGAGGGTGAAAGATGCCCATCCAAGTTGGCGTTTGGAGACGCCAGTCAGGTCTTTCATGGAGCTTTAATGGAGTTTTATTTGTAGGTATCAGCTATAGGGCAGCTCGTGGTTTTGTATAGTGCAGCACCATCTCTCAACCATTTCAAGTTTTGAAGGCATATTCATGCTCCTTGAAGGAGGACATTTTTGGTGAGCTCTTGTACTTCTTGGGAGAGCTTTTCATGATGTATTTCTGATTGTAATAAACATTATATACTATGTTCTTCATCCTCAGAAAATCTCAGGTTGAAATACCAAGTGGTTGTATGTAAAAATGAAGATTAATGAGCAAACAATGTCCATTTCCCCACTACATTGATGTATGCCATTATAATGAGGATGGTTTCGAATAAATGAATGTTTCTCGGATATATTTGTGATGAATGGATTGCCATTGATGTGTATTACAAGTTTCATATTCAGTACTTGAGCATTTGAAGCCATTATACTCAATTTATTTGCATTTGAAGAAGATTTGGTGCCATTTCCCCAAGGGTCGAATTAGTGGTTTTTGCTGTCGTTTGGGAGGGGTTTGAAACAGACTTAATAATTAATGAATGGTGCATTTTGGACCTTAATAACGTCCTTGAGGCATCCCCTACCTCTGTTAAGAAATTCGAGTAGGTTGGGAGACATTTGGAAGGCCATTTTCAGTACTTACCCCAGGGGGATTTGAACCCCAATTTACTAGTAAAATTGCATACTTGGTCCAAAATCTTAAGAGTTTGCAGAGACCCTTTGGTGGCCATATATCATCCATGAACATCATATTCAAGTCCTAACATCAGTCACATACCTTCTCAGAAGATTTGGGAGCATTTTGGGCAAAATTGGGACCTAGGCATCATATCCAAGTCCTAACATCAGTCACATACTTTCTCAGAAGATTTGGGAGCATTTGGGGCAAAATTGGGACCTAGGCATCAAAACTAGTCAAGGGTCGAAATTGGAAAAAAATGAAAAATTGGGCATTTTTATAAAAATTGAAAAAGGGACATTACAGTTGGGAGGCAACACCCAAAAATCCAACACAGTTGAAGGTTGGTGTGGTCCAGGCCGGGTGTGATCTCGAGTGATTTTGACGGCTTAGAGGCCCTTGGGTTGCAGTTTCTTAGTTTTTTAACCAATGATGGAAATGCACTGGCCCTGAGTGACATGAGTTTTTTACAAACAAAAAAACACATACTTTATCAAACAAACTTTAAACAATGGAAATCATCATTCCATAACAAATTCATGATCAAAATATCAAAATAAACACACTTCATTCCAAAGATTAAAATAAAAGTTGTTCGAAAACTTCAAACCAAAAATTAAAATACAACTTGTAAAATAAAATTCGCATGATATGTAATTACACAATACATTTAAAAAAAATAGACTTTACAATTGCATAATACATAGTTTACAATGCATTCATTTCTTTTCATGGTTTCATTTTATGAAGATATAGGGGATGGATGTCTATTGTTGAACAGGACCAGTTGTTGTCATACTGGTCCCACACAACCACCAAATAATGACATAAAACCACTCACATATTATACATAAATATTTCATATTAAGTGCAGTAAAACTTTAAACTATGTTAAAAAATTGTCTATTAATTGACTCGGCCAACATGTGTCCATAAATAGTCTTTATGTACAAAAGAGTACAAAACATCTTGTCCCAACTACCTATAGATCTTCTTGCCCATATGAAAGTACATGAACTACAAAATAACCCTCATCAAATTTGCCACCACTACAAGGTAACTATCAAATCAACCCCCACGGATCGCTATTGGAGCCATCACAGAATTTATTGGTGCTAAATATCCCAGGCCACATCCATCCCTGTCCAACAAATGACACCTTGAATGTCAGCCATAACTATTGGTGTTTCATGGTAGTTCAACAATTCAACCCACTATGCTCAATAAATGACACCTACCCATTAAATGCACTCATTAAACAGATGAAAGCACAAGGATCATTAAACAAACTATATACAAAATTGTGAACCAGGTGCATGCATGGTTGCACATCCCCATGCATGGATGACTAAAGAACTCTTTTTGAATTGGCTTACTCACTTTGCTGCATCTATACTAGGCGGTGTCTCACCTGTAAATAGACATCTGCTGGTTTTAGATGGACATGGAAGCCACATTGCTGTGCAAACAATTGAGGAGGTTAACAATTTGGGCATCGACCTATTGACACTATCTGCTCATACCACTCACAGATTGCAACCCCTAGATGTCAGTGTGTTTGGGCCTTTCAAGAACTATTTTAGGGGTCAACGAGCTTTATGGATGGCAAAGAATCCAGGGGTGGAGGTAAAAAGGTTTGAGCTAGCCGAGCTTGCAAGTAAAGCCTTTAAAATGGCTCTCACACCTTCAAATATCAAGGTTGGGTTTAAGAGGACTGGAATATGGCCATTGAATTTTGAGGCTCTCATGCATGATACTAGTTGTAGCCAGGCATTTGAACTGGATGGTCAGGAAGAAGGGGATGTCCAAGCACATGTTGATGGCCAAGAGGATGTGGAAGTAGAGGAAGACGTTGTTGATGCTGATAATATGATATCCCTCTCTCAAGGAGGACCTTTCTGTGGTGATGATGATGAACATGTAAGTGAAACACAATATAACAATGAACCATTTGACAGTAACATGGAGGTTGTGAGATTAACCCCACCATCATGGCTGGCATAAGCCATGATGAATTTGGACAAAAATAATGTTTCAAGAACCAATGAAGAAAGCATGAACATGCCTTCACAACCAAGAGAATTGGAAGATGAAATTGTTCATTATTTTGTGGACAATGGAAATCTGGAAGAAGATATTGTCCATAATGAGGTTGCGGCTGAAGAGGACAATATGGTTCAAATAGATGTCCAGAACATTGACCCAAATATTGAAAGGTAAGTGTCAAGCAAGGAGTAGCAACTGCCAACAAAGGGCCAGTTGCTTGGTCGGTTCCTAAAGCTATCAGTAGAGAGTGTCAGCAAAAAGAAGGCCAGCAACAACAGACAATCTTCGTCTATGCCGAAGTTCACAGTTACTCACCTCAGAAGACTATATACAACTATTGGTTGAGTCTGAGCATAAGAAACTTGAAATCCAAGATTTAAAACAGAAAAAGAATGATTTAGCCAAAGAAAAGCAGGTTGGAAGGATTGCTGCAACAAAACTTCGAGCACAGAAAAGGCTTGAAAGAGAGAAAGAAAGACAAGAAAAGGTCCATAAAAAACAGATGGCAAGGTAGGAAAAGGAATTGAGAAAGGCTCAACAATTGCTTCAAAAAGAACAAGGGCTGGCAGAAAGGGTTGCCATTGATGCAAACATAGTGGAGGAAAGCAGGATGATGCCAAACACATTGGAACATATTGTAGATAATACTCCATGTTTCTGAGACCTCCTAAACATCCAAGTACCCCGCTATCAACAAGTGCACATGTCCACTTTATTCCCTCCTACCAGTGCAAGTGTCAATCGTATGTATGATTATCAGGGGGCTCCACCTAATGCAAGGGTTAGTAGCACAAGTGTGCACTGTGGCTACTCAATTCCTCGATGGCTACAAGAGGCAAATTGGATATCATATGGAGGCAATCAGCCACAACATAATCAGCCATTGTTAAGTAGGCCAACCAACTTGGCTCAAGCAGGAAACTCAACAAGATTGGGCAGTGAAGATCTTGGAGGACATCAAGCATAGGGGTGTCATATAAGGGTGCCATAATTTTTGTTGTGACTACATTGCGATCTGGATTATTGTTTGTAACATGGCCATTTTGGAAACAATCCTAGGCCATTTTGGATACAATCCTAGGTCATAGTGTTCCCTACTATTTGCGGCATTGTAATCAAAGGATACAATCCTAGGCCATAGCGTTCCCTAGGTCATAGCGTTCCCTACATGTTTCTTTTAAAATAAATAAATCTCAACCTTTTTCATGATAATAGAAACAATTAAGAAAAAAATGAGATTGACAATTAGCAATAAGAAGGTGTTTATAAGATTGCGTGCTCCGACCAATTACTGTGTATCTAAAAAAACATTGTCATCATGGCAAAAAAAGACCATTATTATAAGCATCCAATTAAAGAAGCAATATAAATCATCCAACATCCTAACAACTTGAACAAAAACAGGCTTTTAGAACTTGTGAGTATTAGCATCCATCAATATAAATAATACCGAGAATGTATGATAAGTTTCGAACATAGTTTGTGTTGCTTTTCTTTTCTTCTCATTATAATCCTAGCATAATAATAACTAACTACCTAAATTTTTTTTACTTTAACGGAATGTTTTCTTGTTCTTTTAATATTTTTTTGTGTTATTGTTTTATGTTTTTTTTGGTTTTATTTCTTTTTGTTTTTGTTAAGTATCATTATAAACTGTTGATTAGTTACTCTTTTTATTTTAACTGATTTTTTTCTTCTTTTAATATTTTTTCGTTATTATTGTATTTTTGTTTTATTTCTTTTTGGATTTGTTAAGTATCATTATAAACGGTTGTTTAGTTCCTTTTTCTTAAAGTTTTAGAAATTTTTATTAGTTATTTGTTATTATTAAAAAAATATTATTGATATCCTAGTTGCTTTCTTAGCTTTTAGGTTAGTTAGGTTTTTATTTTTCCTATAGGTTTCTTTGTTTTGTTTTATTTGTTCTTAATAGACTTTTTAAGCATTTAGAGTTTCTTGTTTTCATTGTATTAATTAAGTTTAGATATGCTTTTAGGTTAGTTAGGTTTTTATTTTTCCTATAGGCTTTTTTGTTTTGTTTTATTTGTTCTTAATAATTTTTTTAGGCATTTAGAGTTTTTTGCTTTCATTGTATTAATTAAGTTTAGATATGCTTGCTCCTTCTTGACCCATTGTTTGAATATGGATTCAAGTATGGATTAAAAACATTGACACTATCATTACAATTGTTGTAAATCCAAATTTTGTTGATAACAACTCTATCTATAGAAATCTCAAAACTAAAAGTAATCTTTGTTATCATTTTGCGATGTTTTTCAATAACTTGATCTACCCACAATACAAATCATATACTAGGTAATTAGGAAAAATAGAATTCGAGATAAAAAAACGTTGAGGTAGAAATCTGGTCAGTCTTATTGCCAAGTTGGGTTAAGTCCGTCTTGAGTTGACTCTTTAACAGCAAATCAAATTTGTCGGTAGTGAGTTAGAGCCGCAAGTGCTTGTGACTAGACACTGGCCTATGGTTAACTTGTAGGTTAGGCACAATCCAACTTGTGGGTGGGATGGAAATGCTTGCCTAAAAGGAAAGGAAAAACCCTCATCTTAAAGCATTTATTTATGTTTTAGAAAGAGCATTATGAAAGTTCCATAGTCCACATCTAAATATTATGATCCAGAAAAAAGAATGCAACCTCTTTCAACACTGCGTATCTAATGTTTCCTTTGTGTTTCTTTTGATTTGTCATTTTCTGGACCATTTAGTCACTTGAGCTTTGCATCTATGCCTTATATCCTCGATTTAAATTAAGACGTTGAATTTTCCTTGTATAAGGGCTGAATGTATTTTTGGAGAGGTTACATTACACGTTGCACTAAGTAGGTGTTGCAGATGGAAAATTTTCAGGCACTTCCTAGCATTTCATGGTTGGTACTTAGTGTAAAGTTATTGGTGCTGATTATGATACTTGACTCTATAGAGACATTGATTGAGACACACAACAAAGGCGGTGAACTCAAGAGATCAACCTTAAGGCTTGCATGAAGCTCAAAGCATTCAACCACTCAAGCTAGCCCACTGGGATATATATATATATATATATTCTTCGTGTTGCATTTCGTGTGTTGTCATGTGATCTATACCATAAGTAATCTATTATTTTCTAGTTTTTTTTTGGTAGCGATGATTTTGTGTGTGCGTGTGTGTGGAATTTTCTTTGGTCTAACCCTATCAACATCCAAAATATGTTACAAAATAGTAAGTCTCATCTTTTAGAGAAGAAGCTCCATTTTGTTAGATTTTTTTATAAAAAATGGGGGTGTTCTTATGCCCTAGAGGCAGTGGCTATATTGTATAACATATTGATTGACTAAAAAAACAAAAAAGACAATACATATCAAAGATAGATAAACTAAAACTTCATGGCAACATTGAGCATTGAGTCCACTTGGGTTTCGGCGCCAAGTTCTTACATTTGCTCAACTTCAGGTAGGCTAGGCATAACTCTTTCCATGACAAGGTAACACACATAATTGGCAAGTTGCATAACAGTTAGGGTTGAAAGGGCCATACTGGACTTCTAATTCAACATTCTTCCCTTAGAGGTGATCCATGAAGGTCTCATTTTCCATGCCTCTGTTCTTTGTTGCTTGCAGTGGCCCATCTTGCTCCAACTTGCATGATTCTCTCTTCGCTTCCATTTCCTTGAATTCCAATTAAGTCTTCCACCTTGCAGATTGCAAAACAATGTAATTGAGGTTATCTTGAGTATTATCTGTATCTCAATTGTTGGTTCCAAGGCTCCATTTTCAAGCTTGAACTCTTGGCAGTGTGCAACAACAACATTGACACCTACTTGAAGCCATTAGCGCATGTGCTTGACAAGAGGGGAGAGAGTTCTCAAAGGGATTAGATGGTTGGGGAGGGGGGGGGGGAGGGCATGGAACATGGAATTTGGAGGGTATAGGTGTTGCAAGGAGGTGAAGGAGGGAGGTAGTTCAGAAGCAAAGGAGGGATGTGAAATATTGGGAGGGAATGATACAAGGGGTTGGGGTTGCATGAGCGAGGGAAGGTGCCATCCTTTGACCATAGGGGTATTGCATGCCTCATTAAGATTTGTGGAGGGAGATGGGGGCCCTCCTAAAAATGATCCCAATTTGACACTCCTTGCCAACTTGAGAGTGCCACTTGCATGAAGCACTATGATCATGGGATATGCTCAATGGTTCCTTTTGATCCTTATGAGTTCCATTAAGGAAGAACATTGTTTTTAAAGGGGCCACAACTATAATTAAAAAAATTCCTTCAAGCAAAATTTTGGGCATTGGTTGAATTGATATTTGAGGTCTTGGAAAAGGTTTCCTATAGGTTTTCAGGCAAGTTTGTGAACTCAAAGAAACTCTTAAAATTCGATTCCAAAGTATGCAAGTATGAAAAACACACACTTATGATTTCTCATCAATCAATCAAGATGAACTTCTCGAGCTATAAAATCTAGGGGAATGGTTTTAAACATGGCTATGTGACCACCCTTTGAGATCCATGAGTCTCCTCCATGTTTTACTAAAAATATTTTGGAGGAACATATTTATTGGTGATATCATCCACAATCGCATGAATCTCGAGACACTCTTTGAAGTGATTGTATACTTTATTGAGATAAGTAAACTAAAACCTCCCCCCTCTAAAAACCGTAGATGAGAATTTCTCTTTATACGACTTAAACAAGAACATACATGTGCTTTTGGACATGAATATCTAACTTGGGGAAAATATCGAGATACTTGATGGTTTATTGCTTGATCCACTAGGGAAACGAGGATGATTCAAAACAATCCAACATTTCTATAAGAAGATTCTATAGTGCCAAAATTTCAAGTCGGTTCATCCCTATGATACATCACTATAGGCCATTAAGAACGAACTTTTATGCTATTTGTGTGATATCAATTCCCTAGAAAATAACTAATATAAACGATTGATAGGAATTATATTGTCGAGATATCAATAGATGAACCAATCCAAACCACATATTTCAATTATACCCCTACGATTTTATCAAATCCCCAAAAGGTTATGGGGGTAATAACCTTTTAACTTTTGCTCACTTGACAAAATATGCTAAAGAAGAGGAATCAATGAGAGTTTGTATGAGGAAGTTATCAGTCCATGAAGTCAAGTAAGTCTGTGGCCTTGCGTTTTCCTAGGCTAACCTTACATCATTCAAATAAATGTTTTAAATTGGTCTTTCATTCAAACTTATGAATGAATATATCATACAATTGATTCTTTGTTTCAACATTTGAAAGACAAGACTATATTTGACCATTGATTGGGCCCTTCAAAAGAATTTGATTATTGAAATCACCTAAGGAGAAAACATCTAGAGCAAAGATATATTATCAATAAAACAACAAAATTAGAAGGTACAATATTTTTCTATCAAACTTGATATTTACAACAAGAGAAGGGTGCCTTGGAGGCAACCTACACTTTCCTCCCAACCCCCCTCTCTGTGTTTTCTCAGATCCCAAATTGTTCCATTATCTAAGACCTCTGGTTACCTCCAATTCTTTCATCTTTTAACCATCCAATCTCCAATTTAAAATCACTATTCAGTTAGGTACTAGTGGCATTTTAACCAACATGACATTACAAATCCTAATATATGTCTAATACAATATGCTCATTGCAACGTTTGATGATGCACTCTAAAAGACGAGGGAAGTTGTTGGTCAGCAAATTGCAATGCAAGAATGCCTATTGTGTAATGGATTGTCTAAAGCTTGTTCTAGCAAAGTAGCAAATCCTAGCGTCTTGTTTAAAAGACAATAATAAAATGATACCAAACTCTGTTTAAAAATGCAAAAAGTCAATGAAGATGCTTCACATACAAAGAGACTAATTACAATGGGATATCTTTGCTCATCAATTGACATCAAATGCAACAAATACACACACGCATCTTTTACTAATAAAATGACACCAAACCTCGTTTAAAATCACAATTCCGTTGATGAATATAAGCAAAAAGTCACTCAATCGAGATGCTTCACATCTAAGGAGATCATATACAATGGAATATCTTTTATCATCAATTGAAATCAGATCTAGCATATGCGCGCACACACATATTTTGCATACATGTACAATACAATACAAATAGTACAAACCGATTATGTTTTGAAATGCAATCAACCTATTTTTTGAAGAGCTCCCAAGCGAGCAACTAAATCATCATCATCTAATGGAAATGAAAATTGTATTTTTGCTTTGGAAGCATTTTCATAGATACCATCTTTCTCTTTAGCTATCGCCAAGTCCTTATAGAGATGCCATGGTGATATGGTCTATGAATTTTTATAGAAGCATGCTCTTTGTCTAGGTTTGGCAGGGCACCAATGTAGTTTACCATCTCCCTTATGTTTGTACACTCCTTGATCACCAAAAGCCAATGAATTGGTGTATTGGATTCTTGGTTTCTCTAGCTCGTGGTTGGAGAAATTGAAATTGTACCAACTTGTGATGAGTTGTGAATATGCACATGTACTTCATCTCTCATATATAAATAAAGTGTTTCAGTTCTCCAATTTATTAATAATGTACTTGTGTCATTGGAGTGTTCCTGGAATGAACAATTTGCACTAAATAATAAGAACCTACATCTATTTATGAACCCTGCAATGTTCCCATGAGTGTACGGACAACCATAGATCCATAACAGATTCTTCCTATTAAAATTTCTAAAAGCATAACCATTCATGCACATACTGTACATTGAAATGCTATGTTTGTATTTAGCAATATTCAAGTAATCAAATTGACTATAGAAAGGACCATAAAATGGCATAAGTGCTACTATCTGTTTGGGAGGAACAAATACATGTGAAAGGATAAACAACCCAAGATTTGTAGCATCTATTTTAGACTTGGTAATCATGTAATTATTACCACAAAAGGAGAATTTAGTACCAACATTAGGCATAAACAATGAATATGGCCAAGCGCCATACAAAGCATGGTTGTAACAAGTTTTGTATTTACTTTGCAAATGGACAGGAAGAATGAAGTCATCACTACCCTCCAACAATTGAACTGACCTTGGTGTGTACTTGGACATTTTTGCTCTCAGATCATACAACTTTTTGGATTTCCTAGTAGAGATGTTTTGGGTGGTAGTGATATCATACTTTGACTCACTATAAATATTGGTTGACTCAACATAAGAAGATGGTTTGGTCAATTTGGGAGAAAACATAGCTGATTTGGCCTCTAACTTATCAAAAAAGGATCATATGGAAGTGTTCCTCCGTATCTTTTCTATATCACCTATTGAACTTTTGAGCATAGTGGGAGGTATTAAACCATTAAATTTGGGTAGTTGATCACTAATATAGTGGGATAGTGTGACACACCAAGGGTTCTCATTCAATCCTTTACATTTTTAACAACCACATACTACTAGGGTTTCATAAAAAGGATATAGTTTATGGTGAAGTACCATCGGCCCAGGATGGTGGCTAGAAGATGGCACGCTGTAATCAGTGGGGTAAAGTGGTTCTCCATTTTCATCTACCAGCTTCTTGTAGTATATTTATCTTGATAAGAGCTTGCGACATTTTTAGACTAGTGGAGTATATTGTGCATCCAAACTTGATCCCAAATCATGATCCCGTAAATCCAATGCATAATTTTTTTTTTTTAACATAAACGATTTAGGAGCTTTGTATTAAATAAAAAATAGATTACATAGATCTAGGGAAGGATTGTTCCCATAGTAAGACTGTGTCCAAGATTGCTTGTTCGTCCTTTACAATTCTATAGCTATTATGGAACTTTCCTAATCTATGAAGACTATAACTCTGTACAAACTGTCCGAGGAGGAAAAGGAAAAAACAAAACATTTCTGCAGAAGATGAATTTTCCTACAATCCAGAAGGACTACAGATTAAAATCATTTGTAACAAGATGACACAAAACTGCTCCTAAGTAAAGACTAAGTGAGACCAAAAAACTTCACCAGGTGGAAACCATTACAAAAAACCAGAATACAGAGGTATCGGAGATCAAGAAAACTAAGTCTGGCGATTGAGGTCCCGTTTCTTGAAGGTGCTTCCAGCTGAAGGGTCCGCCAATCCTCTTGTCTTCATGCCACTGTTTGCCTTCATTTCCAAGAAATTTTTCCCAATCTCTGTTCTCATGCCATCTATTTTTGCATTCACCTCGACAACCTTTCTATTGACAGTATCAATTTTAAAGTCCAAATTTGCAATACATGAAGCAACATTATCCACGTTGTTGGCCAGATTGACAATCCTCCCAGTCATCTGGCTACTACTCCCACATACTTCAGTGTGTGTGGCTTGAGCTAAGGAGTATAGACGGGAAATGACCCTCTTTATTTCCAAATTTTCGCTTCGAAGAAGGCGAACCTGGTCTTCCAGATCTTTGAAACTAAACTCCTCCTTGAAGCGTTGTCTTTTAAACGCCTGATGTGTACAAAAATTTCCACAGTCATCCTTTGCCGGAGAAGAGATCAGAATATTATCCGTTTCCAGGAGTTCGGATTGACATGGAGCTTGGGGGTGCTCCAAAAGACCTTCTCTCGCAAGGTATACCTTCATCGTGTCCCAGCTGAGATTTGAAAGAGCCTTCCCACGCCGCAAACATAGGGTAGGAGCCAAGTTGCCTTCCAACAATGTAGACCGAGCGGGGTTGTAGAAGCCCATGGTTTTGTCAAGCTGGCGCATGATCCTACTCTCTAGGTTCCAAACGAAGCCGATATTATGATGCCTACCTCTCTAGGAACGGGAATTAAAACTAGCACATGCCCTGAAAACCGCCATAAGGTTTCCATGCATGGAGACCAATTGTCTCATGCGTGAAACCCACCCCCTTTTAATTAATGCAGTGTGGGGGGGAATCCCGTAATGCAGCTCGTGGATTTTGGTCATTAATCCACCCCGACTAGGGGTAGGATTTAGAGTTGTGGCAATGAAAAAGAAGACGTGAAAGCCATTTCCAACAAGAGAATGACCAACCTTGTTATTCCAAGAGTTTTGAGAATCGACAAAACTTTCAAAGTGGGACTCTGCTTTAAGGAATCCAACTATTTTCAAAAGCATTTTGATTACTTACTAAAATCCCACAGTTTAAACCAGCTCCTGTGTTTGCCATAACTTCCTCCTGCGAATTATTTGCTCTCAGCACATGAAGGAAGTTTATTGCTTTGAATTCATTGACAATGCACTTGTGGAGAAAGTGCATCTTGGAGGATGGGTGCTTTCTATTCTTTGTCAAGTTCCTCGCTTCTCTTATGACCGTTAAAGAGTCCCCAAAGACAATCATTTCCTCGATGCCAATATTTCTTGCTATCTCTAATCCTTTTCTTAGGGCTAATCATTTTGCACCGTTGTTAGTCTTTCTGCCTATTCCCCAGGAATACTCCTTCTTCTTGTTCCCCTTAGAGTCATAAATGACTCCACCCGCTCCTACCATCCCAGGGTTTCCTTTTGAGGCTCCGTAAAAAAACGGAGTACTGCAACCAATTTTTTGCCAACAATTTTGAAAATCATTTGTTCCCGTTCTTAATTGCCAATTTGGAGGTCTGGCTCTTTTAGACGGCTTGATCCAGGTGAGAGAAGAGGGAGGCACAATAAGTTTTGAAACCCAAGCTTTTTCCTTTGCCAACAGAGGCTTCTTATTTATGTTGAACATTCCCTTCGTGGTTAGGGCCTCAACCCAGAGGGATTTTGTAGAGTCAACAAATTTGTTCGGACTAGTTTTTTTATCTTCAAATATCTCTTTATTTGTTGCTATCCAGATCTTCCAGCAAATGTATTTTGGTAGAGCTTCCCAAGCTCTTGCAAAATCTGGCTTCTTGTAGAGGGAACCTTGATAATAATCTTTCCAACATGCAAGTAGATCATTCCAAGTTGTTGGAAAACTTAGATTGAATTGCAGTTCTTGGATAGCACGAGACCAAACCTCTTGAGCGAACTTATAGTCCAAGAAGAGATGTTCGAGTGTTTCTTCTGTTTCTTTGCAAAGAATACATCACAGGGATCCTTCCACTCCTCTCTTCCTCAGGTTCTCCACCGTTAAGGTTTTGCGGTGCACTAAGATCTAGAAAAAAGCATAGATTTTTTGAAGACCATCCTTGCACCAAAAAATTTTCCACTTTTTGTCCTTGTTGGTTCTGTTATTCTTCCCATATACAAGGCGATATCCCTCTTTCACAGAGTATATGCCCGTTTTTCCCCAGCCTCTTCGATTTGAGTGGTGTCTATGAGTTGGAGCAGCACCTTGTAGCAAGGAGAGGAAGGTGTTGTAATATGCAATGAGATGCTCTGGGACCACCATATCTTTTCATCCATCCCATTTTCCTCTACTGGTCCAGGAAGAGATGTCGAAGAGCGTTGTTATATTTAAATTATCAAGCCAAAGTTTAATATCAACGAGCTCCAGCAAGAAGTTTGCAAGGGAGTTGGTCCCATAATTGTCTTTCCAAATGTTAATATGTTTTCCACAACCTGTAATCCAATATATGTTGCCCTGAATCCAATATTGAACTCCCTGTAAATATGTTGGAACTTAATCTCTGCAAACTAATCTTGGAGATTTCTATTTTTTTGTTTCCATCCTTCAAGATATGCCACCTGCAACTAAGAAGACTGGAGAGCCCACTCTATAATCACTTTAGAGTCACCGGCTACCTATAATTGATTGGTACCCCTCCCGCAATTCATCTTTAGTTGAAACACTAAGGAGTCATTCAATTTTAGAAATGCACCGGTTCCATATCTTAAACCAATGATCCTGTGATGCTCCATCAAAGTAACCAATAGGCCAACAGTTACTAAAACTAGGAATTCTAGCAACTCTAAAGTTTAAATCCTGGCTTTCTTCCTTCTCCTTATGAATTTCCCCAAATGCTCCGATTGATTTCAAACTAACTTCTTCAAATCTCTTTGGTTTCCCCTCAAATAATATCCCATCCCTATGCTTCCAAATTTCCCAACAAATGTGACATGGTAACTCCTTCTATGCATTAGCACCTTTTATACAATTACGAAAATAAAGACTTAGAGACTTATAGACCTAATTTTGTGCAATTTTAAACTCTTTTTTTACCTCACTAGTTTAGTGAAAGAGCCAAGAATAATCATATGATCAAGAGTTTAAGCTTCTCTATTGCACACCATACAAATATTTGGGCCATTGGCACCCCTTTTCACCCAATTATCCCACATTAGAATTATATTTTCCAATGAAAGCCACATAAAAGTTTTATCTTTAATCGAATGTTTTGTTTCCATAGAGAAGAAAACCACCATTTATGCTCAACTTCAATTGAAGAAAATCCTAATTGCATCATAAGCAATGTTTGCAGTTACCTTTCCAGACTTCTCATTCCATGACCAATACATTGAATCCTCAGTATCAACCAGTTGACTTCCACCTCGCTGAAGATCAAATAAATACTTGTTCCCTTCCTCAACATGAGACCCCTGTAGCTCCAACTCATGAGCTTGCTTCCATCTCTGGTCCCCCTGCTTTCATCATTAGTAACATCCATCTGAGCTAAAAAAATGAATACCTTTCGCTTTAATAAAATTTATCAAACGAGGATAACATATAGTACCTTGCTCCACCCACATAGGGGTCCTCCCCAATCCTAATACTTTGACCATTTCCTGGTTTCCAAGACAGCTAGTCCCCCATAATATGAAAAGAGCTGGTAAACAACTCTAGAAATTTGAAATTCCATTTACATTTTTGTTGTTCATTCTATTCCAATTAGTAATCGAAGCCTGCTTTAGATACTTATATTTTATGATCATACTCCATAATCCACCCAAGAATAAACACCTCCACAAACTTGTTACACCTAAAGCTTTCCCAAAACAGAAGATATTTTTAGTTCCCCATCCATCTAGCTCCTTGGGTCTCGCCAATCTTTCCCAATTCATCAGATGTACACTTTCGTTATGCTTATTTCCTGTCCAAACGAAACTAATTAGTCTTCTTATGATTTTATTCAAAACAGATTTGGGAATCTTTGCCAAAGATAACCAGCACAGTGGAATATTCTCAAGAACTGACTTCACCAGTAATAGTGTCCTTCCCAATGAAAGCCATATATTACACCAATGACCAATCCTTTTTTCTACTTTCTTCAATAGCCACTTACAATCCCCAACTAAGTAATTATTTGGTTTTGAAAGTAGCCCAAATATTTCATCCCCGAATCAAGTGATTCTCTTTGATATGGAAAGAGTTGATAAATAAGATCTAAGGTATCATGTTCAACACCATTTTGTAGAAATCATGATTTTGTAACACTAGCTGCCATCCCTATAGCTTCATAAATCATATCCAGTATTTCCTTGTAAGTTTGTCATTCACCAAGTGTCCCTTTCCCAAACAGTAACACATCATCTACAAAAAGTAGATGGGTGATTCTCATATAACAGTAGAAATTTTGACACCCTCCAGTCTGCCATCCATCTTCACCTTATCAATAAGTCTACTTAATCCTTCAACTATTAAGACAAAAATTAGGGGTGACAAGGGACAACCTTGTTGAAGACCTCTGGAACTTTGAAAAAAAATAGTAGGATCACCATTCACAAGAATTACAAAATTTGTAGATCTAACACACCCCATAATCAAATTTGTTGCTTCCAAACTAATACCAATTTGAAGAAGTACAAGTCTAAGGAAATCCCAACTAATCGGATCATATGCTTTAACAAGATCAAGTTTAAACACCAATGCATTCAATTTTTTTATCTTTATGTTATGAAGGCTCTCCTGGGCCACTTCATTAGCCTCTATAATTTGACGATTGTCCAAAAAAAAAAATTGTTCCTTTGAAATAAGCTTTGATAACATAGGATTAATTCTATTAGCAATCACCTTAGAAATGACTTTGTATACAAGATTACATAGAGATATAGGCCTTAGAACACTTAGGAATAAAAGCTATAAAAGTGGCATTTAATGCTCCTATAAATTTTTAGTTTATCCTATATTCCTCAACAACAACTAATAACTCAGGACCCACAATATCAAAAAATTTCAAGAAAAACTCCACAGCCCACCTATCTAGGCCTAGGCTTTTTTTATTTTACAAATCCAATCAAAATATTTTCTATTTCTTCCATAGTCACTGGATCCACAATACTCTTTCCTTCCTCAACAAAGAAGAAACTGGAATAATACTAGATGACCTTCATTTGCTTAGCAATAGAAAAATTCCGAGGATCCTTGAAAATATTCTAATAGTGACTGAGATCTGCTTCTCCAAGAAGCTTTTGATCTATTAAAATAGCTACCTCTTCATTTGAGATATCCCAAATAACATTTAAGATCCTTCTAAACTAAGCAAATCTATGAAAGAACTTTCTAATGTTTTGATCTCCTTGTGCCAACTAGATTGCCTTGCTTTTAAGCCTCTAAGTCTCCTCTTCAACTTTAAAATATTTATTCTTCTAGCTTCTAAATTTGTCACATTGTTCTTATCAAGATCTGACAAGGAACCAGTTGTATTGTTCTAGATCAAAGTAACAATTTCCCCTTGGATGTTGCTTAATTATGCCTTTAGTCCTTTCTTCTTTACCCTCTCCCATTTCATTACCACATATTTTAATGATTTGAGATTATTTATCAGAGCTTGCATTTCAAAAGGCTTCAATCTTTGCTCCAACGGATACCACATATTTTAAAGATTTGAGATTATTTATCAGAGCTTGCATTTCAGAAGGCTTCAATATCTGCTCCAACGAATACCAATGGTCTGAGATCAGGTTAGTGAACTCTTTCTCATTGATCTAGACATGGTTGAACTTGAATGGATAATTTACTTTCTCACCACATGCTTCCAATTGTAAGAAAATCAACAAGTGATCGAAAATGGATGTATTGACAACTCACAAATGATATCTATCCAATGAGACAGCTAGATGATCGGAAATAAGAAACCTAACCAATCTTTTTGCAACCCCCCAATACCAGACCGCCTATTCCTCCAAGTAGGACTAATTGATGCAACAACGACATTCAGGGTTAGGTTCAAATCTCCTCCAAATATGAAATTTTGCACCTTAAACAATCCATCATCCACCATCTCCTCCCAAAATATCCTTCTATTAAAATATGGTCTATAACAGTTCACCAAATTTAATTTCTAAGGCATATCCAAAGTGGTCCCCTCCAACAAAATCTCTACAGAAGACAAGTATGGAATAAAATTAGTCTTCCGAGGGTTCCATTCCAAGAGAAGACCCACTAATTGACCATTTGAATCAACAATACACATCTCCCAATCAACGAGTAATTTAGCAAAAATATATGGAGTTATCACACCACACACCGTTGTTTCCTGAATGAATACTACATCCGGCCTTATCTTCTCAAACAATCAACACAGGGATAGTGTTTTAGGATGATCCCACACATCCCTCACATTCAAAGAGAGAATAATTATTTTTTACCCCTTGCTAGGGATTTTTGAGCTCGAAGTGCCCTCGGACCTCCATAGGAATTGCCAATATGCTTCTCATTGATACATTGTTCTTGCACGTCTTCTTCAAACTTATAGTTTTCACTGGAGAGAAGTTTAAGCACAAACCCCCTTTTGTTGCACCTTTTAGTTTTGAAGACCCATATTTGTTGGAAGAAGCAGCTGTTACCTTAGTATTATTATGACATGAAACTTCATTCACAAAGTTCAATATCTTCACATTCTCATTTTATATATGAACATTCCTAGAAAACACCGGCAAATAATACTTTTTAAGAGCATCTTTATAGGAAGGGATTCGTGAATTAATCATCTCTACTTCCATATTAGATGCACTCTCCAAATTTGTTGAAGTAATTTTGATCCCCTCACCCCTTCTCATCCATTAACCCAGCCTCCACAATCGACCTCTTAGAAGAGAAATCAGCCCTCCCAACAACTCTTCCATCTAAAAAAGGGCTACTAATGCTACCCCTATCCTTAGGAGAAATAGTAGACATATTCAAACCAAAGCTTTCCATGCTTGTAATATTTTTGAGAAGAACGACATTCTCCTCTGGAAGAAATTCCGCGGGACACAAATCTTCATAATAGTGTTAAAGTTACAACATCATGAGTCATTCTCCAGGTCAATCTTTTGTGTCAAAATTGAGCCTCATGTGTCGAGGTAGTGCCTTATAGGAGCCTGAGTTGGACTCAAGAACGGTTAAGCTTCATGTGTTGAGGCAAGTGCTTTGTTTGTCAAAGTGATGATGTTGTACAGTCTTGCTAGTCAAGGCTAAGGTGTCATGTGTCAAGACAAATCCTCATGTGTTGAGGTGATGCTTTGCATGTCAAAGCATGCATGGTGTGTGATGTACTACTAACCATGGTTGAACTATTAAGTCTCCTCTAGAGACTGGCCTCCTCTAGAGTGAATTACTTTAGCATATAACCACTTGGAACGATAGTAGGAAAATATGATCACATCATTGGGAAAATATCCTTAGTATATTTGATATGATAATTAAGCTGGCACATGTGGACCATGCAGATAAGACAAGAGATAAAGATAAGATCTGATAAGATACGAGAGAATTCAAAATTGCACATAAAAGAATTAATTAAGAGATAATTTGAATTGTTAAACTTCAGTAAATCAAAGGAGAACTCGAATTGATCACTATAGTGATGTTAACAAGAAAGAATCAGTTAAAGAAAGTTAACTAAGTGATAACAAAGAAGATCTAGTTAACTAAGTGTTATTGCATGACGACACTTATGTGAAACTAAAAGATGACACTTATGTTAAACTAAAAGACGACACTTGAGTTGTGACACTTGCATGACGACAGTTAAGTTAGCCACCTAACTATGTGGGCAAGCTTTCGGTTAAGGGGCGAGTTCATCCTAAGACTCAGTTCAGTGAGTTAATGCATTGCATGCGAAGTGGGGCACTCTTCTTCATGCAAGATTGATACATCCAGATGGAGGGCGAGTTCATCATGAAGTCGAAAGATAAAAATAGAATTCGATGCATGTAAAGAATATATAAATATTTTATAAAGGATTGATGAATTCAATGTTAAGCGAATTCTCTTCTTCCTTGAAGGAAAGGCGCTTCTATTTGTGCATGATATTATTCCAAGTCTCTCTTCTTTATCTTTCTCTTGCTTTGTAATTGCACCAAGGGTGCTTGATGAAAAGACATTATTTGCTATCTATCAATATACTAAGGAAGGATTTTCTAGGGTTTCCATCCTCAAGTCATAGAGGTTTTCCCCAGGGTAAATTCATGTGTCGAATGTGATTGCTTATGTATGATTTTTATTTGATTTCAAGTACTATTGAATTTTCGAATTAAAGATAAAAAAATTAACAAATAGTATGGCGATTTTTTAGGAAAATTATTGAGAGAGTTTCCCGACTCTAACTCCGCCGAAACTTCATCCCTACAACCATCCTCCAATTCTTATGAACAACTCAAAACCCCCTTATCTCCTTTAACTATATTTTTCCCGAACACCAAAGTTTCTAAACTTTTTAATAACCCCAAATCCAAATCATTCAAAGAATAATAGAAAGAAGGGGATATATGTTTTAACTTACCCAACAAGGAAGGATTCAACTCTGAAAGTTGCACCTTTGAGAGAGTAGATTGGATATCCACATAATACTCTTCACCGCTAGGCTCTAATGCTTGGACTGCATCTAGAAACACCATCTCACCATCTATCATCTAATCCGAATAAGACTTCTCCGACCCCAGCCTCTCCCCATTTCACCTATTCCTCAAATGCACAACCTGTCAACAAAGGGTACGTCTAATAGGAATACCCAAATAGTCAAGCTTTTGAATAAAAACTCTCCTCTTCCATTCAATTTCTATTTCCATAGCTAATCCATGACAAATATTGATCTCAACCAATACTTGGATGAGAGGCTTATATTCACTAGTTAACATTTTATTCTCAATATGGATGAAACAACCTAATTCATTTCCCATCGCTTTGAAAGCATCTCTGTTCCACATCTCAAGTGGAAAACTCAGAATAAGTACCCATATGTTACGAAGATAAATCCTTTCAGTAGATTGATCAAAAGTATGAGTCCAACACTTCAACATCAAGATCCCCTTACCAAAAATCCAAGTACCTCCTAATACCTTTGAGGCGTCTTCTTCATTGACGAATTTGAAACAAAACCATCCCTTGAGAAGATATGAAATCACGGGACAATAGCCTAAAGAAAGATCCCATTTTTTTTCAACCCAACTCCCGATATATTTTCCATTCATGGCCCAATAACCAAATTTATCAACCAATTCCATTAACAAAAGCTCTGCAACCTCCACTAGCCCCACATCCCTTCCCAAAACCATTCTCTTCTTGCTAGACCTAGCTTTCCAGTCTCGACTCAGTCTATTCCCTCCTGAAAATGCTTTACTTTTGGGTCAGAACATCCAAAATCAACCCTATTGGAACCAGGGTTTGTGTGGATTAGTCCAATGCTCCCTTCCAAACGTCTCGTCCACTAGCTAGACGACACCACTAGACTATCCTTCTAATCCCACACATGGCTCAAGACTAAGACCTCTCGTTACCTTCTCATGACTCGGGTCCTTTTCTTTAGCATCCTGAGCCTGATGTAACAAATCAATAAATTTAGTGTCGGTACAAAATAACCTTTCCTAAGCCCATATATCCTCTTTACTTGGGTCAATTAGAAGCTCTACATCATCACTCAAATGTGACCATTCCCTAACCATGTCATCCAAGTCACTGGATAGAGACCAAACCCTTGCAAACGCCCTAAAACCCACGTCACCTTCCACCTGAGCTCTGTCATTATGTAGAATCAGCTCGCCTCCGGACAGAAACCTAAACCTCTCCATCACACACTTCTACAATACAAATAGTTAGAAAAGCAAGTTACTTTTGTGAGCTTGAAGACTTTATTCCCTTAAATATTCAGAGTTTCAAATGAATGGTAGAGAATAAAATTTCATTTTGGAAGGTAGTGCAACTTTAAAAAGAGAAGAGGTATGCTATTTATTTTTTGGTATCACCACATTGAAATAATGATATTAACTTGTGCTTTACATATAACAAGGGTTAGGAAAAGGATTTTTTTTAACTTGGGATAGTGGAAATACTTAAGGAGGAAGTGAAAATATTCGAGAAGGGCAACCACTAAGTTGAAAATGCTTCAAATTTGTAAGTATGTAAGGAAAGTTTGAAAAAGGCCAAAGTAAATAAAGTCATTTTTTCAAGTTGATGTAAAGAGTTACATATGTGTTTAATTCAAGAGATATGTTTGAGGATCATTGATGTAAAGAGTCAAAGTTGAGATTATTTTGATTGAAGCAATGAGTCAAAAGTCAAGTCAAGAGTCTAGTTGAAATAAGTAAATGTCAAAAGCAAGTTAAAATCAAGAAAATGTAAGTTACAAAAAGTCAAGTTAAAGTTTCAATTGTATCATATAATGACATCAATTAAGTTTGTCAATCCATTGTCATAGGTTATCTTGTTGAAAATTGTGCACAATTCAACAAGAAATTTTTTATTCAAGTACATAAAGATGAAGGTTGATGAAGAAAGAAGAAGATGCAAACTCCATGACAGAAAAAGATGTTAGATGAAAGTACAAGCAAAGAGTAATAGGAGCAAAAGAAGATAAATAATGGAGAAGATGGACTCTTGGGCGTGAATGAAAGAAGCAAGAGGTAAAGAATATTGAAGCAACAGAGGCAAAATGAAAGTGAGGAAAGATGAAGCAACAAAAGAAGAAAAACAAGAATGAATCAGTAAAGAGAAAGGCGTTGGAATTATTTATATTCCTTGGAAGGTAATAATGTCTTTGTATTATGTCGAAAGATATCCACAATCTTATGTAAAAGAGTAATACATTATATCCCATATTCATTATGGTAAAGTATACTCTTGATATTCATTATTATATAAAGAGATGTCATTATGGAGAATTATATTATCCCACATGTAATATGTGAGAGTAATTCCACCTCATCTCTTAGTATATAATAGAGTCAAGGAAGTCACATAACTCATCATGATCTTTACTTATTCACACAAGTATTGCTATATTGTATTGGGGTTATTGGCATTGCTCTCTTGTAAGCTTGAGGGAGATATTCTGGAGATAATAGAAGACTACCTTTCCGTGGACGTAGCCCAATTGGGTGAACTACGTATATCTGGTGTACTCTTTTCTCTTGTTCTATTTTTGTACTTATTGTTGATATATTATTGTTTTGCATAGATAGGTAAGCTAGTTTAGCTAGATCCACATCCCTGACAAAAGGTGCAGAAAATGGAACTGAATAATGAAACAAGGTAAAATAAGTAGCAAAATAATACCATGTGTCAATAATTGAGATGCAATAGAAATTGAAGTGAATTCATAGAAAGTGAAATCCCTAATAAGTTTGATAATCCTTTTTGATAATGTTGTTTTGATAATTGAAAAGGAGATGGTCATGGTCATATGTTTGTAAATGGTCTAGACTAGACTAAAATGAAAATGTGTGTGAAATTTGTATTTACTTGAGTTAAATGATGATGTAATCCATAATGAGGCAAGTAAACCCCCATTACTGGATTGATGATGGTACTTGGTAAACAAAAAGCTACTTGTCATGACAAAAAAAGGTTCATAGTCAGCTAGAAATCACTTGATGTAACCTATGGTTCGTAGTAAGTTGAAACCATTTCAAAATTGTAATGGTTAAGGATAAACTAATGTACAGACCAGAGGATGTAATGGTTGAAGGTAATCCATAAAACCCAATATATTATTATGAGTAAGACAAAGAAAATGCAAGATGATGATAGATGATGATGTAGGGAGAATGAAAAAGTTTGCATATGATTTAAGAATTGTTGTTGAACCATGTACAAGAAAGTTTTATAGAGAATCAACAAATACAAAGCTTGATGACCTGTGTATTTTAATGGATGGTAATTTTTTTATATGGAATTCAACAAACATGATGTTTATATTTTGCAAGTACAAGGTGAACATTAAAAAATATTGAACATGAAGAATGAAAAAGACCAAAGACGAAGATTGTAGAAGGCAGAAGATGAAGATAAAGATCATAGTTGAAGAATATTGAACGCAAAGACCATAAAAGAGGAAGATGAAGAATAGATCAATGAAAGGAAGAAGATTGTTGAATCACAAGTACTCATTAAGGGGGGGTATGAAGGATTAAATTTTATTTGTGATATTTAATGAATACATTGTTAAATATGTTTACGAGGAAGACTATGCATAAAAATCTACATATGTCTATGCATGGATGTTTTCACAGTATTGAAACATTGTTTCTATCTTCTGGAAATCCATTGTGTAGCAGTTTAGAAATGATCAACGTACGTTTTGGGTTGACACTACACTCATCTTCAGAATCAAAAGAAGCCTATGTGAAAAGAAAGGGATAGACGCATTAAATAGACTAAGAAGAAAGAGTTAGGCGTTTGGATGATAATGGATAAGGGTAAAAATTAGCCATAAGGTTTAGGAATTAGAAAAAAAAAATCTAAGATTAAATTATAAAATAAAATATGGGAGTTTCATAAGGAGAAAGTCTAGTAAAAGATTAATAAAAAATTATTAAATAAAAAAATATAATAATATAAAAATATTTAGGAATTCGAAAAGAAAAATATAAGATTAAATTATAAAATAAAATATGGAAGTTTAGTGAGGAGAAAGTTAGGTGAAAGATTAATAAAAAACTTAATTGGAGAAAATCGTTAAATGGATTGGAAGATTAACCTATTTATTATTAAATAATTTTTGTAATATTAAGAAGTTAAAAGGGAAAAATCATTAAAATAATAAATTCAAGTTATAATATAACAATTTGTGGAATTAATAAAATAAAATAAAATATTTTAGAAATAGTGGTTGAGGTTTTTACAATTAAAAGATTTGAAAAGATAGAATTGGATAAAATATAATCAATTAATTTATTAATAATTTAACAAAAAATTTATTTGAATTCTAAAATATTAATAAGTGACAAAGTTAAGTGGATTGTGGGAGTTGAGGACTACAGGTGATAAGAGTTTGGTTGTACTGAAGGGATCTTTTGACTATCGGGGGTAGGTTCTTGCATGGGGAATCCATGACGTGGGGGGGGGTGGCGGCGTTACCTCCCTGTATGGATAAAGGAAAGAGCATATCAAATGACAATGGTTTAGACCTTCCAAAGGGGACGGGAGGAGAAGGATTGAGTGGAATAGTTAAACCACATCAGCAACTAGGCGAACCTAGAAAACCAGGGCAATGTCTTCCCAAATCCAGGACTATTCCGAAACTTCAGATCGGGTCGGAGAGGGTGGGTGCAAACATTCAATATATGAAATATCATGCACTCATTGTTTGTAGGTATTTGGCCCATAGAAAAATATTTGGTGTGGTGGATCAATACGACTTGGAAACCCCAATGACACTATGATCTACAACTAGGAACCAAGGGTTTCTTCACAATCATATTCTTCAATGAGATAGACCAGACAAGGATCTTTGAGGGAAACCATTACTTTTTCAACTCTGCAGTTCTCTATCTTATGTCGTGGAAGGAACGTTTCAACCCAGATAAAGAAAATATGACTGTTGCCCCGGTATGGATACGCCTCTACTCACTACCATCAAAGTATTGGAAGGAGGAAATTATGGTAGATCTAGGAAATACTTTAGGGGTTTTCGTCAAAGTCTCAGAACAAACCAAGAAAATGAGGTATACCTCATATGCAAGGATATGCATCTACATGGATATCTCCCAAGACCTACCGGAAGGTATCGAGCTATCTTGGGAAGATGAAGAATGGTTCCAGGTAATAGATTACGAGCAGATCTTGTTTAGATGTCGTCGATGTCATGAACATGGGAATCTATTCAGAAATTGCCCCTTAGACACTCAGAATTGGAGCCAAATTGGTAGCTTCGGGCCAATACCCGACAATTGAGGCAACCTTTTCTTCTTCCCCAAAATTGTTTCAATCGTGTTTAATCTCCTGGAATATTCAAGGCTGTAACATCCCTTTGAAGAAACGAATCTTGAAAAGGAAAATAGATATAGAGAAATCCTCAATCGTGATGCTCCAGGAGACTAAATGCTCGAAAGCAGAGCTTAAAATGACCGGAGCAAAAATATGGAAAGGTTGTGAAGTAGTTGCCATCGATGCCAATGGGTCATCTGGAGGTCTAGGGATTTTATGGAACTTGTTAGAGGTAACCCTTTCTGGTTTCATGGCATCTCATTTTATTATAACTACTTCTTTTCATGTTATAGGATCTAAAGCAAGGGTTTTTTTGTCCAATGTCTATGGTCCCCCCATGGCATCCCTGAAACCACCCTTCCTAGATTCCCTACTATGGATGAGAGGCCTAGTGGGCCTTTCCCATTGCATGGTAAGGGCGATTTCAATCTAATTCGCAGTCTAGAGGAGAAGCATGGGGGAATTCCTTTAGTGAAAATTTGGCGAAATCATAGAGACCCTTAATCTAGTAGATGTAAGAACTTCCAATAGCCTTTTTACTTGGAATAACAAAAGAACTGGGGATAGAAGTATAGGCTCCAAGTTAGATCGTTTTCTAGTATCAGAATCCCTGGTGACAGGGGGCGGAGAAGTTTCAGCTATAGTTTTACCCTCTGCAGGTTCGGACCACTAGCCAATTAGCCTGGAATGGACTCGGATTGGAGGGCACCTACGAAGGCCCTTCTGTTTTTAACAATTCTGGCTTCTTCACCTAGAATTTCCTGATCTGTTGAAGCAATGGTGGCATGATTTCAGACCTCCTAGCGGGACGATTTTGTATCAATTCCAACAGAAACTCAAATATCTAAAAGACAAAATCAAGCGATGGAATAAGGAGTCTTTTGGGAATATCTTTGAGGAAAGGAAAAAAATGGACCATAAGCTAAAGGAGCTGCAGAAGAAAGCCATGGATTATGGCTATTCGAAGGAGTTACTTGCCAAAGAGACAGAACTGATGACGGATCTCAATAATAAGGAAAAGCAAGAGGAAATACTCTAGAAACAAAAATCACAGAATAGGTGGTTAAAAGAGGGAAACCGCAACACTAAATTATTTCATAGGGAAGTCATCCAACATCTTCGGGGAAATAGAGTGGTTCGTCTAAAATTGGAAGAGGGGAATTATGTGGAGACCCAACAGGATTTGGAAACTCACCTGAATGGGTTCTTCAAAAACCTCCTCGAAGAACCAGAGGTTCCATGCAGAGAAGCCCGAGAAAGTGTGCTCTAATACATCACATCTCTTATTACGGCGGATCAGAACCAACTTCTGTTAAAACCGGTCGATATGGGGGAACTTGAAAGTGTTGTGAAACAAATGGCAGGTGATAAAGCCCCTGGCCCTGATGGTTTCACAATGAATTTCTTCCATTCCTACTGGACTATGATTAATGAGGAAGTTCTGGAAATTGTGGAAGATTATAGGAAAACAGGGAGTATTCTAAAAGCCTTCAACTCAACCTTTCTTTCCTTAATTCCAAAGGAGAATGGTGCGGATGAACCAGGAAATTCAAACCTATCGCTATATGTAATGTGGTCTACAAAATCATCACTAAAGTCATTGCAAACCGGCTGAAACCCTTACTTCCAATGCTGATTTCTCTAGACCAAGCAGGTTTTGTGGAAGGTAGACAGAGTCTGGACGGCATCCTCTTGGTGCATAAAACGATACATTCCTTGAAATCATCAAAATCTTCTAGTATGTTGTTGAAACTTGATCTATCGAAAGCTTATGATAAAATGAATTGGAAATTCTTAGCAGAAGTATTACAGGCATTTGGCTTCCATAGACAATGGGTCTCATGAATAATGAAACTCATTTCCTATACATTTTTCTCTATTTTGGTGAATGGGACGCCTTCTCAACCCTTCATCTCCTCCTGAGGGATCCGGCAGGGAGATCCACTATCCCCCTTTTTGTTCATTATTATTGAGGAAGGCTTGGGAAGAATGGTTAAAGCAGTGTAGAGAGAAAAAAAGCTAAAGGGGCTTAAACTATGTGACATAATGCTCCCTCTGACTCATCAACAATTTGTGGATGACACCATGTTGATGGGTCAATCCTTGGTCCAGGAAGCAAGGGAAATCAAACAAGTTAGGTGTATTTCTTTCACACACCTAAGGTTACTAGGAGGAACATCATCCATATACTGGAATTCCAAGAAGGGGTGCTACCCTCAAAATACTTGGGTGCCCCTTTGACGGAATCAAATATGAGGAAAACCTCTTGGAAGGATTTACTTGATAAGATGAAGAGGAAACTGTAGAACTGGACCTACATGACCTTGAATTTTCCGAGTCGGCTCACCCTGGTTAAAGCAGTTTTGCAAGATATGCCCTTGTATCTCTTCTATGTATTAGCTGATCCCAAATCGGTCCTTAAGAACATTTGTTCGCTTCAAAGGAATTTTCTGTGGGGGGTACTGATGGATATAAAAAATGGGCCCTAGTGGATTGGGAAACCCTATGCACTCCAAAGGAGGTAGGGGGTCTAGGACCGCGAGACCCTGATTCTGTCAATAGAGTGATGGGAGCTAAAATTTGGTGGCGATGGATCACTTATTAGGATGAACCATGGGCCCTCCTTTGGCATAAAAAATATGCCCCACAGTGGAGCAAGCAAAATCTGATTCATTTTGCGGAAGATATCCCTAGTTCACACATATGGAAAGTAGCCCAAATTGACTGCTTGTTAGTACAACAACACAGTTTTTGGGAAATTGGAGATGGTGCAACCGCATCCTTATTGAGAGACTCCTGGAAGCAACTCCCACTGCTAATGGATAGGGAGGATCTCTCAATGGTAAAGATCAATCTTCAGAATAGTCAGTTAGAGAAGGTCAAAGAATTCTGGGATGAAGAAAGTGATGACCAATAGTTCAGAACATGGAAGCCAAAATCATGGTGGCAAGCTCTCAGCCCAGGGGAAAACCTCGATAATTTTTATGACCACTTAGGGGACAGGCAGATTCCATTCAATAGCGGACCGGATAAGGTTCCGTGAGAATACTCCAACACATGAAATTTCAATATTAAAGAGGCAGTGGGGTTGCTCAAAGCACATCAAGGGCTCCCCAAGGACACAAAATGGAACAAGATTTGGAGACTGAATCTTTGGCCCAAAGTATCGACTTTTATCTGGTTGGTACTACAATGACGAATCCTCACTTGGGAGAACTTAGTAAAACGTGGTGTAATAGGCCCTTCGAGGTGCTGCCTGTGCCAGACAGAATCTAAGACCATGGATCATTTGCTCGACAAGTGCACCTTCGCCTTGGCAATTTGGGAGACAAGGAAAGTGTGGTTCAGATTAACTGGCAAAGTGGAGGGTCGACCAGATCTCTCAATTGCGACCTGGAGAGATTCGCCCTTCCAAAACAGCATCCTAAATCGCATTTGGGAACTTCTCCCGGGTTTTCTAGTATGGGAAGTGTGGAAGGAGCATAATCGCTGAAATTTTGAAGACCGGTCTCGAAGTACCGAGGGAGTTTGGTCCCTGATCGCAATGCACATAAAAGAAACATATGAAAGCAAACACATTGGAACAACAAATCTTAATCGACTGGGGTATTTTATGCTTACCCAAGCATATTAGTGTTCCGCGACGAGCTCCCCCATCTATCCAAAGTCCATAACGATGGCAAAGACCGCCCCCTAGATCTCTTAAACTCAACTTTGATGGCGCCTCAAAATGATACCCAGGTCGTGCCGGATACGGGGGAGTTGTAAGGAATGGCTCGGGAACCCTGGTCAGTGTTCTATGGGGTTATATTGGTGAAAACACCAATAACATAGAAGAACTTGAAGGCTTGGTATCCGGACTTAGTTGGGCTCTACAACAGAATTGGGTGTCGTTGATTGTCGAAGGTGATTCTCTAATAATCCTATCCATGGCTAGCTGATTACAACATGGCTCCTTTGTAGCCAAAATTTCACGAAATTGGAAATGGGAAGGACGCCTGTGCCAATTACAACAAACACTTAGTGCCAATCCGGCAATTCAATTCTCTCACATCAAGCAGAAGGCTAACAAGGTGGCGGAATTTCTCGCCAACCAGTGAACCCAGGCTAGGAGCGCCCTCAACATGAGGATGCACGATGATAGCCGTGACCAAGGTTTGTTGACGTGATGAAAGGAGCTAGCTCATAAAGACCCTTACCACATGGTAGAGGATGATGGAGCAGGTGATAGTGTGACTGATGGTACAACGGACACACCTCATGAGAGTGCAAGGAGTGTGACGTTAGGCACCTTGAGGAGTATGTCACGATGGGAGAATGAAATTTCACATGCACCAAGCGGTAACCTTTAAAATACCAAGGTGGGTAGAATTACGATTAAACGGTTACACTATGCAGAGTACGATCCTTTACGCGTGGGAAATGGATTTTGCAATTACGAGGGGTGAGATCAGCAAGGGAAGTCTCAAGCGTAAGCTGGTGTGGATAGATTTGGAAAATATTAGAGAGTATTGTAGCTTTAAGGCCTGTACTTCGGGTAATAAGGAGGTAGGGATAACACATTTAAAATGGGCAAAGCAAAATCAGAAGAATGCTCATCAACGTTTGATGTCAAAAGAGAGGCAATTCTTTCAGATAATAGTAATCTGGGTGATAGTGCAGGTGGAGAACAACTGGTTAAGTTTGCTAGGAGCAGTGTCCCTCACGTCGGGTAGCATTTTGTTATATGTTATGGCTCCCCGTCTTCGCATGTGTTGATGTATTTGTAACTTCGGAAGATATTCACTTGTATATTGTATGCATTACATTTGTACTTTATTGTATCCCCAACGGAGATGTATTATTCCTCCGATTGGAAGTGTCGTCATTTGTATTTGCAAGTGTCACAAGTTATATTGTAAGTGTTGTAACTTATACTCCATGGGTTATTAGACCACCTTGGTGGGGTCGGCCCTGTATGAGTTAAAGGGTTATTAGAACACCTTAGTGGGGTCGACCCAGTGACAAGTGATAATGGGTTATTAGACTCTCTTAAGGGAGGTCGGCCCAGTTAGAGTAAAAGGCAAGTAAAGGTAAAGTATAAATAGAGAGGAGACCACCTCTCTATTTATCCATTCACGCACTCACTCACTTCGCATTAGTGAAAGAGAGGAGGAGTGCACACAAGAGGAGGAGGAGAAGCTCCTAGGAGACTATCTCTTGTTTTGGGGTTTTGTATTGGTGCTTATTCTATCTCCGAGGAAGTTGCGGGGTTTTTCACCTTCTTGGTTTTCCTTGGTGAAATGTTTTGTCTCTTATGATTGATATGGTGCAAAGAGGAGTAGTGAAGCTCTTGACATCGAGATCAAGTATCACTATATCAGGGATATGGTGCAAAGAGGAGTAGTGAAGCTCTTGTATGTTGCGACGGACGAGCAAATAGCAGATGTGTTGACCAAGCCACTAGCCAGAGTGAAGTTCGAGTACTTCAAAGAGAGGCTTGGTGTTCTTCAGATTGAAGATACTTCCAAGAGGAAGTGACGGGACACAGATGCATGAGCCCTTCCAAGCATGGTGGTAGGAGGATCCTTCCCATGGCTGTGGATGTAAGTGTTGTGTGATGAGCATCAGGATGATGCTCCGCTATAAACATCCGGATCATGTTCTATATGATGATGATCAGTATGATCATGAGCATCAGCATGATGCTCCGTGCGAGGATGATCAGTATGATCATGAGTATCAGGATGATACTCCGTGGCCGTGGACAGGTTGTGCAATAGCATGAGCATATAATAACGCCTTGGAAGATCCTATAGGTTGAGCAGGGAGCTCGTAATCAGTCCTGGGATGCTCTTTCGAGGTTTTGCTTGTGCAAAGGCATGTAATCAGTCCTGGGAGATCCTATAGGTTGAGAAGTAAGCTCGTAATCAATCCTATGATGCTCTTTCGAGGTTTTTCCTGATAGCATATAATCAATCCTGGGAGATCCTATAGGTTGAGCAGGAAGCTCGTAATCAGTCCTGGGATGCTCTTTCAAGGTTTTGCTTGGTCGCATGTAATCAGTCCTGGGAGATCCTATAGGTTGAGCAGTAAGCTCGCAATCAGTGCTGGGATGCTCTTTCGAGGTTTTGCAAAGTTTGCATATAATAGCTCCCTCGAAGATCTTATAGGTTGAGCAGTAAGCTCGTAATTAGTCCCGGGACACTCTTTCGAGGTTTTGCAGATGCACATAATCAGCCTTGAGATTCCATGGGATGGGCCGCTCGCAGAGATGATAAAGACCTACATGGAGGCTAGGCCTACATCCAATATGAAAAAGGGTTGGCTCTATATAACTTCCTATGACGAGAAGAATTGAGAGATAGCACCAGTGATCGAGATGACGAGTACAGCAGCAATGACGATGATGCTCCAGTGATTCAGTGACAATGATCCAGCTCCAATGTTGAAGACTTGTGCCTATATGTATTGATGACCTGTGTTAAAAGAATACCTTCCTAGTTAAGAGGGAGTGTTGATGTATTTGTAACTTCGGAAGATATTCACTTCTACATTGTATGCATTACATTTGTATTTTATTGTATCCCCAACGGAGATGTATTATTCCTCTAATTGGAAGTGTCGTCATTTGTATTTGCAAGTGTCGCAAGTTATATTGTAAGTGTTGTAACTTATACTTGATGGGTTATTAGACCGCCTTGGTGGGGTCGGCCCTGTATGAGTTAAAGGGTTATTAGACCACCCTAGTGGGGTCGGCCCAGTGACATGTGGTAATGGGTTATTAGACTCTCCTAAGGGAGGTCGGCCCAGTTAGAGTAAAAGGCAAGTAAAGGTAAAGTATAAATAGAGAGGAGCACCTCTTTATTTATCCATTCACACACTCACTCACTTCACATTAGTGAGAGAGAGGAGGAGTGCGCACAAGTGGAGGAGGAGAAGCTTCTAGGAGACTATCTCTTGTTTTGGGGTTTTGTATTGGTGCTTATTCTATCTCTGAGGAAGTTGCAGGGTTTTTCACCTTCTTGGTTTTCCCCGGTGAAATGCTTTGTGTCTCTTGTCCCTTGTCTCTTATGCTTGATATGTTGTAAATGTTGTTCTCTCAGTTAAGATCCTAGATCATATTGAATTAAGTGATGAAAAACTAACAGCATGCATAGTCGACGAGTAGTCGGGGGAAACATTGGGATGCGACCAATCAATTCGGAGGCCGGTAGCTCGCAACTTGCGACAGAAAAAAAACAGGGATTTCACTGAGGATATTTTTTACTGGAGCGCTTGGTATTGCTCAGAGACTCCAACTCACATAGAGCAGCAAATAACGGAAATGGAGGCGACACTGCTACGGGAGATTGAACTCCAGGAGGGGAAATCCTTGGCTGCAAACCCATTCTAGCTTGCACGCACTCTTCTGGCAAGTTCACTACAGGAGAAGTCTGAGCTGATAACGACAATATGCGGTAAAGTGGTGGAAGTTCGATCCAATGTGAGCAGGACCCTGAGTGGGTTGCAGTCTTTAGCAGCCACTATGGAGATGTCGGGAGCCTCGAGGCTGAGCAACATGATAGATAGGGATCCTCGTATGGAGGTGGCACGAAGGACACCTAGAACCGGCTCGACTGAGGAGGCGGGCCTTCAGGGCCAACCAAGTGACCTATTTCCTGTTTTTGTACAAGTTATTAATGAATGCTTTTTGTTTGGGAAGGGGCAATAGACTAAGAATTAATCATGATAGGGTGGTATGCAGTAATTTTGGTGGGTATCAAACAACTGTATTGTTGTATTTTGGTTGTAATAACTTGATAAGAGAATCGTTTCCCTCTTTTCCCAATATGGGAGAGGCACTATTAGGCTTGTAGAGTAGCCCTTTTTTGTAATTTTCTACTTTTTAAAAGTTTTGAAAAATTTGAACAAATAACATTATTACAAAAAATAGAAAAAATAAATAAAATCTAAATTATAATTAATTAATTAGTATATTTAAGGATTAATCTAAATGAAATAATAAAATTCTTTAAAAAGTTAAAAAATAAAATTATTTTAAGGAATAATCAAATGTTTTTGGGAGAAAAAAGAACTTATATAAAGAAAGGCATAAAATTAAGAGTGGAATATTAAATTAGATCATGGAGGACTTGCTATGACTAGACCATGGGTCTTGAGCCTCACTAGAGAATCACTTTTACATAAACCAGCATAGATCCATCTTAAACCCATATCTATCAAGCACCGAGAGGGATCCGATTTCTTGAGGTGTATTTATTTTTTTAAATTTAAACTCAAGAAATTTAATCTCTCTTGATTGATCTAGGTTTAAGTTTTAATTTTTTATTTTATAAACAAACATCTATTTTTTAATTCATTTTCATAATATTTTATTTTATGAGCCGACATGGATTTTTTTTAAATACTTTCCACAATTTTACTTTTTTTTTGCATTTTAATTAATGGCTGACAATACATTTTACTTTTTTACTTTTCATTACATTTTACTTCTTTACTTTTCATTAAATACTTTCCATTACATTTTAATTAATGGCCGACAATAATAAAGATAAACGTTTATAGCCTAGGATTTAATTCAAACGAAAATACAAGTCCATGTATTATATAGTCTAGGATTTGATTCAAACGAAAATACACGTCCTTTTATTAATCGCTGACATAATATTAAATTTTTATTATTATTATGTTAAAGACAAACTTTATTTATTATGGCCGACTATAAGGACAAACATGGACAAATGTTATAGGATCTCCCCCATACTGGGTTGTAGAGCACCTCATTTTACTAGGTGCAACAAGCCCGGACTTGGCCTTTTACAATGGCAAAAGACCCCCTCACTCTATATATCTTGGCAAGCATGCTAAGGATGATTTGGGTTGTTACAGTTGGTATAGAGCCATAGCTAAAGCTCATTGATGGAAGAGTTCCCCTTCCAATCTGTTAGTGGTTGAAGACCAATGAAAAATGGTAATTCTCCATTAGTTGCTCATCACTAGACTAGATTTCATTTGATGAATTCCTCTTGCCAAAGTAGGTACAAATTCATGATTTGATGGATTCCTCTAGCCAAAGTAGGTACAAATTCATCATTTGATGAATTTCTTTGGCCATAATAGGTACAAATTCATACTTTAGATCTTCATCACAACAATTAACGTTGCTTAGAAAAATTAGATCTTCATCATAACAATTAACTTTGCCTTCTTTCTAAGCAGGAGTTCAAAACTCACCTGGGTATTGTGGGGGAGATCGTTGGCATTTGTGTCAAGTGCTCCCATGAGTTTAGCGACACAGGTTAACCCCATCTCATGAGTCCTAATTTTGGCGATTGTATCAGAGATTAACGCATGTGAGTTTTGGTTCAACGGAAATAGTGCTCCAACATATTTTACCCTTTTCTTCTTATCTCTTTCAGGACCAAACACAGCACTCCATTTCGGATCAGTTTCCCATGGAGTGTAAAACACCATCACTAAAACTTTAATGAGTTTATGATGGACTGTAAGACTTGGAGTTAAAAGAGTGACTTGGTCCAAAATACTTGAACAAGGAATTGTCCTTGTATAAATATAATGCATAATAATGGCTCTGTGCACGACTTCTAAAGGCAGACTCAAAAAGTATCAACCATGAGCTCTTCGCTTCATGGTTCATAAGGGAAGAGTCGAAAAGTAATTATCTGCGTGAATCTAAGCTTCAACTACAGCTACCATATTTGAAAGACTGAACATGCCTTAACTTGTCACCCATGTACCACAAGCTGAACTGGGTTTCCCATAACATTTATGAAGTGTTAAATTTCATGCTTAGCAGGAATTTCCTTTTCTTGAGTGGTTTGCATTAACAGGATAGCATGCTTTTAACGCAATCACTAAAATTATTCAAATAATGCCTTCTGTATACAAAACATAGTACGCTGATCTGGAAGAAACTTTCAAAATAATAATTTTAAACTAATTCATTGGAAGGAATTTTAGAAAAAACTACTCCAAAATCTCCCAACACAGCCTGAACATACACCACATGGGTAACAGAAGACGCCCTCAATCGTGTGATCATTTGGCATGATCTGGTTCTGCAGATGATCAATATTACTTACTGGTAACTGCACCAATCAATTCTTCCATGCACATGTGAAATATTTTCTATACTGCCATTACCGTGAATTGATTTTCCGTTCAAGACTTGGTCAAAAGTTGAGATTTATATGCACAAACAAAGGTGACCAGTGCCTTTATTCAAACTCTGACAAGCTTCATCTGTGATAGAAAATAGAAATTATAAGGTAATGTTTCCTGGATGTGAAAGATAATGTTCGAGACAACTATATTAACCTAAGTTGCCAAGAAACGTGGGGACGGGGACAGGGACACCACTTTTTGAAACAGGGTACTTCAGTATATCGGGGTACTGTATACATACATACACACACATATATAAAATAAAACATGTCACAGTCATGTCATACATGAATATTTCTAAATTCAATGATTCATATGAACATTCACATTGAAAATTTAATTTGAAACATAAAATAATAAATTTGATAAATCATAGACCTGTATTAGATATCAAGTGGAAGATTGGAAATTATATAATTAATAATATTATATGTCCATGACTTCATGAGTTCAAACTTCATTGCCATACTACATTCAAAATTTGCCTAATGGCATTTCCAGACATGAAAAAGAAAGTTCAAAACAGTAAACAATGAACAAGATAGCTGATTTGGCTTCCTCAAGCCATGCCATCAGCATCCTCGGGATCAATGTCATCGGCATCATTAAGGTCCTCTGTCAGCAAGCTCTCTAGATAGGCATCACTCTCGAGTTGAGGCACTGCTTGAGCAATGAAATGTTAAAACTTAAGCTTTGGGACCCGGGTTTAAATAAGGGCCCACTTCTTATTTGTTTTAATAATGTTTATTAAATTATTTATTAAAGTTTTAATGTTTTAAACATTGCAAATCAACCCCCTAACACCAGCGGATTCCAAACTTGACTGAAACTGATCCGGTTGTACCCACAGCGTACCCAAACACGGGGTATGGTGTACCGAAATGCGTGCAAGTACCCGAATTTCATGAATGGCATCCCAGGTACGTGAGGTATGATCTGGGTACAGCCCGGTACTGCAGGGTATGTACCTTTCAAGTACCCAAGTACTCGGTATGGGTCTGTGTACCCGACCCCCCAGTACGGGTACCCATGCTACAAAGATATTTACATAAATTTATTAAATTCTGTTATGCATGATTTTTAGTCACTAACAAGTTCCACCCTTTCTTTGACCATACTATGGATAAACAGTTCAATAAAGTTTACATGCTTTTACTCACAAAACCTTCCGGATGACATGCAAAACTGGGATTTCCCATTATAGCTTAAACAAGCCCAAGTGATAAGTTCAAAAGAACCGTTAATATCTACAACTGTATTTAATCAGATAGGTAAATCATTTAATAATTGTCTAATGGACATTCAGTTGAAAAGAAAACAGTCCAAGCCTTGCTTTGAAACACTAGAAAAATCAGAAAGCGAGGAGGTGATCAACAAAACTCAGAAAGCTTCTATGTAAGAACAGAAAACATCGAGAGCAAAGATATATTATCAGTAAAACAATAAAACTGGAAGGTATAATATATTTCTATCAAAATTGATATTGACAACAAGAGAAGGGTGCATGGAGCCAACCCTAAACTTGCCTCCCGACCCCCTCTCTCTGTGTTTTCTGGCTCCCAAATTGTTCCATTATCCAAGGCCTCCGGCTACCTCTGATTCTTCCCTTTTTTAACCAGTCTCCAATTTAAAATTGCTATTCAGTTAGGCAGCAGTTGCACGGTAACCAGCATGCCATTACTAATCCTAATATATCTCTAATACAATATGCTCAATGCAACATCTGATGATACATTCTAAGAGATGGTGGAAATTATTAGTCAACAATATGTAATGCAAGAATGCCCATGGTGTAATGGATTATGTCTGAAGCTTGTTCTAGCAAAAGCAGCAAATCCTAATGTCTTGTTTAAAACACAATTAATAAAATGATACCAAACTTTGTTTAAAAGTACAATCCCGTTGATGAATATAAGCTAAAAGTCACTCAATTGAAATGCTTCACGTCCAAGGAGATCAATTAAAATGGAATATCCTTGCTGCATCAATTGACATCAAATGCAGCATATGTACGTGCACACATATTTATTAGTAAAATGGTACCAAACTTTTTTAAGAGTACAATCCCATTGATAAATATAAGCAAAAAGTCACTCAATCGAGATGCTTCACATCCAAAGATCAATTACAATGGAATATCTCTGCTCATCAGTTGACATCAAATGCAGCATATGCAGGCACACACATAGTTGCATACATGTACAATACAATACAGATACATAAGTATTATGTCTTGAAATGCAATCAGCCTATTTTTCTAAGAGCTTCAAAGCAAGCAGCTAAATCATCATCGTCCAGTGGCAGTAAAAATTCTGTTTTTGCTTTGGAAGCATTTTCATAGATATCATGCTGCTCTTTAGCTATCGCCGAGTCCTTACTGAGATGCCAGGGCGGGATGGTCTATGAGTTTCTGTAGAAGCGTGCTCTTTGTCTAGGTTGGCAGGGCACCAATGTAGTTTACCATCTCCCTTATATCTGTACACCCCTTCATCATCAGAAGGCAATGAATTGGTGTGTTGGCTTCTTATGCCATAATGAGACTCATTCTTGCCCATTCCTTCTTTGTATCCTAATGAAGTAGAGTTATCATCTGATGTCATATCTCCAATACTTTGTTTCGAGTGTCTCTTGGGAGGCGAATTGCTATCAGGTTGGGAGTCTAGAATGGATGTTCTGAGATGGTATTGAGGTTCAATTATTCCATCATCATTCAAAGGCTTCACCTCATCATCAAATTGGTTTTCATGTGGTGTAGATGGCCTTGATCTTTGTGTGCTCTGCATAAATAGATGCCCTTCACCTTCATAACTCTTACTAGGCTGGAGAGCCCCTATTTTAGATCCAAAACTATCAGGAACTCTCTGGATTTCATCTGTAAAATCTTGGTTATGATATTCTTTTCTGCTGACAACCTTTTCATATGCATCACTTTCATTATTAAACTGCTTTTGATTATCAAAGTGCTGAAAATGCTGAATTGAGGAATCCTCATCTCCAAAGTTTCTATAACCCCCAAGTGTACTTTGGTAACTCGGACTGCCAGAGGAATTCATCTGGTGCTCATCTTCATCATCAGAGTCATCAAACATTGGCTGACTAGCTTTATGGGAGGAAGACTGCTCACTTGAATTTGATACTCTGCCGGATATTGACCTCTTCAATTGGGGTTCAACCTTATCCCCAAAAGGAGCATTGGTTTCATATTCTTCTTGACTATGACTGTACTCATCATGATATTGTTGATTGGATTTGTTTAAGCGAGATCGACCATCCTCTGACCAAGAAACTTGATCCCCCAGACATTCTTCTCCACTTTCAGAATCAGAACTTTCTTGCTGACTGGGATGAATTTTTTCAAAGCCTGACCTAGTGCTGGAAACAACATTTCCTCCATTTCTCATTCCTGAACTTTTAATGTCAAATGGCTGATCATTCATTCTAGACCCAGTGTCTTCATTACCATTTCCCAATCCATTAACAGGCATCCGATATTTCCCTTCATTTTGATCCCTTAAAAGTGCTTCATGAACCTCATCTTCACTTTCAGACATTGGTTCTCTTGGGTTATCTGTTCTTTTATTTAGGTTTGTATTCCCGGATTCAATTTTTGCAAGATCAACTGCAGCTCGTGCAGCTGCTGCTGCAAAAGCAGCTGACTCGAAAGCTGCTTGAGCTGCACTGGCCACATCCATGTATTTCACATTTTCTTGTTTCATACCCATGGATAGCCCAGCAGTACCTTTTGTGATCATATCATGGTAATTCATCTTACCTTCCATCTGTTGTCTGGCATGTAAATCATCTTCACATATGTCAGGATCAAAATCTCTTGCTGTATGTGGACTCAAACTTTTCATGTGTACAGTATCATGAGGTGAAGGTGAATCATATATTACAGCATCAGATGATTTCTCATGACCTTGCTTGGTAAAAGGTTGAAACTGCTGTTCACTCATGTTGGTAATATCAGGAGGAGAAGTTGGAGGAGAAGGCTCATAGGTAACTGAAGACTGCTGTATGATGGTAGCAGGTTCTTGTGATTGTGATGGCATGGAAAATCTTTTGTCTGACTCATTTCCTGGTATTGAACCCTGACTAGTACCATTTTCCGGTTTGAAAGTTGTCTGGTTTTCTCCAAAATACTTTTTCGCCCCATTCTGCATATTGAGAATGTCATAACACAATCATAATGAAGACAATGATAAAACTTGGAAAAAAAAGTTTAAAACGGTTAAGCAAATTCCTGAGCCAAGAAACTGCTCTTGGAAAATATAGATGAACTAAATAATAAATAAATGCACTAACCAGCATGTCTTCAGCCAGATTTGGCTTTTCGGTCTTGACTTCCTCAAAATTCCATTCAATATCATGTTCAGTTGCAATTTTTTGCATCAATCTCAGTTTTACCTCTATATTTGGTACTCTGGTTGACAACTTTTCAATGATCTAAGGAAAAAGACATGACCCCACTTCCATCAGCATCACATTAAATGTCCCTAGTTATTAAAACTTTTAACTATGTACATTGTACATAGAGAATTCAATGGTTTATTAGGGTCAACATTTAAAACAACTATACCAATTATTTCTGCCTACCTGCCTGTTGACCCCACAGTCAAGATGCAATTCAATTGCAGATGTAGTAAATTCTTTTCCATATTTTGAAGCAAAAAGAGAGCGAATCTCTTGCAGCTCTGGCAAGTCTGCACACCTTGGTGCAGCAAAAACCAAACTAGCTATTGCTTCTTTCAAATCGCCAGGGCATGCCCTAAAATAGTTGACAAACAGTTAAGAACATACCATCAGAAGTGTCAACTAAAAGCAATGCAGTGAGCTTTCATTGTGTCTATGCCTTCTAAAGATTGTAAGGTACAAAACATTTTATTCAATAAAACACTAGTTTTTACTTACTTTTGCTTTTCAATTGTTAACAATCTTTCAGTTATCACCTCACAAAACCCTTCAATGAGAATATATGCTTCCAGTATATTTTCTTCTCTGAAGATGTGCTCCACCTACAGACAAAGAATAAAGCTTCATTTTGGTAAAAGCTGAGGATCAAATAGTTATGGCCTATATCCACAAGCATACAAGTAGATTTTGTTCTCTATCTTTGTTTCCATGTGGATGCATCTTCATAAACCATTGTTTCCTTTCAATATTGTTCCCTTTTCCGGTTATCTCCAACCTTTCAGAAAATTTTCCTACATACATGTAGAAACAATTGCCTGCAACAAATCTTACGCCATTTAGACTGAACTACATCTATACAAACCTACAAAATGGGTTTTCAACCTTTCCTCTGGGGTTAAATAACCCCCAGTAACTATTATAGAAAATTTAATAATGTCATGTACAAATTTTAATCTCAGAACATTGAGCTTGTGGTATAACTTGTTGCTAGAAAATTCATTTGGCCAGAACCGTTTAAAACAAAATATAAATGCCCCTCCCATTCAGGTTTCATTGGAAATAAATCAGCAACAGAACTAAACGTTTCATTTTAGGAAATTTGCATATTTTTTGGTAATTGTAACTCAGTATAAATGGACTATATCTCATAAGACTCGAGCTTTTAAAAAATAGGAAGAATAAGAAGCATAAGGTTCTAATATGCAATGCTGCACTATTAGGTTAGCATCCTTAGATCGTGGAATGTTAAACATGTGAACTTATTATAGAAGCCTGTTTCTAATAAGAAAACTAGACATTTTGTAAAATCTCCATGAATTTTTATGTTTTTCCCAAAGTGAACATCTTTTTCATATTTTTTACATCTTTTCTTTACAATATCCATTCCACATTTTGGATGCACTGTCCCAAATTTAGTATACAAACTTTGTAAACCTGCATTCAATAAAGGATTGACCTTAAGTACAGGCAATGTCACAAACTCATCCTTAGGATTTTCGTAGATTATCCTGGCAAAAGGTTCCACGTCTCCTGAGTTTTGTGTGTTTGTAATTGTCATTTGACCACTTAATAAGAAGAGTATAGTTGTTTAAGAAAAGGGGCTTAAAATTCCTGCAGCCTCCTAGCAGTGAAATTTCCGTCGTCTTATAAAGTTTGGCAAAAGCAGATAAAAAACCAGAAACATGTGGCAAAATCTATAAAGAAGACAAAGTAAAAAGGTAGTGAGACAATAAAGGGCAAAAAGAACAATCATAAAAAAGGAGATGGGAGCAATGAGAAAAATAAGGATGCCAGTGTACACCAATTATTATCTGGCAGATAGTGCGGACAAATTATACTAGGCATATTTTTATGAAGAGAAAACTTCCATGTCTGAAGACAGGGTGGCATTTCACTTTTATAAAAAAGTGATTATGAAGCTCACCAGATCACCGCTAAATTACTATGATGCTCATTCCCCATAACAGGAAAATCAAATCAAATGCTATCAATTAGGCCTTGCAAGGCTTGGCAACAAGGATTGAGACAAACACACATATAATCCACATGTGACAATGTGTTTGTTTGATATGATATCATGAAGAGAAGACTCATATCATTGAATTTTTTGGCAATGCAAATTATTATAGTAACAACAGCTTCACATAAGGGTGCTTATTTAAAACCATCGAATTGGTTTAATGACCACTATGAGAGAGGGGAAGCGTGTTTAATAGGGTGAACTGCATTAAAACATACCAAAATGGAAAATAGCAGAGCAAAGGGGGAAGTTCCAGTTAGTTGGCTTATACAGGATAGCAATCCATCTCCAGTTTCCACAAGTCTGGATATAGGTTCTTGGGAATGTATCGAATCCAACCATTCTTACTTTAAGCAAATTGATAGCCAAAATGTGAATGTCTGTAATTTTCAAGCCTAGTCCTATGCAATAATAATCTAAGCTATTTAAAAAATAACCAATATATTGAGGCCAATCCATATTGAAAGGATATAGTAGAAGCATCAATATTAATCTGAGGACAGATAAGCCTACTGAACCCAAATAAAGTCGATTAAAATTTTCTGAACTGGTTATTCCAAAAATAACCGATATTTTGAGGCCAATCCATATTGAAAGGATATAGTAGAAGCATAATATTAATCTGAGGACAGATAAGCCTACTGAACCCAAATAAAGTCAATTAAAATTTTCTGAACTTTAAAATCCTGGATCTCTTCTTGTCCAGTGGGCCGTGGTATAGTGGTCGCCACGATAATGACCTAGGTTCAAATCCAGTGGGCATAGAGCCATAATCAGGTAAATAATTTGGTTGAGTTTGACAATCCCCATATAAAAGTGGGTTTACCATGACATAATGCAGAGTTCGGGTTCATAGATCCCGCCTCCCAGCCGATCATAAAAAGCATTTACAGAAAACCAAATCCTAGATTATTTTCCATCTTTATCAAGGAATCTATACTACAGTTCTTTAGGATAACTCTAAAATCTTAAATTAGTCTTATAATTTGGTCCTAGAAGTGCCTTTCCTCCTATTTAATTTTGGTTGGAAAATAACCCCCCCTTCCCACCTAACGTGAGCCTGAAAATCGGTAACTTATATTTGTGATAATTATAAACTCCATGTTGCTTTCCAATTAAAAATGATAATGTTTTGCAGTATCGTGGCCTGCCATTAATTTGCATATCTTCTATGCAATTATGAAATTTATAAAATTAAAAACAACAAAAACACACCCTTAATCGAGCGCTCTCTTCCTGGCCGTTTTGAAGTAGCTGAGCAACATCTTTCCTTAGTTGCTTACATTGCAATTCCCTCTTATTCTTCAGTATTTTGGTTCGCGATACCGTCAGTTTCAACAGGGTCTTGCTGCATATCCATCAAAACACCCATATCAATGGACAAAACAATACATCAAATACAAGAAACTAACCCAACATCGTAATTTACCTAATTGAACCGATCCAATGTGATTCGAAATCGGAACCAATAGGTCATAATTGCCAATCATCACATCAATAAAACTGAGCCCTTTCCATCTGTAAAATCAGAAAAACAAAATACTAATTAAAAGAGAAGAGAAAGATACCATTTTGAAGATTTGAATTTCTTTCCCAGCAACGTTTCCAGCTTTCGACCCATATCCAAACTCGACTGCGCAGACACTCAAAAACAAACAAACAAACCGCAGATGATGCAAATAAATCAAATCTTCAACTGCTGTTTTAGTTCTGGTAAGCAGAAATAAATACTATACGTTGAAGTTCTGGTAAACAGAAATAAAAGTTGCAAGTAAATAGCGAAGGAGGAACCTTCCAAGTGATTCAGCTTGCACTTTCAACGAAGAAACCCATGGTATGAAACGCGTTGAAGACGGCAGTGGGTTCCATTGCCAACCGCTCAAATGCCATACCCCTTCGTGTTGATAATAATTGCCCGCGTGTCACTGTTAATGGACCCCGGGCCATTAACATTGACTCAAACTATTTATAAACTATAGTATTGTCGGTTGGAGTAATGAAAAAATCGTTTCAGGTGGATTGATTCTTTCACCGTATATGGGCATTGGAGTTTTTCCAAATAAATTTTACATAAATTTCTACTAGAAATTATGGAAAAAGATTCACATTCCAATTTCTTGCAACAGAAATCGCAGAAGATTAAAGAGAAATTGAAGAAAATTTTGTTTATTCATATATCGAGGAAAAATTTATGGTGATATTGTGGGTCTATGATCCCACATTAAATATATAGTAAGTGATTTTGCTTGAGGGCTATGGATTTTTTGTGGAGCTCTTTCTCTTCGGTCCAATGGGGGTTATGGATTTTTTTGTTGAGCTCTTCATTTTTACATGTTGTGAGTTCACACTGAAAAAGTAAATACCATGGAAAAAGTAAATACCTTTGTAAACTTTGAAATTCAATTAAATGAGAGATTTGTTAGTGTTAAAATGGTGGCTCAATGTTTATGCACTTAATCTCTTAATGGGTGCAATGCACAAGTGGACTTATATCCATAGGTGAAAGGATGAACTATTATATCCACCTCTTTTGTCTCATTGTTGGTGAGGATGGCCTTATGGCACATGGTGTGCGGATTATTGGTTCTATGTGGGATTTCTTTAGTTTTATTGGTTTTGTTTTTTTCACTTTTGGCCACCCACATAGTTTACGGCTCTCTATGGTAGTCCATGCTTGTGGGACTAAGGGAGGAGAGTCATAATTGTCTTGTTTGTTAGGTTGGAGATGTTATGCATGACTCTTTTCAATGGAAGCTTTAATGATGCAATGCAAAAACCATAATGTGTAATGTGTGATTTTTTTTAAGATAAATAGGTATTTGAGAGGGCATGAAAGGGGAATTGCAAAAGCACAACGTGAGGTGGTTAAATTGTCTTTGTAGTGGAGTAAATGGCATGAATGTAGGAGGAGAATATGCGAATATGTTTGTGGAAACTAAAGAGAGAGAGAGAGAGAGAGAGAGAGAGAGAGAGAGAGACGAGCAGTTAGTTCAACATAAGGTTCAAATTCAATATATGAAGAAGATGAACAATGCATGTAAGAATACATGTGAATTTGTGAATTCAAGGGATAAATATATGGCCTTGGAAAACCAAATTGGCTAGGCAGACCTCAAAGTTAACAATGTTGCAAGGCTCTTTTGTTAATTGTCGATGAATTCTTAGGGTAAATTTGGCCAGCTTGCTAGTTTCCATGGAGGGGTGTCTCCATTTGAGACCCTAGGTGTTAAAGAGGAGAAGAATGTGGCAACAACAAAAGCAAAACCACATCACACAAATTATCTTAGCATGTCAAGATCCATGAACTTCACTACTAAAGAGTTCCAAGTTTCAAAAGGAGTCCTTCATGGACTAACTTATTAACCTTTACTTTTAAATTATCATGCGATACAAGTTTGTACTACAAGGAGTGTCTTAACAATACACCAATTCACCGTCTATTCCACACCCCATATATATATATATATATATATTGTGAAGCCGCTGGTATGGAGATTAGTATGCAAAAATCCAATCTTCTTTAGAATGGTGTTAAAGTGGAGGTTTTGTCTCAAATTTTGACTTTGTTTCCTTTCAAAGCAGATCCAATTGATGATGGTTTTAAGTATTTGGGTTATTATCTTAAGTCAAATAAGTATTTAAAAGAAGATTGGGTTTGGATTTTGAGGAAAGTGGAGAAGAAGATTGGTATCTGGTGTTATAGATGGCTTTCCTTGGAAGGCAAATTAACTTTAGTTGAGTCAGCACTGGAAAGTATTCCAGTATACTAGATCTCTCTTGCTAATATCCCTGTGTCTATTTTACATAGCATGAGGAGGAGGAGGATGCAATTCCCATTGTCTAGCAATTTGATTGGGGAAAAAGTATATTTGGCAAATTGGGAAAAAATTCCACTACCTAAGAGTTTTGGGGGATGGGGAACAAAAAATATTTTTATGGTTCACCATTGCACTAAGTCTTAAAATCCTTTGGCAAGGACTTTTTGGCACAGGTTTATGGAGTGAGGTCCTACAATCAAAATATTTGAGGAATCTTTTAGTTATGGAGTGGATAAGAATGAAGAACAAGCATGCTCAAAATGCCTCTATTTTATGGAGGGGTTTTATAAAATCTTATCCGTGGTTGGGTTCTTGGCTGGCATGGAGAATTGGTAATGGTCAAAATGTGTTGGTTGGTATTGACCCCTTCTTGGGGGGTGAAGATTCCTATATGCTTTCTCAAGCTCTTATTTCCTCCCTTACAGAGCATGGTATTAGACTGTTATCATAGGTTAAAAAAACTACTTCACCTACTACTAGTTCTTCTTATTGGATGATGGCTCACGATCTCGGCCTTAGGGTAGCTCTTTCAGATGAGTGGAATACATACATTGATAGCTTAAATCATCTTGGTATTAGGATGACAGAACAAGAAGATGAGATCTATTGGACTTGGAATAAATCTACTGGCCAGGTCAGTGCTAAAGCTGCTTATGATGTTATTTCATCTTCTTTTGTCATTTCTATAGGAAAGTGGTGGTATCATAGAATATGGATATGGAATTTTCCTTTAAATTGAAATGTTTCTCTTGGTTGTGTTTGTAGAATAGAATCTTAACTTGGGATAATCCTATTAAATGTGGAAGAGTTGGTCCAAGTCTTTGTAGTCTATGCTTTATGGATGTTGAGTCTGTAGATCTTTTTTTATTAACTATGGCTTTTCTCATAAAGTTTGGAATGATGTCAACGATGGTCTACATTTAAATATGATTTGGGAAACATCTTCTTTAGGACATAGTTTGGAAATGTGGTATAAAAAATGTTCATCTTCACAAAGAAATTCCAATATTTATATGTTGGGGGACATGGAGAACTTGAAACTCTGTTATTTTTCAAAATCTTTCTTCAAATGTTTATGTCACCAATTCAAGGATTTTGGCGTATTATAGGGAACGTTTCAAAGAGTTGAAACAGAAGGTGCCAAGGACTTTTTCATATCTCTATCTTTCAGAGGATCTCCCTGTTGGTTTCTTTGATGGTGCTTCTCAACAAGGCTTATGTGGTGGAGAGATGTGGTTACAACTTGACAGTAGACATTGTTTTCTCTTATGGATGGGTTGCGGGATAGGTTCTAATACCAAGGCATAATTATTGGCCTTTTGGCGCCTACTTTATTTTGCATCTAATAAAAAGTATTTGTCTCTACAAGTATTGGGGGATTCTAGAGTCATTATTGACTGGGTTGTCGGGAAGACAACACTTCAGGTGGTTGTCTTGGATTACTGGTGCACTGGGCTTAAAACTCTACAGTCCTCTTTCATTGTTCTGACATATAAACATATACATTGGCAATCAAATATTATGGCAGATAAATTATCCTAAAATGTAGCTGGTTCTCTTGAAGGAAGATTGTTTTTTGAAGAAATTTTAGATAATATTGTGGTGGCAAGGGGTTCTTTCATGGCGTATTAAGTTGTTGATATTTCCTAGTAATTTCTATCAATGTTTTTAGTTGTTTAGCTAGTAAAAGTTCTTTTTTTTTTCTTTTTTTTTATGGAAGACCGTATTAATATTTCTACTAAGAAGGATCTACTACCAGAGTTGTCTAGATTTGTGGATTGGTTAAGATAGTATCTATTTCAATGCCTAACACAAAAATTGAGTACTTGATTAAGTTAACTTTGATTTCTATGGAATAACAAGTAACTCGTTTTTTCTATATGGAAGAAAAATTTAATTAAACGATTTAAAGATTTTTTTAAATTTAAATTAAGAATTTTTAAATTCCAACTTAAAAAAAATAACTAGCATAGATCCATCTTAAACTCGAATCTATCAAGCACCAAGAGGTATCCAATTTCTTACGGGGTAACTTTTTTTAAATCTTAAGCTCAAGAAATTTGATACCGGGTAATTTTTTTAAAATCTTAAGCTCAAGAAATTTGATACCTTTTTTTTTGTGTGTGTTCAACAGAAAAAAGCATACTATTGATATTCGATGAGAATCAAATAGTACATAACTATTCAAGTCATAAAAAATACTTATCAAGATAAACTTAAAACACTTCTTCCAGCTCAGAAACCTACATATTCCAAAAATTCTTCACCCAACATATGATGTCCAAAAATAAAAAGACATGAAACATATCACTTTTCAAAAAAATTCACAGAGTCATCATCACAGAGATGAGAACCCCGAAATTCTTCTCACAAAATAACTCCTTCAACGCCTTCCAATGCTTCCTTTGATAACTTATCCGCCAAAGAGTTATGTTGTCGATAGATGTGCTCAAAAGATATATTTTTGAACATTCTAATTGTTGCCTTAATTCTGTAGCACTAGTGAAAGAGAGAAGTGAACTCTCTTGCTTGATAGATTGGGGTTTAAGTTTTAATTTTTTATTTTATAGATTGACATGGGTTTTTTAAATTACTTTTGATAAAAACATATTTTATGAGTTGGCATGTATTTATTTTTTATTTTTTATTTTTGGTAATGTAGATGTGACAACATCTCCCATACTAAAGAGTCTAGAGACTACCTCGCTCCTCTCGGTGCAATAATCTTTATCTTAATTTTATTAAAAAACAATTTCAAAATACATTTACTAACATTATTAACAATTAAAAATTTCTAGGTGGTTTCCATCAACAACCCCAAAAAAGCGACCGTTATTTAAAATTCGTTGGTAAAATCGATTATCATTACTTATAATCATGGAAATATAAGGCTCGACGTTGCAATCCCTTTGGCCCACTTCATGACAAGGGATCTAACAACATAATTGCCTTCCAAATAAGAAATATATGTATCTCGCTTAAGTCAAAGATTTTTATTTATAACCATAAGGTCTATGCGTGATTTTCAACCGTCTTCACTAGAAGAGCGTGCTTTTGGAGAGTGTTTGGTTTGATTTTTTTTTTTGCTTTTGGAGAGTGTTTGGTTTGATTTTTTTTTTTGCTTTTGGAGAGTGTTTGGTTTGATTTTTTTTTTTTTTTGCTTTTGGAGAGTGTTTGGTTTGATTAGTGGGGTGCATGTAATCCACTTTAATTTTGTTGTGATATGTGATGTGAACGGAATGAGTAAGGATATGTGTGGATGTTAAAGAATTTTGTAAAATGGTAGTGGATATGTTGTGTAATGTTTTTTATTATAAAAAAATGGTTATAAATTTATTTATTTATTGTATTGAGAGGTGTTTTATAGTTTAGTATGAGGGAGATCTTGTAACATGTGTCGAGTGTTTTTTGCGTAACAAAATAATACAAAGTAAAAAGTACTAAATATTATGTTTGCCATAAACAAAAAAGAATAATACAAAGTAAAAAGTAAATATGAGACTTAAATTGGAGACTTCAGAGCTTAGGATTAGGTGGTAAATATTATGTCGGCCATAAACAAAAAAGATTAATACAAAGTAACAAGTAAATATGAGGCTTAAACTAGAGACTTTACTTTTTACTTTTAATACAAAGTAAAAAGTAAATATGAGACTTTAGAGTGTTTGTCGAGTTTGTCGAGTAACACCAGCGTAGATCCATCTCAAACCCAGATCTATCAAGCACCGAGAGGGATCCAATTTCTTGAGGTGTATTTTTTTTTTATCTTAAATTTTTTACACATTTAGAAAAAAAATTACCCCTCAAGAAATTGGATCCCTCTCTTTTAATTTTTTTAATTATTTTTTTATTATTTTTGATAAGTTATGAGCGAACATGAAATTTTTTATTACTTTTGATTTTTTATAAGTTATGAGCCGACATGGAAACGTAACGTGACAAACGTTACAACATCTCTCCCATACTGGGTTGTAACGTAACGTGACAAATGTGACAAATGTGACAAATGTTACAACATCTCCCCCATACTAGGTTGTAATGTAACGTGACAAACGTGACAAATGTGACATGTGACATCCGTTACAGGATCTCCCCCATACTGGGTTGTAAACACCTCGTTTACACTTGGTGCAAAAATAATACAAAGTAAAAAGTAATAAATATTATGTCGGCCATAAACAAAAAAAAATACAAAGTAAAAAGTAAATATGAGACTTCAACTAGAGATTTTAGAGCTTAGGATTAGGTGGCTCGGGTATTGCACTCAAGGAGCTATTCAAGGAGAGGTTTGCATCTCCTCGGGAGATTTGATCCCTCTCGACGCTTGATAGAACCTAGGATTTGGATCTAGGCTGGTTTATTAGATTTTGATGTATATAGTAACTATCATTGTATCGAGAGGGGTAAGGTGTTTTACAATTCAATATGGGCGAGATGTTGTAATGTAATGTAACGTTACCAAAAATAAAAAGTAATAAAAAAAATCCATGTCAGCTCATAAAATAAAAAATTATGAAAAGTAATTAAAAAATCCATGTGTGCGTATAAAATAAAAAATTAAAACTTAAACCGGATCTATCAAGCAAGAGAGGGGTCAAATTTCTTGGTTTGAGATTAAAAAAAAATACAAATAAAGAAATTGGATCCCTCTTGGTGCTTGATAGATCTGGATCTAAGATGGATCTATGTTGGTTTATAAAAATGTAAGTGTCTGTCACATTTAATAGTATGTAACCTTTCATTTAAGTGAATGATTGTGAAGGTTTTTATTGTTTAAACGGTTTTCATGTAAAGGTATATTAGACTATACGATGTAAATATTTTACTTGGTACAATTGAATTTTAATGAGAGTAATAACAATGTACGTTACTTGGTAGAATTGAATTCTAGTGAGAGAAATAACAATGTCTTGTTTTCATTGATTCAACAAGTTTTATTGACAAATAATCACAAAAATAACCACCAACGTCTTATTCTCTTATCCAAAATATAATAATTCAATAAAAAATATCATATGCTTCTAAGAAAGCCCTAAGGGTTATCTCAAGTGGTCTAGAGCTAGAAGTGAAATCTCTTCCCCCACTATGGGGAAGGTCACGGGTTCAACTCTCTTGATCCCCTTAGGGTTAGGCTTCATAATTAGGGTCTATGGCCTACCCCATTTACCATCCATGTATCAAGGGGAATTACTTGGAGGGTTCCTTGCGATTTATTCCATCAGTGTGTGTGTGTGTTTTTAATAACATAAATCATATTGATTAATTGTGTGTGTGTGTGTGCGAGCGCTTCTAATAACATAAATCATACTGGTTAATTGCACATTATGGAAAATCATTATTTCCATAGGCACGGAGGGTGGTATACAGAAGCTATGCATAAAGGAAAAGGAAAAATGGAATGTAGCATATGGTTGTCAAAGCTACTTGGAAATTTTTAGTGAGTTCCAAGCATTAAGCAAGTGGTAATCAAGAATCAATAAATATGTGCCTTTTAAGAGTTCCTAATATGTCTCTATCTCAACAAGGGGCATAATTCATCAAGAACATTGGGGAGCCTTCTCCAAGACTTCCTGATGCACCCCCTACTTAGTTCAAAGGAAAGGAGCACAATAATCATGGCCCAATGGAGTCATCCCTTTAGATCAAAAGAATGTGTTATGGGCCCCACTTAAAGGTCACCTCGTGCCACTTATGCAAGCTCATCTTTTAACAAGATCTCTTGGTGAGTCCCTCTTAGGGTGGGCTCACCTTGCTAAGAAAGTTTGGAATTTATGATATCATGATCTTGGAAAAACTTAAGTTCATCAAGTTCTTGATACCCAACAACCTAAATTTGCATATGATTGGCAATTTGGAAAACTAGCTGATTCCCATGCTTCCTAAAAGTGATTATCAAAGACTAGAAAATAAGCATTCAAGTGCTCATAACTAAATAACAAGGGCTATAAAGAACATTGAGAAATCATTTCCCAAGACTCCTCAATACACCACCTACCCAATCCAATGGAATTGAGTCAAGGAATAAAGAAAACCCAATAAAAAGTTTTAAAACAACAAACTTAAGACCTCCTGACATTTGCCTATCCAAGTCAAGTTACACACCACATGAGGATGTAGTCCCATGGACCTTTGTAGAACCATGTTAAAAACCACATGAGGAAGTAGTCCCATGGACCTTTGTAGAACCATGTAGTCCCATGGACCTTTGTAGAACCATGTTAAAACTCTTTAGTAAGAACTTGTAACAAGCAATTGATCTTCTCATTTTTCCTTCTTTAAGTTATTTTTCCTTTAGAAAGTACTTTAACCTTTTTCTTATCGTATATATATAATGTACTCTTTGTAGTTTCATAAACAATTTTAACTTTTATATAAATATTAATATCTAAATTAAATTAAACTTATTAATAAAAAACATTTAAAATAAATATAAAAAGAAAAAAAACAAATAATTTATATTAAAATAATTACATTATTCCAAAAAAAAACTCAACCAACAATCACAACAAAAATTTAATGAAAAAAAATATATATCCTTAAATTTCATCTCAATGGGTACTTGGATTTAAATAGATTTAAATATGTTTTTGAAACATTTTTAAACAAGCCATGAGATGGCAATGTCCCCGACGTTGTTACTTGTTGTTGCGAAAGAAAAGATGTTGCAGAAGGAATGACAAGAAGCCAACACCGAAGGGAGGAGCTATTTGCTTGAGGCCATGAGCAATTGATAGAAGTCTACGTAAATGGTTTAGTCCAAAAGCATGTTTTCTATTATTCAAACACACATAAGAAACTAATAACTTTGAATCAATCTTACAAGAATCTTGGGGAATATTATGTGACCAGGTCTCTAAAGACATGAATACAAACTTTTCACTTCTAAATACCATGAGATGGATTCCCATGAAAATAACACTGAATATATGTATAATAAAAGGAAACATGTATAAATGTTTTTCGTCAATATGAATAATGCTGGTCGCTGAAACATATATCACCAAAGTCCATATATAATAATAATAATCCACTTTTACTATAATAAATTGACAAATAAAATTAATCACATAAAATCTAACTAACTATCATAAATAAAGTCCAACTTTCCTCAAATAATTGCCATGTGACATTAAATAATAGAGAAAACAACATTCAATATTGAAAGCTTCTGGATGGTCACCTAAAACCATATTTGGATCTATAATCGGGGAACGAACTGCCGGTATATCTACTTTATTTAATGCTTTTCATCATCCAGAAGCCAAACTTTGGCATCATAAAAAATGAACACCAGCCAAGGTCCTTGCCTTTCTGCCTATGATTTCGTCTCTGTTACCTTTTCAGCTGCCTTCACTTATAGCTTTAAAATAAACGACATTGCCATTTTGAAAGATATTCTCAGAAATGAACTACAACTTGGGAGATAAATAAACCTTGGATCGAATGTTTGGAAAGCCATCACTATGCACAGGAGCTACATCCGAATTCCATGCTTCTGGAAATTCCTCGTCTGCCTGTGTGCCCATCCAGACAGACAACATTGACTCACCCTTCCACCTTGGACTCTCCCTTCTTGTCCTCCAACCTATACCACTAACGTGCCAGGGGGCTATCAGGAGGCACCCTCATTGGCACCTCATTTAGATCAAACATAACTTGCCCAAAAATATCATCCTTAACAAACTCTCTGTCCTTTACCACCACCTCAAGAACTGAGGACTGCATCCTCTCCTTGTAGAGAATGCAAATACCTGATTCAACTCAGGGTCAGACTTCTTCTCAAAGTGCTTGGTGGTTCCCTTGAAGTTACCAAGTTTCACCTCCACATATGGATTATAGAACCCGCTCGCTGCATCCTTCCCAGGAAGTTCTCGAGCATTTACCACACAAACATACAGATATTACATCTACTCCACCAAATCATAGGTGCTGGTAGTCTTGTCTCTGTTCATGCCTTCACCACCCAAATGGGGATTGGTTTCCTTCAATGAGCAATTTACGAGCTGAGTTCACCCTTCTTTCTTTTCAATAGCCTTTCCCTGCTATTTGGCAGTTTGTTGTTTATGTTGCAGCTGCTGCCGCCTCTGCTTTCCCTCTTGCTTCTCATTAGGTGCCTTCTTCTCCTCCTTGCCCTTCTTCTCACCATTGCCAGGATTACCGCCCTTCTCTTCAATATAATAAACCTTCAAACCAAGTTCACCCCTAATATGTGAGAAAATACTTTGCTTATCCAATGAAAACCTCTGTAAAGCCTCATCACCTTGCTTAACAAGGCTGGTTGCCGGTATCTTCACCTTGCCCAAGAAGTTCCTATAATTAGCCGACAACTTCTCATTGTAAACACTAATGTCCCAAGTCAAGTTATGGAGAGTTGCAGGGTCTGCTATATTGCAAACCATCTTCTCATTCCAAACATGATTGAGGTTTTTTCTGTTTCTCTTGGGTTTGAAACCTCTGGTTGTCAAAGTCTATTTCAACAAAGGGACTGGCCGAACCTTGGCCATCCTTGGGCATGAGGTTGTGGGCATCCACCACCTCGAAAACGAGTTGCCTTTTACTCATATTCTCTATTCACTTCCTCTACCCACAAAAGCAAAAACTTTAAAAAGAAAGAATTGCAGGCCTATCACCATAGAAAAGAATCTGGTTGACTATCGTCAGCCTTTCCACATTTAAATAAGGTTGTCTGGCCATTGTTGATGTTTAACACTTATGAAAGAGAGACATGGAAGCCCAAGTCTCTCTTTCATAAAGAGAATCAATATGATTCTTCAACAAGTTGCACTATGCAGAAAGCAAGCCTGTAGAGCTTCATGTCAAGCCTAATAGTGAAAATTTATGAGCATAGTATGCTCCTGTAACGCACACCTCACGTCCAGTCTGCCTTCCTCATTTTTGCATTTTTCTGCTTAGGTGTTACGCAATGAATATGATCTGGAGATGGAGTTGACAAAAATATATTAAATATCAGTGCTTAAAAATGTAAGGTCAGTGCTTAAAGATTGAAAAGTGTCAAATATACTTACCTAATGTGTAGCCTGTTCCAACGAGATTTTGCAATGGTGTTAGGTGGATAAAAATTTTAATTGTACAAGTGATCATGCCAATTTTCACAAATAGACATTATAGAGATCAGAAATCAGATTTGTACAGATACAAACTCAGATCTTCTGAGATACGAAGCAGATCTTTCGCAACCTCTCTGTCAGAATTGTAAACTCACATTTAATGCATTTTGAGTATGTGGCAATTTTATAAATTTTCATAATCCTGTGACTTCACCATGCACTTAAGCATTCGCACAACACCTGCCCAGGCCCGGTCGTCGCCCAGGCCCGGGTGACGACATCCCACCGCCGGGTCCTGGGGCACAGCACCCCAGGGAGACGTCACATGGACGGAGCCAACTGGTGGCTGCAAAAAATGCAACATAAAAATAATAATAAAACTATAAATAATACAGACTATATATGAACTTTGTAAAACCTGCAATTTTTTTTTATTTGGCCTGAACTAATGCCCCTGACTGAAAACATAATGTCGGGGACATAATAAATTTAAATTTTACTTCAAAGTAAAACCCTATTATCCTATTAATAATAATAAAAAATATAATTTTTTTTATCAATAATAAAAAGTAAAAAGTAAAAAATCAAATGTTCAAAATAACTCAACAAAATAGAGGACATTATTAAATAATATATGTTTAGATTCAATCTTAAAAAGAAATGTGATTCAAATATTTATTGAGAATATTATTTATTCTACATTAGAGTAGGCAAAATAGTTAAGAACATGTGTTTTCTTCTAGGAAGTCACAATCTCAAATCCGAAGGGGAGTAAGGTATTATATAAGACACCCAAGTACAATTCTTTTTTTTGGTCACTTCACAATTGTAGACAACATGCTTAATTGTTTCAAGCATGTGATAAATCATGTAACAGTGATTTTTAGGCCAATAACATGCAATGGATCTTTTACTGCTTAAATTTTTGTGAGAATATGTTATTTGAAGCCTTGGACTGTGACTGTTAGCTCCTTCAAACCTTGGGGAATATGACTGTGAGCTAGTTCAAGCTCCCTAGCGGCAGGCTAAATGTTATCTCAAAGTGCCACTTAATCAACGTTGGTCAAAGTGCCAAAACCTGCATAAAAATGATTGTAATATATTGCACGACAATTCTTGACAAAGCGAATAAAATACTCTTGATACTAGATATGGTGTTGAGTCAAGAAGAATAGGTTTGTACTCTGCAACATGTTCAAAGGTCAAAGATCTGTTATTTTAGTTTTCTATGGCTACCAGTGGACAATTGCTTAATATTTAATTAATGGCTATAGAGCTTGATGGCATTGATTTCATAGTCTTAATAGAGGTTCTTAAGTTTGTAGAACGAGGAGGAAAGCCATGATTCTTAAAGAAGCATCGACAAATAATGAATATGTCGAATTTTCAGCTTAGGTCTTGGCTTCAACACTAGTTCTCTATGTTGTGGAAGTACCAATTTGAAGTTGCATGTTCTTTGGTCTCTATCAAAAGTTAAAATTATATTTAGATTCCTAGTGTGGTTTTGTCGTGCAACAATGGAATATTTCTCATATCCATTCACATTGCAAATGAATTGTAAGCATAACCATTCATTATATTTTATATTTTTATTTTTTGTAATTAGGGGAATTAACAACTGGAGATTGGGTTGGTACTCGCGTGACACGGGATCCAGTGATCCAATCTTGCTACCACTATACTTTCAGGTGCCCCACACACCCCGAAAGCATGGGACATGGGTAAAGCCCGGTGTGATTTGAACTCGTGACCTCCATTTACAACTGTGACTTCATAACAATTGAACTGCCAATAAGCCACACCCATGCGGGCAACCATTCATTATATTTGTTAACCATTAGTATGCTTTATGTTTCTTGTCAAGTTGCTTTTAATACTGATCAAAACATATATCTAAATTGTGTTACAAAAGCCATTATGCATGCTAAAAATTGAATATTTTACTACAACACAAAAAAATAAATTACATACATAGTTAGAAATACTTTTATTGCTAAACTTTGAGCAAGTGTTATAACAAGAATTAAGACCAATAATTATAATGTAGCTAGTTTAAACAATCTCATTGCTCAACGTAGTAATAACTATAATGTGGCCATTTTAAACAAGCTCATTGCTTAACCTATGAGAGATCATTCCAAGTTGTATTTCCACGGAGGAAGCCTTATTTCGCTCTTTCCAATGCATTGAAATTTGGTAAGATAAAATCATTAGAATAATGAAATTCACAGATGTCTCCTAGCTGACAACACTTCAACGATAATATAGATGTGGAATAATTGGGTGTTCAATCTCTTTTGCAATTCTTGTATGATTATGAAATAGAAAATTAAAAGAATATTGTAGATCACATCAATGGCACTACGATCCACAAAAGCAAGATTATTTTATTTCATTATGATGTATTGTGCATAGTGATCTTTGAGAGCATTCCAATAATATTTGTTTTGTTTTGGTGATGGGTTTTAGAACTATAGGATTTGATGTTGCGGGGGGTGTTTCAGTAGGAGGGACCATACAATTCAAGCTCGAGTGACATAAAAAATCACTTACTAAGACTGGTCCTACACGAAATTACATCCCGCTTCGTCCCGCTCACCCAATTTGTTGCCTTAAAGCTTGACCAAATGGTTTCGCTATTATGGGTTTGCCCACCTGAGCCACTTGTCATAAGCTCTTAAAACTTAGGATAAGGTGATGAATAGTCTTTATATGTCATGAGAGATACACTTGTCCTTGAATACGTCTTGTCTTGTATTGTGAATGGTATATCGCCGAGGTGCTATACCGCAGTACGAGCTCATAGCTGTCAGTCTTCAAATGTTTATGCAGATTTCCTTATTAAGCATAATCATATTCTCTTGTATTTTTGCGTTCCAGTATGTTTCTTACCACGTCTTTGGTGTTTATGGTAAAAGTTAATTGCTACATTGAGGTATGAGGTACAGGGAAAGGTTACAAACTTTACATTAAAGCTATTTGAAATGTGGATGCAGTCTACAAGGTCAAGGTTTCAAAATGTTAGGATTTATATGTAAAATTATTATTTACGGATATATATCCATAAAGACAAGTGCAAGAGATAAGTTTGTGCAACACTACATTCTATTTGATCTTACAGGATGACATGACCATGTATAGGTTGAGTTCTCAATGGCCAAGAAGGTTAATGTTCTATATACTTGTAGCTAAGAAATATGCCGTGTGGGGCTCCTTCATTTACTTTATTTTGCATGTGATCCTAGAGAAGATGGGGTTTTGTAAGTTCGCCTTAAGATGTATATATGTGTTTCACTCTAAGTTGTTGTTTGTTATGCATTTTGCAAGTTTGCATCTTTGTCTATGGACAAACAGGTTCTGGGAAAATGTGATAAAATTTAGTATAATCATAGCAACTACGAAAGAAGTTAGCCAATAGTCATGTTGCTTGTGAGAGAGAGGGGTTACACTCATCCGCAAAGAAGGCAATTCGAATTCTAGAGAGAGAGAAAAGTGGTCAACTCGAATTCATGAGTGGTTAAGTGGGCCAAGTCGAATTCATGAAGGAGGACAAGTTACTAAAGGAGCCACTCTTCCTGGAATAGCAAAAGCCAGCAGTTGCAAAAATCATGGAGGAGAAAATCAAGGAAAGAGCCAGAAAAGCAAGGAGGGCGCACTTGCTCAATAAAGGAGGCAGAATAATCAGGATAAAAGCAAGAAAAAATCCAAGAGGGCACACTTGCTCAATAAAGCTAAAAAAATCAGGGTGTAGACATAAGTCAAGGGATATGGAGGCATAAATCAAGGATCCAATCCCCAAAAATTACAAAGAGAATATTCTTAGCTCATATTTATCCATAATAACCCAAAAATAAAAATTAATAAAACAAATATTCATGTATCATGTCTAGCAAACACTAGGAGAGGGAATAACACTTAGACACTTAGGAAAAAATAACATTTTGTCACCCACAAAACTCCAAGGGGGTATATTAGTGCAAGGGGTCCATCTAACAATGAAGTAGGTCTGGTAGTATCCCCACATACCAAAATAAACAGAATTAGGGTCTTCTGAGTAGTGTTAGGGTGAGCATCAACTTCTAACCCCCAAGCCCATCACCTGTGGAACCATGGCCCCCCATGCTCTTTTAGTTGCCTCTGTCGATCCAGTTTATTTAATTAATTAATAAAAGTAATAATAATGTCCAAATCATGGTCCTGGAACCTAGTGCCTTAATGTCTAAATCATATGTCTAGGGACTTCACATACGGGGCATTACAAGTCCTTAGTGGATTCGATGTTTTTTAATGATCCCTTCATGGTGGTTGCTAGTGATCTTAATTTTCTTGATTTCTCTCAAAGAAGTATGTGGATCCAATTCGAGGCTGGATCCATAAGGAGGTTATTTTCATTCTTCTATGGAGAAACATCATTTAGTGGATATGGAGCCAATCAAATCAGTGCCAACTTGGAGAAATTTCCAGACAAATAATGAGGTAGTTAATAAACGTCTTGATAGATTTCCGGTCTCTAAACCCTTACTGGGGGTCAATTTTATGTGGAAGATATGGGTTTATGAAGGAGGTCTTTCTGATCATTGCCCTATTCTTCTTTCTATGTCTTCGAGGGGTGAGTCATGGTTGGCACCACTAAAATTCAATCCCATTTAGATGGAGGATGAGGATTATCGCTCCATGGTCGAAGTGAATTGTGTCCATCTCTCCCACTCCTCAAATTCCACTTATATGGCTCAATTCGTGTAAAACTTAATATCCAAGATCAAGAAAGTTACGAAACAATGGCTCAAATCCTTTACGGAGAAATCTAAGCTTAGATTAAGGGAGGTTGAGGAAACCATTGTGTGGATTTAATCTGATATGGATGAGGGATTCCTCTATGAGATTCAACTTCAACATATTAGAGATTCCAAAGATGTCAGGCATGGTATCTTAGCCAAGGATGAACATACATAGATATTAAAGAGCAAAGAATTGTGGCTAAGTGCAGGTGATAACAATACAATCTTTTTACATCATTTCGCTAACTTTTGCAAAGGAATTAACACTATTTTGGATATTCAAGATACAAATGACTCTTTGGTAAGCTCTTTCCAGGGGAAGGATGAGGTAGGAGCCCAGTATTTTCATTCATTGTTTCAAGAGCCCAATAACTGCCCCATTCAGGAAATCTTGCAAGTCGTCTCCAAGTTTCCTCCAATGTTTTTTGAAGAGATGAACCGAGCTCTATGTGAGGAGGTCTTTGAATTTGAGATCCAAGAGGCTCTATTCTCGATGAAGAAAGGAAAGATCCCAAGGCTAGATTTTCTAACTATTGAATTCTATGTGGGTTTTTATGACCTCCTTAAAGAAGACCTCTTAAAGGTGGTAAAAGAGTCACAAAGTTCATGAAAAGTGTTGGGCTCCTTCAACTCCACTTTCATAGACATGATGCCAAAAAAGCAGAACGGGAATTCCTTTGGAGACTATAGGCCTATTTCATCTTGTAATGTCATCTACAAAATAATCGAGAAAGTGATTGACAGGAGAATTAAACCTATGCTTAGTGATATCATTTTAGACGAACAATTTGGGTTTCTCAAGAATAAACAAATCCATGATGTTATTTTGGTAGCCCAAGAAGTCATGCACTTGGCTAAAAAATTGAAGCAGCATGCGACCATTTCTTAAGCTCAACCTGTCTAAGGCCTATGATTAGGTAAGTTGGACTTTCCTCCATTTGTCCTTATTAAAATGGGAATGCCCCTCCTTGTGGTTAATTGGATTCTAGGATGCATCCAATCTGTCTCTTTTTGGTTCTCATAAATGGCGCCCCCCTCAATATTTTTTTGGTCATGATCCCATGGGATGATGCAAGGATGCCCTCTCTCTCCTTTCCTTTTTCTGATAGTCACGAAAGGTCTCAACAAACTTATTTTGGCGGCCAGGAGGAATGGAACAATCAAAGGTCTTAAAGCTTCTTCCCAGGAAACTATTTCCCAATTAATGTTCGACGATGGTGTCTTGTGCTTTGTTAAGGATGCATAATCAGATTTATTGGATTTAAAAGATGTCCTCTATCTATATTTTAAAGCTATAGGTATGATGGTTAATTATGACAGATCCAAACTTTATCTCGGCTCTCTTCTCGACAATGTAGTAAGCTCAATCATAATGAATTTTCCCTTTAATGTGCCAGCAATGGAGAACAATTTAAATATATTAGGGTTCAATTTAAAACCTGACAATCTATAGATATGGAGATTGGTTATGGCTCGTCAATAAAGTCGAGTAACACACATTGATGTGGGTCAATCACCTTCTTTCAAGAGGTGGCAGATTGGTTCTTTTAAAATCTGTAATCAAAAGTATTCATGTTTATTGGGATTCTATTGTTTCAATTCCCAAAGGAATTTTGACCAGGCTCAGAAAGGTAAGCCTTCAATTTTTATGGTTTAGGTCTTGTCCTTGTGGGGGTATTCCGCTAGTCAAATGGGACAAGGTGGTGCTTCCTAAGGATCTTGAGGGATGGAGCCTTAAAAACATTTACATCTTTTCCCATGCTCTTGCTTCAAGAATTCTTCGGTGCCTCATTCAGAGCAGCTTGTTATGGGGGAGAGTCCGTAAATCCAAATACTTCAATGGGCTCTCTATGGAGGATTAATTATGTTTTCCCATAAAAACCTAAAAAGGGTCTATATTTTGGAAGGCATTGGCAGTTGCCTTTCATTTTGTTGTTCATTGGACAATATGGAAAATCGGTGATGGTTGATCAATGAGGATTGGGTAAGACCCATGGTTGGGGGTTAGTGATGATTTCCATTTTTTAGACTCTCTCCTTTAGGCCCTTCATGCGAAGAACATATTTTCTCTAGCAGGAGTTAGAGCTCAAGTGCCTCATACTTGAAGTGAGTGGGGTAGAGGTTTGCTGGCTCTCCAGGTCTAGCAGATGTCGAGCCAGTTGAGTGGGGATGGTTTATTACGTAGCTGGTTTCTAACTATATTGTGCTACAAGATGAGGTACTAGATAATTTTTGTTGGTTAAAGAATCCAAAAAATGGATACTTCACAACAAAACTAGGTTATAAAGCATGGATGGATTCCTGGTCCTCTGGGGAGAAAAAGTGGCGATGGGGACTTCTTTGGAAAATGTATGCCCCCCTCAAAACTAAGATATCGCTATGGATTTCCTTGAACAATAAACTCCTAAATTGGGATGTGGGTCATAAAATAGGATGGGTTGGTCCTAATTGGTGTGTTTGATGTAAAAACAATGAGGAAACATCCTCTCACATTTTCATTGAATGTGTGTATGCAACTCAGGTTGCTAGGATCGTCCAGAAGGATCTAAACTCAACTACTTCTTGGTCCAAAGCATGTTTAGAAGACAACTTGAAGGATTGGTTGGATGACAAGGCAATAAAGAGATTTGAAGGTATGCCAAGCTTCCTGGTGTCTAGCATATGGTGGGCTCAGAACTCTAGTATCTTTAAAGGAAAATTCATTGCCCCATAGTCCTTTACAGTTGGCATCATTCTAAACCTTTCTAAAGAATTCATGACATATCTAACAAGGACCCCAGGTTACCCACCATGCTAGATCTGGACTTCGGAATTCCATGGGGATTCTTTGATAGAGCATGCTAGGGTTTGCCTTGTGTTTGTGGGGTAGGAGTTGTTCTTTTTTACAACATAACCATTATATCCATGTTCGTTATGCTCCTGGAAGGGGTACAAATAAGAAAGCTAAATTTATAGCTCTTTGTACCCTATTGGAGGTTGCCACAAAAAAAGGAGTCTCGAAGCTTCAAAATATGGGGGATTCCAAGTTGGTAATAGACTAGGATTGAAAAATCAAGGTTGGCAGGTGCAGGGGGAGTTCTTATGGACTCCAAAGGAAACGAGCTGACTGACTACACATGGGGGATTGGAAGGCAGACAAACAATGATGCGGAGTGGCTTGCCTTACTTAAAGGTATTGATATAGCAAAGGAAAATAATGTTCAGGATCTTGTAGCCATTGGGGACTCCCTCCTAGTGATTAAAGAAGCTAGGGCCTTAGCCAAAAACGCTCGTAAACCCTCCTCCAAGTATCACTACCACTTCTTCCACAAGATCAAAGAATTAAGATCTATCTCCCTCTACCACGTTCTAAGAAACAACAGCAAACAAGCCGACTCCATGGAAAATATTGGAGCAGGGTTAAACTGTGGCCTTGTTGTTAGAAATGGACAAAACATTGCAAATAATTGGGTTCCATAATTTTATGGATCACCCTGGCTATCCTAGCACCCTTACCTTACATCTAAATTTCCATAGTTTCATTGGGCCACCATTGGCCTCCTCAAAAGTTTGGATGAATTTATTAAGGGTCAAGCTCAAGATCAATTCACAATCTCGTCTTCCGTTCCCAAGACAAAAGCGACGACGCTCCCAGTCTGGCCCCTACTGTCTCGCATGCGAGAATTTATTGCACACAGAAGGCAGGGATGCCTCCACCTATTTCAAGCCTCTGGCCGACGACATCTCTCAAACATTCCTTCTCTGCATACTTTGGAATATATATTGGTTTTGGTTCAGGCACTTTGAATTGCGGTGCAGCATGGATTGTGGAAATACAGGTGGTAACTCAGGCTCTGCCTCTTGGCACTACAATGTCGCCAATGCAAAACTAACATACAGGTCAATTCTGAGGGATATAGACTGAAGCGTTACCTCTCTTCCCTTGAGGTGGTGTAGGGGAATGGGCTCAGTGAGAAAGAAGCTCAAGGCTCTCTCGCTAACAAGATGAAGCATGTCTGTCGTGGGCAGCCCAAAAACAATGAGACTGGCAGAGGATGGTTGCAGCAGGACGTTGGACAGGGAATTAGGGACCCTGCTAACGGTGTTCAGAATGGTTATGAGCTTGGTAATGGGAAGAATTGGCGTTCCATAGATGTTGGTACCAATCCAAATTTTGGTGCTCCTTTGCAACATGGTTCTCTGCAGCAAATGTGCGGCAACAATGGGGAGATAGGAATTGGTAAGCTCTGGAATCTGGTTGAAGAAAATGCGGGTATAGTGAATCTGGACTCACCTCATGGGCCGGAATGTCCTCCCCCTGGCGTGCTTTCTCATCTGCAAGACATCGAATCTCAGGTATGCTGGTTGAGAGGTCAAAACAAAGTTCCGAAAAAAGCTCTCTCTCACCTTGCCACCCTTGTTGAAATTTCAATTTTTGATGCTAGAAACACCAGCAGCAAAATGAAGGAACAATTTGATAGTATGGTTGGAAAAATGGAGTCTCTGCACAACTGTCTCGGGATCGTCGAAGCCAAGGTGGATTGTTGTAATGACCCTTTTTCAAAATTCTATTAAAATGCCAATTTTTTCCACTTTTTCCCCAATTTCGACCTTTGACTAGTTTAACTGTTTTGACCTCCAAATCAACCGAAATGCTCTCAAATCTTCTGTAGGAGTGTATGAATGGTATTTGGACTTGAATATCAGGTTCATGGATGTTTTATGGCCCTCCAAATACTGTTGCAAACTTTTTTTGTATTCTGATCAATATATGTAATTTTGACTAGTAATTTGTGCATCAAATCCCCCCTGGGTAACACTGCAAATGGCCTTCCAAATGTCTCCAAACTCCCAAAAATTTATGAACAAAGGTATATAATGTGTTAAGTATGTGATTAAGGTCTCATATGATCCATTAAATGATTTTTATTACTGTTCTAACTCTATCACATTCAACAGCAAAAACCCCCAATTCGACCCTTGGGGAAATGGCACTATTTCACCTCCCAATACAACTAAACTGAGTAAAAATGCTTCAAATGCTCAAGTACAGTACATGAAACTTGTAGAAGACATCCATGGCAGTATATTGATCACAAATATATCAGATAATCATCCATCCATTCGAAATAATCAACATTATAGTGTCATACATCAATGCATTGGGGAAATGGACATTGTTTGCTCATTAATCAATAGTTTTGCATACAACCAGTGGGTATTTCGACCTGATACTTTCTGAATATTAATAATAGAGGATATGAAGCTATTACAATCAGAAATATATAATGAGAAGCTCTCTCAAGAAGCACGAGTGCTCACCAAAAGCGCCCTCCCTCAAGGAGCATGAATATGCCTTCAAAACTAGAAACGGTGGAGAGAAAGTGTTGCACTAAACCAAACCATGAAACTTCCTGTAGCTGCTACCTGCAAATACAAACTCCATTAAAGCACCATGAAAGACTTGAGTGGCCTCTCCAAACACCAACTTGGATGGGAATCTTTCACCCTCGAAATTGGCTAAGGCAAGAAACTAGTCATCCACTAGCTCTCTCTTCACAAATGCAATTTTTCTCAAATCATCAAAAGCCATTCTCATACTTCATTTCTACATTTTATAACCAACATTAGCCTTCTAAGGGTCGAAATCCTCTCAATAGATTCAATAGATTTCCATTTAGGAAATATTCCACATTTGCCACTTGTCTCCTAGTTCCAACCTTCCATCTTCTCCCAAATTCGATTTTGAGTCTCTTTGGCTTCTCCAACTCCCAAATTCGCCTTCCTTGAGCCTATTTTTGGTGCTGACATGTCATAGTGGTCAGATGTCAGAGATCAGGTCTGCAATTTGTCATAATTGTCATAGATGCTCCATCATTGGTGTCATAGGGGCTAGGGAATCTAGCCCAAGTGTCCACAAACTTCCACTTTGACTCTTTATCTTCCATGGAGGTTACCAATCCTTCCCAATTCGACCTAAGATGCTCAATGACATGTTTTATGACTTACCAACTCACCCAAGAGTGTTCACATTCCCATTAATTCGAATTTGCAAAAGAGAGATACCATGTATTATGAAAAATCAAGCTAGTGTGGGTCCCACTACCTCCATATGTCTCCAAAACCACTTGCCACTTAGAATTTATCTTGAATTTATTTATTCACCATATTTATTAAATGCTTGAACCTCTCTAATGTCTAAATATCATTTATTAGCTTCCTTATTACCATCCCACATGTGCCCATCCAACCTAGGAAACTAGTAGGATTAATGGGATTGTCTTCCTATGCACTTATTTGAATGGGGACATTACAGTCCTCCCCACCCAAGATTGCTTGTCCTCAAGCAATTTCATATTTGGATGCTACAAAATATTCTCCTCTTCCCATGTGGCACCTTCATTTGGTAAGTCCTTCCATTGCACTAAATATTCTTTGATGGTTCTACTCCTCAACCTTCTTTCCCGTGTCTTCAAAATCTTTTCCGGAACAAGTGTGAGCTGACCTTCATCATCCAAAGGAGGAAGTATTTCTGAAATGATGATTTGCTGACCAAGAGCTTTCTTGAGACAAGAAACATAAAATACATTGTGGATTTTACTCCCTTCCGGAAATTCTACTTCATATGTTACTTCTCCAACCTTTCGCACTACCTTGTATGGCCCATAGTACCTTGGTTTTAATTTTTCTGCTCCATTCTTTTTTAGAGATGTTTGTTTATAAGGCTGCAACCTTAAATATACTAAATCATTGACTTGAAAGGTTCTTTCTTCTCTATGCCTATCAGCATATTGTTTTTGCTGATTTTGAGCAACCTGCAAATTGTCTTTCAAGAGCTTTAAAATTTCTTGGCTCTCTTCCACCCAATCTTTAGCCTTTGGGGCTCTACTATCACCAAATATAATGTCAGCAAATGTAAGTGCATCATAACCATATAATACTTTGAAAGGAGACATTCCTATTGACATATGATAAGTGGTGTTATAGCAAAACTCACCCAAGTGTAGCCATTTTGCCCATATAAAAATACTCTTGCTATAAAGCAAAAGCTATAAGAAAAAAACCTATATAAAAAAAATCTATAAAAAAAATAAATTTTATCATTTAGACTACGTATTATTGAATAATGACGCTTCAACGAAAAGTTTAATTTCTTGAATAAGGTGGCACTCTTTGGATTCGTTTCACTATAAAAGGCCTTTCCAAGTTCCCTACAATGAAAAGGCCTTCAATTTTTTAGTACCACGATTCTTGCGTAGTTCCCTTCAGTCTTGTTGTAATTCAACAGTTGTGTAAGGTGGCTAACTTGCACATTTCCCTTCAGTCTTGTTGTATGCAGCACACAATGAAAAGGCCTTTAATTATTGAATATCCAACACTTCAAGAAGGTGGTACAAAATATTTTCAATACATATCAGGGTTGTTAACATGTTATTATTACTTTGTGAGTGTGCTGCTATGAAAACATTATGTTTTTTTATTGCTCAGTAAATAAAAAATGATGGCAGATTGGTCTGTCGATATGTTATAATGATGCTCACAGAACATATGTTTTTTAATTTAAAAATTATGATTTCTAATCTCAATTTTATGCTTATAAAATGAAAACTATATTAATATATCAATCTTAAGTTAGATGCGGTGTAAAAATTCTAATACAAATTAAGTTTTGCATGTCTAACACGAAATCTACATCTAAAAGCATTTCAACATTTTATGAATCGATTTCATATGTTTCCAGCCAAAAAGGCAGAATTTAACAAGAGCCGAGTGGGAAAGTTCAAAACCCTGGGTAATGTCACAAGACCCGAAGACCAATAAATTGGTAAGCTCATGCACAGGTTGCATGTTTTTTCTTCTCTATCTCGGGCAATAAATATGAAGGCCTATGTTCCAAGAATAAAATTGAACTCTGTTATGACAAATTAACTACAAACAACGTTGATTTCAACTTCAGGTTCTGGCATTTACGGTATCTTTGTAATATTAGCATTTACCGTATCTTTAATAAGTTAATAACACGCAAAATTACATTTTATTTTCAGTCAATTCACAACCACCACGCGACTTACTAATCTTGTATGATCCATAATGCAATAAATATTCACAAGCAATTGTGTCAAATGGTTTTAGTTATAATGCAAGATATTTAGTTGAGGGGAAACAAAGACCAAAATCAATGAACGTGTGCAGAGGGAGAGGGGAGAGGCAGAGATAATGTTTAATCCTTAACATTTAATGTGTCAAACAATTTCATTTGCAAAGCAAGATGTTTCAGTCATGTCATCAATTGCTTAATGGAAAAAGTGATACAGTTTTCTTTAGAGTGGGTCCCTTTTTTTCGTAGCAGACCACAGAGGTATAACTATTCCCGGCTACTTCCAATGGTAAGATAACAACAACAGACGTGAAATCAACTCAAAATTTAAACTCCGCATATTTAAAATGACAATGACATTTTCTGGAGACCTCAAAACTGATGATTAAAAAATAACATGAGCCTTAAGCATCAAAGACATATTTTTTTTAGTGACTTGAAAAAACTGTGTTTTTGCATACTTTTCAAATTCTTAAAATGATTCAAAACAGACAGATGAAATCAATAATAAATTAATATTGACAATAAGTGCAAGAATCCAGTTGAGTTCGTGCTCAATTTCAACTTCCAGAACTGAGACAAATAGATCTCATTCGAGGGAAGTCAAAGATAATTGATACTTGGAAGGGCAATGCTAATTTATTCGTTTTCCATTGATGGGGTCAACAAATATATTTCTTTTGAAGGAAATCAAAGGTAGCTGATACAAATGGCCATGCTAATTTATTCATTTGCCTTTGCTAGCACTGTTGCTAGAACTGGGTTACTCAAATTCAACAAACCATAAATTTTAATAAGGCATTCGAAAAGAAGGAATTTAATCAAATGATTTCTGGTGTTGCTTGCTGGGCGAGCACGATGCAGAGCTAAAAGAAATCTCTGAGTTCAACTTTGACGCTCGTCTCGTAAAAAACGCTCAGTTGATTGTCGCATTAACCGTAGTTACCACCTGCTGCTCCTTCATCTTCGCACCTACTCCTCGTCCCCTCCTCTCGTTGAAATCCTCCGCCACATTGCTCTCTGCTTTCACAATCCATTCCCGTTTCGCCGGATGATGATTGTCCCAGACATCCCGAGATCCTTTATCCCAGGGGGCATCTCTATTCCCTAGGGGTCGCCTACCCTTCAAGCCTTGTCACAACGGGCCAATGAGCAACTCTACCCGGCACATTTTGAACCAATGACCACGAAGATAACACATGTTATTAATAAGCTTGTTAAAATATGTGTATGCCTAGATAAGTGTCTTGCAGTAGGTGACATGTTATTATATATGTGATAATGGAGATTGAAACTTTCCCACTTGAGTGAAACTTCCCATTTGATGGAAGAGTAGATGGGTGAGTTTGCCTTCAATGATGATCGATTTTATTTCATTACATTTGTTCTTTCTTTCTTATATTGTCCTAGCATTGTCTCAATATAGGGTGATGCCCTTCCTTTTAGTGCCTCTCCCTAGCCTTTGTGCCCTTCCTTCAGCAGATAAGTTTGTTTTCAAATTCAAAAGTGCAACTCAAAGAGAGAGGTGGGTACCATTTTAGAAGAAGAAGTCGGTTTTAAACTATGTTAATGAAGGAATTAACCTAACCACCCACCAACCATCAGCGATTTATTAGCTACCGAATATACCAAGCATCAACAATTTATCATAGTACTAAATCTACCAAGCATCACCTATGGAATTTCAGACACTCTTGTTTTTTGGTTATTGGCCTTAGAAGCTAGAAGCACCTACAAGATTTAGATACTCATTTCTCTAGAAAGTTTGAAAGTGCTCTCCTCTGGCTACCACAAACTTGGAGCTACTAATTTTGTTAAGATCTTATTTTCATTTTTTTTTATAAATTTGACAATAATTTAAAAACAAGTTTTAATGAAACTATTCTATTTTTTTTCTTGAACATGAAAATGTTTTTGTTATTTTGATATTGAGCTCGGTTAACACTTGTGACTCGACAAAGGCACGGAAACATGGTTTTGTTGTGGGAGGCTCCCAATCCCAAAGCTTCTAAACAAGTTTGAAGTTGAAAGTGGTTTATTCTTATCCATTTATAGCCAAGGGAAAGTGAATGGCCCAAATAAGAAAGCATGAACCATGAACTGGTCAGTACACATTTTAACCCTCCCCTAAAAAAACACATTGACGATTAAATTGAATCCCATGGTTGTCAATTTGAATGGAAAAAATGTATCACATCATTGACTCTATATTAGCAAAACTTGCGCCCAAAGAATAGTTTTTACCATAAGATTTGCATCATGAATAATACATAGACAACTCCACTTCAATGAAATATTTGTTGTAGAATAATAGTTGAGGAATCCAAAATAATCCATAATTTGGAAAAACAACCTTATTAAACTTCTTTTGACAAAGAAAGGGGAGAACATCATAGTACAATCTCAATTTCATTGTGTTTTTTTAATGAATTGCCTCTAGAAAGGGCATATTATATTTATTTCGCCTTTTAACTCAAGTTCTTTGGAATTAATTACACCATTGATGCAACATGTTAACCTTGTTTGGTATGTTGCATTACATGTGGCCTAACATTAACCTCCAGAAAGGATTCTAGGTTCCACCTTTTGTTTGTTTCCTAACTTTAGCACTTAATGTACTTCAGATGCATAATGGAAAAAATGTATCACATCACTGGCTCTATGTATCATGTTACTTTTGAGTTGTATGTGTCAGTGTTAATAGGTTTTTTTGCTTCACCCTTCCATCCTTGATTTTCAATGAAAAACATGGGTAAATGGGTCGATTGTTATCTTTTAATTGGAAATTAAACTCCTTAATAAAAACATATCTTTTAATTTAAAATTAAAATTTCACAATTTCAATTACACCATTGATGCAACATGTTAACTTTGCAAAATTTTATATGTTGCATCACATGTGGCCTGACATTAACCTTCGGAAAGGATTCTAGGTTCCATGCTTTTCTTAAGTTTATCACTTAATGTACTTCAGATGCATAATGCTGGCACATGTTACTTTTGAGTTGTCTATGTCACTCTCAATAGGTTGTTTTTTTCCCATCCTTGATTTTCAAAGCACATGAACAACAAGTTTAGGAAATAAGCTGGATAGGGGAATTTCTTTATCAGGCATCCCTTTTGGGGGGAATTCTTCTTGGATTTGTTTGACTCTATACCTGATGTCTTCTATTTTTTCTTCAATTTCAGATAATTTATCCATCACTCCAGAGCCAGAAAACTTTAACTCATCTAGAATTTCTTTCTGCTTTGTATCATGAATTTCTGCTGCGGCTTTTGTTTGGGTGACAACTAAGGAGACTTCTGTTTTAATTCCCGACATATGCAAAGAAAGGGAATTATTTGATGAAATCAATTCATTAACATAAACTTGCAATTGATCAACATGCCTCCTGCGGGAAAAGTCATTAGCGACAAACGAATGTGCAACTATTCCTCTATGGGAAACATTTGTCCAGTTTATCTGTTTAGAAACAGTCTAAAATTTTCCATCAATATTGCTCAACTGAGTGTCTTCCCTGGCTAAGACTAAAGGGATAGCTCTAGACTGTTTTTCTTCTTCTTTGAGCAGTATGTTTTTAAATGGAGGAAAGGTAGAGGTAGACTCAGTTTGTTGTCCATCTAAGATTTTCCATTTATGCCTGGGTATTTCTATTCCCTTTCCTTTTTCAAAGTCCATCATTTGGACTATTTGTGTTTCAGAGAATTTTCTCTTCCACTCATAAAAAGAGATCCAGTTATCTTGAGTAGACATATAGCTTTTCCATTCTTGTGCTAAGCTCTGGTTTTGTTCTGCAGAGACAGATGCATTGAATTCTCCAGTTTCGGGATGTGTAAAGAGATCCCAGTTAATCATTCTTTTCATCCAGTCTGTATTCACTTGCCATTGTTTGCATCCTTTCATTAAAGAACAGAATTTGAGCATTTCATGGATTGATGGTTTTTTTATATCAGACGACAAAGGATTATTAAATCTACAGTCATGAATGACCATATTGGCTTGTTCAACATACCCTAATCCATACTTAGGCATACCAGGAGGATGACAATAACTAAATAATTCTTTGAGTATGGGGTCATCAGTTTCTAATGTAGGAATAGAATGAATCATTAGAACATGGTCATCATGTGGGAATCTTATGTCAGCACATTTTGGATGAGGGAAATATTCTTTAGAAAGAGTAGGTGGCGCAGTGTTTGTTCAGGTATTATGGTGTGCATGATATGCATGTTCTTTTTCCAAAAGAAGAGAATTCTCTTGTTAAAAAAGGAGGGGTGAATTAGAATCATCACCACGTCAGGATGCTAAACTCTGAAGAGAAATTAACTGAGAGCAGTCATGACACTTGACAGAATATGGGACAGGACCAAACGATTGAGCAATAAGTTGTAAAGAAGGATGGAGACAAGGTACTGAAGAGAAGGATGTACAAGAAATTTGAGGGGGTAAGGATATTATTGCATAAGGAGATCCCTCTTGAATATTTGCGGTAGTTATAGCACGTTAATTGGGAACATGAGGAGTATCAAAGACCCAATGTGAAGGGAAAGACAACTGATCCCACTTGATAGTTTGATGCTCGATTTTTTGAATCAAGTGATCGGTGATGACCAGAGTACTGGCCTAGGAGTCTTGGTTGGGTGAATGTAAAACAAAGGGATACATTGTATTGGTGTGGCGGAAACAACCACGAGTCTGGATGGAGATGTTTGTTCTTTTACTTCTCATATAAAACCCTGAAGTTTTGATTTGTAACTTCAGAATGTCTGCTAAATGTTCATCAAAAGCGTATACAGAGAAGTTGGCATATCAATCAAACCAAACGGGTCCATTAGACAAGGGGGCAACAATACCACCAATCAAAGAGTCTATGAATTTATTTTGAGTGAGGTCTCAGACTGTACAAAGAACAAAAGTGTTTAAAACTTTGTGAGTCAAAGCATTGATACCAATTTGAATGCATCCTAAATGAAGATATTTAGTATCATGACATTTGGCTTCGGCTTGAATTTATTTAGGATCTAATAGGGAAATAGTTTGAGTTGTATCACAATTTTCCTGAATTTCAGATACAGCTTCTTTAGCTTTCACTCTACTCACAACTTTAAGGTGAAACATATTTAAATCAGCATACACTTGACTAGGAGTGACTTGAGGTGGCTTCCATGCTGCTTGAGGGTTTTGTTCGACAATTTCTAAATCAATAGTATTTAAAGTAGTAGTAGAACAAGATTGAAGCATATTTGATAAAGCAGAAGAACTTGGAGAGGCTAAATCCTCAACATTTTTAATATCTCGGAAAGAAACAGAACGATCCATATCGTACCAAGTTAAATCGCTTTCCAGGATCTGATACCAATTTTGAACGTCGTTCACGACACATTCGTCAGGGAATTCCTTCGGTGAAGATGAAGCTTGACTATGTCTGCAATCTCTTTGTCTCTTACAGAAATCGGTGGATGAACCCTTACATGAACCTTCAACCATACCCAACAATCGTTTGAACACACTTCCCTTTCGCAACCTCCTACCTTACGAGATCAACACAAACTTAACTTGCTCCAGGGTCCTAAGAGAACTTCAAGTGAACTTCCGATGAATCTCAGATGACAAAGATTTTAAACAAAAAAGAAATCTTTATTTTTATTGTGGAAATCCGAATAGAAAATTACAGACAAAGATATGGATTAAATAACTTTATCAGATAGACAACCCAAGAGTTCTGCCACTTTAGGTTCATAGGCTCCCAGAGGAGTGTTCCTTGCGCAGGCTACCAAAATCAACTCCTAAGAATGTTCAAGTCTGTTTCTGATCAGCCAAGATCATACTGAATGCGAGGTCGAGAGCATAAACAGAGCCGAACTAACAGACAGAAAGGAACAAAGCTCAAAGAGAAGGGAGCTTAGAAGACTCTTACTTACTGACTCACTCTCCAAAATGCGAATGAATGAATGAAGAATGCTTCCCCTTATTTATAGGATGTCTCATGGAAAAGGAGAAAGCTTCAAATAATTCTTTTACAAAAGCTTTCGGGACACGTATGTCCATGACAAGAAATAAAGATCCCACTAACTATCTGTAGATTCTCTGTAATGTGGGTCAAACCTCACCAAAAGTTGGAGAAGTGATCTGAGTTACAAATATTCGTCCGAAAAAGATAAACTGAAATGAAAAATGAAAATACACAGTGGAGATTTAGGGAATCCCACGAAAACATTTAGATATGATAGATATTTACACAATGGATATTTTTACGAAATCCCACGAAAAACCGCTAGACACCATTGTCGGTCTGAAAGACGTCATTCAGATTCCATTGGGCCATACTGATCAGGATAGTACAGAGTATCCCACATCTTTGTATAGATTTGTTTGATGGTGATAATATGTCTTTGCAGATTCTTCACTTTGATTTTCATTCGGACCAGCCATTGATGATGACTAGACATAAAGGCTTTGAGCATTTGCCTTTCGTCTATTACTTCAGAATCTTGGAGATCTTGTATCTTCTGCAGTGCAATGCCATGTGAATTGTACTCATCTTCTATTATATATGGGTCCACTGCGTTCCGGTTGATACCGAATGTGCTCCACTGGTCAAGAAACCAGTAAGGAATTTCATTTTGTAAAGCAGTTTTGATGTGTCCTAGCTTGACAAGAGTAGTATATGTCCTGGTGATATTATCTTTACACAAAAAATCCCACCACAGTTGTTTATATTCAGAATAATTGTAAGGTGTACCAGGAAATATTTGATCAAATTGTCTTGGCGGCCATAAATGCAAATTTCTTGGACGATTGAGGCAATAGTATTGGTTTTCTAGTGCAGGAAAATGATTGTATTTTTTCCAAATGAGATCAATATCCCAGAAAACATGTATTAGTGTTTTGGAAGCATCAACAGCTTTTCTGAGTGATCTGTCATAAATAAAATCTGGAACAGTGATTGTTGAAGTGGGTATTTTGCGGATCTCAGGTACAAGTCTTGGCAACGATGAGTAGGGGTGTAGATTCCTATCTATGACTTGTGTACTACACAATTGCCAAGTAGGTTTCAATTGTCGTTTATAATCAATCCAGCTCATTCTATCTGTAATTTATCGAATTTCTTCTTGATCATTTTTCCATTCACTAACCATGATAAGACAATAATCAGGCTCGCTTGTTGCAGTACATACTTGTGGAGGCTCGCTTGCTATTTGGACTAAATTTTCTCTGCTTACAAAATCAGGTAAACAATTATCAGAACCTTTAATGTGTTCAATATCAAATTCAAAGTTGGAAAATAAAGCCTGCCATCTTGTGAATTTAGCATCAATGGCTTTTTTTACTTCCTTATTCAGAACTTTGTTCATGGCTACTGCATCTGTTCTTAAGAGAAACTTTTTGTTGATCAGAAAGATTTCAAACTTATTGACAGCATTTAGACCAGCCTTGATTTCTTTATCTAGAGTAGAATAATTATTTTCTGCATCTTGCCAGACTCCTGAAGCAAATTGCATAATCTCTTCAGCCTTTCTTTTATTTTCTTTGATACTTACTTGTTTGAACACTGCACCCCATCCTATATTGTTGGCATCGGTTTCAACAATTTTTGGCAGATCATCATCTGCCACATGAAGGATAGGTAAAGTATTTACTCTTGCTTTGATCTTCTGTACTGCTTTAGTATGCTCATGACTCCAGGGGGCTGGTTCTTTCTTCAAACTTTCATTCAAGACCTTACGATATTTAGCACAGTCTTTATAGAAATGACTGACATAGTTTAAACTACCCAAAAATCTCGGCAACTGAGAGTTGTCAAGAATTTATCAGGAAATTGATCAGCAAACTCAACTGCATGTTGCCGAAGAACCAAAGTGCCATTTCAAATGATATGGTCTAGGAATTGATTTTAGTTTGGAACATTTCAAGCTTCTTCTTGGATAAGACTAGACCAGCTTCTTTGATTACCCTTAACAGGGTTATCAGATGTTTGAAATGTTGTTCAATTGAGTCTGAAAACACAAGTATGTCATCTATATATACAATCAACCAATCAAAATAAGGCTTTAGGATTTTATCCATGACTCTTTGAAACTTGGAAGGAGCATTCTTCAGATCGAAGGGCATGACATTCCATTCATAATGTCCTGCTGGGACATTGAAAGCTGTTTTGAATTTGTCTTCTTCTTTGATGGCGACTTGCCAAAATCCATACTTTAAGTCAAATTTTGAAAATATCTTTGCTCCTGCAATTCTGTTAACTAGGCTAGATTTATGAGGAATAGGATAAGTATCATCAGCAAGGACCTTATTGATGGGTTTATAATTCACAACAAGTATGGGTAACCCTCTAATTAATTTAGAATGCTTATTTACATAGAATCCATAACAATGCCATGGAATTTTAGTATGTCTGATCAAGCCTTTCTTTAGCAACACGTTTATTTCTTCTTCACAGAGCTGTGGGTAATGAGCATTCATTGGTATAGCTCTATTTTTGTGTTTTCTAGTATAGATTTCTTTGTAAGGAAGTTGAATAAAATGCTTAGCCTTTTTCCAAAATGCAGTAGGGTTTTCAAAGCATACTTGATCTTCAAATTGTCTTCTTAGGGATTGTATTTTTTGAAGAGTTTGCGGGTTCTTCAAATGATCTTCAATTCTAAGACTGACTTCATATTTTTCAGTTCTTGAATTTTTTCTTCCTTTTGTTGAATGGTCAAGGCAATTTGTACCATTGTATAAATCTGTAGAGTGGAAACAAATGGCCGTATAATACTGACACCCTTAACAACATTTGCATTTCCTTGCCGCAATTTTATATTTGGAAGAGGAATAAAATACCCTACTTTTCCTTCTGGTGTTGTTGTCAAGCCATGACGTTCTACGACTGCAAGAAAAGGAGTACTGACTATGCAAGCAATTGGTATTTCTAAAATAAAAAATTTCATATCCAGAAAATGATGCTGGAAACACAAAGTTGCTTTAGGAATTTCATAATTCAAGGGAATTTGAGTATTTCCTATCCTGACAGAATGGGATGTTTTTCTCCAATACTTGGTTGGAATGAAATCTTTATGCAACATATTTACATCGGTTCCTGAATAAATTATGGCTTTAAGCTTAAAAAGTCGATCTTGAATTTTCAGATTTATCAATACCAAAGGATTTTGATGTTCAATAGCTAAGAATTTCACAGTATTCAGACATTCTAAACCTATAGTACTAAACATGCAAATGTTTGGATTTTCTCTGTCTGGTGCAACTTTAGAGGAGGAGGTTTGATTTCTTCTTTTAGTTTTTGTATTTCTTCTGTAGCCCAAAGATCAAATTTATAGGCATTTTCTTCACGAAATTGTCCTAAATCTCGACCCTTTTGTTTGAGGTCTGTCACTTCCTTTTTCAGGATACTGAGTTCTTTTCCTAAATCATTCAATGTAAGAGGCTGTAATTTCTCATTTCTATTATGCCTTATGAATGATTTGCTATTTCTTTCAACATAAGCATCAACAAATATGGGCTTCTTAACTGATGAGGATTCTTCATGCTTTTCTTGAGAATATCCTTGGGATGTTTTCATCATTATCTTTAGAAAGGAAACTTTCATTTCTTCTTAGGCAAAGATTGGATTTGTGCTAGGATTTGAGCATCTTTTCCTGTATTACTATGAGCCATGTAGACTTTGAGCTTTGGCATATTCTTTTCCAATTCTTTCTCTTCTTCTGTGTCTTCTTCTGACTCTGAATCTTCTGAAATTTCAGAGTTGCAAGAACATTTATTAGGATTTGAGCACTGACAATTTTGAGAAATAAACAGTGCTTCTTGTTCAAGTTCAGATAGGTCTTCAGTGTCATATTCAAACTCAGAGGTTTCAGTGCTGGAGCTAAAGCTTCCTTAAGCAATCTGGACTTCTTCCTGTTTTATAAATGGACTATGAGGACATGCATCAGTAATATGCATATATGATCCACAATGTTTACAATAATTAGGAATTCTTGAACTCATTGCACTTTCAATATTTCTTCTAGCTTTATTTTGAGAATCTCTTCCTATGGTTTTCTTTGAAGCATATCCCTGAGGACATCTATTTGCAAGGTGTCTTACTTGTCTACAAAGCCAGCATGTCAGTTTTTGTCTTTCCTGTGCTTTGAATGTTTTCAGCTTAATATCATCAGGAGTATAATAATGAGTATTTGGAATCCTCTTGTAATACCCTTTTTTCTTAAATTTTTTGGGAGGCTTGCTGAATCTAGAGTATCTGTGCGATTTGGGGATGTTCTTGATCCTTTTCAGAATCCTTTTAGCTTTCTTTCTTTTCCTTACAGGATCTTCAATTGAAATCCCATACTTTGCACAGATAGACTTACTGTCAGGAAATTTGGACATTTTCTGAATGGATTTATTGACCCTTGTGTTGGTACAAAGACCAACAAGAGCAGAAGTAATGATAGAGTAAATTTCTCCCAAAATATACATTTCGTAAGGCTGTTTAAAAATACCTTGAGCTTTGAAATAATCAACATACTTACTTGGGAGAGCAGCAATATATACTTGTTTCTAGAGCAAATTTTTGTTGTCTGCTACTTCATAGATGCGTTGCATCCATTCTCTGTGGAAGACTGCATAATGCGCCATGCTCTTGCATTTGGAATTCATTAAAATCAGAGCATGTTTGTCAAAAATCTCATGTTTTGTTCCACACCAATGTTCTAAAATCATTGTAGTGAGTGCCCCAATCATATTGCTCATTGGTTTTCCATCTTCATGAAATATCACATCTCCACTATCATCTTTTAATGTTTCCTTTTCCATTTTCTCAACAAGTGCAGGAGATGATTCTATTTCCCACCATTTAGCTAAAGTGCCAATGAAACATTGTATTATAGATTTGCATGCTTCTATTTCTCCTTTTCCTTTCATACACATGATTCTGTAAGAAACATACATTCTATCTAAAACTTGCCTGATTTGTCCTACAAACATGTTATCAATGTTCCATTCTAAATAACTTTCGTCAGAGAATTGTGGAACTTCTGGCAACTTTCCTTTTCCATACAGATCAGGGGCAGGTGGCCTAGATATATTCCAAGGCAATCTTTCTTTGATAGGAAAATCCCATTCTGATTTGAGCTGGGTAACTAGTGCATGATCTGTATCGGGATTTTCTCTTCGGAAATGGAATGGGAATTTCTCTCAACTACTAGACTTTTCAGGATGGTAAATTATGGTAGAAATTCCTTCAACAGGTTTAGGAAATAAGATGGATATGGGAATTTATTTATCAAGCTGCCCTTTCGGGGGGGAGTCTTCTTGGATTTGTCTGACTCTATACTTGATGTGTTCTGTTTTTTCTTCGATTTCAGATAAGTTCTATGTCACTCCAGAGTAAGAAAACTTTAACTCATCTAGAATTTATTTATGCTTTGTATCTTGAATTTCTGTTGAGGCTTTTGTTTGGGTGACAACTAAGGAGACTTTTGTTTTAATTCCCGACATATGCAAAGAAAGGGAATTATTTGATGAAATCAATTCATTAACAAAAAATTACAACTGATCAACATGCCTCCTGCGGGAATAGTCATTAGTGACAAACGAATGTGCAGCCCTTCCTCTTAGGGCAACGTTTGTCCAGTTTATCTGTTCAGAAACAGTTTGTAATTTTCTATCAGTATTGCTCAACTGAGAGTCTTCCCTAGCTAAGACTAAAGGGATAACTCTAGACTGTTTTTCTTCTTCTTGTCATGTACCTCCCTGCTGACCTAATAAGAGAGGGAACATGATAATAATCGATGGGGCTTTTCATAAAACTCAGCCCAGTCATTAACATCATATGAATAAAAACATTGGTGTGCAGATACAAATTAGGCAAAATGCACAGCGGAATTGAAACTAATCCACACACAATTCATGCCCATCCAGCATATCAAAACAGTCATCAAATTAATGCATTGCAGAAGTAAATACATAGGCAGAAAACACTTATCTTCATTGTGCAATTGTCCCAAGCAACTAGCTATGTCGCTGCAACGTTCCACCCAACCGTAGGCTCTTCGACAGCATATACTGAGTCCGTCCGAAGGCCACCCCTGCGCTAGGCATGATATCTACAAGGAAAAAGGGGATTTCAAACTCATACACAACCAAACAGTCATTTGGATCTAAGTCAAGCCAGACCATTGCTGGGTTTATCAGGCTAAATTTGAACCCTCTTCAATTGTGGATGCTTCCACTCAAGTTCAAGCCAAAACAATGGAAACCCATTTCAACCCCAACAATATCCTACACACAGAAACTCATAAACTGGGCTTGGGTACACATAACAACAAAACCCCAAGTGTTGTGTCACGAACCCAAAATTTCGTAAAATTTTAAAACTTTTGTAAGTGCCTAAAATGCCACTAAAATATATGCGGAAACATAAAGTGTGGGTTTACTTTCTTAAATTATTGCTTACAAATAATTAAAACTTTGCAATGTTTATTACTGTTTATAACTGTCATTGTAATAATCAAGGAAAAGATCCCTCAATGAAATTCATGTATATTAAGTACTATCTCCCGTCATTTTTGCATGAATAGATAGATGTTTTTCTTTTAACTAAATCAATGCTTAACTTAAGATTTCAACCATTTCTTAATTCTTGCGGGAAGCACAAACTTCATTATGTCTTAATATACATCCTTTAAGAAACATATACTTCTTTCAATAAAACAATCTAATTGGTAACAACACAATCATAATCATAAGCGAAGCATTATATCAACAACCAATCTTGTATAGGAGTCGTATACATCAAAGTAATCATAAACATTTTTAAGGACATAAACAAGTACTCATACATAAGACACATTGAGAAACACCATGGGAAACATAGGAGACAAAATATAACGTGGTTCACCCGTACACAGGCTAGTCCACAAAGGTGTGTGTGCATCTTTTATTATTCTTTAAAGGAATTCAGGGATTACAATCCAGCAACATTGTTGCGATAAATCTCCTTCTAAAAACTCGAAGCCTTTCATCACAAGGCTGCAATATATAATTACAATTTCCTTGAGAGTTTTCCACAATAAAAAAAATATATCCTTAGTTACATTACCTAGAGCCAGATTCTCAGATCTCATACCTTCTTTTAAGAAGTTACTATTGGACTCTAAATTATAAAAACAAGGAATTATATGCATGTTCTAAGACCAAAGATTGTCTTAACCACTCTTTTATTATGCTTATAAAAGGGTTATGTATCTTTCCTTTTTCCCTTCCATAGATTACATAAAGAAATATGTCTAAGACTAGATAATACAATTAACATTCTCTTTTTGACTATTACTTATATATATTCCCAAAGCCATATATACATATTTCATTACATATATAACGTGAGTTATTATGTTTACAATGGTAAGTATACATAAAACTTATTTATATACAATAAATCCTAAAACTTATATTGAAGTATAACTAGGGACATTCCCTAAAGTAGTTCTTATAATTACTTTATTTCTACTCTACTTTATACATGGTTACATTACTTAAATTATATATTTATTTACATATATACAAAGAAGCACAACTACGGGTGTAATTTGCTTTAGATAAGATAACTCGTTCCCATTCAAAGGATAAAGACTCAATCCATTTCGTACAGAAAAACTCGTTGCCAATTAAGAACTTAAGCGTCTACAGGGAATCTTTAATCTTCCTTAACAAAATCATAAGACTATACTAAGACAATGCCATAATTCAACTTGGCATTCACTCTTTTACTTTGCAGGAAAAAGGTTAGTTTCCAAAAGTAGCAATACTATTACGAAAAATCTTTAGCATAGGCATTAACCAAAGTATGGTGTAGAGATTCTTAACCAAACAGCATCTTCTAAAGTTTATTCATGCTGACATTGTACGCTAATCCTCCAGATAACTATAGATATCTATCTCTCGGTCGTATAAGATGTAAGCTCTTGTTTGAGAGATAATAATTAGTAGTTTTTATAAAATCAAGTCTACGTCGGAAGTCTTCCTAGATTACATGCTAATATAATATGTAAATAATTAAGAAGCATTCAACTCTTTGACATAACCCGAGTATTCGGTTACGTTTGACGTTAAACTAAACTTAAAGAACCATTCAACCGACCAACTTCAATACAACCACTCCAACACAGCCGGGTATCAGACTTAATAATCGTTCGAAGAGTGGGGTAAGGATCACCTCACACATTTTCTTTTTATCAAAAGATTATACAATCTCATATAAAAATATGAGCGGAAAGAGGTTAGGATTCCTCCGCCTGCTACGTTGGCTTTACGTGATTTCTGTCCAAAGAAAATAGCGTATGAAGCAGACTACAAGGGTAAGTTTCTCAGCTCACTATCCACGCGGTCATAACAACAAAAATAAAAATAACCACAACTTGACTGGTTAATCTAACATCATATGAAATGTAACATGATGGAATTCATGACAGTTATCCATCCAAGAAAAACTGCGAAGCATCCTCGATCTTGGCGTTTTTAATATACAGCCGTGGAAAAACTAAGCAGGGTTTTCTGCTGTATATAAATAATGACCAAACAGATTGAAAACCCCTTTTTGCAAAGCTTCCTTAACTAGGGGCGGTGATTTGGAGGTCGCAACAGGTAGCAATCTACTTAGCAAAAAGAAATGTATTCTCAAGAATAAAAATAGAACTCTACTCATTGGCATTAATAAAGTAATTACAATCATCATCTTAATTTAACAATTAACATTATGCCTGGAATGTACTCACCTCCAACGACAAGGCTTAGATGAGGGATGGCTCTCCTGTCAATGGCTGCGTAAAATGTATCAAACTTCGTCCCAGTATTAAAATGCACGACATGCAAATCCGAGAATGAGAACTTGGTATCGTCCGTCCTCTAAAACTCTAGTATCACTCTCCTCAGGAAATCTTAGCCCTCCCCTTCTCGTCGATGCAGAACAAATATAAAGAATCATCGTGCCCCCTCCTTCGAACTGGTTCCCTCTTAAAATAACATCACTTGGCTTAACAACACGACTAACTCCCAATGACAGATGGCACTCCAAATAATTGTATTCAAACAATTGGCGGCCCACGGTTTTAATGGGAGACAAACCTCCTAAAAAATCTCAGCCAGTCTCTCCGAGTGCATCAAAAACTCCTCTTCCCAATAACTTAATCAATTTATCCTACCAAAATCATTACGTGAATATCTTCATTCAAGAATAATCACTTAGTGGAGCTCGTAGATTCCTCTTCCAATGAATGAATTTGCCACGAACACAACCGACGTGGTAATAACTTCCCTCTCCTTCATCCAGATCGTGCTTATAGATGGGGGTCCATCCTTGCTACGTGGAAGCAGCCTCTGGCCAAGTGAATTTTGAACCAAACAGATTTTTACGGAAGTTATGATACTCCATCGCTAACTCTCACAAAAGGGAGATGGCATGGTTAATGCCTTCCGACGAATAAGCGAGAATGTCCCTTCTAATAACTTCCTTCTACTTGATGTAATGGTTTACCATGCAAAAACGGTGTAACATGCATTTAATCCATAACATTCCTACTTAATTAATATAAGTGTTTTAAATCTCTCACCGGATTTCAAGGAATCGGGGATCGTGGAGCTAACTAGAGCCAAACCGTAATAAAAGATTTTAATACTAAACTCTTAATTTACGTCACAAACATAGGCCATGGTTAAGTACTAATGGCGACTATTCCTTGTCAAACTCCTTTGCTTATAATATTTTTACTTAGACAAGTATTCATAATTGTATATTCTTCCTTTACAATTATTACGTAACTCCTTTTATAATAGTCATGTATAGAGTGTACCCCTTCTTAATAACAAAAGAATTCTCTTAGTATTAACTATTTGATCAAACAAATATTTTCTTAAAAAAGGAAATCATATATTATATATATATGAAGACTTTTAAACAAAGTCCCAAAGCACTAATAAAGTATAAATCCTTTAATAATACCTCTCTTTATACATCCTTTTAACTATATATATTTCATATATGTATATTTTGATCAATTACATAGCCTTTATAAAGTGGTACCTACAAAATAATTTTTATACATATATTTTATTTTTAATAACTATATACATTTCATTTATGTACATGTTTGATAATACCATTTTTAATCCAATGTGACTTAAGATCCAGTATATTTTCTTAACTTATAAATTGAGCTTTATCACATATATATATAATTATCATTGTAACAACTTAGGAGTGAGACTACAAAATAAGATAAAAGGTTAGGGTACCATATATATATATATATATATATATATATATATATATCATATATATTTCCAAGCCATTTCTTGGTATTACTTATGTTTGTCTATCTCAAATTGTTATATATCTGAAATACATATTTCTTGTATAACTTCTGGTTGTTTGTGACCACAACTATTTTTATCTATATATGTATATAATATATATAAATACATGTCTTTAAAATATCTCCTTTCCACTTTATTTTCAAAGTGGTTATATATATATATATATATATATATATATATATACTTTTATAAGAGAACTTAGCTTCGCAAATAATTAGGGGTATTTATGGATACTTTTTCTGACACTCTTGTCGAGGTCTATGTTAAGCTTCTTTTAACATCCCCTTGTAGGGTAGGACTAATATAGTTTGTAAGAACAATAGTTGACCTTTTGATGCTAAAAAGGTAAATGAGAGCTTAGAATAATAGTTGTGTAACTAAATAATCGTTATCACCGTTCGTCTACTTAGGAAAATAACTTAAGGTTATCAAGTGAGTGTTTAAGCTACTAAGATGACACCCGTCATCTACTTATGCTTTAGTTTCCACACCTTCCTCCTAAGTGACTTCACCTGCCAAGCACTTAGTTTCGCTCGTCGTTAATTTACAATTTTAAGAGTAGTCCCACCAATATTTTCAGGGTCCACTGGTGGGGCCTTGGCCTTGAGCTCCTCACCAGGGCCACATACATAATTACAATATGTATGAATAAAATTATTAAGGCTTAAAAATGAGGGGTGTTACATGTTGGGTATGGATAGAAAACGTGGGCAACCCAAAAACGAAGTGGAAAATGGGAAAACAACCCTGGAAGGCAATTTCGTTTTCAGAAAACGTCCATGGGCATTCAAAGAGCAGCAATGGTCTCTACAAACCCCCAAATCGTGCTCTCTCCTTCCCAACAGGTCTACAACACAAAAACGAGTTCCCAACAATGCCAAAAACGCCCAGCAGGCTTCAACAAAAACGCCTAGCAAGCTAAAAACGCCCAGCAAGTTCCAAAAACGCCCAGCAAGCTCCCAAACGCCCAGCAAGCCAAAACGCCCAGCAAGCCAAAAACGCCCAGCAGGCTACAACAAAAACGCCCAGTAAGCCAAAACGCCCAACAAGCCAAAAACGCCCAGCAGGCTACAACAAAAATGCCCAGCAAGCTTCAAAAACGTGAGAGAGTGAAGTCTGGTCACGAATAATGGCTTGGGAAGGCAATTTGTGGGTGTTTTCTTGCCCAAGAAGGAAAAACACGATTTTCCATGAGGGTGGCTTGCCCATACTCGAATTTGGACAGCCATACCTCCCCAATCCCCAAGGCATTAACTGCCTCAACCAACTCTTGGAAGCATTAAATGATTAGGTGCATAACCTAAAATGGGTAGTTGGTGGTTTATGGATTTTCTCATTGACACATGGATTAACACCATTGGCTCAAGGGTTTGAATATTTCCCTCCCAATTCCTTGTAATATCATGCCCCCATCTCTTGTTGCATTGCATAGCTAGTTGTGGGCATTTATATTAAAATGCATATTTACAATTCCCATGGCTCACTAGCACATGGGTTAATTAATACCAACATACTTTCCTCTTCAAGATTGAGCGTTCACTAGTGGGGCCTTGGCCTTGAGCTCCACGCTAAGATTCATACAAAATATGCATACAATATTTACATTATAGCCCGAATATTACAAGGGTCAAAATGGGGGACATGACACTTCTTCGAGCAATATGCTTTTGAATGGAGGAAAGGTAGAGGTAGACTCAGTTTGTTGTCTATCTATGCTTTTCCATTTATGCATGGGGATTTCTATTCCCTTTCTTTTTTCATAGTCCATCATTTGGACTATTTGTTTTTCAGAACTTTTTCTCTTCCACTTAAAAAGAGATCTAGCAACCTTGAGCAGTCATATAGCTTTTCCATTCTTGTGCTAAGCTCTGTTTTTGTTCTGCAGAGACAGATGCATTGAATTCTGCAGTTTATGGATGTGTAAAGAGATCCTAGTTAATCATTCTTTTCATCCAGTTTGGATTCACTTGCCATTTTTTGCATCATTTCATTAAAGAACAGAATTTGTGGATTTCAGGGATTGATGGTTTTTTTATATCAGATAGAAAAGGATTATTAAATCTACAGTCATGGATGACTGTATTGGATTGTTCAACATACCCTAAGCCATACTTAGGCATACCAAGAGGACGACAATAACTGAAAATTTCTTTGAGTCTGGGGTCATCAGTTTCTAATGTAGGAATAGAATGAATCATTAGAACATGGTCATCATGTGGGAATCTTATGTCATAACATTTTGGATGAGGGCAAGATTCTTTAGAAAGGGTAGGTGGTGCAGTGTTTGTTCGGGGATTATGGTGTGCATGTTGTGCATGTTCTTTTTTAAAAAGAAGAGAATTCTCTTGTTCAGAAAGGAGGGGTGAATTAGAATCATCACGATGCTTCCACTGCGCAGGATCAGTGATGACCAGAGTACTGTCCTGGGAGTCTTGGTTGGGTGAATGTAAAACAATGGGATACATTTTATTGGTGTCGCGGAAACAACCACGAGTCTGGATGGAGATGTTTGTTATTTTACTTCTCATATCAAACCCCGAAGTTTTGATTTGTAACTTCAGAATGTCTGCTAAATGTTCATCAAAAGAGTATATAGAGAAGTTGGGCTAACAGTCAAACCAAACAGGTCCATTAGACAAGGGGGCAACAATACCACCAATCAAAGAGTCTGTGAATTTATTGTGAGTTAGGCCTCAGAGTTTACAAAGAACAAAAGTATTTAAACCTTTGTGAGTCAAAGCATTGATACCAATTCGAATGCATCCTAAATGAAGATATTTAGTACCATGACGTTTGGATTCGGGTTGGATTTCTTTAGGATCTAATAGGGCAATGGTTTGAGTCGTATCACAATTTTCCTGAACTTTAGATACAACTTCTTTAACTTTCACTCTACTCACAGCTTTAAGGTGAAACATATTTAAATTAGCATACACTTGACTAGGAGCGACTTGAGGTAGCTTCCATGCTGCTTGAGGGGTTTGTTTGACAATTTCTAAATCAACAGTATTTAAAGTAGTGGTAGAACAAGATTGAAACATGTCTGATAAAGCAGAAGAACTTGGAGAGGCTAAATCCTCGACATTTTTAATATCTCAGAAAGAAACATAACGATCCATATCGTACTAGGGTAAACGCTTTCCAGGCTTTGAGTCATTTCTATAAAGACTCTGCTAAAGATCGTAAGGTCTTGAATGAAAGGTTGAAGAAAGAACCAGCCCGTTGGAGTCATGAGCATACTAAAGCAGTACAGAAGATCAAAGCAAGAGTAAAGACTTTACCTATCCTTCATGTGGCAAATGATGATCTGCCAAAAATTGTTGAAACTAATGCCAGCAATATAGGATGGGGTGCAGTGCTCAAACAAGTATGAATCAAAGAAAATAAAAGAAAGGTTGAAGATATTTTGCAGTTTGCTTCAGGAGTTTGGCAAGATGCAGAAAATAATTATTTTGCTCTAGATAAAGCAATCAAGGCTGCTCTAAATGCTATCAATAAGTTTGAAATATTTTTGATCAACAAAATGTTTCTTTTAAGAACGGATTCAGCAGCCATGAACAAAGTTTTGAATAAGGACGCCAAAAAAAGCCAGTCATGTTAAATTCGCAAGATGGTAGGCTTTATTTTCCAACTTTGAACTTGATATTGAACATATTAAAGGTTCTGATAATTGTATGCTTGATTTTTTAAGCATAGAAAATTTAGTCCAAACATCAATGGCTGGTTTGAATGAAAATCACAGAATCTGCAAGGAAATCTTATCATCATCAAGCAATTCTATACAAAGATGTGGGATGCTTTGTATTATCCTAATCAGTATGGCTCAATGGAGTCTAACTGACGTCTTTCAGACCGACAATCATTAGAGGAAATTTGAGGTTTAAAATGGGCCTTATAAGAAAACGAGCCATCGTATAAGAAAACAAGCCAACCATAATTTATTGATGAGTTGGAATTCAAGAACCAATAGAAATTCAATAAAATGAGTCAGCCATAATGGTTGACTTGAGATATTTGTCATAAAAAAAACTATTTTTTATTCGTATTTTCAACATGTGTCCCTGTGTTTTTACTCAAGTTTCCAGCGGGAGCACTTGTTGTATGCGATATTTAATTCTGCATCCAACGAGTACCCACACTGCATACTTTTGACGGACCCTGCTGCCCCCAAAAACAAGAAATACCCGAAGAAACGTCATCCCCGCTGCCCCAAAAACAAGAAATACCCGAAGAAACGTCATGATGACGTTTCTTCGGGTATTTCTTGTTTTTGGGGCAGCGGGGTCCATCAAAAGTATGTAGTGTGGGTACTCGTTGAATGCGGAATTAAATTTCACATGCAACGAGTGCTCCCGCTCGAAATTTGAGTAAAAACACAGGGAGATATGTTGAAAATACGAACAAAAAAATAGTTTTTATTTCTTCCTCCAAAATTAATAAATATTATTTTATTATTTTAACTATTATTTCATTATTGTAACTATTATTTTATTATTTTCATTAGGAGGCCCATTTTAGACCTCAAATTTCCTCTAATGGGTGTCTGACGGTTTTCCGTGGGATTCCGTAAAAATCTCCATTGTGTAAATCTCTATCATATCTAAAGGTTTCCATGGGATTCCCTAAATCTAGCTTCCACTGTGTATTTTATTTTATTCATTTTAGTCTAGCTTTTGCAGACGAATATATGTAACTCAGAGCACTTCTCCAACTTTTGGTGAGGTTTGACCCACATTACAGAGAATCTATAGATAGTTAGTGGGATATTTATTTCTTGTCATGGACATAAGTGTCCCAATAGCTTTTATAAAAGAATGATTCGAAGCTTGCTCCTTTTCCCCGAGACATCCTATAAATAAGGGGAAGCATTCTTCATTCATTCATTCGCAGATCAGATTTTTGTTGTTTGCTACTTCATAGATGCGTTGCATCCATTCTCTATGGAAGTCATCATAATGCGCCATGCTCTTGCATTTAGAATTCATTAGAATCATAGCATGTTTGTCAGAAATCTCATGTTCGTTTCCATACCAATGTCCTAAACTCATTGTAGTGAGTTCCCCAATCATATTGCTCATTGGTTTTCCATATTAATGAAATATCACATCTCCACTATCATCTTTTAATGTTTCCTTTTCCATTTTCTCAACAAGTGCAGGAGATGATTCTATTTCCCACCATTTAGCTAAAGTGCCAGTGAAACATTGTATTATAGATTTGCATGCTTCTATTTCTCCTTTTCCTTTCATACACATGATTCTGTAAGAAACATACATTCTATCTAAAATTTGTCTGATTTGTCATACATGCATGTTATCAATGTTCCATTCTAAATAACTTTCGTCAGAGAATTGTGGAACTTCTAGTAGCTTTCCTTTTCCATACAGATCAGGGGCAGGTGGCCTAGACATATTCCAAGGCCATCTTTCTTTGATAGGCAAAGCCCATTCTAATTTGAGCTGGGTAACTAGTGCATGGTCTGTATCAGGATTTTCTCTTGGGAAATTGAATGGGAATTTCTCCGAAGTACTAGATTTTTTCAGGATGGTAAATTATAGTAAGAATTTCTTCAATGGGTTTAGGAAATAAGCTGGATAGGGGAATTTCTTTATCAGGATGACCTTTTGGGGGAAAGTCTTATTGGATTTGTCTGACTCTATACCTGATGTCTTTTGTTTTTTCTTCAATTTCAGATAATTTATCTGTCACTACAGAGTAAGAAAACTTTAACTCATCTAGAATTTCTTTATGCTTTGTATCTTGAATTTCTGTTGTGGCTTTTGTTTGGGTGACTACTAAGGAGACTTCTGTTTTAATTCCCGACATATGCAAAGAAAGGGAATTATTTGCTGAAATCAATTCATTAACATAAACTTGCAATTGATCAACATGCCTCCTGCGGGCATAGTCATTAGTGACAAACGAATGTGCATCCATTCCTATAAGGGCAGCATTTGTCCAATTTATCTGTTCAGAAACAGTCTGCAATTTTCTATCAACATTGCTCAACTGAGAGTCTTCCTTAGCTAAGACTAAAGGGATAGCTCTAGACTGTTTTTCTTCTTCTTCGAGCAGTATGCTTTTGAATGGAGGAAAGGTAGAGGTAGACTCAGTTTGTTGTCCATCTATGCTTTTCCATTTATGCCCAGGGATTTCTAATCCCTTTCCTTTTTCATAGTCCATCATTTGGACTATTTGTTTTTCAGAACTTTTTCTCTTCCACTCATAAAAAGAGATCCAACAATCTTGAGCAGTCATATAGTTTTGCCATTCTTGTGCTAAGCTCTATTTTTGTTCTGCATAGATAGATGCATTGAATTCTGCAGTTTCCGGATGTGTAAAGAGATCCCAGTTAATCAATCTTTTCATCCATTCTGGATTCACTTGCCATTTTTTGCATCCCTTCATTAACGAAAATAATTTGTGCATTTCAGGGATTGATGGCTTTTTAATATCAGATGGCAAAGGATTATTAAATCTATAATCATGGATGAATGTATTGGCTTGTTCAACATACCCTAAGCCATACTTAGGCATACCAGGAGGACGACAATAATTGAAAATTTATTTGAGTCTAGGGTCATCAATTTCTAATGCAGGAATATAATGAATCATTAGAACATGGTCATCATGTGGGAATCTTATGTCAACACATTTTGGATGAGGAAAAGATTATTTAGAAAGAGAAGGTGGTGCAATATTTGTTCGGGGATTATGGTGTGCATGCTATGCATGTTCTTTTTCAAAAAGAAGAGATTTCTCTTGTTCAGAAAGGAGGGGTGAATTAGAAGCATCACCACGTTGGGCTGCTAAACTCTGAAGAACAATTAATTGAGAGCAGTCATGACACTGGACAGAATATGGGACAAGACCAAGCGACTGAGCAAGAAGTCGTAAAGAAGGATGGAGACAAGGAACTGAAGAGAAGGATGCACAAGAAGTTTGAGGGAGAAAGGATATTATTGCAGAAAAAAAATCCTCTTGAATATTTGCGGTAGTTATAACATTCTGTTTGGGAACATGAGGAGTATCAAAAACCCAATGTGAAGGGAAAGACAACTGATCCCACTTGATAGTTTGATGCTCGAATTTTTGATTCAAAAGATCAGTGATCACCAGAGTACTGGCTTGGGAGTCTTAGCTAGGTGAATGTGATACAATGCACATAGTACAATGTACATATCAACATTTACCATTTAAAACTCCTGTCAACATTTTAGTCACCTGTTATAACGTGCTAAGAAAATATTCTGTTATTTTAAAATCTATGACATTTTAACCGATATTCTATTCTTTCAAAAGTTGTCCCATGTTCCAAAAAAAAAATCACTTTTTAAAATATGAATAAAGTTATTTTGTGGAGAAATATAAAGGTTTCTTGTGACATACGAATCATCTTAAATGTTTTTTTTTTAAATATAGTTAATGGATTTTTTTATCATTTATATGTGAATATTTTTTTTATCATTTATATTGAATATTTTTTAATCTTTTATTAGTGTGAGAGATGGTTTTATTATTATTATTATTATTTTAATTAATTATAAATATTAATATAACTTTTAAAGAAGATAAATAATGTATTTAAGGAGACATATAGTCTCTCACTCATTTATGTGTTAACTTTTATGAGGATGTTAATATTTTCTTAACTCTACGTAAATTTCTTTCCTCTTTTTCAATTTTATTAATGAAGGATGGTCATGGTGATTGGATTTGGTGCTTTGCGTGCTACATTGTGAGAATCATCACTCGAGTTAAACTCAGTGATCTATTTATGTATATAGATATCGATAGTTGGATCTCATCTGAGCAAGAAGTTTGGGTTTTGGTGATTTTTCCAGACAATATATTTGTATATCCCAATCAAGTGGTAGTTGCTTACATACATAAGCACTTGTGTTCTAATAATTGGCTTAGTAAGGGAGTATTAATGCTCCAATACGTCTAAGTGTAATTGCCAATTGTAATATCAATTAGTATTTTCAAGAGCATTTACCAATTGAATTAACTTTTAGGGCTAAGAATATTTACATAATTACTAGTTAATCCTTTGTGTTTTTTTACCACAAAAAATTAGTATTTTTATTTCTTATGAAGCATAAAAATAGGCTTTCTTTAGGTGTTGAGCACATATACATAAACTATTCCAAAAACCTAAGAATGTGTTTCCACATTGATCATTGTTTCACAGTACATTCCTTAACAAGGAGGGTCTACTGTCCATATGATCATGATTGATTAGAAGATACACTAAGTCAATGCTTGTGGCCTATTTTCCTTAAACATGAAACATTTTAATAACAATCTTCCACTTGAATATCAAAAAGGAACTTTAAAAGCTACTTTAAATTATGAGTTGAGACTTTATCACTAAGTTCCCTCGGTTCTCCATGGAGATTAACTCACCATCAAAGAGAAGTAAAGCCTCCTTTGGAAGATTTGCATATTGATTTTGTTCTCTCTATATATGGCTTCTACTAAAACTATTGAAAGTTGCAACGATCTCCTTTAACTGAAGAGCTGAAGACCTCAAACTTGTGTTGTGAATCTAAGGGAACGATCCATCTAATTAACAACCAAAGTTGAATTTCCAAAAACATGAATATCTTTGATATTGACCTCAAAAGCTAGTTTCAAACAACCTTAAGAGCCATCAATTCCACCTTATTGTTTGATCCCCGACTTGCACTTGTCTTGAAGGATATAAAAATGAGTATACGAGAAGTAAAGTAAACCTCTCAATCCATAGGTATGATTCTATCCTTGATATGCCTCGTAAAAAAACACCAACATCTAGATTTATCGATCACCAACTTTATGACCTATCTAGCAATAAACATTTTGATGTACCCTTTATAGAATTTAAAGACTCATAGCACCAAAGCTATTACCTGAAATGTGGATTTTTGAATGCCTTGAAATAAGCCCTTGTTGCATACTAACCACAGTCCCTTGTTACGTACTAACCATAGCCCCCACATAACTAAGAAAGGTAACAATCTATAGGGTTTCCACAAGTCTCTCTCTCTCTCTCTCTCACACACACACACACAAAGATGATATTAGTCCCAAAGTCTAGTTAATTGGTTGAGCCATCTACCCAAGGTATTTCGTTGATAGAGAGGTTATAAATCACAAATTCAAATCTGATTAAATCTTTAAATTTACCAATTACCATTATCGTTAACAATTTAACCACTATCCATTTAAATATTTTAACAAAAATAATTAAAAAAAAAACAAAACTACACATCAACCAAATATAAAATATATATATATCGGTTGAAAAAATAAAATATATATATATAAGAAAGTCAATATCATCAAACAAGTTAGATGACCAACAATCAAGTTAGATGACCAACCGATAGAATAACAATGTAGCAAATTGAAACTTGAACTAGTCTTCCATTCATTTAGATATATCAATTTGTTTATAAAAAAAAAAAGTTGGTAAAGGTTGAATCCACAACTCTAGGTCATGGAATTTGCACCCAAAAATATGTATTTTAATAAAATTGTAATCCATATGCATTTTAATAAAAATGTAATCCACCTTTTTTCATCGTAAAATGTAATCCACCTTACAATGGAGTGGGGCCATAACGAGAAATACTTTGAATCCACAACCCCGGCCGTGGAATTTGCACCCAAAAAGATGCATTTTAATAAAAATGTAATCCATATGTATTTTAATAAAAATGTAATCCACCTTATAATGGAGTGGAGCCGTAACGAGAAGTACCTTCTTGATCATTGAGCATCACGTTGTTTTCGAAAATGGAATATTAGGTAGCAGGGCATGCAACATATAACATTGGGTGTTGCTTGTTTTATCATTCACTATATGCACAATATGTTGATCCATTATTCCATTTGAGTGAGGACGCTATTAGGCTTGATCTTTTAGTTCGCCAATTAGTGAAACATATGAATTAAACAGATCGAGTATTTTTTTATTCGTTTTTTCCATACTTCATTATTTTATCAAAATTTTGAATCATGTTGTTCAGTTGGTTATCTAGCTGCACATATAATCAACTTCAAAGTTTTGCCAATAATTACATAAGATGGATTTCTTACATATATTCAATGGTTTCTACAGAAAAGACTGTCCCAAACTTTATTTCTCAAGTGATACAACTTTTGAGTATGTTTTTTCTAATAAAGAATGTTTTACAAAAGTATGTAAAACCATTATAAACTAGGGTTGATGTTTTAGGTTGGAATTAATCATAAATCTATAAATTTGAAAAAAACTAAACAAACATGTTATTCTATCCAAATGATTTGAAAATAATTATTCTTAATAGGCTAAATGAGGTTGTACAATGTAGTTATTAATGTTATAGGTGGTTAGCTACGGCCATTTTTTACATTCTTTAATGCTGTAACATTTCCATATCTTAGTTAGCATTGAAAAATGTATGTATAGTTACTCTCAACAATAAATGTTGTTCCACTATCACACATATTGTATAAATACATTGAATAATGTTGTTCCCACCATCACAAATTGTATAAATAAATTGAATATTGTTCATGTCTGATATTTAATATTGGGTAGTTCATATTAATGAATAACTTAATGTGCAATGTGTCGGAGCATTCGTGTTGTTACCACTGTAATCTAAGTGTTTTTCAACCGAACACTGTAATCTAAGTTATATACACATATATAGATTATTTCATTTATTTACAACAACACTTTCAAACTTGGATTTCAGATCCATGAGATTAAGACTTGGATTTGGGATTTAGAGGGAATTTAATAAAAAAACTAATACGATTAAGTAGAAATTTCAATATGTTATGCCATTCTAGGCATTAATAGTCCTTGCCATGGCATAAACTAATGTATTCGGCTTGTTTTTTTTGGCTCTCATTAGCATTAGTTTCCAAAATGTTAACCAATGAAATAGCACAATTTATTTTTGATCTTTTGGATGTCCTATGTTTTATAGGTTTTATTTCAAAATAAAACTTTATTACAACCAATGAAGTACTTTGTGTCGTTATTTGGCCTCATCCAAGGTGAAATAAATGTTAACTTACATTTCTTTTGGCAAAGTGTGGCTTTTTGAGTAGTAGATAACAAATATCATTAAATGTTTGCATTCAAAAGCAAGTAATGTTACTATGTATTTCAATATTAATTTGACCATATACTGATTGTAATCTCGTAGTCTAAAAGTTCTACGATTTCAAATGGAAAATTTTGTTTTTTCCGACACAATTTGAAAAAATCTGATAGAAATTTTTAAAAATCTTGGTTACAACTATCAAACTCTAAAATTTTGGGTGCCCCAAGGCTTTTTGATGGTGTTGAATCCATTTTTACCATCAAAATCACCATTAAAACACAGTTAAATTCAAATTTTGCAAAATAAAAACTGTTGGATTCTGGTGAAAATGCCCTATCCGAGCCAAATCGTCGAATTTTTAGACAACTTTGATTGTAGTATGTTTTAGATGGCTATGTGATATGTTAGCATTTATGCTGGCATTACTGAAGTCCTAGTCCATTTCTTTAGCTCGTTACTACAACAAAGCCATATTATAATGTTGACTTCACTTGCATAAGACTTATTCTTAGGCAATTGAAGAGCTATAGATGCAGAGTTAAGAAACTATTTTAAGAATATCGCATACTTCGCCTAGTGCAAAACCAAATCTAGGATCCTATGAATTGTCCCCATTTACATCTCTGTTGTAAAGTCCATTAAAGCAATTGCAACGAGCACGACCACCATCTAGGAAAATGATTTCTTGTTGTTCTAGTTCAACATTCAAAACACTTGGAAATTGTCATTAAAAAATTCTTTAAGTTTGATTTGACCATCATAGGTTTACTTGATGCATTGTTCATCCCCGTTGTAAACACAATTTGAAGCAATTGCATCAAGCATGGTCACAATCTACCAAAATTATTGATTGTTGTTGTAACAATATTCAAAATGCTCGAAAATTATCGTTCAAAAATTCTATTGGGCTTTCATTTGACCATCACAGGTTTACTCGATGTATCATTCATCATGGATGAAGCTTTGGTGTTCATTTTTCTTATCTCAAAGACTTGGCTAATTTTCTAGTGCTACTACTTGTCCCTCAAACCGACGGGATTAACATTTGGCTATGCTTCATTTGAATACGAAGATTTTGAGTTTTAAGGTAGCAAATCATATGATATTAGTTGGAGTTTACCCTACCAATGGATTGGATTTTTCCAATAAGAAGAATGCAATTGTAAACTGACCTGCAAATAATGCCAGTGCCTTAGTTGTAAGGGAGATTGGAATGGAGCTTTGAAAGGATATTATTTTGTTCATTTTTCAGTTTCCATGAAAGCTCAAAAGGAAAAAAATAACATAACATTGCAAGGAAAAAGTTTGTCATTGCTTCATCATTGGTCAAGGCTATCCTCTAGTTTCTATGGATTATTCACAAGGATTGAGTTCTTGAGGAGATAGAATCAATAGTTCGTCATCATTATCATGATGTAAATCAACTACACAAAACCCACATCCTCTAAACACTTTTAATCAATGAATATGGCTATGGCTAATCAAAACTTTGTGAAACAAGAATCTACAACTATTTTTTTTAATTATTTAAGAGGCAGCATGTTGATGTACTTGTACCTCATAATCTCATTTGAAAATAATAAATTATTGCATTGAGCCCTGCAACAAGGAAAAAATATTAATGAACCGAGCCCCATAACATGGAAGCATTCAAGCTTACCTTATGGTTTAATAAAAAATGACATAACATAAATTAGTGGGTAGTTCAAGTAGGATGTATGGCCATTGAAGCATGGATTGAATTAAGACCTGGCATCAAAATCATCAACAACAATGATGTATACTCCTTTTCATGTATCTTCCCCCTGTCCATGGCTACTAGTATGTGCTTTCTTTTGTCCTTGCTAATTTGCTTTCTCCTACGCATAGTTAACATGTACTTTAGCTTAACAATTCTAATATAATAAACTTGAAAGAAATTATGATATTAATTAGAAATAGTGGTGTAATGCAAGGACACAAATCATGGATTTGGTCTACTAAACTATGTCTATGTAAAAACCCAACCTAACATGAGGAAACTAGGAAGTTTGTTACTTGGAGGACTAAACTTCATTTCAATTCAAAACAACGACATACAAACATATACATAATATCCTAGTCAAAATATTTCTAACATGGCAATGGAATAACTCACAAACTCACTTTAAATACCTAAATATTCAAGCCTTGACAAAGAAAAGAAGATTTGTGCAAACTAGTCTTCTAAAATGTAGCAACAACTATGAGGGAAATCACACCTTAGGGTCGATTTTCTTCCCAACGAATCCAACACTTAGAACTAGGTATGCTCCCCAAGAAGGGCTTAATCACAATGAGAGCACAAGGTAACACTCCCTAAATATCCTACTTAACAAACACATTATGCCCAACAAATGATAGCAATAGGTGAACAAAATCCAATTGGACACATCATTTGTGTGGTGGAGAGGACACTAGTTTATTGCACTACCATACCTCTCGGGGTTTCGATATCAAAGAACACTATTAATCTCTTGATCCTATTCTACACATCGAGAGATTTTTTATGACAGGAGAATTACTCAAATGGATCTCGTATGCACAAGTTATGCCTCCACAAGTTGACCTATCATGTTGACCACAATCATACCAAGTGGATGCCACGTCAACTTCCATTACTCACACATGTGGAGCTAGTCATGTGTGGAATTTCAAGAATATTTTAGAGTGTCCAAAACCCTACATTAACTGGGATTTGATGCATTCAAAAACCCTAACCTTAAACGACTATTAGGCTATGTTAAATACTAGGTTACTAGGAAAATAAGGGGTTCCATTTTATTGTATTGTTTATTCTTCCATAGTTGTGCATAGAATATAGGAGTAGGATATTGAAGCATGATAGGGGAAGTAGAAGATACTCTAATATCCATTCTGGCCACGGTTTCCATGGAAACTCCTATTAGTGCACTTTCTTTGTATTTGCATTTCATAGTTGAGAAGAATCGAGCAAGAGCATAGGTATCATCTTATAGTTTTTTTTTCCCATATTGGATTTTCTTAGGGTACATGTTGTGTTCATTGTGTGGATGGTGTGTTATTTGCTTGCTTCTTTCATTTTCATTTTAGTTTATTTCAATGTTAAGCAGATAGTATTAAATTTGCAATCCAAAATAAAACACTCCATAATAAGAGATTATAGAATATTAGAAGATCTTTTGTTATGACAAACTATTCCACTAGAATATCCATAATAGTTTAAAGATCATATTGGTATCATAATAGGTTTTTTGGGGGGTTTTGTGAGAACTTGCAAGATCTAGGAATTGGTGTAAGAAAGAAGTCTTAGAAACCTATCAATGGTTGTTGAGTATAATAATAACAATTCATGGGATGAGTCAAAGGATAGATTTTCAAAGTTGGAAGCAAAATTCAATGACATCTCTCACAACATGGTCATTCTCATGCTGGCTCTAGAGAACAAGTTCAAAACTTTCGGGGAGTTTGGTAACTTTAACTCAAAAAATTTCTCAAATGGGAAATCCAAAGACAATGAAGACCATAAAAGGAGTCAGAAATCGAGTGGAAGAAAGAGAGACCAAGTTCCATTGCCATAACTTCTTCCCAATCTATATTTAAAGTGGAGGTGAAAGTGGACATCAAACCCTACCAAGGTGAGATTGATGGTGTTAAATTGAATCAATGGTTGCAATAATTAGAAGTTTATTTCAATGTTCATAACATAGGAGAAGAAAAATATTTCATTTTCATGACTAAATGTAGAGGGACATGCCCAAACATGGTAGGAAAGTCAGACAGAGATGCTTGAGTTGGAGGGTTATCCCCTAAAAACTAAGTGGCAGGTGTTTAAAACACTCATTAAGTCACAACTATACACTATTGGGTATGGAGAGGAATAGTGGACCCATTGGCACTACTTCTAGTAAAAGCAAGGAAATAGTGTGCAAGAGTACACCATTTAGTTTAGAGAAATGAAGAATATTTTGGGCATATCTCCCAAGAACATGGATGTACTCCTCGAGTGTTTGGGTGGTCTACATATTCATTTACAAGTAAGTGATTGTCTCTCAACCTAGGATAGTTGGCGAGGATAGTGTGCAAACACGATATTAGGATAATATGGATAAGACTAAAGGACAACCAAGTGGTTCCAAGCAGAAAGACCACGAAGATGCTTCAAAGGAAGGAAATTAGGAGTGGAAAGTAAAGGACAAGAAGACAACCTATAGTACACATCGATGAAAGGTTCTAAACAAGCACTGCAACCATTGTAATATCAATCGTCACGCCAAAGATAAGTGTTGGAACCTACATCTTGAGATGAAGCTAAAGAACTACAAGAAGGATGAAAAGGACATGCTAACCGTGGATTCAAGCAACTAGACAAGGAGGAGCTTAGATATAGATGCAAATATTATCTGTACTATAATGTAGAAGGAGGCAAATTTGAGTAGAATCCATGCCAAAGAAGTGAATGAAATGACTAAACCCTTCCATATTAAGATCTATGTCAAGAAGACAAAGGTGGATGCCTTCTTTGATTCTAGTTCACATGCCAACCTCATAGTAGAAGATCTAGTCAACAAGTTTGGACTGGAAGTTCATGACCATCCTCACCCATATCCATTGGGATAAATAAATTAATAAGGATGCAAAATTAGGGTTAGTAAGCAATGTAAGATCAAATTTGCTATAAGAACATACTATATTGATGAAGTAGAGGTAGATGTAGTATCATTTGATGTGTTTGGTGTAGTGCTTGGAAGCCCCTACATGTACATGAAGGATGGAAACTTCATAAGAAGAGAAAACTAATACTACCCAATTAAGGATAGGAAGTCCTTCACCATCAATGCACACAAAGGTAAACCCAATATCTCTTTAGTAAGTGATAACCAAGCCAAAAAATTGATCAATTCAAGTAGGAAGTTTGTATTACTACTCTTAAGAGAGAATCAGTCAGGAGATTAATCACTAAAAGTAAATGCATCTATAGAGAGATGTACTAAATAACAATTAAACATCATTTGGAGAAGCTTTTATAGGCATACATAGTAGCTTTTCACGATCCTAAAGGGTGGTTACTATCCAAGAGGTAAGTAGAGCATGAGATACAATTATTGTTTGAATTCGTATTTCCAAACATTGGGTTGTACAAATAGTTTATCCTAGAAGTAGATGAAATGAAGAAACAATTACAACAATTGTTGGAGTAGGTAGTAATTTGACCAAGCAACTCCCTTGCAAGCCCCTATAATCATAGTGGCCAAGAATGATGAGTTTTGGAGAATATACATCAACTACATAGCTTGAAATAAGGTCAACCTCAAGAATTGATACCCTCTTCAAAGAATCAATGACTTGCTAGATTAGTTGCAAAATTCTATGTACTACACCAAGTTGGATCTCAAATCAGGATACCACTAGGTATGCATTAAAGAGGAAGACACCTATAAGACTACCTTAAATACAAGGCAAGGTCTATATGAACAATTGGTAATGGTTTTTCATTTGCATGATGAACCAACTACATTTATGTGTTTGATGGATAATGCATTGTGTCCCTTTCTAGTTTCAGTTGTAATAATGTACTTAGATGATATATTGTTTTATGGCTCACATATCTCACATTTCATGCAGGTGTTAGATATTCTAAAAAACCATTAACTACAAGAAAACCTTAAGAAATGTGAATTTTTCTGGTAGTCATTGGTGTACTTGGGGTATGTGTTTGGTAGGGGGATTCTCAAGATAGATCCCTTGAATATAGAATTCATCTTCAAGTGGCCAACTCCTACTAATGTCACCAAGGTTAGGAGATTTGGTGGGGTAACATAGTAACTATGGAACTCTATAGCATCCTTTTCAGATATGGATGCACTACTTCATCCCATAACAACCAATGGCAAGAGTTTCCAATGGAGAAAGAATCAACATAAAGCTTTTGATGAGTTGAAACAAAATATCAATCAAGCAATAATTTTTGCATTGCTTCTTTGTATGCAAGCAGGTATGCTATGGGGGTGGTGTTGATATGTGGAGGTAATCCAATTAGCTATCATTTTGAAATGTTTCATGGTGGAGTCCTAAAATACACTACATATGACAAGGAAATCTATACTCTACTTCAAGTTATTAAGAAATGGAAGCATTATATTAGGGTAAGGAGACCATCATCCACACTAATCACCAACTATTACAAAAAATTTAGGCCCAAAGAAAGCTTAAGAAAACCAGATACCATAAGTGGATGGGGATTTTACAACAATATCATCTAATCATCAAATATAAGAAGGGAACCACTAATAAGTTGGCATACATGCTTTTAAGGCCACCCACATCCAAGATTATAGCTTTTGGAACTCTTATGCACATGGATCCTTTCACCCATGATACATGCAAACATGCATCAAGTAAAGAGGTGTTCCAACAAGTACAAGGCCATGTTCGTGTAGAAGAAGGTGACATCTATAATCTCTATAATGGGTTTCTCTACTAGATAGATAAACTCTTTGTTCCTAAAGGTGAAATATTGCATCTTACTAGAGAGGATCACATGCATATTATCAGATAGGATCACATATCCAAATTTGTAACACATTTTGCTATTGGGGAGATAGTTGCCGACTTACAAAGGTATGTGTATTGACCTAGAATGGAAAATAATGTAGCTCAGTTTATTATAGGATGCATACTTTGTTGCACCATAAATCCTAGTAACAAAAAACAAGGTTTATACCATCCCTTACTAGTATTTACTAAACCATGGGAGAGAATTTTCATGGATTTTGGGGGTCGTTTACCATGAACAAGGGACATGACTATCTATTTGTGGTAGTTTAGCAACATGTTCATTCTCATGACTTGCAAAAAGACCATCAAGGGACAAGATGCAAAAAACATGTTCTTTGAAAGGGTGTAGGTGCAATTTGGAATACCAAGGAGCATCATCTTAGATAGAGATACCAAATTTCCATTGCCTTTTGGACTACACTTTGGGAGAAGATGCACACTAAGTTGAAGATATCTACAACTTTCCATCCATAGAGAGGTGAGCATATAGAAGTAGTGAATAGGACACGGGTTCAACTTTTGAGGGGTTGCAATTAGAAACTTCCAAGGACCTGTGATGAAATTCTTATTTATATTTAGCACTCTTACATTAAAGTAGTCCACACTTCGACCAGTAAGTCCCCTTTGGAAACATGCTTTTGGTATTTTCCACCTTCACCTGTAAATGTTGTATATGGACAATAAAGAGGAGTGAGGGAAGGAACCATAAGAGAAGCATTAAACACTAAAAAGTTCATTTATAAGATCAAACATATCCATTTTCAAGTATAGGAGACATTGAAGAAGTCATATGAAAAATACAAGACCAGGAATGATCAACACAAAATTGAGAAAACATTCAAGGTGGGAGACATAGTTTGGTTGCATCTAAACAAAGAAAGGTTATAGGGGGCAGTATGAAATTTTGTGGGTTAGGTTGAAAGTAAAATTTCTAGGCAAGTCCAAATTGTACTCAAGGGAGAAGGTAGAGGAAAAAAATCCTCACCTTCAATAAAATATTTTGGGGGCCAAAAGCATACCTAAATGGGAAGGTATGATCTATATTGGATCATTATACAATTTGTTATCTATTGTGGTACTTTATGGGTGGAAAAAATGGAGCTATTGGCTTGGAGGGCCCATTTCATAGGTAGGTCTTGATTTGATGATATGGGGTCCATAACCTTCTAAAGCTAGTTTGAGACAACCGTTTTGGGGTCAAAAATTTACAAGCTTATCTTGCAACTTCAGTGATGTTGTTTTACATATCGATGACTTTATACCGATGTGAAAATTAGCTCATTGAAGTTCATATACAAAAGTTATGCCTCCTGCAAGTTGTTAGGATATTTAGACACTTAGGAGTTAGTTAAGATCAACTTGTTATAATATATCCGTTAGGAAAATTGTGTTTCTTTAGTATGCATTAGTATGCATTTGTAAATATCTAATCCGACGGTCACGACATATTCTAGACATAGAGTGATCCGACGGTTCAAATTCTCTTAAATCATAACTACCTTTGATTTGTGGCTTAACACCCGATTTGTCCATGATATCTATTTGAAGAGCATGGAGGGTCACTTGCTAGCTGATCGATTATGAGAAGCTCATTTGTAACTTTCTTTCTTTTGCATAATAAACTGCCTCAAGTAGCTGGCTGGGGCCATGGACTGTTTCCCTTTCGAGGGTTTAAACCACGTGAAAACATCGGTGTGTTGATCTATGATCCGTTTGTGTGAGCAGATGCTCTAGGTGTTTGGTTTTTTGAAATTATCTCGTGTAGTCGAACATGGTATTAGAGCCTTTCTTAAGAGCCGCTTCCATTGGTGATCTAGATCTTAAACTAGTACTGCCGAAGTTGTGAAAGGTTTTTTTATTCTGAATTTTATGTGCATTTTTGGTCTGTGAGAGGTGTTTCATTGCGTTTGGAGCACCGTTTCCAGTGGGGAACAATTTTCGTTTCATCAAAAAAGACTTTTGCTTTCCCAATATACTTGCATTTCATCATATCTAGAGGTATATTGTTATAGTGATGTTTTTTTTTTTTTTAAATAATTTTCTCATTTTCTTTTCAGATCTAGTCTTTTTTTAGTTTCAGGTTGTTGCCTTCTTTTTCTACGTATGATCTTTTCCCTACACCTTGCGCGATCTCGGCAAATCAGAAACATAAGAAAAATGGTTTTCTTTACCCCATATGCTCCTTTCCCTACACCTTATGTGATCTCGACAAATCAGAAACACAAGAAAATTGGCTTTCTTTACTACGTATGCTCTTTGTTGTACACTTCGTGTAACCACGGAAAATCATAAATAGTGAGAAAACATCTACAATCCTGGCAAGCTAACTAGGTCTAACCCCAAATTCGAGGCATATTATTTTTTTTCCTCTTGTTTTTGTTTCGGTTTATGTGATGTGATTTGCAGGAAAAAATGTATTTTTTTGGCAAGCACGAAGTTCGAGGCAAAAGGAAAAAAAAACCCTTCCTCCTTTCCATCTTTTATGTACCTTTTTAATATTAACTCACTTGGTTAAAAGTTGTTTTATTTAATAAGAGGTCTTGAGTTCAAGTCTTACTGTTAGTTACTTTTCTAAAATTGCATGTAATTTCTATTTTTGAGTTACTTTATTGTAAAAGTGCATCTCCCTTAAATTATAAAAGTGAGTCATTTAAAGTCTCTTAGTTTTTTGCATGCAATATTTAAAGTAACAATATTGTAAAAGTGAAACTCCACTTATTTTACAAAAGTGGTTCACATAAAGCAGCATTATTGTAAAGTGGGTTTAAAAGTTTAAGCTTGGGAAGAGGGCAGTCTTTTTTTTTGGTTTTTCAGTCGGGTCAATAATTTTCCTGCCTCGTATCTGTTGGAGTCACTTGCAACCATTTTTCAATCAAACATAAATTCCTCATCTGGAGTCAGTTTTTAGTGCCGTTGTTTTCGAAACAACCTAGTTTTTCGAGATCCTTACATCCAAACCGTTGGTTTTTGTTTTTACGACCTTCATTTTACAGTATGGCTGCCCCATGTGATATTCTACTTAGTAGTTCCAACTATTTCTCATGGAAATCTCATATGGAGGATGTCCTACGAAGTATGAGACTTTATTGAATTACATCAGGGAAAGAAATAAAGCCCACTGATGTTGATAAGAAAATGAAATGGGCCAAAAAATGTGATGACGCCCATGGACTGATTGGGATGTCAATCTATTGATTTACGATTCCACATTTTTGGAATTGATGAACCAGATCAAGCTTGGGAAAAATTGGAATCTGTGTTTGGTAAACACAATGATATTCGAGGTCACCAGCCAGAAAATGAGTTGATTTCCTTAAATCCAACTGATTTTTCGTGCATTCAAGGTTATCTATCTAAGTACAAAAATCTTAGACTCTTATGTGCAGAATGCAAAATTAAAAGAGAACACAAGCAATGCATTTATCATATTCTTTCCAAACTTGGACCTGCATATTCTGTTTTTGTATCTACATTTTACTCCATGAAAGAATCATTGGATCCAACTAGTTATAAAGAGCCTACTATTGAATCATTTTGTGATTATTTGATTAGATACCAGGATAAGCTCATACATCTTGGAATGATTAGCAATGCAGATACATCTGGAAAATCCTTGCTGACATAACAGAAAGAGAAGTCCAAGCATCCCAAGAAGAAAAATATTCATAATAATAAGCCAAACATGGGTTGCAAACCCTCAACCAGCTTATTCTTCAAAAAATGACAAAGGAAACAAACCAAAAGGTAAGAAGATTGAGCGTCATTGCAGCTTTAGCGGGAAAGATAATAACGATGAATTTAAATGTCTCAAGAAGATGACAACCTTGGAAGTAGCAATGAAGAATCACCACATCAGCCTTGATTCATCTTCACAATCTTCATCTCACAGACATGCACTTTGTGCTTCTGGTTTTTCATATAATGCATCTTCTTCTTCTACTTTGAATGAGTGGCTCATTGATTCTAGAGCATCTTATCATATAGCTAAGGATAAAGCCATATTTTCTACTATGCATGAATGTAACACCAAAAATATTTGTTGGTGATGATATATATCTTAGTGTTATAGGATCTAGAACAGTTCCGGTAGATAATGGACAGTTTAGTGATGTACTATGTGCTCCAAGAATTTCCTGCAATTTGTTGTCAGTCTATCAAATCACTCATTCTAGTGAAGGTAAAACTGTAACGTTTACACCTCACCAAGTTGTAATAAAGGATTTTAAAGATCATAAGCATGTCCTATCCATTGGAATTGTTGATGATATTACCAAGTTGTACAAGTTTAACAACTTTGGGTCATCACCTTTTCCCCCAGTTTTTGTTGCTCATAGTGATGACTTGAGCAAACTTTGGCGTGAGTGATTTGGTCACTTAAATTATCGCTCATTGCAACAACTATGTAAATAAAATATGGTGGCAGGTATTTCGATGGTATATTGCAGGGATGGTGTTCATTCTGGTTGTGTACTCAGAAAACATCATCGGGACAATTTTGACAAACGTGCCTCTTGGCACACCTCGCCCCCCTTGGAGCTTGTGCATAGTGACTTGTGTGGTCCTCTTCCATCTGCTTCCTTTTATGGTTTCAACTATTTCTTAACTTTCATTGATGATTGCTCTAGATGCACTTGGTTTTATTTCCTAAAACTTATGAGCGAAGTATTTAACATGTTCTTGGCCTATAAGGCCCTCGTTGAAAAACAATCCGGTCATCAAATTCTTAAGTTAAGATCTGATAATGGGGGAGAATATGTTAACAACAAGTTCACTACTTTCTGCATTAAACAATGAATCCAACAACAACACATAGTTCCATATACACCACATCAAAATGGTGTAGCTGAACGAAAGAACCACACTTTAAAAGAAATGGCTAATTGTATGCTTCAAGCTAAGGGACTAAGTCTTCAATTTTGGGCTGAAGCCATAAATTGTGCAAATTGCACAGTTAATCGCACCCCCACTAAAGCTTTGCAAGATATCACACTTGAATAAGCATGGAGTAAAATTAAACCAAATGTAAGTCACTTCCGTGTGTTTGGTAGTGAAGCATGGGCTCATATTCTAGATGAAAAACAAAAAACATTGCAACCTAAAAGTGAAAAGTGCATCTTTGTTGGATATTCTGAAATGTAAAAGGTTATAGACTTCTTCAACCACATTCTCATGATATAATAATTAGAAGAGATGTAAAATTTGATGAAATTCTCTTAGCCTGGGAACCTAACTCGATGTTTGTGCCATATGTGGCCTGCGAGCCTAATTCAACGCTTGTGCCTTCTTCTACTCCCAACTTCCTTGACATAATTCCAATTCCAGTTTCTAATGATGATAGTGAGAATGAAAACCCACCTCTGCCTGCTCATTTTCCTCTAGCACAACTGCTTCCTCTATGGGTCCATTCAACATGCGAAGCAGTTGGTGATCTTGCTGGCGATCCTAGAGATCAACGATGAACACGTTCCCATTCCAGCGAGCATCTTCTCTTTTGGCTTAAGTTTCATAGAATCATGATCCAAATACTTTTGTAGAAGCTTCAGGGAATCCAGATTGGGATGCAGCTATGGATGAAGAATATCGTTCCTTGGGATCTTGGGATCTTGTCCCTCTTTCGAAAGGACAAAAACTTGTTAGATGTAAATGGGTCTACAAAACTAAGTATTCCTCAGATGGAAGTGTTGAAAGGCTTAAGGCAAGGTTAGTTTCCAAAGGTTTTTCCCAAGTTGAAGGAATTGAATACAATGAAACCTTTGCCCCTGTCGCCAAAATGAACTCCCTTTGCCTTGTTCTTTCCCTTGCAGCCTTACATAAATGGGAAGTCCATCAAATGGATGTCAAGTCTGCCTTCTTTCATGGGGATTTGCAAGAGGAAATTTACATGGAACAACCTCCTGGATATGTTCATAATGACTCTAGTCTTGTATGTCGCCTTAAGAAATCCCTATATGGCCTTAAGCAAGCTCCTCGAGCTTGGTATGCCAAAATGGATAACTTTCTCCTTGACACTGGTTTTTCTAGATGCCATTATGATCCCAATGTCTATACCAAGAAAGTAGGAAACAATCTCATCATCCTTGTTCTTTATGTTGATGATTTTATTCTTACTGGTAGCGACCCTAAGCTTTTAGCCTATGTGAAATTGAGTCTTAAGCGAAAATTTGAAATGACAGACTTATGACATTTACATTATTTTCTTGGCCTCCAAGTCTTGCAAACCAAAGAAGGAATCTTTCTTTTTAAGTCTATGTATGTTTGTGACCTTCTTCGTCGCTTTCACATGGAATATTGTAAACCAGCCCCCTCTCCCTTCCAATCTAGAGTCAAACTTTCTGTCACTTGCACTTCACTCGAAGTTGATGCCACCCTATATCGTTAGCTTGTTAGTAGTCTCATATACTTGACTCATACCCGTACTGATGTTTCCTTTGCTATTGGTCGTGTTTCCCTCTACATGCAAATGCCCCATGAAAGTCATTGGAAAGCAAAAAAAATAATAATTCGATATATTCAGGGTACAATTCAATTTGGGATTCATTACAGTTCAGGGGGGACTCATTGTTAGTTGATTTCACTGATTCAGATTATGCTGGCGATTAGATGATAAGAAGTCTACTGCAGGTTATGTCTTCAATCTTGGTTCTGGACCGATCACTTTGGCTTGTAAGAAACAACAAGCTTTTTCTCTCTCTTCAGTAGAAGTAGAGTATCGTGCAACAATTAATGCCAACTAAGAAGCTTCATGGCTTTGATAGATCCTTTCAGAGTTTGGATTCAAGCAGTAGCATCCAAATCCCCTTTGGTGCAACAATCAAAGTGCCATGAAGTTCGCCAAAGATCTTGTTCAACATCAACGCAACAAACACATTGAGATACATATGCACTTCATAAGAAAGCTTGTTTACGATCGTGTTCTTGAAGTGCTCTTTTTCCCTACAGATGATCAAGTTGCAGACATCTTCACCAAATCTCTTACAAAAGTAAAGTTTTCTAAACTTCGATCTATGTTTGGAGTTCAGGAACTTGTCATTAAGGGGGGATAGGCTCTAATGCCTCCTTCCTTCTCCTAATAGTGTCACTTTTGTAAATCCTTCAATCCTATCCTAGGTTGTTCTTAAAGGGGAATATTAGGTTATTTAGACACTTAGGAGTTAGTTAAGATCAACTTGTTATAATATATCCATTAGGAAATGTGTGTTTCTTTAGTATGCATTTGTAAATATCTAATCCGACGATCACGATATGTTCTAGACACAGAGTGATCTGACACTTCAACTTCTCTTAGATCATAACTACCTTGATCCGTGTCTTGACACCCGATTGGTCCATGATATATATTTAAAGAGTATGGAGGGTCACTAGCTAGTTGATTGATTATGAGAAGATCATTTGTAACTTTCTTTATTTTGCATAATAAACTGCCTCAAGTAGCTATTTGGCTAGGGCCGTGGAGTGTTTCCCTTTCGAGGGTTTAAACCACGTGAAAACATCGGTGTTTTGATCTGTGATCTGTTTGTGTGAGAGACTACTCTAGGTGTTCGATCTTTTGGAATTATCCTGTGCTATCAAACACAAGTCAACTTGTTATGTTGACCACCATGGTAAACCTATTATATAACTTGACAAGAACCCTCTAGAGTTCTCAATTTTTTATAGGATGAATTTAGTCGCTACTTTTACCTCTGAATTGAAAGTGGTGCTATCGATAATACCCATTTCTTCAAGGTTAAAATTACAATTTTTTTGGAACCCCAGTTGGTGCCATTATAATCAAAATAATAAATAAAATTTTGAATCGAAAAGTGGGTCTTTCATAATCATCCTCGTTATTATTTGAGGTTAAAATTACATCTTGTTTGAAACCTCAACCTTAACAACTGGTACTGCTGCGATCAAAACCTTAAAATTATGACTTGTTTGAAATCATAGTCTTAAAAGCTAGTGCCATTGCAATAAAAATGCCAAAACCAACCACCAAATAAAAAAGAGGTATTACTAGTAGCACCCCTTTCTTCTCCGGGTTACAATTCTTAGCATTTTGAACCATAGCCTTAAAAACATTTTTTTCAAATATCAAAATAAAAGCAGAAGAACAAAACAACTTTAAGAAAAAATGATTTAAAAATTCAAAATTAAAGCAAATTTAAAAAAGAAAAAAAAAGTTGAAACTAAAATTATATATATATATATATATATATCACCATGGAACGCGATGGAGCTCAACGGCTCTGATCCAGCCTGGGACCCAAACTTGACGAAGGTCCCCCAAAACAGACCGAAGATTAACTCAATGGAGCACCTTTCTTTCTGCATAGAGACCATGTTTTATCCTATTCCCCTCCCGCTTGTTTGGAACCAGAGTTTTTACAGCCCTCTGAAATCCTTGTTCGGTCGGGGTCATAATGTACCTCGACGAAGTCGACTACGGAAAATCGGACTCCGAGCCCCTTTTTTGCATGGACGAATAATTCTGTCACCCCACTCATCCATCCTTCATTGCTAATAATTCCCCTTCTCCTGTCAGGTCCTCTTCCATGTGGATTACCGATTGCCCGTCGTCAGCCTCCATGAATTCTCACTTTCCCTGTACGTCCCCCAGGACATTTCAGGTTTATAAAAAGAATTGGATCATCGTCCCCATCCAAAAAAGAAGAACATTAAGCCAAAGACTAACAGCCCCGAACTTACAGTAGGCAGGGACACACAAATCGCTGAAATTCCTGACTATCTTAAATTTGCACTGGTTGGTCGTTTCTGTGGGAAAACACCAGGTCGTGAAGCTTTAAAATCCTGGATGGAGACAAATTGGGCCCCCTTAATTGGATACATGCCCGAATTTCATATCCTACCAAGGGGTTGGTTCCTTTTCAAAGTCGAAAAAGAGGTGAACGACAATAATCTTCTTGAAAATCGCTGGAGATGGGGGCCGTCGGGTCTAATTATGAACAGATGGACATTTAACTTCAATGCCAGAAGAGAACCACATAACACTCAGCAAATTTGGATAATTCTTCCAGGATTACCAATGGTGTTTTGGCAGAAACACTGCCTGAAAGCAAACAAGCTTGGCAAGTTTGTGGCATTGGAGGATGGCTGGGAAACCAAACAGGATAGACGGTGCGCCCAGATTCTTCTTGAAATGGATGTCAGAGAAGGTATTTTTGAAGATATCAGGCTCGAGATGTATGGAAATGTCTGGGTCCAATGTCTGGATTATTGGAAGTTGTCGTTCAGATGTTTTAATTGCAGACAAGTCGATCACCTTCAAAAAGACTGCACTAAGCTGCAGTTTGGTCACACTCAGTTTAAAAAGGTCTGGCGTAGAGTAAGCAGAGCTCATTCTCTAGCCACGTCCGCCCTGAATAAGGAAAGAAACGATGACTGTGAGGATAAGGCACCTGTACCGTTGTCAGCGAATAAGGGTTCAAAAGTCTCATTTCCTCCTGTTTTTAAGGACGTTGCTTGCGTTGAGAAGGTGGCAAACGCGTTATCAGTAGAAATAGGCTCAAAGGCGGGTGATGGGAATATGAAGGATAATGTTAGGAAGATGTCAATGGATGCCAGAATAAAAAAGTGTCGGTCCAGTCAACAGGTCCTGGTGCCAGCAAGGACGTAGAAGGTATTTCTTATACGCCTCCAGTTCTATTTTCAAATTTCATTTATGTTCTCCCTTCCCCTTCCCCTACTTTTGATTTTCCTCCTTTAGTCACCCACCCTGTTATACCTTCTTCCATTAAAGTCCCCTCTCCCTCAGCAAGCTGACCTTCGATTTCTTCCCTTACTTCCAGATGGGCTTATGGGCTCCATTCCAAGACAAAAATTCTCGAGATAGATCAAGCTTCTTCTGGTGGGCTCGCTCTTAACCCTCCCCAAGAGCCCCAAGTAGGACGAAAATCCCTCCTTTCAAAGGCCCAATTAAAGGAAATCTTAGACATTAGAGAAGGAAAACAAAAGACTATTGGTAGGGCTCTTAGAGTGAAGAAGGCCCAAACCAAGGGTGCTTAATGTTAGTTCTCTCTTACAACATAAGGGGAATAGTGGGGGTGCTCCAGACAAAATGCCCTCAAAAGGTTACTAGTTACTTTAAAGCCCAAAGTTGTGTTCTTGCAAGAAACAATGTTGGAGTGTTATAAGGCGATAGAAATTCTAAGCCTCCTTTTAAAAGACTGGAAATTGGAATCCCTAGATGCAGACGGACATTATGGGGGACTAATAACATCCTGGAGCCTAGACCTTCAGCTCCTTTCATCGGTCGCTCTCAATGGAGCAGTTTTAACAGAGTTGGAGGTTCCTGAAACTAGTTTTAATTTCTCCTTCGTGAATGTTTACGGGCTGTTCATTGGGAGAAGAGAGTTTTGGGAAAGTCTGAGGAGCTCCAGAGCTTTGGACACTCCTAATTTCATTCTAGCGGGAGATCTTAATCTTACCCTCAACTCAGGAGAATTTTGGGGCAAAAATGCATGCAGTGATTCACTAAGCCACTATTTCAACATCCTTTTTGAAGAAAAGAAGCTAGTGGATGCTCAACCCCTAAAACTTGAGCCCACCTGGAGGAATAATCGAAGTGGAGAATAGGTGATATCCAAAAGACTGGATAGATTCATGGTAGTAGAAAACATGTTTCAGGACCATTTAATCTTAAGAGCAGCAGTGGAATTAGGGGGAGTTTCGGACCATAGACCCATTTTGCTCTCGATAACCATTCCAGAGAAGAAACCCCCATCCCCTTTCAAATTTAACCCTGCTTGGCTGGAAGAAGAAGGGTATCGCAATTTGGTCAAAGAAAACTGGAAAAAGTTAATTCCGTCATTGGAAACTTTCATGCAGCAATTTTCAAACAATTTGATAAGAATAAAGTTCCTTTCTAAAGAATGGGAAAAAAGTCACAAAGCTTTCTCTAAGAAAAACCTTTTGGATACAAAGTCTAAACTTTAAGATATCTATAACACTAATACCTCTGGGGTATTTTCAAGTGAAGATTTGGAGTGCCTAAAGGTATTAGAAAAAGAAAGAAATAAACTGCTAGCCAAGGAAGAACAACTATGGAGACTAAAAAGTCGAGCGCTTTGGCGAGATGAAGGGGACACGAATACGAAGTTTTTTCACCGCTTTGCAACTCATAGAAAAAACATCAACACAATTGCAAAAATAAAGGATGCACAAGGGAATTTAGCCCTTTCTTTTCAAGACAAAGACAAGGCTGCGGTGGATCATTTCAAATACAGGTTCATGGCTCCCCCGGGGTGCCCTATGCAAGAAATTCTAGAGGTTTTAAACTTATTTCCCAGACTCATTACAGAGGAAATGTCAGAGGATCTAACTAAGTTAGTATTTGAAGAAGAAATAAGTACAGTTCTCCACTCCTTTTAGAAAGGTAAAATTCCAGGCCCGGATGGGTTCACCTTGGAATTCTACTTAGGATTCTACGAACTTATAAAGGAAGATCTGGTGAAGGTAGTATCCAAATCACAGAGCTCTGGGAAGGTATTGGGAGCCCTAAACTCCACGTTCGTCACCCTCATTCCAAAAAAGCAGAAAGGGGATACATTTGAAGATTTCAGACCAATCGCTTGCTGCAACTTGATCTATAAAGTCATAGCCGAGATAATAGCGCAAAGACTGAAACCAATCCTCAATAAAGTCATCACTGAAGAACAATTCAAATTTCTCTTCAACAAGCAAATTCACAATGTTGTATCCTTTGCAGAGGAGGCCATCCATACGATAAAGAAGGAACGTTTACCAGCGTTTGCTCTAAAGTTGGATCTCTCCAAAGCTTATGATAGGGTAAGCTGGACCTTCATCCATATTTTACTGATGCAAATAGGGCTGCCGGTTGAAGTGGTAGAATGGATATTGGGGTGTCTTCAATCTAGCTCCTTTGCAGTCTTGATCAATGGATCTCCTTCTCATTTCTTCAAACCTACCCAAGATTTAAGACAAGGATGCCCTTTGTCTCCTTTCCTCTTCCTATTTGTAGCGGATGCTCTAAGTCGCCTAATTCACAAAGCCAAGGAGGAAGATCAAATCAAAGGTTTCCAGGTATCGAATTCTGTTGTTTTAATTCACACTCTTTTTGCGGATGAATTCCTTCTTTTAGGTGAAGGTAACTATGGAAACATCCAAGCCTTCGCTTCACTACTGGACACTTATAAATTGGCCACATGCATGGTCATCAACACTGAAAAATCCTGTCTAGCATACAACAATATGTCAGAAGGTTTGGTTCGCAGGATTGGGGACTCTTACTCTTTCACCATCCACCCTATTTCGGAAGGCTTTAAATATTTAGGGTTCTTCCTCAAACCTAACGCTTATGCTTTCCAGGATTGGTTATGGCTTTACAGGAAAATTGAATCAAGAATTTCTCACTGGGCGCATTGCTTCTTATCCAGAGGAGGCAAACTAGTGTTGCTAAAAGTAGTCCTCCAGACCATACCAGTATATTGGGCTTCTATTGCATACATACCTAAAGGCATATCGGTAAAAATAAGGAAAAAATGTTTTTCTTTCCTTTGGACTGCAAGCAAACAGTCTGAAGGAATCCCCTTGGTTAAGTGGACTACACTATCTATGCCAAAATCATTGCGAGGATGGGGTATCAAAAACCCAGACCTCTTTTGCAAATCATTGGCAGTAAAAACTCTATGGAGGCTTACAGAATCTCATAATTCTCTATGGGGTAGAACCTTGATCTCGAAATACTGTCATCCCCCCTCATTAGTAGATTGGTTCAGACAACCTAACAAAATCTTCAAGAACAACTCTATAGGATGGAAGGCTCTAGTTCTTGCCTTCCCTCTAGTCGATAACTGGATTTCCTGGAAGATAGGAACCGATAGAAGCGTACGTCTGGCGGAAGATCCCTAAGCTGGTGCAGGAGAAGACTACAAGCTCCCAGCCAACCTAATCACAGATCTTAGAGAACAAAACTTGTTCTTTCTTGCAGACATTCATCAGCCTTCTAAGGCAGGGGAGAGATCAAATTGGAAATCAACGCAAAGCATAGGTCTTTCAGGAATAAAAGATGTAGCCTGGGAACACTATTTCTCTCTCCTAAACTCTTGTTTCATTCACCTCAAAAGAGAAGAGCCCGATAAATTAATTTGGTCCAGAAATAATAAGGATGGTAGCTTTTTTGCAAAACTTGGATATGAGGCTGCAATCAACCTTCCTTTGTTAGGTGAACAATGCAGATGGTGGAAAAAGATCTGGACTATCCCGGGTCCCCTGAAAACCATTTTAACACTTTGGTTGGCCTTAAGCAATAAACTATTAACGTGGGAAAACCTCCTAAAACGAGGCTTTCAAGGACCCAGTATTTGTGTGCTATGTTATAACGCAGAAGAATCAACCACTCATCTCTTCTGTTGTTGTCCATATGCAGGCTATGTATGGGAAAAAGCTTCAGAAAGCTTAAAGGTCAGAAAGACACTAAAGACGGAGTTCAGATTGGTGGCAGGATACAAGGGTATGTAACTTTGAAGCTTTCCCTGCCTTGTTCGTTTACAACATTTGGGAAGCAAGAAATAAGGCGATCTTTCTCAACGAGAAGTCCCTTCCTGAAGTAACTACAACTATCCTTTTGCAAAAAGTAAGTGAACATCATTCAAAACTAGCGACGATCTCATGAAGAGTTGCCACAAGCCCTTGAATCATTAAAGATATACCCTGGGATTTTTTTGATGGCGCCAGTCAAGGAGATCCTCCCTTAGGTGGAGCCGGAGGTGTAGTTCATTTACCAAATGGTAAAAAATGGACAATCAAATTCGCTCTGGGTAGAGCTACAAACAACAAAGCGGAACTTTCAACACTTTGGGAAGTACTAAGGGTAGCGCTGGTAAAGCAGATTAAATCATTTCAGCTCTTCGGGGACTCAAAGATGGCAATAGATTGGGCTAATGAAAAAATTCAGATCAACGCTCCCCGTCTTCAACATGTGCTTCAGCTAATCAAATAGCTCATCTCCTCCTTTGAGCAAGTCACCTTTGCTCATGTATACAGAGAGTTAAACATGGAAGCAGATTCGCTTTCAAAACTAGCACTTGCAGTACCTCCTGGAATCATAGAAGTGGAGGGATGGAAAAATGATCAGCTAGAGGAACGCTTTTCAATATTGCACTAAATCAAGTTCTGATGAGATATAATGGATAGATCTTTTAAGAAGTATGCTGTAATCTTTTGAAGCCCTTGCGGCAAAACCAATTTTTGATAAAAACTTCAAACAAGTGAAGTAATTTTGATGTATCTAGGCAACCTTCAAAGCCACAGCTTTTGATGTAAGCTCCATGTGGGCAGTTCAAGTTATTCTAAAGAATAAAAAGATTTATTCTATTGGAAAAATAAGATATATATACCATACCCCTCCCATAATTTTAAAAACCAGGAGGGGTTTACCTTCCATGAATCCCTTCCCATGGTTTTAGAAAAAACCGAAGGGTGCTAAAGTGGATAACGAGTTTTTTTTTTTAATATTAAATGTATTTTTTAATTTTATTTTAATTTTTTAAATTTAATTTGATATTATATTATTTTTACTTTTAAAAATTATTTTATTTTTAAAGTTTTAAATTTAATTATATATATATATATATTATATAAAGTTGTGGTTCAAAATGTTTGGAATTGTAGCTCAAAGAAGAAATGGGTGCTTTAGTAGCATTTCATTTCGATTTGAGAGTTGATTTTGATATTTCATTGGAACAACATTGTTTCAAACAAGATGCAATTTTAACCCTGAATATAAATGAGAGTGATTTTAAGAGAACCACTTTTCGCTTTAGGGTTTTTTTTACAGTTTTGATTAAAATGACATCAGTCGGGGTTTTAAAAAAATTGCAATTTTAGCCACAAGAAAAAGGTGTTGTTAGTAGGACCACTTTTTAATTTTGGGTTATTTTTTGTGTTTTTGGTGTAAAAATATGCATTTTTATGGCTAGAGTTCTTGTCTTGAGTATATAGTTCTCGTCAAGTTCTATAATGTGTTGGTATCGAGTGAATGCCATATCAACTTCCATTACTCACACTTATGGAATTTCAAGAAGATTTTAGAGGGTCCAAAACCTTAACATAAATTGGGGGTTGAGGCATGCAAAAAATCTAACCCTGACCCTAGACAACTATTGGACTATGTTGAATGTTGGGTTGCTAGGAAAGGAAGGGGATCCATTCTTATTGTATTGTTTATTGTTCCATACTTGAGAAGAGTATTAATGAGTGAGATATTGAAACATAACTGAAGAAGCAAAAGGTCGTGAACCATTCAAGCCACAATGTCCATTGCAACTATATAGTGAGTGCACTTTCTGTGTACTTGCATTTCATGCTAAGAATAAAAAAACAAGAGAATATGCCTCACTTTCTAGTTGTTTTTTTTCTCCATATTAGGGTGTACTATGGGTATATCTTGTGTTTATTAAGTGGATGGTGTGTTATTTGTTTGCTTCATTTATTTCAATCTTAGTTTATTTTAGTATTAAGCAAGTAATATTAAGTTTGCAATCTAAAATAAAACACTCCATAATAATAGATTATAGAATATTAGAAAATATGTTGTGATGAATTATTATAGTGAAAGAGTTGTTTAGTATTTATCCTTTATTTCCTCATACTTAAGATAGTCTTTCCTCCCATGTCTCCTTATGCTATTCCCATCTTCCTATTTTACATTATTTATGTTGGTTCTTAGTTGTGATATTCTCTTTTTTTCATGCCATGATATGCTAAGCTTTAATTAATTTTGTATCTTGATCTCCCATGTCTATTGAAGTTGCTTATGTAAGAGTGTTGTTTTCTTTTATTGTGTCTTCTTCACTTTATTAATAACATTCAATTTTTCAATATATTTTTATCAATTAAATACCATTATTCCTCTATATCCCCTTCTTCAAATTATTTTTTTTAAATTTTAATTAAAATTCCATTAACATTATCTATAATTACCATTTTTTCATTATACAACCAAAATTTTTAACTTCCAATTATATTATATATAAAAACATTTCAACTAAAACTATTTTATAAGAAGTGGCATTTAAATTTATATTTAAATAATTTATTACTTTTACATCCATTTCAAAACATACACTAAATACCCACACTTTCACCTTAAAAATAAAGGTCACTTTTAACAACATTGATAAGAATACTAATTTTGCCATATTAATTCTACCTGCAGTAGAATTCTGTCTCAGTATTTGGGTTAGGTTAAAATGAGGTAAAATTTTTGAGATAAAATTAAGTTATCGAGTTACACATATAAAACGTGGATCTTGTCCATTGGTTATAGCTTTGGTGGTTGGGAGGAAAGATTGTTGCCCTCCCCACCTAGGTTCAATTCTTCTAAGTGACATGATACTCTTATTGAGCCTCATTGTAATGATTGTATTTCAATAGCAGGAAGGTGATTTTTCCACTGAAAAAAATAAAACGTGGATTAAGAAAACTCAAATTATCTTTCAACACATCATTTTTCTTTAAAAATAAAATCTCATTCCTACATAATTAACTTCCATATTTAACATAGAAAATATTTTAATATCTGATATCCGATCCGGAATCCTCACACTCCTGACATAAATTCAAACGTGATCCTCATACAGTTCCTAGAGACAAACTTTGGAACAGAATGGAAGAGTTGGGTATGCCGAATGGCTATAGAGCGGTACTTCACAAGCTTTATGAAAAGGTTCGAGCTAAAATCAGAACAAGCGAGGGAATGTCCGAATGTTTCGGCAGTGATATTGATGTTAAGTAGGGCTATCCTTTATCCCCCACGTTGTTTGGTTTATATATCGATAAGTTAGAAGCTTGGTTGAGCAAAACAGGTGGAGAGGGTGTCCACCTAGCAGGTTATGTGGTGAAGCTACTTTTGTATGCGGATGACCTTATTCTAATTTCACAAACAGCGCATGGTTTAAGAGAGCACTTAAAGGCCTTAGAACACTTTTGCCAAGAGGTTGGGATGCAAGTGAACATTTCCAAGACCAAAATCATGATCTTCTCTTGAAGTAGAAAAGACAAACCAACCACCTTCCTCTCCGAAGGCAGCCTGCTGGAGATAGTGAAGGAATACAAATATCTTGGGATTGACTTCCACTATAAGCTCAATTGGGAGACTTGTAGGGCGAAAAGGGTGCAGGGGGGATGGAAGGCCTCATTATCACTTCAAAACATGAGTAGAAAAGTAGAACTTTTGGGATTGGAAAACCAAAAAGACCCTCTTTGGTTTGCTGGTCACACCGGTTGTTCTTTATGGCTGTGAAGTCTGGGGAAGCACCATATCAACTTGCAGATGGAGACAATTGGAAAGAATTCAGAAGCAACTAATTACTAGCGAACTCAAAGCTACAGTTCCGTACGAAATACTTTTAGTTGAAGCAGGTACTTTCCCAATGGAGGCAACAACGATAACCAAGCTAATAAGCTACATAAAGAGGGTTGAAAACATGGACAATCAACGCTGGCCCAAGGTAACTATGGAGGAGGAGTTAGGCTGTAGAAAGAAAACTTGGATGAAACAAAACAAAAGATGGCTAAGTAAGTGGAATATGAAGCTACATGAATGTCCTAACACCAAGAAAGAAATAAAAAATTTCGTGACTGAAAAATTAAGGACTGCCATGTGGACCAATCACAATGGGCGTAAAAAAGACTACTACATCAAAGAGTTTAACCCAAACTGCGATCATGGTGAGAAAGCATATTTAGGGGCAGCTATCAAAGGAAAAGCAAAGATGTTAGTTGCTTAGCTGAGGACGAGTTCACATCGCCTTAGATGTGAGACAGGTAGGTGGACGGTGCCTAAGGAAGAGTGGGAAGAGAGAACTTGCATTTTCTGCAACAAGGGTGTGGTGGAGACAGAGTGGCACTTTGTTATGGAATGTGCAACCTACGAGGATATCTGCATTCAATACGAAGACAACTTAAACGCTGAGAGCATGCACCATCTTTTTTAAGAAAATAATATCAACTAGATTACAAGTCTTCTAATCAAGATTTATAGCAAAAGATCGGACTTGGAAAAGAATATGGAGAGAAATTAGGGCTGTGATTCTTTTGGTCCATTAGACTTATCAGCCTAGTATACTTATTAAAATCTTTCATTTCATTTCATCTTCACACTATTCACATCAATAAATATAAAACACTAAATTATAAATTGACAAAATATACTAATAAAAATAAAACTACTTACCTAAAAAGGAGAGGTACCCGTTTGAGGAAAGTCTCATGAAACTTGAAAGAGAACCATATCCCCCTCTTTCGCATGCAAAGGTAGAAAATACGGATTTACTCAACAAAATGGATTCTGACAGGCCCGACGTTTTCTGTTAAACTTAAATGTCGTCATAAACGGGATCCGTTCATCTACTTAAGCGTATCCGTCCTCACCAAGTACCGACCCCATGTGCCGACTGTGACAGTCCCGTTTTTTCTCCGATTACTTCTGTCAATTCGCCGAGTCTTTGGAGCAAATACACAATGTGTATGTAGCATAGCGTCCGCCATTAATCCTCCGCGATTGCGAGCGGTCAGTTATCGGCAAACGAAGTCCATCCATCGTACAGTTGTCCTACAGTATATATACAGTGAATATTCAGAGGTCGGTGCTTTTCCGGACGTATACACAGGGTGAATACATCATGATTCATCATCATACGCAACAAAAGACAATGTGCAGTTTTCCGGAAGAGGTCAGTCTTCGACCCCTTTCCCGCCCGTCAAAGAAATCCATCGGTTTCATCCAGCTGTGATCCACGAAGCCGTCGCCTTCGCAGACCCGCGGGCCGCGGCCCGTTCTTTGACGGAAACTGGGCTCCGGCGTTGTCGGAGTCACGTCACCTGCCGCGAAACGGCCTGCAGTCGGAGCGGCGGCTTTGGAGATGGCGGAGAAGGGTTTATTTACTGGCGTTGAACTCGAGAAGTGTGAAAGCTAGTTTGACCGGTTTTCATTTAGCGGCCAAAAATATTATTCTTGCGCTGTACAGAAAGATTAGGATTTTGTTTTTTTCGCAGGGTAAGGGTTAGATGAGGCCATTTTCATATGGATAACTCCAAAATCCAGCTGGATGCACAGCCTGTCCTTGTCTTCAACTTTAGCCGCTATTTTTAAGCCGTTTTCGGCCGGTACCGAAATCTTTTTTATTGTTTTTTCAAATAACACTGTTTTGTTCGGAAATATGATTCGACTTCTCGGCGGTTTTTGAGCTCGAAATCGCTTGGAACCGAGGTCTATAGCATTTGTTTGATTTTCCTTTCTGTAATACGTGCGCTTATCTTGATTCGACTACAGATGTAGAGGTTTGTATTGCGTTCTGCTTTTTTTGGGAAAAATTTGTTGTTTGTTCATTGTTTTTTTCTCTCGGCTGTGCTGCTTTATTGTTTTACTTTTCTTGGGGTTATTGAAGACGAGGTTTTCAGCATGTGTTGATAGGTTTGTATCGTGGCTTTAAAATCTATTTTCTCGAAAGTTTTGATAATTTTGCAGGCGCGGTGTGCGGCATTTTGCTTTTATTTTTTGCCTGATTTGTTCATTGATTCCGAAACTTATTGACGTTGAAGATTTAAGGCCGCGGTTTGGAGCGATACTCGACAAAGTTTTGTTTTCAATTCGACTGCGGTTTTAAACGCTTACGGATCATGAAGCTTTTAAAGTCGCAGTTGAATGGTCGTATTCTGTTTACTATCGTTGTTGATGTCGCGTAGGTTTGAACGGCTGCATCGCTTGCAAAATTAAAGGATATTGATAGGTCCGTAGAATTTTTCTTCAATTCGGTTGCCTAAAGTTGGCTTTTTTAAAGTTCTGGAAGGTCTTATTAAATCCGAAGCTTTTTTTTCGCCATGGTTTGATGTGTTTCTTTAAAATCTGGCAAAGCCGGGACTGCTCATTAGATGTTATGTGAATAGCGTTATGGAGAAGCATTTTCACTAAACCCTACTTCGAAGCATTGTCTCCATTTCCGTTTCTGCCGGTGAGGGTTTTACGTTTAGCTAGTGGTTTACCAAAGGAGTGTCATTTAAGCACATGCAGTGAAGCCTTTTTATTAAGTTTTATTGCCATGGCCCTAATTACTTTTCCCGATCTTTTGCTTTCTTTTTGGAGCTTTTCACGGTTTATAGAATCATGTTAGGTTTTTGTATATCGAGAACTTTGTCTCTCGGAACCCCGTAATTACTGCTCAATCGATATTTCATGGATGCTTGCAAGGTACTCGCGATAAACTTTAACCTGTTAAGGACCAAGTGTGTGTATTCGTAGGTTTAAGATACGGAATTAGTGTAATTTCTTCACTCTGCATGATAAATACAACAGTAAGTGGGCGAGGATGATATTGTTACCATTTTCTCGAACGATCCCGGGATTGAATGAGGCCATAAGTTGCTTGAATTCTGGTGAAGTGTATGGGATGAGAAAGGACGACTTTATTATGTAAAGAAAGCTGTTCAGTCTTGATGGATCCCAGAGCTTTTGTAAGAGTATCAGTGGGAGCGCTTGGATTGAGAATACCTGTTACCTCAAAGGCCACAAGGAGCGGTGTGCAGGCGTTGCCCTCTCCTTGTATCTGTGAAGTTCGGCTCAAGGGATTTCCTGCACAAACAGCATCAGTTCCCTTGGTTACACCCTCTGCCGGCGGCCCTGATCTTCACAGTATTGCGGCAAGCTTCTATTTGGAAGAATCTGATTTGTGCAAGTTGTCAAGTCCCGCCTGTTTCCAGTCATCCCAAGCTTATTTGGAAATAGTGATCTTTAAAGGAAGGCAAGGATGTCGCTTAGGCAGTAGCGGTAGTAAGCAGATTGGGACCTTCAGATTGCAAGTGGGACCAGAATGGGGAGAGGGAAAGGCAGTGCAGCTTCACAATGGATGGACTAGAATAGGCAAAAGCAAGGCGAAGAGTGGAGGTTCCGGGGCGGAGCTTCATGTAAGAATCAGGATTGAGCCTGATCCTCGATACATCTTTCAGTTTGAAGACGAAACTGCATCGAGCCCCCAGATTGTGCAACTGCAAGGCAATGTGAGGCAGCCGATTTTCAGTTGTAAATTCAGCCGAGACAGAGGATGCCGATCACGGTTAGTAATTAGCCAATCTAAGGATTGAGCTTGTTTAGCATAGCTTTTTGCTATTACAAACTATGGTTTAGTTGCTTGAAATAATGAATAGAAACGTACAACATTGTGTCATTTGCATCTGTCCAAATTTGAAATTGAGATCTCATCACAGCTAATTAAGTTTTAACTCGTTTAAAGTAGCATTTTTCGATTACAAACTTGTTTAATTGCTCGAAAGAATGAATATAAACGTACACCACTGGTGGCATTTGCATCTCTCTATCCTAGATTGAAATCCAGATCTTTTGACTTAGTCACCACCTTACCTTTGTGCTTCAAGCATCTTATAAATGGCATTTTAAGTGTCTTTATACCATATGAATTATGTCAAAAATTGAAATTTGTCTGAGTAAGGCCTTATTTTGTTTTTTTCCTTTCAACCATAAGGGAAAAAATAGCTAACAAATACTGCCTCTTTAAAGCTTTTCAATTATGGTTGACAGCCTAGTCTTCTGGTTGCCTTTTAAACATGCAACTTTTCAATTATGGTTGACAGCCTAGTCTTCTGGTTACTTTTTAAACATGCAGCTTTTCAACTCTGGCTGACATTTTAGTTTTTTGGTTGTCTCCCCCCCTCCCAGTGTCTCTCAACTTGATAGCGCTGCCAGTGGTTGGTCTGGTTCTCAAAACAGTGATAAGGATAGCGAAAGAAGGGAACGGAAAGGATGGTTGGTTATGATCCATGACCTTTCTGGATCTGCTGTAGCTGCTGCGTCTATGGTAACCCCCTTTGTGCCTTCTACAGGTTCTGATTGCGTTTCTCGATCTAATCCTGGAGCATGGTTGATTTTGCGGCCAGACTCTTCTGGTGTTGATACCTGGCAGCCGTGGGGTAGGCTGGAAGCATGGAGAGAGCAAGGTGGGAAGGATTACATTGGGTGCAGGTTTCAGCTTGTTGCAGAAGGTGGTGGTCTAGCAGGAGTGAGTAATGGAATTGTTGTTTCAGAGACCCGTATTAATGCTCACAAGGGTGGAGAGTTTCTAATTGACACATCAAAGGTGACACTTTCAGAATCTCCAATTCCAAGTCCTCATAGCAGTGGCGATTTTGCATTCAATTTTGGTCTGCAACTCTTAGGAGGCTTTGTAATGAACTGTCATGTACAGGGTGAAGGTAAGAGCAGCAAGCCTATGGTGCAACTGGCTATGAGGCATATAACTTGTGTAGAGGATGCTGCAATTTTCATGGCACTAACTGCAGCTGTAGACTTAAGCATCGAAGCCTGCAAGCCCTTCAGTAGGAAGCTGAGGAGGCGTATTCGAAATTGAAACGAAAATGCCTATTCACAACCTGCTTTAACTATTCCCTTCACATTTGTTGTCTTTCCGATATTGAATCTTTCTTCAAACAGAACACCATATTATAAGGTGATCCTGGATCATGTATCCAGATAGTGACTTGTTTGCCATGGTCTGTCTATATACTAGCAATTTTGCCAGTTGCTGCTAATCTCTTATTCTGGATATATCATTGTATAAATTCTATTACAATCTCTGTATTGGCAGTATCTTACTGTACATTTTCAGGATGATCTTGTTTCCATTGATGGTTGATCTTGATGTTCATATGTACAATGCGTTTTCTGTGAAAGCGAGGCAGATTTTTTTGTTTTGAAATTAAACAGGTAAAGAATAAATGCCAGCTTATGCTTTTCTGCTTGTTATAATATTTGTTTTTTTTAATTATTGAAAGGGTATTTCAAGTTTCTATACAGCTACATTGACTCTTCTGAATTTCCAAATTATTTTACTTTCATAGAATAGACCTTAGTTCTCGTAATACACTTTTATGCGCAGAATTTACTTCCTGTTAATCTCTTCCGGCATTCTTGAATATAAATATATTTCTTAATTATCTTGCCCAGGAATGGATGTGGGTGGGTGGTAGAATCTGAACGATGTGGATAGTGTTAAAATTTACCAAGTTGTAACCTTAAACACTAGAAAGTACACACCCAATACTCACAAAACTGTTAGGTATATATGCTACACTTCCCAACATATCAACTGTATTGATAAACACCTTACCATGTCTTTATTTTATAGACTAAGAAAGCAAAGAGACTTAAAAATATAACTCATATCTATGGGTGTGATTGGAAAAATTGAGCCCTAAAACTACCTAGGGATCAATGCCCAGTTCTGTAAGAGGAAAGTGCATAGGATAAAGTGCTTCAAGGAGAGAGGGTCACACATGCATGACTCCTTTAACGCTGAGCCCTGGCCCCTACCTAATCTGGAAAGCTCTAATAAAGAAGAGTGCCCAACGAACTCGTTGAAAAAGAGTGCCTATGCTATTCTGAAAAATAACAACTCACTACAGAATTATAACTTGGTATGGAATAAGAAAAGAAAAGACATTATTTCTATTTTTTTAAACTTAAATAAAATAGAACTTCTTTACGTTGGTGCATACATAGTGCCTCGACACTTCACGGTATTGCGCAAATTTCAAGGTGCATTGAATTACAATACTAGGTATTGCAGAGATTTATTTTTTTGCACTTAGCAAAAGAGAAACACTGATCGAGCAACATGGACAACTCTTCACACTTTTTGTGAGAAAAGTGTATTTCACCAATCCAAGTCTTTCTCTTAACATTTCGATCTTTCTCTATGCCAAGGGTTTGGTTAAAATGTTTGAAACTTGTTAATCATTTTTGCACTCAGCAAAAGAGATTAACATTGATAGAGCAACATGGAAAACTCTTCACCCTTTTTGTGAGAAAAGTGTTATTTTACCAATCCAAGTCTTTCTCTGAACATTTCCATCTTTCTCCATACCAAGGGTTTGGCTAAAATGTTTGAAACTTGTTAATATGAAGGAAAACACTCAAAGATCATTGTATCTCTCACTTAACTGTCTCTAATGAAATGACACTCGATCTCAATGTGTTGGAACCAATTATGAAACATTGGATTTTCAAAGTTTGATACAATGCTTATTCTAACAAAGTATCGCAATAAGTTCTAATATTTGATCACTCATTGCTGCTAACAATTTGCTAAGCCAAAACATGATACATACTTGAACCCATATCCACAATGGAACATAATTTTGAAGTTCACTTCCTGCAACCTCCATCTCTGAACTAGTTAGAGTAAAAAAAAACAATGTAACACCAATTCACAATCTCCAATATACCTTGGCCCATAATGCATTTTTCCTTTCAAGTATTGGAGTACATGTTTTGCAACAACACAATGAGTCTACCTTAGAGCCACCATATATTAGTTCAAAGTATTCATTGCAAAAAACATTTGACTTGGTAATAACTATATACATGAGGGAACCAATGCAATGCTTATAAATGGAAGGAACTGCCAAATTTGAATCTTTGTCAACGTGCAACTTTGGATTTGGAACAATGGGAGTGGCAAATGGTTTGTAGTGCATCATCTGAACTATTTTCAAAGTTACGAGTGTGTACTTCCCCATCAAAGGAAGACCTCACATGTACCCTACCAAACATATAGACCAAGAAAATAATGCACAAGGCCAATGCCCTTCATGTCAAATTCACGTGCCAACTTTGCATTCCACCATGCAATAAGCTTTTTTTAACCTCTTGCAAGTGTTAGGTCATATACATACAAGACCAAGACAAACACGATAGATTTTATCAAACTAGCATACCTCCTAAAGAGGGGCGTGGAAACCTTGAAGTAATTCAAAGGAGGTTTTTAAATGAATATTGTTAAGAACCATAAAAATATTGCAATTAGAATCAGCTAATTTGAAAATTGATCCACTATTTTGATGATGGTGTCTTACCATGGTTCTCACAATGATGATAAGCTTGTGTGTTTTGAAAAGAGAGGGAGAGGGAGTAAATCTTAGTGGATTCAAGGAACCTAAACATTTTAGAAGCATAGTTATAAATATTAATATATAAATTCTTAGAAATTATAATTGATGTCAACATACAAAGAAAAAACCTAGGAGTCAGAGTGTTTATAATAAAGAATGAAATATACAAAATATTATTTTTGTAGGCAATTTGTTTGATAACTACTATCAAAATTATATCATTTCATTTTATCCAATATATCAAGTTACTATTGAAGCACTTGTTAAAAGTGAGGAAATAATCATGTATTTGATAAGTCGACCTAAACTAACTTGTGTGAACCACAATATCATGTTAGGTTGCAATTCATGGTTATCATAATTATATCCAATCTATGAATTTGGAGGTTTTGCCATTTTGCAAAGTATTTAAGAATAGTGTCCTATGCGTAAGACAAAATAAAAAGCAGATGAACAAACCACACAACCCTATATCTATTCAACATTGATATTAATTGGCCACTAATCATCCATCACATGACAAACCAAAGCAAGAAGCAAAATGGATGACAGACCAAAGCAAGAAGCAAAATGAAAATGATTGGCATTTGTCATTTATGAAAAATGATTGGCATCTATCATTTAAAAAGCGGATGAGCAAACCACACAACCTCATATCTATTCAAAATTGATGAGCAAACCACACAACCTCATATCTATTCAAAATTGATGAGCAAACCACACAACCTCATATCTATTCAAAATTGATAGAAATTGGCCACTCATCATCCATCACATGACAAACCAAAGTAAGAAGCGAAATGGAAAATCATTGGCATCTTTAATTGTTGAGTTGCAATTAGGATTTTAACAATGACAATTTTGTCACTTTGATTTTGGTACTTCATAATATAGTATAGTAAAAGGGTTTATAAATCACACCTCAACAAAATGTCAAAGTTTTAATTCATATGTTAAACTTCATATTTTATCACACAAGTGATTGTAAATTTTTAACCCAAAAAATATTTTTTTGAAACTCCACACTCACCATACTTTAGGTTGGCATAAAATACATGTTGTCACTATGGAAAAGAATTAGAATACAAGAAATATATGTTGCATGATAAAGGGAAAAGGTACAAGTTTATGTGCTCAAAATGTGACCTCTCATAAATTTGTAATTTTGAAAGAAATGCATTATAATTAAATGGACAAGAACATCTAATTGACAAGCATACGTTTCACCAATATTTATATTGGCATCATCATCATTAATATCACCTTGTCTAGCCTTTAACTTTACCTTCATCTTTCAGGGACACAATTCAACACCATCCAATTTTAATAACAAACATGCATAATCAATGATTTTGGCTTGAGCGAAGGGTGCATTTTTTCCAAGGCCATGACAAGGAAGTTCAACAATCAATGCCACCAACATTGAGGTACATGAAGGGTTTGGTGCTCTAAATTAAATGGCAATCCCATGCCCTCATACATAATATAATCCAAAGTCCTGAACATTGCTATTGCTAAGTTTGTAGAATTTTGAATGGAATATGAAATTATACTTTTTCCATATGAAGTCCGATGAGGTTGGAAATTTGGAACCACTCAAACATCCTCAAACAATTAATGGTACTATTAAAAAATTAAGTAAATTGACATTTCTTTATCTTCTTTTTTTTCCCTATCTTTCATTTTCTATCGTTTTACTTTAAGAATTTAACATTACCATTGATTACCATATTTTTTGCTCAAACCTTGTAAAAACTTGAGTTAAACCAAGCCAAAATAGATAGATTTAGTGTTGGAAACATGTCACAAGGACACTGGTACGACACACACTGAGTTAAAGCAAGTCAAAATATGTGGGAAGGCGCAGCGAAAAACACAATAGGCAAATTACCAAAACATAATACACAGAAAAATATAGACAATGCAGGACCGTGGGAGAGAGGAGCGAACTGCCCCAGAAACACTCTATCTTATATTAACAGATAACAAGGATTTATACATGGCGAATTCTTTTTGAGGATCGAGATATCTAGAAACGTCTATCAATTTCCTTCACGGAGAAGCTATTTAACTTTAATTACACCAGCTAATACACCGTACATTCACGTGAACACACTGCTCAATGGATGACGTGGTTGTTGGGAATTAATTCCAACAAAATAGGCGTATTTAGTGTTGGAAACACATCATACAAACATTAATACGACTAAAAATGCATTTCCGACCATAGGAAATGTAATAGTTTAGTGGAGCTGCGTTGAAGGTGTTTATAGCTTGACGTTTCGATCCATTCTATTGGATGATCATCAGGAGAACAATGTGCTCAAAGGAAATTATTTTTTACCTAATGATAAATATAAGTGTTCTTTAGACTAATGTGATCAGGTCGCCTCATTTTAATAATATTTATTCTTTCTTAGCTTTTATAGGAGTTCCGTTTATTTTGAAGAAGGTGGAGGATAAGTTTCCAAGTCCCTCTCAGTTTAGCGCCCTCATCTCTATTGAAATTGTTAGGGTGAAGGAAAATCTCTATTTTCTCGTGAACTTTTCTCTTCGTATGGTGATCTATGTTGGCGATGAGTTTTGATTTTTCTAGACAAAATTGGTGTCCTGTGTTGTGAGAATGCTCAGCAAGAGCTGAATTTTTATGTTTGTCGAGCCTGATATCTGCACTGTGTTCCTTTAATCTGACATTGATTGATCTTCTTGTTTCACTGATGTATACTATCTCTCAAGAACAAGGAAGAAAATAAACACCTTTGCATGAATCTTATTTCATAGGATCTTTAGTGGTGTCAATTATTCTCTTGATGGTGTTGGGAGGTGTGAAAGTAATCCTCATGCCTATTTTCCTTAGGATGTTAGAGATCTTTTTTGTTGTCCATTTTATGTAAGGTAAGACTACTTTCACCATATCGTTGTCTTCATCATGATTCCTCCTTGTATGTGGTCTGCTTTGGCGACAACCCTATCGAAAAGCCTCTTGTCATATCCATTATCTCTAAATACCTGGGATACGTGTTTGATCTCATGCTCGATATGTTGAGGATCGGAGATTCTCAAACCTCTTTGTAACCAATGTGTTTATTATCCCAATCTTCTGAGAGGGGAAATGGTGAGAGCTCACGTGAAGGTACCCGTTAGTGTGTGTTTTCTTGTGATAAACTTGGTGGGAAATCAAACCATCTTATTTTCTAGTTACTAGTACATCAAGGAAAGGAAGGGACTTCTCCTTTTTCATTTCCATCATGAATTTAACGCTATCTCTCTGACTGTTTAGGTGGGAGAGGAATTTATTGAGGTTCTCCTCACCATGTTTCCATACTACATCCGTGTCATCCACAAAGCATTTCCACCTCTTGGGTTTGAGGGGAAAGGATTTAATGGTTAGTTTCTCAAATTCTTCCATATAAAGATTGGTGACAATCGGAGAGAGGGGTGATCCCATTGCAACTCCTTCTATCTGTTCGTAGAATTCCCCCTTGAAAACCAAGAAAGTGGATTTCAGACACACTCTGACCAATTTGGACGTGCTCTCATTTGTCAATATTTGGATAATGTCGACTGCCTCATCGATTGGAATCTTGGTGTATAGTGACACCACATCGAAGCTAACGAGGATATCATTATCGTCTAGTTTCTCATTCTTTATCTCATTGATCCAGCCAGTCAAGTCCTGCACAAATGAATTGGTTTTTCCTACAAGATTTTTAAGCTGGTTTGCTAGGCATTTCACCAATTTATACGTGGGAGAGTTTATGGTGTTAACAATCAAATGAAGGGGGACTCTGTCTTTATGGATATTTGGCAACCCGTAGATTCTCAGGGTGACTGAATTCTTCAAAAGTAATCTTTGTTTCAGCTCATTAAGCATAACAAAAGGATTTGAACCCTAGATCAATGGAAAAAGCAGAGCAAGATAGTGCAAAAAGAAAATTTTACTGATTTGCTTTTGCATAGGGACAAGATTAAAAGACACGATTAAGCGGTGGGAGAACTCAAGTTAAGCCATTTGACATAAAAACATTTTGCACACTTATAAGAAACAAGGTCTAACATCCTCACCCTTTGACAAGCTTGAATGCCTTGTTGATGGGAAAGGGTGCACTTAGCTACTGACAAGTGCACTTGCTTACCTATGCTTGTCGACTAAGGGGATCAAGTAAGAACCAAACATGTGAGCAAAGTGACCAACTAAGGGAGAACATGTAAGGTGCGTCCAATGAGATATTATCGACAACAACTCACAAGACATGGCATCAAGGCCACTTTGCCACCTATGGGTCTCCACAGGTAGATCCAATGCATCAAGGCATTTTTAAGGGAAAGCTTTTCCTAGAACTTGATTGTACCCCTATCAAAGTGGAAGATACCCCTATCAGAGTAACTCGTATTATATCTTTCTTTTTAGACTTTTTAAGTATGATCATGGTATTGTTGTTTCTTGGATATAAGATTTTGAGTTGGATTCCTAGTTGCTTAGGAATCGTAGGATTTGTTTGTTGGTCAATCTCGTTAAGTATATTCAGAAGCTTGCATATAGGTTTAGGGTTTCCCTTTACTATGATGCATTAAAACCTTTTGCCACCCGATTTTTTTTTAGGGTTGAACCTATTGGATATTGGTGTGTCATCCTTCTTTATCTACATTATACATTATTCCGACATAAGAACGTACCTAACATGGGACATTGTTGTAACACCCATAAGGGTGGTTACTTCTTTATCAAATTATTTAGAAATACTAATATTCCATTAATGATTCACAGAACATGAAAATTCACAGAAATCATGTAACAATAGCATCATATAAGAAGTTCGCAAGAGCATATAAAAAATTTAAAATAACAAGAAAAATACCTCGATATAAGAATGGTGACAAAGTCCAAACTGAAGCAAGCTTCCATCTTCACTTCGAGTTGCTTCCCTCTTCATTCCCCAAAGTGGAACCACGGTTTTACCTCCCGACCAACTAGGGGCCTATCTGGATCCCTAGCCCAGGACACCATCCAAATGGTCCCATCCAAATGGCCTCCTAGCCCTCCTTGCCTGAGACCCCAAGAAAACATAACGATGATGCACTAGTAGGCTATGTATCAAATCTTCCAAGAGTTCTCAAACTCTTCCAACTCTTCCAAACTTCTCATCCCCCAAAATATCCAAAATTCCCATCCCTAGAAAACTCTCACTAAAATATCGTTCAAATATCCTTCAAGAGAAAAGAACCTCCCTCCTTCCAATCTCAAGTCTCCTATTTATATGAAAAGTCCTCATCCATCAATAAATTCCAATAGAGTAATATTCAACAATCAATAAATTCATTTTCTCAATAAAAATAACAATTTGATTTAAATAATAACATATTATGAAACATAGTTGCAAAGTCTCACTTTTCATGCTACTATCTTAAATGCAACTATGACAACTCTTTTCTAAAAATTTGTGCAACCCTATCTATCCATTTATTTATTATCCTCTCATACATAAGTCAAATAAGATATTTCCATATATATACTATATTATATTATGATATATGTTATGCTATATATATATATACCATTCAATAATCCCATCAATTTATTTAAATCTAAAATATATTAAGCAAGTCAACAAACTCATACTTTCAACACACAAGTAATACTTTCAACAATTCATCAACCAAGTTACTAATATCTAATATACCCATATTAATTTATTCATCAATTGACCAATCATAGCAATGTACTCACGAATTGGCGTATGCATGGCCAATGCACACGTCTTAAGCGTGGGTACTAATAATCACATTTAATGCCCCCTAATGCATCATTACTATATGCTTGCAAACAACATATAGAAGAACAAATTAAACAATGCATCATTCATCACTCATGATCATTCATACTAAAGCAATAAAACTGAATTAGGTAAACATCATGAAGAAATCAAACATATAATCATAATGGTTTATAACCATGAATAACACCATCCAATCCATCATTGGTCCCCTCTGTCCCCATTAGTACTCCAACCACCTAATCACCACTACTTCCATCTCCTGACCTCTCCATTTCGTCCTCTGCTGGAATATACTATGGCGTCGACTACACGACCTAACCACATATAGAACCCATAAGCGAAAGTGTCGATCAACTACATTGAGCAAGCTTCCGCAGCAGGCATCCACTAGTCGTCATCACACATCTAGGGAGCGTGCTCAACATAGCCCTCCCATGACTCCGGTTTTCGGGGGATAAACAGTGGGAAATGCCTCCACCCCCTTGATAGTACTAGGGTCAACACCCTACATCAACCATACTGTTCTAAGGGGTCTCGTCATTGAACAACCACTTTGGGAAAGTCACGATTCCTGTCAAAATTCACACTCACCCACAAGTCATAGAAAAATTGGAATTCATAATTAAATAACTTGAAAACTTAAATAACATCATTATCCTCTTGATGTCCAAGACATCTCGTGCCCTTTGGCATTGTAGGAATCCGACTATCTCATAGCCAATCAACATGTGGGTTAGTTCATCATTAGCATAAAACTCATATGTGAACATATCTGACTCTTTTAAGTGATAATCCATATGACTAAAATGATATTTAAACATAATCTTGTAAGTTCTTTTGCATCATATATTGTACTGGTTTTATATCCAAGGTACAAACTAAGTTGATATCCACATATTGATATTCCAAATTGAATTGGCATGTTCAAACGAATTAACATATTCATCATCATTAAAAATAAAAATGAAAAATTCCATTTACCATTTGCACATATCGAGGACCAATATGTTAGCATAGAAACAGTCTTAATCAACCTAAATGAGTCTAACATATAATAAACAAATGAAAATGTTAAGCTAATTCACATTAGAGTTTTAGTCACTAAGTTTGCAAATATGGGGCATTACAATTGTAGTCAACATTCTCTTTCCATTTTGGTTCCCATGTCGTGTTTTCTCATAGCCCCAGGAGATTCTTTAGTTTTATCATGACTTTGAGAAAAATCTTCATGCCTCTCTTCTCATCTATTTCTAGACATTCCCTATAAGGCTCCCATTATTGTTCATTATGCATTTTCCTTTGTTCACTGTTACTTCCACACTTATGCCTAATGCTTCATTGTAGCTTTCATATTGCCATTGCATTCATTATGTTTCTCCTCACTTGCATTCTAGACTATATTTTTGGAAGAAAGACGTTGATCAGTGTCCACCTCTTGCCCAATAATTTTTTTGCATTTGTTTTGCATAGGTTTGTTCCATGCACTTGGAACATAGTTGCATGCCTTGCAACACTCATTTCTGTCAATGTAATATAACATTATTTTATTATTATTCATGCTTTTCTAACATGAAAAGACAAAAAAATCAAATATTCTCATCTCGTAGATTTCTGCATTGAGGGTTTGGTGAAGTGCTCGGGAGAGAGGAGGGAAATATTTTAGATCTTTATTTTTGTTTGTGGCAATAGTTCCAGTTGTGTCACCCTTGAAAAAAGAATCAATTTTGAGTTTTCTCAACAAGTTGGGCCTTAGTATAGCTTTAGGACCCGAACCATGATTTATGATTTTGTACTCCTCCAATTGGTTACTCTTCCAATCATTATGGAGAATCTGTTAATGCCTCCCACGTTGCAGATTTATATCATTGTTCCCTTTGTGTCAAAATCTATCCAAGCCACCATTGTGTCATGATAATGTTCAAGGGTTGTCTTAAGCCTATGTCGGCCATTCCTTAGATTCTCCGACTATTCATGTCATCCTTCCATGTTGTCAAGTTTCTTTTAGTGTCATCATCATTACTAGTTTTTTTACTCGTGCTTGTGTATAAGGTCTCCATTGACTTCTCATTAGCGGGTCATTTATAATCGACTATGACACATTGCTCTAAGAGATTGACCTAGATTTGGTAGGACCCTAGGCCTATTTTCATCATCCGTAGGCCACCTTGTGCTCATCAGATTACATCTCATCATTATTCATTCATTGAGTGGTTTCCCATATGTTCAACAGCAAGACCTTTATTCACATGTTGGGATTCATGTTGTACCTTGGATTCCATTTTTCATCATTGATAGAAGTCCTCACCTTTGTCAACGGATTTCATTAGTAATTGTTTCTCATAGGGTATTTTTCATGTGCTATTCTCACTTGGTGCATGCAAGAGCTGTACTCGGTGGTGTGTTTGTGCAAAAATTTTGTCCAAGACTTTCAAAACAAATCAATTCCTGACATTTTCTCATGTTGGTTAATGGAAGATGCCTTAGTGCCTTCCTTCCAATGAATCTCTTCCTATCAACTTCAACTCATTTTTATCTAGGGATGAGATTTAGAGACCTTTCCATTGTCCTAGGGCTTGCAATAATCAATGGAAATTTCCCTTGCTATCTACAGTGGGATACCTCAATGTCCCCCGATTGATATATTTTACAAGTGTTCGACAACAACACATTTATTCACACTTTCCAAAATGTACTGAATAACTTGATTCCTATTATTATTATCACCAGGTTGTCTCGCATTTGTTAACAATATACATCAGTTATCGATAATCAAACATTGTCTAGCATGTTCGACTTCAAATAATTTATCACATGGTGTAGACTTGTACATATCGAAGGGTTTGGATTGAAGACCTTGGGTTATAGTAGCATTACATCATTATGCTATTGTCGGAGTTGTGCAAGACTGTACCACACACTTTATAACATTGGTACTTTATGGAGAACCGATTTTTCACTCATTCTAGTCCACTTATTCTCCTTATGTGCATTTAGACATAGATTCACCATGTATCTACTTGTGGCTATGATCTATTTTTGACATGGATCCACCATGTATCTTTTCATGGCCATGATTATTCATTCCATACACTTCATGGATCCAAAGTATACTTAATTTGGTGGCCACTCTTTTTTACACCTAAGCATGGATATGTCTGCCTTGGGGCAAAATGTCAATTGATATATTTGTATTTGTTGTAGGTACTTTTCCAAGTCAAACCCTAGGAAACTCTACCTAATGCCACATGAGACTTCCATTAATTATAATGCATTTCGTCCATCGGCACCCCCTTCTGACCTCATACATTAGGGGGCATCTATTATAGCATTATTTGACACATCAGTGCCATCAATGTCATAATTGACCACATCAAATTCATTTGCAACTTTTCCCAGGGAAAAAATACTTTAAAAAAAACAAGGTTGAGGAGTACAAGCACTTTTCCCTTGAGCAAGGCATGTGTACATGTTCCTTTCCTTGAGTAAAGGAATGTTTGCCTCAAAGTTTGTGCAAACAATATAAAAAATGTGAATTTTGCACCCCTTAGTAGTTTCTCACCCTTAACTCCTTGGAATTGCCCTTTATTTGTCTCAACTATTCCACAAAAGTATAAAAGAGGCATTATGGAAGAGAAAGGGGCACTATGATTATGCTACCCTTATGCTAGAGTAATAGTTTCATGATCATTATCTGAGTTTTTATAATAGCCTTGCTCTCATAAGTCCTTATTTTTTAGTATAAGCTTCTTCTTTGATTGTTGAGGACCAAACCCCCTTTGTTGGCCTTAGCATGTTGAAAGGATAGAAGTTGGAGTCGAGAGGTTCATCATTAGTGGCCTGGGATCAAAGGGAATTGAACCATGGTTATGATAGGTGCTAGCAACAAGATCATGTATGATTGTACTTGATGTTGATTTTGAATAAAATAGAGATCTATCTTCTTTATCCCCCAAACATAATGATTAATGTTTAGTTGTTTAATATGCATGTTGGATTGTGGAATCAATCTTTCTGATAGGTTGATTAAAGTTAGTTTATGATTGATTTGAATTATTTTAGATTCATTTATCTATATAGACATAACATTTTAGGAAGGTTATTATGTTAGAAAAATAGGATCGCAGAGCAATAACAATAAACAAGATGCAAATATAAATCACATAAACACAATACAAGAGAGACACCCATATAACCTGGTTCACCCAATCTGGGCTATGTCCACAGAGAAATTGTCAGTCCTTTTATTATTATACTATCCAACAAATGAAGGAATACAATCTGCAGCACATCTGCTGCAACTTCCTTTTCACTCTCTCTCAGTCTCTCTTACACAATCACAAAGATCTTTACAATGCTACAATACATACACAGCCGTATTACAATGTCTTCCTTTTAAATGGAATTACCATGGGAAAATACTGCGGGCTACCCAATACCATGGGGTTGTAAAATGTTGGCCAATAAAACAACCCATAAATTTATTTTGGGGGCTTCGCTCCAAACCCCCGCTGGGGACCCGTTGACCTTCGGACCCTCATGCTGGGGGGGATGGTCCCCCTCGAACCCCCATGGGGGGGCGATGCCCCCCTTCTAGGATGAGTGTACATTCCACCTACATATCATATAAAACTGTGGTACAAACATGACTGAAAAAACATCTCTGAATTAAGAAGATTAGGCTCCACAACCAACAATATCCCACTTGGAGACTAATCATAACAAATCCACCGATGTTTCACTTGCTAGACTATGCTTTGAACCTTGGATTTGGAAAATTTCTCATCTTCACCTTCATGCTAGAAGGCCAACTGAAACCAAGCAGGAACTCAATTTCTCTCTAGTTACTACCTTTGTCAACATGTCTGCAGGATTTTGGCTAGTGTGTATCTTTTCCAGCTTCAACAGTTCATCTTACAGAACATACCGTATGAAATGGTACTTCAAATGTATCTATTTAGTCTTAGAATGGAAGGTTAATTTCTTTGCAAGATGAATGGTACTTTGGCTATCACTATACAACCTGATATCTTCCTACTTCTTACCCGTATTCCTCCGTGAACCTCTGCAACCAAATCATCTCTTTACTAGCCTCTGTAGAAACAACATAAGCTGCATCTGTTGTTGAAAGTGAAACAACCTTTTGCAGCTTCGAAATCCAACTTACTGATGTTCCACCTACAGTAAACACATACCCTGTGGTGCTCCTCCTGCTATTTTTATCACCTGCCATATCTACATCAACATATCCCTGTAGAACAGTGTCTAAACCTCCAAAACATAATGCATGAGTGGTAGTACCTCTCAAATACCTAAGAATCCACTGTTCTACCTTCCATTGTTCTTTACCTAGATTGTTCATATACATGTTCACAACTCCCACTGCATGTGCAATATCTAGTCTTGTGCATACCATGGCATACATTAAGCTACCAACTGCTGATGAATAGGGAATCCTGGACATGTAATATATCTCTTCATATGTCTTGGGACACATCTCCTTACTTAGCTTCAAATGGCCGACCAAAGGTGTACTAACTAGTTTTGCATTCTGCATTCTAAACCTTTCCAACACCTTTTTTATGTACTCACCCTGAGACAATGTTAATTTGCGATTTTTCTTGTCTATTGTTATTTTCATATGAAGGATTTGCTTTGTAACACCCAAATCCTTCATAAAAAATGAATTAGCTAACTTCCTCTTGAGCACATTTATATCCTACAACAAGCATGTCATTCACATACAATAATGAGATAAGATATATTCCATTATCTAGCCTCTTGAAATAAACACAGTGGTCAGAATGACATCTACTATAACCTTGTGCTATCATAAACCTGTCAAATTTCAAATACCACTACCTTGGAGCTTGCTTCAAGACATACAAGCTCTTCTTCAACCTGCATACTAAATTCTCCTTCCCTCTCTTTGACCTCATACCCTTGTGGTTGTTGCATATAAATCTCTTCCTCTAAATCCCCATGGAGAAAGGTTTTTCTTACATCTAATTGTTCAAGATGCAAATCTCCTACAGCCACTAGACTTAAAATAGTCCTAATTGAAGTCATTTTAACAACATGAGAAAACATTTCATCAAAATATATACCTTTCTTCTATTCAAACCTCTTTACAACAAGTTTGGCCTTGTACCACTTCTTTCCTCCATCTTCTTCCTTCAACCTGTAAACCCATTTATTCTACAATGCTCTTTTACCTGCAGGAAATTGAACCAAATCCCAAGTCTGGTTTCTTACCAATGAGTCCATCTCCTCATTCATGCCTTGCTCCCACTTCTTTCTAGTTTCCACCTGCATCGCTTCTTCATAACATTCTGGTTCATTAGAATCAATCATCAGTAAATAATACATTGAAGAAGAGTATCGTTCAGTGGGTCTACCTAACTTGGTAGATCTTCTAACACTTGCAAGAGTTTGAGGTACTTGCTGCTGTTCTTGATTTTCTGGCACCTTTGGAACTTCATTTTCTTTTATTTCATCAAGCACTGTGGACACTGTGTTTTCCTTTTCTTGTTTCTTTCTCTGCAACTGATCTTTATACATGACCTTTTCATTGAATACCATATCTATACTCCTAATGATTTTGTTATTTTCACAATCCCATAAGTGAGAACCAAAATCATCAACCCCATATCCAATAAATGTACATTTTTTGGATTTAGCCTAAAGCTTTGTTCTATTTTCTTTATCAATATGGACAAATGCTTCACAACCAAAAGTTCACAGAAAAGAGTAGTTTACCTTTTTAACTGTCCATGCATCCGTCGAAATACCACCATCCAAAGCATTTGAAGGCCCTCTATTTATTAAGTAAACAACAGTATCTACAACATCTGCCCAAAAATGTAAGGGCAACCCTACATGCAATCGCATACACCTTGCACGCTCCATGATTGTTCTGTTCATCATTTCTGACACACCATTTTCTTGTGGTGTTCCTCGGACTGTATTCTCTCTACAAAACCCATGGTATGAACAATAACTATCAAACTCCTTGTCGCAGTACTCACCTCTATTATCAAATCTAAGACACTTCAACCTTTTTCTTGTCTCATTCTCAACCAAAGATTTCCATTTATTAAAAATAGCAAACACATCATATTTTTGTCTAATGCAATAAACCCAAGTTTTTCTAGTTGCATCATCAATAAATGTAACATAATAATGAGAGCCACCAAGAGATTTTACATGAGCTGGTCCCCATACATATGTATGTACAAGCTCTAAATTTTCACTCTTCTTCTGTTTCCCAACCCTGAGAAATCTGACTCTCTTATGTTTTCCATAAACACAGTTCTCACAAAATTCCAAACTTACATGCTCCAGATCTAGCAACAACTTCCTTGAGTGTAGAATCTGCATCCTCTTCTCACTCATGTGGCCAAGCCTATGATTCCACAATGTTGTATCTGTTCCTGTGGAATCTAGAGAGAAAAAACAATCAATATTACGAGGACATAAATACAACGTACCTATCCTGTCTCCTTTTGCTATCACCATTGATCCTTTAGGGAGGGGTCAACATTACAATTGTTGTGGATGTGGTGGTTTCTATAATTTAAGAAAAGGGATGGGTCACAAGCCAAGGTGGCCATCCTCCACTTGGTCAGAGATTTACCATCGAATAAATCTATGGGAGAACTATCACAATTGATTGAGAACAATTATTATTTTCCTTAAACTTAAAAAAACATCTTCAATGATATATTCCTAGAATTAGTCTTAGTTGAAGCACCTAGATGATGTTGTAAGAAGCTATAGGAAGCAATTCTAGGTTGAGGGTATTCTTCAATGATTTTGACACCAAATTATTCTCTATTCCTTACTTCCTTGAACTTGATGTCTTAAGGGAAATCAAGTAAACACATAATTTATTTAAAGATAAAAATGGATCCAGGCATCTTGTTGGATCATTTTTATCTAGTTTGCACACTTGTAACTCCACTAGGATCTAAAATTGATGTGGTAGGAGATAAAAGATTGATTAGTAGGGATTTGAGGTCCTACATCTTCTCACCTTGTGGTGAGTTGTGGTTTCATGGTAAATTGGTAGGAGTTTTCCATCACTATCCTAGATTCAAATCCCAAAGTGAGGGTGTCTTTGGTATCTAAAACTAGGAATCCTCATAGTGACATGTCCTAGAAATGAGAATCCATTAACTCCAAAACGCAAAGCCCGATCTCAATAGATACACATAGATTCCAATAGTGTGATAGGGATATTTAGGGGGAATTAAGTGTCCAACTCCAAACAACAAATAAAGGGCATCACTATGATATTTTTTGGGTCATATGACCAATGAATTTTAAGATATTCTAAGAATTCTTTATGGTTTGTCTCTTTGAATTTGTGACTTGTAAAGAGAAAACATTTTGTAAAAGATCTTTGGAGCCTTTCTATCCTTTTATTAATGAACGATTTTTATTTTTATTTTTTGTTGGCATGTGTGTGTGTGTGTTCATATTTCAAGGTTTATATATATTTATTCCAAGGTAAAAATTCAACCATGAAAATATACCACATAATAATGCACTTCAAGGTTAGGATTACTTAATACATGCAAGATTAATTACAATAATAATATCCTTTTTTTGGAGAACTAGGAAATTATAGAGGTGATTAACTATGAATTCCAGGAGAGAGGTGGTGTCAAAAGACATCGTTATAGCATTGAAGCACAAGTAAGCAAAAATTAACATATGGAATGAATAATGTTAGATGTCCTCTAGGGAAAATGGTGGAATGGCTGAACACACACAACCAAATACACAACAAAATGTACCACAATGACAAATGGAGATAGCATGAAAGCAAAAATTCTCATTAATGTATGTGCATATTAATACAATGAGATGGCTCTTGGGTTCCAAATTCCCAAGGCGTTTCTTGGAGTCCTTCACAACTCTTCATATTCTCTAACCCCAATGGATTAGATTGCCAACAATTCCCCCCTTAGTCCGAAGGGGTGTATGTGAGTCCAAGAAAAGAGAGCTTAATAACTGGAAGTGGACAGCTGCAAAAGGCCAAACATCTGCAACTTGACAATCCAACTATGCCAAGCAAGTTAGCAGAAGCTTACTTCTCCTACTAAGTACAAGTGCTCTATGAAGTGGTGGTTTTGGCTAACCACAAACCAAAAGGGGGCTAGTAGAAGCTGATGTCTTCTACTAAGTGAGTGGTTTAAGGTTGACAAAAAATTATCGATCTCGGCAGCTATAAAATCATGAACCATGAAGGTGGTTTTAGGCTGACCACAAACTCTAGAACTTGGCTCGAAGGCTCAGAGGTTCCTGGAATATTTCGAAAGGCTAGCAGAAGTTGTCTATCTTCTACTGAATGAGTGGTTTTAAGCTAACCACAAACTCTGGAACTTGGCTTGAAGGCTCATAGGTTCTTAGAACATTCCAAAAGGTTAGTAGAATCTGGTGCAATATTCTATTAAGTGGATAGTCATGGCTCTGGCTACAACTCTAAGTTTGGTAGGATCAAGGCTCTTGATCTGATGTAGGCTCTCTTGTTCCTGCTCCCTTATTTCTAACCTTTTAACATCCCCCCTTGTCAGGAACAATGTGAGGAGAAGAGAATGTCTCTAAGACAAGCTGTGTCAATACTTGTGAATGAACTCTGTGGTATGACTTATAAATCTTCTTAGTTGTTGACGACCATTGCCAAGAAGTGATCCACCGAATCTTCTCTCTTGCAGGTTTCTTCAGAATGAAGCATTTGTCCGAAGAGTGTGCTTTCCACAATGCTTGCAAATATGAAGATAAAAAACATTGATCTTTCATGTGGCTAACTCGATCACAATGTTGGCATGTCAAACTCTAAAGTGATGTGGATGAAGATGAACTCTCATTGAGGAATCCAACACTCTGAAATTGGATAAACTTGGATAAATCGGGAATGTGAACAGTCACTTCCTTGTCGTATCCAAGACTGGTTATGTGCAAGCGGAACCTTTTCACTTCATTTTCTTTTGCTTTTGATGGGGTACCACTGTCACTTCATTTTCTTTTGCTTTTGATGGGGAATGTGAATTGTCACTTCATTTTTTTTTTCTTTTGATGGGGTGCCACTGATTTGCTTATGTGACTATGAAGTGACATCATTCTGTGCAGGTTGTTGAATGGAATCATAAAGGGGTTTGTTCTGAATTAGAATAAATTCAGGATGTCTTTCTTCTTGTAGGAGCTGTGACTCAAGCTGTAAAAACTCAAGTGTATCTTGTGACTCTTGTACACAATCTTGAATGTGAGTGAGTGTGTTCTTGTTAATCATGATAGTGTTGTCAAAAGAGGAAAGCAGTAGAGTGTTCAGTAACTCTAGACCAAGTCATTTAATCTCGCCACGTGATTAAGGACTCACTCAAATGGAGAAGGGATTCTTGCAACTCTACCCATTTACAAACAAGACTCAAACTCAGAAGAATGAAGGGTGTCAATCACAGCCGAGAATGCACCCAAATACAATGTAATTCAACTTGATTTTGAAAGGTACAAAAGAAACTAGTTGTACTTAAAACAATTATGAAGTTGAATTGACTTGATGATGTTGTTGCTTAATTGTTGCTTGAAGTTGTCATCTTTGCCTACAAATGTGATCGATAAAATACTTGATATCTCCTTAGATGCAAGCTCTTATAACTCCGTTACCCGAGATGCCTTAAATGATCAACTTATTCAATTTTGAGGCTACATAGAGGTTACACCAAAAATCCAATTTCTTCTGCACAATCTAAATGCTCAATATCATCGATTAATTATGAACACATCTCTTCCACAATATTTATGGTTGTAGGTTAAATGGTAGGTTAAGAAGGTACAATCCCTTTGTAACTTCTTGGAGTATGCACTATGGAAAACAAATGATAGCAGGATCAATACCTCTTATATAGTCGAACAGGTCTCATGCTGGATTAGAGTTTTCATCGTGACCAGTAATGCTCCAAGCATAGGTGTATCCAACTCCTTCATACACAATGTTCAAATGGAGTGCCCAGTTTTCTGATTTCTCATCTGATTTTATTTTCTCTGTACTCTCGATAGAAACGAGGAAGCTGTGTTGAATTTCATGGTCCTTCAAGGATGACCAAGACTGCACAAATTTATCAACATTCACGCAATGACAATCTTCTTTCAAATTGCTTGAGACAGGCTTCATTTCCAATAATTATTTGTTGACTCCGACAAAGCTTAATAATAAACACAATAGTCGCAGTTGATGGGGCATTGCCTTGTATGTTCTTGGCACTTAAAATTACCAAAAAATTACCAAATCTTTGGACCCAAGGTTGTGTGATCCTCCATGGAATGAATGTGACCCAAATATATAAATTTTTCCTCAACGATAGTGTGGCAAATGCGCAGAAGAATATTAGAGGAGACAGTATGCAAGGAGACCAAAATAGAAAATTAGGTTTTCACTTCAGAAGTTGTCGTGGGTAACAAGGCCGAATCCAAAATCTATTAAACTTGTCCTCATCCATGTCTCCGGTGATCTGGGATCTATCCACTAATCTCTTGTATGCAATAGCTCTACATGCTTCAATGCGCAATTGATGCAACAATTGCAATGCTCCAACTGTCCTCGCACTTGGCCGACTTGTGAATGGTGTCCATAGATTACCTTTACTCTTGCAAACTTCACTTCAAATTGACTGTGGCCAACGATCTCTGCTTGGCACCTACAGTGCTTCGCGCTGACCACTCCAACTGGAAGTTGCACCTCACAGTGCTTCAATCTTCAACATCTCCCAAAATGAACAGATGTAGGGGACACCACTCCGTGGGGGTGATACACCAATTTGCGGGCACCTCGTTTTGGGCATAGGTTCTACCATTTTCTTGATCGAAGGCCGTGGGAGGAAGTCGTGAGTTCAATTCTTGTTGAATGGCCATAATAAATTACGGTCTACGTTGTGCAACAACTCCATATACCAAGGCCAGGGGTTATAGTGGTGGCAGTGTGATTTGTTCCCTGGTGGCGCAGGCTCCAAGTCTTTCAGTTCCGATCCCTTGTATAAAAAAAAATAAAAACAACTCCATATATAAAGGTATAAATTAATTCAAAACCAGAAATAAGATGATCCATGATGCTTTTGGAATTTACTGGAGTAATGAAATGAATTTGGAAGGGAAGTTTTTACTAGATACCCTGCTCATCTTTAGAGGAGTAGATTTAAATCAATGTTTAAGAAGAAACCTCATAAGAATTTTTTTGTGTAAGATGCATAATTTTTTTAGATGACTAAAAAGACCACAAAATAGCCATTAATGGTTAGATTTGGAAAGTCAAAGATTGTTTAATAAATTTTTTAAAAGAATTGGAAAAAACCAAAAACGGGGAAAGGCATAAATATAAGTTTGAATTAAGTTAAATAATACCAATAAGAAAAATAAGAAATAACATAATGTTTTTTTTCTTTCGGAAGAAATAAAATAATGTTATTAATAGAAATAAAATAATGTTATTAATAATAAAATACAATAATGAAAAAAATTGTAATTAATATAAATATAAAAATAAAATTCAAAAGGGGTTAGGGGACATGTAGAAATATCAATTTTTTTTTTAATAAAAGTAAAAATAAAAGGGAGAGGGTTGAGGGTTTAAGGTTAAATAGTTAAATTAAAAGGTTTAAATTAAATGAAAAATAATAACTCATTAATAATAAATGAAAATACAAAATTTTAAGGTGATTTAATTTATTGTTTGTAAGATGTTAAGGTAAAAATAAAAATGATGTAACAAAATCACTTTATTAATTAAATTAAATTAAAAGAAAATATATATGAATAAAGTGTCTTCGTCATCCTTGAAGGACCATAATATAATAACCACTTCTGAGGTGTGGAAGAGTTGTTGAAAATATGGTTGAAGTAGATCCACATTAAACATGTGGATAATTTCGTTCTTTTCCAACATGGGCAATGCAACATTCATATAATTGGTAGCATACATACTATTTATAATTGTACTTTGTATTTCTATAATTCCAAATAGCTGCATGCAAATGTTTATAATTCCAAATTGTCCCAATGCATGGAACTAAATATATCGATATATTTGGGGTTGGATTGTTATTGAGATAAACCTAATTACCAATGGTGGAGGGAAATTCTAGGATTCTAATGATGGGAGGGATAAGATACATGGGTATAAGGTTTTTAAGGGTGAGTTTTTCCCTTGGTCAACGACTTACATTCTTTCTCACTCTGAGGCAATTCACCTTGATAGTGAAAAGATCCAAATTCTCTTTTCTTTCAAGAATCTCGGAGCCCAACTCTTATAGGGGTTTGATAATCATGAAATACTTGTGGCCACTTTGAAGAAATTTGTTGTTGTGATTTGTGCCATGGATGGAAACCAAATTTGCAATCATGCAATTCTTCAACCATTGAAGCTGGTGGAAGACATGAAGGAAGCTACCAATATCAAGAGATTCCCCCCATCTGAATTCAACATGTATCCAGAACATGCAATGGAACTAGGGAATGTAACTTTTTTTGACAAATGAGAGATGATAGGCATGTCGCTAAAGTAACCCCATATACCTACTTATCTACAAACTTCTTTGTAGGTTATTTCATAGGGAGCTTTCCATAGCTTGGAGCAATGCCCCCAACAAATCAAGTTTCCATCTACAAAGATAGGAATACTAAAGGTTTGCTTTGCAACAAATTTGCAATAGTGTTTGCTATCGAGGGTTTCCTTTGTAAATATTATGCACTGACATTCAATATCAAGGGTTTGATCCTCAATGTTATTGCTTCCCACGGTCACTATCCCATCGCCAAAATGAATCCAAGGGTTTTCCTCTACAAATACTCTATAACAAAATATTTTTACTAGGTACTTAAATATATGGTTTCTCCCTCATTCGTGGAATGGTTCTGGAGGGGTTTCCAAAAGTGATTTTTTTTCCATTTTTCCACTTTCTTTCATTGGGAGAAGATTACTATTTATGTATTCAAATCTACAATAAATAAGTACCAATCTGCTCTTTATGAGAGCATTAGTCTACTATTTCTAAGAGTATATTGATTTCGGTCTAGCTCCCAAATGCGCCCATTCCCTTTTGGCACGATTCAGTGTTACAAGATATTAACAATAATTTGGATAAATTTTTGAAGTATGATAGTAAGAGCACCCAAGCGTAGGTTTGTTTACATATGCCTATATTTGTGTGGAGATTGACCTTAGTAAAGGTCTTCTAGATATAATATTGTTGAAACATGGAAACTACAAATTCATACAATGTCTGGATTATGAAAATATGGCTTTTAGGTCTATGCACTATCATCAAATAGGTCACCTCTAAGAAAATTTCCCACAATCAAGAAGTCAACCTAAAAAGCAAAAGGGCTCCTTCAAATCTAAAAGTTGGCAGCCATATCATCCTCCTTCTCTTGAGGATGAAGAAAAAGAGAGTAAGGAAAATTTTCCCACTATAGAGATTGAGAAAGTTCATAAAGAAGAATATGAAATAAATAATGGTGATATAAAACAAATAACATAGGTTGTACAATCTTCATATTGCATTCCTTTAGGGGTTGTGGTAACCATGGATACTTAATCATGAGGAATGAAGAAAGAACATGAATCTAAGATTTATGATTCAGATAAGAAGTGGGTTTTTGTAATACCCCGGTCTCAACCCTTTGAACTTAATATTGTTTAGTTTATAATTATGTTTTGGTTAACACCATGAGGTAGATTCGATGGTGATTATGAAAGGTTCCAAGGCTAGTAGTGAGGGGAAATGAGTCCACCAGAGGGAAAAGCAAGGGGGTCCAATGGGGGAGCGACCTATGCCTTATGATAATTATTTACCCTAGCCTAAACATCCTTAATTTTATTGTCCTATTTTCATTTATGATTAAGTTTATACTAAACATGAATTGAAACCCTAGTTAAATGCAAGGGGAAATCTAAACATGAGAACTTAGTAATCCTATTCCAAAAGTGCCTAGCTCCTATTTTGTAGTAATTACCTCTTACCTTTAGGAAACCAATAAAGGGGTGGAGGAAAGACTCCTCCCACACACACACTCATTCAATGAAATTCTAATGGGGAGAGAGGAGCTTGGAAAAAAAGAGGGTTCCTGAAGGAAGAAAACTCATGCCAACTCTCATCATGGAACCATGGAGAGATGAAATAATGGCCCTTGGGTGATATTGGACACCACTGGAGAGCATCTAAATACCTTGTTAAATCCTTGAAGGTTGCTAGATTGTTAGTTTGTCCAAACAACCATAAAACCCATGTTAATTAAAGAGGCTTCACAATGTTGGAAATGAAACCTGGAAGTAGGTAGTGTCTTGGGCTCACAATGTCCATATTAAAGAGGAATGAGAGGAAGGGCATGCTTGAGGGACTGCTAAGCAAATAAAGGATGACTTCTTGTGTTGCATAGAGCAAGGGATTAGTGGCAAGAGATTGGATTGCTAAGAGGTTGAACAAAGAACCAATAGTGACTTACTTGGTTGGTATATTGGAAGCATTTTGTGAAAAGAAAAGGGGTTTTGGAAACCTTGACAATATTCTTTTCCTTAGTGGCCTCATAGCCCGACATGGGGTGCAATTCTATAGTGGAATAGCCTATGATTGGGATAAAATCAACTCCCCCACAATCAATTTCCTTAGAGTTTCATTTGGGAAAATATAACTATACTTTATTTTCCTCTTATATTATGAATTTAATCTTGTATGACAAATAATGAAATTTATTATTTTTTATGAGTTTTTTCTATGAAAATCTCGTAGATGATGACGAGTAAATGATTTTGGTGTATAATCACTTAGTTTGCAAATATGTGTGCAAATGATTTCAAAACACTTGCATGACAATTGTTTGACAAAATGACTATATAAGAGAAGGGTTTCCGTCTCCGTTTAAGATTGCTTTATGGAAGTCATGGTCCCCATGGTACTTCGTAGCAAGTTGTTAACAAGTTTGATTTTGAAAAGGTTGTAAATCGGGTACCTCTTTCTTGTAGGGGCACCTTGTCATCCTAGTTGTATTTTGGGTGCATAAGTTTATAATTTTTGGCATGCACTTTTTATCATTATTTGAGAGGGTTAATATATGTATAATAAACCTTGCATTACTCTACCCCAATCAATGTTTCAAAGTGGAAGAACTCCTGTAGTTTTATAAGTTACAATTCTCCCTTGTTTTGAGTATTGTAGGATTGTGTAAACCAACATGTAAATATTGACCAATATCTCACACAATTATAAGTGGGTAGGTTATAAACATCCATGTTAAAATGCTCCCCACAAATCACAAATACCTAGTTTGTCATTTGAGAGATATTAACTATGCAACATGGGCCTTTTCTTGTTTTTTCTGGGTTTTTTTAGGTATACACATGCTTTGATTGAGGGATTGATGTGTGTACACACAGGTTTTATGAATGAATAGATTTTGTACACTCCTATATGCATTTGTTTACTTCTCAACACCCACATTTACTTCCTATAGTGGCCTAAATGGCCTCCTCTTGAAGAAATTTGGGTTTTAGAGAGCTAGAATGAAGTGTAAGCAAGGTGGTAATCCTAAGGAAGGTTTTGATGCACCTATTGATGAGTTTATGATTCCAATTATGCTTTTTGAATATGATATAATTAATTTATATTAGTTTGTTAAATTTCATTAAAAATGATTTCTTAAATCACCTTCCTAAGAAATTTTGGTTGTTGTGCATGACAAAGAGTTTGGAATGATTCAAGGATGTGAAGAGTTTAGAGGGGATGATTGCCTTGATTAAATATTGAATCATGACATGAATTAATATTGAAATTGTTCTCCATGAAGGGAGGACAGACTCAATCCCGTACCCCCCAAAGCTCATGAGAACGCAATGCTTGTATAAGGTTTAAATTTTGTGGATGATATAAATGTTTGTTTTTTAATTGTTTACTATTTTGTGCGATAAATTATGTCACATTTGAATTCATTGTGATTGGCATGTACCTTTAAGGTACTTGAAATTCTTATACATAGTAATGAATATGAGTGAATATGAGTGCTTGAGGTGAGAGGCCTATAGGTGAAAGACTCTTTTTTGGATTATGTTATTATTAACTTTAAATAGCATGAAACTACTCTCTTGGGTGACCTACTAAATGTGTCATGCATGTGATTGGAACACTTCAACTTAAACCCTCAAGTCTATCCTTTCGAGGAGGAAGAAAAACCTAAATTTTGTGATGTGCTATGCGATTTTTGAGATGAGAATTTGATAGTCCTTTGAGGCAAAGTTGAAATGAAAATTGATTTCTTATGTTTATTGAAGTTATGAAGCTAGCTATGCTTAATCAACAGAATCATGAAACTATCTGATGAGGTTCATTATCACACCCTTGATTAGCTTTACATGAAGAATTTGAATCTATGTTGTGTTGTGTAAAAAATGTTTATCTAGATAATGCCTTGAAAGATTAAAAGTTTGTTTGATGTTGTCTAGATGAATGCCAAACATTGTCATTGCATACATGAAATGAAGGGTTTAATATTGATATGATATAACAATGTGGCCAATAGTTTATCATACCACTGCCATCAATGAACATTTAGACCAACAAACCCTAATTTTGTTGATTCGTACGAAGGTACTTGAATGTTACATGTTTCTTTGGTGAATAATGGGTCTTTGGAATTTTACTTGTAGATGGTAGTTGCATATCCATTGCCATGGGGATGGATTGAGGCAAAAAAGAAAGAAAGGGAAGAAATGCAATCTAGAGGATTTATTCAAATCTCGACTCGTCGTAAAACATCATTTTTTGTTCTTTAAAGGATCCATTTGATTGGCATATTTGAGTGCTTTAAAATCATATCTATGTAATGTGTTGTATGCACATGGAGCATGTGATTTCCATTCTTAATAACAACAACTTCAACAGTTTTGGAAATATTACCAAAAAATTTCAAGAGTTATGGACATATAGCTATCCATAATTAAAAGGAGGCCTAGCCATTAATCCATATCAAGCAGATAATAACAACCATTGATATAATTGCATGCATTCAAAACTAGGGATCTAATTACATTGATGAGAATGTAATATTCAACCGACTTATACTATGAAATATTGAATCCTTTGCAACACTAAGATTACATATCAAATAAACATATTTTGTTGTGACTATACCCTGCCATGGCCACCAAATCTACTATTAAATGAAAAATAATTCCACGATAATAAATATAAACATGCTGACAAAGATACCAATAAGTTTGTTATGTCGAGGGTTCACCCATTAACTTCCAATGCTTCAACATACCCCTGTTCGAGTCACGGCATACAAAAGGATACTTAGTATATATGTGCATGTCGGGAGTTGTACTCCTTGAGGCTTCATAGTATCAAAGGGTATGCACTAATTCAAAATGGCCACATAATTGAGTGTGTGTTTCCATTATTGTTATAATTACACAAATAAAAAGAAGACTACACAAGGAGTCAACCTCTAGCTTGGATCCTATAATATTTTTAAAACAAATTACAATATAACATGAGAATATAACTTTGGAAATAAGTGTTTTTTCCATAAAATTAAAGATGGAAAATGAGATCTGAATGGATTGTGGTGAGAATACATGCATATAATTCTTCAAACAACACCATTATCAACCATCACCATGCAAGCATTGCAATCAAAACAAGCAATACAAGGTTGGACCCATGTTTAGAGCCTATCTACATTAAGTCTCATTTTCTTTGCAAGCTCAAGGCCAAATTCTTAGACTTGGGAACCATTGCAAACCACAACTACAACATGAATAAGTTGAGAATAGCTTCTTCAACCACAAATGATCAAGAAATGGGCTCAAAGGTTAAGGTTTAAACATGCAATAGATAATGAAAAAGAGCCTTGCATCACCACAAGGCTCAACCTCTATTTTCCTGCACTCATAATGAGCCCATACTCAACCATAAAAGGGCTTGATATCATGATGAAATTTGGGTTTCCTCAAGTAGATAAATTTGGAAGATACAACACAAGGCTGAGTGCTTTGACCTCACTAAAAAATTTATATAAGGAAGGACTTGACCATGACAAAACAACAGGCCTCCATTATACCCCTTATCTCTAGATAACAAATGTAGAAAGCACATTCCAAATGAGTTGAGTGAGGTAGGTACATCAATGCCAATCAAAATATTAGCTTCCACCACCACCATTCAATCAAGATCAATAGTCCAAACCTGGGCGTTATAACTCATGCAAAGGAGCATGATAGTTTAGATCCATTAATGACCCTTTTAATATATGTGCAAGTGGCTTATCCTCCATTGAATGCTATACAAATCCCAAGGAGGCTTCTCAAACAAGATGTTGTTCCAAAGTTTAATCAAGAAACAAGAGTAGGGGTCAAAACCTTAGGCTATGTCACTTTGGGCCATTTTGAAACCATAACCTTTTTCCACTGATTTCAACACTATGCACTCAATCAAATACTTAGTGTTACAGTAAGTTAATTCATATTTCAATTTGCCTTCACATGCATACTAAATATTTGTTTTCTAGGTACAAAGATCAAACTGTAAGCATAAGCATAAACAAGTGCCATAGCTACAACAACATGCACATACAATCATAAATCATTGAGCTCATGTATTCAAAATCAAACACTTAGAATACTATTCTAAGTGTGAGTTAATGTTACTATTAATATATGTTAAGAAAAATATGTTTGCATGTACCGCAATGGAAAGCAATGTCACAACTGCATCATCCACAGCATTGTAACAATGTAGTGTAACCACCATAAATGTATCATAAATATCAACCATTTATATCAAATTAAATGCAGAAATTGAGACTAGTAATCATCAATAATAACTAAAGAAAGATAGATCATGTTTCCATAACAAATTCATATAGCATCCTTGTAACTCTAATGCACACTAGTTGGTAGGCCTATTAGTAGCCTATCTAGGGAGTAATTGGTGAAATAGTTTTACCAATGGTGAGATTAAAGTAGTGAGAGTGTTTGTCCCTTATGATCAGAGTAAGGCTTAGGGACGGGTTGCAATGTTTTGTGATCAAGCATGTGTTGATAAGGAAATGCAACATTTGGGGACTCTACATGGCAGGTTACTTTTAGTGATATGAGAACTTAATACCTTTGGTTTCATATCAATAAAACATATTGGGCGTGGGTAAAAATTGTTGGACTTTATGTTGTCATTGATGTCAAATGGGATTGGAGTAAGTCTACTTGATCATATTTGGAGCATCAAACTTAGAAGCCAAATTGAAGACGAATGTAAAATATTTTGTAAAAGTAAATATGCCAACAAATGAGGGCAAGAGATGCACACAACTGATGCATGATGGCTAAGTCATATTTGGAGGGCAATGAGTAACAAGAGTTGTCCATGACAATTGAAATATGTGAAGGATATGGAGTCCTTCATCAACTACTCAATCTGTTCCATCTAAGCCCATTATTCTTCCTGAGTTGGAGATTTTTGCTTACTTCTTGGTATTGATATTCTTGATTGACCCAAGACAAATCAATTGTAAAGATAAGCTGGGCCTAAGTTTTGAAATTATAAGCAAAAAAATATAATAAGGAAGACTGTCAGCTCAGAACTAAAATTATAATTATATTTTGGATAAGTCATCCCTTAAAGATGAAACCCTCAAATGCTATAAATATAGCCTTGGACCTACTCAATTTTGTGTGGAATGAGTGGAGAAAATTTGTATTAAGCTTTGAGGTGGAGAGGAGGCCGAGGGTATAGCCCTAGGAGGGAGTTTAGGGTTGTAGAAAAAGAAGTAATGAGTATTCCCGAGAAGAGAATCAAGGAGAAGGTGCATGACGAAGGTACAGGTCTGAGAAATCTTTTTTGGTGGCGTTTGACCTAAAGTGAAGATTCAAGGGTCTCTTCCCGTGCTCTTCCCTAGTAGAAGATTCGGGTTTGAAGAGCAGAAATAGGGAGTAGGGGTCAATCCTAAGAAACTAAACAATTTTGGGTAGTGAAGAACTGAGACAAAGTGAATATCTAGGCATCTGCTCTACTAGTAGAAGAATTTCAGACTCGAGTACAATATTATTTCAAAGTACATTCAAAAGTATGTAATACATAATTGATAGATTTTCAGTTTAAGCGTGTGAAGTATGGAAGTGTAATCCAAGAGACTAGATACAAAGCTTAAAACAGAGCTAGCATATAGATGACTACTGAGACTTGAGAAGACATAAATCAAGAACATATTTGGAAAGAAAACATCCGTGTAGACTATGAATATCTTGTTGAAGAAACAAATTGAATCCAGTATTGCAGGTCAAGAGAGGTTGTAGAATATCCAATGAAGCATTGTTATTAGGAGAAGAGTTTACAGTAGAGAAAATGAGCAGTACTGGGTTTGAAGATATAGTGCAAACTTGAAGAAAATATCAAACTATTTTGGACAATCGACCTAATCAGAGAAGTATTTGGACTCAAGTTCGAATTGATAGAATTACAGGGTTGAAGCCCTCTCCAATTGAAGATGGAAGAAATAGGGAGTTGGAGCTCCCTTGTCAGTTTAAGTTGGCAAAGAAAACTGGAGGTTGGATCCTCCTTCAGTTGTACTGAAAAATTTGGAGATTGGTGTCTTCTTTCATGATCATCATCTTATAAATATTATACTACTGAACTTTATGCATCTTGTGTACATTTTATTTGTGATCTGCATACTATTGTGATAAATGTTTATTAAAGTTAGTTTTATGTAAGCAGTGTTGTTTGAAAGAAAATGAAAGTAATTAGGTATAGGACATTGATTCACCCCCCCCCCCCACAGTGTCCTTGGGGTGCTTAATAATTGGTATCAGAGCAGGTCCTTCTCACAAGTCTAATTGACATGAAGGAGATATTTAAAAACAAAAATGGCTTATAAAGAGCTTCCCCTTTTTGATGGCACAAATTATGTCTTTTGGAGCAAGAGAATGAAAGCATAATTGATGTCATTAGGGTTTGATGTTTGGGAAAGCTGTGAATTCCATTTTAGGTGGAATGAAGAAAACTAAATTCGTAAAGGTGATGAATTATGACACAGCTAAGGAAATTTGGGGCAAATTGAAGAATTATCAAGGCAATACTAAGGTTATAAAAGCAAAGCTTCAAACTTATAGAACTCAATTTGAAGGCTTAAGAATGTTGGAGGAAGAAGATATTGCTGCCTATTTCCAGAGAGTTGAAGAAGTGGTAAATACTATGAGAGGTTTAGGAGAAGAGGTAAAGGAAACTATAGCAGTTCAAAAGGTGCTGAGATCACTTCTATCCAGGTTCAATCCAAAGGTTTCAACCATTGAAGACAGAGAAAAATTAGATGCACATAAATTGGATGAGCTACATGGAATCCTGATTGCCTATGAAATGAGAACAAAAGACCCAAAACAAAAAGAGGTTTCCTTCAAAGTCACAAAGAAGAATCAACAACTTAAGAAAAGCTAGTCATCTTCTCCACCAAGCATAGATGAGGTTTCAAATGAAGAAATGGAAAACTTTGTCAACAAGTTACCCAGAGGTACTGGTGGGTATAAAGGTAAGTTACCTCTAAAGTGTTTTAATTGCAAAAAATAGGACACTTTGTAGCAAAATTCCCATTCAAGGAAGACAAAGACAAATCAAATCCAAGAAGAGATTTTTCCAAAGGAAGATTTGTCAAGAGATAGAGTTTCTTCTCAAAGGATGAATATGAAGCATCGGACTGTGATGAAGATGAAGAATTTTCAGATGTTGCCAAGAATGAAATTTTATTCCTAGCCATGGAAAATCAACACATTCAAGAAAGTGAGCCATATGAAGAAAAATAGAGAGCAGTTGTTGTTGACCTTGAAGTAGAACTTCTAGCAGCCTTGGAAGAAATTGAAAATCTACGAAAATTCAACAAAAAATAGACAAAGGAATTCAGTGTTGCAAAAAATCAATTAGTAAGAGAATTAAAGGAAAATTTGTCAAAGAAGGAAGCAAAAATCAGTGTGCTATAGAAACAACTGAAAAAGATAAGAAAAAAGCTCATCAGATTTAAATAATCTAATTCTACAGCAAAGGAATCTGAGTGATAGGAGTGGAATTGGCTTTGAGTCAAATACAAAGAGTCCTGAAGCAGAATGTTCCAAAGAGTAAGAAATCATTTATCTAAAAAAAAATTAATTGTCAAGCACAAGTCCGAGTTGAAGAAAATTAAGGAACCTTTGGACGAAGCTTTTAGGGTACTTATAATTAGGGAAAGAGAATGTGAAGAACTAGAAAATGAAGTTTCCATATTCAGAAGAGCAGACTTACCTACCTCAATCAATTATGCCAATATGGTTAAACAAAGTGTTGGTCAACCGATATATGAGCCTTGTTCAAGCACAAATGGATAAAGAAGAAGGACAATGACAAAGCCTCCAACAAGCAGCTTCACTTCTACAAGAAGACCGCCATCCTACAAGTACCAAAATCTATTTTTTGGAAATTGCTATACTTGTCATAATTTTTGTCATAGAACAGTAGAATGTAGAACCCCCTTAAAAGGAACTTTAAAAGAACCTGGAACAAGGAAAACAATCAAAATAAGTATGTATATCGTGATAAGAATCCTTTCTCATCTTTGTCCAAGTATGATGTTGAATTCAAAGTGCAATAGTTTTGGACATTTAGCAAAAGGTTATTAGTTGAGTCAAACAAATCAAGAAGAAGTGAAACATGATGACATTTGTGGAATAGCTATATATGTTTAGAAAGGTGAATCTAAATGGTACATAGATAGTGGTTGCACAAAACATATGATTGGTGACAAGGGAAAATTCATCACCTTAAAAATGGAAAGAGGCGGAGATCTATCTTTCAAGGATGATGGGACTGCTAAAATTATGTGAAAAGGAACAGTGGCCTTAAAAGGAAGGGATAAAGATAGGAATGTGTTATATGTAGAATGTTTGAAGCATGATCTATTAAGTGTGGGACAAATGTGTGATGACAACTACAATCTTACCTTTTATTCTGACAGTTGTGAGACCAGAAGAAATGGATTAAGAAAGGTAATTGGAAAAGAAGTCAAATCGCCATGGAATGTATACATTCTAGATGAAATCCAAGGAGAAAAATGCTTTGTTGGATAGACCGATGAAAACTGGCTATGGAACAAACGTCTAGGACATCTAAATTTTGATAATCTAGTGAAGATAAGTAGAACTGAGCCAGTCAGAGGGTTACCCAAGCTATCCAAACCTATAAATAGGCTGTGCAAATCTTGTCAGCATGTGAAGCAAATCAGAGTTAGTTTCAAACAAAAGGAGCATCAATCTACCTTAGAACCTCTAGAGTTGATACATACAGATTTGTCGCCGACTGGTTAGAGTTCAAACCCTCTAAGGAGAGAGGTATTTTATGTTGTTTATTGATGATTATACCAGGATAATTTGGGTGGCATTCCTTAAAGAAAAATATAAAGCCTTTGAGAAATTCAAAATTTTCAAAGCATATGTTGAAAATGAAAGTGGAAATGAAATAAAATGTTTAGGATTTGACAATGGTGGGGAATTTAAATCTAAATAATTTAATCAATTTTGTGAAGAACATGGTATCCAAAGACAATTTAGTGTAGTGGGAACTCCCCAACAAAATGGATTAACTGAGAGAAAAAATAGGATAATTGTCCAAGAAGCAGCAAGAACCATGTTACTTGAAGCCAACATAGCTGAAACTTTTTGGAGACAAGTTGTAGCAGCAACAATTTATATAATTAAGAGAGGTCAGCTGAGAGTGAATAATGATAAAACCCCTTATGAGCTTTGGGAAGGAAGGTCATCTTCAGGAGAATATTTCAGAAGTTTTGGAAGTAAATGTTACATAAAAATCAACGATGATAATCTTGGCAAATTTAACACAAGATCTGATGAAGGAATTTTTTTGGGATACTCCACCAACAATATGACTTATAAGTGCTATAATAAGAGGTTGAGAAGAATTGTGGAATGTATAGATGTCAAGTTTGATGAATAATTACCACAAAATATAGAGTTTCAAGATGAAAGGGAGACAATTGAGACTATCTTTGAGGAAGAAGATGAAGAGCAACAAGAAGAGGAACACGGAGAGGAACAAAAAACTAAAGAAAAGGTGCCCAAAATAGTGTCTAGAAATCAAAGAACTCATAGACCATCATTCAAGAGTGTGAAAAGAGATAATCCAGAAGATCTTATCATTGGAGATATTGAAGATGGAATTCAGTTATGAAAATCTCCAAAAAGAAGAGATATGGCTCTATTGTCAACAATAGAACGCAAGGATTTTGATGAAGCTCATAAAGATGAAAATTGGATCAAAGCAATGAGTGAAGTTTGGTCAAATTGAGAAAAGTGGAACTTGGGAACTTGTTCCAAGACCCAAAGACATAAATGTGATTGGAACCAAGTGGGAATTTAAAAACAAGTTGAATGAAGACGGTAAGATAGTCAGGAATAAGGCCGGATTGGTGTGCAAAGGTTATGCTCGAGTTGAAGGAGTTGAATTTGATGAAACCTTTGCTCCAATTGCTCGAATGGAAGCAATTAGAATGTTTCTTGCATACTCATGCTTTAAGAATTTCAAGGTATATCAGATGGATGTAAAGTTTTCCTTCTTAAATGGTGAACTGAATGAATAAGTCTACATTGAACAACCAGAAGGATTTGAGCTGCCTAGAAAAGAAGACAATGTTTGGAAACTGAAAAAAAGGCTCTTTATGGGCTCAAACAAGCTCCAAGGGCTTAATATGCTAAGTTAGACAAGTACCTTAAGTAACAAGGTTTCAAAAGAGGTAATGTAAACAATAATATTTACTTAAAAATAGAAAAGGATGGACTTCTAATTACAATGGTCTACGTTGATCATATTATTTTTGGTTGCAATATTGATAAACTAAGTAATGAGTTTGTTGATGTTATGGAATGGGAATTTGAGATGTCCATGATTGGGGAACTATCATTTTTTCTTGGACTACAAATCTATCAAACACCAAAGGGGATCTTTATATCTCACTCTAAATATTTGAAGGAAATGCTCAAGAGGTTTGGGATGGCAGAATGTGCTCTTGTGAGTACACCTATGACAACCAATTGCAAGATCAAGAAAGATGATGAGTCTCCACAATTTGATGTCACACTTTATAGGTCAATGATTGGTAGCCTGCTGTATTTAATAGCTTCAAGACCTGACATGTTGCACACTATTGGAATGGTGGCCAAATTTCAATCTTGCCCAAAAGAAACACATGTATTAACAGTCAAAAGAATTTTTAGGTATCTCTGAGGTACATCTGAGTTTGGACTTTGGTATCCAAAGAATCAAAAGTTTGACCTCACAACTTATATTGATGCAGATTGCGTAGGCAACCTAGATGGTTGAAAAAGTAGCAATGACAATGCATTATTCTTAGGTGAATGCTTGGTAGCATGGTCAAGCAAGAAGCAGTCATCTATATCTTTGTCTACGATCGAGGCAGAGTATATAGCAGCAGTTGAGTGTTGCACTCAGATTCTATGGATGAAGCAGTCATTAGAAGAAGTTTAAATGGAATATAATCATCCCATACCAATTTACTGTGGCAACACTAGTGCAATCAGTATATCCAAGAATCTTGTTATGCATTCAAAGACCAAACACATACCTATCAAGTATCACTTCCTTAGAGAATAAGTCGGTGAACAAAAGATAAGATTGGAATATGTGAATACAAAGGAACATGTAGCTGACATTTTTACCAAACCCTTGCCTAAGGATACTTTTGAATATCTTAGGAAAAAGATGGGAGTTGTCTCCCTCCAAACTTGAATGGAAGTTAAACATTTTGGAGTTGGGTGCCATAATAATTGAGCACCCAAGGAAGGCTCAAATGCAGATAAATTATCATGGATCAACATAAGGGTAATCACAGAATTAGCTTCACTAAAACAGGAGTTGTTGGGAACAAGGACATGAAGCATTAACTATCTTTGATGAAAACCTCATGTCACACTTTGCAACAGTAACATGTCCAGAGGTTTATGGCTAGTGGTATTCCAAAATTTGACAATCAACTCATGAAAGGGATGTCAAATCCTTGAATATGAAAAAAGGCACTTTGATAGGGGGAGAAGAGGTTCATCAAATTCTGAAGACAAGCATTCATAGGTAAGGTCCGAAAAACTTTAGAAAGGGAATACAAATCGGTATAGTACTTCATCCAATCAACTTGAAGTATACTAGACATGGGGAGCATTGTTAAATTGCACAAGCCTCATCCTCAACTCCAAAACCGAGCAACCTAAGGACTCAGCATAAGCTTTTCCATTGATGTCAAGGGGGGAGAATTAGAGCAATAAAACAAGTCTTCCAATCAGGGGGAATCCATTAGCAGAGTAGTAAAACAAGTCTTCTAGTCAGGGTGAGTCCATTTGTAGAACTTTCAAGACTCAATGAAATCTCAATGCCAAATATCATCAAGATCTCAGTGGGAGTTCTCCTTGAGGGGGAGTTTGTTTTACATGATGTTGAAATCAATGCCAAAGGGGGATATTGTTGGACTTTATGTTGTCATTGATGCCAAATGCGATTGGAGTAATTCTACTTGATCAGATTTGGAGCATCCAGCTTGGAATCCAAATTGAAGACACATGTAAAATGTTTTGTAAAAGTAAATATGCCAGCAAATGAGGGAAAGAGATGCACACACCTGATGGATGATGACTAATTCATATTTGGAAATCAATGAGTAACAAGATTTTCCCGCAAAAGTTGGAAGGTGAGAAGGATATGGACTCCTTCATCAACTGCTCAATTTGTTCCATCTAAGCCCACTATTCTTCCTGAGTTGAATATTTTTGCATACTTGTTGGTATTGATATTCTTGATTGAACCAAGACGAATCAATTGTCAAGATAAGTTGGCCCTAAGTTTTGAAATTATAAGCAAAAAAATATAATAAGGAAGACTAATCAGCTCAGAACTAAAATTATAATTATATTTTGGATAAGTCGACCCTTAAAGATGCAACCCTCAAATGCTATTTCCTTGGACCTACTCAATTTCGTGTGGAATGAGTGGAGAAAATTCGTATTAAGCTTTGAGGTGGAGAGGAGGCCGAGGGTAAAACCCTGGGAGGGAGTTTAGGGTTGGATAAAAAGATGTAAGGAGTTTTCCTAAGAAGAGAATCAAGGAGAAGGGACGAATATATAGGTATGAGAAAGAGGTTCTCATGGCATTTGATGTAACTTGAATATCTGAGGGTCTCTACCCTAACAGAAGATTCAGGTTTTGTCAACTACCCAATTTTTGAGAATAATTATTTTCTACTATTATCCTTTTTGCAAATTACTTTGTGTTAAATTATAATTACAAGTTTTGTAATTATGACCAATGAGGTCAAAGATGAATGTAATGACTCATTATTATTATTTAATAAATAAAAATGGGAGACAAACACTCAAGAAAGCTGTTAGAAGAGTGTCCACTGGCCCACTAGGAGGAATGCAAGTTGCTGGAAGGATTGGGACAGATGGTAGCATTTTCACTCTACTATTAGTTGTTGTTATGGGACAACTCCCCCTAATTTTGTGGCATTTCCCCCTCCAAGTGGAGGGAGGTGAGCAGGTAGCTCACTATTGACCATTAATTACAAAATACCTAGGCAGCCTATAAAAGGCAATTTGAATTGAGCAGGGAGCTCTTACAATGTTTTCTGCAGAAACATTTCCTTAGAGCATCAGGTGATGGCTGAGAGATTCGAATAGGGAGGCTGTGGAGAGTGCAAGTATAAGTCTGCAAATGTTATGAGAAGGACAGACCAGAGGTGCTGATGCTGGTCCAATTTCTTACTAGTCCTGTAAGGATGGATAAATTTTCTTGTTGCTGCAAGTAGAGATCTGAAGCTTTAGAACCTTCTTCCTCCTAGTGGACCAGTGGATAGGCTCGAGGGTCCTAAGGCAGACATCTTGGCTACTTGGGAGCAGGTTGGGTGGAACAGGCTTCTTGAGTGATTTGTTCCTCCCATCACACTCAGGTTCTATTCTTTTTGTGTTTTTCCAATCATATGAATGCTCTCAGAAAATGTCTTAGTAATGTTATTAATGATTAGTAGCAAAAAAATGTTAGATCCTAATTAATTTAGATTTGTTGAACTGATAAAATGACTCCTCTGCAATTTTTCCTCATGCGTGAAGCTGCATCGTACTCCAGTACAGAGAGGTAGCATTAAATCTGTTCAGTTAAAAGTGGAATCTCGCATGCATCTAAAGATATAAACACAAGAGACCACCCATGCACAGACTTATGTTCCCCATGCATCTTATATTTTAGCAGTTGTAGATTAAATCTCTGCATGCATTGTTTTTACTGTTCAAATCTGTATGCTGAAAAGAAACTAGTTATAGCAGTAAGTTCTTTTCTGATTTCTGAAGGTGAACATTGTGTTAACAACTAGGGTTTACTAGTCTTAAGTTATTTCTTCAAAAGAAAACAATATCATGCATTCTGTTTAACCACATACTTATTCTTTTATTTGTTGTTTGAGTTTGTCTAATCTTTATAGAAATTATTGTCATCACTGTATTATTTTTGGGAAAAAAAGAAGTACTGTATTGTTCTTTCATTCTTTTCCAGAGGTCCAAATTGGACAAACACAGGGAGATAGAATTAAAATAGAAAAACTGTTATATTCATAAGCAATTAAATTATCTGACGAATGTACTGTCATTTTCTTGTTTCTGTATTATCAACTGCATGCAGCAGAATTTACATCACAGAATATCATGTTATTAAGAGCAAACAAAAACATAGCATTATTGAATTGACAGAGCATGTTACAGTATCTCTACACCCAAACCAGGGTTGACCTGTTCTCCTCACACTATTTGAATAAAAATCTTAAACAGACTTTCAATTACAGATTCGAAAACGAGAGTTTGAGAAACACCATACATAGACATTAAACCCTAAACATTTATCATTTTCCATTTAAATTTACGATAGTTACATCCTACAGGTTGCCGCATTCTTTTACTAAAGGTTCCATTCAAAACCCAATGCTTTTTACACACACAGCTAATGCCGAAACAAAATTACAGTCAACGTTTCTCTTCCCATTAGTTTCACAGCTGTTCTTCCATCACCTTAGAAGTGCCAAAGGATGGATATCAAACATTAAATGTCGTAAGACTCTTTTCAAACACCAGGGTTCAACCCTACCAAGCTCACCGAGCCAAGGAATGGTCAGCCATACATTTTGAACATTTACATCATCTACACTATCAAACAAAACTCAAAACTGTAACGTTTCCCCAAATGGTGCAGGAGAGACAAAAGCCACTGCCGTGAAGGCATGCTACCCAAACCCTGCTCATCAAGTACGATTCCAAGAGAACTTAGGGAGGGATACCACCGAAGCTTACTGGTGGATTCGCTATAGTTCTTCTCCCCGTCAACTATTCCGGCACACTGGTGTTCGCCGAGAGCTACCTGCCAAACAACCATACGCTGAGTTAAATATCAATCTTGAAATACGGTGCATGCAACAAAGAAAACCTTAAAATCCTTGAAAACTTTACTGTACCTGAGTCGTGAGAGAGGCTAGACGAAGCCAGCATCCATCCACTGCGAAGGAGAAGCACTCAGCTCGAAGGCCACATTGTGTGATACCTTCCGAAAACTTACAACCCGATTGAAACCCTAGATTTGCAAGCTACTACAACGCCAAACTGACGCACTCATCCAACCTGTGGATTGCCACACCATTCAACTCCAAACTCGGCCTCCATTGATGGCATTCACCTACAATTTGACGACAGATGCCGATATCAAGATCAAGCCCGAGGAAGGCTAGAAAAACATCAAACCTTAAGTGCCTCTCGACCGGTTGGCCTCACCTCCCAAACCCTACCACCGAAACAATGACCAAGAAAATGTTACAAGATCCCATAAGTTACGTTAGGGTTCATCACAATCCCAATGCATAGCAACCAACGACGGAGATCTATTTTCATTAAGCCACGTTGGAGGGTGGCAGAAGTAGCATTAAATTACTCATCTAAATCCCGAGCCACGAAGTTTCCAATTCTGTTGACACCAGGGCAAGAGGCCCGTTACAACTCAACATTGCCAAACCTTGTTAAATTTTCTGAATTTACTTCAATATGATCTAGGATCTTAACTGAGAGAACAACATGTACAGCATATCTACAGTATATCAATCATGGAGACAATAATGCAAGCACACAAGAGACACAAAGATTTAATTGGGGAAAACCATAAAGGTGAAAAACCCCAATAACTTCCTCAGAGATAGATAGAGCAATGATACAACCAACCAAGAGATAGACATAACCTAGCAGCAGATCCTCCTCCTCCATAAGTGCGCCTCTCCTCCTTGAGAGCATGTGTGAGAAGTGAGTGAGCAAATAGAGTGCCTCCCGCACTCTATTTATACTTGACTTGACTTGCCTTTTTACCTAACTCATGTAGGCTCGAACTTAACAACATAATATAATGCTGACTGGGCCGACCCCCAATAGGGTGGTCTAATAACCCTTTGACCCACATGGCCGACCCCCAATAGGGTGGTCTAATAACCCTTTGACCCACATGACTTATACAGGGCCGACCCCAAACAAGGTAGTCTAATAACCCATCAAGTATAAGTTACGACACTTACAATATAAATGACGACACTTCCGTATAGAGGAATAATAACATCTCTATAGGAATACAATATACATATATGTGAAATACATTCCGAAGTTACATATACATCAACACTCCCTCTTAACTAGGAAGGTATTTCTCAGCACAGTTCTTCTAGCACAAGTCATCTTCTCTGGATCATCGTCACTGGATAATCGTCATCGAGTCATCATCATCGTCACTGCTGCTGCTATCTCAATCAATCTCTGAATCTACTCGTCATAGGAAGTTCTACAGAGCCAGTCCTTTTTCATACTGGATGCAGGCCCACCACCTGCAGGTCTTCGTCATCACTGGCCATACTGTGGAATCCTCAGGACTTTTACGTGCGTCACAAAACCTCGCAAGAGCATCCCAGGCTGTTACGAGCACACAGCTCTACCTATAGGATCTCCCAGGGCAACGAATTACATGTGACCTCACCACAAAACCTCGCAAGAGCATCCCAGGCTGTTACGAGCACACAGCTCTACCTATAGGATCTCCCAGGGCAACGAATTACATGTGGTCATGGCAAAACCTAGCAAGAGCATCCCAGGACTGATTACGGGCACACAGCCCAACCTATCGGATCTCCCAGGGAAACGAATTACATGCCATAGGACAAAACCTCGCAAGAGCATCTGCCAGATATCCCAGGGCAACGAATTACATGCCATAGGCAAAACCTCGCAAGACTATCTACAGATCTCCTAGGGCAACGAATTACATGTCCTCCCAGAGCAAAACCTCGAAAGAGCATTTGCCAGATGTCCCAGGGCAACGAATTACATGCCATAGGCAAAACCTCGCAAGACCATCTGCAAATCTCCCAGGGCAACGAATTACATGCTCATCTACACAACCTGATCCACGGCCACAAAGTATTAGCCTGATACTCACCATACATCATCCTGATGTATCCATGATCATCCTGATCATCATCACTGCAACGTCCTGCTACATGTCATCTGGAGCAACATCCTGAAGCTCGTCATCTATGATCATCCTGATCATCATCACTGCAACGTCCTGCTGCATGTCATCTGGAGCAACATCCTGAAGCTCGTCATCTATGATCATCCTGATCATCACTGCAACATCCTGCTGCATGTCATCTGGAGCAACATCCTGAAGCTCGTCATCTATGATCATCCTGATCATCACTGCAACATCCTGCTGCATGTCATCTAGAGCAACATCCTGAAGCTTGTCATCTATGATCATCCTGATCATCACTGCAACATCCTGCTGCATGTCATCTGGAGCAACATCCTGAAGCTCGTCATCTACGATCATCCTGATCATCAATGCAACATCCTGCTGCATACCAAGTATCTACCTGATACATATCATCATACATGATCCTCCTGATCATCAATGCAACATCCTGCTGCATGCTAAGTATCTACCTGATACATATCATCATACATGATCCTCCTGATCATCAATGCAACATCCTACTGCATGCCAAGTATCTACCTGATACATATCATCATACATGATCCTCCTGATCATCAATGTATCCACCTGATACAAATACAAAACATATGATATATATCACCATACATGATCCACCTGATCATACAATGTATCCACCTGATACATATACAGATACATGGTCCAAGCATCCAACATGATGCATATAAAATACATACACATGATCCAACTGATCATATCCAGCATCCAACATGATGCGTACATACATACATAAAATGATCCAACTGATCATATCTAGCATCCAACATGATGCGTACATACATACATAAAATGATCCAACTGATCATATCCAGCATCCAACATGATGCGTACATACATACATAAAATGATCTAACTGATCATATCAAGCAGAAACTAGAACATCATCCTGATGTTCATCATGCAGCGCTTACATCCACAGCCATGTGAAGGATCCTCCTTCCAACATGCTTGGAATGGCTTCAGCAGATGTGTCCATCACTTCTTCCTCGAAGTGTCCTCGATCTGAATAACGCCAAGCCTCTCTCTGAAGTACTCGAACTTCACCCTGGCTAGTGGCTTCGTCAGCACATCTGCAATCTGCTCGTCCGTCGCAACATACAGGAGCTTCACAGCTCCTCTCTGCACCATATCCCTGATATAGTGGTATCTGATCTCTATGTGTTTCGACCTGTCATGAAACACTAGGTTCTCGGACAGCTTCACACAACTCTGGTTATCACAGAAGATACCAGTAGCCTCCAACGGGAGATCAAATAACTCAGACAGTAGCTTCCGTAGCCATACTGCCTCACAACTAGCTGAACAGGATGCAACATACTCTGCCTCAGCTGTACTCAGTGCTACGCAGGACTGCTTCCTGCTAAACCAAGAGATCACACCTGATCCCATACTGAAGCAACACCCAGATGTGCTCTTCCTGTCTGCAGCACTGCCAGCCCAATCTGAATCAACATAACCCTGCAGGTTAAAATTTTGATTCGCCTCATACCTGAGCCCATAATCCATTGCACCCTTCAGGTACCTCAGAACATGCTTTACAGCAACCATGCTTTTCAGGTGAACACTTCTTGGATCCGTCAGGAACTGGCTCAATGTGTTCACAGCAAAGCAAATGTCTGGTTATTGTGTTCGTCAGGTACATCAAGGACCCAATCATCTGACGATACATAGAGACATCAATTGGCTCAGATGAAGCATCACATAGAAGCTTCAGATTCAATGCCATAGGTGTGGCCATAGCCTTGCAGTCCATCATCCCGAACCTCTTCAGGATCTCTATTGCATACTTCCCTTGTCCAAGGAAGATTCCACCACTCTGCCACACCTCCATGCCAAAAACAAATAGTGCATCATCCCCAAGTTCTTCATCTCGAACTTGGTAGTAAGCTTCTGCTGCGTGTCGGCAATCAAACTATTTTCACGTGTAACAAACAGGTTATCTGCATACAAAAGTAGTATCACTGGATTTCCTTCCTCAACCTTGTAGTAAAGGTTGGAATCCGCTTTACTCTTGGTAAAGCCCAAACTGGATAGAAAGCTGTCTATCCTACCATACCAAATTCTGCACACATATTTGACTACACCATGTTGTCTTGAAATCCATCTGGTGTATCTACTATTTCATCACTTTTATATTTCTTAATGCTGTCATCTGCAATATGCTTGATTTGATAGTTCTATTTGGAAGTCATAACAAACTTCCCTTCACGTCTTGGGGTTACATCCCAAACATCATTCTTCATGATCGACGGATCATGGCATTCTATTTCTTCATCCCAGATCCTGGGAACTTCAATATCTTCAATAAATATCTTTGTTGCTGGAACAAATGTTGTAGTCCTTTTGTAGGAGATGGCATACGATCTTTCCTACACAATAAGTTAAATTGTATGATTAGAAAACATCTCATAGTTTTCAGAACAAATTCTTACACATAAAGAAATATGTCATACAGTCATGCAATTATCTTAGCCAATGCTTCAATACAACATTTATCCAAATCCCATAACTTTCTAGATGCCTTCCAATCTCTACCAGAACATTGTTAAGAGTGTGCATAGCTCCCAACATGTCAGCAAAGAGGTTTCATTCTAGATAAGTAGCAATGGAATGTTGTACAGTGCCATAGGCCACTTACCCATGTATATTAGTAGTATACTGTTCATCAATGCAACTATTCTAATATGCACAATACATATCCTAAGTCTAGGAACATGAGCATATACATCATTGAACAATTTTATTTAAACAAACAAATATGTAAGAAATACTTATCTTTGTTTGTTCGTTGGGTGGACTCCCTCTGAGTCTTTGCTTCCTTGCAGGAGCTGCTGGAGTCCTAATCTGAAGTAGCTTCTTCTACACCTTTCTGTTGTGGGATGTAGAGAGATGGTCAACTCTCTCTGAATATCTGCATCCTTGAATAAACCACTGGAGTGTACTCCCTCTTGATCTTTGCTTCCTGGATTACCTGTCCTTGAACTTACATTCATCCTTGGTTCCTATGCATGCTTATTAGTATCATGATTGTGTTATCCTTGTGATCTCATATAGAATCATACATTCATTAGTATACTATTAAAACACAATAATCTCAAGCATGTATAGTCATGATCATTTCAAACAGAAAATAATAAGCATTAGCATTCAAGTTTATGTAGAATTCTTAAGGTTAGTCAAATCATAAGAAACATAACATGTCTAAACCTGTAATTACTCAAACCTATGACTCTTCAGGTTAGTTGAATCATCAATCAAGATAAGAGATATAAAATGCATAAAACCCGTGATTATTCAAACCTATACCATCATGATTCTTCTGGTTAGTCATATCATCAATTATGGTAAGAAACATAATATGCATACAATCATGATTATTCAAACCTATGACTCTTCATGAATAATCATTATCAACAACAGTATAAGATCCTAACACAAGGTAGGATTCTATCTTGATATAGGAAAAACATACCTGGATTAGCATGCTAGCTATTTATGTCTAACATACTCACATGATGTCTTCTTGTTCTTCTTCAATGACTTGTGCTAGTAACCTGTATATCTCATAGGTTAACTATTACAAAACCAAGTTATACATACCTCGTAAATGGATCTTCTATGAGATCCATGACAATGGATGAATCTTTGTCCTCATGTTATCATGATCATATGTTCTTGGACCAGAACATGATTTGTCTTTCTTGGTGTACCTTTCATGTTAGTGGACAACATAAACCTCATACAATACCATAATGCATTAGTACAATCATAAGTGTCAACACCCTAACCAATGAATATCTTCTATCATGCATTCATAATTTTGTTAAGGTGATACGACAAATCTAAAATCAAAATTGTACTAACCGTAATAACATGAAGACAAGCATACCATAAACTTAATCATGGACAAATATCAAAACATACCTCGATGAGTCATACCTGTCGAGATCGCTTGTAATCTTCTTATGTAAGGCCTTAGCCTCATCTCCCTCTGAAACAGGAACTTCTTCACCTATGTAGGTGACCAATCCATCTTCTTCTAGGATTAACCCAATCCACTTGATGTGCAAGAACTGGACCTGGAGCTGGATATGGGTTTGTCAGAGAAACCCCAAAAATTCAAACTTTGAATTTCAAACTTCCGAAAGGATAGAAATATGCGCCTTGATGAGCTGATCAAATTGGTATATTCATAATTTGAAAACTGCAAAGTTTCACTCCTCAATTTTGCCTTTGAAACTTCCGGATTCACTAGACGTGACCCTGAACTGGGGTTTGATGAATCCCACTCTTTTTCCCAATCAAAAAGTTTGATCCAAATCTCTAAGCTTCTATTTTTCTGAGGAGCTTCCAGCCGTCGTCTCAGATTTCAAAAATTCCCATTTTTACAGAAGCCCTAATTTTCCACTTTCCTGATCAAAGTCCCGATCTAGGGTCTGATCAAGCCCGGCCTTCTGCCCAACCAAAAATTCTGATTTTGGTCTCTAAATTTTTATTTTGATGAGTAGCATTCAGCCGTGGTCTCCGATTACAAAAATTCCAACTTTCTTCAAAGCCCTAAATTCTGGAAGCCATGAATGAAGGTACCAAAAAAATAATTCTGTTTTGACAGAAATATGTACCTGATTGTTTCTGGTGTAACTCCAAAATTTTTGATCCACAAGGTCTGAAAAAGTTTCCTGAGATAGCCTGACCTGTTAGCTTTCCATCCTGACAGGTCTGACCTCAATTGTATTTTCTGAGAGAGAGTTATGCCAAATGTCGCAACGTGACCTGTTTTGGGATAAAACAGAAGAGCGAACTTGTACGGCGTGCCACATGTCACTGTTTGAACTTCGGCCTCTAAAAAGGTTTTTTGAGATAGCTCGGCCTGTTATCTTTCCATCCTGACAGGTCTGACCTCAATTGGACTTTCTGAGAGAGAGTTATGCCAAGTGTCGCAACGTGACCTGTTTTGGGATAAAACAGAAGATCGAACTTGTACGGCGTGCCACGTGTCACTGTTTGAACTTCGGCCTCTGAAAAGATTTTCTGAGATAGTACATACTGTTTAATACCTGTCACTTTTTACGAAATTTCATTTGGAGCTTCCTAGCCCAAGATATGACCTTTTTCCCAAGGTCACCTGATTTTGACTCAGATCTGGAAGAGGCAGAAACCCTATATTGTACAGATCATAAATCACAAAGTACAACGAATTAGAGGTTGTCCTTTGGACACAAGGTACCTGGAGATCTTAGCTTCGTCCTGTAACAATTTTAGATCCGAAAACTTCGCCAAAACGGATTTATAGCGAAAGTTCTACGATGACTGGTTTTTGCTATATCAAGCCCTAGCATCGTAAGTGCAACAAGTGTCATACATGCCATATCATGCCTTCTTTTAGGCTAGCTCTGATACCATGTTAAATTTTCTGAATTTACTTCAATATGATCTAGGATCTTAACTGAGAGAACAACATGTACAGCATATCTACAGCATATCAATCATGGAGACAATAATGCAAGCACACAAGAGACACAAAGATTTACTTGGGGAAAACCATAAAGGTGAAAAACCCCAATAACTTCCTTAGAGATAGATAGAGCAATGATACAACCAACCAAGAGATAGACATAACCTAGCAGCAGATCCTCCTCCTCCATAAGTGCGCCTCTCCTCCTTGAGAGCATGTGTGAGAAGTGAGTGAGCAAATAGAGTGCCTCCCGCACTCTATTTATACTTGACTTGACTTGCCTTTTTACCTAACTCATGTAGGCTCGAACTTAACCACATAATATAATGCTGACTGGGCCGACCCCCAATAGGGTGGTCTAATAACCCTTTGACCCACATGGCCGACCCCCAATAGGGTGGTCTAATAACCCTTTGACCCACATGACTTATACAGGGCCGACCCCAAACAAGGTAGTCTAATAACCCATCAAGTATAAGTTACGACACTTACAATATAAATGACGACACTTCCGTATAGAGGAATAATAACATCTCTATAGGAATACAATATACATATATGTGAAATACATTCCGAAGTTACATATACATCAACAAACCTTATCACATGCCGAACATCCATCATGACGTGCACGTAATATTATCCTTAACACGGTGGCCAGGCGAATTAATTGCAAACCCAATCATTTACTACACCCTCGGGTTCGTACTCAGGCTTTTTACAGTGCCATCGTTCCCCCTGCCACACCATGGATCAACGTTAATAGCATCGACTTCATAAATTATATCGGGGTATAACATTTACCGATAGCATATGTAAAAGGTCTTATATGTTCCATTTAATCAATTTCGAGCACACTCATAGCATAAGAATATCCACCTAGGTCGCATTCAATCCTAGGGTGTTGATTGACTCCGCCCCAACTTAATAACAAATCATTAATAAAGTTCATCATAAGGATCATTATAAAGCTCTTAAAGCTTTGTTCACATCATAAGTTATATGAATACACCCTTAGGGTATAGTTGCCCCATAGAACCATCGCATACATTGCATGGTAGGGTATCAACGCATAATGCATCCCCATTATAATTGCCCGGGTAATGGAGAACTTAGAATCACCTTATTACTTGCTCTTTGGTATGCTTAGGACCATGTGTCCTTGTCTCAAATTTTTTCATAGTCAAAATTATAACAGAGTTGTTTTAACAGCCGCAAGACATTCATGGAATGACCACACGTAAATTCATAAACACCTAATGAAAACATTCATAACAATCACACTCTGAGATTGACGATATCGACAGTTTTTGAGCTAGTCAAATCCATCTTACGAATTGGAAGGAAACCATACCTGTAGCGCCAAATCATAAGCAGTTTTTATTTACCTCACGGTTATTAAACACTCTGAATTTTATCGCTATCTCTTACCTGCGAATCTGCACATGAAGGACAAGTACAATGCCTTAGCTGAGTAGCTAAGTAAGCCTCGGGGCAACTCGTGGGACCCCTTTCATCATCATCCAAAAAATTTAAACTGTCAGTACTTGTCGAGAAGAATTATGTTTTCCAAATGCATCACAAATTTTCAATCATTCTAGCATATAAATAAAGGACATAATCGTTAATGGGATTCATGACATGTCGCCGACACGATACGCCATCAGAAGACAAAAGGACACAGCGGTTAAATTGTTTCCTACCAAATGTCGCATTTATTAATTACTGCTCTATTAATTATTATTATTTCCTCATTCTACAAATATTAGCTTTTTATGGCGATTTTTTTTTTTTTTAATTTTTATGAAAATATCGAGATGTTACATGTGGTATCAGAGCTCATGTTCGAACTCTAGGCCTGAAGACGGTCCAAGAAACACGCAAACAGAAAATTTATGACTGTGAAATTTTTCGCTAACAGGAGGTGTTGAAGCAAGCACTGTTCAACCAATACCCAAATTATGAACAGAACCTTGAACATACTTCCGAAACTAAAGAGCTATCTCATGAAGGCAAGGATAAACAAACAAAAACATCTAAAGGAAACAACAACTCAACATCATCAAGAGCTGCCAAACATCCACGTAAAAAGAAGCATAACTACTCTAGTGACAGCAGTGAAGGAGACTTCAAGCCAAAAAGGAAAAGGAATAAACAGTACGAACAGATATCAGAAAATCAAGCCCCCAACTTTCAATGGCGAAACAGAGAAAGGAGAGACAGCGGAAGCATGGCTGTCCGGCATGAAAAAGTATTTTCAGATCTACGACTATTCAGAATCCTTAAAGGCAAAGATGGCAATTTATAATCTGACCGGAAAGGCAGATATTTGGTGGTAAGACCTTAAAAGGGTAAAAGGTATAAAAGTTTGAGATGTGAGTTGGAGTACTTTTAAAAGACACTTCAAGAAGAAATTCTTATTTGAGCAGTATTATGAAGAAAAATCCAAAGAATTTTATGATCTGAAACTAGGAACGATGAACATGAAAGAACTGAACAGCAAGTTTTTAAGTTTGCTAAGGTATGTGCCATATATGGTGGAAGAAAAACCGAATGTCCAGAGGTACCTAAGTTGTCTACCTTTCCACATCAAGGACAGGATAGAGTACGATAACCCTAAGACACTAGAGGAAGCCATGAGGAAAGCCACTTTTTGCTTTGACCAAAATAAGAAAAGAGAAGGGGTACCTAGCTGGAAAAACCCAAAACCCAGTAACTTTGAACAGAAAAAGAAGAATTTTAGATATGGTGGCAATTCCAGTTTCCATAAGAGAAATTTTCAGAATCAAAAATTTCAGCAGAACAGAAATAATCAGCAGCAGAAATTTACAGCACCCAGAAATGTCCCCAATGTTGCCAGGGCCAATGAACAGAAGACACCTATAAAATGCTTTGAGTGCCAAGGGCCCCATTATGCCATAGACTGCCCCCTCAAGAAATGGGCGGCCAACCATATTCACTCCATACAATCTGAAGCTATTGTACGAGATGTGGCAAGAGAAGTGCGCAGAATTAATGTAGCATTAGACAACCGGCAAGCTGAACACCAAGTCTCAGTGGTGGAGGTTGAAGGTATGCTGCAAAACCACCCAACTTCTATTTTAATTTTACCCCGGTGCTAGTCTAAGTTATATATCACCAGTTGTTGTAGAAAGACTTGATTTGAAAACAGACAAATTCGATAAATCCTGGTTAGTTAGATTAGCGACAGGAACAAAAAGAAAGGTTTCTAATTTTGTGGAAAATTGTGTTTTATCTATGAATCAACTAACAAAGCAGGTTAAGTTAAATATTCTTCCATTAGGGTCATATGAAATCCTAATCGGTATGGACTGGTTCGAAATCCATTGTGTCATTCTGAATTGTTGTGAGAAAAGTTTTATTTGCCTGGATGATGGAGGGAAGACAGCAGAGGTAAAAGGCATCCCAAGAAAAACATCCGTTCGACAGATTTCAGCCATGCAAGTGAAAAGGGAAATCAGAAAAGGGTGTCAGATGTTTGCAGTAAATGCGGTGCATGATGAGATAAGTACTAAGGAAGACAAACTGAAAATAGAGGACATACCTGTCTTAAAATATTTTCAAGATATTTTTCCTGAAGAGATCCCAGATTTACCTCCCAAAAGGGACCTGGATTTTACTATTGAATTAATACCTAGTACAGTGCCCAGTTCTAAAGCTCCATACCAGATGAACATACTAGAGCTGAATGAGTTAAAATCTCAGTTGAAGGAACCGATCGATAAAAATTACATAAGACCCAGCGTGTCTCCTTGGGGAGCACCGGTCATTTTTGTTAAGAAGAAGGATGGTACCCTAAGACTTTGCGTAGATTATCGTCAACTGAATAAAATGACGATCAAGAATAGATACCCGCTGCCCCGCATTGACGATCTTTTTGACCAGCTACACGGAGCAACGGTGTTCTCGAAGGTTTATTTACGATCAGGATATCATTAGGTCTGTGTGAAGGATGAAGACATTTTCAAAACAATGGTCTGATTTTCAAATTCAGCACATTAAGGGGAAGGAGAATAAAGTTGCTGACACGTTAAGTCGTAATACAAGAATACATTTTGTTTCAGCCATCAGCACATACGCAACAGATTTGGAGGAACAGATTTTTGAAGGAATTAAGGAGGATGAGGAATACAGAAAATTACAGGAAAGGATAGCAGAAACAACTCTGAAAATTCTGTAACAGATTTCAGTTTGAAGGGAAATGGCTTACTGCTGTACAAAAACAGATTGTACGTACCAAACGTACCCGCAGTAAAAATTTTGATTTTGAATGAGATGCACAAAAGCCACTATTCTTGCCATCCAGGTTACCAGAAAACCATCACAATGCTAAGGAAGGAGTACTACTGGCCCAGAATGAAGGATGAAGTAGCAGAGTATATAGCTAAGTGTTTTGACTGTTAAAAAGTGAAGGTGGAACATCAGCATCCTGCTGGATTGCTGCAGCCCTTTCCTATACCCAGCTGGAAATGGGAAGTCATAAGTATAGATTTCATCACTGGGTTACCAAAGAATAAAAAACAACACGACTCCATCATGCTGGTAGTAGACAAACTTAGCAAGGCAGTCCATTTTATCCCTGTCAAAACTACCCATAAAGCGCCTGATATCGCAGAAATTTTTATGAAACAAGTTTTTCGACTGCATGGCATACCCAAGGTAATAGTTTCAGACCGAGATTTGAATTTCACAGGTAACTTTTGAAGGTCTTTGTTCAAGGGGTTAAACACCACCTTAAATTTCAACACTACGTTCCATCCGCAAACAGACGGACAGACTGAAAGGGTGAACCAAATATTGGAAGATATGCTCAGAATGTATGCTAAGGATCAGCCTGGTAAGTGGGAAGACTACTTGCGTTTAGCAGAGTTTGCCTTTAATAATCACTACCATGCTTCAGCCAAACTTAGCCCATTTGAGATCCTTTATGGAAGAAAGTGTAACACACCGATGTCATGGAGTGATCTAGTTAGCAGGGTCACCTTAGGGCCCGAATTGTTGTAGGAATTAGAACTAATCGTGAAGCAAGTACAAGGGAATCTTAAAGCTGCCCAGGATAGACAGAAAAGTCAAGCAGACCTTAAAAGAACTCATAAAGAGTTCCAGGTTGGTGAACATGTTTTTCTTAAGGTAAGGCCGAAAAAGTGTTCCTTAAAATTGGGAAGCTGTGCCAAAGTGGCACCCAGGTATTGTGGTCCTTTCGAAATCTTGTCCAGAGTTGGACTAGTGGCATATCAATTAGCCTTACCTTCAAACCTCAAAGTCCATAATGTTTTTCACATTTCATTTTTAAAGAAATATGTGCATGATCCTACTCGTGTTGTAAATTGGAATAATGTTCAAGTGGAACAAGGCGGCGATTTTCCGGTGGAACCGGACTGTATTCTCGCAAGGAAAGAAACTCTACTCCGGAACCTCACGGTTGGCCAAGTAAAAGTGCAATGGAAGCACTATAGCCCAGCAGAGGCTACCTAGGAGTTGGAGAGTAGTATGCGGGATGCATACCCAACTCTGTTCCAGGAACACTCAAGGAGTGAATAAAGCAACATCGAGGATGATGTTAAGGCTTAAGGGGGGGTGTATGTCACCTACCCAATTTTTGAGAATAATTATTTTCTACTATTATCCTTTTTGCAAATTACTTTGTGTTAAATTATGATTACAAGTTTTGTAATTATGACCAATTAGGTCAAATATGAATGTAATGACTCATTATTATTATTTAATAAATAAAAATGGGAGACAAACACTCAAGAAAGCTGTTAGAAGAGTGTCCACTGGCCCACTAGGAGGAATGGAAGCTGCTGGAAGGATTGGGACATATGGCAGCATTTTCACTCTACTATTAGCTGTTGTTATGGGACAACTCCCCCTGATTTTGTGGCATTTCCCCCTCCAGGTGGAGGGAGGTGAGTAGGTAGCTCACTATTGACCATTAATTACAAAATACCTAGGCAGCCTATAAAAGGCAATTTGAATTGAGTAGGGAGCTCTTACAATGTTTTCTGCAGAAACATTTCCTTAGAGCATCAGGTGATGGTTGAGAGATTCGAATAGGGAGGCTGTGGAGAGTGCAAGTATAAGTCTGCAAATGTTATGAGAAGGACAGACCAGAGGTGCTAGTGCTGGTCCAATTGCTTACTAATCCTGTAAGGATGGATAAATTTTCTTGTTGCTGCAAGTAGAGATCTGAAGCTTCAGAACCTTCTTCCTCCTGGTGGACTAGTGGATAGGCTCGGGGGTCCTAAGGCAGACATCTTGGCTGCTTGGGAGCAGGTTGGGTGGAACAGGCTTCTTGAGTGATTTGTTCCTCCCATCACACTCAGGTTCTATTCTTTTTGTGATTTTCCAATCATATGAATGCTCTCAGAAAATGTCTTAGTAATGTTATTAATGATTAGTAGCAAAAAAATGTTAGATCCTAATTAATTTAGATTTGTTGAACTGATAAAATGACTCCTCTGCAATTTTTCCTCATGCGTGAAGTTGCATCGTACTCCAGTACAGAGAAGTAGCATTAAATCTGTTCAGTTAAAAGTGGAATCTCGCATGCATCTAAAGATATAAACACAAGAGACCACCCATGCACAGACTTATGTTCCCCATGCATCTTATATTTTAGCAGTTGTAGATTAAATCTCTGCATGCATTGTTTTTACTGTTCAAATTTGTATGCTGAAAAGAAACTAGTTATAGCAGTAAGTTTTTTTTTTTTTTTTTTTTAAGGTGAACATTGTGTTAACAACTAGGGTTTACTAGTCTTAAGTTATTTCTTCAAAAGAAAACAATATCATGCATTCTGTTTAACCACATACTTATTCTTTTATTTGTTGTTTGAGTCTGTCTGATCTTTATAGAAATTATTGTCATCACTATATTATTTTTTGGCAAAAAAGAAGTACTGTATTGTTCTTTCATTCTTTTCCAGAGGTCCAAATTGGACAAACACGGGAAGATAGAATTAAAATAGAAAAACTGTTATATTCATAAGCAATTAAATTATCTGACGAATGTACTGTCATTTTCTTGTTTCTGTATTATCAACTGTATGTAGCAGAATTTACATCATAGAATATCATGTTATTAAGAGCAAACAAAAACATAGCATTATTGAATTGACAGAGCATGTTACAGTATCTCTACGCCCAAACCAGGGTTGACCTCCTCACACTATTGAAATAAACATCTTAAAAAGGATTTCAATTACAGATTTGAAAACGAGAGTTTGAAAAACACCATACATAGACATAAAACCCTAAACATTTATCATTTTCCATTTAAATTTACGATGGTTACATCCTATAGGTTGCCGCATTCTTTTACTGAAGGTTCCATTCAAAACCCAATGCTTTTTACACACACAGCTAATGCCAAAACAAAATTACAGTCAACGTTTCTCTTCCCATTAGTTTCACAACTGTTATTCCATCACCTTAGAAGTGCCAAACGATGGATATCAAACATTAAATGCTGTAAGACTCTTTTCAAACACGAGGGTTCAACCCTACCAAGCTCGTCGAGCCAAGGAATGGCCGGCCATACATTTTAAACATTTACATCATCTACACTATCAAACAAAACTCAAAACAGTAACGTTTCCCCAAATGCTGCAGGCGAGACAAAAGCCACTGCCGTGAAGGCATGCTACCCACACCCTGCTCATCAAGTCCGATTCTAGGAGAACCGAGGGAGGGATACCACCGAAGCTTACCAGTGGATTCGCTATAGTTCTTCTCCCTGTCAACTATTCCGGCACCCTGCTGTTCGCCGAGATCTATTTGCCAAACAACCATACGCTGAGTTAAATATCAATATTCAAATACGGTGCATGCAACAAAGAAAACCTTAAAATCCTTGAAAACTTTATTGTACCTGAGTCATGATAAAGGCTAGACGAAGCCAGCATCCATCCACTGCGAAGGAGAAGCACTCAACTCGAAGGCCACACTTTGTGATACCTTCCGAAAACTTACAACCCGATTAAAACCCCAGACTTGCAAGCTACTACAACGCCAAACTGACGCACTCATCCAACCTGTGGATTGCCACACAATTCAACTCCAAACTCGGCCTCCATTGATGGAATTCACCTACAGTTTGAGGACGGATTTCGGTCTCAGGATTGAGCCCGAGGAAGGCTAGAAAAACATCAAACCCTAAGTTCCTCTCGGCCGGTTGGTCTCACCTCCCAAACCCTACCACCAAAACAATGACCAAGAAAATGTTACAAGATCCCATAAGTTACGTTAGGGTTCATCACAATCCCAACGCAGAGCAACCAACGACGGAGATCTATTTTCATTAAGGCACGTTGGAGGGGGGCAGAAGTAGCATTAAATTGCTCATCTACCTCCCGAGCCACGAAGTTGCCAATTTTGTTGACACCAGGGCAGGAGGCCCGTTACAACTTAGCATTTCCAAACCTTATCACATGTCGAACATCCATCACGACGTGCACGTAATATTATCCTTAACACGGTGGCCAGGCGAATTCATTGCAAACCCAATCATTTACTACACCCTCGGGTTCGTACGCAGGCTTTTTACAGTGCCATCATTCCACCTTCCAAACCATGGATCAACATTAATAGCATCGACTTCATAAATTATATCAAGGTATAACATTTACCGGTAGCATACGTTAAAGGTCTTATATGTTCCATTTAATCAATTTCGAGCACACTCATAGCATAAGAATATCCACCTAGGTCGCGTTCAATCATAGGGTATGGATTGACTTCGCCCCAACTTAATAACAAATCATTAATAAAGTTCATCATAAGGATCATTATAAAGCTCTTAAAGCTTTGTTCACATCATAAGTTATATGAATACACCCTTAGGGTATAGTTGCCCCATAGAACCATCGCATACATTGCATGGTAGGGTATCAACACATAATGCATCCCCATTATAATTGCCCAGGTAATGGAGAACTTAGAATCACCTTATTACTTGCTCTTTGGTATGCTTAGGACCATGTGTCCTTGTCTCAAATTTTGTCACAGTCAAAATTATAATAGAGTTTTTTTTAACATCCGCAAGACATTCATGGAATGACCACATGTAAAGTCATAAACACCTAATGAAAACATTCATAAAAATCACACTCTGAGATTGACGATATCGGAAGATTTTGAGCTAGTCAAATCCATCTTACGAATTGGAAGGAAACCATACCTATAGCGCCGAATCAAAAGCAGTTTTTATTTACCTCACGGTTATTAAACACTCTGAATTTTATCGCTATCTCTTACCTGCAAATCTGCGCATGAAGGACGAGTACAATGCTTTAGCTGAGTAGCTAAGTAAGCCTCGGGGCACCTCATGGGACCCCTTTCATCATCATCCAGAAAATTTAAACTGTCAGTACTTGTCGAGAAGAATTCTGTTTTCCAAATGCATCACAAATTTTCAATCATTCCAACATATAAATAAAGGACATAATCATTAATGGGATTCATGACATGTCGCCGACACGATACGCCATCAGAAGACAAAAGGACACAGCAGTTAAATTGTTTCCTACCAAATGTCGCATTTATTAATTACTGCTCTATTAATTATTATTATTTTCGCATCCTACAAATTTTAGCTTTTTATGGCGATTTAAAATTTTTTAATTTTTTATGAAAATATCGGGATGTTACAGGTTTGAAGAGCAAAAACCTGAAGAGGTTTGAGGGGTCAATCCTAAGCAGCAAAACAATTTCGGGTAGTGAGGAACTAAGGAAAAGTGAAGATCCAGGCATCTGCTCTAATAATAGAAGAATTTCAGACTTAATTCCATTATTCTTTCAAAGTAAATTGAATGGTATGTAACTCATAATTGATAGATTTTTAGTTTAAGTGTGTGAAGTATGGAAGTATAATCCCAGAGACTAGATGCAAAGATTAAAACAGAGCTAGCGTATAGATGACTAATGAGACCTGAGAAGACATAAATCAAAATCATAGTTGGAAAGTAAACATCCTTACAGACTGTGAATATCTTGTTGAAGAAACAAGTTGAAGCAATTATTGCAGATCAAGAGAGGTTGCAGTAGATCCAGTGAAGTATTGTTATTAGGACAAGAGTTGGCAGTAGAGAAAATGAACAATATTGGGTTTGAAGATACAGTGCAGACTTTAAGAAAAGACCATATTATTTTTGACAATTAACCTAATCAAAGAAGTATTTGGACTCAAGTTCGAATTGATAGAATTAGAGGGTTGACACCCTGTCTAGTTAAAGGTGGAAGAAATAGGGAGTTGGAGCTCCCCTGTCAGTTTAAGCTGACAAAGAACACTGGAGGTTGGAGCCTCCTTTAGTTGTACTGAAAAATTTGGAGATTGGTGTCTCTTTTCAAGATAACCATCTTATAAGTATTCTACTACTGAATTTTATACATATTGTGTACATTTTATTTGTGATATACATACTACTGTGATAAATGTTTATTAAATTTGTTTTATGTAAGCAGTGTTATTTAAAAGAAAAAGAAGGTAATGAGGTACAGGACACTGATTCACCCCCCCCCTCTCAGTTTCCTTGGGGTGCTCAATACAAATTAATTGATAATAACAGTTAAACATAATAATCATTGATCTTTTATAAGTAAGAGAAAATACATGAATTATTTTCAAAGTTTGAAAATGATAGAAAATGAACAAGTTGATAAGTAAGATTTCTAAGTGTAGACATGGATAATGGGAAAGATTGAGAATGATTGAAAAATTGAACATTAATTATATGCCATTCAAATTTACCTAGCTAAACAATTAAAAAACTTTAAGGCATACTAAAGTCTGTGTTCACAACTCCCACACCTTGCAATCAAGTTAGACTAGCAACAATCATGTAAAGAAATGCACTAATAGACCTACTCTAGTGTGAATCCAAGAAAATTCATCACAATTGTGACTTAATTTTTTTCGATGAAAATAAGAGGAGACGAAGCAAAAGCAAAACTAAAACGTTTGAAATAAGCAATAAAATAAAACCAAAGAAATTGATCACTTGAAAAATAAGGAAAAATTAAAAACAAGTAAAAAGTTTCTTATGAGTTTTTTTTTTTTTTTTAACGTCGGTATCCCAAAGTGAAAAATGGCTTCAGTGATGACCCATTCACTATATGTGAGAATGACTTTCTTTATAATCTTTAATATGAAAATGCCATTGCCAAGATTTTGAGCAATGGTCAAATGAACAAGTTAAAGCTTCTAGAACTTTGTGTGCTTGCCTTTATCCTCATGAGAAGTGTTTGATGGACAATCTACCAAGAGCGGACTCCAGGCCTGATCTCCCTAGCTCAACGTGAGACTAGAACAAATAGGACATAATATGAATCTACTTCCCTAGATCAATTACAGATCGAGTACTTAGATATGGTACCTTTCAGATCACGGATCCTTCTCCTTGTTGTTGCTTCAAGTCTCGCGGTCGTCAGATCTCCAATTGCAAGACCTGTCAAGACAATATGGAAATGATACAAGCAGTACAATATATCTAAACAATAACTGATCTAAACTAACAGTTTAGGAAGAAAGTTCTAAACATCATCAATGAGACAACATTCATGGAAAGAGATTATATTAACTGTATTAAAAGGTGGGAATACATAGAAAGGATGAAGCTACAACTAAAGCCTCAACGTCGTATCCTCCATCCAACATGTCCAAGCCAAGCCTCCAAGGTGGTACAAGCTTTCCAATCACCAATATGGATTCTACCAGCATAAGGATACCATAGACCTTCCTCCCTTCCCATGGAGAGAGTGGGTGTTTATATAGGGCTAAAGAGATAGGGTAGGTTGAGGATTAGGGGGAGATGGTTAAGGGATCCTCCTATTAGGTTAGGAACCGAAATGCCATCTCACGTAGAGCCTAGGGATAGGCCTCCACGTCAAAAAACTTCTAGAGAGACCTCGAGACCCCCCAAAATAGGCTTTAACCAACTTCGTCACACCCTGGTAGAGGACACAGAGCAACAGAGGGGGCTGTCGCACCCTGTAGAAGGACAAAGTGCGACAGTGTCTCACTCTAGCTAACTAAGAACTGCGACGGAGGGGGTCCGTCTCACCCTATAGGAAGACAAAGTGCGACAACCTACTCAAAGAGGTCAACTAGGCAGGGAAATCTCTCAGTTGGATGTGTTTTAGCCCAGAATGAGTTTAGGGGTCAGAGCAAAGATTTTACATAATGGTCAAGATGACAACATTCTCACAACGGTCATGATGACGACACTTGCAACCATCATGGTGACGACACCAGGTCATGATGACGACACTTGCGACACTTGCACAAGGGTGACGACATTTTGGTGTAACAAGAAGAATCCTAAAGGTCTTGTTGCGTGACTTTGAAGGTTTTTATCTTTAGATTTTTTTTCATGGTATTCTTAATGATCCTATGGTGCTTCTTTAAGTTTAGAGTTTTAAAATTCCTTTCCTAATTCCTTTCCTCTTCTTGGGATAGCAATGCTTTATTATATATTTGAATAACTGGTTTGGTGTCTAACTATTAAGTTTAAAAAACTAAGTAGTAAGTATGTTTTTCCATCTCAACAAGCACAAGGGATTCCTAACCATAAACTAGGACAAAATTTGTAAAAAGATGTTGATTTTCGATGTAGTTTTGTTCGTCCATAAGGTATGCGTTCGGTGTAGGAGCCTTAGTTGACTAGTCAATTGAAACAAAGAGCCAAACAAACAAAAAGAAGAATCAATGGAGAATTCAAGAGAGAAGAATCATTCTACATTTAATGGAGGGTGTCTTGTGCATTGAATAATTAAACACTTGTCACCACCCTCCTTCCCTAACACATTGGTCATCATTGTAAAAAAAAATTCTTAACCCCTAAATTATGTGGGTTTAAATTGTCCAATCAACCCCACCATCTAATCTGAAGCAAGGAAACACCATTTTTCAATTTTAAAAATGAATTTATTACTCCATAATAAAAATATAATCCACCAAAAAATCATGCCTAATAGGACTTAGTGTTGGAGCACGATTTACGTTAGACCAAAGCCCGTAGGCGTTAATCTCGGCTACAATTACCAAAGTTAGGATCCATGAGAGGGGGTTAACCCATGTCGCGAAACTTACGGGGAGCGCTATACGCAAATGCCAAAACTTAGGGAAATCTATTTGAGAATAATGCAAGGTCAATGATTCCTCAGTTCCCGAGGTTATTTCAATATTCCTTGCCTGCAACAACTTATTGATATACTTATGAATCTTAAATCTTGATATATGTGACGTGCATAGGGATTGTTTAGTTGAAATTGGTATATTATGACTTCTTTTTTCACTGAGATGCTTTCCTCTCCGATGCTCAAAATTCGAGCAAGGTGTTGAGATAGCAAACACTTTCCCAAATTTTGCATCTTGTTCAAGAAGACAAGTAGAAGGTGGGGACCTCTCCCATAATTTAGATCCAAAACGTTGATTTTGCATAAGGTTATGCTTGAGGGATTTGGGTTTCCTTTAATTTTTTTCCATTTACCTTTTGATTGGGCCTTTTCACTTAGATATATGTTGTTTTACCGCTAGGCTTTGTTTTCCATGCATAACCTTCATCTAGATTGTGACTAACCATTACCTTTGAGCCCATAACTTTGTCAAATTTTAGTTAAGTCTTGATGCCTAAGAGGACTTAGTGTTGGAGCACGATTTACGTTAGACCAAAACCCGTAGGCGTTAATCTCCGCTACAATCGTCAAAGTTAGGATCCATGAGAGGGGGTTAACCCATGTCGTGAAACTTACGGGGAGCGCTATACGCAAATGCCAACACTTAGGGAAATCTATTTGAGAATAATGCAAGGTCAATGATTCCTCAGTTCCCGAGGTTATTTCAATATTCCTTGCTTGCAACGACTTATTGATATACTTATGAATCTTAAATCTTGATATATGTGACGTGCATAGGGATTGTTTAGTTGAAATTGGTATATTATGACTTCTTTTTTCACTGAGATGCTTTCCTCTCCGATGCTCAAAATTCGAGCAAGGTGTTGAGATAGCAAACACTTTCCCAAATTTTGCATCTTGTTCAAGAAGACAAGTAGAAGGTGGGGACCTCTCCCATAATTTAGATCTAAAATGTTGATTTTGCATAAGGTTATGCTTGAGGGATTTGGGTTTCCTTTAATTTTTTCCATTTACCTTTTGATTGGGCCTTTTCACTTAGATATATGTTGTTTTACCGTTAGGCTTTGTTTTCCATGCATAACCTTCATCTAGATTGTGACTAACCATTACCTTTGAGCCCATACCTTTGTCAAATTTTAGTTAAGTCTTTTGCCTACAACTTTATTATTTTTTTTTTCCTTGAAATTCTTATCATGTCACATCTTGCAAGTTTCCCCGTTCTATGACAAAGCACAAATTTCTCCATCTCTAAATTTTTTGAATCTTGTGATGTTTTGCACCTCTTCTTTTTTTCTCTTCTCTGACATGTCACAGGTTCTCCGAACTTTGAACTCTTCAAACTTTGCAATGTTGCACACATTTGCTAATCTCTCTTCCCTGTGATATTTCACATCCTTAGGAATTTTAAGCATTGTTCCTTCCTTCAAGTTGTTATGAAAACCATTTGTTGGCCAAGAGGAAATTTTGAAATCATGAAGAAATTGAAAAGGCTACAATATGTGATATATTGCAAGGTAGACAAACTTTGAAATTTATCTTATCTTGTGACAAAGCGTAAAGATCAAAATATTGTGAGATGTGTTATATTGAAAAATAAGTGAATTTATAAGATGGTTATTAATGTGACAAACACAATGCGAAGTGTATAGGTTTTTCATGTTTTGCATTGCGTTCTGGGAAACCAATGATTGAAAGATTGTCACCCAACAACAAGGTACAACCAGAGAAAAGATAAAGGTCTGCACCAGGCATGGTCTAGAAAGTAATTCATCCCCTCAACATGGCACAAGAGCAAAGATCACAACCTACAATATGTTGTATTCGGCCGTTATTCAAAAGATTGAGTGCCATGCAACAAAGCACAAGTGAGAAATCTGTAAAGATCTTGATAAGTTGAAAAAAAAAAGAAGAGAAGGCCTAAGTTTGTGGGTGTAATGGATTTCAAAGAGCTTAAAGCACAATGCAAAGTAAAAGGTCACTTTCGTGTTATTAAAAGGGGAAGGGAAGGAAAAAATGGGTAAAGCCTCTATTTCAAGTACACACAAATGAAGGGTTAGATGGGCATTGACATATGTTTCTTTTTTCACTAATCATATTCGTTGTCACAAAACATTGGTTAATTAAAATTAATTTAAAGGATTAGTTTAATTTAGAATATTTTTCACAAAATAATTTAACATCACATTTAATAAATATTTTCAATTTACATATATTAAGTTTTGAAAGATATTTAGTAATCAAGATTTTTTAGAGATATATCACTTAACTCCTTAATAAAACATATAATTTAATTTAAGCAAAACACTGAGAGAATTCAAAAATTGCTTCTGCGCATTAATGAATGACATTCCTATTAAACACATATATGTAGATTACTATTTGATTAGTTCACATATTAATCTAGGGACTAAATTAGTGTGTTTAACCCAAAAGAATTAAAAATGAACATTGGCCGCACTTACTAACACAACAATTAACAAAATGTCTAACACAACAACTAGTAAAATGCCTAACAATATTAACTATACTATTTACTAAAAAACAAATTAAAACCATTAATAAAAATATTAAAAAAAAACCTTTTAGCAAAATAAAAACCATAACCATAAATAAAACTTTACACAAATTCCAAAAATCCCTATCATTTCAAAATACCTAAATAAATAAGCGCCTCTCATTTTGGCTCTCTAATTAGAGTATTAGTATGGCATGCTAGAGGCCAAACAACATGATACCGGGCTGACATCCCTTACCAAACTTACATAAAAAAATATCAGGCTGACATCCCTTCCAAACTTACATAAAAAAGAATCAAATATTCAGTACCTATTCATTTTTATAAAACTCAAAACAAGTACAACGTATAGTGTCATTTAATGAAAAATGCATAAAAAGGCTACCAGATGGTTTCTTGGCAATTTTATAGACATAGAAAAAGGTTCTGACAGAGTTGAAAGTGAGGATGACACCATGCTTGTCATCTATGAATGGGAAGTTATGGGAAACTATTTTAGTCCATTTCACCGACTCCACTGATGGCTTACTCAAGGAGGAAAAGAGATGGTGATGCAATACATGTGGAGATACATAGAACAAATTGTAAGTCAATTTCTACAGTCATTCTGATTATAGCAGTGATCATCGGATTCTCATTAAACCAGACGAGTTAAAGCCTTACATGCAACACACGTGAAGTTTGTTATATTAAAGATTGACCTTTAGTCCCAAACACTATACTGCAATGCTCTGAACTTCCATTCATTCTTATCCATTTACTCTTATCGTTTTTATTTCATGTTAATCCCTCCTCTAGTATATATTGCTTCTCCATTCATACACATTCACCATTATGTGTATAGTTGGGTCTCCAGGGGAAGCCCAGGTCTGAAGATTTCAATTATGCGGCGAATAGCTGAAGTAATGAATTGAAATCTGCAAATCTGGGTTTCCCCCTGAGGTTCATATAATTTTGTGTCTGTGGTGATCATAGTTGCTTCTACAATACTTTTCAGATTTGATTTTTCTGCATGTATATATCATATGCACATGCATTCAGATCAATGATTATGATTCACATTGTTATTTTCACCTGGGCATTAATACAGTTTAAGAGCCATGGGAGGAAGGATATTATTTTTCGCAGAGAGCCAGCCTGTATTCCTATTCTGCGTTTGGAATATTTCATTATGCTTACTATGGTTATTATCTTCATTGAGTGGTATCGATTCTGGCTTGCTATTAGCAGTTTTATTTCATTATGCGTACTATGGTTATTATCTTCATTGAGTGGTATCGATTCTGGCTTGCTATTAGCAGTTTTAGTAATCCTTCCATGGACTTGCATAGATTCATGTGTTAAGAGATAAGGAAAACAAGTTTCTTTAGGTTGTGGTTGTTCTTGTGAATATTGTGGATCTTACAGAATTAGATTACCAACTGCAACTGCTGAAAGAAAAAAGAAAATCTATAATAATTTGTATTTTGTTTCAATATCATGATTTTTAACCTGATGTTTTTAGTAATCAGCTAGTTTATTTGTTCTCTTTATCCATCTCTTTTGACATTAGACACCCACACACATGTAAAATAACAGACTTCTCCTTCCACCCGGGCTGTAGAGATGTCTAGTTTCTGATGGCTGATATGTGTATCACCATTTTGCAGAACAAATAGTTTATTTTCCCTGGCCAGTTTCCAAATATATGGAAGCACGCACTGTTTTTCGTTCTGTTCACGGTGAAGAAATTGATGGGGGATTAATTTGTAAAGAAGAATTCAATTCATGGGAAGGTTTATGTGGAACAGTTTATTCTGTTACATTAATAAAACATTGCTTTCATGATGTTTTTTTATGGGTTTTCCTTGCATTCTTATACCAGCTTTTGGATTTATTTGCACGCTTTATTTGGTTCATCTGAACTTCTCACATGTAGTTTTGGAGCGATGAATAATTCTGTCGCTGAAAATTGAAATGGTACATTGCTTTGCTCTGGTAAACTTGCTTTTGATGGAAATTCATTCAGAGGATGCTGTTGCCGAAAAGCATGAAGCCAGTTTAGAAAGTTCGATGTCAACATTCAATTTAATGAAAAAGTATACCAGATTCTGAAAAAGTGAAAAAGTATAAAGAATACGTGGAAGGTGTTGAATCTTAGTAAGTGGTGTTATTTTTTAGTTCCTGCCTTATGATCGTTTTTTAATTAATTTTGGGTAGTCCATGTAATTTCAAAATTTTAACTTGTGGGTTTTAAAAGTTTTGATAAAAATAAATAATTTTACTGTATTTTTATATTAAAATAATATTTGTTTTAATGTTTATGGGTGTTCATAGTTTGATGTAACGTGTTTTTGATAAAATTAAAATATATATAGTGAATATTGTACCATGTCACATTGAAAAGATGCATACATTATGACTACATTTTGTGAAGTGGAGATTTGTATTTTTTTTAAAGATAAAAGTAAGATATATATAGTGAATATTGTACCATGTCAAATTAAAAAGATGTATAGATTATGACTACGTTTCGAGAAGTGGAGATTTGTGTTTTGGGTAATGGTGCAGGAAAGAAAGGTAAGGTATGATGAGGCTTGTAAAGCCTTAATGGCTGAAATTTAAGCACCTTAATTGTTGAAATGAAGGGAAATGAAAATGATAAAGAGTAAAGAAAATGAAAATGAAAGAGATGAAGAGTATGTTGAAGATAATGTATAGTTTTTTATGTTATTATATTTATTTAAAAACAAATAGAAATTTCAATATCTAAAAATTATATTAATTTATAATAATTCAATATAAATGACATGACATACTTGTATAATTATATATGAGTAAATGTATAATAAATATAAAGCATGGTATAAATAAACATATAATTCGAGATCTACAATTCAAGCCCTTGAAATGGAATCCTTTAAAAGATGTGTTTATCATTCAAATCCTCCATCATTTTATATGTCTACTGGCACCTATTACCAAATTCCAAGGCCCATATGCAAAGCCCATCTACACAATCTACACGTCATGGGAATCCCAAGCGTGAGCCCTTGAGAAATGCATTACACTACCTACTCAAGGTAGAGAGGCTCCAAGTGTGAGACTTGTAGTGCATGTTATGCTCGATGGGCTCTTGCGCGACGTTGTTACTTGGCAATATAATTTGGTATTCAATCTTGGCACTTGGAACTTTGACTTCGTAAAAGTAATGTGACATGGGGTTTGGTCATTTGTCATGCAAATCCCTTGAAGGTGTGCATGCATTCATACCCCTTAATAACTTTATAAAGTCATAGAAATTAATAAGTTCCACTGGGGTTTTGGCTAATGAGATGGCATAAGACTAGGTTTCGGCTACGGTCACATGTTGGGTTGGGGTTCGAATTGGCATGCTCAAAATGGCTAAATCGTACTAGACGATTGAGTACAATTGCAAATTTGAGATATGAGGAAGGAGGACTCATCCAAGAGGAACGCGTAGTCCTGTTTGTAATACCCCCAGTTTGTCATGTCCCCAAATTTTGCATTGCGCCACAATGGCCTAAGCCACTTGGCCATACTCATGATAGTTTGTCAAATTGGTGCTAAGGGTCAAATAATTGCGAAGAATGAAGTCCAAGTTAGTAATAATGTAAAATTAGATCCAAATGGACAAGGTGGGTCACATTAAGAGAAATTCCCAATTCAAAGTTGTAATATACCCATCCAAATGAACTGTCATGGAGGAAAATTACTAGTTCCCTAGGTTGGGGGTGGAAGTATTAAAAGTTGGAATAAGGGAGCTACAAGACCCAAAATGACATTAGACCTACAAATTCACATTAAATGGGTCAAATAAATAATAATGAAAAGAAAATAAGGTGGCATTGGTTCATGAGGGCACATAAGAGGTTGTGGGACCCACTTGTGGCAAGATTCCCTACTACATTTGGCATTATTCTCTCACCAATTCGAGTTCAAGATGAAGGGTAACATACTTGGGGGTGTTGAAGAGGTATTATTGATGGCATGAATCATGTAAGGTCGAATTGGAGTGGAAGAGAAACTCCCATGGAAGAGGAAGAGGCATCTTAGAAGAATTGTGACACTTGGACCTAGATTCCCTAACTCCTATGACAACAATGATGAAGATTCTATGAAACTTATGACAAAGTTAAGATCTAATTGCTGACATATGACATATATGACATGTCAGGGCTAAAAATAGACTCCAAGAGGGCACACAAGGGATTTATGGCAGCCAAGAATCTTCCCCATTCGAATTGAGGGAAGATGGAGACTAGGAATTGTTGGACAAGTGGCATTTATGGGAATCTCTCCCTAACTCAAGTTGGGATGAGTCTCTTGGATGGAATTAGAGATAAGGAGGCCTTTGGAAGTTTGTAAAAGACAAGAACAAAGAAAGAGACTAGATTTTGATCATTTCTCATTTTGCAAATTGGAGAGCATAGCTTGTCCATGCTAGTGGAGTGTTTACTCTACTTGCCTTAGTACCAATTTCGAGGGTGAAATATTCCCATGCTAATTGGAAATTGGAGAGGCCATACAGACCTTTCATTTGTAGCTACAATGGAGTCATTTGTTGTAGGTTGAAGCTACAGGGTTGTTCGTGATCTCTTCATCTTCAACTTGCTCCCACGTCTCTTCCAATTTTCTCTCTATATTCTTGCTCTTGGAGGAAGGGTGCACATGGAGAGATGATGATCTATTTGGGGGAGTCCAAGGGGGCCCATTTATTTGTAAGATGATGTCCACACTCTATATTTGATGTTCAGATATAACTCGGGTCGAAATTCCAAGTAAAACCATGTAAAAATGCCAAACTATGTATGAATGGTGTCATTTTCCCCCATAGCTTTTGCATAACACACTTGTTGTTGCATATAGTTAGTGAAGGACTGCTATTTCGACTTCATGGACATGTTAGATTCTATATATCTCTGTAATAATCATATCATGAGATCCACAGCTCGAAACAAAATTTATTTCAAGTGATATTTACATTCAAGGAAGAGATTCGAGCCATTTTCCCATATATCTTGTTGAGAGAGCTTGAAGTTGTTTGGTATCGACTTATATCAGTAAATATATGTGGTTTTATTGTTGTTTGGAGAGCCATTAATATACTGAATATTTTTCATACACCTTATGCAAGTCCTTGTAACATTTCTCACAAATTTCATAGCAAGTTATAGAGTTTTTTTCTCATTCCCCCGATGTTAAGACATGTCTACCAATCTCCAATTTATGGGAGTTGCAACAGCCTTTAGGATCTGATTAATTATGCATTTGGATTCTCAAGTCCTATAACTATTCCATGTCCTTGTTCTGAAATTTGGGAGGGTCGTACTACATTTGGGAATCCATTAGTGACCTCTACCCTTGGGGGTTTTGAACCTCGAAATTACTAGTAAATTCCCTATTCTATCCTAATTACAAATGAATGTTGCAGAAGTCTTTTGAGAGCTTCCAAGCACCTATTAGACTCATTTTTATTTCCTAATAACCTTAAAACACTCTCAGTCCCAATTCGAAATCCTTAGGAGTCTTTTGGAGCCATCTACCCTTGGGGGTTTCAACATCGATTTTACTAGTAATTTTGCCTTTCATTCTCTAATTGTAAATGCAAGTTGCTGAAGTACTTAGAATGTGTCCAATCATATAATATCTGTATTAGGGTGTCCTAATACACCTCAATCCACTTTGAACATAATTCGAAACCATTTTGTATCATTTGGGACAGTTTGGAGCTTCACTAGTCCAAGGTTCGAAAATTGGGAAAATTTTCAAATTGGGGACATTACAGTGGTATCAGAGCATGGTCCTTGCACCTATGAATTAATATCATACATTGAAGAATAAATTTCATCCATTTCTCACTATTATGATGAATCCTATGAGTACAATGCTTATGAGCAATATGAAGAAGAATGTGGATGGTATGAGGAAGAGTTGCCATCATACAACACTTCTTACAATTTAATAAGGAATGAGGGTTATTCTTATGACTTTGAATATGAGGAAGATGAGTGTGTCACACTACCAAAGGATAATTCTATGAATGAATTACAAAGAATGTAATGTCCCCATCTTGACCCTATTGCATTAACATTGTAAACGATGTAAATATTGTTATTTAGTCATGGTGAGGAGTTCAAGGCCAAGGCCCCGCCATTGATTTATCGTTTTATGTATCGAAAATTAGAATAGATGCATATGGTGCTTGTGCTAGCCGTGCACAATGTAAATTCGGACATCATGTAAATATGCAATTTTAATGAAAAAAAACCCACAACCAGCTATGCAATGCAACAAAGAGATGGGGCATGATCTTACAAGAAATAGGGAGGAAAAATAACCAAACCCTTGATCCAATGGAGTCAACCCATGAGATCCCAACTACCCATTTTGGCTTATGCCCCAATCATTAAATTCTTCCCAGAGTTGGTTGAGGCAGTTAATGCCTTGGGAATGATGGGGTATGGCAGCCAATTTCGGTTATGGGCAAGCCATCAATCTGGGAATTCAAATTTTTGCTTGCAAGGCAAGAAATCACCCACGTTTTGCCTTCCCAAGCCATTCTGAACCACGGTCTTTCCTCTCTCACGCAGCCTGGGGAGAACTGGGGTTTTTCCTTCACGTTTTCACCATTCTCTGCATTCTTCCATGCCTGGGAACTCGTTTTTGGTTAGCATAGTGACTAGGAGAAGAGAACCATGATTTTCTGGGGGTTTATAGAGGTCATTTTTGCCCCAAAATGCTCATGGACGTTTTTCTGTAAACAATTATGCTCCCGGGGTTGTTTTCCCATTTTCCAATTTTCATTTTGGGCTTTCCCATGTTTTCTGAACTGGTGGAATTCCCATCGTTGGGCATCCTACTGCAAAAATTCCCAGCACTTGCATTTCTGGCTGTTATGTCCCTCCCTGTTTAGTTTGAACCTGTGAGCAGGAGATTCAGGAGTGGAAGAGGACAGATTTGGCTTCATGAGCCCAATGAAGTATCCATAGCTCAATGGTTGAGCCACTAACCTAGTAATTCACCTCTACCCATCTCTTAGCAGCCTGAGAAACCCAACTGCTGATTGGCTTGGTTGATTCTGGTGTATCTTTGGCTATGTGAGAGCCTATTTTCCCCTTTTTCCTTGTGGAGATCATGCCCAGCTCGGGGGTGGCAGTGGTGCTGAGAGATTAAGGAGCACACTGGCCTACAGTTGGGTGGAACGTTGCAGAAGCGTAGCTGGTTGCTCAGGGATTACTTGGTTTAAGATAAGTATTCTCATTTGCTAATTTGATATTGCTTAAATTGATGAATGGCATGAAAATCTGGAATGTATGATGGATGTGTATTGGAATCAAATTCTGCTGTGTTTTCAAATGTTTATGCATTTGCATTTCTCCATCTACAATTTATATGAATGCTTATTTGTTTAAGTATAGGACTAGATGTCCAGTATTATTATTAGTGTCCTCTCCATAGCCTTGTAGGATAGGAGGGACATTACATTTTGGTATCAGAGCTGCTGGTTGCAGCATTTGGCCTTTATGGGGCTACCTATCATAGGTACAGTGGTAAGTATGCTTCCTGCTCAGCACTAATAGTTAAAAAAAATTTCAATTTCAAAATTTTTCTAAGTTTCTATGAGTTCTCTTCCGAAATTGCGGAAGGAATTCTCTTCCGAAACTGCGGAAGGATTCCGCGAGTTGTTCCGTAATGCGGAAGAATTCGGCGAACTACTCCGAAACAGCGAAAAAAATTTCTAAGTGTTCGGCGTCGAAAAGAGATTTTCGGAAGGAATTCTCTTTCGAAATTGCGGAAGGAATTCTCTTCCGAAACTACGGAAGGATTCCACGAGTTGTTCCACAACGTAGAAGAGTTCAGCGAGTGGGCCCGAAATTTGCGGAAGGGTTCCGTGAACCACTCTGCAACTGCGGAAAGAATTCCGGAAAGTCTTCCGCAACTACGGAAAGAATTCCGGAATGTCTTCCGAAATTGCGGAAGGGTTCCGCGAACCGCCCTGCAACTGCGGAAAGAATTCCGGAAAGTCTTTCGTAACTGCGGAAAGAATTCTGGAATGTCTTCCGAAATTGCGGAAGGGTTCCGCAAATCGCCCCGCAATTGAGGAAGCATTCGGAAAATCGCTCTGAATTTTCGGAAGCATTCGGCGAATTGCTCCGCAACTGCAGAAGCATTCGGCGAATTGCTCCGCAATTGCGGAAGCGTTCGGGGAATCGCCCCGAAACCGCGAGTTGATTTCTAAAATAAAAAAAAAAAAAAAAAAAACGAGGGCGCTACCCTCGACCCACCCTGCAGTGGCGAGCCACAAGGGGGCAAGCCCCCTTGACCCCCGTCATCCCCCGGAAGACAGTCGTTGAAAGTGTGAAATGCACTCTTGGGATGAGGAGCACAGATGGCATAAAGGATGGAATTCTCAACAAGAGAAATTGGTTGTGATATCCATTATGGAAGATGAAAGGGAAAATGCCTCACCTTAAACTATTTCTGTTTATAGCATCAGAATTGCATGTTTGGAAAATAGCAAGAATGAATGATCGCACATATGTATATGTTGAATTGCTAATTCATGATAATATCATAGCTAATGATTGCTTGTATGCTTGGTAGGGAAACCAAGGAAAGGATTAGCTATGATGTGGATGAGGAACTCCATGATGGAATGAGGAATTGGGAAGAATTCCTTAACTCCTCCATTGCTATTATATTTATATTTCTTGAGTTGTCTATACTGAAAATTATGGCATAGGGATGCTGGAAATGCAAGAGGATAGATAGATGAAGTGAATATGTACTAGATGGCATATTGCACAGTGCATGTGAAAATGTTTTTGCATGTATATGATATTGCATATTGGTAAAATAGTGAGGTTTTACATGTGCAATGAGCCACTTAAGATCAAATGATGGTGGTTGCTAATAATTAAGTTGTGTACGTATTGGTTGTAGGACCAGAGACAACTGAAGCATGGCTAAAGGATGTGGATGATGATTGTTGCATACAACCTCATGAAGAGAGGATGGTGCAACAAATCCATGATCATGATGTTGGTAAAAGGACTGAGTAGCCTTGGTAAGAGGCCGATTGATCAGGTAACATCAAGCGATATTAATAACAGCCATGCAGGTAAGGGTTAACTGTGCTTAATTGCATGAATGTTGAAAGAGGATTTGGTGAACCTCTTCAACTAAGCTTAAACTAAGGTGATTTGGGTTGCATTGAGTGCCTGAATGTGAATGTTAACCTACCAAGTATGGTCAGGTGAGGGTAAATGAAGGCAAGGATCCTTACACCCTATAGTTTCTAGAAACCTCAATGCATTCCTATGAGTTCATGTCATGCAATTGGTGAAGATTGGTTGTGAGTTTAACAACCAAAGCAACTGAGGACTTATGGACTTGTCATGGTAGTGCATGATGTATGTAGTAATCATGGTTAGGCCGTAGTATGATTGAATGCATAGTATTCATGAAATCATGCAAGATGACATTGAAGAGATATGCATTGAAATATTCGGTAAATGTAGTAAATATGCATGCATGTGTAGGTGCGCATGTTGAAATGCATCGTGTGGATGCATCGGTGTGACATATATATGTTTCAATGCAGTTAGATAATAGATGAAATGGTGGACTATTGCTAATCCTGAGACCATTCCATAAGTTGCTATGAATGTAGGAGAAGGACTGCATGAAGAAGGTAGACATGTGATGGGCTACCAAAGCACTCTGTTGGAAGGACAGAGCTGCATGGAAAGGAAGTAATGAGTATTTACAGTTATTTAAATTGCATGGATAGTGTGACTATGTCTTGCAATTTTATTGTGATAGTGATGCATATATAGAAATGTATATATGTCTCATTAAATTTCAAATGTTAAATAGCTGAAGGTGTTTGAATTATGGAGTATTATAATTCTGAGATCACTTCAGTAACTGTTATGGCAATGAATGATTATGTGCATAGATACTCACAACGTGTTTAGCTGATTGAAGTTTCAGTTTTCAGGTAAAAAGGTCTTGCGTATGGCAATGAGGATAAGTCCATAGTAAAGACCGAGATCTACCATGTGCAGAAGCCAAAGGTTATGAGAAGGTTCTCATGGTTGTAAATTTATGCATGAAACAAATCTGAAAATTGTCTGGTTTAAGTTTATGAGAATAGTCTCATAGTTGCAAATCTAATTTCTACAGGAAAACATATTTACAAATTTTAGATTTGAGAATTTGCTTATAATTGCTAATGACTGTTTGGGCTTATATAGAATTGTGTTAGGAGGGCATGTTGTAGGTGGATGTTCATGTATGGTAGCAAGGGTGAGACCATAATGGGCAGAGTGATACCACTTACAAGAGCCAAACAATATGAGGAGGGCCTCATTGCTAAGCAAATCAATTTCTGTAGGAGACAGAATTGTAAATTCATATTGAATTTAGTTATTAGTGCTATTGATTGGTTATGGAACAATCATATTTGAAGCTTATTGCTAAATGTTGCTGACTGTTTGCCTATTTGATAAAGTGTGCCAGGATGACACATTGCAGGAAGATCATGTGTGATGGCCTGTAGAAGCCAAACCAGATGGGAAGGAACCCATGCTTTGGAAATGGGTTTCGGGTGAAACGCCATTGATAATGTCTCAGCCAAACCGCATGTCGGTAAACCATGAAAGTGAGATGGTAAAGCTATGCCCAGAAGGCATGTGAGACACATATGCAAAATGAATGAGTATTATGTGACCCTAGACAAGAACATGCATGTATAAATTATTAGGGTTAATATGCAGAGCATGCTCTATCTTATTTATATCATTGCAAACTGCTTGAGTATGATTAGGGCCTACATGGCGCACATCAGAAAGGGGGTACACACCTTTTCTGGTGCTGGGTCATGGTAGGGTTTTCAATATTGACTACACCCTAAGGGAATGGACGCATTCCTGGTGTTTCAATACTTGGTAGTGAATGATATGGAATGTGGTTAAGAATTGAACAGCAATACTGATGAGCTTGCTTATCCTTCTTGTACTGTTAGCCTACACAGATGCAGATTGGTACTGCACATAAAAGGGGAAAGTGAAGAAGGGTACGCAAAGGGACTGTATGGGAATTGGCAACCTTTCTATGCTCACATGAAATATTACCAGAAGGGATGGACAAGCCCGAAGGGCTGTGAAATAAGAGAAGGTACCATCCTTGTGTGAATGGGGGTCATGTTAACCCGCAGTCAAGAAAGTCACCTATAAGGTTCCTAAAAGGAACCACCGATTTGCACAAGAGAAGGAGTGGCATCCTTGTATAAATGAAGAGTTGATGTGTGTGAAGGGTTACGGTGCAAGAAGGTGTGGTGGCATTGGTAAAGGCATAAAATCTCTACTGGGACAGCAGTGGGAGGGCGGGCGCCGAGGACTGACTGAAAACCCTGAGATGCCTATGGCTCCATAGTAGAGCCTTGACCTATAATGGTCGGTGGCGCAGTTCCTTCCATTGGTCGATGACCCAGACGAATGTGCTGGCTCGGCACTGGAGAGGGCCAACCAAGTATGGGACTGGTTGGGCACCACCAAATGCTTGGTAAATCCAGCAAATGGGGAGGCGTACTGGTTAAGCATTAGCTATATCCAAGTCCATAGGCGATCCCAAGGCTTGCAAAGCGAAGCAGGATCCTGTGGACTAGAGGGGAAACGCACAATACAGATAAGTATTCGTTTTCATTTATGTCTTGTTTGGAATAATGAAGATTTCAGTTATAAGCCTTCTAACAGCTAAGCTGATACACTATTGTTTCTTTGTTGGAAACCTTGGTCATTACAGGAATGCAAGACCCTGAAAGACTATATATTGCTGGTAAATCCAGAGAGTAAATAAGTGGGCGATATAAATTATTAAGAAATCTAGGGAGTAGCTGGTTGAACGCTATAAAGTTCTTGGTAAGTCTAGAGAGTGACTAGTTGGGCATTAACTACTTGATATGGTAAAGCAGCGTGTACGCTGGCCCAACACCCCTTAAACAATTGATAAAACCAGTCGGAGCACTGGCCTAGCATATTGCTAAAGGAAATGATTGATAAACCCAGTCGGCGTACTGGCCTAAAATTGCCTATTCGAATGATTGTGGAGTAGCCTACATGCTGGCCCAACATTCGTTATTGTGTTCACGGGAAATCCAAGGCTCGTAAAGCAAAGAAGGATCCCGTGGAATAAAGTAAAGACATCCAATACAGATAAGTATTCAGTTACCTTGCAGCTTCTTGCTTATGAATATACGTGTGTATATGATTTGGTTATGATTTCCTAAACTCTTGTTAGAGATAAACCCTATGAAAATGAACTAAACATGTGAATTGATTCAATGTTTGAGTGTAGGTATTGCTGGAAGCAAGGATTATGAAGGCATCCTAGAGATGCATGTGGACATGTGACCGTCCTAAAGAGCTCAGTATGAGTAGTAATGAAAGATGGTGCTAGTGGATACAAGTGGATCCTGGCAGCCAAAGGTTCTATAGGCAATAATGGGAAGGGTGCCCTAGCTGAAAGTCCATATACAGACCTTAGACACTAAGTGTCATAGCCAAGAAAAGAAAGTCAAAGCATTCACATTGAAGTGAAAGAGACTAAGGAGCATGAAACCACAGCGATGGTGTAGCTCCATAATAGAACAAGACTAAGAGGGAGAAACCCCTACTCTTCTCTTTCCTTTTGATTGAAGCATTTATAAAACAAAAGATTGTTAAATGCATATCATGGCTGAAAATAGATTGTGTTTAATTGCTTGAGATGAATTGTGAATGCTGAAATAATAAATTTCCTGTGAAAGGATGAACATGAATGAGTTCATGTGTATGATGGGAAAGCATGAAAAGTGTGGAAGTCCCAGGAATAAAGCATGGACATTCCATGTCAATTGGAAAAATTATTGACTAATCTTAATGTTTATGTTATGCTTGTCCTAACAAAGAATTCCCATGATGAATTTCACAGGTAAGAAAGTGAAACAATTGGTTGCAGTCAGCACAAGAAAGTGTTGCTAGTAAGCAAAGTGTGTTCAATTGTGCCCATTGACCATGGCAGCAGACCGAGGGCTATTAGAGTTGGCTGAAAGTATTCTTCAAACAATTGCCAAGACCCAAGAAAATCTTGGGGAGATGCTCAAGCTACAGAGGCAACAGAATGAGATAAACCATGAGGCTTTGCAGGACTCTATTCGTCTGCAAAAAGAGGTAAAAAGCATTCTGGGAGCAATCAACAAGGGAAAGGAAAGTGGATCAATGAAGAAGCATTCATTCAATCGTCCGATTAAGAAACGTTCCAGGTGGGAAGACTCAAAGGAAATGGACCAGGAAAAGGTAAAGCCGCCAATGAAATGTTGGGGATGTGGAGGAAATCATTGCCTCCGTGATTGCCCAACAAGAGAATATCGAGAGGGTAGCAACAGTAAATTCCCCAGGTTCATGGACCCATTGGAAGGAAAAGAAAAGGAAGGAATTGTTTTGGAACGATGTCCTCATGTAGAGCTAGAAGGTCCCAGCCAGCAAGAGCAGTTTGTAAAGACCAAAGGACTTAGTCCTGAAAAACCCAAGTAAAAAGGTGAAATGCAGGACAAACCTACCACATTTTGTGAATTTTGGACATATGTAAAGTGGGTATTTATTTTCCGAAGTGTTGGAACACCAAGGACGGTGTTATTCCAAGGGGAGGGGAATGTAATGTCCCCATCTTGACCCTATTGCATTAACATTGTAAATGATGTAAATATTGTTATTTAGTCATGGTGAGGAGCTCAAGGCCAAGGCCCCGCCATTGATTTATCGTTTTATGTATCGGCAATTAGAATAGATGCATATGGTTCTTGTGCTAGCCGTGCACAATGTAAATTCGGACATCATGTAAATATGCAATTTTAATGAAAAAAACCCACAACCAGTTATGCAATGCAACAAAGAGATGGGGCATGATCTTACAAGAAATAGGGAGAAAAAATAACCAAACCCTTGAGCCAATGGAGTCAACCCATGAGATCCCAACTACCCATTTTGGCTTATGCCCCAATCATTAAATTCTTCCCAGAGTTGGTTGAGGCAGTTAATGCCTTGGGAATGATGGGGTATGGCAGCCAATTTTGGGTATGGGCAAGCCATCAATCTGGGAATTCAAATTTTTGCTTGCAAGGCATGAAATCACCCACGTTTTGCCTTCCCAAGCCATTCTGAACCACGGTCTTTCCTCTCTCACACAGCCTGGGGCGAACTGGGGTTTTTCCTTCACGTTTTCACCATTATCTGCATTCTTACATGCCCGAGAACTCGTTTTTGGTTAGCATAGTGACTGGGAGAAGAGAACCACGATTTTCTGGGGGTTTATAGAGGTCATTTTTGCCCCAAAATGCCCATGGATGTTTTTCTGTAAACGATTATGCTCCTGGGGTTGTTTTCCCATTTTCCAATTTTCGTTTTGGGCTTTCCCACGTTTTCTGAACTGGTGGAATTCCCATCGTTGGGAATCCTACTGCAAAAACGCCCAGCACTTGCATTTCTGGCTGATATGTCCCTCCCTGTTTAGTTTGAACCTGTGAGCAGGAGATTCAGGAGTGGAAGAGGACAGATTTGGCTTGATGAGCCCAATGAAGTATCCATAGCTCAATGGTTGAGCCACTAGCCTAGTAATTCACCTCTACCCATCTCTTAGCAGCCTGAGAAAGCCAACTGCTGATTGACTTGGTTGATTCTGGTGTATCTTTGGCTATGTGAGAGCCTGTTTTCCCCTTTTTCCTTGTGGAGATCATGTCCAGCTAGGGGGTGGCAGTGGTGCTGAGAGATTAAGGAGCACACTGGCCTACGGTTGGGTGGAACATTGTAGAAGCGTAGCTGGTTGCTCAGGGATTACTTGGTTTAAGATAAGTATTCTCATTTGCTAATTTGATATTGCTTAAATTGATGAATGGCATGAAAATCTGGAATGTATGATGGATGTGTATTGGAATCAAATTCTGTTGTGTTTTCAAATGTTTATGCATTTGCATTTCTCCATCTACAATTTATATGAATGCTTATTTGTTTAAGTATAGGACTAGATGTTCAGTATTATTATTAGTGTCCTCTCCATAGCCTTGTAGGATAGGAGGGACATTACATTGAGAGCAACATGCAAAACCTTGCCCCAACAATATCAAGCATGTCTAGCTTTGAAGGGAGATCTACAAAAGTCCATTCCTTTTGAAGACTATCCTGATTGGGTGTTTGATAATAGGCCCAAAAATGAATATGTGGAGTTAGTGAAGAAAGGTCTATGCCCTTCTTGCAAAATACCTTGGAGAGAAAATCATATGTGTGTGAGCGAAAAGAGCAGTGAAATATATGAAGCTTCATGGAATGCATGTGTTTCCTACTTGAAGAGAGTTTTTGGGTCTTCTTCAAAAAGAGGTTCCAAAGATATTGATCCTAAGGAAACCAAGGGGAAAAATGCATCAGCTTTCTTGAAGGAGCGAAAGGAAGAGACCCATGAGCCACCTAGTTCTGAAATAGGTGAAGTAGAAGAAGCAGTACATGAAGAGGATCGAAAGTCACTCCCAAGTGACTCTGAAAAATATGAAGAGACATCACATGAGCATGAAGAAGACTCTATTGAAAATATTGAAGATCATTTCGAGACACATTCTACCTTGGACATGAATAAAAGAGCATATATTGATGGATGCCTGAACTATGAAGGAGTACCTACTGATGGGTGCTCACGCCTCTATGTTGGTGACATAGAGATCACTTTTGAAAGTGTTGTGCAAGCCAAACTTCCATTAAGCATGAAAATGAATACCTTGTAGCAGTTGAAGAAGAACCGAGATCAACTTCCCCATCACCACTTGAGCTTCATGAAGTTGGTCCAAGAAAGAAGGAAGAAGGTGAGGAGGTTCATTTGCAAGAGCCTCATTTTCTTGAATGGTCCTTGAAGATGAATGAAAAGAAGATCCAAGAGACCCTTAGCATACTCCATGACACTAAAGCATTGGTGCCAAATTCTTGTTGGAGAGTAGGAGGTTCATTTGCAAGAGCCTCATTTTCTTGAATGGTCCTTGAAGATGAATGAAAAGAAGATCCAAGAGACCCTTAGCATACTCCATGACACTAAAGCATTGGTGCAAAATTCTTGTTGGAGAGTTTCATCATTGAAAGATCCATCCTTCCTTGAAGATATGTTGAATATTCAAAGAGCAATGTGCAACATCAAAGGTAATTTCATGTCTTTTATATTTTATAGAAACAATTTGGTTGAGCTTAATAAATGGTTACATGGAGCATACTTGAATAGTAATGAGGATATTCATAAGCTCAAAATGAAAAATGAGCAACTTCTTGATAGGTTGCAAGGTAGTTGTTCTTCCTCCTATGTTTCAAATTGTCAAATGGTAGATTGCTTGGAGGATTCCAATGACATGATGGATCATGAGAAACATGGCAACTTGCAGGTGCTTGATGTGTTTGAAGATTATATTGATGAGAACCAAGCACTTGTTGTGGTGGAAGAGGAACTTGAGTTGCCTCTTGGAAATTGTTACACAATTTTTGAAGGTGTATGATTCCACTATATTGGAACCAACCTATGAGGAAAGCTTTGCCCTTTTAAGGGAGGTGCATGATCCTACCCTTATGGAGCCTACACATGATGTCACTTTTGCATATTCTGATAATTTGGGTGAGTTGGTTCATTCTCCTACATATTACACTTCCATATTTTGCATCATTCATCCTAATGAAGTATGGGTGAAAAGTTTCTTTTTGATGGTGCCACATGGAGGGTATGAAACTCCTATCCCTCCTTTAGATGATGACATGATTAGAGCACCTTCTTATTTACATTTGCAGCAGCATCCTTTTTTACCTTGTGATAATACATATCTTCATGGATGCACCTATGATGTTCACTTGAAGACTCATGATTTTCCTTGCTCCTTTCTTAGTTCAATTGATGTTGGAGGAACTTCATCTGATACTTGGGTGAAGAGATATATGATTGGAGCACATTTTTATTGGAAGCAACATCCTTTGTTATTTCTTGATGATACACATATTCATGGATGCACAAATGGTACTTATGTGAGCCCCTTGAAGGTTCATTGTTTTCTTTGCTCCCTACTTGGTTCAGATTTTAGTGGAGATTCTTCATTCACTTCTTGGATGAAAGAATACATGGCTGATTATTTTGATGCATCTTACATCCTTTTGGAGCAGCATTATAGGACATAGTATCCTCACCTATGTCACTGGAGCAGATTTGATTGGTCACTTGATGCTTGTATGCACTTGGCAAATGATGATCTACTTACTTGGAGGTACAAGCACTTTCATGATTCTTTGATGAGGCACCTCCTTGATGTACATTTTTATTATATTGTTATGTACTTTGATGATATATCTTTTGTACTTATGATGTTTGGAAGAAGGAATGCAAGGAAATGGGATCCATGAATTCTCTTGCATGATGGTATGGGTTGGAGAGCAATCCTAATTGTTGGAGTGCAATACAAGCAATGGGACCCTGGAATAATTTTTAGTCTCATTGGTTTCAATTTTTTTAGGGGGAAACAAGTAGTATGGGATATTGAGTTCCCACGTAATAAGGTGATTTTAATCATATTAATGCAGCAGCAAGCATGGTGGTTTCTCTCTAAAATTTTCATGGGATCTTCAAGACTCAAAGTTAGGCAACTTAGTGGCAACTTTAAAGAATTATACAGTGGTATTAGAAAGGGTTTCCAAAATATGAAAGAGGTAAAGAGTAATTGTGCAAGCTTTGTTTTTTTGGATTCAATTAATATTTTGGTGTTTAGTGGTGATGTTATAGGGGATATCAATATGAAAAAGAAAACCCACATCTCCTTGCTTTTGGAAACACACAATTGTAGTGCATGAGTGCCACTACTCAAAGTTTTGGAAATAGAGTTTTGGAAAGGAAGTGGGTTCTTCAACATCCATGTTTGAAATTGCTTGAGGACAAGCAATATTGGGAGGGGAGGATTTGTCATGTCCCCAAATTTTGCATTGGGTCACAATGGCCTAAGCCACTTGGCCATTCTCATGATAGTTTGTCAAATTGGTGCTAAGGGTCAAATAATTTCCAAGAATGATGTCCAAGTTAGTAATAATGTAAAATTAGATCCAAATGCACAAGGTGGGTCACATTAAGATAAATTACCAATTCAAATTTGTAATACACCCATCCAAATGAACTATCATGGAGGAAAATTACTAGTTCCCTAGGTTGGGGGTGGAAGCATTAAAAGTTGGAATAAGGGAGCTACAAGACCCAAAATGACATTAGACTTACAAATTCACATTAAATGGGTCAAATAAATAATAATGAAAATAAAATAAGGTGGCATTGGATCATGAGGGCACATAAGAGGTTGTGGGACCCACTTGTGGCAAGATTCCCCACTACACTTGGTATTATTCTCTCACCAATTCGAGTTCAAGATGAAGGGTAACATACTTGGGGGAGTTGAAAAGGTATTATTGATGGCATGAATCATGTAAGGTCGAATTGGAGTGGAAGAGAAACTCCCATGGAAGTAGAAGAGGCATCTTAGAAGAATTGTGACACTTGGAGCTAGATTCCCTAACTCCTATGACAACAATGATGAAAATTCTATGACACTTATGACAAATTTTAGATATGATTGTTGACATATGACATATATGACATGTCAAGGATATAAAGAGCCTCCAAGAGGGTGCACAAGGGAGTTATGGCAGCCAAGAAGCTTCCCCATTCGAATTGAGGGAAGATGGAGACTAGGAATTGTTGGACAAGTGGCATTTATGGGAATATCTCCCTAACTCAAGTTGGGATGAGTCTCTTGGATGGAATTCGAGCTAACGAGGCCTTTGGAAGTTTATAAAAGATAATGACAAAGGAAGAGACTAGATTTTGATCATTTCTCATTTTGCAAATTGGAGAGCATAGCTTGTCCATGCTAGTGGAGTGTTTACTCTACTTGCCTAGTACCAATTTCGAGGGTGAAAGATTCCCATCCTAATTGGCAATTGGAGAGGCCATTCAGACCTTTCATTTGGAGATACAATGGAGTCATTTGTTGCAGGTTGAATCTACAGGGATTTTCATGATCTCTTCTTCTTCAACTTGCTCCCACATCTCTTCCAATTTTCTCTCTATATTCTTGCTCTTGGAGGAAGGGCGCACATGGAGAGATGATGATCTCTTTGGGGGAGTCCAAGGGGCACCATTTATTTGTAAGATGATGTCCACACTCTGTATTTGATGTTCATATATACCTCGGGTCTAAATTCCAAGTAAAACCATATAAAAATGCCAAACTATGTATGAATGGTGCCATTTTCCCCCATAGCTTTTGCATAACGCACTTGTTGTTGCACATAGTTAGTGAAGGAATGCTATTTCGACTTCATGGACATGTTAGATTCTATATATCTCTGTAATAATCATATCATGAGAACCACATCTCAAAACATTATGTATTTCAAGTGATATTTACATTCAAGGAAGAGATTCGTGCCATTTTCCCATATATCTTGTTGAGAGAGCTTGAAGTTGTTTGGTATCGAATTGTATCAGTAAATATATGTGGTTTTATTGTTTTTTGGAGAGTAATTAATATACTGAAGAATTTTCATATACCTTATGCAATTCCTTGTAACATTTCTCACAAATTTCATAGCAAGTTATAGAGTTTTTCTCTCATTCCCCCTATGTTAAGACATGTTTACTAATCTCTGATTTATGGGAGTTGAAGCAGCCTTTAGGATCTGTTGAATGATGCATTTGGATGCCCATTGAAGCCCTATAAATTTTCCATGTCTTTATTCTGAAATTTGAGAGGGTCGTATTGCATTTGGGAATCCATTAGTGACCTCTACCCTTGGGGGTTTTGAACCTCGAAATTACTAGTAAATTCCCTATTTTATCCTGATTAGAAATGAATGTTGCAGAAGTATTTTGAGAGTTTCCAAGAACCTATCAGACTCATTTGTATGTCCTAATAACCTTCAAACACTCTCAGTCCCAATTCGAAATCCTTAGAAGTCTTTTGGAGCCATCTACCCTTGGGGGTTGCAACATCGATTTTACTAGTAATTTTTCCTTTCATTCTCTAATTGTAAATGCAAGTTGTTGAAATACTTAGAAGGTGTCCAATTATATAATAGTTGTATTAGGGTTTCCTAAAACACCTCAATCCACTCTGAACATAATTCGAAACGATTTGGGATCATTTGGGACAGTTTGGAGCTTCACTAGTCCAAGGTTCGAAAATTGGCCAAATTGGGAAAAATTTCAAATTGGGGACATTACACAATTTTACCCTTGTCATGTATTTAATCAAATTATGTAAATGATGTAAATACGCTAGTGTGAATTCCTAGTGCAGAGATCAAGGCCAAGGCCCGACCAGTGAATGGCTAGGCATGTATGATGTATATATTTTATTTGGACTGTTTGGTTGGCTTTTATGCTGATTTAGAATATTATGTGCATAAATAATAAAATGGTCCAACAATGGTTGTGTAAAGAGAACCAAAGGGGATATGACTCCACTAGAGGGGAAAAGGAAAGGGGGTCCATGGGTGACTAAATCCTTGCTGCCAAGTGTCGACTTTAGAACTCACCCAAAATTCTGTCATGTGATGAGAATAAGCCAATTATCTCCTTTTTTGACCATTTTCCAATCATTAATGCATGTGTGTGTTTGGTGGGAAAAGTCACCTCATGTAGTTATTGAAGCATGGGACTAACTACACTTTTGTGACATTTCTGTCATGACAGAAGTCAGTCTGCAGCTTTCAGGAGTCCTTTATTCTACTCTCAGAAGTTATGTCAATTGTTTTTTCACCATTTTCTCATATCCTTTGGAGTCAACCCTCATTTATCCCATTATTGCATGCAGATTTAGACTATGCAGAGCTCTCCATTGTTGTCTGTGAACATACCATGTTGTTTTGAACCCATAAATTCGATATTGGAGACCATGTTGCAGATTTGGAAGTGAAAATTGATGGTTGTAGGTGAGCAGAGAGGTTGGGCAAGCTAGGAACCATTACCCATAGGTTGAGTTCTGTTGTTTATAGGTGCTTAAGAAGCCACGAATTGAGGCTACAGGTGGTTCTATAGCAGCCAATATCAGATTGGACTTCTTATATGCACACACTAGAAGCACCCAGCAATATGGATCGCCCAAGAGAACCATGGATCAGTGATGGGGATGCCTGAGCTAGAAGGGTGTTGTGTGGGGCAGGTATTGTGGAATCCAAGGCTGTGAGGGTTGAGTGAGACCCCTATAGAGATCTGTATGAGCATTTGGCTAAGCATAGAAAGAAGAATGGGTTGTGCACTTAGAGAGAGAATCCTGTAGGTGTTTCCTTCGCCCTAGTGGCCTCATAGCCCAGCTTGGGGGTGGCCTCCTAGCAGAAAGAGTATATGCTGGACGGAGTGCCTATGGTTGGGTGGAAAAGCGCTCTTACACAACCAATTGCTTGGATCTACGTTGGATAAAGATAAGTATTCTCATGCATTTGAATTTGAAATGTTTTTATTTCATGTATGTAATGTTATGCTTGTATGTTTATGCTAGATGTGTGTGGATAGATTTTAAATTCCGTTGTGCATGTTTATTTAAGTTTCTGCACACATTTTATTTGTTGAAAATTGTATTATGGATTTGGGGCGAAATTTGAGAGCCCATATTTGGATAATGTCCCCTCTCGATGGTCGAACTAGGTGAGGGGGACGTTACACTGCTATGAATTCGTAGATAAACATGCTTGGCACAATTCTGAATTGTTCTCTGGTGTTGTAGAATGGTAAAAGGTTGGTAAATGTTCGTCGGAACTACAACAAAACTGCAACAAATTTGAATTTGTTTGAAATCCAACTTTGGACTCATCAACTGGGAAGCCCAATGTATATCTATTTTGTTTAATCACATGTAAAACCAATAGCTACAAATATTTTCAAAAAGGGGTACTATGTTATGTCCCTAATGAGGGTATATAGGGTTAAATGTATATATAATGAGCTTTATTATATATGTAACCAATGGAAATCTAATATTGGGACAACATGAAATGAGTGAAATAAGTATACATAGAGAGATCAATAGAGTCAATATTGTTACATGGTCTTATGATTTTGGATATATGGATGTACATGGATTATTTGAGAGTTATTATCCTAATGTATAAGGGGTTATTTTGTAACCCATCATTATTATTAATTTAGTTGATGTGCTCCATTCTTCTATTTGGTGTACATTATGTGTATGTTGGTTTATCACATTATTTCAAGTACCGATTTCATAACAATTGGTTATGGTCATTTTCAAAATCCCGTAACCAAGAGTTGCCAAAGTCTTTTCAATACAAAAGATAAAACCATAGAGTGCAGAATCCTTAAAAACATAAACCCTAAACCAAAGAGTTAAGGTTTTGTTGAAAAATGAGACATCAATAAATAGGGCCATAAATTCCACATATGAAATTTATTTGAGACACGAGGTAGCTCATTTAAAATATATTGTCAATAAAATAATTATTTCGCCTTGACACAACTTATAGTTGTATCTTTTGAAGTGGGGTCACAAAATTTTGTTTATAACCGAAAAAATATACCAAATGTTTAAAAATTTAAAATCAATATTGCTTTTGAGATGGCCTAAAACAACCACCTTGGTCATCCAGAATTGGATCCTAATTGCCCTTGGTTCCCTCGAAGTATATCTAACTACCCAAGTCAAAATGTGGATCGAGATTCTAAAAGTTGAACTATTATGTTTGTATTTGTGTAATGCACACTAGGGTTTGACTTAACGGTATTCGTCTCGTACCATAACACGTCCAACTAAGTAACATAGGAGTGGCTCAACCCAGGTTCAAATCTCTCATTAGCTCAAGAGTTGTGCTTGTAGGGTGTTACAACTCTCTCAATGGTTATAATGGAAACAAACAAGCTTGATCATCATGGGTGGCATCTGAAAAAAGGCTTGCAAAGTCACCATTTTTGTTGATTAATGTGTGTGTGTGTGTGTAATAAGCTAATCTAGAAGTATATCTAACTACCCAAGTCTAAATGTGAATGCAATGAGGCTAGTGGTGATGTTTTGACAAAGATAGCTTATGAAGCTCTCACTCTCTAGTCGGGACTTCAAATTCTGGTGGTATAAAGACCCTGTGGAAGTGGAGGTTTCCTCTCAAGATCAAGTTGTTTATATGGCTTGCATTGGAAAACAAGACTCTTACCTAAGATAACTATATAAAAAGGGGAGGTTTTCGTCCTAATATATGTGTTTTATGTTGTCAGACTACTGAAACCATTGACCATATCTTCGTTCATTCTTGGTTTGTCAAGCTAATATGGACCAAAGTAAGATCTATTATGAGGTTGACTGGAATCTGGGAATCAGTCTCGTTGCGAACCAGCGGCTTCAACTCATGTATTTTTTCAATCTAGTGGGTGGTTTCCTTTAAGATGCTCCCATGTTTTGTATGTTTGGCCATTTGGAAACAAAGGAACATAAGGTTGTTTGAGGACGCTGCGATAAAATAAATGTAGTGGTCCAGTCAATTATAGGGACCTGTCGGGATTGGTCATCAAGTATGTGCACACAGAATATCCTATCTACCAATGTTTTGGTTTACACAAATAATATTCCCCTTGGTTATTTCATTGGTGCCTCCCAGTGTAGTCAGGAAAAAGTAGGGGCATTCATGTATTTGATCTTGGAGGAAGGCGTTCATTTGAAAATTTGGATGGGATGTGGTCCCAGTTCCAATACAAGGGCATATTTTTTGGCACTATGGGGCTTGCTTTATGTTGGACATACAAACATATTACATGCCTACAAGTCTTTGGAGATTCGAGTGTAGTCATAGACTAGGTTCGAGGTAACAATTCTCTGTAGACCAACATCCTGGAGTGGTAGAAAGCACGCATAAAAATGCGACATGGGCCTTCTATGAGATTACTTTTCAACACATCCACAAAGAGTTCAATTTGTAGGTGGACACACTGTCCAAGAAAGCATTGGAGCTCCCAGTGGGTGTTATAAACATTCAGAATTAAATTGGGGTAATGAGACTAGTTCTTATTCCTTGAATATTTTCTGAACATCTAACATGTTGGAATGATGAGAATATATGAATTGTTATGTACAAACTGTTAACATAACTATTGTGAACATAAAAAATTTGGACTATGAAGACAGTTTGATAAGATAGGATAGGTATGTTTTTGCTTTAAATTCCAATGCAAAAGGAAATCTGTTGTATAAAGCCTGTAGGAATTGTATAAAGACTTTTGATAAGCCCTTGGAATTGTATAAAGACTTTTGATAAGCCCTTGGAATTGTATAAAGACTTTTGATAAGCCCTTGGAATTGTATAAAGCCTGCATAATGAGACTGCTATAGTCTAAGAAGATAACAGGCAAAGGGAAAAGGTCTTCAAAAATAGTGCAGAGATACATAATGTTTGAATTCTATGGAAAAGAACGTTGGTGTACTGATTGGGTATAAATACTTTGATACAAAGGAATAATAAGTATTGTTTTTTTTTTGGAAAAAAATGAATCGAGACTCTAAAAAGTTAAACGGTTATATTTATATTTTAACTATCCAAGTTTAAATATGGATCAGGACTTTAAAAAGTTGAATTATTATATTTATATTTGTGTAATAAGCTAATTACCTTAACCAACCACAACCACATTTTAGGGATTGATTTGGAAATACAAAATATACCTCAGGCATACGCTAGTAAAACATTTTCAAGACATTGAATTTTCTAAATGTGTCCCATGTTTGGAACAATCTTACAAAATTCTATGGCATCTCATGAGGCCAACTACCCTCCTTACAACAAAGTCTAAATTCCCATGGCGAGTTTGATATTGACCAATAATTTCCAAAGACCAAAGTACTTATCAATTTTGGGTAGATGAGGAATTTAGGGATTTATCTAAAGAGTGAGTCTCAATTCCCCTGGTTGACCAATAATTTCCAAAGACCAAAGTACTTGATCAATTTTGGGTAGATGAGTAATTTAAGGATTTATCTAAAGAGTGAGTCTCAATTCCCCCTGGTTGACCAATAATTTCCAAAGACCAAAGGTAGAACATCTTTGACGAAGTTAAATTGACTACATTAAAAGAACAAGTAAAGTTGTTCTTTACTCACAACGCAGGTATCCTCACTTTGAATAAATTTGTTCGTTACTTTGAAAATGGCTACATATATAGATTAACTAATGGTAGAACATATTTGACGAAGTTAAATTGACTAAATTAAAATAAGAAATAAAGTTGTTCAATACTTTGAAAATGGCTATTTCTATAGATTAACTAAATATACATAGACATTTTAATGAGAAAAATATATTTATGGGAAGAGAGTGGCATGTGAAAGTACAACATTAATAATTGTGTATAAAATTTATACAATACATTGAACGTATATTAAGATAAATTGTTTTTGTTACTTTTGGAATATAGATTTTAGGAATTTTTCAAGCATTTTTATTTATTTTGATGATGGTATCCAATGTAAAGTGAATAACTTAGATTTAGGGTGTTTAACCTAATAGGAATATTAAATGAGACCTATAATATCAAGTACATTATAGAGACATTGAGCCTAGAGACTTGACCCCAAAGCCTACTTCATGTAATTCGTAACACTCAACCACTTTAGCTATCCCATCATGCTCAAAGAGATTGAAACTTGATGATTAGTTCACCATTAACCAAGATTCCATCCCTATGAGAATTTTATGTGACATTTTAAGATGGTCATGATAGCACTTGACATAATGGTTGAACACAAAAAGCACACATAACAACACCCACACTCACATGGTAGTGAACCACACACATATATGTGGGCCAAAGTTGAGCACATGTTCTTGAGACTTAGTAATTTTTGGAGGAGTCTTTGATTTTGTACAGTAGAAGTGTAAGGTTCAAAAAATATCACATACACTACATTGAATAAATATAAACACAATAAAGATACCATCACCCACATACACATAGTAGTGAACCATTTTAAACACATATATGTAGACCAAAGCTCACTTCATGTTCTAAAGGCCTACCTGCTTTTTATGTAAACTTTTATAATACAAATACTTCTTTTCTCTAAAAACTTTTATATAGTTGATAAAGAAAGAAGCATTTATATTATAAAAACAATTAGAAAACACACATTTTAGAGTATTACAAATTTTGTAGTTATATTTTTTTTAGGAAAAAATTATACAAATAATTAAAAATATATATTTTCTATTTTTTTATTTTACATTTTTTCCATAAAATATATTTTTGGCAGAAATTTATTGAGTTTTTTTTTTCAATTTTGAGGATGGTATCCATAGTAAACTGGATTCCGTAAAAGCTAAAGGATTTTAGAGAAGTTTGGTGGAGAGGATTTTAAAATATCTTGTAACATTGTATGGTGCCAAAAGGGAAGAGGTATATTTGGAAGTCGTACATAGACCGAAATTTTGGATACCATCATAGTACTGGAATCAAACTCCCAAAACCATGGAGTAATAAAGAACCATGCTCTTCCCCAAAACTAAAGGTCCATCATCTTGGAATCACCCTAGGAATAGAATTGTACTACAAAGAAACCTTTAGAGCACAAAAGGATCTCACAATTTCTAGTCCAACAATTAGAATATATCCACTAGTGTAGATATTCTGATTGTGGCTAGAAACCATTAAATCTACATATAACTAATTCAGATTTAAGTGTTAAGAAAACCTCATTTGCCTCTGAATTTTTGACCTCCAAAGCTAGCACCTCATCCAATTTCTCAACAATATACGGATTTGGAAGTACTAGCTTTTGCGCCAATGAAGGAGATGTCTTGGATACAATTGCATCCTTAAAAAAACATGAAAAAAGGAAGCAGGTAACCTAGATCCCACTACCCCCCACATAACCACAAGACTAAATATATGGTAGAGTTCTTATGGATGTTGTAATAAGATAGAATGAGTACATCCTCCCGTTGCTTACCCACATAAAGTAATCGTTGTAAATCCACAAGGATATTTCCTAATTTGTCTTAAAAGTTTTGCTTGAGGAAAATGATGTGATTTGAACCTTTTGCCAACAAAGAAATGTATTTCCCCTCAATATTCCTCACAAGAATTTGATATTTTACCTAGACATTAGAGGAAAGAGTTTGGCCTAGAGGTGCTCCCAAATCCGCTGAAATGTTGATCTACACTTAGCAAAGATCAATCTTATCTTAAAAAGAATAGATCAACACTCCTAAATTGCAGATCCACAGTCACGTGTGATAAATATGAAAACAAAAATATCATACTTGTTCGCAGATATACTAAATCTAGAAATGGTAAAATTCTAATTCAAAAAATTGTAAATGAGCTTTGTGAATGAACACAGTTCCATTCTTTATTTCTCTTGAAACTTGTATCTTTGTTTCTCTCGAAATTTTTACAATATAAATACTTCTTTCCATATAGACTTTGATATAATTTATAGATAATAACAAAATATTTATATTGTAAAAACACATGCAAAACACACATTTTAGAAGATTACAAATTTTGTAGCTCTTTTTTTTAAGAAAAATAAGTATAACTAATAATAATGATAATAATAATTTATATAAATAATTAAAAAAATATTTTCTAATATATTTTTTAATTTTATATTTGTTTTCCATAAATATATTTTTGGCAAAATTCATTGGGTGTTTCTTTTCGGAGAATGGTATTCATAGTAAATAGGATTCCATAAAATCTAGAGGATTTTAGAGAAGTTAGGTAGAGAGGATTTCAATTATTCTTCTTAACTAGTTAAATTTGAACTAAGTGATATTTTTTTAATATAAAAAAAAAACTATAATTATATGATGATGTTAGTTATTAACATCTATTAAGACCAAATTTGATCTATAAAATCTTTAAAAAGGTAAGGAATCTGTGTGTCTTCTTTAGAATTTTATTTATATATTCAAAAAACTTTTAGAGAAGCATTCCTAAATCACCAATATAGTTGTGATGAGTTAAAATGTTAGGAAGATCAATAATGTACCAAATATTTTGAAATTGTGATTTAATGTGGCTATAGTTAGGACATTGTAAGAAAAAATGTTTTTCATCTTCAACCCTCTTAATGTCACAAAGACCCCAAATTCTTCAATCCCATGACATTTTAAGAACTTCCCAACACTATTTCAACATGGAGCTCATGAGAATTTGTTCTTATTTTAGCAATGTGGATTTTCTTATTTATGTTGGTTAAATCAAAGAGATACTTTTGATCTTCTAGATTATGGTTGATCACTGTAATGTCCCCATCCAAATAAATTTCATGAAGGAAAAATCTCCACCAATCTACTAGTTCCCTAGGTTGGGGTGGAAACATTTAAACTTGGAATAATGGAGCTAAAAGACCCCAAATGAACCTTAGATTGGCAAATACACATTAAAGGGGATAAAAATAATAATAATAAAGGAAAAATAAGGTGGCATTTGGTCATGAGGGCGCATAGGTGGTGTGGGACCCACACATGGCAAGATTCTCCATTCCACATGACATCATTCTTTCACCCATTCGAATCCAAGGTGGAGTATAACGTTCTTGGTGGAGTTGGAGAGGCATTATTCATGGCATGAATCTAGGAAGGTCGAATTGAAGTGGAAGAGTAACTCCCATGGAAGAGGAAGAGGCATCATAGAAGAATTTTGACACTTGGAGTTAGATTCCCTAGTTTCTATGACAACAATGATGAAGATTCTATGACACATATGACAAATTCGGACCTGATTGTTGACATATGATACAGATGACATGTCAGGGCTAAAAATAGCCACCAATAGGGCGCACAAGGGGAGCTATGGTCAGCCAATATTCCCCCATTCGAATTGATGGAAGAGGAATGCTAGAAAGAGAGGGACAAGTGTCATTCATGAGAATCTCTCCCTAACTTGAGTTGGGAGAAGACTCTTGGATGGAAATAGAGCTATGGAGGCCATTGGAGGTTAATAAAAGATGAGGAGGATGAAGGAGAGCAACTTTGATCATTTCTTATTTGGCACATTTGGAGAGCTTAGCTTGTCCTTGCACGGTGGATGTCCATCCTCCCCGCCTTAGAACCAATTTCGTGGGTGCAAGATTCCTATCCAAGTTGGTTGATGGAGAGGCCATTCGGAACTATCAACATAGCTTCATGGATATGTTTTGATGCAGGTTCAATCCCCCTCTGAGTTCGAGTCCATGTTCACTCTTCCTTTTGTACTCTCATTCTCCTATCTTTCTCTCAATATTCATGTAAAAGTGTGATAACACGCTCCTTGTTGCATATAGTTAATGGCAGACTGTTATTTCAACCTTATGGGAATGCTAATGGATTCATAACTTTGTAATGGATATATCATGAGAGCCACGGCTTGAAACACTAAGCACTTCATGCAATATTTTCCAAGTAATATTGAGATTCGAGCTATTTCCCTCACTATATTCTCATGGTGATTGTATAATGAATTGTATCAGTTTTATATCAGAATTTTATTGAGGTAGTGCATATGATTTGAGCTGCATATGAAATTTAAATGGATGGCCAAAATATTGTATGCAGAACCCTAAAGTCTTACTATAGTTTGTGACATAAATTCATGATCTCTTATCTACCATTTTCTCATAAATTGTATGCTCTAGAAGCTGTTGTCTTTTTGGAGACCTATCCAACCCTAAAAACTGATGTAATGCTGCAAAAATGTTTCCCTTGATGTCCTATAATAGATATAAGTCTCATATTGAAGATTAGGGAAGGACGTACAATGTTTGGAAGGCCAAAATGTCCCTAACCTAGGGGGGATTTCCACCAATCCAATTGACTAGTTTTATTCCAATTCTTCCCTCATTGAAAATTGCAGACCATGAATGTTTATAGTATATGTTTGGGTGTCTAAAGGTTGTATTAGAGTGTCCTATTCCCTCCCAAGTCCCTCCTTGCACAATTCAAAAACATTTGGAATCTTTTGGAATAGTTTGTGTATAACATTCCTAGGTTTGAAATTGGGTGAATTTGAGCAGCTTTGCATAGTAGGGATATTACAGTGGTACTAGAGCATGGTCCTTGAACCTGATTTGGGTGACCATTGATGAGGTAAATAATTCATCCCCCACCCATAGAAACCGAAACTGAAAGTACCTTTAGTGAAGAGGAAGAAGTAGGAGAAGAGGTACATTCTATTGAAGCCATGGCTAAGGATGACAAAGGAACCTCAGAGATGGAGGAGAAAGAGGAGTTTAGGAAATTCATGAAACCATTTTTTGAGGACATGATAAGGAATATAATTCAAGGGTTCATATTTATGGCTATTCAAATTGGGAGCGAATTGGCAACAAGAGGTAGTAGTAGTTCTCATTTTGAGGGAAAAAAGACAGTTGGTGAAAACATTTTCTCAAGGATCGGGCCTCACAATCGACCTAATGAATTCTAGATCTCAGTAAGAGCCACCACACCCAATTTTATTGAGTCCAGAGAGGATCCTAACACTCAATTTGGGATAAAGGAATCTCTAGAGGAATGGCAGCAGTTGAGTGAAGAGTGTAGAAGGACCTTACAATTTGAACAATTCTTCAATGTCTCAAACAAGCTCAGAACTAGAGGAGGTAGCAAAACCCCTTTCCAAAATCAAGAATTGAAGTCTACTATAGGAAAGGTACCCCTTCCCCCCTTTGAGGGCTCGCCACAAAGTTCTGCAAATACTTGGGTGCAAAAGTTAGATGAATATTTTAAGTTGAATCCAATGGTCGAAGATGATGCTTTGAAAATGGCTATTCTACATCTTGAGAGAGAATCAAATGATTGGTGGTTCCATGGAATTAAAACCTTGGTACATGATCAAATCGCATCATATGAAGAGTTTGTTAACAGGTTGGTGGAAAGGTTTGATCGAAAAGACCCTGAAATTCCTTTCAAGGAACTAGCGCAGTTGAAGCAAACTGGAACCCCTGAGGAGTACATGTTGGAATTCCAAAAATTGTCAGTTATGGTTGCTGATATCTCCATGGGTCGCTTAGTATTTCTATTTACTGAAGGGTTGCATGAACCTTTGAAAGGTTTGGTTAAAGCTCACAAGCCAACTTCATTGAAAGATGCCATGAACTCGACAAGAGATCTACAAAATGTGCTACCCAAGACAAAGTATCCTCCCAAGCCCAATTTTCCTTCGAAGTTCAGAGATGACAAGAGACCATGGCAAAAAGATTCATTTGGGAGGGATAAGAAAGAGGGACCAAGTAAGGAAGAACTCAAAAGAAAGAAACCATGTTTCACATGTCATCAACCATGGGTGCCAGGGCATAAATGTGCTAAGGGGGAAGCACACTTCATTGAGGTCTTTTATGATAATGAGGAGGACATGGAGAAAGAAGCACAACATTCAACCCCAAAAGAGGGATATGACACTGCAGCAATCGTATCCGGTTGGACTCTTAATACAACTGTATCTTGTGTAATATGTCAGCCCGTATCCAGGTTAAACTAGCCTGTATCCAGGTCTAGGGAGGAAGATGTTCCATCTTCAAATAAACAGATATATAAATATATAATAATTAATGGATGATCAAATACAATGGATATGGCCGCCTTAAATATGGCTGGGCCATCCACTATTCAAGAGACATTCCTCTTCATAACTATAATAATAATTAATTACTATTACTAATAGTTTATAACCTATTTATTTACTAATTTATTGTTGTAGCAGACACAGTAGAAGAAGATCATCCACCACCTGAAACAGGGAAGATGGCAATACTATCAGGAGTGCCTTGTTTTCACACCCTCCGATGCAAAGGAGTTGTACAAGGGCAGAAGGTTTCAATATTAGTGGATGGAGGAGAAACTCATAACTTCATTGATGAAACCTTGGTGGAGAGGATAAAATTTCCTACTGAAACATTTGAAGGGTTCACAATCATCATTCCAGGTAACCATTATATGGACTGTAACACATGGATTCCAAAGCTACAACTTACCATAGGAAATTACACCTTTACCGATAGTTTCTATGTGGTGAATGTTGCTGATAAAAATGTGGTTTTGGGAGTACAATGGTTGAACTCTATAGGAGAACATAAAGTGAATTACCAAATACCTGAAATGAAATTTAAAGATTCGGAAGGAAAGCCAATATTAGCAAGGGGAATGCACACCTATCCTAACCAAATGGTGTCTTCCCACAATATGAGGTCCATATTGAGACATGGGGACATTAAATAGGCTGCATAATTTTTAATCACTTCCCCCAAACCGAGCATAAAAGTTGCATAACATCCAAGGGAGATAAGGCAGCTATTACACAAGTATGAGAGGGTTTTTGGAGATCTCCCCCCCAAAAGGCCACCTGATAGAGGAATTGAACATACCATTGTTTTGTAGGTAGGTACTTCACCTATCCAAATACCACCATATAGACACCCAAAAAGGTTCAGAGATGAGATTGAGAAGGCTATTAAATAACTCTTGGAGTTGGGGCTCATCGGGACAAGCTCAATTCCCTATGCTTCTTCAGTTGTCTTGGTGAAGAAAAAGGATGGAACCTTAAGGATGTGCATTGATTTCAAAGATTTAAACAAAAAGGCAGTAAAGAATATGTATTCCATCCCTCAAATAGATGATCTCATGGATGAGCTATTTGGAGCAAAGTTTTTTTCCAAAATTGATCTTAGATCTGGTTTCCATCAGATTCAAATGAAGGAGGAAGATGTGCAGAAAACGGCTTTCAGATGTCACTATGGTCATTTCGAATTTCTTGTCATGCCTTTTGGTTTGACCAATGCTCCAACAACCTTCCAATCATGAATGAACAAAATATTTTGCAAGCAGCTCCGTAAGTTTGTTTTGTTTTTTTTATGATATTTTGATTTACAATAAGACATGGGAGGAACATTTGCATCAGTTAGAAGTTGTATTGAAAATAGTGCATGAATAGTCTTTGTTTGCTAAGTTGTCGAAGTGTGAGTTTGGGTTGAAAGAAATTTTGTATCTTGGGCACATCATTGGGAAATATGGGGCAAAGGTACACTTGGATAAAATAAGGGCTATTCTATATTGGCCATCACCTAAGAAAATCATCGAATTGAGGGGTTTTATTGGGATCTGCACTTACTATAGAAAGTTTGTGAAGGGGTTTTCCAAATTGACTGCTCCTCTCACTGATTTGACCAAGAAGGATGCTTTCCAATGGGATGAAGATGTTGGAAAGGCTTTCCAAAGAATGAAAGAGGTAATGAGTAGTTGTCTTGTGCGTGCATTACCAGATTTTTCTAAACCATTTGTCTTGGAATGTGATGCATCAGGGGAAGGCATAGGAGCAATACTAAAGCAAAATCAACATCCCATAGCTTTTGAAAGCAGAAAATTACAACCACATGAGAGGCTCTACTCCATATATGACAAGGAAATGTTGGCCATCATGCATGCCTTCGCCAAGTTTAGAGAATATCTAGTGGGGAACAAATTTATGGTCAAAACTGATCATAATAGTTTAAAGCATTTCCTTATACAAAATGACCTCAATGAAAGGAAACAAAAATGGGTGAGTAAGATTCAAACCTTTGATTTTGACATTGAATATGTTAAAGGGAAGAATAATGTTGTAGCAGATGCATTGTCTAGAAGACCCTCACTTTCTCTTATGGACATTTCAAAAGATTAGAAAGATGTGCTAACAATAGAGTATGCCAAAGATAAATTTGCTTGTGAATTGTTAGATGGGGCCAAGGGAGATGATAGGTATAAAGTATTAAATGGCCTAATCTACTATAAATACCGAATATACTTAGTTCATGGTTCGAATTTGAAGCAAAAAATATTGAATGCATCTCATGATTCTCCTCTAGCAGGCCGTCATGGTTTCTTTAAAACATATATGCAACTAAAACAAAGTTTCTTTTGGAAAGGGTTGAAGGAAGATGTTTTAAAGTATGTGAATGAATGCGAGATATGTCAGCAAAACAAAGTTGAGCACACCCATCCTACTGGTCTCTTACAACCATTGCCTATTCCAGAACAAAAGTGGGAAAGCATCTCCATGGATTTCATCACAGGTTTGCCCAAGGCTCTTGGTAAGGATTGCATTTTTGTTGTGGTGGATAGACTCACCAAATTTGCTCATTTCTTTGCTATTGCCTCATCTTTTACTGCTGCACAAGTAGTTAAGCTATTCTTTATAGATGTTTTTAGATTGAATGGACTTCCCAAAAACATTGTTAGTGACAGGGATAACATATTTATGAGTGATTTTTGGCAAGAACTCTTCAAGTTGGTGGGAACAAAATTGACTCCTAGCACAAGCTATCATCCACAAATTGATGGTCAAACAGAAAGGGTGAACCAATGGTTGGAGGGATACTTGAGAAACTATGTTGGTGGGCAACAAAAAACATGGGTTAAATGGCTACATTTGGGTGAGTTTTGTTACAATACTACCTTTCATATGTCCATTGGCATGTCTCCCTTCAAATCACTTTATGGTTATGAAGCACTCACCTTTGTTGATCACATTTTTGGTGATAGTAGAGCCCCAAAAGCTAAATATTGGATAGAGGAAAGTCAAGAAATTTTGAAGCTCTTAAAAGATGATTTCCAGGTTTCCCAAAATCAACAAAAACAATATGCGGATCAACATAGGAAAGAAATAAATTTTCAAGTGAATGATTTGGTTTATTTGAGGCTGCAACCATACAAACAAACCACCTTAAAAGGAAGAGGATCGGAAAATATTAAGCCAAGATTTTATGGTCCATACAAGATAATTCGAAAGGTTGGGGAGGGAGCTTATGAAGTAGAATTTTCGGAAGGCAGTAAAATCCATAATGTGTTTCATGTTTCATGCCTTAAGAAGGTGATTAGGCAACAAATTTCCATTTCAGAAACACTTCCTCCATTGGATGATGAAGGACAACTCATACTCATTCCAGAAAAAAAAATTTGAAAGCAAGGGAAAGAAAATTGAGGAGCATAACCATAAGAGAATATTTGGTACAATGGAAAGATTTTCCAAGTGAGGATACCACATGGGAAGAGGAACAAATTTTGCAGCATTGAAATTTGGAATTGTTTGGGAACAAGCAATCTTGGGTGGGGAGGACTGTAATGTCCCCATCCAAATAAATTTCATGAAGGAAAATCTCCACCAATCTATTAGTTCCCTAGGTTGGGGTGGAAACGTTTAAACTTGGAATAAGGAAGATACAAGATCCCAAATGAACCTTACATTGGAAAAGACACATTAAAGGGGTTAAATAAATAATAATAAAGGAAAAATAAGGTGGAATTTGGTCATGAGGGCGCATAGGTGGTGTAGGACCCACACATGACAAGATTCTCCATAACACATGGAATCCTTCTCTCACCCATTCGAATCCAAGGTGGAGTATAACGTTCTTGGAGGATTTGGAGAGGAATTATTCATGGCATGAATCTAGGAAGGTCGAATTGGAGTGGAAGATTAACTCCTATGGAAGAGAAAGAGGCATCATAGAATAATTGTGACACTTGGAGCTAGATTCCCTAATTTCTATGACAACAATGATGAAGATTCTATGACACATATGACAAATTCAGACTTGATTGCTAACATATGACACATATGACATGTTAGGGATAAAAATAGTCACCAAGAGAGCGCACAAGGGGAGTTATGGTTAGCCAATATTCCCCCATTCGAATTGATGGAAGAGGAATGCTAGAAAGAGAGGGACACGTGTCATTCATGAGAATCTCTCCCTAACTCGAGTTGGGAGAAGACTCTTGGAGGGAATTCGAGCTATGGAGGCCATTGGAGGTTAATAAAATATGAGGAGGATGAAGGAGAGCATATTTTGATCATTTCTCATTTGGAACATTTGGAGAGCTTAGCTTGTCCTTGCACGGTGGATGTTCATCCTCTCTACCTTAGAACCAATTTCGTGGGTGCAAGATTCCTATCCAAGTTGGTTGATGGAGAGGCCATTCAGAACTATCAACAAAGCTTCATGGATATGTTTTGATGCAGTTTCAATCCCCCTCTGAGTTCAAGTCCATGTTCACTCTTCATTCTCTAGTCTCATTCTCCTATCTTTCTCTCAATATTCATGTAAAAGTGTGATAGCGCACTCCTTGTTGCATATAGTTAATGGAATACTTTTATTTTGACCTTATGAAAATTTTAATGGTTGCATAACTATGTAATGGATAGATCATGAGAGCCACAACTCGAAACACTAAGCACTTCATGTAATATTTTCCAAGTAATATTGAGATTCAAGTTATTTCCTTCATTGTATTCTCATGGTGGTTTTAGAATGAATTGTATCAGTTTGATATCATATTTTTATTGAGGTAGTGCATATGATTTGAGCTGCATATGGAAGTTAAATGGATGGCCAAAATATTGTATGCAAACCCCTAAAGTCTTACTATAGTTTGTGACATAAATTCATGATCTCTTGTCAACCATTTTTTCATAAATTGTATGCTCTAGAAGCTATTGTATTTTAGGAGACCTATCCAACCCTAAAACCTTATGTAATGCTGCAAAAATGTTTCCCTTGATGTCTTCTAAAAGAGACAAGTCTCATATTGAATATTAGGGAATTCCGTACAGTGTTTGGAAGGTCAAATTGTAGCTGACCTAGGGGGGATTTTCACCAATCCAATTGCTAGTTTTATTCCAATTATTCCCTCATTGAAAATTGCAGACCATGAATGTTTATAGAAGATGTTTGGGTGTCTAAAGGTTGTATTAGAGTGTTCTATGTCATCCCAAGTCGCTCCTTGCACAGTTCAAAAACATTTGGAAGCTTTTGGAATAGTTTGTGTATAACATTCCTAGGTTCGAAATTGGGTGAATTTGAGCAACTTTGCATAGTAGGGATGTTACAGTAACCTCCCTATAGTATCTTAATTTTCTCTTGTTCTCTAATTCTTTATTGCACCATAGCTTCTCCTTGAATTTAGATGTAATAATATTTTTTAATATTATCACTATTCTAAAGAGAAGCACCTTCCTTGACTCTCCATTATTTTAAACAAGACTTGGCATCTTAATGCAAACCTTGCTTAAGCCATAGGTGGTTTTGACTGGAGTTTGAAACAACCTCATAAGCCTCTTGTCTCTCATTCATTTAGCATGTTCTTGCACCTTAGGTACCTAGTCATAGCCATGCTCTCATTGGGAGAGAGACTCATTTCTATGAGGAGGATATGATAGGGTGTGTTGCCTTTAATTTTAAGATTATAGGTTATAAATTGCTTTTGGATTTGCTCTATCTTTCTCCATGGTTCTCTATAGATGTTGTAACCCAAAACTTCACATACATATAAGATAACAATAGTTATGAGAGTCTCAAAGAGGAGTTTCTTCTTATCCCAAAGCCAAATGCCCATTTATTTACTGCTATTTTCAATTCCATAATAAGCTTTCCACCCTCCATTTATTCTTTTCCCAATGCTAAAGTTCCAATTAAGATTGTCACGAGGATCAATTTCGAGATATTTCTATGAAGTCACTTCCTCCAAGTTGTTGTTGTCATACATGAAATCAATATAAATGATCTTTTTTGGATTTGATTGTCACAGCCTTTATTTTGTTAGCGAATTAACAATCGTACATATATTGCAACAAAAACCCTTAAGAATTGTTAGTTGCTTGTCAAGACCATAGGGACTCGTCACCATAAGAACAATATCATTAGTGTAAATAAGAAGGATGATGACTATACTAGTTAGAGTCATGCTAACATAGCCTACTTCTTCCAAACAACCCTATAACTTGTCAATGTATATACCAAAAAAGGTAGGGGCACTTGGGACAACCTTGCTTGACTTATATTACAATTAATTTCTTTTTCCAACCCTATGTGCTCCTAAACTGAGCAATAAAATTCTCATACAATCTTATTGCAATAGCTCTCGACTCAAAATGAACTTTTAGCTCTTCTAATCTATTCCAAAGTTTAGTTTCGGGCATTGTGTCTAATGATTTTCTAAGTCAACAAAGCAACACAAATTATTGGTTTATCGACCTCGTTTGCAATGGTCTTAGGTGTTACAATGTGGTTCATAGTTGAAAGATACTCCTAACTTCCAACCTAGCCTTTAGCTATTTTTTTATGACTTTCTAACCATATGTTAATCTTCTTTTTCTAGAATAATTCCATATATCTTGGCTAAAATAGAGCTAATCAAAATGATCCTATAATCAAAGGGATTGTTTTTATTTCCACCTTTAAAAATATGATTAATGAGGCTTTGCGTCTAGGGTTTAGGGAAACCTTGCTTGACTACTAAATTGAAGAGCTTGTGGAATTGAAGGATGAGGATATGCCCACCAATTTTTAAGATTTTCTATTAATATCCTTTGATGTTCTTAATTTCACTTTTGTGAGGTGCTTAATCCCAAACTCTATGTCTTCTAAAGATAAAACTTCTTCCTAAATTGAAAGAGTTTGAATGCTTTCCATAACATCAAGGGATTTGTAAAGCTTTTTAATATAGGAATTCCAATACCTTGAGGGAATCATATTGTTTTATTTATTTTTATGACTCAGATTTTATCAACATACTTTCTTAGGATCTAGCTTATATAGCTGCAAAACCTTCTCTTGCTTTACATATATATATATATATATATATATATATATATATAATTAACATTCCTAAATCAACTATGGTGATTTAGGAATGCCAATCTTAAAGCTTTTCTAGCATAAAAATAAAATTATAAAGAAAACTTTTAACATTCATTTATCCCAACTTTGGTATATCATACCTTAAAAAATGATAAGCAATTACTTTATTTTCTTTATAATTTTATTTTTATGTTAGAAAAGCTTTAAGATAAACATTCCTAAATCACAATAGTTGTTGTAATGAGTTCATGTTATTATTGTAGCAAATTTTTTGAAATTATGATCTTGTGCAAATTATAGATGGCATTATAAGAGTAGTTTTCATCTTCAACTTAGAAAGATGACAAATTCTCTTAATTCTATTTACTGCCTAGAAAAACAAACAAATAATTTGTAAAAATAAAAGTGCGAACTCCATAGAAAGACAAATAAATAATTTGTAAAAATAAAAGGGGACTAAATTCTATTGACTCCGTGGAAAGACAGATAAATAATTTGTAAAAATAAAAGGGCACTAAATTCTATTGACTCCATAGAAATACACATAATAATTTGTAAAAATAAAAGGGCAAAAACGGAAGGCGAACAGCTCAAGAATCCTTTATATTCATAAAATCAGAGGAAACCAGCAATTATGTCAGACTTGGACAATATGGCAAACAGCAGCAGGATTCTGATAATTGGAGGAACGGGCTACATTGGTAGTTATATATCCAAAGCCAGCCTTGCTCTCGGGCATCCCACATTCCTTCTTGTCAGGGAGTCCACTACTTCCAATCCTCAAAAAGCTCAGCTTCTGGAATCGTTCAAGGCCTCCGGTGCTAATATACTCCATGTAAGTTCTCTACCTGACTTTCAGATCAGAACTCATCAGCATGTGGGAATTTTGTACTGTTTATTTTTATGTGGGAAGGATCATTTTCTCATTTATTGTAATGTGTTAATCTGAAAACCAAATAGCATATGGTAGTTCTGCACTCTTCCTTTCTTGTGGGTAATGCCCATTTGATGATGATTCCTCATAATGAGTTGTGAAGCTTGAAGCTTGAGCCCTGATTAGCATATCCCAAAATTGATTGCTTTCTTCTTAAGTTATGCTTATTTGATTTTTTATCTACTGGGTTGTGGTAAGTGATCAGTATGAACTATTTCTCCACTGGGATTTTTTTTGGGTGATGGTTCATATTTGATGGATTTGGATTGTGAGAAGTAATCAGCATATGTTATGTATTGTTTTTTTTTTACTTAAAAAAGTTGGGCATTTTACAGTTGAGTATTGAAGATATTGTTGCACCGAGAGGTGCTCTACAGCCCAGTATGAGGGAGATCTTGTTAGTCGAGTGTTTGTCGAGTAATAAAATAATACAAAGTAAACAAAAAAGAATAATACAAAGTAAAAAGTAATAAATATTATGTCGGCCATAAACAAAAAAGAATAATACAAAGTAAAAAGTAAATATGAGGGAGATCTTGTAGTTTGTTGAGTGTTTGTCAAGTAACAAAATAATACAAAGTAAACAAAAAAGAATAATACAGAGTAAAAAGTAATAAATATTATGTCAACGATAAACAAAAAAGAATAATACAAAGTAAAAAGTAAATATGAGGGAGATCGTGTAATTTCTATTTCTTATTGGCTATGGTAATTTCTTTTTACTAGCTCTCCTTGAATAGCTCCTTGAGTGCAATACATGAGCCGAGGTTTGCACCTCGGGAGATTTGATCCCTCTCGGCGCTTGATAGAGCCTAGGATTTGGATCTAGGCTGGTTCGATTTCCCACCAAGTTTATCACAAGAAAACACACACTAACGGGTACCTTCACGCAAGCTCTCACCATTTCCCCCCTCAGAAGAGCACGTCCAAATTGGTCAGAGTGTGTCTGAAATCCACTTTCTTGGTTTTCAAGGGGGAATTCTACGAACAGATAGAAGGAGTTGCAATGGGATCACCCCTCTCTCCGATCGTCGCCAATCTTTATATGGAAGAATTTGAGAAACTAACCATTAAATCCTTTCCCCTCAAACCCAAGAGGTGGAAACGTTTTGTGGATGACACAGATGTAGTATGTTAACATGGTGACGAGAACCTCAATAAATTCCTCTCCCACCTAAACAGTCGGATAACATGGTGAGGAGAACCTCAATAAATTCCTCTCCCACCTAAACAGTCAGAGAAACAGCATTAAATTCATGATGGAAATGGAAAAGGAGAAGTCCCTTCCTTTCCTTGATGTACTAGTAACTAGAAAATAAGATGGTTCGATTTCCCACCAAGTTTATCACAAGAAAACACACACTAACGGGTACCTTCACGCGAGAAACTAACCATTAGGCACTTGATAGAGCCTAACGGGTACCTTATTCTTCACAACTCAGGATTGAAGCATAATGAGTTGTGAAGCTTGAAGCTTGAGCCCTGATTAGCATATCCCAAAATTGATTGCTTTCTTCTCAAGTTATGCTTATTTGATTTTTTATCTACTGGGTTGTGGTAAGTGATCAGTATGAACTATTTCTCCACTGGGATTTTTTTTGGGGTGATGGTTCATATTTTATGAATTTGGATTGTGAGAAGTAATCAGCATATATTATGTATTGTTTTTTTTTTCACTTAAAAAAGTTGGGCATTTTACAGCTGAGTATCGAAGAGATTGTAAGGGGTCTCATTTGTCTCTCCTAACCATATGTAAGTTAAAATCTTTATACATATATAAAAATAACAATATAGTAAAGAAATCATATTAAAAATTGGAAATAGAAGAATTTAAAGCAATTTTTGCTAGAAGGTATATGTCAAACAAGAAACATCTACCAATATGTAGATCTATCTTAACTTAGGACTTATTAAACACTTGAAAAATTCTAAAACTTTTTTCTTTCTAAAAAACATATGCCAACAAAATATGCAGATTCATCTTATGCCAAACAGAATATGCAGATTCATGTTAACTTCGGATCTCTCAAGCACCAAAATATTTCTTGGTGCTTAATAAATCTAATAAATCCGAAGTGAGGAATTAAGATCTTAAGCACCAAAAGATTTCTTGGTGCTTAATAAATCCGGAGTGAGGATAAATCTTAATTGCTTCTTTCAACATTCCATATAATTACATGGATTTTGAGAACCTATCAATATGATCACCGTAACTTGATTCCTTGTTTCTTTGTTCTTGTATCCCAATTGATCAATTCTCAAACAGGGTGACAATATCTCCCACACAAACTAGATCCAATCCGTCCTCACCAGACTCATCTTGCCAGCTTCATTAGTTGCACATATTGATAGTCTGACTCAAGTTTCTTATACATCTGGGTGGTAGTTAGCAAGAAGGACTACACATAGTTTCTTACATCGGATCCCCTTCGCGATGTAGCCTGTACTCTTTTAGCTGTTATGGCAGGTTCTGTTATGTTTCGAGTGAACAGTTTTTTACTTTATTAAAAAATATGGAGAGGCATTTGGGGCTTCCTCTTGATTATTTTATACTGTTACTTATTTTGGTTATTTGTAGACATTAATATAATTTCTCTTTCTTGTTGCTCTGCATATTTGGTCCTATTCTATGATGGGTTATGGAAGTCAATAGCTAAGTGTGCTTTACAATGTTCTCTTTACTATGGAAGAGATTAGAGTCTACAGTCACTTATTCCATATTGGGATTCCACAATGTAGGGATTCTGCCATAGATTTATGTGACTCGTCATTTGAAAAGAAATGTGCTAGGTCATCGTATATGATGTATTGAGGGGAATATGTTGTTTTAGACAGGGCATTGTAGGAGTAGGTGCAATTCACCTTTGACCTCGTTTTTTTGGATATGCCCAATTGCATAACCTGATATAGGATCAGCTATGTGTAGGGATCTCTAGAGGACCAGGCAAGTCTTGTGGAAGCAATCAAGAAAGTCGATGTAGTTATCTCGGCGGCAAAGGGACCACAGATGATGGATCAGCTGAATATTATCAAGGCCATTAAGGAGGTTGGAACCATCAAGGTACATAATGGTCTTGATGAGGTTTGACTATATGGGTTATAAGTAGATCCAATCCAGCGTTTCAAAATGCTTTCTGACAACTATTAGTGATGATATTTACAGAGGTTTTTGCCGTCTGAGTTCGGAAATGATGTTGATAAAGTCCATGCGGTGGAGCCTGCAAAGACCATGTATGAAAACAAAGCAAAAATTCGCAGGGCCATTGAGGCAGAAGGCATCCCTTACACATATGTCTCAAACAACTGTTTTGCTAAGTATTTTTTGCCAGGTTTTGGGCATCTGGACATTACTGCCCCTCCAAGAGATAAAGTTGTAATATTTGGGGATGGAAATGCCAAAGGTATTTAGAATCGAATCTCTGCTTACAATTTTATTTTGATGATTAGCATGGTTTACAATGTACTTTCTGCTCAAGAATTTACTACCTATGACTAGAATTATATCATGTACTTTGAGTGGTTGTCAATTCACCCCCACAATGAATGCACAGCTGTTTTTGTGGAGGAGGAAGATATTGGAACATTTACAGTCAAGGCAGTGGATGACCCTAGAACTCTGAACAAGACCCTATATTTTAGGCTTCCTGCCAACACGTATTCTCTTAACGAACTTGTAGCTCTGTGGGAGAAGAAGATTGGCAAGACTCTGGAGAAGTTCTATATAACAGAGGAAGAGTTCCTGAAAAAAATTGCAGGTGAGGATTTGGAATTTTTTTCATCTTCCCGACATTTAAGTGCAAATTCTTTTTCCTCCTTCCCCTGGCATTTAAGTGCAAATTTTCTTTCAAAGAGTTTTATGCATATATGTTCTTGCTTCATGTGTATCGATTTAGTTGATTTTGGTAACTAAAATGTGGGGGAGAATTTCTATGCTTGTTAATCTCCTTAGACTTTAGAATGATAAAATAACTTAAATTTTATAAAATGCTCTGGTGGGTGATGCAGAAACACCATTCCCATATAATGCTGGCTTGGCAATTCAACACTCTATTTTTGTAAAAGGGGATCAAACAAATTTTGAAATTGGATCTGATGGTGTAGAGGCCAGTCAGCTCTACCCAGATTTGAAATACACCACTGTTGAAGAGTTCCTCAGTCAGTATGTCTAAAGTAGCTTGTGAAAGGTGCTTGGAAGAACAATAGAGGGGTTAGATGCCTTTATCCATTTTAGATAAAACTGTTGGCAGTTACCAATTTTGGCATTCCTATTACATAATAATTTCCAAGGTTACTGATTCCTTTTTTTTTGTAAGTTAAGGAGTTGTGTGGATACCCAATGATCAATCAAGTTGGGATTTTGGATAAGCTCAATATCTACAGTTGTATTAGGTGCCTTAATCCACTTTAGATAAAACTGTTGGCAGTTATCAATTTTGGCGTTCGTATTACATAATAATTCCCAAGGTAACTGAGTCCTTCTGTTTTGGAGGTTAAGGGGTTGTGTGGATAAACCACTGATCAATCAAGTTGCGATTGCGATTTTGGATAAACGAAATATATACATTTGGGTTTTTACATAGATTTACACTGCAAACTATGCTGTGCTGTTGTCTTCCCCTCTTTGCTTCATTGCAATCCCTTATATGATTATGTAATATCATCTAACAAGGTGTTGTATAGAAATTTGCTTTCAATAGATTGTTTTTGTTTTCTTTCAAATGTTGTGATCTATATCTCACAAAATATATTATATTCTATTAATATTATATATTTAATATTATGATATATTAAGCTATTTTAATACATTATAAATTGTTCGCATACTTTTTGGATGTCATTCGTTGTGTCTTTTTAAAGTTTTTCCAATTGTTTTCAAAATGTATTCAGTTTTGATTCGTTGTATTCTCTTTCCTCCTTGGATCATATAATGTTATGGTTTCATGTTTGTGAAGCTTTCATATGAAGATGCCATTTAAATATTAATCTTAATGGTGTTTTTATATTCAAGTTTTTTTAGTGGAAAAATCACTTTCCTGCTATTCGGAAGGAATTAAGGAAAGCTAGTCAGTCCATAGGGGATCAACAAAAGCATCATGTCACTTACTAAAGTTTATGGTGAAAGTATCATATTTAATAATTTTTTTTATATAAAAATGCCATTTAATAATACCAATTTTAATTGTGTTTTTATTTTAAAGCTAAGTTGAACTTTCCATAAGGCGAAGGTTTGTTACACCCTCTAAGGGGATAATGATGTGTTTATATTATGCTTATGTTCAGTTTTGTTTTTTTTTAATTTTCTTTTCTCTTTTGATTATGTAATTTTATGGTGTCATGTTTATGAAGCTTTTATATGGAGATGCTATTTATAATGCTAATTTTAACTATATTTTATGTTAAATCTAGGTTGAATTCTTCATTAATAGTATTATGTTTAAGAAGTTTTTACATGAAGATGTCATTGTTATCACACAGAGTGTAGTTGCCTACTTAAATATCCTATCTAGGATGGTAGCGGAAGACAACTAACCGGTGACACCTAAGAGGGCGTTGTTGCCGCCGAATCAGCACACCTGGTTAACGCAGCAGAAAATCTTTGCTACTGCTCGGTGTACCCTTGGGGGAAAGTCTCAAGTCAAGGCTGTCACTTGATCTTGACTCCCTCGTTTAGGCAAAACTCCCAACAAAGCCAAGGGGGGTAGTCCCTAAGGAATGTTCCTAAGGTCTTTAGAAATTCTAGTGAAATAGTTAAAAGGTGTTTTATGTTTTTAGGAGTTTATTAGGGTGTTGATTAGAAGGGTTCCAAAATAGATTTGCAACAGAAATTAAAGATGCTTTCACCAGCATAAATTTAGATAACTGCCAAAATAGATGCACAATGTCTTGAGATGATATTAAGCAAATGTAAAGTGCAAAGGACCAGTGCCTTATGGAGTCAACACAGTATATAAGTAATGTTGAATGAAAGGGAAATGTTGTGCAAATGTCACTTGGTTAATTTTAGATTGTTATGATATGAATATTTGTTAGGGAAAAGGGGGAACTCCCGAGATACCGTGAGGTACAGGGAGGAATGTCCGGAATTTAGAAATCCGTGGCTCCGTACAAGGACATGTGGGTTGGAACGGAGTCTCAAGTGCAGTGTTCAACACTACACCAACAAGGATGTAGTCTAACTGGTGCTCTGAGGTCGCCTCCCAGTGGTTCCCGCGTACTTAGTCAGAATTTCCCCACACGAAATCCAATCGAAGTGTCGGATTTTCACTTATGTTGAGAGGTGGTTGATTTTATTGAGTGAATATTAAGTTAGGTGTAAATTCCGGTTTTGTTTGAACAATTTGTATTGTGGAGAGATGGAGAACTTAACCAAGTAAATTGTAAGATATGGTTCACCGAGTCTATGCGTCACTTTCTGATCAACCACCACTAATCGGCAATGCCTTTTGGCGGTAGTGAGAGCATACATCGTGGCGACGAAACTGGTATTATTAAACAATTAACTTTGCAAAAATGACTAAAGAAAAACAAGAAAGGCACACACCTATGTGTCACTTTCTGATCATCCACCACTAATCAGCAAAGCCTTTGTGTGGTGGAGAGAGCATACTTCGTGGCAACGAGGTATGTGTTATCTCTACTTTACGCTTGCAAAAAATATTACAATGAGCTAAAAATGTTAAAGTATACACCCTGCACTATCAAAGTGAGTGTGAACTTTGTGAGGTTAGAAAAAATCAATCGCAAAAATTTGACAAAGATACAAATCCCCCAAGGGGGGATGGGGTGTGGGCGCTGCGTATCTCACTGCTCTTGTTTAAGTGTTTACAATAAAGCTAAAAAAAGAATGCCTCTTTAGTCCATTTTTATGGTTCTAAAGGGCTTACAATAACTTAGAATGAAAAGCCAGAAGAAAGGGGTCCTTGGAAACTAGAAAGCCTTTTTTTGTGCTTTCTGGCTAAAAATGGCCAGAGTTTCTCTCTGTATTTCTTTGGACCTGCTAAAAACCAACAAACAAACTATGTTAGAAAGTGGGGAATGAGTTTGAAAAAATAAAAATAAAATTGAAAAAAATTTGTACTTCGAAAAATTTTGAAAATTTGAAAAATGTAAGTACAGAAGTTTGAAATCTAGATCTACTTATGAATAAGCTTTTTAAGAAAATGAAGATCTAGATCTACTAAGAATGCTTGAGAAAAACTTAGATATGAAAATGATAAGCAAAAGGAAGCCCTAGATCTAAAATTTCTAAGCAATATGAAACAAAAAGGGAAAAAAGAGAGTTTTTGGTTTGAAGAATGATGGATGAAGCCCTTCAAGCCAAAGCTTGCTTGTTTGATGTTGCTCTTGGAGGATCCTGTAACAATACGTTAGTTTAGAAAGCATTGCTGAAGGAAAGAGAAGCTACAATTGAGTTCAAATCCCCGTGAGCCTTGTGATCTGCAACTTATAAAACAAATCTTGCCACAAAATTGTTAGATCTAGTGTGTTAGAAATAAAAGAAAACCGGAAGAGCCTAAATACAACTAAATATCTTTGGCTACTTCTAGATCTCTAAGATTCAAGCACAAATAAACAAGTTAACATCTGCAAATGTTTATCTCTTATCAACTAAGCTAGATCTATCAATAATAGAATAACAAGACAAACATAAATCCACAATCTCACCTCATAAAATAATTATTCCACACACTTGCACAAGGTAGACCTCCAAAGTCTTCAACATGTATTCACTATTATAACACTTTACAAAATGGCAGAGAATCTATACATCCATGAAAATCAATGGAGCAAGAGCTTGCTTGTATAGCCTCCAAGAGGAAGAGGTCGAATTAAGAAAGGCATGCGAATTGGTTGAGAGGGCAGCCAAGTGTTGGAGTTAACTCCAATGTAATCCCTTATTCGATGGAGAGATGAATGCATGGAACGTTGAACTTGGAGTGGGTTGGTGTGATGGGATGAGGTGGCTGCCACCTCATGGGAGGGACGCCCCTCTCCCTTGGAAACTAACGCCCAAGCCTCGGAGTATTCGCCCATCAACTCGTGAGCATGGATCCGCCCACGTGAGGGAGAGCACATACTTAAATAAAATATTCCAAGTTTGATAGTTATCCTCACTCTAAAGTGACGCTTTAATATTTAGGAGTATTCACCCTCCTCATTAAACCATAAAGCCACCCTTCCATATGATTTTTAAATTAATTTTTTGACTTTTTTAACTTTTGTCTTCTAGTGCAATTTGCTCTTTTTTAGCAATTAAATGCCAATTTCTCAACCCAGAGGCGACGTAATCACCTAGAACCTGGAGAAAGTGGGCATTAGGGTTAAGAGGACGCTGTGAGCGTCAAAACGAGCATCCCCACACCAAATTCCGCCTCCATACGACACTTTTATTACACTTTGAATTTTTCCATTTAAACCATTAAAAATGGTCTAATTTACGAAAAAAATGATTTTTGTCGGAATCGACTTAAACTCCTGGGGGACCTAGTGCATGTCCATACGACTTATTATTGATGGCTAGCATGTTTAACATACATAGGCACTTAATAACCTCCCTAAGATCGACCACCATGGAAAATACTCCAGCGTTGGAGGTATGAGTGAAAAACTCAGGAATTATACGCCACTGAAGCGCAACGCATAATTCCTAAGGAAAAAACACTCTAGAGTATCCCCTTGATGGCAAACCCTAAGGTAGGTTAAGCCTTTTACAAAAGTATCATGCTTAGACCAACTTATTACAATTCTCCCATGGGGGTCTGGACATGCAAAAGTTACAAAGGGCCAAAAATTTGGCCTGATAGACTTCTGAACTCTGACAATGAACAACGTAAGTTGTTCAAGTCTTCGAAGGTTCACAAGGAATCCACTAAGTGCAATTTAGTGGATAACAACAAGAAAGGGCAATGATTTGAGTTGGCTAGACTAATAGGCACTCAGAAACATATCTTTATTAGAACTGAGAAAAAGGGACTTGACTTGTGGAGCTAGTGGGGTAGAGGTTGTTGGGAGCCTCGTGGTACTTTGTGTCTTCCAGTTGAGCACCTAGCAAGTTTTGGGATTGACCTGTGGAGCTAGTTGAGAACCTTGTGTTCTCAAGTTGAGCACCCGACAATCTCTCTCAAATCGAAAGAGATAGTTTCTCAGGGTAGACACATAAAGTAGCTTAGCTTTTTTTTTTTTTTGGAAAGACCTTAATCCCGTAAGTTGAAGTGAGATTTAAAATACATTAAAACTTACAGGACCATTTGCACAACAATCATTTACAAGTCTTTACTTCGAAAGCATTTCACATTTGAGCTTAATCTTGTATACATATCTTTGGTTCATTAATTTGTTTATTTACTGCAAGTACATGTTTAATGTAATGTTTTGATGCTATTGGAAAAGTTTTTGATAAATTGATTATTGTGACTCCATAGCCCGAGTAGAGAAGGCACTGGTCTTGTGGCATAGTTATTTATTTCTCTCTTATCATATTTGGTTTATTTTTTAGAAGATTTTGCTTGTCATTGAAATCATTGCATTACTGCACGTTTGACTATCATTTGAATTTTTAGTAATTTACAACTTCCGAAAACAAACTCTAAAAAAGAAATTTAGTAAGTAGGGACAACCCCCCTTGACCTTTAGGAGTTGTCGTTTAAACAGAGGAGTTTAGGACTGAGGTGACATTGGGTTCTACACTCATAGTTTCCCTCAAGAACACACATAGCGGTTGAGAGACTTAATCGTGATCAAGTGTGTTTCAAGCGGAAACAATCCACAGAGCAAGACGCCCTTGAGGACCCACCTGGGATTAGACCTAAGGATGAAAACCCATAAATTGTTCCCCAGAAAACCAAATAATAAAGCCTAGAGAATTTTTATAAATTTTCACTTAGGGTTTGAACAGTGAACTTTAATGGTGACGATTGGAATGGATCCCAATATAACAAAAATATTTCGAAACACACCTGGATATGCTTGTGGCCGCCTTGCAAATTGATGATCTTTCCAAAATGAAGCAATCTAGAGTGAGATCCAGCATCCCAAGTGAAATCGTTATGCGTCCAAGATGGCCAATGCGCCCTTCCCTACCAAAATTATCTGCAGTAAGAATCTATCTAGACAAGAAATAGCTATAATGCAAGAAAGATGAACCAAAGAGCATCAATATGATCACAAGATACAATAAAAATACTCCCTGGAGTCAAAACGTCCCGAGGAGGAGAGATGGAGTCTCCCCACAATAGCGTCCTCCTTCTCTACCACACGACCTCTGTAGAAAAAGTCATGGAGAAAGCTAGATCCACAATGATGTCACAGAGAAAAGACTTTACAATCACTTGCAAGAACATTCATCAAAGCATCCAAGATATTTGCAAAAATATTCTTTATTATGCCGAAAATCCAAGAGCCCAAAGGTACCTTTACAACAAGGGGGGTCTCTTCCTTAAATAGGAATAAGAGAGACCAAAACCCTAACCACTTTTTGAATGTCCCAACCACTTTTTGAATGAGTGGTGGAGATCAAAAGATAAAACAATAATAATCGACGTCTAAGATGAGTCGGAAATACAATACATGGATCAACTCACTAAAGAGGGGGTGTGCATTCACTAAGTGGCCCTAAGGGGGTCGCACCACATGACAAATGACTAGGACAAGTGTAGTAAGCACATGGTGGGGCTAGGAGGTGTTTATATCCTTCACTAGTATCACCCCATGACACAATGATAAAGAATATGACCATACATCACAAAGTGACCAAAATGACCAAATTGTGCCTCCCTCAAAAGCATCATAAGTCATCAAAATAATGACCCATAATGTGAATGGACCCCACTGGATGTTGCAAGCTGTACCGGAAGGTATGGTATGCATCACAAATAACCTATGAACAAACCTCATGCCAATTCCTTGCCTCAAATTCCCAAATCGATTTCTGCAGTGACCATTTTATTCCATTTTTAATCCTCGGAAAATCACGTCTAAAGTAATAAAATTCCTAGAGCTCTCTGCTTGGCGCCCTGGGCACAAATCTGACTGTACCAAAGTGTCTGGGGGTATGGTAATATGGTAATAACAAGTTGTTGGATCCCATACTCCCTCTGTAGCGCCCGAGGAGAACCAAATAACAATCCAACTGTGTTGGTTGTCAGGCCATTTTATAATGGAAAATCTGCAATAAAGTGACAATCTGAGTGAAATCTCATCCGGAAGTGCCTGTAACTGATATCTGAGTGTGCCAATGGACTCAGAAGGTCCAAATGAACTAGATATGAGTACCCATACACCCTATGGCTACTTGGATAATCATCCGTAGTCTCAACCATGCCCGGACAAATAAAAATAATGGTCTGTAAATAATAATAACAATAAAAATCCACCAAACCATCATGTGAAACCTGTGTCTGGTGAATGGAACCATCAAATGGGCATCATAGGACCATAAATCATCAACCTCGAACATCACTGGTCCAACTTATCTCAGATCCTATGGTTGACTTGGTCAAACTTGGTTGATCAGGTCAAGACTGATCAAAATATGTCTCAGGCTTAAAATGCCTTATGCTGCAAGTGCAAATGGATAAGGTATGCTCTTTTAATCATTCTAATAGCAAGAATTAAAGTATAAAGTAGCATTTCACTGGCGGTTAAGCAATAATTATATCAAATCTAAGTCCAAAATTAAAATAATCAATTACTCAAAACAAAACCTCAAGAATATACTCATTTCATGGTCGTGATCATTTTGCTTTAAATGGTGAAGGTGAAAAATGCAAGGCTAGGATAAGGGGATGACTTTACTGACTCAACACTGTGATACTTTGGATAAGGGAAAAGGAATACACACTCAAGCATATGCTGGATAATATACACACAGGGAATGGCACTGTCTCACAATGGAATGAGTTGTTTTGAGAGGTGCTTATTCAACCTTAAAAAATGTCTACAACTCACATCTAAGCTTAAACCAGCTCCCTGAGGATCTTTACCAGAACCGTCGTAACTAAGTGCACAGCTATCAGCTACCAGCTATGGAAGATGCAATTAGAGAACTATCTATATCAAAAGGATCTTTTCCTATAGTTGGGTGAAAAAAAGAAGAAGTCGACAACCATGAAGGACGAAGAATGGGAGGTTCTTGACAGAAAGGCACTAGGAACAATATGGTTGTGCCTGGTAGCGTCAATGGCCTTCAACATTTAAAAAAAAAAGACAATAGAAGATCTGATGAAGGCATTGGCTAAACTGTATGAAAAACCCTCAACCTCCAACAAGGTATTTCTTATGGAGCATTTATTTAATATAAAGATATCATAAGGTGGGTTTGTTGTTGATCATTTAACTGAGTTTAACACGGTCACCAGTCAATTAAGTTATATAGGAGTAAACTTTGATTATGAAGTTAGGGCTCTTTTGATTTTGTGCTCATTGCCAGAAAGTTGGAATGGCTTGGTCATGGCTATGAGTAATTGTTTCTCTAGTTCAAGCACTTTAAAGTTTGATGATGTTGTTGGTGTCATCCTTAGCAAGGAAATGCGACAGAAAAGCACAGGTGAGACATCGGGTAATGATTTGATTGTTGAAAATAAGGGAAGATAAAGCGAGGGAGGAAAGGGCCCAGGGAATCATGGGAAGTCTATAAAGCCTGGGCATATTCAAATCTAAGGGAAAACTGGAGTGATGGCATTGCAAGAAGAAAGGACCCCTGAAGAAAGAATGTTGGTCTATAAAAGGAAAACAAAGATATGGACAACCAGAGAATAATCAAGAAACAAAAGTAGTAGGTCATGTGTTGCAAAATGCTTTAATCTTTTCATTAGATAATATTACTTATTCTTTGATGTTAGACTCGGGGATTTCATTTCATGCCACAACCCATAGGAAATATTTTCAAGACTATGTTCAAGGTGATTTTGGATAAGTTTATTTGGGCAATGATGAACCATGTAAATTGTTGGAAAGGGTAAAATATGGTTAAAATTAAATAATGGAAACCAAAGGTTATTGAAAGAGGTAAGGCACAATTCCTTATTTGATAAGAAATCTAATTTCAATAAGGTGGTTGGGAAGTGAAGGTTGTATATCTACATTTATGGGCAATGATGAACCATGTAAAATTGTTGGAAATAGTAAGATATGGTTAAAATTACATAATGGAAACCAATGGTTATTGAAAGAGGTAAGGCACAATTACTTATTTGAAAAGAAACCTAATTTCAATCAAGCAGTTGGGAAGTGAAGGTTGTATATCTACATTTATAAAAAAAAATGGAAGGTCACTAAAGGATCATTGATAATAAAAGGAGAGAAGGTAGGTATGTTGTATTTATGTATCGATAATGCTGGATATTCTATTGTTTTCGCTTATACAGAAGCGGATGCAACATTGTGGTATCATAGGCTCAGGCACATAAGTGAGAAAGGGATGTAGATTCTCCACTCGAGGAATTTGTTTTCAAGTCTAAAATAGGTTGCTTTTGATTTCTGTGAACAATGTTTATGGAAAATAGAAAAGAGATTGATTTCTTAGTTAGGAAGAAAAATAAGAATGAAAAATTAGAGATTGTGCATTAAAATATATGGAGACCGACTCAAGCATCATCTCTTAGTGGTGTAGTGATTTTATACTTTATATAATTAAAAAAACACAAAGAACAAGATCCACAAATTTCTCTCACTAGTGAAAATTTAAAATAGCAATTTAAATCTTGTTCCAAATTCGACCAAGCCTCGACTAATTTATTCTTAATTAATTTAAAATAAAAAATATTACCCTTATTTAATACTTTTTTAAATATGACAATATAATTAAATTAAAAATAAAATAAATAAAATGTTTTCTTTTAAAAAGAATATTACCCTTATTTAATAATTTTTTTAAATATGGCATTATGATTAAATTAAAAAATTTTAAAAATGTTTTCTCGATTCTTTTGATTCTCTTCAAACATTTTTTCAAAGGATGGATTCATCGATGAAAAGATACTCTCTTCAGCATTTTCCAAAGGGATGAATTCATCGATGAAGAATGAGGAATTTAATTTTAGTAGAAACGGATCAAATCGTGACTTGAAAGTTAAAGATATAATGTCATCGTGAAAAAGTCGGACAATGTGTGTCATTGTGCCAGACAACCATGATGTAGATTCACTTTCGTAAGAGTCTAACGACTTTTCCTTTTTCAAAAGTTTAGTGAGAACAATTAGAATACAATGTTATGGTGTGGCCAGGACTTTAACATGACTGCCCTTCACTTTAGGTAAGCCAATCTGCTTTAAGTATTATGACAGCCCAACCTGCAAACAGTAAGTGCTTGGAATACTGAAAAGAGTATGGACAATGGGCTATTGATTAATTTAAACTATATAATGTGTAGGTTTCATAGAAATGATGCGAGAAAGTTCAGCTCCTCACTGGAACATGGCGAGTAAGAGCAACCCTCGTGGTGGATTGACATCATTCGACGATTCCTCTCATCCTCTCCTTGAAAAGTCCAAGGATCATCAGAGAGAGATTTCCACTGTTGAGAATTATTCAGCAATTACATATAACTATGGACACAGATCTTATCATGATATATGTTTCCTTGTCATTTTTGTGATATCTGTCCTGGCAACCTATGCAGGGGGTGTGTTTTCCATTACTCATCATAATAACAATTATAAGCATGTGGGATCCTTTGTCTATCACCATGATTCCAGAACCTGTGTGACAGAAGTTGCTGATCACGGTTTGGCATCATCTAAAGATGATTCACTGCTGATTACTAGAGATAAATTTAAGGATGAACAAATAATGCTGCACACATCGATCTCTAATAAACTACAACTGCAATTTCAGCATCTAAGACATCTTTCTAAGGAATTGGTGTGGATGCTTGCAGTCACCCTGATTTTCAGTCCTCCTTGTCTATTTGGTCTGCTGTGGCTGCTCAACACTTTCACAACACACATTGTCTATGCCTGCCTTCCTTTCTTCATTCTCATTCCCATTTTTATGAATGTCTTATGGTTTGTGGCATGTGCAGTCAATCAACATTGCAAGGAATCGTTTAGCCTCGCTCTCCGGATTTCTGCATTTCTGTTTATATTTGCATTATGTGGGGTCATTGTTTGGGTCATCTATGCAAACAGAGACAGCATAGAGTTGACAATTATAATTCTTCACACTTCTTCTGAAGCTCTTAGAAGGAACATTGGGTTGTTATTGGTTTTGCCTGGATTAACTTTATTGCTCTTTCTGTACTTGGTTTCCATCATAGTTTTCCTCTACTTTGCCCGTATGAATGGTAAGGTTATACCCAATTCAAAGATTGAAGAGTATGAGTATTTATGTGCGCGAATCAGTGGGATTGGTTGCTGTGTATGGAAAGAGGACCCATGGGTACCTGCCTACTATGGAGTAGCCATTTTCGCATTTATATGGTCTGCAACAACAATGTTTGAGGCTCAAGTTTATGTAATCAGTGGTACAGTTGCACAGTGGTACTTTCAAATATCTGGGACCTCTTCAACTGCAACCATCAGAAATTCTGTCAGGTCAGGAGTTTCTCTTTTGTTTTCTGTTCTTAGCTTTCTTTGGGCAGAGAGGTTATTAAATATACAAAAAAGAGAGCTGGGGACGTGATCAGGTAAAAACTTGAATCCGTGGATACATAGTGGGCAAACATAATCTTTCTCATAAAAACATTTATAAGCTGGCTTGCCCACCAAGTTTAGATTGGAAAATTTGGATTAGAGGAGACATGTGGCATCAGACATAACTGGGGAAAGTTAAAAATCTGTTTTGGAGTACTTTTTTGTTAAGTTGTATTGGAAGAATGTTCTTGAAAATTCAGCGTTCATCCATTGGAGAGCCTTCCTGTTTGGAGAGATTGCAGAATATAGTTTTGATGCGAGACCAAGCGTTGTGTTTATGTTTTTGAAGGTGTGAATGGATGTGTTATTTGATTGAGGAAAATGATTTTTTATCATTTATCTATTTGCTGAAAACCAATGTCTGGGTGTGTGATCATTGCTATTTATATGGATTTTCTTTCCTAATATAAGAATTTTCGAAAAAGACACCTCACCAAATCTATCTAAACTAGTCATGAGTTTTTGCTACTGAAATTTGCAGGAATGCATTTGGTCCTTCATTCGGTACGGTTTGCTTCTCGGGCCTAATCTTTGCAGTGGTGCAAATGGTTCGAGCTGTTGTTGAAAAGGCACGCACCAATGCCAAAGGCGCTGCTAGATCATCAAATCATGGCATCATCCATTTCGTACTTGGTTTCTGTCTGAATTGCATATTTTCAGCCATCGAGTTTGTGAATAAGTTCACCATCAACTTCGCAGCAATTACAGGAGAAAACTATTGCTCTTCTGCTAGGATGGCATACGAGCTTCTCAGGAGAAATCTTCTCTCGGCTGTTGTGGTTGAGACGGTCTCAACACGCTTATTGTTTGGAATTTTTGTGGTTGTCTCTCTTGTTTATGCCATGATGGTAAGCAAAGGTTTACTTATAATTCTCCCTATTGCAATATTATATATCCAAGATCAATTAATGGGCAATGAATTATATTATATATCCAAGATGAATTAATGGGCAATGAAATATGATTTGATACAGGTATGGGTAATACTCAAGGCTGCAACTTCACTTGGAAGGGACGCCTATTACGTGACAGCTTTTGCGTGGCTAGTGCTTTTCGTTATACTTGGTTTCTTTGTTCGTATTCTGGACAATGTGATTGACACTGTTTATATTTGCTATGCAATAGATAAAGACAGAGGATCCATATCAAAATCAGAGATCCATCATGTATACGCTTTGCTTCCGCTTTCGAGAAATGAAATCTCTTCGCTTGCTACTGTTTAGTATTTTCACTTTTCATGAAACAAAGAGACAGAAACCATGTGCAGATCACTATTTGGACTTTCGACTTTCACTTTTCACTAGACAGAGAAACAGTAACCATGTGCACGCCACTATTTGGACTTCCGACTTTCTCTAGCATGTGATTTCCCTTCCTTCTCGTCTCATAAAAAGAGGAGAAAGGAGATTTCTGATTACTGTATGCTTTTATTTTTATCATACGGAGTTAGAATTGTTTTAGTGGTGATGAATTGTGGAAAGTGGGCCGGTCAGAGAATTCACTAAAAAGGGCATAAGTTTGGGATTCAACAATTTTTTCAGATTGTGAAACATCTTTTACACACAGATAACCAGAAGAAGGAATTTTGATTCATGTTGAGGTTTCGATCTCCTCTTGGTATTCATTGTAAAGCATCTTTTACACACAGAAAAGAGATAGTTAAACAGAGGAAGGAATACATTTTAGTGTTTGTCTTATCTCTTCATGGAAAGATATGGAAATGTCAATAACACAAATTCCTATTTTTCTTTCAACTTTCTTTCAATCTTATCACATTTAAGATATAATTAACATATTAAAGATTTTTCAATCTTATCAGATTTAGGATTTAATTAACAAAATCCTTTTTTTCAAATTTTCAGATTTAAGATGTAATTAAAACAAACATTAACACAATTTTTTTTTCATTCAATCTTTTTATATTTATAAATATCAAATCTTTTCATATTTATAAATATCAAATCATATTTATGATATGATGTAATTAGCATATTGAAAGATTTCAAGACTGGCTTTTCATTCTCAAAATAATAATTGAAGCATCCAAAAGAGTTTCAACATATGTTCCTTCACAATGATATAGGCATGAAAGGGGTATTGATTTTGTTTGACCACTCAATTCGGAACTCTACATCCCACATTGAGAGACTCTTTCTTTAATAAAGATTTTCTATAAAGAGACTTCTTTGCTGGTTAGGTTTATAAAATTCAACTACACAAGAGTGGGAGGGGTATAATATTTTCTTGCATAATTATTCATTGTTGCATTTTGATTAGTTAGCAATCTAAGAACTTTAGAATTGCATTACAATTAAGGAAAACAATAAATTGAATTTAATAAGAATATTCTAATTTCAATTTTGAGAAATTGGTTATAGTGTTATGATAAACCTTTTTCTATTTATAAGACACAAAGATTGTAATAGATACTTCATTCTAAGGTCTTATTCAAAGAGTCCTTAAATAGGAAATGTGGCTTAATATAAGAAATAGAAGTGAAGGGGATGGATCAACTAAAAAAAGTGGTCTTTTAAACTCAAACTCCCTTGGGGATTTGTCATGGATTTTGATTTCTCAAAGATTATCATTAAAGAAACAATTGGAAAATACCAAGTTTATTAATGTTTTGTGCCTACAATTTGTAAAGGTGGAAACTATTTGTCTCATATTTTAGAGCTACAAGTGCTCACAAGAATGTTGGATGAGAGGTTCTTTTGGAAAAGTGCCTTTTAAGGGATGATGTGTCTTCATTTCCATTGGTAAGGAATTAGTTTGCCGGTGTTTAACACCCACGCCATGGAAAGGTAGTGTAGAGAGTCAATGAATTCATGCTAACACCTACCCTATGAGAATAAGGATGGGAAACCACCCTACTACAAACACCACTAACAAGGAAGGGAGAAAGTGTAGAGTTGCCACTCAATTTAAGGAAAAAACTAAGAAACGCTACATAAAAGGAAGAGAGGAAGAATACATAAGTGAAAAAAGCCTCTAAGGTAATTAGGTTTTAATTATAATTAGTCATCTAGGGGTGTAGATTAATTATGGTTTCGAACAAGTAATTAACAACAGAATAATAAAGGAAATGAAAGCTACCCTAGGGTTAAATCCCAATTTTCTTTGGTGAACTAATAAAACTAAGTGTTGAAAATGAAAGAGAGAAGAAAATAGGAACCCTCACCCATATGAGAATTAATGTAGGTGTTAAAGACTCTTGGGAAAAAGATGAGAGTTGTGACACATCTCTAAGAGAGTATTCCACCCTTAAATGATCCTCCACGTGTAGCTTCGTTTACACTAATCTCCAACACAAAGTAATAAAGGAGTAGTTATGAGACATATAATTATATAAAAATATGTAATGAATAGAGACCCAAGTTCCCTCGTAAGTATTTAATACATCATTTTCCCTAGCTCTACTAAAACCTTCCTTGAGGTTGCAGGGTTAAATCATCCAAAGTATGAGAGGACTAAGTCTTTTTAGATGCCCTACAATGAAATAATAAGCCTGGAAGATTTGATGTTAGGATCCTACCCTAACCCCTTAAGTATATAAATAGGATGCTATGTATTAAGGCCCTCTCTATTAAATAAGGCCCATGAAGTAGATGTAGTGTGAAAAGCAATAATTGTAAGAAGGCTCACTAGAAGGTTCCACCTACTAGAAAGTTCATTCTCTAGAAAGTACCTAGAAGGTTCAACCTACTAGAAAGTTCATTCTCTAGAAAGTACGTAGGAGGTTAGATATAAATTATACAAAGAAGTAGAAGCAAGTAATGAGATGACTTGTGAAGTATTGTTCTATTTGGAGCTTTGCTCAAGTGAAAGGTTGCCCCACCTCAAGAGGCAAGTGAACATCGCTTTTTGGCTATCATAATACAAGGATATATTTCTCATATATTATCTTATTTGTTTATGGTATTTGGTTTTATGCATTTATAATCTCTGTATACCTGGTTGTGTTTCAATTTTAAGGGCTAAGAAACACTACAAGTGGTATCAAATCCCTTTCTTGAGCCAACACACCTGGATTTTAGAAGAAAAAATAGGCTAGAGACAAGTTTTAACATATTTAAATAACACAAAGATCTACTAGTCGGTGGGTAAAATTATGGTTGGGAAATAATAGACGCGGGAAATACAAGTGGAGTCACCTTGTTGGAAACCCCTGTAACCCCTATTGGTACCACTTCAAGTAGTATCATGTGAAGAACCTGCAATAATTAATTAATGAAAACACACAAAATAGCAGAAATAACAGAACTCGGAATCACTTTTATATTGATCACAGGCCACTTTGAGGGGGCAACCTCCTTTGAGCAAGCTCAATACAAATAACTTCACAGTACCTTCATTGGTCTCAACACAAACTTATATACTAATTCTAGGCGCCAATACCATGTGTCAATACAAACCATGGGCCAATACAAAATATGGATCAACAATTACTACGGGACGACTTACAAAGCATATGCGTCTAACAACAATAATACAAACTATGGATCAACAAATACTACGGGACGACTTACAAAGCATATGCATCCAACAACAATATACTAACAAAGTAAATACAAGGGTTGACATGGGTTCCTAACATCCCCTCTCCCTTAGAAAAATCTTTGTCCTCAAAGCTTTAGATGTGGAAATTGATCCAGAATTTGAAGGAGTGGTTCCCTTGTAGCATCCTTGGGTTGCATTCCTCCCCACTGACGCCTTTTGAGTTTCAGGGAGGATTGCTTGGAGGGTTGTCGACGAAGAAGGACCATATCAGCTGCGTGAAAAGTGCGCTCAGAACGGTGCTGATCGGATTGTTGTTTCAATCAAATTCTTGCCATGTGAAGATTGTTCTGTAGAATGAGAAGAATCTGATTGCGGTTTTGAAGAACCGAGTCAATTTTCTGAACTGGGGAGCTGCTGAGCGTGTATGGAAGAAGAACTGGTGGTGCCTATCCATAAACTGCTTCATATGGTGTCCTTTTATATGTGGTATTGTACCACTGGAGTGCTTCGAGGAAATCCATAGAAATAGTTGTCCACATATGTGCAGGGATGGGCAAGGGTTCGAGCAGTTCCGAAAGGAGTGTCATTTCACCCTTGTTGACCTGGCAAGTATCACACTCAATTACCATCTGGTGAATTGTCATTTTCAGTCCCTGCCAAAAGAAGTTTCATTGTTCCCGGTCATAGGTTTGGAGGAACCCAGAGTGCCCTATCGATGAAGAAGCATGGAGTTAATAGAAGAGATAGCCCTATTGAATAGATTGCAACCAATTTGGAACAAGCATAGAAATAGCTGTAAGAGAAACTGGGTCATCAAATTGGCGAGAAGAAGCATCTGCCACCATATTATCCTTACCCTGCTTGTAAGTGATCGCATAGTCATAACCCATGAGTTGGATAACCCATTTCCGGTGTGCTATTGAGGAGAACCGTTGTTCCAGAAAATGTTCCAGACTCTGGAGATCAGTCTTGATGCAGAAATAATTTCCTAATAGGGATGGCTGCCACTTCTGTACTGCATGCGAAATAGCCATCATTTCTTGCTGAGATGTAGATGCGGCTAAATGTTTACCGGAAAGGGTTTACCGGAAAGGTCTCTCGAAGGTGGCAAGCCCACTGGTGCAACAAAGACACCTGCATATCTATCCAAGGAAGTGGTGGAGACCGTTGGTGGGTGCATCTGAATGGAATGGAGCTGAGCGATGACACCATGTGAATTCTTCTTAAGGATCTTTTCCAGGCGATGTGAACTGATGATGCGGAGAGACCCTAGTTGTAAGCCCATAAATTTGTGTTGTGTCCCATTGACTGAAAACTGCATCCAAAGTTTAGCAAAATCCCATAAGATGGGGCCAAGTGTGTGTAACCATTGAACGCCCAAAACCACATCACATCCGCCTAAGGACAAGGCAAACATGTCCGAGCGCAGGTTATAATCTTCCAGAGAGATACGCACATTGTGACACTTTCCCTTGCAAGGTAAGGTGCCCCCATTGACAACCATGACTTCAAAGTTGGAGCAAGGATGGACAAAACAATCAGCATGTTTGGCGATCTGAGGGTCAATGAAGTTATGAGTGCTACCCGAATCAATGAGAATTGTAAGAGGAAGCTTCTTGAAGTAACCCCTGATCCACATTGTTTGGGGGGTGGTAACGCCGGATAAAGCATGGAGAGATATCTCTAGGTCGTCTTCCTGAGATGGGAAGTCAATAGGTGGCTTCTGAATGTCGACCTGATCATCCGGTGTATCTGAAGCTTCTTCACCAACTTCTGAGGCGGGCGGAGAATCCACATCCAAGAGATAGAGCTTTTGTTATACACATCTATGTCCCCGAGTGAATTTTTAATCACAATTATAACAAAGCCCTTTTTCTCTGCGTGCCTGCATCTTTGTTTCAGACAAATGCTTGATAGGAGTTGGTCGAGGAGTTGGCGGGATGGGAGGTCGTTGAGAACCCATATTTCGGAAGGGAACAAAAGTGGGTTTGGAGCACTGTTGGGCGGAAATATTGTCTTCTGCCAACTTAGCCAACCCCAGGGCTTCCATCATTGTGTTGGGACAGAACATTTTGACCTCTGGGTGGATTTCATCCTTAAGACCACTGATAAAACAAATCCTGTAGAAGTCATCAGACAATCCTTCTGTGTGGTTGGCTAGTTTCTCAAATTCTGTCTGATACTCTCTCACAGTGCCAATTTGACGAAGTTTAGTGAGTGTTTCCGATAAAGTTATCAAAAGCACTAGGACCAAATCGTTGCAAAAGGAGTTGGCAAAAATCTGTCCATTTTGGCTCGTCATGAGCCCTAATGTACCAACAGTACTATTGAAGGGCTTCCTGTTCCAAATGAAAGGATGCAAGTGGAACTTTTTGGACATCAAAAGTATTATGCAGACTGAAATACTGTTCTGCACGATAGATCCATCCAGTCAGATCAATACCATTGAAGCGAGGAAATTCAAGCTTCGGACCACGAAAAGTGCTGGAAGAAGAGAACCCATTGGCTACAGAAGATTCTTGCTGTCGGTTATTATTCATGGTTGAATGCTGAAAATGGAGGCTGAGAAATTTTTCATCCAGATCTTGGAGTTTGGTTTGGATGCCTGCAAGTGCTTCCTCCATGGTTTTTGCTCCTATGCGGGTGACAACCATAACCAGGAGTTTTTTTTTTGGGGGGGGGGGAATGGATAGAAAAACACAAACAAAAGCTTATTTAGTAAAGGGAAATTTGGATTTGGGAAAAACTCGGATGGGTAATTGGGGTTTGACTAGGTTTTGGACACTTTCTGATGGACAGGGAAGCAAAAAATGGGGATTTCAGAAGCAGGGTGAAAAAATGAGAAAATTTGTTAAAGAGGGACAAAGAAGTAGAAATAGGAATGAACACGGTGCAAAATTTGGAGGCGAGTGGGTGAAAATTGAAGAAGTTATGGCAAACCCTAAAAATAGACAAATGTGAGATTTCTGGCTTTGGGAAGTAGAATTTAGGATAGGGGTCCTCAGGAATGAAATATGCAGAATGGGATTGCAGGGGTGTCTGGGAAGTTTCAAAGGAAACGGAGTTAAAACAAGGGAGATAAGGAGTTAAATGAAGTTTTATTTTTTATTTTTTTAGAATGGATTTGCAACGACGCGGAAGGGATAAGAAATAGATAGATCTTCAATGGAGCGGAAGGGATCGGCAAAAGATGGATCTGAAATGACGCCGAATGGATAAAAAAACGGTTGGATCTTAACGGATTTCAGAATAGATTTGAAATGACTCAGAATGGATTTGAAACGGCGCGGAAGTGATCGGCAACAATTCAGCTGAAAATAGATATGGACCCCAGGTATGTGCGGCTTCCTGTCGGTTCAGGGGATCCACTCGGCCACCAATGTTGTCTAACGACTTGCGTATTGGAGCAGTACCTCTCACTCCACGGCTCAGGTAAAACTGATAACCGCTTTGCCACAAACGACAGCTCTCGGTTTACCTCATGGTGGGAACTAGTCAATCAGGTAGGGGGTCGTTGCCCTTTTTGCTGGCAAGTCCTCTCAATGGACCAGCTACGTCGGGGTTCGTGTGGTACTCCCTCACAATGAGTTTTAGGGGCGTATGCCCAAGTACTTCCCACAATTAAGCGGATAGGGATTATTCCCACATCCGAAGCTGCGACAGATGCGAAAAAAAAAAATTGCAGAAATTTCACCCAGCAAGGCCAAAAAAGTGCTTTGATACCAGATGTGAAGAACCTGTAATAATTAATTAATGAAAACACACAAAATAGCAGAAATAATAGAACTCAGAATCACTTTTATATTGATCGCAGGCCACTTCGAGGGGGAAACCTCCTTTGAGCAATCTCAATACAAATAACTTCACGGTACCTTCATTGGTCTCAACACAAACTTATATACTAAGTCTAGGCGCCAATACCATGGGTCAATACCATGTGTCAATACAAACCATGGGCCAATACAAAATATGGATCAACAATTACTACGGGGCGACTTACAAAGCATATGCGTCCAATAACAATAATACAAACTATGGATCAACAAATACAAATACTACGGGACGACTTACAAAGCATATGCATCTAACAACAATATACTAACAAAGTAAATAGAAGGGTTGACATGGGTTCCTAACAAATCACATCAGACAACACTTGTATATGAATCTCACTCACGTACCCTTGGGTATATAGGAAGTCCCCTAGGTATACCTAAAACCAACTCTACCTAAACAGATCCATTGTATGGTTACTATATTACACCATCAACACTCAAGGAGATCACTCTCTAGTACTTGTGTAGTTGGGAAATACAACTAAGGGCATGGTTGAGCCTCCTTAGATAGTGTCATGAGATTTTGGAACAAGTACTATTGTTGGACCCCACAAGTATGTCAAAGAGTTATAGCACCTACAACTCCCTTGTCCATAGGGTCATACAAACCCTAGCATCTGCTACACAATCCATGAAATTCCTAAAGATATATAAAAAAAAAGTATGGATCCTGACTGCAGCCTTATAGGAGACCTACCTCAAAAGAATTTGTGTTATGTGTTGATCACCATGGAACAACTCTCCAATAACTTTTTTGTGGACCCATGGATTGAAGGTCCACACCAGATCCACAACGAGGAGGCCACAGTCAAGGAATTAAGCGACAAGATAAACGGACTTGAACTAAAGCTAGAAACCAATATCATCAATAGTGTCATCCAACTAGATACTAAGCTTGAGTTACTCCAATCTAAATTGGACACTTTCATGGAAAATGTAGGTCTCGTGATTAAAGTTAAAGGGATTCAACCGGAGTCACTAGAGAAACCAAAGGAAGTTGAATCCTCCAATGGTGGTGGGTATCGCAATGGTTCACACTACCCTAAAACTCAAAACAACATGTGGCACTACTATCCCAAAGTAGATATGAATAAGTTTGGTGGTTTTGACCACACTAGTTCGGTTACCTAAATGGAGCACTACTTAGTACTTCATGGTATTATTGATGATATGATGAAACTTTGATTGGGGGTCTTATACTTGGATCAAAAGTGATGGTAATGGTGGAAATACATAAAAAAAATCCTATGCATGCTACATTACCTGGAGTGTGTTTGTGAAAGCCATCTATGCTTTTTTTGATAGAGAACCTCAGTACTTGGGAAGGCTGACCAACTTATGCCAAATAGGCACAACAAATGCTCGTTTCTTACTCGGTTGGAGGCCACTCAATGATCTCTAGAATCCAAGACAATTATTCATGCACAAGCCAAAAGATCCTCTTTCATTTCCCACACTTGCACCTCAATGGCCCATACTACAACTCCCTCATCTTCTCAGCCCCTAAAAGTCCACAGGTTTTTCCTAGTATATGGAAAAATTCCAACAACTCAAACTTTGTTATAATTGTAATGAGAGGTATGTTCTAGGCCACAAATGTAAAGAACATAAATTATTTATATAGATGTGTCCAACCACAACCAGTTGGAAGACATACTAGAGGAAGACACTCCTGAGCATGTAGGTGCAAAGACCCCTCCTATTCATTAAGATCCAACCCTAGATGTGCCTCAGGAAGACCCCAATAATTCCAGTGGCTACACTTGGAAGCAAGATACATTGAGGTATACGGTCCTTTTTTTCTGGTACCAAATTCAACTTTAAAGTAAAGGGTACTAGAAGATTTGCATTCATCTCCTATGGTAGGTCATTTAGGCATTAAAAAAAATAATTGATGCATTGGGCGATCTTTCATTTGGGAGGGAATGAAAAAGGACATGTGTATTTTTGTACCTAAATGTGACACTTGTCAAAGAAACAAGGGTGAGACAATGAAGACCCTAGGGGAATTGTAGCCATTGCCAACATTAGCCACTATTTGGATGGACATATCCATGGATTTTATTATTGGTCTTTTGAAAGTAGGAAACAAATCAATTATCATGGTGGTGGTTGATTGACTTTCTAAATATGCTCACTTATGTACCGTCTAGCACTCCTTTACACCAACAAATCTTTCCCAGTTTTTTTGGATCAAAATTTTAAGGTACACAATATGCCTACCTTCATTGTGTCTAATAGGGATCCCACATTCACCAGCAAATTTTGGCAAGAGTTGTTTACACTACAGGGCACCCAGTTGAAAATGAGCATAGCTTATCATCCCCAAATAAATGGTTGTAAATAAGCAGTCAACAAGTGTCTCAAAAACTATTTGAGATGTTTTGCATAAAAAAAGAAACACTAGTGGACACAGTGGTTACCTCTTGATGAATAATGATATAATACCACCTATCATGATGCTACCAAAATGAACCCATATGAAGTTGTATATGGATAACAGCCACCTTCAGTGGCTTCATACTTACCATGTACCTCTAGAGTGCATGCAGTGTGTAGTTAGCTTAACAATTGAGAATCCATCTCAATACACTTAAGGACAATTTGGCTATGGCTCAGAATTGCATGAAGTAACATGTAGACAAACATTGACCAAAACATTCCTTTGTAGAAGGAGATTCGGTGTCCCTCTGTCTCTAACCCTATAAGAAGACATCTCTTAAATCTAAAGGCCATCAAAAGTTGTTACCAAAGTTGAATGAACCATATCATATTGTACAATGCATTGGACAAGTGGCTTACAAATTATCCCTTCTATCCCACTCCAAGATCCACCCAATATTTCATGTGTCCAACGTGAAGAAAGTTGTGGGAAAAAATTGTCGAGTTCAAACCACATTACTAGAACTTGATGAAGAAGGATCCATTTGGCTCCAACCAGAAGCAGTTTTGGTTACCAAAGAGCATCACCTATGTCAACACACTATATAAGAAGTCACGGTCCATTAGAAGGATATCTTGCTCAAAGATACTATGTGGAACCATTCTCCATTTTGAAACAATTTCCCTGTCTCCAGCCTTGAGGACCATGTTGCTTTCAAAGGGGGGAGAGCACATTAAGGTCCTACCCTAACCCCTTAAGTAGATAGATAGGATGGTGTGTATTAAGTCCATTTCTATTAAATAAGGCCCATGAAGTAGATGTAGCATGTAAACCAATAATTGTAAGAAGGATTACTAAAAGGTTCCTCCGACTAGAAAGTTCATTCTTTAGAAAATACCTAGAAGGTTCCACATTTTAGAAAGTTATTTCTCTAGAAAGTAAGTTACTAGGAGATTAAATAGATAAAAGAAGCAGAAAAAATTTAATGATATGTCTTGTGAAGTGTTTTTTTTATTTGGGGTTTCGCTCAACTGAAAGGTCACCCCACCTTAAGAGGCAAGTGAACATTGGTTTCTGGTTATCATAATACAAGGGTAAATTTCTCATATTTGTCTTATTTGTTTCTTGTATATGGTTTTTTGCATTTATAGTCTTTGTATGCCTGGTTTTGTTTCAAGTTTAAGGGTTAAGAAACACTACATTTGAGCCAAAGTAACAACAAGATATCCATTTTAAGGTGGTGGAGAAGACAAGCGCAAGCAACTCAATAACCTAATAAGACAAATAGAAAGCTAAATCATTTTTTTAGACCTGTTAATAGAATTAGGAAGCTAGATAAAGGTTTGACACTAATTTGCGTGTGCATTTGCAAGATAATGAAAGATAGAGAGAGGAAATGAAGAGTGATCAAATACACCTAAAAAGAGAAATTTAATGGTATAAGTAAGCTTATCAATGACCACAAGGCAGAGTTGAATGACAAAATGATTGTTATAGAAGAGTACCATTACAAAAACGTCAAACTATGAGGTTTGACCATGTATCATGAGTTTCTCAAGTCACGATGCAAGGATATTCTTTTCTAAGATAAGCTCTTTGTTCCACAAGTCATGAACACAGTCATGGTATAGCCAAGAAATCCATAGTATAGCCAGGAAATCCATGACTTTCTTTGTGCCTTAAGATTGACAAGGGTTACGAAAGATTTTAATCATATGACATTATAAATAGAAAACCGAAATGAACCCCAAACTAGACACAAAGAGCAAGGAAATACCCCCCCCCCCCACAAGTGCCCCAAATGTGTTATAGGGTCCCACCCTAACTCCCCTAGTTAATGGAATAGATTGTAACTTAATGTATTGAGGGCCATGTTTATTAAATAAGGCCCCATGAGATAGTGGAGTGTGAAATCAATAATTGTAAGTGGCATCATTAAAGAAGGTCCACTTGTTAGTAGTTGAGCACTCATCAATGGAGGTCCACTACGTGGTCAGGATTTTGGTCAATTATAAACTACATGTAGTAGTAGAATCTATGTAATTAGTTGTCAAGTGAATAATATCATATTTGGGTATTTTCTCATGTTATAGGTTTCCTTGTCAAAGAGGCAAGTGAACATTGCATCTAGTTCTGAATAATAATGAAGGTTTTCTTACTATTTTTATTTTCCAATTCTAGTTTTGTTTGTTTGTTTTCTATAGCTATATTTTCATTTGTATTTATTTGTTTATTTACTTTAAGAATCTATTTTCCATATGTGTTTAACTAAATATTATGTTTCATCTAACAAGGAACACCACAACTGGTATTAGAGGACTTTCATTCGCCAACACATACCCTTTTAGAAGAAAAAAAATAGGCTAAAGATGTTTTTGTTGTCTTTAAATAACATAGAGATCTGTTGTTCAGCAAGTAAATTGGTAGTTGGGGAAGAATATTGTTATGTACCAAATTCCCAAAATATCATAAAAATAGGAAGAAAGAGTAACCCGGCGCCTTGAGAATGAAATTTAGAGATGAATAAGAAGCTTTTCGAGGTGACAACCTCTTTTAAAAGTGTATCAAATGAAAAAGATGAGATGATCTCTAAAACTAGGTATTCTTGGTATATATAGGAGATAAAGGGTTCAATGACAATTAAAGACCTATCTAACCATACAATTACAGTTAAGGTCCTAGTCAACCAATAAAGAAAATAGTATAAAATAACATAAATGTTATTTCACAATATCTAGGGATTAACATGCCCCTTCCCTTGAAAGAAGTGTCATCCTCAACACTTGATCAATTTTGAATGTTTCTGAATGAAGAAATCATATTCTTGTCTTGGCTCTTTTACTAGCAAGTTATTACACTTGATGAGGTACTTAGTAATTGCTAGATTCATAGTAGCTTGATCTGTATTTCAAGGATTATTTCAGGTTCTAGAATGATTTCCCTTCTTCATCAATATCTGGTAAACTAGCCCAAATTGGTATCTTGTTTCCAATTACCTTTTTTAGCCAAGAAACATGGAAGACTATATGTACATGTGAAGATGGAGGAACCTCCAATTTGTAATCCATACTTCCAATCCTCTACAACACCTTATAGGGACCATAGTAATTTGTGTTGAAATTTGGTTGAGCTTTGATATTTAATTCTTTTAGATGGAGAGACTTGAAGCAATGAGACAATTCAATCCATGAAATTCATACAACCATAACACAAGATATACCCTGGGAAAATCCTCAAAATTATGAGAACAAAAACCCTAGCAATTCTTCTCAGTATAATATAATGGATAGCAGAGAATGCTTTCTTTTACAACATAGCAGATAGATTTCGGAAGATAAGATATCACCAAAATTCTTGGTGAAGATACAAAACCAATAGAGAAGAGAGATCAATCATATGTGTGCCCGACACAACAATAACAAGCACGAACAATACCATGCACAAAGAGAAGCGCCTTGCCTTCAATGGAGAAGAGAATTCGCTTCACACTATGGATTCAACAATCATGTATATCATATTTATACATTCTTCTCTTCTATTTTTAACTTCTAACTTCAGGATAAACTCACCCTCAAACTGGATGTATTAATATTCCATGGAGTGGTGCACCCCACTTCTCATGTAGTGCTTCATCTCACTGAGTTGTCACTTAGGATGAACTCGCCTCTTACCTGAAAGCTTGCCCACTTAATAAGGTGGCTAACTTAAGAGTCGACATACAAGTGCCACAACTCACGTGTCATCTTTTAGTTTAACATAAGTGTCGTCATGCAATAACACTTAGTTAACTAGATCTTCTCTTTAACTTAAGTGTCATATTTTAGTTTAACTAAAGTGTAAATACTTTAGTTAACTTAGTCCCTTTTATTTAGCACTTAGTTAATTGAAATCATGTTGATTGATTTACTTGAAGTGACCACTGTGAGTTCTTTAGTTTAACTGAGACATATCTTTAACTGATGTTTTAACTGAAGCATTGATACTTAACTAAAGCTTTATAACTAAAGCCTTAATCATTCGAGTTCTCTTTAATTAGTTGAAGTGTCTACATGAGGAATTTCGAATTTGTTAGGAACCCGTGTCAACCCTTCTCTTTACTTTGTTAGTATATTGTTGTTGGACGCATATGCTTTGTAAGTCGTCCTGTAGTATTTGTTGATCTATAGTTTGTATTAGCCCATAGTATTGGACGCATATGCTTTGTAATTCGTCCTGTAGTATTATATGTTCCATGGTATTGATCCATAGTATTGGCGCCTAGACTTAGTATATAAGTTTGTGTTGAGGCCAATGAAGGCACCGTGAAGTTATTTGTATTGAGCTTGCTCAAAGGAGGTTGCCCCCTCAAAGTGCCCCGCGATTAATAAAAATATTTTGTGATATGATATATCGTGTATTTCATCAATTAATTGTTGCAGGTTCCTCAGCGCACTTTCTCAGGCTCGTTGGGTGAAATTTCTGCCAAAAAAATTTGTTTGCATCTGTTGCAGGTTCAGCTCTGGGAATAATCCCTATCCGCTTAACTGTGGGAAGTATTTGGGCATAAGCCCTAAAACTAATTATGAGGAGTACCACAGGAACCCCAAAGTACCTGGCCCATTGAGAGGACCTGCCAGCGAAAAGGGCAACAACCCCTACCTGATTGACTAGTTCCCACCCATGAGCTAAACCAAGAGTTATCGTTTGTGGAAAAACGGTTATCAGTTTTACCTGAGTCTTCGAGTGAGGGGTACTGCCCCAATACGCAAGCCGTCAGACAGCATTGGTGGCTGAGTGAATCCCCTGAACCGTTTGGAAGTCGAGCATACCTGGGGTCCATATCTATTTTCAGCTGATAAATCACAGATTACGTCTGTCCAGAATTATTTCTGATCACTTCCGCGCCGTTGCAGATCCATTTGTTTTCGATCACTTCTGCGCCTTTGCAAAGCCATTTTGGGAAAAAAAATTATTTTTTATCCATATCTCCCTTGTTTTAACTTCGTTTCCCTTGAAAATTCACTGACACCCCTGCAATCCCATTATGCATATTTCATTCTTGAGGACCCTATCCCAAATTCCACTTCCCAAATCCATAAATCCCACATTTGTCTATTTTTAGGGTTTGCCATAACTTCTTCAATTTTCACCCAATCGCCTTCAAATTTTGCCATAGTGTTCATTTCCTATTTTTGCTTCTTTGTCCCTCTCTGACAAATTTTCTCATTCTTTCACCACGCTTCTGAAATCCTCATTTTCTGCTTCCTTGTCCATTCGAAAGTGTCCAAAACCTAGTCAAACCCAAATTACCCATCAGAGTTTTTCCCAAATCCAAATTTTCTCTTACTAAAGAAGCTTCTGTTTTTGTTTTTCTACCCATTCAAAAAAAAAAATCCTGGTTATGGTTGTCGCTCGCACATGAGCACAAATCATGGATGAAGAACTTGCAGCCCTCAAAACCAAACTCCAAGATTTGGAGGAAAAATTTCTCATCCTTCATCTTCAGCGTTCAACCATGAACAATAAACAACAGCCAGAATCTTCTACAGACATTGGGTTCTCTTCTTTCACGCAATTTTCGTGGGCCGAAGCTTGATTTTCCTCGCTTCAATGGTAATGATCCGACTGGATGGATATACTGGGCAGAACAATATTTCAGTCTGCATAATACTTTTGATGTCCACAAAGTTCCACTTGCATCCTTTCATTTGGAACAGGAATCCCTTCAATGGTACTGTTGGTACATCAAGGCTCATGACGAGCCAAAATGGACATATTCTTGCCAACTCCTTTTGCAATGATTTGGTCGTAGTGCTTTTGATGACTTCACAGGAGCACTCACTAAACTTCGCCAAACTGGCACTGTGAGAGAGTATCAGACAGAATTTGAGAAACTAACCAATCACACAGAAGGATTGTTTAATGAATTCTACGGGAGTTGTTTTATCAGTGGTCTTAAGGATGAAATCCGATCAGAGGTTAAAATGTTATGTCCCAACACAATGATGGAAGTCCTAGGGTTGGCTAAGTTAGCGGAGGACAAGATCATAGCCCAACAACGCTCCAAATCCACTTTTGTTCCATTCAAAAATATGGTTTCCCAACGACCTCCCATCATGCCAGCTCCTTGTACAACTCCTATCAAGCATTTTTCTGAAGCAGATATGTGGGCACGTAGAGAAAAAGGGATTTGTTATAATTGTGATGAGAAATTCATTCGGGGACATAGATGTGTTGAGCAACAACTCTATCTCTTGGATGTGGATTCTTCGCCTGCCTCTGAACTTGGTGAAGAAGTTCCAAATACACTAGATGATCAGGTCAACATTCAGTAGCCGCCTGTTGACCCTCCGTCTCCGGACGACCACCCAGAGATATCTCTCCATGCTTTAGCTGGATTCACCACCCCACAAACAATGCAGGTTAGGGGTTACTTCAAGAAGCTCCCTCTTACAATACTCATTGATTCTGGTAGCACTCATAACTTCATGGACCCTCGGATCGCCAAACATGATGATTGTTTTGTCCATCCTTGCTCCAATTTTGAAGTCATGATTGTCAATGGGGGAACCTTACCTTGCAAGGGAAGTGTCGCATTGTGCGTATGTCTATGGAAGATTATAACCTGCGCTCTGAAATATTCTCCTTGTCCTTAGGCGGATGTGATGTGGTTTTGGGCGCTCAATGGTTACGCACACTTGGCCCCATCTTATGGGATTTTGCTGAACTTTGGATGCAGTTTTCAATTAATGGGAAAAACACACATTTACGGGCTCGCAACCAGGGTCTCTCTGCATCATAAGTTCACATCGCCTGGAAAAGATCCTTAAGAAGAATTCACATGGTGTCATCACTCAGCTCCATTCCATTCAGATGCACCCATCACCAGTCTCCACTACTCCCTTGGATAGATATGCAGGTGTATTTGCTGAACTAGTGGGATTGTCGCCTTCAAGAGACCTTTCCGGTAAGAATTTAGCCGCCTCTACATCTGAGAAGTAAATAATGGCTATTTTGCATGCAGTACAGAAGTGGAAGCCATACCTATTAGGGAATTATTTCTGCATCAAGACTAATCACCAGAGTCTGAAAATCTTCCCAGGACAACGAGTCTCCTCCCCAGCACAACTTAAATGCGTTAGCAACCTCATGGGTTATGCCTATGAGATCACTTACAAGAAGGATACGGACAATTTGGTGGTGGATGCTCCTTCTCGCACATTTGATGACCCAGTTTCTATTTCATCTATTTCTATGCTTGTTCCAAATTGGTTGCAATCTGTTCAACAGGGCTATGTCGTCTATGAACTCCATGCTTCTCCATCGGCAGGGCACTCTGGTTTCCTCAAAACGTATGAGCAGGAACAGTGTAACTTCTTTTGCCAGGGACTAAAAACGAGAATTCAACAGATGGTGGCTAAATGTGATACTTTCCAGGTCACCAAGGGTGAAATGACACTCCTTCCAAGATTGCTCGAACCCTTGCCCATCCCTACACGGATTTGGACAGATATTTCTATGGATTTCCTTGAAGGGCTCTAGCGGTACAATACTGTATCTAAAATGACTCCATATGAAGCAATCTATGGTTAGGCACCGCCAGTTCTTCTTCAATACACCCTCAGCAGTTCACCAGTTCAGGAAATTGACTCGGTTCTTTGAAACCGCGATCAGATTCTTCTCATTTTGCAGGACAATCTTCACATGGAAAGAATTCGAATGAAACAACAAGCCGATCAGCACTGTTCTGAGCGCACTTTTCAAGCAGGTGATATTGTTCTTCTCTGTCTACATCCTTCCAAGCAATCCTCCCTAAAACTCAAAAGGCATAATATTCTCTCTCGATCTATCACAGAGGTTATAATTCAGTGGCACGAAATGTAACTAGAGGATGCTACATGGGAACCACTCCTTCAGATTCCGCATCAATTTCCACACCTAAAGCTTTGAGGACAATGCTTTTTCTAAGGAAGAGGGGATGTTAGGAACCCGTATCAACCCTTCTCTTTACTTTTTTAGTATATTGTTGTTGGATGCATATGCTTTGTAAGTCGTCGCGTAGTATTTGTTGATCCATAGTTTGTATTAGCCCATAGTATTGGATGCATATGCTTTGTAAGTCGTCCTGTAGTATTATATGTTCCATGGTATTGATCCATAGTATTGGCACCTAGAATTAATATATAATTTTGTGTTGAGGCTAATGAAGGCACCGTGAAGTTATTTGTATTGAGCTTGCTCAAAGGAGGTTTCCCCCTCGAAGTGGCCCACGATCAATAAAAATATTCTGTGATCTAATATATCGTGTATTTCATCAATTAATTGTTGCAGGTTCCTCACGGAATTCTCTTGATCTCTATGCTTTATCTTTCATTTATTTATCTCTTACTACATGGTCAATATGTGCTAACTTTAATTATCCATCACATTACATTATACTAAGAAGAATTATCGATGTTGTGATCATATTATATTATTCTGGACCAAATGATCATATGCTAAAGTAATTCACTTTAGAGGTGATCAATCTCTAAAGGAGACTTAATAGCAATCTAGTGATCATGGCTAATAATATATCACACAACATTAAATGTTTTTAACAAGTATTTAAGCATGACTTTCATATGGAAGGTCCACCTCTATACGAGAGGTCCATCTCATGGATACCTTTATACGGAAGGTTCACCTCTATACGGGAGGTCCATCTCATGGATACCTTTATACGGAAGGTTCACATGATAATCATGACTTGACACACACAAGTTCGGAGCCTTTTCCAACAAGACTTTACAACATCATTACTTTGATCAATTACCTCTATACAGGAGGAATAACCTTTACACGGAAGGCAATCAAAGTCCTCACCTCTATACGGGACGATCAATCTTGACTACACAAGATTGGTTTGGAGAATGTCTCCTGAAGCTGTATATTTAACAGATTGGTGCTAATTTATTATCCCTGTTTTGTTGCTTGAGGGACATTTGTTTGTATGGTTGTAGCCGTAAAAATACCAATCTCCCACTTTAAATTTCCTTTCACTATGATGTTGATCTACTTGTTGTTTTATTATATTTGATGCGATGGATGGAGGATGATAACCATAAAGTGCCATAAAATGTGACATTTTTTATGAAGTATGGAAGGTTGTGTTGTACCACCATTTTTCTAAGGGAAACCACTTGACCGATTTTGTTTTTTTATTGGATGCAAAGCAATGAAGATACCCTTCTAGACATTTATTCACAATCCCAGTTTTCCCATTAAATTAAAGATGGTAAGAGGAGTTGTTAGCCAATTGAGAACAAAAATAAGAAAATATTATTTAGTTCCAAAACTTAAAAGTGAAAATTGGATCTTTGTCACTTACAATAATCTTAGGAATTCCATGTATCTTCTTAATTGTTTCCATGAATGTTGTAAATATTGTACTTGCTTTAAAAGAATGAGAAAGAGAGCAGAAATGGGCATACTTTGTGAGTCATTCCACCACTACCATGATGACATTTTTTCATTCAGACTCACTTACGTAGACCTATGATAAAATCCATTGAGACTTCTTCCCAATGCGGACTTGGTATGGCTAATAGTTGTACAAGATCTGGTGTCTTGATTGTCTCTCCCTTATTCTGCTAGCAAACCAAACATTTTGTCACAAAATTTTGGACATCAGTTTTAAGATCTTCCCAAAAAATCCTTTGTGATCTTATGGTAAGTTTTAGGAACCTTGAATAACCTCCTATAGGTGAAGTGTGCAATTACAAGAGGACCTTCTATTTAAGTTGGGAATTATTACATAAATATAGGTGATCTCGGTACCATAGTGAATCATTTTTCCATAAAAAAATTATCTAATGCACTAGAGTCCTCTGGTAGTTGTTGAATTATCTTGCATTCCTTCTGATACTTATTCCATTCTACCATTGCTTCTTCCAACCAAGCAGATTGTTGAATGAAAATAGCACAAGATAATCCCTATGTGTCTTCTTCTTTCCTTGAAAGTGCATCTACCACCACATTTTGTTTTCATTTTTTGTAGATAATTTCAAAGCCATAACCTAGCTTCTTTATAACCCAATTGTGTTTCTCTTCTAAATATAATCATTGTTACAATAAGTACTTAATACTATCATGTTCTATTCTTATCTTAAAGTGTCTTCGTATCAGGTAGTGCCATTTCTTAATTTCATTAGTATTCCAAACATTTGCTTTTATAAATTGGTTTGAGTAAGTTCTTTCCTTTAAGTTGGAAACATTCAAAGGCAAGGGGCCTTCCTTCTTGCATTAAAATTGCACCAATGACATACCACAATAAAGGGCTTTTTGAAGTCAAGCATGGCTAATACAGAAGTTGTACACATAGCCTCTTTAATTTTTTCAAAAGCTTTGATTGCTTCTTTGAGTCCAAGAAAATTCCTTGTTTTTCAATAACATTGTTAGAGGTGCTACTATTTAACCATAATTCTTGATAAACTTGTAGTAATAGCCTATCAATCCTAAGAATCCTCTAATATTCTTCAAGGTTTTGGGAATTTGGAATTCCATCATAGCTTTGATTTTGTTAAGGTCCACTTTGACACCTTCATGAGATACAATATGACCCAAATATTCCACTTCTTGGACCCCAGGGCACTTTTAGAACGATTAGCACGTAGTTGTTGGTCCTCCAATAGTTTTACGACCATATCAATATGTTATATAGGCTCTTCCCAAGATTTTCTATAGATTAGTATATCATCAAAAATTACTAACACAAATTTTCTAATGAAGGGTTTAAAATTAGAATTAATCAAGCTTTCAAATGTGGAAGGTGCATTGCTAAGGCTAGATGACATCACCAAAAAGTCATAATGACCTTCATGTGTTATAAATTTTTATTTTTGGGATGTCTTCTTCCCTCATTCTAATTTAATGATATCCATAACGGAGATCCAACTTGGAAAAGAAAATTGCTCCATGTAATTCATTTAATAATGCATCAATGGCAGAAATAGGAAACTTATCTTTAATCATCATCTTGTTGATGTCTTTATAATCTGGACACATACACCATGAACCTTCCTTTTTGCGAATAATCACCACTAGTGAAAACAAAATAGTTTGTTTAGGCTTAATGATGCCACATCTAACATTTCTTGAACCATTCTCTCAATCTCACTCTTTTGTGCATATGGGTAGTTGTAAGGTCTAATGTTAGGTGGTACACATCCTGTTTGGAAGTGAATAACATGGTCATCATCTCGAATAGGTGGAATATGTTTAGGCATATCTCCAAATAAATTAGAATTATTGTCAATAACTATTTGGAGACCCGTTGGAATAGAGGGTATAAATGCTTGAACATCTAGTGAGCACAATTGTGCAACTACACCATGGTGTCACTTTTTTTTATCATTTTTGTCATAATGTTGGAGATTATCACTTTAGAGGGTTTCCCTGGAATACCTCTAAGTTCAATTTCCTTTACTCTTGAGGATAATCTCATGAAAAGTTCCTAAAAATTAAGAGTCATTGTTACCAATTATTGTAACCATTGGACACCTAATACAACATTAGCGCCACCCATTTGGATTCCAATCATTGGACTATCTAATAAATAATCCCCCATAGTAATCTTAATACTAAACAATTTATGGTAGCTCCATTTACAATCATTAATTGAAACTATGATGCTAGATATATAAAGAAATTGAGAAGTTTGGCGAATTTGCAATTAATGAAGTTATGGGCACTACCAGAATCAATCAACATTGTTACCTTTTTTTTTCTTTTTTATATATCCTTTTATCTTGAGAGTTTGAGGAGTGTTGGTTATGGCCAATGCATGACAAGATATGGTTGGAGTAGTATCTTCTAGTTCTACATTTTGAGACTATTCCAGTGCTGGATCTTTTTCCTCTTCACAACATATGCATAATAATTAATCCTTGTTGCGCTTATGCCCCTTACTATACTTTCTATCATAGTTGAAACATAGTCCCTTTTCTCTTCTTTCATCTACTTGCTAAGGAATAAACCTTGTAGGTTTAGTGAGGTTAGGGGATGGAACATTTCCCTCTGTATAGGTGTTAGTGGCAACCCTTATAGTAGCCATATTTTTAATTTCAATTGTCCTTTCCAAAGTAAAATAATTCTCCAATGATTTAGGTTTGAATAGATATACCTCGTGTTGAATGCCTTCCTTTAAAGTTCCCATAAAAAGATCCAACAAACTATCCTCTAAATTTGGTTCACTCTAAGACTCAAATTTTGGAAGTTCTTAATATTCTCTATAATTGGACCTCTTTACATGAGTTTATCAATTGGATAAAGAAGGTGTTTCTCTTAATATCCCCATAACGTGCTATCAATTCATTCATAAATATAGACCAAAAGACAATAGAATCCTTTTTACAACCACAAAGCCAATAGTACCATACAAATTGATCAAGTTCTAGATATAGGGATGCAATAGTTACCTTTTGTAAAGTCGACACTTGGTGTATATCAAATAATTGATCCATGTGGAATATCCATGTTATGGGATCATTACCCTCAAAATTCTTCATATCTACCTTGGGATTGAAGTAGTTCCTTAGTCCCAAGTTGAACCCACGATTAAGTGGTTCTTGGAGTAATGAGTGATCAGGTGTATGGGACTCAAAGCTCTTGCTCTTCGAGTGTGATAAAATTTTATCCCAATTTTATTGGGACTCCACCATATTATTCTCCGTATTCTCTTCTTGAGTTTACTTTTGGATAAGCAAGTTGCTTATATCATCCAAAATTTCTCCCTTCATGTTTTTAAGGTTATTCTTGAATTCTTCCTTAGTTACCATATGCATTATGTCCACTTTTCTTAGCATTGTATCTTTAATGTTCTCTACTCTTTCATTAATATTGGAAAACCCAAATTCCACCTCATCATGCTCTTCTTACGTAATGGATGAGCCTCCAAGAGGTTTAGATTGTGTAGAAATTTTTGCACCACCTCTTGTCATGTTCCCAATAACATTACTAGAGTTATTCTTTATTTTTTATCTATAACACCTTTTGAATACCCTAAACAAATATTCTAACTATAAGTTATCAAAAATTCAAGTTAACATACCTTTAAAACCCTAGTTTGTAGATTGTTTTGCTGTCCAACCTTTCTCCTGAAGTATCTCTTACATTTTAGTGTTCCTAATTCTGAAAAATTGGTTTGTATTAGTCTGATATGTCTTCTTTGAAATGCCATGGGTTTGACCAAATTCTGACGTGCCAAGATAAATTTATGGTAACATTCCCAAAACTTGTTGTTTTTTTCCTTTCAGAAGAGAGAACGTGTACAACTTTCCACGTGTTTGGTTTTCCTATTTTGCTTCTAAAAAATTCACCACAAACACTATGGTCCATTTCTTTATTAGGCTATAGGTGCCACTCAATTTGGAGCTCGCAATATTTAGATATAACATTTTTACCTAGAACACCTATTTGAGACTAATGTAAAGCCTTAACTTCCACAGATTGTAACGCTGGACTTATTGCAAACCAAGACCTAAAAATTTGCCACATGTACTTTAATATCTCCCAAGTCTCCGAAAATTTTCATTGTCTGAAAGTTCCAAAAAAAAGGTTATAGTGAAAATGGATCTGATACCAAATGTTATGTACCAAATTCCCAAAATAACATAAAAATAAGAAGAATATTAACCCAACACCTTAAGAATGAAATAAAGAGATGAAATGTAGTGATCATTAACACGGAAATTGAATCAAAACAATGATATGGAACCTTTAGACATCATAAATAACCAAAACACATTCACCATAAGAATAACACCAATATATAGAGATGAAGGCCCCTAAGGTAGGGTAACACCATCAATTACTCTTTAAGGAAGGAATCACTCCATGATCCATGCTTGCTACAAGAAAAATCATCTAACATATCTCTTATAATAATACTCGTCTCTATTTATACTTTTTCATGAGTATTCTTGGAGCGTCTATGCCAACTAACCCTTATTATTATATAATTTTCTCTAACTACCTAGTTGGTCTATTTATTATCCACCAAATACCAAGTGGGCATATTCCATAATTATGGTCACATTACATCCATTATCCCCTTGGGTACCTCCCTAGGTACATTAATTCCATCCCCCTTTGCATGTTTCGTCCTAATACATGGGATGAAACCATATAATATGATATTCTAAGCAATGTATCCAATTGGTACCAACCATGAGCATCCATACATTCTACTGAAATGTGGATATAAGGTCTAATTGCTTGCTGGGTTGATCTCACTATACCATTTCTTTAGTGGATATTGATCTCACTATCCCATGTAACCTTAGCCCTGAAGTTTGTAAGTTCCTTCGGATTTCCTAAAATCACAAATAATAATAATTCCTTACCCTTCTTTGACTTAGGCTTTGTCACATTAAAAGTATCTAACACCTCCTCAGTAGGATGACAAACAAGATGAAAATCTCCTTCATCATGCCTGGCTTCAATACTCCCTCCTATATTTGAAATTTCGAGAATTGTGATTGGGAGTAGGTCCTTGGGTCTAAAACCATTAATATTCCTAACATCATGTGACTACATATTCAATACACCCTTCTCACCCTCGCATGCCTTACAATCAAATGAGCCAAGGCCTTGCCTCCACACATCCTCCTTGTCTCCCAAGAGCTCACTCCTAGCTAACTAGGCCATTGATGAGTCCATATGTCCACTTCCTTGGTGGGGTCTTTCAAATAATCCACGAGTTGATACTATTCCTCCATCCTATGGAAGCCCTAGACCTTATTGCTATTATCCCTTAATTAGATAAAAGAATACCATAAATGCAATATCCTTGAGCTCTTCCATGCTAAGATCACTTGTCCCAACAACAAGAGAAACCCCACATCAATTGCCTTCATTCAAATTAAGCCTATTATCCATGAATTCATAACTTGCCTAGGTCATCTATATACTTATGGACAACTTTAACAAAACACATATGAGAACAAGTAAGCAAGAAAGTGTCTATTACAACAATGGATACCAATGTTAGATCAATGCTCGACAAAAATATAGTAGACACTAGTCATAACATTTATTAGAATGTAGAATTGCCAGGGAGTGGATATGTCTTCCTCATGTTGTGTGCCCTATTCGTAGTTAAGAAAGCAAGCCTTTAAATGTGTCAACAACCTAATTTTTCTCACCTACTTTGTCATGAGCATCATCATTTTTGTACATCACCTTCAACAACATTAACCCAATTTCTATCACCTCCATCATTATATGACCTCAATATTATGACCAAAAGTTGAGCCAAATACAAAATTTGACCATAAAAAATTCTTATTGAAGTTAGGCAGGGAGAGGACTGATGTGGTACACATAAAATATTGTAAATCCCGAAAAGCTTGTTCAACCTGCACATTCCAACTAAACACATTCTTTTTTAGTAGGGTAGTGTGAGGAGCAACAACTCTTTTGCCATAGTTCTAGATAAACTTCCAATAGTAACCTTTTAGGTCAAGAAATGTACACAAACTTTTGAGGGTCTTGGGATGAGGCCAATCTTTCATCACCTCAATTTTCTTAGGATCAACATGCACATCCTCCCCACTAACAATGTGTCCCAAATATTCAACTTTGGAAGAAACAAAATCACATTTAGAATGCTTAAGGAACAATTGGTGAGAATGGAGTTGAAATACTCGATCCACATGTGCCACATGTTTCTCCCAAGTTTTGTTGTAAATCAAGATGCCATCAAAGAAACCTATGTCATAATGGAATAGAAGGGGATTAAATATGTGGTTTGTGAGGATCTTGAAGGTGGAAGGTGATTTCAAAGACTTGTCACGTCCCCTCCGATCGATCCAATGCAAGGAAGGGAACATGACTACAGATCTTAGGCTTTCACATAAACTCAGCCCCGTTCATTAGATTCATAGAAACATATGTGTGTACAGATCTATCAAACACAGCGGAAGTAAAATTCTTCTACACTCATATATGATGCAATTTCGAGCATATTAATAACATTCATCAAATAATTAAAACCTTGCAGAAGTAAAGCACATAAATAAAATACTCATCTTGATGCAATGTTGCCCCAAACAACTAGTTATGTCGCTGCAATGTTCCACCCAACCATAGGCCAACTTTGCTCATTAATATCTCAACATAGTTGCCACCCCCGAGTTGGGCATGATTTCTACAAGGAAAAGGGGACTCTTAAGCTCAACACAGCCCAAGCAAACATCACATCTAAGCCAAGCCAGCCCATAGCTGGGTTTATCAGGCTAAATCTAAACCCTCTTCATCTCTGGATACTTGCACTCAAGATCAAGCCAAAACAATGGATACCCGCAACCCAACATACTCTATACACACACAACAAGCTCAAAGGTTGGGCATGGATAAACAATTTTACTATGGGATATACAAAAACAGGGTTACCATGGATTCTTCCAATTCTTGGCACACCCAAAACGAATTGTGGGGAAAGAAAACCGACCACAGGGGGCAAAAACGAGTTTTTGACATGTATGTGGACGTTCAGAGGGAAAAAAAGACCTCTATGGGATTCCAAAACGTGACTCCCTTCCTCCCATGCATTCTGCAACATAAAACGACCTCCCAACTGTGGAAAAATGAGGTTAAACTCAGGGAAAACGTGAGGGAAAATGCCCAACTAACCCAGAACTCGTGGGAGAGAAAAACTCATGGACGAAGAATGGCTTGGGGAGAAAATTCGTGGCTCTTTTCTTGCCCAAGAATCCAAACATGAATTTCCACAAATGGTGGCTTTCCCATACTCGAATTTGGACAGCCATACCTCCCCATTCCCATTGCATTAACTACCTCAACCAACTCTTGGAAGAAATAAATGATTGGGTACAAAAGTCAACATGGGTAGTTGAGGGTTTATGGGTTCTCTCATTTACATTTGGCTTGACTTGATTGGCTCCAAGGGTTTGAATATTTCCCTCCCAATTCCTTGTAAAAATCATGCCCCCATCTCTTGTTGCATTGCATTGCATAGCTAATTGTGGGTATTTTATCAAAATGCATATTTACATGATATTTGCAATTCCATTGTGCCTGGCTAGCACGCAAACCATATGCATCACTAAATCGATGGCGGGGCCTTGGCCTTGACCTCCTCACCATGATTTTATAACAATATTACATCATTTACATTTTAATGTAATGGGATCAAAATCAGGATATTAAGGACATCAACAAAATCTCATAACGACCTTCAGGAGTGTGGAAAGCAGTTTTGGGAATATCGACTTCCTTCATGCAAATTTGGTGATAACTAGAGAAAAGATCAAGTTTGGTGAAGAATTGTGCTCCATGTGGCTCATCTAAGAGATCATCAATGACTAAAATGGGAAATTCATCTTTCGTCAAGTTGTTAAGAATGCAAAAATTAGAACACATGTGCCAATTGGGTTCTTTTTTTAAGGATCATAACAACTAGAGAAGAGTAGACACTAGTATCAGGATGGATGATTCCAGACAACTAATAGCTCGTGCACAATCTTTTCAATTTCATTATTTTGGGGAAAACGATGATGATATGGGAACACATTGGGTGGTAGGCTACTAGGAAGTAGTAGGATGCTATAATCATGTTCTCCACGGGAAGGTGGTAATCCTTGGGGATGTTCAAAGAGTTATTAGTTTTTTTTCCAATACGAACAACAAATTTGGATAAACTAGATGAGAAACATCCTCAAAGGCTTGAACAACATGGAATTGTGCAATAATGAAAGAATGATCCTTTTTTAGAAGCTTTTCCATATGGTGGAGTTGATTATTTCTGGAGAGACAACTTTGAGACCTTTGAACATGCATAAAGTGCCATCTCTCTGGAAATGCATGTATAGTTCTAGGAAACCCATGGTGATGGGGTGTAACATTCTTATCCATTTATCACCCAAAAAAAATCACATCCACCCAGTTGAAGTTTCACATTTTCACACCGGCCACCACATTTCTTTAACAACATGGATATATCCATGTGTTTCTTAGGCAGTGAGTAATGAATGAAATTACGAGTGTTGTTGTCATCCATTAAGGAAATGGCCTTATGTTGCTTGATATAGCCAACCAACTTTAATGTTTGAGGAGACCAAATACATGTCAAAGCATGAAGGGAGATTTGGGGTTCTTCACCTTGTTGGTTAGGAAAAGGAACTTCCTAAGTGATAGGAGTGACTTCCTCTTGATTCCCACCATCAACATCTTCATCTTAAACATCCTCATAAATGGCCATAAATAATTTATGTTCCCTACATTTATGCTCTAGAGAATATTTTACATCATGGGTGTAGCAAAAACCCTTAGTTGATTTTTCACCATTTCAACTTGAGTCAACTTATGGACCTTGAGGGGTGGGGTGGGATGTTGATGAGCCACCATATTTTGGAGGGGATGTGGAATGAAGTTGGCATCTTTGGACTAAGCATAGGAGATAACATGGACACGTCAAGCAAGTTCAGTGGCCTATAATCAAGTAGCAAGGTGTTTCATCTCGATGTGGGCTCTAATTTCCTTCCAAAGACCACTGGTAAATCATTACATAAAAAAATAAATAGTTAGAATTTATGTTCTAACAACTAAACGTTAAAAGACATCAATATAATATTCCTTAGGCTTACCCTTCAGCTTCACAATATTGTGCAATAAGGGAAGAAATATTGGTTTCCATCTTTTGCGAGAGAGACTCAACCATTTTATTTACTTCATCCATGGAAAGTGAGATCTACTTCAGGGCTAAGGTTACATGGGATAGTGAGATCAGCTTGCCACAAGGAGTTGTATAAGTTATGGGGTATGTGGAGAAGTTAGCTAGTGACCAAGTCAAAGGGGTTGTTTTATAGGGGCAAATTTGGATTTGGATGATCTATGGGGAGGTTATGAAAAAAATGAATCTAGTACATTGACAAAGGAGGGGATGAACCCTAAGAAGTAAAGGAATATTATAAGGGAGAATGAGAAAATGGTGCATATTGTAGTAGGAGAATATTTGGGTGTGGAAAGAGTGATGGATTACATGGGAAATGCCTTGATTAGAAAATTCTATAGAAGACAAATAGCTACAGATTCTTTAAATAATTGGATGTAATAATATTGGAGGTCGGTTATAGATCAAAAAATATTTGCACAAAAGTGGACTTTGTAATGTACCTTTAGATGTATCTAGTATCATAAATAAGGACACATTTTCAAAAACTTTCCAAAGCCCTTCTCAAAAAAAAATTGAAGAGAAAGATTGAAAAGGAGGTAGTTTTTCCTAAAGATGTAACTTCAAAGTTCAAAAATTAAATAACTTGGTACATCTAAAGAAATACATACAAAGTCTTAATAAATGTTAAAAAAAAATAAAGATTAAGATCCAAAAAAACATTACAGAGGAGATTCTAAGGCTATCATTGATTGGGCAAGTGGTGTCTCTCATGTGAATGTCTTTGTAATTGAACAATGGATTAATAGAGTAAGAGATCAGATTAATAGTTTTTTTTACATCTTCTTCATCCATATCCACAGGGAATTTAAAAAGGATGTAGATAGCCTCTCAAAAAAGGTTGTTGAGGTTATGGATGGACTTTTACATTTTGAGGAGTTTGTTGATGAAATTTTGATTGATGTTCGTTCTATCTCTGTTTTTCAAAACTTTTTGGACTATCACTGTTTTTTAAAACTTTTTGGACTATCAAGAGTATTTTTGGGAAGTTTTTTTCTGCCATAGATAGTTTTTTTGCTGATTAGTGTTCGTATTCATTTAAAATTTATCTTTACAAGAATTTATAAATTGTATTCTTTCGACTGAAATATATGCCTAGTAATTTGAGAATTGAAAAAAACATGTCATATTGAATTTAAGTTTTTCACCTCTCGTATACTTAATCATTTGGAAATTAAGAAAATTTTAATATATTAAATTTAATTTACTCACATCTCATCTTTTGATATCGCATCTCATATTTAAATTTAATCGAGACATCATTAAACTAAAACTAAATTTAATTGAGACATCCTTAAACTAAAACTAAAATTGAACTTAAATGTAAATTGTTATAAATCTAATTAGAATTGTGTATCTTGGCGTAAGCGCAGGTAGAGCTTGACATGATATAGAGGTTTGGAGGCGGCGGCACCACTACTGGTGGTGGGATTGAGATTGAGATTGACATCGAGAGAAGTGAAAACAGCAAAACCAGTAGCGTAAGCAAAGTGTCCGGTGCCTCCCACGACGGCGAGCTCTTCCCTCCTGCTGCTGCTATCATGGTCATCATCCGCATGCAGCTTATTCATCTTTTGACCTCGAATACACAGACTGCCCTTGTATTCAGAAGAATTAAGATTGAGATTGAGGACATTGAAAGCGGAGGTCAGCATGAAGCCCTGCGCTCTTCCAACCACCGTAGCAGTGTTGTGGGGAGACTCTGTCACCGGTTGGTCGAACACAATAATCTGGCGGGCAGACTGAATAATATTGTTCTCTGCAATACTATGAACACCATCATATCCCGGCTGAATGTATAAAGAGAGGACGTTGTTGTCGGGCTGGCGGATCGGCTTGGGCTCCTGGGGATGGCCGTGATCATGATGAGTTTGACCACCTGGTGTCAACACGGACAGTAGGATAACTGCAACCGTTGCTGCCAACACCGCTGTGCACATCAGGATCTTGCAAATCATTCTGATCACAAAACTATGGATAGATGATACTTTGAGAGCAGTCTACTCATGTAGCAAGTTTCTTTCCGTAAGTGCATGGAAACCCGACAACATATTTTAAGTAGATAGAGATTTAAGCAAAAACCAACGAAACTTGAAGCATGATAGATTTCAGATCATTGCCTCTATTGACAGATTTTTCTCAAAATCGTAACATGAAAATTGACCCTACTTGAAGGCTTTGAGCATTTTCAAATAAAACCATACACAATTGCGGGGCATTAGAAACCCGGCCAGATCACAACTAACCCAGATGCCAGTATACGGGTATTACAACAGAGAAGGAATTAATAGGATTATTTTGTGGCAGTACTCTGCATTCAAAGCCAAGCTATCAATTTCTTTCACTTCCACTCAACGATTACCTCAATCTGTCCGTAGGTGGGGACAACATATACATTTATACGATTCCTATATGATGTTAGAAAGAACTAACTCATCGCTTGGATTAAAGCTCATCATTAATGGAAAAAAAAATTCACTTATCATGTGTCAAATTTACATTTAGGTTTGGCAATACAAGGCATGTTAATCATAGCATGTTTGGACATGACATGTACATTGAAGTTTACTTGTTTAAGCCGTGTTAAGTTGAACCTATCCATGTTCAATGCACGTTCAAGTTAGGCTATCAAGGCATGTCAAGCCAAACTTGCCTATGTTGCATGTACATTAAGGTTGGACTATCAAAGGTGTCTCAAATATTTGAAGGTTCTATGGACATAAGCATGTTAGGTAAACGAGCCTATGTTACATATGCGGTCAGGTTTGGTTGTCACGGGCATGCGCTAGGCATGGCCACGTTGCAAGTTTGTTTAGGTTTAAATGCCCAAAATTTCAAGCCAATCCTACTCACTGTGGTCATCCTAGTTAGTGGGCCACATATGCCCACCACATTTCCCACATTTATTTCCATACCCCCAATCCTGTATGATAATTCTTCTTTATTGGGATACTCGGGGTGTAATGGGGAAGTCCATGGTTCCACTGGAGTAATAATAGGTATAGTTATGGTAGTAATTCAATGTAAAGTGGAATAGGTTTAATATCTTTGTTATGATTAAATAAGGTTAAGTAATTAATTAGCATGGATTAATGTAATGTGGTCTCATTAAAGAAGGCCCACTAGGTAGTTAGGAGGTGGTTATGATTAAGGTTCTCTAGTTAGTTATAATTAGGGATGGAGTTTTTATGGAGCGTGTGGAAAAATATTGTGTTTGGAGCTTAACTCATTGAGAAGTTGCCATGCCTTAAGAGGCAACTGAGAAATAGTGGATTCCTTCCATAAAATTATCATTGTACATACCTTAAGGGTTTTGATGTTCATTGAAGTTTTTAGCATTTATGATATCTTGCTTGTGGTTCAAGTTAAGCCATAAGGATCATAACAAGTGGTATCATAGCTCTTTATTGGGCCAAAAAGGATTTGTTTTTCTATTTTGTAGGTTTTCAAATGGAAAAATAAGGACGTGACACTTGAATCCATTCATGTATCTTTTTATGCGGAATATGAAGAAATTAATTTTCCTCTTGCACCTAATTTTATAAAAAAAAAATGGTCTCAATTGGAGTCCAAAAGTGGAGATATCATTTATTTAAAATCACTTATTCTAGGGTTTTTACAATGATGACCATGAATATTGCAAAGCATATATCTTTTTACAAAGCACCCATATTACAACCAGACAAGCGCCATTGGATACAAGATTTTTGGAGGTTTGATTTGATATTATGTGTTATACTTCTAATCAACATCCACTATTCTACAACACTTGTAACTTTCCTCCTTCAAACCCCAATGAAACTGAGAAGGGAAATGTGGTAGAACATGTCATGGGAGAATCAAGTGTTCATGATAAGAACCTTGGAAGGGATGAAAGAAACTTTGCAAGATATGAAAAAGTGATGTATCATTGGCACTACATATCCCTCCATCATTGAAGAGTATAGCCAATATGTGTGTGTGTGTGTGTGTGTGTGTGTGTGTGTGTGTGTGTGCTTGGTGGGATTCAACAGATGCATGTGATGACTAATACATGGACAATTGTCATTTCTAAGAAGACAATTACTTGCACCTTTTTATTTGATGACTCTACTCCACCTTACACAAAGATCATCATTAACGGAAACCATGAGTCTATAATGACTACTACTAGTGTTCATTTTTCATATTCTTCAATGGTAGTGTTCCTTCTAGATCCATAACCAATCTCTTACAATTTGTGGATGATCTTTCACACATGGATAGTTCTACTATTTGGATCCACATAACCATGGCAGGCATTATGAGCATCATATTCAACCGTTCATCAAAGTCATGAATCATCAATTGGGAGACAACATGAGCACCTAGACATGGGACCCATGTTTATGGTGGAGATTCTTGGACTACTATAGCATTGAGGATAGTACTTATACATGGGACCTTGACTAATGGACAATATTCTAGGACCATTTCAAAATTGCAGTCAACACTCATGCATGGAACCCATGTTTATGGACGAGCTTCTTAGAATACTTTAGCATGGTATTCATCCCTTCTATAATGGACCTTAGATTCCTCAACTACTTCAGTGTTGTAGTCAACACTCGTACATGGGACCCGAGTTTATTATTGTACATACTCATTTGAAGCATTGAGAGAAACACTTTTTGAATGGGGGTGGAGTGTTGGGATCCTCCCTAAGGGTGTAACGTGGGGCTAAAAGGCTAACTAGAATGATAATAGAATATTTATGGTGGCCGATCAATTTAAATTTGATTACGTTTGCTATGTTTGTTATGATTAAGTAAGGCCCACTGGTTAGTTAACATGGAATAAATGTAATGTGGCCTCATCAAAGAAGGATCTCTAGGTAGTTAGGAGGTGGGCATAATCAATGTTCTCTCTATAATAAGGATGGAGTCCTCCATAGGGAGAATGGGTGGAAGAATATTGTAATTGGAGCTTATTTCTAGTGTTCATTAACTCTTAAACTTAGAACATAAACCATGTATACAGGGAATATAAATGCATAAAATTAGATACAAGCAACAATTGAAATGAGATAATGTGAAATATACCCTTGTATTGCAACAATCAAAAGAAAGAAAACAATGTTCACTTGCCTCTTAAGGTGGGGCAACCTTTCACTTGAGCAGAGCGACAAAACATTGCATAGCCTCCTGGTTCTTTAAATAGATTTTCAATAGCAAAACCCTAACTACTTGTGGATACATCATTAATGAGTATCAACTAACTAGTGGGCCTTATTTAATAAGGACATTTTTACATTAAATAACTATCAACTACTTGTAAGGTTTGTCGTTACACCAAAACCTGCAGGTGTTGATAAAATTTCCAAACCAAGCACATAGTCCCATGATCCCAGTGTGGCAATCAGTCCACATTATATTATCATAGATGCAGCAATTATACCATACTCCAACACACACCCCTCCGTTGTAATTCGGGGGAATTGAACTTGGGACCTAAGATCTAATGCCATGTAAGGTTTGTTGTTACACCAAAACCTATAGATGTTGGTAACTTTCCAAACCAAGCACATAGTCCCATGATCCCAGTGCGGCGATCAGTCCACATTATATTCTCAGAGGTGCGGCGGTTATACCATAGTCCAACACTACTATATAATGGGCCTTATTCAAATAAGAGAGCCACATACATAAATTGACTAGCTCCCAGGTAGTCTAAAGTAGGAAGGTTAGGGTAGGATCCTAACATGCCCTCCTTTCAAAAGTAGTGTTGTCCTCAAGGCCGGAGGTAAAGAAATTGCTACAAAATAATTGATGGTTCCCATGTGACATATTTTGGTTGCATGTATTTCCATTGGATCAACACTTTTTGAACCATACACTAGCACAATTGAAGCTCTCTGGTATCCAATATTGCTTCTGGTTGGATCCAAATGGAGCCTCTTTCATCAAGTATTTGTAAGTTGGTTTGAACCTTGTGATTTGATCCCACTACCTTCTTGAAACAAGACACATGAAAGACTAGATTAATCTTGGAGTGGGCTAGAAATGATATCTTGTAGGCCACTTGTCCAGTGTGTTGGATGATCTTATAGAGTCCATAGAATGTTGGTACTAGCCTTTGGTGGATTTTATCTTTGAGTGATGTGTGTTTATAGGGTTGAAGGTGACTAGACACCTAATTCTCGTTTGCAAAAGAACAATCTAGGTGATGGCGATCAACATGTTGTTTCATTCTATTTTGATCCATAACCAAATTGTCCTTAAGTGTGTGAAGAATGACTTCTCTGGTGTGAAGTGTGTTATCCACTACATGAACCTTGGAGGTGCCTGGTAATTAGGAAGCCAATGACACGGGATTTTTTCCATAGACAACCTCATATGGTGATTTTGGTAGCTTTGTGATAAGTGGTAGTGTACCACCATTCTGCTAGAGGGAGCCATTGTCCCCATTGGTACAACTTTTCAAAAGAAAAGCTTCACAAGTATGTTTCTAAGCAATTATTGACCACTTCCATCTGGCCATATGTTTGGGAATGATATGTGGTGCTCATGTTTAGTTGGGTACCCTAAATTTTAAATAGATCATGCCAAAATCTAGTGGTGAATGCGGGGTCTCAATATGAGACAATGGAAGTGGGCATGCCATGTAACTTAAAATATGATCCATGAATACTTAGGCAATTGAGGAGGAGATAAATGGGTATGATAAGGCACAAAAATCAGCATATTTGAAAGATCATTGACTACCACCATGGTCATTGATTTGTTACCAACACTTGGGAGTCCCACTATAAAATCCATAGAGATGTCAATCCATATATGTGTTGGGATTGACAGTGGTTGCAATTCCACTACCATCTTCATCGTCTCGCCCTTGTTTCTTTGGAAAGTGTCACATGTTGCTACAAAATCATAGATGTATATTTTCAATGCCAGTCCATATATGTGTGGGGATTAATAGTGGTTGCAATGGCCCTAGCATATTCATCATCTCACCCTTGTTTCTTTAGCATGTGTCACGTGCTGCTACAAAATACTAGATGTTTATTTGCATGCCTTCCCAAAAGCACAATCACTTAGCTCTTTCATAGTTTTTATGAAATCCAGAGTGACCCATTGTAGGTGATGAATGTAACTCCTCTAATACCTTTTATTATAAGGAATAATTCTTTACCAGAACAATGCGCCCTTTATACCACAATGTGTTGAAATATTGTAACTTCTAAGAATATTCTATTTGTACTTTATTGTTATTCATACAGAGATGTTTTATTCCTCCGTCGGGATGTTATTATAATGTAAAGTCATTGAGGTAAAACCTCCCATGTAAGTCAGGGAATTAGTTCCCCTAGAGTCAATTGTAATGGGGTGTTTAAGTCGAGTTTAAGTCCCCTAGAGGAGTCGGCCCAGTCAGCATTATGTTGAGTGGTTAAGTTGTTGGGGCCGACCTAGTTAAGGGTTAAAAGTCAAGTGAAGTAAAGTATAAATAGAGGAGGGGTGTTCCTCATTTAACACACTCACTCACTTGTGAACTCATATAGAGAGAGAGATCTGCAAAGGAGGAGAAGGAGCTCTTGTTTGGGGATTACATCTTTGTATTTGTTGGTCATCTATATTGAAGAAGATTTGCTAGGTTTTCTACCCCATGAGGGTTTCTCGGGATAAATCTGTGTCTCTTGTGTCTATGTTGTGCTTGTTGTTCTTTCAGTGATCCTGTATATGTTATTGTTGTGAAATTGAATGGAATACTGATGTTATTTATCTTAGCATATTGAATCTTAACATGGTATCAGAGCTAACTTGAAGTAAGGCAATGTATGGCACTTACGACACTTGTTTCACTTGCGACAATTTGAAAGTTAGGGTTTTGTATAGCAAAACCTAGTCATCATGGAACTTTCGCTATAAATCAATTTTGGTGAAGGTTCAGGATCTGAAAATTGGACAGGTCGAATATGAAATTTTCTTGTACCTTGTGTCTAAGTTTCAGCCTCATATTCATTGTACTTTCTGAGATACGATCCGTACAAGTTAGGGTTTCTGCCTCTTCCAAAATGAAACCCTAAACAGGTGACCTACGGAAAAAGTTCATATCTTGGGATTGGAAGCTCCAAATGGAATTCCATAAAAAGCGACAATTAGGGCACGGACTGTAGTTTCACAGGTCTGAATTTCAGAGATCGGAGATGAAACAGTGACACGTGGCACTCCGTACAAGTTCGCTATGTTGTTTCATCCCTTAAACAGGTCATGTTGGATCAACACTTCTTGAACTGTACACTAGCACAATTGAAGCTCTCTGGTATCCAATATTGCTTCTGGTTGGATCCAAATGAAGCCTCTTTCATCAAGTATTTGTAAGTTGGTTTGAACCTTGTGATTTGATCCCACTACCTTCTTGAAACAAGACACATGAAAGACTAGATTAATCTTGGAGTGGGCTATAAATGATATCTTGTAGGCCACTTGTCCAGTGTGTTGGATGATCTTATAGAGTCCATAGAATGTTGGTGCTAGCCTTTGGTGGATTTTATCTTTGAGTGATGTGTGTTTATAAGGTTGAAGGTGAATAGACACCTAATTCTCGTTTGCAAAAGAACACTCTAAGTGATGACGATCAACATGTTGTTTCATTCTATTTTGAGCCATAACCAAATTGTCCTTAAGTGTGCAAAGAATGACTTCTCTGGTGTGAAGTGTGTTATCCACTACATGAACCTTGGAGGTGCCTAGTGATTAGGAAGCCAATGACACGGGATTTTTTCCATAGACAACCTCATATGGTGATTTTGGTAGCTCTGTGATAAGTGGTAGTGTACCACCATTCTGCTAGAGGGAGCCATTGTTCCCATTGGTACAACTTTTCAAAAGCAAAGCTTCACAAGTATGTTTCTAAGCAATTATTGACCACTTCCATCTGGCCATATGTTTGGTAATGATATGTAGTGCTCACGTTTAGTTGGGTACCCTAAATTTTAAATAGATCATTGTTACACCCAAAATCTACTCATCATAAGATTCATTGTATACACCTCTGAAGATATCTTGGCTAAGTGATCAACCAGAGAGAATTTGTACCCAATTGTGCTAGGTTTTGAAGGGTCGTCGCAAGCTGCACATGAGCAACATGCGACATCGCACCTTGCCTCATTACAGGGTGCGATGAGGTCAGTTAGATGGCAAAAATAGCTTCTTCGAGGTCCTTCTCGAAGCTTGCTGACTTGAGACCCTATCCCTGACCTCTTGGAGGAGTTGGCACTCAGTTCCTAATGCTTTGGAGAGATCCCTTAAGCCTCTCCTACCATCTCTCAACCTATCCTATCCATACCCTATCCACTTAGTCCTATATGAATGAAGCTCACTCCCATCCCAAAGGGAGGAAGTCTATGGTATCTACATGCTGGTGAAATCACCCTTGGAACATCTCCACTCACCTATTGGAGAACTCATACTTCCTTGGAAGGATATGGCAATCGGCTTTGTCGAAGAAGAGCTGCAACGTTAAGCCTCGGTTGTAGTTCTATATCTCTATTATGTACTCCTCTTTTTACAGTAATACAAATGCTTTCCACCAATATTGTTCATGTGTGCAATGATATTGAGTAGTTTACCTGCTTAACTGTTTACTTAGATCTCTTATTGTATAGATGTCTTTTACTTGTTTCTCTTGTTTCTTGTCTTGACAGGTCTTGCAGCTTGGATCTGACGATCGTGGAACGTGGAGCAGTATTCAGGAGAAAGGATTGCGAAGTGAAAGGTAAGACATCTAATACTCGATCCTTAAGTAGATCTAGGAAATGCATTGGTAGTCTTTTCTATTTGTTCTAGACTCACTTTGAGCTAGGGAGATCCTGCTCGCGTCCGCTCGAGTGGATTGTACGATAACAATCATGCCAAAATCTAGTGGTGAATGCGGGGTCTCAATATGAGACAATGGAAGTGGGCATGCCATGCAACTTAAAATATGATCCATGAATACTTGGGCAACTGAGGAGGAGATAAATGGGTATGATAAGGCACAAAAATCAGCATATTTGAAAGATCATTGACTACCACCATGGTCATTGATTTGTTACCAACACTTGGGAGTCCCACTATAAAATCCATAGAGATGTCAATCCATATATGTGTTGGGATTGACAGTGGTTGCAATTCCACTACCATCTTCATCGTCTCGCCCTTGTTTCTTTGGAAAGTGTCACATGTTGCTACAAAATAAAAGATGTATATTTTCAATGCCAGTCCGTATATGTGTGGGGATTAATAGTGGTTGCAATGGCCCTAGCATATTCATCATATCGCCCTTGTTTCTTTAGCATGTGTCACGTGCTACTACAAAATACTAGATGTTTATTTGCATGCCTTCCCAAAAGCACAATCACTTAGCTCTTTCATAGTTTTTATGAAATCTAGAGTGACCCATTGTAGGTGATGAATGTAACTCCTCTAATACCTTTTATTATAAGGAATAATTCTTTACCAAAACAGTGCGCCCTTTATACCACAATGTGTTGAAATATTGTAACTTCTAAGAATATTCTATTTGTACTTTATTTTTATTCATACAGAGATGTTTTATTCCTCCGTCGGGATGTTATTATAATGTAAAGTCATTGAGGTAAAACCTCCCATGTAAGTTGGGGCATTAGTTCCCCTAGAGTCAATTGTAATGGGGTGTTTAAGTCACGTTTAAGTCCCTAGAGGAGTCATCCCAGTCAGCATTATGTTGAGTGGTTAAGTTGTTGGGGCCGACCTACTTAAGGGTTAAAAGTCAAGTGAAGTAAAGTATAAATAGAGGAGGGGTGTTCCTCATTTAACACACTCACTCACTTGTGAACTCATATAGAGAGAGAGATATTCAAAGGAGGATAAGGAGCTCTTGCTTGGGGATTACATCTTTGTATTTGTTGGTCATCTATATTGAGGAAGATTTGTTGGGTTTTCTACCCCATGAGGGTTTCCCAGGATAAATCTGTGTCTCTTGTGTCTATGTTGTGCTTATTGGTCTTTCAGTGATCCTATTGTTATCGGACAATACACTTGAGCAGACGCGAGCAGGATCTCCCTATCTCAATGCGAGTCTAGAACAAATAGAACAGACTACAAACACGTTTCCTAGATCTACTTAAGGACCAAGTACTAGATGTCTTACCTCTTTGATTCGCTATCCTTTCTCCCGAATGTTTCTCCATGTCCTACGGTCATCAAATCCAAGCTGCAAGACCTGTTAAGACACAGAAAAGAGAAACGAGTAAAGAGCATCTATACAATAAGCGATCTATGTAAACAGTTAAGCAGGTAAACAACGCAACATCATTACACATAAGAACGATATTGGTGGAAAGCATTTTTATTACTGTAAATAGAGGAGTACATGATAGAGATATAGAACTACAACCAGAGACTTAACGTAGTAGCCCTTCTCCGACCAAGCCAATTTTCATGTTCTTCCGAAGAAGTATGAATTCTCCAAGAGGTGATTGAAGGAGTCTTAAGAGAGATTTCCCAGCATGTAAGCACTATAGGCTTCCTCCAAGATAAATTTCACCACCATGTAGTAACCATAGCCTTCCTCTCTTTGGTATGGGAGTGAGCCTCACTTATATAGGACTAAATGGATAGGGTATGGATAGGATAGGTTGAGGAAGGGTAGGAGAGAGATAGGGGATCTTCCCAAAGAGTTAGGGGTCGAGTACCAGCTCTCCTAGAGGTCAGGGATAAGCCCCCAAATGAGCAAGTTTCGAGAAGGATCTCGAATAAGCTATTTTTTCCCATTAACAGACCTCGTCGCACCCTGTACTGGAGCAGACTGCGACATCGCATGTTGCTAGTGTGCAACCTGCGACGACCCTTCAGAACCTAGCACAAATGAGCACAAACCCTCCCAGGATGATTATTAGTCCAAGTATCTTCAGGGGTGTATACACTGAATATAATGATGAGTAGATTTTGGGTGTAACAGAATGCCCCCCAAAGCATGAAGTTGTTAAGGATGTATAAGTGAAATGCTTTGATAGAAATAATGGCAAAAGACTCGTCGAATGAAGGACGTTGCTGCAGTACAACTGACTCTGAACTGACAATCTCATATGAAGTACAACATGGCTGCCGACCAATATATTGTAGATCCATGGTAGTAATGATCGACTGAACACAATCATGGCTACTAGACACAAGCGTAGATCCATGATGAGATGATAACGCAGCCACGACCAATACAAAAGTGGATTCGTGTAATATGACTCAATACAAACTCCATCACAACCTAGGTAAAAATGACTTCACAGGGTCTTCAAGCTGAACCCGCAATGATACGAATCTATCCATGTGATTACAAATGTCTTGACGTCGAACATGGTAGAAACCACTTGATTACCGGTCATTGATGTAAACCGTTAACAAGTGCGAGGGAGATCACCATTAATGTCAATGATTCCCAAGGTATCACAGTACATATCATCAAGCGTGAATAAATGGGTTGAAGTTGAACACAAGATGAAATCTTTCAATCAAGAGTCAATGATGTAAACTCATGATGAAAGCAAGGTAACCTGCCATTGAGGCATGCAGGGCCAAGGTACTTGACTGGTTTCTAGATTCAATCCTTGGATGATGATTTGAAGTCGACAAGGATGAACCCGTCGAAGGAGGGCCATGATAAATCCCCCATCAATCGACACGAAACACGACAAAAGATGTGTAGAGTGGAGCGGATGGTACAGTAACATGTGAGACTGACTCAAAGTAACAACGGCATGACGACGTGTGTACTGACTGCAACTGATAGATGGTGAACGTGTTCTTGAACATGGGCATGGCATGACCTGGCAGTATTGACATGAGAATGACGCAAACTTCTAATGCAACTGATGATGGAAGCTTTCCCGAATGACTCAGAAGAGTAATAAGACTCAGAAAGTAAGAGGGGACTCATGGACAAACAGATGACCCAAGTACTGTATGCAAATGCAGATGAGTGCCATGTTCAAGAACGACTATATATTGCCACTAAGGTATGTAACACAAACATTTTCCTTTTTCCCCATCATGAATGATGAGTGCCTCATGTGTTTTTTACGAACTTGATGAGGGTAACCAGATGCTCGGTATATCTCATCTCATAGATGAGTGCAATCCCAAATATTTTCCGAATTTGGGATAGGAGGGGTTCGTCCCATGATGGGCCCTTCAATGTGAAAATTTAACGAGTCCATAGAAGGTAAACTTGGTCGTCATTTCATGTTTAGAGAGACTGAAAAGAACTAAAGGAGACTCCAATGGTCCTTTTTCGTAAAGTTAGCCTCATCGCTCGAAAAAGGGTAAAACAACGCGGGAGAGGACTCTTCCAGCCATGGTTGGTTGGAGTATTCCTTTTTCATAAATAGTGCTTCCTGGTCCAAAAAAGGGGTAAACTATCACCAGAAAGACGATCATTCAAATGCTTTTACAAGCGTGAAAGCATCAAGTTCACTTGGCAATCTTTTCCTATTTAGGGAGTCTGAAAAAAGCTTAAAAGGACTCCATGAACAACTTTGTCATGGTTGATAACCGAGTACGACAAAGGAAAAAGTAAACTCGACACAATTCCTTTTCCATAAATAGTCTAGCGAGGCCGGATAAAGTGATAACCTATACTCGTTAGACACACATTTTTAACTCAAATTTTTAACGAGCATGAGAATGGTATCAAAAGCACTCGGAATATTTTTCATGTTTGAACCAGAGCACGAAAAAGCAAAAACTAAGCTCGAACCACTTTTCATGTTTCAACCAGAGCACGAAAAAAATGAAAAAGTAAGCTCAAATACTATCTTACTGTTTTTAACGAGCTCGAAGATATGTTGAAAGAATGCTCATGATGTCGGCTTCATTTTTTAACGAGCTCGTAGCAAAAAATAAACTATGCTCGGGATAATTTTCATGGTTTAATGAGCTCGAAACCTAAAAAAGGAAAGTATGCTCGAAAATGTTCCCAATGGTGAATTTCTTCTCGTCATGAAATCCAAAGGTTGGTACATGCCCCCAGCATGATTGCTAGAAGTAAGTGACTTAGCTCCAACGTGGTGTGGAGAGGCGATTGAGTTGACTTCAACATAACGTCCCGATGTTGACGAGATGCCCCCAAGCTTCATTTCATTCGCCTAAGGCATAGGTGGGTGAAAAGAAGGTTCAGGTACTAAGTCTACAAAGAGACTTGACTCAAAGGGAAAAGGATATGTTTCATTTTTTAACGAGCTTGACACAAGATTAGAACTCTGCTCGCGAGAACCTATTTCATTTTTTAATGAACTTGACATAGAAATGGAACTATGCTCATAGGTTAAGGCCCATTGACGGGTTCCTTCCCAACATGATGCCCAGAGGTTGGTAAATGCCCCCAGCATGATTGCTAGCGGATTAACATGGTATTGTTCCCTCAACATGATTGTTGATGGTACGACATGTAGCATGCCCCTCCAAGCTTCATTTCGTCTAAAAATGCTACTTGCTAACCCAACTACCAACCTGGCTACTAATATGAAAATGTCCACCAAGGGGGGGGGGAACGAGAATCAGATGAAATGAAAGTTCAAATTCTAACTCTAGTGAGAGACTCGAAATGAAGGGAGGGAGATCTATTTCATTTTTACACAAGCTTAAAATAGACAATAACTATGCTTGAGGGGGGCCATCTTATTTTTTAATGAGCTTGAAATGGAATAAAACTATGCTCGAGGGGTCCCATCTTATTTTTTAACGAGCTTGAAATGGAATAAAACTATGCTCGAGTGGATTGGTTTCATTTTTTTGCAAGCTTGAAACCAAAGGTAAACTATGCTTAGAGGGGTCTATTTCATTTTTTAACGAGCTTGAGATAGAATAAAACTGTGCTCTAATGGATTGGTTTCATTTTTATGCAAGCTTGAAACCAAAGGGAAACTATGCTAGGGTGGTTGGTTTCATTTTTTAACGAGCTTGAAACATAACATAAACCGTGCTCGTAGGAAATGGTTTCATTTTTATGCAAGCTTGAAATCAAAGAGAAACTTTGCTTGAAGGTTGGTTTCATTTTTTAACGAGCTTGAAACAAAACATAAACTATGCTCGTACCCCCCATCCTCAGGGGGAAGAAACCACTAAAACATGTGGAACATTCAACGAATTCTGATGAATAGGAGTCATATGATGAGTGGGTGTCACGAAGGAAAGCTGATCATTGGTCACAATATTCCCATGATGAGGAAAATACATCACTCAAAAGAGTGTGGACACTACAGCTTTCATAGCATAGACAAAATCACGTCCAAGGAGCATATTGAAATCTAAAGGACCTTGGACAACCATGACATCAACATAAACAGTTTTACCTCTCAACGTGATAGGTAACTACGAGAGAATCCCTAAAGGTCCGGTAGGCCTTCTATTAAAAGCCAAAATCTGGTCAGTTACTGGCACAAGCTGAGGAGAACCTATAGCTTGCCAAGCAGTTGAGGATAAAATACTAACAGAAGCTCCCTAATCAACTATCGTATGAAAGATTTATTTATCAGAAACTCCTACAGATATTTTAAAATGAATACTCGAAGGAAGACGAGATTCTGTTAGACCATTCCAATCAAAGGAAATGACTTCAGTACTTGGGGGGGTCCTGTAAGAATGTACAGGGTTTCCCCTTGCCTAGGACATTCTGAACTGACTAGGAAAACATCAGCGGTTTCCAATTCACTCTCACTTGGAAGATAAGAATGAGACGAAGATTGTGTCATGGTGACTGCTTCAGTCTGGACTTTCTCCAATGAAAGAGCGGGATCAAGTGGAGATGACATCGACTCGATCTCTTCACTCTCGAAAGGGAGAGTGGGATCAATTACAGATGAAACTGAATTGATCACTTGGTCAACCAGCGGGGGGTTGAGGGACAACTTACTATCGCTTGTTGGAAGCACCTGTTGAGAACTAGTAATATCTTCCAACCACCGTGAAGCTTCATCCATGCTTGGACAAAGGAAAGTACGATGCATGCCCTTGCATATCCAGCAAGGGTCTCCAGCTCTACGCTTCTGACCCGTCATCAATGGGTCACTAGTCGAGGGAGTATCATCAATATGATAGTTAGAGGTTGATGATACAAGCGGTTTTGGTTTTTTAGACCACACTTCTGACACACGGGAAAGACCGGGACAATTCTTGAGAAGGTGATCACCCTTGCAAATTTTGCAAGGGAACTTTGGCTTACGAGGTGTTCTCGTAGAATGAGTTCCATCAGAGGCAGATGGTTGACGCTTGGTCTCTTTCTTATCTTTCTTCTTCTTAATCTTCCCTTTCTTCTTCTTCACACCAGCCTTCTTACTAACATCAGAGTTTTCAGTAGGAGAAGAGGAAGAGATGGAAGCCGATTCAACTTTCGACGGAGAAGGAGAAGGGTCATCATGAGATTGATGCTCATGTGGTGAAGGACCTAGGTCCGACACGACTGGTGCACTTGGCGTAACCAGATTGGAGAATAACCATACTGGTAATCCTATTGTCAATCCAAGAAGACTCAACGTAGCCATAAAGGGAGGACCAACAATTCTATAAGGGGGAATAACAAATGGCATACCCTGGAAAGGGGCCCCTTGGTTGGTAGTCCCAAAAGAATCTTCCATATTTAAAATTCCTAAGAGTCTCTAAAGTACCACACAAGTCAAGCACTACTCAAGTCTAAAAGCAACAAGCAAACTGTGTGAATAGGAGTGGATTCAAAGTCTGGAACCTCACAGGATTATCAAGGCATCGCAAACCGCTATATACTGCAAGGTCCAACAATATGACGTGACAAGGAGGATTGAGACTGTACCCTTGCTTGCATACTCGATTACCTGGACAGTACGTGCATGCTAATCTCCCCGAGTGCTGTTCTCGGTGTATTGCTTTGCCAAGACGACCAAATGGTTAACTCGATTGGTTTCAGGAATCCTAATGGTGTCTCCCGATATACACAAGGTACGTGGGAGCTCAAATCCATAGTGGTGCTTTCTAATGCACAGTCGTTGGCACGAGACCTTCCGATATACGTGTCGAGTACGTGATACACCCTTCGATATACGCCAAGTACGGATTATGGTACTTGGTGGGTATGTGAAGGAGCTCGATATACCGAAGTACGTGGAATACTACAATACCCCCAGACTACAGTGCTGGAAAATAACGACAACTGCCACGCTTAACGACGTCGGAACACGTCTCTAACTTACACACAAGTTGCTAAAAAATTTACCTAGTTCTACCATTAATTTTACCTTGGACGGTTAGGTGAATGCATGAGGTGAGTACATAATCGGAAGCATAATGCAATCCCTAGCTACATGCATGAAATATTCTTTTCTTTCAATGAATTCTAGCTATAGGAAGGAGAAAGTTTTTCCAATGGTATTGCCAAAACAAACTCAATGCAACACAATCTCAATTCAAACAAATTTGACAATGAAAGTATTCTTTTCCTTTTATGCGAAACGCAAAAGCACAACACTACTAAACCAAATCAAAACAACTTTTTCTTTTCTTTTTCCTTTTCAAAGTAAAATGACCCTAAGTGATGAAAAGAGAGGATTCTGAAATGAAATATGCAAGCTTTTCAATTTCAATTTCAATGATTCTAAAAGCAACAAAAGTTAAAAATGCATCTATCTTTCCTTAGAATGGAATCAATTTTGCAAAAATCGAAGTGTACTTTGATCCTTTCAAGAAAATGAGTGAATCATAATTCGAGAAAAACACAATAGATCATCCATTCATTCAACTTTTCCAAAATATAAACAAGAATTTTCCAATGCACAACAATCTTTCTTCAATAATTTTTTTTATTTTTTTAGAAACAATGGGGAAGAAGCACTTTTAATCTTTTCAATGGATGCATCAAAGAATAGACTCGATAACAACTTTGCTTTCAGATCTAAATGACTGAAAAGAAAACAGTACTTGCAGCACTCATAGACTTAGAAAACTCAAGAAAAGACAAGCACTCAACCAAGCTGAAAGACACACTTAACTCAAAATCAAGCAGCAGCAAGCAAACTAAGCAAGCAAAGCTCAAAACAAAAGTAGATGAGGTTTGGAAGTTTATCCAATGTACTGATCAAATTAGGGATGGAAAGAAGGTAAAGCAAGAGTGAACGGATGAAGGTGGAGGAGACAAAGGTATCCACCACTACCGGTTTCAAGCTTGTCCAAAACGGAACCCAAAATCAATCCAAATGAAACCAAACTCTCAACACACAAATCATAAATGGGGTCTCTGGCTGGATCTTGCAGCGCAGACGGAGTTCACACATCAGACCAAGGCTCAAACTGTCAGATGAGAGGATGGATGCCTGTATGCCAACTTTTGGCATATCGGCGCACTCTGGCTTCACACACAGTGCGACGTCGTAGTTTGCCTTCACGGGAGGTGCGACGATGTCGCAGCGTACCAATGCAAAGGTTGCGACGGGTAAGCAACAGACAAAGGACAAAGACTCAGAAAAACACAATATCGCTCTGTTTTCACTGCCCAGGTGCAACAAGCGAATTCTGGATTCAAAAATGAATCAGATCTCTCAATAATAAACCATGACAGACTTGGAACTGAGTTGCATGGACTCAAAGGAAGAAGATCAGGATCTTCAATTTGAAGATCTGAAAGTGAATGGAAAAAATGATAAACAGGCTTGTGTCAAGTAATCTACTGAAAATGACTTCCAAATTTAATGACTACTGAACAAAACAAACAGTAATCCCCAGTATGGTCGCCAGATTTGTTATCGGACAATCCACTTGAGCGAACGCGAGCAGGATCTCCCTAGCTCAATGCGAGTCTAAAACAAATAGAACAGACTACAAACACGTTTCCTACATCTACTTAAGGACCAAGTACTAGATGTCTTACCTCTTTGATTCGCTATCCTTTCTCCCGAATGTTGCTCCACGTCCTACGGTCATCAAATCCAAGCTGCAAGACCTGTTAAGACACAAAAAAGAGAAACGAGTAAAGAGCATCTATACAATAAGAGATCTACGTAAACAGTTAAGCAGGTAAACAACGCAACATCATTACACATAAGAACGATATTGGTGGAAAGCATTTGTATTACTGTAAATAGAGGAGTACATGATAGATATATAGAACTACAACCAAAGACTTAACGTAGCAGCCCTTCTCCGACCAAGCCAATTGCCATGTTCTTCTGAAGAAGTATGAATTCTCCAAGAGGTGAGTGAAGGAGTCTTAAGAGAGATTTCCCAGCATGTAAGCACTATAGGCTTCCTCCAAGATAGATTTCACCAGCATGTAGATACCATAGCCTTCCTCTCTTTGGTATGGGAGTGAGAATCACTTATATAGGACTAAATGGATAGGGTATGGATAGGATAGGTTGAGGAAGGGTAGGAGAGAGATAGGGGATCTTCCCAAAGAGTTAGGGGTCGAGTACCATCTCTCCCAGAGGTCATGGATAAGCCCCCAAATGAGCAAGTTTCGAGAAGGATCTCGAATAAGCTATTTTTGCCCATTAATAGACCTCGTCGCACCCTGTAGTGGAGTAGACTGCGACGTCGCATGTTTCTAGTGTGCAACCTGCGACAACCCTTCAGAACCTAGCACAAATGAGTACAAACCCTCCCAGGATGATTATTAGTCCAAGTATCTTTAGGCGTGTATACACTGAATCTAATGATGAGTAGATTTTGGGTGTAACACCTGTATATGCTATTGTTGTGAAATTGAATGGAATACTGATGTTATTTATCTTAGCATATTGAATCTTAACATGGTATCAGAGCTAACCTGAAGCAAGGCAATGTATGGCACTTACGACACTTGTTTCACTTGCGACAATTTGAAAGTTAGGGTTTTGTATAGCAAAACCTAGTCATCGTGGAACTTTCACTATAAATCAATTTTGGTGAAGGTTCAGGATCTGAAAATTGGACAGGTCGAATATGAAATTTTCTTGTACCTTGTGTCTGAGTTTCAGCCTCATATTCATTGTACTTTTTGAGATATGATCCGTACAAGTTAGGGTTTCTCCCTCTTCCAGAATGAAACCCTAAATAGGTGACCTACGGAAAAAAGTTCATATCTCAGGATTGGAAGCTCCAAATGGAATTCTGTAAAAAGTGACAGTTAGGGCACGGACTGTAGTTTCACAGGTCCGAGTTTCAGAAACCGGAGATGAAACAGTGACACGTGGCACTCCGTACAAGTTCGCTATGTTGTTTCATCCCTTAAACAGGTCATGTTGGGAAATGGAGCATATCTCTCTGATGGAGAATCCAATGAAGCTCAAACCTGTGGGGTTGGAAATATGACAGGTCGGGCCACCACAAGCCGAAGTTTCAGACCCTGTAGATCACAAATTTCATAGATGAACCAGAAACAATACGTCACATCTAAAATGACTCAACAGAGGAAATCAAGGAAGAGGAGGAAGAAGCTCTCACTTAGGGTTTTCAGTTTTTAGGTATGGAAGGACCTGATACAATGTTGGAGACACCTGATGAAACATTGGAAACTTTGATAATGGATTTGGAATCCATTCATCATAGATATTAATCCTCCATCAAAATGTTGTGGGAGGAAGGAGATTGAAGATTAGGGTTTCCAAGTAAGAAGAAACCCTAGCAAAGTTGGGAGACTCATAGGGCAGCAATGAAGGAGGTTTAAATGGCACTGATATTTATCATCCTAGCACCATGAACCTATATAATATGTTTTACAAGTGATCTACCTTGGATGTTTAGGTTTTTACCCTTACAAATAACACTACAAGCAATCTCAATAGGTATGACTTGAGGAGATACCGGTACATCAAGAAAGACAAATCCATTTGACCATGATGACATGTAGACAAAGACTCATCCATAGTCATTGATCACATAGAAGCTCTACTTACAAGAATGGATAGAAGTTCAAAGACATATAATCATGATGCTATCATAAAGGGAAAATAGAGATCAAGCGGGAGACAACCACACAAACATAAAAGATAAGTATTTGAGTTGTTATTTGAATTACCTCTTGAATCTCTGAATAGTTAATGATATTGTTCGTAATAGTTGTATCCATATTTGTATTCCTAGAATATATCATGCATAGTGTAAGCATTCATATAGCATTGAACAAGTATACTACTAATATGCATATGATGGGTAAGTTGGACAAACATTCCATTGTTGCTTGTCTAGAATGAAACCTCTTTGTTGACATGCTGAGAGTTGTGCACGCTCTTGATAGTATGTTCTGGTAGAGATGGAAGGCATCTAGATAGCCACTGTATGCACATAGGATATGGAAAATTGTTGTGCCAAAGTATTGGTCAAGATAGTTGCATAACTATGTGAATCATATCATTATGTATAATAGGCTATCATGTCAACATGATTTGATGAAGTATTACTAATCATGTAATTAACTTTGATTTGTACGAAAGATCATGCAAAAGGAGGATGATGAACACTTGTTCCAAAGAACAAGTGATGGATGTTCAACAAGAAGACTTACGAATCAAACGTACTATAGAAGGCTCGTGGCCAGAGGATTCTCTTAGAAAGAGGAAGAGGATCATAACGAGATGTTTGCTCCAAGTGGCTAGACACACTCATGGATGACAATACCGTTCTCTTAATGGTGTAATTGAAGAAGAAGTGCGAATCAAGAAAACTCTCAGGATTCGATAGAGAATCACACGATTGAAGAAAGATATGTATGGGTACCCAAGATCGATAGTCATTTGATGAGCTTAATGATCACTACGGGTGATGGGGATTTCAACCTTTGCTACAAGGTTGAAGATGGTTTCTATATACAAATGACAATCTTCTCTTAGAAGGAACTCACCTTAGAGTTCGAATGATCTTGAGGCTCATATCAGTAGACCCATCTGACGGAAGATGGCACGGATAAATATGCAGAAGATCACTCAATGCAGAATGTGAATGATGTTCAGTCACAGAGGGAGAATTGATAGCTTCTTAACAAGCTTGGTCTTTACCAAAAGTAAAGTTGATCCTAACCTTTACCTTAAGGTTATGGATGATGAACCTGTCATACTATTATTGTATGTGGATGATCTCTTTCTGACAGGGAATGAGAAACAGATCATGGAAAGCAAGAAGAAGCTAGCTACAGAATTTGAGATGAAAGATCTCGGATTGATGCATTACTTCCTAGGTCTCAATGCATTACTTCCTAGGTTTGGAAGTATGGCAAGGCCCAGAAGGAATCTTTCTCGACCAGGGAAAGTATGCTGTGGAAATCTTGAAAATATTTGATATGTTGGAATGTAAAGCCATGACCACTCCTTTGGATTCCAACTTGAAGTTATTGGCTGATGAATTGTCAGAACTGGTTGATGTAACTCAGTACAGACAGATTATTGGGTCATTGTTGTATCTAACGAATACCAGGCCAGATATATGCTTTGTTGTGAACACCTTGAGTTAGTATCTAGTGGAACCTAGATGTGTTCACATGATAGCTGCAAAGCATGTGATGAGGTACCTAAAAGGTACGATAGACTTTGGTCTATATTATCTTTGAGATAATGATTTCAGATTGTATGGATATACAGATGCAGATTGGGCTGGAAGTGTGTCAGACAGAAAGAGCACATCGGGTGGATGTTATTGTCTGGAATATGCTATGATCTCATGGTTTAGCAGGAAGCAGTCCAATGTGGCTTTCAGCACAGCTGAAGCTGAATACATAGCAGCTTCCTCTGCTAGCTGTGAAGCGATATGGCTTTGGAAGTTGTTATCAGGACTATTTGACTTAGAGATGGACCCCACTGTGATCTTGTGTGACAACCAGAGTTGTATTAAGATGACCGAGAATCCAGTGTTACATGATAAGTCAAAGCACATAGAGATCCGATATTTCTATATACGGGATATGGTACAAAAAGGAGCTATAAAGCTCGAGTATGTGAGCACTGAAGAACAAGTTGTTGATGTATTGACCAAACCTCTATCTCGAGTAAAGTTTGAGTATTTTCGAGACAAGCTTGGTGTAGTTCAGAAGGACCCTCCTCGAAAGGGGGAGTGATATGGTCGATGATGATATTTGGATATTGGTATCGATGATAAGATTACTTATATCGATGGTAAGGTCGATGATGATGATACCTATATTGATGATGTGGATACTTGTATCGATGATGAGGATACTTGTATTGATGATGTGGATACTTGTATCGATGATGAGGATACCTGTATCGATGATGAGGATACCTGTATTGATGATGTGGATACTTGTATCGATGATGAGGATACTTGTATCGATGATGTGGATACTTGTATCAATGATGAAGATACTTGTATCGATGATGAGGTTACTTGTTCCGATGATGAGGTCGACTACAAGGATACCTGTACCGACGATGAGGTCGATGTGCAGTCCTTAGATTTTGTCTAAGTAGACGAGTGGATTGTATCATCCCTGGATTTTATGTCCTAAAGAGATCAGGATTAACCATCATGTAAGTGGTTGAGGATTAATCATCCTTAGACAGTAAATCCAGTAATTCCGAAAGGAAGGATAGTCTTAAATGCTAATTGTGATAGGATTAATCATCCTTAGACAGTAAATCCAGTAATTCCGAAAGGAAGGATAGTCTTAAATGTTGATTGTGATAGGATTAATCATCCTTAGACAGTAAATCCAGTAATTCCAAAAGGAAGGATAGTCTTAAATGTTGATTGTGATAGGATTAATCATCCTTAGACAATAAATCTAGTAATTCCGAAAGGAATGATAGTCTTAAATGTTGATTGTGATGAGATTAATCATCCTTAAACAATAAATCCAGTAATTCTAAAAGGAAGGATAGTCTTAAATGCTGATTGTGAAAGGATTAATCATCCTTAGATAGTAAATCCAGTAATTCCGAAAGGAAGGATAGTCTTAAATGTTGATTGTGATAGGATTAATCATCCTTAGACCATAAATCCAATAATTCCAAAAGGAAGGATAGTCTTAAATGTTGATTGTGATGGGATTGATCATCCCCAGACAGTAAATCCAGTAATTTTGAAAGGAAGGATAGTCTTAAATGTTGATTGTGATGTGATTGATCATCCCTAAACAGTAAATCCCGTAATTCCAAAAGGAAGGATAGTCTTAAATATTGATTGTGATGAGATTGATCATCCCTAGACAATGATCCCGTAATTCCGAAAGGAAGGATCATGTGTGTTGCAGATGATGATGTTGTTGATCGAGAGATCCAGATGATGTTGTTGATTGGGAGATCCAGACGATGATGCTGTTGATCGGGAGATCCAGACGATGAGGCTGTTGATCGGGAGATCCATATGATGAGGCTGTTGATCAAGAGATCCAGATGATGTTGTTGATCGGGATATCCAGACGATGAGGCTGTTGATCGAGAGATCCAAATGATGTTGTTGATCGGGAGATCCAGACGATGAGGCTGTTGGTCGAGAGATCCAGATGAGGCTGTTGATCGGGAGATCCAGACGATGAGGCTGTTGATCGAGAGATCCAGATGATGATGTTGATCTGAATATCTAGATGATAATGATGTTGTAGTTGATCAAGTGCTGCAGAAGATGAAGATTCAATACTGGCGATGTTGATGTTCCAGTATTGATTGTGTTCCAGTAATTGGTTGAGTTGTTGATGATGATTGAAGAAATCTTCCAATGATTTATAGATGTATCATGTATGATGTTGATGACTCCTTGCTCATGTAAATGTTGTTAGAATATCCTTCTCGTTAAGGGGGTTGTTGAAATATTGTAACTTCTAAGAATATTCTATTTGTACTTTATTATTATTCATCCAGGGATGTTTTATTCCTCCGTCGGGATGTTATTATAATGTAAAGTCATTGAGGTAAAACCTCCCATGTAAGTCGGGGCATTAGTTCCCCTAGATCCAATTGTAATAGGGTGTTTAAGTCCCCTAGAGGAGTCGGCCCAGTCAACATTATGTTGAGTGGTTAAGTTGTTGGGGCTGACCTAGTTAAGGGTTAAAAGTCAAGTGAAGTAAAGTATAAATAGAGGAGGTGTGTTCCTCATTTAACACACTCACTCACTTGTGAACTCATATAGAGAGAGAGATATGCAAAGGAGGAGAAGTAGCTCTTGTTTGGGGATTACATCTTTGTATTTGTTGGTCATCTATATTGAGGAAGCTTTGTTGGGTTTTCTACCCCATGAGGGTTTCCCAGGATAAATCTGTATCTCTTGTGTTTATGTTGTGCTTGTTGTTCTTTCAGTGATCCTGTATATGCTATTGTTGTGAAATTGAATGGAATACTGATGTTATCTATCTTAGCATATTGAATCTTAACACAATGTATATTGCTTCCATTAGGAGGGTTGGGCTCTTCCTAAATCCTTTGAATGAGTTGAACTACAAAGTCATTTTCTAGTCATTCTCGACAAGCTTCCACAAGCCAACCTGGAATGGGTAAGGATAAGGCAAAGAGGGATCCTCCCTTTTCAAATTTCCGAGATAAAGCATCAAACACCACATTAAATTTATCCCTTTTTATATGTCTCATAATCGTACCCCAACATCTTAGTAACCCACTTATGCTCCTATGGGGATGATTTCCTTTGTTATAGGAAAGACTTCAAACTATGATAGTCGATCTTAGTATGGAAACACTTCCCTATGATATATGGGGGGAAGGTCTCAACTACATGAAGGATGGCCATCATCTCCTTCTCATATGTGGATTTTCCCAAATTGTGATCACACACCTGCTTATTGGTGAATGCGAAGGGGCACCTTTCTTGCATCAATACCACTCCAAGACCTTTGCACAAGGCATCGCTTTCCAAGACAAAAGTCTTGGTAAAATTGAGAACTCCTAATATTGAAGTAGCACACATTGCATCCTTTAAAGCTGAAAAGACATGCTTAGATGCCTCCTTCCATAAAAAGGCATTCTTTTTTTATAGTGAAGTTAAGGGAGTAGCATGTTTTCCAAAATTTTGTAAAAACTTTCTATAGTAACCTATAAGTCCTAAGAATCCATGCAAGCTTTTCAGACTCTTACGGTATGGCCAATCTCGCATAGTTTCCACTTTCTTGGGGGCAGTGTGTACCCCATTCTGGCGTACAATGTGACCCAAGTATTCAATATCTGAAGCCCCAAAAGCACATTCTAGTAGTTGCAAGTCTCTATCGACATGTTCTATGTGGGATTTCTAGGTTTCATTGTAGACCAAGATGTCATCAAAGAATACTACACAAAATTGCATAAAAGGGTCGAAATATTTTTTTCATGAGACTTTGGAAGGTGGATGGAGCATTGTAAAGGCCGATGGACATCACTAAAAAGTCATTATGACCTTCATGGTACATAAATATTTGTAGGGATGTTTTCCTCTTTCATCATGATCTAATGGTAGCCATAACGAAGGTCAAGTTTAGTGAAAAAATTGGCTCCATGAAGTTCATCTAAGATATCATCAATAACTAGGATGGGGAATTTGTCCTTGATGGTCAACCTATTAAGAGCCTAAAAATCAAGAAACATGCCCCAAGTGCATTCCTTCTTTAATACCATGACCATTGATGATGAGTAAGGGATAGTACTGTGACTCTTTCCTCCAACAATTCCTTAATGTTTTTTTTCTATTTCATTCTTCTATGCAAAAGGGTGCCAATAAGGATGCACATTGTGTGGTTGTCTACTTGTAATGAGGGAATACCATGGTTATGCTCCCCATGTGAAGGTGGTAAACCAAGCGGTGTTTCAAATACCTATTGATGTTTAGAGAGGACCAACCACAAATTAGGGTAAATCCTTTATGGGGAGTTTGCACTACTTATATGGCATGAAATTGTGTAATAATGCATGTGTGGACTTTATTCAATAATGTCTCCATAAGATGAGAGGTGATATCAGAGGAACAAGAGGTAAGCTCCTTGAGGGTATGTTCCCACCCTTCCTTAATGAAGCTCATGTATATATCCTTGAAATCCATGATGACAAGTCCCAATGTTCGTAACCATTATGCCCCAAGAACTATACCACAATTTCCCATTTCAATAGAAAACATGTTAGTTTTGAGATGATATTTTCCCATTTTAACTTTCACATTTTCACTTTGGCCACCACATTTCATCGTACCACCATTGACTATCATAATTTCAAAATTTGTTATGGAACATACATAAAAATAGGTTTATTTAGTCACTCTCTTGTGAATAAAAGTGTGGGTGTTGTCGTTGTCAACCAAAACAATCACTTTCTAGTGCTTGATGTAACCAACCAACTTCAAAGTTTGGGGTGCCAAGAAACCTAATTAGGCATGGAGTGAAATTTGGCATTCCTCACAAGGTGCTTGCTCGGTGGTTTCTTCATCCATGGGAGGGAAATTGCATCTTCCAATTCTATCTCGGGAGTGTCTTCAATTGGGATTTCTTCTTGGTGGTCTTGTGGGGGTAAGATGAGAGGTGATATCAGAGGAACAAGAGGTAATCTCCTTGAGGGTATGTTTCCACCCTTCCTTAATGAAGCTCATGTATAAATCCTTGAAATCCATGATGACAAGTCCCAATGTTCGTAACCATTATGCCCCAATAACTATATCACAATTTCCCATTTCAATAGAAAACATGTTAGTTTTGAGATGATATTTTCCCATTTGAAGTTTCACATTTTCACTTTGGCCACCACATTTCATCATACCACCATTGACTATCATAATTTCAAAATTTGTTATGGAGTATACATAACAATAGGTTTCTTTAGTCACTCTCTTGTGAATAAAAGTGTGGGTGTTGTCGTTGTCAATCAAAACAATCACTTTCTAGTGCTTGATGTAACCAACCAACTTCAAAGTTTGGGGTTCCAGGCAACCTAATAAGGCATGGATTGAAATTTCACATTCCTCACAAGGTGCTTGCTATGTGGTTTCTTCATCCATGGGAGGAAAATTGCATCTTTCAATTCTAGCTCGGGAGTGTCTTCAATTGGGATTTATTCTTGGTGTCTTGTGGGGGTACATCCTTTTGAAATAGTTTATGTTCCTTAAATTTGTGCCCTTTGAATTACCACTCGTCACAATTATAGAAACGCATAAGGCATTGGCTTTCAACCATTTCTTCGTGAGACAACTTTTGGAATCTCAAGGGATAAGAGAGGGAGGGGTTGGGGGTAGTTGTTGGAGGAGGATCATGCGAGTGGTCAATGAAAGTCTTTCGGTTTGGGCATTGATCACAATCTTGGATTTTTTATCTCTCTAACAAACTTCCAACCTAGTAGTTGGGTGTTGAATCATGTCTTGTGTTATGATTACTTCCTAATTCAGGCCAACCATGAAATATTCTTTAAAAATGGAATCAAGCATTCCCTCTTTGCATACTACCAACTGCTCAAAGGCTGTAATAAAATCTCTAATTGTGCATGTTTGGTGTAATTTTTTCAGTTATCCCAAATAGTGTGTGTCACTTTCAAAATAATCATAAAGGACCTTCACAAACTGGGTCCAAGCAATGTAGCATCCATAAACTTTCTTATACCATTGCCAATATTCTAAATCCAAATATAAGACCCCCACATTGAGTTTAATTAGTTCATTATTAATTCCACGTAGAGAGGAATAGTGTTCCATTTGGATAACCCACTCTAGATGATAGGAATCATCAAACTTGTTCATGTCCACTTTTGGAAAGCGATGCCACAAATTGTTATCCTGAAAGGGTATTCTATTGCTACAATGATCATGAAAGGGTGGTTTTGAGCCACATCCTCCACCATTGTAAGAGTTATCTCCTTTTGCTTGCTCTCTTAGGTCCAACTGAGTACCTTTTCCTTTGTAAAGTGTCGCAAGGTTTATTTCGAATGCTTCCAATTCCCCAAATTGATGTTTAATCACTTACATCAATTGAGAGTTCGTTTACCATGGGTTGTAGACCTTAAATATTTTTTATACTTTAGTGCATCTATTCTACCAATATTTCATTCTTATGTACCTATGAATCTCGGTAATGTGCCCAAGAGTTTCAAGTGGACACCATAGGTCCCAAGGTTTAATAAGTGGACAGGGTTTACATGGTTCTAAGGAAAAATGAGTGTTAGGTGTTATTAATCTTTGGTGTACATGTGCATTTCCTACAATAATACTCGGTCTAATCTCTTAGGGATCTAGCTAAGGAGGATATATTGTGCCCTTATCCCCACTACCCAATTCTCTCATAATTGAGAGTGATTTCCTTAGTGTTGTTCTCAATGTACTATAGCAACAAATGGTTAGTATTTGTATATAAGGTTGATTTTGGGTTCACCTAGGGGATTTCCTATATACCTAAATGTACATAGAAGTGTGATTATATATGTGTGTGTGTGTGTGTGTGTGTGTGTGTGTGTGTGTTGTATGATGCAATACTACTTGAAAGGGTACCAACATAGGTTACAAGATTGTCCAATGAGTTGAATCCACCTATATTTTATGTGTCTATTCCTCCCCAACTGTAGGTTTACTCATTGACTTATAGATATTTGTGTTATTTAAATATGTAGAAACACATTTTTAGCCTTATAAAAGTCATTTCTATAATATTGGGTTGGAATATCTTACTTTTCAATGGAGACCCTTGATGTGGCTAGGGTTTTGAGGTGACAAATTTGAAATGAACACAACTCCCACAATAATAATCAAAATCTCTATTATGACCCCAGTTATGAAATGTCGCATTCAATCTACATCTATTGGTGCTAGTTTCACTAAAATCTTAGCACTCTATCAAAATATATTTGATTTGTGATCCACACCATTGTCATTGGGAAAACCCTAAAACCATTGATTTAATTCAACAATAACTCCACCTCTCAAGTCTGATTTGGATGATTTTCTTCTTCTAAACTTAATTATTTTTCAAAGGAACTCGATACTATGGTTGTATTCTTTATATTTTTCATAGAAAGATTGAGAAATGGATATAAATTCCACCATGCTCTTTTCTTCCCTTGAAAAACATGTGAAAAGTAAAATAAAAAATAAAAAATTCCTTCACTATGTGCCCAAGAAAGATCTATGATACCACTTTTAGTGTTCCTTAACCGTTAAACTTGGAACATAAACTAGGTATACAAAGATTATAAATGAAGAAAATCATATACAAGAGACAATTGAAATGAGATAATGTGAAATATACCTTTATATTATGATAATCAAATGAAAGAAAACAACGTTCACTTGCCTGTTGATGTGGGGCGACCTTTTAGTTGAGAAAATTTTTCAATACAAAAGTACTTTACAAACATTCCATAACCTCCTAGCTCTTTAAATAGATTCTCAATAGCAAGACCCTGGCTACTTGTGGACCCATAATTAATGAGTACCAACTAACTAGTGGGCCTTATTTAACAATTGAATATGTCACAAAGAGGCTAGTCCCATGAAATAAAGAAATTGAGAGAGTAAATAAGCATTGTGAATGGTGGGGTTAAAACCAATGGTGCTTCTCTTTCTAAGGACAATCCAAGGCCTTCAAGTACTCTTGCACTAAATCCTGCTGTGAAAAATCCTAAGGGATTGATGGGAAATTTGAATGAACTAGTGACTGAGGCACTTATGGATGATCCATTGGGACATATTCTACCTGTGGATGTCATTCCCAATCAAGAATATCAGAGTATTCGGCTCTAAATAGGTCCACAACTGATTTGGGGAAGATTGTTGAAGGTGGACATTAGTCAAAGATTGGAGATTTTTCTTGGGGGATGTAGAATTTGGTAAGTCTTCCTCTATATGTCCTATTAATTTAGTAGAGCCCCCTTTAGAATCTCCAGTGGTCTATCCAACCTTGGTTGAAGGTATGAAAATATATAGAGGGAGAAAGGGTAAAGGTGTTTGGTTCTCGTTAAGAAAACCTGCTTCAAGTTCTCCTTTAGACAATGAATTAGCATGGGAGTCTTATTTTGGTTCTCATAATAATTATGATACACATGAAGTGAGGGATTTGGGGTTTCCAGAGGTAGGAGGGAGTGGACTCCTTCTCTGGATGTGGAGGGGGTCATTACCATTTAAGGTCCCTCTCGAAGACACCTGGAAATGTTAAGGGTATGTTGAGCATTATGGGAACAAATGAGATTAAGTACTCATCTTCTTGTTGGGTGGGGAGGAAGTCCTACCTACAATTGGCTCAGAAGAAGGCTCGATTTAAAGCACAACAAGGAAAACAAATGTTGATATCAGGAGTTCTTAAAGAAAATGGTCACCACAACAGGGTGTCGTAATGATCATTATGTCATTAAATATTAGGGATATGGGTAGTATTAATAAAAGATTAGCCCTATGTAGGTTAGTGGAGAAAGAGAAGATGCATATTCTATTATTATAGGAAACAAGTGGAGGGGGAGACTCTCGTATAGGTGGTATTAGGAAACTTCTTTCTAATTGGGATTTCATAGTTATTGATTCTTCTAGTCACTTCGAGGGCCTCATTATAGGGTGGACTTCTTCCTTTATACTAAACAACTCGTATGCTATTTTTTTAGGACTCAACATAGAATTAACTAGCAAAGGACTAGGCCGATTCCTTTCAGTTATGAATGTCTATGGTCCATATGGTAGTCGACAAGATTTATAGGATGAGATTTTAATTTGTGGGTGATGTCTAAGGAATCATCATTGGAGGTGATTTGAACTTTACTATTGACAAGGATGAGATATGGGGAGATACTAATAGGGTTGATAGACTGGGACGATATTTTTTTCACAAAGTTGAATCTCTCATCCTAATTGGTGTGGAACTTGCTACAATAAAACCCACTTGGAGGAATAATAGAAAGGGTAAGTATAATGTCTCAAAACAACTCGACATGTTTTTAGAATTATTTGGTCAGTGGCTAGGATTTGCACTTGGGTGGGTACAAGTGGTATTTCGGATCATGGCCCCATTATCCTTTAGTTTGATCTTAGGGACAAGAATCTATCCACCCCATTTAAATTCAATTCAAGGTGGATTGCAAAGGAATATTTTCGGTAGTTAGTATTTGATACTTGGTAGTATTATAACAAACATGCTCCTCTTTTTGCAAGTGAACAATTATGGCCTCACTCAAAATGGTGAAGGAAAAAGTAGTGGAGTGGGTTGTGGCAAGACACATAAACAAAGATAGAGTATTGAAGGAAGTCTAGGAAAAAATCGATCTCCTTTACAACCACAACGACTTGGGGTGTTTTTTCAAAAGTGGAAGCAGGGAGACTTAAAGGCCTTAAATCTCGCAAAAGAAAATACTTTTGGACCATGAAGTGGAATGGTGAATTAAGAGTCACTCCATTTGGTTATAACTTTGAGACAAAAAAATGATTTTTTGTCATCATATGGTGATGCAAAAACATAGCTAGAATACCATTTGGGATTTCCAGGACGAAGATGGTAAGGTTGTACATGGATATGAGGACCTAGCAACATTGGGGGCTCAAGAACATTGGATGAACCACAAATTTCTTCACTGAATATTTTGGGCTTCTTGACAACGATCTTATTAGGGGGGGTAGAAGAACTTCGTAGAACTGAAATGGTGTTGGGTCCATTCAACACAAAATTCATAGATTGATCCCAACGGTTGATAAGGTGGAAAATTCCAGGGACTATCGCCTGATTTCCCTTTGCGATTGCATTTATAATATCATTTAAAAGGTTTTGGTTGCGTGATTAATTTTTTTTCTATCAATGGTTATTTAATCCAAACAATTCAGGTTACTAGAAGGAAGGTTCATTCATGAAGCGATGGGTATAGCTCAAAATACAATTCATACTAACAAATAGAGGAAGATATCAACAGTAGTTAGGAAACTTGACTTATCTAAAGCCTATGATTTCACTTGTTGGTTGTATTTGACAATGATGTTGATCCACATTGGGTTCAATCTTTAGGTTGTAAAATAGATCATGGGTTGTGTCAAGTCAATGCCATTTGTTGTTTTGATTAATGGTGCAGTATCCTCATTTTTCAAGCCCACGAGAGGAGTATGCCAAGGGTTCCCATTGACACCTTACTTATTCCTCTTATTGGCTAAAGGTTTGAGTCGATTTATTTTAGCAATGAAGATGGACGTAAACATTTATAGGATCCAGGTCAGGGGTTTGGAATATGTTACTCATATTCTATTCATAGACAATGTTCTTCCTTTTTGTCATGAATCGATTCGGGAAGCAAAGGTATACAAATAAATTCTACATCTCTTTTGCATAGCTTCAGGCATAGAGATAAACTATCATAAATCCTCTATTAGTTCAATGGCACGAGGGACACTGAGATAATCAGAGTACTTCAAATTCTCTTGTTTCATATAATAGAGTTACAAGAGTATTTGAAGTACTTAGGATTTATCTTGAAGCCTTTAGGTTATGGTATCAAGGATTTAAGTTGGTTGATTGGTAAGATAGAGCAACATATTCATCTTTGATGTCATTTTTTATTGTCCTAGGTAGGACGACTGACTCTCATCAAAGTCGTATTAGAAGCAATCCATGTCTAAAAGATATTGTTGGCCCATTGTCCCAAGGACTCTTGGATAAAATAAGAAGATTATGCTTTGAATTTCTATGGCAGGCCAAACAGGACAAGGTTGGTTTCCATCTAGCTCGTTGGAAGCTCCTCTAAGAACCCAAACATGAAGGTGGTTTAGGTTTGAAACATTATTTATCAAGGTCCTTGCTACAAAAAGCTTATGGAACTTAATATCTAAGGAGGGCCTGTGGCAGTGGGTCATCATGCATAAATACATCACCCAAGACTCTCTTGTGTATTGGATTTGGGCTCTTGCAAAAATTTTAACAAATGTATCTATTTATTGGAAAGATTTGGTCTTGGATTTCCCACTTGTAGGCAATCACTTGGGTTGGAAAGTGGGGGATGGATATCATGTGAGATTTGGTAAGGATGCTATAATGGGGTGTGGCAATTTAGTTCTTCTGCCTACAAATGTAATTCAACATCTTCATGGTATGGGATACTGTACATTAAATCAAATTGCAGATGTTGTTCATATAGACATTTGGCACTAGGATTGGGTGAATGCAAACCAATTGGTTCTAGTGGGTGAGTTTGTTATCATTTGGACAACTTTCACTTCCTCTGTGAATCGTGTTCATGTTTGTTTGAAGTACGAGGTTGATGATTTAATCTGGAACATGAACAAGGAGGGTGGCTATTATTCCGCAAAGCTAGGATCTGAGGTTGTTGTGGAAACGATCATGGGTGAGTTCTATTGGTGGTGGAAAAATATCTAAAGAGTGCACTCTCCCATTAAAACAAATATTTTCATGTGGTTATCTCGTATGAATAAAGTTTCAACTTGGTATTTTCTCTAGAAGAAAGGGCATTGTAGGCCAAGTATTTATATGATATGTAAAGCAAAGGAGGACATAGTTACCCACTTGTTTACTAGATGTCCTTTCTCTTTGCAAGTTTGGAAATACATTTGCAGTTGGGTTAGTAATAAATTCATATGGTAGTGCAGTTCTGTGGAAGAAGGACTAGGATTATGGTTTAGTCAACAAGATCTGAAGAATTTTAGAGAAATTCCTTTCCTAACTCTATGGGGTATCTAACTTGCTTTCAATTCTATTATTTTTTAAGATCGACATATGCAAACCTTCCAATTTTTTCTCAAATTTGCTCAATTGCTCAGTTTTTCACAACTTAAGGTATTGTTTTAGAAGTTTGGGTTGTTGGGGAGTTGGTTGTAGATAGACAACATCTTTTATAGTGCTTGCTAAGGAGAAGATTCACTCCATGGTGTCGGTGGTGCACTCTATTTACGTGACTCACACTTCTTCGAATTTAGTGTCAATGTGGTGCAGAGCACTTACAATAAAAAAAAATTTCTAGCACTTCGTGAACTTGTTAAGTTGGTTATTTCAAAGGAAATTACTTCGCTTAAACTTTTTGGGGACCCAAATCTAGTCATCAAATGGATGTGAAGTGAGCATTTGGTCCAAGATATAACCCTTTCATTCACTATCTCTACATATAAGGGATGTCTCTTCTCACTTCTCCCATGTTTAATTTACACGTGTTTATTGGGAGTTGAACAAAGAAGTTGATAGATGTTCCAAAGCAAGGTTATCCCTAGCTTCGATCCATTTACATTTCAATAATTTTTCGAGGATTGTTCCACTAATTTTACCTTGGACCTTTGATTATACATTTCTCTCAAAACACAACTTCCTCACACTTTTGGATTTTCTACAATTAATATATTTTTGATAATTCTTTAAGTCCATTAAATGGATCTACTAACTTGTTATAGCTGAGAATCATTTGAATATTTGTCACTAGTTGTAACTCTTATTGGAAATCTCAAGTGAATGTATTTTTGAATGGTTTATCATGTTTGAAGATACTAATAAGAGAATTTGATCATATTACAACTATAATTGCTCCATTTATATATCAGCTTGATGATAGCTATGCTATTGGATTTCTACCATATTGAATTAATATGTGTTATTAACACCTTCGACATGTATAAAGAATTGGTCACTTCAAAATCAAAACATCACTTAGTAAGTGGCCATAATTTCCTTTTTTAGTAAATAAAACTTTAAAATGGCACATGAAAGTTGTCACATGGTACTTCTAAAAAAATTACAAATTAAAAGTTTTTTTTTAATAAATTTACATTATAAAATATTTATGTCCCATAAACATGACTTAGTAAGTGGCAATAATTTTCTTTTTAGTAAACAAAACTTTAAAATGGCACATGAAAGTTGCCACATGGTACTTCTAAAAAATTACAAATTAAAAGTTTTTTTTAATAAATTTATATTATAAAATATTTATGTCCCATAAACAATTGCTTTTGACCTACCCAAAAATGGACTAAGTGAAATTTAAAAAATTTGATATTTATTTTTAGTTTTCAAAAACTTTAAGTTAATAAGTTGTTTTTTAATAACACTGGGAAACTTTATAAAAAAGTATAGCAAGAAACAAAACTAGGACAGAGTCAAAGTTCTTCGACTTGCAAATGAAAAGCATACTCCCTACTTTAGCATCGACTAATAAAGATGACCCTTTTACATTAAATAATTACTCACTACTATCTAATGAGCCTTATTCAAAGAATATGGTTGCATACATAAATTAACCAGCTCCTATGTAACCTAAAGTATGGAGTTTAGGGTAGGACCTTAACATTAGTTCATTGAGAGATCCCCTTAACTTAAGAGGCAAGTGAACACGAATGGTTTCCTTCAATAAATGGATTATTTTGCAGTGATGCACTACCTTAAAGGTTTTGATATTGAATGAAGTTTTCATCATTTCTGATATCTTGTTTGTGATTCAAGTTAAGGATTAAGGATCATAACAAGGAATACGAGTGGATTCTTTCCATAAAACAATCATTGCATGGTGTTTCCCTACCTTAACGATTTTGATATTGAACGAATCTTTTAAAATTTATAATATCTTGTTTGTGATTCAAGTTAAGGGTTAAGGATCATAATACTCTTGATGTAACAATTGATAAGACCTCAATCAACTTGCATAAATTGATCATCATTGATTGGAAAATTTAGGGTGGACATTGATTTCATGTGTGTCATTGACATAAAAAATTGTATTTATGTTGCGGTCAATGGAATTCCATGTCATCATTGATGAACCGCCATAGCCTATGCCTACATCTATGAGTACTTCCTCTATCGATGGAAAATTCCTTGATTGACTAAACTAACATCAATGAGTACCTTCCTATCTTAACAAGGTTAATGACAACTTGCAACCTTGCCTGCCTTCATATATAATTAATCAACCCTTCTTATCAAACTATTCTTTGTTGAGGTTACTTGATGCCCATTTCATTAAATTTGGTCTCTTCACCTAACATATAGAATGCAAATGTGTGGATATAGGATTTGAAAGTGTGAATATTGGGTTCCCAAATGTCAATTGGATTTAAAAGTGTGAATATCAAATCCGAATGTGTGAATATGAGATTCCCAACATGTATGGGAGTGTGAGTTTCAATTGGACCAAAAGTGTGAATTACATTACTAAAAATGTCAACTCTAATCTAAAATTGCAAATTTTGATTCCAAATGTGTCAATATTGAATTATGGTAATGTTTATCTGAATTTTCATATTATGAATTGATATTCCAATGCTTATATCTTGAATTTCAATATTAATGTACAACATTTTATGTATGTATGTGCATGCGCATAACTATGACATTCTTATGCAAAATTCAACCTCACATAATACATTGATCATATCCAAGGTTTGCATTCAACCTTTAGCCATCCAAACTCAAACCATGGCTAAGGCAATATGAGTTCACATCCACAATTTTAAAACACTTGGCTTCCTATCATTCTACTTGATCCTTCCAAATGAATTGAAATCTAGGGTCAACACTTTATTGTCCACATTGAAGCATTGTCTCTCACTTGCATAGAATTCATGCCTCACTTTCAATGACCTTTATATCAATCAAACACAGTTTAATTAGAATTTGATACCTGATTTAACATAAAATAAAATGACCAAGAATCCAACATGACCTTTATCTAATATATGTAGACAAGTTATTCATGCCTCAAATGTGAACTTATGGATCAATGACCATTTTACCTCTTCACTAATGCTTTAAACCTTGATAAATATATCAAAATAAATAAATAAATCCTTGAACACATGGTGTAGGGAGTCTCTCATGTACCTTCCCTCCTTGGGGCAAGGTACCTTTCCTCCCTAGCATCCCTCGAAGCATGGTGCTTCTTACCCAACCCTTCTTGGTGAAAGGTACCTCTCATCCCTACCCCTTTTAGAGTAGGGTTCCTCTTACTAGGCTCTTACCCTACCTTCCATAGGTTGGTAGGGAGACTCCTCATGGAAAGGTGACTCTTGTCCCATTCTTCCTTGAGACATGTTGTCTCTTATCCTTGCCTTCATCAAGGCAAAGAGAGTATCACCCTTTCCTCGGGGTATGGTACCTCTCATTCATTCTCTCTCCAAGACAATGAGACTCTCCCCTACCAATAATGATACTCTTGAGTCTTATCCATGCCCTTCCTTAGGATAGGATACATCCCATCCCTCCCCCTCAAGGAAAGGATCTTGCCACACTTATTCAAGATATTTTAGATAAGTACCTTCCATAAAAGTGACTTCGTTGTCTTTTAATGTTGCTTTAATGATGTCACTTTGCATCATGTCTCTCATGTGATTAAGTGTGTGTGGTATGACTATATCTATCTTTTCTCTACAATCATTTTAAGCGCCATTTCATTTTTATAGATAAGGCATTTATTGCATAATCAAGTGGTACATAGGATCATTCAATTTCCTTCCAATGCTTGATTTTTCTCTTCCTTATTTTCCCTATCATGTTGGTATTTCAATTGCATCACTTTACCTGCACTATTGTTTGATCAATAAATAGTTTATCTTGCCCTTTATCTTCATTACATTACTTGACCTATTTATCTACATTATTGCATGTAACCACAAATGACACATATGCAATTGGATCTCATACTACCATAAATGTAATACCCCCATTTTGACCCTTGGAATTATTGGCTTAATGTGTAAATATTGTAAATATGCGGTATATGGTTCCTAGCGTGGAGCTCAAGGCCAAGGACCCGCTAGCGAACACACGACTTGTAAAGGAAAGTATTTTATATTTTGTGAACCATGTGTTAGTAAACCATGAGAATTGTAAAAAAAAATTATGTAAATATTTAGAATGTAAATAAAATCCCAAGAACTGGCTATGGAAGCAACTAAAAATGAGGGGCTTGAATGTATCCACTAGGGAGAGGTGAGGGGTTGGGGGATCCAATCCTTTGTTTCCAAGTGTCATTTTGAGAACCCATTTTTACTAGTATGCCGACATTTAATTATGTTAGGAAGAGGCAGTTGAGAAATCAACTCATGAAATTAATGGAGCATGGGAATGCTCAGAAATTCGTATGGCAGGTTATGGGCTCAGTTTACTTGGCCCATAATTTAATTTACCCATGGGAATTCATTTTTCCATCATCCCCATTCCATGGTTGAACAAACAAACATCAATTGTCAACCATTATGCATTCCCACCAATGAAGAATTGCAAAAATCGAAACTATGAAAGAAGCCACGATTTTGAGTGCCAAAAACGCCTAGAATTTATTGTGAGTAGCGAAATCTAATGGGGAATCGATTGACATAAACCTTGGGGCGAATTTGAGAGTGTTAAATACCCAACAATCCGTAGAAAAACTCAGATTTGGAAGCTGGGAAATTCAATTCCGTTTTTGGGAGTCACGTGGCCAAAATTTGGAAAAACCCAAGAGAGGATTGAATTGGCAGGGAGATCAGAGGTCGGAATTGCTTGATAAACCCAGTGAAGGAAAGAATCTCTGTGGATATAGAATCTTGAACATTTCTATGCCCACCTTGAAGAGCACTGGAGGGAAGGGGCACCTGAGGGACTATGTATCAGAGAAGGGGACCTTCCTTGTGTTGGGTGTGGTAGGTATTGTGGGTGCCAAGGCTATTTGAGATCAATTGAGATGCCTGTAGCTCTGTGGTTGAGCTCATTGGCTTAGCATTCTCCTTCCCTATATCCTTGCATGCTTGAAAAACCCAGTTGTGTGTTGGATTAGCATGAGTATTTGTGACTATGGTAGTGAGTGAGCCTGAGTAGTTCTTCTTAGTGGATACATAGCCCAGCTCGGGGGTGGTATCTCAGCTAAAATAATATAGGTTGGACAGAGACCTACGGTTGGGTGAAACGTTGCTCCTCCATAGCCAGTTGCTTGTTCAACTCCAATTAAAGATAAGTGTTCATTGTTGTTTCTCATTATGCCAAAGTTATGTGTTATGAATGACTATGTGTTCATGTCCAATTCAATGAAATGATCCAATTTGAATTATCAAAATTGAATGCCAATGATTAGCATAAGATGAGTTATTTTTGTGCATGATTTTACTGTTATGCTTGTGATGAACATGTTGGTATATGCATGATGTGTGTGTGTAATTGGTTAATTTCCTATGTGTATTTTTAATATGCATTGCACACGCATTTAAATTTTAAATGAAATTGATAATACTGCCTCAGAGGTGAATTTTAGCACCCCATACTCATGTTCCCTCCGTTAGTCAGATTGGTGGGAGGGGACATGACATGGAATCTTGTGTTGCTTGATGGATACATATTTTTTTCGCACGATGATTCATTTCTTATATTAATGCATTATGGCCTCATTCCTATACCACACTAGCCACATTACAATCTACTCATCGTCCCTATTTCAAGTGTATGTACATCGTTCATGTTTCTTATTTGTTAGCTTAGCTTGCATATTGTGTTTATCATTGTTGTCACTTTGTTCATTCTTTCATTGCCATGTTTCATTTGCTCGACTACTTGTGAGCCTCATGTCAAGTTGCAACTCTTGTGATTCATTGTATCACTATTATTGGCACAAGGGTGAATTTTGTGTAAGAATTTATCTTTGTATTATCCATGTATGAACCCATCATATATTATTTTAAATCATGCATCGACTATACCAAAAAAAACCTCAATGCAAGAGAAGGACTCCTGCACACATATATTGTGAACTGACACACATTGAATTCCCCTCTTTTAAGTGCCGCTAATTTTGAATAAATGATTTTGTGTTCCTAACTTAATCCTAGGGCCTCATCTGATTACTCTTGGAGAACAGAAGGTCTCCCTTGGTATTTTCCTTAGTATCATATCGTGGTTGATTACTTTTGGGCACATAAACTACCATTTGGTCCCTTCCCCTACCAACTTAAGCATTGTTGGGAAACATAGGTGTAACCCAACATTTATTTTTGGGACCATGTGTTTCACCCATCTCCGAATTGTGTGCTAATATTCATTAATTGAACTTGGTCAAATTTGATATTGTGTTCTCACTCTTTTGGCACTTTTGCTTACTCTAAGCAATAATGTGCTTATTGCACCTATGTTTAATGGTAACACTAACTATCCACTTTCCATTGTTATACAAAGGACTTCCTTCCTTTTGAATATGTGTAGTTCATTGATTTCCTTTCACTGTTAGGGGATCAAAACTCATGGTTAGACAATCAAAAGGAAGGTGACACACCCTATACTTATGGACAACATTGGTATTGCCTTCAGAAAGGCTAGTTGGGCATAACTAAAATTATCCTATTTTAGGACGTCTTTGATTTATTTATTGGATATTTTTATAAACTCCTATAAAATAGTGTTGTACACTAACTCTTTTATGCTTTAGGATCTCCATCGGTTTCCTTTCTCCCACCATCCTTCTTGTTAAAGGAGGTGTTATAGCTATTCATTGTAACCTCCATGACTTACTAGTTTGGATCTCTACTCTTTGTTGTCGGGCTTGGAGATTGCATCTTTTGGTGGTTTTCAACACCCCTTTCTTCACACTTCGACCAATCTTCCTCTTGTTCTTCCATCTCGAGGAATATTTAAGCATAAGCTTGTCAAGTAGGAGGATTCATTCTATTTAGAATACCTGTGCATCATCTACTTTCATACTTGAATTTAGTGTAAATTTCTTGTTTGTAGTAATTTTTTTTACCTTATTATATACATGTAGGGATCAATAAACTTATTAAAGTTTTCTAGGTGGATTTAGTGATTTCAAGTATGTTGAGGAGGCCTAATCTCCTCTATTATTTGTTGCATGATCATTCCAAGAGCATCGCTGATGGGCCCCTAATATGGAACATTATTTGGCCCATCTTGGTGATACCTAAGGAGATAAACATGATTAAGTGTGTTTGATTATTGATGAACTTATGATAATATTCCTTAAAGCCTATGCATGTTTGTTGAATGAATATCTTGACTTTTGATTAGTAATGTTTACTTAATTTGCTTATTCCTTTGATTTATTTTATGAGCTAATGGACTAACCTTGGTCAAATAATTCTTGAGTTTTGGTGGAATTGTAGGTTGAAGTTGCCTAAAGCATAGTGGAAGAGATCAAGTCACAACAGCCAAATCAATTTTTTTCAATGAGTTAACTAGACAAACTAAGACATGGTTGAGAAATTTAAGGGATTGTGTTCCCTCTTTATACTCATGAGCTATCGGCACATGGAAGAGGACTCAATGATCTTCCAAATTTGAATTTACAAAGGCTAGGTCGAATTCCTGAAGGGGGGTCCTATTCCACCAAACTTGCATGTAGATTTCTAGTTAATTAGGAGACAACTTCCCCAAATCAAGGAGCTGATTGCATAAACAGTTTTGAGTTTACTCGAGTATAAATAGTAGTAGGATGAAAGCATATGGAGTTAGATTTTTATTCTTCTCTTTTAGCATTTTCATTCATTCCTTGCTATTCAAGGGAATTTGTATCAAGAGGCAACTTGTTGCCCTGTTTTAATGGTAGATTATTGAATAAATAAGAGCTAGTTTTGTTCCAACTTTGGTGTACTTGCTTAGGAAGGGTTCCAAGAGCTTCCTTGGGTTGGTACTACTAAAGGGAAGGATTGGGGGCCCCTGCATTTAGTAAATTTCATTTATTTTGGTTTTTTCCTCTTTATTCTCTAACCCATACTTTCCTGTAGAAATCCTGTAGCTTTCCTGTAGAAACCATGTTTCCTGTAGAAATCTTGTAGCTTGCAGTTTTATCTTCTTCTTTTTGTAAGTAAGTAGACTTTATATTATATAGCACTTGGAAATTTACAGGGAACTTCTATCAAAATAGAGCAAGAAATCCATTCCCCCATAAAGACCTTCAGCAAACCAAACCAATTTCCCTTATAGTTCAACGCCCAAAACCCAAAAATACCCCCCCCCCAAAAGGGAAACAAGGGGATTATCAATCTGAATATCACTAATTAACAATAAGCATAGACCTTCTAAATACCACTAGTTACAAATCATATTCTTCTAGATTAAGCAAATTGAAAACAAAGACCTCCTACTAACCCTTGAAATACTTATCTTCCTCCAGATTATGAAGACGAATAACATAAATAGCAAACAAAACAGACCAAATTCAAGAACGACAGACGAAAAACAAGAAACCTAGTGCCCAGTGGACGAGCCACCCACACCACTAGTTAGCATTCATGCACCATCATTCTTCTCTGCAGTCATGGGAGGCATAAATGGGATGCTTAAGTGATGCGCTGTGACATCAATTTTTTAGTGCATAAGTCTGGAATCTTCCCATTGCTCTTTCCAATAGGTGACATGCATCTCGTCACCCTGCTGCTTCAATTTTAGCTATTTCTTGTTAGTAGGTTTGTTTTATTGTTTTATATCAGTTGGGATGTTTGCTTAATGCCATGTTATTTAATTTATATGCTTGAATGAGTTGTTCTTCGCTTAGTAGATGGTCAAACCTTGCATATTTTCATATTTGTATAACTATAGCCTACTTCGTTACTCGTTCATGTTTACCTAAGAAATAGTAAAAGGAAATGTCTTCCTCATGGTATTCCAACCTTGTGGGAGAGGCCTACCTTTGCTTTCCCCTTAGAGGCAGATAAGGAAATAGGGGATAAGCATGAGAAATATCATCTTGCATTTTATAGTTACTTGTTGCTTTGCATTTAATTTCCTTCATAGTTAGTAATTCAATTTATTCCTTTACAATTGCATATATAGTGCATGGTACCTCTTAAATTTGTATGAACTTGTCTGTTGATAATTTCAATAATGAGCCAAGGGATTCAGTGTTTATGGCTTTAATTCTTTGGCCCATCAATCGTTATATTAGTTAAACCTATCAATCGTTATATTAGTTAAACCTAACTAGGGTATTTCACCCAATTAGGAGGTTAAATCACCCTCCTTTTCTATCCAATTATTTACACATCAAGATGAACGTACTAATAAACAATAGTTCTTGTTGATGATTGTTGACATTTAGCTTAGAAGAGGAAGTTAGAGGCTTCTTTCTACTATTACACTCTTACTTTTATATTTTGTAGTTAATAAGGCTAGCCGTGAACCAAAAGTAAAAGGATAAATAAACTAGTTTTACTTTATCCCATTATTAGTCTTTTAAGTTCTTTCATAGCTTATTATTCACATATTAATTAATAAAAGAGATAAAATCAATCATGTAATTGTGATTCATTACAATATTAATCCCTAGTAAATCTAATGAACCTTGCATTTCCTTCCTTCTCTAGTTTTATTGGCTTTGCCCAAAAGATCAATTGGAAACTCCACCTAACTAGACTATTTATTTTAGTTAGGATAACATTCTTTTTTAGAGAGATTGGTTGTTTCCCTATGGGTTGTACTTCACCCCTTTCTTTCCCTTGTCCATGGGTTAGTTGGCCTTCTAGGATGGAACACAATCTTACTACCTTCCTATAGTGGATGGATTTTGTATCCATACACTCAAAATCCAAGGATTACCACGAGGTCTCCCATTATGCCAAGATAGAGTATTGGTGTTGGTAATCTGTTATTAGTTAGTTCCTTTCCTAATCTAGACTTATGAATGTGTTTTACCCATTTGATGTTTAGAGTCTAGGCAAGGTTCTTTTTTATGTTTTCCTAAGTCATACATTGGTCATGTTTATTCCTTGTGGGTTCCTTAATTGGACATTCTCTTCTTAAACTTATATCAACCTCAACATTCATGCTTGATTTGGTCCACCTTGGTTAGTTAGAGATGTCCTTTTTTAGGCTTGTGACATCCACATAGTTGTTATAGGTGCACAAAAGACTTGATTGGGTCAAATATGATCTTTCATTTTCCTTTCATATATATATCTATATTGCATTGTCATTAAGAATTGCATCTCTAGAGACAAAATGAGACCAATCGTGGCTTGGAGCTTTGTGGGGGGCCAACCTTTTTGCTAGCTTCATCAAAGGTTGCAATCTATCCTCTATTCAAGTGTCTTTGTTTATCTTTCCCTTTCCTCCCCTGGGAATTTCTCTTCTTTCTTGGTTTCCATAGTTAGATTTCCTTTTTATGCATTAATGAAATTCTATTTTCCCAAGAAACCTCGAGAGTTAAACAAAGTACCCTCTAAAACTAATCAAAACCATAGAGAAACATCAATCCATATTTTAATAACTAAAATAGTGTCAATCCTTCATCCCCTAACCATTGTCCCTTTGGTGCCCAATTGCATTCATAAATAGAGTGACAACTCCACTCCTTCCCATGCTTTCTTTGTTGGTGGACGATAATAGTGTTAATCCTTCATCCCTTAACCATTGTCCCTTTGGTGCCCAACTACATTCATAAATAGAGTAATAACCCCACTCCTTCCTATGATTTCTTTGTTGGTGGGTGATTGTCTCTCATGTGATAACACAATGCTTCACTCTAAGCATTGTGCCACACTTCCATCCATATATGTTGGGTTCACTTATTTCTTCGTTAGGTTTCCTAAGCATACCTTCAAGTAACACAATGCATTAAATTCCCAGAGGAAGAAAGGGTAAGAAAAACAAACATACTTGAATAGAGGAGAGGTTGCAATTTTGATGAAGCTAGCAAAGAGGCTGGGCTCCCATAAAGCTCCAAGCCACAACTGATATCACTTTGTCCTTAAAATACAATTCTCAACAAAAAAAGCAACACACACACACACACCAAGTAAATAAATGAAACAATATTGCTGATCGATAGATAAAGTTCACCCTCAACTTTGAGATGGTCTCCCTACAACATGACATTGATAATCATTTGAGTTGAGATACAACTTTATCACCAATCGATGATATTCTTCCATTTATTTACTTGGTGTATATATTATATATATTGGTATATTGTATTGTATCATTATTGAGAATTGTATTTTCGAGGACAAAGTGAGATTAACTGTGGCTTGGATCATTGTGGGAGCCTAACCTCTTTGTTAGCTTCATCAAAGGTTGCACTCTATTCTCTATTCAAGTGTGTTTGTTTATCTTCCCATTTCCTCCTTTGGGAATTTGTCTTCTTTCTTGGCTTCCTTAGTTAGCTTTCCTTTTTATGCATTACTATAATTATTTTTTTCCAAAAAACCCTAAGACTTAAATGAGGTACCCTCTAAAACTAATCAAAACCATAAAGAAAAATTAATCCATATGTTAATAACTAAAATGGGGTTAATCCGTCATCCCTTAACTATTCTCCCTTTGGCACCCAACTGCATTCATAAATTGTGTGACGACCCCAATCCCTTCTTCATATGCTCCCTTTGTTGGTGTATGATTGTCTCCCATATGATGACACAATGCTTCACTCTAAGTGTTTGTAATGTCCCTTTTTTGAAATTTATTAAAATGGTGAAATTTTCAACTTTTTCCACTAATTCGACCTTTGACTAGTATTGGTCTCTTGGTCTCCAAATGATCCAAAATTGTTACAGAAGGTGTATGGATGATATTAGGACATAATTATGAGGTTCAGGGATGCTTTAGATTCTTCAAGAGGCTTCTGCAACTCTCCTTTAAGTTCCGTCCAAAGTAGGGAGTTTGACTAGCAATTTCTCTTTGACTAGTATTGGTCTCTTGGTCTCCAAATGACTCCAAATGCTCGTATAATGGGTCTGAATGTATTTGAGAGGTATTGAGACATATAAAAGAGGTTGATGGATACTTAAAAACCCTTAAAACACTTCTGCAACATTCATTTACAATTTGGACAAAGTAAGGAAGATTACTAGTAATTTCGAGCTTCAAATCCCCCAAGGGTAGTGGACAAAGATGGCTTCCCAAATGTTGTTAAACCCTTCCAAATTTCTGAAAAGAGGTAGGGGATATATTAGGGACAATATTAAGGTCTCATGTGCATCATTATTCAGTTCATTAAGTCTGTTATAACCCTCTCCCAAACAGCTACAAAATCACTAGTTCGAACTTGGGGGAAATGGCATCAATTCTTCTCCAAATGCAATGAAGCTTCACAAAATGACTTCAAATGCTTAGATACTGAACATGAAACTCTTAGAATGCATATCATTAATAGTCCATACATCAGTTTAATATTCTTGGCTCACTTATTCATTCAAAGATAAGAACATTTCATTGTCATACATCAAGATAGTGGGGAAATGGCGCTATTTTCTCATTAACAATCAGATTTACATGCCTCCACTTGTGCTCTCGACCTGAGACTCTTCATGATAGTAAATACAGAGAATTTATATCATATTACAAAATAATGGGGCAATGGAAGCTCCCCCAAAGAGATCTATAGCTCACCAAGTGTGCCTCAATCCATAGAGCAAGAATATGATGAGAAAACTTGGAATAGATGAAAGAAAAAGATGATATTGAAGTGTCCACGAGCTTGCCTGTAGCTACACCTGTAACTTATGACTCCATTAAAGCTCCATGAAAGACCTGAATGGCCTCTCCACACACCAACTTGGATGGGAATCTTTCACCCTAGAAATTGGCTAAGGCAAGAAGACTAGTTTTCCACTAGCTCTCTCTCTTCACAAATGCAAATTCTCAAATGATCAAAAGCTACCATCCTTCTTTGTTATTGTCTTTTATAAACTTCTAAGGTCCTCCATGGGTCGAATTCCTCCCAAGAGCTTCATGCCAACTCAAGTTGGGAAGAGATTCCCAAGTATGCTACTTGTCCTTCCAATTCTAGCCCTCTCCTTCTCCAATTTCGAATTGGTGTCTATTTGGCTGTCCTAACTCACTTGAGTGCCCTCTTGGAGGCTATTTTTATCCCTGACATGTCATATATGTCATATGTCAGCCTTCAGGTCTGATTTGTGTCATAGGTGTCATAACATCTTCATCATTGTTGTTATAGAGCTAGGGAATCTAGTCCAAGTGTCTCACTAACTCCAAAATGCCTCTTCCTCTTCCATGGGAGTTACTCTTCCACTCCAATTCGACCTTAATTGATTCATGCCAAGTATATTTACCTTCCAACTCATTCCAAGACCCTTGGGCTTCTTATGGATTCGAAATGACAAGAGGAGGATGCCATGTGGCATAGAAAATCTAGCTTGTGTGGGTCCCACATCCTCCATGTGTCTTCATGATCAATTGCCAATTTGATTTTCCCTTGTATTTATTTATTTAGCTCATTTATTAAATATTTATGCCATTCTAATGTTCAAACATAATTTATTATCCCCCTTATTTCAAATCCTAAAGCTTCCACCCTCGAACCTAGGGAACTAGTAACTTTCCTCCATGGTAGTTCATTTGGATGGGTATATTACAACTTTGAATTGAGAATTTCTCTTAATGTGACCCACCTTGTCCATTTGGATCTAATTTCACATTTTACTAACTTGGACTTCATTCTTGGCATTTATTTGACCCTTAGCATCCATTTGACAAACTATCATGAGTATGGCCAAGGGGCTTAGGCCATTGTGACCCAATGCAAAATTTTGGGACATGACAATGTTGCACTACACTTTTGTCTATGTTGGGTTTGCTTATTTCTTCTTTAGGTTGCCTAAACATACCTTCAAGCAACACGATGCCTTGGAATTCCATTAGAATTTATAAACAAAGCATTAAAATAGACAGGGGCTCCCTTCTCATAATGCAGGGCACTCCTCCGATAGTCCAATAGTTGGCATAATTACAACACATATGTTTCCACCTTTTGCACCTAAGTAGAGATCAACATATAAAGATTGGTAGAAATTAAATGATTTCCAATCCATGAGAACCGCTGAATATGTTGAGCTTGATTAAATTAGAAACAATGCTTTTCTTTCAATTTAGAATCAAGACATCAATTTTGATGAGTTTCTACCTCTAGGGTTTTGGGGTGTCCCCCCTTGTACAATGACTTTGGAGCCACTGGATCCTTATCGACAATAGCTAACTCAATCTCACCACAATGGCTACCATAGTGAAGGCATAAATGTTTGGGAGTAAAAAGAGCCCGGGCTCAACCATCCTCTCACATCAACTAAGAATGATAAGTAATGTCTAACCCCAGGACTTACTATTTCAAAGGATTTGAAGCCCCTCAAACCTTGCGATGATGAATGAGCAATCAATTAATGAGCCTCCCATTGTGACTAGAAAGGGCTCTACTCCATATGACCATGACAAATCCTGGCTAGTTACCACTATCATTGTTTCACGTTTATGTTTTAGACTATATACTTTGTAATTAGACCTCACTATTTTGCTTTATGTTTTATTTATTAAATGTATTTTAAATTTTTGACCTAAGCGAATTTGTGTTTTAGTTTTTGTTGTCTTCTTGTGTAACTTCCCATTTTTATATTAACATGATACCCATAATATTTTTATTAATAATTAAACAAATCTTTAATATTAAATTCAAATCAAATACTAAACCAAGTGGCTTGAAAATCGATAATCCAACATAATTTGTTAACCAATAAGACCGCTTGACATGTGAACTAAGAAAAATTGACCATAAAAGCACAATTTAAGATCATGGTATGACCACATAGGGAGCATTTTCGCTCCTCGTAAAACTGGTGGACTTGAATCATTAAGTTATAAAGATAATATTTCACTACCATGGCACATTGCTTCTTCTCTAGTCTAACCGCCAGTTATTTCGATAGGACTTTAAATAGCTTGTATCAAGCTATTGCGTGATGCACACTTTATTTACACTTTCCGTATAACCATATGTATTTATATTTAACTGCACATTGCGGAGTGCAGGAACAGCCGCGGGGAATCATGCAGGCTGAAATTTCCATAACTTGTACATCTGCTCAATTCAAGCTTAAATCAATACATGTTCAGCCATAGAACCCTCGCAGCATTCAGTATTAATTTAAATCACCCAAGAAAGAATTCTGATTTCCGAATTACCGTTGCTTTAATGCAAAGATATTATCGCAGCGGTTCTGGATTCTAGTGTAATTGAATGCTGGATCTAGTCTGTATTGGTTCTTTGATTAATATTTCCTCGAGCTGCGACATGGCGTACTTGCACATATTCCTTTTCAGGCGATGATTTTCGGTATATTTTGCTCTTGGATCCTATCTGTATGCCTACGGAACAAATTTCAGCACCGTGGACGAATAACTATGATTAAACTATGAGGGCTGCTAACATCGGGACACTCGTCCCGTTACTACTTCTGACAGGTAAGAATTTGCCGTGACAAAAGCGTACCGAGCTTGATTTTGCATTCGTTTCAAAGTTTGATTTTGTGATCAGTCTTGAGAATAGAAAGAAACATGGTAACCTTTGAAAATCAAGTGTCTTTGGTGTTTTGATTTCAGTAATACTGTCTGCCATTACTCATAATTCTAATTAGCGAATACGTTAGGGCACGCGTTTTTGTCTTCAATAGATGTTTTTCTGAAGATTTAGCTCATTAAGATCAGATAAAAGCACAATTCTCTAAACAGTAGGTTAAAGGTCCGTTCAATTTTCAGAAAATGTCATTGCAGTCAATTAATTAGATTATTACCTTTTTGTGCCTGTGATGTTTTATAATATGGATTTCATGAAAGTGTCTACTTCTCACTGGTTAATTCTGTGATCGGTTCTTATGTTTTTTGGGAAGTTGCTTCGAGAAAAAACATGCCCCTGCACCGCATGAAACGGACTTCCTGTGGTTTGAGCTCAAAGGGATACCCATTCTGCCAAATTCGTGTAGGACTTGGACACAGCCTCATCCAGTTTTTTACATGCAATTTTGGTGGACAGACCGCCATTAAAATGGAACCTTTTACAAGTTAAATGAACACTTTGAGGTTGTAATTGTTATGAATCTTAATGCTGGAACAAGTGTATCAAGTGACAAATGCAACCTTCTGAAGATGGACTGGCTTCCAATAATTAAGATTTGAGTTGTTTTTTTTCCAAGTAAAACCTCTCAGGATCCCCTCTCTTACCTGGAATATCTGGATAAATAGCATAAAAGTCCAGAATGGCATTTTCCCTCGACCAAAGATATTCCTCCCTCTCCCACTTCCCCTTCTTCTCGACCACCAGTCACAATAGCGGCTGGTAACTCTGAGGACTTGACCAGATTTGAACTTGTAACATGTGGCCTCCCTGTTGGTAACACGCTTTATGGATGGTTCAACTGATTGAGCTAACCTTTGGGGGTAGTTAGATTTGAGTTATCATGTCATATTAGGATATAAATGTCAATGGAATCTAGATGTGTGTATCCTTTTCAACAAGTATATGTCATGTTTTATTGTTAAGGTAGAATGTGGACAATGCAACACTTATGCTTTGCAAGTTATAGTAGTTGTTTAAACAAAGGCTGTTGATCGGGAAGCCACAAATGCTTGTGCTGTGAGCTTTTGCTTAGAAATAGAGAAAAAGGAAGATAAGGAAAATGATGGAGAGAAGACTTGTGAATAAGAAATATTATGAACACTTATAATTTATTATGTGATTTGTTTATAGATTTCAAAGGACAATCAACTTGTAGACATGTATTGCTTTCTCACAGTTGTGTTGAACAATATGTAGATATTGTTAGACACAATGCTCATTGATAGGGGGGGTGAATCAATGAGCATAGACTTATTTGACAATTTCAACTTTTTCAACAAATCTTATATCAGTTCACGTTCACTTCAATATCATATCATTTGCATTTCTACTCTAATATCAATAAACACCAACTCATTTTCATCAACACATTGCAAGAAGGACACAAGATATAGTTTTGTAATTTTTGTATTTCGTTCAACGACTACAATCGTGAGGCAATTCAGTACCAACTGAAATAGAAGCACCAACTTCAAATCTAGGACCTTGCCTAGTTTTTCTTAGACCCAACCAAGAAAAGGTTACAAGACCCTGCTTGTATTTAAAAGTAATTTGAATTTGGGCATTCCCTCCCCCTGTAAGATCAGAAACCTGCACAAAACAACAAGCAATCATGGTACAAATATGATAGAAATAAGTTTTAAATGAACTTGAAATTTGCATGAAAAAACCAGAAATTTTTTTAAGTAAATGTTTTGCTTATAAAAACTTGAAAAATGATGAGAAAGAAGTGCAAAAGGCTTGTAACAAATCTGCAATAAGAAAAGAAATGTTAGTGAGATGCCAAATCCTTTGAATGTTGCTAAACAATGGGGTATTCCACCCGGAAATCCCACCCTTCAAACTTGGTAAACCTATAACCAAATTAGCTTCACAATGCAAGATGGGGTGAGAAACCCACAAAGATTTGAGAGATAAAATACTTAAATATAAATAAGTTAACTTCTCAAATACTAAGCAAACAACTCACATAGCAAGCAACAAAACTGAAACTATGCTATCCTCAAGCAAAAAACTTTGCTTGAGGTCCAAATGCACAATGGAACAAGAATATGGAATGAAGTCACCTCAATCTCATAGCATGGACAATACTTCCTCCAAAGATTTGTTCTATTAACATCAACTTGAAAGTACAATGTCTCCTATTGGACAAAGAATGGGAGCAAGAGAGCAAATGGGAGAAATGAGAGCAAGAGAGCAAGAATGAAGCAAGAGCATGAGTGAATGTCTAACCTAAGTGAATGTAACCCAAATGAGGAGGAATGCCCTCCTTAAATAGATCAAGAGGGGAAGGAGATCCCCATTGCATGTTTGCCAAGTGTCAAGAGGTGGAGAGGGGGGGCCAAGAGAGGGGGGCGAATTTGCTGAAGGAGGGCAAAACCATGGTTTGGGATCTCAAATATGGGGAGATAAACCCCCATTTTAAAGCTCCAAACCTTATTGCTATGTGAAATGGGGAGGAAACCACCATAGTGGGGCCCTTCCCATTGACTTTTAGTCACCCAACCAATCAAAGAGAGGATGGTGCACCCCCTAGAGTGGGCACTTCACCACACTCAAAATACTTGCTTGGGGGCCCCCCTTAAGCTTTAGTTTTCACGTTGGGTACATAACATAAGGTTTATGATCTTTACTTGGCCACCCTAAGTGACTATAGTCACTTTTACAAAATTTGCCTCTCTAATTAAATGCCTAATTTCCTGATTTCCTTGACTGACCTGAGTGACCATAACCATAGCAATACTTCTCCGAATGACTTCAAACTTGGCCCAAGGGTGTAGGGGGTTTCATTCCATTTGTCTTGAGTACCCATACCCCTATACAACATAAAAAACGACCAAGTAACCCTCTTTTACATTACAATTTTAATGATCAAAAATTAAAAAATCCTATGCAAAACTTAATGAAATTCCGCAAGACTCTGGATAATGTTTAGCCTGGTAATATAGAACAATCCTAGGCCTCAATCACCCCATGAACTCGATCACTAGAACACCTTTCACCACTTTGGAGGTATTTTTGAGTGAAAAACTCAAATAATTAATACTTCTAAAGAGAAATTTTAATTATTCAAGTGAAAAAACACTCGATGAAAGGACTTCCCTAATGATAAAGTCCTAGGTGACCAAATTACACAAAACTAGACCCTCATGCTGACATATACTTACAAAATCCTCCATAGGGGTGCAGAAATTTCATGGAGGGAAGATAAGAAAAAGAGCTGCCTCGCTTGATATAATCATTCAATACTTCTTTCTTATCTTCAAGGCACATTCAATATGTGCATGGTACACCATTGTCCACCAAGTCGGTTTTGGTGGTCAACACTACCAATCACCTAAGTGTTCTCTTAGGGTTTGCGTCTTCCCTCCATTGCTAGGAGGGATCCCCGCTCTTTCTATCACTCTTTCAAGGTGTGTTATATTTGTTCAAGACCCAAATCCGAGCTCTTTCACGTCAAGCTCATCTGTGTTGAGCTCGTCCTCCGCTAGCTTTCCCACTTCGAGCTCTACATCGACTTGCTCAACAACTACAAGTTGAACCCCTATGAATGGTCCCAACCTGCTCTACATGGCTAGTTTGAATATTCTTGATTTGGTTAAACTCATCAATGACTCTATGCTCCATGATCTAGCTTGGTTGACCATGCCTACCAAGTTTCCATCTAGCATCCCCAATTTGGAGGGTCGACTTGGTGAGGATCGATCAAACCATGTGATGACCTTTCATTTGTGGTGCTCATCAGATAGTATTACAAAATATTTTGTGCTGCTTAGGTTGTTTTAACTCACCTTCACAGGGTTGTCTGCAAAATGGTACATTGAAGAACTGATCTGTACTTATACCACTTTGAGTCCATAGCCAAAGATTTTCTAACTTTTTCAATTATTGGTTTGTGACAACATTGGGGTTGAAATTCTCGCTGGTTGTCACCAAACCAGTGCCACACATATCATGGATCATATCCACGAGTGGTGTCGATGATGTAGTTTATGTAAGATTGAACTCAAAGGCCCTCTCCTCTTCAATTGGTTTTCGAAATCTCTACTTCCCATTACTTCCAAAGATGTGGCCACCACCATGCCTTAGTCAGAAGATGAGACAATCCTCTAGGCGCAACACTTCGACATTAGTTATACCCAATTAGGGTATTTATGCTTTCTCAAGCCAGATGCCTCTTGACATCATCCTTTTGATTGACACGAATGGCATCTCATGCTGTTAACTGTGTTATTGTGTCCCTTACACACCCCACCAATCAATTTGCCCAGTTGTCTTTCTCCCCTAGTACTAGTCACTACGGCAATCACTACGGTGGTGGTGCCCACAGTTCTTACAGTGCACCTAACATGTCATATTGGAGCGCCAACAACTCTTAGCCTTCACATAAGGGGGCGAGTACGTCCTACTATGAGACATATTCCACTCAGGTGCATAGCCCCTCTTGCAGTCTGCAACCCTCTTGTTGTTGCTTGTCTTTGTCATACGGGCTAAGCACCTCTTATGGTACCCCCCCCACCTCAAAATCTGTAGTACCCTTTCCTTGGTCCCCCACAAGGACTACCAGTCCCACAACATCCCTTGCCTTCATTTGACATCGACCTTGTTTGACCCCCACTTTCCAGACAAGGGCAGGTTTTGCTCAACAAAAACCTGTCCAATTTGCGCAATCCACAGAACAAAGGGGAATAAAGAATCAGAATCAGGGATAAGGGGCAATCTGCCCAATCAATAATAATGATGAGGGCAACCCCAATGCATAAACTGGAATCCAAATTCCAATGATGCTAACACACCCAAGCAAGGAAAAAAAAACCAAAGTAGAATGAACTTTTCTTGCATGCTTTGCGGCCAATATGAACATTATACTCATTATTACCTTGAAATAGCTGAATTTCACAGATTGAAGGCATTGACAGGTAATTCAAGTACTAATACCCCCCCCAAAGGATTAATACAGGTCAACAAGGGCACCCTAATCCTTCAAAGCCAATAGTTTTGTGGAACCCCTTCCCCTAACTAGTCGTGACCCACCAATAGGAGATCCACACCTCCTCTCAGCCTTCTAGTTATTCTCAACTAGGAGGCATTTCTTTTCAGAACATCTACATGAGTTCAGTAGACATTCACCTTAAAACTTACAATCAGGTTATGATATATCCAAGCCTACTTCCACAGGATGTGATAATGCCCAACCCTTGACTAGAGAGTCAGAGACACCTTGCAGATCCATCGACCTAACGCTGACCCTACTCTGTGTGTACCAAAGGCACCTTTATGTCAAATTGCACAACCCACATGCAAGAATTGCACATAGCTACAATATTGTGGATGACTTGGCCCAATCACTTGTTGCCATGTCAGCACTAGAGGTCCTTCAGATCTATCCTTCCAATGAAAGACCCTATTGTTAGCTTTGGGTACTATTTTATATCATAATCCTATCTGTCAATAAACTCCATGACTATCTTGCTAATGTGGCCTCCACATAGAGCACTGATTGAAATAATAACAGACTGATCCATGAGGCTTGTTCTTCGCTCTCCCTGCTTCCATTTTTGACTCTGATATGTCTTTCTTAAGAAGCAATCAGTAAGTGGTGATACCCTTGAAAGATTGTCCAAGATGCTTATATGAAGCATGGAAACTGCCAAATAAAAATTCGAAAATGGACCCACATTTTTGGTGGCAACAGTAACAATAAGAGTTGTAAAATTTCATCCAAGATAAATCATCAAGGTGATTGTTGTATGCTGATGCTACTGCTAACATATTGTCCAAAGATATTGGTCAAACCTGTAATGATATGAATTTGAAAAAAATGACTTCCCATGGTAGACTTGCATTAATCAACAAATATTTTGGAAGAGGCAACCTTATTTTGAATATGGATATTGAATGAGCAAAACTTAGTAGATATAATTCTAATATTGCTTTCTTTCCTATGCCTTTAAGGCTAAAAGATAACAAATATAAGGGGGTTGTGGCTGTCACAAAAGTGTATCAAAACCAAAATGTTGGAATTTTAACCTGTTAATTTTTAACATAAGAACATTTTTCCTTGGTAGTGAAGTGGTCTTATTATGCCTAGTCATTTGAGTTGAGCTTTCAATTTTGAATAATTTTTTTGTTAGTCTCTTGATGAAGTTGTTCTTTTTGTAATAATTATATTTTTGCAGTAATCTTGTCACAAACTGTGTTGAAGTTATTGGTGCAACAAATTTTAATGAAGGTTTTAAATCATATATTATTGATACATGTGCAGTTGCCTTGCTTGACTGGAGTTTGATCTCATTATTATTTCTGATTGCCTTTTTGATCGTGCAATACAATGTTTCTCAAAAAGGTATGCTAAGTGCCATGCATTTGTTTCACAAATTTTTTCTCATACCAAAGGTTATTTTTCTTATGGTTATTTTCTTTATTTGTATTATTACAATCAATGTATTTTGGTTACGAATTCCAATATAGGTTTGGTTGTTTTTCCTTATTAGTGTAAAACTTGAACATGTATACATTCCACAACTAATGGGAGCCCTTTTGCACCCTCTTGCTTGTCCCCAAAGAAAGCTTATGAGAATGTTATGCAACAAGGGGCAGTTCTTGTTGGGAAATGGGTAGTGCATAGTAGCATACAATGGAAGGGGAGACTTCTTGGCAAGTTTTAGTTCAGCATTGGATTCAATAGGTGCAACACATATGGGTTATTAAAGGTCTATTCTAGTTGTGTAACATAATTGGGAGTGCTTATGCTTTTGTGATAATAGGTTTTGCCTTTCCTAAGAGGGTGTGGGTTGCTTTGAATAAGTTGTTGTTAGCAAACATGATGGCAACGCAATAAAATAAAAATCAATGCTGAAATAAAACACATAAGAGCACAATACAAGAGAGACACCAGTATATGTGGTTCACTCGATATGGGCTACATCCACAGAGGCACAACTAGTCCTTTCTTTTATTCCATCCAACAAAATGAAGGGATACAACCTACAGCACATCCGTTGGAACCCCCTCTTCACTCTCTCATAGTCTCTCTCACTTAGTCACAATGATCTTTTGACAATACATAGCTTCAATACAATGCTTTTTTTAAAAGAGGGTTGCCTTCTAGGGAAAAAATACACAAACATGATTTCTACCGCAAGATCTGTAACCTAATGATGAACGGTCCAGAGTGATTGCGAAATTACAAAATTTTACAAGGCAATTTTCCCCAAAAATTTATCTTCGGGGGCACTGCCCCTGAACCCTGCCAGGGGGGCTCTAGACCCTCCTTGGTGACAATAGTGGGGGGGGGGGGAAGCAAGCCCCCCATAGCCCCTCGGTCAGGTACTAGGATCCAAATACGACTGAAACAATTCTCTGACTTAGAAAGATAATCAGCCTCCACAACCAACAATTGTGTCTAGGTTTTTGGCTTGGTAGTATGAGGTTCCTTGGGATGCTTAGGATCTAGTGACACGGCCAATTTGGAGGTTCCCAACATCCAGTGGTTAGGTTGGCCTCTTGCCTATGTTTGTTGGATGATTGCCTAGGAATGTCATTTTTTTGGAAGGATATGTGGAATCATGAGCAACAACATTGGCATCCATTGTAAGCCCTTAATTGGGCCCCAAAAATTAATTGTGGATAAATTTATGTAGAGGGCCTCTGTTGCATGATTCTCGAAGAGCATCTTTTTTAAATGCAGTTACGATGGTTAAGTCCATGTTGGAAGGATTGGAGATGAAGGAATGAAATACTCTTTAAAATCTTATTGTACCAATGATCTCTGTTGCCGCCTAATACACACCTGGGGGGACGCGACAAGAAACCTTCAAGTCGCTCGGTGTGTCCTTGGGGGCAAGTGAGAGTTAAGTACTGTCACATGATTACTCGGCTCCTCCGTTTAGGGTTACTCCTAGCGAAGCCAAGGGGGGTGGTCCCTATGAAAAATAAACTAAGGCTTTTAATCTATAACATAAGTAAAAGTTTATTCTAGGAGTTATGATGAAATCACTTAACAATAAACCATAAGTCACTGCAATATGAAATTAAAACCCACAGCTTTTAAGATACAACACCATTCATGACATTTGTAAAGATTCACTTAAACAAAAGAAAACTTTTAAAGATCAGTGCCTATGAAAATGGAGTGCTTGCGAGGGTTGCTTCTGTGGTCTCGGTGAAAGTATTGCAGTGTCTCAGTTGGTAAATTTTAAGATTATTAAATGAGTGGATTAAGGAGTGGGTTAATTCTTGGTTTGGCCCAAAAGAAACCTAACCTTCGAACCGAGTGCTCTAGCAGCTTTACCAAGTGTCCAACCAGGCGAGGATAGACCTGCTTAATAGTAGCCTGCTGGCTCTGTAGTTTTCGCCCATGCAACCTCTCGAGTTCTTAGAATTTGGTTCTAATGGATTTTCCTATTAAAACTAAGTACCTTGCACCCGTTTCTGATTGGTCCAGCTATTTCGACTAAGCTGCAACGACCAAGAGCATACTTTGGGCTTGGGGTGTGGTTCGTTTTATTAAGATGTGTGAGTGGATGATTAACTAAGCTATGACCCAAGAATATTTTTTCCTCGCACCACAAAGTGATGGAGTACTTCGGTAGAGCAAGGGGTTAATTTTAGTTGTTAGTTTTAGAACAAGATTGTGGTTTGTAAAATGAACACATAAGCATAAAAAATGAAGTAAATGGTCCTTGAGGATGTTTGTGTACTTAAGTGTTTGTTGTTTAATTATTACAAACTTAAAGAAAGTTAATCTAAGTAAAGAAAACTAAGCAAAACTGAAAAAAATAAAAAAAGGTGAAAAAAAGCGAATCTCCCCCCGGGGGATTGGGGTTAGGCGCTGGAATTGCCTGCTGAGCTCTTTTTATGTTTAATGATTTACAAATGAAGCTCAAGAAACACTGTTGGTCCTTTAACTAGGCACCAATACAGTTTGCAAATATTAGGATGATGTAAGGGAGGTGAAACCAGCTCCCCGGATTGCTACAGACACCTCTGAATCTCAGATTTTAAGCTCTAAAAAGTTCAAACCTGCTAAAAGACAAAAAAAACCAGTGAACTGAATTAGTCTTAAAAAGGCCAAGAAACACTTAAAAAGTGTCTTTGACGTTGCTACAAAAAAATGCAAAATTTTCTAACTTAGCGAGCAACCTAGAACTGAATAAAAATGAAGCTATTAGATTCTTTAGATTGCTACTTGCTTAGATCTATTAATCAAATGAACTTTGAAGCAAGATTTAGATTTAAATAGGACAGTAACCGAGATAGAGTGAAAAAAGGATCTAGAAGAGTGAACCCATGGGGGTTGAGCGTTTTGAAGAAAGGGCAATGGAGTCAAGCTCCCTGATGCACCGGTAGGATCGAGACTTGGTTCGTATTTACTGAATGAAGGCATGAACTAACATGTTTGTGGACTTCTCCAGCTTAGGCTACCTGTAAACAGCTGCAAACAACTAGCAAGGGGATAAGAGCATATGTGTAAATAATGAAAAGAAAGCAGTGATGCAATGAATTCAAACAAGAAATTACATTACTCTTAGCCTCCTAATATTATTAACATGAATAAGCAAACTATAAAGTATTATTTACAGATCTTACAGAAGATAGCTTCCCTTTAAAGACATATAATCCCAACAATACTAGCTATGAAACATAATACAGTTTACCTCAGATGTACAAGCATGAAGATCCAACCAAAGACAATCACCAGACTAGCCTCCAAAGCCTTCTTTATTAAGCTCAGAAAAATATTACAATACAAATTCAAGCAAGGGTTCCACACTTTTAGATCCTTGAACAATGGACCAATGCTCTCAATTTATAGCACAAGGCAAGTAGCCTGGGGTGCCAAAACCCTAATGAGACAAAGCTCCTTGATTGTAGAGCAAGCAAACTTTCAACCAATGGAGAAGCCTTACTCAAATGGCAAAAAACACCAAAAACCGGAAGGTGCTACGTTTTGGAGCATTCACGTGAAGGATGAGAGCGAGTTGATGGATGGCAACTTGATGTTTCCTTGCTTTGACTGGAGTTGTACTTTGATGAGCTGCGACTAGGTGATTTAAATAGCAATTAAAACATGTGGGTGGTGCCACCTCACAAGAGGTGGGCACCCCCATCTTGAACTTATCTCACTTAAAGCCGTACGCGGTTATGGAGAGACCGACCCACGTGCAAGGTTTGAGCGAATATGAGTTTGATATATTCCACTGTTTGATTTTCACACAAACCTTTAACATATGCTTTGACATTGTTTTAACATGACATACAACACCATGCTTCAATCTTTAATTTGACACGGCCGTGAAGGAGAGGTCTGGCCCATGTGAGGGTAATCCGTACAGATTTGAAATTAAATGCTTCGATCTTTAAATTGACCACCACTCACATGACTTATAAAATATGCTTCAAACCATTTGCTTAGTCTCCCACCTTTGAAATCATATGCCAACTCACATAGCTGCCATGTTGATGAATGCTGGCCCACGTGAATGTAGAGATCGTACGGTTTTTTAATACAAATGTTCAACCTTTAAATTTAACCATAAATTATATGCTTTGACACTTTAGCATAGTCGCCCATCCATTTGAGTCAATGCCATGTCATTTGGCATGTGACATATTCTCCTTTTTTTGAATATTTTACATTTTGACCATGGTGCAATTTGCTCTTTTAGCATTTAAAGTGCCACTTTGTAGCTCTGATAGGAAAAACTGCTCCATGGGGTTTCTTGGTTGCCCGAAACATAGGAAAACCGGGTACCAGGGTAAAGAGGATGCTCTGAGCTTGAAAACGAGCATCCCTGCGCCAAATTCCGACTCCGGATCACACTTTTATCACCATTTGAATTTTTTCAATTAAACCATTAAAAATGGCTTAAAAATGCAAAATTTTGTTTTCTTCTCGGAATTGACTGAAACTTTAGGGGGACCTAGTACATGACCAAACGATTAAATTTTAGCATCTAGCATGTTTATAAACGTTACAAAATGGACTCTAATAATCCCCAAGGCCTAACCACCACTTTGGGCATTCTAGCTTTGGAGGTGCAGGAGAAAAACTCATCGATTATACTCGGCTAAAGGCAAAGCATAATCGACAAGGGAAAAAACTCCTTGGAATACCTTTGGAATACCTTCTTTGATTGTCAAGTTCTAGGGAACTGAGTCACTCAAAGACCACCATGCTAGCACGCTTTATTACAAATCCCTTGGGGCATGGTCATGCACTACAAAAATTAAAAAAGGGGCCCTGAACAAGCCAAACTTTGAACTTCTGAACTCTGAAAGAGCACAAGTAATTGTGCAATACTGGCGGCTCACTGAAGTCCAACTAAAGTGCAACTTTAGGTGGTAACAATCTCTATGATATGGTAAGGCACACCATTGACGTTACGCGTTGTTTGAACAAAGAGTTGGTGGTGAAGGATCTTGAAGCATGTTGGTTGAGGAAATACAAATCCATTTGGACATCACATTCCTCTTTTGAGTATTGTTACCACCCAAAATTGCACTTAAGTTATAAATCCTTAATAACAAGTGCAACCTTAGAGGGAACTAAGAAGGGTTATCTACTATCACCACAATAACTTCTTCTCTCTCTTTTGGTTGTCTCTTCTTTGGCATAAGGGGGGGATTCTTTATAAATTTTCCAAACCCTTGGTGACTCTTGTCTTTATGTTCTCAACTAAAGAAAGTTGTTATTTAATTGCAGAAATTAAATTCTTCACGTAGTAGTAATCACACATATAGTTGGAAAATAAACAACGAAAGAAAAAACACATTACATAGATAATTTACTCTTTCAAATCAGCTTTTCATTAACAGTTCAAAGCTTACAAGGAAACCTCCACAACTGTCAAACTAGTAGTTGTATGGTACACCCAAAAACAAAACAGATCTGCACACTTACGGAGGAAAAATCTGCTTTCCAAAACCGAGAAAACTCCCCACTGGTTGTTGCTTGCTTTACAGCTTGTATGTATGACTGTACAGACCTATTCCATATAATTGTACGACATGTTCGTACGACTATACATATCTATCTGAACGGATTTGTATGACTGTACGGATCTATCCTTTACGTACCAATGATCCGTCGACACAATTACTACATCCTTGGTGATATCCCAATGATCACTCTCTTCTAATAGAAGAGTAACTTTGAATTTCCATGATAGGAAATTCAAGGCACCTTCCAATCTGTCATCGAACTTGAGTCTGGTTGATGCCATCATTGATCTGCACACAAACTCCCAAAACTGATAAGCATTACCTCAAAACCCTTCAACTGCTGGTCTTGGTTCTTGGTAGTTGGTTTTGGAAGCTGTTTTCGGCAGTTGATCGATTGACGTAAACTCTTCAGATCCTCTTAATCAGAGAATCTTTGATACCATATAAATTTCTCAAACCCTAGGTGACTACTGTCCATATTTTCTCAACTAAACAAAGTTATTACTTAATTGTAGAAATTAAATTCTTCACATAGTAGTAATCACACATATGGTTGGAAAATAAACAGCGGAAACAAAAACACAGTACATAGATAAAGATAAGATAATTTTATTATTGTCCAACTAATGACCACAAAAGTAGGTCAATGGTGCTGTTGAGTTCAATGACATCATTACAAAGCAGGAGTATCAAACTGTCTCCTATAATAAATAGGAAATCTCCACAATTATCAAACTAACAGTTGTATGGTACACCCAAAAACGAAACAGATCTGCACACTTACTGAGGAAAAATATGCTTGCCAAAATGAAGAAAACTGCCTGTCAGTTGCTGCCTGCTGTATGACTTGTCATACGATTGTATGGATCTGTCTTATACGGACTTGCATGTTTCTCTTTGCCTGATATTTGACTCTCACATCTCTCTGGCGCTCTAACTTTGCTCCACAGATGAAATAAATCACATCCTGACAACTTGTCATTGAGTGAAAATGAATATGTCATAACCCTCTACCTTGACTTGCCTTTATACTTGAGTTGAAATCCTAATCTACCAAAACCCTAATCTCATAGTGAGATGTAGGGTTGAGATTAGTCTAATTCACTAATGTATAAAAATACACTTTATTAGACTCAACAACTAAATATAAGACTTTTCACTTTATCACTAGAGTGAATTACAAAATTGATTTGACTTGAACTACCTCTGGCACATTTGACATTAAACCTGTATAGAAATTCCTATTCGAGCTACAATATTGAACATCCTTAAGGGTAGGATTAGTAAATCTATCCTTGAAGCTCAATATTAATTTCAGATTTAGTAAAACAAAAAATGATTGATTTATATGTTATATCTTGGGTGGTTGAAAGAGTATACTAGCACCAAACATCCAATTAGTGCAAATGGAGTTTAAAGGTAATAAGAGGGTTCGATTTAGATGAGACTAAGAGGTATGATAATATAACACAACAAAGGCTGTTTCCAGATTGCTATATCACAATATACTGCGACACATTCCCCCTGGTGATATATCACCCCTAAAAAATCACGATATATATGATATTTTCAAAAGGTCCAAAACACTAAACTGAGCTAAAGTCTATGACATGCAAAGTATTGAAAAAGGAGAAACAATTACCTAATTTCTTTCTACTTTTCCTTCCCCTTTGCACCGCCATGATTTCCTCGTGAGCCTCCACATGGTAGTGGAGCCAGATCTGGAGCTGAAGCCGAAGGTGGAGGTACCTGTGTAGATGAAACTGAACTCGAAGCTCCCTCTTGCTAGCCAAGGACCCCACCTTTAAAAAAAAGAAAAAAATGTGTTTTTCTCTTCATTTCTGCAACCTCCCTTTGATCTCTGTGATTTCACCTCCTTAAACCCTCCCAAAATGTGAACCTGTCTGCAATCCTTCTCTTCTCATAGGTGAGGTTCCAACTGTTTAACCATTGGCTGATATAATTGGTAAAACCACCATGTAGCTGGCTGATACACCCAGAAGCATTCCCTATACAGGCTGAGGTAACCGGAAGACTCACCATAAAGACCAAGATGTGAATACCAAAACAAACCTGACATACCACAAGATTTCATGAGCTTCCTCTGATATCATGGTGAAAACCGATCAACGCACCGTCATAATTCCCATAGGAGTTGGAGTAAATGAAAGGTTGTTTGCAGGACTCAGGGATCAGGTTGAGTTAGCCTCTCCTGTCCTTGTGCCCCAATTCACACAAGATGCCATGATTAGCAATAGATGCCAGCTGGAGACTGAGGGGACAAGCATCAAGCCTTCCCCTGCCTTACCTCCCTTACACCTGATGCGGGGATTAAGGTGTTCATTCTTCATCCATGACCTCAAAGCTAATTATTTCCGATATTACTTAATATTTTACAAAACAAACCAGTGACAAGACAAAAATATTCAGAACTTGTAATGACACTACAAACCGCATATCATGAAAAGAAGTCACAATACAATTTGACGCTCTTGAAGATTCATAGCGCTTGAATATTCTTACATTATATAATATTGTTAGAATAGAGTTTAGACTGTCTTTTGGTTTTTGGTTTTATTCGATATTTATGCCAAGTTCATTTTGAATGTATTTTTTGGATTCTAATTTTTTTGGGAGTCCAATCCATGTAAATTAATGGCTTGTTTGAATTTTGTATGTAGTGTGTCTTACGATTTATTTTATCAGCCAATGTATTTTATCCAACATATGGTGGGAGGAAACGTTGATGGTAACTTTGACTACATGTTTGATTGTTTATTTTGTACTGAAATTATATCTTATCAAACATTAAAGCTAGTAATCCAATCCCTTTCACATCTGTTTATTACTTTGCTGCTTTTCTTATTAAATATGGGTTGTGATGTGGATTTAGGGAGGCTTTAAATCTAATCTGCATCATCGCTTTGACAATATACCCACATATTTACTTTAAAATTACCTTACCATCTGTTTTTGGATGCATTTCCCAGGTCAGAATTCAACGAGAGAGGAATTACTATGGTTCTTTGTCATCTTACTGGCAACTTTGGCTATTCTTGCTGAAACTGGATTTTATGTTGCATGCTCTGTCAAAACAGAGGATTGGAGCACTGCAAGGCTTTGGTGGGCAAAGCTCATTGGTGTTATAAGGTGGTATTTTTATTTTAAATACTATCTTCTTAAACTCTGAAGTACAAATATTACACATGGTTGATGGTCATGCTTCACATCTGTGGCTTTATCTTTTGCTCTGGTTTGACAAAACATTCTTCTATTTGTCATGTCAAAGATGATGGAAAATTGGAAATACTACTAAAACTTTAGAGGGTGTTGAAAGTATCCAATCGTTTATCTAGCACAGTCTGTTTTCTTCAACCTTGACACCAAGAATACAAAGGGTGTACATCTGGGCTCTAACAGGCCAACCCAAGACAAACCCTGTTAGGCTGATCACTTCTTGCTTTCCCTCATTGACGGTAGCTGACCATATGTGACATGTAGAGTACCATGTTTATAAGATCCCCAATGCCAATCTTGACCCAAAATCTCTTTCTCAACTGCCTAGTGATTGGATTAAGGATTTCTTCAGACACTTGTGTGTATTGTTGTTTTACTGCTGTAAGTGGTAAATCTGATCCAAGATGACTATAATAACTCTAATGTAGATCTTGGTGTGAACCCTTAAAGAACATCTGCATATGAGTTGCTTGGGTGACTTGTTTGGTAATTCTGATATAGAGTTTCTTCAACCACTGTGAGCTTATACTGCTGTAGATACCTTGAGAATACTTGTATTAGGTGGAAATGACTTTGTTTGCTTATATGTGGTTCAGGTCTTTTTGCATTCTTCATTACACAACATAATGGTTATTCACATACCGAATGTACTCAACCAAACTACTATACGGAATGCATAGTTTCCACACATAAATGATCATTCAATAAACAGGACGGTTTACAATTTATTGCACCAGTTTGATAAATCAGATTTCGTGTAGGTAACTGATGGACTACTACATGCATAAACAGTGGATCCTTGCAAGAGATGGAACCATACTAAAATGAAGCATTAACAGCACCTGTTATTTCTCCCAAGAGAGAGTATTTGCGGATACCCTAAGGATGCCTTTAATGCTGAAGATGGCTGTTTAATAACTCCATTCAACAGAGAATATTTGCAGCAGTTGTCTCTGACTGTGATATGCACTCAAACACCCCCAAACCTCACTGGAGATGATAGAATAAATGTAGAAGATGGCTGAATATGCAAGTTTGACAATCACCTCGAAGACTCTTCAGAACAGAACCTTGCTTAGCCGAGGGGATACGTCCTTCCTGTAGCTGATTGAAGTCCCTCTCAAGTTCTCAACTGTTTAACTTGTTTACCACAAACACAGAGGGTATTTGGACACTCCCTTTTGGACACTCCCTTCAAGGGCTGTGACCTCCTGAGTTTACACTTGCAAGGAATAACAATATATATGCCAAGTAATTTGCCCTACACTTCAGATTGGATGCTCACAGTCTAGCACTGAAGGAGTTTGGTGATCTTCCCAAGGGTTGCGACCTCAGGTCACTGGCTGCTGTAGAGTGCATCCACCTCAAGGCACTGAATGAGTGAAATGCACCCTCCTTCCACAAGAATCACTGCTCTTTATACTTACTAAACTGTCAAAGTAGTGGGTCACGCCCTTCCTCACAATGTTGTGCTGCCCTTAACCATTGGATCTCTGCAATAATTAATAGATCTCAGACCGTAATAACAGATTACTACCTTCTTCAAACTTTTATGATGTCAATGGGGAAGATTAGCTGTGCCCTTCTTTAATCTTCTCACAGAATTGCGAATAGTAATCGATCTCTGCAAGTAATGGTTTGGGATACTTCCACAATGATGCACAATAGTAGATCTGGATGATCTACTCACTAGAATTGGCTAGGATGGATAGGTTTCACCATCGAATCCAATGTTCGTCGAGGGTTTCTGTCCTCAACGCCAAAAAGCTACAAGAGCTCTCAATTCCAATTTCAAGAGATAATAATCCATAATCAGCTTTTAGGGTTTGCTTTCCTCTTATATTCACCTTTCCGCCTTTTTCTCTGTTAATTAATTAATTAAATGGCTAATTGACCTTTTTCCGTCTTTTATTTATGCATGCATGCAACTTTAATTATGCATGTCGCATGCAACTTTAATTACGCATCGCATGTCACGCATGTCACTTTATGTTGATTTTTGAGTAGCATTGAGAGACATTCTCCAAGAATGGAGGCACCTAGTCAGTTATCAGGGTTGATCAATATTCAGTTTGGGACTGAAGCTCAGCCTGGGGCTAGGAACCATTCTCCGAGAGAATGGGGGACCTGGTTAGGGACCAGGGGGTTGATCAACATATTTCAGTCTGGGACTGAAGCTTAGCTTGGGGCTTAGAGCCATTCTTTAAGAATGGAGGCACTTAGTCTGTTACCAAGTTGATTTCGGTCAACATACAGCCTGGGGCTGAAGAACCTGGTCAAGTACTAGGATTTGGTTTGGGACCATGATTCAATCAACGTGAAGACCTAGATTGGATCTAGGTAAGTGTTGTACTCCTCTCCTTGATCAATGGGCTATGGGACCTGTTATCACATATATAGTAGCCGGGCTACCATACATTATTTTTTTGATTCCAATACACTATTCAGCCAGTTCCCTTGCATTGAGATGCTGAGATGAGCATCTATTATGGATCACTATCAGATTTTGGACAACAGTTTTATTCCCCATGCCATGACTGAGTTTCAGGACACTTAGAGAGATGACCGATGTAGCTATTTAGCCATTTATACAGAGAAGTCAGTAGTGCCCAGAGTTACAACAACAGTTTCAGAGGACAGATGATGGTTCAGATGATGAGCATTCAGGTATATGACTCAGCAGGTATATTATGGTGTTGTGGTTATGTTGCTTTTATTTCCGTTCTCTGAGCATGTCTTAGCATTTAGTATCATGATCTGGCGATCATATAGATATGTGGACTTGGTTGTATTATATATATTTCACATTTGTCCCTACTCAGACTTAGAAGTTCTTGGCCTATACTCATTGGTTTTACCCTCCCTAGGGAGAATAGAGGTGATCATTCCCGCCATACTTTGGCTTGCTAGTGTCGGTTTCATTATTCACTGTCTTCATCCATCCATGACTTACCTAGTTGATTCAGTACCTTGACTTACTATTTGACTAATGGCATGGAGGACCTTCCCCCACTATAGCCTCTATATTGGATAAGCTTCCCTGTTTATTGTGTCTTGGCTCTGAGTTGGTGACAAAACTTACCTATGGTGAGTTGGATTTCCTTGTTGAACCCGCCTAGTCACTAAAGTTGTTGTTGGCTAAACCTGAAACTTTTAGTGCTGCCATGAATACAAAGTATGGAAATGAAATGTTATATCTTGTGTGAAAAGTCCATTCATGCAATGTGTTTCTAAACACACATGAATGAAAGGCAAGCCAAATGAAAATGGCTATGAAATATCAAATGTTATATCTTTTGTGAAATGTAAAATACCTAGGTAAACAAGCTGTCTGTGACACACCTAGAAGTGCTCAGGTAAACAAGTGCCTTAAAAACACACCTGTAGCAAGAAGCCTAAATAAATGTAAATCTATGCAATGTGTTTGTAAACACACATAGATCAAAGGCTATGGAAACTCTAGGCCCAAAAAACAATGGAACTTAAATGCTATATCAAAAATATTGCTTGCCTCTTTTGTAGTATGGATTGTGCGCATCTATGTAAGGTGAATAGACACTCTTTGAACAACTTATCCATTTGTGAGACACTGCCATTCCCTGTGTTGTTGCTTGTCCACTATATGCTATGGTGTGTATTCCCTTTTCCACTTTCAAAGTGTCACAGTGTTAAGTCAGTAAGTCATTCCCTCTAGCCTAGCCATGTTTTTCTTAGCCTTCACCCTTCACTAGCAAATTGATCACAACTATGAAGTGAGTATGACCTTGAAAGTCAAGTCTGAGTAATAAATAATAATTAATGACCTATTATATTTGGATTTAGATCGCCAGTAATGATTACTTCTTGTTATAATTGCTAATTGAATGGATTGTAAAGCATGTTTTAACCTTGGACACCTTGCAGCAGCTTGATGACAGTTTGAGTTATATTTTGGTCATGTTGACTTGGTCAAACCTCAGTTTGACCAAAAGTCAACCACAGGACATGAGGTGACAGATCTCAGATGTTACAGATAGATGATATATGGTCTGGTACAGGTCACCATGGTGGGCTTATGCAGTGGTTTTAGGCTTATGATGATGATTTGTGCATTTCAGTACTTTTACAAGTTATTATTATTTGGTTTGCCGGATATGATGAGTATTTATTTTGGACCATGCAGAGGTTTATATGGTGTATGAGTACACATCTTAGATGGATTTGGACCTTCTGAGTCCAATGAGACAGTCTGTTTTCAGTTTCAGGTAGTTACAGTGATTATTGAGCCTCAGTTGGCTATCCTAGTGCAGTTTTGGTCTGTCGGAGGCCTTGTCAGAGCATTGATGAGATTTACTTGGTTCACCCAGGGCACTGTGCATGGAGGGGGTGGTCCAGCCACTTGTTATTACCATATTACCCCCCTCCCAGACTCATTGGTGAGCTCACCTTGACAGCGCAGGCACTCCAGGAGGCAGTTTGGGTAGTTTCACGTTTCCCGAGGCAGTTCAGAAATGGTAGAAATGGCTACAGAGGAATTCGATTTGGGCTACTGAGGCAATGTTATGGCATGGGATGATCAGTGATGATGAGTGGGATGTCTTCCACACCTTCTCCAGCAGTTTCAGCTTCATTGGGACCCACATCCATCACTTATGGCACTTTCTGATGATTTTTGGAGCCTCCCAAGGCTCACGATTTGTCCATAGAGGCACGATTTGGTACTTTGATGACTATTTTATTGATATTTTGCTATGGGGATTGACCAAGGGTGTCTAAAATTACCCCTTGGACCCACCATAAGCTAGATCTACTATTTTGTCATCATGATTTGGTGGTATCCCCTCTCCTAGGGCGATTTTGTCCACTTATTGTTATATTTTATTAGTGATCCATGTATTGTATTGTTGAGCTCATCTCAACCATTGATTAGATCTTTTGATCTTTTAATCTTAGCCACTCATTCAAAAAGTGGTTAGATTGTGGACTCTCTCCCTCCTATTTAAAGGAGAGAGTTTCTCATTGTAAAGGGGACTTTTGGCTCTGGATTATTGGAATAGAGAATTATTATTGCATCTATCTGTTGTGTTGTGGTGAATGCTTTTGGAGTTCGTTCATTGATTCTTCCTTTGCACTGGGTTCTTGGAGATTTTGTCTTGCTATATTTTTGTACCACGTTTTTGCATCTACAGGTGGAGGCCGATTTGGTTTGAGGAGGACGTATTGGTAGGGGAGGACCCTCCCTACTTCTTCTTTGGATCTCTTCGTTGGTAACAGGGAGTATTACTGTCCTAGGACCTTCTATTTCATGTTATCATTGCATTTTACTTGTATTTCCCCCATACTTGATTTGACTGATTGAAATCGCTTTCCTTGGTTTGACAGGTAGAGGAGGTCGCACTTGTGGGCTAGGGCATCATTTCAGCACAAAATTCAACAAGTTCTCATTTGATCTCTGCAGGAGTCTTCCTCAACAACAAGGCATCTCATTCCAACACTCAGGTATGATCTCAAGGTAATTTCTCTCTCCATGATCTATCCATTTGTCTAAATGCTTCAAACCCTCATAATTTCAAAACCCTCATTTTACAATTTCTCAGATCTAGCAAGATCTACTTGGCTTTTGGGTATAATATTTAAAACCCACCTCTATAGCATCCACGACAATTCGGATCTATAGTTTGGTGTGGATTGGCCTTCATCCGACCCATTTCCCAAGGCAAATTAGCCTCTCCAAGTGAGCTCGCACTTCTTGGACAGGTGAGTTTGGTATGATCTAGCACCTGGGTAGGTGAGATCCCACTTGATCCCTGATCTACACATTTGATAACCTACCCCTACTGTGTCTCTTTAGCGATTTTCACCTTGTGGGCCCCATTTCTCATTTTGAGGGTTGAACCCCACTTGGGTCACTTTGCGGCACATTTCAATCTCAGATCTACTGAGATCTAGCCATTGGATGACCCTAATTTTCAAGATCCACCTAGCTTGACACCTCAACATCCCTGACCTATAATTTGGTGGACATCCGACTCCATTTGGCCCATTTCCCAAGGCACTAATCTTCTCCAAGCTAAATTGACTTTCTTAGATTGTTGGATTAGCTAGGATTTGATCTTTGTCTTGCATGCTTGAACACCTAAACACTGTCACATCTATTCATCAAGCTCATCTTTGGTATTGGTTAGCCCCAATTTGGTCCTTAACTACCCTGCATTGGACATGGTTCCCAAGGTAGTGGATTTTCTCACAATTGACTAGTGCCTAAATCCTTGATCTTATTCAAAACCTCATAAGTCACTCACATAAACATGTTGGACCAAATCTACATTGTCTAAATCCCGTGATCCAACCTATTACCCGCCTTGTGACTTTATCCATAGATCTAGGGTTTGCCATACACCTTATGTACTTCATCTATACTTGATTTGATCTGGTGTCTTGGTTTGATCTCTCCTGTCGGGAGTAGATCTGGGTCCCCCCCTTTGTTGTCTTGTGCTAGATAACATAAAGTGAAGATTGCCTCGATTGGCGTGACAACCATCCATTGAGAGTTGAGGCCATCTTGGTTGCATCTCTTAGGTTTCCCTTTCCTTCTGCCATCCATCTTGGATCCATCTCAAGGGGCACCTACATGTTTGGTGATAACATTTTGGCGCCGTTGCCGGGAAGGGCAGAAGCCTACCTTGGTGCGACATATTATTTGTCACTCACTCTCCCTTGCTTTTTAAATGACATACATCTTGGTAGAAGAATTTAAAGACTACCTGGCGACTCCGAATCGTGACTCCGCTGAGGAGCGAACTCATTTACATCCTTATAATACTAGAAGTAAAACAAACTTAAATCAAGTTGAAGGAACCCCACTTACTTATCACAAACGAGATCCTAAAGCTCAATCATCTAACTTCATTTGGAAACTTGTTAATTCAGATTCTCCAAACCGTGTATTAGGATCTCCTTTATTTAATTCGGTTCCTTCCTCATCTCCTAATTCGAACTTAAACACAAATTCACTTAATTCAATGGCCGGAACCAACTCTGGAAACCAGAATGTTTCTCCTCCACAAAATCCTAGGATCTTCGGAAGAAAGGATAAACCATCTCCTTTAGACTTTTCCCAAATTGAGGGTGCACCCCATGACATGCCTGAAAAGTACTTTGAAAAGGTTCCCAGATTTGATGGAGTATCTGCTACATCCATTGAAGATCATATTGATAAAGTATGGGAACACATGGAAGCATATGGAGCATCTGAGGAAGATGTTTTCATGAGGGGTCTCCTCGCATCTTTAGAAGGAGATGTTAGGAAGTGGTTTGACAGGTTTCCTGCTTCATCCATTGATGGATATGACAATTTTGTCAACAGGATCAATAGTGAGTGGTCCCGTAAGTTAGATGGGAAATTTCTCTTACATCAATTGTTTGACATTAAGAAAAGAGAAAATGAATCAACCCATGAGTTTAATGTAAGATTTGATAAGACAGTGGCTGCTATCCCTGAAGAGATTAAACCAAAAGATCAAGCGATTGTTATTCATTACTTGAATGCATTTGAAGGATGGCTTGGTTATCACTTGAAGGATAAAAACCCAAATGACTTAAAGACCGCCCAATTCAATGCAAAAATGGCTGAGCAGAATGCAGCATCTATGGGGAAACAAAACTTTTTCGATCAATTTACCCCATCCACTTCTAGATCTGACCCTAGAATCCGGAAGCCCAAGGAACATGTGTGATGTGAGTGAGCCAAAGGAATCAAAGGACACGTTAGAAACAATGCAAGAAATGATGAGACAATTAACTGTCCTGACTAAAAGTGTAGCAAGTTTGAATGACCCTGAGAGACATAGGAACCCTTATGGCCCTAAACCTTATTGGAACAACAACAGAAGGCCTGAGGGGGATAGAGATAGACGACGACCTGAGTATCCAGAAAACTCTGAAAAAAATAATGTTAATTGGTGTGATGAAACAGAAGAAGAACCATCCGACACCATTAGCCCAGATGACCAACCAGACAATATCAACTTTATAAATGACTTATCTTATGATGAAGATTTTGGAAGAATCCTTCTAGAGGAAGAACCATGGGAGCAAGAAGAAGAAATAATTGAAGAACCTAGCTCCTCATGTTGTGCCATAGATCTCCCAGAACTTAAGGAACAACCCAAGTATAGAATTTACAAACGAGGAAATAACTCCCAACCTTATTTCCTTGACAAATACAAAAAGACAAATGAAGATCAAAAGGAAGAAGAAGATCTTGCTGTAAATGATTATGATCTAAAAATTGATATGAAGAAAGAGTTAAGCAAGATAATGTGTAATATCCTTGTCACTGAGTTGATGAAGGTGCCCTCTGTTAGAAGCCAGGTAGAGGAGTTCTTTGATGGCATTGGCCAAGAGAAAGCTCCTAAGACTGTCTTAGAATCCTGTCATATCCAAAACCTTAGTGGAATGCAACTTAGTGAGACAGAGACGGATCCACCAATAAATATCCATTCAGCAATTTATGAGAGAAAGAACGGTGGTCACCCTCCCTTTTACCTCACCTTACACATTCAGAACATGCTCCTTCACAATTGTATGTTGGATTCCGGAGCAGCAATGAATGTCATGCCTTTACAAGTCATGAAGGAAATGAGATTAGAAGTGACTAGACCTTATGGAAATGTCTGTGGTATAGATTCCCGTCGAGTGCAGTCATATGGTTTGATCAAAAACTTTAGAGCTGATCTTTTAGCATGCTCAGACATTTCTACCATGATGGATGTAGTTGTCATTGATTTGCCCCCAGCATATGAGAACAAGGTAACCAAATAATATCTTCCTTATATATGATGATGTACTTGAATGGATGACCAAGAAACCCATTGATGGTCCAAGGACCCCAATGGATGATCAAAAGACCTTTTGTTGGTCCAAGTACCCCTATGGGTGACCATGTGACTTTTTGATGACCAAGTACCCCTATGGGTGACCTTGAAACCCTTTGAATGTACAAGAGCCCACTTGTGAAGGGCCAAAAGACCAGGTTATAAGTTATGGGTTAAAAGATAAAAATTAAAATTAAAAGATAAAAATTAAAATTAAAAATTAAAATATTAACCCTAACTAATTTTTAATATTAATTTTTATGTTTCCTAATCTTATGGATATGACCCTATTGGTGCTCTATAAATAAATGAGCACTCACTTGTAAAATATATCATCATCAACTTCATCTCTGATCCAAAAAGAAAGTCATGGGGCATCTTTCTCTCTGAAAATTCGGCAGCAGCAGCAGAGATTTTTATTTTTCTGTTTTATCTTATGTGTTTGGGCAGCCTAACCTGTTAGGGCTTATTCCCTAGCAACCCTAAGCTGTCTGGAAGAGAACCGAGCCCTGTTAGGGCTGCTAAACATTGACCGCAGGTGTGGTTAGTGGAGAAGGGCAGGCCGCAGGTCTGTCTAGTGGGAAAGGGAGCAGACCGAGCCTTGCTCTAGGTCTGTCCCTTAAATTTCTGCCCTAAACAGGGCCCTAAATCTGGCAGTCCGAATTTGTTTTCAGCAGCAGCAAGGAGGCTGCAGCTCTAACAGACCTCAGACACAGTCAACCTCTGTCAACAGCAGAAATTTTTCAGTCAAGCTCAGACTCAGAACATTCAAGGATAGTCAACTGAAGCTACATGGTTCTTGTTTGGTCAAACATCATTTTTATATCAGCAGTTGGCATGGGTAATGTTTGATGACAGTGGTCATCTTGTACAGACTTGAATGTACAGTTTTGGTATGTATGCCCTAGAGGCAAATTTGATGTAAAGGTCCATGTAAAATTCAGTCATCTCATATTAAGGAAGATATTCTTTGCTGGGGTTTTTATACCTTAAAAGGTTTTCCCCAGGGTAAACTTTGTGTTCTCATGGATGCTTGTTCTTCTTTCTTATGGTTCATTGTAATATCCCCATTCAAATAAATTCCAAAAGGAGAAAATTCCACCAATCTACTAGTTTCCTAGGTTGGGGTGGAGACATTAAAATTGGAATAAGGAGACTAATAAACCCAAAGGGACTTTGGTTTGGAATAAATATATTATGAGGGGCAAAAATAAATACTTATGATGAGAAAATAAGATGGCACTTGGTGATGGAGACACATCAGTGGTATGGGACCCCCACAAAGCTAGATTTCCCATGCCACCTGGCATTCCACTCTCACCCATTCGAATCCAAGATGGAGTCCACTATTCTTGGTGTAGTTGGAAGGGCATATTACTTGGCATGACTCAATGAGGTCGAAATGTAGAGGAAGAGTAACTCCCATGGGAGAGGAAGAGGCATTTTGGAGCCAGTGGGACACTTGGGCTAGATTCCCTAGCTTTTATGACACCAATGATGAAGATGTCGATGACACTTCTAAAAAATTAGACCTGATGGCTGACATCTGACATACATGACATGTCAGGGCTAAAAATAGCCCTCCAAGAAGGCGCACAAGTGAGTTAGGGCAGCCAAAGAGACACCTATTCGAATTTGGTGAAGGATGAGGCTAGAATTGGAAGGACAAGTGGCATACTTGGGAATTTCTTCCCAAATTGAGTTGGCATGAAGCTCATGGATGGAATTCGAATTGGGGAAGCCTTAGGAAGTTTATAAAAGTCAGGAACAAAGAAGAAGACCAGCTTTTGATCATTTTACATTTTGCATTTGGAGAGAAGAGCTAGTAGAGAGCTAGTCTACTTGCCTTAGCACCAATTTTGAGGGTGAAAGATTCCCATCCTAATTGGCAATTGGAGAGGCCATTCAGACCTTTCATTTGGAGCTACAATGGAGTCTTTAGTTACAGGTTGAAGCTACAGGGCAGCTCGTGGTTCATTCATCTACAACTTGTTCTTGCATCTCTTTCACATTTTCTTGCATATTTGGGCCCCTGGAGGAATTGCGCCATTGGTGAGATGTTGATCTCTTTGTGAGAGTCCAAGAATCTCCATTTATTTGTATTCTGATATATATACTTTGTATTTATTGCTCAGAAGACTCTTAGGTCGAAATACCAAATGAAACTATGTAAAAATACCAAACAATGCATAAATGATGCCATTTTTCCTATATCTTGTTGTTGGAGCTTGAAGAGCCATTATTTCGAATTGTATCAGTCATTCTCTGTGATTTTGTTGATGTATGGAGTGTCATTAATGTTCTGAAGAAGTTTCATTAGCATTGCACAAGTCCTTGGCACCTAAATTTCAAATTTCATAACATATGGTGAAAATTACTAGCTTTCCCCCCTATGTGAAGACGTGCATATAAACATCTTATTTAAGGGAGTTGCAGAAGGCCATAAGAACTAATTGATGATACATTGGGGAGTTCATTAAAGCCATTTATTAGTACCATACCTCTGTTCTGAAATTTGGAAAGGTTTAAAAGCATTTGGAATTTTGGAGAGTCATCTTTGACCACTACCCTTGGGGGATTGAAGCTCGATTTGACTAGTACATTTCCCTACTTTGTCCAGATTGTAAATGAATGTTGCAAAAGTGTTTTAAGGGTTGTTAAGCATCCATCAACCTCACTTATATGTCTGAATACCTTCCAAACTCATTCAGACCCCATTCGGAAGCATTTGGAGCCATTCAGAAGCAGTTAGGTTAATACCAGTCTAAGGGTCGAATTGGTTAAAATTTGCAATTTTTCCTAGTTTGTGCAATTTATTAAAAGGGACATGTTATCACACAACTTGTAGTTGTCTCTAAAGGTATCCCATCCGGGATGGTAGAGGAGATGGACAACTAAAGAGGTGACCCAAGAGATGCCACGGTTCCCAATGCAAGCTGGTTGTCACGATAACCAAGGCACTCTTCACTTTAGATCACGACTAATCAAGATCAAGGGGGAGACCCTAGCCAATCAAAGAAGACCAGCTAACCCAAAGCTTCCTAGGGAAATGTGTAAGTTGAGTTACGGAAACCAATGAGTGAATTAGATCTATGAAAGTTAAGTGGACACAAGGGTTGAAGAGTGGTTGAAAGAGGCTTAAGGGGTGATAAATATTCCAACCAATGAATGACTAAGTCCACTTATGAAGTTTAGATAGATCTAATTAGATCTAGTAACATGAAATTACACATGTGGGACCCACTCCTTAAAATGTGGAAGATGGTCCAAATGGGGCTCACAAGGTCAAGTTAAAGATGAAAATGGTACCAAGGGGTGTGCAAAGGATGGATCTATGATTTCAAGATGAGAGAGACATCACCCACATATGGGATCTAGCAAAAGACCACTAGCCCAAGGAGTGCGATTTACCCAAGGGAGACTAGTGCCTTAAATTGAGGGGGCAAATGAAGTCCAAATTCCACCAAATTATAGATCGGGGTAGTTAAGGTGAAAAGCAAGGTGGGTTTTAAATCATCAAGTCCAAATGCATGCTAGATCTCCATAGATCTGAGATTGAAAATGCATCACCAAGTGACCCAAGTGGGGCTCAACCCTCAAAATGAGGAATGGGGCCCACAAGGTGAAAATCAACAAGGTGAAGCACTAGGGGTAGGTTATTAAGGTTGATCTATCCAAATCAAGTGGGATCTCACCTACCCACGTCAAGGAACTAGCCAAACTAGCCTTCCTCAAGGAATGCGAATTGCCTCAAGGAGGGATAGGTGCCTTGGGAAACGGGTCAAATGGAGGCCAATCACCACCAAACTATAGATTCGAATTGCCGTGGATGCTATAGAGGTGGGTTCTTAATTTCATACCCAAAGCCAAGCTAGATCCAAGTAGATCTAGAAAAAAGTAAAAATGAGGGTTTTGTGATCTAAGAGAATAGATGGGTAAGATAGAAGAATTTCATACCTCCTTGAACATACCTTGAAAATGAAGATTGAGGTTGCTTGTGACAAGGATTACTTCCCACAAAGATCAAATGCCAAACTTGATGGGGCCCTTCTTGCCAACGTTTTGACTCCTTCACCAAATCGGCCTCCCTATTCCTGTCAATCAAGGACACAAAGATCAATCAATTAATCAAGAATGGAAGTAGATGCAAGCAAAAGAGATGAAGAAACATGAAATTGTTGGTACAAAGACAAAACAACTCCCTGTCACCCAAAATGACTTGTTGAAGCTTGTAGGGTAGGCCTCCCCACCAATACGCACTCCTCCAAAACGTCTTCTTTGCCTGCAAAAAGTGTTAGTGAAGATAAAATCCAAGATGGCCACCAATGTCTGTCAGTGCAGAGGAAGAAGCATTTACAATCACCACAAGCATTCCAACTCCAAGATCCAAGATGCCCAAGAAAAATATTTTAATTCCAATAGCAAAGAGCCAAAAATCTCTAGATAGCTTTTACAATAGGGGGGTCTCCTCCTTTTATAGGATAATAAAGACCAAAACCCTAAACCATAAAACCACTTTTTAAAACAAGTGGTTGAGATCAAAAGATATAACAATCTAATCAATGGCTAAGATGAGGCAATACAATATATCACATGGATCATTAAAGTGAGTGATGACGTCATAGCTAGAAAAGACTCATGGAGGGTGACGTCATACATAGGGGTAGCTAAAATACATGTGCCACATCATCAAGACCAAGACAAGTCACTATAAGCTCATGGTTGGGCTAGGAGGCATTACTTTCCTCCATTAGCATGTCCCCATGGCACAATAATATAAAATATAAGTCTATGACATGTCAAAGTGACACAAATGATCAAATCCTGTCCCCAAAATTTGAGAGAGACAAGCAGTAAAAGCCCTCCTGTAACCACTGTGGACCCCACTAACTGATGCCAACTGATTTGGAAGAAGGGGGGTTCACCATGGAAGACCTCTGAGAAGACCAAGTGCCAAAACCTTGCCTCAATTTCCCAAATCGAATTCCTTAGTGACCCTTTTATTCCATTTTTTAACCCTCCTGAAAAACTTGAAAGTGCCCCAAACTGCCACCCAAGGTGCCTGCGCTGTCCAACTGAATGTACCAGGCTGTCTGGAAAGGGGGTATAATGGTAAAAAGAAGTGGTTGGACCACCCCCTTCTTACACAGCGCCTTAGGCAACGACTGGCCTCCAATGCCTCTGCTGAATAGGCTGGATCAGCATGCCCAAACTGGTCAACAGGTGGATAACTAAAACTATCATCATTGGAAGTGCCCATAACTGAAAGATAAGTGTCTCAATGGATCCAGAAGACCCAAATCCACTAGAGATGAGTACTCATACACCTCATGATAACCTATGGGGTCATCAGTATGGTCCACCATACCCAGACAATGTAAAATATGATGATCTGGAAATAATAATAAAACTGATCACTTGCATCAATCATCATCTAAATCATATGTCCAACATATGGAATCATCAATAAGTGTATGTGGGACCATAAATCATCATCCATAAGCATAAGTGGTCCATCTCATCACGGATCCCAAGAATGACTAAGACATGTTCCTTTAATCACATTCATGACTTAACTTAAAGTATAAACATCATTTAGTGGCAGTTAATACATATATATATATTTCAATGTTATTTATAATTTACTTGCACAAAAGCTTTAAAGACATACTCACCCAATGGACATGGCCTGACTGCTAGCAAAGGATGAAGGCTAAGGGCAAGGCTAGGCAAAGGGGATGACTTGACCAAACTCAACCAAGTGACATTTTGGATGGGGAAAGGGGAAGCTACACTGTGTGCTGGACAAAATAACAAAGGGAAGGGTTGTGCCTCACAAATGGATAAGTTGTTTAGAGTGTGCTTATTCAACGTAGGCATCATGTCTACATCAAGTTGATCCATGTTCATTAGGATCATTTATTTCATTTCCATAGCCTTTTTGGCCTATATGACCCCTCTCGAATTTCACATGCGCTAGAAAGAACAACTAATTGCAACTTGCATTCGGGGCATATTTTCATTTACAAGGTCAACAATATTTAGTTATAGCATTTGTTTCACCATTGCTTTTTGGACCTTTTTTATACCCTTCATGGGGTATTTTAGAAGTTCATTGCCATAGCCTTTATTCATGTGTGTTGATAAACACATTCTAGAATTTTAAGTTCACAAGCTTTATAATAATTTCCAATATACATCTACTGCTCTACAAGGTCTATTCAATGTCTGATACATATACTGCTCTGATTTGTAAGTGATCTCAAATAAATATGCTCATCATAGCTGATCTCTGTAAAAGCAAAGCTCTGAAAAGTGCAGATATCTGCTCGGCAAGAATAGTAGCCCAGCTACTATGGTGTGATAACAGGACACTACATTCATGATCTACTGTTAATATTCTACTGCTGCTAAATCTCAGAATTAAATTTTAAGTCTTATATAATTTGCAAGAAGACTGTTACTGTTATTAAATCTCAGATCTATGTTAAAATTTAGCACTTTATACTTCTTAAGTGAACCCCTTTTTTCACTAATGACTTAATATCACCGCTAATAGTATGCTTTTTATCCAATGTGGCATCGGTCATTAGTTAATTCCCCTCCTCGTCACAAACGGGACATTACAATGTTACATTAACTGTTCGTGGAGGCGTTGCTCCCAGTATGTTTCATTTACTTGTCCCTCCACCTTGTTGAGCACCCAGAGCTTCATTACCGTTTTCTTTTTGACAACTTTGAATCCTAGGAAAGTTACAGGAGATGGCCAACTTTTGTTTGTTTTTGGATTTACTCCAAAACTGTTTTCACCTTACTAGGAGTCGATGTTTTAATAATCGGTCCGGTTCGAACCGGAATCGACCGGTTTGACCGACCAAAGGAAATGGAACAATGAACCGGCGGTCAACTCTGACCGGGGGTCCGGTTTGGTAATGAACCGGCCCTAACCGGCCGGTTCCGTAATAACCCGGCCGACCAGCTAAAAGAACACGTCCGCAGGCCCGGAATTGGGTTTTTTAATAAAAGAACAAAAAACCTAAACCTAATTCGCCCTCCCAACAACAATAAATAAGTCTAATGGTTTCAAATATACATATTATGTGTCTAATGGTTTCAAATATATATATTATGTGTCTAATGGTTTGAAATATAGCTTGGAATGTTAAATATAATTTTTATGATTAAAATTGTAATTTTTTTTGTATTTTTTAATAGTCCGGCCTATGTTTTAAAAATCGGTGAAATCGGAATCGGAATCGGCCGATTCACCGATTTAAGGCAAGACCGGTTCAAACCGGTCTCCAAATCGGATCGGAGGACCGGTTTGGTACTGAACCGGCCGATTCGGTATCAAATCGGCCGGTTCAGTACCGAACCGGTCTGGTCCACCGATTTTTGACAAAAATCGGCCGATTTTTTGGTGTGGGCCTGTGGGCCATTTAAAAATGTTTTTTTTTAATTTTTAACCTATATCCACATGGTGTTGTAGTACCTGGTGATACTAATGGTAATGTTAAATTCTTAAAGTAAAAGTGACATTCTCCTTATCTTTTATTTTCCATCCTTTTACTTAAATTTTTAACATTACCATTAATTGTTTCAGGATGTTTGAGAGTGGTTCCAACTTCATCGGACTTCATATGCAAAAAGTAGATTTTTAGATCCCATTCAAAATTCATCAGACTTAATAGTTTTCAGGATTTTAGGATTGCAAGGTTTCCACCAAATTCTATCATGTATGAGGGTATGGAATTGGCATTTAATCAAGCACATCAACCCCTATATGTACCTTGATGTTGGTGGTGTTGATTGTTGAATTCCTCTGTCATGACCTTAATAAAAATGTACTCTTCACTCATGCAAAATCACTTATCAAGCATCGAAAGCTTTTTCTACGTTATTTTAGCGATTGGATTAGGAAGTTTCATCAAAATTGTAGTGTGTTGAGTCGTTGACTAATGTCCTTGGAGGATCAACTTTGAAATTCGAGTTAGAGGCAAGGGCCAGAGCCTAGAGGAGGGACGCATAGGGTGCTATTGATGAATAGGATCCCAATATAGGCAATGATTCGTTGACATGTATGATTGATGATTTATATTTCACATTCATTTTTGTAAATGTCTTTGCTAATTTATTAATTTAATATATATATTGCATTTCCTCATTTCCCCAATTTTGGGGGTCACGTTTCCCCTGTTTCGAAGTTTCTCCGTTTCGTCCTCGTTTCCCCGTTTCATGCAACTTAGGTTGAAGCTGTTCAAACCCTCGTACAAAATTTTTGAAGCAAACATGTGCCTGTTATGACCTTTGTAGCAGTAAAAAGTCATGAAAATCACCTTAAACGCTAAAAATAAATTGGGGGCAATACTGTGGATGAAAGCAACTCTAAACAACAAGTAAAGGTGCTCTTTGGCCTTCAAACAATAGGTCTAGGTCATAACAACAGTCCTAAAATCTTGAAAATGTTGTTTTTCTTTAAAATTTAAATATTTTATGTATTTTTGAGTAAACCGATTCATTAAATTCAAATCGGCCGATTTATGACCGATTCATTACCGATTCCGATTCCGATTCCGAGTTGACCCTCGACCGATTCCGAGTCCGATTTCGATTTTTCAAACTTTGACAGACTGTCCGGCTCATTGAAATCAAACCGCTCCGGTTCATTACCGGTTCCGGTTCCGGTTTGAGTTGACCCCTGATCGGTTTGATTCCCGGTTCCAGTTTTTAAAACATTGCTAGGAGTACGCTATGTCTCCCAACCCCTTAGCGATGCATTATGGAGATATGGATGGTTCAGTTTGGGTAAATGTTTGACCTTGGTTAGTGTGCTGGCACGATGCCCTTACCTATGAGGTTGTTACCCTGATTGACATGTTGACTAACCCATTGGGTACACTCAATGGGGGAGTCAGTTGCTCTATCAGGGGAGGTATCTACCTAGGAGGAGTGCTAGGCCCTTGGAGGAGGACATTTAACCCTTGGAGCTTGAGACCGTGTGATACACACCTTGGAGGTTGGACACTTGACTTGAGGACACTTCATGGATGTTGGTGATGGACCTAGGCACATATTTTGAGGTGGGGCATTTGAGCTTTGTGACCACATTGGCATACATGAGAGTAGCATTGGGAACATGAGAGGGCCTGTGGCACATAGTTAGAGGAGCGCCTTGCATGAGGACACTTGGATAGCAGACCACCATGAAAGAGGTAGTGTTGGACTAACATCTTGTTGGAGAGTCCATCTTGGAGGAGGGGTGTTGAGCCCAAGATCATGGCTTGGAGGACGTTTCACTTTGGGGGTTGGATAAACCCTAGTTTGACATGTGTGTATCCTTGTATTGTAGAGCGCTCCATGTGGGGTAGCCTTGTTGGTTACTTGTATGGACACATGTCCGTACTTGAGATCTGGTTTATGCTTGGAAAACTGTGTCCTAAGGGCTGAAACCTATTGGCATATGTTTGGTATCTTTTCCCTTGGGCTTGTAATCATGCAAATCTACATGGGCAGATACACCCAATAACTATAGGCAAGCCAACCCTTGTCATTGTTGGATGCCTCTCCATTCAGATTGGTGTTTTTCCACACTCAAGGGGGTATCCCTAGGGGTTGTATGCTGTTATCAAACTAAATATCTGTGTAGACAACTCAATAAGCTAGCACACAAAACTCACTCTTGAGCTGTCCGTAAACAATCGAAAATGGGGATAAAACAATAATATTTGATTAATTTTAAGGTGGTTGGGATCAGTTTTCGGAGACAATATAACCATGAATTAAATAAAAAGATGGAATGAATGTGCACCTTAAGTGCACACTGTATCAATGTAAGTGCACTAAATCTACCAAATCAATTTGCAACCAATAGGATCTAAGAGCCAAAGACATGGCATATTTGAACCAAACCCATGTGTTATTGAACATACTGCATTATGTCATAGTGGTGACACAGGAGAGCCTCCCAAAGATCCAAAATCAAGCAGTGGTGGAAGATGCTCTGTGGGATCTTGAGGGTGAAAGAGTGATGAGTCTTCTGCTGCTACAACCGCTCTACACGATACTGTCCAACTCCATCAAATCCTCTCAACTCTGTATATGTATAAGCCGAAGTCATGAAAGATAACTCACCCTTGCAACCTGGAAAAAAAGAAAGAAAGAATGCCAATTTGACAAAGTTTGCATTAGGGTATTTTTTAAGGATTCTAATAATATACCTAAGTATATTATTCTAGGCGATTATTTTGGGTTGAAAAAATCATATATATAGATAGGTAGACGAATGTTAAATATGAAACATACAATTTACTACCAAAATTTGTAAATTTTGACGAATATTATAATAAAAAACATATTTGATGTAAATATAGGCGATATTAGATAGTAAATTTTTTGAAAAAATACCCCAAAAATAGATAATTGGCGAAATTTCGCCCCTAAAAATTGCCCTTGTTTGCATGTCTGCCAACTGTGCTGTTTTTATGCTTCGATGAGATTTTTTCGTAAAACACTAGTGTTTATAGTTATACATGGCAAAAGACATGTAATTCCATCCCCCAAACTTTGGCCCAATGTTTTAAAAACCAGAACCGGGAATCAAACTGGTTAGGGGTCAACTCGGACCGGAACCGGAACCGGTAATGAACCGGAGCGGTTTGATTTCAATGAACCGAACTATTAAAAAATACAAAAAAAATTACAATTTTAATCATAAAAATTATATTTAACATTCCAAGCTATATTTCAAACCATTAGACACATAATATATATATTTGAAACCATTAGACACATAATATGTAAAGTCTACTCATATAAACTTTCAAATTTTCAATATGATAGAAAAAAGAGCACATCACCATCTTGAATGCATCTTGTATTTAGGACCTAGAAAGGATAAATAACCATAAGTATTCAAAATATTTTCACTAAATAAAGACATACGCATCACACATACATCCACAAATCCATGACTTTAATAGCAATAATACCAGCCAGTAAACATTCTCGCTGCTGAGTTAATGTTTTAAATTTCATAGGCTGTAAGGTAATTTTTAATGTAAATTTCTTGCTTGGGATATATCATTAATATCATAGGAATTCATACTATATGAGTTTTTTAATGTAAAAATTGAAAAACCTGATTTTGGGCCCGTGGGCGTGTTTTTTAGCTGGCTGGCCGGTTTGGTAATGAACCGGTCCGGTTAGATCCGGTTAGGTCCGGTTCATTACCAAACCGGACCCCCGGTCCGAGTTGACTGCCGGTTCGGTGCTGCATTTCCTTTGGCCGATCAAACTGGCCGGTTCCGGTTCGAACCGGACCGGTTATTAAAACACTGCTTTGGCCCCATCCTCTAGACCAGAAGTTGCCAGGAACAGACTCAAGGTCATTGCTGATTACCTTATTTTCAGTTATTGAAAGTTGCCTAAACCCTCCTGTAGCTGCTGTTGCCACTTCTGATACCACACTTGCAAACAACAAAACCTTTTTTGAGCACTACCATTGATATAAGACTGCTATTTTGCCTAAAGCGACCTCATTAACTACTATTTGGATCTATGTTGTTGGGAGCGAGAAGCGGGAGTGGGAGCGGAGCGAAAAGCGAAATTTTCAAAAGCTCCCATTTTGGGAGCGTTCCGGGAGCATTTTTTATATAGTATATATTTTGGTGGATTTATATCTAAAAACATGTAGGATGTTGAATTAGCGATAAAAAACATAGATCAAACCATATAACATCAATCATCTAGTAGTTATAACTTATAACATTATCATCAAATGATCAACCATAACTACTTTTATATGAGCTTGGCAATGAAGGGAGGTACTATAAGTCTATAACATTGTGATCAAATGACCAACCTAGTATAGGATCTTTTAGTATAGGAGAGGCAGGGAGCGCCTCGGGAGCGAGGGGGTGGGGGGCACTCCCACGCAACCTTGATTTGGATACACATGTGAGCTGGCTATAACATGAAATCTGATGAGAAAATTCTGCTTGGAATAGGGATTTCCAATGCTGATCTCTGCCAAATTTAGCTTTGTTCCCAAAATAATAGCACATAACATGCAATCATCTCACTGTCATACTTTCAACCTAGCCGTAAACAACCTACTTCCATGAATTTCTTCAAGGACAAGATTCCAAAAGTCAGGAAAGCTTGCTAGTTATGAATGAAGTTGACTTATGGAGAAATATTGGCAGATTAGGAGTCTTACCAATTATTGACACAAAGGAAAACGAGTTGATGCTTAGCAAATCATGCCAATCACACAAAGGGAAATCGAACAACTTTTCTGCTAGATAACTTAAGAATATCAGTTTCTTTCAAGGCTTTCTTGTTTGACAAATTAGCAAAATCATCAAGCAATAATAGAAGACGTTGAGTTGGGATCCTTACCAACATGCAAAAGGAGGTTGAACCATAGATTTCAGGCCTGACATATTTAGCATGAGCAGTTTTCCTTAGGCTTTTAGAACAACCTTTTAAGGCTTTTTTGCTTAGTTGAATTAGGAAAGGTTACTAAGTGCACAAAGCAGTCAACTTAGCTTTTATGTTGAACAAATTAGCATAGGAGTCTTGCTTCAAGGCGACTATTGAAATTTGTGCTTTCACATCACATTCAAGCAGAAAGAACAATATGCATACACATAGCCATCAAGAAAGTATTGGATTGAACGTTCAACTGCATTGCTCATTCATTGATGGTATCTTTATACAAAAGGGAGGTTGGAGCGGTTACACCTGCTCCAACTGTCCATTCGTTAGGGTTCTTTATACATTCATTAATACATTATATGATGACTTAAGAGAAGCCTATCGCCCCCCCAAACATCTCCTCCACCCCAAAACTCTTCTTCGTTCCGAAGAGAACAAGTATGCAAAAACAATCATGATTCATGATTCGTCAGCCTTTGTCTTCAATCTAGTAGCAAGGAGTCGAAGTCTCACCCTCTCACTAAGGCGGTCGACTATCCTCGCCGCAAGGAGGTATTTTGGTTTAATGCATCACCCTATCTCATTTGGCCGACCTTTTCTCGACTCAGGCTTGGGTCTTTTGGCTCTTCAACTTTCTATACCATCTCTTTGCCTTTTGCTTCTGAAGTCACAACCTAGGAACTGTTCTGCAATTCCGCACCGGGGGCTCAATCAATTCAAGTGTTTTGATGTCATCATCTAGCGCTAAACTCTTTATCCGTGCGGTGTAAAATGTCTTCTGCTTGAATGTCATATTCGTCATCTTTATCTGTTGTGAGGGTGTAAAATGTTTGCAAGATTATATGCTGCCTGCTCATGTGCATGATCTTAGTCGGGATTGATTGATATTGGTCGTGACCGATTGCTATGGACCCGACTGACTCGACTCGACTAACAATGGTCGGCAAGAGATTGACTTGATTTACATAGAATGGAGGCCTAAAAATGTTCTATATTACCATGCTAGACATTATCCAAAGTCTTGTGGAATTTCATTAAGTTTTACATAGGATTTTTTAATTTTTGGTGATTAAAAAATGTCCCTCAGCATAAAATGTTGTAATGTAAAAGAGGGATAAATGGTCCTTTATAATGTTGTATAGGGGTATAGGTACTCAAGTTAAATGGCATGAGATCCCCGACACCCTTGGACCAAGTTTGAAGTCATTCGGACAAGTCTTGCTAAGGTTTTGGACACATTTTCCTAAGTCAGTCAAGGAAATAAGGAAATTGGGCAATTAATTAGTAAGGCAAATTTTGGAAAAGTGCCTAAAGTCACTTGGAAAGGGGAAATAAAGTTTCCTAATGTCATAATATGTACCTAAGATGAAATCAAAAGCTAAGAGGCCCCCCCAAAGCAAGTATTTCAAGTGTTGTGAAGCTGCCTCCCTAGCAAGTGCGTGTAAATCTTTGATTTAGAGATATCACTACTCCCTCTGAATCACCCTGAGATCTCAAGCAATTTGAGTCTCGATATCAATACATGCTCATATAAATATAAACTCAATAGCTAGATCTCTTTACCAAACTGAAACACATGCAATCACACATAAACACCAAATATACCCTGGAAACCCCAACTGGGGAAAAGCAGCAAACTGTGGGGCTATCTTCTCTCTTGAGCCCAGAGCATATATATAAATGGACAAGTACAATACAGTGTTACCTCAGAAGTACCTCAATCCCTGATCTGGACAGACTCTAGATTTGCATGCATCAGCTGATGCATGCACTGGAAGAGTAAGCCTTAACTGGTAAACTGGATCTGAGTATCTTTGCAGGTGCCTCTGACTGATCTGCCTCTCTGTATCACATTGCTCTGATCTGCTCTCTTTGAAGACCGCCTCTGAAGAATGCGCCCTCCACTACATGTAGAAGTGCGCCCTCCCCTCTGGATGTCTGATGCTCGTATTGGACCAGATCTCAACAGATCTGAGCTCTGAACGTCACGAACCTTCCTCGACTGTTGAGGCAAGGCTACCCTGAACGTCTTAGACTCAGAATCGGTCAATTAGTCTCCGAATGAGCTCCTCCCTCCTTGGGAAATGCGCCCTCCTCCAAGGGAACACGTCCTCCTCTAAACTGAGTAGAAATCACATTGATGAGCTATCTCAGCTCACAGTACTAAGTGCCTAGTGACTCTGGAGTTGGTGATCACTGATCCAACTCAGATTTGATCACCCTAGCTCCTGCAGCAGCTACTTCTTCTCTCAAAAAGTCACCCTGCATGCACAAGTGCGCCCTCCTCACTCCTGATCTATCACTCTCTGATAAAGCAATTGAGCAACCTCATCCGGGGACCCCCTGCCTTTATATATAATCTCACCGATAAATTAGGTTTACCAAAACCCTAATTCTCGATGCATGCAAAAGTCACTTTTCCATACATCCAATGATCGCTGACAGGTCATGCAAAACTTATGCATGCAAAGGTCAAATCACCTCGGAAGGTCCACATGCAGCCACCACCGGGATCATGCCACTGAGTAGAGTGTATCTCACCCTCTACTCCATACTGATGCCTATACAACTAATGTACCCCCATGCAAGGCATCTAAATCATGGAGGACATCCTGAGATACCATAGAATCTAACAGTATGCCCTCCTCTCATGGAATGTGTGGTTTGGGTAAACGACAAAGAAAGGGGGGTCCCACTTTGGTGGATTCCCCCCCTTTTTACCATAGCATTGAGGTGTGAAACGTTAGAAGGGGGTTTCCCCCCCTCATTATTTTCCCACCTCTCTAGAAATGCGCCCTCCTTGAGCAAGTGCGTCCCCTCTCTTGGGCCTTGTTATCACACAACCTAAGTCACCTGACACGGGGACATGGGACACGAAGGACACGAAAAGACGAGAGTCCGACACGGACACGGTGACCCCCGGAATCAGGACACGTAGGACACGTTTTATATACATATATATATATTTTTTAAAAATATATTAAAAAAATAGGTATGTAAGAATTAAAATTCCTCTCCATAGTTCAAAAGGCTATTGAATATAAGACAATTCAATGATTCTTCAATTTGGAGCAAGCAACATATAAGCTCTGCTTTAGTTGAGGTTGATCTTCATATAAAGCTTACAATTTCCAGGACTGCTCCACAATCAGCTTATATGTAGAAGGAAAATACCATGGAACAAAAGCAAACTCATCCCCATATTCTTCCATCTCCTCTACTACAAACTGCAAAACCAGAGCTCTAGCTCCAGCCCCACCTTTCCTAGTTGACTGGTCTATTTTTCCATACATAGTTTTCAACATCCGATCTTGATGGATTTGTGCAAAACCTTTATGACATGAATAAATTCCAAAAACTATAAAAATCACAGGTTTCTTCATGATTTGCTCCCCATCATCAATATGAGAGGTCTCCCATTTAGATAAATACTTGAGGTGGTCCTCTAACTCCACATTAGGAATCCAACTATCAATATATGCATGAACAGAGGAAAATTTAATCTCTTCAACTTCTGTATTCGAAATGAAATCTGAACCAAGTGAGGCAGCCCAACCTCCATTATTCACTTCAAATTTATTAGGTGTTGTCTTTTGATAGAATCCTTCAAGCCCAACATTGAGAAGATGCCTACTATCCAACGATTTTATGAGATTTTCCATTTCATTTACCCAGGTCTGAAGTGTATGATTAGATTCATCTGACATACCATGACGCTCATTCAAAATATCCCATGAAAATATGGCTAACTTATATGGCTTTACGTGTCTTGTTTTCCAGGTTTGTGTTCGACAGTCGGGACACGCTCAAATTTCGCGTCCGATTCGTGTGTGCAACGTGTCTCGATTTCGTATTCGATGGAAAGTCGAATCGGACACGAATTCAAATCGAATCGTGTCCGATTCGATCCCCACGGGACATGAGGGGGGTTTCCAGCGAATCTGGTTTCTTAGCACACAACTTGTAGTTGTCCCCAAAAGGTATCCTATCCGGGATGCTAGAGGTGTTGGACAACTAAAGAGGTGACCCAAGGCTTTCCACGGTTCCCAATGCAAGTGGGTGTCACGATAACTGAGGCAACCTTCACTTTAGATCAAGAAGAATCAAGATCAAGGGGGAGACCCTAGCCAATCTATGAAGACTAGCTAACCCAAAGACTCCTAGGGAAATGTGTAAAGTTATGCAAGGAGATCAATGGTGCATGATTTAGATCTAGAAAGATAAGTGGACCTAAGATGGTTATGGCTTGGTTGAGAGGCTTAAGCAAGGGACAAGTGTTTCAACCAAGTGTTTGATTAAGGTCACTTATGGGGTTAAGTAAGTAGATCTAAAGAAGAGCTAATGTCATGAAAATTACCCAAGTGGGGCCCACCCCTTAAAAAGTGGAAAATGGTCCAAATAGGGCCCACAAGGTCAAAGTTAAAGTGAAAGGCACTAGGGGGTATCATGGTATGCTATAGCATGGATCTATGGATTTGACCAAGAATTAGCAATACCCACATATGGGATCTAGCAAATGGCCACCTACCCAAGGAGTGCGACTTGCCTCAAGGAGGACTAGTGCCTTAGTTGGAAGGGAAAATGGAGTCGGATGTCCACCAAATTAGAGATCGGGATAGTTGGCCATGGAAACAAATTAAAACTGTGCTTCTTAGCACAATGAAAGAGGACTATGGAAATTGAAATGTTAAAGTACCCTAGATGCAAGCTGCGATTAGTTGTACTTCTAAGCACATGCAAAATCCAAAGGGTCCTAAAGGCCTAAAAAGCAGTGGTTAAATGTTTGCTAAATCCAAACACTGTTGGCCATGAATTAAATGTAATGATTAATACCTCATGGAACCTACGGGTTGGGATGTGAGATGGAGTAAGGGACAACTAATTCTAAGTGTCCCCTAGAACCTCAAGTTATGGTTAGCTGTGCACCTAGTTACGACGGTTCTAGTAAAGATCCTCACGGAGTTGGATTCAGCTTGGATGTGAGCTGTAGACATTTGCCAAGGTTGAATAAGCACCTCTCTAAACAACTTATTCCATTTGTGGGACACTGCCATTCCCTGTGTGTTTATTATCTGACATATGCTTAAGTGTGTATTCCCTTTCCCTTATCCGAAGTATCACAGTGTTGAGTCAGTCAAGTCATCCCCTTATCCTAGCCTTGCATTCTTCACCCTCACCCTTTGCTAGCAAAATGTTCACGTCTACAAAATGAGTATATTCTCGAGGTTCTATTTTGAGTAAATAATTATTTTAAACTTATATTTGATATAATTATTGATTAACCGCCAGTGAAATGATGCTTTCTACTTTAAGTCTTGTTATTAGAATGATTAAAAGAGCATACCTTAACCATTTGTACTTGTAGCATCAAGCATTTCTATCCTGGGTCATATTTTGATCAGTTTTGACCTGGTCAAACCTAGTTTGACCAAGTCAACCATGGGGATCTAAGATGAGTTGGACCAGTGATGTTCGAGGATGATGATTTATGGTCTTTTGATACACCTTTGATGGTTCCATACATTGGACACAGGTTTCATGTGATGGTTGTGATGGTTGATATATATTTTTATGGTTATTATTATTTTTTCAGACCATTATTTTTACATTGTCCAGGTATGGTTGAGACTATAGATGATTCTACAGGTTGCCACAGGGTGTATGGGTACTCATCTCTAGCACATTTGGACCTTCTAAGTCCATTGAGACACTCAGATTTTAGTTACAGGCACTCCTGGACGAGATTTCACTTAGATTGTCACTTTTATGCAGATTTGCCATAAAAAAATGGCCTGGCAGCACAGATGAGTTTTTATTTGGTTCTCCTAGGGCGCTATAGAGGGAGTTTGGGGTCCAGCCACTTGTTATTACCATATAGCCATCCCCCTAGACACTTTGGTACAGTCAGATTTGTGCCTGGAGCACCAGGTAGAGAGCTACAGGCAGTTCATTGACTTAGAGGTGATTTTCTGAGGATAAAAAATGGGATAAAATTCATTGAGGAATTCGATTTGGGAAAATGAGGCAAGGAATTGGCATGAGGTTTGTTCAGAGGTCATTCATGATGCATCCCACACCTTCCGGCACAGTTTCATCATTCAATGGGGTCCACACACACTCCGGGGCATTATCTTGATGTGTTATTCTATTATTGAGGGGGGCCACGATTTGGTCACTTGGTCACTTTGTGATGTTATTGAGACATCTTTTATCATTGTGCCATGGGGTGTTGCTAGTGAAGGATATTAACACCTCCTAGCCCCACCATGTGCTCCTTACACTCATCCTAGTCATCTTTTATGTGGTGCGACCCCCCTAGGGACACCTTAGTGAGTGTGCACCCCTCATTAGTAAGTTGATCCATGTGTTTTAGCTTTGACTCATCATAGTCGTTGATTGTATTGTTTTTATCTTTTTATCTCCACCACTCATTCATAAAGTGGTTAGGGTTTTGGTCTCTCTCATTCTTATGTAAGGAAGAGACGCCCTCATTGTAAAGGCACCTTTTGGGCTTTTGGACTCTTGGAATAAAAATACTATTTTGCAGATCTACTTCTGGCTTTGATGAATGCTCTTGCAAGTGAATATACAATCTTTTCTCCTTGTTATCATTGTGGATCTAGCTTGTTCCGAACGTTTTTCTGCAGGGAGGTCATGTGGTAGAAGAGGAGGGTGAATTGAAGAGGGCGTTATTGTGGGGAAACCCCATATTTCTCTCTCAGATCAACCTTTGTCTCAGGGAGTATCTTTATTGTATCTTTTGGACATCTTGATGCTACTTGTTTCATCTTTTCTCCCGTATAGTTACTTTCATGATTGATCGATTCTTATTATAGATTGTTTTTGGCAAGGAAGGGCGCATTGGTCACTCTGGAAGACTATCGATTCTACTTGGGGAAGCTGGATCTCACTCTTGATTGCCTCACTTTGGGAAGATTATCATTTTGCATGGCGGTCGCAAGATTTTGAGGTAAGATTTACAAGGTACGTATTGGTTTTCATGTATTTTACCCATTGGTCACTTCAAACCCTCATTGTTAAAACCCTAGTTTTACAGATCTGATAGATCTGGCGATAATTTGGGCTTAATAACTAAAACCCACCTCTTAATTAATTAATGAACCATAGAGACCAAATTTGGTTGGAATCCGACTCCATTTACCCCTCGATCTAAGGCACTCGCTGTCTCCAGGGGAGGTTGCACTTGTGGGTTATTAGTCATTTTACAGATCTATCATTTGGGTGCTGCTACTTTGTCATTTAAACTTCAGCTCTATAGATTAGCCACCCTCCTAGTGCCATTCCTACTTCAATTTCACTTTGTGGGCTCCATTTCACTCATTTTCCTTAATTTAAGGGTGGGCCCCACTTGGGTCTTTTAGATTGGCATTAGATCTCTCTAGATCCACTTCTTTAATCTCATAATTGGCATATTCATTTCATGGTTGAGAATTTATCCCTTCTATAAGCCTCCTCAACCAAGCCCTAACTCCATTTGTCCACTTATATTCTCTAGATCTAGATCCACCTACTCTTGTTCTCTCTCTCTTTTAAGTTCACATTTCCCTAGAAGGTCTAGAGTAGGTTCACTAGCCTCTTTTGGTTAGCCAAGGTCTCCCCCTTGGTCCTGCATTTGCTTGATCTAAAGTTAAGAGTGCCTCGATTAGTGTGACAACCATTTATCCTTGGGAATCGTGGCTCTCTTGTGTCACCTCTTTAGTTGTCCAACACCTCTACCATCCTGGATAGGATCACCTTTTGGGACAACTACAAGTTGTGTGATAACAAGCCCCAACTAGACATTCCTCTTGGTGTTCAAATCTAGTTGTTGTAAGAAAAAAGAATGGAAACCTAAGGCTTTGCATTGAATTTAGAAACTTGAACTGGGCATGCTTGAAGGATAACTACCCTCTCCCAAATATGGAAACCTTGTTGCAAAGGGTAACTGGTGCCAAAATGATGTCAATGCTTGATGGTTTTTCAGGATATAACTAGGTGTTGGTCAATAAGGAGGATAGACATAAAACAACTTTCACCACCCCTTGGGGTACTTTTGAATATCTTAGGATGCCTTTTGGACTGCTTAATGCCGGTTCAACCTTCCAAAGATCCATGGATTATGCTTTCAATGAGCTAATCGGTAAAATAATTGAAATATATCAGGATGATCTCACAGTTTTTTCTAAGGAAACATTAGCCACCTTAGACAAATTTTCGAAAGATATAGAAAATTTGGCATATCCTTAAACCCAACTAATTTTGTTTTGGGTGTTGACGAAGGGAAGTTACTAGGTTACATCATCTCTAAAGATGGGGTCAAGATTGACCCAGAGAGGTTAGAAGCTATAAAGAAAGTTCCTTTGCCTTGTAATAAGAAAGCATTGCAGTCATTCAATGGGAAAATCAACTTCATCAGACGTTTTATTCCTAACTTAGCTAAGTTGATGAAACCCATGAAAAGCTTACTTAAAAATGACGCTAAGTCTGAATGGAATAAGGAGAAAAAGGAAGCCTTTAATGGAATAAAAGATGCTATTTGTAGATCACTAGTGTTGATCAGTCTTGACTATTCTAAAGACTTCCAGATCTTTTCATTTGCATCACCAGACACCATAGCCAGAGTTTTGTTGTAGAAGAATAAGGATGGCCAAGAACAACCTATAGCCTTTATGAGTAGAGCCCTACAAAATTTTGAACTTAAGTACATCATCATGGAAAAACAAGCATATGCCTTAGTCAAATCACTTAAGCATTTCATAATGTACATTGGATACTCTAAAGTTATAGGGTATGTGCCTCATGCGGCTGTTAAGGATATTTTGTCACAGCAAGACTGTCTTGGTATAAGGGGTAAATGGGTCTCTAAGATCTAGGAATATGACTTAGAAATCAAACCCACCAAGTTAGTTAAAGGTCAGGCTTTAGCCCGCATGATGGCTGAAGGAAATGAGTAGGCACTAGGGATGGTATGCCAGAATAATGAGTCAGTACAGGTTAGATCAGATGAGCTTCAACGTCTTGAACATGTTCATTTTACTTGTTTAGCAACATTGATGTCTATATAATTTTGAGTACTACCAAAATCTATGGCTATCGTTACACTTTAATTTATTATGATTCCTTTAAGCTTCAAGGTCTTGTTTTGTGATTTCTCGGTCATGGTTGCAAGTGGAACTGTAAGCCTACTTTCCCCTTTTATTGGAGAGCCTAGAACCTGTCAAACTTCTTGAGATGAGGCATAATATACTTTCTAGGTGGTTCTTGTGTTTGTTCCTTTTGAGAAGTAGTTCCTTTTAGATACATATCATTCTCATTCCTATTTGGCAGTGTTTTGTCACTATTAGAATCTGAGTTTGAAGTTGCTAGTAGATTTTTGTAAGGGTTTGGTCGGATTGTTGACTAATATTGTCTTTTAGATTACCGGTAAATCCTTTCTCTATGCATGATTTGAAATGGATCTGAACTCTTAGATAGTTGTAATACTTAGTACCTGAATGCAATTTGGCAATGTATAAAGCAATGTTGTATATATCGTCTCGGGGAAAGTATTGGTGAGGGTCCAAATTATAACTTCTCGGAGGGAAATCTCTGAAAATCTCGGAAAATGTCACAAGACCTCAAAAAAATACAAAAATAGTCATTGTTTTTCAAATTTTTAAACATCTAAAGCAACAACAACATCAAATAGACACATTGCTACATAAATATGATGATACAACTAGTAAATAAGATACATAAGATGTCGAGTGGTCACATATTGTTACTAAATTGAAAATTCTAAAACATGTTCATGATAGGATGATACAAAATCACATCAAATGCTCAAAATAAATGTGTCTCATGAGATGAATCATCATGAGGCATCTAGAAACTAAATAGTACATGATACAATGAAAATGATAGATCATAGGAATCCGAATCATCGATTCCCTCTACCCCTTTTACAGGTAAAGGGCACCACTCTTCCTTTGGAAGCAGTAGTGGGTTGTGAAGGTACTCGGGGTGAGATTGAAGTCAAAGCTCTAACTGAGTCCATATATTCATTGCACCACCATATAAAATCATCAAACGCTAAGTACCACTAACTACGATATAATAAAGAAGGGTTTGAGTGTAGGTCTAGAGCCACAATTCCAAACACAGATCATTGACCATAAAAAGAGTCATGGAAGGATACTTGCCAAATTTTTTAGGGTTTGTTCCTCTTATTCAATGTTTCTGTGTGTTGATTTAGCATTCGTTGTTATATATTTTGATGCATACACTACAGCATGCTGCCATTGTTGTAATATTCCCTGCATCTCTCCATTACAGCAGTCACAGTTTCCAATCAAGCCACCATTTGATTGAATTACACAGGAAGCATAGTATTCAAAGATTAAATTAAACAAAACTCCAAATGATTGCCTTCAAATTTGTGGGTAGTTGTCTCTATTAACCACCGTCAAGGGTACTTCTCTAGCTCCCTCACACTTTTGAAATCAAACAATGAACCCCAAAAACCCAACGCGCGGACTTAAAACACAATTCTGGGTGATTTTTTTGCAATTTTTTTAGCAATCCGATATATACCTTTAACTCTCGATTTTTCGAATATATCGGGATTGTGTCGCGATACATTCAATATATCGGAAATGTCGCGATATTTTCAATCCAATATATCAGACAAGGGAAAATATCTATATTGCCGATACGTGCAACAGAGCTATAAAGGTTATACAATACATAAAAGATAATGCAAATGTAAATAAGAAAAATTGAGGAAAAAACAAGATTTAATTGAATTATAAAATGAAAATAGGAGAGGGGAATGGGAGTTGAAAGGTCTTCTTGTTGGCCTTCCCATTACCCTAGCCCTCCCTATTTCCTCTTGCATTTTTCTCTCACAAAGCGGTCTTTTGGCCAGAGGGAGGAGAATACATAGAGCCATGAGCTATAATGAAGCTGCATTGTAAAAACATTGCGAAATGAAAGATTGAACAACCATTAAGATAAGATAGATAAGATAATGTTATTAATGTCCAATGAATGACCACTAAAGTAGGTTAATGGGACTAAAGGATACATCCAATATGAGTACAATATAGGAGTGAAAACGTAGCTCCTAAAAAATGCCGAAACTAAGATAAGATAAAATAAAGAAAGATACAAGTCGTAGTACAATCTCATAAACATGTATATATTCGTATCAAAGGCACAAAATGCAAAAATGCAAACTACAAAGTGAGTTTGTCTAAGACTCGACAACTCAAACAACTCAATATCCTCAAGATCTTGTCAAGGGAGGAAGATCGCGTGAGAGAGTTGAAGATGAGTCCAGTGATGTCAAGATCTCCTGGGTCTGATGGTTGAGGGTGAGGGGGAGCCTTCTCATTGTCGGGGCTCTTCGGAGCCGTCGGGGTGTTCATCTGTATGACCCTTGAGGGGATGTCAAAGCGAGGAATACTCCTAGCATTCGAGGCCGAAGGAAAGAAACTCCCGATAGATTGTTGGCTACTTTGTTGGGGTTGTGAGGGGATTTGACGGGTGGGAGGCGCCCTACTTTGGACTTGCCTGGGCCTGATCCCGTCGACACTCTGAGAATCAATGGACTGATCTAAGTTTGACAACTCTAAACTAGTCTTGATAAAATTAATTAGTCTCCCATAGGGGGAGGTTGGGGGGAGACTCGAGGTCTCACCACTCTACTGTTGGAGGTACTTTGGGGCTCTTTCTGTCGCTTATTTCTTTGATCAGACGAATAAATGCTAAAATAAGAGGCGATCGTCTTGGTTCTCCTAAAGCGGGGCGGGATGTGTAGGATCTGTGTCTTGTGGCTTAATATCTCCCTAATGAAGAGGGCGAGGCATCTTTGGTCCTGATAGTGGAAGAAGATGGAGAGGGATCCCCTTGAGTCCCTATAGAGGCAGTGATATCGTCCTCTGATCTCATTGAATGTTGGTTTTCTCGCTTGGGTTTCTAGGGTAAATTGAATAAGTAATCTCTAACTTGAAGAGACTGGGTGAAATATTGAGAATGGTAGTTGTTGCCGCCTAATTTACACCTGGGGGGGATGCGGTAGGAAACCTTCAAGCCGCTCGGTGTGTCCTTGGGGGCAAGTGAGAGTCAAGTGCTGTCACCTGATTACTCGACTCCTCTGTCTAGGCTTACCTCTAGCGAAGCCAAGGGGGGTGGTCCTTATGAAAAATAAACTAAGGCTTTTAATCTATAACAGAAGTAAAAGTCTATTCTAGGAGTTATGATGAAATCACTTAACAATAAACCATAAGTCACTGCAATATGAAATTAAAACCCACAACTTTTAAGATACAACACCATTCATGACATTTGTAAAGATTAACTTAAACAAAAGAAAACTTTAAAGATCAATGCCGATGAAAATGGAGTGCTTGCGAGGGTTGCTTCTGTGGTCTTGGTGAAAGTATTGTAGTGTCTCAGTTGGTAAATTTTAAGATTATTAAATGAGTGGATTAAGGAGTGGGTTAATTCTTGGTTTGGCCCAAAAGAAACCTAACCTTCGAACTGAGTGCTCTAGCAGCTTTACCAAGTGTCAAACCAGGCGAGGATAGACCTGCTTAATAGTAGCCTGCTGACTCTGTAGTTTCTGCCCATGCAACCTCCCGAGTTCTTAGAATTTGGTTCTAATGGATTTTCCTATTAAAACTAAGTAACTTGCACCCGTTTTTGATTGGTCCAGCTGTTCCGACTAAGCTGCAGCGGCCAAGAGCATACTTTGGGCTTGGGGTGTGGTTCGTTTTATTAAAATGTGTGGGTGGATGATTAACTAAACTACAACCCAAGAATATCTTTTCCTCGCACCACAAAATGATGGAGTACTTCGGTAGAGCAAGGGGATAATTTTAGAGTTAGATTTTAAGAACAGTTGTATGATTGAACATAACACATAAGCATATAACCAAATGATAAATGAGTCCTCGGAGGACGTTGTGTGCTAGAGTGAGTTGTTTAATTACTATTGCTCAAATGAAACTAATCTAAAACGAAAAAAGTTAGAAAAAGTTGCGAAAAAAAAGAATAAAAAAAATGAAAAAGTGCGAATCCCCCCTGGGGGGATTGTGGTCATGTGCTGGAATTGCCTACTATGCTCTTTTTATTCTTTCGATTACAACATGAAACTGAAGATGAAACACTGCTTGCTCTTTATGCTTAGGGAACAAGACAGTTTACAAATTATTGCAAAAGTAAAACAGTGCTTGAGCAGCTGCTTCATAGGGTGGTTCTAGGAGCTTCAGGATGACTTTTCTGTGAGTTTTTTAGCTCCAACCTGCTAAGAACATAAAACAGATCAGCGAGCTAAAATTGATTAGAAATGATAATCAGAACACTTTGAGAGTGTTATGACAATGCTACAAATTGCAAAAATGAAATCTAGCTAAACTAGTAAATGAAAAGCGAGTAAAAATGAACCAAGAACAAGAACTAGAAAGTTCGTTTCTTGGGATCTTGGCTTGCTTTTTTGGGGCAGCCAATAACAAGCTCTTAAATTAGCCAAATATACGAGACTTGTGTAATTAGATCAAAACTTAATTATTTATGCTTTGAAAGAACTATGATCTAACATAATAACTTAGATTTGCTTTTCGATTTGCTTTATATAATGTAAATCTGAGCATAAGTAACCAGTAACCAAAGATAGCATAAGAAGTTTGGATCAGAAGAAGTTTGAACCCATCGGGGTTGAGCGTTGGAGATGGGCAATGGAGTCTCTTTCCTGATGCATCGGTGGAATCGAGTGTCTTGATCAGATCTACTGGATGGAGTATAGAGCTAACATGCTCACCACATCCTCTAGCTTAAGAAACCTGCAGAATCACAACACAACTAGCAAACAGGATTAAAAGCATCTGTGTAAATGAACAAAAGAAAACTTGAGAAATAATAGATTCAAACAAGAAATCATACTACTTCTAGCATCCTAATATCATTGACAAAAGTAATCAACCTATAAAGCATTAGTCACTATTCCTTATGAAAGATAACTTCCCTTTAAAGGACAAATGGATCCCAACAATTGCAAGCATGAAATAGAAAAGATACAGGTTACCTCATGTTATCACAGCACACCAAATCCAACCAAGGACAACAACAGGGTAAGCCTCCAAAGCCTTCTTATTAACTCAAGAAAAATATTACAATACGATGCCAACAGAGGTTTCACCTTCTGATGTTTTACAATGGAGCAATGCTCTTAATTTTTAGTAACGTTGAAAAAGTCGGACTCGGCAAAAAGTCGGCAAGGGTCCCGAAAACAATTTTTCAGAAAAATCGGCGAAAAAATCGGAAAAAGTCGGAAAAAGTCGGCAAACATTAAAAAATACAAAATACATTCATTTTTTTCAGAATTTTAAACATATAAAGCAACAATAACATCAGATAAACACATTGGAACATAAATATGTAGAAAGCACTGATATATATCATCATCATGTAGTCATGTCAAATATAAAATGATACATCAAAGTCGATACTGAATCCTGAAAGTCTGAAACACCATAGTTGTCCAATCAAGGACTCAAAACTCAAAAGTAGATAACCAATACAAAATGACATCACATATATAAATGTATCTCAGGAAAACTAGTAGCTATCTATCTAATATCAATGCCCTCTTCCCCTTTTACGGGAAAAGGTCATGGGCCGTTTGTCAGGCCAGCCCCTAGCACTAGAAGTAGCAGCAGAAGACCCTGCCCCTGCATCTAACATCGGACGACGAGTGACGGATGGAGGACTAGATGTATCAATCGGTGTAGGCGGTGGTGGTGATGCTAGCACATCACCCTCCGTGGTGGTTCTGACCCCCTCCACCTCCTCCTCCTCCTCCTCCTCCTCCTCCTCCTCCTCCTCCTCCTCCTGCCCTTCCTCTCCCTCTAGCCATGTAAGTTCCTCCTCCATGATAGGAGTCTCAATCTCCACCCTCCAATCAGACAAAATATCAATATTGTCTAAGACGATGGCATCAGCATTTGGTGTTTTATTTATCTGTGCCATCCATAAGCGGAGATTATAATGGACGTAGACCAAATCATTGAGACGTGTGAACTCCATCCTGTAAGAGGAAAATAATTTTTTTGTATGAGTCTAGAGGTTCAAGTTTAAAAAATTAATGAAACATAGTTATAATATGTGAGGATGATAAATTCACAAATTATATTAAATGAAATTGATTTGTTGAAAATTTAAAGTCTAAGACTCTAACCTTCTGTGTCTCTTTGCATGTACTTTTTCAAACACACTCCAATTCCGCTCACATCCTGAAGCGGTACATGTTTGGCTCAGAATCTTGATGGCAAATTTCCGTAAATTTGGTGTCCTTACACCATAGGTTCGCCACCAAGTAGCTACAACAAATAAGGAAATAAATAAATCATAATTCAAAATTTCAAATTTTAACTTGCAAATAAAAGTTAAACACTTTAATAACTTACCTGGCATGAAACTGGTCCTGTCACGAATAGCATCAGCAAAGCTAAATACTCCAGCACCATCCTGATACACCTCTAACTCGCGATTGATTGCATTGCGAGTCTCATAATCAGGAACCATCCTCTGAATACAAGTGAAGAGCCCCTCCAACACCTCAGCATCAAAATCAAATTTGCATTTGTAGGAAAATGCAGGGTTGAGGAAGAGTGCTGCTGCATGAATGGGTCTATGAAGCATCCCGGTCCATCGACTATCAATCAACTCCCATAACAACATGTGCCTCTCGTGCCCCGGGGTACCCCTGCCCACATAATAATTCCGGATGGCCTCTTTGGCCCTATCCATGGCCTCATACAAATAGCCCATTGCGGGCTTATCACCATCAACAAGTCTCAAAACCCTTACCAAAGGTTCACTCACCGCACAAACTTCCCCCACTCCTTCCCAGAATGAGTCAGTGTACACCAACTTGGCAATGGTTCTCCCATCCTCTCTCCTGCTGTAAGCACAATCACGCCAATCATCAGAAACAAACATTTGCTTCAACTCAAACTGAAATCGAAGCAAGGACTGAAGAGTAATGAAGGTGGTGGCAAAGCGTGTGATTGCGGGACGCCTCAAGTCCCTGTTTTTGGTGTGCCTCCTCATGAGGCTAAGAACAAAAGTATGGTTATAAATAAACTTGGGGATGCTCTTAGCTTGATCAATCACCACCTTGATAAAGGGAACTTTCCCCATATCCTCCAGCATCAAATCAATACAATGAGCAGCGCATGGAGTCCAAAACAAAGCGGGGTGCCTCTCCATAAGCATCCTGCCAGCAGCCACATAATTAGCTGCATTATCCGTAATAACTTGCACAACATTGTGCACCCCAATGTCCTGTAGGAACCCATCTAACAACTCACATAAGAGCACTGCATCTTTTACATATGCCGATGCATCGACTGATTTCACAAACAAGGTACCTCTAGGACAATGTACCAAAAAGTTGATAAGGGATCTACCCTTACCATCTGACCAACCATCTGACATGATTGTGCATCCAGTGTTCTCCCATGACTGCTTGAGCTCCTCCAACCTAGCACTGATGTCCTTCTTTTCTGCTTGAAGGATTGGACCCCGCAACTCATCAAAGGTGGCACTTTTATACCCCGAGCCAAATGATGCAATGGCATCACACATCTGCTGCCAAAATGGATTGTTTTTTACGATGCTGAGAGGTATGTGACTCCAGTAAAGACACCTCCCCATCACCCTGTCCACTTCTACCTTGTCATTTTTCTTTATCACTGCCTTGATAGAAGGTTGTGATCCACCTCCTGTTCGTGGACCAAAATAGTGTGAGGCCCCCGGCGTGGCTGTGGAACCCCTCGCACTACCCTCAGTGAAAGTGGTAGATCCTGTTGCCCCCACACTTCTTGCTAGGCCAAAAGCTGCAAGCTCAGCTCTGTTTGCGGCGATCTCATCCTTCTTTTTATTCTTTTCATGGATTGCGTCATGGGCAGATCTCATGATCTCTGGGGTCACTGCAGTACAAACGCCAACATCATGCCCAGGGAGTTTAGCTAGATGGTATTTCAACCTGTTAACCCCTCCTGACATGTGATGCCCACACAATTTGCAACTCAAAGTTTGCCTATTTCCATCATCCTCGGGCTCACCATACTGCCAAAACGGATCCAATGGCTTTGGCATCTTCGAAAATGGAATGGCAGCCTCAAAATGCAAACCTAGGGCACAAAAATACAAAAACAAGAAATTAAACCCCATTTGAAAAAATTGCAACAATTTGGCTTAAAAAATCAGACCTCTAAATTTATATTTTTGGCCATGAAAAAATGATAACAAGAAGGTGGCTAAATATCTAAGAAAGAAAACATGCTATTCCATTCTAAGAATCTAAAACCCCCTTGCATTTTGACTCTTTTTGATATTTATAATTTTATGGACATCGAAATCTTTGGAAAAATGGCAAAAAAAAATAAGAGAATAGAGGAAAGAATATAGGCAAGCAAACATGAAAAAAAATCATAAAACAAATACAAGAAAATGAACCACTACATACCTGTGAGACGAATTGGTTGATTGGCAAAGTTTTGACTCTTGAAATTGAATCCCTTCTCCACAAAAATTCACAATGGTGAGCTTGGATGTTGTTTGGAGTCTTGGATGCCTCCAAACTAGTTGATGGTGCCCTCTTGCCCTTCACACTCCTTCTCCAACAGTCAAACAAAACAAATGACAAAAAAAAATCACTTTTGACCTTTTAATCCGCGGCTGTGACTGCCTGGGCGGCTTTTTCCTTCGACTTGCGATTTTTTCCAAAAACTCGGCGATTTTTCGAAAAAGTCGGCACTCGGCGATTTTTAAAAAAAATCGTGATTTTTACTCGCCGATTTTTCGGCAAGGGTTTGACCTCGCGATTTTTACGAAAAATCGCGATTTTTTCAAGCTTGATTTATAGAACAAGGCAAGTAGCCTAGGGTGCCAAAACCCTAAGGAGACAAAGTTCCTTGATTGCAGAGCAAGCAACCTTAATTGTAGAGCAAGCAAACTCCAAAGTCAATGGAGCTGCACCATTTTACTTGGACAAAAACACTTCAAAATGGAAGCTGCTGATTTGATGAAGGAGCTCACGCGTGGATGAGAAGGCGAGTGGATGTTTCCACAATTCATTGGATGCTATGTTGGACGGTGAATTCTGTCATGGCATCAATCCATACTTGATGAGACTCTGCTTCTTTGAATGTAGAAGGCTTTGCATCAATGAGCTTACTCATAAGACCTGAGTATTTCTGGGGCTTCTTGCTTTCTCTGAATGTCCCAGAAGGAGCTTTATGCTTCTCCGCTTCTTGCAATTTCTCTCGCCCAAGTAGGTCTTCTCTTGGAAGGAGGAGCTTCAAGTAGTTCTTCGGCTGGTCTTTCTGGTTTTGAGTAAGCATGAGGTTCATCTTCTTCCTCCCTCTGATTCTCTGAATGAGGAGACTCTGGAATGTCGGAAAAAGATCCTTCTGGATCTTTTGGAAGCTCTTTGGAGTGGCGAAAAAACAATTTCCTCATGAAATATCACATCTCTGCTGATTTCAATGTATCTTTGACCAGGAACATAGATACGGTAGGCTTTTGAATTTTCACTGTACCCAACAAATGTGCCTTTCTTTCCGGAAGGCTCCAGCTTTAATCTCTTTTCTTTTGGCACATGGATGTAGACTGGAGTGCCAAAGATCCTCATGTGGTCAACTGCAGGTTTCTTTCCTGTAAAGACTTCTTCTGGAGTCTTTTCTCCTAAAATGGCATGAGGACTTCTGTTTTGAATATAGACAGTTGTACTAGCAGCCTCAGCCCAGAGAGACAAAGGAAGATCTAGATCACATAACATGGCTTTAGCAGCCTCACAGACTGTTCTGTTCTTCCTTTCTGCAACCCCGTTCTGTTGGGGGTTGTAAGGTACAGTCAACTCCCTCTTGATCCCTGCTTCTTGGCAAAAATCATCAAAATCATTTGATTCAAACTCACCTCCATTATCTGACCTCAAGATGCGAATGTGTCGTCCTGTCCGATTTTCAATTAGCGCCTTGAACTCCTTGAACTTATCAAAAGTTTCACTCTTAGCCTTTAGAAAGTAAATCCAAGATTTACGAGAGTAATCATCAATGAACAGTACATAGTATAAACAACCACTTAAAGAAGGTGAAGACATGGGTCCACAAATGTCAGAGTGAATCAAACCTACGGTGCCATAGCTCACAAGGGTTGATAGTATTGTGAACCAATGCTTGAGTAGAGTGCCCAGATGCCTTGTAAAGGCCTCCCTCTCGAACCCCAATCAATTCTGCTGCACTCAACCTTTCATTGTTTGACCACAGCAAAACCTTTTTGTCCATGAATATAACTCTATAGCCTTTGTCTTCTAAGCCAGCAACAGAAAGAAGATTTTTCTTCAAACCTGGAACATAAAGTATGTCTTCAATGTGCAACATGGTCCCTGAATCAAGTTGAAATGAGACTGAACCCACTCCCTCAATTTTGTAGGTGGAGTCATATCCAAGTTCTACTTGAGTGGCAAACTTCTTCTTTCTGTAGCTTGTAAGGGCTTCACGGGAACCTGTCATATGTTTTGAGGCTCCACTGTCCACCAATCAAGAATTTGTGCTGTTGGTGATGGACCTTGCTAGGGCAGAAATCAAATAGTATTCTTTTCTTGATTCTTCTTGCTTGGAAGACTTTGTATTTTTCTTCTTCTTTGGTTCTTCTTCTTCAGCTGTAGATGCTTGGAATTTTCTTTTGGGCCTTCTCTATGGCTGCCTACAGTCCCTAGCGTAATGTCCCATCTTGAAACAATTGAAACATTTAACTTGTGACATATTAAGTTGCTTACCTTGTGGCTTGTTCTCTTTCTTCTTGGGATGAAAGGGCTTCTTGAATTGTTTCTTGGTTTTAGCTGCTAGTGCAAGGTTCCCTTCTTTAGGACCCTTAGTTCTGCTCTGTACTCCGCCTTCTTCTTCTAAACAGTCATGCCAAAGTCTCTCAAAATCTGGCTGAGTCTCACGCCCGCTAATAGAAGCTAAGAAGGTTTCCCAAGAATTTGGAAGACCATCAAAAACAGTTTGTACAAGGTCATCATCATCTACTGTAACCCCAATAGCAGAGAGTTGATCTCTTACCTAAGCAATCTTTGTGAAGAAGGAGGCCACTCCTTCCTCTTTTTCCATCTTCAATGTACGAAGTCTATTTTTCAAGACTCTCTTTTGACTAGGTGCTTTCTTCTCGTACAAATTTGTCAAGGTGTCAAAACACTCCTTGGCTGTCTTCAGTGGTGTTATGGCAGGCATTATATTTTCCTTGACTGAGTCATAGATAATCCTCCTAGCCTTGGCTTGCTTCTTTTTGAACGCTGCCCTTCCTGTATTTGACGTGGGTTCTTCTACAACATTGATGACCAAGTCATCAAGGTCATTTTCTTCCAAGGTGGCCATAAGCCTTGCTTTCCATGAATTAAAATTTGCTGAACCCTCAAGCCTGTCCTCTGGTCTGAAAGAGGCGGAAGAGGCCATCTCTGGTTTGTCTGTACTGTCCCAAAGTCTATGTAAGACACAACCACCTGCTCAAATGCTTTGTGCTTTACAAGCAGAGCTCTGATACCATGTTGAAATTTAGGAATTTGATAGCAATGACAGACTGTGAATAAAATACAGAGATAGCTAGCAATAATTACAAATCCACAAGATTGAACACAGTAATTTTTCACGGGGAAACCTTTTAAGGACAAAAACCCCAAAGCAATTTAATAATTTATCTCCAAAAATGAGATGGCTGAGTTTGTACAATAACAGGCTCAGAACAAGCCTTTTCAACAAATCAAAATTTGTTTCACTGATCAGGAAGAACCCTGTACACTGTCTGCTGATTCTGATCTGTAACTGATGCTAGATGCCTGGAGCAGCTTCAATCCTGTACATGCCTGTAGATGTCACTGCTCACTGATATATATCCTGCTAAGAGTGCCGTGAACTACTGCTGGGCTGTAGTGACCTGTGGACACCCTTTCTGGGGCTGCTGTAACCTGAGACAGACCCTGTACAAATTCGGGTGCACAAGAAAAATGCCCTAGCAGGGCTCGGGTATACTCAGCAGAAAATTCAAGTAGAAATCAGATGGCAGCAGTAAAACTCTAGCTGAGATAGGTGTTTTAAACCAGCAGAAAAGAGTGTGAACAAAAATCTGGAGTTGACTTCTTCTAGAGGTAAGAACCAGCAGTAGTTAGATAACCCAGCAAATAAGGAAGTCATCCACGAGCTGAGCAGAGAAGACACTGAGCAAATCCACAAACTGAGCCTTAGATCAGTCAAACCCACGAGCTGAGTAGAAGATTCCACGAATTGTATTGTTCAAATGTTGAGTTTCCTTTTGTTTATTTATAGTGGAATAATTCCACTTTATTGAGGCCAACCTGTCCTCACATAAATTAATATATATTTTTTATTATTTATTTTGTCCTCCAAAAAAAGAAATAAGTATGAGGCCGACCTGTCCACCTGTCCTTCACATAATTTTTTTTTTCTTTTCTCGAATAATGAGCCAACCCAAAATAAATAAATAAATATATATATATTTATTTTTCTTCTTCTAAATGGTGGGTTCATGGACCAAGCCAAGCTATGCTTGGGTTTCTTTTTATCTTCAATAAATCATGCAGGTGTTCTTCAAGGTCTTCATGTCCACTCCAAGTACATCATCATAGGGAGATAAATTAGTTGCTTTATTTCACCCTCCTGTTGCCGCCAAGACCAATTGGAGGAGTACACCACTTGCCCAGACCTGGTCTAGGGCTTACAGTGAAATCCTGGTAACTGACCAGGTACCTCCATTCTCCCAGAGAATGGCTCTCAGCCCCAAGTTGAGTTTCCAGTCCCAGACTGGATCAATATCCTGGTAACTGACTAGGTGCCTCCATTCTCCCAAAGAATGGCTCTCAGCCCCAGGATGAGTTCCCAGTCCCAGACTGGGTCAATATCTTGGTAACTGACCAGGTGCCTCCATTCTCCCAGAGAATGGCTCTCAGCCCCGGGTTGAGTTCCCAGTCCTAGACTGGGTCAATATCCTGGTAACTGACCAGGTGCCTCCATTCTCCCAGAGAATGGCACTCGATGCTGCTCAGGAAAAAATCAACAGAGATGACCCACGTGAAGATGGTTTTACGTAGCATGAAGTATGAGATATTCACCCAATCCTTCCAATTCGAACTTTAAACAAACTTTAATCTTATGCTTTGAAACCTTGAGATAGTCGCCCACCCTATGACATCATATGCCAACTCAATTGGCATGTGCCAAATACCAAATTTTTAGTATTTTAATTTTTGGCTATGGTGCATTTTGATGCAATTTTAGCATTTAAAGTGCCATTCTGTAGCTCTGACAGGAAAAAGTGCTCCACGGGGGTTCTTGGTAACCCGAAATGTAGGAAAACCGGGTACCAGGGTAAAGAGGGTTCTCTGAGCTTGAAAACGAGCATCCTTGAGCCAAATTTCGACTCCGGATCATAGTTTTATAAGCCTTTGAATTTTTTCATTTAAACCATTAAAAATGGCTTAAAAATGCGAAAAAATTAATTTTCTCGGAATTGACTGAAACTTCAGGGGGACCTAGTACATGACCAAATGATAAAATCTTAGCATCTAGCATGTTTATAAACGTTACAAAATGGACTCTGATAACCCCCTAAGGTCTAACCACCACTTTGGGCATTCCAGCGTTGGAGGTGCAGGAGAAAAACTCATCGATTATACTCAGTTAAAGGCAAAGCATAATCGACAAGGGGAAAAACTCCTTGGAATATCTTCTTTGATTGTCAAGTCCTAGGGAACCGAGTCACTCAAAGAACACCATGCTAGCACACTTATTACAAAACCCTGTGGGGCATGGTCATGCACTACAAAAATTAAAAAGGGACCTTGAATAGGCCAAAATTGGAACTTCTGAACTCTGATAAGCACAAGTGACTTGTGCAACACTGGCGGCTCACTGAAGTCCAACTAAAGTGCAACTTTAGGTGGTAACAGTAGTCATTTATTAGAGTTTTAAGATTAATGCATTGTGTGGTAGAGCTATGATCAACTATACAGTAAAACTAGCAGTAGTATCACGTATTCTATTATCTATGGTTACGATGATTGTATGGTATTATGAATTATCTCCAGTTTGTTCTTGTTTAAACATTTTAGGATTCTTGGCATTAAGCTTCCAGGGGGTTATTTAATGTCCCTTCATAATAATGCCCATCCCAACATTTGAGGCCAATCCACCTTTGTATGTACAAATATTCCAATAATAAGGCTTTGTCTGAAATCTTTGAATCAGGCAAAGATGTTGGGGGGCCTATAGGGCTGCTCCCCGTAGGAATGTATGGAAGTGCAGTAAAGAGCTTGGATGGTCACACATTGTTTGGTGGCATGGTAAATACCCTAGAGGCTAGGAGCTAAAGGGGCAATCTTTCTTGATTATAGGTACTGATGACTAAATGAATGTCATGGTGCATCATATCCTATAGATCCTTTGCATATCACCTCAAAAGATGGATGGTATTATAGATTCACTAAGAAATAGGTCTACGTATTTCTAATTTGTTTGTGGAATGAGTGCGTATAATGATTGTGTTTCTTTAACAAATGCTTATTTCTTAATGCATAAAAGCTTATTTATATCATTCTTATTCTCAAGCCTGTTTCTGGATAGCAAGGCTTCAATTCATGGCATGAAATTGTATATTTGTTGTTAAGACAAATTCACATCAGTTCTGTTCAAGAATTTATTGCATTGTAATATTTCTAGTTGAATCCATTTTTGTAATAGTTTATGACAGTTGCTGCCACATGTAGGTATGTAGGTAAGTTGCAACTTTGGACATATGTCAACTTTGAGCTGTTGTTGATGTAGGGTTTGAGATTTTGATACTTGTGTGGAGTACATTAGCAACTATTTCTTGTTCTCTATTGTTTTTGTGATACGCTTTCTAGGAGAGTCATTTGATTAAATATTCATGTTCTTTCATTGAATTGTTTTTTGCAGGTTTAATCCATGGAAGGGAACTTTTTTCATATATGTTCTTTTAGCCACACAGCTAGCGGTTGTGTTAGTTGTTGCAATTGCAGTACGGGTTGATGAAAGAAACCGTTTTTCATTGCGAGAATCTTCTTGGAGAAATATATTATTATCAATTTTACGTTTTGGTGTGTTTTAACTTTTATATACCCAAATTTTTCAAAACCAAATTTATAGAAGCACCGTGTACGAAAATAACAGTATTCTCTACCTTGTACTCTACTGTAGTGTTCTTGATTCAGTCTTGTGTTATGATTATGTTTTCTTCCTCCATCATTTGAATTTTGTGAAAAGCCTAATTCATATATTACTAAATGGGATGCAATAGTCATCCTTTTAAAGTGTATGTGCTAAGCTGTCATTATATCAAAAGAGACTTCCCCCTATCTACCAAGGCAAGTGGGGTAAGTGCACAAGATCTAGCTTCTACATCTAACTTTTATGATATGACCATATTTAGCCAACAATGCAGATACTATACATGAGAAGAATGTCGGTACCAAAAGGACATTTCCAAATTCATGCTGCACACTCTGTATTCCATGATATATATATATATTGTTAGTTGGAGGTAGGCGAAGTGGTAGGTGAAGGTAGGTGGAATGTTAGGTGAGTGACCATCTTTGACTAATTCACCTTTACAATGGTGTATGTGAAATATAAAATTACAAATATAATGCATGTTTCAGTGTAGTCCACTAGGAACTAGGACTAATTCTCATAATTTCTAATTTCCCGCTGAGATAAGATAATTTTTTAATTTCCACAAATGATCACAAATAGGTCATGGGACTCAAAGCTACAATCTAGTAGTGACATTCTGAAGGAGTCTCAAAGCATCTTCTATAAGCTAAAAGGTAAATTGTCCCCAATTTTTGTTGACAGTACACCCTTTCTAGTGCAGGATATAATAGTTTATAGGAACTATGTAAATTTGTTTGTTGGATTGAACCATTGGTATTGTTGTTGCAAAATTTAGCAGCTTAATTGATGCAAGGAAAATCAACTGCATAAACCAACAAACCCTTAGACATCTTCCCATAAGTGTCACACAGATAGGCCTCTCTCTCTTTTGATCTCCTAGATCTCCCAAGGGAAATCTATACTAACCACGTTAGTTGTCCCCAACTAAACTTTCTGGGGTACTAACTAGGGGTTTCCACATGCAATGCCTATGAACACAATAAAGTAGCCTAGCTTTCTCAAGTACTAGTCAAGCTAGTCAAGCTGATTTATGATGACGAGATAAAGAGGACTCCTAGCAAAGATCTATTAGTTTTAAGCAGAGTTACCGGAATTGCCCCCCCTACTAAGATTCCATACCGGAATCTCATCGGAATCGGGGAATTGCGGAACCATACCGGAATCCAGGAAAAATAAAAAAATTCGGTTCGGATTCGATTCCAAAAATCGGAAATGATTCTTCATGGGAGGGAATCTGTTTTGTTCTTAGGAATCGTGTTCTGAAAATAGGAAACTGGTTCCAGTTGAAGGAACCGATTCCTAAAAGTCTGGAATCAGTTCCTTCAACTGGAACCAGATCCCCCTTTTATAAAAAAACAAAAATTAAGAGGCAAAAAACACAAAATTCAGAGTCAATAAAGCCTGTAGGAGAGAGCTTATTTACCCCACTTCACATTCTTAACCAAGCTACTTTTACATGCTATTGCACAAATTTCTGTGAGATGATAAAATCTAACTGGCCCATCAATTAGGTAGTTGGACCGGGGATTTGTATAATACAAATCTACGTACCACCTGTATTACACAGCTTTCTTAAAATCTCTCTAAAATAGGTGATATAAGCATTATATTATGTCTATGATTCTCTGTATCTCTTGATCATGGGAGTAACAGTAATAAGAGGGAACCTCTGTGATTGCAATCTCAATAGACATATCCAGATGCTTAAATTTATCTCTGTATTCGTGCAACCAAAAGCTGGTTTCCATTATTTATTAAGTTAGTTAGAATGTATGGTAGTTATCATGCATGTGCATTCGAACCCTCCAATACATAAATGCAACTGCAAATAGAGATGCTATTGATATTCAAATTTCAAGCAGGGAATCGTGGAGTAAGTAATTATATGTCCAGATGCTGAAATTTATCTCAGCACTAGGGCAACTGAAAGTTGGTTTCTATTAATTATTAAGTTGGTTAGCATATATGGTAATTCTCGTGCTTGGTGCATTCCAAACCCTACAGTACATAAATGCTATTGCAAACAGTGTATAAACAGCAGATGTTATTTATATTCAAATCTCAAGCAGGAAATTAGGGAAGAAATAAATGCTAAAAGATAGACAAGGATTTCATATTCCTTTTGCTGACGAACATACAAATTTTTCTGACAATTCTGGTTTCTTTTTATCAATGCCATATAGATGCTTGGTAGATGTATGATGAATCATGATTCATGATTGATGTTAGATGTAAAAGTGTGATGTATTGATGTAATTAGTATTTGGCATTTTAGAGTCCATGGTGTGACATGATTCTATGAATCATTTTATTTTGAGATTTTTTTTCTTTTATATTTTATTATTTTCATTATGAATTAAAATTTTTAAAATATAATTATAAAATATATATTTATAAAAAAATTTAGGGTTAGGGTTATGATTCCCCGATTCCTGTTTTCAGGATGAGTACCGAATCTGCACCGAATTCTTCAACCGATTCCGACCACACCCACGATTCTTGTAACCTTGGTTTTAAGAGATTATGATCAAAGATCTTTTAGAAGCAAGAGACAATTTCAAATCTACTCAAAGATAATATTCAACTCATGAACTCAATAAAAATAACATGCATTTCAAAGATGTAGCTAAAGCTTGTAAATTACACATGTTATGATAGCATTCAACTCAAAGATAGGAATCCAAGTTCAAGGTTCAAGTGTTGATTATTTAGATGCTCTAGTAAGCTAGATAACAAAAGATAGCAAAGGATAAAGAATTCACTGATGCAAATTAACTTCTCTAACTTATTATGAAGAAGAGAGTTTCCAAGAGACTCTCTCTTAAGACTTCCTCTCTTGCAAAGAAGCGAGTTTTGTTGGCATTATGTTGGCATTGATGTCAACAAGTATGTGCTCAAATGTAGGATGAGTCACCAAAGGCAAGTTCTGTCACCAACTTAGAGCCGAGACACAAAACAAACATGGATGCAGTCCAACACAGAGGTAGAAATGGGGCAGTCCTCAGTATGAATAAGTCAAGAAGGCAAGTCAAGGGTGAAAGCCAAATCAGGAAGGTCATGGATGGATGGAGTCAAATGAAAGTGGTGCCTAAGCTAGCAGACAAGAATATCAGGAAAGACCATATCTATGGTTATAGGAGGGCAATGAAACCGATGAGTATTGTCAGAAAACCTAAGTGTGCAACTAATACATCCATTTTATACTTTATAACATCATCCAAGATATTTCGTTTTATTTTAAATAATACTGCCACATCATGAATCATCTACCAAGTCAATGCCGTGAGGATGTCTAAAACAACAAGATAATAATCCAAAGCTAATAATCAGAAGTCCATAGGTCACATCACATCATAATAATCATCAATAATCATCTGAAACACTGCTGCAATAACATCACAAGGCACTGAACTGAAACTGTATGGAACAAAGGGTCACATCTGTCATCAAATCTAAGCTCTCAAGGCTCATCTTTGGCACAAGGTCTAATAAAAGTATGATACAATATACTGCTCCGATCCATGAGTGATCTCAAAATACAAGCTCATCATAACTGATCTTTGTAAAAGCAAAGCTTTGAAATGTGCAGATATCTGCTCAGCAAGAATGGTATCCCAGCTACTATGGTGTGATAACAGTTCCGATAACATTGAATGTGACACCTCTCCAGTTAACTCCTAGACTAGGAAGTGTACCCACCTAAGAGAGAATATTCCCTTTCACCTACCACCATAAATCATGGAAGTTTGTTTCTAGATAAGATAAGATAGACCAGGGTTGAAATTTGACGTCCTACCTTGCATGTCAAGAAAATTTTATTTGACGTTTTAATTTTAACATTGTCTTTCATTTGACGTTTAAATCTTAATTTTACATGTCATATTAATAGTTGATTTTTTTTTTGAAATAACATTTATAATAACTATATGAAACATTGAATTCTCATATCTTGCCTCATACAATACAAAAATAAAAAGTTTACATAAATATAATAAACAAAAAAACATAATAAACATAATGATTAAACCAAGCACACACATAATGACAAATAAGCTTTATTTTGGAAACCTTTAAATAGGCTTCTTCACAAGCAATACAATGGGCCATTACCATGGGCCCAAAAAACCATGACCGAGTCAAGTTTACCTAACAAGGGGAGACAATGAAATCATGAGAAAAATGAAAATTTCCATATTAGAAATAGAAATATAAAGAATATATATATTGTTTGGGATATAGATATTAATGACGTGTAAAAATAAAAATGCACCTCAAATGACGAGTGCAATTAAAATTTACACTTCATTAACGTTTAATTTTATGACGTGACAGTATTTTGACATGTAAAATGGCAAATGACAGTTATTTACTTGTCAAATTTTAACCCTGGACAAGATAATTTTATTAATGTTCGACAAATGACCATAAAAGTAGGTCAATGGAACTCTGTTGTACCATGATGTCAATACAAAGTGGGAACGCTATGGTGGCTCCTATAAAAAGAGGCAAGACTACCTAAAAATAAAAAAGAGCTAGCTCCAAAGCTGGAGAGTTGATCTAGAAAAGAGATGTACAAAGAGAGCCAATATAGAAGAAAAATGTACAAGGGGAGTGTATCTAGAATTTGTGATACACAAATGGTGGACATGTCACATTGCACTGGATGTATCTCTCTTAACATCTGAAGCTGAATGAAGAAATATCAAAATAGTACTCTATCTAAAGGAAGAAGTAGAAGAGGAGCTAAAATGGGTAGTGTGGCATCGCATGGAGTAGGTAGAAGACTGTTGTGATCTGGATGAAGTTGTCTGGCTATTGGGATGGGGCCGAAACTAGCCACATCGCTAGTGTCGGGTTGAAGTGGAGGTGGTCCTTGATGTCCTGATTGATCTACGTTTAGAAGTAGTTCCATCCTTTGTTTGTCTCTTGGTGCTCCTAGAGGAAGGGAGCAATGGAAAAAAGGAAGTGATCCACCGAGTGGAGGCTTTTCTCTACCGTGAATGTCGTTGGAGGATGAGGGAGAGAAGCCGAAAGTCCTCTTGCAAGTATTAGGCCAGACATATTTGATCGCGGTATCTGAAGAAACTAGCCAAAGTCTCAAGCTCCGTGAGAAGAAGGTCCCTAAAGAGACAATGGAATTGCTCCCGAATCTCGTAGTAGATAGGGCACCGAAAGATGAAGTGCTCCTTGGTCTCAACCTCTCGAAGATGACATACTTGGCACATCCTGTCAGATCGATCGATTTGGTGATTTGTCTCCACCATAAGACGATGAGAACCCACTTTGAAGTGGCCCAAAGGGATATGAAAAGCATGTGTCCAATGACAAAGTGTGTAATGGGGCTAAACAATTAGATTGTCCCTCAGATCCATGGAATGTGCAGCATAGGAGGTCATCTTTGGATGTAACTCGCCTTGACGATGGATCCAAGTGACCTGCATGAACTATCTATAGATGTCGTCTCAGGTGATTCTTTTCAAGTCATTCCTGGTAGGTAATAGGTGGTCAGTCGCGTCTTGGGAATATCTAAATGGAGGAACCCGGTCCATCGCAATACGAACAAATGGAAAAAGGTTTTGTTATCACACAGATAGTAGCTTCCAACTAAAGGGATCCTATCCAGGATGGTAGAGGCGGGCAACTAAACCGGTGACACTTGCAAGGGCCTCGTTCACCACTAGATTTAGAGGTTGTCACACCGAATGGGTACTTGTCACTTTAGATCAAGCAAAGGCAAGATCAAGGGGGAGACCCTAGCTAGCCTATGAGGGCTAGCGAACCTACTCAAGGGACTCTAAGATGTATGAAATGGTAATAGGAGTGAGATCCAGAGTAGATAATACTTGATCTAGGAAAGATATGTGGTCAATAGTAGTTAGGGCTTGGTTGAGGAGGCTTAGGAAATGAATAATTACTCAACCGAAGAGAAAATGTACCACAATGAGATTATGATAATAGATCTAGATATATCTAGTGCCAATCTAAGATACCCAAATGAGATCCACCTAGGGTTTACGCAAATGAAAGTGAGGTGGGCCCACTTGAAGAGATTAAGGGATTAAAAGGCACTAGTTTGTTGGCTTGATGATAGATCTGGAGATTTAAAGGAAAACAAGCAACACCCAGTTGATAGATCAGGTGAAATGACTGAAAAACTAAGGGGTGAGAATTGCCTAGAGATGAGTAGTGCCTGGATTTGTGGGTTAATGGAGTTGAATTTTGCCCAAACTTGGTCTCTGGGGTTTTCTAAAGAAATTAGACTAAGGTTTTAGATATTAAGCCCAAATAATCGCCGGATCTATTAGATCTAAAATTCTAGGGTTTTAAAACTTTTAAAATTAAATGACAATTGGGATAGAAGTGATGGAAATCCAACGTGCCTTGTAGATCTTACCTCAAATGCTTGCAGTTTCCAAGTACATTGATGATCCTAATAGTTGGTTACAATTTCGAGTGAGATCTAGTTGATTTCAAGCAAGTGTGTGTGGGTCCAAGGAGGAAGGGCGCCCTCTCTACTTGCAAATTCAAACAACTACAAGTTAGATTTGTCTTACAAATAAAAAGAAACCATACAAGGCATCTAAAAGATAGTAACTCAATTGAAAACTTCACAATTGGTTACTCCCTGAAAGACGAAGAGATTTGCCCATGCGAATTGATGGAGAAACCCTCACAATCCTCTCCCAAGCAAATTGCACCCTTGCAGAAAAGATCAATTCGGCCTCCACTAGAAAAGATTTGAAATCATGCTAAATCTACTCAGATGTCCAAAAGAGAGGCATTCCAATCATGTACAAGAACATTCATCAAAGCACAAGAGATAGATCTGCAAAAATAATGTTTTTATTCTAATATTCCACAGCCAAAAGTCCCTTTTAGAAATGTTGAGAGATGTTATAAATAGGCTCTCACAATCCAAAACCCTAAACCCCAAAAGTATGAAGGGCTAGGATCAAAAGATCAACAAGATCAACGACTAAGATTAGCTGGATGAAATAATACATGGATCACTCAGAAAAGGGGGGACACACTCCCTCAATGACACCCTAGGGGGGATGTAAGACATAACATGTCACTAGGGACATAACATATCATCATGGTGGGGGCTAGGAGGCAAAACATCTTCACTAGCCAACCCACAATACATCATAATAATAAGACATGACATAAAGTGTCTAAAGACACTAGGGCGTGTGCCCCAATAATATAGGAAGATGCCCACAAATGATGACTAGGAGGATGTGTGGACCCCACTGATGATGGAGACTATGTCGGAGGATGTAAGAAGCATCAATATCAAGTCTCGGACCAATCTCATGCCAATTCCTTGCCTCACTGAGCCAAATTGATTTCCTTGCTAGCCATTTTTCCATTATTTTATTGTCGGAAAATCACCCTTGGAAGATAAAAATGCTTGTAACTCATTTCCAAGTGCCCCAGGCACCAAATTGACTGCACCAATAGGTCCGGGTATAGGGGAATATGGTAATAAGAAGTGGTTGGACCCCATATCCCCTCTGTAGCGCCCTAGGAGAAAATAAATGGTCTCTGTAAGGCCTGTACAGGCCATTTTTATATGGCAATCTGCTGAAAAGTGATTAATTGACATTAGCATCAACTATATGTGCCCGGAACTGATAACTGAGTGTGCCAATGGAATCGGAATGTCCAAATCCAATAGGAATGAGTACTCATACACCATGTGCTTATCAGGAGGTACATCTGTAAGCTCATCCATGCCCAGATAATAAAAATAATGGCCTGTAACTGCTGATAATAATAAAATTACCACAAACCATCCTATGAAACCGTTGTCTGAAGCATGGAACCATCTAATGGGCACCGAGGGGCCATGAATAATCAATAAATAATACTGTCGGCGAAACTCATCTTGGATCCCGCTGTTGACTTGGTCAAACTAGGTTGACTAGGTCAAGAATGATCAAAATAATGACCCAAACTGAAAATAGCTAATGCTGAAGTACAAATGGATAAGATATGCTCCCTTGCTTATATTGGCAGTAAGACTAAAGCATAAAATGGTGTTTAACTGGCGATTACACATAAAATATAAAAAATAAGTCTAGATCAAAGCACTCCAGAGCACTGTTTACTTAACTGTCATAGTTGGGCTAGCCCATTTACACTTGTAATATAGGTGTCATGTTACTTTACAATCGTCATCTTTTGACCATGGGAAAACGAGATGCAGAAGATGAAGAAGAAAAATAAGAAGAGGAAGAGTGCTTTGAAATTTGAATAAGTGTTGGAACTGCAAGTCTCCTGGTCTTTGTCAACTTCTATCTTTGCAATCATCCCTGTGCAAACTGAGTGGTAACACCATCGATGGATAAAATTCAGATCTAAAAGAAGACAAGGATGATGAGGCCATTGAAGATCTTGTTGCATCTCCACATGAAGAAAGCATTGAAGAAGGAAGCACTCAAGCACCCATGGAAGACCAAGACAATGTTGATGAAAAGCATAGTGATGAAGACATTCAAGCATCTACTTCATCCCCTACTGAAGACAAATGTTTGGTAATCTGTTCCCAAAATTTTGAATTTGATGGTTTACTTATGGATGAGTGGAATGATTGTGAAGGGAAACTTTTAAATAAGATGTAAAGACATCAATTTTTCCCTGGGTGGTCTCTTGAATATACTGTGCAATCTCATTTGTACATAGATCAGGTAAGGTAAGAGATATCAGGCTGTCCTGCCTGCTCATGGAGCACTGTGGAACATGACCTTCCCTGCAACATGCAAATGACTAGCAGGTGCTAAAGCAAACTTGGTACCCTACCATGGTTTGGGCATGCTGTTAAAAATGAGTATAACTGAAAATTTGAAATGATATTATTGCATCAATTTGTCTTGGTTAGCTTTGTATTCCAATTAAAAAAGGTTGTTTAGGGACAGATTGATCAATTTGTATATATTTACTTATGTGTGAATGTTGCTTAGACAATTTCAACTCAGAAGATGGGAGGATGACTTAGAAAATGGATAGTTGGTAGTGACTGATAATTATGCCCCTCCAAATTGGATTATAGATCACTGAAGTTCATGGTTTTATACTAGATTTTCATATCTGCAGTAGCAATTGCAGTGTAAGTGTGTATAGTATGATATCCTATTTGTGTTCTTTTGAGAGATTGCATGTGTTGCAGGCTAAGGTGATCAATATAGGAACAATTGAGTTAGTAGCATGTATATTATGGTGTATGTAGTTTATGCTTAGTTTCCTCATCAATTGATCTGGGTACCTTTTTTGTTGTAGGAAATGGTTCTCAACTCAGGAATATTTTCATCGTTTTGCCTTTCCTTCAGTTGTTGGTGGGTGTCAGTCACCCATCATGGGTCTCTTTCCCATTGTTTATCTGTAGCTGCATTGGGCTGCTTCATTGGTGTTTGAAAAGCAATATGTGTAATCCATCTTGGTGAGCAGAGACTGCCACACGACCCTATTCTCCTTTTGCCTTCTAATAAACAACCAATGATTGTTCACCAGGATTCTTTTTACAGTCAGTGCACAAGATTTTGTTATTAAGCATCAAGATTTACATGATGATTTGTGTGATTGATAAAGGTATTGGAGGCCGATCCTGTCATATACTGCATTAAACATTCTGCTGCTATATGCATACCAGCTTCCGATTAATTTTCCATCATCAATTTCTACAGCAGCTGAGTATATGGGTTTTTATAAAGCATCAAAGGACATGGAATGGCCGGAGATTATTTCTGGAGTTTCCCTTCTGACATTCTATATTTTGGTAAAGCTTATTTAAATTCTTATTTTAAAAGATTGAAAATACTTCTTATTTATCATCTTACGTTGCTCATGTTTGGATTTCTAGATTAAGATAGTTTCAAGTAGAGATGTTCTGAGCGTTTTACCTTGTTAAGAAAGAAGGAATTTAATTTCATTTAAATATTAAAGTTCACTGTGGCAAAAAATGGCCAATGGAACTATTCAAATACAATGAGTAAGCAATGGGATGTGAAGGCATCTCTATTAGAACTGAAAATCCATGGAAGAGTACAAAGAGAATGCCGAAATAGGTAACACTGAGCCCTAGTGAGCCAAAAGGATAAAATGGACAAGGTTTCGATGGGTGCCAATATAAGATAGGATAATATAATTTTATTGATGTCCGACAAATGACCACAAATAAGTCAATGGGACTGCTAGGTACAGCAAGGAAGAAGCACAAAACAAAGGGTGCAGTCCACTGCTAGCTCTTCTAACATCCAAGGCAGAGAAGAAATGTGTAATGAGATTCCTGTTGTTCATGATTTGTGCTGCCTGGCAGATCTAGAGGTCTGTGTTTGGGGACTGAGCCTTCTTTCATCTGACTGGGCCAAAGTTGTGTGAGTCTAATTGATTATGCTACAACGCATGATTTGTTGTAGTGGACAATGCGATAGGACATCATGTAGGCAGAGTTTGGTACACAACGTATGTTCCTCGAGACAATTTTCAGATTGGTCTCCTTTGTCCATAGGATATGAACCCTATGTGACATAAGTTTGAGTTGAGTGACACCCTTTTGAACATGGCACGGTCTCCTGGTTTCTTAGTGTTCTTGTCCCATAGCAAAACCAGATCTCCAACATGCAACTGGTTATCTTTGGCTTTTTGGTCAATCACTTGCTTCACACGGTCCTGGTAATCCACAAAGTTACTGTAAGCTATTCAATCAATACAAAGGAACCTTGCCAATACTCAAAACAGGAATGAGGTCAAACCACTAAAACTATACAAACTTGATGCCAACACAGAAATGTGCTCAGCTAGAGAGAATACTATTTACTATGCTTTGAGGACAAAGCATTCCTTAAGGGGATGGCAATGTTATAATAATTATACCAAGTTGCACGAAATGTGGAAACATGTAGAAGTTTCAGAAATGGGAACGCTTGGAAACGTGACCCCCCCAAAATGGATACGTCGGGGGAAACATGATATATATATTTATATATAGTTTTTTTGAATAACACATTATCTCACAATAAAATAAGAATGAGAGGTCAATTTGTAGGTAGGTTTAGAAACAATTTCAAGGTAATTTGTTTTCATTTTCCGTAAACTAGGTTTGTTTTAGATTTCCTATGGGTCCCAAGCCGCTCATGAACCCTTGGAGGTTTCCCAAAAGTTTCCTAGAAGTTTTTGAGTTTTCGCAAGTTTCTGGTACTGGTATGTGATCATTTTAGGAGTTTCGTGCAACATAGTAATTATAATAATAATATGATTATGCTAATGAAAGGTCAAAGGGCACATACGTCTTCACATTGTGACCAGCCAATGCGAGTTAAGTATATCGTCACGAGGCTCATTGTAATCTTATCTTATCATCTTACCAATTATATCAATCATTTATTTTCAATATATATTCTTATATATTTTGCAGAAATCTTCTGTCAATTGTAGAAACATAGACTATTTCCTACATGTAATCTCTAGTTGCTTTGATATAAATTTCATTTCATTTCTGGGCATGGCTAAATTTGTAGAAGTTTTGGAATATATATTTGTATTTATGATATGTCTTCAGTTTCATCATTAGAGAAATCCAATTCAGGATCTGGATTAGTGGATGTTTCCTGTCTATGTATCTCTATCTCTCCTTCGATATCTATTTTGCTTCTGCTTTTGTATTGCTGTTTATTCTTTCCCTGTAAGTATTGGGGTCCCTAGTTTTTAATGTTTCTCTTCATTATTAGTTACTTTTTCCATGTTTTCTTTTATTCCTAATTAGATAGTTCTCTGCATTATTTTACTTGTTCTACGTAGTAGCTCCTCTTTGTACTAGTCATGTATGGATTCAAGTTTGAGTAATGAAAGAGTGCATGTTTCAAAACCATTTATTTTATAAATAAAGTTTGTACTAATCTTGTCTGGACTCAAGTTTGAGTAATGAAAAAGTGTATGTTTATATATATATATATATATAATGGTATTGGAGTGCTGCCAGTGCAAATTAAGGTTTCTGAATGAATTATTTGTGGTGCAGCTTTGCAGTGCCATACATGATTTGGAAGAAGTGGAATCTGTAAGATTTTCTCTGGCAAGGACTTCATCACTCACCTGCAATAAGTACATATCGTCACTGTCAAACAATAATATGATACAGCATCTTCTGCCTTCTGAGCAATCGATTTCAGATCATGACTCAATGTAAATGTCAGCTATTCACTCTTAATGCATGTTGTTTGTTATTCATTTTTATATCCTACACTGGAATATACAAGCCTGTGAATAGTATGACATTATTTGGAGTACCCCTCAGCAGTATCAATGTTTCTTATAGCAGCTATACTACTGTGATTGTAATTCATGTGATATTGTGTCCAGCAAAGATAACGTTACTAATATTTTATGATTCCTGCAGAATTAAGGAGCAACTTGTTACAATGTATATCACACCCTTGGTGACAAAGTCCTAATCACTAGGTGAAAAACAAATTGAACAAAGAGGGCCCACTGTCACCTCACCACCCTCTTCTGCTATTTAGTGCTAGTTCTCCTCTAGCACAAGGGAGGCATCCCTAATGGTAGGATTGCTAAAGACTAGGAATGGATGCTTAAGGGAGCAAGGTACTTTAGTAAAACAAATGAGGTTTGAATATGGAATGAAAGTGAGTGGTGGTTAAGGAAAAAGCTAGTGCCTAGAATCCGTTGGGAGCATGGGGTCATAAGTGGGAAACCATGGATGAATACACTTGCAAATGGAAGAGGGACATAATTATGTGGTCCCATCTTCCTATTAAAGGATTCTTAGATGATTATATCAGGTGGTTGCAAAATAAAGTTTTGACAACTAGGATTACATAGCAAATGAAACAAATTTATTACATAGTCTTCAATGTTTCAAACCAACATTTAAGAAATATGACAATTGAAGTGCAAGTAGAAATAACTTCCCTACTTAACAAATTCAGTGATAAAATTAATATTTACCACACAAAGTCATTCCATGGCATGCAATCCTCAATAATGAATGCCACCAAGAATCACTCTAGCCTCAAGGCATCGACATAGAACTTCATTATTATCCTCTAACACCAAAATTATTTACAATAGACAAAGAGTCTCTCCAAAAAACATACTCCCCTCAAGTGAAGTAGTAAACCCTTATAGGTTGCAACTCAACTTTCCTGTACAATAGAATAATAATTTCCATTTCTAGATCCAGTCTTTGCTTAACAATCTTTATAAGAATAGTAGATTAGTTGTTAGATCTATTGTTTATCTAAGGGAAATAATACGTTAATAATTCTCCTCTAACCAACTTTGAGAAGAGTTCAACAAATAATAAACAATGGGGTTGGTTATATCCACTAAGGCCAAGAAAATGGAGCGCTTTCCTAGGTGAATGAATGCCTTGACTATGTTTAATAACTTCCTCCACAAATTTGCTCTCTAGAGAGATCCAATATGTGAGAAGATCCTTCTTCAAAGGATGCACCCTCCAAGAGTACAACAAATGGATCTTACGGACTTCTTGATGGATGTGCAATGAATAACCAACTTGTACCAAGGATACCTCCATCATGCTTTACTTACTCCACATACGTGGCATTAAACTACCACTCTTTGACTAAGGAGTGTACCCCCCTAGGGAGTTCTATCAAGGAGCCCCTCAACCATATAAACTTAAATTGTGCTTGTTGCCCCCCTTTAAGTGATTTTTAAATTATTCCTATGTGCATCCATTAGGTACTTTGGTTAATTAGTGTGATTAGTTCTATTTCTTCATTGACTTTAATTAATCACACTAAAAGATTAAAAAACCCACAGTTAGACACTTCCATTTATCCATCACGTAAAAAGCACAATTATTAACACTTCAAAACTTAGGAAGACCCTAAATTGATGTGTTCCCATTCCATTAAATACCTGTGTTAATTAATTGCCTTATTACCTTAGTTAATTATGCTTTTAACCATCAATTAGAGAGAGTGCATCATCTTATGAGCATTAATAATCAACAATCAACACATCTCACGATACCTCCTAACCATCACGACCACTACTCAACCATCAAGAAGCAATATTTCCAAGCAAGGAGGAAAGTGTACCATCTTCCCATCTAACTGTCTAGCCATGAAAATCCTGCAAGCTCGACACTTGTGGAAAATTTCACAAGTGATGTGATCAAAATCACAATGTAGTAATACGCCATAACACAATCAATATACCAATATTAGTTAGGAAAACCCTTAATTGATGGGAATTAGTTTCCATGAATGTGCTAGGAGTTAATCAAGAATGTATTGTGCTAAGCCAAAACCCCATGAAGGAACCCTACATTCTATCAAAATCCTCATATGCAAGATGGAAGCATTCAAAAAGTGAGATGATGATGCTAACAAAAGATTGCAATGCATAAGCAAATATGCATCAAAGCACCAACACATTGGCTCCAAAGCCAAATTTCTTTAAACATAGCCTAGTTGGGCAGGCTCTTCAACCTGGAATAGTCTTCATGCTATATGAGGGGTAATACCTAGCTCTATATCAATGTTATTAGAATTGGATTGGTCATTGAACCGGTCAAGCCCAAAAATCCTAACCATTATACACGAATATGCAAAGTTTCTCATGTATATAGAAAGTAAGGGTGCATATAACTAAAATAGCATTTAGTGTGTTACGCCTCTGCGGTTTCCAACGTTCCATCAGGTCGTTGGTAGAGGAGGGATAAAAGGCCAAGTGGGGGGCTCTTTGCTTAAGGTTGGCCATGACCGGGCCCCTTTGTCTTACTCTTGGAAGTACTATGGCTTAGTGGCAATATTGACTGCCCTTTATGGGGCTTTTAGCCTTGGGGTTGGTGTCCAGGGCTTCCAGGTGTGGGCCATTGGGTCACATGACCACCATGTCCTTTATGCCTTGAGGGGAACTATGCTTTATCTAGGGAGGTCTTTCCTAAGTCCACCACACCTCTCACACCCCACTTGGACCTTCTCTGCAACTGATTTTACCTCCTCTGACCAAATCGACCCCTTGAGGTCTTCACAATTGATCAAGCCTCAAGCTAAGGCAAGGGGGACGTTGAGGGACATTTTTCATCATTCTGGGGTTAGTAGGGGCATAACGTCCTCCTTAGGTTCACTCTTGCAGTCACACTAAGGCCTTGGCTTGCTTATTTTAGTATTTTTGATCAGTTATGTTGGATTTAGGGTTTAGTCCCCAACGTCTGGGTGACATGCCCTAATTTTGTCATATGTTGGAATATTTTAATATTATTTTGTTTTAATTTGAAATTGACATGTAGGCTTGATAAAAAGTTATAATCTTGTGCTAAAATGGATATAAATATCCATTCATTTGTCATTTGTAAATCAAAATATTTGGAATCAAACTTCATTATGTTACTTTTTTGCCCTTCTTGGGCTCTCTAAAGCGATGCGCACCTCTTGGATGACTTTCTCTTTTGCTTCAAGTGGAAATTGGAGTATCTTCTAGGGTTTCTATGCACATGCAATGTTGATTCTAGCACTGTTTGACTAACACAAGCTCAAGGATTGATTTTCTTGGTAAAGTTGGTGAGTTTATGCCTCTTTGATGATTGAATGGTAGTTGTAATGCTGCATTTTTTCTGATTTAGGCCTTCTTACCATCCTTTAGTCAAGTTTTGCATGGTAGAAAACATCCCCTTCAGGGAGTTTTCTCTTGTTTGGGCCTTGGATCTCTGATTTATGCTTAAATTAGGCTCCACCAACGAACCCTAGAGGTTGTTGTTGGATGCCCTAGTTTGGAAGAGAAGAGAAATGATCCAAGATGGAGGTTGGTCACCATCCCTCTTGCCCTAGGGTTTGAAGTAGAATTCTTCAAAATCCAAATTTTGTCATCTTTTACCAAATTCAGTATTTTCATGTGTAAATAATTGCATTTGCATGGTTAATTTAGGTTAATTTAGGTCTGCAATCTTATGTTTCAGAAAACCCTAAAAACTGAAATTTTCCAAAAAATCCCGAAAATATAAATTTTTCAAATTTTTGGGCCACCCTAAAATTTCGACTTGCCTTCATACAATTTCTGCCTGCCATTTTAGCCATAGAAACCCTAGGGCGTCACCCAGATAGGCCTGTTTTCCCCCCCTAGCTGCTTCCTTATACCCCAACGAGCTTACTTGATGTGGTTTGTGAGGCCCTTTAGGGCTGGTTCAGCTGCTGCTCCTGTCATAAGCTTGTCAATTAAATTTTCAGACTATATTTTTACTCTCTAAAATTGATATATTCACAACAGTTGTTGACTCTTAAATCTTGTGAACTTTAAACAACTTGAAGTAATATAAATGCACTATTTTTGCTGGTGTTACAATGCTATGACCAGTCACTAAATGTACAGTCTGTAATAACCGTTTTCATGCTAAGTGTGAATAGTGGCTGGTACTGATACCAATTAATAACGTAGAACTGAAAATGATCTTTTATATAAGTGCAATCTTGATAACTTGATGGTCTTTGTTATCACATCCATAGTAGCCGGGCTACCATGATTGCAGATCAGTTTCCAGTATATTTTTGAGCCAGTCCTTTACACATTTTGATGAGATCAGTTGATGATGAGCAACATTTTGATGATTACTCTCATGTATTCAGTGGATCCAGAGCTTGTACATTTGACAGTTTCATGCCAGGACTGGGCCCCATGACACCAGGGCGGTGACTGAGTTAGCCATTCCTTTGTCATCCAGAGCAGATTGTTGACAGTGCCCATGATGATTTCTTCGGCTGCAGTGTTTCAGTATGGTTCAGATGATCATATCAGTGTTTCAGGTATATATATGATCCAGCAGGTATATGATTGGCACATTTGGATTGTTGATGTGCTTCTTCCTTTATCTAGGTAGTTTATGACTGGGTATATGATGATTGTTTACTGGCTATATTTTATATTATGCTTACTTGTTGTTTAGAGTAGAAGTGGTCAGTTATTATGAGTAGGAGATTCTTGTGTATACTCATTGGTCATGCCCTTACCTTATAAGTACAGACTCGGTCATTCCTTCTTTCTAAGGATTTTGCTTTCCATGGCATCATCAGTCACTTCCCCCCATCCATCCGTTATCTTTCAGTTTTGATTTTATCCCGACTTACACCTTAACTATTGATCTTGAGGACTCCCCCCACCTAAACCTCTATGTTGGATAGATTCCTTGTTTACATTGTGTCTTAGCTCTGGAGTGTGTGATTTTAGTCACAGTGATTGTTCTCCTCTAGTCCTTGAAAGAAAGTATTCCTATCAACAATGTTGCTAAACACTAAAGCATCAGAACTTAAATGCTATATCCAAAGGAATGCTAAGTCAACAAAAACAATGTTGCAAAAAACACTAATGCTTATATCTATATTAGCTAGTCAGTGGCCAAAGGAAGAGCACTCATCCTTGTTTGATGTAACGCCGTTTGTCCCCACAGGGAAATAGGGTGGTATCTCCATCGCACCTATGGACAATGGCGGGCAATGGAGGTCATACCGTGTCATAACTGAATCCCAGAAGGCTCTCAGGGCACCTGCTTTTGGAGGCTGGCTAGTGAAAATCTATAAAGTGAATTAAATGTTAAAACTCTAGTGAGAAAAGTTGACAAATAAATCAATTTGCTAAAAGGATACTTGTCTACCCATTGGTGAGACACTGCCATCCCCCGTGTTACTTTCTATCCAGCATATGTGTAGATGGTCTCCTTGATTCCTTTATCCGATAGATTGCAGTGTGGAGGTTGTCAAGTCTTCTCCCTTAGCCTATCCTTGTTTCTCCACCTTCACCCATGGTTAGCAAATTGGCCCAGTCTGTAAATGAGTATACACTTGAGGTTCCTTTTTATATTAGTTGGTTACTTTAATCTGGACTTATTATTATTATATTTGCATGCTTACGCCAGTTAAACAACATTCTATGATTTGTTCTAGCTACTGATATAATTGAAGAAGCATATTTCTTCCTTTTGTACTTGCCGCAGCAGTTATTTGTGATCTGGATCATTATTTTGATCATTCTTGACCTGGTCAACCTAGCTTGACCAAGTCAACTGCAAGGTCCGAAATGAGTTTGGGAAGACAGTGTTCGATATGCATTATTCATGGCCCATATGTGTCCATTAGATGGTTCCATGCTTCAGATGATGGTTTGATGGATTATTATTATTATTATTATTTACAGGCCATTATTTTATTATTTTGGGCATGGATGAGCTTACAGGGGTATCACTTGATGGTTACATGGTGTATGAGTACTCATTCCTAGTGGATTTGAGCATTCTGACTCCACTGGTTACTCAGTTATTAGTTCCGAGCAGTCATAGGTGATGATATGGTAAGATTACCACTTTATTGCATTTTGCCATCCAAAAATGGCCTGTTTAGCACTTTTATTGAGCATGTACGTTCTCCTAGGGTGCTCCTGAGGGGATAGGGGGTCCAACCAGTCGTTATTACCATATTGCCCCATCCCCATACATTTTAGTGCAGTCAGTTTTGTGCACGGGGCACTTGGCAGTGAGTTGCAGGCATTTTTGTACTTGCAGAGGTGGTTTTCCGGCAGTAGAATGGCTAGAAAAGGAAATCGATTTGGCTCATTGGGGCAAGGAATTGGCATGAGGTTGGTCTGGGACGTCATGATGATATTTTCCACACCTTCCAACATTGGTTCCGGCATCAGTGGGGTCCACACGTCATCCCATTCATCATTTTGGGGGTTTTATTATGTATTTTTGGACATGCGTCCTAGTGTCTTTAGACACTTCATCACATGTTATATTATTTTGATGTAGGTGGGGCATTAGTCTAGTGAAGATTTGGTCTACTAGACCCCCCCACCATGTTATGATGTCATGTTGTGTCCCTAGTCATCTCTTATGTCTTACGCCCCCCCTAGGGCGTCATTAAGGGAGGGCGTCCCCTCTATTTTGAGTGATCCATGTATATCTTATTCCGACTCATCTTAGCCGTTGATTATCATTGTTATATCTTTTGATCTCAAACACTCATTTAAAAAGTGGTTAGGGTTTTGGTCTCTCTCATTCCTATTGAAGGAAGAGCCCTCCCTCATTGTAAAGGGAATTTTGGCCCTTAGTTATTGGAATACAAAAATATTCTTGTGATCCTTGTTTGGATGTTGGCTATGGTGATTGAAACTACTTTTCCATTGCACTGAAAGATCTTAGTGGATATCTTGCATATTTTGGATCCATAATTTGATTTGCAGGTGAAGAAGACAATTTGGAAGAGGGGCGCACTGGCTGGGGAGGTCCACCTTGTCTCTCTCTCTCTCTCTCTTAGATTCGGTTTATTCAGGGAGTGATTTTGTCTTTGTACCAATTATTCTCTATCTTTTACTTCTTGCTTGCATCTACCTTCATTCATGCTTAGTGGTTGATTTCATCCTTGGTTTTGCAGGAAGAGAAGGGCACACTTGTGGACTTGGGAAAATCGTTGGAGCAAGAGAAGACATCAAACTTTCATTTGATCTTTGTGGGAGTAATCCTCGTTGTTTCCGCCTAATACACACCTGGGGGGAAACGTGGCAAGAAACCTTCAAGCCGCTCAGTGTGTCCTTGGGGGAAAGTGAGAGTCAAGCGCTGTCACCTGATTACTCGACTCCTCTGTCTAGGCTACTCCTAGCGAAGCCAAGGGGGGTGGTCCATATGAAAATAATCTAAAGCTTTTAAACTATGAAAACAAGTAAAAAGCTATTCTAGGAGTTAATGATGGATATGGAAAAATATTACAAACAAGAACAATTTGCAATTGAATTTAATTAACACAACACATGATATAGATAAAACTGATGACATTTTATGATTGAAATTAAAATATTTTTAAAGTACCAAGACCAGTGCCGAGAATATAAATGCGAGTGCTTGCTGTGTTGTGTTGTGAAAGTATTGCAAAGGCTTCTTGTAAATTTTAATTTATTAATGAGTATTAAAGGAATGGGTTTATTTTTGGTTTGGCCCAACTTAGACTCGTTCCCTTGGAATGGGCGTTGTGACAGCTATACCAAGTGTCCAACTAGGCGATGATGAACCTTCTTACGACAGCGTGCTGACTCTATAGTTAGCTTCACTCGACCTCCCGAATCCTTAGAAGTGAGACTTTGTAGGATTTCCCTATTAAAACTAGTCACTCTACACCTTTTTCTGATTGAGTCAACTGTTCAGACTAAGCTGCAACGGTCAAGAGCATACTTCAGGTTTCAAGCCTTGATCAATATTATTTAATATTGTGAGATGAGTTATTAGAGTAAACTAAAGCCCAATAATCTCTTTTCCACACACCAAAAATGGTGCAGTACTTTGGGAAAGCAAGGGCACAATTTATTAAAGTTTGTTGGAACAATTGTAAAAGCATGCAAAAAAAGGTAAATTTATTCTAAGGAGTCCTTTCGGGACGTTTGTGTGCTTAGTGTTGTGATTTAATTACTATTAACTTTAAAGAAACTAATCTAAAACAAAAAAAATAAAAAATTGCGAAAAATAAAAAAAGGAAAAAAGTGCGAATCCCCCCTGGGGGGATGGGGGCAGGCGCTGGAATAGCCTGCTGAGCTCTCTTTATTTTTTGTTACATCAACATAAACTCAAGAGATACTGTTGGTCCTTTATCAATTGGTACCAATGCAGTTTACAAAAATTGTAGAAAGCGAAGGGGATAGAACAAGCTCCTTGGATGGCCACAGAAGCCTCCAAATCCATGTTTTTTGCCGCTTTAATGTTCAAACCTGCTAAAAAATAATAATAAAAAAACCAGCGAACAACATTAGTTTCAAAAGAGCCCAAAAACACTTTAAAAGTGTGTTTGGCCTAACTACAAACTTTGCAAAAATTTTCTAGCTTAAAAGATGCAAAAAGGAGAGTAAAATAACTAAGGAAAGTGAGCTAAAAAGCTACTTTCCTTAGGATCCTTTGCTTGCTTTGGGAAAAGTCAAGCCAACCGAGGCACTTAGTTGCCAAATATTAAATAAGCTTTGAAGAGTAAGGCTAAACAAAACAAATATTTCAATAAGCAAAATTTATAACTTGTATTTGAGAAGCCTAGACTACCTAAACTACTTAGATCTAGAACTTTAAAGATATAATCTTGCAAGCTTGATCTAGATTCTTAATATGATTTAAAGTAAACAAACTACTTATGATAAATATTTTCATAAATTGTAGATCTTTGAATGCTTCAAATCAGAAAGTAACTAGAACCGAAATAACTTTAAATGTGAGGAGAAGGGGAGAAAGAAGCTCTTTCAAGTGAGACCACAAGACTTAGTGATGAATTCCTGGATTGTCGTGGGACTAGATTTGAAAAAGAAAGCAGTTAGATAAAGAAAAGAGAGACAAACAAGTTCTCTTCTCCTTCAACAAAAAGGGTACCTGCAACTTACATCAACTCATACACAAAGCATTAGATCTGGAAGCCAAATATGTAAGAAATCAATGCCAAAATACTCATAAACAAATGAAATATTTCAAGAAAATAGATCTCTTAGCATATGAAACAACAAGATTAGAAAAGTAAACAAACTTGACTAATCTATCTTACCAAACAAGTAAATGTCCTTATAGTAAACCAAGATCGAAAGCGGGAAGCAGATGATGAGCAACTCACTACAAGTCACCTTCGTTCAACACAATGATCATGCATCCACACATCAAAGCAACACAAGGATTCGACCTCCAAAGTCTCTTTATTCTCAAATAATCTCAATGAAGTACAACAATGGTAGAGCTTAGCCTCTCAACACCAACTAGTGAAAGAGGAGGCAAAAGCTTGCTTTTATAGCAATTTACATGCAGAGGAGGGGTGCAAATCCCAAGGAGGGCGACTTCTTGTTGAGAGGGAGTTGAACTAGAATGTGGTTGGAGTTTGATTGAGAGCCAAAGGATGGGGATTGCGCCACCTCTCCATGAGGTAGGCGACCCCTCCTTGTAATTATCACCATCAAATCGAGAGCCTCCACCTATGCAAGTTGCCCATGCAAGAGGAGGGCGCATTCCTCATCATGGAGTTAACTAGATCTTCATTGGAATAGATTGAAATCACCTATTCAGAGTCTTCAGTGATCAGGAACTGATTGCCAATCACTTTAGTCCAACTTCTGATCAACTCCGGACAACTCCCACTTATTTAGGAATTTGTCCTTTTTGATTTGATGTCTTTATTTGACATTTATTTTGTCTTTTTTGGGTTTTTCGAGCAAATATTATTTTTTTGAGATAAATAATTGCTCGAAACTTAGGAAAAGTGGGTTTATGGGTTAAATGGGTGCTTTGGCTTAGAAAACGAGCACCCCATTGTCAATTTTCACCCACAAACCACTTAATTATTATATTTTGAAATTTTTTAATTAAACCATTAAAAAAATGATCCAATTACTGAAAAAATAGTTTTTTTCAAAACTTAAAAATAAACACCTAGGGACCTAGTACATGACCATATGACTTTATTTAAGTGTCTAGGATGTTTAAATATGTTGACACGTGAACTTTAATAACCCCCCAAGGCCTAACCACCAACTTAGGCATTCCAGCTTTGGAGGTGTAGGAGAAAAACTTGTTAATTATACTCGGCTAAAGGCAAAGCATAATTGACAAGGGAAAAAACTCCTTGGAATATCCTCATTAGTTTCCAAGTCCTAGGGAGCCAAGTTACTCAAAAGACCACCATGCTAATACACTTTATTACAAACCCCGTGGGGCATGGACATTCATTTAAAAAATAAAAAGGGGGCCCTGAATAGGTCTGATTTGAGCTTCTGAACACTGAAATGCACAAGTATTTGTGCAAACTTTGGCGGCTCTCTGGAAGTCCAACTGATGTGCAACTCAGTTGGTAACACTCGTCATTTCGGCATTCATTCTCATCATCCAAGTACGCTCACAAGGTACGTATTTTATTCCTTTAACTTACCCATTTGTCATTTTCATTAAAACCCTAACTGCTAAAACTTATAAAAATTCTCTGGGTTCGATTATTTGGTTTATTGGCAAACCATTTCTGAGTTTTTGTCCTTAGGCCTAGCCCCAAGTGGGTCCTCAAGGGCGTCTTACTCTGTGGAATCCATCAACCCCATCCCCTAGGCACTGATCTCTCCATGCTTGCGCCCTCCTTCGTTTGTTAGTCTTCTGAGTGGTTAATACCCCCTTTTTGAGCTTGTGACCTTTGATACTGTAAGGTCTATCATCAAGCTGTATCCTAGATTCATTCTTAATCCTTAAGTCATTGCGTCTAATTAATCTAATTCAATATCTCATCTTCCCTAAGCCTCCAGAGTGACTTCATTCCTTAAATCTAGGGTATCATACCGCTCACCTTACGTACCCTATTTGAATAGCTTGATCTGGTGATTGGGTTAGATCTCTCCTGTCGGGAGTAGATCAAAGTCTCCCCCTTTGCTATTTGGGGCTTGGATAGCAAAATGCAAAGAGTGCCTCGGTCACCAATCCATCTTGGGAATTGATGCCCCCTTGGGTCACCTCTTTAGTTTCCCATCTCCTCTACCATCTTGGATAGGATCATCGTTAGGGGCAACTACAAGTTGTGTGATAACAGTCTTAGTGCTGCAAGTTGTTGTTCAATGGTAGGATATAGAGCTAGTTCATGATTAAATGTTAATGTGGAGCAGAGATCTAATACATTTTGTGGATTTTTCTATATTGATCTCAACCTTACATTTACATGCAAGTGGCATATATTAAAACTGCTATTGTTTACATTAGCTCTTAGATAAACGTGCTGCTAGCTTGATCAAAACCCTCATTGTTATAAGATATTGCCAAACCATTACACAAGTACCGCTTAAATCTCTTTCTAATTCTATACTTGACTCCATCTAGAGGCACTGATCTATTCCATAAGGTGTTTGGAAGGTATTTGTGTGGTTGCTTGGCAGATACATAGAAGGGTGCTCCTCCATGGGACATCATTCGATCCCGAAGAAGTTGAGAAATTGGGCAAAGGTGACAGTGGCCCAAGCCTTTCATGTAATTACCCTTCACTAGCAAGCCTAGCCTGCTAGTTTGAACGGTAACATAGAGCAATCCATATTTGACCCAAAATACATAAACAAAGAGGCTCTAAATGGCCTCTAGTGTCCAAAAACTTCATGCTACAACAAATAACTACATATCATCAAAATCATTTATTGGGATCCTATTCATCAACAACACCATGTGCCCCCATCCTCTAGGTTCTAGCCCTAGCCTTTACCTCGAGTCTCAAAGTTGACCCTCCAAGGACATTAGTCAACACCCTACAATTTTGATGAAACTTCCTAATCTAAGCATTAAAAAAGGTAGAAAAAGATTCCCATGCATAATAAGTGATTTTGCTTGAGTGAAGGGTACATTTTTATTAAGGTCATAACAGATGAGTTCAACAACAAACAACACCGATGTCAAGGTAGATAGAGGGATTGATGTGCTTGATTAAATGCCAATCCCATGCCCTCATACATGATAGAATCCAATGGGAGCATTGCAATCCTAAAATCCTGAAAATTGTTAAGTCTGTTGAATTATGAATGGGATAAAGAATTCTACCTTTTGCATATGAAGTCCGATGAGGTTGGAACCACTCTCAAACATTCTGAAACAATTAATGGTAATGTTAAAAATTTAAGTAAAAGGATAGAAAATGAAAGATACGGAGAATGTTACTTTTACTTTTAGAATTTAATATTACTGTCGATTACTAGGGTTTACCTTTTTTCCTTCTTAAATTTCATGTTCTAAACCATGGCATATGGCCTTGTACCAAACCAGTTGGTTTAGGTGTTTAAGGCCGGTTCCGTACATAACTGACCGGTTTAGGTACAAAACCAATCGTTCAATACAAAATTGATCATTTTCGGTTAGAAACCTTGAACCGGATCGGAAAACCTCGAAAACTAGTCTGATTGACCGATTTTGCTAGTTCCAATCATGTTCCAATAACATTGCTCCATATGGGGATATGTGCTCTTTTTTTAAGTGTATGAGAACCTTAGATATCTTGCATACCGGTTGGACATGTCATAAAAAGAGGAAAAAACTTGTGGAGATATAGGTGAAGACTCTCACCCCATAGCTAATTATACCTCAACAAATGTGCCATAGTGATTATGAAGGAGAGTAACTAATCCAAATAGTCAACCATCCAAAAAAAGCCAAATCAATGTCAAAATGACCATATTCCCTAGATCGTTCATCCACCAAAGCAAAGATTACATGCCAAGTCACCAATTCTAGCCATTGGAAAGGTAGATTCTCTAGGAATGAGTGGAACAAGGAGCGCTCCATCAACTAAAGCATAAATCATGATGAAGAATAAATCAATGGGGTTATAGAATCTCCTCCAGCCAAAGTGCCCAACAACAATGCCCCTTAAATGATCAAGGCACAACCTCAAAGGTACAAACTCTAGGAGTCAACATAGGAAAAGTGCAAGTTGACAAATTGACAATGCTCACTAAGGACACATCAACACCCACATAGTGAAATAGATAAATTGTCACAAGGAAAACATCTAGGAGAGAATCCACAAGTGAGATGCCCCTCATCCATCCATGCACTCCACCACATCAATGTATATGCCTTTGACATGCAAGATGGAAATGCCAACTAAATGATAATCCATGATACATATGCCTCCAAAAACAAAAAAATGGCTTGAAAGCCAACATACTCCAAACACAACATGCTTGGGAAGGGTCTTAAACTTGCATCAAAATCTCAAGTTATAAGAGGGGCAACAAAGGGTTTGCTGCTATACCATTTCTTAGGAAGAATGATACCTGCAACAAGACTATTACGTGTTCTATTGATGATATGGGTTCCACAAAGAATTGGCTCTTTCAAGAATGAAAGCTTCATTTTCTTGGACTAAATCATTCAACGAGGCATCTCCATCATAGCCCTATTCTTCTGTTTTGCTACTACATGTTGGTTTGGACTCTGGAGTGCACGAATGGTTCTCTTCCAAGAGATGCCTTGAGATATGAGAAATGACTAGAAGCATTGCTAATATATTCACCTTTGCCAGCAGTGCCGAGAGACTTGATCTTCCTATTGCTTTGATTTTCCACAAGAGATTTGAATTTCTAGATCTTTTCAAACACCTCATCCTCATATTCAATTGTGTATACCTAAAGAAAGATAAATCACCTAATTTTATTGATGTTCAATAGATGTCCACAAAAATAGGTCAATGGGACTGCTGAGTACAATAGTGTCTATATATAATGGGAGCACAGAAAGACAGCTCCAAAAAAAGGGAAAATGCAGAAAGTAAAATAGAATGAAGTACTACTCTAAGTTAAGATAATAAAATCCAAGCATCAGTTCTAAGCTAAAGACAAACTGGGCACTGATTGCTTAAATAGATTTGGGAGAGATGGACCCAAAATCTGGATTACAAATGACAATGCAAACATGTCAAGATTTTATTTAATGCAGAGAGTAAATTAATTAAAATATGGCCTTAGCCATAATTACAAGTACACAATGATATATATGAATGGGTCATAGCCACCTGCAGATTAATCTAATCATTCCAGCATTACAAATGATCCCCTTTGGATTTTAACTATGTTTTGAAACAAACGTATCTTGAACAGTTTTTTGGCCAACCGTGGACATATATATCATTTCGTCTTTTCTTTTTCATTTTCTGTGCATTGTCAAATAAATTATTAGGGCCATTCAGGTTGTGAATTCTAGCCTGCTCCTCCAGTGAAGTAGGCTATGTATTATTTGGACACCTAATGGCTTATTTTGTACATCTGACAGATCCATTCCTATATGGAGTGAAGAGGTGACAAAGGGTGTCATTTTCCAGCATGTTGTCATCAATTTCTTCACATATGGTTTTCCAGTAAGTTTCTTAGTGTTCTCTACGATTGTGCTCAATTTTTTTATTTGTGAAAATACTTAATATATTACAAAGAAAATCATCTGAAATTGTACCTTTTCTTAAAGAGAATGGAAGTGAATGCAAGCAATCTATTTATTGGAAAATACTAAACTGTCTACTTGAATGGTTGTGGTTGCTGTGGAAGCAATAGAATGATTCCTGAACTTGTGGTTACATCATTTCTGTATCTTTTGAGTTTATTTTTGAAATGCCATGTAATGTTAAAATAAATAAATATTTGGGGATATGATGTCTATACTTTATAAAACAAATTCATAATTTATTAACTAAATTTGAAATTTATTAGCCAGATTCCAACATTTGAAGGGAACTAAATTCTAGAATTTGTAGGCAGTACCTAGAGCAGTTCAAAATGATGAGACAATCTGTATATGTTTAAAATCTTTGTCACAAAACTCATTATGGTAGAAGTTGTGGCTGCTCTTCCCTCGGCACAAGTTTTCAGAGTTTGCTACAGCATCGTTTCTTGGTTTTGGCACTGTATCTACAGGATTCTGATTACTGCTTATTAGAGTATGAATCCATTATGTTCTCTGGATGCTAGCATAAGAGAGCAGTATATATTTGTTAGAGTTTAGGTTGGTAACTAGTTCTACAACTGTTCTGGGAATTGCACCACCAAATAGAAAGAGAAAATAAAACTTTATTTATTTTCTCAAGTGATCAAATTGGTCAATTGGATCACAAAGTACAAGAAGTCACATTAGCAATGTGACGATGCCAAAGGAAGCTGCTAAGCCAAAAAGGAGATACAAATAAAGATAAATACTACAAAGGGGTTGTTGCAACCTGAAACTGCATGGTTCAGTCATGGGTCATTTTTCTACCTTAGAAAGGTTCCTAAGTTTAGCATGCAGTTGAGAGAGATGTTATAAGCAGTGACTTGGAGAGCACTTTTGGTTTGATCTTTGCCTGGCCATGCTTGTATTCATCACTGATGGCTACATTGGGACAGTGAAAGGCTAGCATGTTAAAGTAAATCTTAGCTTATAATGGTCAATTAGATATTATATATAGGCATTAACAAAATCACTTCGACTTTATTTTACACTTTATTTAACCTTATTGTGTCTCTTGGTCTATCCCTCATTCATAAAGTGGATTGACTCAACCTGATTGTAACCCTTTCTAAGAATGCTTTCGCTTTTTTATTTATGCAATACAATACAGAGAACTCTTTTGAGTTAATCTGGGTTTCGTTATGTGTTCGATATCTGTGATATAGTATGAGAGATCAGCTATAGCCACGGAGTTTGTGAGAGTGTGAAGACCTGGAACCACGAAGTCTGGGAGAGCCTAAAGACCCAGGGACTGCTGCCAGCAAGAGAGAGATAGAGGGATTTCTAGGATAGCACATCGAAGAGACAAACAGGGATAGCTGGTTCACGGAGTACACTACCTATTCCTCTAAAGATTTAGTGATAGTTGGTGGTGGGGAAGAGTACATAGTTGTTAACAAAGGAAATGTGTAGATTTTCTTTAGAGACATAATGTTGATTTTCCTTAATGTGTTCTATGTGCCAAGAATGGAGTTTAATCTACCATCAGTTAGTCAGATTATGCACACAGCTTTGGTTATCACAGTGAATCACAGTTGGCTCTGGAATCTGGCCAAACAATCCTGCAAGGAGTTTCTGAAGCCATACTGCTTCTTGAGCTGCTGTACTAGTAGCCATATACTCGGCCTTTGCAGTACTGAGTACTACTAAGGTCTGCTTCCTGCTACACCAAGAAATTACTATAGAACCTAAACTGAAGCAACATCCAGAAGTACTTTTCCTATCTGCAGCACTTCCGACCCAATTTGAGTCTGAAAACCCCCGCAATCTCAACTCACATTTTGAAGCATATCTCAGGCCATATCCCACAGTGCCACACAAGTATCTGAGCACATGTTATGCAGAAACCTAGTGAATCTACCTCGGTTCACACATGAACTGACTGAGAGCATTCACAGCAAAACATATATCTGGTCTGGTGTTCGTCAGATACATCAAGGGTCCAATCAACTGGCGATACATAGTGGGATCAATCAAATTTGAATCTAAAGCAGAATCCCTCAGCTTCTTCAAATTTGCCTGTATCGGAGTGGCCATGGACTCGCAATCCAACATTCCGAATCTCTTCAAAATATCTATGGTGTCTTTTCCTTGACCTAGAAAAATCTCCTTCTGCCTCTACCATACTTCTAAATCCTAAAAGCATAGTTACTGGATTCGGCCCTAGGCCTAACCGCACCCGAATCAGATTCTTTTGAATCAGATTCTTGGATTCTTCATCGGATTCTTCTACCTAGTTTTGACTAATCTAAAGCTGTTTATGTAGGATAACTAGGGTTAATTATGGTTAGGGTTCTGAATCCCTGATTCCTAATTTTGGGATGAGTGCCGCACTTGTATCGGATTCTTCAGCTGATTCCGATCGCACCCACGGTTCGTGTAACCTTGCCTAAAAGTAATGCATCAATCCAAGATCCTTCATTTCGAACTCAGAGGCAAGTTTCTTCTTACACCATATGATAAGTTTCTCATTTCCAGTGAGAAATGGGTCATCAACATAAATGATCAAAATCAGTGGCTCATCATCCACAATCTTGTAGTAAAGGTTGGGATCTGCATCACTCTTGGTGAATCCCAGACTCACCAGAAATCCTTCTATACCAAGCACGTGGTGCTTGCTTGAGTCCATACAGGGCCTTTTTCAGCCTGCGTACATGAGACTCCTTTCCATTGACAACAAACCCTTCTAGTTGTTCAATATATACTTCTTCCTCAATAACACCATTGAGAAAGGCTGTCTTGACATCCATCTGATGCAACTTCCATCCCATAGCTGAAGCAATAGCAGTGATCGATCTGATAGAAGTATATCGAGCCATAAGAGCAAATGTCCCATCATAATCGACTCCCTCTTTTTGAGAGAATCCTCTGGCAACAAATCTAGCCTTTTGTTTTTCAACACTGCCATCTGTTCCATGCTTGATTTTGTATAACCACTTGGAAGTCACTACTGACTTCCCCTCAGGTATCGACACAACCTCCCACACATCAATCTTCATGATGGATTGGGTATTCTTCCACCATGGAATCCTTCCAAACTAGGTGTCTAGATGCTTCTTCATAAGTGGTAGGTTCTGAGTTAATGATGTGACTCATCAATGCTACATAACTGGAGAACCTCTGAGGTCTTTTACTTTCTCGGAAAGTACCATGTGGAGCTTCATGCCCCTCTGTATCCTGCAAGGTCTGTTGTGCCCATCTAGGCCTCTTCTGGCCTACTACAATATCTGTGGGAACATCAACTGGCTCAACTGGACCAATGGGATCGATGGGTTCATCCTTCTCTGCTAACTCCCTCTGAACTGGAGGGGGAGATGATCTCATCTCCTTTGGGTCTAGCATTTCTCATCATCAATCTCCATGTCTGATCCTTTCCCTTTCTTGACAGCCATCTCTTCTTCAAAGGACACATCCCTGCTGACTTCGATCTGTCTGGATCCTGGGATATAAATCCTGTAGGCCTTTGAAGATTCATTGTATCCCACGAAGGTTCCCTTCTTGCCTGAAGGATCTAACTTCTTCCTCTTCTCCTTGGGCACATGCATATAGACTGGACAACCAAATATTCGGAGGTGACCCACTTCTGGTTTCATTCCTATGAAAGCTTCTTCCGGGGTCATGTTCTTCACAATCCTATGTGGGCATCTGTTTTGTACATATACAATTGTTCTGGATGCTTCTGCCTATAAGAACATCGGTAGACTCTGGTCATGTATCATGGCTTTGGTTGCGTCCACAATTGTTCTTATCTTTCTTTCCGCAACCCCATTTTGTTGAGGGTTGTAGGGAATTGTGAGCTCCCTCTTAATTCCTGCTTCCTTGCAGAGATTATTGAAATCAGTAAAGGTATATTCTCCACCATTATTGGATCTCAAGATCTTGATCCTCTTTCCTATCAGATTCTTGACTTGTGCTTTGAACTCTTTGAATTTGCTGAGCACTTCCTCGGATTCCTTGGTCTTGAGAAAGTATATCCAAGTCTTCCGTGAGTAGTCGTCAATAAATGTCACATAATAATTATAGCTGCCCAGTGAAGAAACAGTCATGGCCCCGCACAAGTCAGAGTGCACTAGATCCAAAATTCCTTTAGATCTGCTTTCACTATCTGGGAAAGATCTCTTGGCATTCTTTCCAAGGGCACATCCTCTACATGTTCCATCATGGTCTACCTGAAGCACTGGTATACCTGTTACTATGCTGGGAGAGCTTTATAGTTTAGATGAGTTAGTCTTTTGTGCCATAGTTCACCCATGCTGGTAGAGTCATGACATAGGGCTTGAGCTGGTGGAGTGCTCAACCGATACAAGCTCTCCTCTCTCACACCAATTACTTTGGCTGTATCCATGCTTGAGTTCTTGCGCCAAGCAAGCACTTTCCCATTTGAAAATGCAACTTTATATCCCTTGTCCTCCAAGGCTGAGATGGAGACAAGATTTCTTTTCATACCAGGTACATAAAGCACATCACTCAAGTGTAGTATATCACTAGACTCTAGCTGAAGGGAGGTGGCCCCAGATCCCTTCACAGTGTAGTTAGCATCACCTCCAAGTACAACACGGAGATGAGATTCTTTCTCAACTAATTCTGAAAGATTTTCTTTGTAGCTTGTCATATGTCTAGAAGCACCACTATCTATGAGCCATGTATGACTAGTGGTGGGAACAGTACGTGATAATGCTGATATGAAGAAGAATTCTGTACTATCTTCATTCCTTGGCTTCTTGTGATGGTAGTCTTCTTCTACATTAGTAGTTGAGGCTTCATGCTTCCTTTTGTTTGAACTTCGACAATTACTGACGTAATGGCCATATGTCTTGCACTTGTAGCATTGTATCTGAGATAAATCCTTCTTCTTCTTTTGATCTGGAGGAGGACTTGATCTCCTACCTTGGTGCTTGTGTTTGTAAAACTTTCTTCCTCTTCCCTTGCCTTTCTTGGCATGGGACATGAATGCTTGATTCTCCTCAAGTTGAGTGCCATGAAGTCTCTGCCTTGCTGCTATCCTTAATTCTTCCTAAGTGCAATCTACCCATAACTTGTCAAATTTGGGCATCTTGGTTCGACTGCTTATACTTTGAATGAATGACTCCCAAGATGGTGGGAGACCAGTTAGAGTAGTAATGACAAGCTCCTTATCATCAATGGGGTCTCCATTGGTACTAAGCTTGTCCCTTAGTTCTGTGATCCTCATGAAATATGAGGCAATGAATTCTTACTTGGACATCTTGGTGTTTGATAGCTAGTTCCTTAATGTAAGGGTTACATTGATAGTACTATGTTCAAACAACTTCTTTAGGGTTTTGAACATCCTTCTAGCATTCTTCTTTCCTGAGATTTGAGGTACCAAATGGTCTCTAACTGAGTCCACCAAAATCCTACTTGCTTTGGCATCATTCTTCCTCCAACGAGATTTGTCTTCTTCGACTTCTGGTTTTGGGACCTTCTCATTGAAAAACTGTAAGAGATCATTTTCTTCTAGTAAGAGAAGAACCCTAAACTTCCAAGAGATCAAGTTGGAAGCCCCTTCCAAACGATCTTCAACCTTCATTCCAATCACCCTGACTGCAGATCTGAAGCAAAAACCCTAGCATGAGCTAGGTCAAAAATGAAAGTTGGATTCTTGGAAAACTGACTCCACAGGGGTGAGTTGAGAAAAGGTAGGGTCGAGCCAAATCTGTGGAGGGCGTAGGTCAAAACTTGAAACCCTAGTTTCTGTAGTAACTACAGCTACAGAATTAGGTCAAAAATGAAACTTCTCAAAATTGGCCACCTTCACCAAAAGATGTGCCCTTCCTAGAGCGAAATTCCCAAAGCACTTTTTCTGCTAAAATGATTAGTGAAGGCCTTAAAAGATGAAACCCTAGTTCCGGCAATGGCTTCTTCTAGTACTGCTCTGAAACCATGTTAGTTTTTCATACAATTATAACATTATAACTCAAATGCATAAGATCAATAGGATCACTAGAAGAAAGACAAAGCACAGAAACAAAGAACACGAGAATTTATCTGGGGAAACCCAATAGGGGGAAAACTCAACAACCTTCGTATAGAGATGAACAATGATGAGAACAGAGTACAATGATGAGAGAGAAAAGGTGGAAGAATTTTTCAAATTAAAACCCCAAAATATCTTCTCCTAGCTGCAGATGCGAATCTCTCTCCAAGTTATGCGGACTTGCTTGGTTGAGTGAGTGTGTCAAATGAGGTGAACTTTCCCTCTATTTATACAAGTGCCAAACTGGCTTTTTCCTCAACAGGGCCGACTTGTCAAACTGTCTGGGCCGACTTGACTTGGGGGATCAATAAATAAAGTTTATTTTAATCTTTTCTTTGGGTAATTTATCCCCAAGGTTTACATTGATTCTTTCAAGGGTTTACATAATTAATTACATCAAATTCATCTCCCGTAGGAGGTACAAATCAATACAATAAAATATAATAAGAATATCTTCCGAAGTTGCACAAATTCCAACAAATTGTAGAGAGGTAATTATCGAGTGGGTAACACCTTTATGTTGTAGTTGGACTAGCCATGTTCTTTGGGGCTTTAACTATACCTGCTAGTTCAAGTTGTAACACATGCTACTTGATTTCTCCACACACAATATCTCCCAATGGCTCCTACTAATCACACTGTAAATTTCTCCTAGATACCCTAAGGCCATGGCTCTAATACCATGATAAATTAACACATACAATAGTTTCAAAGAATTGGAGAGAAAAGAGTATTTGTATATTTGATATGCAATATTAAACAATGAGAAACTTGATGCACACCATTAAAAGCTATGGAGGAGATGATCCACCAAGACAACTAAGCTCACATAGTTAATACAATAATGATGATTTTTATTACATGATGCCTCATTTATTATTAGCATTAAAGGATGAAATATATACAATAAAGTACAAGTTATAATATGACAATATTAGTAACATTTACATTCTATTGTCCCCTCTTTATGCTCTCCTTTTATTGCTTTCAATATAAATGTAATTGTACTGATACATTTATTATGTTTATTTAATCCCTTTAACTAGAGAAATATAGTCCCTCACTTACTTGTTTATTCAGCATTCCAAGTGAGGACATTGCTACTTTGCCAACCTACAACAGATTTCCCCCCTTTTCCCCAGTTTTCCAAATGGAGGATGGTAGTAACCGCCAGCTGAAACACCAGTTGGTAACCATAGGGGACTCAAAGGAATTTGATCTTGAGACATCTGTGAAATTTCGCACGAGAGCATCTACTAATCGAGTTAGCCCTCGTGACTTAGAGCATCTCTGATTTTGTTGTTTTCCTGTTTTGAAGAGCATCTCTGATTTTGTTGTTTTCCTGTTTTGAAGAGCATCTCTGATTTTGTTGTTTTCCTGTTTTGAAGTATCAAAATATTTGATCATAAACTATTCTCTCATACGTGCACCTATTTTTATTGCTATTCAAACTAGCCATGCCACTGTAAATAGGACACATCAATTAATCATTTTAACTTTTTTTGGCAGGTTTCATTCCTTACTCTTGCATTATGGAGCTTCAACTATTCAAGCTTTTGTGCTTTTGTCTTGATCATCTACATTGGATATGTTCTTTACACTTTCCCTTCTCTTTCCTCTTTTCATCGATTGAATGTCACTCTTCTCAGCTTCATTCTTCTTTGGTCTCTATGCACATATGCATTCAATGCAACTTTTAGTGTCTCGAGGAATGAGATTAAAAAGGTAGCTTGGAACTCTTCAATTGTTTTATAATTCTTTTGTTCTTTAGACGATGTTCATTTTTATGGTAGTTTGTATAAAGTTGAATGATAGAACTCTTAACAAGTGATGAGTATTTACTATTACGAAAGATAATGATGTGGTGATTTTTTTTTCTCTTTTCTTCTTTTACCAGGATACTAAAATTTGGGACACGATCGGGCTTTGTCATTACTCTATTCCAGGGCTGTTCATCTTTGCCCAATTTTTTCTTGGCACTCTTGTGGCCTTGTGTATCTTTGTGAATAATTGCATTTGGAGCTTGAAGAATGACAACTTGAGATCATGCAAAGATGAATGTAACATGGAAGGTTTGCTAAAATTCACATTTCCTTATCTTATTTTCTTTTTAATTCCATGAAAATGTAGTTTCTCACTATACAATTCATGATGCAATTTACAATGTTAGACTAAAACTATATGTTTGTATCCTATATTCTCTTATTTGATGCATCCTCTCTATTCATCTCTTGGCTTGGATTGCCTTCAAGCTTGGATTTGACCTGTATTTCAATTGATTTTAACGTCTTTGCTACTGTGACAATTTCTCTCTTTAAGAATTGATTTATGTATTGAAGATATGGATTGTAATTCATAGAGAGAAGGTGTGAGGTGTCAAGACATTCCCATACATTTCTTAAAAGACATAGTGCTTTTGTACCAATATTGATTGGGGACAAGATTGCTACATGTAGCAATATAGTGTGGACAAGATTAGTGACTTTCTTTCACCACGAATTATGTATTGGAGAAACCATTTGCTTATCTGTAACTTTCATAAATGACTACAAACTTCAAAGTGTCCTAGGAGTCTGCATAGACAATACAGATGCTTGTCTGCAAATAAAGGTAGAGAGTATAGGTACAAGTATTGTGCATACAACTCAAATAAGGACATACATCCACTATAGAAGGCGACCAAGCACTGTAGATCTAACTTGTATCCCTACTTTTAATGGTGGGACTGATGGGATGATCACATTTCACTCTTGATGCTATTTGGCATTCATGTGGAGACCTATGGCTAGTGAACAAATGGGCTCAGTGTAAAGGTTTGTTGTGTGGCATTGCTTTTTCCTGGTACAAGAAAGCAGTTGCACAACATGCCTTTGAGGATTGGGATGATGTTGTACCCAGTTTTAAGTGGATTTGGGCATATTCAGATGCCAAGCGTTTTTCTTTTAATTAGATGAAAAACATTAAGTAGACTAGCAGTGACACAATAGTGAAGGACGATGCCAAAATTAAAGAAATATTGAGTCAACTCAGCTATCAAGTGCCAGAAGATGAAAATATCAATTAGTTTATATTTGTATTGAATCAAAACATTTGAACAAATGACCTGACCACAAGGCCATGGACATACCGGGAAGCTGTATGTGCAGCAATAGAAATGGAAGGAGACCATGCAGTTACTCCATTAAGCTGCCTCATCACCGTCGTAAAGGTATAGTTCTTGAGTTCCAACTCTGCTAAATCCTGAGTTCTTGAACCTCATAGCCTGACCTCTAAAATTCTGGATGTCCCTAATTATTGGACAACAATGCGTATTGAGCTACATCTACACTGAATCTCTTCTGTCTTCAAAGATTTGGCCTCCCAAAACATGTACACCTCTTTTGTTGCATTGTCATCATACGCATAGTCAGTATTGGGTTGTTCAATTGTAGCTTTCAGAACTATACTTTGTTTTTCTTAGTCTCTAATCGTCGCCTTTAGAACATCACAGTCTCATTGATCACAGTTTTGGGCTGTGTGACCTAGTTTTCCACAATAGTAATAATCAAAATCTTGTTTTCCTTTTCTAGCCATTCCATTTCTTGAAAGAAATGCACTTTTTGGTTGTAGAGCAGTTTCTGAATGTCCTTCATTTGGCCCCTTTTATTCAGCGAAAAGGGACAATATCATATCATCTAAAGACTGTAAAGACATTTGACTCAGGGTAAAAATAATATAGTTGTAAGTTGAAGGAAAATGATTTAAAAGTGTTAAATTTTTAACATGGATCTGATTTGATAGCAGTAACAGTCTTTTTAATTTCTTAGCAGACTTTAAAACTTGCTAATCTGAGATTATGTAGCAGCAGTAAAAGAACAGTAGATAACCAACAGTAAAGTAGAGTCAACCATCCACAAGAGACACAAAATTTTTACCCTGGGGAAAACCTTCCAAGGTATAAAAATCCCAGCAAGAATAATCTTCTTTAAATATGAGATGACTGAGTTTTTACATGAGCAGATATAAAGAGCAGACTTATACATCAATATAAATTTGCCTCTAGGGCACACAGACCAAGAAAGACTTCCTGTAGATGATGAAGTCAACCCGGAATAGTATGACTGCTGCCACAAATCAGACTGTCATACATTTGTCAAACCCTAACCTTCTGTCACCAATTGTACTGTGACTGCTGTTGGGTACCAATCAAGCTGCCGTTGACTGAAGTAGGTAGCTGTTGATGTTTGATGACCAGATCAGGCCCGTGGTTGACTGTTAAAATCCCCAGTGACTGAGATAAACCCTCAATTTCCTGAGTTGACCTTCTGCTTCCTGTTTTATGCCTTCGGTAGCCTGAGATAAGGGTTCAGTGCTTGAGTAGAGGCCTGTTATCACACAACTTGTAGTTTCCTCTAAAGGTGATCCTATCCAGGACAGTAGAGGTGTTAGGAAACTAAAGAGGTGACCCAAGAGGACCTCGATTCCCAAGATGGACTGGTTGTCACGCCAATCGAGGCACTCTTCGCTTTTTGCTATCCAAGCCCCAGATAACAAAGGGGGAGACCTTGATCTACTCTCAGAGATAGAGATCCAAACCATACACTAGATCAAGATATTCAATGATGAAAAGTGATGAACCCTAGATTTAAGGAAACGAGTTAGTGTAGAGGCTTAGGGGATATGCGATATAAGCATTAATTTGATCAATTACAGTAACTTAAGATTAAGGATGAATCTAGGAAAAAGATGCTAGGGTAAATGATCAAAACTAGCTGCCTTGGGAAACGTGTACTTAAAAGATGGAAAGTGATCCCAAGGAGTAGATCTGAAAGGATAGGGGCTTCCTAGCAAGGCTTGATGATAGATCTGACAGAGTTTAAGCTCACAAGCCAAGAATGAGACTCAAACAATCGGAGAAAGGGGCAAAATCAAGGAGGGCGCAAAAGCTAGAGATCAATGTCCAGGGGGTTAGGGTAGATGGAGTCTCCCAAGGGTGACGCCCTTGAGGACCCACTTGGGGCTAGGACTTAAGTGAAAAACCTAGAAATCATTTGCCCAAATTCTAAGTTGCAAGAGCTAGGGAATTTTTATAAGATTTTGCAGGTTAGGGTTTGAGTAAAATTGACAGATGGGTACGCTAAGGAGCCAAATACATACCTTGTAAATGTACCTGGATGATGAAGATGAATTCCGGTATGACGAGGATAACTCCCGCAAAGATCAAATGAAATCTTGGTCACTTCTCTTGCTCCAACGAATTGCCCAGATCCACAAGTGCGTCCTCCTCTCCCTGCAAAACCAAGGAACCAAAGTTCAATTAGCAAACAAAGATGAAGGTGGATGCAAGCTAGAAGTAAAAAAAGATAGAGAATAATTGGTGCAAAGACAAAATCACTCCCTAAGTAAACCAAGATCTGACAGAAGGTAGCAGGGTGAGTCCCCTCAACCAATGCGCCCTTCTCCCAAGTCGCCTCCTTCACCTGCAAATCAAAATAGTTGAACAAAATATGCCAGATAACTACCAAGATCCTTTGGTGCAATGGAAAAGTAGTTTCAATCACCATAGCCAATCATTCAACCCAAGATCACAAGAATTCTCCAAGATATTTCTTTGTATTCCAAAATCCAAGAGCCAAAAGTCCCTTTACAATGAGGGAGGTCTCTCCGTTAAATAGGAGTGAGAGAGACCAAAACCCTAACCACTTTTTAAATGAGTGGTGGAGATCAAAAGTTATAACAATAATAATCAACGACTAAGATGAGCCGGAAATACAATACATGGATCAACTCACAAATAGAGGGGGGCGCACTCACTAAAACGTCCAAGGGGGGGCGCACCACATGATAAATGACTAAGACATATGATATAAGCACATGGTGGAGCTAGGACGTAATCATATCCTTCACTAGCATGGCCCCATGGCACAATAACAAATAATATGACAATATAACGTCATAAAGTGACCATAAGACCAAATCGTGGTCCCCTCAAAAACACAATAAAATATCAAAATGACGAATACTGGGATGCGTGGACCCCACTGATGCCGGAACAAGTGCTAGAAGGTGTGGACATCATCATCAAAGTATCCAGGATCAATCTCATGCCATTTCCTTGCCCCACTAAGCCAAATCGATTTCCTCAATGAACCATTTCTCTGTCGGAAAACCACCTCTAAAAGTACAAAAATGCCTGTAACTCACTGCCAAGTGTCCCAGACACAAATTTGATTGCACCAAAATGTATGGAGATGGGGTAATATGGTAAGAACAACTGGCTGGACCCCCCATCCCCTTTGGAGTGCCCTAGGAGAATGTGCTATCTCAATGCAAGTGCTGGACAGGCCATTTCGGCATGGCAATCTGGAGAAAAGTGGCAATCTGACTATATCATCACCTGTAAGTGCCCAGAATTGATAACTGAGTGCACCAGTGAGCTCAGAATGCTCAAATATACTAGGAATGAGTACTCATACACTGTGTGACCATCAAAGGATACCTTTGTAAGCTCATCTATTGCTGAAATAATAAAAATAATGGTCCGTAAATAATAATATTCATAAAAAATCCATCAAACCATCATCTGAAACTGTTGTCCGAGGCATGGAACCATCTAATGGACACATATGGGCCATGAATAATGCATCTCGAACACTGTCTGTCCAAACTTATCCTGGACTCTACAGTTGGCTTGGTCAAATTAGGTTGACCAGCTCAAGAATGATCAAAATAATGAACCAAACCTTGAATAACTGCTGCTGCAAGTACAAATGGTTATGATATGCTCCTTCAATTATATTAGTAGCTAGACCAAAGCATATAATGATGTTTGACTGGCGTAAGCATGTAAATAATATAAATAAGATAAGCCTAGATCAAAGTAACTAGCTACTAGAATCGGGATTTTCAAGTGTATAGTCATTTACTGACTTGAACAATTTGTTAACCATCGGTGAGGGTGGAAAAGCAAGGGCTAGGCTAGGGGAAGGATTCAACAACCTCATCACTACAATCTTGTGGATGAAGGAACCAGGGAGACCCCCTAGACATATACTGGATAGAAGATAACACTAGGAATGGCGGTGTCTCACAAATGGGTAGAGTGATGAGAATGCTTCCAATAGACTCTAAACAAGCAACCTTTAAGCAATTTATTATTTGTCAGCTTTCACATTTATTTCATTTCATAGATTTTCACTAGCCAGCCTCCAAGAGCAGGTGCCCTTAATAGCCTGGCGGGCCTCAAATAATGACTCGGTATGACCTCCATCGCCACCATCCATAGGTGCGATGTAATGACCACCCTGTTGCCCTGTAGGGGCAAACAACCTTACACCATACAAAGGGTGAGTGCGTGTCCCTTGGCCACTGACTAGCTAATATAGATATGTATGGTTAGTGTTTAGCAACACTGTTTCTTTTGACTAAGCATCCCTTAGATATAGCATTTAAGATCCGATGCGCTAGTGTTTAGCAACAATGTTTGTAGGAATACTTGGTTTTGAGGGCTAGAGGAGAACAACCACTGTGACTAAAATCACACACTCCAGAGACAAGACACAATGCAAACTGGGAGTCTATCCAACACAGAGGTCCAGGTGGGGGAAGTCCTCAAAATCACTAGCTAAGGTGTGAGTCGGGATAAAACCTAAACTGGAAGGTAACGGATGGACGAAGAAAGTGACAAATGGTGCCATGGATAACAAAGGCCCTAAAATAAGGGAATAGACAAGTCAATACTTCATGGAGTAGGGGTATGGCCAACGAGTATATTCAAGAACCTCCTTTTAATAGTAACCAACCACTTTTTAATTTAAACAGCAAGTAAGCACCAAATAAGATAGAGCTAACAATCATCACAATATACCCAGTCATAAACTACCTAGATAAGAGGAAGAGCACATCAACAACCCACATGTACCATAATATAACTGTTGGATCATGCATCTGAGTCCCTAATCTGAACTACTTGAATAACACTGATGCACTGCATCTGAATATAATATGGGTACTGTCAACAATCTGCTCTAGATGATAGAGGAATGGCTATCTTAGACTTCAGTCACCGACCTGGGGTCATGGGGCTCAGTCCTTGCATGAGACTGTAACTGTGGAAACTCGTAATCCACTGAATGTGAGTGATCATCAAAATGCTGCTCATCATAGACTGATCTCATTAAAAATGTGTAAAGGACTCGCTCAAAAGTATACAGGAAACTGATCTGCAATCATGGTAGCCCGACTACTATGGATGTGATAACAAGGCCCTAATATAGGGCATCCGGTACTTGCTGGTGCTCTGATTCATGTCCTTAATACTGCCGGTTGCCACAATCAACTGGTGTATGCTCTTTTGGGGCTGCTGGATTCCTAACCAGAGCTCGGGTGGACTGTAGAAGGCCCTAGCAGGGCTTGGGTGGACTGTAGAAGGCCCTAGCAGGGCTCGGGTGAGCTGGAGACGACCCTAGTAGGGTTCGGGTAGCAGCAGATCGGACCTCAACAATTGTGGCTGCCGTCAAAAGCTGATCAGTCCTCAACAATAGGACAAAGAATCCCCGTGGCTGCCTTCAATAGTTGAACTGGTTCACAATGAGAGAGAAGATGCCCCACGCATTTATCTTTCAGATCAGAGATGAATAAATCATGTGTATGTTTCTCAAATGAGAGTGCTTCTCTATTTATAAAACATCATTGAGGATCTCTTCCTTAGATTTAGGATTAAACAAATGATAAAATCCAATTAGTTAGGGTTATAATATTTTATTTTTACTTTTAACGCTTCATAAACAATCTTGACTTTTATCTTGGGCTTTGGGTCCTTCATTAGTGGGTTCTTTGTCCTTCATTAGGATTTCATGGTCCTTCAATAGTGGGCTATTGGTCCTTCATTAGGGTTCCATGATCCTATCTCCTTAAGCAAGTCATCTAAGACCTTTCTCTTGGTCTCTATGGTCCACACGTGCTAACTCAAAGTACATCATCATAAATAAAGAAAATTATTCTTGTTCTCCTTGCTGTCACCAAGGTCATGTGCTAGGTACATCAACAATGGGTGGCCAGTCCCTTGAGAAGGTCCCATAGCCCATTGACCAAGGAGAGGAATACATCACTTGCCTAGAACCAGTCTAGGGATTCTAGTGATGACCTAGTAACTGACCAGGTGCCTCAGCCCTAGGCTGCATCAAGTTGACCAATGTCAACTACTTGGTAACTGACCAAGTGCCTCCATTCTCCCAGAGAATGGCTCTCAGCCCCAGGATGAGCTTCGGTCCCTAACTGGAATCAAATTCCTAGTAACTGAACAGGTGCCTCCATTCTCCCAGAGAATGGTTATCGATGCTGCTAAAAAATTAATAAAAAATACATTTGTATCCTCATCTTCTACCTTTGCACCAACTTCTGCTAATTGTCTTATAAACGATTTCAAATTAATTATATGATTCAACACAGTAGTTTCAAATTTTAACAAGCATTTTAAACCTAAACAACTGTAATTACTAATTTCAACAAAAAAATTGCATTTACCGTTTTTGCACCAAACAACTTGTTTAATTCATCCCAAATATCTTTAGATGATCTTTCCAAATCAACACGATGTAATTCAGAATTTGAAAGCGCAGGACCAATAATGGACTTGCTTTTGTTATTTATGCTTTGTCACTTAGTGAATTTAGTAATTTGAGTAGGCTCTGCTTCAGTACCTTTGACTATTGCCCACAAATTTCTATTCATTAGTTGCATCTGAATTTTCACCTTCTAGGTATGAAAATTAAGACCTTTGAATTTTTCGAGGGGGTTTCCATTTTGAAAATTTTGATTGAATATTTGATCTAGGAGGATCTTTTTGATCGATTCAGAATAAAGTCTTCAAATGTTGAACAGAAGGTCTGAAGAGAAATGACCAAAAATCTGCACAGTGTTCACACTCAGTCACATAGAATTTCGTCAAACACTCAAGGAACCTTCAATATTAGATTTCTACAAGCACCCAAGTTACCACACTTCACTGGCATCACATTAAATGCTTCTGTAAGCTAATATAATGTTCTTTAAGCTACTTTAGCAGCGGGAAAAACATAAAACCAGCAGACTGTCCAATAATTTCATGCACATATATTAATATCAGCAGACTGAAAAATTGGATTAACACAGGAATTTTGTTCAAACTTGGCCCTGGAAAAGCCCCACACCTTGGGGAAAACCAGTCCAAGAGAAGGATTCTTTTATTGAGCTTAAGAGAGAAATATTACAGAGAGTATGACAGCATTAAATAGAAAAATCAGAACAGAACCTCAAATTCTGTGTCCTTCCCTAACCTGGAAATGCTTGCCAGATTATACCCAGTCAGTTACAGGAATTCAGAACCTCAAATTCTGTGTCCTTCCCTAACCTGGAAATGTGTGCCAGATTATACCCAGTCAGTTACAGGAATTCTGTCATACACGGCTTCACTGTATGATCATCACAGTAGCATTTTCTGCCTCAGTATGTGTGCAGACTCCTTTAATTTCTGAACTGTCAGGCAGCTGCTACAGTACCTCAAAGTATGTGCCAACAGCTGCTAAACTTCTGCTGTATGGCCCCCATTCTCAGCCGTACAGCCCCTTCATTAAATGCTGAAACCCCCTTGATTCTTGTGCCACTTTTCTGCCTTGAAAAGTGTGCGAATTCACTGCAGTACGGACTGCAGTCAATTCTCAGGCATATTTTACTGTGGGAAAATGTGCTGACTCTCTCAGCTGGTGCGCCCCTCCTAGAAAATCGTGCCCCTTCTTGGAATTCGAGCTTTTTCCTTGTGCTGATCTCTTCTCTCTTTCTCTCACTGCTCAAACCTCCTCTTTCTCTTGGGAATGCATGCCCTCTCCTTTTCTTCTATTGAGATGTTGCAAATGAAGTCTCATGACTCTTTTATTTCCCTCATTAGGGTAACTCCCATGACTCTTCAAATTCAATGGTTGAGATTAGATCTTGGCCACAAGATCTAAGGCTAGGATCTAATCTCACATTCACTTAAAACTCCCATGTGAACTATATGAAAAAACATTTCTTTTCGAAAAGTCACTTTACCCTAAATATTTAAAATGTCACTTTATAACTTAAAAGTCACTTTATAAAAATTAATAAAGTGCATCTCACTTTTAAATTAAAAGTCACATCATAAAGAACTTTAATAAATACTCATAAAGTCACTTTATGACATAAATGAGGCTCCAAGTGTTCTCGGACCCCTGCACCTAGGCACCTGATGCAGGAGTAACTCCGAGCTACAAAATGCTAACAAGGTCACCATCGTGTAGAGCTTGTCGAGAGCTTTCCAACGATGCATGTTTCATCTCAAATGGACACTGTATGCTCGAGATATCGTGTTCTGAAGTTTGGATCCAATAGGCAAAAAAGGACAAAAGGAGTGCCACGTGGCACCACTAGAAGGGTGACACATGACCTGTACGGCTTTGACATGGCACCATCTCAAGTTGCCATTTGGCAGGATGTGTGATGACTTGGCAGGTTGAGTGCTGACTAGGAAAGTGATGTGGCACAAGTGGACTAATCACCATTCGACACATGGCAAGGGGTTTGTACCGTGGACCAATTAGAAGCTGCCACATGTTAGTCCGATTGGTCTAGTTACCGTATATTCTACCAAAAAGTTGGTTGGATCGATCTGAGTTGAACCCGCAAGATTCCACAGACTATTCCAATGGCTTACCATTCTGCCCACACATGTTTCTTAATATACATATGGCATAAATTTTATTTGAATTAGAAATTGTTTTTATTTGGTTATATGTGTTTGTTGTAATGTTGAGCCAAGTCCCAAAGATACGGGCTTATATATATTACATGCCACGTTATAACCAAAGTTTCAGGTGGTTCCAACAATATATACTATATTTAACATAAAACTGCAACAAAGCACCAAAGGGGGAGAGGTCCACGGGTTTGAACCTGTGACCTCCTCCTGCCTGTGTCACCTAGTTCGAATTCGTCAATTCGACGACCTTGAAATTCGTAAAAAATTCGGCAATAAAAATATTGCCAATAAAATTTGACATTAAATTTGGCAAGACTATAAAACTTGAAAAATAAAAAAATATGAATTTTTTTAATAAAATACAATCATTAAACAGCTTGATCATCATCTAGCACTCAGCGTAGAACTTCAACTTGAAAACTCGAAACACAATTGTGACTCGTCGCCGCAGCACCAGTCGCCAAGGAAAATGAAAATAGCTACCAAACCAACGCCGACCAAGCATTAACGTGGGCTAGGCAGCTAGGGTTTTCGATGGAGGGAAAAAAAACGTTTTTCAAAACGATTTTCAACGAATTTCAATGATTTTCAACAATCTTCAGCCGATTTGAAACGATTAAATTCGCCCTTAATTCGAAATCGAATTCGCCATTAAATTCGCCAAGAACTTTGGTGAATTTAATCGATTTAAATCGTGCCCTCAAAAAATTCGCCGAATTTTGATTTTTTTCCTTGAAAATCGGTGAATGCAGTGACACAGCCTCCCGCATATGCCAACACTCTCACCGTTGCGCCACAAGCGCCCTTTGTTAAGGGCCATGACCCATATGTTATTTAAGTTGCTGTGGGATTTGGTGAGTGGTGGGTTAGCCCTGCCCCTATATAATATTATAAACCACGTTTTTATGCCATCAAAGCACAGTTTTTGGGAGTTTGAGTTCAACATTTCAGAGTTCAGAGTTGAGAATTCTGAGTTTTGCAGAGGAGTTTGTATTGCACACATCCCAAGGTGCATTGTACGGATTTTTGCAGTGACATTGTTTTGATTTGTGTGCCAGAGGGGGTCCTTGTTCACCTGTGTGGAATATAGGCGAGTTTATACTCGTTTTTCTCGAAATTTTGAGAGGATTCTAGTTACAGTGTCAGATTCTGCATTTGAGCAACAATTTGAAGGTGTTCTCAGAACTCTTGTATTTGCAAACTTTTTGAAGAATAATGGATTGGTCTCACATTGGAAGTGGACCTAGAGATGTAGCTCATTTAGGGTGAACTCTGTTACCAAACTTTGTTTCAAATTTATGGTTTTGCTGCTCTTGTCATATTGCACTTCAGTTATTTAAGCTCTCTTTAAGCTTGTTTATGAGATCCTTTTTAAGTTAATTGTTGACGTAAGTTATTTCACATGCAATTCAAGGTTATTTTCAGATTAATATTTAACACTGAAAAATACCTCGGCAAATTAGGGCTTGGAAGTAGCTCTACAACAGGTGATGTCGATTGTTGTATAATGGGCGGTGACTTCTATATGACGTATGGAAGTTGTATGATGGGGTAGCTATTTTATGATGGGGACAACTCTTTGAATGGTGGCTAGGAAATGCATTTTCTTTAGAATGGTGGCTTCTCTTTAGGTTTGATATGGTTGGCAGCTCCTTAACCTTCGTCTTACGCTTTATGAATATACAAGCATTCAATGATTCATGGACTCTTCTCATGCAGTGGTTGGGTTTGGCTTCTTCTATTGAATACACAACAATGAATTGTAGGAGCACCTTTTTCTTTAATGATGACTTTCCTTCACGGCAACAAACAAGGGGACTCTTTTAAACTTGAAATGGCAGCTCCTTTCACAATGGCTAGGTTAGGATTCTCATTTGCTCTGATACCATATAACAATATTGAACTTGTAAAACAAAGGGTATGCAATATGCACACAAAATGATGACACTCGAATTCATTAATTGCGAAGCACACATTTACAATAGTATTGATCTTTTTTATGGAGTTGCATGACCTAACTACCTTCTATTAATAACCCTATTAATTACACCTATTAAAGTTAATTCCTAATAACTATTTATGAGAGTCACTTATAACACGTGACTTTATTACGTTGCATTATTGAAGTCTTATACTCTAATGCATAGCTAAACTCTTCAGAAGAATGTTCTCTGGAGGTGTGCTTACATCACACCTATGCAAGGCACCTAATTCAAAATGTCATCATGAGAACAAATGGACGTGTTAAGCACATAATTGAACTTAATACATGTTGACAATCCAATGGTTGATACAAACCAATAACCAAGTTCAACGACGTATGACCACAACCATTGAATGAAGATGACGTGACAATGGATTCATGGAATTATCCATCTCACCTATCGATTTTGATGGTGACCCATGAACTTGGGGATTTGCCACCATTCTAAGCCTTTCCTCCAAGATCATCCAGGTTGTCCTATAATAATCTTTGTGTTGCTTTTATGGGCTTTTGGTGTCATGGATCTTTAGCAATCAAATTTAATATAGGGGATTTGTTATAATCTTGAAATAGACGGGAATTTTTTAAACTTGCCAATTTTCGAGCTAAGTTGCACGAAACGTGGAAACTTTTACAAGTTTCAGAAACAGGAACATTTGGAAACATAGACCCCCCAAAATGGGTACGTTAGGGGAAACGCGGTATATATATTTTTATATATAGTTTTTTTTAATAACACATTATCTCACAGTAAAATATTAATGAGAGGTTAATTTGTAGGTAGGTTTGGAAATGATTTAGAGGTTGATTTGTTGTCATTTTCTATAAACTGGGGTTTTTTAGATTTCTTATGGGTCCCAAGCCACTCACGGACCCTTGGAGGTTTCCTAGAAGTTTCGGAGAAGTTTCCGAGTTTCTGCGAGTTTCCGGTACCGGTACGTGGGCATTTTAGGAGTTTCGTGCAACATAGTTTCGAGTAAGAAAAGACATGTTATTGGAACTGATAATCTGTTTCCTTGATAAAGTTTTATCTTTCGAAACAATAAAAGTATAATTCGAACCATTCATCTATACAAGGACATGTTGATTTTTTCCTGAGCAGCATCGAGTGCCATTCTCTGGGAGAATGGAGGCACTTGGTCATAAATAAAATGATGACAAGTTGGACAGGTTGGCCTCATTTCTTTTTTTGAGGACAAAAATAAATAATAAAAAATATATATAAGTGAGGACAGGTCGGTCCCAATAAAAGTGGAATTATTCCACTATAAATAAAAAGTGAAACTCATCATTCTAACACACAATTCGTGGCATCCTCAGATCAACGCGTGGGTATTGTTGACTAATCTAAAAGACAGTTCGTGGGTGGTATATTTTTGCTGGTTTCTCTCTATACTGCTGGTTTTTATTTTTGTTCTTACTGCTGCCCTATATCAGCTAGGGTATGCTATCAAATATTATCTACTGTGTACACCTGAGCTCAGACAGGATATTGTTCAGTGCACCCAAGTCTTGCTAGGGCATCTTTCTGTGCACTCAAATTTTATACAGGGTCTGTCCCTAAGTCTGGCGGCCCTCATAAGGTCACAACAGATTTGGAAAAGGTGCAGACAAGGTCACTACAGCCCAGCAGAAGATTTCGGTTACTTCAGTAAAGTATACACCAGCAACTCTTGATAGCTGCAGGCTTGTACAGGTTGACAGTATTAAATTGAAATTGCTCTAGACAAGGTCACTACAGCCCAGCAGAAGATTTTGGTTACTTCAGTAAAGTATACACCAGCAACTCTTGATAGCTGCAGGCTTGTACAGGTTGACAGTATTAAATTGAAATTGCTCCAGACAACATCTACAGTCATCAAGTAACAGCTTACAGGGTTCTTCTTGTTCAATCTATTGTGAAGGCTTGTTTTAGCCTGCTGTTGTAAAACTCAGTCATCTCATTTGGAGATAAACTATTATTAATATTGCTTTGGGGTTTTTGTCCTTGAAAGGTTTCCCCGTGAAAAATACTGTGTTCAATTTTTATAGCTCTCTGCACTTTTTATATTTATAGTCTGTTACTGTTGTCAAATTTAAAATTTTAACATGGTATCAGAGCTCTGCTTGTAAAGCACACAGTGTTTGAGCAATTGACTGTGTCTTACATAGACCTTGGGACAGTACAGACAGATCATAGATGGCTTCTTCTACCTCTTTTAGACCAGAGGACAGGCTTGAGGGTTCAACAAACTTTAATTCATGGAAAGCAAGGCTTATGGCCACCTTGGAAGAAAATGACCTTGATGACTTGGTCATCAATGTTGTAGAAGAACCCACGTCAAACACAGGAAGGGCAGCATTCAAAAAGAAGCAAGCCAAGGCTAGGAGGATTATCTATGACTCAGTCAAGGAAAATATAATGCTTGCCATAACACCACTAAAGACAGCCAAGGAGTGTTTTGACACCTTGACAAATTTGTACGAGAAGAAAGCACCCAGTCAAAAGAGAGTCTTGAAAAATAGACTTCGTACATTGAAGATGGAAAAAGATGAAGGAGTGGCCTCCTTCTTCACAAAGATTGCTCAGGTAAGAGATCAACTTTCTGCTATTGGGGTTACAGTAGATGATGATGACCTTCTACAAACTGTTTTTGATGGTCTTCCAAGTTCTTGGGAAACCTTCTTAGCTTCTGTTAGTGGGCGTGAGACTCAGCCAGATTTCGAGAGACTTTGGCATGACTGTTTAGAAGAAGAAGGCAGAGTACAGAGCAGAACTAAGGGTCCTAAAGAAGAGAACCTTTCACTAGCAGCTAAAACCAAGAAACAATTCGAGAAGCCTTTCCATCCCAAGAAGAAAGAGAACAAGTCACAATGTAAGCAAATTGATATGTCACAAGTTAAATGTTTTAATTGTTTCAAGATGGGACATTATGCTAGGGACTATAGGCAGCCACAGAGAAGGCCCAAAAGAAAATTCCAAGCATCTATAGCTGAAGAAGAAGAACCAAAGAAGAAGAAAAATACAAAGTCTTTCAAGCAAGAAGAATCAAGAAAAGAATACTATTTGATTTCTGCCCTAGCAGGGTCCATCACCAACAGCACAAATTCTTGGTTGGTGGACAATGGAGCCTCAAAACATATGACAGGTTCCCGTGAAGCCCTTACAAGCTACAGAAAGAAGAAGTTTGCCACTCAAGTAGAACTTGGAGATGACTCCACCTACAAAATTGAGGGAATGGGTTCAGTCTCATTTCAACTTGATTCAGGGACCATGTTGCACATTGAAGACATACTATATGTTCCAGGTTTGAAGAAAAATCTTCTTTCTGTTACTGGCTTAGAAGACAAAGGCTACAGAGTTATATTCATGGATAAAAGGGTTTTGCTTTGGTCAAAGAATGAAAGGTTAAGTGCAGCAGAATTGATTGGGGTTCGAGAGGGAGGCCTTTACAAGGCATCTGGGCACTCTACTCAAGCATTGGTTCACAGTACTATCAACCCTTGTGAGCTATGGCACCGTAGGTTTGGGCAACTTCATTATGCAGCTCTCCCTGGTCTTCAAAAGATGGTTACAGGTATGCCTGAGTTTTCTAATGAACATAGTGGTATTTGCAAAGGTTGTGCCCTTGGTAAAAATACCAAAAAGTCTTTTTCCAAAAGTCACAGCAGATCAAAAGGGATTTTGGATTTGATTCACTCTGACATTTGTGGATCCATGTCTTCACCTTCCTTAAGTGGTTGTTTATACTATGTACTGTTCATTGATGATTACTCTCGTAAATCTTGGATTTACTTTCTAAAGGCTAAGAGTGAAACTTTTGATAAGTTCAAGGAGTTCAAGGCGCTAATTGAAAATCAGACAGGAAGACACATTCGCATCTTGAGGTCAGACAATGGAGGTGAGTTTGAATCAAATGATTTTGATGATTTTTGCCAAGAAGCAGGGATCAAGAGGGAGTTGACTGTACCTTACAACCCCCAACAGAACGGGTTTGCAGAAAGGAAGAACAGAACAGTCTGTGAGGCTGCAAAAGCCATGTTGTGTGATCTAGATCTTCCTTTGTCTCTATGGGCTGAGGCTACTAGTACAGCTGTCTATATTCAAAACAGAAGTCCTCATGCCATTTTGGGAGAAAAGACTCCAGAAGAAGTCTTTACAGGAAAGAAACCTGCAGCTGACCACATGAGGATTTTTGGCACTCCTGTCTACATCCATGTGCCAAAAGAAAAGAGATTAAAACTGGAGCCTTCCGAAAAGAAAGGCACATTTGTTGGGTACAGTGAAAATTCAAAAGCCTACCGTATCTATGTTCCTGGTCAAAGATACATTGAAATCAGCAGAGATGTGATATTTCATGAGGAAGCTGTTTTCCGCCACTCCAAAGAGCTTCCAAAAGATCCAGAAGGATCTCTTTCCGACATTCTAGACTCTCCTCATTCAGAGAATCAGAGGGAGGAAGAAGATGAACCTCATGCTTACTCAGAACCAGAAAGACCAGCTGAAGAACTACTTGAAGCTCCTCCTTCCAAGAGAAGACCTACTTGGGCAAGAGAAATATTGCAAGAAGCAGAGAAGCATAAAGCTTCTTCTGGGACATTCAGAGAAAGCAAGAAGCCCCAGAAATACTCAGGTCTTATGAGTAAGCTCATTGATGCAGAGCCTTCTACATTCAAAGAAGCAAAGTCTCATCAGGTTTGGATTGATGTCATGACAGAAGAATATAATTCCATTATGAAAAATGATGTGTGGGAAATTGTTCCTCGACCAAAAGGGAAGTTTGTGGTAACTTCCAAATGGCTCTATAAAATCAAGAATGCTGCTGATGGTAGCATTGGGAAATATAAAGCAAGATTTGTGGCACGTGGTTTCTCACAAAAGGAAGGCATAGACTATGATGAAACATTTGCTCTTGTTGCCAGATATACCACCATCAGAACCATTATCTCCCTCGCTGCTGTCTTTGGATGGAAACTCCATCAAATGGATGTAAAGACAGCTTTTATTAATGGAGAAGTTGAAGAAGAGGTCTACATGGAGCAACCTGAAGGTTTTGTGACACATGAAATGCAGTCTCATGTGTGCAAACTAAAGAAAGCTTTGTATGGACTCAAACAAGCCCCAAGGGTCTGGTATGCCAGGATTGATGGTTACCTTCACAGTTTGGGATTCTCCAAGAGCACTGTTGATCCCAACCTCTACTTTAAGGTTGCTCAGAACCATGTCTTGATCCTAGTCCTATATGTGGATGATCTGTTCCTCACTGGAGAGGAGCAACTGATAGCTCAGTGCAAGAGGGAGCTTACATCAGAATTTGAAATGAAGGATCTGGGACTCATGCACTATTTTCCTGGTTTAGAGGTCTGGCAGAAGCCAGATGAGATCTTTCTGTCTCAAGGAAAGTATACAGTTGATATCTTGCAGAGGTTTGGGATGCATGACTGCAAACCCATGAGTGTACCCATGACATCAAATTTGAAAAAGTTACATGACTCAGCTACTTCTTCACAGGCAGTGGATCCTACTCAGTATTGCCAACTTATTGGATCCTTGATGTATCTAGTGCATACGAGACCAGATATCTGCTATACAGTGAATGCATTGAGTCAGTTCATGTCCGAGCCGAAGCACATACACTGGATAGCCGCCAAACATGTGCTCAGATATTTGCAAGGTACTATTACATATGGGCTCAGATATACCTCCAACAGTGGGGTAATGCTACTTGGATATGCTGACTCCGATTGGGCTGGTAGTGCAATGGACCGGAAAAGCACATCAGGGTACTGTTTTAGTTTGGGATCAGCCATGATCTCATGGTCCAGCAGAAAACAGGGTTCCATAGCTCAGAGCACAGCTGGAGTTGAGTATATTGCTGCCAGTGATGCTTGCAGAGAAGCAGTTTGGCTTAGAAAGCTTCTCTCTGACCTATTTGGTGGAAAGCTTGAACCAACTATTATCCATTGCGATAATCAGAGTTGCATTAAGCTTTCAGAGAACCCTGTATTTCACGACAGGTCAAAGCACATTGAGATGAAGTACCACTTCATCAGAGATATGGTACAGCGAGGTGCCATGAAGCTCCAGTGCATTTGTACAGATGAGCAGATTGCTGACATATTGACCAAGCCCTTGTCGTTGACAAAGCTTGTGCACTTTCGAGACAAGCTTGGTATTGCAGAGAATGTACCTCTCGCTGAGAGGGAGTGTTGATTTTTTCCTGAGCAGCATCGAGTGCCATTCTCTGGGAGAATGGAGGCACCTGGTCAGTTACTAGGATATTGATCCAGTCTGGGACTGGAAGCTCAGCCCGGGGCTGAGAGCCATTCTCTGGGAGAATGGAGGCACCTGGTCAGTTACCAGGATATTGATCCAGTATGGGACTGGAAGCTCAGCCTGGGGCTGAGAGCCATTCTCTGGGAGAATGGAGGCACCTGGTCAGTTACCTGGATATTGATCCAGTCTGGGACTGGAAGCTCAGCCAGAGGCTGAGAGCCATTCTCTGGGAGAATGGAGGTACCTGGTCAGTTACCAGGATTTCACTGTAAGCCCTAGACCGGGTCTGGGCATGTGGTGTACTCCTCCACTTGGTCTTGGTGGCAACAGCAGGGTGAAGTAAAGCAATTAATTTATCTCCCTATGATGATGTACTTGGAGTGGACATGAAGACCTTGAAGAACACCTGCATGATTTATTGAAGATAAAATGAATCCCAAGCATAGCTTGGCTTGGTCCATGAGCCCACCATTTAGAAGAAGAAAAATAAATATATTTATTTATTTATTTATTTATGGGTTGGCTCATTATTGGAGAAAAATATATATATATATATATATAATAAATAAAATGATGACAAGTTGGACAGGTCGGCCTCATTTCTTTTTTTGAGGACAAAAATAAATAATAAAAAATATATATAAGTGAGGACAGGTCGGCCCCAATAAAAGTGGAATTATTCCACTATAAATAAAAAGTGAAACTCATCATTCTAACACACCATTCGTGGCATCCTCAGATCAGCTCGTGGGTATTGTTGACTGATCTAAAAGACAGTTCGTGGGTGGTATATTTCTGCTGGTTTCTCTCTATACTGCTGGTTTTTATTTTTGTTCTTACTGCTGCCCTATATCAGCTAGGGTATGCTATCAAATATTATCTACTGTGTACACCTGAGCTCAGACAGGATATTGTTCAGTGCACCCAAGTCTTGCTAGGGCATCTTTCTGTGCACTCAAATTTTATACAGGGTCTGTCCCTAAGTCTGGCAGCCCTCATAAGGTCACAACAGATCTGGAAAAGGTGCAGACAAGGTCACTACAGCCCAGCAGAAGATTTCGGTTACTTCAGTAAAGTATACACCAGCAACTCTTGATAGCTGCAGGCTTGTACAGGTTGACAGTATTAAATTGAAATTGCTCCAGACAAGGTCACTACAGCCCAGCAGAAGATTTCGGTTACTTCAGTAAAGTACACACCAGCAACTCTTGATAGCTGCAGGCTTGTACAGGTTGACAGTATTAAATTGAAATTGCTCCAGACAACATCTACAGTCATCAAGTAACAGCTTACAGGGTTCTTCTTGTTCAATCTATTGTGAAGGCTTGTTTTAGCCTGCTGTTGTAAAATCAGTCATCTCATTTGGAGATAAACTATTATTAATATTGCTTTGGGGTTTTTGTCCTTGAAAGGTTTCCCCGTGAAAAATACTGTGTTCAATTTTTATAGCTGTCTCTGCACTTTTTATATTTACAGTCTGTTACTGCTGTCAAATTTAAAATTTTAACAGAACAAAAGTCATAAGATCGCAAATTTATTCTTATTGTAAATATTTTCTGAAGAAATGATAGGTTATTGACTCATGGCACCAAGTTACCAACAATATTCTACTTTTTTCTTTTATGAACTAGCTTGTCATGGAATGTAGTAAATTTTATTGAGAAACTAATTACCTCCTAATTTAACATTTTGGGCAGGGCAACAGGAAAAAAAGGTTTTGATTTTTGCTATAGCTGCATGGTGTTTCCGCAAAATCTCACGTTCAATTTCTTTGCTGCTCACATTCATTTTGGGAGTGAAACCTGGGCTACTCCATGCCTTGTATAGTAAGTCAACTTTAGTTCTTGAACTCTAACATAATTATTATTTTTTAATGCAAAGCACCTACAGTAGTATGTTTTCTTGCAAATAATTCCTCATGAAGCAAATAGAGATTTTCATGGACAGCATTTATTGGCATTTATATGAGCATAGTTGAATGAAATTTTATGGAATATTCCTTTTGTTTCAAAATTTAAAGCATTCAAGATGTGGAGAACATGGATTCATCTTAGAGATCTCGTGACTGTTGAGGAAGGCTCATTATCTGTTCTATTATTAATATTGTTGATGTTTCGCCTTGTGTACTTTGTTCACATTGTACCAATCCACTTTTTTAAAATTCCCAATCTTACCATCTTTTGTCCTTTTTCTTCTTAAGTCATTCCTCCAATCATCCATTTCATATGTGATTATAACTGCTACTATTTTCCATTGATGAACATGTTAACCTCGTAACTTGTGTAAATAACTTATCTAATAGTCCTTATGATAGAATGATAGAAAAATGCCTTGTTCTCAACTGATCTTCCATAATGATTAATCTCAATTGTTAAGGGTAGATTTATCATCCATCATGTATTTTTTTTTTGAGAGATGCAGTTTATAAGAATTCATTGTAGGCTTCAACTGAGTAGAGAAAACAACCTTAGTAGTAGTGGTAGAAGGAAATATTGTCCTCTGTTCAGTGCACTGGCTGCAGGAGTGTATGTATGTTAAATATTCATGAGAAAGAAATATTGCCAACTATATGGAAAGATGTGGTCGAGATTGATGTAGGGAATCACAAGTCAGCACGTACTTGTGGTAATTCTTTTATTACTCAAATTTATCAAACCCAATGATTAATGACATGATTGAGTTGTCTAATGAAATGAACAAAGTTCATCTACTAAATATGAAATGAACAGCTTAGTTATTACACTAAATATCCAAAATAAATTGGATCACATAAAAGATCACATTGGGATTAAAATAATGTATTGAATTTGTAATACGAGAGATGATTTACAGTGACCTATGCAACAATATATATACACATGGATGGGTTATGGGACACCTAGCCTTGTCACCACTAGATGCCTCTCATCCAGACTGATGCTTTTCTAGTCTCAAGGGGGTGTTCCTAAAAGGTGTATGTTACAATCTAATCAATACATCTGCACAAAGTCCAAGATGATCAGCACACAGACTCCCTCTTGGGCTGTTCATAAAACAGTCAAGAGCAAAGGTAAGTTTCAAATAACAATTTTAAGTGTTTGGGATTAAGTCCTATAGATAGTTGCCACAACAAATTAACAGAAATGAGTGGAGTGAATGTGTGCCTTATGTGAAAGAAATTCAAAATAAGGGCATTGCAAGCCACCAAAACACTACAAACAATTTAACCAATAACAACCAAGAGATTCAAAGAACTAGAACAAAGCATAATTGTACCAATTCACATATTACACAAGAGATTGGTTGCATCATAGTGAGTCATAGGTGATAGGCTGCCATGGATCTCCTTGTGTGTAATGGAGGTCATGATATGAAGGCCCGAGAATGGAAGAGTGAGGAGCTATCAGCTGCTGCAAAATGTCTAGAGAAAATAAAATCTACTTGACCAGATTCGACCCAGTGGATCACTTCCTATTTCACAGTGCTACTCTTAGGAAGAGGCCCTAAGAGACAGACTGATAGCAACACAACCGTAAACTGCAGATCAGTGTGGAACCATTGGAAAGTCTCCCATCCCATGGGATCTCAATGGCAGGACAGGACCAAATCCCCCCCTTGAGGCAGACGACCCCCTAGGCCTCAATGATGGGCTACCTCCTCTCAACAACAGTGCAGTGGGCGGTCCATGTCTTCCACCAGATCTTTCTTTGGAGTCTGTACAACATACTATTTTGAGTTTCCTTTCAGCCTCAGATGTTAGGAGAGATGGGTGTACTCCATGATAGACCTACCTCATTACTTCTAGATTTTCTTGTTCTTGGATCATTTACTCTTGTACATCTCCACCCCCATGTGGTCTCTTGTGCTCGCGTTTTTCATGTTCTTCACAACCTAGCATAGACTTCACTTTCCATTATACTTTACTTTCCTTTCTTTCCTTTCGTTCCTTTTTCCTTTTATAGGAGACCGTTTGGTACTCCTTTGTAATGACATCATTGTACTCAGCCATCCCATTTTCCTACTTTTGTGTTCATTAGTTGGACATTCATAAAATTATGTAATCTTATCTTATATCCAATCTGAATACAAAGAAATTCAAATCCCTTAAAACACGTCACCCTTGCTTGCTGGAGAAAAAGGAAAGGAAGCTCATCAAGGCAAAAGCTCTGCATGCACAGAAGGTATGATATCATTTTTTGCTCTTGGACTAGTTTTCCTTTGCTATTTGACTTTTCTGTTGTTCTAGGCCACTTTCTTGCTTTCCATGAGTAATTGATAACTATCTTTATTCTAGGTCGAACCCTCCTTTCATCATTATTCTAGGTAGAACCCTCCTTTCATCTTTACTCTAGGTTGAACCCTCCTTTACAAGCCTAGACCACTAGCCTTTGACTTCCCTTTGTTAATTTTTAGTGTAGTTGCGAGACCCATTCTCAGAGAGAATGGTACCCTAGTTAGTTAACTAGGGTTCCTAGTCAAGTTAACCAGGCAGAGTTATGAGTAAGACCCTAGAAGGTACCCTAGGGCCCCCAGCTGTTTCCTGGGGTTCTTGGTCGAGGACCAAGCAGATTGATGCCATGGCAAAGTCCCTAGCATGTGGCTATGGCCCCTATTTGTCTCTAGGGTATTCTGGTCTGGGACCAGACAGTTTCTTGGTCACGAGGACCAAGCAGATCCTGCAGGTTGAGACAGAGACATCCTAGGTCCTGCAGGTTGAGATAGAGACATCCTAGGTCCTGCAGGTTGAGACAGAGACATCCTAGGTCCTGCAGGTTGAGATAGAGACATCCTAGGTCCTGCAGGTGGTTGATCAACATTCAGTCTGGGACTGAGAGCTCAGCTTGAGGCTGAGGACCATTCTCTTGGAGAATGAAGGATGTGGTCATGGACCAGAGGTTGATCAACATGACTCAGTCTAGGATTGAAGCTCAGCCTTGGGCTGAGAGCCATTCCTTGAGAATGGAGGCACTTGGTCAGTTACCAAGATTATGATGTGTGATGTCCTCTTCTCCTAGGTCTTCGAGATGGATGAATTAGTTGGTCTTCTCAAGGGACTGGCCACCCCTTGATGAAGCCACTGACATTTGACCTTAGGAGCAGTATAGAGGACTACATGATCACATCATCCGTGTGAACCCTTCCTTATACAATGATGATGAACTTTCAAGTTATATGGAACGTTTGTACATTTGAGAGAGAGATGACTGGTTGTACCTTCCCCGCCTTGGTTGAGTTATTATTGGTCTTGTGACACCTTGTCTTTGACTTGTGGTTAATGGGGTCATTTACCCACCTTGAGTTATTTTTTATTTTATTTATTTATACCACTTGTTGATGTTTTGGTCTTATAGAGTATTATGGTTGTTTGCCCACATTTGGAGCATACCCTTGGTTCTAAGGGTCATGGGTCTTGTACCCACACCTATGTTATTTATTTTTGGGACATTATACCCTACTCTTGATTTATGACCATTGTTTTATTTTTATTCTTTTTTTTTATCTTTTTTTTTTTTTTTTTTTTTTATCTTTTATTTATTTTTTATCTTTTATTTTATTTTATTTTTAAGGTGGCCTTTCCCTATTTTAATGAAATACTATTTTATTATTTTTTATAACTTTCCTAATTCTATGGAATCCTAATTTAAAGGATTATTTTATTGATCTCACAACTCTATAAATAGAAGTCTATTGTTCCTCATTTGTTAAGTCATTTTTTTTATCATCACTTATCTCAGCTCTGATTCTTCTGCTGCTTGACGTGAAAGGGTTAAGGGGTTCTTCCTGTTACTTGTACTCATCTGATTAGGCCGCCCACCTGTTGGAGATCATCTTTATCTCAGATCTGATTTAAGTTGACCTCATGATGATAAGTTCTGCTATTTTTTCTGTTGTTGGTTTGGGACTAGGCAGTGAGCCTTATTGATCTGATATAGATTGCTGAGAGCTCACTTGTGGAGGCCGAATGCCCTAGATTTTATTTGTTGGTTGTTCTTTGACTGATATGGAGGCCGCCTGCTCTAGAAAGCTGAACCGTGAGTCAGTTGAACTTTTCCTGGGATCTGATCTGCTACCTGTATGCTTGGCCGTGTGCTCTGAGGTCAGATATATCATATGTATGCTGAAGTGCTATTTGTAAAGGCTGCATCCACTGAGTTTCTTTTTATGATCAGCCTGTTGTGTTTTTATGAAGGCCGCACCATTGTTGACTGAATTGTGGACTGAAAGTTAATTCCGTGGAGGCTGCTGATTGTGGATGATTGTTTAGAGACAGATCTATGTGTTAATACCTAGTTGGGGTCTAATCTATGTACTAAAATTTGTTTGTGACCAGATCCCTACTGCTGAGACTTGATTTTTAATATACCGAGACTTGATCCATGTGCTGAGTCTTGTTAGTGACCAGATCTAGTATGCTGTGTGTTTTCTATGGTCTGAGCTATATGCTGAGCCTAACTTGTGTTCAGATCTAATGTGTTGAGCCTTGCTTAGGGCTGCCTCTGTGACTTGACTGTTATTGACCATCTACTACAGCCTTTCATCTCTCTCTCTATCAGGTTTGTACAAACCCTCTAAGGGTCAGTTTGTTCTTATTTGTTGACTTGCCTCTCAGAGGCAAAGTCTGTTCTAAAAGTCAATTTTCTGAGTATATAATAGGAAGGGTCCCACACTCCAGGTAAGTGTTCTAACCTGTTCTTCTGAATTAAACATGTTAGTCTACTACTGCTTATTACATGTTATTGAAGATTGCTTTTTAACACGGGGACCTACTTGGTAGTGTTAAAGTTGAAAGAGATGAAAATTATGTTTTAAATTATATTGGTTGTTTACTGTTGTACTATTCTGCTTCAGTTGAATTTAATCCTGCATTAAAGTATATGAATTTTGATTTCTTTGCAATAAACCCTAACCCTAACCAAAATTTAACACCCTTAGCTGGCTGTCCTTTCCTCCCTTAGCTGGCTGTTTTGGATGGATTTTGTAGCCAATAAGCAAAGTGTATCTTGTTGTCACCTAAAACACACTTAACCTTAGAAAAGTCTCCCAACTATTAGGTGTGTTCTTGAGGGGCAACTATGAGTTGAGAACCCACTGTCACTTCGATTCCTAACTCCTCTGTTTAGTTCCAACTCCCAAAGGTTAAGGGGGGTAGTCCCTATTTACTATGTTTCAAAGGTTTTATTTTAGGAGTTCAAATTTAATTATGCTTATTTAAGTGGAAATGACAAGCAATCATGCAATATGCAAATTATTCAATGACAGGAAAACCTTGGTTTGAAACTTAGTTGCATGGGTTCGCGTACCCAGGGGTAGGGTTCACGTCCCTGCACCGGGTTCACGAACCCACGTCTCTGATTCGGGTTTGGGTTCTTGGTTGGCGAACCCATATGAATCGGGTTCTTGATTAAAGAACCCGAGATGTCGGTTTGAAAAAATGGGTTCCATTGGCTTAGAGGGGACGACGTACCCTGATTTTTTAAGCAGTGAAATAAATAAAAGGAAGGGAGAAAGGTGACACCCCTCCCAAATCTAAAATTACGACCCCCAAACTCTTCAAACATCATAATTTGCCATTCAAACATCTCATAATCATTTCATTCAGCAAGGACAGTGTTTGGTGAAGGGCTTTCCACGGCGACAGTGTTTGGTGAAACTGTGAAGGGCTTTCCACGTTGAATATAGCGACAAGGTTACACTGTTACAGTAAGGAGAATCATTGAATGAAATCATTGTTGAGTGTTTTTTGAATTTTGTATTTTCTATTTCATGTCTGGAAATGCCATTAGCCCATTAGGCAAATTTTGAATGCAGTATGACAATGGAATCATAATATAACTTCCACTTGATATCAAATATTATGTTCCAATGTGGATGTTGAATGAATGATGAATCATTGAATTATGAAGAAATATGCATATGACATGTTTTAAACTTTTAATTTTGTTGTTTTGTTACAACTACTTATATATATATATATATATATTACCCCGACGAACCCAAGTACCCTATTTCAAAAAGTGGCATCCTCGTCCCCATCCCCGCACCCGTACTAGCACCCGTCCCCGCACCCACATTTCTTGGCAACTTAGGTTTGAAACTTAACAAGATAAAGCTAAAAGAAGGAAACAATCAATTAACCAGTGCCTATTCTACTTGGGTTATGGAATCAATAATAAATCAATACTTGCTCAATTAATCATTCAAGATGCACAACAAAATTAAATGATTTGCTTTCCCAAATTTAGAACATTCAAAGAATGCAAGGACTGAAATAAATGACTTGATCGCAAAATATCACTCAACTAACTATGAAATATATTGGAACTTGAAATAACTTGCAATTGATAGTAAGAACTTGAAATGAAATAAATGTGAGAGAAAGACTAAAAATTAAAATGTTTTGCAAGTGGTCCTGTAAATTTTAAATGATTTTAAGGTTTCACTTTAACTTTGGGGATTGATGTGTGTCGATAATGTGCAAAATTGAAAATTCAATGTCCTAAGTTAATGTGACTACCTCCAACATTTATCTTTCAAATTGAGAGAAACTGTTGGGTGCTCAACAAGCAAACACAGGGTTCCCTTCTATCTCCACAAGTCAGTTCTGAAAATTGTTAGGCGTTCAACAGGACACAAAGTGCCGCGAGGCTCCCAACAACTTCTACCCCTCTAACTCCACGGATCAATCCTCTTTTTCTCAACTTTTAGATAATTTATTAGAGTGCCTATTATTCTAGCCAATTCGATCTCTTGCCCCTTTCTTGTCACCCAGGATCGAATTAACCGACAATGGGAGTGAATACGGGGCAAAAGCGAGGCAAGGTTTATTTGCTTGAAATAAAGAATTTAACAATGAAATTTATCTTAATCTAGCCATCACGACATTGCAAGGATGGTAGGCCTTTCACATGCAAGGTGTGGAAAATGTTTATTAACCTTGAATTGAATAAAATAAATTGTGACTTAAACAAGAACTAGCCAGCACGATTTTGCAAGGATGGGCAAAGCCAATTCACTTGCAAGGTGTGGGGAACAAATAAATTAATGCAATGAGAAACAAATCAAATCCTAGTCCTTTTTCATTTGCTTACAAGGGTGGGAGAACCCAACTTCCTTTGTAAGCAATGGATGGCAAAGAAAAGTAAATTAACAATTTACCTAGTCACAGGTGGGGCAAATGAATGAAGAAAATGCAAGAAAGAAAAAATAAACTAAGTACACACTCTAGCCCCTCTTCACTTGCAATGCAAGGGTGGGCAAGCCCAACTTCCTTTGCATGCAAGGGATGGCTGAAAATGAAACACAAGTATGTCTTTCGGAAATAAACAAGAAGTCAAGTTCAAGAGACTCTCTTGAACTTGTTACAACCAAATAATTTTCAGCACTTAAGAAATGATGAAAAATGTGAGAAAGAAGAGAGATTTTGACCATTTTCTTGCAAGGGACTTGGGATGGCTTCTTTAGGATGTCCTTTGCATTTAGTAGATGCCAAATTTCGACAGAGTTTCCCCTTGTGCTGCTAAAAATCTGCACAAAACAACAAGCTAATTAAAAGTAGAAAGTGCCCAAAATTACTTTGGGACACTATATTTGTGAGTGAAAAAATTATATACAAAAATTTATAGAACAATAGCTTCAAATAACTTGTAGAAATGTAGATTTCAACTTGATTGTAGAGTGCTAATGAAGTTAAATTAACACCAGAAATTTATAGAGAATAAATTAGGAAAGAGTGTTCTTGGTTCTTCGAAACTTGAAGAAATGGGGCATCTGACTAAAGAATCCCACTCTCCAAACTTGGCAAGCTACAACTTGAAAGATTTTACTACACAACTAAAAAGAGGTGAGTTCCAAAAGATGTACTAAGAAATCGCAGTATTCAAACGAGAAATCTATGAACTTTTTTATAACAAATATGAAAACTCATGAAATCTAACAAAAATGAGTAGATCTCACCAAGGCAAAGAGAAAACCACCATAAACACCAAGAGACACCAGCTTTCCACCAAATATTTTTATTAAAATGCCCAAATGGATGAAAATTACAATAGCTTAAAGAATGAGAGCAAAATGGGAGCAAGAAAATGGAAGAGCATGAGAATGTGAGAGATTGTAATTGTAACCAAAATGAGGAGGAGAGGCCTCCTTATAAAGGAAAAAAGGGCGGAGAGAGCCCCTTTGCATGAGAGACACTTGTCAATTGGAGAGAAAGGGGGCCCATGACGAGAGAGGGTTTCCCCCTTAGGGAGACAACTTCAAACTCTTGAAACACTTGCATGGGGGGCCCTTTTAGCCTCTAACTTTACCTTACGAGCAAGAAAATGGAAGAGCATGAAAATGTGAGAGATTGTATTTGTAACCAAAATGAGGAGGAGAGGCCTCCTTATAAAGGAAAAAAGGGAGGAGAGAGCCCCTTTGCATGAGAGACACTTGTCACTTGGAGAGAAAGGGGGCTCATGACGAGAGAGGGTTTCCCCCTTAGGGAGACAACTTCAAACTCTTGAAACACTTGCATGGGGGGCCCTTTTAGCCTCTAACTTTACCTTAGGCACATAATATAACTTTTAGAAACTTAATTTCCCCTCTCCAAGTGACTTTAGTCACTTTACAAAATTTTACCATTCTAATTAATGGCCAATTTTTCTGATTTCCTTGACCGACTTAGGGAAATCCATCCAAAACCTTGTCAAAACTCAACGAAATGATTTCTTACTTGGTCGAAGTGTGTAGGGAGTCTCATGCCAGTGATTTTGAGTACCCATACCCCTATTTAGGTGCTACTTATCCCTCTTTACATTACAACTTTTTTATGCTGAGGGACATTTTTTAATTACAAAAAATAAAAAAATCCTAAGAAAAACTTAATGAAATTTGGCAAGACTTTGGATAATGTCTACCATGGTAATATAGAACATTCCTAGGCCTTAATCACCCCATGGATTCGATCATTAGAACGCCTTTCACCACTTTGGAGGAATTTTTGAGTGAAAAAATCAGATAATTAAAATCACTAACAATGAATTTAAATTATCCAAGGGAAAAAACACTCGATAAAAGGACTTCCCTAATGATAAATTCCTAGGAAACAAAAGTTTACAATAAAAGACCTTCATGCTGACATATCATTACAAAATCCCCCGTAGGGGTGCGAAAATTTCATGGAGAAGAGTTAAGAGGAGAAAGAGGAGAAACTGCCTCGCTTGAAAAAACTTTGTTTGGTACATCTTTTTCGTCTTCAAGGTACATGGTACATGGTTTCCCACCTAGTTGGTTTGGTGGTCAACATTCTGGCTCCAACTCTGGGACGTGTGCTCGATCTGGTCTTTAGGCAAGGAGAGGATACAATAACTCTAGAATCTCTGGTTCTTATATTCTGTAAAAGCATCTCAACTTGACAAAAAAACCTTAGTAGCATAAGTTTTATGAAAAATCCAATGAACCATAAGTTGTTTTATTAGAGAGTAAAAGAAACTAACTAACGAAAAAGTATTGTTCCTAAATTCAGAAAAGAAATGCAGAAAGTAAATGTTCACTTTAAGGAGCTTATTTTCCTAATCTAAGCATGATAAAATAAATATTATAGGTAAAATCGAATATCCAATGCAACCACCTAAGCATTTTACCAACTTTAAAGTTTTTTGCCTTGTCTTTGGTTACTAGCCAAAGCAAGGACACGTTTATTAAGAAATGCAAATCTGCGTGATGATCCAGAATGGGCGGGCTGGATGGGGAATCATATGCATGCATAATGTCATCAAATTTCTTCTCAAATCGATTGGTGCTCGTACAAGATTCTTTTATCCAAGCTTGGATAGGACTAATATGCATATATGCATGATGAGGCAAATCAACCAATTCATCACACTGTTCCAAAGGGCTTTTATGATGATAACTTTGTGTACAAGATGTTAAATTTCATACATTCATAGCATAAAACATAAATGCATTACCAAGATCACTAGAAGTAAGACAAAGCACAAAACAACAACACAGAGTTTACCCTGGGAAACCCAAATGGGAGAAAACCCAGCAACCCTCGTCATCTACAACCTTGTAGTAAAGGTTGGGGTTTGCATCACTCTTGGAAAATCCCAAGCTCACCAGGAATCCATCTATTCGTCCATACCAAGCACAGGGTGCTTGCTTGGGGCCATACAATGCCTTCTTCAGTCTGCATACATGAGACTCCTTTCCTTGGACAATAAACCCATCTGGCTGTTCGATGTAAACTTCTTCCTCAATAACACCATTGAGAAAAGCTGTCTTCACATCCATCTGATGCAACTTCCATCCCATAGCTGAAGTAATTGTGATAATGGATCTGATGGAAGTATATCGGGCCACAGGAGCAAAAGTCTCATCATAATGGCACAACCTCCCACACATCATTCTTCATGATGGATTGATATTCTTCCATCATGGCATCCTTTCAAACTTGATGTTTGGATGCTTCTTCGTAAGTGGTGGGTTCTGAATCAATAATGTTGCTCATTAGTGCCACATAGCTGGAGAATCTCTGAGGTCTCTTGCTTTCTCTGAAAGTGCCATGTGGAGCATCATGCCCCTCTGCATCCTGCAGTGTCTGTTGTGCCCATCTAGGTCTTTTCCGACCTGTCACATCTCTGGGGATATCAACTGGATCTATGGGATCGATAGGTTCATCCTTTTTCTATTGACTCCTTTTGAACTGGAGGAGGAGATGATCTCATCTCCTTTGGTTCTAGCATTTTTGCATCATCAATCTCCATATCTGATCCTCTGCCTTTCTTGACAGCCATTTCTTCTTCAAAGGTCACATCTCTACTGACTTCAATCTGTCTGGATCCTGGAATGTAAACTTTGTAGGCCTTTGAAGACTCACTGTATCACACAAAGGTACCCTTCTTGCCTGAAGGTTCTAACTTTGATCTTTTCTCTTTGGGCACATGTATGTAGACTGAAGAACCAAAAATCCGGAGATGGCCCACTTCTGGTTTCACACCTGTGAACGCTTCTTCCGGAGTCATGTTCTTCAAGATCTTATGTGGACATCTATTCTGTACATATACAGCGGTTCTGGATGCTTCTTCCCACAAGAACATTTGAAGACTTTGGTCATGTATCATAGCTTTGGCTGCCTCCACAATTGTATGATTCTTTCTTTCTACAACCCCATTTTGTTGAGGATTGTAGGGAACTGTGAGCTCCCTTTTAATTCTTGCTTCCTTGCAGAAATCATTGAACTCTGTAGAGGTATATTCTCCACCATTATCAGATCTCAAGATCTTGATCCTCTTTCCTGACAGATTTTCAACTTGTGCTTTAAACTCTTTGAACTTGCTGAGTACTTCCTCAAATTCTTTTGACTTGAGAAAGTATATCCAAGTCTTTCGTGAGTAATCATCAATAAAGGTGATATAGTAATGATAACCACCTAATGACACAACTGTCATGGGCCTGCACAAGTCAGAGCGTACTAGATCCCTTTGGATCTACTCTCGCTATCTGGAAAAGACTTCTTGGGATTCTTGCCAAGTGCACATCCTCTACAAGTTCCATCATGGTTTACCTGGAGCCCTTGCAAACCTGTTACAATGTTCTTCAGTACTGGGAGAGCTCGATAGTTCAGATGAGCTAACCTTCTATGCCATAACTCGCCCATACTTGCAGCATCATGTATTAGATCTTGGACTAGAGAAGTGTTTAGTCTATACAAGCTCTCTTCTCTTATGCCAATAACCTTGGCTGTGCTCATGCTTGAGTTCTTGTGCCAAGCAAGGACTTTCCCTTCTGAGAAAGCTACTTTATAACCCTTGTCCTCCAATGTTGAGATGGAGACAAGATTTCTTTTCATACCAGGTACATAGAATACATCACTTAAGCGTAATGTATCATTTGATTCCAATTGAAGGGTGGTGGCTCCAGATCCCTTCACAGTGTAATTAGCATCATCTCCAAGTACAACACAGAGATGTGAATCTTTCTCAATTAATTCTGAAAGATTCTCTCTATACCTAGTCATGTGTCTAGATGCACCACTATCTATGAGCCAATTGTCACTAGTGGTAGGAATAGTACCTGATGGTGCTGATATGAATAGAAATTCCGTGTGATCTTCATTCTTTTGCTTCTTGTGATGATGATCTTCTTCTACATCAGCAGTGGATGCTTCATGCTTCCTTTTGATTTGACTTCGGAAGCTACTGGCGTAATGTCCATACTTCCTGCACCTATAGCATTGAACTTGAGATACATCCTTCTTCTTTTTTTGTTCTTGGCGGGGACTTTATCTCCTTTCTTGGTGCTTGTGTGTATGGAACTTCTTTCCTTTTCCCTTGCCATTCTTGGTATGAGAAACAAATGCTCGAGTCTCTTCAGTTTGATTGCCATGGAGTCTTTGACGTGCTGTGATCCTTGTCTCCTCCTGAGAGCAATCTGCCCAAAGCTTGTCAAACTTTGGTAGTTTAGATCTACCACTTATGCTTTGGATAAAGGACTCCCATGATGGTGGAAGACCATTTAAGGTGTGAAGGACAAGCTCCTTATCGCCAATAGGATCTCCACTCGTGCTGAGCTTGTCTCTGAGTTCTGCGATCCTCATAAAGTATGAGGCGATGGATTCCGACTTTGCTATCTTCATATTTGAGAGTTGGTTTCTCAAAGTCATGGATACATTTAGACTAGTGTGTTCAAACAACTTCATAATGGTCTTGAACATCTTCCTAGCATTCTTCTTACTTGAGATCTGAGGAACCAAATGATCTCTCACGGAATCCACAAGAATCCTTCTTGCTTTAGCATCGTTCTTCCTCCATCGAGATTTATCTTCTTCGGCTTCTGGTTCAGGGACCTTCTCATTTACATATAGTAGAAGATCATTTTATTCTAGGAGTAGGAGAACCCTAGATTTCCAAGAGATAAAGTTGGAGGCTCCTTCCAACCGATCTTCAACCTTCATCCTAATCATCTTGATTTGCGGATCTGGATCAGAAAACCTAGCAGGAGCTAGGTCAAAAATAAAAGTTCTCGGAATTGAATTCCGTTTTCACCAATGGATTGGTCTAGCCAAAAACAAAATTCCTATGGCTCTTTTTCTTCAAAATAATGGGTGAAGACTTCACAAGATGAAACCCTAATTCCAGCAGGGTTCCGACAATGCTTCGACAATGGCTTCTTCTAGAATGGCTCTGATACCATGTTAAATTTCATACATTCATAGCATAAAACATAAATGCATTACCAAGATCACTAGAAGCAAGACAAAGCACAAAACAACAACACAGAGTTTATCCTGGGAAACCCAAATGGGAGAAAACCTAGCAACCTTCGCAGAGAGATGATAATTTTGAGATTAGAGCACAAATGAGAAAATAGAAAGTGTGGAAATGTTTTCCACAAATAGAAACCCTAGAAATCAGCCTCCTCCTTTAGGTGATGCGAAATTCTCCTCTCCCAAGTGATGCACCAATCTCAAGTGTGAGAATGATCAAATGAGGAGCACTAACCTCATATTTATACAAGTGCTGAAACCAGAAAATCCCTTATGGGGCTGAATTCACTTGGGAGCAATAAAATAATTTAAATTTAATATTTTCTTAATGTTTAATTGCACCTGAAGGTTTACATTGACTCTTTCATGCCGTTACATAAATAATTACATTAAGTTCTTCTCCCTTAGGAGGTACAAGCAAGTACAAAGAAATATAATAAATAATAGCTTCCGAAGTTGTACAAAATCCAACACAAGACCCTAAATGCTCCAAATCATGAGGAACCTCTACATGTGAAGATGATGGCTGAGGCAGATTTTCATTTAACTACACTCAATTTGATTCTTGATTGTTGATACTTGTGTGCGACTTTGAGTAATCGTAGAAAAGTTCTAAATTCTCCATTTGCATATCAAAATCCCCCAAAGTCTCAAGATCCACATTCCCTTCTCTAGATATATCATAGACGGGATTCTCAAAAGTATTTTCAAAAATCTCATATATTGGATTTTCAAGGAAAGTCCAATAGTCATCATTCCCATCATCATCAGACAGGAGAGAGTCTTCATTGCTAGTATCATATCCATGGCTACAATAGTCCTCCTCGTGCTCATAATAATCATCCTCAGAAATTCTGGTTTCAAAGATATTACAAGGAGTAAAACATTCCAAAAATTCGTCCTTAAGTGGAGAATATGGTGGCATGTCTTCATAGACATTACAGACTTCATGGATTTCTTCATAGGTGCCAATTTCTGTAATGGTTTCTTTATGAGGGCTATTTGAAAAAATATCATCACTGAAATAAACTTGAGAGCACCCCAAATCTTCAATGTTCTCTGTTATGTGGACATGAGGAGGGTCTTCAACAATGTTTGGACTTTTGATAAGCTTCTTTAGCATATTCATTATGGAGGTGTTGGACTTTGATAAGCTTCTTTAGCATATTCATTATGGAGGTGTTGCTCAGTAGTGGGAATTATGGTTTCTCTCAACTTTCTCAGTTGGTCGAAGCCTCTTTCTAAAACAGTTACCACATCTTCTTCACCATCATGCCACCTCTCAAAAAATATAGCAAAGAATTTTTCAAGGGAAGTGATGCATTTATTAGGAAGACCATTGTACCACACCAAAGCATCATTTCGTAGAGTACTGACAATTATACGCATCATATTATCTTGATGAAGCACGTTGAGATCATTTCCCACCAATGAAAGAAAAGATATGATGTGCCAAATAGCTGAATCGCCACTTCCAAAAAAAATGTTAAGCTGAACATATCCCTTCTTTGAGAGACATGGCTCATGGTTGGGGAAGCCCGAGATGCCTGAGAAGTCTATGGGTGGATATGCACTGGAAATTTGATCTCTGGACTCTTCATCATCCATAATGGCTATCAGTAGTATATATCCGAATCAATCATGCATTTTGTAGTGAACAATGAGCTTTGAAGACTTTACTATGTTGCATGGGGAAAATGGTTTTATCCCTTCAATGGAGTTGCCATGTGAGAAGAAAAATTTGCATTATAAATCTCTCACTAAAAACTATTTTTTGCTTTTCTTTGTAAATTACAAAATACAAAAGGTCAATGGAGTCGCCAGATGAAAAATAAAGATCTACTCTAAACATTCATCAAATAAAGCAAAAACAAAAAGGTGAAAACAAAAGTCGTACTCTAGGAATAAAAAGGCTTTTCCCCGGCAATGGCACCAAAGATGTTGCCGCCTAAAACACACTTAATCGTAGAAAAGTTTCCCAACTACTAGGTATGTTCTTGAGGGGCAACTATGAGTTGAGAACCCACTGTCGCCTCGATTCCTAACTCCTCCGTTTAGTCTCAACTCCCAAAGGTCAAGGGGGTAGTCCCTATTTACTATGTTTCAAAGGTTTTATTTTAGGAGTTCAAATTTAATTATGCTTATTTAAGTTCAAATGACAAGCAATCATGCAATATGCAAATTATTCAATGACAGGAAAACCTTGCTTTGAAACTTAACAAGATAAAGCTAAAATAAAGAAACAATCAATTAACCAGTGCCTATTCTACTTGGGTTATGGAGTCAATAATAAATCAATACTTGGTCAATTAATCATTCAAGATACACAACAAAATGAAATAATTTGCTTTCCCAAATTTAGAACATTCAAAGAATGCAAGAACTGAAATAAATGACTTGATCGGAAAATATCACTCAATTAACTATGAAATATACTGGAATTTGAAATAACTTGCAATCGATAGTAAGAACTTGAAATGAAATAAATGTGAGAGCGAGACTAGAAATTAAAATATTTGGCAAGTGGTCCTATAAATTTTAAATGATTTTAAGGTCTCACTTTAACTTAGGGGATTAATGTGTATCGAGAAAGTGCAAAATTGAAAATTCAATGTCCTAAGCTAATGTGACTACCTCCAACATTTATCTTTCAATTTGAGAGAAACCGCTGGGTGCTCAACAAGCAAACACAAGGTTCCCTTCTAGCTCCACAAGTCAGTTCCGAAAATTATCGGGTGTTCAACAGGAGGACACAAAGTGCCACAAGGCTCCCAACAACCTCTGCCCCTCTAACTCCACGGATCAATCCTCTTTTTCTCAACTTTTAGATAATTTATTAGAGTGCCTATTATTCTAGCCAATTCGATTTCTTGCCCTTTCTTGTCACCCAGGATCGGATTAACAGATAAGGGGAGTGAATACGGGGAAAAAGCGAGGCAAGGTTTTGTTATCACACATCTTGTAGTTGTCCCAAAAGGTGATCCTATCCAGGATGGTAGAGGTGTTGGACAACTAAAGAGGTGACCTAAGAGAGCCACGATTCCCAAGGATAAATGGTTGTCACGCTAATCGAGGCACTCTTTACTTTAGATCAAGCAAATGCAAGACCAAGGGGGGAGACCCTAGCTAACCAAAAGAGGCTAGCGAACCTACTCTAGACCTTGTAGTTAGGGCTTGGTTGAGGAGGCTTATGGAAGGGAGAAATGCTGAACCATGAAATGAATATGCCACTTATGAGATTAAAGGAGAAGATCTAGATAGGTCTAATGCCAATAAAAAAAGAACGAAGTGGGGCCCACCCTTAAATTAATGAAAATGAGTGAAATGGGGCCCACAGTGAAATTTAAGTATGGAATGGAACTAGGAGGGTGGCTAAGCTATAGATCTGAAGTTTAAATGACAAAGTAGCAACACCCAGATGATAGATCTAGAAAAAAGACTAAGAACCCACAAGTGCGACCTCCCTTGGAGACAGCTAGTGCCTTAGATCGAGGGGTAAATGGAGCCGGATTCCAACCAAATTTAATCTTTAAGGTTCATTAATTAATTAAGAGGTGGGTTTTGTTATCACACAACTTGTAGTTGTCCCTAGTGGTATCCCATCCGAGACGGTAGAGGAGATGGACAACTAAAGAGGTGACCCAAGAGATGCCACGATTCCCAATGCAAGCTGGGAGTCACGTCAACCGAGGCACTCTTCACTTTAGATTAAGATGAATCGAGACCTAGGGGGGGACCCTATAACCAATCAAAGATGATTGGACCCAAACAAAGGTTCCTAGGATGTGTAAATGATAAGTTACGGAAACCAATGCAAGGTTAGGTGGACCTAGAAGTTTAAATGTGGTTGAAAGAGGCTTAGGGAATGACTTATGTTTCAACCAATGAAAGATTTAGGCCACATGATGAGATAAGATGACAAGATCTAGTACCATGAAATACACAAGTGGGGCCCACTTCCTTGGGATATGGAAATGGCTCAAATGGGACCCACAAGGTGAAGTTAGGGGTGCAAATGGTACTAAGGGGTATGTAATGAGTAGATCTATGGATCTAAAGTGAGATACCCACATATGGGATCTAGGAAATGACACAACTCCCAAGGAGTGCGAATTGCCCTAGGTGGACTAGTGCCTTGATGGATGGGCTAATAGAGTCAAAAGAGATGTGGAAATGTAGATCGGGACACCTAGGATGCAAATCAAGTGGGCTATTCAAGATGTGATGGTTGGATCTTAGTAGATCTAATATTTCACTATGTGACCCAAGTGGACAACAATCTCCAAAATGAGGAATGATACCCCCAAGGCAGAACTTCACAAAGTGAGATACTAGATAGGGGTTTCAAGGTATGCTCTTTTCAAATCAAGCGGGATCACAACCACCCATGTCCTAAAAGTGGACAAACTCAAACACCCAAGGAGGGCTAAATGCATGGAATAGTGTGTCAAAACAAGTCCAAAGGCCACCAAAGTTTAGATCCAAGAAGTTTAGGCAAGTATGAGTGTGGATCTTGAAAATCAAGGGCATCCAATGGTTAGATCTCCATAGATCTGAGATATAAAATGCATCACCAAATTGACCCAAGTGGGGCACAACCCTCAAAATGAGGAATGGGGCCCACAAGGAAAAAATCAACAAGGTGAAGCACTAGGGGTAGGTTATCAAGTGAGGAGAGTGTGAATCAAGTGGGATCTCACCTACCCATGTGTTAGATCTATCCCAACTAGCTTCTCCCAAGGGGTGCGATTTGCCTCAAGAGGGCTATTTTGCCTTGAAAAGTGTGTCAAATGGAACCCAATCACCACCAAACTATAGATCCGAATTGCCATGGATGCTATAGAGGTGGGTTTTCAATACCTTTTCAAAAGCTAGGCTAGATCCAAGTAGATCTAAGAAAAAGTAAAAATGAGGGTTTTAATCAATTAGGGTTTTTATGATCTAGAAGTTATGGATAAGCCAAGGAAGAAGAAGACCATACCTTTGGAGCATACCTGGATGAAGAGATGAATGCTAGTTGAGATGAGGATTACTTTTGCCAAAGATCAAATGAAGAATTTTTTTGAAGCCCTCTTGCCAAATCGATTTTCTCCAAGCCACATGTGTGTCCCTCTAACCTGTCAAAACCAAGGAGCAAAGCATCAATCAGTTTAACATGTTGAAGGTAGATACAAGCAAGAGAGAGATAAGCAAAGAATAGTTGGCACAAAGACAAAACCACTCCCTATTTAACAAAAACGTCTTCCTCCAAGTTTGAAGGGCAAGCCTCCCCACCAATTCGCACTTGTCAAAAACGTCCTCTTAACCTGTAAAAAAAGTATGGCAACATATGCAAGATAGCTACAAGAGATCCTCCAGTGCAATGGACAAAAGCATTTACAATCAAAGCAACCAACATCCACTCCAAGATCCAAGCATGTACTCCAAAAGATAGAAATTTTATTCCAAGAGCCAAGAGCCAAATTCTCTAGATGATTTTACAATGAGGGGGTCTCTTCCTTATATAGGATAATAAAGACCAAAACGCTAGATCTTATAACCACTTTTTGAAATGAGTGGTTGAGATTAAAAGATCTCAATACATGATCAATGGCTAAGATGAAACATAACAATATAACACATGGATCACTCAAATAATGATGATGTCATAGCTGAAAGGTACTCATGGAGGGTGACGTCATCAACTAGAGGGGGTAAAAGTACAAAATCCCACCTCATATGACTAGGACATGACACATGGATCTCATGGTGGGGCTAGGAGGCATCAATCCTTATTAGCTCATCCCCATGGCACAATAAAATAGTATAATATGTCCAAAATAAATATAAATGATCAAATCTGTCCTCAAAATATGTGACAGACAAACAGTAAAAGGCCTCCTGTGGCCTTTGTGGACCCACCCAAATGATGAAAACTGGTTGGAAGATAGGGGGTTTACCCTGAAAGACCTCTGTGAAAACCAAGTGCCAAAACCTTGCCTCAATTGCCCAAATCGAATTCCTTAGTGACCCTTTTATCCCATTTCTGGACTGCCTCGGTAACTGTGAAATTGCTGAAACTGCCTCCTAGGGCACTTGCGCTGTCAAACTGAGCCCACCAGGCTCTCCAGAAGTGGGGATAAATGGTAATAACAAGTGGCTGGATCACCCCCTTCTCATATAGCGCCCTAGGTGAACTGGCCTCTCATGGCCCCTGCTGCTCAGGCTGGGAAATCAGCCCCAAATCTGGTCAACAAGTGTAAAACTGCATCTATCACTGTCATAAGTGCCCGGAACTGAAAGGTAAGTGTCTCATTGGATCTAGAAGACCCAAATCTACTAAGAATGTGTACTCATACACCATGGGTTGCCCTGATGGGCTAACTGTAGGGTCCACCATATATGGACAATGCATAATCTAATGATCTGAAGAAATAATAAAACCTGCTGAACTGCATCAATTATCATTTGAATAATATGTCCATCTTATAGTATCATCAATAGGAGTATGTGGGTCCATACATCATCATCAATAAGCCTTCATGGCCCACATCATCATGGATCCCAAGAAATGACCATAGTCAAACTAGGTTTGACTAGGTCCATATACAACCAAAGATAAATCATGTCAATAGACTAAGACATGTTCCTCTAATGATACTCACAACTTAACTTAAAGTATAACATCATTCAGTGGCTTTAATCATATTTATTTATTTCGTTGTTATTTATATTTACTTGCACAATAGCTTAAATGACAAACTCACCTATTAGACATGGTCTAATTGCTAGCTAAAGATGAAGGCTAGGAACAAGGCTAGACAAAGGAGGTGACTTGTCTAACTCAACTAAAAGACACTTTGGACTGGGAGAAAGGGGAAGCTACAAACTCTGTGCTGGACAAAATAACACGGGGGATGGCTGTGCCTCACAAATGGGTAAGTTGTTTAGAGAGTGCTTATTCAACTTAGGCATCATGTCTACATCAAGTTGATCTAGGTTCATTAGGATCATTCAATTTCATGTCATGGCCTTTTTGGCCTACATAACCCTTCGGATCTCAGGTGTGCTGATAAGCACAACTAATTGCAGCTTGCATCCAGGGCATGTTTATACACATATATAAGGTTAACAATTGTTTAGATATAGCATTTAAGAACCATTGCTTTTTGGACCTTTCTTATATTCTTCGAGGAGTATTTTTAGCAGTTCATCGCTCTTGCCCTTTTTAGTTTCCATGGGCGAATTTATATAAGTTTCCATAAGTAGTACATGAGCTTTCAGTTTTAGCCAATAACATCTCAAGTGACTAGGGGGAGTTTGAGCCAGTGCCAAACATCGGGACAACCGACCAGAATGATTTGGGCCTACAATCCAACTTACCAAAGGCAAGTTTTGTCACCAATTCAGAGCCGAGACACTAAACATACAGGGATGCGGTCCAAACACAGAGGTAGAAAAAGGGGAAATCCTCAATACCAGAAAGTCAAGTAAGACAAGTCAAGGGTTAAAGCCAAATAAGGAAAGTCATGTATGGATGGAGTCAAGTGCAGGTGGAGCCTAAGCTAGCAGACAAATGGTGTCAAGAAAGACCATATCTATGCAAGGTGTGAACCAGTGAGTTTTGTTACACAACCTAAATGTGCAAGTAAAAAGTCCATTTTAAATTATTATCAAGATAGTCCATTTTATAAAGTTTGCCACATCGTGAATTATATACCAAGCTCATGCTGTGAACATGACTAAAACAACAAGATAATAATCCACAATCAATGATCATACATCCATAGGTCATACAACATCATCATAAGAATAATCATCATATACCATCTGAAACACTGCTGCAATACATCTCTAGGCACTGAACTGACATTGTATGGAATAAAGGGTCACATCGGTCATCAAATCTGAACTCTCAAGGCTCAGCCTTGACACAAGGTATAACATAAGTCTGAATAATATACTGCTCTGATCATGAGTGATCTCAAAATACAAAGTCATCATAGCTAAGCTCTAAATAATGCAAGCTCTGGAATGTGCAGATATCTGCTAAGCAAGAATAGTAGCCCTGCTACTATGGTGTGATAATAGGTTTTAGTTATTATGCCCAAATTATCGCTAGATCTATCAGATCTATAAAAATAGGGTTTTAACAATGAGGGTTTGAAATGACCAATGGGTAAAATGCTTGAAAACCAATACGTACCTTGGCAAGAGAATACCTTCCTAGTTAAGAGGGAGTGTTGATGTAATTGTAACTTCAGAAGATATTCCCTTGTATTTTATATTGTTATTATTATTGTATTTTATTTGTACCTCCGACTGAGATGTTTCTCCCTCCGGTCGGAGATGTCATTATTACATTTGATCATGTAAAGTCATTGAGGTAAATCCTCCATTGTAAGTCGGAGCAATAGATCCCCTAGAGTCAATTGTATTAGGGTTATTGAGTCTTCCTAGATAAGTCGGCCCAGTCAGGTTTAACCGGGGCCGACCTAGCTAGTGAAAAGGTCAAGTGAAAGTAAAGTATAAATAGAGAGCTGGGCTCTCTCATTTAAAAACACACTCACTCACTCAAGTTCGCATAAGTGAGAGAGAGAAGACAAGTTTGCATAGGAGAAAAGAGAGAGAACTGCAAAAGACTATCTTGTTTTGGGGTTTTCCATTTTGTGATATTGTATTGGTGACGATTCTATCTTTGAGGAAGTTGCGGGGTTTTCTCCTTTATGGTTTTCCTGAGGAAAATCTTTGTGTCTCTTGTGTGATGTTGTGCATGTTATTCTTTCAGTTAAGATCCTAGATAATATTGATTAAAAGTAGAAAAACTAACAAACAGGGCCAACAAAATCCATTCCCCATTGTTGAAAAGGTGTTTCCACTATGACTGGAGCTAAAGGGAAGGTAGGTAATCTAGGTTTTCTCGAAAAGAATTGACACTCTTAACAAGTCCTAACAAAGGCATGCATATCCTTAAACAATGATGGCTGATAATATCCAACTCGCATGATCTTTGCAGCTGTGGCTCTGGGCGCATAATGGCCTCCACATAATCCTGAATGCATCGCAGTTATGATCTTTTGGGACTCATCAGGGTTCACAGTACTTCACACACTTTAAAACAATCCCATCTGGATTTTTCCTCCCTAAACCATCTTCTGTCAATATATACTTAGATGCCTTTAACCTCAAAGCCCTTCTTTGTTGTCTGAAAGATGATCAGGACATGACAAATTTTTGAGAAAATAAATAATGTCCTTAAACCATTCATGATCTTCATCAATATAGAGCACCGTAGCATTTCCCATGTTCATTTCTTCATGATGAGCTGTAGATTGAGCTCTGGTTTCAGTCAGAAGTTGAGCTAACCCTTGACCTTTTACTATCTTAATTGGTTTAATCTCAATATTATATTCTTGAATTCTAGATATCCAGTGTCCTTTAACCCCAATACCATCATGTTGAGACCAAACATCCTTAACCGCCTGATATGGGACATAGGCTAATATCTTTGAGTATCCTATGTATGTCCTGAAATGCTTTAAATATTTTACCAATGCATAAGCTTGTTTCTCAGCGGTTGTATAATTTAGCTCAACATCTCTAAGATTTTTACTCATGAAAGCAACTGGTTGTTCATGATTGTTTTCATTCTTTTGCAACAAAACACCTGCTATAGTGTCTTCAAAGGCATATGAGTGAATCAAGAATTCCTTACTATAATTAGGACATACCAAGACAGGAGCAAAGGAAATAGGTTTCTTCAGTGTTTCAAATGATTCGGTACACTTCTTATCCCAGACAAACTTTACATCTTTCTTAAGTAAGGCATTCAACGGTTTGGCCAATTCAGCTAAATTAGGAATGAACCTTCTTACAAAGTTTATTTTTCCGAAAAAGGATCGCAGGGATTTGACATCTCGTGGTGGAGCTATAGCTTGGATTCCTTGTACTCACTCAGGATCAATTCTGATACCTTCGTTAGAAACTATGTAACCCAACAATTTGCCCTCATCAACACCAAAGGTAGACTTCTTAGGATTTAAGGATATCCCAAACTTCCGACATCTATCAAATATTTTCTTCAAATGTTTCACATGGTCACTCCTCTCTTTGGAGAACACGGTTAAATCATCTTGATAGATCACAATAATTTTGCCAATCAGATCATCAAATGCATGGTCTATTGCCCTTTAAAAGGTTGAACCAGCATTCAATAGACCGAATGGCATTCGTATATACTCATATGTTCCCCAGGGCATGGTAAAAGTTGTCTTTCCACGATTTTCTTTTTTAATTTTGACTTGGTTATATCCCGAAAAACCATCAAGCAAAGATAACGCACCAGCATCGGTTACACTTTGTAACAAATTTTCCATATTAGGCAATGGGTAATTGTCTTTTAGGGAAGTTGATTTAGGCTTCTGAAGTCTATACAAATCCTAATCTTCCCTCTTTTCTTTCTTACAATTACAGGATTAGACACCCATGTAGTGTCTTTTCTAATTCCTTTTTAACCAAAGGAGCTAATTTCAGATTCACATTTCGCAGTTTTTGAGGATAGGGTTTAGCTCCTTCCTTAAGGGGGATGGTATGCTCAATGACAGATTGGTCATAAGTTTTTAAAACATCGTATGTCCATGCAAAGACATCCTTGTATTCTCTAATTAATTCTTCAATTTTTTTCTTTCTTCCTTAGAGGCATTCTTCCCTATTTTGATCATCTTTGGGGAGCAAGAAGAGCCAATGTTAATTTCAATAACCTCATCAATTGGTTCAGAACATCTTCCTTTAAACTCCTCATGCCTATTAAAGTTTTTCTCTAAAGGAAAAGCGATTTCTGTTATGTCCATTCCTTCTATAGAACTGCCCTTTAATTGATCTTCAAAATTAACCATGGGGGTCTGAGAAGCAGTCAGGAATTGGATGATTTGAGCATCATCATCAAATATTTGCCAATAATATTGATTATCGAGAACCGAGGGTCTAAACAATACTTCAACCTTGCAATTTCTTTTTGATAAAGATTTAGGGTCTTGGAGGGTACTTGTTGTAACAAACAGTTCATCAGCTAGAGTGTTTTGTTCTCGTGGGACAACCTTAATTCCGAAAGCATCAAAACATTCAAATGTGTCCCAGATTGCATTTCTGTAATCTCTAAGTCTATTATTCTTAGCAGCAAATTGATTCCTGACTTGAGATACAATAAGGTCGGAATCACCTATGACCTAAGCCACCTGACACGAGGACACGGGACATGAATGATACAAAAATACGAGTGTACGACACGAACACGGTGACCCCCAGAATCAGGACATGGAGGACACACTTTATATATACATATATATTTTAAAAATTATATATATTGATTTTTAAAAGTATAGACATATAGATCCATTTTTTTTTAAAAACTAGAACATTTACAAATTTTCAAGAATGGCTAGATGAACATGGTCCATTTGAAGCAGTCATGGATGGTACAAATAGGGCCTATTGTGGATGGAGAGAACATTGAGACCCCAAGAACTTGGCTGTGTATTAAGGGTAAATAGGTTGAGTTTTTAAACCGTAACATTCCTTCAATTTTAGATTTTTCTGGAAAAGCGGTTGTCTTAGGAAATTAGAAGTGGAGGAAGGTCCCCTTCGAGTACTTCCAACCAAGCTTTTCAATCAAGGAATACGCGGAAAGAGCGAGCATTGTCATCACGACCACCTTCATTTGCTTCATCACCAACAGGGCAGAAGATTCCAATAGTTGAAATGCATGTGGATTGCCATAGAAAAACATAACGAAATCGATTGTTCTTAGCCAACATTTGTAATTCAAAGCTTTTTTATATCCATATCTACAAACTATTCAAGCTATCATTCATTCCGTCACATTGTAAATGCCATTATATTCACTAGATCATGTAGATGAGGTCTTTTTCCAGGTGTGAATGCTACTCACTGCAGGCTCCTTTTTTGTGTGGAACGTGTCCTGGAATCGGGACACGTTCTTTGCAGACATGGGACATGATCCCAACACGCGTTTTATCGTGTCTCAAAATCAGGACACGATAAAACACGTGCTGGACACGTGCTGGGATCGTGTCCGTGTCCGGCACGTCCCCATGGGACACTTCGCCCAATATGGACGTGTTCGGTGACTTAGCCTATGACAGTTATAGACTTAATATTTTTCTCTCGAGCAATTTCCAATCCTAAAAGCAAAGCTTCATACTCGGCCACATTATTTGTGCAATCAAACTCCAAACGGAAGGAGTACAAGTTTTCTTCTCCTGAAGGTGAGGTGAAGACAATTCCAGCACCTGCACCATGTTGGGATCGAGCCCCGTCAAAGTGCATCTTCCACACTTGGTCTGGTGGGAAATGATGTTGTCTTATTTCAATAGTTTGCCAAAACCATGAAGTTTCCAATTTCATCACTCGAATACATAGCCTCATTAAATAAGTGTTTAGGCGTCTCTACATGCTCTTGCATAGGTGGTTCATTGAATAAAGTGATAGATGAACCATTTCCAGTTGGGATCGTGGCGTATGTGAGATCCATCTGAACACTTCCTCCCAGTCTAACTGACCATTCCCTATACAATAACATTCCCCATACATCTGGGACATCGAGAACTAGGACATTCATTGTGAGCTCGATATTTGAACATGAAACTAATCTAACAGGCAAGTCTTCAATCACCCCAATAGATTTTACTGTTCTAGAGTCCATTCCACATACATTTCTGTAGGCCCTTGTAGGCACCAGCTCAAGTTGTTCCATGACTCTAGGAGACATAACATTCACTTCAACTCCTGAATCTAACATGCAATTATGCAGTACCAACCCATTAACTTGGAGAGCTATGTAAAAAGGAAGGCACTCTCCAAAGTTGTCACCCGACACACTCTGGATCATGGCAGGGGAATCTTTAGGTTCAACCGGGACTCGTTTTATCATGTGTTTCTTCGGTTGGATTCCCAAATGGTTGGTATCCCTTTTGTGAGATGAGGGGATTTTGAAAATCTCGCAGAAAGGAATAGGCATATTCACCTTAGCTAAAAATCTTGAGACATCAATGTTCAAGTTATAGGGGTTTTCCTTATCTTTTTCATTAACAACTAATCCCAAATATTTCATAACATTGTACTTGACAGATGAGATTTTGATTAGATCCTTCAATGAGGCTAAAGCAAATGAGTTGGCCAGCTTGCTAGGAACATTTGCTCTAGGTTGGTCTTGAGGACAAGGTTTTGTAATTGGGAATTTTTTATTCTTGTAGGCCCTGGTTGTTTCCTCCAAAGCGTTGCTTTGGGCGTGTTGGTCTTGCGAGGAGGTTTAGTCTTTGCATCTCGATCTTGCTTTTGCTTTGCTAAAGGATTTGAACTAATACTTGAATCATTCCCACCCTTCGAGATTGTTTCAGACAGAGGCTTTGGAGGTTTGGAGATGATTCTCCGCATAGGTTGATTACTAGGACGGGCCGACTTACTAGGTTGCGTATCAACCCGCTTATGTTGTTGGGGTTTAGTAGTACTAGTCCTTGAAGGAATTGAATTATTAAAGATGGTGTTTAACATTGATTTCGTTTGTTCATCACGCTTCTTGAAATCTTCATCCTGATTCTTTAGTATTAAAGCCATATTGGTGACCAACTCACACAAATTTGACTTGAATTCCATGGTCATTCCGGACATGTTATTTTGAGAAGACATTTTCTTATAGGTTCGTTTCTCAGCGGAGTCACGTTTAGGAGTCGCTAGGTAAACTTTAAAACTTGTCTACCGAAAGATATGTCGTGTAAAAGCGGGGAGAGATGAGTGAAAATGAGATGGTTATTTATGATTTAGGAATGTAAATGATAACCATCCAAGTTACAAGACCATATGCGATAAGATATAAGATACGCACGGACACTCGCACACACCTAAGGTAAGCCTCTACCTCCTCGACAACGACACCAAAAATGTTATCATGCAACTTGTAGTTGTCCCAAAAGGTGATCCTATCCAGGATGGTAGAGGTGTTGGACAACTAAAGAGGTGACCTAAGAGAGCCACAATTCCCAAGGATAAATGGTTGTCACACTAATTGAGGCACTCTTCACTTTCGATCAAGCAAATGCAAGACCAAGGGGGAGACCCTAGCTAACCAAAAGAGGCTAGCAAACCTACTCTAGACCTTCTAGGGAAATGTGAAGTTAAAAGGAGAGAGAGATCAAGAGTAAGTGGATCTAGATCTAAAGAATATAAGCAGAGAAATGTAGTTAGGGCTTGGTTGAGGAGGCTTATGGAAGGGAGAAATGCTGAACCATGAAATGAATATGCCACTTATGAGATTAAAGGAATAGATCTAGATAGATCTAATGCCAATAAAAAAAGACCCAAGTGGGGTCCACCCTTAAATTAATGAAAATGAGTGAAATGGGGCCCACAAAGTGAAATTTAAGTATGGAATGGCACTAGGAGGGTGGTTAAGCTATAGATCTGAAGTTTAAATGACAAAGTAGCAACACCTAGATGATAGATCTAGAAAAAGACTAAGAACCCACAAGTGCGACCTCCCTTGGAGACAACCAGTGCTTTAGATCGAGGGGTAAATAGAGTCGGATTCCAACCAAATTTAATCTTTAAGGTTCATTTATTAAATAAGAGGTGGGTTTTCGTTATTATGCCCAAATTATCTCCAGATCTATCAAATCTATATAACTAGGGTTTTAACAATTAGGGTTTGAAATGACCAATGGGTAAAATGCATGAAACATTGAAAACCAATACGTACCTTATAGATATTACCTCAAAAGCTTGCGACCTCCTTGGAAAATGATAATCTTCCCAAAGTGAGGCAATTAAGAGTGAAATCCAGCTTCCCCAAGTAGAATTGCTATCCTTCCAGAGCGACCAATGTGCCCTTGCAAAAAACGATCTATAATGAGAATCGATCAAGCATGAAAGTGACTATATGGGAGAAAAGATGAAACAAGTAGCATCAAGATATCCAAAAGATAGAATAAAGATACTCCCTCAGACAAAGGTTGATCCGAGAGAGAGATATGGGGTTTCCCCACAATAGCGCCATCTTCAATTCACGCTCCTCTTCTACCACACGGCCTCCTTGCAGAAAAACGTTTGGAGCAAGCTAGATCCACAATGATAACATACAGAAAAGATTGTATTCACTTGCCAGAGCATTCATGAAAGCCAAAAGAAGTATATCTGCAAAATAGTATTTTTATTCCAAGAGTTCAAGAGCCCAAAGGTGCCTTTACAATGAGGGGGTCTCTTTCTTAAATATAAATGAGAGTGACCAAAACCCTAACCACTTTATGAACTAGTGGTGGAGATCAAAAGATAAACATAATAGAATCGACGACTATGATGAGCCGGAGCAATAACACATGGATCAACTCACTAAGTGTGGTGCGCACTCACTAAAGTGGCCCTAAGGGGGGGTCACACCACATAAAATATGACTAGGACAAGTGTAAGGAGCACATGGTGGAGCTAGGAGGTATTAATGTCCTTCACTAGCATCACCCCATGGCACAATGATAAAAGATATGACTCAATAACATCACAAAGTGACCAAGTGACCAAATCGTGCCCCGCCACAATGACAGAATAATACATCAAATAACAACCCAGAGAGTGTGTGGACCCCATTGAATGCTGTAAGCTGAGCTGGAAGGTGTGGGATGCATCACAAATGACCTCTGAACAAACCTCATGCCAATTCTTTTCTCAATTTCCCAAATCGATTTCCTCAATGACCTTTTTATCCCCTTTTTAATCCTCAGAAAACCATTGGTAAATCATCAAAATGCTTGTAGCTCTCTTCCTAATGTCCCACACACAAATTTGACTGCACCAAAATGTCTGTAGATAAGGTAATATGGTAATAACAAGTGGCTGCCCCCCCCATCTTCCCAGTAGCGCCCTAGGAGAATGTGCTAGATCAATGCAAATGCAGGACAACCATTTCTGCATGGCAAAACTGGAGAAAGTGGAAATCTGACTATATCATCACTGGAAGTGCCTGTAACTGATATTTGAGTGTCCCAATGGACTCAGAAGGTCCAAATGTACTAGAGATGAGCACTCATACACCCTGTGGCAACCTGTATAATCATCTGTGGTCTCAACCATACCCGGGCAATATAAAAATGATGGTCTAAAACTAATAATAATCATAAAAATATACATCAACCATCATATGAAACCTATGTCCACTGTATGGAACCATCAAAGGTGTATCAAAAGACCATAAATCCTCATCCTCGAACATCACTGGTCCAACTCATCTAAGATCCCCATTGTTGACTTGGTCAAACTAGGTTTGACCAAGTCAACAATGGGGATCTTAGATTAGTTGGACCAGGTTAGAAATACCTGATGCCGCAAGTACAAATGGTTAAGGTATGCCTTTTAATCATTCTAATAGCAAGACTTAAAGTAGGAAGCATCATTTCTTAGTTTGACCAAGTCAACAATGGGGATCTTAGATGAGTTGGACTAGGATAGAAATTCCTGATGCCGCAAGTACAAATGGTTAAGGTATGCCTTTTAATCATTCTAATAGCAAGAATTAAAGTAGGAAGCATCATTTCACTAGTGGTTAATCAATAATCATATCAAATATAAGTTTAAATAATCATTTACTCAAAATAGAATCTCAAGAATATACTCATTTGTAGATGTGAACATTTTGCTAGCAAAGGGTGAGGGTGAAGAATGCAAGGCTAGGATAAGGGAATGACTTGATTGACTCGACACTGTGATACTTCGGATAAGGGAAAGGGAATACATACTTAAGCATATGTCGGATAATAAACACATAGGGAATGGCAGTGTCTCACAGATGGAATAAGTTGTTTAGAGAGGTGCGTATTCAACCTTGGCAAATGTCTACAACTCACATCCAAGTTGAATCCAGCTCCGTGAGGATCTTTGCTAAAACCGGTGTAACTAGGTGCACAACTAACCGTAACTTGAGGTTCTAGCGGACACTTAGAATTAGTTGTCCCTTACTCCATCTCACATCCCAACCCTTAGGCTCCGTGAGGTATTTAATCATTACATTTAATTCATGGCCAATAGTCTTTGGTTTTAGCATACATTTAACCACTACTTTTTAGGCCTTTAGGTCCCTTTGGATTTTGCATGTGCTTAGAAGCACAACTAATTGCAGCTTGCATCCAGGGTGCTTTAACATTTCAATTTCCATAGCCCTCTTTCATTGTGCTGAGAAGCACAATTTTAATTTGTTTCCATGGGCTTGCACAAAAGATAAGATAATAGTTTCCATATGTATGTAATGATGGTAGTACTATTTGCTTCAGGTTTAGCAAACACAACTCAAGCAACTAGAGGGATTATCCACAATCAGGACCAAACATCGAGGCAATCGACTAGAGTGATCGAGGTATCAAATCCAACTCACCTAAGCTCAGGAACCAACACCAGCGGGTTCTCCTGGCCTAGAAGGATCAAGGCTTTGGTAAGTTATGTTGCCAACTCAGAGACGAGACACAAACTAACAGGGATGCTATCCAACATAGAGGCAAAAGTGGGGAGGTCCTCCATATCATAGGATGAGTTGTAAGTCAGGTTGAAAACCAAAGATGGGAGAGAGAATGGATGGATGGGGAAAGTGAAGGTGATGCGTAAGCTAGCAAGCCATAAATGGTGGGAATGATCACGTCCACACTACTAAGAGGGTAAAACCAACTAGTATAAACAAGAGCTTCTAGTTCTGAGTAATAAGACCATTTAGATAGTTATTTACAACCATATTCATATTATACATACATATATATATATATACCGCCAAATCATGACCAGTAGATACTAAGTCAAGCTACTAAGATGACCAAAAGAGCAAGACAATCATAATCAATGTACACTATATACCTGCTAGGCCATATGCCTATACCTTCCATTTGGATCATCAATAACCACTGGATACAGTGTTGTTGAAGCTCTGGGCACTGCACTGCTCTGTATGGAATAAAAGGTCATCTCGGTCATCAAATGTGAGGTCATGAGGCTCAGTCTTGGCATAAGGTTTACTGTTGTCTGATCTGGGGCTGCTCTGATATGTGAGTGATCATGAAAAGTACTGCTCATCATAGGTTGATCTCATCAAAACTATGTAAAGGCCTGACTCAAAAAAATATACAATGAACTACTCTGCAATCATGGTAGCCCGGCTACAATGGATGTGATAATAGGTTTATTTGCTTGAAATAAAGAATCTAACAATGAAATTTATCCTAATCTAGCGGACACGATATTGCAAGGATGGCAAGGCCTTTCACATGCAAGGTGTGGGCAATGTTTATTAACCTTGAATTGAATAAAATAAATTGTGACTTAAACAAGAACTAGCCAGCACGATTTTGCAAGAATGGGCAAAGCCACTTCACTTGCAAGGTGTGGGCAACAAATGAATTAATGCAATGAGAAATAAATCAAATCTTATCTCTTTCTCTTTTGATTACAAGGGTGGGAGAACCCAACTTCCTTTGTAAGCAATGGATGGCAAAGGAAAGTAAATTAACAATTTACCTAGCCACACTATCGTCTTCCTAATGAAGAGGTGGGGCAAATGAATGTAGAAAATGCAAGAAAGAAAAAATAAACTAAGTACACACTCTAGCCCATCTTCACTTGCAATGCAAGGGTGGGCAAGCCCAACCTCCTTTGCATGCAAGGGATGGCTGAAAATGAAACACATGTATATCTTTTGGAAATAAACAATAATTCAAGTTCAAGAGACTCTCTTGAACTTGTTACAACCAAATAATTTTTAGCACATAAGAAATGGTGAAAAATGTGAGAAATAAGAGAGATTTTGACCCTTTTCTTGCAAGGGACTTGGGATGGCTTCTTTAGGATCTCCTTTGCACTTAGTTGAGGCCAAATTTTGACAGAGTTTCCCCTTGTGCTGCTAAAAATTTGCACAAAACAACAATGGTGTGATCCTTAGAACCCCTTTACATGTGAGATTTTTAACTTAACATGCATAGCTTAGCTTACCTGAGTCAAGTGAAGGTATATGGAGTGAATTACATACACAAAGAAGAAAGGGGGTCTTTGTGAAATAACTATCATCGCAACATAGAGTGTAATTTGTATCCTTCACTTTCAAGAGTTAATATTTTTGGATTTTTCTTCCACACGTGTACCTAGGAAGTGTTGTCATGGGTCATCCATCCTCACACCTTCATATTGTGATCCCTTTTTATTTTTCTTTATTTCTTTGACTTCGGTGCTTCTTTCATTTGCAGTTTTGCTTAGCCTTTTCATTAGCTTAGTCCCTTTTGCTTTAGATTTGGCTTAGACAAACTAGGACAAGGGAACTTGGCTTTTGCGATGGGGAGTATGTGCCACGATATTTTCCTTTGCATTTAATTTATCAGCAGCTTCCTTTTTTTTGGAGTAAAAGTTTCTTTTAACTTGATTTGAGGCATTAATACATTGGAGTAGTGGCGAGACCATATGTTGTTACTAATAACAGATTATTCACAAAGAGGAAAGTGAAGGGGATGGGTGAATTGGCTTAGCAGAATGAAAATGGCTAGGTAAAATGTGGTGGAATGAATGAAATCACATGACTCAGTTCACCAAGGTACATATCAACATCGTAATAACATTCATTAAACAAGAAGAGTAACACCAAGGTTAAACTAAAGACAAGTAACAATTTAAGTACATACGTTAATTTGAAAGCATATATGTAATATCTCATGCTAACATACCATCATGCCAGAAAACATGCTAAGTAAAGATGAGGGTTAGAGGTATCACAACACAAGGGGATGATGCTCTGTCTCTGGCTAGGCATATCAAGGACCATGGACCATCTGATGCTGTTGGAAAGACCTTTGACCAATGATCTATAGTGAAACCATAAATCTCATCTAGGGAACAACTGATCAACATTTGCCCCTTGTTGAAAGAGGGGTAACACATAATTTAGGAGACTTCCCCAGTTATGTGTCTATGGGAAGCCTTGAAGTTTCCCATACTAATGAATCTGGGGCCCAGAGGGTTTCCAGTCCCCCAGACATCCCTCCAGACCCTACCGCAATAGCCTCACTCCCTTTCCATATTCTCCTTGCAATACCATCAATGGCCTCCATCGAGCACTTAGTTTCCTGAAGAAGGACCACCATGGGTTTTTCTCTCTTGATCTTATTTCTTAGCATTCTGATTTTTTGGGGCCTTCTGATTCCCCTTATATTCCAGGACATAATCTTCATTGGGACAATTTTTTGAGGGAACCTTTTATAGTCTGATACTGCCCTGAGTCCATCAGCATTGCTCCTACCGCCATGATTCTGTATCGATTGGAATATTTGATGAATAAAGATGCTCTTTTGCCAACATGAGGTGAACTTGTTGAGGAAATGATGCTGGATTGAATTATAATTATCATATTCTGTGTAGATGAATGCTAGTATTAGATCAAAGGTGAATCTTCACTATTTGAAGTGATATTTATATAGAAAATCTGGAAATAATATAATGCAATAAACCTCTTAAACGAATTTGCTATCAGTCCATTAAACCCTATCCATCCTATGTATGTTTGGACTTAATTTGTTTAGGGATTACCCCTCTTGAGCTAGATAGGAGAGCTAGCCCAAAAGAGAGAAAGGTAAGGCCACCGAGGTTACAGCGGGTAGCTTATCTAAAAGTCATCTTTGGGTTCCCACAAGTGTGGTTAGGAATTTTAAATTAAGAGAGAACTTGGGAGGTAACAACGGTGAAATTGCATAAAGTACAATCACCTTCTCAAAGCTTAATGTAATAATTTTTTATAGTCATAGTTTGAATTGGCATTGGATATATTTGGTGTTTCATAGTGTTGTTTCTACTATGTGACATGCATGTGTTGGGCCAAAGGTCAACTTGTCTATCTAGTTGGTGTATCTCATAGATTGATTATTCATAATTCTTTTCCTTCTGCTTTATGTAGAACTTTAGTTACCACACCATGACATATTATTCCAGCCATATATGCCAATGTCTTAAAAACCGGTCAATTCAGAATTGGAACTGGTTGAGTTGACCGGTCTAATCCTCATCAACCTCGAACTAGGAAAAAAATCGGCCCAGAGGTCGGTTTGATACCGAACCGACTGAGTCAAGTTCGGTATCAAACCAGTCTCGGGGCCGAGTTTTTTCCTAGTTCGAGGTTGATGAGGATTATACCGGTCAACTCGGCCAATTCCAGAGTTGACTGGTTTTTAAAAAATTGGGATATATGACTGGAATAATGTCATGGTGTCTTGAATTAGTCGGTTCGGTACCAAAATGTCCTCAAACCGATCAGTTCCGCATTAACTCAGCTAAGTTAATCTGATTTTGCCGAGGGTGCACGCATGGAGGCTGGACATTGATTTTTTTTTTGAATTGACCAATTTTGTACAAGTGACATTGAAGTCAGTAATATTGAATGGTAAAGTTATTCTTAAAGTTCCGTTTTACTTAAATTATTAACAATACCATTAATAATTTAATTGTTTTAGGATGTTTGAGAGTGGTTCCAACCTCATCGGACTTCATATGCAAAAAGTAGAATTTTAGATCCCATTCAGAATTCAATAGACTTAATAGTTTTCAGGATTTCAGAATTACAATGTTTCCACTAGATTCTATCATGTATGAGGGTAAGGGATTGTAATTTAATCAAGCATATCAAACACTCTATGTACCTTGATGTTGGTGGTGTTGATGCCTAATTGTTGAAGTTGATTGAACTCCTCTGTCATGACCTTAATAAAAATGTACCCTTTGATCAAGCAAAATAACTTATTAAGCATGGGAAGTTTTTTCTACCTTATTTTAACACTTGGATTAGGAAGTTTCATCAAAATTGTAGGGTGTTGACGAATCTCCTTGGAGGATCATCTTCAAGATTCAAGGTTGAGGCAAGGGCTAGAGCCTAGAGGAGGGGGGAACGAGGTGCTATTGATGAATAGGATCCCAATATAGGCAATGATTTTGATGATTATGTATTTCAATTTTGATTTAGATGTGTATCATATGTATCATGCTTGGTGCCCTTTTGATATATTCACCCTTACATGGTATATACATGAGTAGACTTTGCATATTTTGTCTCTAATGGTTTGGAATCATAGCTTGGAATCTTAAATATATTTTTTTCTTTAAAATTGTAAAATTTTATGTATTTTTTAGTAGTCCAAGTCATTGAAATCAAACCACTCCGAGTCATTGCCGGTCCCAGTTCCGAGCCAAGTTGACGCTCGGCCGGTTCAAAGTCCAGTTCCAAGTTTTAAAACATTAATATGTGCTTGAAGTACATCTGTGTATGTGTCTGAACTACTTATATCCAGATACTGTGAATTCTTTCTATTTCCTAGGTTACATTTCTCATTGTAGCTTTTGAAGAAAATATAATTATTATTTGGAATATCTGTGTAGCAATCATGTAAGGACTTGATGCTATTTTGAATTTACAGGCACACATACATGAACTGATAAATGTTTGTTTTCTGTAGTTGTGTTTTTCTTGGTATATTTGATGAGGTCAACAGTGGGCAGACGAACACGGAAACTTCTAGTTCTCCTTTGTGAAGTACATTTTGCACTCCTGTACCTACTTCAGCTAGATTTGATTTCTGAGGCTCTGGACTGTAATGGGGATTCAATAAGGTCAATTCTCTTTCAATTGGGTAGGTGATGTTTCCTTTTTTGTTGAAAGAACTTGTCTATTGTTTGTGCATCATGGTAACAATAATCATTGTTAAGGTCCCTTTTGCAGCTGCTAGTTTATCAGGCACAACTAAATTAAAAATTGCCTAAGGTTGGCCTGAACTTGAAATAATTTATAAGCATGCAGATTTAGGAACTACCTTTGAGACACTGTCTACAGATTTTAGAAGGAAAATCCAATAACATTTTGGTCATATTAGTTTCCCTCTAATGTGTTAGTGTATAATATTGGCTCGGGTCTTATTATCATAAATTCATGATAACAATATATTATATTATTATTATATACTTGGGGTTTGACTGAATAGTCACAACCCTTTCCTGTATTGCAATATATAATTGAGTAATTTCCCATTGTATTGAGATCATCACTTATGGAATGGTGTGTTTTTTATATATTTGCCTACAGGCACATATCAATGAGCTACATTATCATCCTTGTAAAAGGAAATCCGGTTTAAAACTTCAGATGGTACAGAGCCACATTTCCAGAGTAAATGTTTCCCTGTGAGTCTTTGGCAATGTGAAGAAGACTGTGTGCACCTTGGTTGATTTCTTCTCCTTATTAAGTCAATGTTATTGCAAATGAAACATGTGTAGCTTGTATCCAATTAAAATTCCCATGGATCTTCCATATGTTTCATTTAACAAATTTTCAAGTGTGGTATATTGATTCCACATTTGACACCTTGAACAAGTTGGTATGTTGTAATTCTAGTATACGTTAGCATGTTGTTAAGATTCAATATGCTAAGATAGATAACATCAGTATTCAATTCAATTTCACAACAATAGCATATACAGGATCACTGAAAGAATAACAAGCACATCATAAACACAAGAGACACAATTTTATCCTGGGAAACCCTCTAGGGGAAGAAAACCCAGCAAAACTTCCTCAATATAGATCAAAAGTACAAAGACAAAACCCCAAACAAGTGCTCCTTCTCCTTGCAGATATCTCTCTCTCTCTCTCCTATGCGAATTACACAAGTGACTGTGTGTGTGAATGAATGAATAAATGAGAGAGCCTAGCTCTCTTTTTATACATTCACTTCTACTTTAATTTTACAACTTGACATGTCGGCCTCAACTAACTTTACCACTCAACTTAATGCTGACTGGGCCGACTCCTCTAGGGGACTTAAAAACTCCATTACATTTTACTCTAGGGGGATCTATTGCCCCAACTTACAAGGGAGGATTTACCTCATGACTCTATGATGACCAAATACAATAATAACATCCCGACGGAGGAATAAAACATCTCTGCATAAATTACAATAATAAAATACAATAGAATATTCTTCGAAGTTACAATATTTCAACACTCCCCCTTAACGAGAAGGGTATTCTACTGACAACAACAACATAAACTGTAGGAGCAAGGAGAGAGAGCATCATCAACAACATCGAGGTGATACATCTATAAATCATCGGAAGTTTTCTTCAACATCATTAGCGACTGGAACAGTTACTGGAATATCTTCAGTACTGGAGCATCATCTTCTACAACACTGAGTCTTCATCTTCTGCAGCACTCGATCACTCGATCGTCTACAACAACACTTGATATTTCGATCAGCAACATTTTGATCTTTCGATCAGCAACAACATCTTAATCTTTCGATCAGCAACGACATCTTGATCGTTCGATCAGCAGCAACATCTTGATCTTTCGATTAGCAACATCATCTGCAACAACATAACTTGCAACACACATGATCCAATTACGGGATGATCAATCCCTCTCACTTTACGACATAAGTCCAAGGACGATGCAATCCTATCCACATAACGGAGACAAACGTCTGCGGATCACTTTAGGACTAATGTCCAAGGATGATACAATCCCACCACATCACTGAGACAAAATTCTGCGAATCACTTTAGGACTAATGTCCAGGGATGATACAGTCCCACCACATCACGTAGACAAAAGCTTGCGGATCACTTTAGGACTAATGTCCAGGGACGATACAATCCCACCACATCACGGAGACAAAAGTGCGCGGATCACTTTAGGACTAATGTCCAGGGATGATACAATCCCACCACATCACGGAGACAAAAGTATGCAAACCACTTTAGGACTAATGTCCAGGGGTGATACAATCCCACTGCAATATCATCATCACTGCAACTACATTACGAAGACAAAAGTTTGCGGATCACTTTAGGACTAATGTTTAGGGATGATACAATTCCACTGCAACATCATCATCATTGCTCCCCCTTTTGAGGAAGGTCCTTTCGAACCACACCAAGCTTGTCACGGAAGTACTCAAACTTCACTCGAGACAGAGGCTTAGTCAACACATCAACAACTTGCTCATCTGTGATCACATACTGGAGCTTTATAGCTCCCTTCTATACCATATTCCGTATGTAAAAATATCGGATTTCTATGTGATTTGACTTGTCATGGAACGTTGGATTCTCCGTCATCTTTATACAACTCTGGTTGTCACATAGAATCACCGTGGTATCCAACCTTAGGTCAAATAGACCTGACATCAACTTTCAAAGCCATATGGCTTCACAACTTAGCAGAACAAGCTGCTATATACTCTGCTTCAGCTTGTGCTGAGAGCAACACTGGACTGCTTCCTGCTAAACCATGAGATCATGGCGGATCCTAGACAATAACATCCACCTGAGGTGCTCTTCCTATTTGTATAACCATACAATCTGTAGTCATGATCTCCAACATAGTATAAACCAAGGTCTATCGTACCTTTCAAGTACCTCATCACATGCTTTGCAGCTACCAGGTGAACACGTATAGGCTCAACTAGATACTGACTCAGGGTGTTCACATCAAAGCATATATCTGGACTGGTATTCGTCAAATACATCAACGAACCAATCATTTGTCTGTAAACTATAGAACAAGGTTTTAAAAATCGGAATCGGTCGAGGGTCAACTCGGAATCGGGATCGGAATCGGTAATGAATCGGTAATAAATCGGTCGATTTGCTCAAAAATACATAAAATATTGAATTTTTTAAGAAAAACAATATTTTCAAGATTCTAATTCATGATTCCATAGCATTAGAAACAAAATATCCAATCTCTGCTCATGTATATACCATATAAGAGTCAATATATCAAAATGGCACAAAGTGTATTGTGCAATACATATCTAGGTGACTGGAACTGGAACAAAATAGTGAAAATACATAATCCATGAGGCCTATAGGCTATATGGCCAATAGAGTCCAAAAAATAGCATGATATATAGTCAACTACATCAATTGAACTGATCAAACTCATCACCACTGCTACGGCAAGGTGTAGAAGTAGAACTAGAACCAAAAGAACCCGAAGCTGAAGGACTAGCAAAGGCATCAAGATCTGGCTCAATCTCAGGCTCCTCAGGCTCAAGCACACGGTCATCTACTACTGCAGTAGTAGTACTGGCTGAATGCCTACTCCTACGTCGTCGTCGCCTATAAGTAAGAGGTCCTGGTCCACTAGTGCCTGCTGTGGCTGGAATATCGGGATCCACACCTGTATGAACTGATGGCATCGGCAATAGAGGATCTGAATCTATATGAGGCTGCAGCAAGTCCTCCAACTCAACATCCAGATCATCACCAAACTCTGCATCTGCGGTCTCCACTACCCAATCTGAGGTAGGATCTATATCATCTAACAGAATGGGATCCGTATCAGGTCTTTTGTTCATCAACTGGTTGCGTCTGAGTCGCAGGTTGTACTGCACGAAGACTGGATCATTTAACCATTTCTGCTCTAAACAGTTTCTCTTCTTCGTGTGAATCCGCTCAAACAAAGACCAATTGCGCTCACACCCAGAAGCGTTGCAGGTTTGACTCAGGACCTGAATTGCAAACTTTTGCAATTGTTTTGTATGATTACCAAATGCCCTCCACCATTGTGCTGCAATTGCAAATGAGAAAGGGTCAAGGCAGTGAATTCAACAAATTAGATTGTAAATTTGGCTAAGAAATTAAGAATCCAGGTATTTACATTTTACAATTTAAACTTTAAACTTTAAAGTTAAACAACATAATTTAAAATTTTAATAAAACAATGGAATTGTTTACCTGGCTGGCCCTTCTCTATTGCATTTTTAGCCACACTTTTTCCGAAGAGACCTATGGCCTCTCTGAAAGAGGTGATCTGCAGATGTATCTCCAATTGGGTCACCTCACTTGGGACCATGCGCTCAAGGCAAGGATACAATCCATCCACTATCTCCCCACTCGGATCAGCATCAATGTCATCTCTATATCGATACTTTGGGTTCAGGAAATACCTAGTTGCATGTATAGGGCGATGGAGTTGATTGTTCCATCTCCTATCAATGATCTCCCAAATAGGCCCATACTTGGATACTCTATCTTTGTATGCTGCCCTTATTTGCTCCTTTGCCTGATCCATAGCTTCATAAATGTATCCCATGGCCAATTTTTCCCCATCCACCAACCGCAACACCTTAACAAGTGGCTCAGTAATTGCCACAACCTCTGCTGCTTTTTTCCAAAATGATGAGCTTGTAATTCTCCTCTTTGTGTCTCTTCCATCTTGGGTGCAAGCCCAACTAGATGAATTCCATTCATCACTTGAAAACATCTTCTCCAATTTATGTGCTTGGGAAAGGAGAGATTGCAACGTGAGGAAGTGAGTTGCAAATCTTGTAACTGCGGGCCTAACAAGCTCCTTGCCCTGTGTGTGTCTCCTCATCAAGCTCAATACCCAACCATGGTTGTAGATGTACCTGGTGATGTTTTTGGCCCAATCCACAGTGTACTTGATCCAATCCTATTTGCATACATCCTCAAGCATGAGGTCTATGCAATGTGTTACACATGGGGTCCAGAATATGGTTTTATGTTTTTCCTCTAACATCCTACCAGCAAGAACATAGTTAGAGGCATTATTGGTGATGACCTGCACAACATTATTTGCCCCCACCTCCTGAGCAATCTCATCCAAAAGATGAAATAACAGATTTGCATCTTTCACCTGATCAGATGCATCACATGATTTCAAAAACATGGTTCCCCGTGGGCAAGATACAAGAAAGTTTATAAGGTGTCGCCCCCTCCTATCTTTCCATCCATCCGACATGATAGTGCATCCTGAATTTACCCATGAAGCTTTGAAATCCTTCAGGTATTCTTCTATGGAAACAATCTCTTTTTGCAAAAGAGATCCCCTCAAGTCATGCATACTAGGGCCTTTGAAGCCCTTTTCAGCTGCTACAACTGAATCCCACATAGGTTTGTAATAAGAAGAGCGGGCAACATTGAATGGGAGATCAACATCATACCACCATCTTGCAATGTACTCATGGGCAGCTTCTTTGTACTGCTTCTTCCAATGCTCATCTAAGGTGGGTTGAATTTCTGTTGGATGTTGCATATGAGAAGCATTCACACTGGCAGAAGTGGTGGGAGGTGTGAAATAGTCGTCAATGCTAACCCTCTTTTTGGCTTTGCCCTTATCTTCTGTAGTCTTGGATGGCGGAACAAACTGGAAAGGATCCCTAAGAGTGGTAGAAGGGATAGATGAAGAGCCTTCATTTGAACCAAGGGCATAGGTCCCACCCATCATTTCAACAAGCCTCCTCTTCCTCCCTACTTCTTCCTCTATCTCTCTTTGCTTAGCCTTTCCCTCTTCAAACTTCTTGAACTAATCTTGCATCTCAATTCTAATCTGCCCAATAACATCCAATGGGGCTTCACATGCCTTAACTTGGCCTTTGATGGCAGCCAAGTGCTGTTTAAGCCTGTAAATTCCCCCACCCTTAATCAACTTCTTGCAATACTTGCAATAAATGTCCCCCTGAACAACATCTGCATGGATCCATGCAGGATCTTTTGCTTTTGGGGGCATGATTTTGAGAATCTGATCTGCAATCCAAACAAAACAAGAAAAGATTAAATTAATTCTATCCAGGATTAATTCTGTTATTTGAGATTCTAAAAATTCTATCTCGCATTTAGGCAATTTTTTAAAAATGTGCTCTTTGTTTTTTAAAAAATTTAAAATTAAATTAAACTTTAAATTTTAAAATTAAAATTAAATTTTAAAAAAAAAAACTCTGCTCTCCGTGTAATTTTAAAATTAAACTTTAAATTTTAAATTAATTTAAAAAATTACATTGAACTTTAAATTTTAAAATTAAAATTAAATTAAAAAAAAAATGTGCACAACACACTGCACAGTCATAGAGGTATGATACCTTGCTGTGCACAGCACACTCCCCACACAGTCGAGAGCTCCGCAATGGTGACAGGGCAGTCCAGACTCCACACCTTTCTGTTTTTAAAATTTTAAAATTTAAATTAAAGTTTAAAATAAAATAAAATTAAAGAAAAAAAAATGTGCAGGAATTTGGAAATACCTATGTGTGCTGCAGCGTTGCTGTCCACCGACTATATCCTGCTGCTGCGTTGCACTGCACTCCCACTGCCACAGCCACACTCCCACACTTAAACTGCCACACTCCCACACTCCCACACTCCAAGTCTCCACTCCCACGGACCCACAGTGACACAGTCCACTCTCCCACACTCCAACTTCCAAGTTTGCCGGTGCCGCCCACAGTCCTCACTCGCGCTCTTCTTCCAAGTGCAATAGGAGCAATAGGGGTCGGGTTGGGTAGGTTAGAGGTAGTTTAGCCTTTTAGGTTTAAAATTTAACTTATAAAAATTAAAAAAATAATAAAAACCCACACGGGGCCCACACGCAAAAACTCGGTCCGATTTTTTACTTGAATCGGTCAAACCGGTTTTTTCAGATGAATCGGCCGATTTTTCAGATGAATCGGTTAAATCGGTCCAACAAACCGGTTTGGAGGCAGATTTGAACCGGGCAGGTGATAAATCGGTGAATCGGCGGATTTACAAACCGATTTCACCGATTTTTAAATCACAGCTATAGAAACCATCGTCCATCATCCCAGATCTCTACTTCACATTTTCCTTGGCTAAGGAAAAATCTCATCTGATCTCAACCACATATCCAATCATAAGAATCATGCCAAGATTCATTAACTCTGAGATCTACTCCCTCTGAAGTGGAGTCTTCTACATCTGAGTATTGTCCTCCCTTTGTGACTGAACATCATGCACACTCTGCATTGAGTGATCTTCTGCATATCTATCTGTGCCATCTCCCGTTAGATGGGTTTACTGATATGAGCCTCAAGATCACTCGAACTCTATGGTGAGTTCCTTCTTGCATCCATGTGAGAGAAGCGTGTCATCTGTATATAGAAACCATCTTCAACCTTGTAGCAAAGGTTGAAATCCGCATCACCCGTGGTGATCATCAAGCTCATCAAATGACTATCGATCCTGGGTACCTGTTGAACCCGTACAAAGCCTTCTTCAATCATGTGATTCTCTTTCAAATATTGGGAGTTTGCTCGATATGCATTTCTTCTTCAATTACACCATTCAAGAGAACGGTCTTGTCATCCATGGGTGTAATCTATCTCTAGAAGTGTGTCTAGCCACTGGAGCAAACATCTCATCATGATCCTCTCCCTCTTTCTAAGAGAATCCTCTAGCCACGAGCCTTGCTTTGTACTTCTATAGTATGTTTGATTTGTAAGTCTTCTTGTTGAACAGTCATCACTTGTTCTTTGGAACGAGTGTTCATCATCCTTCTTTTGTAGATCACAGCACATGATCTTTCCTACAAATCAAATTCAATTACATGATTAGTAACACTTCATAATCATCAAATCATGTTGACATTTCATTGATAACCTATTATGCATACTGATATGATTCACCTAGTTATGCAACTATCTTGACCAATACTTTGGCACAACACTTTTCCATATCCTGTATGCATACAGTGGCTATCTAGATTCCTTCCATCTCTACCAGAACATACTATCAAGAGCATGCACAGCTCCCAGCATGTTAGCAAAGAGGTTTAATTCTAGACAAGCAACAATGGAATGTTTGCCCAACTTACCCATCATATGCATATTAGTAGTATACCGTTCAATGCTATATGAATGCTTACACTATGCATGATATATTTCCTGATTCTAGGAATACAAATATGCATACAACTATTACGAGCAATATCATTAACTATTCAGAGATTCAAGAAGTAATTCAAATAACAACTCAAATATTTATCTTTTATGTTTGTGTGGTTGCCTCCCTCTTGATCTCTATTTTATCTTTATGATAGCATCATGATTATATGTCTTTGAACTTCTATCCATCCTGTACCACTATGCATGCTTAGGTGTGAACTAATTTCATCATTGTGTCATCCTCAAGATCTCACACATTCTTTAGTATAATCTCAATACTATCAAAACATTATAATCCTAAATAATCTTAAACATGTATGGTCATGATCATTTCATACATAGGTAATTTATCACAAGCACTAGTATTCAAGGTTTCATGGAGTACTTCTTTTACTCATGCATATTCTTATTTGACCACAAGACTCTTCTAGTTTGTCATATCGTTAATCAAACCAAGAAACATAATATGCCTAAACCCTTGATTACTTAAACTTCTAACTTCAAGAATAATCATTATCAATCATACAAAAGTATACTTATCTAAGATCCTAACACAAAGTAGGATTCTTACTCGATATAGGAAAACATACCTGGATTAGCATGCTTGCTAGTTATGCCTAACATACCTAAACAGTATCTTCTTTGTTCTCTTCAAAGATTTAGAGATCTTGTGCTAGTAACCTGCATCTCTTAAATCTCATATGTTAGGTGTATTATAAATTTAGAACCAAATCGTACATACCTTGTAAGTAGAGCTTCTATGTGATCAAAGACTATGGATGAGTCTTTTGTCTTCATGTCATCATGGCTATATATTCTTGATCTAGAACTTGATTTGTCTTTCTTCAGGTACCTTTCATGTTAGCAGACAACATCCTCCTCATACAACACCACAAGTGCATTAGTACAATCATATGTGTCATAACCCTAATCAATGAATGTCTTCTATCATTCGCATGCATTCATGATTTTACTAAGGTGATCATACAAGTCTAAAAATTAATCGTGATTGTACTAACCTCAATAATATGAAGACAAACATATCATGAACTTAATCATCAGATAAATGAAACAGATTTCAAAACATACCTGCATCTCTTCAAGTCATACATGTCGAGATTGCTTGTAGTATTCTCTATAAGGGTAAAACCCTAATCGTCCAAGGTAGATCACTTGTAAACATCTTATATTTAAACCTCCTTCATTGCTTCCCTATGAGTCTCCCAACTTTGCTAGGGTTTCTTCTTACTTGTAGAATCCAAAAACCCTAATTTTTAATCTCCTTCCTCCTACAACATTTGATGGAAGATTAATATCTATGATGAAGGGATTCCAAATCCAATTTTAAAGTTTCCAATGTTGCATCAGGTGTCTCCAACATTGTATCAGGTCCTTCCATACCTAAAAAACTGAAAACCCTAAGTGAGAACTTCTTCCTCTTCTTTGATTTCCTCCGTTGAGCTATTTTAGATGTGCTTTATTGTTTCTGGTGTATCTCTGAAATTTCAGATCCTCAGGGTCTAAAACTTTGGCCTGTGGTAGCCTGACCTGTCATCTTTCCAACCCCACAAATTTGAGCTTCATTGGTTTCTCCATGAGAGAGATATGATAGGCTTCCCAACATGACCTGTTTAAGGGATGAAACAGCATAGCAAACTTGTATGGCGTGCCACGTGTCACTGTTTCAACTTCGGCCTCTGAAATTCAGACCTGTGAAACTACAGTCCGTGTCCTAACTGTCACGTTTTACGGAATTCCATTTGGATCTTCCTAGCCCGAGATATGACCTTTTTTCCTAGGTCACCTGTTTAGGGCTGCATTCTGGAAGAGACAGAAACCCTAACTTGTACATATCATATCTTACAAAGTACAACGAATCTGGAGTTAATTTTTTTATACCAGGTACATGTATGTCTGATCTTCGTCCTGTCAAAGTTTCAGATCCTGAACCCTCGCAAAACTAAATTTATAGAGAAAGTTACACGATGACTAGTTTTTTCTATACAAAGCCCTAGCTTTCAAATTGTCGCAAGTGAAACAAGTGTCGTAAATGCCATACATTGCCTTCTTTCATGCTAGCTCTGAAACCATGTTAAGATTCAATATGCTAAGATAGATAACATCAGTATTCAATTCAATTTCACAACAATAGCATATACAGGATCACTGAAAGAATAACAAGCACAACATAAACACAAGAGACACAATTTTATCCTGGGAAACCCTCCCTGGGAAGAAACCCAACAAAACTTCCTCAATATAGATGATCAAAAGTACCAAGACAAAACCCCAAACAAGTGCTCCTTCTCCTTGTAGATCTCTCTCTCTCTCCTATGCGAATTACACAAGTGAGTGTGTGTGTGAATGAATGAATAAATGAGAGAGCCTAGCTCTCTATTTATACATTCACTTCTACTTTAATTTTACAACTTGACATGTCGGCCTCAACTAACTTTACCACTCAACTTAATGCTGGCTGGACCGACTCCTCTAGGGGACTTAAAAACCCCATTACATTTGACTCTGGGGGGATCATTGCCTCGACTTACAAGGGAGGATTTACCTCATGACTCTATGATGACCAAATACAATAATAACATCCCGACGAAGGAATAAAACATCTCCGAATAAATTATAATAGAATATTCTTCGAAGTTACAATATTTCAACATATGTCACCATGTGGCATTCAACCCCTTAAATGCTAGGAAATGTATCTTGTTAATTTCACATCATTTTGCATTTACTGCTTTGTATTTGATATATGTGGTGCCTTCTGCTACTTTATCAAGATTCAAGAATGATAAATCTTGCATATTTCTGGAGCGATGGTAATCGTCAATCAACAATATCATAATCCAATGATGACTGGCTGAAAAGGAAGAAATTTAAAAAAGAATAACAAATATGAATGATTAAAAGGAGTCTAATTAAAATCTGGAAACGAGATGCTTTAGACTAATACAATTTGGAAATTACCTTTTTTCTGAAATAAATTGATTGTTGGAAAATGTAGAAAATTTAAAACATAAAACAAATTTTGATATTCGAGAATGTAAATAAAGTGAAATGAGTCTAATTTAAGGTTTGGAAATGAAATGTATAGACTTAAATGCAAGATGGAAATATAATTTTTTTTAAATTAACTTATTGGAAAATATAAGAAACTTAGAACACAAATTGAATAGAATTTCCAGAGTGCAGAAAATGCATTTTGTCTAGTTTAACATATAAAGAAAAGGTTTCTAGAAAAACTGCTTTGCTAGAAAAATAAATTTCCTGTTGGAAAACTAATCCTACAGGATTATGGTGGAAATGTTAATATTGTAAATATTTAGCTATGATGAGTCATAGGGAATCTGAAGAGTCGTAGGAAAATGAGAAACGTACCTTTGGAATTAGAAATGGTCACTCCTCCCCTTGTATAATAAGATATTCTCGATCAAATACAAACCAATTTAGCTTGGAGTTATTCCAGATATAATAGCGGTATTGTTATCACACAACTTGTAGTTGTCGCAAAAGGTGATCCTATCCAGGATGGTAGAGGTGTTGGACAACTAAAGAGGTTACCCAAGAGAGCCACTATTCCCAAGGATAAATGGTTGTCACGCTAATCGAGACACTCTTCACTTTAGATCAAGCAATTGCAAGACCAAGGGGGAGACCCTAGCTAACCAATGGAGGCTAGCGAACCCACTCTAGACCTTATAGGGAAATGTGAAGTTGAAAAGAGAGAGAGATCAAGAGTAAGTGGATCTAGATCTAGGGAATATAAGTGGACAGTGGAGTTAGGGCTTGGTTGAGGAGGCTTATAGAAGGGATAAATGCTCAACCATACATTAAGTATGCCACTTATGAGTTTAGAGAAATAGATCTAATGCCAACCAAAAAGACCCAAGTGGGGCCCACCCTTAAATTAAGGAAAGTGAGTGAAATGTGGCCCACTAAGTGAAATTTAAGTTGGGATGGCACTAGGGGGGTGGCTAAACTATAGATCTAATGTTTTGAAGACAAAGTAGCAACACCCAGATGATAGATCTGGAAAATGACCACTAACCCACAAGTACGAACTACCTTGGAGAGATCTAGTGCCTTAGATCGAGGGGTAAATGGAGTTGGATTCCCACCAAATTTGGTCTCCAAGGTTCTTTAATTTACTTTAAAGTGGGTTTTAATTATTACGCCCAAATTATTGCCAGATCTATAAAACTAGGGTTTTAACAATGAGGGTTTGAAGTGACCAATGGGTAAAATGCATGGAAACCAATACGTACCTTATAGATCTTACCTCAAAAGCTTGCGTCCACCTTGCAAAATGATAATATTCCCAAAGTGAGGCAATCAAGAGTGATATCCAGCTTCCCCAAGTAGAATCGCTATCCTTCCAGAGTGACCAGTGCGCCCTTCCTTGCCAAAAACGATCTATAATGAGAATCGATCAAGCATGAAAGAAACTATAAGGAAGAAAAGATGAAACAAGTAGCATCAAAATGTCACGAAGATACAATAAAGATACTCCCTGTCCCTGAGACAAAGGTTGATCCGAGAGGGAGATATTGGGTTTCCCCACAATAGCACCCTCTTCAATTTGCCCTCCTCTTCTACCACATGGCCTCCCTGCAGAAAAAACGCTTGGAACAAGCTAGATCCACAATGATAACATCGAGAAAAGATTTTATATTCACTTGCAAGAGCATTCATCAAAGCCAGAAGAAGTAGATTTGCAAAATAGTATTTTTATTCCAAGAGTTCAAGAGCCCAAAGGTGCCCTTACAATCAGGTGTTCTCTTCCTTAAATAGGAATGAGAGAGACCAAAACCATAACCACTTTATGAACGAGTGGTGAATATCAAAAGATAAACATAATACAATCAACGGATATGATGAGCCGGATCAATAACACATGGATCAACTCACTAAAGGATGTGTGCACTCCTTAGAGAGGCCCTAATGGGGGTCACACCACATAAAACATGACTAGGACAAGTGTAAGGAGCACATGGTGGGGCTAGGAGGTATTATTATCTTTCACTAGCATTACCCCATGGCATAATGACATAAGATATGACTCAATAATAATAAAAAGTGACCAAGTGACCAAATCGTGGCCCCCCTCAATGATAGAATAATACATCAAATAACAACCCGGAGAGTGTGTGGACCGCACTGAATGCTGTAAGCTGAGCTAGGAGGTGTGGGATGCATCCCAAATGACCTCTGAACAAACCTCATGCCAATGCCCTACCTCATTTGCCCAAATCGATTTCCTCAGTGACCTTTTTATCCCATTTTTAATCCTCAAAATACCACCTGTAAATCATCAGAATGCCTATACCTCTCTGCCTAGTGTCCCAAACACAAATTTGACTGTACAAACATGTCTGGAGTTGGGGTAATATGGTAATAACAAGTGGCTGGACCCTCCATCTCCTTAGTAGCGCCCTAGGAGAACGTGCTAGATAAATGCAACTGCTGGACATGCCATTTCTGCATGGCAAAACTAGAGAAAAGTGGAAATCTGACTATATCATCACTGGAAGTGCTTGTAACTGATATCTGAGTGTCCCGATGGACTCAGAAGGTCCAAAAGTACTAGAGATGAGTACGCATACACCCCGTGGCAATATGTATGATCATCTGTAGTCTCAACCATACCCGAACAATATAAAAATAATGGTCTGAAAATAATAATAACCATAAAAAAATACATCAATCATCATATGAAACCTGTGTCCACTGTATGGAATCATCAAAGGTGTATCAAAAGACCATAAATCATCATCCTCGAACATCACTGGTCCAACTCATCTTGGATCCCCATGGTTGACTTGGTCAAACTAGGTTTGACCAGGTCAAGACTGATCAAAATATGACCCAGGCTAGAAATGCCTAATGCTGCAAGTGCAAATGGTTAAAGCGTGCTCTTTTAATCATTCTAATAGCAAGACTTGAAGTAGTAAGCATCATTTCACTGGCAGTTAACTAATAATTATATCAAATATAAGTTCAAATAATCATTTACTCAAAATAGAACATCAAGAATATACTCATTTTGTAGACGTGAACATTTTTCTAGCAAAGGGTGAGGGTGAAGAATGAAGGCTAGGATAAGGGGGTGACTTGACAGACTCAACACTGTGATACTTTGGATAAGGAAAAGGGAATACACACTTAAGCATATGTTGGATAATAAACACACAGGGAATGGTAGTGTCTCACAAATGGAATAAGTTGTTTAGAGAGGTGCTTATGCAACCTTGGCAAATGTTTACAGCTCACATCCAAGATGAATCCAGCTCCGTGAGGATCTTTGCTAGAACCGCCATAACTAGGTGCACAACTAACCGTAACTTGAGGTTCTAGGGGACACTTAGAATTAGTTGTCCTTACTACATCTCACATGCCAACCCGTAGGCTCCGTGAGGTATTTAATCTTTACATTTAATTTCTGGCCAACAGTCTTTGGATTTAGAATACATTTTAGCACTACTTTTTAGGCCTTTAGGTCCCTTTGGATTTTGCATGTGCTTAGAAGCACAACTAATTGCAGGTTGCATTCAGGGTGCTTTAACATTTAAATTTCCATAGCCCCGTTTCATTGTGCTGAGAAGCACAGTTTTAATTTGTTTCCATGGGATTGCACAAAAGATAAGATAATAGTTTCCATATGCATGTAATGATGCTAGTACTATTTGCTTCAGGTTTTAGCCAACACAACTCAAGCAACTAGGGGGATAATCTACAATCAGGACCAAACATCGGGGAAACCGACTAGAATGATCGAGGTGTCAAATCCAACTCACCTAAGCTCAGGAACCAACACCAGCGGGTTCTCCTGGCCCAGAAGGATCAACGATTCGGTAAGTTCTGTTGCCAACTCAGAGCCGAGACACAAACTAAGAGGGATGCTATCCAACATAGAGGCAAAAGTGGGGGCGTCCTCCATATCACAGGATGAGGTGTAAGTTAGGGTGAAAACCAAAGATGGGAGAGAGAACAGATGGATGGGGAAAGCGAAGGTGATGCCTGAACTAGGAAGCCATAAATGGTAGGAATGATCTCGTCCACACTACTAATAGGGTAAAACCAACGAGTATAAACAAGAGCTTCTAGTTCCGAGTAATAAGACCATTTAGATAATCAAATAAAAACAATATCCATATCATATATATATATATATACTGCTAGATACTAAGTCAATCTACTAAGATGACCAAAAGAGCAAGACAATCATAACCAATGCACACTATATACCTGCTGGGCCATATACCTATATCTGCCATCAGGATCATCTATAACCACTGGATACACTGCTGCTAAAACTTTGGGCACTGCACTGCACTGCTCTGTATGGGATAAAAGGTCACCTCGGTCATCAAATATGAGGTCATAAGGCTCAGTCTTGGCATAAGGTTTACTGTTGTTTGATCTAGGGCTGCTCTGATATGTGAGTGATCATCAAAAGTAATGCTCATCATAGGCTGAACTCATCAAAACTGTGTAAAGGCTTGACTAAAAAATATACAATGAACTGCTCTGCAATCATGGTATCCCGGCTACTATGGATGTGATAACAGGTATCAGAACCTGGTCTTGGTCATAACTCCATCAGTGCTTGCAGTCTTCTCTCTGTCTCCTCAGACTAACATATTCTCTGCATTTTCTTGCTCTCAGATCTGCCCAATGAAGTGTTCAGCTCTGTGCACTGTCTTCTCCTCAAAAATGCATTTCACCGTATGCTAACCCTAGATTCCTCTCCATCTGTGTTTTGCATGGTCGTTTTGCCTAAGGATTGTGTACATCGTCGTCTCTAGAGTTGTGATTGAACCTGGGCATAGTCTCTTTTGACCTAGGCATATCTATCTATTCAATGACTAAAAACACATTGGTGGAGGAGTTTCTTACTCCCATTTTCACACCACGAAGTGCAGGTTGCCCTTAAACTCTTAAAACAAAGCTCTGAAATCCAATAACTCTGCAAATCGATTTGTATAGTTTGTACACTGCTCCTCAAGCGTCGGGTGCTACGCTGCTGGGAATCGCTCTGCCCCCCCTCGAATCACTCCCAATTCACGATCCAGAAGGAATCGATTCCGGAATTGTGATTCCTCATCGATTCCTCCCGGAATTGATTTTGTAATTCGTGCTCCCTTCATAAAAAAAACGATCCCTAGTTTTTTAGGGATCGATTCCTCATCGATTCGGAATCGACTATTCCGGATCGATTCCTCATCGATCCCTGATCGATTCTGAGCTTAAAAATCGATCCTGAAAACTCTCCCACGAGATTGGCAGACTCAACCATGAAAATTTCGATTTTTGCATTTTTTTTGGGTTTTCTTTGGATGGGCTAGGGTTAGTTTGGGACAATAAAGGGTGTTGGAGTCCATTTGGACTCATTTCATTGAGCGGGAAGAGGTAGAGAGTGACGCATACCAAGGAGAAGAGGAGGAAGGGGAAGAGGGTGATGATGATGAGAATGAGGGTGATGTGGGACAAAAACAAAAAGAAACGATACCTTTGTGGAAGTATGTGACAAGGCTTGGGGGAGGGAGAGGGGGTGGAACCACAAAGTTTATATGCCCCCATTGTACTAAAACTTACACAGGTTCATATATGCGGGTGAGAAAGCATTTGTGTGGGATTATGCCATGCAATGAAGGTAAGCCTCATGGAGTCAAAACTTGTGACAAAGTGGGAGCTAAAGAGAGAAGCATATACAAGATGGAAGAAGAGGCCGCTCAAAACAACTCCAAGAGATCAAGGGTTGAATCTAAATCCTCACAGAGAATGTTTGGTAGTGGAGCTGGATCATCATTGGCTCGATTGGGACCCTCATCTCCCCATGGAATCTCACCTATGCGAAGAACATTATCCGATTTCCTTGACTAAGGTTGTAGAGATGATGTGGATTCAAAAGTTTATTGGTTTCTCTATGCATGTGGTGTGCCATTCAATGTTCTTTGCTCACCCTATTGGCATGAAATGGTACAAGCCATCAATGGCGCCCCTCAAGGATACAGAAGCCCTGGGTATGGCAAAGCTAGAACGGTGGGACTTGAAAGGGAAAGAGCCAAAATCAATGGTGCTCTTGGAAAGTTCACAAATGATTGGTCCAACTATGGGGTATCCATTGTATTTGATAGGTGGACAAATGTTAAAGGCAAGCCATTGATAAATATTCTTGGCGTTTCTACTAGCGGTGCGGTCTTCCTTTCAACCCATGACTACTCAGATCGCTACAAGACCGATATTAATATTGCACAACCTTTACTTAAAACCATTCAGGAGATTGGGCCATACAATGTCATTCAAGTCATCACTGATAATGCTACTAATTGCAAGGCAGCAGGAGCAATTATTGAGGATAAGTATCCCAACATATTTTGGTCAGGGTGTTTGGTTCACACATTGAACCTTTTGATGCATGATATTGTTAAGATGAAGGACCCTAATTACTGATGGATTGGTGCCTTGTACAAGAGAGGTAAGAAAATGATCAAATTTATTACCAATCATAGCATGGCCCACCACATTTTTCGCAATCACTCTAAGTTGGAGCTATTGAAGATTGCAAAGACTAGATTTGCTAGCTACTACCTCACCTTCAGGAGGCTTTTGAAGGTAAGAGAGGCATTGGCTAGTGTTACCAGCTAAGTTGTACTTAGTTGGATTATCAAGCGAGCGGGCAGAGTGGAATATGATACATGTTCATTTTTGGTGATTTGATATCCAGTTGGCCTTTTAAAATGGCCCCGTTTTTATTTTTATTTTTTATTTTTTCCCACATGTCCATGCCCTGCGGGGTTTGTAATAAAACGTACTAGCATGGTGTTTTGTAAAAGACTTGGTTCCCTAGGACTTTTTGGCTAAGTCAGGTATTCCAAGGAGTTTTTTCACCTAGTTATTATGTCTTGCATTAGTGCATAACATAATTTTTGGGTTTTTCTCCTGCTCCTCCAAAGCTGGAATGCCTGGGGAGGCTGACGGGCCTTAGGGGGTTGTTAAAGTCTATGGGTCAATGTATATGAACATGCTAGGCGTTGTTTTTGAGTCATATGGACATGTGCTAAGTCCCCCTAGGTTGTTTTTAAATTTTCGGCAAAGTTTTTTTTTTTTTTTGTTTCCGTAAATTGGGCCATTTTTTAATGGTTCAATTAAAAAAATTTGTAATCGGCCTAGAAGTGGCGTAGGGAGGTCTTTTTTGCCTTAGGGGTGCTCGTTTTCTAACTCAGAGCACCCCCTAAACCCCTAAACCCACTCTTTCTAATGTTTGGGTGATTATTTTTCCACAAAAATCCAAAAAAGTCATAAAAAATTGGAAAAAGTGAAAAATGACTTTAAAAAATTAATAATTTTTTGGAGTAATTGAAGGTCAGTTTTGGATCAGCATCATTCAAGGAGCATATTGCGCTGAAAACAATGACATATGGGCAGCCCAAATGGTGGGAGTAACTTCCCCAAAAGAAGAGGGGCGCATTTCCTTCACATGGGCGCACTTGCTAAAATATGAGCCCACGTTTTGGGCTGCCTTGCAGCTGGTTTAATGCTGGCTGCGTGGGCACCTTTTGGGCTGCATATGGGCAGCTAAGAGAGTGGGGAGGACAGCCCCATCCACTCCTCCATTTGTGCCACCACTCCCACTCTCCTCTCCTTGACATGGGCGCACTCCTCCATGAGCTTTTCTATAAATTGTGGTGCTCCTCTCTTTTGTTGGTTAGTTGGAAGAGGAGTAGAAATTGTACAAGCTTATGCTATTTGTTTAATGAATAAAAGACTTTGGAGGTCCATTGGTGTTGTGCTTTGTGAGTGGTTCCATGATCTCTTTGTATGAGGTGATTTGTGGCAAGAGCAATATGTGTTTCAAGTAATTTTTCAGCCATAACTAAGATCACTTGAAGGACTGGTAACAGTTTTGTGAGGATAGCTAATTATTCTTGTTTGATTTAATTAATTCTCTATTTGTCATTGTGTTAGAGATGTAAAAATGAATGTGTATCATTTGTTTATGTGCATGTTATTTTGATTTTTGACCCAATGCATTTCTAGTTGATGGGTGCTTTGCAAGTGTTTTGCTAGCTACAGGTTGACAGGTGGATGAAAAGATAGCTTGCTTGCTCTCGTTCTTCTCATCTGTGCATGCTTTGGTGGATCTTACCCTCGGTGTCCCACTTCTAAGTTTCAAAGTCTTCAATTTCGGAGAACCATTCTGTTTCCTTCATCCTTCTCAACAAAGTTTGAAAAAATCAACAAAACTCTCTTGGTCACTTTGGTTTGCTTTTCTCAGATCTTGTCTCTCTTTAAATATCTTAAGTAGATCTGATTTGTGTTTGGATCTTATGTGTTCTCAAAGTCATATCTAAATCTAGATCTAACTTTAGCTTACTACTTCCGAAAGTCAGAATTTTCATGCATACTTCAAATAACTTGAATAAGTAGTACTTTTGGGTTATAAAAGTTTTATCTAGCTGTTTGAAGAGCTTATAATTTGCAGCCATTAAAATCTAGCAAAGATCCCAAGTAGACAAACCCCATAGCTTGTTTTGCTTGGTTATTTTCGGTCATTTTAACTTAGAAGTTTAACTTAGTTTTTTCTGGGTTTTAGGGAGGTGTTCCAAAGACACTCTTAAAGTGTTTTTGGGCATCTTTACTGATCTATTGCTTGCTGGTTTGCAGCATTTAAAGAGTAGGTAGAGAGAATTGTTGGCCAATTTTCGAGGATCCAGGCCATCCGGAGCATCTAGTTTGAAAATTTACTGAACCGGTCACTTTTTCTCTTCTATTTTGTAAGCCACTAAGTCGATTTAAGACTGGGGCATTTCTATCATATTGTAACTAAAGCATCAAACGAGAGCAATTGGGCTAAACCAAGGGCCCACACCCCATCCCCCCAGGGGGGAAAACTGTGTCGACTCAAATTTCGTGGTTTGCAATTTTTTAGTTTAGATTTCTTTTTCTACAACAAATAAAATCAAACTAGGATTAAAATCAACCTTGTTGGTCCGTTCCACTGGTGGACCACAAGTTCACTCAAAACGTAGTTTTATCATTTTTTTTACAAACTCAAAACGCCCCCTTTGCTTTCCCGAAGTAGGGTTTCTGTACAAGGGCTTGCCCGAGTACGTGCCTGAAAAGAGACTCCTGGGGTTTAAAAAAGATAAAATTTTGGTTCATAAAATTTTTCAAAAAAATACCAAGGTCTTCTCCTGTATGCTCTATGGCCGACTTACAGCTCAGCCTGATCCAGTTGTTACACATCAGAAAGGGGGAGATGACTAGTAATAGGAGCTAGCACCACCCCAAATAAAAAAATCCTTTATGTGAAAATCCGGCACATCACGAACATTTTGTTATCGTGGGGAAATTTCTCAGAAGGCTTGGGACAAAACTGAGTAGTGACCTCTTGGAAACCGTTAGGCTTGCCCTCGTTGGTATAGCATCTGAACACCTCCTTGAGACTTTGATTCAGCCCATGCCTGAGAGGGAAGCCACGCATCAAAATTTCGGATATGTTCCCCCGTACCTTGCGTATATTGGGAACCCACCTGCCATAATAAAAAGATCACTTTCACATTAATCTTAAAATACACCAAGAACATTCGCACTACATTTACTTTTCTGCTCATGCATTTATTTGACTCCATTACAAGGCACTGGTCTATATTAATGTTATTTCATGCATTTATGATGCAAATGAATGATAATGATAATGAATGAGAGCAAATGATGTATTGATAAATGATTGCTTTGCTTTACAAAAGTATATGTTGCTTTGTCTTGGTTATAAAAAATATTTTTCTAACTCCTAGATTAGACGCCTTAGTTTTGTTTTCATTCTTAGGGTCCACCCCCCTTGGCTTCGCTAGGAAAGCCTAGACGGAGGAGTCGAGTCCCAAGTGACAGCACTTGACTCTGACTTGCCCCCAAGGCCACACCAGCCCAGGTGTGGAACCAGGCGGCAACAGCTAGTATGGTCTCAAGTGATCCATGGCAGGAATTGAAAGACATAGCTCCAAGCGCATTTGATAGAAATGACTTTCAGGAGGTGGAGGACACCGTTCTTGATGGTCATTTCTGGTCACAGGTTAGGTATGTTCTGCAGTTCACCAAGCCAGTTTATAACATGATTCGTTTTGCAGATACATATTAGTCGGTGATTGGGGAGGTATATGAATAGATGGATAGCATGCTTGGTCAAATCAAAGACATTGTTGAGCAAAGAGATGCAATCTTGTATGACAATATTCATAAACATGTGGTCAAAAGGTGGGATAATCTAAATGTTCCACTCCATGCCCTTGCATATGTCCTCACCCCAAAATACTGTTCTCCAATTTGGTTGGCCCAACCTGCACCTGGGGGCGGAGTTAGGAAAAAACCCCACACAAATCCAAAGGTGCAAGCTGGGTATATGCTTGCATTAGACAAGTTGGTCCCTGATGAGGATGAGTGTGCTCAAGTACAGAGTGAATTGAGCGAATACATTAGTGAGCATGGAGCCTTTGGTTCCTGGTATGCAACCAAAGATCGAGACAAATTGGATCCTATCCGTTGGTGGAACATGCATGGCTCTGGAGCCACATATTTGCATAAATTGGCGGTGAGGGTGCTATCACAGGTTGTCAATAGTTCTTCTGCAAAGAGGTGTTGGAGCACTTACAACTTCATCCACAATGTAAAGAGAAACAGTCTGAATGTAGATCGCGCAGAAAGCTTGGTTTAATTGCACTACAACTTGAGGTTGTTGTCCCATTATTGTGAGGCGGCCAAGAATGATATAACATTTTTGACTTGGGACAACAATCCAAAGGAGGCTAATGTGGAGGATGGCGCCATAGCATTAGAGCGCTTGGAGGCTGAACTATTGGGTGATCATGATGATCCAACTCAGACTACAGGTACCCGTACAGAGATGCCACCCCCAAGCAGAAGTAGCTTTCCGGATGCAGGAGTTTTGCCTTTAGCTTCACAACATCCAAGTTCAACCCATGGGGGCCATTCATCTTCTTCTCATGTTCCACGATCACTTCCAGCAACACCTATTCCACCTAGACCACGAGAAAAGAAATTGGAAGTAGATGGCAAGCAGAAAGCTGAGTAGATAGTGTCATAGATTCATAGTACTTTGTATTTCATTTTCATGTTTATTTTGGCATATTTTGTAAACATTATGGCCTAGTTTGATGGCAAATATTATATGTTGAAATTTGAAGGTTGATATTGTTGATGATTTGATGATGATCATTTAATGACAATTTTATAAGTTATAGCTCCTAGATGATTAATGTTATATCTGTTGCCGCCGTAGGAAACCTTCAAGTTATAGCTCCTAGATGATTAATGTTATATCTGTTGCCGCCGCACTTGACACCTGGGGGGGACACGACAGGAAACCTTCAAGCCGCTCGGTGTGTCCTTGGGGGCAAGTGAGAGTCAAGTGCTGTCACCTGATTACTCGACTCCTCCGTCTAGGCTTACTCCTAGCGAAGCCAAGGGGGGTGGTCCCTATAAAAAAGATAATCTAAGGCTTTTAATCTACAACAAAAGATAAAAGTCTATTCTAGGAGTTAAAGATGACGAGATGATAAAATATAACAACAAAGCACTGCTTGTGAATTAAATCAAATAGCTAACCCAACATAAGATAAATAAGCATTCACGACATTTATGATTGACTTAAACACAGAAAATTAAAGACCAGTGCCGAGAATGTAAAAATGCTTGTAAGTACTGTTGTGTGGGGTTGCTTGTGTAGTCTCAGTGAAAGTATTGCAGTGGCTCGGTTGGTAAATTTTATAGTTATTAAATGAGTAGTTAAGGAGTGGGTTGATTCTTGGTTTGGCCCAAAAGAAAACCTAAACTTCGAACTGAGTGCTCTAGCAACCTTACCAAGTGTCCAACCAGGTGAGGATGAACCCGCTTAAGAACCTGCTGACTCTGTGGATTCAGTCCATGCAACCTCCCGAGTTCTTAGAATTGGATTTTAATGGATTGTCTTATTAACACTAAATACCTTACACCCGTTTCTGATTGAGCCAACTGTTCCGACTAAGCTGCAGTGGTCAAGAGCATACTCCGAGTTTGGGGCGTTGTTCGTTTTATTAAATAGGTATGAGTGGATGATTAATCTACACTAAACCCCAAGCATAAAGCAAGGGAGGTTAATTTTAGGATTAAATTTTAAGCACAGAATAATAATTTGAAATAAACACAAAAGCATATAAAATGAAAAACGGGTCCTTGGAGGACGTTGTGTGCTCGAGTGTGTTATTTAATTACTACTGCTTGAATGAAAACTAATCTAAAACAAAAAAAATAAAAATAAAAAAAAGGGTGCGAATCCCCCCTGGGGGGATTGGGTTCAGGCGCTGGAATTGCCTGCTGTGCTCTTTTTATTTTTTGATTTCAACTTGGAAACTTAAGAGAAATGCTGCTTGCCCTTTATCATTAGGGAACAAGTCAGTTTACAATGTTAGAATGATGTAAGGGAGGTAAAACTAGCTCCCCGGATGGCTACGGACACCTCCGAATCTCAGACTTTGAGCTTTAAAAAGCTCGGACCTGCTAAAAGACAAAAAAAACCAGCGAACTGAATTAGTCTTAAAAATGCCAAGAAACACTTAAAAAGTGTCTTTGACGTTGCTACAAAAAATTGCAAAAATTTCTAACTTAGCTAGCAACCTAGAACTAAATAAAAATGAAGCTATTAGACTCTTTAGATTGCTACTTGCTTAGATCTATTAATCAAATGAACTTTGAAGCAAGATTTAGATTTAAATAGGACAGTAACCGAGATAGAATAAAAAAATGGATCTAGAAAAGTGAACCCATGGGGGTTGAGCGTTTTGAAGAAAGGACAATGGAGTCAAGCTCCCAGATGCACCGATAGGATCGAAACTTGGTTTGTATTTACTGAATGAAAGCACGATCTAACATGTTCGTGGACTTCTCCAGCTTAGGCTACCTGTAAACAGCTGCAAACAACTAGCAAGGGGATAAGAGCATATGTGTAGATAATTAAAAGAAAGCAGCGATGCAATGAATTCAAACAAGAAATTACATTACTCTTAGCCTCCTAATATTATCAACATGAATAAGCAAACTATACAGTATTACTTACAGATCTTATAGAAGATAGCTTCCCTTTAAAGACATATAATCCCAACAATACTAACTATGAAACATAATACAGTATACCTCAGATGTACAAGCATGAAGATCCAACCAAAGACAATCACCAGACTAGCCTCCAAAGCCTTCTTTATTAAACTCAGAAAAATATTACAATACAAATATAAGCAGAGGTTCCACACTTTCCGATCGTTACAATGGAGCCCAGCTCCTCAATATATAGCAAATGGCAACCCAGCTAGGGCGCAAAACCCTAAGGAGACAAACTCCTAGTTTGTAGAGCAAGCAACCTCAAATGGCCAATGGCAATGCACCACCATACTTGGACAAAAGCTTATGAAAATGGAAGCTGCCCTCTTGTGAAATCATCTCACGCGTGAGGAGGATGAAGGCAAATTGATGTTTCCATATTCGTTGGAGAGGTGAGTTGGTGGTTATCCATATGGATATGCCACCTCACAAAAGATAGGAGCCCATACACATCATAAAACTCAGCCTCAATCGAACTGTACGGGGGTGAGGGATGGCCCATGTGAAGATGATAGAACTTGGCATTTGAAACCATATCTCATGAGTATTTAATATATCACTTGATCATTACTTATGCAATTGCTTAACAAAACCAAAACTATGCTATGTCACTTTGCTGCCCCACCACTTCTTGAAAATCGCCCAAGAGCCAATTCGTACGGCCGAGTAAGGAAAGCATGGCCCACGTGAGCTCCACTTCGTATGGTTTTGGCAATAATATTCAACCTTTTAATTTATAACAAAGGTTTTGAGTCATAGTTTAACCGCCCATCAAATACCATATCTCTCCTCCAATCACAACGCTCACGGCCAAGTGGAGAAGGCCCCACATGAGGCAATCGTACGGTTTTGTGATTTAATGTAATTGCTTCAAACTTTAATTTTGACCATACCATAACCTTTTAACTCTTTAATTCGTCCAACCTTGTGACATAATATGCCATGTCACCAAGCTCACGCGTGGATGAAAGATGGCCCACGTGAAGATGGAGAAAACGTAGCATTACTTTGAAATAATCATATTTTGACTTTTAAACCAAGTATTAACATATGCTTTGTTTTAGCATATAGTCGTACACCTTATGTGATGTCATGCCACCTCAATTGGCATGTGCTAAATGCCACTTTTTGAATATTTTAATTATTTGCCAAAGTGCATTTTGATGTTTTTCTGGCATTAAAGTGCCACTTTGTAGCTTTGATAGGCAAAACTGCTCCACGGGGCGCTTTGACTGTCCGAAAGATAGGAAAACCGTGTACCAGAGTAAAGAGGATGCTCTGAGCTTGAAAATGAGCATCCCTGCGTCAAATTCCGACTCCGGATAAGACTTTTATCACCTTTTGAAATTTTTTAATTAAACCATTAAAAAATGGCTTAAAAAATGCGAAAAATATTTTTTGTCGGAATTGGCTGAAACTTCAGGGGAACCTAGTACATGACAAAACGATAAAATTCTAGCGCCTAGCATGTTTATAAACGTTATGAAATGGGCTCTAATAATCCCCTAAGGCCTAACCCCCACTTTGGGCATTCCAGCTTTGGAGGAGCGGGAGAAAACCTCATCGATTATACTCGGCTAAAGGCAAAGCATAATTGACAAGGGAAAAAACTCCTTGGAATACCTTCTTTGATTGTTAAGTCCTAGAGAACCGAGTCACTCAAAAACCACCATGCTAGTACGCTTATTACAAACCCCGTCGGGCACGGTCATGTACTACAAAACATAAAAAACAAAGGGGCCTTGAACAGGCCAAGCTTGGAACTTATGAACACTGAAAAGCACAAGTGATTGTGCAACACTGGCGGCTCACTGAAGTCCAACTAAAGTGCAACTTCAGGTGGTAACAATATCAATGTGTACTAAATGGTTATATGAATATCTAGATTCTATGTTTTCATGTTTTCTATAGCTAATTTGGCATAATATATGTTTTTTTTAATTTATATGCATCAAAATATATATTATATAAAAAACGCTCCTGAAACGGAAGCTTTTGAAAATTTCACTTTTTGCTTCCCCTCCCCGCTTCGCTCCCCTTTCCCAACAGCATAGGCCGGGTGTCTGTGTAGTGCTTGAAAAATGGGTAAAACATTTACTTGATGACTGCTATGGCTTTGGCTATGTGTAGGCCGCTAATGAAAAAAGGCATATGGCTTTGTGAGTTGAGCGATTTGCTCAAATATCCCCCAATCACCGAAAAGGGAGGCAAAGAAGCCCAATTCACTGAGGAAAAGAGGCAACATTACCTTGAGGTGAATGCTATGTTGTTGGGAGCGAGGGGAAGGAGCAGAGCGAAAAGCGAAATTTTCAAAAGCTCCCGTTTCGGGAGCATTTTTTATATAGTATATATTTTAATATATTTTGACGGATTTATATCTAAAAAACATGTAGGATGTTGAATTACCTATAGAAAACATGGATTAAACCATATAACATCAATCATCTAGTAGTTATAACATTGTCATCAAATGATCAACCATAACAACTTTTATACGAGCTTGGCAAAGAAGGGAGGCACCATAACATTGTCATCAAATAATTATCCTAGTATAGGAGCTTTTACTATAGGAGAGGTAGGGAGCGCCTCTGGAGGGTACTCCCAAAACTGGGAGCGTTTTGGGAGCGAGCGTCCAAGGCGAGAGCAAGGGGGTGGGGGCGCTCCCACATAGCAAAGGGTGAATGATTTTCCATGAATGGTTTTTGTGTTGAAATATTGTAACTTCGAAGAATATTCTATTGTATTTTATTATTGTAATGTATTCAGAGATGTTTTATTTCTCCGTCGGGATGTTATTATTGTATTTGGTCATCATAGAGTCATGAGGTATAACCTCCTTTGTAAGTTGGGTTGATAGAACCCTCCAGAAAGTAATATTATATTGTTTTGAGTCTTCCTAGGTAAGTCGTCCCAGTTAAGTTTGTTGGGCCCGATTTAGTTAGTGAAAAAGTCAAGTGGAAGATAAAGTATAAATAGGAGTGATGTACTCCTCACTTGGACACACACTCACTTGTGTAATTCTCATAGGAGAGAGAGAGAGAGATATCTGCAAGGAGAAGGAGCACTTGTTTGGGGTTTTTTCTTTTTACTTTTGATAATCTATATTGAGGAAATTTTTGCTGGGTTTTCTTCTCCTAGAGTGTTTCCTAGGATAAATCTGTGTCGATTTTGTGATTGTGTTTCTTTTAGTGATCCTGTATATGCTATTGTTGTGAAATTGAATTGAATACTGATGTTATCTATCTGTTATCACACCATAGCAAAGTTTGAAAAATCGAAATCGGACTCGGAATCGGTCGAGGGTCAACTCGGAATCGGAATCGGAATCGGTAATGAATCGGTCATAAATCGGTCGATTTGAATTTAATGAATCGGTTTGCTCAAAAATACATAAAATATTTAAATTTTTATAAGAAAAACAACATTTAAATATGTAAAATAATTATAATTATCAATCTATTATATATTAACTTTTAATTAATTTATAATTTAAATATAAATACAAAATCTACTTAATGAAACTTGTTCTTTCAATTAAAATTTGAAACAACATAAAACTTCTAAATAAATAATTACAAATTTAGAATTTTTATTTGTACCTATTTACTAAACATTATAATATTTTGTATTATTCTAATATTATTATCTACCTATTTACTAAACCGAGTCTCCTGTAGAGGTCCACTGCACATCCACCGTCCTCACTGCACAGACAGGTCTAGACCACGATCACGACGTCCACGGCAACTCCACGCTGCTCCGGATAGTCTCCCACACACACAGCCGCTGCTAGTGCTAACTTCTAAGTGCAAATGCAATAGGTTGGGTCGGGTTGGGTAGTTAGATACGTAGTTTAGGTTTATACTTTCTAGTTTTAAAATATAAAAAAAAATAAAAATAAAATATTACTGTTTTATGTTGGCCCCGCCCGAAACAAACCGAATCGATTTTTTACTTAAATCGGTTGAACCTGACCGGTTTAGCTAATCGGACCGATTTAAGTAAAAAATCGGTCCAACCGATGCCCCGATCCGGTTTGCATACCGGTTTGAACCGGAAAGGTAATGAACCGGTGAATCGGCCGGTTAGCAAACCGATTCGACCGATTTTTAAATCACAGCACCATAGTAGTTGGGCTACTATTCTTGCTGAGCATATATCTGCACATTTCAGAGCTTTGCTTTTACAGAGATCAGTTATGATGAGCTTATATTTTGAGATCACTCATGGATCAGAGCAGTATATTGTATCAGATTTTTATTAGACCTTGTGCCAAGGTTGAGCCTTGAGAGCTTAGATTTGATGGTCGATGTGACCCTTTTGTTCCATACAGTTTCAGTTCAGTGCACAGTGATGATATTGAAGCAATGTTTTAGATGATTATTGATGATTATTATGATGTGATGTGACCTATGGACTTCTGATTATTAGTTGTGGATTATTATCTTGTTGTTTTAGTCATCTTCATAGCATTGACATGGTATATGATTCATGATGTGGCAGTACTATTTAAAATAAAAATGAAATATCTTGGATGATATTATAAAGTATAAAATGGATGTATTACTTGCACATTTAGGTTTTCTGACAATACTCATCTGTTTCATTACCCTCCTATGAGCATAGATATGGTCTTCCTTGACATTCTTGTCTGCTAGCTTAGGGGACACATTCATTTGACTCTATCCGTCCATTCCCTTCCTAATTTGGCTTTTACCTTTGACTTTCCTTCTTGACTTCTTGATACTGAGCACTTCCCCATTACTACCTCTGTGTTGGACCGCATCCATGTTTGTTTTCTGTCTCGGCTCTGAGTCGGTGACAGAACTTGCCTTTGGTGAGTTGGATTGTATGCCTAAATCATTCTGGTCTGTTGGTCCGATGTTTGGCACTGTGCAGAAGTCCCCCTAGTCACTTGAGATGTTGTTGGCTAAAACTGAAAGCTCATGTACTCCTTATATTGGAAATGTATTATGAAAGCTTGTGAACTTAAAATTCTAGAATGTGTTTCTTAACACACGTGAATAAAGGCTATAGCGATGAACTGTTAAAAATACCCCTCAAAGGGTATAGAAAAGGTCCAAAAAGCAATGGTTACCCAAATTTATATCTATTATTGCTGACCTTGCATATATATGAACATGCCCCGGATGCAAGCTGTGATTAGTTGTGCTTCTTAGCACATGTGAAATCCCATAGGGGTCATGTAGGCCAAAAAGGCCATGGAAATGAAATGAATGATTCTAATGAACCTGGATCAACTTGATGTAGACATGATGCCTAAGTTGAATAAACACCCTCTAAACAACTTATCCATTTATGAGGCACAACCCTTCCCTTTGTTATTTTGTCCAGCACAGAGTGTAGCTACCCCTTTCCCCGTCCAAAGTGTTATCTAGTTGAGTTTGGTCAAGTCATCCCCTTTGCCCAACCTTGTCTTAGCCTCCATCCTTAGCTAGCAGTTAGGCCATGTCCAATGGGTGAGTTTGTCAATAGATAAGATAAGATGAGATAATTATATTAATGTCCAACTAATGACCACAAAGTAGGTCAAAGGGACTGTTGATTACAATGATGTCCGTACAAAGCGGGAGAACCAAACGGTCTCTTATAAAAAGATACAATGCACGAAGAAAGAAAGAAAAGAGTGAACAAAAGTGAACAGGGCTGAAGTATGAGAGAGCTTTGACTGCAGACGCGAATCCAAAACACCCGCAATGGGGCGGAGATGTCCTAGAGGAAAAGATCCAGGAGCGAAAAGGTCTAAGACACATTAAATATATATATGTATTAATTGCCATGGAATGATGTTTATACTTTAAGTTAAGCTGTGAGTGTGATTAAAGGAACATGTCTTAGTCTATTGTTGTAATCTTGTCCTTTGTTATATCTTGACCTAGTCAAACATAGTTTGACCATGGTCATTCTTGGGATCCATGATGATTTGGACCATGTATGCTTATGGATGATGATTGATGGTCCCACATACTCTTGTTGATGACTCCATATGGTAGACATATGACTCAGATGATGATTGATGCAGTTCAACAGTTTTATTATTATTTCCAGATCATCAGATTATACACTGGCCACCTACAGTTGACCCCTCAGGTCAACCCACTGTGTATGAGTACACATTTCTAGTAGATTTGGGTCTTTTGGATCCAATGAGACACTTGTCCTTCAGTTTTGGGCACTTTTGACAGTGATAGATGCAGTTTTCCACCTGTTGACCGGTTTTGGTATGTTGACCTAGCCTGTCCAGTAGAGGCTTGGAGGCCAGTCGTTGCCTAGGGCGCTGTGTCTGAAGGGGGTGGTCCAACCACTTGATTTTACCATTATGCCCCCCTTCCAGACACCCTGGTGGCCTCAGTGTGATAGCATAGGCACCCTGGGTGGCAGTTTGAGCAGTTTCAAGGTTTTTCAGGAGGATTAAAAATGGAATAAAAGGGTCACTGAGGCAAGGTTTTGGCACTTGGTCTTCTCAGAGGTATTCTAGGGTAAACCCCCCATCTTCTAGATCAGTTGGCATCAGTCAGTGGGGTCCATAGTGGCCATAGGAGGCCTTTTACTGCATGTCTCTATCAGTTTTGGAGACAGGATTTTGATCATTTGTGTTACTTGGACATGTCATAGTCCCATTATTTTATATTATTGTGCCATGGAGATGAGCTAGTAAGGATTGATGCCTCCTAGCCCCACCATGTGTGTCTTGAGTCATGTCCATGTCATATTAGGTGGGCCCATGTATATTTAGCCCCCTTTGAGGGATGATGTCACCCTCCTTAGTCTTTTTGAGGGATGACGTCACCCTCCCTTTGAGTGATCCATGTGTTATATTGTAGGCTCATCTTAGCCATTGATTATATTGTTAGATCTTTTGATCTCAACCACTCATTTCAAAAAGTGGTTTTGTGGTTTAGGGTTTTGGTCTTTATTATCCTATATAAGGAGGAGACCCCCCTATTGTAAAAGCACCTTTGGAGCTCTTGAATATTGGAATAGAATACTTTTTTGTGGATCTACTTCTCTTGTCTTGATAGATTCCTTTGCAAGTTGAATATACAGTATCTTCTCTATGTATCATTGTGGATCTTGGGCTACACGTTGTTTTTCTGCAGGGAGGCCGAATTGGTGAGGAGGAGGACGATTTGAAGGAGGCTATTGTTGGAGGGATCCACATATCCTCTCTTGGGTTGATCTTTGTGACAGGGAGTATCATTATTGTATTTTTGTGACATAGATGATGCTTTCTATTACATCTCTTCATCATTTTCATAATTTTCTTACTTGGCTTGTTTCTCTTGATCTTGTCTTGTAGGAGGAGGATTTGGCCATCTTTGGAAGAGGACGTTTTGGCTTGGAGCACTAGATCTCATTCTTGAATATACACATAGGGGAATGCTATCAATTTGCAAAGTGGCCACAAGCATTTGAGGTATGTTCTACAAGGTATGTACCTAGATCCATCCATTCTTCTTCATTGGTCATAAAACCCTTAAAATCAAAACCCTTGTTTTCATATTTTTCTAGATCTACTTGGATCTAGCTTGGCTTTGGGGATAATAAAAAGAACCCACCTCTATAGCATCCAAGACAATTCAGATCTATAGTTTGGTGGCAATTGGCCTTCATTTGACACACTTTCTAGAGCACCTAGCCCTCCTTGAGGCAAATCACATTCTTTGAGGAAGGCTTGTTGGGCTAGATCCTTGACATGGGTAGGTGAGATCCCACTTGATTTGCATAGATCCACCTTGATTACCTACCCCTAGTGCTTCACCTTGTGGGCCCCATTCCTCAATTTGAGGGATTGAGCCCCACTTGGAGCACTTGGTGATGCATTTTGCATCTTAGATCTATGGAGATCTAGCTCATATTGGGGCATGCCATCTTAAACCCACCTTGATAATTGCCTTAACTACCCCGATCTACATTTTGGCATAATTTGGATTCCATTTGCCCCTTCATCTCAAGGCACTAATCTCCCTTGGGCAATTCGCACTCCTTGGGTTAGTGGCCTTCTTGCTAGATCCCATATGTGGGTGTTGTCTTTCTCATCTTAGATCCATAGATCTACATAATCTCATCCACTTAGTGCCATCTCACCCCTAATTTGATCAAGTGGGCCCCATTTGGACGATTTTCCACTTTTTAAGGAGTGTGCCCCACTAGTGTGTTGTCATGGTACTAGATCTATTCATTAAGCTTCCTAAGTGGTCCTAGTCATTCATTGGTTGAAACACTTGTAACCTCTTAAGCCTCTTCAACCATACTAAACTCTTTGGTCCACTTGGTTCTTACTCATTGGTTTCTGTAACTCAATTTACACGTTTCCCTAGGAACCTTTGGGTTAGCTAATCTTCATTGATTGGCTAGGGTCTCCCCCTTGGTCTTGATTTATCTTGATCTAAAGTGAAGAGTGCCTCGGTTATCGTGACTCCCAACTTGCATTGGGAACCGTGGCATCTCTTGGGTCACCTCTTTAGTTGTCCATCTCCTCTACCATCCTGGATGGGATACCTTTAGGGACAACTACAAGTTGTGTGATAACATTATCTTAGCATATTGAATCTTAATAGGAGAGATCAAGATATCTGAGTTGTTGGTTCAGAGCAATATTGGTTGGAATGGCACCTTGGAGGAAATTCACGGATGCATCTATTTCCTACAAGTTATTCAAATTTTGGAGAGCATAAATGACCAAGAGACTGAGTACTGAGATGGTGGTGTTTACCTTTGTTTTTTTCTCTTTACATGTGTAACTGATGGATAAATGTTGTGGATGTCTTGCTGTTGAGATTGTGTCTGTGCATTATTATAGATTGTAGTTGACATGTTGTAATGTATTCAGGACTACGGTAACGTTACAAATTAGCCATGATTCCTTTTATCATAATCTCTCTGTGAAGCAACAGTCCTCGTAAGAAGATGCCTATGAGTATGAAAGTCTGCGGGAAGAAGTATGTGTGCAGACTTGTGCATTGAAACTATAATTTCATGTGAGGGTACTATGTATTGAAGGCTACTGCTACTATATTTTAAATGTTTTAAGAATGGCCTTGAAATATTTTGAGTTATAACCTCATTTGTGAACTGGCATGATTTGCATGCGTGATCATAGAAAGCTTTATTTTATTTCCGGAATCATTATTGTACTGAAAAAGCATTGTATTGTAAGCTATTTGTAGAGACTTAGTCCCGCACCTTGTATTGCTTAAACTATATAATAGGGACTACATTGTGTTGAGTTATTTGCATAACTTGTTGTATCACAGAAGCTATTGTAGAGTTTGTGTTTTTCATTGCAGAGGCTTGTATTTTCAAAGATGCATTCTTTGGTTTCTGTTGTTGGAGTAGTGTTTACTGGAAAAGACAACTATTCAGAATGGTTGAAGAAGATCATGCATACCCTCATCTTCAATGATGTATGGGACGACATTTGTGAAGGATAGATTGATAAGGGAGTGGATGGTGCTACACTTATTGCACCTAAACAACTTACAACAAACAAAGGGCTTGCCATATGGAAGAGAAGAGACAAGAAGGGATATGCACTGATTGTTGCTACGATAAGTGAAGAGGTGAGTTGGCATATTTCATTTGCCCAAACTTCTTATGATGCTTTGAAGAAGTTAAAGGATTTATATGACTTATTCAAAATTGGACCTAATTTAGTTACTGTTGAGACACTTCAACCTAAAGGTGAAAGGCAATGATCCCATGACTGTAGCATCTGAGATTAGAGAAATCATGCATGACATTGATGCTATTGATGTGAAGATAGACCTTGTTCTCACCGCCTTCATCAAGTTCCTCTACTCCACATGTTCACACTACCTTGAATCACTTCAAGCTAGTAGTAATTTGAAAGACCTCACTTTTGACACTCTGGTAGAGAAGATTGCAGAAAGAGAGAAAACTTTCAGAAAGAAGACAATTCAACTCACTAGAGAGACCTTGTACCTTTCCTAGAAAGGGAAGAATCAATCAAATGATTCTTCTAAAGGATAAAGTAAGAGAGGATGTGGAAGAAATAATTTAAGAGGTAGGGGGTAGAAACAATCACAACAAGAGCCTGATCTTCACTGTGGTCGTCGTGGCAAGACTGGACATGATGCAAAACATTGTTGGACTCCATGGGAGACGATTAAAGAGAATCATAACCAGAAGAAAGAAGACAGAGGTAACGCTCATGAGTCTGGTAAAGCTCCTGAATCTGCTCACTTTATTGTTGTACATTGTAATGTTTGAATAACTGAAGTTATGTTTAACACTTCATTTGCATCTTGGAGAGATACTTGGTTGCTTGACATTGGTGCAACTTGCCACATGATATCTAGAAAATATTTCTTTAAAGAATTGAATGACAATGTTGATGGTGTAGTATATTTTCAGATAAGTCCAGCCTCAAACCAAATGGAATTGGCCCCATTAGACTCAAATTGCCTAGATTACCTGACTTTCTATTGCATAAATCTTTCAGAGTTGCAGAGAAACTTGTTGACCCTTTGCACATTCGATAGCAAGGTTATTCCATCCACATGTTCAATGGGATAGTTGAGATAAGGAGATCCTCTGACAACTAAGTCATCATGATTGGGTATGAAGATGAGAAATTGTTGAAACTGAAACGAACATCTACAAGAGCTCAAAATGTTTCCTACATCTCTCAACATGAAGAAGGTACATTGTCATCTAGTGTCCTGTGGCATGCTAGGTATGGAAACATTAATTATAATAGTCTTAGAATGATGAAAAATAATGGTGTTTCTGGTTTTCCCGTCATTCCAAAGAAGTTGAAATAGTGTGATGTTTGTATTCTTGGAAAACATAGTAAGCAGCCTTTCCATGAGTCAAATTCCAGAGCATGTAGAAAACAAGAGTTGATACACTAAATTTTGCGGCTCTATGCTTGTTGCTTCTGCAAATGGTAATAAATATCCAATGAATTTTGTTGATGATTACACCTGTTATCACACCATAGTAGCTGGGCTACTATTCTTGCTGAGCAGATATCTGCACTTTTCAGAGCTTTGCCTTTACAGAGATCAGTTATAATGAGCAGAGTGATTTATGATCACTTACACATCAGAGCAGCTTATATCAGACACTATGTAGACTTTGTGCCAAGGCTGAGCCTTGAGAGTTTAGATTTGATGACCGATATGACCTTTTGTTCCATATAGATTCAGTTCAATGCCCAGAGTTCCAGATGTTATTGTTGCAGTAGTGTTTCATTGGTTCTAGATGATGATTATTGATATGCAGTGATATGACCATTAGATTTGTGATTGTTAGCATTGATTATTATCTTGTTGTTTTAGTCATCTTCATAGCATTAACTTGGTATATAACTCATGATGTGGCAGTATTATTTAAATAAATGAAATGAACTATCTGTTGGATTTAAATAATGAATTGGATGTATTACTTGCACTTAAAGGTTTACTGACTATACTCATTGGTTTCACTACCCTCTTATGAGCATGGACATGGTCTTTCCTGACATTTATCTTTGCTAGCTTAGGCACCACATTCACTTGACTCCACCCATCCATGACCTTCCTTGTTTTGCCTTTTACCTTGACTTGACTTCTTGACTTTTGATATGGAGGACTTTCCCGATCCTACCTCTGTGTTGGATAGCATCCATGTTAGTTTTGTGTCTCGGCTCTAAGTTGGCAACAGAACTTGCCTTTGGTAAGTTGGATTTTATGCCGTTATCATCGTTGCCGCCGGATTACACACCGTCTTTGTCACAGCATAAATCTATGCTACCGCTTGGTGTGCCCTTGGTGGCAAGTCTCGAGTCAAGTATGTCACTTGGTTCTTGACTCCCCCGTTTAGGCAAAATTCCCAACGAAAGCCAAGGGGGGTAGTCCCTATGGAAAGTTACTAAGGTTGTTAGGGTCTTCCAATTAAATGATGGGTTGTTTATTAATGTTTTTGGGAATTTGAAAGTGGGGTTCAAGATGTAATTGCAACAATAGTTTAAACAACTTTCACCAGCATAAGTTCAAATAATCACTGTGAATTATAAAAGATGCACGATAACTTGATATTGATAATAAGCAAATGAAAAAGTGCAAGGACCAGTGCCTTATGGAGTCAAACACAATGTGAAAATGACAATGCTGGAAAAAGGAAATGTTGTGCAATTGTCTCTTGGTTGATTTTAAATTATTAATGGTGAATCTTGATTAGGGAAAAAAGGGAAACTCTCGAGATACTGTAAGGTGCATAGAGGAATGTCCGGAAATTTAGATATTCGGTAGTTAATTTTATTAGGTGACTGATTAAGTTAATGTGGAAATTAAAGAGTGCTCCCAATTATTTCTGAGTAACCCAAAGGGTAGAGCATATGTAGTGGTAGTGAAATGATTAATTCAGGTTTGAACCAGTAATCATTGTACTCTCCGACAGAGAGCGCTCTTGACTTGATTTTCAGCTTAAGTTCAAGAGACTTTAAGTTGTTGAAACAATTAAACTATGAAAGTAAAAGACAAAACTTTAAATGAAAAGATATGGATGACCAATCTTATGCGTCACTTTTCTGATCAACCTCCACTAATCAACAAATTGCCTTTGGGTGGAGGTGAGAGCATACTTCGTGGCGACGATGATGGTTTTATTTCTACTTTATTTTTGCAAAATGAAAATCATTAAAATACAAAATATAAATGAAAGTATACACCCTGCAATTCAATAGTGAGTGTGTGAGTGAGTGGAGTTAGAAAAATGCAATCTCACGAAATTTTACAAAATACACAAATCCCCCCAGGGGGGATGGGATGTGGGTGCTGGTTACCCCACTACTCTCGTTTAATGATTTTACAATTATGCTCAAACAAAGCTGCCTCTTAGTCCTTTTAGACTTGGATCTAAGGGCTTCCACGCTGGTATTACAATATATTGATAAAATGGGTCCTTTGGAAGGTGAATTTGACGTTTTTTAGCGAAATTTCGCCAGAGCTTCCTCCTCTTTTTCCTTGGACCTTCTAAAAACCAGCAAGTAAACTACTTAGAATATGATGGCAAATGCAAAAAAGAAATAATAAAAATTTGAAAAAAATTTACACTTACAAAATTTCGAAATTTTTTCTAAGTATAAAAATTCCAAATTTTAGCTTAGATCTAGTGCAAAATGGATTTTTAAAATACTTAGATCTAACTAACAATATGCTAAAGTGCTATAGATCTGAAAGATACGCTAAGTATGATAGATCTACACTTTGCAAAACAAAATGGAAAAGTAAGAGAGGGTTTGAATTTTGTTTTGTAGAGAAGAGAATGGATCAATCCAAGCCAAAACTTGCTTGTTGGAGTTGCTACTTGGAGAATCCTGTAACAAAATGTAAGTAAAAAATATGTAGCCCAAAGTATAGAAGCTTCAACCGAGTTCTAATCCTTATGGGTTTCCTGTGATCTGCAGCTTACAAAGAACAAGCTCAACACACAAATTAATAGATCTAGTGTGTTAGAAATCAAAGAAATGAAGAAGAGCCTAAGTATAACCGAATACAGTTGGCTACTTCTCTACCTCTAAAACTCATCCACAATTAAACAAATTGACAACTGCAAATGTTTAATCAATATCAATAAGCTAGATCTACCAAAGCATGAAAGCATGAACAAATAGTAAGAACAATTTCACCTCAAATAAGCTCAATACACATGCACAAGATGGACCTCCAAAGCCTTTCAACAATATATTCAATAAACAACAATCACAATTTCGCAGAGGTTCTATGCATCCGCACTACTTGAAAAAGATGAACATAGACCTTGCTCTTATAGAAGCTCTCCAAGAGAAATTCGAATTGGTGAGGAAGAGGAGAGTCAGGGCTTTGAAATGCCACATGTAGATCCCAATCCTCATGATTGAAGGGTGAAGAGGAGTTCTATTAAATGAAGGAGTGGCCACCTAAGGGAGGCACCCTCCTTCCCAACTTTGTAAGCTTCACCTTCCATTAAATGGATGCCACATCAAGGAAGTCACCCTCCTTGAGAGAGGGCGCAAATCACTACTAATCCGACTTGGACATTTCAGTATTATCCTATGCCCTGAGGCCCATAATGCGACTCCTGAGCCATCATATCAGCGAATAAACGTCTGAGCAATACAACATTTGGGGTACCACTTGGATCTCTACCCATTTCCATTCCTACCAATAAATAGGGTTCCTTAAAGCGATTGAGGCATAATTAGGGTTTATGATCCCATTGATTCTGATTGAGCTTTTTTCTGCGCAGCCAATCATTCTATCAGGTCAGGTGCCAGAATGAGTGTTGGGTTCTACCCATTCTAGATCTAAATGTTACTATGAAAGAAAATCCGGCTTTAACTTACTTTCCCCCGTAGACCCACAGGTTCTGGCCAATGTTTAGGGTGCCAAATAGCCCAGAAAGAGGAGAGGCCATTCGGGAATTGTTATCCAAGATCTAGCAACTTCGTGATTGAGTAGAATAAAGCAGGCTGATCACCTAGAATGGAATAGTAAATCTTGGAAAGCAAATACCACTTCCAGTTGTACTCTTGTGAGCTCCTTGTTCCAAGTTATAAACATTAGAACGAATCGATTAAATAAAATGATTACCAGGAAAGAGATGCCAACATAGGAATTGAATTAGCAGCATGGACAAGGCTATTTGCATTTTATCATGGATTGAGCAAGAGAAACCAGGTTACAGCTAAAGTTCGTCCAATCCCTGCCCTCCTATTATAATAAGGGTGGGTTCAATCGATAAGAAATCCAAGCGATAGTTTATATTGTTCATTACTCCACAGTTTTGTAAATAATGAAATGAGAGGAAACCTGCGGTAGATTTTTAAAATCGACAGTTTCGAACCTCTTAAGCAGGTTAATCCCGACTCATTGTACACGGGGAAATCCAAATTTTTGCAAGCAGTTCAGTTCCTCCAGTCAATAAATAAAGTCCTACCGCTACCCAAAGCAGAAAGAAGTTCTTTAGCTAGGTTAAGCCCTACCTTAAATAATAATGAGGCCCATCTATTATTATAAAGTAAAGTAGGAGAGATCCTAGTCAGTTTACTTATTACGCCATTCACCTCTTCTCTATAGACAAAGGTGGGTGGGAAGTTGAGCTAGATATTGAGAGAACCCTTCCCCGCATTTCCGTGGGTGAAATTTTGGCTTCTGTCTCGAGCGAGGCACATTGCCCGGCTCGCTTCATTTCCCACGGGGGACAGAAACTAGATCTAAACCTTACGCACGATTATAATAGGGAGATTAAACTACGAGCGACACACGATACACGCTTCGAAGCTCCGAACAAGACACACTTCTTCATCTACCTAGGATATTCAAGACACAAATCCCCGAGAGCAGGGGTCTGGCGAGCCAGTTGCAAATGGAATATATAGTGAATTAGTAATTGCCTGGGGATAGTGAGTCAACTTTTCGATGCCGAGAAAACAAAAATAGAATTGCTTTATGGAAGCATAGAAGCTGGCCATGATAGGAGTTGGCCATGAACACAAATGGGGTTATGTTTTTCCAGCTGTAGTGTGGTCAATGGTTTATGATTAGTTAATGGGGTAGACAAGGCCGCGCCATCAAGAAGTCCAGTCGAGCCAAGACGAGAATCTGCTTTCTCTCTTTCTACGTATTTAAAAGTTGAGGGCCATTATTATATTAGAAAAGAAAGTAGGGTTGGTTTAAGACAACTGGGTCTTTTTTAACTTAAGAAAAGGAAGGAAAAATTGACCCTATCTAGTGGTGCGGTGACCGCGGCTAGATAGATATATTATGTCCTTTATGGGATAGAAGGGGAATTTTTTTTCCGAATTATTATATAAGGGCATATATTTTATACTTGTAAGATTCGAGGCCCTACCTACGATGGGATGCCGCTACTGGCAGGCTGGATATATATATATATATATATATATATATATATATATATATATTATATTGGAAGTACCATAGACCTAGTGGTGGGCCGTGGTAGCGACCGACTAAATAGAGATTGTCGCTATAAATATAAGATTCAAGGTATGATTTCATTCCTGTGGTAAGGTGGCGTTAATATGGGCTGGCTAGAGTGGAAAGGGATTTTATATAGGAAATACGATAAGGAACAGTGAGGTGTGGCTGGTTAGTTGGACTGCCCAGCTAGATAGTTTTGATACTGGAAGGACAAAGAGAGTACCTATCGACAGTAGCCAAAAGGCGCTACGCTAGCCAGAGGTGGCGTAGCTATACTGCCTAGATGGATATATTTTAGACTTAATATACGATTGCCTATCCAGTAGTGAGGTGACCAGTACAGAAAAAAATATAAAGTTACAAAGCGACTACCAAACCATGCTTATTGGATCCGATCTTCATCGCTCTCCGAAGAACAACCTCACAATTAGAATACCCAGCGAAACACCATAACTGCGGAACTATTACAAGCCAGAACTACCCATAATAGAAAGGGGCTATTCCTATTTATTTGGCGCCACATCCCTAGTTGGCCCTTACTCAACCTAAGCCATTCTCCCTGCTTTTACTCCTCCACTTGTTGGCTTGTTGGAATGTCGGAATGTTTTAATTAACCGAAGGGAGGGATCGAGAGTGGAATTCTATGTCAATAATGATGAACGAATTTCTCTTTTCCAACTGAATTTGCGACTCATGAAGCAGGGAATAAAGGGCACATCATCATTGAAGTTGGGAAACAGCGTCATGACATCATGATATACGTTTAATTCGGTAGTTGATCTGGGCCCCTGGGATTTCGGAAGAAAACTCAGCTCCTCCAAAGAAAGCGAACTAGAGAGGAGAGCACCTACTTGCTCTTCTTGACTCGACCCCACTTTAAGAGTGATAAATATCCATAGATTGGAGTGATCCGTGTCTAAGATAGGCATTAAGACCTGTGAGGGGTATATGGGTGAGATGCCCAAGAAGCTCTGGTGATTGGAGTGTTGGTTTATGCCCGTGGGAGGTGATTTGCACTTGTAATAGTTGCTTATTTGTTTTTTTTTCTTATCTATTTGTTTGAGGTGTGTTCAAGGAGTTGCGAGAATGGCTAACTTCAGGATGTATAGTCTCAGAGAGTGTGATCGGCTAGAAAGGAGCTTCCAAGCTTAGGAGCAATGGTTTCCCTATCAGCAATGCCAGTCGGACCCAGATTAATGAATAGTTGGTTTAAAAAATGGGGTCGGATGGATGCTTCTCCCATCTAAAAGCTCAGGTAGTAGTAGTTTGGCCCCCCCCGTATCACTAGCGCTTCATATGCCGGTTCGGTTGGTCCCAACTAATAACTAGAAATATGCTCGACATGCAATGGATTTCTGCAGCTCTCACCTTTCCTTCTATCCTCTTCTCTCCCCTGCCTTCATCGGGCTATTACGTTGCCAGTTCCCATGGATGAGGACAAGTAAATCATCACTTTTGTCAGATAAGGCAACCGTTTATCCATCTCATAATAACGGGCAAATCTTTAGAGAATGTACAAACTTAACTCTAACCTAGGGCATGATGAGCCCCTTTGGATAAGTTTTATTCCCAGACCTTTTCCAATTCGCAATTGTAAGTCCATGGCAGGTGATCGGGTCTAACATGGGCCATATCAATTTTAACAAATATGTTGAAGTAATACTCCTGGAAAAGCATAAACCATTAGTTGATCCTCTAGGAGAGAACTATATTATTGATTATATACTTAAGTGCTTGATGATCAACATAGAGGTTGAACTTACTGGCCAACAAGTAATGCCAAATTCTTTGCAAAGCATAAATCATATCTAGAGCTTCTTACTTGTTTATGTTGTAGTTGTGCTCTGCTAGTGACATCTTTCTAATGGTGAAATAGATTGAATGGTCTATCCATTTATTACATGGTAGTGCAAGAACAACCCTGATTAAAATCCCTATGGCATCAACATGGACATATAAAAGTATGGTTCGATCGGGAAATAAGAGGATGGGAACATTAACAATCTTACCCTTCATGGCCACCTTAAACTCTTCCTGGCATTAATAGTTATGAAAAAATGTTTTTTTTGTCTAGCATCATTTATAGAGGGTATGCCAGTTTCATGTACTTTACAGACCTTCTATAGGAGAATGTATGCCCCCTGACTTTATTGTGGAGGGGTTCATTATCTGTTTGAGATCACGATCTACCATCATCCCTTCTTTGGACACAATATATCCAAGCAATCTGCTGAAAGGTTTTAAAAATGACACTTTTCCAGGTAGATTCAATAATACTTATATCTTAAAACATCTGTTTTAGTCTTTTTCATAGATAGAAAAGATGATTGCTAAGACATCTGAACAAAGCTCAATTATATATAAATAGACTTCCAAGCAAGGTTGCAGGGAAGCGTCCTTCCCCCCCTCGCCCCCGCTTTGGGAGCTCGCTCCTGGCCAGAGCGCTGCGGGAGCTAACTCAAAGCGCGCTCCCTTTTTCCCTCCTGGGCCAAAGCGAAATGTAGAGCGTGCTCTGAGGGCAGCAAAAAACGCTCCTTGGCTCTGTTCGAGAGCGATGAGGGAGCTATCACTCTCGATCGCTCCCTCATCGCTCTCGGACGCTCTACAAAACGCTCTACCATTAAAAAAAACGCTCCCGCCTTAGCTCCACGTAGCTCCCGAAATCACTCCCGCTGTAGGTTTCAAGTTCAACTTTCATTTCATCCACTTCATCCCAATTTCTCATCCACATTCGAATTAGATATGGATTTTTAATTAAAATTTCTATTATTTAAATCTATTTAGAATTGGACAAAACCGGACCTTGAATCATAGTATCTCTATTTATGCACTAAATTTTTTGCATTCTTTCCAAATTTTTATCTAGATGGAAAGAAAATCCTTCCATAAGAAATTAACTTACTCCATAAAAATCCATTTCTACGTTAGAGGCACCAACTGAAAATTACAATGCCGCAAAAATTTTGTGTATAATTTTCTGCACTTTACTGTTTGTTGGTTTGTGTCAACATTTGTGGTTTTCACTTACAGCTGGTTATGCATTGGCTGTAAGTTACTTATAAAAATTTCTGTAACAATCAAACACACAATAGAATGCTACTAACAGGTTGGAAAACACATTTCAACATTCACACATGAAAAGATAGACTCAGAGATTTTTGGCCAAAATCGAGCCCTGGAAAAACCCCCACGGGGAAAACCAGTTAGAGAGAGAGAGAGAGAGTTTCTTATTTCTTCATAAAATCTCAGTACATAAATTCATAGCAGAAATTTTACTTATCTCTAAAGTGAAATATCACCCAACAGATTTCTCGAATTCTGTGCCAAAAACAACAGCCTTGAAATTTGTGCTGTTAGTGCCTCGAAAAATGTGCAGAAGGTACAGTCACAGTACTGTACGGTTCACCTTGAAAACTGTGCAATGACTGTCTCAAAAATCGAGCCCCAAAATTATCTCAAACTGTGTGCTGCAACCTCGACGTCTGTGCCCACTCTATCTCCTCGAACTGTGTGTTGAAACCCTCGAGAAGTGTGCCCAGAATCTACCTCGGGCTGTGTGCAGAATGTCTTGATTTTTGTGCCCAGATTCTTCTAGAAAATCGTGCCCAGCTTCTCTTGAAACTTGTGCCCAGATTTCTCATGAAACTCGTGCCCTGATTTCTGCTGTACCTTCACCTTGGGATATGTGCCAGCTAAAGACAATAAAGAGAAGACCGTACTGTGCATTAAATGCCCAGCTCGTGCCTCGATTTCTGTGCCAAGTGCGTGATGGCTGCCTCGAAGTGCGTGCAGTCTCCTAGCTCCTCCTCTCTCAATTTCTCTCTTTCTCAAACTCAAAGCGAGCTCCAATGTGCCTCCCTCATGCTTTTTGTCTAACCCTAAGTAGGTATCTAATCCGACGGTGGAGATGAATCCAATCCAAGGGACAAGATTTGATGAGAGTGAAAATCACATTTATTTAATTCTCATAAATAAAATCACTCACCCACTTAAATTAAATCAAAAAGTGACTTTGGTGTTATAAAGTCTCATTAAGTGACATTTAATGTGAGGGTCACTTTTCCCCTTTCTAAGTGACTTAGGCAAATAGTCACTAGGGGGACACTTCCGTAGGTACAAAACTAACACTCCCTCTTACCGAGGAAGGTGTTCCGCACCACTCCCAACTTATCTCTGAAGAAGACAAACTTCCCCCTCCCCAAAGACTTCGTCAGGACATCTGCAACCTGCTCATCAGTGGATATATACTGTAGCTCAACTGCCCCTCTCTGAACATAGTCTCGAATGAAGTGGTACCTGATCTCAATGTGCTTCGACCTGTCATGGAATACCGAATTCTCAGAGAGTTGAATGCAACTCTGATTGTCGCAATAAATCACCGTAGGTCTCAGCTGCTGATCAAATAAATCTACCAATAACTTACGAAGCCACAGTGCTTCGCAAGTCTCCTGACTGGCTGCCATATACTCAGCCTCAGCAGAACTCAATGCAACAGACTTCTATTTCCTGCTGAACCACGACACTGCTGCCGAGCCCAAGCTGAAACAGCAACCGGAAGTGCTCTTCCGGTCCCTCACACAACCTGCCCAGTCTGAATCTGTGAACCCAACCAAGCTGACTCCATCCGAACTCTTGTAGTCCAGACCATAATCCACTGTCCCTACTAGGTATCTCAAGATGTGCTTTGCGGCAGTCCAATGCACACTCCTAGGCTGCACCATGAACTGGCTAAGAGTGTTGACCGCAAAGCACAAGTCTGGCCTGGTGTTGACCAGATACATCAACGATCCGATGAGCTGACGATATAGTGTGGGATCCACCAACTTACCCTCTGAAGCATGAAGTTGCTTCAAGTTGGTGATCATAGGTGTAGACATAGGCCTACAGTCGTCCATCCGATAACTCTTCAGAATCTCTGCTGCATACAACCTCTGTCCTAGGAAAATATGTCCAGGCTCCTGCCAAACCTCCATCCCCAAATAGTAATGCATCAGCCCAATATCCGTCATCTCATACTCAGCTGCAAGATCTCTCTTGCACTATGCAATAAGACGCTCATCTCCAGTGATAAATAAGTCATCGACATATAACAGAAGAATGAGTGGATCTCCACCAACCACAATGTAGTATAGGTTGGGATCAACCTCACTCTTCTGAAATCCCATCGAAGTCAAATATGCATCGATCTTGGAGTACCAAGCTCTAGGAGCTTGCTTCAAACCGTACAAGGCTTTCCTAAGCCTGCACACATGAGAATCTCTCCCATGTATCTCGAATCCCTGTGGCTGCTCCAAATACACCTCCTCCTGCAGAAGACCATTGAGAAACGCGGTCTTCACATCCATCTGGTGGATCTTCCAACCCATCTCTGCTACTATAGATATCACTGCCCTGATAGAGGAATACCGAGCAACTGGAGCAAATGTCTCATCATAGTCAACTCCCTCAACCTGTGAGAACCCCCTAGCCACAAACCGAGCCTTGAATTTCTCCACACTGCCATCTGCAGCATGCTTGACCTTGTAAAGCCACTTGGAAGTCACAACTGACTTCCCCTCAGGTCTCGACACAATCTCCCAAGCATCATTCTTCATGATGGAATGGTACCCTTCCATCATGGCGTCTCTCCATACCTGATGCTGAGAAGCCTCCTCAAAGGTAGAAGGCACAGAGTCACGAAGACTCGCAACAAGGGCCATCCCATATCTGTCTGGCTCAACAACTGTCCCGATCGCCTCCTGAGGTCTACCAAATGCTTCTGCTTCTTTCAAAGTGTCCTGAAGCCACTTAGGCTTCTTCTTCCTTGAAGGCTCCTCCCAAACTGGTGTATCCTCATCTAAGGAAGTGCCAGAGGCATGAGGTCTAACACCCCGAGGACCTGTAGCTGATGAACTAGTCCCTGAGGACCCTGCAATCTGTGAGCCTGAAACTTGTGATCCTGAACCTGTGCCAACCCCTGAACCTGTCCCTGTACCTGTAATCTGAATCACTGATCCTGTAAAAGCTGTGCCTGTACCCTGTGATCCAGTCACCCCAGAAACCTGCTGACCTGAAACCTGTATGGAAGAAGCCTGACTCAACTGAGGTGTGGGAGCTGGTGGCTCCCCCTGCTCCATCTCTCTTGACTTCCTGAAGGCCCTCTCCTCATCAAACTTCACTTCCTGCCTAACTACAACTCTCCTCTGGCCAGGAATGTAAAGTCGATATGCCTTCGAAGTCTCATCGTAACCCACAAAGATACCTCTCTCTGCAGTGGGCTCGAACTTCGTCCTCTTCTCAGAAGGGACGTGAGAGTAAGTCAGAGAGCCAAATATCCGAAAATGGCTCACCTCAGGCTTCTTGCCTGAATACATCTCCTCTGGAGTCATCCTCCCCAAAGCACGGTGAGGACTCCTGTTCTGCAGATACACTGCAGTGTTGCAAGCCTCTGCCCATAGAAAGAACGACAACCCCTGATCATGAAGCATGGCTCTCGCTGCTCCAACGATCGACCTGTTCTTTCTCTATGCTACTCCATTCTGCTCAGGAGTGTAGGGAAATGTCAACTGTCATTGTATACCCTCCTGCCTACAGAAAGCATTGAACTCCTTGGAGGTATACTCACCCCCATTATCTGATTTCAACATCCTGATCTTCCTCCCCGTCTGCTTCTCCACAAGGGCTTTGAACCCTTGGAAGACACTCAATACAAGTGGGGACTTCTTGCTCCTCAAGAAGTAGATCCAGGTCTTCCTGGAGTAGTCATCAATGAAGCTAATATAGTACTCATGACTAGTCAGAGATACTGAGGACATAGGACCGCAAATGTCAGAATGAATCAAGTCAAGCACTCCTGCTGCTCTCGTGTCACTGCTAGGAAAAGCAGTCTTGGTGTACTTTCCCAAAGCACACCCCCTGCACACATCACTCTGCTCAGTGTCGAACTTGGGTAAACCTGTGACCATGCTCCTCAACAATATCAAAGCGGGGTGATGTAAATGGGCCATCCTCCTGTGCTATAACTCACATAGCTCACTGCTGCTGCTGTGTGCTAGAGCATGTTGTGGCTGAAACAATAACTTGTACAGTCGTCCACATCTAACTCCAATATCCATGGGGGTAGATACACCTGTGGTCTTGGGAAACACCTGCACTCTCCCATTTGAGAAACACACCCCAAGACCCCTGTCCTCAATAGTGGAAACTGAAACAAGGTTCTTTTTCAGCCCAGGGACGTACAACACATCCCTCAAGGTCATGGGACTCATGGACTCCCTCTCAAATGTAATGGTCCCCTGACCCACAGCTCTAACAATGGTGTTGTCACCAAGTACCACCTCCACCTCTCTAGTTGTCCGTGATAGCTCGGAGAACAACTCCCGAGTACCTGTCATGTGTCTCGAGGCTCCGCTGTCAATGTACCACGTACCAGTGGTGGATGGACCTGTCTGATGCCCTGTCAACAATGAATGCTCACTCTCCATATCCATGTCTGTACAGGTGGCTAAGGAGACTCTCTCTCTCTCAATCTGTCCAGCATATAGGGAAAACTCCCTTTGAAACCTGTCACCAAAATCATCAACCTCTGCTGAGGCTGCTGTCTGCTGTCCTTGTCCCTTCTTCTTCTTCTTGCTTGGACATTGTGATGCATAGTGCCCAAACGCCTGACAACATTAGCACTTGATTTTACTCAAGTCCTTCTTCTGTCCACCCTGCGGTTGCTGCTGCTGCCCCTTGGCCCCATTCTTCTTGGGACCCTTCTTCTTCTTACCCTTGGCTGTCAGTGCCACGTTCTCCTCATCTGCCCCACCACCTGTTGAACTGCCCTGTACGAGACCCCTCCTGGTCTCCTCCTGCACAAAGTCATCCCACAGCCTCTCCCAAGATGGTAGGTTCTCTCTGCCCACTATGGCCTGCACAAATGCACTCCAGGACTTTGAAGCCCCATTCACTGCTGTGCGTACTAGCTCAGTAGGAGATACCACTTCACCAACCGCTGCCAGTTCATTCCAAAGTGCAGAAATCCTAGTGAGGTAAGTTGTAACTCCCTCTCCTCCATTCATCTTGATACTTTTGAGTTTCTCCTTGAGAACCATCTTTCTGTTCTCATTGGAACTCTCATACAAGCTGGTCAAGGCACTCCACATCTCATGTTCCTTGGTCTTCCCGGAAATGTGAGGGATTATGTGGTCTTTTACTGCATCAAGGATGATCCTCCTGGCCTTACAGTCCTTCTTGTTGAAGGTTGAAAGTGCTGTAGCATCTGTGCCATCTGGAATGGCAATGGGGTTGGTAGTAGTGTTCCTCACCACCTCCACCCATAGCTCATTCTCCTCCAAAATCAACAAGATTCTGGCCTTCCAAGGCACAAAGTTTTCTGTCCCATTCAACCTATCTTCAATTCTTAGACCTATAGCCATCTGAACACCAACCCAACAGAACGCTGCCCACTAACAGAAGATAAAAAATACTGAAGTTTCTGAAGTTTGAAAATTTCTGTGTGTCTGCAAACTATCACTGTTTTCTGCCCCCTTGCTCTGATACCATGTAGAATTTTCTGCACTTTACTGTTTGCTGGTTTGTGTCAACATTTGTGGTTTTCACTTACAGCCGGTTATGCATTGGCTGTAAGTTACTTATAAAAATTTCTGTAACAATCAAACACACAATAGAATGCTACTAACAGGTTGGAAAACACATTTCAACATTCACACATGAAAAGATAGACTCAGATATTTTTGGCCAAAATCGAGCCCTGGAAAAACCCCCACGGGGAAAACCAGTTAGAGAGAGAGAGAGAGTTTCTTATTTCTTCATAAAATCTCAGTACATAAATTCATAGCAGAAATTTTACTTATCTCTACAGTGAAATATCACCCAACAGATTTCACGAATTCTGTGCCAAAAACAACAGCGTTGAAATCTGTGCTGTTAGTGCCTCGAAAAACGTGCAGAAGGTACATTCACAGTACTATACGGTTCACCTTGAAAACTGTGCAATGACTGTCTCAAAAATCGAGCCCCAAAATTATCTCAAACTGTGTGCTGCAACCTTGACGTCTGTGCCCACTCTATCTCCTCGAACTGTGTGCTAAAACCCTCGAGAAGTGTGCCCAGAATCTACCTCGGGATGTGTGCAGAATGTCTTGATTTTTGTGCCCAGATTCTTCTAGAAAATCGTGCCCAGATTCTCTTGAAACTTGTGCCCAGATTTCTCTTGAAACTCGTGCCCTGATTTTTGCTGTACCTTCACCTTGGGATATGTGCCAGCTAAAGACAATAAAGAGAAGACCGTACTGTGCATTAAATGCCCAGCTCGTGCCTCGATTTCTGTGCCAAGTGCGTGATGGCTGCCTCGAAGTGCGTGCAGTCTCCTAGCTCCTCCTCTCTCAATTTCTCTCTTTCTCAAACTCAAAGTGAGCTCCAATGTGCCTCCCTCATGCTTTTTGTCTAACCCTAAGTAGGTATCTAATCCGACGGTGGAGATGAATCCAATCCAAGGGACAAGATTTGATGAGAGTGAAAATCACATTTATTTAATTCTCATAAATAAAATCACTCACCCACTTAAATTAAATCAAAAAGTGACTTTGGTGTTATAAAGTCTCATTAAGTGACATTTAATGTGAGGGTCACTTTTCCCCTTTCTAAGTGACTTAGGCAAATAGTCACTAGGGGGACACTTCCCTAGGTACAAAACTAACATTTTGGCTAAATTTTCATAGAGAAAAAATGAATAATGTTGAAAATCAAAACTATATTTTATTCCATTTTGGGGGGTCCTTGTACCGCCTCCGATTCTAGATCGATTCTTTACAATTATGTCCACCGCTAATGGCATATTTTTCTGCACTAAGAAGGAGATTCTTTCTAGATAATTTTCAGTCAGAGTTTCTATGTCGAGGACAATTTGGTATTCCCTATATTATTTTTATAACCAACTGAGATGAGCATAGATTTGATGGTTTCCAGGCGCCTTGTACATCCTTGCCACGATTTTCTAGTACAGAAAGTCTCATCATATTTATTGTGTAGGGATTTCCTTTCGGTGGAAAACATGTACTTCTCATAGTTTTTATAAAGTGTGAGGTTAACTATGCGACCATTTAGTTTTTTCGGTGGTTTTTGGTTGGAATTGGGTAAAAGAAAAATTCTGAATTCGATTTTTTCCGCAATTCAAATTATTTTTTTTAGTGCAAAAATAAATTTAGCATTGTCAAAAACCCCTATAACACTCGAATTATGCAAGTTTGACAACTGTTATCTGGAATTCTAGAAATTCATTGCTGGATTTTATCAAAATCTAGTTTGAAAAAAGGGAAAACAAAAAAAACAAAGTGGTTAGACTCTAGAGTCTAGACTATAGTTTGGTTACAAGTACAACTTTAGTGATCACAAAATATTGTATATTGAAAATTTAAAGCTGTAAGGTTGATGTTATAGATACTGGTAACTAGACCTATGGTTGACGAATTCACTACTATATGAGTGATGATTGATGAATGATGTTATATGGTATTATGGTTTATTTCATGTTTTTATGCTTTCCAATGAGTTTCCATAACTAATTCAACATTCTGCAAGCATTTGTTTACATATATGCATCAAAATATATAAAAAATATATATTATATAAAAAACGCTCCCGCAACGCTCCCAAACCGGAAGCTTTTGAAAATTTCACTTTTCGCTCCCGCTCCCAAGTAACCTTGCTTCCAAGGTTTTATGAATGAAATCTTTTTAGATCCCGACTTTTGTTCAGTTCAAATATGTTGAAGCATTTACTAATCCCAATTGTAGCATCCATTTATATGAATAGGTGCCCTATTCGGTGGAAAATGTTGTGAGCGCTCTATCTTTTTCCCCATTGACACTTGATTATATCTCGAATAGTCATACTAAAAGGATTAAATTTCTATTTAAATAAATTGTACAAGCATCTATGTAAATGGTAGTCCCGCTCTGTCTCTTGGTTAGTAACACCAATGGTATGTAGGAAGCATAGGTAGGGTTTTTTTTAGTAAGCATAGGTCGGGTACGTGGTAAGCATAAGTCAGCAGGTCAAAAATCTCTCTGGGCAGCAATCGAGTAAGCAATAAAAAGTTGTCGTCGTTCGATGGGCTGCGTGTGGGAAGGCAAGCAAGCGAGTGAGTAAGCAATAACTGGTTGGAGTAGTTAATCGAGTTGTTTTTATTGGGCGGTTAGTGGAGTTTGTTGTTCAAAGGTTTCCGGGCAAGTAAGAAAGCAATAACAAACCAGTTGTCATTTGGTGGGCAAAGGAAGGCAAGTAAGTAAGAAAGCGAGCACCAGCCAGTTGGAGTTATTAGTTGGTCAAAGGTTTTAAGGCTTGCAATAAAGCAAAAGCAAGGACCTGTTGTCATGTGGTGGGCCATTGTTCGTGTCGTTGTGAGGTGGTGGAGTTGTGGGTTCATGGAGTTTGCGGTTCAAAGGCTTCCACAAACCCCCTCTGCCCACCTCACTCCCACTCCCAACATCACTGATAGTTTTTTTTTTTTGTAAGGCTCGTACCCATGAATTTTCAAACCGGTGACCTTACGCAAGGAGTGCCTTAACAATACACCCATTCCCCGTCTATTCTACGCCCCATGGGCACCAACATAACTGATAGTTGTGTACATGAGAAGTTAATTAAGAATAAGGAAGTATAGATGCCATTATAATATATTCAATTATGGGTATGTTATGAACATAGAATCACAGCAAAGAACTACTGTATTTGTATTCTGTCCAGACCCTTGGCAAAATGTTGTGATACCAATGGAGACTGCTGGATTTCTACACTCTTAAAAACTTGGGCCCTTGGCATAGTCTTGGATTTGAGAAGCTATTGCTAAGATTTAAAAGGGGGCTATTTTTGTTGAACCTGGCAAGTTCAATTTTATGTCATGAAAGTTTATTTTTTGATTCATCTCCCAAAGCTTTAACACTTGATCTGAAGAAAAATAAACTAGAACTAAGACTGTATATCACTGACAAAATATCAAACTGGTTACTAATTCTCTTGTTTGGTTTGTGACAGGTGTATCAAATCATGCAAGTCTTTGGGAATTTCTAAGCATTGCAGTATTATTGTGCTTTTCTGCAATACAAGATCATGGCATAGAAGCACTCCATTCATTTTCTGAAATTCTTAAGTGCAGCCCACAGTCACCATTTGGTTTTGGCTTCATGAAAGATGGGTTCAGCAAATCGGTACTGTGGACAATATGTTCATCCCAGAATTTGACATATGGTGATCCAGACAACAACACTCTTCAAGGTAAGATGAGTTTGACATGAATTATGTGCTTTATAATACATACAATGGCTTTATTCTTTTGGGATGGAATATCTGTAATGAGATAGTAAACTGCTTAAAGCACTTTTCTTTAGGCTGATGCCGCATTTGCTTCTCTTTATACTGAAAAATGAATGGAACAGATTGAAACTCCTAGAGTATGGTCTCATCATTGATAGGAAAATGATTTTATGCTAAATTAATAATAATGTTTGACTGTTGACAGCCTTAGAATAGTCTCACTAATTTGTTTGGTGTTCTTGCAGTGAACTGGATCACAAAATATCTTTTATCTATAGGCCAAAGGTTTCGAGAAACATATCACTCTTGTGGGACCTACATTGCATGTTTGACCATACTTGTCATGGTATACTTGGTCGATCCTAATTACATATCTTTTGGATACCTTTTCTTTCTTTTGGTCTGGATCATAGGCCGACAACTGGTGGGAAAGACAAGGCAGCGTTTGTGGCTACCGTTACTGATTTATTCCATATTGGTTTTTATCTTCACCTATGTTTTGAGCAGTTTCCCCAGTGTTCAGATGTGGCTCTCTAGAAAGATATTGCTTTATCCATATACAGGGTTGAAACCTGGCGCTTCTTTATTTGAGAATATTTGGGAATCCCTTGCAATTTTGGTTGTAATGCAGTTGTATAGATATGAAAGGACACAAACTAAAGCTGAGTCACTTTATCAGAAAATTGATGAATCTGTCCAACCTGATAATGGATTCCTTGGATTTGTTAAAAGATTTCTAATCTGGCATAGTGGGAAGATTTTATCAGTGGCTGTGTTTTATGCTAGTATTTCTCCAGTCAGTGTGTTTGGTTTTGTCTATCTTATTATTCTTGTATTTGTAACCAATTTTCCCAAAACTTCTCACTTCCCAGCTAAGCTTTATTCAAGCTATACAGGAATTCTGGTTGCATGTGAATATCTATTCCAGATGTTGGGCAGTCGGTTTCAGATGTTCCCAGGTCAAAAACATGCAGATTTTTCATTATGGATAGGTTTCCAAGTCTTTGAACAAGGTTTCATCGGGATTGAGTCAGGATTGAGAAGCAAAACTTTGGTTTTAATGGTATGTACTCTTCAATATAATGTTTTTCAATGGCTTGATGGGATGCCAAGCTCCTTAATTAACACAGAGAAGTGGGCAGAACCTTGCCATTTATTTATTTCTGCTCAAAATAAAGGACAAAGGGAATTTCCCCAGGAAAAAACACCTCTAATGGAGAGGGAAAAAACTTTTTATCAGGAGCAGAGTTATTTGGATGGGGATTCCGTGAATATCTACTCCAATAGTAATAAGGTCGGTCAAACTTTACCCAGACAGTCTTGTTCATTGTTCAGCACTGGGATGGTCTCAAGCTCAATGGCAGCGAATTTCGAGACAGGATTGCCAGATCATATCTCTTCCTCTTTCTGGGGTAGAACTAAAGAAAGCTGCAAATCTAAGGAAAAAATATTGCTTGCCTTGAAAAAGGAGAGATATGAGACTCAATTACGTACATTAAAATTATATGCCAAATTTTGGGCAGAAAACATTTTCAACCTTTTTGGGCTGGAGATAAGCATGCTTACTTTGCTGCTTGCAAGCTTTACTGTGTCAAATTCTATATCACTTTTATATGTACTAGTCCTTGGCCTCTGCATTCTGCTAAGCCGGAAAACACTGCACTTTCTTTGGCCAGCATTTTTCTTCTTGTTTTCTTGCATTCTTCTCCTTGAATATTTGGCTCTTGGAAATACATTTCCACCTTGGAGTCATAATGACACTCGTAAAGAGCACTGCCATGATTGCTGGAATAGCTCAAATCTTCACTATAATTACTGCACAAAATGCTGGCTAGGTATTTTCTTTTTCCCTTCCTTTCTAAATTTTCAGTATTTGCTAGGCATGATATGAAATGTGTAAACATCTTAACATTAGCACAGGTTGTGGCTTTCTCCTTGGATTGAAAAAACTGTCAACAACTGTTTTCTTTGATTTGTCCTTTGTAAGGGATAATAACATATGAAATATTGCATTGCAGGAGTTGTTGTTGATGACCGCCAAATGCTTGTAACCTACTTTATGGTATTTTTTGTTGCTTCCTTCAAACTGCGTGGAAATTTATCTGCTGGTTATTTTGAATCTGATTCATATCACCATCTGGGTTCTCAAAGACTTGATAGATTGGTCTGGAAAGATATTTCATTTGAAAGGAAGGGGCAGTGGACCTGGATTGACAATTTCAGATTATTCTTTTATCGCCATCTATTAGATGTTGTGCTTATGCTTGTACTTATAACCGGCACACTCGAGTATGATATTTTACACCTTGGCTATTTGGGTTTTGCCATGGTATCTTTTCGCATGAGACATACAATCATGAAAAAGCAAAACAGAATTTTCAATTTGTTGCGCTTGTATAATTTTACACTTATCGTTTTATCTCTTGCATTCCAAGCCCCATTTTTTGGAGATGTTGAAAAGAGAACATGTTCACTGCCAGATGGACTTTATGGTGTTGTTGGGTTCTATTAGTATGACTATGGATTTAGAATCACTTCGCGTTCAGCATTAGTAGATATTATTATATTTTGTCTTGTGGGTCTTCAGTCTTATATTTTCCGATCAAAGGCATTTAACCAGGTATTAAACTACCTTGAGGCAGAACAAATTGATGCAATTTTACATGCTCAAGAGAAGAGGGCTGCTTGGAAGACTGCACAATTACAGCAAATTCGTCAAATTGAGGACCGCAAACAAAAACGGCATTTTCAAGTGGAAAAGATTAAGGCAGAGATGTCTCATTTTCAGAACCAGCTTGGTATGTTCCATTCCACAGGAAATTACAACCATACTTGTTTGAGACATGATGTTAGGAATCAAGAAAGAAAAATCTGTCGGCTTGATTCCACTGATACAATGCAAAAAAATTCAGAACAATGGCAAGACATACCTACAGAGCAAAAACTGATCAAGCAGCTGCAGCAAGAAGGTTCTCCCTATTCTTATGATAATGATCAAGGGAACACCAATATTTCCAGAATACAGCAAATTTTAAACCTTCCGAAATTGTCATACAGAAATGGCATTTCTTCATCATGTAGTGTAAATAGTGAAGGGTCCAAAGATAAATTTTCTAACCGATTGAAAGATTCTTCTGGTTCTGAGATCACTGAATTGAAAGAGACAACTGTCGACATGACTCCAAAACCAGAAATTTTAAAAGGTGTGAGCATAAAAAGAGGCAAAGAGCAAGAGAAGAGTCGCCTAACCTCTGCTGTCCAACTGATTGGACATGGCATCGCTCAGGTTTATTCACTAGGAAACCAAGCTGTGGCCAACATTGTGAATTTCTTAAATATAGAACAGAATGATTTGGAACCAAATGAGCTGTCTTCTAGCAAGGAAAGAGAAAATGACTCACTAGATAATGTTAATGCTATTGAGAATTCCGGTTCAGAGCACCTTGAAGAAACGTTTTCAATGCATTCAAGTGGAGAAGGTTTAGTGTCTAATGAAGAAAGGCAATGGTTTAGGAAGCTCTCTTGTTATTGCTGGTCAAAGATTCGGTCCAACACTGATGCAATCTGCTACTCTTGCTTTGTCCTTGTATTCCTATGGAATTTTAGTTTGTTGTCTATGCTTTATCTGGCAGTTCTATTCTTATATGCACTCCGTGTAAATCCTGGTCCAAGCTACTTCTTCTGGATTGCAATGCTAATTTATACGGAGCTAATCATTTTGATTCAGTACATCTATCAAATCAGTGTGCATCATTGTGGCCCAAAGATTGGTTCTCATTTGCGTTGGGAAATAGGATTTCCAAGTGTTGTAACTTCATCATTTGTGATTGCCGTCTTCCCACTGTTTATAGTTTATCTATCTACTCTCTTACAGAGTTCAATTAAAGCTAGAGATGGTGAGTGGATGTCATTCACTGAGAATGTGTTTCTTGGTAAGAGAATGCCTTATCAGGAAATAATTCATGAGAGAATGCACTGGAAGGATAAGTTAGGTACATTTTTACTATCAGTTCTGAATACTCTGAAAATGACTGGAAGAGGCCTTCAAAGGTATTGGAAGTCACTGACACATGGTTCAGAAGCTCCTCCGCATTTTGTGCAAGTTTCAATGTATGTAAATACCTGGCCAGAAGATGGGATCCAACCTGAGAGAATTGAATCAGGTATAAACAAGCTGCTTGATGCTTGTCATAAGAAGTGGTGCAAGCAAAAATCTCCTTTTGCTTGTCATTCTGTAAGCCGTCTTCGTGTTGAAAGCATCGAAAGCAGCCCCGAAGATGCTAATATAGCCCTTGCCGTTTTTGAAGTGATATATGCTTCTCCTTTAACCATCTGTCCTGCAGGTGCACATTACACAGCACTTACTCCTGCTGCAGATGTGGCATATGAGCTTCACAGGGCAAAAGAGTTTGCTCTTCTGGAGGAAGTAGGCTTCCCTTATCCTATTGTATCTGTGATTGCAGGAGGGAAGAGGGAAATTGATTTGTATGCATATATCTTTTGTGCAGATTTGGTTGCATTTTTCCTGGTTGCAATGTTCTATCAATCTATGATTAAGCACAATAGCCAGTTTCTTGGTGTATATCAACTGGAGGATCAATTTCCAAAAGAGTTTGTGTTTGTTTTGATGGTATGTTGGACTGTCATGATCATTATCCAACAAAATTAACTCTAGATTTTGTATTCCTGTATATTTTACTTTCTTCAGCTTACCTTTTGAGGATTGCAAAGTTAATGGCTAAATTTTTTTAGTATGTTATTTACATTTGAACTCATCATTTTTATATTTTACTTGTTGGCAATTGCAGATTCTATTTTTTCTAATTGTGGTCGACCGCATTATCTACCTTTGTTCATTTGCTTTAGGGAAAGTAATTTATTACTTTTTTAGCCTTGTGCTATTCACATATTCTGTCACGGAATATGCATGGAACATGGAATCTAAAAACCAATATAATGGAAAATTTGCGCTTCGTGCATTCTATTGCACAAAAGCAGTGTCTTTGTCACTACAAGCATTGCAAATTAAGTTTGGTCTTCCTCATAAGAGCACTTTATATGGACAATTCTTTACAAGCAGTGTTACAAATGTAAACTATCTGGGCTTTCGTATTTATCGAGCTCTACCTTTTCTGTATGAAATTCGCTGCGTTTTGGACTGGTCATGCACAGCTACTTCCCTGACAATGTATGATTGGTTGAAGGTCAGTATGTTTTCACTTTCTTTATTTATGAACCTCGTTTCATATATATACAATCTGGGCATTTTCACAAATTGAAGTAAGCCTATACAAAAAGGGTGAAAATGAAAATAAAGGTTTTGCTTTGTACAAAAGGAAAATTGAATATTATTATATTGATTGTCTCCATTATTTTCTGGAGCCAAGTTGTACGAGTAGGCAATAATTATGAATGTTACATTAGTGATTTACTTTTCTTCCCTTTATTTTTGCTTTCAGCATTTTCTAGGAGCTTCCTTCAGACTCCCCCATTGTATTCACACTGGATGTATCTTTTAGTGCCATTCTTTGGAAATTAATAAAATTATCTTATCTCATCTTATTAGTAGGATTCAAAATGGGATATAAACCCATCTCATTTCTTTTTCTGAGACAATATGTCTTATTTTAAACATAAAATATCTACAAAGAGCAGAGATATGTACAAGCAGTGATGAGATTTTATCCTAAATCTTAGATTTCACAGCTATTCTATCGATCTTGCAATCTGAACATTAATAAACTGGAAATACACTCATAAGATAAAACAATGCACAACAGAATAATAAACATTACAGCCACACATTAGGACAAGTATTTACCCCGGAAACCCTACTACCTCTGGGGAAAACCAGCAAAGACTGTGATCTTCTTATTGCAGGGTTATTCTATTGCATTTCAACAGTTTTTTCAGACTAACTCTCTGAACTTTTCTGCTGATTTAATCCAATCCCTATCTGAAAACCCTAGAAGAACACACTAGGCCCTAACTCGGCCATTGGATAGACTCACTCAACAAATGCCCTAGCTTGGCAATTTTCTACTAGACCACCTTGCTCTCTCTCTCTATAACTCAGAATGAGACTGACTCAGGGTTACCGGGAGCTTCCCTAAAAGCCTCGCTCTCGCTCCCGAACTGCGCTCCAGAAGGAAGCTTGGCGGATCGTCCCTTGGAGCGCTCTCCCAAGGGATTTGGCATGCTCCCTGCCCTTTTGGGAGCGCCACGCTCCAAAATTTTGGGAGTTCGCTCCCACCACACTCCGGTCACACTCCTCCAGCGCTCCCACGTAGACATGGACGCTCCCACGGAAATGTGGCAACTTTTTTGCCCTTTTTTAATTTTTGTTTTCTTTTTTGTTGTTGGGTGGGCCCTTTAGGATTTTTGGGGTTTAGACAAAAGTGAGGGAGAGATAAAAACTCCTCTCTCTCACCATTTCTCTCATTCCATTCATGTTTGTGTGCTTGAGCTTGGAGTGGAGAGGCTTGAGCTTGGAGGAGATTTGTGGGAGCTTGAAGGTGATTTGTGGGAGCTTAGAGGAGACAACTAAGGCTGCCATCTACTTCACTTGGAGAGCTAAAGAGGTAAGCCCAAACACGTTCAGTTCCATTTTCACCTACAGATTATACACAGCTACATCCTGCTTCAAGTTCACTACCACCACGCGAAGGCTCACAAGGAAACCGTGGTGGTGCAAAGAGGAAGGAAAAACTTTAGTGTTTTGGCCTTCAATGATCATAGTTCATAGTTATTAGTATCATACCTTTCAGTTTTCACAGTTCAGTTAAATTATGACATTATCATTTTAGAACTTGTGCAGATGGCCTATTTTGTAAACATAACTATTTGGTCATGTTGACAGTTGGTGGATAATCTATTTCAATTTTCATTCCATAAGTTAATGATCTACTTCTTATTATATGGTTTTAAAATTTGTATGTTTGTAATTGCTAGATGGTTGGTATTTGTAACTTTGTAATTGTTAATAGCTAGATGGTTGATGCTTGAATGATTAATCATTAATTTACTATGGTAGTATGTTGAAATTATGAATATTCATCTAGAAGTAGCATAAATGTACATGTTTCACATATTCTGCAACTAATTTGGCATTCTACATGTTTTGTTTAATATAAATGTATTTTCTAAATATATATATAAACGCTCCCGAGACGCTTTGCTCCCTAACTTTTTGGAAAATGGTGCTCCCACTCCCGCTCCCACGCTCTGGCAACCTTGGACTGACTTGTGGTTCAACACAATCACAAAAACCTATTTACTTTATATGACAAATTACATCCAAATACCATGGACAAATACCATGGAAAACCATGGGCAAACTCAAACTTAGTCAAACCACTTTGTCTATAGAATACAACATGGGCACTTCACACATTGCTAGACACCCCCAATGTGGAAGTAACTGCCCGAGCTACACAAACTCTAACAAGGAGCATAATTTCTTTTTTCTCGTCTCAATTTTTATTTGGGAAGACTGTATGTTATTGGTCATCTATAAGAGTGCTACTTAATTGAAAGTAATGTTCCATTGAATTTGATCAACTTAGAGAGTTCCTCTGCTTTATGCTCATGGAATTGTATGCATAGGTTATGTTTCACACAAATTAGCATCTTGAGATCAAGTCCCTAAAGTCAATGATAGCTTATGGATAACCAAGAGGGGGCCCAATGTCACCACACCTAACCCTCTTCTTCTCTTTAGCTAGCTTTTCTCTAGCTCAAGTGAGGAGTGCCTAGATATGTGTCATCACACAACTTGTAGTTGTCTCTAAAGGTATCCTATCCAGGACTGTAGAGGTGTAGACAACTAAAGAGGTGACCCAAGAAATGCCATGGTTCCCAATGCAAGATGAGTGTCATGTTAACCGAGGCACTCTTCACTTTAGATCAAGCCTAAGCAAGGCCAAGGGGGAGACCCTAGCTTAGCCAATGAAGGCTAGCGAATCAAATTAAGACCTCCTAGGGATATGTGATGATGACAAAAGGAAGATCAAGATTACATCTAGATCTAGGATGGATAAGTGGGCCCAATGAGTTGGGGCTTGTTTGAAGAGGCTTAAGGAAAGATAAATATTCAACCAAGGAGAGATGAAAGCCACCTATGGGGTTAGTATGAAATATCTAGATAGATCTAGTGCCCAAATAATAGATCCAAGTGGGGCCCACCCTTAAAATAAGGAAATTGGTCCAAATGGGGCCCACGAGGTGAAAATCAAAGAAGAGAGGCATTAAGGGGTTTGCAAATGAGTGGATCTAATGGATCAATGAAGAATTGGCAATACCCACGTGTGGGATCTAGCAAAAGACCATCTACCCAAGGAGTGCGACTTGCCTCAAGGAAGACTAGTGCCTTAGATGAAGGGGAAAATGGAGTCGGATGTCCACCAAATTATAGATCTGGAATGTTGTGACTAATGTAGAGGTGGGTTTTAATTATTAAGCCCAAAAAGTTGCTAGATCTCCATAGATCTGAAAAATAAAAATATAAGGGTTTTGAAGTTTAGGGTTTTGAGATCTAGAAATAATGGATAAGCCAAGGAGGAAAAATACTAACCTTTCAAGCGTACCTGGATAATGAGATGAATGCCGATTGTGACGAGGATTACTTTCCCATAGATCAAATGGAAGATTTTGAAGCCCTCTTACCAAAACAATTTGTCCAAGCCCACACATGTGTCCCTATGTACCTGTAAAAACCAAGGAGACAAAGCTCAATCAGTCAAACAAGACAAGGGTAGATACAAGCTAGAAATAGATGACAAAGAATGATTGGTACAAATACAAAACCACTCCCTGTTTGATCCACGATTTGAAAGAAAGTTGCAGGAAAGCCTCCCCACCAATGCGCATTCCTCCCAAGACGTCTTCTTCACATGTAAATCAAAAAATGGAAAAAGATGCAAGATAGCTACAAGATATCCTCTAGTGCAATGGAAAAAGCATTTACAATCATCACAACCAAACATCCACTTCAAGATCCAAGCATTGCTCCAAAAGATAGAATTTTATTCCGATAGCCAAGAGCCAAAAATCTCTGGACGCCTTTACAATAGGGGGGTCTCTTCCTTAAATAGGAGAGAGACCAAAACCATAACCACTTTATGAATGAGTGGTTGAGATCAAAAGATACAACAATATAATCAATGGCTAAGATGAGCCAATACAATATAAGACATGGATCACTCACTAAAGGGATGACGTCATGGCTAAAAAGACCCTAGGGGGGATGACGTCATGACTAAGGGAGGCTAATACATGTGTATGCCACATAAGATGGCTAGGACAAGTGACTAGGAGCACATGGTGGGGCTAGGAGGTATTATTCCCCTTCAGTAGCATCACCCCATGGCACAATAATATAACATGAGACTCAATGACATGTCCAAGTACACAAATGATCAAATCCTGTCCCCCCAAATCTGAAAGAAAAATACATCAAAAGACATCCTATTGACTGTGTGGACCCCAGTGACTGTTGCAAACTGATTTGGAAGGAGTGGGATACACCATATATGACCTCAAAGCAGACCTCATGCCAAAACCTTACCTCAATTGCCCAAATCGAATTCCTTTATGACCTTTTTATTCCATTTTTTTATCCTCTTGAAAACCCTGAAACTGCCCATAACTGATTGTCTGGTGCCTGCGCTGTCAAACTGACTGTGCCATCATGTCTGGAAGGGGGGTAATATGGTAATAACAAGTGGTTGGACCACCCCCATCTCCTATAGCGCCCTAGGAAACGACTGGCCTCCACTGATCAATCTGGACAAGCCACATCAGCATGGCCAAACTGGTCAACAGGTCGAAAACTGCTCATAACCTACCTGGGAGTGCCTGAAACTAAAAGTTAAGTGTCTCAATGAATCCAAAAGGCTCAAATATACTAGAGATGAGTACTCATACACCTCCTGATAACATGTAGGATCATCTATAGGGTCCACCATACACGGACAAGTAAAAATATGATGATCTGGAAAAAAACTGCATCAATCATCATCTAAAGCCTGTGCCGAACATATGGAATCATCATAAGGTATATAAAGGACCATAGACCAATACAATACAAATGGTCCATCTCATCACGAATCCCAAGGTTGACCTTCGTCTAACTAGGTTTGACCGGTCAAACTAATAAAAAATTACCCTGGCTGAAAAAGCCAAGCTGCTGCAAGTGCAAATAGTTAATACATGCTCTCTAAATCATTTTCATAGCGAGCCTCTAATGTATTAATCATCATTTCATTGGCATTTAATAAATAATAATGGTTAGTTAAATAATTTACTCCCAAGCAGAATCTCAAGAATATACTTGTTTGTAAACATGATCAAATTGCTAGCAAAGGGTGAAGGCTAAAGACACAAGGCTAGGTTGAAAGGGATGACTTGACTGACTTGACACTATGATACTTTGGATGAAGGACATGGTGTTACACACTTAAGCATGTGTTGTACAAGGAGTACACAAGGAATGGTGGTGCCTCACAAATGGATAAGTTGTTCAGAGAAGTGGTTATTCAACCTTGGCAAAGGCTGTCTACTACTAGAACCGCCGTGAACTAGGTGCCCGACTAACCGTAACTTGAGGTTCTAGGGGCCACGCAGAATTAGCTATCCCTTGCTCCATCTCATGTCATAACCCGCAGGCTCAATGAGGAAAGTTTCACATAAGGTCAGCAGTCTTTAGATTTAGCATACATTTAGCCACTGCTTTTCAGGACCTTTCATTTCATTGCATTTCATGGCCAGCAATCTTTAGATTTAGCATACATTTATCCATTGCGTTTTTAGGCCTGATATGACCCCTCTGGGATTTCACATGTGCTTATAAGCACAATTAATCGCAACTTACATCCGGGGTGCATTTACATTTCATAGCATTTGAATTTCATTTCAATTTCATGGCCTTTTTCATTGGGTTGTACAAGATATAACAATAATTTCCATAATGTAGTACAACTTTGCTTCAGGTTTTAGCCAACACAACTCAAGCAACTAGGGGGACTTCCGCAAATCTAAACCACACATCAGGCAACCGACTAGAGTGATAAAGGCATAAAATCCAACTTACCAACGACAAGTTTTGTTTCCAACTCAGAGCCGAGACACAAAATAAACATGGATGCAAGTCCAACACAGAGGCAAAAGTGGGGAGATCCTCCATATCACAAGTCAAGGTGTAAGTCAGGGAGAAGACCAAAAATGGGGACAGGACAACTAGATGGATGGAGACAAGTGAAAATGGTGCCTAAGCTAGCAGGTTAGAAAGACACTGAATGATCATGTTCACATTCATATGAAGGTAAAAACCAACAAGTATAAAACAAGAGTCTCTAGATGTCAGTAATACAATCAATACATATAATCCATAACAGCCAATTTCATTTTAATTTTAATGCACTGCCAGATCATGATTACTTTATACCAAGTCAATGCTATCAAAATGACCTAAACAGAAAGGTAATAACATCAATGCACATCACATATATATACTAGGTCATCAATCAACAACTGTAATCTGAACCAACTATAACCACTAAGAACACTGTATCTGAAACACTGAAAACTGCACTGCAACTTTATGGAATAAAGGGTCATATCGGTCATCAAATATGGGGTCTCAAGGCTCAACCTTGGCATAAGGTCTACTAAATGTCTGATACAAAGATGCTCTGATGTGTGAGTGATCATAAATAATGTTGCTCATCATAGCTGATCTCACTAAATAAGTGAGGCAAAGCTCTGAAAAGTACAGATATCTGCTCTGCTCACATGGTAACCCAGCTACTATGTCTGTGATAACAATAGGATTACTAGAGTTTTACAATGGAGCACAAGGCGAATTTGAAGAGTAACTCTAACAAAACAAAGTGTTTTTATGTAAAGGAAAATATTAGGGTGGTGAAGGGATTAGAGATCAGTGTCTTATCCAATGGGAAAATGGGGTTTCTAGGAATGATTAGAAAGGGCTACGGTTGTAGCACATAAACCTAGCTTCTCTCTAATGGTTGGGCTGATTTTAGAATCAAATAAAGGGAAAGTTCTAGAGTAGAAATTTCAAATGAACATTGAGGAAAACTATCATGGAAGGCATTGGAAAATACATGATCTAGAGCAGAAAAGGTGCACCTAAAGTTCTAAACTACACTTCCAATTGATAACATTCCATAAAAAATAGAGATCCTAGTCTTTTATTACCTCAAAGCCATTCAGAATTTGTAAATCTATCCACCATCCAAGCATGAGAAATCTGACAAACCTTCAATGGAGCGATAACATTAACCATCCATAAGAATGATGAAATATTTCATTAGTCTAGTGAGATTTCTCCTCTAATCCAAGCATGATTACAAATAAAGAAGAGCCTCTCTTATATAGGGGATTGGCTCAACTTCCTTTACAATAGAAAAGTAATAGATCTACCAAGACCATAGATCTATCCTTGGGAGGAGTACAGAAATCAAAGATCCTTCAACAAACCCTAACCAACTCTAAATATATCTATGACATGAGGTGGTCAAAGTCACAAGTACAATATCCAAGATGCATAAGGCTCAAGAAGGGGGTGCCTCCATGAGAGAGCAAAATAAGGACCAAGGACCAAGTCAATCATGCCTTCAAAAGATTCCAGATCATCAGGTTCTTCTTCAGATGAGGCATAGATAGGGTTCTCCATAAATGTCCAATTATCGCCATTAACATCTATGTCAGTCATCATGGATTCTTCATCACTTATATCATACTTCAAACTATGTATGTCCTCTTCATGTTCATGATCCTCCTCTTTATAAAAGGTCATAAGGAAGTACGCCTTCCAAACCATCATCATTATATATATTACACACCTCCTTATTTTCAATAAGGGCCTCTGTAATAGTTTCTTCTGGAGGTGGATTGGGAGTAAATATGTGCTCATCATCACTGGGGACATGAGGAGGGTCTTTAGTAAAATCTTCCATGGATGATTCCTCATGGACCTCCTCTTTAGATTCATGATGTGCTCTAGGGAGGAAAACACGATTTTCTTTGATAAGATGTTTAATTTTCATTTCACTAAGATATCGTAGAGGCATCTTCATATATCGAGTCTCATCAACTGTGATGATATGAGGTAGTTCAAGGATTATAACAGAGTTTCCAGTCAAGAGTTCTCCATGAACCTCATATTGAGGAGGATCTTCAACAACATCCTCATTCAAGGGGCCTTCATGAACTTCAAGAGGATCACTTGGGATAGGCTGCTCAATAGTGGAAATCATGGGCTCATCCGGCCTTGCCAAGTTTTTTAGGTATGTGAAAGCCCTTTCCATGACACTTACCATATCGCCCTCACCATCATACCACCTCTGGAAAAACATAGCAAAGAAATTTGCTAGGGAGGTAATGCATCCATCAGGGAGATCAGAATACCACCTCCATGCATCTTCTTCCAGGGTTTTAGCAAACATGAGCATCTTATTATCCTCATGACAAATATTGAGATCACCCAACAAAGAAAGAAAAGATATGATGTGCAATACAAGTGAATCACCATTTCCATAAAATACCAAAGTCTCAACATATCCATCAACTGGGAGATCTGGATCAAAGTTAGGAAAACCCGGGATGTATGAGAAGTCGATGGGAGGAAATGCACTGGAAACCTGAACACCATACTCTTTATCATCCATGTCAAAAATTTAGTAGCACATCTCTGAATTAACCACGAAGTACAGCTTGCATTTGAACCAGGTGAGCTTTTAAAGAATTTTACTATGTCGCATGAGCTCATCTACACACAACTAGTCTCAACAAATTTATGAGATACAAGGGTTTTATCCCTTCAATGGAGTCGCCGTGTGAGAAAAATATGCATTAAGAACTCTCACAAAATTTATTATTTTTGTTTTACTTTGATTTTTTATAAAGAGAAAAAAGGTTAGTGGAGTTGCCAAATGAAAGAAAAAAGGTTTACTCTAAACATTCATCAAACAAAGCAAAAACAAAAAGGAGAAAACAAAAAGTCGTGACCCGGGAATAGAAAGGTTTATCCCCGGGAACGGTGCCAAAATCTTGCCGCCTAATACACACCTAGGGGAAACATGGCAGGAAACCTTCAAGCCGCTCGATGTGTCCTTGGGGGCAAGTCAATGTCAAGCACTGTTACCTGATTACTCGACTCCTCTGTCTAGTCTTACTCCTAGCGAAGCCAATGGGGGTGGTCCCTATAAAAATAATCTAAGGCTTTTAAACTATGAAAACAAATAAAAGTTATTCTAGGAGTTAAAGCGATGGAATGGAAAAATGTTACAACAAAGAGACAATTGCAATTAGATTTAATTACCACAACACATGATATAGATAAACTCTCAACATTTTATGATTGAATTTAAGCATTTGTAACAAATAATGACCAATGCCGAGAATACGAATGCGATTGATGCTATGTTGTGTCGTGAAAGTATTGCAAAGGCTTGTTGTATATTTTAAATTATTAGTGAGTATTATGGGAATGGGTTAATTCTTGGTTTGGCCCAAAAGAAACCTAACCTCTTGAACTAAGTGCTATAGCGGCTTTACTAAGTGTCCAACAAGGCGAGGATGAACCTACTTAAAGTAGCCTTCTGACTCTATGGTGTCCATCCACGCAACCTCCCAAGTTCTTAAAGTTAAGTTCAATTGGATTTTCCGATTAAGACTAGTTGCTCTATACCTTTTTTATGATTGACCCAATTGTTCAGACTATGTTGCAGTGGTCAACAGCAGACTTCAGGATTTGAGCTTTGGTTTATTTTATTAAAATGTGTGAAGTGGATTGTTAAACTAAACTACGCCCCAAGAGTCTATTTTCCACACACCACAAAATGGTGCAGTACTTCGGGAAAGCAAGTGTAAAAATTATTAAGTTAATTTTTAAGAACAATTGTATTGTAAAAGCCACAGAGCATAAAATAGATATATCGATTAAAAAGGGTCCTTTGAGGACATTTGTGTGCTTTCGTGATGTTATTTAATTACTAAGAACCTAAAGAAACTAATCTAAAAAGAAAAAAGAAAAAATAAATAAAAAAACGCGAATCACTCCACGGAGATGGGGGCAGGCGCTTGAATAGCCTGCTGAGCTCCTTTTATTTTTTAATTACATTCAATACTTAGGAGAACTACTGCTTGTCCTTTATCATTAGGGAACAAGGCAGTTTACAATGTAGAATGAAGAAAACTGGTGCTTCCAATATTGGTTCTCTGGATGATCCTGGAAGCTGCCAGTCCAAATTTTTAAGCCTTTTATTATCCAAACATGCTAAGCATGCAAAACAGACCAGCAAGCTTAGTTTATCAAAAGATGGCCAAAAACACTTTAAGAGTGCTTCTGGCAATACTACAAATTGCTAAAAAAAATTCTAAAGAACTGGTGTATAAAAGGGGCTTTCTGGGTGATGCTGGAAGCTTCTAAATCAAATTTTTAATGCTTTAAAAGTGCAAACCTGCTAAGCATGCAAAAAATTCCAACGAACAAATTATTATGAAATGACCAAAGAAAACACTCTAAACCTGTCTTTGGCTTGAGTACAAAATAGTAAATACTACAAAATTATGGGTAAATTATTGAAAATAAAGACAAATTAACTAAGTGAGGCAAGCTAGAAAGCTTTCCTACCTAGGATCTTTGCTTGCCTCTTTAAGAGATGGCAAGCGAATTCATAGCACTAGATTTGCTTGATAAAACTTTAAGACTCAAAATTTCCTCTACTTTGCCTCTTTAGATCTACACTTTAAAACCTTGCAAAAAGAAGAGAAGCAACGTAGATCTAGATTTATCAAATGAAACCTTTATAATTTTTAGATAGCTACTATTCAAATCTACTTGTAAGAATAACTTTTAAATCAAGATCTAAATACAATTGGAATGGTAACCGAGAAAGAATAGAAGAAGTGGGTCGAGAAGTTTGAACCCATGGGGGTTGAGCACTGAAGATGGGTAATGGAGTCTCTTTCATGATGCACCGGTGGAATCGAGTGTCTTGATCGGATCTATTGGATGGAGTATAGAGCTAACATGCTCACCACATCCTCCAGCTTAAGCAACCTACAGAATCACAACAAAACTAGCAAAGAGGATTAAAAACATGTGTAAACGAACAATAGAAAACTTGAGAAATACTAGATTCAAACAAGATATCATACTACTTCTAGCATTCTAATATCATTGAAAAAAGTAAGCAATCTATAAAGCATTACTCGCTATTCCTTATGAAAGCTAACTTCCCTTTAAAGGACAAATTGATCCCAACAATTGCAAGCATGAAATAGAAGCGATACAGGTTACCTCATGTAATCAAAGCACACCACATCCAACCAAGGACAGCAATAGGGTAAGCCTCCAAAGCCTTCTTATTACAAAAATATTACAATACTTTGCCAGCAGAGGTTTCACCTTTCGACCTTTTACAATGGAGAAGAGCTGCTCTTAAATAGAGTTCTCATGCATGAGGGATGTATGAGCTAAGAGAGAGTTAACCAATAGTTCGCATGAGATGATTGATCCCTTATATTAGCTTTGATTATGTGAGGACTGCGCCACCTCAAGAGAGGTGGGCGCATCTTACAAATTAATCTCCTTCATTCGAATGGATGGCTGCCATATAAGATTTAACACCCACATAACCAAGAATGCGCCCTTCATAACTTAGAGTTAACATCTAGTGAAAGGTGTTGATTTGGGCTCGATGGGAAACCAAACCTATGGGAATGCGCCACCTCTCCATGAGGTAGGTGCCTCCCTCCTTGAAACTATCACCACAAATGAAAACGAGCCATGTGGAAAGAGCCGCCCGTGTGAGAGAGGGGCGCAACTCATGTTTGATATTCAAACGTTTGACTTCCAAATCAATTAAAAAATGACGCTTTGGCCAAGGGATAGATTCGCCCTTTAAGTGGGATGAGACGCCAATTCAATTTGGCACATACCAATTCCTTTTTTAATTATATATATATATATATATATATATATATATATTTGGTGCATTTTGTTGTATTTTTAGCATTAAAATGCCATTTTGTAGGTCCGATAAGAACAAATGCTCCACGTGATAATTTAATCACCTGAAACATAGGAATACAGTGTCCTCGGGTAAAGAGGGCGCTCTGAGTGTGAAAACGAGCACCCCTGCGCCAAATTCTACCTCGGGATCACACTCTTGTCACAATTTGATATTTTCCATTTAAACCATTAAAAAATGGCCTAATTTTGCGAGAAAATTTATTCTTCTTAGAACTGACTCAAACTCCTGGGGGACCTAGTACATGACCATACGCCCTTATTTTAGTGTTTAGCATGTTTATATATGTTAATAAATGGACTCTAATAACCCCCCAATTTGGGCATTCCAGCTTTGGAGGTGTAGGAAAAAAATCATCAATTATACCCGGCTAAAGGAAAAGCATAATTGACAAGGGAAAATACTCCTTGGAATACCTTCTTTGGTTGTCAAGTCCAAGGGAACTGAGTCACTCAAAAACCACCATGCTATCACACTTTATTACAAATCCCGTGGGGCATTGTCATGTATTACAAAATTAAAAGGGAGGCCCTAAAAGGCCTGATTTGGAAATTCTGAACTCTGAAAAGCACAAGTATTTGCGCGACACTGGCAGCTCTCTGGAAGTTCAACTGAGTGCAACTCAGGAGGTAACATATCCCAAAGCAGAATTGTGTCACCAATCTGAAATACTCTTGGTTTTGATGACTTGTCAAAAACTTTCTTAACTTTCTCTTTATTCTTAATACTTTGATCGACTGCTTTCCGTTTGATCTCATCAAGCTCAACCAATTGATTAATTTGGTACTGAGTTGCATCCTGATCTGTACTATTGTGGAAAACCTAGATGTATTTGGAGATTTTGCAAGAAAAGAAGAGACGTGGCACAAAGCAAAAATTCACACAACCACCATTTTTCAGAAGAGGACCATGGCAACAGAAACTCTATTTTCCAAGGGACAAAGGAGGACAGGAAATCATATGTAACATGGTATATAGACTGTGATGCTACCAAACATATGACCTATCACAAGGAATGGTTTCTGATCTTGATTGAGGGAATTCAACCTTAGACTGTGTCACATTTTGAGAAAAAGGACACTAAAGGTTGAAGGACAAGGAAGTGGATCTTTAACATTTGAAGATGGTAATGTTAACAAGATCACAAATGTCCATTATATCCCTGGCATGAATCAAAACTTGACCTCTATGAGTAAAATCATTAAGACATGAAAGTAAAGTTTAGCAACTAAGCAATGAGAAAGTCTTCATCAAAACCAACAAAGAGTTATTGCTTGCTACAGGAACTCTAGAAGAGGGGCTTTGCAGGATTGATAGTAGATACTAAACGTACAGTCTCTAAGGCATTGGCATCCAGTAAAAGAAAATTCTCTTTCTGCTTGGGAGTACTCATGAACCAGACTCTACTCCCCATAAAAAAAGAGTTAAGTTAGCCTTTTTCAGCAAATTTGGTTTTGCTTCAATCAAACTTGCCTGTGGCCAATCTGACTCAAAATTTTGAATCCAACTAAGCACTAGAAATAGCCAATAGGTTATTTTGATTTGGGAAATAGGAAGACTCTAGGGCCATCTGGCATCAACTGAAATAGTCTGAAAATAATGGAAATTTAAAAATAAAACAGTAAAAGTTAAAACAAAGTAAAACATTTATTAAAAAAAAACAACTAAGTTACTAACCTCTGCGGCCTTCCCAGTGCCTGGATTCTCACAAAGGAAACCTTGAAGGCTCGAACTGTTGAAAGCTCAAGCCTCGAATTGCTGTCAGCTGAGTGCGGAGTCTGCATACTGTTGAATGTTGAACGGTGAACAATGTTGAGTGAACACGGGATGCGGGTTGTTGAACGTTGGAGCGGATGAATGCCAGAACTCTAAGTGGAGTGTTGAACACCAAAACGCGGCTGTGACAGTGGACTGTGCGTTGAAAGTGAGCCTTTAGGCAGCTAAAACTCCAATGCAAACCTAAACTCAAACCCAAACTCAACCTAAACTAAAATCGAGTCTTAAAAAGTTTGATACGCCGCATTTTTTACACACATACATTTTACGATTTAGGGATCCATTTCACAAATTCCGGATCCATACCGTTTTCAAGAAGAAACGTATCCGTACATCCCCGATCCGTTTCCGTACACCTTGATCCGTACTGAAGCCATATTGACAGCGTTTCGTACCTGGATCCGTTTCAGAAGCGTGGAACGTCGTTTCAGCTGGTAGGGGGTGGCGTTTCTGGTAACTTAGCTTTGACCTTGACACTAAGACTCAACCCCCTTAATCTTTGATTTTATTTTTTAGGCTCCCTCTTGGGCTTGTCTTCATTTATTTCTTTCTTGTACTTTTCTTTTTGTAAGACCTTGGCCTTTTTTTTTTTTAGGCCCATGCAAGTTTGGATCTGCTTCTTTTTCTTTCTTTGCTTGATTCTTCATTTTTACTTGGTCTTCATTTCTTTCTTCATGCAGGTAGAAGGAGTCTAGGACTATGAGCTGCTTCATGTTCCCTTTATGAGGCACTGAAGAGGGGAAAAAGGCCTTTCATGCTTAAGGACTAGGAAGTACATCTCTAGCAACTAGCCAACATTAGCATGCAGCTAATCAAGCATATTTCTAAGAAGAAAAACATACAAGGTCGGATGACGGTAATCCTAAGCACATAGCCAATCAAGCATTTTTCTAAGAAGAAAGGCAGAAGGCATCGGAAAACCAGTTCACCTAGGCAATCAAAGCCAATGAAGCATATTTCTAAGAAGAAAAGCATAAGGCTTCGAGAACTTTGTTGTGCACATCAAAGTCGAGATACCACGGAATAACATGGAGGCCATCCTAATAAACATGTCACAAAGGGAAAATGTCCAGAGCCACCTTGTCAAATCCAGATCAATGGGTTTGTAAAACAAGTAGGGGTGACATGGATGGAGGATGGTAAGGCCAATGATGGTACCAAGACGAAGGGTGTGATCCATCCAATGATCCAAAGGTTATACCAAATAATGGTATGTGCATAAAACAGAAACTACTTCTATATACTACACTATGCATCAATCCTACTCACCATGCACATCAAAAATTAGAAGTGTAAAGTAGAATTTACAGACACCAAGTACATCAGTGAATAAAAACCATGTAATCCATAAGTATATCCTCTAGGCATTCAGTCTGATACAATAACCGAAATGAAAAGGAACCATCATAAGGCAACCACATGGAAACTGATACACAAATCTTAGAGATCACATAGGCATCACTGCTTTGACACATCTGCCCTGCTCAATACAAAAATGAACCAGTCCCTCCCTGCTTTGCAAAATGAGGGTATAGCACCCCATGCATATGGTGGTATAACAATACTATAAGCACCCATATCTTGCCATGTGTTTATCTTTATATTTATTCTAGATCGTATGGAAACATCCTTGTTAGTTTCAAGGAAAACTATGCTTCCTTTTAACTGTGGAGATTCATTTCTTATTTTCTATATAATAAATTCTTCATGACTTAACAATGTTCTATTTTAATCACCAGTTATTCTTTCTTCAATCTCATGTTGATTGTAAAATATTAAATTGGGAAAGATGGATATACTTCTCTATATACTTCGATTGCATATTTCATTGGCATTGATGGTAATCACTCATCATATTTGGGCTTCTATATAAATAGTCACAGAAATTTGCAAAATATTCTCAAAAGTAATCTCCATATAAGATTCTAGAGTGTTTTTATCCTATGCACAGGTCACCTTCACTACAGAATTAGCCTTTCCTCTTTCTAGAAGATGCAAAAGAAATTCTTAAATACTTTGATATCACTTATGAAAATATCTATATGGAATGCATATGACAGATCATGCAAAGGTATGATTTATTACATCGTCATAGCATCATCCTGATGCATATCATCTGGAGCAACATCCTGAAGCTCATCATCCATGATCATCCTGATCATACAATGCATCCACCTGATGCATACACAGTATCTACCAGATACATATCATCATACATGATCTACCTGATCATACAATGTATCTACTTGATACATATACAAATACATGATCTACCTGATCATACAATGTATCCACCTGATACATATACAAATACATGATCCACCTGATCATACACTGTATCCACCCGATACATAGACAAATACATGATCCACCTGATCATACACTGTATCCACCTGATACATATACAAATACATGATCCACCTGATCATACAATGTATCCACCCGATACATATACAAATACATGATCCACCTAATCATATCCAGCATCCAACATGATGCATATACATATACATGATCCAACTGATCATAACAAGCATCCAACATGATGCATATACAAAGCAGTAACTGGAGCATTGTCCTGATGCTCATCATCCAGCGCTTACATCCACAACCATGGGAAGGATCCTCCTCTCACCATGCTTGGAATGGCTCCTGCAAATGTGCACATCACTTCTTCCTCGAAGTGTCATCAATCTGAAGAACACCAAGCCTCTCTCTGAAGTACTCAAACTTCACTCTGGCTAGTGGTTTCGTCAACATATCTGCAACCTGCTCATCCATCACAATATACAGGAGCTTCACTGCTCCTCTCTGCACCATATCCCTGATATAGTGATATTTGATCTCAATGTGCTTCGACCTGTTGTGGAACATCGGGTTCTCAAACAGCTTCACACAACTCTGGTTGTCACAAAAGATACCAATAGCCTCCAACGGGAGATCAAATAACTCAGACAGTATCTTTTTAAGCCATACTGCCTCACAACTAGCCGAACAAGCTGCAACATACTCTGCTTTGGCTGTACTCAGTGCTACGCAGGACTGCTTCCTGCCAAACCAAGAGATCACACTTGATCCCATACTGAAGCAGCACCCAGATGTGCTCTTCCTATCTGCAGCACTGCCTGCCCAGTCTAAATCAACATAACCCTGCACGTTAAACTTTTGATTCGCATCATACTGGAGCCCATAATCAATTGTACCCTTCAGGTACTTCAGAATATGCTTTACAGCAACCAGGTGAACACCTCTCGGATCCGTCAGGAACTGCCTCAATGTGTTCACTGCAAAGAAAATATCTAGTCTCGTGTTCGTCAGGTATATCAAGGACCCAATCATCTGACGATACATCATGACATCAACCGGCTTAGATGAAGCATCACACAAAAGCTTCAAATTCGATGCCATAGGTGTGGCCATGGCCTTGCAGTCCATCATCCCGAACCTCTTCAAGATCTCTATTGCATACTTCCCTTGTCCAAGGAAGATTCCATCTACACTCTGCCACACCTCCATGCCTAGAAAATAGTGCATCATCCCCAAGTCCTTCATCTCGAATTCGGCTGCAAGCTTCCTCTTGGTATCGGCAATCAAACCATCCTCGCCTGTAACAAACAGGTCATCCACATACAAGAGTAGTATCACATGATTGCCTTTTTCAACCTTGTAGTAAAGGTTGGAATCCGCTTTACTCTTGGTAAAGCCCAAACTGGATAGAAAGCTGTCTATCCTACCATACCAAGTCCTAGGAACTTGCTTCAAGCCATACAAGGCTTTCTTCAACTTGCACACATATGACTCTCTGTCATGTGTCACAAAACCAACTGGCTGCACCACATACACTTCCTCCTCGACTACACCATTCAAGAAAGCTGTCTTGACATCCATCTGGTGTATCTTCCATTTCATCACTGCAGCCAGAGTAAGTACTGATCTAATGGAAGTGTATCTGGCTACAGAAGCAAAAATCTCTTCATAGTCTATTCTCTCTTTCTGGGAGAAGCCACGAGCTACAATCCTCGCTTTGTATTTTTCTATGCTACCATTTGCAGCATGCTTGATCTTATAGATCCACTCGGAAGTAACAACAGACTTCCCTTCAGGTCTTGGGACTACATCCCAAACATCATTGTTCATGATTGACTGGTACTCCTCGATCATGGCATTCTTCCCGAATCTTGGGAACTTCAATATCTTCAATAGATAACTTTGTTGCTGAACAAATGTTGTAGTCCTTTTGTAGGTGATGGTATACGGTCTTTCCTACAAAACAAGTTAAATTGCATGATTAGAAACATCTCATAGTTTTCAGAACAAATTCTTACACATAAATAAATATGTCATTCAGTCATGCAATTATCTTAGCCAATGCTTCAATCCAACATTTATCCATATTCCGTATCTTTCTAGATGCCTTCCAATCTCTACCAGAACATTGTTAAGAGTGTGCACAACTCCCAACATGTCAGCAAAGAGGTTTCATTCTAGATAAGTAACAATGGAATGTTGTATAGTGCCATAGGCCACTTACCCATCGCATGCATATTAGTAGTATACTGTTCATTAATTGCAATTATTCTAATATGCATAATACACACCCTAAGTCTAGGAACATAAGCATATACATCATTGAACAATATTATTTAAACAAACAAATATGCAAGAAATGATAATTCAAATACTTATCTTTGTTTGTTTGTTGGGTTGACTCCCTCTCAGTCTTTGCTTCCTTTCTGCAATTCCATTCTGATGTGGATTGTGAGAAGTGGTCAAATCCCTCTGAATGTCTGCATCCTTGCAGAAACTACTGGAGTGTGCTCCCTCTTGATCTTTGCTTCCTGGATTACCTGTCCTTGAACTTATATCCATCCTCGATCACTATGCATGCTTACTAGTATCATCATTGTGTTACCCTCGAGATCTCATACATAATCATACATTCATTAGTATAATCTCAATACTATCAAAACACAATAATCTTAAACATGTATAGTATTTCAAACACAGATAATAAGCATTAGCATTCAAAGTTTAAGGGAAGACTTCTCTTACTCATGCATATTCACATTTGACCATAGAACTCTTCTGGTTAGTCATATCATCAATCAAGGTAAGAGACATAATATGCATAAACCCTAGATTATTGAAATTTCTAACTTCATAAATAATCATTATCAATCATGCCATGTATACTTATATAAGAGATCCTAACATGACACAATGAATTTGTTTATGATATTCAGTTGGAAGACATTTATGCAAGTCTGTATCTGGTCAAGTGTGATAGAACTCTTTCCAGAGCAAAGCATCAGCTAGGTGAAAAGCAAAGTAAGGCAACGAAATTCTGTAGCGGCATATGTCTGTTCCTAATTCTGATATGTGTGATTTGGGCTCCTATGTTGGTACATATATACTTCCCTATTTCTCTCTTGTTAACATTGAAGTTACTTACAGGACTAAGCTTTTTATGTAGTTCTTATTTGCTTTTTTAATTAGTGATGCTTTAAGAACTAGTTTCCTATGAGGAATATTTATAGGCCATATAAAGGCTAGAAGTTTGGTTACATTGCCTCTTAAAGCTTCTGAAGAATCCTGAAAGTGTGTTGAATGATTTATGGTAGGCCTTTTTTGTTGATGTAGAGAGTAGAATCCACCAGAAGTTGCAAGTTTGGAATAGGAAACAGACATTTAATCAAGAATAATATTCTTGTTTGAACATAGAAGGAACAATCACAACATCATTAACAGTATGTAGGAATTATCATGAAAACTCCTTTGCAACTCAGGGTGTGCTCAGCATGTGCACATGTGCTTAATCAATGGAGATGTAGGTGATAGACAATAAACAATAAGAAAGCCTCAACTTATGATGATTGATAAAATCAGGAAAGGTGGCCTCTATATCCACACAGGAATGTTGGAATGAGGATGTTGAGACTCAATCCTAATTGTCAAAAAGAGCCTCTGTAAATATTCTTGTAAACCTTGTGAAGTTAAATTGTGCTTGTGTCTATTGTACATGTGTGGTCAGAAGTGAATAATGGCAAATTAGTAATAAGGAAGAAATCAATCACATAATGCGATACGTAATAGGCATTGAATCTACCAAGTATGGGTTGAATTAGGTTGTGAATTCCATGAGTACAGTCGGATGTTCTTCAATCTTCATTTCACAAAATCAAAGTTCTATCTATCTTTTCTCTGTAATTTTGCAGTCTTGTGCAACGTTTTTATTTTATTTTATAACAGCATGGTATCAGAGCATTTCAAACAGAGAAAAGTATGATACTATGGGTGAAGTCCATGCAATTTTATAGACTTCCTTGTATTTTTTCCCTTGTTCTCCCAAGTTCCATTATTTAAAATCAGATTTGGACCAGTTATTTCAAGGGATTGTTTCTAAACTTTATCATAGATTATCTCAATATTGTATGACACTATGACCATTGGAATGCTTGATTAGTTTCCTCACAAACCTCATAAACCTGCACTTTAAGTGGTAAATCCCTAAAACAAAAGTGCAACCTTAAGGGAACTAAGAAGGGTTGCCCATTGTCACCACAACAATCCCCTCTCCCAATATACTGGATAAAATCCTCAAAATGTGATTCCTACCTATTGCCGCCTAATACACACCTGGGGGGGAACCTTCAAGCCGCTCGATGTGTCCTTGAGGGCAAGTCAGAGTCAAGTGCTGTCACCTGATTACTCGACTCCTCCGTCTAGGCTTACTCCTAGCGAAGCCAAGGTGGGGTGGTCCCTATAAAAAATACTCTAAGGCTTTTAACTACAAAAAACAAGTAAAAAGCTAATCTAGGAGTTAAAGTGATGGAATGGAAAAATAATACAACTAAGCACAATTTGCAGTTTCAATTTAATTTAACACAACACATAATATAAAGATATTCACGACATTTTATGATTTAAGTTAAGCAATTATATCGTATGATGACCAGTGCCGAGAAAATAAATGCAAGTGCTTGATGTGTAGTGTCGTGAAAGTATTGCAAAGGCTCGTTGTATATTTTAGATTATTAATGAATATTATGAGAGTGGGTTAATTCTTGGTTTGGCCCAAAAGAAACCTAACCTCTTGAACTGAGTGCTATAGCGGCTTTACCAAGTGTCCAAAAAGGCGAGGATGAACCTACTTAAAGTAGCCTTTTGACTCTATGGTGTCCACCCATGCAACCTCCCGACTTCTTAAAGTTGAGTTCAATTAGATTTTCCTATTAAGACTAAGTGCTCTACACCTTTTTCTGATTGACCCAACTGTTCAGACTAGGCTGCAACAGTCAAGAGCATACTTCAGGCTTTGAGCGTTGGTTTATTGTATTAAAATATGAAGTGGATTGTTAAACTACACTAAGTCCCAAGAGTCTCTTTTCCACACACCACAGAATGGTGCAGTACTTCGGGAGAGCAAGGGAAAAATTTATTAAGTTAGTTTTAAGAACAATTGTTTGTAGCTGAAGCACAAAACATGAAATAGATAGATCGATGGAAATAGGTCCTTTGAGGATGTTTGTGTGCTTTAGTGATGTTATTTAATTACTAAGAACTTAATGAAACTAATCTAAAACAAAAAATTAAAAAATTAAAAAAAAAATCGAAAAAAGTGCAAATCCCCCCTTGGGGGATGGGGGTAGGCATTGGAATAGCTTGCTGAGCTCTTTTTATTTTTGTGTTACATACTAAAATAGATAGAGCCACTGCTGGTCCTTTATCATTTAGGATCCCAGACAATTTACAATATCAGATGGAAATGGAGGTGTTTCAAAATTCGTTCTTCGGATGGTCCTGGAAGCTCCAAATCCAAATTTTTAAGTTTTTAATTATTCAAACTTGCTAAGCATGCAAAATGTATCAGCGAGCTTAGTTTATCAAAAAAGATAGCCAAAAGCACTTTAAGAGTGCTTCTGGCAATACTACAATTTGCCCAACGAAAATCTAAATGAACTAATATGTAAAAATGGCTTGCTGGATGATCTTTAAAGTATAAAAATCAAAATTTATTTCCTTTTAATTACCTAAACCTGCTAAGCATGCAGAAATTTCCAGCGTGCTCTTTTTGTCAAGAAATGGCCAAAAACACTTAGAAAGTGATTTTGCCACACTTACAAAATATGCACAAAAAATCCTAAGAAAACTATGTAAAACAAGTGAAACAAAGAACTAAGTAAGGCAAGCTAGAAAGCTTTCCTTCTTAGGATCTTTACTTGCCTCTTTAAGAGATGGCAATTAAATATCTAAGAACTAATCTTGCTTGATAAAAACTTTAAACTCAAACAATCTCTTCTTTTTGCTCTTTCAGATCTATGCTTTGAAACTTGCAAAAATTGAGAAAAAGCGATCTAGGTCTAGAATATTGAATAAACCTTTTATAACCTTTAGATTGCAAAACATTTAGATCTATTTAAAAGTAAACTTTGAATCTAGATCTAAATAGGAGAAAGAACCAGTAACCAAAATAGATGTAAGAAATTGGATCGAGAAGTTATGAACCCAAGGGGGTTGAGCTCTGAAGATGGGCTACGGAGTCTGCTTTCTGATGCACTGGTGGGGTTGACCTCTTTGTTTTAGATCTACTGAATGTGAAGAAGAGCTAACATGCTCATCCACTCCTCCATCTTAGGCTACCTGCAAGATGAATACAACACTAGCAAAGGGGATTAAGCGTATTTGTGTAAATGATCAAAAAAGACATGAGGAATAATATATTCAAGCAAGAAATCTTACTACCTCTAGCATCCTGATATCATTTACAATAGCAAATAATCTATAAAGTAATACTTACTATTCTTATGAAAAATACTTTCCCTTCAAAGACAAATAAATCCCAACAATTACTAGTAAGCAACACATGATACAGATTACCTCATATTTAGCAAAGCATAGAACAATCCAACACCGCAGACAACACCAGGGTAGCTTCCAAAGCCTTCTTATTAACTCAGTACACAAATATTACAATTGCAAGCAGAGGTTCGACCTTCTAATGCGAATAAAGGAGCAAAGCTCTTGTTTAAATAGCAAAAACCATGCAGGAGAGGGCGCATTGATCAAGGAGGGCACATGAGCTGATGAGGGAGTTAACTGGATGTTAGGTTGGTGTTGATTGCAAAGACAAAGGAAGGAGATTGCGCCACCTATCCAAGAGGTAGGAAACCCCTCCTCGAGATTATCACCAACAAATCATGAGCCTCCACTTAAGCAAGTCGCCCATGCAGAGAGAGGGCGCATTTCCATCATGGAGTTTAACTGGATCTTCATCGGCTTGATGGAAATCATCTAACTTGGAGCTCAGTTGATCACCAGTTGATTATACAATGTCTTCAATTCAACTCTAGACCAACTCTGGACCAATCCCATTGTTTTAGGAACTTGTCTTTTTATTAAATGTCTTTTTTGACATTTATTTTGTCCTTTTTTTTTAGTTTCTGAGTAAATATCAATTTTTGAGATAAATACTTACTCAAAACCTAGGAAAAGTGGGTTTATGGGTTAAATGGGTGCTCTGGCTTAGAAAACGAGCATCCCATTGTCAAAATCCACCCACAAACCACTTAATTATTACATTTTGAAAATTTTCAATTAAACCATAGGAAAAATGGTTTAATTAATTGAAAATTTTATTTTTTAATAAAACCAAAAAAATGGTTCGCGACCACGAAATTAAAAAAAAAAAAATGTAAAAGTTGAAAATAACCACCTAGGGACCTAGTACATGTCCATGCCCCACGGGGTTTGTAATAAAGTGTGCTAGCATGATGGTCTTTGAGTGACTCGGTTCTCTAGGACTTGACAACCAAAGAAGGTATTCCATAAAGTTTTTTCCCTTGTCAATTATGCTTTGCCTTTAGCCGAGAATAATCGATGAGTTTTTTTCCTACACCTCCAAAGATGGAATGCCTAAAGTGGTGGTTAGGCCTTGGGGGGTTATTAGAGTCCATTTTCAACATATATAAACATGCTAGACACTAAAATAAAGCCTGAAAGGCCTAATTTGGAACTTCTGAACACTGATACGCACAAATATTTGTGCAACATTGGTGGCTCTCTGGAAGTGCAACTCAGTTGGTAACACTACCCTTTAGTAGACGGTTGGTGTTACTTGTGTACTAAATGGTTGATGTTATTCGTGTATAGATTGTTAGAGTTTGTACTTTAATTCAATATTATCTAGGATCTTTAACTGAAAGAATAACAAGCACAACAAAACACAATAGACACAATAGTTTTCCTCGGGGAAACCATAAAGGAGAAAACCCCGCAACTTCCTCAAAGATAGTTTCGTCACTAATACAATATCAAGCCAAAAATGGAAAACCCAAAAATATGTCTTCTGCAACTCTCTCTCTTTCTCCTCCAACGAACTTGTCTTCTCTCCCTTGCTATGCAAACTTGTGTGAGTGAGTAGTGTGCCCAAATGAGAGAGAAAGGCTCTCTATTTATACTTTACTTTTAGCTTAACCTTTTGCCTAACTTGGTCGGCCTCACTAAAACTAACTGGGCCGACTTCTCTAGAAAGACTCAATAACCCTTTTACATTTCACTCTAGGGATCTATCGCCCCAACTTACAATGGAGGTTTTACCTCAATGACCAAACATAATAATGACATCCCCGACCGAAGGAAAAACATCTCTGTCGGAGGTACAAATAAAATACAATAATAATATCTATATAAAATACAAGTGAATATCTTCCGAAGTTACATTTACATCAACACTCCCTCTTAACTAGGAAGGTATTCTCTTGCCACAGTCATCATCACCCTGGACACAATTTTGGACAACATCATCATCGTTGGATCATCTTCAATGCTGGAACATCATCATCAACACTAGATCAGCATCATCGCTGTTGTAGCAATCTTCATTTCGTTGATCATTGATTAGTGGCATCTCTCGAATCTATCCGTCATAGGAAGTTATACAGAGCCAACCTTTTTTCATGTTGGATGTAGGCCTAGCCCTCATGTAGGTCTTCATCATCTCTGCGAGCAAGCCCTCAAGTAGGTACAGCCCAGGACCAATCATTACATTGCCACTGCAATCACCTGCATCTCCTGTTATCGCCTCATCATATCCAGATCATCTCATCATTACATGAAGCACAACCTAGATGTACATCTCATGTCCAACAGACCACCTGCATCTCCCACCCAGTGGGTACAGCTCAGGAGCACCCCAGGTGCATTACGTCTCTCAACGGTCAACCCGCATCTACCAACATGGGAGGACAATCAGGAGAACCCTAGGTGCAGTACGCCCCAAGGGCCACCTACGTCATCCACCATGCGAGATCCTCCCTAGGCGCACACACAGTGTCTTATGATTGGTGGACCTCTCAGCGTCTCCAGTATGGGAGGACAATCAGGAGCATCCCAGATGCATTATGTCCCAAGGACCACCTACACCTACCACCATACGAGAACCAACCCTTACATCTACCAACATGGGAGGACAATCAGGAGCACCCCAGGTGCATTACGTCCCAAGGACCACCTATGCCTACCACCATGCGAGAACGACTCTAGTGCATCAGCGTCTTTCGGTCTCATCACTCCCTCTTAGGAGGAACCTCGATCTGGAGAACACCAAGCTTCTCTCTGAAGTATTCGAATTTCACTCTGGCTAACGGCTTGGTCAACACATCGGCTATCTACTCGTCTATCGCCACACAATGGAGCTTCACTGCTCCTCTCTACACCATATCCCTGATATAGTGGTATTTGATCTAAATGTGCTTCGACTTGTCATGGAACACCGCGTTCTCGGACAACTTCACACAACTCTTGTTGTCACAGAAAATACAAGTCGCCTCTAACTGGAGATCAAACAAATCTGACAGTAGCTTCCTAAGCCATACTGCCTCACAACTAGCCGAACAAGCTGCAACATACTCTGCTTCGGTTGTACTCAATGCCACGCACTACTGTTTCCTGCTAAACCAAGAGATCATATCGGATCCCATACTGAAGCTTTAAGATCCTAGATAATATTGATTAAAAGTAGAAAAACTAACATGGTATCAGAGCTAACCTGAAAAGAAGACATTGTGCAGCTGTGGGAAGCTAGGGCTTCTAAGTTTTGGATCTTCTCTCCACAGATCATCAAGAAAAGGAGGCTAGGCTAACTTGCCCTAGGAGGGCGCATCTTTCTATCGAAGCAGAATTTGATTCTGAGAATTTTTCAGTTTTTGGCCCGTCACTACTACCGGAGGAAAACTAGGGCATCAACTATTTTTGGTTTATGTTCACCAATTTGGAGAAGTGAGTACATTGGGAAACTCGCCTTGAGGAGGCGCATCTATCTATCCAATTAGAAGTTCCAAATTCCAAGTTTGAAAAATTAGGGTTTCTTTGACAAACCCTAGGCCAGCTAGCTCCAAAACCAGTTTTGGCATCTTAAAGTGGTAAGACCTAAAAGCTTTGCTATTTCCATTTGAAGTTCTCATTAAAGATGTCTCACCACACCAAGCTTGAGGATAAGCTTGAAGGAGCTGATAACTTCCAAGCATGGAAGTATAGGATTGCCCTTGTCCTTGAAGAAAATGAATTGGACAAGTATGTAAATGAGGAGGTTCCAGCACCAGAGGGAGATGAGGCTAAATCCTTACACAAGAAGAACTTGGTTAAGGAATAGAATCATTGCAGATTCCATTAAGGATCATCTCATCCCACATGTGTCATCTTTGAAGACACCTAAGGAGATGTTTGATGCCTTGACAAAGCTATTTGAAGGAAAGAATATAAATCGGAAGATGACCTTGAGGAACCAACTTAAGAATGTGAAGATTCAAAATGCAGAGACCATGCAGTCCTACTTTACAAAGGTCTCTCAGATCAAGGAGCAACTTGAAGCTATTGGAGAAAAGGTAGAAGAAGGAGAGATTGTGATGACCACCTTGAATGGTCTCCCAAGATCATGGGACTCATTCATTCAAGGGATATGTGCCAGAAAGAAGTTAATCACATTCAGTAGGCGATGGGAAGAATGCTCACAAGAAGAAGCTTGACTTGTGGCTCGAGAAGAGAAGATGGGAGCAAATGATGATCAAGTTCTCACAGCACACACCAGAAGGAATAATAACGAGAGGGAGCACCATCATCACAGTAAGAGGGAGAAACACCACCACCAAAGTTAGAGGGAGAACTTTAGAAGATCGAGGAGAGATCTATCCAACTTTAGATGTTATACTTGTGATGAGAAGGGACACTACTCCAGAGATTGTCCCAGAAATAGAAATGGCTCCCACAAGAAGAACAACAACAAGAAAAGACACCATGCTCACACCGCAGAAGATGATGAACCTCCAAGGAAGAGTCAGCAAAGAAAGTGATGAATCTTCAAGTGATGAAGAATATGTCCTGATATCAACACTCACAGGCACTGTCACACATGGAAGTAATGATTGGCTTGTAGATAGTGGAGCTTCCAAGCATATGACAGGATATAAAAAATCCTTCAGAAATCTATCTGAACATGAGTCACCTCACATGGTGAAACTTGGGGATGATTACCAATACCACATAAAAGGAAGTGGAGAAGCTTCATACAAGCTAGACTCTGGAAAATATTTGAAGATGAAGGATGTCCTATATGTTTTAGGACTAAAAAAGAACCTTCTCTCCATATCAGCACTAGATGCAAAAGGTATGAGGGTTGCATTTTTTGATGGCCAAGTCCTAATGTGGCCAAAGGGAAAGACTATAGATGATGCAATTGTGATTGGAGAGCAAGAGGGAGGTTTGTACAAATTGAAGGGCCAACCTGAACAAGCCTTGGTTCATGACTCCATGGAGCCAAGTGAATTATGGCATAGAAGGCTTGCACATGTGCACTATAGAGCACTACCCATTTGCAAGCAAAGCAGTTGAAGGACTTCCAGAAATCCCGTCGAAGCATGAAGGCGTTTGCAAAGGATGTGCGAAGGGAAAGAACGTAAATAAGAAATTTCGAAGCAGCGAAAGCAAAGCGAAAGGGATATTGGAGATCATCCACTCCGATGTATGCAGTCCCATGTCATCCAGTTCATTGAGTGGGTATGTATATTATGTTTCATTTATTGATGACTTTTCCTGTAAGACTTGGATATAATTTTTGAAAAGTAAAGATGAAGTATTCAGCAAGTTCAAGGAATTCAAAGCCTTGATCGAGAATCACACTGAGAAAAGAATAAAGACCTTTCGATTAGAAATGGTGGAGAGTTCACCTCGGAAGATTTCAGGATCCTATGTAGAGAATGTGTGATTAAGAGGGAGTTGACGACTCCATACAATCCACAATAGAATGGTGTTGCAAAAAGAAAGAATAGAACAATAATGGAAGCAGCAAGAGCAATGCTTCATGACCAGGATCTTCCAATGTACCTATGGGCAGAAGCTGCAAGGACAACAGTGTATGTACAGAACCGTACTCCTCATAGAGTACTAGACAACAAGACTCCAGAAGAAGTATTCTCCGGTGAGAAACCATAAGTCAGCCATCTCAAGATATTTGGCTATCCAGTGTACATACACATTCTGAAGGAGAAGAGGACGAAGCTAGATCCTTCAGGAAAGAAGGGTATATTCGTAGGATACAGTGAAAGCTCGAAGGCCTACCGAATATACTTTCCAGGATTCAAGAAGATCGACATCAGCAGAGACGTGACATTTGACGAAGACTCTGCCTACAACAAATCTAGAAAGTTACCTGTTGAAGACACTGAAGAACCTGAAGTTCCTGTTATCACATATATAGTAGCCGGGCTACCATATTCTATATTCAGATTCTAGTACACTTTTCAGCCAGTTCCCTTACATTTGAGATGTCGAGATGAGCATCTACATTGGATCACTATTTGATTATGGACAGCAGTATTACTTCCATGCCATGACTGAGTCTCAGGAAACTCAGATTTGATGACTGATGTAGCCATTTAGCCATTTACAGAGCAATTGGTATTGCCCAGAGTTGCAGCAGCAGGTTCTCAGTGGACAGATGATGGTTCAAATTGTTATGCATAGGTATATGACCCAGCAGGTATTATCTTGTGTTGTGGTTATTATTGCTTTTATATTCATTCTTGTGACATGTCTTAGCATTTAGTATCATGATCTGGCGATCATATAGATATGTGGACCTGGTTGTATTTTTTATATATATATTGTCCTCAATCAGACTTAGAAGTTCTTGACCTATACTCATTGGTTTTACCTTCCTTAGGGAGAATAGAGGTGATCATTCCCACCATCTTTTGGCTTGTTAGTGTCGGTTTCATTATTCACTTTCTCCACCCATCCATTACCTTCCAGTTTGTTGATTACCATGACTTACTGCTTGACTAGTGGCATGGAGGACCTTCCCCCACTATAGCCTCTTTGTTGGATGAGCTTCCTGTTGCCGCCTAGTTCCACACCTGGGAAAACGCAGCAGAAGTCTTCAAGCTGCTGGTGTGGCCTTGGGGGCAAGTCAGAGTCAAGTGCTGTCACTTGGGACTCGACTCCTCCGTCTAGGCTTTCCTAGCGAAGCCAAGGGGGGTGGACCCTAAAAATAAAAACTAAGGTGTCTAATCTAGGAGTTAGAAAAAATATTTTTTGATAACCAAGATAAAAGCAGCATATACTTATATAAAGCAAAACAGTCATTCATCAATACATCATTTGCTCCCATTCACTATTATCATCATTCATTCGCAACATTTGTCAATAACATGAAATAATATCAATATAGACCAGTGCCTTATAATGGAGTCGAAATAGATGCATGAGCAGAAAAGTAAATGTTGTGCAAGTGTTCTTGGTTTATTTTAGAATTAATGTGAAAGTGATCTTTTTATTATCGCTGGTGGGTTCCCAATATACGCAAAGGTACGGGGAACATGTCCGGAATTTTGATGTGTGGCTTCCCTCTCAGACTTGAGCTGAATTGGAGTCTCAAGAAGGTGTTCAGATGTTGTACCAACGAGGGCAAACCTAACGGTTTCCAAGAGGTCACTACTCAGTTTTGTCCCAAGCCTTCTGAGAAATTTCCCCACGACAACAAAATGCTCGCGATGTGCCGGATTTTCACATAAAGGTTTTTTTATTCGGGACCTTGTTAGATCCTATTACTAGCCATCTCCCCCTTTCTGATGCATACCAACTGGATCAGACTGAGCTGCAAGTTGGCCACAGAGCATATGGGAGAAGACCTTGGTATTTTTAGAAAATTTTAAGAACCAAAATTTTATCTCTTTAAATGCCAAGAGTCTCTTTTCAGCCACGTACTCGGGCAAGCCCTTGTACAGAAACCCTACTTCGGGAAAGCAAGGGGGGCGTTTGAGTTTGTAAAACAAAATGATAAAACTATGTTTTGAGTGAACTTGTGGCCTGCCAGTGGAACAGACCAACAAGGTTAATTTTTAAGCCTAGTTTGATTTTATTAAGTGCGGAAATGAAATCTAAACTAAAAAAGTTGCAAACCATGAAAATTGAGTCGACACAGTTTTCCCCCCCTGGGGGGATGGGGTGTGGGCGCTTGAATAGCCCACTTGCTCTCGTTTGATACTTTAGTTACAATGCGAAAGAAATGCCCCAGTCTTAAATTGACTTAGTGGCTTACAACATAGGAGAGAAAAAGTAACCGGTTCATAAAATTCAAAATCTAGGTGCTCCGGATGGCCTGGATCCTCGAAATTTGGCCAGCATTTCTCTCTACCTGTTCGTCAAATGCTGCAAACCAACAAGCAAACATCAGCAAAAGATGCCCAAAAACACTTTAAGAGTGTATTTGGGACACCTGCTAAAAACCTAGAAAATTCTGAGTTAAAATTCTAAGTTAAAATGACGGAAATTAACCAAGTAAAACAAGCAATGGGGCTTGTTTACTTGGGATCTTTGCTAGCTTTTAATGGCTGCAAATTATAAGCTCTAGGACGGCTAGATAACACTTTAAAAATCAGACCCAACACTACTGCTGAAAACTTTGAATTTTTTTTACAATTTAAACAGTTTTCGAAAGGAAAGTGCTAGATAAACAAGAAGCTTTGATCTAATGACAATGAACTCTTTATGAAATGAAAGACTGAAACTTCTTAATAGCAGAATCTGATCTATTTAAGATGTGCAATTCAGTATATAAATCAAAAATGTGAGTAACCAGTTAACCAAGAGAAATTTTAAAATTTGTGGGAGAAAGAGATAGAGAGGAAATGACTCTTGGAGATTGAAAACGTTGGAGTTTCGATTTCGTGTGGTACCGAGGGACTACACTTGCAAAACAAAGATTAGAAAAAAGAGAGAAACAAACAAGATCACTCCTCTTCCAGCTTAAGGCAACCTGCACATCACAAACTCCACCAACACAGATCAAATGTAGACATACACTCACAAGAAATCAGTATTGTATTTTCATAAACAAATGAGGAATACTATGATAATCTCTTAACAAGCATATACCAATAAACTATTTCAATAAACAAATTGGAATAGCCTATCTCACAAATCAGTACCGATCTTTCCAATGAGTACAAATATCTATGAAAAATTGCAGCCTATGCACAAGTTACCTTGACATTACATAAGGTGGTACATCCACTCATCAATGGCACAACACAAATGACCTCCAAAGTCTTCTTTTATTAACTCAAAAGATATAACGAGATTACACTAGCATTCCTCTTCCAACTCCAAGTAGTGAAAAATGGAGAGAGAGCTTCAATTTATAGAGAAATTACAAGAGAGGGGAGGGCGCACTTGCCAAAGGAGAGTGGGGAATGGTGGCACAAACGGTGGAGGAAATAGGGCTGCCATAAATCAGCCCAAAACGTGCCCATATTGCAGCACCATACTAGCTGCCATAACAGCCCCAAATGTGGGCTGCCCACTTACTAAATGCACCCAAGGTGAAGGAAATGCGCCCCTCCTATTGTGGGGAGTTACTCCCACCTTTTTAGCTGCCCACTCGTCATTCCAATCAGCCCAAAACGCTCCCCAATACACGCTGATCCAAATCACTCCATAAATCACTCCCAAAATTTAATATTTTTATGAGTCATTTTTTTACTTTTTTATTTTTTCATGACTTTTTTGGGTTTTTTGGCCATAGGTAAAAATTTAAGCACCCAAACATTAGGAAAAGTGGGTTTAGAGGTTAAGGGGGTGCTCTAAGTTAGAAAACGAACACCCCTAAGGCAGAAAAGACCTCCAGACGCCACTTCTAGGCCAATTACAAATTTTTTAATTGAACCATTAAAAAATGGTTCAATTTACGGAAAAAATAAACTTCGCCGAAAATTAAAAAAACACCTAGGAGGACTTAGCACATGTCCATATGACTCAAAAACAATGTCTAGCATGTTCATATACATTGACCCATGGACTTTAACAATCCCCTAAGGCTCGTTAGCCTCCCCAGGCATTCCAGCTTTGGAGGAGCAGGAAAAAAACCCAAGAATTATGTTATGCAATAACGCAAGACATAATTAATAGGTGAAAAAACTCCTTGGAATACCTGACTTAGCTAAAAATTCCTAGGGAACCAAGTCCTTTACAAAACACCATGCTAGTACATTTTATTACAAACCCCACAGGGCCATGGACATGTGGAGAAAATAAAAAAGGTGGCCCTTTTAAAAGGCCTGCTGGACATCAATTCATTGAAAACGAACATGTAACATGTTCAAATTTGCCCACTCACTTGATAGTCCAACTAAGTACAACTTAGCTGGTAACACTTCCTTGTTTATTTGTGTCTCGGCTCTGAGTTGGGTAAGTTGTGTTAGCTAAACCTGAAACAGATAGTGCTACCTGTTATCACACCATAGTAGCAGGGCTACTATTCTTGTTCAGCAAATATCTGCACATTCCAGAGCTTCCATTATTCCAGAGCATGGCTATATATATTTTGGATCACTCATGATCAGAGCAGTATATTATTTAGACCTTGTGTCAAGGCTGAGCCTTGAGAGTTCAGATTTGATGACTGATGTGACCCTTTATCCCATACAGTTTCAGTTCAGTGCTTAGAGATGTATTGCAGCAGTGTTTCAGATGGTACATGATGATTATTATTATGATGATGTTGTATGATCTATGGATATGTTATCACTGACTGTGGATTATTACCTTGTTGATTTAGTCATGATTACAGCATGTGCTTGGTATATTATTCCTGATGTGGCAAACTGTTTAAAATGAACTATAAATCATAAAATGGACAATTGCTTGCACATTTAGGTCATTTAACAAAACCCACTAGTTTTTCACCTTACATAGATATGGTCTTTCCCGACACCAGTTGTTTGCTAGTGTAGGTTCCATATTCACTTGACTCCATCCATACATGACCTTCCTATTTGACTTTAAACCTTGACCTGTCTCATTTGACTTTCTGATATCGAGGACTTCCCCATTTTTCTATCTCTGTGTTTGGACCGCATCCCTGTATATTCAGTGTCTCGGCTCTGAGTTGGTGACAAAACTTGCCTTTGGTGAGTTGGATTGTAGGCCTAAATCATTCTGGTCGGTTGTCCCGATGTTTGGCATTGGCTCGAACTCCCCCTAGTCACTTGAGATGTTGTTGGCTAAAACTGAAAGCTCATGTTCTACCTATGGAAACTTATAAATTCGCCCATGGAAACAAAACAAAAAAAGGGCAAGAGCGATGAACAACTAAAAATACTCCTCGAAGAGTATAAGAAAGGTCCAAAAAGCAATGGTTCTTAAAAGTTATATCTAAACAATTGCTGACCTTATATATATTTGAAAACATGCCCTGGATGCAAGCTGCAACTAGTTGTGCTTATCAACACATCTGAAATCCGAAGGGTTATGTAGGCCAAAAAGGCCATGAAATAAAATTGAATGATCCTAATGAACCTGGATCAACTTGATGTAGACATGATGTCTAAGTTGAATAAGCACTCTCTGAACAACTTATCCATTTGTGAGGCACAGCCATCCCCCGTGTTATTTTGTCCAGCACAGAGTTTGTAGCTTTCCCCTTCTCCCAGTCCAAAGTATTTTTGAGTTAAGTTAGACAACTCAACCCCTTTGCCCAACCTTTTTCCTAGCCTTCATCCTTCACTAGCAGTTTGACCATGTCCAATGGGTGAGTTTGTCATTTGAACTATTGTGCAAGTAATTTTATATAACAAAGGAACATGCTAACTTGATTAATGCCACTGAATGGATCTTATACTTTGAGCTAGGCTGTGAAAATGATTAGAGAGGCATGTCTTAGTCTAATGATGTGATTTATCCTTGGTTGTATATTATGGGGATCTGTGATGATGTGGGCCATGTATAGATGCCTATTGATGATGATTGATGGTCCCACATGCTTGATGATGATATCATATGATGGACATATGATGCAGATGATGATTGATCCAGTTCAGCAGGTTTTATTACTACTTCAGATCAGCAGATTGTACATTGTTCATATATGGTGGACCCTACAGCTGGCCCATTAGGGCAACCCATGGTGTATGAGTACACATTTCTAGTGGTTTTGGGTCTTCTGGATCCAATGAGACACTTATCTTTCAGTTCCGGGCACTTCTGACAGTGATTGATGCAGTTTTACATTTGTTGACCAGATTTGGGGCTGATTTCCCAGCCTGAGCAGCAGGGGCCATGATTGGCCAGTTCACCTAGGGCGCTGATGATGGAAGGGGTGGTCCAGCCACTTGTTTTTACCATTTACCCCCCCTTCTGGAGAGCCTGGTGGGCTCAGATGGACAGCGCAGGTGCCCTAGGAGGCAGTTTTGGCACTTTCACAGTTACCGAGGCAATTAAAAAATGGGATAAAGTGGTCACTGAGGAAATCGATTTGGGCAATTGAGGCAAGGTTTTGGCATTTGGTCTTCACAAAGGTCTTCCAGGGTGATATCACTATCTTCCAGTCAGTTTTCACCATGTGGGTATGCCCACATTGATCACAGGAGGTCATTTACTGCTTGACTGTCATGGATTCGGAGGACAGTTTTGGTCATTTATATTATCTTGGACATATTTTATTATTTTATTGTGCCTTGGGGATGAGCTAGTAAGGATTGATGCCTCCTAGCCCCACCATGTGCTTATTTTGTCATGTCCTAGTCATCATGAGGTGGATTTTGGCACCTATACTTCTCTAGTGGATGATGTCACCCCCTTTTTGTACCATTTAGTGGGGGCGCTATCATTATGTTGGGTGATCCATGTGATATATTGTTATGATTTATTGTTAGCCGTTGATTAGATCTTATGATCTTTTAATCTTAGCCACTCATGTAAAAAGTGGTTAGGATTGTACTCTCTCCCCATCCTATTTAAGGAGGGAGCCTCTCATTTTAAAATCATCTAGAGATTTTTGGCTCTTGGCTCTTGAAATAAAATTTCTATCTTTTGGAGTACATGCTTGGATTGGAGTGGATGTTGGTTGTTTCGATTGTAAATGCTTTTGTCCATTGCACTGGAGGATCTATTGTAGCTATCTTGCATATTTGCCATATCTTATTTACAGGTTAAGAGGACGATTTTGGACAAGTGCAAATTGGTGGGGAGGCTTGCCCTTCAAGCTTGGAAGAAGTCGTTTTGGTTTGATAGGGAGTAGTTTTGCCTTTGTGTCAACTATTCTATGTTTCTCTCTCTCTTACTTGTATCTACCTTCAACATGTTAAACTGATTGATGCTTTGCTCCTTGGTTTTGACAGGTTAGAGGGAATCACATGTGGCTTGGGAAAATCGATCTGGCAAGAGGGCTTCAAGAATTCTCCATTTGATCTTTGGCAAAGCAATCCTCGTCTCAACTAGCATTCATCTCTTCATCCAGGTATGATCCAAGAGGTATGATCTTCTTCTTCCTTGAATCATCCATAATTTCTAGATCACAAAAAACCCTAATTGATTAAAACCCTTGTTTTTTGTTTTTCTTAGATCTACTTAGATCTAGCCTTGCTTTTGAGAAGATTTTGAAAACCCACCTCTATAGCATCCACCCCTAGTTGGATCTATAGTTTGGTGGTGATTGGCTTAAAATTGACACACTTTTCAAGGCAAAAAGCCCTCTTGAACCCAAATCGCACTTCCTATTGAGAGGCTTGTTTGGTTAGATCTAGCACATGGGTAGGTGGGATCCCACTTGATTTGCAATCTAGCCACTTGATAACCTACCCCCAGATTGTTACTTTGGTGAATTCTACCTTGTGGACATCATTCCATGTTTTAAGGGGTCAAAACCCCCTTTTGAATTTCTTGGCACCTCAAAACTTAGATCTACTAAGATCTAACCCTTGGATTGACTTGATTTTTGGGATCTACATAGATCGGGGTACTAGGTACTTGGATCTATAGTTTGGTGGCCATTGGACTTGATTTGGTCCACCAAACCCTCATTTTAAGCCCTCCTTGAGCAAGTCGCACTCCCTTGGGAAGGTGAGTTTGCCCACTTCAAGGAGGTGGGTGATTGAGATTTTTGGGGATTCGGAATGGCCATACCTTGAAACCTAGGTTTAGAGTATCTTTTTGTGACGATCCTCCTTGGGGATAGCATTCCTTGTTTCAAGGGATTGTGGTCCACTTAGGGTCACTTCTTGAAAACCTAGATCTAGCAAGATCCAACCATTAGAACTCACTTAGTCCACTTGACTTGGCTCCTAGGTGTCCCGATCTACACTTTGACATACCTATTGACCCCATTAGCCCATCCAACAAGGCACTAGTCCTCCTCAAAGCAAGTCGCACTCCTTGGGAATTGTGTCAAACCCTAGATCTAGTACATGGGTAATCCTAAAATGAACTTAGATCCATAGATCTAATCATTACCTCACCTCTAGTACCAATTTCACACCTTAGCTTCACCTTGTGGGCCCACTTAAAGCCATTTCACACATCCCAAGAAAATAGGACCCACTTGTGTAAACATATGGTACTACACCTTGTCATCACCCCCAATCATGTGGCCTAAACCATACATAGGTTGAACACTAACAATTCTTCAAACTACCTTCAACCATACCTCAACTTGTAGGTCCACTTAGCCTTGCATTGGTTTCTGTAACTCATCATTCACTTATCCTTAGAAACCTTTGTTTGGGTCCAATCGACTGTGATTGGTTATAGGGTCTCCCCCTAGGTCTTGTTACACCTTGACCTAAAGCGAAGAGTGCCTCGGTTGACGTGACTCCCACCTTGCCTTAGGAACCGTGGCATCTCTTGGGTCACCTCTTTAGTTGCATATCTCCTCTACCGTCCCGGATGGGATACCACTAGGGGCAACTACAAGTTGTGTGATAACACTACCATCAATACAATGCATATGGAAATGAAATGTATATCTTATGAAAGCCCATTCCTGTAACAAGTGTTTCTGAACACACGTGAATGCAAGGTAAGCCTAATGAAATTGGCTTTGAAATGTAAATGTGAAATGTAAATCTATGGAATCGTGTTTCTAAACACACATAGATCATAAAGCCTAATAAATGTAAATCCGTGTAACAAGTGTTTTTGAACACACGTGGATCAAGGCTATGGAAACTCAAAGGCCCAAAAAACAATGGTTCTTAAATGTTATATCTAAACAATTACTAGCCTCACTTGTATTGATTTATCCCTCACTAGCTTGCGAGTTATCATGTGAGATGGAGTAAGGGACAACTCGAGTTATGTCCCCTAGAGTTTCAAGTTACGGTTTGTTGGGTACCTAGTCATGGCGGCTCTAGAAAAGATCCTCACGGAGTTGTATTAGCCTAGATGTGAGTTGTAGGCATCTGTCAAGGTGAATAAGCACTCCTGAAGTAACTTACCCATTTGTGAGACATTGCCATCCTTTGTGTTACTGCTTGTCCAGCATATGGTAGAGTGTGTATCCCCTTTCCATATCCAAAGTGTCACAGTGTCAAGTTAGTAGTCATCCTTTAGCCTAGCCTATTCAGTTCCAGCCTTCACCCTTCACTAGCAAAATGGTCACAACTATGAAGTGAGTATGATCTTGAAAGTCTGGTCTGAGTATTAATAAATATTGAAAACACTTTATATTTGGTTATTAGATCGCCAGAGAAATTATTACTATTTGTTATGATTATCACTTGAATGATTTGTAGAGCATGTCTTAACCTCTAACACTTGCAGCAGCTTATTTTCTGTTTGGGTCATATTATTGGTCATGTTGACTTGGTCAAACCTAGTTTGACCAAATTCAACTACAGGACATGAGGTAGATAGACCTCGGACGATGCAAATGGATGATATGTGGTCTATTATAGGTCACCAGATGGTTCTATGCAGTGGTTACAGGTGTATGATGATGATTTGTGATTTTCAGCATATTTGATCATTTACAGATTATTATTATTTTATCTGTCTTGATATATTGGAGATATTATATGATCATGCAAAGATCCATAGGGTGTATGAGTACACACCTTGGGTAGATTTGGGCTCTCTGAGTCCAATGAGACAGTTGGTTTCCAGTTCCAGGCAGTTACAGTGATGATTTTCCTCAGTTTATCATTCTAGTGCAGTTTTACCATGATAAATGGCATGTCAGAGCAGAGAGATGGTATGATTGGTTCTCCTATGCCACTAAGGAGCGGGAATACAGTATAGCCACTTGTTTTTACTATATTGTTTTGTTCCCGGACACATTGGTGCAGTCAGATTGGCCCCCAGGTGACCAGACAGAGAGTTACAGGCATTTTGATTCTTGCCAGAGGGTTTACAAAGGATTAAAAATGGTAAAATTGGCTATTGAGGAATTCGATTTGGGCTACTGAGGCAAGGAAATGGGCTCTCTGAGTCCAATGAGACAGTTGGTTTTCAGTTTCGGGCAATTACAGTGATGATTTTCCTCAGTTTATCATTCTGGTGCAGTTTTGCCATGATAAATGGCCTGTCAAAGCAGAGAGATGGTATGATTGGTTTTCCTATGGCACTACAGAGCGGGCATATAGTATAGCCACTTGTTTTTACTATATTGTTTTGTTCTCGGACACATTGGTGTAGTCAGATTGGCCCCCAGATGACTAGACAGAGAGGTACAGGCATTTTGATTCTTGCCATAGGGTTTACAAAGGATTAAAAATGGTAAAATTGGCTACTGAGGAATTCAATTTGGGCTCTGATACCATATTAGATTATACACAAGTTGAACAGAGAGAAAACTGATCATATGAGAAGGAAACCACAAAACTCTTTTTCATTTATTACACCTCTTCTTACATACCTACAAATGGGAAAGAGAGATAAGTTAGGCAATGTTGCAAATATAGTTTTAGGGAACATATCACCAATGATCTAGAAAGAAACTTATTGGAAATATTGGGGAAAATATCAGAAATTATTGGAAAATACCGGCAAAAATAAACTTGGACTTGAAAAGCTAAAAAAATATCAGACAAATTGGCAACCTGAAAAACTTGGGAGAAATCATAAATATTGAGAGAAATCGGAGATTTGCAACACTCAAGTTATGTAACTACTAACTTCTTGTTTATTCATCACTAACTCTAAAGTATGTAATGTACTATTTATTTACATAAACTAAATGCCGAAGTCTAATAAATGAACATTATTTAATAATTACACTAATAAAGGTTTGGCGATGAACATTTCCATCCCCTCACTCAAGTTTTCTAGTCCAATTAATGATTAGAATCTGCATAGGCTACATTGCATGTTAGCTTCACTGTTTCTATGTGTTTTTGTGTGTCTGTTTGTCTTCTAGTGGAGTTGTCAATGCAGGGTGCTGGGAGACTAATCCATAACAATATGGATCCAAAGCAGTGTTACAAATATCATTTCGGCGAATACATCATCGAGGGTCCAAAAAGAAATTATCAGATTTATCGGCAAACATCGGCAATATATCGGCAGATTAAAAAAATACAAAATATTCATTTTTTTTCAATTTTCTAAATATCTAAAGCAACAAGAACCTCAAATAAACATATTACCACATGAATATGGAAAGAAAACCGATATATAAGATGTATAAGACATCTAGTGATTGATTGCACATAAAAAATGAATCGTGTCCTGGATCCTGAGTCATCGACTATTGAATCACCAAAAAAATACAATCAATGTATCTTATATACAATGAAATCAAGTAAATAAACAATTGATTCCCTCTACCCCTTTCACAAGCAAAGGTAATTGCTCTAGTAATGGATTTGACTCTAGAGCTAGAAGGCCCTAGCGATCATGGGGGTTGTAGTGGACTCTATGTATATTTTAAATCGCTATGTATGTGTATGCATATTTTTAATTAATAAATGAGCAAGGACATTTAAAAAAATGAATGTGAAACATAAACCATAAATAATACATGTTGATGAATCATTGTCTATATTGGGATCCTATTCATCAATAACACCCTATGCCTCCCTCCTCTAGGCTCTAGTCCTTGCCTCTACCTTAAATCTCAAAGTTGATCCTCCAAGAACACTAGTCAACAACTCAACACCTTACAATTTTGATGAAACTTCCTAATCCAATCGTTAAAATAAGGTAGAAAAAACTTCCCGTGCTTAATAAGTGATTTTGCTTGAGTGAAGAGTACATTTTTATAACAAAAATGAAATCACGAAGGTTATCCAGAAAGCTCGTAGAAAATCTCAAAAACAAAATAAGAACATTGATGGATCTAAGATCACACTTCCTTTTATTAAAGGAACAACAGATGTTATAGCCAGGATTCTTCGTAGAAAGGACATAAGAGTATCTTTTTCTCCGCCAAACTCAGTAGGTAGAATGTTAGATTCCTCCAAAGACCCAACAGAACCATTAAAACAGAAGGGTGTCTACAGTGTCCCCTGCTCTTGTGATATACCTTATATTGGGGAAACTGGACGCTCCATCCAAGTGAGACCCAAAGAACATTGCACAGACATCATGCGCGATTGTCATAAAAAATCAGCACTGGCTGAACATGCCCACCATTCACACTATCACATACGCATTGAAGAAACAAAACTCATCGCTAGGGAGGAACATTATAGAAGGAGGAAAATCAGGGAGGCCATTCTGATAGAAAAAGTTCCATCGAATCTAAATAGGGATGATGGCCTTAAACTTAATGAGTGCTGGCACCCCATAATCTGCCATCTCAGAAACAGTAACCCACATACAAAAAACAATAGCTCTAATGATCTCTAAAAATTTTAAGAAATTAAAAAAAAAATCTAAAATTAACTAATGATTTGATAATTTAATAACTTCGTTGGAAAATATTTATTATTTAAATAACATTAATAAAAATTTTAAGACCTTAAAAAATTTTAAAATCTCATGAATAAAAATATTTTAAATCTTATGAATAATAAATTATGAATTTAATAAAAAATTTAATAAACCGGTCTTAAACAATTTTAGCCTTATTGAATTTTACGAATCTCTAATTATTGGTTTGATAATTTTAATAACTTCCTCAAAATTAATTATTAATTTAATTACTTTAATAAGAAATTTTGATGGATTATTAATTATTAATTTAATAATTTGAATTAAACTTTGGGACTTTAAGTCTTACAAGATTTCTAGAACTTAACTAATCATTAAATTAATATTTTTAATAATAAAAATTTAATCATTAAATATTAGATTAATAATTCCAATAAACTAAATTGTAAATTTTATATTAAGATTTAAAAAATTAAGTAAAAATGAATATTATTTCAATAATTGGAAATTAAGAAATATTTTAAATAAAAAATTTATAACCTAAATAATAGTTATTTTAGGTTAAATAGTAACTATTAATAATGAAATTTATTTGATAATTAAAATTAAATTAATTTATTAACTATAGACTATTTAACTATTATACTTTACTCTTAAAATTAATTATTAATAAGCTAGTTTTTATGTTAAAACAATTCTAAATTTTTTTTTTGAAAAAACAAATTATTAACTTATTAACTTTTCAACAATAATTAAATAAATAAATAAATTTGAAATTAGTAGGGAATTATTAAAAAAATTGCAAAAAATTCTAAACAATTAAGGTGTCGGCTAAGCTCCTATAAAAAAATTTAATTGAATATAATCTCACACTTATTAATGCTATCTCCCTTACCTAATTTAACCTTGAGACACTCTCTCCTGATGATAAGCCCTACTTTGTGGCTCGAAACGTCGAGAAAAAATACCAGCTAACGCAGTTTCCTCTCCATCCATCTTCATCATTCACTGCGTGATCATGAACAGTAAATTTTTATTAAGGTCGTGACAATGGAGTTCAACAATCAACATGACCAACATCAAGGTACATTGAGGGGTTGATGTGCTTGATTAAATGCCAATCCCATACCCTCATACATGATAAAATCCAGTGGAAACTTTGTCATCCTAAATTCCTAAAAAACTATTAAGTCTGTTGAATTCTGAATGGGATCTAAAACTCTACTTTTTGCATATGAAGTCCGATGGGGTTGGAACCACTCTCAAACATGCTGAAACAATTAATGGTAATGTTAAAAATTTAAGTAAAAGGATAGAAAATGAAAGATAAGGAGAATGTCACTTTTACTTGAATTTAATATTACCATTTAATATGACCAATTACTAATGAAGAAGGCAACATTTTTTATGGGCACGACAATTTTTTTTTCCGAAACACGGCAAATGAGCAAAAAAAAGGCAAAAAATTGCGATATATTCAAAAAAATTGCCAAAACATTGGGGAAAATATTGGCCGATATATTGCCGATATATCGCCAAAGGGTTAGCATCGCGATATATCGCGATGTTGCCGATATATCGGCAATGTTTGTAACAGAGATCCAAAGCCCCCAGCAACAAAATCATTGTTCATTTTACTTTCTAGTTTAAGTTAGAGAGTTGAAACAAATATAGCAAAAACTTGCACCTGCTTGATATCATAACAGTTAGATGCTTGAAATCTTATTTAAGGTAATCATGCCAAAGGAAACAATTATGAAATAAATTTATTTGAGTAGATCAAATCCTGGGATTCATCAGAAAATAATTGGGGTCAATTCCTATCACTAAGTACATTTGCTGGTCACATCATAGTCCTTATCTGTTTGGAGCCTTCATTGATTACACTTAATTGTAACATTCAAATAGGATATTTCTATCCATACAATTTTATATGGAAAAAGGTCCCTTTGGTTAGCTTCTTTTAATGATGATTAATCTGTGTTAGAGAGATAAGTGAGACAATTTATTCTTTGTAACATACTTGTTGTTTTTCATACATTCACTATTTTTAATTCTGCTTGCAGATGTACAGTAGTGGAAATCCAACAAATATTGCAAATCCAATTAAAGATGTAAGTGCCCAGATTGATATCAAAACAGGAGGTGGTAGATTGGCACTCTACCAAAACAGTCTTTGTCATTGTCTTTCGTGGGAGGATCTCTTGGCAGCAGGACATAACCTTGATCCGCATGGTTATCTAAAAACATATAATACTAAAGATATTCAATTGATTTGCTGTCAAGCTGATGCAAACACATATTGGTTGGTTCCACCTTCAACAGTTAAGAGTTTCATGAAATCTGTCTATGAGGAATTTGATATCATGTTTTCCTGGGAGTTCACAAGGGAAAGACCAAAAGGAAAGGAGGTTGTAAAATACAATCCAACTGAACCAGTTAATTCTTCAGGCTTACTAGACGTTTTGAATGGTACAAGTGATGTGGTCAAAGTGTTCAACCTTTATCCAAGATATCTTCGTGTAACTGGCTCTGGGGAAGTGCACAAGCTGGAGCAAACTGTAAGTTGCTTCTTGTGCCCTGGTTTCTGTCATTTTTCATATGTTGCAGATATTGGCCTGCCATCTGCCAGACCTGTTCTGTGTCTAGGTAATAAAGGTTTTCATTTCTGCATTCAAATATTGATTGTATGTTTGGACAATGCCATCTGATGTTCATGTAGGAGGACGTGGTAAGTGGGGTAAGTGGGGCTCTGATTATGAATCAGGGTGCTCAATTATGGTGGTCCTTTCATCATGATAATGTATCAGGCGATGAAGGATGTGGCAGTTTAAGAGGCCCAGTTGCAATAGTTGTCTCTGAAGAAACACCACGTATGTTCTTAATTGACCTTGATACTGTTGCTTTCTTGTTAATCATTTTCTGAGATGTGGTTGAGTTGATACATTCTGTGGAAGGAAAGTTATCATTGTTTTTTATGTGAATGCAATACAACTTAATTATGTCTATATTCTTAACAGAGGGATTTATTGGTGACACACTTAGCAAGTTCAGCATTTGGAGCCTGTATATAACATTTGTGCTGGCTGTCGGCCGTTTCATCAGATTGCAGTGCTCTGATCTAAGGATGCGAATTCCTTATGAGAATTTTCCATCCTGTGACAGGTAGGGACTCCATCTCTCTCTCACACACACACACACATACACAAACATCAGGCACATTTATATGCATGGGCAAACATAATTTCATATACATGCTTAAGCAATTATAACAACCACAAGCAATTCTGTCTAAGACATTGTTCTTACCAAAGGGTCTCAAACCATATATATGCTTCTGAATTCTTAGTTTGGATAGTTCTGTCCAAAATGATTTCAGGCCATTAAGAAATTGATGTATTTTGAGTCTGGATTGAACCAAAGATAATACATGTATAATTGCATTGCAGTCACTCTGACAGACTCCATTGCATTTAAAAAAATATACTTATGCTTAACTACTTCTAAGGTCACTTGAGTAAAACTAAGGCACACGATAACACACAGACATCTACAAAACAAGATTGCCAGCACCAATTACAACGCCTTACGCTGCCTGATGGAATCACTGCTTGGCACATTTAAGGTCTCAGGCCAGGTGTTGTTTCTGGTTGAGCAATCACAAATTTCTCTTGAGATCTCTGTTTTTCATCTATGATATGACTAGACTAAGGTTTTAGGAGGCTGCCCAGAAAGTTTAAGCTGTGATGAGAAATGGGACAGCTTGTAAATGAAGTCTAGCAGTTTAGGAAGAACAGTGCCTTAGAGATTAGGTGCTAAGAAGATAATTAGCAGCTCCTAAATCAGTTAATTTTAGAGAGATTTAACCTTTAACAAGCTTAAAAAATGAGGTTTATTCCTAAGGTTTTTAGAGCTAGTCTTAGTTTATGGACACCCCTAGCACAAAAAGACCTACTGCTAATAAAAATCAGATCTGAAATAAAACAGAGCAGCAAGCAAAACACACATGCAAATGGCTTGATTGCTATGTTGCATGATACAGAGAAACAGAAATGTGTATCCGATACGGGAACACAGTGGAAACATGACCCCCCAAAATTTAGGAAACGGAGAAATGCGATATATATATATATATATATATATATATATATATATTAGCAAAATAGCAAAGACATTAAAAAATTAAATGTGAAACATAAATGACAAGTGATAAATCATAATTTCAAACATCGGACATCACATTTTACTCATAAGTCCATCACTCCATCTCTATACCATTAATAATTGTCATAGATGATTACATAATACAATGTTGCCAAATAGTAATATCCAAAACCAACCTTGGCAATACAATATATATTCAAAATTTCAAAATCAGCCTTTATATATGAGGCTACAATGTTACATATATCAAAATGTGAACAATCTGTTGTTTCCGGATACGCACCTCGGGAAAGGGTTAGCGTGGCAGAAATCTTCAAGCCATTGGGTGCATCCTTGGGGGCAAGTCTCGAGTTGAGATACTGTCACTCAACACTCAACTCTTTCGTCTAGGCCAACTCCTAGCGAAGCCAAGGGGAGTAGTCCCTATTAAAATAAAACTAAGGTGTTTACACTAAGTTACGGAATGAGATTGATTCTAGGAGTTTGAAGATAAATTAATATTGAACCAGAGATTGCAAACATGAATTAAATCGACAGTTTAAAGCAAATTAATCCATCTAACACATTGATTCACTTGATTGAAAAAAGTGCGATTGTTGCAGATTATACGAGTGCCAAATGGAGTCACAAAAAATATTGGAGTGTTCCTGTGTCGTGAAGGTGTTGCAGTTGTCTCGTTGGTCAATTTTAATTATGATAATTAGATGCGTGAATTAAGGAGTAGGTTAATTCTTGGTTTGGCCCAAAGGCAGTTTAGTTCTCTTAACTGGGCACTTATTGCAACAGTATCAAGTGTCCAACGAGGCGAGGCATAATCTGCTTAAAGCAGTCCCCTGACTCTATGATCTGTTCAATCTGACCTCCCGAGTTCTTTGAAACAAACTTATTTTGGATTTCCATATTAATCTAGTCACCTAGCTCCTTTTCTGATGTGATCAATTGGTCAGACGAACCGCAGAGATCCAGAGCATACGGGGTGGCTGGTCCTTAGTTCATTTTAACAAAGTAAATTGAGTTTATTATTAAGAGGCTGAGAATCTCTTTTCACCTACCGAGGATAAACCCTTTCAATTTACATCAGGAATACACAGCCCAATTTATTCATTAAGATGAACAACAAAACATAGTGGAAAAAATCAGCATCGGCAAAAAATCAGCAAGGGTCCCGAATACAATTTCTAGGCAACATCAGCGAAAAAAAGGGCAAAAATCAGCAAACCGCAGAAAACATTAAAAAATAGAAAATATATTCATTTTTTTCATAATTTTAAACATATCAAGCAACAACAATATTAGATAAACACATTGGCACATAAATATGTAGAAAGCATTGATATATATGATGTAGTGTATGCCAAATAAAAAGTGATACATCAAAGTTTCAAAGATTGGAAATTTGGAAGTTTCAACATTGGTTGGAACATTGGTCATTCCCCTCTCCTCTAGGCTCTAGGTTCTAGCCCTTGCCTCTACCTCGAATCTTGAAGTTAATCCTTCAAGAACATTAGTCAACACCTTACAATTTTGATGAAACTTCCTAATCCAAGCATTAAGATAAGGTAGAAAAAGCTTTCCATGCTTAATAAGTGATTTTGCTTGACTGAAGGGTATATTTTTATTAAGGTCATGACAAAGGAGTTCAATCAACTTCAACAATCAGGCATCAACACCTCCAACATCAAGGTACATACCTAGTTTGATGTGCTTGATTAAATTCCAATCCCTTTGTTGGCAATATGGCAGTGCAGAGTGTGCAGGTTGTCATTGATGGCAATCAAATGATGACAGAGCAGCAAGCAAAGTGATGGCAGAGCAACAAGCAGGTATGATGACAAGCAATGTGATGAGAGCAGATGACAGGACAGCAAGCAAATAGATGATGACAGAGCACAAGAACAACAGAAATACATGCCAGAAACCAATAATGAAGCAGATCACAGTGTGATGACAGGGATGCCATTAGCAGCAAACAATGGATCTATTGCCTCTATATTGCATCCATCAGATAATGGTCTTGCAATCACAGGGTCAGAACAATCAACTTCCACAGATAATAATAATCTCGGTGAACCTTTGGAACAAGCTAAACCTAAATACAGACATGAACATTATCAAAAACCAAATGAACTAATTGGTACTGTGTTTGCAAAGGGACAGTCTAAAGACAGTGTTATTGTTGAGTTTGGTGAACAGTTTTTGAGCATTATTATTGATATTCCAGGAGAAGACAATTATGTTCTTCAGAAAGCGTTTATTTGCCAAGATAATACCAGCTCAATGTACCGAAATTCAGAGACCCACGTACCCATCATCAAACACAAAAGTCTGTAGAGATTGGGATAAACTTGAAACATTAGTGAAGAAGGAAAAGAGAAGTTGAAAGTAATTTTGAGTTTGCAGAAATAGTATGGATTGTGACAGTCAAGTCCTTGTGAATCTGGGCAGACCGAGGAGCTCTTTGTTGCCTTTGTCGAGTTCAAGGAGCGCTATAAAGAGATGGAAAAAGCAAGGTGTATCTGTAAATATGTTGTCGACCATATACCCAAAGGCCAAGCAGAAGATCTTTATAGAAAATTTGTTATGTTCGAAAAACAGTATGGTGACAGAGAAGGTATTGAAGATGTTATTGTGGGAAAGAGGAGGTTTCAGTATGAGGAGGAGGTTAAGAAGAACCGGCAGGTACGAACCGCATGGGCTTCCATTGCTGTTAGTCTTTCTGTTCGAGCCATCTACATTGGTTTCGTATTCCTATATTTTAGGTGTTCTGGCTGGTTTGTGTGCACAAGGGTATAAGAACAGCTGCTCTGTATCAGCAAGCCAGCTAGGCCAGTTTTAAGTTGTTACATTATGGAGAAGGAGAAGACCAAGGGAAAAACTATGGCCAGTGACAAGGTCGAGGTCGAGGTCGAGGCCGAGAAGGAGATCTCTGTTTCTGAGGTGGAAGTCAAGGAAGATAAAAGTTTTGAAAAGCCTGAGGAAAGATTTATGCTCTCAGAAGAAATGGCCAAATGCTATAAGCGAGACTCGGGCACCGTCTCATCGAAAGATCAACGGTAGCGATTAACACTTCATTGGAATTATCCCACATTCATAGTGAAGACTTCGTTATATGTGTTTATATACGTCTGCCATTGCTAATCCTATTGACACGTAGTGCAAAGATAGTGGGGAGCTCTGGGTGTTTGGTTCTCCATGAGAAGAACACCAGCCTGGAGCTTGAGACACCTATGTGGCCCCCTATCTTTTTCTACACATGGCTTATCTCTTTGACATGGATGATGACTAAGATGTTGCAGATATGGCAGTGATGTGTTGCAGACGTGGCAATAATCGTGTGGCAGTGATATGGCATTGTTGAGATGTGGCAATAATCGTGTGGCAATGATATGGCAGTGTTGAGATGTGGCAGACAACGATATGGGCGAATGAACAGATGACATGGACAATGACATAGAGGCATGTGGTCACAAGAAACGATGGTTCTATGCTATGTGGAAATGGTTAAGCAAAGAGCTGAAGCTCTTAGGTTCCAATGCAATAATGTGCCAAAAGAGGGCTAATGCAAAGAGCCAAAGCTTTTATAACACTAAGTATAATAACTTGGGTTATATGCGCTAAGTTTGGTTATTAAAATATTTTTTTTGTTATAAATTGAAATATTAATATATAACTTAGTTTAAAGATTGTTAGTGGAAAGGGGTGACTTTTTGAAAAGACACAATGTTTTATTTTTGGATATGTGAGTAATATAAAAACCCCAAGTCAGATCAAAATGAAAAGCATCTCTCTAAGTTCTCCATCTATGTATCCGAAGTAGAAGAGAAACCAAAAGGAAGAGATATAGTCCATGCAGTTTATGAAGAATTAATACTAAAAGGGAGGCAGGGTGGTGCTAGGGCAAGTCGGTGCCTACAAAAGGGATTCGGTGCTCCCTTGTCAGTCATAGCTGACTAAATAGGGGGTCGTAGCCTCCTACCAGTTGGTGCTGGTGAAGAAGGGTGTGGGTGCATCCTGATCAGTCGGTGCTGATCTAAAAACACCTTCTTCTATTGTATAATTGTAAAAACAAAGTTTTGCAGATAATAGGAAAGTGTTGGTGGTTTACCTTATTGGGTTCCACAATAAATTATTGTGTTCAATTCTGTTCTTATGTTTGTTAAAAGTAAAAATTGTGTATAAAGTTGTGTCACTGATTCACCCCCCCCCCTCTTAATGACAGAACCTGATCCTACAATTGGTATCAGAGCAGGATCCTTCACTTCAATTTAACCACTGGAAGGAAGATCCTATTAACACTATGGATCAGCAGATGAAGATGTCAATAAGAGTTCCCATATTTGATGGTGAAGACTTCGTATTCTGGAAGATTAGAATGAAAAGCTATCTAATGTCCATTGGACTGGACGTATGGGCATTAGTTGCAGAAGGATATGATGTTCCAAAAGACATCCCCACAGAAGCAGAAGACAGGAAGAAATACTGGGAACATGCAAAGGCCTTAAATATATTACAAGTTGGACTGAGCAAAAAGATCCTTGCAAAAGTATTAACATGTAATAGTGCCAAACAACTTTGGGATAAATTGGAAACTATATATGCAAGAGATTCCAAAGTAAAAAAGGCAAAACTTCAATCCCTCAAAGTACAATATGAAGGTCTAAAAATGAAGGATGAAGAAAATATCTCAGAATACTTCGAAAGAGTGGACAATCTTATCAAAGCGAAGGTTAAATTAATGGACAGATTCGTTTTATTTCTTCTTGATTTCAAAAGGTTGGTTCAAAAGAAAACGTCCATCCAACTTGACTGACCATTCATGCTTGAGTTTATCAATGAAGACGTCATATCCATTGATTGATGATGCAGGCAAACGGTCAAACCACTTACGAGCATCACCTTCCAAGGATGCAAAAAGACCCCTCATAAACACATCTTCTTCAGCCCCATAAGCTTCCATGTGAGACCAGACATTTTCTATGTGGTCCTCAATGGAGGTCGCACAGTTCCCATTAAACTTTGGGATCTTTTCAAAGTACTTGTCGAACATATCATGGGGGGCACCTAGGACTTGGGAAAAGTCTAAGGGTGAAGCTTTAGCCTTGTTTCCAAAAGCACGAGCAATGGGAGGATTGGTTTGAGTATTGTTTCCAAAATTAGATTGATTTCCAGCCATGGAATTTGGTGGACTTACGTTAAGATTAGGATTAGGAGATGGAGGAACTGGATTAAATGAAGGAGATCCCAAGATATGGGTTGGAGAATCGGAGTTAACAATTTTCCAAAAGAAGTTAGATGATTGAGCTTTAGGATCTCTTCTATGATAAGTAAGTGGGGTTCCTTCCAATTGATTTAGATTTGATTTACTTCTAAGGTTGTAGGGATGCTCATCAGCTCGCTCCTCAGCAGAGTCACGATTTGGAGTCACCAGGTAGACTTTTAAACTCTTCTACCAAGATGTATGTCGTTAAAATGCAAGGAGAGAGTGAGTGATAGGTAGATGGATATGTTTAATTAAGGTTTGAAATGATAACCATCTAGATTAATCCAGATGCGATAAGATATGAGTTATGCATGGATAATCGCAGACACCTAAGGTAAGCCTTAACCTCCGCGGCAACGGCACCAAAAATGTTGGCAAAGAGAACGGGAGTAGAGCTTGAAAAAATATGTCGAACCAAGGTAGGCCTCTACCTTCCCCGGCAACGGCGCCAAAAAATGTTATCACACAACATGTAGTTGTCCCTAGAGGTATCCCATCCGAGATGGTAGAGGAGACAAACAACTAAAGAGGTGACCCAAGAGATGCCACGGTTCCCAATGCAAGCTGGGAGTCACGATAACCGAGGCACTCTTCACTTTAGATCAAGATAAATCAAGACCAAGGGGGAGACCCTAGCCAATCAATGAATATTAGCTAACCCAAAGGTTCCTAGGGAAATGTGTAAATTGTGTTATGGAAACCAATGAGTAAGAACCAAGTGGACCAAACAGTTTAAGTATGGTTGAAGAGGCTTAAGAGGTGACAAGTGTTTCAACCAATGAATGACTAGGACCACTTAGAAAGCTTAATGAATAGATCTAGTACCATGAAAACACACAAGTGGGGCCCACTCCTTAAAAAGTGGAAAATGGTCCAAATGGGACCCACTTGGTCAAATTAGGGGTGAGATGGCACTAAGTGGATGAGATGATGTAGATCTATGGATCTAAGATGAGAAAGACAACACCCACATATGGGATCTAGCAAGAAGGCCACTAACCCAAAGAGTACGAATTGCCCAAGGGAGACTAGTGCCTTGAGACTAAGTCACAGGGTTCGCTGAACCTGAACCTCCAAGTTCGGAATTCGGCGAACCTAAAAAATTTAAAAAAATTCATTCAGGTTCAGCGAACATGATAGCCGAACCTAATGCCGAACCTGAAGGTGGTTCAGTTTGGCTATCAGGTTCGCCGAACCTGAACAAATCGAACCTCAAACAAGTTTATTGGCGGCTTTTTAATGTTTTCGTGGGCTTTTTTGGTGGGATTTTTAACTTTTTCGTGGGCTTTTTTCTCACGTTTTGACGAACACTCCGTGACTAAACTCCAAGGCGAAGCCCCACCTAAACTCACGATCTCCATCTCCACTGATTTGCTGCATGCTCCAGACTCAAGCCACGGCCCATCGATCTGCTGCATGCTCGAAGCCTGCTAGTGTTGTCGTACTGCATGCTTTCCATCTAGTGTTGTCAACCCACCTATTTGTTGCAGCGCTGCCCATGGCCCACCGATTTGCTGCGTGACTACTCGGAGCTCCAGCGTCCAGACTCCACCGGTCTACTGCGTGCGCAGCCTGCTAGTGTTGTCGCGCTACTACTCCATCGGTCTATTGCTGTGCGCTGCCTGCAAGCCAGGGTTCCACTTTCGAAGTTTTGGCTTCCACTCTCCACTGCGCAGGCCGCCAGTTCCAAGCCGCACAACGTACAAACTCCAGAGGACCGGTCGGCGGTCACCAAGGTATGCAATACATATTACATTATACAGTAATAGTTTTTTTTTTAATTTCTTTTTTTTTGTTTTCTGTTTGTTTTAACTTTTAAATTTAATCTTTTTGGGGGTTTTCTGTGTATTAAATTTTTTTTTTTCCTTGTCTTTTGTTTGTTTTAAATTTCAATTTTTTGGGTTATGTTTGTTTTAATTTTTTTTTATTGTATTACGAAACAGTCGATTGGCTAGCAGAGAGCAGGTTTTTTTTTGCCCACAAAATGATCAATGTTGATATTTGCTACAGACAGTAATGAAAAATTTTAAAATTTGCAGACAGTAGTGAAAAAGTATATTTTATGATTTTTAGTGTGCAATTCTGAACTACATGATTGATGAAATAAACAATGCAAAAGCCTTTGCCATGGCACCTCGGAGATCAATAGCAGAAGGATGGAAATACGCAGATAAACTTGATGGGTCTGCTGGGAGACATCTGAAATGCAAATTATGCAATGCGGAATTTGTTGGGTCTTTGACAGGAGTGATGGATCACTTGCTGTCAAGTAGTGCTGGCAAATGAGGTGGTGTTGAAGGATGTCCAGGAGTGTCTTAAGAACTAAAGGAAACACTCCAAAAAGACTATGACATGATTAAAAAAACCCAGCAGACAAATGAGAACAAAATACAGCGCATTCAGGCAGAGTTGGGAATGAATTACAACAGCTCATCACCATTTTCTTCAAGCACTGTTGGAGATGGAAGTTCATCTCAGCTTCTACCAACAAGAGCAAGAGAGACCAGGACATTAAACTCTTTTTGGAAACCTGCACAAAAGCAGGAATTTGATGATGCTTTGGCAGATATGTTTTATGAATCCGTTGTCCCTTTTAATGTGGCTAGAAGTCCTTATTTGATCAATGTATGTGCTAAGATTGCAGAATTTGGGAAAGGGTATGTACCTCCTAGTTCCGAGGCAATAAGGACCACTCTTCTCAAGAGGTCAAAGGAAAGGGTAACAAACAAATTGTCAAAGATCAAGGAGTCATGGAAAGAAATAGGTTGCACAATTTTATCAGATGGTTGGTCAAATATGAATAATAGGCCACTCATTAATGTGTTGGTTTACAGCCCTAAAGGGGTATTATTTTTGAAGGTGATTGATGCTTCAAGACACAAGAAGACTTCATAATATATTTTCAAGATTCTACATGAAGCCATTCTTGAAGTTGGGGAAAATAATGTGGTTCAAATCATCATAGATAGTGCCTCAAATTGTGTGGGAGCAGGTAAGATGATAATGGATAAGTACAAAACAATTTATTGGACCCCTTGTGTTGCTCATTGCCTAGACTTGCTATTGCATGATTTAGCAAAGTTTCCATGGATTAATGATGCAGTTCGAAAGGGAAAACAAATTTCCCACTTCATTTGTAACCATCACCTTACATTGAGTTTGTATAGGAGGCAAGCATCCAAAGAGTTGCTAAGGCCTTGTGATACTAGATTTGCCACATTATATTACTCTCAAAAGAGTGGTTGAGGAAAAGATAAGTGTGAGAGGTGTTATTTGCAGCAGTGAGTGGGAAAGCTCTCACCTTTCAAAAGAACCCAAAGGAAAGGAGTTGGAACAAATCATCCTAGGCAATGCTTTTTGGGAAAGTTCTTTGAAGGTTTTAAAAGTATGTGAACCAATTGTTGACATGCTTCGGATGGTTGATAGCGACACTCCTTCTATGGGTTTTGTTTATGAGGGCATGGACCGTTGTAAGGAATCCATTGCAAAATCCTTCAACAATGCGGAAAGTGAGTTCTTGGAAATATGGGAAATGATAGATAAAAGGTGGAAGATGTTGCATAGTCCTTTGCATGCAGCAGCTTGTTATTTGGACCCCAGGTTGTTTGGGATACAAAGAAATAATGATGCTGAAGTAATGACTGGCCTTTATGATGCAATTGAGCGGTTGGTTCCAAATTCAGAAGAAGCTAGCAAACTTAGAGACCAACTTCGGGCATATAGGATGGAAGAAGGAATATTTGGAAGGAATTCTTCCATAGAGGATAGAATCAAAATTCCTCCAGGAAGATTGTGGCAGTTTTATGGAGCAAAGACACCTGAGTTGCAACGTTTTGCAATTCGCGTTTTGAGCCAAGGATCTAGTGCCTCTCCTTGTGAAAGTAATTGGAGTAGCTTTAATCACATCCAAACCAAGAAAAGAAACAGGTTATTAACTTCAAGGTTGGAAGACTTGGTTTATGTGCGCATCAATTTGCAATTGGCCTTAAGTAGCTTGGCCAAAGATTCATCTAGAGTAGCTCCTATCATCCATGGTTTGATCCTACTCCTAGTCTAGAAGAAGACCTTGGCATTGATGGTGGCAATGATGATGAACCTCATGATGATGGAGTTCCATATATTGATGACTATGAGGATGACAATTCTAGCTCCTTTACTACCCCATGTGCTCTTGATGATTTAGAACTTTATGATGTTACTAGTAGGCCACAAGAATAGAATTTTGATCATATTCTAAATTTTGTGAAACAATTTCAGGGCTGATAACTATTTGACATTATGGATTTCCTTAAATTTTGAAACTTGAAGACTATTTATATTTCATTTTGCAATCTGCAATTTCATATTGCAAGTTATGTTTATAATTGATCATGTGCAAGTGTTTATGGTATGGTATAAAATGTTTAGATCTAGATGTTTTAAATTTTCTGATTTTACAAGTATTTGAAAAATGACATAATAGACATCTTTTAAGTTTTGAATTTTGAAGAATATGTTATGCTTCTGTTTGAAATTTAGAATTCCATTGTATTTTTAATTTTAAAAGCATTGATGATCGGATCTTATCATGATTAAGCAACTTCTCGATCTTTAAAGGTTCATTGCTATTTATTTTTAAATGTTTTATGTTATAATTCATAATATAATATTTTTTTGTTTTTGAAAAATGTATATAGACGAACATATGCCGAACCTCATCCAAAAATTCGAACCTAAAGGTCACCGAACCTGAACACGAACACGAACCCGAACCTTGTGACTTAGCCTTCAGATGAGGCGGCAAATGGAGTCCAAATTATGCCAAAATGTAGATCGGGGTAGTTAAGGCAATTATCAAGGTGGGTTTAAGATGGCATGCCCCAATATGAACTAAATCTCCATAGATCTAAGATGCAAAATGAATCACCAAGTGACCCAAGTGGGGCTCAATCCCTCAAATTGAGGAATGGGGCCCACAAGGTGAAAATCAACAAGGTGAAGCACTAGGGGTAGGTAATCAAGGTGGATCTATGCAAATCAAGTGGGATCTCACCTACCCATGTCAAGGATCTAGCCCAACTAGCCTTCCTCAAGGAGTGTGATTTGCCTCAAGGAGGGCTAGGTGCTTTGGAAAGTGTGTCAAATGAAGGCCAATTGCCACCAAACTATAGATCCGAATTGTCATGGATGCTATAGAGGTGGGTTCTTTTTATTATCCCCATAGCCAAGCTAGATCCAAGTAGATCTAGAAAAATATGAAAACAAGGGTTTTGATTTCAAGGGTTTTATGACCAATGTAGAAGAATGGATGGATCTAGTTCCATACCTTGTAGAACATACCTCAAATGCTTGTGGCCACTTTGCAAATTGATAGCATTCCCCTGTATATATTCAAGAGTGAGATCTAGTGCTCCAAGCCAAAACGTCCTCCTCCAAAGATGGCCAAATCGTCCTCCTCCTACAAGACAAGATCAAGAGAAACAAGCCAAGTAAGAAAATTATGAAAATGATGAAGAGATGTAATAGAAAGCATCAACTATGTCACAAAGATACAATAATGATACTTCCTGTCACAAAGATCAACCCAAGAGAGGATATGTGGATCCCTCCAACAATAGCCTCCTTCAAATCATCCCCTCCTCACCAATTCGGCCTCCCTACAGAAAAACGTGTACCCATGATCCACAATGATACATAGAGAAGGTACTGTATATTCAACTTGCAAAAGAATCCATCAAGACGAGAAGTAGATCCACAAAGAAGTATTCTATTCCAATATTCAAGAGCTCCAAAGGTGCTTTTACAATAGGGGGTCTCCTCCTTATATAGGATAATAAAGACCAAAACCCTAAACCACAAAACCACTTTTTGAAATGAGTGGTTGAGATCAAAAGATTTAACAATATAATCAATGGCTAAGATGAGCCTACAATATAACACATGGATCACTCAAAGGGAGGGTGACGTCATCCCTCAAAAAGACTAAGGAGGGTGGCGCCATCCCTCAAAGGGGGCTAAATATACATGGGCCCACCTAATATGACATGGACATGACTCAAGAGACACATGGTGGGGCTAGGAGGCATCATTCCTTACTAGCTCATCCCCATGGCACAATAATATAAAATAATGGGACTATGACATGTCCAAATAACACAAATGATCAAAATCCTGTCTCCAAAACTGATAGAGACATGCAGTAAAAGGCCTCATGTGGCCACTCTGGACCCCACTGACTAATGCCAACTGATCTGGAAGATGGGGGGTTCACCCTAGAAGACCTTTGGGAAGACCAAGTGCCAAAACCTTGGCTCAATTACCCAAATCGAATTCCTCAATGACCCTTTTATTCCATTTTTAATCCTCGTGAAAAAACCTGAAACTACTGGGAACCAGGGTGTCTGGAAGGGGGGGCATAATGGTAAATTCAAGTGACTGGACCACCCCCTTCAGACACAACGCCCTAGGCAATGACTGGCCTCCAAGCCTCTGCTGGACAGGCTAGGTCAGCATGCCCAAAACTGGTTAACAGGTGGAAAACTGCATCTATCACTGTCAGAAGTGCCCGGAACTGAAGGACAAGTGTCTAAATGGATCCAGAAGACCCAAATGTACTAGAAATGTGTACTCATACACCATGGGTTGACTTGAGGGGTCAACTCTACGGTCCACCATACTTGGACAATGTATAATCTATTGATCTGGAAATAATAATAAAACTGTTGAACTGCATAAATCATCATCTGAGTCATATGTCCACCATATGGAGTCATCAACAAGAGTATGTGGGACCATCAATCATCATCCATAAGCATACATGGTCCACATCATCACGGATCCCAAGAATGACCATGGTCAAACTATGTTTGAGTAGGTCAAGATATAACCAAGGACAAGATTACAACAGTAGACTAAGACATGTTCCTTTAATCACACTCACTGCTTAACTTAAAGTATAAACATCATTCCATGGCAGTTAATACATATATATATTTAATGTTATTTATATTTTACTTGCACAAAAGCTCTAATGACAAACTCACCCATTGGACATGGCCTAACTGCTAGCTAAGGATGAAGGCTAAAACAAGGTTGAGCAAAGGGGATGACTTGACCAAACTCAACTAGATGACACGTTGGACAGGGAAAGGGGGAGCTACACTCTGTACTAGACAAAATAACAAAGGGAAGGGCTGTGCCTCAAATATGGATAAGTTGTTTAGAGGGTGTTTATTCAACTTAGACATCGTGTCTACATCAAGTTGATCCAGGTTCATTAGGATCATTCATTTCATTTCCATGGCCCTTTTGGCCTACATGACCCCTCTGGGATTTCACATGTGCTAAGAAGCACAACTAATCGCAGCTTGCATCTGGGGCATGTTCATATATATACAAGGTCAGCAATAATAGATATAACTTTGAGTAACCATTGCTTTTGGGACCTTTTCTATACCCTTCGAGGGGTATTTTTAGCAGTTCATCGCTATAGCCTTTATTTACGTGTTAAGAAACACATTCTCGAATTTTAAGTTCACAGGCTCTAATAATACATTTCCAATATAAGTAGTATATGACCTTTCAGTTTTAGCCAACAACATCTCAAGTGACTAGGGGGACTTCTGCACAGTGCCAAACATCGGGACAACCGACCAGAATGATTAGGCATACAATCCAACTCACCAAAGGCAAGTTCTGTCACCAACTCAGAGCCGAGACACAAAACAAACATGGATGCGGTCCAACACAGAGGTAGTAATGGGGAAGTCCTCAGTATCAAGACGTCAAGAAGGCAAGTCAAAGGTAAAAGCCAAATTAAGAAGGAAATGGATGGATCTAGTCAAATGAATGCGGTGCCTAAGCTAACAGACAAGAATGTCAAGGAAGACCATATCTATGCTCATAGGAGGGTAATGAAACCGATGAGTATTGTCAGAAAACCTAAGTGTGCAAGTAATACATCCATTTTATATTTTGTAACATCATCCAAGATATTTCATTTTTATTTTAAATAGTGTTGCCACATCATGAATCAGATACTAAGTCAATGCTATGAAGATGACTAAAACAACAAGATAATAATCCACAACTAATAATCAGAAGTCCATAGGTCACATCACATCATAATAATCATCAATAATCATCTGAAACACTGCTGCAATATCATCACTGGGCACTGAACTGAAACTGTATGGAACAAAGGGTCACATCGGTCATCAAATCTAAGCTCTCAAGGCTCAGCCATGGCACAAGGTCTAATAAAAGTTTGATACAATATACTGCTCTAATCCATGAGTGATCTCAAAATATAAGCTCATCATAACTGATCTCTAAAATGTGCAGAACTCTACTCAGCAAGAATAGTAGCCTAGCGACTATGGTGTGATAACAAGTACCATATTGGTAGATAAACCTAAGGCAATCCAAGCCTGTTACAGAAGATAGCATGCTAGACCAACTTATTACAATTCCTCGTGGGGCATGGACATGCAATTTTTTTGAAAAACGAGCCAAAACTAGCCGGATAAACTTCTGAATGCTGGCAATGAACAAGTACATTGCTTCAATCTTCGTCGGCTCACTTGGCAACCAACTAAGTACAACTTAGGTGGTAACACAGTCAACATAGAACTAAAACATGAGATAAGTTAGTAAAAACTAAAGACTCAAAAAGTCAAAGACTAATAGTCATCATCCTAATCATCATAATCTTCCTCAAAAATGGAACAATATGCACACTCAGCAGTGGACTGTGGATTGGAGGAAGAAATTCCAACTCCACTTCTATGTACATCAATATTCAGTGCAGCAAGAGAGATGTCTCATGTCCAAGTCAGTAGTTCCTTGTTCCACATCCCAATCTTTAGAAGGCCTGGAGCCATAATCTAGATCTCTACGAGATGCAAGGCGAAATTGGAGTGCACATAAACAAGATCCTAAAATTTTTGTGAACCCAACCTGTTGCGCTTCACAAAATGAATAAAACCATAGGTGCTCTAATTCTTTTCTGTTGATGAAGAGCTTGCCACTTGTGAAAGAATACGAATGGCAAGGGTTTGCAAATGTACACCATTTGCTCCATGAAAAATCCACCACCTAACTAGATTCATGGTTCTTCTTTCACCCAAAACTGATATGTCTGAATAATCATCCAATCCTACAGCAAAACTAGCAAATTCTTCTTTCACCTCCATGTGTAAATGAGCTAGAAACATTCTCATAAGAGCTTTTTTCACTCCATTGTCCACCTCGCTATCTTAAGTGGTGCCTTCCTCTTCCGATTGCTTTGAGCAATGAGTTCTTCATCATAGAATCTCGGGTTCAAGGCATGTGCTAAAGTGTGAAGTGGAATGTTGAATTTGTTCCACCTCTCAAGCATGATTTTATGTGCTAAATTAGCAAACTAAGCATCAACAAATAAAAGCTGAGGACTCTCTTGTGAATTGATTTCCATATTTTTTTCAACCATGGTGTCCATGCCATCATATACCTCTCCCAAGAAAGGTTGGTCTATGTCAGCATTGCAAAGCAACTCAAATGTGGGGCCTGTGAACTTGAACAAGAAATTTATCTTGCTCCACCACTCCTCATCAAGTCACAATCTACACACCATAGTTCCCCGCTCTGAATCTGCTTGTCTCCACTCAGCCCAAAGTTGACTCACCACCATAGAAACTAATGGTTGCTTAACCTCAACAAGGCGATACAACATGATGAAGTTGGAGGCAAATCTTGTCTCAACAACTTTCAACAATTCCAATTTGGAGTATTCTTGAAATATTGCTAGAGATTGGTGGTGGATGGTGAACAATTTAATTATCTCCCTTACTTGCCCTAATTATCTCCTTGCTTGATCCTCAGGGTGTGAAACTTCGGCCTGTGGTAAACTGACCTGTCATCTTTCCAACCCCACAGATCTGAGCTTTAATGGATTCTCTGAGAGAGAGATATGCCAAGTGTCGCAACGTGACCTGTTTATGGGATGAAACAGCATAACGAACTTGTACGGATTGCCACATGTCACTGTTTCAACTTCGGCCTCTGAAACCCGGACCTGTGAAACTACAGTCCGTGCCCTAACTGCCACTTTTTACGGAATACCATTTGAAGCGTCCTAGCCCTAGATATGACCTTTTTTCCTAGGTCACCTATTTAGGACTGCATTCTGGAAGAGACAGAAACCCTAACTTGTACGAATCATATCTCACAAAGTACAACGAATCTAAGGCTAATCTTCGGACACAAGGTACATGAAGATTTGATCTTCAACCTGTAAAAGTTTCACATCCTGAACCTTCGCCAAAACTGAGTTATAGCGAAAGTGCCACGATGACTGGTTTTTACTATACCAAGCCCTAGCTTCCAATTTGTTGCAAGTGCAACAAGTGTCGTAAATGCTATACAATGCCTTCCTTCAGGCTAGCTCTGATACCATGTTAGTTTTTCAACATTTAATTCAATCCGATCTAGGATCTTAACTGAGAGAACAACATGTACAGCATATCAAACACAAGAGACGAGACACAAAGCATTTCACCGAGGAAAAACCAAGAAGGTGAAAAACCCCTCAACTTCCTCAGAGATAGAATGAGCACCAATGCAAAGATCACAAAGATGAATACCCAAAAGATAGGTCTGCAGCAGCTACTCCTCCACTTGTGCGCACTCCTCCTCTCTCTCACTAATGCGAAGTGAGTGAGTGAGTGAATGAATAGAATGAGAGAGTCACACTCTCTATTTATACAATGACTTGACCTGCCTTTAACTCTAACTGGGCCAACCTCCCTTAGGAGAGTCTAATAACCCATTACCACTTGTCATTGGGCTGACCCCACTAGGGTGGTCTAATAACCCTTTAACCCACACTGGGCCGACCCCTCTAAGGTGGTCTAATAACCCATCAAATACAAGCTGCGACACTTACAACAATTCTTGCGACATTTGCAAATACAAATGATGACACTTCCAACCATAGGAATAATACATCTCCGTTGGGGATACATTAAAGTTCAAATGTAATACATACAATATACAAGTGCATATCTTCCGAAGTTACAAATGCATCAACACTCCCTCATAACTAGGAAGGTATTCTCTTGACACAAGTCATCAATACATATAGGCACAAGTCTTCAATACTGGAGTTGAATCATCGTCACTGGATCACGGAGCATCATCGTCATTGGTGCTGTACTCGTCATCTGGATCACTGATGCTATCCCTCAATTCTTCTCGTCATAGGAAGTTCTACATCGCCAGCCCTTTTTCATGCTGGATGTAGGCCTAGCCTCGTGTAGGTCTTCATCATCTCTACGAGCGTGCCATCCTGTGGAATTCTCAGGGTTGATTACATGCGTCAACAAAACCTCGAAAGAGCATCCCAGGACTTTTACGAGCTTACTGCTTAACCTATCGGATCTCCCAGGATCTTTTACATGTGACCTTCACAAAACCTTAAAAGAGTATCTTGCAGCCTGCAAGATCTCTAAAGAGCATCCCAGGATCTTTTCCATGCCTAGCACAACCTGTCCAGATCTGCAGGATCTTTTACATGTGAACTCGCAAAACCTTAAAAGAGTATCTTGCATCTTGCAAGATCTCTAAAGAGCATCCCAAGATCTTTTTCGTGCCTAGCACAACCTGTCCGGATCTCCAGGATCTTTTCTATGCGACCCTTGCAAAACCTTAAAAGAGTATCTTCAATCCTGCAAGATCTCTAAAGAGCATCCCAGGATCTTTTCCGTGCCTAGCACAACCTGTCCGGATCTCCAGGATCTTTTCTATGCAACTGCACAACCTGTCCACGGCCACGGAGTATCAACCTGATACTCATGATCCCACTGATCATCTTCTTCGCATGGAGCATTATCCTGATGCTCATGATCATATTGATCATCATCATACAGTACATCCTCCTGATGCACAACATCTGGAGCATGGACTTGATGCTCATCACATATTATCGTCCTGATCATCATCATACAATACATCATCCTGATGTACAACATCTGGAGCATCGACCTAATGCTCATCACATATGATCGTCCTGATCATCATCATAGAATACATCATCCTGATGTACAACATTTGGAGCATCGACCTGATGCTCACCACAGATGATCGGTCTGATCATCATCATAGCATCATCCTGATACATATCATCACATGATCATCCTGATCATCATCACAGCATCGTCCTGATGCATATCATCATCACATGATCATCCTGATCATCATCACAACATCTTCTAGATGCATATCATCTGGAGCATCGTCCTGATGCTCATCACACAGCACTTACATCCATAGCCATGGGAAGGATCCTCCTACCACCATGCTTGGAATGGCTCCTGCAAATGTTTCCCATCACTTCCTCCTCGAAGTATCTTCTATCTAAAGAACACCAAGCCTCTCTCTGAAGTACTCGAACTTCACTCTAGCTAGTCGTTTGGTCAACACATCTGCAATCTGCTCATCTGTCGCAACATACTGGAGCTTCACTGCTCCTCTCTGCACCATATCCCTGATATAGTGATATTTGATCTCGATATGCTTTGACTTGTCATGGAACATCGGGTTCTCTGACAACTTCACACAACTCTGGTTGTCACAATAGATACAAGTAGCATCCAACTGGAGATCAAATAAATCAGACAGTAGCTTCCTTAGCGATACTGCCTCACAACTAGCCGAACAAGCTGCGACATACTCTGCTTCGGCTGAACTCAATGCTACGCAAGATTGCTTCCTGCTAAACCAAGAGATCACACCTGATCCCATATTGAAGCAGCACCCCGAAGTGCTCTTCCTATCTGCAGCACTGCCTCCCCAATTTGAATCAACATAACCCTCCAGGTTAAACTTTTGATTCGCATCATACTTGAGCCCATAATCAATCGTACCTTTTAGTTACCTCAGAATATGCTTTACAGCAATTAGGTGAACATGTCTAGGATCCGTCAGGAACTGGCTCAAAGTGTTCACCGCAAAGCAAATATCTAGTCTCGTGTTCGTCAGGTACATCAAGGACCCAATCATCTGACGATACATCATGGCATCAACCGATCCTGATGAAACATCACTCAATAGCTTCAAGTTCGATGCCATAGGTGTGGCCATGGCCTTGCAGTCCATCATCCCGAACCACTTCAGGATCTCTACTGTTAATTTTCGATAATTTCATTCCATTATCATTTAAAGGACAATACACACATAGAATGGTAAAACTCTAATACTTTATTCATTCAAAGAGTACCAATATATAGTACTCTCAAATATGCCACCTCAATGAGAGATATTCTCTAGATCCTAACACCTTGCATGGTGAGTAGGCTAGGAAATCTTCTCCAAATCATGTAGAGACTTATCTAGGATAAATGACTTATCCTAAATAATAATTACAATAATGGTGACATTTAAACTATGTGATTGCTAATGTAAGCCATAAGGCTAACATCATTCAAGATCACTAAGAGAATAACATGTACAGCATATCAACAGCATATCAATCATAAACACAATAATGCAAGCACACAAGAGACACAGAGTTTCACCAAGGAAAACTAAGAAGGTGAAAAACCCCGCAATTTCCTCAGAGATAAGATAAGCCCCAATACAAGATCACAAGGATCAAACCCAATAAGATGTCTCTAGTAGATGCTCCTCCTCCTTCACTTGTGCTCCACTTTCTCTCTTAGCTATGCGAGCTTGAGAAGTAAGTGAGTGAATAGAATGAGAGACACAACCTCTCTATTTATACACTGACTTGACCTGCCAATAATCCAACAGGGCCGACTTGCTACTCAAGTCTAATAACCCATCCACATGACCTAACTAGGGCCGACCCCACACTGGTGGTCTAATAACCCATCAATACAAATGACGACACTTACAATGTAACTTGCGACACTTACAAATACAAATGACGACACTTCCAATCAGAGGAATAATACATCTCTATTGGATATACAATAAAGTACAAATGTAATACATAGAAGAATATCTTCCGAAGTTACAAATACATCAACACTCCCTCTTAACTAGGAAGGTATTCTGTCGACACAGGTCATCAATACATATCGGCGCAAGTCTTCAATTTTGGAGCTAGATCATCATCACTGGATCACGGAGCATCATCATCATCACTACTGCTGTACTCGACATCTCGATCACTGGGCTATCTCTGAATTCTTCTCGTCATAGGAAGTTCTACAGAGCCAGCCATTTTTCATGTTGGCTGTAGGCCTAGCCTCTTGTAGGTCTTCAACATCTTTGGCCATCATGTGGGTTTTCATCATCTTTGATCATACTGTGGAATCCTCAGGACTGATTACGTGCATCAACAAAACCTTGAGAGAGCATCCTAGCACAGACTATAGGATCTTCAAGGATCTTTTACATGTGACCATCACAAAACCTCGAAAGAGCATCCTAGCACAGACTATAGGATCTCCCAGGATCTTTTCTATGTGACCACCACCACAAAACCTCGAAAGAGCATCCTAGCACAGACTATAGGATCTCCCAGGATCTTTTACATGTGGTTAGGCAAAACCTTAAAAGAGTGTCTTGCAACCTGCAAGAACTCTAAAGAGCATCCTAGCACAGACTATAGGATCTCCAGGGCTGATTACATGCCTCTAGTAGCAAAACCTCGAAAGAGCATCCTAGCACAGACTATAGGATCTCCCAGGATCTTTTCTATGCTACCTGTAACAAAACCTCGAAAGAGCATCCTAGCACAGACTATAGGATCTCCCAAGATCTTTTCTATGCTACCTGCACAACATGTCCACTTCCAAACTGTAGCAAAACCTCGAAGAGCATCTGAGCACAGACTATCGGATCTCTCAAGATCTTTTCTAGGCTATCGGTACAATCTGCCCATGACCAATCTGTAGCAAAACCTCGAAGAGCATCCGAGCACAAACTATCAGATCTCTCAGGATCTTTTCTATGCTACCTGTACAATCTGACTGTGGCCAATCTATAGCAAAACCTTCGAAGAGCATTCGAGCACAGACTATCGGATCTCTCAGGATCTTTTACATGCCATCTACACAATCAGTTTGCGGCCGCGAAGTATCATCCTGATACTCATGATCATACTGATCATCATCACTACATCGCCCTGATGCATATCATCCAAAGTATCATCCTAATACTCATCACACATGATCATCCTGATGATCGTCACTGCATCGTCCTGATGCATGTCATCATACATGATCCAACTGATCATACAAAGCATCCAACTGATGCATACACATATACATGATCCAACTGATCGTACAAAGCATCCAACTGATGCATATACAAAGCAGGAACTGGAGCATCATCCTGATGCTCATCACACAGTGCTTATATCCACAGCCATGGGAAGGATCCTCCTCTCACCATGCTTGGAATGGCTCCTACAAATGTGTCTCATCGCTTCTTCTTCGAAGTATCTTCAATCTGAAGAACACCAAGCCTCTCTCTGAAGTACTTAAACTTCACTCTAGCTAATGGTTTTGTCAACACATATGCAACTTGCTCATCCGTCGCAACATACAAGAGCTTCACTGCTCCTCTCTCACCATATCCCTGATATAGTGATATTTGATCTCGATGTGCTTCGACCTGTCATGGAACACTGGGTTCTCAGACAGCTTCACACAACTCTAGTTGTCACAAAATATGCCACTAGCATCCAACAGGAGATCAAATAACTCAAACAGTAGCTTCCTAAGCCATACTGCCTCACAACTAGCCGAACAAGCTGCAACATACTCTGCTTCAGCTGTACTCAGTGCTATGCGGGACTGCTTCCTGCTAAACCAAGAGATCACACCTGATCCCATACTGAAGTAGCACCCAGAAGTGCTCTTCCTATCTGCAGCACTTCCTGCCCAATCTGAATCAACATAACCCTACAGGTTAAACTTTTGATTCGCATCATACTTGAGCCCATAATCAATTGTACCCTTTAGGTACCTCAGAATATGCTTTACGGCAACCAAGTGAACACCTCTTGGATCCGTCAGGAACTGGCTCAATGTGTTCACCGCAAAGCAAATATCTGGTCTCGTGTTCGTCAGGTACATTAAGAACCCAATCATCTTATGATACACCGTGACATCGACCGGATCAGATGAAGCATCACACAGAAGCTTCAGGTTCAATGCCATAGGTGTGGCCATGGCCTTGCAGTCCATCATCCCGAACCTTTTCAGGATCTCTATTGCATACTTACCTTGTCCAAGGCAGATTCCATCTGCACTCTGCCACACCTCCATGCCTAGAAAGTAGTGCATCATCCCCAAGTCCTTCCATCTCGAACTCGGCAGCAAGCTTCCTCTTCGTGTCGGCAATCAATCTATCCTCACCTGTAACAAACAGGTCATCCACATACAATAGTAGTATCACTGGATTGCCTTCCTCAACCTTGTAGTAAAGGTTGGAATCTGCTTTACTCTTGGTAAAGCCCAAATTGGATAGAAAGCTGTCGATCCTACCATACCAAGTCTTAGGAGCTTGCTTCAAGCCATATAAGGCTTTCTTCAATCTGCACACATATGACTCCCTGTCATGTGTCTCAAAACCAAGTGGCTACTCCACATACACTTCCTCTTCGACTACACCATTCAAGAAGGTTGTCTTGACATCCATCTAGTGTATCTTCCACTTCATTATTGCAGCCAGAGCAAGTACTGTTCTGATGGAAGTGTATATGGCTACAGGAGCAAAAGTCTCTTCATAATCTATCCCTTCTTTCTGGGAGAAGCCACGAGTTACAAACCTCGCTTTGTATTTCTCTATGCTACCATCTGCAGCATGCTTGATCTTATAGATCCACTTGGAAGTCACAACAGACTTCCCTTTAGGTCTTGGGACCACATCCCAAACATCATTCTTCATGATCGACTGGTATTCCTCGGCCATGGCATCCTTCCATTCTTTCTTTTTCGTTGCTTCTTCATAACTGGAAGGTTCTTTGTTCATAATGTCACAGAGCAAAGCAACATAGCTGGTGTGTGACCTTATCCTTTTCCTTTCTTTCTGTTCTTCTTCTGGAATACCATACCTTTTTGCATCTTGGGTGAGCTCTCTAGTCCATGCAGGTTTCCTCTTGTGAGAGTTCTTCTCACGGGGTGGATCTACAGGTTCTTGTGGATCTTCTATTTCTCGATCCACTTCTAGTATTGCTTCATTCATGGTGGTGTCTTATGTTCTAGGTATTCTTGGTTCTTCATAGTCTTCAACAGGTGTCTTCCTTGATTCGATGTAAGCTGAGTTTTCATCAAAAGTCACATCCCTGCTGATGTCAATCTTCTTGAACCCTGGAAAGTAGATTTTGTATGCCTTTGAACTTTCACTGTACCCCACAAATATACCCTTCTTTCCTGAAGGATCTAATTTTGTCCTCTTTTCTTTTGGAACATGTGTGAATACTGGACAGCCAGATATTCTGAGATGGCTAACTTCTGGTCTCTTACCAGAGAACACTTCTTCTGGTGTTTTATTGTCAAGTATATTATGTGGTGTTCTGTTTTGTACATATACTGTTGTCCTTGCTGCTTCTGCCCATAGGTGCATGGGTAAATCTTGGTCATGAAGCATTGCTCATGCTGCTTCCATGATAGTCCTATTCTTTCTTTCTTCAACCCCATTCTATTGTGGATTGTAGGGAGTGGTCAACTCCCTCTTAATCCCTAAATCACTGCATAACTTCTTGAAGTCTCCTGAAGTAAATTCTCCACCATTGTTGGATTTGAAGATCTTGATCTTCTTATCAGTTTGATTTTCTATCAAGGCCTTGAATTCCTTGAACTTATCAAACACTTCATCTTTGTTCTTCAAGAAATAAACCCAAGTCTTCCTAGAGAAGTCATCAATGAAAGAGACATAATATACATACCCAGTCAAAGAACTGGATGACATTGGTCCGCATACATCGAAGTGGATAATCTCCAAAATTCCTTTTGATTTGCTTTCACTGCTTGGGAATGTCTTCTTTGTGTTCTTTCCTTTTACACATCCTTTGCAAATACCTTCATGCTTTGACTGGATTTCAGGGAGACCCTCTACTGCTTTGCTTGCAATTGGAAGTGCTCTATAGTGCACATGAGCAAGTCTTTTATGCCAAAGTTCACTTGGCTCCATGGATTCATGTACCATGGCATGTTCAGGTTGTCCCTTCAATTTGTACAATCCTCCCTCTTGCTCTCCAATCACCACTACATCATCTATTGTCTTACCCTTTGGCAACATGAGTACTTGGCCATCTATGAATGCAACTCTCATTCCCTTTGCATCCAAAGATGATATGGAGAGAAGGTTCTTCTTAAGTCCAGGTACATATAGGACATCTTGCATCTTCAAACACTTCCTTTTATAGGATATTGATAGTCATCCCCAAGTTTCACCTTATGGGGTGACTCATGTTCAGATAGATCTACAAAGGATTCTTTAAACCCAGTCATGTGTTTGGAAGCCCCACTATCAATAAGCCAATCATTACATCCATGAGAGATAGTACCTGTGAGAGCAGAGATCAACACATATTCTTCCTCACTTGAGGAATCTTCACTTTCTGCCATTTTCTTCTTCTTGGGAGGTTCATCATCCTCAGTAGCATGAGCATGATATATTTTCTTGTTGTTCTTCTTCTTTTTGTTGAAGTTTTTGTTGTGGTTGCCCCTTTTGTTCTTGGGACATGTTATCACATATGTAGTAGCCGGGCTACCACACATTATTTTTCAGATTCCATAGCACTCTTTAGTCAGTTCCTTTACTTTGAGATGATAAGATGAGCAGCTATCTATGGATCACTATCAGATTTTGGACAGCATATGTATTCCCCATGCCATGACTAAGTCCCAGGACACTCAGAAAGATGACCGATGTAGCCATTATACCATTTATGCAGAGTAGTCAATAGTGCCCAGAGTTACAGCAACAATTTCAGAGGACAGATGATGGTTCAGAGGATGAACATTCAGGTATATGACTTAGCAGGTATATCATGGTGTTATTGTTATATTTGCTTTTATATTCATTCTTATGGCATGTCTTAGCATTTAGTGTCATGATCTGGCGATCATATAGATATGTGGACCTGGTTGATCTTATTATATATATATTCTACTGTCCTTACTCAGACTTAGAAGTTCACTACTCATACTCATTGGTTTTACCCTCCCTAGGGAGAATAGAGGTGATCATTCCACCATTACCTTGGCTTGCTAGTGTTGGCTCCATTACTCATTGTCTTCATCCATCCATTACCTACCTTTTAGTTTATCACCCTGACTTACTACTTGACTAGTGGCATGGAGGATCTTTTTCCCACTGTAGCCTCTGTATTGGATGAGCTTCCCTGTTTATTGTGTCTCGGCTCTGAGTTGGTGACAAAACTTACCTCTGGTGAGTTGGATTGTAGACCTAAATCATTCTGGTCGGTTGTCCCGATGTTTGGCATTGGCTCGAACTCCCCCTAATCACTTGAGATGTTGTTGGCTAAAACTGAAAGCTCATGTACTACTTATGGAAACTTCTAAATTCGCCCATGGAAACTAAAAAGGGCAAGAGCGATGAACTGCTAAAAATACTCCTTGAAGAGTATAAAAAAAAGGTCCAAAAAGCAATGATTCTTAAAAGCTATATCTAAACAATTGCTGACCTTATGTATGTATAAAAAACATGCCCTGGATGCAAGCTACAACTAGTTGTGCTTATCAACACACCTGAGATCCGAAGGGTTATGTAGGCCAAAAAGGCCATGAAATGAAATTAAATGATCCTAATGAACCTGGATCAACTTGATGTAGACATGATGCCTAAGTTGAATAAGCACTCTCTAAACAACTTATCCATTTGTGAGACACCGCCATTCCCTGTGTTGTTGCTCATTCAGTATATACTATGGTGTGTATTCCCTTTCCCATATCCAAAGTGTCACAATGTTAAGTCAGTCAGTCACCCTTTAGCCTAGCCATTTTATTTTAGCCTTCACTCTTCACTAGCAAATTGATCACAATTATGAAGTGAGTATGGTCCTGAAAGTCTAGTCTGAGTCATATAAATAATTAATGGCAATATATATTTGGATTTAGATCGCCAGTAATGATTACTTTGTGTTATAATTGCTATTTGAATGAGTTGTAGAGCATGCATTAACCTTTGACACTTTGCAGCAGCTTCAGATGGTAGTCTGAGTTATATTTGGTCAACATTGACCTGGTCAAACCTAGTTTGACCAAGGTAAATCACAGGACATGAGATTATTGGACCTTATGATGACACAGATAGATGATATATGGTCTATGTAGATGTACATGATGGTTCTATGCATCAGATACAGGTTTATGATGATGATCTATGGTTTTCAGCATTATTTGATCATTTACAGATTATTATTATTTCACCTGTTCCGGTATATTGGACATATTATATCATCATGCAGTGATCTATATGGTGTATGAGTACACATCTTGGATATTTTTGGACCTTCTAAGTCCAATGAGACAGTCTATTTCCAGTTCCGGGCAGTTACAGTGATGATTTAGCCTCAGTAAGCTGTCCTAGTGCAGTTTTGGTCTGTCAGAGACCCTGTCAGAGCAGAGATGATATTTATTTGGTTCACCTAGGGCGCTGATGATGGAGGTGGTGGTCCAGCCACTTGTTTTTACCATATTACCCCCCTTCCGGACACACTGGTGCCCTCACCTTGACAGCACAGGCACTCCAGGAGGCAGTTTGGGACAGGTACACGCTTCCCGAGGCAGTTTTGGATTGGTAGAAATGGCTACAAAGGAATTCGATTTGGGCTACCGAGACAAAGTTTTGGCATGGGATGATCAGTGATGATGAGTGGGATGTCTTCCGCACCACCTCCAGCAGTTTCAGCTTCATCGGGGCCCACATCCATCACTTATGGCACTTTCTGGTGATTTCTAAGGTCTTTTGAGGCCTACGATTTGTCCATAGAGGCACGATTTGGTATATTGATGACTATTTTATTATTATTGTACTATGGGGATTGACCAAGGGTGGCTAAAATTACCCTTTGGACCCACCATAAGCTTATTGTTATATTTTGTCATCATGATTTGGTGGGATCCCCTCTCCTAGGGCGATTTTGTCCACTTATTGTTATATTTTATGGTTGATCCATGTATTTTATTGTTGAGTTCATCTCAACCATTGATTAGATCTTTTGATCTTTTAATCTTAGCCACTCATGTAAAAAAGTGGTTAGGATTTTGCTCTCTCCCCATCCTATTTAAGGAGGGAGCCTCTCGTTGTAAAATCATCTAGAGATTTTTGGCTCTTGGCTCTTGGAATAAAATTTCTATCTTTTGGAGTACATGCTTGGGTTGGAGTGGATGTTGGTTGTTTTGATTGTAAATGCTTTTGTCCATTGCACTGGAGGATCTATTGTAGCTATCTTGCATATTTGCCATATCTTTTTACAGGTGGAGAAGACTTCTTCAACAAGTGTAAATTGGTGGGGAGGCTTGCCCGTCAAGCTTGGAGGAGGACGTTTTGGGTTAAACAGGGAGTGGTTTTGTCTTTGCACCAACTATTCTTTGCTTATCTCTTTCTTACTTATATCTACCTTCAACATGTTAAACTGATTGATGCTTTGCTCCTTGGTTTTGATAGGTTAGAGGGACACATATGTGGCTTGGAAAAATCGATTTTGCAAGAGGGCTTCAAAAATTCTCCATTTGATCTTTGGAAAAAGTAATCCTCATCTCAACTAGCATTCATCTCTTCATCCACGTATGCTCCAAAGGTATGATCTTCTTCTTCTTTGAATCATCCATAATTTCTAGATCATAAAAACCCTAATTAATCAAAACCCTCATTTTGGTTTTTCTTAGATCTACTTAGATCTAGCCTTTCTTTTGAAGAGATATTAAAAACCCACCTCTATAGCATCCACCCCTAGTTGGATCTATAGTTTGGTGGTTGATCGGGTTAAAATTAACACACTTTTCAAGGCAATATAGCCCTCTTGAACCAAATCGCACTTCCTTGGAGAGACTTGTTGGGTTAGATCTAGCACGTGGGTAGGTGAGATCCCACTTGATTTGCAATCTACACACTTGATAACCTACCCCTAGACTTTTACTTGGGTGATTTCTACCTTGTGGGCATCATTCCACATTTTAAGGGATTAAAACCCCCTTTTTAACTACTTGGCACCTTAAAACTCAGATCTAGTAAGATCTAACCCTTGGATTGACTTAATTTTCTAGATCCACATAGATCAATGCCTAAACTACTTGGATCTACAATTTGGTGGCCATTGGACTTGATTTGACACACCTTATCCACCTTTTAGCCCTCCTTGAGCAAGGTCGCACTTCCTTGGGTGACTGAGTTTGCCCACTTCTAGGACCTGGGTAGTTGAGATTTCAGTGGATTTGGAACGGGCATACCTTGAAACCTATATCTAGAGTATCATTTTGTGACGATCTGCCTTGAGGGTAGAATTCCTTGTTTTAAGGGATTGTGGTCCACTTGGGTCATTTCATAAAACCCTAGATCTAGCAAGATCCAACCACTTTACCTCAATTAGCCCACTTGTCTTGACCTTTAGGTGTCCCGATCTACACTTTGACATATCTTTTGACTCCATTAACCCATCCAACAAGGCACTAGTCCTCCTTAAGCAAGTCGCACTCCTTGGGAATTGTGTCAAACCTTAGATCCGGTACATGGGTATTCCTAATTTCAACTTAGATCCATAGATCTACTCATTACATATCCTCTAGTGCCAATTGCATCGCTTAATTTCACCTAGTGGGTCCATATTAAGCCATTTCACATATCCCAAGAAAGTAGGACCCACTTGTGTAACACATGGTACCATATCTTATCATTATAACTAATCATGTGGCCTAAATCATACGTTGGTTAAAACACTAATCATTTCTCAAACCACCTCCAACCATACTTTAATTTCTAGGTCCACTTTACCTTGCATTGGTTTCCGTAACTTACCATTTACTCATCCCTGGGAACCTTTGTTTGGGTCCAATCATCTTTGATTGGTTATAGGGTCTCCCACTTGGTCTTGATTCACCTTGACCTAAAGTGAAGAGTGCCTCGGTTGATGTGCCTCCCACCTTGCATTGGGAACCGTGGCATCTCTTGGGTCACCTCTTTAGTTGTCCATCTCCTCTACCGTCCCGGATGGGATACCACTAGGGGCAACTACAAGTTGTGTGATAACAGGACATTCTGAGGAGTAATGTCCTTTCTCATCACAAGTGAAGCATTGAACACGGGAGAGATCTTTCTTCTTCTTATGAAAGTGATGATGTTTCTTGTTATAAGATTTCTCCCTCTTGAACTTACTTCCCTTAGTGTGTGTTGTGAGAGCTTGGTCTTCACTTCCCATCTTTTATTCTCGGGCCACAAGCCTTGCTTCTTCTTGTGAACATTCCTCCCATAGTCTATTGAAGAAGATCAACTTCCTTCTTGCACAAATACCTTGGATGAAGGAGTCCCATGACCTAGGTAGGCCATTCAATGTAGTCATGACAATTTCTCCATTCTCCACTACTTCATCCACAGCTTCAAGTTGTTCTTTGATTTGAGAGACCTTAGTAAAGTAGGATTGAATGGTCTCTCCATTCTGGTACTTCACCCTTTTCAATTGATTCCGCAGAGTCATCTTCCGATTTATGTTATTTCCTTCAAACAACTTGGTCAAAGAGTCAAACATCTCCTTAGGTGTCTTTAGGGAAGACACATGGGGTATGAGATGGTCTTTTATAGAATCAACAATGATTCTCTTAGCTTTGACCAAGTCCTTCTTGTGTAAGGCCTTAGCCTCATCTCCCTCTGGAGCTGGAACCTCTTCTTTTATGTAGGTGTCCAAATCATTCTCTTCTAGGATTAACCCAATCCTATACTTCCATGCTCGGAAGTTATCAGCTTCCTCAAGCTTGGTGTGGTGAGACATCTTAAAGAGTACTTCAAATGAAAATAGAAAGTTTTAGGTCTTACCACTTGATTTGTTGAAAACTGGATCTGGAGCTGGATTAGGGTTTGTCAGAGAAACCCTAAAAATTCAAAATTTGAATTTCAAACTTCTGAAAAGATAGAAAGATGCGCCTTGCTAAGCTGGTCAAGCTGGTATACTTAGAATTTGAAATCTGCAAATTTTCACCCCTCAAAATTGCTTTTGGAACTTCCGGATTCACTAGACAAGACCCTGAATTAGGGTTTTATTTTCCCGGAGCTTCACCCAGCCAAAAAGTTCGATCCAAAGCTCTAAACTTCAATTTTTCAGAGGAGCTTCCAGCTGTGGTCTCGGATTTTAGAAATTCCAATTTTTGCAGAAACCCTAATTTTTAGGTCAAAAACTAAAAATGCTCAGAATTGAATTCTGTCTCGACAGAAAGATGCGCCCTTCCAAGTAGAGTCAATCTAGCCTCCTGCCTTTGATTATCTGTGGAGAGAAACCCAAATATTAAGAAGCCCTAGCTTCCGCAACTGCATAGTGCCTTCTTCTTAGGTCAGCTCTGATACCATGTTAATTTTTCAATAATTTCATTCCATTATCATTCAGGATCACTAAGAGAATAACATGTACAGCATATCAACAGCATATCATTCATAAACACAATAATGCAAGCACACGAGAGACACAAAGTTTCACCACGGAAAACCAAGAAGGTGAAAAACCCCGCAACTTTCTCAGAGATAAGATAAGCCCCAATACAAGATCACAAGGATCAAACCCAATAAGATGTCTCTAGCAGATGCTCCTCCTCCTTCACTTGTGCGCCACTTTCTCTCTTAGCTATGCGAGCTTGAGAACTGAGTGAGTGAATAGAATGAGACACAACCTCTCTATTTATACACTGACTTGACCTGCCAATAATCCAACAGGGCTGACTTGCTACTCAAGTCTAATAACCAATCCACGTGACCTAACTAGGGTCGTCCCCACACTGGTGGTCTAATAACCCATCAATACAAATGACGACACTTACAATGTAACTTGCGACACTTACAAATACAAATGACGACACTTCCAATCAGAGGAATAATACATCTCTGTTGGATATACAATAAAGTACAAATGTAATACATAGAAGAATATCTTCCGAAGTTACAAATACATGTTCGTCAGGTACATCAAGGACCCAATCATCTGACGATACATCGTGGCATCAACCAATCTTGATGAAGCATCACTCAATAGCTTCAGGTTCGATGCCATAGGTATGGCCATGGCCTTGCAGTCCATCATCCCGAACCACTTCAGGATCTCTACTGCATACTTTCCTTGTCCAAGGAAGATTCCATCTACACTCTGCCACACCTCCATACCTAGAAAGTAATGCATCATACCCAAGTCCTTCATCTCAAACTCGGCAGCAAGCTTCCTCTTCTTATCAGCAATCAACCCAATCTCACTTGTCACAAACAGGTCATCTACATACAGTAGGAGTATCACTGGATTGCCTTCCTCAACCTTGTAGTAAAGGTTGGAATCCACTTTACTCTTGGTAAAGCCCAGACTGGACAGGAAGCTGTCTATCCTATCGTACCACGTTCTGGGTGCTTGCTTCAAGCCATACAAGGCTTTCTTTAATCTGCACACATATGACTCCCTATCATGTATCTCAAAACCGAGTGGCTGCTCCACATACACTTCCTCTTCGACTACACCATTCAAGAAAGCTGTCTTGACATCCATCTGGTGTATTTTCCACTTCTTTACTGCAGCCAGAGCAAGTATTGTTCTGATGGAAGTGTATCTGGCTATAAGTGCAAAAGTCTCTTCATAATCTATCCCTTCTTTCTGGGAGAAGCCACAAACCACAAACCTTGCCTTGCATTGCTCTATGCTACCATCTGCAGCATGCTTGATCTTGTAGATCTATTTGGAAGTCACAATAGACTTCCAGACAATAGACTACCCTTCTGGTTTTGGGACCACATCCCAAACATCATTCTTCATGATCGACTGGTACTCCTCGATCATGGCATCCTTCCATTACTGCATCCCGGATCCTGGGAACTTCAGATTCTTCAATATCTTCAATAGGTAGTTTTCTTAAACTCCATCGCTAGAACAAATGTTGTTGTTCTTCTTTTGTAGGTGATTGTACATGATTTTTCCTACAAGTCAAATTCAATTGCATGATTAGAAACTTCTCATAGTTTTCGGAACAAAATCTTACACATAAAGACATATGTCATACAGTCATGCAATTATCTTAGCCAATGCTTCAATACAACATTTATCCATATCTCGTAACTTTCTAGATGCCTTCCATCTCTACCAGAACATTGTTAAGAGTGTGCACAACTCCCAACATGTCAGCAAAGAGGTTTCATTCTAGATAAGTAGCAATGGAATGTTGTACAGTACCATAGGCCACTTACCCATTACTTGCATGTTAGTAGTATCTTGTTCATTCATGTAACTTTTCTAAAATGCATAATATACATCCTAAATCTAGGAACATAAGTATATACATGACTGAACAACATCATTTAAGACAATTCAAATACTTATCTTTGTTTGGTTGTTGGGTGGACTCCCTCTCGATCTTTTCTTCCTTGCAGGAACTACTGGAGTGTGCTCCCTCTTGATCTTTGCTTCCTTGCAAGAACTACTAGAGTGTGCTCCCTCTTGATCTTTGCTTCCTTGATTATCTATCTTTGAACTTATATCCATCATGGACCACTATGCATGCTTAAGTGTGCACTAGTGTCATCATTGTGTCATCCTCTAGATCTCATACATAATCATACATGCATTAGTATAATCTCAATACTATCAAAACATTATGATTCTAAATATGTATGGTCATGATCATTTCATACATAGGTAATTTATCACAAGCATTAGTATTTCAAGGTTTCTGGGAATACTTCTATTACTCATGCATGTTCTTATTTGACCCTAGGACTCTTCTGGTTTGTTATATCATTAATCAAACTAAGAAGCATAATATGCATAAACCCACGATTATTCAAACCTATAACTTCATGAATAATCATTATCAATCATGCAAAAAGTATACTTATATAAGATCTTAACACAAGGTAGGATTCTAACTTGATACAGAAAAGACATACCTGGATTATCATGTTTGCTAGTTATGTCTAACATATCTAAACAATGTCTTCTTTGTTCTCTTCAATGATTTAGAAACCTTGTGCTAGTAACCTGCACATCTCATAAGTTAAGCATTGTAGAACCAAATTATACATACCTCGTAAGTAGAGCTTCTATGTGATCAATAGTTATGGATGAGTCTTTGTCTTCATGTCACCATGGTCATATCTTCTCGATCTAGAACTTGATTTGTCTTTCTTGATGTACCTTTCATGTTAGCGGACAACATCATCCTCATACAACACCACAGTGCATTAGTACAATCATAAGTGTCATAACCCTAATCAATAAATGTCTTCTATCATTCACATGCATTCATATTTTTATTAAGATGATAAGACAAGTCTAAAAATTAATCAAGATTGTACTAATCTCAATTCATATGAAGACAAACTTAATCATAAAGTTAATCATGAACAAATTTCAAAACATACCTGTATCTCCTCAAGTCATACCTATCGGGATTGCTTGTAGTCTTATTTTGTAATACCTTAGCCTCATCTCCCTCTAGGACTGGAACTTTTTCACTTATGTAGGTGTCCAATTCATTCTCTTCTAGGATTAACCCAATCCACTTTGATTTGTTGAAGCGGATCTGGAGCTAGCGAGGGTGTGACAGAGAAACCCTAAAAATCCAAACTTGGAATTTCAAACTTCTGTTTGGACAGGGAGATGCAGATGACTGAGGTGAGCAAGCTGGTGTGCTCAAATTTTGAAAAATTCAAAAATTGACTCCTCAAAATTGACATGCGAGTTTCGGATCTGTAGCTTCTATCAAATTCTGGTTTTTTGGTTTTTCTGATTTTCTGGTCAAAATCCCGAACTAGGGTTTGATAGAGCCCGGGGTTCTACCCAACCAAAAACTTCGATCTTGGTCTCTACATTTCGATTTTGATGAGGAGCATCCAGCCGTGGTCTCAGATTCCAAAAATTCCAACTTTTGCAGAAACCCTAATTTCCCGCAGTAATGACGAGCCAAAAATGAAGGCATTCAAAATCCAATTCTGTTTGGACAGAAATATATGCCATATTGTTTCCGATGTATCTCTGAAATTTCGGATCCTCAGGGTCGGAAACTTCGGCCTGTGGTAGACTAACCTATCATCTTTCCAACTCCACAGATCTGAGCTTTAATGGATTCTCTGAGAGAGAGATATGCCAAGTGTCGCAACGTGACCTGTTTATGGGATGAAACAGCATAGCGATCTTGTACGGATTGCCACATGTCACTGTTTCAACTTCGGCCTCTGAAACTCGGACCTGTGAAATTACAGTCTGTGCCCTAACTGCCACGTTTTATGGAATTCCATTTGGAGCTTCCTAGCCCGAGATATGACCTTTTTGCCTTGATCACCTATTTAGGACTGCATTCTGGAAAAGGCAGAAACCCCAACTTGTACGAATCATATCTCACAAAGTAAAACGAATCTGAGGCTGATCTTTAGACACAAGGTACATGAAGATTTGATCTTCAACCTGTAAAAGTTTCAGATCCTGAACCTTCGTCAAAACTAAGTTATAGCAAAAGTGCCATGATGACTGGTTTTTACTATACCAAGCCCTAGCTTCCAATTTGTTGCAAGTGCAACAAGTGTCGTAAATGCCATACAATGCCTTCCTTCAGGCTAGCTCTGATACCATGTTATTTTTTCAGCATTTAATTCAATCTGATCTAGGATCTTAACTGAGAGAACAACATGTACAACATATCAAACACAAGAGACAAGAGACACTAAGTATTTCACCGGGGAAAACCAAGAAGGTGAAAAACCCTGCAACTTCCTCAGAGATAGAATGAGCACCAATACAAAGATCACAAAGATGAATACCCAAAAGATAGATGTCTGCAGCAGCTACTCCTCCTCCACTTGTGCGCACTCCTCTTCTCTCTCACTAATGCGAAGTGAGTGAGTGAGTGAATGAATAGAATGAGAGAGTCACACTCTCTATTTATACAATGACTTGACCTGCCTTTAACTCTAACTGGGTCGACCTCCCTTAGGACAGTCTAATAACCCATTACCACTTGTCGCTGGGCCGACCCCACTAGGGTGGTCTAATAACCCTTTAACCCACACTGGGCCGACCCCTCTAAGGTGGTCTAATAACCCATCAAATACAAGTTGCGACACTTGTAAATACAAATGGCGACACTTCCAACCGGAGGAATAATACATCTCCATTGGGGATACAATAAAGTACAAATGTAATACATACAATATACAAGTGAATATCTTCCGAAGTTACAAATACATCAACAATTTAATTGTCTCCCTTGCTTGCCCTATGAATTCCTTTATCCATGGAACTTTGTTGTGAATTTCTTCTAAGATCAAATTTAGATTATGGACAATGCATGGTGTCCAAAAAATGTGATCATACCTGCTCTCAATAATTAGACCCACAGCTTTGCAAATTGGTGCATTATCTGTGATATACTTGCACCACCTTACTAGGCCCTATTTGCTCACTAGCTTTCATTATAACATCAGCAATGAAAGGAGCATCTGTTACCTCCCATGAACAGTTTTCATTCTTTAGGAACATTGCTCCTTTTGGTGAAGTGGCAATGATATTGATCAATGGCATGTGCCTAGTGTCTGTCCATATATCTGAGACAATGGTAACACCAAAGCTACCCCATGAAGCACGAATAGGTGATAAAACATCCTCCAAAAGCTCCTTCTCCTTTTTTAGTAGATCGGTTCGGACATTTTCATAGTTGGGCCCCTTGAACTCTGTAGGAGCTGTGTTAATTTCCCTCACCATGTCTTGCCAGTAAGGAGACCAAACCTACGCTGTTGGGAACGGGAGCGAAGCGGGGAGCGGGAGCGAAAAGCAAAAAGCGAAATTTTCAAAAGCTTCCGTTTCTAAGACAATGCTGCATGTATTTGACCCTCATATGTCAATACCATTTTTCTCATATAACCAAACTATATTAATTAGAATTTGATTAAAATTAACATGCAGATGGTTTCTATTTTATACTTTTATCCCTTCTGAATAGAATATGAATTTTATTGATATTGCAAAGGTGCTTCTGAAAAGGCCCTTTTACCAGTGTACTGCCAAATTTTCCTTATTTATTCGTCCAATTTCTATAATGTCATTGTCTGATATATGATGTGAAGGTAAACCCAAGGCCAGGGTTGACAAACAATGGGATAGACCTTTTTGAAACTCCTATAAAAGTGTTTTTTTTCAAATATACTTCTTATTTTACTCATAAAACAGTTATGTACAAGGAGAACAAAATCTGTACAAGAAAAGAAAAGAATATACAGACATTGTAGCAGCTATCTTATTACAGTTACAGCTACAATAAATTCTGAATATGGAGTTATTGTTGCCGCCTGGTTCCACACCTGGGAAAACGCAACAGAAGTCTTCAAGCTGCTGGTGTGGCCTTGGGGGCAAGTCAGAGTCAAGTGCTGTCACTTGGGACTCGACTCCTCCGTCTAGGCTTTCCTAGCGAAGCCAAGGGGGGTGGACCCTAAAAAATAAAAAGAAACTAAGGCCTCTAACCTAGGAGTTAGGAAAATATTTTTGGTAAACAAGAATAAACAGCATATACTTTGATCAAATAAAACAGTCATTCATCATTCACTCCCACTTTAAAATAACCATCAATTAACTGCACACTAGTCAATAATATAAAATGAAATTTAAACAAGACCAGTGCCTTATAATGGAGTCAATAAACAAATGCATAAGCAGAAAAGTAGATGTTGTGCGAGTGTTCTTGGTTTATTTTAAAATTAATGTGATGGTGATCTTTTTATTATGGCAGGGGGGTTCCCAATATACGCAAGGTACGGGGGAACATGTCCGGAGTTTTGAAGCGTGGCTTCCCTCTCATGCTTGGGCTGAATCGGAGTCTCGAGGAGGTGTTCAGATGCTATACCAACGAGAGCAAGCCTAACGGTTTCCAAGAGGTCACTACTCAGTGTGGTCCCAAGCCTTCTGAGAAATTTGCCCACGACAACAAAATACGCGTTGTGCCGGATTTTCACAAAAAGGATTTTTTATTAGGGCGGTGTTAGATCCTATTACTAGTCATCCCCTCCTTTCTGATGTGTACCAACTGGATCAGACTAAGCTGCAAGTCGGCCACAGAGCATACGGGAGAAGACCTTGGTATTTTTATAAAAAATTTATGAACCCAAATTTTATCTTTTTTAAAACCCCAGGAGTCTCTTTTCAGGCACGTATTTCGGGCAAGCCCTCATACAGAAACCCTACTTCGGGAAAGCAAGGGGGGCGTTATGAGTTTGTAAAAAAAATGTGAAAAACTATGTTATGAGTGAACTTGTGGCCCGCCAGTGGAACGGACCAACAAGGTTTATTTTAATCCTAATTAATTTTATTAAATGCCGGAAAACAAATAAATAAACTACTCTAAAAATCACGCCATGAAAATGAGACGACACAGGCCACCCCTGGGGGGATGGGGCATGGGCGCTGGCTAGCCCACTTGCTCTCGTTTAATAGTTGTTTACAATGATTTAGAGAAGTGCCCCAGTCTACTTTAAGTGACTTGGTGGCTTACAAAATTCCAGGAAAAATGACCGGTTTTTTGAAAAATATGAAAATTTGTCCTCCGGATCGCCTGAATCTTCGAAATTTTGGCAGCACTTCCTCCTACTTGTTCGTCTTTTGCTGCAAACCAGCAAGCAATGATTAGTATAAGATGCCCAAAAACACTTTAAGAGTGTCTTTGGAACACCTCCTAAAAAACCCAAAAAATTCTAAGTAAAAATTGCAAAAAATTAACCAAGTAAAACAAGCAATAATGCTAGTTTTGCTTAGGGTCTTTGCAAGCTATATGAGCTGCAAATTGTATGCTCTTGGACAGCCAAATATATTTTTTAAACTCAGAACTACAACTACCCAACAAGACTTAAAAGAAATTTGACAATGTTATTGCGAGTCTTGGAAAAGTAGATGCTAAATGAAGGAAAAATCTAACAGTTAAAGATATGAGCTTTGTAACTGTCTAAACCAATCATTTATGAAAAGATTTCTGATCTATTTAAAATACAATATGAGCATATAAATCAGAAATATTTCAAATACAACCAGTTAACCAAAGAAAAAATTTTGTTTATAAGGGAGAGAGAGAAAATGAGCCAAATAGTGTTTGAAATCCGAAGCCTTGGAGAAATCTTTGTGGTGTTCCGAGGGACTGCATAAACAAAGATTAGAGAAGAGGAAACAAACAAGATCCGCCTACTCCAGTTGAAATAACCTGCACATTACACACTTTGCAAACAAAGATCAAGTGTAGAGATATATCTGAAAAAGAAATCTATGCTGAACACTCATAAACAAATGAAACATACAGGCATGATTTTCTTTTGCAGACACATAACAATAGACTAGACAATAAACAAATTGAAACTAATCTATCTCATAAATTAATACTAATCTTTCCAATGAGTACAGTTGATACTATTGAATAATCAAAGCTTATGCACAGGTTACCTCCATCACATAAGTCCAAGATGTTTCATCCACTCACAATGAACAACACAGATCTGACCTCCAAAGTCTTCTTTATTCATATAAAAAAATATTACAATCATAGGTTTTGTGCTCCAATTCTCCCTCACACAATGGAGAGAGCAAGCTGCAATTTATAGAGAAGAGTGAAGGAAGGGCGCACTTGGTGAAGGAGACAATGGGGAGTGGTGGCACGATTGGAGGGAGAGATTGGGGCTGCCCACTCCATGCATCTAGCTGCCCACAATCAGCACCATATGTGCTAGCATGGCAGCATACAATATGCTGCTCCCTCCCCAACTCGTGGGCTGCCCATAATAGTAAGTGCGCCCCTCCCATGGGTAAATGCGCCCTTCCTCATGGGCACCATTTGCTCCACTTATGGGGCTGCCAAAACATGAAAACTCAGCCCAATAACTCTCCTAAAACATTGCTGGTCGAAATCAGACCCTAAAATCACTCCAAAAATTAAATATTTTTTTATGTCATTTTCCCATTTTTCTATTTTTTATGACTTTTTTGGGGATTTTTGACTTTTTTGGATTTTGACAAAATTTGAGGCACCCAAACATTAGGAAAAGTGGGTTTAGGGGTTTAGGGGGTGCTCTGAGTTAGAAAACGAGCACCCCTAAGGCAAAAAATACCTCCAGACGCCCCTTACAGGCCAATTACAAATTTTTTAATTGAACCATTAAAAAAATGGCCAAATTACGGAAAAACCAAAACTCGCCGAAAATTAAAAACAACCTAGGGGGACTTAGCACATGTCCATATGACTCAAAATTAACGCCTAGCATGTTCATATACATTGACCCATAGACTCTAATAATCCCCTAAGGCCCGTCAGCCTCCCCATGCATTCCAGCTTTGGAGGAGCAGGAGAAAAACCAATTAATTATGTTATGCACTAATGCAAGACATAATAGATAGGTGAAAAAACTCCTTGGAATACCTGACTTAGCCAAAAAGTCCTAAGGAACCGAGTCTTTTACAAAACCCCATGCTAGTACGTTTTTATTACAAACCCCGCAGGGCCATGGACATGTGGAAAAAAATTAAAAAACGGGGGCCTTTAAAAGGCCAGCTGGTCATCAAATCACCAAAATTGAACATGTATCATGTTCCACTCTGCCCGCTCGCTTGATAATCCAACCAAGTGCAACTTAGTTGGCAACAGTTATCAATTCACTTTTTTCATCTCTAATGAGAAAAACCCTTCACCCTTGAGTTGGGCACAAAGCTCATCCATCCACAGCCCTTGAAAGGAAGAACAGTGCTACTAGAGTCCTCAAAAACACATTTACAGCACAATTTCCATAAAGAGAACATAATAGCAATATGGATACAATGCCACAAGCCTTGATAAGGTGATTGATGAAAGAGTTAGTCCCTAAGAACAGCTGCGCTCCAATGAATGGTACCCCGGATCATTTCAGAGAACTTCTGCTATGCTAATTTCCAACATTGACAAGAAAACTGACACTCCCAAAGAATGCATTTGACAACTTCATCTTGGGGCAGAAAATGCATTTATCATTTGTGAAACTACTCTTCGCCAACCTGGGGCACATCAAAGTTTTAAACTGTTTACCATGGGGGGCACATCAAACTATTTACCACTGAGGGCATAGAATGAGTCCAAATGGAGTCCAATAGACTTTATTTGCCCAAATTAACCCTAGCCAATCTCAAAAAAAAAAAATCAAGGAATCGCTCAGGAAGCGTTTTCGGGAGCAATTTTTTTGCCTGGAATCGCTCAGGAATCGATGAGGAAGCGTAGATTCCGGAGCGATTCCGGATCAATTCCTAAAATTCCAGGGAGCGTTTTTTCTTCAAGGAAGCGCGAATTACGGAGGAATCGATTTCGGAATCGCGATTTCGGAATCGATTCCTTCCGGATCGCGAATTGGGATCGATTCGTGGGGGTGCAGAGCGATTCCCAACAGCGTAGGACCAAACTACATTGAAAGGGATACCACAAGCATAAATGGCTCTAACCACTCTTGTTTCAACTTCTTCCCTCCCTTGAACATTCACCAATTTAGCTATCCTACTCTCTTGAATTGAAGGACTTTTAGTGTTTTTTTATGCTTGTCCCTATGTTGAAGCTTCCTTCCTCTTCCTTGCTTCCTGCACAATCCTTGGCTCTATGGTTGGAGCTTGAGGAGTGGCATTAGTAAGTTGATCATGTCTTCTTTTAACCCTATCAGCCTCTTGTTGTTTATTCTCATACTTCCTCCTTTCCACTGGGTCATTTGTTTTCATGCAACTATCAATCCCTTTTCATGTTTCATGCAAAATATGTGCCCTCACTCTTGGGTAAGAGCCCTTATACAGGCCATTGCAAAGAGTGCAACTCCATTCCCATGAACCACTGCCTGGAATTCTTGAAATCTTTTGAACATGCCTCCATAGAGGGTAATAGTCACCCCTCTTGTTGGGCTTAGGACGTGGAGGAAAAGAAGCTTCGTTGGTAGCCATTCCTGCTGCAAAATATGAGAAAACATATCAACATTAAAAAAAATTATAATAGAAAAATAAATCAAATGGAAAACACCAAAACCCTATCTAAAAGCTTCAAGAATACTTGTTGCCCACCACAAAAAACCAGGTTGTGCCTGGAGCTTCCCCAAAACACCACAAAATAGCAAAAATAGATGGTTGTAGCTGCCTAGAAAAGCTATCTTTGTTGCTATAGCTTCCAACCAATGATCCCTCCCTCTACCTGCAAACAAATCGTTCCTCAAACGGCCTCCCAAATCACCCTTGAATGGTCCTCAAGTCGTGTTGTAGTAGATTGTCTTCAAATTTCCTTCCTCAAGCAACCCTCTCTTACTCAAATCGCTATGTGAGAGAATGAGGTGAAATCCTCCTTTTATTAAAAATTTAAAAAACAAAATTTTGACTTTTAGAGGCTTCGAGATGTTTCTTAAACCTTCATCAACCCTTTAAAAATCAACTTAACACGTTAATTAAGCAACGGGATATTTTTTGGGCTGGAAAAGCCTTATTATTTCGTGGGTGACATGCATTGTATGGACTATGGTACGGCCATGAAACGCATTTCAAGCCGTACCACCCATGTTTCCTACATGTGAAACAAGGTGGTATGACCTGAAACATGTTTCGTGGCTGTACCACAAACATTTTAACACTTCAATGCTGGTACAGCACTGGTACGCGGGGTTGACGCGTTTCCTGCAACATAGCTTGATTGACTTCCTAATGGATGAGTTCAATACTTAGACAAGCAGTTCCTAATCCTAGGGTGATTTGGAGTCTATAAACTAATGATTTTTTCATCACAAAACAAACTAGGAATGGCAAAAAATCTACAGCCGCTAAGAAACTAAAGAAGCCACAAGCATGCAAACACAAACAAATGGAAAGCAGTAATACAAGAGTAGAGGGCATTTTGGGTACTTACCTGTGTCCTTGGACTGTAGATGAAGTCGCCCCACCTTCCTTTGCAGTGGGAATTGAATGCTAGTCTAGAAATTCTCCTCCACTAGCTGGGCGCACTTGAAGCTCCTGGCCCCTTCAACGTGCAATCAAAAATTTAGTTGGTGACTGAAAATCAATGATAAATCAAACACCAACTAGAAATCAGCTTGTGAAATGAAGGAAATAGCATGCAAACAAGAGAAAACAGTGCTCCAAATATGAAAACACTAAGTAAAAACAAATATGGGTTCGAAACCCCCTTCCCTTGAAAACACCAAGGCAAACTAGGCGAATTTGTTGTCAAATATTGCATGCATCCTGCAAAACAAAATCCCAAACAAGTGTACCAGCTATTCGAATCCACAAAAAATATGGCAAGGAGCAATATTCTTCCACAATAGACAAGAGACACAAGAGAAATTGAGAGATCTGCAATATGGTTTCTATTCACTGTTGAAAATTGTCCAAAAGTCCCTTACAATGAAGAGCTCACTCTATTTTATAGAGGAGTGAGCAAAATCCCCAGTCCATAAGGATGGAGGGCTGAGATCAAAAGATAAGCGAGAGAAATGATTTATGGCTGAGATTTTATCCCAGATTTTCAATTTTAACAAAGTTGGAAATGACTATGTAGTGGGGGGGGCGAATTGCCTCATTGTGCCCATGTACATACAAAAAATTGCTAAGTGATAACTTAAGTTACAACGTTGGGGTCACTAGGGAATCCCCTTGGTGATCTTTTCCACCCAACATCAAGTTACAAACATCAAACACCAAGCTAGAGTGAGTGAGTGCACCCACCATAAAGAGAGTGTGCCCCCCTTGGTGAACACATGCTAGATCAATTTAAAACATGTTGTGGTGACTAGGAAATGATCACAATATCACTAGGGGCCCAATTCATGAGGACCCATGTCATTAATTTGCCATTCTGGAGTACCACTAACATATATTTTTAACCTTAGTAATTTTTTAAAATAAACCTTAAGCTGCCATTTTAATAATTCACCATTAATTGGATCTTGGTCTTCCCTTGGTCAAATTTGCAATCTGATGCCTTGGATGAGTTCATTGACCCTGAAAAGTATGATATGCATCAAATCCATGCCAAAATCTAATCTAAAATCTGATATATTTGGCTGCTCCAAATAATTAAATTTATACTTAGCTTATTTTGCTGAAAACTTAGGAAAAATTAACCATTAATAGCCCATTAATCAATAATAGCTTAAAATGATATTTGGCGGGGTCCAATTGGCTTCCAATGGCTGTAGCATGATGAAAGATGACAATGTGAAGATCTCATACTGCTTGTTGGTCTTGTTGACCAAATCAAACTTGGGCTTGATCAAGTCAAATTGCTGAAAAAGTCAAACTTGGTCAAAATTTGACAATGATGAAATCTGATATAAAGACCATGTTCAAAGCTTCTAGAGGATGAAATCTCACTCAAAATAATAATATTGAGTGACAATTAAGTCATTTCTACCTTATACAAGTGATCACCATTGAATCTTTGCATGGTCTTCATCATAGGACAAAGAGTATAATAAAACATAGAGTATGCAATAAGTGTCTTATTTACATGCCAATATTTAACTAGCCATCACAAGGCATTGCATAGATCAACTTTCTCTTGGATGGAGTGGATAGTCAACAAGTCAAAGGCTAGTCAAGTAAGGTATTGATCATGGGAGACTTGAGTTACTCTTGGAGAGGAAGGGAAATCAGGGGCCTCTGTGACATTCATTAGTTTGGAAAACACTAGGGAGCAAGGTGTCTCACAAATGGATGATGTGCTAGAATGTACCCCCTTGACTCTAGCAAGCTCCCCCTTTATTCATATCTCTCACATATTTTATATTTTTCACTTTTTGATACTTTTCATTTTGAGACATTTTCGTTCTTTGGATATTTCTTTTTGAATCACTTTCTTTTCTTTTTGCAATCCTTTAGTTGGTCAATGACTGAATGGTAATGGCCCTGGATTGCCTTCTGGGCACCAGTTATGACACAGTCCTAGCTCCACTACCAGCCACCAACAATTTCAAGGATGAGGGACCTGTTTCAAGCCTTGGGAGTACACTTCTAGCAACTAAGCTAACCTTAGTTCACACTCAATCCGCAAGGGTCTACAAGCAGAAAAAGATCAATGGGGTCAGAAAGCTTTGTTGCACACATCAGAGCCGAGACACCAGGGAAAAACATGGAGGGCATTCTAAAAGAGGTCATGTTGTCCGCCAGATTACAGACCAGCAACGGAAATCTTTCAAAAGTTGTCTCTTCACTACAAGTGAGAGAGGTGTGGCCTTGGGGGCAAGCAATGAGCCAGGTACTGTCACCTGAATCCCAGCTCCTCCATTTAGGCTAACTCCTAATGAAGCCAAGGGGGGTAGTCCCTACAAAGAGTTGTCTAAGGCTCTTGTGTTTTTAAGTGTTTTTGGTGAAATGATGCGGATGGGTGTTGTTTAGGATTTTTCCTGTGATGAGACCAAAAATATATAAGGATGAACAACAGATAATAAGCAATCCACGTTGCAAGATAAGATAACAAGACGGCAGTATGATTCGAGATTTGACAAATCACTAAAGCATTCACAAGATGAAATAAACACAAGGACAAATGGTCTTGATCAATATATAAACTTTTAGATAACCAGTGCCTTATGGAGTCAAAGAAAAGTAAGGACTGTGATGCTGAAAGTGTGGGTCTTGAAGAAGTGTCGTTCGTGAGATCGTTATGCAAATTATCTTTGTAAATTGAAGATTTTAGTGGTCTTGATTATTAGGATAAAACCAAGGATATCAAGAGAGTGTCCGGAAAGATAGTATCAAGTGCCTCCGTTCAAGGACATGTCGGACCACCTAGTGCTCTAGTCAGGTCGCGCAATGTTAACCAGCAAACTAGAGGCTGAACATGGCAACCCGGCGCCCCCAACTAGGAGATTACCCACTGAACTTATCTTATCGCTCAACTCCGGATTGGTTGGTTATGGGGGTGAAAGTTTTATTAGTTATCACTTATGAGCTTAACAAGTCTTCCACCTTTCTGAGTACTAGCCCAACCGTTTCCGGTTGGCAGAGCATACGGGTGTTGGACAAATGACCAAGATAAATTAATTAAAGGGAGAAATGTGGATTGAAGTGTTTTTTTATTAGGATCACTTGTTCAACTCTCCGACAGAGAGCGCTCTTGACTTAGTCTTAAGACCACAGTTCAAGAGACTTCCTACTTTAAAATGCCTAATGCAAGGGGAAAGTGCAAATCTATATGCTCTCCAACAGAGAATGCTCTTGACTTGGATTTGGCCAAGTTCAAGAGGCTTTGTTCGTTTTATTGGAAAAGTAAAGCAATTGTGAAACTTAAAGAAGTAAATGAAACTAAAAAATGACTGAAAATATAAGGATAACCACAAAGAAAGATGCTTTGAAGATAACAGAAAACAAAATCTAGTGTTCTACCAAGCAGATTTATTCTAAAGTGGGATTAACCTCCGAACAAGGCTAATCACTAGAATCGTCAGTCCTGGAAACCTTCCAGCTAGCTGGATGTCCACATGATGATGATGGGGGAACGAGAAGCTACCACAAAACTATGTAGCCTTTGGGACACAATCCCAAAGTTAGCTTATTCTGGTCAAAACTTGAAAGAGAAGCGACAAGATGAAAATAAACTACTTTAAAGCAAAAACTGAAAGATCTAACTTAACCAAACACCACACTCTTCCCCAAATGGGGAAGAAACCAAAAAAGTGGAGGACTCCTCCACTTGAAATTTTATTATGAGATTACAAATGCCTTGGGTTTTGAAACCTTGAAGGACTTTGAAGAAATAAAACTTGAATGAAAAAAAGGTGAAAACTCTTATGAGTTTGTACAAAGGATAGTGATTTATTTCAAATGACATTCATGGTTTGCACTTCTCCTTGGTTCAAAATTCACTTGAGCTTCTCTTTGGCTCCTTCTTGGATATTGCTTCTTGAAAGTTTTTCAAGTTCTCTTCTCTTTCAAAACACCTACACAAGTTTCAAAACAACTCAACAATGCACCCATTAATCATTAGGAAAATGAAACAAACTTGAAACTAGTTAAGTCTAGATTTAAAAATTTAACTCTAAAATGTGAAATGTATGAGATTTTGACATAAAACCTTAACTATGATGAAACGGACCAGCGAACAATAAACTCTTAGAATGTAGTGGGAAAGAGATCTAAAGTATAAAAATTTGAAATATTTTTTATGAAAAATTTTCTATCTTTCAAATGGAAACTAAAATTAAACAAAGAATGCTTTTAAGATCTAACTTTTCAATGCATAAGATGATGTATGAGAAGCAATAATACTAGAGATCTAAATCTAACAAATTACTTTTGCAAACTAAGAATGAAACTATAAACTAACTCATACAATTCGTTTTTGGTGTTTTGGGCTTGTTTTAGGGCTTTTTTGAAGTGGACGGAAAGAGCTTGAAGAGGAAGGGCGAATGGAGGATGGAAGGTGAATCCTAGGGCAAAACGAAATAGAGGAAGAGAAGGTGAATCTAAGGCAAAACGAGAGGAAGGAGTTTTGAAGACAAGGATGAAGAAAAACGAATGAAAGAGGAAGGTGATCTAAAGCATGGATATCAAAGCAAGGAGAGATCAAGGAGCAAAATGGGAGCTAGAAGAAAAAAGCTCAAAGCTAAGTAACCAAGATGTTTGAGAAAACTGTTGATGGAGGAAAAGGCCAAAAACTCCTACTTGAAAGTTTCTTCCTTTAAAAAGAAGAGAAGAGCTTGAAGACTTGCAAGACAAACTGATTAGATGCCAAGAACCACTGTTAAGTGAAGAGTGACTTAGTCTTTAATAAGCCTTTCTCCACCTTGGGAAATCTCTGCAAAAAACTTGTTATGAAGCATACAAAAACCGAAAGATGTATTTTTAATCAAAGTTAAAACATACATCTAATAATGAGATTGCATGAACAATAAACAAATGAAAGAGATATCACCAATAGTGTGAAGAACATCCCAACTTGCTCCAGCATGGACCTCCAAAGTCTAAACTTTATTCAATATTAAACAGATATTACAACAATATTTTGGCAGAGTGTTCATGCTCAAAATCTCCATGAAGAACAAGCCTAAAAGACTTCTCTTATATAACAAAACTACAATGCTAAAACCCTAGGTCGAATTTGGCTTGAAGAGAGCCAAAAACTCCATCATAATCCAATCAAAACCATGTCTTTACCAACCAAATCAAGCTTGGAGTCTTAACTCAACATTAAGCTTGAGTTTGGAGCTTATGTGGATGGGGAGGTGGCCTCCACCTAGGTAAGGCGCCCCCCATCCCATTCTTGGATGCATCACCCACCATATACCTTATGCCATGTGGCAATTCGAGCTCCTAAAGAGGATTGACGTGAGCACTAAAGGAGTAGCATGAGCTTTGAGGTAGGTAAGCTTGGAGTGTGAGTAGGTGGTAACTTGCCATCACTAAGCCAATGGCCATGATTTTTAGGAGGACGCTCAACCTTTGCAATGAATGCCAACCAATCAACCCAACAACCCATTCAACAAACTCCACATCACCAATTCGTGAGCTTTAGTGAAGGAGGGCGAATTCTTTTGAAGTAGATGACTTGTGCTGACTGTATACTTGATTGAATGCTGACTGAGATGATTGGAATCATCTTAAATGCTGAGTGCCATGTCAACTGGCCCTTTATTTTATTCCATTTGGATTATTTTGGAGAGATTTGGATTATCTCCAAAATAATCAATTTTATTATTTTAATTAATAATTTCTCTGTAATTGGTTTTTTTTGAGAAATTATTAATTATGAGGCCTAGCTGACATCCGAAACCTGGGTTTAGCTAGTCCATAGGTCATGTGTGATTTTTGGCTTGTGAAACGAGCCATCAACCACTGAATTCGGACCACGGACGAATGACATATTACAAATTATTATTTCTCTATTTAAACTATAGAGAAATTTATTAAATTTAAAAAATAATTTTAAAAACCCAAACTCGACGGACCCGATAAAAAATTTTCGAAATTTTTTCTGAGGGTCCTAGAGACTTGGGACATGACCAAAACCTATTCTAATAGTGTCTAGTAGGTTTATATACATTAGTTGGACTCTAATAACCCCCCATGGCTAAAATTTTCAAAATCAGGCATTCCAGCTTTGGAGGAGCGGGAGAAAACCTCATCGATTATAGCTCGGCTATAAGCAAAGTATAATTGACAAGGGAAAAAACTCCCTGGAATACCTTAGTTGCTTAATCAAGTCATGGGGAACCGAGACACTCAGATCCTACTAGCACACTTTATTACAAACCCCCATGGGGCCATGGTCATGTCGACTCAAAAACAAAACTGGCTAGTCACAAGTGCTGGATCATCTGATACACTGGAGTCAAACACTTATCATGTTTGTCAAATGGCGGCTCTTCAGATAATCCAACTATGGTACAAACAAGTTGGTAACAGGTCACAAAGGGGAAGGTCCTTGAGTTACTTAGTTATATCCGGATAAATGGGATTTTTCATTAGCAAGGGTGAATGGATGAAGATGGATAAGGCCAACATATGGAACCAAGGGATAAGTTGCGATCCATGCAATACTTCAGAGACCTTGCCAAATATAGATATAAAACAAGAACTACCAATAGATGTGATGCTATACAAATATCCTACTCTCCATGCTCATCAAAAGATCACAAGTGTAAAATAGAAGATACAATTAGTCAAACGATATAAATCATAAATCCACATATGACATCCTTTAGGCATGCATCTGATACATAACTAGAACTGAAGAAGGAAAATCATAGGCAACATATCTAATAGCAGCACCCAATATCCAAGCCCAGGCATCTCAAGGCATAGCAGCACATGTATAGATATAAAAGCATATAGCAGGGGACCCACAGAACTGGCTCAGCTATAACATGGGCAAATTCTCTGAAGCTCTGTTCTATCCATAGAATGATCTCAGCCATCATATATAAAAATACAAAAATCTCTGTGCTCAGTGTAAAGGACTTGTCCATCGCTGGTCTGCTCTGGCAAACATGAGGAATAATACCCTCATACAACTGGTGGTACAACAACTTCATAATCATATCCAATGGTACTTGTGGAGTATTCTATGTTGTGATATGTGAATGTTGTGGTTCAAGGAACTGCGATAATTGTTCTTGTGATTGAACACTATTATTATTAAATTAATTACTACTTTTACTACTAACTAGTACAAAAGGCAACAATTACAAGCGAATAAATGAATCTGTGTGTTGGTTGTATGCATGTGCCCCTTCTAGATATTTTTTCGGAATATATTTATCATTTGGTGAGGCCCAGAATATTGCAGCAACGTTTTCTACTTTATATTTAATTTGAAGAATCGACTGCAGTATGTCATAGAAGATACAATTCCATTAACTGATGTGTGTTTGTTTCTTGAAACTTATTTTCATTTCCTATACATTTTTAATTTACAACTCAACGTCTCATACCTGCAGGTTGATAGCAATTTGTGAAGACATTTATGCTGCAAGGGCAGAAGGCGAACTAAAACTTGAAGAACTGTTGTTTGGAACATTGGTTAATATTTACAGGTCTCCGCATATACTTCTAGAATATACCAAGGAGGAATAACTTTAATAAAATAAATAAGTTTTATGAATTTTAAGGTCTGTTGTTGCAGGCTTCAATTCTTTCATTTTATGTACTATACAAGCAATAAAAGCAACAAAAGATTCTATCATTCAATTTCTGCTTATCAAAAGTTTTCAAGAGCTGTACCATATAGATTTTACTTGATTGATATCCTCGTGTACCAATGGAAAGCAGTCTAAATTCATTAGGAATATGATATTCTCAAAGTTTACAAAATAAGTCTCTTCAATCAAATTGCAGTCTTCTTGAGTACAAATATTGAGTTTAAACATGAGCCCCTGTAATCTGAATCAACACTCCATCTATTTTGCATGGGCCATATGATAAATTTTAAATAATGAGAAACACACAGAGATTGCAGCAATACACAGGCATGAGACATGCACAAACACTTCACACACAACTTTTATTCACAGATAAAAATCTATACACATCCATAGTAGTAGAGTTCCACTGGAAGACTCCATTCTTTGCACCAACAAACTACCCTCTAATTGCTCTTAAACCTATAGCTAAGATATTCTTGACAGCACATAGACATGAGCTATCTCCACTATAAAACAGATCCCTAAATATTAGCTAGTACATGTATTGGAGGGTTATTCTCCAACACCCTTTCTTAACACTACAATACTAAAATTATTGACAACATGAAAACAACAGAAATTACGTTCTCCAGAAACTGCTCTTTAAAACAGTTCTTGGACCAGTAAGAATCCTTCAAGTTGCTTCCTATTCCTCCGAAAGGTATAGTCCCTCAGCTGTAATCCAAGTTCCCAGCATCATTGCACACCATTTGCAAATGAAATGTCTCATAACCCTCGTAAAGGTATGATGCCGATCTTCCAGATCCTGGATTTCCCCTTAACTATTGGACGGCAATCCCTACATGCATGTCTTGTAACCCCAATGAGGTATAGTTTATCCGATCCACAAGCATCCCGAACTATTGAACAGCTATCTATCTTCCACTTCATCCCTCCTGTCTTCAGAGTTTGACCTACTCAAAACACAAAAACTCTCTGTTGATTGTCAGCTTTTTCAATCATCTGTAGGGGATTAAGGCTTCTCTGCTACAAATCCAAAGCTGTTACTAAACAGCTGGAAAATATCATAGAAAATCTTCCAAGCAGATCTGAAGCGATCTCATGGTATTCTTCACCTGCTGGTTCTGTTCTCTTGGGATTATCTCTGTTGCGAAACTAAATGATGGCTAGGGAAGACAACTTCTTTTCTAAGCGGCAGCAGCTATGGGCAGTGTCTTCAATCCCTGCAACAGATTTATTAACACAAACACAAACACCCACATACCCTACAGCTGTACTCTACCTAACCTATCCTCAACACCAACAGAAATCAGATCTCACATGCTTTCATTTTCCTGGGCACTCCCATGAGGGAGTCACCCATTCCAGCTCTGATACATGTTATCACACACATAGTAGCTGGGCTACCATGTGAGCAGAGCAGATATCTGCACTTTCCAGAGCTTTGCTTTTACACTTTTCAGTGAGATCAGCTATGATGAGCAGCATTATTTATGATCACTCACACATCAGAGCATCTTTGTATCAGACACTTAGTAGACCTTATGCCAAGGCTGAGCCTTGAGACCTCATATTTGATGACCGATATGGCCTTTTATTCCATACAGTTGCAGTGCAGTTCTTTAGTATTTCAGATACAGTGTTCTCAGTGGTTATAGTTGGTTCAGATTACAAATGTTGATTGATGACCCAGTATATATATGATGTGCATTGATGTTATTACCTTGCTGTTTAGGTCATTTGATAGCATTGACTTGGTATAAAGTAATAATGATCTGGCAGTGTATTAAAATTGAAATGAATTTGGTTATGGATTATATGTATTGGTTGTACTACTGACATTTGGAAACTCTTGTTTTATACTTGTTGGTCCTTACCTTCATATGAATGTGAACATGATCATTTAGTGTCTTCCTGACCTGCTAGCTAAGGCACCATCTTCACTTGTCTCCATCCATCCATTTGTCATTCACCATATATTGATCTTCACCCTGACTTACACCTTGTCTTGTGATATGGAGGATCTTTCCCGCTTCTACCTCTGTGTTGGACTTGCATCCATGTTTATATTGTGTCTCGGCTCTGAGTTGGAAACAAAACTTGCCTTTGGTGAGTTGGATTTTATGCCTTTATCATTCTAGTCGGTTGCCCCGATGTGTGGTTTAGATTTGCGGAAGTCCCCCTAGTTGCTTGAGTTGTGTTGGCTAAAACCCTAAGCAAAGTTGTACTATATATGGAAATTATTGTATATCTTGTACAGCCCAATGAAAAGGGCTATGAAAATGAAGTGAAATTCAAATGTTATGAAATGTAAATGCGCCCTGGATGTAAGTTGCGATTAGTTGTGCTTATCAGCACATGTCAAATCCCATAAGGGTCATATTAGGCCTAAAAAGCAATGGATAAATGTATGCTAAATTTAAAGATTGCTGACAATGAAATGTAATGAAATAAAAGGTCCTAAAAAGCAATGGCTAAATGTATGTTAAATCTAAAGACTGTTGACCTTATGTGAAACTTTCCTCATTGAGCCTGCGAGTTATGATATGAGATGGAGTAAGGGACAGCTAATTCTAAGTGTCCCCTAGAACCTCAAGTTACGGTTAGTCGGGCACCTAGTTCACGGCGGTTCTAGTAGTAGACAACTTTTTCCAAGGTTGAATAAGCACTTCTCTGAACAACTTATCCATTTGTGAGACACCGCCACTCCTTGCGTACTCCTTGTCCAACACATGCTTAAGTGTGTAATACCATGTCCCTCATCCAAAGTATCACAGTGTCAAGTCAGTCAAGTCATCCCTTCAGCGTAGCCTTGCGTCTTTAGCCTTCACCCTTTGCTAGCAATTTAATCATGTTTACAAACAAGTATATTCTCAAGATTCTTCTTGGAAGTAGATTATTTAACTAACCTATTTACTATTTATCAACTGCTAGTGAAATAATGCTTAATACTTTATAGTTTGGCTATGAAATTGATCTAAAGAGCATGTCTTAACTATTTGCACTTGCAGCAGCTTGGCTTCTTTAGCTAGGGTCACTTTTTATCAATTTGACTGGTCAAACCTAGTTTGACAAAGGTCAACCTTGGATCCGTGATGAGATGGACCATTTATATTGCATGATGATGATCTATGATCCTTTATATACCTTATGATGATTCCATATGATGGGCACAGGTTTCAGATGATGATTGATGCAGTTTCATTATTTTTATTATTTCCAGATCATCATATTTTTACATTGTCCGGGTATGGTGGACCCTACAGATGATCTTACAGGTTATCAGGAGGTGTATGAGTACTCATCTCTAGTGGATTTGAGACTTCTGGATCCATTGATACACTTATCTATCAATTTCAGGCACTCCTAGGCAAGTTATGAGCATTTTTCCACCTATTGACCAGTTTGGCCATGCTGGTGTGGCCTGTCCAGTCAGATCATTGGAGTCCAGTCGTTTCCTAGAGCGCTACAAGGGAAGGGAGTGGTCCAGCCACTTGTTATTACCATATTACCCCCCTTCCGGACTTGATGGCACACTCAGTTTGACAACGGAGGTACATGACAGTCATTTATGGGCAATGTTTCCAACTAAGTTGTATTTGGTTGGATTATCAAGCGAGCAGGCAAGGTTGAACATGTCAATGTTCATTTTCGATGATATGATGACCATCAGGCCTTTTTGAGGGCCCTTTTTTTTTATTTTTACCACATGTCCATGGCCCTGCGGGGTTTGTAATAAAATGTACTAGCATGGTGTTTTGTAAAGAACTTGGTTCCCTAGGACTTTTTGACTAAGTCAGGTATTCCAAGGATTTTTTTCACCTATTAATTATGTCTTGCATTAGTGCATAACATAATTTTTGGGTTTTTCTCCTACTCCTCCAAAGTTGGAATGCCTGGTGAGGTTAACGGGCCTTAGGGGATTATTAAAGTCCATGGGTCAATGTATATGAACATGCTAGACATTGTTTTTGAGTCATATGGACATGTGCTAAGTCCCCCTAGGTTGTTTTTTAATTTTTGACAAAGTTTATTTTTTCCGTAAATTGGGCCATTTTTTAATGGTTCAATTAATTTTTTTGTAAATGGCATAGAAATGTCATCTAGGGGTCTTTTTTGCCTTGGGGGTGCTCGTTTTCCAACTCAGAGCACCCACCTGACTCCTAAACCCACTTTTTGTAATGTTTGGGTCATTAATTTTTCACTTATGCTCAAAAAAGTCAAAAAAGTAAAAAAGCCATGAAAAATGACTTTAAAAAATTAAAAGATTTTTGAGAGAGTTAAGGGTCTGATTACGTCAGCATGAATCAAGGAATGTTTTGGGCTGATTGCTATGACAAATGGGCAGCCCAAATAGTGGGAGTGACTCCCCACATTAACTTGGGCGCATTTCCTTCAAGAGGAGAGTGCATTTCCCAAATGGGGAGGCCCACGATTCATGCTGATGGGCAGCTTGTTTCATGCTTGGTTGTTAGCCCATTTGGTGCTGATATGGGGCAGCTAGATAGGTGGAGTTGGCAGCCCCTATTTCCTCCACAATTTTTGCCATCACTCTACCCTATTCTCCTCACAAATTCGCCCTCCTTGCTCTCTCCTTTTCTATAAATTGGCACTCACTCTCTCCTTTTTGAGTTAGTTGGAGATTGGAGCAGACCACGATTTGTATCTTGTTTATCCTTTTGTAAATGAATAAAGAAGGCTTTGGAGGTCAGTTTGTGTTGTGCTTATGATAAGTGGATGTACCATCTTGTGTTTTTTCCAAGGTAACTTGCACATAAGCTTCATTTTTTCATAGGTGTAGTGTGCTCATTGGAAAGATTGGTATCAATTTGTGAGATAGGTTATTTCAATTTGTTTATTGCAATAGCTTATGGATGTATGCTTATTAAGAGGTTGTCATTGTATGTTTCATTTGTTTATGGATATGCAATAATAATTTCTTTTGAGTATATGTTTGCACTTGATCCTTGTTGGTAAAGTCTGTGATGTGCAAGTGATGTCTTGAGTTGGAAAGAGGGATGATCTTGCTTGTTTCTTCCCATTTCTAATCTTTGTTTTGCAGATGTAGTCTCTTGATACCACATAAAGTCAAGTTCCAAATCCTTTCGGTTTCAAACAATTTCTTCTCCATCTCTTTCTCCTTTAAATCAAAAGTTTTCTTGGTTACTGGTTACTTGTGAAAAGAGTATTTCTGATTTATGTTCTGACATTCATTCTCTCAAGTAGATCAGAAATTACTTGCAAGAAGTCTAGTCTATTTTGTTTACAGAATATTTATCTTTCATAAATTGGATTTTCTTTCATTATCTAGCATTACTTTTTTAACTTGTTGAAAATTGTTAAAATCTTAAAAAAGTTTAAAGTAGTGTTAGATCTGATTTAACAAGTTTTATTTGGTTGTCCAAGAGCTTAAAATTTGCAGCTCATAAATCTTGCAAAGATTCCAAGTAAACAAGCATCACCGCTTGTCTTACTTGGTTAATTTCGTGCAATTTTAACTAGTTTTAGACTTAGAATTTTTTTGGGTTTTTAGGAGGTGTTCCAAAGACACTCTTAAAGTGTTTTTGTGCATCTTGTATTAAATTTTTCTTGCTGGTTTGCAGCAGAAGACGAACAGACAAGAGGAAGTGCTGGCCAAAAATCGAAGATCCAGGCTATCCGGAGTACCAAAACTTAAATTTTTAAAAACCGGTTACTTTTCTCTTCAATATTGTAAGCCACCAAGTCATTCTAAAGAGACTGGGGCATTTCTCTATCTCATTGTAAAGAATATTAAACGAGAGCAAGTGGGCTAACCAGCGCCCACACCCCATCCCCCCAGGGGTGGTCTGTGTCGTCTCAATTTTCATGGCGTGATTGTTAGATTAGTTTTATTTCTTTCATTTCGGCATTAAATAAAATTAACTAGGGCTAAAATTTACCTCGTTGGTCCATTCCATTGGTGGGCCACGAGTTCACTTAGGACTTAGATTTTCTCATTTTTTTTACAATTTCAAAACACCCCCTTGCTCTCCCGAAGTAAGGTTTCGAGATAAGGGCTTGCCCGAGTACTGGCCCGAAAAGAGATTCTTGGAGCTCTAAGAAAAGTAAAATACTGGTTCTTAAAAAACTTAAAATTTCTAAGATCTTCTCCTATATGCTCTGTGGCCAACTTGCAACTTAGTCCGAACATGTTGGTACACATCAGAAAGGGGAAGATGACTAGTAATAGGTTTTAACACGCCCAAATAAACAAACCTACTTGTGAAAATCCGGCACAAAGCGAACATTCTTCTGTTGTGGGCAAATTTTTCAAAGGACGTGGGATAACACTGGGTAGTGACCTCTTGGAAACCGTTAGGCTTTCCCTCGTTGGTATAGCATCTGAACACCTCCTAGAGACTCCGATCTAGCCCACCTATCTGAGTGAGAAACCACACAGCTGAATCCCGGACATATTCCCTGTACCTTTGTGTATATCGGGAATCCACTAGCTTTAAATAAAAAAAAGCATTACCACAATAAAAATAAAATCAACCAAGAACAATCGCACAACACTTTCTTTTCAGTTCATGCATCTTTATTGACTCCATTTATCGGCATTGGTTTATCTTATTATATTTCAAATTGATGATGAATGTTTTAAATTGACAATGATAATGATGGATGTTTGCAAATGAAATGATGATGAATGGTATTTGCTTTACTCATATATATGTTGCATTGTCTTGGTTTACAAAGATATCCTAACTCCTAGTTTAGATGCTTTGTCTTTCGTAGATTAGACACCATAGTTTATTTTCATTTTTTAGGGTCCACCCCCCTTGGCTTCGCTAGGAAAGCCTAGACGGAGGAGTCGAGTTTCAAGTGACAGCACTTGACTCTGACTTGCCCCCAAGGCCACACCAGCAGCTTGAAGACTTCTGCTGCGTTTTCCCAGGTGTGGAACTAGGCGGCAACATGCAGTTTCAGGGTTTTCAGGAGGATTAAAAAATGGAATAAAAAGGCCATAAAGGAATTCGATTTGGGCAATTGAGGCAAGGTTTTGGCATGAGGTCTTCTTTGAGGTCATCTATGGTGTATCCCACTCCCAGATCAGTTTGCAGCTGTCAGTGGGGTCCACACAGTCAGTAGGATTTCTTTTGATGTATTTTTCTCTCAGATTTGGGGGGACATCATTTGTGTACTTGGACATGTCATTGAGTCTCATGTTATATTATTGTGCCATGGGGTGATGCTAGTGAAGGGAAATAATACCTCATAGCCCCACCATGTGCTCCTAGTCACTTGTCCTTGTCATCTTATGTGAGGCACACTTGTATTGGTCTCCCCTAGTCATGACATCATCCCCCCTAGGGTCTTTTAGGCTAACGTCATCCCTTTAGTGAGTGATCCATGTCATATGTTGTATTGGCTCATCTTAGCCATTGATTATATTGTTGTATCTTTTGATCTCAACCACTCATTTCAAAAGTGGTTTAGGGTTTTGGTCTTCCTCATCCTATTTAAGGAGGAGACCCCCCTAGTGTAAAAGGACCTTTTGGGCTCTGGAAAACTTGGAATAAAATACTATTTTTGCAGATCTACTTCTTAGCTTTGATTGGGATGCTCTTGTACATGATTATACATCTTTTGCTCTAGACATCTTTGCTTGTATCAGGTGATTTTGACAGCTACAGAGGGAGGCAGAATTGACTTGGGCAAGGAAGGTGAATTGCTTGAAGGGAAGATTGTGGGCTTCTCACATCCCCCTTGGGCATGATGTTTCATCTTGAAGGGAGTTTTTCAATTGTGGTTTGTCCATTGATTTGCTTCTTTTGATATGACATGCTTAGATCTCATTTATCTGTGGATCAAATCTAACTTATGGTAGTTTGCTTGACAGGTTGAGTGAGACGTTTTTCCTCCTAGGGCTTGGACGTTTTTGCTTGGAATCACTTGGATCTAGCTTGGAATTGTAACTAAATGCAAGGATCATCTATGTGCAAGGTAGCCGCAAGCTCTTGAGGTAAGATCTACAAGGTATGTATCCATTTCGCTTGTTTTTTGTCCTATTGGTCGTAAAACCCTTAAAATCAAAACCCTAGTATTTTTTATTTTTCAGATCTCTGGAGATCTAGCAATCACTTGAGCTTAATAATTAAAAACCACCTTAATAATCATCTTAACTATCCCGATCTATAATTTGGTGGACATCCAACTCCATTTGCCCCTTCATCTAAGGCACTAGTCCTCCTTGAGGCAAGTCACACTCCTTGGGTTAGTGGTCTTTTGCTTGATCCCACATGTGGGTATTGCTCTTTCATTTTCAAATCCATAGATCCATGCTATAGCATACCCCCTAGTGCCATCTCACTTTGATTTTGACCTTGTGGGCCCCATTTGGACCATTTTCCACTTTTTAAGAGTGGGCCCCACTTAGGTACTTTTCTTTGGCATTAAATCTATCTAGATCTACTACTCCTAATCCATAAGTGACCCTATCTTACACTTGGTTGAACTTTTGTCACCTTCCTAAGCCTCTTCAACCAAGCCCTAACTACCTTGGGTCCACTTATCATCCTAGATCTAGATCTTGTTTCATCTTGGTCTCCTTATCTTTCATCATCACATTTCCCTAGGAGGCTTTGATTGAATTCGCTAGCCTTCATTGGCTAAGCTAGGGTCTCCCCCTTGGTCTTGCTTAGGCTTGATCTAAAGTGAAGAGTGCCTCGGTTAACTTGACATCCATCTTGCATTGGGAACCGTGGCATCTCTTGGGTCACCTCTTTACTTGTCTACACCTCTACCATCCTGGATGGGATACCTTGAGAGACAACTACAAGTTGTGTGATAACAATACCATGATAAATAATGAGAAATGCACAGAGATTGCAGCAATACACATGCAAGAAATATGGACAAACACTCAACACACAATCTTTATTCACAGATACTTATATTTATACACATACACAGTAGTAAAGTCCTATCGGAAGACTACAATCATTACACTATCAAACTACCTATAATTATGGAGAAACACTCAACACACAATCTTTATTCACAGATACTTCTATTTATACACATACACAGTAGTAAAGTCCTATCGGAATACTACAATCACTAGACTAGCAAACTACTTATAATTGCTCTTAAACCTACGGCTAAGATTTGTTGATAGCACATAGACATGCACTGTCTACATTCTAAAACAGAGCCGTAATTGGCTATTACAATTGTGTATTGGAGGACTATTCTCCAACACCAAAGATTCAGATATTAAAAAGTTACATCAATGATGTGTTTGAATGAAATCAAGTGTTTTCCATGTAGTCCATCTGAACTTTACCTGTCATTATATTTCTAGAATATTGATAATGAATTGCATTTTCCACGTGCTCTGATAGAAAAATGTCACAAATTCCCATCTTGAAGTTCTGGAGTCTGTTTACCAGTCCTATGAGCTTACAGAAGAAGGTACCATAGCCCTTGCAACAAAATGAATCGAAAACGTTTATGGAATGGAATTTTTGGTTGGATGTTGTATTATTTGAAAATGTCTAGTAGTTTTTCAGCAACAGTGCCAACAGTTGAATTTTGATATGTCTTCCAAGCTATTTAGTTGACTTGGAATTTAGAAGAAAAGAAAGTTCATCTTCCAAGCTATTCAGATGTCTTCTTCATGTATGAATAATCTATATTGCTTTTCTATAAGGTAATTGAGGCTGAACATTATGTTATTCAATTGCCAAAACCGTGACTCATAGCAGTGTGTCCCTTCCTTTATTGTTTACATGTGAAATTGCCAATACTTGTGTCTTTTTATTCTACGGTTCACTTATAAAATTGTCGATTCTGTATACAATGATTTTTTCGACTGCTTTTTCATTATGTCTACTAATGGTATGCCTGTCTATGGTAGGCTTACATTGATCTATTTCTTCTTTGTTTCAATCGAAAAAAGACTATAACTTGCTATTCAGGATTGAATCGAAGTTATATGAACAGTTAGATAAGAGAAGGCAAAAAGCAGCAGAGTACCTGTAAACACCAAAATACCACTGCTGTGTAAACAGTATCAGAGAAACTAAAAAACACAGCCATAACAGTTGTGAACTCTCAATACATATCAGCGAAAGTCTGAATAAGTCCTGACCAAAAAACTGTCAAGTACAAAAACTGCAGGTCTTTTCAACATAACAAAAAACTGGAAGTATTACTCGACTAAAATGCTGAGAGAGGTCCTTCATTAATTTTGATGTAATCCTCAAATTCTTCAAAGTGGAGCATGCCCCCGGAGGCACCAACAGCCTTTTTTTATAACATGTCAGCAAGTTTATTGTACCTTCTGTAGACATGTGAGAAGGATATATGAGAGAAGAAAGACATGAGTTCCTTGATCCTATCGTACCATTGGTCCAGGATGGCTACATGAAGGGTAACCAGATCATTTGCCCAGTCCACTACAGATTTGGAATCTCCAAAGATCTTGAGAGAAGATAGCTCCTTGAACTTAGCGAAAAATAGGAGGCCCCACAAGGCCAGTAACTTAGCTCAGGTATTGGTCCCTGCACCACATCCCATCCATAATAAATACTGCTTTCTCTCAGAAATTTTGATCACCATACCCCCTCCACATTTGCCCAAAGAAGCTGCACCATCAAAGAAACCAAGGACACCATCTACAGGAAAGACAGGATCTGCACTTCTGTTGTATTTCTTTAGACTCTGAACCTTGTGATAATTTCTGTATAAAACCAAAATATTAGTACTAATCCTCAGCACCTGCTGCTCCACCTCATCAAAGATCAATGGTTTCTTGCTTTCCAAATTCCCCAGCAAACAAAAGAAGGAAGCTCCTTATGCTGGGGAACTGTTGCACCCACTGTTTCATATTGTCCTCAAAAGTTGGCAAATTCCAGGCATCAATAATAATATGTAATTCTGACAGAACTTCATACAAAATAGAACAAGAGAAAGGACAGTCCACAAAAAGGTGATTAACTGACTCGGGGCCCCTTTTGCAGAGTGAGCATATATTTGGTCCAATGAAGCCTCTTTTTACCAGGTTGTCCCAAGTCAAAATCCTGTTCTCCAAGCATAACCGAAGGAAGCATTTTATTTTCAGAGGCATATTCCAATGCCACAGCTTTTTATACCACCAATGCCACATTGATCTATTTCAATTGATCCTTGAGCAAGGTTATCTAAATGTACAATATTCTTATACAAAGTAAAGCAAAACATTTTCAATTCAAACATGTGAAGCTATGACGCGTATTCGAATACACAAATAGCCGTCTTAAATTATGTTATGAAACTCCATCATAGGCAAGCCTACATTAAAGACAGATAACATTGTTTCACTTGGTCATACCAAGCGGTAAACTAAATACAATTTGTCATGGATCTAGATAAGAAAATTAAGTGTGAACACAAACAGCACACTTGGTCGTACATAGGGGTAAACGAAATACAATTTGTCGTGGATCTACATAAGAAAATTAAGTGTTGAACATAAACAGCAAAATGTCATTTTCAAGATGTTAAATAACAATTTGATTAAGAAGAAAAAGACAGATATTCTCGGAGTCAAAAAAAGGAATTAAGAAAAATTAAATAAACTGAAAATCTCTAATTTATTAATTAATGTTACAATGCAATCACCTTCCTAGCAGCAACCTAATTACAAAATACATAATTAAACCATAAAAGAGTTGTGATGGACATTTATGTGACCATTGCATAAATTTGTCTCCTCAAAAAATCTCTCTAATTTATTAATGTTACGATGCAATCACATTCCTAGCAGCAACCTAATTACAAAATACATAATTAAACTATAAAAGAGTTGTGATGGACATTTATGTGACCATTGCATAAATTTGTCTCTTCGAATCCAACTATTTCAGTTAAATAAAACAAAGCCCTGTTTTGGTGAATAATTGAGCAAATTGGCACATTTCTATCAAAAAGAAAAAATCTTTGTACTTGGGTTATACAACATTAATGCTTTGGCTTTTTGGTCTTGTTCCGAGGGACACTATTATTGACAAGAGCTACAAGGTGGTTTTGATAATCTCATAAAGAAATGAAAAGCTTTTGTATATTAAACTAATACAATCAAATAATGCCACAAATCAAAATAAAAAGTTAATAAAACTATCATCATTAATTATTTGATATATAATTTATATTTAATATATATAAGATTAAAATAAACTTATGTTAAACTTTTTTAAATATTTTTTCTAAAACTCTTTTTGATATTTAAATTGACTATATCCATGTTCATGCCATGGCCTTCGCTTAAAACTGTGACAATTCTCACCTTGTTTTGATCAGGATTAAAAAGAATAATGTTTTCCCTCTTATATATCGTATTCCACAACTACTTATTGTTTGCTCTCCATAATCGTGTAGCAAAGAGCCATAATCGTTGTTGTTGTACTAATTGATAAGTTAAGAGGACAATTGGTGTTTCAATTGTTACAATTCCCAAACCAACTATGTCACATTCCACAACCACTTATTGTTTCACAGAAGACCTTATATTGAATGTATACTTAGTAATCATAACTATTTGCTTGCTTATAGTCTCATTCAAGCAAGATTCAATGAATAAGTAAAGGTCTTATCTATTGTTAAAATATTTATTAATAAGTGAAATAATTAATAATGTTTAACTAACAATAAGTAACATTATTCTTAATTAATATTCAAGCGAATAATATTGAATCGCTCCAGCATTAGTAAAGTTCTTATCTATTGTTAAAATATTTATTAATAAGTGAAATCATTAATAATGTTTAACTAATAATAAGTAACATTATTCTTAATTAATATTCAAGCGAATAATATTGAATCGCTCCAGCATTAGTTAATAAGTTTCAAAGTTGATACCTTATGATGATTACATATTTTTTGTCTACCCACCCTTGTGGCTAGGGTTTTGATCTGTCGCTTTGGATAGCACATTGTTTTGTGCCTGCTCATGGCGTCGTCGCAGGGAGGGAACACGGCTCCCTCTTATCGCCAGATCCTTTCTTCATCTCACCCTCATTCTCTGCAGTCACACTCTTCTATACCTTCCGTGTAGTATACCAACTGATATTTATGTCTTTTTATGGAGTTTTTGTTGCTTGCTAGTAGTCTTTATGGCCCAATACTTGAAGTAAAATGAATGCATGTACTGAACTATGCTTGCATGAGCATGCATGCAAATGCATGGGTTTGCCAACCCCTAAATAACCCAAATAATAAAAAATGCTATAAAATAGGGATATAAAAGATGCATTTACGTACCAACAGATAAAGTAGTGGATGTATGTCAACATGAGACCAGCATGCAAGAATTGTGCCAAGGATCGGACGAGATATGAGAAAGTATCACTCCAATAATGCGCCTTCCTTAGAATGAGAAGTGGATAATAATTGCTCCAATGATGCCAGAATGTTGCAAGAAGCTGGTACTAGGGTTATATTTCCCTTCTGATCAATATGGAGTAAGCATGCAAACCATGCATGAATTTTGAGACCTAATGCGAATTGTCTCCTCAAGGAAAGTTGTCCATGCAGGAGAAGGCGTCCTCTGAATAATGATGATGATGATAACTTTCTCCTGGATCCGAATAGGAAGCCTGTCTTCAAGGATTAGGGTAATAGTGGTGCTCTCGGAAGGATGAAGCTGGCATGTAGACAAAAGGATCATTATAGAATGAGATATGAAGATGTCTTACTTGTGCAATTCGCCCATGCAAGGATGGTGAGTTCCCTTGATCATGTATATAGCTTGAACCCTGTAGAATGTTGAAGAATGATACCTAACGATAGCAGTAATGATGAATCTGGATGATCCAACCCTGCTAGTGACTAGGGGAAACAGATTTCACTGCCGAAATACACTTAATGGTTGAGTGGTGTTCCCTCAACCCTAAGCTGGCTCTCTGAGCTCTCCAAGTCGACTTCTCAAATCAATAATCAATAAGCAGACCTTACTCACTCACTTTACCTTTCTTTTATATCTTTCACATGGCCTGACCTAACTTTTCATGATTAGGTCACTTTTCTCTTCTAATTTCCAGTTGACTTGCATGCAGTGCTTTTTGTGTGTATGAAAGCTAAATAAAGGTGTTTCAATGCATGCAACATGAAATTTGGCCCGCATGCCATGCATGCAAGTGGCCCCTAGTTCTTGTGGCCCTCCTTTACCTACTGATGATTTAATAACCATTATTGAGATCTTATGGTGTAAATGGCATCAATCCTCAGTCAATTCCCTGAATGTCAGTACCCACTCGAACCTATGAGAATTAGATAGGTTAGCGGGATGGTCCTCTGTGCTTAAGAAGAAGAAGAGGACATTGCAGTCCTCCCCGCTTGAAATTGCTTGTCCTCAAGCAACTGTAATGATGAGTGTTGTAATACATGTTCTCCTTCCCAAGTGGCCTCTTCTATAGGAAATTCTTTCCATTGAACCAAGTACTCTCGTATGATCTTGTTCCTTAGTTTTATTTCTCAAACTTCCAGTATTCGTTCTGGAACCAAAATCAATTGCCCCTCATTATCAAGGGGGGGCAATTCTGATGAAGTTACAATATGTTGACCTACTGCTTTCTTTAGGTTAGACACATGGAACACATTATGAATCTTGTTTTCTTATGGTAATTCGAGCTCATATGCTACCTCTTCCACTTTCTGGATTATCTTGTAAGGACCATAAAAGCGAGGCTTAAGTTTCTCTGCTCCTTTATTTTTAAGGGACGATTGTCTGTAAGGTTGTAGACGTAAATATACCAAATCCCCTACCTCAAAGCTGCGCTCAATCCTGTGTCTATCTACATATACCTTTTGTTAATTCTGGGCAACCTGTATGTTTTCTTTGAGCATCTTGAGAATATCTTGACTTTCCTGAATCCACTCCTTGGCTTTAGGAGCCATGTTGTCACCAAATATCAAATCTGCAAAAGATAAGGCATCATAACCGTACAATGCTTTACAATGAGTCATACCGATGGTCATATGGTGTGTAGTATTGTAGCAGTGTTCCCCTAGGTATAGCCATTTAAGCCATGTCCTCTGTTGACCTAATACATAGTTCCTCAAGTATCCCTCAATCCACTTGTTAACTATCTATGTATGTTCATCGCTCTGAGGATGATAACTCGTGCTCATAGCCAATTCTGTCCCAGCCAACCTGAAAAGCTCCTGCCAAAATGCTCCTGTGAACTTGATGTCTCTATCACTAACAATGGTCTTAGGTAACCTGTGCAACCTGAATACCTCTCTGAAAAACAACTCTTCTACCTGTGCAGCTGAATAGTCGGAAGGAATGGCAATGAAGTGAGCGAACTTAATCAACTTGTCCACCACTACGTACAAACAGTCTCTACCATGTACCTTGGGAAACCTTGTAATAAAGTCCATTGAAATGCTTTCCCATTTTTGTTCGGGAATGGGTAATGGTTGTAGTAGACCTGTTGGATGGGTATGCTCTATCGTATTTTGTTGGCACAAACTACATTCCCTCACATGCTGCAACACATCATCCTTGAGGCCCTTCCATGAAAACCTCTCTCTAATCTGCCTGTAAGTCTTAAGAAACCCCTGGTGTCCTGCTAAAGGTGAGTTGTGAGAATCTTGTAGAATATTTTTCTTAAGTGCAGACTCGATGGCTAAGTATATTATGTTCTTATAGTATATAATGTCATCTATTACTCTGTACTTGTCATCTTGAATCTATCCATCCAATATTTCGCAAGCAAACTTAGCTTTGGAGTATTCGACCAAAAGATGAGATCTCCAATCCAACGAAATGTTCATAAGAGATACAGTGGCTGGTCATCTAGAAAGTGCATATGTTGCCACATTGTTTTTTCCCTTTATGTATTCAATCTCGAAGTCATAGGCTTGAATCTTACTCACCCATTTATGTTGCCTCTCATTCAATTCTGTATGTTCCAAGAAGTACTTTAAACTGTTGTGATCCGTCTTAATCTTGAATCTGTCACCCACTAAGTATTGCTTGAACTTGGTTAGTGCATGGAGAATGGCTAACATTTCCTTGTCATATATTGAATAGTGGCGTTCATAGTCCTTGAGTTTTCTACTCTCGAATACAATAGGGTGATTATTCTACATCAATACTGCTCCTATACCCTCTCCTGAGGCATCACATTCTAATACGAATGGCTGTGTAAAATTTGGTAGTGCTAGTAAAGAGCATGAACTCGTTACTTTTTTCATTTCTTCAAATGTCTGTTGTGCTGCTTCTAACCAACTGAATGCCCCTTTCTTAGTAAGATCTGTGAGTAGTGTTGTCATATGTGAGAAACCATTGACATACCTCTTGTAGTAGGTGCAAAGGCCCAAAAATCCTTTCAACTCTGTCACATTTTTAGGTGTAGGCCAATCCAATATGGCTCTATTCCTTTCTATACCCCATTCGCTCCTATCACATGTCCCAAATATAACATCTCTTGCATACCGAACTCGCATTTGGACATCTTGGCATATAGTGATTGTTCTTTTAATATTCCAAGTACTTCATCAAGGTGCTTTAAATGATCTTCCCAAGTTCGACTGTAAATCAATATATCATCGAAGAATTCCAGAAGATACTTACATAACTGAGCCTTGAATGTGTTGTTCATACATGACTAGAAAGTAGCTGGTGCATTAGTGAGCCCAAATGGCATCACTAAAAACTCATAGTGTCCATAGTGACAACGAAAAGCGGACTTTGGAACATCTGGTTCCCTAACCCTTATCCGATGGTAACCTGACCGGAGATCAATTTTGGAGAAGTATTTTCCCCCCTGTAGTTCATCCATCAATTCATCGATCCTGGGGATTGGATACATGTGTAAGTCCCATCCTTCTTTTTTACTAACACCACTAAGGATGCAAATGGACTGGAGCTAGGTTTTATGTAACCCAATTTGAGCAATTCTTTGATCGTATTTTCAATTTCATCTTTATATCTTTTGGGGTGTTGATAAGGGGTAGTGATGACCGCTTGAGTCCCCTCCTCTAACTCGATAATGTGCTCAAATCCCCAATCTAGAGGCCTACCTGATGGAAGATCTCCGAATACTTTTCTATGCTTCTGCAATAGTGCATGTATGTTTGTTGAATGTTGTGTGGCTCTATCTGGTGGCTTCTTGAAAGTAACCAAGCACTCTGCTTCCCACTCTATGTCTCCCTGTTGGAGCACGGTCTCCATCCTGTGCGATGATACTACTCTAGAAGGGTAGGTATTCATACCTCTCAAAACCACTCTCTGTCCTTCTATTCTATGAAATTCCATCTCCATGGTCTGGTAGTTCGTAGAATACTTCCCAATGGAATAAAGCCACTAAACTCCCAATACCGCATTTGTGTCTAGTACATCAACCACATAAAATGTCTCTGTCATTGTATAGTTCCCTAGATTTATGTTCAATTTTGGAATCCTCTGATTACACTCCATGGTGTGGTTACCTGCTATGGATACTGTAAATACATCAAATCTCTCAGTTGGGGTACTTTTCCTTTTTATCCAAGCAACATCAATAAAGTTGTGGGATTCCCCACCATCTATCAACACTGCATCCTCGTTTCCCTATATGACACCTCTTATCCGAAGAGTGTGAAATCTAGGAACTCCAGATAGTGTAGCAATGACACCTCCCTGTGTACTTGTTATCACATCCATAGTAGTCGGGCTACCATGATTGCAAAGTAGTTCAGTATATATTTTTGAGCTTTTCCTTTACACAGTTTCAATGAGATCAGCTATGATGAGCAATATTACTTATGATCACTCACACATCAGAGCATCCCCAGATCAAACATGTAGTAGACCTTATGCCATGACTGAGCCTCTTGACCTCATATTTGATGATCGAGATGACCTTTTATCCCATACAGAGCAGTGTAGTGCCCAGAGTATCAACAGCAATGTTTCAGTGGTTACAGGTGATCTAGATAGCAGATACAGGTATATGGCCCAACAGGTAAATGATATGCATTGGTTTTATTATCTTGCTCTTTTGGTCATTTTGATAGCTTGACTTAGTATATAGTAATCATGATATGGCAGTGTATCTATATAAAATGAATATGGTGGTTATTGATTATCTAAATGGTTGTATTACTTACACTTAGAAGCTCATGTTTTATACTCGTTGGTTTTACCCTCTTAGGAGTGTGGACATGATCATTCCCGCCTTTTATGGCTTGTTAGCTTAGGAATCACTTTCACTTTCCCCATCCATCCCTTATCTTTCCCACTTTTGGTTTTTACCCTAACGTACACCTTAGTCTGTGATATGGAGGACTTGCCCACTTTTGCCTCTGTGTTGGATAGCATCCATGTTAGTTTGTGTTTCGGCTCTGAGTTGGAAACAAAACTTACCCTTTTTTTAGTTGGATTTGATACCTTGATTACTCTAGTCGGTTGCCCCGATGTTTGGTATTGATTGTAGTGAGTCCCCCCTAGTTTCCTGAGTTGTGTTGGTTAAAACCTGAAGCAAATTATACTACCATCATTCATGGAAACTTAAATGAATAAACACCCTAGATGAAAGCTTGAGTAGTTGTGTTTCTAAACACATGCAAAATCCCCAAAAGGGTTGTGAAATGAAATGAATTGGAAACTAAAAGCACCCTGGATGAAAGCTTTAGTAGTTGTGCTTCTAAGCACATGCAAAATCCCCAAAAGGGTTATGAAATGAAATGAATTGGAAACTAAAAGCACCCTCGATGAAAGCTTTAGTAGTTGTGCTTCTAAGCACGTGCAAAATCCCCAAAAAGGTCATATAGGCCTAAAGAAAGCAGTCGTTAGATATATGCTAAATACGAAGATTGTTGGCCAAGGAAATGAAATGTAATGATGTGATTTGTAGAAATTTTCCAAGTTTGAATAAGCACTCCTCTAAACAACTTATTCCATTTGTGAGACACTGCCATTCCCCGTGTGTTTATTATCTGACATATGCTTAAGTGTGTATTCCCTTTCCCTTATCCAAAGTATCACAGTGTTGAGTCCGTTAAGTCATCCCCTTGTCCTAGCCTTGCATTCTTCACCTTCACCCTTTTGCTAGCAAACTGATCATGTCTGCAAAATGAGTATATCCTTGAGGTTCTATTGTAAGTAAATAAGTATTTGAACTTATTTTGTGCTATTATCTATTAACTGCCAGTGAAATGATGCTTAATACTTTAATTATTGCTATGAGAATGATTAAAAGAACATGTCTTAACCATTTTCACTTGCAGCAGCAGGCTTTTCTAGCTTGGGTCATATTTTGATCAGTCTTGACCTGGTCAAACCTAGTTTGACCAAGTCAACCTTGGGATCCGTGATGAGTTGGACTAGTGATGATGTATGACGATGATTTATAGTCCTTTGATGCACTTTTGATGGCTCCATATGGTGGACACAGTTTTCAGATGATGATTGATGTACCTTTTATGGTTATTATTCATTTATTTTATTATTGTCCGAGTATGGCTGAGGCTACAGATGATATTACAGGTTGCCATAGGGTGCATGGGTATTCATCTTTAGTATATTTGGACCTTCTAAGTCCATTGAGATGCTTCGTTATTAGTTTCAGGCACTCCCAGTGATGTTAGAGGCATATTTCCACTTTTGGCCAGTTTTGCCATGCAAAAATGGCTTGCCCAGCAGTTGCATTGAGCTTTCTTGTTTGCCTATGGAGCTACAAAGGAGAGGGGTGGTCCAACCACTTGTTATTACCATATTACCCTCTCTCCAGACATGATGGTATAGTCATATTTTGTGCCCGGGCATCCGGCAGTGGGTTACAGGCATTTTGATGTTTTTTCAAGTGGAATAAAAATGGAATAAAAAGTTCATTAAGAAAATCGATTTGGGCTATTGAGGCAAGGATTTGGCATGAGTTTTGTTCAGAGGTCATCTGTGATGTATCCCACTCGTTCAAGATCAACTTGCAACATTCAGTGGGGTCCACACACTCTTTTGGTTGTCATTTGATGCATTCTTCTCTCAGTTGAGGGTGGCACGATTTGATCATTTGGTCACTTGGACATGTCATTGATTCATAGTTTATATCATTGTGCCATGGGGTGATGCTAGTGAAGGATAATAAGACCTCCTAGCCCCACCATGTGCTCCTAGTCACGTGTCCTAGTCATCTTATGTGGCATACACTTGTTTTAGTCATCTTTATGTGGTGCGCACCCACCTAGGGCTTCTTTTAGTGAGTGTGAACCCCCTCATGTGAGTGGATCCATGTTATATTGTACTGGCTCATCTTATCTGTTGATTGTATTGTATTTATATTTTTATCTCAACAGCTATAGAAGGAGGCCGAATTGAACTGTTGCAAGGGTGCAAATTGCTTGGAGGAAAAATTGTAGGGGTTTCTCACATCCCCCTCGGGAAAGACGTTTTCATCGTGAAGGGAGTTTTTCAATTGTGCTTTGTCCATTGATTTACTTCTTTTGATATTCCATGCTTAGATCTTATTCATCTGTGTATCAAATCTCACATTTTGTAGTTTGTTTTGCAGGTGAAGTAGGATGTTTTTCCTCCTTGGACTTGCATGATTAGCTTGGAATCACTTGGATCTAGCTTGGAATTGTAACTATATGCAAGGATCATCAATGTATAAGGCAGTTGCAAGCATTTGAGGTAAGATCTTCAAGGTACGTATCCATTTTCATGTGTTTCACCCATTGGTCACTTCAAACCCTAATTTTTTTTATTTTTTAGATCCGGTGAGATCTAGCGATTGCTTGGGATTAATAATTAAAACCCACCTCAATAATAATTAATCAACCTTGGATCTAAAATTTGGTGGACATCCGACTCCATTTACCCCCTAATCTAAGGCACTAGGCCTCTCGAAGGGAGGTCGCACTTGTTGGGTAGGTGGGATTTTGCTAGACCATCACGTGGGTATTGCTCCTTCCTCATCAACTCCATAAATCCATTGAGCAGCAACCCCTCTAGTGCCATTTTACCTTGATCTCCACCTTGTGGGCCCCATTTTGACCATTTTCCATATTTTAAGGGTGGCCCCCACTTGGGTCTTTCTATTTGGCATTAGATCTATCTAGATCTACTGATCTAAACCCATAAGTGGCTAAATCTTTCCTTGCTTGAACATTTGTCCATCTCATAAGCCTCTTCAACCAAGCCCTAATTCCTTGGGTCCACTTATCCTTCGTAGATCTAGATCTGTTCACTCTTGATCTCTTCCTATCTCATCTTCACATTTCCCTAGGAGGTCTTGAGTAGGTTCGCTAGCCTTCATAGGTTAGCTAGGGTCTCCCCCTTGGTCTTGATTAGGCTAGATCTAAAGTGAAGAGTGCCTTGGTTAGCGTGACAACCAATTGCATTGGGAACCGTGGCATCTCTTGGGTCACCTCTTTAGTTGTCCAACGCCTCTACCATCCTAGATAGGATCACCTTTTGGGACAACTACAAGTTGTGTGATAACAGTACCCTCGGGAGATTGCTCCTCCTCTGCTGCGTAAAGTGCATCTCCCTATTCCTGGTCCTGATCATCCTTGTCCTCTGCACTGTCGGAGTATACCTCTATGTAGTGAACCTTCCCGTTCCCTGAACACCTATGACCTGGTACCCATGGTTCCTGACAACTGAAACACAATTTCTTTCTTCTAAGGTCCTAGCGGGTATCATTATCCATCCACTCTTTCTTGGCCATTCTTTTTAGAAGGGTCTCGTCTTCTTATCTTTTATAGGAAAATTGATTCTGGGAGGAAACTTATTTTTTGGAACTGAATCTTGTAAATCTCTGGTACGATTGATGGTATCAGACAGGGTGGTGGGTCTATAAACCTTAACCCATCCACGTAAGGGTTCAGTGAGAGCCTCGGTGAACAACATAATTAGCCTGCTCTCTGAAATATCTATCACCGTGACTGCTACCCTTTGGAACTCAGATATGAATGCTTATGGACTACCTGTCTACTTGAGTTGTGCTAGCTCTCTAAGATGCACCTCAGGGTCTTTCATGTCAAAGCACTCGATGAGCCTTTGTGTAAAATCTGTATAAGAGGTGATGGTATTGTGACCCAATGTCACTAGCACGTGGTACCATCACTCATGGGCTTCCCCATCCAAATGCAAGGTAGCCAACTTAATGGCATTTGCCTCCATCATGGGGTTGAGTTGGAAGTAAGTGTCCAACTTTTGTACCCAATTCCGCGTTGGGCCATTCTGGGTCCCATTAAAGGTAGGAATAGTCAGTTTCCCTACTGTGCGCTGTAATTCATAGTTCTGGTTGAAAGCCCTGTTATAAGCTCTCGGTCTTTTCTTACTTTTAAAATGACAAAAATCTGTAAAGGTCATGGATGACTAGAATTCATCTCCCAGTGCTTTGTACTCTCATAAATATGCCCCCATGGGTTCTTCTGGCTCTACCTATATTATTAACACTGTTGTCGGGCTATCGAAGAACAGTGGCATGGTAGGTCTGGAGGACCTATTGTAGAGATGAGGGTGACTCTGCATATTAGTATGTAACTATTCCCCACTGCTACTTGTGAATACCCGGTCACTGTTAAGGAACAGAGGACTGTGTGGGGTGGACCTTGATTTATCTGCCAATTTGTTGATGGCAGTCAACATTTCTTTATGTCCTGAAGTTAGTTCTTTTAAAGCGGAAAGGAGGCTAGTGAAAGCCATTTATTCATCATCTGCCATTGTTTCTTTACCTTTACCCTTTCCAAACTGAGTCTCTGTATCTCCCATTTCTTGTTAGGATATTCCTATACTCCATCCTAGTCCTACTAGCATTTTCATCCTTTGCATTTTCAGTCATGCATGCACTTTTAGGGTTTGCATGCATTATTTAGGGTTTGCATGCATCCTAGTCATTAGTCCCAGCACCTAGCCCTCAGTTAGCTAGCCCCCGGAGCTTCTTTCCACTCAGTTTTATCCCTCCTAGAGCTTAGTGCGCCCTCCTTTCATCTACCAGTTGAGAAAGGCGCCCTTCCTTACCTACCATTCAGTTATCTTCAGTTATTTTCAGTTCTTTCCTTGATTTAAGGCCAGACTTACTCTCAACTTACTGTATCACTCCGATGGACCTCTAGTGAGACTTGACTACCCATTCTGACTTCAGTTAGCTCCTCATGCACCCTCCACTGAGCCTCCTTCATTCAGTTAGTTCCAATTACACTCAGTTACACCTACCACACTCAGTTAGACTCAGTTTGACTGATGGTTGACAGTTACTTGAGCATTGATGACTCCACTGATGATGAGATAGACTATTAGTTGTGCTCCGATGACACTTCAATGATCTTTTGATCACTCCATGAAGGCTAATTCGAATTGCCACCTTGCCATTCGAATCCTCATGCATTGTACTACTTATTTGTCCATATTGTGATTAATTAATTAGTGTGTGTGAAGTATTTTTGCTTCTATCCGAGTTCTATTGTATTATTATTATGTTGATCATCTTACTGCATTGACCACTCTTAATCTTATTCCTAAATTCTTTCTTGTGTGGTATACATCATCTCTTAGATCTGCTGTGAGGATTTTCACATGGTATCAGAGCATGTTGAGAGTATTGTTTATCTCTATTCCTGAGAGTTTTTTGCAGGTTATTATCAAGATTTTGAGTGCAGCAGTAGCAATTGCATACTTTTCTATTATTTTTGCAGGTCTTCTACAGCTTCCATGTATTCAGAAGAAATCCCTCCTCTTTCTCCATTCAACTATGATGAATGGAAACCGAAAATGATAGCATATTTGAAGAAAAATGATCTCTTTGATCATTGTTTTGAAAGAGAGTTCGAATCCTCTGAAGAAGAGATTGATTGGTTAAATAAAGGTGACAGAGTTTATGCAACAATGATGTTTGCTTTGCCTGAATACATGATATACCAATACATTGATGTTGAATCTCCAAAAGAGCTATGGGCCCACCTGGATGAAAATTTTGGCAAGCAGAATGAAGGGATTGGTCCAAACCCCTTCAAGAGCAAGCAAAGTGATGCATTCGCCCTCCTTGATGATCTCATTGATCATGAATCAGTATCAAACATATCTCATATTGAAGTTGTCCACAAAGAAGAAGAACTTGCAGATGCTACACCCATGCTCCAAATTTCTTCTATTTCGAATTATGTGCCAGCTCACACTCTAGAAATTGCAGAAGGTCCTAAATCCTCTCTTGCACCAGAGTTTGTTGGTTTGTATCATGATCACATGAATGTTTCGGAGGTAAAATCAGCCATTGGAGATAATGCATTCGCTCTCCCTGATCAATCACCTCTTATTTACTATTATATGATCATTATCTCATGCTTTCAGAAGGTTATTGAAGACTATGGCCATTGCCATTTGCTTGGGATAATTTCTCATGCATATCATGGTTTTGATCTCACCCCTGTTGGTTCAAAGGAGATCTCAAGAAACCATTGCCATTCGCTTGGGATAAATTCTCATTCATTTACTGGTTTTGATCTCACCTCTTATGGTTCAAAGGAGATCTCAAGAAACCATGTTTCAAGTCTTGGATCTAATTTGAATTCTAAGCAATCACTACTTGGGATAATTTCTCATACATATGATAGCTTTGATCTCACCCATGCTGGTTCAAAGGATATCTCAAGAAACTATTCTTCAAGTCTTAAATCTGATTTGGATTTTAAGCAATCATGTGATGGTTCTTTTTGGTATAATCTCACCCATGATGGTTCGAAGGAGAAGACAAAAGACTATCTGCACATTCATAGATTTGATCCTACCTCAGCTGATTCGAATCACAAGTTCAAGGATCATCCTCATACTTTTGGATTTGTTCTCATCACATTCTATCTGAAGAGCAAGTACAAGCACATGCTTTCTGAGCATGATCCATTTCTTCCCAAGAAGAAGATACCCCCAGACATATGACCAAGCATCACACCTGCTTGAGTTTGGAGCATTTATTTTTGTGTATGCCTTATAGTTTATTTTGAGGTGGGGTATTTTTCCCATGAGGTTTTCCCCATTTCCTCGGTTTATTGACTGGTATTATTATTCATTGTATTGGGTGACCTTCGGTCTTAGTTACCAGGACCCAGGATGGATTAAGGGGGGGCGTTAGTGTTAGACACAATGCTCACTGAGAAGGGGGGGTGAATCAGTGAACCTATACTTAATCAAAATTCAACTTCTTCAATCACTAACACTTAAATCATCATTTCACAATTACTTCAAAAACATATTCATCAGTGAATTATATTTCAGTAATCATCTAAGCACATGTCATATAATCACCAACACATCACACACAAGCGACACAAGATATAGTTTCGTAATTTTGTAATTGGTTCAACGGTTACAACCGTGAGGCAATTCAGCACCAACTCTTTATCTAAGACCCTGCCTAGTTCTTCTTAGACCCAGCCAAGAAATATTTGAGGTATCCTAACCTCAGATGCAAAACAAGCTTGCATTTACAATTAAAGCTCACTATCTCAACACACTTTCATATATGTCACAGTCATATCACATCAGCACTTGTCTCTAGTCCATTTCAACACCTCAGCATTTCTTCATATAGTCACATCAACTCTTCAGCAACTTGTCTTTGTTTCCTTCATTTTGTCAAAGAGCATATCAGCAATTTATCATTATATTGTCCATGACTTCACAATCTTTTGAGCACATATTCATTGGTTGTTGTCCCAGTTTAGATCATCAAAAAAATATCCATCACCACCATATTCCTCTACTGCGGTTTCCCTCAGACCAGCCTTACCACCGAATATCATTTAACAAATAACCTGCTGCAAATGTCTTCATCACTCTCCTGTAGGTGTCACTATGATTTAATGCATCAACCTTTTGTCCACTAGTTTTCTGTTCATGAGCATAATGTTCATCTCATTGTTCATTAGCATTATGTAGCCCCAAGAACATCATCATCTTCATTCTATCTATGAAGACATCATCAGCATTCTGTCTATGAAGACATCATCAGCATTCATACACTTAGCATCATGTCATCAATCACATACTGTCCATCAAGATACAAGAATATTTCCATACAACTACCCAAACATCAGAGATAAGGAGTCTTCATTATACTGCGGATATAATCAAACCCAGAAAATCATAGACAAAAATAATTCAGTTCTGCAACACTGCTTCTGCTGCTCCTTCTACCCATATTCGTACTGTCCTCATCTACTCAAAAATCAAAGCTCTGCTCAATAGTGCTGAATTACAGATGCCCAGAAATATCAAAAAGAAATATAAAAGATATTCATGCTAACATCACATCGAAAAGAAAAGGTTTTGCAGCTGCTTCACATCCAACAAAAATCTCCTTTTCTTAACTGTTGTAGCTACACCAGCACCCCTGAAATTCTCCTCAAAATCAACGAAATCAGAGCTCTACAAGTCTTCCACGAACTGCTAATCAATAAGGCGAGTTTTACTCCTATTTATATAGGTTTTACCCCCTATTTTTATGGGGCCGACCTGCTAGGAGGGGCTTTAAAAAATTACCCTTATATTCTAACTAAGCCGACTTGCAAATGTTTAATTCAATTTTAATTTTATTTATTTCTGGGTTGAGCTGACCTTGCACATGTTTTGTTTTTATCTTTATTATTGGAATTTCATGTCACATCAAAATAAATCAAATAAGATTTATTTATTTTTCCATATTGTCCTCATCAATGACCACGTTATCTCTTCTTCCACTTCATCAAACTGCCCTTCCAAATATTTTATTAAATAAATAAATATTTATTTAATACTTGATTATTTTATGCCATGTCATGCTTCTTGTGTCGTGTCATTGCCTTGTCATTTGTCTTTTGGCAAAACGAGTCTTTCTCATGCCCTAGGGCTATTTCCAAGCGTTTCATGATTCCATCAAGTTGCTATGTGCAAGACACAAGCAATAAGGTCATCATATATAATGTTCAAAGTCCTCCATATACCTATTAGCCACATCATACCCAAATGACCACAGAATTGGTCATTTGGTCCCACTAGGTGTTTAAATGGCTCCAATGCCCATCTCACCTCCATGTCATCTTCAAATGTGCCTTGTCAAGTCACCTTGTTTGCTTGTCATCATGCCATTTACACTTTGTCATTAATGTTGTCATCAATGACAATCCTATTCATCAATTAGGATATTCCTATACTCCATCCAAGTCCTACTAGCATTTTCAGTCATGCATGCACTTTTAGGGTTTGCATGCATTATTTAGGGTTTGCATGCATCCCAGTCATTAGTCCCAGCACCTAGCCCTCAGTTAGCTAGCCTCGGAGCTTCTTTCCACTCAGTTTCAACCCTCCTAGAGCTTAGTGCGCCCTCCTTTTATCTATCAGTTGAGAAAGGCGCCCTTCCTTACCTACCATTCAGTTATCTTCAGTTCTTTCCTTGATTTAAGGCCAGACTTACTCTCAACTGACTGTATCACTCCGATGGACCTCCAGTGAGACTTGACTGCCCATTCTGACTTCAGTTAGCTCCTCATGCGCCCTCCACTGAGCCTCCTTCATTCAATTAGTTCCAGTTACACTCAGTTACACCTACCACACTCAATTAGACTCAGTTTGACTGATGTTGACAGTTACTTGAGCATTGATGACTCCATTGATGATGAGATAGACTACTAGTTGTGCTCTGATGACACTCCAGTGATCTTTTGATCACTCCATGAAGGCTAATTCGAATTGCCACCTTGCCATTCGAATCCTCATGCATTGTACTACTTATTTGTCCATATTGTGATTAATTAATTAGTGTGTATGAAGTATTTTTGCTTCTGTCCGAGTTCTACTGTATTATTATTCTGTTGCTCATCTTACTGCATTGACCACTCTTAATCTTATTCTTAAATTATTTCTTGTGAGGTATACATCATCTCTTAGATCTGCTGTGAGGATTTTCACATTTCTATATCCTCTAATTCCTCTTCTTCTCTTACACAGAGATCTTACACTCTGTGAGCATCAGCATTCTTTGGCCTGTAGGATCCATTTCAGTGACTCAGATCCATTTTTATCCTTCAGAGATACCTGTTTGCCCTATTTTTATTCCTACCCGCATGTTGCATCACTATAGCATGCATACCCGCGAGTTGCATCACTATAGCCCGCGGGTATCAAGTAAAATGGTAAAAACCACTATTTTATCACTTTTTACTCCCAAAAAGCGGTCATTGGGTGACCTTTGGCTCTCCATCTGCCCAAGTAACGTCTCGATGAGTCCTTTCACCTACCTTTGAGAGGACTATATATTGTGCACATATGGCTTATGGACGGGAGAAAGAAGAGAATAGTAAAGGAACTCTATTGGATTTTTTCCCTATCTTGAGTCTGCACTCATTGATCCTTGTAGTTGTGAACCCCTTATGTTCACCTTCTAAACTCCTTCTAGTTTGAGTTTGCCATTCATGGAGGATTGAAGTGGTGGAGGCACAAGTGGATTGATCTAGATCTTGGTTCAGATTGGTTGCTGGCGAGAGGTTGTATTACTTTGTACTTCTTCTTGTTCATTAATAGAAATGCTCATATTCTCATCCATTCATGGTATGAATGTTGTTTATTATACATTGGGTTACATTTGCTTATGATATTATGGACCATTGTTATTGATAATGTTAATGTCAATTATATATTATATATACTTGTTGGATATTGGCTGTCGAGACTAACTTGCAGATTACAAGTGCGTGGATTGAAAGCTCCAACGGGGATCTACATCAAATGTTGGATCGAGGTTGGTTACATTTCTCCATTATCTTAACATTGTCATTTATAATAGCATTGCTTTGAGAATTGAGTAGATTTCTGGTAGTCATCTATCTGTTGTGGTATTCCCAAGCCATAGTGAGTTTTCTCCAATACAGAAATGGCGACTCCGCTGGGAAAACATCCATGTTTGAAAAAAAATTTGAGCATTAGTCCATAATTAGAGTTGTTGTTTATCGAAGCTCTGTGTCACTGATTGGCCGTTAAGATACACTGTAGAAAACTTGCTTTTTCTGAGCCTCTAGACTCTCTGTTTGCCCATTTGTCTTTCCTCACCCGCGGGCTAGCTTAGTTCTGCCTGCGTCTACCTGCCTCTGTTTACTCTACTGCTCGCGGGTACCCGCAGGATTTCCTTCGATAGTAGCGTGTAACTCGGGCTTTTGTTGGTTTATGGATATTGGTTGTTGCTGGGTGAGTTTGGTTGGTTCCTGAGTCTTTGTTGGCCTCTTTCTTGACTGTTTCATGCCTTGGTTGTGACTAGATCTCTTCGTTTCTCTTGGTTAAGCCTTTTTGGTTTTTTACCAATCTTTGGTTTTAGCCTCTTGGTTTCTTCCTTTTGAGCTCATTCCTTTGGCTGAGTTTTGCTGTTTAGGATCTGTTGGGTTGTCTTAGTGATCTTCTCGGCACTTCAGTGACTGAATAGTAGGATTTTGCTTGCATTTTTTTAGTCCATTTATATTAAAAAAAATACATTTAGTTTTTTGCATTTTCCTTTCTGTTTATAAGCAAAAATACAAAAATATTTTACTTTCATGTACTGCATCTTGCATTGAGTGCTTGTTGCCTTCATTTTAGGTTCTGCTTGTGCATTGAAAAGATAAAAGATTGCATCTTTATTTCGGAATTGTTGGTTGATTTTGCATATTAGTGACATTGTTTTATTAGATAGATGAGTCTAGGATTGGACGATGTTGCATACTATTGAGTCTACACATCACTAGTTTCACGATCATATCCCTTGAGTAATGAAAGCCACTAAAATTAACGCTTAATCATAAAATTGATTAGACTGATTTTATTTATAGGGTACACCAACTAGCATAGGTTTAGAGTCTTGAAATATATCATTATGAGTTAACAATCCAAGACTACTAGACGGAACATTAGGTGTCTGACCAGGGAGTGGAGGAATCCATGGTATAGATTGGTGTTCTCAGGAAGCTCTACTCAATCCAGAGTTAAGCACGAGGTCACGGGAGGTTGGTTGAGGAAATATCCCTCTGATACCGGCTGAACATGGGAGATATATCCAGGATTTGTTCGTATCTGGAGGTACCAGAGGTTCGTCCTCTTGTGCTTCAGACTTAGCTACCCTGCCCATATGACGGGTCCCACCTGCGACTGTCCCCCTGAGCATTGGTTATATTGCGGTGAACATATTTGCCTTACCTAGGTACCGCACAGGGTACTTGCAGTGGTTATGTTGTTTGTGTCCTGATTCAGATAGGGATTGGACAGCAAAGTTGTGTTCATGCAGCGGACTTGACCCTGTCGACACAGTGAAGCCTGGGTGTCTCTATAACTGATTCTGTTACCTCCGGCTATAGTTTGGGAGTCTCAAGCCTCTCCTAGGCGAGACATACCGGCTCTAGTGTCAGGAGCTCATTTAGCCACTCTGTTTGTCTGCTCTTGGCTGTAGTTTCTCTAGGTGTTTGCTTTTTATTTACTGTTTTTTATTGATAGTTGGCCTTTAGGGGACGTTGTGTCTCTCTCTGGAGATATCGTGGCGCGAAGCCCTACTCTCCGTCGGTCCCATCGTTTGGCTCGTTTAAAGCCACTCGAAGTTACACGTCGTATTGCTAGAGGACGCCGGAGGGCTCCCTCTGAGTCTTCAGATTCTTATGTGACTTACATCAAAGACTACATGGCTGCACATCCCAATATTGGGCAAGATCCTTCTACTCCTTCGGGTAGAGTTGAACATACTTCCGACCCCCATACTCCTCGTGAGGATTGGGGAGGTGATCCACCTGACACTCAACCTGGTTCTATTTGGCCTAATCCACTTGACCAAGATCCGTTTGATCCTTCAAATCCGGATAATTATCTTTACGGGATGCCCAACTTACCCGAGGAGGAAGAACAGGACGAGCCTTTCGTTCCTTTGTTTCCGCGTGATTATAGATACGGGAAGCCTGAGACTCATTATGACACTGGCCCTACGATCAACCCCACCGCACTCTCTTTTGGTATGCCTAGTCATAGTACTGTCCGAACCTTCCACTACGGTTGGTACTCACGCTGGCACTAGTCAAAGTGTTAGCCATACTATGCCCACTGGGGGCACTACCCTCTCTGGGGGCACTACATTGTCCACCCACTCACATAGTATGGGGACTAGTTAGATTCCTAACCATGCTAATGTTGGAAGATGAACACCTCCTAGGGTTACCCAACCTAATCGGAATGTTGTTCGGAACACGACTCACCATCCACCACCTAATACACGTGTCGCTACTCGTCAACCCAGGACTACTTTTGCACATGATACCGTTCCTCCCAACCACAGGGGTGGACATATACAGCATACTTTTGCGTCCACTGCCGCCACTAGTAATGCTAATGTAGGGGGTGGGAATATTTCCTATCCACATGGACATCACACCACCAACCCTGCTACTAATCACACTAATGTTGGGGATGGGCATACTTCTCATGCTTCTGGTCACCACACGACTGCTCAAGCTAATCCTAATGCTGGGGGTGGGAACATACCATACCATTACGGTCATTACAACACGGTTCTCGCTATGAATAGTACATACATGCCCCATACGCATGGTGGCAACCCTTACTACAACACAGTCGGTGTTGGCCACCAATATCACCCACCACCCCAATATGGTGCTCAAAACACGCATATACCTGCTTACTCTCAAATGGGTCAGCCAGGAGGAGGTTATCAATCCTATGGCCATGGGCAAGCTTATGGACCATCAGGTCCTCATTATCAGCAGTTTAATCCTCATGGTCAAGCTTTTGGTCCATCTTATAACACAGTTCCATTTAACCAACCTTTTATGGGGGCTTATAATCAAACTTTCCAGCCGCAGCTCCTGTTCCTTACACTCTTGAATCTCCCGGATCTTTCGAAGCTCACGAATGATCCAATGTGTCACGACCCTACTTGGCCCCCGGTCCCTACCAAGCTCCCTTCGGACATTCTGAAGTTTGAGGGGAAAGGTGGTGAGGACCTGGGAGATCATGTCACGACATTTCACCTTTGTGCTCCTCCAACTCTTTGAATCATGATTCCATTCGTTTACGACTATTTCAACGCACCCTCACGAGGGCAGCCGTGAAGTGGTATGTGGAGTTGCCCGGAAACACCTATAGGGGATTCAACGAGATTGCTTTGGTTTTCTTAAACCATTTCCAGTTGTCGGTTCGTTATGATATTGGTACTGAGTTATTGTCCACCTTCCATCAGAATAAGGCCACACATATTTCTGACCATGTTCAAGAGTGGCATCGACGGAAGATATTAGTGAAAGCCAACATTCCTCCAGAGTTCCTGTTGGAATGGTTCCTTAAGTCTTTACTCCCATACATTGCTAAGGATGTTTCGATGTCCGGCATTGTGACTGAGGAACAAGCTATCTTGAAAGTCCAGCAGTTAGATCTACTTTATTCTCGGTCTGGCATTTTGTATGACATTATTCCTGACGCACCGAGAACAAGACATGAGCCTACGTTAGTTCCTGGGCCACATGCCGATGGCATCGTGGGGTCCGCATGCACTCGCCCTGTAGACTTGGTAGCTAATCAAATGCAAAATTTGTCCAATCTACTCCCGGACAAGTACACACCTTGTCCACTTCCACTCCGTCGTCTGATGTACACAATGTGCAATCAACGAAACCGTCGGGTAACCAGCAACCTGGTGGTAAGAAAAAGGGGATATATAATCGTAGGGGTGGAAACAATGGAAGTAATAACAATAGCAATCGTAATACTCCTCGTAAAGAGAATGCCAACCCTCCTCAGGAAGGCGGTAATGCTGGCGAGGATCGTAAACCTAGGCGTAAGGTGAAATTCCCTTGCAAGCTTTGTGGGGAGGATCATCTTACTCACGTATGTCCTCGAATTGAAGAAGCATCGAAGCATTTGGCACAGAGCCCATCTTTGTTGAAGGATCCCCTTCCTCATCATCAAAACATGGCTTCGCATGCTCCCACCACTGGTTATGGTACTAATGAAACGGCAACGTCTTCTTCCAACACTAGTGGTTATGGATGTGTGAATATGGCTCAGTCGAAGATTTGTGTTGCTACTCGTCAGCGCGATTATGGTGCACCACAACCAAATTTGGGGAATGAGCCTCCCCCTCCTCCTGACAATTCCTTGCATATCAAGAATCCTTCTATTATGCCACAGATACCGAAAGGTGTTCTCAAGCGCTCCACGCTTAACCCTAATGCTTGAGCCGCCCAGAGCTACTCCATCATAGAATATTTGGGCCAAACTCCATGTACCATGTCGGCTCTTGAGGTTTTGCAATCCTGTCCTTCTTAGAAGCATGCCCTTTTGAGTGCATTAGGAGTTCAGGATGGGGGAAATCCTAGTGTTATCAAGTTCGATACTACTGATGTCCAGCCTCGCTTACCTTACCACGTGGCTTTTCAAATCCAGGTGGTTTGCCTTAAGATCTTCGTCAAACGTACTATGGTTGAAGAAGGTGCCTCTGCGTCAGTAATGTCGTTAGCTTGTTGGAAAGCTCTTGGCTCTCCTCCTCTACTCACGTCTAGAACTACACTCATTGCATTCGACGGTAGGTCTTTTACGCCGCATGGAATTATCCCTTCCCTTGTTGTCTCCTTGGGAGGTAAGTCTGTGCCTATTGAAGTCGAAGTGGTTGATGCACCCATCGACTACAACCTTTTACTGGGTTGGAACTGGATGTACGCTATGAAGGCTGTCGCATCTACTGTATTTAGAGTTATCTACTTTCCCCATGAAGGCAAGATTGTGACGATCGATCAGCTGGATTATGTTGGCACTCCTTCCACAACATCCACGGGATATGTAGTCCCGCAAGTTTCTAATTCTCAGCCGGCAACTGGAAACATAGGTGTTGGAATGTACCCCTCATTGATGGGAACTTTTAACCATTATGCGCCTGTGAATTTTATTGGAACCATTACCGACAATGCGTCTCCTCCTTCGAATAATATGTTATTCCAGACCTCCTATTCAAATAATCCGTGGATTTTACCATCCACGAGTTCCACGTCTAGAGACATTGTGCATGTCAAGATGTCTATGCCTTTATCTGTAGCGGAGCTCGCTTATGATCATATCCAACAAACCACTACAAATCCGGATCTTTCTTCTTCCCAAACAGTTGAAGAAGATCCCGTTACGCTGCCAGTTTGGGTAGCCAACTCGTCTTGCTCCCACGATTTCCTTGATGGTACTTTTCCATCTGATGAAGCTATCCTCGAGGCCATGTGTGGTAGTGAGAGGCCTTGGGAAGATATGCACCATCGCTCTTATTTCCTTCCCAACCTCGAGCTCGTTGAGCAGGAGCAGTTTAGGATGACTCTAGCTGAGATGGTTGGTCACCCTGTGGCTCTTTTGGAGTCGCATGATGTTTTTATGGAGGGGAATATGGCCAATATTTCCCCAACCATTTCGATCAACATCTCTCGCATTCCCAGAAAGGTAGACAATGTTTATGTCGGTGTCGATTGCACTCCTGAAGAGATTTCTATTTACACTGACTTGTTTACTAAACTCTGGGAAGCTTTCGCCTGGCCATATGAGGAGATGCCAGGAATAGACCCCCGCATTGTTGAACACGAGATTAGAACGTATCCTGATGCTAAACCGGTTCGACAATGCTTACGTGCTGTGAACCCTAAGAACGCAGCTGCTATTAAGGCAGAGGTGGAGAAACTGCTCAAAGCTGGTTTTATCTACCCCGTTCCCCTTACCGAATGGGTGTCAAACCCCATTCCTGTGGATAAGAAGCAGGGAACGATCCATGTATGCACTGATTTCAGAGATTTGAACCGTGCATGTATGAAAGACAACTTCCCCACGCCATTCATTGATTAAATATTGGATGCTTGTGCAGGGAGTGAGATTTTTTCATTCATGGACGGATTCTCGGGTTATAATCAGATTCAAATCAAACCCACAGACCAACATAAGATGGCATTTATTTGTCCATGGGGAACATTTGCATACTGGAAAATGCCCTTCGGCCTCAAAAACGTCGGAGCTACTTTTCAGCGAGCCATGACCTATGCCTTTCACGATCTTAAGATGATTATGGAAGTTTTCTTGGATGATCTTGCTGGCCATTCTCGCAAGAGAGTGGACCACCCCAAGCACCTCCGTATGATTTTCGAACAATGTATCCACTACAAAATTCAATTGAATCCAAACAAATGCATCTTCGTTGTTAGGACTGGTCGCCTTCTAGGATTCATAGTTTCGAAGGAGGGTATTAGAGTCGATCCTCTCAAAGTTGAGGCAATACTTCAGTTGCCTCCTCCGCGTAATCTGTTACAACTTCAGAGCCTCCAAGGAAGAGCTACTTTTCTACGTCGGTTTATAGCTAACTATGCTAGTATTACTAAAGGTTTCACACGCCTATTGAAGAAAGACACACCTTTTATCTGGGATGAGCGAGCCCAGCAGTCTTTCGACGCCCTTAAGAAAGCTTTGGTATCAGCCCCTGTGCTTAGTCCGTCGGACTTTACACGAGATTTCATTCTTTATGTGGCCGCGTCTCAAGAGACTATTGGCATGGTCTTGGTTCAGGTAGATGATGCGCTCGTCGAGCATGTTATCTATTATCTCAGTCGAAATTTAGTAGATGTTGAACTAAGATATACTCACGTAGAAAAGCTGGCACTTGCGACTGTTCATGCAGTCCAGCGGTTACGGCATTACATTTTGCTTTGAACAACCACCGTTGTAGCTCACATCAATCCATTTCAGTTCGTGCTATCACGACGCCTTATCGGGGGTAAGTATAATAAATGGATTGTGATCCTTCAAGAATTTGATCTCAATTTTGCTGCAGCAAAATCGGTGAAATCATTGGTGTTCGCTGAGCTTATGTTAGACCTTCCACGGCTTGACGAAGATGTCATTCATGAAGATTCCTTTGTGGATGAATACTTATTTCTTATCTCGACCGAGGACCCTTGGTATGGGGATGTCATTGTATATCTCCAAACTTTGAAGTTTCCTCCGCATTATTCACGAGACGAGCGACGGCGTGTGAGACATCATGCTAAAGATTATACTATCATCGGTGACACTTTGTATCGTCGAGGAAAGGATTCCATTCTCCGTCGTTGCTTGACTCACGAAGAAGCGGAACGGGTACTTAATGATTGCCATGCGAAGGCGTGTGGCGGTCACTTATCTGGGCTTGCTACAGCCCAGCGTATCATGCGAGCTGGTTATTTTTGGCCTACTATCTTTAAAGATTGTATTAACGCTGTGAAGAGACGTCACCCTTGCCAGGTGTTTTCTCGAAACATACACTCGCATCCAGCGCCCCTCCATCCGATCGTCACTGTCGGTCCCTTCACTAAGTGGGGGGTAGATTTCATAGATTGCAAACCAGCTTCAGCTGGGGGGCATCACCATATTATCATGGCCGTGGATTATTTTTCCAAATGGGCTGAGGCCATGCCTACTATAAAAGCCGACAGTGCTACTGCAGCCCATTTCGTGTTCAACCAAATTATCACTCGGTTCGGTATGCCGAAAGAGATTGTCACTGACCATGGCAGTCACTTTCAAAATAAGATGATGGAGGATTTGTCTCTCAAGCTTGGGTTTCGTCAAGAACACTCGTCTTCCTACTATCCTCAAGCGAATGGTCAAGTTGAAGCAGTAAATAAGTCTTTGAAGACCATTCTCCAACGTACCATCCAACAAAGCAAGACCAATTGACATATCATGTTATATCCTACTTTGTGGGCATATCGAACCGCACTTAAGCATGCCACCGAGTTCTCACCATTCCAGTTAGTCCATGGTGTGGAGTCACTTTTACCGATTGAATGCGAAATCCCTTCGCTCAAGCTAGCCATAGAGCTCCTCCCTGATACAACAGAGATTGAGCAATGTTTAGTACACCTCGAGCAACTTGACGAGCACTGTTGAGATGCCGCTGTAGCCATTGATGTTAACAAGCATCGTGTCAAGGTCCAATATGATAAGTATGTCCCTCCCTGTCAATATGTTGAAGGTGACTTGGTACTCTTGTATGACCAAGCTAAAGAACCCCTGGGGGCAGGCAAGTTCAATCCCATGTGGCATGGTCCTTACACTGTGAGGCGTGTCCTTGAAAAAGGATCTTATGAGTTAGAAGACTATGAGGGAGTTGTCTTGAAGGAGCCTAGAAATGGGCTCTACCTCAAGCGGTATTACGCTTGAACCTTTGGTTCGAGCTGATACTTTTGTACACTATTGTATAGTTTTTCTGTACATAGTTTAGATTGCCTTTTTGGTGTCGGGTCTGCTGATTAGCCTCTGTTTGATTGACAGATGTCAACAGGATGTCCTACGTTTTTAGGTTTCACGGATGGTGCTAGCCAACATACGCAGCAGCTTGCTTCTGCTACCTGGGTTATCTTCTCACTTGACCACCTAGTTGTGTCTTCAGGAGGTGCTTGTCTCGGTCCTACATCCGCTAAGTATAGTGCCGTTGTTGAGCTACTTCGGGATGCCATTTCACATGACATCCAATCTTTAGAAGTTCGCCTGGATTCACAACTAGTTGTGTCTCAGCTGAATGGGCAGTACCGTGTACGAGACCTTACATTACTACGGATATTCCTTAAGGTATGACTCTTGGAGAGACATTTTGTTTCAATTACATATATTCATATTCCGAGAAGTCATAATTATATATCTGATGCATACGCTAACTATGTATTAGATTGGCATTTGTCACATTCATCATGAGCACGTAAATACAAAGACATTCATACATTTGTAACATACACACATAGTAGAACCGAGAACCAAAGTTGTATATATATATATATATATATATATATATATATAAATACGTCCAAAAATGGTAGTGTCATACAAAACTAGAGCCCGTAGCCCTCAAAAATATACATATCTATACAAAATGATGAGACCCTGGGATATCTATTCCCTCCGAGGAGGTCTAGCTGCCGCCTCGACGGGATGTGTCTCATAGTAGTATTGTACTGCGTTGGCCATCCGCTGCAGTAGCCGCACCCACTCACCAGGAACACCCACTACCTAGCGTTGCATAACCTCAGGTAGTCGGGCTACCTCTATTAGTGGTACTCGGGCAACCATCCAAGATATGTTGCGCCGCAACATCCTGAATGTGCACCCTGCTGCAGCATCTACTGCCACCTCATCCCTACCCGGACGACCATGTCTCGGGAATCCCTCGGGTCTCACTGGGCCTTTGTCTGTGAGCAAACAGTCACCCATTAGCACATAATACTACCACCAAAAATATTTTTTGCATTTCAACTATAATCAAAAAATCCATAAAAATTTAATAACCACAAAACCAAAAGAGTACTCACCGATGTCCTCGAAAGCTGCGCCTGGTGGGAGCGGCATGTCACAGTCCTGTCTGAAGTCTATCCCCGCATAGGGGTAGTCCTCGATAGCGATCACCTGCCGGTTCCACCAGCGGAAGAACTCCTCAATATATGGTGACGCCAGACAACCACCACCCTGTCGTGTCAGGATCTCATCCCACCGGGTCAGGGCTGGATCACGGAGACTGTGAGGAGGAACATCCACCCTCGGGCTAAGTCCCAGAACCCTCTCAAAGAAGAAACTGCAGAGGATGTTACCATACCCGAAGTTTTTGGCCTTACCCTCTTTGCATTCCGTCAACTGTGTCTTCATAGACACCAGCAGAGTAGTACACCAGTCGAATATCGTAGGCTGCAAGCATTGTGATGCATAGAACATCACCGGTCTGGATGCCTGATGCAGTGCTTTGGATCACGTGATCCGCATTAGAGTAGCCACAATGATCTTTGTACTCAGATTCGTTATGGCATTGACTGGCACTTGACTTCCCACCGGTCGTGTGTTGGTGGGACAATACCGTACTATGTAGTCTTGCACAATGATCCCACCACCCACAGTCCGTGACCAAAGACTAGCCACTTCCACTCTACGAGACAAACCAGTAATGAAATAGATATCCTCTACTTCCAGTGTCAGTGTTTGCCCGTTGAGGATGAAGTGTTGAGCATCCACATCCCAATAGTTTATCAAATGACAGAGTAATAGGTTTTGGGCCTTTAAACCCCCTAGACTCCAGTATTTATATAAGCCACATGCTTGTTGTGCTTGCAAATTATTGCGCACGGCCTCATCAACCTGGTCATGCTCTCTCTCCCTCCACTCTAGAACCATCCTGGAGTGCAAAGCAAGTAAATTTTGGTCAGTTTCATGATTGAAAATTTCTTCACGGCCGTACCCGCGGGCTAATTTGTAGACAGTGGCGGGTAGACACGGGCAGTCAGTTTTTTGACTGCACGTTTGGTGCCCTACCCACGACCCGCATACTTATAGCACGCGGGTAGCACCGAAGCCATCTAGGGCTTGGCCAAACTAAAAAATCCACAGACCAAAACTAAAATAAAAGCATTCAAATGAAAGGTATGGGAGTAACCACCAACCTGCTCCGGACGATTCGCTGAACGGTCACTTATAGCTCCCACGATCGGCGACTGAAGTTTCAGGTGAAAACTACCCACTAAACTCCAAATTTGTGAATAGTGCAAATGAATTATAATTTAGAAAATTTTATTACTATTTATAATTTTCTGGACCCACTTTTCTATAGTTTTTTCCATTTTGAGCCGTTATGAACTAAATCGTGTCATGGAGTAGTGTTTTGTCAATAGATTTCCTTGGCGAGAGTTGTTCTGAACCATTTCGCACCTACGGCAGGTACATTTCACACCTGGCATATAGGTTAGATGTCATTTTCGCATGCATTATGCATTTGACCTGTTGACCATTTACATAAACCCTAGGTGCGATCCCGCTTCGTGATTGACACAGAACCTTCACACTGCTATAGAAGTGTCGTCATGTGGTGGTAGGGCTTTCCCGAACATGGGTACCCTAGTTAGAATCCCGTTATGCATTTCGGTGCCCATGTTGTTGTTTGTCCTTAGGATTGGGAGTCCTTTGTAGTCACGCCATGACGTTGCGATAAAGACTCATACTCTACTTTGTCTTATGCTGGCCATCTCCCTTAAGGACTCCCCTCAGTTATATCATGTTGTGATTGCATTGCATCATCCTGCTTGCCGCTTGAGCCTTGTGCCGGCTCCCGCTTACTCAATTGTTAGCCTGGTGCCTGAGCCCTTTTCCCCTGTCAAGCCCTGCAGAGCTTATATTTTCCCTTCACAATTTGATGACCTTTTGACCCTGAGGGAACACACCCCCGAGTGTCCACATCCTGCACGCACTTCCTTGCATTGAGCATAGGTATGTTCCACTGCTTGGGACTAATCTGCTAGCTATTTGACACTCGTTCCCTCACTTGTTGTACTATAAGCAATTTTATTCTTTTTCAAGCTTTTCCCAAATATGAAAAAGAGCAAAAAAATCAAATATTCCAAAAAGCCGGACGGGATTATGGTCACTATTTCTTGTTGGTAGCTGTTGTGTCGCCTTTGAACAGAACATTCATTCCACTCCATACATTTTGAGTCGGGACTATAGTTGGGCCTTAGGAGCTGTACTTGTTTCTCAGTTTTCTCCACCGATTGGTTAAGCTTCCAGTCATTATGGATCCCTCTGTGATGCCTCCTGCATTGCACAGTTTATGTCAAGTCTATGCTGCCTGATTCTATCCATCTGCTCATGCTCTTGTTCAAAGGAAGTGTTGAAACCAGTGTCGGCCACTCCTCAGTTCTTTTGACTATTGCATGTCGGCCATCCTTATTGAGTCAGTCCATTTCACCTAATATCTTCCAAATCTTTCACCATTGCTAGTACCTCGTGCTGGTTGATGGGGGCTGCCTTAATGCCCTCCTTCCAGCAAGTATCGTTCCATCGACTTCAATTCATTTATTCCGGGACTTGAGGCTTAGAGTTCGGTTGAGTACCTTGAGGCTTGCAGTCATTAGTGGCAAGTTCTCTCGCCATCGGCAGTTTTGGGAATACATCAATGTCCCCTGATCGATGGATTCATCCTAGTGTTCGACTTCAACCCATTTATTCACACTCTGATGATTGTGCTCTGTGCCTTGATGCCCGTTTTCATTATCGGTGGGTCATCTCGCGTCTGTTAACGGTATACATCATTGACCGGTAATCAAACGATGTCTCATCAAGTTCGACCCCAACTCCTTTATTCACTTGATGGGAATTTCACTGTCGAAGACTTGTGTAGAAGACCCCAAGCGATTGTGGCATTCAGTATGCTACATATGACTTTGACTTTACATCTGAGATATCACCTCTCAAATTCCAGCAGTTTGTACCTCCAGTTTGCACCGGTTGTCTTCTTTTCAGCAGAAGACCATATCTTACTGTAGAGGGATCATGGCTATGATCACTTATCACATGTATCCATTATGTACTTCCTATTCATGGCCATTGTATCAGATTGTTGTACTATACTAACATGTATTCAAAGATACTATTGTATTATGGTGAGTGAGTTGTTCTTTCCACTTGTGTCTCCATCACTCCACTTCTGAGTTTTATAATGTATTTCGGCCATCATAGCACATTTCAGTCTCTGACCTCACACATTAGGGGGCATCTGTTACATAGAGATCTTCCACCCTGTGAGCATCAGCATTCTTTGGCCTGTAGGATCCATTTCAATGACTCAGATCCATTTTTATCCTTCAGAGATACCTATTTGCCCTATTTTTATTCCTACCCGCATGTTGCATCACTATAGCATGCGTACCCGCGAGTTGCATCACTATAGCCCGCGGGTATCAAGTAAAATGGTAAAAACCACTATTTTATCACTTTTTACTCCCAAAAAGCGGTCATTGGGTGACCTTTGGCTCTCCATCTGCCCAAGTAACGTCTCGATGAATCCTTTCACCTACCTTTGAGAGGACTATATATTGAGCACATATGGCTTATGGACGGGAGAAAGAAGAGAATAGTAAAGGAACTCTAGTGGATTTTTTCCCTATCTTGAGTCTGCACTCATTGATCCTTGTAGTTGTGAACCCCTTATGTTCACCTTCCAAACTCCTTCTAGTTTGAGTTTTCCATTCATGGAGGATTGAAGTGGTGGAGGCACAAGTGGATTGATCTAGATCTTGGTTCAGATTGGTTGCCGACGACAGGTCGTATTACTTTGTACTTCTTCTTGTTCATTAATAGAAATGCTCATATTCTCATCCATTCATGGTGTGAATGTTGTTTATTATACATTGGGTTACATTTGCTTATGATATTATGGACCATTGTTATTGATAATGTTAATGTCAATTATATATTATATATACTTGTTGGATATTGGATGTCGAGACTAACTTGCAGATTACAAGTGCGTGCATTGAAAGCTCCAACAGGGATCTACATCAAACGTTGGATCGAGGTTGGTTACATTTCTCCATTATCTTAACATTGTCATTTATAATAGCATTGCTTTGAGAATTGAGTCGATTTCTAGTAGTCATCTATCTGTTGTGGTATTCCCAAGCCATAGTGAGTTTTCTCCAATACATCTTCTCTTCTTCCATTGTTCCTAAACCTATGCCTCTTGTAAGTAATATTGTGTGGGTCCTCTGTATTCATTTACCATTCACAACTGCATGCTCCCACAAATAGCGAGGAACATGCTCTAATACCATTGTAATATACCAACTGATATTTTTGTATGTTTATGGAGTTTTTGTTGCTTGCCGGTAGTCTTTATGGCCCGATACTTGAAGTAAAATGAATGCATCTATTGAACTATGCTTGCATGAGCATGCATGCAAATGCATGGGTTTGCCAACCCTAAATAATCCAAATAATAAAAAATGCTATAAAATAGGGATAGAAAAGATGCATGTACGTACTAATAGATGAAGTAGTGGATGTATGTCAATATGAGACCAACATGCAAGAATTGTGCCAAGGATCGAACGAGATATGAGAAAGTCTCACTCCAATAATGTGCCCTTGTAGTGAATGTGCCTTCCTTAGAATGAGAAGTGGATAATAACTGCTCCAATGATGGAAAAATGTTGCAAGAAGTTGGTACTAGGGTTATATTGCCCTTCTTATCAATATGGAGTAAGCATACAAACCATGCATGAAGTCTGAGACCTAATGTGAATTGGCTCCTCAAGGAAAGTCGCCCATGCAGGAAAAGGCGTCCTCTGAATAGTGATGATGAAGATAACTTGCTCCTAGATCCGAATAGGAAGCCCGTCTTCAGGGATTAGGGTAATTGTGGTGCTCTCGGAGGGATGAAGCTGGCATACAGACAAAATGATCATTGTAGAATGAGATATGAAGATGTCTCACTTGTGCAATTCGCCCATGCAAGGATGGCGAGTTCCCTTGATCCTATATATAGTTTGAACCCTGCAGAATGTTGAAGAACGATACCCGACGATAGTAGTAATGTTGAAGAACGATACCCGACGATAGTAGTAATGTTGAATCTAGATGATCCAACCCTGCTAGTAACTAGGGAATATAGATTTTGCTGCCGAAATACACTTAATGGTTGAGTGGTGTTCCCTCAACCCTAAACTGGCTCTATGAGATCTCCAAGTCGACTTCTCAAATCAATAATCAATAAGCAAACCTTACTCACTTTACCTTTCTTTTATAACTTTCACATGGTCTAACCTAACTTTTGCATGATTAGGTCAATTTTCTCTTCTAATTTCCAGTTGACTTGCATATAGTGCTTTCTGTGTGTATGAAAGCTCAATAAAGGTGTTTCAGTGCATGCAACATGAAATTTGGCCCACATGCAAGTGGCCCCTAGTTCATGTGGCCCTCCTTTACCTACCATTGATCTAATAATCATGATTAAGATATTGTTATGGTGTAAATGGCATCAATCCTCAGTCAATTCCCTGAATGTCAGTGCTTGCTCGAACCTATGGGAATTAGATAGGTTAACGGGATGGTCCTTGTTCATGTGGCCCTCCTTTACCTACCATTGATCTAATAATCATGATTAAGATATTGTTATGGTGTAAATGGCATCAATCCTCAGTCAATTCCCTGAATGTCAGTGCTTGCTCGAACCTATGGGAATTAGATAGGTTAACGGGATGGTCCTTTGTGCTTAAGCAGAAGAGGACATTACATTATTCCCCTATGAAGGAAGGAACCAATTATGTTCTCCCAAAAGCAATCGATTATGTTTGGCCAGAAGTTAGAAATGACTCGAACATGTGACCTATACCACTCCAACCCCGCCCCAAACTGCATCAACCCAGCCATCTTTGTCTTTAAAAGGTTGCATTCCCAAACTCTCATATGTTCCTCGATATGAGGTTACATCAAATAAACTAGGGGCCTATAGGAAGCACATGCAAGATCACGCACTGCTTTGCAAGTTCATTGGTTTCTAGCCCAATGAAAAAGCCTTTATCGGTTGGATCGCCAATAAATGGAAGCCAAAAGGCAAGATTGATCTCAAACTTGGCTAGAAAGGCTTTTTCACAACAATTTTTTCAAATTTGGAAAAAAGGAAAAGGGTGGTTGAACATTGCCCCTAATTTTTTAACAACGTTGGTTTATTCATGTGAATCTGGAAGGAGAACTTCTACCCGAAAAAAAGGAGGATTTCTCGGAAGTCTCGGTTTGGATTCACCTCTATTCTCTTCCCCATGAATATTGGGAGGAGAAAACTTTGGTTGGAATTGGAAACACTTGAGTAAATTTGTCAAAATTTCAGAGGCTACCAAACGTGGCAGGTACATATCTTTTGCTCACATTTGTGTGAATATGAATGTTTCCAAACCTCTACCTGACTCCATTTGCCTCAGCTTCCAAGACTTTGAATGGATCCAAACTCTCAACTATGAGCACATACATTTTCACTACAAAAGATGCCATGAGCATGGTCACCTTTTTTGAGACTACTCTCTTAACAAAGCATCTCAGCCCTCCTCTGACAATCCCCATTCAACCTTAGACAGTTTCATGGTTGTTTCCAAAAGGAAAAAGAGCGATCAAAAATCTGGACCCACCCCCAACAATCCCAGCTCGAACAAATCTAATGCCCTCCATGAAATTTCTGAGGATCAAGAAGGATCTAATCTTTTGTCACCCATTAATCAAATCCCTTCTGACCAAATCCCTCCCCAAGAGCAGGCCAAGTGGCAAAAGCTAGAGCCAAACGAATGTATGCCTATGGAAGTTGATGATCAAATTTGCTCTGACGAAGAAGAAGAGCTCAATCTGGATAATATGGACTTGCCTCCTGGCATATTCGATGCTTACAATCATGGAGACCTCATGTTAAATTAATGTAACTTCAAAGAATATTCTACTTGTACTTTATTATTGTAACTCCATCGGGATGTTTTACCTCTGTTCGGAGATGCCATTATTGTTAGGATATTCCTATACTCCATCCTAGTCCTAGCAGCATCTTCATTATTTGCATTTTCAGTCATGCATGCACTTTTGGGGTTTGCATGCATTATTTAGGGTTTGCATGCATCCCAGTCATCAGTCCAGCACCTAGCCCTCAGTTAGCCAGCCCCCGAGAGATTCTCTCAGATCAGTTTTAGCCCTCCTAGTGCTTAGTGCACCCCTTCATGCAATTACATGCATCTCATGCGCCCTCTCTCACCTACCACTCAGTTGCACTTCAGTTAATTGAGTTATCATCAGTTCTTTCCTTGATTTAAGGCTAGACTGACTCTCAACTGACTGTATCACTCCGATGGATCTCCAGTGAGACTAGACTGCCCATTCTGACTCCAGTTAGCTCCTCATGCGCCCTCCACTAATCCTCCTTCACTCAGTTACACTCAGTTACCCCTACCACACTTAGTTAGACTCGGTTTGACTGTTGGTTGACAGTTACTTGAGAATTGATGACTCCACTGATGATGAGATAGACTACTAGTTGTGCTCCGATGACACTCCAGTGATCCTTTGATCACTCCATGAAGGCTAATTCGAATTGCCACCTTAGGCATTCGAATCCTCATGCATTAAACTATTTATTTGTCCATATTGTGATTAATTAATTAGTCTGTGTGAATTATTTTTGCTTCTATCCGAGTTCTACTGTATTATTATTATGTTGCTCATTATACTGCATTGACCACTCTTCTTCTATTTTCTTGCTTAATCAATTACTTTCTTGTGAGGTATACATCATCTCTTAGATCTGTTGTGAGGATTTTCACATGGTATCAGAGCATGTTGAGAGTATTGTTTATCTCCATTCCTGAGAGTTTTTGCAGGTTATTACCAAGATTTTGAGTACAGCAGTTTCTGCATCTATGCAGCAGTAGCAGTTGCAGATATTCTCTATTGTTTTTGCAGGTCTTCTATAGCTTCTATGTATTCATCAGGAATTACTCATCTTTCTCCATTCAACTATGATGAATGGAAACCACCAATGATAGTACATTTGAAGAGACATGGTCTCTTTGATTATTGTTTTGAAAGAGAGTTCGAATCCTCTGAAGAAGAGTATGACTGGTTAAATGAAGGAGAAATAGCTTGTGCAGCCATGATGTATGCTATGTCTCGATGCATGTTATATCACCTCCCTGATTTTTCATCTCCAAAAGATCTACGGGCCTACCTGGATGAAATATTTGGCAGACAGAAGGAAGGGATTAGTCCAAATCCCTTCAAGAGCAAGCAAAGTGATGCATTCGCCCTCCTTGATGATCTCATTGATCATGAACCAGTATCAAACACATCTCATATTGAAGTTGTCCACAAAGAAGAAAAACTTGCAGATTCTACACTCATGCTCCAAATTTCTTCTCTTTCTGTGCCAGCTCACCTCTAGATATTGCAGAAGGTCCTAAATCCTCTCTTGCACCAGAGTCTATTGGTCTGCATCATGATTTATTGAATGTTTCGGAGTTCAAATCAGTTTTTGGAGGTAATGCATTCGCTCTCCTCAAGCAATCACCTCTTATTTACTATTATATGATCATTATTCCATGCTTTCAGAAGGTTATTGAAGAATATGGCCATTTCCATTCGCTTGGGATAATTTCTCATGCACATCATGGTTTTGATCTCACCCCTGTTGGTTCAAAGGAGATCTCAAGAAACCATGGCCATTCGCTTGGGATAATTTCTCATGCATTTACTGGTTTTGATCTCACCTCTTATGGTTCAAAGGAGATCTCAAGAAACCATGATTCAAGTCTTGGATCTAATTTGGATTCTAAGCAATTACTACTTGGGATAATTTCTCATGCATATGATGGTTTTGATCTCACCCCTACTGGTTCAAAGGAGATCTCAAGAAACCATTTATCAAGTCTTGGAGCTGATTTGGATTCCAAGCAATCATTATTATTTGATGGTTCTTTTTGCCATAATCTCACCCATGATGGTTCGAAGGAGAAGACAAAAGACTATCTGCACATTCATAGATTTGATCCTACCTCAGCTGATTTGAATCACGGGTTCAAGGATCATCCTCATACTTTTGGATTTGTTCTCATCACATTCGATCTAAAGAGCAAGTACAAGCACATGCTTTCTGAGCATGATCCACTTCTTCCCAAGAAGAAGATACCTCCAGACATATGACCAAGCATCACTCCTGCTTGAGTTTGAAGCATTTATTTTTGTGTGTGCCTTATGGTCTATTTTGAGGGGGGGTTATTTTCCCATGAGGTTTTCCCCATTTCCTCGGTTTATTGACTGTTATTATTATTCATTGTATTGGGTGACCTTTGGTCTTAGTTACCAGGGCCCAGGATGGATTAAGGGGGGTCTTAGGATATTCCTATACTCCATCCTAGTCCTAGCAGCATTTTCATTATTTGCATTTTCAGTCATGCATGCACTTTTAGGGTTTGCATGCATTATTTAGGGTTTGCATGCATCCCAGTCATCAGTCCAGCACCTAACCCTCAGTTAGCCAGCCCCGGGGAGCTTCTCTCATATCAGTTTTAGCCCTCCTAGTGCTTAGTGCACCCCTTCGTGCAATTGCATGCATCTCATGTGCCCTCTCTCACCTACCATTCAGTTGCACTTCAGTTAATTGAGTTATCATCATTTCTTTCCTTGATTTAAGGCTAGACTGACTCTCAACTGACTGTATCACTCTGATGGATCTCTAGTGAGACTAGACTGCCCATTCTGACTCCAGTTAGCTCCTCATGCACCCTCCACTGAGCCTCCTTCATTCAGTTACACCTACCAGACTCAGTTAGACTCAATTTGATTGTTGGTTGACAGTTACTTGAGCATTGATGACTCCACTGATGATGAGATAGACTACTGGTTGTGCTCCAATGACACTCCAATGATCCTTTGATCACTCCATGAAGGCTAATTTGAATTGCCACCTTAGGCATTCGAATCCTCATGCATTGTACTATTTATTTGTCCATATTGTGATTAATTAATTAGTGTGTGTGAAGTATTTTTGCTTCTATCCGAGTTCTACTGTATTATTATTTTGTTGCTCATTATACTGCATTGACCACTCTTCTTCTATTTTCTTGCTTAATCAATTACTTTCTTGTGAGGTATACATCATCTCTTAGATCTGCTATGAGGATTTTCACAATTATTATATTTGGTCATGTAAAAGTCATGAGGTAAAGCCTTCATTGTAAGTCGGGTTGTTAGTACCATAAAGAATGTAATATAATATTATTTGATTCTTTCTAGGAGAGGTCGGCCCAGTCAGTTAAAGTGAGGCCAACCTAGCTGGGATAAAAGTCAAGTAAAAGGTAAAGTATAAATAGAAAGTGAGTTCCTCTCATTTGTACCATTCACTCACTTGTGCAATTCGCGTTAGAGGAGAGAGAGAGAGAGATATTTGCGAAAGAGGAGGATTGGCTTGGGTCTAGAGTTTGGGTTTGTCTCTCTTATTTGTGAGATCTATTTTGGGAATTGTACTTTGATCATCTATATTGCGGAAGTTCTTGTTGGGTTTTCTTCCCCTTGAGGGTTTCCCAAGGTATATTGTTTTGTGCTTTGCGATTGTGTATCTTTCAGAGATCCTTATTATGTTGTTATTATGAATAATGTATTGAATCCTAATGAAGTTGGAATTTAGTCTATAGTAGCATATAATCTTAACACCTCCAAGCCATCCCCACTTCGCGGCTGCAAATAATTCAACAAACCATTAGCAAGATGGCTCCCCCTTCTGCAGATCAAGATATCTCTAAACATTATCAGCCTAGCTCCCTAGGAATCCTTTCCAACCCCGTGCTGAAAAATATCGTTGGCCCCAAAAAAGATTCCAAACCGGCATGCAAATCCAATAAACAAAATCTCAAAGAGCTTGGTAAATGGCTCATTTCATCTAGTAAGTATTGTTCAATCCTGGATAAGATCCTGACCATTTCTTCTTCTCAATAGTTTCCTCATGAAGATTATTTCTTGGAACACTTGAGGTTTAAATGGAAAGAGTAAACAACATACTCTTCAATCAAATACCTATCAAGAATCCTCGTCCAGTATTTTGCCCCAAAGAACCAAATGCTTGAAAACCACCATCAACTTTGCTGCTAAATATTGGAAAGGGTGTCAATCCATTTCCCTAGATGCTAAAGGTTAGGCCAGGGGTATTACTATCCTTCAAAACCCAATCCTTATTTAGATGTTTGGCTTTCTCTCCACCTCTCAATCCATTTTGGATCGATCCCATCATGTGGGATCAGACTCATCTAGGCTCATTACCAATGCTTATGGCCCCCCATCCCCTTAAGACAAATCTCAATTCCTTGACTCCCTAAGATTGTTGCATGACCTTTCCTAGGGTACCCACTGGATTCTAGGAGGGGATTTAAACATGATAACCTCCCCTCCAGAGAAAAGAGGAGGTTTAAGGCGACTTGATCCGGCTAACAGAGCTTTCTAGCTTCTCATCTCGAAGTTGAACCTAGTGGATATTGAACCAAAAAACCAGCTACACACTTGGAACAATAGACACAAGGGAACTCACCAGATGACCACACATCTCGACAGATTCCTTCTTTCGGACAAACTAATCAGGCAAGGGCTCATCTTTGAATCCTTAATACTTCCTGGAGCCGACTCGGATCAATGGCCCATCACCCTTGAGGTAGATCTAATTGATCGACCAAGGAACAGACCTTTTAGATTTGAGTAGGTCTGGCTTGAGCATCCCTTATTTATGTAACATTTCACTCAATGGTGTCAGGAATCCCCTTCTTTCTATGGCTCCAAAATGTACCAATTTCAACAGTTCCTAAAGTATATCAAAGGTAAGTTAAAATCCTAGAATAAAGATGTATTTGGCAATGTTTTTGAAGCTTATCACCAATTAAAATCTCAAATGGCCCAGCTTCAATAACAAGCCATTGAGCATGTATTCTTGGAGGATCTTTTGATAGAGGAGAGCCTTCTACAAGTTGAGCTTAACTAATGGATCAAGTAGGAGGAGATCCTCTAAAAACATAAATCAAGAATCAACTGGCTTAAGGAGGGTGAAAAGAATTTGGAATTCTTCCATGCCTCTATGATCTAGTTATGTCATCAGAACCGAATTTCCTTAATCCTAAGCAAGCAGGATCAAAAACTTATTCAACATGAGGATATTGAGACTCAATTAATTGACTATTACCAAAAGCTTCTCTCTGAACTGTCAGGAAGCCATGATGAGGCTATTGCCAAGATTGGCACTAATATCCCCCCTCTTGTCACTCTAGAGCATAATGAAAGTCTAATGCATGGCATGTATATGGAGGAAGTTGAATCAACTATGATGGAAATGCCTACTTGCAAATCTCTGAAACCGGATGGTTGCACAACTGATTTCAACCATCATTGTTGGAAGATCATTAAGCAAGATGTTTGGGAGCAAGTTGAAAAATCTAGATCTCGTTTGAATGTGTTGTCGCCCTTCAGCTCCAATTTTCTCACGCTCATACCCAAAGAAGCAAACACTGCATCCACAGGTAAATTCCATCTGATCTCCCTGTGCAATGTCATTTTTAAAATCATCACCAAGATCATAGCCAATCATCTTAAGCTAATTTTCCCAACCTTATCTCAGCAGAACAATCTGGCTATGTGGAAGGTCGTCGAATCCTTGATGGCATTATTCTAGTCCGTGAAACCATTCACTCTTTGAAAGTCTCCAAAAAGGTTGGAATGCTTATCCAAGGCTTTTGACAAAAAAAGTTGGCATTTCATCTATCGCTCCCCGATAACCCTTGGTTTTTCTCCTCAATGGATCCATTGGGTTTGGCTCTAGTCTCTTCTGATTTCTTTTCTATTTAGATCAATGGATCTCCTTCTACTACCTTCTCCTCCTCCAGAGGAATTCGTCAAGGTGACCCACTCTCCCCTTTCCTCTTCATCCTCATGATGGACGGTCTAGGAAGATCCCACTCTCCCCTTTCCTCTTCATCCTCATGATGGACGGTCTAGGAAGATCCCACTCTCCCCTTTCCTCTTCATCCTCATGATGGAGGGTCTAGGAATATCCCTCAGAAGAATCATATCTTGGGTCTCAACCCTGCCAATGATGACCTTGTCTCCTCTCACCTCCAATTCGTTGATGATACTATGTTGACGACAACCCCTTCACTAAGAGAGGTCGGACCCCTTCGATCCATTCTCTAGGTATTTTTAGATGCCATTGGAATGTCCCTCAATTCTGACAAGTCTAAAATATTTTTCATTAACACTATTGTTTTCCTTCAGTTGCACATAGTTCACCCCCTAAACTTTTTACGAAGCTCTTTTCCTTCTAAATACTTGGGAGCCCCTCTCTTCACCATTGCTACCAGGCTTTCTTCTAGTCCTCCTTACTTACTAAAATGGAAAAACATTTACACAGTTGGACTTTATGATCTCTAAATCTAGTTGGGCATTTAACCCTCATAAAATTCGTCCTATGCAACATGCCCACATATCTTATGTATGTGCTTATTGCCCCTAAGTGCATCCTCATTTCCCTTCGGACCATGCAAAGCTCCTTTTTGTGGGGAGGCTCCCAAAACAATAAAAAATGGGCCTTGGTGGGATGTACAAAATTTTGTCTCCTCAAGGTGCATGGAGGTCTCGAAGTCAAAGATCCAGGTGTAGAAAGTGAACCTTATCATTATGTGCCAAGACTTGGTGGTGATGGATCAACAACAACTCTTCCCTCTAGGGCCAAGTTTGGAAATGAAAATATGCTCCTGGTATTGAGGATAAGGATCTCATTCGTATGGAAGGTCTCAACTCGGGATCCTACATTTGGAATGTTGCATGGCAAAGTAAACTCCTCATATAGCAGCACTCGTTTTGGGAAATCATGGATGGAAAGTCCACTCTCTTTTGGGATGATGCTTTCTAGCAAGGCCATAAATTTTGTAATTGTATCCACAACAATCATCTCATGGAGGCCACCCAAGCTAGTAATAGAAAGTTGGTCTCTCTTTTTTCTGGGATCCAAATGGTCTCATTGAGTGGAGAACCTGGTTGGATCATACCCAATGGCCAAACCCCCATCCAAAATTCCCATGGGACGAATTCTGGCAAGAGCTTCAATCTAGGCAAATTCAAATCCACCAAGGTTTGGATGTTCTTCGTTGGGGGTACAAAAGTCAGGGAACATTTACTCTCAAAGAAGCCTGCTTCATTGTTGCTCAGCATAATTATAATCCAATAGACATACTCTAGCGTCAAATCTGGAAATAGGATCTCTAGCCCAAAGTTTCTACTTTTCTTTGCCTAGTTGCTTGGGGAAAAACTCTATCCTAGGACCATCTTTGTAAATGGGGATTTGAGGGACCCTTCAAATGATTCATGTGTAACAACCAACAGGATGAAGACCTTCAACACTTGTTTAATCATTGTCAATTAATCTCCACTCTCTGGGATTGAGGCGCTCTCATATTCAAACAGCTTGATCGCAACATGGACAGTGTCAAAGAGACCATTGCTACTTGGAGATCCAAATCCTTTGACAACAATATTGTCATTAGAATATGGAAACTCTTTCTAGGTTTCCTGCTTTGGAAAACTTGGAAAGAAAGAAACCATAGAATTTTCCAGGGAGCTCACCAAGATATAAACCAGTTATGACTAAAAATTCAATCCAATATCAAGGAAACTATTCTTATAAAGTTATGGACCAATGAGATTGGTAGCGACGGAAGGAGGATTTAAGCATTATGCAGGCATGGGGATTACCCCCCCTGACCTCTCTTTACCTCTTTCACCTTCCCTCCCCCAAGAAATCTATCCCCAACACATGGTCTCCTACTCATCAGGGTTTTATCAACCTTAACTTTGATGGGACCAATAAAGGTAACCTGGGCTCAACAGGGTTTTTTTGGGGGGGGAGGTTCGAGATAGCTCAAGTTCTATCATCTGAATTTATGCTATTCCATGGGTACTGACAGTAACAACGCAGTCGAGCTATTTGTTATGGACCTGGGAATAAAAATTGCCAACCAAGAAAACTATTCCAAACTCATTGTTGAAGGGGACTCCCAAATCATGCTCAACATTCTCTACAGACTAATCAATGACTTATCCATCAATAAAGTTTCCCTTAGTCGGCATCTTGCTACTAAATTGGAATGGATCTCCTCCACTTTATCCTTCTCGGGGGTCATCATCCCCCATCATGTAAGGTGGGATGAAAACAAAGTTGCAGATAAGTTGGCTAACGTTGGGGTCTCATTGACCTCGAATGCAATCAACGGTGACTAGCACTCATTTCCACTATCTCCCCTAAAAGAGGAATGTCTCAAGGTCAGCCGGCAAGACATCACTCCCCACGACGAGTGTAATCGATCCAACCCTTCCTGTGAACATGCATGTTGACGCACGGTCTAGGGAGGTCTCCTTCTAGCGGCAGCTGATCTCGAGGTATTATGAAAAAGGGTGGGATTTATTATTGTTGACAAGTGTAATCGATCCAACCCTGCTTATGAACATGCATGTTGACGCACAGTCTAGGGCGATCTCCATCTAGCGGTAGTTGATCTCGAGGTATTATGAAAAAAGGTGGGATTTTTTTGTTTTAACCATGGGGACAACAAGCTCCCAAGGGTATATTCAACAACCCGTAAGCCAAATATACCAGTAACTTGTGACTCAGCAGGGGTCGAGACATCCTGAATTCCACTAGGGTGAGCCTCTATCCCAAGGGTCGCCTACCCTTCGAGCCTTGTCACAACGGGCCAATGAGAAACCCTACCCCCCGCCAGTTTTGAACCTGTGACCTCCACAAAGATAACACATGTTCTTAGCCATTAGGCCCACTCTAGTGCTCTAAAAATGGTGGGATTTATTATTGTGGTTATTGTTCGAGTGTGAAAGATCATTTCCCTCCGGATTTTAGTACCATTCGCATCATGCTCAATCCTCTCCCTTGCTTGAAACGATGGAAGCCTTTTCGTTGTCATTTTTAGTTGTACCCAATGTTAGTGTAGCTTGGTTGACAACAATCATGGCACGAATCGGGATTCGCTCTTATCCTCGAGCCAGGAAGGATTTGAAACCTCATGTATCTACTCGTTGGAAATATTTCCAAGGGTGGTTCTCCATTAGCTCCCCTACTTCTCACTGTAGCTCTTTCTGTCTCTATTCTGGTGTCGTTTCTAGGCTTGCCATGGTCAAAACCAAACAAACAAACAGAAATGTTCCTCCTGGGGCTCGATGATCTCATATGCCAAGGGTTCTTGACAAGCAAGAAAAAGCCAGAGCCTCCTACTCTGAGATGATCTCTCCCCCAATCCAACGCCAACTGAGAAACATGGAGGATTGGTTAATCTATAACTCTTCTCGTCCTGATGCTGCCAGCTTGATCGTCGATATGGAAAGGTTGTCGGATGACCTAGGCTCTTCTCTCTCGTGATATACAAGGTGGAAATGAGTCTCAACACTTGCTAGGAGGTAATACATGGTGGTATGACATGAAGACTCGGAATGGAACTCAAATTGGGACTTTGAGGTATAATAGGTGCCCCCTAAAGTGTGAGGTTAGAAGAAACTGATGGCCAAAACACTTTACCAAGAAGTCTTGCAGAGATAGCGGAAAAGAGATTGGAGAGAAGCTACAAGGAACAAGAAAACATCAACCAAATATCAAATAATGTCGAGGCGGGCATACCCATGCTCGAAACAACTAACTCAAAGCATGGTTTCCGACCAATACATCGCAGATCCATGATAGTACTAACTCAACAATGACTGAAGACAAATCATGGCTACTAGGTACAAGCATAGATCCATGATAAGATAATGACACAACCACAACCAATACAAGAGTGGATCTATGTGACAGTACATCAATGAGGTCACCAATATAATGTCTATGTGGGAACCAACTCAACAATCGCCATCGCAACCTAGACGTGAAAGAAACATCAGAACCATCCAGGGTCTTCTACCCGATCCTGAAGCGATACGAATCTAACCATGTGATTACAAGGTGTTGTAGTCGAAGATGGCAGAGACTACTTGATTACTGGCCAATGATGTGAACCGTTAACAAGTACGAAGGTAATCACCAATGATGACAATGATCCCCAAGGTATCTCTAGTACAACCCAAAGAATGTGAATAAATATTTTTTGAGGTCGAACCTTCAAGGGAATATCCGATAAGAGGTCAATAATGAAAACCTACTGTCGAATACGAGGAAACCTTCCATTGAAGCATGCAGGTACCAAGGTACTACAATTGGTTCCTAAGCCTAATTCATGGATAATGAGTTGAATTGGACAAGAACAGACTCGCCGAAGGAGGGCCATAATGAATTTCACATCATCGACACGAAACCAATATAGGAAAGTGTAATGAAGTAATGAAGCAGATGAGTATGGACTGACACAAAAGGTGAAGGTCGACAACGTTGCAGAAGGTTGACTTAAGTTAAGAATGATCCTTTGAACATATAACAACATGAGGCACAACTTGGAAGCAAGGATTGACAGAGGTGACAACTGAATGGTGAGATGACTCAGGGTGGGAGACTCATTTAGATGATACTCTCATGAAAGGTGACCAACGATTACAGTTAGGACCTGGACGTATACTGAATACCCAAAATAAGAAGACAAGGTATGATTGCATGCCATGTTCAAAGGTAAAGACTCATAAGCTGCCAGAAACGGTAGACTCGGCGTATTCCCCCATTTTCCCCCATCATGAATGACAAGTAGCTCTTTGTTTTTAACGAGTTCGAGGAGGATAACAGATGCTCAATATAGCTCACCTTTGGGTGAGTCCAACCTTGTACATTTCACGAACCCAAGGAAGGAGAGGTTCGGTTCCATAAGGATCCTTCGATGTTTAATTTCATGAGTCCAAGGAAGGAAAACTCGACGATTTTTCACGTTTAGAGAGTCTGAAATAATCTAAGTTTTGACTTTTTCGTAAAAGTTAGTCCCCCAACCCGAAAAAGTATAAAATAATATCCAGAAGAACTCTCCTAGTCAAAAGTTGACTAAGGTATACATTTCTCGTCAATAGTCTAAACGGTCCAAAAATGGAATAACCTACCGCGGAATAAACGACCTTTCAAATACTTTTACAAGTGTGAAAGAGATAAGTGCACTTGAAAATCTTTTCTTGATCGGGGAATCTGAAAAGAGCTTAAAGAAAACTCCAACGGTTCCGTTTTCGTGAGTTAATCATCTTAGTCCGAAAAAAGGGAGAAAATAATACAAAGATGATACTTTCCTCATTGTTTTACGAGCACGAGTAAAGCAGACTAAGCTCGACGCCGTTTTACTTGGGTTTAACAAGCACGACTCAAGTGTAAAAAGCGCTTGGAATCTCTTTCATAGTTCAGATCCAGAGCATGAAAGAGAGAAAGTGAGCTTGAAGAAGGTCAAATAAACAACTACAATATGAACAACTTAAATGAACCTATCAAAATGTGGTTAAAACCCTAGAAAAAGGCATTAGAACATAATAAATGTGGAAATAGACTCAAAACAAAGGTTATTAATGAAAAAATAGGAAAAAATGACTAGGTGTAATATATATAAAAAGAGGGTAAAATGAGGAATTACCCATTGTTACTTGGTCATTTTCACTCCAAAGAGAATTTTTACTGGGAGATCCAGGGCACCATTTCAACCACCATCTGAAGCAGGTAAGTCCTCTCATCCTCCTCTTTCATTCCATGCATTAATTTTTTTATTTCAAGCAAGATTTGGGATTTGCAAGGGCCTTAGGGAAAAAATAATTGCCCTCTGGAATTTTCGTGCCCTCCCTATATCGAGGGACGCAAAAATTATAAGAATTTCGCACTATGGGCAGTGGTGGGGTGCAAAAATTATCAGTTTTCAAGCTCCCCACAATGGTTGGGGCGCAAAAATTCACAGTTTGAATTTTAAAAACTTGCCCCCATATCATGCAATAAAATTGGGCTTCAATCTTTTAACTAGAGGTTTCCTTGGTGATTTGCAGGAGTTTACTAAAGAAAAAAGCAAGGATGGTTGAATGGAAAGAGAGAGAACATGAAGAGGAGGATAGAGATGCCCTCAACGATGGCAACACTCTATCTGCACTGCGAGAGTGTGGTTTATTGAAGTTTTTCAAAACAAGAGGCATCCGGAAGCAAGGGAAGCTGCTAAATCACATCATACAAATGTGGGATGTTGATATACAAGCTTTCGGCATAGGAAAGAACATCCTTGAACTAGAGATAGAGGACATTTACTTTTTGACTGATCTCTCCAAAAGAGGGGCCCGAGTCAATTTGGCAGGGCACCGAAGCACTGAAGAAACTACGGAGACCTATATTGCCCAATGCTGTAGACAAGGATCTCGCAAGAAGAGCAAGAAAGTGCTTATTGCTTATGTGATAGATCTTCCATTGAGGACGACTTTATATACTCTTGCTCGAGTAGCTGGGAGTGCGGGGGCTCACCATGCTACCAAGGATCAGATGACCTATGCCTTGGAATGCCTCGAACCCAAATTATTCAACTGGTGTGAAGGAGTCTTGGTCAACATCAAAGACCAAGTGACTAAATGTAGCAATGGAAGCATCAGACAGTTTGGATACAGGAGTATCCTGGTTACCTATTTCTTGGAGAGGGTACCATCACTATGTCTTCAGATAGAAAGACCTCGTCGTCCCGCATCCGAGCCACGGATGGGGAGATGGAGTGATTATGATGGGCGGCTTGATGGGCCGCAAGTCTTAGCATTCGACGAGGATTTCTTCTCTTGGCTCGAGAAGCAGATTGTTATGATAGAGGATTATCCCTACACTAGAGTAGACTTCCATGGTGATGTTGACTTGGCATTACCAGAGGATGATGACTGGGACAAGTCAGGTATGTGACCTTCCAACATGTTTTTTAATTTTTTAAGTTTATGTTATTTTTTGTTTTGTTTTGGCAATGTGTAGAAGATCTAATATATATACGTGAAATGTTGCAGATCGAGGACCGGTGAGACCAGTAGGATCCTCTCCACTGCGGCGACGAGGAGCAAAGTACTAGGCTGAGGCGGATGAGGCAGCAGGATTCTGCAATGTGGAGCGTAACCTAGAAGGATTGACCATGGGAATTCCTTCGATGAGGATGCCCGAAGTCCCTTATCATATCCAGAGGCATGCTGTGGGTGTGCCGGAGTGGATTAGCAGGTTGCTCCACCCCATCGCTAGGGCAGTGATATGCTATCATGAGCATCGTGCTCCTCGTGACTAGATTTTAGCAGTAGTTTTGTTAGTGGCGTTTGTTGAGCCCAGAATTGGCCCTTTTTGACCATCATTTATCACTGTCCCTTACCTTGTCTCACACCAATTACCTTGGCAATTCAATTTATTGTCCTTATATATTCCCCCAATTTACCAAGGTATGGCCGATTATTGTTTTATTGTATTAATACTTATGATTGTGATGATTTAAGCTGTGCATCTCTTAATTCGTGCTAACATGATGCAAATTATGAAGGTAGTAAGATAAAGGGACTGCAGGAAGATCGGAGCTGAACGAGTCACGGAGGAAGGGACGTCCATTGCTTAAGGAAGGTTCCTTGGGGCTCAATTCGTCAATCAAGGCACAGTCGTGGCAGGACAGCTGTAACATAAAGTTCTATCTTAAGTATGTCGCTGCTCAAATCCAGCTGTGAGCTGGAAGGACCGCCACTCTTGGGACAGTTGATAACTCCTCGTATATTTGGATATTTCAGTTCTGCCACGCATTGTAACAGCTAGATTATTTAGGGCGCCTGAAGATCATAGATCTTCATGGCCGCCCAATTATAGGTTTAGATGTTGCAACTTTATGTATAAATATGTGGTATTACCTCGATCAAGGGGTTGGACAGCAATTAATTAATTCATCTTGTATTAGCAGTCAAGCTGAAACTATGTACTCGTCCTTCTGTTAATATAAAGAGTTGTTTCTGAGTTAAAGAGAGCGTTGTTCAACCAGCGTCTCTGTGTGAAGACTGGGCCCGTCTTCCACAGAGATTGCTGTGTTAATTTAGGATTTCATCTTTCTGTTGTGTGATGATTTGATCTTTCGTTTGTACGCAGCAGCAATATTCATTGTGTGGATTTCTCAGTAAATGATTTAATCGTGAGATTGGGAATGGTATCAATAACAGTCGACTGAGTCAGGTTTGTTTTATGTAATGCAATTTCTGTTCACACTGTTGTGCTCATCCTACAGCTGAACGTAATCCCAGAAGCTCCTAGGAATTAGCTTTCCTGTTATGTGTTGATTGATTTATATTTTGCAATTCAGTATCTTAGAACAGTTGCATCAATCTCCTTTATTAAATTCTAGAGTAATGTTCAGGTTATGCTTCATGATTCTCAGCTTGATTTCATTAGACAGTTGATTACTTTAGAATGCAATTGAGTTTTCCTTTCTGCAATCGTTGATTAGATCTGATATTCGTTTTGCTTGATGCATAATAGAAAAGGATTGTAGTACAGCAGTTAGAAGGCAATTGGGATTGCGTACATTCTTGGGATGAACATAGATGATAGAAGATAAAAGTATTCACTTCTGATGGTTTGTGTTTAAGCATATATTGTGCACTTGTCCTTTGAAATAAAAAGACTTTCTCGGGTTGACAATAAATTTCATACGCTCTGTGTGTTGATATTTAATTATCTGCAATTAGAGTGCTTGACATTTTGGCGCCGTTGCCGGGGAAGGATAAAAATTAAACACTAGTCATTAGTTGTATCTGATAATTGCTTTCAGTCAGTCTTTTGGTTGTTTTTGAAATGATCTGCTTCGCATGAATACGAGGGGGGTAAAACGCGATCACCTCCCGACCCCCAAAACCCCACAAATTACTAACAGTACAGGTGGTTCGGGTCGTGGTCGAGGTCCACCGCTGGGCAGAAGAACATTCATTGACGACCTTGTTGACAAAACTGATTCAGCTGCTAGATCTCGTCAACAGGGGACTCCTATCAAAAGAGGCCCTACTGATCCTGGAGCGTTAGCATCAGGATCTACAGTGGAAGATACAGGAGCAGCGGTGATTTCTGCATATACTCCTGCTAAAGAAGGAACAGCTGATTCGGCTGTTGCAATTAAAGAATACGCAGTTGTTACAACTGAAGAATACGCAGCTGCTACAACCGAAGAATACGCAGCCGCTACAACCGAACAATACGCAGCTGCTGCAACCGAAGAATACGCAGCTGTTACATCCGAACAATACGCAGCTGTTACAACTGAGGTAAGGGATAAAGGAACAAACGAAGGAGAAGATACAGAAGAAAAGATGAATAACAGACATGAGAATGAAGAGGAAGAAGCAGTGGTACAATACCATCATGAAGATAATTCCCCGCCGGAAACTATGGCTACATTGCAATTCCCAATACAGCAGCTCGAGGGGACAGCTCCTATGAAAAACATCTCACCGTCGGTGTTACCCCGCTTCCATGGCAGGGCGGCAGAAGATCCAGACGAATTCCTGTTTGAATTCGATATCCTCTGTCGCAGCTATGATTATGTCACAGATGCTCAAAAGTTGAAGCTTTTTCCTGCCACCCTGAAGGACAATGCATTACGTTGGTTCATGAGCCTTGGGGGAGGAACTGTTGCTAATTGGAACAAGATGAAGCAAGTGTTCCTGGAAAAATATCAAGAATATTGCAACACCAGGGACAAGAGGGAGGAGTTATTCAAAATGGTACAGAAGGAGGACGAAAGCTTGGAAGATTTTGTAGAGAGGTTGCTGTACAATGTGCAGAGAGCTGGACAGACGAACATGGGACTAGATGTGCTTAAGATATTCCTGCTTCGAGGAATCAGGGACGATTGTTTAGACATGCTCAATTTATTAGGAAAAGGGGATATCTCTAAAGAATCTTTTGAGACAATTGTGGAATTATGTAAGAGATATTCCAGGGGATCTTCTAGGCATAATAAGCAGAATAAACGAAATAACCTGGAACGTGATGTCTTCGACAGAACTCAGAAGTCATCCAATGGGGGAGCTACACGTGCAGAGATAGGCAATCTTCTTGAAAACTTTAAAACAGAAATGATGAGCTCTATCTCTTCAGAGATTGACGTCTTGAAGGCCAAGCAAAGACAGGCAGTGGAGGATCTCACACTAGGGGTATTTTGTCCCCGATGTAGAAAGACTCATCCACTGAAAGAATGCCCCCTTGACAAAGTTCAAGTATGTCAATTGTGCGAGCTGAATCATGATATGAAAGAATGCCCCACGCTGCCCCAAGTGAAAGCTGTTCTGCAGGCATCAACTCCAGAGGTGGATTCAGCCTACTTTATTGCACAGAAGAAACCCTGGCAGCCCCGGAATCAAGGTATGTCTCCCGATTCATTTCCATTTTTGAATAATTTGAATAATTGGAATACTAATATGCAAAACGTGAATACACAATTCCCTTCAAATTATGCTCAGTGGAATTCTCCTCAACCTACGATGCAAGGTTATAATTCATGGAGTCCTTGGACACAGCCACCTCATCAACCTACTTCATGGTCTCCTGGATGGAGGAACTTCCATCCTGGGAATCAGTTTCCTCAACCACCTCCACCTCAACAGTTACCGTATCCTCCATATCCTCAATTTCAGCAATATCCTCAATACCTACCTCAGCAGTCGCAGCTGCAGCTGCAAAATAATCCTGTGCCTAACATACCAATACGGCCTCAGCTGCCTGCCCAACCTAACCCTAACCCAAATAATAAAACAGTCCAGCAACTGGAAACTCTCAATATGCCAGCCTACTCTCTCTCCCCTGTACCTTGTAATGACATTCGCTTACGGTCTGGGAAGGTAGTAGAGCGTATAACTTCAGAAAGTATTCCACCAACCGTATATGACAAAGGAGAGAGTTCCCAGCATCCTGTTGAATCGGTTCCTATCATTGAAGATGCTGAGCATCCCTCAGATGGGAGGGCTGAAACATTGAACGATGAAGTGGATAACACGCAGCCCGCCCAGTTGGTAAGGCAACCACCTTACCCTGAGAGATTGATGCTGCCACAAAGGGGGGGGCAACCTCAGTTCAATCTCTTAGGAGAATTGAAGAACCTTTATGTTAAGATTCCCCTCTTACAAGCTCTTCAAGATGTACCTATCTACGCTAGAACTGTTCGAGACCTGTGCACTAAAAGACCGGGAAGGAAACCCAGAGATCCTCCTACTGTTCATGTTATAGGGAATTTATCCGCTTTAATGACTGGAAAAACCCCTGTAACTAAGTATGAGGATCCCGGCAATCCTACTGTCACTGTACACATAGGACAAACGCAGATACCCAACGTACTAGTGGATTTAGGAGCTGCGATCAATGTTATAACGATGGAGACTGTAAAAAAACTCGGATTCACCAATATTAGACCGACCCCTACTATCTTAGAACTGGCAGACAGATCCACTATCAGACCTGAAGGGATTTTGGACGACCTTGTTATTTCAGTAGACTCGTGGGAATACCCTGCCGATTTTCTGGTATTACAGCCAAAATCACAGCTGGGGGGACATCCAATGATTTTAGGGAGACCTTGGTTGGCTACCGCTGATGCTTGCATCAGCTGTCGATCAGGATCTATGACTATATCTGATGGCATGGAAACCAAAAATCTTACCCTGTACCCTCCAGCAAGGCCGAGTCTAGAAACTGAAACCTCCCTTTGGATAGAACAAGAAGAAGAAGAAGATGTTCAGCCATTACTAACAATAGGGAAGGCACTAACTTTCAAAAACGAAACAGAAGACGATGCCATTAATAATTTCATTAGCGAACCTGCTTCTGTAGACAAGGAAGTTTATCAACTTCTGAACAGTACCCTCGGCAAAGAAGAACAAGAACAGCTTACGGAGGAAGCACTAGCCAATGACGCAAATATAATCCCAGTATTGAAAAGCTCGAGAAGTATTTCTATTGAGGTAGAGCCTGGAAGAACTTTGAACATCAATCCTGCTCTCTCCTCAGAAGAACAAAAGCGCTTAACCAATCTCTTGAAGGAACGAAAGGGGGCATTCGCCTGGGAGTATACAGACATGAAGGGTATTCCTTCTAGTCTGTGCACTCATCATATCTATATTAAAAACGACTCCCGGCCTGTATGTCAACCCCAACGACGCATGAACCCCAATCTGAGGGATATAGTGAAGGAAGAAATCCAGAAACTCTTGGAAGCAGGATTCATCTATCCTATTTCAGATAGTGAGTGGGTTTCCCCACTTGTAATTGTACCCAAGAAAAACGGTAAATGGAGAGTCTGTGTCGATTATAGGGAGCTGAACAAGGCTACACAAAAGGATCACTTTCCTCTGCCCTTTATTGACCAGGTACTTGATAACTTATCTGGGAAGAAGTTCTTCTCCTTCCTGGACGGATTCAGTGGGTACAATCAAATCCAGATTGCTCCAGAGGATCAGGATAAGACTACCTTCACCAGCCCTTGGGGAACGTTCGCTTACAGGGTGCTTCCCTTTGGGTTGTGCAATGCACCTGCAACGTTCCAAAGAGCTGTGATTGGCATATTTTCTGAATTGGTAAATGATAGCATGGAAATTTTTATGGATGATTTCACTCCTTATGGCAGGGATTTTGATGAAGCGTTGGAAAATTTGAAGAAGGTTTTAATTCGCTGTGAACAGGCTCGCCTCTCACTGAGCACTGAAAAATGCCACATGATGATGAGTGAGGGGGTGGTATTAGGACATTTCATCTCTACTAACGGTATTCAAGTGGATCCTTCAAAAATTAAGGTGATAAAGAATATACCAACCCCTTCAACTCAGAAAGAGGTGCGAAGTTTTCTGGGACATGCTGGGTATTACAGGAGATTCATAGAAAACTTCTCCAAACTGGCTTCTCCTTTGTTTTCATTGTTAATGAAGGATGTGCAGTTTGCATGGAGTACAGCATGCCAGACAGCATTTGATAAGCTTAAAGAGAAACTGTCCACAGCCCCTATTTTAAGGGGACCTAATTGGACCATACCTTTCCACATTTCTTCAGATGCTTCTGATACCGCCATTGGAGCAGTACTAGGACAGCAGGATGGTCAAGTACCTTATGCTATTTATTATGTGAGTAAAAACTTAGCCCCTGCTGAACTAAATTATACTGTTACTGAAAAAGAATTTCTTGCTATTGTTTATTCTATTAATAAGTTTCGGCATTACATTACTGGGTATCCTACATTTGTGCATACTGATCACTCTGCCATTAAGTATTTAATGAATAAACCTGTCACTAATGCCAGAGTAACCAGGTGGCTTTTATTATTACAAGAATTTGATATTACTATTATAGATAAACCTGGAAAAGAAAATGTTGTTGCTGATTTTTTATCACGATTTACTAACAGTGATGACAGTTCACCTGTTGAGGATGCTTTCCCGGATGAACATTTATTCGCACTCTCAGCTCATTCACCCTGGTATGCAGATGTTGCTAATTATTTGGCTGCAGGGAAACTTCCGCCACATATGTCTAAACGAGAGAAAAGAAAAATTATTCAGCAAAGTGCCAGGTATTGTTGGCTTAAAGGCCATCTCTTTTACACAGGACCTGATCTTGAAATTAGAAGATGTGTAAGGGAAGATGAGATCTTTCATATACTGAAGGCCTGTCACGATGAACCTTGCGGAGGACACTTTGCAGATAAAAGAACAGGACATAAGGCGTTGCGGATGGGCTATTATTGGCCGACACTGTTCAGAGATGCTAAAAAATATGTTCAGTCCTGCGACAGCTGCCAAAGGATGGGCCAACCTAATAAGACAGACCAGATGCCTTTACAGCCCCAAGTGGTACTAGAACCGTTTGATAGATGGGCATTGGACTTTGTTGGTCCTATCAACCCTCCTTCCAAACAGAAGGTTTACATCTTGGTGTGTACAGACTACATGACTAAGTGGGTAGAAGCTGTAGCTTTGGCTAAGGCAAACGACCAGGCGGTGATTGATTTCCTGTACAGTGAAGTTTTTACCCGATTTGGAGTACCAAAGGAAGTAGTTACTGATGGCGGACCACAATTTATTTCACATCAATTTGAATCCTTGCTCCGGAAGTATCATGTGCAGCACAAGATGACTTCACCTTATCATCCCCAGGCCAATGGTCAGGTGGAAAGCACTAATAAGGTTATCGAAGCAATCCTTACTAAAACAGTTAAAAGCCATCGAAGGGATTGGGCTGACAGACTTCCAGAAGCACTGTGGGCATATCGCACAACTTGGCGCAATACCACGGGCTTTTCTCCCTATGATCTGGTGTATGGTAAGAGTGCCATCTTTCCAATTGAATTTGAGATCAAGACCCTGAAAACAGCCATTGAAATGAACCTGGATGTAGCAGAAGCTCAGAAAAGAAGATTGAATCAGTTGAATGAACTGGATGAGAAACGATTAGCTGCGGTAGACCAGACTGTGCTACTTCAGCAACAGAGATCTAACTGGCATGACCGATTCATCAAGAAGAAAATCTTCCATGAAGGAGACTGGGCACTACTGTACGACTCTAGATTCAAGAAAGATTTTAAGGGGAAATTACGCACAAGATGGCTGGGTCCATATTTGGTTGACAGGGTATTTGACAACGGCACTGTTCGCCTGATCACCATTGATGAAAACCGTATGCCATTACTTGTTAATGGCCACAGGCTGCGACTGTATCGGAAGCCCATTTCGAAAGATGCATTCATTTCACAGATTGCTGCTGATCCAAACTACCAATTGGCACCAGAGCAGGAACATTTTTCTACCTTTCCCAAATCTTAAAATGAAAATCATATTTGCTGTACATAAATAATTTCTTGCTGTAGCGTATAATTTTCGTTTTCTTTCTTTCTGCATTTGATCTCTTTGCTTGCTGTTGTCTTTTAAGAAAAAAAATTTCAGGGAGTGCCAGGAGAATGATCAGTTTGGGGCCCATAATGAAAATCTCTCTGTGCCGTCCTTGTGTTAAAAAAAAAAAAAAAAAAAAAAAAAAAAAAAAAAAATTCGGCAGCTGCAACATATTTTCCGGCAGCTGCAACATATTTTTCCGGCGACCGTATTCTCCATTTCCCGGGAGCCGTAAATGCCCTTTCCGGCAGCCGTCAATCTTTTTCGACAGCTGCAACTTTAGCGGCTGCAACATCGGCAGCTGCAACATCAGCGGCTGCAACATCGGCAGCTGCAACATCAGCGGCTGCAACATCGGCGGCTGCAACATCGGCGGCTGCAACTCCAGTTTCCGCGGCTGCCACCTCATCTTCCACGGCTGCCATCTCATTTTTCCGCAGCTGCCATCCCATTTACCAGCCACAACCGTATTCTCCATTTCCCGGTAGCCGTAAATTTTTCCCGTCCACCGTCAAATCTTTTCCGATAGCTGCAACTCCGGCAGCTGCAATCCCGGCGGCTGTAATTTCGGCGGCTGCAACATCTTTTTCTCGCAGTCGCCACATCACTTCCCGGCCGCCACCTCATTAACCAAGTCACTTCCACACCACAGCTGTCATTTCTTTCCAGCGGCTGCGACATATTTCCCATATTCGAAAAATCTTTCCCGCCAGCCGTAAGTCTCTTCCGACAGCCGTAATTTTTCCCGGATATTGTGAATCTTTTTCCGGCTGCCACGAATTCTTTCCCGATGGCTGTAACTTCTTTCTTGTCAGCTGCAACAAGCTTTTTCATCGGCCGTGTGATCATTTCTTTGGCAATTTGCAGTGGTAACTCCCGTGTTAACAGAAGGATTGTTTAAACTTGCTAATTATGACGCTGATTCAGCCCAGTCCTGCCGGCGAACTCATCATTTCAACCCGGAGGATGCGACGCCTTGTGTTTTACCGGCGAAGGAAATCAGTGCCTTATCCGAGTCATCATGATTCCACGTCTGATTGTGCACGCGTTCGGCTCCACGACGTCACCAACTCCATGCTCCACCAGTTTCCGCAGCCTTCCGACGCACAGTTTTATGAGGTATGGCTTTCATTTATCACGTGACTAAGTATTGATATCATGTAAACGAGATTGGCCGTACCTTCACTCGTACCACCATTTATATCCGATTGAACCTTTCCCTCGTACGACGTAATACTAATAACTGCCACCTTCCCCAATTCGGCATGAAAATTTTAAACTCCTCTCTGCGCTTAACTTTCCGAATTAGTTCATTTGTTCAACGTCTCCGCTCAACGATTCGTGCATTCTCCGCGCTGCAACTTCTATTTTGGATCCTGTACTCTGTCGAAACAGTACTTCTATCTTGCAGCCAGGACCATGGGCATTCCAGTTCGCCATGAACCTTTCAATACCCGGGAACTTAGACGGAATTTGCAGGTTCTGGCCATTTTTCAAGCCGCTGGCTGGGTCGAGTTCTTTGAACGATTGGATGGATTCGACCGGGACGCAGCCCTGCAATTTGCATTGAATCTCACTAAAACACACTCCACGGTGTGGGGGCTGTGTATAGATGTTTCGGAGGTCATTATATCCGAGGTTACAGCTATCCCATTGGTGGGAAAACCTTGGTTTAACCGTCGAGTTCCTGCAACAGCTGCACGGGAACAATTTTTACTTCCAGGGGAGCAAGTTGAAGCATCCAGGAGAGGGATTGCATTGAAGTCACTACCGCAGCCATGGGACCAGGTCGCTATCTTCCTCAAGAAATACATAACTTGCGAAGGCAGATACCAAACTGTGTACAACTCTGAACTTCCTTTGCTTTCTCATCTCCGTCATGGCATTTTGTTAAATATTCCATTTTATCTATTGCATGATTTGCGCCATATGGCAACATTCGTTCAATCTGCAAAACACCCATTATCCTCCCTCACACACCATGGCCTCATCAAGTTAATTATTATGAGAACCCTGGCCCAACATAATATAACATGGGAGCAATTCATCACCCGGCCACAGCAACCTGTTCCCTTGAGGGTTATTCCATTACAGCAATTACCGGTTCCGCCACAACAGGAGGACCGGAGTTCCTCCAGTGAAGTTGGGGGGAGGGATGAAACGGAAGAAGAACCACAGAGGGCACAGGCAGGACCATCCGGAAGGGATGAAACGGAAGAAGAGCAACAGAGGGCACAGGCAGGGACATCAGGGGTTGACAAAACCACAGAGGAAGAACAGCCCGAGGCACAGGCAGAGCCATTTGAAGTATATGAATCCCCAGCACAAGCAGAACCAGTGGGGGATGACACTGCATCTGAAGGAGAGCGAGGGGAAGCTCAAACAGAGATGCCAGGGGACAATGTAGATGAAACCCTCGCGGAAAACCTAGATAACAGGGCAGCTCCGACAGCAGAAGGTGAAATTGGAGCAGCATCAAAAGCTGCGACAATGGAACCTGAAGATGATGGAGCTAGAGCAATGGAGGACGACATTGAGCTGGTCACAATCGAGTCTTCACCGGAATGGGCAGGAGGAGCAGCTGTGATTGAAGAAGAACAGCATGGGGGGCAGGGAAATGTTCCTTTGACTTCAGTTTTGCCTCCCTATGTTCCAGCTCCACGAGAAGAAACACTACAGAAAGGGAAGTCACAAAAGAAAACGCAGCAGAAAAGGAAGAGGACCACCAATGAGTTTGATTTAGTGGCACCAATTAGAAGGAAGCGAACTCGGTCAATTACAGCAGCAGAGGCAGCTAGAACAAAATGGGCAACCTTAGAGACACAGGTTGAACCCCCAATCCTTACACCAAAGCCGAGGGATGCTCCACAAAGGCCAGTAGAAGAAGAGCCGGGAGTTGAGGGACTCTTGTATGAGAATGCAATGCTGAAAGAGGACCTCCAAGCACTTAGAAAGGAGCTGGAAACATGGAAGGAAATCTGCCAAAAGCAGGGTGGAAGAAAGATGTATACATTAATAGAGGCTGCAGACCAAGTGGAGGAAACAGCTTCTGCTGAAGCTGGAGAAAAGGATGAGCGAATACTCTGCCCCACCTGTGGGGAGATCTTTGAGGAAGCAGGTCATAAAATTTTACTTAGCACCTATTCAGCACAACAGCCTGCAGCCACAGAAGGGAAAGCAGTGGAGAAAGAGGATGTTGTAACACAAGAACCAGCACCTTTAAACATCCTTGCTGCAGCTGCTACTTCCCATGATGCAGAAGTCATAGAACGGATGGGAGAAGAACAGGGAGTGGAGGATGCCCTGGAAATTTATAAGGAATGTATGGCAATTTCAAAATGCTCCCACAACATAGAAATCATAGAACAAATGGGAGAAGAACGGGAGATGAAGAATGCTCTGGAGCTTATAAAAGAGTATGGCGAGACCCCAGAGTGTTCTCATGACACAGAAATCATGGAGCCAAAGGATACCCTGGAGGATAGTGAAGAATTTTGTGCTGTAACCCCAGAACGTTCCCAGGACACAATAATTTTAGAAGGGGAAATGGAAATGCAGGACAGTGACAAGTTGAAACAGGATGCTGCAACACAAGAACCAGCAATCCTGAACTTGACCGTCCAACCGACTGAGCAGATAGAAGAAAAAGCTGGGACAGAGGATATTCTGGCATTCAACGATGAACTCTGGGTGGTGACCCCAGAAAGCTCTCATGATACAGAACTCATGGAAGAGAAGCTGCAGCAAAATAAAGATGAAGATGTAAGCCAGGATGTTGTCACACAAGAACCAACATCCTTGGATGCTGCAGCAAGAATCCCTGAACTGCAGTTGGAGGATAACCCGGGAGTAGAGATCATTCCTGATATACAATGGAGTGATGATGAACAGGTACAGACACCCTGCTCAGGTGACACTGAAATCTTGGAGGAGGAGCTGCAAATCGAAAAGGATATCCAATCCCAGCAGCCAATTGACAAAGAAGACACTGTTACACAAGAACCAGTATCTCCAAAAGCAATAAAGGCAGCTGCTGAAGAAGGTTTAAGGGATGTTGCTGTTACACAAAAACCAGCAACTCCCTTGATAAGATTAGATGCGCTGGAAGACACTGTCCCACAAGAACCAGTGCTTCCACCTCCTACAGGTATTATTGAATTGGATTCAGATTGAGTGTGTCTTTTCAACTTCCCCAGGCAAAGCATAAGAGAACTGCAGATATTAGCAAGTAGTGGGGGAAGGGGAACAGTAAAGTTGGGAACTGCTGGGTTGCTCACAGAAATTTTTCAAAGGGATAGAAGGGATGCCTGATTTATCTACATTCTTTCCTCTTGCCTGGACAAGGTTCAGTACAATATTCAGCTGCAGGTTGTTGCATGAGGACATGCAACAGGATAGTTGGGGGGAGATGTTGAGCCCAGAATTGACCCTTTTTGACCATCATTTATCACTGTCCCTTACCTTGTCTCACACCAATTACCTTGGCAATTCAATTTATTGTCCTTATATATTCCCCCAATTTACCAAGGTATGGCCGATTATTGTTTTATTGTATTAATACTTATGATTGTGATGATTTAAGCTGTGCATCTCTTAATTCGTGCTAACATGATGCAAATTATGAAGGTAGTAAGATAAAGGGACTGCAGGAAGATCGGAGCTGAACGAGTCACGGAGGAAGGGACGTCCATTGCTTAAGGAAGGTTCCTTGGGGCTCAATTCGTCAATCAAGGCACAGTCGTGGCAGGACAGCTGTAACATAAAGTTCTATCTTAAGTATGTCGCTGCTCAAATCCAGCTGTGAGCTGGAAGGACCGCCACTCTTGGGACAGTTGATAACTCCTCGTATATTTGGATATTTCAGTTCTGCCACGCATTGTAACAGCTAGATTATTTAGGGCGCCTGAAGATCATAGATCTTCATGGCCGCCCAATTATAGGTTTAGATGTTGCAACTTTATGTATAAATATGTGGTATTACCTCGATCAAGGGGTTGGACAGCAATTAATTAATTCATCTTGTATTAGCAGTCAAGCTGAAACTATGTACTCGTCCTTCTGTTAATATAAAGAGTTGTTTCTGAGTTAAAGAGAGCGTTGTTCAACCAGCGTCTCTGTGTGAAGACTGGGCCCGTCTTCCACAGAGATTGCTGTGTTAATTTAGGATTTCATCTTTCTGTTGTGTGATGATTTGATCTTTCGTTTGTACGCAGCAGCAATATTCATTGTGTGGATTTCTCAGTAAATGATTTAATCGTGAGATTGGGAATGGTATCAATAACAGTCGACTGAGTCAGGTTTGTTTTATGTAATGCAATTTCTGTTCACACTGTTGTGCTCATCCTACAGCTGAACGTAATCCCAGAAGCTCCTAGGAATTAGCTTTCCTGTTATGTGTTGATTGATTTATATTTTGCAATTCAGTATCTTAGAACAGTTGCATCAATCTCCTTTATTAAATTCTAGAGTAATGTTCAGGTTATGCTTCATGATTCTCAGCTTGATTTCATTAGACAGTTGATTACTTTAGAATGCAATTGAGTTTTCCTTTCTGCAATCGTTGATTAGATCTGATATTCGTTTTGCTTGATGCATAATAGAAAAGGATTGTAGTACAGCAGTTAGAAGGCAATTGGGATTGCGTAGATTCTTGGGATGAACATAGATGATAGAAGATAAAAGTATTCACTTCTGATGGTTTGTGTTTAAGCATATATTGTGCACTTGTCCTTTGAAATAAAAAGACTTTCTCGGGTTGACAATAAATTTCATACGCTCTGTGTGTTGATATTTAATTATCTGCAATTAGAGTGCTTGACAGCGTTTACATGATATGTAGGCCAGAGTGTCAATTTTTCTATGGGTTATGATCCCAATTTTTGTATTTTGACGCATTATAATATTATATGTGACACGATAAACACTCTTTACATGATATACATATGGATCTATCTCTATTGTTTACCTATGATGACTTGTATGTTACATTTTTTACATGTGTTCTTATGATGTATTGATTATGTGTGGGCTAGATTCCAATCCAACATATAGTTAGCTAACGAATCAGCCACAGTGTTGAATTGCCTTGGTACATGTTGATATAAGATATAATCAAATAATCGTTCAAAGAGGCGTACCCTTGTGTATAAATGAAGTAATGTAGGATCATGGACGATATAAATGCGATTCAGTTGAGATACCACAAGATGAGAGTCTAGGTAGACTATAAAATGATGGATTCCAAGAGAAGAAACTTCAGTCAGAAGTCCAATGACTGCATGATACTCCACGATGTTATTTGTTGCGGGGCCTAAGCAGATGCCACCTGAGGATATCAAATCGCCAACAGGGGAATACAGATCTATGTTACAGAAGCAAGGTTCCGAGTATCTCAACTAGCACCATCCACGAATCCAAAGTACGCCAACATCTGCGCATAAAAGCACAAGTCGAGATAAATGATTGTGTACAAGATAGAATCCTGACACGCAAAAATTGAATCAAAATCACACTATAGATACACTATATACAAAGTGTTTCACGCAGGATGACCCTAGGCATAAAATATCTTCCATTACGGGGATCTCCCAAAGGTGTACCATCGCAGCCCACAAGCTTGTAAGCTCCCTTCTCTAACACTCATTTGATAACGTAGGGACCATACCACATGGATTCTAATTTTCCTTTACCTAATTTCTGGTGCATTTGATCATAGGTTAAGACTAGGTCACCTTCATTTAAAACATGAGGTTGAACGAATTTATCATATTGAGCCTTAACGCGCTTTTTATGAACCTCGTTGACTAGCACATCATCGCGATGAGTTTCATCAAGCTTAGTTAGGTATAGAAACCGTTCTTCCTCAATAGTCGTGTTAGGTAAGAGTTCAACAGCTAATTTGAGAGATGGTATTTCACATTCAATCGGAAGGATCGCTTCCAAGCCATAGACCAATTGGAATGGTGTAAACCCGGTTGCATTTTTCACTGAAGTCTTATAGGCCCAAAGGGATGAAAATGGAGCTAAGTGCCACTTTGATTTTTGGGTTCCCACCATGCTTTCGATTATTCTTTTCAAGACTTTATTAATTGCCTCTACTTGTTTGTTTACCCAGGGGTAATAAGGAGTTGAGTTTCCGTGATGAAAACCTAGTTTGGAACTTAGTTCATCCATCATATGATTCCTAAAATGGGAACCATGGTCAGTTACAATGGCTTCGGGACTCCAAATCTAGAAATGATATGATTGAATATGAAAAGTGATGTTGTTTTTTCGTCTTCTACATATGTAGGCATGGCTTCAGTCCATTTGGTAAAATCAGCATTATTCACAGGTTCATGCCTATTTGACTTAAAATCAGCATTATTCATGGGTTCATGCCTATCTAGTAAAAGAAGCAAGTTCATGCCTATTTGACTTAAAATCAACATTATTCACAGAAGGGGTCCTGAGAAGAGGAGGAGTAAAACGAGGAGTAGGGTGGCCTTTAGGGATTCGGAATGAGTGGGAGGATCTATCAAAAGAAATTGGGGTATTGAGAAAAGACTCTATTTTATGTACAGAAATATCTTGGTTCCTCAGCTCTTTATATTTCACTTCCCATTGTCTAGGGTATTTTATTCTCATCCAGTCAAAATTAACTGGAGTGGTTTGTTTAGATTTATCCGTCTCCACCATGATGTGCAGGTGTGAGATTTGATGGACCTTAGACCGGAGAGGGTGAAGAGTATCATTCCCAAAGCGGACAAGATCATAGGCTTTGAGTTGTATGATCTTGGAGCCAAAATCCATTTTAAAGCCACGTGGTAATATATATGCTTTAAGTAAATCATAGATATAGGGATCTTCAAGGCTGACAGAATACGTAGGAAAAATAGTGCCAAAACACGGTCCATTATGTAAAGGAGCGATAAAGCCTCCGATGATGGCATCAGAAAAATCGATATGCCAAGTGTCTATGGCTACACACAAAGAAGAAACGGGAAGATAAGGGTGAACTAATGGATCAATGCCAAGTTTAATTGCACCAAGATGGGCATACTTGTATCCCTGGGTTTTAGCCCAATCTATCTGGGATTTATCTAACAAATTAATATGCACCGGCTCATCTCTATCTGTAAAAGAAACATCAACAGAGCTAACTTTGATTTGATTGTGAGTTTTATATTGCCACCATGATAACTTATAAACATTAGAAGGTAAGACGGCTGGTAATTGCCAATTTTCAGAAGGATTTAAATCCTGGATATTGATTATGGAAGAAGATGTAGAAGTCTCTTGTTGAAAAGAGGAACTTCTTCCAGCTAAAGATACATTTGTATCATTGTCTGTCTGACAGTCTAAGGTTTGGAGCAGGACTGAATCCATGGAAGGGTCCATGTAACACTTACCTTTATCGGGCAGTAAATGGGAAAATCGCTCACAAGGGTTCCTACAATTCTTAGTCTAAGAAACAACGGAGGACTTTCGGCGCCTATCCACGGCTATGACCTCACCACAACTCGAACATCCATTTTCCCAACACAGAACCTTCACTTCAAAGATAAGGAAACAGATGAAAGATTGTAAACAGAAATGCAGAGATACATCAACTCATATAGCAGATAGTCCAATGCTTTCTTTTCAGGAAAAGCAACTGAGGGATTCCTCAAAGCTGTTAGAATATGGTGTCGCCAAGAACTCCTCTTTGAGCCTGGTTTTGCATCTGTGTGGATGTGTTGAGGGTTTTCGAAATCCCTCTTCATCGACCTCTTACAAAGATGCAGTCAAATCCACGGAGCCGGGACTCCAAGATCTCTTTTGGATTTCTCTAGCAAACTTGCTTGTTTTTCATTAAATCTTTCACACTCAATGCTGTGAATATTTAATTAATATTATTATTTATATATTAAATAGATTATTAGGTTAATAAGCAAAAGGGTGTAACCCTTCGCTATTCTTGGTCAAGCCCTATAAAGGCGAGCTTATTGTAACTTTATCATCATCTATCAATATATTATTATCTTTTATCTCAAATATGGAAGGCGGATTCGCTTCTTAACCTAGTGAACAGATACGTTTACTGCATTTGGTGTCAGAGCTTGGTTTCGGCTCTCCCTTCAAATCCAACTAGATACGGTTGTGGCAGTCTCGCTCCTTTAAGCTCGGTTTCGGCTCTCAACACGTTTTCGTTCCAGTACTCACTGCGTGAAGTTCTCTCAGCGAAAATATGTTCCAGGATTCTCCATTCCACACCAGCGATCTCCACCAACCATTTCCATCTCCACTCCACTCCTGCCCACACTACAACACTCCACCACCCAACACCTTCCCCATCTCCCTTCTGCACTCGTCCATCTCTGCTCTCCTTTGTGCGCCCATGCTCCCACCACCTCCACCATCCGCTTCTGCAGCTCCCACACCGCCTCCTTCACACCTCCTCTCTTCATTCTCCTGCCTTCACCTCATCCACGTCCGCCTCCCCCTGCTTCCTGCCCTTCCACCCACCTCCTGCTTTCCCTCCCTGCTCCCTCACGCTGCGCCCTCCCTGCTCATGCTCTCCTGCTCCCTCACACCGTTCCCTCCCTGCTTGCGCTCTCCTGCTCACGCTCTCCTGCTCCCTCACGCCGCGCCCTCCCTACTTGCGCTCTCCTACTCCCTCACGTCGCACTCTCCTACTCGCCCTCCCTCTCCCCAGCTTCATCTCTTCACCCCCTCCTTCCTACCCTTCCACCCACCTCCTACTCGCCCTCCTCTACTCCCTCACCACCGCCTCCCCACCATCACTTCCCGCCATCCCCAACGACCAATGACCTGCAAAAATTCAAACAAAAAAGAAATTAATGATAAATTTTTTATTATTATATTTTTTTTTCTTACATAATAAACTATTATAATTTAAAATAATAATTATTGTATTATTTATTTTAATATATATAATAAATTATTATTATAATTTAATAATATTTATTGTATTATTTTATCCCTAACCCTAACTCTTATCCTGATTCCAAGATTGATTCCAAATATGCACCTCCCCACACTAGGTCAAGAACCATGGCTGAGTTACGAGACCGACTAGAAAAATTAGAAAAAGACCAAATTAGAGATTTAAAAATCGTCGAAGGTCTAAACTCTAGAATGGACGAACTTGAGAAAGTGTTTCGAGAAGATTTAAAGGAAGAGATGAAAAATAACAATGCCGTGCTTAAAAAAGAAATCAGAGTTGAAGTTGTTCTGGTACTAGAAAGAAGTTGAGTGAAAAATTTGACACTCTGAATGAAAAACAAAAAGACTTGGATGACAAAATGAATGCTATGACTCAAAACATAAACACCATAACCCAGAACTTGAGCACCATGGCACAGAACCATAATACATTAATGGAGGCGTTACAAAGATTAACGCCTAAGACAGACCAAGTTAGCAGTCTAGACATGCTAGATGCCTCATTTCATATTTTCACACAGGAAGCACTTGCCAAGAATCAAGAAGAATTGCAAAAAGAAATAAAGATTAACAATGCCATGTTTAAGCAAGAGATAGAAACAAAAGTACTGCCAGATATGGAGGCACGATTGAACAGCCAAATAGAAGCTATCAGTAAGATAATAGAGAATAAAAAAGATAAAAATCACCGCCAACAATGAAGCAGTTCAAATATGTCACTTACATCGTCCAGTAGTTCCGATCCACCATCATACCATAAAGCAAAAGGGAATCAATATCACCCTTACATAGTGTACCCACCTAAGGCAAAAATAGAGTTGTCGAAATACAATGGCAGTGAAGATCAATGCGTTGCTTGGCTAAACAAAGTGGAAGAATACTTTGACATTTACAATATTCAATCTGACAAGGAGAAGGTGAAATATGCGTCTATGCAAATGGAAGGGTACGCCTATAATTGGTACTTATGGTGGAAGAGAGACAATTTTGCCTACACCTGGAACTTGTTCAAAAATGATTTTTTAAATAGGTTTCAAGGAATCAAAGAAGATGAATTTTTCAGTAAACTTATGAGATTACAACAAGTTGGAAGTGTTGAGGAATTCACACATCAATGGGAATCCTTATCAACACGAGTAATTGGGTTGTCAGAAAAACAAAGACTCGAAACCTATTTAGGGGGCTTAAACCATACCTCCAAAAAGAGTTAAAGTTACATGACATACCTAACGTAGAGGTAGCAAGACACAAAGCAAAAGCCGCAGAACGCAAACTGGAAGGAATAAAAACAAGAGGTGATAACCATTATCGACAAGAAAAAGAGACACACTGTAGGTACTGTGCAGATAATTGGTCACCCAACCATCAATGCCACAAACCTCAATCATATGCCTATGAAATGGAAAATAGATCAAAGTCATCTAACAGTTACTCTGATAATAGAAAAAAGAAGAAAAACATATGTCGTCGATGCGGTGATGATTGGATCCCGGGCCATAAATGTAGGAACAATCAAACAATACAGTGCAAAATCATCAATGGAAAGGAAGTGCAAGTCTCTACACAAGAAATCGCGTCTGATTCTAATATCGACACTGAATCTGAATGAAGGACGATATTAGGAAAATACTCAAGCTTTGAGGACAAAGCTTTCCAAAGGGGGAAGGCAATGCTGTGAATATTTAATTAATATTATTATTTATATATTAAATAGATTATTAAGTTAATAAGCGAAAGGGTGTAAACCTTCGCTATTCTTGCTCAATCCCTATAAAGGCGAGCTTATTGTAACTTTATCATCATCTATCAATATATTATTATCTTTTATCTCAAATATGGAAGGCGGATTCGCTTCTTAACCTAGTGAACGGATACTTTCATTGCACTCAATTTACATACATATTATCAGTTCGTCTTCGGACTGCGAAGATCATCACTGATATTAACACACTTGAATATTAGATAGATTTTGATCCCAACTGTTCGCTCGAAGCGCAGATGGAGAGCATACACTACTGACTTCTTACAGACTCTTTACACTTGAGATATATGCTTTTCATATGCCAGTTCGCACTAAGAGAGGGCACAGAGGATACATAACCTCGACTCAAATATTTGCAGAGCTCTCAATTCGCAAAAACTGAGTTCCTAAATGAGAGCCTTGGAGTCTTATTTATACTAAAATTTATTCGGTGGCCCGGTGACTCATGATTGACAACATTCAATCAAAAGTAAATATTCGGGGCGGAGTGTGGGGACAGCCACATCCATTATCTCATCCCTTAAGTGGTCTAACAGACATATGGGGACCCCGAATAAAGTACTTTAAACGGACTTTAAGACAAAATCAAACCTACTTGCCTTTTAAAAACAAAGGGACATATGTCCGACAACATAAATTAAAATTATTACAATGTGGAACCTATTAAGGCGGCCAACCATGCCTTTCAATCAATCATAGGGGTCCCACCCCTACAAACAGATACAGTCTGACAACATAAAATAAATTATTACAATGTGGAACCTATTAAGGCGACCCACCATGCATTTCAATCAATCATAGAGGTCCCACCCTTGCAGACAGATATAGATTTCTCGGCCATCATCGAGATCCACTCCACCACACAGACAATTAAAAGGATCCTCGTTAGAATCCACGGGTTCATATGGCATAATGTATGGGTAGAGAGTATAGTCAAAGCATTGCTCAACATCCGACCCAAACATAACCTGGTTATTTCCATACATAAAATTTCCCTGAAAAGTTGACTCCACTCTATAGTTAAGAGGAATCCTTCTGGTGTGAACTTTGTTGTCAATTCTCTTGTCGCCTTGATCTCTTTTGATGAACTTCTACGTTGTATAAACAGTATGTTCAAGCTGCATATATATTCCTCCAAGGTGTCGTAATTTAAATTTGAACCACATGTGGTTCTGGTCTGCAACCTACATATCAGCTTGAAGGTGGAGGATGAAATTAGCCCTTCGATGAACCCAATCTTTTCTTGGACAAAACTTATCCAAAAATATTTCAGTCCACCCTGACCATTTATTGCTGATAAGATTTGACGAATCTGCACATATAATTATCTCGCGTTCTTTTCTGCAGAATTGAAGAATAAGGTTATATGTGGTCCAGGTAAGATCACCATGTCCCAAGTCGACATACCACATATCTATGCCTTCTTCTTCATTGCAGTCTAGCCAAACTTCTCGACAACCAATTAATTTGTCCTGTGCCTTTTCCAGACCAAGAAAGGCATCTTATCTCATTTCTCCAAAATTTGGAGTTTAAGTGGAGACTCTTGGATTTGTCTTATGAGAGTTAAAGACAGAAACTTCTCAACCTCTATTCTATTTGTGAAAATCCTCACAGCAGATCTAAGAGATGATGTATACCTCACAAGAGTAATTATGATTCAGCAGGAAAATAGAAGAAGAGTGAACAATACAGTATAATGAGCAACAGAATAATATGGTACAATAGAACTCAGATAGAAGCAATAATACTTCACACACACTAATTAATTAATCACAATATGGACAAATAAATAGTACAATGGTAGAGAGGATTCGAATGTCTGAGGTGGCAATTCGAATTAGCCTCTCAGAGTGATCATAAGATCAATAGAGTGTCATCGGAGCACAACTAGGTGTCCTCATGATCATCGGAGCACAACTGCAAGTCTTCATCATCATCAGTGGAGTCATCAATGCTCAAGTAACTGTCAACCATCAGTCAAACTGAGTTTGGTAGGTGTAACTGAGTGTAACTTACTGTAACTGAGTGCAACTAAGTGTAACTGAGTGTAACTGAATGACAACTGGACTGGTAGGTGAAGAAGGGCGAGTTGCTTCCTAAAATCAAGGAAGAATGGCGCATTAAGCAACTGGAGGGCTAAAACTAAATAGTGAGAAGCTCCTGGGGGCTGGCTAACTGAGGGCTAGGTGCTGGACTGATGACTGGGATGCATGCAAACCCTAAAGGTGCATGCATGACTGAAAATGTAAATGATCAAAATACTGGTGGGACTAGGATGGAATATAGGAATATCCTAACACCCCCCCTTAATCCATCCTGGGCCCTAGTAACTAAGACCAAAGGTCACCCAATACAATGAATAATAACAGTCAATAAACCAAGGAAGTGGGAAAATTTCATGGGAAACATACCCCCTCCTCAAAAAATAGACTATAAGGCACACATAAAAATAAATGCTCCAAACTCAAGTAGGTGTGATGCTTGGTCATATGTCTGGAGGTATCTTCTTCTTGGGAAGAAGTGGATCATGCTCAAAAAGCATGTGCTTGTACTTGCTCTTCAGATCAAATGTGATGAGAACAAATCCAACAGTATGAGAATGATCCTTGAACTTGTGATTCGAATCAGCTGAGGTAGGATCAAATCTGTGAAAGTGCATATAGTCTTTTGTCTTCTCCTTCGAACCACCATGGGTGAGATTATGCCAAAAAGAACTATTACATGTTTGCTTGAAATCAAAATCAAATTTAAGACTTAAAAAACAGTTTCTTGAGATCTCCTTTGAACCAGCAGGGGTGAGATCAAAACTATCATATGCATGAGAAATTATCCCAAGCAGTAATTGCTTAAAACCCAATTTAGATACAAGACTTGAATCATGGTTTCTTGAGATCTCCTTTGAACCATGAGAGGTGAGATTAAAACTAGTAGATGCATGAGAAATTATCCCAAGCGAATGGCAATGGCCATATTCTTCAATGACCTTCTGAAAGCATGGAATTATGATCATATAGTAGTATAAAAGAGGAGATAGCTAGAGAGGAGCGAATGCATTACCTTCAATAGCTGTTTTGACCTCCGAAATAATCATGTGATCATGATGCAAACCAACAGACTCTGGTGCAAGAGAGGATTTAGGACCTTCTGCAATATCTAGAGTGTGAGCTGGCACAGAAAGAGAAGAAGGTTTGAGCATGAGTGGAGAATCTGCAAGTTCTTTGTCAACAACTTCAATATGAGATGATACTGGTTCATGATCTGAGAGACCATCAAGAGGAGCGAATGCATCACTTTACTTGCTTTCGAAAGGGTTAGGACCAAGTCCTTCATTCTTTCTGCCAAATTTTTCATCCAAGTGAGCCCATAACTCTCTTGGAGTTTCAACACCATCACGGTATTTGAATTTGAATCTTTGGTATGCACACAAGGAAAGCATCATTGTTCCAAAGGCCATGTCACCTTTATTCAACTAGTCAATATTCTCTTCAGAGATTTCGAACTCTCTTTCAAAATAACAATTAAAGAGATCATGGCTCTTCAAATATGCTATTATTTTTGGTTTCCATTCATCATAGTTGAATGGAGAAAGAAGAGGGATTCCTTCTAAATATGAATACATTGAAGCTGTAGAAGACCTGCAAAAACAATAGAGAATATATGCAACTGCTACTGCTGCAAAAATGCAGAAACTGTTGCAACTGCTGCACTCGAAATCTTGATAATAACCTGCAAAAAACTCTCAGGAATGGAGATAAACAATACTCTCAACATGCTCTGATACCATGTGAAAATCCTCACAGCAGATCTAAGAGATGATGTATACCTCAGAAGAGTAATTATGATTAAGCAGGAAAATAGAAGAAGAGTGAACAATACAGTATAATGAGCAACAGAATAATATGGTACAGTAGAACTCAGATAGAAGCAATAAAACTTCACACACACTAATTAATTAATCACAATATGGACAAATAAATAGTACAATGGTAGAGAGGATTCGAATGCCTAAGGTGGGAATTCGAATTAGCCTCTCAGAGTGATCATAAGATCAATAGAGTGTCATCAGAGCACAACTAGGTGTCCTCATGATCATCGGAGCACAACTGGAAGTCTTCATCATCATCAGTGGAGTCATCAATGCTCAAGTAACTGTCAACCATCAGTCAAACTAAGTCTGGTAGGTGTAACTGAGTGTAACTGACTGTAACTGAGTGTAACTGAGTGACAACTGGACTGGTAGGTGAAGAAGGGTGAGTTGCTTCCTAAAATCAAGGAAGAATGGGGCATTAAGCAACTGGAGGGCTAAAACTGAATAGTGAGAAGCTCCTGGGGGCTGGCTAACTGAGGGCTAGGTGTTGGACTGATGACTGGGATGCATGCAAACCCTAAAGGTGCATGCATGACTGAAAATGTAAATGATCAAAATACTGGTGGGACTAGGATGGAGTATAGGAATATCCTAACACTATTTGCATGCTCTAAAGAGTGCTGACGCTCTTCTGGTGTCATGGATTCATCCCATTGCTTCAAGAACAAGCCTTCCTGAGAACGACTAAGTGGGGATGGAAATGGCCTTGTTGGACTCTTGCCTTTATCTTGTTGTGAAGAGATGAATGCGCCTACACTGAACATATTGATTTGGGGCAAAGCTTGAGTATGGAACTCTTCTCTGGTTAACATACCAGCAACACAATTAAGATAACCAGGCTCATAAACAATGTCAAAATCAAAATTTTGTAGCCATAAAAAACATTTTAAAATCCTAGAACTATTCTCTGCCATAAGATTTTCATTCTTAAATATCCCAGGCATTATTTTCAAATCAGTTCTAACTAGAAACTTTACAGGCTTCAAAAATAAACAAAAATGATTGACTGTCTTTTTAACAGCCAAGATTTCTTTGTGATTGGATGGATAATTGATTTATGCATATTTAAATGATCCCAAGGCATAGCCACAAATATCTTCTCTCTCGCCATTCTTTTCAATTAGAACTCCACCCCATGCATTTTTCGAAGCATATGTTTCAATTACAAGATTACCAGTTCCTTGCTGAAGAGAGAGAGCGGGGAGTTGCTGCACTTTTGTTTTAATTTTCTGGACTGCAGCAGTCAAATCTGAAGACCATTTAGGGGGATTCTTTTTCAATCTCTTCTAAAGGATATGAATATCTTCAGCTTTCCATTTATATAATGTTCTGATGTAGTTGAGACTTCCTAGAAATCTATGAAGCTGAACTTTTTCTAATATCTGATATGGGAAATGTGAGAACACCTTTAATACATGGTCCTGAAGAATTACTTGCCCTTTGTTTATCTTGAAACCGAGAAACTCGATTTCAGTTTTTCTGATTTCCATCTTGCTCTTTGAGAGAACAAGACCATGCTTATAAACTAAATGATAAAATTATTGTAAATGATTTAAATGATCTTGCAAGTTCCTAGAACATATTAGGATATCATCTATGTACACTAATTCCCATCTCTTTTCTCTGAAAATTGTTCGGATTTTCCTATACTCCATCCTAGTCCTACTAGCTTTCCAGTCATCTTCATTTTCAGTCATGCATGCACTTTTAGGGTTTGCACGCATTATTTAGGGTTTCCATGCATTTGCATGCATCCCAGTGATCAGTCCTAGCACCTAGCCCTCAGTTAGCTAGCCCCTGCAACTTCTTCCTAATCAGTTTCATCCCTCCTAGTGCCTAGTGCGCCCTCCTTTCACCTACTGCATGAGAGAGGCGCACTTCTTCACCTACCAGTCCAGTTTTGTTCAGTTAATAAGAGTTCTCTCCTTGATTTTAGGCTTGACTCATTCTTAACCTTATCACTCCGATGGACCTCCAGTGTGACTAGATAGCCTATTCTGACTCCAGTTAGCTACATGAGCGCCCTCCACTGAGCCTCCTTCACTACATTAGTGCTTTCATGTGCCAGTTACAGCTACCACATTCAGTTAGACTTAGTTTGACTTCTGGTTGACTATTACTTATGCATTGATGACTTCACTAATGATGAGTTGGACTCCTAGTTATGACTTGATGACACTCCACTGATTATGGATCTGTCCATGTAGGCTAATTCAAATCACACCTAGTGTATTTGAATCCTGAGCATTGTATATTTACCTTTTTACTATTCAGATTAATGTAACATGTGTAATTATTCTGCCTCTATCTGAGCTCCTTTGGATCTATGTTCTTCTGCTCTATTCTTCTTCTGTCATTCCTAAATTCTTTCATTGTGAGGTTTACATCATCTCTTTGGATATACTGTGAGCATCTTCACATGGTATTAGAGCCATTTGAGAGTATATTCTACCTCCATTCTTGAGAGTTTTTTGCAAGTATTTCGAAGTTCCAGCAGTTGCAACAGCAGATTCAGCAATTTCATTGTTGCACTCGTTCCAGCAGTCAAGATGAGCAATTCGAATGCTCCTTCTCCTCCTATAATTCTCACTCCCTTCAATTACTTCGAATGGAAGAGTAGTATGAAAATACACTTGAAGTCTAGAGGGTTTTCTAGAATAGTTAAGGAAAAAGATGCCATACCACATACAGTTGTAGAGAGAACCAAGCATCTAAATAAAATGGATGAAGCCTTTGGATTCATATGCCTTCATATGTTTGATGATCTACTGTTTCATGTTGAAGGATTGAAGTCTCCAAATGAGTTATGGACAAAATTGGAGAGTCTGTTTGGCAAACAAGATGGGCTAAGAGGCCACATTCTCGAAAATGAATTGGTTGCCCTACAATCGAGCAATTTCGAGAGCATTCAATAGTTCTTCTCAAAATTTCACAAATTGGTTTTACAATGCAAGCACTGTGGCATCACTAAAAGTGATGAGCAATTGGTACTCTCCGTATTGAGCAAACTTGGATCTCAATTTTCTGCCTTTGTATCTACTTTCCATTCTATTCGAATGTCAATCCCTGGATGGAATTTTTCCACCTTAAAAGACTTTGTTGAAGCTCTCATTCAAGAAGAGGACAAACTGATTCAAATGGGTGCCATCAAGGCCTCCAAAGATCTAGCTCTTCTAGTTGGAGAAGCAAGTGGAGCGAATGCAAAGGGGAGGAAAAAAGACAAGGACAAGAAGCCATCTAAATCCAAAAGTGACAAACACAAGAGACCTAATTGCTCCTATTGCAAGAGAGGAAACCATCCTGAGAAAGCTTGCATGCACAAGAAAATAGACCTACTAACCAAGCTTCTTGAACAAAACAAAATTGTTATTCCAAAAGAAGCAAAGATGTCTGATCCTGGAAGTGGATCTGATGATTACCATGCATTGATGGCTGGTTTTTCAAAATCAAAACCCCTCCTCATAGATTCTGGAGCCTCCAACCACATGGTTGCCTCTGAAGAATCTTTTTCCTCTTTAGATATCAAAGATGGGCCTACTATTCACATGTGAGACAACTCTCAAATTTCTGCCAAAGGATTGGGTACAGTACATATGGAGCATGGTAAGTTCAAAAATGTTTTATTTGTTCCTTCTCTAACAACTAATTTGTTATCAATATATCAGATGACTCATACAGGATCACCAAAGCAAGTAACCTTTGGTTCAAACACAGTAGAGATTACAGAGATCTCCACTGTAAAGATTATAGCGAATGGGGTTGCTAATCATGCCTCTAAGGCATATGAGTTCTCTCACTTCATGCCCTTCTCTCTGACTATTCCTTCAGATTCTGATCAAGATCAGAGTGACTCCTCTTCTGATGAAGAAGAAGATCAAGATTTTGATGTTGAGATCATAGGTCAAGAAGATTCAGATCCAGAACCAACACATATTCTCAGTCCAACTTCGAGGTCAATATGGGCTCACACAGTCCTTGCTACTACTGAGAACACAGTTGAGGATTCATCTATTCATAGAAATACCAGACTTCAGCATCATGCCAACCTTGCATTATGCCATCTACCTCTCCATGAGATATGCAGCATGATGATGGGGTTCTCTCTTCCATCACTTGGGAAGACTCCTCATGTTCCATTCGCTCCAGTTGCAGAAAGAATTCTTGAGAGACTTGCTTCATCCAATACATCCTCTACACAATGGAAGGCACATCAGAAGACTAGATCCACATATAGCACCTATTTTGGCATCCTACAGGGGATCAACTTGTCAAGTTTTTTGCAGAAGTTTTCACTGATGAAAGCTTCCTTCTTTTCTGCTTAGTATGATGGTTCTTTGAGTTATTTACTGTTCTTTTGAGGGGGGGTATTTTTCCCATGAGGTTTTCCCCATTTCCTCGGTTTATGGACAGTTCTTTATTTTTCTATCTTATTTGATTTTATGGGTGACCTTTGGTCCTAGTTACCAGGGCCCAGGATGGATTAAGGGGGGGGTGTTAGGATTTTCCTATACTCCATCCTAGTCCTACTAGCTTTCCAGTCATCTTCATTTTCAGTCATGCATGCACTTTTAGGGTTTGCATGCATTATTTAGGGTTTGCACGCATCCCAGTCATCAGTCCCAGCACATAGCCCTCAGTTAGCTAGCCCCCGGAGCTTCTTCCTGATCAGTTTTAGCCCTCCTAGTGCCTAGTACGCCCTCCTTTCACCTACTCCATGAGAGAGGCTCACTTCTTCACCTACCAGTCCAGTTTTGTTTAGTTAACAAGAGTTATCTCCCTGATTTTAGGCTTGACTCACTCTTAACTGACCTTATCACTCCGATGGACCTCCAATGTGACTAGATAGCCTGTTCTGACTCCATTTAACTCCATGAGCGCCCTCCACTGAGCCTCCTTCACTACATTAGTGCTTCCATGTGCCAGTTACACCTACCACATTCAATTAGACTCAATTTGACTTCTGGTTGACTATTACTTGTGCATTGATGACTTCACTGATGATGAGTTGGACTCCTAGTTATGACTTGATGACACTTCACTGATTATGGATCTGTCCATGCAAGCTAATTGTATTCGAATCCTGAGCATTGTGTATTTACCTTTTTACTATTCAGATTAATGTAACATGTGTAATTATTCTGCCTCTATCTGAGCTACTTTGGATCTATGTTCTTCTGCTCTATTCTTCTTCCGTCATTCCTAAATTCTTTCATTGTGAGGTTTACATCATCTCTTTGGATCTACTGTGAGCATCTTCACAAAAATATCCTCCATTCTCTTCTGGAATTCAGAGGGGGCATTGTTTATTCCAAAAGGTAAGACTTTCTATTGGTATTGGCCATGGGGAACAACAAAAGCAAACTTAAACCTATATTTTGCTTCAATCCCAATTTGATAGAAACCAGATTTCAAATCAAACTTACTAAATATAGTACATCCAGCAATCTGTTGCAGAAGAATAGCTTTATTAGGTAATGGATACCTAATTTTCTGGAGCACTGCATTGAGAGGTTTATAATTCACAACCAGCCTTGGCTTACCTCTCTTAATCTTTGAGTGTTTGTTGACAACAAAGGCTCTGCAAGCCCATGGACTCTTAGAGGGTTCAATTAACCCTTTTGAAAGCAACTCTTTAATTTCACTAGCACAAAATTCTCTCTCAGAGGGAGACACCAATCTAGTAGAGGATTTCATTGCTTTAAGTTTTACCAGAGGGTCAAAAGGAAGGGAAACAAATTATTTTTCTCTGGTCCAGAAAGCATTAGGGATTTCTGAAGTGCAGTCTTTCTCAAGCTTTTCAGAGATATCAGCAAGGGCCTTGTCCTTATGCATTTCTGCGTAGGAAATGCATCTCTCCATTTTAAACAATTCTGCAATGTTTGTTTTAGACTCAATTCTTTTCACATGGATTTTGCATTTCAAATGAGCTTCAAAGGATAAAGGACAAGAAACTGGCTTTCCTTTTATGGTACATTTAAACAACATCTTAACAATGTCAAAAGTAATAGGGCTCACTCTATTTAGGAATTCAGAGCCTAATATACAATCTTCTTTTATACTATCCACCCTATTCAAGGATAAAGCTTCTGTACATCCTTCTATTTGAATAGGAAAGTCTGTTACTCTACCCAAAATTTGTACAGAGGTACCTTCTATAGCAACTCCATGTTCTGAAGCCTTCTCCCAATAGAATGAAGGGATTACACTTCCTTTTGCTAAATTCATCTGAAAACCTGAATCAATCATGCAATCTAACTTATAGGGCTTGAACTCTTGAGGACAAAAAGAAACTTGAATGTACATTTTAGGACCTGTGAAAAGTCCTAAGGAAGGTTCAGGGAAAAGAGCATCTTCTTTTGAATCTTTATTTTCATGCTCAGGGCTCTTAAGAGCTATGTCATATTGTTGGCACATCTCATATTCAGAAGACTAATACTTTTCTTTGACTGTCGCTTCAAGCATTCTTTTCAAATCTTCAATTTCCCTTAAAAGCTTCCTAAGGAAATTATGTTTTTCTTTGATTTGCAGGCGAAGCAGATTTTCTTGATCTTTTCTGAACTTCTACCTATCCTCATGCTCTGCAGGATAGTGCTTATATAAATTTGCAGAATTGTAGAATGCATGATGATGGGAAGGAGAGAGTTTGCCTTCTTATGATTGCTTTTCTTTTCCTTTAAGTAATGATAGTAGCTTTTTCTTTTCTTCCTTTAATTCTCCTCTGAGAATATACTCAAAAACAGGAATCTCGGATAGTTGGTGATCAATTGCAGCTAATCGTTGTTGAGAAGATGGTTTTGTTGAGGCAAAAGACATATAGCAAGAAAAATAAAAGTCTGGAGGTCCCTCAAACCCCCCCAAATTTTCTTCCAAGGCGGAATCAGAGTCGGAAGTGGAAGAATCAGAACTGGAGGGAGCAAATTTATTCATATGGATATCGGAGTCATTATCAGAAGAATAATCATCATCATGGAGAAACATAATTTCTCCAAAAGGATGCTGGTCTTTTTCACAAAAATAAATATCCCACCAAGATGGATCTAGTTGTTCGGAGAAAGCCGCAAGCTTTGGTTTGGATTTCTTTTGTGGACATTTGTTTGCCCAATGACCTTTATTTCCACAAATAAAACATTTTTCTTTGTTTGTTGGCTCAGACCTTTTTCTGACATAAGATTTCTTATAGAATGGGTTTCTAAATTTTTTCGTATAAGACTTGTGAGTCTTATGCTTGTAGGCTTTGTCAAGATGATATCTAGGAGTACTTGTATGAAATCCTTTCTTTTTCTTCTTGCAGTGGCAGGATTCTTTTCCGAAATGCCCTCTATTGTAAGCACCACAACCCCAATCAGGCATTTTTGCGACATCTTTACAGAAACTAGGAGAATACATAGATTGGTGCCTTTTGAAATCCCGACTGAATCTCTTTTCTAGGTAATGTTCTTGCCAAGTTCCCATGATAGAAGCATGGAGTTGTGCTAATGAGAGTCTGCGAAGATTAATCTTCGTATCTTTAAGAAATTATTCCACAGCATCTGTAATATGACCAGGAGAACTTCTAAGATAGTGTTTCAAGTATGTTGGTTCACCAGATTTTCCAGAAGAGATAAGAAGGTTCTACATATAGCAGAAGTATTTCTCACTTTGACTCAGGTCACAAATTCTTGCAGACATTAATAAAGAAGCCAGGTGCTCATAGTCTTCTTTATCGGCAAAGCCATAGAATTAGTTTCCCAAAGCATGCAGTATCTGTTGATTTGCATCATCAGCATCCAAAATATCATATTTTGCTTCTTTTGGTAGCCACCGCCACCATTCATGTGCTAAACCAGATAATCCAGCTATTAACTGTAAAGCTAATTGTTGACCAGGAATATTTGAATCTTGGGTCTTTTTATATAAAAACCATTGGCCAAGAAGTTGTATGGCTGACTTTATTTCTACTCGCGACTGACATTGGGTATTCATAACAAGTTGCTCAAGCATCTGTGACATCAGGTTATTCATTCCATTTATTCCAAAATGGAATTTGTGAGGAGCGGAAGAGGCATCTTGCATGTCTAAATCAAAAGTGGGAGGAGGAGGAGCTGAAAAGGAGGAAGAACCAACTTCATGGCTGACCCCTGAACTATTTTGTGTATCTTCTGTGTGAGAGGGGAATTTAAGCATAGCCATATATCTTTTAGGTAATGCCTTAGGAATTCTATGGAATTGACTTACTAAGATTTTTATTTCTTGGAATTCTTCTTCATCTTGACCAAATTTAAAATCTGGTCTTTCATCCTCATCTTGGACACTCATCATACCAAACGAGTAACTTTTAAAGTGTTGTCGTTGGTGTCCTTTTAGTGCAAGATCCATTGTTGCTTGGCTGACCGAGCCAGTTTTCTTTTTCAATACTTGAGTTTTGGTCAAAAGCTTACCCAATACATTCATCATTTTCTCTGTCTTGTCACTGGCTGTATTTATTGCAGTTTTTATCTCTTCTGTATCATGCAACAAATGATCTAGAAGGTCTAGTTTGGTTTGGAGCATTGATATCTTATCATGCTCATCCTTCATTGTTTTCTTTATCTAAATGATATCCATGGCCATATCATCCAGATTTTTTGTTTTGAGATGTTGTTGCAAATTGCCATAGTTGGCAAGCTTTATTTCATCTGAGACAATTTCAGAAGGAATAGAAGATTTATAGGGCGTGAATTATTTTTTAATTTTCCCATCAGTTGAAAACTGTCTAAAGGGAACCTCTGGAATATTTCTTCCAAGGACAAATGACCTATCAACTTTAGCAGAGGTGATTTCCATACCAGAGCCATTCCTAGGTGAAGATGAAAACATATAGAAACTCGAGAGTTCTCTATTCTGATCATGTTTTAATCTCTGGATTATTTTCTTGCAGGCTTGACAGTCTGAGTGTTGACCTTTATGTTTAGTGTCATAGACCATAGAAAAGGATGGCTAAGCTGAAGTAGAAGAAGCAAGTTCATGCCTATTTGACTTAAAATCAGCATTATTCACAGAAGGGGTCCTGAGAAGAGGAGAAGTAAAACAAGGAGTAGGATGGCCTTCAGGGATTCGGAATGAGTGGGAGGATCTATCAAAAGAAATTGGGGTATTGAGAAAAGACTCTATTTTCTGTACATAAATATCTTGGTTCCTTAGCTCTTTATATTTCACTTCCCATTGTCTAGGTTAGTTTATTCTCATCCAGTCAAAAGTAACTGGAGTGGTTTGTTTATATTTATCTATCTCCACCATGTTGTGCAGGTGCGAGATCTGATGGACCTTAGACCGGAGAGGGGGAAGAGTATCATTCCCAAATCGGACAAGAACACAGGCTTTGAGTTGTATGATCTTGCAGCCAGAATCCATTTTAAAGCCACGTGGTAATATATATGCTTTAATTAAATCATAGATATAGGGATCCTCAAAGCTGACAGAATACTTAGGAAAAATAGTGCCAAAACACGGGCCATTATGTAAAGGAGCGGTAAAGCCTCCGATGATGGCATCAGAAAAATCGATATGCCGAGTGTTTATGGATACACACAAAGAAGAAACAGGAAGATAGGGGCAAACTAATGGACCAAGGCCAAGTTTAATTGCACCAAGATGGGCGTACTTATATCTCTGGGTTTTATCCCAATCTATTTGGGACTTATCTAACAAATTAATATGCACCGGCTCATCTTTATCTATAAAAGAAACATCAACAGAGCTAACTTTGATTTTAGTGTGAGTTTTATATTGCCACCATGATAACTTATAAACATCAGAAGGTAATACGGCTGGTAATTGCCAATTTTCGGAAGGATTTAAATCCTGGATATTGATTATGGAAGAAGATGTAGAAGTCTCTTATTGAAAAGAGGAACATCTTCCAGCTAAAGATATGTATGTATCGTTGTCTGTCTGACAATCTAAGGTTTGGAGCGGGACTGAATCCATGGAAGGGTCCATGTAACACTTACCTTTATCGGGCAGTAAATGGGAAAATCGCTCGCAAGGGTTCCTACAATTCTTAATCAAAGAAACAACAGAGGATTTACGGCGCCTATCCACGACCATGACCTCACCACAACTCGGACACTCGTTTTCCCAACACAGAACCTTCACTTCAAAGATAAGGAAATGGGTGAAAGACTGTAAACAAAAATGCAGAGATACATCAACTCATATAGCAGATAGTCCAACGCTTTCTTTTCAGGGGAAGCAACTGAGGGATTCCTCAAAGCTGTTAGAATATGGTGTCGCCAAGAACTCCTCTTTGAGCCTGGTTTTGCGTCTGCCTGGAGGTGTTGAGGGTTTTTGAAAGCCCTCTTCATCGACCTCTTACAAAGACACAGTCAGGCCCATGGAGCCGAGACTCATAGTTTGATCTCCCTCTTTGCCCAGGACATATATTGTGGAGAAAATGGAAGAGATTCCTGCTCTGGAAATCTCAAATCTGGAGGTAAAACATATTTTCTCTTCTTTACAATCTAAGGCAGTTATATGCAGCTTCAATGGTTTCTGGCCTGTGAAAATTTTAGTGGATAAACTTGTTAAATCCCTGTTATTGATTTTGATTGGAAAACTCTGTAGGTTCTCTTGGATTTTGTACATACATGCTTGTTGTAGCTGATCTCACATATTTGGCCTTTGATCTCACATAATGCAAATAAATTATATGTTGCTTCTGTAGGAATTCTTTTATTATGAAGCATCGGGAATGTCATTCAATCATTCAATTCGACTCCCACGATGTCCATCCCTATTCCATAACCCATTGAAGTTGTCCTTGGTGGGCATATAGATCAAGCTCTGATTCCACCTGTAGAAGTCAATTCTTCACCAAATAACATGTCCTAAAGCCTCTTGCACAAAACGAAGTTGTGCTCTGGTTTTGGTCCCTATAATTCGCCAAATACATATGTACCACGTCAAAAAATATCCTAGCAAAATAAGTACAATTTTTTCTCTGACAATATTCCCTAAATCTTCAATATGCAATTACCCAATAGTGAGCCAACAGAACCCAGATGCAATGGATCAAAGGAATGTCTAACAGACATGTGTAATGAGCTTGTGTTGATCCGAGATCAGATTATTCATTTCATTTTGGATCTCAGCCAAAAAGATAACACTAATGTATATATCAATTACTACTAAAACTGTAAGGATTATATTAAACATACCTTGGTCTGAAAAACGGTTTTAAAATCTTGCTCGGACAACCTTGGACATGAACAGGATCTAACAGTTGACCACCAATCATGTTTTTGAACGGAACCCATCTAAGGTCAAATATCATTTTTTGTCGATCTGGTAGCAAGAGGCCAATAGATTGAAACTGTGAAGATGGGTCAAGTTGTCAACATCCTACCATTGTTAAGACTTCAACATTTTGCAGAAGATATGCAATGTTATGTGTAATTAATTTGGACAGCTATCAATCCAGTGCAACAAACTAAAGGAAATTGTAGAAAAAAAAAGCCTTTTCCCGAGCAGCCTGATGGTTGAAATTCATGAAGTTAACAAAAGAAATTTGGGCTCTAAATATTCCACCAGTTATTTGTCTATTTTCCCAACATTGAGAGGTGCTTCCATTGCTTGTCCATTCACAGACTTTGGTTCTGAAATTCATGTAGGAAGCCCATTGACCGAGAGAATAGTGATATACAAAAAAAACATAGACATAATATAAAGTCGTACCTTACCTTAATATGCGCAATTAGGGGCATTGTTCGATGTTCATCCCAATCATTGTTCTCCTTGGCCTTCACCTTCAATCATGAGGCCCAACCCTTTGATAATAATACAAAGAAAAATTGGTTTCGAGAATAAAGAAGCGACGTCCCCCCTCTCTAGCTGCTTAGAACGAAGGACAATAAATCGCCTTTAGCAAGAGAATTCAGAGAATTTTTTCACTGCTAATCACGAGGGAAATGATTTGGATGGAACCTAGGTGGATTTCTCCATTCCTGTTCGCTCCTCCTTTGCCATGGTTAACTGTGCATGCATGCTTGTTCGCTCCTCCTTTGACATGCTTAACTAGTGCATGCTCCATCCTTCTCATTTTGTTATTTCGTATTAACTCTATTTGTTCTTCGTTGCTATGGTTGGTGAGGCCTATGCATGGCACTCGTAAGATCAATCACTAGACTATTAAGTGCAACTCCACTTGTTTCCATGAAGTGATTTTGGTATACATGTTTGTTTTATGTTCCCCGACGGTGGCCTAGGGCATGCGAGCTACACATTTTCCCTGGATACCGTGTCTTGAAAATCCTAAGCCTAGGACAGGTGCCATATCATTGAAATAGGTTTAAATAATTGGAAATTAGTTGGCCTTTATTTACTCCCTTTGAAAATTTTCTCCCTATTCGCTATCTTATTTATTAACTCTTCATTATTAAAACTTCTAGAATATGAGAAAGAAAAAAGCTAAGTTCATGATCTCAAAGAGGGAGGAGCTAATCTTCCTGGGGAAAAATAACCCCAAGTTATTTTGGAAGGAACTTCAAACGAGAAAGAAACAAACTGACAACAACATTACGGCTTATCAATGGTTCGAATATGCAAGGCAGCTTTATGAGAAAGATTCTAAGTTTGACCCTCCCCCCTTGGTCAACACTACTACTAAGCTCTTCACCGTGCAAGAAATCGAGGTGGGTATTAAGAAGTTGGGTGTTGGAAAAGAAAAAGATATAGTTGAACTTCAATCAAAATATCTAAAGTGGGGTTCAAAAACTCTTGCACCTCACATTATGAAAATTTTCAACAACATAATTCAGCAAGGGTTCCCTACAGATTGGACAACCAGTCTAGCAATACCTCTTTTCAAGAGTGGTGATGTCAATAATCCCTCCAACAATAGGACCATAATGATAAACCCCTTGTTTGCAAAGTTGTCTGGTAGTACGCTGGAAAACAGAATTTGCAAGTGGGCGGAAGAGGGTGATAAGTGTGCTAAAGGGCAAGCAAGATTCAGACCTAAACACTCCATGATTGATCACGGTATAACTTTAAGACACATCATTGAAAAAGTGTGGGAAAAAAAAAAGGAAGCCTTTTGTTGCTTTGTCGATTTCAAAAAATATTTTGACATGGTCCATAGGGATAAGCTTTGGCATAGAATGGAGGAACATGGGGTCCATATGCATCTTAGAGCAGCCGTCCATAGACTATATGAGGAGGTTAAAGTCAAAATCAGAACGTCAGCTGGCATCTCTGAAAGTTTTAGGAGCGATATCGGGGTCAAACAAGGGTGCCCTTTGTCCCCTGCGCTTTTTGGTTTATATATCAACAAACTTGAAGAGTGGTTAAACCTACAAGATGGTGATGATGCTCTTTTGGGAGAGTTTGTGATAAGGCTTCTTTTGTATGCAGACGACCTTATTTTGATTGCTAAATCCGCTCTTGGGTTACAAGAACATTTACTTTCCCTTAATCTATTTTGTATAACAGTGGGGATGCAAGTCAATACTAGCAAGACAAAAGTGGTAGTTTTCTCTAGCAAAAGAAAACATAACCAACACCAGTTCTACTTTGAAGGAAACAATCTCAAAGAAGTAGCAGATTACAAGTATCTCAGAATTGACTTCAACAAAAATTTAAGTTGGGAAAACTGCAGAAAGAAAAGAACTTTGGGAGGCTGGAAAGCATTCTATGCTTTCTATGCTTTCCAAAATAGGTGTTGAGAGGCAGACCTATGGAATTGGAAAACTACGCAAACTCTTTTTGGGCTTTTAGTGAACCCAGTGATTCTCTATGGCTGTGAAGTATGGGCCAGCAGCACATCTGACTTACAATGGAAGCAAATTGAAAAGATTCAAAAGCGCTTGATTACAAACAAGTTTAAAATTAAAAGTTTAGTCCCTTATGATATCATGTTGAGTGAAATGGGGGTTGCTCCTATCGAAGCAATTGCTATGGTGCGACTCATAAGATATCTAAAAAGAATTGAGCAAATGGAGGACAACTGATGGCCTGAGGTCGTTTTCAATGACACATTGTGCGAAAGAAAGAAGACGTGGATGCAACAAAATATTAAATGGCTTAGTAAATGGGATATTTACTTGAACATGTGCCCTGTGAACAATAAAGAGATAAAGGAGTTAGTTATTGATAGGTTCCACAAGTGAGCTTGGGATAAAGGGTTGGGGAGAAAGAAGGACTATTATATTGAAGAGTTTAACCCAACCTACAACCACCATCAAAAAGCATACATAGGGGCCAATATACCTTGGAGAGCCAAAATACTTATTTCTCAATTAAGAACCAATTCCCATCAACTCCGTTGTGAAACTAGGCGGTAGAAAATACCAAAGGAAGCTTGGGAAGAAAGGGTGTGTATATTTTGCACTTCCGGAAAAGTGGAAATAGAAAAACATTTTATTTTCGAGTGTGAAGCCTTCAAAGACAGTAGGGCCAACTATGCAAATATCCTAACAGCTAGCTCTTGGGATAACCTATTCAGTGAGGGGATCGTGGAGAAATTGGGGGCACTCATCATCAATTTGAACAAGAAAAGAGTTGAGTTGCAGAAATCGGGGGGTGAAGTAGTCTGTCCCATAGGCTATTATTAGCCTCGTGGACGTTAAAATAATTTCTTTCTTTCTTTCTTTCTAGTTTCAAATTCGGGTTTACTTCCAATACTATAATTTTGCTTTGAGCAGTCTTTCTTTAATAGCTACTTCTTTTGATTCTTCCCTCGCAGTGACCACTGTCATCACGCAGTAGAGGTATCCTAGACTATATTCAAGATGTGGGATATGCTCGTGCAACAAGGAATGGCAAAGGCACTGGCAGGGAAGATAAAGAAACCCTCAGATATATCAGATGAAGACTGGGAGGAGATGGATCAAAGAGCTCTCAGTGCTATTCGTTTGTGCTTGGTCGACGATGTTTTATTTAACATCATGTATGAAACTACAACAGTAGGTCTTTGAACAAAATTGGAAAACTTGTACATGACTAAATCCTTGACGAATAAAATTTTTCTGAAGCGGTAGTTATTTACCTTGCGTATGAAAAAAGGTACAAAAATTTCAGATCATTTGAATACATTCAATACTCTTATTTGTCAGTTGGCTAGAATGGATGATAACATTCAATCTAAAGACAAGGCAATTTTACTGTTGTTCTCTCTACCTGAGTCTTGAGTACATTTTGTAACCTCTATCAGTTTAAGTTCTACCGAGTCTATTATCTTTGATGATGTTGTGGGAACTTTGATTTCTGAGGAAACTCGAAAGAAAACTAGTCTTGAAACCTCGACATCAGAAGTAGTGGTGGCCAGAGGAAGAACCAGTGAAAGAGGACAATATTCGAGGGGTGCATCAAGACCAAATTCGAAGGGAAAAAAGAGTAAATTGAAGTGTTGGTATTGCAATAAAATAGGACACCTTAAGAAAGATTGTTGAAAATGGAAGCAAACATCTAAGGAGGAGGACTCTACAAAAGAGGCAAACATAGCCGAAAAGGATTCATGTATGATCGATGAGGTATTATCTACATATAATGTCTCACAATACCATTATGACTAGTTAATTGATTCTGGCGCATCCCATCACATGTGTCTTCATAGAAATTGGTATTCCACATACCAATCTATAGATGATAGGGTAGTTTATATGGGAAATAATGTTTCACGTAAAATTGTTGGGATAGGGAGTATCAGAATAAAAATGTATGATGGGACTGTTAGGACACTAACAGATGTGAGGAATGTACTTGAACTTAGGAAGAACTTGATATCAATGGGATTTTTAGATGTTGTTGGTTCCAAATTTACAGTTCTAGGTTGAGTTATGAAGATATCGAAAGGTATCTTGGTTGTCATGAAGGAAAACAGAGTCGGGAACCTATATAAACTTGAAGGGAGGACGAAAATCGATCACACAACAGTAGCATCAGTTGGTGCAGCATACTTCACTCGTTTATGGTATCAGCGATTAGGTCATATGAGCGAAAAAGGAATGAAGGTACTTGTTGATCGAAAGTTGCTTCCTAGTTTAAAATCTATAGATTTGAAGTTTTGTGGGCATTGTATTTATGGTAAACAAGCTAGACAAAAATTTAAATTTGGAAAACATACCAGTAGAGGTATCCTAGACTATATTCATTCTGATCTGTGGGGTCCATCTCCTAAAATTTCTTATGGGGGATCATCATATTTCATCAGTTTTATAGATGATTACTTGAGGAAAGTTTGGATCTATTTATGAAAGAGAAAAAGTTGATGTTTTCGATATATTTAAGCAGTTTAGAGCTTTGGTTGAAAAGAGCACTGGTAGGTTCATTAAATGTCTTAGAACAGATAATGGAACTGAATTTACTTCTAAGGAGTTTGATAATTATTACAAGAAGGATGGGATCGAGAGACATAAAACCACGTTTAAACTCCACAGCGGAACGGTGTTGTTCAACTCATGAACATGGCTCTTCTTGAAAGAGCAAGGAGTATGCTCATTAATGCAAAGTTGCAGCAGGAATTGTGGGGAGAGGCATTGCTTACAGCTTGTTACTTGGTCAACCGATCACCATCAACAGAAATTGACTACAAAATTCCAGAAGAGGTATGGACAGGTCAACCATGTGATTATTCTAATATTAGAGTATTTGGTTGTGAATCCTATGCACTTATTCTGAAAAATCAGCGTTCCAAACTTGATCCTAAATCAAGCAAATTGATCTTTGTTGGATACGATGATGGTATTAAGGGATATAGATTGTGGAATCCTACTGCCCACAAAATCATCATTAACAGATATGTAATATTTGATGAACTTTCTCTATCAAATTTAGATGTAAGTAATGATTTGAAACATGCTAATGTACCACAGTTACAATAAATTCAGTTCGATACTCAATCATATATGGGAAGGAATCATGAGGATGTCCACGAGGAGGATATTCATGAGGAAACTCCTCAGGAGGATGAGCAAACGGAAACATATCAAGAAATAGAGGAATTGCCACAGCAAACTCTACGAAAATCTACACGGGTCAGGACTTTTCCAAAGAGGTATGATGATTTTGTCACATCTGTTGCTTTAATTTCTAATGAAGGAGAACTTACAGTTATGAGGAAGCATTAGAAATGTTTGACAGTGACAAATGGAAACTTGCAATGAAAGAAGAAATGGATTCTTTGGCAAAGAACAAAACATGGGATCTTGTGGAACTCCCTGAGAGTAGGAAAGTGGCTGGTTGCAAATGGGTGTACAAATTGAAGAAAGGAGTTGATGACATTGTTCGACCAAAGTACAAGGCCAGACTAGCTGCAAAAGGGTTTTCTCAAAAAGCAGGTATTGACTTTCATGAGATTTTTTCACCAATTGTGAAACTTGTTTCTATCAGAATTCTGATTAGCACTAGTTGCCTTATATGATTTGGAGTTAGAGCAGCTAGATGTCAAGACAACTTTCTTACATGGGGATTTAGATGAGGAAATTTTCATGGAACAACCAGAAGGGTTCGTTCAGAATCGCAACAAGAGGTTTGTTTGCAAGCTCAGAAAACCTTTGTATGGCTTGAAGTAGTCTCCCAGGAAATGGTACAAGAAGTTTGATTCTTTCATGGTGAGCCAAAATTTTACCAAAAGTGAGTATGATCATTGTGTATACTTTAAAAAGTTGGAAAATGACATGTTCATTATTTTGGTATTGTGTTGATGATATGCTTGTCGCAAGCAAAAGCATGTTTGAAATTAGCAGGTTAAAGGCTCAGTTGGCTAGTATGTTTGATATGAAAGATCTAGGAGCAACAAATCAGATCTTGGGCATGCAAATACACAGAGACAGAAAAAATGGCAAGCTGTGGTTGTCACAAAAGAAGTATGTGGATAAAATACTTCAGAGATTCAGTATGAATAAGGTGAAATTAGTTAATATCCCTTTAGCTTCTCATTTCAAGCTTTCTTCAGGTTTGAGTCCTAGTAGTGATGAAGAAAACAAGTATATGTCTCGTATACCATATGCTAATGCAGTAGAAAGTTTGATGTATGTGATGATAAGTACAAGACCATATATTTCACATGCAGTTGGTGTTGTTAGTAGATACATGGAAAATCTAGGAAAAGAGCACTGGGTAGCAGTGAAATGGGTGCTTCGATATCTTAGAGGCACAAGCAATTATTGTATCACCTTTGATGGTTGCAGTGATGAAGTCTGTGGTTATGTTGATTCTGATTTTGCAGGTGACTTGGACAAGAGGATATCCACTTCAAGTTATCTCTTTACTCTTGCAGGTGGAGCTATTAGTTGGATGTCAAAGCTTCAGAATATTGTTGCTTTATCCACTACATAGGCAGAATATATAGGTGCTTCACATGCTTGCAAAGAGGCAATATGGTTAAAAGGTTTGTTGGGTGAGTTAGAAAAGGTTCAAAACATTATAAAAGTTTTCTGTGATAGTCAAAGTGCTATTCATTTGGATAAAATCCAACTTATCACAGTAAGACAAAACACATTCCTATAAAATACCATTTTGTAAGACATGTTATTGATGAAGGTGGAGTGGTCCTTGAAAAGGTCCACACTCAAAAGAATAGTGCAGACATGTTCACAAAACCAGTTACTTTAGAGAAGCTACGATGGTGCTTAGCTTCTCTTGGCTTGCGAAAAAATTGATGAACAAAGCAATGAGCAAGGTATCAGGTAAACTATTGTTGGAAACGGGTGACAACCAGTTCTCCCGGTGATTGTGTAACTGTCTAACCGAGTAACTAAGTTTGGTCAGTTATGAGTAACTATGTAATAAATGCATTTATTTCTTGTATTCTCGTAGGAGAATATATTGATGAGAGCTGTTGTAATCTTCATGTTCTAAATAATAAGAGAACTGATACCATTTCTCCATGGATGTTTCCCTCTCGAGGGTTTTACCACGTAAATATCTGTGTACATTTTTTAATGTGTTTGCCATCATTTCCTATCTCATTTAATTTCTTCAGCTGCATTATAATGAACAATCACAATAAAGGCATTCATATTATAGTAGACGAGCCCATTTTTTTATAATTTGTAATTTATAATAATATTATAGAGGCGTTCGCTTTCCCGTTTTCTCTTTTTGAACACATCACAAGCCCAATAGTCTATCTTATTAATATCAAGAAATTTAAGAAATTTTATTTCCCATCTTTTTCCCAAATAAAATATTCAAATCAAATACTTCCTTATGATGTCGTCCGAAAACCAAATTTCCAAATTATTCTCCTGGGACGATATTCATTTTAAAGCCTTGTTTGAATTATTTTCTTAATTTTCTTAATTTTTAATATATTATTTAAATATTTAAATTTATTTTGATTTGTATATGTTATTATATTACACTATTACACTGTAGAATACGAATGACTTCTTGATGCAATTAGGTTAACATGGTTTATAAGATTAAGCAAATTTCACTTACGACAAAGAGGTGGTGTACCTTTGTAATCCTAAGTTGTAATTAGATTGATAAAAGAAACATATCATCAACAATAATGACCTTTAGTCTCTATTGAACTCCTCTGGGTTATTTTCTTTCACAAGCAGAAGCACTAAGACTCTTGGTGCACATGCACAACCAGAAGCACCTATACAATGACAGGAGTAGAAGAGCTATGATTCTTTCACTATGTGGTAGGCATCTAAATATTCATTGTCCTTTGTTAATTCCAAACACTATCTCTTTGCAAAGCAATGAAATTGACAGGAGTATAAGAACTATGATTCTTTCAATATGTGGTAGGCATCTAAATATTCATTGTCCTTTGTTAATTCCAAACACTATCCCTTTGCAAAGCAATGAAATTAGTGGCCAATCTTGTATTTCCATGCAATAACTCTTAGTTTCAAATGCCTATACAAATCTGCGGCCAAGCAAAGGTTTTTGTATGAACTTCACAATCTGTTCCTTTTGCAATAGAAGTTTTGCCCAGCCAAATATGATAAATCTCTCCATAGAAGATTCATCCAATGCATTGCACATGGCATCCAAAGCGGTGAGCAAAGCTACCCAAAAGTAGCTTTTGGGTAGCTCCAATCATACAAATAATTCGTGGACCCATCATGTTATCCATAGGTACATGCAATCATAAAAGTATAGCATGAACCCAACATGTTATTGATAACACATTAAAAAGAGGAGACTCAGTAAAGGACTTAGTCGATGATGTTTTGACACTCAAGAATACCTTGGGTATCTATTGTTGTCATATGACATAAAGAGGTTAAGGTCAAACACTTTACAACCAACTAATCCATATATCCTCCCAACCAGGCTTCAAATTTGAATCCTTCAGAACCCGTCAAAGGCCCTTTTACCCATCATAGAAGGCCACGATGAATTTTACCCTGCAAAAAATATATAGTTTCATGCAGATCCCGTCAATAATGAAATTAACTAGAACTATTTAAAATTGCAACGGAAGGGCAACTCCAAATTTTTCCCGTATCGGGGATATCAGTGGACTGTGGGAGACTTGGACGTCGGAGCGAGTTGGCAGTGAGCGGCTTGTGGGTGTCAAAATCATTTAATGTTATCAACAAACTTCATTAAACGTTGGTTGAGACTCGTGTAACCTGTTGTTGCAGCCGGCAGGTGTCGTAATTCCATTACTATAGGTGGCTAGGCCCATTAACCATATCCCATAATCCATAATTCCATTGAATTTTCCTGTGCCATAATTGATCAGCCATGTGACCGTGGAGTCTGGTCAGCGAGTGCATTAATGCGAAATTGGAATGGAGCCTACCGCTCTTGCGAAATGGGAAATGGAAATTGGAATGGATCCTGCACAATGTCACCTAGACTTTTGAGTCTTGAGGGAGAAAAATGAAACAAAATGGAGGGGACAGGATGGGAAAATTGGATCTCAAACCTTGAAGAAACTTGAAACAGAGTTTAGCTTGGGTAATTCGTCCCCATTCATTTTCTTCACTATGATTTCATGATTCTTCCAATAGGCTCCTTACAAACATCTTCTGCAACATTTGCATTCATGATTCATCTAGTGGGCTCCTTATATGACTGGGATGTTGTGAATTTACACGTATGTGCAACATTTTGCACTGTGGATTGGATTTTCAAATATGTGTAGCATTTTGTATGTGGAGAACAAAGTTAGATGCAGGGTTTTAACTTTCCACGTCCAAATTGTTTAAAATTTGTAATGCATTATGCGACTGGTATCTTGAGGCAAAGTCTCGAATGACCCACACTAATGAGCCAACAAAAAATCACACTTCCTAGATTATACAACATCACTGCCATTTTTCGCAATTTCCAAACCTTGAACGGTAGAATTCGCATTTACTCCTTCAAAATCATGTCTAGATGTTTCATTTCTAGGATCCTTTTGCAGATAATATGAAATGGGTCGTGTAAAAAATTAACTCGAAAGAATAGTGGTATTCCTATTGTTACCATCTTCCAGAGAACTGAGTTTTAGAGGGATTGTATACAGGAAAAACCCAACAGGAAAGGAACTATTGAGATGCCAAAATACATAATGAAAAATAGAACCTCTAGAATGGCAGAGAGCCAACATGTGTTAGCACTTCGGACAATGCCATAGAGTCTCAAGGTGTATACAACAGGAATCATGTGACTCAATTACGGTATCCTTAGATTCTCAGGGTGACTCGGGAATTCCAAAAGACCCACCTAAGATGAATTATGTTATACAAATCCCCATTTGGAGAGGTTGTGATTAGTCCTACAAGAATTTTATTTTATTTTATTTCAATTACAAAAAGATCTACCAGATATGCATGAGCATACGCTTATGGCTCCCTTCTTGAACAAACAATTGGGTAACTCAGACGATGAGTTTCAACAAATCACTAGATTTTGATTGTGACTGCTTGCACTTTGGAATTTGATTGACCGACGTAATCCCCAATAAGTAAAAGGAAGTAATAGGTAAATAGTCATCGGGTTTATGACATGATAGGAACTTTTTGATCATGCATGATGGTTGTAGGTTGGTTGGGTAGACATCAATTAGTAACAGAACAAGTGGAGAGATCTTGTATGAGGAAGAATAGCTACAAGCCCCATCCGGGTAAAACAAAAGCTTCATGGTAAACAATTACCTTTTACACCTACCAATGCCACTAGATTGCACAATGTTTGGTCTTATAATGCTTCCTATTAGTTGAAAGCATTAGCATAGCTAATGGTTTTTCAAGGTTTCCCACCAATTTCAAGTTTTCCAAAACTAAATTTACAAATGGCATGTGCCTATAGTGTAGGAGGCCAAAAAGAATTAAGCATCTATTTTGGGATTACCCTCTTGCTCAGTCATGCTAGAATTGTGTCTATGTCAAATTCAATTTACTCCTTAAAGGTTCATTGATTGGAGAGTCGCTCTTCTTAGAAATTACATAACATTAGTTTTGATAAATTACATTTATCTATGATGATGTGTCAAGATTGCAACTTAATATGCTTCGTGGTGTGTTCATTGTAAATACGTCTTAAATGGTGTGCTTGGGTTGTTGATTCATTTAACAATAACAATAGTATTTTTTAATGAGGTTTCTATTAGATCACGGAAAATGGTTATTTGCTAGAAAAATATGCAAATGAATTCTCTATCAAGGCCCAGTGTAACCTAGTTATTGGTTTGATGGCAATGAGGTAAGTGATTTTCCCTTTGTATCTATATTTTTCTTTCCATTTTTTGTCGAAGTTGTGGCTTAGTAAATGGGATAAGGAGCCATCATACAAACAACCTAGCTTCGAGCTTATGTGGATGAAGAGGCCTTGTGTGTGTGAAAGAGAGAGGGGGAATATGTTTTACCTCCCAAAGTTTGTTTCCCTCCAATATCAAATATATTTCAATGTATCTTGGACAAACCAAAATGGTATAGGTGGATTTTAATATGATAATTTATCATTTTAAAAACTATTTTTTGAAGTCTTAAGGCTAGTTATCACATTAATGATGCATAAAGCGCTCATAAACTATGGAAGAGAGGAAACTAGTCCCTAGAAGAGAGGAAGCGAGAAGCTACTCTCTTTTGGGCCTAAATTCTAGGCTTGGTATTTGGCTCTGAGATCCCTAACAATAATAGCAAAAATTGAAAAGATGCTTTTCGTCAAAATGATATTTTTGAATCATGTGAGGTTCACACATAGATTAAAATATAGAATAGTCCTTGTTTTCTGCTTAACCTTCTCATGTAAATATAATATGGAATTTTGAAAGAGAAATGAGGAACTTGGAAGCCCTTTCACAGTCCCTCGTGTGAGATCCAGTTACTAGTAGGCTCAACATTGAAGTTTGAAGGATACTTTTTCAACGTGTTTTAATAATAAGTATATGCATTGATTTTTGAAAAGAGAAATGGGAATCCCTATCAGTTCCTCTCATTTGTCATCTAGATGTTAGTAGACTCAAGAGTGAAGTTTGAAGGATAATTTTTCAACGTGTTCTAATGCATTGGTTTATTGTGGTAAAGATAATGCATACTCAGGTTTATTATGGTGAAGATGATGCCTAGGGATTAGGTGGAGTTTGAAATTGAATGGCTAGTTACTCACGAAATGGGTCCATATGGACAAACATATCAATTAGCTTTCTGATGATATTTGTAACTTTTTTTTGGTTGTGAATGGAAATATAGATGGGAAAAAAATATGTTTTTAGTTGGAAATATAATAATACAATGATTATAATAGCCTGCATAAAAGTTCATTTCAAAACAGGTAAGATTTAATGTCATGGAAAAGTTATTTTTCTATTTTTTTCTTTTGTCTTATTTCTTTGAACCATTGGCTATGGTAATGATCAATTAATCACGAGCAGTTTTAAATCTTTGAAGGATGTACAATGTTATAGGTACACTATTTTTAGGTGGATATGTTGGCATTGGACAAAAAACATCTTTTCATTTTTTTCAATTATTGTTAGGGATATCAAGCCTGATCTCTTTTGGCTCTCAGAACATAGCACTTCTAGTAGTAGACATATCCGCAAAATAATGCTAGATACAAATAATATTTAGTACCCCATGAGGCAACAAACATTTCCCTTCACAAAATAAATAGGCCAAAGAACAATGCAATACAAAAAAAAAAATATTCCTAATGGTTATCACTATGTTCACATTAACAAAACAAGAGCACCGATCTCTTTCTAAATGGACTTTTTCCCAATCTCATCTTCCATCACCGGTAAAGGTTCCTCATTCTCCACCTTTATTTTAGTATCTCCTCCTCTACACTAACTCTTGAGTAATCCCCCATAAAAGGTAGTTGGAAGTGATCAATTATCATGTACATGTTTTACCTCACTGATTCCATGTAAATGTTGAATCACTTACAACTACCTTATTTAGTCAACTCATCATGTACATGTTCCAACTCAAATGAATATGTAATACATTCCAAGCAATCACATGTCTTATGATAACTAGAAGTGCATAATCCAATGAAGTTAACATCATCCTAAAAATATTATCTTAGTATCCACAATAATAATAATGTCTCATGATGTATGTAATATCAAAGACGCTATAGCTAGGTGAATAAAGTAGGAAAGTTGCAAAATAGGGTGTTACACCTCTTTCCCCTCAAAAAGGTTATGTCCCTCGAGTTGAATTGTCTAAAAATAAATAAGGATAAATTCCTTTAATTGTAGACTCTAATTCTCATTTGTAATCCTCCTCTAAGTATTGTTGCCAACGATCTTTAACCTAGCCAATAATTTTGCTTTGCAGATGTTACAGCTTCCTACCTAGTTCCTATGATCAATAGGAGCTTGGTATGGAACTCCCTAGTGTCCTTCATGGGGTACATACCTCTCAAGTAATGATACACAAAATGCATTATGAATAGTCATGATAGCGAACATAGTTCCTTAGCCCAACACACTACTTGCCAAGCCAATGTGCCCTAGTGAAAAATATTGATCCTCCCATGAGGGGCCATAGTTTGAGATATACAACATTAGCTTATTTAATGAATTAGTTAAGATAGTCGTCTCATTCCAACCTTGTGTTGCATGCACTAGGATAATATTATTATTTTACATTAGTACATTAGTTTATTAGTTTATGAGGGCTATCTAATTAGATTGTTGACTCATTTGTAAGACTACAAGAGTGGTCCTTGGCCAAAATGGTGGAATTATGCTTTCCATTCCAATCTATCTTAATGGTTGGGATTCATGGATCAACTACACTTGTTTCCTCCTATCTATCGCATTTTCTAATTTCTTCAAGCGACTTCAACAATTTTTGTGTTTGGTTATTTTCTTTATATTGGTAGTGAAATTGTTACCTACTTACTCCTCCAAGATCTCTTGGCCTAGTTACCACCCAAGATCTCTATACTTACTCCTCCAAGATCTCTTGGCCTAGTTACCACCCAAGAAATTCTAACGTTTTGGGTTCCTTGAGGATTTTCCTCCACCCCAACAATAGTCTATTTAGATAATTCTCTTAGCCCTTAAATCCACCCAACAAACTGAAATTCATCTCACCTCTTTAGCTATTTGGTTCCTTAGGCTCAACGCCCACCCAAATCTGCACTCTGTTGGGTTTTGTTTTTGAAGGCTACCCTCCCACCCCAACATCATTCTTGGATACATATCCTTCTCCCCGCATCATCTTCAATATCATACACTTCCAACACTTCTCAGCTGTCAAATTAATCTCGGTGATTCTCCAAATCCCCTTAAGCTCTCAATCCTAGTGTTCTCCGTAGTAATATGTTTTATTCTCCCAAGATGTTTTTCCTAAGGCTTCCTTGGCACCAACCTTAGATGTTATTCCTACGACATGTTATCTCTCCTTATTTTCCCAATTATATTTCATCTCAATGTCATCTTGGAAGATTGAACTTGTTGTTTAGACTTATCTTATCTCTTATGGTCATCTCTCCCTCTTCTTCATCGAATTTTTTCCATGTTACACTAGATCTTCTACAAACCCATCTTCAAACAATGTCTAGAATTGGTATAATAGACTATGATAAAACAAGTGATTTCTTCATATTGTTAACTTTTTTGTCTTTCTGTTTTTTAAATTTATTCTATATGGGTTCTTGGGTTATTTAACTAGCCCATATTAATATAACATTGCTTATTAAAGTTTATAGAGAGGAACAATGCAAATATTGTCACTATATTAAGTCATTCCTAAAAGCGATAATGAAATTTTGATGTACTATTACATTTTCAAATGAAAAGAATAATTTATTTTTACACGTCAGCATGGAAGGATTCAATATTCATAGCCCTTCAAATCCTTCAAAGTGAAATGGAACCCTACCCTTCAAATTTGATCCCTCCTCAGAAACCATCTATCCTGCAAATTTCTAAAATCTAAATAATATTTACGAGTGAGAGTATTCAACTATGGAATACTAGAACGGCATATTCCCTTGATTTATATTATCATGAGTTCTCGCTTGCAAGAATCTGTAGTCGGTGTTTTGTTTTTTTTCACTTGGTATTAATGCCGAGTTTGGGAGATCCATCACGTTATGCAGTTCATGTTATAGAGATCTTACAATGAAAAATAAATTCATCCTAATAAAGTTTCGAGTTTCAAGAAGCTAGTTTTTTTTCCTCTGTATTTATATTTCATGATAAAATATAAATGCATTCTTCACTATTCAGAAATAGAGTAGTTCTTCAACCAAATTTGTCTTTCTTAATACAAAACAGTTCAACATCTAATCCTGGGGAATCCAGTGTTAAAGTGGCCCCAGTTATCAAGAAGCTAGTTATACCTTAGTAAGAAGTTCATCAATACCTATCACAATAATGACAGGGACAAAAACATCCAACTGTCTGTATAATCTTCCATTGTATTATTACATAATTCTCAGCTTTAAACTGTGCAGAATGTTCTTTGGAGCAAGAAGTGGAGTATTTCAGAAGTATTTCAACTCTTCTTCTACGCTCTCTATCCAGATTTATACAGGTGATGTATAATGTCGTCAATGTAAATATAAATGGTAATGTTAGGCATTTATGTAATTCTACACTATAGGTAAACAAAGAATTTTTTTATAGCAATGGCTTAACACTTTTTCTTTTTCTTGTTTATGATAATGAAATAACACTTATCTTTTTGAGAGGTGAACATGTGCAATAGTAATTGTTTTACAAGATATGTATTTTTCATCTACCTTGGAAGTGAAGGTCTAGCGAAGTTGCAGATGCATCATCCACTTACTTATGCAAATGCATACCTTCACTTTAAAGCTCTTATTTTGTTGCATATTTTCGTTTTGGTTTCTTTGATTTATCATTCTCATAGATACTTATAGAGACTTATCTTCCCAAAACCTATACATACATAGTAGAACTTCCGGTTTACTAGTTGTATCATTTTGTATGAAATACAAGAACGAGATTGAAATCTCATTTATACAATCTTTATGTTGTACATTTTTTATAATGACAATATAATTTGGTGTATTATCTTAAGAAGAAATCACTATTTTTAGTTATTTTTTAGAAGTTGCAAAGAAGTAATTGGCAAAGAATATTTAGCAATCTCAATTGGGTAGCTTACATATGATATCATCTCATTAATATTAGTTATATTATACCCACATTACATGAGGATTATCAAAGCAATGATGGGGAACATTTTTTGCTTGCTCATGTTTCTAATTGTTAATAATCTGCTCTACTCACTTTTTAATGACTATTTTTTCCTTACTCTAATTTCAAATATTTTCCATTGCATTACAATGCCTTATAGCTCATTGGATTTCCCCCCTTCTTGCTTAAATCACAAGGGCATTTCCCCTAAGCATCTCTTGTTATTATGTTCATAGCATCGTCCTACAACTATCTGTCTTAGGTACCCTCCCTCCTCTGAGAGCCACCAAGTTAGGTACCTAAATATTGGCCACTAAATTACCTCTTCTTCAGTATGTGTAATAGGTTACCTTTGCTTCAAGATAAATCCAAACAATTAGAGGATCTTCAGTATTTAAAGTAATAGGAGCTTCAATCAAACCTCCAGTCCCAACCTCGGTATTATCCACTCCAAAGAATGCACATGTTGTCGAATGGATTTTGAACAACACCTGATAAAAGGATTTTCAAGTTCCCTAAAGGACAACCTCTAAGTTTCAAATGTGAATGGTTGAAAGGAATTATTTAGGTGCCTATCTCCACAGTCTTAACATAACTAAAAAAATATTTTGGTCCTCAAGTGAGGATTTTTACAATGTTGCTTGAGGGTTGATTTTAGGCTTAACTTGGTGTCATGAACCAAATGTTGTTTGATTTAATGTGTACATGTGGTGTGTAACACACCCAGTGTCACATTAACTTAGCATAATGCGCAACAATGCATAGCAAAAACATATTAAATGAATCTTTTAGCGCAAGCTTAATTTAATTATATGTTGCACATTTATCAATTCGAGCATCTAGGCTTATTATAATGATAAGAAAAACTTAAATAATCAAATTCATACTTAAGTTACAAATAAACTTTGCACAAAGATCTGCGCAGTAAAACTACCTACAGAGTAAGATAATAGTACTTACCCAATAAGAATTATATGCACAATAAAACATTATCTAAGCATGTTTTAACATATCATAAGAACTAGCTTACCTATCTTAAGAACTAGCTTACCTATCATTAAGAATTGCGCAGTAAAGTTAATATACTATCATATTAACTGGCCACTAAGATTACATGCATAAAATAAGTGAAATAGCAAATGTCAAATTATCCAAAGTATGGAATGTACTATTATGTACTATTCCAATATATTCCATCTACACGAATTTTAACCAAGCAAAACAAAATTTCTACCAGTCATCAATTAAATAACATTTCATGAATTAAAATAGAAACTATGGAATTGTTTCACCATTCATCAAATAAATAATAATGAAAATTAAACATCATTTCCAAAAATTGAAAACTTATCTGGAAAATAATTGAATTGGGAAAATGGTTATGTGGCTTCCACGCTCCACCCAACCATAAGCAATTTTTCTCATTTATCTCTCAGCAAAATGCCACCCCAATCTGAGACTCATGCATTCACCAAATAGACATCTCACTGGTCCCCAATTTTTCATAATTAACACTTGGCACTCATGAAAATTGCTTTAAATCCAACTCCATGCCAAACGGTGCATTTCTCCTCCTTGATTTCCTTCCGATATGCAAAACAATGATGTACATCACTGCCTTTTGTGCTCAAAATTCCACCAATTCAGCTTCCTACACCATTTTCCACTTCACTAGAATGACCAGAGACAATATGGCATAGTTTCAGTAGGAAAAATCCCACGAACTGATTCACGGACTCAAAAATTCTTATAAGATTCCCTTCTCAGACAATCATTCTCCTCTATAAGCTATAAACTTTCACTCCCCTATTTACTCATACCTCCCACTGCTATGAAAATTATATGTATGTTAATTAAAGTTATTAATTATTAAGTGAAAGGGTGTAACCCTTCACTATACACGCTCAAGCTTATAAAAGCGAGCCTCATTGTAAATTATTAATCATCTTATCCTTTATCAATTATATATTATTATCTTATCAAATGGAGTTATTTTCCATTGGAGGATTATTCGTTTGAATAATCATTGAGTATATCCGGACCCAGATATAGCATTGGTATCAAAGCTTCGTGCTAGATTCCGGCCTTTGGCTGTCTTTGGGCTTTTAGCCATTAACCAGGGTTTCCCTGAAGTTGGTCTTTGACCATAAAGTGGCCTTTGGTCCTTCTATCCAGCGCCACAATCCATCCTCTTCCGTTCACTCTCTGTCTCTGACACCTCCAACCTCCCTCCTGCTGCCGTTGCTTACTCCTGCGCTCTCTTGCTCATCCCCCACTTCCGCGCCTGCCTCCACTGCGTGCCACCTCCATTTCTTCTGCACGCATTCCCCTCGTTTCCATTCTCCCTCTCGGATCCACTTTCCTCACCTTACCACTCCAACCCCGCCATTCTTCAGTCCATGCAGCTGCCATCCGGCCCAGCCTGCGCATCCACCTTCCACCTCCACCTCTTCTCTCTCTCACGCGCTTTTCCCACCGCACCTTCCCCACACCACGCCGCCTCCATCACTTCACTGCTTCACGCCACTCCCTTATCCTCCATTCCCCCACGCTCTCCCTGCCAGTCCACACACACTCCATCCACGCGTCCGCTCGTTCCTACCCTGCGCCATCCATTGCTCCCTTCCCTTCACGCGGCCTCCCTCCTGTGCTAGCCCTGCACCCACACCCTTCCACGGGGCCTCCCTTCTGCCATCTCCCTTCGCGCCCGCCTCTCGAGCTACTTGTCCCCCACCACCATTCCACCGCCTCTCGTGCTACCGCCCCCACCACGCCATTACCCAACATCCACTTCTTACATCGTTCTCCACGCTGCTGCCTTTCCAGGAACCTCACGTCCATACTTCCCCCTCCTTTATTTAAAAAAGAAATTTATAATATTATTATTATTGTAAAATAATAATAATTATTGTACATTTAAAAAAAAGCCCTAATCTCATTGGATCCAAATAATATTATTATATTGAAATAATAATAATTATTATATTTAGTTGAAAAAAAAATATTATTATATTGAAATAATAATAATTATTATATTTAGTTGAAAAAAAAACTATATAAAAATTATATGTAGTTTAAATAATAATAATTATTAATCAATTATTATTTTTGAAAAAAAAAAAAGAAAAAAAAAAAGAAAAGTCAAAGTCAAAATCAAAGGAATCAAAAGAATTTGAGACTATCTATTGTCGAAGTCAAGGCGATCTATCACTGAAGAATCAAAGAAGATCATCCCACCGTCAAAGAAACCATGGCAGTTGATTTGCGAGAAAAATTAGAAGCCAAGTTAAAACGTTATCAAAAAGACAATGAAGAATTACGAGACATTAAAAGACAATCAGAAATAAAGATTGAACTACATAAGATACAAGAACGGTTCAATGAACACACAAAGTCCAGCCAGAAAAATCACATAGAAAAATTATGTGCGCAAATCAAGGAATTAAAAGATGAAAGTGATTTCAATCAAAGATTGAAAAATCAAGATATAAAGAAGGAAATAAATAATTACGAAGCAGAAATAATACGCTTGAACAAAATCGTTAGCGACAAAGATGAAGAACTAATGCAGTTACGACATAAATTAGAAAGTCAAAAATCAGAGGTCGGCCAGTGTCGACAACAGATAAAAGTTCTTCAACAACAAAATGACGACTCTAAAAAGACACATAAGTCAGAGATCGCGAAGAGTAATAAAGCATTATCTAACAATGCTGAAGAAATTTTTAGACTAAGAAATCATAACAAGATACTAGTCACAAAAATTAAGAAGTTGAAAAATAGCCGGAAGATAGAACAATCTATGGACGACATTGAAGGGAAACTTCTAGACAATCAGGAAGAAAATAGTTGTATCAGAAGTCATAATGAAGATCTTAAGGAACAACTTAAGACACCTGAAGATGACAGAAAATCGCAAGTCGAATTGATTAAGAAGTTTCAAAATGATAATAAGCAGTTAGAAAACAAGTTGGAAAAGATACAGAACAAAAACTTAAATCCTCAAGAGACGAAAATACAACTTCCAACTCAGATCAATGCTCTAAAGGCGACATTCGTAAACAAAAATGACATCGTGAAAGTCCCTTATCGACACCCCAACCATAAAAACCGATATTTGAAAAAGTGGGAAAAGTCGAAAGATAATGGTACTAATGTGATCAAATCTCCTGACGACACATCAGTAGGAAATCCCATCAGTCCACAACAAGTCAATTTGGGATGGATTGATCCGTCGATGTATCGGAAGTTATGCTCTACACTTAGCAGTTCGTATCGACATGTTTCATCAGCCATGGCATCGCAAAGAACAATGCAACAAAATTATAAGGCTTTGAGGACAAAGCCTTTCTAAGAGAGTGGCAATGCTATGAAAATTATATGTATGTTAATTAAAGTTATTAATTATTAAGTGAAAGGGTGTAACCCTTCACTATACACGCTCAAGCTTATAAAAGCGAGCCTCATTGTAAATTATTAATCATCTTATCCTTTATCAATTATATATTATTATCTTATCAAATGGAGTTATTTTCCATTGGAGGATTATTCGTTTGAATAATCATTGAGTATATCCGGACCCGGATATAGCACCCACCTACGCAGATTCTTCTTCCACCATGAAGAAATATCAATTCATCATCTGAATAATCCCCCCTTTTTCATATGCATGCATTACTTTAATGCATGGCTAGAGGGAACCACATGGGTTCTCCAAGAGACCCGCGTTTCCTCATTTAATATTTTTATTTTTATATTCAAATAAAAACATTTAAGCTTTTCCCCTAATACCACTTAACCCACTTAATCATAGTTAATTGATAATTATGATTTTAAAAACATAACTAAAGTCATTTAAATGGGTTCGAGACTTAGGATAAACTTTTGGAATATTTTAAGGGTCTAAAGGGTATCTAAGGGCCATAAAAGAAAGTTTCCTCCTAGGCCACTTTTAACCTTCTTACTGTCTCTGGTGAATACATGAGTCCCCGATATTTTCAGCGTACTGCCTCAGCACGGCCAGTTGTGGATTTTAATATTAATAATTACAAAAAATACAATATGTTCAGCCTTGTAGGAATTCATAAACAATGGTCATCATCATACTAGGATTTCAAACTAGGGGTGTTACAGTGTACAACAAAACTTAAATTGCTTTGAAAAATAAATGCTGACAATTAAAAAGTGCAAGGTGACATAGCATCATTTGGCACTAATAAGTCATTGATGCTCATATGGCCTTCATATCAACCAATTATAGTGATTTCTTACTCAAAATGCCTTGAATTAGCACTTTTTCCACATAGACACACATTTCCTCAAGGAAAGGAGCATCTTAGATTATTCTTGCTAGCGAAAAAAGGAGTGCCTCCCTTGGAAATCATGAAAAAGATAAAATTCATAACAAATATCGCAATCCTGAGATTGGTTCATACATTTTGTACACCTATCCTCCTTGGAAACCCAATACCAACTGTCTCAATCACCTTCTAAAGACTATAAATTGAGACCAAGAGATGAAGAGGAAGGAACCATCATTTGTATACCCTTATGTTGGAGAAATCGCAAGGATTAATCTTTGAATCATTATGATCTGCAGAAACTCTTGTTTTTCCATATAAATTCTACGTGGGATTTGAGATCTAAAACTCCTAAGTTTTTCTCATTCCCTTATGCATATGGAGTCAAAGTCTTGAAGATACCTTAAGTGACCCAAGAATGGAGGAACCCAGACGATGATGATGATGATGAGAGGTGCCGGCAGCAACATCGGGTATTATATTTGTTGTTTGTTTCAAAAAATGAAGATATCTCTTATTTCCCCCCTCCAAATATGGTTGTTCTTCATTAATTGTTGTTTTAATTGGTGTTTAGATTAATGAATCAATTTGCTTGATGAATTGGTTAAAAGTTAGTAATTTTTTTACATTTTATCTTGTGTAATCATTTGTGTTTGAGGAAGTTATTCATATATTCTTTATTTGTAGGTTTTAGAGCCCATATATAATTGCAGACAAATGCATAACATCCACCTCAACTCCCTTGGAGTGTGCATGTCTTCACGAGGATACTTGCACATTGGGTGATTGTTGCACAAGGGTTACTATAAACTTCTCTCATTCCTTTGATAGTTGGTATACACCCTATTTATCCCAAGCTAACTTAAGGAAGATTGTTTCCATTGGTTCTTCACTGATTAAATATCTCATAGGAAATTTTTGAAGTGAGTGCTCGATTGATGTAGCATGCATTGGGTTGTGTCTGATTAGGTTGATTAGTTCAAAGTGGTTGACCAACCATTCTGTCATTCCTGAAGGACTAAATGTATTTCCCTGGAAGACACAAAACCACCTTCAACAAGATGAAGGCTCGATCGTAACACCGGGTTGATCAGTTCAAAGTGGTTGACCAACCATTCTGTCATTCCTGAAGGACTAAATGTATTTCCTTGGAAGACACAAAACCACCTTCAACAAGATGAAGGCTCGATCCTAACACCAGGTTGATCAGTTCAAAGTGGTTGACCAACCATTCTGTCATTCCTGAAGGACTAAATGTCTTTCCCTGGAAGACACAAAACCACCTTCAACAAGATGAAGGCTTGATCCTAACACACTTATCAAGGTGTCGGGAGAAGATAATCGACAAGTCATAAATAAACCCAAAAGAGAAGTCTAACTAGAAGAAAATTAAAATCTGAAAACCAAGGAAGTTCTCTAGGACCTAGAAGGGATTCTTCCCCTCCTCTAAGTGATGATTTTAGACCAGATGAAATTGAGGATATTCCCAATCCGTCCTCGGAACATTTTAACCCTCCTTTGACTAACCCTCAAAGTCCCCTTCTGGTGAACATTTGGGATTTCTCGAGAAGAGATTTTGTCCAACATCTAAATCCATTAAATCAATGGAACATGAGTACCACTACAAATATGTCGATTGTTTGGGGCACTGCTCCTCCTTTAACTAGTATCCCTCTAGGGGCAGTGATATAGTTGTGTCTGGCATCTTGTCAGGAGTTGTCAATCCCACCATTTATGTGACACCCATAGGGCCCACCCCTGTGGCTATTCCTACTAGTGGGATTGGTTCATCATCTTATGTTCCCCAAAGTAATGGCTTGTTCTCGTTTGGTAGCTATGTTATCCCATTTACCTTCACAAGCGTACATATCCAAATGTATGCACCGTCTCTTGGGGCTAGGGAATGGTTTCTTTCTGTCAATGGGTTTTACAGCCAAAAGTGCTCCTTTCTAGTGAACCAAAACTTTGAGTGGCGCTTTTCCTATTCAAGGTTCATATGCACACACCAAATACTCTAGGTGGTGCAAATCCGCTAGGAGGTATTTTTTTCATTGGTAATCAGATGTATAATCCTGTGATGGGGCAACCCCAAAGCTTGTTTAATTCATTTTCCTAAGTCCAACTGTCATTTCTCACTAAATTAAATCTTCCCGATTTGATGAAGATGACTAATGACCAGGTGTGACATTATGCCAACTAACCTCCCATCCCGACAAACTTTCCCTTGAACATTCCTAAGTTCGAAGGGAAGGATAGAGAAGATCCTTCAAACCATGTGATGACCTTCCATCACTGGCGTTCATCGAGCTAATTAAAAAACGTCTCCATTAGGTTGAGACTTTTCCAACGCACCTTAATTGAGACTGCTGCTAAGTGGTATATAGAGCTACCAAGCTTTGCTTATAGTGATTTTGGATCTTTGGCTATCACATTTCTCACATGCTATAGTCATCAGTCTGGTACGAAACTAGGATGAAGTTGTTGATGTCCTTTAGACGAGGCATTACCACCCACACCTCTGATCATATCCATGAATAGAGAAGGAGGCGACATATGATTAAGGCTCAAATCCTTTATGTTTTCCTAGTATATTGGGTTTTTAATTCCATGTTGTTATATATAGCCAAGGACGTGACCTTATCTGATGCCACGAAGGAAGAACAAGCCATTGTTGGATCCCAATAATTAGATCTCGTTTATTCCTAGTTTAGGGTTCTATATGACATTTTGTTGACTGCACCAAGGGAAAAAATAGATTCAACCAAGCCAAAGCCATGACCACAAGTTGATAGTGTGACTGGCTCTACATAAAATGTTGCAGTTAGCTAAGTGTTTAGTCAAATGGGACAAATGTCCTTATCTACTAAAATGACAATTAACGTTGCTCAGAATAATGCAAGTGACCACAGGCCCTTCATAATATTCTGACTTCATTTTGGTTTAGTCCTTTGACAAGAAAGGGAACCAGCTAGCCAAAGACAAATAGAAAGGTAAGAACAAAAAGTTGATCCAAAATTATTCCTACCATATTTGGGCCAAAAATCTGAGTTTCATTTCCTTTAAGCATCCATCTCTTTAAACTACATAACTCTTATATTCAAATATTCTACCTTCTTTTTCTTGTTTTCTTTAAAGGTGTCAAAACCTAGAATATGTTGGAATCTCTGCATTATGTGAGTAGAATGCTCGATGTGTTTCAATCCTAACTCGAATCATCATTCGGAGCTCTTTTTGTTAAAAAAAAGTCACGTTAGATAGCAAAATGATGAGGTTGTATAAATACTGAAAATACCATATTAGGAGGAGGGTCGGCTCTTATATTGTTGTTTTCTTATTATTTGAGTCATCGGGTTCCCATTCTTATTTAATTTCCATCCTTCATATCTATTTAGATTATTAGGGTTTAATTCAATTTCTAGGGCTTCCCTTGTCTTTCTTTTCCCATAATGATCGATTTTTGCAATGACCCTGGCATCTTCTAAACATACGAAGTGTTTAGTTTCTGAAGAGTGTTCTGCTAATGTAGATTTATGGGTCCTATTCCATTTTAGGTCTGCACTATGTTCTTCAAGCCCAATTTTTATTGACTTTCTTGTTTCTCATATGTGGACTTTTCCACGGGAGCATGGTATTGAGTAAACTCATCTATACATTTTTGGATTGATAGGGTCTTTGGATGAGTCTACTATGTTTTTAATGGTGTTTATGGGAGAGAATGCTACATTGATGTCTCCTGTTTTTAATACTCTTTCCAATTTTTCCAATGTTCCCTTGATGTAAGGAAGCAAGACTCTCTTGCTTCGGGTTTCACTCCTCCTTCTAGTCTTGGTTCTTCTTGCCTTCATCACAATCTCGTTGAAAAGGTTGACCTTATATCCGTTCTTCAAAGAGGTATTGGACAGATGACTCAATTCATGCTTCACGTGCTCTTTGTCTAATATTCTTAGAGCCCTAGTTACCAAGGTGTTAAGCACTCCTTCTTTTTGGGATGGAAAATGATGAGAGTTGGCATGTAAGTAGCGATCAGTATGAGTGGGTTTCCTATAAACTTGGTGTGAGAGGGTTCCATCGTCTTTTCTAGTGATGAGGACATCTAGGAAAGGTATGCAATTGTTCTTCGCCATCTCCATTGTGAACTTAATGCTTTCATGTTGGTTGTTTAAATGACCCAAAAATCCATTTAATTTCTCCCTTCCATGAGGCCACTGAAAGTTGGTGTCATCTATGAATCTTCTCCATTCTTTGGGTTTTATAGAGAATGAGGCAAGTGCATGTTTCTCGAAGTGTTCCATGTACAGGTTGGCCACTATGGGTGAGAAAGGAGATCTCATTGCCATTCCTTCAGTTTGTTCATAAAAGCTTCCATGGAAGGTGAAATAAGTGGACTTCAAACAAACTCTTACCAAAGAAGAAGTCTCCCCATCGATTAATCCTTCTATGATTTTAATAGCATCTTCAATTGGGATTTTGGTGTATAGTGAAACGATCCATTTATTCTTATGTATCATCATGTTCAACCAGGTGGTAAAACCTATCATAACTCAGATGTCAACTGGTGGCAAGGAGAACCATCATTGGTTTCTATCTATGAATGCAAACTGACTCATCAAATGGTTATTCAAGGAAAACCATGCCACATGAAATGACTCACTGGTGGTCTATAAGGGGACAAACTTCATCCCTACCAGATGCCTCTAGTTCTGGTTCATCAACATGTCTCTATACATTCAAGAAAGACGAGCTCTTAGATAATCAAAAGCAATTTTAGATCTTAATCCAGCACCAAAAGATAATTTTATGCAAAACACCCAATATCTCTTGTAGTCATTACTAAGACTGCCTTCAATAAAGTCATGTGCTTTTTAATAACATTTAGCATTACTCCCATGTATGAAACTAGGTAGATCCCAATTGAAATAAAACCTCTTACGGCCTAAAATATAATTCATGTATATCCCTCATTTCTCTACTCTCAATGAAATTTATTTGTAAATTAATAATAATAAATTATTTACAAGCAAGTCAAATCCCACTAACTCATTAGTTAAGGTGTGGGTCTGGTCGGTAGGCGTGACTGGGTTCAATTTCCTTAGGAGTGAGTTAGTTGGGAAAGACCCCCAAAATCCAACCAGGGGTGAGCTAGTTGAGATACCCCTGGATTATGGTTTCTTAAACCGAAGGCCACTCCCGCAAGTTAGAGAAATTCTAGCTAACAAAAAAAATTATTTATAAACCACTTCGATTTAATTAAAATTATTTTTTTTTATAAATAATCATAATAATTTATCGATTTAATTTTTAATTAAAAAGCATAACATGCGTTAACTAAAAAAACGTAACATGTGTCGAAAGATGATGAGAAATACCGAACTGAAATGTTCGACAATGTACCGGTAACACCGAGTGGCTTCTCGATTGTTCACGAGGAGACGGAAGCTTCGGGATGATACAGTGGAAGAGAAATATCGAGACATTCGAGAGACTTCTTACTGGACACGTGTCCATCCACGGCAGTGTATGCTGCCACCGACTTGCATGTTTAAAGGGACCCCTCAGGACAGTTTAATTTATCATCGTTGCACTGCTAATTGGGCAAGGAATACAGAACGTTTTGCTTCCATTTTCTGTGTATTTGTGTTGATATTTCTGGGATTTTGAGTTTTAACGATGGCCAGTGGTGAAGGAAAGGCGATTGGTATCGATCTGGGAACTACTTACAGTTGTGTGGGCGTTTGGCAGCACGACAGAGTAGAAATAATTCCCAATGACCAAGGCAACAGAACGACTCCTTCATATGTTGCTTTTACTGATACAGAGCGCCTTATCGGGGACGCCGCAAAGAATCAGGTGGCTATGAATCCCCAGAACACGGTCTTTGATGCCAAAAGATTGATTGGCAGGCGCTTCACTGATGCCTCTGTGCAGAGTGACATGAAGCTCTGGCCCTTCAGGGTCTTGTCCGGCCCCGGTGATAAGCCCATGATCGAAGTCACATACAAGGGCGAGAAGAAGCAATTTTCACCCGAGGAGATTTCCTCCATGGTGCTCACCAAGATGAAGGAGATTGCCGAGGCCTTTCTTGGTCAGACTGTGAAGAATGCTGTGGTTACTGTTCCTGCCTATTTCAATGACTCGCAGAGACAGGCGACTAAGGATTCCGGTCTCATTGCTGGGCTGAATGTGTTGAGGATCATCAATGAGCCCACTGCTGCTGCCATTGCTTATGGGCTTGATAAAAAGTCCACTTCTACAAAAGAAAAGAATGTGCTGATATTTGATTTGGGAGGAGGGACTTTCGATGTCTCGATTCTGACGATTGAAGAGGGAATCTTTGAGGTGAAAGCCACTGCTGGAGATACCCACTTGGGAGGTGAGGATTTTGATAATAGGATGGTGAATCACTTTGTGCAAGAATTCAAGAGAAAGCACAAGAAGGACATCAGCGGGAATGCCAGAGCTCTTCGCAGGTATGGGAATTCTTTCTTTCTTCCTCTCTTCCATAGATGGCTCATATATTTTCTGTGCTTTTTTTTCTTCTGTGGAAATCAATTTATTTGCTTTAAGTAGCATTGTTTAACAGTAATCGAAACTGAAAATTTAATTAATGTCGTTCAAAATTCGAAGCTGTAAAATGAAATTTCAATTTATTTTCTTTAAGTAGCATTGTTTAGCAGTAATCGAAACTGAAAATTTAATTAATGTCGTTCAAAATTTGAAGCTTTACGGTAAAATGAAATTTCAATTTATTTGCTTTAAGTAGCATTGTTTAACATTGTTTAACAGTAATCGAAACTGAAAATTTAATTAATGTCGTTCAATTACGGTAAAATGAAATTGCAAAACTCCTTATTCAAAGTTTTCATTTTTTTTGTAACTTGAATTTCCCTTTTTAGGCTAAATTGAAAATTTTCCTTAAAATTTAATTAATGTCGTTCAATTACGGTAAAATGAAATTGCAAAACTCCTTATTCAAAGTTTTCATTTTTTTTGTAACTTGAATTTCCCTTTTTAGGCTTAATTGAAAATTTTCCTTTTTAGGATTAATTGAAGACCCTGTATATTAAAGGCGACAAAAGTTTAATCGAGGCAGAATTAATTTAAAGCTTAAAAACATTTCCTAGCTAAATACCCAGTTGTATTTAACGTGTCTTGCTTAGGTTATGAAGTGGGTTTTCATACCCAGTAGGTTTCAAATACCTAGGTTTATGCTGTTGAGTGGCTTCATCAATGCTCAGTTATTTAGATTAGGAGGTTGTAGGGTTGACTCACAACTGTCTCTCTTTCTGAGGCGGTTGATGTCAAAGGATGATTGAAGTGTCTTAAATTCAAATATATCCTATTAATAGCTAGTAATCTGCCTGTTAAACTTGGCTAACTGTCCATATCTGAACCTGGATTAGTAACATCTGAAACATTGATTACTAAGGTGATGGCTGTATTAAAACTAAATGTGCTGTTGATGTGGTTAGATGAGTAATTCATATGTATTAATTTTTCTTTTCTTTAATCTTTCAGGCTTAGAACGGCATGTGAGAGAGCAAAAAGAACGCTGTCATCTACTGCACAGACAACAATTGAGATCGATTCTCTGTACGAAGGAATCGACTTCTACGCCACCATAACGAGAGCTCGCTTCGAGGAACTCAATATGGACCTGTTCAGGAGGAGCATGGAGCCCGTGGAGAAGTGCATGCGGGATGCCAAGATGGACAAGAGCCAAATAGATGACGTCGTCTTGGTCGGGGGTTCGACTCGCATCCCTAAAGTACAGCAATTGCTCCAAGATTTCTTCAATGGCAAAGAGTTATGTAAGAGCATTAACCCGGACGAAGCTGTGGCCTATGGAGCAGCTGTTCAGGCCGCCATTCTGAGTGGCGAAGGCAATGAGAAGGTGCAGGACCTGCTGTTGCTAGATGTCACGCCGTTAAGTCTCGGACTGGAAACTGCGGGAGGTGTAATGACAGTTCTAATACCGCGGAATACCACTATTCCCACCAAGAAGGAGCAGATTTTCTCAACCTATTCAGATAACCAGCCTGGGGTTTTAATTCAAGTATACGAAGGTGAACGGGCCCGGACGAAGGACAATAACCTGCTGGGCAAATTTGAGCTCACAGGAATCCCTCCGGCTCCTAGAGGCGTCCCGCAGATTAATGTCTGCTTTGACATAGACGCCAATGGTATTCTCAACGTTTCTGCCGAAGACAAAACTGCGGGGGTGAAGAACAAGATCACCATCACCAATGACAAGGGGCGGCTGAGCAAGGAGGAAATCGAGAAAATGGTACACGATGCCGAGAAGTACAAGTCCGAGGATGAAGAGGTTAAGAAAAAGGTGGATGCTAAGAATTCCCTCGAAAATTATGCATACAATATGAGGAACACTATCAAAGACGAGAAGTTTGCAGGTAAATTGGATCCGGCTGAAAAGGCCAAGATCGAAGAGGCCATCAATGGCGCTATCAACTGGCTTGATCAGAACCAGTTGGCTGAGGTTGATGAGCTTGAAGACAAGATGAAGGAATTGGAGGGCATCTGCAATCCCATCATTGCTAAAATGTATCAGGGTGGGGCAGCTCCTATGGGAGCTGATGATGATGATATTCCCACCTCTGGTGGTGGTGCTGCTGGTTCTGGTGGTCAAGGCCCCAAGATTGAAGAAGTTGACTAGAGTAGATTATCCATATTTATTTTATATATAAGTAGGTAGATATATGTGTATGAACATGTTTGAGAGAATGGAGAATTAGTTTGTTGGTATCGTTTTGTAAATTGCATTAGAAGATATGTTTGTATACGCTGCTTTGCATTCCAATGAGAGGTGTATTGTCACCTTCTCTCTGTGTGTAAATGGTCGAGTTTGACGAATAATACTGAGAATTACTCCTACGTTTATCCCAAAGTATGAAATTAAGCTGAACGGCACTACTGCTCTTTTTATTTCCTTGATCTCTATTTTCCGTGATTGCTGCTCATTTGAACTGCTCTTAGTGCAGGATGCAACGTAATGTGTTTCTATTTCTTGAAATTATGAAATTATGATGAAGGGCATGCAGCTTTTTTGTTTCTTATTTCCAAGATTTCTATTTCTTGTGATTGGTACTCATCTGAATGGCTCAACGTCGTGCAGGATGCAAAAAATAATGTGTCATTGTGCGATTTGTTTTCTTCATAGTTTTATTAAAGAGTTGTTGGAGTTGGTCTTGCTGATTGGAATGTGAAATTCTCTAATTTTTTCTTTATTGTTTATTTCAGAAACAAACTGACCACACAAAATATCAAAGACAAACCAACCATAATTGTAGTTTATTACAGAGACAAACTAATCATACAAAATTCCAAAGACAAACCGACCACAATGCTTCGTTCTGTGTGTAAATGGTGAGTTTTATGAATAGTACTTTATTTTATTCATCCAGTTTTTTTCAAAGCATTACTGTGTGTAAATGGTGAGTTTTATGAATAATACTTGAAATTATCTCTAAATGGTGAGTTTTATGAATAATACTTAAATTATTTCTAAATGGTGAGTTTAGTGAATAATACTTTTAAATTATTCCTACAGTTTTTCCTAAAATATGATGGACGGCTTTTCCTTATTTTCAAGACTTCGATGTTTTGAGTTTTTCCCAAAACACGATGAACGGCATTGCTCTTTTCTTATTTTCAAGGCTACTATATTATGTGATTGCTATTCATCTGAAATTTTCTAGACTTCTATGTTGTGATTGCTACTCATCTGATTGTCGTGCGGGAAGCAAAATAATGTGTTCATTGTGCAATTTTTTTACTTTATTACACAGATTTGTAGTAGTTGGTCTTGCTGATCTGGAATGTGAAATTTGACTGAAGATTGTAAAATCTGCTAAATTTTGATTTCAAAGACAAACCAACCACAATGCTTTTGTTGTCGTGATCTTCCTGATCTGTGGTATGCTTTTGTTGTCGTGATCTTCCTGATCTGTGGTATGCATATCATATTTTTGGTCAAAGTAAAGATTATCATTTTTTGGTCAGAGTAAACATTGAGTCTGAGCTAAGCCGATTTCAAAAAGATGATCTAGATAAGGTTTTAAATCCCGATTTGATCATTTTTAAAATTTCTGATACCATTTGTCACATAATGTTTCTGATTTCAATTATCACACAATGTTTCGTATCTTTTCACTAGTACAAAGGTCTGAACTAAGCCGACTTCAAAAAATGTTGTAGAAAAGGTTTTAAATTCCAATTTGATCATTTTGAAATTTTCCGATCCCATTTGTCACATATTGTGTCGTTAATTTCCAGTAGGACAAAAGTCTGAGCTAAGCGACTTCAAAAAAATATTCTAGAAAAGGTTTTAAATTCCAGTTTGATCATTTTGAAAAATTCTCCTCCCATTTGTCACAAAGAAAAATTTAAAATACTAAACAACAAGAAGGTGATGAAGGACGGGTTACACATTTGAACAATGATGACAAGTTAAAAATATTTGAAAAAAATGAGGAAGTAAAATTACATTTTTCAGGCAATATAAAGGAAAGTGTATTATAGGCATTGTAGTGGAAGTCTCTCGGGCAATATAAAGGAAAGTGTATTATAGGCAGTGCAATGGAAATCTCTCAGGCGTGTATTATAGGCAGTACAATGGAAATCTCTCATCTAGTGACACAGAGCTCCTCCGTGTGAACAATGTTGACAAGTTAAAATATTTTTTAAAAATGAAAATGTAAAATTACAAAGGAAAGTGTATTATAGGCAGTGTAATGGAAATCTCTCATACAGTGACAAAGCTCTCTTCTTTTCACCCTGTTTTATATCTCCTCTCTTCTTTTCACCCTGTTTCACATCTCCTCCCTTAATAACCAAATGTTTTCTCATTTCTCAGAATGTTGTGAGTGTTTTCTCATAACATTGTGATTTGCTTTTTGGTTTTTTTTTCTTCAGGAGCATGGGCATTTGCTTAAATGTTTTCTCATTTCTCAGAATGTTGTGAGTGTTTTCTCATAACATTGTGATTTGCTTTTTGCTTTTTTTTTTCTTCAGGAGCATGGGCATTTGCTTAAATGTTTTCTCATTTCTCAGAATGTTGTGAGTGTTTTCTCATAACATTGTGATTTGCTTTTTGCTTTTTTTTTTCTTCAGGAGCATGGGCATTTACTTACAGTAAGATGTTTCCAGCAGGTTTATCTCTATCATCAATTGTTTGCTGTCTCTTATCATTGATTGATGCTATATTCTATAGCAATGCTGCTTCTATCATTAACTCTCCATTCTAAGAGCGATGGATCCAGACCAGAGAGCCCAATTTGTTAAGGGATTCCAACCGTGTCAGAAGAGGAATTATGAAACAATGGCAGTGGTTACAATCACTATCTAGAAATTCATTGCACAAATTCAACAATTCCACCAAAAATGAAGTTTCAACGCTTATGAAAGGTTTTAAAATTTCTGCTACCAACCGAATGTTTCGATCGCAATAGTGATCCTTGCTGTTTGGCAATACCTATCGAATAAATAACAGATTGGAACATAGAAATTGATTCTTGGAGAAAAGGAGTTGTTTGGCAAGAGTTTCTGTGACATATCCCACGTTACACATATACATATCTACAATGTATGAGACTATAAAAATGAGATTTTCTTTTAAACATCTAATTAACAACTTCATAACTAGGCTTATGCCTATCATTTTAAGAACATACAGAAAGTATTCATCCATCAATGATGTTGTGACAGTATAAGCATACATGTATTACATAAATGAAGTTTAGCCACTTATCATTCACATACCCAATTAATACAGCAGATAACTTATGCAATTGAAAAAAAACTCATTCATAAATACAACCTTCTAACAGGCTTAACATAGCATATTCATGGCTTACATTTCTTTACACAATTCATTCCACAGATTGAACATTTCAAGCATAATTAAACACATGAACATTATGATTCATACACAGATACACTTATCTGAAATTCACATGAATGTGGCAACTGGCTGCATGTGAGCCATGCTCCACCCAAGTTACCATAGAATTTGTCTAGCTTGTACTATTTCATTTCCCAAGTTCACCCCATTAACCAGAGATATCTCACCAATTTTTCCCCAACTCACTCTCAGAGTCTAGGTGGAAATAACAGGGATAAAGATATACACGGGGTTCAACAACACAGCAGTTTGGTAACCAATTCCTTGTCAATTCCGCAATTGACCCACCTGAGTTTCCTTCCCAAAACGCACAGTGACACACTTCACTACAAACGTCGGGATTCCCTCTGGGTCTCATGCTTAATTGCCAATTGCCTGGTGTATGCAACCAAGGGAAATCATGGCCAAAACAGTTTAACTCAACAATTTGGGTTCAAGTTCATCACAGGGATTTTTCCACAAGTTTTCTTCATTCTCTGAGAACTCAAAACACACGGTGATAGCCATTCAAATTCTTAATAGTCTCAAGAGGTTAAAAGCTAGATCCATTGTTTGGAAAGTTGAAAGGAACGTTAGATTGGATCTATATCGGGTTGAAGAAGCCCTTGACTCCTTTCATGAACAATACAAAGATCGTTTTCTTTCCACTGAACAAAAAAGAAGTATTGTTAGTTTGGAGGACAGGAGAACCAAAATTTTGAATGAGAAAGAAGCTACCTGTTATCTCAAGAGCAGGGCCCTATGGATCCAAAAGGGTGATGACAACATGAAATATTTTCACAATTTTATCAAACATAGACATCACATAAACTGTATATTGAAGATGTTGATGGATCATATGTTTCTGGTTTTCGGTATCTAGCTAGGGCTGGTGTGGATCATTTCAAGAATCTATATAAAGAAGATGAAAGGGTATCTTTCACATAGATGATTAGACTCTCTGCTTACTACCCTAACTTTGTTAACGAGGAGCAGAATATCGGGATTATGGAGGAGGTAAGTTTGGAGGAGCTAAAAGAAGCAGTTCGATCCATGCAGACTAGATGGATGGCCTAAGAATTTTTTCAGTGGCTTCAAGGAGCTATTTGAAAATGATTTGCTGGCAGTCATTGAAGAATCCAGATCAAATGGGAGGATTTTAGCACCATTTAATGCTACTTTCTTAGCTTTTATACCAAAGGTGGATAACGTAACAAATGGGAGGATTTCATATCCATATCCTTGTGCAACGGTTTCTATAAATAGATAGCTAAAATAATTGCCAATAGATTGAAGACTATTTTATATGTTAATGTTTCTTAAGAACAATTTGATTTCATTAAAGACAGATAAATTCATGATGCCATTGGCATCACTCAGGAGATGATGCACTCTACAAAAGTGAGGAAGATTCTTGCGGAAATTCTTAAGGTAGATCTCACAAAGGCTTATGATAGAGTTAATTGGTCATTCCTCGGGTTGGTAATGCTACAGGTAGGTTTCATTCTCCAGTTTGTAACTTGGGTTTTTTCATGTATCCAATCGGTGTCATTTGCTCTCCAAATCAATCGTTCCACATCTCATTTCTTTAGAGCTGGTAAAGGTCTCAAGGATGGGTGATCAAGGAGGATCTCCACAGTCGAAGAATGCAGAAGGTTTTCATTTGCACCAAAGGTATTCAATCGATGAAGAGCTTGTAGAGAGCTTCCTAATGCAATTCGAATGGGTTCGAATGGACTTCGTTTTTTAAAGAAATTGCACGTTGAAGTTACAGACAAAAAAGAGGCTATATTCTAACAATAATTCACAAGACATTTAACAAAGTGTATTTCACATTAAAATTGAAAGTTCAATGAAAACTATGTAAAAGGGGAAATATGAAAGTGCTCATACAAATTCTCTTTTAAAATTATAAAGGAAGTTTAATTATATGTGAGAATACACCTCACCAATTGGTTTCCTAGTCCTAAGGGAGTGTTGAGATCTTCATGGAGAAAAATGAGACATTTTCTCCACCTATCCCTTAAGGTGTCTCTTGATCCTAATTTAAGGGATCATGGAAGAGATATTTTCCTTAACATGTGTGATGAGTAATCATCCATGGAAAAACTATAAATACCTCTCATTTGGAGAAGGAAAACAGGTTTTTTTGGAGAAAAGATTTATAGTAAGTTTTGTATGAAAAATTCATCCTAAGATGGGAGAAACACTTCACTTCATGTGAGAGCCTTAGTTCTTCTTGGTGAGGAAGGGAAAGGCATCCCAAGATGGGAATGAGCCATTTGAAGTGAATATCATGCAATTGTACTTATGAAAGCCATATATCTTTGAAGGAGATAATAAAGCGACTCAAAGTTTCAATGAGTCCGGAGATGTAGCCAGGAGGTCTGGCGAGCTCCGTTAACAATTCTGGTTTGCATTTCTTTTTCATGTGCTTGTTTTGTTAATCTCCAATTTGTTAAAGATCAAAGTTTTTTATTACGCTAATTTATTTATGAATAATGAGGAATTGAGAAATTTGATTAAGTATTCGTTAATGGAAAATAAAAAGTGAGTTTACCCATTTCTAGATCAATGGGTGCCCACTAGCACCTCTCCTTTTTATAATGGTGGTGGAAGGCCTAAGTTGGGCCATCATACAGGCACGGAACAACGATTCTCTCAAAGGTATCAAGATCTTAGAGAATATCTTTATTACTCATTTATTTTTCGTAGATGATATTCTTCTTTTTTCAGATGGTTCCAGGAGAGACATTTCCAAAATCAAAGATATTATGGACCTTTTTATAGAAGCCTCGGGCTTGTTAATCAATGACAGAAAATCAATTGTTTCAGTTACGAACTTATCGCAAGGTTCTCTTGATTGGATCCTATCCATATTTGACTTTAATGTAGTTGATGTTAAGGATGGTCTTAACTATCTCGGGTTCATCCTAAATCCTTATGATTAGAAGAGAAAAAATTGGGCTTGGTTGATAAGAAAATTTGAAAAGAGAGTCCACTTATGGCGCAATAAGTGGCTTACTAGGGGCAGAAGATTGGCTTTCTTGAAATCCATCCTTGAAGGCCTTCCTATTTACTGGACTTCAATGGCTTACATCACAGTTGGCACCATAGAACAAATATGTAAAATGTCCTATCAATTGATATGGAAAGGGTACCCGGAGGACAAGTCGTATTCATGGGTTTCTTGGGACAAAATAGTTTTTCCCAAGGACCTCGGTCGATGGGGATTGAAGTCTCCTCGGTGCTTTGCTAGAGCTCTTGTGGCCAAAGGCATCTGACGCATAATAAAAGGAGTGGGACTTTGGGCCAAAGTGGTCACTATGAAATATATCTATCTAACGATAATCGAAGAATGGATCAAGAGACCTAGTAAATCAACAAAGTATGGTTCCTCTATGTGGAGAGTTCTCTTAAACGCCTTTGAAGTCAGCAGTTCTTGTCTACAATGTAAGGTAGGGAATGGCCGAAAAATTCGTCTTGGGAAATACCCATGGATCGGTTATTCTGCTGCATATAAGCTTCCAAACCATTTGCTTAATTTTCTCAATGATAGGGATCTCATATTTTTATGCCAAATTGGAGCTGGAGTAAACCACAATCTCTCAAATCAGGCTTAGTTGAGTGTTGAGGATTTGGATCTATATTTGTAGGACAAACATTATTGGTAGCGCTTCATCAAATACCTACGTGCTTTCCATATCTATTTGAAGGATAAAGATGATGAACTGCTCCGGTCCAAAAACAACAATGGAGGTTCATACACTCCTCGTTTGGGATATCATGCTATCATAGATGAAGAGAACCATACAAAAAATTTATGGTGGAACTCCTTGATCTGGAGCCTCAAGTGTCCTTTGAAAATGAAATTGTTTTTATGGTTGGTTCTGCACAAATCTGTTCCTATCTGGGATGTTATGATCAAACATTTTTGGATAGGACCCAACATATGTCCTCTATGCTTCAACATTGAAGAATCTTTAGAATATGTTACGAGGGTACATGATCCAATTTTATTTGGAATGGTCTTTATATACAGGGTACTCTGCAATCACGGTCCAATAATAAGAATTTCTCAGAATTTTTTGCTCTCCCAGCTATCATCATCTAGTTTGCATGGTATGCCTGGAACATGGAAATCTTCGAAGATGTTCTTATAGCTCCAAAATATATGGAAATAAGAGTTTATCCACCCTCAAACTCTTCCCACAATCCAAAGTCAACACCATCAGTTATCGACAGATCCAAAAGTTGGGCATATTTTGATGGTGCATCCCAGGGGCACCCTATTAAAGGTGGGGCAGGGGGTGTTGTCCATACTTCAGATTCCCACTGTTATAAATATGTAGCAGGTCTTGGTTCATGTACAAACAACAACGCTGAAATGATGGCTTTGAATTTGACTTTATTAACTGCTCTTGATCATAATATCCTGAATTTACAAGTGTTTGGGGACTCGCAGCTGGTTTTCGATTGGATGAGGAAGAGGATTCCTCCAAAGATTTTACATCTCTTAGATTTATATGAAGATTGATAGACTTTAAGATAGGCTCCAGAATATCAATTTCCAACATATTCTCAGAGAAAGAAATACCTTAGTTGACCACCTTTCAAAACTGGGCCTACCTTAGTTGACCACCTTTCAAAACTGGGCCTACGTGACATCAAAGGTTCCTGGCATCAATGGGAGAAGGATAATGACAACTTGATGGAACATGATCCATGCCCTTTTTCAGTCTAATGCTAGTTATATACCAACGACATAAAGTTTTCTAAAGGCAACTTATTTGAGACAAAAATAATACATGTTTATGAGAACACTTTTGTCTTTAATACGATATATAGAATATCTATCGATGGTTAGAATCATCCTTCTAGAGCTAGAATGTTAACAATCTGCCATCTTTTTTTACTCTCACTTAGTGGGATTTTATGTGATGGTAGTCTGTAGTTTTGTTGTAACTTTTTATATGTCTCATTGAGATATACAAGGCGAAGACATGGCTTTAAAGTCTTTGTACAAGGTGTTTTATTTTAATTAATAAAACACAAAGTATTCTGTAAAGAAAAAAAGTTTTATTTCAAGAGGTTGGGATCATTTGTAAATTTTGACAAATTTATTAAAATAAATACTTTACATGTAACTTTTTTTTTAAATATATTTAGAGCGTTGTCTATTGATTACATTGCATTATATTACACGTAACTTTTTTTTTAAATATTTAAAGCGTTGTCTATTTATTACATTGCATTGTATTATGTTTAAAATGGGAAAGGACAGATTTGGGAAACATTTTGTTAAAAAAACTTTCATTATGGTAATGGGATTGTGGTTTAATATTGAAGATGTTGGCATTTCAAATTATCCACTAAGGTTTAGTATTTTTAGAGTTATAGGGAATAAATTGAGTTTAAGTGTAAATTTTATGTGATTTTAATATTAGTATAATCACTTAATTTGTGGCAAGTGAACATTGATAAGTCACAAGTTAAGTGCTGCTAACAAGTTACTTGTTCTCCATGTGTAGTTGCACGAATTACCCATTATTTATGCATCAGTTACCAGTTATCTATACATAGTTACCAGTTCTTTTTAATATATTTTTTTATTTTTACAATTGTTTATTTTGAATTTGGAACGACTGCCATAAAATCAATTTGGATAGTACACTTGTCTCATCCTTGTGCAATCTAGGAAAATCATAAGCACTATCCACCCCAAATTATAAACTAACACATCCACTTAACTTGTGGCCGATGAATACCAATAGGTCGCAAGTTAAGTGCAAGTTAAGTGTTTTCCATGCCTCAGCTTCTTGTTAGCTTCTTTAGTTAAATGGGTTGTCTATCTATTATCTATGCATGAGCTACTAGTTATCCATGCATCAACTACCATATATATATAATTGTTTATTTGGAATTTTGAACAACGACCATAAAATCAATCTAGAGAGTACATTTGTCTCATCCTCCTTCAATCTAGAAAAAGCATATATGGTAGTCCACCACAAATTCTAGGATATAAACACCTATCGATGTAAAAATAATAACCTATTTTTTTAATAATCATTTTATCTATGCAATAAATAAAATATAATATTGAACCAATAATTTGGCATTTTCCAATTTGACCTCATTAAAATCATATGTTAAAATCACCCACAAATCTGCTACATTAAAATCATACGACTTGATTTTTTTAGTTAAAATCACCCACAAATATGCTACACGAGGGGATTCAATAGCTAAGAAAATCTTTGTTACAATCAAATTATGCAATATAAACACCTTAAATTTGCAATTTCATTAAAAATAATGTTTCCTCTGTATTCATCAAAACATCTAAAATATTTGGATTAACTTTCTAAAAAAGGACATCATTAAAAAAAATGCAAATTGAAAGTTCCAAACTTTTTTTTTCTTTTCTTTTTGTTAAAATCACCTACAAATTTACTAAAATCATTAATTAAGCCGAAGGCGTATATTAAGGGGCCGGATCCCCTCCGGCTTTCGTCGTCTGTCGACGGCCTATGGGGAGCCGCCCCCTGTCGTATGTCCATTCCAAGCGAGGTCGAACACGCAAAGTTGAACACACTTTTTTTTTCTTTTCTTTTTGTTAAAATCACCTACAAATTTACTAAAATCATTAATTACGCCGAAGGCGTATATTAAGGGGCCGGATCCCCTCGGGCTTTCGTCGTCTTTCGACGGCCTATGGGGAGCCGCCACCTGTCGTATGTCCATTCCTATCGAGGTCGAACACGCAAAGTTGAACACACAAAGTGGATGGCATCTACATGTTTCTCCCGCCTGGGGGACTCCTTGTGCTCTGAATATATTAATGATATTTATACAACGAGGGGACTTCTTGTTTTGAGGACTTCTTGTTTTGATCCATTGAGCTCCCTAGGAGCCTTCCCATCTGTCTATTTGATCTTCTCCCCTATTTTCTGTGTTGTTGTTTTCTCCACTGTTTCAGTAGAGGTTTTGTTTTATTTACTAAAAATGACTAGAAAATGCAGATCCAAAAACAAAAACAAACCCAAATTTCAAGAGCGTTCGCCAGTCAGCCTCCTCACTGTAACAGGCAATGGACAAACGCCTATATTTAGCCATGCATTCTTTGGATGCACATCAAAACGACCTTAATCAAAATGTGGCACAACTCTATCAGTGCCTAGTGGAAAAGACAGACAAAAAGATGACAAATTTGAATTTGCAAAGTTGACGTCTTTGCCAAGATTTTGTTAGAAGCTATTTGAAATTCCTTGCAAAATGAAATGTACATGACCAGCCTATTGGGTTTTGTATTTTTAATTGGTTTCCTTCAAAGTTTTACAACATAAGTAAAACTGAACCGCATAGATAAATTTGACTGCAATATTTTCATTTAATTGCAGTATTCGAGCAATACTTATTTTTTCCAGTGAAAAAAAAAACTACTATTGATATTCAAGGTTGAATCAAATAGTACAAAGATGAACTTGTTTACATAGTATCCGAGCAATACTTTTTTTTTTTTTTCCATGTGGTTCACTTTAATCGGCTTAGCCGACCGCTACATCCACGAAATAATTTCCGACGGACCCGCCCCGAAGGGGTTTCCGCCCTGCGGCCGCTGCGTGCCTAACCCCAAGAGGGTCTATGAGGATGGATCCCGTGACCTCGCATGCTGGGAGGCCTAACTTCCGAGAACTCAACCGATCGAGCTAACTCTTGGGGCTTCGAGCAATACTTATTTACATAAGAAGATGAATTTAATTATCCAACTGAAATATCTTCATCACCGTACAGTGAAAACCTTGTAAAATGTAGAGAAGACTCCATGTTTATTCTGCAGACAGAATTGTAAAAATGTGAAGCAGGGGATTCTGATTTTATGGAAGAACAAATAGCTAAAGGGAGTTTTAGAACGAGCAGCTCTGATTTCGGATGTTAAAGTTAATCATTGAGGGCGAGCAAATATTCTACCGGTCGTAGGGATTTAGATCCTCCTCTAAGACAATTTGTAACGATGACGGACGCTAGATTTAGGGATTGGTTCAGGCCATCAATAAGAAGAGCTACAAGATTGAAGAAGAATGCAATAAATTAATAATAAAAAACTAGAATGCTAAATCTCGTGCATAGATATACTCAGAACTTTTGCACCAACTAGAAATAGGCATACCTCTAGATCAAAGAGTTCAACACAAGGACAACAAGAGAAACACAACATGTCACGAACAACGAATCCTACATCTACCTTCAACATGCCAAGGACCTTCATGAATAGAAGAACACAGATGTTCGAGGATTTTGTGCAGATGGGACTCCTTCCACGTTGATATAACTCTGTACTTTTGAGTCACAGCTTCCCTTTTATATCTGAAACAGAAATTCTAATCAGCATCAGGTTCCTTTGACTGGTCACTTTCTAGGTAGGCATATTATGATTTCTTTCATCATTTTTTTCTACTCCGGTTGGAGCCTTAATGCATGATACTTGGTGGCCATGCCATTTTCATGGTAGACAGGTTGACAGTTTGAATGACTTTATGACTCTTGCATGTATGCCAGATGGTTTAAAAAGTAAACTTAAATTAAATTTTTGCATGTATGCCAGATGCCAGATGATTAATTGGCTTTGACTCTTTCTGGACAGAAGACATTTTAAACATTCAAAGATCCTCCGTTCGGTATGTTTTGCTTGTTTTTAACGCAAAGAAATGTTCATGAACTAGGCTTCCGGGCAGCGCATTTCCACTCGAATTGTATCTCGGTTTGTTTCACTAATAAATGCAATAAATGGGGGGTGAGATAGAGAGAGATGCTTTTCTCAAATCCCCTTACGCTTATGCAAGTTACTTTATTTTCTATGCCCCGATAAAATTAGATTTCTATGAAGTGAACAGAAAATTTGGATTATGTTTATAATAACATTGATCACTCAAATCCGGAGAAAGACAGGTAGCGGACATAACTTTAAATTCAATATGTTGGAGTAGAACCTGTTGAAACAAAACCCGAATAGGCATATATAGATAGATAGGTAGCTCTTTTCGAGTGATCAACGAATATCCTCAGACCGCTTGAACAAAAATTCTGACAAGATTGTTTGAGTCATATTTATATATATTGTGGGATGTGCAATACATACTATAGCTTCAAAGGTAATTTCTTCTAAATTTGCTCTCTAAAGATTTCAGCTTAAGCTGTTCACTAATATGATCATATGCCATCATGTCTTCCGTGCTGTTGCAATGCTATTCCATGATTCTGCATCGCTCAAATCACTGACCGGTTATACAATATTTTCTTGAGGAATAATAGACTCTGCGTTAATAGAACTGCCTGCCCGAATAATAGGCTCTGCGTAAATAGAACTGGCCTTCCCGATGCAATAGGTACGCACGAACTCCCCTCAATTGATTTAGCCCCAGAAGAGGGGCGAAGGGGTAAAGAGGACAATAGAAAACAGTAGTGATGATTCGTCCTGATACAGGGGACACCGGTTTCTTCTTGTACATGATTTTGTGATGCCATTCTGCGTCGTTTATTAGGTTGTATTTGTTTATTTGGAATAAGAATTTGATGTTTTTTTTTGCGGTGGAAATTTTCTTTCTTTAAACCTTTTATGATTCTCTTGAGCCCATTCTTTGGATTTGCACCCTTTTCTGATTCTCTTGAGCCCATTCTTTGTATTTGCACGGTTGTAGATCTGGAATCTATCTCACAGTGCCCTTCCTCATATACTTTGCCTAATACATTGACGCAAAACTGTTTTTCCTTAGGTGTCTTTTAAGTACCCTTGTTTTGAACTTTCGTGAAAGAATATATCTAAAAATGGAGAGATTATTTGCAGTCATGTTATACAAATTTTGGACTTTCGCTTGCTTTTTTCCTCTAACACATCCCATTCCAAATCACATACATCATACAAAGTAACCACATTTTTCACTACCCACTTTTTGCACAATATTTTAAATACTAATTTTACCTTTATTTTTACATTTTTTTGCACGATTCTTATAGTTCAAGGAATACAAGTGCATACTTTGACTTCAGAGATAATTGGTGCACCATTGTTGAACGAATATGTAAGTCCTCATATAAAAAAAAAAACTATAGAAACACTTATAACACCCCCAAACATCACTCCTATTAAATCTTTGCAGCCATACCTACAAGAATAGACATTGAAAATCAGAGTCCTTACAAAAAGTGACCTTCGCACCTTCACCAATGCCAAGGGACCTGGCCATGTCTTTAGCTTTGATGTTATTGACATTGAAGGCAGTGAGATACGTATCACATGCTTCAATATCCAAGCAACACACTTCCATCCTTCCATAGGTATTGGTAAAGTTTACATAATCTCAAAAGGGATAATCAAACCTGCTAAAAAAAGAATTCAATCATTTAAAAAATGACTTTGAAATAAATCTTGGTAGTACTTCCACCATAGAACCTTGCTTATATGATGAACATTTAATAGCAAACCATAACTTTATCTTCACTCCTATCAATGAATTATCAACTCTGGCCAACAATTCTATAGTTGATATACTTGGAGTTGTTATATCCATTAGCCCTCTAGTAACTATCATGAGGAAAAATGGAACAGAGACACATAAGAGAACCCTTCAACTAAAGGACATGTCAAGTTATAGTATAGAGGTCACACTATGGGGGGTCCTATGCACTAAGCATAATCTAGAGCAATATGCCATCACAAATAGCTTTCCAATGATTGCTATAAAGGCTAGAAAACTAACAGACTTCAATCAACTATCAATTACATCAACTTTTTCATCCCAAATTTACATCAATCCTGATCTCAAAGAAACTCAGGATTTGCGAACCTGGCTTAATAAACCAGAAACATGCCTCCAATCCCACTCATTATCTACACATGGTGCTTCAAAAGGTCATCCTTCCATACGAAAGAAACTGGTGGACATTAAAAATGAAGGAATTGGTAAAGGGACAGAACCTGCATACATTTTAGTCGAGGCAACTATATCTTCAATGGATACAGACAATTGCTGGTATAATGCATGTCCTCTTACATTTAAAGATCTCCTTTGCAAAAAAAAACTCATACCTATTGAGGATGGTGTCTAGAACTTCCAAAGGTGCAATCAACATGTCTATGAATGTGACTACAGGGACATTTTCCAATTCAGCATTGAAGACCAAACAAGCAAGATCAATGTAACTGCATTCCAAGATGTTGCAGAACAACTTATCAGCACACCTGCTCAGAAGTTGTTTGACTATGACTATGAAGGAAATACCAAAGAGACCACGAACATCTTTGCCAATTTGTTCTTAAATAGTTACTTGTTCAAACTAGCAGTACACAAAGAAACACTTGCCAATCATAAACAAATCAAACACATTGTAATTGCATGTGATAAAATGGATTGCATGCAAAATCCAAAAGAAAACATTCCTACCCCTGAAATGTTGCCTAAATAGTAAAGGCACGTGTTAGGGTTTTTTCTTCAAAGCAAACAACTGTGTTTTTTCCCTGCTCTGTACAGTTGCATATCACATTTTCCCTAGATAGTAAAGGCATGTGTTAGGGTTTTTCCTTCAAAGCCATAACTTGTATTTTGGCTTCCTTTGTACATTTACATATTAAGTGTTGCTTAGATAGTGAAGGTATATCTTAGGGTTTTTTCTTCGAAGCAAGAAGTTCTCACTTTGTACAGTTACATATTAAATCAAACATGGATTTTATAAAGTTAGCATATTTATTTCACAACTTATGCATCCATATCCAACATATCATAAAATTTAAATTTTCATCTTTCTAAAATATTACTCCTATATGTGTCAAATTAGATGTTATCAAACAAATTATATGCAATATAGAATTTAATAATATATATTTACAAATTATTCATTGCTTTCCTTACAAGCACCTTCACATATTGCAATAGAAAGCATGGACAAGAGCATTCCAACAGGTCTAGCAAGTATATCGTCTCAAGAGTATGAGGTTCATCGTAAAAATCAATACAACAGTCATCGACATAAATTCCAAGCTACAGAAATAAACAAGAGAAGAAGAGATAAATGGAAAACTGAAAGTACCACAAGCAAAGACGTTGACCCAATTGCTACAAACCCATCAACATCTAAGGTCCAAAAAAATGAACAACGCAAAAGAAGATATGTTGAAAAGAAAGATGAAAAAATTAGATTTCAAGAGACTACGATGAATACTAATTCAGAACCTCATTTGCATTTTCTAACAGAAACTCTTCAACAACATGGCCATCCAAATTCTACCCAGTCTTTCCACAAACGGATTGATGCCTTGTCTAACATGCATACTTGTACTACTTGTATGGAATCATATCTTGGCATTCTTACTCATATGTCTCTCAATGAATACATTTGCAGATGATGCCATAGATAAACTAATGGTCATAGATTCTCAAAATGGAACAATATGGACCCCGGTGACCAACCCATTGTACTATCCATACTTACTCAAATTGAAGAAATGCTCATTGCTCGTGTTAGCCCACTTTTACAGGTCAGACATGCTCGTGGTGGACAATACAAGTACAGTGGTCACAACATTAGTTTCCCCCAACAAATTGTGCAGATTACAAATTTCCTTCCACGCCCTTTTTCAGCTATTGATATCTTGGTAGTGAGGAGGCATGGAACAAAAGGTAAATGTTATGATTGTTAAGTGACAAAATCACATGTCGTTGATGCATTGCTCTATAAGATATAGAATGACAGATACTATAGTGATGTACAACTCGACCATAATACAATTGCATCACTTCCAATATCATGCACTGATGTCTCGTCTCAACTACATTATATCTCTACAGACTTTGACATGCCCTTCTATACAGATTCAAATATACCCAATCTTGATAACCAAAGTGTTACCCAACTAACACAAGAAGTATCTTCTTTTGCCTTCAGATCGCCTAATGTAGAACGAGAAATGGGAAAGATCAAAGAATTTGTTCAGGTTGCATCCAATGCTCTACCTACTATTCTTGATTGGTCAGCTATTGGATCATCACCAGTCAATGAGTACAACAAAGAGGGTTTATTCGACATGGCATTCCCAACTCTTTTCCCAAATGGGGACACACTACCTCGCCAGCCACATATCAAGAACATTCCACTCGATATATATGCAGTGCACTTAATGAGATACCATGACAATAGATTTGGTACTCATCCCCGCTTCAGATACTACTTGTACAATTTGATTATGCGCCATAGGAGTCAATCTACAACTAACTTCTTTGTTAAGCAGAGCCAAGAACACAAGACACCAACCACCATTGAAGAATTGTGTGCACATCTATAATAAATGCCTACAGACAACCTCCCAGAACATGTCACGCGCTTTGGAGCACACCTTCATGGGACTAGGGCATACTGGACACTACGCATAAGTGAGCTTACAAACATGATCACACATTTGGGATTCCCTACATTTTTCTTCACTCTCAGCGCAGTAGACACAAAATGGCCAGACCTACATGCAATTATGCAACAGAACTGCCCTACTGACCCCGTTGCGCGGCAACACTAGCGTAATTGTAACATCATTGATAGGCCCCACACTGTGGCTGCATACATGCATAAAAGATTTTCAATATTCCATGAGGAGATACTTTAAAAAAACATGCACACAACAGATCATTGGTACAGGTACACATTATATCCTACCTGCACTTGTCTCTAAAACACCTTTACATATCTGTAAAATGTTCTTGTCCTCTAAAATTCCTTTTGTAGGTATGAATGGAAACATCGTAGCTCTACACATATACATGGTTTCCTTTGGATTGGGTGTGGATTGGTGGAGCTCCTAACATGGAAACATTAATTGGCAAGACCCGAATCAAATCAACGCTGTAAAGAATTTCTTCGATAAATATGTTACAGCATGGAATCCAAGAGAAATTCATGACACACAGATTCATGTGCATCAATCCATTGAGGATGACCCTTACTTGCTAGATACAAAGGATAAACTTTCATCCAACCCACTTCAAGACTATGAGCAACTCTTAAACATAATACAAAGGCATACAAAGTGCATTGAACAATCATGTCTACGCAAAAAAGGGAATACACTTGAATGCAGATATAAATTCCCTTGGAATGTACAACATGAATCATCACTATACATTGATGAGAAGGGTCAAAAGACATATCATCCTGCACGCAATGATCCTCGACTAAACATCCATAATCCTAACATACTTCAAACATGGCGAGCAAATGTGGATTGCCAACCGGTACTCTCAGAATATGTTGTCTTGAAATACATTGGAAAATATACTTACAAATCAGAAGGTAAATCAGAGACCTACCATCATATGTTGACTAGAATCACAGCTACATCATCTCCACAGGACCTAGCCTCATATGCATATCGTCGCTTACACTCAAAAGCAATTGTTGACCGAGACATCAATACTCAAGAAACTTGCCATATGTTGCAAAAATTACCCCTTGTCACATGCAGTCGGGCCTTCATCAAACTAAATGTTGGTCGCCAAATATTCCGTCGTGTATCTCTTGACTCAAACGATTGCTTATCTGGCTCCAGTTTCATAGATGCGTACTTGCAATGCCCTCCAACATTGGACCCCTTCTGTCTTATAGCCCTTGCACAACAATGGTCATATAACCAGGCACATAAAACTGGCAAGTGGAAGAAGAGAATTGTCCCTGCAATCGACAAATCCCCCTCAAGATGGCTTGGGCATTGACTATCCATAAATCCCAAGGATTGACATTGACAAGGTCAGCCATTGACATTGGTAACACTGAACGTCAAAGCTCGACCTTCACTACAATGTCACACACTACAACATTATAAGGAATGCGAATTGCACCATCGTTCTCCTTCGAACGCTATGCAAAGATGAAAGACACTTCATATGTCACACTTCGCAAAAAGGAAGAGGCATGCCTTCATTCTCTTTCCCTGCTTCAAATTGTGTGCCTCATTCCCTATACTACCCATACCAAATGAAAATACCAATGTTCATTTCCAATATAATTAGAGTTAAACTTAATAACTAATTATATTGCACATGTATACTTTCTCTTTTGACAAATTAATGCACGTTTCATTTTACTTGCCATCAATTACATTGATTTCCATTTATTGCATGGGTTCCTATTTATTGCTTATTAGTATTTGCACTTACATTTTCTACATACACACAACTTTCTCTCATTCTAGACATACTGAAGTTCTTTTCGGCGTTTAATTTCCCCTGCTTTGGTGGTATGCTAGTCATATTCTCATATACGATTCAATTATCACAAAAATCCTTCTCTACATTTAAAATTACATAAAAGAAGACATAGTTTACTATATTTCCATTTAGTATAACATCCTTTGAAAAATACGCTTTTTTCTTTTGGAAAAAAAAAAAACATCCTTTGAAAATACTTACTATTTCGAAGAATCAAGGTATAACCAGAAATTTCAATGAATTGAAGTTGAGTAGAGAGAGTAACAATCATTCCTCCCAATCATCCAAACTACATCCAATGGACTATTAAAAATTATAATTTATTATTAATAAAAACTTTGATAATGATCAACTTAATTTTTTAATATTTTTCCAAATTAAATACAAAATTTATAATTTATTATTAAAAATTTAATTTATAAATCATAAAAAGTTTAAAAAAATTTGATGATAAAATTTACTTTTTAATACATATTTTTTTATTCTTCTTCTTTAAGTTTGATATATCAAATTTTAAATAATTTTTTTATTAAATAATGATTATTTTTTCTTTTGAAGTTTGGTAGATCAAAGTTAATCTTATTGAACATTAAGCACCATTATCATCAAATTAATTTATCAAAATTAATAACTTGGGATAACTTGGTTAAACATGGTGGTATCAATCTTAGAGTTTGCTTAATGTGCAGAAGTGATTCCGAAACTGTTGCCCATCTTTTTATTACTTGTTCTTTCTCTCGTGAGATATGGTCTTGACTCAAAGGTTGTATTGACTACTCTAGGGATTGGACTGGAGTATCGTTGGATGCTTGCATGAGTAATTGGTTGTTTAGGAATGATGATTGTCATGAACTACCCATATATGTTTGTTGGGAAATTTGGAAAGCTCGGAATAGGCTCTTATTTGAAGGGCTGATATCGTATGCGCCTTTGGTCTTCTCCAAAATATTGGCTGTTTTTTCGAAGATTCACTCTGAAGGAGCTCATGTTACAAAAAAATCTCAAAGGATTTGAAACCTCCCTTCCTTCTCTTTGGATGGTTGTAGAGGTTTCTTTGATGGGGCATCTCAATTGGATGGGACTATAGGTGGGGATGGGGCACTTATATGGCTGAATAACTCTTGTAGGTACAAACTCTACTTGAACTATGGGGTAGGGACAAATACTTAGTGTGAACTCATGGCTCTATGGTTGTTACTATTCTTTGCAAATTCTAAAGGTATTTTGTCCATGCTGGTGGCTGGTGACTCCAAAGTTATTATTGTTAAATTTTTATCTTTAATTCAGAAACGCAACAGTACTTGAAATCAAATAACAATCATACACGTAAGTAATCACATTCGACACATGAATTTACCCCGGGGAAACCCTCTATGACTTGAGGGAGAAAACCCCATCAAAACCTTCCTTAATATATTGATAGATAGCAGAGAATGTCTTTTACATCAAGCACCCCGGGTGAAATTACAAAGCAAGAGAAAGATAAATAAGAGAGACTCATAATAATATCCTGCACAAATAGAAGCGTCTTGCCTTCAAGGGAGAAGAGAATTCACTTCACATTGAATTCATCAATCTTGTATAACATATTTATATATTCTTCACATGCATCGACTTCTATTTTTATCTTCTAACTTCATGATGAACTCACCCTCCATATGGATGTATCAATCTTGCATGAAGAAGAGCGCCACACTTCTCATGCAGTGCATTAACTCACTGAACTGAGTCTTAGGATGAACTCACCCCTTAATTGAAAGATTTCCCACTTAGTTAGGTGGCTAACTTAAGTGTCGCAACTCAAGTGTCATCTTTTATTTTAACATAAGTGTCATCATGCAATAACACTTAGTTAACTAGATCTTGTTTGTTATCACTTAGTTAACTCTCTTTAACTGATTCTTCTTGTTAACATCACTGTAGTGATCAATTCGAGTTCTCCTTTGATTTATTGAAGTCTTCGCAGAAGTTTAACAATTTGAATTCTCTTTTGATTAATTATTTTATGTGCAATTCAAATTCTCTCATATCTTATCACATCTTATCTTTATCTCTTGTCTTATCTGCATGGTCCACATGTGCCAACTTATTTATCATATCAAATATACTAAGGAGATTTTTCCAATGATGTGATCATATTGTCCTACTATCGTTCCAAGTGGTTATATACTAAAGTAATTCACTCTAGAGGTGGCCAGTCCCTAGAGGAGACTTAATAGCTCAACCATGGTTAATAGTTCATCACACACCATACATGCTTCGACATGCAAAGCATCACCTCAACACATGAGGATTTGTCTTTACACACAAGACCATAGCCTTTACTAGCAATACTATACAACATCATCACTTTGACATACAAATAAATTGCCTCAACACATGAAGCTTAACCATCCTTGAGTCCAAATCAAGATTCTTCTCCAAGTTTCCTGAGTCAAACTCAGGCTCCTATAAGGCACTACCTCGACACATGAGGCTCAATATTGATCCACAAGATTGAATTGGAGAATGACTCATGATGCTGTAACTTTAACAATTATTGACTGGGTCACATATAAGGGTAGGCTTCAGGTTATTCATTTAAACACTTGGATGTTTAAAGGAGAGATTTAACTATGTCCTTTGTGGATATATCTTTCCATCATATTTATCGGGAGTTTAACTAAGAAACAAATGCTTTATCCAAAGCTGCTCTCTAGGGGATCGAAGGGTAGATTGTTTATCAAACATTCCATGAAGGTGAGAAGGTCGAAGAGGATCATATTCAACTATATCAATAGTTATTGAGGTATTGTTCCAGGGTTTCAGATTTATATTTGGATTGTGGGAGTTTTTTCCCTCATCAGAGGCTTGGGATATTATCACGCGCACACACACACACACACACACATTTTCTTGGATCCCACTTCTCTGTGTTTCCTCACATGGTTAGATTGTTGGGAATTTCATTTTTTCCTTTTCATTATCAGTCCTTAAAGGGGGGACTAGCTTGTTACCTGGGCATTATCTGATTAGTCTTCTGGCATATATTGGATCAGTTGGGACTAGTTGCACCTTTGGCAATCGGTTTCTCTCTAGTGGGATTTACATATATGGTGGCACTTTATACATGCTTCATCTTAGGTCTTTTTGCCATATTAACAGGGTCACCAATACATTTTCCTTTGTACATTTGATCCTTCCTTCTTATTTAGCCGCCTCAAGATTGACGACCTTGATAGTTTTTGGGATCTTTTTCTGCATATTCGGCACTTTTGGGATCATATTTTTTCTACTTAGTTCTTTTGGGATGTGATACAAGTCTCCCTTGATGGCGCGGCGTCATTGGAGTGGATTCAACGTACTTGTTGTAAATATCCCTTTTTCGGCTTTTTGATTATCAGGGCTGGGTTATTTATTTTTGTAATCATGATAGTGGTATTTTGTATTTGATTATCATATTTACATGGGATTTGGCTGATGGTTCCCTAGGTATATGGACTATTATGGATTGTTTCATGGGTACTATTGTTGGTTCGGATATTGGCGTTGTCTTTGTTGTCTCGACTACATTTCTTGTGGATGTTTTGTTGGTTAACAATATTGTTTTACTATATATATATTTTTAATTGAAACAAATAATAATATTAAAAAAAAATGGGTGAGTCGTGGCTAATGCCAAATCCGACTGAATACAATATTTAGAAATTCCAGCAACATGTTGCTTTGAAAACTAAAATTCTTTCATTGTTTGAGTTCACTTTCAATATTCGTGTTGTTTCTCTTGCATCAAATCAACCTACTTGCTGCTAATCCATTCCTTGCATTTGGTTGTATGGTTGTGATTTCATTTTCAGTAGTGTTGTTGAATAATTTATCCTTTGACACTTTCTAAGTCCAAAATTCTACGTTTTTTTCTCTTTGAAGAAGTTTGCGTTTTCAATTCCAAAATTGAAGCTAGAGAAATCGATGGAGCAGGTGCGTGTAAGCGTGGTGTAAGCACAGTGCCACACTGCATGCTTCCCTCTTCAAATTAGATGGCCATTGCGAATTAGATGTCTCAGCGTGCAGTTGACCTGGGGGAGAACTAATCATCTTCTTGCTGCATAATCATTTAGGGGATGTGATGGTGGCTTGCTTCATTGTTGGAAAATTCAATTTTCCTAGGGTTGAGACTAGTTCCATCTTTAGCTTCCAAGTCTACATTGTGATTTAGATTTATGATTATGTGGAAAGCTCTGAATTGGGTGAAAGTGTTTTCTATTTGCTGTATTCAATGGACAATTCGTTTTAGCGCCAGATTGTTGAAGTCTGTATTCATATTGAGGGCGTTGATAATTACAAGAGAATCTCCAAACACCTGTAATCTTTCAATCTTTTGTTCTTTGGCAATATGACAACCTTTTAGCAAAGCTAAGGATTCTGTAGAGTTGTTTGAGTGAATTCCCAATCCCCATCTGTAACTTATTCTCGGCAATCCTCCGATGGACCACAAAACCCCCCCTACTCCTACTGCTCCAAGGTTTCTTTTGGATGCACCGTTGAAATGTAAACTATCCATATTTTGTTTGTTCTTCCATTCTTGAAAATCAGATTTGGATAATCTTATTTTCCAGGGTGTTAAATATCGAGGTCGATAATTTATATTTTTGTTAGGGCTCGGGGAAGAGATTCCAATCCAATTCTTTTCATATGTGTTGAGGTTTGTATCCGATCTGAGTTTGGAGAGATTCAGGCACTCTATCAGCAGACCTTTGGCTTGTCCAACAACTTACAGGCGGGTGTAGTGCGTTTCATGGAAAATGGCTTTGTTCCTGGCGATCCATATTTTCCAACAAGTGAACTTGGGGATGGTTATCCAGATTTGGAACCATAGTTTTTTTTTGAAAGGGGAAGAGGGTAGATGGATTTCAACTCCTTGAATAGGTAGGTGGTTGTATTGAACTTTGGCATGCTTAAATTGAGATCTTGGAGCATGAGCTTCGAGACCTGTTTTGTGAAGTGGCAATCCAGGAATAAATGCTCTGTAGTTTCAGAGTTCTTATGACAAAGAGGGCACCAATGTGGCACGATGATTCCTCTTTTGATAAGGTTGTCTCCGGTGAGCACCTTTCGGTGAACAAGAGTCCAGATGAAGAAATTTATCTTGGGGAGTCCAAATGGATTCCATACTAACTTCCATAAGCTTTTTCTTGCGTCTTCATAGATTTGGAGAGTATTGAAACCCAAGGTCGTAGTGTAGTTTCCCTTTGTGCCCCATCCACGTTCATCTCTGTCTTGAAGATGAGTGGGAGCGCAACCATTCAAATTGTCAAGGAGGAGGATTTTGTAGGGTTCGAGATTGGCTGGAATTGATACTTTTTTCCCACTCTGCCAAGTGCCGGAGGTGTCCCAGGAATTGAGGTCGTTCAGAGTCTTAATTCCTTGCTGAGCAAACCAATGTGCTAACTCGTGGAGCTCTTGAAGGTCATGTAGCGGTCTGTTGCCCATAATTTTATATGCGAAGATGTTTATCTTTATTCCATCCCCAGGAATCCAATAGAGTTCTTGGGAGAAGAAGTTCCACGCGGCTCTACACAAGGACCAGATAGAGGATCCTTTGGAGGTAGGCTTGCTATCGAGACATCTCATATTATTTCCCAATAGGTATTTCTTTTTAAGCACTTGACTTGCACGATGGTGTCTAATGTGTAGGATTTTCCAGAGAAGTTTGCCTCCCATTGCCAAGTTTGCCTAGAAGGGATCGTGAATCTGGAGGCCGCTCGAAAGCTTTGGTTGCTTTATAATATTCCAATTCACTAAGTGGATCCTGTTTTCATTATTTTTTCCTCCCGTCCACATAAAATCTCTCAGAATATTGCTAATCTGTTATGACACACCTTTGGGCGCAAGAAGTATGGAGGATTGGGAAATCGGTAATGTTGATAGGACAACTTTCACTAGGATCATCTTTCCAGCTTTGTTAAGCCATTGTCCTACCCATCTTCTGATTTTGGAATTGATTTTACTAATCGTATCATCCCAACTCCCTGGTTTTGAATGTCCGTATGTAATTGGGAGACCCAAATAAGTGAATTTGTCACAGTGTTTGTGAACTTTGATGCCAAGTATTATGCCGATGTTGGCTACGGAAGCATTGTTCAGATTCCAACTGTAGACTACGCTTATGTGAAGGTTGATCTTGCCTCCTGAGGCATTGCAGTACCAATTCAGATTTTGTTTGAATTTTTGGGCAATGATGGTAGAGCCTCCACCCAATAAGAGGGAGTCATCGGCAAAGAGTGTATGATTGAGAGGCATGGAGTCAGAGGCTAAATTGAGGCCTGGTAGCGAGCCTGTGTTCAAATCAGAGTTTAACTTCCGGCTGAGGGAGTCAACCAAAAGAATGTACAGAAAGGAGGACAAGGGACAACCTTGTCGGATTCCCCGCGTGGCTTGGAAGAAATCTGAGGGGCAACCATTAACTAAGGGAGCGATGCAAGGTCCTCGTATGCAAGATGAGATCCAGCTTATAAAGGTTTCCCCAAATTTAAAGCTTTTCATGACTTTAAATAGCACTGAATGCTTGAATCGATCAAATGCATTGGCCATATCGAGTTTGATCAACATACCTTTTTCTTTGCGAGTCTTGTTGGAATGGATGGCTTCCTGAACGAGGATGATGCTGTCGAGGATTTGTCTCCCTTCTAAGAAGCCTCCTCGATTGTCTGAGATGATTTTATGGAGCAGAGGTTTCATTCTGTTTGCCAACATCTTGGATATTATCTTGTATGATGAGTTGCATAATGAGATTGGGCGAAATCTGCCGAAGGAGCTGGGGTTTGTCTCTTTAGGGATAAGATCCAGGAATGTGGAATTGCTACTACCATCGATCTTATCCTTTGAATGGAAATTACTGACCATTCTCATATGATATTTTTTGATATACTGCCAGCAAGCTTTGTAGAAATGTATTGAGAATCCGTCCGGCCCAGGTGCTTTGTCAAGATCAAATGACCGGATGGTGTTGATAACTTCCTGCTAAGAGAAAGGCTTGTGAAGGTCTGCGTTGTCTTCAGGCGTAATGCTCTTGGGGATGTGCTCAAGGAGGATTAGCTCTCCTTCATTCCCAGCATTGTCGATCTCAGTGTAGAGATTTGAGAAGTGATTGTGTGCTGCGTTTTTTTATTTTTGCTTGACCTTTGACAATCGAGCCAACATCCAATTTAATTTCTGAGATATAATTGATTGAGTGTCTGACTTCGGTTTGCTTGCGGAAATAGGAGGTGTTCCTGTCGCCATCTTTGAGCCAAGTGCTTTGATATTTCAATCTCCAATATTCTTCCTCTTTACAAAAAGCTTGATAGGCCTTAATCTGGTGTGTGACCTCTTCTTGTAGCGTGATATTTTCGATTGGAAGCTCATCCATTGCAATCTGGAAGGATTCTAATTTGTCAACAGCTTTCCTTCTGGGATTAGAGGGTGGGGTACAGTTAGATTTGGCCCATTCCTTTAGGGATTTTTTGGTTATGATAAGCTTCTGTTCCCAAACATATCTTGGGGAGCCTGAGATGGGGGTTCTCCAAGATTTGTCCAGTATATCCCAAAAGCTTGTGTGATCAAGCCATTGGAGACTAAACTTAAATGGGATTGGACTGAGACCTTTGTTTTCTTGAATTTGGAGTTGGATCGGCTTGTGGTCCGAGTCTAAGTTTGCCATAACTTTTGAGATGATTATTTGTCCATCAGTCAAAAGACTGCTTTGGACGAGAAATCTGTCTAACCGGGCCATAATGTTTCCTTTGCCTATTCGCTTGTTGGACCAAGTGAATTTCCCCTTCTTGGGTTTGATATCAAGCAAGTCCCATCTCTGAATAAGGGCTTCTACCTGAGATCTGAAGAAGTCCTTTCCAGTGAGTCCTCCCTTTTTTTAGTTGTGGAGAGGATAATGTTCATATCACCAGCTAGGATGATATTTTGTGGAGCAAATGCATCAAGGAAATCTTCTAGGAGTTTCAACAATCTTTTTTTTTTCGGAGTATAGGTTAGGAACATATAGATTGAAGAGAGCGATTTGATTGTTGCTTTGGATGTGAAGGAACTCAGTGTAGATCCAATGTTGCGTGGCGAAGGAGGTGTGAAGTTGGAATTTTTCTGAAGACCATAAGGTTGCGAGGCCACCGGAGGCCCCTCTGGCGCTGACAGCTAAACCTGTATTTTTCTTCCATTTTTCCTTTCCAATTGCTAGAACAACCTTCTCATTGAGTTTGGTCTCTTGGAGTAGGAGGATGTATGGCATGTCCATTTTTTGGAGATCTTTGGTTGCTTCAAGTTTGTTGGGACTGCCCAAACCTTTGCAATTCCAAGAGACCAACTTCATCATTTAGTATTGTGGGTTGAGGAGGGCCCTCCCTCCCCCCACCGAATCTCCTATTTTATTCCCTGTTATTCTGTCTCTGGTATTCTTGTTGAAGGCCATGTCTATTGTGGTTTGAGATCCTTGGGGATTTTCTCACGCTCAGCTTCTTCTTCCCTTAGGTCTTTGCTCGTTTTTCGTCCAAGCTTTTTGGATGATATGTCGATAAGTTCTTCTAAGGATGTAGGTGAGGCCGATGGTTTGGCTTTTGTGATTTCAGCATAGGAGAGTGAGTCTTTATTCAAGCTAGGTCTTTTGGGGCATGGGCTATTCAGGGACTGGAGGTCTTTTAGATTATCTTGGATTTGGGGTACTTCCTGAGATTCCTCCTGTTCAGGGATTTCTCCTTCTTCTGGAGCCTCTGGGGTTTCCTGGATTTATGGAACTTCTAGAATTTTGAATTTATTCCTGTAGTTAGCATCCGCAAGATTTTGATGCTGTTGATTTATTCCTGTAGTTAGCATCCGCAAGATTTTTGCTCCTGATTTGGTATTTTTTTGGATGGCTGTCCATTGTTCTTTTTTCTCTCATGCCTCCGGATCTGCGACTTCTTCTTGCATGATCGAGCGAAGTGCCCATATTCATGGCAAAACCTGCATTTAAAATGAATTTGTTCATAATCTAGCTCCTGTATATGAGACCAATATGCCACAGTGAGGTTTATTGCTTCTGGGAGGCCATGTTCCAGATCTACTTCCACGCAGATTCTTGCACATGAAAATTGGTCTTTTCGATCTACTTTATCTATGTACTTTCCAAGGGTATTTCCGATGGATTCTAGAGATTCTGAGTTCCAGCAATGAAGGGGTAGATGTGGGAGTCTCACCCAAATCGGGACGGCAGATGGGATATCTTGGGATGGATCAAAATCTGGGTTCCATTTGTTCATGTAAAGCCCTTGTGGCCCCATGAAGTATGGCCCGTTCCTGAATATAAGTTCCCGATCTTGTTTGCTTTCGAATACGAAGGCAAATAATCCCTTTCCTAGAAAATAAGATTTTACATCCTTCGAGATCAGGGGTCTCCAATTTTTCTGCACCCAAATTTCAGTGGTTTTCGGAGAAGGCCATAAACCTGTGAACTGGCCTATCAATCCTTGTTCCGACAAGTTAAGAGTTGTTTTGCAAGGTTGCTCTATCGGCAATGCGACAGTGGGAATCTCATCTATTTTTTTCACCAATTTCTGTTGAGCAGCTGAGAGAGTCTTCTTTCCTTGGGCTGCTATGAGTTTCAGGAATTAAGGCAGATGAAGCGGGGGGGGGGGGGGGGAGGACCGTTAGCTCCCGAGGCCATAGCGAGGATCTTGAGGGCTGAGCCCAATCCACAGGGAAGTGAAGGCCCAAATCACGGGCGTTTGTAGCAGGCTTATGTAGGAGCCGAGAGGTCGTGATCAGTTATCCCCAGTCGGCCGTAATCCTCCGATCGATCTCCGAGACAAACAAAAAGGCTCGAGGGAATCTTGAAATGATTATCAAGAGCTTGATGTTGTCAACGATGGTGATGGAGAGGATATTTGTCCTAGTTCAGTGTTGTGTTCACACAAGGAATTGATGGATATCTAGAAGTGTTCCAATACATTGAATGACAACCTGACTGCAATGAATACAGAGGCGGTTAGATCATTAGATTAAAAAAAAAAATTGTTTTACTGTATTTGACCACCTTAACATAAACTTAATAGAGTATAGTTTTTTTTCTCTGTGAATTTTTTTAAAATCAAAATTAATAGATCACCATCTTCATCAAAATAATTTATTAAAATTAATTAATAAATCACCATCATCATCAAAATAATTGATCAAAATTAATAAATGAGTAGTTGTTTGGTGAAGAATGGGTGGTTGTTCGGTGAAGCCGGTATAAATATTAATGGATTCAATGTTGTAGATAGCCTACCCCATAAATTAAATTAAACTCTCATAGATGTTGTTAAACGAAGGTCAAGTCCACATAACCTTCGCTAATCATGTCATTCTTTCTCCTTGATCTCTCCGCCCTCGGCGATGCTCATTCCATCTGGCGCTCCCACACAAACCAAACTATGCTCCCACTCGACATAATAAAAATGCAAAGTAAAATATGAAAGATTGAGCAATCGATCAAGCATTCATAGGATACAGAGACTGAGAAGCCAAGCCTAGCTTAACTCGGGAGAATTTGGCTTGCAGAGAAGCCAATGGCGTCTTTATCTGTGATGTCTCATGGTGCCAAAGGTGCCAATCTCTCTTTCAGTAAATCCGACTCTGTCATGGGCACCAAAATAAGCAAAAGGAACCTCCTCCTATGGAGTCCGACGAGGCCAAGAGTTAGCAACGGAAAGAGATTTGGTCTCGGTGTCGAGGCCAAGATACGCGAAATCTTCATGCCTGCACTGAGCTCGACCATGACGGAAGGCAAGATCGTGTCGTGGATAAAATCAGAGGGCGAACTGCTCTCAAAGGGAGAGAGCGTGGTCGTTGTCGAGTCGGACAAGGCCGACATGGATGTCGAGACCTTCTACGACGGGATCCTCGCTGCTATCGTCGTTGGGGAAGGCCAGGTTGCCCCTGTTGGAGCTCCCATCGGCCTCCTCGCCGAGAATGAGGACGAAGTCGCCGAAGCCAAAGCCAAGGCCAACAACGCCTCTGCTCCTTCTTCTGCAGGAGCCCCGCCACCGCCTCCAGAGCCCACCCCTGCCCCTGCCCCTGCCTCTGCCGCTGCCGCTGCCCCTGCTCCTCCATCCGACACACAAGGCCCCAGAAAAATCATCGTGACCCCTTATGCCAAGAAACTCGCAAAGCAATACAAGCTCGATCTAGCCAATGTGATTGGCACCGGGCCCAATGGCCGCATTACGCCCGCGGACATTGAGACTGCAGCAGGTGTGACCCCTTCGCCTCCGTCTCCTCCTCCTCCTCCTCCAACTGGTACTAGGACTACTGCTACTAGTACTATTACTACTAGCTCTCCAATTGTCGCAGGAACTACTGTCCCCTTCACTACAATGCAGTCTGCAGTAGCTCGCAACATGGTGGAAAGCCTTGCAGTGCCCACGTTCCGAGTTGGGTATTCAATCACCACCGATGCTATCGATGCTCTCTACAAAAAGGTTTGATTCCCTCAAAATTCTATTCAAGTATCCATCCACTTTATTTTTATAAATGCTAAAACAAACCCATCGAAATTAGGGTGTGATACTATCCTAGAGCTTTCTATTGCAAACTCTATGTAATAAGTCCTAGGTGTGATATGCATCCTAGAGCTTTGCAAGCATATGTTACAAGTTTTCCATGTAAATCCAGGTGTAATATGCATTCATTGAGGTTTGCAATAGGGAGGATTACTTAGTTCAAGGATATGTGTATATATATATATAACTGGGTCTGTGGTAGTGTTCATTTTCTATACATGCAGTGCACCTTTACACACAATTAAAGAGCAGTGAGGATCAATCACCTTGCTCTAGGATTCATATAGATGGGTTTGTGCTTATGTTCATGTTCAAAACATGTAGTGCAATGTCTAGATGCATAGACCTTTACACACACAATCAAAGAGCAGGGAGGATCGATCACCTTGTTGGGCAATGTATATAAATGGGTCTCAGCTGATCAAAGAGCAGGGTTGATCGATCACCTTGTTTGGGAATGCATATAAATGGGTCTGAGCTGGTGTTCATATTCAATACACACAGTGCACTGTTAAGGTGCAAGCAACGCCACACACAGACAAAGAGTTATATTAGAGTTTTGATGGACTGTCTAGATTCAATGCACCTTCACACACATACATACATGGAGAATTGCATGGATCACCTCTGCCCCCAGCGGAGCTATAGATTGCGCCTTGCTTCTCTTGGTGCAATCATGAACTTGAATTATCAGATTACTAATGTCCGCATTCAATGTAGTATGTACCCACCGCACGAGCTAGATTTAATGAACTGTTAAACACAGGGGTGCACACACACATGAGTTGATGGTTTACTTTTGTCCCCATCCAGGCTGAGAGTGCATCTCAGTTCTCTTGGTGCAGAAATCAGACCCAGGTTTAGATGTGTCTGTGCCGATGCCCATATTGAAGGCACCCAACGCACCATGTTGATTCAGTGCACCATTTCACACAGGCACACACATTAAATAACGATTTGATGCTTAATCACTGCCCCCACCTGGTCTGCACAATGTGCCTTGCTTCTCTTGATGCAATAAGGGAGGGCATACTGCCTTTTACAGCAACGCATCATTCCAAACAAAGCTTGACCATGCATGACCTATCGTTTTCAGAGTGTGGTGGCTGCCAATTGTAATTTCCTGATTGTCCCATGTTTTGAGTGACGCAGATCAAGTCCAAAGGAGTTACCATGACTGCTCTATTGGCAAAGGCAGCTGCAATGGCACTGGTACAGCATCCCGTTGTGAATGCCAGCTGCAAGGATGGCAAAAGTTTTACATATAATAGCAGCATAAATATTGCAGTCGCAGTTGCAATGGACGGAGGACTGATCACCCCTGTCCTTCAAGATGCAGATAAGGTTTGTGATGCGGCTTCCCTCAAAATTTCTCTGGTAACCCACCATGCATTACCTTGTGGGTAGCTGCTATATGTAGAAAAGACGCTGTTAATTTATACAACCTATTTATGCTACAACAGATGGATCTATATTTGCTTTCTCAAAGGTGGAAGGAGCTTGTTGACAAAACTCGTGCAAAACAACTTCAGCCTCAGGAGTACAATTCAGGTTTTGGTCCAAAATTCCATGCAATGTTTATGGAGAGGAAACTTAGCTGTGCATTTTTTCATGCTCAAATTTATTTCAAAATAAATGCTGCCCGTGTGTGTTGTTTTGTTACTAACCTTAAACTTGTCCTTGATCTTCCATAGGAACATTTACTCTATCCAATCTTGGGATGTTTGGGGTAGACAGATTTGATGCAATTCTTCCGCCGGGACAGGTGAATATTGGTTTTTCTTCTGTCTATCTGAAAATCTTCAGAGTAAAGTTTTTGATTGCCAGTATTGTTTATGTAATCATAGAACTTTGTTATATGAGTTCTGCATGGCTTGCAGGGTGCAATAATGGCAGTTGGAGCCTCAAAACGTACAGTTGCAGCAACCAGAGATGGCTTCCTTGGTGTGAAGAGTAAAATGCAGGTATGATAGTACTTAATTATTCTATAGATTTGAAGTCTCCTACTTGTAGGCCTCTATACCAGGTATCAACTAAGGCATCTGAATCAAGGATGCATGAATGCAACTCATGTATATCATACATGTCCAAAACATATGTGCATGCATGTGCAACTCATGTATATCATACATGTCCAAAACATATGTGCACGCATGTATTCCCATTATGAGAATCTTTATGCATTCTTAATTACCAATCAATTTGCAGAAGTAGCTAGAAATAAACGTTCATGGAGTGCAAGCACATATAAATCAGAAAATACTTAGGGTTTCAAAATATTTTTTCAAGGTCCTATACAATTTCTTGAATCTTGTCATTACTTGTAAGTTGCATTTGGTTATCTAGTTTCCCAGAGTGCTTGCAACACTTACCTTCCCAGCATCGTCTGAAAATCTGCATTAACCAATGCAAACTATAGTCTATTCTGTTCCAAGTTCAAACAGTGTCATCATCTCAAAAAGTGCCAATCCCAATGACAAATGGAATCAAAGGAAGTTAGTCCAAGACTGGGGCAAGTTCATGAATATTTAAGGAAATTAGGGCTGTTTTCACAATCCACAAATAAACCCTGACATGCTGAAAAAAATTATAAATGTAGAAATCAGCTAGGATGTCCCAAGAGTGGTGTTGCATCAAAACATGGCTAACTAGGGTTTGCCTCATACAATGTGTTAAACTCACTCTTAATCAAAGTCCTAATACCACATATCTAGTTATGATATGGCTACAAGGTGGTTATGAATAATGTACTATAAATGTATGTACATATGAGTTAAACATGTAGCTTTTCCACCACCTTCTTGATCTTCTTAATTTATTATTGTCAAACTAACACTGGTATTAGAGCAATGTGATACCTGTGTGCCTGGTGATTATATAGTTTGAAGGCTGTCCGTGGAGTGGTTGAAGTTTGCAGAGAAGAGAGGAGCCGCAGACGCCACAATGTTTGAAGATGCATTCAGGTGGAGATCAATCTCTCTGTCGAAGAAGGTATATCCGTGCAGGGTATCATGAGCAGCAACAAATCTGCTGGAGGCCGCGGAGGAGAGAAATTTGTTGCCAGATTTGATGGAGGACGTGACCCTTTTTGCGTTCAATCTCACCAATCCTCCAATGAAATACCACTGTTATTGTTCCGCTTATGGATGGTGTTGCTGCCTGATACACACCTGAGGGGAACGCGATAGAAATCTTCAAGCTGCTCGGTGTGTCCTTGGGGGCAAGTCAGAAGTCAAGTGCTGTCACCTGAAACTTGACTCCTCCGTCTAGGCTTACTCCTAGCGAAGCCAAGAGGGGTGGTCCCTATAAAATAAATCTAAGGTTGTTAAGAATCTATAGAAAGGAAAACAAACTATTCTAGGAGTTAATTAATTCTTTCAACCACAACAACAATGACGAAATGAAAAGCTCAACAACATATAACATACATCATCATCATCATCAATTTTGCATAAAAGATGAAAGTACATGAGCAAGATGATAAGCAAAGAAAATACCATGCCCAATGTAAATTGCCAAAAGTAAAGACGATGCTTGTAAAGTAAATGCTATGTAAGGGGAGAATGCTGTGTTGAGAAAGTATTGTAGTTGTCTTGGTTGGTAAATTTTATGATTGTTAGTGAGTATTAAGGGAGTGGTTTTATTGTTGGTTTGGTCCAATAAGACTAACTTTCTTGGATTGAGCGCTAAAGCAACTTTACCAAGTGTCCAACGGGGCGAGGCATAACCTGCTTAAAGCATCCCCCTGACTCTGTGGTAATCACTCTTTGCGACCTCCTGAATCCTCGAAGATTAACTTATGTGGATTTCCCTATTAATCTAGTAGCTCTGATCCCTTTCTGGATTGACCAACTGGTCGGACTAAGCCACAGAGGTCTAGAGCATACGGGGAATGGAGCCTTGGTTAATTTTACTAAACAAAATTTAAAGTTTTCTACTTGATTAAACTACACCAAGAATCTTTTTTCCGGCCGAATTCCAGTACTCAAGAAAGCTCTTTCTGTGGCACCGTACTTCGGGAAAGCAAGGGGGTTCGTTACTGAAACTTGAAAGCAAATTGTAAATTTTTTTAAACTAAGGCCCGAGTGAGTTTGTGGTCCGTCGTTGAAACAGAACCAAAAATGGTTAATTTTATCATAGATTTATTGATCAGAATAAAAGAAAACAAAGTAAAAGGTTAGAGACATTCACGCCATGAAAATAGACACAAACGTAAATCCCCCCAGGGGGGATGGGGCGTGGGCGCTGGGTAGCCCACTTGCTTCTCTTTTAAAGTCAAAGCCAAGTTCCATAGAGAATTGTTGAGCCAAAACCAGAGTCAAAGCCAAGTTCTAGATTTGGTTTGTGGTCATCCTTAAACCACCATTTAGTAGAAGGATTACAACTTCTGCTAGCCTTGGGAATGTTCGAGGAACCCCTAAGCCTTAGGCCAAGTTCCAAATTTGGTTTGCGGTCATCCCAAAACCACTAGATTCAAAGAGCACCTTCCATTAGTAGAAGACATCATCTTCTAGCTACATTACTTGGCGGATGATCAGATTGTCAAGTGAGAAATGTTCAACCTTTGGTAGTTGTTCACTTCCAATTTTCAGCTCTCCTCATTTTGCTTGGCATAATGAGGATTGTCAAGCATTTTTTATTGGCGGTTTTTTAGGTAGGTCTTCATCGAAACTCATGAGGTTTCGGACTATGTGTTTCTGATTGAAGACTTGGATATATTATCAGCTTTTGCACTAGTTATTGTTGCTTAGTTGATGCACTTATTAGGACTTATGATTAAGGGGGGAATTGTTAAACTCATAACAATCTAGTTACCACTTTAACACAGATCTAGTTATGATATGGTTACATGACGGTTATGAATAATGTACTATAATTGTATGTACATATGAATTAATTGTGCAACGTGTATGCCTTTTCTGCCTCCTTCTTGATCTTCTTAATTTATTATTGTCAAACTAACACAATGAAGTATTACAAGCTCTTACTCTAGAAAGATGCTCGAAACAATGCAATATAATCATGCATAAGACGCCAAAACCCTTCCAATGAGGTAGTTTTACCCATATAATTGGTCCTAATTAACAAGTTCTAGTTTTTCTACTATTTATTGCCAACATTTAGAAATAGGAACAAGGATGCCACACTTTGAATGGAGAAGAAACCCTTACACTTCAAGTCGCACCATGAAAAATATGTCTATTAGGCTCCAAAAGAGAGAGAGCTCTTAAAATCCGACCATGAATACAAATGAAGAATAAGCTCTCTTATATATGAGAGGAACACAACTTCCTTTACAATAAAATAATAATAGATCGACCAAAACCCTAGATCTATCCTAGGGAGGATTAAACAAATAAAAATACTCCTAAAATTTAACCAACTCTAACAAACACCATGATATGAGGTGGTCGATGCCACATGTACAATTCCAAAGATAAACACAAGGTCGAAGAGAGAGGGTGCACCAATAGATCTAGGTCAAACAATGATGAAAAAAGGTTAGGTCTAGGGTGTGACCCCTTAGATCCCTCTAACAACTCAACACTCTCCTCAAAAGTCGTGCCAAATGACATGGAAACCTCAAAAGGGAGGGCGCCCTCCAAGAAAACCCCTCCAAAACCAAAAGTGCTCCACCAATACCATGTGACATGTACTCCTAGGGTCCAACATGGGTCAAAAACCCTAGAGTGCTCCCTCAAACATGTATCAAACTCCTCAATTGGGTCACACACATGAGACGTCCCATCAATAATGATAAGGAAATGTCCAATGCGTAATCACCACTCCTTCACTCATGCCAATGGTCCAAGCATGTGCCAATAAGGTCAAACCAAGTGCTGGAAATAACTCCAAAAAGGTGAGAAAACGTCTTGAAAGATGCTCGCAATGCTCTCAAACCCCTAGGAATATTGCTGAGCGCTCTACACCTTTGGAAAGGTCTTAGAAAGAGCTTTCCAAGCATATATGGCACTTCCCAAATAGAGCTAGGATGAGTGAGATCGACCCTTTGAAGACAAGGTATCGTATTGTTGAAAAAGGGCCCAAAAACCCACAAAAAGGGCTTAGAAAGATGATTTCAACACTCCCAAACTACTAGGAACTTGGTTGAGCCTTGTGTACCATTTGAAAGGGTACATAAAGAGCTCTGTGCAGACCCCTGCATGGTCCCCATTATGCATCTTGCCCCCGTGGTCCCCTACAAGCTCCTTTCTACTTGTGGGTTGTGCCCTCCAGTTGCATGACCCCTCCATGTTACATAGTGGCTCTGCCTCACTTCCTTTTCTCTCCTCGACAACCCCTTATTCCTCCTTTCCCCCTCCACTCATCCCCCTTCTCCTTCGTGACCTCCTATTCCTTCCCCTCATCCCCTCCCCTCTTCGCCTCCCCTCCTCCCTTCTCCCCTGCATCCCTCTCCCCTCCCCCCCTCACCACTCTCCTCCAGTTTATCCTCCCCCCTCCCTTAAGCTCTGCAACCCCCCTCCAATTCCCCATTCCTCTCTACCCCTCCTCTCTCCTGCTCCACTTCACAAGCTTTCCTTGTCCAATGGAGAATCTTTAGCTCGCGACAACACATAATTTAGACCCCCTCCTTTGCTGGAACATTAATGGAGGTAGCCACACTGCAACAGCCTAGCGGGCAGACAGGTCCAAAGTTAGAACAAATATTGAATTCAATCCCACAACATGCAGTTACAAAGAAACAACAACCTATAGGTGGCAGCATAGAATCTGACATCAAGGTATTTTTCTCTATAGACTCGGTTTTGTTAGTTGCACAGGTCCATAGTCTTGCCAAAATGTTGGAACATATGCAATAGGAAATGAGCAACCTCTCCAAGTGTGTCTCTGAGGTTGAACGAGTAAATCTATCCCTCAAGAAAACTTTGAATGACAACAAATTACAAAAAACCCTCCATCCCTCGAATGACACCTTGCATGCAAAAAAAACTGACCTTAAACACAAATAGGAAGAGTTATGATCCCAACGGGCTGCATTTAAATAAGTAACCAAAACAAACATCATCTCATTGGCATAGGTAGTTTGGGGAAGGGAGAGTGCTCCAACTCCTCTTGTGGTTGTTGATGAAGTAGTGCACGCTAAGCTCATGGAAGGACGGGCTAAGCGGGCAATGGAATTAAACTTTAAAGTGAGGGGCTCCCTTCACTGCCCTCGAACATCGTGGAGGTTGTGGCCTCATTCCTTTGGGATCCCCTCGATCTCCCTGATGTGGGCCTTGATAGGGCTTGGTTTGAATTTGACTCCACCCTTTTTCTCAGGTTTAGGTCAACAACTGATCGGATTCAGTTTCTGAGTGCCAATAGGAAGCAATGCTCTCTTCTCGATTAGATCTTCCCATATGAAGATCTCACTAGATCATAGGTTATAGAGCTCAAAATCTCTAGGGCACTGGTTATGGCAGCACAATAGGCAAGGAAGTGGCCAGTCATTAGGAACCTCTAGGGATGTCATCATGGACAACTTCCCTCCTAGGTGGGAATCCCGACTTTGGTTTTCCAAAAGATGGGCCCGATGGGAGAGGTGGTAAGGCCCGGGTATTTTAGTAAGATGCTAGAATGACAATGGGTCGTTTTGGTCATTAGTGGGCATGAACTATGATGCACTTGGGTTATCTGACATTCTCTTCGTCATTGAGACTCATGCGAGCCCTGTCCGACGACTCCCAGACATTGCATGTTACCATTGGTTCTCGGTTTGTAGATAGGAGATCAGATGCTTAGGTGGTGTTAGAGGTTCAGGGGTAGTAGCTTGTTTAACCAGGGACTCTCTTTGAGGTAGGATCGCTATGGTAGCCTCAGGAAAGTTTGTAAGGTTCATATGGATTCAAGTTAGAGGCCTCGCTCTTCTCCTTGGGGACATCTACATCACAGTTTGCTACTTCCCCCTTGCCTCTTCCCCATTTTCTGTCCATGGTGATTCGGTCGAGGACCCCTACATGGACTTGTATGTCAACATCACTTAGTATTTGATAGTTGGGGATGTCATCCTTTTGGGCAACTTCAACACTCGCACTAGATCTCTCTAGATTCCTCTCCACATTCGCTCCGAGGATGTGCTTTGCATTTAGTAGATGGATCCAGAGTCAGTGAGACTTCATCGACTATTAGAGAATGCTTTGGGACCTATTATGACTTATGGTAGACACCTATTACAGCTTGGGGAGTCCCATGAGATTTTGATCTTAAATGGCCTCCCCTGTTTCTCGAAGTCCCACTACACTTTTTTTCCCCCATGGGGGAGGGGAGCTAGTGTGGTGGATTATGTCCTTTCTTGCCATGCCCTACTTCCTTCTGTTAGCCATTTTAAGATAACCCCCACCCCCTTAGTTGACCATGCTCTTCTCTCCTTCTTTCTTTGAGTTGACCCTACCTCTCCCCCTACTATCCTCCCTTGGGCCCACCTCAAAACACTATCATCCTTAACGAGGGGGGTCTCAACACATTCTCATCTCACCTCTTCCAAATGTTGCATTTGGATTCCCAGTTCGCATCTCTAGACTTTGCATCCACGAAATACACTTGTCTCTCATCCACGATTTGGGAAGTTCAAAGTTGCCCTCAAATCCTACCTCCATGTCACTTGGTCCATTTCCTATTCCCCTAAAATTAGGTCCTGCCCCATGAACCAGTGGAATGACACAAAATGCAAAGTGTTGTTGATGTAGCTACGTGAGGTATCCTCACTAGCCAAGCCGACCTACAAAATAAATAAACAATAAAATGTATTTTTATATTTACAAAAAAGACAAGTCGGCTCCACAGAAATTAGTGGGTAAAACTACCCCAAACAATGGGCAGTCTGCCCCAAACATTGGGTAACATTGCCCAGTAAAATGACAAGTCAGCCCAGTTGGGAAATTACCCAAAAGTAATGTATAGATAGAGGAGTCACCCTCCTCATTTGTCACTCACCTCAAGCAAGTTCGCTCAAGCAAGGAAGTTCGACTTTTTGGGCTGCATAAGACATTTGTGGAGCTGTTTCTTTGGCATCTATTCTTCTTATGATTTTTATCTTTATTGTACTGAATCTCTGAGTAAGAAAGGCTTGCTGGGTTTTTACCGAGTTTGGGTTTTCTCAGGATAAACTCTTGTGTCTCTATTGTTTTTGTGCATAGTTATTCTTTCAGTGATCCTATAGTGTTTATAAGTTGAAGGAGATGAAAATTATATTGCTATAATTAAAATTCTAACACAAAGCTCTCCAAAGCCAACTATGCCATACCTTCTGCCATGCTCATCGTACCTTCCCTAGCCTAAAAGCCTCCTACCATCGCCTCCTCGGTCATAAGAGATGTGACTTATGCCCTTCCATTAGGAGAATGCATCAGTAGAGGGCTTGTTCAATGATTGAATGTCATCACACAAGAGGGATTAGGATGGATGGAGACCCATATCCGTCAAAGCTTATATCTTGCTAGACAACAAGGTACACACGGATTATAGCATAAATAAGCCTGTGTTGAAGCATTTCAACACCCATTTTGAAGCAAGTCGAAGCTATAGGTAGGATTGTATAGTTAGAAATGATTAAGAGGTGCATGTCCAAAATCAATATCAACATTAGGGGACCTTGTAGCAACAAAAATTTGGAGCAACATTCCCTCAGATTGTTATAACTTTATAAGCAGCAAACCCATCAATGGGTTGAAGAAGGTACTCTTGGACCACCACTTCTTTTTTTGAGGGGAGGAGATTGAGACCACCAACACCTACACTTACCTAGGGGTACAATATTCAGGGCCTCTATTCATTCTGAGATAAGCTCTTCAGCCCCGAGTCAACAAGGGTTATAGATCCTTGGCCATTATTGAGCAACTGTGTTTCTGGCACCACTTTTAGGACATTTAGTCCAAGATGTCACTCATGGATACCCTTGTTTGGCCCACAATACTCTATGACTCGAAAGCTTGGGGCCCTTGTTTGCTAGAGTTAGATTGGGCTTCAAATGATAGAGTGCAGGCTGTCCTCCTTAGGCTCATCATCAAATGCAAGCATACAATATCACATCCTATCATTCTTGCAGAGTTTGGTGCCCGACCCTTTCGGCCTAAGATTGTTTTCAGCCTTATTTCACTCTTGCACCAAATTTGGGGTTTTTTTGACTCGATGAAGGGACATGACCGATATCCATACTTGGCCTATCATTCTTTGAATTCCATTGCTCTAGCTAGCCCTCTTGACCACACTCGATTTTGGTTTAAACTTTATAGATGTTATGGATCTTCTTGAGTCAGTAGGTATATCGAGGGATCATCTTCCTCCATTCAAATACTCCATGGATGCTCCTGGTCACCTCCTACCTACTAGGCAAGAGTTGAACAAGATCATTTGAGACAACATTTACAAACAATTTGTGTAGGTCACTTGGACTAACTCATAGAGGAGGTTCTATGTCGAGCACTTCATGGTGGTGAGGGATGGTCTCATTATTCCACCCCCATACACAATTCGTCATTTGGCGGACTCTCTTTGTATTCCCCTAGCCTAGTTCAAAGTTTGCTCACATAGACTTCGGGTTAAGGCAGATCACCAAATTATCGATCTGGTAGAATCTGCTAGCTATGTCATCTTCGGGAGGTAGAGATCGAGGAGCACTTCATCTTCCATTGCCCCATCTATTATGAGATCCGTGGGAGATTCCACAGTCTCTTCAGGGCACTGTAGACTCTCACCATTCTCTTTAGGTATATTGACCAAAGATGCATGGCTTTATATATTTAAGAGGCTTGCAGTCTCCGCTCTCACATGCTACAACCTCCTCCCAGACCGGATTCCACCTAGAGGATCACTTCCTTTTTACAATGTTCCCACCAACTAGGGGCACCAAGAGACAGATTACCAGTAGCCTGGTTCCCAACTCGAGATTTGTGCGGACTCAGAGGACCATCCCCTCTTCCCAGACTTCTTAGCGACATTGCCCTTCTAGATCCATTAGCAATAGGTAGACAAGATCTTCCAAGTTTCGGTAGTGGGGGGTTCCTTCCATCCAGGAGCAGCATCTCAGTGGGCAGCACCCCCTTCCCCCTACTCAACTGAGCATTCTATCTTGAGTTTTCTTCACTTGCCCTCAGATGTTAGGAGAGATGGCTCTTGCAAACCATGACACACTTGTATCATCATCATTGTTATTTGCTCTCCTGTCTTTGGATCCATCTCCCTTGTACATCCCTCTCCCAGGTCAGCTGTTCACTCTCGGAGTCAATGGTTTTCTTCAGAGGCTTTAGCATAGATTCTTACTTCGCTTTACTTTCAGTTTCATGCTTTTTGTAGGAGCCACTTTTGGTGCTCCTGCTTTGTAATGACATCATTGTATTCAGCAGTCCCATTGAACTACTCTTGTGGTCATTCGCTGGAGATTAATAAAATTAGCTTATCTTATCTTATCTTATCTACTATCTTAGCATACTTAGTTTCTATCCCTTGAATTCCCTGGGTCTGGGATTGGTTTGCCCACATCTTTATTGACTACTGAGTCAATGGTTTGTGTTCCTTTCTGCCTAGTTCTGCCCTCCATGAGCTCTACTTGGTTTCTTTTTGCCTCTGAATGGTGCCTCTGATAACCTTGCTAAATGTCCACTACCTTCACCATACCTGTTATATCCCTGGAGGAGCCAACAGGCAGCCTTCCAGAATAGCTTACCTCCTCCTTCCTTTTCTGGGCCTTAGGAGGCCTGCCCCTTACCTTCTTTTGAGCAACATCTCTATTCTCTGTGGGGGTTCATAAACTAGAGGGTGAGGAGTGTAATCCATGGGTTCTTTAAACAAAGGAAACCAACATTCTCACCTTCACTTCTCTTCTTATTCACCAAATGTTTCTTCTGCCCGCCAAGTCCAGATATACGAGAGAAAAGGGGAACAGAACTCATCAAACAATTTCCATTGTACTCCCATGCTGCAGATGGATGGTGTCATCTTCATCTGCTTGCTGGGTAATGATCTCCTCCTCTGCACCTTCATGTGGGGAAGTTCTATTGCTGGTGATGGGACAGTGGCCAGCTGCTGGCCAATTCACCCTTGTCACCCCAACCAGGGAGATAAAATACCATCATGTTGACGACCTACTCTTGTATTTGCTTTCGTTGCTTCAGGACAAGTGTGGACACCTCATGATCCAAAGCCATCTTTGTGTGAGTTCACTGGTTCAGAGTGGAAATTATTTACTTGCACAACGCTTGATATTAATATGGGAATCAGACTTCCATTGTCTCTGTGTCTGTGCTAAGAATGTTTCAATTGAAGAAATATCTAAATGCACCAGAAACTTGATAAGAAGCAATTTGTGTGATTGATACGGATGATTCAAGTGAAAGATTTTGACCTTTACATAGATTCAGCTTCAAACTTACATTTGGAAGATTAGCTTGCATTTCAACTTAAAATTCCAAACTCATGGCATGCTCAGGGCCACCAATGGATCCTTTTGGGCTTTTGATAAAAATTCATGTTGACTGGGCCTGCGATGGCTTTGCGAATTGCACTACAAAACTGTGTATAAGGTCATACTTGCATTCTGTGGTCTGCTCTATGATACCTTTTAGGTTCTTGTCTGTAGAGTTGTTCTCAACAGGTAATTTGTTGCATTGCCGTTTTTAGTTTATTGGCCAATCTTATAGAAGAGCAAATATGATTCTCTCTTGACTGGAATTATGTTAGCTGTCTGGTTTATAATATTAAGGAAAAATTTAAGGCTGAATTAGGTCTCCAACTATTGCACTATGCATTGACTCCTTGAGTTCTCCATAAATGGAGGATTATCTTGACCTCGTAGTACATGCTATAATCTGCTATGGCGTGCTTTTATCTCCTGGGTACTCCTTATGAGGCTTTTGAGAGTGTTGACAGACACCCTAAGCATGTCAGTCCTATTCTTTTCTTTCTTTACAAGGGAATGACGTTATCAGAACATCCATGGGCGAGGGCATCATGAGTTTGTCAAGGATAGAATTTAATACTTAAATCCAGCAGAAGGGAGTGACGTTATCAGAACATCCATGGGCAAAAGCATTGAGTTTATGAAGGATATAATTTAATACTTAAAACCAGCTTAGATCCGTCTTAACTGGATCTATTAAGTGCCACGAGGGATCAAAAAGGAATCAAGGCTAAAATCCCTTGGTGCTTAAGTGCCACGAGGGATCAAAAAGGAATCAAGGCTAAAACCTCTTGGTTCTTAAAAGATCCGGGCTAAAATATATCCAAGCTGGTTTATTTTATTAATATATTTATTGTTTTATTATTATGGTTTTTTTTTCTAAGTTGCACGGAACATGTCCAGCATTTCGGGAACCTAGGAACTTGTCGGAAACATTCCAAATCTTGTGGGCTGTCATCGGGGACACTGAAATGTTTGAGCTGTATGCATTCTGTTCTGGCGGGGACAGTCTCCATATCCCTCGAAAAATTGGGTATGCTTGGCCGTCCCTCATGCTGGAGAATGACAGTGTGTTGAAATTAGAAAACTACGTGGCATGCTGGACTGGTCTTCTTAGGGTAAATAGTACAAGTCCATAACCGTAAGACTCATTCATTCTCTCCATTCACTGAGCTAATTGATAGATACTTGCCTGGGAACAGATTATGAAGATAGTAGAAGGAAACAATAAATTTATTGCAATTGACCAGCTATTGGAAAAAATGGTTTCTGTGTGGCTATTTTGCTGCGGTTGAGTTCCTTGCTTCTGTTCTTGCCTGGAAACTACCTTTATGGCCTGACTTCAGTGGAGCTTATTCCCTATTTTTTGGGCAGGCATCTTTCTCCCATTCCAGAAGGACAAGTAGGGTATTTATTAGTCTGAAGGTATGATATGCTGACTGTTTTGCATTTCTGTATGGATATCAACTCCAAAAAAAACCGTCATCACAAGTAGAGGGAAGTTGAACAGCTCCATGTTTATTATTTTTCATTGATATTGGAATTCCAGGTATACTGACAAGGAGAAACATAAAGACCAGAAACCAAATGCAGTCCAACTAGACTTAATCTTTTTGTAGTGGATTTAACGGTATTCAGACTACTTTTTCTAGAAAGAAACTGTGCTGAGCAGGTCTAGAAAACATCATAAAACTGAGAAGGCCTGGAAAACATCAGAAAACGTGTTAAACTTAATGAATCGGAAAGTTTAAACTTAAAGGAGTAGTGTTTTACAACAAATCAGCCTAGGCTTGAACTTTGGCAGTGGGCTTAAAGATATTCAGAGTAATTTCTTTCTTTAAAAGCCCAAGGTAGGTCTGGAAAACACGTACATATCCTCACAAACTTGAGGTAAACTTGCCAATCTAAAATTCTGGATTTTAAGGGGATATAGTTTCTAATATAAAATATGATCGCAAGTTTATTTATGATAGGGTGGAACTGCAATACTGTAAAACTGCAATTGGGATGAATATGATAAGTATGGGAAACGTTACGTTTTTATGAAATTTAAAGTGTTTAGCAATCCATAATGACAAAAAATATGAATATGGTATTGTTAGCCATATTACCCTCTTTATTGTTTGACTTTTTGTTTTCCTTTTTAAATATTAAATGGTATTAATTAATGTTATTTATACAGGAGACCAGTTCTATTTCATCATTCATATTTTTGGTGTTAATTCTAATTTTTTCCCCTGTTATGAAGAAATAGCTTTGCACCCCCCCACCTTCCACAGAATTTTTGAATGGACAGCAGATCAACCACTAACAATAGAGGCGATTGGAAACCCCAAAGGAACCAATGGGAATGGATCTTGAGACCTCTGTGGACTGTTCACAGGAGCGTCTTACCAATAATTTTGCTTCCTCCCAAGAACACTCGCTGGGATTATCCCCTTCCTCAGAATCTGCAGATAGAGGATGGTGTCAACCACCAGCCACAAGTGCAGCTGCTAACCACAAGGCTTGACTGGATTTGAACTTATGGCCTCTCCATTGATATATGTTTTCAAGGAAAACCTTGTGGGACACCACCCCTCTGCGAGTCTGCCCCTCCTCTGTTGCTCAGAATATCCCAATGGAGGGCATCTCAATAACGAAAGACAATAGCCATTAGTAACCCAGTGGGACTCAACCAGACTCGGATTGGAGACCTCACGATGAACTCTGCCTTAGAACAGTTTGTTCAAATTGATTGAACCAACCCACTGGACTTATTTAAATTTGAAGGACATGAGGGTGGGCTTTGGTCCACTAATGTGTGCCTGGATCACAAGATTATTTAATATAATTCCTTTTGGTGCAACAACACGTTCAATCACTACCTCAAAGTGACCCATGGCTTCAGGAAAGGGAGTTGAATATGTATATTAATGCTATTCCTAACCCATTGCCCCTTGAAAAATTTGGGGGTGTGCTCCTAGTTGTTCCTGTCACCCATTTCCCCATCACCCATTTCCCCATCCTTGTTCAAATCTTGGATCACAAGATTATTTAATATAATTTATTTTGGTGCAACAACACATTCAATCACTACCTCAAAGTGACCCCATGGCTTCAAGAAAGGGAGTTGAATATGTATATTAATGCTGTTCTTACCCAATACCCCTTGAAAAATTTGGGGGTGTGCTAGTCGTTCCTGTCACCCATTTCCCCATCCTTGTTCAAATCTTTCCCCATTCCAGAACAACGTGCAACAGGTATTTTTCGTTTTTTAATTAAATTTTTATTTCAATTTATTTTCTATTAACATTACAATACATTATACATCTCATCCATACTAAACGAAACTATAGTTTGCTTCTCTGGGTTTACTAAAGGTATGTTGTCTCCATATACTAGATTATGAAGAATTCGACAAACATAGAATTTGGTAGTTAGAAAAAAGGTGTGATGCCTTCAATGGAGCTTTATTGGCAGTTTGGAAGTCCACTAAGCATTATAGTTCCAAACATGCAGATATCACTGTTCGCCTTCTAGTTGAAGGTTTCGTGCACTAAGGTACTAGACTTATTGTTACTAATAGGGTTAATGCACTTGCATGTTCTCCAGTATCACTGGGTGTCATTACTTTTAGTCTAGCATGCTGCTAGACATATTTTTTCTTGTGGATGGATTTGAGCTGGCCTGAAATAATGGATGTGTGGAAAATAGAACAAAAGCATTATTACTCTTACAAATCATGGGAACTATGATATGTTAATCAAAAATCTGTTTTGCATGCTGCTAGACATCTTTTTACTTGTGTGTTAATTGACCTGAAATTATGGATGAGCTGGGAAAATAGAACAAAAGCAATATTACTCTAGCCTGTATTACAAAGCATGAAACCAATGGGATGGTGATCAAAAGATTTGTTTTGCACGATACAAAGTTATAAAGCTCTTTCGCCTTTTTAGACATAAACCAACCGGTTCCCAATTTTTTTTATATAGAATTTTACACTGAAAATGAGAAGTTATTTGATTCCCTTCTCGAGCACACATGCATTGCTTTGAAAATTATGGATGTCTGCATTTTAATTACTTTTCTACGTTCTGCTACTGCAGGTGAATGTGACAGCAGACCACAGAATAGTATATGGTGCTGAGTTGGCAGCTTTCTTGCAAACATTCGCAAAGATTGTTGAGAATCCTGAAGGTCTTACACTGTAAGACACTTTACATATTGTACTTGTTCCTCTCAACATGGTTCTTCGTCATCCAGCTAATGAAAGGGCTCAAACTGCACCAGAAAAAGACTGTTACTGGCATATTTTTGACACGGAATTTTATATGGGAAATTTATTTTATTATTATGCCTTTTTATTGTTATGACTGGAAACTGTCTAACTAGATCTTCATCATTATTTCTCTTTTGGGTAATGGCCCCAGAGTTAAAAATAATAATAATTTGTCTTTGTTGCAAGGGCTGTGTATTTTCAGCTGCAATTTTTCACACAGCTACTATTTTGGACTTTGATAGTTAGTAGATCTTTTCCAATCCCCGTTTTGGACTTTGATAGTTAGTAGATCTTTTTCATTCTCCGTATAGGAGTTTGATAGTTATTCATCTCTTCTCATATCTAGTTTTTCTCGTTTATTTAGAGTAATGGAAAATAAATCAATATATAAATTTTTGTGTTTCTAATTTTTGTAAAACTTGGTGGGATGAAAGAATCTGTTATGTTATCTTTGTGACACAAAGAGGGTTGAAGTCACTTTTTTTATAGAATGCCCTAAGTACACTCACATTAAAGCGCAAGTTTTGATCTTAGGAAATATTAATAACTATTAATATTATTATGATTTTTTTTCAAAGATTTTTTTTTATTGTTTTATTAAAATTAATTAAGTTAATTAATGCTTTGGTTCATGCTTTCGCAGGTAGTCATTTTTTGTGGAGACTTGATATGGATAGACTGCGTATAGTTTAAAAACTATATCAAGTCTCTACAAAAAGAGTTCATTAATGTTAATTAAGTCATATCGTAATGAGCTTTATTCATACAATTATAAATGTGTTTTAAGTTAATTTTATTATTATCATATAACTTGTAATTAAAAATTCATTTGGATTTTTATTTCATTTTCATTTATAATCGATTTTATGATTACACCTTTTATCCACGCTGCATTGTAAAGTTCACTAAGAGCATTATTAAAATTTAACTTAATATATATATCACACATATATATATTAAAATTTAACTTATAATATATACAATTAACACATTTATATACTAAAATATAACCCATTTATAATTACATGAATTATTTATCACTAACTCTATGCATCCTACTCCCCGGATGTGGGTGATGGGACGAGCACAAACACTCGCGAACCAAGTCACGTGGCTCAGGGACACACGGATGAGATCCGTGGCACAAGCGCTCAAGAGGATTCGAGAAGGCGGCCGCCCCAAGGCCCGGTTCATTAACCCCCCCAGTTGGTGATGCCCCCTCGACCTGGCTGGACTCGACTTCAAAGTACTGCATCCAGGTGGTTCCTTCGTGCGGCTTTAAGGAGCCTAGGTTGCCGTCACCTCGGCTCGTTGATTATCATGTGCGTCAGTGCAATGTTCTACATCCTCCACAGACTTGCGAATTGGGTTCCTCCCACCTTCTAGTTCTTGCTATTCACTACCACCCACCTGCTTGCTCCTCTCGTGACTCTGCTGCTCGCAGACATCCTACAACCTGTGTCACAAGCCCACTCTGGGGCTCTCTCCATCTGGTCTTTGAACATGGGCAAGCCGAAAGGTTCCAGGGGCAAAGGGAAGAAAAAGGATGCCAACAAAGATGCAGAAGACATGGACAAAGGGTATGGAGAGGAGGTTTATGTCCCTGTCTGTCTATTGATCGACAATTGGAGGCCAGGCTAATGGCAGACCGCCTCTCCACTGAATGCCATGGTAAGCAAATTGACCCTTACTGGCTCGTTAAGGATACGTTTGGGTCGCTAATGGAAGACCTGCTAGCCAACTGGGCCACTACCAGAAATGCCACTCAAACCTTGAAGGCCACCCTCCCCAACATGGAAGCCATTTTGGGCAGTCTGGAGAGCACTTTCAATTGGCAGTCTTATGCTCCCAACAGACACCCTTTGCGCAGTAACACTGGTAGAAATGGTTTCAGGGACCTCTCCTCCGCGGCGAAGCAAGCGAGCCTGTTCAAGCGAGTCTGAGCAAAGGCAAAGCACCATTGTTCTTCTCAATCCCCAACACCACGGGCTTGGTTCTGTCCAAGCGTGTCCACGGTGACTAAGGATTCACTCCCTTCAGGAAGACCACCCCCCTAACTATCAAGTATCCTCCCTGCCCCATCTTGGAAGAGAATCCTGCTGACACTCATACTCCTGTAGCAAATACTCAAAGCTAAGAAGGCTCTGGCCACTCCCTGTGTTTTCCAGCTTTACTTTCTTTCTATGTTCCATAGTTTTTTAGCTTACAGTTCCATAGGTTTACATAGATAGCTTTGTTTGACTGCAATGCCCTCGACCTCTTACTTAGGGCAGGCTTTATGTATTTTTGAGCAATATTATTTTGATCTCTTCATGTTTTTGGGTAGGTGGCTACACTCTCTCAGGCCACCACAAACTGTAAAAACTCTAGTATTTTGCAACTTTTTTTATTAATAGAATTTGCAGCTTTAGAATTTGCAGTTATTCACCAAAGGAACCTTTTCCTTACCTGAATCAAACTGTCAAATTCATATCCTCTTTTCATTCCTTTTGATGAAGAATCCATGGTTACCACAACCCTTGAAGGTTGTACAATCTTTGTTATCTATTTTATATCAACATTCTTTATTTTGGATTATTCTTGACTGAATTTCTCAACCTTAGTAGGGGAAAATCTGCCCAACTCTCTTTTTCTTCATCCTTGGGAAAATGAGGATCACATGGCTATCAAATTTTAGAGTTGAAGAAATTATCCCTTTTTCTTTTTAGGTTGACTTTTAAGTTGTGGGCAAGTTTCTTGAAGGTGTCTTGTTTGATGAGAACGTTGACACTACAAATTGAAACACTGCTGCTATAAATTTTGACAAATTAGCTTAACAAAATTATCAAGTGACAATACATAAAAACTCGAATGTTTTAGTGTTCTTATCCATTGTAGGCTTCCCGCTAGTCCTTTGTTTTGAGTTCTAATATCGCTTCTTCATTTTTATTTTCTCCATGCATTTGTTGCAATGTGTCTTCCTCCATGGCTGTTTCTTCAATAGAGCCAACTGAATCTTTAGGGGAGAAGTTTTGGAATTTGGACATGTGACTAAATCTAAAACTGCAGTGAGTTTCTTGATTTGATTGCCTTGAATTGTCACAATTTTTTTTTTCAGTGTTGCATTTTAAACTATCCGAGCTTTTAATTTGAGAGAGCATTCTATCGTTGAGGTGGGCTATTACAACTTGAAGTTTTTTAGTTTGACACACCACACTTCTTATAACGTTGAGGTGGGGTATTGCCACTTGAAGTTGAAGTTTTTTAGTTTGACACACCACACTTCTTATAACCTTGTGATTTTTGCAATTTCACATAAAAACATGATTGGTATGCCAATGCCCTTCAACAATGGCGAAGGAAAATTCACAATTGCGTGATTCTGCTCAAAGCACCTAGGTTATACAAAATTCCACGATACATGATAGACAAATTGAACACCCCATTGTTAAGTCTCTTCTCAAAATACCTCAGGCTTACAAGATTGACCATTGAAGTATAGAAAACCCCATTTTGCTGCCACGCATTTCTGAGCTTTAGGGTTTTCTTATATCTAGATTGCAAAGCCTCCACTAAAATTTCCATGACAACAACTTGAAATTGAGCTTGTTAGATTGAGTACCATGTATTATATATTGAGATCATGAGGTTATTTGATTGAGTACATGTATTATATATTGAGATCATTTAACATTAAAATTTCCATGACAACAACTTGAAATTGAGCTTGTTAGATTGAGTACCATGTATTATATATTGAGATCATGAGGTTATTTGATTGAGTACCATGTATTATATAATCATTAGATGAATATAGTGTTGAATATAGATTAAAGCCTGTTTCACTAATTATTAATTTGTCATAATTCTTCAAACATTAAAACTTCCATGACATCAACTTGAAATTTAGCTCGTTCGATTGAGTCCCATGTACTATATATTGAGATTATTGGATGAATATAGTGTTAAATATGGATTAAAGCTTTTTTTCTATCTACGTATTAATTTATGTCGTTTTTGCTCTATTTTCTACAATGTTCTTCCAAGTTTCCACGACGGGGTATGCAGTAGTAGGGAAACGCACATTCAAGATGCATGGAGGCCACCCCAAATTTTAGGGAAATTCTCTAGGGACGGGGGACATGTCTAAAATTATAAAAATAAAATAAAATACCAAAAATAATAATTCAATTGATGTATATTCATGAATGTGCAATGTAAATACTAAATATATTGATTTATTTTGTAAGTAGTACCAAGTAAAAATTGTAAAAAGTGAAAATAATAGAAAAACATAAAAAAAATATAAATACATATTCTTAAGGACATGGGAACGTTTCACCAAGATTCCCACGTCCTTGGGGCACACTGATTTTTAACATGGTATTATATCTTCATTACTCTTAAAAGGACTTGGTAGTTTTTTCATGATAATATTCCATGAGATTTGTAAGCAATGGTGTGATCCACGAGGGTTGTCATTCTTAAATTGGAGAGTTAACGGTTGGTGATAGGTCTCCATTGTCAAATGAATCAAAGATTGCAAAGCTAATCCATGATGTGGTGATTCATGAGATTGATTCAGATTTGATCCACGAAGTTGCAGATCTGGTACCATAAATCCTTCATCAACGACCCTTCACAACCAACATCGTGGTCATTTCCCGGCATTATATCAGCTCATTAAGAACGACAGGCCATACTATATACAAGGTACTTGATTTGCCCTTTGGAGGATGATGTGTTCCGGTACTCTGGTCTCATATAAGTACAGTCCTTACATACTTGTCAACATAGTTTACCTTGTAGATTTTGCTCGTCTTGCTTCCGTGCTACCTCCTCACGTGTTTAGATCTACTTTATTTTGCAAGATGAGATCTCAAGGTGAAAAGAGTGAATCGATCTGGTTGTGATTATGTAGATTTGGTTTACATATATTTTATTATGTGGCATGGAATCTATTGATTTAAACTACAACTGATTTCACTTTGTCTGCTCTAAACATCAGAAAATGAATTCAATATTTGATGTAGCGCTCTCAAGATAGAGATTTGCCTGTTTCATATGCTATTTCTGCTTCAGATCGATGGTTTTTGGAATCCAGATCTCCGGAAGATTATCTGACAACTGATCACTCAAACAAATTCGAATCCCAGTTCTTGCCCCTGCACAGGGGAAGGTCACTGCAACCTAGAAGAGAATAAGTGTGAATGCAATAGCAATAAATAGATGCCACTTCAGGTCTGCCTAGGGACAAAATTTAAATTGTATTAACGAGGACGTTGGATGTGTGGATGTTGCAATGTGAAATCTTGTTTGGGCACATGGGGAATGATATACATGAAGCTAGATAGCACTATTCACGATTGAGGGATGGGTAAAGGTAAGAGCTAGTAATAAGAGACCCAAGTTGACATATGAGAACTTTGACATTGGCATATTCATACCATACAACCTCTTGTAGCTAATACTACTTGAATGTCGGACAATCAATAAAAATAAGTGACATCTCAAGGAAGCATGTTACAATGGTTATGTTTTCACCTTGTCAGCTAATCCATACCCATGAGGTTTAAGTTGGCAACAAGATATCATCAAGGTTTAAGTTGGCAACAAGTTATCCAAGTTTAGTGGAGGTTATAGGTTCAAAACTGGCAGGGTAGGGATGTTCATTGGCTCGTTATGACAAGGTTTGAAGGGTAGGTGATCCCTGGGATAGAGGCTCACCCTGGTGGGCTTCGGGAGGTCCCAGCCCCTGCTAAGTCACAAGTTGCTGGTATATCTGGCTTGCAGGCTGTTGGATATACCCTTGGGAGGATGTTGTTCCCATGGTAAAAAAAACAAGATATCCAAGTTATTTCCTTGAGAGTTTCATTCAACTTGACTCAACCAACTAACTCACCTTTAGTAGATAATTAAATGTGGGACAAACTATGAGTGGCCAAACAAAAGAAAATGGTAGAAACATATGTTAGGCAAGACCTTGGTGAGGACTTTGGTGAAGATGTCTATAATTTGCTAGCTTGTGGAGTAATGTCCCAAATGAATGGTCTCGTTCTTTACATGATGTTGAATTAGATGATACTTTGTGTTGATGTGCTCTGTTCAATTATGAAATCTGACATTCTTGATCAACTTAATTATGAAAGTTTTGTCAATCAAACTTGAAGTACAATCTCCTTGGTTACTTCTACATTAATTATATCATTATTTATTATAATTCACCGCAATTTTTCTTCAAAATAATAAATTTAAACCAATAGAATGTTATTGTCATAATGTCCCGACATGGCCATGAAAAATAATGAATTAAAAAACTACATAAAAAAGTCGATTAAGATAATGGATTCTTTCATAAATTTTAAATCATGATTATGTTTCCTTCTTATAGAGACGATTGACCATTCAATCCATAATCCCAACTTCCAAAGTTTCAAATTTTCAATGACTAGAGAGGTCGTACCAATGATGTGCAAAAATAAACTTGCACGTCAGGACATTTAAAATTTAAAAAATGACTTCCACTGATGACCCTGTATTTTGATATTCATAGGTCGTACCAATGATGTGCAAAAATAAACTTGCATGTTTAAGACATTTAAAATTTAAAAATGGCTTTCACTGATGACAAGTACCTGTATTTTGATATCCAAAACTGCAAACGGCGTACCATCAACTTTCAGGTCTGAAAAGGGATGCCCTAGCAGTGAGAAATTTTTGAAGCATGATTCCTTTAAGCAGTAGAGCACTGGCTTTAGTTTCTGTATCTCTATCCTTTGACAGTTGACTTTGTATAACTAGTACAACTGCGTGAAAAGTGGTTCATAGCCTCTAATTTTCTAAACTTTCCGTTGGGTAATAAAAATTTCAAAACATACTTAAATGTTTCCATGCAACTCTATGACAAGTAACTCTTCTCAAATGTCCACTTGATAACTTGTTGCCCAGCCTTCAATCCTCAATCACACCTTTATTGCAGCCAATATATAACATGCACAAGAGTATCCTTTTGGAAGGAGCAGCTGAAACTGGATTTTTTCCCAGAAAACATAAACTGAATTACCAATTTTATGAGGACTATAACGACATATTGTTTTCTATCTTTATCCGTTTATATATATAGTTTCACATGAGTTGTCCGCTCTAGGTGAAGATAGTAGCAAAATATTATATTTCAATCAACCAATTTAACACACAGAATATTAAAGAACCATGAAAAATGCTTTTATTGATCACAAAATAATCCATATTAGTGAATAGACAAGCAAAAACAGCAAAATATTATCAATGTAATGGAAGTGATCTCCCATAAAACAGCAAAATATTGAATTATCAAAATATAATTGAGTCATACACCTATGCTTTGGAAGTGATCTCCCACAACATAGCACTTACTAAGAATGCGTATATGTGCTTCTAAAAACATAAGTCCGGTGCATGTTCTTCCAAGATATGTGATTAGCTAACTTGCATACCTGGTCTCCATGCTCAATATCTAAAAACCCCGATTTCACCTAAGATATCTCTCAATATCTAAAAACCCCGATTTCACCTAAGATATCTGTCAAAAAATTTATTCTTGATCATTGGTTGACAGAAACAAATAACATCATTCAAAATGTAGAGGCATTACCTCTTAACTGAAGAACAATATCAGACAATATACTCACTATTTCATTCACCACCGCCAGAATTCCATATCTTTGCGCATTTTATATTGTTTGTCAAGAGGTTTGCCAAGACTCTCTTTTGAGAAGATGCAATACTCATACACAAAGAATATCATTTACATGTAGGTCTCAATTCAAAGTTCAAACTGTCAGTTTAATTCGTGTCTCTTCATCTATTTCAAAATGACCATGTTTACTATCAAATGGAAACATTCTCCAACTAATTTCGTAAATATTAACCAATCAACCAATATCCGGCAATTCTAATCTGGCAATCAAGAGACCGTATCTTAATTCATACCTTTTTGTAAATGTCATAATGCTATAAGGTAAGAGATGCATTGTAGACCTATAGGAATGTAACTAATACCTTTCCTGATTGATTAAAACATCCAAAATTCAACATGGAACTATGCTAAGTAATCGGAGAGAACCCCATGCTAGAGTTCAGGCAAATTCAACATGGAACTATGCTAAGTAATTGGGGAGAACCCCATGCTAGAATTCCAGGCATTCATGACTATACTTGCAGGGAGTCTAACGGGAGATGTACTTTTCATCGAAGAAACAGATCGATGTCACTTTCTTTGGGACATTTGTTTCCCATTTTTGCTCTTGGGTTTACAGAACAAAATCCCACTTGTTAAAGTTTTGCTTTTTATTTGTATCATAAATCATCTACTTTTCATAATTGTTATGCATGTGGCACTATTTACAACGCATTTTTAGTATATTGATACTGATGTGAAATGAGATCCAAGAATATAAAGATATGCTACTGTAAAGTTAGCTTATAACACTATATAAATAACAACGACAACCCACAAAATACACCAGAAATAGAAAAAATAACCTATAATATCATATAGGTTATAACAACAAAAAAACAGCGCACAAGGCGTGACATCCAAAATAAGAATGTTCAATCAAATAATTCCGAAAATGAAAACCAGAAAACCTTTCTGCAAAGCTTCAGGCGAGCCCCATTCACCCACCCCTCGCACAATGTTCCATCAAGTTGTGCTAGAAGTTTCCTACCTGTTTCAGTTTCCGAATGGGAAATAGGGATCGGCAGCAGTTTCCTATGTCCTTGGTTGAAAACCACGTGCGTAGCACGACAGTTAATTCAAAATCTGGGTCAAAGAAAGAGGCCCTGTGGATTCTAGACAGCGGAAAGAGCCTTATTCTTCATAGTAATCATTTTTAATTAATCATTACAACTCTAGGAGGCCAGCCTTCTTCAAGCCATAATGTTGCAGAAAGAGGGAATAAATCGCTGCAGTAATACCTGCAAAGAAACTATCTAGCGGATGATGGCATAACCGAGATTGTCAGCAATTCTCAGCTTCTTTAAAAACGTGATTCCCAATATCGATATAGGTAGCAAGGTTAAACAAAATTGACAATAACAATAGAGGGCACAATTGATTTTGCAGCGAATGGATGTGAAACTAGGATTGTAATCACTTCTGAATTATTTTCTCCTTTTTCACAAAAGAACCTTGAGAAGCACGAACTAACTTTAGATCCAATCTTCTTCAGAAAAAAATTGAATGCTGCTCATACCATCCACTTCCAAATGCTGCGATTATCTTCACTTGGACTTTGTAACTGTTAAATAGTTAGCTTGGCCTGTGTTGATTGTAAGCCATTTGAGCTACCCTGAATTGCAAATTCTCAGCCTTGAAGGTTGCAAATAACAGACCCGCAGAATCTTGTCTGGAGTACTCAATCCATGGGCAAATCTGCTCGTTCAGGCCCAAAAGACCTAATAAACCATCTTACATGCTCATGTAGTCCTGAATCCAGCAAAGCATTCAATGCTGAACGATGCAGGCGGTAATCTAACTCTAGCCCTGCGGTATGGATATCCTTTAAAAGCCTAAGTAATTCATCAACCCTATTAGATTTCGAGAAAGCATTTACCATAATGCCAGCCATTGGCCGATCAACATTACCCCCATCTTTCTTGTATTCATAAAATAAACTGATAGCTTTGTCAAATTGACCATCCTTGTTGTAAGCTGCAATTACAGAAGTATAGGTAACGTTATCTGGAACAATACACATGCCTCTCATTTCATTTAACAGCTTCTCCACCTGGTCCAAATTCTTTACTCTGCTATACATATAAATCAGAGAATTATATACCCATGTGTTCGGGACACACCCTGCCTCTTTCATGCTATGAAACACCCGCAATGAGGCATCCACATTTCCAAGCTTCCCATACACAGCAATCAAATTGGAATAAGCCACAACACATTTCTTGAAACCCTTCATCTGCATCTCGCACAAGAGAGATTCTGCAGTTGCATACATTCCTAATTGGGTATACACATTGATCATAGATGCATAAGTTACCTGCCCAGGTCGACATCCTAAAGACACCAATTGTTTGAATACCTTCACAGTAGCATCCGGGCCTCTTTTCTTTGCATACCCATTAACAATAGCACACAGTATACAATCGGTAATCTTAATGTCCATTTCCTTCATCAATTTGACAACTTCAAAGGCCTGTTCACACAGTCCACAATCTACATACATTAGCACCATAGTAGAGAATACAATTGGATCCTTCAGGCACCCACCAACACGGGCATCTTCAAATATCTCTTGTGCTTTATCCACCATCTTGGCCACTGCACATGCATGAATCAAAGAATTGTAAAAAATCCGATCCGGTTTGATTCCTGCCTCCTGCATTTCCCTCAAAACTGCCAATGCTTCAGAGGGTCTGCCCCATTTCCCAAATGTATCTGCCAAGATACTATAAGCAACTCTATTGGGTTTTATTCCTTTTGCTTTCATTTCCTTATAAACACCCACAACTCTCCCCCACTCCCCTGCATTCCTCAGAATGGTCATTACAAAACAATAACTGTCAACGTCTGGCGGCACACCCTTCATTATCATCCTTCTGTAGACCGAAATTGTTCTGTCATACATCCGTCTCTTCATATAAGCACGCATCAGAACATTAAAAGCAGCAACTCTGTGCTCCTCATTGTTCTCAATTAATTCAAGCCATGCTTCTGCAACGTCAAATTTACCTGATTTGACGGATTCTATGAGAATCCTAGACAAAGTTCCGAATTCCGGTAAAAGCCCATAACTCCCTATATCTTTTGCAAGCTCTCGCAAAGCAAACCACTGCTGTGAATCCACGAAATGGTTTGCTAGGGTTTTCAAGTTCTTGGAATGTAGTTGAAACGCCTGCTGTCGCTTTGCAGTTTGGTAGAGTTTTCCAGCTTGGGTTCTAGTTTTGGGAGATTTTAGCATTTTGAAAAGAAATTTATTGGAAATTTCTCCATTATCTTTAATTACCTGAGAATGGGGTAAGGCCTCGTCGATTTCTTCGGCCGTCTGCACCGCCTCTTGGACGATTGCGAGTCGAACATGGTATCTGCTGCGAGGGAAGCCATTGAAGAGGAGACGACGAGCATTTTTGGTCTGTACTGTGATGGAAGGTTTTCTTCTGGGTTGCTGCTCCTTGCAGATGAGATTTGATGTGGGAGTCAGACTGAGATGAGAATGGTGGAAAAGAGACGATGATGTGTATAACGATGAAATCAAGGGCATTGAAATTTTTTCAGTATCCATCTGCTCCTCCTTTCTCTGCAACAGAAACAAATGATATCCAGAAAATATTTTGTTATATGATGTGAGTACAAGATCGATTTGCCAATAAAATTCAGTACACGTGTCACGAAAATGTTTTTAGGATAAGGATTTTGATATTTCCTTTAAATTGGTAATAATTTATTTTAAAGTCGTCTGTCATTAGCCATAAATAAGAATAATGCAATTTTTTAAGTCCTATAAGTTAAATTGGTAATAATTTATTTTAAAGTCCTTGTCATTAGCCATAAATAATAATAATGTAATTTTTCAAGTCCTCTAAGAATGTAATTTTTTAAGTTCTCCAAATTGATACTCATGTGGGAAATTTAAGGTGATGGTTTAGCCATGAGGTTTTTATGTAATTTTTTAAGTTCTCCAAATTGATATTCATGTGGGAAATTTAAGGTGATGGTTTAGCCATGAGGTTTTTACGTGTGAAAAGATTTTCTTAAAACAAAATAGAATCAAATTTATGTGATAATTAAAGTAATACTATGAGATGAGGAAAATAGTACAATGAAGGTGTAAATTAAAAATAGTATAATAAAGGTCTAAATTAATCAATAGAAAAGAGTTTATATGATTTATAAAGATGTAGTTATAATTCTCACATCAAAATAATAAGGTTTAAAGCTTTAATTTGTTTATCAAAATAATAAGGTTTAAAGCTTTAATCTATTTCAAGTAAAAAATAAGGTTTAAAGTTTTAATTTGTTTGGAGGGTATTCGCGATTGGTTTGTAAAGGTTGTGACTACAGAGTAAACCACCTTAAAGGATATACAGCTAGGGTCTTCACAACAATTCCAATGCCTAGTCGAAATGAGGCATGCAGAGTATTGTTGTTGGACATGAGAGTGTTAGCATATGTGGATTGATAGGCTCTTCCCACATTGTCGAATCATGTGCATATATCAATATTTAAGGATCATGTGGAGCTGTATGGGTATAGATCTCTCCAACGTTGTAAAAACCCATGTTCCAATCATGAAGCAAGAAGTGGTAAGAGAAGGGTATAAGACCATGTGGACATGAAGATTTAGTAAGGCATTTTTCCCTAAAACATGTGGTGAACCATGTAACCAACCATAATCATGGGAAACCTAAAGCGGGGTCTGTCGCATGCAACCCATGTCAAGTTCATGGTATCCAATGGATAGGTGCCACCAAAGCACTTAGAAAGCTGTGACTTAAACCTTTGTTGTGCACAACAATTGGTGTTTCTCCCACATATGAATGAACATGACACTAGGAACAAGGGACAAAGGGCAATGCTACTCATTGTTTCTTGGCTCAACGGTTGGTCTTCCGAAAGGAAATATAAAAAATATAACATTAATCTCTAGGGATTTGTTCATGAATTTTCAAAAAATGTGCTTATAGAAAGAAGTAGCATGGGGAGAAAAAGAGGGTTTCCAAAGACTCGAGCCAAGTAGAGGTTATAGACGAGCCAAGATTTGGTAGAGGATATTGTATTAGAACAAAGGAGAAATTTGCATTGAAGCATTTAAGTTGTTTGCACAATGGTGAAAACTCTTAAGACCACTTTTTAAACTTATTCATGAGATTCAATAAAGAGTCTAGCAAACCATTTATGCATTGGAGTTTTCCTTCATTAGGTTTATCTAGTGTAAATATATGTGTTCATTTATTTTAAGTGAATGCTACATATTACATTGAATTCTTTGCATCCAAATAAACAATGACAATAAAATACATTGTAGTATTCTAGTTGCAGCATAGCGATCAAGTCAAGAGAGTGATATAAGGTTTGCATTGGTGAAACATGAAGCCATATGTTAAGCAATTGTGGATATTGGTATTAGAGTAGTTTTCATGAAGGTATAAAAGGGATTATCACATTGAATGTTAACAACACTCAAGAAATTGCAAGAAGGTGGTGAAATAATTCCAAAGAACCATGGCATGGTGCAAGAGTAAGAAAGAAACATAGTTAAGAGTAAAAAATGGGAAACCATAAAGAAGGGAACGAATCTGAAGCCAAAAATTGTGACTCTAGAGATTCAAGCAACCAACATGTCTCTTAATTTGTCTCAAATATTCGTTGATATGTTTGAGTATTCAAATGAATAAGAACATCACCATGACCATGATGCAACAAAAACCAAGGAAGCTACCCTGTGAGTCAAACTTAGATGAAGAACCAAAACGAGAGGAAAATTCAACATAAGAAAAAGGGAGCACCAACAAAGTCCAAATGCCTTTCATAGTGGAAGCAAAGATAAACATCAAGCCTTATGTAAGTGAGATTGATGCCCTTAAAATAAATCATTGATTCCCATAATGAGAAGTTTATTTTAGCATGTTGAAGTTAGTGAAGAGCATAGAATTTTTAGCATGTTGAAGTTAGTAAAGAGCATAGAATTTCTTTTATCGAGTAAAAATTATAAAGTCATGTGTTAACTTGGTAAGGAATTTATGCTATCACTAAAAGACTTGAAAAAGAAGCCTCATTGACTCGATGGGACAAATTTATGAACCTCATTAAGTCACAATTCTATCTCATTGGCTATGAGGAAGAGTGAAAGATACACTGGCACTTTTTTGACAAAAGTGAGGACAAATCATGCAAGAGTATACTACCGAATTTTGAAAATGGGGTATTTAGTTGAGAATCTTTCCCAATAAACCATATGTACTTCTCAAGTACTTGGAGGTTTATAACATAGCTATATCTAAAAACAATGAATGATTTTGAAATTAAAAACCATTCATGAACTTGGATGCAAGTGCAATGCATACATAGAATGAGAGAAGAAGATAGGACAACATAATGGATTGAAGTAGGTAAAGCAACCCTAATAAGCAACGTATGAACTACAATATTGATGGTCATATTGAGGAGATTTGTCAAAATTTGTAACCATAATTGTATCCAAACACTACACATAGCAACAAAAGAAGAAGTCAATTTGTTGGTTGCAAAAGCAAAACAAAAGTTGGACAATTAGTTTGATGTTGCTGGCAAGGATACATGTACCTCTATTCAAAGAGATTTGAGTTTCAACAATTTCAAGAGGTGGATTGAGAGTGACGTGGAAAGACACTCTCCTCCCTATCTTCTTGGGCACTAATTATCTTTGACACTCCTAATCCATCTTGTATTCGTGCGATAGTTACAGTCCTAAAATCATATGTTATATAGGATTGTGGCCATAGCTTTGGTGGACATGTTTGATGATATAGTACGGCCTCGATAAACATAATGTGGCCTGACATATGTTAATACCCTTGGTTGTTGTTCTAAACCTTATATTGGAGTGAACAATTATGTGGGATTCATGGAGCTTGCACCGGGAGCTGAACAAGAATTCGTTTGATTGATGTTCGAATTAGCACTGTTTCCAACACCTAGAACAAGGCTATCGTTGACAAGGTTAGTATTTTAATAATTGTTGGGAGCATGTGGAATATAATGATTATTAAAATTAGCAAAATCAGAATGATCCCCACGAGGGTAAGAATGCTCTTGGATATCAGACATATCATATAAGGATAATGATCCACTGTGAGCATACTGCATCGATGTTTAATCGTTTTCATCTTCACTAGCCAACGATTGAAGTGCCTTGCCTCTACCGTCATTTTTTTCCTTCTTCTTATCTGCATAACTGTATTCTTCCTTAGTGACATCGATGGGTTTAGGAACGCTTCCCAAATTGATTAATGGTTTCAGTATATATAGACTTCCAATGTAACATTTCACATAAGGCCATGTCTTTAAGTAATTGTACCTTTTTGTGATATCATAGACTATATAATTAAATATATTATTTTATGTTCATAATAAGTTAATAGATAAAACCCTTAGACATCTCCATTTGGAGTTATATATAGAATGGGTCAAACCCATAATTACATTGCTTAGCAATTACCATACATATGAAGCCTTACAATCTTGCCCCCCATTTCAACTTCCTTTACACCCATTAATCACCTCAAATCATTGGGCCTTATACACATTTCCTTCCTCTATTGGCAAAGTATGATGCACACCATTTGATTGTTTCCATGATAGATTTGGTGATGGTTTGGTAGCATTTAGATGTTTTTTTCATCACGAATCCAATTGGCATCTCTATTTCCTTATTTTGATTAATATCATGGCATCATTATGCTCTTGATAGCATAAATGGAGGCCATGACAAGATTGAAGTGTAGTGTTGAATGTTTAGTTTGACATACATTTCCAATAATACATTGCATTGTTTATATGTTGTCCATAATATCATTGCATATTCTCTTTGAAGAAGTTGAAGCCTTGTTCTTTATACATACAATGTTATAGATGGTTATTATGATGTGTTTGTTATAACACGGTGGTTATATCTCCTTTTGAATTAGTGATTACATGCACATTATGGCTTAAAGTTATATATATGCTCAATAATGTTGAGGTTGTATTATGCATATGCCCGAAACTATTAGAGTTCTCTCTCTCTCTCTCTCTATATATATGTGTGTGTGTGTGTGTGTGTGTGTGCCAATTATATTACTCTCTATTTGCATATACTTCTGAACAATCTTATGAATGCAACACATATGCATGCATGTAAATTCAACAACTTTACGCAATCTCTCTCTTTGTTGAATTTACATGCATGCATGTGTGTCGCATTCATAAGATTGTTCAGAAGTATATGCACACAGAGAGTAATATAATTGGCATGCATGCTACCCATGATATAAATGTTGCATTGCACATGTTGGGAATGAAAGCAATTATCTTGATGTTGCTTAATGTTGGGTGTGTTGGGTGTTTGATTGAGGTTGTGCATGTATGACATGATGTACATGGTTAATATGGGTTCTATCTATGGTGTTCATGACCGAGTCACTATAGGTCTTGAGACCTCTAGTGTAACATTCATACACTGAATTGTTTATATGCATATTTAGTGAACCAAGTGATGCATTTGGAACTCTTTATTATTGGCTTCAGAAGAAATATGAAGGTAAGAAATGCATGCATTATGTCAATGCCCTCAAGGTTTCCTTTATACGATGTCTTGCATAGTTCTGGGAATGATGTTAATGGTTGCACATTGAAGCCAACAATTAGTTGTTCAATGATGATTGTATTATACCAATGTTTGATCCACTTGCCAATAGAACCACCCCATGTTTCCATGTCCATCCATCTCATCCATTTCCTTCACAATGCACGAGTCTAGTCTCATATGTTGCATTGGTCAAGAAGTTTTCAGAGGCAATATCATCCATGCACATGTTATACATGGAAATGTTATGTTTATATTTAACAATATTCAAGTAATCAAATTGATGATAAAGATGACTACAAAATGGCATAAGTGTTAGTGATTGTTTGGGAGGAACAAATACATGTGAAAGGATAAACAAGAAAAGATTTGCAACATTTATTTTAGACCTGGCAATTACATAATTATTACCACAAAAGGAGAATTTGGACCCAACGTGAGGCACGGGCAAAGAAGACAACCAAGCACCATACAAAGTGCAATTGTAACAAGTTTGTTATTTACTTTGCAGATGGGTAAAGAGAAAGAAGTCATCACTACCCTCCAACATTTGAACTGACCTTGGTGTGTACTTGGACATTTTTTTCTCTTAACTCATACATCTTTTTGGATCTCCTAATAGAGATGTTTTAGGTTGTATTGATATCATACTTTGGCTCACTATAACTATTGGTTGACTCAACGGAAGGAGACAAGTTGGTCTATTTAGGATGGAACTTAGTTGTTTGGGCTTCCAAATTTTTAAAAATGGAGAATATGTAAGTGTTCCTACCTGTATTTTCTATAACGGCTATTGGATATTTAACCGTAGTGGGAGGTATTAGACCTTCAACATTGGGTAGTTGACAATTAATATAATGGGATAGTGTGACACATCGAGGGTTCTCCTTTAAACCTTTGTTTTTTTGAACAACCACATGCTACTAGGGTGTCATAAAAGAGATCCAATTGATAGTGAAGTACCATCAACCTAGGTTGGTGGCTAAAAGATGGCATGTTACAATTAATGGGGTAAAGCAACTCTCCATTTTCCCCTACTAGCTAGTTGTGGTATCTTGCTCCCAAAAAGAGTTTGCAGTGTTTTTCAACTGATGGAATATTTCATGCATTTGAACTTGATCAAGAATCAGTATATTACACAATTCAATGCATCATTATTTATATGCACGTGCATAAATAACATAAATTCAATTAAATAATCAAAATATAAATAAAATCAAAACTTACTACAAACTGAAGGGGAGAACTTTATGAACTATTATTAATATAAAATGAGTTGGAATTTGAAGAATTGGTCATTTGACATTATAAATTTTCTCCCTACACTTGTGTCAAATCAACAAGCAATACATGTTTACATTCTTAAAATAAAGTTTCTGAAGCTTATAACAATTTCACTTTAAATAAACTTGTGAAACCATTGTTTAAGTATATGGTGCAAATTTAAGCAGCATTTGTATATTATTGAGTATTGTAATTTATGTCTCTTTATTCTTAAAAGAAATTTTTGGATGCATGTAACATTTTAACTTCAAATATACATTCGAAGGAATTTTTAATAAAACCAATGCATTTAATCCATATTATTGCACCGGTGCATTAAATTATGAGCTATCATTCGCAATTAAAAACTTCTTCAATTTTTTTAAAGCTTTCACAATTATCGATGCGCACTTTAGATTTTAATGTGCCTGTGCTTTTTTGAGAGTGCACCATTTTAAATGTACAACATAATTAAAAAATATTTGTGGGTTTGGTGGTGCAATATATACATGAAACACACATCAAGGCTCATATATATGCATAATACACCTGTAAACTTTAATAGTAATTTTTTAATCAGCAATTTTGTGTCAATTCATATACTTGTGTATTACGCACTAGTGTGTATGCATGTAATGTGCACCAATGCGCATTAATATACACCACATATTGATTCAATCAAAAACATTTCTAGCTTAAAATTCTTTATTTTATTTGTAAAACATATTTCATAGTTTCAATATTTTATGATGCACGGCATTTATTGATAGAATATGTCTGATAGAAGTTCAAGAAAAAAACTTATTGCAATGAGTGTCATGGGGACACATCCCCAAAAAAGATGAAGGCAAGTTTTTTAAAATTTTAGTATAAAATTAATATATTTGAATTATCGATGAGTTTAAATGATGTATATTGGTTATGTGTGTCATGCAACCCAAGAAAATAAAGAAACTCGATAAAATTGTTTGCAATATGAGTGCAAAATAATGTAAAATATTGATGGAAATGTTGCAAAAAGATGAATTAGGTGAATCAAGATGAAAACAATATGAAGTTTTTTTTTTGCATTTTCAATAATAATGTACTTCTTAAGAATAATGACTAACATGTTTCAAACACTCTATTTCACATTTCTTAAATGTTGTGCAAAGACTGACAAGAGTGAAGTGTATGTTGTGTTAAGAAAATTGTAAATGATGATAAGTCGGTTCTTAGTTCATCTAGAGGGGTGTTGGAAGTCAATGAAAGGAGGGGAGGGGGTTATAAATCAATAAGGGATATAGTGGAAATAATTTATAGACTTAATTTCCACTTACAATACAAAAATCAATCTAATGACTCCAAGAATCAGGTTATAAATTACAATAAGCGTTTTAGGACAATGGTCATTGAGACTTGACTTGCAATAGCAAAAACATCTAATAACAAAAAAGAATAATTTAACAAGCATTATTTCTAAACATTTTTTTCTATAAGATCTATATACTACACAAAAAATATGCAATTAATATTTCAGCCATATTTACTTTTATATCAATGTATAAAAATTGGGCTTTTCATTTTTTATGACGACTGGAAACTCCAAATGATAAACAAGGTGATATTTGAAACATGTCAGTAGGATGTCCAAAAAGACATACTAGGATATGGTCAAAGAAATGAATATAATTGTATCGTAAGAGGATCCATCTCAACAATAACGTGCATCAAAAGTGTGTAATCATTGATTTTTTCTTTTATGTACATTTAATTTAATTATTACATAAAATACTAATTTTTATTTGTTTTGTCATACAAAAGAAAGAGACAAGACGACAAGGAAGCCTTGGAAATAAATGTTGGTTCTATTTGCATTGAGGAGGAATTGTGGCTTCCTCCCGAACCAATGCTTTCTGACAGTTTTACTTTTTGTTCATGATGACTACACACATAATAACTAATTGTGTGTATGTATTCTATATGTGTGTTATAGATCTTGTACTTCCTCTGTTATATATATTGTTTACATTTTAGGTCCCACTTACTCTCTTTACTTATGTGTGTATGATATATGTTCATGTGATATGTATATATATATATGATGTACTAATGGTAACCTGTACGAGTCCCTAGACTATAACATTAGTTCTGTTGTCGGTAGTACATAATCATGAGGAAATGAGGAACACATTCAAATGATAACAAAGAAAGAGATTTGAGAGTGGTGGGACAAGAAAGTAGAGAATTATATTCAAAAGTATGCAAGGTGAAACAAGCTAACAATAGCACATCCAAGGGATAAATTCTTCACTGAGTCCCATGAAAAGTTTATAGAGACCATTCCCCGGGAGATAAAGAAATTCTTGAACGTCGTTCATGACCAAATTGGATGCTCAGAATGAGAAACTATTGATGCACAAGATCTATAATGGAGGAAGAACAAATCTGCCGACGAAGTCTAACATAATTTTTATACCGACCTCCATGAAGGATTCTTGTGTGCCATATCTGTAAGTTTTAAACCTATGCAAAGAAAAAAAGCAGAGAAGCAAAGCATACAGATTCTTTTAAGAAAAACAGAGATTACACCAGTACAACATTCACACATAATACACAAAGATTTACCCTGGAAACCCTTGACTGGGGAAAAGCAACAAACCTTGGAGCCACCAATCCTATTTTTCTCATTATCATTATGAATCACTCACAATAAAATATAGGTATTCTGTAGCATCCAATACCCTAATCCATTAACCCGGATTAGAACATAGACCCCAATCCCTTAACCCAGATCAAATTACATATTTTTAGAAAATTACCAAAAATAGATGAAAACAAAAACAAAATTGACCATTTTGCAGTCAAACACGCACCCCCCCACACACACATGAAAATAATATAACATATACTCAACAATACCAAGTTTACTATATAAATTTATGATCGAAAACGGAGTTAGACACATAGTTAAGCCACGACCACCAGTAGCAGAACCTGCTATGTTAAATTGGAGGAAGCAGTGGGAAGATTGGGAGTGTTTTGTCAATGAACGACAGTGGGAATATTTCTTAAACAAATGACGACCATTGCCGAACTCACTTTCGTCGAACAATAGGATTTGGGTTAGAGATTAGGGGGTCACTGATAATGTGTTCTCAATAAAGGAATGAGGCTAGTCATTGAAATAAGAAAAGAATGAAGGCCTATAAAAAGTCGAGTCCACTTCATCAAAATAAGTGCCCAATCGTTCACAAGCAAACAACAGACATACAAAGAATAGAAAGAGATAAAAGATACAGACGACAAGAGCAGTTGAGAGAGATTGTCAATCCTTTGCACACCAAAAGAAGTATAAAGAAGGCGGGTGAGATGATCGAGCAACCAAAAGGCCTACCCGATTCGAGGGAAATTTGACTAGTTGAGAAAGAAGGTGAGGTGCCGACACCTGAATTTAGGTCACATGCAATGGTGTTGACCCCACAAATATTGTGCATTACAATTCCAGATGCCTCGACTCCCGTCGATTTTGTACCCATGATAATGACAAATGGGCCAACCATTAGACAAATAGTCGAGCGCGACATGGGACTACTACCAGGCGATACTAGCATGTGGAATCGACTATACCAAAGTGGAAGAATTGTAGATACGTTGATGATTCAACGTCCATAACATGGAAACATGATTACCTTCACACTTGAATTCGCAAGACACTCATTTAACTTATTTTATTCAAAACATATGGAAGTACCCCCCTACCATCAACACTATTGATAGAAGCAAACAAACCGTCATAGAACCAAACTAGTAATGAGGAGTCTATAGAAGAGGTATGTCTGTCTTGGCATCAGTCACAATCACAAGAAGTCATTAGTAATAGTCAGATAGTAAGTGTCTCAAGTAATCAGTCTGTTGTGGTAAGTCCAAAAAATTGTAGATCTAGCAACATGGCTTTTTGTCTGTCAGTTAACACTCCTATTTTTGAGGGGGATGGTGACCCAGAAAACATTGGTTTGTATGTGAATCCCTTTGGCAACCTAACCTTATTGATAATGAAAATCAACAATTTGCACGATTTGCAGGAGGACTTAGAAATAGAGCTCTTACATGGTAGATGAACTTTCTTGAATAAGGTCCAAAGACAAAACAACAAATAAAAGATAATTTTGTAGATTTTTTAAAATCCGACGACATAAAGCATTTGGATGGAGATAAATTGAAGCAGATTAAACAAAGATTAGGAGAATATGTATGAGAATACGAAAGAAGATTCAAAGATCTCCTCATCCAAATGCCATCTAAGATGGACCCTGAACTAGTGATTCAATTATGTGTCGAAGGACTTTTGGAGAAAATCAAAACTCCAATACTAATGAACGAATATACAACCTATGACGGCGTACTGAAGAAAGCTTTGAGAGTCGAATCAAATACAAATTAGTCAACTGGACCCGTCAACAAACAAATTTAACTGCCAGAGAAATCACAGCAACATTTGACAATGTGGAAAAATGACCTATGGTGTACCAAATGCTCCCAAGAAGAAGATACTAAGGATGCTTGCCCCTGTGATGAAAGAAGAAGGTGACACAACAATTACAATGAGTACCAACGAGAAACAAGACAACTGGAAGAAAGACTGAACATATTTCCAGAATAAAGGCAGCCATAAAACTTCCAATTGACATGGATGATGTATTTTTGTAACATCTGTGAAAGATTCAAGCCTCACTCGACCACAGACTATCCATACAATGCCGACAACGTAAATCCAAAATGGTGCAGAATATGTTGAACAACACAGCATTCAACTGCGAAATGTGTAAAGAACTTAAAGAATAAAGCAAACTACCACACAGTATATCAAACCCAAACAATGGAGCAAAAAGATCAAGAGACTCATAACATTTCCCACCACAACAACGACAATTATCGACGAGTAGGATACAATGGTTGCGGAAGAAACAATAATTGGGGATACCGACTGCTAGGTTGAAGTAGACCTCACTACTATGTGTGCTACATTGAATATCATTTTAGCCCTGATTGTCCTTGGAAATATAGGACAAAATTAAAATTATGTACAAAATGTGGCATTAGGGAGCACAATCTAGAAGAGTGCCCCATAATGCTAGATGCACTTAATAAAAGAAAAAATGTTAACGTCTTGTCTTGTGTCTCTAAAAATGAAGCATGCAATACTAAAAACTTGCAAATCATCACTAGACAAGGTACAAAAATTGGTGGGGACAACCCTTAGGTTACAAGGATACAAAGGAAGCAAGAGGAGTACCCCAATCCACTAAAGCAAAAAGAAATATTTAACAATTCATCAAACATATTTACACAAATTGATGCTGAAGAAAGTAATGTAGAAAATAAGAATAAAACACTTAATGAGCTGCTACAACTCTTAACAAAAGAGGAATTTGTGGCATGATTGATTGATTTAATGAATCTCGTCATAAATAGTTCACAAAATGAAAGGATTACTAAAACTCTTTGCAGTCTGAATCATAAAGAAAAACTGATATCTATCCCCTTGTTGACCTTGAAGTTGAAGGATTCCGCATTGCACAAGTCATCCTTGACTTCGGGTCACAAGCAAATATAATGACAATATCAACATGGGAAAGTTTCAATCGACCTTGACTAGAGGAGTCGAGCATCTATCTTAAACTAGCCGACCAAAGATTAATTGAACCTATTGGAGTGTGGAAAAACATTAAAACTTCAATTATGGGAATCTGTACATACATCAAATTTGAGATCATCGACCCGCGAGAAAATCTAAATCATTTCTTGCTTTAGTTGGACAACCATGGGGACACAAAATGAAAGCATCCATCTCACTAGAGAAAGAAAGAATCAAACTTAAAGGAGGGGAAAGAAAATAATTGTCCCAATTAATCCATCTCAAGGGAAACCCTGGGCTGAACCAGATGACAATGATGATGACGTTCGACGACTGTACTAGATAGTCCAGAATAATGAAGATAACGTCGAACCAAACAATCATGGGGAAATCCCCTGTATGTTGGATATACCGTCAACTCAAAGCTATATGACTAGAAAATAGAAAATTATGAAGCATAAGCCCATGAATGTTGGTCGACCAAGATTATTTCTAGAAAAAGAGTGCAACATTGTTTTACTATATCCATCATTCCAAAAATATTTGAGAATAAAGTAAGAGAATATCCAACGATCATCCCGACGAAAAAGGATCCAACAAGCATTCTTCCCCTATGATACAAGGTCACCGATTTCACATATTGAGAAAGTCTCCAAAAACGTTGGTGACCAAGGTCGACTTCAAACTCTAGTTGATACATTCATAGGACAAGCAACAAGATGGTAGGACACACATCAGTGCCATCTCTAGACATGGATTACTTCTTCAAAAAAAATTGTTGAACGCTTTGGAGGTAAGAAACCCATAGCACAAGTAGAGATACCAAAATTTATACAAGGTCAAGACCCAGCCGCATATCAATATTTGTGAAAATGACTGGAAACGAGTAGGATACATAGACAAAAGATTATATCCCCATATTTTCCCAAATACACTAGAATATCTACCAAACAAATGGTATAAGATGGAAGAATCCAGAGGAGAAACATTTAATTGGAAAGAATTGAAACAAAACTTTATCGAAGATTTTTCATCCAGTCCAAAAAAAGGATACATCAGAGAAGTAGTCAAAGAAATTAAAAATTTTATACAACCGACAAGCAATATTACATCGACATCGACAAAACGACAACAACTGACATTTAATAATATTTCAACTAAGCCAGCATGTCGAACGACTCGACTTGAACTCGAAAATGACAAAACTATGGGTAAAAGTTTCAGATGGAAAAGAAATCATCCCGGTGTTGTAAAACTTGCAAAAAATATGATGCAAATCAATACAAAAGCAAAAACATAACAAGAAAGATTCACCGAAAAAGACTTTCCCCCGGGCATTCACGAAATTTAAAGAGGGAGATTGACCAATCAATGAAAAAATGGCACCAGAATGGATGGATGCGCAAATAAAAATGAAAGAAGTTGATATTTCAAATGATTATCGACCAAAGATGGCAAAGGTTGGAGATTATTGGTTCGACCAATAGGTAGAAGGAATAACCAATTTGTTAAAGGAATATTAGGATGTCTTTGCAAGAGATTATAAAGATTTAAAAGGGTTAGTTCAAGAAATGGGTGAGATGAAAATCAACATAAAACCATATGCTAAACCTATAAAGAAACGATCATATAAGTTGGCACACAAGTATAAAGATGTAGTAAAGAAGGGAATTGAGAATATGCTAGGTGTAGGAATCATATACTCAGTGGATCAGCCAGAATGGGCCATCCCCATGACAGTTCAACCAAAGAAACATGATCCAACAAGATTACGAATTTGTGTTGACTTCAGAGGACTAAATAAAGTAACATTAATTGACTCATTTCCTACACCTTTCGCTAATGAAATCATCAATGAAGTTGCAGGTCATGAGTGTTATTCTTTCACCAACGGATTTTCAAGATATAATCAAGTTCCTATTGCAAAAGAAGATCAACAAAAAACCACATTTGTTTGTGAATTTGGATCCTTTGCTTATAAGTTTATGCCCTTCGATCTAAAGAATGGGCCAGCAGTATTCTCTAGAATAGTAGTAAAATCATTTCAAGAATATTTATACAAAACCATGACTGCCTACTTCGATGACTAGACAATATATTCACTATTGAAAAGATCATGTTCAATGTAACCTTCGACTTATGTTAGAATGGTGCAAACAAATACAACTATCTCTAAATATTAAAAAGGACACGAATTGGAATCCTATTAGGACATGTTGTTTGCAAAGAAGGAATCAAAGTTGACTATGCCAAGATTAAATTTATTCTTGACTTAAAATCACCAATCAACCCAAAGTAGGTCAGAATACTTCTTGGACATACAGGATACTATCAAAAATTTATAAGATATTACTCCGATATGACATTTCCTCTACAAGAACTACTGAAGGAAAATCAAGAATTTAGATGGTCTCAAGAATGTGCAGAATCATTTGCGTTACTTAAGAGAAAGCTTGTCGAAGCCCTAATTCTAAGATTTCCAAATTGGTCTATTAAATTTCATGTCCATATCGACACATATGGTATTGCAGTTGGTGCAATACTTACTCAACCATGATAAGACGGAATGGATTACCCAAATGCATATGCTGGTAGAAAGTTAAATAACGCAGAAAGAAATTACTCTACAACAGAATGAGAAGCCTTAGGCATAATCTTTGCACTAGAAAAGTATTGACACTACCTATTGGCTAACCCGTTTATATTTTACACGGATCATCAAGCGCTCGTGTACTTAGTAAACAAACCTCTCCATCATGGCTGACTATACAGATGGCTGCTCTTATTCCAAGAATTTGAGTTTGAAATAATAGTCCGACCTAGAAAGAATAATGTCGGTCCCGACCACCTATCACAAATAGAAGCAAGAGAATATCCCGTGAGAATCGACGATGAGTTACCCGACGCTCACTTATTTAGAGTCGAAGTTGTACCACCAGAATTGGAATAGAAACCATAATACCTCGAGCAAGGTCACGCCCCAGAAGGAATGCCAAAAAAGCTAAAGAAGATACTGGCAATGAAGGTTGCACCATACACTTCAATAAATGGATTCTTGTATAAATTGGGACCAGATGAAGTACTGCGACGATGTGTCTTAGAGCACGAACAACGATATATTATCGACGAAGCACATAGTGGACCAGCAGGAGGACACTACCAAGCTGACACAATTGCAAAGAAAATTCTGCAGTCTGGACTAAGGTGGCCGACTCTACATAAAGATTGTAAAACTCAGGTAAACAAATGTGAAAAGTGCTAAATATTAAGACAACCACTGCCCAGAAATGAGATGCCACTAATACATGTTAATCCAAGTTTAACATTTGAAATATGGGCTATCAAATTCGTCGAACCTTTTCCAGTTCCTATCTGTTGAACCAGAGCTTGATACAATATCATAGTAGTCGAGTATGTTACTAAATGGATAGAAGTTGAACTTGTCGACACATGTTCCAATGAAGTAGCCGCAAAGTTTATTTGTGAAAATATCATCACAAGATTTGGATGCCCCCTTACTCTTATCGGTGACAGAGGGACACATTTTATCAACAAGACTATATCAATTACTAAATGAATTCATGATTGGCCACCAAAAGAGTTCGACATATCATCCACAATCGAATGGAGCTATTGAAGCATTCAACAAAAATTTAACTAAAGGTCTAACAAAGCTTTGTAATAATAATAAGGATGACTAGGACGACATGATCCCTGCCATTCTATGGGCTTATAGAACAGCTTATAAACATTCGACAGGAAAGACAGCCTTTAAACTCATATACGGACAGGAAGCAGTCGTCCTGTTACAATTCAAACGATAAGAAACCATCATTGCAAACATACTTTATTTAGATATTTCCAGAGCCACAAAATATAGAAATTTTGACCTATCAAAGCTAGAAGAACAACGTCAAATAGCAATCCACCATTTGGAAGTCCAAGAGCAACAACAAAAAGGTTGGCACGACCGTAATCTAAAAGGGAAAGACATATCAGTCAGTGACCTAACATTACTATACGATAGTCGAATAAAAGGGGAACCCAAAAAGTTGCATACATCATGGCTTGGGCCATATATAGTTGAGGAACAAAATAACAATGTCTTAGTTCGAATAAAGACTTTACAAGGCAAATTTTTCACCAAAGTTGTCAACGGTGCAAGGTTAAAAAGATATAAAACGTAAAATTGGCACAACGTCGACTGAATGGATGTATCACCATTTGGTCAACCGTTGTGCCCCAGGTTTGTAATTAATTAGTATTTTAACCTACTTAACTACATTTGTTAGATAAAAGTAGCTATAAAAACTAACTTGCACCTTAACACTATATAAGAGGACCCTAAAACATGATGTTGGCATAAATAAGCATAACACAATGACGGTAGACTAGAATAAGGAGAATGAGGCAAGTAAGAGCAGGAGAATGGATTAGAAAATTTCAACCAGAGCTGACTGATGCATTGAATTCATCCATGGTTGACTAAGAGAGCATTCAAGCAAGCATAGAACAAGTCAACCGGTGCATAATGCACTTTACTACGATCAACCCCGACGGAGAAGTCATGAAGACCATGGACTGAAGCATGAGTCGAAAGACTCCCCACACGTGCCAAGAAGCTATCAAGCATGGAAATTGTAATTAATACCATCATCTAACCACCATGAATGCACATCAAATAGTCAAACTATAAATGAGGAACTCGAGCAAAGTTGGGAAGATTTTTTCAAAGAGTTGGAGTAGTCGCAGCTAGAACTTGAAATCCCAAAGCTTACAAACCCTCTACTTGTACCTATAACAATGATTGAGATGGATCCAAACAAATTCGTCATCCTCACTAGAGCCATGAACGCAGTATAAAAATCTCAATGGGAAGCAGAAGAAGATGCCATGCCACCTATGAAAGCCCTACTGGCCAGAATTAGGAAAGCTCGGACAGAGGAACACCAGTGGAAAAGGTATTGGAAAGAATTACGAGAACGGGGTATTCAGAATGATATATGGAGTGAAGAAGTGAACAAATTGGTTGAAGCAAAGATTAGGCACTGCCTCAACGCACCCCTGCTTGACAACTTTGATAGTTTAAAATTCCTAATTGCACAATATATTGCCAACAGATACCACAAAGGGAAGTTTTGGTTTGATGAGCCTATCGAAGTCAATGCCTCACTCATTGCACCCATAACCATCTTACCAAATAAAGGGCCACAGGTACCAGTCAGTGTCAACCCCAACTTAATCGAAGAACTCACAGGAACCCCCAAAGGAAAGAACTCAAAGGGTTTAGTCATTAATAAAATCCAGTATCAAACATATAAGTATGTTGCGATTATAGTATCAATATGCTTAACAAATACCGGTCCCCTGTTAGACATTAGGAACGACATGTCTGAAGCTGTCAAAGCAATAGCCACAAAGGCCAAAATTTTCAACTGGGCAAGTACTTGGCTATAGTCGTCAAGGCGACATGCGAAAAATGCCAAGATTCGAGATCAACAATTTGGTACCCTTCCTTACTTATTTGGATAACAATGTACAAGATAACCCTAGTCGGAGACCCTTGTTTTACATAAAGGGCAGGGCCGTTGATGAACTATTGTAAGTTATAATGACCGTAGGGATGCTCAAAAGGTCCAAAAATTGCTAAGTTATGACTCGAAAATTGGTTTCAAGTATTGAATATTACCTCGTCGAGATGGAGGGTTTCACAACCCATCTGAGGAAATCTACCCCCAACTGCACATATCCAACTCGAACTGGACTACACAAAGGTATGGTTCATGCAAGGAGTAGCAGGGGATGCTACTAAGTTAGATTACTACCCGATCGTCCAATATGTTTTCACTGACTTAGCTCGACAATCTAATACAGTCAGCTACCAGATACCAAACTTTGCCCGGAGAGAAGTCCAAGAATTATAGCTACCATTGACCGATGGAGAAAAAGAAGAAGTATATGAATTTGGGTTGTATTTATAAATGATTGGCCCTGATGACGAGGAAGAGAATCCTTTAGCTATCATTGTGTCAAAGAATTAGTTGAATCCAGCAAAGACAGAAGAACTGTCGAGAGAAACAACAAAAGACAATGAAGCACAAGAAGAGGAAGAGTCAGATCCTGACTTGATGAAGGAAAAGCTCAACTTGGTAGCAGAACAAATTTATATAATGCAGCAGAATTTTTCCAAGTGGTCCAAGAAGAGAATTCTCATACTATATGCATTGATTGAAGATGAACTCCAAGAATTACATAAAGAAGCAGAGCAAGTCATTAGAGATGCCGTACTCAATAAGACTACGATTGAGCAGTAAATCCAAAAGAGCTTGACTGAAAAATCTACGCTGGACAAGGTGAGTATTCCCCAACCCAAAAATTTAAAAGCTTGAATTCAATCCCAGGAAGAAGAGCCCTTGGAAATTTATGGCAATTCCCCACCTGCGTCACCGGTCCGTATAGAAGAAGACCCATCAGATCAAGCTTATCTTGCCACTTTGAAAGATCCAAACTTTCACATGTTTATTGCTGCCATTCCAGACAAATTCCCGAAAGTGAAATTTTTTTCCCTCAACAAACCTATCATATAGTCGATGTCTCCGCTTGAGACCTGAGCCAAACCCCCTCCCGAAACCAAAATTTCTGCACAGTCACTAAAAACCCCCAATGACCAAAGATAGTAGGAATGCACCAAATCACTATGGAAAGAGTCTCTCCAGATCCTATATATACACCATTTTGTACTCAATCCACAAGCACCACAGTCACATTTACACAACCATTTCATCCCTCCACCAATTTAGTCGGAACTTCAACATCTACGATTCCGACAATAACGACCCCCACACCGGCCCCCGTCATTAGATCCTCTGACCCAACTGTACAACTTCCTTCCTCAAGGACATTACCAACCGTCTCAACTATACCTAGACAATCGACTCTCAATATCCCTTCGACATCCATATCTATCTCGACTATCTCATTAGTGATTGGTTCAATTCCACTGACCCCCTCCTCGACTATACCAGTATCAATTGTTTCCAATTCCACCACTTTGTACCCATGTCGACCCCACTTCAACCTAGTCAACATTAAGTTGATCCAACTCAGAAAAAAGATGAAAAGAGCAAGCCGCTGCAAAAGAATGCTCTAGGGATACCCCTTCAATTGATCACATATTCTTCAGGTGCATCGGTTACTTTTGATTCTGCTGTAGCCAAAGATCACAAATTGAAAACTCTCTTGTAGATCATAATCAAGGAACAAAAGAAAATATGGTTGAAAGACAAAAGTAAATTAGACAGTGTCAAGGATGAGCAAGTAGAATTATTAAGAAATTGTGACAACTTGATAAGGGAGGTAGAACTGACCTTGTGTGGACCCTCTACTAAAAAACCACTAGACCAAATAATGAGTTTGTTCGGATCATTGCTTGCACTTTTAGAAGAAGTCTCTACCCAGTGGAACCAAGAAAATGAATAATAGACAACAACACTACTGGACAATCAATATCGACTATTTGTGGAACGACATACTAAATTGCAGGAATATGAACCGGTAGCAAAATGGTTGGCTAGTGTCCTAAACAATTGGTACTCACATTATGGACAAGTTTTTGCAGAAATGAGCAAGATCCATGATACTTTAGCGACTATATTTCTGCAAAAGGCCATGGCGGATCCAACAACTCTACAAGATCTAGAGCAACAGATTGAGCTTGAACAAAACCAACTACTAGCAATACAGAAAAATATAAAGCAGTGGGAAAAGCAAGCAAAAAGAACACAAGCTAAATTTCACCTCATATCTACCTAGATAGATAAGTTACTTGTCGATGCCAGTAATCGACACTTGATTCTTGGGACAAAAATGCAAAAAATAAAAAATGATACAGTCACTGAAAAGATTGATAAATTGTCAGACCTCACTCTAGTTAGTCTAAGCATCCAGATGGTAGTTCAAGCAATGACAATAGTTCGAGTGAAGAATGATGATCAATAATATAATTGAATGTTCTTGCAATTTGGATGTTCTGAAATGTTTAACTATGAAAATCAAACATTTCATTTAATGTGTTGGACATATTATCCCAATTAGATGATCATAGGTTACCAAAAGGTGTAACAATTACATACTGACAATTTGATTATGGTGGACCTTTATGCTGTCTTATTTTGTATGATGAAGGGTCAACTCTTATTCATATATAATAAAGTGGGTTTCTTATTATATTGCATTGTCCATTGTTGTAAAATGTTAATGATTGCTGATTAAATATAAGGATGTTATATGTGGATGAATAAATATTACAATGAATAGATGTGTAATCATATTGTATAACACATTACTATAATCATTGTATTCATATGCAATAATTGAAATTCAAATATCAATATTATAATAAAAAATTATGATTAATTGAAAATTAAAAAAATGCAATAAATTGAAATATAGACATCTTGGTGCATTGTATTTTTTTTGAACTCACTAAATAGTGTGGGACATACGTAAATTGTTAATGGTGCAATGTTTTTATGTTGTGAAAGCTTATGTACCAATGCTTTTATCTAAAGAGCCGCATTGTTTATTTTGTTTGTTATAAAAGCATCGAAATAACGGTATTCAAGTTATAATAAGCACCAACTCTTTATATAAAATATTTGCCCCGGTGTGATTTATTATAATAAGCACAACAAAGACACGGAAAATGACAAACTATGTGTCGTTATCGTCATCATTAAACTTATAGGACGCAATAGTGCTATGGTGATATAAGCACTAGCGCATATCTTTGAACTACCGACACCGATGGATTTAATAGGGATAGAAAGAATTGGTGTTATAAAACATATTACATGCACCAAACGGTTAAATAAATGAAAAGCATTGGTGCATAACATTTAAATTGCATGCACCAATGCTTTTATGTTTAAGAATGCAAGGGCATAACATTGAAATCATATGGACAAATGGATTGAAGCAAAACATTAAATTGTATGCATCGATGCTCTTATGTTCATTACAGACTGATGTGTTTATACAATATACATGTCGATTTAAAAAACCTCTCTTATAGACTTTGGCCGCCCAATTTTTTTAAGTAATAATATACATGTCTTATAACCTTAGTTACCAATGGTGGAAGGGTTTTTTTGGAAATTTTGCTAAATCTTGTAATAGTAGAAGCCTCCACTAGAAGGTGTTTTCCTTGTAGTGGAATAGGTTTCAGAAGATGAGGAGGAAACTGACAACAACTAATTAATTTATGATGTCAAAATTCATTTCACTTCCTAATATGTGCACATGTGTTTTCATGCAATGTTTCTAGAAAGTTGACATTTGATGCCTGGGGTGGCAATGTACCACTAGTTACAAGCAAAAAAAATTGCATGGTTATTTTATGACTTATTTAAAATTTCATCATTAATGTGCTTCTATATATATTGTTTCCTTTCATTGCGTGAAATTGATTGAATGGTGGTGTGGTATTGCATTTATATATACACGGTTGTCGTTCTCTTATTATGAATACATTGTAAAATAGGCTTATACTCATCATCACTTTCATCAATATTTAAATAAATAACGATAATAATTAATAATTAAGTTGATGATAATAATAGTTAATAATGATTATATTAATTATTAAATAAACAAAGTAATTAATAATCAATAAATAATTAAATAATTGATTACTATTGCTATTATTACTATCATGTATCAATTACAGGGAAGCAAACAAATGGGGGGAATGTGTATCCCTCTTCATCTCAACCATTTGTATCCTTCCATTCATTGGGTGATAAATCACAGAAGGGATTAAATAAGGGAGCAGTCAAGAGCCATCATGGCTTGACTCCCTTGTCCTAAATGCAAGTGTTTTCATCATGTAGTAATAACTCCACTCATGATGAGCATTGTGAAAGGATTTGGTCATATGTTTGATATAGGTTCATAGACTATGGCAGATTTTGAAGAGGGAAAGCTAGGCAACTTTATTGGGAATGGGTTTCTTCTCAGTCCGTGGTAGTTTCTCTTAGTCTAGTTTGGCAAGGTTATGAGTCTTAGTCTAAGTAGACTTTTGCTACTAGTGTTTCTCTCAATCTAGTAAGGATGGCTTCGCTCTGAATTTCAATGTTATGGTGATCTTCTTTATGAATCGTGGTTTCCCTCTTTGATTGAGGTTTAATCCTCTTTTTGAGGTAGTTTTATCGTGCTCTCCTTTTTTTCCCCTCTTGGTCCTTTCTCATTCTCAAGATGGGTTCCATGGGATTTTGGGTTGCCTACATTTTTGTCTCGAACTTTGGAAGGATTTCATAAGTCCTAGAATATAGAGTTTAAGAGTATAAGGTTGAAAACAATTAACAAGGGGTTAAGCATAGAAGGCAAAAGGCTTGTAGGATAAAGCCAAAGCATGAAACAATAGGAGTCCGGGTTGATGCCATGGATGTAGTTAGTAGATACCATAGGCACTTTGCTAAGCCTATCAACAAACAGGTCGAATGCATTGAAAACATTGTTAGAAACAGAAAAAGGCTTACCCTTATCAAACAAATTGTTAAGGAATTTGTAAATTGGGCCCTAGACACAAGCTTCTCCACAAGCAAGGACACCAAGTACATGAAATTGGTTGAGTCGTACTGGCTCAACATATCCTGCATTGCCCATGTTGTTGAAGATCGAAGACCACAACAACAAGAAATTTTAACCAAGTTGAATCTATTGGAAAAAAAATATGAAGCCATATTCAAAACCATTTGGGGCATAAAAATTATCATATAAAATCTAGATAATGAAGGATAGACTCCAACAAAATTAGCAGAAGCATGTAGAGCTCAAACAAATGAAGGAACGACCTTGCATCCAATCTACCTCACTAAGTATTTTGATGAGGAAGGTGAAGAATAATAGTAGCCTTGCCAAGTCCTTTTGCTAGTATGTTTTAAGATTATCTCAGATAGTTATATAGGTTAAGAATTTGCTACTTTTAAACACACTTGCAATCCTTTTGGACATATTTTGGACAATTGTTCTAGTAATTTTGATATATTTTGCCCAGTCACCCTAGGGTACTACTGGTCACACTATGGAAGGAATATATTTTTTGTGTTTTATTAATAACATAATAGCTAGTTTACAAAATATAATAATAAAAATTAAAGAAGTGATGATAATTAAATTAATAAAAATAATTAAATCATTGCTAAATTATAATAATGTTGCAACTCTAATGCTAAAATGACACAACTTTGACACACAAACAAATTTCAATATATGCCAATACGATACAAAGGAAATAATGATGCAAAATTGGCTTGAACACAATTCAAGGGTGGTGTAATATGACACTAATATGGCACAAAATGAATAGTAATGATGCTAATATGACTCAAAATGACTAACAATGTTTTGATTATTGATGTTATAACAACTCTAGTACAACACACATACAATGTCATAACGATGCCTATAAATAGTGATGTCCATGTAGATGCACCCAAGCACTAATGTGGCACAAATAGCATACTTAAGACACAAATTTTAAGCAACACTGATTTCATGGGTATTTTTATGCAAAAAAAAGTGACATGGAATGATGCTAATATGATGCCAAATAAATTTTTGCATTGTTATACCCATCAGTAAGATGGTGCCTTGTAGAGCATGTATCAAATTAAATGACTTAGGAACAATGCAAATTTGACACAAATCTACCACCCATTGCATCTTGTTTTGCATCACCCATACTTCAAGTTTTTTACAAAAAAAATTATTGGTAGAATATGACCCTAATGACAATGCTGCAACCCCATATGGCAGTAGTGATGGTTAGAAAAGTTTGTAATTCTAACCTTGAAAGAAGGTGTTTCTGTAAGCAACAGTTTTCAATTCAGAGGTTGATTTTGGTATTTTTGACCAAAAAATAAGGGTTTTAAGGGTAGAATTCACATTATTGTATCGCTTCCAAAGAAAATAAAGAACATTGGTTCACATAAGCAACTAGGCAAAGGAAAGTTCAATATCCCATCAAATTTTATCCCCAAAGATAGTCACACTCCATGAGAGGTAAACTAGGAGGCATCATTTCCAAAAATCCTTTTCCCAAGTCTAGGTAGAGGTGGCTAAAGGGAAAAATAAAAATATTTACTTTAGAGTCTTAGTCTTCCCAATTGTGGCCAATGTAGGTTTGGAACTCCTAGGCATGATAACATTTTTCGAACTAGTAAGCCTTATATTATCAAAAACTAGTTAAATACCGTTCTCTTAGGTTTTAGGGCCAACTTCCATAGTTTGCAAAATTGAAAGAGCCAGATCTTTGGTTTTCTTTTAACTCTCTATAGGTTGTTTAGTGGTTCCTCGAGATTCAACAACATGTAGAATCATTTGTATCCCTATTTAGGTTTGTATTTTGTGAAGGTTGTGGCCGACCCCCACTCCAATATTTCCACTAAATCTTTAAAGCCATTTAATACCAAGTTTAGTGTCAACTCACATGGTGTCAACCCTCAAAGTTTTTCCACCTCAAATTTATTGGAATGCCCCAACGATTTTTTTTATGAATATTTGAACAAGACAACCAACAAGTTTTGGCATTAGAAATATTTTTGGTTGACCACATGACCCTTAGAAAAGTTTTCCAATCAAGAACTAAGCTGTCTCAACAAATGGATTTCCTTCAAAAAGAAAAAGCATAGACCGCAATAGTTTGTGGTTGTTAAATGAAATTCTTGTTCCAAGAGAAGGTACCTATATGATTGGAAGGGTTTGACCACCTCATAGGGTTTCTAGATGAGTTGCAACACCAAAGTCCCAACAAATTTAACCTTGGGCGCGATAATTATTATGTTGTAAAAAGATAGCCCCTTTCACCATTGGTTGCTTAGCAAGATCCCTTGGCTAGTTTTGTGATCTAATAACACCTTCCAAGTTTTCTTTCCTAATATGGCTTGCATAATCTACTTGGGATACATGGATTTTTCCTGAGTTTGTGTTTTGATTATGCCTAGGCCTCCCTAGTCTTGTGGAGTACAACACAACTCCTAACACACATTGTGATATTTTCACCTTGGCTGGCATTAACCCACATGAAGTTCCAAAGGGCGCTTTCCAAGTCCTAGTAAGTTAGTTGCAAGGGGATCCAACAATAGGAATAATACATATGTGATCATTAAAATCACAAAGCAAATATGGAATTTGGTTGCTAGGGCCAAGCATTTGGTAATCCATTTTTCAATTTTATTTTCCACCCTCTGCATGACAACTTCCCACATCACTTTGGGTAAGGCTTGGAAAGAAGAGGGCATGCCCAAGAATTTGAAGACTTAGCCAGGTTGGATCCAAGCCTAGTTATGGTTGGCCAACTAGTTTGGAATTGGACGTTAGCTCTGCTTATAGAATTATGCTTTTTTCCATTGAATACTAGAGCCAAAGGTTGGCAAAAATTGTCTGGGCATTCCATGATATTGTCCTCAGAAGGTTGGTGCTCAAGGATACTTAAGAAAGAGTCATTGACAAAATGTCCATTGACCAACTAGCTCGCGTCTAGATTTGGGTGGGAAATCCCTTTAATCAATCCTAGACTTGATTTTGGATCAACAAAAATCCAAGTGCCTTAGTGTCCAAAACATATAGAATAAGGATGAGCAAACAACCTTGTGATGGAGCGATGCAATCCTAACTTCTTAGATTTACACTTGTTTATAAAGAGATGGGTCAATAGCAAGGCAAAAAAAAATTCAACAACCTAGATGGAAAATGACAAACTTAAGGCTTTAAGCATCTCAAGGGTAAATGGCCATTCAACCTGATCATGAGCTTTTTCAAAGTCAATTTTAATGAACAAGGCATCACCAAAAGCAGACAAAACTTGGTTTATGATGTATTTTCTCCCATGGTCACTTACACCTCAAATATTCCATGATGTAACCTTGATTGTGAACTACAAGATCTTGCATCTCCTCTTCATTATCACAAAGGCTAAGAAGAGTGTCACTGCGGGTGCAAACCTGAAACTAGAGATTTTTTTTCTAAATTTTATAATCTCAAATAGTGATGGGTCGTGGCCTTATAAACCGTCAACTATTCCTCCTCTGGAGGTTGTAGCACTATCAAAGGGAACATGCCCCACACATCCCTCCTTATTGAGAAGCACCAAAGCTCTAGGGAGCAACTTTTCTCCTTGAAGGAGTTGGGGCCAATTTGGCGTGGCTGACATAGGTGGCCTCTACACCATGGCATTGGTAGGCTCATTACCTTTGTTTCTACATACCACTTATGCCCATCCCCATGAAGTATCATGGGACTAGCTAGCAACAACGTATTATGCGGTTGGTGGAGATAGGGTTTGTTGTGGCTTAGATTGGTAGATTAGGGAACAATTTAAAAATGATTATCCACACTAAAGCAATGGAAGTAGGTATTGGTAAGGTTAATATACTATGTTGTCTAACGATTAACTTTGTTATCCACCTTAATATAAACACACTCCTTCAAATCTTTTGATAGGTTGAGTTTGATGTCAACTTTACATTGAAGCCTAGGGTTAAAGAACCTATTCGACTCATGGAAGATAAACCCTCCAAGCGGGGCTGAAATCTTCTCCAAAAAGGGCCACATTAACATTATTAAACTAGGGAATTCCACCCATACTCATAAAAATGTTGATCAACCTAGGGAGCATAGAAGCTATCAAACTTGGGGGGAGGGCCACTAAGGTATTTTTACATATGATGATGATGATGATGATGAAGGCCCTCATAACAATATTTATGCAATGTGAGCCTCGTTAATGAACTAAACAAAGAAAATCCTTTGGTAAGGCTTATGGTTTGGACACATCACTAGCCAAAGGGCTCTTGGGCTTCCATAACCTAGTTACGAATGGGAGCTGTAGGGGGAAGCCGCCTAAAAATACCCCAATGGGGTTTCTTACCTATAAGTATCATACGTAATGTCATGCCAATCAACATGAATTTCTAAAATAATAAAGGACCTAGGTTCAAAATTACCATAGTAGACTTTTTGTACAAACTTTCAGGGTGCATTTGTTGGAGCCACTACTACTCGCTCTTATTGTCTTGGTGCTTTCCATAATGGCAATATTAGTTTGGGACCATGCCAACCATTAGAGGCTTTCATGTTGCCATATGGTGTAGGTAGTAGCATGTTAGTGTTGGACATGCGTTGTAGTCTTTGTAGATTCCTAGAGCAAGGGGGGCTCCTGGGGGCTAATTAGCCCCTTCAAAAGAATTTTTTTACGTTCATTTTTTGTTTGTTTTGAGCTATTTTCGGCCCATAGTTTTTCGACCCCTTGTAAATTGATTCCAGTTAAAGACTTGGGGTTGTAATCTAATCCGAGTTAATGGATTAAGGTGTTGGACGCTGTAATATTAATACAATGAAACAGACAGTGGAAAAACTTTCATGATAATTTTCCCAATTTAGATTTCTAAAATAAATTTCAATATAATGTATGCCAATCATTATTAATTTTTGTGTTTTAAATTATGTTTTGGTATTGTTTTTCTTATGTTAAAACTTTTCAATTAAAAATCATAAAACCAAAATAAAATAAAAATGTATACTAGTTAATGCAAATAACAAGAACAACCACCAAATCTCAAAACTAATTCACTATTTCCAAAACCCTAACTTTCCTCTGTTTGAATTATTTTCTCCACAATCTCCCAATTGCCGAGTCGCTTAGTTTGTTTGTAATTGAATATTCTAAAGTATACATTTCCCCACTCTAATATTTTGTTCAATTTACAATTTATATTAAAGTACTTTAGCTTTTGTGTAATTTAAACAGAATAATAAATATATATAATTTTAGATGGGCACCGTATGTTTTTTTTTTTTTGACAATTTCATTTTTAGTCAGGACAGATTAGAGTAAGGCTATGGTTTATGGTTTAGTCGATGAAGTGATGCCTCGACACGTTAATCTGGACCAAATTTAACAGGTCTATCTGAGAAGTCCTGCGAAAGGCTTCCAATATCAAGAACAAGAAGAAGAGACATATGGGTAATGGGTACGAAGAGTTGACTTGGGGAATAATGTCATGAAGGATAGTTTCATAGACAATTAGCTTTGAGAGTGAACTGTGGGCAAATGCTATGCGATAAAATATATCAAACGACACACATTACGGAGCTTGTTTTCCAACCTTTCATGGGTTCTTCGGCACTGCATCTTCCTTTTTTCTTCACAGGCGGCCGCTGCAATGTCTCCTGCACTTTCAACCTACTTCCTGGATTTAAACTAGCTTCCTTCGTCCTGCCCAGGTCAGCCTTATAACTTACAGTGCTTATTCTTCTTCCTGCTAATCTCAGTAAGTGCATTACATTTTTGACAGTATGGATGGATGCATTCAGATTGAATAACCGACTAAAATATCCAACTGGTTTATGTTTTTGTGTAGGAAACACCTTAAAAAATCTTTATTATGTGTTAGCCCTCCTCCTATTGCTTATCCGTGCCCTTGCCGTGGCCCCCACTATAGAAAGAGTCATAACCACCAGCAGCTGATTGTAAAAGCAGCAGCATCCCCAGAAGCAAAAGAAAAAGAAGAAGAGAGGGATAGCTTTGATCAGGGGACTCCCCCGAGAGGCCAAAAGAGAGGTAGATAGTTGTTTCTTTTCTTTTCTATGTTTGTTTTGCATAGCGTAGCATAGCCCTTGCCTATGATGACTGGCGGATTTTACAACTTGTTTCTTAATTTTCTTTTTCTGTCCTAAATTATTGAATGTCTATTTGCTAATATGAATGATGTGCTCAGCAGAAGGGGTTAATTAATTTTTGTCACTTGGACTTTTGGGGCTTATTGTTGCACTGCTATTTTTCCTGTATGCCTGTCTTCTTTTGCGAGTTCATTGCACAGTGTATTCATTGTTATTATAGTAACATTAATTTTCTGTTACAGGGCTATGCAGTAGACCCAAAAATTGTCAATTTCCCATGACTTGCAAGACTCTGAATTCTCTGATCTCACAATACTCGTCAACAGTCATAATATAGGAATTAACAATGATTCAAATTAAAAATCAACTTTACAATAAATAGATTAAAAGTGTAGGAGGTATTATGCTTACAACCTTCAGCCCTAACCCATCCAGACCTCCAAACTTTCTTGTCTCTTATATTAATGAGAAATCAGCTAGTTGTAGCTGCTGGCAACATTTTCCCCAACTTGGGATTTTCTAATTTTATATTCTAGCTGTTCTCTATTATAACATTCAGTTCTAAGTCTAACTTATATCGGTGTATTGAACTGTCAATATTACCTTAATTTGTGTTCACTACAATTACAAAAATAGCTATATAATCCTATTTTCTCTTCACGCAACAAATTTCTTTCCCCTTCACCAAGTTTGCTAATGCAACTCAATTTTTTTCAATTTGGAAAATGTGCACATACAGCTTATTTTCACTGGCCAAATGTGCTCCTGCATCATTTTCTTGAGGTGTTTGTTGTATGATAGGATTGCTACTTGCTACATGTCTCTCTTTGCCTTGCTTTTTAATTTTGTGAAAACTGGTAGGTAGTGCTGTTTCTGGATCAAAGAAAATAGGCAGGAGAAAGAAAAGTGAACATACAGAAACTGAAGAAGCAGAGGGTGCAAATGATGGAGTAAAGACTCGCAGGAGAAAGAAAAGTGAAGATAAAGAAGTTAAATTGACAAAGAAAAGTGAAGATAAAGAAGTTAAATTGACAGGCAGCAAAGAAGATGTGCAGAGAGAAAAAACTCTTCAAAATGAAGATGAAGATCTACACCTGGAAGAAAATGATGATGAATGCAATGGGAAAAGCTATGAAAATAATTGGCCACCTTTAGTCTGTTGTTTTGGGGCAGCACAAAAGATGTTTATTCCTATTTCTGCAAGACATATGGCTCCAGAGGTGTATATGACATCTGAGGGTCTCCACTGGAATCCTGCAGAGTTTGTTAGGGCACGAGGAGGACCCCCATCTAATGTGGCTACTGCACTTGCTCAGTTAGGTGGCAGAGTCGCAGTTATGGGCAAAGTTGGTAATGATGCATATGGTCGTCAAATGGTTATCACCTTGAACATGAACAATGTTCAAACTCGTGGCATTCGAATTGACCCTTCTTCATCCACATCAGTTTCTTATATGAAGTTGACCTACCAAAAAGGAAAATTAGGGATGAGGGACATAAAACCATGTGCAGAAGACTCTCTACTCATTTCTGAGATTAATGTGGATATATTAAAAGAGGTAGCATTTTACTGGACCAAATCTTCCTCTGTTTCACAATCCCTTGTTTTGGTTCATTTACTTAATGAATTCCCTTTTTTCTGTTATGGCAATGCCACTGTTTCATGTTTCAATGACACATAAAGATCAGAAATGACAGAACGACCTGTATCTCAACAAACTGTGTTTTACGGTTCCTCACTTTGATAAAGAAACCTTTTTGGTGTTAAGGACTATTTACAATGATTTGATATTTAAAACTTTCTTGTGCAGGCTAGGATGTTTCATTTCAATTCTATGGTTCTCCTTACAAAGTCTATGCAATCAACTCTTCACGCTGCAATAAAATTCTCAAGGAAGTGTGGTGGGATTGTCTTCTTTGATGTAAATCTACCATTGCCACTTTGGAGGTCCCGTGATGAGACTTGGAGACTTATTCGGCAAGCATGGAATTTTTCAAATGTTATTGAGGTAAGCAAGCAAGAGTTAGAGTTTTTGCTTGGTGAGGGTTACAGTGAGAAAAGGAAAAATACGAGTCTTCAATACTCTGCACATTCAGACAGTGAAATGAAACCACAACAGCATTACTGCTATACACGGGAGGAGCTTTTCTCATTATGGCATGATGATATAAAGTTTTTGATTGTGAATGATGGTGCAAATCTATACTACTACACACAAACATTTGAAGGTTCAGTACCAGGGGCAGAAGCTGTTTTGGTTACTCCCTTTAACTGCGACAGGTCTGCCACCAATGATGCTTTTGTTGCAGGTAATATTATAGAGAATATTTATTCAATTTAGGACTCACTGGCCAGAAATGTAACCCTTCTGTGTTGGTGGTAGCATTAAACATGGATTGGTAGCATTAAACATGGATTTGGGACTTTAAGGTTGTTTGTCACTTGTGTGTGTGTAGCAGATCTCCTGAGAATGTTGGTCATGGAACCAGAACTATATAGTCATCAAGTGAACTTGGAGAAGGCATTAAGATATGCCACTACTTCAGGAATCGCAGCGCAATGGGACATCAAGAATTGTACTAGGCAGTATGCACCTGACAGTATAGAATATAAAATGAACAAGAAGGATTAAATGGCATATACATGGCTTCTTTAAAGAAAATTGGCATATCTCTGCCTGCAATGCAATGGATTATGGATTTATGGAAATTGTTTTCGTCCATCTCCGATTCTGCTTGGATATATGGTAGCAGCACTTTCTGTTTCTATTCAACAAGGAAGAAGAACGTGTAGTTAGAAGATAAGGCGTGGAATTTAATTTTTAAGAGAGCAGAGTGATTTTTTTTATTCAGTGATCTTAATCCCTTGCACATATATTCACTCATATTTTTGCCTTGTCAATCCATGTTGCATGGTAGGTCATGATTGTATGTTGCGAGTTCTGTTCTTGAAAATTTTCAACAGGGCTATTAGTGGCAATAAATTTTGAATTATTTAACTCTAGTCTTCAAGCAAGAGCTTGAAGTTGGATAGTGAGATTATTGATTGTAACACTAATTGAAGAAAGATATTGGAAACTGTAACAGCTCAAGCCATTGAAATGAATGCCACAGTTAGTATGCAACCGTGCTTTTGTATTTTGAATTATTTAAAATGTGACAGGTGATTATGAATCATATCAATAATGCATTTATTTAAAAATATGAATATTCGCTGATCATGAACCAGATTAATCTATCTTATGATTATTTTATTTTACTGTTACCCAGAGATTTATGGAAGAGGAGCAGGGGATGAGAGTTGGTTCAGGTTCCAGAAGGTTGTTACAAACTTACAAGTTCTTAACTGGACCTTGGTTCATTTCCAGGTAGCCAACTGTGGATAAGTGTCCACCACAACAGAAACATCCCATAAAACCTTGTTGACCTAATTCATATTTAGTTATAAGATCCATGTTCCTGGTTATTAATAAGGGACAGGTGAACTGTAACACAACAGGCAGTTCTGTTGACTGTGTTTAGCTTTCATAGTGAAATTAACTATGTTGCACAGGGACCTGTTCCCGCCTTTAAAACTAATGTTCCCATTGATCTGGTGTTTCAGAGACTTTGGTACTTCTCAGAAATGAGTAGGAACTCCGCTGGGGACTAGGGAACTTTCCAGCCATACCCACCCCATTCCGTGCCAAATTTGGAGACTGTTTGAGATATTTTAGGCAACTCCTAGCCATCTTTGTGCCAAACGGTTTACTGTTATGTTAAAAAACAGGGAAAAAAATAATTGTTACTTTTCAATTTGAATAATGATTTGGCAAATATTGCCATATCTAGGCTTGGATTATTTTAGTTGTAAGGATGTTCTTATTCAGAGATGTACTTGCTACAATGGATTCTGTGCAGCGTGGCCAAGGGATTGGAATGACTGCAAAGCATAATTGAAATCTCTATTAAAAGAGCTTAGGCCAAGTGGATGGAATGAGCAGATTTGCCTCCCATCTACAAAGGGCTGATGATGAAACAATTTTCTCCAAAGATAATTTTGGGTTTAAGAAAATATTGACATCTGACAAGTTGCAAAATCACATTAAAAATGATGTTATCTCACCTCAAGTTATGAATCTTGTAAAGAGACTGGAATTTCCTGGTACTGCAAGGACACTGTAACATTCATCCACCAGAAAGACTGTAAGTAAAAAATGATCATATAAGTAGTGTGAGAATGAAGATCATGCCAAGACTGAGATAAGAAAAGAACCGAGGAGAGCATATGGTCATGCCACTACAGATGACCTTGGCAAGATTAATGCTTATTATGAAAGACTTCTTGCAGCATTCAAGGCTGCAATGATTAGAACATGTGAAAATGACATCAGTAATAGAACTAATAGATCTCATCTCAAAGCAAATTACCAACCACTAAAGAGAGGGAAGATACAGGAGGACCCAACAAAGAAATTATATGGTACTGGAAATGGAAAATGTCATCGTCCTTGGAATAAGGATTGGGAGATTGAATTCTGGAAAGGCAGGTGCAATAAAAAAAGCAACTCAAGCACTAGTATAGGTTGATGTTTATGCCATAAACTAGTTCCATTTCACCATTCATGGTTTTTGTGAATTCTAAATGCTATTTTCTTTTATCAGGGAAAAATGTCACAATTTCTATTCATAAAAATGATGGAAATCACATTCTTCAGGTGCATACAGCACCTTTTACATATTTGTGCTCTTAAAGTTTCCCAATGCCATCCCCTGAAAAATTTGGGGGTATGCTCTCACCGACCCTTTCCCCAAGCTGCCCATACCAGAAGCTCGTGCAACATAGGAAATTAATCATTGCATGGATAGGTTTTATCACCAAGTCCAATGCTAAGTTTGAACTAAAATAGGTTGATGTAGTTCGCTAAGCACTTACAGTTGTAGATGAGTAGCATATTAGTCAAAGCTACATTTTTCTTGAAGGAGATTTCTTAGTCATAAAAATTCATGTGATACTTCATAGCTGGGAAAATATTTATCAGCTAGCATTGTATGGGTACTAGATAGTTATTATCACCAAGTCCAATGCGAAGTTTGAACTAAAACAGGTTGATGTAGTTCACTTACAGTTGTAGATGAGTAGTATATTAGACAAAGCTACATTTTTCTTGAAGGAGATTACTTAGTCATACAAATCCATGTGATACTTCATAGCTGGGAAATTTTTTATTAGCTAGAAAGATCGCTTATGGTATTATGAATCCTATTCCATACAAAGTTATTTTGAACTTGTTATAGTCATCTAGAAATTGGAATATTTGTTCAGAGGCTGTGTCTTCCCTGAATTGAACCCTGGCATGGTTGTTGGAAACTTAGGAACATTCCCAGTATTTAGGTGAATTTCTATTTTAAATATAGATAGAATACTGTAGAAATTCATCTTTAACTATCTATGAACAGAAACTGCATCCTAAGTTTAGACTTTTAGGAATTATTCTGTTAGCAAGATTGGATGTAAAAGTAAAATAATTATTGAAGAATGATGGATGAATTCTTCTGGCAGCAGTTACGGAAAATCTTCCCAAAGAAAGTGGGACTTTTCAAAATGGCAAATATAATTTTATAACACTTTCACTAAAATCTATGAACTTTAAAAATGGGGCATTATTTGGAGCCGAGCCTCAACTATGACAAGTCATTATCATTTTTTGCATGCACATCTTTGTTTTGTGGTTTTCCCTGTTTGGTTTGGTAATACCGATTACGTTATTCCTCAAATCCAGCTCGTTGAAGGCAAAGTGAAAGTAAGTAAGAAAGAAAAAGCTAGGACAAAGCATGCAGCATTTGAAAGAAAAAGCTAGGACAAAGCATGCAGCATTTGCAGGCCTTCATTATATTAAAATTTCCCCAAATCCATCATGGTGTTCATGTTGTTGAAGGCAAAGTGAAAGTAAGAAAGAGATCAAGAGATAAGACAAACTTACAATAAGTGTTGTGTTCCATGCAATGTGAAGGAGGTTCAGAGAGGGTTACAAAGATGTGAAAGGAAGATTGCAGAGGCATGTTGCCACAAAAACTAACACCTTATGGTGCAAGGTCTTCACCAATGTGCAGCGATATGCAACTATGGAAGTAATGTAGCTATCACCTACTAATACTTCCCTTTACTTCTAGTGACTTGAACAAATCCCTAAGGGGGATTCCCTAAATGCAACTAACTCAAGACATCTAGCAACTCGCTTGGATTATGAATAGGTTGATGGCTCATGAGTTTATTAGTTCAAGAAATTGAAAGAATTAACTTTAAAGATTATTAATCATCCATGAATCATAAACCATTAAGCAAAAAATGATGACAAGTTAAAATTTAGCAACCCAAAATCATAAAGTGAATTTGCTAAGGAAACAAACAACTTGTTGCAGAGAAAAAAAAATGATCAATAACCATCAGAAATAAAATAGACCATGTCAAATATGTCCCATAAAAGTATTTGACCAATAAAATATTGTTGTTATATGTAAGTGAAGTAAGTGTGAACATCAATGAAATAAAGCACTTAAAATGATGAAATTGCCTTTGATCCTTGAACTACATTGTAAATTGCAATGTAAATTGTGACTTAATTCTGAAAAATAGTAAGCATAACTTAGACAACAATATGATGGTTTTATGTTGTTGCTTTTGCTAACAAAACCAAATAATTTATTCAAAAATAAATCAGCAACTTAAAAAGAAATAATTTGCAGAAAAATAATGGTTGAAACAACATATAAATTCCAACAACTTGAAAGATAGAATTGTAATGCAAAGTGTTGAAAATAGAGAAGTATCTAAGTGTTGAAAATAGAAAATATGTTTGCTTACTTCCAAGTACTATTAGCCACAAAATTTTAGATTTGAAATGATAAGTAAATGTACCATAAAAGAGTCGAGATCTGAAATTTATCTTAAGAAAAATTGTTTATAAATGCAAATAATAATACCATGTAAACAACTCCAAACAATCAAAGTTCAGCTCGTGAAAGTATAAATAATTTTGCATCAAGTAAAGATAACTATTTGTCCATAAACATACCATAAAGTTAATGAATTAAAGTGCAGCCACAAAGGGGTTGGTTTACATATCTTTTACTTGTTAAAATGTGTGAGACTAAGTGTTAGCTTCCTAATTTAATAAAAAAAGAATTAAAAAAGATAAAATGATGTTTGAGTGGTTAAAAAAGAGAAAGATAGTATCTTAACTAGTGCCTATTGTTTGGTGAAAAAAGGCATGGGGTCATTGGAGAGGCATTGGAGACTCTCGGAGATGAAAGAATAAGAGTAGGTAGATAATTCATACCCTATTCCTAGTCTTTGATAGTTAAGTATTATTTCTCTTTTGTTTGTGAAAAAAGGCATGGGGTCATTGGAGAGGCATGGGAGACTCTTGGAGATGAAAGAATAAGAGTAGGTAGAATAAGTCATACCCTATTCCTAATCTTTGATAGGTAAGTATTATTTCTCTTTTGTTCAAGTGGAGGACTTCAAATGCTAAAAAATCCTTTAGTGAATCTATAATAAAATTACTACAATACCTATCACAAGATGCACATATCATAAGCTGAAAATGTAGCTATCTAGTTAGTAAAACACTGTAGTATTATGGAAAAAGAGTGCCTCGATCACCATGCAATGCTTATTATTTGAACCAAATGAAATAATATTTAAACTAGTTTTTATTATTGGCCTCAAATCACTTCTAAAATTAACCCAATACACTTAGCATAAAAATGGACAAGTGTAATAAGAACAAAATTATATTCCTCAACTTTTAGCAAAAGAAAACAAGAGGGGTCTTTCTTATATAGATGATAGAGTTGTTAAATCCTCAAAAGGAAACAGTGAAATATGTACATGATATGGTCAAAACTAGCAACCCTATATCCAAAACCCTAACCTCTTTCACCATGTTGGGGGGCACACCACTAGAAAGAGATAGAGAAAGAGAGAAAATATGAAGAGAAATACATCTCAATGAGGTAAAATATTCTAGAAGACATGGTCAAGATTGACAATCCTAGATCTTGACCAATCAATCACTAATATATGTAACACCATCATGACAAGTCAAAACTAACAACTCTCTCCCCAAGATAAGTGGGAAAAAGAGAGGAGCAATACCCCTACCCCTCTAGAATGTGTACAATCAAATCCTCAATATGTGTGCCACATCCTTCAATAATGCATGATCTAAGTGTGCAACAAACGCTCAAAGGATGGTCAAAGTTGGTCCAAGTCATCAAGGAGGGTTGGCCCTCTCACAGAGGCCCAAAAGATGAAGTAGCGTACCTCCAAAGGCTACCACGTGTGCATAAAGAAGGGGGGTGTACCACCTAGGAGGGGACATGAAATGCTATAGAGCAACCACGTGTTAAACCATATAAAGTATGACTTAGGAAAAATACTTTAATAAATGCAAATATTAACATAAAAGGCTTTCAAGTGCACATTTATAATTAACTCACCCATTTTTTATTAATTAGCCCAATAACCTTATAATTACCATGGTGCAAGTATAATCGATCCATATTTTTTTGTTACATCCTTAAGACTAAGTGCATTTCCTAAGTTTCTAAGCAGGGTGAGGGTAATGAATTGAATGTGATGTTAGGGAAAGTTGTTCGCAAATTAACTATCATAGGAATGTGTTTGAGTACTAGGTCTACCCCTTGACTTTTAAAAGCTAGGGGTTGATGTTTTTTCATCCTTATGTGTGCCTTGGAAGGGAATAATGTTCTTCTTGAGTTACCCTTTCCTTTCCTTTCCTTATGCCATTTTTAATGGTCCTTTTATTTATTTATTTATTTTAGCAAGAAGTCAATATCTTTGGATTTGGCTTTGATAAGATGGGACGTAAGGATCGTGTCTTTTTCTTCTTCTTCATTTTTAGCAAGGGGGCATAGCTTACATGCATCATTTAGTTCTAATTCCCTTAGAGTACGTTGACTCTTTTAATTTTGACCTAGGAACCATACATAGGAATAGTATATAAAGACCTTAGAACATGGCATATAATAAGATAATTGTGAAAGGGGGACATGATGGAAAGGGTGAAATGACTAGTGAAATAACATGATATGAAAAATGGCTAGGTAAAATATTGTAGATGACATGAAATGGGGGTCACATTTACTTAAATCTTTTAGGAAACCGTCAAGGTCATACGCTTAATCTAATGAAGAATTATATCCACACCATGATGCTTCCTAAGCTATTGAAACAACAATCTAGGATACATGAGCCATTGCAGAGTAACAACATTGACCCCCTATGGTCATGTCCACACATAAGAAAGCATTTATCGTAAGTCAAGTAGAGAGGATATGCCATAATACTGGTGTCAATTGAATGTCCCCATTTGTCTTTGGCACATATCATGGTGGACTGAGCAAGTTGAAAGTGTCTCTGGAAAATATCCATGGTCATACCATAGATATCATGTGTGGAACTGTTGGATGTGATAGAAGATCACATAGGCAATGATCACCAAGTCACCCCTACATGTTGAGGGCTCCAACTATGGGACATGTACTTAGTGATAGAGTTCATGAGCTAAAAAATATTTGATTGTCTAAATTTTCCGGTACAAAAAACACGAATCACCATCTTCAATCATCTTGTTCCGCTATACTCAAACCAAAACATCATTACTACAAGACAAGGTGAGATGATCCCCCAAGTATATAAAAATAAAACTAAATGCAAAAACTATTTTTTTAAGTAAATAAAGGCATAAAATAAACCTATCTAATGCAGTGCACAAAATCAAAATGTAACAAACAAAATGCATATGAAACTTTAAACTAATGCTCGTGCTAAAGAGCTTAAATTTATCCTACCTACCTACTCTAACATATGAACAAGCGTATGCTAGGTAAAATTAAATATCCAATGAAACCACTTGAGCATCTAATTTGTGCTATGGCTTCTTCCCTTGTGCTTGGTGATGGACCAAGACAAGAAACATGAAATTAAAGGCATTTGAAAAATCGTCATCCTCAAAACCTTGGCAAGAATGACCAGTCTTTCCACAAGTTCTCTCTATCAAAGATTAGATAGGGCTTAATATAAAAACTTCCATCACGAGGTTGTCCCATGTAATTTCCAACACCTAGATGAGTATTGTTAGATGAAGAATTGCATGTAAGTTCTAGAAATTTAGATGGGAAGGGAGGGTGGAAATTCTTGTCATTAAAACATTGCTGTCCCATAACATTTCTAGCCTCAATAACATAATGATTTATTGATTTTGGATTCATTAATTTATCATTGAATCAAAGATTTAAAGGCTGAAAAAATTCTGAGTTATCCACTTTATCAAACGACCATTAAAAACGAAAGAAATCAACAAGATAAAATGGAAAACATGTTTGAAAATTATCCCTAGAATGAAGCTCTAAATTTTCTCTATGAGAGGGCAAGCAAGGAAGTTCAAAATCTACAATAATAGCATCATTTTGTTGCCCAAACAAAAATTACTCATTGTAGAGTATGGTTGAAAAACACTATCCAAATCTTTAAATCTTTCTTAGAAGAGGGCAAACTACCTACCCAAAATTTGAATGAAAAACCAGTCATATTGCTCCAAATATGAAATATTAGAACATTAAAAGAAGATATTAAATTCACTATCTACAAAAACTCAACAATCCAATCACTTTAAAAAAGCAGTGTTCCACCAAGTTTCTGGGACGTGGGAGCGGGGAAACGCACATTGGGGACGTGTAGAGACACCCCCAATTTTTGGAGAAATTTTGGGGGCGGGGAGGTGTTGGGGTCCCTAACATAGGGGGGCATGTCTCTAAAATTATTAAAAAATTAAAAAATATGAATCCCAACATATTAACATATCAATTCCTCATCCCATCACCATATACATACTAAATTGAAATTCATTAGTGTGCAATGTAAACATGATATTCAATTCATAATGGCTATTTTAATTTTTTAATACATGCATGTCTTCCATTATAAGTTATAACTTTGAAATTTGAATCATAGACATAAACAGTAGATAAATTTAAAATGATAAATCATAAATTTGAATAATAGACATGTTTGATAAACACATACAAATAAAGAGTGATGAGTCAAAGACTCAATCTGAGTTCTTCAATGATAGTAAATAAAATTATAAAACTAAAAATAGCAAAAAGAAATCATCAAAAGAGCTTCAATGAGATAGTTCCATGGATTGGTCCTGCTGATGCATCTGCTGCATGAAGTCACCATCTATGGGAGTGTAACCATCTAAGTTAGAGTCACTCTCAGTCTCAGCCTCGAGACTTATTTATTTTTTAAGTTTTTTTATAAAAAAAATTAAAAATTCAGGAGGGGGGAGCACCTAGGCATCCCCATTTTTGGGAGGGGGCATCTACAAGCCCCCCTTTGCGGGAAACTCCTCCTAGTGCATTTCCCCAAGTTTCGGAGAAAAGGGGGCGCTGGGAAACGTTTCCCATGGAGCCTCCCATCCCCCGAGGCATGGGAAGCGCAGGGGGGCGAGCCCCCGACCCTGGGAGACGCGTCCTCGTGGAACACTGTAAAAAAACCTAGGAAATAAAAAAAAAAACTCAAAAAGTAAAATTTCAAAATTCACTACATACAAAAACTCAAGAATCCAATCACATTAAGGGAAAACCTCTAATAAGGTTGGGAGAGAGAAATGTTTAGTTATGTACCAATTTTCAAATAAGTTAACATCAAAATGAAGAAATAAAAATAATACTTATAAAAAAGTGTTTTTTTCTCCTTCTAAAGATGGTAAAACCTATCATAACTTAGTTGTCAAACTTGCAGTGAGGACAACTATCACTTGCTACTATCCACAAATGAGAGTACTATCCACAATTCCACAAATGAGAGTTGACATATGCCCATTCTTGGATGATTTTTCCGACACAATTATAAGGCTGTCCACAAATGAGAGTACTATCCACAATTCCACAAATGAGAGTTGACATATGCCCATTCTTGGATGATTTTTCCGGCACAATTATAAGGCTGTCTGGCAGAATTTTTGCATAAATTCTTAAAAATCTGTGCTTAAACTCGTAGAATATGGGTGCTGTGGGGTTTTTGAGAGCGTTGAATCTATTTTTGGATTCAAAATCACTATTTGAATAGCACAAAATCCAAATTTCTTTAAAAAAAAGTCAGATTCAAATAAAAAAACTCACCAAAAAATAAAATGGTCGCCTTCTTCATATAAAACTTCTAAAAAATTAAAATATATATATACATTCGAAAAAAACCTCATTTTCCAATTTCTAAATAACTAAAACCTATTGAAAAATTATTCAATCAAAGTGTAGAGATTTTAGAAAGGAAAATGAAATTTTGCAAAGGAAGATGCAACATCACGAAGAAAAATAAAACACTAAAACTAAAAACTACATATTTTGTGTTTCCAATTAGAGTACTAACACAAGAACCCTTCAACTTCATTTCTGACATATACCCTCCATGGTCCACTACCTGCGCCTCTTTCAAACGGGTAGGCATACACAAATTTTTAAGGCCCTGACGTGAGTACTGAATCAAATTGAATGAAATTATACCACAAGGTGTTTTGAATCTCAAGGCTGCTGGGTTAGGAAATGAGATAAGGAAACCGCGAAGCGTTTGTACCAAAGTTCGTAACTTCTGCACATTGATTTGCTCACTATACTACGCCCTTGACAGTGTTAGATCTGCCGTGGGTGATCGAATGGGTTTTCGTGAAGAAGCCAGGGACAACCATCTCAAGAAGAAAGTCGAAGAAGGTATGCAGACGTGCAAGTTTAATGTTCTAAAAATCAATCGTAATGGGTTCTGATGCGGTCTGTAGAGAGTCCTTACTTTTGCAGGTGACCTTAGTTTAATGGCTTCATTACTTATGTCACGGGTCCTTAGGTTTCCGTAATAGTTTCAATGCTGAAGAGAAAACATGTTATAGCTTCCAAGCTGACTGTCTAAACAAGCATTTACCCAAGAAGCAACTCGAAATCGTTGACATTGCCCTGACTCCATAGGCCCACCTCCTTGCCTCCCTGAGTATTAACAGCTCACATATCTATGCGAGTGTTCATATTTAATTCACCATCTAGATTCAGTGCACTGTCACAGACATGCACAAATTGTTGATGGACCCTCCACCTCCACCCAGCCTATAGAGCTTCTCTCTTCTCTTGTTAGCGTAGACGTGGAAATGACAGAGAGGAGGCAAATTCTTAGCTTAGATCATAGAAATGACAAAGAGGAGGAGTGACTGTTACGTTCCCCTCCCGCAGCTTTTCAGTTCAGATTCTTGAATTCTCATCCTTCCTTCGTAGCATAATAACTAAGGGCATTGCATATAAATTTTCTTGGTGCTTTTTAGATTGGGTTTGAAACTGCGTTTTGCTTCCCATAAAGCCTACATCACATCAGCCCCTTTTATTACGTTAATCATTATTGTGAGACTTGGCAGGGCTCGCGAGTCTTGCTGAGTCTTAAAAAATGAGGACTTGGGGCTAAACTCGCATGAAATTCACCTGAAAATCAATCTCGGCAAAACTCACCCAACAAAACTCTGCAAAACTCAAAATTTCCCGTATTTTTAATTTTTTCTATTGGCCGAGCTTTGTCCAGTCTTGAACCAAGTTGAGATGAGTCGCAGAGGTCTGCCAAGTCTCAAGTTGGGCGAGTTTTTGCTGAGTCCGAGTTTTACTAGCTTGCTTCATACTCAGTACCTTCTTTCTATGCGTAGCTCGTAGCTAACAACCTCGCCTTGGATTTGTCTATTGTGCTATTTAATTTGTACTTGATCTTGTACAACCATCTGCATCCTATCACACTCTTATCTTCAGTTAGGTCTACCAAATCCCATATCTGATTTTTTTGAATGGAATCAATCTTTGTTTGCATGGCTTTTCATCATTCTTCCTTCTCAAAGCTTCTTCATAGTTTTGCAGTTCCTTTGTGCACATCACAGTAGTCATCTACTTGAAATTCACTGCAAGTTACTTTTGCAGTCATACACTTCTTCTGCTAAGTTGTGCATTAGCTTCCTGCACGCTCTCTTCTAGCCTGTCTTTGTTTTTTCACTCCTTCAGCACATTCTAATCTGCGCCAGAATCTTCAACCGTCTCCACATACGACATGACAATCTGCCACAAAAACGGAGCCATGTCCAATATAAACATATTTCTATTGAGTATTGGTATGCCTCCTAGTATGTGACATGCAAGCATGTTTGTGTATAAAAGCCATACTTATACATGGAACAAGATGTGACTATTCACTAACAATAATGTTCAAAGCTACGTTCCATTGTACCAAAAAGAAGGCTAGCTTACAATGATCTCGACAAAAGAATTAACCTTAAAAATAAAAAGGGACAGAATGATATAACTATACAGAGTTCGGCAACCAGTGCCCTACAAAACACAAAAGAAATTTTACACAAGCTTTAATTCTCAGAAAGCTTCACTAGCTGATTGCAAATAGGGCTTATTCCCCATTCACCACTTCACTATACCAATCAGGTTGCTGATCTACTCTCCTAGAGCACCTTCTCCATCATTTCTATTGTGTTCCTCCCTTGTCCTTCACTTAGAGGTCTGGATTGTGAAATTCTAAATCACAGCAGATCTTGGAGCTGAGTATACCTCACAGAGAAATTGAGTTACAGTGAAAATTGCAGTAAAAAAGAGCAGACAATTAATCATGCATGAGAACTCAGATAGGAACTAAATAATGTCACATGATCCAATAATCAGTATAATGAACAATGATGTTACAATGGAGAGAAATCAAATCACTTGGGAGAATTCGAGTCTCAGTCTGTCTAGCATAGTAATTGTCACCTTTATCAGTGCTCCGGAGCTCCCAAACTCAGTTAAACTCAACCAAATCTCAGTGAACTGATGATACAGTCATTTAACTTACCAAGGAGGGCACATCCATGAGTTTAACATGCAAATCAATCAGAAAAGGTTGCATGAGGCCACAATCAGTGGCGATCGGAGCTCAAACTCCCAATTCAAGTCACCAACTCATGTATAACTCAGTTAGACTGAATTGAGTCATTGAGTGGGCTCCTAAAATATAGGGAACTGCCTCTAAGGTTCCTAAAATCATGCATGCAGGGTGCATTAGGTGGCTAATGGGTCCTGGATAACATCTGCACACCACTAGGGGGCAAATAACATCACTAAGTGCTAGCAAATGGTAAATAATGCAAGTAGGACAAGGATGGTAAATTGTGTTCCTCCCTTGTCCTTCACTTAGAGGTCTGGATAGATATCAAAATATATCTTTTTTATTTTCAAAGTGAACTCTGCTCATAATACAAGGGACTGGTAGTGATTGCAGCTAATCTATCTGAGTTGAGTTGTATTTTTTTCACCTGACTGCATATGCAGTTATTCACATGAAGCAATCATAATGAAATTCTATTTTCATTTGATTGCTAAAATTAAGGAATACGATCAATCTCAGAAAGCAGCACTTTATTTGTATGTTTCCCAGTGTCTCATCTTTCTACTTCAACAATTTTAGCCCCGCTTCAGAATCTCAGATAAAGGTGTTAAATGGGCCTGTTCTTAAGCAGGTACATGCTCCCAGCAGAGTGGGTGCTTGCTATGATAATGTGGATATTGACGTAGGAAACATGCCAGATGCCTGAAATGTGGTGGTGTAGTATGGATAAGTCCCGAGTTGCCTGAAATGTCACCTGTGGAGTATTGCAATTCTTCAGAGTTATGGTTTCCACAAGGGGCTGACCGTTCCTCTTATATGACATCTCTCTCCTTATTATCCCTGGCCCACTGTTATATGCTAACTATGATCATAGGGCCTGTGAATTGTTGCTATCAACATTAGTGACTCAGTACAGTGAAGCCTAAATAATGGCCATATATTAGCTGCATGTGTCCATACATCCCTTATAGGCATTTAGGAATGTAAAAATGGAAATGTAAGAGGTTAAGGATAGCTTGGCAAAGGAGGAAACATTTGATTTCGGTTCAGAGACCTTTGATAGCCTCTCAGCAACTGTGAGAGCCAGTTAGGTACTTCTTTGTTGGCATGCTAGCATTGGATTGTTGCTTTTAAAGGCAGTTGAATTTCAACTGACAGTAAACAAACATGAAATAGACATCTGGGCCAGAATTCTCTCAAAACATGCTTTTGTGAGACCTCTTAATTGTCCACAATTTCAAAATCTTTTATTACTACCTTATTTATCTTTTAAGCCGTTTTATGTCTTCTCTGTCATTGTTGGATAGTAATTGTATTGCTAATACAGAAAATGAAAGAAGCGAAAAATATTTCAAAATCGTAACTCAAGATAAAGGTTATGATAGCATGAAATTATTGGTTGGGGGACAGGTAGAGTGTGGGTTTCAATTCTAACTTGAAAATGTTTGTCAGCTCTTCGCAGCAAAATGAAGGCAAGAGCTCTCAAGGAGTGTGATCACTATGTTTCACTTTTTGCTGAATGTGCACAAGGAAGAACTTTCTCTGTAGTTTGGAGCTGTAGAGAACAGGCAAAGAAGATGAATAAATGTCTCCATCAATAGTAAGTATGCAGGCTAAGAATGGTATATAATGATTTTCTTGTGGTATCTTTATTGACTTTTAAGGTGGTTTTTGAGTGCCTTGAGCTTATGGTTCCTTTTGGAAACGTTACTACCACATCTCCCTCTTGTTATATTCAATGTTCAAACTGTAATATATTTTTCTAAGGTGCATTAAGTTGGCCATAAAATCGTGGGTATCAGCTAATATTCCTCAAATATTTCATGTGCAGAAGAAAATTGATATTATCCTGTCGCTTGGTACTGTACACCATTCTGTTTACAACACCCATATGATATATTGTAGGCAATTATCAGAGTCTAGAGAATATTTTGTGTTGATAAAAATCTAAACTTTAAAGAGATAAGTAAATTGGTTGTGTTGGTAACAGGAGAGAGGTTCATGAAAATTTCTAGGGTTTCCTCATGAGATGTTGGGCTTTACTCAAGAATCCCTTATCTCCCTTGTAGCTTAGGGAAAAATGGAGGAAGAACTAGTAGATTTTTCATAGCAAGGGGAAGGGGAAGAGTTTACGCTGAAATCTATCTTTAATACAAATGAGGAGTTGATTGAGATATGGAAACGGTCAAAACCATACAATGATGCGATCATCAGAAGTCAGAAGGGAGTCTTTGGTTCAGTGGAAACTTTAGGAAATATTTTTTTTGAGCCAAATTCAGAAGCACAAGGAAAGGTACGGGGCCTTAATGAATCTCTGGGTGAAAAGACTTGTCAATCTTCCAAGGAATACATGCTTGATGAAATGAGGTTGATTTACATGGTTCGAAGATCCTTCACAACGCAACAACATGAACAAAGATATTACCTTGTTCTGATGTAAATCAATGGTTGGTATGTAGAGCAAATGTGGTTGACCAAATAATCTACTCCGATACAAGCAGATGAATTCACTCATATGCACGCAGTGCATTCTCTGCTTTATACAAATTTTCCAATCCTGAGTTGCATTTAAACCCCCAGGGGTTAGAATATTTTGTCAATAAGCATGATGCAACTACCATTGTAGAATGGTGGTGGCATTCAGACAAGGATTTTAAAAAACTCCCTTAGGAGCATTGATTTCTTTTTCCTGTTGGGAAAAAGGATCAATGCTGAGGGGGGGTACTGGGAGAAATCAGGAATGCCCTCCTTTCTTTGTAGAGGTGGTACTCCTCTTGGTCAAAATACAAATTTTCTCAGTCGAGACTAGGCTCCATTCAGAGTATCACTTCCTTCTTTCCAATGCTTCCTTCCTCTAGGGGCACAGAGAGACAGACAAATGGTGGCACAGATCTTGACCTGCTCAGTTAAGACATGACAGTCCACCTCTACCTCCACCAACACCAACGACGGGGACAGTCTCGGCCCCATTGTGACAGACGAACGACTTCTTCCAGGTTGTAGCATCAAGTACCCTCTTCCAGGCAGTGGCGCACGACTCATTGCAGTTCTTCTTCTAGCTCTTCCCCCAGACAGAGTATTATTTTGAGTTTCCTTCAGTTGGCCTCGGATGGTAGGAGAGATACTTCCAATGCTTCCAGTGTTTCCAGTGCTTCCGGTGGCCCATGATAGTTTCACCACCATTTTCGAATCATAGTTCTTAGCTCTACTCTCCTTCTTTGGATCAACTCTGTTCATATCTCTCCTTTTATATATTTTTCTCCGAGACCGGCTCTTCTCTTATAGAACTAGGCTTTGCTTGAGTTTTGCTTTTTATCTTCTTATAGGAGCTACTTTTACGCTCCAACTTGGTATTGTTCCTTGGTACTACATAGTCCCATTGACCTACTTTTGTGGTCATTATTTTGGACATTAATAAAATTATCTTATCTTATACAGCAAAACCCCATATGATCTTTGACTTTCAAGAAATGTAGGATTCTCAAGTCATTCAAATATTTCTTTACGCCTGAGAGAGGGCTAGGAGGTCCAATCATTGACAAAATATAAGAAACAACAGCAAGATTTTGTGATAAGCAGATTGTTCAAGACACAAATATTTTGCCTCCATTCACATAATATAAGCAACAAAAGATTGCCATGATTTTGCACTAGGGAAATAAACAAAAAAGATGGCCTAGGTCATCCAGAGAGCTTTAAATTACTATTGCATTATCAATCAAATGAGTTTGAAAAGATTCATCTGCTCAAAATTCCACTTGTCAATGACAAAGATAGAACCATAAAAACTAAATGAGACTTGGATAGTTCTTGGTGTAGCAAAATTCAATAGTTCGTTCCCAATATGAATCGTTTAACACTGTTGTGAAGTTTGAACAATAGTGATCAAAGGCCTCAACAAAATTCCCTTGACTAATGCTTAAATAAAAAGTCAAAGCATTTGCTCTCATGAGTTGGGATGGGGCTCCGATGGACCTGGAATATTAAAGAAATCTTGGAGGCAGTAGAGGAGAAGAATTGGTCAGTGCTTGATCTTTACTGTGTAACTGTAAACACATAAGCAAACGCAGCCAGAGGAAACAAAGAGGGAAAGTCACAAATAGTTATTACTTACAAAATTAAAAGGAAGCAAGTTACTATCATCTTTGAACCCTTCTCTTTTGCAAGAACCTATTTAAATAGTCTATTTCAATTTTCGTAAATGTGCTCTATTGAACCTAACCATCCCAACTGCTTCATATTCAAGATATGTCGTGTTGAAGAATGTAGCTCAGACAGGAACTTCCGCACAGGTTCAGTGTGAACATGTCGAAAATAGTTTGAGTTAAATCTATTTTGTAATTCACTTTAGTAATAAAGTGAGTCTTATATTTAGCTATTGAGTTCGCTAAAGTATATTTTTAGACATTAGTGATTTAGACTAATCTCAATTATACATCTCATTGAGATTAGGGTTTTAGCTCAAGTATAAAGGTAGGTCAAGATAGAGGGTTTAGACTTTAGATACACATACACTCAAAGACAAGTTTTGTCGGAAAGTGACTTTGTTCATCGATTGAACAAGTTTAAAGCGTTAGAGACTAGCCAAGGTTGGGAAACAGACAGAAAGCAATGTATGAATTCCGTACAGGCGGTCTGTACAGTTGTATGAATTCCATACAGACATGTCTGTACAATCGTATGGATAGGGCCATACAATAGGCTAGCAAACCAACAAGTGTTTTCTCATTTTCTAGCAGGCAGATTGTTTGAGTAGGTGTGCAGATTTGTTTTTGGGTTGTACCATACTGTTGTTAGATTGACAGCTTATGGAGGTTTCCTTGTAAGCTTTGATTTGTTGACAGAAAGTTAATTTGAAGGAGTAATTACTTGTGTATTGTGTTTATGCTTTTGCTATTTACTTTCGATATCTGTGATTGTTGTTATGTGAGGAAGTTAATTTTCTGCAATTAAATAACTTGTTTGTTTAGTTGAGAACATAAGGACAACAGTGACCTAAGGTTTTGAATTTTCACATGGCATAAGAGCTTCTCTGATTGAGAGGATCTGAAGAGTTTACGACAATAGATTGGTTGCCGAAAAGAACTGTCGGGAATTAGTACCAACAATTAGAGGGTTTCAAAGGTAGTATTTATTAGATTTGGGAGTTTGTGTGTTAGAGCTCAAAGGTGGGCATCAACTAGCCTCAAGTTCAAGGAGAGATTGGAAGGTGGCTTGAATTTCCTATCTTGGAAAGTCAAGGTAACTCTCTTATTAGAAGAGAATGACCTCTTGGATGTTGTCCATGATGTAATGACTCGTCAACAGTTTTGTATGCTTTGGTAGTCCATAATAAGAAAGAAGTGAAAGCCAAGTGGATGATCATGGATGCTATAAAGGATCATTTGATCCCCCATACATTCGAGAAGAAGACGACGAATGAGATGTTCGATGCCTTGGTTAGCCTTTACCAGAGTGAGAACATAAACAAGAAGATAATATTGCATGACGGACTCATATTTGTAGAGATGATCATATCAAACATAGTTACTAGTTACTTGATGAATGTCACGCAAATTCATGATCAACTTGTAGCAATTGGGAAGAAGGTTGAAGATAGAGAGCAAGTGAATTGGACACTGAATGGGTTCCCATCTCAAGGGTAAACATTTGTTTAGGGTGTTTGTTCTCAAGAGAATCTACCCTCATGGGAAAGACTGTGGGATGATTGTATCCAGGAATAGATTTAGATGGAGTCAAGGGCTAACAAGCAGGGAGGTGACACTGACCATGCCCTATTTGGTCAAGCAAAGAAAGGTAGAGATAAAGGACCTAACAAGGGTAAGGTAAAGAGTGAGGAATCAACCTCATAACTAGGGAAGAAGGACTTGAGTAAAATCAAATGCTTCATATGTCGTAAGCACAACCATTATGCATTACATTGTCTAAAGAAGAAGAACGGTGAAGGGAAGCAACAATAGAATCAGGTAGCATCCTCAGCTGAAACTTTGATGAAAGAATTTGCCTTCTAGTTCGATAAGGATTTCTTGATGGTATATTGCCATTCTACCAACATGGTTTCGAGGAATGCTTGGTAAGTGGACAATGGAACATCTAGGTATATGAGAGTAGTCTATGAGTTATTTTCAAGTCTAAAAGAGCACGTCTCAGGAGTCTAAGTCGAGCTTAATGATGATGCCAAGTACCCAGTAGCAGTAGTTGGTACAATTCCTTTTCAACTCTAGTCAGGTAACTTTTTAGAATTTGATTATGTGTTGTTTGTTCCTGGTTTGAGGAAGAATTTGCTTTTAGGTTCAATTATAGAAGATAGGGCTTTGCAGTTGAGTTCAAGAACCAGTAAGTCCTTACTAGACCGAAGGAGTCTAGCCTAGGATTAACTTAGGTGACCGAGGTTAGGGAAGGCAATTTATACCATTGCTAATAGACTCACCAAAGACTCGCTGAGTCTGGTGAGTCTGCATGAGTCTACTATGAAACGAGTACTTGATAGAGACTCGCCACTCGCCAAACTTGCCAGAGACTCGTCAAACCCGTCAGAAATTCCCCAAAGATGGTAAATATTAAATTCTGAAAGTAAAAGTGACATTCTCTTTATCTTTCATTTTCTATCATTTTACTTAAATTTTTAACATCACCATTAATTGTTTTAGGATGTTTGAGAGTGGTTCCAACTCTCAAAATTAGAATTTTAGATCCCATTCTTAATTCAACAAACTTAACAGTGTTTAGGGTTTCATGATTGCAACATTTTCACTAAATTCTATCATGTATAACGGTAGGAAATTGGCATTTAATCAAGTGCATCAACCCCTCTATGTGCCTTGATGTTAGTGGTGTTGATTGTTTAACTCCTTTGTCATGACCTTTAGTAAAAATGTACCCTTCACTCAAGCAAAATTACTTATTAGGCATGCTAAGCTTTTTCTACCTTTTTTAATGCTTGGATTAGGAGGTTTCATCAAAATTGTAGGGTGTCAATTAATGTTCTCGGAAGATCAACTTTGAGATTTGAGATAGAGGCAAGGGCTAGAGCCTAAAGGTGGGGAGCGCAAGGTGCTATTGATGAATAGGATCCCAATATAGGCAATGATTTTGATGATATGTAGTTATTTGTTGTAGCATGAAGTTTTGAAGTTTTTTGGACTCTAGAAGTGATTTAGAGCCTCTTCGTTTATGCATTTTGGGTTAGATATGGATTGCACTCGATGTGATTTTAGTTATATGCACCCATACTTTCTATATACTTTTTGTATGAATCTCATGCTGATGATTTGAGATGGCTTCATGAAGAGACTGAGGATCCCTCTAGTGTTTCCATTTTTTGAAATGGAAACACCCAATACCTGCGTCACAATAGTTGCTTTGGTCTAGTGATGTTGGCACTAGCTCTTCTAGGCCCTATTCTAGACGTTCTACTTCTTGTTGTCATGCATGAGACTTGAAGACATTGTCTGTTTGATTTTCTACTAATGTTTTGAGTTATGTAATTGAACTTGGTACTATTTGTGAATTTGTTCAAGGAGTCATCTTCTGGTTCACTATTTTGGCTATAAATATCTAGTGTCAAATGTTGTATTATCATATTTTATGAGATGGTACAATGAATTTCTGCATTGAATGTGGTTTTATAACTTATATGGATTAGAAATGTCATTAATATATCTTTTTGTGCACAAAATTACTATATTTTGAGTTTTTTTCTATTTGTCGAGTCTTGTCGGAGTTGCCAAGTCAGCCGAGTCCCAAGCCAGTTGAATCTTTGTCGAGTCCAATTCTGATAACATTGATTTATATAGTACAGGGTGAACTTATTCAAGCCCCAGTTCATAACACAGATAACTTCTCCAGGTTATGACACATGAGGATGCGACACTTGCATCATAGTGCATTGCCTATTCTGAGGGAGATATTCACAAGTCTTCTAGAATTCAACATTGAGCAATAGGGACTCAAGGAGTATGTAAAGAGTGCGTGCTTGGCAAGCATGCCAAGGTTGCCTTCCCAAGCAACGAGCACATGTCTAAGGGGATTCTAGACCTAGTGCATTCGGATGTATGGGGACTGATGTTAGTAGAATCAATGACAGGAAGCATGCACTATGTTTCCTTCATTGATAAATTCTCTTGCAAAACTTGGATCTACTTCCTAAAAACCAAGGATGAGGCCTTTAATAGGTTTCTGGACTTCAAAGCTCTAGTTGAAAACCAAGCAGAGAAGAAGATCAAAGCTTTGAGATTGGACAATGGGGGTGAGTATACCTCCAAGGAGTTTCAGGGTTTCTACAAGGATGCATGAATTAAGAGGGAGCTGACTATTTCGTACAACCCACAATAGAATGAGGTTGCAAAGCGGAAGAACCAATCCATCATAGGGGTTGCTAAGGCCATGATACATGACTAGGATTTGTTGGTGTTTCTATGGGCATAAGCATGCAATACAATGGTCCACATCTAGAACAGGTGTCATCACAAGATTTTGGAGGGCAAGACACCAAAGGAGGCATTCGTTGGTGTGAAGCCAGAGGTGAGTCATTTCCACGTCTTTGGTTGTCTAGTTTATATCCATATACCAGTAGAGAAGAGGATCAAGTTGAAACATTCTAGTAGGAAGGGTTTGGTTGTTGGTTACGATGAGACTTCAAAGGCCTATAAGGTCTTTATCCCAAAATAGAGAAAGACAATAGTAAGCAATGATGTAAAGTTTGAGGAATACTTTGCATCGATGAAGTCTCATAAGTACATTCCAGTGACAAATGATGAACAGGAAGCTCCGAAGGTTGAGCTAGGGTCACCAATGACTTCCACTTCGAGGCAACAACCTTCAAACGCAAAAGAGGAGCCACCTGCTCCTTCTAATTTTGTTAGTGTTAAAATTTGATTAAATAACAAATTTGTTCATACATGCATTTAATCAAACACTTGGCTTACATAGGGTTTATTACTTCTCTGAGTTAACAGATCAACTTTCTGATAAATAAATGCTGATTTCTAACTTTAAATAATAAACACCAAAACAATAATCACTCAACCACTGATAAGAATATGAACACTTCAATATAGGGCTATACCCAGGGCAAAATCCCAGTTTGGGGAAAACCCGAAAGAAATTTATTCAGAGATTTTAAGGAGATTACAACAGAAAGATTATTGTCAGAGACAAACTGATAAACCCACTGCCAAACACTAACTTCAAAAATCAGGGAAACTCTGAATTTAACTGCTGAAAAGTACAGCTGCACTTTCTGCTGTATAGCTGTGACTGTACGGCCCTAAAAAAATACTTAAAACTGATTCAAACTGACTCTGAATGCACTGAAATTCATGCCCATTAAATTCAGAAATTTATTACCTAGTAATCTGTGCATTTATCAGTCTGCAATCTGCATTTAATGCTGCTGTACAAACAGTACAGATGTGACAGTGTATGTCCTGCTGTACAGCCCCTGTTGTACAGCCGTGACTGCCTCGATTTCTGTGCTGAATCTTCCCTCTCTTTCTGCTGCTGCAACTCTACTCCTTCAGAAACTCCTACTCACTGAATCTCTTCCTCACTCAGTCACTGTCAATGATCTTCTCTCTCATTGAATTGATATTCTTTCACACTTCCCAAGGCTATTTTTATATTAAATGACTCCCTAACTAACCCTAACTACCTCATCCAATGAATAAGATTCATTTAAGCATGGGGTTGACATAAATGCACAATAATAAATACTCCTATTCATTAAATGTTCATTAAATGCACTTTTAGGGTTTACACATAATTTTAAAGTCGTAAATATAAAGCTCACTTTATTAACAAAAGACAACTTTACATTAATAAATGCCTAGGGAACATAACTTAGTCCCCCCATGACAAAGAACCAAAAAACATAGAGGACCACTTGAGTTAATTTTCTAACACTCCCTCTTAATGAGAGAGGTCCTTTTGTCACCACCTGCATCCCCTTCTCCTGGGTCACTGTTCCCTACACCTGCTCCCTCCTTCTCCGGAATCTGACCTGGAGATGAGTGCCTGTAAACAACTCTAAACCCTGAACTCGGAGGAGACTCTGCTCTCCTGTCCCGAACCTGCTTATCAACATCATACTAGCTGAGCCTCCTGCTAGTACTCAGAAGAGATTCGCTCTCTTCATCTGGAAGCACAAACTGAACGCCTGCATCGTCCGCCTCATCCTCTGTCTTTGAATCTAACAACCATCTAGACTCTGCATACTCAATCTCACCTCGCAGTATGTATAGTCTATCTCTCCTGTCTCCAAGCAGGATAGTAGTACTAACTGGATCTGTCCTTACTGAATATAGAAACACATGCCCAGTTTTGACAAACATTCCATATCTAGCATCTTCCAGAGCTGATACTGAAAGCCTACTAACTTCTAGTCCTGGAACAAATAGAATTCCATCCAACTCTAGGAGTTCACCAAACTCAAGTCGGAAGCGTATTGTTCCAACTTCTCTCACTGCCTGAACATGATCCATGCCGGTTTCCACAAAGTACCCTAGACCTATTTCATTGATGCTCTGAAATACTCCCCACATGCCAGTCATGTGTCTAGTTGACCCACTGTCAATTATCCGGGCATTTTGAAAACTGGAACTGCCTACACTGGAGTCGAAAGATGCTAATGAGAACTCTTTCTCAAACTGAGCAGCATACTCTTCAATTGAGGCTGATGCTGCTACATCCTTCTTCTCTTTCTTACTATTAGGACAATTGGTTGCAAAATGCCCGTACTGGTTGCATGAATAACAACGGACTTTGCTTAAGTCATTCCCTTTCTTCTTGTTCTTTGCTTTGGTTGTAAGGGCTGCATTTTCTTCTGTGTCAACATCTATCAGGACTTTACTTTGAGATCCCTCCTGGATCTCCTCCTGGGTAAAATCATCCCACAAACGGTTCCAATCCGACAGTTTCTCCCTTCCCACAACACATTTGACAAACACATCCCACTCCTTAAAAAAGCCCTTCAGGGCTATCCGTACTAGTTTTGATTCTGGGATGACCTCTCCCACTGCATGTTGAAATTTCATCAAGTTAGGGTTTTGTACAGAAAAATAACAATTCATCATATTCTAATGTAGAAAATACATTCAATAAACGTTTACAAATATCAAATATTAAATAGTGCAGTAGTAAAAACTATCATAACATAAATTTCATGTCTCTAGCACTCTCAGGTCACTGTGTTAAAGTACTTTTAACACTACCCGTTAGGTCACTGTGCTAAGTTAATCTTCAGCAGCATGTAACGTAGAATAACTAATAATAAAAGAGAAGGTACTTACCTGTGTGTGTGACCCTCCCTATAAAATACTCAGAAGAGTTACTTACTTTCAGTAAACACTGTGCCTCAGAGAGGCCAGTCAAATCTGGAAACTATCAGACCCTACAAGAGGGTAGTACAAACCAGAGAGAGAGAGATGACAGGTTGAGATACAGTCAAATAGTCAAAGACAGTCAAGAACACAGTGACAAACTTAATCAAGTCTCAGCATAAAGATCTGGTCAAGAATAAAACTCAGCATAAATGATCTCAGCATAAAGATCTGATCAAGGATAAAACTCAGCATAAATGATCTCAGCATAAAGATCTGATCAAGGATAAAACTCAGCATAAATGTATCAAACCCAAATACAAACTCAATACTATGGATCAGTCATTAACATAATAGATCAGATCTCAAACATGGTACATGGGATCTATATAATATTATAAAATACAACAGGCTGACCACAAGCAACTACTCAAGTATTAGAGTTGTCAGATAATAGAAGATTCGATTTCAACAAACCCTTAGTATGCTCTTAACTCAGGATTTAAGCTTATGACAGGCAAGAAAAACCCTTAATAGGATCACGACTCAATCAATAAGGTGCCAGCAGAGTGCGGATCACTTAGGACAAACCCTAAATAGGTCACGGTTGTCAAGTCTGAGGTTTACTAGTTTACGGCTGAGGTAAAGGGAAGCCTCCAAGGCTCACGCTAGTAGATCGGACCCCTTCTCAGACCACTCAGACATCACAGCAACAGCTCGGACCTCTTCTCAAGCCAATCAGACAATTCAGCAGTAGATCAAACCTCAGCAATTCTTCAAACAGGGTTACAACAGCAGATCAGGTTGGATCTATAGCAGATCGAGTTGGATCTCAGTCAACAACAGCAGATCAAATTACGTCCAAGGCAAATCGGGTCATATCTTAGGCACAAACAGAAAAGCATGCCCGAGAACAGCATTGCCGTGGAGAAACAAACTCGTGAACATGCTAACCGTGGAGAAGCAAGCCCGTGAACAGGCTGCCGGTGAAAAAGTAGATCTGTGAACAAGGTGACGGTGAAGAGAGAACCCGAGAGAAAAGAAAACTCCTTAAAGAGTGAGACCGTAAACAAACAAAAAAAAAAGATCCGTGAATTTTCAAGATCGTAAAGCATGAATAAGAGATGAAGTTTAGACTTCATTTAAATAGAAAACTAAATGGTCCAAGTCTTAAGTTGAAAAATCAAAACAAGGAAATATTATTAATATAATTATTAAAATAAAATAAAGTGACAATAAAGTGACATGGGTGTGAACCACCTTTTGATAATAATAAAGTCACAAAATAAAAGAAATAAAAATTAAAAGCTAAAAGTAAAAAGTAAGGAATACAAATAAAGTAAATAAGATAAAATATAAAAATAAAATAAAATAAAAATAATAGGACCTCATAAAGTGGACAAACATCCATAAGATTAGAATAGCAAGGCTGCTATAAATAAAGGTGGGTCAATGACCCTATTTACCACAAATAAAAAAAATACCACAAGGCTAATAAACAATAAGGTGCAAGTACCAAAAGTTAATCAACCAAAGTGGAGAAGGTACAACCAATCATCTCTCTCTCAAATGTACAAATGTTCCATATAACCTGAAAGTTCATCATCATTGTATAAGGAAGGGTTCACACAGATGATGTGATCATGTGATCCTCTCAACTGCTCCTTAGGTCAAATGTTAGTGGCTTCCACAAGGGGTGGCCAGTCCCTTGAGAAGACCAACCAACTCAACCATCTCGAAGACCTAGGAGAAGAGGACATCACACATCATAATCTTGGTAACTGACCAAGTGCCTCCATTCTCAAGGAATGGCTTCTCAGCCCAAGGCTGAGCCTCAGTCGTAGACTGGGACATGTTGATCAACCATCTGGTCCATGACCAGGTTCTCCATTCTCCCAGAGAATGATCCTCAGCCTCAAGCTGAGCATTCAGTCCTAGGCTGAATGTTGATCAACCATCTGCAGGACCTAGGAAGTCTCTGTCTCAACCTGCAGGATCTGCTTGGTCATCATGACCAAGAAACCGTCTGGTTCTAGACCAGAATACCCTAGAGACAAATAGGGGCCCTAGCCACATGCTAGGGACTTTGCCATGGCATCAACCTGGTTGGTCCTCGACCAAGAACCCCAGGAGACAACTGGGGGCCCTAGGGTACCTTCTAGGGTCTTACTCATTACTCTGCCTGGTTAACTTGACCAGGAACCCTAGTTAACTGACTAGGGTACCATTCTCTCTGAGAATGGGTCTCGCAGCTGCACTAAAAAATTAACACTGCAGCTAGTTCGTCTTTGACTTGGGAGACCCTAGTTAGATAGGAGGCAACACTGTCATCCTTGTTCATTTTAACACTGTGTAGTTTGTCACGGAGTGCCATTTTTCTATTCTCATTTTTGGCTTCATATAAATTCTTAAGGGTATCCCATATGTCTTTGGTAGTCTTTTTCTCTGCCAGGTGTGGAATCAGGTTGTCCTTATCCCCATCTAATATTACCCTTTGAGCTCTAGCTTCTAACACATCATGAACATCTCGGGAAATGGAATCAACAGGAACTGTAACTATGGTGTCAAAAAACCTCCAAAATTTATTTTCCTTAAGTACTGCTGACATTCTGACCTTCCACTTAAGGTAGTTGGACACCTCATCCAACTTATCTTCATACCTAATGCTCATCACTATTTTCTGTAAATCCTTACAACAACCAAAAAAACAAAAAAGTCCAAAACCCCAAAATCACAGTAGGCCCAAATATCAACTGTGCAACTGTCTCTAGCAATGTGTTCACACTTTGTCAGTGTTTTGCTTTGATACCATGTTCAAATTTGATTAAAAAACCAAATTTGTTCACACATGCGTTTAATCAAACACTTGGCTTACATAGGGTTTATTACTTCTCTGAGTTAACAGATCAACTTTCTGATAAATAAATGCTGATTTCTAACTTCAAATAATAAACACCAAAACAATAATCACTCAACCACTGATAAGAATATGAACACTTCAATAAAGGGCTATACCCAGGGCAAAATCCCAGTTTGGGGAAAACCCGAAAGAAATTTATTCAGAGATTTGAAGGAGATTACAACAGAAAGATTATTGTCAGAGACAAACTGATAAACCCACTGCCAAACACTAACTTCAAAAATCAGGGATACTCTGAATTTAACTGCTGAAAAGTACAGCTGTATTTTCTGCTGTATAGCTGTGACTGTACAGCCCTCAAAAAATACTTAAAACTGATTCAAACTGACTCTGAATGTACTGAAATTCATGCCCATTAAATTCAGAAATTTATTACCTAGTAATCTGTGCATTTATCGGTCTGCAATCTGCATTTAATGCTGCTGTACGAACAGTACATATCTGACAGTGTATGCCTGTTGTACGGCCGTGACTGCCTCAATTTCTGTGCTGAAGTTGCTGCCTTGGTTTCTGTGTCTTGCAATCTGCCCTCTCTTTCTACTGCTGCAACTCTACTCCTTCAGAAACTCCCGAGTCCTACTCACTGAATCTTTTCCTCACTCAATCACTGTCAATGATCTTCTCTCATTGAATTGATATTCTTTCACACTTCCCAAGGCTATTTTTATATTAAATGACTCCCTAACTAACCCTAACTACCTCATCCAATGGATGAGATTCATTTAATCGTAGGGTTGACATAAATGCACAATAATAAATACTCTTATTCATTAAATGTGCATTAAATGCACTTTTAGGGTTTACACATAATTTTTAAGTCATAAATATAAAACTCACTTTATTAACATAAGAGAACTTTACATTAATAAATGCCTAGGGAACATAACTTAGGCCCCCCCCATGACAAAACACCAAAAAACATAAAGGAGGATCTCCTGAGTTAATTTTCTAACAGTTAGGAGACCTTAATGGTTCATTGAGGCATTGAGGGATGCTCAAGAACATGTTGAGGCTCCTAGGAGCATATTTAGGGAGAGCATACTTCTGGAGAAGTTTCCAAAATACATGGTGTTGTTGAGCAACATCATAGATTCTGAGCCTTCCAGTTTTCAAGAGGCAGCAAACCAACGGGTTTGGAGGGATGCCAAGGTGGAGGAGTATACCTTCATCATGAAGAATAATGTATGGGACATTGTGCCTAAATTGGAGGGGAAATTATTAGTGACTTCCAGGAGACTCTACGAGGTCAAGCATGTTGTAGATGGTAGCGTAGAGAATTACAAAGCGAGGTTTGTGGTGAAAGGGTTCTCCCAAAAAGAGGGAGTGGACTATGAGGAGACTTTTGCTCTAGTGGCAAGGTACACTTCCATAAGATTAGTGATGTCTTTAGTTTCCATTATGAGATGGAGGATACATTAAATGAATGTAAAGACAACTGTCGTCAATAGCATAATTGAGGAAGAAGTGTATATAAAGCAGCCTCAGGGCTTTGAGATTAGTGGGAAGGAGTCCATGTTTGAAGGCTAAAAAAGGCCTTTTATGGACTCAAGCAGGTACCAAGAGCATGGTATTCCAGGATCGATGGATACTTGTAGAGTATGGGCCTCACCAAAAGTGAAGCAAATCCCAACTTATATTTTATATTAGTTGAGGTCGATCTACTTGTTCTGGTGTTGTATGTAGATGACATGTTTCTTATAGGTTTAGAGAAGCTCATTGCAGGGTGCAAGGAAAATACGGCAGCTGAGTTCAAGATGAAGGACATTGGCATGATGCATTACTTCTTGAGGTTAGAGGTTTGGCAGAGACCAAGGGAGATTTTCCTTGGGTAGGGTAAGTATGCAGTCGAGATCCTGAAGAGTTTTCAGATGGAGGACTGCAAACCTATGGCCACACCTACAATCACTAATATAAAGAAGGTAACAACGTTAAATTCAAATATGGTGGATCCCATGTCGTATAGGCAACTGATAGGTTCCTTGATGTATCTGGTCAACACTAGGACAAATATATGTTTTGTACTGAACAACTTGAGTTAGTTCAAGGTGGAGTCGAGGCAAGAGCATTGGGTAGTGTTGCCACCAAAACTGACGTGCGTGTGCAAAGCCCAAAAATAGGCACACAAGCCCAATGGCAACTTTGAAAAGAGCAGCCAATGTCACCACACTCCTCTCTTCCTTGCTTCCTGTTGGCTCTTCTCCAACTTAAGGGGGGCTCCCCTAAGGTAGGATCATTAAGGCAGGTGCAATGAAGGGCAAGGTGAACTGAAGAGGCTGCCTTAGAGAAATGGTTGTAGAATAAAAGGTAGATTGAACAAGTGATGGGAAGGAGGGGAGGAGAAATCCTCAAAAAAAGACCAGTGCCAGTGAATAAAAAACGGGGCAATGGAGTCAAAAGAGAACGTAAGAGGGCCTTGTGTCATATGTGATTAAAGGGGAGAGGTCGCATGATTGAGCAAACCCCACTTAGTCTAGTGTGAAACAACTAAATTTACTCCTTCCTTTCTAGCTGTGGGAGTTGCTCTATACACACAAGGGATCAATATTACACAATCAAACTAGATAAGATGTAAAGATCAATACCTGTATATGCATGCTTACAAAGGGAAAGAGAACAGAAACTACTAAGACTCTTCGCTTTCCAACGTGGTGGCGACACCCTTCTATGGTCTCATACACAACCATAGAAAATAAAATCTAAAGTCTAGTAGCATTCACACTCATTTAAGCTCTACAAGATCATGCCACACATCAAAAGAGTGCTCCAATACATGCCCAAATACCCCAAAATGATGTTTCTATTAAGCTTAGAAGGGGAAAAAATCCTCCCATCATCCCACACCTTACAATAACCTATACAATGGAGTAGGTCGCCCTAATTAGGGCTTACAAGATTCAAAGAGGAGTGTACCAAGTGTAAGAGTTAACTCAAAGTAAACAGGTTGATATGCAAGAGAGAAACTCAAAGAGGCAAGTGTGCCATCTTAGATCTAGCAGAGGAGTCTTCAAACAGTGTATCTGCTACTTAGTTTTACTTAACTGATCCTTCATACCGCATAAAAGATCGCCCAATCTAGAACTCAGACTTGGCTTCCATCTCACAAGTCCACAAAGAGTTAAGTGTAAGAGCTAACTCAACGTTTTAATCGGCTGACATGCAAAAAGATCAAATTGATCTCCAAATGCAAGGGGATATTCCTCTAATAGTCTTTGCTACGTGAAGGATAACCTCTATTAGTCTAGCTACCTTCTTAACCAACAAACAAAATGCTTAGTGGATGTGCCATCTACCAACTAACCGAGTCTTTACATTTCAGATTTGATACTGTATATAAGAGCGAGTTAACTCAATATTGGTCGCCACATCTTCCAACTGATTGAGTCTTGATTAGTTAGGCGGCCACATGCCAACACCATTTGTGCTTGTTAACTCGAACTCAAGCTTAACTGATTTGGCTTTCAACTCTAAGGATAATTGGTTATTTGCCCTTTCTCATGAGTTAACAGCTTGTAAACTCCACCATTCATGCATGAGGTTAGGGCACCCCCTCTTCAAAGCGCCAAACATAAAATCACGCTTCTCTCAAGGCTTTTGCTGCAAATGAGTGTTGATAACGAGCTGCTATAGGATTGATGGTCACTTCATTGATTTTAGAGGTAGATGTTGTTGATGTTTGGGGCAGCTTTGGGCATACATCCTCCTAGACGTAGCCATGGTGCTTGGCTCGATGGGTCATGGTGAATTGAACTATGGAGAATGATGATGGTTCACTCACTAGTGTATGTGAGGCCCTTGGATGTAGCCTTTCTTTGTCATGGTGCTTGGCCAAGTGGTAGAAGGCTTGGATGCTTGCAGATCTACTCCTTGGTTTTGGGAGGCCCTGGTATAGTTCTTCTTGATCATGGTACTGGATCAAGTGGTATAGGACTTGAGTTTCCCATCACATGCCTACCTAGCTCTGGTATTCCTTGTCATAATAGAGTGGATTTGACTTGCCCATTCTTAGGGATTAGCTACCCCTGTTGGAATGGTCAAGGCTACTCTAGTGTGGATGCACACACACTAGATCTCTTCTGACATGGATGGATGTGCATGTGAAGCAAGCTCATGGAAATCCTTCTTGGGATATGAAGACTAAGTTTCTAGATCTTGTTACGTACATAAATGATAATTAAAGAATAGTTGAGGGTATGTGCAAATAAATAAATATAAATAAGAGAAAATAACGAGTTAAACATTAAATGAAAAAGATAAAAAAATAAAATACCATGGAAGAGGTGATGATATAATAATTAATTAATTAAGCATCTAAATAAAGAGTAAAAGGATGTGCCTTTTACATTTGAAAAGGCATGATGAGACCTATTTAAAGGTCCATGTATTGTATTCATTCATTTTTTTATCAATCATTCATCTTTTATATAAAACATTTAAGGTGTAACATATGGTTGAATCTTTTAGTGTATAATTATTTTATGAAGAATCTGGTGCATAAAATTCATAGAGGAAATAATTATCAGATCTGAGAGTGGTAAAATCAACATGGTATCAGAGCAGCAAGGTTTCAGATTTCAGTTTTGAAGACATATCAAGCCGATGCAGTCCTAAACAGTGTACCAGAACAACTTTATTTGCAACTATTAAGTATTTGTGGTGGGGCGCTAGGGTCAAGATGGTGACCACGCTCCGGGTTGAAGATAGACTTGACGATGCTATGAACTTCAGATCTTGGAAAACCAAAATAAAGCTCATCATGAAAGAAAATGAGGTTAATGATTACGTAAGCAAAGTTATTCCTGAACCTACAGATGATGAGGGGAAATCTAAGCAAAAGAAAAATGACTCTAAGGCAAAAAGGATTCTGGTTAACTCAGTAAAAGATCACTTGATCCCATAGATTGCACAATTGAAGATAGCTAAAGAAATGTATGATGCTTTGACAGGTCTATTTGAAACTAATAATCCTAACAGAAAATTAGCATTGAAGAATAAACTACGTGACATCAAGACGACAAAGTCAGATACTGTTGCTACATACTTTATGAAGGTTACTCAAACAAGGGATCAACTCATAGCTATTGGAGAAAACGTTGATGATGAAGAGCTTGTCTCATTAGCTCTCAATGGTCTTCCCACTTTGTGGGAACCTTTCATTCAGGGTGTTTGTGCCAGGGATGCACTACCATCACTTAATCGATTGTGGACTGATTGTGTCCAAGAAGAAGGACGAATTATGTCTCGAAATGGTCCTAACAAATCTTAGGATGAAGAAAATTTAGCCCTTGCAGCTCAAGCAAGGAAAGGGAAAGGAAAGAAATTTCCTTATAGAAAAAACAAAGGGAAAAGACATGCTCTAGCTCATGAACATAAGACAAAGGATCTCTCTCACATCAGGTGCTATAACTGTCAGAAGTTTGGCCATTTTGCTAACAATGTCCTGAGAAGAAAAGAAAATGGAAGCAACATGCATTTGTTGCTGAAGCAGAGGACCAATCACAGAAGAGGACCAAAGAATCACAGTTTGATGAGCTTGTTGATGGTATTAGGAAGGAGTACTACTTTATCTTTACTCTTTCATGATCCATTACCAATAGCAGTGAGATTTGGTTGGTAGATAGTGGTGCTTCCAGACATATGACAAGATAGTAGAGTACTCTCACAAATTTGTCAGAAGAAAATTCTTCACTACATGTGGAACTTGGGGACAATTCCAGATATGAAGTGAAGGGTGTTGGATCTACATCCTTCCAGTTGGATTCAGGAGACACGCTGCATATGAATGACATATTGTTTGTTCAAGGACTAAAGAAGAACCTCCTATCTATTTCAGTCTTGGAGGACAAAGGCTTTAGAGATGTCTTTGTGGATGGTCAGGTTCTGGGATGGCATAAGGACTCAAGCATAGATTCAGCTAAAGTGTATGGTGTCCGAGAGGGAAGCTTGTATAGGTTGATAGGATGCCCAGTTCAAGCAATTATCCATGATTAGCAGGTTTGTAGAGATGCCATGATGGAGGAGTATCAGTCCATCATGAAGAATGATGTGTGGAAGATTGTTCCGAGACCTGAGGGGAAGTTTGTGGTGACTTCCAAGTGGATCTACAAGGTCAAGCATACAGCAGATGGTAGCATCGAGAAACACAAAGCAATGTTTGTGGCTCAAGGATTCTCTCAGAAAGAGGGAGTGGACTACGAGGGGATGTTTGCTCCAGTGGTTAGGTATACTACTATCAGAACTATCATTTCACTTGCCTCAGTGATGGGTTGGAGATTACATCAGATGGATGTAAAGACTGCGTTTCTCAATGGTGAAATTGAGGAAGAGGTGTACTTAGAGCAACCTAGTGAAGAAAGCATTGTACAAGCAGGCACCCAGGGCTTGGTATTCCAGGATTGACGAATACCTGATGAGTTTGGCTTCACCAAGAGTGTCGCAGATCCCAACCTTCACTACAAGGTTGTCAACAATGATCCTCTAATCTTGGTACTATATGTTGATGACCTGTTTCTTACCGGAGCAGAGCAACTCATAGCTGAGTGCAAGAGGGAGTTAGCCTCTGAGTTCAAGATGAAGAATCTAGGGTTGATGCATTACTTCCTAGGATTGGAAGTGTGGCAAAGATTAGATGAGATCTTCCTCGGTCAAGAGAAGTATGCAGTTGAGATCCTAAGGAGATTTGGTATGATGGACTGCAAGTCCATGACTACACTGATGGACAAATCTGAAGAAACTGGGCGATTCTGCTTCAAATTCAGATTTGGTGGATCCCACTATGTACAAGCAGCTTATTGGATCCTTGATGTACCTGGTTAACACCAAGCCGAATATTTGCTTTGCAGTAAATACCTTGTTCCAGTTCATGGTTGAGCTGAGGCAGTTGCATTGGGTGGCAACAAAGCATGTGTTGAGGTACCTGTGTGGTACACTTGGATATGGTCTCAAATATGTCTCGGGTGGTGATGTGTGGTTGCATGCTTACACAAATTCTGACTGGGGAGGCAGTGCGGTAGACAGAAAGATCACCTCCGAATGTTGCTTCAACTTAGGATCAACCATGGTTTCTTGGTTTAGACGGAAGCAGACTTATGTAGCATTGAGTACAACAACGACAGAGTATATTGCAGCTAGTGATGCAAGTCGTGAAGCGATGTGGCTTCAGAAGTTACTTGCTAAACTATTTGATCAAATGTTGGAAACTACCTTGATATATTGTGATAATCAAAGCTGTGTCAAGCTTTCGGAAAATTCAGTCTTCCATGACAAGTCGAAACATATTGAGATTAAATATCACTCATCCGAGACATAGTGCATAAGGGAGCGGTTCAACTCCAACACATATCCACAGATAAGTAGATTGCATACATTCTGACCAAGCCTTTGTCCAAGGAAAAATTTGTATACTTTAGAGGCAAGCTTGGTGTGGTGGAGAATGTCTCCCTCGCTGAGAGGGAGTGTTAATGTTTGGGGCCGCTTTGAGCAGACATCCTCCTGGACGTAGCCATGGTGCTTGGCTCGATGGGTCATGGTGATTTGACCTATGGAGGATGATGATGGTTCACTCATTGGTGTATGTGAGGCCCCTGGATGTAGCCTTTCTTGGTCATGGTGCTTGGCCAAGTGGTAGAAAGCTTGGATGCTTGTAGATCTACTCCTTGGCTCTAGGAGAACCTAGTATTGTCCTTCTTGATCATGTTACTTGATCAAGTGGTATAGGACTTGGGTTTCCCATTACATGCTTGCTTGGCTCTGGTATTCCTTGTCATAATAGAGTGGATTTGACTTGCCCATTCTTAGGGATTAGCTACCCCTGTTGGAATGGTCAAGTCTACTCTAGTGTGGGTGCACACACACTAGATCTCTTCTGACATGGATGGACGTGCATTTGAAGCAAGCTCATAGAAATCCTTCTTGGGATATGAAGAATTGTTGAGGGTATATGCCAATAAATAAATATAAATAAGAGAAAATAACTAGTTAAACATTAAAATGAAAAAGATAAAGAAATAAAAGACCATGGGCCAATGCCAGGGGCAAATACCATGGTTTTATGAAACCATGGTAGAGGTGATGATATAATAATTAATTAATTAAGCATCTAAATAAAGAGTAAAAGGACGTGCCTTTTACATTTGAAAAGGCATGATGAAACCTATTTAAAGGTTCATGTATCGTATTGTATTCATTCATTTTTTTATCAATCATTCATCTTTTATATAAAACATTTAAGGTATAACATATGGTTGAATCTTTCAGTGTATAATTATTTTATGAAGAATCTGGTGCATAAAATTCATAGGGGAAATAATTATCAGATCTGAAAGTGGTAAAATCAACAGATGCTGCTACAAGAAAGCATCAGATGATAGAGTAAAGGCTGATGTATTTTCAGGTCTGCACAAAGGCTTACTGCTGCCAATCTTTTCCCACTGTGCATCAACAAAGGATGCCTTTTTTAGATCTGCAACAGACTGCTGTGAATTTATGCATTGGTGTCTCTGTTCTGGCAGCTAGCGTGCAAGATACTTGTGGCACAAGTTAAGGGTCTCATGTACAGACATCGTCAGTGTTTCGACTATGCATGATGTCTGCACATGGATCCCTTTACAAGTGTCCCAATGTGCTGATGACTTACCTGACAGTACAAAAAAGAAATTTTTGATGGCCCTTTAATCCTGTCATCATCTGAATCCGGTGATATCCCTTTATCTTGTGCTTGATGATTGTCCTCATTCATATTTTCAAAAGTATGTGCTGAGTATGAATTAGTTCTGCTTGAACAAGGACTGTTCTTTAGAAACCGACTCTTCAAAAACTGCCTTCCAAGTTAGGCGGTAACATCTGGCTCCTTCTTGGGGACATGTGCTCATCTTGAGAGTACATGAGAACCTCAGATTCTCGTATTATTGCAGATGGGTTCCAATGTTCTCCTCGACAGCAAACATTGGAGGATAAGTAACAATGACATGAAAATTCGAGCAGAGTGATACTCCATAGAGATGATTATGATGATTAGATTATATATACTTAAAAACTTTCATATTAATGAAAAAATCTCTCTATTTCCCAGAATTCAACATATTTTTTAGTTGACAACTTTGTCTCAAGTTTGAGTAAAAATCTCTCACCATGTGATGTGCCTAAATACTGATAGGTGAAGGTTTTCAATTGTGAAAAATAATTCTAATTGTCCGGGACTCACTACTGTAAATGTTTTTACTTTATAAGTTTTTTTGCAGAATTTGGATGAAGAAGAGCACCAATTTGGACCCAAAAAATTGGAAATGATGTTCCTGCACAGATCAAAATGAGAAACTCTCGTATTTTCGTCTATGAAATAGTATTTAGGTACTTGGAAAGTATATTAAGAATTGTGGAAAATGGATGTTTCTTTGGCAAGGCTTTTTATAAGTTAGAAAATGGGAGGATAGGAAACAATTGGTGATACTATGTAAATGACCCAAGAGACCTGAAAATTTAGGGATTTAAACCCTTCAAATCCCATTATTGAAGTTTACTCATATTATATTAGGACCAGAGTTACTGGAATTGGCCGGTTCTAGTTTGGATAGACCAGTATAGTATCTAGATTGGTTAGGTTGAAAATTGGTCTGGTTCTAGAAAAATATGTACCTGCTGGTTTTGATCCAAACCAGTTCGACTCACCAGCCACCAAAATGCATAAAAAAAGTAAACAATACATAAAAAAGGTTATGACAAGCATTTCATAGCCAATGCCCTCGATTGCAAAAGTTTGTAGTTCTGATTTTGAGTCAAACTTGTAGTGCTTCCAGGGGCGAGCACCATTGGTTTGTCTTTGAGTGCATACAAATGAAGAAGAAAAATAATTTAGAAAAACAATGATTGAATGATTTATTATTTGTACAATGCAACCTTCGTTTGAGGTACAACCAACTTTTGAACAAAACACTTGATACAGATCCCATTGTCTTGGAGGATATTGATCCCTCCTTGCAATGGATCAGCCGACAATGTTTGCTCTGGTGATTTAGGTTGGATGGACTTGGAGCCACTTGCAGCACTAGAGGTTCCAAGCATTAGTGATGCCCTTGGAAGATTGAGGTGAGCGAAGAGGTAGAGGGTGTTAATGAGGATCCTGGTCTAGGGGATGATTTTGATGATATGTTGTGAGATTTATTGCAACATAATATTTTTGGATTCTAGAGGATCTTTAGAGTGTCCATGTTATTATTATGTTTTTTGGTTCAGATATTTATTACACTCAGTTCCATTTTGCTATATTTATCCTTACATGCTCTATTTCTTTTTCAAGGAAAACCTCGGGGGAAACCCAAGGGATTATTCCCCACATTCTTGGATGGCATCCCTAGTATAAGTAAACTCATCGGCGTAGACTAGTATGCCTAACCCATGGGGATTTAAACTGGGCACCTACCAACATAGAACTAGTCAAACACCCAACATCATTGGCAACAACCAGTTGATTTAATCCCTTGGGCTTTTAGCTATATATATGAGCAAACTTTGCATATTGGGTGTCTAATGGTTTGGATTTACATTAATGTACATGACTATATAATTCTTTTATTAAAATTTGAGTACTTTATCTATATTTATAGGAACAATTATTTTTCCAATTTTTTCCCAGTTCTGGTCTGGTTCCCAGTCAGTATGAGATTTTGGCTTTTCCAATGTTAGTACCCTTTCATTAGGTCTTTAGCACTAGTGGACTTCATAGAACATTTTTGAAGGAAAACAAATGTATTTTGAAGAATGATGATTCTAGACATATGGTGGCCTCTTACAGGATATATAGAGCCCATTCTTACTGTGTTTAAGGCACCATTTTTTTGGAGTATACATATTACCAATATTGAGTGGGGGAGCAGGCATATTTCACTCCAGCCTCACCGAATCAACTGCCAGCTGCCGAGTCGAGTCTGGCAACTTTTGTTTGACTCTTTAGTTTGTAAATATCTTCAAGAAACTATGAATTTTAAGAGATACAACATATTTTGTTCTCTCGGGCATGTAATGATGATCTTACTTTTTGGAACCAAATACATAGATGCCTAGTAGATGCTTTTGAACTTGATAAATAAATACACATGTAGAATAAGGGAAAAAATGCAGGTGTTCTCTAAAAGCCACAAGATCCAAATTCAAGTTAAAATTTCAAATTTGGCATGGTTAATTAGGTCAATAGACATCTGGATTTTGAACTTCAAATAAAATTTTCTTGTGCCACCCCAAATAATTTATTATTATTCTTCTCTTGTTCACAGGACTCTATTTCTTTCTTATCATGAGTGAGTTCTTGTAACATGTAACTTCCCTCCATTATCTTTTAGGACGGATAGGAGGTATAAATATGGCTGTGAGATAAAAAAACATTAGCAGTCCTTGGAGAAAATCTGTATCTGAACACCATATTGCTGGAGTTAAAGCGGTTATTGTGTGACAATGAAATTGTAAACAAGAACTGAAAAAAGGCTTCATTCTTTTTTTGAAGATGGAAGCATTTCCAGCTATGACTATAATACAGGACTTCAACTAAAAGGGTGAAAACAGAGAGATTGAGTTTATAGAAGTTGTTGATCCAAAATGCTTGCTTTTGAATTATATGCCTAATGTTAAATAAAAGGTTTTCTCAAAGTGTGGTACATCATTTGATAATTATTGCTTTGCTCTGGCAGTACAAACGATCAGGTATTGGAGGAGTACAAGAAAAATTATGTCTCAGAACAAGAAGGCAGAAATAAATTGTAAGATTTGAGACCCATCGACGTATTTTATTTTTAAAGAAATCATTTCAAATATAATTCGAGTTTCACACAGAATTTTGAGTACAAGAGAAATTGTCTTGGAACAAGAAGGCAGAAATAAATTGTAAGATTCGAGACCTGTTGATGTATTTTGTTTTTAAAGAAATCATTCAAAATACAATTCAAATTCACACAGCCTTTTGTCCGACCATTGTACTACTAATATGGATTATATTTAAACTACATGCTTATTTGGTGAATGTGATTTCCTAAGTGCTAAGGTTGTTGCAAACAGATTTTAGAATATATCTTTACGTTCATGCATAACCGATTAAATCATTTTACTCAGCTCTTTTGATATATAATTATTTTGAGTTGACTCTGTTATATATTATTATTATGGTATTCAACTCCTTGAGGACAGTTTATTTGAAGTTACAATTTAGTTATAATTAAACCCCAAGCCTGTTAGTGGTTGGTGGTTCAAACTATGCCATCCGCTGTTAGATTCTGGTGCATTGGATCCTTGTTGAAGATTGATGGGGAATTGGTAGTGTCCATACATGATTTTCTTAAATTATACAAATTATATATATTGATGCATGGAGTTTTACTATTTATATGGTGAGGTACATTGATGACTATTCTTTTTTTTCCCTTCAGATATTTTATTTATTATTATATTTTTGAAATTTTATGTATTTATAAAAACTGTAGCTGATGCAAACTGATTGTAAACATTGAAGGTGACTAGACAGTGGAAACCAGGTTTCATGGCATATCCCAAAATACATCCAAATAGAAAAGACTACATTTCAATATTGATATACTCCAATACTACAAAAATGAATCTCTTGATACCACTTAACAAGCGTTCAATACACTTGATGATAACCCTGGATCTAGAGAAAAGGGAGATAATGCTTCTTTCTTTTCTCTGGAATCTTAATGGCCCAATCCTCTTGGCTGACCCTAAATGTCATCAAGAGTTACTAGTAATTCCTCCATCTTTGCTACGCATTGTCTTGCCTAGTTAAAGCTTGTGAAGTGCATTTATTATGTCAAGCATCTCTTCTAGTGCCACGCTAAAACTACTCATCTCATATCTGATATCATGTATTGTCATAATTTTTAAAATATAATATGTTTACTTTGGAAGTTCTATCTTGGAGTGGCATGATCATAGATTGATAATTTTGGCTTTTGAGCGACAAAATTGAAAATTCTGTTTTAAAATATATATGTACAATAATCTGTAATGTCCCTTCTATGGAAATTTGTTCAATTTTGGCCAATTTTCGAACCTTGGACTAGTGAAACCCAAATTGTCCCAAATGCTTTCGAATTCTGTATGGAGGGGTTTGAGAGGTCTTAAGACATCCTAATGCAACTCTTAGACACTAAGACATTCATTAGAAACATTCAGGGCTTGCATTTCTCAAGGAGGAAGGAGGGGGAAAATAGTAGGTGAATTCAATGGTTAAAAACCCCACTTGTCTATGAACTTTTGGGCTTCCCAAACATTGTACGACATTCCCTATTTTATGAACAGAGACTTGGCTGTGATAGAGGACCACAAGGGTAACCAAAATGCAACATTAACTTAGATTTTAGGGTCTGCTATAACTCCCATAAAACATGTTGTAAGACATTGAAATTGTGAGAAATTTGTTAATAATGGACATGAGATTTGTTGCTCAATCTTTAATCAAAACTTAATGGGTATGCACATCACACTTTGGTCATAAATATTATATTATATTCAGCTCGAAACATCAGCAAAAAGTTAGAAAAAGTCTGATCTAAAACAGATACAAAATCACTCCAAAACTCCTTGTGAAGATAGAGGGGAAACTAGCTCGAATCAAGAGTTTGTTTGGAAATATTACATGAAAGGTATGGAATTTTGAGCTATGGCTCCAAAGTGCAACTTATTATAGAGATATACATCAGATAACATGACCAGGGAGTCAATCAATCATCCTACACAAAGACTACACAACTATGAGTGTGTCATCAATAGTAGAATATAGACACTAAGAGAAGATTGAGAAGATATGGTGAAGAAATAAATGGTAGATGAGCTTGAATTGAAAGGGGAATCGAACTTGCATCAAAACACCTTCATTAAACTTTGATAAGAGGTGTAAATGGCCTCTCCTCCAACCAACTTGGACATGGATCTTTCACTTCAAAATTGGTTCAATGGCAGGGAGGATGAACATCCACCGTGCAAGGACAAGCTAAGCTCTCCAAGAGTGCAAAACAAAAATGATCCAAAAGTTGTTCTCATTTGTCATCCTCCTTTTTTATTAACCTCATATGGACTCATGAGGCCGAATTCTCTCCAAGAGACTTCACTCAACTCGAATTAGTGATAGATTCTCTCATGAGACACTTGTCCACTTCTTCCTTGCATTCCTCTTTCCCCCAATTCGAATTGGGAATCTTGGCTGACGATAAGTCCCTCTATGCGCCCTCTTGGTGGCTATTTTTAGCCCTGATATGTTAGATGTGTCATAGGTTTGAATTTGTCATATTTGTCATAGATTCCTTCATCATTGTTGTCATAAGTTCCATGGAATCTAGCTACAAGTGTCACAATGCCTCTTTCTCTTCCTTGGGAGGTACTCTTCCACTCCAATTCGACCTTCCTAGATTCTTGACATGAATATTGCCTCTTCATCTCCCCCAAGTACGTTATCCTCCACCTTGGACTCAAATTGGTGAGAGAATGATGCCAAGTGTAATGGAGAATCTTGCCACATGTGGGCCCCACACCCTCTTATGCGCCCTCATGACCAAATGCCACCTTATTTTTATTTTATTATTATTTATTTGACCCAATTAATGTGAATTTGTAAGTCTAAGGTCATTTTGGGTCTTGTGGCTCCCTTATTCCAAATTTTGATGCTTCCACCCCCAACCTAGGGAACTAGTAAGTTAGTGGAAGTTTTCCTCCATGATAGTTTATTTGGATGGGGACATTACAAACTTTTGAATTGGGAATTTGCTCTTTATGTGACCCACCTTGTCCATTTGGCTCTAATTTTACATTATTACTAACTTGGACATCATGCTTGGCAATTGTTTGATCCTTAGCACCAATTTGACAAACTATCATGAACATGCCTTGTCCATTTGGCTCTAATTTTACATTATTACTAACTTGGACATCATGCTTGGCAATTGTTTGATCCTTAGCACCAATTTGACAAACTATCATAAACATGACCAAGTGGCTTATGCCATTATGATCCAATGCAGAATTTGGGGACATGACAAATCCTCCCCTCCCAATATTGCTTGTCCTCGAGCAATTTCAAACATGGATGTTGAAGAACATGCTTTCCTTCCAAAACTTTGAGTAGTGGCACTCATGTACTGCAATTGTGTTTTTCCAAAAGTAAAGAGATGTGGATTTTCTTTTTCATATTGATATCTCTTGTGACATCACCACTAAACACCAAAAGATTAATTAAATCCATCAAAACAAAATTGGCACAATTAATCTTTACCTATTTATATTTTGGAAACCCTTTCTGAACTTTCAACCCTTTTGCTCACTGTATAATTCTTTGAATTTGCCACTGAGTTGCCAAACTTTGAGTCTTCAAGATTCCAAGAAAATTTCAGAGAGGAACCACCATGCTTGCTGCTGCACTACTTTGATTACAATCACCTTCTCAAGTGGTGACTTAATCTCCCATACTGCTTGCTGCCCCCCCAAAATTGAAACCAATGAGACAAAATGATCCCAGGGTCCCATTGCTTGTATTGCACTCCAACAATTAGGAGTGCTCTCCAACCCATACCATCGGGCAAGAGAATGTCTGGATCCCATTGCCTTATATGCATCCTTCCAAACATCATAAGTACAAAAGATAGATCATCAAAGTACATAACAACATCATACAAATGTACATCAAGGAGGTGCCTCATCAAAGAATCATGAAAATGCTTGTACCTCCAAGTAAGTAGACCACCATTTGCCAAGTGCATACAAACATCAAGTGACCAATCAAATTTGCTCCAATGACATAGGTGATGATCCCATGTCCTATAATGTTCCTCCAAAAGGATGTAAGATGCATCAAAATAATCAGCCATGCGTTCTTTCATCGAAGAAGTGAATGAAAAACCTCCACTAAAATTTGAACCAAGGAGCAAAGAAAGCATGGAGACTTCAAGTGGTTCAAAGAAGTCTCATCCATACACCCATGAATGTGAGAGTCATAAAAACATAACAAAGGATGTGGTTGGCAATAAGAATGTGCTCCAATCATAAATCTCTTCACCCAAATATTGGATGAAGTTCCTCCAACATCAAATGAACTAAGCAAGGAGCAAGGAAAATCATGAGTCTTCAAGTGACTCAAGTGAACATCATAGGTGCATCCATGTAGATGTGTATCATTATAAAGTAACAAAAGATGCTGCTGCAAATGTAAAGAAGAAGGTGCTCTAGTCATGTCATCATCAAAAGGAGAGATAGGAGTTTCATACTCCTCATGTGGCACCATCATAAAGAACCCTTTCACCCATACTTCATTAGGATGAATGCTGCAAAAAATGGAAGGATGTAGGAGAATGAACCAACTCTCCAAAATGATCAGAAAGTGCAGAAGTTTCATCATGTGAAGGCTCCATAGGGGTAGGATCATGCACCTCCCTAAAAATTGTGAAACTTTTCTCATAGGTTGGTTCCAAGGTAGAGGAATCATGCACTTCTTCAAAAAGTGCATAACCATCATCAAGAGGCAACTCAAGTTTCTCTTCCACCACAACAAGTGCTTGGATCTTATCAAGCTCATCTTCAAACACATCAAGCACATGCAAATTTTCATGTTTCTCATGATCCACCATGTCATGATAATCCTCCAAGCAATCTACCATATGACAATTTGAAACATAGGAGGAAGAACAAGTATCTTACAACCTCTCAAGAAGTTGTTCATTTTGAATTTTGAGCTTATGAATATCCTCATTATTCTTCAAGTATGCCTCATGTAACCAATCAATAAGCTCAAGTAAATTGTTTCTATCAAAATGCAAAGATATGAAATTACCTTTGATGTTGCACATTACTCTTTGAATGTTCTCCATGTCTTCAAGAAAGGATGGCTCCTCCAATGAAGAAACTCTCCAACAAAATTTGGCTCCTCCATTGAAGAAACTCTCCAACAACATTTTGACACCAATGCTTGAGTGTCATGGAGTATGCTAAGGGCCTCATGGATCTTCATTACTCATCTTCAAAGACCCTTCAATGAAGGATGGTTCATGAGAGCGAACCTCCTCTTCTTCTTTTTTCTTGGGATCAACTTCACACGAAAGATCAAGTGGTGATGGGGAAGTTGATCTTGGTTCTTCTTTAACTGCTACAAGGTCTTCATCTCCATGGTCAATGGAACTTTGGCTTGTAGCAACACCTTCAAAAGTGATCTCTATGTCACCAACATAGAGGTGTGAGCACCCATTAGTAGGTACTCCTTCATAGTTCAAACATCCATCAATAGATGCTCTTTGATCCATGTCCAAAATAGAATGTTTCTCAGAATGATCTTTAGCAGTTTCAATGAAATCTTCTTCATGCTCATGCGATGTTTCTTCATATTTTTCATAGTCACTTGGGAGTGACTTTTGATCCTCTTCATGTAATGTTTCTTCTGCTTCACCACCTATAGAACTAGGTGGCTCTTGGGTCTCCTCATTTCGCTCCTCCTTCTCACTCAAACATATATGATTTGCTCTCCAAGGTCTTTTGCAAGAAGGGCATAGACCTTTCTTCACTAACTCCACATCTTCATTCTTGGGCCTATAACCAAACAAAATATCCACAAAAAATTAAAAAGGAACTACTGGGGATGACTCCATAATAACATTATAGGCTTGATATTGTTGGGGCAGGGTTTTGCAAGTTTCTCTCCACCATGCTACTTCCTTCAAAGGATCTATCCTTAGTGGTGTGATCTCCCAGTCTACATATTCATGGTACAAGTGATCACAATAGTAACCATCATCATCTCTAAATGTGAACTGGGTAGAGGTACGGCAAGAGGGTTCCTTATCCACATACCCACCATCATACATCTCAAAATCATCTTCCTCTGAGGCATAGAAATAATACTCCTCATACTTTGAATCTAAATAAGACATGGCTGCAATTTCCTTCTTCAATGGATGACCCAATGCACAGGTGCAAGGACCATGCTCTAATACCACTGTAATGTCCCTTCTATGGAAATTTGTTCAATTTTGGCCAATTTTCGAACCTTGGACTAGTGAAACCCAAATGCTTTCGAATTTTGTATGGAGGGGCTTGAGAGGTCTTAAGACATCATAATGTAGCTCTTAGACACTAAGACATCCATTAGAAACATTCAAGGCTTGCATTTCTCAAGGAGGAAGGAAGGGGAAAATATTAGGTGAATTCAATGGTTAAAAACCCCACTAGTCTATGAACTTTTGGGCTTCTCAAACACTGTACGACATTCCCTATTTTATGAACAGAGACTTGGCTGTGATAGAGGACCTCAAGGGCAACCAAAATGCAACATTAACTTAGATTTTGTTAAATTTCATACATTCATAGCATAAAACATAAATGCATTACCAAGATCACTAGAAGTAAGACAAAGCACAAAACAACAACACAGAGTTTACCCTGGGAAACCCAATAGGGAGAAAACCCAGCAACCTTCGCAGAGAGATGATAATTCTGAGATCAGAGTACAAATGAAGAAAGAGAGAGAATGTGAAAGTATCTTCCACAAGTAAACAACCCAAATAAGCCTCCTCCTTCTGGTGATGCAAAAATCTGCTCCTCCAAGTGATGCGCACTTCACATGTGTGAGAATGAACAAATGAGGAGCACTAACCTCATATTTATACAAGTGTTGAAACCAGAAAATCCCTTATGGGGCCAACTTGTCTTGGGGGCAATAAATATTTTATTTTTAATCTTTTTTATTAATTCCTTTTGCACCCCAAGGCTTACATTGATTCTTTCATGTGTTTACATAATTGATTACATAAGGTTCTTCTCCCTTAGGAGGTATAAACAAGTACAATGAAAGTACAATAAAATATAATGAATAATATCTTCCAAAGTTGTACAAAATCCAACACTCCCTCTCAACGAGGAAGGTATTCTTCGGTCTTTATCAGCATCACAATCATTTGGGTTTCATCTTGTACTCTACTCTGTCTCCATCATCTCTATGCATACTGAAGGTTGTCCACACAATCTCAGTGCATCATCATCACCAATCCTTCGGTGAGTCTAGGAGAATCACTCGATCATGGATTCAGGAGAAGCACTCAATCCTGGATATCTGAGACATACAGCTATACCATCTATGCTATACAATTTGCTACCTGTCTGTCTCATCTGCCAATGGGATCCTCCCATTCCTGGCTGAGATCTCAGACGAAAAAAAGGGCACAGCCATCTACTGACTGTCCTACTCTTTTGCCTATGAGATTTCTCCCATATCTGGCTGAGTATCTGGACTCTAGAGGCACCTGTGCAACCACACGGCCAACTGTTGACTATCCTACTCATCTGCCTATGAGATTTCTCTCATATCTCGCTGAGTAACTGGACTGCAGAGGCACCAGCGTGAACCCGACCAACTGTTGACTGTCCTACTCATCTGCCTATGGGATTTCTCCCATATCTGGCTGAGTAACTGGACTGCAGAAGGTACCTGGGTGAGCCCGGCCAACTGCTGACTGTCCTACTCATCTGCCTATGAGATTTCTCCCATATTTGGCTGAGTAACTGGACCGTAGAGGCACCTGGGCAAAGCAGGGAAAGCATCTCATCTTTCTCTCTCAAGGAGGGAAACGTTCTCTTCGACTCCAAGTCTTCCGCGAAAGTATTCGAACTTCACTCTGGGAAGTGCCTTGGTGAGAACATCTGCAGTCTGGTCGTTTATCGACACGTACTATAACTCGACCGCACCTTTCTGCACCATATCACGAATGAAGTGATATCGAATCTCTATATGCTTCGACCTGTCGTGAAATACATGATTCACTGACATCTGCACACAACTCTGGTTATCACAGTGAATCAGGGTCGGCTCTGGAATCTGGCCGAACAATCCTGCCAGGAGTTTACGAAGCCAAACTGCTTCTCAAGCTGTTGTGCTAGCAGCCATGTACTCGGCCTCTGCAATACTAAGTGCTATCGAGTTCTGCTTCCTGCTGCACCAGGGAATAACTGCAGAACCCAAACTGAAGCAACATCCAGAAGTACTCTTCCGATCTGCAACACATCCGGCCCAATCCGAGTCTGTAAACCCCTGCAATATCAGGTCACCATCTGAAGCATATTTCAATCCATATCCCACAGTGCCACGTAAGTATCTGAGCACATGTTTTGCAGCAATCCAGTGAATTTGCCTCGGTTCGCACATGAATTGACTTAGGGCATTCACAGCAAAACATATATCTGGTCTGGTGTTGGTCAGATACATCAATGACCCAATCAACTGGCGATAAATGGTGGGATCAAACAAATCAGACTCTGAAGTAGAATCTCTCAACTTCTTCCAATTTGCATCCATCGGAATAGCCATGGACTTGCAATCCAACATTCCGAATCTCTTCAATATATCGATGGTGTATTTTCCTTGTCCTAGGAAAATCTCTTTCTGCCTCTGACATACTTCTAATCCCAAGAAGTAATGCATGAAACCAAGGTCTTTCATTTCAAACTCAGAGGCGAGATTCTTCTGACACCATACAATGAGTTTCTCATTTCCAGTGAGAAACAAGTCATCAACATAGAATACCAAGATCAGTGGCTCGTCATCTACAACCTTGTAGTAAAAGTTGGGGTCTGCATCACTCCTGGAAAATCCCAAGCTCACCAGGAATCCGTCTATTCGTCCATACCAAGCACGGGGTGCTTGCTTGAGGCCATACAATGCCTTCTTCAGTCTGCATACATGAGACTCCTTTCCTTGGACAATAAACCCATCTAGCTGTTCGATGTAAACTTCTTCTTCAATAACACCATTGAGAAAAGTTGTCTTCACATATATCTGATGCAACTTCCATCCCATAGTTGAAGCAATCGCGATAATGGATCTGATAGAAGTATATCGGGCCACAGGAGCAAAAGTCTCATCATAATCAACTCCCTCTTTGTGAGAGAATCCTCTGGCTACGAATCTGGCCTTTTATTTCTCAACACTACCATCTGCTCCATGCTTGATCTTATATAACCACTTAGAAGTCACAACTGACTTCTCCTCAGGTCTTGGCACAACCTCCCACACATCATTCTTCATGATGGATTGATATTCTTCCATCATGGCATCCTTCCAAACTTGATGTCTGGATGCTTCTTCGTAAATGATGGGTTCTGAATCAATAATGTTGCTCATCAGTGCCACATAGCTGGAGAATCTCTGAGGTCTTTTGCTTTCTCTGAAAGGGCCATGTGGAGCATCATGCCCCTCTGCATCCTGCAGTGTCTGTTGTGCCCATCTAGGTCTTTTCCGACCTGTCACATTTCTGGGGATATCAACTGGATCTATGGGATCGATAGGTTCATCCTTTTCTACTGACTCCCTCTGAACTAGAGGGGGAGATGATCTCATCTCCTTTGGTTCTAGCATTTCTGCATCATCAATCTCCATATCTGATCCTCTACCTTTCCTGACAGCCATTTCTTCTTCAAAGGTTACATCCCTACTGACTTCAATCTGTCTAGATCCTAGAATGTAAATTCTGTAAGCCTTTGAAGACTCACTGTATCCCACAAAGGTACCCTTCTTGCCTGAAGGTTATAACTTTGATCTTCTCTTTGGGCACATGAATGTAGACTGGACAGCCAAAAATTCAGAGATGGTCCAGTTCTAGTTTCACACCTGTGAACGCTTCTTCTGGAGTCATGTTCTTCAAGATCTTATGTGGACATCTATTCTGTACATATACAGCGGTTCTAGATGCTTCTGCCCACAGGAACATTTGAAGACTCTGGTCATGTATCATAGCTTTGGCTGCCTGCACAATTGTACGATTCTTTCTTTCTGCAACCCCATTTTGTTGAGGGTTGTAGGGAACTGTGAGCTCCCTCTTAATTCCTGCTTCCTTGTAGAAATCATTGAACTCTGTAGAGGTATATTCTCCACCATTATCGGATCTCAATGTCTTGATCCTCTTTCCTGACAGATTTTCAACTTGTGTTTTAAACTCTTTGAACTTGTTGAGTACTTCCTCAGATTTTTTTGACTTGAGAAAGTATATCCAAGTCTTTCGTGAGTAATCATCAATAAAGGTGATATAGTAGTGATAACCACCTAATGACACAACTGTCATGGGCCCGCACAAGTCAGAGTGTACTAGATCCAAAATCCCTTTGGATCTAATCTCACTATCTGGAAAAGACTTCTTGGCATTCTTGCAAATGCACATCCTCTACATGTTCCATCATGGTTTACCTGGAGCCTTGGCAAACCTGTCACAATATTCTTCAGAACTGGGAGAGCTCGATAGTTCAGATGAGCTAACCTTCTATGCCATAACTCGCCCATACTTGCAGCATCATGTATTAGAGCTTGAACTGGAGAAGTGTTTAGCCTATACAAGCTCTCTTCTCTTATGCCAATAACCTTGGCTGAGCTCATGCTTGAGTTCTTGTGCCAAGCAAGGACTTTCCCTTCTGAGAAAGCTACTTTATAACCCTTGTCCTCCAATGCTGAGATGGAGACAAGATTTCTTTTCATACCAAGTACATAGAGTACATCACTTAAGCGTAATGTATCATTTGATTCCAATTGAAGGGTGGTGGCTCCAGATCCCTTCACAGTGTAATTTGCATCATCTCCAAGTACAACACGGAGATGTGAATCTTTCTCAATTAATTCTGAAAGATTCTCTCTATACCCAGTCATGTGTCTAGATGCACCACTATCTATGAGCCAAGTGTCACTAGTGGTAGGAATAGTACCTGATAGTGCTGATATGAATAGGAATTTTGTGTGATCTTCATTCTTTTACTTCTTGTGATGATGATCTTCTTCTATATCAGCAATGGACGCTTCATGCTTCCTTTTGATTTGACTTCGAGAGCTACTGGCGTAATGTCCATACTTTATGCACCTATAACATTGAACTTGAGATACATCATTCTTTTTCTTTTGTTCTTGACGAGGACTTGATCTCCTTTCTTGGTGCTTGTGTTTATGGAACTTCTTTCCTTTTCTCTTACCATTCTTGGGATGAGAAACAAATGCTTGAGTCTGTTTAGTTTGATTTCCATGGATTCTTTGACGTGCTACGATCCTTGTCTCCTCCTGAGAGTAATCTGCCCAAAGCTTGTCAAACTTTGGTAGTTTAGATCTACCACTTATGCTTTGGATGAAGGACTCCCGTGATGGTGGAAGACCATTTAAGGTGTGGAGGACAAGCTCCTTATCGTCAATAGGATCTCCACTAGTGTTGAGCTTGTCTCTGAGTTCTGCGATCCTTATCAAGTATGAGGCAATGGATTCCGACTTCACTATCTTCATATTTGAGAGTTGGTTTCTCAAAGTCATGGATACATTTATACTAGTGTGTTCAAACAATTTCATAATGGTCTTGAACATCTTCCTAGCATTCTTCTTACCTGAGATCTGAGGAACTAAATGATCTCTCACGGAATCCACAAGAATCCTTCTTGCTTTAGCATCATTCTTCCTCCATCGAGATTTATCTTCTTCGGCTTCTAGTTTGGGGACCTTCTCATTTACATATAGTAGAAGATCATTTTCCTCTAGGAGTAGAAGAACCCTAGACTTCCAGGAGATAAAGTTTGTGGCTCCTTCCAATCGATCTTCATCCTTCATCCCAATCATCTTGATTTGCGGATCTGGATCAGAAACCCTAGCAGGAGCTAGGTCAAAAATAAAAGTTCTCGGAATTTAATTCCGCCTTCACCAATGGATTGGACTAGCCAAAAACGAAATCCTTATGGCTCTTTTTCTTCAAAATAATGGGTGAAGACTTCACAAGATGAAACCCTAATTCCAGCAGGGTTCCGACAATGCTTCGGCAATGGCTTCTTCTAGAATGGCTCTGATACCATGTTAAATTTCATACATTTATAGCATAAAACATAAATGCATTACCAAGATCACTAGAAGTAAGACAAAGCACAAAACAACAACACAGAGTTTATCCTGGGAAACCCAATAGGGAGAAAATCCAGCAACCTTCGCAGAGAGATGATAATTCTGAGATCAGCGGTACAAATGAAGAAAGAGAGAGAATGTGAAAGTATCTTCCACAAGTAAACAACCCAAATAAGCCTCCTTCTAGTGATGCGAAAATCTGCTCCTCCAAGTGATGCGCACTTCACAAGTGTGAGAATGAACAAATGAGGAGCACTAACCTCATATTTGTACAAGTGCTGAAACCAGAAAATCCCTTATGGGGCCGACTTGTCTTGGGAGCAATAAATATTTTATTTTTAATCTTTTTTTAATTCCTTATGCACCCCAAGGCTTACAATGATTCTTTCATGTGTTTACATAACTGATTACATAAGGTTCTTCTCCCTTAAGAGGTATAAACAAGTACAATAAAATATAATGAATAATATCTTCCGAAGTTGTACAAAATCCAACAGATATTAGGGTCTGCTGTAACTCCCATAAAAAAACATGTTGTAAGACATTGAAATTGTGAGAAAATTGTTAATAATGGACATGAGATTTGTTGCTCAATATTTAATCAAAACTTAATGGGTATGCACATCACACTTTGGTTGTAAATATTACATCATATTCAGCTCAAAACATCAACAAAAACTTAGAAAAAATCTGATCTAAAACACATACAAAATCACTCCAAAACTCCTTGTGAAGATAGAGGGGAAACTAGCTCGAATCAAGAGTTTGTTTGGAAATATTACATGAAAGGTATGGAATTTCGAGCTATGGCTCCAAAGTGCAACTTATTTTAGAGATATACATCAAATAACATGACCAGGGAGTCAATAAATCATCCTCCACAAAGACTACACAACTATGAGTTCACCATCAATAGTAGAATATGGACATTGAGAGAAGATTTAGAAGAGATAGTGAAGAAAGAAATGGTAGATGAGCTTGAACTGAAAGGGGATTCGAATCTGCATCAAAACACCTTCATTAAGTTCTAACAAGAGGTCTGAATGGCCTCTCCTCCTACCAACTTGGACAGGTATCTTTCACCTTCGAAATTGGTGCAATGGCAGGGAGGATGAACATCCACCGTGCAAGGACAAGCTAAGCTCTCCAAGAGTGCAAAACAAAAATGATCCAAAAGCCGCTCTCCTTTGTCATCCTCCTCTTTTATTAATCTCATATGGACTCATGAGGTCGAATGCCCTCCAAGAGACTTCACTCAACTCGAATTAGTGATAAATTCTCTCATGAGACACTTGTCCACTTCTTCCTTGCAATCCTCTTTCCCCCAATTCAAATTGGGAATCTTGGTTGACCATAACTCCCTCTATGTGCCCTCTTGGTGGCTATTTTTAGCCTTGATATGTCAAATGTGTCATAGGTTTGCAATCAGGTCTGAATTTATCATATGTGTCATAGATTCCTTCATCATTGTTGTCATAGGTGCCATGGAATATAGCTACAAGTGTCACAATGCCTCTTCCTCTTCCTTGGGAGTTACTCTTCTACTCCAATTTGACCTTTCTAGATTCTTGATATGAATATTGCCTCTTCATCATCCCCAAGTGCGTTACCCTCCACCTTGGACTCGAATTGGTGAGAGAATGATGCCAAATGTAGTGGGGAATCTTGTCACATGTGGGCCCCACACCCTCTTATGCACCCTCATGACCAAATGCCACCTTAATTTTCTTTTATTATTATTTATTTGACCCAATTAATGTGAATTTGTAAATCTAAGGTCATTTTGGGTCTTGTAGCTCCCTTATTCCAAATTTTGATGCTTCCACTCCCAACCTATGGAACTAGTAAGTTAGTGGAATTTTTCCTCCATGATAGTTTATTTGGATGGGGACATTACAAACTTTTGAATTGGGAATTTGCTCTTCATGTGACCCACCTTGTCCATTTGGCTCTAATTTTACATTATTACTAACTTGGACATAATGCTTGGCAATTGTTTGATCCTTAGCACCAATTTGACAAACTATCATGAACATGGTCAAGTGGCTTAGGCCATTGTAATCCAATGCAGAATTTAGGGACATGACGTAATCAAACCCTATGATTGTCACTCCACTAATAACTGGACTTAAATTTTCAAAATGTATCATCCATTTATATCCTTCATGGTAGAGAATTGTGATTTTGGCCCCTTTCTATTATTTTATGCTTTAATCAACAATATCCAGGATTGCCCTTCTCTATCTAAGATGCCACGAGTAAGGTGCATTTATCTGGTTGAAATCATCCAGGACCCATCCATAAGTTATTCAAGGAGACTAGTGGCCTATTGCCTATAAAGTGTAGTTGTAAGCAATGTTAAAAAATGTAATTGCCCTCTCCCCACTTCAAGATTTGAGTCAGGGCATATGTAACTGACACACCTTGATATAGGTGCTCAACAAAAGTGTGAACTGAGTATTGTAAGGCAAAGATATTTGTCATAGGCATGTATACCACAATTCACGCACCAAGCACTTTACACAAATTGCATGGTATGTGATTGTTGGTTTTTTTAGTTATACTAGAAAACACCAAAATTACTATCAACAAAATAGCTTGTAAAAGAAATATATGGCCAAAACGTGGCCAAAACCTTATGATCAGACAGTCCAATTCTTTTTTGATCGAATCTTGTAAGGGATTAATGATAAGAAAATGTTTTGCTAATTTGGGAAAATGTCATGTGGGTCCTTAACATATACCCGCATGTTTAATTTACAAAGAAGGATAGCATTTTCTAGATTGCTTCTATAAAAGGCCATGAATAAAATATCTTGCAAACTCATTCTCTTGCATTGTTATTTGATGCAAATCAACATTAAATTTTGCCTAAAATAACAAAACCAAATATTTCAAAGAACAAGTCATATTGAAAAACGATACCATGAGATATCTGCATAAAGATTCAATGGAGGACATATTGACAAGCCTTTGCGTACATAGTCTAGGCTAAGGTGTGAGGGTTGGTTTTGTTGAATTCTTATTTATAGCAGTGCAATTTTCAGATCTTGACAATTATTCCTAATGACCTCAAACCATTATTTCATCGCACTGTTATCATTGAATAATTGCACACTGAAAATTTCAACTTAAATTGTAGCGGAAACACAAGATCATAGAAATACAACCATGCACAATAGACACGAGAATTTTACCCTGGGAAACCCGATCTTGGTAGAAAACCCAACAACTTTTCTTTAGATCTTTTTCAATAATAAGAGTACAACAACAACATGAAGAACCCTAATCACAAGGGTATACCAGTTATACAGCACAAACCCTAGTTACAGAGAAAGTGTGCATCATAGTAGCAGAGAATGTGAACCCTTCTAGATATGCGCACCAAAGAGAAAGAGATGTCTTGGACGATTGTATGTTCGAAATGAGGAATCTCTTCTCTTATTTATACACACCAAATCACTTGAAATTCACTAGTGGGGTCGACTTCTCTTCCTTGATGGGGCCGACTTGCTATTTGACCACTTCAATGTTGAATCACATGTTGACCACTTTATGATTGGAGTTTCTTTCTTTCTTAAAAAAAAATTCCACGATGATGATGTTATTCTTCTCCTCACATGCACGTCTATTCATGCATAGAGTTCTAATGTTGAATAGACCCACTATGAAGTCTCAGACACTTCTTAGTATGTTAATTCAACATTAGACTAGACTTGTAAATTTCACAAGGGGATGAAAGCCCCTTTCAAATAAACAAGTCAAACACTCTAATATAGAATAGAACACTCCATCACGGAACACTCCCTCACAAAGTATGCAACGTGACCTCTAGCCTTATTCACTCTTAACCAAATCACATGACTAATCAAGGCTAAGCACCTTGAGCCTTATTCTGTCTTAGCCTAATCACATGACTAATCAAGGCTACACTAGGGCCATTCTCAAATCACATGGTCGTTTCCCTTGGTCAAATCACATGACCAATCTGGGAGAGAATGTCTGCCTGATGCTGCATCCTAGAGAAACATCAACAGGGATTTTGTGGGAACTCCAATCGTTAAAGGATACAAACTTCCTCTTCAAGGAAAAGTTAAATATGTTATCAACTATCACAACAGTCTCAAGCACAAGATTTGCAATAAAAATTATACCATATCACCAATGCTAAATTGCAAAAACATTAAAGGATACAAACTTCCTCTTCAAGGAAAAGTTAAAGATGTTACTAACTATCACAATGGTCTCAAGCACAAGATTTGCAATACAACTTATACCATATCACCAATGCTAAATTGCAGAAACATTAAAGGATACAAACTTCCTCTTCAAGGAAAAGTTAAAGATGATATTAACTATCACAACGGTCTCAAGCACAAGATTTGCAATAACACTTATACGGTCTCCCGATGCTACAGCCTGGAGAAACATCAAAAAGTATTTCATGGGAACTCTAATCATTAAAGGATACAAACTTCCACTTCAAGGAAAAGTGAAAGATGCTATTAACTATCACAACGGTCTCAAGCACAAGATTTGCAATAACACCTATACCATATCACCAATGCTAAATTGGTGAAGAACTTTTGGAACAACAAAAGAATAGAAATTCAAATTCAAGGACAGATAAATGTTTAGAAAACTTAATAGTACACCATGAGGAATACATCTTGAAGCCACAAGCTCATTGCGAATAGAAACAAAACATTGACAAAGTTCATTCATTGAATAGAAATTATTACTATTAAGTAAATTGTTATTAATTTTATTAATTTATTTTTATTTTTGTTTTTAGTGAAATACACATCGATGAAACCCATTGGACACTTCCACTCATTCCTAGGATGGTACCCAAGGTAATATGGATTCTTCATGGCTCAAGGCTGATGCAACATTGTACCCATTAAGAGCTCAACATGTCACTTGCTGGAATTGATCTTGGGTGGGGAGGATAACACTCCTCTCAATCACTTGGGATAGACCTAGTTGACATGTTACTAAGTATGTATTAGCAACCAATAAAAATAATTATGATGTTACAATCCCAAAAATAAGGAGCAACCTCTCCTTGCCCTGCCCTTCAATCATAAAAACAAAATTTTAAAGCAATCTAATTAATTATTTTGTCATTTTTTAAGGTCCAAAAGTTGGTCTAAGTGGATGTTAACAATCCTCATCATCGTATATATATAAAGGGAAACAAACCAATGGATTGAAAACCTAGGTAGAAAGTCAAATTGAACTCGGGCATAAATTGTGAGAAGAAGGTGCCACTACAGAGTCAACACATTGATAAATTGATTGCAGTCAAAATCACTAACACAGATATAGATGAGAATGCTAATGAACACGTTGGCTCTTTTAAATAGACCTCAAGCCATGAGGAACCACAATCAACAAACACCATGCAGGGTGGGAGCAAGCCTACTAGGAATTGCACCTAGTCGTCATGGCGACCATTGCTCCAAGTTGCCACTAGACCACAATACCCCACTAACCCGCCTCCTCCCCAACACATATCGAAGATGGAAAGGTCAAGCAAAGGTGAAGGAGAGAGAGCATGCAAGTGAGGGAAGCTTTTAAGCACCAAGAAGGTTTGATAACCAGGCCAGAAAAGACGTCACTCTCCATAATAGTGATAATGTTAAAAATATTTTTACATCTAGATTTAAGAAATGGTGTGATGAAGAATCATATGACAATAGAAATCAAGATACTTTAAGGAGGTGATCAACCCTAATGTAGATCAAAAGAATATGTATGTTTTAACTACTATAAAGAAGAAAATTAATTTTGTTAAAATAAGAACAACTCTTATGAGCTCTATAGTGAAACAAAGCATTGGACGATTCCTAAAACACTGTGAGAGAAAAGAATGTCATATTTGTGACACTAAGAGGGTTGAAGATGAAAACCACTTTCTTTTGGAACATCTAGTGTACACCCACATTAAATCACAATTTCAAAATATTTGTTACAACTCTAACCTTTTATCTCATCACAACTATGGTGATATAGAAATGTTTTTTTTTAAGCTTTTCAAGCACATAAGTAAAAAATTTAAGCAAACCAAGTGATTCCTTACCTTTTTAAGGTTCAATAAAACTAAGTTGGTTTCAATGGACATTGATAACCATCATCATCAATAAAATTATTATTTAAAAAATAATTTAAAAATATCCATTTTTTTAATGAAAATAAATATTATGATTTTTTTTTATTATAGAGATAATGTTGTGAAATACTTGTAATAGCTACATCTAAAACTACTAGCCATAATTTTAAAAAATAAAAAATAATCCTATTTCATATGCATCATGCCAGATTCCAAGACCTATTTTATTTTGCCAAGGACTATAAAAAAAATCTAGAGGGAAATAAATGAAGCATTATTAGTGTGTGAGGGAGAAAAATAATTTTCATAATGAAATGATAGAAAATGATAGATATTGGTTTATTGTGTTGAAGTATATTATTTGTTTATTAATTAAACAAGAAAAATAAATAATTAGGATTTTTTACATTGAGCAAATATTTTACGTAAAATTTAGACAAAACTCAATCTCTTTATTGTAAATGATTTTTGTTGTAAGCTAGTACCCACAGAGTTTCGAACTGGTGACCTATCACAAGGAGTACCTTAACAATACACCTATTCACCTCCTATTCTACACCCCATGGGCTCTATTTATTGTAAATGTTATAAATGAAGGTAATGTAATTTATATTTACACTTTTGTTATTTTGTCATCAATTATGTAATATTCTAAATGTTTGAAGATTTTTATAACATACTTATTACACAAGTATTAAATTTTTTTTAATAGGATTTGGTTGTCAATTTCAAATATGTTGAATAAAAACTAGCAAGTCATACAATAAACACATCCTACAAATTCCATGTAAGGGAGGAGCGTGCCCTCTAGGATTTGAACCTAGGTCATTGTCACAACAACTGTCCCAATTTATCACTAGACCACACACAACGGACTTTGAAAGGAGAAACATGGTGGGGTACTTTGATCAACTTCTATGGGCACGGGTAAGTTATGATGTTTTTGTGAAATACCATCATTCTACAATAATATTGTGCTAATAAAATATTAAAACAAAAGTATATACATAAAGAACTGAATTATTAGAAGGTGTCGAGGGAGTGGGAGGGTCTGAGTTGATGCTTATTCCTACTAGGGTTTTGACTTCATGTTGGGGGTCGATCTGTGTCTAGAATATCCTACGCATATCCCTGTATGGGTCAACTTCTTCTGAGGTATTGGATCCTGGTCCTTTCGCAACTTCTTTTGATATAGGCCTAGCATCCTCCTTAGGATTTTCTATAATAATAGGGGCAAAACAAACTTCCAAAAGCTATTTTTTAGATTATAAGGCCTTCATATATAAATGAATCACCCTTTAAGATATCTTTAAAAAATAATTTAGTCAACGGCTAAAAACTTTCTCCTTTTGCAACACCTTGATACAAATCTTACAAAGTCAAAAGTAGTCAATCCTTTGAAAAACCAACCTCTAAGAGCACAAACACAATCGAGAATACTCTTATGATGCAACAACTTCCCAATAATACCTTGTAGTAGCTATGACTTCAGGGTCTTCAAACCTTAATATTTGGTACCATATTGGAATTTAATAACAAATTTAATGATCAACCCGATAGCTCCACATTGGAAAGGAGAGAAAAAGACACCAAAAACATATGTTGTATATTGAAAAATATCATAAAGAATTAATTATAATAAATGACATTACTTCATATATGAATGAATCTCAAAAACTTTAAGAAGTTGGAAATACTCAACACATCTTAAGAGTGAACAACGATATGAACAACTCAAGTTCCAGACATTACAAATGACTAAATAACTTTTCAATCTATAGCATTTAATCTTTCACAATCCTCCTTAAACCAGACCACCCCAATATGGTCAAATCCCATTGAAGTGGACCCATTAACCTCAAAGTCCCTAAAAAGTTGGTTTTACACATATTCTAACAAATAAAAGCATAGAAAGAAAATACACTTATAGAGTTATTTTAAAGGGTAAGGCAACTTGTTCTCAAAATATTTCGATAAAGCTCAAATACCCCAAGTTCTTGAATTATTATCACGCACTTATGAAATTAACAAGAAATAATTAGCTTAAAAATAGTGAGAATATGTATTTAAGGTTGCCAATCTCCAAAAGGTTAAAGCTATAATAAACCCTAAAAGTAGTAAGACATTAGTTAATCAAAAAAACAAAAAAAACCATACTTATGAAAACACATAGTTTGGTTTATAGAGCCATTTCTTCAACATTCAAATACATGAAGTTAATGAAAATTAACTATGTAAAACTTTGAATTTAAAATCTGTTATAAAAACCAGCCAATTTATAGTAGTAAGAAACATGAATTTAACTGAAATCTAGAATTATGCAAGTGACATAATGACACATCCAACTTAACAAATATAGATGTGATGTTTCTTTTCAATATGTGCATAAGTTTTTTTTTAGAATTATAAACTCTAAAAAATAGATTTTAATATGGTGTTTCCTTGTTTTCTTGGCAAATTTTCTTTTTCTTTATTTTTTTTCACAAGTTTGAAATAGATCATAAATAATTAATATTTTTAATGATTTAATAATCTATTACAATTATTTTCTCTTTCTTTATATTTTTTTATGAGCTTGAAATAAATCATAAATAATTAATGTTTTTAATGATTTAATAATCTATTACAATTATGAAGTATAAGGGATTTTTCAAAAAATTTCATTCCATAAAATGAATTTATTATTTCTAAATTGATCATTAAATTATTGTGTTCGTACAAACCAGTGAAAACCAATTTAATTAATTTTATTATATTTATTTCATTTTATTTTTGTCATTTCTTATACTAAGGATAATTTCATTACTTTGCTGTAAACTTCATGTGTTATTTAGTTCAAATTTCTATTACAAAATAACATTTGATTCAAATACAATAAATTCATTATTTTGATGAAAGGTTAATGCCTTATTTGCCTCAAATTTCTTTGGTAATTGGGGGCAAATTAACTCAAATAATAATATAGTATATATGACATTATTATATTACAATATAACATTTAACACATTTAACTCAAATATAGTAATCATGTCATAACATATAATTCTCAATATTAAGATTTTTGGAATAATTCAAAGAGATAAGTAGCATATCCTTAAAAATGGGAAGGCAGCGCCAAAGCTTTACGGAGGTCTTGTTGTTTGGTTCTATTGAAATGTGAATATCTAGATAAGAAAAATGTAGTGAGTACTTGAGAGGAATGACAAATTATTTACCAGTATTTCGCAAATAGGGCCATACTTGAGGGGCCTAAACTCAAGTGTAAAGTGTTTCAAAAATACTGATTTTGCTTTTCACAGGAGGTAAAAGAATGCAGCATAACAAGTTCAAAGAGAAAATGGGAACTTATTGATATGGAGGTTATTTGTTTTAGCAATTGACTTGTGATTGAATGCTTGTGGAGTCATTCCTTAGTACGGACCACATCAATGACCTACATCAATACGAGGTTTGGTTTGTCTCAATATGTGGGGGATCAAGGTTGTCTCGCTTCCTTTTCATGTTTTGGTTTTGCCACTTGACACCCTTGAAGGTGTGTTTATCTATTTCTCAAGATAAGGCAAACTTTCTTGAGTGAATTTCCTCTCCTTTTGGTCCATTGTCAAAATATTTTCGATATCAAGTAACTAGAAGTTCATCTCGTAGTCAAGTGACTCTATTTCTAAGTTATTGACATTGTGAAGGGGGAATGGTCAAGTGACTACTATTTTTAAATGGCCTCATTCTCTCTAAAGTCAATTGAGTGACATTCAATCTCACAAAAAAAAAAATGTGAATACCCATGGAGATTTCTTAATGGAAATTGAAGTAGCTACATTGCAAAAAAGGACAAGCACGTCACATGTATGAATTGAACTTAAATAAGATAAATAATAACATTTTGTATTAACTATCAATAAATAAAGCCATTGCCCTCGGATGCGGGTGACAACAGAGGACACGGCAGAGCACAACTGGATGACAGTGCCTCGGGATCCCACGCACCCCACCCCATTGACATTAGCCGCCATGTCCCCATGCCATCTGTCATCACTGAGCTTGTTGGAGGCGCTCTCGATTCTATGGAGGCCCTTCATAACTGTAAAGCGACGTCAAGTCGCCAACCTCATTAACTCCCCATCCCTCGACATCCCCTCATGCAATCTGTCCTCCATCATCCCATGGATCCTCTGCGTGTGAGACTCTGACAGCCTGCTAGCTAGCCTCACCAACTCCCCCTCAAAATTCGGTCTCGGCCTCACTGACCTGCATCTTTGCTTGCTGTGTTCTGCTCCTGTGCTCTCACCACCTAGCTTCTGGTTTTCCCTGCGTCTCGTGCACAATGGGAAGACCTAAAGGTTCTAATACTAGCAAGAAGAAGGCAACCCAGAAAGGGAAGCAAGGCAAGACAGGATACAAGGCAGAAATTTCCACCCCTGTTCGTTTTTTTATCGATAACTGGGAGGCCCGTCTCATCGTCGACACACTCAACAACAGAGACCCAACCCAGCACTGGGATCCTTACTAGTTGGCAAAGAATATGTTGGGAGATCTAATGGAGGACATGCTCACAAACTGGGCCTCTGCTAGGCTTGCAACTCAGTCTCTCAGTGCCTCTCTGCCAAATATGGCTGCCATTTTGCATAATCTGGAGAATGCCTTCGGTTGGGACTCTTATGCTCCAGCACGCCACCTCCGCTGTGATCTTGGACCCCAAAGCACTGCGCCGAGCCCCTCCCCTTCGCCATCTGCAGCTAGACAGGAAAATTCTTGGCCCTTGGCTCCCACCTTCGGCACTTAGGCTTACTCTCCCGACTCCACGCATGGCTTTGGTACTCTAGCCACCTCCCTTGGTCTTGGCTCTCTGGCCACCGCGCGGAGCTACAAGGTCACTCCACCTAGCAACTTTGCCTCGTCTTCCGGTAGGGCCAACCCTCCGGGACTTTGGTCTCCACTCCAGGCAAGGCTCAGAATCTCTCGGCTGGGTTCAACTCGGTTCAGCTCTGCAACAACTCTTAGAAGGGAAAGGACCCTCCCCGCCTGTCCTTCCCCATCCCCTCCACGCTCAGGCCAATTCTTGCCAAACGCACAAGAAACGAGTCGGATGGCGGCTTCTCTACATTCAAAAAGACTCCCCCCCTGCCTATCAAGCTGCCTATTGGTGACACTCGGACCTCTGCGAGGAGCTCCCCTGGGCCTTCTGCGTGAGACGAGGATAACGACAACTGCTACAGCTGCCCCATTCTCGAAGAAATTCCATCTGATGCTGAGGCGCCCAATACTGTTGGTTAGCATGGTCCTTTGCTGCTCTCTTTCCTGTTGTTTTTGGTTTTTTGTTGACCAACAGACTCTCTATTTGTATCTAGCCCCCATGGCTTCGATGTCGCACCCTGATATCAGGGTTTTTTTTATCTCTCTCGGTCTGTATGACCTGCATGTCTATGGTTCTCATAGGTTGATACTGTTAAAACCACCTCAGTTTGTATTTTCTACTGTAATTTTACCACTCTCGACTTAATAGAATTTGCAAATATTACAAAAAAATAAATAAATAAAGCCATTGCAATTTTACTACAATGTGATGAAGGAAATCCCTCTACTCTATATTGATCGTTGTGGCTAGTTAAGAATTCTCAATATTATAGGTTATTTGTGGATTGAAATCAGCATAGGTTCATCTTAACTCTAGTTTTATCATGGGTTGAGAGGAATCAAATCATGTGTAATGTTCAAGGATAAGTATTTGCTTCATATGTACAATTTATGCATTGTTTTATTTGTTTTTATAATTTATCTATGGTGTTTTAATAGAAGATCTTCTATGTTGATAATGCATGTTTAATTGGATTTATATTGTTAAAAGCAAAGAAAAAACAAAACATTGTGTTTGTTATAAGTTTATTAAGTGGTTGATATATTGTATGTGAGAAAAATCATGGATAGGTTTTTTTACTTATGTATTTTATTTGGGAACGGTCATGGATAGGTTTTTTAGTGATATATGATATATTTTATGTGAGAAAAGTTATGGATAGGTTTTCTCATTGCATTTACAAAGGGTTTTTCATTATTATATAATGTATTAATGAAACTCATTAGAGATCAAATGGTATATATGTATCCCATGACCATGGAAGAGTGATGAGCATGTTGTAAATGGTATTGAAGTTTGTGTTTTGAAAATTTTGAAAGAAATTGGTAGTGTTGATAATAAGTGTTTGTGAAAATTTGAAAGAAATTGGTAGGGTTGATAATAAGTGTGGAAAAATTTGAAAGAAATTGATATGTTGATAATAGGTATTTGGATAAAAATTTCTTAATATAAACAAATATTATCATGATTAAGAAAGGTGATGATACAACCATGTTAATTAAGGTAAATTTATTTGTTAAGAGGGAAAGTTAAAATAGTTTAAAATGAATAGTCTTGATAAACATTTATTAGTGAAGTGAATTTGATTTTAACAAAAATAAGTCAGTTTTTTTGGATTTAAAAAAAATCCAATAAATAACAATAATATTGAGGATTTTTATCATAACTTTATAACAAAACTTTGAACTTTTCTTCCTTCAAAATTGGGGAGGTAAGAGACTCTCTTATCCCTTTAGAGTTACATCATAATATATTAAAATTATAAAATTATAAAAAATATTGCATCGTAATAAGGTGAACAATAAATCAGCATAGATCCATTTTAAACCGAGATCTAAGGGATCTAATTTTTTTTATGTTAAATTTTTTACACATCAAGAATTTTTTTTAGTTTATGAACTGAATTTTTTAATTACTTTTATTTTTGGTAAATTATGAATCAACATTATATATAACTTATAAGTCAACATGAATTTTTTTAATTACTTTTTATTTTTTATGTTAAATAAATTAGTCATTATTATAACAATCACTATACTTAATTCTTAATTGATTAAAAATATGTATACTTAATTCTTAATGGACTAGAAATAAGATCATAACAAACTTTGTTATATAATCAAATTAGAATTTTTCTTTGTAAAAATACATTTCTATACTCCCAAAGAAATATTAGTGCATATATATTGTTTTATGTATTGCTACATATCTAAGTTACACCGATAGGTGTTTGTATCTTAGAATTTGGGGTGGACTACCATTTATGATTTTCCTAGATTGAAGGAGGATGGGACAAGTGTACTGTCCAGATTGATTTTATGGTCGTCGTTCAAAATTAGAAATAAACAAAAATAAAAAATAAAACTGGTAGTCGATGCATGGATAACTCGTATCTCATGCATGCATGGATAACAGATAGTGACAAACAACCCATTTAACTAAAGAAAGTAACAGCTAGCTAAGGCCGCATAGACAACAATTGATTACAACTAAGCATGGAGAACAAGTAACAAAAAACTTGTCCAGGGCACTTAACTTGTGACCTATCGGTGTTCACCAGCCACAAATTAAGTGGTTGTACTAGTTAATTTCATATAGGATTAGATCAGGTTCAAAACCAAGCCCATATATGTGATGTACTTGATATTGTTTTTCTAATAACAATCTACAAAGACATGTTTGAGTGTTTGTTAAATCATGATCTATCAATAACCTTTGAATCAACTCTACCCTTCAAGGTGATTGGAAATCGATTTCCTGAAGCACATTTGAGTGAAGGTCCATTTTTGGATGCCTCTTTTTCTTTTCTCTTTTTTTATTATATTACTTTGCTATTCATCCCTTTGAACTTTGAATTAAGAGTAGCCAAGGTTCCCCATAGAAATGGACCCCTCAACTTATTGCCCCACCCCACATAGATACTTTGCGCTGGAGTGCGCCTCCATGCATAGTAGACTAGTGCAGATACAGAGTGAACACTGTGGTCCTGGCCAACAGTTAAAAAAAAAGGACTGAAGCTTAGCTTTGAAATTGTCGTTTAATCATCGCATTGGCCTTGCATCTGTTGCGACGAACGTGTGGTGCACGCATGCCAATGTTGTGATCGATGAGAAATGAAAGCAAGCTTTGCAATTATGGTATAAGATTCATTGTAGATAGAGAAAGTCCAAAGTGCTCATTACCAGATCGCAAATCCATTTATCCTTCATCACGTCAAATCTGCAAGCTATTACACAATGGATTGCGATCACTTGTTGAGTTTGGCGATATGTTGAACTTGAGAATGGTAGTATTGTATTGAGCAAGAACATGGTGACGATATGCAGTGGCAGAAGTTCACCTCTTTGGTCGTGTGGCATTGCCCAACTTCGCAATTAATGATTTGGTTTTGACTGCATTAGCAATTTTCAATTTATAATAGTGTTGTATAAAAAAATTTGTAAGGGGATTTGAACTTGTGATTTTCCATTTACAACTTCTCATTTCATTTGCTCATTACCAATTGCTTTAGCATGTTGCATGAATATTAAATGAAAGTTCAGCCTATAATTATATTTTAATATAGTCAAACATTATCAACCATAAACCAAACTCCACTTGATATAACCTCTATTAAACATGGTAATACAACATAATCATTCAAAGTTATAGTAATTGAACACTAGTAAACCAAAATATACTCATAACAAATATTTCATTTATCACTTTATGATTAATAATATTTAATTCATAATCATTCTTAAATTAGTAGACTTATAACAAATAATTTGACATATAATTATGTTTTATAATATACCATATAGGCAATCAATCATCTCTATAGTTAATATCATTAATTCAATTAAAATTAATTAAATTATAACATTAATAAAATTATTTAGATCATTAATTTTGTTTTTATAATTTTTTTAAATATTATTTATCCACTATATATATATATTTTTATTATGACTCTTTGTTAATGTACTCATGACAAATATTTCATTTATCACTTTATGATTAGTAATATTTAATTCATAACCATTCTTAAATTAGTAAGCTTATAACATTAATAAAATTATTTAGATCATTACTTTTGCTTTTATAATTTCCTTAAATATTATTTATCTACTATGTATATATTTTTTATTAGGACTTTTTGTTATAAATATGGAAAATATCTTTTAATACTCTATATATTAAAAATATTATGAATACTATATATTAATAACATTAAATAATATATTGTTTTGAATCTATGCTTATATGTTAATATAACATAAAGATGAATATTGTTATATATCACAAAATTATTGTTTTCACCCTATGTCCATGCACAAAGCGCAAAGGATAACTATTAATAACCACAGTAATACTAATATTAATATGTCTGTATAAGTTTATAGGAATATACATATTAATAATGTTTTTAAATATAGAATTTCATAAATACATGCCTATTGACATATACCAAACACATTAATAGTATTATTAATGTGGTTGTTGCTATTTTATGTTGAGAACAAAAAAAACTTCATATGCCTCTCTAACAATTGTACTTTTGGTTGCCAAGATCCACGGGCCCCCAAAAATTGTCATTTGCAACCCCAAATTGTTTCTAAAAAACACTATTATCATCAACAAAATTATCATTTCATCTATGGGGGGGACAGGGATTTAAATACTTGGCAAGGGAAAACCTAACTAACATTGATAGATAAAGATCCATGAGATGTCAACAATAATGCAGTAAAATTAACAAATGCCAACAAAGTCTCTAAATTGGCTATCAAAGATAAGAAGCAATGATTATGACTGGTCTAGGGTTATCTAATGCATATATGCATCATATAGACATTTCAAAGTCTTCCAAGTACATCTAGGAAGCATTGAATGAATCGTTTCAGTTATAAACTAGCAATGCCACAATGACTTTGAAACAAAGATTGTTTAGGCTAAAGGATGGAAGAAGGTGATAGCAAGGTACAACACATTAGTAAGTTAGGCTAAAGGATGGAAGAAGGTGATAGCAGGGTACAACACATTAGTAAGTTTTGTGAATCAGTTCACTAGTATAAAATTTAAAGTGGAAGATGATGATGCTAAAGTTATTTTGTTAAATAGCCTGCCTACTAGCTATTCAAAAGAAATATTTACTTTGAGGAAAATAGAAAATAGTATGGAAAGCTCGATTTCTTCCATGCTTGATGAAGAGCGCAAGATTAAAAGAGATAAATTTATAATAAAAAATAATATTTTTGAAACACAAATCCACCTTTCAAGGAAAATAAACATGAGTCGACCTTCAAAGAAGACACCGAGTATTCAATTCATAAGGAACGAATGGTGATAGATGAATGGTCATCCACCTACTTCTCATGGTACCACCTACTCTAGTATTCAGTTCATATGAGTGACTCCATGAAGGAACGAAGCCCTACTCTAGAAAATTTTGAAGTTCAACAAGTTGATTATAGAGGTGAGTACATCCTATATGGCTTGAAGGTGTTTGAAGACTCACCTAACGACTCCTTTGATATGGACATGAGATATGATGGTGATATGTTTTTAATATTTCATATCAGCTTTTCAATTGATGATTTTGGAAGTGAAGAAATGTGGCATCATTACGAGAAAGGTTGGATGTCAAAAATTATAGACTTTTGGATTTCTCAAGTATTTTGAAATATTCAAATGAGCCCCCTCCTCAAAAATGGTTCAAGCATGTTGTGAAATTCCATGGACACCTTCATCTATCCATACAACATATTAAATCCTTCATTGGACTAATTTACAATCTCGATATTTCTCATGAGGTCATCATGATGAAAATGTTTGTATTTACCTTGAAAGATTATGCATTGGATTTTGTTTGATGATACGGTAGCCCAAAGGAGATATCTTCATTTTTAGGTTTAATCAAAGAATTTCATAGTTTTGGGATCCTAGTTACAAAGATGAAATTCAAGTTGAAGATCTTGATGCTCATGCGGTGCTTGATTCCTTCCATGAAAAGAATAAGGAGATACAAGATCACATGTTTTAATGCATAATAACACTTTGGAGGCACTAGTGGCTGAAATAGAGAAAAATATTAAAGCATTCAATACCCTCCTTGTCTCCCATAAAAGGAGCAAGTTATGGATCAACCATTGAAGATCAATTTCACGAGGAGCATGTGGATGACCAACTTTTTTTCATGACATCAACCACTTATGCTTAAAATTTCAAATTTGGATGAGAAGTTTGGAGCAATGGAAAACCTAATTGCAACACATCATGAAGATTTTTCCATTGAAAAAGAAGCATTCCATCTTGTTCTCGAAGAAACAACTTGTGATTACGATGTTCACTTGCATCATGAGGACATTGAAAAGGCCATCATCATAGATTTCAAGGAGGGCAAGAGTTTGATCAGTTATGTTCCTTTCCAAAATTATGAATCTGATGATGAATCCCTTAATGATTTGAAAATAATAATGTGGTTAAAAAACCCTTAACGAGGATGAGAAAAAACAACAAATGTTTATGCTAACTCATGTGATAAACACAAAATCCAATAAGATGATGATGTGAGCCTCTTTTTGTGATTGAGAGATATAGATGGGATGTGGATCATTAATTTTTTCATGGAGATCCTATCTATGACATGGATAGTGAACACTAAATGAAAGAAAATCTTATTTCTAATCAACAATGGGAGCCATTTCATGGTGCATAAAGAAGAAATTGTAGGTCTTATTGCCTTGTCTATTGGACAACCAAAAGGTGTTGAGGCATGTTATGCACTTTAGCAATGTTGTATAACATCTAGGTGTCCTCATCAATGGCAGAGATTTCTTGCAACATAAGAAGAATTGCCAGAACATTACATATGCATAAATTAACGATTAATCTTTTCAGTTTATACCCTTTATATGTGCAAAAAATCAAGAGGATGTCTTTTAAGGCTAAAATATGTTTAGGGCAGCAACTTACACAATCTTTGGTGTTTTGCAAAAAAAACAACTTTTCAAAATAATGTATCAATCTCTAGATCATGAGCTGATTTACGTTTTCAAAACTGATTTGTTATGGCATGCATCATGTGGAGATCTAATAATGGGTAGCAAACAAGGGAAACAATCTCAACCCTTATTGTTTGAGGGTATGACATGTAATTTTCATGACAACCAAGGAGGATGGATGTTGGGGAATGTAGATCCCTTTTTAGAGAGGCATATGCTGGTCGTGGAAGTGATTTGTTGTTTGATGACGCTTCACATAACGAAGGTGATGACTATATCAATGCTATCCAACATTGGATAACGCATGTAGCGATACATGCCAACCTTGGTGTGAATTTGATGTTTACTTTCATCTTTAGGAGTTCACTTCAATGTTCAACCATATAATAATAGAGATTCCAATTACTCATTACAAGATGTTTAATCTAGCTTTTTTTGGCTTATTGCCAAACACAAGGGGAGATCTCATGTTATTGATGAGATGATACAGTGGTTGCATTGAATTTATGATTTCACTAGCATTTGCATCTTCCTATGGTAAAGAAGGGTATGGAGAATAAGCTCAATCTTCATGAGCATAAGGTTTCATTTCTATGTTCTATTTGGAATTTTGGGCCACCCTTAAGTATGAGTAGTTAGATGGACATTCTCAAGTTTTTGTAATGAGTTGAAATTGAAAACCTTAGTATTGTGTGGCAAGGAAGTGAAACTTTAGATCCATTCCATTACAAATAGCCAACCCTTTGATTCACCTTGCAGGTACAACATACATTATGGAATTCTTACACTCCATAAAGGAGTGCGATCCCCATATGGAGCCAGTTGTTATCCCCTTGAAAATGCATCATTCATTTTGAACTTTTATGGGTCTTCCTTCTCTCACTAAGCATAGCACAGGGCGCCTGGAATTTGTGATGTACCCAAGTGAACTAAGCACAAAATTTGTTGTGATAAGTTGCTTCTGTTGGTTTGGTGTTGATTGAGTATTTTAGACAAACAACTTGTTTTACATTGATTTATGACTTTCTTAAGCAACATGTAATTCCATTATCAATTCGTCAAACACTTTGCAAATCATGGATCAAGAATGAAAGAGAACATTGGCTTTACTCAGGTGATAATAGTAACTAAAGGCTGTCATGGCAACTACCAAATACAATAAAAAGAAACCTGGAAATGTGATGATGCCAATGTTCACTTGAATTTTGTTGAAGATGAAATTCGTCTCCTTGAGATTCATCCCTTCCTCCACAAGCTAGACGGACTACTGGTCAATTCAATCCCTTCCACAAATTTATGGTTGCTTTCAACAGAAGGTATGGGCCCCCTCTTCTACTGAACTGGTTGCCTCTTGAGTGTGGCTCCCTACAACTTTGACCCAGTTGTAATGTAGTAGATCGTGGGTGGATTGGGCTCATCCCTTGTTCCTCAACTCATCCCTAGCTCAACAACTTAGCCTTCTCAATTGAATCGGCCTCTACAGCAATAAATACGGCCACTATTGCAGCGACTCAGACTCCCTTGTAGTAGATAGACTATGCCTCCACTAATTCGTCTATCCTCTTAACAGATGCAGTCGGCCCTCCTGGTTTCGACCACCTTGGATAATGCAACTTATCCCCAAAGTTGGAAATCGATCCTCCACAGATGATGATGTTTTGATCTAGAGAAATCGTCCCCCACAAGATAACAGTTGTAACATATGAATTTGGCCTCTTAACCGTTCAATGCGTAGTTTAGCTAGGGTAGATGTCTCACTACCGAAACTAAGAAAGAGATGGAAGGGTTTTTCCAAACCCCAATGAAAACTCTAGAAAAAACCCCCATACGCTCACAAAATCAATATTCAAATCAATCATCCCATAATGGAAGAGTGCCTCCTCTTTAATCTTCTTTTTAAGCCCAATACCATGGGTCATCCAATACCACTAAACCACTTTTGTAAGCAAATCTTCTTTTTTAAGCTAAGTAGCACTACTATGACTATAGCCTATGGGAGTCTAATAGGCTACTCCATCATCCTTGTAGGCAACATCAAGCAGAAGGGGACATCACAGAATTCAATAGCAATTATAGCTTGATGGAGACTTTTTCAAGACAACATTGATGGACTATAAGAGCAAAAAGAAATCCCTATAACAAGAATGCCCTACCTTATTTGGGCTCTAGAGCATGATTTATGGCAAGTTAAGGGGTCAAATACAATAAAAACATGAACACCTCACCTTGGGAAATCCAAAGCAAAAATGCCATAGCTTGGGGGAGGCACAAGTCATGATAGCTGACAATGAAGATAAGGTAAGATCATTTTATTAATGTCCAACAAATTACCACTAAGTAGGTCAATGGGACTGTGTAGTACCAAGGAGCAATACAAAGTGGGAGCGTAAAAGTAGCTCCTATAAAAAGATAAAAATCATAACTCAAACAAACCCTAGATCTATAAGAGAAGAGCCAGTCTCGGAGAAAAAAATATACAAGGAGATAGATGAAGGGAGTTGGTCCAAAAAAAGGAGAGTGGATCCAAGAACTGTAATCCAAGAAATGGTGATGGTGAAACTGTAAAGGGCCCCTGGAAGTACTAGAAACACTGGAAGTAGTGGAGGCATTGGAAGTACCAGAAACACTGGAAGCAGTGGAAGCATTGGAAGTACCTCTCCTACCATCAAAGGCCCACTGAAGGAAACTCAAAATAGTACTATGTTTGGAGGAAGAGCTAGAAAAAGTACTGCAATGAGGCGTGCGTCGCTGCCTGGAGGAAGCAACTTGATGTTGTCCCTGTTAATGGTGTTGGTCAAAGGTAGAGGTGGCCTGACGTGTCCTAACTGAACGGTTAAGGTCTATGCCACCATCTGTCTATCTCTTAGTGCCCCTGGAGGAAGGAAGCACTGGAAAGAAGGAGGTGATACTCTGCATGTAGCCTGGTCTCGACTAAGAGTGTTCCTGAAGGGTGAGGGAGCGAATCTGAAGAGTCTCCTGCAAGTACAAGGCTAGACATCTATGATCAGTATATCTAAAGAATCTAGCTAAAGTTTGAAGCTTGTTGAGAAGAAGGTCCCTGAAAAGGCAATGAAACCGCCTGCGGATCTCGTAGTAAATAGGAATGCCCTAGCTTGGAATACTATTTAGTCAAAGGAGATCAGTTGATGACGAACATTCCACTTCAAGGGAGCATTCTAGTGGCTTGATCACAAATCTACCCCTTGCAAGAGGTATGCTTGGTGCAAAAGTAGCTTCAAGAGCATTGTTAAGTGACGTTATGGGGCATTACATGTTTGAGGTGCACTCCACATATTTGCAAGCATGTTTCACTATTGAGACATTTGAGGCAATGACACTCGATTTGAGGCATGTTCTACATATTTGGAGGAGAGCCCTTTGCATGAGGAAGCACCATATAGCATGGATGGCATGCTCCAAGCCGCCCCCCCCCCCCAAAAAAAAAAAAAAACGCACTTTATAGAAGTAGAATGATAGCATATGGAAAGCGAACCTATGTAAAAGGTAAAAGAGGTCCTAAATTAATCTTTTGACCTATAAGTTTTTTTAAAAAAAGGATCAAATGTGAAAACATTTTCATGCTAGAAGAGGAGTGTTACAATTCATGAGGACTCTCCAAGTGGTGTACTAGGGTTCAAGAGGCTCTAAATTATATAAGCCATCCCTAGTTGGGAGGACATGGTTTTTGGATTAATATATCATTTTCTTCACTAAAACCCTAAGAGGCACAACCATAATTTTAGAGAATAGAAGCCCATAAATAGAAGAGAATTTTATTTGCTAGTGGCATGGTTATTTGTTTGGGAGATCCCTTGGAAGCTTAGTTGAAGATCTATTAGGAGGAATAAGTTAATGGACACTTCAATGTGAGGTTTTTCAAAAAAAAATCTTGGGTTGATTTGATGGCTAGAAATTACTAGCACGGATCTACTGGAATAATCTTTGTAGAAGGGCATTTTTACTATAATAAGAGGGCATTAGGGTTGTGCTTAAACCCTCCCTTCATCCTGTAGTAATCATTGTCTTTATTGAGGAACGTTTGCTACTATAACATCTTGATTAGGGTCGTTCACTCTATTTTGAGAGTTTCCCTGGTTTGAAGGTAAAGTGGCACATTCAAAGCCCTCTTGATTTTTGTCTAAAATCACCCCTGAAGGATTATGTATTATTGATTGTTTGATCTATAAAAAAGGCTTCCTACTCTTGTCTATTTCTCTTATGATTTCATATGTGGTTGTCCTTTAATTATCATGGTTGCACATTATTACTTAGCTAATTTTGTATTAGTTGTGAATAGCATCTTTCAAAGATCCCTCCTTTAACTTTTTGCATATTGAAGTGAATCCATGTGATTGGCTAAACTATGTTTCTAACAACATAACTATGCCTTCTTCCATACAAGTTCGAACCCAATGATTGTCGATCCTGACACCATCGCCCAATTTGATAGGCATTGGTCTTGGCAATCCACCATCCCTTGAATTCTAAAGAATATCACAAACACCTTTTATAGGGTTTTCCCTTTGTGTCGGAAGAGAGTTGAAGATGAAGAGTTGTGGTATAGTGGACAACTCTTCCTAACTACCCCTAGGATTGCACTTCATTTAAGGACTTGAATATCTTTGAGTGTAGGTTTGAGAGGCACCATGAAGCAACCAAGGAGATAATTTCTCAATTGAAACATTGTCATCCAGCATGTCATAATACAGTCTCACAATCTCAACTTCCTCTATAATAGTATCCATTGGATCCATATTATACGACACTTAAGTTGCCTCTATAACACTTTGCAATGTTGTACACTCCAAAGCACTCTACAAAATCTTCGTCTTCTCTTTGCACTTGCCAATCTCATGCATCACATAGATTGACAGAGAGGGTGTGTTTAAGTTATTTGCAGTGCTTACAAGTTCCAAGAGACTAGGAACATTACAGGTGACATTCTTGGCATTGACATTGGCATAGTGGAAAGTATTCAATGTCATATGGGTGGTAGGTTCACTCATGAACTAAGTTGCAACACAACCGATCTCACCAAGATTTACTAAGGACTACAGGAAATGACATTCAATCTCACACACTAACCATTCAAGCGCTTCCTTTTTAAAACATTACACGTGTATCTCACTCATATGCTCCCAATGAAAACAATGAAGAAGATAGTGACATTCTTTTGAGCTTCAATACCCTATCTAGTCATCACTACGGACAACCATAAGTTTCTCTTGAAGCCTATCCAATGATTCTACATATGATCTCAATCAGGGATATTCTAGCAAAGTCTACTATGTTCAAATAACACATTATATAATTACCAGTAAAAAGTGAGATTGCTCCATCTACATTTACATCTCATCTATATGAAACTAGATAGGATTGGCAATATATAACACATTGGCTCACAGGGTATCACTCTGTGGATAATAAGGCCACTCATCAAAGGGTTATTGAATGATCATAAACGATATTCCTAGAAAAATATTTGGGAAATAAAATTTGAAGTGCCCTTAAAACTATTGCATAATATAATAATATTGTTTTCCAAAATGAGTTGTATTTCCTGGATTATTCCCCGAGTTTGTAAACTATCCCATGCAGGTTGTATGCATTTGTTTTTCCATATCTTCTCTATCAATCTCCACTCAAGAAGCACTCTCCATAACTTCACTCTTACCTTCTCCCATATTTACTTCCCTGCCGCTGCTAGTGTTTTCAGTTTTGGTTACTTTCATTGGGTACATTTTCAATTTTGAGGTTTGGATTATTTTTACCGGATTCATAATTTTCCAATAATTTTATCCACATTTCATGGTTATCAATGATTTTATCTATGCAGTTTAGCTTGCTTTTATATATTCTGTCCAAAAAACAATATTTTGTCCATCAAAAGGGCTGTTGTGGCCACGCTAATTATACCCATGATATTTGCAGCTATTAAATTCAAAATAGGAACCAGAAATATCATGGACCAATTTTGGCTCTAATACCAATGTGATCTCCTGAAGATGGACTCACTTTGTTAGTCCAAAACGTTGGGTTTTTAAAAAACTTATAACAGGCTTTTCCAGCTTCGTCCAAATGTTATAAATGTCGTTCAAGTAAATTCAAAATATGACCCTGAAAAACAAATTGCTTGTTCTTATTATTATTACTAAAATTATATATTATGCTTATTTATGATTTATTAATGTACATAACAAGACAACTACCAAAACCATAACAACATTAAGTCCAAGTGCATTAGAAGGAAAGGGAATCAAACTGGCTGAAGATAAGGGGATGTAGATGTTCCACTTGGCCTAACAAGTAACATTTGTTACAAAAAGATATCACTAAAGGTGAGTTCAATCTTGGAAAGCATGACAACACTTACACAGAGGAACTTACACTTGACAATTATTAGAATAAAAAAGGATGGCCACTTAATATTTTGCATGCCAGAGCGTGATTCCAGAAATGAAATTAACAATTTTTCTTTCTTCAAATCTTACACATCTTCATAACTTTATATGGAGAAATTGTTGACAAAAGTTACAGAATCACCAAGGCACCACTATAAATAGGGTTCTCTTTCTGCTCAAGCAATCTTCAGTCGCTGCATTCATCCAGATGCCTGGTCTTCCCAAATCAATTTAGATATTTCATTCCAGTTTTTGGAGCCACTTCAACTGTACATTGCAACAGAATTTATTTGAGGAAAACTACACAAATCAATATTCTTGATATCAAAATGCCTCATAATTCACAGAAACACAATGGCATACCTTCCATGCATACATCACAAAAAAGGCCAAGGTATCTGCTGACCAGACCACAGAAAATGATCTCCAATAAAAGGGCAGAATAACATTGATAAGTGGTATGAGAAGGAAAAGATAGTTCAGTGCTTCTTTTTCTTCCTTTGAACAGTCACGTGCTCGTAGAGAAGGAATTGCTACAACCACAAAACAGAGACAACTAAACACAAACATTACTAAAATATACAAATTTGGAAGTGCATTTTGCAAGAGAATTTTAATCTCCATCATCTTACACTAGGAGTACAAATTTACCAGAAGCAAGATATAAAACAAAACACTTAAAAACTAGCAAAAAATGAGTTGCAATCTGAAGCATTCTAAAGTAGATATATAATCCTAAGTTTAGCTGAAACATCTAGGAAAAGAGGGGGATACACTGTTTTCTGTTTCGGAAACTGAAATGGAGGCGATACAGCACTGAAAAGTTTCCAAGTTGCCATTTCCAAGCCGTATCCAAAGGAAATGTTTTCAAGCCGTTTCCAGCCATTTCAGCATGATCCTGAAACGTTTCAGCTGCTACAGGACAAGTTTCCAACCAGGAAAAAAATTGATTTTTTGACATGAAAAAAAAACAAATAAATAACCCTAAAGGCAAATTATGAAACCCTACCCCTAAATTGAACCTCAAAACTTAGATATAAATCCTTGAAGCTTATAAATCACAACCAAAACCCAAACCCTAAATTGATGAATGGCAATCTGAATTTTTATGTCTTATGGTTTTTAAATTTTCTTATTGTATTTTTCCAAAAATGATTGAGGCATACTTTTAGTTCAAAAAACCACTGATCTTTGGGCATTTTACTGCATCAAACCCTTGTCTACTGTAATGTTAGTGTCACAGCCTAGTGTAGAAGTACAACGATTGCATTATTGTGCTTTCTTTCTCAGCTTTTGCGCCAATTCCTCAACTTTGTTGCAATAAACCCCAAAGACTTGCATATGTGATAAGACAACTTGCATATCAAAATTGATATGGTGGCAGTTTCAACCCTACAAAACAGCAAACTGCATTTATGAAAGGTTACATGGACCAGCACTTATTTCTAATAATATTCCAGCAGCTTCAGTATTTTGCTTTTCCTTTTTTGAACTAGTATGAACTCTTGACCTATGACCTGATTTATTCCATTGATAGTACATTCCCATGCACTTGTCCTCATCCTTATGATGCCACATTTGGCAAATTTTCCATATACATACATGTGATAGTTTAATATTGTTTCATGCATTTTTATCAATATAATCCATTAAAAAGTAAACATATTCAAAAGAATTCAGTGGTCTCTAGATATCATGTTATAATATAAGAGTGCAATATTGCATATTATCACACTTTTCGTAATATCACTTCAACACATGAGCAAGCTTATTTATACTTGAGTGCCTAACCAATCCCCTTAAAAACCAGGCTAATTAAGTTAACTTTGATCATCCAATTTGGTCCCAAACGGGTAAACAAACCCTTCGATTTAGGCCCATTATGCGCCAACGGTCAGTCAACTAACCGTCACAGTGCCCAATGGATTGTCCAGTCAGTCAATGGACCACCCACATACACCTTAATCGATTCACTGACTGACCTCCAAAATTGGGTTTAATCACAAATTCCAATACTTCTAGAGATGCAATCAGTGTATTCTTTTGTTAGATGCTAACAATTGAATTCAGCTTTTGAATAATTTTAGGATTTAGAAGTTGATGTTTAGACGTAGCTGACATGCTCTTCATTAAATGCTTGATAGGGATTGGCTTATCTATGGAACTCAGGATAGAAGAATATTGTCTATGACAATGTTTGAGTTTGCTAATTTCAATTGTTATAAACGACATGAATGCCTCTACATCTAATTGATCTAACTGAAGAATGGAATCTAAATTACATATGTCTCATGGTGTTTTTGCATATATATATATATATATATATATATATATATATATATATATATATATATATATTGTCATTTCAATATATATATATTTGTCATTTCCCCGCCATATCATGTACGACTTTTCTGAAAATTTGCTGCATCTGTATCCATTTCAGTGCACCTTAGATATAATCACATCGTGGTAGACACTAACCTGAAATGCAAGCACTCTGCATAGGAAAATGAAAATGCTAGGCAGTTGATTGCCCGTGGCAGTTGACTAAGTTAAGTTGACATCAACCTAGTGGCTGACCTGTCAAGTTGACCTAGGGAAACTAGTCAAGTTACTTATGGAACTTCATTAAATAAGTTATTAACTGTTTATCAACAGATGTAAATCTGACCTGTCAAATTGACCTAGGCCTCAGTTTCTATATGTTCTTAACAAAAGCTTCCCTCTTATCATCCTGACTTGAATATCTGATCTATGTGTTGATTGTGTATGATAATGCCAAGTCAAGTATCCTCCCCAGAGACAACAGAGAGCATGCCAAGGGAAGGAACTTGCAAATACAAAAATGTCATGAAATTCTCCAGCCCATGTCCAGGGAAACCTATAATGACCTTTAGTGAACGGTTGCTTGAAGAAGAGTAAATCTAATCCAGCAATCAAAATAGATCCATCATCCATTAACTGTGGAAGAAGATATCCTGAAGCTTAAGGTGCATGGTCTGATTTGCAAATTCATGAGGCTTTGGCCCTTGGGGAAAACCCTGACTGGGTGAATGAGCAATAATTGGAAGCTCAAAGGAGACTATTCTCTCTCTCCTCGGAAAAAGGTATTCCTGGTAAAAAAAATCCTCAAAGGAACACAGACCTAGTCTCTGAAGGTGGGCCATGGTTTATGAGCAAGGTTTGCCTGTTCATGAAAGACTGGACTCTCCGCTTCAATCCATGAATGGATATCTCTACAAAAGCACTTGTCTAGGTATGTGTTTCCTTCTTACCCTTTGGATTCGGGAAAGATTATTCTTTTAGGGCCATAGGGAACTACCTGGCAATCTTTGTAAGAGTAGCCAAGCTAACCAGATGAAGGAAATTGGCTATGTTAATTTCAATAAGCTGCTGCCAAAAATGCGAGGATCACTGATCAACAGCAAGATGAGATTATGAGAACATCCCATTTAAATGTGATACTGCTGAGAATATGGCCATTGCACAAAATCCTGCCCTAACAAACTGGATGGACCAAAAGTAGAGAATGGGGGGAAAAAGAGTCAAAATCCAAAACAGAAGACCATGAGGGGAGCAACAAAAAACAGATGCAAGGTCCTCACGAGAGAAAATTGCAGCTGCAAAAGGGATCCAATATCTCAAAAGAAATAAAATTTGACACCAACGAGAGCCAATCAGCTTTCTATAAGTAAGTAGTAACAGCTTTCTAGGCTGGAAGCAGAGGATATGCAGACACTTACAAACCCAGAAGACAAATGCTAAGGGGAAGTCTAAGAACACACAGGAACTGGAGGTAGGACCTGTTACCCGTCATAATGTATGAGGGTTACACTTGTGAATTCAATCACAAAGATTGAGCTTGCAGGATGATTCATTAGATAGATTGGGGCACATGTGAGCTTTGGCCTAGGGTTTTTGCTCTCCTCTGATTGATTGGATGCTGGATTGATGTCAGTAACTATTTGATGTGATCTCTCCATGGTGTTTTGATCTTGATATGCTCTCCTTATTGGTGATATTGGCATGCTTGGAAATTTTTGCTTAAGCATTGATGCAAATATCTAACACTGTGTGCATTCATGGAATGGGAACCCATCAACTTAGGGTCTCCTTAAGTTTTAAGTATTAATAGTTGCTCCGCGATGAAGTATTGCCTATGGGATAAAACACCCTAAGGGATGGTGGTGTATTTCACTCATATACCAGTTGCTCATGACACATCAATCATCCCTTGATGGAACGCCCTAGCATTTTTGGGTTAATTAGGCATCTTGATGACATGAACTATCACTTTTGGTGGAGCTCTAGGGGCTTTGTATGCATGTCTTGATGATATCTGGAGGCTTTTTATTGGAGAGCCCCAGCTCATTGGATGTGTTTCACACTTGGAGTTGGTTTAATGTCGATTTTGATTGAAGTGCCCTTTCTGCTAGCACATATTTTTTGAGGCATGTACACCATATTTTCTTGGACACCCTTGCATCTTGACATTTGGATGGTTTTCAATGCATGGTTATACTTTATTGCTTGAAGAAGGGGCCATCCCCTTCCTTCATGAGGCTAGTTGAGTATCAAGGGGGCCCTTGCTCTTGGATTTATGCTTTTCTATCTTGATTGATGGACTCCTTATTCCGTGGATCTAACACTTGCACATTCTTTGATGAGTTGGCACTTGGGATCTTGAGCCTTTTGGAGGGGTGTCCTCGCTTTGGGAGCAATTATCTTTTCACATAATGCCTAGAATTGTGCTAGCTAAACACCACTAGATGCAGAGTGGCTATGGGATTTCTGGAAAGTCGTTATAATAAAAAATCCAATAAATATTGAGAAAGATGGCAATTACAAAATTGTCATTTAAAAAAGTTGCAATACATTTTGTCCACATGTGCCACTTGGAGTGTGTGATTTCACTTGGAGAACCACACATCCCTTTGGGGAGCCTATTTCTTGGAGACATCCCACATTTGGAGCTACCTTAAACATGTTTGATGGGACATTTCCCTTGGAGAAGACACTTTACATAACTACCTTTGATTTTATTCATAGTTGACTTCACAACATGAATTGGTTATGTAATAGCATTATTTATTGTGTTTCTTAAAAAGAAAAGTGGATCTAATCACTTTTTGGAGAGTTTGTTGAGTAAATTGTGGATTTAGGAGAGAGAATTATCATTTTATTGTAAAGGAAATTGAGCTAACTCTCTATATAAAGAGTAGGCTTTCCTCATTCATTTTCATGGTTGATTTGTGAGGATTTCTCTCCTCCTAGAGCTTTGTTGAATATCTAATGGAAGATTAATAAAATTTCTTGGGTTTTCTATTTAAGTTTCTAAATTGCTGTTGATGTTTGCCAAAAGAAGAGTATATCTACTATGTGGAAGGGGTTTAATGTGATGAAAGTTTTCCTCTTCTTCCCCTTTGATGTCTTATTTCAAAAAGAGTTATCTCACATCTATCACAATGTGGCTTATAAATGGTTGTTGTTGGCTTGACACACCCTCATAATGTGGTTTGAGTGTGACACCTTTTAGGGTCCCTCCAAGTCATTTCAGCATTATTTAGCAACAAATTAAGGTGAATTGTGGCATGTATATCAGCTTTGTTTACCTTAACCATTCATAAAATAGTACTCTTAGATCGATGATTCTTGACTCCATTTGCCCTATATTGGATAGGCAGTAGTCCCTTATTTTCCATCACCTATCTTTCTATACTGCAAAAACACACAAAAAAAGTTTTGTTAAGCTACTTTCTCATGTCACCTTGTGCCTCATTGTCTAGCTTTGGTAATCCTATTTCATAGGGATACCCCCCATGGGTTGGAGGAGAGACAACCTAAAGTGTAGGGGATAGGTTGCTTATGTGACAGCGGTAGCCATCATAGTAGTTCACTCCCAGGTTGCATCTTGTGGTTTAGGTCTTTTATCATTGTCGGCTGGGGAGGTAACAGGACCCAAAGAAGGATTATACTAACCATAATTGGATGAGTCGACTTCGTCAAATCAAGAGGGGGCAGGTACCCAAGGCAGAAGAGGATACAATGGGGAATGTACTCCTGGCCAATTAAAAAGCAGCCTTCAAACAAGTGGAATCAACTATTCTCAGTGCTCAAAGCCTGGGAGGATCAAAACCACTGTCATGTGAAGGCTGAGAAAACCCAAAGGGACAACTAGAGGAAACCAGCCAAGGCCCTACAAGACTGTAGCAAAACTGAACAGGCATAATCGTTAAGAACTCTCCTCCAAAAGGGTCCCCAAATATGCATCATAACCAAAGGGGCAAACATCAAGTATTAGAGGTGGGAGTGTGGGATGAAAACCAGCAGGAAAGGGTCTTCTTATAAAAAGGAATGCTTTAAGTTTAAAAGATATGTTGAATGCTAAAAAAGGATTCTTTAAGTTTAAAAGATATGTTGAATGCTAAAAAAGGAATTCTTTAAGTTTAAAAGATATGTTGAATGCTAAAAACGGAATTCTTTAAATTTTAAAAGATATGTTGAATGCTAAAAAAAATCTGAAAAAGTATCTAACATAAAGGCCATAAAAATAAAGGATTGGCCAAGTACAACAACTTGTTGCTTGAAGCCAAGGCAGAGCGTGTTAGCAGCACATATGAGAAAGAAACCTTCTTCTACTGTTTCGTTGCTTTATTATTTGCATAATCACCAATTTATCTTTTTCCTCCCTTGAGTTTTATGTTTATGATTGCTAACTTTCACTAGCTTTGATAACCATGTCCCTCAATGAAGATATGAACTCAACCAATACCATTACCATCTGGAAATCACACAATTTCATCTCCTCAGCGTGACCATCTGCTAAGACACAGCAGGCTTTGCAGCCAGTTGTAGATGATAGAACAATTTATGATACTCTATATATGGTACCCAATGTAAAAGGCTCAAGATACTCTATTTACAAAAGTCAATGGAAAGCAATCTTGCATTCCAGCTAAACAAATCCCTCACATAATTTTTACTTGGAGCCAAGAAATTTGTGACACAGACAATATCAGAGAATCTAGTGAGCATTATGGCCAAGGTGAAGGATTGATAAGTAGGGAAGTACTTAAAAATTTTGGCAGGAAGTATGACAGAGGGAAGGTACAAAATTAAGATCCAGAAACAAACTGGCACATGGTGATTTAAGAAGATGGGGCAAGTGAAGAAATGGAATTGTGTGACAAACAGAGGGTAATGATACCACATGACATCAATTTTTCAGTGAGGATATGCTTGTCAAGATTCAAAACTAACAAAGGTTAACAATGATAAACATAAAACTTGAACGGAGGAGAAGAAAAACAAGGTGTTGAAGGCAAAGAAAAAAGCAATGAAAAAGTAAAGGAAGACTGCTTGCTCATGTGTGCTGTCTACATACTCTGTCTTGGCTGTAAGCGACAATTTATATTAGTATTCCCAGCCAATCTTTTATTTGAATAGCCATTATGTAAGGTGCTCTCTGATATTTTTAGAGTGTTCAGTTTACTCTAAAAATATCTGAAGAGTCAATAATGGCCATCCAAATAAAAGCTTGGCTGAAAACTCTAATAGTCACTCACAGACAAGGCAGAGTATGCAGATAGCAGATGTGAACACCATCTTATTTTACATTTTCATTGCTTTATTCTTTCCCTTGAACACCTCCTTATTCTTCTCCTCTATTTGAATTTTATGATTATGATTGTTTAACTTTGAAAGTTTTGACCATGTCCCCAATGAAGATCCAATGTCATAACATAATTTCATTTCTTCATTGTCACCGTCTTCATAAATCATCATGTACCAATTTATTTGGTACTCATAATTTTGTACCTTCTCTTTGTAGTATTTCTTACAAAAAAAATTACTTCCCTACCCATCAACCATTCACCTTGGCTACAACCCTCACTGTACTATGATATAGATTTGTCACAGATTTCTCACTTGTGATATCATTTAAAAATTCTGAAGGATCTTTACATCAGTGGTGTTGCAGAACTAGGGAGAAAATTAAATTGTTCAAAGACATAAAATTTGAACATATTTTTAGGCAAAATAACTCAATGGCAGATGCACTCTCCAAGGATGCACATGAAGGTGATGAAGGCTATATCAGATGGGAAGAATTTATGAGAACAGAGTACTGATACAGGCATTATTAACATTTTTGAGTTTTAATATATGTATGTATCTGAATGTTTGTAACAACTGAAATTACTCCAATGAGAGTACTGATCATTTTTTGTAGAATTCTCTGTTACTGAAGAACATTAGCATGCAGACAGCTGAACATAGGTCTATCTGATACGACTTATGATATTTGTGTACTATTTGATTCTCTTTATGAATACCAGTAGTACGGTTTTTTTCCGCTGAAAAAAGGTAAGTACTTAAAAAGTTTGGCAGGAAGTATGACAGAGGGAAGGTACAAAATTAAGATCTCGAAACAAATTGGCACATGGTGATTTATGAAGATGGGGACAGTGAAGAAATGGAATTGTGTGACCACATGACATCAACTTTTCAGGGAGGACATGCTTATCAAAACTAACAAAGTTTAAAACATAAAGGGAGGAGAAGAAAAACAAGGTGTTGAAGACAAAGGATAAAGCAATGAAAAAGTAAAGGAAAACTGCGTGCCCATGTGTGCTGCCTACAATTTATATTAATATTCTCAGCCAATCTTTTATTTGGATAGCCATTATGTAAGGTGCTCTCTGATATTTTTAGAGTGTTCAGTTTACTCTTTCAAAATTCAAAAAAAAGGAATACTTTATAGCTTCAAAGAGTATGTTGAAGACTCTAAAAATATCTTAAAAGTCAATAATGGCCATCCAAATAAAAGCTTGGCTGAAAACTCTAATAGCCACTCACAGCCAAGGCAGAGTATGCAGATAGCAGATGTGTACACCATCTTCTTTTACATTTTCATTGCATTATTATTTCCCTTGAACACCTCCTTATTCTTCTCCTCTATTTGAATTTTATGATTATGATTGTTTAACTTGAAAGTTTTGACCATGTCCCCAATGAAGATCTAATGTCATTTGATACCAATGCCATCTTGTAATAACATAATTTCATTTCTTCACTGTCACCGTCTTCTTCATAAATCATCATGTACCGACTCATAATTGTGTACCTTCTCTTTGTAGTATTTCTTACAAAAAATTTACTTCCCTACCCATCAACCATTCACCTCGGCTACAACCCTCACTGTACTCTGATATAGATTTTGTCACAGATTTCTCAGTTGTATATCATTTAAAAATTCTGAAGGATCTGTTTGACTGTAGTCTCTGTTGCGCATATTAAATATTCAAAAGCGCATTTAAAAGGTATAGTATGGAATTGTAATATAGTCAGGCTGGGCCGATCCTGCTGCGCTTCTGATTTTGTGAACTATGTACACTTGTTCGGCCACCTTAGGCCTGATAATATAATTTTTTTTCCAAAAAAATTATAATTAATCTTAAAATGGAACGTACTCATACAAATGAGGCAATTGAGAGTAAAGGGCATTTTCCTTTGGCTCTGAATGCACCCATGAGAAGCAAAACATGGTTAATGAATGAATGTAAACCCTAGATAACACACACTTACTGAACACTGAGAAGGAAAACATGGTAAATAAATGAATGTAAAGCCTAGAAAAACACAAAGACTTACTGAACATCCAGATGGACCACATCCCCATGAGCCTCCAAATATCTGGTTCACTTGAAGGAAAGATAAGGTTGAAGGCAAGAGCCCCACCAAACACCATTGATAAATAACCCTGAACTTCAAAAACAGTGTATAAAGTTGAGCCAGGAACTGCAGGATTCCTTTGTGCAGTAGAAGCCCTGGGAGCAAAGGTCCCAGCAGTTTTTTGAACAACCTGCACATGCATTCACATAAAATTTGGAAAAAATAAAATAAAAAACCATTTTCATAAACAAATTATGAAAACAAGCCATGATGGTTAAACTGAATTCAAGAACGAAGGATTTAACGTACTTTTTTTATGTCTCTGTCAATTGATGGAGATAGAATTTTAGAAGGGGTGGGGGTTTGCAAGGGTTTTATCTCCTCTTCCTGTTTGGGATTGGTAGTCGGAGCTTCTTCCGTCTCTTTGAATTGGGCTGTAACTCGTCTGCCATGATAGCTTAAATTGGATGTGGGGGAAACAGCAACATGGGGTCTGTAAATTGTGGGCGAGAAGTTGAAAACTGACATTTTTGAGTCAGAGCATACTGCAACAAATAGAAACAGATTGCTCGAGAGTTCGTTTGGATAAGTGGGCTAAGATCAGTGATAAAGTGTGAAAGGTGGTTAAATATCGTACAAACTGCTCATTAGCAGATAGCAATTACCCCCGAAATAATCGAGAATGAACATCAATATCAACCACAAAAATATAACGGTTAATCATGATGGGCTTTAAAGGTGAGAATCGCAAAGTTCGGTTCAGAATCAATCTACGCATCCTCCTTGAAGGTGTAGGAATGAAGTGGTCATTATCACATAGTAACTGTACAAAATTATTTAAGAAAATGAAGTGTATACATATATACCAAGGGAGAACTTTATTACTTCATAAATTCAGAATCAATCTACGCATCCTCCTTGAAGGTGTAGGAATCAAGTGGTCATTATCACATAGTAACTGTACAAAATTATTTAAGAAAATGAAGTGTATATATATATACCAAGGGAGAACTTTATTACTTCATAAACTAGTTACTAAAGTTTTGATATAATAACACTTTAAGCAAACTCACCATTCATGAGTTACTAAAGTTTTGATATAATGACACTTTAAGCAAACTCACCATTCATGAGTTGGAGTTATGTGTTTATGTTTCTTCTAATGATGTATTGTCTTCTTAGATTAGTGTGATTAACTTCTTTAAGTAAATCTTATGCTTAAGTACAATGAGAGAATCATTTAAGGAGTTAAAGTTTGATCAAGCTTGGTTACAATGAAAGTTAAAGGGACTAAGAATAAGAAAGAGAAAGTTGAGAATATGAATTTAGATGAAGATTTTGTGATGAGGCCAAGTGTTTTTGATGTAGAGAAATTGATGGGGTATGGAGTCAAGTACCCCTCCTAGTAGTAATCCAATGCAATTTTCAAAGTTGAAGAGATTTCTTATCAGTTTTTTTTCAAACTAGTGCTTGAGGGCTTCTTTGCTCAACTTTAACATGATCAACCTACAAGAGACATGAGGTTTCCAAACAATCCAAATCAACAAGAGTTAATCATAACAAATTAGATAAATCATGAATGGGATAACAAGCAAAACTAGTGAGAGTTTACCTTAGATTACTATGGAGAGTAAAACCCAATATCACATTAACATTATCAAGATCATCCACAATACAAATAGCCTTACCAAAAATCTTTCTTCCATTAGCATAGTGCCCAAGACTCTCACCCAACCACTTAGAAATTAGGAGATCTCATCCTTTTATAACATAAGGAGAGTCTCAATACAATGAATACAAATACCATGGGATGTACAAAACCGTTTGCAAATCCAAAATCGTGAGTATAAAACCATGTGCAAATACCATGTGCCATCTCCAAAACCATGTGTTGTGCCAAACCATGTGCAAAAACCACAAACTCCACTAGTAAGTGCACCTTTTCAAGACAAGTGTGTTGCCCTAGACCAGTGCTCTCTCCCAAGTGGGTCAACCATGTTCTAAGTGGAAGGAAGAGTCAAAGTGCACTCTCCTAGGATGAATATCAATCCACTCATGTGAATAAAATGAGTAGTATCAACCATCTCATGAAGTCGCCCCACCGGCACCAAGTAGCCATCTAATAAATGACACATGTGTATGAGAGTGTCATGTCACCAAAGAAGTCCAATGATCACATGTAAGCCACTAGGAAGCCTCCATATAATCCCCAAGAGTAACTCATCATGTCAAATCATCAAAGGAAAATTTTCGTTATGGTTTAATTATTAATCAAACCATCCTTAGGCATTTTTAAATTAAAACTTAGGGAAAAGTTATAATTAAATGCCATTAAGCCAAAAATGTATGTAGCCATGTGAACTAAAAGGGGAAACTGCCTATGAAGAGTCCAAATATCCCCTCAAGACCATGTCTCTACTCAAATGATCTTGGAAATGCCTTTGTAGCTTTGATTAAACTAATGATGATCTAACTTAGGCTTTTAAAATTACAACTTAGGGAATGTTTTAATTAAAAGCGAATTACTCAAGAACTAATGTATAACCAAGGGGGGAAAGGATCACAATGACTCCCAAAGTCAAGATCACTGCTAACTAATGTTGGCACATGTATCTACCATGTTGCTCTGCCATATTGACCAAGTCAAACTATTAAGAAAGCCAAACTTGGTCAAACTGACTAGTATGGAGGAGCGTTTTGCAATCTGACTCAGTAGGTTGATAGAAGAACCAAATGGGTATCAAAATCCATCAGTAGACTCGAAAAATAATGTGTGAATCAAAACCATGCACAATCATGAAAATTTAACTGCATAACACTGTGCAATGATCCTGCCATCCTACAGTAATGACTTATCTATTGCAATAGTGACTAATTGGGTGGCATATGGGTATCCAAATATGCACTCATAATGCACAAATCTCATGTACAACGAAAAATGACCAAATAGGCCCCTTAGTGACGGGACTAGCTAGATACAAAATTGAACCAACAACCACCAAATCTATTGAATATCTTAGAGGGAGGCATGATGTCTCTGAATATCTAAAACTATGACGTGATGATGTACTATTGCTAGGTAATGTCCCAAGGGGATCAATAGTAGTGTACATCTGCAAAATCAACTTAGAGAATATATATATAATGCATTTAATTGTTTAAGTATGAGTCATCATATAGCATAGTCATGAAATCATGATGATATACCCCATAAGTATCTTCAAACAAGTTCGTCGCATTGATGATTTAAGTGAAAACCAGTATCATGCAAAAATATAAAAGCATTTACCAAAGCAATAGTTCTTCTTTTTTTGAAGATGGATAACTCACAAGAGGTTTTGAAAAGTGGATTGGCTTTGGTTAAATGTTTGACTCAAGATAAGGGAATCGAGGTTTCCTTTGTGGTTTCAACAATGATGCAAATAACCAAAGCATGTGTCAACGTAGAAGGGGTGTGTTATGAGGTACCTTCCCTTTGATCCCAGCAGTAATATTTCCTTTTGTTATACTTTTCTTTTCTTTCTATTTTCTTTTTAGCATAGGACTAACGTATTGGAAGATATTGGCTATGGTTTTACACATTTTGGATACCAATGATGACACGGCCTTAGTTTCATTGCCAGTGAGCATCCAACCCCAACGGTGTTGCCAAAGTAATGCATGTGAGTGAAAATAGGCATAGCACCTACTAGCAGCGACATGGATTACCTATTCTTCCAATCATTAACCATTTTTTGTAGTCGAGCGGATTGCATAGTTACCGACGATACATATTATAGAATAAACAAGCATGTATAAAGATAAGAACATTAGACAAGTAATGGAGATGGAATCAACAAGTTGTTCTATTACTCAGCAAGAACATGTACATAGATGATTGACAGTATATCACACCATATCTTATATCCGGCTCTCTAGCCTATTTATATAGTTTACAGATAGTTACATAACTACATGTCGGTTCAACTTACCGACTCGACATGTAGTGACCAACACGATATTTCGACATGTTTTACAAAGTGGTAGAACGGAGGAACTAGTCGAGCGGTCGACTAGGCTCCTCCAACATCTCCCCCACCAACAAAATCTTTCTTCATCCTGAAGAAATAGGGAGATGAAAACTTAGTTGGAGTTGAATGAAAAAATTGTAAGGAACTATGTAATAAGAAGGATTTTTCTGTTACTATTGGTGATGACTGGTGCTAGTAGACATTTGTTGTTGGACACATACTTCAACAATGGCTTCTGCAAATACTGATAGTTGATGCTGAAAGTATTCCCAGGCATGAAGTGCATTTTGAATGTCAATGGTAAGAGTAGTGAGGCTAGACAGGCTCTCCATTTTTTCGTGAATAGGTCAATCTTGAATATTTATCATGTCTTTTCCCAGTATTAGTGTTTTGTTGTCGGCGGTGGAGAGCAGTCGATGGAGATGTGGCCTAATCTTGTCGACTTTTGACAGGCTTACCCGAACTTGTGTGATCCACTGATCTTCTTTCTTCTCCAGCTTTGCTAACTTCCCGTGTTCCATATTCATGACATGTCTTGCACCTAAAGGGCAGTTGTTCGTAGTCCAATTTTTGGGGGTGTTTCCAGTTGTACAGTGAGAGAAGAATAACTTATGTCAGTCCATTTCCAAGATCGACTTCTACACAAATTCGGGCACATGAGAACATTCCATCCTTTGGTTTTGATTCGTCTATATATTTTCCAAGTTTATTCTCTACATCTTTTAGAGATTCGTCTTCCCAACAATGAAGTGGGGGATGTGGGAGGTGCACCCATAGCATGACTATCGATGGGATGTCTAACTCTAGATCAAAGTCTAGATTCCATCGATTTAGATAAATTCCTCGATTTTCATAGAAGTATGGTTCGTTTCTGAAGATTAGATCCCTATCCTCCTTGAGTTCGAAGTGGAATACATAAAATCCATTCCCACAAAAATAATGCAAAAGCTTGCCTTTGATCAAAACCACACAGTTATTTTGAATCCATTTCACCATATTCCTTGGTGAGGTCCAAATGCCAGTGAACTTCCCTATCGATCCTCACTCCGAGAGTGTCGTGGCCATGGCTAGAGATGAGGTGTGCGGGAGCTCTACTTTTGGAAGTTCATCTAAAATTTTGATCATTTTCGAAGGAATTAGACTTTTTGATGACACTACATAAGAGGTTAGGGCCTGAAAGGCCATAGCATTAGGATCTGAGGGAGGAGATTCGCCCCTCCAAGGGCTGAAGCCATGGAGACTGCAATCAAAGGTGACAACTAGGGTTGAGGTAGCTCGCAACAACACGAATTGTATGGAGCCCTACATTTGTTTAGTTCAAAATACAATCCTTGAAAGAGGGTTCCCATATTTATGATCATTAGAGCTCACCTTGACATGAATTAACCTATATATGTGCTCGATTGTTTTGCCCAACCTCTAGGATTCTATTAGACAAGTTGTTTCAATTTGTAGTTTTTCTTGCAATTTTTCCCTGACTACTACTAGCGTGTCCTCTTCTTTCTCCTGTTTCAAACAAAAAATTACGAGGTTCAAGGCTTTTTTGCTACGATCATGGTCTAACTCTATAAGCTTATTCATTCCCTCTTTAATGAATTTGATATCCAACTCACCCTCCAAACTATCTAGGACCAAACTGCTATTTAGTTTTTCTTCTAACTCTTTAATCTTATTCTTCATATTATGATTTTCTAGATTAGCAACCTCTCCTTCTTGGGTTGATTGTTATTTTATTGGCTTTGCTTTTCTATTTGTCGTAATCGCGTCTCTATTTTCTCCAACTTATTCTCTAACCCAATTATTTTAATGACTATTTGTTTCTTAATATTTTATTCAGATGATGTAAACTTATTATCAAGCATTTCCTCTAACTTTAATTGAAGTCTAGATTTTCTTTCTTCCATATTTTTATCTAAATATTCTATATATTTGCAAATACTAGCTAGGGTTACCTTGCTAGGTCTCCCCTTTTGATATGTTTTTGGCAAATGTGGTAACTTGTTCATATTGGTATAAAGAAATAAAGGGGAAATAAATTATAACCAAGATCAAATGTTTTAGTGAAAAGTTTATGATACCTTAATGAAAAAGCCTAAATGAAGATGTCTGGTAAAAATCTTTTGGTGAAAAGGCTCCTAAAAACAACTTTTTATAAATAAAGTAGAGAGAAATAAATTAGAACCAAGGTTGGGAGAAGGAACTTGTGTACCTGATTAGGTCAAGATCATGGATTAGGGTTTTAGAGGCATGCTGTGAAAATGCCCCTTGACGAGAAAATGCCCCAGGAAAAAGTGCCTTGGTGGAAATACAAAATGCCTGAATGAAAATCCTCCAGAAAGTGCCTTAGTGAGAAAATGCACGCCTCAATGAAAATGCTCTCTCCTCAAAGTGCCTCAGTGAGAAAATGCACGCCTCAATGAAAATGCTCGCTCCTGAAAGTGCCTCAGTGAGAAAATGCCCTCTCAAAGTGCTTTAGTGAAAATGCCCATGAAAGTACCTAAGTGAAAATGACAAAATACCTTAGCGGAAATGCTCTGTGAAAATGCCTCCACAGATTTACATTAAAATTCATTTTCAAAATATTTGTATAAATATCATTCTTTTTACTTTTTAATTTATTAGAAATTTAGAAATTTAATTAACTTTTTTTATCGTTAAATAAAAAAAAAAATTATTTTCCGTTAAAATTTAATAAACCAAAAATATTAATTTTATTTTACTTACATAACATTTTTTTTGTAAGTACCCACAGGGATTTGAACTTGTGACCTTCCATTTACAACTTCTAATCTCAATCACTCATTATCAATTGCTCTACCCCCCATGGGCTACATAACATTTTTTTTACAAGAATGAGTAGTAATTTTTATTAAAACTGTGAAATTATATGTCACAACAGATCTAAGAGCTGATGGATACCTCACAAAGAAAGAATGAGCAGAAAATTAGAATAAGAGTGAAAATTGCAGTAAAATGGTGCAGAAGAATAATAATGCAGCAGATCTCAGATAGGAGCAGAAGAATAATAATGCAGCAGATCTCAGATAGGAGCAGAATAATGTCACATGTTCCAATAATCAGTATAATAAACAATGATGTTACAATAGAGAGAATTTGAATCATGCAGGAGAATTCGAACCTCAGTTGGTCTACCATAGGGATTATCACTACTGGAGTGCTCCGGAAGACTCAAAGTCAACTGAACTGAACCTAAACTCAGTTAACTGAAGTCACAATCAGTTAACTAACTAAGGAGGGCGCAATAGTGAGTCTGTCATGCATGCCATTCAACAAGGGTGCATGAGGCCATAATCAGTGGCATCTGGAGCTCTAACACCCCACAAGAGTCAGATAACTTAGGTGGACTGCACTGTAACACTCATTAGGTTCCTATAAAATAGGGAACTGACTTAAGTGGTCCTAAAATGATGCATGTAGGGCTCAGAAGGTGGTAGATGGATCCTAGATGACATTTGCACACCACTAGGGGGCAAATGACACCATCAACTAGGAAAAATAAATAATACTAGGTAGGACAAAGATGGAGTATCGAAATATCCTAACACCCCCCCTTAATCCATACTTTTGCATCCCGGGCCCTGGTTACTAAGACCAAAGGTCACCCATACAATCAAATAAATGATAAAAAAGAATTGTCCATGAACCAAAGAAATGGGGAAAAACCTCATGGAAAAACTACCCCCCCTCGAAAAGAACAGCAGTAGGAAGCTCAAAGAACCTTCATATTAAGCAAAGAAGGATACCTCATGGCAAGCTGCTCCTTTGTAGGATAGCAATGCAGGTGCTAGATTTGGATATGCTCCTCTGATGTGCTTCCCACTGTGTAGAAGTTGTATTTGCCAAAACAAGTCTTTCAGGAACCCTTCTTGCTACTGGAGCGAATGGCTCATTGTGGTCCAAATCATGAACCTTTGAGTACCTTTTGTCAGACAGCCGAGATTGTTGCCTGGTTGTAGATCCCCCATGGCAAGTCTCTCCAAGAGATTGTGGATCAAACCCCACCATCATGCAGGACCTCTCTGAGAGAAGTGGATATGCATGACATAGTGCAAGTTTTGCATGATACTGAGATCTGGTTGTTCTATGGTCAGATGGATCCCCAACCGTGTTCCCAACAGCTACAAGGACTTTGTGAGCCCATATTGGGCTTGGCCATGGATTGGGAGCACGTGTTGGATCTAGATCTGAATCTGAATCTCCTTGAACTTTATTCTCAACATCAAGATCTTGATCCTCATCTTCATTAGAAGAGGTATCACTCTGATCTTCATCAGATTCCGATGGGGTAGGCAGAGAGTATGGCAAAAAATGTGAGAATTCATATGCCTTGGAGGCATGGTTTGCAAACCCTTTCGCTATAATCTTCCTAGTGGAGATCTCTACAATCTCAAATGGATCAGGACCAAAGACCACTTTCTTCAATGAACCTGTGTGGGTCATATGATATACAAACAACAAATTTGTCGACAAAGAAGGCACAAATATAACATTCTTGAACTTGCCATGCTCCATATGTACTGTGCCCATCCTTTCAACAGAGATCTGAGAGTTGTCTCCCATGTGAATAATCATACCATCTTTGAGATCTAAAGAGGAAAATGATTCTTTGGAGGCAACCATGTGGTTTGAGGCTCCTGAATATATGAGGAGGGCTTGTGATTTTGAAAATCCATCCTTCAATGCATGGTATCTCTCATGACCATCAGATTCACTTCCAGAATCAGTCTCTCTTGCACCTTTTGGGAGGGCAATGTTGTGTTGTTCAAGAAGCTTGGTCAACTGATCTATCTTCTCTGCATGCAAGATCTCTCTGGGTGGTTTCCTTTCTTGCAATAGGAACACTTGGATTTCTCAAATCCCTTATGTTTGTCCTTCTTAGAGCTGGAGGCACCTTCTAATGGACTTGACTTGGCATTCAACTTGGGTTCAGCTGGCCTCTTGCCTTTGTGCCTCCCTTTCCCATTCACACTTTTTTCTTCTCCAACCATAAGAGAATGATCTTTGGAGGCCTTAAAGGCACCCATATGGATCAACTTGTCTTGTTCTTGGATGAGAGATTCAGTGAAAACACCTAAGGAGGGCATCTTCCAACCAAGGATTGACATTCGCCCATAATGGAAGGTAGAGACAAAGATGGAGAACTTAGGACCTAGCTTTCTCAGAATGGATAGCACCAACTGCTCATCCTTCTTCTCAATGCCGCACTGCTTGCATTGCATAACCAAATATTTGAATTTTGAAAAGAACTGTTGAATGGTCTCAAAACTGCTCAGTTGTAGAGCAATCAACTCATTTTCCAAAATATGGCCTCTTAAGTCATCTTGTTTGCCGAAGAGGGTCTCTAACTTCAACCATAAATCTATTGGAGTCTTCAATCCTTCGATGTGGAAGAGTAGATCTCTGGAAATATGAATACACATGAAACCAAATGCTTCATCCAATCTATTCAGATACTTGGTTTTCTCCACAACTGATGTTGGTTCGGGATCCTTCCCCATTGTCACCCTGTACAATGATTTGTTTCGCAATACCATCTGCATATCAACCCTCCAATAAAGATAATTGAAGGGTGTCAGAGTTCTAGGAGAGAGAGGAGAGTTCGAATTGTCCATTACAACTATTGGAGCGAATACAAGGTGAAACTGCTACTACTGCAGAAAAAAAATTGCTGCAACTACAAAAAACCACTGTAACTGCAGAAAAATGTTGTAACTGTTGTTGCACTCAAAAACTTGAATAACCTGCAAAAAAATCTCAATAAGGAGGTAGACTACTACTGAGCATTGCTTTAGGACAATAGGACCTTTTATCTGGATCCTTCACAACTAGCTAGACCTCATTGGATTTCTTCAATGAATTCAATGCAATGGCACCAGGATTTGTTGTGGAAATCCAGAGGCTTTTGTTGCACTACTGAAAGTAGCTACTCAACCTATTCGCTCTAATGGCTCTGATACCATGTGAAATTCTATGTCACAACAGATCTAAGAGCTGATGGATACCTCACAAAGAAAGAATGAGCATAAAATTAGAATAAGAGTGGAAACTGCAGTAAAATGGTGCAAAAGAATAATAATGCAGTATAACTAAGATAGGAGCAGAATAATGTCACATGTTCCAATAATCAATATAATAAACAATGATGTTACAATAGAGAGAATTCGAATAATGCAGGAGAATTCAAACCTCAGTTGGTCTAGCATAGGGATTATCACCACTGGAGTGCTCCGGAAGACTCAAAGTCAACTGAACTGAACCTAAACTCAGTTAACTAAAGTCACAATCAGTTAACTAACTAAGGGGGGCGCGATAGTGAGTCTGTCATGCATGCCAGTCAGAAAAGGGCGCATGAGGCAACAATCAGTGGCATCCGAAGCTCTAACCCCCCACAGGAGACATATAACTTAGGTGGACTGCACCAAAGCACTCAGAAGGTTCCTATAAAATAGGGAACTGACTGAAGTGGTCCTAAAATGATGCATGTAGGGTTCAAAAGGTGGTAGATGGATCCTGGATGACATCTGCACACCACTAGGGGGAAAATGACATCATCAATAACTAGGAAAAATAAATAATGCTAGGTAGGACAAGGATGGAGTATTGAAATATCTTAACAAAAACAAGCAGGGATAAAACCCTTTTGTTACATTATTTCCAAGTTAACAAAACTAGGCCCGAGGCCTGCAATAACAGAGTTTCCAACACTAGCCAAAAAAGCTTCAAATATGCAGTCTTTCTATTCCTTCAGCTACCATAACAACTACTGTTCCTACCTAGCTAATTGTATATCCTAACAAATTGAAATAGTAAAAGGCAACAAAAACACTCAATGCAGAGGATTAGGCTTGGGACCCCGGCACTTGGTCATCCTGCTTGACCATCGGGTGGAGTGATGTAGAAATTTTCGTCTGTCCTGACGCAAGCAACATGCTTTGGGGATGTAGTAGGGCCACTTCCAAGCTTGTCACTTTAAGCTCTAGTGCTTCATTCCTGGCATTAGTAAGATCCAGTTGGTTGAGACAAGCTCCAATGGACTCAATCCCGAGGTGTTGGTTCTCCATGACATTGTTCAAAATAGCAAGTTGATACTAAACATCTCCCCTTTCCAGCAGGCATTCTTGATCTTCATTTTGAAACCTCTGCTCCACATGCTTGTCCACTGATTTTAGATCTTCGTTCAGGCTCTGGAATCTTCTTTTCAAACTACGATGGTTTCTCTTGAGCCTCCGCAACCCATGTGACACACAACAATCATCCTCGCTCCTTGCATCATGGTCCATGTCTATTTGGTTCTGGCCTTCCCTACGAACTTGTTGACAAAGCACCCAAATCAATTGCACCCTACCTCGATCCCTTTGATTACACTGGAATACTACACTCTCGAAGATCCTACTCTGATTCGACTTCCAAATCCAAAGCACTAGATGAGGATTAAATGGGAACCGAGAGCCTCGCATACGACGTATCGCATTAAACTTACCACCCTTCGACATGATTTTCGCAGCAACTCGAGCGTGCAAGGACTGAGATGGGTTAAGGAGAACATCCCTCCAAACTTCTGTTCCACTAGAGTTCATAATTGGAAACTATACGATAACGTACAGTCCCCCTTCATATTTATTACCTCCTTGCCATGCCTTGTGTCCCTTGCTCGTCGCCCACCTATCCTCCTCCACTTCCATTTCGTGTCATTATTGCTCGTAGTGAGAAGCCCAACCAAACTATGGCATGAGCAGAAGGAAGTCCCTAGACCTTGGCCATATAGGGTTCCCATATGCCCATTCTTAATTGATCCATCAACCTTGTCCTTAGTTCCTCCATGAATCTTTATTGTTTGTTTAAGGGATTGCTGAAAATTGCTCCAACTCATCAATAATTTTGAGGGTTCCTTTTGGAACAGAGGATGCCAAATTTGACAAAGGACCTGCCTCTTTATTATTTTCTTGAAGAACATGAACGAGCTCTTGGAGGTTTATCAGTAACCAAGGCTGGAATAATGATTATGGAGTCACCACAAATTACTCGGTGCTTCAGGCCCCGTTCTACCAATATTTTGGTTCTCTGATATAAGGTGAAGCTTTGCCATATTATTATAATTGTTTCCTACCCCCTAAGCAAACTTAATTATAGGAAATCCTCTAGGGTCTAAGATGATCCCGCCCGCTCCTGTCACCCCAAGATTACCTTTGGCTGCTCCATCTAAAAATAAGGCCGTTTTGTCATGCTGTTTTTTCCAATCTTCAAATTCCCTTTCTGATAGTCGAATTTCCCAAGCTTGCTTGATTTTACTTGCAAGAGGCTGCACGCATGGATTTCCTTTGGTTACTATAGAGTTGATCCAACTGAGCTCAACTTTGGAGAGATTCTGATCTAATTTTGAAGCTCTTTCCTTGACTAAGAATAATTCCTTCATTAGCAAGACAACTTTCCTTGCGACTTGACTTGGGGAACTTTAGTGACCTTGGAAGATTACACAACATTCATCATCATTTAAAAAATAAAATAAAAAATCTAATAACCTTAAATGTAAATAGTTTCAAGCTCGCAGGGGTGTAGCTCAATCGACAATTCGCTCGATATGAAGGAAATGTTGTAAATGGAGGTCATGAGTTCAAATCACCCCGGCTTACCTATGCCCCATGCTTATGGGCTGCGTGGGTGCACCTAGGGGTATAGTGGTAGCGGATGGGATGCCCCATGCTTACGGGCTTTACAGGTTGTGCGGGTGCATCTAGGGGTATAGTGGTAGCAGATGGGATTGGATCCTTGGACCCCGTGTCACACGAGTACCAGCTCCATCCCACTTACCAAAAAAAATGTAAATAGTTTCAAAATATCCAAAATCCATTAGTTGTAGCTTGTGTGGTTGGGAGGAACGATTGTTACCCTCTCTATACTTTGATTCCCTACAAATAGTAAACGACCATTCAAATATTTTATTGTTTTCAAATATCAATCTTACACTTAGATGGAAAAGACAATCAAGCCGCCAAAACCTAGTAATTGAAGTCGTAGACTCGTAAACTAAAAACAAAACTCCCATATAAGAAATATACACCGAAACGCGAGAGGACTGCATATCCTCACGCACCCTGCTCCGTATTTATAATCACAGGGATTTTCTTTTTGTTTCCTTTGTTCCCGCTACCTTCAAAACCAGCTTGGTTTCAACTGCTGCAGTTCGCGTTAATAATCAGCCCTTTGTTCATACTAGGAAAGCCATGTCGTCCACTGAGACACCCAAGTCCAGAAATCATGGATCTACAACTTTGTTCCTCTTTCTAGATTATCTCTTCATGGTCATTTTCTTCATCTTCCTGTGTTTCTTCCTCTTAAAAATAGTGGGCATCTAAATTGCCATGTAGCGTGAGCTACCAGGAGCATTTCAGAAAGGAGGACATTGGATTGGATGTCATGGCTAATTAATTCATTCTGCTGACAAAAGAATAACTTCAAGCTTTTGGGTAATGTTTTAATGGACATTGCAGGCTGCCATTGTAGTGAACAGGTTTTTCCCTCACCAGTTACGATTGAAATAATTTTGAGGAATTGTAGAGCGTTTTCTTCCGGGCATATACAGGCCTATGAAGTTGTTAGATATTTGTAGATCTGATTGCTGTTATCTGATTGTATTAGTTTGGGCGATTTCTGATCACTGCTATGTCATAATATGGGATTTAGTCTTTTTATTAGAAAAATGAAATGACTATCTGCGTTGTTTTGGATCTGAAATCTGAACTGTTTATTTCATGGTATTACGGAAGATCTAAGAGGTGATATTTGGTATTTTATAAATTTACTTTCTACCTGTAGTTAGATTTTTATTAGAGAAAACCTGCTGATCAGTATTGTAGCTAGCGGAAATGATCTCAAATTCTCTATAGCATTTTTACTCGGCCATACGAGATCCGTGTGCTCCCATCTCAGGAATTTGTTGATATTTGAAGGGATATACTAAACAACAATCGAGGAACTACTAGTATGGAACATGTTTACATTAGTATGGATTATGGAAGCAATATCGTGAATTAAATAACTATTGCAGATCCAGAACTGGATGTATCATGTATTAATGTAGGTTTCTGTTGTATTTTAAGAAATGAAGTAAATGATGAACATGGTTGAATTATCTTTATTTATTTCATGGATTTCATTCAGTCTTCCTTTTGTTTCAAATTTATTTAGTGGCATTGAATTCTTTTTCGAAGAAGACGAAAGAAGCCCTACAGAAGCTTCTAACGTTGGAGTCTAGTGGCTTTTGCAAATTGCCCCTCTAAACTTCAGCTGCAGATTTTGCTTTTTTTGGTGTGAAAATATGCTTCTGATTTTCCCTCAAGGCTTATTCTCCCTCTAAACTTCAGCCGCAGATTTTTGTTTTTTTTGGGTGTAAAAATTATCTTCTGATTTTCTATTAATGAAACAATAATGCACAAAGCACATTACCAAATTGGAAGTACTACATAAAGGTCAAACCACAAGGCTATTCAAGTGAAAATCGGTGATGATGATGGTGATTACTGTCCATTAAGACCATCTTTGGTCTATCGAACTTATAAATTTAAATTAATTATTATTTCTGTGATTGAATAACTTGGAGATGAAAATTTTGAAATCCATTTAACTTTTATGGGCTGACAAATTATGGTCTAATGGCTTTGTAGACTTGGCACTCCAAGAGAGAGTGCATTCCCTGTCCACCTTTTTCCAGTATTTGGACTACTAGTGCCAAGCGTTATACTTGGGAGAGGCATTCAGACTCAAAGCTCACATACTTTGCCCCCCCGCATGACCAGACACCACTCAGAGGATTACATCTTTCTTCTTGGTACTCCCAGTGGATAAGGGCACTAAGAGGTGGGCATAGTGCATCACCATTCTAACCCCTAGATCTGTCAAACCTTGAGAGGTTGTCCATCCTCTGGGGGGCGCTAAGGCCCAAGATGGATTTTTATGCAGAGTACTTCATGGAGCTAAGGGATAGTCTTATTTTGGACCCCCAAATATGCTCCGACACTAGATACGCAAGCTCATGATTCCCCTAGGCTAGTTTTGGTTGGGCTCTCAGGATTCCCCTAGGCCAATTCTGGTTTGGCTCTCAGGATTCCACGTTAGGACAAATTATGTTGGCTTTACCACAAACACGAGCCTGAGATTGAGCATTTTTGTATTCAAATGTCCTTGGTATTATGAAATATATGGAATTTTTTATTGTTTGTTCAGGGAGTTGCATGACTCCCTCTTTGCGTTTTTCTGGTAAATAGAGTAGAGATGCTTGGCCTTATATATGGGTGAAGGCCTCAGATTTATATCTCTCACCTTCAACCATCCCTATACTAGATATTACTTAGAGGCATGCATCCCCTTCTTCCTAGTGCTCCCAATGGACAAGTACCAAGAGGTAGTTAGAGAGCAACACCATTCCATCCCTCAGATCAGTTGGACCTCTAGGGGCAATCTAACACTCGCCAATTATACCCATGCAGAGTTTCCAACTTAGATCTAGAAACATTGTACGTCAAACCAACAAACAACCCACCTCCTCTAGATCTCAATAGTAGGAAACATCCTTTAGATAGAGAGATGGATCTCAAACTAGTACTTGTCTGTCCAACTAATCTTCTATTTGGGGTTTCTTTGCTTCGTCCTTAGATGGTAGGAGAGCTGCTTCAGGGGAGGACACTCTCCCCTTTTCCTTGGAGCTTAGTTGCACAAAATGTGGAAACATGTACGAGTTTATGAAATGGGAATGCTTGGAAATGTGACCCCCCCCCAAAATGGGTACACAAAGGGAAACACGGTATTTAAAAAATACAAAAAATATAGATATATAGATTTTTTAAATAACACTATCTTGCTATAAAATAAGCAAGAAAATAAGAATGATACACATAAATGACACGTTAGAAGGAAACCCATGTCTATATTAACTCTCGTAGATGATTACATGATGCAAAATCCTATAGCTTGGTGGCCTTGATTAATGCCAATCCTATACCCTCATACAAGATAGAATCCAGTGGAAATGCTACAATCTTGCCAACCCTGAAATCCCAAAAATTGTTAAGTTTGCTGAATTCTGAATGGGATATAAGATAAGACAAGATAATTTTATTTCTCCATATGAAGTTTGATGAGGTTGGAACCACTCTCAAACATCTTGAAACAATTTTTATCACACAATCTCTAGCTGTTGGTGGTAGGTATCCCAATAGGGACGGTGGAGGTGAACAGCTAGGAAGGTGTAACCAACAGTAGCCAAGTCCTCCGTCCAAAGGACAGAAGTCACACCGGACAAGGCTACAGTCACTTTAGACGAGGCACGTAGCCAAGCCAGGGGGGAGACCCCACTCAACCAGTGATGGTTGAGACTCAACAATTAGACACCCCAGACCCAAAAGATAAGCAAAGCGAGCAACAAGATGGATGACTAAGTGTGAGATTTCTTCCAGCCTAGTGGAATCGAGATTCTGGATGGGAAAGTATACAAGATGAAGCAAATTCAGATCTGATTACACATGTAAATGATGAATTCTATGAGAGACTAGAAGGCTGGAAACTAAATCAACAAACAGAAATTGACTAGAAGACCGATTGGGAACCCTGCCTATGAGGAATGAAGCTCTTAATTATTTACTTAAACATGGCAGCAGTTCATTAAGTAATCGAGACACATCTTCTAGTGATTATAAGATTATTAGCTAGCTGATTTAAAACACAAAAACAAGCCAGCAAGAAGTTGAGTGAAACTGCCTTAGGGGAATGAGTAAATCAATGGATAAATGGACCTAGGGCATAGAAAAATGAGTTATTATACTCACTTCCAGCCAATGAAACTTGATATTGTAGGGTAAAATGACGTTCTAAAACCAAATATCATGTACCCATAACCCATAAATCAACCAAACAGCGTGATTAGACAGTTTGCCCATGTGGGGCGAATTCAGTGAAAGATAGTGCCTGGTTAAGTGGGCAGATGGAGTTGGAATCAAATGAAATTTGGAATATAAGCGTTTAAGCATAAATCATTTGTGGGTTTTAAAGGAAAACAAATTTTAACGGTTGATTTTAAAGATTTTAATTTTTAAGGGTTTTAGTGATTTTCTCTCCAAGATTTTCAGAAAATGAAATGCAAGAGGAAGAAATGGAACACCTACTTGGAGTGAGTTGAAGTTGTTGACTTTGCTGAGGTTATAGCGTCCCGAAGATCAAATAGCATGGATTGCTGAAGCCCCCAAGTGAGTTCGATTTGCCCAGCTCCACCAATTCGCCCTGCTTGCCTGCCAAAACCAATGGACAAGTAAATCAGATTAGTATTGACAAGTAAGTAAATCTACAGTAATACAAATAAGAATGAGGAAAATGCTTGGCTGGAATGGCAAAAAACACTTCCCTTTGTTACCGATCTTGAAGAGTGGAGCAGTAGTGGAAGCCAAATGGTGCACCCTCCTCCAAGACTTGTATTTGCTGCAAACAATGGTGAGAAACAATGCTGGAAACAAACAACAATCTATATTAGTGCATCAAGATAGCTTATCAATCAACAAAACTCAAAGCAACATCACCACAAAACCCAAGTAGAGAGCTCTAAGTCGTTTTCTCTTCTATTCCAAGTCCAAAAAATGCCAAGAGAGAGGTACGAATGGAGTGAGTGCCTTCTCTTATAGAGAAAGGCCACTCCTCCTATCAAGTTTCCTCCCAAAATGGAGGGTGGAGATCACTCCCTCACCAACAAAATTGAATGGTGGAGATCTCCTTGAGGGGGTGCGAATTGCCCTCTAGAGTCTAGAGCGCACATGTGGAGAGAGGGGGACCCATGTGGGGTCCATACAAATGTGGGAGAGGAGTTGGGGGGGTGGCTATAGTATGTTTTATCTCCCCCAACTAATACAACAAGGTCCCACCATCAAAAACATGAAAATTGAATTGTGCCAAGGTGGAGAAAAACGCCCTTCATGGGCAATTCGACCTCTAGTGTGAGCTGTCCAATAGAGGGCCCCACAACATATAAATATCACATCAAACATTACCATTTTACCTATGAATTACCTTTTCCTTTGCCAACCATTGATTTTGCCATTTGCCTATAGTTGCCTTAGTCAAATTCTGATTTTCCATGTAATTTTTTCTGGTCTATATGGCTGAAGATGAAAATTGGGCTTTTGACCCACTTTTATTGCCCGGATTGCCGAACCGCCTGCTGCAATGCGATTGTGGACCCCAAAGTAGTAGGGATGACCACTCGAACGACCTCGATCCATCACTTAGGCATTATTTGCCCCAAATCCATAATTTTTAATTAAAACAGGTCAAAGTTGACCAATAATAATTAAAAATTTCTCAAATGCTTTGGTCTTTTGCAATTTTGACACCTGCATGCTCATATGGGATCCCTGTAGATAATAATTGACCAAAATCGAAATTCTGATCGCAACATTTTTTCGGGCCCATTTTTGGCCTAGTCAACTCAGTTTGACCAAGTCAAATCTGGTCAACAATAGTGCTAGCTGAATACCTGTGTGCAAACATGGAGTGACAAGGCTCAATTATACGAGTTAGTACATTACTAAGCAATACAATGATAATATGGTGATAAAAAATTCATTAAATCCCGAGATAATACAAGGCCCCAGTGAAGTGGGCCCACCACATCCAAAAGACTAAATGCTATGCACATCTTATAGAATTGACCACTTTGTTGACTTTAGGTGATGCGGACAACAAGGCAAAGGACATGGGAGGACAAGGATAAAGATCATGTGACCCTTTGGACAACTCGGGAAAGCGGGGTCCATGAGGTAAGTATGCCATGACAGAACACGGGGAAGGGCGGTGCCTCACAAATGGGTATAGTGCAGGGAAACCACCACTAGTCATCTAACAAGTATCTGACAACTCACATCCGTATCCGAAGACTCCGTGAGGTTCTTTTCTAGAGCCGCCAAACTGGGTGTCCGACAAACCGTAACTTGAGACTCTAGGGGGCAATCTTGAGCTTGTCCCTTGCTCCCTCTCGCCTCGTTGTCCCGCGGGACTAGGTGAGGAATAACCACTACAAATGCTAACATGTATGGCTGACCTGAATCCATGTGTGTTCAGACACATTGCATGGATTTTACAATGAGTTTCTTACTTAGCCCTTTTTGGCTAGATTTTACATTTACAACATAATAGCCTTGTTGGCTTTGATTTACAATTCTTCATTTCTTCAAGGCTCTCTTGGGCTACATACATATCTCAAAAGATATAAACATAGTTCTCATACTGCAAAGGTAATGGGGGGTGAGCAATACATTCTTCGATGACTAATGGGGAACACCCGGTGAGGCTACACAATCCTAACTGCATTCCAACATCAGGGGCAACCGACAGGAGCAAATCCCAGGTCTAATCGTGTAACTCACACACTAAAGAGCCGAGGCACAATACACAGGGAGTCATGGCAAACTCAGAGATCAGTGGGGAAGGGGTCCTCGGGATCACAAATCAGAATCCAAGTCGGGAGCAAGTATCATGGATGAGTCGGATGGATGGGGAGAGTGATAATGGAGCTAAAGTCAGCTACCGAGAGGGACTAAGTGATCAAGTCTATGCCAAGTGTAGAGGACATGACTCAGCATGCATATACATAAATCTAACTAGAGGGGTGGATTGACATCATCACGGGCCCAATCACATCATACAATAGCTAGATCACCAAATATATCATCTCATGCAGAGCTAGTGTACTAACAATTATAAAGAACTCTAGTCTACAACATGAGCAATAATCATCAAATGCAATACCTGCTGCTACTGAAGCTGTTTGTGAGCTGGATCTCTGCTGAATCTGGGCACATAATAAACCAGCGATATACTGTGCTAATCTCGACGAAAACATGACTAGGCAACTGTCTCAAATGGGCTTATGTCAAAGCCTGGCAAGGGAAAGGTGACCCTGTGGTAGATGGTAAGTGACAATGTGTGTAGCACTGTACAACTGTCTGTCCCCTCTGATATATCTGCTAGGGGCAATCTGAACAAAACTGCCTCGTCTGAAGGCGGCTGATCTCTGATCTGGAAAAAAAAGTACTGTGCGGTCCTCGGCCGCACAGTCTGCAGTATGGTAACTCCAGCTAACATATATGTGATAACAACAATAAATGGTATTGTTAAAAATTTAAGTAAAATGATAGAAAAGGTAGGATAAAGAATTTATCCTACCTTTATCCTTTATCATACCTTTTCTATTCTTTTACTTTAAGAATTTAATATTACCATTAATCACAAGTTGACAAACTCCTCATAGCTCAATCCCCTAAAGGGTCCTTGGGACGGATAAGGCAATATTTTCCTACGAGTCCCACATCCCTCATGGGCACTTGGGTGGCCTTAGAAAATTCCCAAAACATGCTCGAAACATCACTGAAAATGTGGCTGAAAGGCCTCAGAAACGTCCTTGGCTGTACGGTACAACTTTTCTAGATTTGAAAACACCGTACGATACAACCAAGGATGTTTCCAAGGCGTTTCATGCCCATTTTTTGCGTTTTCGGGATGGGTACGCCACCATTCTAGGCATTTTTTGCAACTTAGGTTTGGAGTCATAAGGCTTGTTCGTTGTACATGCTCTCCTAGATCATTGTCTTCCTCTTTGGTCTTCAGCAATTAATGTTTTGATATTGTTGGAAACCTAATCCTTGTAGATTTGGTAAATTGTATTTGGTGAATATGAAAAGTCATAGGGGAGTCCAAGAGATGTCTTGGGAATGTGAAACCAAGAGTCACCAGATTATATTTATATGTATACTATCTTAATGGAAAAATGCGCTTTCAAGTTGATCTTTTATTGGGTGTTCCAACAATGGTATCAGAGCTATTTTGAGCCCTGTGGCCTGTGCTTGGAACATTGCAATAACTGCCCTCCTTGGCATATTCTGTGCCCTCCTACAACTTTGTGCACTGTCCTCAGACCTGTGCATTATATGTCTGCTCTTGCTCAGGTTGTGTTTGGGCATGTAGATGTTGAAAGAAACCCTAATTTGAGCTATGTCAGATTGTATTTTGTTCTTCTCACCTCTGTACGCCTTGACCAACAATCTCTCCATTGCGTGCTATCCATCTGGGTGTTTTGGTCATGCTATCTATCCATGGTTTGCAAGCTTTGTCAAAACTTCCTACGATTGTCTTTCCCATTCGTGTTTGTGCAAAATTTGAACCCTCTCTTCTAGAATCTCTTATTTTCTTCCCGGGTTCTCCCATCTTCGTTTCGGCTACGATTTTCCTCGATCCCTGCAGAAATTTTGTTAACAAAATCACTCCCTTCGCTGTCAAACTCTATGGAAAGCTTTACGACTGCGTATTTTCTCCAATCATTGCCAAATTTGATATTGGGAAGGGGGATAAAGTAAGATTTTTCGGACTCACTAGAAAATGTTTGTAATGTCTCTACATTTGGAGGAGGTGGAGGCGGAGAGTTGGTTAAATCCTCCCCCATTTTAGCATTGAGAACAACACAAAATCCATCCATTATTGGCTGCCGCTAGCTTTTCTGTGTCCCTTCACTCTGAATGACCTATTCGACGACCAACCAAAATATTAACTACACTTCTTGATCCCTATGGAGTTTTCAAGTGTATTTTTGTAATATCAATAGTAGGTGAGCTTATTTGTCTGATTATTTTCACAAGGGTTTCTTGCATGCATCTGTTCGGGTTTATTGTTTTTAAAGCATGTATCTGTTGGAATTCGTCATGGAAATCGTATTGGAGGTTGTAGCATCATCATCATCAACATCTCCATCTCCTTCGGTGGCGACATCATCAACATCTTCATCTTCTTCGGTGGTGAGGAGATAGATGGACAGACAAACACAAAGAAACCTAATTTGGACAAGGGAGAAGGTTGTCGCTTCCTTTCCTATGAAGTAGGATCTATGTCCTCCTTTTCGAAGTGGAAGTGCATTTTCTTTATAGTACTACTTCTCCTCCTACTCTGCTCAAATTTTGCTGAGATGGATCCCACCCATAAAGTGAAATTACAGATGTTCGTATTGGCATTCCAGTCACATTGAAGCTGAAGGTTGCTCCGTTCATTGATGCTTCACTTGGTGTTAAGCCCGTGTCTTTGAGAGCTTGTGAGTGGGTTCACATGCCAAGACTTCCAAGGTTTACTAACATCAGTAAATATGCTCATTCATTGAAGTAAGGGTGGAATCCTCAGAATTGTTGTCAGGAAGATATGTTGAAAAGGTTGAAGTTTGCTTCCATTGTGTTGCCACCGAAATGCACACCTGGGGGGAAGCACAACAGAAATCTTTTGAAGCTGCTCGGTGTGGCCTTGGCGGCACGTCTCGAATCAGGTGCTGTCACATGATCTTGACTCCTCCGTTTAGGCTAACTCCTAATCGAAGCCAAGGGGGTAGACCCTGCTAAAAAAAGGTTGCTAAGTCTTTTTTAAGTTCTGTGTTTAGTGATTGGAAGAGTGTTGGTTAGTAGTTTATGAGATGAATTAACAAATTTCAACTAAGTTTGCTCACACATAAATTGTAACACATCCACAGTATGACATAATCATAAAATAAACAATACTTGCGAAATTAAAAATAGAGGTATGAAAATATGATTGCAAGTGCTTGAGACCAGTGCTAATGGAGTCATTGACTGTTAGAGTACTGTATTTGAAACTGTTATGCAAGTGCTCTTGGTTTATTTTATTAATGATTTTAAGAGAATGAGTGGATTGATGAGGGAAAAAGGGGGATTCCCGGTATACCTTGCGGTACGGGGAATGTGCCCAGATTATGATCTAAGTGGTTTCGTACAAAGACATGTGGGTTGGAATGGAGTCTCGAGAGCGGGGTTCAACACTACACCAACAAGGGTGTAGTCTAACTGTGCCCTGAGGTCGCCTCCCAGTTGTTCTTGCGTCCTTAGTCAAAATTTGCCCACTTGATCACTTATCGTCAACGCTGGATTTTCATTGGTTTATTGGGGACTTAGATTTATTAATGTGAGTGAATTAATTAATGTGAGAAATTGAAGAGTGCAAACAACCGTTTTTGATATTCCAAAGCTCAGATTAGCCTGCAATGGATAGAGCATACATGGTGCTTACAAAATGTTAATTCCAATCTTAACCCTCCGACAGAGAGCACTCTTGATCCGCAAATGGCGAGATTCAAGAGATTTTTAAAGAGTTAGACTCTCCAATAGAGAGCACCCTTGATCCGCTAAGAGCGAGATTCAAGAGATTAAAAAAAAATAAAAACTTTCCTATAGAGAGCACCCTTGATCCGCTAAAAGCGAGATTCAAGATATTTTGATCAGTATTTAAAACTTAACAAAAGGAAAAAAGATGCAAATTGACTTAAGAAAACTAAAGCAAAAAGGAAGTTATTTGATTTAGTATGCAAAAAAGATTTAATGCAAAAATTATCTAAGTTGGACTTTGCAAAAGTAAAACTTGAAGCAATTTAAACTTGCGAAATAGAAACTTTTAATAACTTCAAACTTTTGCAACTTTGAGAAAATGAAACTTCATGCAACTTTAAATTTTTGCGAAAAGTAAAACTTTTAAGGAAAGATGAACTTATGCAAGAGTAAAACTTCTAAGTAACTTTTCGATTTCGATTTTAACTTTGCAAAATGAAACTTATCCTAGCATGATACTATTCTATCTACGATGTATATAAACATAAAGTAAGCAAATCAAGGACAGATATAGGCTTACCCCAAATGGGGGAAGAGGGATGTGGGAGCCGTAATCCCACTTGCTCTTTTATTAATTAATTACAAATTAGTTAACTCTCCGATAGAGAGCGCTCTTGATCCGCTAAAAGCGAGATTCAAGAGACTTTAAACTTTAAGAAAAGTTGAGGGGAAGCAAGGGAATGGAGAAATGGGAGCTTTGTGGTTCAAGATCCCAAATATGCTTCTTTTCCTCGCTTTCCTATAAAATAAACACTAAAAACCAGCCAACAAAATGTTATGGAAAATTGCCCAAAATCATTTTGAAAGTGTTTGGGCAATGTTAGAAAAGTATGCTAAAAACTATTCTAAGTTATGCTAAATACAAATAAAACAATAACCAAGATAAATTGGTTTTTTTAGACCAATTTTCCTTACGATCTTGAGTAGCCTTTATAGGGCAGCCAATGGAAAGCACTTAAATGCTTGATTTAATCTTTGAAAAACTTACAAACTAATCTACTTTTAAGCTTTTAAGATATATCAAAATTTTATTTGCAAAAAATAGTAGATTAATCTATTCTAGATCTAATACAATCTTCAATCTTTTCAATGCCTTTAGATCTAAAAACGAAAATCAGACCTTACTAAAATTTGAATTAGGCACTTTAGATCTGATAATAAGAAAAAAGTAACCGAGAGAGTAGTTTAAATTTTAGAAGGAAGGATGAGAAAGAGCTGCCCTAGCTCGAATCTTGTGAAGGGGAGGAGGTTCCTGTGGGACAAAAGAGCATTACATTCATAAAATTTTGTGAAGAGGAAGAAAACGCAGCTGAGCTTAAAATCCTCCTTCGCTTTTGATAACCTGCAATGCTTCACAACCAAACACAATCCATGATCAAATCCAGTATATTTTGATAAAAGAAATTTGGGAGAGCCTAAGTATAACTGACTACTTTTGGCTACTTTTTGACTTCAAATATAAACATAGATAAACAAGTTGAAACTACAAATGATTATCCTATGGATTAATGTAATCTTCTAAGCTAGGATAGATCAATGAGATTGCAAAATGTAGAAGCAAAACACAGAAAGATATCACCTCATATGTGGATCAAGCATTCTCAATCAAGACAGTTGCACCATGTGGACGTCCAAAGCCTCAACTTTTATTCAAATTCTCTACACAAATGCAATACACTACAATAACAACAGAGGTTTCTTACATCCATCTAGAATGAGGAGCAAGAGCCTTCTTTTATAGAAGAAGAGAGGAAGAGGGCGCATTAGAGAGCAATCTAGGGCTTGGTGGGGCGCATATCTTGAAAGAGGGAGTGATCTCCTTTGATCTAGCTCCCTAACTAAAGCTTGGTAGGTGTGAGAGGATGAGGTGGCTGCCACCTCAAGGGAGGGCGCCCCTCTCAACCTTGTAAACATCTCCCACCAAATAGAATGCATCCATATAAGCAAATTCGCCCTTCTCTTGAAGGAGGGCACAAATCCCAAGAAGTAATAGCTTGGAGTGCTCTAAGCTTTGACTGAATACTCATTGTCTTGATTGGAATCTCCTCTGATAGTGATTGCCATATCATCCGACACTTTATTTGGCCTCAATCCCTCAAATTGAGAGAAATTGATTTTTCTCCAAACTCTATTAATTTAATTAAAATATTCTCTTTTAATTATTTATGAGAGAATTTTATTAAAGTGAATAATATTCACTCAAAACTTAGGAAAATTGGGTTTTGGGGTTTTGTGGGTGCTTCGGGTTAGAAAACGAGCACCCCCAAGGCAAAAACAACCCCTAGACCACACTTTTATCATATTTTTGATTTTTTAATCAAAATCATTAAAAAAACCTCGTAAAACAGGAAAAAAAATTGTTTGAATTAACCAAAAATCATAGGGGACCTAGTGCATGTTCAGAATGACTCAATAGTATGTCTAGCAAGCTCATAAACATTGACACCTGAACTTTAATAACATCCTAAGGCTAAAAAATAAAAAAATTAGGATGACCATTCCAACTTTGGAGGAGCGAGTGAAAAACTCATCAATTATACTATGCTTATTCAACATTTGCATAATTGACAAGGAAAAAACACCATGGAATAATCACTGTTGATAATCAAGTCTTAGGATGCCAAGTTCTTTACATAAGAACATCTTGCTAGCACATTTTTACAATATCCCCAAGGGGTATGAACATGTAATTATTACAAAGGGGCCAAAATGGCCCTGAAAAAGTCTTCTGAACTTTTGAACACTGACGATGAACACTTGATATGTTCATAAAACTGACGGCTCACAAGAAGTCCAACTATGGTACAAAATAGTTGGCAACACATCGGAATGCATCTCTTGAACTTGGGAAATGACCTAAGGATGATTGGAAATTGCTGGAAAAGGGGCTATGAAGTGCCACCATGTCACCTTATGAGACTAAATTTGTTGATATTAGGATTATAGATTCATTTTCTATCTTTCTTACAATCTCAGTTGATGAAGAGTTTCGACTATGGCATTTAGTTTTCTTGGCTTTAGGTTTAGTGATGTTGCTTTTGACACCTATTGTGAGTGAGTGGGTGCCCTTTCATTACAACAGTGCAATGGCTCTTGGTATTATTCTGGAAATATTGATTCTTCTTTTTTAGAGCATGAAGCTATTGCCAATAGGGCAACAAAGTGCTATATATTTTGCATTTTATGGGTCAGTGGTAGGACTTGGCTCATTATTTGTACAGTACTTGTTCACCCTAGTGAATTCTATTCTTTAGAAGCTTGGACTTGGTGAGGAAATGTACAATACTGTAGCTGTCTTCGTTACAATAGCAATTGTACTTATAGGTGCATGGTTTGGATTTTGGGGAGTGAGGAAATTTGTTCTCTTAGAAGATGGTGGTGTTGATTTTGGTACAACCCAATTTGTGAAATGGGCAATACGCATTTTGGCATTTGTCACAATTCTTTAGAGTTCACATGATCTATTCTTCACACTGCTTGTAGTGGTAGCTGTAATAATCTCTACATCTTGTTATCACACAAACTCTAGTTGTTGGTGGTAGGTGTCCCAATAGGGATGGTAGAGGTGAACAGCTAAAAAGGTGTAACCAACAGTAGCCAGGTCCTCCGTCTAAGGGACAAAAGTCACACCGGACAAAGCTACAGTCACTTTAGACGAGGCACGTAGCCAAGTCAGGGGGGAGACCCCACTCAACCAGTTATGGTTGAGACTCAACAGTCAGACACCCAAGCCCAAAAGATAAGTAAAACAAGATGTAAGATGGATGACTAATTGTGAGATTTCTTCCAGCCTAGTGAGATCGAGATTTTGAAATGAGAGAATAGACTATGTGAGATGATATCAGATCCGATTATGAGAGTACAATGATGGATTCTTTTAAGATTAGAAGGCTGGAAACTAAATCAACAAACAGAAATTGACTAGAAGAACGATTGGGAACCCTGCCTATGGGGAATGAAGCTCGTTATGATTTACTCATACATGGCAGCAGTGCACTAAGCAATTGAAACACATCTTCCAGCAATTATAAATTGATTACTTAGATGATTTTAAACAAAAAAACAGACCAGCAAGAAGTGAAGTGAAACTGCCCTAGGGGAATGAGTTAAATAGTGGATAAATGGACCTAGGGAAGTGAAAAATAAGCATTTATACTCACTTCCAGCCAATGATACTTGATATTCGAAGGTAAAATGACGTTTTAAATCCGAATATCAAGTACCCAGAACCCAAAAATCTACCAGACAGCGTGATTGGCCAGTTTGCCCAAGTGGGGCGAATTCAGTGAGGGACTAGTGCCTGGTTAAGTGGGCAGATGGAGTCGGAATCAAATGAAATTTGAAATATGGAGGTTTAAGCATATATCCTTTGTGGGTTTGAAAGGGAAACTAATTCTAATGGTTGATTTTAAAGATTTTAATTTTTTAGGGTTTTAGTGAATTTTCTCTCTAAGCCAATTCAGAAAATGAAATGTAAGAGGAAGAAATGGAACACCTACTTGGAATGATCTGAAGTTGTTGATTTTGCTGAGGTTATAGCGTCCCGAAGATCAAATAGAATGGATTGCTGAAGCCCCCAAGTGAGTTCGATTTTTCCCAGCTCTACCAGCTCGCCTTTCTTGCCTACCAACACCAATGGACAAATAAATCAGATTAGCATTGACAAATAAGTAAATCTACAACAATACAAATAAGAATGAGGAAAATGTTTGGCTGAAATGGCAAAAAACACTTCCCTTTGTTACCGATCTTGAAGAGTGAAGCAGCAGTGGAAGCCAAATGGTGCGCCCTCCTCCAAGACTTGTATTTGCTGCAAACGATGGTGAGAAACAATGCTGGAAACAAACAACAATCTATACTAGTGCATCAAGATAGCTTATCAATCAACAAAACCCAAAGCAACATCACCACAAGACACAAGTAGAGAGCTCCAAGTCGTTTTCTCTTCTATTCCAAGTCCAAAAAAATGCCAAGAGAGTTTCAATGGGGTGAGCCCATTCTCCTATAGAGAAGGCTCAAAACCTAGCCTCATTCCCCCCCAAACCAATGGCTGGGATTAACTCTCCCATTTGCCAAATCAAGGGTGGAGATGAGCTCAAAGAGCGGGGTGCGAATTGCCCCAAAAGAAGCGCACATGTATAGGAGAGGGGCCCATTGTGGGCCATACAATACATAAGGTGAAGTTGGGGGGTGTCTATGGGATATTTTATCCCCCCAACATAATACATCAAGGCCCCACATCAATACATCAACCAAATCGAAATTCCCCTAAGTGGAGAAAAACGCCCCTATGGGCAATTCGACTTCCAATGATGAGCTGCCATGGAGAGGGCTCCACAATGTGCCAATAACATATCAAACATTACCATTTTACCTTAGAGATTACCTTTTCCTTTGCCAACCATTGATTTTGCCATTTGCTCATAGTTGCCCTAGTCAAATTTTGATTTTCCATGTAATTTTTGTTGGCTTATATGGCTGAAGATGAAATTTGGGCTTTTGACCCACTTTTAGTGCTCGGATTGCCAAACCGTCTGCTGCAATGTGATCGTGGACCCCAAAAGTAGTAGGAATGACCACTCGAATGACTCCGATCCATCACTTGGGCATTATTTGCCCAAAATCCATAATTTTTAATTAAAACAGGTCAAAATTGGTCAATAATAATTGAAAATTTCTCAAATGCTTCAATCTTTTGCAATTCTGACACCTGCATGCTCATATGGGACCCCTGTAGATAATAATTGACAGAAATCAAAATTCCGGTTGCAACATTTTTTCGGGCCCATTTTTGGCCTAGTCAACTAAGTTTGACCAAGTCAAAACTGGTCAACAATAGTTCTAGCTGAATACCTGTGTGCAAACATGGAGTGACAAGGCTCAATTATACAAGTTAGTACATTACTAAGCAATATGATGATAACATGGTGATCAAAAATACATTAAATCCCGAGATAATACAAGGCCCTGGTGAGGTGGGCCCACCACCTCCAAAAGACTAAAATGCTATGCACATTTTATAGAATTGACCACTTTGCTGACTTTAGGTGATGTGGAAACAAGGCGGAGGACAGCGGGAGGACAAGGATAAAGATCATGTGACCCTTTGGACAACTCGGGAAGGCGGGGTCCACTGAGATAAGTATGCCATGATAGAACATGGGAAGGGCGGTGCCTCACAAATGGGTATAGTGCAGGGAAACCACCACTAGTCATCTAACAAGTATCTCACAACTCACATCCGTGCCCGAAGACTCTGTGAGGTTCTTTTCTAGGGCCGCCAAACTGGGTGTCCGGCAAACCGTAACTTGAGACTCTAGGGGACAATCTTGAGCTTGTCCCTTGCTCCCTCTCACCTCCTTGCCCCGCAGGACTAAGTGAGGAATAACCACTACAAATGCTGACATGTATAGCTGACCTGTGTCCATGTGTGTTTATAAACACATTGCATGGATTTTACAATGAGTTTCATACTTAGCCCTTTTTTGGCTAGATTTTACATTTACAACATAATAGCCTTTTTGGCTTGATTTACATTTCTTCATTTACATCAAGGCCCTCTTGGGCTACATACATATCTCAAAAGATATAAACATGCTGCTCATACTGCAAAGGTAATGAGGGTGAGCAATACATGCTTCGATGACCAATGGGGAACCCCCGGTGAGGTTACACAATGTCATGTCCCAAATTTGGAATTGGGTCACAATGTCCTAATCACATTGGCCATATTCATTAGAGTTTGTAAAATTGATGTTAAAGGTCAAATAATTGCCAAGGAGGAAAATTACTAGTTTCCTAGGTTTGGAGTGGAAGCTTTGGGATTTGGAATAATGGGGATAATAAATGATGTTTGAACATTAGAGTGGCATAAATATTTAATAAAGGATCTAAATAAATATATACAAGTGAAAATCAAAGTGGCATTTGATCATGAAGACACATGGAGGAAGTGGGACCCACATATGGCTAGATTTCCCCACTACACTTGGCATCATTCTCTCACAAATTCGAATTCAAGGTGAATGGTAACATACTTGGGGGAGTCCAAAAGGTATTATTCATGGCATGAATCATCCAAGGTCGAAATATAGAGGAAGAGTAACTCCCATGGAAGAGGAAGAGGCAATTTGGAGTTAGTGAGACACTTGGGCTAGATTCCCTAGCTCTATGACAGCAATGATGAAGATGCTATGACACCTATGACACAAATCAGACCTGAAGGCTGACATATGACATATATGACATGTCAGGGATAAAAATAGACTCCAAGAGGGCGCTCAAGGGTGTTAGGGCAGCTAAGATGCTTCCACATGTGATTTGGTGGAAGTGGGAAACTAGGAATTGTTGTACAAGTGGCGTTCTTTGGAATCTCTTCCCAACTTGAGTTGGCATGAGTCTCTTGGAAGGAATTCGACCCATGGAGGACATTAGAACTTTATAAATGTCAGTAACAAAGAATGAAACCAGCTTTTGATCATTTGTAGAATTTGCAATTGCATTTGTGAAGAGGGAGAGCTAGTGGATGACTAGTTTCTTGTCTTAGCCAATTTCGAGGGTGAAAGATTCCCATCCAAGTTGGTAATTGGAAAGGCCATTCAGACCTTTCATTTGGAGCTTTAATGGAGTCTTTATTTGCAGGTGTAAGCTACAGGGCAGCTCATGGTTTCTTCTATTGCAGTTCACTCCTTCAACCATTTCCAGTTTTGATGGCATATTCTTGATCCTTGAGGGAGGGCGTTTTTGGTGAGCTATTGTACTCTTTGGGGAAGCTTTTAATGCCCTGTTTCTTTTGTAATATGAAGTAAATACTCCGTTCTTCATCTCCAAAAAGTTTCAGGTCGAAATTCCAAGTAGAAATGTATAAATCTCATTTTTAATGGAAGAACAATGCCATTTCCCCACTACCTTGTTGTGAGCCAATATGTTGATGATGATTTCGAATGAATGGATGATTCTCTGATATATTTGTGATCAATATACTGCCATGGATGTCTTCTACAAGTTTCATGTACTGTACTTGAGCATTTGAAGCATTTTTACTCAATTTAGTTGTATTGGGAGGTGAAATAGTGCCATTTCCCCAAGGGTCGAATTGGGGATTTTTGCAGTTGAATGGGAGAGGGTGAGAACAGTTGTAATAATCCATTAATGGTGCATATGAGACTTTAATAAAATAATTAACACATTACATACCCCTGTTCATAAATTTGAGTGGGTTTGGAGGCATTTGGGAAGCCATTTTCAGTACTTACCCCAGGGGGATTTGAACCCCAAATTACTAGTAAAATTGCATAATTGGTCCAGAATCTTAAGAGAGTTTGCAGAGGTCTTTTTGTGGACATATGTCATCCATAAACATCATATTCAAGTTCTAATATCATTCATACACCTTCCTTGAAGATTTGAAGGCATTTGGAGTCAATTTGGGACCTAGAGATCAAAACTAGCCAAAGGTCGAACTAGGGAAAAAAAGTAGAAAATTGCAATTTTAATAAAATTCCTAATAAGGGACATTACAGTGGTATCAGAGCATGGTCTTGGCACCTGATGTGGTAGAACATTAATGAAGACCAGGAGTCAAAGAAATAAGCCACCACCCTTAGAAACTGAAACTGGATGTACTTTGGTGAAAGGGAAGAAATAGGAGAAGAAGTGCATTCATTGGTCACCATGAGTAAGGATGAGAAAGGAACCTCAGAGGAGAATGAGGAGTTTAGAAAATTATTGGAACCTTCCTTTGAAGACAAGTGGAGGCAATACTTTCAAGAGTTCAAATTGTTGCTTAGTAAAATTGGAAGCAACTCGGAAAAAATAATGAGCAATGGTTCTCTTTTCAAGGAAAAGGATGAAACAGTTTATGCCACAAAAGAGGAACCTAATGTAATTGTGGAACATGAGGTACATGTTGATATGCAGGTTCTTGAAGATGCTACACTAAAACAAGAAGAAGGACAAGAACTTGTCCTTGTTCAAAGGTATTATGAGTTGTCTCATGGAGAGAGTTGCAAAGCCTTGGAAGAGGTACATGATCTCACAATAGCTGGACCAAGCAATTATGGAGAAGATGAATTAAATATTTCAATGGGTAAGAGTTGTAAAGAATTAAAGTTGGTTCATAATTCCTCACCCCACACTTCTTTTCCAACCACATCACTTTGGGATGAAAATTGGGTGAAAGGTTTTTTTCTAGTGGTGCCACATGAGGGGTATGAAACTCCTACCTCTCCTTTTGATGATGACATGAATAGAGCACCTCATTATTTAGAATTGCAGCAGCATATTGCTTTACCTTATGATGATACATATCCTCATGGATGTATGGATGAGACTTCTTTGAGTCCTTTGAAGTCTCCTTGTTTTTCTTGCTCATTATTTGGTTCAGATTTTAGTGGAGATTCTTCATTCACTTCTTGGATGAAAGAATGCATGGCTGAATATTTTGATGCATATCACGTTCTTTTGGAGCAGCACTATCGGACATGGGATCCTCACCTATGTCATTGGAGCAGATTTGATTGGTCACTTGAAGATTGTATGCACCTAGCAAATGGTGGTCTACTTACTTGGAGGTATAAACACTTTCATGATTCTTTGATGAAGCATCTTCTTGATGTACATTACATACCTCTGTTCATAAATTTGAGTGGGTTTGGAGGCATTTGGGAAGCCATTTTCACTACTTACCCCAGGGGGATTTGAACCCCAAATTACTAGTAAAATTGCATAATTGGTCCAGAATCTTAAGAGAGTTTGCAGAGGTCTTTTTGTGGACATATGTCATCCATAAACATCATATTCAAGTTCTAATATCATTCATACACCTTCCTTGAAGATTTGAAGGCATTTGGAGTCAATTTGGGACCTAGAGATCAAAACTAGCCAAAGGTCGAACTAGGGAAAAAAAGTAGAAAATTGCAATTTTAATAAAATTCCTAATAAGGGACATTACAGTGGTATCAGAGCATGGTCTTGGCACCTGATGTGGTAGAACATTAATGAAGACCAGGAGTCAAAGAAATAAGCCACCACCCTTAGAAACTGAAACTGGATGTACTTTGGTGAAAGGGAAGAAATAGGAGAAGAAGTGCATTCATTGGTCACCATGAGTAAGGATGAGAAAGGAACCTCAGAGGAGAATGAGGAGTTTAGAAAATTATTGGAACCTTCCTTTGAAGACAAGTGGAGGCAATACTTTCAAGAGTTCAAATTTTTGCTTAGTAAAATTGGAAGCAACTCGGAAAAAATAATGAGCAATGGTTCTCTTTTCAAGGAAAAGGATGAAACAGTTTATGCCACAAAAGAGGAACCTAATGTAATTGTGGAACATGAGGTACATGTTGATATGCAGGTTCTTGAAGATGCTACACTAAAACAAGAAGAAGGACAAGAACTTGTCCTTGTTCAAAGGTATTATGAGTTGTCTCATGGAGAGAGTTGCAAAGCCTTGGAAGAGGTACATGATCTCACAATAGTTGGACCAAGCAATTATGGAGAAGATGAATTAAATATTTCAATGGGTAAGAGTTGTAAAGAATTAAAGTTGGTTCATAATTCCTCACCCCACACTTCTTTTCCAACCACATCACTTTGTGATGAAAATTGGGTGAAAGGTTTTTTTCTAGTGGTGCCACATGAGGGGTATGAAACTCCTACCTCTCCTTTTGATGATGACATGAATAGAGCACCTCATTATTTAGAATTGCAGCAACATATTGCTTTACCTTATGATGATACATATCCTCATGGATGTATGGATGAGACTTCTTTGAGTCCTTTGAAGTCTCCTTGTTTTTCTTGCTCATTATTTGGTTCAGATTTTAGTGGAGATTCTTCATTCACTTCTTGGATGAAAGAATGCATGGCTGAATATTTTGATGCATATCACGTTCTTTTGGAGCAGCACTATCGGACATGGGATCCTCACCTATGTCATTGGAGCAGATTTGATTGGTCACTTGAAGATTGTATGCACCTAGCAAATGGTGGTCTACTTACTTGGAGGTATAAACACTTTCATGATTCTTTGATGAAGCATCTTCTTGATGTACATTTTCATTATGTTGTTATGTACTTTGATGATATATATTTTGTACTCATGATGTTTGGAAGAATGCATACAAGAAAATGGGATCCAGGAATCCTCTTATCTGATGGTATGGGTTGGAGAGCACTTTTAATTGTTGGGGTGCAATACAAGCAATGGGACCCTGGAATAATTTTTGTCTCATTGGTTTGAATTTTTTTTGTTGAAAACAAGCAGTATGGGAGATGGATTTCCCACTTAATAAAGTGAATTTTATCAGAGTAGTGCAGCAGCAAGCATGGTGATTCCTCCCTAAAATCTTCAAGGAAACTCAAAGACTCAAGGTTGGGCAATTCAATGGCAACTTCAAAGAATTATACAGGAAGCAGGTTCTTCAACACCCATGTTTGAAATTGCTTGAGGACAAGCAATATTGGGAAGGGAGGACTTGTCATGTCCCAAATTTGGAATTGGGTCACAATGGCCTAATCACATTGGCCATATTCATTAGAGTTTGTAAAATTGATGTTAAAGGTCAAATAATTGCCAAGGAGGAAAATTATTAGTTTCCTAGGTTTGGGGTGGAAGCTTTGGGATTTGGAATAATGGGGATAATAAATGATGTTTGAACATTAGAGTGGCATACATATTTAATAAAGGATCTAAATAAATATATACAAGTGAAAATCAAAGTGGCATTTGATCATGAAGACACATGGAGGAAGTGGGACCCACATATGGCTAGATTTCCCCACTACACTTGGCATCATTCTCTCACAAATTCGAATTCAAGGTGAATGGTAACATACTTGGGGGAGTCCAAAATGTATTATTCATGGCATGAATCATCCAAGGTCGAAATATAGAGGAAGAGTAACTCCCATGGAAGAGGAAGAGGCAATTTGGCGTTAGTGAGACACTTGGGCTAGATTCCCTAGCTCTATGACAACAATGATGAAGATGCTATGACACCTATGACACAAATCAGACCTGAAGGCTGACATATGACATATATGACATGTCAGGGATAAAAATAGACTCCAAGAGGGCGCTCAAGGGTGTTAGGGCAGCTAAGATGCTTCCACATGTGATTTGGTGGAAGTGGGAAACTAGGAATTGTTGTACAAGTGGCGTTCTTTGGAATCTCTTCCCAACTTGAGTTGGCATGAGTCTCTTGGAAGGAATTCGACCCATGGAGGACATTAGAACTTTATAAATGTCAATAACAAAGAATGAAACCAGCTTTTGATCATTTGTAGAATTTGCAATTGCATTTGTGAAGAGGGAGAGCTAGTGGATGACTAGTTTCTTGCCTTAGCCAATTTCGAGGGTGAAAGATTCCCATCCAAGTTGGTAATTGGAAAGGCCATTCAGACCTTTCATTTGGAGCTTTAATGGAGTCTTTATTTGCAGGTGTAAGCTACAGGGCAGCTCATGGTTTCTTCTATTGCAGCTCACTCCTTCAACCATTTCCAGTTTTGATGGCATATTCTTGATCCTTGAGGGAGGGCGTTTTTGGTGAGCTATTGTACTCTTTGGGGAAGCTTTTAATGCCCTGTTTCTTTTGTAATATGAAGTAAATACTCTGTTCTTCATCTCCAAAAAGTTTCAGGTCGAAATTCCAAGTAGAAATGTATAAATCTCATTTTTAATGGAAGAACAATGCCATTTCCCCACTACCTTGTTGTGAGCCAATATGTTGATGATGATTTCGAATGAATGGATGATTCTCTGATATATTTGTGATCAATATACTGCCATGGATGTCTTCTACAAGTTTCATGTACTGTACTTGAGCATTTGAAGCATTTTTACTCAATTTAGTTGTATTGGGAGGTGAAATAGTGCCATTTCCCCAAGGGTCGAATTGGGGATTTTTGCAGTTGAATGGGAGAGGGTGAGAACAGTTGTAATAATCCATTAATGGTGCATATGAGACTTTAATAAAATAATTAACACATTACATACCTCTGTTCATAAATTTGAGTGGGTTTGGAGGCATTTGGGAAGCCATTTTCAGTACTTACCCCAGGGGGATTTGAATTCCAAATTACTAGTAAAATTGCATAATTGGTCCAGAAGCTTAAGAGAGTTTGCAGAGGTCTTTTTGTGGACATATGTCATCCATAAACATCATATTCAAGTTCTAATATCATTCATACACCTTCCTTGAAGATTTGAAGGCATTTGGAGTCAATTTGAGACCTAGAGACCAATACTAGTCAAAGGAAAATCACTAGTAAAGTTACCTACATTGATCAGAATTGAAAGAGGATTTGAAGAAGTATTTTAAAGGTCCAAAGGCATCTTTAAAACACATATTTATGTTCTAATATCATTCATATACCTTCTCAGAAGATTTGGGATCATTTGGGGCAAATTTGGGACCTAGAGATCAAAACTAGTCAAAGGTTGAACTAGGGAAAAAAAGTGGAAAATTGCAATTTTAATAAAATTCCTAATAAGGGACATTACACACAATCCCAACTGCATTGCAACATCGGGGGCAACCGACAGGAGCAAATCCCAGGTCTAAAAGTGTATCTCACACACTAAAGAGCCGAGGCACAATAAATGGGGAGTCATGGCAAACTCAGAGATCAGTGGGGAAGGGGTCCTCGGGATCACCAATCAGAAACCAAGTCAGGAACAAGTATCATGGATGAGTCGGATGGATGGCGAAAGTGAGAGTGGAGCTAAAGTCAGCTACCGAGAGGGACTAAGTGACCAAGTCTATGCCAAGTGTAGGGGACATGACCCAGCATGCATATACATAAGTCTAACAGGAAGGGTGGACAAATCATTAAGGGCCCAATCACATCATACAATAGCTAGATAACCAAATATATCATCTCATGCAAAGTTAGTGTACTAACAAGTATAAATAAGTCTAATCTACATCATGAGCAATAATCATCAAATGCAATACCTGCTGCACCATATACCTGCTGCTACTCAAGCTATCTCTGAGCTGGATCTGTGCTGAATCCGGGCAACATAGTAAGCTAGCAATATACTGTGATAGTCTTGGTCAAAGCAAAACTAGGCAACTGTCTCAAATGGGCTTATGTCAAAGCCTGGCAAGGAAGAGGTGACCCTGTGGTAGATGGTAAGTGACAATGTCTGTAGCACTGTACAACTGTCTGTCCCCTCTGATATATCTGCTAGGGGCAATCTGAACAAAAATGCCTCGTCTGAAGGCGACTGATCTCTGATCTGGAAAAAAAAGTACTGTGCGGTCCTCGGCCGCACTATCTACAGTATGGTAGCTCCAACTAACATAGATGTGATAACACATCTCTAAGAGGAATACAACATTGATATCTGAGTTTAGGGCCCATTGACCTATCATTGATAGTGAATCAAATTGTTTGGAGAGACAAGGTTACTAAAGGTTACTTGAATCAAGCTCAAGTCCAGTTTTTGACTAATATAGCCAATGTGGATTCTGAACGGTGTTATTTTCAGGCTAACAACCTTCAACATAATCCAAGGAGTACATACAACTCCATGCTTTCAACACATAATGCTACATAGTTGTTGAGAAAAATAAAATAAAAGATTTGCTTGAACTGAAAGGCTTGATGAGTAGTCATTGCATATAACGCATATTGTGTTTTGAGTTCATAGTTCAGATTGTGGTATTCTGTGTCTAGTTTTGACACTGAAAACCACTATGAGATCTTTGGACATGTATTGTGTCTAGTTCTAACACTCAAACCTACCTCTTATATATCTTCCCATTGGAGACACAACCATGCACTTTTGACATCACACTGAAGAAAGTTTTCCCGCTTCTCATCTTGTACTTGACAAGGGGGGACATCATGGATTGATAGTTAGGCTTCAAGTTTCGACGCCCTATCAATATGATGGATTGCTTAGTAAGTAAACATCTACACTATGAAAACAAGCGAGCTTGAGCAATAGCTATAACCTGAGTCAACAACCAGAGTTTAGAGCTAGAGCGAGAGTCAGAGTTGTTGCCAAAAGACAACCATGTTTCAGACCACCTTTTGGTTTGTGGTCATCCTTAAACCACCTCTTGGTTTGTAATTGTGGTCATCCAAAAACCACCCATTTAGTAGAAGACTTACAACGACATCAATTTGTGGTAATCCTTAAACCACCATTTTCTAGAGGGAACTGTTGAGCCTTAGACCCAAGTTCCAGAGGGAACCGTTGAGCTAAAACCTGAGTTAGAGCTAAGTTCTAGAGGGAACTGCTGAGTCAGAATCAGAGTTAGCACCAAGTTCCAGAGTTTGTGGTCACCCTAATGCCACCATATAGTAGAAGACATCAACCTCTATTGCTTTTGCTAACCTTTTTTGGTTTGTGGTAATCCAAAACCATTGAGTTTGTGGTCACCTAATCATCGATTTAGAGAGCACTTCATTTTTACCACCTAGTAGAAGACTTCAACTTTTGCTAACTTACTTGGCACATGGTCACATTATCAACTAGGAAATGTTCAACTTTTGGCAAGTGTCCACTTTCAGTTTTCAACTCTTTGGTTGGACTTGCATACACCCTTTCGGATTAAGGGGGGGAATGTTGGAAACCTAATCCTTGTGGATTTGGTAAATTGTATTTGGTGAATATGAAAAGTCATAGGGGAGTCTAGGAGTCGTCTTGGGAGTGTGAAACCAAGAGTCACCAGATTGTATTTATATGTATATTATCTTAATGGAAAAAATGTGCACTCAAGCTTATCTTTTATTGGGTGATCCAACATATATTACATATTAGCTTTGCTTTCACTTTTGCTTTCATAGGAGTGACCTTACTGCTCCTGCTTTGTATTAGCGCTTTTGTATTACACAGTCCCATTGACTTGGTTTTTTATCATTTGTTGGACATTGATACACTTATCTTATCTTATCACCCTCCTCTTGGGTTTGTTCTTTTATCGCTTCATATGTTTTTTTCATTTCTTATAGTCTATGCTCCATTTCCTGCATCCTATTCTCCAAAGTTATTATCTTATTGTCTATTTTCTTTTGAATGTTATCTTCAAAATATGAGAATTTAATATTAAGCATAGCCTTTATGTCTTCATGAGTCTAGCTTCTATTTCTTCCGTACGTTTCTTTAATGATTCTATATATTCAGGTTTCAAATTTGGGAGCCTTTGGTATTTTTGTCACAAAATATGGCGGTCTCTATGTTGGCAGAGGGTAATGACCACTAGATCAGTGAAACCTCAAGAGTTTGCCCCAAAGTGTCATGCCAGGAAAATTCCTCTCTCTTGAGGCTTCTCGGATCTACTGAAGACAGACTCAGACTAGCCACAGGAGGTGTCCCTAGTTTTTCTTCCGTAAGTACTTGTCGATAACTCAACTTTCCTAAAGTAGTCATAGAACTGCTTTTGGGAGGGAAACATGGCATTTTTGAGGTTTTAATAAATTTGGTATATTGTTACCCCGGGGGGAATCTCACTTAAGGGTCTTAAGGACTTTTGAAATTGAAAGTGAGACCCAAATAACACATAAGCAACACTAATGACAAATAACATTAGGCATAGGTTACTCTGGTAAAATTTGGGTACATTGGCATTGATAGACTTAGCACAGGTTACTCTGGTAAAAGCTGGGTACACTGGCATTGATAGACTTAGGTTATTAATTGGCTGTCCTATAGATTTTGCTTCTATGGGGAAATGGACCAGCAACTAAAACAAGTCTAATCAAGCTAAAATATGCCCCAAAGGACAAGATGCTAGGGGTAAAAGTGAACCCCCTAACACCCAAATGAACTTGCTATAGTTAATATATCAGACTGTTAAGCTCAGAACAACGAGGGGAAAACACATGCAAAGGGTAAAAACAAATACTTAGTGTTACCAACTATTTTGTACAAAGATGAATTTCTTGCGAGCCGCCAGTTTCATGAACATGTTCAATGTTCATCATCAGTGTTCAGAAGTTCAGAAGTAATTTTCAGGGCAATTTTGCCCCATTTGTAATAACTGCATGTTCATACCCCCATGGGGAAATTGTAAAAAGTTGGTCTAAACGGGGTCCTTTTATAAAAGACTTGGCTATCCTTAGGTTTAATTATCAGGGGGATACTCTAGAGTGTTTTTTCCTTAGGAATTATGCATTGCACTTCAGTGGTGTATAATTCCCGAGTTTTTCACTCATACCTCCAAAGCTGGAGTATTTACCATGGTGGTCGAACGTAAGGTGGTTATTAGAGTCTTGTGTCTATGATTTTTTCCATGTTAGCCTCTCGATTGAGTCGTATGAATATGCATTAGGTCCCCTAGGAGTTTCTTTTCATTTTGAGGAATTTTTTTTCTTCGTAATTTAGACCATTTTTAATGGTTTAAATGGAAAAGTTCAAAATATAATAAAAACCTCATCCGGAGGCGGAATTTGGCGTGGGGAGTCTCGTTTAGACGCTCAGAGCGTCCTCTTATCCTAGCACCCTATTTCTCTGGGTTCCGGGCGATTACCTCGCCTCTGGGATCAGTTTTGGCTAAAGATGCATTATTTTGGCATTTAATTGCTAGAAAATGACAAAATGCACCAGAGAAAAAAAATCAAAAAAATCAAGAAGTTGATTTTTTGACTTTGGAAAAGGGTGGCATATAAATTAATAAGGAAGGCGTTCATGATAAAAGAATAAAGCACATGCCATATTAGACTTTGGTTAAGCAAATGAAGTTTCAAAAGATTGAAGAGCGTGGCCCTCCCTCACGTGGACGGTTTAGCTCACGTATTTGGTGGGCGATTGTTCCAAGGTTTAGGCGTTGATTTCTATGGAGAGGGGCGCCCCTCTTGTGAGGTGGCTGCCACCTCTACCAATCACAACAACCAACACTTTACTCTCCACGCTCCAAGCCTCAACCTCACGCTCCAAGCTTCATCCTTCACGCTCCAAGCTTGAGTTTGCCCTCCATCCATTAGCTCTCGCTCTCCTCTCTTGAGGATTCAAATTACTTCTTTGTAACTCTATAAATAAAGGCTCTTGCTGCATGTAGAGTGTGGAATTTTTGTGCAAGGATACTCTGCTCATTTTTGTTGTTGATATTTGAATAAAATCAAGACTTTGGAGGTCCATATGGTGCGCACATCTTGTCCATTGTTGATGCTTCATAGAGGTGATACTTGTTCAATTATACTCTTCTTATGCAATTTATTTGATCATTTATCTAGCTTAGAAGGCTTTGTTAAGTCCATAGGGTGAACATTTATAGTCTTAATTTGTTCATTTATGCTTGGTTAGATGAGATTTAAAAAGTAGCAAACTATAGTTGGTAATACTTATGCTTTTTTTTGTTTCATTTGATTAATCATACTAGACTTGATCGTATCTTGTGTTGAGGTTGTATACTTTTGCAGATCTCCTAAGAGTGAAGTGGGATCTTGAGCTCAGCTGCTTCTTCCTCCCCTTCACATACTATTTTTATTAACAATTTTTGCATTTCAGGATCCTACAAGGAGGCCTTTTATTCAAGCTCGATCTTGAAGAGTCCTACACTTACTCACCATTAAAAAAATTAATTTCCAAATTTTGTTACTTGGTTACCTTTGCAAGCTTGAAAATTTCAAAGTCTTATCTTCCTCAAGTGTTTGCATTGGCCCTTCTCTCCTTGGCTTCTTCATTTCTTGCCCTTTCTTCTTCACTGTTTTCTTTCCCTTTCTCTTTACTGTTTTCAGCTCTTCTCTTCATTGTTTTCAGACACCTATCTTCTCATTGCTTGCTGCCCCATCTTACCTCTTTTGGCAGCCCCTATCTTCTCACTGTTCGCTCCCCCATCTTACTTCTTTTGGCAGCCCCTATCTTCTCACTGTTCGCTCCCCCATCTTACTTCTTTTGGCAGCCCCTTTCGTTCACTTTTTGCAACCAATCTTACCTCTTTTTGCAGCCATTCTTACCTTCTTTTTTGCAGCCCCTCTCTTACCTTCTCTTGACTGTCCCAACCCTCTTTTTTGGCTCCCTTTCCTTCTCCTTCTTTGGCTGTCTTTTTTCATCCTTTTTTGCCCTCTTTTTTCTCCACTTTGTTAGCCTCTTCTTGCTTCCTTTGCTCTCACCTTCTTGCTCTTTCTTTTTCTCTTTGTAGCTTAAACTTGCATTTAGTTAGTTGCATTAGTTATAAAGTTTCTAGTCTACATTTTGTTTCATTTTTATTTATAGATCTTAGTTTATACTTAGTCTAGTTTCATTTTAAAGTTTTGTTTTAACTTGCACTTACTTAGTTCATTTTCCAAGTTCTCTAACTCATTTCTAGTTTGCAATAGTTTAGACATAGCTTAGTTCCATTTGTGAATTTACTAACTCTTAACAAGTTAGTGTTCAAACTCTCATTTTCAGGAATACAAGAAGCTTCAAATCGAAAACAAAGAGCCCAAAGGCTAGAAGCACAAGAAGAGCAACACAACAAAAAGACAAACTCCTTGAAAAGCACTTCCCTCTTCTTTCATTCTCCCATCCGATATTGTGCTTTCAAGTGAAGAAAAACAAACAAATATTGTAAAAAGTTAATAAAAAGCAAGTGGGATAAAGGCTCCCATGATAGAAAACACATAAAATTTAGACTGTTGTTCACAAAACAGCCATAGAGAATTTTCGTCAAACACTTAGTGAACCATTGATATCAGTGAGTAAAATAAGCCAACCTCATTATGCTTCACTCAAGCACAAATAAATTCACCCAGGGATTGATATACTGTTCAGAAAGATAATTTGCAGCGGAAAAATAAAAGATATCAGTAGACTGTAAAATAGATAACTCTCAGGAATTTTGGTCAAACTTAGACCCTGGAAAAACCCCACCTCCGGGGAAAACCAGTCAAGAAGAGAGAAGATATTTTATTGAGCTCTTAAGGAATTTTACAGAGAGTATAGCAACAACATATTACATCAAAAATTACACAGTGATTTTCAGCATTGACTGTGCATAAAAATCTCAGATGACTGTGACCATACAGACCCCTTTTATGTGCCCATATATGACTGTAGATGACTGAAATCTACAGTAAACAGTACAACAGAATACACTTTGGAGTTTGTGCAGAAATAAGACAAAAACTCTTAGCAAAAGATCACCTCGAAAACTTTTCCCACAGGCTGCCTCGTTTTCTATGCAATCTGGTGACTGTACGGCCTCCCTTTTCTGCAGTATGGATCCCCTCTCTTCAGCTGTACGGAACTATCTCTTTTCTGATGCAGATTTCCTTGGAAAACGTGCTCCTTAACCTTGGAAAACGTGCCCCACTTGCTGCTGCATATATTTTTGCTGGAATCTCCTAGGGATTCGTGCCCCACTCTGGGAACTGTGCCCTCTCTTCCAGCTTGCTCTCCCTTTCCTCTCACTCAGCTCACCTGCGCCTCTCTCCTCTAGAAACTCGAGCCACTCCAAAAATGATTGCTCTCTCTTTGGAATGCGCCTTCTCCAAAAATGCTCTCTTGGATTGTGTGCCCAAATGAAGTTTCATTCATCTTTTATTTACCCTATTAGGGTAACTCATGACTTTTCAAATTCTATGGTTGAGATCAAATCTTGATCTCAAGATCCATGGCTGGGATCTAATCTCAAGTCCACTTAAGTTTCGTAAGTGAACTATACTCTAAATCTTTTCTATTCGAAAAGTCACTTTTCCCTAATTAATATAAAAGTACACTTTATAACTTAAAAGTGACTTTATAACTTAAAAGTCACTTTATAATTAAAAGTACATCTCATTTTTAAATTAAAAGGTCACATCATAAAGTATAAAGTCACATCATAAAAGTAACTTTAATAAATGCTCATAAAGTCACTTTATGAATATTAATGAGACTCCATAGTTTTGTACGCCTGCACCTAGGCACCTAATGCAGGAGTGCCATCGAGCTATCAAATGTTAACATCCCACACCCCACTTCCCCCATTTGGGGGAACCTTGTATCGTCCATTGTCTATTTTTCACACTTTACTTTGCTTTATACCTGCACAATAAACTGTTAGAGTAGAAAGTTAGCTTCAAATTTTTTGATAAATTGTAGATCTTAGAAATAATTGTTTAGTTGATTTGCATCTTTATTTTTCTTAGATTAGTTTCATTACTTGAAGTATTTTTGCTAGATCTTAGTTTACTATTTTACTTTTGCTTTACGTTTTCAAGTATTATTTTGCTAAATAAAAAGAACATAAAATCTTTTGAATCTGATCGAAAGGTGGATCAAGAGTGCTCTCTGTCGAAGAGTTTACTTGCTTTGTTTTGCTAACCCCCTTGCTCTCCTGAGTACGGTCTCAGCCCTGAAAGAGATTCTTTGGTAGTGTAGATTTTATTTTCAAGTATTTTGTATCTTTCATAAATCTCTTGAATCTCGCCATAAGGCAGATCAAAAGTGCTCTCTATCGGAGAGTTACAATGGTTCTTACTTCATAACCCATAATAAAATTGGAATTTACATTTGCTACACTGTGTATGCTCTGCCCACTTGTGGGATACCCAGAAACAGTTGTAGACTTATTAATTCTCCACATCTAATTCCACTTCAATCTAATAAAATTATTCCTAAGAAAACCAACGAAAATCCGGCGTTGATCGTCAAATAGTCGAAAGTGGGCAAATTCTGCCTGGGGACACTGGAACCATTGTACTGAGACCTTAAGGGCACCGTTAGAATACATCCCTGGTTGGTGTAGTGTTGAACATGCTCTAGAGACTCCGGACAACCAACATGTCCTTGTACGGAACCACTTAGACCATTTTTTGGACATATCTCTTGTACCGAAAGGTATCTCTTGGAGATCCCCTTCCCTTTTAATAATCAACCTCACCATTAAAATTTACAATAAAATTCACCAAGAACACTTGCAAAACGTTCTCAAGAACACCCAAGACTATGTATCAAGCATCCCAAGCATTTATTTGACTCCATTTTGGCATTGGTTTTATCAAGTTATTTTATTTGCTTATTATCTATCTGGAGCACTTGTTTTATCTTCATATCATACTGTGGATGCCTTAATTTTAATTTGTCATTATCAAGTGGTTGTGTATCTTGTCATTTTGCAAGTACATGCTTGGATTAATTAATTGATTATTGTAAATCATAAAAACTCCTAAAAACACCCATCTGCATCAGATACCATAAAAAACACTTAAAACACGAGCCTTAGAAACTCTTTGTAGGGTCTACCCCCCTTGGCTTCGTTAGGATTTTGCCTAAACGGAGGAGTCGGGATCAGGTGACAGCACCTGACTCTTTGCTTGCCCCCAAGGCCACACCTTTCCCACTTGGGAAACAACTTTCGAAGATTTTTGCTGCTGGTGTGCACATTCAACGAGCAACACTTAGATGCTTGAAAATTTCCATAAAGACCAATGCCTATTGAGGAGGCGCTATGGAGTTAGAAAACACACAAATTTAACATGAAATAATCCCCCTAGTAGAGCATGAAAGCTACATCCATATAAATATTACAAAATCCCCCCGCATGCAAACACAAACAAAAAGCAAACAATAAAAACATGGATGACAAATGGATTTCAGAGCTTTTCAACCAAAAGTCTTGTGGTACTTACCTTGTTCCAGACGGTTGATGAAGTGTTTTCTCCTCTCCTATTGCTTTTGAATAGATCTTGAACTCAGGAACAAATCCCCTTCTCTTGCTTGAACGCACTTGAAAGCCTTTCCTCCTCAACTTGCCACACAAAGCCCAAATTAGTATGCAAATCACTAGACTAACTCAAACTTAGTATGACAAAGTAAGAAGACATGCAAATCAACTTGAGGACTGGCAAGAAATGGAAAGCTTAGAGCAAATCAATTTCAATGGATAGAGAACCCCCTTCACTATGACAGCCAAGGCGCTTGGTAGAATTCAACTTTGTTTCTCTTGCATGCAAACTCCAACAGAAATGCCCAAAACAAGATGCAAATAAGATCTAACATTAACAAGGATTGGCAAGAGAACATATTCATCAACACAACCCGAAAACAAGAGATTTTGAACATACAAAAATTCTGGTTTGTATTACTACTGAAATGAACCAAGAGCCCTTTACAAATGTGAGCTCACTCTCTCTTATAGATGAGAGGTGAGTAAGATCCCTAGCCCATAAGGATGGAGGGCTGAGATTAAAATATAGCCATAAAAGTTCAATGAACGAGATTATTTCTCATTTTACAATTTCTAACAAGCTGAAAATAGAGGGGGGCGAATTGCCTCTTACAACCCATTTTTACAACATGAAAATACATCTTTTTGGCAAGTTAGATGCTTATGACACATGGGGGGGTCATTAGGGGGTCCCCCCTTACATAGTTTTTGAGTTATAACTTGATTTAGATGCTTTTATTTTGGTTGATTTGATCAAATTCGCCCCAAGGGAGAGAAATGCGCCCTCCCCTTGGTGAGCCATGCTAAAATCAAGCAGAACATGTTGTTGTGCCAAGGAAATGATAGAAATGTGTCAAGGTACATAATTCAAGGTTACCCAAGTCACCACTTTGCCTTTTCGCAATCCATCTGCTATACATGATAAACCTTAGTCATTTTTAAAATTGTACCTTATGATAAAATTTAATAATGCATTATTAATTAGATCCTTATCTTCCTTCGTCCAAAATGCAAATCTAATGCCACAAATGAATTCCTTAACCCCCCAAAACATAGTGCGGGTCAAATTCATGCCATAAACCAATATGCAATATGTCTTTTTAAGTCAGCTCCAAATAATTAAATTTAGACTTAGGCTAAAATTCAAAACTTAGGAAAATAATTCCACATTAGCCAATTAATCAAATAATGTTGCAAATGCTATTTGGAGGGTCCCAATTGGCCTCCAATGGTTGAGACATGATGAATGATGACTGAGTAAATGTCCCATGATGCTGGTTGGTCCCTTTGATCGGGTCAAACTTTGGTTTGACCAATTCAAAAAGTCAAACTTGGTCAAAATTTGACAAAAATGCAAACTGATGTATGGACCATATACCAGGCCTCTAGAGATTGAGAAACACTTAATCATGACCAATATTGGCAAGCAATTAAATATAAGGGCCTATCATACACAAGTGATCACCATTTGACACTTAGTACAAAAAAACACATATACCACAAGTGTATAACAAAGTAATGAGCATGATTAAAAGTCTTATATACATGTCCATCTCTAGTTTAACCATCACAGTGTATTGCATAGATCAACCTCCCTTCTTGAGTGAAATGGATGGTCAGGTAGTCAATAGGCTAGTCAAGTGGATAAATGATCAGTGGAAGGCTTGAGTTACTCTTGGAGAAGAGGGGGATATCAGGGGCCTCTGTGACATTAGTTAGTTTGACAAACACTAGGGAGTAGGTTTTCTCACAGATGGATGATATGCTTAGAAGATACCCTCTTGACTTTAGCAAGCCCCTTTTGTATTTCACTTTCACATTTTGCTTTTCATTTTCATTTTTCTTTTTGATGCCTTTTCTTTCTTTGGATATTTATTTGAAGCACTTTATTCATTTGCAATCCTTTAGTTAATGACTGAAAGGTACTGGACCTAGATTGCCTTCTAGGCACCAGTTATGACATGACCTTAGCTTTGCTGCCAGCCACTGTCCATAGGTGTGACAAAGTTGCTACATTAATGCCTTTTTAGAGCAAGTAGGCTTAACGTTTTAATTCAAGGAGTACCTACTCTCCCAGTCACTAACCAATTTCAAGGATGGAAAGACTTGTTTCAAGACTCAGGGGTACACTTCTACTGACTAGACCACCTAGCCTCAAAACCCAATATTGGTAGCTCTTATGACAGGAAAGGTTAAGGCTTCGGACAATTTTGTCACACACATCATAGCCGAGACATCGAGGAAACATGGAGGCCATCCTAACCAAGAGGTCACAGAGGGGAAGGTCCTTGAGTCACTTAGTCGTATCTGGATCAGCGGGATTTTGTAACAAGGTGGATGAGTGGAAGGTGGATAAGGTCAAGTATGGAACCAAGGGAGAGTTTGTGATCAGTCCAATGCACTGGAGACCATGCCAAAGAAGGATATGTATACAAAACCAAAACTAATGCTCTCTACCATGTTTACACAAGCTATCATACAATGTATATTGGATGATCACAAGTGTAGAATAAGTCCTACTACTAGTTAGCTTATCAATAAAAGTCATAACAATCCAAATAAAACCTCTGGGCATATACCTGACCCACCATTGAAGCTGTAGGATGAACATCATAGGCACATATGTGAAGCACTGAAGACTAGGATCCAAACTCAATGTCCAATAGTGTAGCAGTTCACTGTTCAAAGGTTTCAAAATGTATAGCAGGGGATCACAGAAGAAGCTCAACAAATGACCTGGGTCCCTGTTCCAAGGCCTGGTCCACAAGATCTTATCCAACTGTGAACTCATAATGATCTCCATCCATCAATCACACATGATCATTATATATCTGTGAGGCTCACTGCAAAGGACTGAACACAATCTGGTTTGCTCTGGCAAAAATGAGGAGTAATCCCCCCTATAGAATCTGTGATAACGTGTATATTTGGTGAAGTGATGATTATGAAAAAGAGAGAAAAAACAAACGTAGGTCTAGGAAAAGGAACTTGTGCACCTAATTAAAATTAGACGAAAGTCAACAAATTTTTTGAATCACTTAATAGACAGATCTGTAAATGCACGCAACAACAAGAAGCAGCAATCTCTTTCACTTGATACCTTCTCCTTTCAAGATCTTGGGTATAACAGATCAGCAATGCTGCCTTTTAGAACACGGGAAAGAGGGGAGTGGCTAGGGTTTTTTTCTTGCTCGATCATAGATTCTCTTGTGGAAATATCTGGAAAAGCTGTCTCAGTGGATCCGTGTGTTCAATGGTAGTTCATTTTATATTTCTAGAACCGCTGCTCAGAATCTGGATCCAATGCTTGATCCAGTTACTAGGCCAGGGAGCTCCCAAACAAATCTTGAGGATTTGCTTGAATAGAACCCCACACAGCTAGCGGATTCTCCAAAACTGGATTTGAAACACCACCTAGTACAAGCAAATTAATCCCCTTCAATGAAAGATCGCTGCTGCATATATTTTGCCCTAGCTTATAGATCACAGCTGCATCTATCAATTTTGTCTGGGCCGTGTTTGAATTAGCCATATTTGAATTTGTCTAGTTCCTTTTGAGAGATTGCAGCTTCATATAGGTCACAAAATTAATCTGCTTCAATGAAAGATCCTGGCTGCATATATTTTACCCCAGCTGAAGGATCACAGCTGCATATATCAGATTTGGTCAGGCTGTGTTTGAATTTGCCTTAGTTCCTTTTGAGAGATCATGGCTTTAAATAGATCACAGTAATCGGCTTCAATGAAAGATCACGGCTGCATATATGTTGCCCTCGCTGAAAGCTCATGGCTTCAAATATCAGATTTGGCCAGACTGTTTGAAAAAAACCCCATTGACAAAGAATTCGGATCGATAGTACTGAAATTAATTAGCAATACAACATTGGACCAAGCTAAACTGTATGAAACTGAGAGCCAAAATGACCCAGAATCAAAACCACATCAGGTAATTGATCCAGTGATCCTAATTTGTTCAGTGATGTTCTGCAAAAAGACTGAACTTAATTGCAGGTGTTATGCAAAGTAATTTCAAGTTTTCTAGGGAAAGGAAAACTCAAGGCCAAAGAGCTGTTAGGCTCAATTGACCTAATGATGGTTGACCTATTTGAAAGAGAAGCTGGACCATGTAAAATAGATCTGCAATTGAAATGTATATTCTGATCTAAACGATGATGAAGGCTTATAGTTTTAGATAGACATTAACACAAGGTGAAGCTAGACTAAGACCAAATCTAAGAATTGGTCTAGTGACCATAATTGACATAATTATTAACAGTCCATCTGACACAATAAGAAACCTTGATTACTAATATGTATCCTTGCATTGAACCTATTACAGCAAAATCTAGCACTCCCTGTATGATGTAAAGTCCCAAGTATCAAGGAGCTAATCTTGTGCAACTTCAGGAAGGCTACCCAGTGCCACCTCAGTAGCTCTTCCTCTCTTTTCAGGTCAGTTCTCCTCCAACTCAAGGTGGCTATCCCTAAGTAAGGTTGCTAAAGCTATGGAGTGGGGGCTGTAGGTCATATAGAGAGTAAGCCTTAACAAAATATGTGGTAATTGTAGTATAGGAAATGGGATGGAAATGGATGTGGAAACGAAGGAACTGAAGGTAGAGGGGAACAAGGGAATAAGAGGACATGACCAGTTCCCATCAGCTTAAGGGCTAATGAGCTCTTGAGGCTTTACAACATGAATGGACTGGTTTGTTACAATTGGTATTTTGAGGCAGGATATGAGTTAGAAAGGACTAGTGTGACACTTCCAACCTACGTAGATGAAAGGACTAGTTTGAAACCTCCATCATTTACTTGAGTATCTAAGGTTAAAAGAACTATTTTGATACTTAAAACCTTTAGATGTTTGCTGGAAATTAAATGCTGAATCCTGGAGGGCTGGATTTTTCACTCATCAAACTAAATAAAGCTGTTGTTATATTAGGCTGAATTATTAATCCATTTCAGCAACTAGCGTGTTAGAAGAGAAATAAAACATAATTATAACCTCAAATAGATCAAGAGGGAGAACCTCCTCACATTGACTATTCCAAAAATAAATCAACTTTATTATTTGACCTTCATATAAGTGTGATAACAAGAGACATCTCCAAATAATCAATTATAAAAGTGAGAAGCATAAACATAACCAAACAACAAAACAACAATATCTCCTTTCTTCATTAGTCTTCAAGCATTTGATACACAAAGGATCTCCATCCTCATCGCCAAGCTCCTATTCTAATTCCTTCACTTCACTCACTTCTCAATTCTCTAACTCCCAACTCACCAATAAAAAATGAAATGGAGGGAAAGCTCCTTTATGTAGAGTGAGCTAGATCTTTCTTATAATAAAATAACATTATTTTCCTTTCTAACTCCATGACAAGTCTAATAATAATAAAATATTGGAGTTAGTTAGATCTAACCTATCATAGTTGACGAGTTGAAAAGATGATGTGGACTTTTATCTTTCCAAAGGAGGTTGTTCACCCAAAAATATGAAGAAATTTGAGAGATATCCTCCAAAGGGGAGAGGCACACCATTAAAATAACCTTTTTTTACCATGTCAAAGCTTCATGAAATAACAAAATATGCTCCTCCATATGTGCACTCTTCAAGAAAGCAATAAAATAGTCAAAGGGTGCACTCTTCCAAACCCTCCTCAAATCTAAGTTACCAGGATACAGATACGGATACGGATTCGCCAGATTTTTTAAAACCCAGGATATGGATACGACGGGGAAACGACAAGTACAAAAAAATATAAAAGAAGAATCAAAACTATTTATGAAACACAAGAGTAGAACTATAAGTTATTGCCAAAAAAGAGAGTTCATGTACCATAACTGATAATTTGATGAGTTGTAACCATGACTGATATTGATAATTTTAAAAACCATTTCAGCATGAACTTGAAGTAGGTCATAATAGTGTTTTTGTGAGCCACATCCACATGTCGCTATCAATAAGGAATAAAGTGGTTTTCTTGAAGGCTATGGCAAGATTACATAATAGTGTAGGTGAAGTGAGCAACAACATAGCATATAAGGATAGATCAGCCTTTGACAACAGACCTTGACCATAAAGATAAATCAAATAAAAACATTGAGAGCAGAACTTGATATTGATATATCAGAGTTCAAGAGCAGATCTAGACATAAGGATAGATCAGACCTTCAGCAGGAATGGGTTTTACACTTTTAGCCATTAGTTGTTTAGGGTTTCTTAAGTTTTTCATTAAAAAACATTTTTTTTGGGGGGGGATCAATGGGTCATAGAAGCACTGGAAGTTTCACGATCCGTTTGAAAATTTCAAGAATTGTTTTATTTTTCACACGATCCGTTTCATAGGGCCAGGATATGTTTCCTTCTGCAAGGGATCGTTTCCATGATGGATTCTAGGCAGATCCCATCTGGATACGTATCGGATCCGCGGATCCATTGATCCTACACACTGGGGTGGCGGATTCGGTAACATAGCCTCAAATAACAAGGATAACTTCTCCACATGTGTGCCCTCCAAGAAGCTCCAAATAAAGAAATAAGACCAAGCATATATATGTGCAAGTGGCACGAGTGGTCCTCCTCAAGCTCAAATAACTACCTCCAAATAAGAGAATATAAGTGTCAAGTCAAAGAGGTGAGGGCGCTCTCCAACGTGGTTGAAATAACTAAAAAATAATGATGAAGCAACACCTTAAAGAGGTGCACCCTAGAAAAATGTGCCATCTCAACCACCTCCAACCAACAATTAATGAATTAATACCAAGTGAAGTGTGCCCTCCAAGATGCTTCCATGCAAAAATAATAAAAAAATTCTGGACGTAGGAGGATGTGCTCAACATCCACCTAGAAAGCTCCTCTCCAATTTGCATGAGTGAAGAATCAATAAAATAGTCCGAATGCTTCCACGCAAAAAATAATAAAATAATTTTGAACATAGGAGGATGTGCTCAACATCCACCTAGAAAGCTCCCCTCCAATGTGCATCAGTGAAGAAGCAATGAAATAACCTCCCCTAGGAGGGTCCTTCATAACAAACTCCTCAAAATAGCAAATGTAACCACCCACATGTGAAGTAAGAGGGTGCTCCAATAACTTTCATTGATAAATGTGCAAGATACCAACTAAATGGAGAACTCCACAAGAAAGAAGTTGGTCAACTCCTCAAAATAGCAAGGCTCCTTCTCCCATGTGCAACCACCTCAATAAATTAATAAATAAACTCAAAGGTAGTTACATCTCAGTAAAATATTCAATTCATAACCAAATCCATATGAGTGTGCCCTAGGGCGGTGTGCCAACCTCCTTAAATGTGTGAAAGAAGATAGGGCACTCCAAGAGAGAGAATAATGTCAAGTGAAGCTTTGACCATGCATCATGAATAAGGGGCCACCTAGAAGAGGTGTGCTCTAAAAAATGTGCTATATAACCACCCCCATCAACCAACAAACAATAAAGTATTGATGCATATGCTAGACAATGTGTTGTTTTGGAAAACCATCAACCAATTAACCTCAGAACCATGTGCATAAGAGGATGTGATCTAGAGAAGTGTGCCAAGGTTGTTATACTTCTCATCAATAAATAGTAAAATACTCCTCCATGTACCTTGGAACCTGTGCCATAGATGAATACTCCTAGAATAGCCAATACATAACCTCCAAATAACTCCTCCCACATGTGAAATGAAGCCAATGAAGGAGGGTGCTCAAGTAATTAGGCTTTCAAAGGACTAAATTAACCAATAAATGGTTAAATCAGCCTCAACATGTCTGCACGAAGGCTAAAACTTTAATCGAATCATAGTCCAACCCCCAATTAGTCACCAATTGATTAAATCAACTTGAAGATGTATGCAAATGAAAGGGGGGGGCACTCCATCAAGTGTTGTATCATGTATATAAGTTGTTTTCCCTACCAAAACCCCACCATGAACAACATAATGACAAATTAGAAACTCCACCTAGGGTGCACCACCAAAGGACTATTACATGATTAATACCACATCAAACCTTAGAAAAGGCTCGATCATCAAAGATGTATGTAGTGCCCACCTTCTCTATCCAAAACTTAGGAAATATTACATCACATGGGTACTAACATCATAAAATACATATTCCACCTAGGTTATGTCTAGCAAATGTTACAATGTTAAGTTAGATCACCTAAGGAAATCCCACCAAGGCAAAATCCACTACCACAACACATTAACAACAAAGGAAAAGGGGACATAAAAAATGTTTTAAATCCATCTAGCATCAAGTATGCCCCCCACCACATCTTCAACCAAAGGGACCATGTAGAACACCCCCTCATAGTGACAACAATAATATAACATCATCGAATATAGTCACTAGGAAACATCCATACGTCAAGAGAATGAAGCAAATGCATGAAAGTAGCATCCCACCATAAAATGACCATCAACTTGACCATCCACCATAGAGAAGTGAACATCCTCCACCAAAGATCTTCATCAGATACACCACCATGAAGAAGATAAGAAATTCCATGAAGATGTAGACACCCCCAAGTCCATCCAGATGCTCCAAGTGTTGATATTTTATGTAGCTTCAGAAGATATTCTTATGTCGGCCATGAACCCCCCGGAAAGTTCTAGAAAGGAAACCTCCAGAAAGTTCTAGAAAGCCCCAGAAAGCATGGAATTAGAAAATGAAGGTATAAGTAAGAAGGATGCCCTCCTCATTTGCACATCAAGCAAGTTCACATCAAGTCAGTGAGACAAGTGCGCAAGAGAGAGAAGCAACAGCTGGAGGAAGACTAATATCTTGGGTTTTATCTTATCTTTGTATCTGGGGTATCTTTCTATGAGCGAGCTTTAGCTCTTCATTGTATTGACATTATACTTTGTTGATGAATCTATACTGAAGAAGTTTTGCTGGGTTTTCTTCCCCAAGAGGGTTTCCCAGGATAAATCTTTTGTGTATGCCGTGAATGTCTTTCTTTCAGTGATCCTTATGCACGCAGTTGTTATTATATGATATAAATTGAATTAAAGTCTAAAGAATTCTGAATAACATAATTGCTTAAGTAAAATCTCAACATGGTGTTAGAGCAGTGCTGAAAGAAGTCATTGCAACACCTGTAACTGCCAAAAGTTGGAAACTAGGGCTTCCAGTTTTTGCCTGTTCTATCCACAGATTTGACTGAAAAGAAGGTTTGCTTAACTCGCCTTGGGAGGGCGCATCTTCTCCCTGGATCAGATTCTCCATATTCAAAGTTTGAAAAATTAGGGTTTCGTCATAAAACCCTAGGCTAGACGTTAAGCCCTTTTCAGGATGACATTGGAGCTGATTTTGGCTTGTGGAGATCACCTTGGCATAGCGCATTGACTGGTAAGTCTAAATTCCATTTATGAAAACTTTCATCTCTGTCATATTTTTAAGCTTGGACAAAATGACGAACAACACCAAGTTTGATGAGAAGCTTGAAGGAGATGATAACTTTCGAGCATGGAAGTATAGGGTGCTTGAAGAGAATGATTTGGAAAAATATGTTGAAGAAGAGGTTGATGAGCCAGAAGGAGATGAAGCTAAGGCAAGGCACAAGGAGAACATGATTAGGGCAAAGAGAATCATTGTAGATTCTATCAAGAATCACTTGATCCCTCATGTCTCATCATTGAAGACTCCAAAGCAGATGTTTGATGCCTTGTCCCAGTTGTTTGAAGGAAAGAATATCAATTGGAAGATGACATTGAGGACACAACTCAAGAATGTGAAAATGCAAAATTCAGAAACCATTCAATCCTACTTCATAAGGGCATCTCAAATCAAAGAACAACTTGAAGCCATTGGAGAAACAACTGATGAAGTTGAGATAGTAATGACTACATTGAATGGTCTCCTAAGGTCTTGGGAATCATTTATTCAAGGAATTTGGTTCAAAAGGATTCACCTCATAAGGTGAAGGTCGGTGATGATTATCAATATCACATAAAAGGTGTAGGAGAAGCATCCTACCAGTTGGATTTCAAAAATCCTATGAAGATGAAAGATGTATTGTATGTATCTGGTTTGAAGAAGAATCTCCTCTCCATCTCAACATTAGAGGAACGAGGATATAGAGTTGCTTTCATTGATAGCCAAGTTCTCATGTGGCCAAAGGGAAAGACTATTGATGATGCTATCGTGATTGGTGGCCTGTACAAGCTGAAGGGACAATTGGATCAAGCATTGGTACATAACATTGTGAATCTGAGTAAGCTATGGCATAGAAGACTTGCTCACATACATTACAAAGCATAGTTGATCATAAGCAAGATGGTTACAAGTCTACCAGAGATGCATGTGAATCATGATGGTATATGCAAGGGATATGCACGAGGCAAGAACGTGAAGAGTCCGTTCCAAGCAGTGACAACAAAGCCAAAGGAGTTTTGGACATAGTACATTTAGACGTGTGTGGACTGATGTCATCAACATCACTTAGCGAGTACGTATATTATGTTTTCATTTATTGATGATTACTCATGTAAAACTTGGATCTATTTCTTAAAAGCAAAAAGTGAAGTGTTCAGCAAGTTCAAGGAATTCAAGGCCCTTGTAGAGAATCTCTTTGAAAAGAAGATAAAGACATTAAGGTCAGATAACGAAGGAGAGTTCACATTAGATGCATTCGAGACATTCTTCATAGAAGTTGGGATTAAGAGGGAGATGTGCACTCCCTACAATCCTTAGTAGAATGGCGTGGCAGAAAGAAAGAATCAGACGATAATGGAAGCAGTGAAGGCTATGATTCATGATCAAGATTTACCATTGCACCTATGGGCAAAGGCAGCCAGAACCATTGTATATGTGCAGAATAGAACTCCTCACCATATACTTGGGAACAAGATGCCAGAGGAGATGTTTACAGGAGAGAAGCCAGAGGTCAGCCACTTGAGGGTATTTGGCTGTCCTGTATATGTACATGTTCCCAAGGATAAGAGAACAAAGTTGGATCCTTCGAACAAGAAGGGTATATTTGTTGGATACAGTGAGTCATCAAAGGCATAGTGAGTCTACATTCCCGGTTACAAGTGGATTGAGACTAGTAGAGATGTCACCTTTGATGAGGATCCAACTTTTAGCAGATCGAGGCAGACTCATACAGATGGGGTCCATGATGAGGAGCCTAAAGCTCCTAGAGTCACAAATACTGGTACAAAAGATGATGTTGTACCAAAAGAGCATGTTCCGGAGGATCATGATATGATAGAACCGCGGAGACCTGTAAATCCACCCCAAGAAATGATTACATATAAGAGAAGACCAGCTTGGGCTCTGTAGATTATTTAGGATGCAGAGAAATATGGTGTTACAGACGGGTCTTTCAGAGAGAGCAAGAGACCTCGACCATATTCCAGCTATGTGGCATTATTACATGACATCATTGATGCAGAGCCTTCCAGTTATGAAGATGCAGCTGATAAGAAAGTATGGAAGAATGCCATGATCGAGGAATACCAGTCCATTATGAAGAATCAAGTTTGGGATGTGGTTCCGAGACCGAAAGGGAAGTCAATGGTGACTTCCAAATGGATCCACAAGACGAAGCATGTAGCAGATGGCAGTGTCGAGAAGTACAAGGCAAGGTTTGTGGCTCGTGGTTTCTCCCAGAAAGAAGGAATAGATTATGAAGAGACATTTGCTCCTATGGCGAGATAGACTTCGATTAGAACTATACTTGCAATAGCTGCAGTGATGAAATGGAAGCTACGTCAGATGGATGTAAAGACAACCTATCTAAATGGTGTAGTGAAAGAGGAAGTGTATGTGGAATAACCACAAGGATTCAAGACACATGACAGGCAGACACATGTGTGCAGGTTGAAGAAGGCTTTGTATGGACTAAAGCAGGCACCCAGGACGTGGTATGGTAGAATTGACAGTTTTCTGATGAGCTTGGGCTTTCCTAAGAGTAAAGTAGATTCCAACCTTTACTACAAGGTTGTGAATGGTGAACCAATGATATTGCTATTATATGTGGATGACCTGTCCAAGATGAAAGACCTTAGTATGATGCATTATTTCTTGGGTCTAGAGGTGTGGCAGAGACAAAACAAGATTTTCCTTAGCCAAGGAAAATATTTTGTAGAGATTCTGAAGAGATTCGGGATGATGGATTGTAAACCCATGCCTACATCGATGGTAACGAACTTGAATTTCTTGAGTGATACTTCTTCAGAGACAGTGGATGCCACCATGTATAGACAGATGATTAGTTCGTTGATGTATTTGACGAACACGAGACTATACATAAGCTTTGCGGTGAACACATTGAGTCAGTGTATGGTTGAGCTGAGATTTGTTCACTTGATTGTGGCAAAGCATGTGATGAGGTACCTGAAAGGTATAGTGGACTATGGACTCAGATATGTTTCAGATCACGAGATAAGACTGCAAGGCTATACTGATTTAGATTGGGTCGATAGTGTCACAAATTGGAAGAGTACATCATGATGTTGCTTCAGTTTGGGATCACCTATGATCTTGTGGCTCAACAGGAAGCAGACTAGTGTGGCACTCAGTATGGCCGAGGCACAATATATAGCAGCATGTTCAACTAGTAGCGAATTTGTGTGGCTTCGAAAGTTGCTTGCAAGACTGTTTGATCTTAAGTTGGAGGTGACTTGTATCTTCTGTGACAACCTAAGTTGCATAAAGTTGTCTGAGAACCCTATGTTTCATGACAAGTCAAAAAATATCGAGATCAAGTTACATTATATCCAAGACATGGTGCAGAAGGGAGCTGTGAAGCTCTAGTATATTGCGAAAGACGAGCATATAGCAGATGTGTTGACCAAGCCTTTGTCAAAGATAAAGTTTGAGTATTTCAGGGACAAGCTTGGCGTGGTGCAAAATCACTTCCCTCGTTGAGAGGGAGTGCTGAGTTACATATGCGATTCCAGGGGCAGTAGCATATAGAGTGTGGCAGCAATGGATAGTCATTCACGGGCACGTTACCGACTGAGGCACAAGTCGGCATGACCTCGCACAGGGTCAGGATACCTAGTCTTAAGGGCTGGAAGACCAGGTCATGTGGATTGGTGGATGCGTAGCTTTTGGGCTGGAGCGCCAACCTGTTTGTGTTGGAGGATTCCTAGCCTTGGGCTAGATGGATGGTGTGTGTGCACTAGATCACCTAACCCTTGTGGTTAGATGCCCAGTGACTGTGGGCTGGATGCCTGGTGGTGCCAACCAGAAGGGCTAGCCTTCAGGCTAGTTATCCAGATCCTGTGTGAGTTGGATGCCCAGTTCAGTGTGAGATGGATGGTTTCCTAGTTTTGTGTGAGTTAGATGCCTAGTTTTGTGTGAACTAGATGAAGTCCCGTAGTGACATAAGGTCCGAAAGGACGTCGAGACCCATAAGGTCCAAAAGGACGATGAGGCTGTACCCACTAGTGAGATGCTATGTATGATGTTGAGGCCCCGAATGCACGATGTGGATGATGGATTGCTTGTATAGAACCTCTAGTGATGGATTGATTCGTGGAAGATCAACAAGTAAATGGTCAAGTATGGGTCAGCGGAAGCAGTATTGAAGATCGTGTCAGAAGAATACCTTCCTTGCTAAGAGGGAGTGTTGATATTTTATGTAGCTTCGGAAGATATTCTTATGTCGGCCATGAACCCCATGGAATGTTCTAGAAAGGAAACCTCCGGAAAGTTCTAGAAAGCCCCGGAAAGCATGGAAATAGAAAATGAAGGTATAAGTAGGAAGGATGCCCTCCTCATTTGTACATCAAACAAGTTCGCATTAAGTCAATGAGACAAGTGCACAAGAGAGAGAAGCAGCAGTTGGAGGAAGACTAATATCTCGTGTTTTATCTTATCTTTGTATCTGGGGTATCTTTCTATGGGCGAGCTTTAGCTCTTCATTGTATTGACATTGTACTTTGTTGATGAATCTATACTGAAGAAGTTCTGCTGGGTTTTCTTCCCCAAGAGGGTTTCCCGGGATAAATCTTTGTGTATGGTGTGAATGTCTTTCTTTCAGTGATCCTTATGCATGCAGTTATTATGATATGAATCATATGATATAAATTGAATTAAATTCTAAAGAATTCTGAATAACATAACTGCTTAATTAAAATCTCAACACCAAGGTACAAGCTGAAAACCCCACAAAGTGATGAAAATCACATTGTACCTCAACAATATGAGGTGTAACAGAACCAAATCCAGATACAAGACTCTCTTAGTGAGTTATGAATCCCAATTAACCTAATGATGGCTTCGTACTGATTTCAATTTATCTCTTACCTTTTAAAACAGATATTTACTACTGTTCTGAAGGGGAAATTCTCAGACCAAATTGCCTAAAGCCAAGGAAAAACTTTATTTGCCTCAGTGAAAATAAATGTTTTTAGAAATTAATGTAACGGTATTCACTTTAAATCTTCAGCAATAAATAAAAACACAACAATATGGGAATGCTTAGAGTCAAACACCTAACAACATGAAATTAACTCAGTAAGCAATCCATTACAGTTTCGCAACCTGCCAAATATTTTGTTTGTTCAGGCACAAACCAGTTTAAACGTTTATAACTGAGAGCATAATGTTTAGAATGAAAGAAGACCCAAAGATTATTCCATAAACTTTTAATGTATTTCATTGACCATCCAAAAAATATAGTTTATAATAAAGTTCACTGAATATACAGTCCATGACAGTTCAGTCAGTCTGACCTCTGAGATTTCCTTATACAGTCCTTGGAACAATCTTACTGGTTCTCCAACCTGAACACAGACACTTACAGACAAGTTCTGCAGAAGTAATCTGTTACCTGTGGTTTTGTCCTGGACCCTTTTGGCTCTTGGTTGCTTGCAGTTTGACTTGGTCTGTTGTCAGATCGTTGATCTATTCTGATTTTATCACTCAATTTTTTTTAATCAATCACCTATAACCTAGACCCTCAATAACTTCTGGCATTATACAAAACAGATGTAGGCCATCAAACAATTATTATCATAATCTCCAAAATTCAAGGCCTCAAAGAGTGAACTAACAGTATGAGTAAATATCCATTACAATGCATTAACTAAGGCAACCAAGGCTAATGGCCTGCCACATCAAGCACCCAGCTCCACCATGGCAGCAGAATGTGGTGAATATCAGTGAAAATCACCATCATCATTATGTTTCGAGGGCCTGATCCATAATCTTTAGGAGTCTGGACTGGAATCAGGGGGCCCATCTCGAGTCTGCATCCTGTTGTTACTGCTTGCTTTTTGATATGGCCAAATGAATATACACAGATTCTTATCATTACTGGACAGGTGTTGGGGTTAATCGTGTCTTCTCCAACTGCCTCTGGTGAAGCTGCATATTTGAGTGGCTTGTATTATGAGCCATAACCATTCTTATCCATGGAGTAATATGTGGCTACTTAATGCCTCTGGAAATCACAATTATTTTTTGATGCAAAGTATGGAAGCAATGTAAATCCATATTTGCACTTTTCTAAGAGAAACATGCATTTGTTGCTTGAAACTCCTTCAAAGTAATAGAGAAAGCAACGGTCAGGAGAAACACAATTATATACATTTTGAAATAGAAGGCAGTGGTACCAAATAATCCTTAAAGTGACAGCAATTTGACAAATCCAGAGATAAGAAACCGCTATGACTTTCTGAATAATTGTCACTGCCAAAATAGTAGCAATGAAAACACAATCAGTATAAAATCTATCTAGTACATCTGATCGTGTTCATATCACAATTTACTTTCTTTTCATTGTTGGAAACTATGTTTTTCCTATGATGTTCTGATAATGGTATGAAAGCATGCTTTGTTTCCAGTGCACTTTAGATACCTGTTTGAAATGATTAACAGAAACTTTTGGAAAGTACTTTATGAATAGCCTCTTTTCTCATATGTCCTCAACTAGAGTCAGAATAAATCTTCCGATCTTTTAGCGATGGACTTGGATAAATCTTATACCAGCAAATCATAATTTAGGTTCATGGATTGTACCCTCGTATCAACATAGAGAGGTTGATACCTAAAAGAGTTATCAACCTAATAAAACAGTCATTTTTTTGGGTAGTTAAGCCCATTTTTATTGGTTGGAGAGGGTATGAAATTCCATATGAGATCTTTGCTTATAAACAGGTTAGCTTTGGCTAAGAGGCATAACTGAAAGGTATCTAATCTTCCAAAATCACCTTGACCTCATTTACATGGAAGCTGGAGAACCTATGTCATCATTTCTGCAAGCACTCCAACTTTTTACTAGACCACAGCTCGATGGACCAAGAATTAGTAATCAGTAAGTATAAGTTTAGTTAGTAAAATGGGATTTTTTGTAACTTCATATTGCATTTTTCCACTTTTTGGTGCATTTTGGAAGAGATATTTACCAATTTCAAAATTGGAAATTTGTGAAATAATTCTTTTGGCAATGATTGGAAAGTTTTCTGATTATTTTGGACAATATTCTCTCTGTATACCACATGAGTTGCCCCATATACTCGCTAGATATGAAACTTAAAAGTTGAGAAGTATACAATTTTCATATTTGGTGGTCAATATATTTATAGAATAATTAAATCCAAATACTAACATACAAGTGAGAAAGCCCTTGATGGGAAACCATAGAACTTCCCTCGTACTGAACTTTGTATCTAATTATCCATGAAGTACTCAGCTTTGTACAGTTAGCCAAATGGGGGCTGTATTACTAGGGCAGTTTGTTAGTATCGTTACCCAAGACAGCTGCATCTTGCTTTAGGAGATCTATGGATTTAGTACATCAGATGGTTACAAATCGCTTTCCACATAGCCTTTCACATCTGACTAACAATTTGCTTGAGTGTCCTACCTTTCAGTTGTAAATGTACATCGGGCAGTGCCCTCTGTCATGTGAGCTGTTTTTAACAATTAGACTTTGTTGTATACATACAACAAAATGAAAGTACCAGTTAGCCAAACGGGGGCTGTATTACTAGGGCAATTTGTTAGTATCGTTACCCAAGACAGCTGCATCTTGCTTTAGGAGATCTATAGATTTAGTACATCAGATAGTTACAAATCGCTTTCCACATAGCCTTACACATCTGACTAACAATTTGCTTGAGTGTCCTACCTTTCAGTTGTAAATGTACATTGGACAGTGCCCTCTGTCATGTGAGCTGTTTTTAACAATTAGGCTTTGTTGTATACATACAACAAAATGAAAGTACCCAAGCAAAGCTTAAGTTTTCTAAATACAAGTGAAACTCTTCCTCCCTTCAGTTCCCAGGATTGCTGCAGCCTGCTTTAGGAGACCCATACATTTACTCCATTAGGTTGTTAAAAACTACTTTCCAGACAGCCTTTTGCAAGTATGTGTGACTAACAACATGCTCGAGTGTTCTACCTTTCAGCAGTAAATGCACATTGTACAGTGCCCTCTGTCATGCAAGCTAATTTTTAACAATTAGGCTTTTTAGGCTTTGGTGTATGACATAACAAAATGAAAGGACCCAAGCAAAGCTTGAACCGTCTAAATACAAGTGAAACTCTTCTTCCATTCAGATTCATGAACTTATTCTGTACCTTGAAGCTATTTCCTGTCTACCCAGCTTTAAACAATAGTAACTTTGTTTTGGATCTGATGATGGGTGGATTGTCCCCTCAAAACATTGAACTGTTTCTAAAACTCCAACATAGAGTAACTCCAGAAATTCTCAGTGCAATAGTAACTTGTAAAACTTTTGTTGTATTTCTATGAAAGTGGTTGATCTTTCCTTGTCTGACTAGGTAAGATGAGCTTTAACAGTCTAAATACAAGTGAAACTCTTCTTCCATTCAGATTTATGAACTTATTCTGTATCTTGAAGCTATTTCCTGTCTACCTAGCTTTAAACAATAGTAACTTTGTTTTGGATCTGATGATGGGTGGAGTGTCCCCTCAAAACATTCAACTGTTTCTAAACTCCAACACACTGCAACTCCAGAAATTCTCAGCGCAATAGTAACTTGTAAAACTTTTGTTTTATTTCTATGAAGGTGGTTGATCTTTCCTCGTCTGACTAGGTAAGACGAGTCTTAGTTCTTGGATATTCTAAAATTTGCAAAAATTTGACTTCACGACCTAAACTTCTGTACACATTGTTGAGTACATACGAATTGAAGTCTCCATGAAAGTTTTCTGAGGTTCAAACCCAACCTGGTTTCAAGTCAATTTTTTTGATAATTTAATGCCCAACCCAGTTTAGATGAGCACTGGAAAAATTCACCAATCTTTTCAGACTTAGAAACACAGTATGAACATCATTTTTCTAGGCAGAAAATTTAATAAAGATTGCACAGCATGAAATTTAAAGACTCATAAATTTTTGGCAAATGCCCAGGAAAAACCCAGAAGGGGAAAACCGGTTAGAGAGAGTTCTTCATTTTATTTCTTCAGCAAAATAAAAAAATGCAACAGCAGAATCACAACTTATCTCAACAGCAAAACCCTGAAATTCCATCTTGGAATTTGTGCCAAACCAGCAGTGCACGAACTGTACAGACCTCGAAATTCGTGCCTAGGCTTGCCTCGAAAATCATGTTTACCAGACCTCGATTTTTGTGCCACTGTGACTGTATGGAATTTATTTGTCTGTACCCGTCTTGAAATTTGTGCCTCTGCCTGGAAATTCGTCACTGTTTTTCTCCTCGAAAATTGTGCCTAGAATTGCTGTACGGACCTGCTGTATGGATTCTTGAAATTTGTGCCACTGTACTTCTCCTCCCTCCTGCAAATTTTCTTCTTCTCCTCTCAAGAAGTTGAATTGCTCTCAGCTTTCTCAGCTCTCTCAGCTCTCTCAAAACTCATGAAAGAATGAATGTGTGAAAAGCCTTTCCCTTGCCTTTTTGTTTGGATGCTAGGGTGAGTGAAGAGACATCTAATCCAAGGGCCCACATTGACTTAGATGGATGGATGAGAATAAAAGCTAATTTAATTCTCTCCAAAATTAATTTCACTCACTTTAATTAAAGTTACCAAAAAGTCACTTTAATCTCAAGTGGAGTTAAATGCTTATCTCAAGTCATTTTAATGCAAGGGTCATGTTAATTTTCCCCTTTTGTGACTTAGGCTAACTTTCACTAGGGGAACACTTTCCTAGGTACAAATTCAACACTCCCTCTTACCAAGGAACGTGTTCTGCACCACTCCCAACTTGTCCCTGAAGAAGCCAAACTTGCCTCGCCCCAAGGGTGTTTGCTACCTGCTCATCAGTGGAAATGTACCGCAACTTCACAACTCCTTTTTGACATAGTCTCGGATGAAGTGGTATCTGATTTCTATGTGCTTGGACCTGTCATGGAAGACTGGATTCTCAGAGAGCTGAATGCAACTCTGATTATCACAATAAATCACTGTAGGCCTAATCTCAACATCAAATAAATCCACCAATAACTTGCGAAGCCACATTGCCTCGCAACTAGCCTGACTGGCTGCCATGTACTCGGCCTTAGCAGAACTCAAAGCAACGAACTTTTGCTTCCGACTAAACCACGACATTGCCGTCAAGCCCAAACTGAAGCAATAACCGTAAGTGCTCTTCCGGTCTGTCACACTACCTGCCCAATCTGAATCCGTGAAGCCAACCAAACTAACTCCACCCGACCTCCTGTAGTCCAAACCATAATCCACTGTCCCTGCAAGGTATCTCAACACATGTTTCGCGGTGATCCAGTGTACTCTCCTAACCTCCACCATGAACTGACTGAGAGTGTTCACCGCAAAACACAAGTCTGGCCTGGGGTTGACCAGATACATCAAAGAACTAATGGGCTGACAATATAAAGTGGGATCCACCAACTCTCCCTCAGAAGCATGAAGCTTCTTCCAGTTGGTTATCATCGGTGTGGTCATTGGCCTGCAATCCTCCATCTGAAATCTCCTCAGAATATCTGCAACATATTTTCCTTGTCCCAGGAAAATATGACCAGGCTCCTGCCAAACCTCCATCTCCAAATAATAATGCATCAACCCTATATCGCTCATCTCATACTCTAAAGCAAGATCTCTCTTGCAAGCTACAATGAGGCGCTCCTCCCCAGTGATAAACACATCATCAACGTACAACAGAAGAATGAGTGGATCACCACCAACCACAATGTAGTAAAGGTTGGGATCATCTTCACTCTTCCGAAATCCCATCGCCAACAAATAAGCATCAATCCTGGAATACCAAGCTCGAGGAGCTTGCTTTAGACCATACAAGGCCTTTTTCAACCTGCACACATGAGAATCTCTCCCATGGATCTCAAAGCCTTGAGGCTGCTCCAAATAAACCTCCTCCTGTAGAAGACTGTTGATAAATGCGGTCTTAAATCCATCTGGTGGATCTTCCAACCCAACTCTACTGCCATGGAAATCACCGATCTAATAGAGGAATATCGGGAAACCGGTGCAAAAGTCTCATCATAATCAACTCCCTCTATCTGTGAAAACCTCTGTGCCACAAATCGAGCCTTGAACTTCTCCACACTGCCATCTGCAACATGCTTCACCTTGTAAATCCACTTGGAAGTCACTACGGACTTCCCCTCTGGTCTCGGTACAATCTCCCATACATCATTCTTCATGATGGAATGGTACTCCTCCATCATGGCATCTCACCAAACCTGATGCTGAGAGGCCTCCTCAAAGGTGGAAGGCTCTGAATCACGAAGACTAGCAACCAATGCCATACCCAACCTTTCTGGCATCACAATTGTCCTCACTGGTTCCTTGGGCTTACCAAATGATTCTGCTTCCTTCAAGGTTTCACGAAGTTACTCGGGCTTCCTCTTCCCTGAATTTGGCTCCCAAACTGGTCTATCTTCCTTTGAAGAACTGCTAGAAGTAGATGGCCCAAAAACCCGTGAAACAGTAGTTGGTGAACTAGCTACTGGCGAACCTGTGACCCGAGACCCAGAACCTGTCCCCGAAGTACCTGCTGGCTGAACCACTGAACCTGAAGAACTTGTGCCTCTAACCCGTGATCCAGTCACTCCAGAAACCTATGATCCTGTACTCTGAACTGCTGGTACTTGTGTAACTACCTGAGGTGTGGAAGCCTGTGACTTCTCATGCTCTAAATCTCTGGACTTCCTGAAGGCTCTCTCCTCCTCAAATCTCACTTCCCGCCTCACAACAACCTTCCTCATGGTAGGAAGATAAATGCGAAAGGCCTTCGAAGTCTCATCATAGCCCACAAAGATGCCTTTCTTTGCGGTGGGCTCTAACTTTGTCCTCTTCTCAGGAGGGACACGAGAGTAAGTCAAACAACCAAATATGCGACAATGACCAACCTCAGGCTTTTTGCCTGTGAACATCTTCTCAAGAGCCTTTCTTCCCAAGGCACGGTGGGGACTCCTGTTCTGAAGGTATACAATTGTACTACAAGCCTCGGCCCAAAGGAAGAAAGGAAGACTCTGATCATGAAGCATGGCTCTCGCTGCTCCCACAATAGCTCGGTTCTTCCTTTCAGCCACTCCATTTTGCTCAGGAATATAAGGTACTGTCAACTGTCTTCGTATGCCCTCCTGTCTGCAAAACTCATCAAACTCCTTGGAGCTATACTCACCCCCATTGTTCGATCTAAGAGCCCAAATCCTCCTCCAAGTCTGGTTCTCCACAAGAGATTTAAACTCTTGGAAACTCCGCAAGACCTCATCATATTTCTTGCTCCTTAGGAAGTAGATCTAGGTCTTCCTGGAATAGTCATCGTGAATGCCACATAGTACTCTAAATCTCTCAAAGAGACAGATGTCATAGGGCCACACAAATATGAATGAATCAAATCAAGCACTCTTGTTGACCTGCTATCACTGCTAGGAAAAACAGTCTTGGTGTACTTTCCCAAAGCACACCCTCTGCAAACATCACTGTGCTCCGTTGTAGTGTCCCTTTTTAATAAATTTGGAAAAATTGGAATTTTTGGCCAATTCGACCCTTAGACTAGTTATGACTCCAATGCTTCCAAATGGCTCCAAATACTTCCAAATTGGGTCTGAAGGTATTTGAAAGGTATTAAGACATAAAAATGAGGCTGATAGATGTCTGGACACTCTCAAAAGACTTCTGCAACATTCATTTAACTCAAGGAGAATTTGGGGAATTTTACTAGCAATTTCGAGGTTTAGACCCCCAAGGGTAGAGGTCACTAATGGCTTCCCAAATGCAGTACAACCCTCCCAAATTTCAAACATAGACATAGATTAATTAAAGGAATTCAATGGGCACCCAAATGCATCATTATTCAGTTTCTAAAGGTTGTTGCAACTCCCATAAATAAGAGGTTTGTGGACATGTCTTCACATAGGTGGAAATGATAGGAAACTTCACCACTTGCTATGAAATTCGAGATTTATGTTCCAAAGGCTTATGTAATGTATATGAAACTTCTTCATGATATTAATGACTCTCCATACATCATAAAAATCACAGAGATGAACTGATACAAATCGAAATAAAGCAACTTCAAGCTCTCACAACAAGATGTAGGGAAAATGGCACCATTTATGCATTGTTTGGTATTTTTACATAGTTTCACTTGGTATTTCGACCTGAGAGTCTTTTGAGCATCAAATACAGAGTATATATATCCTATTACAAATAAATGGTCTATCTTGGACTCTCACAAAGAGATCAACTTCTCACCAAGTGCGCCCTTCCTCCAAAAGCCAAAATATGCAGAGAAATGTGAGATAGAGATGGGAACAAGTTGAAGAAGAAAGAATCATGAGCTGCCCTGTAGCTTCAACCTGGAACAAATAACTCCATTGTAGCTCCAAATGAAAGGTCTGAATGGCCTCTCCAATTGCCAATTAGGATGGGAATCTTTCACCCTCGAAATTGGTACTAAGGCAAGTAGAATAACACTCTACCAGCTTGGACAAGCTATGCTCTCCAATATGCAAAATGCGAAATGATCAAAAACTCCCTTCCTTCTTTGTTCTTGTCTTTTATAAACTTCTCAAGTCTTCCATGGGTCGAATTTCTTCCAAAAGCCTCATGCCAACTCAAGTTGGGAAGAGATTCCAATGTGTGCCTCTTGTCCAACAATTCCTAGTCTCCATCTTCCCTCAATTCAAATGGGGAAGCTTCTTGGCTTCCATAACCCCCTTATGCGCCCTCTTGGAGGCTATTTTTAGCCATGACATGTCATATGTCAGCAATCAGGTCTGAACTTTGTCATAGGTGTCATAGAATCTTCATCATTGTTGTCATAGGAGTTAGAGAATTTAGCTCCAAGTGTCACAATTCTTCTAAGATGCCTCTTCCTCTTCCATGGGAGTTATTCTTCCACTCCAATTCGACCTTACATGACTCATGCCATGAATAATACCTCTTAAACTCTCACAAGTATGTTACCCTTCATCTTGAACTCGAATGGGTGAGAGAATCATGCCAAGTGTAGTGAGGAATCTTGCCATATGTGGGTCCTACAACCTCTTATGTGCCCTCGTGATCCAATGCCACCTTGTTTTCTTTGTATTATTATTTAATTGACCAATTTAATGTGAATTTGTAAGTCTAAGGTCATTTTGGGTCTTGTAGCTCCTTTACTCCAACTTTTAATGCTTCCACCCCCAACCTAGGGAACTAGTAATTTTCCTCCATGATAGTTCATTTGGATGGGAATATTACAAACTTTGAATTGGGAATTTTCTCTTGATGTGACCCACCTTGTCCATTGGATCTAATTTTGCATTATTACCAACTTGGACATCATGGTTGGCAATTATTTGACCCTCAGCATCAATTTCACAAACTATCATGACTATGGCCAAGGGGCTTAGGGCATTGTGACCTAATGCAAATTTTTGGGACATGACATCCGTGCTAAACTCTGGCATACCTGTAACCATGTCCCCCAATAATCTCAAAGTTGGATGATGTAGATGAGCCATCCTTCGATGCCAAAGCTCACAAAGATCACTGTTGCTGCTATGTGCCAAAGCATGTTGGGGCTGAAACAAGAGCTTGTACAGCTTCCCACATCTGAATCCAATAACAAAAGAGGCAGATGGTCCCGCAGTCTTGGGGAAAATACACACATGTCCATCTAGGAAATAAACCCCAAGTCCTCTGTCCTCGATTGTGGAAATTGATATCAAGTTCTTCTTTAACCCAGGGACAAATAACACATCCCTCAAAATCATGGGACTCATAGAATCCCTCTGAAATGTAATGGTCCCACGACCAACAACTTTGAAAACTGTGTCATCCCCCAACACAACCTCCACATCTATGCTTGCCTGTGAAAGCTCGGAAAACATCTCTCGAGTACCTGTCATATGGCTCGAGGCTCCACTGTCAATGTACCAGGTGCTGGTGGTGAAAGTACCCATAGGATGACCTGTCAACAAAGAATGCTCCCTCTCAATCTCTATATCAGTGCTGGTGATGATAGAAGCTCTCTCTCTCTCTCTCTCTCAATATGTCCAGCATAGAGAAAACTCTCTCTCAAACATAGCTATATACTCGTTAATCTTTGCTGAAGCTGCGGTTTGTTGCTTCTTCTTCTTCTTCTTCTTGTTTGGACAATGTGAGGCATAGTGCCCAAACCCCCGACAAGCAAAGCACTTGAATTTGCTCAAATCCTTCTTCTGACCACCCTACTATTGCTACTGTTTCTTAGCCCCACCCTGCTTGGGACCCTTCTTGGACTTTTTCTTCTCTCTTCCAGTCAAAGCCACATTTTCCTCATCCTCCTTACTATTTGAAGAGCTCCCCTGCAAAAAACCTCTCCGGGTCTCCTCCTGCACAAAGTCGTCCCAGAGTCGATCCTAGGAAGGGAAGTTCTCCCTGGAAACTATAGCCTCCACAAAAACAACCCAAGGTTTGGTCACACCATTCACAGCTGTCCGCACTAGCTCACTGCTAGAAACAACCTCTCCAACTATTGCAAGCTCATCTCTCACCTGAGATATCCTAGTAAGATAGGATGTTACTCCCTCTTCTTTGTTCATCTTAACACTTTTCAGCTTCTCTCTCAAGACCATTTTCCGGTTCTCATTTGAGCTCTGGTATAAGTTGGTCAAAGCATCCCACATTTTAAATGCACGGTCTTTGCCTGTAATATGTGGAATAACATGGTCCTTTACCGCATCTAGAATGATCCTTTTAGCCTTAATGTCATTTTTGTTGAAAGCTGCTAGTGCTTGTGGATCGGTGGATGCGGGAACTATAATTGGATTACAACTTATCTCAACAGTGAAACCCATAAATTTTGTCTTGGAATTTGTGCCAAACCAACAGTGTACGAATTGATTGTATAGACCTCAAAATTCGTGCCCAAAAATTAATTTCTTGCCTTGAAATTCGTGTTTACCACAGACCTTGATTTTTGTGCCACTGTACGGATTTTTTTGTACCTGCCTGGAAATTCGTGCCTTTGCCTGAAAATTGTGCCCAAAATTGTTGTATGGACTCTTGAAATTCATGCCTTCCTGAAAATTGTGCCCAAAATTGTTGTACGGACTCTTGAAATTCATGCCACTGTACTTCTCCTCCCTCCTGCAAATTTTCTTCCTCTCCTCTCAAGAAGTTGAATTGCGCTCAGCTTTCTCAGCTCTCTCAACTCTCTCAAAACTCATGAAAGAATGAATGTGTGAAAAGCCTTTCCCTTGCCTTTTTGTTTGGATGCTAGGGTGAGTGAAGAGACATCTAATCCAAGGGCCCACATTGACTTAGATGGATGGATGAGAATAAAAGATAATTTAATTCTCTCCAAAATTAATTTCACTCTCTTTAATTAAATTTACCAAAAAGTCACTTTAATCTCTAAAGTGGAATTAAATGCTTATCTCAAGTCATTTTAATGCAAGGGTCATACTAATTTTCCCCTTTTGTGACTTAGGTTAACTTTCACTAGGGGAACACTTTCCTAGGTACAAATTCAACACTCCATGCTAAAGGCCTCTAAAGATTATTCCTTCATTGCACACACATCAAAAGGGTCACATGAATAATGTATAGATTGATTCTTCATGAATAATCGGATGCTAGGTTTCATGTTTGGCAATTAGAGATGGAATCAAAATACTCTCCTATAACCATTGACTCCTAAAAGAATGAGAGTCAACAACACAAATAATGAAAGATCTTATCTAGGGCCTGTCTAGCTCTCTTGGTTGATCTGGTAACATGCAACATTGGGGTAGAACCAATGCATACAAGGAAAGCAATTTGATTTCAGGGTCACAAAGTCTGTTGATCAGATCATGGAAAGCTCAGATCATGGAAAGCTTAGATCATGATCAATTTTTTAGCAATGATTATACTGTTATCAACCGCTTTCACCATAACTAGCACTTGAATAGAAATTGAAAACTTCAAGAGGTTTAGCAACATCTACTCACGTGATTTAAATACCCTTTAGAACCATAGAAGGATCAACACTACTTACAAAAGAAGGATTTGTCTAGTTGCCAACCATGTATTTGAACTCACGTGTCTTTCCTTTTATAATTGTTTTCCATGGTTCCCTTGTTGAGAAATATAGCTCAGACAAGAAATTCCACAGAGGGTCAGTGTGAACATGCCGAGAGTTGTTCAAGATGTTTCAAAAAGTAATTCTATTTTGTAACTCACTTTAGAAAAAAAGTGAAAAAGTTTTATATTTAGCTATCAAGTCTAATAAAGTTTATTTACTACATTAATGAGTTAGACTAGGATTAATCTCAACTGTACACTTCACCAAAAGATTAGGGCTTCAACATAGATAAACACATGTTAAGATAGAGAGTTCAGAGAATGTTTTTTGTTGGATAGGGACAGTGATTGGAAGAGAAGGACAGAGCAGTGCACATTAGTTGAGACTTGGGAGGGGTCGTATATTACATCTGTACAACAAGTCACACCATATAGTACAATAGGTCTTACAGTTGTGCAATAGATTCTTGCTGTTTTCTTGTTTTCGGTGCAAGCCATACCTCTCTTTAGTAGGTCGTACACCTCAGGTTGGGGTGGATTTGTTTATTGTGCAATTGTTATGTTTTAGTAGCTATGGAGGTTGCTTTGGAAACTTTGATTAGTTGAATAATAAGCTATTTTGAAGGAGAAATTCCCTGTGTATGTGTAATTGTTTTACGTTTCTGCTATTTACTTTCCAGTTATTATGTGAAAAAGTTAAATTTTTACAATTAAATAACATATTTATTTGGTTGCGAACATAAGGACTTCAGTCACCTAGGCAATGGAAAATTTACATGGTATTAGAGTTTCACTATTGAGGATCTCAAGAGTTTACTACAATAGATCAACTATAGGAACCAATTGTTAGGAACTAACACTAGGAGTTGGAGGGTTTTAGAGGCAATGCTTACTTATCAAATTTGGGAGTTTGTGTGTTAGAGCTTAGAGATGGCATCAACTAACCTCATATTTGAGGACGTATTGGAAGGTGCCCTGAATTTCCTATCTTGGAAAGTCAGGGTAACTTTCTCATTGAAAGAAAATGATCCTTGGATATTGTCAAGGCTACAATGACTCCATAGACAAATTCACAAGACTTGGCATCTCACAAGAAAAAAGAAGTGAAAGCCAAGAAGATGATCATGGATGCTATAAAGGATCATTTGATCCCTCATATCCAAGAAGAAGATGGCGAAGGATATGTTCGATGCCCCAGTTAGTCTTTACCACAACGATAACATAAATATGAAGATGATATTGCATAACAAACTTAGATCTGTAGAGATGACCAAATCAAACACAATCACTAGTTACCTAATGAAGGTCAAGTAGATTCATGATCAACTTGTAGTAGCTGGGGAGAATATTGAAGACATAGAGCTAGTGAATAGGATATTGGATGGTTTTTTAGCTCAATGGGAAACATTTATCCATGGTACTTGTACTTGTGAGAATCTTCCCTCCTTTGAAAGATTGTGGGATGACTAAATCCAGGAGGAGACTCATATGGAGTCAAAGGCTATCAAGTAGGGAAGTGACAATGACTATGCTCTATTTGGTTAAATGAAAAAGAGTAGAAGTAAATGGGCCAACAAGGGTAAGGGAAAGAGTGAGGAGTTAGCTTCACAACTAGGGAAGAATGACTCGAGCAAGATCAATTGCTTCATATGTCATAAGCATAGAGATTATGCATCACAGTGTCCATGATATGGCCCAAGTGAGGGCATATATGGGGTTAAATGTATATGATAGGACCTCAAGGGGGGCATATATAGGGTTAAAAGTATACGTAATAGGGTTGACCTAATGAAGGGCCCACTTGTGCAATAAGTGAATATGTGTATATAGAGGTCATCTAGTGATTGTTGAGGGAAACATGTGACTCAGATGTATGAATGTCTTGTGGTATTTGGAGGAGGTTTTCTTATTCTTTGAGTTATTGTATAACTCGTCCTCTTTTATCTACCTTGGAGCTGTGCTCCACATTTACATTTTCTATACATCAGGTGTACTCTTGTCTCTTATGATAATTTAAGGGTTTGTTATATAACATTTGGTATTAGAGCATACAATCCTAGGGTTGGCTCCTCCAAAATGAATAATCTAGCCAATTAGTTATAACCTTTTTACTAGGACATTTTAGGTAGCGAAATTTTTAGGAGTTTCAAGAGACATAGTGAGGTACTCTAGGTAAAAATTTTAGTTACTGGTTCACTATAAGTTCGACGTCGCAAGCGGTGGATGTTAGGGTTTTTGGCTAGTCCAAAAACTAGTCTCAAACAAGTGTTATGATAAAACTGTGATATCTGAAACTTGCAAGTTCCAAATTGAGTGCCACTTGTTGCTTTAAAAAGAAGACAGACCATAATATTTCTGGTAAAATATTTAGAATTAGATTTGAAAAATTGGACACATGGTGGGTTATACAATTTCGATTTCCTAAAGGGACAAAAATAAGAAGTTTAGAGAATGTTACCATAACTTTCTATTGGTTTATCATAATTTGATCAAACTTGTGGCATTGTAGAGAAGACATACTAGGTTACTACAAGCAAAAATTTCAGCCTCAAAGGGGTTGAAATTTTAGAGTTACCTTAGGTGGAAGGTCAACTAACAAGATAGTATTCAAATCGGGGTTTTAAAATATCTGTTATCTTGAAATTAACATAGCTTTTGACTGGATGGTTCGAGTTAGGTGATTCAAAAACCGTTGGATAGAGAAAAAAATCATAATAGCCATTTTTTTTATCATTATTGTTAATATACCGAGGTTGGATGTTGAGGGTTTTTCTTAAACCTCACTTAAGGATCAATGGCAATACTTATATTTAGAGGAGAGAAAAGTGGAATTAATCCTAAGGAATATTTAATAATATGAAAGAAAAATTTGAAAAGCTTAATCTAGCAAGTAGTTATTTTTATTGTGAAGCTCATAAGTGGTGGAGAAGTCATGATACAACTACTCAAATATATGCCACATGGGAAGCATTTGAAGAACTCTTTTAAAAAAATGGATCAAGGACCAACAAATGGAAGAGATGAATAAAACTCAAGATGAATTGAAAAAAAAAACAAAAGAGGAACTCAAATATAAAGGTGAGGAGTTGTCTAAGATACAAGCCCTTAATGAAGCATTCATTAAGGAAGTTCATGAATAAAGCAAAAACATAGCAAAGACAAGTAGGAAAATGATGAGTTAAGGGAAGAATTGAAAAAGGATGATGAAGAAATATGTATGATTACGAAACCATAATAAAAAACTATTGGATGAGGTCAAGAAATTGAAATAAGATAATAAACATAGTCAAAATAAATAAATAAACAAGGATCCTGGATGAAGAGACTACCGAAAGACTTGAAGAATAAATTTGCAAGTAGATCGAATAAGCTCTAAATATGGATGATGTAAAAAAAAATGCAATCTAGAATTGAACAAGGAAATAAGAATTTGATGGATGGCATCACATTGCAGCTTTAGAAAGGGAAAGAAGACAAGATTCAAGAAGGTCACCATAAAATACTTGAAGAAGTTGAGCACCAACTTGAAGATATCAAAGTCAAATATGAGGGAATTATTGCAAATGCAAGTAGTATTGAAGACCAAACATAAAGGATAGAGGATGCCATTGTCTTTGAAAAGAAGATCGCTTCTCCTTGCTTTTCCAGTTCTTTCCTTGTTTGTAACTCTCCCCATTTGACATCAACGAAAAATGGTTGCTCCCCCTAAGATCGTGCTTCTTTCTAAGCACTTGCTAGCGAGATGGGAGGGATATCACTCCCATATAACATCTTTCTCCTTTGATTTCATTAAGTATGTATACATTGCTTGAGGTTCTGGTTGCTTTTGCCACTAATCTTCCTGGATTTGCTTTCCTTATCTTACACTCTTTAAAATCAAATCTCAGTTTGTAACCTTGATCACACATTTGACTGACACTTCGAATATTATGTTGTAGCCCTTCAATGTACATTGCATTTAGTGTTTTAGTCTTTGCATTATCAAGACTAACCATACCTTTTCCAACTATCTTTGCAGAAGCTTTATCCCCAAAAGTAACAATGCTTCTCTTCTTTTAAGTTGATAAAAATTGGCCCGGTCCCCTGTCATGTGTTTTGATCATTCACTGTTAATATGCCATTTGTTCCCTTTATCTTGAGCATAGAGTGCAAGTCCACATTTTTCTTTCTTTTGTTCTTCTTTGTAGCTTGTCTCTTCTGGATCTTCTTGTTTTCTTTTCCAAACCTTTGAGCTTATTTTTGTATAATTACGTATATAACACAAGCTTAGATATATTCTCTAGTTTGGAAGGTAAGTTGGGCTTTGATAGTGATTTTATTATCTGATTAATAAATACTGAATGGCTACTGAGAGGGGCGCAAAACAGCCCGTCTTCTTATATGGGTGGTTCCACGGTCACAAATTAATTGGGGATAACCAGAGCAGACCTAACTAGGATAACTTAACATAGCAGTCATACCCCGACCATCACCACACCACAGCCACACACCTATAACCTAAATTGCCACTACACAGGTCCTACCTATATAAACACTGGGTTCACACCCCAGTTTTGATACTCAGCGTGGCTTGCTTACTTTGCTTGGATACCCATTATAAAGAAATAGACTTATTAACTATTTAGAGTATCCTTCTTTATGTTTGGCAATGACATCTTCTCCCCTGTTTTGCTTATGAGCTCCTACCATGCTGCTTCTACAATAATGTGCTCCGTGCCCATAGTTATTACACTTACAACATTCAATGTCAACTAGAAGATGAGAAAATGAATTGTAACTTATGTCAACAAACCCATAAGAACTGTTTTTTTTTATCACATAATCATCCTTTGAAGTCTTATAAGGACCTATGTTTCTCATATGATCATTTCTTGCATAAGCTCTACAATATGTTGCTTTGTGACCAAAATTATTACAAGAAAAACAATATCCAAAGAAAAGGTTTTGGTACTGGAGTGTAAAAGATCTTCTTAGTGTATCAACTCTTCTGAATTCATCCTTGTTGTTCTTGTCAGGTTCCCGTTGGTCATCATTTCCTTTCCTGTTGCTGCTTTCATTGTTGATGGATCCTTTGAGAACATTAGCATAGCTTCTAGGCTTTTGTTCATCTTCCTTGCTTGCATCTTCTTCAGGGGTCTTCTGATTCTTATAATAGCCAAGACTTGTTTTGATGAGTGGTGATATTTGGCAACTAAGAATCTCGTTCAAAGTTCTAGCGCTCTTCAAATTTCTGTGTAACTAAGCATTTGACTTCTCCAATTCCCTTTTTAATGAGACAACTTCAAATTCTTGCTTCTCACATATTTCTTTGTTTTCTTTGAGGTGACTTCTCACTACTTTTATTCTTGTTGCCTCTTCTAGCTGAGTCTTCAAGTTGATAATTGTCTTCTTTGTTTCTCCTATCTTTTTTTGCCTCTTCTAGCTGAGTCTTCAGGCTGATAATTGTCTTCTCCATTTCATCAAGATCACGATCCTTCCTTTCATATTTATACAGTTGCTCCTTCTGCTTTATATTCTCTCCTCAATCAATCAATTTCTTCTAAGGTACTTACGAGTTTTGCATCAAGATCCACATCAATATCTTCTTCTTCTAAATCTAACTTTGCATCCATGTCCATCGAGAGAGTTTCTTCCTCTTCTAAATATAACTTTTCTTTTTTATTATCTTCAATTTGTTCAATAGGATTTATATCCATGGCCATGAAGGGAGATTCTTCTTTATAAATATTGTGTACCTTGTCCCAAATTGCTTTAGCTGATGTGTGCCACTTGACTTTGACAATCACAAAATCTGGTAGGGCACTCATGATGGCATTCATTGCTTTTGTATTGTTTTCTCTTGACTCCTTTGCAGTTGCATTTGTTGGAGTTTTTGGGGCTATAACATGTCATGATTGATTTCTAGATATCAGGCCTAAGGGCCATCAAATATATCTTCATTCTCACACTCCATATTGTATATTTTGTTCCACTAAACAAAGGAGCTCTGTCTGTAGAGAGACTAAATTTCTCACAAGCCATATGTGCTCAAGATCTGCCTTCCAATGGTTAAACTATTTATGAAGGAACCCGCTATGATACCAATTGTTGGGCTTATGCTTACACCGGGGAGGAGGGGGGGTGAATCAATATAAGATATTTTTTCTTGCTTTAAATGTTCCTCAGTAATTCATTTACTTTGAACAATAAATACACATAAACACAAATCACAGTACATGGAATTTAACATGGAAACCCTTTTGGGAGAAAACCACAACAGCTTATCTTTATAAATTCATGTAGGGACCAACCTATTGTTACAAAGTTTGTAGGAAACAACCTACTGGAGGCGCTAATCCCCCCAAATGAGCGCCAAATCAACAATAGGTAAGCACCAACCTACTGGAGACATCAATCCTCTCAAATGAGCACCAACTCAACAATATGTAGGCAACAACCTACTGGAGACACCAATCTCCTCAATTGAGCACCAACTCAACAATATGTAGGCACCAACCTACTGGAGACACCAATCTCCTCAACTGAGCACCGACTCAACAAGATGTAGGCACCAACCTATTGAAGAATCAGGTGCAAGAACGCTGACATAATCACCTCAAAGATTACCTCATAATTAGCTTCAAATCTGCGTCATAACTTGCCTTAGATCTGCTTCATAATCTACTTCAAATCCACTTTAGAGCGTAGCTCATATATGCTCCAAATCTGCTTTATAACCTGCCTTAGCTCCGCTTGACAATTAGCCTCATATTTGCTCCAAATCTGCCTCTGATCTACTTCATAATCCGCCTCTGATCTACTTCATAATATATCTTTGATCTGCTTCATAATTTGCTATAAATATGCCTCTTAATCTATCTTAGATCTACTCCATAATCTGCAACAAATCTACCTCATAACCCTCCTCATATTTGCTCCATAATCAACTTTCAAATCTGCTTCATACTATTCAGAAACCCTTACTTCCAGAGGGAATATATTCAAAACTATAGGGAAACAATATCTAAAACTTGAAACACAGGTTTGTCAAAATCTCTCCTTTATCTCCTCCAAGCTAGATTGTCTGAAACATACTAGAACAAAAGTTATAATGAAAATGCCAGACTGACATGTTTGAAGTTGATTTCAAGATAATTTAGAAACCCTAGATTTTCGAGGTCATATCTCCGAAAATATATCGAACCAACATCTGAAACTTGGACCACAGGTACTTCAATATCTCTTCTCCATCTCCTCCCAGTTTCACAGTCTGAAACGTCTTAGAACAAAAGTTATAGTGAAACTTCCAAACTGACCTATTTGAATATGATTTTAGGATCATTTAGAAACACTACCTTTTTGAGGTCATATCTCCAAATATATATAGAACCAACATCTGAAACTCGAACCATAGGTAATTCAAGATCTCTTTTCCATCTCCTACCATTTTCAATGTCTGAAACGTCCTATAACAAACGTTATAGCAAAAATTCCAAACATACATGTTTGAAGTTGATCTCAGGATCATTCAAAAACCCTAACTTCCCAAGGTCATATCTCCGAAAATATAGCGAACCAACATCTGAAACTCAAACCACATGTACTTAAAATCTCTTCTCCATCTCCTCCCACTTTTATTGTCTGAAATGGCCTAGAACAAAAGTTATAATTAAACTGCCAAACTGACTTGTTTGAAGCTGATTTTAGGATTATTCAGAAACCCTAACTTTCCAAGGTCATATCTCCGAAAATATAGCAAACCAATATCTAAAACTCGCAACATAGGTGCTTCAAGATCTCTTCTCTGTCTCTTCATGGTTTCACGGTCTGAAACGTTCTAGAACAAAAGTTATACTGAAAATGGCAAGATGATCTAAAACTCTCCATTTTTGAAATGGTATTCAATCTTTGCTCACCCACTTCTTCAAATGCTACAAGACTTTCCACAAGTGCACCTCTCCTATGAGATCTCCATGTCTTGGATGAGTGAGTGAGTGAATTAGGAAGTGCTCCACTTATTTATACCCTTCTAGGGCTCTCCCAGGGGATCCCTCTTCTTATAGGGCCCACATGTTCAAGAAGCCACATGTGGGTGCTTGCCCCTTCAAACCCTTTTTCTTTCATCACAAGGTGGGCACATACCTTGTCTTCAATGTCTTCAAGGCCAATCAACCTCTCCATTTTTCAGGGGGCATGATTAGGTTGCCTCCTCACCATTGCAAGTGTTCTCCTACACCCACAAGGTGGTCCCATTATGTAGTTTCTTCATATTCTTTTGGTTTTGCTACCTCCACAAGTCGACAAGTAGGGTGTACATTAATATCTTCATTTGAACATTATTATTACATGTATTTGATGTGGGGGCACATCAATATCTTCAATAATATTCATCTTCTGCTTGAACATCTGTAGTCTCCCATTGCCTTTAACATCAATGACAACGATATTTCCAACACCCGACATCAGAGATTCGTACAAGAGCTGCTCCTATTCAAAATTGGTTCAAACTACACCCCCTCGACAACAAGGAGAATGACATGAAATTAAGAAAATAGAAGCCTAATATAAGAAGGTTATGGAGGAACATATGAGAATCAACACAATAATAGCACAAAGCTATAACAAGATGAAAAGTGAGCAAGAAGGAAAAATTTGGTTAAAAAAACCCAAATAGAACTTAGCGAGACAATAAAAAAAATCATGATGAAATCATGAATATTTTAAGGGATCACCATGCTAGTAACACATAGAGCACTTCCCCGCATCACACCCCGTCAAGCTCATCTAAGTCACCTCCTATTTCATCTAATCTGCCTCCAATCTCGCCTACATTGCCACCACCACCAACATCACACGATAACATGGAATTTCCCCACCCCATATCACAATATCAACCCTTAACGATATACCCATTGGGGCAAAAATTGGAGTTATCAAAATATGATTGAAGCACAAACTAGTGCTTGTCTTGGTTCAACAAGGCAGAAGGCCTGAAAATTAATTCAATCGAACATTTATTATTAGTGGGTACTAATCTGGAAGCGGAAGTAGCTAACAGATCAACTGCAGCATTTTGTAATCTTGGGACAGAATTGATGTTAAAAGCATCAAAACACGAGATTAAATTCCAAATTTCTGCTTGATAACTCTTTAAATGCGGTGAAAGACAATGAATCGTATTTCTTATTTGCCTAACAATAATTTCAGAATCACCAAAGACTTTCAAAAACTTAACATTAAGACCAATGGCTTTCTTCAAACCCTGAATGAGAGTTTCGTATTCTGCGGTATTATTATTACATTCAAACTGTAACCTACATGATAAAAAATATTTATTCCTATCAGGATCAATTAAAATGCAACCGGCTCCGGATCCTTCCTGAGTTTTGGAGCCGTCAAAATATAGAGTCCAAAAGATATTGTCTTCTTTAACTAGGTTAGTATGATTTCTGTCTAAATTGGTGACTAAGCCTACTAAATTACAATCAATATCATCAGCCCGTGAAAACTGAAGGAGATCGGGCTGTTTGTTTGAAATATGGCTAACTTCTTATGATTTGTAGTTCCAAGGTTCAATTTCTAAGAAGTAATTTCCTAAAACTGAAGAGGAAAAAGCCACAGCTTCATTTTTTCCTTCTAACTGAGTAACGTTTTGTTTCATGTGTGGCTCCCTTAATATCTTGATCTGATTCTGGCGATTCTGATGAGACAGCCATAGATGAGACCAATATGTTGCAAAATATCCATTGATTTTCGCAGACCAGTCCCTACTCAAAATTAGACCATATGCCTCAGGGATATCGACAATCATTATATCAATGAATTGACATACTCCGGGATCGGATGACAACCTAATAAGTACATCCTTTAGTTCACCAATAACCTTGACAGCGGTCCTATCTAATTGAATGATTTGAGATGGTGACGGGATCGACTGTCCATTTATCTTTTTACAAATTGACAATGGCATGACATTTGAACTAGCGCCTGAGTCCACCAAACAATTATGCACAATGTGATTAAAAATCTCAAAAGTTAAGAAAAAAGGAAGAGTTTGAGATTTCGATTTTCTGTCGATACTTGTTTCATTAATTTCTGGGTTCTCCTTAGTGTTTTCTACTGGGACAGCTATTTGCGGATCTAAGGCTTCCATCAATTTCTTCCTTTGTTGCGGTAAGCTGCACATATAAAAAATGGAAACATTTGCTTTCGTTTTCTTAATATCTTTGATTATATCATAGCTCATGTCACATCCCTTTGAATTTGATTGATTCTCTGTTTTGTTTAAAGGAGCTGGTGGCTGTTTATTTTTTTCTGAGTTTGGTTCTTTAGTTATCGTAGGAGCAACCACCAGGCTCGTCTTGGGTTGGGGCGGAATGACAGTTATGTGCCACCTCGGTATTTGGTTAGACCTTGCCTTAGGTGATTCTATTGCTGGTTCAATTACTGGGCCTTTACTCCTGGTGGTGATGTTAACAAATGATGTATGTACCTCGTCTGCGAGCTCTTCACAAGACAGTTCTTGGGCAGGAGTCCAATCCCAAAGGATCATCGTAGTGTCGGGAGCTAGTTCTTCACTGTCAAGAATTTGTTCTTGCTGGGGAATCGTTTGCTCGGGCATTTGTGCATCTAACATTTGGTTCATTACTAAGTTCATTTAGTTGATCCATTGTGGAGAACTTTTTTCTGAGTGTTGTTCTTGGTGAAAAGTGCAGAAGTGGTCCATCCCTATTTCATTCAGATTTAGTACAACATAAGTGTTTACCGGTGGGGTTGGCTGTCCGTTGTCTTTTTTCTTTTTATAGAAAGGTTTGAAAGGAGGTCTCGAAGAATTCGTTGCTTTATCCTTTTCTAGATCCACAATCTCATTGGAAAGTTTCTGCATCATTTTTATGACATTTTCTAAATCTGGTGCAGGTTCTTCCTTATCTCTGGTTAACAAAAAAGGTTTCTTAACAGCTGCCAGTTTACCCTCTATATCTAAAGCATGTTTCGAGATGCTGTCATGTTCTTCTTCTACCTTCTTGGCTTCTTCAAAATTTTCTGTCAGGGTTGGTTTTTTTGTTCTCTTGACGAACATTGCAAGCGGGGATTTAAGAGCTGTTGTATAATATTCTACTAAGCATTCCTCAGCGGGCTTTGTTGCATCACTGAAATTATTTAACAACGTTGTGAATCTTTGGTTAAACTCTTGAACTTTCTCATTCTTTTCCATTCTCATAGACAATAATTCTTTCATGAGAGTAGCTACAGTTTTCTGATTGCCATATTTTTTAAGAAAGCATTTCTCAAAATCTTCCCAACTTGTTATCGAACCGGCTTGCAAACTAAAATACCAGGAAGATACTTTGGGTTCGAAAGTATAAGGAAAGAGATGACAAACCACGTCTTCATGTTCTACATTTAAAAGATTTAGGGCTAAATAAAAACTTTTGAGGTGGTCTTTAGCAGAAATTCCCTTGCTAGGGTCATATTTAGGCAAACCTTTTCTGGGTTCTTGGGCAAATCATGGAATGGTTCGACTACATTTAATGCCGCTCTGGCTCTCCATGCAGGTACGGCCATGACTCTCGGGAGAGAGCGTGGTGGTGAGTGCGGTGGTGAGTTAAGAGGAGTATCCCTTGGAGCGTGCTGCTCTGGGTCACTAAGGGTCTGGCCTAATTTCGTCAAAAGGTTCGGCGATCTCTTCTAGAGATAAATCTAATAATTCTTCTAGACTTTGAACAAGAACGGAATCCCTTGTACACTGAGGATTTTTTTGAGGAGCTCTGGTTCTGGGTAATAGAGGAACTGTGGTTAGTCCTCCAAGACTTCTTACATATGAGCGAGTATGTCTCCTGAATTGATTTACTTCTTCAAAAGAGACAGCATACACTATTTCGGACTGTTCGGTTTCAGGGTTAGGATCTTCTTGGTTTCTTGATTCCAGATCTGGAAATTCTGGGATGACTGTTTCAAATGGGTTTTCAGTGGAATTTTTACCAACAAAAGAATCTCTTCTGCTAGCCATGCACTAATGGCCCTCCTTCTAGCGCCAAAAATTGTTGATGCCTTGAATATCGCTGCATCAATCAGCAAGGGCTTCTCCCTAGTAAGCGATCCCAACTAGATCGCCCACCGTTTGGTGTGGGGAATCCGTCCGGTTAACGGTTCCGGCTACCGTGAATTTTTAAAGATTTGTTTGCTTTACCGGTTGCGGCCCGATCCACCGGTTATATATTTTGTATTTTAATATGATATGCACGTGACCTAAATTAAATGCATGTGGGAAGCAAATCTATGCTAATCTAATTTAATTTAAATTATCCTATCCTTATAAAGAGCAGATTTAAAGAATGAATAATAAACTAGAAAACACACCAAATAATTCCACAGATAGCTGTTAAATTGAAAGGAGCATTTACAGTAGAAATAAAAATTATCCAAGATAGCTCAGATAAATATAAGCATTCAATTACCCATTTAACACATAAATTTTGCAAAGAACATGAAACCATTCATAGCAAAGAATTAATTCATAAGAGCTAGGAAAGATCTCACAGGAAATGTATGAAAATGCAGAAATAGCTCAACAGTTAATCAACAAGACTTCAAGCAAAATGCTGTGCTAGCTTCTACAGGCCAAAACGATTTTTCTTATTCATGTAGCAGAAATAGTTCATTTACAGGACATAAAACCTTTCACCTTCCAAAAGTCCTTTCTACCTTCCTCTAATCAGCTTTATATAGCTTTACAAAATGGGCCAAGAGTTGCCACCTATACCCTAACCGTTTCTATTCTTCTAATTTGTCTTGTAGTGCTGACATTACAAAAATAGGAATATCTCAAATAACTTTACCAAAAAAAACGGGAGCACAAGTCACTTTAATATTACAAAGGTATATGCATAAACTATTAATCCAAGAGACACGTTGATGAAGGCAAACTATCCTTGAGCTGGCGCGTTGGGCGACTTAGGCGTTTCTGGGATTGCTGGGGCTTCTTCCATCACTACTGCAACAGCTGGGCCACTTGCTGATGTGGGAACTTGACTGGCTGCCAATGCCTTATCTACTTATGCAATATAATTTCCCCATTGATTTGTTTCTTTTACTATATTCATTCCAACCAGGGGAATAATAAATCTAAGGGACACTCTCTGCTTGGCGAGTTCTTCTGCTAACACAACTATTTTTCCATTGTAGCCCTGAGACTTTCTTCTAGGCGGTGCTTATGAATAGCTGCTTCGTTGATAAATTGGTGCAGGTCTTCTGAAGTCAAGACATCTAGCTTCTGCACATATTCATTTTCTGCCTTGAGTTCTTCACTTAGCTTAGATAAATGTTGTGCTTTATCCGGGAATTCTTCTAAATTTGGAGGCATGGCTATATGACAACTTTCCTGTGTGGCTCGTATTTGGGAATACAAATTCTTGCACCGCTCATAAGTAGCTAAGGTCACAGTGGCCAACTTTACTCTGCAATCCTTAGAATAATCTAGGGTGCGCATATCTGCCCTGTACTCAACAACAGACTTAAGGGGAAGATTTGCTGGGAACTCTAACCTTCCTTCCCTCCATTCAATGTGTTTTTTAATCTCTCCCTTGATGCGTGTGTGCTTCTTCCTGACCCGAGTGGCTTCAACATTGATTTCCTTAACCTGGGCCATTATAGCTTTTAGCTTGTATATTTCTTCCGACACAAGTTCTTGTATGCCATAGGTCTCTCTTAGTATTTCAAAGGCTTGCTCGTGGAAGGGGTTAATGTCTCCTATTTTGCTGTTTGCTAGCTTTAACTGTTGTTCTAACAATTTGTTGTCTCCTTGTAACTTTTCAATGTGTTCTTTCAGGTCAACAATCTCTTGAATGTTGTCAAACTTTCTGATTCAAGCCTCAGATTTTTTCCTTCAAGCTCTCCCTTTTCTTCCTCTAACATCCTTACTTGTATTGCCAGAGCTCTTCTATCAGCTTCCACTTGTTGGAGAATTTCTTTTAACTCTTCTTTCTGAGATGTGAGGGCATCATTCTTCTCGATCATCAAATTTGTATAGTTCTGCTCTTTAACTAAAGCTTCCTGCAGCTGACGTGCTTTCTCCTTTTCTTCACTCAATTTATCCCCTAATATGTTGACATTATCTGCAGTTGCTGTAACCCCGGCTATGGAGATGGATGCCAGGAGTTTAGCAGCCTCTTCTGTGTTCCGCATGACCGTAGTCTCGTGTGTAGTGACGATGTCTGGCCGAAAAGGTCTTTTCAATTTGGAACTTGTCTCTTTGACAATGGTTTTCCTCTTGTTGTTGTAAGCGAAATTTACCCAATTAGAAACTGTACTGCCTTTGTAGGGTGTAAAAGGGACAATGGGGAAATCTCTTATGGGGGAACCCATATCTAAATTTTGCAGGTCTGGGATTTTGGGATCAATATCCTCTTGAGACTTCTTTTCTTCCTCCTCTTTCTTCCGTGCCTCTTCCTCCTGCTCCCTTCTTAATGCATCATGTTGTTCTTGCTTCGCAATTCTTTCCAATCTAATTCTTTCTTCTTCTTTCCTCCTTGCCTCAGCTTCGGCTGCTTGGATTCTCAAGTTCTCTTCTTCCACGCATCTATCTTCTTCAATTTTCTTTGCTTGTTCTAGGAGCCTTTGTTCTTCTACGGCATCCTTTTCTCTCTGTGAACCTGTTTTCCCCATAACATTAGAGCTCGAGCTGGCCCCTTCTTTGCCCATTTGGCAAATCTGTAGCTCAGTCATATTGCTGATCCCCCTATATGCTTCCTCTCGTGGATCAAAAAAGTTGGCATACTCACAGGGAGTGGAGAGTTCTTTGCAATGTTGTGCAATTTTGTCTTGTCGATCATTCCTGTGAAAAATCCTTTCTCCAAAATGAAAGCTCCTCAATTCTGCAACAAACTCTTTCACGGTTGCAATTCCTGAAAACTTGTAGGCCCCAACATAGAAGGGTAAGGGTGGAAAAGTGGCTTTCTTGGCCTTATATAGGGTATTACCCATTCCATCAATGAAAACCTGCCTTACCATCTCCTTGTGGACTATATAATCTGTAGCATATCTTGGCAGAATATACGGGGTTTTGGATCCTCCGTACATCCTTATGTAGGTACCTTCTGGAGAAAAATAGAAATCACTGTATTTCTCCAAAGCTTCCATGGCATTCTCAGACGGGCAGTTGGGTTCTTCATTAAAATATTAACTGATAAAGGGGCATGATGAACTCCTCGCAAATGAGCTTGTAATCCCTCTTGTAATTTTGGGCCCAAAATATTTTTTAGGCAATGAACACCGAGCCCTCTGCTGAGTTCCACATGTCCCAACCTGAGAAAGGGACATTTCGCCACGATACAATTTATCAGGTAAGAAGCCATATAAAACTCTGCTTTCCTCTCCACCAACCCTTCTTGTGCCATTGTTATAGCTGATGACAGACTGTCTGAGATGATATCAGCCCAGTTGAAGATTGTCCCTTTGAAGGCTACATAGTGGATGATAGGGACCCATTGTAGCATAAACATCGTCCCATCGGGTCTCCTGAAGATTCTGCTTAACCTGAGAGCAATCAGTCTAAACAGGGGCCTCAGATTCTGAACCTCATACTCTTCACTGTCTTTTCTCCTGATTTGCTTGCCTGCAATTAACATCCTTCTTGCCATGTCTAGATTATCCATATGGATTCCTTCCAACCATGCATCATCAAGCTGCTGCTGTGCTTTGGGTAATTTGTAGGCTGTTGAGATATAAGATGGGTAAAACGAAGCAAAGGCCTTTCCCGTGCTATCTGTTATGACTCTTGTCTCGGTGTTCGCATGTTGCAACACCCATCCAATTACTTCTGAGCACGGGAAGAGTTCTGGATGTGTGGCCGCCTTGGATATATAGGAGTTCCGAATGTTCTGATATAAACATTCCTCCTCAAGAAGAGCCTCAGGAAGTCCTGATTTCTTATCATGCGGTAAACATCTCCCCAGTTTACTTTCGGAGGCACGCCTGTAGTGCACTTGGTATCCTAGAACGTTGTTTCTACTCTTGTGCTCTCGTCAACTGCCTTTGATTTTCTCTTGCCACCTTTAGCCATTTTGAAAATCCTGTTCAACAATTTAAACATGAATAAGCATGTATGACATGATGTTGACAACCCAAACTAGTGTCTCTTTGATAATATCTCCATTTCAACTAAAACTCCTAAAAATGTTTCCTTCAAAAATCAGTTTATAATCTTGTGAAAGCATTAATTAAGTTACCTTTTGTGGTTGCTATTGTGATTAGGAACTATGACCGCAAATGGACAAGGGTTGATTCAGGTACCTTAGTCCTTAAGAGACAAAGTACCGACCGGCATGCAAGCGCGAAAGGCGTAAATTCTATAGCCGCGGAAACGCCTATGATTAGGTGTGAGAAAGGGCAGATAGGATCAATAGGTGATGGGTAGGTGCAATCATTCTTCTAATTATTTTAAAATGCGAGAGCCTTGAGGCCTTTTACGTCCATGCTTAGAGTTGTTGACAAAACGCTTCTTAGGTTGGGGCGATGGTAAAAGAGACCCACCGTAATAATGGGGCGACCTTGAATAATCAAAAGGCCCTAGACTTAACTGTGACTAAGAAGGAAGGACTTGGCAGGATGGTATTCTACAACGGGTTGACGATAGGCGTAATTGTTTCGAAAAAATGCCATGGCTAGAAAAGAATGAAATAACAGATGATATCATTTAAGTAGTAGCACACATCATAACCGGGCCTGCGAATGCACTTACCTGGAAGAGATGTCGTGGTACCAACGTTTTTTTTGAAGGGTTTGTGAATTTGTGTCTTCAAACGACGATGGATGTGCTTCGCGGTTTAAACGGAACGGAAAACACTCTGGGTGACGAAAAATAATGAAATGCTAACGGGGTTCACCCCAATATATTCAACTTGGTACGTGCGGACCATTAATGTGGTGGTTGCGATGTCATTAAAACGGGACTTAAGGCTGCGTTCGACCGAGTCAAATCAAACCTCTCTTCAATAAATATGACCGTCAAAATCGGGACAGTTAGGTTAAGGCTTCTGCCTCCTGTGGAAAGAAACGTCGAGTTTTTCCCACCATTGCGGGAGAATTGTTTGAATGCTTCCGTGGAGGAGCCGTCTGCCGCAGCAAACTTATGTGAGTCCGCCCGCTTTCACGGGAGAGTTAGCCGAGTTCTTCCGATTTATGTGCCAACGCTTGTCGAAACGGAAACGATAGATGAGTCTTTCCGCGAAAAACTTGTTGATGTGCTTCTGATGCTTGCGGAAGAGTTAGATGAAAGCTTCCGTCGTTGCGGAGAGACTTGATTAATTCGTTCCGCCACGGGCCCGCTTGATCAAAAGTTTTGCCCTTTCGGAGACTTTAAGGTAACTTTTCCGCTGTGGGCTTGACTTAGCCATTTATTTTCGCGGTTTCGGAAGGCTTGAACTAACTCTTCCGCCGTGGCGGCAAGATTAGCTCAAAGCTTCCGCCGTTGCGACTAAAAATCCTGAGTTCTACTTAGGAAAAAACACAACTCAAAAGAAAGTTTAAGGCAAGTTGAGATTCCTTTTAAGGAAAAATAAGGAAAAGATTAATGATACCTGGATGACCTTAGGCAGATTTTTCTTTTTCAAAAAACAGAGGAGGGGCCCCAATATTTTTTTCAAAAATTAAAGGGGGGGTGTTGTATCAACAACAGGTTTTTTCTTAATGATGTCGCACAACAGGGCTACATAATTGGAGTATGGCCTCGGTCTCTGTGCATTCCTTCTGGAGCGCCATATCTCTCTGCATCTTGAATTGCCTCTCGTACCCATGCTGGTTTCCTCTTGTGAGAATTCTTCTCACGGGGTGGATCTACAGGTTCCTGTGGGTCTTCCATCTTGCGTTCTTCATATTCTTCTGGAATCGCTTCTTCCATTTACTGTATTTTTGATCCTGGGAACTTTAGGTTCTTCAATATCTTCAATAGGTAGCTTTCTGGATTTGTTTTATGCTGAGTCTTCGTCGTTTTTCCTTCGAAACAAGTCTCTCTTGTAGGTGATGGTATACAATCTTTCCTACAAGTCAAGTTCAATTGCATGATTAGAAACATCTCATAGTTTTCAGAACAAATTCTTACGCATAAATACATAGGTCATACAGTCATGCAATTATCTTAGCCAATGCTTCAATACAACATTTATCCATATCCCGTAACTTTCTAGATGCCTTCCATCTCTACCAGAACATTGTTAAGAGTGTGCACTACTCCAACATGTCAACAAAAAGGTTTCCATCTATATAAGTAGTAATGGAGTGTTGTACAGTACCATAGGCCACTTACCCATTACTTTCACATTGGTAGTATCTTGTTCATTAATGCAACTTTTCTAACATGCATGATATACATCCTAAATCTAGGAACATAAGTATATACATGATTGAACAATATCATTTTAAATAATGAAATATACAAGAAATGACAATTCAAATACTTATCTTTGTTTGGTTGTTGGGTGGACTCCCTCTCAATTTTTGCTTTTTTGTAGGAACTACTGGAGTCTCCAACAGAGTGTTCTTCTTCATCGTTTGAGTTTGATGTCCTGTGCCTTTCTTGATTTATTCATCAATGCTTGTCCAGGTTGTCCCTTCAACTTGTACAAGCCTCCCTCTTGCTCTCCAATCACAACTGCATCATCTATAGTCTTTCCTTTAGGCCACATAAGAACTTGGCCATCTACAAATGCAACCCTCATACCTTTTGCATCCAATGCAATGATGGAGAGAAGGTTTTTCTTTAGTCCTGGTACAAATAGAACATCTTTCATGCTCATGGACTTTCCAGAGACTAGCTTATAAGAGGCTTCACCACTTCCTTTTATAGGATATTGGTAGTCATCCCCAAGTTTCACTTTGTGGGGTGACTCATGTTTAGATAGATTCATAAAGGATTCCTTGAATCCAGTCATATACTTGGAAGCCCCACTATCTATAAGCCAATCATTGCTTCCATGTGTAATAGTTCCTGTGAGGGTAGAAATCAGAACATACTCTTCGTCGCTTGAAGAATCTTCACTTTCTTCTCTGGCTCTTTTCCTGAGAGGTTCATCATCCTCTGTAGTGTGAGCATGATGTCTTTTCTTGGTGTTCTTCTTCTTGTGGGAGCTGATTTTGTTCCTGGGACAATCTCTCCAATAGTGTCCCCTCTCATCACAAGTATAGCATCGAATGTGAGAGAGATCTTTCATAGATCCTCCAAAGTTTTCCCTCCGGTTTTGGTGGTGGTGTTTACCCTTCTTGTGATGAGGATGCTCCCTCTTGTTATTATACTTCCTGGTGTGTTCTGTGAGAGCTTGGTCTTCACTACCCATCTTTTATTCTCGAGCTACAATTTGAGCTTCTTCCTGTGAGCACTCCTCCCACAGCCTACTGAATGTGATGAGCTTCTTCCTAGCACAAATTCCCTGAATGAAGGAATCCCATGACCTAGGGAGACCATTCAAGGTGGTCATCACTACTTCTCCATTCTCTATATCTTCTCCCACAGCTTCAAGTTGTTCTTTTATTTGGGAGACCCTTGAAAAGTAGGACTGCATGGTCTCGACACTTTGAATTTTTACATTCTTCAATTGGTTCCGCAATGTCATCTTCCGATTTTTATTCTTTCCTTCAAATAGTTTGGTCAAGGAATCAAACATCTCCTTGGGTGTCTTTAGAGATGACACATGTGGTATGAGATGGCCCTTGATAGAATCTACAATGATCCTCTTGGCGTTGAACAAGTTCTTCTTATGTAAGGCCTTAGCCTCATCTCCCTCTGGAACTGGAATCTCTTCACTTATGTAGGTGTCCAATTCATTCTCTTCTAGGATTAACCCAATCCTATACTTCCATGCTCGGAAGTTATCAGCCCTTTCAAGCTTATCCTCAAGCTTGGTGTGGTGAGACATCTTTAATGAGAAACTCAAATGGAAATAAAATATTTAGGTCTTACCACTTGATTTGTTGAAACTGGATTTGGAGTTGGCTAGGGTTTGATAGAGAAACCCTAAAAATTCAAACTTGGAAGTTCAAACTTCTGTCTGGACAGGAAGATGTAATTGACTGAGGCGAGCAAGATGGTGTGCTTAGATTTTGAAAATCCAAAAATTGACCCCTCAAAAGTGACCTACGAAATTCGGATCTGCAATTTCTATCAAATTCTAGTTTTCTGGTTTTTTTGGTCCAAAAGTCAAATTAGGGTTTGACTTTCTTGGAGATTCACCCAACCAAAAAGTTCGATCTTGGTCTCTAAATTTCGATTTTGCTGAGGAGAACAATCCTATGCTGAGAGCACTCCAAAATTCCACTTTTGTCAAAATCCCTAATTTCCTGCAGAAGTGACAAGCCAAAAACTGAAAATGCTCGGAATCAAATTTTGTTTCGACAGAAAGATGCGCCTTCCTTAGGAGAGTCAGCCTAGCCTCTTGCCTTTGATGATCTGTGGAAAGAGACCCAAAATTTAAGAATCCCTAGCTTCTGCAGCTGCACAGTGTCTTCTTCTCAGGTTAGCTCTGATACCATGTTAGATTTTTATCATTTAATTCAATATGATCTAGGATCTTATCTGAGAGAACAACATGCACAACAAATCAAACACAAGAGACAATAGACACAAAGCATTTCACCGGGGAAACCATAAAGGAGAAAATCCTGCAACTTCCTCAAAGATAGAATGAGCAATAATACAAAACCCCAAAACAAGAAGATGGTCTCCAGCAGCTTCCTCCTCCTCCACTTGTGTGAACTTGTCTCTCTCTCACTTATGTGAATGAGTGAGTGAGTCAAATGAGAGAGTCACACTCTCTATTTATACTTTAATTCACTTGCCTTTTTCCCTAACTGAGTCGACTTCTCCTAGGAGAGTCTATTAACCCATCATAACTCAACACTGGGACGACCCCGCTAGGGGAGTCTAATAACCCACTCAAATATAATAATAGCTTTCCCGATTGGAGGAATGAAACCTCTTCGTCGGAAGTACAATGACACATGAGTACAATATAAAATATACAAGTGAAATACATCCCGAAGTTACAAATACATCAACAGGAATGTACCCCAATACACATATATCAGGAATCTAAAATACTAACCACAATGTACCCCAATACACATACCAGGAATCTAAAATACTAACCACCACACCTATGATAAGACAACAAAAACAATTCGGAAGCCCAAGGAATGAAGGAAAATGTGAATGTTGTGGAGAGAAATGGGACCCCAGACATAAGTGTTATAACATAGACAATTCAAAAAAATATATACATGCAAGGCAACAAATGAAAATAATTCAGATGACAGAGTCAAACAAAGAAGACGCAGTAGGTCCACAAGATACTCCCTTAGAATTAGATGGCGACAATACACCAAGAGTATCATTAGTAGCTATCACTGGTATCTCCCAACTGCAAACGCTAAAACTAAAAGGGCACATCGAAAAGAACAATGTCACAATTTTAGTAGATACGAGAAGTACACGTAAATTTGTTGACACTAACATCACAAGACGACTAAATTTTTTTGCGTAGCTAGTACTTGATATGAAAGTGATGGTGGCAGATGACAAAAAAATTGAAAGCATTGGGAAGTGCTACAAGGTTAAATTACAAATACAAGATTATAACATGGAATCTGATTTCTACACCTTGCCATTAGGAGGAGTGGTTGTACTAGGGGTTCAATGGTTACAAACATTAGGTATTTATTTTGCTAACCACCAACAACACTTAATTTCCATTGGCAAGGAAAAAAATACAAGTTGTATGGGTTCAAGGCTCCCCGCACCCAGAGTGTGTCATCTCATCAGATGGAAAAATTAATTCGCAAAGGGGCACCTGCATATATGGTACAATGCCATTAGATGAAAGGACTAGATTTGGCATTAGATGACTCCAAGCAATCAAAGATCCATGAACTAATTGAAAAACATAAAAAAGTATTCTAGGATCTGCCTATGAAGTTGCCACCAAAAAGGGACATTGAACATATAATTGAAATAAAACTAGGTTCAAGCCCGATTAAGGTTAAGCCTTATAGATATCCCCATCACAATAAAACAAAAATAAAAAGGTTGACCCAAGATTAATTAAGATGTGGTGTTATTACAAAAGGTCGAAGTCCATATGCAGCACTAGTGGTGTTAGTTTGTAAAAAGGATAGGTCCTTTAGGTTATGTATAGATTATTGAGGATTAAACAATATAACAATAAAAAATAAATTTCCCATCCCCTTCATTAATGAAATGTTGGATGAACTCAATGGGGCTAGGTATTTTTCAAAACTTGATATGAGTTCAGGGTATTATCGGATTAGAGTGCGATTGGAAGATGTGGCCAAGATCGCTTTTCAAACTCATAAATAACACTGCGAATTTAAGGTGATGCCTTTTGGGTTAACAAATGCTCCAACCACTTTTCAAGCAACCATGAATGGATTAATCCAACCCTACACGAGGTAGTTTTTGCTAGTCTTTTTTTATGACATTCTTATCTATAGCAAGACATGGGAGGAACATCTAAAGCATTTGGGACAAGTACTCTCTCTCCTAGAGGAAATCAATTCTATGCAAAAATGTCAGTGTACATTTGGCAAGGAAGAAGTGGATTATCTTGGTCACATTATATCAAAAGATGGTGTCGAGGTAGACCCAAAGAAAAGCAAGGAAATCATATAATGGCACAATTCGAATAACATATCTAAGTTGAGGGGATTTCTAGGGCTGACAGGATATTATCATAGATTCATCCAAAATTATTCCCATGTCATGACCCCCTAACAAGCCTCTTAAAGAAGAACTCATTTCAATGGACTAATGAAGCATAAAGGTGTCTTGAAGCCTTGAAAAAAGTCATGTCCACAACCCTTGTATTGGTAACACTTGATTTTACAAAACCTTTTATAATCGAATGTGATGCTTTAGGTTTTGAAACAAGAGCGTTGTTGATGCAAGAAGGATGCCCGATAGCATTTAAAAGTAGGAAACTGAATAAAATAGTGCCTCAAATCCACTTACAACAAAGAAATGATTGCTATCATGCATGCCTTAACAAAGTGGTGACAATACCTCTTAGGAAGCAAATTTTTGATATGTATAGATCATAATAGTCTTTAATACCTATTACAACAAAAAACATTGACAATCGAGCAACAAAAATAGATAGAAAAAATTGCCACCTTCGACATGGAGATCTTCCATAAAAAAGGGAAGGGCAATATAGTGGTCGATGCTTTGTCACGAAAAGATGTGGAAGCACAAGCTTTTGTTGTATCAATGGTAATTCCTGAATGGTCGGATGAAATTCGAATCAACTATACCAAGAACCCAGAAACATATTCGATAATCAATAATCTCAATAAGAATCCCAAGTTCGAGTGGAAGATTGACATCCTTTGGTAAAGGGAATAATCTATCTTAAGCCCCACCTCAAAATTTAAGTCTAAGGTTTTGAAAGAATCACATGACTCTCCAACTGCAGGAAATGTAGGTTTTTTCAGAACTTACTACAATGTTTAACAATCATTTTTTTGGAAGGGGATGAACAAGGTCATTCAAAAATATGTAGCAGAGTGTGACAATTGTCAAAGGAACAAAAGCGAAAATGTTATGTAATACTCCCAGTTTTGACTTGGAATGTATTGAATCAAAATATATAAATGATGTATGCTAGTGTGGATTCCTAGTGCGCAGCTCAAGGCCAATGCTCGACTGGTGAATGACTAGGAATGTATAATGTAAATATCTCTAAATGAATAGTTTGTGTGGCTTGCCATGCTAACTTGTAAGCTATGTAAATATTATGTTGGAAAAATAATAAAATGGTCCAAGATGGTTGTGTAAAGAGCACTAGACGGGTCATGATTCCATTAGAGGGGAAGGGGAAAGGGGGACCTATGGGAGATTAAATCCTTTACTGCCAAGTGTCATCCTGAGAGCTAATCCAATTGTTGCCATGTGCTTTAAATGAGGCAATTACTTCTTTTTGAATATTAAATCCAATCATTGAATGCATGTGTGAGGTTGGTTGGGAAACTCCTCTCATGTAGTAATGGAATCATGGGATGAATATACTTCTATGATCTTTGTAAGGGTCCTTTCTTCTATGGTCAGAAGTTATATCAGTTGTATTGTCACCATTTTCTCATATCCTTTGGAGTCAACCACTGATTTTTTACAATTCGTGTAGATTTACACTATGTAGAGTTCTTCCTCCTATTGTTCATACCATTATCATTACCATTACCAGATTGTGCATTACCCAAAAATTTGAATTTGGAAACAAAGTTGTAGATTTGAAGGGGAAAGAGATGGTTAAAGGTGAGCATAGAGGTTGGGAAAGCTAGGAACCTTAACCCATTGAGTTCTGCTACTTATGCATGTTTGAGAAGCCATGAATTAACAATATAGGAGGTTCTCCAATAGCATACAACAACTTGAACTCCTCCTATGGAAACACTTTCGAGCACATAGAAAGATGGATAGCTCGAGGGAACCATGGATTGGTGAATGGGATGCTTGAGCCTAGAATGGTGTTGTGTGGGGCAGATATTGTGGGAGCCAAGGGTATAATGGTTGAGTGAGATTCTTGTAGAACTCTGAATGAACATTTGGCTAAGCATTGGGAGTAGAATGGGTTATGGGATGAGAGATAGAATCTTGTAGGTGTTCCTTCGCCCTAGTGGTCTCATAGCCTAGCTTGGGGTGGCCTCTTTCTAGTGAGTATATGTTGGACAAAGTGTCTAAGGTTGGGTGGAAAATTTCTCTTACATAGCCAGTTGCTTGGATGTTTTTTGTTTAAAGATAAGTATTATTTTTGTATTTGGATGCACAATGTTTTATTGTATGCCTTTGATAATTATGCTTGTATATGCATATTGTGTGTGTGGATAGAGTTTATTTCCGTTGTGTTTTACAATCATACATTTGCACATGCATATTTGTTGTTATTGATTCGTAATATGGTCATGGGGCAAAATTTAGAAGCCCATAATTCGTTCATGTCCCCCTCTGTTGTTCGGAATGATGGATGGGGACGCTACATGTTAACTCCAAGGTTGCTCCACCCCCTACACATCCCAAATAAAAAATGGGAAGAAATTTCCATGGACTCTATTGAAGGGTTACCAGTATTAGAGGGGAAGGACAAAATCTTTGTGGTAGTTGACCGACTCACTAAGTATGCACATTTCATGGGGGTAAAGAAAACAATCTAATCATAGCAAATTGCTGAGGTATTTTGCAAAAACAACTACAAATTACATGGCTTTTTGAAGATCATTGTTAGTGATAGGAATGTCAAGTTTAAGGGGAATTTTTGGAAGGAGTTTTGCAAACAAATTGGGATATCACTTAACATGAGTTCCTTATACCACCCCCAAACAAACGATTAAACAAAAGTCGTCAATAAATGCATGGACACATACCTTCATTGTTTTGTAAATAATAAGCATAATAAGTGGTTCCAATGGTTGCACCTTGCAGAATGCTGGTATAACTCCAGTTACCACACATCAACTAAAATGACCACTTTTCAAGCCTTGTATGGGTATGACCCTCCAAAGTGGAAAGAGTTTGCTCTAAGTGATACAGGCAGTAAGGAATCAACTAGATGAATATCATAAAGTAATCCAAATACTCAAAGACAACTTAACAAGAGCACAAAATCGTGTGAAGCAACAAGTAAACTGACTTAGAGCAGAAAGGGAATTTAAAGTTGGAGATTGGGTTTTCGTGAGACTCCAACCATACAAACAATTATGTCTTAAACAACAAGGGAAGAACAAGTTGGCACCCAAGTTTCATGGCCCATACTAGATTAACAAAAAGATTAGTCAATTAGCATATGGATTGGATTTGCGAGATAAGAGTCATATCCATAACGTTTTTCATGTATCATGTCTCAAGAAAATGTTAGGTCAACATCAATCAACACAAACAATACTTCCTATTTTGGATGATGAAGGAAAAATGGTTTTAGATCCATAAGCTATCCTCACCATTAGGGAAAATCGACTATGGTCTTGAATAATTAAAGAATATCTCATTAATGGAATTTTTTTCCAAGAGAGGACACGGGATTGAGAAATTTCGTCAACGATTTCTTTCATTACCCTTGCTTTGAGGACAAAGCACTTCAAAAAGGGGAGGCAATGTTATGAAAAAAATATTAATAAAAAAAAAATAATAATGATAATAACATACAGCAATAAAACATAATGAGAAATAAATGAAAAGACACCTCTCTTTAAACGAAAAGGTATTAAGTTCTATATTTAAACACGACCTTCGTTGTAACTTATCATCATCTTCATATGATCTAATATTTGTTTTATATATATTTTTATCTTCATTGATGAAAATCGAGAATCATTTACTTCATAATGTAGTATGGCCAACTCAGTGGTAGTGTTGGTACTTTTCAAGTACTTCATCCAACTTAACAAGATTAAGTGCATCATCCTCATCATCATTAGCTGCATCATCATCATCCTTATCCTCGTGCTCCTCATCATGGTCCTCAACTTCAGGTACTTCATCTAACTTATTAACGTCAATATTATGCCTCTACAAATCATCATCAAGGGTTTCGACACTTAGAAACTTCGTAGGTTTGGAGTAATTAGGAATATGAAAGAAGTCAAACTTAGTTCTATCATATCCTAAGCCAAATTTGTTCCTCTTGAATTGCAACTCTTCCTGAGGTTTAATAATTGTCTTTATCCTCGAACTTATCTTGTTCCTCCAAGTTTTATTAGTGTCATCATCAAATTCATTATGTCTTCTTAGTGCCTTCATAAAATTTCCAGGTTTGATTTGTAGTTGTATGATTCTCAATGCCCTCTTGTTTACTGTCAACGATAATTAATTCAAATAATGGATTATGTTGAAGAATGGGTTTAGAATGTTGATGGCGAAGAAGTTTCAATTCATTATTTAAGAACTTGTTATGAGTTTGAGGTAGAGCAATCTCTTTGTGCATGAAGTGCATACCTATAGCCACATGACTTAGCAAAGTTTTGCTGATTTGAGTAGTTGATTTAGGTGCATTATTAATTAAAGTGTGTCTAAGACTGGACAAGTATTCGATACTTGAATGATCCAAAGAAGTAAAAGACCATACACCTTTGATCCCCTTATTCAATTTTAGGTCAGATCAAATGATTAGATGAAAGACTCAAACTCCTAGATTTGCAATCAAAGAATTGATGCAAAAGACATCCAAATTCTTTACAAAATAAATATTGTTAGTGACCTTATAATATTATATGCTTTAAAATGTAAACAAATTTGTCTTCAAATGTGCTCACTTTCTTTATATGATAGTGCTTTATTCATTTTCTTATCATCTTGAAATTAGTTTCCTTCTTTGTATGTGGAGGTTTGAATGCGTTTGTCTAAAACTATAAGCATAATTTACCAACACTACAAGACACAAAGTACATCAACGTCACCATGGAGCAGATATACAAATCATCCTACTCCACATTCAATTTTAGGCAAGTCTAGGACTCAAAATAAAAGTCCATTTTATTAAGAGGCAATGTTGTTCTTATAGCTCTAATATTGTCCAAAAGTCTTATAACTTCAATTATAGTATATTTTCAAAATCACCTTAAATTTATAAACTCCAAAGTGCCATTACCCCCGTTACTCCAATTACAAATTACCTCAAAGAATAAATTCCTTTATAAAAGACTTGAAACTTGATATCCTCTTAACATTATTATAAAAATATTCAATATAACCTACTTATAACATGAAAATTTTATAAACCTTATAACTCATTTACAACCACAATTATGGACACAATTACACAATACACTTATAACTCCTTTTACAAATGTATAACTTCTTTTAGAAATGTATCCAAGGAAGTGTTAGGATATTTAGACACTTAGGAGTTAGTTAAGATCAACTTGTGTAATATATCTGTTAGGGATAGTGTGTTTCTTTAGTATGCATTTGTAAATACTTAATCCGACGGTCACGATATGTTCCTGACATAGAGTGATCCGACGGCTCAACTTCTCTTAGATCATACCTAACCTTGATCCGTGGCTTAACACCCGATTGGTCCATGATCTCTATTTAAAGAGCATGGAGGGTCATTGTTTAGTTGATTGATTATGAGAAGCTCATTTGTAACTTTCTTTCTTTGCATAATAAATTGTCTCGTAGAAGCTATTTGGCCAGGGCCGTGGAGTGTTTCCCTCAAAAGGGTTTAAACCACGTCAACATCGGTGTGTTGATCTGTGATCTGTTTGTGTGAAGTGGTTGCTCTTGGTGTTCTGTCCTTTGGTAGTACCTTGTGTACCCGAACATGGTATCAGAGCTTTTATGAAGTGTCGCTTCTGGTTATGATCTAGATCTTGAAATGTTGTCGAAACTCGAAAGGGTTTCTAGTTCTGGTATTTCTGTGCATTTCTGGGCTGTGGGAGGTGTTTCATTGCATCCAAAGCGTCGTTTCCATTGAGAAATAGTTTTCGTTTGATCGAAAACAGTTCCCGGTTGCTTTAGAAACATGTATTTCATCAGATCTGAAGGTATAATGTTACAGTGACGCATTTTTTTATTTTATGTTTTAAAAGAAAAAAACTCATATTTTATCATTTTTTACTATTAGTTAGTTAGTTAGTTTTTTTTTTTGCGTATGCTCTTTGCCGTGCACCTTGAGCGATCTCGGCAAATGGTTTTTCTCGGCTGCGTATGCTCTTTGTCGTGCACCTTACGCGATCTCGGCAAATTAGAAACAGAGAGAAAACGTAGACTTTCTGGGCAAGCTAACGAGATCTAAGTCCACAAGTGTGGAAAAGTTTTTTTGTTTCGGTTTATGGTGTGATTTGCAGGAAAAAAGGCAAGCATGGAAACCGAGCAAGAAAAGTAAAAAAAAAAAAAAAAAAAAAAGAAGAAGAAGCTCCCTTCCTCATTCCCATATTTTACATACCTTTTAATCTAGCTCACTTGGTTCAAAGTTGCTTTATTCCTTAATAGATCTTGAATTCAAGTCTTAAGAAGTTACTTTTAAAAGAAAATGTGCATGCAATTTCTATTTTCAAGTTACTCTATTGTAAAAGTGCATCTCACTTAAATAATAAAAAATACAAATACAAGTGAGTCACTTAAGTTCCTTTTTATTGCTGCACTATTTAAAGTAAATCGTTGTAAAAGTGAAATCATTTATTTTATAAAAGTGATTCACTTAAAGCAACTTTATTGTAAAGTGATTGTCAAAGGTTCATCTTGGGAAGAGGGGGGTCCTTTTTTTTAGCTGGTTATTTTCTATTTGCCACGTCACTATTGGGGACATCTTCAACAGTTTCTTTGTTTAAGCATAACTTCATCATAGAGAGTCAGTTTTCAGTGTCGTTTTTTTTTTTAAACCGTCTATTTTTTCGAGCTCTTCACATCCAAACAATTGGTTTATGCTTTTACAACCATTAATTTACAAATATGGACGCCCCTTGTGATATTCTACTTAACAGTTCCAACTATTTCTCATGGAAATCTCGTATAAAGGATGTTCTACGAAGTAGGGGATTTTTCAGAATCACCTCAAGGAAAGAAACAGAACCCATTGATGATGATAAGAAAATAAAATGGGCAAATAGATGTGACGAAGCTCGTGGATTGATTGGGATGTCAATCTCTACTGATTTGTGATTCCACATATATGGAATTGATGAACATGAAGCTGCTTGGGACAAGTTGGAATCTGTGTTTGGTAAACACAATGAAATTCGAAGTCACCAACTCGAAAATGAGTTGATTTCTTTAAATCCAAGTGACTTTTCATGCATTCAAGATTATTTATATAAGTACAAAACTCTTAAACTCTTATGTGCAGAATGTAAGATTAAGAGGGAAGATAAACAATGCATTTATCATATTCTTTCCAAACTTGGACCTGCATATTCTATTTTTGTATCTACAGTTTACTCCATGAAAGAATCCTTGAATGCAGCTAGCTATCAAGAGCTTAGTCTTGAATCCTTTTGTGATTCCTTGATTAGAGAGCAACATAAACTCATTCATCTTGGAATAATCAACAATGCAGATACATTTGGGAAAGCCTTATTGTCCCAACAAAAAGAATAGTCCAAGCCTCTCAAGAAACAAAATTTTCACAATAATAAGTCAAACAAGGGTCCCAAACCCTCTCAGTCAGCTCCTTTAAAAAATGATAAAGGATCCAAGCCAAAAGGCAAGAAGACTGAGCGTCATTGCAACTATTGCGGGAAAGATAATCATGATGAATCTAAGTGTTTCAAGAAGATGACAGCCTTGGAAGCAGCAATGAAGAAGCACCACATCAGCCTAGATTCGCCTTCAGAATCTACCTCTCATGGACATGCACTTTGTGCTTTTGGTTATTCTTATAATGCATCTTCTTCTTCTACTTCAAATGAATGGCTCATTGATTCTGAAGCATCTTATCATATGGCTAAGGATCAAGCCATCATTTCTACTATGCATGAATGTAACACCAAACAAATATTTGTTGGTGATGATAGATCTCTAAGTGTTGTAGGAGCTGGAACAGTTCCAGTAGATAATGGTCATTTTAGTGATGTACTATGTGTTCCAAGAATTTCATGCAATTTGTTATCAGTCTATCAGATCACTCATTCTGGTGAAGGTAAAACTGTGACCTTTACACCTCACCAAGTTGTAATCAAGGATTTTAAAGATCCTCAATAGGTCCTAGCTACCAGAATTGTTGATGATATTACCAGGTTGTACAAGTTTAACAACTTTGGGTCATCACCTTTCCCTTCAGTTTTTGTTGCTCATAATGATAACTTGAGCAAACTTTGGCATGAGCGATTTGGTCACTTAAATTATCACTCATTGCAACAACTATGTAAAGAAAATATGGTGACAAGTCTTCCGATGGTATCTTGCAGGGATGGTGTTTGTTTCAGCTGTGTTCTCGGAAAACATTATCGGAACAGTTTTGACAAACGTGTCTCTTGGCATGCCTCGGTTCCCTTGGAGCTTGTGCATAGTGACTTGTGTGGTCCTCTTCCATCTACTTCTTTTTCTGGTTTCAAATATTTCTTAACTTTCATTGATGATTACACCAGACGCACTTGGGTTTATTTCCTAAAACTTAAGAGCGAAGTATTTAACATGTTCTTGGTCTACAAGGCCTTTGCTGAAAAACAATTTGGTCATCAAATTATTAAGTTAAGATCTGACAATGGAGGAGAATATGTTAACAAAAAATTCACTACTTTCTGCATTGAACAAGACATCCAACAAAAGCACACTGTTCCATATACACCACAACAAAATGGTGTAGCTGAGCGGAAGAACCGCACTTTAAAAGAAATGGCTAATTGTATGATCCAATCTAAGGGACTAAGTCTTCAATTTTGCGCTGAAGCCATTAATTGTGCAAATTACATAGTTAATCGCACCCCCACTAAAGCATTACAAGGTATCACACCAGAAGAAGCATGGAGTAAAACTAAACCTGATGTAAGTCACTTCCGTGTGTTTGGTAGTGAAGCATGGGCTCACATTCCAGATGAAAAACGGAAAGCATTTGCAGCCTAAAAGTGAACAGTGCATATTTGTTGGATATTCTGAAGATGTAAAAGGTTATAGACTTCTTCAACCACATTCTCATGATGTAATCATTAGAAGAGATGTTAAATTTGATGAAAATCTCTTGGCCTGCGAGCCTAATTTGGTGATTGTGCCATCTTTGGCCTGCGAGCCTGATTCGGCATTTGTGCCTTCTTCTTTTTCTTCCAACTTCCTTGACAGGTTTCCGACTCCAGTTTCTGATGATGACAGTGAGGATGAAAATCCACCCCCGCCTGTTCATGTTCCTCCAGTTGCACCAGCACAAGTGCTTCCTCTATGGGTGTATTCAACATGTGAAGCAGCTGGTGATCTTGCCGGTGATCCTAGAGATCAACGTCGAACATGTTCTCAGTTTCAGCGAGCCTCTTCTCTTTTGGCTCAAGTTTCCGAGAATCATGATCCATAAACCTTTGCAGAAGCTTCAGGGAATCCAGATTGGGATGCAGCTATGGATGAAGAATATCGTTCCTTAATGGCAAACGATACTTGGGATCTTGTACCTCTTCCAAAAGGAAGAAAACTTGTTAGATGTAACTGGGTCTACAGAACTAAGTATGCATCAGGTGGAAGTGTTGAAAGACTTAAGGTAAGGTTAGTTGCCAAAGGTTTTTCCCAAGTTGAAGGGGTTGACTACAATGAAACCTTTGGCCCCGTCGCAAAAATGAACTCCATCCGCCTTGTTCTTTCCCTTGCAGCCTTACACAACTGGGAAGTCAATCAAATGGATGTCAAGTCTGCCTTTTTACATGGTGATTTACAGGAGGAAATTTACATGGAACAACCTCCTGGATATGTTCAGAAGAACTCTAGCCTTGTTTGCCGCCTTAAGAAATCCTTATATGGCCTTAAGCAAGCTCATAGAGCTTGGTATGCCAAAATGGATAATTTTCTCCTTGACACTAGTTTTTCTAGATGCCATTCTGATCCCAATGTCTATACCAAGAAAGTAGGAAACTATCTCATCATACTTGTTCTATATGTTGATGACCTTATTCTTACTGGTAGTGACCCTAAGCTCATAACCCATGTGAAATTCAGTCTTAAACAAAATTTTGAAATGTCAGACTTAGGACATTTGCATTATTTTCTTGATCTCCAAGTCCTGCAAACCAAAGAAAGAATCTTTCTTTCTCAGTCTAAGTATGCTTGTGACCTTCTTCGTCGCTTTCACATGGAAGATTGTACACTAGCCCCTTCTCCCTTCCAATCTGGAGTCAAACTTTCTGCCACTTGTACTTCACCTGAAGTCGATGCCACCCTGTATCGTCAGCTTGTTGGTAGTCTCTTATACTTGACTCATTCCCGTCCTGACCTTTCCTTTGTCATTGGTCGTGTTGCCCGTTATATGCAGACACCTCATGAAAGTCATTGGAAAACAGCTAAAAGAATACTTCGATATATTCGAGGTACAGTTTAGTTTGGGATTCATTACAGTACAGGGGGGAAACCTTTGTTGGTTGGTTTCACTGATTTAGATTGGGCCGGTGATCCTGATGATCAAAAGTCTACTGCAGGTTATGTTTTCAGTCTGAGATCTGGACCTATCACTTGGGCTTGTAAGAAACAACAAGCTCTTGCTCTTTCTTCAGCAGAAGCAGAATATCGAGCCGTAGTTAATGCCAGCCAGGAAGCTTTATGGCTTCGATAGATCCTTTCAGAGTTTGGATTCGAGCAGCAGTTGCCTACTCCACTTTAGTGCGACAACCAAAGTGCCATCAAGCTTGCCAAAGATCCAGTTCTACATTAACACAGCAAACACATTGAGCTACATATGCACTTCATCAGAAATCTTGTTCATAATCGTGTTCTTGAAGTGCTCTTTTGCCCTACAGATGATCAAGTTGCAGACATCTTCACCAAGTCTCTTACATAAGCGAAGTTTTCTAAACTTCAATCTATGTTAAGAGTTCGGGAACTTGTCATTAAGGGGGGATAGGCTCTAATGCCTCCTTCCTTCTCCTAATAGTGTCACTTTTGTAAATCCTTCAATCCTATTCCAAGTTGTTCTTAAGGGGGGATGTTAGGATATTTAGACACTTAGGAGTTAGTTAAGATCAATTTGTGTAATATATCCGTTAGGGATAGTGTGTTTCTTTAGTATGCATTAGTATGCATTTGTAAATACTTAATCCGACGGTCACGATATGTTCCCGACATAGAGTGATCCGACGGCTCAAGTTCTTTTAAATCATACCTAACCTTGATCTGTGGCTTAACACCCGATTGGTCCATGATCTCTATTGAAAGAGCATGAAGGGTCATTGTTTAGTTAATCGATTATGAGAAGCTCATTTGTAACTTTCTTTTTTTGCATAATAAATTGTCTCATAGAAGCTATTTGGCTAGGGCCGTGGAGTGTTTCTCTCAACAAGGTTTAAACCACGTTAAAACATTGGTGTGTTGATCTGTGATTTGTTTGTGTGAAGTGGTTGCTCTTGGTGTTCGGTCCTTTGGTAGTACCCTGTGTACCCGAACAGGAAGGAAACTCTCATGCGGCCATAAAATGACATCTCATGCATATGGTTTTCTTAAACACTGATAGTTTAATCTTAACACCTTCATTCACACTTATAAAAACTTGACAAACTACTTTATCCCAATAAACCACATTTGCATACGGGAAACATTTTAAGAGTAATCAAATATAACAATAAGTATTACCTTCACGCCTTGAGACTATTTCATTTTAAGTATTTCTTTAAAAAATCTATACACATACTACCCATCTTCCATTTAAACGTAGTGCTCTTCCATGACATGCTTTATCTTCCTCCATTCTTGCTCTTCTAATGTGGATTTTCATTTTACAAACTTGTGCCCACATTATTATCTCCGGACGATGACAATCTTTGAAGGATATCCTCTTAAGTGTAATGTGGGAGAGGTTGTAGGTCTCTACAATTGGATTGCTATGCCTTCAAACTGAGAGCACTATGCCTCTAAACCAACCAATGTCAACCATCTTTAGTATGTATGTTGACTTCAACGTGTTCTAAGTGTCATGTAAACCACTTCATGCAAGCATAACTCGATTCTACAAAATGTAGGTCATGTGGTCAATCCTTTCTCATCGTAATATGATACTAATAAAAAAGTTCAACACATGATGTTTTGCTTCGTCTGCAACTCTCTCTACAACACCCATACATTTTTCTTCACAGACACTGATACTTAGTGAGACTGCTCTTTCTTGAACTGTATTTATCAACAACACAGGGACATATCTTATGTAGAAACATTTATTTGTTAGATGTTCACAACGTAATGACAAGCACACAATTAAATATAGATTTAACATGAGCACCTTCATGCATTAATGGCCAATAGACTCTTGGCATTTATTAAAACTTACTAGGTCGGTTCCAATCTTTATATACCTTGCACTCTTGGAATTACAAAGCACTCTAATTTCTCTGAGAAGCAAACAGGTTCCTTTTTCTAACATGAAAATATGCAGAAATAAACTCTTCATGTTTTATTTTCAGCCATACTTCAAATGTAGAGAACATAAAAATCCAACACCAAAAACTCTTACAATCATGTTATAATCCTCTCATCACAGTTCTTTCATGGTTTCCATGGGTTGCGCTCTTTTGAGAATGATCAATGAAAAACTTCAACATTCAATCACGAAGCCCTTAAGACCATACATGTTGTAAGCCCATTCAGTCATAAGCATGCTTTGATATCAATTGAAGGAAATAACAAGAGCAAGAAAATAAAGATAAGCATAAAGACATGAAGATGGCGAAAAAAAGCAAGAGCCAAAACCAATATTCTATTCACATGTAACATATTACGGTTAACCCCAATACATAACTAAAGTGCATAATACTTAAAAAAGTATTAGAGTACAATATCCCATAACCATCGTGTAACGTATAACCATATAACGATCAACCCCAATACATAACTGAAGTGCATAATACTTAGGAAAGTAACTAAATCCCAACATGCATATATAGGTGGCCTAGGACTTAGGATTGGGTCAAATTACTAACAAAATCAACATGAAATAACAACACATATTAGGAAATAATGCAATTTCCTAACCAATACAACATATCTTATGAACATCATTGACCCAAGGGGTTGAATGATTTCAACGATTGAGAAGCCATGTTTTACTAAGTTTGATGCCATTATCTTGTTAGAATGTTTTGTCAGGGCCAAGCACAAAACACGAGTGTGAATAATATATGCTTAATGCTCCTTTGCACTTGAACTAACCTATCGATTTCCTTAATACACGTTTAATTACAAAACAAGGATGTGATAGACCTTTTTTGCTCTAGAGCTTTATAGGGTCTATAATTGATTTGAGAGACTTAAGATAGTGCTAGAGAGATAGAAAATAAACTAAATCTACATTGTTTTTAGGATCCTAATGATCTTTAATTGCTACCTTGGATGTAAGAGAGCATTGCTTTATACTCAACTTCACTAAGTTCCTTGACAATTTTTGAAACTGCACTATCTTAGTGGAACACTTTCTTAACTTGCCACTCCTTTATACCCCTACTTTTGAAGAATTTCATAGTGTTGCTTCTCTTACACCCCTATTATAGCCTAATACGCATATTATTAAGTATCATCAATCCCAACGAGAATAGAATGAATTCATTTACTCTGCACAAAAAATTAAATATTTATTTTTCTCATTTATTTTGCATGAAAATTAAATATTTTTATGTTTTCATACTAAAATTAAAATATTAACAATTTAAATACAAATTGAATATTTCAACATCATTAATTAAAATAAAGAGAAATTAAGCTTATGTTATGATAAAAATTGATAAAAATATTAATGATATTGCCTCTAAAATTAAAATGTTAACAATTTAAATACAAATTGAATATTTCAACATTATTGATTAAAATAAAGAGACATTAAGCTTATGTTATGATATGTTATTTATAATAAAAATTAATAATAATATTAATGATATTATCTTTAAATAATTATTATAAATTATATAAATTTAATATCTTCCATACATTTATTCTTTCTTAATAAATCTACTCAATCTAAAAAAAGAACTCATTTATAAAGTATAATTCCAATACATATTTAATATTTTCATAAATTCACAATAATTTTTCATTCATATGTGAACTTACAATTTAGTTTAAGGTTTAAAAAATTATCATAATGTTAATAAATGTATATATGGTAAACAAATCATCATTTAATTTAACGTTAAAAAAATCTCCATAATGTTAATAAATGTATATATTGCAAAAGAAGTTATGATGATTCTTTATTTACATGTAAGCATAATTTGATTTATTGTAATAAAAAGTAAACATAATGCTAATAAATATACACTTTACAAAATAACCAATTTCCATAAATTTACAAAAAATTTATAGAATATAAGATAATTATTTATTCATAAGTAAATATAAGATAATTATTTATTTATAAATAAACTCAGAATTTGGATTAAGATTAAAATAATTACCATAATCTTAATAAATCTTAATAAATGTATATATTGCAAAATAATCATTATTTAATTTAAAGTTTAATAAATCATCATAATATTAATAAAATATATATTACAAAAGAAATGAGGATGATTCTTAATTTCTATACAACGTAATTTAGTTTAATGTAATAAATAGAAAATATGATATTAATAAACATATAATATAATTTCAATACATGCTTAATATCATCCATAAATACATGATAAGTATTTATTTATTTATAAGTTTATTCAAAATTTAGTTTTTAGTAATAAAAAATTAATATAATGTTAATAAATGTATATATTGAAAACAAATCCATTTATAAAACATAAATCTATAACAAAAAGCAATTTGTCATATTATAATACTAATGTAGTGTTAATAAATGTACATATATTATAATACTAATGTAGTGTTAATAAATGTACATATTGTAAGAGAACCCATTTATAAAACAAAAATCTATAACAAAATGCAATGTGTCACGTTACAATACCATAGCATAATGTATTATTATAATGTCTCTTAGTTTTAAGAACCAAATATAAATTGCTTTAACCATTTTGTTTAATTTCTGTTTGTAGATTTATTTAATTAATATATATTTTAAAATATATATATAAAGAGAGGTGAGCCTTATTTCAAATGAGTATGCATATGTTGGGGGAAAATTATACGAAACTTGAGTTTTTTTGGTAAACATATTTTTGGGAAATTTTTTAAATGGAAGTGTTTGCATATGTATTTAATTGATATATGTTGAAAAACAAACTTAGTTGTGTCACGTTACAATGCTATAACATGATGTATTATTATAATGTCTCTTAGTTCTAAGAACCAAATATAAATTATTTTAACCATTTTGTTTATGTATATTTATTTAATTAATATATATATAAAGAGCGGTGAGCTTTATTTCAAAACCTATAATTGAGTATGCATATGTTAGGGGAAATTATAAGAAACTTGAGTTTTTTTGGTAAACATATTTTTGGGAATTTTTTTAAATGGAAGTGTTTGCATATTTATTTAATTGATGTATGTTGAAAAACAAACTTAGTTATAAATGTTGATTTCAAAATGTATAATTGAGTTGAATATATATGACTGGGATTTTTAATCAGCATGCATGATTTTTTAAAATGCAAGATGTTCAATCAAATTTAATAAAAAAGGTGGGCAAATATTTATTTTAAATTTGATATGTTTAATAAACATTGAAACATTAATTAAAATGTTAAATATTAAATCCAAAAATTTGCTTGGTTAAATCAGGGTGTTTGTGGTTTTATCAAGACTATATACATTTATTGTTTCACTGAAGTTAAAATTATAATATATTGATATAACAAAAATATTTAGTTTCAAAATATATAATTGAGTTGAATATATATGATTGGGATTTTTAATCAGCATGCATGATTTTTTAAAATACAAGATGTTCAATCAAATTTAATAAAAAAGGTAGGCAAATATTTATTTTAAATTTGATATGTTTAATAAAACATTGAAACATTAATTAAAATGCTAAATATTAAATCCAAAAATTTGCTTGATTAAATCAGGGTGTTTGTGGTTTTATCAAGACTATATACATTTATTGTTTCACTGAAGTTAAAATTATAATATATTGATATAACAAAAATATTTAGCTGATGATGCAATATGTGAGACTTTCTATTCTATACCAATATTAAACAAAAGACACTTATGAACTATTTACAAATCATGGTTTTATCAAGATTATATATATTTATTGTTTTACTGAAGTTAAAATTATAATATATTGATATAACAAAAATATTTAGTTGATGATGCAATATGTGAGACTTTCTATCCTATACCAATATTAAACAAAAGACACTTATGAACTAGTTATGGAAGACACTATATAGAGAAGCTACCATCTCTACAAATCAAACTACAAAGGGCATGTACAATGAAGACACAACAATGGAAACATAGGTGTCTCAATCGAGCAAACTTTCTAGTTTTTATTATCAATCTTGAATGTCATTATGTCTTATATTGATATTCCCCTCTGTAAGGCAATATACCTACCAAAACTACTCATAAGACTAAGAGTAGGATCATAGAGTAAATTTTGGATGAACAATAGTATTACTTGTGTGATTTGCTATGACCTCCCTATTTGTCTTTTGTATTACACCATTGTATGGCTTGGACATAGACTCCTCTAATACAAAAAAAATTGTTATTGTGAAAAAACAAAAATATGAAAGACATGTTGATGTGGAATATAAATCCACTCATGAGCTGACACCAAAGTGTGACTAAAATATTCTAAATTAAGACAAAATTAGGGAATGTCATCCACATGTTGGGGACTAGACCCTAAAACTAGCATAAAATGATGAAAAATGCTAAAATAAGCAAGCTAAAGTCTCACTGTGACAACAAGAGTGAGCCTAAGGAGTACGCCATGCTCCTACTAACCCCAAAGTGATGAAAAAGTCCCTCAACGTCCCACTTGCCTTAACTCGAGGCTTGATCATCTTGATGACATCATAGGGTCAATTTGGTTAGAAAGGGTTTAATCAGCTGCAAAGAAGGTCCAAGTGGGGTGAGAGGGAGTTGATAGGCTAGGGAAGACCTCCCTAGATGAAGTATATTCACCCTCAATGCATAAAAATCATGATGGTCATGTGACCCAATGCCCCACACCTGGAATCCCCAGACACCAACTCCAGGGCTAAAAAGCCCCATAAAGGGTAGTCAACAATGCCACTAAGCCATATTACTTCCAAGAGTAAACCAAGGGGCCCGACCATGGCCTATTAGAGATAGTGGTATCTCAGCATGTCCTACATGTTCCGATTGCTAGCATGGAGGTACACTTATTGTATAGGCATCATGATGGAGTAGAGGGTGAGATGCACTCTACTCGGTGACATGAATCCAGCAGTGGATGCATGTGGACCTTTCAGGATGTTTTGCCTCATGCATGCACAACAGTTAATTAAAGATGCATGCAAAAGTGAGTTTTTGCATGCACTCACATTAGGTTTTTGGTAAACCTAATTGATTAGTGAGATGTTATAAGGAGGCAGGAGGTCACCAGATGAGGTTACTCAACAGACCAGTCAGAGAGAGATCAGTCAGAGTCAGGAGGGCACATAGTGCATGCAGAGGGTGACTTTTTGAGAGAGAGAGAGAGCTTCTGCAATAGGGAGAGTGAGGGGATCTGAGTTGGATCAAACCTCATTTGATCAGAGGCACTTGGTTGCCAGATACCGTGAGCAGAGAGAGCTCATCAGTGAGGATTATTCAGTGTTTATAGGTTGGGTGACTTTCAGAGGAGGGGAGCACTTTCAGAGGAGAGGAGTGTTACACCTAAAATCTTCCCATCATGAGTTTTAGTGTATACACCCCTGGGTTACCTTGATTGAGTGATTGGCCTGGAAGGATTTGTACCCATCTGTACTAGGTTTTGAGAGGTCGTCGCAGGTTGCACTCATGCAACATGTGACGTCGCATCTTGCTCCATTGTAGGGTGCGACGAAGTCAGTTAAATGGCAAAAATAGCTTCTTCGAGCTTCTTCTCGAAGCTTGCTGACTTGGGACCCCATCCCTAACCTCTTGGAAGAGCTGGCATTCAATTCCTATCAGCTTGGAAGAATCCCTTAAGCCCCTCCTATCATATCTCAACCTATCCTATTCATACCCTATCCACTTAGTCCTATTTAAATGAAGCTCACTCCCATCCCAAAGGGAGGAAGTCTATGGTACTCTTATGCTGGTGAAACTAAGCCCAATAGACCTAACACTCTAGCTTGGGGAACATCCACTTCTCTCTAGGAGCTTTGGCATGGCTTGTTGGAAGGAGCTTGTAGCGTTAAGGAAATGGTTGTAATCCTCTTTTCTATTGTACTTCTCCACTCTTCAATACAGTTAATATAATTGCTTTCCATAAATGTTGTCTCTTTGATGATGTTTAGAGTTTTCCTCCTTAACTGTTAACTTAGATCTATCATATGAGATATATGCTTTCACTTCTCGTGGTTTGTTACATGTTCAACAGGGTTAGTTACTCGCAATCTGGCAGCGCTGGAGCATTGGATCAATGAAGGAGAAAGGGATCTACAAATCTAAGGTAAACGATCTATTCTTACATTTGTACTTCTATATGATCTAGGGAAGTGTTTTATGTTTTGTACTATTTGTTCTAGACTTACGTTAAGCTAGGGAGATCAGGCCTTGAGTTCGCTCTCGGTAGATTGTCCGCGAAACAAATCTGGCGACCATACTGGAGAAGGTTCATTTTGTCTTAATAATTGTCAATCTGGGAGTCATTTTCAGTTGATTGCTTGACACAAGCCTTTTATTTGTCACTTGCTTCTTGAGTCGATTTCACTATCAGATCTTCATATCGAAGACTCTGATCTACTTCCTCTGAGTTTATACGACTCATTTCCAAACCATTTCATAGTTCATTACTTGGAGATTTGATCCATTTCAGAACTTAGATCTCACCTGTCGCACCTGGTCAGTGAAAACAGAGCAACACTGTGTCTTTTCTAGTCTCTGTTCTTTGTCTGTTAGCCACTCGTCGCAGTCCTTTCATTGGTATACTGCGACACCGTTGCACTTCCCGCATTGGTAAACTGCGACGTCGCACTATGTACAAACACAGAGTGCACCGATTTGTCGAATTTGGCAGGCAAGCATCCCCTCTCCATTTGTTGATCTGAACCTTGGTTTGCTATATGAACTCCCTTTGTGCTGCAAGATCCATCCAGAGATCCCATCTTTGATTTGTGTGTTGAGTGTTTGGCTCAGTTTGGATTGGTTTTGGGTTCGGCTTTGGACAAGTCTGAGAACTGGTAGCGGTGGACACTCTTGTCTCCTCCACCTTCATTCGCTCACCCTTGCATTCCCTCCTCTCCATTAACTGATCTGGTTACTTCATTAGATCAGCTCCCAGACCTCGTTTACATTATCTTTTGAGCTTGGCTTGCTTGGTTTGTTTGCTACTGTCTGATTTTGAGTCTTGTGTGTCTTCCAGCCTGACGGAGTGCTTGTCTTTTCTTGAGTTTTCCGAGTGTACTGAGTGCTGCAAGTAGTGTTTTCTTTTCAGTCATTTACATCTGAAAGTGCAGTTGTTTTCAAGCTAATCTTTTGATGCATCCATTGAAAAGTTAAAAGTGCTTCTTTCCCATCATTTCTCAAGCATTGTTGAAGAAAATTGTTTGTGCATTGGAATGTTTTGCTTATGCACTTTCTGGAAGAATTGAATGAATGTGTGGTCAGTTGCGCTTTTCTTGAATTATGAATCGCTCATCTTCTTGAAAGACTCAAAGCATGCTTCAGTTTTTGCAAAATTAGTTCCATGCTAAGGAAAGATAGATGCATTTTTTCTTATTGCTTTTAGGTCATGAAAGTGAAATTGAAAAGCTTGCATACTCCATCTTAGAATCCTCTCTTTTCGTTACCTAGTGTCATTTTGCTTTGAAAAGAAAAAAGAAAAGGAAAAACTATTGTGATTTGGATTAGTAGTGTTGTGATTTTTGTGTTTCGTTGAAAAGGAAAAGAATGTTTCAATATCATTTTTCGTAGAGTTGGGATTATGTTACATTGCATTGCTTTGGCAAAATTGTTGGAAAGAAAAAGAAGATTTCTCCTTCCCATAGGTAGCATTCATCGAAAGAAAAGCATACTTTTTGCATGTAGCTGGGGCTTGCATTATGTTTCCGATTATGTACTCACCTCATGCATTCACCTAACCGTCCAGATGAAATTAACGGTAGAACTAGGGTAAAATATTTAGAAACTTGTGTGTAAGTTAGAGATGTGTTTCGGCGTAGTTAAGTGTGGTAGCTATCGTTATTTGCCAACACTGTATCCCGGGGGTATTGTAGTCTTCCACGTACTTATCGGTATATCGAGCTCCTTCACGTACCCACCAAGTACCATAATCCGTACTTGGTGTATATCGAAGGGTGTATCACGTACTCGGTAGTATATCGGAAGGTCTCTTTCCGAACGGTTGTGCATTAGACAGCACCACTACGGATTTGAGCTCCCACGTACCTTGCGTATATCGAGAGACACCACTAGGATTCCTAAAATCAACTGAGTTAACCACTTGGCCGTCTTGGCAAATCAATACACCGAGAACAACACTTGGGGAGATTAGCACGCACGTACTGTCCAAGTAATCAGGTATGCAGGCAAGGGTACGGTCCCAATCCTCCTTGTCGTGTCATATTGTTGGACCCTGCAGTATATAGCGGTTTGCGATGCCTTGATAATCCCGTGAGGTTCCAGACTGTTGAATCCACTCTTATAACATAAGTTTGCTTGTGGCCTTAGTTTGTGTAGGGTTTTGTCTAGTCTGCTTTCTTTTAGCTTGCCTTAGGAGAAACTCTTGTTTCAGTCACTATGGCTGACTTTCCTTGGAGAAGGTCCCGTAGAATTCAAAACTAACCACCCGAATATCCCCTTAATCAAGAGGTAATTTCGAGGGTAAGAATGGATCCACACGCCAGGGTCGGATCACATGAAGTGGAAAACCCCACTTTGAATGTTGGAGGACTTTTGTTCCCTCATACTCCTCCGGATTCACCCACCTCTCACCCCCCACAAGGTGAAGAAGCACAAATCCCCACTTCACAGGACCTGCCTCCCGTTGCTTCGGGAGAGCCTGGATCGTTGGAATGGATAAACCAACCCCAGGACAACCCCACAGCCGTTGTTGGTCCATTAGCAGCCTACTGGACATCTTCTACCGGTCACCCAATGGCCCATTTTTTCGTTGCACCCCCACCCAGTCAGGCTAGTCCCGACGATTGCTTGACACCTTATCGCGAGCAACTGGCTCGTTTACGTGCCATGGGTGAGGAATTTCGAAGTTGGAACTTTCAAATAAGATTCGACGATCGCCCGATCTCAGGTCGTTCTTTGTCTTTTGAGTCACCGGAATCATCCACGCAACACGCAACCACTTCTGAAACTGGTCAACTTGCACATGCATCTCCTACACAGGAGACCGGTTCAGTACTTCCTACTGCCCAACCTATTGAACAGCAACAGTCCAACACACCTGCAACCACCACGGTTGAGTTACCTGTTCCCCCACCTCAAACTTCGAGGGGAGGATACTCCTTACCCCAACTCTTCTTACAAGTAACGTTAACCCTACGGTGGATAACCAACAACAGGCGTCGGGTGAACCTTTACCTAGTGATCACCAATTTGTTGCCCGGGGGCAACCCCCGTCTCTTAACCATAATACCACAGTTGGAGTCCCTATCGGACCTACCATCAGCAATTTGCTACCTCTTGGACCTTCCACTATGGGACTATCCCATGCTAGAGGACCATCCAATGTAATTGAACCTCCATCGAGTCAAGCACATCCAGGTTATCCTAACCCTGTGTCGGGTCAACATAACCCTGGAAATGCACTCTACGGGGTACCCTACTTCGGTAATCCTTACACTCTTTGGGGACAACAAATTTTTTTACAACATGGGCCCCCACTCACAGTCCCTCAAGTCCCCCCACCTCCCATTGGTCCACCCCCGCTTCCCAACGGAGGCGGCGAACCCCCACACAACTCCGAAGGAGGTGGACCTCTACCTTCTGGTAGAGGACCACCTCATTTCGGTCATCATGGCCCACCTCCCCCTGCGGGAGGTGGCGGAGGACCACCACCACCTCCTGCCGGTGGTGGTGGTGGAGGACCATTATATCCCGGTGGTGGTGGTGGCGGTCCACCACCCCACTATGGTGGAGGCGGTAGAGGAGGCCCTTACCCATCTGGTGGCGACGGTAGTGGACCACCACCTCCTCCTGGCGGAGGCGATGGAGGCCCATCCTATTCTGGCAACGGTGGCGGATCACCACCGCCCCCTGGCGGAGGCGATGGAGGCCCATCTTACCCCGACGATGGTGGCGGACCACCCCTTTGATAGCGGCCCACCCCCTCCCGACTGTGGGGGTAGGCCACCACCTTATGGTCATGGGCCACCTTATTATGGTAATGGACCACCTCCCTATGGCGGTGGACCTTCTTTTGGTTTGAGCGGCACATACCCCTATGGCCAGTTTCCTCCTGGTACACCTTACGGTCATACTGGTCCTTACACGCCTTATCCGTACTATCAATATGCGTAGCCCAATCCGCAACTGCCCTTTCTGGCTACCCTGGACCTACCTGACCTATCTCGTTTAACCAACGACCCCATTTACCACGGAACTAATTGGCCACCTATTCCGGTGAAACTTCCGTCTGATATCCCGAAATTTGATAGCAAGCTAGGTGAAGATCCTAAAAACCATGTGATGACATACCATTTATGGTGTTGATCTAATTCCTTAATAGATGACTCGATTCGTCTTAGATTGTTTCAAAGGACTCTCATCGGTTCGGTTGCCAAGTGGTATATCGAGCTACCACCCCACTCTTTTCCTAATTTTGGTTCTCTTGCCATGAACTTTTTGACTCATTTCCAACTGCCTATACGGTATGAAACTGGTACCGAGCTTTTAACCTCGCTTCGTCAGAATACCGCCACTCACATTTATGATCATATTCATGAGTGGCGAAGGAGACGTCGTCTCATTAAAACTCCTGTCCCAGATCAACTCCTAGCAGACTGGTTTACGAAGTCCCTCATCCCTGTCATTGCACGAGATGTTGCCATGGGAGGTGCTGTCACTGAAGAACAAGCCATCGCGCGCGCCCATGTGCTAGACTTAGTTTATACTCAATCCAGCACATTGTTTGATATTCTTCCCTATGCACCCCATGACGATAACGACCTTGCGAAACCACTCAAGGGACCCCAAGCCGATGGCATCATTGGATCCCTTCACACCCAGCCTCCTCATCAAATTGTTGGTTCTTCGCACCCCCAGGGTTCATCCCCATCACCAACACAGGCTGGTCTTAGCACCACCAAGTCATCTGCTCCTACTGTTACTGAAGAAGTGAATTCTGTCTCATCAACTTCACCTCAGAAGTCCGGTAGGAAGAAGAAAAACAAGGGAAAACCTAAGAAATCTTTTGCCCAGCAGGAACAAAAGAGCACTCCTTATGACACCAAATAGAAGCGGAAGCTAAAGTATCCTTGTTTAATGTGTGGAGATGATCACTTCTCCAAAAAGTATCCCCATAGAGACGAAGTCCAAAAGTTTCTTAGGGGTAAACCCACTCCCGCAGTCCTCAACGACCCGTTTCCTACTCAAAACCAGCAAATGATTGCTCAACCTCCCCCAACCCAGGGGGAACCATCCAATACCGCGCATGTTTTCATGGTGCGTAACGAGACGATCAATTTGAACACTCGTTCGCGATCATATGACCCGGTCCCTTCGAAGGCACCTGTTGGAAGTAATACTGAAAAAGCTCCTGACTCCTTACCTGATGTCACTGTACCATCAACTTCTCTCACCATTGAGAAGCCATCCTTAGATTCGATATTGCGGCCGCCCAAGAGCACGATTAGAAAAGTTGTTTTCAATCCTAATGCTCGGGCAGCACAGAATTACAATATCGTAGAAGACTTGGCACAAGCCCCTTGCGCCATGTCCACACTGGAAGTTTTGCAGAATTGTCCTAATCAACGCAAAACTCTCCTTGCAGCAATTGGTGCAGTTGACCCTGATTCTTCGAATACCATCATGTTCTGACTTGACTACTTCAAGCCTAGGCTTTCCCATCAGCTCGCATTCCAAGTAGCTGCAAACATTGTTGGGAAAATTGTCCATCGTACCCTTTTGGACGAAGGCGCCTCTACTTCTGTCATGTCGATCGCCTGTTGGAGAGCCATCGGATCTCCCGAATTGAATCGTTCTCCTACCACGTTGAAGGCATTCGACGGGCGTGGCTTTCAACCTCATGGGCTCTTACAAGCTCTCGCAGTCGAGTTAGGAAAAAAGACCGTAACCATCAACGAGGAAGTAGTCTCCACCCCAATAGATTATAATCTCTTGCTTCGTCGCAATTGGTTTTACGCCATGCAAGCGGTAGCCTCTTCAGTCTTCCGCGTAGTACAATTCCCCCATCAAGGACGAATTGTTACCGTCGACCAATTAGATTTTTGCACACCAGATGCTACTACTCATCCTGGTGACCATGTTCCTTCCATTGGACAAACGTCAAAACAGTATGAGAGTATAGGGGTTGGCCTTTTGAAAGATTCATCTCTCATGGGCGTTTTTCCCACTTCAGACTCCCCTAATCATGTTGCCTCGGTGAACATGATCTCTGCAGAGATTTCATCTCACTTCGCTGATACTTGGCTTGTACCTGACGAAGCCACAACACACCTGATTGGAGGCGCGATGCCTCTTTCACCCGCTGAACGTATTTACGAGGCTAAACAATCAGCACCGGAGGACCACTTAACTTTGGCCTCCCCACCCTGTTCTCTACAACGGGCATCATCTCTACCTGATCGCTTACTTCGGACTTTTTATTCAGATAAGTCCATCATGGAAGTTATGAATGTCGATGATGGTCTGTGGGATGACCTCCACCATAGTTCGTCTTTTCTTCCACCTTTGGAGTTCATAGAGAACAACATTACCACCATCTTTTCACTAGATATCTACCTGTTCCCTCATTCTCCCATACTTACATGTCTTTCAGACTCTGAGGGCAACCTGGCCAACATCGAGCCTACCACCCCGGTAGACATTTCGGTGAAACCTGGTGTAGTGGAACACATTCGCATAGGCCAGAAGTGTTCCCCTGAAGAAATAACTATTGGTACAGCCTTATTCAAGCGATTTCGAGACGTATTCGCTTGGTCCTATGAGGAGATGCCTGGGATAGACCCCGCGATTATTTCTCATGAAATAAAAACCTATCCCGACATCAAACCCGTACGTCAAAAGTTGCGACCGATACACCCTTGGAAGACTACAACAATCAAAGCAGAGATTGAAAAGCTCTTAAAGGCTGGCTTCATCTATCTTGTCCCCTTGACGGATTCTCAAACGTCGTCCCTGTGTCGATTATCGGGACCTTAACAAGGCTTGTCCAAAAGACAACTATCCGACCCCATTCATCCACCAGATCATCGACAATTGTGCCGGGAGCGTCATCTTTTCATTCATGGATGGCTTCTCTGGTTACAATCAGATTGAGATCAACCCAGCCGACCAACATACGACGACTTTCATTTGTCCTTGGGGGACGTTTGCATATCGCAAACTCCCGTTTGGCCTTAAAAACGCTGGCACCACGTTCCAACGGGCCATGTCATATGCCTTCCATGACATTAAGGACTTTGTGGAACCTTACCTGGACGATCTCCTTGCTCATTCAAAACAGCGTGAGTTCCACATGGATCATCTGATGGCCATTTTCCTCAGATGCAAACGGTACAATATCTGTCTGAATCCTCATAAGTGTATCTTTTGCGTAGAGTCTGGACGCCTCTTAGGGTTTATTGTCTCGAAGGATGGGATCCGTATCGATCCCTTAAAGGTGGAAGCCATTGTCAACCTACCACCTCCGATGAATGTAACAAAACTTCAAAGTATCCAAGGGAAGGCAACTTATTTAAGGCATTTTGTTTGTAACTTTGTGGAGAAGACTTAGGGGTATATGAAGCTGCTTAAGAAGGATGTCCCGTTCATTTGGGATGGTCAAGCTCAAAATTCCTTCGACAACATCAAACATGCCATCACACATGTCCCCGTGTTCCAACCGCCCAACTATTACCGAGATTACATCTTGTATCTCGCTGCTTCTACTACCACTATCGCCATGGTCTTGGTACAGGAGGATCAAAATGCCCAGGAACATGTAATATACTATGTGAGTAAGGGTCTTACCGACACTGAAACTAGATATTCACATGTCGAAAAACTTGCTTTCGCGGCGGTCATCGCCGTCCAAAAGTTCCGGCACTATATCTTACTCCGCACCACCACTATCATTGCAGACTCGAACCCCATGTACCACGTACTGACACGTCAAGTACTTGGGGGCAAGTATTCATGCTGGATTGTGATACTGCAAGAATAAGACCTTCTTTTCGAGAAAGCTAAGTCTAAAAAGTCCTTGGTGTTTGCTGAGCTTATTTGTGACCTTCCCCGTCTTGATGTAGAAGTTGAGCACAATGACTCTTTTCCGGATGAATCATTGTTTCTCATCAGTACAACTAATCCATGGTATGGAGATATTTCATTATATCTTCAAACCCAACGCTTCAATCCTTAACTCTCTCACGACGACCATCGCAGAATACGTCACCATGCGAAGTATTACCTGATCATCAGTGATACTTTGTACCGTTGTGGCGTCAATTCAATTCTTCGACGTTGTCTGACTCACGATGAGGCTGAACGCGTTCTGAATGACTGTCACGCTGGGGCATGTGGCGGTCACCTCTCTGGGATGGCTATAGCCCAGAAGATTTTGTGCACAGGATATTATTGGCATACTATCTTCAAAGATTGTATTGAGGCCGTGAAGAGATGTCCTCCATGTCAACACTTCCATACAAAGAAGCGCACCCATCCCGCCCTGTTACACCCAGTTATTGCCGTGGGCCCCTTCGCAAAATGGGGCATCGATTTTATGCATTGTAAGCCTATCTCGACCGAGGGGCATAGTTACATCATCGTAGCTGTGGATTACTTCACAAAGTCGGCCGAGGCAATGCCTACATACCAAAACGATGGCAAAACCACGCACTCTTCATGTTCAATCATGTAATAGCACGATTTGGAGTTCCTCACGCGATAACTACCAATCATGGTTCTCACTTTCAGAACCATATGGTTGATGAACTGAGCGATAGATTGGGTTTTTGCTATGAAAACTCAACACCCTACTACCCGCAGTCCAATGGACAGCTGGAGGCCATTAACAAGGTCTTGAAAACTATGGTCCAAAGGATGGTAGGTACGCATAAGTCCAACTGGCATAATATGCTCTTTTCAACATTATGGGCCTACAGAACTTCCGTTAAAACCGCCATGGGTTTCACTCCTTTCCAATTGGTGTACGGATTGGAGGTTGTCCTTCCTATAGAGTGCGAAATTCCGTCTCTACAACTCGTTGTCGAACTTCTTCCTAACATTACTGCCGAGGAAGAACGTTTCTTGTACTTAGCAAAACTTGACGAGTCTCGCCGAGATGCTGCTCTTGCTAATGAAGCACACAAGAAACGCATCAAAGCTCAGTACGACAAGTCAGTAGAACCTCGTATCTTAAACGAGGGTGACCTGGTCCTCACATAGGACCAAAAGCATAACGCTGGGGGTAGGAAAGTTCGAGTCCATGTGGCACGGACCTTACATTGTCAAATGTGTTTTGGAAAACAGAGCTTACGAGCTTGAAGATTATGACAGAATATCATTGGGTGAAATCCGTAATGGGATTTACCTGAAGAGGTACTATGCCTGAACCTGTCATGCATAGACTTCCTTGTATATACTGTACATGGCGTGTGTGTTTTTGTGTGGTGTGACGCATTTATTTTTTAGTGTCTCTCAATCTTGTTTCCGCTTCTTATACCATGTCCTGTCTGCATGTGCAGATGGCAACATGCTACGGATTCGTGGACGGCTCCAGCTGGCACACCCGTAACCTTGCCTCGGCAGCCTGGGTACTGTATTCCCCAACAGGTGAGCTCATCAGCTCAGGTGGAAGTTGTCCGAGGTTTGCAACCAACAATGTCGCAGAATATCAGGTGGTAATTGGAACCCTAACCGATGTTACTTCTTTGGGTATGGACCACATTGTCATCCACATGGATTCTCAATTAGTGGTTTCCCATCTTAACCGGGTCTACGCTATCCGTGATCCCACCCTACTCCGTCTCTTCAAACGAGTACGTCTCTTGGAAAGGTCGTTTGAATCCATTCAATACTTGCACATTCCACGAGAGTTAAACATAGTTGTTGACTTGATGGCCAACTTCATTTTAGATTGGTACATCGCACACACATAATACTCATAATATGTAAAAGCATTCACGACATGTAAATAATTCACTGTATAAAAAGCATAGCATATGAACAAGATCGCATCATTCATCATTTCTACAAACACATAATGTATAAATTGTTGGGAATGTCTGTATATATATATCATCAAAAGTAGTGCTGGTACAAAAATCTGAAGCACAATGGCTTTCAGTAAGTCTCTACAAAATCTGAAGCCTCTTAGCTTTTAGTAGTACAAAATCTGAGGCCTCTAAGCTCTCTGTACAAGTATAATAATGTCATCAGGCCTAACGCCTGGCTCGTACACCCCTAGGGCGGACAACTCTCTGTCGCTGAGAATGGAAGCACTTCACTGTCCTCGCTACCTTGCGGAGTAAGGCGTTGAAGCGTACACACGCTCCAACTCTAAGCCTCTGCATAAGTCTCGGTAACTCATCTATTGCTAGCTCGGGAACATCCACTGTCAGCTGGGACAATTTCATGTACACATCCTCCATCTCTACGATGGCAGCATGAGCACCTTGGGGCACAACTGCTTCCCCACCTTTGTCTCTCCTCGCTAGAAGAGAAACTCATATGGGCCGTATGGGACCCACATTTGCACACACATGTCACATACTTGTCAGCACCGCATCAAAAAAAATCATAAAGATACAAAACTTAAAAAATACAAGGTTTTTGTTCTTACTGATGTCTCCCCATGCTGTACCCTTGGGCAACACTAAGTCGGGATCCTCTCTGAAATCCGAACCGCCGTACGGGTAGTCCTCAACCATGAGCAACTGGCCTTCCAACCAGCTGAAAAACTTGAGACCAAAGTTGATGATAGGGTCCCCACCATGATGGGCCATCACCTCTGCCCATCTGAGCATGTGTGGATCCCTAGGATCCCTGTCATCTAGTCGTATCTGTGGACGCAAGAGAGGGATCCGCTCCAAGAGGAATGATATCACGATCGATCTGTACCCGAACTGCTTGAGCTCCCCCCGCCGACACTTGGTCAGCTGAGCTCGGATGTTGGCGAGGAGACCCTCGCACCAGTTGAAGATCGTGGGGGACATACACTCCTCCGCATAGAGCATCTGAGTCCGAGTGGCCATGTGTGGGGCTTGGCTCCCCGCCACTCTAGTAATAGTAAACAATATGGTATGCAGTGGGCGGTTTACAACATCCCTAATGGGAATCTTCCCACTGGAGGATCGAGCATGAGTAGTATAATGCTGCATCACCATGTCATCAACAGTGCGATCACTAGCTCATGATCCGGTGAGAACTACAGGGTCCCCTCTCTGGGACAGACCAGTAAGGAAATAGACATCCTCAACATCTATAGTGAAGATATGCTCACCGATCACAAAGTGTTGTTGGGTCGCATCCCAGCACCGAAGCATGTGTGTCAGTAGCGGGATTTGGGCCCTCATGCCCTGAATCTCAAAGAACTTGAGCAAACCACAATTTCTCAAAGCATTCACACATTGTGGATCTTCGGCAGCTTGTACATCTTGCACCTCGTGTTCTCTTTCCCGCCACTCTAATACCATCTTTGCTTGCTATCAACCTGCCAAAATGGACATTTAAACATTGTTAGTCCTCACTTCAACCATAGGAAGTCCACCTTTTGGGTTTAATTTGATGGTTGGGATATGCGTTTCCGCCATCGCATTGTGCTATTACACACAATGCGATGACGTTGCACTCCATGTTTTCGGGACTTGTGCCGAGTAGGTTTCGTTGCATTTCCCGAAAGGGCAGACTACGACGAGCCGAGGGCGCAGTAGTCCTCCACAAATCCATAAAAAAACCTAAAAAATGGACCTAAAATCAAAATGTAATCCACTACAATTTTGCTGGATGAAGTTTAGGCTTACCTGCTCCAGACTGTGGATGAAATGGCGGCTCGTAGCTCCCGGAATTGATGAATGAAATCTTGGCTTCAAATTGGCACTTCTTCTACCAAATTGGCAAATGAAACAATGGTGACTATATTTGACCCATTTTTCTATTTATAAATGAAATAGAATATTCTTTTTTCAAATATTTGATGTTTTGAGGTCATTTGCTATAGTTTTGATCATCTTTAATCATATTTGGAATATCGGTTGGCTATTTGACCTAGTTTCCAAGTGTGCAGGGGTTGTTAAGTGATGTTTTGTGTCGTTTCTCACATTACAACGGTCATCTCTGGTATGAACTCTCCCTTGAATGTTTTGTCATTATTTTGCAACGGTTAGATTGTAATTATGATGATGAGCTTACTCTTTGGTTGTTCTCGTGCTCTTAAAACTATGAGAATAAGCCTACCGAGTTGCGATTGATCACTTTTCCGGGCTTGTTAAACTCCTACGGCAAAGGATACCCCCCGGAGTCTACCTTTAAGCTCTTTTCAGGCTCTCGAAAAATGAAAAGATTGCCAAGCGAACTTGTCGCATTCACGCTTGTTAAAGTATTTGAATGGTTGTCTTCCTGGTGATAGTTTACCCCTTTTTCGGACCAGGGGGCACTACTTACGAAAAAGGTATACTCCAGCCAATCATGACTAGAAGAGTCCTCTCCCGTGTTGTTTTACCCTTTTTCGGGCGATGAGGCTAACTTTACGAAAAAAGACCGTTGGAGTCTTCTTTAGTTCTTTTCAGACTCTCTAAATATGAAATGACGATTGAGTTTACCTTCTATGGACTTGTTAAACTCTCACATTGAAGGGCCCGCCATGGGACGAACCCCTCCTATCCCAGGTTCGAAAAATATTTGGGATTAGACTCATCTATGAGATGAGCTATACTGAGCATCTTGTTACCCTCATCAAGCTCGTAAAAAGCACATGAGGCACTCATCATTCATGATGGGGAAAAAGGAAAGCTTTTATGTTACACACTTTACCAGTGGCAGTATGTAGTCGTTCTTGAACATGGCACTCATCTGCATTTGCATATTGTACTTGGGTCATCCGTTTGTCCTCGAGTTTTACCTACTTCCTGAGTCTTATTACACCTTTGAGTTATTCAAAGAAAGCTCCCCTCATCAGTTGCATTAGGAGTTAGTGTTGTACTTGTCATGTCAATACTGCCAAGTCATGCCATGCCCATGTTCAAGAATACGTCCACCATTTATCATCTGCAGTCAGTACGCCCGTCACTTTGTCGGTCTACTCTGAGTCAGTCTTGCATGTTACTACACATCTTTTGTCGTGTTTTGTGTCGATTGATGGGGGATTCATCATGGCCCTCCTTCAACAGATTGATCCTTGTCGACTTCAACTCATCTTCCGAGGATCGAATCTAGAAACCAACCAAGTATCTTGGTCCTGCATGCCTCAATGGCAGGTTACCTCGCTTTCAACATGAGTCTACATAATTGGCTCTTGATTGGAAGATTTCATCTTGCGTTCGACTTCAACTCACTTATTCACGCTTGGTGATATGTACTGTGATACCTTGGGAATCATTGACATTAATGGCGATCTCCCTCGCGCTTGTTAACGGTTTACATCAATGACCGGTAATCAAGCGGTTTCTACCATGTTCGACATCAAGACATTTGTAATCACATGGTTAGATTCGTATCATTTCGGGTTCAGCTTGAAGACCCTGGGCAATCATATTTTTCCCAAGTTGCGATGGAGTTTGTATTGAGTCATATTACACGGATCCACATTTGTATTGGTCGTGGATGTGTTATCATCTCATCATGGGTCTACGCTTGTGTCTAGTAGCCATGATTGTGTTCAGTCGGTCATTACTACCATGGATCTGCATTGTATTGGTCGGCAGCCATGTTGTGAGTCATTTGAGACTGTGCACTTAGAGTCAGTTGTACTGCAACAGCGTCCTTCGTCCGACAAGTCCATTGCCATTCCTTCTATCAAAGCATCTCACCTGTCTATTTTCAAACATCTTCATGCTTTGGGGGGCATTCTGTTACACCTAAAATCTTCCCATCATTAGTTTCAGTGTATACACCCCTGGGGTTACCTTGATTGAGTGATTGTCCTGGAAGGATTTGTACCCATCTGTACTAGGTTTTGAGAGGTCGTCGCAGGCTGCATTCATGCAACATGCGACGTTGTATCATGCTCCATTGTAGGGTGCGACGAAGTCAGTTAAATGGCAAAAATAGCTTCTTCGAGCTTCTTCTCGAAGCTTGCTAACTTGGGACCCTATCCCTAACCTCTTGGAAGAGCTGGCATTCGATTCCTATCATCTTGGAAGAATCCCTTAAGCCCCTCCTATCATATCTCAACCTATCCTATTCATACCCTATCCACTCAATCCTATTTAAATGAAGCTCACTCCCATCCCAAAGGGAGGAAGTCTATGGTACTCTTATGCTGGTGAAACTAAGCCCAATAGACCTAACACTCTAGCTTGGGGAACATCCACTTCTCTTTAGGAGCTTTGGCATGGCTTGTCAGAAGGAGCTTGCAGCGTTAAGGCAATGGTTGTAATCATCTTTTCTATTCTACTTCTCCACTCTTCAATACAGTTAATATAATTGCTTTCCATAAATGTTGTCTCTTTGATGATGTTTAGAGTTTTCCTCCTTAACTGTTAACTTAGATCTGTCATATGAGATATATGCTTTCACTTCTCGTGGTCTGTTACATGTTCAACAGGGTTTAGTTACTCGCAATCTGGCAGCGCTGGAGCATTGGATCAACGAAGGAGAAAGGGATCTACAAATCTAAGGTAAACGATCTACTCTTACATTTGTACTTCTATATGATCTAGAAAAGTGTTTTATGTTCTGTCCTATTTGTTCTAGACTTACGTTAAGCTAGGGAGATTAGGCCTTGAGTCCGCTCTCGGTAGATTGTCCGCGAAACAAGGAGGTCGTTGTGCTTTTGGTTGGAGGATTGAGCAGTTGAGATTTCCAAAGTAGGCCTTCCTCGGTGATTGAGGAAGATTAGTGACGATCAAAGCTCAGATGGGCTAAGATTTGTCAGAGTACGAGTTTTCGGCAGTTGGAGGAGGGCACACTTTTGCATGCAGAGAGGGGCGCATTCTTCAGATCTAGACAGTTGGCCTTCTTCTTTGGCAGAGTAGATCAGGGATGCGGAGTGAGAGAGATAGTACATATAGAGTTTGACTTGCAGAGAGATCAAGATCCGTATTGACAGTTAGGGCACATTTCCCAAGTGCATGCATCAGTCTTTGCATGCAGATCTAGGGTTTTGATACCCGCCAGGTTCGGTTGTTTCATCTGAAGTATTTGTATGTATTTATCTTCTACTTTCTTTGCTCTAGGCTCGAGATAGAAGATAGCCCTACAGATTGTTGGTTTTCCCCATTTGGGGTTTCCAAGGTACATCCTGAGTTATTGTGTGATTGTTGTGTATTCTCATTGTGGAAGTGTTAAGAGATCTATAAAGTTTGTATCTTAAGTCATTATTGTATTTCTAATTTATAGAGACTCAAACCACTTGAGATCTTAGGGCATCCAAGGGAAGTAGTAATCTTTGGATAAATTAACATGGCCAACCACATACAAAGAGCCCCACACTTCGCCTTTTAAGCCCTTCTCTTCCAAACGACTTGTTGGAACGCTATAGAACTGCAAAAGCGTAACACAATCAATTTGCAAGGATCTCTCTTGATCACCGGGGTAAAGAAAGAGACTAACTTTAGGAAAATCAGAAAGCTTGGCTCAACCCTATCTTCTCCAGGGATAGGGAGTAAACTTGAGGGTGGAAGTACTTTAAGGAATGTATTAGGGTTGTATGGGTCAAGCCATAGCTAAATTTTTTGCTCAATCCAGTTCATGTTATTACACTAATAGCCGTAACTAATAGCAGTTATTTTGAGAAAATAAATGTTAGTGATACCAACCCAATTCATGTTTATACACTAACATTGGCAACTTATTATGCAATAGCATATGAACCCTAGCCAAGCAATGCTTCCAACAATGTAATCATGCCAAATGGCTAGTGTTCTTAACAATAAAAACAACTACTGGCCATGTTAAATTTAATGCAGACCTGAATTTATGTAGCAAAACAATAGAAACTGACTTCTTTTAACCTTTTAGTAGACTTAGAACAATAGCATATGAATCTAAGATTATAAACCAGTAACTGATAACCAATAATAAAAGTGAATCAACCATCAACAAGGACACAAGAGATTTACCCTGGGGAAACCTTTTAAGGAATAAAACCCCAACACAGAAAAAATCTTCCTTTATATGAGATGATTGAAATTACATGAGCAAACTTGATGAGCAAACTTTTGCATCAGAAATAAATTTGCTGCTAGGGCATACATACCAAGAGATGGAAGAAGATGAAATGCCAGAAGAAATAGGAGAGCAGCCTTGTTGATGTAAGTCCTAGGCTTACCAACGTTAGCCCTAACAGGGCTAATTTTGCTGGAGATAAACACAACCTGCTAACTGAGATCTAATCATCCCTTTAAACCTTGAAATCTGACTGATATTCTGATAGAGGACCTTCTAGAACTTGATTACAGTCTTCATCCCACTTACAAATGATGACACCAGCCTTGTTGGTGATGATGCAGGTCCTAGATCTGCCCCAAATGCTGACGACGACCCTAATGAGAAGGTCTGAGACCTAACGCTAAAGCAAAAGAGCCCGCTGAGTCCTGTACATAGATGTCGTTCCCTTTAAGGGCTTGATTTATGCCTGTTGTAAGCCCTAAGAGGCCTCACAATTGAGTTGTGGGCAGATCTAAGGAGGATATGGACTCTAGGGCCTTCACGTTGAGAAATTGAGCCCCAAAAAATTATGTTGCAGAGGAGAAGACCCTAGCTGGGTTGAGATGAGAGCCCTAGAGGACTTTCTAACTGTGTCGAGAGCCTCCAAGAACTGAACCAAACCCTCAATGATTATAAAGCCGTTTGGATACCCCATACAAATTTTGGACACAGAGATAAATATGATGATAGAAATTGACTTTAACATTTGAGACAACTCCTTATTTATATTTCATCATTGAGTAATACAAGTGGTAAATACAATGTGTCAAGGAAACCACTAACTCAATACCATTTTTAGTGTTTTTAATTAATAATTAAAAATAACTTTAAAAAATACCTTTTTGTTAGGCTCCTTATAATTTCATGTTATGCCTTGGGCTTCTTAACATTTCATTTGGGCTATTAAACAAATCTTCTTAGGCAAGTCATCTTTAGGCAATTTATTAGCCCTTTTATTGGTCTTCATGGTCCACACATACCAACTCAAAGTACATCATCATATACAAGGAAGATTTTCTCTGGATGTCTTGTTCTCCCCACTAACACCAAGGTTATATGCTAGTTACTCTAACAAGGGGTGGCCAATCCCTTGAGGAGGTCCCATAGCCCAATGACCAAGGAAAGGAGTACATCACACATCATCTGCCTAGACCCGATCTAGGGCTTTTTGTGTTGGCCTGGTAATTAAGCAAATGCCTCAGCCCCAGGCTGATCAAGTTGACCAAAGTCAACATCTTGGTAACAAACCAAGTGCCTCAGTCCCATACCGAATCATCTTCCTAGTAACTGACCAGGTGCCTCCATTCTCCCAGAGAATGGCTCTCGATGTTGCTAAAAAATCAACACTCCCTCTCAGCGAGAGAAGCATTCTCTGCAATACCAAGCTTGTCTTGGAAGTACACAAACTTCGTCAAGCATAGAGGCTTGGTCAACACATCTGTTATCTATTCATTTGTACGAATGTACTAAAGTCTCATGGCACCTCTCTAGACCATATCTCTGATGAAGTGATACTTCATCTTAATATGTTTCGATCTGTCATGAAACACTGGATTCTCTGAGAGCTTCATGCAACTCTGATTATCACAATGGATAATGATTGGTTCAAGCTTCTCACCAAACAAGTCAGCAAGTAGCCTCCTAAGCCACACTCCTTTTCGGCAGGCAAAACTAGCTGATATATATTTGGCTTATGTTGTGCTTTGGGCTATAGAGCCTTGCTTCTTCCTAGACCAAGAGATCATGGAAAATCCCTTACTGAAGCAATACCCGGATGTGCTCTTCTGATCCACTGCACTACCAGCCCAATCAAAGTCAGCATAACCAAGTAACATCACTCCACTACTGGAAGTGTATATGAGCCCATAAGCAATAGTGCCCCGCAGGTATCTAAGCACATGTTTAGCAGTTGTCCAATGTATGTGCTTAGGCTCAGACATAAACTGACTCAGTGCACTCAGCGCATAACATATATCTGGTCTAGTATGTACTAAGTACATCAATGATCCAATAAGTTGACGGTATAAAGTAGGATCCACTGGCTTTGAGTAAGAAGTTGACTCATGTAGCTTCTTCAGGTTTGATAGCATAGGTGTGCTCATGGGATTGTAGTTTTGCATCCCAAATCTTCGTAATACATCAACTGCATACTTCCCTTGTGAAAGGAAGATCTCATTTGGCTTTTGCTAGACCTCTAGACCAATAAAATAGTGCATAAGACATAGATCTTTCATTTCAAATTCTGAAGTGAGCTCCCTCTTACACCGAGCTATCGATTGTTCCTCTCCAGTGAAGGAACAAGTCATCAACATATAAGACCAAGATCAGGGGATGGTTCCGAACAACCTTAAAATATAGGTTGGGGTCAGCAGCACTCTTGGAGAAACCCAAGCTATGAAGGTAACTATCAATTCTTGCATACCAGGCCCTTGGAGCCTGTTTAAGCCCATACAAGGCCGTCTTCAGCTTGCATGCATGGGATTCCATCCCATGGACCACAAAACCTTATGATTTCTCTACATAGACTTCTTCCTTAACTTTACCGTTGAGAAAGTTGTCTTTCCATCCATCTGGTGAAGTTTCCATCCCAAAACTACAGCAAAGGAGATTTTGTAAATGTAATATCCATAGTTGGATATTCTCAATTAACTTGGAGTGAATCCATAATTTCTAAATAACCCACAAATCCGTAGATGTAAAATGACATATAAATTGATAAGATAAGATGATGTCTTTACAAGATAGACTTTCCCGTATTTAGAATTGTTTAAAGGGTGTCTAATGCAACTCTTCATAAAGAGTTACACCATTTTACTAATTAATTATATTATTCTTGTTTGTTGTTATTATTATTTTATATATATATATATATATATATATATATGTTGATGTTTATTTTATTATTATTTTATTCATATCGTTGCCTCTCTCTTAGAAAGACTTTGTCCTCAAAGCCTTATAACGTTGTCGCACCGTTCCTTGTGACATCGTAGCTGACGAAACATGTCAATACGAACTTCTAAGTGTAGAACATAACTTCCGATATGTTGACGGATCAATCCAGCCAAAATTGATTTGTTGCCAACTGTTGGGATTCTCTATTGATTTGCTGTCAGGTGCTTTGAGCACATTAGTAGCATTATTTGAAGGGTGTCTAATGCAACTCTTCATAAAGAGTCACACCATTTCACTAATTAATTATATTATTCTTGTTTGTCGTTATTATTATTATTATTTATATATATATATATACATATATATATATATATATGTATGTTGATGTTTATTTTATTATTATTTTATTCATAACAGTAAATCCATTTAGAAGTTACTACAGACTTCCCTTTTGGTCTTGGGACTACTTCTCATACATCATTTTTCATAATAGAGTTGTATTCTTCTATCATTGCATCTTTCCATACCTGTTGTCTGGTTGATTCCTCATAAGTGGAAGGCTATGCATCAAATGATGTGGCCCTGCTGAGTTATAAGACCATAGTACCTATGAGGCTTTTGGATTTCTCTGAAAGTTCCTGAAGGAGCTATATGCTTTTCTGCTTCCTGCGGAGTTTCACGAAACCAAACAGGTCTTCTTTTGGTAGGAGGAGCCTCAAGCAACCTTTCTGTAGGCTTTTCAGATTCTGTGGAATCAACTGGGATTGAAGGCTCATTATCCTCCTCCCTCTGGTCATCTGAATGAGGAGAATATGGGATTTCTGAAGAAGGAGCTTTTGAATCATTTGGAAGCTCTATGGAACGACGAAAAGTAGCTTCTTCATGGAATAAACACATCTCTACTGACCTCAATGTATCTCTGACCAGGAACATAGATACGATAAGCTTTTGAGATTTCACTATGTTACCGAACAAACTAGCAGGGCTAGTGCCCGGTAAGCACATGCAAGGACTTGTGAACCAATGTCACCTCGATCACAAATCTTTAACTTCTTCGGAGAGTCTTGACCTCCAAGGGGAGAGCTCTTATCTCTGTGCCTGTCAAGATTTACACCAAATACCTTCCACAACCTCATGTATCGATTAGTGCCTTATGGAGTCAAGTAGAAAATGAAGAAGACACATCAAGCATAATTATGATTAGGCAATGGTTTGAAACATATACTGTGGCATGGACAAGATAAGTAATGTTCAAGTGTATGCCATTAGCCTTTTGTATGCACAAGTTAGTTTGCAAATAAAATGGTTCCAAGTTTTTCATATATCACTTATCAACAAGCATTAAGGATCAACATTTGATATCAAATAATAGGTGCATTTGCAATTAATTGATTTCATCATTCAATAGTGTTATAAGAGATGTAACCACCAGTGTATTTTGCCAAGTTATAATTTTAAGGACAATGTTCAAAGATTATAATAGCACTAAGAATTCACTTTCAGGCTGAAATATCAGCAGCATGAAACACTTATTAAAATCAGCACATTGAACCACTTATTCTAGCACTGTGACATCAGTAATAAGTACAATAAAATCAACTTGAGAAACAATGGTCTGAATCACAGTTTGACAAGAGATGAAGGTTGGGAATTAGCCTTTTAATGGCTTGCAAACAATTTAAGGAGGCTCGTTGTGACAAGAGGAGACCTCTCTAGAAGAGGCCGAGCCTTTTAGTAGCCACGCAGTAGGAGAATGGACAGGCTGCCGCTGCTGTAGCAAACACCTCAAAAATAGGCTTGCTCAGATGTTGACGCCCTTTGGGCTATAGGTTAAATAAAAGAGGTCGTTGCCCTTTCTAGGGCTAAAATTGGCACAAAATAATTTATTTTTTGGTTTTTGAATTTTTAGGTTTTAAGGGCTTCTCAGCTATTTCGTTTAAGGCATTTTTATGGTCTAAATGGTAAGCCGAAATTGTAGGAAGGCAGGCCGAAATTTTAGGGTGACCAAATATTGAAAATTTTATTTAATTTTTGGAAAATTTTAGGGTTTCAGGTATAAAATTGCAGACCTAAAACTAGCCCTAATCTACCATTAAATGCAACTATTTACACATGAAAAATGCATGGAATTTTGATAAAAATTGATAAAACAAGGGTTTTAATGGATGAAACCCTAAATCCTAGGCCTAGAGGAGAGGTGACCAACCTCCCTCTTGAATTGATTTTCTTCTTGAATCCAAACTAGGGCATCCTACAACAACCCAAAGGGTTCGTTGTGGGAGCCTAATCTAGGGCAAATTCAGAGATCTAAGGCCAAACTAGGGAAAACCTCTTCTAGAGAGCATTTTCCACCATAAAAAATTGATAGAAGGTAGAAAAATAAGCCAATATAAGAAAAAATGCAGCTCTAAGGCTACCATACAATCATAAAAATGAAAAGCTTACCTACCTTCACCAAGAAAGGAAAATAAAGATTTACTTGAGCTTGTGTTATTCCAACAATTCCTGGCATCCACCATGCATGAGTTTAAAACCCTAGATAACATCCAAATTCATCCATAAGCCAAAAAAGACAATCCTCCAAGAGGTGCGCATCACATCCAAAAGCCCTAATTAGGGTAAAAGAGCAACATAATGTATTTTATCCCTTGTGTTATGATTTACAAATGAGTGAGGAAAGGTTCATTTATAGCCTTACATCCTCACTTTTACAAATAACCAGGACGACAAGCAAATAAAATGTCAACGTAAAAATATAACATAAAAATAATATAAAATAATCTAATAACTAGGTAACTTGGGGTATTTCCCCTCATAGTCACCAAAACTAATGAAAAATAGCTAAAACTAAGCAAATGGCTCCACTCCGAAAGATGGAGTGAGCAGGGGGGGAACGTCATGCCCCATCTAACCCCAAATGTGTTGAAAAACCCTCAATGTCCCCCCTCAAATCATGCTTAAAGGCCTGGGAGACAAGATGATGTCATCACTGTGCATGGCCTAGGGAGAGAGGGCGCTCTGTTGAAAAGGGGCCAGGATAGGTGCATAGGGTGACTGGAAGAGGAGGCAAGTGCCTCTGAGCTGGAGCACTGTCACTTGTGTGGAAATCAAGTAGGGGGTCATGTGACCCAGACACCTGCACCTAGGAGCCTCGGACACCAACCTCAAGGCTACAAGCCCTAGAATGAGGCAGTCAGCAATGCCACTAAGCCATAGTACTCCAAGAGAGAGAATCAAGGGGTCCGACCATAACCAACCCTCAAAACTGCAGATAATACCCCCATCCTGGCCCTGAAGAAGAAAAAAAAACGACCCCTCCCTAGGAAAATATCTAAAAGTGAGCAGGTACTGGTACCACGTAACACTGGCTCCAATTGTGGGGCAAGTGCTCTTCTCGGGAGCGCTTGAGAACCTGTGAATCCTTTGGGTAACTGTAGACCTACACAATTATCAAAATATCTGAGGGCATTAACAACATCATGACGCAGACACTTCCGTCTTGCCTTGCTCAATAAAATGACATGAAATGCAAATAACTGAACATGAAAGAACAACAAATGAAATGCAAATAACTGAACCTGAAAGAACAACAAATAAAATGCAAGGGTAACAGTATATGCCAAACTCAAATGAGACTAAACCTACCTACCCTAATTGAGATAGCAAAGAAGTGGTTACGTGAAATCATACCACCTATGTAACTAGCTGAGTAGGTCATTCATACCTGATTTCCTTCCTTTGTACTTTGAGATAATCCAAAATAGAATGACATTGATCCCTAATTGTGTACATACCAAGATCTTCATTAGGATGGGGAAGGAAAGTTGGATGACAGTGGGAAACTGGAAGGCCTGATATTGTTGCCACGGAGAAGGATTGCTTTCACAAGCTCCATTTAATGCAATAATTAAATGCAACAAACAGAAAAGTACAGCAGTAACTCAATAGTATGATTTAAAACATAATTTTCATCTCTTTCAACTTTAACACTACCAAGTGGATCCTTGTGTTAAAGTGTAATCACCAGCAGTAGTATAACTAATAAAAAATACTAACAATTACATAAATAAAAGAGCAGGTTAGAATACTTACCTGAAGTGTGGGACCCTTCCTAATTTATACTCAGAAGAAATTACTTTCAGAACAGACTATGCCTCTAAGAGGCCAGTCAAACACCAGGAACAAACTGACCCTTAGAGGGTAAGTACAAACCAGAGAGAGAGAGAGATGATAGATTGTAGACAACAGGCAGTCAAATCACAGAGGCAATCCCAAGCATGACTCATTACAAAAAATATAACTCACAGCATATAGGTCTGACCTCAAACAAAGAACTCAACACATATAGCAAACCTAAGCAAGATCTCAGCACAAGAGATTAGACCAAGGTCTTAGCACAAAAACACTGTCCAACAGGGCTCACAGCCTCTCAGCAGGATACAACAGATTCACCAAGGCTCACAGCCTCTACAATTGTGATTTGGGTAGATAGGTCAAGCCCAATAAAGCTCACGGCCTTCACAAATATTTACTCTTTAGGATAGATCAGATCTCTAGGGCTTATTGTCGTCACACTTATGCACTCAGTAGGCTACGACCTAACCAATTTGGGCTCAGGGAAACTTTAACAAGTCACAATAAGGCAGATCGGTCTCCAACAAACCCCAATAGGCAAATTACTTACCAGATCGGACCTCAACTATGCCTCAACAAGCAAACAGATGTCAGAGCGGTCCTCTATCATGGCTTCAACAGCAAAACAAATCTCATGGCAGATTACAACAATCAGATTGAATTCCAAATAGACTATGGTAGTGCTCAGTAATACCCTAACGACAGATCAAACCTCAGTAAAAACCTTAACTGTCTCATGGTTAAGCTTTCTAGGGAAGGCGGCCTCCAAATCAGACAAAGAGCAACCAACAATTAATTGTTAGACAAAGAACAACCAACAATTAATTGTTAGGGCATGTGGCCTAGCAGCAGTAGATAAAAAAAATGCATGGCATCAACCAACGACAGTCTGATCAGATCTGAGATGAAAAACTTCAACAGGTGGATGGCCAAGACAAGCAACAACAACAGTCCTTAAAAAATCATAGCTGAGATGAGAGATTGATAAGGATGGATGATTAAATACTAAAAAGAAGACTTCAATATATAGGCTTAGGATCTTCTAGAAAGATCATTAAATTAACTTTTTTAGAGTTCCATAGAATTAGGAAAATACCACTTCAAAAATAAAATCATAAATTAAAAAATAACAAAAAATAAAAAATAAAAAATAAAAATAAAAATAAAAATAAAAAATAAAAAAGTCACATTTAATACCATAAAACATAAGTAGGGTACTAGGGTCATTTAGGTGAGGGTACACAGACTAATACATGACCCAATATAACATAGGTGTCGGTACATGACCCAATATAACATAGGTGTCGGTACATGACCCATAACCCCTAGGACCAAGGGTATACCTTAAACGTGATCAAACAACCATAGTACCCATAAGACCAAAAACATTAAAGGTGGTACAAATCAAAAGATAACTCAAGGTGGGTAAATGACCCTATCAAAAACAAGGTACCACAAGACAAATAATCAACAAGGTGTAAGGACCAAATGTCAATCAATCAAGGTGGGTCAAAACCAATCATCTCTCTATCAAATGTACAAGTGTTCCAAATAACAGGAAAGTTCATCATCACTGTATAAGGAAGGGTCCACATAGATGATGTGATCATGTGGTCCTCTAGACAACTCCTAAGGTCAAATGTTAGTTGCTTCATCAAGGGGTGGCCAGTCCCTTGAGAAGACCATCTACCTCAACCATCTCAAAGACTTAGGAGAAGAGGACATCACACATCATCATCTTGGTAATTGACCAAGAACCTCCATTCTCAAGGAATGGCTCTTCGCCCAAAGCTGAGATTCAGTGCCAAACTGAGTCATGTTGATCAACCCTCTGGTTCGTGACCAGGTCCTCCATTCTCCTGGAGAATGGTCCTCAGCCTCAAGCTGAGCTTTCAGTCCCAGACTGAATGTTGATCAACCACCTGAAGGACCTACTTGGTCCTTGACCAAGAATCTGTCTGATCCTAGACCAAGATGTCTCTGTCTCAACCTACAGGATCTGCTTGGTCCTCATGACCAAGAAGCTGTCTGGTCCCAGACTAGAATACCCTAGATACAAATAGGGGCCCTAGCCACATGCGAGGGACTTTGCCATGGCATCAACCTGCTTGGTCCTTGACCAAGAACCCTAGGAGACAGTTGGGGGCCCTAGGGTACCTTCTAGGGTCTTACTCTCTACTTTGCCTAGTTAACATAACCAGGAACCCTAGTTAACTGACTAGGGTACCATTCTCTCTGAGAATGGGTCTCGCGGCTGCACTAAAAAATTAACACTCCCTCTCAGCAAGAGAGGCATTCTGAACAATACTAAGCTTGTCGAAGACAGAGGCTTAGTCAACACATCTGACAACTGCACCATGTCCTAGTCATGGTGAAACAACCTGTCATAGAATACAAGATTTTCTGAGAGCTTTAAAGAGCTCTGAATGTCAATAAATACGTTGATCTTATAGATCCACTTGGAAGTTACAACTGACTTCCCTTGATGTCTGAGAATCACTTTCCACATATCATTATCCATTGTTAATTTGGATGTCTTCTATCATAACATCTTTCAAAACATGATGTTTGGTTGTCTCCTCATAAGTGGATGATCCTATATGAGTGGCATGGCTCCCACTGCAATACCCTTGAAGCCTCTCAATAGGCTCCTCAATAAGATCAATTGAAGGCTTCTTGGCCTTCTCCCTCTTCTTCTTTGAACGAGATGTCTCATAGTCTTCCATATCTGAGTTACTGGAAGATTCCCAGGTCTCCTCCCTCTGCTCATCTGAGAAAGATGACTCATGGATTGGTGCCTCTTGCACTTGCACTTCCATATCTATAATACTGGGAGGTCACATCTCTTACTTGCAATCCCGTTCTGCTGGGGATTGAAGAGCACAGTTGGCTCTCTCTTGATCTCTGATCTTACCGGTTGTTCCATTTTTAGTAAGAACAAGTCAATACTTGTTAGATTCTCTTTTGCTGGCATTTGGGAGAATGAATATCTAGGATAACTAATCCTGCAATCTGCGGAGTCTCTTACTCTCTCTGTACCTAAGCACTCAGGTCCCTCTGGAACTGTGCATTTAACTCTATGCATAAACATGATCTGCAAACTTCATTACTTGTCATTTCAATAATTAGTTTGATAGTCAGCAATAATCAATATCAAATTAACATCCATCCATATACTAGTTTTCTATCTAGATGCCATCAAGAGCATACATATATGCAACATGTCATGTTTCATTAAAATATCAAAACAAGTTGGGATAAAAAAATCCCTTATGCAGAGGTCACAATGTGCATATTGATCTTATTTTGGACATGTACTTCTTGAATGTGCAATGGCATCATCATATTATCCTTATGCAGTACCATTCATTAGCACAATCTAGTTTAGATCACAATCCTAGATATAAGAAATCACTTCATAATAATTCCATGCATGGATGGACACTTAAACTTCTTTTGCACTTGCATTTTCAGATCTCAATGAATCAAAAGACTCCTAGAAAGTACCATGATCACGTAAGCCCGTGATTACTAAAGATCAAGTCAAGATCTAAACATATAAAGAGTTAGACTAGCTCCTTACTTACCTCAGAAATACATACCTAAGATAAACCTTCTAGGAATGCTAGTCCTACTTGACATACCTCTTTTAAAGAAAAGAGCTCACCACCTACTAATTTCATCATTTATTTTCTGTTGTCATATAGATTAGCAACATTACTGTCACATATTTTATTTTCCAGCCAAATAATACTTGTATGTGGCCATTCAACTATGGTTCCTCTGTGGCCAAATGTTCAAACCCATCCTGCCAACTTGATGAATTTTTGCCAAGAAACTTTTGAGGTCAAGTTGGTTAGTACTCAAAACCCTACCTTAGGATCTATGTAGACTCTAATAGCCTGCAAAACAGAGTTAGCTACAAGTCCTATGCTCTGATACCCTGTTAAATTTTGGTTAGGGTTAGGGTTTGATGCAGAGAAATCAAATTTAACATACTTTAATGCAAGAATTAAATGCAACAAACAGAAAAGTACAACAGTAACTTAACAGTATGATTTAAAACATAATTTTCATCTCTTTCAACTTTAACACTACCAAGTGGATCCCTGTGTTAAAGTGTAATCACCAACAGTAGTATAACTAATAAAAAATACTAACAATTACATAAATAAAAGAGTAGGTTAGAATACTTTCCTGGAGTGTGGGACCCTTCCTAATTTATAATCAGAAGAAATTACTTTCAGAACAGACCTCTAAGAGGCCAGTCAAACACCAAGAACAAACTGACCCTTAGAGGGTAAGTACAAACCAGAGAGAGAGAGAGATGATAGGTTATAGACAACAGACAGTTAAATCACAGTGGCAATCCCAAACATGACTTAGTACAAAAAATCTAACTCACAGCATGCAAGTCTGACCAAGGTCTTAGCACAAAAACTCTGTCCAACAGGGCTCACGGCCTCTCAACAGGCTACAACAGATTCACCAAGGCTCACGGCCTCTACAATTGTGATTTGGGTAGATAGGTCAAGCCCAATAAAGCTCACAACCTTCATAAATATTTACTCTTCATGATAGATCGGATCTTTAGGGCTCACTGTCGTTGCACTTATGCACTCAGCAGGCTAGGACCTAACCAATTTGGGATTAGGGAAACTTTAACAAGTCACAATAAGGCAGATCGGTCTCCAACAAACCCCAACAAGCAAATTACTTACTAGATCGGACCTCAACTATGCCTCAACAAGCAAACAGATGTCAAATCAGTCCTCTATCATGGCTTCAACAACAAAACAGATCTCATGGCAAATTACAACAATCAGATTGAATTCCAAATAGACTATGGCAGTGCTCAGCAATACCCTAACAACAGATCAAACCTCAGTAAAAACCTCAACTGTCTCATGGTTACGCTTTGTAGGGCAGGTGGCCTCCAAATCAGACAAAGAGCAGCCAACAATTAATTGTTGGACAAAGAACAACGGAGAATTAACTGTTAGGGCATGCGGCCTAGCAGCAACAGACAAAAAAAATGCATGGCATCAACCTACGACAGCCTGATCAGATATTAGATGAAAAACTTCAACAGGTGGATGGCCAAGACAAGCAACAACAACAGTCCTTAAAAAATCAGAGCTGAGATGAGAGATTGATAAGGATGGATGATTAAATGCTAAAAAGAAGACTTCAATATATAGGCTTAGGATCTTCTAGAAATATCATTAAATTAACCTTTTTAGAGTTCCATAGAATTAGGAAAGTACCGCTTTAAAAATAAAATCATAAAATAAAAAATAACAAAAAAATAAAATAAAAATAAACTAAAAAATAAAAAAGTCACATTTAATAACATAAAACATAAGTAGGGTACTAGGGTCATTTAGGTGAGGGTGCACGGACTAATACATGACCCAATATAACATAGGTGTTGGTACATGACCCATAACCCCTAGGACCAAGGGTATACCTTAAACGTGATCAAACAACCATAGTACCCATAAGACCAAAAACATCAAAGGTGGTACAAATCAAAAGATAACTCAAGGTGGGTAAATGACCCTATCAAAGACAAGGTACCACAAGACAAATATCAACAAGGTGTAAGGACCAAATGTCAAATCAATCAAGGTGGGGCACAACCAATCATCTCTCTCTCAAATGTACAAGTGTTCCAAATAACCTGAAAGTTCATCATCACTGTATAAGGAAGTGTCCACTCGTATGATGTGATCATGTGGTCCTCTAGACTGCTCCTAAGGTCAAATGTTAGTGGCTTCATCAAGGGGTGGCCAGTCCCTTGAGAAGACCATCTAACTCAACCATCTCGAAGACCTAGGAGAAGAGGACATCACACATCATCATCTTGGTAATTGACCAAGAACCTCCATTCTCAAGGAATGGCTCTCAACCCAAAGTTGAGCTTCAGTGCCAGACTGAGTCATGTTGATCAACCCTCTGGTCCTTGACTAGGTCCTCCATTCTCCCGGAGAATGGTCCTCAGCCTCAAGCTGAGCTTTCAGTCCCAGACTGAATGTTGATCAACCACCTGCAGGACCTACTTGGTCCTAGACCAAGAATATGCTTGGTCCTAGACCAGGATGTCTCTATCTCAACCTGCAGGATCTGCTTGGTCCTCATGACCAAGAAGCTGTCGGTCCCAGACCAGAATACCCTAGAGACAAATAGGGGCACTAACCACATGCTAGGGACTTTGCCATGGCATCAACCTGCTCGGTCCTTGACCAAAAACCCCATGAGACAGCTGGGGGCCCTAGGGTACCTTCTAGGGTCTTACTCTCTACTCTGCCTGGTTAACATAACCAGGAACCCTAGTTAACTGATTAGGGTACCATTCTCTCTGAGAATGGGTCTCGCAGCTACACTAAAAAATTAACACTACCTTCGTCATACATTTGCATTGAGAAATTTTTTTGCATGAAACTAGTCATCTGATTTTTATCTTGGGAGACCATTTGCATAGGTGGACCTCGCAAATCTTCATAAGCTAGCTGCAACATGTCCCCGCACCTGCTTAAACATTCCTTTGGATACACAAGCAGATTGTTCATCTTCAAAATAATCATGTTAGTATCCCTAATAATCTTTAAAATTTTGAAATTATCAGCCACATAACTCATACCTTCACTTTTCAAGCAAAAAGATAAACAATAGATATCCTGGCAATGCAAAGTGAATATCATACATATCCACATACCTGTAGTGGTTTTGTCAAAATGCATCATTGGAAACTTGTCAATATTGGACAGGAAGGGCTGAATAATTTCTATAGCAGTTTTCAAGGAATGTTGCTGATTAAGGCACACCATTGGCAAAACGTTTGTAAAGGAACCCTCTATATGACATACTCCGCCCTTCTTGATACTAGATATGCATGAATGTTATGATATCATAGATGTCTCATCAAGAATAAGGCTTTCAAAGTCTTCAACCCCTTCATCATATCGAAATATCTACATATGGCGATCATATATAATGGCAAGAGGACCCACATCCTGAGGTACTTCATCATCAAATGTAAGAGCAAAAGGGTTAACCCAATCTTCATCATTAGCATCATAAGGAGATGGAATAATCTTATCTTGTTCAATAGGGATTTCGTTGATTATGTCTTCAATGTCCCACCTCGAGGTGATTATGACTTCTTCATCCTGTTACCAACTGAGTTGCACTTCAGTTGGACTTCTAGAGAGCCGCTAGTGTTGCACAATTACTTGTGCTTACCAGAGTTCAGAAGTTCTGAATCAGGCCTTTCAAGGCCTCCCCTTTTAATTTTGTAATGCATGACTATGCCCCATGGGGTTTGTAATAAAGTGTGCTAGCATGGTGGTCTTTGAGTGACTTAGTTCCCTAGGACTTGACAACCAAAGAAGGTATTCCAAGGAGTTTTTTCCCTTGTCAATTATGCTTTGCCTTTAGCCGAGCATAATTGATGAGTTTTTCTCCAACACCTCAAAAGCTAGAATGCCCAAAGTGGTGGTTAGGCCTTGGGGGGTTGTTAGAGTCCATTTTTCAACATATATAAACATGCTAGACGCTAAAATAAAGTTGTATGGTCATGTACTAGGTCCCCCATGAGTTTAAGTCAGTTTCGAGAAAAATAATTTTTCCGCAAAATTAGGCCATTTTTAATGGTTTAAATGGAAAATTTCAAATTGTGATAAAAGTGCAATCCAGAGGCGGAATTTGGTGCAAGGATGCTTGCTTTCACGCTCAAAGCATGCTCTTTACCCTAGGACCCAATCTTCTTATGTTTTGGGCGATTAAATCATCCCGTGGAGCATTTTTTATTATTAGGCCTACAAATTGGCATTTTAATGCTAATGGTTCTACAAACTGCACCAAATATATAAAAATAATAATAATAATAATAAAAGAGGAATTTGGCATGTGCCAAATGAGTTGGCTTTTGTCTCTTATGATGGGCGAATATATCCCATACTTAAAGCATTACCTTTAAATCAATTTGGTGGTCAAAATTGGGATTTCCATGTTAGAGTGCGCCCACTCTAAAGCTTGGGCGTCATCCTCATGAAAGCATCTTGCGATTGGTTTGTGATAAATCCAAAGTGGCCTACCTCATTGTGAGGTGGCACAACCCCATTGCTTTGGCTTCTAATCAAACTTCATTCAATTAATCCCATCATCAATGGATTCAAGCTTCATGTGAACTCTCCCTTGAGGTGCGTCATTCTCTCCATACGGGAAAGGGCGAGTTATTCCACACGACATTCGTTCGTTTGTTGTGATAGTTCCAAGGTTGGGATGCCTACCTAATAAAGAGGTGGCGTAACTCCATTGTTTTGGCTACCAATCAACGCCATTCAAGCTAAGCGTTGAACTCCCTATTCACCATGCGCCCCTCTCATGCATGTAATCTCTATTTAAGAGCAGCTCTCTTCCATTGTAAAGTATCTGAAGGTGGAACCTCTGCTCCTGTATTGTAAATCTTTTTTGTGTTCTTGAGAATAAAGAGAAGGCTTTGGAGGCTACGTTGTGGACTCATATCGAATGTGGGGATGTTTAATGTTTCAAATCCCATGGAGGTAATCTGTGTCTCTTCATAAAACTTTGTTTATTGTTCGGATTCGTGCTGACCTTTGAAGGAAATTTATTATTTCAGTAGGGTAAGGAATAGAATCTACATTTTATTTCTCATTATCAATTATGAAGCATATCTTGAAAATTGTGCATGTCTTGCTTGAATGCCCATGTTTTAGTATCTTTTGTATGATTTATATCGGTACCATTTAATCCACTTGTGCAAGGTTTGTTGTGAAGTGTTCTTGCAGGTAACCGGATCTCATAGAGAAGGCATACATGGTAGTTTTGTTGATCTATGGAATCATCTAAAAGAAAGCGTAGTCCCTCGCGTGTTCCCTTGCATGTGGTCTCCATTTGCCCAATCTTTCTCACTCAAAACGGCTTATATCACCTTCGTTCAAACTCTCTCTTAAAATTTTCTCAGTTACTTGTTCTATTCATTGTTAGATCTAATTTAAAAGAAGTAGATCTAGCATTGTTTCATTAACGATATATAATTTTAAAAGTCTAAATCTTATTGTTCATTAGTGAAAGATTTTCCTTAAGCTCGCACCTAATTTTTCAAAGATCTAAGTTTTGCTAAGGAAGAGTGATTTTAAAAGACACATCTAGCATTTTAGGCTTATAACATTTGCCTTGCAACTTGAAAGAGGACAGCAAAAGATCCTAGCAAGACAAGCTTTCTAGCTTGTCTTACTAGTTCAAGTTTTTATTTTCTTATTTCTTCATTCATCCCATAATTTTTGCCTTTGTTTGTATCAAGAAATAAGACAAGTTTAGAATGTTTTTAGACATTTTTACAATTTATTAGCTTGCTGGTATGTTTTGCATGCATATCACTTTTGCATTTTAAAATTAAATAAAATTTGATTTCAAGACCTTTAAGATCATCTGAAAAATCTTTATAGCATACTAGTTCATTCCGCAAAATTTTTAGAATTTTCGTAGTATTACCAAAGCGCTCTTAAAGTGCATTTAGCCCATTTTTATTAATAACTAAGCTTGCTGGTCGGTTTTGCATGCCTAGCAGGTTTGAAGAATAAAAACATAAACTATTGGGATTTGAAAGCTTCCAGGACGATCTGGAGAACCCCCTTTAAAGCACCTTCATTTTATTTAATTTTCTTTAAACTAACTTGTTCCCTATTGATAAAGGGCAAGCAGTCTCTCTCTTCTAAGATCATCATTGTAATCAAATAATAAAGGAAGCTCAGCAGGCTATTCCAGCTCCTGTCCCCATCCCTCCTGGGGGGATTTGAGATTTTTTTTTTTTTAGATTAGTTTCGCTATATTCTTAGAAATTAAATAACATCACAGAAACACACAAACATCCTCAAAGGACTTACTTCAATCGATTTATCTTTTCGTGTTTTGTGGCTTTTACAATACAATTGTTCATAAAACTTACTTAAAATTTACCCCCTCGCTCTACCAAAGTACTCCACCATTCTGTGGTGTATGAAAAATATACTCTTGGGGTTTTAGTTTAGTTTAATCATCCACTTCACAATCTTAATAAAATAAACCAACGCTCCAAGCCCAAAGTATATGCTCTTGATTGTTGCAGCATAGTCTGAACAGTTGGGTCAACCATAAAAGGGTGTAAGGCACTTAGCTTTAATATGGAAATCCAACCAATTTATCTTTGCAGATTCGGGAGGTTGTGTGGGTGTACACCATAGAGTCAGAAGGACACTTTAAGCGAGTTCATCCTCGCCTTGTTGTACACTTGGTTAAGCCGCTATAGCACTCAGTCCAAGAGGTTAGATTTTGTTGGGCCAAACCAAGAATTTTACCCACTCCTTTAATATCCATTAATAAATCTAAAAATAAACCAACAAGCCTCTTGCAATACTTTCACAACCCTACACAGCAGCAATCGCACTCATATATTCTCAGCACTGGTCTTCAATTTTCTTTATTTTAAGTTATCATTATAAAATGTCGTGAATGCATATCAATCACGTGTAGTGTTGAATAATTAAACTTGCAAATGATGCTTTGTTATTTATTTTTCCATCTCATCATATTAACTCGTAGAATAACTTTTATTTTGTTTTCATAGTTTAAAAGCTTTAGATCTTTTTTAGGGACCACCCCCCTTAGCTTCGCTAGGAGTAAGCCTAGACGGAGGAGTCGAGTTATCAGGTGACAACACTTGACTCTAACTTGCCCCCAAGGGCACACCGAGTGGCTTGAAGGTTTTTTGTCGCGTTCTCCCCAGGTGTGTATTAGGCTGCAACACATCCCAAACTGTGTAAAAATCTAGCTCAAGCTTATCCATGTGGACTTTTGGTTCTTCTGTGAATGGCAGGAAAAATTTATTGACTTCCTCTTAAAAGTGTTCATCACTAAAGTGTCTGGAAACAACAATGTTAGGTCTTGAAGAATCATAAAGAGGTGGACCCATAAACCTCCAATAATCATCATCCTCGAGAATCCTGTCATTCTGCTCCAAGAGATCCGATATATCATAAGAAACTGTTATATGGTGGTAAGGAGAACTCACTGTTTCCTTATGTTCTTCAATTTCTTCAACTAGGACTTCTTGGTCTTCAATTATAGGATCACAATCATATGCATCTTTATGAGGACCTTCATCTTTGGATATTAGGCTTAAGATATTGTCAACCAGATCCTGAAGAGTGGCTTCCTCAAGTAAGTCTTCTGAGACCTGATCACCATCGTTGTGCTTTTCTTCATTGTTTTCTTTTTGGAGCCATTCCTTTACTCTTTCGACATAGGGTAGCAAGCCATCTTGATCATCATCCCATATTTCTTCGACAAGGTCTGTTTTAGGGTTTTCTTGGACCTTTTCGATAGGATCAATTGGAACGGGGACCCCTTGGACCTCCTTTTTTGGAAGAGAGGCCATGGATTCAATAATTTCTTCGAACATGTTGGGACCCAAGTCATTGCAGATCACCTCAACCAATTGAAAAAATGAAGATATCCCCTTAGGAGGAAGATTTTTATACCATTTCTCTTCATACTGATTATTTTGGAAGTCAAGGGATATCACCAATAATTTCATTCTGATGTCCTCAACCACGATATCCCATGCTTTAAGATATTCTATGAATGCGAAAACATGATCTGTAGCCCAGTCTCCAAGTGGCTGAAACTTTGGAACGGGCTGAAAGGCATCTTTATCCACAGCGTTCGGATACCCTGGAATGCGTGTAAAATCCAGTGCATCAAACCAAGGATGGTGCAACCATGCTTCATTAAAGAATGCCATATCATCTTCCTTCTTGAGTTGGTCTAGTCCTTATAGGGTACTTCTTTTTTATTTTCTTCAGTGGTTGTCGCCAAGAGAGACCTGTCAAGTTAGACTCAAACAAATCTCACCAAAGTACTAAACAATAATGTACCTGCGATGATGGCAGAAGCGACTGCCAATGGAGTCGCCATATAATATCTGCAGGGTTAGTCCTTTCAAAATAATACATTCAAAATACAAAGAGGAGGACTCACCTTGGGTTCTTATCTAATTGTCATTTTTTGCCAAGGGTGTGAATGACTCCGAATGATCCACTTCAATCTTTGAAATGTCCCCAGCAATGGCGCCAAAAATATTACTGAACAAACTAGCAGGGTTAGTGCCTAGTAAGCACATGCAAGGACTTGTGACCCAATGTTACCTCGATCACAAATCTTTAACTTCTTCGGAGAGTCTTGACCTCCAAGGGGAGAGCCCTTATCTATGTGCCTGTCAAGATTTACACCAAATACCTTCCACAACCTCATGTATAGATTAGTGCCTTATGGAGTCAAGTAGAAAATGAAGAAGACACATCAAGCATAATTATGATTAGGCAATGGTTTGAAACAAGTTTTGTGGCATGGACAAGATAATAATGTTCAAGTGTATGTCATTAGCCTTTTGTATGCACAAGTTAGTTTGCAAATAAAATGGTTCCAAGTTTGTCATATATCACTTATCATCAAGCATTTAGGATCAGTATTTGATATCAAACGGTAGGTGCATTTGCAATTAATTGATTTCGACATTCAATAGAGACATAACCACCAGTATATTTTGCCAAGTTATAATATTAAGGACAATGTGCAGAGATTATACTAGCACTAAGAATTCACTTTCAAGCAATGTTATCAGAACCGGACTGGTGATCGAACTGACTGAGCCCAAAATGTGAACCGGACCGGAACCGGAAAAAAATCGGGAAAAAAACCACTCGACTAAAAAATATAGAAAATATTCATATTTTGTAAAAAAACATATATATTCATGTGCATACATATGAATCCAAACTATTAATACACAAATATGTAAAGTTTCTCATATGTATAGCAAGTATGGGTGCAAATAACCAAAATTGCACCGAGTGCAATACATTCCTGAAGTTCTGAACCAAAATACATCAACAAAGAGGCTCCAAATTTTCATAAAGAGGACAGAAAATATGATGATCATACTGAACAACCCAATTAAGTGGGACGAAATGAGTTTGTAAGATCCTTCAGTGATCTTACTACTATAGATATCAGAGTTAGACTTGTGTTTGATCTCAAAACAAGAGTGAGACAAAAAATATAAACCCCATGGTATAATACTTATGTTTTATAGTCAGATTTTGCCAAGATAAACTCAAATTTGTCAACAATACTTGCATCAAATTCAAAGTACTCAGAATGTCAAGAATGAAGCCACAAAGGGTTTGTAATTAGAACCAATATTAGTGAACCATATGACACTTGCAAATATCAATCTCAGATAGGAGTGTTGAGTATGGACCGACCGGTTCCATACGGAACCAAACAAAATCGGTCGGTTCAGGGGTTTTGGTTCGGTTCCGTACATAACCGGTTGGTTCAGGGCTGTTCTGAATCAAATTTCCGCCTTTTCTGGTTCGGGCACCAAACGGACCGGTTAAGCCTGTGAACCAATTGGATCGGCCAATTTACCAGTTCCGGTCCGGTTCCGATAACACTGCTTTCAGGTCTGAAATACCAGCAGCATGAAACACTAATTAAAATCAACACATTGAACCACTTATTCTAGCACTATGACATCACTAATAAGTAAAATAAAATCAACTTGAGAAACAGTGGTCTAAATCACAGTTTGACAGGAGATGAAGGTTGAAAATCAGTCGTTTAATGGCTTGCAAATAGTTCAAGGAGGCTCATTGTGACAAGAGGAGACCTCTCTAGAAGAGGTCAAGCCCTTTAGTAGCCATGTTGTAGGAGAATGGACAGGTCGCTGCTGCTGTAGTAGCCACCTCAAAAATCGGCGTGTTTAGATATTGACGCCCTTTGGGTTGTAGGTTAAATGGAAGAGGCCACTGACCTTTCTAGGGCTAAAATTGGCACAAAATAATTCATTTTTTGGTTTTTGAATTTTTAGGTTTTAAGGGCTTCTCAACTATTTTATTTTGGGGTTTTTATGGTCTAAATGGCAAGTCAAAATTGTAGGAAGGTGGGCCAAAATTATTGGGAGACCAAAAATTGAAAAATATATATATATTATTTTTGGAAAATTTTAGGGTTTCATACATAAAATTGTAAACCTAAAACTAGGCCTAATCTACCATGAAATGCAACTATTTACACATGAAAAATGCATGAAGTTTTGATAAAAATATGATAAAACAAGGGGTTTAATGGATGAAACCCTAAACCCTAGGCCTAAAGGAGAGGTGACCAGCCCCCCTCTTGGACTGATTTTCTCCTTGATTTCAAACTAGGGCATCCTACAACAACCCAAAGGGTTCATTGTGGGACCCTAATGTAGGGAAAATTTAGAGATCCAAGGCCAAACTAGGGAAAACCTCTTCTAGAGAGTATTTTCCACCATGCAAAATTGACAGAAGGCAGAAAAATAAGCCAACATAAAAAAAAAATGCAACTCTAAGGCTACTATCCAGTCATCAAGAATCAGAACTTACCCGCCTTCACCAAGAAACAAAAATAAAGACTTACTTGAGCTTGTGTTATTCCAACAATTCCTAGCATCCAAATTAATGCATAAGCCAAAGAATACAATCCTCCAAGAGGTGCACATCACTTCCAAAAGCCCTAATTAGGGTAAAAGAGCAACATAATGTATTTTATCCCTTGTGTTATGATTTACAAATGAGTGAGGAAAGGTTTATTTATAGCCTTCCATCCTCACTTTTACAAATAACCAAGCCGACAAGCCAATAAAATGCCAACATAGAAATATAACATAAAATAATATAAAATAATCTAATAACTAGGTAACTTGGGGTATTGTCCCCCATAGTCACCAAAACTGATGAAAAATAGCTAAAACTGAGCAAATGGCTCAACTCTGAAAGATGTAGTGAACAGGGAGGGGACAACATGCCCCATCTAACCCCAAATGTGTTGAAAAACCCTCAACGTCCCCCCTCAAATCATGCTTAAAGGCCTGGGAGACAAGATGATGTCATCACTGTGTAGGGCCTAAGGAGAGAGGGCGCTCTGTTGAAAAGGGGCCAGGATGGGTGCATAGGGTGACTGGAAGAGGAGGCAAGTGCCTCTGAGCTAGAGCACTGTCACCTGTGTGGAAATCATGTAGGGGGTCATGTGACCCAGACACCTGCCCCTAGGAGCCCAGACACCAACCTCAAGGCTACAAGCCCCAGAATGAGACAGTCAGCAATGCCACTAAGCCATATTACTCCAAGAGGGAGAATCAAGGGGTCCGGTCATAACCAACCCTCAAAACTACAGATAATACCCCCATCCTAGCCCTGAAGAAGAAAAAAAACAACCCCTCTCCCTAGGCAAATATCTGAAAGTGAGCAGGAACTGGTACCGCGTAACACAATATATCCAGCAAACGTACCTTTCTTCCCGGAAGGCTCCATCTTTGTTCTCTTTTCTTTTGGCACATGGATATAGACTGGATTGCCAAAAATCCTCATGTGATCAATTGTTGGTTTCTTAACTGTAAACACTTCCTCTGGATTCTTTTCCCCCATAATAGCATGAGGGATTCTGTTCTGGATGTATACAGCAGTACTGGCAACCTCAGCCCATAGAGACAGAGGAAGATCCTGGTCACATAGCATGGCTCTAGCAGCTTCGCATATTGTCATGCTTTTCCTTTCTACAACCCCATTTCGTTGAGGGTTGTAAGGCACAGTTAGCTCCCTATTGATCCCTACTTCTCGGCAAAGATCATCAAATTGATGAGATACAAACTCACCCCCATTGTCTGACCTCAAGGTACGAATGCGCCTTCCTGTCTGATTTTCAATCCATGCCTTGAATATTTGGAACTTACCGAATGTTTCATTCTTAGTCTTTAGGAAATAGATCCTAGATTTGCGGGAGCAATCATCTATGAAAATTACATAATATAAACAACCACTCATAGAAGGTGCAGTCATAGATCCACATATATCTGAATGAATTAAATCCAAGATCCTTTTAGATCTTCTGCTACTGTTAGGAAAAGATTTCTTGGTATTTTTTCCAAGAGCACAACCTCTGCAAACACCATCATGCTCAGAAGAAAACTCAGGCATACCTGTTACCATCTTTTGTAGATCAGGAACTAGGAAGAGCTCTGTAATGAAGGTGTCCAAACCTTCAATGACATAACTCACAGGGATTGATTGTATCGTGGACCAATGCCTAAATGGAATGCCCAAATGCCATGTAGAGGCCTCCCTCTCGGACTCCAATCACCATAGTTGAACTCATCTCTCCATCCTTGGGCCATAAGAGGGCCTTTCTATCCATGAAGATTACTTTGTAACCTTTGTCTTCTAAAACTGCAACAGAGAGGAGATTCTTCTTTAGGCCAGGAACATATAATATCTTATCGATATGCAAGATAGTCCCTGAGTCTAGCTGAAAGGATGTTGAACCGATTCCTTTAATTTCATAGGTGGCATCATCTCCAAGTTCCACCTGAGCAGAAAAATTCCTTTTTATGAAGTCTATAGGAGCTCCTCGAAATCATGTCATATGTCTGGAAGCTCCACTATCCACCAGCCAAGACTCAGTGCTATTGGTGATGGAAACGGAGAGAGCTGAAACAAGATAGTACTCTCTCCTTAGATTTTGATCATTTGTAGATCCTTTGGTTTTCTTTTTCTGAGACTCTTCTTCTTCTATAGCAGCAGATGCATGAAATCGACCCTTGTGCTGTCTCTTTTGCTTTTTACAATCTCTTGCATAATGCTCTATCGTTTGACAATTGAAACATCTTATCTTTAACCAATCAATGTGCTTACCTTGGGGCTTTTTGTCCTTGTTCTTTTGATGAAAGAACTTCTTGCCTTTCCTTGTCTTGGTAGCAAGAGCAAGATTCCCTTCCTTAGAGGCACCATTTCTGCTTTGCATTCTTCCTTCCTCTTGCAAGCAATCATGCCATAGTCTTTCAAAATCTGGTTGGACTTCACGACCATTTACAGTAGATAGGAATGTTTCCCATGAACTTGGAAGGCCATCAACAGCAATTTGGACAAAATCATCATCATCTACTATAACACCAATAGCTGGGAGTTGATCCCTTACCTGAGAGATCTTTGTGAAGAATGAAGCCACACCTTCATCCTTTTCCAACTTCAAAGTATGATGCTTATTCTTCAGGACCCTTTTTTGACTGGAAGCTTTCTTTTCATATAGGTTTGTCAAGGTATCAAAACATTCTTTGATAGACTTTAATGGAGTTGTGACAAGCATCAAATTGTCCTTAATTGAATCATAGATGATTCTTCTTGCCTTGGCTTGCTTCCTCTTGAATGTTGCTCTTCCTGCATTTGTTGTAGGTTCTTCTACAACATTGATGACTAGATCATCAAGATCATTTTCCTCTAGGGTAGCCAAGACCCTAGCCTTCCAAGAGTTCAATTTTGAGGTCCCTTCAAGTCTGAATGAGACTGGAGCCATTTTAGTTCAAATATGCTCAAATAGTTCTGCTAAATCAGATCAATAAAAAAATAAACTCAGGTCTGCAAACTTTTCAGATCCGCTTCCAAGATCTACGTAGGCAACAGTAACCTACTCAATACTGTGCTCTTCACGCCCACAGCTCTGATACCATGTTAAATTTAATGCAGATCTGAATTTATGTAGCAGAACAATAGAAACTGACTTCTTTTAACCTTTTAACAGACTTAGAACAATAGCATATGAATCTGAGATTATAAACCAGCAACTGATAACCAACAGTAAAAGTGAATCAACCATCAACAAGGACACAAGAGATTTACCCTGGGGAAACCTTTTAAGGAATAAAACTCCAACACAGAAAAAATCTTCCTTTATTTGAGATGACTGAAATTACATTAGCAGACTTTTGCATCAGAAATAAATTTGATACTAGGGCATACATACCAAGAGATGGCAAAAGACCAGGTGCCTCCATTCTCCCAGAGAATGGCTCTCGATGCTGCTCAAAAATCAACAGGCCAAATCTGGTACACACATAACTAAACCTACTTCTAAGATAAGGTATTTATTCTGGATGGAGCTTTGGAAATCACTGCCACAAAAATAGGTATGTCAATTGAATGTAGCCAAATTGTAGAAAAATCCCAACAAGCTCTGCTATTTCATTTTTCAATCCAATACCATCCAGTTGTAGCCATTTTAAAGCTACATAAAAATCAGTGTGAACCTTCAAGATTTGGGAAATCAAAAGAAGGTTGTTGATACTGTTAGCAAAGGGAAAGGGATGTAGATGTTTGTCCACACTGAATCATTGAATCTGTATACGTGCCCGATTGTTCATGTTCAAAGAGTGAATTATATAGATGGAACTGAATGAACAAGAGGAATTTAATGGAAAAAGAGCCAGGAAAGCAAGGTTGGAACATCACAGCACTTGAGGCGAGGGAGTATACATTGGTTGATGTGTAAATAGACAATGGGAGGAAAAGTAAGGGTTGTGGTATGGAGCAAGTGGAATCCTACACATGCCATAGAAATAGGGAAGGTGAGTTGGCAGATGTCAAGTGGGAGGATCTCTCGAACAATGACATGGAGCAAATCCCTCCCAGCAAGGTAGGTAGATATCCAACATATGCCTTAGTGACACTGTCACTTCAGGTAGCAGGGTTGAGTTTACAGTAGCCACATTTCCCATCCTAGCTAATCTCAGCTGCAGTAACTTCCAGTAGGAAAGAGTATGGTTCATCTGATAGGAAAAACAATGTTTCCCTTGCAGCATACTTTGACTGGCTTGAAGCTGAGGTTGAACTAATTGCAGTGAATTGTTACATTAGTAACCTGACAGTGCAAACAGGAGAGGGTGCAACCATCAATGACTTCAAGGAAGCAATTGTCCACTGCATAGAATTTGGCTACTTCAACTCCCACTAGAATCCACTAGTCAGAAATGTGTCAAGGGATACCAGATGACCTAAGTTGCCAGGAAAATTGGGTACGGGGACGGGTGCGGGGATGGGGAAGCCAATTTTTGAAACAAGGGACTTGGGTATGTCAGGGCTACTATATATATATTTAAATTTTTATAATTATAAATTTATAAATTATAATACATATGGAATTTAAATCATTTTCACTGTACATATATCTTCATGTACATCCATATGAATCCAAACCATTATACACAAACGTGCAAAGTTTCTCATGTATATAGCAAGGATGCATACAACTAAAAAACAAGCGAAATCCATATCTGACCCAAAATACATAAACAAAGATGCTAAATGGCCTATAGAGTCCAAAAAACTCCATGCTACAACAAATAATTACATATCAAAATCCTTGCCTATATTGGGATCTTATTCATCAATAACACCCTATGCCCCCTCCTCTAGGTTCTAGCCCTTGCCTCTACCTTGAATCTCAAAGTCGGTCCTCCAAGGACATTAGTCAACACCCTACAGTTTTGATGAAACTTCCTAATCCAAGTGTTAAAATAACGCAGAAAAAGCTTATCATGCTTAATAAGTGATTTTGCTCGAGTAAAGGGTACATTTTTGTTAAGGTCATGAAATAAGAGTTCAACAATAAGTACCACCAACATCAAGGTACATAGAGAGGTTGATGTGCTTGATTAAATGTCAATCCCATACCCTCGTACATGATAGAATCCAGTGGAAACATTGCAATCATGAAATCCTGAAAACTTTTAAGTTTGTTGAATGTAGAATGGGATCTAAAATTCTATTTTTTGCATATGAAGTCCAATGAGGTTGTAACCACTCTCAAATTTCCTGAAACAATTAATGGTAATGTTAAAAATTTAAGTAAAATGATAGAGAATGAAAGATAAGGAGAATGCAACTTTTAATATTACCATTTAATATTATTGACTTTAATGTCACTTGTACAAAACTAGCTGGATTCGTACCAAACTGGTCCTTAGGCATCCCCAAAACAGGGGTATCTTGTATAAAATTGGTCCGTAGGCATCCCCAAGCGTCCCCAAAACAGGGGTACTCCGTCCACTCTGCAATCAAAGTCCCCTAAATCTGTGAGATACGTCTCGGGTACTTTGTCCAAGTTTCGGGTACGGCAGGGTGAGGCAGGGTACGTGGGTACGGGGTATCTGGTACGTGGGTACGGGTACCCATGCTACTTAGCGGATGCCATATGACAGTTGAATGGACAGCAGTAGTGGACATAGACCTCAGCTACCCAATAACCCAGTCAACCACTGGTAGGGATATGTTCATGGATCAGGGATTTTGAGTGGAGGAGAAGAGCTGTGCAAAGTACATCATGGAACTGAGGTTGGAATCAGAGATGGAAGACCATTTTAAATCATGGCTGAGAAAAAATGCCTTCATTTTGCACAAGGAACTCAAGAAATTCACCAGAAATTATGAATGGAATCACCAATCAATTTCATCACATGTATGGAGCTGTGGTGGATATCTTGAAGCACTCAGTTAGATAGCAACTAAACTTCACAAACCAGTTAAATGTCAAGTCCCAGAAGCAATTGACCAAGTCACTTTAAAGCAGCAACCAGATGAAAAGTGAAGTGGTAAATTGGCATTAGTTGGAGGCAAAGACTGATGAGATGGACTTGAAGAGAATCAGATTGATGTAGGGTGTCAAGCCTATTTGGGAAGAAAAGCAGACTGTTCGAAGAGACATTATATTGGTTGAGAGGATCCGACATTGAGAGATAGAGCACCAATGAGCCCGATTAACAGTGAGTATGGTTTTGAAGGAAGACGTAGTAGCCTAGTTGGCCAAAGATCTAATTCATTCTCTTCTTTCTGGAGGTTGGTTAGTGTAGGGAGATTGGTCACAGACAGTAGCTCTATGTAATGAGTGAGGAATCTATGGAAGGGGTTGCAACTTAGAGAGGGAAGTCCACTTTTAGAGTTATACCCTGTTGACAGGTTGAAAATATGGACAGGCAGCTCACCATGTAATGTCAGATTAATTCTTAATACATAAGAACATTTTTTTCTGTAATAACAAATAAGAGTTTCAATTGTCGCCAATACATGTGTGGCTTTTTCATATCTAGTGGGGTTTGTTGTCAGAACCATTGGCATAGAAAATTGTTTTTATTTGTTTTCTTCAGCCCTCTTCCTCACATTTTTGCTGCCACTTTCCTCACCTCAGAAAGGTAATAATTTGAGGAAACAACACATCCTTGTCTTTTTCCTTTTACTGTTGCCTCGAAACATAAAAAACTTCAGGAGGAAAAACATTTCTGAAATGCAATAAAGTTTTAATTGCACTAATGCTTGGATGCAGATTTTTAAAAAACACTATTTATATAAACAGTCCAACAATCAACTTTACAAACATTCAAAACATAAAAATTTCAAGAATAGTCTATAAAAGTAAATATGCCATGTACAAGGAGAACTGGAATTTGAGTCCATAAGATTCCCACCTATGACATTGAACAAGTAAATCACCTGCTACCTTGCTACAAAACTGTTACTGATATGCACTTTAATTAATGGAGCCACGTTTTAGAATCCCTGCACCACCTGAGGGTGATGATGGCTTGTTCTTCCTTTCATGGCAGGTTTTCAACAATTTGACTTCTGTTCAACATCAGAACAAGCGTAAGGACTATTGATATGCAAACAGAAGTGTGTATAAGTTGTTCAAGTGTTTATGAAGCCTACATCGTAATTTCTGATTTAAGTGTAATTAAAAATATTACTCTGATTCCAAAAAGATGAAAAATACAACTCTGGATTTGACTTCTGTTCAACATCAGAACAAGGATAAGGACTGTTAAGATTGTTGATATCCAAACAAAGGTGTGTATCATTCACAAGTTGTTACAGAGTTTATGAAGCCAACATTGTAATTTCTGATTTAAATATTATTAAAAATATTACTCTGATTCCAAAATAATGGAAAATAGAACTCCGGATTTAGGAATGAATGGCTAGAAAAATGAATATCAAAGTTCAAAACATCACTTTTCTAAATGGAGCTGTCTAATAACTTAAGATTGCAATATTTCCAAACTGTTGTAAAGAACTCCTGTGCAAAAACATTTTTCCAAACATTTATCCACTTACTTATAGATACTTTGAAAAAAAAGCTTCCTGATTGGCTAAAAAGATAATAAGTTAATAACATAGGTTCATTGGGGCCATGGTTTAGCGGTAAAGTGGAATGTTTGCCGTAGTGATAACCATGGTTCAAACTCTGCCAGGCATGCTCCCCAGGTTAATATGGGTATGTGTTAGCAGGGACCAAGCAGACAAATCCAGGTACAAGTCCTGTTTTACAGCATAAATGCCCCTCAAATGCAGCTGCTTAGCCATAAAGAATTTTGACTAGGACAGTGTGATTTCCCCTTGTTCTTGCAAAAAAGTGTTTATGGTTTCCTCCTACCAAAAATGACAAGATAAAAACAGATATCACGAGTAGGCCAATTACAAATGCAACCTAGATTGGACTAACTATTTTCTCAGTCAAAAGAGTTCCATTGGCCCATGGTCTAGCAGTAAGGTGGAACGCTTGCCATAACAATGACCTGGATCCCACTAGACATGCTCCTGTGTTAATACAAGGCATGCTCCTGTGTTAATACAAGCCTGTATTAGTATAGGCCAACCGAACAAGGACAGGTTCAAATCCTGGGTGAATTGTTATAACATGGATGCCCCTCAAACATGGCACCTTATCTGAAAGGAATTCTGAGTTTGACAGTATCATGCAAGGAGTATTTCCAGTTCCTTCCTAACAAAATGTAACAAGATAAAAACCAATGTTCTATGAAGTTTCCGGGATGCAGAAGCAGGGAAACACATCTGGGGCATGTGTGGAAGTACCCCCCAAATTCTAGGGAATGGCATAGGGGACATCAGGGTCTCCGACATAGGGGAAACACATCTGGGGCACGTGTGGAAGTACCCCCCAAATTCTAGGGAATGGCATAGGGGACCCACCCAAAATACAAAAAATGTAAAATTAAAATATATGAAAACTGAAACGTAAATCGTTAAAATCTTATACATAACAATGCACCAATAATATACATCATAACATGTAACATAATAAATCATAAATGGCACATGTAATTATGTAACATAACATAATAATCATGATTCATAAATCATCTATCACCATTTTATTTCTTATTATATTTAGAAAATTTAGAAGATATATATCTACGTCATAAGAAAACTGATCTAAGAACAGGGCAAATGGCACATGAGCATCACTGCTCAAGGCAATGCTCCACTAATCTCTGCATCCAACTACTGCATAAAGGAAGAAGGACCAACCATGGGAATGGCGCTATCTGAATCAGAAGCGTTTGCATTCTCAAGAATAATCAATGGCAACTAACCAGCCCGATAATCAATGCCTCATTAGGTCTATCCTCCTCATCGACTTGTGCATTATGTTTACATTCATTTTATTGTTTTCCGTTTGTCTTTTTTTCCCTCAAAACAATGGACTTTGGTTAAAAGGGAATGTGGGAGCATCTCATGTTTTGAGGGGAACATTCCCAACTATGTCCCCCCCGAAAAAGAGCATGTGGGGAAATTCCCCCCTTGAAGTACCCACATCCCGGGAGCATGGGTAGCATGTCCCCTGACCTCAAGGACACATCCCCATGTAACACTAATAAAAACATTTATCAAAAGTAGGATAATTAGTAAATTACAAATGCAACCTAGATTGCACTAAAGACTTTCTCAATGAAAACAATCCATTACATAGTTCAATCTATAAAAGTCAATAATAAATGATAATCATAATAGGTGATCCATCTTAATATGTATGAGTAAACCCACAACATTCTAGATACCGCTGGCAAACAAACAAGGGTGAGATGAGCTATTGTAAAAAGTATGTTCCTCAAAGTATTGCCCAATACACACGTTTGAGGCTTATCCCCTCTGTGTCGAGCATTTTCACTCACCACCTAGCTTCACAAACTTCTTTCTTTTGGACGCTCATCTTTAGGTCAATAGAGGTACCCTTATTTGGCCATATGTTCCAACATAGAGATTGCTTATTCAAGCCCCTTTGGTCTAGTGCCGGTATTCAAAGGTTGCATTGCTCCTTTAATGAGTGAGTATCTCCACTATAGTGTCCCTCGTTATAGGTACTCCATGGATGCCTCTCCACACTTTCTGCCTTAAAAGGGGAGTTAAATAAATCAAATCAAGAAGAAACCTATCAAAAATTTATCCAAATTACATGGGTATCCACCCTATCACCCTCTTAGCCCTAAGATGACCTTCGATGCAGAGCATTTCTTGCAAATTTTGTATGTTCTTATTGTCTTTCCAAGCTATCCTCAACAACACTAGTTGCATAAGCTTTGTATCCCTTTCAGCAAGTTACAAGGTGCACTCCCACCAGTTACAGGTTGAGACTAATCACCTCATCACCTCCTGCCTCCAAAGAACGTGATTTGTTGACTATGTTCTCTCCAAGAAGAGGAGACTAAGGAGCACTCTTCAAATGTCCTATCTACTATGAGATTCAAGGAAGATTTCATTGCTTGCAAATTGGATGGTCCCTACTAAATTTTCTAGTATTCGGACTATAGGTACTTTGGTCTTTATTTTCAAGAGGATGTTACTTTCAAACAAAAAGCCTATGGGGCTCCACCAAAGCTATTCAATTGATCACCTCTTTATTTCAGCCTATTTCACTGAGCAAAGTCATTAAGCACCCAGTGGATGCAAAGGTCATGGGTATGTTATCACATCCATAGTAGTCGAGCTACCATGATTGCAAAGTTGTTCCTTGTATATTTTTGAGCCAAGCCTTTACACATTTTGATGAGATCAGCCTATGATGAGCAGTACTTTTTGATGATCACTCACATACCAGAGCAGCCCCAGATCCGATATGAAACCTTATGCCAAGACTGGGCCTCATGACCTCAGATTTGATGATCGAGGTGACCACTTTTGTTCCATGTAGTGCAGTGCCCAGAGTTTTTACAGCAGCAGTGTTTCCAGTGACTATTGATGATCCAGATGGTAGATACAGGTATATGACCCAGCAAGTATATGGTTGTGCATTGGTTATGATTGTTTTGCTCTTTTGCTCATCCTAATAGCTTGAGTTGGTATCTAGTGGTCATGATCTGGCGGTATATATATATGTGATATGGACATGGTTGTTTAATGATTATCTAAATGGTCTAATTACTCGGAATTAGAAGCTCTTGTTTATACTCATTGGTTTTACCCTCTTAGTAGTATGGACGTGATCATTCCCACCATTTATGGCTTGCTAGTTTTGGCATCACCTTTCACTTTCTCCATCCATTCGTTCTCTCCCATTTTTGGTTTTCACCCTGACTTACACCTCAACTTGTGATATGGAGGACCTCCCCACTTTTGCCTCTGTGTTGGATAGCATCCCTGTTAGTTTGTGTCTCGGCTTTGAGTTGGCAACAGAACTTACCGAAGCCTCGATCCTTCCGAGCCAGGAGAACCCACTGGTGTTGGTTCCTGAGCTTAGGTGAGTTGGATTTGATGCCTTGACCTCTCTGGTCGGTTTCCCCCGATGTTTGGTCCTGATTGTGGATAATCCCCCTAGTTTCCTGAGTTGTGTTGGCTAAACCTGAAGCAAATTGTACTACCATCATTGCATGCATATGGAAACTATTATCTTATCTTTTGTGCAAGCCCATGGAAACAAATTAAAACTGTGCTTCTCAGCACAATGAAAGAGGGCTATGGAAATTGAAATGTTAAAGCACCCTAGACGAAAGTTGCAATTAGTTATGTTTTTAAGCACGTGCAAAATCCAAAGGGTCCTAAAGGCCTAAAAAGCAGTGGTTAAATGTGTTAATCTTTAGTGCAGCTGCGAGACCCATTCTCAGAGAGAATGGTACCCTAGTCAGTTAACTAGGGTTCCTGGTCAAGTTAACCAGGCAGAGTAATGAGTAAGACCCTAGAAGGTACCCTAGGGCCCCCAGCTGTCTCCTGGGGTTCTTGGTCTAGGACCAAGCAGATTGATGCCATGGCAAAGTCCCTAGCATGTGGCTAGGGCCCCTATTTGTCTCTAGGGTATTCTGGTCTAGAACCAGACGGTTTCTTGGTCATAATGACCAAGCAGATCCTGCAGGTTGAGACAGAGACTTCCTAGGTCCTGCAAATGGTTGATCAACATTCAGCCTAGGACTGAATGCTCAACTTGAGGTTGAGGACCATTCTCTGGGAGAATGGAGATCCTGGTCATGGACTAGATGGTTGATCAACATGTCCCAGTCTAGGACTGAGGTTCAGCCTTGAGCTGAAAGCCATTCATTGAGAATGGAAGATATTGTTGTCCCCTCTCCTAATCGGTTATTGCTAGGTTGCTTCTCAAGGGACTGGCCACCCCTTGACGATGTCCCTAGTATCTAACTCTTAGGAGCAGTATTAAGGACAAAAGGATTGTACCATCCGTTTGGATCTTCTCCCTTATATAGTGATGAAAATATATATAAGTATCTTAAGAGAGAGAAAAGTCTTTGGTCTTGTTGGTCCTATTTGATTGCTTGTCCACTTTGATCTTGTGGTTGTTGACCCATGGTCCTATTCTTACTTGGTCCTAGCACTCTCACTTATGTGCACATTTGACCCTGATGACTCCTAATTTATGGAGTGTATTTATCTATTTGATTTATTAAAGACCTTTGGATATAGGACCTTGTCCCACTTATGTTTTTGGTCTATTTACTTTATGTTGGACCTTTGGTTTTTCACTATATGATAAATTCATTAATTATTTATTTTAGTCTTATTAATAAAATCTTTATGATTTTATTAATAAAGACTTTGTGATTTTATTAATAAAGTTTTATTATTTTATTATTATTATTGGACCATTTAAAGTCTTATCCTATTAATACATTGGACCATTGGTACCTTATCCTTTGACCTTTCTTTTCTTATTATTTTATTTATTTTTATTTTATTCCTATTCTAACCTAAGGTTGTTAACTCTCAATCTATATAAACTTTTCAAAACTTATGCTCTTACATCTCACGACGAGCTCACACTTCACTTTTCGTTTTGTTTTTTTTTCTCTCGGGTAATATTTTCGGGTCTGCTCCTATTTGGTTTTCACGACTGTCTTTCTCTCCACGGTGGTCTCTTCACGGCTGTCTATCTTCACTTCACGGCCTTATCTTCACGACTGTCTTTCTCTCCACGGTGGTCTCTTCACGGCTGTCTATCTTCACTTCACGGCCTTATCTTCACGACTGTCTTTCTCTCCACGGTGGTCTCTTCATGGCTGTCTATCTTCACTTCACGGCCTTATCTTCACGGCTGTCTTTCTCTCCACGGTGGTCTCTTCACGGCTGTCTATTTTCACTTCACGGTTATCTCTTCACTACTTTACCTTCACGGTTATCTCTTCACTGCTTTACCTTCACGGGTTTCACTTCACAGTATCTCTTCACGGCTTTACCTTCACGGGTTTCACTTCACGGTTATCTCTTCACGGCTGTCTCTCCTTCACGAGTGTCTCTCTTTATGGCTGTAGCATTTAACTGTTTATAGCATTTGACTGTCTCACGGCTTCTCTATTTTGGTTATAGCATTTGTTTGTCTCACAATTTCTCTTGACTGTCTCACGGCTTCTCTATTTTGGCTGTAGCATTTGATTGTCTCTATTCTGGCTGTAGCATGTGACTGTCACACGGTTTCTCTATTTTGGCTATAGCATTTGATTGACTCACAGTTTCTCTATTCTGGCTGTAGCATTCAGCAGTCTCACGGTTTCTCTCTCTCACGACTAGCTCCTTCACTGGTTGAATCCTCATCACTATAATTGAACTCTGTGTAAATTCATATGAGTGACTGTTTGCTTACGTGCTTGACCTTTGTAGTCTACAGCACCTGTGTGTCCTTCTTACTACTGTCATTTTCTTATTAATTGAAGAACTTGAGGTCTGTTTTATTCTACCTGAACCTTCTCTCTCTTAAGGTACGTATATGGTTTAACTAGTTTGACTTGTCCTTCAGTGACAAGATCAAACTCAGAACTATCTGAGTATAAGTTGGATCCAAATGGTTGTTTTAATTCTTTAATGCAGTACATGTTTATTTTACTATAGTTCATTTATTTTATTTTTTCTGAACTTAGCATTTGATGATTCTCGAGGACCAACATTAATGCAGTGACTAAATGGAGCATTAAGTTGAAAGAGATGAAAATTATGTTATTTATGTTTTAAATTTAAATTAAGCAGTACAATTGTTTACATGTTCTTGTATCAAGGTTGTTATATGTAATAAAACGTACATAACCTGTAATTTTAACAAAATGTATGCTAAATCCAAAGATTGTTGGCCATGATTAATTGTAATGATTAATACCTCACGGAACCTACGGGTTGGAATGTGAGATGGAGTAAGGGACAGCTAATTCTAAGTGTCCCCTAGAACCTCAAGTTACGATTAGTTGTGCACCTAGCTACGGCGGTTCTAGCAAAGATCCTCATGGAGCTAGATTCAGCTTGGATGTGAGTTGTAGACATTTGCCAAGGTTGAATAAGCACCTCTCTAAACAACTCATTCCATTTGTGAGACACTGCCATTCCCCGTGTGTTTATTATCCAGCATATGCTTAAGTGTGTATTCCTTTTCCCTTATCCAAAGTATCACAATGTTGAGTCAGTAAAGTGATCCCCTTATCCTAAGCCTTGCATTTTCCTCCCTCACCCTTTGCTAGCAAAATGGTCACGTCTATGAAATGAGTATATTCTTGAGGTTCTGTTTTGAATAATTGATTATTTAAGCTTATATTTTATGTGATTATTGTTTAACCGCCAGTGAAATGATGCTTCATACTTTAAGTCTTGCTATTAGAATGATTAAAAGAGCATGTCTTATCCATTTGCACTTGCAGCATCAGGCATTTTAAGCCTAGGTCATATTTTGATCAGTCTTGACCTGGTCAAACATAGGATCTAAGATGAGTTGGACCAGTGATGTTCGAGGTTGATGACTTATGGTCCTTTGATGCCCATTTGATGGTTCCATGCAGTAGACACAGGCTTCACTTGATGGTTTGATGGATTTTTATAGTTATTATTATTTACAGACCATTTATTTTTATTTGTCCGGGCATGGTTGAGACTACAGATGATTATCCAGATAGCCACAGGGTGTATGAGTACTCATCTCTAGTACATTTGGACCTTCTGAGTCTACTGGTAAACTCAAATTTCAGTTACAAGCACTTCTAGACGAGATTTCACTCAGATTGTCACTTTACTGAAAATTTGCCATTATAAAATGGCCTGGCAGCACAGTTGAATATTTATTTGGTTCTCCTAGGGCGCTATAGAGGGAATATGGAGTTCAGCCACTTGTTATTACCATATATCCATACCCCCAAACACTTTGGCATAGTCAGATTTGTGCCCGAGGGACCAGGTAGAGAGATACAGGCATTTTATTGATTTACAGGTGATTTTCCGAGGATAAAAAAATTAAAATGGAATAAAATGGTAACTGAGGAAATCGATTTGGGTAAATGAGGCAAGGAATTGGCATGAGGTTTGTTCAAAGGTCATTAGTGATGCATCCCACACCTTCTAGCACAGCTTACAGCATTCAATGGGGTCCACACACACTTTGGGGTACTATTTTGATGATTTATTGTGCTATTGAGGGGGCCACGATTTGGTCACTTAGTCACTTTGTGATGTTATTGAGTCATATCTTTTATCATTCTGCCATGGGGTGATGCTAGTGAAGGACATTAATACCTCCTAGCCCCACCATGTGCTTGTTACACTTGTCCTAGTCATCTTTCATGTGGTGCGACCCCCCTAGGGTCACTTAGTGAGTGCGCACCCCCTCTTTAGTGAGTTGATCCATGTATTGTAGCTCTGCATCATAGCCGTCGATTGTTATTGTTTTATCTTTTGATCTCCACCACTCATCATAAAGTGGTTAGGGTTTTGGTCTCTCTCATTCCTATTTAAGGAAGAGACCCCCTCATTGTAAAGGCACCTTTGGGCTCTTTAACTCTTGGAATAAAAATACTATTTTGCAGATCTACTTCTTTTGGCTTTGATGAATGCTCTTGCAAGTGAATATACAATCTTTTCTTTGTGTTATCATTGTGGATCTAGCTTGTTCCAAACGTTTTTTCTGCAGGGAGGTCGTGTGGTAGAATAGGAGGGCGAATTGAAGAGGGCGTTATTGTGGGAAAACCCCATATCTCTCTCTCGGATCAACCTTTGTCTCAGGGAGTATCTTTATTGTATCTTTTGGACATCTTGATGCTACTTGTTTCATCTTTTATCCTGTATAGTTACTTTCATGCTTGATCGATTCCCATTATAGATCGTTTTTGGCAGGGAAGGGCGCATTGGTCACTCTGGAAGGATAGCGATTCTACTTGGAGAAGCTGGATCTCACTATTGATTGCCTCACTTTGGGAAGATTATCACTTTGCAAGGAGGCCGCAAGCTTTTGAGGTAAGTTCTACAAGGTACATATTGGTTTTCATGCATTTTACCCATTGGTCACTTCAAACCCTCATTGTTAAAACCGTAGTTTTATAGATCTGGCGATAATTTGGGCTTAATAACTAAAACCCACCTCTTAATAAATTAAAGAACCTTAGAGATTAAATTTGGTTGAATTCCGACTCCATTTACCCCTCGATCCAAGGCACTGGCCATCTCTAAGGGAGGGCGCACTTGTGGGTTCTTAGTCTTTTTCTAGATCTATCACCTGGGTGTTGCTATTTTGTCTTTGAAACTTTAGATCTGTAACTTAGCCACCCTCCTAGTGCCATTCCTACTTCAAATTTCACTTTGTGGGCCCCATTTCACTCATTTTGCTTAATTTAAGGGTGGTCCCCACTTGGGTCTTTAAGATTGGCATTAGACCTATCTAAATCTACTTCTTTAATCTCATAAGTGGCATATTCATTTCATGGTTGAGCATTTGTTCCTTTTATAAGCGTCCTCAACCAAGCCCTAACTCCATTGTCCACTTACATTCCCTAGATCTAGATCTACTTGCTCTTGATCTCTCTCTCTTTTCAACTTCACATTTCCTTAGAAGGTCTACAGTAGGTTCGCTAGCCTCTTTTGGTTAGCTAGGGTCTCCCCCTTGGTCTTGCATTTGCATGATCTAAATTGAAGAGTGCCTCGATTAGCGTGACAACCATTTATCCTTGGGAATAGTGGCTCTTTGAGGTCACCTCTTTAGTTGTCCAACACCTCTACCATCTTGGATAGGATCACATTTTGGGACAACAAGAAGTTGTGTGATAACAGGGTATCAGTGATGATAGATTCATGAGGCAGTGTCCCCCTCCTCATATCAATGGGAGGTCTCATAGACATGCTTGTTCCAAATCCCAACATAGGGATCCTATTACCTCCTTCCATAACCCCCAGAGACATTGTAGACATACACAAAGCTACAGGTTTCTCACTTATCTGGAAAGTGGTAGACTTTGAGTGTTAGGGTAGTTTCTAAGACTCCAATGATTAGGAGGGATTTAGCTAGGTGCTCCCTACAACAATCCAAGATTGTGTAGAGTCGTAGACCCTCAAGCCATTCTGCAAAGGACATTATTTGGCAGACGCTTGGTACCGAAATTAGATTTGTTGGTGCAAATGATGAAAGTGACTGGACCTCCTTTATTATTATTGACTATTGTATTAACTTACCGGATAGGTGCATCTATAGCATTTATAGCTAGTTCTCTTAACTCATTACGGTTCACCTACTTGCTATTTTTTTTAATTAAATTCACTTTTTATATTCTTAGTTTTACTTGGGAGATGCCTTGTGTATTCCCCTCATGTTATTATTGTTTGTTGTACTCTTAGAGTCACATTGACCATCTTTGGTCACTTGTAGATCAAATAATATAATTGCAGTTTCAATTTTATTTCAATTCACCACCCGGGAAACCTATTTGATAGGATTGAAATGCATATATGTCAAGTTATTTCTCCTTAATGGAATTTGACAAGTTACAAGCAAAACCCATGGTTTTCATGGTGACAAATGAAGACATCAAACTGACGTATTAAATTTTTTTTTTTGTGTACAATCTTATGCCTATTAGACTTATTATTCAAACATTTCCCATAGCAACTATATATATTGTCCATATGGCATATTAATGTTCTTGGATTAAAGGCCCTTCAATAGAAGATTGTTGTCCTAATATTGCAATAATAGGCCTATTTAGCATTATAATGGAAAAAAGAAAGGATTCTCCAATTGATTTCTTGCAAATATTAGACTTGTCAACTGTGATATTTTAATAGCGCAATTTTGTGTAAGTAATTGCTCTCGGTAGGCATCATAAGTATACAAATTGGCTGGTTGTGCTTATATAGAAATCACAGCAAGTTTAGCATTTACATAATCCTTTTGTAAAGACCACCCATACAGGGATTGCAAAACCTAAGAATTTAAAATCTTGGGAGGGCACTACAAGAAGGACACATATCGAAAAGACTAATGGGAATGTTGATATATTTCCACTAGCAATAGATTAGTTTTGCAATTTAGAAATAGAGATAGAAAAATCAACTCCATGTAAACAATAAAGAAACCCCAGGACACTCAATACACATAACTACCAATGTACTCTAATATGCAATGCATTGTAAATGAATAAATTGATTGTACAAGATGATACAACAGGGTTGAGAGACCTCATATATATAGGTCTCAAGAGTATAGAATAATGCTAGGGTAGTTTGCTCTACCATTTATGCTACTAACATAAGGATGATTCCCAACCCTCACACAAGAGGAGAGTGTAACTCAATGGGGCTACATGTTCACCACTATAGGGTCACAATTGGCACCAACACAAGATTACCACCATAACAACTTCCCCATTTAAGCTTGACATGGAGACACAAAGAAGTTAACGTGGCATAATAAGACAACCTTTGAGACCACGTGTCGATCACTGAAGGTAGTGAAAAATAATCACTAATGATTTGACCAAGTAAATAACACATCCCAACATCCCCTTTAAGATTCACTTGTCAAAGATGTGGTCAAGATGGTTAAAGAAACATTAGAATAACACCCCCCTTAATGTTTATTTTGGCAGGGAATACAATCACGACCAATGATGACAAAATCTCCAAGGAATGACAATCAATGGAAAAGAAGAGCATGTTAAAGCTTAGCGCAATCCAACAAACATGTGATAAAGGAAAGAGTGTCAAAGATCAACACGAGTGCTCCAAGCAAGCAAACAAAGGTACCTACAAAAGCTGGAACTCAAGAGTGATTTGACAAAGATGCTATAAATCCAGGAGTGTTGAAGATCGACAAGAGTGCTCCAAGCAAGCAAACCAAGAGCCATGTCGAAGTTGGGAGTGATCTGACAAAGATGCTATAAAGACAAGTGTTAAAGACTCAACAAGTGCTCCAAACATCACATGCAACACGATGGTCTTCCCATCAACAATGCATTTTCCACGACATGCATGTACAAAAAGAAGCAACAAAGAAAATGCCATAAAAAACTGTCAAGAAAAGACTGCTTCTATAGTCAATCAATCCTCAAAGAATCATCTTCCATGGGGACTGAATAGTTGTATAGTTGAGGAAACTAGACAATAGGATGTCCTCACACGAGTTCAAATGTCACCATGACTAATCATCAATCCAACCACAAATAGTCTTGATAGTGGTTGTCAATCCAAGATTCTGCCATTGAGATTCTACAATTCTCCGTTGTCAATCTGCAGAAAGAACTATTGCCATACCAATATGTGTGGCAATCAAAACATCAATTCCTGGATGGAGAGCAAGAATACCTCATCTCACCATCATGAGGACTTCAATATAGTTGAGATGTGGATGGCAAAGATTCTGGTTCCTATTGATCTATAGTAGCAGAAGAATCAGATGGTGAAAGGTTTCTTCCTACAAATCAGTAGTGATAGAAGAATCAGGCTAACTCTCATAATGTAGTCTCAACAGTCAGGAAATCCAAGGCTTGCTGTTTAGATATTTAGGCTAATCTTCAGTTGTGGCCATCTGCCAGTCCACTATCTAGGTAGTTGAGGCCATTTATGGGCTGACTTCTGGGTAGTTGTGGGTTGTTATGCCCACTATTAGACTTTAATGTATTTTAGGGTAAGGTTGGCCTAGCCTCCTCCTTGGGACTAGCGCCTTATAACCCTACTGGACTAGTATAAACACACCACCTCCCTCATTTGTAAGATCATCTCTTTCAACCGAGTTTATTCATTCTTTTGCATAAGGGCACCTATACTTGTGTTGCACACTCTTGTGAAGGCTTACGTGTTCATCATTAATATGTTATATTTCAGTTTGTTTATTTTACTGGATTGGGGTTTTTTGGAGAATTGGCCATAGATCCTCTACCTCATGGTTTATAACATGGTATTAGAGCTAGTGTGGATTTTTCTTCCTCTATCCAATGATCTTTAAGGTTTTTTTTTAAGATCAGAAATTATGGTTTTCAACATCCTATTTTTTGTACCAAGTTTTAGGGTTTTTAACCTCACCAGCAAACCCCTACTTGGTAGTTTTTTCTTGGGATTTTGGTGAATATAAGGTAGAAGTTGTGATTTTGACCCCTCCTTAGGGGTAGCACACTCGTTTTTCTCCTTATTTAAGACACAAGTTGCTGCAGATCTGCACTGGTATTGTGACATCCATGGATGGGAAACAGCTTTTTCCCTGCCTCAACAGAGCTAACTATCATGCATGGGCTATTTAGATGGCAGCTCTACTTTGCAGAAAAGGTTTAAGGATGTATTTGGAGAAGCCACTTCTGGCCGCAACTGATGACAGCTATGATCTCATATGTCTGAAGAAGGATGAAGCTCTTGGATTGATCACTTTCTACGTGGAACCCAATCTTGTCCATCACACAAACAAGAAAATTGCAAAGCAGGTTTGGGATTCCTTCCCCACCCTATTTGACACAATAAACAAGACTCAAATCAATAGACTTGAAATAGAGCTCTCCAACCTCAAAATGGCAGATTCTGCTACTATTGAGGAGCACATTTTCAGGTTAAAGATGTAATGGAGTATATTATCTCCATGCCCCCCTATTCAGATGAAGGGAGGTTGTTAGAATTGAGGGAGTAATCTTCACATTTGACCACAGCCGACATTATTTGCACTTTTGTACTCTAATTTTGGTTAAGGCCAATCTAGTCAACACAATGTAGGCTCATAACCCCTCTTCGGGGAAAGAGCCTTACCTCTTTACTCATGTATAAATACAGAACTCCAATTGTAATTTCACACATTGTGATCATTCATTCCTTCTTATACAAGAGATTTAGCCTAAGGGCACCATAAAGCATTGTATTCTCTTGTTCTTGATTTGATCTATCTTATGCTTAGGTTATTTCTCTCTCTAGCACACTTGTGCAAGGATTTAATTCTCTGTCTAGGGCTGCACCTCTCATGGCTGCCCCAGTGTTGTTTATCTCTTTATTTATTAAAGAATTTGGGTTGAATTTTGTTCTGTTCTATTCTTTTGCTAACATTTGTGAATCTCAACATGTACAGGTGTATGTGCTTTTTGTATATGACTCTAGAATATGCAACTCGAAGGTTACCTGGACGTATACAACGAGATATATAATTTAGCCTTTAGGGAATAACCCGCAATCAATTCTTTTATTTGTGGATTTAAAAAACTTCCAATATGAAAAGAACCATGATTAAATTTGGCGTCATATCCATGGCTTGACAGCTTAAGCACTGTAAAGACCGTTTCCAAATCATTGAAATCAAACCAATCAATTAAATCTCTAACTAAGTCTAGAATCAGTAAATTGTAATGGAAACGAACAAGCGTTTCACCTTGAAAAGACTCAGAAATGCGTCAAACCTGAGCACAATAATTCCTAGATTATCTGTTTATCACACTTCAAGATCTACTAGCCTTGAAGCAACCAACTGTTATGGATAATGGAGATTGTAAACTGTTTTTCTCAATCCGAATTTGAGCTACTATTCTTTATTTCACTCTTACTTGTAAATTCTTTTCCATGAAGTTTACAAGGACCTTAGTAGGTTGATCAATGCAGGACCAACAATCATTAAAAGGGCTGATCAAGACCTTACTCAATTGACTAATGCAGAACCAATCCTTCATTAGAATGGTTGATTGGGATCCTACTGGGTTGAGCAATGCAGGACCAGACCTTGATCGGGTTCTTACTAGGTGGACCAAGTCAGGAACAACCATTCGTTAGAAGGGGTTGATCAGCATCTTACCGGGCTGAATGGCACAAGACCAACCCGTAAGACCGACTTTACCGCCCCCTTTTAGGACCAACCCAATAAGACCAGCATAAGATCAACTCTCTGAAGGGTTGACCAAAAGGTCAAGGCCAAAACCTGTAATCGTCTCGATACTATGGTTTAATAGTAAGAGAAATTAAGGAAACTTTCAATATGACTCTTATAGGGCGTGATAGAGGGGCTTTCATGATTATATATTTATATTTTTCTTTAAACTAGGTGCATAAAACTGGAAATGCAGCATACCCTTTTGACAAGCTCTCCAGTCCCTGTTGGTTTCAATCAAACAGTCCTGCGATCAAATTGGCATACCCCAATTCAACATCCTTCAATAAATGTGCAATGAAGGAAGAAGAAAATATAACGTAATCAATTTACAATAATGGAAAAATGAAGGATGAGGCACCTGCAAGTTAAGGTAGAGCTGAGCACAGTCTTTGAGTTGGCGAAGGCTTTCATCCTCTTCATTCACCTCCCCTTCGTGGGTTGAAGGAACGGAATGCGATTTTATATCTTCCATTTAACTGCAAAGCACCTTGTTAAAATTTTATCGGTTCTTGTTAAATCTAGCTCTCCCAGTTACAATGATGGGGGATGCAAGGGATCGTGTCTACTGGTTCAGATGGTTATTAGTCATAATATTTATTCAGATCCACATGGAGTTTGATGCACCAGAGTTTATTGGATTTTTTCTAAAATATACATAGGAGCAATATTTTGAGTCCCATTTATTTATTGTTAAAAATGTCACATTTGGATTTTTTCTAAAATATACATAGGAGCAATATTTTGAGTCCCATTTATTTATTGTTAAAAATGTCACATTTATATTAATTGATCACCATTTATTCCCTACATGTTGATATTTTTCGGACACCTTGATGATGGTTTTGGTCCTTTGGATTAGGAATTTTCTAATATTGTGTTCTCTTCGGTTCCATGCAATGGAAAAACTCTATAAGCACCCTCACTTAGATATTAAAAACGGAGCAAGCTAAAAGTTAAATGTTTTGTATTATTGTTTCAGTGACTGTTTTGGTTGAAATTCTGCTGGAATTGTTAGAATTGTATATATACATTGCTGAAATTGCATAATTGGGACGCCTAGGGATTTTGGAGGGCGCTAAATTCATTTCTGCAATCAAAAATGTAATTTCAACAATGAGAACTCGTGATTTCAACAATGATTCGTCATTGAATTCCAACAAAAATACCCTGAAAAGTGCGAAATATCTAAGGATTAGCTTACTCCAATAAAAATACACATGCTCTCTACCGCTTAACTCCAAGGTCCAAAGAGTAAATACGAAGAGTTAGGACCTACATAAGAAATGGGAGTGAAGACAAGAAATGTGTTTTACTCTTTGTTCAGACAAATTCCATGTTGAATTTTGATGTCATAACAATGTTCAAGGTATTAGTATACTAAGTTTAATTTAAATCTTCTCCATATAAGTTTGAACTTGACACCTATTTGAGTTGTGATCATTTGTCATTAATTTTCATATATATGAAAAAATATATATAAAGGTTGATGGTTGATACGGGAAGAAAACAAGAAAACAAAAAGACCAAGAAATGAATGACGGAAAGAGGGTATGAGGCCGTTCAACTTTCATTATTCACATGAACATAAATTGTATACAATGTTTACATATAACTACCTTCAACTGTCAAGTAACAGTAATGTTGTTAAGATAGTTAGGACTTTATGATTAGGGCTAGGTTTCTAACACCCCCCCCCTTATCATAAGTCCGTACAAAACTACCATCTAGCAACAAAAACTAGTGCACGAACTGATATCACATCCATGTCTTTTTTTCACCCATGAAACAGACCAGGTGTGTATTAAACACTCCCCACAAAACTCACAAGTTGTTATGGTGCACTCAATAAGGGATCCTAGCACATAGGATGTTTAAACAGTTGTGAGATTTTCACATTCGGCACCTACCAACAATGCTTTTCCTCGCCCCCTCTCATCTCCATGCATGGTATATCTCTCTTTGATAGCACGTTGCCCCTCACAACAACCAAGGGCTTTATCACTCTCACACTTTATCTCCTTGGACAGCGCTAGCTCTCTTTTGGACTTCAGGCCCATCAAAGGAAAACCAAGAAGATCAAGAAGACCAAAACATGGCAGAAAAGGCACAAACCTTTATTAATTCACATGTACATCGAAGGTACATTTATAATACATCTAAATATAACAACCTCACAATCGTATCATAACTAAACGGTTGTCAAGGTCTATTTAGGACTTAAGATTAATACAATATTTCTAACAAACCCCTCCTTAATATCAAGTTCGTACAAATGTATCATCTCAACAACAAGAACTAGTGCAAACATTGATAAGTCTTCAACCTGTAACTCATGGTTTGTAACCTCACAAGTGTCAATGAAGAGCTTCTTGAAAAACTGCCAAAATTGGATGCCAAAACCAAGTTTAGAAAACTCATTTTGTAACAAATGAGCTAGACAACCTATAAGTGTTCACTCAAGTGAACCTAAAACCAATGAGAGAAAACCCCATATGAGAGTTGAGTTGGATTCAAAGTCCAACACACATAAACTAAAAATGCCTGACAAATTTGAATGTGCCAAGCAAAGATGCAAAAGAATAATCTGTCCTCTACAAGACCCGAAGATCACCCCTGGAAGTGGACAAATAAGTTCACAAAACTGCTCCCAGAGAACGACACATAAAAAAACTACCAAAAATCAACTGATAGAAAAAAGTGTCGAAAGGCATCCAAACCCTACATCCATAACATGTATCCATAAAATCCTATGTCCATTAAAAAATCATGTGGGTAGTAAACCAAGTAAATCGTTGGTACTATCGGAAAATGTCAAACTGCCATCAATGTCACAAAGTGACTGAAATCCATCAAACACAAAAATGTGGCAAATCGTCAATCATGTAGAATCACCCCCAAAAATCGTCGAAGTTATATCATGCATCCATAATCCATCCTCAATCATAATAACATGTAATCAATCCTCAAAACATCATCAAAAGTGGACTTTGAAACTTGAAGTCGACAACCTCATCAATATTCCCCCTATCAACTAAAAGAAGAGAATTCAATATCATTAGATTTACCCCCCTGAAAGTGAAAAATGTGATAACCAAATTGTCTTAGCGCGGAGTCTGAAAACTAGGTCTTCAACTCAAAAGACTATAGCATAAAATGTGGGCCCCGTTCATGCCATGTATCATCAAAACACTCATGTCTATATGCAATAGTAAGATCTCCAATCAAACATGTTTGTACCTATGTATGGATCTGAATATAAGATCGCTCTAACAACTTGGATTCCAATAAACAACGCCAAGTATATAACCAACCAAAATGCGCATTTTTCATCCTAATTTTTGGTTGCTTCCAACACTTATCTGAAACATGATTTTTCTTCCCACAAAATCTGCATGGGTGAAGATCAAAACATTGGAATTCCTAATGTCCAACTCAATGACAGTGTTGGCACTGTTCAAGTTTGTCATTAAACAAATCATCATCAACATCATCATCCTTAATACTTGTATCATCGTCCATATCAACATTGGCATTAGTACTGCGATCATCATCCTCTACATGTTCTTGTTCCATATCATCTTGTACATGTTCCTTATCGTCGCCTTCACATTCATTCTTCCTATCAACATCAAACAGAAATCCACCGCTCACAAAGCAAATAGGTTTGCAATAATTAGGAATATGTAAAAGGTTGTTAGCATCATTTTCATATCCTAAACCATATCGATTCCTTTTTAGCTGCAATACGTCCCAAGGCTAACGAATTGGACTTCATCCTTAAATGAATCCTTATTTTTAAGATCATTATTTATCTTATCAAAGACTTCATCTTATGTTGGTTCATTGAATTGATCATGTATTGATAGCTAATCATCATCATATTCAAAAAGAAAGTTGTTATGAACAAGAACTAGTTCATATTGTTTCTTTTCGCAATCCCTATTTGGAATATGCTTGGTGTCTTCTTAATGTTGTTGTTTGAGAAGATGCAATTCATTATACAACAACTTATTTTTACTTTTAAGCATGTCAACTTTACTTTGCATAACTTGTAAACATGTTGTAATTGTAGTAAGAGTTTGCTTATGCATAGGAATCATGGATCCAGAAGTTGTGTTGATGAATGTTTGGAGCTGATGAAACAATTCTTCAATTGCTGCCATTATGTTAATGATATGCACCGATTTGAAGACAAGTGTGTTTCCAATTGCTTGTGTCACAAGATTCTTTATCATAGTGATCATGTCAATTTGTTGTCGATTGTGCTTGTGCTCTTTAAATTAATTGTCTTCGAAAAAAATATTGCTTCTATGTGTATAAGTAAAATCCACCACATATCACCATGACACACATGGAAAGTTCCTACAACCCTCGTATTCAATTTCGAGCGGGTCTAGGACTTGAAGACAAAAAGGTGCAATTTTATTAAGGAACTTAATATTGATTCTTCTTATAAGCATACAATGTCCACTTATCACTTCGTAGAAATCGGATTCCCATCAAATAACATTTATAACTCCTTGCACCTTATAACCCCAATTACATACAATTTGCAAAATATGAAACTCCTTAATAAATTTCAATCACATTTAAAAATTTAATAAAAAATCCTTATTCAACTTCTTTCACCTCCACATACTCCAAAATATAAAGCTCCTTCTAACAACTTCCTCTACTCCACATTTAAAAATTTAATTTAAAATCCTTATTCAACTTCTTTCACCTCCACATACAAAGAAAAGTATGTTCTCCCAACATAAAAAAAAAGCTTACACAACATACTAAAAAAACTTACATGGCATACTCTTTTAACATCTTTTAAAATGTCCCTCGGGAAAATTACTCTTTCCTTAAAAACACACGTTGAAAAAAAATCTTAATAAGTCTTCCAAAAAATGACCCAATATATCTATAATTCATGGTGATGGGTTCGAAACACTTATTCAACTTTGGAGTTATCTTTATCAACATCATGATCTTCACAATTATTTATATATTGAAAAAATGGGATAAACAAAAATTACCTCCAATCATGATTTCCAAGTCTTTAAGTATTTTTCTTCATAATTCCAATGCCATGGCAGTGATGTTGAGGTGGTCTTTTTTACGAGACATCTCGAACATTCTTTGGAAGGGTTTGGAGGAGGCATGTGAATTTTATTCTATGATTTATCTCTTCCAAACTATGACAAAAATGTCTTTTCGATGCTGGACACTTTCAACCCTTGAAAAAATGAGCACTTCGCCACCAATTAGATCTTCGTGGATTAAATATCAGCCAACTCTTCGTCATTGTTTACCATCGACAATGCTTCCTCCTTCACCCTCCAAATATAAAATCTTATCAGATGATCAGAAACATGGACTTCCTCAAGCTTTTGGTTTCTTGCAATGGGTTGACCCCTTTATTTTGTGGATGTGTGAGACGGGTGCGGCATTGTTTACGGATGAATCTGTAAGTGCGGACATAAATTGATCTCCTTAGTTTAAATGGTTTAAACTAGAACAAAGCAAACAAAAACACAATTCTTTCCCTAAATTCTCAAATGTAAATGTAATTAGATTGAAGACTAACCTGTGATATCTGAAAGTTGTCCTCGCTTTGGTCTTCTATCTTTCACTCCAATGCAATTTCAATAGAACACCTGCTCAAGATGAGAAAATAAAATATACAAGTGCAATTACATAGAACTTATGCATACATCGAAGGGAGAGTGCAACAAAAACCGTGAACAAGTTATTTGTGGGAAAGGAAATGCATTTACTGTATTAATAAATAATAAAGAGAGAGAGATACAACCAATAGCCTTGGAGTTGTAGGCTTCCTCCCAAAGGTGCATTTTTGCCTCAACTTGCTCGCCTTGCTCCAAAAGAATGACTATCAAGGAATGGCCACGACACTATGGAACTATCAGAATTTCTCCAGCATTTGGCTATCAAATCAAAAATTCCACCTACACTCCATAAGATTGGGCTTGTATTTATAAGCTCAAAGGAATAGTTGGGAAATGAGAGAATATGGGAGAAGGATAGGAAAACATCCCAAAGGTTTAGGAATTTCGCTGAGATCCACCCAAGTAGGAAGAGATGAGTGTCCATGAGGGTTTGATTCTAGAAGCTACTCGAACCTTCTCTTTTTCCTTTCGAAAAGACAGTGTCGCATCCTGCATGAATGCAACATGAGACAGTGTTGCAGTCTAGGGTTACGCAACATGTGACATCAGGGATTGTCACAAGTTGTCAAAAAGAAACCTACGCAACATCTCAAATTGCGGTTTTACGAAGGAAATTTCCTCATAGGATTCATCTTCCAAGCAAGCTTTTGCATATTCTTTAGGGATTATGGCAAAAGAAAGGGCACATTGTTCATTATAATGACGATGACAAAAATTGTGTGTAATAGATTTCTCCCCAAAGTATGAATCTAAAGAGGAGTGATAGTTGACTTACTTTGTCAGATGAGTGTTAAGGCAAGGCACCCTTTGGTCGGAAACCTGACAACAACAAACAAGGCATTACAGTACAATAATTTTTCACCTTTAAGATATGTATCCCAAATAACTCATAGCATGGATGCCGACCAATACATTACAGATCCATGTCAAGTGATATAGGTCATGGCCACCAAAATACATCGTAAATCCACACCAAAAGACTCAAATCTGGACATAGCTACTAGATATACATTGTAGATCTATGTCATAATGACTCAATTTTAAGCATAGCCACCAGACATACATTGTGGATCTATGCAATGATACATACATAAAATACTCCATCGCAACCTGGGGAAGGCGAATAATACAAGTAAATGCCTACAATAAGACCCAAGGTCTTCATCCCGATATCATATGGTACAATTCTATCCACATGAATAGTTTTTTGACGTCGAACATGGTAGAAACCACTTGATTACCGGTCTTTGAGGTATATCGTTAACAAGTGCAAGAGAAATCACCATTGATGTCAAGAGAAGTTGAATAAGGAGTGAATTGATCCATGTTTCCATGGCTACATCTATGGTGAAGAATCTGAAGAATTTTATTGACTCAACTTCCAAGTCAGAGTTGGTAGATCCTACCATGAACAGATAATTGACTGGATTATTGATGTATTTGGATAAAAACAAACCATATATTTTCATTACAATCTTGTGAGAAGATGTGCAGATCCAGTGTTCAAGATGTAGTTTTGGATTGGCATCTAGGATGACACCTCGTATAGGTCGATGGACTAGCCAATGAGTAGCTCCAGAGGGAGAGTATGATGTAAAGGTGCGGAGGGAGTCTGCAACACAGTTCCAGAGGGAGTTTGGAATGATATTCAATGACATAGAAAGAGCAAGAGGCTCATTTTAATAAACTCACTGATGGATGAGAAACAATGTCCAATAGTGCAGCTTGCAATGGTATGCTATGGTGTATAGGGGAGCAATCCAACTCATGTATATTCCTATAGATAATTATATTGTCGACATTCTCACCCAACCTCTTCCCAAGGAAAAGTTTGTGTACTTTCATGACAAGATCGGAGTGGTAGAGAATGCCTCCCTCATTGAGAGGGAGTGTTGATGGTTGCAACATCAATGTGACATTCTCTATGGGACTGGGAGAATGGTGTGTCTCTCCTTGAATGGGAAATAAATGGATTTGGTTGTTCTATGATTTATGTGTGGAATCTTGAGCTTTGTGTGGACTCCTTGTCCTATGTGGACCGATATGAGTTCTATGTGGACTCCTTGTCATGTGTGGACTATGGTTCTGTGTGGACCGATATGAGTTATGTGTGGACTCCTTGTCCTATTTGGACTATGATTCTATGTGGACCGATATGAGTTATGTGTGCACTCTTGAGTTCTATGTGAATTCTTGTCCTGTATGGATTATGGTTTTGTCTGGACCAATATGAGTTATGTGTGGAATCCTTATCTTGTGTGGACTGTGGTTTTGTGTGGACCGGTCTGAGTTCAGTGTGGACTATGTTGTGACACATCTCGACGGATTGAGTTGTGTGGATGTCATGTTGGTCGTAGCCACACGAACATGAATAGACCTTTCTTATGATGACGATACGTACAAGACAAGCCGTAATGATCAAATGATATTCATTTGTGTTCCAGTGTGATGATACCTCCCTAGCTAAGAGGGAGTGTTGAGGTTTGTAGCTACGTGAGGTATGCTCACTAGCTAAGTTGGCTCAGAAAGAAATTAAATAAACAAATATTATGTTGCTACCCATACAAGTCGCCCCAGTGAGTTAGCAAGACGTCACCATAGTTGAAAAATTCAACACGGAACAAGTATAAATAAAGGTGGCTCCCTCCTCATTTGGCACTCAAGCAAGTTCGCTCAAGTCAACTAGACATGTGCACAGGAGAGAGAAGAAGCAGCTTGGTGGAAGACTAATATCTTTGGGTTTGAGATATCTTTTATTTCTTGTATATCTGATGTACTGAATCTTTGAATAAGAAAGGTTAGTTGGGTTTTTCCCAAGTTTGTCTCTTTGTTTATGTGCATTGTTTTACTTTCAGTGAACCTAATAAGTGAAATTATACTGCTATAATACAAAAATATAACAAAAGGAACTCTTCAGTATTTTTTAACTTGTTTGCAAGTTTTGCAGGCCATAATTGAAATCTTTAGTCAAAGTCATAGCTTCTTCATGATAAAATCCAGCTAAAGAATCAACAATTGCATCAACATTCTAAAGTAGTCCTTGTTCAAAACAACCCTCTTTTTCAGGTTAATAAAGATTCCAATCACCAAACAACATAAGATAATCACAATGAAACAAATTCAGATGTAGTTTCAAATAAAGATGAAGTTATTCATGAACCTACATTTGAAAAAGAAAATGATTTCAATGACGAAAACCTTTCAATGGTGCAACATCATGAAGTAAATCAACTTGCACAGATTTCAAATCAACGGAATAAAAAAAAAATCCAATCCCATCATCAAACCTTGGGAATAAATCAACTACAACAATCACAGAATAAGACTTGGATATGATAAGGAAGTGACCTTCCATATTCTAGATTATTCTATGTGAAAATCCTCACAGCAGATCTAAGACATGATGCATGCCTCACAAGAAAGTAATTGATTAAGCAAGAAAATGGAAGAAGAGTGGTCAATGCAGTATAATGAGCAACAGAATAATAATACAGTAGAACTCGGATAGAAGCAAAAATACTTCACACACACTAATTAATTAATCACAATATGGACAATAAGTAGTACAATGCATGAGGATTCGAATGCCAAGATGGCAATTCGAATTAGCCTTCATGGAGTGATCAAAAGATCACTGGAGTGTCATCGGAGCACAACTAGTAGTCTATCTCATCATCGGTGGAGTCATCAATGCACAAGTAACTATCAACTGTTAGTCAAACTGAGTCTAACTGAGTGTGGTAGGTGTAATTGAATGTAACTGACACATGGAGACAATAACTGAATGAAGGAGGCTCAGTGGAGGGCGCATGAGGAGCTAACTGGAGTCAGAACGGTTAGTCATGTCTCATCGGAGGTCAATCGGAGTGATAATAGCAGTGAGGAGTCAGTCTGGCCTCAAATCAAGGAAAGACTGGTGGCTAACTAAAGTAAACTGGACTGGTAGGTGAGAAAGGACGAGTGGCTTCCTTAAATCAAGGAGGAAGGGCGCATTAAGCTCTAGGAGGGCTAAAACTTATTTGAGAGAAGCTCTTGGGGGATGGCTAACTGAGGGCTAGGTGCTGGACTGATGACTGGAATGCATGCAAACCCTAAATGATGCATGCAAACCCTAAAAGTGCATGCATGACTGAAAATGTAAATGATCAAAATACTGGTGGGACTAGGATGGAGTATAGGAATATCCTAACACCCCCCCTTAATCCATCCTGGGCCCTGGTAACTAAGACCAAAGGTCACCCAGTACAATGAATAATAACAATCAATAAACCAAGGAAGTGGGAAAAATTTCATGGGAAAAATACCCCCCCCCCCTCAAAACAGATTGTAAGGCACACATAAAAAATAAATGCTCCAAACTCAAGCAGGTGTGATGCTTGGTCATATGTCTGGAGGTATCTTCTTCTTGGGAAGAAGTGGATCATGCTCAAAAAGCATGTGCTTGTACTTGCTCTTCAGATCGAATGTGATGAGAACAAATCCAAAAGTATGAGGATGATCCTTGAACCTGTGATTCGAATCAGCTGAATCTATGAATGTGCAGATAGTCTTTTGTCTTCTCCTTCGAACCATCATGGGTGAGATTATGCCAAAAAGAACCATCAAATAATAAAGATTGCTTGAAATCCAAATCAAATTTAAGACTTGATGAATAGTTTCTTGAGATCTCCTTTGAACCAGCAGGGGTGAGATCAAAACCATTATATGCATGAGAAATTATCTCAAGTAGTGTTTGCTTAGGATCCAAATTAGATCCAAGACTTGAATCATGGTTTCTTGAGATCTCCTTTGAACCATAAGAGGTGAGATCAAAACCAGTAAGTGCATGAGAATTTTTCTCAAGCGAATGGAAATGGTTTCTTGAGATCTCCTTTGAACCATAAGAGGTGAGATCAAAACCAGTGGATGCATGAGAAATTATCCCAAGTGGGCGACAATGGCCATATGCTTCAATAACCTTATGAAAGCATGGAATAATGATCATATAGTAGTAAATAAGAGGTGATTGCTTGAGGAGAGCGAATGCATTACCTCCAATAGCTGATTTTACCTCCGAAATAATCATGTGATCATGATGCAAACCAACATACTCTGGTGCAAGAGAGGATTTAGGACCTTCTGCAATATCTAGAGTGTGAGCTGGCACAAAAAGAGAAGAAATTTGGAGCATGAGTGTAGAATCTACAAGTTCTTCTTCTTTGTGGACAACTTCAATATGAGATGTGTTTGATACTGGTTCATGATCAATGAGATCATCAAGGAGGGCGAATGCATCACTTTGCTTGCTCTTGAAGGGGTTTGGACCAATTCCTTCAATCTGTCTGCCAAATATTACATCCAAGTGAGCCCATAGCTCTTTTGGTGATGAAAAATCAGGGAGGTCATATAACATCCATTCAGCCATAGCAAACATCATGGCTGCAATAGCTCTTCCACCTTCATCTAACCAGTCATTCTTTTCTTCAGAGGATTCAAACACTCTTTCAAAACAATGATCAAAGAGACCATTTTTCTTTAAATGTGTTATCATATTCGGTTTCCATTCACCATAGTTGAGTGGAGAAAGAAGATCATAGTTGAATGGAGAAAGAGGAGGGATTTCTTTTGAATTCATTGAAGTTGTAGAAGACCTGCAAAAACAATAGAGAATATCTGCAACTGCTACTGCTGCAAAAATGCAGAAACTGCTGCAACTGCTGCACTCGAAATCTTGATAATAACATGCAAAAAACTCTCAGGAATGGAGATAAACAATACTCTCAACATGCTCTGATACCATGTAAGGTTTGTCGTTACACCAAAACCTACAGATGTTGATGAACATTTGAAACCAAGCACAAGGTCCTATTACCAGGAGTGGCGGTTAGTCCACATTTTTATATTCCTAGAGGTGCAGTGGTTATACCATGTGGTTGTACCGATACTCCAACACCCCCCCTCCGACGTAGCTCGGGGGAATTGAACTTGAGACCTCAGCTCTGATACCATGTGAAAATCCTCACAGCGGATCTAAGAGATGATGTATGCATAACAAGAAAGTAATTAATTAAGCAAGAAAATAGAAGAAGAGTAGTCAATGCAATATAATGAGCAACAGAATAATAATACAGTAGAACTCGGATAAAAGCAAAAATACTTCACACACACTAATTAATTAATCACAATATGGACAATAAGTAGTACAATGCATGAGGATTCGAATGCCAAGGTGGCAATTCGAATTAGCCTTCATGGAGTGATCAAAAGATCATTGGAGTGTCATTGGAGCACAACTAGTAGTCTATCCCATCATCGATGGAGTCATCAATGCACAAGTAACTGTCAACCATTAGTCAAATTGAGTCTAACTGAGTGTGGTAGGTGTAACTGAATGTAACTGGCACATGGAGACACTAACTGAATGAAGGAGGCTTAGTGGAGGGCGCATGAGGAGCTAACTGGAGTCAGAACAGGTAGTCATGTCTCATCGGAGGTCAATCGGAGTGATAACAGCAGTGAGGAGTCAATCTGGCCTCTGTGAAAATCCTCACAACAAATCTAAGAGATGATGTATACCTCACAAGAAAGTAATTGATTAAGCAAGAAAATAGAAGAAGAGTGGTCAATGCAGTATAATGAGCAACAGAATAATAATACAGTAGAACTCGGATAGAAGCAAAAATACTTCACACACACTAATTAATTAATCACAATATGGACAAATAAATAGTACAATGCATGAGGATTCGAATGCCTAAGGTGGAAATTCGAATTAGCCTTCATGGAGTGATCAAAGGATCACTGGAGTGTCATTGGAGCACAAGTAGTAGTCTATCTCATCATCGGTGGAGTCATCAATGCATAAGTAACTGTCAACCGTCAGTCAAACTGAGTCTAACTGAGTGTGGTAGGTGTAACTAAATGTAACTGGCACATGGAGACACTAACTGAATGAAGGAGGCTTAGTGGAGGGTGCGGCAGAAAAACTAGGATGCGAGATCCATATTGAATAAGATATATATTATTGAATTGATAAGATAAAAGATGATACAATAAGATCGCCTTTATATAGGGCTTGATCCAACATTGTGAAGGGTTACACCCTTTCACTAATAACCTAATAATATACTAATTAATAAATAATAATATTAAATAAATATTCATAGCATTGCCTTCCCCTTAGGAAAGCTTTGTCCTCAAAGCTTGAGTATTTTCCTAATGTCGTTCGTCATTCAGATTCAGTGTCGGTATTAGAATCAGATGTGATTTCTTGTGTAGATACTTGCACTTCCTTTCCATTGATGATTTTGCACTGTATTGTCTGATTGTTCCTACATTTATGGCCTGGGATCCAATCATCACCGCATCGACGACATATGTTTTTCTTCTTCTTTCTATTATCAGAGTAACTGTTAGATGGCTTTGATCTATTTTCCATTTCATAGGCATATGATTGAGGTTTGTGGCATTGATGGCCGGGTGACCACGTATCTTCACAGTACCTACATTGTGTCTCTTTTTCCTGTCGATAATGGTTGTCGCCTCTTGTTTTTATTCCTTCCAGTTTGCGTTCTGCGGCTTTTGCTTTATGTCTTGCTACCTCTACGTTAGGTATGTCGTGTAACTTTAACTCCTTTTGGAGGTACGGTTTAAGACCTCCTAAATAGGTTTCGAGTCTTTGCTTGTCAGACAACCCAAATACTCGTGTCGACAAGGATTCCCACTGATGTGTGAATTCCTCAACACTTCCAACTTGTTGTAATCTCGTAAGTTTATTGAAAAACTCATCTTCCTTGATTCCTTGAAACCTATTAAAAAAATCATTTTTGAACAAGTTCCAGGTGTAGGCAAAATTGTCTCTCTTCCACCAAAGGTACCAATTATAGGCATACCCTTCCATATGCATTGATGCATATTTCACCTTCTCCTCATCAGAATGAATATTGTAAATGTCGAAGTATTCTTCTACCTTGTTTAACCAAGCAACACATTGGTCTTCACTTCCATTGTATTTCGACAACTCTATTTTTGCCTTAGGTGGGTACACTATGTAAGGGTGATATTGATTCCCTCTTGCTTTATGTTTTGATGGTGGATCGGAACTACTGGATGATGTAAGTGACATATTTGAACTGCTTCGTTGTTGGCGGTGATTTTTATCTTTTTTATTCTCTACTATCTTACTGATAGCTTCTATTTGGATGTTTAATCGTGCCTCCATCTCTGGCAGTACTTTTGTTTCTATCTCTTGCTTAAGCGTCGCATTGTTAATCTTTATTTCTTTTTGCAATTCTTCTTGATTCTTGGCAAGTGCTTCCTGTGTGACAATATGAGATGAGGCATCTAGCACATCTGGACTACTGACTTGGTCTGTCTTAGGCGTTAGTCTTTGTAACATCTCCATTAATATATTATGGTTCTGCGTCAAGGTGCTCAAGTTCTGGGTTATGGTGTTTATGTTTTGAGTCATAACACTCATTTTGTCATCCCAGTCTTTTTGTTTTTCGTTTAGAGTGTCAAATTTTTCACTCAACCTTCTTTCTAGTACCAGAACAACTTCATCTTTGATTTCTTTTTTAAGCACGACATTGTTATTTTTCATCTCTTCCTTAAAATCTTCTTGAAACACTTTCTCAAGTTTGTCCATTCTGGTGTTTAGACCTTCAACGATTTTTAAATCTCTAATTTGGTCTTTTTCTAATTTTTCTAGTCGGTCTCGTAACTCGGCCATGGTTCTTGACCTGGTGTAGGGAGGTGAATATTTGGAATCGATTTGGTAGGACTTAATTAATAATAATTATTGTAAGGAAAATAATTATTACAATTAATGGGTAAAATAAATAAATATAATAATTATTATATTTAAATATTTTTATTTTTATTTTCTTTATAATATGGATTTGTGACCTTTAATAAAATTAAATATTATATATAATATTTAATTTTTATTAAAAAAATAGGGTTTACCGAGGAGTTGGGCGATGGAGGGAGTGTGGAGATGGAAAAGACGGATGGCGAGGGTTATGGATGCAGCTGGGGGAGAGTGGAGGCGTGAAGGTAGGGGATGCGCAGCAGTGGGAGGAGGGAAGATGGGATGTGCAGCAGTGGAAAGAGGGTTTAGCGCGGGCAGAGAGGCGTGAGGAGTCACAGGAGCGAAGGAGGGTCACGGGAAATGGCAGGCGAGTGGACGAGAGGAGCGGCTGGCGGAAAGAGCGCAGGATGGTGGAGCTGCGCGTGGGGAGAAAGGGAACTGGGAGCGTGTGAGCGTGGAAGGTCGTGGAGATGGAGGCGTGTGGGGAAGGAGTGGTGGGGAGGCGCACGAGGGAGAGGGAAGAGGTGGAAAGACGTGGTGTGGAGGGCTGGGTCTGGAGTGCAGTGGCGCAGTAGGCGGGAGAGTGAGCAGAGGCCAAGGAGGAATGGATGTGGGATGAGAGGCGTCGATGTGGCGTATGCAGGTGGTGAGGGTTTTAGCAGGGAGAGGATTCGCGGGAGAGAAGGGAGGGGGATGGACGCAAGAAGGAGGAGAGGGACGTGGGAGCAGCAGAAAGGAGCAGGCGTTGAAGTGATGGCGGGGTGCAGAAGAAGGAGAAGAGTGCGCGTATGGAGTGAGACTATGTGGATGAGGAGCCGAATCCGAGCTCACCCGAGGACTTGATGAGGAGTTGATGAGCCGAGTCCGAGCTCAGAGTGCAGGAGCGAATCCGCTCTGATTGTGAGCCGAATCCGAGCTCATATGGAGGAGCGTTCCGCTCTGATACCAAATGCGGTGAACGAATCCGTTCACTCGATTAATAGTCGAATCCGACTCTCATTTTGAATAATGAATAATAATAATATATTTTGATTATGATTAAAAGATACAATAAGATCGCCTTTTATAAGGCTTGATCCAACATTGTGAAGGGTTACGCCCTTTCACTAGTAATCTAATAATCTATTAATTTATAATTAATAATATTAATTAAAATATTCATAGCATTAATGCGGTGAACGAATCCGTTCACTCGATTAATAGTCGAATCCGACTCTCATTTTGAATAATGAATAATAATAATATATTTTGATTATGATTAAAAGATACAATAAGATCGCCTTTTATAAGGCTTGATCCAACATTGTGAAGGGTTACGCCCTTTCACTAGTAATCTAATAATCTATTAATTTATAATTTATAATATTAATTTATAATTAATAATATTAATTAAAATATTCATAGCATTGCCTTCCCCTTAGGAAAGCTTTGTCCTCAAAGCTTGAGTATTTTCCTAATGTCGTCTTTTATTTTGGCTCTATGTCGCACTGATGACCTGAGAGGTGCGATTTTGATAACGACCATTGCTTCCTTTTGTTTCTTTTGCTTCAGAATCTGTATTAAATCTATATTTGGTGAAGTTTTGTTTATGTTTTTACTGCTTGCTTGGTTGTTACTTTTAACTATTTTTGTTCTTGATTGAACAGACTTGATCAACTTCCCCATAATAACTATTTTCATGTTGTTATTCCGATTAACCTTATAGTTGTTCTTATTGATGTTCTTAATAGCGGTCCTTATGATGACATCTTCTCTTCGTGTGTTTATGTATGTGACATTCTTGTTAATGTATTGATCTTCATTACTGCCCTTTTCTTTAGTCTTTATCAAAAGTTCTTTTGTATTTTCTGCCTTTATGCATACAGCTTCCTTCAGATACTTGACTGCATAATTGGCTTGCTTCTTGCTGCAATTTTGATCAAGATTCATACTCTCTTCTTGGTTGACATTATAGTTTTTTGTATCTTCCTCATCAAATATTTCGTTGTTGGTTTCTTCACTAATAGGATGTGTTGTATATTTGTCTTGCATATTATCTTGATCAATGCCATTACTTTCATCATGGTTGACATAATGGTCTACTACATCTTCTTCTTTTACCTCAGCTTTAGTGGCTTTTTCTACGGAATTTTCACATACATCTTCATTTTCTGTAAGTGTTAAATTGTTAATAGATTTTTTTATTTCATTTATATCCTTACTGATTTGCTCAAAAAGCTTGATCAATTCTTCATTGAATGACGCCATAGGTGTTGTTGAGGAGGATTTTTTAATTTTTTTCCAACCTTGTACAATAAATTTTTAATAATATAATTAATTATATTACTAATTATTAATAATATTATAATTATTAATAATGTTATATGATTAATAATATAATATTTACTATTAAAACAAGTTCGAATGTTTTAATAATATATTAATTAGAATGATAATTATGTGCTGGAATTAGTGTTTCTGCGTGAAGGGAAGGATGCGTGGGCGTAAGGGAAAGAGGATGCACAGGGAATGAGGGAGAGGGAGCAGCGAGCAGTCGGGAGGAGGTAGGGAACTATGTCGAGGTGGCAGCGATTGGTGGAGGGAGGGGACGGCGTGGAGGGGATGTCGATGTGGAAGAGCAACGGTGAAGAAAGGAGATGAGGGGGGAAGCGTGAAGGGTGATAAGGTGGAGGCTGTGGACGATGAGAGTGCGGAGGGGATCTGCAGATGAGGAGTGCGCGGCGTGAGGGAGCAGGGAGGGTGAGTAGGGAGACGAATGGAGATTAGGGTTGTGGAGGAGCGTAGACAGCGTGAGGGCATGGAGGAGTCACAGGAGCGAAGGAGGGTCACGGAGAGTTGCAGGCGCCGAGGATAGAGGAAGACGCTGCAAGGTGGGAGGGTTGCAGAATGGTGGTGGTCGAGGAGAGGCTAGGATGGAGGGAGAGTGGAGATTGGGGGTCGTGGGAGGGAGAACGTAGGAGGGGCGTGCGCAGTACATGAATGGGAGGATGGAAGGCGTGGGCGGTCGAGGAGATGAGAAAAGTGAAGGATGGAGCACAGGAGAGGAGGTGGGGGTTGCTGATGGATGGCGTGGAGAAGAGAGAGAGGAGGAGCCGAATCCAAGCTCAGGTCAAAGGAGCCGAATCCGAGCTCAATAGTAGGAGGAGCCGAATCTGGCTCTGATATCAAATGCGGCAGAAAAACTAGGATGCGAGATCCATATTGAATAAGATATATATTATTGAATTGATAAGATAAAAGATGATACAATAAGATCGCCTTTATATAGGGCTTGATCCAACATTGTGAAGGGTTACACCCTTTCACTAATAACCTAATAATATACTAATTAATAAATAATAATATTAAATAAATATTCATAGCAGAGGGCGCATGAGGAGCTAACTGGAGTCAAAACAGGTAGTCATGTCTCATTGGAGGTCAATCGAAGTGATAACAGCAGTGAGGAGTCAGTCTGGCCTCAAATCAAGGAAAGACTGGTGGCTAACTAAAGTAAACTGGACTGGTAGGTGAGAAAGGACGAGTGGCTTCCTTAAATCAAGGAGGAAGGGTGCACTAAGCTCTAGGAGGGATAAAACTGATTTGAGAGAAGCTCTCGGGGGCTGGCTAACTGAGGGCTAGGTGCTGGACTGATGACTGGAATGCATGCAAACCCTAAAAGTGCATGCATGACTGAAAATGTAAATGATCAAAATACTGGTGGGACTAGGATGGAGTATAGCAATATCCTAACAGCCTCAAACCAAGGAAAGATTGGTGGCTAACTGAAGTAAAATGGACTGGTAGGTGAGAAAGGCGCCCTTCTCATGCAGTAGGTGAAAGGAGGGCGCATGACAGGCTAGGAGGGTTGAAACTGAGTGGAAGGAAGCTCCGGGGGCTAGGTGCTAGGACTGATGACTGGAATGCATGCAAACCCTAAATGATGCATGTAAACCCTAAAAGTGCATGCATGATTGAAAATGTAAATGATCAAAATACTGGTGGGACTGGGATGGAGTATAGGAATATCCTAACATTCTAGACCAATCTAGTTCCAAATCATTGGATTCCTTCAAGAACATTCAACTTCAATTATTCCAATTCAACATCAGAATGCTACATGCCAACATTGTCATTGTGTTGGTCATATGGATGATCGTTGTTTTGATCTCCATCATTTTCAACACTATGGCTAGAAGGATTAATTCATCAGATAGATGCTCAATATTGAAGAAACCTGCAAGATTAAAAGTCCACTATGGATGGCTCAATCCTCGACAATGCAACAAGCAAGCATTATATATGTATTGCCATAGAGTTAACTCTCGAGTAAAGACCACTTTTATAGTAAATAGCCTTTCAAAATGCTCTTACACCTTAAGGACAAGGACTACATTAGTAAAATGAAAATGGTTGGTGATCAACCAAAAACCACCGCATTGATGAAAATGGTTAGTGGTCAACTAAAAACCACCACATTGATGAAAATGGTTAGTGGTCATCCAAAACCACTAGATGCGTTGATGAATTGGTTCAGGTAACCCACATGAAAACCCATGACTTCTCACCTGAACCTAATAGCGGGAATATCATTGATGATAGACTTTGACAGTTGGTATACTCAATGACTATCTACACATCAAATCAAGGAAGTTCATTGTGGAATTTGGACTCCTCTTTAAATCAAATTGGCATTTGGGAAGATCCAACATGGAATTTGGGCTCCTCTCATTGCTCTTAATTATCCAATTGGGATACAATGGGGTGTTGTTCGACACCTAATTGTGTCAAAATTCAGAGAACACTTAAGTGATCATATTTGTTCACTAATAGCAGAGTGGTGATACTACATGTTCACCAATTAGCAGAATAAGTCAACTTCTTCTAGCTAAATTACTTGACAAATGATCCAATTGTCAAGCAATCAAGGAATGTTCAGACATGGCAGTTGTTCACTTCCAGGATTTCATCTCTCTTTCAATTCATTGCAGATGAACCATCTAGCATCCAGTGTTGATGTTTTTTCAAGTAAATTTTTCAATGAAGCTCGGATCAAGGCTTTTTGAAAAACCCAACATATCAGCTTTTGCATTAGTGTTTATTTCTTAGCTAGTATACATAGCTAGACTTGTGATTGAGGGGGGGGTGTTAATGATGCAGGAGGGATCAGCAAAACCAACCCAACCTGCTTTCCCAAGATTAGTCTGGTTCCAAATTTAGTAGAACCTCCAACTTAGCAGACCCGGCTAAGTCTTTCTCTAAACAGTCATTGAAGCACATATTTCAAATTGGCGGTGAGATGGGTTTCATAAAAATTACGGGTCTCACCTTCCGCGATTACCTTCCGCAGTTACCTTTCGCAATTGCCTTCCGCAATTTCCTTCTGCAACTTCCTTCCGCAATTTCCCTCCGCAATTACCTTCCGCAATTTCCTTCTGGAATTGCTTTGGACCGTCGGATCTAGATCAACGATGGACTCCAAATCTTATGTGCCAATTCCATAAAGTATTTTCGCATCCATTCTAGTCATTAAACCCCGAACTCTTTCTCCTGTGAAATGTTGTACGATCCGTCGATCATTTGGAGGCTTTCCTCGTCTGTTGATCTATGATCAATTGTGGAACGTTCACTTTGGATTTTCGGAGGTCTATCTTCCGTGCACTTCACCTCAGCGAATTACCACATGGGGCGTCGATCATTTCGGTCTCGATCTCCACCGTACGATCTCTGCTTGTCCCGCGGCTCTAACAAGCTTGTACCTTGGCCTTCGGAATCTATCTTGGACCGTCGATCTCTCTCCTCTGATCTCAACCGTCCAGACTTTACCTTCAACAGTGTATCATCGAAGGGAAGCTCTTACGTCTGCTTCGTTCCCTCTGATAAATCGAGGCTACTATCTCGTTAAATTGATCAATGAAACAATCAATTTCACACACCTTGTATTCGAATGAATACACCACAGCCTTCGGCTTATGGGGATCTCTGGTAACCACACTCGGTTCACTCATACACAGTGAATTTACACATGTTTCTGGTTATTGAAAGAAGGCAGTGAATATGCAATCAAACGCAGAGTCTTAGAGCTATGTTCTTCATTTCATCAACAACCCTTTGATCAATTACATTCAATAACTAAATAAGACTCCATAAACCTGTTAGATCCGAATAAGCAGGATCTGAACTCCAAAAGAAAGCAAATACATAACAAACCTATCCTCGAGCAACCTCTTGCAAGATACGAGGACATCAGTGGCAAATTGAAATTATTACAATCAAACTAATCCTATCTCAAAACCAATTACAATTAAATCAATAACTCACCCTAGACTTCTAGAAACTATTACATGGAAGCAGAAAAATAGTATTGTCTACTCATTCAAAAAAGATAGAATTTGGGTTGATGCCCATGCATCAGTTAAGCTATGGCTAACCTTATCAATCACAAAGTTTAATGTCACCATTATTTTTATTGTTCATTTAAGATAACAGTAATTTATCCTCAATTATGACTAAGTGAGTTAGTTGGGATTGCCTAGCCTAGTCATCATGCAGGCTTTTAGGATCTAGATCAAATCTCTGCATGAGGTGGCATCACCCATTGTACTACGTATTTGTAGATTTGGTGTGAATACAAGTGAATTGGTACAAGCCTTTTTTGTCATCTTGTTGTTCTTGTGCATATTTTATCGTTAAACCTTACCCTTAGTATTTGGGAAATCTAGGGAAAGGTAGCCAAGAAAGACTTGCTTGGATATTACTTTTCTTAGTCGCTTGAGAAACTTCAACTAGTTGATGTGGAACCAATCAAGATCGTTCCTACTTGGAGGAATTCTAGAAGAGGCAACGAAGCAATCTTTAAAATACTTGATAGGTTTCTTTTGGCAAAGTCCATGTTTAATAACAAGATAAAAATAAAATCATGGGAGGGCTCAAGGGGAGAATCAAATAATCTTCCAATCTTATTAAATTTGGACTTAGAGGAAAGGAAACCTTCAACTCCCTTGAAATCGAATCATGTTTGGTTGTTGGAGGAAAAATTCATGCATTTAATTCTCAAGAGTTGGATTCGTGTGAATTCTTAATTTGGGGACTCTGTCATGAAGCAATTTGTAAATAGTATCGAAAAATTCAATGAAGTTACGAAAGTTTGGGCCATATCTCTAGCTTCTAAATCACAAAAAGAATTAAAGGAGGTGGAAGCATGGATTAATAATTTTTTTAGCATAACGAGAATGGACTATTCTCTTATGTTGAAACTTTGGCCTTGAAAGAGATGGGGGCAGAAATAAGAACCTCCTTGATAAGGAAGAGATTGATTGAAGACTTAAGAGCAAGGTTGAATGGATAAAAGAAGACGACAATAATACTAATTGTTTCACAAATATCCTAATCATAGGAAGCATACTAATACAATCAGGGAGATTCTCTACCCTAATGGCTCTAAGGTTAACACTTTCAAGGACATAGTAGAGGCGGGAAGACTGCACTTCAAATCCCTCTTTAAATATCCAAAAGAGGCAAACATAGTGAAAATCATGAAAAATGTTACTTTGTTTCCTAGTCTTATAGACAAAGAAATGGACAAGGACTTAAATGTTGAGGTTACCAATGATGTAATTAAGTTTGTCTTATCCTAATACGGATGCTTTCATAGTGGATAGACATAGCTCAATTGATTCTCGGTCTATCCTCCCCCTTTATCTTGCGCACTCTCTGAATTAGTTAAAAAATAATAATTTTACTCCCTTTTCTTCCCTTCACATTAAAATAAGGCCATTTAATTAAGTATTTTCTCTTACCGTTTAATTTTAACTCGCTCTATTATACCTTACTAATTCTCGTCATACCTTTAATTATTTAAATAATTTTCTTCCCTACATTCTCCTTTGTTAATTTAATGATTTATTATTTTAATTTTTAATTGACCTTTTGGTTAATTTGTTTGACTGTTTCGATAATCGTTTTACTCATAATTGATATTTAATTAATTTAATCCTTCATAATATTTAATAGTTTATAATTAAATAAAATTAACCTTAGTATTATATTATTGAAATTGTTTTAACTTCTCGTTTAAGAATGTTTTATTATTAAAAGTTATTTATCTTATTTTTTAATCTTAAGGATCACACTGCCATTTCAAAACTAATTAATTAATTAGTTATTTTCTCTCCCCTTTCATTTAATTAAATATAAAAAATCCAACCCCCCTCCTATTATATGATTAAAATTCTTTGACTTCCTCCTTTAATATTATTTCTTTAATAATCTTGAAGGTCACTCCCGTAATTTAGTTTTGATTGACCTAAACTTAGTCTTCCAAATTAATTTTTAACCAATTAATTAGTTTTAATTATTCCCTTCTCATTCATAACTTTATATTAACTTTAGTTTATTATTTGTCAATATTTTATCCTTTCTTTCTGGCTTTCTTTCTTATTTCTCTTACCTAATTTTTTAACGTTTAAATTACTCATTTTATATAAACTTAGCCTCATTCTTTTCTTACCCGGAGTAGCTTCTTCTTGTTGATTTCCTGAAGATGGGTGGAGTGTCCACTCGAAACGTCAGTTACAAAACTACAACATAGTAGAAATCCAAAATCATTGAAGCTTTGTCTTATCCTCCTTCAATAAAGGAAAGAGTTTAGGATCAGATGGTCTATTTGTGGAATTTTATTAGGATTCTTTGATCTTCTAGAATTAGACTTGGTTCAAGTGGTATAAGAGTCCACGACATCTAGAAAAGTGCCAAGGGATCTCAATTCCACTTTCATAGCCCTTATACCTAAGAAACGTGATGCAATCTCCTTTAAATGGTATAGAACTATCTCTGTGTGCAATCTAATTTATAAGCTTATTTCCAAAGTCATTGCTAACATGTTGAAAGGTATTTTATCATGTATTGTTTATGATGAACAGTTTGGGTTCCTTTTCAATCAACAAATCCATGATGCATTGGGTATTGCACAGGAGGGATTACATTATGTGAAGACACAAAAATTATATGCAACTATTCTAAAAATTGACATAGCCAAGGCTTTTGATTGAGTAAATTGGATGTTTATTATATTAATGCTTCTTTAAATAGGGATGAATTTGTATACTATAAATTGGATTGTGGGTTTCCTCTCCTCAGTTTCTTTTGCAGTGTTGATCAATGGGTCTCCTTTTGGATTCTTCACTTCTTCTTGGGGGCTTAAACAAGGTTGTCCTCTATCTCATTTCCTCTTTTTGTTAGTGGTTGAAGTATTAAGCATGTTGATTAATGATGCAAGTAGTTGTTAGACCTTTATTGCAAAGCAACATATATGACAATAAACATGAATAAATCCACAATTTTGATGAATGAACTGGTAGAAGAGGTCTAATTTTAGGATGAAGTGAATTTCCCCATGAACCTTTTGTGATCAAGACCAAGGAGTAAAATATATTGGTTTGTTATTAAAACCAAATGGATATCGTTTTGAAGGTTGGACTTGGCTATACAAAAGGGTAGACACTAGAAATTTTGTTTTGGTGTTATAAGTGGTTGTCTCGAGGAGGTCACTTGGTATTAGTTAAGGCAATCCTAGAAAGTGTATTGGATGTCAATAACCAAGATCTCCAAGGGCATTCTCAATAAAATTAGAAATAAGAGCTTTAGTCTCCTATGGACTATGAAAAAGGCCAAGGAGGGTATACCCTTGGTCAGGTAGTCAAGACTTGCAAATTCAAAGGAGGAAGAAGGTTGTGGACTAAAGAATATTCATATATTTAGTTCAGCCATGACTGTTAAAAATTTGTGGACATTGGTATGTAATGAAGGTCTTTGGGGTAGAGTTTTAAAATCTAAGAATTTGAGGGGATTGAACATAGAGGATTGATTTAGAACAGAAAGAAAACATTATCAGGGAGCTTCTATAGTATGGAGAGAATTGGTAAATGCCTCTCCTTTAGTAGGAAAATGGACGCCTGAAAAGTTTGAAATGACAAGAAAGTGAGAATCCAAGAGGATCCTTGAGGATCCTTGGATGGGAGCTAAGGGTGACTTCAAATTATGAGAGGCACTATTGGAGGCCCTTCATGATCAGGGAATTTTTTTTAAAGAATGTTGATTCTCAATGGATATGAATGCTTGGATATAAGGTTGGAAGACTTCAAACAATTTGAATTTACAAGTTTCATTGGTAGAAGAGTGGGTCTAGTATGCAAACGCTCTCTCCCTTGGTGCTATCCAATTATCAGAAGAAGAAAACATACTCAATTGGTCCATAAATATGGGCACTAGTGTTTATACTACCAAGTTAGGGTATGCAGCTTGAGTTGGGAAGGATATGCAAGAGGAGAGAGTTTGGTGTTGGAGATTTGTTTGGAAGATTTCCTATCTATTAAAATTTTGAATTCTTCTTTGGTTGGCACTTGCAAACAAATTATTAACTTGGGATAATGAACAAAAGAGGAATTGGGTGGTACCAAGCAAATGTATTATTTTCAATAACTATAGTGAAACCATCTACTATTTGTTTGTGAATTGTTATTTCTCCATAGAAGTGTGAAAAGAGGTCACTAAAGGAATTGTCAGCAATCCCAAATGAGATAAGAAGTATTTGGGGGACTATTTGTTGGATTGGCTTATAGAAAAGGCAATAAATGCATGTAAGGTTCTTCCTTATTTTTTTTGTTTATGGGATTTGGTGGTCTCAAAATCAAATGGTATCTCGGGACTGAGTCTTATATGTTGCTTTGGTAGCCCATAAGATTAGATTAGCACTTCAAGGCAATAAAAGAGCTCCTAAGTAGCGCTCCACTAGATCTATGTTGATGCCTTGCATTGATCATGAGACTCCTTGGGGATTCTTTGATGGAGCAAGCCAAGGAGTGCCTGGAATTTGTGGAGTAGGGGAAGTACTTTTTCTTGAATTTTATCATTACTTTATGTTGAATCTCGTTGATGGTAAAGGTTCAAATAATCAAGTTTTTATGCCCTCTGGGTTCTTCTTTTTTGCTGGTGGAAAAAGGTTAAAAAAATCCAAGTCATTGGAGACTCAAAGCTTGTAATAGACTAGGTAAATCACAAGTGTAAAAGCAGTAATTTAGTTCTGGCTCCTATTATAAATCAAGTTAAAGAGGTAAAAGTGTCTTTTGACCTTAGCTCTTTTACACATGTCTATCATGAACTCAATTACTAGAAAGACAAATTGTCTAATGGATCTTTGATTTTGCAAGAGGGTGCCCTAATTAAACTAGAATTCAAAGGAGGCTCTCTCCTTTCATAGATAGAAATATATTTGTATTAATCATTGATTAGGTTTATGTTTGATGCTTTTGAGAGTTTAATAGAATATATGTAAGCTCTTGATGAGATCCTTTAAATCTCACAAGAGGTAGGTTTCATGCGTTGCTCAGGATGGTTAAATGTACCCATGGATAGGAGGATTGTAATATGTTGTTTTATATGCTTTGAACCTTAGAAGTACACAATGAATCCCACACTTGCTATGTTTTAAGTCCACAATGGACAAACTATATGTATGTTTTGATTTCTATCTCATAAATATCAAATATGAAGATTTTTTTTCTACGAATTAAAAAAGAGACAAGTAAAACATCTTAAATAAAATAAACAAGAATTATTGGTTTTGAGGTTTTAATGGACTTTAAAAGCCAACATGTGGGTGTTATTTAAATGTACAATTTTGAGGTCATGATCATATACACAACCGTAAAACAATATGGTCAAAAAATTTGGATGGATTATGACGAGGATTTTCAAGGGAAGGAGCACAACAAGTGCTCCTAAATAAGAGGTTTAGGTTGATTGAGGTAGCTCACAAGCCACAACTAGCCCATGCAATGAAGAGCAACAACTTTAGTGTAGATTCTTAGGGCCTTAACCCATTCTTCAATCATTTTTGGGCTTGGATTTTGAGTGATAACATGATCATAACATATGCCATAACATTGAGAAGCAATGCAAATACAAACTCAAGAATTCCTAACTTGTGATCAATAAAAGTAAATTTTCATTTGGCATTTTTAGGTTTTGGGCTTACAAAATCAAACCTACCTACTCTCTCTTTGGGCATGGTGAATTGATGCCTTAGAGCAATAGGTTTGATATTTAAAGAATCTTATGCAAGTTTTATGAAGCGACGACAATAGCACCCCTACATCCCTCCCATTCAAGGGGATCACCCACTATTGCTTTGAAATATTTCAAGAAGATTATGGCACCAACAAGTTCTAATGAATCTTCTCACTTTATGTCCAATGATTATTTTATAATGGAATCAATCAAGTGGTCAATCAGTAAGTAGAATTCTACCAAGATCATGGTTTGAAATGGAGGTTCAATGGATTTGGGATTAACTATTGAACCTACATCAATGGAAACTTCTCCTAAAGAAAGAATCTTGTATTTATCCTTATGCTTATGGTTATTTCATTATGGAATTTGATTTTGTAAAGGAAAGGGATTGCATCCTTCACTCTACCCCCTAGTTCATGGGACATACTATTTATGCATCGAAACCGTGGTTTCCCTTTATTTAATCCATTCATCGATTTACTTTCTCCAGCTACAATATGGGTTAGGATTCCTATTTTTCCCTTACAATTTAAGGGACTTGACTATGTGGAAATGATTGGGAATTTGTGTTTTTTCTCTCCAAGAATTGGTAAAACACATATACCTATTCGAGATTGTGTATAAAAATAGACCTTGCCAAAGGTCTCCTAAGGAAATATGGTTGAAGGTGGATGATACTACATATAAGCAAACATTGGACTATGAACATGTTTTAGGTGCTAGTCATGATTTTCTCATTGGTACTTGGCAAGGTCTTATATGGATTGTAATGTTGATACAACTAAGAAGTCCTAGAAATCCCTTGAGGGAGGACTAGAAAGTAGACTTATCAAAGACATGCTTGGTGGTAGGGCATTGAGAATGTCACCCTTGGATAGAAGTTGAAAAACCGACCAAGAAATATATCCTTGAGAAAGGAAAAGAAATGCCAAATAGCAATATGTTAAATAAATATTCGACAAATGAACAGACTCCTAAATAAGGAAATGAAATGTTGAGCAACAATATCTTAGGTGAATATGAGCATGAGATGTTTGATCCACGCATCTAAAGGAGGATTTGTAGGGTAAATTGTTGGTTCAAAGTATAAACAAAAAGGAATCCAACCCTTCTAAGATTTCAAACAGTGAGAATCAATCATACTTGATGGAGGCACTATTTGAGTCAAATGAAAAGGCATGAACTAAATACAAACGAAGAAAAGAAAAGAAAGACAATAAGATATCATATGAATCTACAATCAAGAAAAAGGAAGGATTAAACATGTTGATTGTTTTATTCATCAATGAATTGAAATGTAAAAAATGGTTTGGACTATATAAAGTGAAAGTTTGTTTAGAAGTTTTTATCACATAGGGGTTACAAGGTAAAAATATGTAAGTGTTACCAGGTAAATTGAAGGCACCTTGATATGTTGAATGCAATGCACCAATGAACTTTGATTAATAGAATATATTTTTTTAGAAAATTAAAATAGAATTTCAAATATCATATCTTAAAGCAAGTAAATTTATTATATACGCCATGTCTAGGACTATTGTAGATATTTATTATTATTGTGAAGTTAATATTAAAATTGAATTTGATGGGAATTAGCCTAATTTCAATTATCACCCTATAGGTTATGATGGAGTTATTATAAGGTTTAGCACATAAGGCTTTTGAATTGAGGAAGCTATGGATCACATAATTCTCAAACTTCACATGAGGAAATGCAAGTCAAGTATATCAATAAGCTTGCAAGGAACACAAAGGTTAGTATGGGAGGGGATCCAAAAAACACAAAAGATTTATGAAGAATGTCTTCATGTTAGCAAAAGATATTAACAAAACCAAAGCAATCCTCAATGGTATAACAATGGCGATAAAAAATTACGAGCTAGTTATAGAGTTCTCAAACCATGAGGTTTGTGCTAGTTTTGACTTGGATAAAATTGAGAATCAAATGTTTGACTTGGTGTCCAAACAACAGAAGGCGATTTAAAAATGCCGATTAGGAATCCAATGTATATACGAAAATCAATAGCAGTTTGAATTTTTCTATGCAAAGAAAATAATCAATATAGCCCATCGATATGTGATCTAGTAGCAAGTTGTGAGGTTTTAACTTGTATTAACAATTAAACACGAGTATGAAAACATTCAAGTGGGTGTGGATGAGTCTAAATATAAGTCCTAGGGGATTTTGACAGCATGGTAATACCCCTCATAGTGTTGTTGCTGATGACATTTATACACAAAACTTTCAAAATAAAGGTGCAATATTAAATTGAGGTTTTCATCTATGAAATTTTAAATCTACAAAATTTCTTTTAAGTGCGAGTTGAAATTTGTCTCACTTATACCCTTGTAAAATTGTAAGCATGATTATGTGTTAAGACAGTATCATGCAATGATAGTACAACAAAACTTCCTTAAGAATTTATTGCATGTCAAGCTAGACCACTCAAGCATGCTAAAATATACATTGATTTTTGAAGGAACAAGAATTCCTTACTAAGTAAATAACCAGTACAAGTAACGTAAAAAAGCCATAAATGACTTGTAGTAAAGTAAAAGATGAATAATATGATGGATGATAATGGTTACATAGTTTTGGGGCTTTTATAGGCCCATCATGTACCTTTTCGACAAAAGGTCAGGACTATTGATAATTGTTTAATTAATAAATTAATATTAATATTTAATATTAATTTATTATTATTTTGTTACATTGTTAATATTATTAATTTATATATTTTAGGTTTGTTACATTGCTCTGATACCACTGAGGGAACAAGAATTCCTTACTAAGTAAATAACCAGTACAAGTAACGTAAAAAAACCATAAATGACTTGTAGTAAAGTAAAAGATGAATAATATGATGGATGATAATGGTTACATAGTTTTGGGGCTTTTATAGGCCCGTTATGTGGGGCTTTTATAGGCCCGTTATGTACCTTTTCGACAAAAGGTCATGACTATTGATAATTGTTTAATTAATAAATTAATATTAATATTTAATATTAATTTATTATTATTTTGTTACATTGTTAATATTATTAATTTATATATTTTAGGTTTGTTACAATTTTTGTGTTCTTCATTCTCCATAAAATTCATATTTTTTTTCTAAAGAGTTATTTACCATAGCAACATCATTGAGGCAACGTGGAATCAAGTTAAAATTGGCGAGGAAGAGGTATGCTCATGGCAAGTGCCCCCAACTTGTCATTAAACCAAACGAGATGGACAAATTTTTCATTTTGTAAAACCATATTTTTAATGTATGGCATCTTCCATCCATTGTTGATATCATTATAGAGATGTGATGAAATTGAACCATCTTAAGAGGTTGAGAGATCCATTTGCTTTTCTAGAGTGATCTCGTCTCTTGTTTGGTAAGGAATTGATTGTGTTTTCCAACTGAATCTTAGTAAACCAAGGAGCTTCTAAGAGTCTTTGTATGGCCACATCCAAAGGCAACTCAAAATTTTAACTTATATTTAATGCTCTTTGTTGAAATATCCTCGACTCTTTGATCCATCTGCACAGGACTTCATAATGCAAACCCCTAGGAAGTAGGATTAAATTTTGATAACGTTTGCAATTCCATTCAACACATCAAAATGCATAGTAAAGATCATGAGAAGATAACAGAGATATAGGTTCATATATGTGATCTACTTGAGAATAACAAGCTTTAGTATCTTAACAAGGTTTGCATCTTATGTCTAATATCATCGTGATAACAATGGTAAGAAAGAATTTCTTTGTTAACATGTCAGCATTGCAATTTCAATGTAGTTTCATTCTCAAGTTGTTTTTTTAAGTTATGATCATTGGCTCAGTCATAACTCTGGGAGACCAGGACCTTTCAACTACAGTTGATGATCGAGAGAGATAAGCAAGGGCTATGAATATGAACCACTCTTTTTTCACTCTTGGCTTTATTGTGTCTCGATTTCAATGATTGATATTATCTGGTTGTTATTTTACACATTAGCAAGTTAGTTGGATGCAATATTCTTGACCATATCTCCTTTCTTTTTCAATGCAAAAAGAAAAATCTTAACCTATAAATGAAGCCAACCAAAGTCATTTATAAGTTTGTAAAACAATAATTAACTTATAAATGAAGTATACCACAAGCCAGCACATGAGAGTGCCTAGGGAATTTTTTTAAGAGACAATACTGCAATGCTTTTATCAACCAAGTCTACATAACATGAGAAAAAATTACAATATAATCGCTATGAAAAAATTAACCCCTCCAAACTTTGAATGATATGTTATTAAACTCTTTCAACTCTTATGAGAAGAATGTGTAATCTAAAAAGTGAGATGATTCTTTTTGGTTTCCCAATCAATGGACTTCTCACAACAAAGTTGACAATCCATATGGGCCAATTGTTAGCTTTCAAGATTACTATGAAATTGTTTACACCATGCTTAGGGGTGCGTCATGTGATGTGGGGTGCATGGTGTATGGATGACCCTTGGTTGTTTAATGTTGGACATACACATTTGATTTGGCTTGCTCATAGATTGATAAACCTTGTCTTCACGCACATGTGGCACACCTCCTTGGAACATTCAAAGCTTAGACAAAATGATTCCATTTTTCATGATGCCAACGCGGAGAGTGAGTTGCTTCCTCAGAGGAGGAGCATTGGGGATCTTAGAGGAGCACTTTGAGCCTTAGATGGCATGGGAGCACTTGGTTGCTTGCATGAAGGTTTGTACTTGACTTAAGGACACTTGAGTGAGGAGTGATTATGTAGGTGGGGTGGACACACAGATATACATGGATTAGCAGGTGCATTGGGGCTCTACAGGTCTTTAAGGAAGGTGCGTTGGACCTTGCTTGAGGAGCATTCAGCCTTGGAGCCCTACTTGTTAGATGTGCATGACTTCAAGCTTGGCATGTGTCACCAAGAGTTGGAGTGCTCCACATGTGGGCCTAACTTGTGTCGAATTAGATTGCTTGTTGTGGAGTAGGTCCACTTTGTATTGTTGGCCTCCCTCACTTCACATATAGATATAGGGAGGAGAGAGTCATTTGATAATATTTGTACTTGTCCACCCTTGTACTTACATGTTTGAGTTAGAGAAGAGAGATTTGGGAAAACTCCTCTTCGTATAATCTTCTTCATTGTATTTGCTCTCTTTGTCTTAGCTGTGAGGGATCTTGGAGGAATTTCAAGGGAAGACTAGGGTTAGGGTTTCACCCTGAGGAGATAGATAATACTAGGGTTTGCCATAAACCCAGAAGAGGCAAAGATGGCATTTTATGTTGGTCCTATTGTGAGAGAAGAAGACTAGGGTTTTGTGGCATTTGGAAACCCAAGCTCTACATGTTAAAGATGTGAGATTGGGGTAAACTTGTCTTCTTATAATCTTCATTGTATTTGTTAGGGATTTTGGAGGAATTTCAAGGGAAGACTAGGGTTAGGGTTTCACTCTAAGGAGAGGGTTAGGGTTTCACTCTAAGGAGACATAACACTACGGAATGTGATAAACCCTAGAGAGGCAAAGATGACATTTTATATTGGAGTTGTTGTGAGAGAAGAAAACTAGGGTTTTGTAGCATTTCGAGACCCTAGCACTACTTGTTATGTTTTTTTTGTGGAAGAGAAGAGAAAGAGACATCTTGTACTCTTGTGGGATGCAATTGTAGGTGCCAAGGAGGGGTTGTCGATGATGATGCTAGCTTAGTGAGGATCTTTGGTGAAGTGTCCAAATTTGGTTAGGAGCAATTCCTAGTTAATAGGAGTTGGTGGCTAGGGTTTTCTTATGGTTTCCTTCTCCAAGGTTTCGAGAGCTTGACTTGTCCTAGCTTTCTAATAAAGTTGTGTTATGTACTTGTACTTCATCTCTTGTATACATCTTGTACTCTTGTGGGATGCAAGTTTAGGTGTCAAGGAAGAGTTGTCGAGGACGATGCTAGCTTGGTGAGGATCTCTAGTGTAGTGTCCAAATTTGGTTAGGAGCAATTCCTAGCTAAGAGGAGTTGGTAGCTAGGGTTTTCTTAGCCAAGGTTTGGAGAGCTTGACTTGTCCTAGCTTCGTGATAAAGTTGTGTTATGTACTTGTACTTCATCTCTTGTATACATCTTGTACTCTTATGGGATGCAAATGTAGATTCCAAGGAGAAGTTGCAGGTAACAATGCTAGCATGGTGAGGATCTTTGGTGTAGTGTCCGAATCTATTTAGGAGCAATTCCTAACTAAAAGGAGTTGGTGGCTAGGGTTTTCTTATGTTTTCCTTAGCCAAGGTTTGGAGAACTTGACCTGTCCCAAATTTGTGATAAAAATGTGTTATGTACTTGTACTTTATCTCTTGTATATATAAAGTTTTTAGCAATACAAATATTGTATATTTACAAATTTGATTTTCTATGTATGTTATCTTCTTGATTGTATAGACACTAGCACCTATTGTTAAGTTAATTTGACATAACATGCCACTAAATTGGTTAAGTGGTTAAGTGATTTAACATATATCTTGAAGATAAAAATAAAAATAAAAAAATTGTTATAATTTGATGTAATAAGATAATTCAAATTTATTATATGACTATAAAAGTGTGCCCTGGTTGTTGTAACATTGTGGTATTCTTGTATAGTATTTATTATCTTGGGTTGCCAGGCAAAATTAGGTTGAAGAGAAGTGAAATATTTATGTTGTGATTTAATATTTCAAATTAGCCCTAATGCTAAAAGTTCACAAGGAATAAATCTAGGAAACCTCAAGATTGAGGTGAGATTTTGAAATTGATGTTTTTCGAAAAATTCCACATGGTATCAAAGATGATTAGACCGAGATTGCTCTCTTGGTGAAGAGGGAGTTGGATATTTCAATTGTTTTGTACCTAGGAGTGGTGTTTGAGCTAGTACAAGTTAATTGGGTGTGATACCTTAGGACGCTTGGGAGAAGCGCTTAAACCCTTGAGGGATTGTTCCACTTTGTTTGTTGTTGATTTTGGTTTGAGGTGTGCTTCAAAGGTGCATGACATGTGTGCCTTTGACAGTGTGATAGGTTGCATGGTGCTTCCAATTTCATACCTTGTAAGTTTTAAGTCACAAATGCTTTTGGAGGAAGCTAAGATTTGGAAAGATGTTGAGAAAGAGATAGTTGCACCGATTGATCCTATACTATTAGTCATTCATGTTAAGAAAGTGTCCAAGGTGTTACCATTCAAACTGGCAGGCTACATTGCAGCCTCAACTATAGATCATGCTAGTGAATAGCAATCATTGGAGAGACTTGAACCACTGTCACCCTATCCCACTCTCTCAACTTCTGCGGGAATTAATGTTATCCCAAGGGGAGAGCCCTTTTAATACGCCTGCCAACACAATTGTACAAATACCTCCCACAACCTTAGTAGCCAGATCAGTGCCTTTAATGGAGTTTAATAGAGAATGAAGAAAACATAACAGATATGAGAGGAGGTTAATTTAGTGAACAATTTGCAAACATTCTATCGCAATGGAATTCATTGTGAAGGTAACCAAGTATGATATATATGTCAGATCAAATGGTACAGTGCTAGTTCAAGATTAAGCCAATACAATAAGTGTGTATATTAAAAAAACTCAACACTCCATAATGACTACTTGATCAGTTAGTGTCCAATATTAATCATTTATGTGTCACTGTAATTAGCATAAGTCAACATTATTTCTCTGCAGTCAGCAATAACAAGTTTAAGCTATGATATAAGGTCTGAAATGGGGTTGTTCTTAGTGCATTTTTTCACCATTTGCAGCAACAATAAGTATAATAGTCATCATGAGTACTTACTAATTCAAAAAATGATAGTTCTGTTGTGCAAAATCTGCAATATTGAACCAGTTAGACAGCCTGAAACATTACACAGTGTATACAATCCTAAAGGGAGTCCCAAAGGTTCAGGAAACCTCGCTCAAGGAGGAATGACAACCTCAGAAACAGGCTGAGGTACACTTGCACCAGTCATTTCAAACCTTCGCTGCCCTAACAGTCAACAGTAACAACAGCATGTGTATGGTCTAAATCAACCCTCAAGATGTCTTTTAAGTGCTCAGAACAGCTTGTTTAGGTGCAAAAGACAACCCCTCAAGGAGGCCGAACTTGTTTGACCACTTAGATTTGACAAAGCCTAAACCCTAACAACTGTAGCAGGGTTTGGCCTAGGTTTTTCATGCTTCTCAACAGGCCAACTGAGACGCCTTCAATAATTTGTGGAGAAAACACTAGGGCACAACCCTAGTGGGTTTAAGTTTGACAAATTTTGAATACTTTTAGAGTTTGGAATTTTGGGGGTTTTAGGGCTTTATGAACTTCTGAGTTTGTTTTTAAGGTTTTAGGGTTTTAAAAATGCAGCCTAATCTATCCTAAGCTAATATACAATGCAATTACATATTAGACATATGAATTGCTTGAGATTTTGAGTAGAAGAATTGACAAGATAGGGTTTTAAGGTATCCCCTCAATCCCTAGGGCATGAGGGATCTATGATCAACGTCCCTCCTGAAATGACTCTCTAGGCTTTGCAAACTAGGACATCCACCAACAACCTCTTGGGTTCGTTGAGGGAGCCTAATTAAGGCAAAAGACAGAGATCCAAGGCCCAAACAAGAGAAAACTCCTTCAAGAGGAGGTTTTCCACCATACAAAGTTGACAAAACGTTGGTAAGAAGCCCTAATTCAGAAAAAAATGCAGCATTAACACCACCATTTAATCCATAAACAAGCATGAACTCACCAACTTTTAGCAAATGAATGATCAAGAAGAAGCCCTAGATCCTCCATGTGCTTGTGTTAGTCCAACAATGCTAGCATCAACCTTGCATGTGTAAAAAACCCTAAAATTTATCTTTCATTTCACCATCAAACCAAAAAACAACATTCCAAGAGGTGTGCATCACATAGAGAGCCCAACAATTGAGAGAAAGAGAGTAATATTAATGATTTGAACCCATGTCTTGTGATTTACAATGAATGAGATAGGTAATATAATCAGAGAAATGGCTTCACTTGACAAAGGAGTGAGCCAGGGGGGGGACTTCATGCCCCACTAACCCCAAAGTGCTAAAAGTCCCTCAACGCCCCCCCTCCAAGGCACTGTATGCTCACTGGTGTGCTTTAGCTGCATGAATGGCACTTTGGGCTGGAGGCATTAGAGGAGGGGTCTCTAGAAGTTGGAAAAGGTCAAAGTGGGTGCCAAAAGGTGTGCTAGGAGGAGACAACAATCCTTTACAAAGCGCAAACACCTCTACAAGTCAATAACTAGGATGGGCATGTGCCCCAGTGGATCACCCCAGAAGCCCTCATAGTATCTTTTTTGTTGGATATGATGAGACTTATACAAAGTACAAGATCTACATTCCAACACAATAGAAGACTAGTGTGAGTTTAGATGTAAAGCTTGATGAGGATGTGTGGTCCTCTAGTTCACAAGTATCTCCTTCAAATATTAAAGAGAGTAATGAGGTTGTTTCTAGATGTTGATTCAGACATTAGAGAAGAACTAGATCCAAGTATGAATGTGGTAAGCTTGGGGGTGGATGTGCCCTCACCTTCTACTCAACACACAAGAAGTTGAGATGGATTACTCGAACATTTGCATGATGTAAAGGACTGTGTAGGAGGGCCTTGATCTTCAATGGGGGTAAGTATACCTCCAAGGAGATATGCTAACCATATTGCATTGGCTACTTCCATTTGTGAACCTTCTAATGGTTTCGAGGAGGTAAGGTGTGATGCATTGAAGAAGTATGATGCTTGGGGGGCAATTTACCAGGAGCTAATGGTCGATTTTGAGACTGCAATGGATTTAAATTTGCAAATTGTATGTTTGGTTGAGTTACAGAGGGAGCAAATTGGTGTTTCTAAGAACACTTTCCTAAAGAGAGTGTTAACTTTTGAGGTTACTTTGAAAGTGTTTACACCATGCTTGAGGGTGATTCATGTGATGTAGGGTGCATGGTGTATGGATGACCCTTAGATGTTCCACGATGGACATAAACATTGGAATTGGCTTGCTCATCAATATATAGACCTTATATTGATGCAAATGTGGCACACTTTGCGCATCAAAGATCTAGAAAGTGTGATGCCATTCTTCGTGATGGCCACATGGAGAGTGGGTTGTTTGCTTGGAAGAAAATTCACCTTGGAGAAGCATTAGACGTCCTATAGGAGGTCGTTGAGCCCTAGATGGCATTGGAACACTTGGTTGCTTGCATGGAGGGTTGTACTTGAAAAGGATGCTTGGGTTTAGTGATCATGTAGGTGGGATGGACCTAGAGGTACACATGACTTAGGAAGTGTGTTGGAGCTTTGAAGGCCTTTCAAGGAGGTGTGTTGGAGCTTTCAAGACCTTTGGAGGAGCATTGGACCTCGCTTGAGTAGCATTCAACTTTGTAGCCTTACTTGTTGGACGTGCATGGCTTGGCTCTTAAAATGTGTCACCTAAAGTTGTAACCCTCCACATGTGAACGTATCTTGTATAGAATTAGGTTGCTTATAGTGGACTGGGTAAACTTTGTATTGTTGGCCTTCCTCACCTCTCGTAAAGTAGAGTGAGTCGTAAGTGGCGTGGACCCAAAGGTACACATGGCTTAAAAGGTGTGTACGAGGCTTGAAGGCCTTTAGAGGAATGTTGGATATGCATGCCTTGGCACTTGACATGTGTCACCTAAAGTTGCAATACTTCACGTGTGGACCTATCTCATGTAGAATTCAATTGCTTATAGTGGACTAGGTCCAGATTGTATTGTTTCCCTCCCTCGCCACTCATATAAATAGAAATAGAAGTCATATGATCATACTTGTTCACTCTTGTACTCACATGCTTGAGTTAGAGATGTCAAAGTATGGTGAAATTAGTCTACCTGTAATCTTCATGTGTATTTGCTCTTTGTCTTATGTTCCAAAGACCTTAGAGGAATTTTAAGAAAAAACTATTGTTTGGGTTTCACCATAAGGAGACAAAGAACATTGGGGTTTGTGAGATAACCTAGAGAGGCAAAGATATTTATCTTCTAGCTCTTGTGAGGAAAAAACTAAGCTTTTGTGGCATTTGAAAAGCCTTGTGGCAATTACTATGGTCACTATGGAGGAGAAGAGTAGGAGTTGTCTTGTACACTTGGGGAAAGCAAGTATAGGTCCCCAGGAGGACTTACCAATGATGATACTAACTTGCTACGGATCTTTGGTGGAGTGTCCAACTTTCATTATGAGTGATTCTCAACTAGGAGTATTGTTGACATGAGGTTGTCATTTAAAATTTCACGAAGTGCAAAGTTGAATGTCCCATAGTTTCAAACTTGATCGCAATAGTGGTGAAACCAATAATGGATAATGTCACATTCAAGGTTAGAGTGGAAACATTCTACAATTTATGAAAATTTGCCACTTGGCTGCCTAGTTTTTGGGGATTTGACCCACATTTTGGTAATCCAATAGATGGAACAAAAAGACTTAAAGGTATTAGATCTATGAAGCAATACTTGAAGTGTGTAAATCCTATGCACTACAACAGCACACATAAAATTTGAATTGAGCTCGACATTGGAATGTTCACATGGAACTGGTCATGTTTACCCACACTCATATTTTACCCCTGATCATGTAATAAAAATAAAGAAGTGACCTCGCTTGAAGTTTGAACAAGTGACCTCATATTTGCAACAGGAAAGTAGACAAAGTCATTATACCAAACAATTTAACTAACTCTTTACAAAAGGCACAGATTTTCATAATAAAAATTTAACAAAGGAGCTTTGGAGCAACAGCTGGAACATCTTGATAACTTTGAATTTGAACAAATTGTTAACTGAAAAATGGAGATCGCAACAACTAGAATTGAATTTTAGAAAACAGGGTAACCAGTGTCTTAGCATAACTTATTCTGAAAATAAAATAGAAAATTGCAGCATTACTTCAAAATCTACACAAAACTTATAATCCCAACTGCCAAGCTAATCACAAGTGAAAATAGACTTCAATAAATCTTTGTTTGGATTCTCATTAGCAGAAGACTAGACTTGTTTACACAGCATATCCATAATCTCCTTCACATATGCTCTCTCTTTATTATATGGATTTCTATCTCAATATATACTATTTCTAAGGAACTAGAATGCTCCAGCTCAATACAAAGGAGAGTGAAGATTCCAAAATATTCATTTACAATAAGAAGACCAAAATGGTAGTCAACAAAAGCACAGTGGCCTGACCTTGGTAATTAAAACAGTAATCATGTCTGTGGGCCACTAAAATATTTGGAAGCATTGTGAGACAAATTATTTTTTGCTAAACAATGAAATTTTCACTTTCATACACATGCTTGAAAGACACTTCTCTTTTGCAAAGACCATGTTCTTTGCAAAACTTAAAAGTTATATATTCAAGTTTTGTGTTTGTATATACAGGGTATATGTGCCAGTAAAAATTACTTATGCCGTGACTACAGTGAGAAATCAAACTCTAACTAAATTTTGGTCCAGCTAGAGTTACCAGGAATTTAAGATAATTTCAAACTCTAACCAAATTTTGGTTTGATCAGGTTTAGGATATCCAGCTAGAGTTACCAGCAATTTAAGACAATTTGAAATTGTCTTTAATTACCGCTAACTCTAGCTGGAGGCCTGAAATTGTCAAAGACAGCTCTGTAATGGTCTTAGATACATACAAAATGGGCAAAGCCAGAAAAACCACCAGCAACTGGCCAGAATTGACCCAAAACTAGCCAAAAAACCACTGAGCTCCTTCATGGCACGAAAACAAAAAGGAAAAAAAGTGAATGCAGTATGACCCGGTAGCTCCATCCTATAAATTACTGGTAACTCTAGCTGGAAGACTGAAACCTTGGTGACATGTAATGAAGTGATAGATGGAATGTCGTCATCTTTATCTATTCATTGATTTATAGCTATATATCCCACCCTTTTTTATTCAAAATAGGGGCTGCCGCTGGCAGCCTTGAGCGATATGAGTTATGAGCATGATGTTTATCGCCACTTCATAGTGGAGTAGCTTTGGAACGAAGGAAATGGATGAGGAGCACATGGTTTTTTTAACTTATATATCGCATCTTTAGGCATAATAAGAACTTACTGCTCGGCAGTCTTGAACGATTATAATTAATTGGGGGGGTTTTCCTAGTCACTTTTAGTGCATAGTGGGCATCTTGTTTCCAAGCTATTTAGTCTTTCCATGGCAAGTGGCTTAGCAAGTAGTGGATCTTCTGATCAGGCACATCCGACTCTGTTAACAGACCCAAGCCAACAAACACTGGTCCTGAAGGACCTGCTAAACCTAGATTTCCTTGGGCCAGCTAACCATCTTAATCTACCATCCTTTATTATAGAAGCGATCCATTTGGAGTTGAAAGCAACCCATACTACCTCTAACTTATATATCGCTCAAGGCTGCTGGCAATGGAAAAACAAATGACCGATGGGCGTATCTATAGGCAAGACCAGGAACATGCAATTGTCTAAGAAAGGTCTGTAATGGTCTTAGATAGTAACCTACAAAATGGGCAAAGCCAGAACTAAAACCACCAGCTACTGGCAAGACTTGTGACTGAAACTAGCCAAAAGCCAAAGAACTCTTTCATGGCAAGAAAACAAAAAAGAAATAAAGTGGATGCAGTATGACCCAGTATCTCCATCCTATTAAGCATAATAGGGTGGGGTATGTAAAGCAAAGAGAAAAAAGTGGATGCAGTATGACCCAGTAGCTCAATCCTATAAATTACTGGTCACTCTAGCCGGAAGCCTGAAATTGTCTAAGACAGCTCTGTAATGGTCTTAGATAGTAATCTACAAAATAGGGAAAGCCAGAACTAAAAGCACCAGGAGCTGGCCAGAATTGACCTAAAACTAGCCAAAATGCCACAGAGCTCCTTCATGTGAAGAAACGAAAAGGAAAAAAAGTGGATGCATCATGACCCAGTAGCTCCATCCTATAAGCATATTAAGGTGGGGCATGTAATGCAATACAGTCTCATTGTGAGTTGCGTTGCCAAAGAAAAACTGTACTTAACTGCAATGGTGCACCCTCAGAGATTTGAATTTTCAAGTTTTACATTTCATACATAGATACCCTTTGCTTATCAAATTCTATCATTCCATATACAGATTTTAAATTGCACTTCCGACCATAAAGTCCCTTATGCCATGCTTCCACTACCAGCAGTATAATTCTAAATATTTATAATTTTTTAATGTTAATTCAGGTTTCTTTTCTATAATTGAAGAGTGATCCATCGTATATACAGAATCCAAGAACTTAACCTTGTCTTCCATGGATTTGCATTGCCAAACGGTTTCTAGTCTTTTGAGAAGGGTTAAGATAACAACAGTGAATTTTGAAATTATTAACAATTAGAGGATAAAGCAATTGCATTCAAGGTACCAAAAAGATTTTCAAGCGCATGTATAAGTGAGCTCAGTTGTTTCCTACTAAAAACACACAACAAACTCATTACTCTGGCTGGAAGAGAAAATGCAGCGTTAAGAATACAATTGATGTGATGATAAAGACAACTAATAGTTTAATAAAAAGCTTCGGTCTGGCTTTTTCACTTCCATTGCCCCCCTCATCTATTAAGAGGAGTCTTTCTTAGCTGCTTCCTCAAATGTCTCACCTTCAACAAGCTCCGGTACATCATCATCATCATCTCCTCCTCCCTGTGCAGGATTTGTTTCCTGCCTTTGAAACTGCTGCGCAAGCTTCCTCAAATTGGCAAAACTCTCTGGTCCTGCATTCAATATTCCAGTTAACCTTAAGTAGGATTAAATAAAAGAATAGTTAAATGGACACTGTAATTTCTTATATAGAGAAATGTAATTTCAAGCATTATGAAATGTGCGCTTGCATACCAAGCTGGTTGATGATACCAGGGAAAAGATCTTGAAGTTCTGAAGCAACAATACGAAAACAATAACATCAGTTTATGAGGCAGGAAAAATTGACCATTATCAATCAAGAGAATGGATGCTTTGGACCTTTGTAATATCTAGTAGAGAAATATGGGGAATGTTAAGAGACCAGCACACATTCAAGCTACTATTATCACACAGAAATAACTGGGGATTAAGAAGTCTAAAGTTTAGATTCTGAGAGTTTACTTTTTATTTGCGACGACCCACTAACCACCCATGTGTTGGCAGCAATAGATGCCTGGACTGTGAACAACCATATAAACAGAATGACTAGTAATTAGAGAATGTTTACAAACCAAAATATTCATCATCAAACACTTTGCTAAATTTATATTTGGGACATCACCTATCGGCAACAAATAGCTGACATAGGCAAAATGAAAAAACAATTGAGGGAATAGTCTGCAAACAGTATAAACAAGTATGTCTGAATTAACTAAAACATCTTAAACCAGATCAAGGCATTACCCTTTGGCATAACAAAATGAATAACATGGTCATCCTTAAAAATATTGACTTCTTCAATAGCAGGAATGTTATTCACGCCTATCCTTTTCAAGGTACTTTGGAGTCTCTTGTCATCTGACGTGGCAGTCTTGTGAATTGTCTTCTTTTTCCTGTGTAGACAAGAAAGCATTCAAGGCTCTTTCACAGTTTAATACAAGATAGAAATATAAGACATTGCAACATATGAGATTAAAAATAAAATATTTCAAGCTTAAAAGTAAAACACATGATCTTTTCGAATAATTCAACTGCATATCAGTTATGGTAAGTTTTGCCTTCTTAAGGAGAGAAGCTTATGATTGGATCTGATGAGTGTTATTTGAAAAACTTGTAAAAGTCACGACTAAGAACAAAACAATCACCTTCGCATTGTACCCTTTCCGCCAGTGCGGACTGCACCAGCCATCTTCATGAGTTTCTCCCTGTCCATCTGAGGTTCCATACATAAATTGTGTGATCAGACATGCCCATCATTTGCAGGTGGAAGATATGCACGAGAAAAAGACACAAGATTATGACAATTTTTGTAACAATATTTTAGAAAACTTAGAAATAGATTACCCTTAGAACAAAAACATTACTTGAATGGAATCTATTTGGTGTTATAAAAAACAAAGCAGCCAAGAGCATTGCAGAAATAGACGTTAATATAAGACCAACAATTAAATACACGGCAAACTAAGAAGGAAACAGCAGCACAAAAGGTACAGACCGAGGTTAGAGTGGACAAAACCACCAATAGGGTAAACAATAACTCCACTTTCAACAGTGCATTAATTTCCCGTGTCAGAAACCATACAAAGAACTACACTTATAACATGAAACTGATCGTTCAGTTCTAACAGAAAGGACACTTAACTGCCAAAAGACAAGTGCATACATGTAACTCCTGCATCAGTTTCAGACGTCCACTTGTGCTCACAACAAGTAGGCCTAATATAACAATCCCCATAGCAAAGTTTTCCTCTGCTCCTCAGCTACAAATGCTCCCCCAGAAGTACAAGACTACCTCCTGTGTCAATAAGCTGTAAATTATATGGTCATTCTTGACCCAAACTGAACTTTACCAGGCCACCTAGAACCCACATCCAACACATGACAACCCTAACAAGGGAACAACCTCCGGTCAATATAATCATTAGCAGTTCTGGAGCTTAACCAGTGCTACCAACACACTCACTCCCTACTAACACATGAACAAATCAATATTTATACATACCAGTCTGCGACTTACGGTCATATACCATTTTACATCTAATACAACTACACGAATTCACAAAGGTGAACACCCACATGCCACCATAGGTCTTATAATCATATAGCATTTTACATCTCCTACAACTACACGAACTTACAAATGTGACTAACACCTTGGTGTACGACAATCCAAGCTCTTTCCAAGGATCCCTATTTAAGCATCCCCATCACACTTTCCAATATCTACGCATCACTTGAGTATCTCTTAGCCATGACATATTACTCTTACACAACCCAAGGAAAAGCATTTCAAGATAGTTCCAACAATCACCATAAGTGATCTTGCCCCGAGTTTCTCTCACACGATAAGTTATTGCGCACTTACATGAGCTTTCCCATTGCAAGCAATCTACTACCTATATGAAAAAACAAGTTGTGATCACTTGCAGGATTTCTTTTACGCACATTCTCTGCTCCGCCAGCTCTCCCAACGCCCCAAGCTCTTTTGCGGCTCCTTTACTCGAGCCTCCTGTGACTCCATTCGTGCCCCCACCGCGACCTTGCTGGAACCCTTCTCCCTTTGCCCATGTCGCATCCTTGCAGGAGCACTTCTCCCTCCACCCCCCACTGTCAAAGCCCTTCTCCTATTACCCCCGTGGTGACCCAGCTAGAGCCATCATGACTCTGCTAACCCTGTTGGAACAAACCAAGTTTTTAACAAACACATCTAGTTTTGTGGGGGCTAGTTTCATGGGTTCCTAATCGCCCATCACTCTTCACAATACATGTTCAGCTATGACCAGTTAACTCAGGCAGGAGTTTAATGGAGAAACCCATATAGACCAGCAGCTTCGACAACAGGGAACAATTTGAATATCTTAAAAACTGTACCAACAATCAAGGAACACTTCATAGTTCCACTGATGTGGCCTTGGAATCTGATTTCTCTTACTAGACATCCCAAATTAAACTTCCTATGCAATGGATGGAGGCCCTCAAAACCAAAAACAACAAGCTTCACACCAAGAGGCAATAGGCCAAACAAGAATTGTGAGCTCTTTTGATGAGTAGTCGAGGTTGAATCATAAAATTCATCCCTCAAGAATTTATTAAGTGCAAAGCAAATTCAAGAAGCCCTCCAACCCCCAAATGATACCTTACATGTTGAAATTATTGACCTTAAAACCAAGCATGAAGAGATCCGTACTTCATGGGCAGAGGTTGTTGGGGGGTTGACAAAGCCCCGCCCCCTCTTGCTGCAGTTGAGGGGCAAGACAATGGAGGAACGTAGTAGGCGAGCTCAAGAACTAAACTTGAAGGTTGGGGGCCTACCCTCACCCTCTCCTTCACCAAGCCCCATGCAAATGGGTGCCACATTTCTTCGTGATTACCTCGAGCTCCCTAACATCCCTCTTGAGAGAGCCTGGTTCAATCATGACTCTACACTCTTCATTCAATTCAAATCAACTAGGAACAAGCTTCAAGCTCTCAGAGCCAAGCAGCGATTGTTCTCCCTACCCAGTTAGATTTTCCTATATCTCAACCTCACCAAATCCCAAGTTGCAAAGTTGACACACTCCAGGGTGTTAGTCACAGCAGCAAGACGAGCAAGTAAATGGGAGATCATCAAAGATCTTCACGCCATTATTTAGATTTCCCCACCACTAGGGTATCCTCGGCCTGGATTCTCTAAATGAATAGCACAATTGAGGCGTAGACAATGTGTAGGGATTTTAGTGGGATGTTAAAATGGGAATGAGTCACTGTGGTCTTCATAGGCATGTTGCACGATGCTCTTGGTTCATGTGATCTCCTTTTTATTACTAAAACCCATGAGAGCCCGGTCAAGCCACTTCCAGGCATAACAGGTCATCACTGGTTTTCTACCTGTCAACAAGAAACTTGATCCTCTAGAGGGGTCAAAGACTCGGGTGGGGTAGCTTGTTTGGTCAGAGACTTCCTTCAAAGCAAGGTCTCTTTAGTATCATTAGATGAGCTTGCCAAGTTTATGTGGGCTCAACTTAGTGGTCTACTTATTCTCCCCAAAAATCTCTACATAAAGATCTGCTACTTCCCCCAACCCCGTCTCAGTTTGTTGTCCATAGCGATTTCAATGACAGCCTATACCAAAATATATATCCTGGCATCATTCAATACTCAATGTTGTGGAAGGTCATCCTTTTGGGAAATTTCAACGCCCGCACTAGAGCCCTTCAAGTCACACTTCACGATCGCTTTGAGGATGTGTTCTATATTCGAGAGATCGATCTAGCTTCAGTGGGACTTCGTTAGCTATCAGATGATGCTTTGAGGCCTTATACAAGGTATGGCAAATACTTCCTTCGGCTTGGAGAATTCCATCAGCTTCTAATCCTCAACGACCTCCCCTACTTCCCAGATTCTCATTTCTTCACTTGACAACCTCATGGTGAAGGTGCAAGTGTGGTAGATTATATCCTCTCCAGTCAAGGACTTCTCCCCTTTATTCACCACTTTTTAGTAACCCCCATCCCATTGGCCGACCATGCCCTTCTCTCATTTTCCCTCCAGGTTATCAGCCCCCCACCCCTCTTCCTCCAAACCCACCTCAAACCATTAACCATTTTGGCGAGGGGGAACCCAACACCTTTACTTCCACCCTCTGTCTTGCTTCGCATCCCTCAAGTCTGCTTTCGCCAAGTACACCTATCTTTCATCAATTATTTGGGAAGTTGCCCTTAAATCCTACCCCCACACCACCTGATCCACCTCCCTCTCCCAAAAAATTAGGTCCTACCCCATGAATCAATGGTATGATCTGGATTGTAAAACTCTCCACACTAAGCTACAACACACCTTCACTCATGTTCACCCCTCCCTCCCCAATCTTAAAGCTTCCTATAGTTGCCTCCTCCAACACAAGAAATGCCCCTTCATTTCCCATAAGAGATGTGAGTTGAGTGCTTCCCTTGTCCACTCTCCCAAAAAAATTTGGCATACCATTTTCCCTCGCAACACCTGTCTCCCACCTGCTCTTGATCCAAAATGCTTGTTCTCCCATACCTCCTCCCTCTATGATATCCTGGGCAACCCCTTATCCAGGTCACCTCCCACCTTGCTCCTGTTACTTATTTACTTATCGTAAAATATGGGAAGTATATGCCATGAGCTCCAACAAAGCAACGAACGAGGAGGGGTTACAGATTGAACTCTTCAAGCATGGCCTCCACGCTATGGACAATCACTTGATCGATCTATTCAACCACGTTGTCTGTATAGGTATTCCAAACTCTTGGGCACATCATATGATCCACTTGATTCACAAATCGAGAACTAATGCAAATCCCAACAACTACAGAACGATCATGGTTGGCCACACATTTTGAAAACTCTATGCTACAGTTTTCCATGTGCATCTTTCTGAGGAGCTTAAGCAGAGACACCTTCGAGCAAGTGGACACACTAGATTTAGACCGACATACCAAACCACTGATCACATTCTTATGCTCTGGGCCATCATTGAGGAGGCCCATTATCACTCTTCAAAAGTTTAGTTGCTTTGTTGACTTTCAAAAAGCATTTGACTCAGTCTCCAGAGAGGCACTAATCCAAAGGCTCAAAGACATAGGCATTTCCTAGACTCTTATGACTAGTTGACTACCATCATGCAATTATATGATATAGTTTTGGGTCGTCTTCACACTGTTCATAGGGTATCTAACTTCATTAGGAGTACTATTGGGGTTAAGCAAGGATGTCCTACATCCACTACTTTGTTTGGGATCTACATTGACAAGCAAGAATCTTTCTTGCAGGAGCACATTCAAGCCAGAGATGGATGCCTCCTCCATCAGGTCTTGATCTCTATTCTTCTCTTCACTGATGATGTTATCCTCTTGGCATCATCTCATAAGGGTTTGCAGAGACGGCTAGATGCATTGACCCTTTTTCTATGATCTTCATCAGTTAATAATCAACTTGGGTAAAACCAAGGTCATGGTCTTTAATAGGTCAATGAAGCTCCTCTCGAACCTTCGCTTTTTTTAGAGGGGAGGGGATCGAGATCACTTGCTCCTACACTTATTTGGGGGTGCAATTCACTCAGCCTCATTTCTGTTTGAGGCATGCCCTTCAACCCCGTGTCAACAAGGGGTATGGATCCTTAGCACTTCTTGAATGATAGTGTTTTAGACATCATTTTTAGGACATCTAGTCCAAGATGTCTCTCATGGACACTCTCATATGACCTAAAGTTCTTCACGACTCAGAGGATTGGGAACCTTGTCTACTTGACTCTAATTGGGCCTCTATAGAGCGAGTGCACATCCTTCTCCTTTGTTTCATCATCAAATGCAAACACACAATACCTCAGTGCCTCATACTTGTGGAGTTTGGTGCCCGACCCTTTCAGCTTAAGAAAGTGTTCCGCCTAGTCTCATTCTTACACTGCATTCAAAGCTTAGCAAACTCGACGTAGCGATGAGACTGCTACCCGTATTTGGCCTACTGATCATTCGAGCCCATTGCCTCTGCTAGCCCTTCAGGTCGCATTTGATATTTGCTATGCAGGATTTTTGGCTCTTTTGAAGTCGATTGGTATCACAATAGACCGACTTCCTCCTTTTCGATATTCTCTAGATGCGCCTGGCCACCTCTTGCCTACCAAGCAAGAGTTGAACAAAATCACTCTGGATGATATCTATAAGCAGTATGTGCAAGTCACTTGGATCAACCCTCCAAGCGTGTTACGTCCAAAGATGACCCTTTTATGCTGAGCATTTCAAGGATCCAAGGGGCGAACTCATTGTTCAGCCCCACTACACATTCCACCCTTGGGCACATGCTCTTCGTATTCCTTTAAGGCAGTTCAGAGTGCTTTCCCACCGTCTTAGGATTGATAAAGATCACTAGACTGACCAATTAGACAGGATCTACCAAGTGTGCCACCTTCAAGAGATTGAGAGAGAAGCGCACTTCATCTTTCGTTGTCCCATATACTACAAGATCCACGGATAGTTCCATTGTCTTTTTAGAGAGCTTCTTCTTAGGGAGCTTCAAACCCTGACCAGTTTCTTTCAATACCCCAACTAGAGATGTCTGGCCTTGTATTTGCAAGAGGCCCTCCAGCTCCACTCTCTCATCCTCTAGTCACATTCTTCTACTAGAGTAGTCTCCAGCCAACAAATTACTTCCTTTTTTACAATGCTCCCATCTTTGAGGGGTACCAAGAGGCAGATTGATGATGACACTTATTTCAACACCAAACCTATTAGAACATGAAGGATTTCCTCCTCTTTCGTCCAACCCCAACAACATAACAGTCTCGGCCTCATCCTAGCGATCAATCAATTTCTTTTAGGTCACAGAGGTAGGCACATTACTCCACGCAAAGACACATTAGCCCGTCTAGATCCTCTTCCAGCTCTTCCTCTGGACAATGTTCTATTATGCACTTCCTCCAATCAACCTCGGATGTTAGGAGAGATAGTTCCAACATAACATGATAGATGCACGCCATTTGTTTCACAAGTCCTGGATCTATTATCTCTGTACATCTCTCTCCTATATTGGCTCTCCATCTTTGGAGTTCAATATCTAGGTTTTAGGCATACTTTTCTTTTTGCATTTCATTTTTATAGGAGCTGCCTTGGTGCTCTCACTCTGTATTGACAGCTCGGTACCAAACAATCCCATTGACCTAGTTTTGTGGTCATTCATTAGACTTTAATAAAATTCTTTTATCTTAACTTATCTACAAAACAACTCATTGCAATCCCGCTCCATGAGAATGTCCACTAGACCCTCACTGGTGCCAACCTACATGTCCTCAACTTTGTTGCTCGAGACCGAACACAACACCAGTAGGGTCCTCAATCCAATATTCACCACCACAGGACTCCTCAATATGACCATGGGCCTTCTATGAGCTTGTCCACCGACAAAACTTGCCACGGGACCTATTAATCCATCGTCAACCTTTGAATGACCTTTGCACTACAAATTCACACATTCAAGTTATGGCTCCACAACAATGTTGCAATGGCATTGAGCTTGGTAGTCCCGCCAAACTTTTTCTCGATCAATTCACTCTATCAAGACATGGCATGCATGCCAAACACCTCCTCATAGGCAATCCAACCTTCTTCAACGTCACCTTTTGCTCCTCATTACTTCTATCAAGAGAGCTCAAGGGGATGGTCTTCCCAAACAACTTGAACCTCAAATGAAATCCTTTCACATCTACATGCCAATGTATACAGCACTTCACAGGTTTTTATCCTGCTAGCTAGCCTACTATGTAGTGCTCCGACCAACCAGCGATCAATGACAAAGATATGACAACAACGTTACACATCTATAAGGACACCCCCGATGTATGAAATTTCAAATTCAATTGTCTCACCACTATCAACAAAAACGTTGCCTTGACAACACTTCTTTCGATGTCAAAATTCCCACTTGTTCATAGAGAACAATGCCAAGGGCATAACCTACAAACCATGGCTTTGATACCACGTTAAAAATAATATAAACAACCAAGCACATCGCATAAATAAATGCCAATATGAGTCACAACACAAAAGGTGGACAACAAGGTAAAACCCAACCGGGTAAAATATATTCTATCCCCAATGTGTCAGAAACCATACAAAGGACTACATTTATAATATAAGACTCGAGAGAAATCGCTTCAATTCTATTACAGAGAGGACACTAAACCACCATAAGACAAGCACCATACAAGCAACTATTGCATCGATTTCACATGTCCATTTATTCTCACAACAAGAAAGTGTCATCTTTAACACTTGGCAACTTCACTGTTCAAAAGAGAAACCCTACAAAAGCCTAATCCATAAACCATTAGGCATTAAACTTATACATACATTGTAGCAAATTTGCAAGCATTCACTGCAATTTCCTAACGTATAACCTTAAGATGTGATATGTTCAGAGGCTGTTGTCTATGCATTCTGCGCTAAATAGGAGCAATTATCGTAATCCATTTCCTCTTGGGCGGATGGCCTTCCCCCATGATCTCAAGACCATTGTTACGCTTCCAGCCTAACAAGGTGCAAAAGATAGCTACATAGTAAATATTATCTTGCATATATCTCCTTCCCCAGTTGCTTGAGAATATATTTATTGGACAATAAAACATTGAACCACTGAACAGGAGTAACCAAGGCAAATACACATATAGCAACAATACATGTGGTAAACAAGTGGCTCTTTAAAATAATTAAACATTTAGTCGATGGCGCATTATTTCACTGGTGCATAAGAGAGTGTTAAGCTGTGTACCAGAGTTGCAAACTTGCTGTAGTCTGCCCTACCCAAATGGCATGAGTTTCAAAGGGATGAGTCTGGCTGTAAGTCTCGGGTAATATTGGCAAAAATAGATAACCCTAAGCCTTGACACAAAAGGAAGTGCTCTTTGCGGTGCAGCTCCTCAGGACATGCTGCCCACTTTCTTAAAATATCTAGATGGATGGCAACTCAACCGTCAATTACAATACCATCTGGTAACCATGAAAGACTCTACCAGATTTGAACCTGTGATATGTGATCTTTCCCCCCCTGGACTACCAGATTTGAACCTGTGATATGTGATCTCCCCCATCAGCAACATGCCTTGGGCAGATGGTTTTACCAGTTAAATTAACCCTTATAATTTTAAAGCATATATATATATATATATGTAGTGAGAGACACATGCTTTGAGAACAGGCTCGGCGATGCACGTTGGTAATCTGATATCAAGAGTCTAACCTTATCACCTCGATTATCATGCCTCTCCCCACATCTTGACAACCTATTTATTTCACAGATAGCAAATGGCAAATGAGCTCATAAAATACCTTAATTTTCATTTGATCAATAAATAGGATATGGGGATTCCTAATCTTGTCTCTATTAGTATTTTGAACATCAAAACTATTGAAAAATATCCAACATAACACAGAACCTCCAAGGCCCTCGTTATAATATTAAAAATATTAATATTATTAACAAGAAGCCCTCGTGATACTAGTAAAAAGATTAATATTATTAATAACAACAATACAGATAAAGCAATCCAAGGAAAAAAAAAAATACAGATAAAGCACTGCATATGTATACATTGTCATCCTTGGTATTACGTTCAAAAAAAGTGAGGTGCATTCTACACCACAGACAGAGCTCACCCGTCGAATCTGTGTGTGCACACACCTGTTTAAAGGTGCATTGAATCTAAATGGTGCTTTCTGTGTATTGAATATGGAGATTTTCACAGACCATCTAAACGCGTGTTTGATATAAACCTCGAGGTTATGGAGCTTGAGGTTAGGTTTGCACATCTTGAGTACAAGCCTCCTCGAACTTCGCAACCTCGGCGAGGAATACCAGACAAGGGGTTTGATGAGTTTGTGATAGTGAACAATTCAAGGAATTTTAGGGAAAAAAAAGCGCGAAGGGAAAAACAATTACCTGTCCCACCTAGGAAACAATAACCCATTAGCTGATTGATTGATGGGCTGAAGTTATTGATAGGAACATAAGAACTCTACAATTTCTGCAAAAATTTCACGCCTGGAAAAGTTTTTTGTTTTTTAAACCAATCTGCGAAGTGTTCCCCATCCCATCTAGAAGTATATACTTCAATCAAATTAATAAGAAAAAAAATACCATACCATACAACCAGGAAAACCCGAGGAAGAACTAGTTTGGTTTGAAAACCAGAAACCCCAGCAAACATTACATCATTATTATCAATAGAAATGCCAGGTGAAGAACTAGTTCATTCTGAAAACCAGAAACCCCAACAAGTATTACATTATTAATAGCAGAAACATACAATGAGAAAAAGGGATAAGGATGTACTACGATAGAATACCTTTGAAAATCGGCTTCGCTGCTGTTATTGTTGCTGTTGGTGGAGCAAACGAGTGGGATTATAAATTTCTGGCGCCTCCAAGCCAACTAAATATGTCGCGGCCGAAAACACGCTTCACTTTCATCACCTATTCTCCTGTCCCTCACCCCTTGAAAAAACTAAAATGATTGATTGATTGGATAAATAAAAGAGAACATATAGATTGGATGTTTCTCTAAGGATACTAGTTTTTTTTATAGGGGTGTGGCACATTAAAAAAAAACCATCAATTTTAATAATACATGTATCTTTTTATCAAGGGTGGAGATGTCTCCATGCACAACTATTCATGTCACATTGGAAATAATTTATTTTTTTCATTCAAAAATGAAAGTAACTTGTTATTATGAAATTAAAGTTATATCCAAAGGACATTATATACAAACTTTCCTTCATCAACATAACTAGAAAAACCTGAGAGCTAATCACTCACAGTTATGAGTTACAAAAGTACCAGAATAATAGCTAACCTCTAGCCACAAAGCACCAAAACTAGTATTAAGATTAATAGACAGAACAAAGACTAGACTAAAAACTTGCGGCCCTGAACAGGTTAAAACACATGATATGTGCCAGAATCAATGAGGTCACCCTCATAAAATTCCTCATAAAACATCACCCATCCATAATGCCCAACTCCCGCTTTGAAAGGATGTCGGCTTCCATATTTAAAGATCTAGCAATGTGATGGATGGATACTTGAGCAAAATAACATTTCAAATCCATAGTACTTGACATCTAGTCTTCCAACTTGAGATTTTGCAAAAGGGCACGGCCACTGCTCCAATCCACGATGCTTTTCGAATCCCCAAAAATATGTATTGACAGAAAGCCTCTGAGCTTCGCAAACCACATCAGCGCCTACAGGGCAATCAATTATGCCTGAGTATTTGTTCCCAATTAGGCCCTCATCCAAAGTTTGATTTGATGTTTGTATTTTATTTGAAGCAGCCCTCCAACACCAGATAAGCCCCTGTTAGCCGCACCATCAAAAAAACCCACCATTGGGAATTTGAACTTAAGTGAAGAGAGTGCGGAACTTACCTCCTCGTCATTCGAGATATTACCGCTCAACTCCACTATAGGTGCACCTTTGTTGATATAAGTTTTGTGACATGTGGATTTCTACATTTTCTTTACTAATAAATGTGAGATATATAAGGAGGAAAGAGAGCCTTTATAATAGAGACGATTGGATATTGAATTGGAAGTTGCAATGCATAAGAAACAATTTTTTCGTCCTTGACTCAAGTTTGATTCTCAAGGGAGGGTGTCTTTAGTATGTAAAACTAGAAATCCTCAAAGTGACATGTCCCAAGAGTGATAATCCATTAACTTTGTATCTCAAAACCTAATCTCGATAGATGTGAATAAATTCTAGTAATGGGATAGGGGGATTTTGAGGGAAATAAGGCCCTAGCTTCAATAAAAAAGTAAGGGGTGTTGTTTTCCAAAACAAACAAACATCTCTTTTAGTGCGGGTATTGGGTTTGAGGTTTAAAGGATAACTATTCCACCCAAATCATTTGAGAATTGCACACAAATCAAGGGGCTTACCAATTCTCTTCCTTTCTTTAAACATGCCATTTGAGTGGGGTATGGTGTGACAAGATTAAAACCCTGATATTCCATTGGCCTTACTAGTGAACCAAGGATTTTTTAGTAATATTAAAAAAAAATTAAAATATTTGAAACTAAATCCTTGAGCAAATGAGAGAGTAAGAAAGCATATAAACGTTAAGGTATGTTTCTTGAATTAGATTCATACAAACTTTATTCCTAATAACCCTTCTAGAAGCCTAGCTTGCAACTTGCTTTTATCGCCTACACCCCTTTTGCTATGGTAATGAATACTATAGGTTGCAAGGAGTATAATGGCGCTAAAACAAACGTACAACTATGTCATAAATGTATATAATTAGATGATGAGCTTAAGAGAACCCCAAATTTCATTAATGTTGATGAATTTAACACTACATGTACAAGTCTAAAGTAAGAATGTTTTGCTTGGGTATTTCACAAGGAAACTATGCTTTGAGAAAATGCTTAAGGCCCAAGTGTAGAATAAAAGGGAGCCTTGTTTTCTCCACACCTAGAAGCTTGAGATGTATAGTGTGGAAGACATCCACAAACCTAGGAGAGGGTTCGGAGTTACAAAATAGCTATGAATATGCAGAAAAATAGTTATGTTGTCAATTGACATACACATTCACAATTGAAACATCAACATGCCATAAGAAATCTTGTCCACCAATCGTGTAATTGCAATTAGCCAAACTTCTGAATTGTTTTAACCAACATCAGAGTTTCAAGTAATGATTGTAGATGGAGGTATAATGAATTGTTCAAGGAAGTGCCATAATATTAGGCTCACTATGGGAGAGCATTTATTGGACATTCCAATAAAGGCAAGGAAATTGAACTCAGAGGCATCTCAAGGAAACCCTCTAAAGTGATAAGCTCTAACAACATGACAAAATTGCTAAAAAGCGGACACCATGGTGTAATTCCACAATTATGCTCACTAGATGTTCAAACATCTAGACCTTCCATTCCCATGTCAACAAAGGATTGTGAAATCGATAAATCTCGTATGTATCTGTAAATTGTAGCAAGTTTCCCATTAAACAACCCATTGCAACAGATTTTCCACTAGATTTATTATTGTTTAATAAAAATTGGCAAATGTGCTTAGGCTATCTAATTGCATAAAAGAAGTAACAAAAAAAAACACATTCAACCATGAACGATTTGACACGAAGATTTACCCTGGAGAAACCCACTTTAAAAAAAACTCCAACAAGTGAAGGGCCTTAGTTGTGCTTTATTGATTCTTGTAATGAAAGAGAATACATATAAAAAAAGCCCTAACGAGTAAAGAATATTATGCACAAGACTTCGAACAACTATAACATTACCTTCCTTTGCCTCAACTTCCAATATTCATCCAAAATGAGAATAGGTTATCACACTCAAGCTAGCTTCATTCTTTATCTCCAGTTATTGGCATTGTCTCCAAAGATCCATTCGAAACATTATTCAAGATTCACTAAGAACTCTCCAATTATGAATATGTCAATCGTTCCCTTCTCTATGAACCCATTTTTCTTGTTATTGAAGGGCAGTTTATAAGTTGGGCAATGATTGTTTAATTCCATTTGAGACTCCTTGTATGCCCATTCATTTGGCATTCCAAATTCCAACTACTTCATTCACCCATACTAGCAGTTGTTTGTCTTCCCATCATATTGCATCATTTATCACAAAGCTATAGCATTCAATTGCATCAACAAGCTGTATGAGTGATGGTTCGTTTGGTCAAACCACATCATTTTGGCTAAAATAGATAGAACTCGCTACTTTCACATTCCTTCAAGTGAAATATGTGTTGCCTTTGTTCCAACCAACACAATACATCCTTAATCAAAATGATAGTGACCTCATTCACTTACAATGGTGCGAACTTGAGCAAATATCCTTCACTTTAATGGGTGTGAGTTACCTCATTCAAGTTGGTTTGGGCCTTCTTATTAATCCATGCAAGAAGCCTTTGAGTCCAACCATGCAAAAGACCTTTGAACTAATGAGCACGATTTCCCTTTAGCCCCATTGTTACAATTTTTCTTAAGAATGTGACATCCCTTTGTCTAAGTGGTTGTGACCACATTCACCTATGTTGATGCCATTGCCTTCAATCCAAGTGGTTACGTCCTGCCTTTGTTCCAAGGGACGTGACTTACCTCTCTCTAGTAGGTGAGACTAACCCTTATGTTATGGCCTTGGTGAGAGGCACCCCAGCCACTCTCCACATGTGGGCAAGCTTGGCATGGGGACTTGGCCCAAGACTCCGAGACGGGCACACTTGGAAAGGCGACTCAGCTTGGGAGCCCGAAGACCGTTCGGTTGGTATGCAAGAAGTTGGCATGGGGTGGGTGGCCACATCAGGTGGCACCACGCCCGAGCGCCTGGGCAGGCAAGCAAACCCAACAGAAGGCATTGTGGGCTTCAATAAAGTGGGCACATCAACATCACTACTTAGGAGCTCGGTGGAGGAGCACGCCAAGTGTGACAAGAGGGAACCAAAATGTGGGCATACATTGGTAGAGCGCGTCGGTCCGACAAGGAAGTGGGCTAGCACCCAAAATGATGTTGAACGACCAAGGTGTGAAGGCACAAGCGCATGTGGGCGACACTAGTAGGTGGACCCACAGACAAAACAAAGTGGACACCACGGGCATTGAGGAGGGCATTGGCTTGCAGTCGAGTGGGAGACCACATCTTGGGTTGCACCCACAACTCAAGCGTGCACTCCTATATAAGGCACGGTGGGAGAGTACAAGAAGCATTCAAGCATGGATCTTGGAAGGAAAAGTATGAACTCGGGCAAGGGCACACGACGCTAGAATCAGACTAAGACCTGGGCACGGTGCTAGACAAAGGGCAGACTGGTGTGACTTCAGGTGTAGAGACGAGAGCCTCAAGTGGCGTCCATGCGGTAGCATCAGGGGGAAACTTGGCAAGTAAGAAAGTGTAGTAAGCTAATTCTTGGGGCTTCTCGAGAGCACACCAGTGGGCACTCTCTTGGGGTGGTTTGTTTGTGGATGCCCCCATCTTGATGCAATATGTCTTGTATTATAAAAAGGTTTTAGGCACGCCCGACTTGGGATGTCGCCTTCATATCTCTTGTGTCTCTTTTTCTGTATTGTGGCTAAGTGTATAATTCAGTTAAGTGTTGGATGGTTAACATAATAACTGAATAATTGGCTAAGTAAGATAATTGCACAAGAGTAAAGTGTTGAGTGTTTCGCAAGAAAGCAGGTGTAGTCTTCCAGTCTCCTAACCCGGGTTGACTCGCCACCGACTGGGGGAGTTCCAGGCAGTGTCGCACGACCCACTAGAGGGAACGAAGCTTAGGCTTATGGGCTAGTTTGGTATAGACCTATGACACCTTATCTCCATGGGCGTGATCGTTCTCCCATTCCAAGAGTTGTGATATCCTTCCCCTAAATTGTTGTGAGTTCATTCAATTACAACAATGGAATTTACCTCATTTAGTTCAATGCGGTATCATTCCCTTCAAAGTTGTGATTGTTGACCGCTTCAACTTGTGTGACTAGAATGCACTCTCCACCAGTACCTTGAACCAAATGGATGTGATTTGGTCTTTTAACACTTGATATCACCCTTTTAAACATGGGGTAATCAATAACTCAATTAAGCACAATTACTTGCCTTGCCATTCCATTTCCATGATCCTTTTTAGATTACACCTCCCTAATCGGTAGGCTTTTGTATCCAAAATCCTTCGATGAAGAAGGTGATGGAAAAAATAATTGACATTGTCCTTCTAATACCATTTTTCCTTCTATGATAATTGTCCTTTTAGTCGAATCTATCATGTTTCTTGTTGCCCCTTATATGTAATATCAACCTTTGTTTGTAAATCCAAATCCTCCTCCAATTCAAGAGTACTCCATGTGAAATCTCCACCAATAGAAGCATGTAGCCTTCCTCCTCCTTGTCCAACATAGATGGTTCGAAGAGGAAAATATTTTCCAAATTCACTACCAAAAGCAATCACAAATATGTTGATAGGCTCAGTGGAAAGGCATTGTTGATAACTTATTCAACAATGTCAAAAGGTTCATAGCTTAGTAGCTTCATCTTCTTGGATGCTCCATGTAATCTCTCCTTATTGAGATATAGCCAAACTTTGTCTCTAACTTGAAGCGATTTGTCTAGTGTGAGTAATGGCAAAGCATATACTATGTTTGACTTCCTTCCAATCGCTTTTCACCTGTTGATGAATCTATTTAACTATGTCAATGAATATGCTTTTTCTTTCTTGCCTCCTCGTGCATCTATGGGGCCTTTTCATATTGTTTCCCATAAGCGACATCAAAATATGTTGGTGGAAGATAATCAAAACAAGCTCCAAAGGGTTTTTTTTGTGGAATAATGCATTGCGCAGCTACAAGTGTGTTGTATATAAACCAATAGCTCATCCCTAGTATTCATGTGCTTCCAATTGTGGCTTCTCAATAGTAGCACCACAATTTTGTTCACCACTTTTGTTTGTATACAATCTGTATGGGGATGGAAAGTTAGAGAGTGCTTCAATTTCTTGTCCATCCCCCCCCATTGTTGTCCAAAAGGTGCCCAAAAACATGGAGTATCAATAACATACAAAATGCAGGTAGTCCAAAAACATACCCATACATTTCCAAATAATAATTCAACTACTTCGTGATCTTTAATGGGCTTCTTGCATGGAATAAGCACACACATTTTATTGAATAAGTCCATGACTACAAATAAATTCATGCTCTTATCTCACCATTAGTACTCTTCTAATGAAGTTTCTAGAGATAATTTCCCATGGTTTGTTCAGGATTGACAAAGGCTTATAAACTCCAAGCTTCCTATTGATAGGTTTGTCAATACTACACATCACATAATTTTGTATGAACTTAGGAACTTACTCCTACATCTTTGGCTAACAGACACACCTCTATAAATTTTCCATGGTTTAACTAATGCCAAAGTGTCCAACAACTCTAGAAGTATGAACTTCTTGCATGAACAAAATCCTTCCATTACATGGGATGTAAAGCTTTCCCAACTTATACAACAATCTATCTTAAAGCTGGTATTCATTTTATCCAAGCTTAGATGTTGTATTATTTCACTATTGATATACAACTCCAAAATTAGCCTCATTCATGTACTCTTCTTCGTAAATTTCATGGGTGAATGGTTAAAGTTGCATTATCATGCCCATAGTCGAGATCTTCTTCTTGGGTGGTCTGAACAACATATTTGCTACCTTTTTAGTCACATCCTTCTTATACTTAACCATAAGGTGGAATTATTGTAGGAATCCGATCCAATTGTAATGCCTCACCTGTTGCAATCTGGTTAGAGTTTGTAAATACTGAAGAGGTTGGTGGTTGGCATGGGTCATAATCTCCTCGCTAAGTAGGTAATGCTTCAATTTCTCCATAGATTTCACTAACACATAGAGCTCTTGGTCATATGAGGGATATTTCAAAACAACATTGTGAAACAATTCGAAGTGATAATTGTTGGGTCTACCTTCTCGCATAAGGACAATGAACCTGGCGTACCCACTTGCATCAATCTCAATTTCAAATGACTGTTGCAAATCAGTGATTGTCAAGATCAATGCCTTCTTGATCTTTACTCCCCACCATTGGAAAGACCTCTATTGTTGTTTTCTTTGGTGAAAATTCCACTAGTTTATTGTGATTGCATGAACTGTAACAACAATTGCAAAAACATATGCAAATAATCTCTCTAAGTACTGTGTTTCCCCAATGAAGCTTCTCACTTATGTCACACTAATATGTGTGGGCCATGAACAATGGTTGATGGCCTTAATCCTCATTGGATCAATCTTCAATTCACCTCCACCATCACATATCCAAGCTAAACCAAGGACTATCTAGCAAACTTACATTTCTTCAAATTTGCCAATAACTGGTGTTTGTTTAGTTCCTCTACTACTCGTTTCAAATGAGAAACACGTTCTTACTATGTGGTAATGAAGATTAATATGGCACTTGGATATATAATTACAGAAGAATCAATAAATTGGATGAAGTACATCGTTAATCAAATGCATTAAAGGGGTTGGTGCATTATATAAATCAAAAGGCATAACTAACCATTCATATAGACATCGTCGTGTTTTGAAAGCACTCTTACAAGTGTCTTTTTCTTGAATCCGGACTTGGTGGTATCATGTGTAGCTTGGTGAAGTACTTTGCTTGTTGTAGTTGATTTAACAAGTCATCAATATGTGGCAATGGGTAATGGTTCATGATGATGATCTTGTTCAATGCACAATAGTCGATGCACATTCTCCACCTATTGTCCTTCCTGGGCACAATAATCGTCAGTGGTCCACAGGGCAAAGTGCTTGATCTTGTAAAAAAATACACCCTATCCCATCCTCCTCATAGATGTTGGTCTTTCCCCCATTGAGACTATGGCTATGACAAGGTACCTAATGCACAAGCACCAGATGACTAACATGAAAGACACTACACTTCCTAAGATTGCTTCAAATGCTAGTCAAAGCCACCTGCAATTTAAGAAGGGTTGGCATAAAAATGCCAAGTCATGGCTAAATCATTAGGTAATAGAGGAAGAGGTCACTTTGTAGAATATTGATACCATTAAAAATATAATCACATCTAAATAAAAAGAGAAATTGTGGTGCGACAAATAAATTGAGGATAAGAGAAAATAAGATACTATACAGAGGTCATTGACCATAATTTAAAATATTAAAAGTATCTTTTTGTTATTATAACTAGCATAAAAAAAAATCAACATTGCTAAAACAAGACAACTCTCACGAGTTCCATAGTGGGATATGGTGTTGGACAATTCCTCAAATATATGGGATGTAATAATTTGTCATCTTTGTGATACTAAGAAGGTTGACGATGAAAACCACTTTATCTTATAATGTCCTATGCACACCCACATTAGATCCCAATTTCAAAATATTTGTAACAATACCAGTATCCTAACCTTATAACTCAACATCAAAACTATGGAGATTCATGAAAGATTTTCTCCAATATTTTCAAGCATAAATATTAAATCCCAAAGCAAACAAATTAGTTCCTTACCATTTTTCTTAAGGTCCAATGGACCAAAGTTGTTCTAAGAAGACATTAACAATCATCATCGTCATATTATGTTGATGTTGTTCAATTCATAAAATGTAATATGTATGTTAATGATCAACACTATTCATGTCTTTTTTTAATAATTTTGATATTTGAGATGTGAAATAACGTTTAATTTATATGATTAATTTAATTTGGATTGTGATTACAAAAAAACATTCTTTTAATGCCATATAATGTTTAAAGATTATCAGAATTGATTTATTTTATTTTATTTTATTTCTTTTATTAAATCAAAATTTCAAAATTTATTCTTAAATATTTTATTAAATTTATTATTAATATTAATAAAATCAAAATTATGATAATTAAATCTAATAAAATAATTATTCTATAGTTATAAAGTCTTCCATAATAAATCATATAAACAATTTTAAATTATATTTGATTAACTTTTTAAATTAAGTTGTTTGATTTAATCTTTTATTAAATCATGAAATATTTCAAATTTGTATATTAAATATAAAAGAGAAAAAATTCACATTAATATTAATTTTATAAAAAAGATATAACATTTATATTGATTTAATGATTTATTAAAGAGTTTAAAGTTCCAAAATAATTTTTTCCTTAAAGATTTACAATAATTGTAAAGGGTTATTAACTTTATACCAAATATCATAATATAAAAAAAATGATTTTACTATTGTACTAATTATTTGGAAATATTCAAATTAAGGATAACTTTAATGCATAAATATATCCACTAAGTAAACATGTGAAATCAATGTTTACTTTTATTTTGTAATTAAAACTATGATAATTAGTAGTACATACACAATTAGTCAATTATAAAACATTGATATAAAATACTACATCATAATAAATGTTGAAATGAAAGATGTACATATTTGAATTCTGATTATATCTAGTACAAGCCATCAATCCTTATGCAACACATATAAGTAATAAAACACTTTGATTACAATGTTATGGTAAAAAATAAGACTCTTGTTTTCTCACATATTTGGAATATTTGCATGGATGAGAATAATCACACTAAATAAGCTCATATCATGATATCCATCTTTTTTAAGATCTAGATATGTATTGTGAAACTTAATACTATGTTTGAAGTTTTCTCACATATTTGGAATATTTGCATGGATGAGAATAATCACACTAAACAAGCTAATATCATGATACCCATCCTTTTTAAGATCTAGATATGTATTGTGAAACTTATTAAGATCTAGATATGTATTGTGAAACTTAATACTATGTTCGAAGTTTTCTCACATATTTGGAATATTTGCATGGATGAGAATAATCACACTAAACAAGCTAATATCATGATACCCATCCTTTTTAAGATCTAGATATGTATTGTGAAACTTAAGACTATGTTCGAAGCTATTGATGAATTTGGTTTTCTCATGCAACTTTCTCATGGTCTTCTAAATTCTGATGTGACATCTAAAAATTATCTATTATTATTATCAAGAATTGAAATGTGTATTAAAATATTGAAAGCCTCACAATTTAGGATTTTTGGGACTATTATTAATCTTTAATTCTAAATTATTAATTTCATAATTTTTTAATTTATAATCTACTTATTAAGTTATCATCATTATTAAAATGATATAAAATTGCCCGCAAAATCATTCTCAATCCTACCTTGTAAAAACATAAAAAATGATAACAATGTTTTCAAATTCATCCAGTCATCAAGCATACTTTATATAACAATAAAAGCTAATGTTTAGTTTGAAAACAAAGCAATAACAATGTCCACAAACTCATATTATCATATCATATAGATAATAATAACGATTTACTTTTACAACATATAATGTATTACAAGTAACATGAACAAGGAAGCACAGGTTAAAAATCTTGGCTTGAAAAATATAGAGAGGACCTTGGAAATTACAGCTTCTACCTTCAGCAAAATCATCTTTACTTATGTTTACAGAGAACTAAACGAGGCAGCCGATGCTCTCTCTAAAAAAAAAGGCCTTCTTCTGGTTGAAGGGAAGGTTCAGCTCACCTCAGTAATCATATTTCTGATTAAGTTGAACAATGGATCTTTTTGTAATGCGAAACCCATTTTTGGGCATTAGTTCATCCCTTTTTTTTCCCGCGAAAAAAACCATACTATTGATATTCACTTTTGAATCAAATAGTACATGATATCAGTATAAAATACTGTCTCCAAATCATCCTCCCATCTGGAGAGTGTTTCTGAAATTCAAAATATACAAAATGAGCCAAAAAATAGACAATGAAGTCCTTGTCATAACTTAACAAGATCAGTGAAGGAAATAACAAGTGCCAGAATCAATCAACTGATTCTCACAAAATTCTTCCCAATATATGTAATCATCCTCCCCCTCCAGAGCCTACTTAGAGAGAAGATCAGCCTGTGAGTTATGTTCTCTGAAGATGTGTTCCAAGGTGACCACCCCAAAACTATTGAGTTCTTTCTTCACTCTATTGCACCACTCAGTCAAATTCAAAATCTTAAGTTCAAACTCCCCCCTAGCCCATTTAATGGTAACTCTAGAGTCACCAAATATCTTAACATTCACCAAACCAAATACATTAGCCACTTTTGCACACACCATAACGCTAACAGTTCTGCCTTCATATTTGTACCTTTTCCACATTTCAGTTTGATTGTGAAATAGTAATCTTGACTGATATATATGACCCCTCCTGCTCCACAATTACCCAAGTTGGCTGCTCCATAAAAAAATAGTACAGGTTCAGTAACCACCAGATCAAATTTCCCAATGACCCTTTGCACCCGTGGCTTCAACTCCTTCTGGTAGTTCATATAATGGCTAATAACAGTATTATAAGATCCTTCCAACTATGGCCTGGAATCTTCAAAGGTAGCTTTGTTTCTCACCCCCCACACCACCCAACAAATGAAGACATGTAATGTCAAATGTTCTTTACAGTTCTGCATCCAATGTTTCAGACAATCTTCAACATTTTGGCCAATCCATCTTTCTTTAATATCAAAGATCTGATATATTTTCTCCCATAATTTTAAGGTAAAAGAATAATCAACAAACAGATGTGTAGCTGATTCAGTATTACATCTACACAAAATACATTGACTAGGGCCGATCCATCCCAAGGAGGAAAGATTATCCCAAGTCTTGAACCTGTCCTGCAACACAAACCAAAAAAAACATTTTAGTTTTTGTGGGAAGATACATCTCCTTTTGATAATACATCTATATGCAGTGCTGGCAGTCACTTCACTAGTTGCTTCATTTCCCCAGACAATCATGTCATCTTCTGTATTTAGGCGAATACCAGTAGCATTAAGGTCCTTCGTGTACAAATTCCATTCCTGAGCTAAATTTGTGGGCAAATGTAAGTCAACATCAGTACACCAATAGCCATTCCTCTTATATTCTGCAACAGAGTTCAAAGTATAACATCCGGTTGCTTTCAATGCATTTAAAATATTCATCCTTTATATATCGTGCAGGAATGCACCTGTAGTATTTATTCTCCGAATTTTATTATGAATGAAGAAGGGTACGATTTTTTCTTTGGAAAAAAAAAGTAATAAAATTGTTTCTGGTTTCTCACTCTAAATTGAATCATATTTTCCAAATGATTAAGTTATTTTTTTTTTTTTTTAAAATTATAACTTTGTTATAAAATATAATTACTTTTTTCAAAATCATATACATCCATAAAAATCTGTTCATAAACATTGTAAAAAAACATATACGAGGACCATCTTGCTAAGGATAGTCACATTACAACCTTGTCTTCAAAAAAGCATAGTAATATTCTGAAAATCTTTCCTTGTACTCTTTTGTTATATGTCACTGTACTGTGCTAACTTGAATACCTTTCTTAGATAATATATTTGCTTCAATATTGCATTCTCTGTAAATACGATAAAGGAAACTGTTTCCATTTGATTTTTCATACTCTTTTGTTATATGTCACTATACTGTGCTAAGGTGAATACCTTTCTTAGATAATATATTTGTTTCAATATTGCATTCTCTGTAGATATGATAAAGAAAACTGTTTCCATTTGATTTTTCAAGCAGATTAAAGTTTGCAAAAGAATGTTATGACAAGTTTTTTCTTCAGTGAGCCAATCAATAACAATTTTGACATCTCTAAACACTTATAACTTTTTAAAATTATTTTCCACTGCAAAAGATAACAACAATTCAAAAAATAAGCGACAATTTAAGAATTAAACATTCTTGAGTAATTATTCGATCCATCCCCTCTTCCTGCCTTGAAACTTACTTTCTTTTTCTACATAATTAAAATTCCTCCTAACTCCACATCTTCCACGATTTGCCTGAGCAACCCATCAAAACTTGTTGGGTAATTAATGCTTTTCTCTATTATAATTTTAAAAATTTATCAATGATTCTAGAATTTTAATGTGTTAGAAATAACCAAAATTTTGAATGAACATTATATCAAACATCAAAATGAATTTTATTTTCATTTTCATTTTTTTTTAATGCAATCTCTTTCATTTCAATTATTATTATTGCCGAAGGCAGATAATATAGCAATCGATTGCTATTCAAACAAGTTTGACTTTTTAATAATTAACAAAAAATTTATATAGTTTTCAAATATTATATAGTTTTTAAGCAGCAGTAATAAGCAGCTTTGCTACTAATTTCACTTGCTTTTAATAATAACTTGACTTCGAATCTCTAGCTTGAAAATTATTTATACTTCGATCCAATAAATTTTGTATTTTAATATTCCTTTGTATATAGAAGCAATTTGAATTATGAAAAATGGCGGTTGGTCAGTGAACACGGCTTCTCACATAAATGGTGGAAACTGATAGCAGGTTTGCTGCTACTGCTATTTCTAGGCGCCGGCCCTAGCTGCTATATCCGGTGTAAGCCCTAACTCGTGGACGAATTCGCCTTAATTGCTACACTTCCCTGTTCGTAGATGATTCAAATCTGCCTGGGTTTTTGTTTTTTATATTTGTATGATTGACAGGGGGATGATTTTCGTTCGGACTCTCCAATCCAAATAGCTGAAGGAAGGGAATTCATATAAAAACAAAAAAAAAATATTTTGTATCATTGAATACCTAGTGATGGAGCAAGAATTTGAAGGTGATTTTCAGGTTGATTTAATTTATTATTCAAATTAATCTATATTCCAAGTTCACATTATTCATTTCTAAAGCAGTGTAGTTTTTTATTTCTTCTATATTTGACACAATTTAATTTCAACATCTCATTGAATATACCAATACCTTTCCTTACATGCTTAATTGTGCTACCCTTTTATCAAAATTGTCATGCCCCTTACTTTTCAAGTTCCTCAACTTGCATATTTTGGGAGGAGATTCTAAACGTCAGCTAAGAATGGCTTGCCTTCTAATGAGATAGGATAACTCTTAACTCAAGTTTAGAGAAGCCTTCCCAAGAGCTCAAGGTAGTTAAAGTTGGGATGGAGACAATTTCTAGCAAGAGGTGTCAAAATGATCTTACAAACTAGTCATTTAGATTCTAGAAACAAATGCTTGAGAGTTTCATCATCCTTCAGGCACAAGTGGCAGCAAGATGAGCCCCGAGGATATCTACAACTAAAAGTGTTTTACGAGCCACTATTAAAAAAAACATGATGAATTTTGGTATCAGTGGAACTAATTTTCCCGTAATTCAAACCTGGAACTTCATGTTGCATTGTTGCTTATGGAGGATTTGGTATGAACTTTCCACTGGACACATAGAGAGAGGGGTGCCCATAAAAAATGTATATCTCTTGTAAATATAGGTTTAGAGAACTAAATGTCAGCTAAGAATGGCTTACCTTCTAATGAGCTAGGATAACTCTTAACTCCAGTTTAGAGAAGCCTTCCCAGGAGCTCAAGGTAGTTAAAGTTGGGATGGAGACAATTTCTAGCAAGAGGTGTCAAAATGATCTTACAAATTGGTCATTTAGATTATAGAAACAAATGCTTGAGAGTTTCATCATTCTTCAGGCACAAGGTGAGCCCTGAGGATATCTACAACTAAAAGTGTTTTACGAGCCAATATTAAAAAAAAACATGATGGATTTTGGTATCAGTGGAGCTAGATTTTCCCCTAATTCAAACCTGGAACTTGATGTTGCATTGTTGCTTATGGAGGATTTGGTATGAACTTTCCACTGGACACATAGAGAGAGGGGTGCCCATAAAAAAATGTATATCTCTTGTAAATATAGGTTTAGAGAACTAAACGTCAACTAAGAATGGCTTACCTTCTAATGAGCTAGGATAACTCTTAACTCCAGTTTAGAGAAGCCTTCCCAAGAGCTCAAGGTAGTTAAAGTTGGGATGGAGACAATTTCTAGCAAGAGGTGTCAAAATGATCTTACAAACTGGTCATTTAGATTCTAGAAACAAATGCTTGAGAGTTTCATCATCCTTCAGGCACAAGATGAGCCCCGAGGATATCTACAACTAAAGTGTTTTACGAGCCAATATTAAAAAAAACATGATGAATTTTGGTATCAGTGGAACTATATATTCCCCTAATTCAACCCTGGAACTTGATGTTGCATTGTTGCTTATGAAGGATTTGGTATGAACTTTCCACTGGATACATAGAGAGAGGGGTGCCCATAAAAAAATGTATATCTCTTGTAAATATAGGTTTAGAGAACTTTGAAGGTCTCCAAGAGGTGGTCCATAGGTTCTAGGTTTGTAGGATTTTTTCAACCATTCTAACTTGGGACATAATCATCTATCAAGTTGCATAAGTCATATATAGTTTTGAGTTCTGTTGTATGATGACATAGGGTTTCCAGACTGGAAGATAGAGCTTGAGGGAGATTCATGGAGGTTTAGGATTCTAAAGGGTATAGGGTTGGACAAGGAGGAGGTAGATTATACACTAAACCCTAATGTGAGGAGGTAGATTATACACCAAACCCTAATGAAGGAATCCAAATCTTCTCCAGTGGGTAGCAATCATGAGGTTAGAGAGGGTTTTGGACCTAAGGACTAAGACCTAGGATAAAAAAAATAGTTCAAAAACTTTGTGACTCAAAGCTCCAGTGGAGTTCTCAAGAAGGAATGATGGTGTTGTCAATAGTGCACCATCAAAATTAAAAGTGCATTTAGGTAAGGGTGTGTAAAGATGTGTGGTTAGTCTCGAGGTGAATCCATATAGTGTAACCTTTCTATTCTGCCTGAAAATGCTTTGCAAGATAATGGTAAATGTGGTGAGAGGACATAGGAGACCTCTATTCCAACCGTAGTAGAGGAGGTTTATGCGGGTAAGGAACTGTTATCACATTCATAGTAGTCGGGGCTACCATGTCTTCAGATCAGAGTCTAGTACTTTTTTGAGCGAGTCCTTTTGCTATGAGGTGCATGAGATCGGCAGATGATGAGCAACTATTCTATGATCACTCATATTTTCAGCAGACCCAGAGTAGATATTTTCAGCCTTATGCCATGACTGAACCTCATGACCCTGATTTGATGACCAAGCTGGCTATTGTCTTCCATTAAGAGCAGTGATATGACAATGCCTGGAGTTTTCCAGTGATAGTTGATGGTTCAGGTGATGGATACAGGTATAATGACCCAGCAAGTATATGGTTGTGCATTGAATATCTATGTTGTGCTCTTTTACTTATTTTAGTAGCTTGACTAGGTATTTAGTGGTCATGATAGGGCGATATATATATATATATATATATATATATATATATATATATATATATATATATATATATATATATATATGTGGTTATTGGTTGACTGTTTAGAATAGAAGTGATTTAATTGCTTGGAATTATAATTTCTTGTGTATACTCATTGGTTTCACCCTCTTAGTAGTATGGGCTTGGTCATTCCCACTAGTTATGGCTTGCTAGTTATGGCATCACTTGTCACTTCCCCGTCCATCCGTTATCAACTATTCTTGGTTGTAACTTGACTTACACTTCAGCGTGTGATATTGAGGACTTCCCCACTTATGCCTCTATGTTGGGTAGACTCCCTGTTGTTATGTGTCTCGGCTCTGAGTTGTGCAACAGAACTTGCCGAAGCCTTGATCCTTTTGGGCTAGGAGAATCTGTTGGTGTTGGTTCCTGAGCTTAGGTGAGTTGGTTTCTGAAGCCTTGACCTCTATGGTCGGTTTTCCCGATGTTTGGTCCTGATTGTGGATGATTCCCCCTAGTTTCCTGAGTTGTGTCAGCTAAGACTTGAAGCAAATTGTTCTACCATCATTACATGCATTATGTGATTCATTGTTATATATTCTTAAATGCAAGCCCATAATAAATATAAAGTGAAATTGTGCTTTCAAGCACAATGAAGAAGTGTTTGGGCACCTACAACAGTAAATCTCCAAACTGTTTGTCAAAACATTCAAACCAAGTAATCTACAGTAAGCTACAGCAGTGTTCAAGAAAAGTGTTTGACGAAATTCTACAATAAGAAATTATGCACAGTAAGCTACAACAATTTATGCTTGGAGTAGTCTTAAAGGAATTCTACACCAGAGAATTCGTATATAGTATCACAGACCTCAGGAATTATATTTGAGCTTGAGGTAGTAAGGTAGAAAAGTCAACTAGTGTTCGAAAAATCTTTTAAACAAACTTAGGCTGTCGGAAAAACTTGGCCCATTTATACTTGGGATTTTACAGTGGTATCGGAGCGTGCAACAGGTGCATGTTATTTTATGAATCCAGGAGAAGGTAATCCATTCATATATAGAAGGTAGAGAGATCATCCTAGAAAGGTATTCTTATCTGATTTTAGGGAAGGACCAACCGCGGAAGAAGAAGAGTTTTTGAGGAGGAAGAAGAGCAGCTCATATCAGAGGACGAAGTAGAGATGGGTGATAGGAACAACCCCTTGGGAGGTAATGGGAATGAGTCAAGCAGATATTTAGGTAGAGAAGACATCCCCACAGGTAGTACGATGAAAATTCTAAATGAATTGGCTAGAGGTCAACAACAGTTAATCAACCTCCTAGCTAACAATGTGGAAAGTGGACAAGAGTAGTTGGTTGACATCAATATGGGGGATACAATGACACTATAGGTACAAATGGATTAAATGAGAACCATGGGGAAGTAAGAAACACTAACATTCCCACTCATCCAAATACACAAGCATCCTGCTCAAGGATATCCATACCTCTCGTGCCCAAATTTATTGATGAGCAACGAGTGGGTCAACCGGGACAACCAATACCTAGAGACAGTTTCACTGATTATCTTAGAGAGTACCAAGACCTTGGAGATGAGTTCCATGCAATCATGTCATTCCAGGATTTCTGCAACTTCAAGTACAGAAACAAGCCTAGAGACTTCAACAGGGGACCTCAGAATTATGACTTGTAGTGGAAGATGGGGAAACTCACCCTTCCTTCTTTTGATGGGTCCAATAGATCCACATCATGAGCTTGGGTTCAGAAGTTGAACACTTATTTCCAACTCAACCCTATGAAGGAATTCAAAGCCATTAAATATGCCACCTTGCATCTGGAGGGAGAGGCCTATGAGTGGTGGTATCATGGTTTGGTTACGCTGGGGCATGCCATCATCACATCATACATGGAGTTCACGCAAAGGTTGATGGACGGATTTGATAGGAAGGATCCGAAGCTGCATTTTCGAGAGCTGGCATAGGTTAGGCAGACAAGTACCGCAGATGCTTATATTATAGAGTTCCAGAGGTTGGTAGTGAGGGTGACAGATATCTCCGAGACCAGGCTTATTTTGTTATTCACAGAGGTATTGTCTAAGCCTCTACGAGCTTGGATCAAGGCTTTCAAGCCTGCTACTTTACAGGATTCCATCTCTAGAGTACAAGACATGGAGGGTGCCGCATCGAAGAACAAACCCTCGTCCAAACCTTTCATTCCCCAGAAAGGCAAGGACAAGAAGCCTCCCCAGAAAAACGGAGCTGAAAAGAATAAATTTGACGAGGAGACCAGGAATGAATTAAGGAGAAAGAAGTTATGTTTCAGTTGTAAGGAACCGTGGGAACTTGGGCATAGGTGCATGGGAAAAGGAAAGGTCCACTATATCGAGGTAATATCCGATAGAGATGAGGGGGATGATGTTGTGGATGAGCAGTCGCGAGATGATGTGCATTACATTGGGGTAGAGCAGTGGCCACAGGTAGAGGGTCCACCACAGACACCGGTATAGGGACCACATACACAATAGCCACAGGTATAGCCACAGAGAGAGACTATTGCCACTTTATCAACTCCTCCCAAGTTCAACAATTTCCGGGTTAGGGGTGTTGTACGGGGCCGAAGAGTCACGATCCTGATTGATAGTGGGGAAACCCACAACTTCATAGACTCTAACTTGGTAGCCAGGAGAGGCATCCATGCCGATTAGTTTGAGAGTTTTGGTGTGGAGGTGGCCGACGGTCGAGTGATGCCTTTTCTATTCAAGGCTCCCCAATTGACAGTGACGATGGGGAATTACAATTTGACATATGGCTTCTATATTGTTGATTTGGAAGACACAATTATGGTTTTGGGAGTTCAGTGGCTTAGGACCTTGGGACCTATCATAACGAACTACTAAACCATGGAGATGGGTTTCAATACTTCGGATGGAACCAGGGTAGTTATGTGGGGCATGCCCAATGGGGCTCCAAGAGTCATCTCAGGCAAACAGATGAAGGCTGCTGTCAATATTTAATTAATATTATTATTTATAAATTAATGGATTATTAGGTTACTAAGTGAAAGGGCGTAACCCTTCACTATATTTCCTCAAGCCCTATAAAAGGCGATCTTATTGTAATTTATCATCATCATCTAATATATTATTCTTATTATTATTCAATATGAGAGTCGGATTGGACTATTAACAGTCCAACTGGATACGGTTGCTGCATTTGGTATCAGAGCTCGGATTCGGCTCCTCCTACTATTGAGCTCAGTTTCGGCTCACCTATCCTCATTCTCTCTACCCATCTTTCGCATCTTCTTTCCACTCTCACTGCACTCCTCACACACTTCCCTGTTCGCATCACCTCTGTCCACTCCGTAGCTGCCACCCCTGCGCAGCCCTTCCCTCTGCAGCTCCCATCCTTCTCTCCTTCCATCCACGTCACTCGCCCATCGCTGCTCTCCCCAGCACACGCCCACGACCACCAGCTCCTGCGCCCACGCCCAACTCCTTTTTCCCTCCCCCACACCGCGCCTCCCTCGTCGCTGCCTGCTCCGCCCATTTTCCCCGCTGCTACTCCTCGTCCATCCCCTTACCTCCACCACTGTGCCCATCCCCCATCCCCACTCCTACCTCTCTCCCGCGCTCCGCCCAGCCTCTGCTCCACCGTCGCAGCTTCCTTGCTTCCATGTCCAACCCTCCATCTCGTCATCGCTCTCCCAAACCCTTTTCCTCTCCCACCGCACTCCCTCCTTCTCTCCCTGCCCACGTTTTCCTCCTCCCCACCTGCTACGCACCCTTCATCCTCCCTCCTGCCACCAACCGCCATCCCTCCCATCCTCGGCCTGCTCCATTCCCATCTCGCTAGCACACCCCATCATCCACACCCGCGCTCGTCCTCTCCACAGCCATCGTTCTCCTCCCCACGCTCTCTGCCCACCTCCCTTCTTCCCTTGCCAACTCTCTTCCCCCCCCCCAATTATCGAGCTCCTCTTTCACCCCACACTTCACACTCCAACATTCTGTGGCTATTGTTCCACACCATAAACCCTAATTCCACACAAACAAAAATTATAATATTATATTGCATTATAATATTTCAAAAATTTCAATAATAATAATAATAATAATAATTATTTCTAATATTGTTAAAAATAATAATATTATAAAATATATATAATAATAATAATAATAATAATAATAATAATAATAATATTAATTAATTAATATATTATTATTCAAAATTTCACCTTAAAGGCCAAAATAGCCCTCTACAAACATTCATGCACCCATGGCATCTTATAGTGAGAGTGACGAATTCATAAATCTCCTTGAGAAAATCCTTAAGGATATAGATGAAATAAAGAAATCTATGGACGAAACGTTTAAAGAAAATGAAGATGGATGTGAAAATCAGGTAGAAGAAACCATCCAAGCTAATGTAAAAGATGAAGATACAGTATACTATTATGTCATCTCCCATGAGAGTAACAGTAACAATCAAGACATTGTGCAAGACAAAGATATAACATACCCTAGTAATGAAGAAAATGACAATGAAATATTTGATGAGAAGAAAGATGATCCTCACCAAGACTGTGATAAGAGACAAGCCGATGTTCTTATGAGCATTATAAGCACAAAGAGCCCGTTCAAGGGAACTGACAGAATATGTGTTGGGAATAACAACACAACAATAATTAAGATCGTAATGCATGTTGAGCATGTTCAATTGACGACAAACATAGTTAAAAGAAGCAATCACACAAGTAGAAATAGTGTAAACAAAACTTCACCAAGTTAGTACTTATTGCAAATACCAAGACATAATAATCAAAATGAGGCAATGGTCGTAATCAAAATCGCACCTCTCAAGTCATCAGTGCGACATAGAGCCAGAATAAAAGACGACATTAGGAAAATAATCAAGCTTTGAGGACAAAGCTTTCCTAAGGGGAAGGCAATGCTGTGAATATTTAATTAATATTATTATTTATAAATTAATAGATTATCAGGTTACTAAGTGAAAGGGCGTAACCCGTCACTATGTTTCCTCAAACCCTATAAAAGGCGATCTTATTGTAATTTATCATCATCATCTAATATATTATTCTCATTATTATTCAATATGAGAGTCGGATTCGACTATTAACAATCCAACTGGATACGGTTGCTGCATTAGTAACATAAATGGTCCATAAATGGATCAATAGTAATGTAAAAATGTAATGTATGGTAGATGATTAATAGTTACATAAGTTTGGGCTTTATATAAGCCTGTCATGCTCCTTTTCGTAAAAGGGCATGACTATTGACTTTAGATAGTCTTTAATTATAATAAATTAATATTAATATTAATTTATTATTTTATTGTTACATTGCCTCTTTCTTAGAAAGGCTTTGTCCTCAAAGCCTTATAATTTTTATGTATTGCTTTTTGTGGTGTCGTAGTTGATGACACATGTCGATACGAACTTTTAAGCGTCGAGCATAACTTCTGATATGTGGAGGGATCAATCCATCCCAAGTTGATTTGTCAATGATTGTCGGGATTCCTTACTGATATGTCATCGGGAGTTTTGATTACCTTAGTACCTTTATCTTCCGACATTTCCGCCTTTTTAGGGTGTTGGTTTTTATGGTTGGGGTGTCGATAGGAAATTTTCACACTGTAAATTTCTTTTACGAAAGTCGTCTTTTGATCACTGCTCTGAGTTGGAAGTTGTATTTTCGTCCCTTGAGGTTTTAAGGTTTCGTTTTGTATTTCTTCCAACTTGTTCTCTAACTGTATCTTATCCTTTTGAAACTTCTTAATCACTTCTACTTGTGATTTCCTAACTTCTTTCGACTTCTTAAGTTGTTCTTTAAGATCCTCGTTATGACTTCTGATGCAACTATTTTCTTCCTGCTTGTCTAGAAGTTTCCCTCCAATGTCCTCCGCAGATTGTTCTATCTTTCGGCTATTTTTCAATTTCTTAATTTTTGTGACTAGTATCTTGTTATGATTTCTTAGTCTGAGCATTGTTGGATAATGCTTTATTATTCTTTGCGATCTCCGATTTGTGTGCCTTTTTAGAGTCGTCGTTTTGTGTTTGAAGATCTTGTATCTGTTGTCGACATTGGTCGACCTTTGATTCTTGATCTCCTAATTTATGCCGTATCTTCTTTAGATCTTCATCCTTGTCATTAAGGATCTTGTTCAAGCGTTTTATTTCTGCTTCGTATTTAATTATTTATATCTTGATCTTCTAGCCTTTGATTGAGTTCATTTTCGGCTCTTAATTCATCAATTTGCACATACAATTTTTCTATATGACTTTCCTGGTCCGATATTTTTTGTTCATCGAACTTTTGTTGTAGCTTACGTATTGCAATTACTGCTCCAAATTTTGTATTCCTGTCGTGTAAATCTTCATTGTCTCTTTGGTAGCGCTTTAACTTGGCTTCTAATTTCTCTATGTGTAGTCGCAAACCGACTTCCATGGTCTCTGATTTCTTCGACCTTAGATGCTTGTTCTGGACTATAGATGGTTTTTATGCTTGTGCTGGACTATAGATGATCTTTAATTGGTCTTCGATTTCTTCGACAAGGGTCGATTAAAAAGAAGTAATAATTCCCAATATGTCTATCTTGGAAAGAACTTTCCTTGACCCTTTTTTATTAGGTCAAACAATTTTTTTTTCACAAATAATTATTATTTTAATAAAATAATAATTTTTCGTTTAATATAATAATAATTATTAATTAATTAATAATAGTATTATATTAATGTTTTATAAACTATATATATATATAGTTTTTTTTTTCTTCCAAAAAACTAATTTTTTTGTTGGATTAGGAATAGGTCAATCCTTTGAGATAATAATAATATGTATTATTATTACTATAGTTATATAATAACTAAACTCATTTTAATTAAGGTATGAGTTGTTATAAATAATGGTTTCTTTATAAAACCAAGACAATATGTGGTTTTATAAAACCAAGGTTGGTTAAATAAAACCTATGTTGAGTTTTTTCTTTTATTCTTCTCTTTTTTTATGCGGTCTTCTATCTTGTTCTCTCTCTTTTTTTTACTTCTCTTTTATTCCTTTTTTTTTTTCTTCTCTCTTTTAATAATTTTTTTTTCTTTAATAAGGATGGCTAAAACCCTAATGTAAGGTTAAAAACCTAAATCTCAAAGAAACTTTGACAATTTGGCCACAAGCCAGAATCAACAAGCTCTGATACCACTGGAACAGTAAAATATTGTTCTTACGGGAAAACCCAATGTAAGCAACGTAAATGGTCCATAAATGGATCAATAGTAATGTATGGTAGATGATTTATAGTTACATAGGTTTGGGCTTTATATAAGCCTGTCATGCTCCTTTTCGTAAAAGGGCATGACTATTGACTTTAGATAGTCTTTAATTATAATAAATTAATATTAATATTAATATATTATTTTATTGTTACAAAGGAACTATTCATACATGGGGATATAGTGTATGCAGCGGAGTGCTTGATCACCACCTAGAAGACATCTTAGGACAACCAGCAGTACCATGTTAACAAACATGACTTATTAGGGAAGCATGGAGAGATTCCACCAGGTAGGCTTAGGGAAGTGTTTGGAGAGATTACACCAGGTAGGCTACCAGATAGAGGCTTCGAACACACCATAGAGCTGGAGGAGGGGGTGAAGATAGTGATCACCACCCCCTATAGACACCCAAATAAATTTAAAGGTGAGATAGAGAAAGCAAGCAAGGAGTCGCTTGCGATGGGACATATCAAACCCAGCTCCATTCCATTCGCATCTTCGGTTGTGTTGGTCAAGAAGAAGGATTGGACTATGAGGATGTGCATTGATTACAGGGCCTTGAACAAGAATACTATCAAAAACATGTATCCCATTCCTAGGATTGATGAGCTGTTAGATGAGCTACACATAACAGTATATTTTTCCAAGATTGACCTCAGGTCAGGCTACCACCAGATCAGGTTTTGTGAGCAGGTTGTGCACTAGACAACGTTCAGGTGCCATGATGGCCATTATGAGTTTTTGGTTATGCCATTTGGGCTAACCAAGACACCAACCACGTTCCAGTTATGCATGAACCATATCTTCCAAAAGTAGTTGAAAAAATTTATGTTGGTATTCTTTGATGATCTCCTCATATACCGTCAGACATGGGAGGAGCACATGATGCATCTAGATGAGATATCGAGCGTTATGGGGGAACAATACTTATACATAAAGGCATCCAAATGTGAGTTTGTATTCACAGAGATCTTATACTTGGGTCACATGATCAATACACAGGGCGTACAAGTTCATTAGGAGAGGATCCAGTCTATCTTGGATTGGCCTACACCGAGGTCCCTCACTGAGCTGCGAGGATTCTTTGGATTGTGCCAATATTACAGACGGTTTGTGAATGGGTTTTCACAGTTGGATGCACTCCTCACTGATCTTACAAAAAAGGGGGATTTCATATGGACAGATGATTCGCAACGAGCATTTGACAGGCTCAAGGAGGTGATGAGCACTTTCCCGGTATTAGCACTACCAGATTTTAGCTAGCCTTTTGTGCTGGAATGCGATGCTTCAAGCATTGGTATTGTGACGGTTTGATGCAGAACATACACCCCATAGATTTCGAAAGCAGGAAACTCAGAGAACTAGGGAGGCTCTACTATATCTATGACAAAGAGATGCTCTCCATCATGCATGCATTGATGAAGTTCAGACAGTACTTGGTGGGCAACAGGTTTGTGGTGAGGACGGACCACAACAATTTGAAATATTTTATGGAGCAAAAAGACTTGAATGAGAGGCAACAAAAGTGGGTTAGCAGGATTCAAGCATATGATTTTGATATAGAGTATGTAAAGGGAAAGAAAACAATAGTTGCAGATGCACTTTCCAGGAAGCCAGATGCTTGTTCTTTGATGGAGATTTCATTGGATTGGAAGGCTCATCTTTTGGTGGAGTACTCCTAAAATAATTTTGCTTGTGAAATAATGGATGGCCTCGTACAGGATGATAGATATCGGGTGGTTGATGACGTCACTTTATATAAAGACCGGATATATTTGGTACTAGAGTCCAAAATGAAGGAGAAGATATTGCAGGCTACTCATGACACTCCTACAGCAGGACATTAGGGAATCTTCAAAACATACAGACAAGTCAGGGAGAGGTTCTCTTGGAAAGGCCTCAAGGATGATGTGCTACGGCACGTGATAAAGTGCATGGTCTGTCAGCAGAACAAGAACGAACAGATTCACTCGGCATAAATTCTGCAACCATTGCCTATTTCGGAGCAGAAATGGGAGAGTATCTCCATGGACTTCATCATCCGGTTTCCATGAGTGTAGAGCCAAGATTGCATCTATGTGGTGGTAGACAGGTTGATGAAATTTGCACACTTCTTCGCGATTTCGTCAGACTACATAGCAGCTCAGGTAGCAGAGGTATTCTTCAGAGAGGTATTTCATTTGCATGGTCTACCTAAGAACATTGTTAGCGACAGGGACATCATATTTATAGGGGCCTTTTGGAAAGAACTCTTCAGATTGGTCGGCATTGAGTTGAATACCAGTACCAACTACCACCCTCAGACTGATGGACATACCGAGATTGTGAATAAGTGGATTGAAGGGTACTTCCGGAATTATGTATTTAGCCAACAGAGAGCATGGATCGAGTGGTTACATTTGGGAGAGCATTGCTACAACACCACCTACCACATGTTGATCGGCATGACCCCATTCAAAGAACTATACGGGTATGATTCGCCATCATTCTTGGAGTTAGCATTTGGGGATAGTAGGGAACCCAAGGCAAAATAATGGATACAAGAAAATTAGGACATCCTTCGAGTTCTTAAAGAAAATCTACAAGTTTCCCAAAATCAACATAAGGTATATGTAGATAGGCACTAGATATAGTGCAACTTTGAGGTAGTGGATTTGGTGTTTCTGATACTACAACCTTACCGTCGGTATTCACTGAAGAAAAAAGACGCAACAAAACGGAAGCCTCGCTTCTACAGACCTTACATAGTAGTTAGGAGGGTTGGAGAGGTAGCCTAGGAGCTGGAGCTTCCAGAGGGAAGCAAGATTCATAATTTGTTCCATGTATTGTGCCTCAAGAAGCTACTAGGACAACAGGTTACAACCTCTGTAGAGTTACTCCCACTAGATGGGGAGGGGCATTTGATTCTTGACTCGGAGGAGATTTTGGATGTGCGGGAGAGAATACTAAGAAACAAGGTGATCTGGGAATATTTGGTCAGGTGGAGGCATATGCTAGTAGAGGATGCTACGTGGGAGAGTGAGCAGATTATACATCACCCCAATTTGTAGTTGCTTGAGGACAAGCAATTTCGGGAAGGGAGGACGATCATGTCCCTTTCCGGATGATCACCATGGGGACAACTTATTAGCCTATCCAATTCCCGTAGGCTATACTCGAGAATAGAAGAGAATTAATTAATTATTAAATGTCACCTAGGCTTACATGTGTTTTAAAAAGTGACAAATAATAAATAATTCCTAAAGTGACTTTATAAAAGTCACTTGAGTCAAAAGTGATGGAAAAATGAAAAAGGGGTTCAAAGTGAAATTAAAAGACAAAATGGTCATTTTCTCCATAAAGTCACTTTTTAAATATTTTAATGAGAGAATTGGTCAAGGGAAGTTGAAGAGTCACAAGGGGGTCAATGAGAAAATATAAAAGGGGCATGAGAGCTCATTCTCTCCATTCTTGCATATTTGCATTTTCAAAAACTAGAGCTCTTGAGCTTCAAGCTTCTATTGGACGAAACCCTAAGAAGAGGTGAGAGTTTATGTAGTGCAACAATATACCCCAGCTCTTGATAATGGAGGAGTCACTTCATATTTATCCTTTGAAATTCAATGTCGTGGTTTGAAATCACTTCTCATTCTCAGTTTTAAAGTATTATCCAATGTCCAAGCAAATATTTGTGGTTCATAGGAGAGGGCACAATCATCTTGGTGAGATTCATCAATTGGTGGAGGGTGCAGCTGTTGTTATCCTCTCACTCTATTATATCTCAGCGTTGGAGCATGAAGACAAGTCTACAGTGAAAAAAGGGGACGATTTTGGTTATATTTCTTAAGGGGAAATTGTGAGCCATACAAGAGCAGTGTTTATTTAATAAGGGGGAGGCACACCATCTGTCAGAGCTACCAATACTTCCTAGTGGGCACATCCTTCAAGACTTCTCTAGTCATCTCAGTATTATTCTTTTTCTCTGTTGCAATTACTCTGGTAAATATATACCAGTGAAGCTTGGAAGTAAATTTTAATACTCGTTGCATTATTCATATATATGGAGGGTGTTACCATTGTTATGGATGATGTAGTTTAAAGAGAAACCAATGCAAGTGTACACTTCAGATGTGGAGAAAGTACCAGACCATACTAGATAAATAATTTCTCAAACCATGCTAGCTTTGTGACAACCTTATCTTCAACATTTAAATCAATTTCATGTAGCTTCATATTCATATCCAAGTGAAATACATACTTTAGAAGGAAACAATTATTCGACGATTTGGTGTGAAGAGATTGAATGGGAAAATGTGGTCATTCCTTCTAGGAGCAGCATAACTTGTCTTGTTGATTGAAGGGACAATTAGTGCCAAGTCTCCATTCCTACTTTCTCAGTCATGTACTCAGCTCTAATTTAAATATTAGATATGAACTTTCTTTGTTTCTTGATAGTAAATGTTAGTTATTTGTTGTTGTTAATTCATTGCATAAGTGATTGTGTTGTGGATGATAAATGACACTTATGGCTTCATAAAACTTCACACCAAGACATGAGAAACTAGATTTCTATCGTATTATCACTTTTTGGGCATCTATAGCATTAAATCTCCAAATTGTTTGTCAAAACATTCAAACCAAGTGATCTACAATAAGCTACAATTGTTCGTGAGAAGTGTTTGACGAAATTCTACAATAAGAAATTATGCACAATAAGCTATAATAGTTTATGCTTTGTAATACCCCCATTTTGACCCTTAGGATATTTTGGGCTATAATGTAAATATTGTATGCATATTATGTATGATTCCTAGCGTAGAGATCAAGGCCAAGGCCCCGCTAGTGAACGCTCGATCTTGAAGAGGCAAGTATTTAGTATTATGTTACCCATGTGCTAGTGAGCCATGGAAATTGTAAATATGCATTTTAATAGAAATGCCCACAACTAGCTATGCAATGCAACAAGAGATGGGGGCATGATGTTTACAAGGAATTGGGAGGGAAATATTCAAACCATTGAGCCAATCAAGTCAAGCTAAGTGTCAATGAGAGAACCCATCAACCCTCAACTACCCATGTTGACTTTTGTGCCCAATCATTCATTTCTCCCAAGAGTTGGTTGAAGTAGTTAATACCTTGGGAATGGAGAAGTATGGCTGTCCAAATTCGGGTATGGAAAGCCACCCTTCATAGAAATTCGTGTTTGGCTTCTTGGGCAAGAAAGGAACCACGAAATTGCTCCCAAGCCATTATTCACCCATCAGTTTTGCTCTTTCACAAGTTGGGAACTTCCTGGGCGTTTTACTCCATGGTTTTGCTGTGTTTTCCTCCATTTTCCAGCTGGGAAGGGCGTTTTTTTTTTGGGTAACAGTGGGGAAGAGAATAAATCGATTTTGGGGTTTTATAGAGGTCGTTTTGGTCCACTGTATGCTCATATATTGTGGGAGAAATCGGTTTTCTTCCCTGGGGTTGATTTCCTCTTCCCACAATTTGTTTTTGGGTGTGCCACGATTTGGGGAAAACCCATAAACCCTATTCTGTAAATCCCATTGTTGAAAATGTGTATCCATGCCAATATTTGAGTTGTTGTGTGTAAGAGAATGTTGAAGTTGAGATGGGTATCCATTTCTTTGGATTGTGCTGAGCTTGAGAGTCCCCTTTTCCTTGTAGATATCATTCCCAGCTCGGAGGTGTTCTCTGAGTGCTGAAATAATACAGGTTGGACAGAGACCTACGATTGGGTGGAACGTTGCAGCGACATAGCTAGTTGCTTGGGACAATTGCACAATGAAGATAAGTATTCTCTTTATATGTTTACTTCTGTAAATGTTTTAAAATGGTGCATGTTTATCCATATGCTGGGAATGCATGCTATATGTGTGTGTAGAATATTACTTCTGCCGTGTTAAATTGAATGGCATCTGCACACATTTGTTTTATTGTTGTGAATTTGATGAATGGGGCTGAGTATTGTGTAAAAGCCCAGATCTTAGTGTCATGATCCCTTCCTTGCGTTGGATCAACGAGAGGGGACGTGACATGCTTGGAGTAGTGTTAAAATAATTCTACAACAAAGAATTCACATAGAGTATCACAAACCTCCAGAATTATATTTGAGCTTGAGGTAGTAAGGTAGAAGCGTCAACTAGTGTTCGAAAAATCTTCAACCAAACTTAGGCTGTTGGAAAAACTTGGCCCATTTATACTTGGGATTTTATAGCAGTTTACACCCCGTAGCAAAGGAAGCACTATATATGGTACTAGCCCTGCTCTAGCGCAACTCTTGGCACAAGATCAATCGTAAAGTCAATATTCCTCTTTGGAGGAAGTATATATCATGTATAAAGCTCTGTCCACACATACATCATATATCAACAAGTTTATTTGTCTCAAGAATAAATAAAAATTGTTCCACATTAATATACAAATAAAATACTTATCTTTTAACAAAGAATATCTAAACAATTGGCTATGTAAGAGCGATTTTCTACCCAATGGTAGGTATCAACTACAAATACCACCCCTAAGCTAGGCTATGAGTCCACTAGGGTGAAGGAAACACCTAGATGCTTCTCTTTCTCAACCCACAACCCATTTGCTCTCATGTTTAACCAAACTACTCACCTTTGAGCATTATAGGGATCTCACTTAGCCACCCCAACCATGACACTCTCTTCTACTGCCCCACACAACACAAGGACGACATTTTCCTTCACTGCTCCATAGTTCCCTCATGAATTCCGACCCTTATGATGCTTACTAGTGTGTGCAGAAATAGTCCAACCTGTTGTAGGCTATTGGAAAACCTCTTGTAACATCGATTAATGGCTTCTCAAGCATCTAGAAGCAACAAATAAACAATGGGTAAAGGTTCTTATCTTGCTCAACCTACAACCATCCTTTGCTCTCTAATGTTTGCAATTTTCTCTTCACAATGTTAATTTCTAGTTATTTTATCCATCTGGTTATTGATTATCGAGACAACAACATGAAGACTCTATGCAATGTAAAAATCTTGTAATGTCCCCATCCAAATAATTTTTCATGGAGGAAAAATTCCACTAACTTACTAATTCCCTAGGTTGGGGTGGAAGCATTAAAACTTGGAATAAGGGAGCTACAAGACCCCAAATTGACCTTAGACTTACAAATTCACATTAATTAGGTCAAATAAATAAAATAAAATAAAAATAAGATGGCATTTGTTCATGAGGGTGCATAAGAAGGTGTGGGGCCCACATGTGGTAAGATTCCCCACTACACTTGGCATTATTCTCTCACCAATTCGAGTCCAAGGTGGAGGGTAACGTACTTGGGGGATATGAAGAGACAATATTCATGGCAATAATCTAGGAAGGTCAAATTGGAGTGGAAGAGTAACTCCCAAGGAAGAGGAAGAGGCATTGTGAAACTTGTAGCTAGATTCCATGATATCTATGACAACAATGATGAAGGAATCTATGACAAATATGACAAATTCAGACCTGATTGCATACCTATGACACATTTGACATATCAGGGCTAAAAATAGCCACCAAGAGGGCGCATAGAGGGAGTTATGGTCAGCCAAGATTCCCGATTCGAATTGGGGAAAGAGGAATGCAAGGAAGAAGTGGACAAGTGTCTCATGAGAGAATCTATCACTAATTCGAGTTGAGTGAAGTCTCTTGGAGGGAATTCGAGCTCTTGAGTCCACTTGAGGTTAATAAAAGAGGAGGATGAGGAAGGAGAGAAGATTTTGGTCATTTTTCATTTGCACTCTTGGAGAGCTTAGCTTGTCCTTGCACGGTGGATGTTCATCCTCCCTACTACTGAACCAATTTCGAAGGTGAAAGATACTTGTCCAAGTTGGTTGGAGGAGAGGCCATTCAGACCTTTTATTAGATCTTAATGAAAGTTTTTTTATGCATGTTAGATTCCCCCTTTAGTTCGAGTTCATCTACTAATTCTTTCTCCACTGTCTCTTCTCTCAATCTTCTCTCAATGTCCATGTTCTACTGTTGATGGCACACTCATAGTTGTGTAGACTTTGTGGAGGATGATTTATTGACTCCATGGTTATGTTATCTGATGTATATCACTGTAATGAGCTTCACATTGGAGCCATAGTTCAAAATTCCATGCCTTTCATGTAAAAATTACAAGTAAACTATTGATTCGAGCTAGTTTCCCCTCTATCTTCACATGGAGTTTTTGGAGTAGTTTGTATCTATTTTACATCATAATTTCTCTGAGTTTTTGCTGATGTTTCGAGCTGCTTATGATGTAATGTTGATGAAAAAAACACTATGTGTAGACCCCTTGGGATTTTGATTAAATATTGTGCAACAAATTTCATGTCTATTGTTAACAATCTCCACACAATTTCTTAGTCTCACAACATTATGTTTTATGGGAGTGATAGCAGATCTTAGAACCTGATTAATGTTGCATTTTTGTTTCCCCTAAGGTCATTTATCAAATACAAGTCTCTTTTCAAAAAATAGGGAGGGTCTTACAGTGTTTGGGAAGCCAAAATAATCATAGACTAGTGGGGTTTTTAACCATCGAATTCACTAGTGTTTTTCCCCTTCTTTCCCCCTTGAGAAATGGAAGCCCTAAATGTCTATAATGAATGTCTAAGTGTCTAATAGTTGCATTAGGATGCATTAAGACCTATCAAGCCCCTCCATACATAATTCGAAATCATTTGAGTGCTTTTGGAACAGTTTGGGTTCACTAGTCCAAGGTTCGAATTATGGCAAAATTTGAGTAAGTTACATGGTAGGGATATTACAGTGGTATCAGAACATGGTCCTTGCACCTGCTCAGGGTGACAATTAATGAGGTCAAGGAGTGAACCCCCACCCCTAGAAACCAAGACTGGAGATACCTTCAGTGAAGAAAAATAAGTAGGAGAAGAAGTGAGTTCTTCTGAAGCAATGGCCAAGGGTGACCAAGGAGCCACAAAAATGGAGGAGAAAGAGGAGTTTAGAAAGTTCATGAAACCATTTTTTGAGGACATGACAAGGCAGATAATGCGAGGGTTCGACTTGATGGCTAGTCAAATTTGGAGCAAATTGGCAGTAGTATCTCTCATCCTGAGGAGAAAAAGACAACTAGTGAAACAACCTTCTCAAAGATCGGGCTTCACAATCGACCTAATGACTTCAAGAGCCCAACAAGAGCTACTATGCACATGTTTCTTGAGTCTAAAGAGGATCCTAGCACTTAGTATGGGATGGAGGAAGCCCTAGATGAGTGGCAACAATTGAGTGAAGAGTGTAGGAGAACATTACAATTTGAACAATTCTTCAATGTCTCCAACAAGCTCAAATCCAGAAGAGGTAGCAGAATCCCTTTCCAAAATCAAGAATTGAAGTCTACCATAGCCAAGGTATCCATTCCCACTTTTGATGGCTCGCCATAAAGTTCTGCTAGTGCTTGCGTACAAAAATTAGATGTATATTTTCATCTGAATCCAATGGTTGAAGAGGATGCTTTGAAAATGGCTATTTTGCATCTTGAAGGAGAAGCGAATGATTGGTGGTTCCATGGACTTAATACCTTAGGACATGATCAAATAACATCCTATGAAGAGTTTGTTAGCATGTTGGTGGAAAGGTTTGATCGAAAGGACCCTGAAATGCCTTTCAAGAATTGGCACAACTGAAGCAAACTGGAACCCCTAAGTCCTACATGTTGGAGTTCCAAAAATTATCAGTTATGGTTATTGATATCTCTATGGATCGCTTAGTATTGCTCTTTACTGAAGGGTTGTTCAAACCTTTTAAAGTATTGGTTAAAGCCCACAAGCCAACTACCTTGAAATATTCCATGAACTTGACCAAAGATTTGCAAAATATGCTACCCAATACAAAGTATCCTCCCAAGCCTACTTTTCCTTCCAAGTTCAAAGATGACAAGAAACCATGGCAAAAATACTCATTTGGGAAGGATAAGAAGGTTGGACTAAGTAAGGAAGAGCTCAATAGGAAGAAGCTATGTTTCACATGCCATCAACCATGGGTACCCCGGGCATAAGTGTGCTAAGGGGAAAGCACATTTTATTGAAGTTTTTTCTGATGATGAGGAGAAAATGGAGGAGGTTGGAAAACAAGCAACCTTGGAATAAGGATATGAAATTGCAGAAGAAAATTAGCAACCACATGAAACAAGGAAGATGGCAGTACTATCAGGGGTGCCTCGATTTCATACCCTCAGATGCAAAGGAGTTGTCCAAGGGCAGAAGGTTACAATACTTGTGGATGGAGGAGCGACCCATAACTTATCAATTCTACCTTGGTGGAGAGCAGAAAGTTTCCTGTCGAGACCTTTGATGGATTTACAGTCATCATTCCAAGTAACAATTCTATGGATTGTAACACATGGATTCCAAAGCTAAAACTTACCATAGGAAACTACATTGTTACTGAAAGCTTCTATGTGGTGAATCTTGCTGATACAAATGTGGTTTTCGGAGTCCAATGGTTGTACTCTATAGGAGAGCATATAGTGATCTACCAAGTACCTGAAATGAGATTTAAATATTCAGAGGGAAAGCCAATATTAGTGAGGGTAATGCACACATATCCTAACCAAGTGGTGTCCTCCCACAACATGAGGTCCATTTTGAGACATGAGGACATTGAATGGGTTGTAGAATGTCTAATCACTTCCCCCAAACTGAGCATAAAATTTTCAAAACATCCAAAGGAGATAAGGCATCTATTGCACAAGTATGAAAAGGTTTTTGGAGACCTTTCCCCTGGAAGACCTCCTGACAGGAGAGTTGAACATGCCATTGTGTTGGAGGCAGGAACTCAACCTATCCAAATGAAACCATACAGACACGCAAAAAGGTTCAGTGATGAGATTGAGAAGGATATCAAAGAACTTTTGGAGTTGGGGCTCATAAGGCCAAGTTCAAGTCCATATGCTTCACCGGTTGTCTTGGTGAAGAAAAACGATGGAACCTTGAGAATGTGCATTGATTTCAGATCTCTAAACAAGAATACAGTGAAGAATAGATATCCCATTCCTCAGATATATGAGGTCATAGATGAACTATTTGGAGCAAATTTCTTTTCAAAGATTGATCTTAGATCTGGTTACCATCAGATTCGAATGAAGGAGGAAGATGTGCAAAAAACTGCTTTCAGGTGTCATTATGGTCATTTCAAATTCCTTGTCATGCCTTTTGGTTTGACCAATGTTACTGCAACCTTCCAATCATGCATGAAAAAAATATTTTGCAATCTGCTTCGTAAGTTTGTTTTGGTTTTCTTTCATGATATTTTGATTTACAATAAGACATGGGAGGAGCATTTGCATCATTTAGAAGTTGTATTGAAAATATTGCATGAACAATCTTTGTTTGTTAAGTTGTCCAAGTGTGAGTTTGGGTTGACAGAAATTGTGTATCTTGGGCACATCATTGGGAACGGATGGTGTAAAGGTGCACTTGAAAAAATAAGGGTCATTCTTGATTGGCCATCACCCAAGAACATCACTGAATTGAGGGGTTTTATTGGGATCTGTACTTACTATAGAAAATTTGTGAAGGGGTTTTCCCAATTGACAGCTCCCCTCACTGACTTGACAAAGAAGGATGCTTTCCAATGGAATGAAGATGCAGAAAAAGCCTTCCAAAGAATGAAATAGGTAATGAGTATTTGTCCTGTACTTGCATTACCAGATTTTTCTAAACCATTTGTCTTGGAATGTGATGCATCAAGGGAAGGCATTGGAGCAGTTTTAAAACAAAATCAACATCCCATAGCTTTTGAAAGCAGGAAGCTACAACCACATGAGAGACTATACTCCATATATGACAAGGAAATGTTGGCCATCATGCATGCTTTGGTCGAGTTTAGACAATATCTGGTGGGGAACAAATTTGTGGTCAAAATTGATCACAATAGCTTGAAGCATTTCCTTACACAAAAAGCTCTCAATGAAAGGAAACAAAAATGGGTGAGTAATATTCAAGCCTTTGATTTTGACATTAAATATGTTAAAGGGAAGAATAATGTTGTAGCAGATGCATTGTCTAGAAGACCCTCACTCTCTCTTTTGGACATTTCAAAGGATTGAAAAGCTATACTAATAGTAGAGTATGCCAAAGATAGATTTGCTTGTGAATTGTTAGATGGGGCCATTGGAGATGATAGGTATAAAGTATTGAATGGCCTAATCTACTATAAATACCGAATCTACTTAGTTTCTGGTTCGAATTTGAAGCAAAAAATTTTGAATGTAGCTCATGATTCTCCTTTAGCGGGCCATCTTGGTTTCTTTAAAACATATAGGCAGCTAAGAGAAAGGTTCTTTTGGAAATGCTTGAAGGGATATGTTCTAAAGTATGTGAATGAATGCAAGATATGTCAGCAAAACAAAGTTGAGCATAACCATCCTGTTGGTCTCTTACAACCCTTTCCTATTCCAGAACAAAAGTGGGAAAGCATCTCCATGGACTTCATCACAGGTTTTCCCAAGGCACTTGGTAAGGACTGTATTTTTGTGGTGGTGGATAGACTCACGAGATTTTCTCATTTCTTTGCTATTGCCTCATCTTTTACTGTTGCACAAGTAGTTGAGCTATTCTTTAGAGATGTTTTCAGATTACGTGGACTTCCAAAAAACATTGTTATTGACAGGGATAACAGATTTATGAGTGTTTTTTGGCAAGAACTCTACAAGTTGGTGGGAACACAATTGAATCCTGGCACAAGCTATCATCCACAAACTGATGGTCAAAGCGAAAGGGTGAACCAATGGTTGGAGGGCTACTTGAGAAACTATGTTATTGGGCAGCAAAAAACATGGGTTAAATGGCTACATTTGGGTGAATTCTGCCACAATACAACCTTTCATATGTCCATTGGCATGTCTCCTTTCAAAACACTATATGGTTATGAAAAACCTACCTTTGTTGATCACATTTTTGGTAATAGTAGAGCTCCAAAAACTAAGGATTGGATTGAGGAAATTCAAGAAATTTTGAATATTTTAAAAGACAATTTGCAGGTTGCCCAAAATCAACAAATACATTATGCAGATCACCATTGGAAAGAGAGAAATTTTCAAGTGAATGATTTGGTATATTTGAGGCTACAACCTTACAATGAAACCTCCTTAAAGGGAAAGGGGGCAGAAAAGCTAAAGCCAAGGTTCTATGGTCCATACAAGATAATTCGAAAGGTTGGGGAGGTAGCATAGTAAGTGGAACTTCCGGAAGGGAGTAAAATCCATAATGTGTTCCATGTCTCATGTCTTAAAAGGTGGTTGGGCATCAAATTCCAATTTCAAGAACACTTCCTCCAATGGATGATGAAGGGCAGTTCATACTCATTCCCCCAAAAAATTGAAGGTAAGGGAAAGGAAATTAAGGAACATAACCATAAGAGAATACTTGGTGCAATGGAAGGATTTACCAAGTGAGGACGCCACATGGGAATATGAACAAATTTTGCAACATCCAAATTTGAAATTGCTTAGAGACAAGCAATCTTGGCTGGCGAGGACTGTAATGTCCCCATCCAAATAAATTTTCATGGAGGAAAAATTCCACTAACCTACTAGTTCCCTAGGTTGGGGTGGAAGTATTGAAACTTGGAGATACAAGACCCCAAATTGACCTTAGACTTACAAATTCACATTAATTGGGTCAAATAAATAATAATAAAAGAAAATTAAGATAGCATTTGGTGATGAGGGCGCATAAGAGGGTGTGGGACCCACATGTGACAAGATTCCCCACTACACTTGGCATCATTCTCTCACCAATTCGAGTCCAAGGTGGAGGGTAACGTACTTGGGGGAGATTAAGAGGCAATATTCATTTCAAGAATCTAGAAAGGTTGAATTGGAGTGGGAGAGAAACTCCCAAGCAAGAGGAAGAGGCATTGTGACACTTGTAGCGAGATTCCATGGCATCTATGACAACAATGATGAAGGAATCTATGACAAATATGCAAATTCAGACCTGATTGCAAACCTGTGACACATATGACATAGAAGGACTAAAAAGAGCCACCGAGAGGGCACAGAGAGGGAGTTATGGTCAGCCAAGATTCCCAATTCGAATTGGGGAAAGAGGAATGCAAGGAAGAAGTGGACAAGTGTCTCATGAGAGAATCTATCACTAATTCAAGTTGAGTGAAGTCTCTTGGAGGGAATTCGAGCTCTTGAGTCCACTTGAGGTTAATAAAAGAGGAGGATGAGGAAGGAGAGCATCTTTTGGTCATTTTTCATTTGCACTCTTGGAGAGCTTAGCTTGTCCTTGCACGATGGATGTTCATCCTCCTTGCTATTGAACCAATTTCGAAGGTGAAAAATCCCTGTCCAAGTTGGTTGGATGAGAGGCCATTCAGACCTCTTATCAAAGCTTAATGAAGGTGTTTTTATGCAGGTTCAAGTCCCCCTTTAGTTCGAGTTCATCTACTAATTCTTTCTCCACTATCTCTTCTCTTAATCTCTATGTTCCACTGTTGATGGCGCACTCATAGTTGTGTAGACTTTGTGGAGGATGATTTATTGACTCCATGGTTATGTTATCTCATGTATTTCACTGTAATGAGATGCACATTGGAGCCATAGCTTGAAATTCCATGCCTTTCATGTAAAAATTCCAAGTAAACTATTGATTCGAGCTAGTTTCCCCTCTATCTTCGCATGGAGTTTTTGGAGTAGTTTGTATCTGTTTTACATTAGACTTTCTCTGAGTTTTTGTTGATGTTTCGAGCTGCTTATGATGCAATGTTGATGACCAAAACACTATGTGCATACCCCTCGGGCTTTTGATTAAAGATTGTGCAACAAATTTCATGTCTATTGTTATCAATCACCACACAATTTCTTAGTCTCACAACATTATGTTTTATGGGAGTGATAGCAGATCTTAGAACCTGATTAATGCTTCATTTTGGTTTCCCTTGAGGTCCTTTATCAAATCCTAGTCTCTGTTCAGAAAACAGGGAAGGTTGTATAGTGTTTGGAACGCCAAAAAGATCATAGACTAATGGGGTTTCTAACCATCAAATTCACTAGTGTTTTTTCCCTTCTTTCCCCCTTGAGAAATGCAAGCCCTGAAAGCCTATAATGAATGTCTAAGTGTCTAATAGCTACATTAGGATGTCTTAAGACCTCTCAAGCACCTCCATACAAAATTCAAAAGCATTTGGATGCTTTTGGAGCAGTTTAGGTTCACTAATCCAAGGTTCGAATTTGGCAAAAAATGAGTAAGTTACACGGTAGGGATGTTACAAATTTGCATAGAAAATGAGTGATAGACTCCTAAGGAAATGAAAGGTTTGGTGAAAAGACAACTAACATTACTTCTGGCCATATAAGGAATGAATTTTACAATTGTCATAGAAATATATTCATCCCATGCTTCCATAACTATGTGAAAAGACTTTCTTCGCCAACCTCACACATGTATTCAATGATTGGATTTAATAAGTCAAAAGAAAGTAATAAGCCCATTTAAGGTTCATGGCATCAAATGGATGAGTTCTAAAGCTGACAATTGACAAAAGATGATTTAATTTTCCATAGGCCCCCTTTCATCTTCTCTTGATAGGGATTATAACTCCTCTAGTGCGTTTTACATAACCATCTTTGACCATTTTATTATTTTCCGACATAATATTTATATAGTTTTTGAGTCTTCATGACAAACCAACCACATGGCCCATTGAAAATGTTTACATTATACATGCCTAACCATTCACTAGTCGGCCCTTGGCCTTGATCTATGCACTAAGAATCCATACCAACATATATACATCATTTTACATAATATGATTTAATACATTCCAAAGGTAAAAATTGGGGGTATTCCAAGTACAATTTTGTTTCTTAAAACACATATATATGCTAGGGAAAAAAAATATTACAAGGTTGTATCTAATTGTTCTTGTAAAGGTGAAATTTTATTGGCTGGAAAATAATATCATTAAACTAATTTATTGGTTGTAAAATAATATCATTAAACTAAGGTTTTTAAACAACTTAAAAGCTAAGCAACTAAGGAAAACTATCTCCCTAGAGTTATGTAGTTAAACTACAAAGCAAAACTATCTCCATAAAGTCAATTGAGTTGTTAAAAGTTCCTCGATTTCCCTATGATCAATTGAGTCAATCTAGTTAAGTACAAAGTAAAATTATCTCCATACAATCAACTGAGTTGCTAAAAGTTTCTCAACCTCACTGTGATCAAAAGGGTCACTAAAAATTCATTGATCTATCTTTGCCTTGTAGTTTGGAGCTTTGGCTTCTAACAATGTGAAAAGTTATTGCAAACACCCCCTCAGAACCACATATAGATCTAGACCACCTAGCACCAGTGATTGAAACGTTGTGGTATGCCCCAAACAATCTCTAGTTGTGGTAAAAACACCCATTGTTGGTAAATACATTTAACAATCCTTTTGCATGTTTAGTGAAATGTCAGAAGCATTGCAACATCTCATATAATCTTGTAACTAGAGAGTACACTATCACGGTCTTCAGCCTCTTTTGCATCCAAAAGAATTGCAATCTCTCCACCATTTTCTCCTATCTACTGTTGAATATTGTTTGGGTAATGTGATAAGAACCTTGCATGACAAACAAATTTAAGGATATCTTGAGAGCCAACAGGAGGCACCTCACCATGCCAACATAAGTGAGGATAAACTATTACAAGATCGGGAAAATACAAGCATACTTATAATGATGGCTAACCATAGATGACCCTATTCCTAAAAAAATTCATGGCTATAACCATATGTTTTTTTGAGGATTTTTGTTTATTCATGTCTTCATTGACTTGGTAATTTCCTGGGAATTCCTTGACCATGATACCTTAATGTAATAGGCTGGAACTCAATTTTCCAAGGAAATTATTGTTTCAAAAAAAATATTTTCATGCCACTTAATTGTAAACTAAAAACCTGAAATAATTACATCATATATACATATAGCCTATTTATCCTCCTATGCATGAGGCTAAACTGCAATTGGGGTCAGTGTAACAGGAAATGCAAATTAAACTCTGAAAATCATGAGTTTGACTTGGATCACCCTCAAAATGAGCTGATTCGGTTTGGGCCGAGGAAAACTTGGGTTGACCAAGTTTGACACACATTTCTTTGACTCGTGATTTAAATCTCCGATTTTTTTGACTACGCACCCAATAAAAGTATTTAAGACCAATTTTGACTGTTTTCCGTCATTATTTTGCTTGTCGGAAGTGTGTCTACCTACTAGAAGTGCTCAATAGCAATGGTAATGGTAAAAGTGACATTCTCCTTATCTTTCATTTTCTATTCCTTATCTTTCATTTTCTATTCTTTTACTTAAATTTTTAACATTACCATTAATTTTTTCAGGATGTTTGAGAGTGATTTGAACCACATCAGAGTTCATATGCATGAGGCATCTGGATTCTATCATGTATGGGGGTAAGGGATTGGCATTTAATCAAGCTCGTCAACCTCTCTATGTACCTTGATATTGGTGGTGCTGATTGTTGAACTCCTCTGACATGATATTAATAAAATGCACCCTTTAGTTAAGGAAAATCACTTATTAGGTATGGGAAACTTTTTCTAATTCTACCTTATTTTAACACTTGGATTATGAAGTTTCATCAAAATTGTAGGGTGTTGATTAATGTCCTTGGAGGATCAACTTCGAGATTCGAGGTAGAGGCAACGGCTAGAGCCAAGAGGAGAGGGGCATAGGGTGCTATTGATGAATAGGATCCCGATATAGGCAATGATTTATCTAGATGGCCTCATCTTATGGATGAGAATTGATATTTTTGGACATCTATTGATATCTTGCAATATATGGACATGACTACTTTGAATATCAATGAAAAATGCCTTTTTTAATTCAAAATATGTGTATATATTTAATTTTTTGCATTTGCCAATTTTTTAATGATCTGATTCAAAACTTTGACTCTTTTGCCTCGCCGATTTATTGCTGATTCTGATTGAGGTAACATGGATTGGGGTAGTAGTATCTGGTCTCAAGTATGGGACTAAGGTTAGATACTACTTGAATGCACGACTCCATTGATGGAGTCTCAACAATAACAGTGATAACAGTAAGGCACACGGACTTTCTCGTGGATACTTTCTATGCTGAAACCACCTTTTGGTCCTGAAGTATGACCTACCTAAAACCACTACTAATTGGCTAAGAGCCTCTTCCTCGAATGTAAGGAAACAGGTTAACAACCCAAGACCTAGAGGCATTTGGCATGAGTCATTTCAGATGGTCAGGTTTTATCTGCACACGATGATGCTGCTGGACATCAGAGTCTTGAGATTGTATCAAGAGAGGCTAGACCGATATCAATTAGTAGTCAACTTTGAAGTGTATCGAATAATATATAATTTAACTATTGATTAGCCAAATTTTAAGTCTAAGCAGAACCCAATGTAGAGAGAAAATCTACTATATTCTCTCAATCAATCCACCTTGATGCAAAACTATGATCAATTTGTGCAAATTCCAATCAAATTTCTGAACTGTGTTGTTTCTTAATGGATGGGATATTAAAAAGAAAAAATGGAAGAGAAGATATCGATGTCTACAAATGATCAAGAAAACATACTGATGTACACAAATGAACAAATCAGTTGAATACATCATTTTTCTGTTCCTCAGTGAGTCAGTACAGCTGCATAGAGGAACTTTAAGGGCTACATTGAAAGATATTTCAAAGGCTAACTCCCAGTTGATGGTATTTGATTGAAGAACCTGTAGCTGGAAACACCAATTGTACATGGGCCAGCTTACTTTCAATCGGAAGCCTGATATTTACATTATACTCCACTTTTATTCCTCGAAAATTAATTGTGACAATATTTTATTCAACGGTCAAGGTTTTCAAGTTGAACTGTTTGCTGCCCATCTTCAGCTGGTCAAGAAGAATCCAGGTAAACTCTATAAGAAACCAAACTCACAGTCTGTACACATTTTGATGGATTTTTATCGATTGAATAGTTTTGAAGTTTTTGATTTAGGCCATCGAGTAACATTAGATTCAAGTGCACGCTTTCTTTCAACCAATGGCTTGTAACAATCCTAGAGGAACCCCACTCAGCTTTGATGGCTGGTTTTTATGGTTTCTTTATCGAGGAGCCAAATAACTGAACTGTGAAGCTTCCACCTAAGAGACAAATGAGATAATATATTAGTGAAGTTTATGGAATCTAAAATTGTGTTAACAACATGGCAAATGAAAATAGATACCCTTCAGTGTTACATATATAACAGAGAGGGCAATGAATGTGATTCGTCAGGGACTCAGGAGTGGATTGAGTGGGGGGCAGTCCGATTTTCTTTTTCTTTTGAAATTGAATCTATGCCATGACTGACAGACCAACTTACCTAAAATCAAAACAGCTCCCAGCCAACCTGTTGGACCCCACCTTTCGCCAAGTAAGAACCATGCAAAAGCAGCCCCCCAAAGGGGCTCTAGACCGTAAATTATGGCCGTTTCTGTTGCTGAAACATCCTGCATTGCAGCTAGCTGCCAAAGTTCTTTTCCATTAGCACATAAATTAAGAGGATAGATGACAAACTGGTGTGCCTGACTGCAATTCTCAATGGTTTACCTCTGCCCATAAACAGAAGCCAGTTGAGAAAATTCCTGTATATATTATTGGAAACCAAGGAAGAGCAACCAGACTTTTCCAGGACCCTGTCCAACTTATGTCTTTGAAATTAGGATGGAGTAAACTGAATGTGTCACTAGTCCACCAGTACCAGATGGCCGACAATAATGCTATGACAACAATCTGCGCCATCCAAATCTTTTTTCAGAGCAGATCCATTGCATTAAGCTTGTTTAACAGCATTACAGAATAAATACAATTCAAAGCAGCAACTTTTGTACATTCAGAATTTCATGTGTTCTCTACAATGTTCTCTAGAATGTTGTAATTGATGTAAATTGTGAACAAATATACCTCATATCCAAGTAGTCCCAGGAATTTGTCCTTTTTTGTAATTCTAGAAAAATGTTCTGTCCGAAGCATATGGATACCAAAAAATATGGCACTCAACAGGCTCCAGAAATCTCCAATCTGCAGAAGAAAAAAGCATTGGACCCAATTCCAGACTGATAAGCTCCTTTAATTGCTAGAAGAATCCAAATGATAGAAGCAATGACAGAACTAACCAGCTCTAACCTTGCTTACTATTTGCCAGACTTATTTAAGTTAGTATCATCAGACTGAAGTTTGAACCAAAAACTTCAATCCTTACAGTAATGGGAGATCCACTGCATTCGAGGAGACCAATGCCGATAAGGGCCGTTGTTGCTCCAAACCATGTTATCTTCGATATCCTTGCGCCAAAGAGACCATCTAGTAAGGGCACAACTATGACCTGTTCACAATGCATACTTTTTCAGGATCTTACATGATTGTGTCCTCCAATACATTAATCTGCTAATTAATTATTGACATAGATGCGTCAAGAATGCTTCATATAGTTGAAGACAAGTTTGACGTCAACTTGCATCATCCACAGACACCATAGAAGAGATGAATCTTTTCAGACGATAACAATTATGATCTATGCGACGATACTGTTGCCAACAGGATGGAGTGAAGACCTTACTGTGGACGCAGAAATGAATGAAGCACGGCCTGCATCTGTAGTGAGAAGCCCAATACCCTGCATAAGGTAGGCTGCACCAACCCAGAAGCCTAATTCAAGTCCTGCAGTTCGAATTTCAGCATCCTCCTTCGTTCGGAACATGAATGGTATGAATGGAACAGTTGCAACTGAAAAGCGCACCATAGAAAATAAAGATGGATCCAGAATAGCTTCTGTTTCTTTTATGATGGGAATATTACTAGCTGCAGAGAAAGACGTAACAAACAAAAAATTAGCGCAAGGATTTCTATATATGATAACTTGAACATGCCTATCATTTGTTAAATGTCTTGAAAAATGAGGGACTTCATAAAAACTTTAAGAAGCACTGAACAGAACTCCGTTACGAAGATTCATTGTCTCTTCAAGTGTATAGTCACCGAATACAAAGTCATCAATTTCCTTCATTTGTTGCGATCCAACAATTCAATGGCGGATGGTATGGCAAATATTGGGGCTGGTCTCGACTATGGAACAATAGTTTGCAATCAGAATATGCATGGGAAGTCTTGGGTCCCATAGCCTCGCCCACTCTGTTATGATGATCAGAAAACATTTGGTTCCTAGCTCTAGGAAGGATCTGCCCCCCTTGAATTGGAATGGCCTCATGCCTTCAAACCTTAGTTATATCCACATGGACTATGACGAGCCCGACTATGGAAGCTTAAGTTTGATCTTCGCCTCGGACAGGGAGCCTCTTGCACGCCGGAGTCACATGGCCAGCATGCAGAGAATTAAAGGCTGGGGAAATCGAGACGCAAGAGGTTTAAATGATGGTAGCGGCCTCTCGAACCTTCACTTTGTAAACTCGATCATCCTGAAGCTGAGAAGCAGCACCACAGCGCACCGGAGAGCTAGGATGAGTGATTCCCCTGTTTTGGGTCCTTCCCTGGAACACTGTTTATGTTGCAGACATTCACGCTCAGGGGAAGCCGAGAGCATGAACTCCAGGAAGACAAATCACGAAGTCTCCAGGTTTTTAGTCTTTAAAATCTTCAATGTTTTGCACTACTCCCTATTATTAGGACAATATGTTAGGCGATACATCTTAGCAGTATAGGGTTTTACATTGTAAGGTGCAGGCCTGGAAAAGATAAAATTGGAGTAATGGCTGCTCTTCTCTTTTTGGAACAGCTTCCTTTTGGAACTATGTAACCTGTGTTTTTGTCACTTTTATATATAAAAGCTTCATCCGTTTCTGTTAAAAAAAAAAAACCATATTGATATGTCAATTGAGTGTAGATCGGGTGGTTGGGAGGAATGTTGTTATCCCCCCCACCCAGGTTCAGATCTAGCTTTGTGACACTTGCTCCTTGGGAGCCGACTTTGATTATGTAATGATTGTAACTCTAAAATACCTTGATTCTCTGAAATATCAGGTATTGGCATTCTCCCGATGGATGTAGCCCTCTAACAAATGGTGAACCATCATTTAAAAAAAAAAAAAAACCATATTGATATACTCGACATTAAGAATATAATATTTCCTATTTTCTCTCTCTGGTATCTTTGCTTTTCAAAGATGGTATTAAGCCCTGTGAAAAAGTAAAGATTGTAATCAAACCATCTGGGCCAGAGAAATAAGATTGCAATCAAACCATCTGGGCCAGAGAAATGTGGTTGAATAGAGATTAGAGGGCTAGTTAATTTTTTATGTCTGCAAAAGATGGATTGTTTTGGGGGGGCGGTTGAAAGTATGGGACACATAGAAAAAGAAAGAAAGGAGGGTCGAAGGGAAATATATATATATATAAAGACAGTGACCACTGCCATGCACCATAGCAGCTCGACACACACTGCATGCAGAAGAGAAGACCGCTATAAAAGAAGCCGCCCTAGCCTGACTGCGAACAGAGTAACAACCACCTTAACGAAGACCGTCACAGTTACACAACGCATGCCCGACACTCACAAACAAAAACGGAATATCCATGACACAGAAAGAAGACACACTATACAATCTGCATTTCCGCTCCCAGGAAGCATACCAAACTTGCCTGACACAGACAAATATCCAGGGCAGCGACAGACTTGGAGGTAATTTGATCACTTTCTGAAGACTATTTTTCTCATAAGATTGTCTCAAGACTGTTAAAAAAATATAGAACAAAGTATTTGTTTCCTTTTAAATGGAATACCAGATAGGAGGATAAATTTTACAAATCTCTAGATAAGACCATTTTATTGATGTCCATAAATGACCAAAAGGGTAGGCCAATGGGACTAGGGAATACAATCAATGATAATAAACCACCAAAAGGGTAGGACAATGGAATGAGGAAATGCGATCAGTGATAATAAAATGCACAATCAGTGATAATAAACTGCAGGAGTGCAATAGGTTTCTTGGAAAAGGTCAAGAGTAATATATATAAGTTACTAGGTAATAAAACAAAGAAAAGAGAGAGCCACTATATTATATTAGGAAGAGATGAAAAGGTAGAAAGTGAGGAAGAAGTATGTGTTGCCACCTCATTCACTGAAAAGCACCTATACACTGTTTGATGATGTTCCAAGGGGAGTTTCCAGGACCGAGAGGGCCTGGTTTGAAGACTGTAGGAGGAGGTCAGAAACAACCCGCAAAAACTCTCCTAATATTTAAATTTGATAGGAAGAGTCTAGTAATATGAGTGGGTATCTGGATTGGATTATTGAGCAGGCCTGCACTCATAATGGGTACTCCTTTGTGTCCTTGTGGAAATGGGTCATCTAACACCCAAACATGAGGCTATACATAATCTCACTGATCTGGTACAAGTTGTGCCCAACTCGAAGGGTCTCAATGGCACTCCAAGAGCTGAAGTAGGCTGAAAGGTGGTAATCAGCCTGACAAGGCATAGTGTGGAAGAAGGTGGCTAGGAGCATCCAAAGAATAGATAAAATGGGGTAGTCACTCAATAAAGAAGCAAGAAAAGTTCAGAGAACCAGTCCCGTCTCCATTTTGGGAGGTTAATAGAGATAATCTCCACTAAGGACCAAAGCGCTATGTAAAGGTGTGTATCCTATGAACAAAGAAGACAAATCTGAAAATGTTCTCAGGGCACAAGGGATGGGTGCCAAACTCGGCTTGCATAATGGCCTATGAGACCATCTCCTCCCACTAGTTCATATATTGTAACATGAGCAACTGTACTATGTATCCTATGAACAAAGAAGATAAATCTGAAAATGTTCTCAAGGCAGAAGGAATGGGTGCCAAACTCAACTTGCATAATGGCCTATGAGACCATCCCCTCCCACTAGATCATACATTGTAACATGAACAACTGTACTCGCTCTATAGGAGTCCATTAAGTAGTTAGCACGCCAGGACCCCATATCTTAGCCTTATAGAGAACAATGGGCATGATGATCACGTCAATGAGATGCATCTTAGTAGAAAATTTTTCTAAAAACACTGGCACTCAAGCATAGAAAGAGATTCATACTGCTTGCTTAGACGAGGTTGGGTAGCAAGTCTCAAATGAAATCTAGGTCCTATGAATTGGACCCCCAAATAAGTATAGGTCACAGTGATCTCTATCTCGCTCCCTTTGAAGAAGTGGAAGTTTGACAAAGTGTTCTTGGATGCATTGAAAATCATGACCTTAATCTTGCTAAGGTTTAACACCATTTGTTGGGTCACAAAACTGGCAAGGGCCTCAAGTTGCCTCTGTAGGCCCTTGGCCCTTGGGAGAAGAGGCCAAGACAACTACATCATCTATGAACAAAATGTTAAAAATTCAAAAACTTATAGCAGTAGCAGACTGTAAAATAAATAAAAATTGCAGAGATAGCTAACTGTAGGTAAAATATGCAATCACAAGAACACAACTGTTTACCCTGGGGAAAACCTTTTAAGGTATAAAAACCCCAGCAAAATATATTCCTTATGATATGTCTGAGTTTTACAACAGCAGGCTAAATAAGCCTTTTAAACAATTTAGAATTGTTTCATTTACAAAGAAGAACCCTGTTGAAACTGTAGCTGAAGCAGTTTCAACCTTGTTTGACCAAACCTGCACCTGTCACTGTTCACTGATGTCTGCTGTAGTCTTTTTCATGACTGTAGTGACTTGTAGTTATGTTGTAATGGCTGCCAAAAGGTTTGGGACAGACCCTCAGCTGCAATGAACCATGAACCAAAAACCAGCAGTATCTGTAGCGTGAAAGAACCCAGCAGTAACCAGCAGAGATAATACACCAGCAGTAAAATGTATAACCCAGCAGTAGAATATACCAGCAGTAACAGTAATGATGATAAACCAGCAGTAATCAGATCACCCTGAATGCACAGCAGGGATGCCCTAACAGGGCTCGAATTAGCACAGCAATAGGAACCAGAATATATAACCCAGAAATAATAATGGAGAGAGAACCCAGCAAAAATCGTGGAGAGAACTGTCTTCTAATATCACCGAATTATTTTCAGAGCTGCCAACTAACACCACCGAACTGTCCTTACTGAGCTAGCTTCAAAATCCACGAGCTGTTCTCTTAATGCATGCGAATTGCTTAGGTAATAATGAGTTTTCTTTTTTTTGTATTTATAGTGATAAATCCACACACAAAAAAAATAGTGAGGCCGACTTGCACATTTGCCATTGAATTTGTTTTTAACCAATGAGGCCGACCTTCAATAAATATATGTATAACATATATATTTAATTTCTTCATATCATTTATTTAATAAAATAATTTGAGGCTGTCCCATATGTATTTTCACAACATTCATCATTATAATTTGTCTCTCCTCCAATAATGAGTTGACCATAAATAAATAAATAAATACATATTTATTTTTCCTCTTCTTCTAGCTGGTGGGTTCATGGACCAAGTCACGTGGTGCTTGGGTTCTATAATCAATCATCCAGGTGTTCTTCAGGGTCTTCATGTCCACTCCAAGTACATCATCATAGGAAGATATTTAATTGCTTCACTTCACCCATCTGTGGTCAACAAGTCCAAGTGGGGAAGTACACCACTTTCCCAGACCCGGTCTAGGGCTTACAGTGAAATCCTGGTAACTGACCAGGTGCCTCCATTCTCCCGGAGAATGGCTCTCAGCCCCAGGCTGAGCTTCCAGTCCCAGACTGGATTCATATCCTGGTAACTGACCAGGTGCCTCCATTCTCCCAGAGAATGGCTCTCAGCCCCAGGCTGAGTTCCCAGTCCCAGACTGGGTCAATATCCTGGTAACTGACTAGGTGCCTCCATTCTCCCAGAGAATGGCTCTCAGCCCCAGGCTGAGCTCCCAGTCCCAGACTGGGTCAATATCCTGGTAACTGACCAGGTGCCTCCATTCTCCCAGAGAATGGCACTCGAAGCTGCTCAGAAAAATCAACACTCCCTCTCAGCGAGAGGGTCATTCTCTGCAATACCAAGCTTGTCTCGAAAGTGCACAAGCTTTGTCAACGACAGGGGCTTGGTCAATATATCAGCAATCTGCTCGTCTGTACGAATGTACTGGAGCTTCATGGCACCTCGCTGTACCATATATCTGATGAAGTGGTACTTCATCTCAATGTGTTTTGACCTGTCATGAAATACAGGGTTCTCTGAAAGCTTAATGCAACTCTGATTATCACAATGGATAACAGTTGGTTCAAGCTTTCCACCAAACAGGTCAGAGAGAAGCTTTCTAAGCCAAACTGCTTCTCTACAGGCATCACTGGCAGCAATATACTCAGCTTCAGCTGTGCTCTGAGCTATGGAACCCTGTTTTCTGCTGGACCATGAGATCATGGCTGGTCCCAAACTGAAACAATATCCTGATGTGCTTTTCCGGTCCACAGCACTGCCAGCCCAATCGGAGTCAGCATATCCAAGTAGCATTACCCCACTGTTGGAGGTATATCTGAGCCCATATGTAATAGTACCTCGCAAATATCTGAGCACATGTTTGGCAGCTATCCAGTGTATGTGTTTTGGCTCGGACATGAACTGACTCAATGCATTCACAGTGTAACAGATATCTGGTCTCGTATGCACTAGATACAACAAACATCCAATAAGTTGTCGATACTGAGTAGGATCCACAGCCTGTGAAGAAGTAGCTGAGTCACGTAACTTCTTCAGATTTGATGTCATAGGTACACTCATGGGTTTGCAGTCATGCATCCCAAACCTCTGCAAGATATCAACTGTATACTTTCCTTGAGATAGAAAGATCTCATCGGGCTTCTGCCAGACCTCTAAACCAAGGAAATAGTGCATGAGTCCCAGATCTTTCATTTCAAATTCAGAAGTAAGCTCCCTCTTGCACTGAGCTATCAGTTGCTCCTCTCCAGTGAGGAACAAATCATCCACATATAGAACTAGGATCAAGACATGGTTCTGAACAATCTTAAAGTAGAGGTTGGGATCAGCAGTGCTCTTGGAGAATCCCAAACTGTGAAGGTAACCATCAATCCTGGCATACCAGACCCTAGGGGCCTGTTTGAGTCCATACAAAGCTTTCTTTAGCTTGCACACATGAGACTGCATGTCATGTGTCACAAAACCTTCAGGTTGCTCAATGTAGACCTCTTCTTCAACTTCTCCATTAAGAAAAGCTGTCTTTACATCCATTTGATGGAGTTTCCATCCAAAGACAGCAGCGAGGGAGATAATAGTTCTGATGGTGGTATACCTGGCAACGGGGGCAAATGTTTCATCATAGTCTATGCCTTCCTTTTGTGAGAAACCTCGTGCCACAAATCTTGCTTTATATTTCTCAATGCTGCCATCAGCAGCATGCTTAATTTTATAGAGCCATTTGGAAGTTACCACAGACTTCCCTTTTGGTCGAGGAACAATTTCCCACACATCATTTTTCATAATGGAATTATATTCTTCTGTCATAGCATCAATCCATACCTGATGAGACTCTGCTTCTTTGAATGTAGAAGGTTCTGCATCAATGAGCTTACTCATAAGACTTGAGTATTTCTGGGGCTTCTTGCTTTCTCTGAATGTCCCAGATGGAGCTTTATGCTTCTCTGCTTCTTGCAATATTTCTCTTGCCCAAGTAGGTCTTCTCTTGGAAGGAGGAGCTTCAAGTAGTTCTTCAGTTGGTCTTTCTGGTTCCGAGTAAGCAGGAGGTTCATCTTCTTCCTCCCTCTGATTCTCTGAATGAGGAGAGTCTGGAATGTCAGAAAGAGATCCTTCTGGATCTTTTGGAAGCTCTTTGGAGTGGCGGAAAACAGCTTCCTCATGAAATATCACATCTCTGCTGATTTCAATGTACCTTTGGCCAGGAACATAGATACGGTAAGCTTTTGAATTTTCACTGTACCCAACAAATGTGCCTTTCTTTCCGGAAGGCTCCAGCTTTAATCTCTTTTCCTTTGGCACATGAATGTAGACTGGAGTGCCAAAGATCCTCATGTGGTCAACTGCAGGTTTCCTTCCTGTAAAGACTTCCTCTAAAGTCTTTTCTCCCAAAATGGCATGAGGACTTCTGTTTTGAATATAGACAGCTGTACTAGTAGCCTCAGCCCATAGAGACAAAGGAAGATCTAGATCACACAACATGGCTTTAGCAGCCTCACAAACTGTTCTGTTCTTCCTTTCTGCCACCCCATTCCGTTGGGGGTTGTAAGGTACAGTTAACTCCCTCTTGATCCCAGCTTCTTGGCAAAAATCATCAAAATCATTTGATTCAAACTCACCTCCATTGTCTGACCTCAAGATGCGAATGTGTCTTCCTGTCTGATTTTCAATCAATGCCTTGAACTCCTTGAACTTATCAAAAGTTTCACTCTTAGCCTTTAGAAAGTAAATCCAAGATTTACGAGAGTAATCATCAATGAACAATACATAGTATAAGCAGCCACTTAAGGAGGGTGAAGACATAGGTCCACAAATGTCAGAGTGAATCAAATCCAAAATACCTTTTGATCTACTGTGACTTTTGGAAAAAGATTTCTTGGTATTTTTACCAAGGGCACAACCTTTGCAAATACCACTATGTTCATTAGAAAACTCAGGCATACCTGTAACCATCTTTTGAAGACCAGGGAGAGCTGCATAGTGAAGGTGTCCAAACCTGCGATGCCAAAGTTCACAAGGGTTGATGGTGTTGTGAACCAATGCTTGAGTAGAATGCCCAGAGGCCTTGTAAAGGCCTCCCTCTCGAACCCCAATCAATTCTGCTGCATTTAACCTTTCATTCTTTGACCAAAGCAAAACCTTTTTGTCCATGAATATAACTCTGTAGCCTTTGTCTTCTAAGCCAGCAACAGAAAGGAGATTTTTCTTCAAACCTGGAACATATAGTATGTCTTCAATGTGCAACATGGTCCCTGAATCAAGTTGAAATGAGACTGAGCCCACTCCCTCTATTTTGTAGGTGGAGTCATCTCCAAGTTCTACTTGAGTGTCAAACTTCTTCTTTCTGTAGCTTGTAAGAGCTTCACGGGAACCTGTCATATGTCTTGAGGCTCCACTGTCCACCAACCAAGAATTTGAGCTGTTGGTGATGGACCCTGCTAGGGCAGAAATCAAATAGTATTCTTTCCTTGAATCTTCTTGCTTGGAAGACCTTGCATTTTTCTTCTTCTTTGGTTCTTCTTCTTCAGCTGTAGATGCTTCAAATTTTCTTTTGGGCCTTCTCTTTGGCAGCCTACAGTCCCTAGCATAATGTCCCACCTTGAAACAATTAAAACATTTAACTTGTGACATATCAAATTGCCTACCTTGTGGCTTGTTCTCTTTCTTCTTGGGATGAAAAGGCTTCTTGAATTGCTTCTTAGTTTTAGCTACTAGTGCAAGGTTCCCTTCTTTAGGACCCTTAGTTCTGCTCTGTACTCTGCCTTCTTCTTCTAAACAATCATGCCAAGGTCTTTCAAAATCTGGCCGAGTCTCACGCCCACTAACAGAAGCTAAGAAGGTTTCCCAAGAACTTGGAAGACCATCAAAAACTGTTTGTACCAGATCATCATCATCTACTGTAACCCCAATAGCAGAAAGTTGATCTCTTACCTGAGCAATCTTTGTGAAGAAGGAGGTCACTCCTTCATCCTTTTCCATCTTCAATGTACGAAGTCTATTTTTCAAGACTCTCTTTTGACTGGGTGCTTTCTTCTCATACAAATTTGTCAAAGTGTCAAAACACTCCTTGGCTGTCTTCAGTGGTGTTATGGCAGGCATTATATTTTCCTTGACTGAGTCATAGATAATCCTCCTAGCCTTGGCTTGCTTCCTTTTGAATGCTGCCCTTCCTGTGTTTGACGTGGGTTCTTCTACAACATTGATGACCAAGTCATCAAGGTCATTTTCTTCCAAGGTGGCCATAATCCTTGCTTTCCATGAATTAAAGTTTGCTGAGCCTTCAAGCCTGTCCTCTGGTCTGAAAGAGGTAGAGGCAGCCATCTCTGATCTGTCTGTACTGTCCCAAGGTCTATGTAAGACACAGTCAGTTGCCCAGATACTGTGTGTTTTACAAGCAGCGCTCTGATACCATGTTAAAAATTCAAAAACTTATAGCAGTAGCAGACTGTAAAATAAATAAAAATTGCAGAGATAGCTAACTGTAGGTAAAATATGCAATCACAAGAACACAATTGTTTACCCTGGGGAAAACCTTTTAAGGTATAAAAACCCCAGCAAAATATATTCCTTATGATATGTCTGAGTTTTACAACAGCAGGCTAAATAAGCCTTTTCAACAATTTAGAATTGTTTCATTTACAAAGAAGAACCCTGTTGAAACTGTAGTTGAAGCAGTTTCAACCTTGTTTGACCAAACCTGCACCTGTCACTGTTCACTGATGTCTGCTGTAGTCTTTTTCATGACTGTAGTGACTTGTAGTTATGTTGTAATGGCTGCCAAAAGGTTTGGGACAGACCCTCAGCTGCAATGAACCATAAACCAAAAACCAGCAGTATCTGTAGCGTGAAAGAACCCAGCAGTAACCAGCAGAGATAATACACCAGCAGTAAAATGTATAACCCAGCAGTAGAATATACCAGCAGTAACAGTAATGATGATAAACCAGCAGTAATCAGATCACCCTGAATGCACAGCAGGGATGCCCTAACAGGGCTCGAATTAGCACAGCAATAGGAACCAGAATATATAACCCAGAAATAATAATGGAGAGAGAACCCAGCAAAAATCGTGGAGAGAACTGTCTTCTAATATCACCGAATTATTTTCAGAGCTGCCAACTAACACCACCGAACTGTCCTTACTGAGCTAGCTTCAAAATCCACGAGCTGTTCTCTTAATGCATGCGAATTGCTTAGGTAATAATGAGTTTTCTTTTTTTTGTATTTATAGTGATAAATCCACACACAAAAAAAATAGTGAGGCCGACTTGCACATTTGCCATTGAATTTGTTTTTAACCAATGAGGCCGACCTTCAATAAATATATGTATAACATATATATTTAATTTCTTCATATCATTTATTTAATAAAATAATTTGAGGATGTCCCATATGTATTTTCACAACATTCATCATTATAATTTGTCTCTCCTCCAATAATGAGTTGACCATAAATAAATAAATAAATACATATTTATTTTTCCTCTTCTTCTAGCTGGTGGGTTCATGGACCAAGTCACGTGGTGCTTGGGTTCTATAATCAATCATCCAGGTGTTCTTCAGGGTCTTCATGTCCACTCCAAGTACATCATCATAGGAAGATATTTAATTGCTTCACTTCACCCATCTGTGGTCAACAAGTCCAAGTGGGGAAGTACACCACTTGCCCAGACCCGATCTAGGGCTTACAGTGAAATCCTGGTAACTGACCAGGTGCCTCCATTCTCCCGGAGAATGGCTCTCAGCCCCAGGCTGAGCTTTCAGTCCCAGACTGGATTAATATCCTGGTAACTGACCAGGTGCCTCCATTCTCCCAGAGAATGGCTCTCAGCCCCAGGCTGAGTTCCCAGTCCCAGACTGGGTCAATATCCTGGTAACTGACCAGGTGCCTCCATTCTCCCAGAGAATGGCTCTCAGCCCCAGGCTGAGCTCCCAGTCCCAGACAGGGTCAATATCCTGGTAACTGACCAGGTGCCTCCATTCTCCCAGAGAATGGCACTCGAAGCTGCTCAGAAAAATCAACACAAAAGAGAAGCAATCAAAGCATGATTTAAAAGACAACCATCCTCTGCATGATTGTGCTGCTTGAGGTGTACCTTTAGCTCATCAATGTAGATCCCAAACAAGGTCGATGAGAGGGGACATTCCTACTTAACACCTTTAGTGCTCCTAATGAAGTCAAAATGGCCCTATCATGTGCGACCCTAACCCAATAACAAACTCATATACCTTCAATGATAGTTGTGATAAGGGACTTGGAGATGCCAGTGTTGTAAAGCCTCTGAAACAAGCAATCCCTCATAACTGAATCCAAAACCTTCCAAAAATCCACAAAGCAACAAAAGATTTTGGATGAACGTTGTTTGGTCTCTTTAATGTTAGCACAAATTGTAAAAATGTGCTCAATGGTTTGGTAGTCTCTCCTAAAGCTTGCTTTCCACTTGCATAAAGTTCGTTCCTCTCCAACTGTTTTGAAAGCCACATGTTCATGATTGTAGCATAAAAAGCTTGGCAAAAGTGTGCCCAATTATAACAATAGTGAAGTTGTTTGGATCCCCAAGATGCTCCTTAATTCAAAAATGAGGTGACTCATATGCTCTAACCAAGGAGGGAAGCCTGAGCAAACCACATGATTAAAGAGATTAGAGTTATGAAGAGCATGAGCACCAATACCATGCTTGAGAAATTTAACCCGAAATCCTTCCTTATTTGTTGCTTCACTAGTGCCCAAAATCCAAACAAACCTCTTATTGTAAAAGAGATGGCAAGAGGGGGTGGGTAGGGAATATGAATGGCAATTGACTTGACAAATCATAAAGGGTAGTGGTATGAGATAACTGAGAGTGATAATCAATGTCAGGTGGAAGAGTGGATTTTTTTAATGAGGAGAGTATGCCAAAAAGTTTTATGGGAAGTGCGAAAGGCACAACACAGTTCACTTCTCGTCGTGGCAAGAAGGCTTCACTTATTGTGTTGTAGAGATGATGACAATCTCTTTGTATGTATTATTAAAAATGTCTGGCAAGAAGACTTGAAATGTTGTTCCACATTTTGGAAACAAAAATTGATGGAAATTTTTTGGAAAGAATGCATCAGTTTATGGAAACAAAAAATCATTGTTTCAGGAGGCTATTTGAAATGTTTCACAATTTTTCAAACATACCCCTTACAAAGATGTGATTGGAAAGAGGGTCTCAGGCTAAATGTAGGACTGGTAAACTATATGCCTAGATAAGTGTAGGTTGTAGTGATCTCAACTAGCTTCTCCCCCAAAGAAAAAAACTAAACTGAGATAAAGCATCCTTAGTTGTGTTGAAGACCATAACCTTGGTTTTGATGTTGTGATCCTTGTAGCCAATATAAGGGATAGCTTGTATAAGTAAATAGTATGTCGAGCATGAATGGGGCATACATAAGGAATGCATTAATAATTAGTATGTATAGAAGATTATATTTTTCATTCACACATAGATGTATATGATTATTTGATATTCTTACCTTTTGGGGATATTGGGTGATATTCTCCGAGTTCTTAGGAATTGTTGTATAATTCATAATATCACTTATACTTTTTTGTTGTGCTCCATATCTATATTTGGCATGTCCGAGACATGTTTTGTTATTTTGGCATAACTCAAAGCGTTAGACCTTGTAAAGGTTACCCATGAGCTATCAATGATCAGAAAAGTAGGTTAGAGCATCTAATATTAGACCTTGTAAAGGCTACCCACGAGCTAGCGATGATCACAAAAGCAGGCTATAGCATCTAACTATCCTTGCAAACCATCTAGAGAGGAGGTTAGAAGGTCTACATCATGATCAAAATAAAGCAATGGGATAACTACATGACGCAAGATACACCCATGATCGAATTTGTGGTCTAATGGCAAGCAGCAAAGTGATTGGGCTTGTATTAACACGGATACCCGGGTTCAAAACCCTCTGTGGGTGTGGCTGTAAATATAAGAAGCATTCTACAAAATAAAAAAAAGCTTGTTAACATAGATCCCTAATAATAGAGAGAAATGACACTCTTGTTTGACTCCAATTTTACTCCTAATATAATTAAAAGGATCAAGTGTCATCACGAAACGACCTAGTACTATCTCATAAACCCTCATGATAACAACAATGACTAACTCTACTCATGGGTGTGTGATCTAGTAGTGAGCAACGAGGTGATTGAGCTTGTATTAACATGCAGATCTAGGTTCAAAACACCCCAAGTGGTTGCATATGAGGCCAAGTACAAGTCCAATGTGATTTTGATGGCATAGAAACATCCCTCATAGCATCGTAGCTTTGAAGTTACTTCTCTCCAACTATGTAATATCCCAAACTAATATTTTTTTCTTTTTTGTTGTACTGTAGATGGCTAATAGGCTTGTGTCTCAATGGAATATGAAAGTAAACCCTAATCTCTGCATGCATGCAGATCTGTAACCCGGATAATACTGAAATGCTAGAAAGTAGGAGGAATTAATGCATGCACATACCAGTATATAGATCTGCTGAAGACGATGAAGATGATCCCCACATGCAAGAATTATGCCAGAGGAATAGGAAGATAAGCCAAGTCGTCCTCCAATAGATAAGTGTGCCCTCCTCCAAGCTATGATGGCTCCTCAATAAATAATACTTCGCTGCTGAAGGCTGGGATAAGGTGCAATAGGGTTATAATGCCCTTCTGGAGATGATGGAAGATGCATGTAGAAGAAGTGATGGCTCAATAGCCCAAAACGTGAAGAACCTTCCAAAGAGATTCACCCTCAGGCATGCAAATGTCCTCCAAATATGATGAGTGTTGATAACTCCCTCAACTGTCCAACTAAGAAGCCCTTCTTCCAAGGGAAGGGTAATAGGGGTGCTCTGAGAAGAATGAAGGTTGCATGCAAAAGTTCTACCCCCTGTAGACTAGAATGCGAATAGGTATGCTTTTGAGCAATACTTCCAAGCTAGTATAGCGAATCCCCTCCAATCCAATAAATAATCAATCTCCTGCAATAACTGATGAATAGAACCTGATGATGAAGCGATGTTGAATCTGGATGATCCAACCTGATGATGAACTAGGGAAGATAGATTTCGCTGCCGAAATACACCAGTTAGTTGAGCATGCACTCAACCCCAACTTAGCTCGCTGAGCTCTCCAATTCAAATCCTCAAATCAATAATCATATAAGCATGTCTTTTCCATTAGCTTTACCTTTCTTTTATAACTTTCACCTGTCAAACCTAACTTTTGACCTAATTAGGTCACTTTACCTTCTAATTCGCAGTTGACTTGCATGCAGGTGTCTGGAGACTCAATTAGGTGCATGCATCATGAAATAATGCTCGGATGTCATGCATGTAGGTGGCCTTCAGCTCTGGTGGCCCCTGTTTATCTATTGGTGATCTAATAACCATGCTAAAGATCCTCTGAAGGTGTATATGGCATCAATCCTCAGTAAATTCCACTATAGTAAAAAAGGGAACATTACAGTCCTCCCTTGCCAAGATTGCTTGTCCTCAAGCAATACCAACACAGTTCCATAATCAATTGAACTGAACCACTGAATCCCAGGGTCCCAAATCATCTTAGGAGATCTGTAGTACCTTCTACTCAAGGTATTGTCCTGCGAGGTACCATGATATGAAACCTCCTGAAAGTGATAGTCGACTCTTGTCATCATGCTAACTGCTGTACCGTGCACTACTGCAATCTCAGGGTTCCCCACTACCCAAAAGAAGAGACCATTGTGTAGTCGTTGAGCTGTTCTGATCATCATCAACTGTCTGTCATGCTCTATCAGCATCCACCTCTCCTGTAACTCCAAGTAGAAATATCTGTAAGAGCTGGCCACCTCACTATGAACGGTGTAGTGTATAGGCAACCAGGTGAAGTCTGCCATTATGCCGTCATACTTGACCTCGAGTATCGACAAAGGAAATCTGCTCTGGTCACTGGTAACGACTCTGGGCTGCTCATGAACTCTAATCATCTCCTCAATAGACCGCTCTATCACTCGTACTGCCCCATACTCTGAGGAAATCACTGGAATTTGCAAGAATTCTGATAACAGGTGAGTCTATGCACATATATACTCGGCCCTTTGCATCCTCGATATACCTGTGATGCAATCTAACAACAGGCTTCCCCATGGCTGCTCATGATCTATCGAAGGTTGCATCCATGCAAGTTCTGACATACCCTATTGACCTAACACAAGATCCATCTCGTATCTCCATGCACACCTACCTCGAGTCTGTCTAAAAAAAGTGAAGTCATCTGAGTCCCCCACTGGCCTATGTCGTGTGAAGTGCTCTCTACCTCGAGCGTTGGTCCGCCTAGTGCTAACACCGGAATACATCTGACTGCCCCTGAAGAACCAGGCAATCATAAGCTGCACAAACTCCTTAGAAGACTGCTCTATCATGCATCCAACCCTAAGCAGCCTACTAATAAATACCTGAAAGCGAAAGCTGGCCATCTCCTCCGTAGTGACTCCACTATTGATCTCAATCCGGAATACCAGGACAGAAAGTTGGCCCTGCCATAAAGAAGTCTCAATCTCTCCTCCTCTATCATCCCATAAATATAACGAACTGATCACCCTCACAACTTTGTCGATCATCTCTACCATATGAAACAATCCATCGTGTAGATGAATACCTGGATCCCACCACCAACTAAGGGGTTCGCCAAACCCAACTCCAATGAACTGCTGCTGCATCATGCTGATAGTCATCGAGATCTCCCTGTAATCCTCTGGTAGATACCAAGTGCTAATAACTGACTCTACTCCTGCTAATGTAATCAGCTCCCGCAAAACTGCATCTATACATCTGTTAACCCACTCACTGTCTATGTCCTCCAATAATCTATGGAGTCTAAGCCTCTCTCTAGAGGACAGCTCCGTTCGTTGCAGTGCCTCGTACTCATGCATATACCAATAATAATCCACCAACTGCAAATCTCGGATAGCCCTCATGATCCTCTCCCTAAGTGAATTGTCAGGGTTAGTACATGGGCAATCTCTATAGGAGAGGATGTCATCCCCCGCTCTCTCTACTGCAAATCCTGTGAACCAATCTTAGCTCCCCTGTGTACTGAGTGTAACAATCCTATGGTCTAACCGAAAGATCACTCTTGTGGCCAAGATGTTATTCACCTCATCTAACTGTCTCAGGTGAAACTCCCAAGTTTGGTTGTGTAATAGCAATAAATAGCTCTGCTCCTGTAGATCCATCTGGGAAGTAACTAGCGTGTTGGTCAACCCCACGACCATGACCACAATCTCAAAACTAGGTCTAGAAGTAGGCCTGTGGGCATAATGCTCTTTGATCCTCATCGGATGATATTCTTGACCAAGATAGGCTATCAAGGGTTCTACTACCCTATGAAGCGTGTCTTTCCCCTCATCAATCCTGGGGACTCTCCGTGCAAGGGCATGCTCGTGCTCTCTGTCAAGTGGTCTCCCAAGAGGTAACACCCCCAAACTCCATGGGATCTCATCGTGTGCCCCTATGTACTCCTCTAGACTGATGTATACTCTTGTACTCTCCTGAGCCATCTTGTACCCTGTATGCGCTACTGTAGCCAGTATTCCACTACTGTCAATGAAGTCTGTGACCCAGTGTTTCTCTATATCTGCTAGACATCTGTCCATATAACTTCTGTATGTATAATCTTCCTTGTTGGCTGATCCACAGGGAATGTGCTCAACTATTTCTGTCATGGCTAAACCTCTCTCTAACAGAGATGGCTCAAGATCCCCTACCTGATCCCAACTCTCTGTGTCAAATCTCTCCTCAGTCAACTGTAGCTCGGAGTGCTCCTCATGTCAAATCATCACAAGATGCTCTCCCGGTGTCAGTGTCATGGCTAAATCTCTCTCTAACAGAGATGGCTCATGATCCCCTGCCTGATCCCAACTCTGTGTCAGATCTCTCCTCAGTCAACTGCAGCTCTGAGTGCTCCTCATGTTTTACAGCTGCCTTGTATCCTGTGTGTGCTGCGGTATCCTCCTGTGCACTCACTCTACTAGTGTCACCTGAGCCTGGATCCCACACACTTGTGCTATACTGGAGGGTGTCTCCAGTCAACACATCTATAACTACAACCGGAACCATTAATGGCTCCTCCACAGTAAATGACTCGTAACCTCCATACTGCCCTGTATGTATAGAATCAACCATCCCCCAGTCATGTCTCTCCTCATGGATCTCGTCTATCATGGATGTCTCGACTCTTGCAATAGATGATGAAGAGCGTGTCCACTCCAACTCATCTACATGCATATCCGATTCCTGAAGAGCTATTTGAGTGTTGTTCAAGAAATCTCTAGTAACCATAGGCTCATAGGTGAGCTCCTCTAACCCGTCCTGTACGGTCAAATCACTCCATATCATATCCATGTCACAGATGTGTGCTAACACCCCCTGATCCTCACAAGTACTGCTACTAATGGGGAATGATGAATCCTCGACGAGGGATGATTTGAAAACTGCATCATATGTACTATCCTCCTCATGTATTGCCAACTCCATATCAAGTTTACTATCAACTTGTATATCATGCTCATCTCACTCTGCTCCACCAACTATGCTTTTAAGGAGATCCTCGTCCAAATCCTTGGGCTGGCTCCCGAACTGGATGGAGTAATAGTCTCTGAAAGGCAATGCTGCACATACCTCCTTCCCCTCGGCTAGATATTTATGATATCGAGGCAAGTATCTAAGTGCCGCTAAGTTCCCAAAATTTCCAGCCGAGATCCTTCTCAATGTCTCCATGATCTCACTGGATGGCAAGAAACTTGTGCTTTCAGGTATGCACTTCACCAAAATTGGTATGTATTGTCATCTATTGATATGTCTCTGTATTCCTCTATCTGTTTATAATTGTATGCTCCCACAGCTAGCGAGGAACATGCTCTGATACCATTGTAATATCCCAAACTGATATTTTTTTCTTTTTTGTTGTACTGTAGATGGCTAATAGGCTTGTGTCTCAATAGAATATGAAAGTAAACCCTGATTTATGCATGCATGCAGATTTGTAACCTAGATAATACTGAAATGCTAGAAAGTAGGAGGAATTAATGCATGTACATACCAGTATATAGATCTGCTGAAGATGATGAAGATGATCCCCGCATGCAAGAATTATGCCAGAGGAATATGAAGATAAGCCAAGTCCTCCTCCAATAGATAAGTGCACCCTCCTCCAAGCTATGATGGCTCCTTAATAAATAATACTTCAATGTTGAAGGCTGGGATAAGGTGCAATAGGGTTATAATGCCCTTCTGGAGATGATGGAAGATGCATGCAGAAGAAGTGATGGCTCAATAGCCCAAAACGTGGAGAACCTTCCAAAGAGATTCACCCTCAGGCATGCAAACGTCCTCCAAATATGACGAGTGTTGATAACTCCCTCAACTATCCAACTGAGAAGCCCTTCTTCCAGGGGAAGGGTAATAGGGGTGCTTTGAGAAGAATGAAGGCTGCATGCAGAAGTTCTACCCCCTGCAGACTGGAATGCGAATAGGTATGCTTCTGAGCAATACGTCCAAGCTAGGATAGCGAATCTCCTCCAATCCAATAAATAATCAATCTCCTACAATAACTGATGAATAGAACCTAATGATGAAGCAATGCTGAATCTGGATGATCCAACTTGATGATGAACTAGGGCAGATAGATTTCGCTGCCGAAATACACCAGTTTGCTGAGCATGCACTCAACCCAACTTAGCTCGCTGAGCTCTCCAATTCGAATCCTCAAATCAATAATCATATAAGCATGTTTTTTCCATTAGCTTTACTTACCTTTTTTTTATAACTTTCACCTGTCAAACCTAACTTTTGACCTAATTAGGTCACTTTACCTTCTAATTCGCAGTTGACTTGCATGTAGGTGTCTGGAGACTCAATCAGGTGCATGCATTATGAAATAATGCTCGAATGTCATGCATGCAGGTGGCCTTCAGCTCTGGTGGCCCCTGTTCATCTACTGGTGATCTAATAACCATGCTAAAGATCCTCTGAAGGTGTATATGGCATCAATCCTCAGTAAATTCCACTATAGTAAAAAAGGGAACATTACAAACTACTCCCGTAGAAACATGTCAAGACGGTAACATATAATTTGGCAAAAGTAATAGTCCTATAGTATTTAGATCATGGCAATGCCTTGATTATAAGTACAATGAATAATATTTTGGCTCCAAGGTGGAAAATATAGAATTTGAGCATATAGATCTAGGTACTAATCAAAGAAGATATACAATGAAAAGAGATCAATAATCAACAAATTCATGTAACGGATGTGATAGCATTAATCATTACACAAAAGGATAGATCTATTACATCAAATCTTCACGAATGAAGGTGAATAGTATAAATAGCAAGGCAATTCAAATTAGGTCAGGAGGGAATTCAAATTGCTCATGCAGTGCAAGAGAGACTAGTAAGGCTTAACTAGAGCCAAAGACCCTTAGTTAGCCATGCAGACTGATTTAACTAACCCAAGACTCCCTAATCACTAGTTTTGACTTAGGGATGTACATGCAACTGATTGCATGCACATGCACATCCCTAGAAAAGCTCAACTGGGGCGCTAATGACTAAAGATAGTCATCAATGGTTAGTTAGGACCCAAATTAGTGGAGCGCATCTAGTCCTTAACTAACAACTGACTTAGACACTCCTAAAATCAAGGAAAGCGCCCCCAAATCAAGGAATGCGCCCTCAAATCAAGGAATGCAACCCTAGGGTGACTTAGGTGATCAATTTGAATGGGTTTGTCCCACTAGTCATGAAGTCATGGTCTAAGCAACTAGGTAGAGGGTTATTTGCTCTAGCACCCCCCCATAAGTCTAGCTAGGTGGAAAAAAAAAGGTTGGATCTCGACAATGTTTCAGCCATGTTAGGTCCAATGAACAAAAAAGGTTGGGTCCCGACAATTTTTCAGTCATGTAAGGTACCTAATGAACAAAAAATTCTCTAAAACTGAGTAAGAGGGAAAACCACATGGGAACCCCCCCCACAAAAAAAAGAAAGAGAATGTGAAAATAAGGCTTTAAGAAGCCTGCTCAGTAGATGTAGAGTAAGTCCGAAGAAACTGAATAACAACACAGCCCATGTGCTTCATCCATTCGGTTCAAATATTTGGACTTTTCAACCACTGAATTTGGCCACCTTGGTTCCCATTGTGATCCTGTAAAGCCCCTTCATCCTCGCGCATTTCTACTCTTGATTTCCATTCAAAATAGTTGAAGGGGGCTAGGATCTGTTGGGGAGATAGCTCCATGGCTGCAAATGCGCTCTTTGATGGCTGGAAATGAGCTTCTTTAACCTGCAATTGAGCTTATCCCTGACACTGACTTGTTTAGCACCCCTGCAGCTCTGATACCATATAGAATTTGAGCATATAGATCTAGGTATTAATCAAAGAGAGATATACAGTGAAAAGAGATCAATAATCAACAAATTCATGTAACAAATGTGATAGCATTAATCATTACACAAAAAGATAGATCAAATAACAAGAGAGAATGTTCTATTACATCAAAGCTTTATGAATAAAGGTGAGCACTATAAATAGCAGGGCAATTCGAATTAGGTAAAGAGGGAATTCGAATTGCTCATCTAGTGCAAGAGAGACTAGTAAGGCTTAACTAGAGCCAAAGACCCTTAGTTAGCCATGCAGACTGGGTTAACTAACTTTAAGACTCCCTAATCACTAGTCCTGACTGAGGTATGTACATGCAACTGATTGCATGCACATGCACATCCCTAGAAAAACTCAACTGGGGCACTAATAACTAAAGATAGTCATCAATGGTTAGTTAGGACCTAAATTAGTGGAGCGCATCTAGTCCTTAACTAACCACGGATTCAGACACTCCAAAAATCAGGGAAAAGTTCCCCAAATCAGGGAAGGCGCCCCCAAATCAAGGAATGCAACCCTAAGGTGACTTAGGTGATTAATTTGAAAGGGGTTTGGCCCACTAGAGTCATGAAGTCGTGGTCTAAGCAATTAGGTAGAGGGTTATTTGCTCTAACAGAAAATCTGAACAAACCACATCATTAAAGAGATTTGCAATAGGAAAGATGAGAATTAACACCATGTTTTTGAAAGTCAACTTCAAATCCCTCATAATCGACAGGTTTGCTAGTGTCCAATTTCTGAAGATCCATTTGTTTGTAAATGAAGAACACATAGTTGTATCCAATTGATCTTGATTTTGATCCAATAGTAGAACCCTAGCAAATTTTGCAGAGGTATGCATGGACAAAATCATTTAAAGACTGCCATCTTGTAGAGGGGTTGCATATAACAATGTTTGTGTAACAAAATGGGTGCCAAGAATAATGTTTATGCAGGAAGCTCATAGTTCCAGAGTTGCAAGACACTAGCTAATTAGCAAAGATACATATATCGGCCACAAATGTGAGGCAATACAGATAAATTTGTCCGTAGTTGTAAACTATGCAGCATTTCAAAGCCAACAAATCAAAATTTGGGATTGTAGACTCCACTTCCTGATGCTTCAAGGCCCTAGGAAAGTATTTCCATGGACTTCCTAAGAGGGTTGCCAAAATGCAGAGGAGGGTAACAACTATGCGCTTGTCATTGATGATGAATTAGTCCAGATCAACAGTTTTACTTCTTGCTGGAAGACTTCTTTTTGGCATAAACAAAGTAACCAGAGAAGCATCAGTAATGTTTATTCTGACCTCCAGAATCCAACCTCTATCTATAGTATATCAATATGCAGGAGATAAACTTGATGCCATTTAAGAAGATAATAATCTTCAGTTTTTGTAATATAATTGGTTCCACTTTATTTACAAAAAAAAACACTTGCCAGGAGATTGTAACTGGACATCAAGCAACAAAACTTTTCACTTAAGTACAAGTAGATTTTGGCCCACCTACTTCAATATCATTAACATAGACAATAGATTCTTAGCTAGTTTCGAGACTACCCTATGGATGTTGATCGATACCAATTTGAAGAGAAGTATAAACTTCCGTTTACGAATGAATGTATAATATATGGTCATGAACCAGGCATAGGTTCAAGTGCAACTGTTAGGAGAGTACAATTATAAACATCCCATGATATACAATGAATTTTTACCATACATACAACACTGTTAAGATTGTGCAATCCATAGCTCAACTCAAATTTCTCCATTTGAGACTTGCTTAGGATTTCTGTAAAAAATCTTTTGACTCAGTGCAGAAAATGTAGGCGGGCGTCAAATTTATAAAGTTTATAAAGCTTATAAGCCAAAGGTAAAGCCCATTTTGTTAACAAATGACCAGCTCAACTCAAATTGAGAGTAAGCTTATAGGCAAAAGGTAGAGCCCAATTTGTTAACAAATGATTAGCTAAACTCAAATGTCTCCTCAAATGTCTCCATTTGAGACTTGTTTAGGATTTCTGTCATAAAACCCTTTTGACTTGGCTTTTCAAGTGTAGGAGGGTGACAAATTTGGTGGAATAGATATATTCATCAGACATAATTTATAAGCATAAGATAGAGTATATTTTGTTTTCTGTTTTTCTCCACAGTAACAACCCTTTTTTTTGGCCGTGTCAGGGACTTTTCCCCAAATCTCCCAGTCTATTTGTATCTACTATCCCACTAACAGAGTTTATTTGTATCTACTGGGATTGGGCTTCGAGACTATTTGTATCTACTATCCCACTAACCGAGTTTATTTGTATCTACTGGGATTGGGCTTCGAGATTTAGAGTGAAGGGATTATCACTCGAAACATGTCACTATGAGAACTCCTCGGTAAGTTGCCAAAAGCACCATCCGCTGGGAATGAAAAACTCCCACCGATTAACCCTGGACCACAGCTAAGCCAACCATTTTGTTAACAAATGACTAATTACCGAAAGTGAAAAACAAATTGGGATCAGTCACCGAACTACAACTCCGCGAATATCTCAAGAGAATATCTTTTAATAACCACAAAAGGTACCAATATCAAATAAGTATATTCAAATGTATGTCGATAATAGGCCTAATTCCCGACGGACGCACCGTTGCCTTAAATTGGCTAGACGGTTGACAATACATCAATTAACAATTGATAAACACAGTTGAAACACAAATCCAAGCTCTGGTTTACTCACCATATATGACGGTAAGAATGTTGAGGACAACAATGCCTGTAATCTTCCTGGACGGGAGCTGAAATTGCTTCCACGACACTTTACGCTCCTCAATGGGAGGCTTCTCTTTCTTCTTGAAATCAAACCCTCCATCCACGTTTTGAGTAACTTCCTTTTCCTCTTCCTCATCATCATCGGGAAACCCCTTGCGCTTCAAATAATCAGCCAAAACGGCTTCACTGACAGTCTGCTTGGCTTGTAAAGGCTTGTAGGGGTTCGAACCCCGGACATTGTGCGAGTGCTTCTTCCTCCCGTTGGGTGATTTTTCCTTGGCAATTACGAGAAATCTGAATACTTGGCTTTGATTCTCAGACAGAGAGAAAATGGGTGTTTCGGTATAGGCTCCAGCATGGCGACTAAGCTTTGCAGAGTACGATTTCAGGCCGAACCACGTTAAATCCGATGGTGTTATCATAGAAGTGGCAGCCATTGATGAATAAATTCACAACAAAAAGAACTGTATGAGAGCTCGTTGTTGAAAATACATTTTAAGATTTTTCTTCGATGCGCTATTTGGACCACGTTACATTCCATAGATATTTGCTTGGAGGGAGTGATTGCTGTCCTGTGCCCCATCGAAGATTCGAATCCCACATCTATCCATCTCTTATCACCCATTAAACGATATCTACCCATTTCTTTATCACCATCCTTGTGTATTTTAATAAAATACTAATAACAAGCCATGTTGCCAAATTATTAAATCATATCTACCCATCTCATTATCATCCTTGTGTATTTTAATAAAATACTAATAACAAGCCATGCTGCCAAATTATTAAATCATATCTACCCATCTCATTATCATCCTTGTGTATTTTAATAAAATACTAATAACAAGCCATGCTGCCAAATTATTAAATCATATCTACCCATCTCATTATCATTATCATTACTGTTAAGCATTTTATAAAATAATCTCAAAATTTAGTACTAATATAATATTATATGGGTTAATAACATAACCTGGTGCCCAATTTTAATTCTTTCAAATTCCCATTTATTTTTTAAGGGTTAATTTTTAACAAAAATTGCAACATGAAAAAAAATTCGAGTTGTTTGATATTCAAAATCTTGAATGAAGACAACAATACAATTACCACAGAGAATCTCTAATCTGATTGAAGATTATCACTCGCATAGTTTATGGAGTTTTGACTAAAATATATATTTCCTCTTCTAAACGTTAAAAATAAATTAATTACATATAACAGGTGTACAATTAAACATTTTGAAAATAGCTGAAATAATAGTTTATTTTTAAATAAAATGAAAACACAATTTATTATCATTTATTTAAATTTGATTTTAAATTAAATTAATATTTATATATATTTATGATGATGTTGATGTGCTCTAACAATTGAACCAAGCTATGTGGACTTGGACATTATTCTTTTTATCTCATACAACTTTTTGGATTATATCTCTTATTTAATGGTGTATCCACAAGGTTTGAAGACTAGTATGTACACTGTTCAATTAGATACCAAATGTTTAGAGTCATACACATGATTGAAATGATGGGATTTCTTTGCTGGGAGGGGTTAATTTTTTTAGATATTTTTAAATAAAATGAAAACAAAATTTATCAATTATTTAGGGTTTTCATAATATATTGTGTCCAAGTTTAAAAATGTCTCAACATTTTGAGTGGACACTCCACCCATCGACGCTCGACCTATCATCAGGGATCAAGTAAATGCTAAAAGATAATAGAAAAGAATGGTGTCAAGAAATATTTAAATATTGGTAATTAGCATTTCTACTCCCCAACACTTCAATAAAGAAAAAACTCACCTCACAAAATCTCTTCTAGCCAATGGCTACTCTTCAACCCAAATCAAAAGAGACTTTTCCGATGTTCGCTTTCCCAAATCTAAGCAATATTGCCCCAATCCTCTCCCCTCATGCCTTAATATCTTTACCTCAATATTGCCCCAATCCTCTCCCCTCATGCCTTGATATCTTTACCTTACATTCACAGCATCAATGATCGTATTTCCAAAGTATAAATAAAAAGGAACATTAAAACCCTCTTTAAACCCCAAAAAACCCTCAAGCAATTTTTCACGAGCGACAAAGACAAATCTAGTCCCTTTCTGTCAAAAGGGGTCTACCAAATTCCTTGTTCATGTGGAAAATCCTACATTGGACAAATCGGTAGATCTATTTTCCCGGCTCAAAGAACACATCGCTAACACTAATCATAACTGCATTAACAAATCTATCATAAAATAACACTTACACCACTCTAAGCATTGCATTTGTTTTGACCAAACCAAAATTCTTACTTCTACGTCCCACTACTTGTCAAGCCTTATTCTATAAGCTAAGCTCCTATTTGCATTCATTTTCTCTCCCTTTGTCTTTCCTCGACCTCTTTTCCCCTTTTTCAACATTTTTTCCTTTTTTCCTTACTATCTTACCCTTCCCCTCCTTGATTATTATTTTATTTTTTATACTTTAGATTTATTAATCTCTCCTTTATCTCAACCCATTTTCATCTCTCTTCATTCTATTTTCCTACTAATATTTATACATTCGTAATTAATACTTATATCTCTCACTAATGTTTTTATTATTCAATTAGTGCATAAAGTCTCTCATTTATATTTCTTATTTTTAATATATAACCCAACAGTATTCCTAATCCCCCTTTAAAAAAACACCCTTACTTTTTTTTCCCTCTTAATCTTTTATTTATTTTATTATTTTTAAAATTAATACTCATTTTATTTTTATTTTTAGTAATATTTTCACACAACCTTACCTCTTCTATCCTCAAACTTCAGTGCATAAAGTCTCTCATTGATATTTCTTATTTTTAATATATAAGTCTCTCATTAATATTTCTTATTTTTAATATATAACCCAAAGTTTATTCCTAACCTCCTTTAAAAAAAAACACCCTTACTTCTTTTTCCCTATTAGTTTTTCATTTATTTTATTATTTTTAAATTTAACCCCCTTTTTTATTTTTATTTATAACAATATTTTCACACAACCTTAACCCCTTCTATCCTCGAACTAATATTTTTCACCCATTCTTTCTCCAATGGCTTTCTACCTATTTCTTAGCATCATTGTTTCTTGACACCATCCCTTTTTTCATTTTCCTTCTATAAACATATCTTTTATTTTAAAAAAAAATTAAGCATCAGCTCCCTTTTTATATTTTAGTATTAATTACATTGAGAGGCGCTCTACAGCCCAATATGAGGGAGATATTCTAACATGGATGTACCGTTACATCTAATAAATCGTAAAAATGTAGCGTTACATCTAATAAAACGTCAAAAGTTATAATATGAGGGAGATCTAATAAAACGTAAAAACTAATTAATATTTAGTCGGCCATTAAAAGGGACGTGTATTTTCAATTGAAAAACACCATTGACATCAATGCCTATACAAATAAACAAAAAACAACATAAAAAATGATAAAATAATGTTTTCGAAAAAATAAAATGTAAAAAGTAATAAAATAAAATAAAATACCCAACATAAAATAAAGAAGTAAACAAAAATGTAAAAATAAATATTATAGCCGACATTAAAACTAGAAACATAAGAAATAAAAAAAATATTATAGCTAACCTAAAAACTAAAAACATAAAAAGTAAAGAAATAAAGAAGTAAAAAAAAAATATTATAGTGGACATAAGAAGTAGAAACCAAAGAAATAAAAAGAATATTATAGCCGACATAAGAATAGAAAAAAAAAAGCAGCCATAATAATAGTTAGATTTGCTAACTAAATATAACTCCAAGCAAAAAGATATTTGAATCTTGGTCTCTAGGTTAAGACAAACCCAATCACCTCACTACTTACCAATAGATCACATAGAAATGGTGTTAAAAAAAAATGCCATAATAATTGTTAGATTTGATAACTAAATATAACTCCAAGCAAAAAGAGTTTTGAACCTTGGTCTCCAAGTTAACACAAGCTCAATCACTTTAATTCCTACCAATAGACCACACACAAATGTTGTTAAACAACAAAATATGCATATTTATTTCATTCGTTGCATTGATTTCAATAATGCATTTTTTTTATTTTTTACATGTATGCATTGAATTTATCAATTTAATAAATAAAAAAATCTTTCATTAATTTCAGCAATGCATTGTTTTTTGTTATTTACATCTATACATTGAATTGATCAATTTAATAGAAAAACTACTCTGCAATGATTTCAACAAATTAGATTTTGGTGTTCTCTATTTCAAGGTATATCGTGGATCCTCATGATAATATTGCAAATAATGAAGATATTGATTATCAAAGAAGAAAAGTACAACAAATGTATAGAATAGAAAGATAAAAATAATCTTTGTAGCAAGATTTATGTGGTTGTTGATTTCAGGAGGTTTTGGAGAATCCATAGTATCCATGTTCTTTAATCAACGTTTCGAATCCATAATAGAAAAAGAAGCATCAAAACATACAGAAGAACAAAGAAAACACGACCATGAACTAAAGAGATCGTGAAGAAGTGTTCTTTGTGCAAAGGGATTCTCAAAAGCATGAATGAGAGATAATTTCAGGGTTATATAGGAATCAATATAACTACCAATGAATATGACATACTTGGATACATGGAATGTGATAACAATTTATTCATACTTATTACTTACATTATTATAATCCTCATAATTCTTTCTAGGTTTTCAACTTAACCTGTTCCTTACAATGTTGAAATTTTGTATTGCATATTTTTCAGTGTAGATGTTATTCTGTGGATGCATTGATTTCAGTGTATGGACGCATAGATTTCAATGTATGGACGCACTGATTTTAGTGAATGGACGCATTGATTTAAGTGAATAGACGCATCGATTTCAGTGTATGGGGTTTTTTATTGCATATTTTTCAGTGTATATGTTATTCTGTGGACGCATTGATTTCAGTGTATGGACACATAGATTTAAGTGTATGGACGGATTGATTTCAGTGTATGGACGCATTGATTTCAGTGACAACAAAAGAACGAGAAAACGACTTGAAGCGAAAAGCAGAAAAAACAAAAATAATTTCGAAAAAGGAAGTTGGAGGAAATGATAGTACATTAACTAGAAGAACGAAGAAAATGAAACACAGATCGACAAAAAGAATATCGAAAAAGAAAGTTAGACGAATTGACAGCAGAACAACAAGAGGAACAAAGAAAACGAAACGTTGATTGACAAAGAGTGTATCGAGAGAGAAGTTGAAGCAATTGGAAGAACAAAGAAATCAAGTTGCAGAACAACAAATAAATCAAAATGTACGAAATGGCGAAATGTCGGCAGCAGAAGGAGAATAACGAACAAAACAAAATGCAGATCAACAAAAAGAAAATCGAAAAAAAAAGTTAGGTGAATTGACAGCAGAAGAATGAAACAAAGAAAATGAAACGTTGATCGACAAAGAGCGTATCGAGAGAGAAAGTTGAAGCAATTGGAAGAACAAAAAAATCAGTTTGCAGAACAACAAATAAATCAAAATGTACGAAATGACGCAATGACGGCAGAAGAAGGAGAAGAACAAACAAAACAAAACGCAGATCAACAAAAAAAGAATCGAAAAAAAAGTTAGGTGAATTGTCTCTATTTTCCAGTTTAACAATTTACTCAATCCTTAATACTTATTACTTACATTATGATAATCCTCGTAAATGTATCTGTGTTTTCAACTTAACTTGTTCCTTACAATGCTGATCAAACTCTAGTTTTGTGTCACCGCCCATGACTGAAACCAGCCTAGATCCAAATCTTAGGCTCTATCAAGCGCCGAGAGGGATCAAATCTCCCGAGGTGCAAACCTCTTCTCAGGTATTGCACTCAAGGAGCTTTTTACGGAGAGGTTTGCACCTCGGGAGATTTGATCCTTCTCGGCGCTTGATAGAGCCTAGGATTTGGATCTAGGTTGGTTCCACACCATCTAAAACTTCTCCTTTTTAAGTCCTTTTACTTACTTTAACATATTTTTTCCGACAAAAATTTCTGTAATTGTATTAATAAAAACAAATTACATCCAAAGATATGCTCTCAAGCATATTTGCACAGAAAGGTTGTCTAGAAAGTTTGATAATAACCCCCCTCATACTATATGTAGATTGGAGTGTCCTTCATATATAGTGTTGTTAACAAAAATATTACATGGATTGTCATATCATGGTCTAATTATGCATGTATTACATAGACTTTCATATCATGGTCTAATTATGCCTGTAAGGAAGTAGATCTACTAAAGTTAAAACATAAAAAAGAAGTGGCATGTAGCTCATTCATAACCTGTCGGGTACTGGGCTAAAAATAACAAAAAGATGTTGATTTATTTCGTCCATGCTGTCACTCGGTCTGAGCTTGCGGTCCTTCTGAGAAAGGCCGATGGAAGTGGGAAAAATGTTCATCGTTTTGAACTTCAGTTATATGCCATTGACCAAACTCCAGTTGAATACCTTCTTTAGACAATGCATCAGCCAACTGGTTTCTTTCCCTATAGATGTAGCTACAAGAAAAAGTTGTAAATTCTGCTTTTAATAAGACAATCTCAGCAAGTAAAGGAGACAGGTGAGTATTATGGCATCGTCGAATCCCGGTTACCCAATTCACAACAAGCTTCAAGTCCCCGAACACATGTAGATCTCTACAACCCTTTTCTAAAGCAAAGAGGAGTAGAAGATTTAATGCTAGTAGCTCAACAAAATTGTTAGAACCAACTCCCATCCCGGCTTTTATTTTGTGACAGTGAGATTCTGAAAGATACAAGATGCAACCTCTACTTACTTTAACATATTAATCTTTTATACGCTTAAAAACTTACTCAAATGTTTTACCTAATTTAATGGCTAATTATCAATCTTTAAATATTTCTTGGTTTCATTGGTACAACCTTAGTTGGAATAGTCATCTTCCTCCTCCTCTATGCAGACGATATCGTTCTTATGGCAAGGTGCTCCTTTGATCTCGATAAACAGTTAAGAAATCTCAAGGATTTATGCTCTAATATGGGTATGACTGTTAACATTGACAAAACAAAAGTTATGATTATCAAGTCCAAGAAGGTCACTTACTTGTCTATGACAATATCAACTTGGAGGAGGTGTCTTCCTACAAATATCTCGGAATTGATATTCATCACAAGCTCAACTATAACTATAACATTGAGAAAATGATTAATGGAGGGTGGAAAGCTTATTATGGTCTTGAAAACAATTGTAAATCAGCAAACCTTGTGATGTTGGATAAAAATAATTTTCTTTTTGAAACTCTCGTCACTCATGTTATATTGTATGGTTGTGAAGTTTGGGGTTGAAGCATCTCTAGAGAATCTTGGATAAAGATTGAGAAAATCTAGAATCGTTTCATAACGTATAGCCTCAAAATTAAAAGTAATACCCTTACCCTATTCTCTTTATAGAAGTAGGTCTTCCCCCCATCGAGAGCATCGCTATGACTAGGTACCTGATGTACAAATACAAGATAAATAACATGGGAAACCAAAGACTTCCTAAAATTGCCTTAAAATCCAATCAAGACCAACTACGGCTCAAGAGAGGTTGGTATAAAGACACCATGGCTTGATTAAACCATTGGGGGATTGACGAAAATGCCACTTTGCAAGATATCAATAACATTAAAAATGTTATAACATATAAGTTTAAAGAGAAAATATGGGACAAGAAAAAGTTAGAGGCTAAAATAAAATTAAGATACTATAAGGAGGTTACTAACCCTAATCTGGAAGATCAAAATTATCTTTTTGTTTTAACCAGTGCAAAGAAGAAAAATAATATTGCCAAGATAAAAATGAACTCTCATGAGCTTCATAGTGAAACAAGACGCTAGACCATTCCTAAAACACCATGGGTGGAAAGGACTTGTCATCTTTGTAAGTCTACAAGCGTTGACGATGAAAATCACTTTCTCTTAGAATGCCCTTCCTACACCAACATTAGATCGTAGTTTCATAATCTTTGCTACAATACAAACCTCCCTAACCTTTTAAAATGTAAAAAATATGGTGATCTAGGAACACTCCTTTCTCAACTTTTTGAGCATATAAATAAAATCTTACAACAATCCAAGTAATCCTCTTAAGGTTCGATAGACCGGAGATGGTCTTAGTGGATGTTAACTACCATGATCATCACCACCACCATTCTTTTCTATAATCTTTTAACATTTACTTGGTACCATTCTTTTCTATTATCTTTTAGCATTTGATTCATGATGGGTGAATTGTCCATTTAGAATATTGGGACGTTTATAGTGAAATATAGTGATGAGATTATATAGTGAAATATTTATAATGATGTGTCAATAATTAGATTTGACAATGGTTATAAGGCACATTGTTATCTTCTCCACTGGAATTTAAATTCTATCATGATGTTCTCCATTTGTTGTTTATTAAATAAATATTACAATCATTTCAAAATTGATGCACCGAGAGTAGCGAGGTGCTCTACAGCCTAGTATGGGGGAGATGTTGTTGTCAGAGATATGGATCTAACTAAAATAGCTTGCCTATCTATGCAACAATAACATATCACAGTAAAAAAGAACAGAAAGAGAACAAGAGAAAAGAGTAAACCAGATATACGTGGTTCACCCAATTGGGCTACGTCCATGGGAAGGTAGTCTTCTATTATCTCCAAAATATCTCCCTCAAGCTTACAAAGAGCAATGCCAATAACCCCAATAAAATATAGCAATACTTGTGAAAGTATAGATCATAATATGATCCACAATGGATGATCCACGAAGGATGAATGGATGAATGTGAAAGACTCCCTTAACTCTATTATATACCAAGAGATGAGGAGGAATTACTCTCACATATTACATGTGGGATAATATAATTCTCCATAATAGCATCTCTTTATATAATAATGAATATCAAGAGTATATTTTACCATAATGAATATGGGATATAATTGCACCAAGTGAAATGAGGTGCTCCACAGCCCAGTATGGGGGAGATGTTGTAACGTTTGTGATGTAACAAAATAATTAAAAAAATTCATGTCGACTCATAAAATAAAAAATTATGGAAAGTATTTAAAAAAAATCCATGTTGGTTCATAAAATAAAATATTATGAAAAGTAATTAAAAAATAGATGTTCGTTTATAAAATAAAAACTTAAAATTTAAACTCGGATCTATCAATCAAGAGAGATCAAATTTCTTGAGTTTAAATTTAAAAAAATAAATACACCTCAAGAAATTGGATCCCTCTCGATGCTTGATAGATACGGGTTTAAGATGGATCTATGCTGGTGTATTACTCTTTTACATAAGATCGTGGATATCTTCCAACATAATACAAAGACATTATTACCTTCCAAGGAATATAAAATATTCCAATAGTTGTCACGTAACGTAATGTAACGTTGTGTAATGTTATAAATAATAAAAAGCAATTAAAAAAATTCATGTTGGCTCATAAAAAATAAAAATAAAAACAAATAAAAAGTAATTAAAAAAATCTATGTCGGCTCATAGAATAAAAAATTAAAACCAAATAAAAAGTAATTAAAAAACCCATGTCCACTCATAAAATAAAAAATTAAAACCAACATAGATCCATCTTAAACTCATGTGTCTCAAGCACAGAGAGGGATCCAATTAGAGCCATTATTTCTTCATTCGCTATGCCCTAGGAAAATGACACTAACAATAAGGGAGAATTCTCGGCCTTATGGACCCTTCTCTATTCTGTATGCAAGCAAGGGATTTCCAAAATTCAAGTCACGGGGTGACTCTAAACGGGCGATTGACTGGGCTTGTAATAAGTCAGAGGTGGTTAATGCTAGCCTTGTGCCCCTCATCCAGGAAATACAAATCATTCTCTATTTAGTCCAATGGTACTCTTTCAAGCATATCTACAGGGAGTTAAATAAAAAAGCAAGCGGATTACCCAAAGAAGCTCTGAAATTGCAGCCTGGTTCCTTTGGATTCTATGAGTATTGGGATGGCCGGAAGATGGAGGCCATGGAACTTCATTTCTAACTTTTTTATTCAAACGGAATGCCATATTTTATTTTTGTTTCTATCCTTGATCTATGAAGTTTTTGGCTTGGGGCTACAACAAGTTTGTAAAAGTTACTATTTTCCTTTGTCAGTTTGAAAAATGTTGTGTATTTTGGAGGAAGAAAGGTTGGAAATTATTATAAAACAATGTATAGTTTAGGTTATGGACAGTGGATAGGATTAATGAGTTTTTTTCTCCTGGAAAGATTCATTTTTCAGAGAGATCAACTGAACCGAAACATGTATATTTATATTACATATGAATACAAAAAAATTATAATTTAAAAAAAAAATATTTTAAAATATCATATAATTAATGTTTATTTCATAAAAAAAGTTAATATATATCACATTAACATGAAATTATATTATCGATTGGGTATAGCTTGGGTGGTTGGGAAAAATGATTGCTACCCTTCCTACCCAAAATCAATTCTTGCAAATGACATGTTGAATTTTTAAATAAATATATAGTGTTCACATTAAACCCCAAAAAATGAGTACCATCCTTAAAATAAAATAAAAATACCTAATAAATTTTCCCAAAATATATATTCAAAAAAATTCGTACTTAAAAAAAATTATCAATCAAATATATGTTTAAACTTTAAACATCATTGACGTTATTTTATGTCTTAAACTTTAAACATCATTGACGTTATTTTATGTCTTAAACTTTAAACATCATTGACGTTCAAATCTCCTCACAAACCTTTTACCTATTTAAATTTTAAACATCATTGACGTTCAAATCTCCTCACAAACCTTTTACCTATTAAAATTAAAACCACCTTAGACAAAAGGTTTAAAATTCGAACTTAAAAATAACATAAAAACTTTGAAAAAAAACCAACCTTAAACAAAATGTTTATAAATCGAACTTAAAACCTTTGATAAGAAACCATAGATAAAACTTAAAAATAACATGAAAACTTTGATAGCCATCTAAAATCACATTCGATACATTTTAAACGGATGATGACAAAAGCTTCAAATATCCTTATAAAACCTTTACATATTAAATCTAAAGTCAAGCTAAACAAAAGGACAAAACTTAAGAATTATCCTTATCAAACCTTCACATATAAAATCTAAAATCTAAAGTCAATTTAAACAAAAGGACAAAACTTAAGAATCATCCCCTGCACAAAAAAGACAAAATTTAAGAATCATCATGCGACAATATTCGACATATTCTAAATTGTAAATATCATTAACATAAATGTTTCAAATATTGTTTTGTTTGTTTTCAAATATTTTTTTATTTTTATTTTATGTTTTGTTGGTTTAGATTTTCAAAACTATAATTGGGATGGTTTATCCCCATTACCATTTTCAAAAAGAGAAATACATAAAAGGTTTTTTATTCTATATATTTAGTCGAAAAAAATACTTCAAATGGTCAAAGGGGTTGGATCCACTTGTGAAGAGCAAGGAGTTTTTCATCGCTGAGTAAAGTTCAATTCCAACGAGGATTGAGCCTAAAGCCATGGGGTCACCTTGAGGTAGTGGTTGAACATGTGGTTGCACTCGGAGAGATTGTATTAAATGATCTCATGACTTGTACACACATAAGTGGATCAAAGCACACCCCTATGTTCTTTTATTTCAAGTCAAGTCACACTAGCGTGGTTGATATTCAAGGGGTTCCGTTTGTTACGCGGCCCGGGGTTCGAAACTCAATGGTGGTGGGAAGAAACACAAAAAAAATCTAGCCATGCTAAGGGTTGGTGTGGTCTAGACTAGGTGTGATCCCCGACTGATTTTGATGGCTTAGATACCCCTAGATCATAATTTCTTAGATCAAAGGCTAGTCATGCAAGTCAGGGACATTCAAGCAAAAAAAAAGCTTCAAATATCTTCATAAAATTTGTATATATTAAATTCAAAGTTATTTTTTCCATTAATATATATTTTAGGGAAATTTTGTAGACATTTCCCTTCATTTAAATGATGATATTTAAAGTGAACTCTAAATAGAATTATCACGATTAAAGCTCACTATTTGTCAATTATCACGATTAAAATTAGTTTATTAACAAAATTAAATTAATAATTATAATAAAATTAATTAATAATTATAAAGAATAAACTTTCAAAACCAATAATTTACTTTAACTAAGAAGAATCAATATGAAACAAAACTAAGTATAATTTATTATTTAATTGAAACTAAAAGAATTAAAAACTTAACTTTAAATGTAAATTTATATTAAATAAAAGAAACAAATCCTTAAACTTTATGAATTTAATTTAACAAACCCTAAACCATAAAAACTTACCATTAATTAACTTATCAAAAAATTCAACTAAATTGATTCCCAAAACCCTAGAGTCGGCTCCATTAAAACCTTTTTTGACTATTCTATATTTAAAGGATTGATGAAGGAGATGATCTACTTGGCATCGCTAATGTCCCGATGATGAGCCAAGGATGGCTCGAAACATAGACTACAACTCACCTACCGCAGACTCTCCACAAGATGCCATAAATTTTAAGTGTGGATTCTCAGCTAATTCTAGAATTTAATGAAGATAACATTATATTTCACAACCACTCAAACTAAATCAATTTGAAAAAACCAAAAATCTACTTAAAAGCCAATAAAATATATATAATTTTTATATATTAAAATTAAAATCAACTTAAACAAAAAGACTAAACTTTATAAAAATAATAACCTTGAACAACAATCACGTCATTTTAGGATGAGAAATTGTTTAAACCAAAAGTTGCGAGTCAAGAGAGAGATAAATTGAGGAAATTGGGGATGAGAGTGATAAATTCACCTATTAAGAAATTGGAATTGGGCTTAATATTGGGAAATAATTGTTTAAAAAGGTTTGTTTGTTTGTTTGTTTTTTATGTTTTTTTTTCAGTGAAAAAAAACATACTATTTATATTCCAAAATTGAAATAAGAAACAATACAATGATAGATCGGTTACATGAAATGTACCAGATCCTATTCAAAAAGAAACCCCATACAGTTCCTTCTCAAAGTTGCAAAACATTTGACCAAAATTTTCTCCCTATCCATATCGGCAAATATATAACTATCATTCAGTTCATATAGTATATTTCACTATCCTAGCTATCTAATCTAAGAAATATAAAGATCCATAATCCTGGATCTCCTCCTCAAAGTATTCATCCCAGTGTAGATAGCCATCAAAACTTGTACGTGCCTACTTGGACATTATCTGCCATATGATTGTGCTCTCTATAGACGTGTTCAAAAACAATGTTCTTGATTTGATCAATCTCGTCTCTAATCCTGTTACACCAATGTGTTAGAGTAGTAATGTTCAATTTATATTCCCCCTTTTCCCATTTTATAGTTACTCTTGAATCTCCGAAGATCTTGAGTCTTGGGAATCCAAAAATATTTGCTAGCCTAACCGAGCACCAAAGAGCAAGAAGTTCAGCCTTCATGCTTGTACCTTTGCCACATCTAAGTCTGAAAGTAAAGAAGTGTTCTTGATTTAAAATGATCATACCCCCCACAGCACAAAGTCCAAATGAGGCTGCACCATCAAAGAAAATAACTGGATCATCAATGGACAGAATAAAACTTCTTACCTTCCTTTGTACTGTGTAGCTCTCCAACTGTTTATAGGGCATATAAAGACTCATGGTTTGTATGAAAACAACCTCAAAAGAAGTAGTCTGATCCTCAAATATTCTCTTGTTTCTAGCCCTCCAAATAGACCAAGCAATAAAGACTGGTAGAGTATGATGTTCAGTACATTTTTTGATCCAAAATTTTAAACTTTGTTCAAAATTGCCATGACTCCAAACAGTGCTGATACTCAATGTTTTGCAGAATTTTCCCCAAATATTCATTGTAAATGGACACTCCATAAATATGTGTAGTGGTTTCCATACAGTTTTTGCAAAGTGAACATCTGCTTGGACCAATCCAACCCCTTTTCACCAGATTCTCCCAAGTTTTCACTCTGTCCATAAGTACAAACCACAGGAAACATGTGAGCTTTAATGGCATATTCCAGGACCAAATGGTTTTGTACCACCACTGATTTGGAAAAAGACATTTCCTTTTTATTATGGATTTATAAGTTGTCTTTGCAGTCACCGTCCCAAGACTTTCATTACTCTTCCATATCAACTTATCCTCCTCCTGTTTTAACCTACAACCAGTATTATTTAAGGATTTTATATAGCAGTCCCATTCATTTTTCAGCTCACCAGTTAATCCTAAATCAACCCCACTGTACCAGTAGTTTCATGTTCTCCCATTTTTCACACTATCTAAAGTGTAGTATCCTGCAACATTCAACAACTCTCTTAGACCTGCAGAAAGTACAGTACTATCTTAAAGCCCAATAATGGGATCAATTCCAATGGAGATTTCTTTCCCATTTCCAACCTGCCAGCAAATATCCAAAGCGAGCCATTTATACACATTCAAAAACCCTCGCCATATCGGGGAAATACCTCTGCATAATTTTCTTGGTGATCTAAGCCAGTGAGAGACTTTGATTTTGACATATTTGTTATGTACAACATTTGACCACAGTGTGTTTCCAAATAGAGCCCTCCAGAAACTTTTTAACCTCAAAGCCTCACTGAAAGTATGAATATATTTTATCCCCCAACCTCCAGAATTAACTGGTATAGAAAGTTGCTCCCAGCCAGTCATAACAAGTCCACCTGATCTTAAGCTCCCAGTCCATAGGAAATTAAATAGTAACTTTCTCAACATATTTATAATTTTCTTTGGAACTGGTAACAAGGAAAACCAATATACTGGGATACTGGTTAGAACAGATTTTACCAACATTAGCTTCCCTCCAATAGATAGTAACCTATAGGACCATTGAGAGATCCTATATTCCACCTTCCTCAAAAGCCAAAAGCAATCCTTTATAAGGTAACCATTAGGTTTTAGAAAATATTCCAGGTATGTCAACCCATCAAAAGTTGATTCCCACTTGTAAGGCAATAGTATAGAGATTTCATTTCTTCTACAATCCTCAACTAAAAAATGATAAAAAGTTGATTTCTTCAGACTTACCTTCATCCCTGATGCTTTGCAGACAAGTTCCAAAATATCTCTATACTATATCCACTCAGCCATAGAATCAATACCAGCTAAGAGTACATCATCAACAAATAGTATATGTGTTATCTGTAGTGGAGCTTTGATCTTCAATCCTTTAATGTCTCCATCCTTCTTAGCTTGCTTGATCATTAGACTCAATCCCTCTATCACCAGTAGAAATAACAATGGAGATAACGAACAACCTTGTCTAATTCCTCTGCTACACCTGAAGAAACCAGAAGGCTGACCATTAACCAACACAGAGATGTTCATAGTGGTTACACATGCCATTATCCAATTGATAACAATGGCAGGTACACCAATCTATATTAGTATAAGCCTCAGGTAATCCCTGTTCACTCTATCGTAAGCTTTTTCCAAGTCTAGTTTAAGGAGAATGGCTTTCTGTTTTCTTTTTTTCACAGTATGTAATAACTCCTGAGTTATCCCAACAGCATCATGTATATGTCTATCTAGTAAAAAATTAATTGTTCTTCGGAGATGTATTTTGAAAGTGTAGGCTTCAGCGTTTCAGCAATTATCTTTGAGACAATTATACACCAAGTTGCACAGTGCTATCGGTCTAAAATCCTCGAAAGTTTTAGGGTTACTGGCTTTTGGAATGAGTGAAAAAAAGTAATGTTCAAAGCTCCACTGATGTATCCAAACTTCCTGGTATATTCAACCATATTCAAGATATCCCTTCCCATTATATAAAAAAAATGGATGAATAATTCAACTGTCCAGCCATCAGGCCCAAGAAGGTTTATTTTCTATAATAAGTGTTTATTTGAAATATGTTTTTTTATAATTTAATTTTAAATATAAATAATATTATATCATTTTTTTAATTTTATTGTTAGAGTTTTTTTCTAGTAGAATTTATTGTTAAAGTTTACACGTTTTATTCATTCATCATTAGGATAAAAATCTAGAAAAAAGTGTGGCTAATTATATAAAGTAATAGAGAAATAATCGTTTAGACTTAGATAAAAGTAATCAACAATTAGAAAAAAGGAGTAAAAATAGATGTAAGAAAATATTTCCTACTAATAAGAATTGGGTGAGGATTAAAAGAATAACTCACGGAAAATTAATCTAAAAAGGAGGATACAAAGCATATTAGATAAATGATTTAAGTTGAAACTATACATGAATAAAACCTTATAAAACTACTATGGAGAAATGCTTGTAATTAACTAGAAAAGAAATGAGTGAATCATATCAAAATAAATCTAAACGAGAGATAGGGGAGAGAATGGTTAGAATAGATTGGTACGGGAGATGAAGTGTGCAAATCGAGAAATAAATAAAAATGAGAAAGGAGGAGGGGGGATGATTGAACAATGAGGGTGGGGTAGGGTAGGCAAAGGTAACCAACATTAATATTACAAGAGGAGAAATCAAATGATTTAATGACCTGGATGATGGATTAAGGGTTTCCAAAATTGACTTAATTTATAAACATAGTCTTGATTAAAATTGTTTGGGTGCTTTTCTATTTCTATAGCTTCCCTAATAAGCTAGGGAGAATAATGAGAGGTAAATGCAAGGATTTTGGTTTGATCAAAGCATATGAGGTGTTTAGTGTTAAAAGAGTGCTCTGTTATAGCCAATTTATTAAGGCGAATATGATTAGTATCAACAATGTTGAGATGGGCATGTATGAATATACTTGTTTGTCCAATATAGGTTTTTCCATAGGAGCAGGGAATCTGACAGACCCTCTAAGAGAGAAAAGGGTTGGACTTGTCTTTAACACTTGTGAATATTTGTTCAAGGGTATTGTGGGGTTTAAAGATTGTTTTGATATTATTTTCGATCAAGAGTTTTGAGATGCGATCAATAATGCCATGGATATAAGGGAGAGAAATTAATGCTCAAGTTGGGGAATTGGGATTGGGATGCTTGGATTTTGGGTGAAGGGAGACATGAAAAGCTTTGTTAATTTGGCCTCAAGGATAACCATTGGCTAGGAGGGATCTAGTGAGGTGGGATCTTTCTTAATTTAAATGTTGAGGGTTTGATATGCACACAACTCTAGTGATAAGGGTTTTACGAACTATAGATTTTTAGCAAGATGGTGGTGGGATTGGGTGTGAAGGTATCTATCTGTATGGGTTTTTTTATGATACACTTGATGAGACGAGGAATTGTCTTGTTAACAAGTGACAAAAAAAATTTAGAAAAGGGAGAGAGTTGTCTTGTTGGAATTCCATGGTGAATTGAATGTGAGGAGATATATTGTTCAAGTGATTATGAAAGATATTAAGGGCTAAGTGTCCATTCGGCCAAATAATGAATGTATCATCATCAAATCAAAACCAACATTTTGGTTTCAATGATAAATTGACCAGGGCTAGGGCTTTAATTTTTTCCATAGATATGTTGGCAACAACAAGGGATAAACATGACCCCATGGTAGTGCATTCGGTTTGTTCATAGAATGTGTCTTTAAAGAAAAAGGAGGTAAGGCAAATCTCGATAAGATTTGAGGTTTCTTCATCTACTAAATTAGAGATGATACTAAGGGATTTGGAATTAGAATTTTGGTAAAGAGAGAAATGACCTTAGAACTAACCATTTGGTCCTAATCATCAAGGTGGATACTATCAATTTTACAAATAAAATCAAAAGAATCTTTAATAAAGGATGGGACCTAACACGTGAAAGGTTGAAGTTTTTCTCCAAAGAATATGGATAAGATATGGGTGGGGTGTCCAATAGTGCTAACAATGGGTCAAAGAAAATTATCTTTCTTGTGGATTTTTGGTTATCCATAAATTTTGGGAGGTTAAGAATTGTGAGGAAGAATTTGTTTTTTAATTGAGGTGTCTAGAGATGAGGAATTAATGGCATTAGTGACCAGACTAGTGATTTTTCCCATGGGAATTTTAGGAAGGGGTTTATAAGAAGAAGAATATAGGAGCTCCACTAACTGAGCTTCATAATCAATCATGTTCATGATGACAGTGGCATTGCCTTTATCAACTTTAAGGATAACAATTTCCTTGTTTGCATTAAGCATTCAAAGGGTCAAGAATTCATCCTTAGAGAGGTTAGAGTTGGGAACTTTGGCAGATTTAAGAATCCTAAAGCAATCTTGCATGATCTCTTCTACTTCATGAGAGGGGAGGTGGTGGGTAATGGATTCAATAGATCATAGAATGTCCTCAATGGGAATGTGGTTAGGGGCTATTACACATTTAAATCCTTTTTTAAGCAAATTGAAGGAGGAAGTATCTAGGACAAAGGATGAAAGGATAACTATAATGGACAAGGAAAATAGGTTACATAAAAATAAAGATTGAGGGTAGGGAGGGGGGCATAAATGGCTTGGGGAAGGGTTATCAGATTTAAATTTAGCATCATTATTAAAATCACTCAAATAAATGACATTAATGGAGTTAGGGTTATTGAAGGAATCACTTTGGAAGAAGTAAAGTGATCAGAAATAATAGAGGCACATGGGCTAAAGAGGGCAGATGGTGAAGATGAGAAAGATGAAGAAGATTGGTGCTTAAGACCGGTGATGAGCGCAGATGAGGGAAAATGTTCATAGGTGGGAAGTTGAGTTGAAATAGGGATGATATTCAAAGGGACTTGAGAAGACATTGGTCGATGATTTTTGTAGAGATCATAAATCGATGATTGAAGGGGGTGAAGTTTGCTTCAATTGGAGGTCTTCAAATATGGGGGTAAATTGTTGCATCTTTTGATTGGATGAGAATAGAGAATAGATCGTTGTAGTGTTATATGATCCATCTGAGGTAGAATCGGCATCAAGTTAGCATTGGGCGACTTCATGCAATCAATGTATATTGGAGTGGATCACGTGAAGGAGATGGAATTATTGACAGGTTATAATAATAAGGGGGAAGAACAATCCTATAAGTTGTGATCAAAAGAGATCGCTACATGCAATGAATGATCCATCCAAGCTCAATTGGGTGGCGAGTTAGGGTTACATAACTTCACGTTGTCAATGGATATTGGAGCGGATCGCACATAGGAGATTGAATTGTTGATGGATTGTAATAATAAGGGGGGTGAGTAGGACCGTAAGCTAGTGGAGGGGGATATGGTGCAACGACCCCTTCTCTGTCCTCTTCTGATCATAGCTTACATGCATGCTCTCCCCCTTACTATTACAACCCATCAACAATTACATCTCATATGTGCGATTCGCTCCAATATCCATTGACTACATGAAATCACTCAACCCTAACTTGATTCCCAATCTAACTTGAATGGATCATATAACACTTATGACGACCTCTTATTTGTCCTCATCTTATCACAACCTACAACAATTCCCCCCCAATCTCTAATTTAGACAAACATTACCCCCCTTCTTTATGGATTCGTTGAATTCTAATCTTTGTGCAAATAACTGACCAACATCTTATCGAGTCTCTTTGAATATCATCCCTATTTTGACTTGGCCTCCCACCTATGAACACTCACCCTCACCAGTCTAAAATTTCAACCTTCTATGTCTTTGTCATCATTGCCATCTTCCCTTTCCAGCCCACGTGTCTCCATTACTTCTTACCACTTTACTTCTTCCAATTCTCTAACAAGTGATTCCTACAATAGTCCTAACTCCATTAATGTCATTTATTTGACTACTTTTAATAATCATGCTAAATTTAAACCTAATAACCTTTCCTTAATCCATTTCTACCCCCTCCCTCCCTTCAATCCCTATCTTTACGTAAACTATTTTCTTCATCCACTATAGTTAACCTTTCATTCTTTGTCCTAGATTCTCCATCCTTCAATATGCTTCAAAAAATATTTAATTATGTGATAGTCCCTTTCCCATTGAGGACATTTTATGCTCTATTGAATCCATTACCCACTATATCCCCTCCCATAAAGCAAAAAGGATCAGACAAGATTGCTTAGGATTCTTAAATTTACCAAACTTCCCAAGCCTAACCTTTCTAAGGACAAATTCCCAACCCTTCCCTAAGTCATTTCTATACTTTTCCCTCCCTTCAATATCTATCTTTTTGTAACATATTTTCCTCATCCACTATAGTCAACCTTTCATCCTTTGTCCTAGATTCTCCCTCCTTCAATATGTTTCAAAAAGAATTTACTTATGTTATAGTCCCTAATTGGATTCCCATCGAGGACATTCTCTACTTTATTGAATCCATTACCCAACACCTCCCCTCCCATAAAGAAAAAGAGATCATGCAAGATTGCTTTTGGATTCTTAAATCTGCCAAACTTCCCAAGCCTAACCTCTCTAAGGATGAATTCCCAGGCCTTCAAAGGATTAGTGCAAACAAGGAAATTGTTATCCTTAAGGTTGATCAAGGAAAATGCCACTATCATCATGAACATGATTGATTATGAAGCTAAGTTACTAGATATTATCTTTTTCTTTTTATAAACCCATTCCTAAAAATCCCATTAGCAAAATCACTAATATAGTCAGTAATTCCAATAAATCATCATCTCTAGACAACTCAATAAAAAAGCGAATCCTTCCTCATTATCCTCAACCTCCCAAAAATTTTGGGCAACCAAAAATCCACAAGAAATATAATCTCCTCTTTGACCCATTGTCAGCACTATTGGATCCCCCACCCATGCCTTACCCAGATTCTTAGTAGACAAACTCCAACCTTTCACTGGTCAAACCCCATCATTTATTAAATATTCCTCTGGTTTTATCTATAAAATTCATAATATACACCTTGATGACTACGACCTAATAGTTAGTTTTGATGTCATTTCTCTCTTCACAAAAATTCCAGTCCTTGAAGCCCTTCATATCATCTCTAAGTTAGTAGATAAAGAAACCTTAAATCTCATAAGGATTTTCCTTACCTCTACCTTATTTTGCTTTTAAGACACATTCTATGAACAAACTTAAGGCACTACCATATGATCATGTTTATCACTTGTTATTGCCAACATATTTATGGAACACATTGAATCCCTATCCCTTAATAATTGTTCTTTGAAATCAAAATGTTGGTTTTGATTTGTTGACAATGATTTCGTCGTTTGGTCACATGGTTGTTCCTCAATAACTTTCATAATCACCTGAACTTGTATAGCTCCTCACATGAAATTCACCATGGAAATCCAACAAAACAACTCTCTCCCTTTTCTAGATGTTTTGGTCACTTGTTAGCAAGATGGTTCCTCATCTCATTGGATGTGCCATAAAAACACCCACATAGATAGATACCTTCATGCCCAATCCCACTGCCACCCTGGTCAAAATTAGTAGTTCTTAAAAGCCTTATGACTAGAGATATGTGCATATTGGACCCCCAACATTTAAATCAAGAAAGATCCTACCTCACTAAATCCCTCCTAGCCAATGGCTATCCTTGAGGCCAAATTAACAAAACTTTTCAAGTCGCCCTTGAACCAAAATCCAAGCATCCCAATCCCAATTCCCCAGCCCGAGTGTCAATTTCTCTCCCTTATCCATGGCATCACTAATCGCATCTCAAAAGTCTCAATTAGAAAGAATATCAAAACAATCTTTAAACCCCACAAAACCCTTTAAATAATTATTTGTAATTGCTAAAGAGAAGTCTAACCCTTTTTCTCTCCCAAGGAGTCCACCAAATTCCTTGTTCATATGGAAAACCCTACATTGGACTAACAGGTGGATCCATACATGCCAATCTCAAAGAACACATTATTGATACTAATCATCATTGCCTCAATAAATCAGCTATAGTGGAGCACTCCTTTAATACTAAACACCTAATATGCTTTGATCAAACCAAAATCCTACATCTACCTCCCATTATTCCTCTCTCTTTATTAGGGAAACTCTAGAAATAGAAAAGCACCCAAAAAATTTAAACCATGGAAGATGGTTATAAATTTTGACAATCTTGGAAATCCCCATCCACAGCCTAAGCCATTAACTCATTTGATTTCTCCTCTTTTCATATTAATATCAGTTACCTTTGCTTACCCTACCCCACCCCCCCTTATTGTTCAATCATCTTCTGCCATGCCCCCTTCCTCTCATTTTTATTTATTTCTCAAATTGCCCGCTCATCCTATTTTCAATTTTAATCCATCTCACTTACTAGTATGTTCTAACCATTCTCTCCCCTATCTCTCTTTTAGATCTATTTTGATGTGATGAACTCATTTCCTGTCGTTATCGTAATTACTATTCCATTTCTAGTTAATTATAATCATACCTCCATAGCATTTTTATAAGGTTTCCTTAATATATAGTTCCAACTTAATTCGTTTATCTAATCTGTTTTATATCCTAATTTTTAGATTAACTTTTCCCCTAATTATTATTTTACTCCTTCCCAATTCTTTTACATATTAAATATTTCCTAACCTATATTTTTTACTCCTTCCTCCAATTGTTGATTACTTCTATTTAAGCATGAATGAATATTTCTCTATTACTCTATATAATTAGCCACTCTTTTCTATACTTTGTAGCTTTATTTTGACCCTAATAATGAGTGATGATTCACCACTATGGACACCTCCATGCTCAGACAACAAATAACATATTGAGTTTGTAATCTTTTAATAAAGGTAGATATACTTCAACTAAGACTTGTGAAATGCATTTGTAACTTAGATAAATGGATCATGTTGTAACATTTATAAATTAAATTGAAAACAATTAAGGTTGATAAAAATGAAAAAAAAAATCCATAACAATAATAAATAAATAAATCAATGTAGATCTATCTTAACCTTGATTTTTAATGTACTGATATGATAAGTTTGTGTTTCAATTTCCTTTTTAATCCCTCTTGGTTTGACTTAACAAATATTGAGTTAAGATAAATCTAGTATGATGATGTTGTCGTATATTCTCATAATTTAGTCAACCATCCTCTAGTGACTAAATAGTTGGGAAGATCTATAATTAACATGTATGCATATCCTTTGTCTTTCAAAAGTATACAAGCCTTTCAAGCATTGAATCGAGATCATGATGAAAAACCCATTGTCTATGTGATTGAGTGATGACAAAATGCCTATAGGAATGCCAACCACCATTATGGAATGTGCACTTGTCTTTGTAATGGAGTCTTTATGTATTTGTGTAAATATTTGTGCATACACTTGTTCAGTTATATTAAATTATGTATCTCTTAATGAATAAAATTATGCCACGTGGTTCTCATAACTTTGATATACAAGATTTCTCAATTCTCATCAATTGTATTGTCATAGTTCTCCTCGTAACTTTGATATACAAGATTTCTCAATATATCCATCCTCATCGATTGTATTGACATGTATTTTGTCCATTTCAATGATTAATAGCAATTGTCATAGTTCTCCTCATTACTTTGCACTTTGATATGCAAGATTTCTCAATATATCCATCCTCACCGATTGTATTGTCATGTATTTTGTCCATTCCGATGATTAATAAAAGAGCTTTAATGTTATATTTTTATGTTAACTATGAATGTGTGTCATGAGATAACATAACACGTTTATGATTTTTTTTAAACTTTAAATTCTATTTTGAGTTTAAAGTTATCGCACATTACATTTAAGACCTTTTGGTCAAATTGCTTCATTTAAAGCGTAATGATGAGGAATTAATCCCTAAATATCATGTCTATAAAATAAATGATATTAACCCTAACCATGCCTACAACAAGCACAGATTTTGTACAAAGAGTTCATACAACATGCTTCTATTAACTTGTGGAATTTTCATCATAGATAGCAGATCCAAGAGTCATCGTACGTTCATCTTTGTGGATCACAGACACAGACAAATTGATAGGTGGGAGCTGTCACAATGCTCGACTCACCATGTGAATCACATGGAGAGACACGGGCAGAGACTCACACATTAGTCAATTACTTGACACTACAAAGGCCTTGTGTGTGCACATGCACGTATTAACACATGAAATAAATTATGAAATTTAGGTCTCCAAAAATTTTAAAATTACAGCCCTTGTATTCGAAATACTAGACAAAGCTATTAGTGTGCACCACAAGTACACAAGAAAACTTTAGTATAGACAATGAAAACTAAGCTATGAGTGAGCACCATGCATGAATTTGCAATAGTGTGCATGCAGATATGTTCATATATAGAATTAGAGCATGCTATATGACATGTTTTTGTTGCTTAATAGTAAAGACCACACCTGCAAATCATCAAGGATAACTTGATGTTACACAATTATAAATTAATAATCATAGAGGGCTACATAATGATGACCATGGATAACTATATAGGTAACCATTTACAGTACAAACAATTATTTTCCAACCTCCGTGATTCCTTTAATTCATTAAATCATTTCAAATCATTAACGGGTCTTATTAAGGTGACAATTAGTCACTATGTTAAGTATTGTAATAAGCAAATTTCAGATGTTTGATATTAGGCTAATTCAAATTATAATATATATTGTAACCTGCATTGAAGGTGTCCTTAAAAGCCATTTGAAGTTCTTGAGAGCTATAAATGCCTTTTGGGTGGAGTGGTAGTTGTAAAAGTTATTTTTTCCCATATGAAATGGAGGGGCCTGAATAGTTGGAGAGAAAAATTGTCTTGAATGCACGTTTTAGTGGCAAGTTCAATAAAGAATCATCTCGGCTAAACAGTATATATCAACCATCTATTAATATAGATATAACAACTTGCATCAATATTTATGGAGGAATGTTGTTGTGGCATCTATTCAATAGCATGCCATGTCTCTGTATCGTGTACAATCACAATAATCAATTGAAAATGTAGATAGATGGGATCTAGTAATAGTCCACATGCATAGAATGCCCGCCTGTGGAAGAGAAGGTGGTTTGCATGTAAGTTTGCCAAGCCTAGCGTGTATCTAATGAGTGCCACTTGCCAATTCAACAATGTGTACCACCCTCCCTATGCAAGAGATTCTGTTCCCATACAATATTTCACACAACCAACAATATTTTACAATCAATCTAAGCATGTGTTTCACACTGTATCCATCCCACTCAACCATGTTGAAATCTATGTTGAAATCTCCCAAGGACCCATTCTGCAAGGGGAAGTGTTTGAGACAACCAACACCACAATTGTGTCACCAAATTGGATCATCAGGGTCATAGACTTCTACTAGCATCACTGCCATCCAACACAATGAGGCATGGGTCCACCCATGGTGCAAATATGCAAGACTAACCATCAAGCAATGTTACGATGGTACCGGCACCAGTGTACCTGCAGAGGTACCCCAGGGAGAGGCCAGCATTTTTTCAACTTGGAGGGTGTGATACAACCACTTTTCATAGGTGGGGTGATGGCCGGAACCTTTGGGCCCCTCTTGGGGGTACTATGGCTTAATGGCACTGCTGACTGCCTCATAAAAGGGCTTGAAGCCCTGAGGTTGGTGACCAGGGTCCCCAGGGATGGGTCTTTGGACCACATGACTCCCCCCATTACTTTTACACTGGTGGCACACCTTTCTTCAGCATTGGGGCCCATGTCATGGCCCCAAGTCTTCTCTTGCACCCTCCTGATGCTCCAGAGCTCCAACGCTAACTCTCCCTGGCCTCCATGGAGGATGACATCCTTTCTTTGGCTGCAGAATGTTTGCTTTGAGGGGGGGCGTTGAGGGATTTTCACTATTTCTGGGGTTAGTAGGGATATGATGACCCCCCCTCCACGTATCAGCCTTCAATTCAGCTCGATGTGGCCTTTTTTAGTCATTTTTTACATGCAGGGGTGAAATCTGGGGAGAAAGTCTCAATCACCCACTTTTATCATTATTTTATATTATTTTTGTTTTAATTTTAAGTTGATATATTTAATATTAAATTGACCTTATTTTATGTAAAAGTGAGTGTGAGATCATATAAATTCAATCTCCTCACTTCATTTTTCATCATCAACTCTTGGGATAATTTCATTATGTCTGCTATTTGCCCTAACTAGGGCTCTTTGAAGGGATGCACACTCCTTGATGAAGGTTATTTTGCATGTTTGAAGCATTTCTTGGAAGTTTTACTATTGTTCATGCCATTGCCAAGGTGAGGCTAGAATTGTTTGCTTAACACATGCACTTGGATGTATCTATACTTTTGGTTTGATGTCTCTTAGTCAATTTGTATGAAAGTGATGCTTGTTAGGGTTGAATGGAAGCCGTTGTTGTTTCATTTTGTCTTGATTAACAATTCATTTTAATCTTTGATCACCCTTGCATTCAAGCTTGAGCTTAAGTCTTCAAGTTTTGCTAGGCTAGGTCTCCTCAACGAATCCTAGAGATTGTTGAGATTAACCCTAGTTGCCAAGCTTGCCAAGTACCATCTCAAGGAGGGTAAATCCTCTCATTCATGCCCTAGGGTTGGCTAGATAGTTTTCTCTTGAAACCATAAGTTGTTCATCTACATTCTAAACAAATTTCTGAGTTGTGTATTTTTGTAAATATTATTGTTAGGTTAAACTTGCATTTTCATGGTAGAATTAGGGTTAGAATTAGGTCTGCAATTTTAAGATAAAAACCCTAAAAATTATAAAATTATTTTTTGTATTTTTTTGCCTCCCTAAAATTTCGGCCCTTCCTCCTATAATTTCAGCCTGCCCTATTTGTCCCTAAAAACCTTAGGGAGAAATTTTAAAAGCTCTAAAAATCCCAAAATTATCAAAAACTTCTTAAAAAACCCTAATTTTTGAGTTTGATCTCTTTTGTACATATTATGTTAATTTAGTTCTTCTTAGTTTTTCATGTATTTTAGGTTATCTTTACTTAATTTAAAGTTTAAAAACTAAAAAGAAAGCCCTAATTTTCCGTACCTAACCCTAGCTGGAGATCTGTGTTTTGCCCTACAGCCTCCTTTTTCTCTATGTTCCCTCCTTTTATCTCCTTACCTGCACAACAACATACAGAAAATCAAAAAACAAGAGTTTAAGTTAACATTTGTTTAGTTAAATTTTGGTATTGGAGTAAATTCATTGTCTTTTGATAATTTTTTGTGCACTTTTTCAAGGTAGTTTACTGTGCAAACATATCTCAAAATTACACTTACAGCTCTGATATTGTGGGTTGTGGTACATTTGGTTATTGCATGGTAAAAATACGGTAGATAATGAGATTATTTTCATTTTATATTGAATGCTAGAAAGTATGATACATGACTGACATATGTGACTGGTAAAAGGTTGATCTATTAATGAATGATATAACATTGCCAATGCTTCTAGTTGTTTGATTGATTACATATTGCATATTTATCTACTTTATTTGATGTCCCTACATTTGGTTTTATTACTCAAGCGGATGACCTAAATGGTGATAATATTTTGGACTATAACTGGTTATACCTTGCTAATGACACATCTTTGCATGCCTAATTAATATATCTAATTGATGAATAAAATTGACATCTCATAGCTATATTAAATGCAATCTTATGCACACATTGAATGATATCCTTTGCATCTTCTCCAATTGTTTATCTATGCTGCTATAAAGGTGTTAAAATTGCACTAGGTTGCATGTTATCTTTTTTAATGCTAAATGATACCTATCGCTTTCACTCAAATGCTTTGATCTTACCAAGCAATAGTCAAACTTATCGAATGAATTTGAAGACTACATTTCAGTACATTTTGGTTGATGGTTGTTTACAATACAGTCTTTTGATCCAATATTGATTATCATAGTACATGTGTATACATTTTTACCTTTCATTGAATGAACTAAGCATTATTGGTTAAAGCGCGATACATTTGACTCCATTAGGCACTGGTCTAACTACAAGATTGCATAGAGAATATATTTTTTGGTTGTCTTAGTGTTCTACAGGATTTCATAAGAATGCTTCTCCTTGGAGGTTTCGACTTCCGAAGAAGTTAGAACGGTGACCAAGGTGACATTGGGTCACTATTCTTATTTTTGCTTACTGGGAATTAACCCTGCTAATTTGTCGGGTACCAATTTTGGCGTCGTTGTCGAGGACGTTTCAAAGATTGAAGTGATTTATCCGAAGTCATTCACACCCTTGGCAAAACGACATTTGGTAAGAAAATTGAGGTAAGCCTTTGATTGGTATTTTGAAAATATTGTTAAGGACTAATCTTGCAGATCTTACCTAGCGATTCCACTCATATAAAGCAACTCCACTGGTTAATAAGCGATTCAGAACTCAATCCCAATCATCTCAAGTACGCCCTTGTTTTTTGTACTTTGGTGAGGTTTGTTAAGCTAACTTGGCAGGTCTCTCCTGGCGACTCCGACTAAAGAAAAATAATAGAAATAGTCCACAAAGACAAGGAAACCGGGGTGACATGGCTTCTTCTTGCAAAGAGGATGTTCCATTTGAATTTAAGGATCCTGATTATCCTACAGATGCAGAAAACAAGATAGCTTTTGCTCCTCTTGATTTGTCAAAATTTACTGGGCATTCTGATGAGCTACAAAAGATTTTTTGGCACCCATTCAATTGCAGTCGTGGTAAGGCCTGGGAACATGTTCAATGGTTCATGACGATGGATGAAAAAATCACGTCAAAAAGGAAGAAAGCCTTTACATGAGAACATTCATTCATCACCTAGGAGGAAAGCCTCTTGCTTGGTTCGTGGGCTTAGAAAAAGCAGCAATATCATCGCTTGCAGAATTGATAGAAGCCTTATGTAGCTATTGGGATCCTGAGAATTGCGACAGATGGATGCCTTATGTTGAAGTGCAAGGAACATGTTCGGTAAAGATATCCATGAAGATCAGTCCTAAGAAGTTTTACTTAAAGAAACTATTGTTCAGGACCAAGAAAATGAAGTATTTACAAAAGATGAAGAACAAAAGGCCTCAGTTGAAGAAACTGAAGAATGTACAGAAATGGTAAGTGCTCCATATCCTCAAGTTACAATTTCTTATGATATGTTGGCTCTCTTGGAAGAAAGTTACAGGTATGCAAAAAACGATGATTATTGGAAGTTCATTGGCCCACCGATGTACGATTCTTCAAGCCCTTGTAGCATTATAATAGATCGTCTCCCGAGCATGCATATGGATGAAGAAGCTTGCGCTGCCTCCAATGAAAAATGGATCAATCATTTTTCTTTGCTAAAGGATGCAGTGGTGCAAGATGTGGTGCTTGTTGACGATGCTCATGTGCAAAATTTCTCCAGTATCTCTCAGTTCATGGTATGCCCCACTCAACTACATTCTACAAGAACTGTTCAGCATTTTTGCCCAATATTGATAAGTGGTCAACAACGTTTTCCAATAAAGGCAATACAGGTATGTGGACAGGCATGATTTTATTTTCACATTGTCATAATTTATATTGTTTATCTTTTCGTTTAAAATGTGAAGGGTTGAATTGTTTAGTTGACAATTTCAAAATGATAAAGATCATTAGGGGCACTAACACGATAATTATAAAGAAAAACAATATGCATGCATTTCCAAAGAATTGTCCAAACAAATTGCAGCTAATATGTGAAGGTTCGCAAAGTCCATCTCCACAAATGTTTTCTCGAATGGACAATCAAACAATTTTCAAGCAATTTTTTTCCTCAATGCCAATATATCCACGAGATGGTCCATACATTAGTTCGGTGGAAGCTTAGATAAATGGAACTTGTAAAAGTGACTCTTCTCCATGGCAGCAGTATTACAGCTCCCAGATCCCCGTAACCATCCAAACCTCACCTGATATCATGACAGAGATCTTGGTACGTATTTGCTTCTCGATCGATCAGGTTTTATCATGGATTCTATCTAAAGACAAAGGTAAAGCAACATGTATTAGCATAGGTAGGTAGGTAGATTATGTTAGCATAGGTAGGTAGATTAGGCATAGGTAGGTAGATTAGGTAGGTAGATTAGGCATATACTGTTATCCATGCATTGCATTTGACGTTATTCATGTTAACATAGGTTAGTCGTTTGTTTATGCATTTATTTAGTCTTATTTGATGAGCAAGGCAGGACGGAAGTGTCTACCTCTAGGTATTTTGATGTCCTTAGCTATTTGATATGTGTGTAGGTCTACAAGTACCCAGATGATTCTAGGATTCTCGAGCACCCTCAGGAGGAGTACTCGTCCCGCAGTTGGAGCCAGTGTTACGATGGTACCAGCACCATCGTACTTGCAGAGATACTCTAGGGAGAGGCCAGCATTTTTTCGACTTGGAGGGTGTGATACAACCACTTTTCATAGGTAGGGTGATGGCCAGATCCTTTGGCCCCCTCCTAGGGGTACTATGGCTTAATGACACTGTTGACTGCCTCATAAAAGGACTTGAAGCCCTGAGGTTGGTGATCGGGGTCCCCAGGGATGGATATTTGGACCACATGACTCCCCCCATTACTTTTACACTGGTGGCACGCCTTTCTTCAGCATTGGGGCCCATGGCATGGCCCCAGGTCTTCTCTTGCACCCTCTTGATGCTCTAGAGCTCCAGCGCTAGCTCTGGAGCATCAGGAGGGTGCAAGAGAAGACCTGGGGCCATGCCATGGGCCCCAATGCTGAAGAAAGGCGTGCAGAATGCTTGCTTTGAGGGGGGAGGGGGGGAGCGTTGAGGGATTTTCACTATTTCTGGGGTTCGTAGGGGTATGACGACCCCCCCTCCGCATCTCAGACTGATGTGGCATTTTTCAGCCATTTTTGACATGTAGGGGTGAAATCTGGGGGAAAAAGTCTTAATTCACCCACTTTTATCATTACTTTATATTATTTTTGTTTTAATTTTAAGTTGACATTTTTAATATTAAATTGACCTTATTTTATGTAAAAGTGAGTGTAAGATCATATAAATTCAAACTCCTCACTTCATTTTTCATCATCAACTCTTGAGATAATTTCATTATGGCTGTTATTTGCCCTAACTAGGGCTCTTTGAAGGGATGCACACTCCTTGATGAAGGTTATTTTGCAAGTTCGAAGCATTTCTTGGAATTTTTATTATTGTTCATGCCATTGCTAAGATGAGGCTAGAGTTGTTTGTTTAACACATGCACTTGGAGGTATCTATACTTTTGGTTTGATGTCTCTTAGTCAATTTGTATGAAAGTGATGCTTGTTAGGGTTGAATGGAAGCCATTGTTGCTTCATTTTATCTTGATTAGCATTTCATTTTTATCTTTGATCACCCTTGCATTCAAGCTTGAGCTTTAGGTCTTCAAGTTTTGCTAGGCTAATTCTCCTCAACGAATCCTAGAGATTGTCGAGGTTAGCCCTAGTTGCCAAGCTTGCCAAGTACCATCTCAAGGAGGGTAAATTCTCTCATTGATGCCCTAGGGTTGGCTAGATAGTTTTCTCTTGAAACCATAAGTTGTTCATCTACATTCTAAACAAATTTCTGAGTTGTGTATTTTTGTAAATATTATTGTTAGGTTAAACTTGCATTTTCATGGTAGAATTAGAGTTAGAATTAGGTCTGCAATTTTATGATAAAAACCCTAAAATTTTAAAAACCTCCCTAAAATTTCGGCCCTTCCTTCTATAATTTCGGTTTACCCTATTTGTCCCTAAAAACCCTATGGCAAAATTTTAAGAGCCCTAAAAATCCCAAAATTATCAAAAACTCCCTAAAAACCCTAATTTATAAGTTTTATCTCTTTTGTATATATTATGTTAATTTAGTTCTTCTTATTTTTTCATGTATTTTAGGTTGTCTTTACTTAATTTAAAGTTTAAAAACTGAAAAGAAAGCCCTAAATTTATGTACCTAACCCTAGCTGGAGTTCTGGTTTTTGCCCCACTGCCTCCTTTTTCTCTCTGTTCCCTCCTTTATCTCCTTACCTGCACAACAACATACAGAAAATCAGAAAACAAGAGTTTAAGTTAGCATTTGTTTAGTTAAATTTTGGTATTAGAGTAATTTCATTGTCGTTTGATCATTTTCTGTGCACTTTTCAAGCTAGTTTACTGTGCAAACATATCTCATAATTACACTTACAAATCTGATATTGTGGGTTGTGGTACATTTGGTTATTGCATGGTAAAAAAGCGGTAGAACATGAGATTATTTTCATTTTATATTGAATGCTAGGAAGTATGATACATGACTGACATATGTGACTGGTAAAAGGTTGATCTATTAATGAATGATATAACATTGCCACTGCTTCTAATTGTTTGATTGATTAAATATTGCATATTTACCTACTTTATTTGATGTCCCTACATTTGGTTTTATTACTCAAGCAAATGACTTAAATGGTGATAATATTTTGGACTATACCTGGTTATACCTTGCTAATGACACATCTTTGCATGCCTAATTAATATATCTAATTGATGAATAAAATTGATATCTCATAGCTATATTCAAATGCAATCTTATGCACACATTGAATGATATCCTTTACATCTTCTCCAATTGTTTATCTTTGATGCTATAAAGGTGTTAAAATTGCACTAGGCTGCATGTTATCTTTTTGAATGCTAAATGATACCTATCGCTTTCACTCAAATGCTCTGATCTTAGCAAGGGATAGTCAAACTTATCGAAAGACTTTGAAGACTACATTTCAGTACATTTTGGTTGATGGTTGTTCGCAATACAGTCTTTTGATCCAATATTGATTATCATAGTACATGTGTATACGTTCTTAACTTTCATTGAATGAACTAAGCATTATTGGTTAAAGCGCGATACAGTTGACTCCATTAGGCACTGGTCTAACTACAAGATTGCATAAAGAATATATTTTGTGGTTGTCTTAGTGTTCTACAGGATTCCATAAGGATACTTCTCCTTGGAGGTTTCGACTTCCGAAGAAGTTAGAACGGTGACCAAGGTGACATTGGGTCACTATTCTTATTTTTGCTTACTGGGAATTAGCCCTGCTAATTTGCCCGATAACAAAGCAACATCGCAAATAGCCCTGCTTTACCATCCACGTGAATTGTAACATAATTTGTATTCCAATTATTCATTAGATGTCACAGTTTTAAACCAATAACATCACTTCTTGTAGGAGCACATCAAAATGGCACGTCTGTCATCCCCAATGCTCCCTTAACATTCTAGGCTGAAAAGTCAAGTCCCTACTCGAGGAATGTTTAAGAGTTTTCACAACCAAAAGGGCCTTCAACGAGCCCCTAACAAGGAAATATACAAACCACTAATTGGAAGCTCGATGCAGAGGCTTGTTGTTCATCTGTAAGCGCCTATGGACCCTCAGGTAAAATGAAAATATTGGGCCACTTTGGTGACCTTTATTATTGCATTCATCCCCTAATATGCTCATAAAGTTTATCCCTTAAGGTGTTGAAAGAGACTTGGTGGGAGGATGGCACCCAATCACCCCGCTTATTATCTCATAAAATTCTAGCAAAATCACTAGCCAAGCATCAAATTTTTGGTGGCTCAGATACTTCACAAGGAGAAGATAGATTTTACTAAGGGAAGATTTATCTTAGATGACCTTATCACTGCTAGTGCTCAGGAATGGCTTGAGTGGGCTCAAGGGACCAATCAAAAGGCCCTCCTTTTAAAAATTGGTTTTGATAAAGCTTGCAATAGAATTGAATGGGACTTCATCCTCAAGATGTTGGAGTGGGTGGATTTGGCTCTATGTATCATTGATCTATGAAGACACTCTTTGTGCAAGCCTATATGATGGTAAATGTGAACAATGTATTATCAGAGTATCCCACTACAACATTCCATCTATCAAGGTTGCTCATTGGCATTGTATCTCCATGTAATTGCAATTGATGCTCTTGGCTCATGTTGGAGGCAGCAAGGATGCAAAAGAAAATTATAGGTATCTACTAACCAAATGGCAACCAACTCCCTAATGTCCACTTTATAGAGAAATAACTCTAACACCTGAATTGACACAACAATTTGTGGAGGGCACTATGTTGAGTTTTAATACTTTTGCAGAAGTTGTTAAGGCAATGGTTAGTGAGGACAAAAACGAGGTTTTTCTTATTGGGCAGGAGAATCCCCCACACTGATTGAATCATAAGTGGAAGTGCATAAGACCTAGGGTGATAATTCAGTGTTTGGGAATCCCCTTTAGCATACAATTTTTCTCTTGCAGATCAATGGAGGTGGATCATGGGTAAATTTGAAAAGAAGCTTCACACTTGGTCCATTCTCGACTTGCCACTTGTTAGGAGAATTACAAAGGTGGAAAGAAAATTTACAATGGGACATTTGTACTACTCATGTTTCTTTCTTTCTCAATCAACATCTAAAGAGCTAGAATGTGTTCTTTGAACCTCCCTGGGAAACACAAGGAGGGGCAAAGGGGCATCACTTGGTGGATTGGGACATATGTACCTTCCCTCGAGATCAAGACGGTTTGGGCCTCCATAACTTAAAATCCAAATGGGTGGTCCTTTGCTGAAAAATGGGTGATATGAGCAACGTAAGGGATGTCCCTTGGAAAGTCTTGTGCACCATAGAATTCAACAAGATCAACATGTAGGAGGGATTAAAGGTCCTCTTCAAAATATGCAACATTATTAGCAAGGCAAAGGAATTTGTGATTTTAGGTTCGGTTATGCTCAAAAGAGTGTGGGCAGTTGTGCAGACAATCTCTTACTTTAATTGTTGGCAAATTGAGGGGCCTGATTAAGCATTGGATCTAGCATCTCAACAATTATGAACATTCCCATCTTCAGGTCAACTCTCACCAAACTATGTTCGTAAAAGATTGGCTAGAAAAGACATGTTTCTTTTTAAGGACTAATGGAATCAAAACACCCAACAATGGCACAAGAGGATGACACTAAATTGTACTCAAAAGTTCACTAGCACTAATAAGTATGTTTCAGAGAGTCTTCGTTGTATGATTCCAAAAATTTGTTTATCCAAAATGTAGATGCATGGTGTAATATACCCAAGTAGACTAGGATAGAATATAGTTATGTACTTTTGTCAAACAGTTTGCATTACATTGATTTATAATTTTCTTCAAAGAATTTGTATGCATGTTAGATAGGACAATTTTACAAGCACATTGCAATTAGGGCATTGAAGAGGCATTATGGCATTTTATTATGAATTTGATCACAACAATACAAGATAACTATGGACTGCTATGGCAACTAGAACACACAACAACAAAACCAAAAACTTGGAGTAATGCGAAGCTCATGTAATAACTGAGATTGCTACCACCAAAGGCTACCAAGCCTCCAAACCTCTTCAAAGATGATGACGTCCAGCTCTAGAGAGCACCTTTACCCTCCAAACGATCAAGTATGGGGTACCATCCTCCAAAATTTTGCTACCTGCTACCAACGCCCACGGCCTGCTCCAAAAATATTTGCAGCCTCTTAAATGGTGTCTCGGTCCCGAAACGGTCCCCATTTCTCTTCAAATCTGTTGCAAATGCATGCGGCCTCTTCCAGAGACCTCTCGGCCTACTGTAAACATGGCACAACCCTCCAAATGGCCACAGCGTCCTTCATTACCCCCGCAGTCGGCTTCAAATGAGTGAGGCGGCCCTCACAAATGGCCCACGGCCCTCCTAACCTCATGACCCAACAAGAAGAGGGATCGACCCCCAACAAAGCCTCCACGGCTTCTTCACACACCACGAGCCTGCATAAAAAGGAAATCGAGTCCTTTTCCCACCCCACGAGACTCCAAGAGCCTCGATCCCCTGCCAGCATTCACGTCTTTCTCCAAGGCACACGGATATACCCAAAATGGAAGATCAGGCCTTCCAACAAGTCCACAACCTTCTAGGTGTCGCGTTCTTCCTCCAGATGCCCACGACTATGCCACAAATCACCCACGAAAACATAGGAATCATCCCAATGAAGAATTCAACTTAAGCAATGAAGAATTCGTCCCAAGCAATAAGAATTAGGCCCAAGCAAGAAGATCGCCTCAAACCAATATCTACGCCACAAACTTATGCTAAATCGCCAAATAAGCTCAAGATGGAAACCCTGATTGGATTCCCCTATACGTTTAGCTACGGTGGAATCTTGCACCACTGAAACCAAACTAGGATGGAAGGGTTTTTCCAAACCCTAGGGAAAACCTTGGTTCATTACGCTACTCCACAAGAAATCAAATCCAAAATACATAATGATCGAATGAAGCATTGCCCCTCCTCTTATCTTCCTCTAGAGCTCGATACCATCAACAATATCATGGAACACCCAAGACCATCTACTGAAATAACCCCCTTATAATTAAATGTCACTTTAATAATATAACAATTTTAGGCCTAAGTGACATCTAATAACCACCTGGAATGATCACTTGGAAAGGGACATCACACATGGGGAAGGCCTAGAATGGAGGGACTGGAGGAGTGAAGAGACTTTTTTTATCTATGAGACAAAGGATCTTTATGCATTGATTAGGCACTCTTATGACATTGGTACCCACTTCAATAAAAGATGGGGACTCGCTAATTGACAGTTTGATGGACTAGGAGATGTTGAAGCATTTGGAAGGATTGTGCTTCCTTCAAACATAAAGCTTTGGAGGTGGTTTATGCTTTATCAAGGTTTGGTTGTCAAGAATAGGCTTCACAAAAGTTGGTCAAAGGTTGTATCAATCCTGTGGGATGAGTGTGCTCCGTCCTGCTCTGTTTCCAAGTCGTACACTCCCCCATATCTCCCCCTACATCGTTCGTGAAGCCCCTCCAAGCGAACCTCTCTAGGGCCTGCCTAGGTGATGTGAAGCACTTTCTGCTCCTAGCACTAATCTACAAGGTGCTAACCCAAGAATCCTCATGACTGCCTCTAATAAGCCGAACAATCATAAGCCGCACAAACTCGGTCAACTCCTCAGAAGACCACTCCTCCATGCATCCAATCCTAGGCATCTCAAGAATGAACTCCGAAAAGCGAAAACTAGCCATCTCATCTATATTGGCTCCACTGTCAAACTCAATCCTGAATACCAGAAAAGAAAGCATGTCCTGCCATAAAGAAGAAGTCTCAACCTCTCCTCCATTGACATCCCAAAAATATAACTGACCAATCATCGTCACAACTCTATCAATCATCTCTATAATCATAAGCAATTCATCACTTGGATGAATGCCTAGATCCCACCACAAAATAGAAAGTCCACCGAACCCAACTCCTACTGACTGTTGTTGTGCCACGATGATAATCATCGAAGTCCCAATGAGCCAAGTCCCCGATATGCAATCCTTTGATGGAAACCATGTACCAATAATTGACTTTGAACCTACTAGTATGTTCGGCTCTCACCAAACTGCATCGCGAAATATGCTTCCCAATCACTATCAATGTGCTCAAGTAACCCATGGGGTCTAAGCACCTCCCTAGAGAATAGCTCTGCCACCTGCAATGCCTCATACCCATGCAAGTACCAAAAATGTCCTGCCAAATGTGAATCATGCCTAGCCCTCATGATCCTTTCCCTAGGTGAGGACTCAGGGACTAAACGTGTGCGATCCCTATAGCAAATAATGTCATCCCCTACTCTGTCAGCTGCAATCTTTGTGGACCGATCCAAGAGAGTTTGGATCTTCCCTCGTGCATTGATCACATGGTCAAAATGAAAAACCTATGTCATGGCCACCATGCCCCCTATCTCATCCAACTAGCTCCAGTGGTCCTCTCCTATCCCGCTACATACCATGAGGATATCAAATAACTTCCTGCAGGACTGGAAAGTAACTGGTGTGTCAGTCAATCCCAAGGGCATGACTAAGAAATCATAATGAAATCTGGAAGCAAACCTTTGAGTATCTTGCTCCATGTCCCTCCTCTGGTGATATCTCAAAAGAAGATCGATCATTGAGGGATATGTTGTATCCTGAGGCTCACCCATCCACTCATTGATCCTAAGTAACCTCAAATCAACGGTATGCTCAAGGACTCTGTCAGGAGGTCTCACTGGAGGAAACACTCTGAAGCTCCACTATACACCACCATGCGTCCGTGTACCCTCATGTATATTGTTGCACACAACTATAACCTCCTGTGTCATCGGGTATCTTGTATGTGCTACTGTATCCAACACTCTATTGATGTCAATTGAGCCTGTATCTGAGTGCGTCTCCATATCTATCATATACCTATCCACCCAATCTATGGATGCATATACTACCATGTTGGTTGGTCCACAAGGACTAAGCTCAGCTATCTCCTCTGTTGCTAAACATTGAGCCTTTAGTGGCCTCTCCAACAAAAGCAGCTCAAGATCCCCACAATGCAAAACAAGTGCATGGTCAAAATTCTTTGTGTCCAAACTCTCCTCAAGCACATGTAACTCTGTATGCAAAATCTTCATGAGAGGTTTCTCCCTCAACCCATGAGTGCCACTCACGCCCTCATGTGTCATAGATGCCAAAGATAATGGAGTCTTTGTTGTTGTCAATGGTGAAGAGCATGCCAAACTCAGTTGGTAACTAAGCTCCTCAACCTCCCGTGCCTTGTCTTCAACGAACTTAAGGGCAAGGTCCCTATCCATGAACAACTGCAAGTAATCAGATTGCATCTGTACTAGAGCTTCTTCGATGATGCACAATTAGGTACCAGTGACTCCTACAATTCCTTTGTCTCTCTGTTAGGAACCCATGTCGACCCTTCTATTTACTTTGTTAATATATTGTTGTTGGACGCATATGCTTTGTAAGTCGTCCTGTAGTATTTGTTGATCCATAGTTTGTATTATTGTTGTTGGATGCATATGCTTTGTAAGTCGTCCCACAGTAATTGTTGATCCATAGTTTGTATCGGCCCATGGTTTGTATTGACACATGGTATTGACCCATGATATTGGCGCCTAGACTTAGTATATAAGTTTGTGTTGAGACCAATGAAGGTACCGTGAAGTTATTTGTATTGAGCTTGCTCAAATGAGGTTTCTCCCTCGAAGTGGCCTGTGATCAATAAAAGCGATTCTAAGTTCTGTTATTTCTGCTATCTCGTGTATTTTCATTAATTAATTGTTGCAGGTTCTTCTCATTTGATATCAGAGCACCTTCTTGGGCTTGTTGGGTGGAATTTCTGCCATTTTTTTTTTGCATCTATTGCAAGTTCAGATCTGGGAATAATCCCTATCCGCTTAACTGTGGGAAGTACTTGCATAAGCCCTAAAACTCATTGTGAGGAGTACCACAAGAACCCCAAAGGAGTTGGCCCATTGAGAGGACCTGCCAACTAAAAGGGCAACGACCCCTACCTAATTGACTAGTTCCCATCCGTGAGGTGAACCAAGAGCTGTCGTTTGTGGCAAAGCGGTTATTAGTTTTACCTGAGCCGTGGAGTGAGGGGTACTGCCCCAATATGCAAGCCGTCAGACAGCATTGGTGGCCGTGTGAAACCCCTGAACTGTTAAGAAGCCAAACATACTTGGGGTCCATATCTATTTTCAGTTGAACTGTTGTCGATCACTTCCGCTCCGTTTCAGATCCATTCCAAGTTGTTCAAGATCCAGACGTTTTTGATCTATTTGGCGCAGTTTCAAATCCATCTATTGCTGATCCCTTCCGCGTCGTTTCAGATCCAATTATTTTGATCCCTTCCGCGCCGTTGCATATCCATTTCTGCAAAAAAAAAGAGTATAAAATTCCATTTTTTCGCCATATTTCCCTTGTTTTAACTCTGTTTCCCTTGAAACTTCCCGGACACCCATGCAATCCCATTTCGCATATTTCATTCTTGAGGACCCTATCCCAAATTCTACTTCCCAAAGCTAGAAATCTCACATTTGTCTATTTTTAGGGTTTGCCATAACTTCTCCAATTTTCACCCACTCGCCTCCAAATTTTGCCTTCATTCCCTATTTCTACTTCTTTGTCCCTCTTTGACAAATTTTCTCATTCTTTCACCCCGCTTCTGAAATCCCCATTTTTTGCTTCCATGTCCATCAGAAAGTGTCCAAAACCTAGTCAAACACCAATTACCCATCCGAGTTCTTCCCAAATCCAAATTTCCCTTTACTAAATAAGCTTTTGTTTGTGTTTTTCTATCCATTCCCCCCCCACAAAAAAAAAACAAAAAAACTCATGGTTATGGTTGTCACCCGCGTAGGAGCAAAAACCATGGAGAAAGCACTTGCAGCCATCCAAACCAAACTCCAAGATCTGGATGAAAAATTTCTCAGCCTCCATTTTCAGCATTCAGCCATGAACAATAACCGCCAGCATGAATCTTCTGCAGCCAATGGGTTTTCTTCTTCCAACAATTTTCGTGGTCCAAAGCTTGAATTTTCTCGCTTCAATGGTATTGATCCGACTGGATGGATCTATCGTGCAGAACATTATTTCAGTCTGCATAATACTTTTGATGTTCAAAAAGTTCCCACTTGCATCCTTTCATTTGGAACAGGAAGCCCTTCAATGGTAACGTTGGTACATCAAGGCTCATGACGAGCCAAAATGGACAGATTTTTGCCAACTCCTTTTGCAACGATTTGGTCCTAGTACTTTTGATGACTTCATCGAAGCACTCACTAAACTTCGTCAAAGTGGCACTGTGAGAGAGTATCAGACAAAATTTGAGAAACTAGCCAATCACACAAAATGATTGTCTAATGAATTCTATAGGAGTTGTTTTATCAATGGTCTTAAGGATGAAATTCGATCAGAAGTTAAAATGTTATGTCCCAACACAATGATGGAAGTCCTAGGGTTGGCTAAGTTGGCAGAAGACAAGATTGCAGCCCAACAGCGCTCCAAACCCACTTTTGTTCCCTTTCGAAATATGGGTTTTCAACAACCTCCCATCCTACCAGCTCCTCAACCAACTCCTATCAAGCATTTGTCTGAAACAGAGATGCAGGCACGTAGAGAAAAAGGGCTTTGTTATAATTGTGATAAAAAATTCACTCAGGGACATAGATGTGTTCAACAAAAACTCTATCTCTTGGATATGGATTCTTCGCCTGCCTCTAAAATTGGTGAAGAAGCTCCAGATACAATGGATGCTCAGGTCGAAATTCAGGAGCTTCCTATTGACCCCCTATCTCAGGATGAACAACCAGAAATATCTCTCCATGCTTTATCCGGCGTCACCACCCCCCAAACAATGCGGGTCAAGGGTTACTTCAAGAAGCTTCCTCTTACAATACTCATTGATTCTGGTAGCACTCATAACTTCATTGACCCTCGGATCGCCAAACATGATGATTGTTTTGTCCATCCTTGCTCCAACTTTGAAGTCGTGGTTGCCAATGGGGGCACCTTACCTTGCAAGGGGAAGTGTCACAATGTGCATATCTCTCTGGAAGATTATAACCTGCGCTCTTACATGTTTGCCTTGTCCCTAGGAGGATGTGATATGGTTTTGGGCGTTCAATGGTTACGCACACGTGGCCCCATCTTATGGGATTTTGCTGAACTTTGGATGCAGTTTTCAGTCAATGGGAAACAACACAAATTTAAGGGCTTACAGCAAGGGTCTCTCCGCATCATCAGTTCACATCGCCTGGAAAAAATTCTTAAGAAGAATTCACATGGTGTCATCGCTCAACTCCATTCCATTCAGATGCACCCATCAACGATCTCCCCTACTTCCTTGGATAGATATGCAGGTGTCCTTGTTGAACCAGTGGGCTTGTCGCCTTCAAGAGACCTTTCCGGTAAGAATTTAGCTGCATCTACATTTCAGCCGGAAATGATGGCTGTTTTGCATGCAGTACAGAAGTGGCAGCCATACCTATTAGGGAATTATTTCTGCATCAAGACTCATCTCCAGAGTCTGGAAAATTTCCCGAAACAATGGGTCGCCTCCTCAGCACACTTGAAATGGGTTATCCAACTCATGGGTTATGCCTATGCAATCACTTACAAGAAGGGTAAGGCCAATATGGTGGTAGATGTTCCTTCTCACACATTTGATGATCCAGTTTCTCTTACAGCTATTTCTCTGCTTGTTCCAAATTGGTTGCAATCTGTTCAACAGGGCTATCTCTTCTATGAACTCCATGCTTCTTCATCAGCAGGGCACTCTGGGTTCCTCAAAATGTGTGATCGGGAACAATGTAACTTCTTTTGGCAGGTATTGAAAATGGCAATTCAACAGATGGTGGCTGACTGTGATACCAGGTCAACAAGGGTGAAACGACACTCCTTTCGGAACAGCTCAAACCCTTGCCCATCCCTACACAGATTTGGACAACTATTTCTATGGATTTCCTAGAAGCGCACCAGTGGTACAATACCACGTCTAAAAAGACACCATATGAAGCAGTCTATGGACAGGCACCACCGGTTCTTCTTCCATACACCCATAATAGCTCCCCAGTTCAGGCAATTGACTCGATTCTTCGACACCACGATCAGATTCTTCTCATTCTGCAGGACAATCTTCACATGGCAAGAATTCAACTAAAACAACTAGTCGATCAGCACCGTTCAGAGCGCACTTTTCACGCAACCGATATGGTTCTTCTTCGTCTATAGCCTTCCAAGCAATCCTCCTGAAACTCAAAAGGAGTCAGTGGCCCAGAATGCAACCCGAGGATGCTATAGGGGAACCACTCCTTCAGATTCTGCATCAATTTCCACATCTAAAGCTTTGAAGACAAATCTTTTTCTAAGGGAGAGGGAATGTTAGGAACCCATGTCAACCCTTCTATTTACTTTTTTAGTATATTGCTGTTGGACGCATATGCTTTGTAAGTCGTCCTGTAGTATTTGTTGATCCATAGTTTGTATTATTGTTGTTGGACGCATATGCTTTGTAAGTCATCCCGTAGTAATTGTTGATCCATAGTTTGTATTGGCCCATGGTTTGTATTGACACATGATATTGGCGCCTAGACTTAGTATATAAGTTTGTGTTGAGACGAATGAAGGTACCGTGAAGTTATTTGTATTGAGCTTGCTCAAAGGAGGTTGTCCCCTCGAAGCGGCCTGCGATCAATAAAAGCGATTCTAAGTTCTATTATTTCTGCGATCTCATGTATTTTCATTAATTAATTGTTGCAGGTTCTTCTCACTCTCTGCCAGCTGTTTCTTCCACATAAGGTCTTCAATAAACTTTTGAGCACCATCTGCTCTCGTCAACACCTACACAATTTGTTCTTTTGTGACCAATAGTCAGTTCTCCAAATCATGCCATGTCGTCTCATCAGCATGGTGTAGCCTATCACACAAAGGACCAACTGACTCACTAGTCGATACCGTGTAGTGATAAGACTTGTATGCACTGTCATCCTCATACAAGTTCTCATCCACCAATTCAACCCCTGCGTTGTCTTCCTTCACACATAGCTCCCCACCTAAGTCATATCCGGGAACAATCATGCCTGCATCATCATACTTGTCATAAATAGGATGAGGTGTTAAAACCATGTCATCATCAACATCATACATAGGGAAAGAAGTTGGCTCCTCAATATCCCCATAGTCATCATAAGTTGTTGCATCCTCATCTTTTGTTGATTTGGAAGTCACATCATAGGTATACCCATCCATTATATTGGTGTCATTGTCCTCATATGTTGTTGTTTGGTCTTTCTCTATGCACAAATCCTCAACATGGCTAGAGGCATGCTCCTTCACCTGTCCTTCATGTTCATCCCTCTTTAATTTATGCCATGTGCCTTTAAGGGAATACTCATCCAAATCCTTGGACCAACTTCCATACTTCTTGTTGTAATAGTCTGGAAAACACATTATCTGGTATGCCTCACCTATTGTTACTAGATTCTTCGCGATTTCAGCCAAGAGTTCTCTCTTTGTCTTCATCTTTTTTTACCCCTGCACAACTTCTCACTGATTTTCCCCTCATGCTAGCAAGAAAACCAGCTCTGATACCATTCTAATGTACCCAAGTAAACTAGGCTAGAATATAGTGTTCGACTGCTATTGTTGGTCATGTACTTTTGTCAAACAATTTGCATTACATTGATCTATAACTTTCTTCAAACAATTTGTATGCATGCTAGATAGGACAGTGATACAAGCACATTGCAATTATGGCATTGAAGAGGCATTATGGCATTTTATTGTGAATTTGATCACAACAATACAAGTTAACTCTGGGCTTCTATGGCACCTAGAACACACAACAACAAAACCAAAAACCCGGAGTAATGCCAAGCTCATGTAATAACTGAGATGCCTGCCTCCAAAGGCTACCCAAGCCTCCAAACGTCTTCAAAGATGATGACATGCAGCTCTAGAGAGCACCTTTACCCTTCAAACGATCAAGCATGGGGTTTTGTTCTCTAAAAGTTCGTTCCCTGCCTACCAAATCCCACAACCTACTCCAAAAATACTTGCGGCGTGTTAAATAGGTGTCTCAGCCTCAATATGGTCCTCGTTTCTCTTCAAATCTGCTGCAAATGCATGTGGCCTACTCCAGAGACCTCTCGGCCTACTATAAACGTGGCTCGGCCCTCCAAATGGCCACAACCTCCTTCGTTACCCCCATATCCGACTTCAAATAAGTGAGGAGACCCTCACAAATGGCCCACGACCCTCCTAACCTCACGGCCTCGTCTCACGACCCTACAAGAAGAGGGATCGGCACCCAACAAAGCCTCCAAGGCTTCTTCACATACCACGGGCCTACATAAAAGGGAAATAGGGTCCTCTACCCACCCCATGTGAGACTCCAAGAGCCTCAATCCTCTGCCAGCCTTCACGGCTTTCTCCAAGACACATGGATCTACCCAAAATGGAAGATCGGTCCTTCCAACAAGTCCACAACCTTCTAGGTGCCACAGTCTTCCTCCAAATGCCCACAGCTATGCCACAAATCACCCACGAAAATAGAGGAATCAACCCAATGAAGAATTCGACCTCAACAATGAAAATTTGGCCCAAGTAAGAAGATCGCCTCAAACCAATATCTACACCACAAACTGATGATGAATCGCCAAATAAGCTCAAATTGAAACCTTGATTGTATTCCCCTATACGTCTAGCTAGGATGGCAGGATTTTGCCAAAACCTAACGAAAACCCTGGTTCACCAGGCTACTCCACAAGAGATCAAATCCAAAATACATGATGATCGAATGAGGCGTTGCCCTTCCTCTTATCTTCCTCTGAAACTCCATACCATGGGCAATACCATGGAACACCCAATACCATCTACTAAAATATCCCCCTCATAATTAAATGTCACTTTAATAATATAACAATTTTAGGTCTAAGTGACATCAAATAACCACCTGGAATGATCACTTGGAAAGGGACATCACACATGGGGAAGGCCTAGAATGGAGGGACTGGAGAAGTGAAGAGCCTTTTTTATCTATGAGACAAAGGATCTTTATGCTCTGATTAGGCACTCTTATGACATTGGTACCCACTTCAATAAAATATGGGGACTCGCTAATTGACAATGTGATGGCCTAGGAAATGTTGAAGCATTTGGAAGGCTTGTGTTTCCTTCAAACATAAAGCTTTGGGGGTGGCTTATGGTTTATCAAGGTTTGGCTGTCAAGAGTAGGCTTCACAAAAGTTGGTCTCACTATTTCAATATGTGCAATGTGTGTGGGAAGGATAAGATAGTTTTGAGTGTTTTTTGGAAAGTCAGAGTGCCATAGTTTTTTGGGTATGGTTTAAAGGTGAATTTCACTCTCTTTTTGTAGCTCCGCTCTCATGGAAGGGGCCCCTCCTAGGTGACACTTGGACTGTCAAAGGAAGCAGCACATTGCTTTGGCATTCAATTCAACTGGTTGCAATTGGCTTTACATTGAAACATCATCGTAAAGTTATGTTCAATGAGGATCCTCAGCCCTTAATTTTAGGGGAATTGAGGAGCTTTCAACAAGAATTGGTTTTGCTCCTGAGAGTTAACATCATTGCATTCTGCATTGATGTGAGTCCCTTCCAGTGCAGAACCAGGCTCATATGCTGACATTTTTAGCCTTTGTAGACCAGGACTTTCCTAGTGCCCACCATCTGTGTTGTAACCAGCTTGAACCTTGTTGAACTTATTTATGCTCTGAAGTAATATATGAAGCATTTTGAACCAGGAACAATATATATCTTATATAAAATTTATAAAAATAAAAAAGCCCCCAAAAAAAGAGATGAAAATGTTGCAGCCTAAGTACTCTTAGGGCCACAGATAACAGAACCTACAGTAAAAACAACCAGCATATCAAATCATCAAAAAGAAAAAGTACATACAAAATATTTATGCCTCCCTTAGCTGCAAAGATTTTCAGATTCTGTTTGCCCCTTCCACCTTGTTAAAGATGCAAAGCAACATAAAAATGTGGAATAATTGACTTATTAGAAGGTTTCTTACCAGGCATTTGGCCAAGTCACCAAAATGATCTCCAAAGGCAGAGAATTATTTACAGCTCATAAAAAACAGCTAAAGAGTAGTTTCCATGAATTGCATGCAAGGATATGCACTAAAAAAAAGTTTAGCCATGCATACTGAAAACAGACACAAAATATTTGATCATTTCCTTTATAGTACAAGTTCCTGAACTACCACAATTAGCCTGATACTCTTTGTTTTGGTTCATTTCATTTACAGAGAGAGCAACAGACGTGTATTCAGAATCATAGAGATATTAGCATTGCATTTTCAAGTGACTCCATTCTAAGATTCATGCAGTTAATTTTACATATTTGACTTATATCACCAGCATTGATGTGCACACCTACAACTCTACCCTAATCATAATATACAGTGCTCTTGACAAGTCAATGTGACTGAAATCTTCAGCAACCATCACTGGCAGGCTCGATGGAACTAAGTAAGCCATTTCCTCGGAGCTGCGTACAATGTTCTTCAGCATCAACTTGAGCACAAATAATTACAACTGCAAGGCCATTATGGTGGGCTTCTTGCATGATATTAACAGCAATATCAAGAGTCATTCCTGGGATGACCTTCATCAAAACTTGCACAACATACTCCCTTTTGTTATAATTGTCATTGTGCAATAATACACGATACGGCGGAGATATCTTCCTCGATTTTCTTTTATTGTAGTGACAAGGAAATAGCAAGAGACTTAGAAGATGCATCAAAAAGAACTGAAAATTGTGAAGACATATATATTCCATTGAAAGCAAAAATAAACTTCAGGTAAAAACTCTAGTCAATCTACACTCTAATAACCATGTCCGAATGAAATTGGGAGTAGATATAAATCTTTATTTGACAAAATACTACATAAAACAATATAACAAAACAAGAACCCGTTCATAAGATGTCATTCTATTTACCGTATATCAAACTCCGATTCTCGACCGGGTGTAGTTTTCTCAATTGTTGGCCTCTCTAGCAATCCACCACCTTTCCCCCCTGATGAGGCTGATCTGATTGCAGAAAACACCCGGTTCATGCATGCCCCTTTTGACACAGATATTTTCTCACCTGCCAGTTATTGGAGTGAGTTAATATTATCTAGTATTCACAAGTCAACCAAATGGAGCATTACAACCATCACAAACTTCTCTAAAATGTTCTAATCAGAAGCTGATGTTCACATGCTAAGCTAGGGTCCCAGTCACTGAGGAGAATGCATGAGGAAATTTCTAACACAGAAAGAAGACACACATCAAGAGCCCACAGTATGTATGATGCCAGAAATAAAAGTATGTCTGTCCAAGGGCTGTATAGCAGAAACCCCTAGGCCATATCCTTCCAAAACCATAGTCATAATAACGTCTCATAACATTATTTAAAGCTACCCTTTCCATCCTACATCTACCACCCCATCTCCATATAACAATTATGTGTCCCGTCTAATCTCTAAGACTTGAATCATCTGCTTTGAGAGGTAGCTACAACAAATTGATTTCAAGGATGAACTAGAGCAGTAGCTCCAACTGGAACTACAAGAGCTTCAGATGCTTTAGGAAGAGCAAGAATAACTATTCATCTTATAGCGCATAAAAAGGTTCATCTTTCTCCAATGGTGTCTGCTCTCAATTAGAAATTGAAATACTACTCTGTTCACATGCTAAGCTAGGGTCCCAGTCAGTGAGGAGCATACATGGAAAGGAAATTTCTAACACAGAAAGAAGACACACATCAAGAGCCCACAAGTATGTATGATGCTAGAAATAAAAGTGTGTCCAAGGGCTGTATAGCAGAAACTCTTGGCCATATCCTTCCAAAACCATAGTCATAATAACATCTTGTAACATTAGTTAAAGCTACCCTTTCCATCCTACATCTACCACCCCACCTCCATATAACAATTATGAGTCCCATCTAATCTCTAAGACTTAAGTCATCTGTTCTGGGAGGTATCTACAACAAATTGATTCTGAGGATGAACTAGAGTGGTAGCTCGAACTGGAACTGTAAGAGCTTCAGATGCTTTAGGAAGAGCAAGAATAACTATTCATCTTATAGTGCATAAAAAGGTTTATCTTTCTCCAATGGTGCCTGCTCTCAATTAGAAATTGAAATATTACTCTGTTCCTTTACCATTTCAAACTCAATATCTTCTAGGCTTCTCGCTCAATTTTTAAAGTCTGCTGAACCATTTTCAATCTGATATTTTTTTCTTTATACAGCACGATATCCTGCTTCGAATTTTTCCATGGTTTCGTTCCATTTCTGTACTGCAACTGCTGCATGTTTCAATTCTTATTTCTTCTGAGAAATAGTTCCCTGTGCTCCCACTAATTTAGCTTTTAGTTCAGCATTTCTCTGTTGTGTTCCTTCATATTGTCCACTACAATTCTGCCACATTATAATAGCTTTGCACCTCTGCATTAATGTTAGCCAATTAGTGTTTTGTAAAATTTTATCATCAGCAATGTCTTCTTCAACCAGGCCATCTTAAGCTTTCTATTATTCATCTATTCCTACAGTATCATTAAATCTAACCTTTGTAAATTCATTGTCAATCATTTCTCTGATTGAAAAACAGTGACTCCATTTTCCCATTCAATTTGGCAAATACTAGGCACTAATTCTAAATCTTCTTCCAGCAGTGACTGAAACCTTTCAACATGTGATTCTGGTGACATTTTATTAAAGGATTTAACTTAAAAATTTCAGGCCAACAAAGCTTCCTTCAAGTACCGCCCCAAGAGTGTTCCTGCCGTCATCAATGATGTTCAGAAGATTCCCTTAGATCAACTCATATGGAAGATGAACTTTAATGAATTAAGATTTATGCAGAGTAAGCCTACCTGTAATCTCTGTCCTCCCCTCTTTCTCCCATAGCTTCTCCTTTTAAGCACTTGAAAAGGAGTTCAACCATTATAATGGTGTGACTTAGTTAATAAATAATAGTTACGAGAAGATAAAACCAAAAAAAGGCTCATCCTTCCAAAAGGCATGACGTCATCTTTCCAAAGCTCAACTCATCATCAAGTTGAAGCATTTCATCACTTTTTATTATTATTTTATGTTCTATGAGGTATGGTCCCTGGATTGTGGGTTTAAAAAGTCCTTAAAGGTCATTTTAAAGACAAATTGGGTAGGTCGACTTAAAGGAGGATTAAATTAGCATCTCTGTTACAAATATCGACAGAAATGTCGCTGAAATCGCGATATATCACGAGTCCAACTCAATGGCGATATATTCTATGAATTTTGCCAATATTTTCCCGAAAATATAGCAATATATCAAAAATATTTTGGAAAAAAATTGTGAGTCGACAGGCAAACATCAACCGACCCGCAGGGAAAAGTTACAAAAGCATTTTTTGGGATTTGTTTTTCTCATTTGTTGTATGAAGAGAGTTGGAGGAGAGCCAAGGAGGAGACCCATCATTTTGCATTGGGCCAAGGAGGAGAAAACACCTCATTTCATTTGTTGCCATTGAGAATTGATTTTGTGGAGAGGGGATTGAAATTTAGAATCCAATCACAGTTAACCACATTTTAAGGTATGTAAATGAACCTAGCTATCATTTCTAATTATTCCAAGGCAAAGTTTGTTAGTTTTGAAATGTAAATGTGTTTTCCCTCTTCAAAAAAAAAATTTAATTGATCATTTACCATGGATTTTCTGCTGTTTTTTTAATTTCCAACTAGTGGACAACCAGGTAAAAGGTCAATGGTCAAGATAAAGGAGAAACATAAAGCACACAAGCTTGTGGGTTGATGTCTTCTATGGAGTAATATTCCATTCAACTATCAAGAACCCATTCTATGTGCCTATGTTTGAGGTTGTTGCTTTCTTGGCTTGGGGTATAAGCCCCCCACTTATGAGGATTTGAGAGGGCACATCCTTAATAATAAACAGGGTTGATTGCACTCGCAAGTTGCAGGAGCTTCGAGATTCATGTGAGGTCACAAGATGCACTGTGATGTCAGATGGTTGCACAAATGGGAAGGGTAGGACCCTTCTCAATTTCTTGGTCCACTGTTCCAGGGGGACAATGTTTATAAAATCCGTGGATGCATCTGCACAGGTCAAAGATACAATATTACTATGCCAATTGTTGGATGGGTTCATCCAAGAGATAGGCCCACAGCATGTTATCCAAGTCGTAACGAAAAATGTTAGGAATTATGCGACCGTTAGCAGGATGCTTATGGATAGGTATCCTACATTGTGTTAGACTCTGTGTGCAGCTCATTGTATTGACTTGATTTTAGAGGATATGGGCAAAATTTATTTATCAAAGATACCATTGATTCAACAAGAACCATCACCAAATTTATATACAATCATGCATTTATGCTTAACTTGATGAGACAGTTCAATGGTGAATGCGCTTTGCCACTAATTTCATCTCTCTTCAATCTCTCCTGACTTCTATGTGGGACTTTCAAACTATGTTCCTTTCAGCTGAGTGGCGTGTTGCTTTATCAATTAGCACTAAATTGGAGAGGCGGGCCATTTCAAGCTAGTGTCATACTAGGAGAGTTTTCGGATGGGGTGAAGGAGATGTGTACCATTAGCGAACTTTTGGTAAAGGTTCTTTGCTTAGTTGATGGAAACAAGCCGGCGATGAGCTACCTATATGAGGCCATGGATAGGGCCAAGAGGCCATCCGTGCCTATTATGAGGACAAGGGGGATGAGAGGCATGAGAGACAACAATTGATATGGGGGATGATTGATCAACGATGGAACTATACACTCCATCGCCTCGTCCGTGCTGCAAGGCTATACCTCAACCCCACGTTATCTTACTCCTATGGCTTCACGTTTGATGCAGAGGTAAAGGATGGGTGCTTGGAGGATGGTGCCAAGTGTAGCGAACCGTTAAAAGATTTCCAAAGAGTTGGAAGTCTATAGGAGGGCCATGGGAACAATTGGGTTTGAGATAGCTATTAATGACAGGAAGAACATAATGCCAAGTAAGCTTCACCTTGTTTCAAAATTCAATTTCTTCTTTTTTTGTTTCAAATTTCAATGTCTTGTCTTATGTTTCTCCGATTCATTGTAGATACTTGGTGGGAAACCTATGGCTCAAGAGTACCTCATCTCCAAAAGCTTGTTATTCAGGTGCTTAGCCAGACATGTAGCTCTTCTAGTTGTGAGCACAACTGGAATGTATTTGAAAAAATACCAGCGCAACAAGTTAGAGAATTTCAAAATAAATTTGTAATTCATTATAACTAGTAATTTATGTCACTTGGATAATTTATGTATTATAATTTAATAATATTATGATTCTCATACAGGATGGATAATCATCGCTTGAATGATCTAGTCTAGGTCTACTACAATATCAGGCTATGGGTGAAGCAGATTGAGAAAAAAGCCTGACATGGAGGCCATTTTAATGGATGGGATTGACACCACTGCTATGTGGAGGGTGGAGACTGCAAAACCTGTTATGGAGGCAGCCCCTGATTGGTTAGAGGATGATACACAGGACTTGGAGATGTTGAAATTTGTAATGAGGAAGGTCCTTCCCCATGATTTTGATGTCACATGGGGGGGACAAAGTTGTCTTTCCTAGTGTTACTTTTTAAATATAATAAAATGACTTTTATATTTTAAAAGTGAGTTTCACTTAAGTAATGTGGGTCCCTTATGTAAATGTGCATTTATTTATTATTAAAAGGAATTAAATGTGCAATTAATGATGACCCTTTACTAGGTTGGCAGGTGCGGGAGGAGTCCTACTCGACTTCGATGGAAACAAGGTGAAAGACTTTGCTTGGGGAATTGGTAAGAGACAAATAATGATGCGGAATGGCTCGCGTTGATCAAAGGAATGGAAATCGCAAGGAATGAAGATATCAAGGACCTCGTGGCCTTTGGAGACTCAATGCTGGTAATAAGGAAAGCTAGAACTTTGGCCAAAAAATGTAGAAAACCCGTCTCTAAGCTCCATCATCTCTTCATTTACTAAAGACTTCAACACTATCAATTTTCTTCACGTCTTGAGGAATAATAATCAGAAAGCAGACATCATGGCCAACATAGGTGTTGGTTTGGACTATGGAATCTCGATCAGCAATGGTCAAGACCTTGGCATCAACTGGGTTCCATAAGCCCCCTTTCAGGTTTGATGATGAAACTCAAGTTTGCATTAAAGCGACGTTTCTCCTTGGCATGGGATAAACAACATTATAACCCTAAGAACTATAGTCCCATTTCAATTTCGAAAATCAGTTATGGCAAGATCTCCTTGGGATCCTACACCCCTCCTCAATCCTTGTCGGTGTCCTCTCGGCGCCCCACACGCCAATTCCACCTGTCTCGCATGCGGGATGTTATGGAAACCGTGTTCCGAGGAACCTCCGGCATATATTTTGCTCGGGGATGATATCCCCGGCATTCTGTAGGGTTTCTTTCGCGTTAAGAGTTGGGTTTCTATTGTCAGGATTAATATGGAGGAAGATAATCTCAATGCCGGTCTGAATCTCCCTGCGTTGCAATGCCTTCGTTGCAGGAAACATCTCCAGTCCTCGGCCCATTCGAGGGGTGTTGGTTTGCAAAGCAATGGTTCAGCTCTCGACGTGGTGCAGGGGCAGAACATTGGTGGCTCTGCATAGCATGTTGTTCGTGGTCGCTCCAGAAATGATGAGTCGAGCAATGGCAGGAATTGGGCGCATTTAGCAGGTGATAGCAGTGGTTTCAATAATTTGGGGTCTCCTCATGGGCTGGACAGTTCGCCCTCCGAGGTCCATTCGCAATTGAAGGAGCTGGAAACACAAGTCCGCTGGCTCAGAGGAGAGAACTTTGATCTTAAAAGAGCCATGTCCCACCTTTTCACTATTGTTCAGATCACGAATTCTGAAGTCTGCAGCAATAGTAGCAAGCTGAAGGATTATTATGACATTCTTGCTGGGAAGTTTGAGAGCGGTTGCCCCTATTCGGTGGATTTGAGCACCCAAATTAGGTCTCTGCATAGCAGTCTCAGAATTGTTGAAGCAAAGATTGATGGCATGTGGTCTGATATCAGGAACAACACCAATGTCTTTCAAGCAATTGCGGAAGAAAAAGCCGGAGCTGCGGCTGGGAACAAGGAAAAGAATGCTCACCAGTAACTTGTTAATTCGGGAACTCTCAGTTCGTTCGAACTCTTTGCTCTTCTATGTCTGTTCAGAACTTTTGTGATATGTATCTTTTTGCTAGGCATGTAGTCTGTAGAAGCTGATAATCAGCTAGTTCAAGGTTTCTCTCCACGTTATGTATTTCTCCTGTAGTTTTCTTCTAGGCAAGTTTGTAAGAGTCTACAGTGATCGCAGAATAGGGTTTATGTATGATCTTCCAAGACTGGAATGTGAAGAGCTAGATTTCATGACAGCTCTTCAATTTTGGGATCAGTCTTCCCATCTTTTTTGTAATCTCGTTTCTCTTTTGATATAAAAGCTCGTTAGTCGTTACCCGTTATTGTAAAAAAAAATGATGACCCTTTAGATCTTTTAATCCTAGTCATTCATTGAAGAAGTTAGGGTTATTAAAGGTAGTTAGGGTTTATTAGGGGTTTAAGTGATTATTTAAACACTTTGAAAGAAGAAGAGAAGACATCAAGAGAGAAGAAGAGAGTGAGAGAAAGAGAAGTCATTTCTAATTTCTGAGAGCACAGTTCCCAAGGAAAAATCATTGGCACAATTCCCAAGGTAATTTCTGCAAACAATCCATACATCCCTTGCTAGCACAGAAATCGAGGTGGTCTGTACAGTTCGTACTCCTCTGCTGGCACAAATTTGAGGCATTTTGCTAGCATAGAAACCGAGGCAGTCCGTACATAGTTCATCCACTTCTGTTGGCACAGATTTCGAGGCAGTTGTTTACATAGTTTTCGAGGCAGTTCGTACACAGTCCGTACAGCAGTAAAAAACTGCACAATCCATACAGTAAACTATTGGCACAGTTTTCGAGGCAATCTGTACCCTGTCCATATAGCAGTCTGATTTTTGCAGAGATAAGTTGGTTTATTTGCGTTTATTATTTTTTATTGCTGAAGGAAAGATGAATTTCTGAGTTGTGAGAAATTCCAATATTTGCATTTATGATTTTTTTCTTGCTGAAGGAAAGATGAATTTCTGAGTTGTGAGAAATTTCAGTTTTGTTCTCATTTAATAAAAAGACATCTCTCTAGGTTTTCCTCTTGTGAGGTTTTGCCCTGGGCTTGGCCCTAAATTCATGTGTTCAAAGTCTACATTATTTGAGTATTTGTTTCATTGAGTATTTCTTGTTCAAGTTTGATCCTAAATAACTGAAAGCAACATTAAATCATTTATGAAGCAAAGTGTTTGAAGAAATGTATGAATAAGGGTTTAGCACATTTTCTTTAAATTTTTACAGGAGACAGTGGAGGATGAAGAGTCTAGGAGTGCGGCACCACCGGAGCCACCAATTTCATAGCCACAATCACAGTCAAAGGGAACCAGAGACATACCCAATGGTAGCACTAGTAGTGTTAGAGGACTTAATCAGGGTCTACCTCATCATTCTTCTAGTTCTTCTACAGTACATCAATTTCTGGGCTCTTCTAGAGGACATCAGAGTCCACTACGACCCCCACGATCGCCAGGGCCTTCCAGCTCTAGACGTAGAGCCATTTCTAGAGCAATTACCTTTGCCTGTAAAAGGGTAGAGGGAATCAATAGTTTTACTTGATTTCATTGTATATGAAATACATTGATTGTATTATTAATGATTCATGAGTTGGGGACTTAGAATTCAAGACACGATTCATTTTTTATGTGTGATGTATCACTAAACGTCTTATACATCTTATACATCAGTTTTCTTTCTATATTTATGCGGGAATGTGTTTATTTGATGTTCTTGTTGCTTTAGATGTTTAAAAAATTGCAAAAAAAATTATTATTTTTGTATTTTTTAAGTTTGTCAATATATTGCCGATGTTTAACAACATTTTCCCCAATAAATCAGATAAGTTGTTTCTAAACCCTCGGCGATATATTTGCCAACACAATATTTGTAAATTTGGTTAGCATTTTCTCATATAAATAAGGAACCTTCTCTTCATTTGTAAGCAAGTTCATGGGACCAAACATGATTGAATTTTTATTTCTTCTTGTGTATATGAGCAATTGAGTGGTGCACACCTCCTTTCTTGGCAAGATATAAGGTTTTCAAGGATCAAAGTTGATGTTTGAGGTTTCTTTACTATCTTTCAAGGCTATTCCAAGGTGAAAGAACTCTTGAGATGCTAATCTCTTCTCTTTTTTTCTCAATTGTGGTAAGATCTCTAAGTCTCTTGTCTTGCATTGTCGAAGGCATTCAAAGTAGGAGTAATTTAAGGTTTTATGCATAATAGTCTAGTCTTGTAAATGAGACATCCCTCTTGAAGGATCTGTCTTGTTTAGGCCTTGGCATCTTTCTTTGCCCTAACTAGGCCAAAGGCTAACACAACCTAGGGTTTCTTAGCCTTGCCCTGGTTCATTCAAATACTGAATTGTCAATTCTTAGGAGAAACATTAACCCTAATTTCTCGGTGCCCAAAGGAAATAAGACCTAAGTCTAATTCCCCCATCTTCACCAAAAATCTTTTGTACAAAATTCCTTGTTTTATATATTGGAAAAAATATAAAAAAATACAAAAAACCCTAAAAATCATATATTTTGAAAAACCCAAATTTTTTTTTTTTTGTCATTGTACTTCTTTTACTTGTTCATCTCTGAAGTAGTTACCATTGTAATGAACCTATGAAGTTGTTATATTGCTGAAAAATCCATAAAAAGGTGAGAAAATTCTGTAAAAAATATTTTTGCAGCTCAAAAAGTCCTAAAAGGGGTGACGTCAACCCTAGGGAGGGTGGTGTCATCTTATAAAGGATATTACAGCTTTGTTGCAGGTTTGGTATAATCATTTTGCAAGTCCAATTTTGACAGATGACTAATCCTTAGTGGTTGAAAAGGGTTCTTACTTCATCTCTAAGACTTGGCGGTTGACCCCTAGTGTTTTGAAGTGCCAAATCAAGTCTTTCAGCTATTATTGTAGGTTATTACAGATATAAAGGTGAAATCGGTCCTGAATCTCCTCGTCCATCCGTTAAAGCAAGTGTGATGAGTCCCGAGAGGTACTATTTCTGGGATTTTCACGGTCTATTTTGGGTTTTTTTGCAAGTTTATGTTGCTGGTTTTTACTGCAGAAAATTGATTCATCTTATTATCTAACCAGTACTAAGCTAATTTGCTCCTAAATCTTTCTAGCCGTAGATAATTTATTGAATATCGTGTTGACTCCATTAAGGCACTAGTCTACAAACCTAGTAGGAAGGTCTTATTAGAGATAGTATTGTTCTTGTTGCATATATTACAGAGCTATTTCTATATACATTTGGGAAGCCTCCTATGGCCAAAAGAGCAGGCCTAAAGAGAGAGGTGAGTACATTGTGGTGACAGTGGGTGCATCTCATGAAAAGCTGTCAATCTTAGCACTGGCCCTCATGAGTCATGACCTAATTGGAAGGGCGCTAATTTGTGCGTAACAGCCAGCAAGGTATTTTGGCTTTACCAGCGAATGATGGACAGCCCACCATTTAATTTTTGAATGAGATCCAAGAGTGGACTCCAGTCCCCACTGATGATAGGCCTGTGATTCAAATTAATAACGCCATGTATGAGAAAATATATCATAAGCAGACCCCACAATGTGAAAAATTGTAGTGACACAGTTTGGTTTTATGGTTCAGCTAGAGCATGTTTTGGACAGTTATATAGCATATTTTGATGGACTCCTATCTTGTATTTATGCACCTGTTTTGATGAATTGTTATGACTGAACAACATAACTTTATTTCTATGATGATGTGAAATGGATTATGGATGAGTTCTCTAAATTCAAATTGTTTTTTTAATAAGACTTTAAAGGAGTTTTATGCATCATCAATATTAATTTCATATGCACACTAGTTGTGTAGATACCCATAGTTATTTAGGGCCTTAGTTTCGCTTAGCCTCTATGACCCTCAAAATTCCTGCTCTGTTAAATTTGAAAATTATAAAACCAAAAATTAATTTCTTTGGTAAACTCAAGAGGCAACAGTTACAACTCTTCAGCTGCCTGCCCACCTCTTATTAAAGAGAAGAGGGATACCTTAGCAAAGGGAGGACAAAAGAAAGAGCAGGTATAACTTTGTTCTGCTACTGCATCATTTCTAAGATCACTCTCTTGGTCCTTCAATAGCCTAACAATCCTAGCAATGCCAGGCAGGCCACAATCTAAAGTCCAGCACTAGGGTGAAAACAGAGGTGCTTCCCACTAGAGGTAAATTCTATTTATTTGCTCCATGTATGTATTTCTTTGCAAATTGTCTATATGACTAATGCTACCATGATTGCAGATACCCTTCATACAATCTGAGTGTGGAGTTTGTAATGAATCACATTGTCTGGGGCATCATCCCACTTGGATATGAATGGGTGTGAACAACAAATGGTCTCGTAAACATCCTATTTACTGGAAGTAATGTTGATTGTTAGACTATTTGGGTTAGTCTTGGTTGTACAGAAAAAATCCATTTATGAATAAGATCTTTCGTTGGGAATTTTGTTCTGCTACTGCATCATATCTAAGTTCATTATCTTGGTCCAATAGCCTAACAATCCTAGCAATGCCATGCAGGCTACAATTTAAGGTTCAGCACAAGGATAAAAACTGAGGTTCTTCCCACTGGAGGTAAATTCTATCTATTTGCTTCATGTATGTATTTCTTTGCAGTTTGTCTATATGATTAACACTGCCATGATTGCAGATACCCTTCAAACAATCTGAGTGTGGCAGAAAAAATTCAGTCATGAATAAAATCTTTCTTTGGGCATACTGACACTTGTCTTTCTCTATGTATATTATTTTGCTTTCATCACTTCTTGCTTTGATCTATAATCATTGTTTTCAGTTATATTTCATATATATATATATATATATATATACACACACTTTTATTGATTATGAAAAATTGCTTTGTACATTGTAGTATGTTGTGTATATAATTGACTTAACAATTTAATCATTAAATGTTTTACATGGTGTTTATTTCTACATGTTTACATTGAATTAACAATCTGATTCTGCAGTATCAAAGAACTTTCTTCACTCTTGCTCTAGTGGAAAGGTGGAAATGGGGTGCAAAGAGGTTGGCTTCAAGATTTTGTTGGGTGCCCTTCACCATGTCTCAAATGGGTGCAGTAGGTTTGGCAATTGGTTCGATTGGTTCGATTGTTTCGAGATAGCCTTGTGATCCTCTCTCCACAAGGAACTTGCTTGGGAAGGTAGGGCCAAGGCTGTTGGGAGCGGAAGCGGGAGTGAAAAGCAAAATTTTCAAAAGCTTCCGTTTTGGGAGCGTTTTTTATATAATACATATTTTAATATATTTTGATACATATATTTTACCAAATTAGCTATAGAAAACATGAAAGCATACATACAATCATTTAGTACAAATATAACATCAATCATCTAAGAGCTATAACTTATAACATTGCCATCAAATGATCAATCATCAACAACATCAACCTTCAAGTTTCAACATATAATATTTGCAATCAACAAACTCTAACAGATAACATCAACCATGAAATGAAACAAAGCATTATATTCATTACCAAAGAGTTGTAAGATAAAGGCAAAGCTCCTACATCTGAAAACCTATTGGTGGCTGGGGGTGTGGCATCTCTATTGAATGAATTTGATCACCATCCTGATCTGATCACCCAATAGTTCAGCCTCCAAGCGCTCTAATGCTATGGCTCCATCCTCCAAATTACCCTCCTCTGGATTCTTGTCCCAAGTCAAATATGTTCCATCATTCTTGGTCGCATCACAATAATGGGACAACAACGTCAAGTTGTAGTACACATAATGCTCGATCTACATTCAAACTACTTCTCTTCACATTGTGGATGAAGTTGTAGGTGCTCCAACGCCTCTCTAGAAGAAGTGTTAAGAACCTATGAAAGCACCCTCGCCGCCAATTTATGTAGATATGTGGTAAAGGAGCAATACATGTTCCACCATTTAATAGGACCCAACCTATCTCGATCTTTGGTTGCATGTAGGTTACCAAAGACTCCATGTTCACCGATGTATTTGCTCAATTCACTTCATACTTGAGCACACTCCTCTGCTCGATCTACATTCAAACTATTTCTCTTCATGTTGTGGATGAAGTTGTAGGTGCTCCAACAGTGTTTTACAAAAGAAATGTTAACCTATGAAAGCACCCTCACCACCAATTTATGCAGAGATGTGTTAGAGGAGCAATACATGTTCCACCATTCGATATGACTCAACCTATCTCGATCTTTGGTTCTATGTAGGTTACCAAAGACTTCATGTTCATTGATGTATTTGCTAAAAAATTCACTTCGTACTTGAGCACACTCCTCCTCATTAGGGACCAACTTGTCTAATGCAAGCATATAACCAGTCTACACCTCTGGATATGTGTGGTTTTTTTCTAACACCACCCCCAGGTGCTAGTTGAGCCAACCAATATGGAGAATAATATTTAGGTGTAAGGACATATGCTACGGCATGGAGTGGAACATTCAGATTGAAAAAGCTTCCCATGCTTAATAAGTGAATTTTCTTGATTGAAGGATACATTTTTATTAAGGTGATGACAGAGGAGTTCAATCAATTTCAACAATTAGGCATTAACACCGCCAACATCAAGGTACATAGAGAGGTTGATGTGCTTGATTAAATTCCAATCCCCTACCCTTATACATGTTAGAATCCCGGGAGCAATTTTTGATCTCTCCCTATGGGAGCGCGCTTCAGGAGTGAAGCGATAGGGGGGAGGGTGCTTCCCACAACATAGGGTAGGGCACATGTGAAGGAAGCACTTGGCACAAGTATTGCGGTGCCCTCTCTTTTAGCAGTCGTCGGAAAGGTTGCCTGCGATAGAAAGGAGATTGGATGAAGCCAAAGGATGACCCAGAGTAGTTGTTGCCGACTGCAGTCAGTCCAAGAGTAGCCTGGCTGAGTGTCCCCTTGAGACACAGAGTGCATTTCAGCCAAGTTAAGATGCATGTAGTCGTTATAGAGGACACACACAGGACTGTCTTGGGTCCAAGACATTTCACAACAGACCTTTTGAAGTCAGCATTGTTTGGTACCCAAGGTCAGGCCACTTCAAGCAGAGGTAAAGTTCTTGTTTCCCCTTTTGGCAATTCATTTCCTCTAACCAGTCGAATACAGCAAAGTTCTTTGGCAGACCAAGAGGAGAAACCCCTCAGAGCATCCTTTGAGAAGGATTGGTGCATTGGCCAACAATCAAAGACGAAGCCACAACCAACTTTTTTATGTGGATCCGATAGTCAACAAAAGAGCAACATAGGCATTGGTGGATTCTGGTGCTTCTCACAACTTCTTGAAGAAAGAGTTGGCAATTGAACTTGGGAATAGAGTTGGACTGTGCAGACCTTCAGCCAAGGCAGTCAATTGTAATGTTAAGGTAGTAGTTAAGATTGCAACCACAATTCACATACAATTGGACAAGTGGAAGGGTCGTGCAAACTTCATAGTGACACAGATTGATGACTTTGAAGTCATTCTTAAGCAAGAATTCCTAAGGAGAATGCAGTCAGTTCTCATGCCATTTGCATACAAGTTGGTGATTTTTGGTGGGAAGAAGACTTGTGTTCTGTGCACAATAGAAAGGAAGTCGAGCGAAAAGGTGCAGCTAGTATCTGCATTGAGCATGAAGAGGGTGGCCAGGCACCCAGAAACACAACTTTTTGCAACAATCATCAAAGAAGTGGATGTGCGTGGAGTGGAGATGCTCGTTCCACCAACACTTGTCAATATGTTGGATGAGTTCGTTGATTGGAGGATGCCTCACTCTTTGACAAAAGCACTCCCACTCAAGTGCGTTGTTGACCATCTCATCGAGCTTGAACCAGAGTTCCAACCTCTGACAAAGGCTCCTTACCAACTTTTAGGACTTGTTATCACATCCATAGTAGTCGGGCTACCATGATTGCAGAGCAATCCATTGTATATTTTTGAGCCAGGCCTTTACACAGTTTTGATGAGATCAGCCTATGATGAGCAATACTTTTGATGATCACTCACATATCAGAGCAACCCTAGATCAGACAACAGTGAACCTTATGCCAAGAATGAGCCTCATGACCTCAGATTTGATGACCGAGATGACCATTTTCATTTCATATAGAGCAATGCAGTGCCCAGAGTTTCAGCAGCAGTGTTTCCAGTGACTATTGATGATCCAGATGGCAGGTACAGGTATATAATGTGCATTGGTTATGATTGTTTTGCTCTTTTGCTCATCTTAGTAGCTTGACTTGGTATCTAGTGGTCATGATCTAGCGGTATATATATATATATATATGGACTTGGTTGCTTAATGATTATCTAAATGGTCTAATTACTCAGAGTTAGAAGCTCTTGTTTATACTCATGTGTTTTTACCCTCTTAGTAGTATGGACGTGATCATTCCCACCATTTCTGGCTTGCTAGCTTTGGCATCACCTTCTTATCTTTTGTGCAAGCCCATGGAAACAAATTAAAATTCTGCTTCTCAGCACAATGAAAGAGGGCTATTGAAATTGAAATGTTAAAGCACCCTGGATGCAAGTTGCGATTAGTTGTGTTTCTAAGCACATGCAAAATCCAAAGGGTCCTAAAGGCCTAAAAAGCAGTGGCTAAATGAATGCTAAATCCAAAGACTGCTGGCCATGAATTAAATGTAATGATTAATACCTCACGGAGCCTACGGGTTGGGATGTGAGATGGGGTAAGGGACAGCTAATTCTAAGTGTCCCCTAGAACCTCAAGTTACGGTTAGTTGTGCACCTAGTTACGACGGTTCTAGCAAAGATCCTCACGGAGCTGGATTCAGCTTGGATGTGAGTTGTAGACATTTGCCAAGGTTGAATAAGCACCTCTCTAAACAACTTATTCAATTTGTGAGACACTGTCATTCCCTGTGTGTTTATTATCCAACATATGTTTAAGTGTGTATTCCCTTTCCCTTATCCAAAGTATCACAGTGTTGAGTCAGCCAAGTCATCCCTTTATCCTAGCCTTGCATTCTTCACCCTCACCCTCTGCTAGCAAAATGTTCACATCTATGAAATGAGTATACTCTTGAGGTTCTATTTTGAGTTAATGATTATTTAAACTTATATTTGATATAATTATTGATTAACCGCCAATGAAATGATAATTCCTACTTTAAGTCTTGCTATTAGAATGATTAAAAGAGCATACCTTAACCATTTGCACTTGCAGCATCAGGCATTTCTAGCCTGGGTCATATTTTGATCAATCTTGACCTAGTCAAACCTAGTTTGACCAAGTCAACTATAAGATCTGAGATGAGTTGGACCAGTGATGTTCGAGGTTGATGATTTATGGTCCTTTGATGCCCATTTGATGGTTCCATGCAGCAGACACAGGTTTCACTTGATGGTTTGATGGATTTTTATAGTTATTATTATTTACAGACCATTTATTTTTATTGGTTCGGGCACGGTTGAGACTACAGATTGATTATCCAGGTAGCCACAAGGTGTATGAGTATTCATCTCTAGTGCATTTGGATGTGAACTTAGTCCACTAGTACACTCAGATTTCAGTTACAGGCATTCCCGGACGAAATTTCACTCAGATTGTCACTTTTATGCAGATTTGCCATAATAAAATGGTCTGGAAACACAGATGAGTTTTTATTTGGTTCTCCTAGGGCGCTACAGAGGGAGTATGGGGTCCAGCCACTTGTTATTACCATATTGTCATACCCCCAGACACTTTGGTAAAGTCAAATTTGTGCCCGGAGCACCAGGCAGAGAGCTACAGGCATTTTATTGATTTACAGGTGATTTTTCGAGGATAAAAAATGGGATAAAATGGTCATTGAGGAATTCGATTTGGGAAAATGAGGCAAGGAATTGGCATGAGGTTTGTTCAGAGGTCATTCATGATGCATCCCACACCTTCCGGCACAGTTTCATCATTCAATGGGGTTCACACGCACTTCGGGGCATTATTTTGAAGTATTATTATGCTATTGAGGGAGCCACAATTTGGTCACTTGGTCACTGTGTGATGTTATTGAGTCATATCTTTTATCATTGTGCAATGGGGTGATGCTAGTGAAGGACATTAACACCTCCTAACCCCTCCATGTGCTCCTTACACTTGTCCTAGTCATCTTTTATGTGGTGCGACCCCCCTAGGGCCACCTTAGTGGGTGCACACCCCCTCCTTTGTGAGTTGATCCATGTGTTATTGCTCTGGCTCATCATAGTCGTCGATTGTATTATTTTTATCTTTTGATCTCCACCACTCATTCATAAAGTGGTTAGGGTTTTGGTCTCTCTCATTCCTATTTATGGAAGAGACCCCCTCATTGTAAAGGCACCTTTGGGCTCTTGAACTCTTGAAATAAAATATTATTTTGCAGCTCTACTTCTCATGCTTCGATGAATGTTCTCCTACATGATTATACATCTTTTCTTTAGACATCTAAGTTCTTCACATGTGATTTCCAACATCTACAAAGGGACGCCGAATTCATCTACTGTAGGGGTGTGAATTGCTTGAGGGACAATTGTAGGGGTTTCCCACATCTTCTCTGGGCATGACCTTTTCATCTTGAAGGGAGTTTTTTCAATTGTGCTTTGTCCATTGATTTACTTCTTTTGATATGTCGTGCATAGTTCATCTTTTATTCGTGGATCAAAACTCACTTAGGTAGTTTGATTTTGCAGGTAAAGAAGACACCTTTTCTCCTTGGGGCTAGGACGTTTTTGCTTGGAATCACTTGGATCTAGCTTGAAATTATAACTAAAAGGAAGGATCATCAATGTACTTGGCGGCCGCAAGCATTTGAGGTAAGATCTACAAAAGTACGTATTTGTTTTCAAGCATTTTATCCATTGGTCACTTCAAACCCTCATTGTTAAAACCCTAGTTTTATAGATCTGATAGATCTGGCGATAATTTGGGCTTAATAACTAAAACCCACCTCTTAATTAATTAAAGAACCTTAGAGACAAAATTTGGTGGAAATACGACTCCATTTACCCCTCGATCTAAGGCACTGGCCATCTCTAAGGAAGGACGCACTTGTGGGTTCTTAGTCATTTTTCAAATCTATCATCTGGGTGTTGCTATTTTGTCTTTCAAACTTCAGATCTGTCACTTAGCCACCCTCCTAGTGCCATTCCACCTTAATTTCACCTAGTGGGCCCCATTTCACTTCATTTTGACTAAATCAATGGTGGGCCCCACTTTGATCTTTTAGATTGGCATTAGATCTATCTAGATCTACTCTTTTAATTTCATTAGTGACATATTTATTCCATGGTTGAGCATTTATCCCTTTCGTAAGCCTCCTCAACAAAGCCCTAACTTCATTTGTCACTTGTATTCCCTAGATCTAGATCTACTTACTCTTGATCTCTCTCTCTTTGCAACTTCACATTTCCCTAGAAGGTCTAGAGTAGGTTTGCTAGCCTCTTTTGGTTAGCTAGGGTCTCCCCCTTGGTCTTGCATTTGCTTGATCTAAAGTGAAGAGTGCCTCAATTAGCGTGACAACCATTTATCCTTTGGGAATCGTGGCTCTCTTGGGTCACCTCTTTAATTGTCCAACACCTCTACCATCCTAGATAGGATCACCTTTTGGGACAACTACAAGTTGTGTGATAACAAGACCTAAGTTAGAAGAGTTGCAAAGACAGTTGACAGAATTGCTTGATGTTGGACTAATCAAACCTTCTAGGTCCCCTTATGGTGCACCTATCCTATTCTAGAAGAAGGGCACCCACAAGTTAAGGATGTGCTTGGACTACCTTGCATTAAACAAGCAAACCACCAAAAACCGATACCCCTTACCTTTGGCAGTCGATTGCTTTCATAAGTTGGTTGAGACCAAAGTCTTCTCAAAGTTGAACTTGAAGAAGGAATATTACCAAGTAAGGATCACCAAAGGAGACCAACCGAAGATAGCCTATGTAACAAGGTATGGCAATTATGAGTTTATTGTTATGCCTTTTGGGTTGTGCAACACACCAGCCACCTTTTACACCTTGATGAACAATGTGTTCAGACTATTCTTGGACAAATCAATTGTTGCTTATCTAGACGACATTGTGGTGTTTAGCAAGAACATGGAAGACCATACGAGGCATTTGGCACAAGTCTTTGAGGTATTGAGGCAAAATCAGGTGTACTTGAAGAAGTCCAAGTGTGTCTTTGAACAGACCGAAATTCCATTCTCTCGAGCCATTGGATTGGACAAGGATGCATCCAAATGGATCCTGTAAAGATCAAAATGATTGAGGATTGGGAGAAACCCATAATAATTCATGAAATAAGAAGTTTACTTGGATTGGCTTACTACTATCACAGATTTGTTGAAGAGTACTCTAAGATTTCCACACCACTCAACAATTTGTTGAAGAAGAATAGACAGTGGAATTGGACAGAGAAGTGTTGAGCAAATTCTACGAACTGAAGTACAAACTTGTGACAGCACCTGTGCTAAACTGCCAAAATTTGAGCAGTTCTTGAGGTACAAACAAATGCCTCAAACCTCGCTATTGGAGGAGTTTTATCACAACAGGGTCATCCGATGGCCTATGAGAGTAGAAAGCTACAAGATCATGATTGGAGTTACCCCATTCATGAGAAAGAAATTATCGCACTTGTCCATTGCCTACAAGCATGGAGGAACTACTTGTTAAGCAAACAGTTCATTGTGAAGACAGTCAATGTTGTGACGAGCTACTTTGCAACGCAGCCGAAGTTGTCACCCAAGTAGGCATGGTGGCAAGATTTCTTGGTAGAATTTGAAGTGACCATCGAGTACCGAACAAGCAAGCTTAATGCAACAACACATGCCTTAAGCAGGAAAGCACAACTTGCATTCTTATAAGAAGATGAGTTGTCGATACCTATGGGTAGTCAAGTGCAAGTCTTTATAGATTTGCATGAAGAAATCAAGGAGGGATTACATAAGGATCCCATCGTGATGAACATCATGAAGCAAGTGATGGAAGGCAAGATGACGAAGTTTTGGATAGAGAGCAAACTTTTGTACTTTGGTGATTGCATCTATGTGCCTAAGTCATCCAATCTTAGGAAGGATCTCTTGAAAGGGTGCCATGACTCACCTTGGGTTAGCCACCCAAAACGGTGAAGAACAACGGCATTGTTGGAAAGAAGCTACTACTAGGAGCAAATGCAAAGGGATGTGGAAGAATACGTCAAGACTTGTCTTGTATGCCAACAAGACAACACAGATACTAGAATGCAAGTTGGCCATTACAACCTTTGTCGATACCCAAGAGATCTTGGGCAAGTGTCTCCATGGACTTCATCACTTAGGTGCCAATTTCGCAAGAATACAATGGGATTTTTGTGGTTGATGACATATTTACCAAGTATGCCATCTTCGTGTCGACAAAGGTGCCATGTGCTGCGGATGAAGTTGCAAAGTTTCTTTCCAAAAATGTTGTAAAATTCTAGGGTCTACCATTGAGCATTATGTCGGATTGAGACACAAGGTTCACGGTGTAGTTTCAGACAGAGTTGTTCAAGCTTGTTGGTACTAAGTTGCTAATGAGTTCGAGCTACCATCTATAGACAGATGTGCGGATAGAACACATAAATGGCATTTTGGAAGATTACCTAAGGCATTTCATTCATGCAAACCATTCAAACTGGCTAGAGTTGTTGGCTGCATCCCAGGTTAGCTATAGCATGCAGAAGAGTTCTGTGACAAGATACAATCCATCTAAGTTGGCAAATGGTCAACAGTCATTGGCTCCCCACATAGTTCTGCAAGGCTACTATGGGCAGAACCCATCAACCTTGGGTTTCATGAAAGGATAGCAGGACAGGTTGGATATGGCTCAAGTTGAGTTGACGAATCTAGTAGAGAGGATGAAGCATTGGATGAATCTTGACAGGATGAAGGAAGAATTCAAGGTAGGCGACTTGGTTTTGCTTAAGGCAGAGAATAGTTTAAGCCACCAAGTGGCATGCCTGGTGCTTTGTTGCAACGATTTGACGAATTGTTCAAGGTGCTTGAGAAAATTGGCAACATCACTTACAAATTGGAGCTGCTAGAACACATGAGAGCTCACCATCTAGTTTTCCACATTAGTCAATTGAAACCTTCAAGATTGACAAAGGCAATCCTAGCATAGTTGCAGTGACAAGCAATGGCAAAATGACATGGCAACAAGCAAGATAAGGCTAATGCATGACATGTGGTGACAAACCCTTGATGAGGTGGCAAAAAGGTCAAATAGATATATATATAAATATATTTGTTTGAAGAGGGTAAAATGGAGTTAGTAAGGTTGGCCAAATAAATCTTAATTGATTTATTTTGATTACTTCAATGATAAAAAAGAAATCTAGTGTCAAGTCGGCTCCCAATCTAATGAAAAAATAAAAGGTTAATTTAAATTCACACTTGCAAAGTCGGCTGGCTAAAAACCATAAACGTTGACCTATATAAATACTCCATAAATTCCATTCATTTCAAAAAAAATCGCTGGGAGAGTAGCTCTGATTTTCGTATCTGCAGCACTAAGGAATTTCGGGTACAGTGACAGTGGCTGCTACAGCACAGTTGGCAGAAGAGCAGCAGAGCAGCAGACTGAGAATTTTTGGGGGCATCCAAGTTCAAGTAAGGCAGCCATAAGAGAGCATTCTAGGGCAGCATGAAGACTTTATCTTTTTATCTTTGATTTTTGGGTATTCAGGCAGCCACAGTCAAGGATAGTGGCAGCATAAGGAAGATCAACTTTATGACACTTTTATGGGTGTAATACAGACAGAGGATGGTCTGATTTTCGTGGGGGTGCAGTGGCAGCAGCAGGAGATCAACACAGTGGCAGCAGCAGAAGATCAGCAGTCAAATCACATTTCTTTTTGTTGTTTACCTCATGATTCCAGGGCATCATTAAGGCAGTTGTGCAAATGGTGCAGATAGAGACTATCTTGAAGACATTTTTATCTCTGATTTATTGGTTAAACTGGGCAGCAGTAAGGGCATCCGAATTTACAGTGACTGCAGGCAGCTACAGAAATGATTAGATTGACACATGACAGTGATACAGTGGCATAACATACTGTGCATACATGAACAGCATGATAATGTTGTAAAGTGGTTATGATATGTGATGAATGTACAGCAGTAATACATACGTTAGTGTGTGAAAGTGATGCACAGTGGTGTGTATACAGTGAAGTGTTGAAGAAGACAGTAATGATATACTTACAGTGGTGAAGTATGTACAAGTGACATAAACAGGTATGCATATACAATGATTATCAGTGATATACTATATACTTCATGATGATGGTATCCCAGTTGACACATGCTTTATGACAAAGTATGCTCTCCTATACCCTGTGATGATACATGCTACACTACCCATTTTATGATGATAATTGATAACCTGTTAATGATGATGATGCTTGAGCATACTTGACATGGTTAATAAAGAGCAAGTGTTGATGACCAGATTGAACTAGCAGAGAGTGATTGACCAGCAGTTGGTGAGCAGAGATTGACTAGGATGTAAAAATTTGTGTATGTAATACAAGCAGGGTCTTGTAGTCATTTTTCTTGGTGGGATCTAAGAAAAAGACCAAGCAGTGTCTTGGTTTGGAAGTTGGTGCTTCTATATCAGTAGGTGCTGATTGACCTCATGGTTGTAGCTGTTGAACTAATACAAAAGATTACAACTATATCTTGTGTCTCTTGTACATTGTGTTGGTATGTTTCATTTGATAAAATGACATGTGGTTGGTAGATAGTTAAATGATGAATATGATTTTGATGTGAATGTGAAATGATGATATAAGAGTTAGTGGTTGAAGAAGTAAAATTGGATTAAGTGTAGGCTCACTGATTCACCCCCCCCCCCCAGTGAGCTATTGTGTCTAACAAATTAGTGGTGGCCAAGGAGGCCAGTACACAGGCCCAAGTTGCTGAGCCTATGTCTCATCCATCACAAAGGTATTTTACTCATTTACTTTTCGTATTCAACATTCTACTCTTATATTATATTAATTTATATTAGATAAAATTTAAATAATAAACTACATTTATATTATAATAGTTTTATATACCATAAGCTTATATCTATTATAATTTATCATATGTATGATGAATAAATTCATGCATTATATATTTATAACATTAAATAGTTAAAATATCAAACAAACAAAAAAAATAGATATATATATATATTCTTTGTAGGGGATTATCATTCCTATTTCTAGGTTTAATTGTTGTTTTTGACAGCACACAGTTACTTATGGACTTAAGTCCTTTGTATTATGCACCAAGCACCTGCAAAATATGTTTTTTTGTTCCGCGTAGTCTAAAAATTCGACTATTTGAGCCAGAATAGATGAATTTTTCAGACACGATTTAAAAAAAATCCGGCCGTAATTTTTCAAAATCCAGGTTGCAGCTGTCAAATTCTAGAAGTTTGGGTACCCCAAAGGTTTTTGAGGGTGCTGAATCCATTTCTACCATCAAAATCTCGATAAAAGAGAGCTAAATTCCAATTTTGCAAAATAAAAAAATGTAGGATTCCAGCAAAAAATGGCCGTTCGATCCAAATAGTCAAATTTTTAGACATCTCCTTTTTGTTCTCTCTAGGATAAAAGATATTTCTTTGGAAAAAAAATATAATTAATATATAATATATAATTTTAACTATTTAATGCTATAAAAGATATATTTAATGAATTTTAAATAATATATTTTATATTATTTATATATAGTAAAATAGTTAATTTTAAATTAATCTCATATAATTTATAAATATATCTGTATAATTATAAATTATAATTATATATTTATATATATATATATATGATTTCCATCCTTATTAATTGGTCAAGGGGCACTCAACAATGCAGAAATCTTAGATTAGCAAACATTTTGTCAAGTATCAGAGAAGTTCAGCACTCCTTTGATTCTTTTTCATGCCATCATATCTTCAGGGAAAATAACAAAGAGGCAGACAGGGTCTTGAAGGAAGGGTTGCAGCTGGCTATGGGTCTATGGAAGATAAAGGAATTTAACAATGGAGATTCCCAGGAATTTTACCACAGGCCTTTCATAGACTGATCAGTTCTGATTGAGGCTCTTCATCATCTGCAGGAACCTTTCTTTTTTGCTTTTTTGGTTACCTCTTAGTGGATTGTCTCACGGCATTATGTTTTCAATCGTCAGAGTCTTTCTAATAGGACATATTTGTCTTGATGTAATGTATATAAGCAGATAGGGTTTTTTTTCTAAGGATCAGAAACAGTTTTTGTAAAAAGCTTAATATGCAGAAGCTTAAAAGTAGACTACAGGTCTGTCAAAAAGACAGAAATATCATCAATACACTTCTCACAAAGTGTATCTACAGAATGTAATTTTGTTCTCATCGGATGAAATAAAATTACGCTTTTTTCCAAGGAAAAAAAATATATGATTTCCATCCCCAACCCGTTCTCCCCTGAAAAACTTGGGGCTGCACTCTAGCTATCCAAACACTCTTACCCATCCCCAATGTCCCCTCGTGCTGAAAATCAATACAACATAGGCTACAACACATCTGTAGCAGAGAGTGCCAAGATCTAAATGCTTGTTGCAATATATAGGCTCAAACTGTTCGATTGCAGACAATCCTAGAGTTCTCTCATATACATAGCCTACAACCTAAGAAACAGGATTCGTTCAAAACAGGCCAAGTGTCGTGTCCCTATCGAATCGGACACGATTCGACCTGAGGTCGTGTCCGATTCGCTTTTCCATCGAATCCGTTTTTCGGACACGAATTTCCAACGAGTCGGACACGAATTCGTAACGTGTCCCGACTGTCGGACACGCGTCCCTAAAACAGGACACGTAAAGTGCGCGAAAAAACAGGAAAAGTGCGGCCGGGTAAGTTATAAAACCAAAATTTGAGTTTATTTTTATCATTTGCAAGGAAGGAGTTGGCTAAGAGTGATTGTATGTGCAGGTGAAGGCGATTTGAAGGCGATTTGAAGGCTATCCAAGCAATTCCAAGTGCATTCCGGTGGATTTGTGGAGAGGATTGCAAGCTCAACCATCACACAACAAAAGGAATGTCTCAATCAGCTAGGGCAGGAGGTAGGGGGCAAAGGAGAGGGAGAAATGCACCATCTAGTGCCTCCCCTCGTATTCCACCAAGCACAAGCGGTTCTCCTCCTCCGTCAAGTGCTCCATCGGCTGCTAGTGGAGCTCAAGCTCATGCTCCATTTAACCCTGTTTTAGCAAGACAACAAGCCCAAGAAAAAAAATACCCTTTGTGGAAGTATGTGACAAGAAAAGATGGGCCCGGGGCAAAGCTTGGTGGGGGAGGTAATGTGTCTTGGAGATGCAATTTTTGCAAGCATGACTTCATGAGCACATATTTTCGGGTTAAGGGCCATTTGTTGGCCCTTCCTTCTTGTGGGATTTCTTCATGCAAAGCGGTGACTGTTCACCAAAGGAGGGATATGGAAAGAGAGGATCATGTTGGCTTAGGGAAGGTGGCAGCAGCAAGCAAGAAAAAAGAGGATGATCCTCTTCCATTTTTGAGAAAGCCCTCTAGCACCAAGCCTCCATTTCCACCTAGCTCTAGCAGTCATGGACGTGGGGACACTCATCAAACAAGAAAGAGGCAATCTATCGGTGGTCCAATGGATAGGATTTTCCAACAAGAGGCGCGAGAAGAGGTAGACCTTACCATTGCATTTTTCTTCTACCTCAACTTCATCTCATTCAATGTTGCACGGTCACCATTGTATTTTGAGACGGTTAAAACTATCTTAGATCGAGCTCCAAGTGGTTATGTGCCTCCTAGTTCAGAGAAGCTTAGAACCACATTGTTGGTTAAAGCAAAGAAGGAGGTAGATAAAATCCTTGAGCCAATTAGAACAACATGGCCCTCATGCGGTGTGAGTGTTGTTTCTGATGGATGGACGGATCCCGCACGCCATCCACTCATCAATTTCATGGTATCTTCCCAAAATGGACCGTTGTTCTTGAAAGCGGTGGATGCTCTTGGGAAATACAAGGATGCACAATTTATGGGCGATTTATTCATCAAAACCATTGAAGAAGTAGGTGTTGATTCGTGTGTACAAATCATCACGGACAATGCACCTGTTTGCAAGGCTGCTGGCATGATTGTGGAAGCTAAATATCCACAGGTATGTTCATTTTGGACACCTTTCATTTCTAATTTGCTCATTGTTTGAATTTGGTCATTGCAATGTTAGTGTTGTAGAGTCATTGATACATGCTTTTATTGCTCTTACAGGTTTTTTGGACACCTTGCATTGTCCATTCCTTGAATTTAGCACTGAAAGCCATTGCTTCGGATGTGACATGGATTGGAAACCTTATTGAGGATGCACGCCATATCCGTAACTTTGTGCAAAACCACACAAATGCCCTCACCATCTACAAACAATACACACAGCTTTCATTGCTGAAGGTTGCAGATACTCGGTTTGCTTCCTCATTCATCATGCTCAAGAGGTTGAGGGAGGTCAAAACCGCTCTTGGGTCCATGGTGATTTCAGAGTTTTGGGCTTTTTGGAGAAAGACGGATCAGGCTGCTTCACAAAAGGTGAAGGACACGGCGTTAAATGATGGTTGGTGGGACATGGTAGATCTTAGCATTAAGATCATGGAGCCAATCATTTCTTTGTTGCGGTTTGCAGACACGGACCAACCCATCCTAGCAGAGGTTTATGAGGGGTGGGATTCCATGATTGAGTCCACGAGGTCCATTGTCATGGAGAATGAGTGTCCCGAGTATGGGACATCGGCAGAGAACTTATGGACCGTTATTCGGGATATTCTTATCTCCAGGTGGGATAAGAATTGCACACCTTTGCATTGCTTGGCCCACTCCTTGAACCCCAAGTTCTACACTCAGGAGTGGCTCACTGGTGGATCGGGGGCCTCACACAGAGTCCCTCCTCACATGGATGCAGAGATTGCAAATGGGAGGAAGATAGCACTTAGACGGCTATTTCAGGATAGAGACATGCTTGAGGAGGTGGAGGATGGCTTTGTAGATTTTTCCACTGGCACTGGGAGATTTGGAGGCTATGATGTGCTTAGAGATAGGGAGGGTAAGACACCCTATCGTTGGTGGGCAACTCATGGGGCAACATCCCCTATTCTACAGAAGTTAGCCTTCAGGGTCATCTCTCAAGTTACATCATCCTCTTGTTGTGAGAGGAATTGGAGCACATATGGGAACTTGTACAGTGTGAAGAAGAGCAGGCTTGAGCAGTCCAGAGCAGAGTCCATGGTGTATGTGCACTCCAACCTTCGTCTTATTTACAGGAAGAGGGAGGAGTGGGTGAAGGGAAAGACAAAGATGTGGGATGTCTTTCCTGATGATATGGGTTTGGACAGCAGTACTGAGTTGGCATTAGCCAACATGGATCTTAATGATCCAGTGCTAGAGCCGGTCACTTTTGATGAGAGTGATCGTGCAGAGGGGTCATCCTCCACAGCAGCAGATGCAGATCGTCAGATGGGCAGAGAGGAGGAGGAGGGGGGGGAGGATGAGGATCAGGGCAGTGGCAGTGGCAGTGGCAGTGATGAGTATGTTGATTCAGGCATGGAGGAGGACTACTGACATATGGGATTCTCCCATCTTGATCCACCCCTTTTTGTATTTACTATTAGTCTATTTGGCATTTGCCAGTGGCCCAGTGCCCAGTGGCATTCCGACATATATGTATACATTTTGATTTTGATGACTTAATGAGAAATATGGTTCCGACATGCATATGTGTCTCATTGTGATTTGTGAATGACAAATGTGTTGTGAATCGTGATTTGTGAATGACAAATGTGTAATCATTATGTGTTTTTATTCTAATTTCTATTGAATATTTGTAAATGTTCTAGTTTCTAAATATTTTTGGATCTATATGTCTATATTTTTAAATTTTAATATATTTTTAAAAAAATATATATATGTATATAAAACGTATCCTACGTGTCCTGATTTCGGGGGTCACCGTGTCCGTGTCGGACTCTCGTATTTTCGTGTCCTACGTGTCCCGTGTCCCCGTGTCAGGTGACTTAGCCTACAACACATCTGTAGCAGAGAGTGCCAAGATCTAAATGCTTGATGCAATAGATAGGCTCAAACTGTTCAATTGCAAACAATGCTAGAGCTCTCTCATATGTGTGCTTGTTCTCATTATTATTATTCGATTGATATCTTTTCCTCTTTTTGTATTTTCAAATTAGGAAATTATAGGAGGAAGAGAATAGGGTTGTGACTAGTGTTGTGAGACTCGACAGGGACTCGTAGGGCTTGACAAATCTCTTCTTAAGCAAGTACTTGGGGCTAAAATCCCCGATAACTTGCCTAGTTTACAAACTCACCCAAAACTCGCCATGACTTCTTGTACTTCACCTACCACACCTAAACTGGCCCAAGACTCATGAGTTTGGCCGCTGGCAGACATATGTGGACCCCACATGCAACAAACTCTGAAAAGGGCCGAAGCAAGTGTTTATGAGGGAAAACAAAAAAGCAAAAACTCCTATAAGGCAACCCTAAAGGCATATAATCCTCATTTCATCTTGGATTCTTGAGTGACTTGGGTTTCCAACTTTCCAGCAGCCAGCTAGAGTGTGACTGTGAAGTTTGAACAATGATCTATTGAAGGAGGGTTTGATATAATACCAGAGGTCTAATACAAAGGTGTTCTCATGCCTTCATATCTCCTAGAGATAAAGCTGCTAGAATACCTTCAATCTCTTCTCGTGCTTCAAGATCAAAGAAATAACCCTGCCCTTCTGTCGGAGATCATTTGGAATTTTGGAGAACGTTTTTACCATTTAAATATGATTTGCTGTTGGAGAAGGGTGTGCCTATCAACTGGAGACCAAATGCAAGCCTGAAGGTGGAGAAGCAATCTATCTGCCTGTTGGAACTTTGCTGTTTGGATTTTGATTTATGTTTCAGACTTCGGTTTTTGAGACAAATTTCAAGTGGAAAATTTCACATTATCGTATTTAACGAGATTAACTGATGGGTAGACTTTTGTTTTATAAATTTTATAAATGGAAATGTCATTAATGTTTTTCCTGCACAAAATGTCCTGTCTTTTGAGTTTTTTCTATTTGCCAGCTTCACTAGGTCTGGAACCGAGTTTTGTTGCATCTCCAAGTTTTGACAAGTTCCAAGCTGGCCGGTTTTTTGCTGAGAGTATCACAACCTTCATTGTGGTTTCAGTAATCAGCCTCAAGCAATTCTAAGTGGGTCAAGTGAACTGGAGTCAGATACCACATAGATCCAGCAATTGAGATAATAACACATAAAATAACATCACAAACTGCATGGTTGTTGATGGCAATGTCTAAATGATGTTGCACCACAATGAAGCATGCTCTCAAATGACATGAACATTTGCAATATGGTAGTCACTGTGAATGCATGCACTTGGATAATGGTAGACATGGTAGAAGGTAGGGCAATGCATTGTAGCAGCCTAGCAGGGCATGCTACAATTCGGTGCCCTGAATGTGCGGTTTAAAAAAACAGCTGTGCTCCTTTTAGCAAACCAATGCAGAAACTTGTTTCTAGTCTTATAGAATTGTTTTGTTTTGGAAATGGTTTCCAGCATCCCAGGACACTTTGGAAATTAGAAAAGTCAACTACTCAAGCAGATAAATCAGAACTTCTGAAATTAAACCACTGTGCCAACAGAACTATAATTATGTAGACAGGACCCGCATTGGTAATGGCTTGTCTGTTTAAAAGGCACACAGAAGTTGACTCGTGAGTTTTAACTATTTCCAGGGTGTTAGGTACATTGACCAAGCCTGCCGAATATTTGGAGGTGATTTGGAAAATTCTCCAGTACAGCAAGACAAGCAGGATGACGTGTTTGGAATCCTGTTAACTAGCTTGTGTCTCCTAAACGAGACTAGAACATGGAAACCTAACAAGTATAGATATGGGCTTTAGACCTGAGCTGGGCAACTCAAAATCAAATCAAGTATCAAAACAATAATATAACTAGCACAAACCCATCTAAACCCCAGTCTGATATGTGATCAAGGTTGCATATCTAGAATGTCAATATTTGATGTCAATTGGGTTTAGCCCAAGTGGTTGTTGAAAGGAGCATTATCCTCCCCACCCAGGTTATATTCCTGTAAGTGATATGTTGAGCTCATAATGATTATATTGTTGCAACAGTTTCATGCCTTGTTGTTGAGTTGGCTCATTATCAAAAGAAGGGGAGGTGGCTGTGGGTTTGCCCCAGGATAATTACCTGAAAAAGAATCTAAAATGTCAATATTTGATAACTCTACCATTCATGTGAACCGGGTGTCTGTGCCAGTGTCCATATTCAATGCATCCAATGCACCATTACACTCACACAAACATGAAGTGTTGAGGGATCAGCCCATTCCCCGCCTGAGCTGTGGAAAGCCTTACTTCTCTTGATGCAATGAGAATAAAATCATATTCAATGACAAGGGAAGAAAAAGCAATGGATGTTCAAAATTTCGCAATATATATGACTAGGTTATATACCTGTAAGTGATCTGTTGAGCTCATAATGATTATATTGTTGCAACCAGGGTTGCCAGAGCGTGGGAGTGAAGCGGGAGCGGGAAGCGGGAGCGCGGGTACGCATTTTTCAAAAAATGGTCGGGGGGCAAAGTGTCTCGGGAGCGTTTATATATATATATATATGAGCGCGGGTGCACATTTTTCAAAAAATGGTCGGGAGCGAAGCGTCTCGGGAGTGTTTATATATATATATATTCAAAAAAACATGTAGAATGCCAAACTAGATGCAAAATTTATGAAACATGTATGTTTGTGCTACTTCCAATATATGAAATGCCATCTAAAATTTAAATTCCATAATTCATGATTACAATCACAAAGTTATGAATTGAAATACATTTTACAAATACAAATACAAACCATCTAGATTCTATCAATTACAAACATACAACCTTTAGAACCATATAATAGGGAAGTACATCATTAACTTATGGAACTACATCATTAAGTACCAAATAGGGAAGTACATACTACATCATTAAGTACCAAATAGTTTTGTTTACAAAAATTGGCTATCTGCATGTGCCATGAAGCATAACTTATAAGTCCCAAAATGATAATTAAACTGAAATACGAAGACTAAAAGGTCTCAAAAGTTCAAAACACTAAACTGAGCTATGATTTAAATCCTATCTAGTAAAATGCAAAAACAATCTATTTCTCCTAGTTCCTCTTTCCACCAACACGATTGCCTCGTGAGGTACGCGTGGTGGTAGTGAAGATGAAGCATGTGTAACTGAGAGTGACTATGAAGGTCCTTCTAATGCAGGTACTGTTGGAGTGCTAGTGAAGGGGCCCCGTCCATGGGACCTCGCACTGGATGGAGATGGCATCTCCGCACGCTCATCCTCATCCAAAAGAGCATTCTCCAACTCCTCCAAAAGCAATGCTCCATCCTCCAAGTTGTCCTCCTATGGATTGTAGTCCCACATCTTATTTGATTTTTCTATAGTTGGATCCTCACAATAATGTGACAACAATCGCAAGTTGTAATGCACATAGACCAAGGTCTCTGCTCGTTGTACATTCAACCTGTTTCTTTTGACATTGTGGATGAAACTGTATTTTCTCCAACACCTCTCTGCTAAAGAAGTGTTCACCACCTGTGAAAGCACCCACATTGCCATAGTTTGTAGTTATGGTGTACTAGTGCCATACATGTCCCACCACTGAAGAGAAGGCAAATTCCCTCGATCTCTATTTGCATGGTTGCTCCCAAAGGCACCAGTGCAACTGATGTACTGGCTCAACTGTCGCCGAATGCTATCACATTCCTCAACATCTGGGTACATTTTTTGCAATGCTTGCATATAACCAGCTTGAACCTCTGGATCTTGGTGTGGTTTTCTCTTTGCCTCGCCACTTGGTGCTAGGGTTGAAAGCCATGATATATGATGGTATTTTGGTGTAAGCACATATGCTAAGGCATGTAGTGGAATATTCAGCTTCTCCCACCGTTTTTCCACCTCTATACGGATTAAATCATACAAAATCTCATATCTAGGCTGAACAATGTCCTTAATTTGTCCTAGCATAGTGTCCATTTGCTCATACACCTCCCCAATGACCAGTCGATCAGAATCTGCAAACCGAAGCATGTTATAAATTGGCTTGGTGAACTGTAAAACATACTTGTCCTGTGGCCAAAAATAGCTATCAAGAACAGTGTCCTTTGCTGCATCCATGCCATCTCTATCAGTGCTAATGTCATCCCACTCATCACTCATCACCATAGCACCCAAAGCCTGTCTTACCCTCAATAGGCGCCTGAAGGTGAGGAAATAGCTACCAAATCTAGTCTTTGCAAGCTTAAGTAATTGCAACTTAGAGTAAGTGCCATAAAAGGCATTGACCCTTGAATTGCCGGAGATAAATTTAATGAGTTTCTTCCCTCGCTTGTACAAATCATTTATCCATGTGCATTCTTTGTGCTTGATTAACTTGCAATAGTTTCATGCCTTGTTGTTGACTTGGCTCATTATCAAAGGAAAGGGAGGTGGTTGTGGGTTTGCCCCAGGATAATTACCAGAAAAAGAATCTAAAATGTCAATATTTGATAACTCTACCATTCATGTGAACCGGGTGTTTGTGTCAGTGTCCTTATTCAATGCACCCAATGCATCATTACACTCACACAAACATGAAGTGTTGAGGGATCAGCCCATTCCCGCCTGAGCTGTGGAAAACCTAACTTCTCTTGATGCAATGAGAATAAAATCATATTCAATGACAAGGGAAGAAAAAGCAATGAAAGTTCAGAATTTCACAATATATATGACTAGATAGACAGATACCGAATAAAAAAATTAGTGCTTGCATTGAAATATCGTGGGGCGTAGTTGCAGGAGAATCAAGATCATAGAATTACCCGGGTGTCTGTGCCAGTGTCCATATTCAATGCACCCAAAGCATCATTACACTCACACAAACATGAAGTGTTGAGGGATCAGCCCATTCTCGCCTGAGGTGTGGAAAACCTTACTACTCTTGATGCAATGAGAATAAAATCATATTCAATGACAAAGGAAGAAAAAGCAATGGATGCTCAGAATTTCGCAATATATATATGACTAGTTAGACAGATACCGATTAAAAAAATTAGTGCTTGCATTGAAATATCGTGGGGCATAGTTGCAGGAGAATCGAGATCATAGAATTATAGTGAAGTAAATAAAGTTTCTCATTAAGTAATATTACATATCCATAATTATGTTTAAGCTTTCATTTTAAGAATATTTTAGGCCTAGCATAGGACCTCTTCTCTTAGAATCAAAATCTAGACTCGAATTTGATCGGAATTTAGTCAAAGACTTGAATTGCAATTTTGTTAATCATTATATTGCACACTTTTTATATTAGTATACCAGAGATTTTTTTAACTAAAAAATTTTACAAAATCCAAACTTACAATTAAAACTGAATCAATTCGATGCTGGCCCAACAATGTTTTCGCGAGAACTACCTGATTTGTGCTGATGTAATTGGGGTTGGGGAAGAATTAATCTCGATGATATCACACTGGCCATCACTCCTGACCCTGTCTGTGCTGTAACAGTTAGGGTTTGATAGAACAGACCGTTCTCCACATAAAGGTGATCAAACCCTTCAATAACTAACAGAAATTCAAATGCAGAGCATACATAAACCCTGGAATGGGGAATTAGCGTACCTGAGAGTACAAAACCCTGCTGTACAGAACGAGAGGATGGCTCTAGAATCGTGGGCCTCTCTCCTCCATTACGGAGTTAAAAAAAATCAATGGAATTACTTAATTTATGTGAAGAAGGATCGCTATCTTAATATTTGATATTTCTAAAGGTATACATTATGTCCACGAGAGGTAGGCGGCTTACGATTCTAGTTACAACCTTGTCATGGTCCATGGTGATCATGAAATGCCGTCCGATCATAAAGGATAAAGGCAAAAATTTAGGTCACGCTGAAGTTAAATTTGGTACATAAGATGCACCCATCCTTTCCCTCGAGTTTTTAATTTACAACATAGTTTGAGTATCAAGGTTTTGGTTCTTTGGTATGATTAAGGGTTGTTAAGCTTCAAACTATGATTAGATTTCCATTGTGGTTTGTCTCTAGAAATGTAACATACAAATAAAATGTTAAAGTTAAGAGTAATGTTAAATAATTGCCAACACTACTTGATTTATAAATTTTCCAATTCAATGGAATGCACAATGATAAGTTATAAGTTTCATAGGGAATATTGTATTTTCCAATTCAATGGAATGCACAATGATAAGTTATAAGTTTCATAGGCAATATTGTATTTCACCTTGATATAAGGTCAAACAAGAAGAGCATAATTGATTGGTGTAAATAAAATGCTTTAGTCAAAACTTAGATTAAGAAATTTCATTTCATTTCTTATGTTAAGAAATTGATATAACGTCAAACCAATTTATAGAGTCCTAAAAGGCAAGGACTAATAGGATTAAGTGCAAGTTTAGATTGAATTTTGCAAAATGTATACCCTTTAACCTTGGTATCTCTATGATGAAAGTTTGTATTAAGTTGTGCATCTTTCTGGGACATGTTTTTGGAAGCACTTTCAAACAAAATAGTAATAATATAAATTTATTTAACAAAATACATTTACACTTGTTAACTTACTATTGTTCTAAAGAGTGGTGTAAATCTATTTTCATATTGATTAATAAATTATCAGTTCCTATACCAACCTTTTTTATATGTGTAATGATGTTGGTTGATAAATGAGTAGATATGAACCCCAACTTTGCATTGTTGAATATGTATTGTATAATTTGCATGTAGACTTCATTACATCTTAGAGAGGGTTCAAGAGTTGCCCCTAAATGAAGGGTATTTGGGGGGTGGCATGGGGAGCTAGTGGACCCCCATATAGGGTGGAGGCCCTAAGATTAAAAAAAATTGTCCCTTGTGTGTTATTTCGACCAATGGTTTCAATCCATTGTAATTTATTTTTTGTTCAAGGATCAACGTTGTAATGTGAAATGAGTTAGTGGATTGGGGTTGATTAAAATACCTAAATATGTGTAAGGTGAATTGTTGAGTTAATACAATGAGATAGGATAGGGTGTAGTTCTCAATTAGATTGGTTTCCCAGTTTAGGGTTTCTAGTGTGAGTCTTGTGTATATTATGTGAATGTTCCATTGTTATTCTTATGTTTTAGATTTTGTAAGCATTGTTTCTCTTGCACGGATTATAGACTCTTCATTTTGTATCAAAGTGAGGTTATTGGCTTTAAGGGGACACATTTGTTGCTAGGGTTTAGTTCATTCTATGAAGAGCAATGGGTATCTTGGGTTTGCAATAAACATAATCTTGAATGGAATCTTTGCATACTGTGAATATTGTGTAAAGAAAAATGATAAATAGTGCAAGAATAGAGATGTATAAATTTAACGACCATAACTTCGAGTCATGGGGGGAAATGGAACATCTTCTCGTAGATAAAGAATAGTTGGTTGTTGTGGGTCCAAATAAAAAACATATAGGTATGGGGAAACAAGACTAGGAGAAGTTGGAAAGAAAAGGGAGGAGTACAATCCGACTTGCCTCTCATGTCTAGTGTTGTTGAATGTCTTTGAAGAAGACAACACCAAGAAGTCATGGGATAAGCTAAGCGCTTTGTATTGGTCAAAGTCCCTAGTAAACAAATCGTTTCTTCAAAACAAGTTGCATCATCTTAGGATGGATGATGGTGACTCCATGATGAAGCATCTATATTACTTTAATATTATGGTGAGGCAGTTGATCTCTATTGATATTTAGATGGAGGAAGAAGATAAGTGTATTACCTTGTTATGTTATTTGTTAAACTCTTGGCCTAATCTAGTTGTAGCAATTGGTAGTACTATTCAGTCTACATTAAGGTTTGAGGATGTAGTTTCACCCCTGTTATTAGAGGAAATGGGGTGAAAAACCATAGAGGGTGTGGCCAATGATGTTTTGTCTATAAGAGGTCATCCCCAAGATAAAAATAAAAATAAGTCTTCAAGGAGTAGATCTAAATCTTTAGGAGAATCTATAAGGAAATGTTGGAAATGCAGTAAAGTTGGGAATTGTAAGAAAGATCGTATATAAAAAAATGTCGACAAAACAAAGGGATCCAATGATGCCACTTCCCCGAAAATAAAATCCTCCATGAAAGAAGGATAGTGTCACGAACCTAGGAACGTCACACCCACTTTTTCATTTTTTATCCCTCCAAGGGCATGCAACATTGTTGTGTCTCAACACAAAGGTCTACCCAACTTATGTTTACTACACACAAACTGTTGTGTCTCAACACAAAGGTCTACCCAACTTATGTTTACTACACACAAACTGTTGTGTCTCAACACAAAGGTCTACCCAACTTATGTTTACTACACACAAAACTATGCCTTGCAAATCAAGACTGCCCATACCTACACCTTGAGCTATAATATTGAAAGATCCCACCTTGCTCTACTCAACAAGTCATCTAACAGTCTATGTGCAAACTTATGTTCATTACTTAGCCATTTTCAACACTTAGTCAATATTATATAACATATTAACTCATATCATATAACATCATAGTATAAAGAACAGTAACCATAAACCAACAAGCTAAACGCACATATAGATGAGGTGTCCAAACAACGCACCAAGAATTTGTACTATGAAGAAGTTACAATGTACAGATTACAACAAAAGTGCATGCCTCCAAGGACAACACATGATTACAAACATACAACAGACTTAGACAATGCTTGAACACATCTCCACCAAGACTATCCAAACAACTCTTCAAACAAGCATGCTTGACCACCAAGCAGCTCATTCGAAGCACCTTCACTGTCTGCATGTTCACCCTTTGTTGTGTCCACGAGTCTACCTCATCGCATCACAAACTTGCCTCAATACAAGCCTACCTTCCCTATGATTTGTGTCAAGCTAAGCCTGAAATTTGCATGGTTACCCCAAAACTAAGCCAGCATTGGTCTTCTTACACTTGGCGTGCATCCAAGTTCGCTTCCCCAAGCTTCATGCCTCCAAGCTTGATTGCTCGCTTGAACTTGATTCACCTTGAATGAATGAATGACTTGAACATGCACTCGCGTCCCCTTTATATAGTGGAGGGGCTCCCACTACCTTCCTTGCTCTAAGTATGAGTGCACCAACCAACACCATCAACGAATCCCCATCCAGCACCAAGTTTAGTGCACACCCCTTCATGGGTCCACATACACACTCCCATGAGTCCGGTGAATCCCTCCATGCCTTGTTGCGCCCTATGGATCCCTAACGCCACTCTTTGGCTCACTTTAGCGGTTAAGTTACTTGCTTACTCAATGCGTCCACCAATCCCATCGCAAGCCCAGCTCTTGATTGTGAGCCCACAAGCAGCCATATGCCACATTCTTTTCCATATCTTGGTAAGACATCATCGGCCCATCACATCTGGAACTAAGACTTATATACCATGTCCTTCCTTTGCTTCAAGCAGTCCATGTCAATTCTTCTCCTCTAGCATTCAATCACATGCTTCTCCTCTAGGATTTACATCACATCTTTGAATTGACACCAATTATCATTACATTATTCTTGATTTATGCATAGAGATCAAATTTGCTTACTCACCACACAAGGCATCATGGCAGACCATTTGTGATTATTATTCTCTTTCATAAATTATGTAAGCATCAACATATTTAGACTTTGGGCCTCTTTGTAACACTACTTTAAGTGACAGGACCATTTGTGATCATTATTACCTTTCATTAATTATGTAAACATCAACATATTTAGATTGGGCTTCTTTGTAACACTACCCAAGCCAGACACCAATTTGGTGTATGAGACCCCCTTGTTTGTACATACCCTACCCCCCTCCGAATTTGAACCTATGACCTCTTAGGAGGAAACACATGTTCTTAACCATTAGGCCCACTCATGATGTCCCAAGTATGCTTTGGCATTCACGACTTTGGTAATTTGTATGCCCTCGTGTGACTTTTGATCAGAGACCCAATGTCCCCAAGCCAGGTTTTGTTGTACTATCTTTTGGAGACTTAAAAAAACTTCATTTTACTTCGACAATATCTTCACTTTGATCACACTGCATCATACAATGTTATAGCCTTTTAGCAACTTGTTTGATGGAAGCATTTCAGTTTGAGTTGAACATTCTTCTTATCTGATTTGGGATTAGCTTCAATATTGTTGAGCCACATCATCGAGACCTAGTTTATTCATTTCACCATTATTTGTGGGGCTTTGTCTCATTTGGCTCTTGTGGGGCAAAGTTTAGTTTCCGCAATTTCAATCGAATGTCTTTGCCTTGCCAGACTTGTCTGAGATCCACTCCTTCCTATCTTATTTGGATTCTGCATCAAGCTCCTTGGATTTCTCAACATATGAATAAACAACATTTTCCATCTTTCCTAAAAGCATTAGAGGCCAATGCTTATGTTGTTGGGAGGAATGGTAAAGTTTTATAGTAATTTATTTTTAGCCCGTGATTTGTTTTAGCCTATGTTGTCATATGATATAATAGTCTCGTATATTTATTTGTACAGTGATTCCATTGATTGTTTTTATGGCTTTTGTTTGACGTAGCTTTTAGATTCATATTCTCAAGGAGTAGATGTGATTGTACCATGTTCCTATGGAGTGTTGGGATCCTATCCCTACTCTTAGTTCTATTACTATATTTAACTATTATTTTCTAGGATCTAGTGAGTTAGTTTATTTGTGTTTGTTGAGTTGGTTTTCTCCTTGTAAAGGCTATATGAGTCCAAGATAATTTAATGAAAAATCAATTAGAGATTGTATTTCACACACTTCTGTTTAACTCTTGTAACGAGTGGTTTTGATCCACTTCTATGGATCAAAAACACGTTAGAAATTCCTTACCACATTCACCCAACTTCAATTCCATGTCCTTGACACAAGCCAAATAGTCCTTAATCCTTTTAAAGGAGAGAGGATATATATAGTTCAACTCTTTCTAAATATGCATAGCATGACTTTTATTAACTTTATCAAATAGTTTCTTTATTTTCTTCTAGACCTGATGAGGACAAATGATCCTGCTTGTATAAAAGTGAATCTCCCTCGAAATGTAAATGGTAATCACTCTACAGAATCATCCTTCTTCTCGTTAATGATTAATTTTTTATGAGCATCCATTGGATTTGGGATCATGATCTTGGTAAACTTCCAGAGGGCCTTACTTTTCCAGAAGGTCTCCATATCTTTTTCACATATTCTATATTTGTGACCATTCAATGTTATGAGTTCTTGCTTGGATGCTATAATGTTGATTTGTCGATCTAAACCCTAATATAGTCTGCAAGTGAAAATCGAAAGTGAATTACAAATAGAGCAGACTCAAATAGAGCATCTTCAGTTGACACCTCAAATGACTTGTAGACAATAGGCAATGATTCAAACCAACAAATTTGATACCATGTTGGAGAAAACCAAGGAATTAGAAAGATAAAAAATCATAGAGTTAATTATTCCAAGAAGAGGTGGTGTTAAGAGACACCATTTCAACACTTAAGCACATAAATAGACAATATACATCGAAATGCATTGTTCACACTCTATGACTTCGCCATATAATTCAACCCACGCGATCATTCTTTTATAAATCCAAGGTGTAACTAAATCCCTTGAACCGAGGAAGAATGTGTCCACGTACTTGTTCCATAACACATAATGAGCTCCTTAAATTCTATATTATGTGTGCCATAGTTGATGGCTCTACTCCAATTGCCCGACCAGTCTGTTGGCTGAGTTGATAACTCCTTCTGTCAATCGATTTGATTATTCAATAGGCTGGTTAGCTCATCAATTGACCAACTAGGTGCTACTTAGTCGACTTTTCTATCTTCTAGAGGTGGGATGAACTAGCATGGCCTTCTTCCTAAGAAACCTTCTCCTTGTTTTTTGGTTCAAGAATCCCTTAGTTGTAGGCTTATATCCAACAGAACAACCTTGTTTAATATTACCCCAACAAATCTATCGCCTCCTGTCGCATTCACCTTCTCCACCAAACCCTCACTTGATACACACTTTATATAATATTCACAACCTTGGAAACCCTAGCAGTAAGTGTATGTGCCCCTTCCAAATTCCTCTCAACCAAAGAAATTTTTGATGACTTCATGTGAGGAAATGGATCATTACCTCCATCGGAGTAGACTCCATGGTTATTTACTCCACTTGTATCAACCAGGTTCACAATATCGACCTCCAATACTACATAATCACTACTCTTAACGTCATCCTAACAAATTGCCTCTAAGCCGCTAGAATTCACCAAAGAATTATTTTCAAAAGTTTTATTTTTCTCTGTCAAAGAGAATCCCAGGTGACTTATCAAAGGGGGTATGTTATCAACTTCTAGAGACCCCTTATATGTCATAGAGCCCAAATATTCAAAAATATTGACCCCCTCCACAGGGTCTTTCGTGTAATCCACCATTTGGAAATCATTTATATAATTGGTTAGGGTTTCCATCATGCTAGATAATCTCCCCATCCAAGCATTTTAGATAATTTATTGAGTCTTCTTGAGCACTTATAGGTTCCAATTGTATTGTTTTTATGTTTGGCATGCTCCTCTTCCTCATTTGATTGTGCATCTCATCCATCAAATTCTAAGCATTGCCCTAGGCAACTTCCACCACTTTGGATACTCTTTTTATGCTTCGTTCTGATTATAATATTCAAGGGAATAAGACCCAATCTACCATAAATAAATACAAGAGGCTTACTGGAAGTGCTTTCAAACGATGGTCCTGAGGCTATTGGAGTCTTATCGTTTGAAAAATTTCAGTTGTCAATGTAGTGTTTTGAGAAAAAAATTGAGTATAGCATCCTACTGAGAAGAAATGTATGGCCTAATATATGTGGGAAGGTCCGAATAAGAAGAATGGTAGATGAGAATAATTATGTGTGGCACATAATATAAGAGGCTTACTGGAATTGCTTTCAAAAGATGGACCTATGGCTATTAGAGTCTTATCGTTTGAACCATTGCAGCTGTCAAAGTAGAGTTTGGAGCAAAGTTTTGAGTATAGCATCCTATCGAGAAGAAATGTATGGTCTATTCTATGTGGGAAGGTCCAAATAAGAAGAATGGTAGATGAGAATAATTATGTGTGGCACAGAAATCTACACCTTATGAGGATCTCACCAACAACAGAGCACGAATGCCAAAATCCATGTTGATAAAAGTGTTAAGTACTAAAAAATGGAGCTTGAACTATAGTATGTGACAAATTTATATGATCCTACTGAATCGAAGAGTGGTCTCTAAAGTTATATGATCTGTGCATCTAGGGTTGCTGGAAAAATAACCCTAAAAACAATTGGTGAAGAGTGTGTTGAATACATGGATGGAAGGAGGTAGTGTTGCTTCTCTTTCCCCTGACTATAAATTCTTTTTTTTGTTGAGTTGTTGTTTGGTATAATTGATCATGTTATCAACATCAATGTGTGCATCACGTAGGAATTTTAGAGGGAAATCCTAATAAAAGGATGGGTGGGAGGAAACATTGAAATGTGGCCAATGGAGTTGTAAATATGCCCTGCCAAGAAAAAAGTTTCCTTACTAGATATATCGAGAATTAATTGGAGGATGTGATCCTTGAAATGTTGTTAATAGATTGGCACTTGCCTATGGAAGGCGATCTCATGAGAGTAGTTGTGTAAAAATGAATCTCAATAATATGCTTGCCAAGTTGGAAAAAAGAAAGATTGTGCGGAATGATTATACCACAATGGGGACTCTAGTTCACTGCTAAGGAACTATGGATGACATCCTTGGAGTTGAGAAGATCAATAATCTTAAGATCCTAGCGAAGGTCGAACACATTACCCATAGCCTAGTTTCCTTGTACAAATCCAAGAACTACATACCAGGTGTGATGATGGTTCCATTAACCTCTACAGTACCTCTAAGTCACATGTATAAGGAAAGCCCTAGAGGATACTGCTGACTTGATACCATCCTCTGCTTCCATGTATTGTCAAAACTATCAAGATTATTATAATTAACTTTATATTATTATTATTATTGAATTAGTATTTTTAATTTCATTTAGTTTCCTTCATTGCAATTTCATTTGGCATTTCCTTTTGAGTTCTATTTATTTCATTTATGGTTGTTCACACCACTTGTGCACATACTTCACACCTTAATCATATATGCTTGGTTCATGACCCCAAGTTCAACTTTCTAAAATCAACAACCTAACTCTTAATTGACTAAATTTCTCACTTTAGGGCCAAAAGAATCTTGTAGTTAGGTTAGGATTATCGGGATAGGCATATAAATAATTCACCGCGATCATTTACATTGAGACATAGTTGTCCTTTATTCAAATTTAAAATGCTTTGTAATGGACATGGTCAAAATCTGTTTAGCAATGGGTGGTGCTCTCGTGTGTCAATGTTGAGGTTAGTTTCAAGAGTTTAATAAAGCCAACCCAACTTTTTTAATCTTCGTTTTAACCCCTTGACTATTGGAGGCCTAACCTCCTTTACACATCTGTGAAGAGGTGTCTTAGTGGCCAACCATAAATTCCTACCAAGTGGTAGAGAAATGAATGAAGAAAGAAGATTCGCAAATAGAAGAAAAAAATAATGAAATTGAGTTTAAAGTGCCAATATAATTCACTCAAGTCCAAGAAGCAAGACGGAATCCAAAACTTAAAAAAATAACTATGGATGCAAATGTATTGCCCTATGCAAAGGAAGAGACATTTTCCAAGCAAGATCCATGCTCAAAGAAAAATCAAGTGATGAAAATGATAAATACCACTTCCATCCCAACAACGAATGTGAATACAACACAATTTCTAACCAAATGCAAATGTAAGGAATGCTTGAGACTTAAAGTGCTAAAAGTTTGAGCCAAAAAATTATTAGAAAGTGGAAAAATATGTGATCGGAGTGTATGCCATTGGGACAATATATGTTTTTGATGAAGCCTCGCTTATGTGAGCAATATTGCAATTTCTTAATTTTATGAAAACAATATTTTCACCACTAGTTTCAATAGTCAGAACTCATTAGTGATTCATATACTTCTTTAAAGTCTTCATCCCTAGTACATTGTTCAACATAACTTGAATGTACCAAGGGAATTTGTTGAATAACAACAGAAGCATTTGTTGGAGGCCTTGATAACATATCTGCAACTTTGTTCTGAATTCGTTTCTTGTATTTAATGACCAAATGAAATTGTTGTAGAAAACCCATCCACCTAAAATGCCTGGATTGTTGTAGCTTAGTTTGTGATTGAAGATATTGTAGTGGTTGATGATTAGTACGTATAATTGTTTCCTTACAAATTAGGTAATGTTTCCACTTCTTTGCACTTTGTATTCATGCATACAATTTTTTATCATATGTAGGATAGTTAATTATTGCTTTAGAGAAGGTTTCAAAATGATAGCATATTGGTTTTTTAAGTTGCATTAAGACTGCCCCATGACATAGCCACTAGCATCGGTCTCTATCTCAAATGGATGTTGTAAATCCGACAGTGCAAGTACCAGAGCTGTGATGATCTTTTCTTTTAGACTGTCGAAGGATTTTTGTGCTTTTCCTTCCCACTGAAAGACTTTGTTCATACCTGTCAAAGCATGTAATGGAGAAGCTATGAAGGAGAAGTTCGCAATGAACTTCCTCCAGTATTGGGTTGCTCCCAAGAAGCTTCTTACCGCGGTTACATTATTTGGCTTTGGCCAATTCACAATGACCTCTACTTTAGAGGGATCAATCCTAACTTCACCACCCCCTATAATGTAACCTAGATACACTAAAGATGTCTTCTCGAACTCACATTTGGACATCTTTAAGTACAATTTATCCCTTACAAGTACATCCAAAACTTGTTTAACATGCTTGACATGTTCTTCCCAATTACGACTAAAAATCAAAATATCATCTAAGTAGACTATGGAAAAATCATCAATAGAGGGCCTAAAAACATCATTCATCACCCTCATAAATGTTGCGAGTGCATTACAAAGCTCAAAGGGCATTACCATCCATTCATACAATCCCTACTTAGTTTTCAAAGCAGTCTTCCATATGTCATTGTCATGGACTTGAATTTGATGATAGCCGCTTCACAAGTCTAACTTCGTGAAGAAAGTTGCATTCTTGAGTTGATCCAAAAGATCATCAATTCAGGGAAGAGGATACATGTTCATGATTGTGATTATGTTCAGTGCCCTGTAATCCACACACATACGCCATGTGCCATCATTCTTTGGCACCAAAACAATTGGTGAACTACACAGAGAGGAACTTGGTCGAATGTCCCCTCTTTCAAGCAATTCCTGAACCTGCTTCGTTATCTCTGCATTTTCAATTACAGAATACCTATACATGCCAATGTTAGGAAGAGATGCATCTTGTTGTAAGTGGATCTCATGTTGGATTTCTCTTTTAGGAGGTAATCCTTTAGGTTCTTGAAACAAAACATCATAATCAGATACAACTTTAGCCAAATCATTTTTAAGTCTTGGATCACATCCCTTAAAAGATTTATTTTGACCAACATCCTTTGCTTTAACTATCATAAGAACAAAATTCTTACTAGCATTCACTAGCCTCTTCATCTAACTTGCAAAAACCAAAGAAAGATTAGTTTTCATGCGATGTGCACGAACAATGTACTCAACACCATTTTTAGTGAGCTGATACATGTTATCTTCCCTATAAAAGACAACCTTCCTATCATAAAGATAAGGAATACCCAACACAATACCACAAATATCCAACGAGTCCACATCCAAATCAACTTCATCAACAAATCCAGAAGTAATAGCAAATCTAAGGCTACACTGTTTTGTAACTTGCAGTTGTGCATTATCACATACCCATCCAAGTGGATATGGCTTAGGGTGTAACTTAGTTTCCAAATGAATTTTTTGACTATTTCTTCTGAAATGAGATTGGCTTGTGATCCACTCTCAAAAAGAGTATCTATTTTTGTATGCTTAGAGATTACCCTTATATGAAATAACTCACTTCTCTTTCTTTCATCAACAACAAGTTCATGCTTTGAATTATAAGTAGAAATATTTTTATCTTGAATGCCCATAGAAACAATCTTAGTTTCATCCACTGAGTCAGATACCAAATCATGTTGAAAGGTTGCAATAGTGGTCTTCTTGTCCTCCTTATTCCAAAACTTCTAAAGCTCGAGTTCCGGGTGAAGTCTCCAACATTTGGATGCATCATGACCCTTTTTCTGGCAATGTGAGCATGTAGGTTTATCTCCTCCCTTCTTCATTGTAGTTGTATGCTTACCTTTCCCTTAACTTTTGAATTTTTTTCCATCGGGTTTGAAAGGTTTCTTGGAAAAGTTTTCATTTGCATTCTTCCCCTTGCACTCCATATGAGTCGCTTGAACGCATACCTGATCAAGGTTAGTTGGATTAAACATAAGTATCATATGACGCAAATAACTAAGTAATCCTCCTATAAACTTGAGAAGAATTTCTTGAGTGTAGAGAGGTATACCAAGTATCAAATCCATTTTCCTGAACTCTCTTGTGTACTCCTATACACTTTGTCCCTTACCTGCCTCAAATTATGCCAATCCATCATGGCTTGTTGCATGTAGCTCAACAGATAGAACTGCTTCTTTAATGCTAAAGTGTACTCATGCCAAGAGGAAATGATGTTGCCTTTTGTGGCAAGGTCCTTTTGAGTTCTGCTCTCCCACCATATGAGAGCGGTCCCTCCAAGTCGGAGAGAATCCAACTGAATTTTTATGCTATCTTCAGTGAACTTTTGAATCCTACAATAAACTTCTATTTGACGGATTCAATTATCCATTTTCTTAGCATTAAGTTCTCCATTGTAAACATGTAATTCAAACTTAATATCAAGCTTTAATTGAGGCATATTAAAATCAACTTTTTGCTTTCCAGGTGAAGAATGTAAAGAAGCATCAAGAAATGATGGTGAAGATGGTGGAGTTTTAGGAGGTTCCTCACCACCTCCCTCTTCTTTACTTTTAGCATGAGATGAGCCACCTTGTTCACCCTTCTTTCGATCTTGATAAATCTCTTCCACCATTGTTTGCATCCTCATAAAAGCCTTGAGAAACTTAAATTGGGTTTGAAGAAGTCCCATCTTCTCCTTTTGGTGAAGCCATTCTTCCTCTTCTTGAACCTATTTATGGATCAAATTCTTCAAGTTATCCTTCACCACGTTGAATTCTTGATCTCGTTATCATTCACAAACTCACAATGCAATGGTTAAGCTGCTTTGATACCAAACTTGATCTGAAATTCATACAATCTTTTTTTCACCATTTAAATTGCATGTGAAATTTGAATGCTTAACCTCATAAAAAGACTTTTAAAAGGCAATTTTAAATGCTTAATTGAAACACATAAGCACATAAATAAGTATGCAAACCATAAAATTGCATACAATAGATGATAACGGATTTCACCCCTTCTGGGATACGTCTCTGGGCCACTTCCAATGAGAAGGCCGATCTTATTAAGTCTTCAAATGTTTACATACAAGAGTTCTGGAAATACTTATGAGTTCTGTCAGTCAAACACAGAAATAGACTGCACCACTATGTTCCTCTCGAAATTCCGAGTAAAATGAATATAAACTCGACCCGCTTTGCCTGCGACCTCCTTTGGCACACACTTCGAGAAAAACCTCTTATGTGCCTGTACGGATCGTACAAACTCTACCTGTTGTACCGTACTTCCCACCTCAGGAACTGTGCAAATGTTGGGCGCTCCAATTCCTTTTTGTGGTTGTAAAAATATTATTTTATAGTGGTTTTGGGCGCCGAAAGTATGGCCACGTGCCTCTTTGTTGAGCTCCATATCTTAACAAAATTTAAAAATACTTTATCCCAATCCCTAACCAAGAATTGGACCATATCCCATTGGAAAAGCGTGGAAATGGGGGCTAAACCGGCGAGCCTCGCTTCCACCCCTTTGATGTGGTAGCGTTGCAATGTGTTGGCTTGACCGCCGGTTCTATGGGGTTTTTCACATAGTATGTGGGATATGGTTTAACCATAATACATAGTATTATATCATTACAAAGATATGGGGTCAAGGGCTAAGCCCTCGGCCCTGCCCCTTTTTCCCTATAAACAAACCATAAACTTTAAATCGAAGTGGAGAACCATATGGTTAAGAACTACATGCGAAGATCCTGGCTAGGCGGATATTGTGGAGGCTTTGGCAGAGTAGGAGATTAGGAGTTCGATCCTCCTTGCCTCTGAAATTTTTGGTAAACCAACCAACTTGTGGCCAATCGGGCTGTGCAACCTCCAACTGGTCCACTTGTATGCCACTGGATTGCCACCCGTCGACCATACCTGCTACTGGACCTGCCACATCACCACCCTGCTGACTATATATGCCACATGGAACCTTGTGGGTGTGCCATGTGGCCCTTTTTTGCCACTTTTTCCCTGTCATGCCGAAACTTCAGAACTCAATAGCTTTTTCATCCAGAGGCCGTTTCATGCGAAACGAACGTCACCGAAAATCTCTCGTCGAACCCTACACAACTGCAAGATTCTATTCACATTTTGAAGACTTTCATTTTGATCGATCTTGGAGATCCTCTTGGATCAATTGATCCTTCCAACTCCTTTTGAAGGAACTTTTGAATCATCTCCCATTAGGATGGAAGGCCCAACAATAGGTTTGAATTCTAAGAAGAGATCTCTGGATGCAAACATGTGTTTGCAGGATCCAGAATCTATGATGAAGGAGGATGCATTCGAAGTGCCAGCCATGAGTGCATGACGTCTCTCCTTATCTTCAGATTTAGAATCAACTTCTTTCCTCTTAGCACTTGTAGGTACTGGAAGGTTGTTCTTCTCCAAAAGCTGAGCCATAAGATCAATTGTCTTCTTCATGCAAGCAATTTCAGGATGAAAACGTCTATTGCAATATGGACATTTGGTCTTCTCTTTTTTATTTTGCTTGCCTCTCTTGGAATTTGAATTTTCCTCTGATTGTTTGGGAGACTCCTTCTGCTTCTGCTCATACTGTTTTTTCTCCTTGCCTTTCTTCTTTCCTTAACCATTCACATTCTTTCCTTCTCCAGCAGCAAGAGCTTGATCCCTAGATGGTTTTATGACTCCCATCTGCACCAATTTGTCATGCTCCTTTGTGAGAGACCGAATGAATGCATATAGAGTGGGCATCTTCCAATTTGGGATGGATAATTTTGTTGTTTGGAAGGTGGATACGAATACATAATAGTTTGGTCCCAATTTTGACAGAATAGAGAGAATTAGTTGCTCACCCTTCTTATCAATACCACACATCTTTCAGCAATAATATTGTAAACAATAGAAGTTACAATTGAGAGAATTCAATAGCCTCAGGTAGGATTCGAATTCACCTCAAGTCTAGGCTTAGTTTGCATTGGAATCATCACTCGGTAAGGTCTAGTGTCCATTAATGCTCAATGGATAGTAAACTAAGGTGGACTGGTACATGACTGAGTCATTAGGGCTAGAAATAAGGAGCGAAGACTCCAAGGAGGCGCATAACTAACTGATAGTGGTAAAAAAGGGTGCTCCTACACTCAGAAGTAGTGAAAATAGGTGTAACAGTCAGTTAACTAGGCAATTGAGGGGACAAGGCGCCTTAATTCATGGAACTGACTGTGTAGACTCCTAAAATCATGCATGAGGCCACATTTAAACTCCAGTGATGTAGATAAGGCGCTCTTAGTGGATAAGGAGGCCAATGATGACCAAAATGAAGCACTAGGGGGCCAAAATGAAGGACTAGGGTGCTAGGAGACTTACCTACCACTGCATGGAATGCATGCATTGCATGCATGCATGCAAAAACAATACTGAGATGGTTAGAATGTTCCAACACAAATTCTAGTGAGAAAAATGAGCAAAATATAGCTTGTCCAAGGCAACCTAGACTTGTACTTTGTGAACTAGTGTATCCAATCACATATAAAAAAAGTGTTCACTAAAAAAACAATCCACCTCCACTAATTCTTTTGCAACATTAAATATATGAAAGAATTGAAATATTAACCTTCATTTTTTATTATTATGTCCTAGAAAATAGTATTCGTGTCGAGGCATTAATTTCGGCTCGATTCAAAATTTTTACTATCAACCTAAAGTTCAACATTGTAAATTTGATTTTATTTATGTGATTTTTTATTTTTTTTCATTGGTTGAAAGGCGATGATGCAATCTTCAAGAAAAAGCAAGGGGGTTATTTTTTCCATCTGTCCCCCTGAAAAAATCCACAACAGGGTGTAGTTATGGTGATTGTGATGTTTCCATGAGTGAGGACGCGGGCTCGCCTCCGGACCAAGTGCCATATTTTTCATCTACGCTAGAGAAATATAGGACTCCCGACGAGGAAGCCTTGCAAGTGATAAATAACAACGTGTCAAATCCTAGGAAATCATTTGGGCAGAATGGTGTGGTGACAATGCCGACAAGTCGATTGTGTATGAAGAGGGAGAGAAGAATAACACGGGTGAGTCGGTGCTGGAAAATGTGAAGATAAACAAATATCACATGTTTTGGGTGGGGAGGGGTAGTTTTCCCTCCCCCCGTGGTCGTATAATTGGCATATCAGACTGTTGAGTGTCCAGAATTGGGTCCAATTGGGGATATCCTCACCTCTTACACCATTAGAATTATCACCGCATCAGTATTGGTGATTTAGCAACACATTGTCATTCATAAGGATGAGGTTCCCTCTTCGAGAAATGGGGAGTCAACTGTTTGGTCTTGTTGGAAACTTTTTCAGTTCCAGAAGAGGAGGTTTTTTTTCATGGGATTATAAACAATCATGATGGTATAATACCTCTCTGACAGCTCCACCAGGTGCATGATGTGCATGTGCAGGGTAGGATTTTGAATCCCTATGGAGGCCTCTATCAGGTTTAGCGTTGTCGGTATGTTCCTTGTACCATGCAGACAAGCCAGAATTTTGAGCTCGTCCTCTGACTTCTCTCTCTCTAATTTTTTGTGCTAGTATGTAACCAAGTTCCTTGTTGGCTTGTATATGGCCATTACTGATGGGGTGGTGATGAATGTTGTGAATAGAGCCATGTGACACCATGATCGCAAAGCCTTCATCATTCAGAACCTGAAAAAGCAAAAGTAAACATTTAGATCAAGCTAAATGGGCTATCCAATTCAGTTCATTCAAGATGAATTTAAGATTTTTATTCAATTTGTGTTTTACCTTCCTATCCTTTCCAATGTCCTTTGGTGTTCATAAAGAATCCCGGGGTTATAGCATCCTGATAAGGCACTTTGTGGGAAATCGCGACAAAAAATGTACCCATAATCTTCCTAACACAACCAATCACAATAACCAAAACGAGCAGACCCCAAGTGGTGCTTCCTTGGATCTTTGCTACAATAGTCTTCAAACCACTGGAAGTAAAACATTGGACGCAACAAGCTCGATACGAAGTCTTCGATATTCTCAATAAGAATCTCTGCAAATGGGCCATCTCTAGGAATAGTCAAACCAAACACAAAATCTCCTAAGATTGCATGAATGCCAATTACATCTGTTGTGAATCCAGCTACTAGGACTCCCACCAGGGTAATGCACATGAATGTTTCACTCACTAGTTCGTTTCCAAGTGAATGGTGGGAGATCCAGGCCATCATCGGCTTCATCACCACCATCATAAAAACCACAAAGGTTATTCCACATAACAGAACCAAAAAGGCTAAAATGAGAAGTTGCTTTGATGTTAAGCCCTTGGCAGTCGATGTTGTTGTTATTGTTTTAATCCGATGGGATAAAAAAAAATAGCTTTGTGAATTTACTTTGACATCTACATGAGAATACGAAGAAAATCAGAAAGTAAGATTATGACACCCAAGCATAAGCGCTAAAACATTTTTTAGTGTCTGGACGGGATCAATCATATATTTCAACAATTACATCTCATCACGATGAGTCCTCAAGTTGAAGTAGTGGTAGACAACCCAATTTTCATCACAAACTGAATGAACAATCCCTTGCATTCCTTGATGAGTAATTCGATGAAGTATCCATCCAGTGACAATGTCTATGAGATATTCCATTAACCAAGCTTCCTTTGGAGTGGTGGATAAAGTTTAAGGACTTCTTCCAATGTCATTTGACCTCACGCCATGGCGATAATACCATGTATTGACTGCCTAAGACTTTACAACCATGCAATACATATTGTATATTGTCTTCAAGTTCAAGTTCAACATTGTTTGACAGTTTAAAGATCCTCCTTCTCCATGGACCATTTCTAACCTTTGAACAATATTAATAGTCTAAAGATCCCACAAACACATGATGTTGTCTTTCAGTACTCATAGCTAGAAAATGTATAGCATATTTTTTCAAAACATATTAATAAGCTCAGGCACTAATTTGTTTCTTTAGTAGTTGTTTCCGTTCGTCTTGAGAACTGAACGAATAGTCCCTTGCATTCCTTGATGAGTAACTCGATGAAGTATCCATTCAGTGACAATGTCTATGAGATATTCCATTAACCAAGCTTCCTTTGGAGTGGTGGATAAAGTTTAAGGACTTCTTCCAACGTCATTTGACGTCACGCCATGGCGATAATACCATGTATTGACTGCCTAAGACTTTACAACCAGGCAATACATATTGTATATTGTCTTCAAGTTCAAGTTCAACATTGTTTGATAGTTTAAAGATCCTCTTTCTCCATGGACCATTTCTAACCTTTGAACAATATTAATAGTCTAAAGATCCCACAAACATATGATGTTGTCTTTCAGTACTCATAGCTAGAAAATATGTAGCATATTTTTTCAAAACATATTAATAATCTCAAGCACTAATTTGTTTCTTTGGTAGTTGTTTTCGTTCATCTTGAGAATGGATGACGATGACCGTACGCTACCTCTATTGTCAACCCAACTCAACCACTCGGGATTACCGAAAGCACGAACACTTTACAACTTCTACCAGGTGCCATATTTATTCATTACTTATCACTCCCACTAAACAGAAGGTTGGATTTCACCGGTAACATCATCTCATGGAGGGGGGCTTTGGAAGAATCGATCCTCATCCATTGTTGAAGTTGAAAATTAAACGTGATTGGGAACTGGGCATGAGAAATTGCAAAGTAATTGGCATCCAATGTCATTAACAAGTAGGTGCGATCATTGCTCGATGGCAGCTACTCCCTGCCCACTCTCCCACTAACCAATCTTGTCTTTGCTACTTTTTTTATTAGTTATAATAATTACTGGGTTAAGAAGCAACATAAGATATTTTCAATTCGTGAAGGAACATTTTCCATGTACAAAATATTTTGGGAGCCCAATATCAAAGTGGAAACATGTTTCTCAGATTCTTATTGTTAATTGAAATAATAATAATTATAATAATAAATCAAACTTATAGTTTAAATCACAAATTTTTTGAATAACTTTCCAATACACTAAATTTTGTACTAAATGTTAAACTGGTTAACATTGTTCTTAGCAAATAAAACTTCTAGCAATTGCAAACCACCATCCAATGCAGGTGCAATGTTGAGGACATTGCCACCTCATGGATCTTGTTATAATGGAGAATACAATAATGCATCATATGTAAAACTGTGAAATGGGCCGAAATACCTAAACTGGAGGGAAAAATTTGGTTGACCTCTTACAACAATGTGTTTGTCAACAAACACACTACTATTTGCTTTGTGGCTTAGCTAATCCCTCGAGCCATTGTTTCCAGAAACACATTTGTTCTTTTGACAGACTATGGCCTTTGGATTTAATTCGACGCTTTTCCAACAAATCTTATGAGTCACACTCTTGTTGTTGACAGATTGTGACAAAAGATAACCCCGTAGAAGTTGAAATAGATCATTCCTTACATTTTTTACTGCAAAATGATGTTTGTGGTTGCTTTATTTCCAGTGGGTGTTGTATACACATGGGTTACGTTGTATTTTCATATGCACAAGAATAATTTTGGAATAGGGTACAACAAATAAATAATACCGCCTCACAAATCCTACCTAATTGAAATTGGAGATAACCCCGCTTACCGTAAATGCCAAGCTCAATTCTACTCCTCATTCCATTTTGAGAAATCCCTTTTAATACTTTGCAAAAATCGATCAATTAATCAACTTGTATACTTAAACATAGATGGAAGGGATCTAATAATATGTGCAAAATTGATCAATTAATCAACCTGTCTATTTAAACATAGATGGAAGGGCTCTAATACCATGATACTGTACTATATCCCAAACTAAATTGTACCCTTGATATATTGATGTCTCCTTTTGTTGATTTCCAATGGATTTCATGGGTCTTTTGCATATATGAGGCAATAAGACCAATATCAAAGGAAATATCAGGATGGGTATGAGTCGAATACAAAATGATACCAACTAACTAATTATACAAAGGGGCATCTACTTTGGGTGTAGTATAAGTGGCAACAAGTTTGGCTTCAAACAAGAAGGGAGGTGGGGCTGATTTACAATATTCCATGTGAAAGTGGTGAAGAAGATTACATGCATACTTAGATTGAGAAAGGAGAATTACTACCATCATGTGCAAGACTTGGAGGCTAAGAAAATAATGCAAATGCACTAAGTTTGTCAATTCGAATTTCTTCTTAAGGATGGATTTCACATGGCTTAAAATTTTGGGGTCACTACTAGTGAGAATAAGGCCATCAACATAAAGAACACGTATTATAAGATGGTTACCCACTTTCTTGGTATATACATTGGAGTTAGAATGACATCTAGAAAAATCGTCAAGAAGAAAGATATATATTTTAGCATACCAAACTTGATGAACTTGCTTAAGACCATAGAGGGATTTACTAAGGCAAGAAACAAGGTTGGAGTCATTATGAACATAGCTAGGAGGTTGTTCCAGGTACATTTCTTCTTGCAAATTCCCATGCAAGAAGACACATTTGACACCTGATTGATGAACCTTCCAATTATATGAAGCAATAAGGGCTAGAATAAGGTAGGTGGAATCCATTTTGGCTATGGGGGAAAAGGTTTCATTTTAGGTAATCCCTTAAACTTGAGAAAATCCTTTGCCAACTAACTAGGGATTATGTATTTCGACACTTTCATCTCATGCATACGTTGTTCAATACACCCATTGCATCTGACAAGTTTTATTCCTTTAGGAATAGGTACATGATCCCGAGAATCATTCACCATTAAGGAATGATATTCTTCTGATCTAGATGGATATAGGTGGCCACCCACGTATCCCACTGGCTCAAAACGGTTTTCCATTTTGGCCGTTTTCTAGTAATTTTTCTACAATTTTTTGGGTCTTGAACTTCTGGGGCCGTTTTGAGGCCCTAAACAACGTTTTTTGGAGATTCGGGGGGCCAATGGTTGCCAAGGGTATGCATTGTCCCCCATTCAAAAGTTGTAAATATCGGATAGATCTTTCCAACGGACTATCGAGCGCCCCAAATGGAGATCGCATGCAAAATTTATGACCTCGAGAAGTTGACTGTTCAACCAACCACCTTGGGTCCTCAAACTTTATGACGGTTCATCTTCTAGGGTTAGGTTTTTGGATGTTTAGGGTTCTTTCCCTCATGCTTATGATAAATAGGCTCTTTTGGCCTCTTCTTGTATTCAACTTGTCACGAATGAGTGTATCCGCCACATATCTTCTTAGACATATAGCTACCACCATTCTAGCTGCTGTTATTTTCAGTTTGTTCTATTTCATTCATTTAATAGAATCTGAGTTTACTGTATCACTGTGTTTCTTGCCATATATCTGACTATGTGAATATATTTATGCTCTTTCATTTCACTCTCACATAAATCCAGATCAGTGGGATCAGAGCGTTGTGCTCTTGTGGTTTCTCAATGCATGTCCCCGACGAGATCTAAATATCGAGAGTTGAGTCTCAAACTAGTTGAGCTTGGGGAAAACCCCTCTCGTCGGTCCAAGCAGACTCACATGGTGGGGGAAGAAAAGAGAGATGGAGGAGTAGGAGATCCTATTAAGTTGTTGCTTGAGGAAGCTATTGCACGAGAGAGGAACGAGAGGATGGATAATTTCACCCAGATCCTTCGAAGAATACCGACGACGACAGATGCACCTTCAACGAGCAACCATTTCGGGGGTGCGACTCCGTTCAAGGTACAAGTTAACTTTGACATTCCCTTATTTGAAGGAAAGATAGATGCAGATGCTTTAGAGAAATGGTTAAATCTGTTAGAGGGTTACTTCTCTGTTCAAAAAAATTTCGACAGTGATGGGATCACATTCACGCTCCTTAAGTCCCTCCCCCATGTCAAAGACTGGTGGGATGGGTACTACGAGAGGCAAGCAGGAGAAGAGTCCGAACTATTCAGGATAGACCCCACTTGGGTGGCTTTTGTGGACGCCGTCAAGGAGGAGTTCTACCCAATCGAAAACTATGATGACCAATACACCAGGTGGACAACTTTACGCTAGGAGAGAGACCAGATAGTGCCAAAGTTTACCAACATGTTCCATACCCTACCCTCCAAACTGGGTATTAAAGACTCTGAACGACGCTTGGTCCTAAAGTAACGTATTGGCCTGCACATGTACATTCAGACGGAGATGGATTTCCTGGACATATCTTCACTAGGAGCAGCTTATCGGTATGCCATCAAGATTGAGCAGAAGTTTAAGCAAAAGAATAGGCGGGATTTTGGGTGTGCAAAGCAGCAGCAAAATCCTGGAAAATGTGGACCTAATTCACAAGGAAAAGGACAGATCAAGGATGGCCAAATCCCTGACATCATCCCTAGCTGCAGGCGAAGAAGGGTAATGGGAAATCGAAGAAGGAAACTGGAAAGTGGTGCGAATTCAATAAGAGCCCTTGGAAAAATCCTTGATTGGCTGAGATAAAATCCCCAGATCCAGAATCTGACTCAAAATCTGATGTAGAGAAAGAAAGGGGAAAGCAGATCATTGACACGGAACCGAGTGCCACCATTGAAAACGCAAAGATCCAACCAGAAGAGTCAGAGGAGCCAAAGGAAGGGGAGCACCTCTTCCATTCTCAACTATGGGTGCAGGGGACTCCACTACATTTCATTGTTGATAGTGGTATCCAGAAGAACCTCATCCCAGTCGAGGTTGTCAAAATATTTAAGCTTCTAATGGTTCCACATCCCCAACCATAGAATATCGGTTGGTTGAGCGAGGGACGAGACATTCGTTTTAATCAACAATGTTGCTTCTCCTACGACATCAAGCCCTTCAAAGATGAGGTAATGTGTGATGTTTCCCAGCTTGAAGTTTGTGATGTTCTTTTAGGACAACCATATATGTGGAAACCTCATGTTGTGTATGAGTCTAGAACTCGTAGTGTCATTATTACTTTAGGAAATAAACTCTATAGGATACCATAGACACTTCCCACTACTGCAATGTCCCTCATCACAGCTAAGCAGTGCAGGAAGGTAATCTCTCAGACTGGGAAATTCGTCCTCTTCATGGTTAGTTCTAAAGGAGAATGAAAGATCGCAACAATATCCACCACCTCCACACAGAGCCCCTATGCACAACAGAAACATGTGGACAAGATCGTGGAAGCATACAAGGACATCTTCACCACAAGTGTCGGGGTGCCAGTACATTGCAAGGTCAAGCATCCCATTGATTTGATACATGGCGCTCCTTTAACTAACGGGCCAATATACAGGCGTTCCCTCATGGAAAATGAAGAAATCAAACGCCAGATTCAAGATTTAATCCAAAAGCGTCACTTTCGACCTAGATCCTCACCTTGTGGGAGCCCAATTGTGTTGGTACAGAAGAAAGATGGGACATGGCGACTCTGTATAGACTACCGAGCTCTAAACAAGATCACATTTAGGAATCGGTATCCCATTCCCCGGACCAACGACCTTCTTGACCAGCTCAAGGACACCAAATATTTCAGCAAGATTTATATGTCAAGCCCTATGTGCAGGCACACCCGTGGAAAACTTTCATCTCCAAGAAGGATTGCTATGCCATCTAGGCCATCTCTGTGTTCCTTCAAGCGAGCGTGCAAATATGATTTGGGAGTCACATTACAGTCGGGCGACAGGGCACTTCGGCATCGAAAATATAGTGGAACTTCGACACCGAAAATATAGTGGCTATATTGCATAAGTATTTTTATTGGCCCAAGCTCCGACAAGATGTCAACCGATACATCAGATCCTGCACTGCTTGCACCATCGCGAAACCTGCCATAAAAAAGCAGGGGTTGTACACCCCTATGCCCACTCCTGATGGGCCCTAGGAATCCATCTCCATGGATTACATGTCCGAACTACCTTCAACCAAGCATGGTAATGACTAAGTGTTTGTGGTCGTGGATCACTTCTCTAAGATGGCCATTATGATAGCTTGCAATAAGAACATCTCTGCCGAAGCCATTGCTAAGCTCTTCTTCGAGCGCATTTGGGTTCATTTCAGGCTGCCGCAAACTATCATTTCAGATCAGGATAACAGGTTCCTAAGCACTTCCTGGTCCAGCCTATGGTCATTGATGGATACCAAGCTCACTAAATCAACTCCTTTCCATCCCCAGACCGATGGACAAACTGAGGATGATTGTGCATATTTTGAGAATGTGCAATTCTAAACATCCCCGCACATGGGATGAGAGCTTTCCTTATGTTCAACATAGCTATAACATAGTCCTTCATAGCTCTACCAGCCACAATCCTTTTCAAGTGTGCCTGGGGTTCCAACCACTGGCCCCAATTGATGTATCTCTGCCCATTGCATCCACACGGGAGTAACCTTCCCATTCCCAGGCTGAGGCTGATAAGACCACCATATTTGTTGAATGAATCCAGCACATTCGCCAACAGATCCATGACATTTTGGAAGAGGACAACACTAAGTACAAACAACGACATGACCAGCATCGGGTTCCACACAAGTTCCAGGTGGGTGATAAGGTCTGGTTGCATTTGCAGAAAGAGAGGCTCACAGGACCCCATCGCAAGCTTCATCCACTTCGATATGGTCCATACACCATCACCAAGGTATTTGGTGATAATGCCTTCGAATTAAGCATTCTTCCATTCCTTGGCCTGCACCCAGTATTCAATGTGGAGCTCCTTCGCCCATATTTTCCACCATTGTTGGACACCTCAGAGGTGGCATAGAAATTGACACCTACAGAGCTTAATCCCAACTGCATGGAACATGAAACTATTGATCAGATAATGGACACACAGGTTAAGGGCACCCACCAGCAGAAGATCCAAATATATCGGGTTGTCAAAGCAGGGCAACTACTCCACCAAGGCAAGTGGCTCACCGAGAGTCAAGTTTAGCAGAAGTTTCCCCATTTGATGTGGGCACTCAATGCAATGGATAGAATTGCTTCCTAAGGGGGGGGGAATGATCCATATGGATATAGGTGTCCACCTACCTATTCCACTGGCTCAAAACAATTTTCCATTTTGGCAGTTTTCTAGTAATTTTTCTACAGTTTTTTGGGTCCTGAACTTCCGGGGTCGTTTTGAGGCCCTAAACGACGTTTTTTGGAGATTTGGGGGGAGGGGGTTATGGTACCCAACAAAATGCTTTGGAACCCCATTGAAAGTTGTAAATATCGGATAGACCTTTCCAACGGACTATTGAGCGCCCCAAATAGAGATTGAATGCAAAAGTTATGACCCCAGGAAGTTGACTGTTCAACTAACCACCTTGGGTCCGCAAACTTTATGACGCTTCATCTTCTAGGGTTAGGTTTTTGGATGTTTAGATTTCTTGACCTCATGCTTATGATAAATAGGCTCTTTTGGCCTCTTCTTGTATTCATCTTGTAACGAATGAGCGTAGCCACCACATCTCTTCTCAGAGATATAGCTACCACCATTCTAGCTGCTTTTATTTTATAGTTTGTTCTGTTTCATTCATTTAATATAATCTGAGTTTACTGTATCACTGTGTTTCTTGCCATATATATATATGTGTATGTGAATATATTTATTCTCTTTCATTTCACTCTCACATAAATCCATATCATCTTCATTCATTGTCATTTCCATATCTGGAAGGCTAGAAGCTTCTGCAAATGTGTTTGGATCATGGATGTCTGAAACTTCAGTAAAAAGAGAAGAGGTTTGTTGGAACTATGAAAGTGTATAACATTGATTTGAAGGATCACTTGCAAGATCACCAATTACTTCTCATTTTGTACAGACCCATCTAAAGAGTTGTGGTGATGGTGTATATTATAGGTGGATTTTCATCTTCACTGTCACATTTGAAGAAGGAAGCATAATAGGATCACTAATAGAAAAGTTGGGAATAGAATAAGAAACAAATGTTGAATTAGGATCGCAAGTCGATATTTTCATCAATTTTAGCATCTCTCCCAATAATAATTTCATGGGAAGGAGGTTGAAGAATTCTATAACCTTTTACATCTTTCGAATATCTACCAAAAATGCACTTCTCACTCTTAGGCTATAAGGATTTCCTTCCCCCCATTAGGAATGTGAGCTCATGCTTCATTACCAAACACATTTAAGTGGATTAGATCCAGTTTAATTTTACTCCATGCTTCTTCCAATATTATATATTTTAAATCCTTTGTGGGAGTGTGATTAACTATGTAATTGACACAATTAATGGCTTTTTCCCAAAAATGAGGACTTGATCCCCTAGATTGGATCATACAATTTGCTTTTTTCCTTTAATTTGTGTTTTTTTTCTTAACAACACCATCTTTCTATGGTGTATATGAAATAATATGTTGCATTTGAATACCCTATGTAGTGTAGTAAGTTCTAAATTTATTGTTATCATATTCACCTCCATTATCTATTCTTAACTTTTGTAGTTAATGTTCGGATTGTTTTTCTACAAGGGCCTTGGAGGACAAAACACATAAAAAACTTCACTCTTAACTTTTAAGAAATAAACCCAAGTACATCTGGAGAATTCATAAATGAAATTTATGAAGTACTTGAACCCAAATAATGAAATAGAAGGAAGTGTACCACACAAATCACTATGAACAAGCTATAAGGGCGTCGAGGCATGGTAAGAGGCATATTTGTCAAAATTGTCCTTGTGATGTTTGTTGAGAACACATGTAGGAAAAACACCATATCTGTAAGAAACTAGAGGATCAAATTGTTCATGATGGTTACATAGATGTTTGTTTGTCCAATCACCATAAATGGTTACATAAATCGCTCATATGATGTTTATCCAGTCACCATATGATGGTTACATAGATGTTGCAATGAGTGATAGTTTAAATTACCAAATCACTCATGCCAAAGTTTGCTCAAGTCATCATTATGAGGAATCAAAACTGATGAAAAACATGATGACCCAAAGTTGTCAAATTTGTACAACCTAGTAATATCATAACAATTTCAGTTGCAAGAACATGCTTAGGATCATGTAAGTCCTTGCTTACAACTTGATGAGGTTAAAACTCTACTATTTTATCTTAATTTGAATGAGTAGTTTGTTATATTGATAGAAGATTAAAGCAAAGAATTTGAGCACATAATACATCATTAAAATGATAATCATCTAGCTAAATTTTTCTAGAGCTTATAGCACTAAGAAATCTATCATCGACAACAAATATTTGTTTGGTGTTACATTCATTAAGAGCAGAAAAAATGGCTTTATTCTTAGCCATATGATAAGATGCTCCAAAATCAGTAAGCCACTCTTTAGAAGAAGAAGTAGATAATGAATTGAAGAAAAAACTAGAAGTAGAAAGTGCATGCCCATAAGAAGAATAGTTAGAAGAAGAAGAATCAATATTGTTGGTATGCTTCTTAGAATTCCAACTTCTTGAAACATCTAGATGACCATCATTCACGCAAAAATAATGTCTCTTGGTCTTCTTTCTTTTTGATTTGGTTCCCTTATCACCATTGGGAAGAGGAGCTAGCTAGGAGGGTTTGGAATCCTTATTTTGTTTATTCTTTCGAGGGTGTTACTTCTTTGGATTCTTGGCTTTATCTTTCTGTTGCACCACTAAGGATTTGTTAGATTTACCTGCAATGCTCATCACCCTAAGATGTAAGAGCTTATCTTGCTCTCTAATCAAAGAATCACAAAATGCTTCAAAAGAGGGCATTATGTAAGTATCCCATAGGCTAATAAGAACTTCTTTGGTGGAGTGAAAAGTAGATACAAAAATAGATTAAGCACTACCAAGCTTAGCAAGAATAAAATATGAGTTTGTCATTTGTTTTGATTATTTTAGATTATGCACGTAAAATTCTAAGTGTTTCAATCTTAGATAGAAAATATTCAATGCAAGAGAAATCATTGGGATTTAAAGTAATCAATTGGTTTTTGAGCTGGTGGGCTTGAATCTCATTGTGTCTACCAAACACGGTTTCCAATTTTTTCCATGTTGCATCTCGAGTCTCAACTCCTTGAATGTGAAATTCAAGGTCTTTGGAGATGAATATTCTGAGTAATCCACATACTCTATCATTTTACTAACCCATTTGGTTTTCTTTAATGCATTAAGAGGGAATTTTTTTCCCCAAATTAACTCAGTAAAGTCCCCTACTTTGTTGTAAATCCACCATATAATATTTCCATGAGAAGTAGTTTGAAATGGTGAGTGGGAGGTCACTTGGACTAGACATATTATAATATGCAATCAAGATAAATTCAAAAGCAAAATTGATGGTCTAAATGGAAATCTCTGGAGAAAATACATAGTTTAAAAAAACACAGAAAATGGACTCTACATGTTAAAATTATGATATTTTTAAGAAAGACATAAAGCATAACCAAAGTTCCACATGGTAGGTAGAAGTTGGTCCCGTGGTGAAGGGTGCAAAATGAGGTTATTGATATTTTTCTCTCTCCATTGTTTAACTTTGCCTATAAACTTGCTTTTACATATAAGTTAATTTTTACATTAAAATAAATAACTCATCTTTATAAAATAAGTGAGCAACACTTTTACAATGAAGATACTTTAGAAATTAAAGTTATACACAAAAAATAGCTTAAAATGTAATATTAGAGTGATTTACTTTTAGAAAATAAGTGAAAGCATTTTACAATGAAGTTATGTGAAAACTTAATGTTGCATGAACTTTTTCAAAAAGTAACTTACTAATAAAAAGAAAGACTTGAACTCAAGGCATTTTATTTATTAAAATAACTTTGAACAAAGTTAGCTAATGCAAAATATATAGCAAATGTTATGAACGAGGAGACATTTGTTAACTCTTTCCTGTGAAGTGTGTGCTTATCCTAGAAACCTTTATTTTTCTTGCAAAACAGTTCAACACAACGACACGCAAAAGTAAATGAAATTTTGAATTTGAAACTTTTAAACTTGAGGTTATAGCTCATTTAGCTTACTCAAACTATGCAAATTTTCACTATGTTTTTTATTTGCCAAGTTCATAGAAGGTGCATGGACAAGAGCATACACAAAAAATAAAGCACATTTTGCTTTGTTTCTGAATCACCGGGTTCACACAGAGCGCATGATAAAGAGCATATGCAGGCAATAAAGGAATCAAACCAAGAATATAAATAGAAAAGTTGAATATATAGATTTAAATAGTTTGAGAAAGATTTAAAAACCACAATGAAAATAATATACCTCTGAATATGATAAAATAGTTGTATCTTGGACAACCAGAAAGCTTTTTGGGTGAAACGAAAAATTGTTTCCAATTGAAAGCAGTGGTCAAAATGTGATGGAACAACTCGATCAATCCAAAAATATATAGAAACAATAGAATCTACAAATCTTGTAATGCATGCAATGACACAAATTCAAGGTATTGATCAACAACAATAGTAGGTCTTCATAAGCACTTTGATACCATGTTTGATGAAATAAGGTACTTCCACATAGGTTGAACACCTTAAGAAACCACTTGCACAAATAGATCAAAGATCGACACACCAATGTATTACATGGTTAAAACCCCTAGAGAGGGAAATTGTTTACGATACCAACCAATGCAACCACTTGAGACAATATATTAATGCAAAAGGAAAATATTTTACATATGAGTTTCTTACAATCGATCATCAACAAAAGACCCTTATGCTCTGTCAATAGAGATCATGGATAGATCGGGTGGTAAGTGACAAATCATTATAGCCATTAGCATCGAGGAGAATATGAACCATCATATCACTTTATGTCTAGAACATATCACGACCGTCATATTACTTAAGTATAAATGCTTACTAATGAATTTAAAGAAACACACTTTACCTAAATACACATTAGACCAAGTTGATCTTAACTAACTCCTAACTATCTAAATATCCTAGCATATATATGTATTTATATATCATCTTAGCTAGATTACTAACTAGTTTTCTTATAGGGAAGTAAGCTTGGAAATCAAATTAATTCACTTAAAGAGGGAGCTAAGATGGTTTGGTTTGTTTTTTTTTGTTTTTTTTCTAATAAAAATGGTGGACTATTCTCCTTGTTATCATCTGCATTTTCATATCTTGTTCTTTGTTCCTTTAGTAATAGTTTAATGAGTTACATCTTGCATTTTATCATATTAAACTCATTGCATTTCATCCTCACATTAACCCTATATCTAGTTACATTTATGAATTTACATTAATTAGACTAAATTAGATAAAAGGAGCATAATAAAGCATCTTGCCTTTCATATGAACGTTGGGCCAAAATTAGAGGCCTTACAATTTCAATGGTGGGTAGGATGCTTGGGCCCTTTATCTAAGTAATCTTGTGTCATTGATGAGGGTCAAAATCCTATGTCAACAACTGTGTGGAGTGAAACAATTTGCAAGAGAGGGTTATGGTTTTGTTTGTCCTCTTCTTTTAGTTATATCATGGAGTTAAAATGCCTCTCATACATATAACCAAAACTCCACTTGGGGTTTTATTAATATTCAAGTTTTGTTGAAAATAATTTAGTTTTGCATGAAAGCTTTATTTCAATGAAAAAATGATGAACTTATTGAGCTTGCCATTGATTGATGAACTTATTGGGCTTGCCATCAATGAGATAATAGATTGAATTATATATGTCTTTGTGTGTTGTAAAGGTAAAATGAGCAAAATAAATAGAGGAGGTAGATGCTAATCATTGTAGAGCATTGTTTATGTTTTAGAGTGTGAAGGTTTTGATTCTAAGAAGTCATTCTTCCTAAAAATAGAACAAAAAATGTTATAGTATTTTCACATGAGAAATGAATAGTTTTTGAGATGGGTAACCTTTTCAATTATGGATTTACAATAAGCATTGTTTTTGGCTACATTAATGTGTGCTTGGTATCATACTATTATTCTCCCTTCTATGCTTGGTTTCACACTATTATTCTCCCAAAGGTTGGGTAATGGATGTTTTTTTGTTTATGTTATGATTGATGGCATTATTTATTAGTAACACCGTGCAATAATTTTCTTAATGGTTAATGATATCTACCATTACTTATAAGCATATACATTTCATGATGAGTTTGATTGAATGTATAGAAAATAAGGACTTGGTCAAGAGTTGGAATGTACTCTTGAAATTTGTTTAAGGGCCTATGGGTGAGCTATGAACAACATTACAAGAAAAGTATAAATGATGATATGGGGACTATGATTGTCATTTGTAATTGTTTATTCCTTTATGCATCATTGATACATTTAAACTTGAATAGATTTTTGCAATGGTTTGTTGTACCGATATTACACTAATATTAAGAAAAATATAATCATGTTTTTGTTTGGATTGTTTGTTGGAGTAACATAGATGCTACATTAATGAGGAAAAAGAAGAAGAAACATGACTAGTTCTTCTAGAGATTTGAGACTTGGCACTTGACACATAAAAAACTACCGCATGACATGGAATATAAACAAATGTTCATGCTTATCGAAAATGATTGAAAGAATATTCATAGATTGAGTTGAAAGGAGAAATTTGAAGCAAAGCTAAGTGGTACCCAATTGAGGAAGCGAGGGAGAAATATGTTGATATTCTTTAAAACTAAACAAGTTTTTGTGAGACCAAAAACCCCTCATATGGAGAGATTTAATATGTAATGATAAAGTTAAAAAAATTCTCTAAAAATGGCTAAATACACTGAGAGTGTGAAATTCCATAGGTAGGATCACAAAGCTAAAAAAACCTCACTAATTTCCCAAAGCTTTTACATAAATAATTAAGAAGAAAAGATGTAAAATTCACTCATGCATTGAAGCTCAGATAAAAAACCGTTGTTACTCTATTCTACAACAAATAGCTGGTAAACAAAAGATAATACAATACTGAGAATTCAATAGCCTTAGATGGCATTCAAATTCATCTCAAGTGGCAGCTTAGTTAACATAGGAAACACCACCAAACACACTTCTAGTGGCAACTGGGGATGGGAGGCCTCTTAATTAAAGATGCATGGCGTAAGATTGAGTTGCTGGGATAAAAGTTAGGGTGATAATCCCAAGGAGGGCGCATGATCTGACTGAAAATGGTGTTGAGTGGACATCAGATCTCCTTGTTAACTCATGATGATGATATCTAGGTGCATGAGCAATTAACTGATGGTAGGCTCCTAAAATCTAGGAGATTGGCACACTAGCTTTGCATGGGCACTTGGGCACACAAGGGAAGCACAATGGACGCCTTGGAACTCTAGGGAAGCAAAATCGGCGCCTTGACACACTAGGGAAGCACAATAGGCTCCTTGACACACTAGAGAAGCACAATGGGTGTCTTGGCACACTAGGGAATCACAATGGGTGCCTTGGCACACTGGGGAAGCACAATGGGCACCTTGGAACACTAGGGAACCACAATGGGGTCAAATGAGGGAAAGATAAATTAGGATTTAGGCACTGCAAGGTCAAACACTTGGGTTATGGACTAGGTAGTTCAATAATTATGCATGGAGGTCAAATATTGTTGCATGGAGGTCAATAATGATGCATGGATAGTGTTTAGATGATGAATATTCGAACACCCCCCTTAAGCCTGACTATGAGGAAAAAATATGTAAATAAATGGGAAAATAGGGCCCTGGTTACTGACACCAATGCTCACCCCATACAACAATCTAAAACATAACTGAGGAAAGAGAGAAAACCTAGTGGGAACAAAACCCCCCCTCAAAATAGACTGAAAATATCTAATCAACCAAAGTATCACTCACCCCAAGAAGGGATATGAGATGAGTGAAATTCTTCACTAAAAAAGTTTTGGTGAAAATATCTGCAATCTACTCTTCTAAAGGGAAGTAAAGCAGTGTGATGGTACGATAATGCACCAATCCTCGGATATAGTGCATATGTATCTCAATGTGTTTGGTGCTTTGTCTCTAAACTAGATTTGTGGAAATCTTTATAACACTATGATTGTCATAGAAGATGACTGGTGGATTACTATAGAGAATACCAAACTCTGATAAGATGCCCCGCAACGAAATGCACTGTGTGGCTGCATTCACTTCACCTCTGTAATTGATTTCAACTGATGAAAGAGCAAGAGTTGTTTGCTTTTTGCTTGACCAACAGATAGGCCCAGATCCAAACATGAAAACATAACCTGATGTAGAATTCCGATCTGAGTTGTCTCCAACCCAATATGAATCTGTGTACCCAACAAGGTTTAATGGAGACCCAACTGCACAGTGAATACCATAGGTCTTTGTCCCTTGAACATAGTGCAAGATCCTTTTAGCTGCCTTCCATTGAAGCTCATGAGGCTCTTGCATGTATATGGAGACAACACTCACTGCATAGGGTAGATCATAGCGAGTATGTGTAAGAAACAAAAGACTCCTGATCAGTTTCCTATACAAGGTACTATCTACCAATGGTGAAGAAGAACCATCTTCGAGACTGACACCTGAAAGAAAAGGAAATGTTGATGGTTTGCATTCTGTCATGTGAAACTTGTCAAGTAGATATGTTGCATACTTGGACTTTGCAATCTTGATTCCTGAATCACTTTGAGAGACTTCAAGACCAGGGAACGACTTTAGCAATACCAAATCTGACATTGAGAAGGCATTGTGCAAGGCTGATTTGATAGAACTAATGCATGAAGATAGACTCCCTTTAATAAGTAAATCATCAACATATAAAACAATAAGGAGAGGAGAGTTACCATCATTCTTCATGTAGACATTCGAATCAGACTTGCATATCCGAAAATCTTGTGACAATAGAAAGGAGTCCATCTTTGCATACCATGCTCGGGGAGCCTGCTTGAGCCCATATAAATACTTCCTTAATCTGCACATTAATGAAGGATCCTCAATGTATTCTTCATGTTGCTTCATGTAGATCTCCTCCTCTAGATATCCATGAAGAAATGCGCTCTTCACATCCATGTGATGTACCTCCCAGTGCTTGGATGCGGCTAGAGCCAAAATAAGACGAATGGAGTCCATCTTTTCCATTGGAGAGAAGGTCTCTGTATAGTCAATCCCTTGAACCTTAGAGAATCCTCTAGCAACCAAGTGAGCCTTGGACTTGCATCCTACTCCATTTGAGCCCATCTTTGTTCTATATATCCACTTACACTGAACAAGCTTCCTTCTAGGAGGGAGAGAAACAAGCTCCCAAGTCTCATTTTTCTGAAGAGATTGGTACTCTTCATCCATAGTTGTTATCCATCTTGGAAGTTGGGAGGCTTCAAAGAAGGTTTTTGGATCTGATCCAACCATCATAAAGCATCTTTCATGTAGAAAGGGATCTGTATGAGAGAGTGCAAAACTTGTACTTTGATATTGAGATCTGGTTCTTCTGGGATCTTGTGGATTCCTAGCAATCTCACCAGCAGCTTCTATGGTCCTTTCAACTCATTTTGGAAGTGGTGTTGGATCTTGTGGTGATGGAGCTACATGATCTACTGGATATTGTAGATCTGGATCTAGCAGGTGCTCATCTTCACTTTTTGAATTAGATTCTGAACTTTCATGGGCAGATGATTCATTTTCATGCTCAACATATTGTGGTGGAGTAGTTGGTGAGCTTTCTGCTTCAACATGGTGGGAATCATGCAATGACCATTATTCAAATTGGACACTTCTTTCAATGAAGGTATTCATGGTGGACAAATCCAACAGTTTATAGGCCTTTGCATTCTGTGCATAACCAACCAATATGCACTCTTAAATTTGAGGCTCTAAGGCTCTCCTCTTCTTTGAAGGAATCCTGGCCCAAGTTTTTGAACCAAAGACTCTGAGATGAGACAAATATAGATTGTATCCCATCAAAGCTTCGAATGGAGTTTTTCCTTTTAGGACTTTGTGTGGAACTCTGTTACGGAGATATGCAGCACAATTGAAAGCTTCTGCCCAAAGTCTAGGAGACAATGCCTTATACTCAAGCATGCATGTAGCCATCTCTTTTAGGGTTCTGTTATTTCTTTTAGCCACACCATTATGTTGTGGTGTGTATGGAACAATGTGTTTCATTTCAATACCTTCATCTGCACAAAAGAGCTGAAACTCATTCTTTACATATTATCCTCCATTGTCAGTAGGAAGGACCTTTATCTTTCTGTTAGTGAAATTTTCTACAGTAACTTTAATTTTTTTTAAATATTCAAAGCCTTATGATTTCAACTTTAGAAAATAAACCCAACTAAATCTCGAATAGTCATCTATGAATGTTAAGATGTATCTAGAATTATTCATAGATAGGTGAGGAAGAGGTCCTGCTACGTCACCGTGAATCAATTTGAGAGGATATGAGGCTCTCTTTGCCTTTCTTTTTTCAAACTTGTGCTTTGGATGCTTTCCAATCAAGCAACATTGACAAGTACCTTTATCAAGTCTGGTGTTTGGGAGGCCTTCAACCATGTTCTGATTGTGCAGTTCTTGCAAATATTTGTAGTTGAGGTGCCAAAACCTCTCATGCCAAATCCCACTAAATTCATTAGCATGGGTAAGAAGTGCACTTTGAGTTGAATAAGGCGTGAAAAGAAAGAACTCGTAAAGCTTGGAATGATGATCTGCAATTGCTTGTGCAATGATTTTTCCAGAAGAGATCTCTGTTATCTCAACAACATCAGGAGTAAAACTGAATTTCTTTGGAACTCTTGTATGGGTCATCTGATAGACTGAAAGAATATTAGCTTCCAAGGTAGGAACATACAACACATCATTGAAGCATCCATTATCAATGTTGATTCTTCCAATTCCCTTTGAAGGAACTTCTGAATCATATCCCATTAGGATGGAAATCCCAACAGTAGGTTAGAATTCCGACAAGAGATCTTTGGATGCAGACATGTCTGGAGGCTCTAGAATCTATTATGAAGGAATATGAATTTAAAGTGCCAGCCATGAGTGCATGACATCTCTCCTTATCTTATGATTTATAATCAACTTCTTTCCTCCTGGCACCTTCAGGTATTGGAAGGTTGTTCTTCTCTAGAAGTCGATCCATAAGATCAATTGTCTTCTTCATGCAAGCACTTTCAAGATGAAAACTCTGTTGCAGTATGGACATTTGGTCTCCTCCTTTTGATTTTGCTTGCCTTTCTTGGAATTCGAAGTTCCCTTTGACTATTTGGGAGACTCCTTTTGCTTCTGCACACACTATTTCTTCTCCTTGCCTTTCTTCTTTCCTTTACCATTCACATTCTTTCCTTCTCCAACAGCAAGAGATTGATCCCTAGATGGTTTTATGACTCCCATTTGCACCAATTTGTCCTGCTCCTTTGTGAGAGACAAAATGAAGGCATCTAGAGTGGGCATATTCCAATTTGGTATAGATAATTTAACTGTTTGGAAGGTGAATACGAATAAAGAATAGTATGGTTCCAATTTTGACAGAATTGAGAGAATTAGCTGCTCATCCTTCTTCTCAATACCATACAGTTTTAGCCGCACAACCAAATTCTTGAATTTTGTGAAGAACTCTGTGATGGATTCGAAGCTGCTGGGGATCAGAGAGATCAACTCATTCTCTAATTGATTCCCTCTCAATTCATGTTGCTGCCCAAATAAATATTCAAGCTTTGTCCAAGCCTCCTTGAGAGTTTTCAGACTGGATAGATTGAAGAGAAGATCCCTACAGGTGCTGAGACACAACAATCCAAATGCCTCATCAAGCTTATTCAAGTATTTGTCTTTATCTAATACAACATTTGGTTCGACTTTAATGCCTTTGAGCACTCTGTAAATACCTCTCTTGCGCATGAAGATCTCCATTTGTTCATTCCATTCGAAGAAATTGAAAGGAGAGAGTTTTGGAATTGAAGATAGATCCATTTTAGCTTCTTGCTTGCGCTACTGTTGATGGAATAACCTGCAAAACACTGCAAAAAACGTTGCAATATACTTTGGAAATGTATCTTGGAGGGTTAACACAGAATCTACAGAAGCTATGACAAGCTCTGACACCATGTGAAATTCCACAGGTAGGATCACAAAGCTGAACAAACCTCACTAATTCACTAATTAAGAAGAAAAGTTGTAAAATTCACTCATGAATTGACACTCAGATAAAAAACTGTTGTTACTCTATTATACAACAAATAGTTGGTAAACAAAAGATAATACAATACTGAGAATTCGATAGCCTTAGGTGGCATTCGAATTCATCTCAAGTGGTATAATTAGTTAGCATAGGAAACATCACCAAACACACTTCTAGTGGTAACTCAGGATGGGAGGCTTCTTAACTGAAGATGCATGTCGCAAGAATGAGTTGTTGTGCTAAAAGTTAGGGTGATAATCCCAAGGAGGGCACATGAGTTGACTGACAGTGGTGTTGAGTAGCTATCAAAGCTCCTTGTCAACTCATAATTATGATATCTAGGTGCATGAGCAGTTAACTAATGGTAGGCTCCTAAAATATAGGAGACTGACACACTAGCTCTGCATGGGCGCCTGGGCACACTAGGGAGCACAATGGGCGCCTTGACACACTAGCTCTGCATGGGCGCCTGGGCACACTAGGGAGCACAATGGGCGCCTTCACACACTAGGGAATCACAATGGGTGCCTTGGCACACTAGGGAAGCACAATGGGGTCAAATTAGGGCAAGATAGACTAGGATTTAGGCACTGCAAGGTCAACAACTTGGGTTATGGACTAGGTAGCTCTATAATGATGCATGGGGGTCAAATATTGTTGCATGGATGTCAATAATGATGCATGGCTAGTGTTTAGACAATGAATATTCCAACAAAGAGGAATTCTAAGCAATTATTGAGGGTTTTCTTAGAGGTCTAATCAAATCTTTGGCTAAGTAATCAAAAGTGTGCACAAATTTTGAGAAGCATGTGTGATGTAGCTATGGAAGGATCCATGTATGTAGAGATCCACTTAGCACCTATAAATCCCCTGTATATTCCACACATTCAAACAATTTCATCCAAAAGGAGTTAATCCAAACAAGAAATGTAGGCATGAAAACACTTCCTTGTATCATCTTCCACCCAATGTCCCAAATAGGATCCATGTTAAGGGTGGAATTCATATAATATTAGAGAAATTTTGAAGTAAAAAATAAGCCTCAAAACAAAAAATGTGCTATCAACATCAACTTTAAAAGAATTAACAAGATTCAAGATGACACTGTCAACCATAAGGTTATATAGTGTTGGAGGGAAGGGGAAAAACTACTTTTTTTCTCCTTGTATTACCAAATTATCTCCTTATAGGTTTGCTTAAATTTAATGTGTAGGCATCTATTGAATGCATAATTGAATTCCACATCCAACGAGTACCCACACCATGCACTTTTAATAAATCCACCATGTGTTAAATACATTTTAATTATCATATTTCTAGTTTATCTCACAATGGGTCTATTAAATTTGATTATGCATCCACTAAGTACCTACTCTTGAAATTTGAGTAAATCCATAATGAGATAAGTTGAAAATAAAAAATAAAATATGTTAAATACATTTTTATTTATCGTATTTCTAGTTTATCTCACAATGAGTCTATTAAATTTAATTATGCATCCACTAAGTGCCTAATCTTGAAATTTGAGTAAACCCATAATGAGATGAAAATACGAGAACAAAAACTATTTTCTTTCCATCCCTCCAAAATTCATAACTCTTATTTTATTATTTTCCTTAGAAGACCCATTTTAGACCTCAAATTTCACTTAATTCTGGATAGAAAGGTCAAAGGAAGGTGCACTCTCCCCTTCACATCCGCATACTCCATATGAATAATGCATGGCAAGTCCCTATAGTATGTGAGGGAAAACATAGAAGAAGGCCATAACATAGTATGATGTTTTCCCAAGTTAGTAGGAAACATAGTTGGGAAGCCATGTGTCAGGTGTGTGTCAGTGACATGTCAAGCAAGGAAATAGACATTTTCGAGTTTCACTTGGATAGACAAGGTGACGGTTAAACAATTTCTTGGTTGATAGCCAAAGAAGTTTAAAAGTGAAAGAACTAAACAGAGAGGGTGTTCTTTCTATTTTTTAGTGAGCATTGATTTTCAGTAATAAAGAGTAGTAGATATCATAGCAGAGTCACATTCTAAAGGAGTAGACTTTCAACATGATCCCAGAAAGAGTATAGGCTAGAGAAGTAAGATATTTTGCCACTAAAAAATCCTAAAGAAAATAACCATTGTTGTATGTAATCACTTGTATCTAGAGTTTTACTATATGTTAGAGTTTATATTCCTTAAAAGGGTTTTCTCGAGTAAGAAAGCTACAACTATTGACCTTTCTTTGTAATTGAATGTTAGTTGTTTATTAGATACACAATCATTGTAGTGTATACAAATACCATTACACAGTAATAAAATAATTGCACCGAGTGTAAACGAGGTGCTTACAACCCAGTATGGGGGAGATCCTGTAACGGATGTCACATGTCACATGTAACGTTTTCAAAAGTAATAAAATGTAAAAAGTAATAGTATGGGGGAGATCCTGTAACCGATGTCACATGTCACATGTAACGGATGTCACATGTAACATTTGTCACGTTACGTTACAACCCAGTATGGGGGAGATCATGTAACGGATGTCACATGTAACGTTTGTCACGTTACGTTACAACCCAGTATGGGGGAGATGTTGTAACATTTGTCACATTTGTCACGTTTGTGAGATTTCACGTTTGTCACGTTACGTTACAACCCGGTATGGGGGAGATGTTGTAACGTTTGTCACATTTGTCACGTTTGTCACGTTACGTTACAACCCAGTATGGGGGAGATGTTGTAACGTTTGTCACATTTGTCACGTTTGTCACGTTACGTTTCCATGTCGGCTCATAACTTATAAAAAATAAAAAAGTAATTAAAAATTTCATGTTCGCTCATAACTTATCAAAAATAAAAAATTAAAAGAGAGGGATCCAATTTCTTGAGGGGTAATTTTTTTCTTAATTGCACCGAGAGGCACTCTACAGCCCAGTATGGGGGAGATCTTGTAACATGTGAGTGTTTGTCGAGTGTTTGTCAAGTTTGTAGAGTAACAAAATAATACAAAGTAAACAAAAAAGAATAATACAAAGTAAAAAGTAATAAATATTATTTCGACCATAAACAAAAATAAATAATACAAAGTAAATAATAAATATGAGACTTAAATTAGAGACTTTAGAGCTTAGGATTAGGTGGTAAATATTATGTTAGCCATAAACAAAAAAGAATAATACAAAGTAAAAGGTAGGTATGAGACTTAAACTAGAGACTTTACTATTTACTTTTAATACAAAGTAAAAAGTAAACATGAGACTTTAGAGTGTTTGTCAAGTAACAAAATAATACAAAGTAAACAAAAAAGAATAATACAAAGTAAAAAGTAATAAATATTATGTCGGCCATAAACAAAAAAGAATAATACAAAGTAAAAAGTAAAAATGAGACTTAAACTAGAGACTTTAGAGCTTAGGATTAGGTGGCTCATGTATTGCACCGAAGGAGCTATTCAAGGAGAGGTTTGCAGCTCGGGATATTTGATCCCTCTCGGTGTTTGATAGAGCCTAGGATTTGGATCTAGGTTGGTGTGTAAAATATTTAAGATAAAACAAAAAAAATTACACCTCAAGAAATTGGATCCCTCTCGGTGCTTGATAGATCCGGGTTTGAGATGGATCTACGCTGGTATATAATACTTTAGTCATAGTAATAATAAACCAAGGGTCATCACCCTTCATCTTAATGACTATGAATGAATATTTACATCATCACAAAGGCTATTGTCAAATCAATCATTCACATCACAATAAATATTTATTTATTATATGCTATATAGATTTCTCTTTCATGTCATATTTTCATTGATTTTTTCTTAAAATAATTGAACATGTATATTCATAACAATAACATTTAAAATAAAGTTAATGATACATCATAACAATTATAAGTACATTCATGGATTATGAAAATAACCCGTACTACAATTTGAATCACCTTAACACATATATTTTTAGGTACTTGAGTCATAACATCATGACAAAACTTTATCATTAAAAATAAAATCAATAATGCAGCATAACAATCATAAGTACATCCAGATGACTGCTCTTGTGGTTTTTGGCGATTCTTTATCTATTATCTCTTGGGCGAGAGGCAAGACCACACTAAATATTATGCTTCTTAAACACTGGATGGATGCGGCCCAGATGCTTATCAAAGATTTCCAACACATTCATTTTGAACATGTATTCCGGGAAGCTAATATGGAGGCGGACATGCTTTCTAAGAAGGCTCTTATCTCTGAGGTTGGGGTCATCATGTGGCAAGAATGGCGGGAGGATATTCTGTATTCACAGGGATCTTATCATCTACACTGGACTTGATACTTTATGTTCATATTTTTTCCTTTATATGTTATTATGATGTTTTTTTGTACCTTATTAGGTGAGTTGTTATACTTACATGCTCTGTTTAGCTCTATGTGCAGATCTCACATAGGGGCTGGCTCCAACTCCTTGTTGGACGTTTTTATATACTTCCACCTTTTGCGGCACTATAGTCAGATGATGTTGGTTGCGCTTTGATATACTTAGCACTGTTGGATATATTATTTGATATTTTTGGTGATTAGCAGCTGTGGCTGTCTGTACTTGTGATCCTATATACTTTGGTTGGACACTATGATGTTTCTGGTGATTGATGGATCAGTTTCTCCTTTGGGAGGGATTCATGCTTTATTTTGTGGACATTTGACTTTTATTCTGGACCTTTTATGATGTTGATGCTGGCACATCTGCCTATCTGATTGACATGTCACATATGCTCTCTTGGGTTGGATTGTGAGCAGTTTGTATATTTCTGACAGCTGGTGTTATTTACTATTTCGTATATTAATAGTAAGTTATATTTTTCTGTGAAAAAAAAAGTACATCCAGATAAATTATTGAGAGGCCATACTACATTTTGAATCACCATGGACATACATTTGTTACGTACTTGAGTCATGACATTATGACAATGATTCAATTATTGTTTATTTATTTAATGGCATATTTATATATAGAGAGAATAATATTTACATTTTATACGGTGTTTTGGTTGGCATTCTCTAGCTTATGATTTTTTTCTTAATTCATTTAAATAAATCAAATAAATTTATTAAGTAATTGTATGCATAATTGTAATTATTTCTATTATTATTTATTATATTTGTATTGTAACACACTTTATTCTTCATTTGAATCAATATATAATCTCCAAGTTACTTTTGCACTCCGATTTATGACAATTTCATATTTGATTGTTTTTATCCAATTTGCATTCCTTAGCTTTAATTTAATTATTTTCTCCACATATTGAAGAACAATACCATGTCTCATCCCAATCATATTCACTTGTACCATGTTGAAAAATAAAAAAATCAAATCCTCGTACATTTCTTTCGCACTAAAAAAATTACCACCTAAACATCAATAATAATATATTCTTGAATATACAAGATTGTATGTGAAAAGTGGACATCCAAAAGTTTATATCCCATGCTTAATCATTATTACTAGATGCCATTCTTTAACCACAACGCTACATGCGCCCACTTTGATGACATCAACGTCCAATCTTTACAACACACTACACTCTATATGTAAGGGAGAAAAGGCTATAAATTTTCAAGTTATGTTTAAAAGAATTTTGTTTGCAATGGTGAATTCAAGTTCTTATATCAATATTTTGCATAAAAGTTTTATTTCATTGACAAACTGATGAACTTACCATTAATGAACTTACCATGAACTTACTAGACTTGCCATTAATCAATAAACTTATTGGGTTTTCAAGCCCATTGATAAGATACTAAATTTCACATGCATGTGTGCATATTGTATAGGTAAAATGAACAAATTAATTGAGATAGATGTAAATAAGTTTTGAACATTGTTTGTGTTGCAGCATGTAAAGGGTTTGATTCTAAGAAGTCAATCTTCTTTTAAAAGCATAAAACTTAAAATAGAACCAAAAGTGTTATAGTAATTTGATATGATAAATTAATAGTTTTTAAGATGATAACATTTTTTAATTATTGTTTTAAAATGAATCATGGTTTATGGTTATAATAATGTGCGCTTGGTTTTATGTTATTATTCTTTTGAAAGTTGGGTCATGAATAGTTGTTGGTTTTGCTATGATTGATGCCACTTTGTTGGTAACCCATGTAAATATTTTTCATATGGGTTAATGGCATTTGTCATTACATACAAGCATATCCATTTGACGACGAGATTGGTTGGATAGTTAAGAAAGTAAGGACTCGACCAAGAGTTGGAATGTACTCTTGAAATCTATTTATGGGCTCATAAGTGAGTGATGAACAACATTGCATGCATAATGCAAATGATGACATAGGAACTATGATTGTCATTTGTTTGATGACAATATTTATTTAGTTATGCAGCATTGATAAATTTAAACTTGTACATATTTTTGCAATGATTAGCTATACTAATAATACATTAATATGAAAAAAACATTATAATCATGTTTTTGTTTTGGATTGTTTGTTAGTGTAACATGGATACTACATTAATGAGGAAGAATAAGAAGAATCATGACCAATTCTTCTAGAGATTGAAGACTTGACGCTTAATACTCATAAAAAATCTCATGTAGGATATAACACTATATAGAAAGGTTGTGTTAGGATATCTCATCATTCACTTATGTACTTTGCATGCATGCACCCACATGCTGCCCAGTCACCAGTATGATGCCTCCAGCACCTAGTCCCTAGTCTCCTAGCACTCGGGAGCTACTTTCCACTCAGTTTAAGCCCTCCTAGCCTATCATGCGCCCAGTTCTCACCTTCCACTAAAGAAGGGCGCCTTTCTCATCTACCAATCCGGTTACACTTCAGTTATCGCTCCGATTTACCTCTGATTGACCCATAATTGATGTTATCACTACGATTGACCTCCGATGAGACATGAATGACAGTTTTGAGTGCAGTTAACTCCTCATGCACCCTCCACTGATCCTCCATCCCTAGATTAGTGCCACTTACCACCAGTTACACTTATTACACTCAGTTAGACTCAGTTTGACACCTGTTTGACAGTGACTTGTGCATTGATGACCACCACTGATTGATGATGAGGACTCCTAGTTGGAGCCAAGCTATGCCATTCAGTTAATTCGAATGACCTCCTTGATTAATTCGAATTGCTCACTCATTGTGACAGTATTGTATTGTATTTTCACCCTTATTGGGATTGTAGAGCATCGATGCATGCTTTTGCACAGTTTACACCATATTTTCTGAGTTTCATCTATTGTGATTGATTTACTTGTTCATTAAATCTGCTATGACTAATTTTACATGGTATCAGATCCATTGCAGGGACAAGATATCTCTTCTATAGGTGTTCTACATGAAGAATTGAGTGAATTTGCTCAAAATTACTGAAATTTTGGCATGCAAAATCTCATGTGCATTCGCTCATGTGCATGCAAGGATGAAAAATACACTCCAATCCACTCCAGAAGCTTGAGTTTTCCACAGCTGGAACTGATACATTGGATCTTCAAGCTTGCTTGATCTCCAATCCTAGGTGTGATGCAACTCTAAAAGGGTGGATTATTCGACCTAATGGTTATTGTTTGTGTGTGATTTGCAGGTTTCTTACTTCCTCCATTTGCATTCGCTAATGCAAAGATGGAGACTTCTTCTTCACAAAATGTTCTTACTCCATTCAACTATGATGAATGGAAACCAAAGATGATTGCATTCTTGAAGAGACAATGTCTGTTTGATATGTGCATTGGTAATACAAGAGATTTTGATTCCGATGAAGAGGAGAATGATTGGCTCAATGATTGTGACAGAGCTTTTGGAGCAATATGTCTTGCTATGTCTCCTTGTATGCGCTACCTCAATACTACGGCTGAAAATACAAGAGATCTATGGGCCCAACTCAATAGAGAATTTGGAAAGCAGGAAGAAGAGGATCATGCTAGCCTTTTGGAGAACAAGCCTAGTGAGATCTCCTTATGTGCTCTCTCCGATCATGTCTTGGCCTCATCCATTGTTCAAGATGAAGAAGAAACTGTAGATTCAACACTCATTCTCTCAAATTCTTCTATTTCGTATTCTAAGCAAGATAAACCAGCTCATACTCTATATTCCGAAGAGGTTCTTGAATCCTCTCTTTCACATGAGTTTGCCGGCATGCAGAATAATGATCTACTTGATGTTTTGGAGGTAAAATTTGATTTTGGAGGTGAAGCATTCGTCCTCCTTGATTGCATGCATCCTATAAAATTTTGTTCTATCATTTGCACAGTTTCTCAGAGTTTTACTGAAGATGCAGAGCACTACCATTCGCTTGAGTTCAATTCTCATGCAATTTTTGCTAATTTTGGTTTTGATCTCACCCCTGTTGGTTCAAAGGAGATCTCAAGAAATCATTTGTCAAATATTGGAGCTGATTTAACTTCCACTGATAAGAAGTTCACGTTTCAAGATCTATTTGATCCGATTGGATCTATTCCTACCTCACTTGGTTCGAATCACAGCTTCCAGGATCATCCTCATATTTGTAGATTTGTTCTCACCATTTTCGGTATGAAGAGCAAGTTCATAAAGTCTCCACATTCGATTGCTTCCACTGATGGAGAATTCAAGCACATGTTTTTGGAGCATGATCCATTTACTCCCAAGAGTAAGATACCTCCAGACATATCTACTTGAGTTTGGAGCAGTTAAATCTTTTGGTGTGTTACAGTCCATTTTGAGGGGGGGGTTTTCCCATGAGGTTTTCTCCATTTCCTCGGTTCATGGATTGTTCTTTATTTGGATTATTGTATTGGGGTGACCTTTGGTCTCAGTAACCAGGGCCCTACATTTTATTTTTTACATCATAGTATAGCTTGAGGGGGGGTGTTAGGATATCTCATCATTCACTTATGTACTTTGCATGCATGCATGCATTGCATGCACCCGCATGCTACCCAGTCACCAGTATTATGCCTCCAGCATCTAGTCCCTAGTCTCCCAGCACTCGGGAGCTACTTTCCACTCAGTTTAAGCCCTCCTAGCCTGTCATGCGCCCAGTTCTCACCTTCCACTGAAGAAGGGCGCCTTTCTCACCTAACGGTCCAGTTACACTTCAGTTATCACTTTGATTTACCTCTGATTGACCCATAACTGATGTTATCACTCCGATTGACCTCCGATGAGACATGACTGACAGTTCTGAGTGCAATTAACTCCTCATGCGCCCTCCATTGATCCTCCATCCCTAGATTAGTGCCACTTACCATCAGTTACACTTATTACACTCAGTTATACTCAGTTTGACACCTGTTTGACAGTGACTTGTGCATTGATGACCACCACTGATTGATGATGGGGACTCCTAGTTGGAGCCAAACTATGCCATTCAGTTAATTCGAATGACCTCCTTGGTTAATTCGAATTGCTCACTCATTGTGACAGTATTGTATTTTTTTTTCACCCTTATTGGGATTATAGAGGACTGATGCATGCTTTTGCATAGTTTACACCATATTTTCTGAGTTTCATCTATTGTAATTGATTTACTTGTTCATTAGATTTGCTGTGACTAATTTTACAGGTTGATAGTAATAAAAAGGGACTAACATAATATTCTTATATTGGGTTGAAAGAAGAAATTCCAAGCAAGACTATGTGGTACCCAGTTAAGGAAGTGAGGAAAAAATACCTTCATCTTCTTCAAAACTAAACAAGTTTTTTGGAGACCAAAAGGAGAGGTCTAATATGTAAATGATAAAGTCAAAGAAAATAAAATCTATAAAAATGGCTAAATATGTCAAGAGGAAGACAAAACAATTGGTCAGGAGTTTCTTGGAGTCCTAATCAAATTTTTTCCTAGGTAATCAAAGGTGGGCACGAAGTTTGAGAAGCATGTGTGGTGTAGGTGTGGAAAGATCCATGTGTGTATAGATCCACTTAGCACTTATAAATCCCTTGCATTCTCCACACCTCCAAATGATGTCATCCAGAGGGTGTTCCATCCAAACAAAGAATGTAGCATGAAAATACTTCCTTGTATCATCCTGCACCCACATCCTAGATGGGATTTGTGCTAAGGGTGGACTACTGTGAACTCCATAGATGAATAAAGGGGTCAAAGGAAGGTGCAATTACCCCTTGACTTCCTTATACTCCATCTAAAGGATGTATGGCAAGTCCCTATATCATGTGAGGGAAAACATCGAAGAAGGAAATAATGCAGCCTGATTATTGCCCAAGCTAGTAGGAACCATATTTGGGAAGCCATGTTTCAATGACATGTCAAGCAAGGAAATATGCATTTTCAGTTGGGTAGAGATGGTGATGGTTAAACAAATTCTTGGTTGATCTTCAAGGAAGTTTAAAAGTGAAAGAACTTATAGAGAGGGTGTTAATTTTTTTTTTATGGGTATTGATTTTTAGTAATAGAGAGTAGTATATGTCATAACAAATACAAATTCTAAAGGAGTAGAACCTAGCTATGGAATAGTTATGTTGTAGCTTTCAAGATGGTTTGAGAAATAGTAGAAGCTAGTGAAATCAATCATTCTATTACTAAAAAATCCCAAAGCAAATAGCCATTGTTGTATGTAATCACTTGTCTCTAGAGTTTGAATATAAATTGGAGTTTTTATTCCCCTAGAGGGTTTTCTCTAGTGCGAGATTTGTGTATATTTGTAGTGATTGCTCTTGTCTATGCTACAACTATATACAGCTATTTTTCTTTCTCTGTAATTGAATGTTAGTATTTCATCAGATAAAATTGTTCATTATTATAATTAAACAAACCAAAGGTCATAACCCTTCACCCTAATGACGAGTAAATGTATATTTATATTGTCATAAGAGCTCTTGTAAATCAATCATTCATATCAGAATACAATTATTCTATCTTATGTGGATTTATCTTCCTCATCCTATTTAGATTAATTGTTTTTTAAAGTTATTAAACACACATGTTCATAACAATAACATTAAAAATAAAACCAATTACACATAACAACAATCTTAATTACATCAAGATGGATTATTGAGAATAACTCCTACTACAATTTGAATCACCCTAGCACATAGATTTGTTAGGCACTTTAGTCATAACATTATGATATGATGTCATTCCTTCTTAATTTCATATCACATTTCTATATGTAAAATACTATTTGCAATATTATTTACATTTATGCATACATATAATATTTACATGTATTTATTGTGTGATGTTAATAATTACATGTATTATTGTATGATGTTGTGGTTGGAATTCTCTAAGTTGTGGTTCTTTATCTAATCCATTTAGATAAGTTAAAATAAATCTATTAAATGATTATGATGCATAATAATAATTGTTTATACCATTTTTATTTATGGTGCATAGTTACTCCTTCTACTTACATAAAATATCTAAGTCACTTTCACACTTTTTAATGCTTAATAACTTTTAAGTTGTCATTTATAACAATCACATGTGAAATCCTATCATATTGAGTCATACCATGTTAGAAGAATAAAAAAATACAATTAAAACTCAAAATCAAAACCTTAAAAGTTTCTTTCACTACAACTAACCCAACATTAATAATAATATACAATTAAATATACATCATAAAACATTCAAAATGGTATATAAACACTATTTATTAAAAATAAAAAAACAACCATCCTAATAATATCATCCCAAAAACAATTAAAACTTAAAATCAAAATCTTAAAAATAATATTAATATACAATTAAATATATATATATTGAAACATTCAGAAATGTATATATACACTATTTATCAAAAATAATAAAAATAACTATTTTAATAGTATTATTGAATATATATCATCATTAATCATAGAAAAAAATATCATTATTAATGACAATTGAGTGTAGATTGAGTGGTTGGAAGGAAGGGTTATCCTCCTCACTCTAGTTTTGAATGGACTTATTTTTTACCATACCTTGATTCTCAGACCTTCTTCAATTTTAAAAAAAAAAATTCATGGTAGATAAATACAAATCTAAAATTATATATCCCATATTCCATACTTGGTCATTTTTAATAATAATAAGATGCTTCTTTTAAGCACAGAGTCCTCTAGTTTTGAATAGACTTATTTCTGAGGATACCTTGATTCTCAGGCCTTCTTCAATTAAAAAAAAATCTTAAATTATATATCCCATATTCCAGACTCGATCATTTTTAATAATAACCCGATGCTTTTTTTAAGCACAGAACCCTCTACTTTTGAATAGACTTATTTCTAACCATACCTTGATTCTCAGACCTTCAATTAAAAAAAATCTAAAATTATATATCCCATATTCCATAGTGGTCATTTTTAATAATAACCAGACGCTTCTTTTAAGCACAGAGCCCTCCATTATAAGTAATAACCAGATGCCTTTTCTTTTAAGCACAGAGCCCTCCACTACGACGACAACAACGTCAAATCTTTACATCACACTGGACTCTGTACAAGTGTAAGGGAGCAAAGGGTATCTCTAGTCAAGAGGAAGTACTCTTATCTTATCCTCCACCCAAGCCCAGCTCACAATGGCAGTCCTAATAGTCAGTACCTAGGTCTACATTACTTTTATAAAGCGTGTTATTGCTTCCCTGCATGTGCAGTGTGGCAGAACCGGACAATGACTAACCCCACCCTCTCCCACCACACAACCATCCTTTCTTGTTATCCAAACACAAACGCCAACACTACAGCGTTGTCATCTCTCTTGCATTTATCCGTCTGAATGGCGGTGGGCACGTTGGCTCAGAGGATGATAGATAGATGGATGGATATGCCTCATAAATCTGTAAGTGGGAGTCTGGACTTTGTATGGTCCACATGGTACTGTAAGCTGAATCTGTATGATAAAAAGCCATACTAGTTCCCCAGACCCAAACAAATTATTTTATTCAGCAGACAGACATTAACAGCAAAGCTTGAGCCTGAGTAAAACATTTAGGTTTTGAGTAGAATGGAGGTAGAGGAGCCAGCTATGATTGAAAAAGACGATGAAGAGGATGGATGTTTCGCAGATTTAGCATACCAGATTGCTCTCCTTATGATGGACGACGACGATGATAAGGCCGAACCTGATCAGGAGGTAAAGGTATAGTAATTTCCAACTTTTTCATTATTTGATCCTGATTATTCACTAATCACATAGTCTTCTTACTCAATTTATGCAACAGCAGGCCAGTCCAGTTGCTTATGCCCCCCGGCAACATCGTTTTGATAATCGTCTTCCTTGGATTTGCAACAACAATTTATATTATAGACACCCAACTCAGGAAGATCTCAGGAATAGCCCTCAGGTTTGTAATCACTCGTTTTAATCGTGATTTTGATCATTTTAGTTTATCAGATCTTGAATAATCACTTGCTGTTTATTTTTCAGTTTTCATGTGAAACTGAAACCTAATATAGAAATTATCTTAGGTCTTTTTATTTTCATTACTAAGAGACTTAGTATAGACAAAGTGTTATATTTCAAGAATAACAGATTTCTTGTTGACGGGCTTATATCTTGTAGATCTTGCCTGTGGAGATTATATATGTGGAAGGCCAGCAGCAATATTATAGATCATGGGCAAACAGAAATTTCACTTTCCCAAATATTGCCATTCCTTCATCCGTTTTCAATTCCAAACGCGATAGAGAATGTATTGGAACGGGTGTTTTCATTCCACGTTTCAGGCCAGATTCGAGAAGCAAACGACGTCCATGGTTGAAGTTCTCGTCTTCATAATACTAAATACATAAATTCCTGTAAAGTTAAGTTTGTTGCAATAAACAGGCAATTAGCACATATGTGAAGCTCAGGGTGGCTTGCTCTACAAGTTACACAGTGAGCCCGCCAGCCAGTGATGAGTAAATGATGCTGTGTCCTAAGAATACCATTTCCAGGAGATTGACCCATTTAAAAAGAAGAGCATGGTTGTTCATTTGGAAAAATATTGAGGAAGTCTGTTGTATACTTTCTGAATCACATAAGAAAAAGATGTAAATAAATTGTGTGGCTTATGCAATGTTTTTTATTTTATTTTAAGTAATCCATCTTCTCTAAATTGGAAGTTATAGCTTGCAAACTAAATCTTAGACTTTATATCAACAAAATTTAGATATTCTTGGCTAAATTTAGATGTAGCTGACATTTTTGCTCGACCCAATCAATCTTGATGGATGGTTATTGTCCCATCAATCTTGATAGATGGTGATAGATGGTTATTGAAGATGCTTACCCAATCTTTTCTTCTTAATAATTAAGGAATAACATGCTTTACACAAAAGGTTTGTTTGATACCATCTTGCAAAATTGGATAATCTTGGAATACAACCTACCATTAGAGAACAATATAGATACTCATACACTAAATTTTTTGTGTTATCATAACCCCAAATTTCATTGAGGTGTAGTTAATTCAAATATTAACTTTTAAAGTGTAGTTAATTCAAATATTAACTCTCTATCAGCATTACATCAACTCACACATGAATCCATATGCCCTTTAGTCGAAACTTAATCAACATGTTGTTGCTAGGGTTAGCATGCTTAAATAATTACCATGTCCACTAATTACAAGCAAATACCTTGATTTCTTGATTTCAAGGAATCATGACTAGCTCCATGCAAAAACCTTGATTACAAGGAATGAGATGATGATGATGATGTTTATATTCATAATTGGTAATGTGCATAAGGTGCCCAACCATTAAATATCACTTTTTATAATTGTTTGATATTCATTTATTTTGTACAAATATGTAAGGAAAATAAGTAAAGTTGAATCAATTTATGGATCAACAACATAGATTTTTCTCACTCTATTAGATTGTAATATTTGTGAGGTCAAACTTAAACAATCTTTCTTTCACACTACTAGAGTCACAACCTTCTGGAAATGCTTTCATACTTGCCAATTTTATAGCTCATACTCTATGGACAATAATCTATAAATTGTTTTGGTTCTCTCATTTATGATACATTGTCTAATTGTCTAATCACACAAATAAGTTATACATGTGGCTTAGGCTCTTAAGTTGTTATTGAGCATTATTGCTACTATTCCTATCATTATTTACTATATTCCACAACAAATTAGTTATCTTATTTTGCATGCACTTTGTGTCCATGTCAAGCACCTTTACTCTTACCTAGACATCCCATACTCTTTATGTCACTTCGAGTCTTTCAGTGTTTAATCTATTTTGTACTTATGATTATTGTTTATGGCAATGACTCTCGCACAATTTTTTTATTGTACCCAATTTGAGTTATTCAGCTTCAATGCTACTAAGCCATGCAATTCAATTTTTCTCTCCATGGATTGAACTTCATTGCATGTACGGTTGTTTGATCCCATTAAATGGCATCAAAATTCAACAGTAGCTCTTTCTACCTAGCTTCATTTTGCATCTTCAAGTACTTTTAAGGTTTGACACTCATAATGGATATATGTTTGGACACAAAGTGTGTACCAAACGCACAATATCAAACCCACTATCTCTAATCACCTTTATACACATTCAATGCAATTTGAAATGGAAGATAACACCAATACCATTGGTTCCATGGGTCCCAAAGCTACATGTATCATGTAGTCTATGATTGATGAAACACTCCAAAGTCTATGATCCCATCTAGATCCCATTAAATGGTATCAAAATTCAACAACTCTTTCCACCTAGATTCATTTTGCATCTTCAAGTACTTCACACTGATAATGGATACATGTTTGGACACAAAGTGTGTACCAAAGGCACAAGCTCAAACCCACTCTCTCTAATAATCTTCATATACATTCAATGTAATTGGAAATGGAAGATAACACCAATGTCATTGGTTCCATGGGTCCCAAAGATAGGATTATCATGTAGTCTATGATCAATGAAACACCCAAAAAAACACGAGGAAATATTCATTAACAATGTGGATTTGTTTGAAACGCTTGTGTAAATATTGCACCCACCACCCCTATGTAAGTGGGATCAATGTCGTTTGGTGGTAGGAATCCCTTCAAGGTGATACACGACAATAACACCCTTTTGTTTGAAGGAGAGATTGATGCTTAGGCACTCTATCAATGGTTTAGCATGCCACACACCTATTTTGACATCAACAACTTCAGTGATATAGAGAAGATCAAACTCAAAGCCATGTATATATCCTTCACTATTAATCCTTACTGAGAGGCACACAATCAATGATGTGATGATCATGGTGAGTCCATCACTATGTGGGGCAACATTCTAAAGGGGATGCATAACAAGTTTTATCCATTGAGTATCAAGAGGATCATTATATGAGGTGGCAACAACTGTACCAATGATGTGAAGACTTATTTATTCACGACCTCATACAAGTAATATTTACTATGGTAGGAATCTTTTGGTCTTTTTATCTCTCAATGTTTTGAACCTTCCATGCCAAGTTCATTTTTAGGAGTTTCATTCACTCATTTCAAATCAGAGGGAGCAAAGGATATATATATAAAATGCATATTCATAATGGTGTCAACTTGTTAGAGGTTAGTCCATGAAGAACATTTGACAATCTTGAATGATAATTAAATGTTGGATTTGCCATAGATTTTTGGATAACTACACAAATGAGTTTCATAAAACCATGACTTATTTGGACATTAGAAATATGGAAATGAATCTTGTTATAATATGCCAACCCACACTGCAACCAATATATCAATAACAAACTTGAAATATTGATCATGGACACACTTGGGGATGTAGATAGGTTTACACAATAGATTGATAAAAGGTATAACTTAAACAATGTACCAACTCTTTTGGCGACAAGCGAAACCGACAACCCATGCTAACTATTGTGACACAATGTGAAAGAAGGTGTTGGCTAGCTATTTCTAGGGAAACGCTTCAAAACCATATGCACAACCTACCCTTTGATTATGAAAATGATCATTATGTAATTAGCATCTCAACACTCTCATGAGGTTGAGTCGAGGAGAAGGATGGAAGACAACCCACACATTTATAATGCCTAAAGGGCCTCTTATTTTGATTCCCTTATGAAAATAATACCATGATATTAGAGTAACGAGGAGGTTTTTTTATTGGCTAATCTTATAATAAGTCATCCTTCAAGCATTTTATTGTATTCAGATTTTTAGGAATTTCTCTCTTTTGAGTTTTTTAAATCCATTTTTCTTGTTTTAAACAATATATCGAAGAAAAAACAAAGTGAAAAAATAAAGATAATAATAAACAGAAAATTAAGACCAGAAAGAGCATTAAAGTTATGTCCTTCCAACTAAATTGTGTTTTAAAGTTTTGGAAGGTAGTTGGGCTATTAGGGATTCCAACTAAAAAATAGTTAAATAAAATTTTATGATTTTATAGTCAGTATATGAAGCAATATCAAGTCATGAGTGAAATAGGAATTATAAGATGGGAGAATCATACACGGACTTAAGTCACATAGGCCCACCACACCAGTCCAATTTTGTGCACATGTAAGCTACTATGAGATATGGCCTCCTCAAGCTCTTTCTGAAATAGCCATAAACCCTCTTATTACTCCTTATGTCACCCCTTATTTGTCCAATATAAAAGTCGTAAATGTGCATATTCTTTTTTTTTGTAAGTTAGACGATCCTTCTATTGCCAAAAAAAAGATTTAGAGAGAAAACAAAGCCCTCCCAATAGAGGGAAAACATGCTTGAAAATTCGAGTAGCAGTCTCCCTCGAAAGGAAACGAGACTGAACCATAAAGTTTGGGAATTCTTAATAAGTCTTAAAACAGAATTATCCATACTATCTGAGTTTGATAAGCAGTCTTAAAACAGGAAAAAAACTAGGAATAAACAGCAAAAACATGGTGCAAAGACCATAAGCTCATTACTTAGGAGTCCCGCTGGTTGAGCCTGTCTCGAAGCTCAGGCCCAAATGTTTTCCAATTTCAATTTGGTTGCTCAGAATGCGTTGTAGGAGCAGCAACATCTCATCCTGCTGGAGCAGGATTTCACCTTGCTGCTCATCTTTCTCCACTGAGCGACCCAGGATCATCTTCTGCGACCAATGCAGATCTAGAGACTTCTGATAGAGAGTGAGGCGGCCCCGAGAGGATCCAGGGTCAGGAACAAGGTCCCTAAATTCCTTTTTTATCTCATCCTCCTCAGTGCAAATTCTATCCACGTCTGTCTCATACTCTGCACACTGAATTCTCTCTTGGACAGACTTAGGAATTTCCTTCTTGAATCTCCTGCACTTATCCACCAACTGCTACTGAAACCGAATGGGAGAAGTCATGGTTTCCTTCAGGCAGAACTCGGGCAAGGTTGAGGCACGATGGGGGTTCTTCCTGGGAGGCATAGCTACCAAGGGAAGGGAAAAGGCAGTCACCATAGCAGAGGGGCTAGAGAGGCCAAGAAAACAACCACAAGCTTTAACCACAAGCAGGAGGAAAGAGACAGGGGAAAACAGAGGTTCACAGGTGCATACACCCCAGTAAGTATCCCCCACAGCTACAGTCAAATTGGCTGTAAGAAATTCCCACCAGCCTAGGGGAGGCAGCGAAAGGCCGAACCCAAAGAAGGTAAAAAGACAAAAAAATCAGAGCAAAGCCAAACTTGGTGATCACTGAGCATGAATCCGGGTTCTTGCTGATCAATTTAAGTTCCAACCACGGTCTTCAGAATTACAAGAACGATGAAGGATTTCAAGAATGAGTCCCAGTCCCTTTTGCAACACTTCATAACACTGGCCAAAGTCCAATAATGATTGTTAATGCAGGAGATTTAGTAATCTCACCGCCATTCCTCCTCTGTCCTGAGAGTGAGCATCCCACGCTTGGCCATTATACGCCATTTACATCGACTAGAGTGAGCCATCAAACTTCTACCATGGTAGAACAATACCTGAGCATTGGATAAAAGACAGCCTGCAAGAGGCATGATTATCATCGGGCCAAGGGTGATGAGGTGTGAGCACGAGGGTTTGGGATTCCAACCACATGCTCCTCCTTATCCCACTCATCAATTCCATTATCCACCAGCTGTGGGGAAGGGCAGTCCTGATCTCTGATGCTCTGAAGCTGATCCTTGAGGGGTTGGAGGTTGAACTGCGTGCACTCGTGGTCAATAGTTTTAGAAGCAACATCTGCTCCATGATTAGCCAGGTGATCGGCTAGTTTATTACCCTTTCTTCTTAAGTGGCTTGCTTGGAGGACCTGGAAGTAAGGGAGAGCATCACGAAGATTTTCCTTTAACCAATCCAAGTGCCAATGTTTTGAAAGCTTGCTCAACGGGGTACCCGTAGAAAGTTTTAGAACAATGTTTATAATTATCTGGGAATCGCCTTCCACCACTAGAGACTTCCAGCCATGACACCTAGCTGTATGAAGGCCAATAATGAACGCTCCTAAATGTGCATATTCACACAACACCTTTCAAAGTCTACATAATTGGCCAATGTTGTATTCTTACCATTAGAGAATGCGGTAACATAAACCCCCCTCAAAAAATACCTCATAACATTGCGCAATGCCATGAAAACACATTACTTTGCCCTATGAATCCATGTAATGTTTTTCATCATGCATGAGTCATGAGAAACCAAACAACTAAGCATGTCAAAGTGGCATTTGATGGATATGCCTTGATTCAAGTAGTCATGGATACATTTGGGAATTTTATCCATACTATTAGCCACAAAAGCAGGTAATCAAACATGATTTCATCATCGATGACACTAGGCCCAAAACAGAACCATGCAAAATATGCTAACAAATTCACCAAATAGAGTTTGATGATCATACACCAACACTTCCTCACATTGCAATTTTACAAATTTGGGATTTGAACAACACTATATTAGTAAACAAATGAATACTCCATTTACAAAATAAACCTGCATATATCATGTTGATAAAGAGATCATTAGACTGCTAATAAAATCAAGTTTATTGTTCTGTCCATCTATCTAAAAGAAACCTGGGAATTTATCTTCATAATTTCTTCATTCAAAGTGAATTTACAGTAACAGGTTGTCAAATTGAAATTCCCACTATAATCACTTGTTAATAATGCTCTAAAACATGGTTCTTGTTGATCAAAACATCATCATAGCAATGCTACTTTGTTTTTATCCTCCATTTATGAACTTTAAGATTGCTACCAACATGGAACTTGTGTAGCCTAGAATAGATTTGGCATACTTAAATTGTTGAGGAGACCCTTCAATCAAACTTATATTAACGGGAAAACAAAGTGCACCATAAACAAATTATTTGGGCATTCAATAAATTTTTATTAATAACATATCAAACTTAAAATCATGCCATCCAAACAATCCATTTAGCTATTTCGTTTCCTCATGTATGCCAAAGAAAGAAAGATCAAGGACCATCCAAATGAGGAAACTTTCATCCCATAAGACATCTACATCAATGCAATTTTTTTCCAAATTTTTGGGATATGGAAGGACTTGCGATTACTTGTAAAGAAAAGAGGCATTATTGCCTCAAAAATATGTAGCGAATAATCAACATTGTTTTGGATTAAAATTCAGCAGTATATATATCTTGACAGATGTATAGTAAAGCCCCAAATTTCTTAGATAACCACAAATTCAAGAGACAAATCTTCCTTTAATTGGATACAATGTGCCTGCAATAAGTGATTTCACATAGATATTGAGTGTAGATAAGATGGTCATTTGATATTGGTCATGAAATCATGCTTTTATAAAATATTTAAACCTCTAGGAAACATTGCAACTAAGAATAACAAAAAAAGGACATTAGTGAGGTTTTTTTTAGGTCTTCAGGGATGGGAAGACATAGTGGAAAGCAAAATAAATCCATCCATGGGTAACGACGATCAAACCCACAATGCTTTGAGATTCACTAGGAATGGTGGAAAATTTTAGTTCAGAAAACAAATATTTGATAGCATGTCAATGAATGCATGGACCTACATTTACCAACCACATGTATTGGAGTCAAGAGATGAAAGCCACGATAAATTGAAATGGAAATACAGAAGGAATGAATTGCATTGTTTATCCTCATCTATCACTAAAAGATATGATTAGAATACTAACCCAAGGCGACTTAGGCATGGAGATGAAATTGCCTTTGATTTAAATACCCAAAATCTCCATGGATGAACCTACATGTGCTTCTCTGGTAACTCTTTTAACATATTACTTAAAAAATCCCATTCACAATAACCTTTTAGGTTGAGGGCAAAGAGAAAACAAAACCTTGAAGGAAAAATCATCATGCAAGGAACCCTAAGCATTTTTCCTTCTTGACGTTCTCAACATCCCATAATCCATTGGGTCATATGATCTCAGAGTCAATTAACTAATCTCTAAAATGTTAATGCACAATTATAGTTATATAAATTTAGAGATAATACCAAACATTGCCCAATCAATTTGCAAAGCATTATATTAGGCATCCTTCCTCCACCTTTTAATATTGAACCTTGTACAAACAACCAAATACCGAATACTTCTAGACTTGAATTACACAATTCTGTCATTTATATTAGATGCAAGGAATACCTTCAAACCTTCCATATGATGATGTTTCAATCCTTTAGCGATCAAACTTTTTTCATATATTCATTGTCATTGGTTTAGTTGTCATTTGATGAGCTAAATAACAAGTGCAAAGATACCAATCCATGTATCTCATATAAGTACCCATTAATTGGTGTTTGACACAACCACAACTACAAAAGCATCAAGTGAAGGCTATCATAAGATCATGCAAAATTAAGAAAAAAACAAGCATCGTGAAGCATCAAGTCATAACCCATGCAACACTATCCTTAGTTATATCCATTTGCAACAACATCAAGTGTGTTATATTTTGGGGTTCCTTTAAAAGTGTTTACACCATGTTTGTGGATGATACATGAGATGTGGGGTGCACGGTATATGGTTAGCCCTTGATGTTTTGTGATGGACTTCCACATTAGGGTTTCCTTACTCAAATTGAGTTGCTAGATCTTGTATGGATACTTGAATGGCATTCTTCATTGGAGCATTAGAGACCTATGGAGCTTGGTGACTTCTTCATATAGTCTAATCGTGGAGGGAGGTTGTATGATGCCTTACATTGGAGGAATTGAAATGGAAATTATGTAGGAGGGTATTGAGCCCTAGACAACATGGAGTTACTTTGTTACTTTCATGGAGGCTTACACTTGACTTGAGGACACTTGGGTTGAGAGAATTGACCTATAGGTGTGATGGTCCTTAAGGAGGCACATGACCTTGGAGATGCATTAGAGCTTTGGATTCATGGAAGAGGAGAATTGGACCTTGGGGACTACCACTCAGGCCTTGAATCCTCTCTTATTGATCATCGTCACCTTGGAACTTAACATGTGTCACTTGGAGTAGAGCGCTTCGCATGTGTGGACCTACTTGTGCCTTGTAGGTTTATTGCAATGGACTAGATCCACTTATCATTTTAGATATTCCTCACCTCTCGTAGGGAAACAATGGGATAGCGCCACTGTTAGATTCCATTTAGGGAGAATAGGAAAAAACCAACTAAGACAAGAAGATAGGCATTAAACACACTTTCTCATTAATCAAATGTACATATTTATACAATGAGATGACCCTTGGTTTCATATTCCAAGGAGTCTCTTGGAATCCTCATGACCTTTCCTATTCACCTATGACACTTAACATGAATAGTTTCCTAACCCTAAGGATTAGGTTTCCAATAAAGAGTAAATTCGAATTTGAGGATAAGTGGTAAAATTTTGCATTCTTATAATCTTCAAATATGCCTGTAAACATCACCAAATTCACTCAACTTCCAAATTTAAGTGAAAACATGTTATTTCTCTAATATTTAATCATAAACTCACTGAAAATACTAAAATAATGCATGGGAAAATAATAAGTCTAATTCCACATATAAACATTAAAATGGAGTGGAGAACGGTTACGAGAAAGCGGAAAATGGTTAAAAATCAAGGAAAACATGTGAATAAATGATAAAAAGGATGGTAATTTGGTGACTCAACGGTAGGTCTATGAAGTTATTTGTGGCTCCTCCATCTACCAATACTGAAACCCTTTGTCCTTGTACAGCTCCTTGGCATCGAATAGTGTGGAAACGAGGCACTCCTGAAAGCATTGCTAGTCTCCCTTTGTCAGGTAATGGATGATCTTCTTCTTGTTTCTCTTCTTCTGATGTGGAATATCCCTCTTCTTGGGCTGAAATATTTCCTCCTTCCTCCATACCCCTTCATACTCATCATGAGAACATACTTCAATAAATTGTGCCTTTCCCTTACCACATTTATGCCCTGGTACCCATGGTTGGAAGCATGTGTAACATAGTTTCTTCCTTCTGAGTTCTTCCCTGCTTGGTCCTTCTTTATTATCCCTTCCAAATGCATCTTCTTGCCATGGCTTCTTTTCAAATCTGAATTGGGAAGGAAAGTTGGGATTGGGAGGATACCTTGTCTTGGGTAGCACATTTTGTAGATCTCTTGCCAAGTTCATGGCATCTTTCAATGAAGTAGGTTTGTGGGCCTTAACCAAACCCTTCAAAGGTTCAACCAAAATTTCAATAAAGAGAAATACTAATCTGACCATAGATATATCAGCCACCTTAACTGATAATTTTTGAAATTCTAACATGTATTCATCTGGTGTTCCATTTTGCTTCAACTATGCTAGTTCTTTGAAAGGCATTTCTGGGTCTTTTTGCTCAAATATTTCCAATACCCTGTTAACAAATTCTTCATATGTTGTAATCTGATCATGTCCCAAGTTTTTAATTCCATGGAACCACCAATCATTGGCATCTCCCTCAAGATGCAAAATAGCCATTTTTAGAGCATCCCCTTCAAGCATTGGATTCAACTAAAAATACACATCTAATTTTTGTATCCAAGTATTTGCAGAACTTTGAGATGAGCCATCAAAAGTAGGAAGTGGAATTTTATTATTGCATAATTCAATTCTTTATTTTAAAGGTGTCTTATTACCTCCCCTCATTTTGAGCTTGTTTGCAACAATAAAGTATTGACCAAATGGTAGGGTTATTCTACAATCTTCACTCAACTGCTGCCATTCTATTATAACTTCATGCATATCATATTGGGTGTTAGGATATTCTTTGGAATCAATAAATTTAGGTGTAGTAGGCCTTATTGAAATCTGAAATTCATTAGGTCGATTATGAGGCCCTGTATTTGAGAAAATATTTTCACCCATTGGCTTCTTTTCCTCTAAAAGAGAACTACTGCTACCTCCTACTGCCACTTTGCTTCCAATTTGACTAGCCAACAATTCGAACCCTTTCATGATCTGTTTTTTCATGTCATAAAAGAATGGTTTCATGATTTTAATAAATTCCTCCTTCTCCTCTAAGGTTCCTTTCTCATCTTTACTCATGGTTTCAAAAGATTGTACTTCTTCTCTTTCACCAAAAATACTTTTAGTTTCAATTTCTAAGGGTGGGGGCTTATTTTTCTGACTTCTTGTCCTCATGAATGTTCATACACATCAGGTTCAATTACCATGCTTTGATACCACTTGTAGTGTCCCTTTTTTATAAATTTGGAAAAATTGCACTTTTTGGCCAATTCGACCCTTAGACTAGTTATGACTCCAATGCTCCCAAATGGCTCCAAATGGTTCCAAATTGGGTTTGAAGGTATTTTCAAGGTATTAAGACATAAAAATGATTCTTATGGATGCTTGGAAACTCTCAAAATACTTTTTCAACATTCATTTACAATCAGGGAAAAATAGGGAATTTTACTAGTCAATTCTAGGTTCAAAACCCCCAAGGGTAGGGGATAAAAATGGATTTTCAAATGCAGTAATACCCTCCCAAATTTAAGAAAAGAGACATGGAATTGTTAAAGGACTTAAATGGGCTCCAAAATGCATCATCAATCAGTTTCTAAAGGCTTCTTCAACTCCCATAAATCAAAGGTTTGTGGACATGTCTTCACCTAGGGGGAAATGATAAGAAAACTTCACCATTTGCTATGAAATTCGAGATTTATGTTCCAAATGATTAGGTAATGTATATGAAACTTATTCAGGACATTAATGACTCTCCATACATCATAAAAATTACATATATGAACTGATACAAGTCGAAATAAAGCAACTTCAAGCTTTCATAACAAGATATAGGGAAAATGGCACCATTTAGACATTGTTTGGTATTTTGACATAGTTTCACTTGGAATTTCGAACTGAGGATATCCTTAGAAGAAAATAAAGAGTAAATAAATCATATTACAAATAAATGGGGCCACAATAGCTATCCCAAATATATCATCATCTCACCAAGTGCGCCCTTCCTCCAAGAGCCAAAATATGAAGAGAAAAGTGAGAAAGGTGTGGAAACAAGTTGAATAAGAGAATGTCACGAACAGCCTTGTAGTTTCAACCTGAAACAAATGAATCCATTGTAGATCCAAATGAAAGTTCTGAATGGCCTCTCCAATTTCCAATTAGGATGGGAATCTTTCACCTTCGAAATTGGTACTAAGGCAAGTAGAGTAAACACTCCACAAGCATGGACAAGCTATGCTCTCCAATATGAAAAATGAGAAATGATCAAAAGCTACTCTCCTTATTTGTTCTTGTCTTTTATAAACTTCTCAAGTCCTCCATGGGTCTATTCCTTCCAAAATACTCATGCCAACTCAAGTTGGGAAGAGATTCCAATGTGTGCCACTTGTCCAACAATTCCTAGTCTCCATCTTCCCTCAATTTGAATGGGTGTCTCTTTGGTTGCCCTAACTCCCTTGTGCACCTTCTTGGAGGCTATTTTTAACCCTAAAATGTCATATATGTCATATGTCAGCATTCAAGTCTGATTTGTGTCATAAGTGTCATAGCATCTTCATCATTGTTGTCATAGAAGCTAGAGAATCTAGCCCAAGTGTCTCAATATCTCTCAAATGCCTCTTCCTCTTCCATGGGAGTTACTCTTCCACTCCAATTTGACCTTCATTGATTCATGCCAAGTATATTGAACTTCCAACTCCCTAAGATAATTAGACTCCACCTTGGATTCGAATGGGTGAGAATAGAATTCCATGTGGCATGAGGAATATAGCTTTGTGTGGGTCCCACACCACCAATGTCTCTCCATGACCAAGTGCCACCTTATTTTCCTATCATAAATATTTATTTAACCCCTTTTAATATATTTATGTCAATATAATTTCCATTTAGGGTTTTATAGTCTCCTTATTCCAAATCTAATGTTTCCAACCCAACCTAGGAAACTAGTAGATTGGTGGAATTTTCTCTTTTGAGATTTATTTGAATGGGGACATTACAGTCTTCATGGTTTGGTAATTTCTAGCACTTTTATGTCATGTTGATTTGACATATGTTAATGTTGAAATTGTTGAGGAATTTAACATGTATATTGAAGTTAATATGACTACTTAAAATCATCATTAATTGAAGTGATTTCAGATCTGATTTATGCATGACAATATTACCCTAAAGGGTTGAAACTTGTTGGCATATATTTGGTATCTTCACTCTTGGATTGCTTGGTTTATTGGGGTTGATGTGAAGTGAGATATTGTCTATTGTTTGTTGTTGTAATTTTTATTTTTATTCAGTGCATTCCTAAGGATGATAATTCATAAGGATTAGATCCATGGAACCTCTAAAGACATGAAATTTTTTAATTTGCAAATGAAACCTCAATTCATGAAATTTCTACAAGTTCTACCATTGGGACTATCTAGCTACACTTATTTTACTACCATCATTGTTAGATCGGACATGCAATGTACAAAATGTTAAGGACCTAGTGTGTTGGGGGGCCTTGGATTCAACCACTGAGAGTTTGAGATGACAAATGGAAATATCCAAATTCAAACTATCTGTTGGAACATTTAAAAAACCCACTATGTCATTCTAGACTTAGGATAAATTAATTAATCATTTATGATTAATTTCCTGAGTTTTGACTAGGTAAAATAGACCAGTTTTGTCTTTTAGTGGACCAAATGCCATCCTAACTCACCAAAACGAATTTGGATGGATTCTGGAATGAATCTAGTTCCTAGCAATTGAAAATCTCATACTATCGGGTTACAAGTTGTCCATTTTTTAAGAGAGGGGATAGTGGCAAAAAAATATTTTAAGCAGAAATACCAATACTTTGTGATTCCAAAACAATGACTAAACAAATTGGTCAACACTACCTAGGAAAACGTTGAATCCATAAAAAAATAAAATATACATTAGTAAGTGGTGTGACACACATAAGATCTCTAATCACAATAGTAATCAATGACATGTGTGTAAGAACTCATGGTTCCCCAACACTAGAAATCTCCTTTTTTTCTACAAAATTATGAATTTAGATCCTCGATTTTGGTTTTAAAATAACCCCTCTTCAATGTCCACTATGTAACTTGGGGGTTTTAAAGAGTCTAGATATATAGAAAGATTACCTCTTGAAATCACTAGTGTGGTTCAGAGGGAAACCTTTTCACTTCATTCTAGATAATGAATTTGGAAAAACCTAATCATGACGAACACATTGAAATCCTTCCACTGGACTACCATTATTAATCCACAACCCTGCATTATTGCTTGAATGCATCAATGCACATAGTTGCACATCAAAGACCAATGTAGGCTCTAGTATGCAATCTTCGCATTTCAAGATGATGTATTGTACATGATGTAGCATCATTGTACATATACGATGAACCATTAGGTCAAGCATTCCTATGGGAGTGACCATAAAAGGTGTTCCTCACCATTGAGGGTCACCATTACAAAATCCTGAAATTCCTCTAAAGATCGGCATTGCAACTTGTGTAAAGAGATACAAGACTATTGATTATGTACAAAAATTTAGTTTGATGATATTTTGAGTTTAACCATAACCTTATAGTATTTTAATCTTGAAAAAATGATTGAAACACATGGATCTGTAGTCGATATTGACCTAACATTCAATACATTGACACTTTATGATTAAGGAATTGTTAGGAACACATGACACACTTACCACAAGACCACAAAAGATATTTACCAAAGTTTTTTTTCTTTCCCTCCAAAAATATTTACCCTTATGGCTGACATCATTATCTTGAATCCTATTGGTTCTTATAAAGTTGATTTTGATAGTACCTTTTTTATTTCAAGGCACTTATTTTACCTCAAAATTCCTCTAATAGTGAGTATTGTTTCCCTCCAATTTTTGTGTTTGAATGGAATTCTTGTAGTTAATATTGTGATATAAATGCATACACAATTCTTTGTTATTTATGTGATGTCATAATATCTGTGTTATTGTCCCACAACCAACTATTGTTTGTTGTTTAGATTACAACCTAGCTAGATCATCGGGTTTTGCTCCAATGCACAAAATCCCTAAAATGATGCTTATCAAACCTTTTTCCTAAATGTATTGGGCCTTTGGGAAATTTGTTTCTTTTCAATTGCACAACATTCTAGCTTATTGCTTTAAGATTGCATCCCATGTTTTTGTCCAATTATAGATTTACTTACTAAACTAGTGAGAAAATTGAGTATCTAGGAATCATTTTAAGACATGTTCCATTGATTTGCATTGTCTAAATTGTTGGTATATATATACTTTGAATGCAAATTTAGAAATTGGGGACAAACAGTAAGACTAAAAGTTGGTTTAAGAGACAATGAATGAATTAACATGCTTATTTTGTTCTCTGGGAATGGAAGAAATATAAAAACACATTGAATAGTTCAATTGAATCCCAAACAACATTCTTGTATCTCTTCAGTTTCTCATTTATAAACAAGCATAAATTTCTAGCCTATTGTACAATCAAATAAAAATCCCCATACACATTTTTATCCCCTTCGTTTTCGCCAAGTGAAGGGGATAAAAAACAATTAATCATACTTAGCTACATTATTTATACAATCTAATTCAAGGAAAATGAGTGATTCTAGATCTCTAGGATGGTTTATTAAATATTGGCCATTGAGAGATCCTTCTTTCATTGAAAATAAAATGGCCGCCACTATTTTTTTGAACAATGGGCATGAAAGACACCTCGCCCCATGGCTCAATATTCATCACTATTGATTTGATTGTCCCTCCTCCATATGGATTTGAAACCAAGGCCTCTTCTTTAGCTGGCCTAATTCACTATTTAAAATAAGGCATCATCATGTAAACTTTTTGTTCATTGGGCCCAATGTCACATAGCACTAGTATATTTATTTGTGCACATGCTAGTAGGAATCGCTAAATGCCTTTGACAATTTTATATCTATTAGACCTTGAGGGCCTTTTGACACCATGGTGACTCTTCGACCTGTGTTGGTGTTCCTCGCGTATTTCCTTTATTCCACTGAGAATATATTTGGGTCAATTCCTTCATGCATGGGGTCACCAACGATATATGTCTAACACCATAGATTCAAACAATCAATGGGATTTTTTGAATATCAAACTAAACTAACACAAATCCTAATTTTGAAATATATATAAAAAAACTAGTACTAGTGCAACAAAAATATCTTAAAGAAATTAGTGAAGAGGAGCACAACCCTAGAGAGATAAATAACCCGAGTACAAGTGCACTAGAAAGAGAGAAACACATGAACAAAAGAGAGTGCAACACTTCAGGGTGCCCTTAGGTAAATCACTTTGAAAAAATATCAATAAGAATCCCCTTCAATGAACATTAAAATGAAGGTGCCCTTAGGTAAATCACTTTGAAGGAGCATGGTAATTTCCCCAGGATAGTTTATGAGCCTAGATTGAAAAGGTGTTTTAACTAAGCCGAAAGATGATAAATGATATGGTATAGGGTCAATTGTGATCGAAAGTGAATCTTACACCATTCCTAACACCCCTCCTTAAGGTGACGAGGAAGCCATGGAGTAAAATCATGAATGCCAATGGAAATGGGTTTATAATTATCCAACACAATATAAATTCAATTATGGCCACAAAGTAGAGTGAGCATATGAATACCCAACTCAATATAGGTTGATTAAAATTGAAATACAAATGAGTTTGGGCTTATGAATACCCAACCCAAATTAATATAGGGTTAGTGGTGTTCAAGTTGCAAATACAAGTGGGTTTATGAAGACCCAACTCAATATAATGATGGTCATGGTTGAAGTTGAATATGACAACGCAATTGCCAAGATGCCCTCTTTATTTGAATGAGAGCCATAGAGAGAAGATATTTCATCACAAAATTCATATTCCCCCGTTAATGTTGAATAGGGGACACATAGAAAAAATATTACACATTATCCCCCCTAAACATGATTTCTTTCTCCCATACGAACACAATTCCTCAAGTTGGTGAAGATGGCCTTTGGTGGAGGTATATAAGAAGACACTTGTGCAGGGTAGGATCTATATGAGTCATCAATCAGGTCCTTGTCATTTACATATGTTTATGTATTTATTATAGGAAGAAGGATTGAGGAAACACTTGAGAGAATATAATAGTATGAAGAAGAAAGATCCATTGAAACATGTTAGTCTAGTGAAGATATAAGATTGGCACATGCTATCCTAAGAATGGGGTTGTTGAATGTAGTGCATCTAGAATGGACCATCATAGTTTGAAAGAGAGATCCATTGGTATATGTTGACAATCATCTATCGCCGAATCATCTATAATAAGCAATGGAAAATCCCATGTGGACCATGAATAGTAACTACATGAAAGATAGTCTTTGTGCCTTCCATCAACTCGTGAGTGGAAGGATAATATAGAAAATACCATGGAATTTGGACCCATGTACTAGATGAAATGCAATATCGATGGAGTCATGTATTGAATGTCAAGAGGAAGGAATTTATTCATGTGCATCCACAAACTCTTGCTTCAAAGGAGGATAGTGATTTGATCTTCTCAAATATCATAATTAGCTCCATTTAATTGGGAAAACATTGAATGTGAGTTCATGAATTCAACAACAACAAAATGTTTTCCCCTTTATAAACCCAAGAGAATGAAATAACTTCTTTCGAACAAATATACAATGTCGTATCCTTGAAGAAGGGTTTAAACCCTACATAAATCCATAGAAAAGAAGGCATTGGACTCGATGGAGAGTTTAAACCCTAGAAAGGAGGTATTGGTATTGAAGGAGGAACTAAGCGCTGGGAAAACCCCTAGAAACAATGAAAAATTGATCATCACGGTCAGAAAGAAAACCTAAGCAACGTCACTAGCCAAAATTATTTTGATCAACAACTAAATTGGCTATGGAAGGTTCACATCCACTATAATACAATGTTAATATTCACAAGAAATTTGAACAAAACCAACAGAAACCCTAGTTCTACATTAAGAGAAGATAAACCAATGCTAGCATAACCTAACACTTGAAGGTAAATCAATGAAGATGGGCGCAACCCTAGAGAGTGGAATAACCCAACTAGTACAAGTGCACTAAAAAGAGAAAGAAACCAATGGACAAAATAGAGCGGAAAACTTGAGGGTGCCATTAAGCAAATCACTTTGATAAAATACAAATAAGAATTGATTTGAATGAATATTACAAATGAGTGTTGGTGTATGGATGCAACTCAAGTGGTGGGGTGCTTTCCCCAAGAGGTTTTACGAGCCTATATAGACTAGGCCAACCTTAACCATACCAAAATATAATAAATAATGCAATACAAAATCAGCCATGTCTGAAAGTGAAGATTACATTATTCTCAACATGGTTACAGTGAAGAGTTTTCCCAACATCCCTTAAACCCCTTGTAGTGCAATGTGGTTTTTCAATTTCAATACCATATGACAACCCTTAAGGATTGTGGGATTTTGATGGGTACTTCACCCATCCACCATAAAAATACCTTGCAATGCAATAGAGATTATTGATTAACCTCTTTATGAACCATTTCCATGTTACCCACCTTCTACCCTTTCTCCTGTCCATCCTTTTGAAGTCTGGCATCGAGACTCCTTAGAAATCGAACTCCCAATTATTTTGGGCATCATAAATTCCACCTTTATCACATTAGCCAACAACACATCCACTAACTTGGACCAAATATTGTAGGAATTCAATGATATTAAACACATTCTCTTCGGACCCATTAACCTTCACGAAATCAACATTAATGGATGAAATTTGTTACGCTCTCATGTTTCATCCCCAAAGGAGAAGCATGGTTCAATGATGCATGTAGTGATTAGGGTCCAAAAGGAAGCGTGACCCTGTAGGCACTAACAAGTCTTAATGCCAATCCGTTGGTTTTTCACTCAAAATGGACTTTGGTCCATTGTTCTATGAGACCCAAAGATGTATTGGCTTGTACAACTAGTGGATGATTGGCATATCAAGAAGGATTAAAGATCATCTTTGCCCATATCAACCCTTTTTTGCACCCTCAATGGGAATTAGGATGTTGATTTTTTCAAAACATCATATCTAAATTACTAGGGTGTACCAAATCAAGTATAGATGTTTTAGGATCATCCAAGGTAAGAAGAGAATGTCCATTCGAAGAAACCAAAAGGGATCAACGAGACCAAAGAACGATCTAGGAAAAGAGGCTAACCAAGAAAAATCTACCAATGCAAGTAATATGCCTAAAAAAGATGAGAGATTTCATGGTCAACTTCAATTGTTTAGTGTATGAATGTACCAAGTATGAAATCCACACAATATAGAGGCCCTAGGGACCTTTGGCCACTGGCATAGATTTCTATAAGGCCAACCAAATAAGTTTTTATCACTTCTAGCAGCACGACCATATCCAACCACTAAAACCATTCGCATGGTTCTTCAATAACTCAATATATGGAGGCCATATTTTTTGATATGGTAGCAATATAATAAATGCAATGATATTCTTTCTAATAGGTTTTTCATGCGCTATGGTATGTTGCAACAAAGGTTGAGATAGGACCTACATCCAAAAAAAATGACTAGTCACTCTAAGCCACTCACAATTGAGGTCTTCTCTTAGATTTGGCCCTAAAAATATTAATCTTGGCTAAGATTTGAAGGTCTCCTCTCAGGATTGACTTTCCAAAAATATTCTCTTACTTCATATCCTCGTTGGTGTATAATGTTTTAGATTTCCAAGAATGAGTTTGAAGGAGTGACCACAACTAAGGATTTGTTAACTCCTCAAGTTTGATATTGTATTATAAAGATTAGATAATATAACTCTATGTGTTATAGAGTAAATATTTAAATTATAAACCAATATGTTCGAGTAATGGGTAGAAGAACCATTTATATATAATGTGAGAGGTGATATTTCTATCACACCCTAATCCTTAATACAAAAATAATATTAATATATTGATGACAACATTACTTGACATAAAATAAATATTATTTAAACACTAACAATTGTCACCCCACCTTGAAACCAAAGGAGTTAACACTTTAAATATTGGACACCTACACCCTAATTATTTTACTCAACCATTCCAAATGCAAAGGGTTCCTCAATTCTTGTTTTGTCTTAGCTTATAAAAGTGAACACACCAACCTCCTTGGCCTCCGTTAGTGTTCATCTGTTCTTGAAAGAAGCCATCTAGGTTTGTTAGAAATTTAACATAATACTTCAAGTTTCTTCAATCCATCAACATAGGTGATCCAATATTTATATGCTATTCTAAAAATAAATTATGGCATCTCTTTGTTATGAAATCTATTTGGAGCAACTCAATTGCAAGGCATATTTAGAGGCATTTTCCTCCCCAATGTAAAATAGTTGTTTAATGTATATTAGGTAGATCATTATGCTCTCACCACATTGATCAATCGAAGTTTTAACAAGGAAGAATGTAATGATTGATATATTATCTAGGAAAGTTAGTAGTAGAAAAAGTGACCCCATATTTATATTTTACTCTACAAATAAATTATGACATATCCTTGGGGCAACTCAATTTCAAGGGATATTTAGAAGCATTCTCCTCCCTAATGTGGAATATTTTTTAAATGTATATTAGGTAGATCATTATGCTCTCACCACATTGATCACCCAAATTTCTATTAAGGGAGAATGCAATAATTGATATCTTCTATAGAAAATTTGGGAGTAGTAGAAAAGTTGGGCGTAGTGGTCATTAAAGAAAAACAAACTCTTTTCGTTTTGAAATATTACTTTCTCAACTGACTTGTTAGAAAATGAAAATGTATTCAACTAAGCCAATTTATTAGTAATTTTGGCATTCCCTTTAGGGTGAATCACCATAGTGGATAGAATGTTGGCATTGGTACATATATATCACTCTTATCCCTTTCCTTCAATAACGGGTTATAAGAACTTAAAGATGTCCATTAGGCAATTTTTGGGTGAAATGCGGAACAAAGAGAGGTCTCCTACTAATATCACGAGACATATGTAAAATACCTAAAGGGTTGGAGGGCTTGGTTTGATTGATATCCTATCTCAAGGGGAATTGTTGAAAGTTACATGAGTTGTAAAAGTTATGAGTGGGAAGGCTACATAACAAGGTCTTGTTCACCATTGATTAGAGACTACTATTTCTCTCTATGATGACATAAAATGTCATTGCCAATATGTGATGTTGATGCTTTGACAATTTGGGGGTCCTTCATTCTAAAGAGGATATAGCGAGCATGGAAACTATAGTGTCTAAGGAGACATTTTGGGACTTCAGTAGTCCAAGAAGGGAATGGAATTCAACAACAAGGGATATATGGAACCTTCCCTTTGGTGTAGGATATATGGATTTGATTCTTTATTTTACAAGAAAGAAGGTAGCTAAGAAGGCTTTCCACATCTAGGAAGCATTATGGGATAAAGCAAGGAGAAGAATATTGAGTTGGAAAGGTATTAATCATGCAAAGAGATTTTCAACTATTGACAAATAAGCTTTTCTAGACTTTACAAGGTTATTCCATAATCTTGTCTATTCAAGATTTGCTTGGAGGAGATGAAAGTAGGCCCTATGACAAGCATGTTATGTATGATAAATTAAAGATCCATATAAAATAATCCAATCCCCAATTTACGACATGGATTGAAAAGCAAGCCATAGAAGAGGCTTCCAATTAAATTAATTCATAAACAAGGGACTTATAACCCACTCGCTTCATAAACACAGATCCTCTACATAAATGTATTTTTTCATTGCAATCTCTAATCAAGATTGGTTATATGGCTTGTTCTTGGATGTAACATGCACACAAGCAAATAGTTGATAATGCCAATAATAATCAGGACTTTGAGTTGGTTTCACTATTTTCTATCACTTGGAAGGCATACAAGAATTGGTCATGCTTATGCTTTAAGGCTTGGTTCTTTCATGCTTGCAATGGTCCATGTTCAAGTGACAATTGAGTGACAGACTCCATCTCTATATATGCAAAATTTATTTGCTCATTGTTCTCAAACAAACATGAAGGCTTGGTACCTCCAAAGCCAATTTCAATAGTGGGAAAATATTTCCACCTTATCAAGGTTGGAGCAAAACAAACCTTTGCTCAGCTAAATAGGTTGCACTCGAGTTTTTGCACACTCCACCCAATACTGGAGGTTCTCATGAGTCTAATCAAAGCACAATTGTAACTATTTTTCAACTAAGAAACAAGAATAGAATGTGCACTCTCATTGACAACAATGCCTAACTCAATGGTTTATTAACTGAAGACTAGAAATGGGAATATGAATATGCATTTGCTTCTAAAGTATAGTGGTCAAATACCCACACTTTTCTTCTTTTATAACATTCCACCATTATATGGATTACTCCCCATTCAATTTTATAAACAGAAGAATGCCCCACTATAATCAATAGGTAAAATGCATTATTGCCACTATGTTGTCAATTGATGTTTATTGCAATGTATCCCTCCAGCGGTACAAAGTCAATTTAAACATGATTAACTACATTGCTGCAAAAGTAGAAAAGTCACTTCATACAACAAATTAAATAACTCATTTTAATATTAAAGAAAAATAAAACCACCCTCTTCCTTTTAATTGCAATGAATAGGCAACCACAACGAATATTCAACTCAAGGATATCCTCCATAACTATCACTATTACATTTAGAATTAAAAGTATTGAGCATGGTCAATCGGTCAAGTTTGGAACGCTCACAATCCCAAACATTGTCACGTAAAAATAATTTATCAAATAACTTAGATACTAATAGGAAACTCCAATGCTTAATGAGCATGAGATAAAGTAAAATCAAGTGAAAGCATTTGTTTGTAGATACGGTGTTTCAACTATAAAGAATGCACATCATTGGACGAAAGAGAGATGATATTGATTTATTTACATTGTTTAATTCAATTTCCCTATGTTGTCTACAGCCATAGAACCCAAGGCACAAGGAATGGAGGTGTATCGATATCCCAACAACTAGCATACTCAACCAACTTGTACAAGTTGCACAACCTCTACAATCTATTGATGTTGCATGCATATTTCCCAACTGCTCAGCATTTCCCATGGATGCAAACTTTGCCAAAATTAGTTGACAAGAATAAAAACATAGATAAGTGCAACAATGAATTGATAACAACCATGGGTTTCAAATTTGGAAAGGAATGGATGGAGAGGATCTTAAAGTTGCTTGCATTCACCCAATGGAAAATGGTTTGGTTTTCTTAATCAAATTAATAGAAATAAAATTGGTCATTCTTCATTGTCACCATTGACACACTCATAAAAACACATTAAACAAAATAAGAGAAGCATTTCACAGAAAGAAATTGCTCCACAACCATAGTGAAATCCACACAAGGGGACAACATTTCTCTGGAAACCCAAATGGGCATACCAACTTTGAATGGTTGCTCAATATTTATTTTGACAATCTCCATTTATAATGCAACTCATAGCTCTATGACCATCCAACAATTTATACATCGATGGTTTTACACATCCTCGCCTCTTGGCCGACAAAAATCCCTTTGTGAGAGAAAAAATAAGATATGGGTAGAGATGGAGATAAAGGAAAGACTAAAACACTTGACCTTATTTCCCATTCCCAACTCTCCTCTCCTATTTTCATTGGTTTCCTCATTTAATGTTTTTCCTCAATTCTTTTCTTTAAAATATTTAAAACTTGCGTTGTCATTTCCTTTTTATTTGACATTTATTAATTGTCAAATTGCACTTATGTACCAAGACTTACAAACCATTTATTTTGTTCAGATCCATTTAAGATCATAAATATACTAGAGAAGCATTTAAAGACCGAAATGGTTGCTCAACCAAATTGTTGTGGTTAAAGATAGAGTTCACCACTTAGATTTGATAGAGGGTTGTTTGATAGACACAAGAAAAACAAGCATGGGCACTGGGAGTGAAGAGTTTGTTCAATGTTTTGGAAATGGGTTGCAAATCATTTTCTTTGCCCACATCTTCAGTTGAAAGAAGTAATTTTGAAATACATGTGAATGATTTAAAGGTACATTTCCCCTTTACATTTGGATTAGATTCCAACATTCAATACAAAAGTAATTCAAGGTTTAGCCATAAAGATTGAAATGCTTCCACTTTACATTTGGAATAGCTTCCAACATTCTATACGAACATGCAAATCCAAGGTTTAACCATATTAACATTTTTTTTAGACATACGAACTCTCAAACGAAGGCAAATTTGTATGCTCTTTTTCTAGTGGTGTAGTTTCGAAAGCATTTAAAAAAAATAATGTTCTAACTGCTAAATAGCTTCAAATCTTGTTGTGTTTTGGTGCTGAGGGCAACTTAGGGGGAAATCTTCTGCGAGATTAGTCTATCTTTGCCTGCGGTAAGTCAGAATTGTTGAGCTTGTAGAAACTTGGAGTCCTAGGTGAACTTCGGGCTATCTACAGTACCAACCAAGGTAAAAAACAAGTGGGAATGTGATTTATGTCTACAAGTTCCAATTTCTGACCTATTCTCGGTTCTGTCTTATTCCCTATTGGATTTGTCTTCGGTGGTGGTTGCCTTTCTTGTCAAATTGATAGGTTCCTTCTATCTTTTTTGGCACTTTGTTTGTTTTTTCTTTTGGCGGTAAGTTTTTTCAGAATTAGGGTTTCTATCTTTGGCTGCTTCTGGCTAAGTTGATAGAAACATTCCTTTTTTGGCAGAACGATATTTTCTGCCACTGCAGTACTCTCCCGACAGGTGGAGACTTTTGACGGCCTTTTATTTTTTCTAGGGTTAACTTTTTGGGGATTGTGACGGCTAGGTTTTTTGGCCTTTAGCATGGCAAAACATTCTTTGTTCTCACCATTTTTCCCTCCGGTTTCTTCTGCGACGGTGCAGGGCCACAAAAAAAATGTGAATCGAAACCTCCTGGTCTCTCGGGCTTGGGTCCACAGGCAGGCCAAGGTTATTAACGCAAGAGAAGGCCGTTTGCAGTTTTCTGTGGACTGTGATTTTAATCTGGTAAGGATGAAGGCACTGGCCTCTCGTGGTGTTGTGGGCCGTTTGGAATATACTGGTGGTAGTCGAGAAGAATTAGTTTCTTGGGTGAACGAGAACTGGACGCCAATATGTGGTTTGGCTCCATGGGTAAACTTGTTGGTGAATTGATGGATACTCTTCACTTTCCCTGTGGGTGTCAATGTCGATGGAATCCTGAACCAGGTGTGGCTTTTCAAAGATGGATCTTTATGTCTTAAAAAACAGTATGTTGGTTTTGACCCACTTAAGGATTCTCAGCGTATTTTCCATCTGTGGGTGATCTTGCCTGGATTCCCTATTGAATTATGGTCTGAGAACAATTTAATTGGGTTGGCAAACACAGTAGGCAAGTTTATCAGACTTGACAAAAAGACTATGTTCGGGTATGATTGCAGAGTTGCAAGGGTGATGGTTGAATTAGATATGAGGCTAGGGTTACCAACTGAAATCGATTTAAATTGGGGCACTAGGGTTATAAGCTAGCAATTGGATTATTTTAAAATTCCATTTCGCTGCTACAACTGTCGAGAGACTGGACATATTGCTGCAAAATGCCCTTTCACCTTGAAGGAGACTATCTGTGAGCCATCGGCTGGTCCGGATTCTTTGCTTTCTCCTTCAACAAATGGTTCTTTGGAGGTGAAGACATTTACGGGTAAGTCTCTTGAAGAAACCCCTTATAAAGGTATTTCAAAGAATGAATTAATTTTTTATGAGGATATTGAAAACTCATTAAATCAAAGGATTTCTAGAGGGGAGATTGCTTTAAATCTTTCTGCTGTGGGCGGGCCTTTTTTTATTGAAGGAAACCAGGGTACTATCCAATTCAGTCGGGGCATTTCTGAACAAGAGTTGGAGCCTGTTTCTACGGAACCTGTGTGTGCTCCTACCTATAATGTTGCTAGGGTTTTATCTTTTAATGAGAAGGTGGTACTTGCCGAGAACGACTATAAACCTAGTAATGAGTCTCCCCTGTTGTCCCCTTTGGAGGTTTTTACAAAAAATCCTCCCCCAAACTTAGATGTTTTACCAGCTGAGAGCCTTCGGTTAAAAAATGTTACTATTAGAAAGGCTAAGAAATCTCGTATGGCGAAGATTGATGAGCCCATTGGTAACGTTTTTGTTCCATTATCGATGAGAATTGATGATGCCTCTGATGTTATTGGTGATTCTTCAAACCCTAGGGCACTTAGAGCGGTGTTGCCCCCTAACTAGGGTAAGTAATGTTGGTTGTATCCTTAAATATTCGAGGGTTAGGTAAGGCTACCCGGGGTAGGGCCTTGTCGAAACTATTATCTGCTACTAGCCCGGATATTCTTCTCATTCAGGAAACTATGTATATTGATACAGAGGCTATCCTAAAATTGGTAAATGTCTGCCCTGGGTGGGAGTTTTCTGCTATTAGTGCATGTGGGAAGTCTGGAGGTTTGATTGTTGGTTGGAACCCCAATTGTTTCTGTTTCAAAACCTTTAAAACCAAATGGGGGATTTTGATGCAGGGGCGGGGTTTATTTCAAAATTTTCATTTTAATATCCTAAACTGCTACGAACCTTACTCTAGCAGGGTTGAGTTTTGGGAACAAATCAAGTTATCTGGGCTACTTAACTCACATAATCTTATTCTTGCAAGAGACCTTAATTTCTCCTTAAACTGGTCTGAAATCTGGGGCGCCAAGGCACGTTTTGATGAATTAGCTGAATATTTTTCTGATTTATTGGTAAATTTTGACTTGGTGGATGTGGCTCCTGCACCTATTATGCCAACGTGGTCAAATGGCAGAGTCGGGAAAGATGGCATCCTTAAAAGACTTGATCGCTTCCTGGTTGCGCGGCCTCTGTTGCAACAATTCCAAAGATATCGGTCATGGGTGGGGGAGAATATATTCTCGGACCATTGGCCCATTTTTCTTCAATGTGATGACACACAGGTTCCAAAGAATTGCCCTTTTAAGTTCAATAATACTTGGCTTCATGATGAAAATTTCTGTGAGACTATCAGACAATTCTGGCTTGATCCTCGTCAGGATTTGGGCTTAAATCCTATGGACAATTTTGTTTTAAAACTCAGAAATTTGAAGGCTGTGGTAAAGTCGTGGACCAAAAATAAAAAGAAATTGGATCTACAAGAGTATGATGATTTGCAGGTACAGATCAAGAATGTTTATCAAAAGAAATTTGATTTCATGGATGATGAAGTGGACCGAGAATTACTTAATTCACTGAATGCAAAAAAGGAGGCTATTTTGATGTAGGAGGAAGCAGAGTGGCGGTTAAAAAGTCGAGCCCTGTGGCTAGAACTTGGGGACAGGAACACGAAGTATTTTCATGCCTATGCCTCGCATAGAAGGAATAAAAAAGAAATCTGGGAATTAAAGGATGATGATGGGGTTTCTATTAATGGACAGAATCAACTTCAAATTGCTGTAGCAAGTTTCTTTGGCAATATTTTTAAAGATCCAGGGGACAGTGATTTGCTAAAACAAATAGAGATTGCCCGCCTATTCCCGTTTTTTTTCATCCCACAGGAAGCATTGGAACTGGAACAGGAGGTTACACTAAAAGAAGTTGAAGATACTTTAAAATTGTTTGCAAAAGATAAAAGTCCTGGGCCGGATGGCTGGACTGTGGAGTTGTTTCTTCACTTTTTTTATTCAATGGGCGAATAAATCCTAGCGATGGTGGAATTCTCCAGAATCAATGGTTATATCTCGGGAGCCTTGAATTCAACATTTCTGACCTTAATTTCGAAATGCAACAAACCCTCATCTTTTGGAGAATATCGGCCTATTGCATTATGCAATTTGATCTACAAGCTTATATCCAAGATCATAGCTGTGAAGATTAAACCTGGGCTGTCAAAGTTTGTGTCATCAAATCAGTTTGGGTTTCTCCATGACAAACAGATTCTGGATGTAGCTGGCATCACCCAGGAAATAATCCATACTATAAAGATTCGGAACTCAAAGGCTTTCCTTCTAAAAATGGATCTTGAAAAGGCCTATGATCGGGTGGATTGGTGCTATCTCAGAATTCTTCTTATACAAATTGGTTTGTCAACTATGATGCTGAAATGGATTATGTCTTGTGTTACTTCAACAAACATTGTTGTCCTTATCAATGGGATCCCATCAAACTTCTTTATGTGTTCGCGGGGGATAAGACAAGGCTGTCCATTGTCACCTATCCTATTTGTGTTGATTATTGATGGTTTAAGTAGAATTTTTCTTAAGGCAAAAACTGATGGTCTTATTAACGGGATTAAACTTTCCAGAGAGATATCTATATCTCATCTACTTTTTGTCGATGATGTACTTCTAGCTGGTGCAAACTCAATTGGTGAATGGAGATGCTTCAGAAATTGTATATCACTCTTCTGTTGTGCATCTGGTATGAAGGTAAGTGATAGGAAATCCATCTTATTTCAGCATAATATGAATGATATGCAAATTATGGAATTACAGAATGTTCTTTCGTATAAAGTCCAGGATCTAGAGGATGGTTTTACATATATGGGATATTTCTTAAATCCAAATAACTATAGAATCAAGGATTGGTCTTGGCTTGTTAAGAAGATGGAGTATAGAATTCAATGCTGGACAAATTGACTTTTATCGGTTGGAGGCCGTCTTATACTGGTCAAAGCTGTTCTTACAAGCATCCCAGTTTAAATTGCCCAGATCGATCATTCAGCAATTAAATAAACTCTGCTCAAGCTTCCTTTGGACAGGTAGTTTGGATCGCAAAGGTCTAATAATGGCAAAATGGGAATATATTACTACTCCTGAAAAATGTGGTGGTTGGGGGCTTAAAAATTTGGATATCTTTCGGAAGGCTTTGCGGCTAAAGAGATTTTGGAGAGGAATGTTGGGTAACACTTTATGGTTTGAAGTATTAAAGGTGAAGTACATAAAATCAGATATATTGGATTGGATCAAAAATCCAGTTAAGAGAACAAGGAATACCTCTGTGATATGGAAAGGATTTGTGCAGGTTTTTCATTGGCTAGGTAATGATTTATCTTGGCAGGTAGGAAATGGACAGCAAATCCAAGTTGGTGTTGATCGAATTCTGGGCCTTGACGAGGAGTACAAGCTTTCAGTTGAAATTCTAGAATTTCTCAGAGATAGGAATTTCACTACTTTAGATCGTATGAGAAATTATATCTCATTGCATGGAACTTCTTATTGGTTAAAAGGAGCAGATTTGGGTCTTTTGGGTTGTTATGAAAGAGAATGGGATTATTACTTTTCCCATTTGGATTCAAGTGGATGCAGGCTTACGACCCAGTGCGATGTTTTGAAATGGGCTGGAAACCCTATCTCTGGAGAAGTTATAGCCAAAGCGGCTTATAATTATATTATAAATCACAGGAATTTCTGCCCTCAACATTGGTGGTTCAAGAAGCTATGGAGATGGAAGTTACCTATTAAGTTTAAGTGCTTTGGATGGTTTGCTTTTAAAGGGAAATTGAAAACTTGGGATGCTCTGGTTAGAATGGGGTGGACTGGACCAAATAGATGCCCCTTATGCAAATCTAATGCAGAATCCACTCAGCATATTCTGGTAAATTACAGTTTTACTAGAGCTATTTGGGAATAGGTTTGTGCTAGTTTAGATATAAATTTGGTTTGGGGAAGGGATTCCTTTGAGATTACTTTTTTAAAACAGTTTAAGGAATGTAGAACACACCATGTGTTACCACTTTTTATATCATGGGTTGTATGGTATATCAGGAACAAAACAGTTTTTGAAGACATGGCTCCTCTGGTGCCAAATGGGGTTGTGCACATTCTCTCTCTTTATAAATCCATTTTTAAAGGGAAGAAACCTACTGTGGTAAGAAGGATTGGAGCATTTGATCCTATCTTTAACTGCCTTATGCTTTTCTTTGATGGTGCGGCACAAGATGGAATTTGTGCAGTTGGTGGAACAATTTTTCTAAATGATTCTCATCATTTTTCACTCAAGATGAATTGTGGACTGGGATCCAATATGAAAGCTGAACTTATTGCTTTGTGGTGTGTCCTAAAGGTGGCAAAGATATTTGGTATTGATGACCGAAAAATCTTTGGCGACTCTAGAGTTACAATAAAATGGGCTCAGGGTGAATATGACCTCAAAGTATTGTCACTTATTCACTGGTGCCAAAGAATTAAATCAGATATCAAAGGTTTCGGGAATATAACTTTTCAGCATATCTACAGGCAACATAATTCCCTGGCGGATAAATTGTCAAAACAGGCCTTGATGGGTGATATTGGGATTTTGGTTTGGGAAGAAATTCAGAGCTCTCAGATTCTGAATCATGAAGCTTTGAACTTTTTTGAGTAAATTTTGTTGTGTATTTAAGAATTGACAAGACTTGAAAAAAGTTTAGTTTTGTTCTTGGATGCTTCAGAGGTTTGGCTGACCTCCTGCGTAATGATCAACAAATCATTTTGTAAATGTTGATGGCTGGAATTTTTTTTGGACAGAGATGTCTAAAGAAGTCTTTCGAACTTAAGCATAGCTTCATGTACCTTTTGATTCGACTGAATAACATTGGTATGTTTTTTTCTTGCTGGAAAAAAGCTTCAAATCTTGTAAAAGTTGGGCACAGTCGTATGTTCAAGATGTAAAGAGTTTAGTCAATGCTTTATAGAAAATGCAGATAGGTAGCTTCAAATCTTGTAAAAGTTGGCCACAGTCATATGCTCAAGATGTAAAGAGTTTAAGTCAATGCTTTATAGAAAACATAGATAGGTAATGAGGGTAAATACCAAAGCATTAATGAACATTAAATTAAGATTGTTCATGTTTAAAGCCCATTGATTTGTGAGGTAAGTGGAAAAGTTAAACTGATAAAATAGCTATAGTAAAGGATTTGTTTTATATATATACTACAAAAGTGTTGCTGATTGGGACATAAAAGTGTCATGGAAATTCTAGGACATTACAAGATCAAGGATTTGGTCACTTCCTCTCTAGGATGATCACCAAGAAGATCATTTATAACACAATATTGATGAAGTCTCACTTTTATAGCAACATTTTACCATGAGACTTAACAAGAACATGTACTGACAATTATTTCAAACTGGGGTTAAGGATCACGATATCAAGGATTTGGCTACTTCTTGTAGGATGTGTTACCTCCTGAACAAGCATGTACGGTTAAAGTCCAAAAGAAACATTACCAACACAAGGAAACCTAGAGGGGTTGTCCATTGTCACCTCAATAACTCCCTCCCTACACTTTACGTTGGCTCTTTTTCAATACAAAGGGGGCTTTCCTAAGATAGGATTGCTAGGGCTAAGTAACAAGGCACAAGGTTTTGTGAAGAGATAGCTTAGAAAAACAGTTTGTTTTTGTAGTACAGAAATAAAAAGGGTGATAGCAGGACCAAGACACTAATGCCAATCCAACAAGGGTGAATGGAATCAAGGAATCTAGTCCAAAACAATGAGTTCATGGATAGCTGATGAAACTAGGACTGCATACACATGCCACAAGAAAACTTAACATGCTGAAAAACAATTGTAGAAATTAAACTAGGAGGGCTCAAAATAATGCCACATCAAAACATTGTTAATTAAGGGGTGACTTATGCAATGAATTCTTTGAAAGCAATGACTTTAAACAATGGTACAAGCAATGTTAATTCATTCATGCATAAATTATCAAAGAGATTTGGAGGAACTACTTCTCACCCAAAACCCTTCAAATGTGGTAAGTTATCCTTTAAGTTGGCCCTAATTGGACAAGTTCTAGTCATTCTACAAGTCATTTACAACATTAAAGATTAGGAACATTACACCACACATAGATAGGAGAAGACCCTTAAATTTTGATTTGCACAAACAGAGATATGTCCATTAGCCTCCAAATGAGAGAGAAGTCTCAAAATCCAACCGTGAAAAATGAGAAAGAGAGCACAAAGACTTATATAGCTTTCATCGCATCTTCTTCTACAATACATTAATGATAAAAACCTAGATCTAACCTAGGATAGAGTAAAGAAATGCAAAAATAATACATTACTCCAACAAATACAATATAATAATGGTGGTCAAAGCCACATGTACATGTCTCCAATGAAGAATGAGAAGGGCACCTCCATATATGAGGAAGTATGACAAGTCAAAACTTTAATGATATTTCCTCCAAAGGATCCAAGTGTAGATATAGGGTTTGGAAACAACTAGATCCACTCCAATGACGAACTAACTCCAATAAATTAGTACAATTCCTCAACAACTCCTCCAAAGTGGAATGCTTCCTCATTAATGGCAGGAGATAATCTATAGAACTCCAATGTGTAACGCTCCAATGAAAATGGCCTCAAAAGGTGGAGTGCTACCTTGTAAATGTGTTGGAACGAGTCAAAAGAGATCCCCGAGGTGAACACTCCCACTAACATAGCATAAATAGATGTGCAAATAACCTCTTTGTGGTAGTGCTCCATCAATAAATGTTGGGAATGAGTCAAAATGGCCTTCAAAAGAGATCGCTCCACCACAAAGGCATGAAATAGTGTGTTAGGAGGCTCAAAGAATGGAACACTATCCTCCTTTAGACCTCATCAAAGGTCAAACCCTCAACAAATGCAACCAACCAACACATAACCTTCATGCCAACTCATCAATCCACGTGCTAGATCCAAGGATATTACCTATCCATAACAACAAGCATCAATCCCAAGAGCAAGAGTCTGAATAGATAACCAACTCTACATAGAAAGGAGAGCATTCAACCAAGATACCATCCAAGTAATGAAAGACACAAGTGCTCCAATAACAATTGCATTTAAACCACCATACATGTGTTAGGAGAAGGAGAAAGAGCCTAAAGCATCATCATGAGTGAAATACATCAAATGAGCTTGAGCACTCCTCGAGGAAAGGTTTCCATGCATCAACATCAATCATTCATGTGCCAAAAACCAAAACATTCACATAAAAAGTGTGTTTTGCACCAAGGATGTGCTAGGATGAGAGCACTCTCATGAACATCCATCATAAACTATGCATGACATCAAATCATGCCAAACCAACAAGAGTGTTCCTCTAATAATGATTGTACATACCATCAAGAAGCTATTTCAAGCCATAAATACAAAAACGATCCATCCATAAGTGATGCTCAAGTGGTCTAGATACCAAATAAGATACAAAACACTAGAGCACTCTACAAGAAGATGAACCATATCGCATAGACAAGTGTACATCAACATCTTACATCTACTAACAACATCACACTTGAATGAAAACTCTAGCATCAAAAATAACCAAGGAATAAATTAGCTCCCTCAACTACCAAAAGTGTGACAAAAAATCATGTGGACACCCATGTCAAAATGAGAGTTAGCGGGATCACCATTGAGAAGCTCAACTATAACATAGGATCGATGAAGATAAATTTGGAAATCATGTTTTTTTTGCAATACTTAAACAAAATGAGAAGAGAACTAGTGGTAAGAATAGTTCAATATCTCGAGGCATCTTGTATTTATAGTCATCTAAGATGAGCACTTGAGCTCTCTACTGTAGACTCGGTGAACAATTAACTTTCGGCAACCTTAATGTTGATGTTTGGGGAAGCTTTGGGCATACATCCTCCTAGACGTAACCATAGTACTTGGCTCAATGGGTCATGGTGACTTGACGTAGCCTTTCTTGGTCATGGTGCTTGGCCAATAGTAGAAGGCTTGGATGCTTGCAGATCTACTCCCTGGTTCTTGGAGGCCCTGTTATAGTCCTTCTTGATCATGGCACTTGATCGATTGATATAGGACTTGGGTTTCCCATCACATGCCTACCTAGCTCTGGTATTCCTTGTCATATTAGAGTGGATTTGACTTGTCCATTCTTAGGGATTAGCTACCCCTATTGGAACGGTCAAGTCTACTCTAGTGTGGGTGCACACCCACTAGATCTCTTTTGACATGGATGGATGTGCATGTGAAGCAGTCTCATGGAAATCCTTCTTGGGATATGAAGACTAAGTTTCTAGATCTTGTTACGTACAGAAATAATAATTAAAGAATAGTTGAAGGTATGTGCAAATAAATAAATATAAATAAGAGAAAATAATGAGTTAAACATTAAAATGAAAAAGATAAAGAAATAAAATACCATGGTAATTACACATCTAAAAAAACAGTAAAAGGATGTGCCTTTTACATTTGAAAAGGCATGATGAGACCTATTTAAAGGTCGATGTATTGTATTGTATTCATTCATTTTTGTATCAATCATTAATCTTTTGTATAAAACATTTAACGTGTAACATATAGTTGAATATTTCAGTGTATAATTATTGTATGAAGAATCCACTACATAAAATTCACAAGGGAAATAATTATCAGATCTGAAAGTGGTAAAATCAACATGGTACCATAGCAGCAAGGTTTCAAATCTTAGTTTTGAAGACATATCAGGTTGATGCAATCCTAAACAGTGTGCCTGAACAGTTTCATTTGCAGTTATTAAGCTTTTGTGTTTGGGCACTAGGGTCAAGATGGTGACCACGCTCAGGGTTGAAGATAGACTTGATGGTGCTATGAACTTCCAATCCTGGAAAACCAAGATACAATTCATCCTGGAAGAAAATGAGGTTAATGATTATGTAAGCAAATTTATTCCTGAACCTACAAATAATGATGGAAAAGCTAAGCAAAAGATAAATGAATCTAAGGAAAAAAGGATTTTGGTTGACTCGGTAAAAGATCACTTAATCCCACAAATTGCACAATTGAAGACAACTAAAGAAATGTATGATGCTTTGACGGGTCTATTTGAAACCAATAATCCTAATAGAAAGTGAGCATTGAAGAATAAACTCCATGACATCAAGATGACAAAGTCAGATATTGTTGTTACATACTTTATGAAGATTACTCAAACAAGGGATCGGCTCATAACCATTGGAGAAAAAGATTGATGATGAAGTGCTTGTCTCATTAGCACTCAATGGTATTCCCACTTCATGGGAACCCTTCATTCAGGGTGTTTGTACCATGGATGCACTACCATCACTTGATCGATTGTGGATTGATTGTGTCCAAGAAGAAGGAAGAATTATGTCTCGAAGTGGTCCTCAAAAATCTCAGGATGAAGTAAATTTAGCCCTTGCAGCTCAAGTAAGGAAAGGGAAAGGAAGGAAATTTCCTTATAAAAAAAACAAGGGAAAAGACATGCTCTAGGGCATGAACATAAGACAAAGGATCTTTCTCATATTAGGTGCTATAATTGTTAGAAGTTTGGTCATTATGCTAACAAATGTCCCGAGAAGAAAAGAAAAGGGGAGCAACATGCATCTGTTACTGAAGCAGAGGACCAAACACAGAAGAGAACCAAAAGAATCACAGTTTGATGAGCTTGTTGATGGTATTAGGAAGGAGTACTACTTTATCTTTGCTCTTTCAGGATCCATTACCAACAGCAATGAGATTTGGTTGGTAGATAGAGGCACTTCCAAACATATAACAAGATATCAAAGTACCCTCACAGATTTGTCAGAAGAAAATTCTTCACTACATGTGGAACTTGGGGATGATTTCATATATGAAGTGAAGGATGTTGGATATACATCCTTCCAGTTGAATTCAGGAGACACTATGCATATGAATGACATACTATTTATACCGAGACTAAAGAAGAACCTCTTATCTATTTCACTCTTGGAGGATAAAGGATTTAGAGTTGTCTTTGTGGATGGTTAGGTTTTGGTATGGCATAAGGACTCAAGCATAGATTTAGCTAAAGTGATTGGTGTCCGAGAGGGAAACTTGTATAGGTTGACAGGACGCCCAGTTCAAGCAATGATCCATGATCAACAAGTTTGGAGAGATGATCAGATGGTCCTGGGGGGATGTTTGTGGTGACTTCCAAGTGGATCTATAAGATCAAGCATACAACAGATGGTAGCATTGAGAAACATAACGCAAGGTTCATGGCCCAAGGATTCTCTCAGAAAGAGGGAGTGGACTACGAGGAGACGTCTGTTCCAGTGGCCAGGTACACTACTATCATAACTATCATTTCACTTGCTTTAGTGATGGGTTGGAGATTACATCATATGGATGTAAAGACTATGTTTCTCAATGGTGAAATTGAGGAAGAGGTGTACATAGAGCAACCTATGGGATTTGTGATACATAGGAACGAGTACCATGTCTGCAAATTGAAGAAATCAATGTATGGACTCAAGCAAGCACTCAAGGCTTGGTATTCCAGGATTGACAGATACCTGATGAGTTTGGGATTCACCGAGAGTGTTGTGGATCCCAACCTTTACTACAAGGTTGTCAACAATGATCCTTTTATATTGGTACTATATGTTGATGACATGTTTCTTACCGAAGCAGAGCAACTCGGAGTTGAGTGCAAGAGGGCGTTAACCTTTGGGTTCGAGATGAAGGATCTAGGGCTAATACATTACTTCCTACAATTGGAAGAGCGGCAGAGATCATATGAGATATTCCTCAGTTAGGGGAAGTATGCAGTTGAGATCCTGAGGAGATTCAATGTGATGGACTGCAAGTCCGTGACTACATCGATGGTGACAAATTTGAAGAAGCTGGGCGATTTTGTTTCAAGTTCAGATTTGGGGGATCCCACTATGTACAAGCAACTTATTGGATCCTTGATGTACCTGGTTAACACCAGGTCGGATATTTGCTTTGCAGTAAATACCTTGAGCCAATTCATGGTTGGGTCGAGGCAGTTGCATTGGGTGGAAGCAAAGCATGTGTTGAGGTACCTACATGGTACACTTGGATATAGTCTCAAATATGTCTCTAGTGGTGATGTGTGGTTGCATGGTTATACAGATTCTGATTAGGGAGGCAATGCGGTAGACATAAAGAGCACCTCCAGGGGTTGCTTCAGCTTGGGATCAACCATGGTTTCTTGGTTTAGTTGGAAGCAGACTTCTGTAGCACTGAATACAACATAGGCAGGGTATATTGCATATATTGATGCAAGCTGTCATGAATTGGTGTGGCTTCAAAAGTTACTTGTTGGACTATTTGATCAAACGCTGGAAACTACCTTGATATATTGTGATAATCAAAGTTGTATCAAGCTTTCAGAAAATTCAGTCTTCCATGACAAGTCGAAACATATTGAGATTAAATTTCACTTCATTCGAGACATAGTGCAAAAGGAAGCGGTTCAACTCCAACACATATCCACATATGAGCAGATTGCAGATATTTTGACCAAGCCTTTGTCCAACGCAAATTTTGTATACTTTAGAGACAAGTTTGGTGTGGTGTAGAATGTCTCCCTCGCTGAGAGTGAGTGTTAATGTTTGGGGCAACTTCGAGTAGACATCCTCTTGCACGTAGCCATGGTGCTTTGCTTAATGGGCCATGGTGATTTGACCTATGGAGGATGATGATGGTTCACTCACTGGTGTATGTGAGGCCCCTTGCTGTAGTCTTTCTTGGTCATGGTGCTTGGCCAAGTGGTAGAAGGCTTGGATGCTTGAAAATCTACTCCCTGGTTCTGGAAGGCCCTAGTATAATCCTTCTTGATCATGGTACTTGATCAAGTGGTATAAGACTTGGATTTCCCATCACATGCCTTCCTAGCTTTGGTATTCCTTGTCATAATAGAGTGGATATGACTTGCCTATTCTTAGGGATTAGCTACCCTTGTTGGAATGGTCAAGTCTACTCTAGTGTGGGTGCACACACACTAGATCTCTTCTGACATGGATGGATGTGCATGTGAAGCAAGCTCATGGAAATCCTTCTTGGAATATGAAGACTAAGTTTCTAGATCTTGTTAGGTACATAAATGATAGTTGAAAGTATATGTAAATAAATAAGTATAAATAAGATAAAATAATAAGCTAAACATTAAAATGAAAAAGTAAAGAAATAAAATACCATGGTTTTATGAAACCAAGGGAGAGGTGATGATATAATAATTAATTAATTAACCATCTAAATAAAGAGTAAAAGTACATGTCTTTCACATTTGAAAATGCATGATAAGACCTATTTAAAATTTCATATATTGTATTGTATTCATTCATTTTTGCATCAATCATTCATCTTTTATATAAAACATTTAAGGTGTAACAGATGGTTTGATTCAGGCTTTCACGGGAGGAATGCATTTTTGAAAGCGAGTTGGAGACCTGTGTAGGAATTGAGTTTGCTCGACGCGGTTCAAACTCAGGAGTAGAGTCCATCTTCACGAGAAAGAATGCCTCATTCGAATAGTAGGAATCTTATTTCAATAAATAGGTCTTCAATTGTTAAATAAAACCTTAGTCGACATGATAGTAATAATTGAAAATTATTAATTTTTTAATTTACTTTAATAAGTATATTGAAAACTTAATTATGATTATTAATGATAATAATTAGTAGCAAGTATTAGATAATTAATTATTAATCCTTAATAATAATTAATAATAATTAATAATAATTATTGATAATAATTATTTGTTCATTATTATTAATATGATAAATAATAAATATTGCTTAATAATAATACTTAATACTTAATACTTAATATTTTAATAATAAATACTTAATTCCTAAAACTTAGTATTTCATACTTAATAATAATTACTTAGCTAGTGATTAGTTATTAGGGTTTACTTAATTATTTTTAATGTTTTTTAGGGTTTTCTTAATGTTTTTTAGGGAATGAATGATAGGTTTCCATGTATCCCTCACGGTTAGGCCATCATCCCTATTGAAGTTATTTGGGTGTTTTTCAATCTCAGTTGCCTCCCTCATGCGTCTTATGTAGTAATGATTCTCAACGGTTATAACACGAGTTTCCTCAATGCAAACATGGTGGTTAGTTTTTTTATGAGTGCTCAGCAACAACCAACATTTTAACCCTACCATGAACGGTATCAAGTTCCTTTAATCGTTTTTTTATTGATTGTCATGTTTCGCCAATTTATACATCACCACAAGAGAAAGGGAATGAGTAAACACCTTTTTTAAGTTTGGGATCAACTAGGTCTTTTGCTTTGTCCTAGATCTTTCTAAGGGAGCTAAGTGGGCGAAATGATGTTTTTATTTGTTTTATTTTTAAGGTGTTTGCAATCTTATCCATAGTCCCTTGAATGTATGGGAGAAAGGCCCTTATCATGTCATCTTGCAAGCGTATGTAGGATGCCAGGCTCTAAGAAGGGAGATGGTGTTAGTCGGCATACACATATCTATTTGTATGGGTTTTCTTTCGGTATACCTGGTGGGCAAGAGAACCATCTTCCTTTTTTATGATTAGAACATCTAGAAATGGGAGGCAATTATTCTCTTGGATTTCCATAGTATACTTTATGTGCTCTAATTGGTTGTTCATGTACTCCAAAAAGTTATCAAGATTATCCTTCCCATGTGACCAAATGAAGTTTGTGTCATCCGCAAATCTCTTCCATTTTTTAGGTTTTAGAGGATAAGCTTCCAAGGCTTTCTTTTCAAAATACTCCATGTAAAGATTCGCAACTACTGGTGACAGTAGAGATCCCATGGAAACACCATTGGTTTGCTCATAAGTCTCGCCACAAAAGGTGAAAAAAGTTGACTTTAAACATATTTTAACCATATTTGCAATTTCACCATTCGTGATTCTTATTACAACATTGATTGCTTCATCCACCGATATTTTAGTGTAAAGGGAAATGAGATCAAAACTCACGAGAATATCTTCGTCCTCCATTTGTACATCCTTAATTCCATTAACAAAGTGTACCGAGTCTTTGATGTATGAGGAGGTTTGACCAACCAATGAATTTAGGGTTTTAGCAAGAAATTTCGCAAGATTATAAGTTGGGGATCCAATAGTGTTCACTATTGGTCTTAATGGGACCCCATTTTTATGAATCTTAGGGAGTCCATAAATCCTTAGAGTGATTGAATTTTTAGGGATGACTTTTTTTTGCATGCTTTCATCCAAGGAAGAGTCATTTATGACTTTAGTTACTTCTCTAATTTTTCTAGCACTTAGGTCTTTTGATAGCTTCTTGTAACATCCTGAAGAGGTTAAATGATAATATATTTTTGCGTTGTAGTCGCTGGGGTCCATGATCACAGTTGCGTTTCTTTTATCAGCTTTCATTACTATGATGTATTTGTTAGCCCTCAAGTTTTTAATGGCATTTGTCTCATTCTTGGAGATATTTCGTTTTGGAGGCTTTACATTTCTTAATATCATCACACATTCCTGTCTATTACCTCCGCATCATCATCGGGTAATTTAATGATCAATTCTTCAATAGAACAAATAATCTCTTCGACTGGAATTTTGCTTGGTGCAATTGAGAAGTTTAAATCTTTTTCCAGCACTTCCAGGGCATCATTGCTGAGTTCTTGGCTCGGTAGGTTAACAACATAAACCTTCTTGTTCTTGTCGAGTAAACTCAATTTCTACACAGGTCTCCAACTCGCCTTCAAAAGTGTAACATATGGTTGAATCTTTCAGTGTATAATTATTTTATGAAAAATCTGCTACATAAAATTCACAAGAAAAATAATTATCAGATCTAAAAGTGGTAAAATCAACACTTAAAACATTGTGAAAAAAATGTTGACGAAGGTTATGATTGAAATTTGCAGTTACGTAGTAGGTGGATAATGAGGAATTTGGATCTCGTCAAGCTTCATTCTCCATAGAAGATTAAGAGAATGGGCATTAAAATGAGAACACATGAGGCTTTAGCATCCAGACTCGTTAACACATGATGCTTCAGCATCTGGAATCATTAACTTGAGTCGAGCAAATTGTTTTTCTCCAACCCACTGAAAATTAGTTGATCCAGATTATTAATTTGCACACAACCTAGTTCGCATGGAGCAATTCCCGTGTACTCGTGCACTTTGTAATTAACTTGACTAAAGTTGTTGATACTTACTTGGCTTCCATTTGTCACTCTCTCTCAATGCCTGGGTTGTTTCAACTATATCAAATATTCTAAAATGACAAAGCACTTCAAAGACAATTCTTGCAATTATGGTACCTTACATTTGCTATGGTATTTTCACATTTAGTTGCATACATGCACAAATAACCATCAAACATTAGCATTATAGTAAATTGGAAGGAAAAGTTAAGTTTTGGAAATATGCAATCAAAAGTTATATACTATATTTGTCAATTACACTCGAGGTCTTTACCATAGCTTTTTGGACATTATGACATCAAAATATTGAACTAGCATAGATCCATCTTAAACCTAGATCTATTAAGCACCAAGAGGAATCCAATTTTTGGAGGTGTACAATTTTTTTTCTTAAATTTACATATCTAGAAAAAAATTACACTTCAATAAATTTGATTCCTTTCGGTGTTTAATAAATCCGAGTTTAAGATGGATCTATGCTGATTTTATTTTTTTTATTTTACAAGCGGATGTGAATTTTTTAATTACATTTTATTTTTGACAAATTATGCGTCGGCATGAATTTATTTAATTAATTTTTATTTCTAGGAACGTTACGTTACGTAACATGAGATCCATCTTAAACCCGTATCTATCAAGCATCGAGAGGGATCCAATTTCTTGAAGTATATTTTTTTTTTAAATTTAAACTCAAAAAAATTGATCTCTTGATTTATAGATCCGGGTTTAAGTTTTAAGTTTTTATTTCATAAACGAACATCTAATTTTTAATTACTTTTCATAATATTTTATTTTATGAAACAACATGAAATTTTTTAATTAAAAAAATTATTTTTTACGTTTTATTACATGTAACACTACATACACGTTACAACATCTCCCCCATACTGGGTTGTAGAGCACCTCATTTCACTCGGTGCAGTAATTTTTTTATTTTATAAGCTGACATGAATTTTTTTAATTATTTTTTAATTAAAAAAATTACTTTTACATTTTATTAGATGTAACGCTACATACACGTTACAACATCTCCCCCATACTGGGTTGTAGAGCACCTCGTTTCACTAGGTGCAGTGACAGCATCTCCCCTATACTGAACTGCCCCTATACTGAACTGTAGAGCACAGAAGCAAAATAATGTATACATCACGTTCCAATTCAAACCACCTAAAGACAAAATTTGCCTCGTTGAAATATACAATATAAATTTGCAAACTGCATAGACAAGTTTTCACTGCATAGACAAGTTTTCAGACGAGGGGTTAAAAAAGAGTAATATAAACCTACTGAAACAAGCAAGATATGATTTAGTTCTAAAGAAACACAACGAGCTTAATATAGATGCTGCTTCTTCATGCCTATTTGCCATGCCTTCTCCAATCCCAAATTGTGGTTTAGTCATACCCCCATAACACTCAGCGCCGGGGTAGATGCTCATGTTCTATTTATTTCTTCGGATATCCAAACCTTGTAGTTCGAGTACATGACCAGAACTGACAGATTTTTCAATCTCGAACATGAAACTAATTTCCTTGAATAATATTTAGATGTCATACCCATGTAACTACGTATTCACACTGTATTTGATAAGCTGCCATCAGATAGCTTATCAGCAAGAGCATCAATTCTGCAATTAGAAAGTTCTATCAGCATGAACATCAATTAAGAATGATAAATCTGGGATACTGACATTATATTCATGAAAATACAGTCGCCATATTTACCCATAGATGGCCTGAAAGAGTTGTACTAGTTTACAACCACCTTAATTCCTACAATTTCGATTGATCTAAAATTACAGATTTTACAAACAGGGATAATTAAGTCTTTGACCGGAGGTCACCGATACCTTTGACAAATCTGTTTACATCTCTAGACACTACAAATAAATCACAGTAAATGGGAGAATTCTGCACTAACCAACCCAAATAGAACTGATACTGTATGAATTACAAGTTGCACCTTTACTGATCTTTTTCCAAGGACTCGTAATTTGATGTTATTACATGCAACTCTCTGTATATCTCAAAACAATTGCGGGAAAGACCCACCAACGCATGAAAAAGTGCAGGCAAGCCAGTTTCAAGACTCTTAAGAGATATGTCTCTAGTTAACTTGCAAATTCTTTTGTGCTTTTCAGACTCTTCCTGGACTCTCTTTTCTAAGATTTCAAGAGCAAGTTTCCTTTCCATTAAAGGATCCTTATTATTTGCTTCTGTTTGCGCACCATCATTCTCTTCAGAACCCTTAATCTCTGGTGAATACCTTAGCTCAAATTCTCTATAGGCTTTTCTTTTCCTTTCAAGTTCGGCTTGAGCTTCCTCGTACACTTTCTTCTGCTTCAATTCTTCAGTCTGCTTTCCACTAATCTTATAAATAATAGCAGCAAAGCTCTTTATTCCTTGTAGTGCTACAGTAAATGGCAACTGATCCAGATGGCTATGCCATGCTTGTAAAAGATCATGTATGGGAGGAACCACGGATTTAGGAGGAGAGGATACTTTCTCCTTCAAATTACTCTCTATAGGGATAAGGTTCAAGCGCAACCAATTATTCAATGCACCAATATACTGTTTTTGATGTATGAACAGCTTATCAGACTGTGTATACCATTCATTGGCAACATTATACAGTTGCGTTGTCCTATTCTGATGCTGCTTGGTGGTTTCCTCTGGAGCATTTGAAGTATCAAATCTCAGGTCCGTAACAATTTTCACCTGCTGACGATGGCAATCGAACATACTTTTCCACATTTTTTCCATCCTGAACAAGAAAAGAACATTAGAAAAACGGAAAGACATTTGATAGCAATCCAGAGCCTTTAAAGCTTCTTCAGTAGATAGTTAAATTATAATTAGGTCAAACTGTAAAAAGGATATTAAAGATTCACAGAAATGGTTTTTGCTCCACATCAATCAATCATATTTCTATGTGCAAAAAAAGGCAGTGAACTCGAACCATATTAGTACCATGAGATCTTTACCATGACTTCATAAAGCTGAAAAGAAGAAATTTCGTTTCATCATAGAAACAAGGCCTTCTAAAGATTGGACGCGCCATATGAACTTCATATAGAATGAAATATCAATAAAACTCGATAGTATGTTCAACAAACAATACACAATAGTTTGCACTGAAAGTCAGATGCGTCGACTTCTTGAATAGGATAGCATAAAATTCCTATCTAGGGCTTCTCACTGATTCAGATTAGGTATTCATTTGCAATAATGCTAAGACATGAAGTAAAAGATTCCATATCCCACAATGATCTAAACAACGGAGTTTATGTGGATATCTGGAGCCAAAAACACATATTATATTTAGAAATACGAAGTGTATTCACAAAATATTGGAACATTTGACTCAGAACTTCAAACAAGAAATTAATTTTCAAAATCTAAATTAATACACAATAGTTTGCACTGAAAGTCAGATGCGTCAACTTCTTGAATAGGATAGCATAAAATTCCTATCTAGTGCTTCTCACTGATTCAGATTAGGTATTCATTTGCAATAATGCTAAGACATGAAGTAAAAGATCCATATCCCACAATGATTTAAACAACGGAGTTTATGTGGATATCTGGAGCCAAAAACACATATTAAATTTAGAAATACGAAGTGTATTCACAAAATATTGGAACATTTGATTCAGAACTTCAAACAAGAAATTAATTTTCAAAATCTAAATTTATCAGGCTCTCTGCTTTTGTATTAAAATATGTGCACACAGTATAAAGTTGCAGAGAGAAAGATCATGCTCTGAGGATCACTTCCGGATAGGGCTAGGGATCTTCCCTAGCCACCTCCTACAGTTTCATTCTCTCAAATGGCACATCTGCCCCTTCCAGAACCCACTGATAGGATTGCGGGCCTGAAAATAGCTGCTGCATCTTCAACAAAAGCAGCAGATATTCCTCCAGATGGCTCAAGTGTGCCCTTTTTGGCTGTGTAGCTACTGTAGGAGTAAAGTCTACAGGATTTTCTATCCTGTCAGGTACTGGAGCTTTTCTTCATCTGTCTCAGCCTGGTGCACTTCCAGTAGGTTTGGCTAAATCCTTCAAACAGGCTCAAACCCTTTCTATCGAGACAACTTTTGGATTCTTAACCTTAATATGCACTTTGCTGCTGCGATTTATTATTCTCGTGTGCTCAGAATTGTGACTGTCGGAGTGTGATCCCTATCCAGTATCCATTGTTTATCAAGGATGTTCTGGCAGCTCCCTTAAATTTCGAGTTTGACAGTTTTGTAGATGGTTCAGAACAAGTTGTCATGTAACTTATTGACTGGGCCCTTAAACCGGTTTGGTATGGAGCCAATCAAGTCAATGTCTGACATGGCCAGTTCAGTACCAAATCAGTCAACTCATCCGAGACAATGTGGGATTGGCCAGTGCGCACATGTGACACTTTAATTCATTTTTTTTTAATTTGACCCTAAAACCTAAACCGTAAGTCTCTAAACCTGCTTCATTGCTAAGTCAACATGCTTTGTACGATTCCTACAAATTGTAGCACTATTTGGGGTTAATAACAACTTGCTTTGTAGGATTCCAACAAATTGTAGCACTATTTGGGGTTAAAAACAACTTGCTTGATAGTGACACAAGCTAACTTTATGATAATATAAGTAAAAGGGTAAAAACGAAAAAATAAAGAAATTTTCAGGACGTTTGAGAGGGGTTCCATCCTCATCGGACCTCATATGATGAAAATAGAATTTCACATCCCCTTCAAAATTCAGAAGAGTTAGCAGTTTTCAGAATTCCAGTTAACTGAACTGCATCAAACCGAAGACAAGTCCACTAAACCATCAAAAGGCACCACATGTCACCCTATTCTTTGACTACATGCCACCTGGGAAATATAGACCTGCTAAAATATAGACATGCCAGAGGATGATCTTGTACCTCATATGTAATGCACTTGGTGCCATTTTAATATATTCATCCTTACAAGGTATATGAGCAGACTTTGCATATTTTCTCTAATGGTTTGGAACCTTTAAAATATTTTTTCCATCAATTTTTTTTATCTTTTATGTATTTTTTAGTAAACTGAAACACTAAATTCAAACCGGTCATTGTCATGGCCGAATCTGAATTGACCCTTGGCTGATTCCAAGTCCAAGTCTGAGTTTTAAACATTGGTTCAGACTACCCACAACATTGCCAAATGTAACCCAATTCAAATGTAGGTCGGCCTCTTCCATGCAGTAGCACAATACACAATCCAGATCCTCCTCTAGGTCCTCCTCCGGACAGTCTTCTATTCCAAAGTTTTCTCCACTAGGCCTTGGATGTTAGGAGTGCTAGCTCTCATGGTCCCTGATACACTGTCTTCTTGGGCTCTCCAGATTCTAGATCCATGCTCTTTGTGCATCATCCTTTCATATCTACTCTCCACTTCTGGAGTTTTGTTTTCGTGTTTTAGCTTTGATCAACACTTTATTTTATGCATTTTGTTTCTCTTTATCAAAGCCATTTTGTGCTCCCGCTTTGTATCAATATCATTGTATTTTGCTGTCCCCCATTGACCTACTACTTCAATGGTCACAATTGGACATTAATAACATTAACTTATCTTTTATTATCTACACAAAATATTCCTTTCATAGTTTCGATATGCAAAGACAATTATTTTGACAGTCGTGTCCTAAGTTACAAGGCTAATGATGAGATTCGAAATTCAGCAAATCTACAAAAAATGTTGAAATATGATAAGTTTATTGAATTTCAACGCAAATCTTAAGACCAATTTAAAGAAAAAATCACCATTTCAATTATTAATGTTTTTTTAATGGAAAAATATATATTTTTTGCTCTATGCAATATATCTCAAGCAAAACCTCCCATGAACTTCCTCCCATTCCAAGGAGGATACTAGAGTAAACACTAGACTCTTTTAGGCACAAGGTCAGGTCAACAACTCATGACTAGATTATGTATAGCTCATCAACAATCGGCTTAGAATATAGATGTCACAAAGTGAGATTTGAATTTGAGTGGGGAGGGTAACAACTTTTCCTCACAACCAATTGAGCAAAACCCAATGGACATGTATAAAGAGATATAGATAGATAAATAGATATTTTTGTAATTTTGAAATTTGTGTGTACAAATCTAATGCTAAATTGTATCTAAACTCATAGTCGTTGAACCCGAGCACAAAACATGTCTTAACCTTGATAAATGGAGGCCATCTTTGTTTTATTCTTTTTGGTAGGGTCTATATCAATAAACTCTTTCTTCTTTCATTTATTTTTCAATATGTAGTGGTAGTGGAATGGAATGAATATGGAGTGTGCCGAAAGTGGAATAAAGTATTTGTGAAAAGACCAAAGGAGTGGAAAATTGGGGTGGAAGTAGATGGACTCTCGAGCTATGTTCATTGCCTCATGACGAGATTTCGGCAGTTGGGCAATGTACAAAACGTTTGGCAATCAGCTAGTGGAAAGAACCCCTCTAATACCACCAGCATAGATCCATCTTAAACCCGGATCTATTAAGCACCGAGAGGGATCCAATTTCTTGAGATGTAAATATTTTCTTAATGTCTAAAAAAATTTAAGATACTTAAGAAATTTGATCCCTCTCGGAATAGATCCAGGTTTAAAATAGATCTATGTTGGTTTTTATTTTTTTATTTTATGAGCCAACATGAAATTTTTTAATTACTTTTTATTTTTGATGAGTTATGAGCCGACATGAAATTTTTTACTTACCTTTTATTTTTGGAAACGTTGCATTACGTAACATAATGTGACAACATCTCCCCATACTGAGCTATAGAGCACCTCGCTACTCTCGATGCAATTATAATGAACCAAATGATTCACTAACTAAGCCATCACATAAAATAGGATAAGGGCCCTTATATAGTGCCAAAGAAACACTTATGCTAAGGGACGCAACTCTATCATAATGATTATTACAATTAATGATATTAATTTATGTTCATTACACACATCATTGCCAAAATGGGGGGGGTAGCTTTTTTGCGTCTCGTCATCATTTAACAACTTGTGGGGGTCTATGTGGGTTGTCTATGTCATCACTTTCTTGGTGTAAATCAAGTTTGTGGGATGAATGAATGGGCATCATTGCAAAGAAAAATAACAGTAACGGTACATCGTTAATGCTTGTTACGAACTCAATAATGTATACCCCTGAGAACCTACTCAATACACTCATTGACAAGAATCAATGCCAAAGCACAATGGTGGAGCTTCTCAAGACAAACGGTGACTGAAACAGCGTGGCAAGGTCCATTGTGGGATATGAACAAAATGCAACTAGGAAATGCTAACAAATCTACAACTATATCAATTGATCTTTCTATAAGACCTAGCATCACAAAACCATGTAAGCAACCCCGTTGTAAAGGAAATGTGTCAAAAAGAATGCCCGAAAGAGTTGTTGTAAAAATGTGTACAACAACAGAGATTGGAGGTTTGCAACACTGCTCCACGAAGTGGCACTTTAAAAATTAATTGAAAATAACATGAAAATTTTTCAATAGATCTCTAAATCAATGCCTTCTTGTAGCCTTTGTGCGATAAAGATTACTGCATTGTCTACTTGATGGCAACACTCCAATTATGAATTACCATGAAATCATAAAGATGAGTTATCCAAAGGAATAATCAAGCTCACTCATAAAATAACATTTGCATAGTGATGCTTATCATATCTTGTACAACTTGAAGTCTGCCAATGAATCTACAATGCTACTAAGTTGACCAATGAAATGGCAATGTTGCTTAAGATGAAATGTTGGGAGTAATCCATTTTCTCTTTTCTCTCGTTTTGGCTTTTTTATGCTAAGGTAGAGGACATGGAAAGACATGAAAAGGGAAAATAAAGATTTGAATTATTAGAATAATAATATGTTGAAAATTTGAGGGCAAAGAGGATTGAAGGACAATCAAGGCCAAAACAACTATGAGACTACCGTACTGTGAGACTACCAAAATGAAAGATGTGAAAGCAAAATCCCAAAGGAAGCACAATGAGCCAGATGCTCTAATACCACATGTAATGAGTCTGTTATGCAAATAATCACACTACCACTGTAGGTTGGTCAAAACAAGCATAATAGAAGCATCAATGGAAAAGCACAAAGCGATTGGACTTGTGACACAAGCTGCCTAGATAGTGTATAAATGAGCTCAGTCATAAAATAACATTTGCATAGTGACACTTATCATATCATGGACAACCTGAACCCTGACGACAAATCTGCAATGCTAGTACATCCACCAATGAGCCTGCAATGTTGCTTATAAATGAAACATTGGAGTAATCCATTTTTTTTCTCTCTTGTTTTTGTCTTTCATAGACTAAGGCAAAAACACTAGAAAAAAATTGGAGGAAATACAAATTTGGAAAATTACAATAATAATATGTAGAAAATCCATAGGTAAAGAGGTTTGAAGAACAAACAAGGAATCTATCTAATAAAACCAAAACAACTATGAAAAAAAGTGAGTGAAGGAAGCGAGGGAATTCACAAAGGAATTACACTGACATGCAATGTGCCTATCATGCAAATAAGCACACTACCACAATAGGCTGGTTAAACCAGCATAACAAAAGCAACAATGGAAAAATATGTACATAAAAAGAAGTGCATGCAGGGACCACCTTCTTTATCGCAAGTAGGGCTTGTCACAAATTGACTATGTACAGTGTATACCATTACCTGGAACCCAAGACACCCTGGCCTCTAACTGGTAGTTGATCTTTACCTAACCCAAATAATCTGCTTCAGATTTTGTTACCCCTCAGTTTGCACGAGGATGATTATGAGGATTGAAGATGATGATGTACCAAGAGACTCACAATTCCAAGGCTCCTTCTTCTTCTTCTAGTCACCTTACGTATCACATTGTCCATGGTCTTGCTAAAGAAATTGTAAATGAGATGACATATATATTTTATGTGTAAAAAGGACTAGTGCAATTCTCCAACTATAACAAATGTACTAAGACGAATGTCTCATAAGTGTTTTTTTTACTTAGATAGATTTGGACCCTTACAGTATAGATCTGTCAAATCCTTTTCACTTGGCAAAATCTTCCAAAGCCATGAGCATGTTCTTAGTATACTTGCCCTAGTTGGGTCCCTCTTAGCCCTTGTCTTATAGAGTTGCCTTGCATCTCATAGTGTATCACCATGGGCGTGTTTAGAGTCAATTAGGGTCCCTTGGGGTGATTATCATGTTATATTATTGTATAGTATTGCTTGATGGCATGTATTCACTATGTGGAATGCCCCCCTCCTTAAAAAATGGTGGATGCACTTCATTTAGACCAATTAAACCCCTCAACCATGCTAGGCACACCACCCCCTGGAGACATAATCCCTTGTTTTTGTTGTTGTAAATGTAACTTCCGAAGATATTCTCTTGTATATTATTATTATATTATTATTGTATTTTTATTGTACCTCCGTCAGAGATGTTTTTCCTCTGTTCGAGGATATCATTATTGTAATTGGTCATGTAAGAATATCGAGGTAAAACCTCCATTGGAAGTCCCCAGAAGGTTAAATGTAAAATGTATTTTTGAGTTTCCCTGGGAGAGGTCGGCCCAGTCGATTAAGGAAGCCGGCCCCATTGGGGATTTAGGTCAATCACACTTAAAGTATAAATAGGGAGGTGCCCTCCCTCATTTGGACACACACAAACAACAAGCAAGTTCGCTCCAACGAAGAGAAAGACAAGTTCGTTGAAGGAAGAAGAAGAAAGCTGCAGAAGTCATCTTAGCTTTGGGTTTTCTATCTTGGTTTGATATTGTACTAAGTGACGAATCTATAACTGAAGAAGTTGTGGGGTTTTCTCCTTTATGGTTTTCCCGAGAAAATTTCTTGTTTTCTTGTGTATTGTTGTGCTTGTCTATCTTTTAGTTTAAAGACCTAACATAATTGAATTAAAGTGCAAACACTAACATGGTATCAAAGCCACTCTGAAAGAAGACACTGTGCAGCAACAGAAAGCTAAGGTTTCCAAATCCAAGGCCTTCTCTCCACAGATCATCCAGAAAAGAGGGCTAGGCTAACTCGACACACGGAGGCGCATCTTTTGGTGGAAGCAGAATCCAGTTTGGAGAATTTTCATATTTGGCCCTATCACTATTGCCGAGGGAAACTAGGGCATCAAATTTTTGGAGCTTCCATTCAACGATCCAAGAAAAGGAGTACATTGGACAACTCGCCGTGAGGAGGCACATCTTTCTATCTAAGCAGAAGTTCAAGATTCCAAGTTTGAAAAATTAGGGTTTTTGTGTCAAACCCTAGGTCAACCAACTCCAGAACCAGGTTGGGCATCTCAAATTGGTAAGATCTAATTCCTCGATTGCTAGTGCATATTTATAATTCCGTTGCCATTCAATGATCTCGTAAAGACAACTAAGTTGAATGCAAGACGATCTCTTGATCTTTAGTCTTTTAAAGAATGTATCGTAGATGGATCACCATGCTCTAGAGTTCCTGCAACTGATCCTATAGCTGTCTCTGAGCTCCAACTAAATCATTCTGCAAAGTAAATATGCATGTTTTTAATTGCACACTTAAGCTTCTCATTTTATTCTTGTACAATCTTGTTCATGTTCTGGAGGGTCATCATTTGAGCCGACTTGTGCATTTTAACTTTTACACATGTATATGGGTTAAGAACATAATTTGGCAAGGATCATCATTGACAAAATCAATAGGTTAATTTCTGAAAAGTGAATCAACCCCATTATAAAAGGTAATTACCTTAATATGAAATAGATAACTGTTAAGAGTTAGGTGTTTTTGTAATATTTTGGATTTTTAGGTTTTTTTTTGTTTTTCTCTCTCCTCGTTTCTTATAAATGCGAAACCTCCAAACCCCGTTTCTCGTACCGTTCTCGTTTCTCGTTTCGTTGCCCATTTCTCGTTTCTGGTAACATAGGTTAAAAGGACAAGGAACAACTTGAGGCAATTGAAGATAATGTTGAAGAAGGAGAGACTCATTCATTCAAGGAAGGGATAATGTTGAAGAAGGAGAGACTACCTTGAATGGTCTCCCAAGATCATGGGACTCATTCATTCAAGGAATATGTGCCAGAAAGAAACTAATCACGTTCAGCAGACTATGGGAAGAATGCACCCAAGAAGAAGCTTGATTAGTTGCAAGAGAAGAAAAGATGGGAGCTAATGATGACCAAGCCCTAACTGCTCATACTGAGAAGAATCAAAACAAGAGGGAGAATCTTTTGTCAACTTATCGGAACATGCGTCACCCCACAAAGTGAAACTTGGAAACAACTATCAATATCATATCAAAGGAAGTGGAGAAGCCTCTTACACACTAGATTCAGGCAAATCAATAAAGATGAAGGATGTTCTCTACGTACCAGGTTTGAAGAAAACTCTTCTCTCTTTTTCAGCCTTAGATGCTAAAGGAATTCGTGTTGCATTTGATGGCCAAGTGCTAATGTGGCCAAGAGGAAAGACAATAAATGATGTAACAATAATTGGAGAGCAAGAGGGAGGCCTGTACAAGTTAAAAGGACAAGGAACAACTTGAGGCAATTGAAGATAATGTTGAAGAAGAGAGATTGTGATGACTAACTTGAATGGTCTCCCAAGATCATGGGACTCATTCATTCAAGGAATATGTGCCAAAAAGAAACTAATCACATTCAGCAGATTATGGGAAGAATACACCCAAGAAGAAGCTCGATTAGTAGCAAGAGAAGAAAAGATGGGAGCTAATGATGACCAAGCCCTAACTGCTCATACTAAGAAGAATCAAAACAAGAGGGAGGATCACCATCACAAGAAGTCAAAAAGATCACATAGGAATCATGGATTTAGAAGAGACCTCTCCAGTATTAGGTGCTTCACATGTGATGAGAAAGGACATTATTCAAGAAATGTCCCAGAAACCAAGGATCCTCCAGGAGAATCAAGAAGAGGCATCATGCTCACACCACTGAAGATGATGAAGCAATAAGGAAGAAAACCAGAGAAGAAAAGGATGATTCTTCAAGTGATGAAGAATATGTTTTAATCTCAGCCATTACAGGTACCATCACCCATGGAAGCAATGATTGGGTTGTGGATAGTGGAGCATCCAAGCATATGACAAGGTACAAAGAATCTTTTGTCAACTTATCGGAACATGAGTCACCCCACAAGGTGAAACTTGGAAACGACTATCAATATCCTATCAAAGGAAGTGGAGAAGCCTCTTACAAACTAGATTCAGGCAAATCAATAAAGATGAAGGATGTTCTCTACGTACCAAGTTTGAAGAAAACTCTTATCTCCATTTCAGCCTTAGATGCTAAAGGAATTCGTGTTGCATTTGTTGATGGCCATGTGCTAATGTGGCCAAGAGGAAAGACGATAAATGATGCAACAATAATTGGAGAGCAAGAGGGAGGCCTGTACAAGTTAAAAGGACAACAACCAGAACAAGCGTTGGTTCATGACTCCATGGAACCAAGCAAATTATGGCATAGAAGGCTTGCACATGTACACTATAGAGCACTACCAATTGCAAGCAAAGCAATATCAGGTCTATCAGAAATTCAAACAAAGAATAACGGCATTTGCAAGGGACGTGCACAAGGGAAGAATACGAAGAAGTCATTTCCTAGCAATGAAAGCAAGGCAAAAGAAATCTTGGAGATAATTCACTCATATGTGTGTGGCCCCATATCTTCCAGCTCTTTAAGTGGGCATGTATACTAAGTTTCTTTCATAGATGATTTTTCTCGTTAGACATGGATTTATTTCTTGAAAGGCAAAGATAAAGTGTATAGCAAATTCAAGGAATTCAAAGCCTTGGTCGAAAATCATATTGGAAGGAAGATCAAGACTTTACGATCAGACAATGGCGGAGAATTCACCTCAGAAGAATTCAAGGATCTTTGCAGAGAATCAGGGATGAGAGGGAGTTGAGCACTCCTTACAATCCTCAACAAAATGGCATTGCAAAACGTAAGAACAAAACAATAATGGAAGCATCGAAGGCAATGCTCCATGATCAAGACCTCCCAATGCACCTTTGGGAAGAAGCAACAAGAACAACTATGTACGTACAAAACCGTACACCTCACTGTGTATTGAACAACAAGACTCCAAAAGAAGCTTTCTCGGGAAAGAAAGCAAAAATCGGCCATGTCAGAATATTTGGCTGCCCTATGTACATACACATCCAAAAAGAAAAGAGAACAAAACCAGATCCTTCATGGAAAAAGGGCATATTCGTGGGATACAGTGACACATCAAAAGCTTACCAAATATGCTTCCTAGGATTCAAGAAGATCGAAATCAGCAGAGACGTAACTTTTGATGAAAACTCAGCCTACAATAACCCACTAAAGAACCTGAAGTTCCCAGAACCAGAGCAATAGTTATGGAAGAGACAATCCAAGAAGATCACGAAGCCCATGACATAACAGAACCACAAGAACCTATAGATCCACCTCGTGAGAAGAACTCCCGCAAGAGAAGACTAGCATGGGCACGTGAAGCAATACAAGATGCAGAGAAGTATGGTGCTCCAGATGGGACACTCAGAGAAAGCAAGAGACCTAAACCATACTCCAGCTATGTGGCCCTACTATGCGACATCATTGATAAAGAACCTTCCAACTATGAGGAAGTAGCAGAAAGGAAGGAATGGAAGGATGCCATGATCGAAGAGTATTAGTCGATTATGAAGAATGATTTCTGGGAGATAGTTTCGAGACCAGAAGGGAACTCTGTTGTGACTTCAAAATGGATCTACAAGATCAAGCATGCTACAAATGGTAGCATCGAAAAACACAAGGCAACTTTGTGGCACATGGCTTCTCCCAAAAAGAAGGCATAGACTACGAGGAGACATTTGCACCTGTACCAAGATACACTTCCATCAGATCTATACTTGCTTTAGCCGCAGTAATGAAATGGAAGGTACACCAGATGGATGTCAAGACAGCATTCTTGAATGGTGTAGTCGAAGAGGAAGTGTATGTGTTGCAGCCACTGGGATCCGAGACACATGACAAACAAACTCATGTGTGCAAGCTAAAGAAAGCCTTGTATGGTTTGAAACAGGCACCCAGGACATGATACGGAAGGATGGACAATTTTCTGAAGAGCTTAGGCTTTACCAAGAGTAAAGTAGATTCTAACCTCTATTTCAAGGTTGAGGACGGAAGACCAGTAATATTACAGCTATATGTTGTTAGTTTTGTACTTAGGGAAGTGTTCCCCAAGTGACATTTGCCTAAGTCACTTAGAAAGGGGGAAAAAGGTGACCCTCACATTAAATGCACTTAATGAGACTTTATAAGATGAAAGTCACTTTTTGATAAATTTAAGTGGGTGAGTGAAATTAATAATTTATGAGAAATAAATGGAACATTTAATTTCAACCATTGATCTAAGTCAATCTCAACCATTAGATTAAAAGAACCCTAGGGTTTGATAAAAAAGGAGACGGAGGCATTCATTTACTCACTTTTGAGATGAGAGTGTGGAAAAGAGAGAACTGAGAGTTAATGCACAGAAATCGAGGAGGCAGCTAGGGTACTTTTGCTTCAGCACGCAAATCGAGGCACAACAATTTTTAGTTTGGCACAGATATCGAAGCATCCAAATCTGCAGAGAAGTGGCACGGTTTTCTAGGCAACCGTACAGCAGAAAAGTGGCACGCATTTCTAGACACCGTACAGCAGGGATTTGGTACAGAAATCGAGAATCTGTACTCAGCATCTATTGCTGTCCATACAGCACAGTTTTCAAGGAGTAATTTTTGGGCACATTTCCCAAGGCAAGGGCACGAGATTCAAGGCAGAATTCTGGGCACGGTTTTCAGAAATTGCAGGCACAGTTTTCAAGGTCCGTACAGTCTGTAGGGGCTGTACCTTTTGCACAGAAATCGAGGCAGCAAATTTTCTGCACAGAAATCAAGATTGGGCACTGAAATCGAAGTGTGATTTTGGCACTGATTTCAAGGCAGCAGCTTGGCACAGTTTTCGAGGAAGCTTCTGGGTGTGAATTTCTATGGTGGAGATAAGTAAATTTTTACTGTAAAAATTCTGTACTGAATATTGCTGAAGAAATACAACTCTCTCTCTCTAACTGGTTTTTCCAAGGCACGATTGCCAAAAATTTCTAGAGTCTCATTTTTATGGTGTGCATGTTAAAAATTTTAATTTCTGCCTGTTAGTATGATTTTACAGCGTGTTTAATTGTTGAAGAATTTTTCATAAGTAGTTTCCAGCCTATGCAAAACGGCTGGGAATAAAAACCACTGAAACATTCACATAAACCAGCAAGCAGTAAACTCAGAAAATTTTACATATGTAGATGACATGTTCGTAACAAGGGAGGATGAGCTCATTGCAGAAACAAAAAGAAGGCTTGCCGCAGAATTCGAGATGAAATACCTAGGAACGATGCACTACTTCTTAGGTATGGAGGTGTGGCAGAGTTCAGATGGGATTTTCCTTGGTCAAGGAAAGTATGCAATGGAGATTTTGAAGAGGTTCGGAATGATGGACTGCAAGGCAATGGCCACACCAATGGCATCGAACTTGAAGCTACTGTGTTATGCTTCTTCAGAGACAGTTGATGTCACGATGTACAAGCAGATGATTGGTTCATTAATGTACTTGACGAACACGAGACCAGACATATGCTTTGTCGTGAACACCCTGAGCCAATTCTTGACAGATCCGAGACATGTTCACCTGATTGCTGCAAAGCATATATTGAGGTACCTAAAGGGTATAATTGAGTATGGAATCAAATATGCGACGAATCAGAAGATTAACCTGCATGGTTATGTTGATTGAAATTGGGTAGGCAGTGCCACAGGTAGAAAGAGCACTTCAAGATGCTGCTTCAATTTGGGATCCGGTATGATCTCTTGGTTTAGCAAGAAGCAATCAAGTGTGGCACTGAGTACAATCGAAGCAGAGTGTACTGCTGCCGATTCAGCTAGTTGCCAGGCAATATGGCTTCAGAAGCTACTGTCAAATTTATTTAATCTCGAGTTAGAGGCAACTTGTATCTTTTGTCACAACCAGAGTTGTGTAAAATTGTCCGAGAACCCGGTGTTCCATGACAAGTCGAAGCATATTAAGATCAAGTACCACTATATCCGGGATATGGTGTAGAGAGGAGCAATGAAGCTCCAGTATGTGGCGACAGACGAGCAGACAACCAATGTGTTGACCAAGCCGTTAGCAAGAGTGCAGTTTGAGTGCTTCAAAGAGAAGCTTGGTGTTATCCAGATCGATGTTCCTCGAAAGAGGGAGTGATGTGACATGTCCGAAAGACGCGGGTGCACTAGGGATGTATCTTACATGGTGGAAGACGCAGGGAGTCCACAAGGACGTAATACATCTTGGATGATCCTGGGCTATATCCACATGTGAGAAGACGTTGGTGGTCCACGGGTCATAAAGCATATGGGATGCGCCCGGGTTGTATCTTACATGGTGGAAGACACAAGTGGTCCAAAAGGACGTAATGCATCTAGGATGCTCCTGGGCTGTATCCACATGTTTAAAGACGCAGGTTGATCGAGAGAGTCGTAATACATCTGGGTTATATCCACTGGGTGGAAGACACAGATGTTCATATGCTATATCCACTGGGTGGAAGACACAGGTTGACTGGGAGAGAGACGTAATACATCTGGGTTGTATCCACTGGGTGGAATACGCAGATGTTCCTGCGGCTGTATCCACTGGGTGGAAGACACAGTTTCTCTGGTGGACATGGTATATGCACCTAGGCTGCTCTCCACATGAAATGATGAGATGATCTGGATATACTGAGATGATAGTAGGAGACGTAGGCGATTGCTCTGGCAATGCAATATGTGGTCCTGGGTTGTACCTACTTGATGGCTTGCTCATATGGATGATGAAGTCCTAGATGAGAGCTAGGCCTACATCCATCATGAAAAAGGGTTGGCTCAGTAGAACTTCTCATACCAAGTAGATTCGAGAGATGTCACTAGTCAATGATCAACAAGATGAGAATTGGTGCAACAGCGATGATGATGATCCAACGATGATGACATTGTCCAGAGATTGTGTCCAACTGTGATGATGACTGTGTCGAGAGAATACCTTCCTAGTTAAGAGGGAGTGTTGTTGTAAATGTAACTTCGGAAGATATTCTCTTGTATATTATTATTATATTATTATTGTATTTTTATTGTACCTCCGTCAGAGATGTTTTTCCTCCGCTCGGGGATGTCATTATTGTATTTGGTCATGTAAGAATATCGAGGTAAAACCTGCATTATAAGTCGAGGCAATAGTCCCCAAAAGGTTAAATGTATTTTTGAGTCTCCCTACGAGAGGTCGGCCCAGTCGGTTAAGGAAGTCGGCCCCATTGGGGATTTAGGTCAATCACACTTAAAGTATAAATAGGGAGGTGCCATCAATCATTTGGACACACACAAACAACAAGCAAGTTCGCTCCAAGGAAGAGAAAGACAGGTTTGTTGAAGGAAGAAGAAGGAAGCTGCAGAAGTCATCTTATCTTTGGGTTTTCTATCTTGGTTTGATATTGTACTAAGTACCAAATCTATTACTGAAGAAGTTGTTGGGTTTTCTCCTTTATGGTTTCCCCGAGCAAATTTCTGGTGTTCTTGTGTATTCCTCTTGTACTATAGTTAGAAGAATAACAAGTTTTAGAAGCTAAACTATTGTTGGTTGGGTACCTACAAGATGAATTAATAAGTTGTATGAGAATGGCTTAGTCAAGTTGGAAACCTTTAAAGGGTTACCTTACATCAATCAAGTGAATACTTCTCACATGAGCTTGTCTATCTTTCAGTTTAAAGATCTAACATAATTGAATTAAAGTGCAAACACTAACAGTTTTGTGGATTCTAGAGACAATATTCCCTTATTTATGGGATTTATGTCTAGAAATCCCTTATTTTTGGATTTTGGAAACATAATCCCCTAATTCTAGGGCCCATAATCCATGATTTTTGGTTTTTGTTGGGGAAATCCTCATTCTATGAGAGGTGCACCCCTTGGGAACATAATCCCTTAATTCAAGGGGGGTTTACCTCCCTATGTGGCCTATCTTCTCTTAGAGGTGGCACACTTCTCTATGCATGTGATTAATACTTGGATAGGTTCTCTTAGATGTGGAGTAGTCTCTTCATGCATGTGTTTGACACTTGGATGGGCACCCTTCTTGCTCCATAAGCTATATAAGGAGTGCACCCCTCATTTTCTTGTTGGTTGTTGCTTAGCACTTTGGTCTATTGTAATCTTTCTCTCTTGAGAGCTTCATTGGAATATCAATCGAAAGGCATTGGAGGTCATATCAGGGTCCACTTGTTCATGTGTGGCTTGTCTCTTGTTTCATGCAACTAAATTAGAGGTAACATTTACAATAGCATTGTCAATTCATTCTCTTTTGCTTGGCCATTGAAAGGGTATTACTACTCCATTGGAAGAGAAGTATGGTATGTTAATTCCTATTATAATTCTTTTTGTTATTCTACTAGAAAGATAGTTACTTTTTGCATAGTTACCATAATTTGGATTATGCAATACTAACATTTTCCTTGTGGCGTGCACCCCTAACAGAAAGGAATCAGAGATATAGTCTCTCTCCCTTTGTTATCTTGTGAAGGTTTCCTCCCTCAAATCAAAAAGATCGAAGGTATCACAAAGCAACCCTCCTCTCTCAATGGTCATTCTAAAGCAAGGTCCTCCTAGAGAGTCCCCATTGACTCGGCCCATCTCTTTGGTACTAGTCTGTCTCTCTTTCTCAACCATCCAAATATAAAGAAAAAATCAAATTTCTCCCTTCTTTTTCCAACTGAAATCTATAATTACAAGAAGAGCACAAATAGATTTCATCTCTTAAATCTATTCATCTATTTCAATTTGTAATGAATAGCATTTAGAATAGACCTAGCTAAGTATAATCTAAGGTTCTTTATATAGCTAGTATCTTAAGAAGTTCAGATTTTCTTAATTTAAATCTAATTCTTCCTTAGAATTCAGCTAAGAAATATTCATAGGTTGCAGATTTAGGCATAACCAGCCTAGCAGGCTAAAGATAAATCATTTTGCAGGCTGTCTAGCACTCTCATTTTGCAGGCTGTCTAGCACTCTCTTATACTATGAAATTCAGTCTATAATCTGTTGTTTTATACCTAACAATTTCAGGATTACAAGGTCCCTTTTCAACCTCAAGGGATAGCTGTCTCTCGGAAGGAAAGAGTGGTTTTTACTACTACTCTCTTTCGCAGCCTTCTCTCTTTTATTTAGCAGGCTTTAAGTGGCGTATATCTTTGACAAGTTTAAAGCATTTTGATTCTCAGTATTGTATCTTTTACAGCTTGGTTTAATTGTTTAGATTATCTTGATTTCCTGCTTTTTCTTATCTAGATTAATTGCTAGCCCAGCTTTCAATCAGAAGTGGTTATAAACACTCTTCCCTAACTTTCTAACTTTAGCTAGATTGATCAATCAGAAGTGGTTCAAACCACCTTTCCCTAACTGCCAATCATCTAGTCTAAAAGGCACTGGTATTTATTCCATATCATTTACTTCACTTCTAGGCTATCGTAAATAACAGTCATTTAACTGTTTTGTTATTTATTTGCAGTATCTTTTAAAGCATTAACTTATCAGTTAAAATCCAAGTAGTTTATGCTTTGCAATATTTCTTATCTTGGAATTATTTTCAATCAATGTGGTCGGTTTATATTTCATATTATCTTTAGCACTTGAAATCTTAGTTAACTCCCTTGTTTTGGTTCTGATCTTTTATGTTTTAATTAAGGAAGCCTCCCTTGGTTTTGTTTGGGAGTTGACATATAAACAGAGAAGTTAAGTGTTGAGATGACAGTGGCACCCAACCTGAACTTGCTCCCAAGGCTGCACTAGTGAAATGAGATTTTTCTCACTTAGGTGCAAATTAGGCGGCAACGGATCTTACTTCTCCTAAATGCCCTTCTACACATAATATCATAAGACATGAAACTACAATTTTATTATACAATATTAAGTATACGATTGTATACAGAATAGCCCATTTGCATAATTTAATGACACAATGTTGTGTCATTGCCAATTTACATAGATTTATTACCAAATGTTATATCACAGCCAATTTACATAGATTTATGACAAAACGTTGTATCTAGAGACACAACATGCTTCTAATCAGCCCCTGAGTTGGTTCAAGTAGTCATGAGCCAGACATGAGATATCTCCCCCAAGTTGGGGAGGTCACAGGTTGTAATCTCTTGATACCCTCAAGGTTAAGTGCTTCGAGCTTAGGAAGAGACAGTTTACCCCATTTACAATCCATGATCACAGGGAATTTCTCAGAGGTTTTTCCTTGGAAAAAAAAAAACATGCTTCTGTTCTGTTCAGCCATCCATGATTCATTTATTTTCCTTCGGCATGTTTTCCTTATTTTAGAAATCCACTTACAACTTAGGTATGTTGGTTAGGCATGTTTTCCTTATTTTAGAAAAAAAATAAAATACAAGGCTTAGACATGTTTTCCTTGTTTTAGAAATCCACTTACAACTTACCCCTCAACAAGTTCCACAAGATTTGGATATAATTGTTCATCACGAAGCCTCTGTATTTCTGAAGATGTTGAGTCCATAGCTTGAAAGTCAACCATGTATCTTGTGTGGAGATACTTCACTGCAGCTTTTGTTTTTTCTAGTGCTTCTGAATGCCTCCCTCTCTTCTTTTGTCTATTCAGCGATGAAATCTTTTTCTGATACTCAATTTTCATAAGCTCACCTGCCTGCAAGCACAAAAATATAAGAGAAAACCATCAGGTATATTTTAACATATCATACAAAAATTCGGATAAAGTGACTCATGTAGTTTGGATCTAAAGTATCTCATAGTGTCTCCCATATTAATCACATACCTCAAAAGTCTTACAAGGCTATAAGATATTCACTCTCCTCTCATTTTGTTTTGAAGCAATTACATTACCTTTTACAAAAGATATAGTTTAATGTAATGGCAAGTATTTACCTAGAAAGAGCTGTAATAAAAAGGAGATAAGATGTACCTATCCAAGGACAGATAAGTGTTGATATGACTTTCAACACCCTTACAAGTAATTGGAGCTCCAGGATCTACGGATGCTCAAGTGTGTAATATAAGGATCATGAGATGGCATTAATATATAAATGCTTAAAAACAGTTTGGGTAAATGAGAAATAACAGTTAGATAAGTGTTATCCACAGAATAAGCCCCGAGAGTTAGCTCAAGTGGCCATGAGCCAGACGTGCTAGATCTAATTATTGTTACTTCTACATTATATCACTGCTAATGGTTGACACAAATACCATACAGTTGATCATAAATAAGTACATGGAAAAAACAGATATGACAGACGATGCTAGTAAAGTCAACTGTTTGTGTTTTGGGGGGCTTTATAAGGATCAAGTCCCAGTAAGCTAACTTCAAAATCGAAGTGAACAAAAAATGGAAATTTGAATTAAAAAAAGAGTTTTCGGACACAATAAGATAAACCAACATAAGAAAAAGGGAACTTCAGATTTGAATAGTTGTATTTAAACACTGGAAGATGAATAACACATGAAATACTAAATTTGAAATCAGAAAGAATCCCTGGTTCCCAAGGACTAACATTAAAATTCTTGTACTCTGGCAATATAAGATGTAATCTTAAAGTTCTCAATGAAGGGGAAAGTTGACATACCTTCACTTCATCATAAAGTTTATTTTCCCATGCTAACAGTTTGTCCAATACAGAGGCATGGGTCTCCTTCTCCTTGGCCTGCATATCATCGTTCCCATCCTCTGAGCTATAATGGCTTTTAAATGAACGATTCCATGTTATAACGCGCATTACCTGTTCTGAATGATTAATTGTACCTATACAGAATCTTACACTGCGTGAGGCCATGTAGTTTGCCACGTGATAGAATAAATATAGCAAAACAAAAAATATTACTTAAAAAACAATTAATCATATCAGTCATGGACACATAATGATTAGTTACTGTTCTCCCTCTTAATAACATCTGCCTCCCCCGCATGTATACAATAAAAAACAATTAATCATATCAGTCATGGACACATAATGATTAGTTACTGTTCTCCCTCTTAATAAAATCTGCCTTGCCCGCTTGTATACAAGGATGCCCTGTAGACATTTAAGCTACCAGAAATGTGAACGAGGACTATACTTCTTATCTTCCAGCCTAGCTCATGGTTTGGTTGACTTGCAGTATCCTTGTCTTCCTCTCCAGGCCTGTATTTCACTGCATATCGAAGTTTGCCCATTCTGGGTTAACCCCACTTTCACTTTTATTTGTCGCTTTGTCATTTAATTTTATTCTGAGGAAGAGATTCGCTGGCATTCTTTATCTTGTTATAACTTGCAGTAATTCCAAGTCTCATTGATCTATTTTGGTCATTAGTGGACATTAAGTTAATGTCATTTTCATTTTCACTTTTAGGTTGACGCATACATCTATTTTTTGAAATTTTCCAGAACTGTGTAATTTGTAGTTAAGTTTGGAAATGATTTTTGGAATTTCCTCATTCGACGAGTGGTTTCCACTTATTTTGCAGCTTTATTCAGATGACATTCCAGGTTATTAAAAAACTTCTTGAGAATATACTTTAGATCAGATTACATCTCCAAGATGTGTGACCATCTTTTCAACAGGGAGAGCTATAGAATTTAGAGTAATCTGGCAGTTCAGAAAGATTTTGAAAAAGAGTAATGAAGGTAATCAAGAGGTCTTCTCTAACCTTAAAATTGGTTTTTCTTCTCTAAACCTTAAAATAAAAAACTGAAAAGTAGAAACATTACTAAACACAAGTTCTAGAAGCCATTTTTGCACAAGCATTAATTAAGATACCAGGAACATGACAACAGAGATACACTTCTCTTTTCTGAGACTATGAAAACATTAAAATCTTCTTCATAGATTGACCTTACATTGTACAATTATGTTTCATACAAAGTAGCATGGGTACCCGTACCCGGGGGTAGGGTACGCATACCTGTACCGGTTACCCGTACCCACGTATTCAGTAATAGAAGAGGAGCAACAAACTAGAATCCATAAAAAAGGCTTTTGCTATGATCTTATCCAACTTATGTTGTTTACATAGCAATCAAAATCATTTAAGCACAGTTCTGCTAAATGTGGATTTTACTTGGATATCAAAGCTCGAAGATTTGGTCGAGTTATGGAGGAGTGGTTAGGGCACAGTGCTTACCATAATGAGTGCTTAGTTCAAAACCCAACAAGAAATGCCCCGAATAACCAAGATGAGACCAAGTGCAAGACCTAAGTGATTTTGACATAATAGATACCCCTCAAAATAGGTTACAAATAAGCATATGAAGCCGAGTACAAGTCCCAAGTGACTTTAACATAATAGATACCCCTCAAACGGGGCTTTTATGCCAAAGAATATTCCTCACCTCATGCTAGAAGTTCTCCCTCATGTTGAAGTCAACTCAGACAAGTGATGTTTCCCAACAAAAGCTTTCCAAGATACAATTTTAAAATAAAAATAAAAATAAAAAGATCATTTGCTTGCAGTGGTGACTGAATCAATATCTATTTATACTGACCAAAGGTTATTATATGTTTTGATGGAATTGTTGATAACATCATCATGAAAGACATTACAAGATAGTAAATAAGGTATCATTGATCCAAGTCTAGCGCTAGCTACAATATAATAGACTAAGCTAAAATGAACAATGTTGAAAACATCAACATCGATGCCAACGAAAATATGATGAGTGATGAACTCGAAACATTGACAAAGTCAAATAAAATTGGGGAAAACAATGGCAAAGTTTAGAAGATACAAAATATATATTATATTTATATTTTTAAATTGCAAAAAATGGCAAAAACTCAGCACACAAATTATTGCAAATTTTTCAAGGGCAAATTTTAATTTTTGCAGTAAAAATAGCAAAAAAATCGCAATGTTGCCAACAAATTGGCAATTTTTGCAATGCTCATATTAGTAATTTGGATGTAACTCTGCAATGGTTGGTTGAATTGCTGGATATATATTCCCCAGCTGGTACTTCAGGGAGAAATAATTCATGGTATGATGTGTCAAGCTAACCTGACTTAATATACTACTAGGTTTATTCAATCATCAATCACAAAGACAGCAATAGCGGCTTGCATTGCTCAATATATATTGTTGGGCTAGTACCTAGTTAGAGAGCACCAATTGTATGAGGTATCCCAAATTCCAATCCAACCACTATGCAACTGGGTTCCTTTGATTATCAATCACAAGACAATTTGCGATTGTCAAATAAGTCGCCCAATGTATAAGAATATACTCTTGGACCAGTATATTTTTGGAAGAAAGAAATCACAGTAGCTGGACACGGATAAAGAGTTTAAAACCCAAATTTCTGAAATTTGGGTTTATTTTTCAAAACCATTAACACGGTAAACAAACCTGCTAATCACATATTATTTTAAGCTCTATGTTATATGCTTCAGCTTATAGCGTATGACCCTGGCAATCTGAACATCTATCGGTAATCCTCTATAACTGTAATTAATTGTACTCGTAGAACAAAATGTCGGAAAGGATATATAGCTAGACAAAGAGCTCAAAGAAGATCTTTTCTTTCAGGAATATACAAGCAAAGAATCCAACAACTTTCATTTTCAGATCGTAAAACTCAGGACTCAAACCCAAAATTTGGCAGACTCGAGTGCTCAATTTGGATTGCTTCGGTGGCATTTCCTAGTTGTTGATTATGGTATACTTCTGTTGAAAATCTTTCACGGCAAAACTAACCAATTTCGATTTCTTTCATCCATGGCCCTAATTTAAAATTCCGAATTATCAAGACAGGAAAACTCAGGACTCAAACCCAAAATTTGGCAGACTCGAGTGCTCAATTTGGATTGCTTCCGTGGCATTTTCCTAGTTGTTGATTATGGTATACTTCTGTTGAAAATCTTTCACGGCAAACCTAACCAATTTCGATTTCTTTCATCCATGGCCCTAATTTAAAATTCCGAATTATCAAGACAGGAAATACTGAACGGGGACTTCCGAATTATTCAAATAGAAAATACAGAACTGATTTTTGCTTTAATGGGCTCGAAACAGATGTTAGAAACAGAAACCCCTGAATAGAGAAAACAGATGTTAGAAACAGAAACCCCTGAATAGAGAGGACAAAAGGGGGAAGATTAAATAACCTTTGTTATCAGCGAAATTAGAGTGATAATGCAAGCGATTGGCTTCCAGCATCTTGGAGACCTCATGGCCGCTCACCGAAGCCGCAAGGAAGTGATCATCAAGTTCAGCTAAAACCCGCAACAGTTCCTTTCCACCGCCTCTAGCTCCCCCTCTGTCCGGAGGGACTGAGAGCTGCATGAGGTTGGCCTTCTTCTCAGGGATCTTGTTTTGCACGGCCACGGCAGACTTTTCCGGTATCTTGACGGGAGAATTTTCGACGGTCCCGGTGTGAGTAGCGTCGGTGTCAGTGTCTGTGGCGGTCTCGTCGTCTCTGTGGTGGTTTTGCTCGTTTTGCTTGATGTCAGCGTAGACGTGATCGTGGTCGCGGTGCTGGTCATGAGGCTCCGTTTCTTCAACAGAAGGCTGGGGTTCGGGGTTGGTGTAGGAGAGCATGTCGTCGAAGAAATCCCAGGAGCTATTCGGCGCTGGCGGCGGAGGCGGCGGGGGATTGGTGTGGTGCGGAGGTGAAGGCGGCGGAGGAACCGCCTCGGGCGCCTCGACCACATGCTCCTCCTCCTCCTCCTCCTCTTCTTCTTCTTCTGCAATGGAAGCGGTGGGGGCTTCGTGGACGTGTTTTGCCTCCGACTGCAGATGGATATTCTGTAAGGCTTTGGTCGGCTCACTGTTGGCACGCTTCAGCACGGGAGGAGGCTTTGAGCGGCCGGTGAAATCGGGGAGCGGAGGCGGCGGAGGGGCTGGGGGCAACGGATCACTGTATATCGGGACGACCGGGGCCACACCCTGGGGCGGGGCTTCGTTCGCCTCGCCCTGGCCGTAGTCATTCAGCGCGGCACCTGTGTTCTTCAGAGACACAACGTACCCTGAATGAGCAGCGGCAAAGGCATTACGCGCCGTCACCGCCTCTTTCATTAAAACTTTCCTTTCCTTGCACCTCGCCACCGACTCCTCGTTGTCGATTTTCGACTGGCTGCACCCCATAGATTCAGCCTACCTGCGATCAAACGATCTTCTTTGCGTCTGGCCCCTGTGGAAGTCAAACTCTAGACCTCCTTCGCCTCTGTAGCCTGTGTGAATCGACTTTAAAACTTCTTCGCCTCTGTGACCAGGGGAAATCGATCTCTAAACCTTATTCACCTCTGTGCCCTGAGGATCGAACCTCACACCTTCGCCTCTGGACTTGAGGGAATCGAACAGTGAACCTTCTACCTGTAAAGATCCGCAGATTTGAACATGGAAAACTGGAATAAAATGCATCATCAACACCTGGCAGGAGTGGCTTCCGAACGGACGCAAAAAATAAAAACAATCTTTTGTGTCATTATAGGCAACCAATCTTTACTCGCCGTGTGAGACCCGGCAGGATTCGAACGTTGGACCGCGTTTAAACTGCTTCACGCAAATAATTAATTAATGATAAACTAAATTTATATTCCGTTCTTTTTTATTTATCGGGTTGAGATTATTATTATTATTATTAGAAAATAATTTTTTTATTTATCAGGTTAAGATCATTGTTATTATTATTTTGTAATAATTAAATGAAATGTATAGTGGCTTTGTTAAAATCAAGGTGGCTTTGTATTTCATTACTTTTTGGGCCTCACAATAGTAGGAGTATTCTTGGGAGTGTGATAAGTGGCACTCAAATTGTTTCGGTTTTTTGGTGATTGGTGATGAAAAAAAATTTAGCGAGGTATAGGTCTATTTCCTTTGGTTATTTTTTTGGAATTTCGATGATCTGGGTCGTCTTAAAATGGGCCAAAACCCCTAAGGGCACAATTCCATGGCATAGTTCTGCAGTAAATGGGGTGGAACTACGATTCCATCGGTTTTTATAACCGGATCTAGGGAACAAATCGCCGAAAAAGCGAGGCGATTTGAGTGCCAGTTATCCCACGCCGTATTCTTGCATGTAAATCGAAGATTAATTTAATTAAACTCAATCGTGCAACCTCTCGAAGTTTGTGGATAGTAGAGTGTGGGAGGTTGGCTAGTTGAGTTATTATCCTACTTGGCTAGTTGAGTTATTAGAATTGTGTTATAGTTGAGTTATTAGAATTGTGTTAAATTATTTATGTTTTCAAATTATGTGAGGTTTATATCAATTATATTATTTATTTTTTCTTCGAACCAGAGAAATCTGCTTTTCACACATAGCGTAGCTAAAGTTGGAGTAGACCACTAGGTGAGGTCTTTGGAAACGGTAAACCTAGGTCGGGGTGAGCCTTAATGTTGGATGTGAGAACAATCTGCCCAACGACAAGTAGAACTGTCACCGTGGTCGCATGAGGCCTTAAAGGACGCCAGCCTCCCCCACAGGAAAGAACTACGAGCCCGCCTCCGGGATTTGAACCTTGGCTTCCATCAGGTCAACCATAAGGCTCCACCGCTAGCTCACACCCTCAACCCCATGTCAATTTACTAATTTTAATGAACCAACTTTTTTTTGAAGTTACTAATTTTTCAAATCGAACTTTATCATTATAAAATATTTGAATTTGTTAATTATGTACTAGATAGTACTTTTTGTCTAGCAATTTGACAAAACTTAGTAAGAAAATTTGCGATTTTGATAATGAAAATTTGTACCTTGATAAATTCTAACATTATAAACAGTTCTTGGGGGAGGCAAGAGTGTGAGGGATTATCTTTAACCTCGAGGGACAAAGAATACTTGAGTATACATGGGGTTTGGGTACTACTACGAATAATAGAGCTGAAGCATTGGTGCTCTTTCGTGGTCTTATTCTAGTAAGGAATAACATGGTCAAAGAAGCCTTGGTTTTTAGGGATTCGGTAATAACAATTTAGTTAATCAGGAATCAAGCCAAGTCTAATGACCTCTCCTTATGCTAGCTAATTGCTAGAATCCAGAGCCTCATGGTGAAAATGAAAGATGTCCAAAGTTTTCACATTCTTCGCCAGCCAAATGTCAAAGTGAATTTGCAAGCAAACAAGGCAGTTGCATTAGGAGAAGGGGTGCTCCTCGTAAATGGAGACTCTCCTCAGGCGGTTGTGATTCCAAGCATGTTATCCACGTGGTGGGATAGGCATGACATTAGGAAATCGTATATCACTCATGGCAGCTCGTGGAGAATTTAACGCGGCCTTGCAAGGACGAAGGGAGCAGAACACGACACTCCATCCCGGTCGTATCTACTCCTCTCTCCCGTCATTTTAATTTAGGTGACATTGAATATCAGTGCTCAGGATCATGCAAGGAAATCTTTCACGACCATGGTGAAATCAATAAAGGATGATGTGGCTATGATGGGTGAGAGCTGGAGTAGGGAATTAATTCTGAGTAATGATAAGGGAATGCTTGTCTTGAGAGTCGATATCTGAGATTGGCTTCTACAAAAGGCAATGTTTGATCATAATATGGGATTACAATTTCGACTCAAAGGGAAGAGGAAGCAGAGGATAGCGAACAACATGGAGGATAGTGATAGCAGTACAAATTGTTGTCCCACTCATGGGTTGAAAAGGGTGTCCATGGAAATTCACGTCATCCACCATAAGATATCAACTATGCAAAATCGGATGTGAATGTCAGTTAGCGAAACATATGAACAACTACAACAATTGGAAAGAGATGCGGTTCAAGAGTGTTTGGAGCAACAAGCTCGGGATCACGTCGTGACTAGCAACTTAACAGCTCAAAATCAACAAATCTTGAATTCGGAGATGAGGGTAAGTCTCCTCGAGTATCAAAATAAAGTAAGTTGTTGATCAATACCAAAAAAAATGTGCAGTATCTCCATTGGCATAGTAAAAATCAATGAACTTCGCAAAGATAACTCAACACCACGTTAATGGGGAAGACTTACGAGTAATCATGGATGAAATTCGGGTCTATTACTACCTAGGAAGTCAATCCAACTCACATATAGATGGATAATCTCACCCGTGTCAAATGTAAATCATAAAATTGAAAAGAAAAACCCTCATTATGATGGATTTTGTTATTAATAATTTTATTGAGGCCAAGTTGAGGTCTTACACTCTAGTATCATCTAGTTGTTTATCGAAGCAACGAACCGAGTTTTTCAACATGAGTTGATGGAAACGTTAAGTGCAAGCCCCAGTTAATTACAAGGTAAAAGTAAGCCCCAATTAATTACAAGGTAAAAGCAATCACTTGTAACTTAAGCACCTCTCTATGGTCATTTTTTCTGCACAGTCAAGTGAATAAGCCCTTTGTGATGTTTGTCCCTTTTGAACAAAGTGTAATGTTTCTCTTGAGTTTAAAAAAATACGTTGGACATTTGAAATATTAAAAAAAAATCAATGATTGTTACCATAAATTGAATTAACATTAATGGTTGAATAGTAAATACTATCACAAGGCACCTACGAAGTTCATTAGCTGGTGCCTTTGATAGGATTTTCAAAGGTGGATCGATAATAGTAATTTAATATTGAATAATTTCACATATCAAGTGTATAAGTGCAACACGTGACTATTTAGGTGATTTTGATGAAATATTCAAATATATATCAACAACAATTATAGGGTGGAAGATGATAATCTCTTAGAGTGTCATAAAAAGGTTCAAATTTTCAGTTTTGGATCAACCATTATGGTGTAATACTAAAGAAAATAGCTTATTATCTTATTTTTAAAGATTTAATTTTTCATAGTCATAAATGAACATTTGGGATAGTATGTACTCGATAGATGACTAATTTACAATTTAATAATTATATTTTAGAAAAAAAAAGTATTAAGTCACAATATTTATGTGGGGATATGTTTTGGATAAAAAGTATAATAAATTTTATTTTATAAACTAAGTAAAATGGCTCTCTATCTAGACGTCCTTGTCACTCGACAATAAAATGGCCTTCTTTTTCATCAAGTTTATCAGAAAAAGATCCATATCGATAGATACCTACATTCCCAATCCTGCCACCATTCCTCTCAAAATATGCGGTCCTTCAAACTCTAATCACCAGGGCTATTCGCATATGGTCCTCAACATCTTTCTCAGGAAAGATCTCATCTTACAAAAGCCCTCTTGGCCAATGGATACCCTAGGCACCTTATTAACAAAACATTTCAACAAGTTCTTCATCCAAAACTTCGACCATCCAAATCCACCCCCCCCCATCGTAGCCTCTATCTGTCTCCCTTTCATCCATGGGATCATGGATCGCATCTCCAAGATTCTTATAAAAAGAAACATTAGAACTGTCTTCAAACCTAATAAGGTGCTCAAACAACTTTTTAGAAGTGTCAAAGATAAATCTGATCCTTTCTTATCCTAAGGCATCTACCAAATTCCGTGCTCTTGTGGTAAATCATACATTGGTCAAACTAGCAGATCCATCCGTACTCGCCTCAAAGAACGCATCACCGACACCAACCACAATCACCTCAATAAGTCTGCTTTAGCGGAACGTTCGTTTAACACCAAACACCAAATCTGCTTCGATCAAACAAAAATTTTGGACTCTACTTCACACTACTCTTCCTGATTAGTAAGAGAAGCCTCAGAGATGGAAAAACATCCTTTGAACTTTAATCGTGAAGATGGATATAAACTAAGTCAATCCTCGCAACCCTTAATCCACCATCTTTGTAATTGATCCTAAATTGACCCCGCCCTTACCCTTATTTTATCCCCCTTTTTCCAAAAAAAATCAATCTTTACTTTCCCCCTCCTCCTTGGATTCTCGATTTTTCCATCCCCTCTTTTTACTTTTCTTTCTTTTAAAACATATATATATATATATATATATATATATATATATATATATATTGTTAGCGTTTTCACTCTTACTTAGATTTTTATTTATTTTATTTTATTTATTCTTATTTGATTTCAAAGGAACCTTTTACATAAACTTCCCCTTTTATTAATTATATAATTTACATTGGTTATAGTTTTAAGTTATTTCTCTTTTATAAATCTTTTAGGTTTTTAATACTATTTTTCTTAGTGATCTTTTACCTTACCCATTTTCTAACTTACCTCACCTAATTTCTAACTTACCTCGCGAATCTAATTCTTCCTCTCATTTAAATAATATATTTTTCCTAACTAATCCACATTTTTCTCTTAACGGCTACTTCTCCCTCATGCACTATTTATTTGCACCATTCTTATATGTTTTGCTCAGAGCTTCAACTAGATCCTAGAGATGGGTGGAGAGTGCACTTGAAACTCGTCGGTCCTGGTTAAACATCAACACAATGAATTCCAGAAGAACATACACAATGTTGATACACTGTGAAAATCTGCATACTAAGACTATAAAAGAAGTCTCTTATTTTACAAACATAAAAGTCTATTTAACCTATAGCTAAATCAGGATTTTAAAATTAAATTATTATTATTATTAAAAAACAATACTCACTTTTATATACTCAATATCTAAATACTCATTTTATTTACAAATAATTATTTGGTTTAGTTAACATCAAAGTCTTTGGCAACTCGCGTGTTACAATCAAATGGGCAACAGGAGAATTCAAATTAAATTTTACAAATCTTTGTCATTGGTGCATATGTACACTAAGGGAAATATCATTGCAGCAGAATATATCATTTGAGCATATCTATAGAGAGCACAACTCTATGGTGGACAAACTTTCTAAACAAGCTCTTGAAGGTTCCAAAGGCATTTTGATTTGGGATGAATGGATGGACAATGACATCCTGGATCAGGGTGAAATCTACTTCTTTGACTAGCATCTGATCTTAAGTTTTGAAGAATGATGGAGCATCCTGGATACTAACAGCTAGGGATAATTTTTCTCTCATATATGTAAATCTATTGATAAACTTTTAAGCTATAATTTTGGACTTGGTTTATTTGCTCTTTTATGTCTGGGCTATTTTGAAGAGCTGGCAATTTCGGTTGTAACAAACCATGACAAATTTTGTACTATTTGATTCGCTCAAGAATATCAATAGTAGATTTTTTTCTTTTGAAAAAAAAAATAATAAATTTTCATAAATAATTGAATAATGTATAATTTTGATAAAGCTTCTAGAAATAACCCAATTAAAAATTTCTTTATATTTAATAATGTATAATTTTGATATGGATGTAGCTTGGGTGGTTGGGAGGAATGATTGTTACCCTCCCCACCTAGATTCAATTATTGTAAGTGACATGATGCTCTTAATGAGCCCCTATGTATTGACTAGCTTTCCTTGATTCCTTCGGAATAGCAGGAAGGTGATTTTTCCACTTTAAAAAAAATTTAAAAAAAAAAAATTGAATCTTTATATTTAATAATGTATAATTTTGATAAAGCTTCTAGAAATAAGAATTGAAAATTTCTTTATCATAAAACAAAAATAAAAAAGATTCCCCTCTATCTATGATAGATTCCCATTGTACAACCCAAAAAAAAAAAAAAAATCAACTGAAAAAATATAAATAAAAAATTATTGCTATTCATAAGGGTGATTCAAAGAAATTTACAATATACCTATCCCGGGGATAGTGTAACTTCATTCAGTATGTCTGAAAATACAAAACACAAATCTCTATTCTATGTATCCGATATAAACGATATTGCAGTACAACTGAAAAGACTCTAGAATATCCCATATTGATACAAAAGTATATACCCAATCTTACAAAAAGTAAGAAACCGTAAGTCTGTAAAGCTTAAAGTGCAGTAAAATAGAGAGGTAGAATAAGAGTGTTGGGCATTAATATACCCTCTCGACCTCAATCTCCGGAAGGTCTGATCTCATGAAAATGTGCAATCCGAACAATGCCCTCCTCCAGTGAAAAACCAGCTTTAGATAGTCAGTCTGCCCTTTGATTGTAGAATCGGGAAACATGCTTGATGGTATAATTGTCCAAACAACCCAAATACCAGCAAACCTTCTTCATCCAGTGTGAAAGGGAGGCAACATTGAGTTCATTTTGTTCCATGGCCCACCCAGTAATGATGGATGAATCTCCAAAGAGCTGCACAGTATTAATCTCCAATTTGTGAAGGTAGAGAAGAAGGCACCATAGTGCCAAGAGTTCAACTCGGGTATTGCTACCCCTACCACATCCAAGTGCAAATTCAACCCATTCATTATGTGAAACATGAATAAGACCACCCGCCCCACAACGGCCCTATTGTTCAACCCCATCAAAAAAACAAATCACACCCTGAGTCGATACGATGGGTGTATGTACGAGCTTCTCCCTAACCTCCTTCACCATCACCTGTGTGGCAGAGAGTATCTTACCAAGGAAATGACAAGCACTATTAAAATTATATACAGAGGTCCCAAACAGGATCGAGTTCCTGAGCTTCCAGATTCCCCACATAAAATGAGGGGAAAGGAGATAGATCCACAATGACAGAGATGCCATTGTTTAAGCAGTACAGAGATAGAGTCACCACCCCAAATGTGATGCTGCCCCCAATAATCCGATCCAAAATTCCATAATTGTAAAGTAATCGGGCAGGTAGTGAAAAGATGTTCAACCGAATCAGCCTCCAGATGACACAATGTGCAGACATTCGGACCATAGCCCCCCCTTCTAATGTAATTATCCATAGTCAAGATCTTATTAGTAAGAATAAGCCAAATAAAGCAGCGGATCTTGTAAGGGACATTCCAGTTCCATAAGCAACAATACCACCAGTTTCTCGGCCCCACAAACTGTTTATAAGCAATGTCCTGATACGCATGACAGGTGACAATGGATCCACGTTCCTCCTGCCAACACCATTGAAGGGTATCTAGCTCAGTCGTTAAAGTGATACCAACATGAGATAACTGTTTGACATAGGCGTTCCAATCCAGACCCGCATCTCCAACCAACCCAATTTCTTCTGTCGAAAACCAATAATTTTGTAGTCCAAAGCCATCAGGGTTCCTTGCATGATTAAGATAATAGATATTAAGCTGGTGTAATGACGAGACAGTCTCTGGAAGCAGAAGAGCATCAACACCCACCATCTGTTCAACACCCAAGTGAACCTGAAAGCCACTACCCACCCTCCAGTGCAGATGTTCTAATAAATCAGGAAGGACATCAAGTAATCCACTCCATATATTGGAGACAACCACAAGTTTCTTGGATCGCTTCCTAATCCAGTTAATTACGGAGTCTCCTTTCAGATACTTGTCCCTCATAAGTGAACCCCATAAACCCGAGTGTGATATAGCCCGCCATAAACTCTTTGAGTGCAAAGCCCTGTGAATCCAATCAATATTCCTAATACCCCAACCTCCAAGCTCCTTTGGAGTAGAAATGTCAGTCCATGCAGTAAAATGAACTCCCTTCTTATCCCTCCTACGAAACCAAAGAAAATTAAAATAGATCCTTCTAGTAGAGAGTAAAACAGCAATAGGAACATTTGCCAGAGTAAGCCAATAGATAGGTAAATTAGCCAATACCGAATTGAGAAGAACAAGACGACCCCCTAAAGACAGGCACCTGTAATACCAACCCAAGACCTTTGTCTCAAATTTCTCAATAAGCCACCTCCAGTCCTGGATCAAATAATCATTGGGCTTAGTAAAATATCCCAGGTAAGTCATCCCATCCGTCAAAGTCTGGGAATCAAAAGGAAAGAGCCTGCCAATATCAGTGCATACCAGTGAGTCTACATTAAGATAATAGAGACGGGACTTAGGAACACTGACAAATCATCCCTGAAGCACTGCAGAAGAGGTCTAAAACGAACTTATAGTGAAGCCACTCATCAAGTTTTCCAATGCCAAAGACCAACACATCGTCAACAAATAAAAGATGCGTAATAAAATGATTTTTTGAAACTTTGATGCCAGTAATCTTACCCACGGCTTTAGCATGTCTCAGTAGTCTACTAAGTCCCTAAAAAATCAACAAGAAAAGCAATGGCGAGAGAGGACAGCCTTGGCGTAAACCCCGAGTACCTTTGAAAAAGGTAGTCAGACATCCATTGATAAGGACTGCAAAATTAACAGAGGAAGTACAGCCCAGGATCCAATTAGTGACCATCAGACTTAATCCAACATTGAGGAGTAAGCGTCGGAGGAATGACCAGTCCACCAGATCGTACGCCTTTACCAAGTCCAGTTTAAGAACAATGGATGGTAATCGATGGAGTTTAGCAGTGTGTAGAGTCTCCTTAGCCATCCCTACAACATCAAAAATCAATCTCTCATGAAGGAACCCAAATTGTTCGGCATAAATACCTCGAGAGAGACCACCTTTGATACGGTCTGCAATCACCTTTGAGACAACCTTATAGAGAAGGTTGCACAATGAAATAGGTCTAAAATCTTGAAAAGTCCGCGGATTCGAAACCTTAGGAATCAGTGAGATGAAAGTAGCATTGAGTCCACCATTGATAGTCCCACTAATTTGGGTTTCTTCCACCAACCTGACAATCTCGGAGCCCAGTAAATAAAAAAACTGCAGAAAAAACTCAACAGACCATCCGTCGGGGCTTGGACTCTTGTCCTTGTCCATTCCCTTGAGAACTCCTTCCACTTCAAAGATGGTCATTGGTCACCCAATCCAGTCATTGTCCTCAACAGTAAAAAAGCCGGGCATAACCTGTAATATCTCCATCTGGGATTTTAAATCAGTGACCGAAGACTTGGTAAAAAGTTTCTGAAAATGAACCACAGCAGCCCGAAAGATATACGCATGGGAAGTAACTAAAGAACCCTCTGAATCTTCAATCTCCCAAATACTATTAACCATCTGCCGCAAAGAGGCAAATCAATGAAAAAAGCTAGTGTTCTTATCACCCATGGTGATCCATAAAGCACGGCTTTGAAGTCGCCAAAGTTCTTCATCAATTTTCACTAAAGAAGCCTTCTCAGCTTCCAGGTATTGTATGATCTTACCCGAAGGATCTGAATGGTAACCAAATAATGGATCCAAATGATACTCATCAATAATACCCTCAATCCGATCAATAGCAGCAGTGTGGGCCGACTTCCTCGCATGGAGCCATGGCTTAATGATCAACTTAAGAGACCGAAGAAAAGCAGGAAGTGTAGTCATAGATCCAAAAAAAAATATTTGTCAATAACTTATCTCCTTGGTTGTGATCAAGCATTTAGAAACAAAGCTTATAGCTCACATAGGATTCGAAGATAAAACAAGATTCATTTAAAGACATCAGGTTACGTGATGCCATGGGAAACTAATCACCACCACTTTTTCAACTAAAACAATATGGACTAAAAAAACCACCCATAATTATAAGTTGTATCTCTTAGGTTTTTACATATATATATACTTATCATTAAAATATTTAACATGACATTCTTTCTCTCCCCTCATATTGCAATATTTGTTCACTATAAAATATTTACCTTACTTCATTTTGATAACTTTAGACATCATGTTTTTCCTTTTAAAATGTTATAGGTTCAAATCTAGAGGGATAGTGTATGTACACCTTTGTAGACTTAAGCAATTACAATATTGCGCAGAGGGAGCCCACAAACAAAAAGGTCTCATACACCAAATTGGTGTCTAACTTGGTTGTGACCTTAAAAATAGATCATCATCATCATCACCACTATTATTATTATTTGTTAACAAAATGAATTTATAGTTCATGACAATGAAAAAATTTGAAAGGAATCACTTGGTTTGCTTTTAAATTTTATTTATGTGCTAAGAAAAGTATACCTAAAACCATCATAGTTGTGATGAGTTAAAAGATTAGGAAAGGTCATTACTGTAACAAATATTTTGAAATTGTGATATAATGTGGGTGTAAGGGAAAGTGATTTTCATCTTCAACCCTCTTAGTGTCACAAAGATGACAATTTATTCCATCCCATGACATTTTAGGAATTGACCAACACCTTATTTCACTATGGAGCTCGTCAAGTTTTTTAGCAATGTCGATTTTCTTATTGACGATAGTTAAAACAGAGATACTTTTGGTCTTCTAGATTAGGGTCGATCACCTCTTAATTTTCTCTTTTCCTCTAATTTTTTTATTGCACCACAACTTCTCCTTAAATTTAGATATAAAATATTTTTAATATTATCACTACTTTGCAGAGTGACCTCTTCCTCGACTCCCCAATGGTTTGGCTAAGACTTGGCATCTTCATGTCAATCTCACTTGAGCTACAGGTGTTTTTGACAGGGGTTTGAAGCAATCTTACGAAGCCTCTTATCTCACATGTTGTTTATCATGTTCTTGTATATTAGGTAGCTAGTCATAACCATACCCTCAATGGGGAAGAGACTCGCTTCTATGAGGAGGATATGATAGGGCTGCCCTTAATTTTGAGATTATGAGTTATAAAACTGTTTTTGGATTTACTATATCCTTCTTCATGATTCTCAAGAGATGCTACAACCCAACAACCATTTAAGATAACAGGAGTGACGACAATCTCAAAGAGGAGTTTCTTCTTATCTCAAAGCCAAAGGTTTGTTGATTTACAATTGCTTTCAAGTCCATAATAAGTTTTCCACCCTCCATTTATTGTTTTCTCAATGCAATAGTTCTAATTAAGCTTGTGATGAAGATTGATTTTAAGATAATTGTATGAAGTCACTTTCTCCAAGTTGTTATTGTCATACATGAAATTAGCATAAGTGATATTTTTGGATTTGATTAACTTAACATTTGTTTTGACAATGTTAACATTGATACATGTACTAGAGTAAAACTCATTGTTGAGATCATAGGGATTGCTCCCCATAAAAACAATATCATAAGCATAAAGAAGGATAATGACTATACTAGATAGAGTCGTGTAGACACAACCTGCTTCTTCTAAACAATCATGTAACTTGTCAATGTATATACCAAAAAGAATAGGGCACAAGGTATATACAAAAAAAGATAGGGAACAGGATCGACCTTACATATTTAGAATACGAAATAATAATAATAATAATTTATTGGAAAATTAACATTTAAGTTATTTAAAAACTTTTTTTATTCCATTTTTAATTGAGAGAGCCATTTTCTATGTAATATAATCTCAATTTTTGTTATGAACATAAGTATCTTTGTCGAAACAAATCCCAATTTCTAGTTTTCCATATTTCATGAATGAAAACTTTAATTGAAACATAATCTAACTATTAAACTTGATTGCTTCCTCAACGAATGTGGCCACCATTGTGCGCAATGACCTCTTACACTATCAGGGATGTGATAATTAAGTTATTCAATTACCCTACTAAGTGTGAGTATTTTCAAATCAAAGGAATACTAATGGTGTTTTAAGGAAGCAACTGGATAATTAAGCTTTGATTTCAAATGGCAAGAAAGTATTCAATTATTTCACTGAATTCAATAATTAAATATTGAAAATAAATGAGTTAATGTAAGCACTTCAAACATTAAATGTTGAATGTATAACTTAAGCATCAATTTTGCATATCCTCAGTAATCATTGCTATTAAATTTCAATTTAGTAAGCATACCTCAATTCATGGGCACAAGCAAGAATGCAATGCATTCTAGACAATGATCGAGGCTAATATGCATCGTTTTTTGGTTCAAATCCACCTAAAATAGATACTTCGCATTTGAATGAAGTCACTTGGTACGATCAAAGGCAATTACTAGTATGTAATATTTCATTATACACACACACACACACACCCAAGGGTTAACTCAAGTGATAATGAGCTAGATGTCACATCTCTTCCCCCAAAGTTGTAGAGGTCACAGTCTCTTGATTTCCTTGGGGTTAGGCTCCATAATCAAGTATATATAACAGAATTCAAAGGAAGCAAGCAATGGGTGTATAAGTTAATCATATGATCACATACTAAATGTCTACAAGTTAGGAGAATATTAGTGTGAACAAAAACTCAATGATGGAATATCTTTGTGTGTAAGAAAGACTCATAGTTGTACGGTATCAAATTTGTATTTTGTACTCTCTATACATAGCTACCTTTAGGGCTCCTACACATATCTATAGTGCGATTACAAGTTTTGAAGTCTTCCTTTTAAGTGCCCTTTACGATAGCTCCAATTGATGATTTTGGGGTCTTTAACTTAGTCTTGATGCAACATTTGACTAATATTGGATCTATAGAAAGGCTCCCCTTCCTTTTTGCTTGGTTTTTTCCTTTGCTTAGCAATTGATCACATTTAGCCACGTAGGCCCCCCATTTGGGCCCTTCTTTAGTGGACTTGGACACTTTTGGTGTAGACTTGTATGCATTATGACCCCAAATGTTACTCCAAGGGTTAAAAAGCCCCTCTTAGCATTGCAACACCCCTCCTAGAAAAACTTTGGCAAATGCACCCTATTTATTGGTAAAAGGAAATCAATTTTGATTCCACTTTCATTGTGTTGATCGTACCCATGTTTTATGGTTACATAGTTTGTCCACTTACCAATGGAACATAGGGCCTCTTCTTTTGCCTACTACTTATCATTTAAACTCACACCCCTATGGATTGAGGGTCGAAACTCACGGTTTAATTTTCAAAGGAGGAATAATGTTGCATAAAATTATGGATCAACGATGCACGCCTATCAACAAACTATGTTGCTTCCTTTTGTATTTTGGATCTCCAAAAATTTTGGTTGTCTCAACGTGACTAAAAGGTTTTGTGATTTAGTCGATGTACATTAGTTATCATGTGCTATTGGATCTTCCTTGAGTTCCTTATCTCCATCATCCTTCTTGCTCAAAGAGGTGTTGTTGTTGTTGTGCATTGGTCTTGTATCTGTGTCATTGGGTTAAAAGATTATATCTTGTAGTGGTTGTGAAGCTTCTTTTGTTCTCAATTCAATTGATCTTCTCCCCATATTCCCACCTCAAAGAAGGGCTTTAGCTTAACTTATGGGTAGGAAGGACATCCTTCTACTTAATGTAAGGGGCATCATAATCATAGTTAGATTTACATTTCTTGCTTTGTTTTTTTCCTTTTGGGAGTGTATCCATATGTGTTGGGGGAGAATAGGAAACTCTTACTGTGTTTCACAAAAGTATATAGTGATTTCAGGAATGCAAGAAGGTCCAATCCTCTCTAATTTATGTATGTGTTCTTTAATCTTTCCTTCTCATAGATCCAAGTAGCATCGATAGTTAGATCAAAGGTAAAAGGGTTAGTGTGTCTTCCCTTACCCTCTTTTATATTTTGTCAATTTTGTTTTAAAATTGGGGAGCAACTCCACCTTATCGAATCTAGTTATCCTATTTCAGCTAGCATGGTTTTGGTAGTGAGTTGGCTTGCTTCCCTAAGGGTTGTCCTTTGGCTTTTCATTCTCTCCCCTCGATGTTGTCCTCTAGATTTTTCATTCTCTCTCCTAGGGTTATTTGGCCTCAAAATTGGAATGTAATGATACTATCCCTTCCTTCTAGGATATCCAAATCTATCCACAACAATTATAATGGGAATCACATCGATAACAGACCAATACACCAAAAATGACCCTCAATGCATGACACTGAAATTGTCAACAATGTTAGCACCAAAGTGAGGGTGGATGTTATCCAATCAACTAGGGCACTTAAGCGCAAAATCAACATCCAAAATAACAAATCTTTAAGCGTGGGTAATTCTTAATAAGCCACCTCTACCTCACAATTGTTATACATGTGTTCCTTATATTATAATATTCTAATTTTCTTCACATATGGGCCATGACCTTTCATTTTCCATGGGTAGCCACCTTGGATGAATCTCACCATCTAACTCAAATTAGGGAAACAAATCACCCTTGGGATACATATATCCATACTTAAAAATAACACTTGACTCAATAGAGACAATGATTTGTATATGAAAATGTGAAATTTAGCAAGTTGCACTAGCATATATTCGTCTTTAAACCTAGATTTATTAAGGGTCAATAAGAATTAAAAAAAGTGTAGATGAGCAAACTCAATGTTATTTTATGATTGTTGTTTAAATAATATATTGGCTCTTTCTATTTTATTTTAATGTTATGGTAATTAAAACAAATAAAAGCATATTGGGTTAGTTCAATAATTTTGAATTGACCAGTTTCAAAGCAAAGTGTAATTTTTACTTGGAAATTCAATTACGAATGATATAGAACCCTTAAACTTAAAAAATACCAAAATGCATACACACCATAAAGAACACAAAAATATAGAGAGACCCTTAAGGTAGGGTAACACCATCAAATACTCCTTGTGGAAGGAATCATTCCACGAGCCATTCTTGCCACAAAATAATACGTTTAACATGTTCATATAATGATACTCATGTATATTTATACTTTCTCATGAGTATTCGTAGGGGATACATGCCAATTACCCCTTATTATTATATTATTTCCTCTAACCACCCAGTGGGCTTATTTATTACCCACCAACTACCAAGTGGGCCTATTCTATGACTGTGGCCATATTACATATGTTATCCCCTTGGTACCCCATATTATCCTTCTAGGTACTTTACATTCCATCTCCCTTCACATATTTTGTCCTCAGAACATGGCGATACACAATACAATATGATCTACTAAGCAATGTGGCCAACTGGTATCAAGTACAAGCATCCTTCTATCCTAGTGCAATGTGGACATGGGGTCCAACTACTTCCTTGCCACTTGGATCTTCATTTTGGTTGCTCCTTTGGTTCCATGATGTCCTTGTGCTACTTTCATATCTCTATGCAATACTTTTAATCCATGTGCCTCTATATTAGATGCCTTTTTGGTTCCATTTTTGTTAATGCTCCCAACCTTGTCTTGATGACGATTGCTTCTCTTAGTGGTGTGGGTGTCAATATACAACAACCTTAGCTACTAGTTCTTCTTTCTTTGACTCTTCAACATGTGCTTCCTTTGAGTCTCGTGGCTCCTTAGATTCTTCTTCAACCTTATGCCCTCTTGGGGATTTTCTCCATGTTATTTTGTAGCTTTTTCTTCTTCTAATTCACCCTCAGACTTTTCATATAATGTATTAGCAAGGGCTTCAATAATTTTACCTACAAGGACTTATTCTTTGTCTTTCTTAGAAAGAGAAATATCTTGCAAAGTGATTTTATTTTTCTTCTACCAAAGCTTCAAAAACTTCTTTTGCACAATAATATGAAATGTACCAATTGAGTCCATCAAAGGATATCCCAAAACAATATCCACGCCATCAATATCTATAGCATACAAATTTGAATCCAATAAAATTTGTCAATAATAGTTTTCAAATCTTTAAAAATTCGAACATTTTCACCCTCAACCTTTGTGTTTTGAATAGGTTTTCTCAAGATTTGCAGTCGTTTAACTAACTTAACATTGATGAAATTATGCTTGCTACTAGGGTTTAAAGAAATCATAACATTTTCTTGTTGAATACATCCATGGACCTATAATATGAAGTTATCACATGAAAATAAACCATTATGGATCTCATTATCCTTATTCACAACATTAGACCACGCATCTAAACATACCTTTTCATATTCTTCATTTGAAAGTGCCTCCATCTTGTCGTGGTTAAGCAACTCCCACCATATGGCGACATTTTCTCTTTAAATCATGGATAACCAAGCTCCCCACCTCTATAGAAACAATGAATTTGTTTCTTCAATGTATTCTTCAGTACTAGAACTACCCAATTTTCTTGTAAATTGCATCTTTTCTTGAAAGAAAACCCACAACCAAAACTAGTGTTTAAATAAATAACTTACTTTTCAATGTAGTTGCAATGATTTTCAAGTGAGAAATTTTGAAATGATCATAACTCATTTCATGTTGTCTAGAAAATTTAGCTCTATCTCTCGAGTAAGTAGTTGTGTGTGTAAATCATTTTCATGTTGTTTACAAAGAGCCAACAAAGGAAAATCTAGATGAGATTGTAAAGCTAGACTCTTTTTTCACATGCTTTCTGACCGAGGAGGTTAATCAAAAGTTATATGAAGATGTCAAAAAAGAAGAGATCCTATCATTTCTCCACGCTTTTCAAAAATATAAGAGCTCAAGTCCATATGGGTGGACTATTGAGTTTTTTCTTGGGTTTTATAACCTTATTCAAAAGAATCTTCTAAAGAGTAATTGAGGAAATTGAGACTTATCTACAAGTTCTGGGGTCACTAAATTCCACTTTTATTGCATTAAATCCCCAAATGTGACAAGTTAGTTTCTTTTGATGATTATACGACAATCTCTCTTTGTAATCGTGTATATAAAATTATTTCCAAGGTGATTGCAATTATATTGAAATAGGTTTTTTCATCGGTGATATCCCCATAACAATTTGGATTTATAGTTGGTAACAAATCCATGAAGCCATTAGAGTTGCATAAGAGGGTCTTCACACAATCAAATCAAGGAAATTGCCTACAATGGTAATCAAACTAGACCTCGATAAAGCCTATGATAGGATTAGTTGGTTGTATCTAAGAATACTACCGATTCATGTGGGATTCAATCACCCTTGTGGTAAAATGGATTATGGGATGTGTCACATCAACCTCTTATCCCATCCTAATTAATGGAGCAATCTTAGCATTCTTCAAACCGACAAGGGGATTAAAACAAGGTTTTCCACTCTCTCCTGTCCTTTTCTTGTTGGTTGCGGAAGGACTCGGTTGAGGAACCATGGAGGTAAAAAGGACCCAATACTTAAAAAGAATCAAGATAGGTAGTTTAGTGCTTTTAACTATTTTCTCTTTGTAGATGATAACTTGTTATTCTTAGCTGGATCAGAAAGGGAAGCGAGCAAAATAAATGAAATCCTTAGCATTTATTGTAAGGCCACATGTATGCAGGTAAATATTCAAAAGTTAGCCATTAGCTTCAATGGATTATATGGGGAGTTTGTAGCTCATTTGAAAGTTCTTTTCCCTTTTAGACATTTTGAGATTCAAGAAGGCTTCTTGAGTACTTAGGTTTTATTCTAAAACCTAATCGATACAAAAAGAAGGGGGATTGGGGATGATTGTTGTTAGATAGAGAAAATGATTCATTTCGGGTGTAACATGTGGCTCTCAAGAGAAGGAAAATTAACTCTTGTCAAGGTAGTATTAGAAGTTATCATGTTGTATTGGCACACCCTAGCTTGGATCACAAGTAGTGTTTTATATAAGATCAAAAAGATTTGTTTCAGTTTCTTATGCAGTGGGAAAGGAGAATATAGTTGTATCCCTTAGGCCATATGGCAAGCTTTAGCGTTGCTAAAAGGGGGGAGGGTGGGGTTTAAAACATATTCATGGCTTCGGGAGGTCTCTAGTTCAAAAGAGCTTCTAAAACCTCGTTTCAAAGGAAAGTCTATGGAAAACTATAATTATTCATAAATACATTTCCCTTTCAACATTATTGAATTGGACGAGGTCCCTATGGAAATCTATTAAACCAATCTCAAATAGTGGGAAAGATATGGTGCTAGATTTTACTGTGATTGGAAATTCTCTATTGAAGGTTGGTAACGGGGAAAATGTAAGGATAGGATCTAATCCTATTATGGGGTCTGGAAATAAAAAATAAAAAATAAACCAAAATCTAATAACTATCTTCATGAAAAAGGGCTTTACAATCTTCATCCGATTGTAGACCCATTGACAACAAATATATTGCAACAAAGATGGAAATCGACCCTATCTTTTGACACAGTTTCAGAGGCTTGGTCTAAAAATTGGCAAATGTACTTGAATGAGCTAAATAGATTACATGTTTGAATTAGAGATGAACAAGCCTAAGACTTTTGTTTTCTTTTAATATCTTGGACTTAGATTCCGGTCTCAAATATTTGGGTTTCAACTTGAAAGCAAATGGGTACTTGAAATGGGATTCGCATTAGCTTTTAGGTAAAGTGCAGAGAAACATATTCTTTTGGTGTAACATGTTGCTGTCAAGGGGCGGGAGATTTAGACTTGTTAAATTTGTATTAGAAACTATACCAGTGTATTGGCACATCTTTGGACATATTCCAAAGAATGAGTACTTGAGAGAATAAGGAAAACATGTTACAATTTTCTTTGGAAGGGAATATCTAATTAGGGTGGATACCACCTTGCAAAATGGCAAACCCTTTCTCAACCTGAAAGTGAAGGTGCTCAAGGCCTTAAATATATTCAATAATTTGTATCATCCTTGGCAACTAAAATTATTTGAAATATTATCTATAGGGAGAGTCACTGGAAGAGAATTACTATGAACAAATATATTCCTCGGGGTCACTACTAGACTAGATTAGAAATGAAAGAAAGAGTATTGAAATGTTTTGAACCGTTGTAAAGCTTTGATATTAGCTTTATGAATCATTGGTAAGTATCTAGCAAGGGAGGTTGGTAATGGAAAACATGTTGGTATCGGTTATAATGCTATCTTAGGTTGTGGAAATGCCATCTTCCTCCTAGAGGGTCGGATTCATAATTACATGATCATGGATACTTTACTCTTAATCAAATTGTTTATTGACACACTGCAAATATCTAACATCAAGGTTGGGCATCTACAAGTGTTGTGGGGTTGGCAAGAGATCGTTCAATTATGTGTAATTCTTATTTGGAGGAGTTAAAAAAAAGCACATATCGTGATCAAATAGTAGGTTGATACTCTAGGTTGGTCAATGAACTAGGCTAGGAGCAGGTACACTGTAGAATTAGGCTACATTGCCATGACATCCAAAGAGAGATAAGACTCCAAGTGGTGATGGACTAAGCCATGGAAAGTTAAATCTCCTAGAAAAATTATAATTCACATGTGGCTAGCTTTAGGTAAAAGAATCTTAACTTGGGAATTTCTTCATAGGAGACATGTTCAAGGTCCTAGTATCCATGTGCTATGTAACAATAATGAAGAGATTGCTTCCCATCTATCTATTTTCTATCCTTTAATTGTATATCTCTAGAAAGAAATTAGTTAGAATTTTAACCTCAATTATGTTTTGACTAGGGACTATGTAGAAAATGGTCTTTTGTTATGGTTTCAGAGATAGGATCTCAAGGTGAAAAACGACATCTTACACATGTCTTGTGGAGCATTTGGTTAGCCCATATTGCACTTATGTTTGAAGATAGATTTACTATTACATTTGAAGTCTTTGAATAGGTAGTTATGATATATCAAACTATTTAAAAAGACATTGTACATAGGCTTCCTTGTTAGGTGGCTAATCCTTTGATAGATAAGACTACGCCCTGGGGATTTTTTGCTGGAGCGTGTTAAGGTGATGAGCATAAATGTAGCTTGGGTGGATTATTATTTATGGATGAATCCCATTTTCTCAAATTTAAAGCAAACATAAGGAGAAGATCTAACAATTATGTAGAACTTATGGCACCTAGATCATTGATGGTGATGGCAAATACAAAAGTTGTGATTGGGTTGCAAGTTTATGGATACTCCATGTTAGTAATGAAATGGATGCAAATTGATTAGCAAATACTCAATGTTAACTTACAACATCTAACCTCTAAGTTAAGAGAAAATATTGCACAGTTTGAGAGGATTACTTTCACCTACATATACAGAGAACATAATGCGGAAGCTAACATATTATCAAAACAAGGATTACTTCTTAACCTTAGATGTTTATTGTTGGAATAAATCAACGTCATGGTCTCCTTTGAGACTTGATATCCTTATATTTATTCATAAATGTTATGATTTTGTGACCTATCTGTATTGTTTTTGGAGTCTATATTTGATCACTTGGTGACCTTTTTGGGATGATTGTGACTATGTTAGTACAAAGTTAAAGGGATTGTTACTTTTTGGTTGGAGGTTGTTGGTCTTCAAGATTTATTTTTTCAAAAATTTTGGCTTGTAGATGATATCATATATATCTCCACTTTTTATGTCTCTAAAGAAAACTGGCATCGGATTGAAAGATGAAGATGATATCTTGGTATGGGCCTGGAATAGATCTACTAGTCAAGTAAATGCAAAATATGCCTATGATGTTATATCACATTTGAATTATGAAGGTGAGACTAAATGGTGGTATAACAGATTATGGAAATGGAAAATCCTAATGAAAATTAAATGTTTCTTTTGGATCTGCTTAGAGAACTATATATTGACATGGGATAACTTGGTTAGGAGAGGTTGGTCTGGTCCTAACTTTTGTATACTGTGCAAACTAGATAGTGAATCGGTTAATCATCTATTAGTGCATTGTAACTTCTGCAAAAATATTTGGAAGGGAATCAATAAAGAACTGCAAATCTCTTAGGAATGGGGTATTGGAATCACAAGCTCCTACAAGCTTTTGTTTGTTGGGGCATTTGGAGAACAAGAAATGATGCTATATTTGAAGACAAAGTTCCAAATGTGATTGTTAGTTGTATGAGAATCCCGGGACTGTATTGAGAATTTTATTAAGGGGGAAATAAAAAGAAAAGTAGATTGATTTTTGTTCCTTCAATTTCCACTCAAGTAGTTGTGGGATTCTTTGATGGGGCTGCTCAGATGGGAGAATGTGGTGGAGGGATGCTTTTAAGAATAAATGAAGACCATAATTTTAGACTTTGGATGAGTTGTGGACCGGGGTACTAATACTAGAGTAGAATTATTGGCCCTTTGGGGGTTATTACATTTTGTTTCTAGTATTGGTATCGATACTATACATGTATTTGGTGACTCAAAGGTAGTTGTCAATTGGGAAAATGGTATATCAAATTTGCAGGTCTTATCTTTGGATCAATGGTTTCAACGCATCCTCATGCTTGTATCATCTTTTTTAGATATATCTATCAAACATATTGTTAGAGAACTTAACTCTATTGTTGATGAATTATCTAAGAAGGCTATTGGGGGTCCTAAGGGTACTATTGTTGATGAATTATCTAAGAAGGCTATTGGGGGTCCTAAGGGTACATTATATGTAGAAGAGTTCTTGGAGGACGCCCTTATCTTTGAGGGATCACTTTCTATTTTCTCTTAGATTCTGTTTTTTTTTTGGATGATTGTAATTTCAGATAATCCTTGTTTGAACTATCAATTTTGAATGTAGCTCAAAAAACTCTAAGTCTGATAGATATGCAAGTATATGTTCGTACGAGAGAGAGTAGTAATTTTTTATTTGACTGGTTACTGAGAGCCTCTTTTAGCATGCCCTGAAAGGAATTATTGGAAAATGTAAGAATTTTGTTTTCTTGACTCTATGGAATATCAAGGAACGAGCTTTTTGTTCTTTTGAAAAAAATCTCCACTTTTTTATGGAATGCATGCTTCAACACCTAAATAATGTGTTCAATTTTCTTCTTTGAATATAAAATGCATTTTTTTCCCGGGAAAAAATAAGAAGAGATGAACAAGGCTCCCTAATGTAGGCAATTAATAAAGTGACAAGAATATATACAACAAAAATGGGACATGAAGCTTTAATGCATAATACTGGTTAAGAGATGTGTGGTGGTGATAAAAAATGTGGAAAATAATTGCCCCAAAGAAAACAAGAATTTTTTGCAGGCTAGCACTTAGGAACAAGGTCCTAACATGGGACGGTTTACAGAAAAGAGGAAGACAAGGGCCTAGTTTATATATATGTTATGTTATGTTATGTATGAAGGAATCAAATTCCAATCCTCATTTATTCATTCACTACTCATATGCTCAACACTTGTGGAAAGATATTGAGAGATTGAATGGAATAGAAAATTTCTAGAGGGAATTGACGTTGGAGGAATGTCTTCGAGTCTGGTTTAAAATGAAGGGTCTATGACAATACAAAGTGATTCCATGTTGAACCTTGTGGTGTATATGGTTTTCTAAATATGTTTGGTTTTTTTTAAGGAAAACAAATTCCTACCTTCTAGTATATAACAAGGTCTGTGGACTTTATATGAGATGCAAAATGATTCTAAAAGTCAAACATCATAGACATATAAGTGAGTTAGACATTGACATATGTTTTCCCTGAGGTTTCTTCAATGGTGCAAGGCAATGTCCAAATGATATCAAGAATTCCACCAACCTCACTCTAATCTCACTCTATTGTAGTCATTAATAAAATTAACAAGTTCGAGAAGAAATCCATGACCATAAGAGGTACCACTTCTACAGAGGCAATGAACAATGAATCACTCCAGTGGATCCTATACACAAGATTCTCTAGGAGCTAAGATACTAAAGTCTCCAAAATGTCAAAAATGTATTAACTAGAAAAATCCCTGATAGCTCAAGCCACAGAGAAAAATGAGGCTCAATCCAATTCAACCATCTTAAAGAAATTGGAGATCATGGAGGCAAAATATGATGCTCTGATTCAAGTGCATTGGGGTCTAAAGGCGAGAACAATGGTAGAAATGACAAGAATCCAGGCTACAGACAAAACTAACCAAAAAGCATAAGATGGTTAGCACTCTCCCCATCAAACTTTGTCATCATGTATTTTGATTCAAACGATGAATCCTAGCCTAATATCTCAGGTTACCAACTATTGTCTCTTAGTTTTCATGTTGTTTAAGGTTGCTAGTTATGTTTATGTTTTTGTTCCTTCTAACACCAAACTTCTCTTGAAAAACATTTTGTCTAGTTTTGAACAGGCCCAAGGGCTTAAGGTCCATCATTCAAAGGCCAGAAGAAAATCAAGTATTTTGTATGAAATATTTGTATAGCATAAAGATGTTTAGTAATAGTAACTCAACATCTAGTAAGTTGTGTCTTGTAAAACATTAGCTTATTTATAATATTTTACTTCCTAGCAAGCTTTGTATGTTTTTTTTGTTTTATATACTTACTTTAGACATTCCACCATATGGAAAAACAAATATAAACGGTAACCTCCATTATATATTAAAATATTACTCTAATTTTATAACAAAAAATAAGTATGAATTAGAAAAACTATAAAATAATTTGTGGATTTCATTTTTTATAAAACAAATAATAGGAAAAGATGAGAGACCTAAGGTCTCTGTTCTCACCATGAGGAGCTTTACGTCAACCATTTACAAGCTTTTGATTATTATGGTTGATATACTTATAATTTTACTTAATGTAAAGTGCCGAAATACCTTAATCAAAGATAGTATATAACCTAATAAGCTTTTGCCAACCTTAAAATTCAAACCTAACTCCATGCTATATTAACTTATAGCAGTCTCTAAAAGAACAGTCGTCAAATTAAAAGTAAAGCCACGCAGAGAGCCCAATAAAAATAATTTTGAGCTGGCAAAGCTCTAAGCTCGATTGTAATTATTAGATACTTATTAAGTATTTAAACTCTTAAGATGCTTCTTCCAGTTACTAATTTGCTAATATTTATTAACATTTTCAAATTTATGTAAAAGTCAATACAAGAACATAATTATTTAAAAGTCAATACAAGAACATAAGTAAAAGGTAGAAAAACGAAACTGCGCCTTAGGGTGCGAGTAAGCCTTGAGGTTTGATGGTTGTTGTGACCAAGTCCAGGTTAACCATTGCGCAGAATCAGTATTAATCGAAATGTTTTAAAATAGGGTATTTAGTTTAGGATAGATAATTACGAATGCTGAAATTGTAAAATTGTTGAAATAACAATTCTAGGAACAGTGAAAAATTACAGGAAAAGTGAGATGTTTTAGTTGTATTTTATCTTACCTAATTCTTTTAACTATATTTTATCGAACATTAAAACTGGCCTTGGCAATGCTGAAATAGCAATTTCCAGGAACAAATTTGACCAGTTTTTATAAAAAAATTGCCAAATAAATAAAGGGTTTGAGTTGTATTTTATCTTACCTACTTCTTTTAACTATATCTTATCCAACATTAAAATTGACCCTGGCCTGAAAGGTTTATGTCCAAATAACTCAATTAACCATAAACTAAAACTAAACTTTAAAATTGACTCTGGCCTGAAAGGTTTATGTCCAAATAACTCAATTAACCATAAACTAAAACTAAACTGCTCTCCCTGCTGAGCCTTCACTAAAACGTCCATGTTTCTGTTATATTTTATATTTAATTTTTTTTTTCATCACATTTGTTTGTTGAAATTGAAAGCACTGGCCCTGGCCTGAAAGGTTTATCTCCAAATAACTCAATTAACCAATGGGGTGTGTCTGGAAAGGTAAACTAAAACTAAACTGCTCCCTGCTAAGCCTTCACTAAAACGTCCATGTTTCTGTTATATTTTATTATTTAATTTGTTTTTTCCATCAAATTTGTTTGTTGAAATTGAAAGCAGGGCAATGGAATCTTTATTTTCAGTTAAAAAATGCAATTTCATCATTTCAAAATTGTAATCTGAAGAATGTTTATGCATTGAATCAACTGAAATCAACTGAAGAATGTTTATGCATTTGAATCAATGGAAATAACAGAGCCCTCTGGGGCATTTTCTTAGTGTCATTAAATGGGGAACGTTAACGGCCATTCATGGCTTCACTGCTCCAGCCGTAAGAAAGAGTTTTCAGTGCAATTTCTTTCACCGTAGCCCTAATTTAATTTAATGCTCAGGCAGATGAAAACAGAAAATGCAAAACTGTTTTTTGGCTTTCTAAAGGACTGAGAACGCAAAAATGATAAGTACCTTTATTATCGGCAAAATTGGAGTGATAGTGCAAGCGGTTGGCTTCCAGCATCTTGGAGACCGCAAGGCCGCTCTCGGAAGCCCTGAGGAACTGATCATCGATTTCCTGTAACACCTGCAGCAGATGCCTCCCCCTCCCTCTGTGCGGGGCCACGGAGAGCTGCATGTCGTTGCCCTCCTTTTCAGCTACCTCCTTGTCCACCACGGGGACAGACTTTTGCAGTGCCTTGATGTGATGCTCGCTCTGAGTATCAGTGTCGGTGTCAGTGGCGGCCTCGTCGTGGCTGTGGCTCTGTTCCTGATCCTGGTCGTGGTCGTGGTCGTGGTCGTGGTCGTGGTCGTGGTGAGGAGGCCCCGGCTGGTCGACGGAAGGTCTGTGTTCGTAGTAGGTGTCGTAGTCAAAGAATCCCCAGGGACTCTGTTGCCCGGGCGACGGAGGCGGCGGCGGGTCAGCAGGGGCCGGAGGTCGAGGCGGAGGCCGAGGCGGCGAAGGAACGACTTCGGTCACCTCTACCGGTGGCTCCTCCTCCTCGTATTCTTCGTCTTCTGCTCCTTCCAGAATGCAAGCGGTCGTGGCTTCGGGGGTTTTGTTTTCCTCCAACTGATGCTGGATGTCCAGTAAGGTGTTGGCCGGCGCACTGGCAGAGCGATTCAGCAGGCTGCGAAAGCGCACGTCGTCTGGCGAGGGAGGGGGCAGCGGATGTGCGAAGGGTAGCGGAGGTGCGGGGGGCAGCGGATCGCCGCCGAATTGGCCAGTGGGAGCGAGACCGTGGATAGGGCGTTCGCTCGCCTCGCCCTGCCCGTAGTCGTTCAGCGCGGCCCCTGTGTTCTTGAGCAACGTTATGTACGCCGAATGAGCAGCGGCAAAGGCATTACGGGCCCCCACTGACTCCTTCATCAATTGTTTCCGCTCCTTGCACCTCACCACTGGTTCCTCGCTCTCGATTTTCGACTGGCTGCAACCCATTGAGCCAAACGATTTCTTTGCTTATGGAGCTTGTGGCAATCAAACTTTAAATCTTCGTCGCCTGATCTGTGCCTTGTGGTAATCGAACTCTAAACCTTCTTCGTCTCTGTACCCTGTGAGAAAAGAACGCTGAATCTTGTATATGTGGACATCAGCATTTTGAGTGGGAAAATATGCAACATTTTTATGGCATCGTTCGTGGCTCAGATATCTGGCTTCTCGCCGAACGCCAGAAATAAAAACATCGGCTATACTATCGTTGCCAACGTCTTTTTCCTCGCTGTCTCCCCACGTTACAGGATTCGATCGTTGGACTCCGCTTGAAAATCGAAGCCAGAAAATTATTTATCTGTTCATACGTAAAATAACTCGAACATATAGATCAAATTTATGGTGTTAAACACCTGTAAAAAACGAAAGTATATATGGTGCTTAAATTCTGTCAAATTGAGCAGGTTTTTGTCTCAAAAATAAAATAAAAATTGTATCGATCAATTTGGTATTTGGTTTAATAATAATTTTTAAAAATATATATATTATAATAATAATATTATGTTCTTTTAAATTTTGAAATATGATGAAAAGTACAAAGATAATGGACATCGAGTGATATTCAACAATAATTACCCAAAAGTACAAATTAGAGTCACTATTACAAAAAGATCTTTTATATTCGAAGTTTTTTTTAATTCTAATAAACGTATATTAATTATATAAATGTATAAATTTTAAATAATAAAAATTTAAATTTAGTATATGGACATTAATAATTATTATCATTATATCGATAATAATTATAATAAAAAAATATTAATATTATTTGTTTTATTTTATTTATTTTTATATCTTTAATTTTGTATTATTGATTTTTTTAATTATTTCATTCATCAACCTTTATTATATTTTATTTTATTTTTATGTTGAAGATGATTATTAACATTTACTTTTAACTAACAACACTAATACTACATTTTATAAAGAGCTTGGTTAGAAATAGGTTATGCATTGTATAAGGTCTCGTTAAAATTAAGTAAGTTAAATTGTTGGTGTCAAGTGAACATTTTGTCCATTTTTAGATATGCAACAATTTGATGAAAGAGCAATCAAATTTTACAAGATAGTATGTTACCTATGAATAAACATGTAGGGTTAGATGTAAGTTTTTTTAATGGAAGCTAATCATCATTATTAATGTTATTAATTTTTTATTATAATGATTTAATAAAATAAAAGATTTTTTTTTAACTATGTATTAAAAAAGTTGTAAGTAAATTTTAATAATAATTAAAAAATAAATTGATATTGATTGTTAATTTTTTTTTAATAGTATTTATGTTTTTTGTTTTTAAGAGATTAAATTTGAATGAAGTTGTTTAATTACAATAATCATATGAGCTTTGGATAGAGTAATTGGTAATGAGAAAATGAGATGACAAATTGTAAATGGAAGGTCACAAGTTCAAATTTCTCTTATCCTCTAATTCTTTATGGCACCACAACTTCTCCTTACATTTAGATGTAATAATACTTTTAATATTATCAATAATCTACATAGTGACATCTTTCTTGACTATTGTGAGATTATATGTTAGAAAATGCTTTTGGATTCGCTTTATCTTTCTCCACGATTTTCCAAAGATGCTACATCTGTAAACTTCACATATTGTTTTCATGTCCATAATAATATTTTCACTCTCTATTTATCCTTTTCTCAATGTTATAGTTCCAATTAAGCTTATGATGAAGATCGATTCCAATATATTTGTATGAATTCACTTCCTCCATCCTATTGTTTTCATACATGAAATAAGCATAAGTAAACTTTATGGATTTTATTATCATAACCTTTGTTTTGTCAATGGTAATAGTCATACTCGTACCAAAGCAAAAATCCTTGAGAATTTTTAGTTGCTTGTAGAGATCATAGGGATAATCACCATAAGCACAATATCATCAATGTAGAGAAGAAGGATGTTGAGTCAGGTCTTTCAAACAACCCTCTAATTTTTCAATGTATAGACCAAAAAAGGTAGGGGATGCGGAACAACCTTACTTGACTCCTATATTACAATTAATTTCTTCTAACTAGCTCAGAATAAATTCCTACTAGAAAATAACTTTTAGTTCTTCTAATCTATTCCAATGGTTAATTCTGTAAACTTGTCAAATGATTTTCTAAAATGTAAAATTATTAAAACTGATTTTCTAGCTCACAATGAATAATTAATATTAAAACTGGTTTATAAAAAAATAATTATTGTAAACATATATATATATATATATAACAAACAAAAATTTCTTTAACAATGTATTTAAAGAAGTTGTAAGTAAATTTTAATAATAATTAAAAAAGAAATGGATATTGATTATTAATTTTATTTTTTATATTTATAGTGTTTATGTTTTTTGTTTTTAAGAGATTAAATTTGAATGAAGTTGTCTAATTAAAATACTCACATGAAAAATATCAAATGGTTATGATGATGATGATGGTTATTAATTTTAACATATAGAACCTTAAAATAGGTAAGAATCACTTGGTTATAAAATGCTTTTGGATTCGCTTTATCTTTCTTTTTCTAAAGATGCTTTATCTTTCTTTTTCTAAAGATGCTACATCCACAAACTTCACATCCATATAAGATAACAAGAGTGGGGAGAGTCTCAAAGAGGGGAATTTTCTTATCCCAAAGCCAAAGGTCTATTGATTTACAATTGTTTTCAAGTCCATAATAACATTTTCACCCTTTTCTCATTGTTATAGTTCTAATTAAGCTTGTGATGAAGATGGATTCCAATATATTTGTATGAATTCACTTCCTCCATATTATTGTTTTCATACATGAAATAAGCATAAGTAAACTTTTTGGATTTGATTATCATAACCTTTGTTTTGTCAACGTTAACAATCATACTTGTATTAAAGCAAAAATCCTTGAGAATTTTTAGTTGCTTGTCGAGATCATAGGGAGTAATCACCATAAACACAATATCATCAAAGTAGAAAATAAGGATGATGACTCACGTCTTCCAAACAACCTTCTAGCTTTTGCTCTTCTACTCTATTCCAAAGGTTGTGTCAAATACTTTTCTAAAACTTAAAATATTTACCCTCCTAAATAAATAATAATTATTAGAACATATTTATAAAAAAATATTTATTTAAACATTAATTTATAAATATATAATAAATAATAACCAATTTAATTTACCCCATAAATCATAAAATAAAAAAATAAAAATGAATTTAATAAAACACTTTACGATTTACGAATAAAAGTAATAACATGTTAAACCATCCAGCGAATAAAAGTAAAAGTATTAACATGTTAAATCATCCAACAAAAAAATCAATTTCTTGGAGCATCCAAAGTCAAATTTACATAATAATAATAATTACACTTCATTAATAACTTAAAAGTTCCGCGATAACTTTTGCTTTTACACTTTTCAAAAAAATATTCAAAGGAACTCATGACCACCCCTCTTTTACAAATAAAGTGTGAAGCATGATTCTCCCTGCTTTTTCTTTTAAGTCCTTCCCGACTCAATCTGAGTCACTGGTCACTTTTGTCACATCAAAAATTAATATTTAAACTTTAGAGAATATTTGCTTTTTAGGGGTGGTAAGTTATTCGGACAACTCACTTGTTTTAGTCATTTATAAATTCAAACCATTTTTAACCTTCACCAAAGGGGCCAAAAGATCTTTATACTTACCAACTACGCACTCACAATTAGGACGAGTCGATGTAAAAAATGGTCATTTTTAATAAAAAAACGATGGCAATTGCATAATTTTTATATCAATAGATGTTACTATAGTATAATTTGGGGTAGATTAGCGTTTTTGCTTTTTCTAGATTGCATGAGGATGAGATGTTTTTTCTAGATTGCACGAGGATGAGATAAGTGTACTTTCCAAATTGATTTTATGGTAGTCCTAAAAAAAACTAATAACTAAGGATGTATAACCAATAGCATGAATAAGTGGTAGTCGATACATGGATAACACTTGGCACAACACTTAACTTGTGACCTATTAGTGTTCACCAGCCACAAATTAGGTGGTCGTGCTAGTTGATTTTAAAAGATTGTTTTTTTAATATATAAATAAGATCAATGGATAATGAGCTACCTAAGTGATAAGTAATACCAAAAAAATCTAATTAATTTTGAATAGAATAAATTAGTTTTAAAAAACATATTATCGATCTAATTTTAAAATTACCACCATAGATCCATGGATCTACCAAGGGCCGAGAGGGATCAAATCTCTAGGTGCAAACCCATTTTTAGACTGGAAATGTTAAGGAAATGTATAATGCAATGTTTATGGTTTTAATTTATCTAATTTCTGTAGTTTTATACATACCATTCTAAATATTTTAAATCTAATTTAATCGGACATGTTATTTTTTTATATTATTTTATTATTTTTTATAAATGACACATGTTAACTATAGGATGAGCCCGGAAGGAGTTACACATCTCCCCCCTACTGGGCTAATGCGCCTCTTCGGCCCAATAAAATAAATAGATTAATAAATATTTTTAAATAAGATTAATAGTTTTTAATAAATTGTATAGTATTGTTATCCTCTCTATCAAAATTTTATTCTTATAAGTGGCATGATGAGTTCATCCTCACTATATAGTTTAGATAAATGGTACACATATAATGAATCCACCTACCTAAATATCTAAATCAAAACTATGTTAATTATAAATAAATAACCATAATAATAAATAAAGTCATAACTCACAAAGAAAGTGAGAAAAGAAGAAGAAGAAAGAAAATACAATATATTTAGCTTTTAGTTTTTTTTCTTACATTTACAATCATATATTAACTTCTATAAGCTATTAGTTGAGTGTAGATAGAGTGGTTGGGAGGGATGTTGTTATATTCCTCACTAGGATTCAAAAGTTGCTATGTGACAATTTTTTTTCTATTATGATGATTGTTAATTTCTACGAAGACCAACTTCATGAGTAGGATCAAAATTAAAAATTAAAAATAATTTATAAATACATTAAAAAAACACTTAAAAAAACTTGGTTAGACATGTATTAAATCCAACCCAAAAGCAATATATGGTGTCTCATTCAAATAGACGCAATTAACTGAAATGTTGGTGTGAAGCGAACATGTGAGATTAGGTGTCAGTTCTAGTGAGTTATAATGTACGATACTAATAATTAAAACGTACCATACTAATAATTCGGTGTAAGTTTTAGTGAGTTATACTGTACCATACTAATCATCGTGAAAAAATATAATTAGTAAAAAGTAATCATTCATATTTGTAATGTTTTTTTAAGTTTAATACACATACTTAATTAAATTGTAATGTTTTATTAAGTTTAATACACATACTTAATTAAATTGTAATGTTTTTTTTAAGTTTAATACACATACTTGAGGATGTAATTTTTCAAATAAATCGATCCTCAAAAGGGCCTAGATGGCACTTCTTAAGTTCATGTGCTGGCAGGTATGACTGGTCTAGAATAAGGCCATATTCCGTCAAGAATCATCACGAACACAATATGTAGTAGCCAAAGCAAGAGGTCTTATTCTAGAAACAATACACATAAAAGGGGTGAAGGGACATAATGTTATGATGCTCGAACATGAAGAAATGAACTGGTTGAAGGATCTTCATAGGGGAAGCGACACAACATACTTAAGACAAAGATAATGTTGAATATTAAAGTTTAATTTTTCTAATAAGTATAGTGATTATGTCTTTTGTTTTCTAAATATTGTTTTCGAATGGTTTAACCATTTTTTTAAGCAAGAAAAAGTTTATCATTTTTTAAGTAAGAAAAAGTATATGACAATTTGGGTTATTGACTTGGCTTCTGTTGATATAACCTCAAGAATTAACATGTAGCAACATCATTGTGTGTGGAAAAAATATGATTACCTGAAATAATATGTTAATGGTTCATAAGGGAGTAGACTTCCACCCTTACAAGATGCCTCTAGGTTTTGGGCTATTGACTTGTTTCCTTATGTATAAGGAAGTTGAGCTCTTCGTTAATCATTAGTAATTTTAGGTCATACCCCAAGACCAAAAAGGTAGTTTCAATTTAAGTCATTGTTGAGGCTCTAGAGGAAGGGTCGCATGGTATTTGTTACACCTAGCCATCAACCCCATACATTGGTCATAAGATAGTACTCCTCGACTGTAGTTTAACCTTGTGCCTAAGAGGGAATACCTAATCAACATGTTTATGTAAGTTTAATTTGTATGGTGTTTGTGCTTAGGCTTAGTTTGGTTCCCCTCATCTACCAATGCACCATGGAAATGCGATTTTTCTGTCACTGACTACTACAATGAAGACATTGGATGCCATGATTTTTTAGTGGAGTTTAAGCGCGTTGTGAAATGTGATAATGATCAAACCCTAGATAACTCAAGCTTAGATATTGTGTCTTATGATATGAAAGACACTATGGACTGTGTTATCGATATGAAAATTTATTATTCCTAGGAACAAAGTATTTTGATGTTGGAATATGGAAAAAGACATGCCATAGTTCTCCCTCGTGACAATTTGAGCAGATTTGCTCAAATATGAGTCTATATAAACAAATCTAAGCAACTCATAGTAGATCCGATCAAAATACAATAGATCGTAGGGTGATTGGAATGGCTCCCAGGCATGATATCAGAATGTGGGGCAATAGAAGGGAGCTTTAGGTAGATCTAGGAGTTTACAAACGTTATCTCACCTTCTTTGGTCTAGCTACTTATTGTAGGAAGATTTATCAAATTTTGGCGAGGTTGATCTAGGGAAAGATTATTACCCTATTGGAAAAATCTTATGATTCTACCGCTTCGCAGAAGCATACACTACAACTTAAAGAGGGGATCCCTATGGATAGTCAATGCCTGCTCTATTTGGGTGCTAGAAAATTCTTCTTAGTTGTTTTTATAATATCTACAAAGATTCCACTATTATTTTAGCATCATGTTTGCATGGAGGAGCAATGGGATTTGGGGTGCCTTCTTCATCTAATCTAGTTTCTTACAAAGCATCTCGTAGAAAAACATCTAATCTACTCAATCCAAGGCATCTACTATAATAACTCAACATCTTGTCATGACAAGTCTATATATTTGAGAAATTGGATGAGATGCTAACTTCACAGGTTAAGCCTCCATAAGTAAATGAACTCTTTTCAACCCCCAAATTTGTTGTATTAATCTATCGATTTAATGGATTCTAACCATGGTCGATAGAATTGCACAAGTCGATTTATTCACATAGGACAAAACATTGTGAAGTCCTCCTGTGTTCCAAAGTTTTATTTGTAGTTATTTTGTGTACTCTTAATGTTTACTATAAAATATTGTAAGTTTTAAACCTGTTGTAGAGAAGCAAAGCATACGGATTATTTTAAGCAAAATAGATATTACACCACATAATTCACACATAATACTCAAAGATTTACATTGGAAACCCTTAACCGGTAAAACTAGCAAAACTTAGAGCCACGCCTCTTATTTTCTCATATTGATTATTAACCACTCACAATACAAATATAGGTATTCCACAACATCCAAAACCCAAATCCGTTAACCTGGATTAGAAAATAAACTCCAATTTCTTAATTGGGATTAAATTACATATTTTTAGAAAGAACCCAAAAATATCTCAAAATAGCCCAACAAATTTTCAAACTCGCCGAGCCAGCGCGTGGGGCATACGGTAGAGCACTAGATGGAGGGGATCGTCAGGGGCAGTCAAAGACACTCCCCCCGCCCCACACACATGCAAAGGATATAACACATACTCACTAAATATTGACCATCTGATTTATTCACGTAGGACAAAACATTATGAAGTCCTCTTGTGTTCCAAAGTTTTATTTATAGTTATTTTTTGTACTCCTAATGTTTACTATAAAATATTGAGGACGCACCTTAGTTTTGGGGGTAAAGCAAGGATATTTATTACCTCATAGTTTCCAAACTTTGATCCCTCTACTATGATCATATCCAAAATCTCAGTTTGGGTCTAACTCCCAAATACGCCTTTTCCTTTTTGGGTTCCCTTACTCTTTAAAGATATTGGACACGCTTTGTGAAGCTTTTTAAAGTATGATATTTAGTGGACAACAAGGTGTCTTCAATTATGCTCAAATCTTCGTGGAGATTGATCTTAGTAAAGGTATTCTAAACATAATGGTGCTGAAACATGACAATGTTAAGTGGATTATAAACTTGGATTACGAAAATACAATGTTTAGGTGTAAGCTTTTTCATCAAACATGTCATCTACGTGAGTCCTATCCTCAAACCAAATACTCAATCTATGAGAAATAAGAGACATTTTCTCAAATCTAAAAATTGACAACAATATCAGCCCCCTCTTTCATAAGATCAAAATGACGAGAGTATAACATATTTGCACTTTTTTTTTACAAAGGAAGGAACATAAGTAAAGACGATGATACAAAAAAAAATGGAAGTGCGTGAAGAAGTAATGGATGTGAGGTATCTCCTCTTCAGAGAGTTTTAAATAAAGTCAGGGTAGGAATGAAGACATCAAATGAATTGAAAAATTGAGTCTAAGAAGGAACAACTTTTGTTTGAAAGTTTGGCAATACATCATTCTAACCTTTAAATGGTTGGTACGGGACCTCTTTTAGGCAGATGGATAGAGGTTAAAAAGAAGAAAGAAAAAAACGTCAAATTGAGAATATTACTATATAATAGTTTAAATTGATTTTAGTAATTAATTATAGTTGGTTAAATATTTATGATTTTTTTAACATATTTATATAATGTTTATATATGGAGAATAAGTTTATACATTAGTTATGTGTAGCTTAGTTATTGCCTTATAATACAAAATTAATAATAATATAATTAATACATGAATCAATATTAGTTAATGACAAAGAAAAGTATAAATTCTTGAAGGTTATAGCCTTTGACCATTGAATAAGATAACAAAATTGTTATTAATGACCACTAACTTAGTAACAATTTTATTATTATTATTATAAGCTAGTAGTAGATCCTTATATTATCAGCAGCAAAGTATACAGAGTCAGAAATGTGTCGGGTCCTCTCAAAACGGAGAAAACGGACCCATAAACAGCATGAAAATGTATCAGAAATATATCGGGTCCTCCCACCATGGAGAAAATAGACCCATAAACAGTATGGAAATGTGACTATGAAGCAGTAAATAACGACATGATAAAACTAGCAAAGTTATTGAAGAGCCAACAAAAAGAGATGCATAAACAAGAGAAATTCATAAGCCAAAAGAGCAAAAGGACGAGCATCGAAGGTACTGCTTTAATCGCTGAGGTAATCTTTCTGAACAGGCTAAGTAGTCAAGTCCTTGGCCAACGTGATGCCAAAGCGACGGGCAAACTGTTGTTGGTTGTAAAGAACCTGTTTCAGCATATCCTGTAAATCATCAACTTGCATAAGAATTTCGGCCTGCGCCTCATTGCGCTCAGTGAGAGCCTTGCCAAGGACGAGCTTGTGAGACCAATGTAGGTCCAAAGTCTTCTGGTAAAGCGTGGCTCGACCTCTTGTGTTACCAGGATCTGGAACGAGAGACTCAAATTCCTCACGGATTTCATCATCAGTAAGACAGCCACGAGAGACTATGGCGTCCTCTTCGGCGTCTTGGATCTCGGCTTGGGCTTGAACATGAATTTCAGAGTGAAATTTCCGTGCTTTATCCACTACTCCTCTCATCAGACGAACCGGCAGAGTGGAAGATAAGCAGCTTTGAAGCTGAGAATTCATCTGTTGGGTGTCTTGGCGGGTGCGGACTTGTCTAGGAGCAGCCATAATCACAAGCAGGGTGGTGTAAGTGAATTGAAGATGCTGAGGAATTGGGAATCTGAGGCTGACGGAGACCCAAGAGAACAGAGGAATGGTGCTTGGGAACTCGAGGGGAGGATGAGGTTGACTCTCAGTGAAACAGAGAACAAAGGCTGAAGTGGTCGGGCGCTCAGAGCGAGAGTAGCTAGGGAAGCTAGAACAGTGGCAGTGTTAGACAATCTTGGTGCCTACTTGACGAATTCTCAGATAGCTAGCCGCAGTTGAACCTATTTTGAGCAAAGCTTTAAACCTAGTGTCTTCCGACCTTAGATGATGCTGCGGGAAACCAGAATGAGTCCCTGTATCATTGCTTGTAGTGTCCGTCGAGCTAATGAGAGCAAAAGGACCGTGAAGATCATCATAAATCGTGGGCATTAACATCTCCATAACCCATAGCAGTCTGAGGACAATAGACAGGATGTTCCGCATGCCTGAGCAGGTGAGATAGCATCGGGAGGTCGAGCTCCAGACATAAATGGCGTAGGGGCAGTAATTGCTCTACATGGGATGCGGGGGGTGGAGGACGACCCTTGGTCAACCTCGGGGAAGGAGCATGCAGCCTGCACGTGGGGAGGAGCACGGACTGGCAGTTGGTTGGAGCTTGCAGTGGGCACTGGCTAGAGCAGTGGGCTGGCATGGGGTGGGTGGAATGGACAGGCAGCTGGGTGCTTACGTGACGAGTGTCCGGCAAGCCCATGGCGGTGCCTCGTGATGCGTTATGCACCCGTTGTGGGGGGGACAGGTCCTGACAGGCAATGTCCATGAGCTGGTGTCTGAGGGGTTGCTCCTTGAGATTGAGCCAGGAGGAATCAATTTTGTGCGCAGAAACATCCGCTCCATTATTGGCGAGATGGTCAATGAGCTTATTGGCCGTGCGACGGACATGGCTCGTGCTAAGAACCTGGAAGTGCTTAATGTTATCGTGCAGCTGCTCAATGAGCCATTCTAATCTCCAGTGCTTGGAAAGCTTTGCTGGGGCGGTGCCACAACGAAGTCTAAGGGCAGTGTTGATGATAATCTAAGAATCTCCTTCAATGGCAATGGCCGTCCATCCTTCCCTTCGAGCTATAGCTAGGCCGGTCAGGAGGGCAAGGAGCTCTGCAATGTTGTTGGTATTAAAGCCAATGCTTTCTGAATAGACATGGATGATCTTCCCCTCAGTGTCACGAAAGACTCCACCAATACCAGCTGGACCTGGGTTGCCTTTTGAGGCACCATCGAAGTTAAGCTTAAGGGGAGGAAACAGTGGTGGGAACCAAGTGGGGGGGATATGGGAGGAGGGGGGGTGGAAGAAGGGGGGGGGATCAGGGTCCAACTTGAGGTTCTAGTTGGAAAAAATGAGGCTTTCCAGTGGTAAGTCTCACAGTTTCTTGAATACAGGAGTGAATGCAAGGGATGAGGCTCAGTTCAGAAAGAGAGCAATTAAGAAAGATTCTCCTATTCCTCTCTTTCCAAAGGTTCTAAAGGTTCCAAAGGACGAAACCAGGGAAGAGCATCCAAGTGCGATTTAGAATGGGGTTCGCAAATCGCTCAGTAGTCCAGTTCCTGATAGTGTCTATGATATCATCCTCAATGCGGTCGGAGCGGCGAAAGAGAGAAGCACCCCAGTTCCAGATGACGGAGGCATAAGAGCAGGAGTTGAGAATATGCTCTTGATTTTCCTCATGCTGGTTACATAGTACACAAACAGAAGATCCTACGAAACCTTTTTTGATCAGCTGATCCCAGGTGAGAATTTTATTCCTAGCGACCAGCCAAAGAAAGGTCTTGACTTTCGGCCATAAGTGGGAATCCCAAATCTTTTTCCATATAATATCAACCGGAGGGGGGGGGGCATGGGTAAGCTGGTAAGCTTCCTTGATAGTAAAAATCCATTTTGTTGGTGACCCCATCTTAGTTTGTCCGAGACATTGGAAATGCAGATTTTCCTGGAAATGTAGATTTTCCTGGAAATGAGAGTGGTCCAGAAAGCTTTGGCTTCGTCAGATTTGAAACTAGCATTCCCCATATCTGGTATAGACCAGGACCTCCAGGTAGTATGAGCTGTGTGCGACTCCCAATATTGCTTCACAAAGTGTTTTCCGAGATGATGAGCGTGATTTTGGATCTCCTCAGTGCCCGAGAGCTGGTTGAGGGGGGGAGCTAGTTCCAAGCATCTTCCCAGAAGAGTGCTCTGTCTCCCTTTCTTATCTCCCAAAAACTGTGCTTGCGGATTAGATCTCTCTGGGCCCAAGCTGAATTCCAAATAAGGGATCCTTTCAGGAGCAAGTCCTGTTGGATAAGCTCATGGTGATTTAAATTATTAGCATACTTTTGCATCCAAATTTGAGTCCAGGGAGAGGAACTTTCCGTGCAGCATCTCCAAAGCAGCTTGGCGCAGAGAACCTCGTTGAGTGTACAAGGGTCTCTTAAACCCAGTCCTCGATCAATTTTAGGAGTGGAAAGCTTCGTCCAGGCTACCAAGGCCCATTGCTGGTGCTGAGTGGATCCTCCCCAGAGGAAGTTTCTTTGCAGATTGCGAATGGATTTGAGGATGAACTTGGGAGCAGCCATGACGGAGAAAAGGTAGAGGGGCATGGCCTAAAGGACGGATTTGAGAAGGATAAGACAACTAGGAAAATTGAGGGCTTTGAAGGTCCAAGAGGAGAGCTTAAGTTCCAGGGCAGTAAGCAGGTCCTTCCAAGAGGAATGCTTTATGGTAGAGGCAATCAGTGGGGCTTCGAGGAATTTGGAGGGGAGGGAACCTTTTCGAAAGCCTAAAATTTTGGTGAGTCTCCGCGAGAAGGATGAAAAGGTAGGGGGAGAGAGGGTCCCCCTGTCTGATTCCTCTCACGGGGGAGAAGGTTGAGGAGGGAGTGCCATTAATCAGAATGGAGAAGAAGGTAGAGGAAACAAGGGAGATGATGCAGCAGACCCAGGGGAGCGAGAAGCCAAAGGCTAAGAGGGTATCTTTGAGGAAGTTCCAGTTGGTCTTGTCGAAAGCTTTGGAGAGGTCCAGTTTTACGAGCATTCCTGGAAGGGAGGAAGACTTAAGATGTGAATGATCTTATGAGCAGTAATGATGCCATCTATGATTTGTCGTCTCTCAACATAACCAGATTGTTCAGGAGAAATGAGGAGGGGCAATAGAGGTTTGAGACGGTTGGCAATGACTTTGGTGACAATTTTGTAGATGACGTTGCAGAGGGCAATGGGGTGAAAGTTGGCAGGATCAATAGGCTTGCTGGTTTTGGGAATGAGAGTAAGAAAAGTGGAGTTGAATGTTGGGAGAATGGATCCAGAAGATCGAGAGTCCTCAACCACTTGCCAAACCACATCCTTAAGAATTTCCCAATAGTTTTGGAAGAAGTCTATTGTGAAACCATCAGGCCCCGGAGCTTTGCCGAGCTTCATATCCATGACCGCAGTCTCCACTTCCCCAGGTGAAATGGGACTCATAAGATTATCATTCTGCTCCTTGGTGATGAGATGTGGGATATGCTGCAGAATGTGCTGGGAGGCCTGCGACCTGTCTGGAGTGTTGTCATGCAGAAGATTATTGTAGAAGAGGACGAGCTCTTGCTCAATGTCTTCTTTTTAGAGGACAATTTCTCCAGTACTGGTTTTCAGCCTGGTAATTCTGTTGTTTTTCCTGCGTTGGATCATAGCATTGTGGAAGAATTTGGTGTTTCTTTCCAGAGAGTTTCCTCCTGTTGATTTCTGATATCAAGCTAACTTAGAAGGTGTTGCTCCTGCTACTTGAGGTTTTCTGTGTAGCCCTGTTCGATAGCGTGAGATTGGATATTATCAAGATTGAGCTCCAGCTTGCGTTTCTCCTCTCGAATGTTGTCGAACTCATTTTTATTCCAGTGCTTGAGTTGCTTCTTGATAAATTTGAGTTTTCGCTAGAAGCAGAACATTAGGGTGCCATCCCTACCATGATAGGATTGCCACCAATCTTTGATTTTTTCCTTCATATCGGGATGGGAGATCCATAATTGTTCAAATCTGAAGGGTCTCCGGGAGTCAGGAGAGTCCCAGTCAAGGTGCAGACAGATCGACCAGTGATCAGACCCCGCAAAAGGGAGGATGGAGCAGGAGAGATTAAGATGATTCATAAGCAGGGAGTTGGAAATGAGAAAGCGATCAAGCTGAGAAGCGACTTGATTAGAACCTCCTCTCCTGTTATTCCAAGTGTAAATGCCATTGCTGGTCTCGAGATCCGCCAAAGAGTGATCTCGGATGAAGGTTTGGAAAGCTAAGCTGTCTCTATCAAGACGGCGTAACCCTCCTCGTTTCTCTTTGAGAGAAAAGATGATGTTGAAGTCCTCGTCGATGATCCAATGTTTGTCCTGGAGCTGATTATGAAGCTAGGAGAGATAATTGATGAGTTGGAGTTTCTAATCCAGAGCCTGTGGTCCATAAACATTGGTTATCAAGCCTTTGTGAGCGGTGCCCAGAATGTGGAACCAACCTGAAAGAGTGTGAAGGCTGGAGAAAAAGCCATCTAAGCTTAGGATATTGGGATCCCAGGCTATGGCAATACCTCTTGAAGCACCTTTAGCTTCAATGGCTACGATTTCTGCATTTTTCCAACAGTTTTTTATGAAAGAGCGGAGCTTAAGCTCAGAGGATTTAGTTTCTTGTAGCATTATGAGAGTGGGTTTTTCCTTGAGAATTTTGTTCTTCAGCAGTCTGCGTTTGGAATCGTTGTCGATTCCCTTGATGTTCCAGCTGATGAATTTCAGCTCCATTAATTCAAGGGAGGGAAGATGGTATTAATCTTGGCACTCATCCCCGAATCATTAAGTGCTCTCCAAGCTCACGAAGAAGTTGTATGTTGGGATTTATTCCTTTCTTTGTGAGCACATTTTGGCCTTTGGAAATTTCCTTGCGCTTTAGAATTTTGCTGACCCCCAACTGGTTGTGGTCAGAGGGAAAAGCAGTAGCATCCGATAGAGGGGGAAAGTTCGATTGATGAGCTAGGGACTGATAGGCTTCTGTGAAGAGGTCCAATTGGCTCCGAGGGATGCTACGAAAGTCATATTTTTCCCAAGCTTCGTGAATGGCTTCTAAATCAAGATCTCCAGTTTCCATGTCACCAAGGTGGGCGAGACCATCAACAGAGGTGGAGTGGAGAAGCGGTAGAGAGGTATACTTGGTAGTAGGGTCCAAGAGGGTAGACGTAGTCTCAATGGGGATGGGATTAGAGGAAGCCGGGAGATAAGGGATCTGCTGTGAGAGGACGACAAAGTTGTTGTGGCAGTCCAGGTTAGTGGAGGTGTTGGGGGAAGAGTTGTTGGGAGCAGAGGGCTTCTTTCCATTTCTTCTGCGATTGGTAGCTCTGGTGAAACCCTCGTCATCATTCTTATTTTGGCCAGGAGGAGGGGGGGGGTTGGCATTTAGCGGGAATTCACGGAAGAGGTGACTGTGTTCATGGCATTTTTTGCACCTGAAAGGTATGTGTTCATAATCAAGCAGTTGTATCCACTCTGTGCCCTGGTAGGATAGACAAATTGCTTCCAGGAGGGCAGCATAGATGTCCATGAAAATACAGATTTTGGCATAGGAGGTGTAGCGAGCAGCTAGAGTTGCATCGGAGGCTTGGACGAAGGTGCCGAGAGTATTGCCAATGCTGGGTAGGGTTTCCAGGTTCCAATACTCTTGGGGGAGAGAGTAAAGCCTCATCTAGACTGGCACCACTTTGAAATCCTCTTTATCAGGGCTGAAATTCTCTTTCCAGTCCCTCATGTACAGTCCTGCGGAGTGCAAGAAGTACGGTCCTCCTTGAAAAATACGGTGTTTGTCTTCAAGATTCTGGAAGATCACCGTGAAGAATCCTTTAGATCCCAATTTCAGCTCGCATTGGCCTTTAGGTTTCCATGTATTGGTGATCCACCAAGTGAGGTTCTTCTCCATTGGCCATAAGCCTATGAATTTACAAATAATGGCATGGTCGTGCATGTATTGGATATGCTGGCTTACAAGATTAGATGTTACCTCATACCTGGGGATCTGAGCAGACTTGGGCTTGCACTTGTTGGTACTTTTGTTTGGTTCCATATTCTTTTCTGGATATTCGATCTTCTGGTTTGCTGACGTCTGAGCAGCAGAGCCTGGGTCGGTCGTTATTTCTTCCTCTTTTCCATTAATAGGTCTGGGTTTTGCTGAATGCGGCCCTTGATCTGAAGCTGTCAGATCTGATCCCAGTAGGAGAAGGGGTGTGAAGTATTGGGTATGGCGTGCATCCATTTGGCTGAAGGACGGTCTGGTGCGACCTCCGCTGGAGGCCGCCATAGTAGGAGCAGGGGAAAAAAAAAGCAAGCGGTGAGGACAGGGTAAAGAAACCCTAGCAGAGCATCACTTCCCTCGGAGAAAATAATCTTGGATCGATGTATATTTCAACTTAGTAACAAATATAAGTCTTTTAATTTTTTTCAATTATTCTCAAAAAGGAAAAGAGAAAATGAAATAATTTTATCACAGTTTTGACAAAATTTATATCGTGTTTATCGATTCATTGATGGGAAAACAAACTTTCTTTTACTTGTTTCCGATAAAAATTAGAGCATTTTTCAATTGTTGTTAACTCTTTGTCATAAAAGCTAACAATAGATTTATCCCTTTGAATTTTTTTAGCATTCTAGGGACTTGCATATATATTTTTTTTTGATGAAAATGAAGCCCCTTCATCTTTGCAATCTTGAGAGCTATGAATTGTTGACTAGGTGGTCAACACCTCCTTTAGGACTCATGTCATGGTTTAACAGCCTCCCGTGGATCCATTAATTTTGGCAGTTGTATCGAAAACTAACAAGTCATCCTTTTGATTTAACAACAAACATGGGCCGAAGATTAATATAAGGGCCAAAAAGTCACGGCTCTGAGTCCTCTCAAGTGGTGTCGAGTACCTTAGTCGTTGCTGAGTGGAATATTTTTGGCTTGGTTTTCAGTACCTCCTTCGGGACTCGTGACATGGTTTAATAACTTCTAGTGGATCTGTTAACTCTTACATTTGTATCAAAACTAACAAGTCGACCTTTTGGTTTAACGACAAACATGGGCCAACATGAATAATATCCCATGTTTCATCAACAAAATTTTTTCTCAACTTAAGCTCTAAGAACATACACTAAAGGACGATTGAACACAAGGACATTTCTACATAGTCACAAGCATTATTAAAGCATACTAACCTTGTGAAAAACATAAACCTCTCTCAATGACCAATACATAAATTAAGTATTCCACTAATCTCATATTCAAAATGTGTCATGCTATGGAGGAACCTAGATTTTTGTCCTCCCGGAAAATCCACCAAAAAGAAGAAAAACAAAGACTTTTACATTGAAATAAAATGGGTAGTATCCTATGCACTGAAAGATTCTCACTTTCCCCGAATTCTTCTTGTTTTGGAACCAAAAATTGCATGACTACAACATCAAAATGTGGTCATCCGAATATCAAATAAGACTGCATTTTAGCCTGTGCTTGAAATTAAATATGAACATCAAAATAACATGCAATCAATAGAGACAAAATTCGTTCATGGTGTTATAGCCTATTTTTGCACATGGCAATCATAAGAAGAGGCGATGATTCTAACAGGGATAAGCACATAAAAATTTCTTTCCCAACACATCAATCATGATTTTTTCCATTCATCTTTTTGTGTATGGTAGTCTTAGCATTCTAATGAGGCAATAAAATACACTTTTGAAAGTTATGAAATCCATTATATGCTCCTAGTACCATAATCCCCAATATTTGAAGTATCAACTTCTCCTTCTTCCCATGCACATTAGGTGCTTGTTCCTGTGTATATAGAGTGCTTTGCCAATGAATTAATTTGAAATTTAACCTTTAAAACATAAAAAATGTGAAAATTATTATAATGATTTGTCCTTTTTTTCTGGGTTTCTCCTCGTATCGTGGACATATATAGAGAGAGAGAGTTAACTCATACGGTATTCCCATAAGGAAATTAAAATTATGGATATGTAGTTTTTAATCCATAAAATGATAAAAATAAGTAAAAACTTTCAACATAAAATTCCCATTTAAAATTTCCTCCATTTTTGCCAATAGAACTAATCACTATAAATCATTTTGTTTGAAATTATAGATATAAGGTTGTTATTATTTTATCATGACTAGATAAATAAAACTAATCACTATAATTCTTTTTGTTTGAAATGAGAGATATGAGGCTATTATTATTTTATAATGACTAGATAGATAATTAGAGTGATATACTGTTCAGCCAAATCTATTGGATGAGATCAACAAATTGATGAATGATAAGTGAATGAATACAACAATCCATTTTCAATATTGGATGTCGTTTCAAACTGGATATTTAATAATTCAACAAATGCACGACGTCCAAGGCCATGCATTACATTGTAATGTTTTTTTTTCAACCAGGAAAATAGCCATATTCTTATTATGCATTACATTGTAATGTTATTCAAACAATGCGATCATAACTACCTCACATGGATGGGCATATCTTGGCCTCACATTTTTAATGGCTTGTACAAATAAAATATTTTGTAGAAAAAATAAAATGATTACGTTCAAAAGAAGAAGAAAAAACCAAATTACTACCTTTATAAGAAGACTGCTTTGTATCTGCCTCATTTAACACTCTTAATCAACTTTGTATTGCATAACTTTTCCGTTTCTAATAATAACCATAGAGAATCCTCTGGGAGCATTTTGTACAAGATAGTTAGATCAGTTCCTTTGTCACCTGAAATAAAATGTCGGAAGCAATAATTTGGCCTCCCTTGAAGTTTTTAAGAACTAGAACCTCAGATATAGAGCCTTTTGTGCATTGTAAAAGACAACATTCCATCTTTCAAAGTATTAACTACTTCAAAATCAATTAGAGAGACGAGATATTATGAAATTTACCTTGTAACAAAATGTTGTGCCAATAACAAGAGCGACAACCTTGCAAGTCGTTGCATGTTCAACTAACACCTTTTCAGGATTTCCACCCCTTGCAAACTTTATGTCCATTTGAATATGTTCAAAAACCACAAAAATACAACAGATGATCAATATATAGTATGAAATTTTTATATTAGGTGCTTATGTTGCATTTAATTTGTCATGAGATTTTTTTCAATCTCTCTTTACAGTATAGGTTTTAAGGTGTTTGTGATTGCAAAGTCGCTTAAGTTCTCCCAATTGTTTCCAGCCATGCATCTTTAAACCTGAGTCGTCTCATCTTCTTGGGATATCTCAATTGTTTATTGCACAAAATATGCATCACACGAAATTCTAGATCATCTTTAAGAAGATATTTCATCACACTACCATTATTGCTTCAAAATGGATGCCTGTTAGTACTTAGAGTCTTCTAAAATTTATGTTATTTGATATTAAAGACATTTGCGACATACAATATAGATCCAAAATGTTGGAATACCAATCAGTAGAACCTCGGGTGTTTGGGACAAGTAATAACTAAGCCCTATCCATAAAAGTAATTAAAAATTGATTTATATTATGATAAGATTCATAATTAATTTCATCAATGAGTATATTGGTCTAAGTTGCACTACATATCTATTCCAAGGTAAAATTAGGATTTGAAGCAACAGGAACAAAATCAATGAAATTTTAAATGCTTACCAATTAGAAGAGACAAAGAAGGGTTGCATACAATAAAAGTGATCACGATGTCTCTAGCTCATGTCACGGCACTAAGAGTCAATGGAATCAAATCTAGACATCCTGGTCGAAGGAAACCTATTAATAACACTCCATGTTCGCTTCTCACATGGATATTCCAGCGTTGGATGTGATTTTCATTTTGCAATGTCCTTTCTAGCTCTCTATTTGGTTTAGCTACTTATCTCTGAATCTAACCTCAAATGGTGAAAAAATCAAATGCAATCCACAGCTTCAGTGGCAACTTACTGAAATATTCTATCTGTGAGTGTTATGTTTCCTATTCCAAGCTATGAAGAAATGTATTCTTAGGGCCAAAATATTATCGGTTAAAGACCTGTTGTCAGGTCAGAGCGACTGAATCTGCAGCTGTGAAGTGTTCTCCGAAATTTCCAAAAATGGTTAAATTCTTGAAGTTAATGCGTTACCACCTTTACCAAATTGATGACAACCATCTCCTATCCATTATCCAAATGTCTCTGCCTACCTTGATTGCATATTTCACAACCATATGTCTATCCTGTCCGATGGTACACCTACATCTACCTATTATTGTATCGATGATACTCCATGCCTATGCCTTTCACCCGCCTGCCAGGAGCAACTTACCCTAGTATGGAGCATCTTGCCATAACTACATTGAAATACATAATTGGGCAAGTGATATGACAACAATACAACACAAGCTTCGTCATATTTATATTTCTCATAAGTGGTTAGGACAAATTTGTGTATGGGATTCAATTTGGGACCTTTTACGGTAGTTAGAGTATCTATTGCAGCCAACTCCATATCCAACCTTTGTAATATCCCATGTTTGCACCCCTTGTTAAAAAAATCCTGGAGGACTTAGATACATTTGACTTGATGTTGAATTGGGAAATCTGGAGTATCAAGGATAAGTAAACCTAAATACATTTGACTTGATGTTGAGTTGGGAACTCTGGAGCATAAAGGGTAACTAGATTGAGATACATTTGATTTGATGTTGAATTGGGGACTCTGGAGTATCAACTATAATTAATGATGTGATCATGTATATTCTTTTATCTACTTAATGTTTCTAACTTGTTGGGGAACATCTAGTTATGAAGAGGGGCATGCAACTAGAAGGGGAAATGACTTCTTAATAATACACAAAAGAGTTAAAGAAGAAATAGAACAATGTGAGGAAAAATAGATATTAAGATATTAAAAATAAAAAAGAAATGGAGAGAATTCAAATGAAAACATAACTTCGTCTTGAAAAGAAAAGAGAATAAAAGAAGACAAAGAGATGAAAAAGAGGACACTTATTCTATCCAAGAAAGAACAACCTAATTTTCTAAATATGAGCCATCTCCTAAAAATGAAAGTTGTAGAGAGAGAACATAAGAGGGGGTAATGGTTCCTAGTGGCTGGAGGTTTCAATTGCATTTCCTTGAGCGCCATTGACCATGAAAAGAATATGGTTTGTCCAGGAGGGACTGTGTTGGGGTTATGATTTTATAAGCAAATTCATAGAGTTGGTAAAAAACCTCGTGACTACTATGCAATAGTAAGAAATATAGAAAACAACCCTAAGTCTTTAGTCTTCTAGTGTGCTTGGCTCAGCTCAGGCGTGATTTGTTGAATTGAAGTTGCAAAACAATTCATAAATCTACGGCTGGGAGGAACCTGGAAGTTCCTTAATAAGGTGGATGCATTGACTTGATAAGTTTTCCTATCTTTGTTCTAGTTTTATGATAAAAAGAGGTTTTATATGTGTTCTTTTATATTATCTGCTACTAAAGTTAACAAGAATGAATTATGTTTAATTAATTAACAATTTTATTATTATCATTTAAAATATGTTGTGAGTTCTTGTTTGTTATGTAGTTGTCTTTTTGTTACATCTATTCATAGATGTTAGATCATTTAATTACATAGAGTATGTGGTCCATGTGGAGGCTAACGGACTACATGCCCCCCATCTTTGTTGTATACAATAGTTGTCCATTGTTTTCATTTAGTTGGTCGATGGCGGGAGAGGGATCAACCCCTTATTACTTAGTTTGCTAGTGATTCAATTCACCGTGTAAAGTGTTCACCATGGGCATCGAGGTTGAGGTCGTTAGGGATGTCCCCACGACCCTCCTCTCCATCGCTTAAATGTTATACCATGCATTGCTTACCTTGCATGCAAACATGCGTTAATACATGTGCTAAGGAGGGAAGCCACGACTAGTTAGTCGTAGGGCTAACTCTTGTATTGTATGCTTATGTGTAAACATATATGTTATGGTGTAAAGTCTAGCCACGACTTGGTGGTCTTATGGCTTAAGATCATTCTTACTTTGTTTATAATGTTTTATTATAAACATGTTGTTATATTAATATTTTAGTTAGTGGCAAATTTTATGTGGATCGTATTAATGTTTATTAATATGAATTAAAATTAAAATTATCATATATATAAAAAGAGGGGTCAAATTAATTAAGTTATTAGATTATGTATTGAACAAAAAATACATAGAATAAGTCTGTGCAAGGACGACTATGTTTACGGATTTAAACATAGGATTAATTTGTGACCCCGAAATAATTAATTGATCAATGAATACAAAAGATAAGTTTAATAATTAAGCTAAGTCTTGAGACAACGTTGACGTTGTCGAAAACACAAGTCCATGCTAGTGAAAGTAAGTATTCATTCTATGAAATAAGCAATAGGAGAATAACACAATACTGTAAGCATGGTTAGCATATTAAACAGTTAAAGCTAAATGTCATTTTCATATGACTTAAAAAAATTATGTGTGATTTTTGGAGTCATTACAACCTTCATCTCAAGAAGCTTGTAATACAAATGGTTGAATTCCCTACGCATGTGATTCCCACGTCAGGAAAACTAACATAATTTGTTATTGTTTTACTTACGTCATTCATCACTAAAGCAACACAAGATAGGCATCCCAACAAGCCAATAGAATTTATAATCAACAATTGCAAGATGTATTGGATTCTCAAGCAATTCTTGAACACACCCATTTTAAAACACAATCCAACATAATTTTAAAACCCAATCCACCAAAAATTTCTTGAACCAATGATAAGCAAAAACTTGTATTTGTGTTGCTACAATCAAATCAAATTGTCCATGCAAACATTTATGGCCATTGGAATTGGTGTCAGGGGGTATCTGATTCCAATAGGTAAGTAGCTAAAAATATATCAGTTGAGTTGTGGTTTGATTGAGTATAAAGGTGTTGATCTTCAAACCTAGGCATATACAGTTGCCTCGTCGAATGAATCCATGGCGAATCCACGACGACAAATTTGGAAGATGTTTTTCTTAAATACATTAACATCAAAATTTGACCTAAATTTGGGTCTTATGATACATTGATGTATGCTGGCATTTTTATTTTTATTTTTAATCATCTGTGGATGATAGAAAATAAGGGTTTAACCAATGAAGAGTAAGACAATTTTATCTTTAAAAAATGTCAATTAAATCAATGTTTTTTACAACTTTATCACAACAAAGTTCAATTACTTAATTTTTATATATGGTTTAAAATTTTAAATTAATGTCAAACAATGAAACATATAATTTATGCCTACAGTAGGAACTAACAATGAATAAACAATCATGATTCAAAATACAAGTGAATATGCCACAAATTGGCTAGTCCATGCCAAAGATAAAAAATGAAAGAGTAAATAAGTAATCAATTGAATATAGAAATTGTGAAAGCATGGAGAAATCCTTAGAACTTGTCACATCAATTAAATTTTTGTTCTCATACAAACATTAAATAAAAATATATAGAATTTATCACATCAAAGTCAAAACATCATATGAGAAGTGACAACATTTTTGTTTTTGTATTTCAATACGCAAAAGTCAACAATGCCATGTGAAAGTTGCACATGGCACTCTTAGAAAATTTTATATTAAATGCTTTTATTTTTATTTTTTGTGTTACAAAAATTAAGTCAAACTTTAAGGGATTATGTACCATCAATAATCTAACCTCTTTGAACAAGATTTGCTCACAACTTAGTCCACACCTTTAATAATTTGAAATTTAAATAAGCATGATATTTTAAATGCTCAATATATGTTAATAATTTGAAAAAAAATGAAATGTAATGTGAATAAAATTTAATTAATGTTGGACTCATGCATTGTTTATGCTTCTAACATGGCAAAGTTTCTGTCAACCATGCAGGGAATATGACTACAAACACATATAAACACTCACCATAATATCAAGTAAAAGCAGCCTCGGAACCTCCATGGTCCTTACATGCACCATCCTTTCTAAACACACGCTAGACAAACTGAAAAATAATGGGGCCTTGATTGAAACTATAGTTGTATGCTCTATTATAACTTATACTAAAACAAGAGCAAAGAAGATAATGGCATAGACCTTAGCTACTTCATCCCATTCAACAAATTTTGCATATATTACTACTCAAATAAAACATTACTTATGTGCTTAGCCTATTGGAACATTATAACCATCTCAACTTTGGTTTTGCATGCATGCATGCATTCCATGCAGTGGTAGATGAGTCTCCTAGCACCTAATCCTTATTTTTGGCCCCCTAGTGCTCCATTTTGATCGTCATTAGCCTCCTTATCCACTAGGAGCATCTTATCCACATCATCAAGTGTAAATGTGCCGTCATGCATGATTTTAGGAGTCTACACAATCAATTCCATGAATTAAGGTGCCTTGTCCCCTTGATTGCCTAGTTAACTAACGGTTACACCTAGTTTAACTACTTCTGAGTATAAGAGCACCCTTTTTGACCACTGTCAGTCAGTTGTGTGGTTCCTTGGAGTCTCCTCCCCTAATTTCTAGCCCCAATGGCTAAGTCATGCACTAGTCCACCTCAGTTGACTAGCCATTGAGCATTAGTGGCCACTAGACCTTATCAGGTGATGGTTCCAGTGCAAACTAAGCCTAGACTTGAGGTGAATTCGAATCCTACCAGAGGCCATCAAATTATCTCCATTTGTAGCATATTTTGTTTACCATCCTATTTGTTGTATGATAGAGTGATAACAATTTTTCATATGAGTTTCAATTTCATGAGTGAATTCTCCAACTTTTCTCCCTAATTCTTTTATGTGAAAGCTTTGTGAAATTAGTGAGGTTTGTTCATCTTTGCGATTCTATCGTGTGGAATTTCACATGGTATCAGAGCTTGTGAACCCTCCAAGATACATTTCCAAAGAAAATTGCACGTTTTTGCAATGTTTTTGTAGGTTATTTCATCATTAATAGAGCATTCAAGCAGCTAAATGGATCTATCTTCAATACCAAAACTCTCTCCTTTCAATTTATTTGAATAGAAGGATCAAATGGAGATCTTCATGCACAACAGAGGTCTCTATAGGGTGCTGAAAGGCATTGAAGTCAAACCAAATGGTGCATCCGATAAAGCCAAATACCTGAATAAGCTTGATGAAGCGTATGGATTGTCGTGTCTCAACATCTCTAAGGATCTAATCTTTCATCTATCCGATCTGAAAACTCCCAAGGGGGTTTGGACAAAGCTTGAATCTTTATTTGGGAAGCAAGATTATTTGAGAGGACATTAATTAGAGAATGAGGTGATCTCCCTGAGCCCCAACAATTTCGAATCCATCACGGACTTCTTCACTAAATTCAAGAATGTGGTTGTGCAGCTAAAGATGTGTGGTATTGAGAAGAAGGATGAGCAATTAATTCTCTCTATTCTGTCAAAATTGGGACCAGACTATTATGTATTCGTATCCACCTTCCAAACATCAAAATTATCCATCCTAAATTGGAAGATTCCCACTCTAGATGTCTTCATTCTATCTCTCACAAAGGAACATGACAAACTAGTGCAAATGTGAATCATAAAACCATCAAGGGATCAAGCTCTTGTTGTTGGAGAAGACATGAATGCGAATGGTAAAGGAAAGAAGAAAGGAAAGGAGAAGAAACAATATGAGCAGAAGAAAAATGAGTCTCCCAAACATTCAGAGGGAACTTCAAATTCCAAGAGAGGCAAGCAAAATCAAAAGGAGAAGACCAAATGTCCATACTGCAATAGAGGTTTTCATCCTAAAAGTGCTTGCATGAAGAAGACAATTGATCTCATGGCTCAGCTTTTGGAGAAAAACAACCATCCAGTACTTGCAGGTGCCAGGAGGAAAGAAGTTGATTCTAAATCAAAATATAAGGAGAGATGTCTTGCACTCATGGCTGACACCTCGAATGCATCTTCCTTCATCATAGATTCTGGAGCCTCCAGACAAATGTCTGCATCCAAAGATCTCTTCTTAGAATTCGAACCTACTGTTGGGACTTTCATCCTAATGGGAAATTATTCGGAAGTTCCTTCAAAAGGAATTGGAAGAATCAATCTTGATCATGGATACTTCAATGATGTGTTGTATGTTCCTACCTTGGCAACTAATATCCTTTCAGTCTACCAAATGACCCATACAGGAGTTCCAAAGAAAGTAATTTTTACTCCTAATGTTGTTGAGATAACATAGATCTATTTTTTTTACAATCTATTTTGAGGGGGGGTTTTGTTCCCATTAGGTTTTCCCTCTTTTCTCAGTTATTTTTTAGATTCTTGTACGTGGTGACCATCGGTCTTAGTAACCAGGGCTCTATTTTCCATTATTTTTCTCATAGTTAGGCTTAAGGGGGGGTGTTGGAACATTCTAACAATCTTAACTTTGGTTTTGCATGAATGCATGCAATCCATGCATCTTGCATGAATTTCATGTAGTGGTAGATGAGTCTCCTATCACCTAGTCCTTATTTTTGGCCCCCGAGTGCTTCATTTTGGTCATCATTAGCCTCCTTATCCACTCAGAGCGCCTTATCCACATCACTGAAGTGTAAATGCACCATCATGCATGATTTTAGGAGTTTACACTGTCAATTCCATGAATTAAGGCGCCTTGTCCCCTTGATTTCCTAATGTTACACCTAGCTTCACTACTTCTGAGTACAGGAGTGCCATTTTTTACCACTGTCAGTCAGTTATGCACCTCCTTGGAGTCTCTTCCCCTAATTTCTAGCCCCAATGACTCAGTCATACGCCAATCCACCTCAGTTGACTAGCCATTGAGCATTAGTGGCCACTAGACCTTTTCGAGTGATGGTTCCAATGCAAGCTAAGCCTAGACTTGAGGTGAATTTGAATCCTAGCAGAGGCTATCGAATTCTCTTCAAAATATACAATAGAAATAACAGAAGTTACATTGTTTGGGAATCGTGGGTGACAAAAAATGGTAAGAAATGACAACAGGACTAAAGATCCGAGCCTTCATCTTGCAGAGATCGCTCTCCATTTTAAAGTTTTTAAAGCCTATGCAAAGGAGATAGAGGTTGAAGAGATTTTCTATTCTTGGTCAAGATATGCCCAAGTGTCAGAAAGGGAGCTTGAGTTGCCTTGTCATCACTCAGAAGACCTATGTAGCTGTCGAAGACTTCAGATTTAGATATGATTTGACTCCCCTTCATAATAAGATCTGTTCCTATATAGTTTGTAATTAGTTTTATATTATTCTATTTTTAGTATTCTCGATCCTTCCTTATAGGATCTAACTTCTTGATGTAAAGGCTATAATGCCAAGATAGATAATTTGTTTATGGAGTAAAAAATACAGTCTGAGGACTGTGGTTCTATTCTTGAAGACTTGTAACTGCATTTCATCCTTTGGAGATGTTCATGAATACATCTTGACATCGAGATTCTTTCACTCTGTTTGTTCAATTTTCATCTTCTTACTTTCCAAGTTTATATATATTCAATGACAGAAGGTTGTCATCCCATCTCTTCATTGGTATATTAAACTTTATACATTGCTTCTGATGTTTGTCTTAATGTTCAGTGCATTCATAAGCTAAAGCTGCAAGTATTTACCTATTATGTCTGGCCATATATTATATGCAATCTTATATATGTTTCTGCTGGTATGAAGAGCTTTTGACCTATCATTACTAGCCATTCACATATTCTATTGTGTAGATTTTTCTGCTAGCATAATGAGTCTTCTCCATGTTTCCACACATTGATTAAAACCTTCTGAGTAGCATAGTTGAAAGCCTTGGTCTTTTAAGTGGATTTATATATTTCTAAATGGAGGTGAGTTTACAACGTCATCCGACTTTATCCTTTTTCCTTCACACTATTGAATATTAAGTTACCAAGTTTACACCCTTCTACAGTTAGGGAGTAATTTCTTGGAGTGATAACAGGTCTAGTACTGGAAAGAGTAATTCTTGTTCGATTGCATTGCCAACTATAGATATTGGAACCTAGGGTACTAAAGAACTCGTGTAGTGTAAGAAATTTTGGAAGATAGATGTCTTCATGCTTTCCCTTCTCGGTTGCATGCATGCATAGTTATGTCCTTGTTCAACTGGTTAAAACAAGCACCCATTTTAATGTGATTATGGTCTATAACAATATAGTATTCTACTTTGAAAAATACATTTGTGTAAAAAGTTCTTCCTTCTCATTTTTTAAGTTTGAAAAAATAGTTTTATGGAAAACCATGTATATTGTAAACCATGTGTATTGTTAATTAGCATGCACATCCGACTCGGAAATTAATGCATTTTTATTAATAATAATTTTTCTCATTGTTGACCAAAAAACTGTATATGTCCAACTTAAATATTACAATAAGGATATTTGCAATATGTATCTTACTCATGATTATGAAGATAATTTTGGTTTGAATTTGATGAGTATAAGATTATACGATCTTATTAATTTCATACTTGAACTATAAGCGTAATCTGTTGCTTTTATCTATATAATGAGGGACTATATATTTATTATATAATGGGTCATGAGTGACAGCTAATAAAATAAGCTAATAATGTATGCTTATGTTTTTGTGAAGACATGGAAAACAGCAGCGAAGAAAGCACTAAGACCGCCGATGCATTGGAGGTGGAGGCAAAAGCAATTGACTATATTGCTCGAGATTTAATTGTCCAAGTAAAAGCAGTAGTTTGAGTTTTATATTCTTTGGTTCCGGATCCTCCATAAGCTTGTTTCATATCTTGGGCCCATAGCCTTAGAAGAAGTTAAGGACAATATAGCGAGCAACTTATAAACCACACGCAGAGGCATTGTTATTAGATAGAAAAAAACAAAAAAAGGTTACTCTTAGGTAAAAATATTATTTAAACAACCGGTCGCCATCATATGAGGAACACCAACATAGAGCCAACGAGATGATGATTATTGAATGGTAAACCCACCAATTTAAGAGTTTAATAAATAAAACAACGATTATTGTCTGTGTTGTTTAAATATTATTTAATTAGCCTGAGCTACGGGATGAGCTGTGGGGAACTCTTTACGGGAGCTAGTTGGGAACCTGTGGTTTAAAAGTGAGCGAGGGTGTTATAGAGCTTGTGTTGAGGTTTTAGAGCAATGAAATACCAGGGTGAGCAGTGCTTGATTATCCTGGAGTTGCAGAGCATGTAAGAGACCTTACACGAATAATATAAATTTGGATCGATGTAGAAACCATGAATTTCTTTAATTAACAATTTTTAAATGATAAAATGCAAATTTGAAAGTGTTGCAACAAAATGTGTCAATTGATGAAGAATTGGGAAACCCTGTGTAAAGAATCTCTGCCTTGATATTGTCAATTATAAATCCAGTCACACATGTGTTTCCATTGACAATTGTTATGGCAATGGAAAGGGCAAAGCAGCGTGCCCGAATTGAGCATATAATGCGTTGATTTTATTAATCGGGTCCATTATTAGATCTGAGATAAATCCTAAAGGGCATACTAATCAGGGATTTGTTTAATTAAGCTTCAATTATGTACACCTACTCCACAATGTCGATTGCGATGCATCTTGGATAATAATTAAATGTTCTAACTCAGGCATCGATAAACTAAATATGCATAACGTGGCGTTGCAATAGAATTTGGCAGCCTCTTTCAAACTACATGTGGCTGCATGCATGCCTTCGAAACTCAACAAACATAGAATTGAAGCCATTAGTCAACCTCATCGTGCTTTGCATGTTTCTCCAAAATATTCTAGAGTCCGGTTTCAATCACCGAAGCAAAGTTGTGAATGTGGTCGGATATTGATCCACCCTTTAGATCATCTACATTTTGCTATGTGGAAAAGTTGTTGGTCGATATAGACGTTAGTCGTGGTATGGCAGCGATAATGGACATTTTAGTGGCTAGCTTGTAATACTGTAAAATATTGGACTATATGCCTATTCCCTTCCAGTGTCACGGACATTTTGCAAAGGACTATGCTTACTATAAGTGCACCTATACACAAGTAGAGATTGAGGAATTTCCTGCTTCTGGAGGCGTTGAACATGGGCATGCACATAAAGTCTACTAATGGATGCCTTTCCTTATGGTACTGGAAACAAGGTTTGTTCAAAGAAAACACATGGATCTTCTCTGCAAAGGATGATTCTAGAAAATAAATGTGACGTAATATAGGTATGTGTTTTAGATTTGTTTAATAGAGAAAACAAATAATGGTTGCACTGTTACCTTAAATAAATATTCTTTGAACTCTAATAATTGCAGTAAAAAAAATTTATATCATCCCCAAGAAAGCAAGTGAACTCCGAGTAGGTTATTCACAAGAACATGCGAATGCACTCATCGTAGGCGAGGAGAAAATGGTGCTTGGCCTTTTGCTTAGAGAAAAATGGTTTTAAAAAACCAATCCATAGTAAGAAAACAAAATTTGCAAGAGGATAGAGCTATGAGTTTGCAGAATTGCAAAAGTGATCTGTAGTTAATTGAAAATTTTATTTTCTTTACTACATTACTACCTACCACCATACATTATTTAGTTGTTATATCAATGGCCTCAGGTAATTTGGTTGGGGCAGAAGGGTCTGTCTCAATAGAAATAGATATGCTAGCATATCTATAGATGCTCCGGGATATGCTTTGTTGCAGTTGCATTAGTAATTAATGGCATAAACTGTGACTCAATCTACATCTGCAGGATCTACTCAATCAAGGTCAATTACTCAGCTAGCTCCGTTGCCAGGATCTACATAAGTTCCAAAGGGATGAGTCCAGGCGTAAGTCCCTAGAAATTTTGGTATAATTGTTATTCCTCGACAAATTTTGGTATAATTGTTATTCCTCGGCAAATTTTGGTATAATTGTTATTCCTTGGCATCTAGCACCTACAACAAAGGAAATTTTGGTAGAATTGTTATCCCTCAGCATCTAGAACCTACAACAAAGGAAGTCTACTTTCTCTGTAATGTATCCCATCGATACATGTTATTCAAAGAACCTCCAAAAATATAATTGGGTGCTTTGGAGTAATTAGGACAAAAGCATATCAAACCTTTGATTTTTTAAATATCGACCTGGATTTTGGGTTTTGTTGAATATGTACTCTAAAAATAAATATTATTAAGAGAGGAGAAGATAAATATTATGAATACCTTACAGAATCTAGATCTAGAATAGAAAAAAAAAATCTAAAATTTAAAATGCCAATGAAAATATATTTGCTAAGTAAAAAATCAGAATATGGTCAAACAGAAAATAAAGTTTGAAGTAGCTATAGTTTTGACTTACAGTTTGTAAAGGGTATGTGATCAGCTGAGCAACAATCCCTCAACTGGCACCAGCCAATCCATTTATTAATGCGTCATACATTTTGTCAATTAACAGATTATATTGAAAAAATCCCAAAATTCAATGTCTCGAGTGTTTGAGAATTTCAACTGCTAATTTAATTTTATAGTGATTTCCCCCAAGTCTCGACCCCATGTTAAGGAATTTCATGGCACATTGGTTATTGGACATGGGTCTTGGAAGGCGAAAAATGGACGTTAGCTACCGGCAAATCGAATTCCCCGTCAAAAAGTCATCAATTCTTGATGACACTAGCTCCGGACCCTTGTCTTTTACCCAATTCACTTCTAATGATGGAGTTAACAGACATACCTTTAATTGCCCCAACCAGCTGGCCTGATACTAGGGTTAAAAAACTTTGTCGATTGACAACGCTACTAATTGGGAGATGGATTTCTCAGTAGATTTCAAAATATGGCAACCATGATTAACCGATAGGAATATTAATTCAGTGCGACGTGGGATCCTGCATAACAGGTACGTTGGATATGACATTAAATGCGGATATGCAAGGATGTGGGACCTTTGGTATGATTGATATCCACATGGCAATTTTTTTAAATTTAAAATTTATTTTAATTTGAAATTATTTTTAATATCTGACAATTACCCTCACACCAGGGGTATATTGTCAAATCAATCTTCTTAACGAATGATAAAAAAGAAATTTCAAATTTCAATAAATTTATAAATCTTTTTAATTTCCAAAAAAATAAATTTAATATTTATATTTTTAAAAACTTTATAAAACTTTTGATAGAAAGAGTTGTTAATGTAAAGTCAACACATTTAGATGACCAATCGATTGCTAGAATCCCTGCTAGGCAGGGACTAATGAACCATAAGAGCACTTAGATTGAAAATACCTTGACACCGAGAGATAGAGAGGGTTTAGATGTCCCTATAAGCATTGGGATAATCATTGTATTTCTAGAACTTTTTCATGGGCTTTTCGAGGTTCGTCAAAGGGTTCAGATAATCATTGTGTTTCTATAAACTTTTTCATGAGCTTTGGAGGTTCGTCAAAGGGTTTTCAGACCCACTTGGCTCTTCTCTTAGCGTAAGAGAGAAGTCTGAAATCAAATTCATTGTTTCTGTACAACAACACCATATAATTGAAAAATCTGCACCTAGTGAAATTGGTGTATCTTAAATGCATATGTTATGAGTACAACGAATGTCATATATTATTTTCCAAACTTTGCAAAGTGGTAAATTGTGTAGAAATTATTTTTATTTTGTAATTTTTGCCAATCATGTGCTCAAAGCTGAAAAAATACCAAGTCTTTAAATATTGTCTAATAAGCATTGAAAACAAACATTATAAAAATAATAAAAATCATAGTATTTTGGTTAACTTGGTTAAACATGATGTTCAATAATATATTGTTATTAAACTAGTAGTCTTGCCATATGCATGGACTAATTACTTCTTCTTCTTCATGAATTGGGTTTTCCAATAGAATATAACTATACTATATTAGCAATAACTAAACAAAGCATAGATTAAAGTGATAAATTATTTGATTGCATATTTGTCTAGGTGGTCTAGATTGTTAACATAGTCTCACATACTAAAGGTCCCTAGTTGGATCCTGGGTTTAGACATACAATGGTCCATCATGCCACAACAGAGTTTCCACTCACAAGGTGAGCATAAAACAACCTTATGCAAATATATTGAAGTTTCAAACTATAAGTTGCACGTGTGTCAATCATGAATGCAAAGAAATCTTGAACCATTAGATAGCCAAGTAAGTGTGTTTTGGGTGCTTAGTGTTACTATGGGAATAAATGTTAAGAAAGGTTGTGGTTTGTGTCTCCCTAAAACATCGGCCTTTCAATTGCAAAGAAAATATTTTGAGCAAAATTAGAAGATCAAAGAACTTCAAAGACCGTTGGTAGAGGCCGAGCTTCAAAATTTTGAAGGAGAGTTGCTACAGGCTAACTTGCACAACACCATCTTGGTAGAATGTTGCTTTATTGGATTGCATAACACCATATCCATGTATTCATAATAAATCAAACAATCTGGTAAAACTTGTTTTAGGAACTTAAAGGCAATATAAGGATTTTTTGTAAAGTAAGGCCACTTTAAAAAAAAAAAGAATCCAAAGGTATGGAGCCATCGATTGTGCAATATCCTATGCCGGGTGAACTTATCTCTGGAGGCATTGATCTGATATATGGTCCAGGTCGATTATTGTATGAAGGTTTCGAGAAGTCATATCGCTCTTGGTGGTTTCAATGCCTCTTCGTATGCCATTCCTCTTAAGTCCCATTTCATCTTACGTCGGTTCTTTCTCAAAGTCGTATCTAGGCATGTGTCGTGTACACTATCTTTTCTTCTTGCTTCTCTTTCCATGACAAAAGTATCCATTTACACTCGATAAAGTATTTGGATCTAATGCAAGGCAAGTGTTAATATGTTGAGAATATGCAGAACATACAACAATACATTTACACTAAAATGTAAATCAATAGCAAAGATCTACTAGTCCATCCTTCTATCCATACAAGCAACAATAATAATGTAAGAACAAGGGACAAGAGAACAAGAGAATAATACATTAGATATACGTGGTAAAACCCCAAATGGGGAATTATTCATAGAAGGCTTGGTTTTATATATTCATAAAAAATATTCATCTTACAGTACAAGGCATCTCCACATATGCATCACTCTCCATCTTCACATCATGTCACAATGATGTGTGTACAAATGACATACACAACCTGAGATGTTTGATTTCACAATATATCACAACATACCCAAAAGGGTCTCTTTCTCTTCTATTGTATACCAAGGGGTATGTAATATTTAAATCCCAAAACACGTGGGATAAATAGCTTTCCACCTTTGTTATATAAAGAATGGTGATAAGATATTTAATTACATGATGCATGTCGGATAACTCTATTTTATAATATTAGAGTTATTTTTGTCTTTTAATGATATTTCACCAACAATACCACAATAGTCATCATTACATATTCTAACACTCCCCCTTAATGATGACTAGGAGAAATAATACAAATGGAGGAGAAATAATGATGACAAATTATAGAATACCCCATAAGATGCGAATAAGTATACACTTCGCCTCATGGACTTGATGAAGATAACAATCGCTTCTCATTGAATCATGAAACTAAATCTGAACCAAGCTGTACAATGAACTCTTGCAGAATACCACAAAAGTGTATGACCAATACAACAGAAAATGTGGCAAGTAGACAATCATCACAACTTGTAACCCAACTGATAGTTGAAAGAACTCTGCCATAGACCGCATCACGAATGCAAGAATGATTGATCTATCCATCGCGAATATTACATTGCAAATACAAAACCCGAATGGGCTATCCATTGAAACATGTGCCAAACAAGCAATCTTCACAACCAAGCTGAAAGATGCAAGAACAATAGACCTTGTCATGAATACAAGAATCACATATCTATCCATCGAAATGTTTCCAATGAATAATCTTCATAACCAAAGAACCCTACTGAAGATTACATTACAAATACAAGACCCCAATGACATATCCATCAAAATGTTTGGCTCACAAATAATCATCATGACTTTATAGTAGAAGATGGATGTTCATTTCATTACATTATTAGTGGAATATGGTGATATAATATGGATTTGATTACATTACATTCATGCTTAACATTAACCATCTTGGATAACAAAAGGTTTCAATTTGTTGTCAAGGATAAGCTGAAAAAGAGGAACAATGCTCAAGAACCATAAATTAGCCACACCAATATGATTAAGATAGGAGGGAATGATAGAAGAAAGTTGTCTCACAACTCTTCACACATATCCATATGGAGAAAGTGAAGTAAATAGAGAGCTAATTTGCACAAAAGAAATTCCAAGAGTAATACATATAATAAACATGATAAGTTCATAATTACATAGGAAAAAAATACATGACATGACATATGAAAGATAGATGATCATATGAAATTGCTTTTACACGACAAGGATCAGCAACAACATGTAACGAGACAGCACAATATGATGCCAAGATAAAATATTGAGCAAAACAATGACACCATGTTAGAAGCATCAACATTATTAGAAGAATGAGACCATGTTAGAATATTGAGCAAAAAAATTGATCAAATAAAACAACGATATCATTTATAGATATGAAAATATAGCCATCAAGCAACTAATTTCTAAGCATAGGCTCATTTCTTTATGTGACCATTACCATACCATAAATCCATGCCCTTGGAAATGTCAAAACATCTTTGACACAGGAAGGTTAGATGCAAGTAAAATAGGAACAAGATAAACTTTGTAAACATGATGAAGAAACTAAGAACATAAACCTTAATGCAAAGAGTACAAGAAGCTCATGACAAGAATTTCAAGATAAGAAATGAATAATAAATCAAAGATTTCTCACCAATGTCAAAATCTTAAATTGACCATAACTCAGTCAATACTACCCAAAATATTTATCATAACCTATTTTTCAAACTGGAGTAGCCATTCTACATCCAGTAACGTAGACGAAACAAAAATATGGGCACTCTGTCAAAAGATATCCGCTATGCAATCTACATAGCCATCACCGAAACCCTGAAAATAGATGATTTTAAATCAATGACATCTCCACTTTCCAGAGTCCAAATGAAATGTTTTATTTTTATTTTTAAATTGAGTATTTTTGCAAGAAGAATTTAGATCTACAATATTTTTTAATTGAAAATATACACAGAAAGTTTCAGAAATCAATCTGAAAGTTGCTGCCCAATTTTACCTTAAACATTTATCCACAAGGGTTATAGTTTGAAATTTTTTTCAAATATGTAGCAAAATGACTAGACCTAAAAAAACTACCACTTGGGTATGATAGATCAAATGCCAAATCTACAAAATATGGAGGACCCAACTCTCAAATATGAAGAATTATTGCTTGTAAAGACATTCAAAGAATTACTGAAGAAGGTAGAGCACAACAACTAGCTCTAATACCATGTTAGAATATTGAGAATATGCATAACATACAACAATACATTTACACTAAAATGTAAATCAATAACAAAGATCTACTAGTCTATTATTCGATCCATACAAGCAACAATAATCATGTAAGAACAAGAGATAAGAGAACAAGCGAACAATACACAAAATATACGTGGTAAAACCCCAAATGAGGAAACATACATGGAAGGTTTGGTCTTCTATATTCATCATAAATCTCCATCCTACAATACAATCCATCTCCACATATGCATCACTCCCCATCTTCACATCATGTCACAATGATGTGCGTACAAATGTATCAAAGCCTAGTCGAGGTATCAAAACTTGTCCATCAGATTCACGTCAAGTTCAACAATCATAAGCAGCGATATGACAAACACGGTGGAGCAATGCAAAGAGAGGCACAAAAATTAGACGAAAGGGAATAGTGACAACCTAGAGTAGTGCCATCTTTAGTGCACGCGTACACATAAAAAAGACGTCTCAGTATGCTTCATGGACCTGAGCATTACAGTTTTATTCATGTAGCAGTGTACCTATGGCAGAGCGATTACTTTTGATATAATGTATAATAATGCAGAGTGATATATTAAGAATCCTAATATAATAACAAGATAGATACACCACCATCTGGTAGTGCCTGCCAATACTTTAATTAAATTTTTTATAGAATGTGTTCAGAACCTGCTAAAATCCGACCCAGCTTAGTCTACTACTAGTTAGCCATAGAATAGGGCCATTTGTCAACACAATGCATTCATTCATTACATTATGATCCTCCATCCAGTGACAAGAAAAACGAAACCAAGCAGGGGCTTATCAGCTGCAACCAAGTAGTCAGCAGGAATATTGGGTGCAGTGTCAGCAGTAACAAGAATATTGACAAAAAACGGAACCGAGCAGGAACAGGAATCGTGACAAAAAACGGAACCGAGTAGGAACAAGAATCGTGACAAAAAACGGAACCGAGCAGGAACAGGAATATTGGGTGCAGTGTCAACAACAATAGGAACCGAGTAGTCAAAAACAACAGCAACAGGAATCGAGCAGTCAACAGCAACAGGAACCGAGCAGTCAATAGCAACAGGAATAGGTGTCTCCCCCCTTACAGACGGGTGGGGTCAGGCAAGCAGAGCTTTTCCACTTTGTGAACTGCATCGATACCCACATTCAAGTCAGGTATTTAGTCCTGTCCCATAGTTTGTCTCTTTCCTATGGCAATGGAAACACATTCGGTAACAAACATAAAAATTGAGCAAAGAATACCCGCCTCTATTGAAACAAATCATTTAGGCCAAGTGAAAATTGCAGCTTCAAGCAAAACAGGGAAATGGGTTTGGGTTAATGCCAAACAGTTTCCGGGTATTTTAAAACGTAGAGCAGCTCGTCTAAAATGGGAGCATACAAGGAAGAAAAGGTCTCAATGAGAAAACACCTTGGCTATGCATAAGAAACAACCGTCTCTCTTTCAAAAAGATGGAGATAACAAAACCAAAGGCAACAAAGATTATACCTTATACAGCCCCACATCTACACCTCTTACTTGGTCATGTGATCTATATGTACGGGAGTTACTAAATGCTAAGAGGAGATTGGAGGATTTGGAGGTCAAAGAACAAGAGGGAGACCTTAGAATCCAAATATTAATAGCAAAAAATCAGGGTTTAACATAAAGCAACAAGGTTTTAAAAGATCAAGTGTCTCTGTTGCAAGAAACTCTTTATGTAGGAAAGGTGGAATGGCAAAGGATGAAAGATGCTTGGCAAAGCATGAAGGATGAGGCAGGGGAAATCCGTGGTGGGGTGAACTCTAAAACATCAAATGAGGAGGGGAAAGCAGCTGAACAAACAAATAATCAGGGAGTGAAAGGAAGGGAAGAAGAGAAAGGAGGTTCCACAAAAAAAAACGTGGGCACAAGTTGTTAGCAAAATTGCCAATAAATTAGGAGAAACAAACATCCAGGTGAACACCATACATGATAGGGAAATCAGAGAAAGACAAGTTAGAGCAGCAAACATAATTATTAAAGGTGTGAGAGATTATGGTGAAAATGAAGGTACGCTCGATCTTGCAAGAGACTTTTTGAGAGACAAGATGCTTTCGCAAGGCCGAATTTGCCAAGCGTGGAGGGTGGGCAAGCCCAGTGATGAGAGAGCTAGACCCATAAAAGTTACCATGTCAAATACACATGACAAGCAAATCCTGCTAAGCAAGAAGCAACTCTTGAGAGGATCTTGCTTTTTTCTAGAAGAAGATTTAACTATTAGGCAGCAAGAGGAAAGAAGGGAAGAGATGTCAAAGGTTAGAGCAGCAAGAGATAAGGGGAAAAGAGCATGGTTGTACAAAGGCAAAGCGGTTATTGCCTTTTTTGGCCTTCCAAAAACAAAACAACAATGTGGTAATCAAGAAAGGTCAGCAAATTCCTTAGCAGAAAAATATGAAACAAAGACAGTATGGGAAAATAGGGGTGAGGACTCGAGTTTGAGTCTTGTATGTCAAAACAAATAGCAGTCAAGCTCTACTCAGGTTTCCTTAAGTTTAGTTTGTTGGAACTGTAGAGGCTAACCTTGGAGGCGGGGACCTGCGTTAGGAACTATTGCGGAAGATAGAGACATAATTTGTCTAGTGGAAACGCATGAACAAGAAGGATGTAAGACACCTTTGTTTGAAGGGTACCTGAAGATGGCAGTGTGGAACAAGGCAGCATAGAATGGCAAGGGACATCGGGGTATCATGGTCTTAGTAAGGGAAAAAAAGGACGTCTCATTCAGTTAGAAAAAGAAGACTCAAATAGACAATTCATTTGGTTTAAAATATCGGAAAATGGAAATATCATCAGAATTGCAGCATGTTATTTTGCCCCGCAAGTTTCAAAAACTTACAAAAGTGGGGGGCTTAACCACAAAGATCCCTTTGCAGCCTTAAAAAACAACATTGCAGCGTATTCCCAACTAAGTGAAGTCCTTCTAGTGGGGGACTTCAATGCTAGGAATACAAATGAGCAAGCTAGTATCCTCCGTTGTAAAGAAGACTGCAACCCTATTTGGCTCACAGAAGAAAGTAATCATCAGTGGACAAGATTTTCAGAGGAAAAAAAAGCTGCAATCTTTTTGGGGAGCAACTGCTTACTCTATGTGGAACTTTTGACTTGGTCATCTTCAATGGTTTGGATAGATGGGAGAATCCAGTAAATTTGACTTGTAACACTTACAATGGTGCAAGTGTAGTGTATTATGCAATTTGTTGTTATGGCATGTGTGAGAGAATGGAGGAAGTTCGGATTGGGGATCAGATCTGGGATCTGAAATCTGATCACAAACCAATATATCTAAGATTCTCTTGGACTGAAAAGCAACAAGATTAAATAAAAACTCAGTGCATTAAACAACCACCCTCAAAGGAAAGGATTCTTTTGACACAACAAAACTGTAATACCTTCAAGATAGCATTGGAGAGGCTTTTCAAAGAGGAGAAAATTCAATCTCAGGGCCTTCATAGCCACGAGCTAACAAATCTAATCCAAAGAGCACTTTCAGAATGAAAAAGAGCAAGAAATAAGAAATCTGAAACAAATTGCTTCCTGGTTAATGCTTGGTTTGACGAGGAATGCAAAAAAGCAAGAACTTTGAAAGAGTCAAATCAGAAAGAAATAAGCTTAAAAATTTACGAGCAGATTTTAAGAAAGAAAAAAGTTGATTTCATGATTTCGCGTAGAGAAGAGCTAATATTCCTTGGGAAAAACAACCCCAAGTTATTTTGGAAGGAACTGCAAACCAGAAAGAAGCAAACTGAAAACAATATCACAGCCCATCAGTGGCTTGAATATGCAAAACAAATTTATGAGCAAGATCCTAAGGCTAACTCCCCCCCCCTTGGTCAACACCGCTACTAAGCTTTTCGCCGTGCAAGAGGTCGAGGTGGGTATTAAGAAGTTGGGTGTTGGAAAGGCAAAGGATTTAGTTGAACTCCAAGCAGAGTATCTAAAGTGGGGTTCGAAAACTCTTGCGCCTCACATCACAAGGATTTTCAACAACATCATTCAGCAGGGCTTCCCTACAAATTGGACAACTAGCCTAGCAATACCTCTTTTCAAGAGTGGCGATGCTAATAATCCCTCCAATTACAGGACCATAATGATAAATCCCCTGTTTGCAAAGCTATTCGGAAGTATGCTAGAAAACAGAATTAGCAAGTGGGCGGAAGAAAGAGGTAAGCGTGCTAAAGGACAAGCAGCTTTCAGACCCAAACACTCCACGGTTGATCACGGTATAACGTTAAGACACATCATTGAGAAAGTGTGGGAGAATAAAGAGGAAGCCTTTTGTTGCTTTGTCGATTTCAAAAAAGCTCTAGACATGGTCCTTAGGGATAAGCTCTAGCATAGAATGGAAGAACTTGGGGTTCCTATGCATCTTAGAGCAGCCGTCCATAGATGATACAAGGAGGTTAAAGTCAAAATCAGAACATCAACTGGGATCTCTGAAAGTTTCAAGAGAAATATTGGGGTCAACCAGGGGTGCCCATTGTCCCCTACCCTATTTGGGTTATATATTGACAAACTTGAAGAGTGGCTAAACCTACAGGACAAGGAAGGTGCTCTTCTGGGCGAGTTTGTGATAAGGCTTCTTTTGTACGCAGATGACCTTTTTTGATTGCTAAATTTGCTCTTGGCTTGCAAGAGCACTTACTTTCCCTTGAGCACTTCTGTAGAGCCGTGGGGATGCAAGTTAACACTAGCAAGACAAAAGTGGTAGTTTTCTCTAGCAAGAGAAAATATAACCAACACAAGTTCTACTTTGAAGGCAACACTCTTGAAGAAGTGGTAGATTACAAATATCTCGGGATTGACTTCAACAAAAATTTAAGCTGGGAAGGTTGCAGGAAGAAAATAACTTTGGGAGGTTGGAAAGCATTTTACGCCTTTCAAAATAGATGAAGAGAAGCAGAGCTATGGGATTGGAAGACTACGCAAACTCTTTTTGGGCTATTAGTGATCCCAGTTGTTCTATACGGGTTTGAACTATGGGCCAACAGTACCTCTGACTTATAGTGGCAGCAAATTAAGAAGATTAAAAAACGTTTGATTACCAACAAGTTCAAAATTAAAAGCTCAGTCCCCTATGATATCATGCTTAGTGAAGTGGGGGCAGCCCCCGTTGAAGCAATTGCTATGCTGCGGCTCATAAGATATCTAAAAAAGATTGAGCAAATGGAAGACGACAGATGGCCTAAGGTGGCCTTCAATGACACATTGTGCAAAAGAAAGAAGACTTGGATGCGGCAAAACAATAAATGGCTTAGTAAATGGGATATTTACCTGAACACATGCCCTACAAACAACAAAGAGATAAAGGCCTTTGTTATCGACAAGTTCCACAAGCAAGTTTGGGGCACAAGGCTAAGGAGAAAGAAAAAGTACTATATTGAAGAGTTCAATCCCACCTACAACCATCATAAAAAAGATTATATAGGGGCTAATATATCATGGAGGGCCAAAATGCTTATTGCTCAATTAAGAACCAATTCCCACCAAATACGGTGTGAGACAGGGCGCTGGAAAAGACCAAAGGAAGCTTGGGAAGAGCGAGTGTGTACTTTTTGCACCTCAGGAAAAGTGGAAACAGAAAAACATTTCATTTTAGAGTGTGAGGCCTTCAAGGACAACAGAGATGGCTATGTGAATATCTTGGCCGCTAGTTCTTGGAATAATTTATTCAGTGAAGGGACCATGGTGAAATTGAGGGAGCTCATCATCAAGCTAAACAGGAAAAGGGTGGAAATGCAAAAGTCATTGGGAAAAACAGTCTGTCCCATAGGCTATCTTTAGCCTCGCGGACGTTAAAATTTCTTTCTTTCTTTCTATATATCGCAACATACCCAAAAAAGTCTCATTCACCTCAATTATATACCAAAGGCATGGAATATTTACATCCCATAACACATGTCGGATAAATAGCTTTCCATATCTGTTATATAAAGAATGGTTATAAGAGATTTAATTACATGATGCATGTGAGATAACTCTATTTTATAATATTAGAATTATTTATGTCTTTTAATGATATTTCACAAACAATACCACACATAAACATTTTTAAACATTAATTTGTTAATAATTATTAATACTCTAGTTTAATAAAATTGGAATAGAATAATATAACAACATTTAATAATGACTTGAGATAATTAATTAGGTCGGTTCTCTCATTAATTTAAATTAAAAAACAAAGTAACAATATAAAAATGTAGATTAGTGTAGGTTTTCATTTGAGATACCTTTTCTCCCGAAGATGGACTCAACTATAGAGTTCGAAACGCGTCAAGAACAAAAACTCCACACAGATCTCCAATACCCCTTGAAAATACCACACAAATCATCATTACATATTCTAACATCAAGAAGAGGTGTTTGTGGAGACTTCTTTTTATTATTCTACACTTTTATTTACTTTTCGTATCAATTCAACGATTAAAATGATATTACTACTTAAATAAGTTACATCTTTTATTAAGTGGAGTTAATTATTTTAAGCATGTTAAAATGACTTTAAAAAAACACATTAATACAATTTGTTGTAAACAAAAATCTTGTGCAAATAAAATGTTAGAGATGATTTTTGTTGTGTGTTTCATCACTACTAGAAAGATACTAGTAGCAAGCATTTAAACATTGCTTAGATTTTACTAATCCTATATGAAACTCTTGATCGTTAACAAGGTAGTATGAGAAGCCCAAACAACGGATCTTTTTCATGTTGAATAGTTATTGATTATTTTGACACAGACTATACCCTTAAGGCTTGGAAGATATTACAATACCCTTAAGGCTTGGAAGATATTACAATGGAGGAATTTGTGCAAATAATTTTTTGTTTGCTTTATTATTGTTTATGTTTTACCCTATTTTTGCAACCCTAGAGTAGAGTCTGTTCAATTAATCATAATAACATTATTGATGTATTATTGGTCCTGGAATATTTTTTTTTAAGTTAAAACTCAAAATAGTTTGACTTTATATTAATTAGTTTGTTTTTATCAAATATTTATGAAGTTTTCTTATATTTGAAAAAATTAACAAATTAAATTGTTTTTTTTATAATTAAAAATAAATTTTATAACTTTTAAATTTATATCATTCAATTTTCTGAATGGTGGACGACATTATTGAAAAGACTTAAATCCATGCATCCCTGTTTGTTTTATTATTCTATTATTGTTTATGTCCTACCATATTTTTGCAACCCTACAGTCTTATAGAGTCCGAATATGATTCTATAGCATAGGTTGTTCAATCAATTATAATAACATTATTGGTCCTTGAATATACTTTTTCAGGTGGAAGTTAAAATAGTTTGACTTTATATTAGTTAATTTGTTTTTATCAAATATTTATGAAGTTTTCTTATGTTTCTATAAAATTATATTATTATTTTTTCTTCTTATAATTAAAAATAAAAATAAATTTTTAAATTTTTATTGTTTAATTTTTTAATTGCGTCGAGAAGTGCTTTACAGTTCAGTATGAGGGAGATGTTGTAACATGTGTGTTTGTCGAGTTTGCCTAATAACATAACAAAATATAATTTAAAATATTGTTTGGTCGGCCATTAATAAAAAAAAGACGTGTATTTTCGAAATATTTCCGAAATGAAATCATTAACTATATAAACACGCAAGCTATTATACAAAATTTTAAAAAAAAATATTTAGGGTCAAGAATCTCCCTCCCTCCCTACACGCTACTTCCTCCCTCCCTGCGCAGCTCCCTCCCTCCTCCCTCCACGCTGGATGCACCCTCCTCCTCCCTATGCAGCCCTCCTCCCTCCCTGCCTGCGCAGCCTCCTCCCTCCCTGCACGTTGCCTCCTCCTCCTCCCTGCTCAGCCCTCCACGCTACCCTGCGTAGCCCTCCTCCCTCCCTGCGCAGCTCCCTCACTCCTCCCTCCACGTTGGCTGCACCCTCCTTCCACGCTGGCTGCACCCTCCTCCTCCCTGTGTAGCCCTCCACGTTGCCCTCCCTGTGCAACCCTCCTCCCTCCACGCTGCCCTACCTACACAGCCTCCTCCCTCCACGCTCGCTACAACATCCTCCTCCCTGGGCAGCCATCCTCCGTCCACGTTGCCTACACCCAAACATTAAAACAAAATTATATTTCAAATTAATTTTAAATATTATATTATATTTTAATTGAAATTAAAATTTAAAATTTTAATATCAAGTTTAAATTTATATTAAAACTTTTTATTTTTAATTGAAATTGAAATTCAATATTTATATTACATATTTAGTTTATATTAATTTATTTTATTTTGAATTGAAATTGAAATTTAATATTTATATTAACTATAAATTTAATATTTATATTAAATTTAAATAATATTTATATTAAATATAAATATCATTATTTTTACAGAAACGGTTAATATCATTGAGAATATACAAAAAAGAGTTATATCAAAATTGACTGATCAGATTGGTCCTATGTGAGAGAGACAACCATCAATCCTAATTCTTCAAGTTCCTACTGATTGTTTGCATACTCCCTTCATGTTCTATGAGAACTATAACATCTAATAAACTGTCCTAGAAGTAGTGTGCAGAAGAAAAACATTTCTGGTAATCTGCCTTTTACAAAAAATGGACCTTAAGCCCAAGCAAAATGCCATCAAAATACTAATGCTTAAACTGTGTTCAACAGAGTTCCTATACAAAGATCTAGAAAGCATAGATAACATAAATAGACTAGAAATCCAACCCGCGACCAAGAAAAGCAGGCTTCTAACGAGGACGAACGTCCATGGCCGCTCCCACTGATTATGTAGCCAAGGTCTTGTCGGTGCTAAGGTCCACAAAATTGCCAGCTGAAGCCATGAACTTCTGAAGCTTCTCCATCTTTTGGTTAATGTCCTCAAGCTCACTGCCAGTCACTTTGAGCTTTTGGGTCTTGCGGGGGTAAGCCAAGCCCAAAATTTCCTCCAAATGTTCAATTTTTTTTGCCACACTATTATTCTGAGCTTTGACCTCAGAGTGAGAAGCTATAGCAAAGTTATACCGGAAAGAAATTACTTTCCTAAACTCAATATTTTCTCCACAAACAAGTCTCACCTGCAGCTCTAAATCTTGCAAACGGTCTTGAAACTCCACTTCGAATTTCGATATACTACATTTCTCGTCCTGCCTGATGATATTGCCAACCCCTGCATGCCTTCGACAGGGACCCAGACCAGGGTGGCCCTCGAGTTCTGCAAAATCGCCCCATCTTTCTTCCGGCTGAGTTGAGCTCCCCTAATACGCACAGTGTTGGAGTCGTGCCCCTTCCTGCAACATCTTCCACAATTGGGGTTCTCGTCCCCCTGAAAATGCCCTTCACCACGGTAATGATGCTACCCACCACACCCAATTTCATGACGCGCCATTTATTTACCAGCACAGAGAATAGATTGTAGAGTGAGTTCTGAAGTATGCCCGGAGACGAAGGAATAGGTAGCAGTGTGAAGCCAACTCGGAACTAGGTCAAGCAAAGCGATGAGAGAATAGAAAACATAGTGAATTCTGAAATGAGCCATGGGACAGGATTTTATCTTCTCAAGGAGGTCGCATGCCAGCCAATTGGGAGTACTCTAAGACACAATAACTTCGTGCATGCAAAGGCATCGTTTGAGGAGGAGAGAGGCCGTCATTTCTCCAAGGGAAAACTACCATAAAAGCTCAATTAATGTGTTAATTAAATGACTATAATCCATAATGGATTGATGAATGAGAAATAGGATCTAAGGACTTAGACCAAGTTCCAACACCTAGTTTAAGGGATCCAAGTGTTTTCCAATAGATCATTACCAAGCTTTAGGATGCCATAATCTAGCCCGACTCCTATGTTCGCCATTTCATCTGCTTTCTCGTTCAACCCACGCAAAATATGAAGGAAATTGAGCTCAAGAAATTCAATACTGATGCATTGTAGTAGAAGATGCATTTTGGAGGTGTGGTCTTTTCTTTTTGCTATAATACGCCTAGCTTCTCTTATTATGATTAGAGAGTCTCCGAGGATTATGAGTTTCTTAACTCCCAGGCTGGCGGCAGTCTCCAATCCTTTGATGAGACCTAGCCATTCTGCTGCATTGTTAGTCTTCCTCCCAATGCCCTAGGCGAAGTCTTTCTGCTTGTTCCCCGTGGAGTCAAATATTACTCCCCCCGCACCTGCCAACCCTGGTAAATATCGTTTAACCAATGACCTCTCCTCTTATTAAACCCTATTATTTATAATAATATAATTAATTTATAAACATTGAAAAAAATTATTTTTAATTGAAATTGAAATTCAATATTTATATTAAATATCAATTTAATATTTATATTAAATTTAAATAATATAAAGTTTATATTAAAATTTTATTTTGAATTTAAATTTAAATTTAATATTTATATTAACTATAAATTTAATAATAATATTTATATTAAATATAAATATCGTTTAACTTCCTTGCATAGATTTCAGTGATTTATATCTTTTAAATTTATATTTATATGGTTGCATAGATTTTAGTGTATTATATCGTTTAACTTCCAAACAATTGGGTGTAACCCATTGGTAACACATTGTGGTGTTTATAGGTAGGTCACGGGGTCAAACCCTCTTGATCCACCATTCCCCCATTTTCACCAAATTCAATAATATTCCTGTATATATAAGTTCTTTATTATGTGTAATAAGAACTACCTGTGGTATAGTGGTAAGGTTGTTGGGATAATGGGTGTGAGGTCGAAGGTTTGATCCTCCCAGATCACCTAATTTTTTTGAAAATATATTGAATTTTGAAAATTTAGTGAATTTCGTAATCATGTAAAGTGAGTTTTATACTTGCATAGATTTCAGTGTATTATGTTTTATCCTTGCATAGATTTCAGTGTATATGTTAATGCTTGACATTTATGATATAGAGTTTGAACAAGAAATGGAAGATGTGCATGCGGAAGATGCTATGAGACAAACAGGAGAAGAACAAAAAATACAGAACGTTGGCAAAAATAATATCAAAAAAGAAAGTTGGACAAAATGACAGCAGAAGAACGAGAAGACCTAAGTAAATGAAACGCAGAAAGACAAAGAGCATATCAAAAGAGAAAGTTGAAGCAATCGGAAGAACAGGGAAATCACAATGCAGAACAACAAAGACAATCTTCGACCAATATACCCATAGAACCAACTTTGGGAGATGCTCAACAAAGAAAATCTAACGAAATGACAGAAAAAGAACGAGAAGAAGACTTGGAACGAAAAGCAAAACAACAAAAAGAATATCGAAAAAGAAACTTGGATGAAATGATAGCATATGAACGAGAAGAACAAAGTAAACGAAACATTGACCCACAAAGAGCATTATCATGTACAATGAGTTTTATCCTTGCATAGATTTCAGTATATGGTGTTTTATTCTTGCATAAATTTCAGTGTAGCTGTTAATGCATGGACGCATAGATTTCAGTGTAAATTTCATGGATGCATAAATTTTAGTGTAGATTTCATAGATGCAGAAAAGACAGCAAAAGGACGAGAAGAATAAAGGAAACGAAAAGCAGATCAACAAAAAGAATATCGAAAAATAAAGTTAGACGAAATGGCAGCAGAAGAACGAGAAGAACGACAAAAGCGAAACGCAGATCGGCAAAAAGAAAGTTAGACGAATTGATAGCAGAAGAACGAGAAGAATACAGAAAAAGAAAGTAACTTGGACGAAATGACAGCAGAAGAACGACGAAAAGGAAACACAAATCGACAAAAAGAATATCGAAAAAGAAAGTTAGACGAATTCACAGCAGAAGAACGGGAAGAACAAAGAAAAATTCCTTGGATAAGGCGATATGGATACTTCCTTACATGCTTCAATGAAAAAGTCCTTCGATAAGGTGATACATTTGTTTGCTACAAATGACGGTGTAAACTGTCATAACAAGCGTTTAATAAGAAGCCTAAATTGTCCCATTGCGACCAGTATTGCTACATATGTAAGAAGCAACTATTCTATGGAAGGACATGAAGGGTTGTAACTTGAATTACTTATAGCCATACGAGCAAGGTTAATGCTCACATCAAACCTATGGACTGATGCATCAATGATGATCAACTTAACCTATGTATCTGTGTTTTCAACTTAACCTATTTTTTACAATGTTGATCAAACTCCAGTTTTGTGTCACCACCCACGACTGAAACCAACCTAGATCCAAATCCTAGGCTCTATCAAGTGTCGAGAGGGATCAAATCTCCCGAGGTGCAAACCTCTTCTCAGGTGTTGCACTCAACTAGCTTTTTGAGGAGAGGTTTGCACCTTGGGAGATTTGATCCCTCTCGGTGCTTGATAGAGCCTAGGATTTGGATCTAGGCTGGTGGGTAGATGACATCATTGAAAAGTCTTAAATCCCCCCAAAAAATTAAAACTCAAATATTTCTTAAATTTCCATGTTATCTTTGTGTGAAGTGGCATTTAATGAAGAGAGTAGAGGTATGTTGTCATAAGATTAGGCACATTTTAGGGGTCGTCGATATGGTCGGGTGGCTGGGGCGGTTGGCTATGGCTGTCCCCATTCGGGATCGACCCCAAGCCCTGTGGCATCGAGGCACCTTCGCTCACAAGCACACGCCAGTTTCTCTACCTAGGTGAAAAAAAATATTAGGTACATTGTCATAAGATTTATTGGACACAACCTTTTGCTCTTCTGCCGACTATAAAAGGTAAATATCTCTTGAAATACAAGGATTTTTGCCCTAACTATTTTGCCCCATACTATTTATAAAAAACTCCACATCATCTAAAATAATTATACAATAAACTTCTATTCTTTTTTATTTACCAAATTTTCATAGATCCTCATGCCTTTAGGTAGGGATTTGCAGCTTTGCTACTATTTATCTTGTTAAATAAGTCAAGGTGTTAGATATCATAAAAAATACCATTAAACATATTGTCATAATCTCACAAATCATTATCGTTAAAAACCATAATTTTCGTCTTCTAAAACCCTTTAAAAATACATAATTTGATATTTATTATAACTTAATCTTCAAACATTTAAAAGTTATTGTAGCTCTAATTTATGATAATATGTAATGTTCATCCACCTTCTATATAAAAATGCACAACCACCATTAATTTTTTTTCTCAAATGTTAATTCAAGGTATATGATGGTTTCCATATATTAACTCAATTTACAAGAGAATTGGTTTTTTTATTAACTTTAATATATAATGCCTACTTTCAAAAATATATTTCTACAACTCTCACTAACCCTCACTACCCTCAATCCCAATGGATATCTTGTCAAAGATTGGCAGTGGTTGATCAAAAAGTTCGAGGCCCGGATTTCTCACTGGACTTATCGCCTTCTATCTATCGGAGGCAAACTTACTTTGGTAAAGTTTGTTCTGCTTGGTACACCGGTCTACTGGTTTTCACTGCTTCCAGTACCTTGCTTGGTGCTCAATACTCCGAGGAAACTTCTTTTTAGCTTCCTTTGGACAGGTGGTATGAAAAATTCGTATTTGTCTATGATTGCCTGGGATAAAATATCCCTACCATTTTCTGCTGGCGATTGGGGGATAAAAGATTTATCTGTTTTCAGTGTTACATTATGACTGAAGAGTCTTTGGAGGGATCTATTTGGGAATTCGCTTTGGTATAGAGTGATACATCAAAAGTATGTGAAATCCAAAATCTCTTATTGGCTGAGGATGCCGAGGAAAGTGATACAGGGAGCATCTCCAATCTGGAATGGATTTACAAAGGTGTATTGTTGGTTTGCAGCTAAACTCTGTTGGCAAGTTGGCAACGGGATTGAAGTTGCTATTGGTGTTGACCCGATTGTTGGCTTGGCCGATAATTTTAAATTGTCTAACCTGTTAATGCATAAACTTAGATCTGCTGGTCATTACACTTTGAACTCCATCTTAAAAAATAGTACTCAAAGTTATTGGATCGATGTTGATGAGCTCCAGCTTCCTGAACATTTGGCTCTTGAATGGGTAAGTTATATACATGCATTAAATAAGGACGGTATCCGACTCGGCTATGTGGAAGACTCGGTGCTATGGGCTGGAAATGAGGCCACCGATAAGGTAACAGCTAGCTCAACATATAATTATATGATTATGAGGAGGTGTATCTTTCCCATCCACTGGTGGTACAAAGTCATCTAGTATTGGCATATACCACTAAAGATTAAGTTTTTTTTATGGTTTGTATTATAGGATAGGCTCAAAACCTGGGATAATCTTTCATTAAAAGGCTAGATCGGACCAAGTCAGTGTGTCTTCTATAAGAATGAATCCGAATCTTTTTCACACCTCTTTATTGAGTGCACATTTTCAATTAGCATGTGGGAGAAGTTCGCTCTGAATTTTTGCTTCTCTATGAAATGGAATGGCATCAATGTGGGAGCATGTTTACATCCTTGGATCAACACTAAAAAATCTCACTCCACACTACCGGTTTTCATTTGCTGAGCCATTTGGTGGGCGAGGAACAAAGCGATCTTTGAGAATATTTGTCCTCATCTTGATACCGTATACAACTCTGCCTTGTGTCATTATTTGAAATTTCAAATGCAAGAAGCCGAACCTGTTGGACGCAATATAGGGCAGTTCCACCTTACTATTGATGACCCAGTACTATTTTTTGATGGAGCTGCAAGCCTGGGGAATTGTGGTGCAGGTGGGGTTATCTTTCTCAATCTGGAACACTTTTATACTCTTCGTATGAACTGTGGTAAAGGGACCAATATGAAAGCAGATCTATTAGCTCTCTGGTGTGTTCTCTGGGCTGCAAATCTCTTTGGACTGGCACATGTAAAAAAATTTGGCGACTCAAGGGTGACTATTAAGTGGGCAAAGGGGGAATATGCACTGAAGGTCATACATCTGGCAAATTGCTGCAACATGATTCAAACAGAGTTAAGAATTTTCAGATCTGCTACACTTGAGCATATTTATAGAGAGCACAACACACAGACGGATCTGCTTTCGAAGCAAGCTTTGGAGGGAGAAGAAGGTGTCTTATTCTGGGAAGAGATCTGTGAGAACTTGGTTCTAGACTCTGGTTCTTTATATTTTCTGTGCTAGGGACATCCAGTTTTAAGTCATTGTTGGGCTTTTTGGACTTTGTCATATGTCAGTTGTTGTATTTGGGGGATACCGATTACCATACTTTATGGTTTTTTGGACTGTCTGTTTATCATTGTCGATATATTTGTACTATTTGATTCAATTAATTGAATAGCAGTAGTATGCTTTTTTTCGCGGGAAAAAAAAAGGTGCGATATATATTAAGGAATTTGTGTAGAGGCAACTCCTACATCAGAAGACTTTCTAGCACTTTTGTTTATGATTGGTGTAATGTTTGTTCATTTTCATATATCATGTTGCCTTTTATTTTATATTATGTAGAGACTGTCACTTTGATATATGTGATTATCATGAGTAGTTTTATTATGTCCTCGAAGGGGATCATCTATGTTTCACTTGATCCTTATTATTTTTTCCCTAGGTCTATAAATTTTTCTTGCAATCTATAGATGATCCATAATTGAAAATATATTTTATTTAACTAAATTTTTAAAAATATAATTTTTTGAATTGTTATTGGTGGTCGGTCATAAGGTCATCCTCGTTTTTCCCTTCTCAGGAGGGGGCGGCGGGATGACGTCACTTGGACAAAGGGATTTTGTCAGAGTCTTTTGCATGGATATCCTCATGGTGATTAAGAGAGTGGCTTGTACGAGGCTATGGCCATTAATGCACTCTCGAAGCCCTAAAATATTTATTCATGACAACTCGCATTTGCATAGTGTCGGGCACGAGTCCATTGCTCCCTTCCCATCGAGTTCTTGAGTCTGCCTGCTAGAGTATGAATATGTTGTGCTTAATTATAATTCCAACCGAGTCTTAATTGTTTGCCAAGTTTAGTTTTGGGAAAAGTTTTCATGTGATTTTTCGCATGCATAAATAAATCTTGTCGTCGATGGGTAGTAAATGCAGTTGGGAGTTTTTATTCCAAACCTTAATCACTTTTTAATAACTTTGCTTCTAATTGTTGTAATGCACATCTCTTATCTAAGCTGGAGTCTCGTGCTACTGCTGTTGCGCCAACAATGAGCAAAATTGTTTCGTAGTTTCAGCCCCCGTTGTAAATTATCATATAAAAGTTAAGTTTGCATGCACAATCATGGGGAAGGTTAGAGGTTAAAAGTCCAGAGATGTGAGAAGTAAAGAAGCCTTGGCCAGATAGATTGTCGACCCGCGGGTGGAGGTTATGGGATATTTACATGGGAAAATTGAGCAAACTCAACTATACTTTTATTTAATTGATGGCAATCTGTTTCCAGACTTACAGCCTTCAGTTTATATGTATACACTTTCGTTATAGAATGGGGACAATGCTCGTGCCTAGGAGTATACCTTCGAGCCGCTGCAAGATTATTAACTCATCACCCTATTGGATCTCCCTACTTTCGGCAGCACTGGTGAGGTAGCTTGTGCTACCAAGTTTATTATTAGTCGCATTCACCAGAATGCTTTGTGGCTCGACCGTGCCTATCCCATTCATGCGTAAGACATTCATGTCCTAACAGGGCTGTCAATGGAAGGGTAGGATGTTACTAATGCTTTCCAAGGTGTTGGTAAAAATGGAAAAGGGTCGACGAGCCCAGTTTATGTGAAAAGCATGGCACGAAGCAGAGAGGTCGTGGGGCAATTATTCATTTGATTAAGGACGATCAGATTCAGCTTGCCTGTCAGATGGTTTTTGCATAGATAGGGACATCCTTGATTGCTTTAATTAAGGCAATTTTAATAAAAACATTCATCAACTCTCCAAGAAGATAAAATTAAGGTTGAACTGATGTTTTTCCTAAAAAAAAAAATTTTTAGAGAAGGAGGTGATTGTTCAGATCTGGATGGCTATGTTTTACTTTAATTTGCAGGAGATTAAATTGATGCAGAAAAACAAACTTATGTAGGAGGGCCAACTTCCTCTTCCTCTTTATCTATGATAATCGGGGAAGTTTTTTTATTTAGTTTTCCCTGGGAAGTGAAGTGTTGAAATTAAAGGAGTCTGGAAGCACTTCAAAGGTAGAGAGGAAGCTAAACAGGAGGAAGCTGGTTTATAAGAATAGATTAAAATTAAAGAAGCGTGTTAAGTGAAGAATTTAGAGTTTTGTTAGGGAACGCAATTGAATTTAGCTATTTGCAGGAAAGAAAATCCCAGGTGATTGAGGTTTTAACAATTAAATCCAATTAAGGGGAAATAAAAGGGGATTTATTTGCACGAAAAAGTTTTGTTTGAGATAAATTCCGCATTTGAATGAGCATAACACTGGAAATATTGGGAGGAAGAAGCTATTGATCTCGTAGAGTCTCGTTGAATGAAGGAGCTTTGCGATTTCCCATAGCGGGAGACAATTTTTGGAGCTTTGTCAGACTCTAGAGGGCATGGGAATCATCATCAAAATGAAAAGATATATATGGGAAACGATGAAAACCCTAGCGGGAGGGTCAAAGACAACATGAGTTCAATTTAAATGCACAGGAAGCTTATGGGGAATGTTAGAAATCATTACGTTCTGAGTCATTTCTTAGGATTGTTATGTCTATAATGACTCTTGTTCTTCTTGCAGGTGAAAACATTTCTTAGGATTGTTATAGTGTCTGTAATGACTTTGGTTATTCTTGCAAGTGAGTAAAGAAAGATAAATAAAAAATGAAATTTTTTCAAGACCTGGTACATACTTGCAACAAGCTAACTAACTCATGTAACTCTGGTGCATACCTGCAACAAGCCACCTAACTCATGTAACTCTATTCTTCGATCTCTTGTTTTGTTTGAGATTGTCCTTTACAGAATAAATTTAGCAATTATACTATTGGCATTGTTTCCTTTGATTTTAAGATAGCAAATCTCATACCTCAAGCGTAAATCCATGCTCATTAGGCTCCCCTATTCTCATTGTGGCTTGGGAGGCATGTGCCATGCCCTACTAGTACCCCATACCCCATGTATAAATATATCGATGGCTAGCTATTAGTTTGGCATACACAATCTTAAATCTTTACTATGAAGCAGATAATTTTGTCTTCTAGGAAAATACCCAGTGTAAATAATGTAAATAATCCATATAGGAATATAATAGAATAAATGATAATGTAAGAGATGATTATTACATAGGTTTGGTCGCCTTTAAATATGGCCAGACCTTTAAGACGAGAAGACACGACTTTTCCTAACTATTAAACTATTAACTATTTGATTATTTATGTTCATTACATTGCCACTCTCTTAGAACGGCTTTGTCCTCAAAGCCTTATAATTTTGTTGCATTGTTCTTTGCGATGTCATGGCTGACGAAACATGTCGATACGAACTGTTAAGTGTAGAGCATAACTTCCGATATGTGGATGGATCAATCCATCCCAAATTGATTTGTTGCTGACTGTTGGGATTCCCTACTGATCTCTCCAGAGGAGCTTTGATCACATTAGTACCATTATCTTTCGACATTTCCCACTTTTTAGAATATCGATTTTTATGGTTGGGGTGTCGATAGGGAATTTTCATAATATCATTTTCTTTTACGAGTGTCATCTTTTGAGCGTTGATTTGAGCTGGAAGTTGTATTTTTGTCTCTTGAGGCTTTAAGGTTTCATTTTGTATCTTTTCCAACTTGCTTTCTAACTACATGTTATCATTTTGAAACTTCTTAATCACTTCTACTTGTGATTTTCTGTCATCTTCAGACTTCTTAAGTTGTTCCATAAGATTTTCGTTATGACTTCTGATGCAGCTATTTTCTTTCTGCGTGTCTAGAAGTTTTCCTTCAATGTCTTCCGTAGATTGATCTACCTTCCGACTATTTTTCAACTTCTTAATTTTTGTGATTAGTGTCTTGTTATGATTTCTTAATCTGAAAATTTATTCGAAATCGTTGGATATTGTTTTATTACTTTTTGTGATCTCCAACTTTTGTGCCTTTTTAGAGTCGTCATTTTGTTGTTGAAGAATTTTTATCTGTTGTCGACATTGGCCAACCTCTGGTTCTTGACTTTCCAATTTATGTCGTATTTGCATGATTTCTTCATCCTTGTCGCTAACGATTTTGTTCAAGCGTATTATTTCTGCTTTGTAATCGTTTATTTCTTTCTTTGTATCTCGATTTTTCAATCTCTGATTGAAATCGTTTTCATTTTTTAATTCCTCAATTTGTGTAGATAATCTCTCAATACGGATTTTTAGATAATGATTCTCTTGTTCTATTAATCTCTTAGACATATCCCGCTTCATCATGTCAAATGCTTCGTCCAATGCTTCTTTTAGTCCAGACTGCAATTATGCTTTAAAATTCGCCATAATTCCTAGCTTGGACGATAACTTGGTCTTCTTGATTGATTTCCTTTTTTTTTTTTTTGACTTGGTCTTCTTTTGACTTGTTCCTTTAGTGATAGATAGACTCAGGCTTCTTCATCGATAAATTGTCTTCGACTTTTTCGATGATAGAAGGTCTGTGAACTCTCTTGACAAAACCTTCCTTTGACTTCTTCAATGATGACTGGTCGTCTTTTGACTTGATTCCTTCGACGGTAAAGGGTCTTTCTTCTCACTTGATATTTCTCTTCGATGATAACTGATCTTCAGCTTCTTTGATAATAATTTTTGTCTTTAATATCTTCTTTGACCCCTTTTTTTTAATGTTAAATAAACTTTTTTTTCCAAAAAAAAAATAATTATTATTTCAAAATAATAATAATAATAATTTTATTTATTTTGTTTCCCACAATAATAATTATTTATTTTTAATAATATTAATATTATTATTAATAATATTTAATACTAATAATACTGAAAATATATTGAAATTTTATAATAATAGTAATATACTATTATTAAAAGAAAATAGTTTAAAATTTAGGGTTTTTAGGCCTGGAAGTGCTAAGCGTTGTAGACTTTGGGTGCAGGTGGAGCAACGCGAAGATGGAATGGGAGGTTGTGAATGGTGAGGGTGGAGCTTGAATGGGTGGCAGAGTGAAGAAGAGGGAGATGGAGTGGCCACATGGGAAGTAGCGTGATGTGGAGTGTGATGGTGCAGTGCAACGATGAAAGCATGGGGAATGCACGTGCTGCGTGGAGCAGCGTGGTCGTGGGATAGAGAAGGAGAGAAGGGCCGCGGGGTATGAGTGGCAGGAGGTAGAAGGAGTGTCGCGGCGGTAGGGAGTGGGGACGAGAGCGAGGGCGTGCAGGTGGAAGGGAACGCGTGAGGGAGAGCGCAACAGGATGGTGGAGGGCACGGAGGATGGTGGCGTGGTGGACGAAGGGCGCAGTAGGAGGAGGAGCCGCGGGAGCAGATCTAGCGCGTGGAGGGAATGATGTTGGGGAGAAGGATGAGCATGGGTGTTGGATAGGATGGCGTGGTGAGTTGGCGGGGAGTGGAGCTGACAGGAGGGAGTAATGGCAGGAATGGAGAGTACGTGAGGAGATGGAGCGAGGATGGTAGAGGAGGCTGCGCAAGGGGCGTTGCGTAGAAAGTTAGCGGGGGGTGCGCAGTGCTGGGGTGGCAGCGCGCAAAAGGGTGGCACGCAGGAGCAGTGTGGGTGGAATGAAGGAGCCACGAGGGAAAGGGTGAGGGGATGTGCGGAAGGAGAGGAAACAAAAGGTGAAAGTGCAGGATGGGCAGGCTAAGATGTGGGCGTAGGTTGTGGAGGCGCGGAGGAGGAGGGAGATGAAGGCAGGTGTGGGTGCAGGTGTTAGATGCACAGGTGAGAGGTGGAGTGCGTAAGAGAGCGTGGATGGGAGGATAGGATGATGGATTAGAAAGAGTGGAGGGAACGGTCGTGCAGGAAGAGGAGCGTGGGATGTGTAGGAGAGGGGAAAAATGAAGGGTTGGCAGAATGTGGACGCGGACGGAGTAAGGGTGTGGGAGAGAAAAGGAGAGGGGGGATGCGTGAGAGGAAGTGCGAGATTTCAGGGAAACCCTGGAGTAAGGCCACAAGCCAAGAAAAATCAGACAAAGTCTGAGGATATGGTCGAAGGCCGGATCAACCAACGAGGCTTTGATACCAAATGAAGCAGATAATTTTGTCTTCTAGGAAAATACCCAGTGTAAATAATCCATATAAGAATATAATAGAATAAATGATAATGTAAGAGATGATTATTACATAGGTTTGGTCACCTTTAAATATGGCCAGACCTTTAAGACGAGAAGACATGTCTTTTCCTAACTATTAAACTATTAACTATTTAATTATTTCTTTATTTATGTTCGTTACATACTACTACTCCCTGTATAATTTATATTGATGGTTGGCTATTAGTTTGGCATACAATAACTTAAATTTTTACAATGCCTGGGCAGTTGTTAATTGTTATTTGGCATTGCATATTTTATGATGTTTGAATCACAATGTCACCTTCGGTAGAGTGTTTTTGGTCTAAGATCGTACAGAGTTATTTATTGACAATTATTTTTTGGCATAATAGATTGGGAAAAGTTGTTAATTGTTATTTGGCATTGCATATTTTATGATGTTTGAATCACAATGTCACCTGCGGTAGAGTGTTTTTGGTCTAAGATCGTACAGAGTTATTTATTGACAATTATTTTTTGGCATAATAGATTGGGAAAAGAAAGCATAAAATAAACAAAGAAAAAAAAGACAGGAGGTGCGTGTGCTAAAAAGAAGAGAGGAGGTGTTTGTGCCAATAAGATATGCTGATGGGAGAAAACAATGAAGTTAGGGGACAGGGTATAGAATAATTTAAGTCAGTCAAGATTTTTTTTTTAACTATAACGGTTATGAGGCTTTCAAATTATTTGTTGGCAAATAGCCTGCCTGTGGCTTACAATCCAATCACCGCTAATTAATCTAGAGTGTTCAGGAATACTGAAGATCACAAAGTCACTTCCAGTATCTAAATTCAAAGGAAATTCTAACATCCTGACCTATAACAGAATACAGATTGAATTACATCCTGTCCTATAAAGAATGTATTACAAAGTCACTTCCAGATACAAAATGAATTACATCCTGACCTATAACAGCAAAAAAGGCAGACTCTTGAAATTAGAACCGAGACCAGTCGACTAGCTTCAGGACAAACGTCGGTGGGGCCAGGAACATCCAACGACCTTGGCTCAGACGCTGCCAGTGGGCATGCCCAACACAAAGCAGGTCGTCAACTATCTACTCCTCAGCCTCCTGACTCTTCACGATCATTCCAGTGCTCCAGGGAAGACGAGAGGTTCAGAAAGCAACATTGAGAGACAACAGTGATCGACCTTATCTGGACATGAACCTCCGATTCAGCATCAATAGACAGACTCTCGGAAATGTGGAGCCAACCAGGGGCCTCCACTAGCTTGCAGAAACAATCTTAACAGACAGAAGGGAACTATCAACCTGCTTATTCCACGGGACAACTTAGAAGAGCGGGGGAGTTCTGTGGAGTCATGACCATCGGGAACCAAGGCTTCTGAGCCTCGTTATTCACTGAGACTATTGAAGCAGACCAGTAAGGGGCAATTAAGGGATCGGGAAGTGAGAGATCTTCCCGTTGATCTTAAGCTCTCCTCTGCACAGATCAGAACCCGAATTTGCCTCAAGATCCGCCAGATGATTCAGTCCCCTGAGCACGTGGAAGAATCGGATCCTGCCAAAGTCAGCAACTCGAGTTTGTATCCTGGAGTACATCTGAGACAAAGAGAGATGAGTCGGACGCCGCTTTCGAATCATTGACTGGATAACTATTCTGGAGTCTCCAATTACCACCATATCTGAGATATTCATATGCCTTGCCTGGGTAAGACCTTGCCAGAGAGCTAGATATTCAGCTCTGTTGTTAGAGAGGATGCCTAGCCCCCAGGAGAAGGACATAATTAAATTTCCATCCGGGCTGAGTATGATCCCCCCTCCACCTTCCTTCCCGGGGTTCCCCTTCGAAGCCCCATCCACCATCAGGACGTGCTTCTTAAGTGACGATCTCCACATAAGGAAATCTTGCTCACCGATCCTAATTTCCCACGATGAGTGGTGCGAAGGCAGAGGTTTGGTTCTCGAGAGCAGAAGCGGATCAAGATCATTAAACCAGACATAGGTGTCCTTATCTGGCAGGGACTCATTCTGTAGCAGAGGTTTGGAGGACACAAGATCACTGACAAGTACCTTTACTTTTGAGGCTAGCCGGGCCGGTGGAACATCGATTTCTCTGAATATTCTGCCGTTTCTTTCCAACCATATGATCCAGCACATTATTTTCGGGACCCAACTCCAACAATGCTTGAGGAGAGACAGGTTTGTCAACGGGAAAGGAGCCTGATACGACCAAGAGTAGAACAGTTCCTTGACGGTATGGGGAAGAACGAAGTTAAGAGGCCCCAAGACAAGACTCCAAAGCTCAAGAGCATAGGGACAGAGGACAAAGAGATGGTCAGCAGACTCCTCGCTACACAAGCACAGCGGGCACCTCGAGGGACCTGCCCATCCCCTTTTTTTAAGAATATCAAAGGTGAGGATACTTTTATGCAGTAGGGACCAACAGAAGAAATCAATTTTAGGCAGGGAGGGAGAGTTCCACAGGTTTTTCCAGAGGAAAGGATCTGGCGGAACCCAAGGGATAGAGAGATAAGCAGAGTAACCAGCTGCAACTGTGTATTTCCCAGAGGCGGAGCCCCAGCCTCTTTTGTCCTTTTTCCCGAAGGAGATAGGAGAAGATCACTGCAATTCCTGCTGAAGAAGCTCTGCTTCCCTTTTCAAGTTTGGAGGGAATTCCCCTAAATCCCAAGAATTCCACGAACATGTGCTATCCTGATTCCAGGCAGAGATGTCCCACAGTGTGATCTGATTTCTGGAGGTAAGCCATTCCCTAATATTATCCAGCTCAGGATTCTGATTAAGCGGCGAGTGTCCCAAAATGCAGTCTTCCCAGAACTTGATTTTCTTACCATTTCCGGGAATCCAGAAGAGCTTGGAGGTGATCAACTCCCTTGCTTTGGAACAGAGATTGAAGATTGGGGAACCCCTTCGGGTCACCAACGGCCTATCCAGGCAACGCTCTTTCTTACCCCGAAAGTACTTGAGACGGAGAGCCTTGGTGCTCCAAGAGGTTTTCTCGTGGACCAATCTCCACAGAATCTTCCCTCCCAGCGCCAAGTTTTGAGCACCAATATCCCTGAGTTGCAGCCCTCCCTCAGCTTTGGGAGATTTAACTTTATCCCAGTTAACAAGATGCATTTTCCCATCACCATTCTTTCCTCCCTCCCACAGAAACTGCCTCATCAGTTTGTCCATCTGGAGGAGGACAGCCTTAGGGGCCAGAAGGATTGAAGCTTGGTAGACCGGGACGGCTGTAAGCACAGAATTTATGAGTATAATTTTCCCTGCTTTATTCAGCCAAGAGGCTCCCCAGACAAGGATTCTGCTTTTGAATTTATCGAGGAGAGGGAGCCATAGGCTGTTCCTGGGCTTGTCTTTAACTAATGGAATTCCAAGATAGTTAAAGGACTCCCAGGAGGAGGTACCTTCCATATCAAGGGCCCTGGATATATCTAGCATATCCCTGGGCAAACAGTTCCAGCCATATACTTTGCACTTTCTGAGGCTTAACTCGCTTCCAGAAACCTTCTTGTAGGCGTCCAGCTCTTCTCTTAATTTCACTGCAGATCTGAGAGAAGCACGGCTTAATAACAATGTATCGTCCGCGAATTGGGTGTGGTTGACATTCTTTACACGTGGGGCAATGTTAATTCCGAGGAGAGAGCTTTGCTGGAGGCAATTGTCCAATTGGAAGCTCAAAACTGAAGCTTGGATGGCATAGAGCAGAGGAGACAAGGGGCAGCCTTGCCTTAGGCCTCTCGATGCCTGAAAAAAGGAGGCAGAACGTCCGTTAACAAGGGGGGCAATCCATGGGTTCGAGATGCAGGCTTTGATCCAGCTGATAAGCTGAGGGTGGAAACCAAAATTTGACATAACAGCAAACAGAAATTTATGACGGACTCTATCGAATGCGTTGGCAAGATCAAGTTTGACCACCATTCCCTTCTCTCTTCTCTGGCAGCTCGAATGAATCGCTTCCTGCACCAAGATAATGTTGTCCTGGATGTGGCGTCCTTTGACAAACCCGCCTTGGTTCTCAGGGATGACCTTAGGGAGGACATGCTTGATTCTATTGACGATAATTTTGGTTATCAGTTTGTAGCCCGTATTGCACAATGAGATGGGTCTGAATCTCGAAAAATTTTGGGCTCCCTTTTCTTTTGGGATGAGCGCCAGGAATGAGGAGTTTGTACTCCCACCGATCTTGTGGCTACATTGAGATTTTTTAACCATTCTTATCAAATCTTTTTGTATAATATCCCAGCAAGCAATATAGAACCTGCCCGTGAATCCGTCAGGCCCAGGGGCCTTGTCAGGATTCATACCCAAAATGACTTTCCTTATTTCTTCTGCCGTGACTGGGGCAATAAGCTTGAGGTTACTTTCAGCATCCACCAAGGGCGGGATCAGATTCAGGGGGTACCCGTCAGAGAGATGGGCGACCGGGTTCTCTTCCGTATACAGCTCCTGGAAGAAGGTGTGGGCTGCCTGCATAATCTCTTCATTGTTTCTAATGGTTTGGTCCTGGAAGTTAATCTCAGAAATGGAATTGTGATTTTGGTGGGCCTTAGCTTGCTTGTGGAAGAAGGAAGTGTTCTTGTCTCCAGCTTGGAGCCACAGGCTCCTGGATTTTACCCTCCAGAATTCCTCCTCTCGCCTCAAGGCTCTATGCAGCTTCTGTTGCAGATCGTTCTCTTGTTCCAACTCAATAGCAGTGATCGGACCCCTTTCCATTGAGTGCTGGTAGCAGCTGAGTTCCCTTTGGGCATTTGTCCTTTCTTGAAGGGGAGAGCGCAAGTTCTTAGCCCAGGTCTTAAGGTCCCTCTTAAGCCTTCTGAGTTTCTCTTCCCAAACAAAGAATGGGGATCCTGAGACAGGGTGACTCCAAGAATGGTTGACGATATCCGTAAACCCTTCCGAGGTGGTCCAAAGAGGGCTAAAGCGGAACGGAATAGGACCCAACTTATCCCCTAAAGAGAGAGATAGGGAGATAGGCTTATGATCAGAGGTATACGAAGGAAGAATGGTTGAGACAGCATAGAGCCCCAGATTCATGAAGGAAGAGTGAATGAGAAATCTGTCAAGTCTGGCTGCAATATGTCCAGGACCTGCTCTTTTATTCGACCAAGTGAATTTGCCCTTGGAAGGTTTGATATATTGAAGGTCCCAATCCAAGATAATATCTTCTACCCACTCTCTGGAGGGGTCTCTGACCAGGGAGCCTCCTTTTTTTTCCCACAAAGCTAAAGTGACATTAAGGTCACCTGCTAAGACAATATTTTCCGGAAGATTGAGGCTAAGGAATCGGTTGAGCGACTCCCAACACTCTTTTTTTTCCGAAGGCAATACCGGGGCATATATATTAACCAGGCTTACCAAGTGACCCGAATCTGTATGACGGAACTTGGTAAAGAGCCAGTGGGTGGTTACTTCATCTTCAATGAGGTCCAACGAAGAGGAGTTCCAAAAGGTGGCCAGGCCTCCTGATGCTCCTCTGGAGCTAACAGCTCTGCCCGATCCACGCTTCCAGAAATGGGTGCTTGCTTTGAGGACTTCCGAGTCCTCCATCTTCGTCTCCTGGATTAGCAGGACTTCGGGATTTGACATTCGAACAAGATCTTTAACTGCTTTTTCTTTCACTTTACTGCCAAGTCCTCTACAGTTCCAGGAGACGTACTGCATTACTGTCTAGATGGGGAGGTGGGGACTCCCTTAGGAGCCTTGCTTGCCTTGACTCCAGATCTGGTTGTTATCATGCCTGGGATGGTTTTTTGAGACCCGGCTGCAACATCCCTGTAGGATTTTTCATCCCTCTTTTTTCTATTGGATTTTCTTCCTCTTACGGCAATTTCAGGGGTTTCCATTGAGCTGCTGGTCTCAGTGGCGTCTTCATCTGACTCTGCCTCATTTCCAGTTTCCGGGGAGACATGTTCTTCGTCGGACTTCTGCTACTCCTCTGTCAGGGTACAATCGGTCTCAGGGGGGGCCAAAGGTTGGGAGGCAGAGGGAGGGGGCGAAGAAGAAGGCTGGGAGACAGGCGCAGGCCCAGCTGGGGGAGCTTCACCGGCCGCAGGGGATGGACCGACCCCCTCGTCAGGGTGCTTTTCTTTACTCTTATGGGGATGTTTGGATCTTTTTACCTGCTTCCACCCTTCTGTTGGTTCTTTATCCTGCGTTTGGAGTTTGGGACAATTCCTCTGAAAGTGTCCATGTTCCTGACAGTTCCTGCATTTGAAAGGCAGGTGTTCATAATCTACTTTTTGGTAATGTGTCCAGCTTCCAACTTTGAGCTTCACTGCTTCAGGGAGGCCCGCTTCCAAATCAACTTCCACGCAGATTCTGGCACAAGTGTAATTCATCTTGGTTGCAGCCTTGTCAATGAACCGCCCTATTCCGTTGCCGATTATCTGTAAAGTCTCATAGCTCCAGCAATGGACAGGAAGGTTGGGGAGTCTCACCCAGACAGGGACTTCCTTCGGTGTGTCCACGTTAGGGTCGAAATCAGGGGTCCATCTGTTAAGATAGAGCCCCTGTGTGCCCATGAAGTAGGGGCCGTTTCTGAAAATCAAATCCCTATCCTCTTTGTCAATAAATTCGAAAATGAAGTAACCTCTTCCCACAGGGTAACAGGTTACGCCATGGTTGAGGTGCGGCTTCCAATTCCGCTGAATCCAATCGTCTGTAGTCTTAGGGGAAGGCCAAAGGCCCATGAACTGTCCGACAAGGCCTCTCTCCGCCAGGGCCAAAGCTATCTTCACAGGTTGAGACTCAGGAATGGCGATTTCGGGGACTTCATCCAGTTTCTTGATAAATTTAGGGACAGCTGAATGAGCGGACCGCCTACCACCACGGCTAACAAGATTCCTGAAGGCTTCAGCGTCCGAGAGAGGAGGGGGGGGGGGCGATTGCCCACCCCCAGGGCCTGCCATCGCAGCCGCGATCGAACCAGAAGTCGAGCCCTAGCTAACCGGGCCGAGCTGAAGCGCCGAGCAGAAGGCTAGGTCAAAAAAAAGTAACGTAGTAAGTCAGTCAAGATTACAGATTGGTATATGAGAGTTTTTTTCTTGCATAATCATGAATTTATTTTGTTTTGCCACTCAACAATTTATTTTTCTTGTATTTTCAACATCTCTTATGTTTGCAAGCCCGGCACAGTCATATACATGGACCCTAGAGTATATTAAGTATAAATATACTGATGGCCAGTTATTCGTTTGTTTAATAAATGAGTTAAAATGATAACATCTAGTACCGCAAAACAACACGCCTTGCCACGACCTTGAACTTTAATGCTCAGTACTTATATTAATGTTTTTTTAATCAAGTTCGCATCCCGTGTTGACGCAAAAACGTCTATGTGGAAAGCATCACCAGCTTCACTTAATACAAATATGACAATACGATCTTTTTATTAAACTCCATTTAATGGTCTGTACAACGTCAAGGTATACTACTTCTAACATTTAAAAAACTATACAATTTGTTGCCTGCATGATAATATGCAAACCACATCTAACCAATTCTAGCTATGATTAATTTCATTGTCAGATAAAAGGACATTCGAACTCACCGAATCACCGGGGGACTTTCTGCTAGGCAGCTTATTGTGGGTCCTCCTTTGATAGGTACCTTGCAGTAGGTGGCAAAAACGAGTTGGGTTATTTAGCTGTTCATGTACTTCTGGATCCCTGAGCAGATCTGTACTTGGTTGGGACAAGATGTTTTGTACAGTTTGTCATATAAAGACTATTTATTGACACCTATTGGCCCAGTGAGTTAATGGGCAATTTTTGGACATAATTTAAATATTTTCTGCACTTAATATGGAATGTGTATGTTTAATTTATGGGTTTATTTGTGTCAATATATGGTGGTTGTGTGGGACCAGTACTATGACAACTACTAGTCCCTGTTCAAGAATAGACAACTCTCCCCTAGTACAAGATAATTCATACAATATGTAAAACAATCCATAAAAATATTTGTCAGATTATTAATTTCATTGGAAGATAAAAGCACATTCGAATTCGCCGGGGGCTTTCTGCTAGGCAGCTTCAAATTTGGTGGCATGTTCTATAATTCATTGATCGGCATGTTGTCAATATGTTCACTTCTTTCCATTTGTAGAAGCATGGAGACTTTTTTCTTGACTATGAAGTGGACTTAGGGCAATAATTTTACAAGTCCTTTTAGCCTACGACACTAAAAGGTATCAAAATGATATATATAACTATACTTTTTCATGCATAAATTTGTTTTGGCTAAAGTCTAGATTGCAATGTCCATTTCTGAGTTGTTGGCTTTCCATAAATGGTAACATCAAACAAGTATACACCCTTTAATTTGTAGTGTTGTTCCCAATTTTTTCTTACTTTAAACACTTTTTTTTTTCACACATGAATTTATCTTACTATTAATAAAGCGAAATAGTAAATAGGAACATTACATCAGGTCTTCAAACCTTAAGAGCATATAACATACTGGCAACATGAGCCCCAAATATACGGGCACATGAACCCCATAGAATACGGGCACATGAGCCCCATACCACATCACATCAAAACAAGATCCATAATCCCAAACAAACCGATAAAAGCATCTCCCAGTTGTGATAGAAACTCACCAACTGTAAGTCCACAAAGTAACTGACCACAAGTAGCAAAGTCTCAAGATGTCAATACATAAATACATAAAATATCAGCCCAAAAAGGTCCAAAACAGCCAGAGGCCTGGACACAAAAGTCAATAAAACCAATAGAGCTACGTAACCAAACCGGATCAAAAATCCAACAAGTAGTTGGAGAAAGGATACTAAGTACCTGCACAAATAATATCCGCATATATATATGTGAGTAAGAGTACCAAAAATGCCCAAACTGATACCAAACATAAGAGTCAGCTCCAAAGCAGGTCAATCGAGCCCCGAGAGTAAAGAAGGTCCACATGCCATTCCTCCCACAATATATGGCCTAACGGTGAAAGCAAAGCCCTCTTTGAAAGGCAGTCTGCCCCCATATTTATCTCGCGGAAAACATGTGCAAAGTGAATATGCTGAAATTCACTAATGTATTTCCTAACTGCAGCCTTCCATTTAGTGAGAATCAATACATTCAGAGAGGATGATCCCAGAGCCCAAGATATAATTGATGAAGAGTCGCCCATTACAACAATAGAGGAAACCTGTAAGCGCCGGGCAAAGTATAAAAGGAGTCAGAGAGCACATAATTCACTGCGTGTATTAGTTCCAGGACCCAGATTTAAATGTAACCGGTAGGAAACAGAGGTATTTAGATGAAGCACCACACCCGCCCCACATCCACCACCCCCCCCAGCTGCAACCCCATCAAAGAACCCGCAAGGGTATATTAAAACCGGGGGAGCCATGCGATATCCGGGAAGCTTACCAGAAGTGATTTTCTTGCCCCCCGTAGGTACAGAACCAGAATTATACTCCATAAATGTAGCTATGATACGACCACTTAACCAATGCAGATCAATAGCAGTCCCCTCGAAAACAAGGCGATTGTGCATCTTCCATAGCTCCCACATCATATAACAGGGTAGTTCGAGCCATCGTGCATATTGAGGATCGTGAAACCACTTACCAAAACTGTCCAGTAAGGTGAACGAGTGCCAATCAGCATTTATCCCAATAGAATTGACAGTGAGCATCCAGAGTTCCCTCCAGAAAGGACACGAAGAGAAAAGGTGGTCTATCGTTTCCTCGTGTGTACAGCATAGAGGACACTAGCCAGGTCCGTTGAAGCCACGGCGACAGAGGTTGTCCCAGGTAAGAATATAGTTTCCCATAGCCAACTAGATAAAACATCTGATCCTCGGAGGAAGGGCAAGTTTCCAGATCTTAGAGTGCCACCAAACCGCCTTCGGTTTACAGTCAGCAAATAAAGAATCATATGCAAGTTTCGACATAACCATACCATGTGCAACATCCCAAGACCAAACCAACCTGTCCGGAGTATCGCCGAGATGGATGTTTGCCAGACGGAGAAGCAAGGTGAATGCCGACCATTCTTTACCCATATCCCCGTAAATACCAAGTTGTCGAGCAGAGATCCACCCCTGATTATTGAAAGCAGCTGCATGAGACAGATAGAAAAGCCCACGAGCGCATAGGTGCGCGAGGAGTTCAGGTGAGAAGTGAAACATGGGCGCAGTCCCCATGACAAGATCCAAGCCAAGTCTGATCTCTCGGCCATTTCCAGGGATCCAAGAGAGCCACTTTGCCACAACAGAGTAAGCACCCATAAGCCCGCGCCAAATATTGGAATTACCGTTTAATAAATGCATGTCAAGCCGGAACCAGGACGAGACCGAGATCTTTTTGAGATACTTGGCCCGAGTGATGCAGCCCCACTTAGAGTTATTAAATAAAACACGCCACAGGCTCTTCGCATGAAGTGCAGTCACAAACAATTCCATATTCTTAATGTTCCAGCCACCCAGGCAATATGGTTTTGCCATGCATTTCCAATTTATTAGATGAAATCTGTTCTTTTCACCTCCACCAGACCATATAAAGCGGAAGAATTTTCCTCGCAGAATGTGCATAATAGTAGTCGGGATTTTGCAAAGGGAGAACCAGTATACCCCCATGTTCTGGAGTACAGACTTAGCTAAAGTAATCCAGCCACCCAGAGAAAGATATCTCAAGCTCCAATGGTTGATGCATGAATCGAAGCATTTTACAAGCCATAGCGAGTCGTTAGTTCTATAATTTGCAGGTTTGAGGAAGAAGCCGAGATATTTGGTACCATCAGTTAACTCTTTAAATTGCAAAGGAAGAAAGTCCCTGACATTAAGTTCCACGTTTTCCTCCAGTGCATGTTTCAGAAAACATGATTTCACCATACTAATGAGCATACCAGTAACACGGCAAAAGAGGTCAAGATTCTCTTATACTGTATCCATTCCGCCAGAATACCCAGCCCGAATAACATCACATCATCCACGAACAACGAATGTGTTATAGAAACATCAGCCGGGATTTTGATACCAACAAGAGAGCCCTCGGATTTTGCTTTGTGTATTGAGAGACTCAACCCCTCAATGATCAGCAGGAACAAAAGGGGAGAAAGGGGGCAACCCTGACGGAGACCCCTGGACGCTTTAAAGAATTCCGTCGGCTGGCCATTTGTAAGTACAGCATAGTTGACCGACGTAACACAGGCCATAATCCACTTCATAACCTTCCACGGAAGGCCAATTTGTATAAGTATCAACTTGAGAAAAGTCCAGTTTACACGGTCGTAGGCTTTTACCAGGTCAAGTTGTAGAATGAGAGCCTCCATCTTTCTCTGGGTAATACTATGGAAAACCTCCTGGGCCACACCAACCGCATCGTGTATCTTCCGCCCCTCCAGAAAGCCATATTGTTCCATAGAGATGAAAGTGGACAAGATTGGCTTGATACGCTGTGCAATAACCTTAGATATAATCTTATAAACAATATTGCACAAAGCAATCGGACGGTAGTCATCAAAACTCTCAGGATGTGTAGATTTAGGTATCAGTGCCAGATAAGTGGTATTTAGTGCCCCAGAGACCAAACCCAAGGAACGAGATTCATCAACCGCATCCCTCAGGTCGTTTCCCATTACATCGAAAAAATGTATGAATAGCTCCACCATCCACCCATCCGGCCCAGGAGGTTTATCCTTAGCTAAAACCCGAAGAGTGTTCTGTACATCTGAGCAGGAGATATTTTCAAAAATTTTGTCCCCCTCCGCATCAGTGAACATCCGAGGATATTCCTTTATAAGTTTAAACTGTTCGGGTAGGGAGGTAGTTTTAGGGTCAGTATAGTAATCAAGAAAATGGCGCGACGCCTCAGACTTTAAAGCGTCATCCCCACGGATCCGACGCCCATCATGATCATTCAGGTCCCAAATGTTGTTTTGAATTCTACGTCCATCAGCATAATGATGAAAAAATTTTGTGTTTAAATCACTAGCCTTGAGCCAGATAGCCCTACTCTTTAAGCACCAGGACTCCTCTTGATTGAGTAGGATTTTAAGTTTTCTTTCCTCCAGCAGAGCAAGGCGTGATTGATCAGTATGAGAGATTCCCGCTCTTCGAGATTGATCCCGAAGATATCCAATTTCAAATTCCAGAGAATTTAGTTCAGTGGTCTGTTCAGCTTTTTTGGAGCGTTCCCATTTCATAGTATAATCTTTAAGGGCCCATAACTTGACAGCCAACTTGTCCATAGCCGACCGCTCCCCCGATACATCCGTAACTGCCCAAAGAGTTCGGACACCAACATCAAAATCAGAATCATTTAACCAAACAGAATTGAATTTGAATGGGTATATCCGGTGCATAGCATCGATTTCAAATTGCAGAATGATTGGGGTATGATCACTGATATGAGTCTGCATGCACCATGATCTGTATGTGTGAAAAGATCTCAAAAGAGGCTCAGATATCAGATATCGATCAAGCCGTTTTGAAATCAAATGCTCATCAAGCCGACCATTAGACCACGTTAGGGATAAAGGCCTAGGTTCCACATCAATCAGAGAGTATGTAGAGAAAAGGTTTTTGAAGTAATTCCCCAGAGGGTCCCTTCTGGCCATGCTACCCCAGATTTCCTCGGCACCCCATGAAAAATTCAAATCACCTGCAAGTATCAAATTGTCCAAAGCCAATAGATGACCCGAACAGGCCAAATTCCAGAATGTTTCCCTGTTATTGTAGGGCCCATAGCAATTTATGATATTTATAACCTTATCCGAACCTCTGAAACTACCAGTCAGTAGTATACCCAACGTGGTAATAAAAGAAAGCAGTTTTAAGACCCCCGGGTTCCAAGCTGCTAAGAGACCCCCTGAAAGGCCATCCGCATCCACAGAGGACAAACACCACCCAGGTTTTAATTTATTGAAAAAAATACAAGCTTTCTCCCCACAAACCATAGTTTCTTGTAAAAGAACCAAATCGGGATTAACAATTTGTAGGATTCTTTTGAGGGCCAGTTGTTTGGGCATGCCCCCCACACCCCTAATGTTCAAGGAGAGCAAAATCATTATCGACCCCTGGCAAGGGCTTTGATTCCTCTAAGAGCCATAGTGTCGGGGGAGATGGGGATTTTTGGAACGTCTTTGTCAGCACCCCCCCGAGCGTTGACCTTTGCATTTTTCCTGTCACTTCTAGTTTTTATGGGAGAGAAGTCGGCATCCAGCCCACCGAGCCGAGCCCCCTTCGCAATACATTGCTCGCCCATTGTGGGAAAAATGGCAGAAGATGGGATGTTTTTCGGCGCCTCCTCAGTGAGTGCCAAAGTTGAAGAAGTCGGCGGAGCAATCTCAGATTTAATATAAGAATCCCCCCCTCCAACTATCCGATTATTTAAATACACAGGGAGAGATGTTTTTTTAACCATTTCCGAATATGAGGGGATGTGTATAATGCGGTTCTGTGATTCATTCAAGGATGCCGAGGACAAAGGCCCATCCACATAAAGCCCGTGGACAGTCTGATTGTCGGTCGAGGATACCAAAGGAGTGAGCGCATCCTTATCGGGCTCCAAAACAGGCAGAGTCTCCTCACATTCCGAGGAGAGGATTACAGTAGGGCTGTTTGTATGGGCCGACGCCACAGGCGAGATAGGAATGATGGACGAGGTCTCCAGGGGAGAAGTGCAGATGGGAATAGGGGAAACAGTGGTGTGGGGCATACTATCAGACAAAGCAGCAGGCTCCGTTCCAGACTCAGATGCAGATGACAGCTTTGGATACAAACGACTCAAATAATTACCATTATTTCCATTATTAAGTTCCAAAGCATTGATGAATTTGATGTCCAAATCATTCAATGACTGATAAAAATAAGGGTCATTGGATTGCAGCTTACCCATAAGACCGGCAGCTGAAGGCGTAACCCTGTTGGAAAAACCGTCGAGCCCACCATTAGTGTCCAAGTCCTTGTCGCTGGCATCGTCCGAGGACCACAAAGGGTCCGCCCCCACCGGGCGGCCAGAAGAAAACCGCTGGGTGCATTGACGCCAAAGGTGACCCACCTGCTTGCAATTTGAGCACCGGAAAGGGATGCCCCAATAATCAATAACCAGATCCAGCCTACGTCCCCTCCAATTGATATGGAGAACATCAATGAGACCCAACGAAATGTCCACTTCCACCAAAATCCGGCCCATCCGTCGATCAAAACCGGTGAGGAGATCTTCCTCAACATGGAGAAACCGACCCAAGCGATTTCCAATGGCTTCAAACGCACCCCGGTTCCAAAGAGCAAGCGACATGCCAGGAATGAGGACCCATAAATGACGCATACGCACAGTGGCAGAATCTGGGTCGAAGTCAGTATACCATTTCTGTAACATGAGACTGCCAGCCCCATGAAGCCACAGTCGAGATAAAATATCAGAGCAGTGTGCTTCCTCCTCAAACTTGAAACCGAACCAACCACGAGCTAAAGCAAATATCCTCGGAGTGTAGCCCACTATGGGCTTCCATTTCTCAGTCACCCATGCCATGATATCCCTGCGGTCCATAGCAAAGTATGAGAATTTCCCCACCAAGGAAATCAAGTTGAACTCAACGAGCTCCTCCAAACCCAAATCCCGTCCCATGGTTAGCCAGGCCTCACCGGGACGACAACTGAATTTTTCACTGAGACGATGTGCAGCTCGCAAGACCGGTCGGGAAATTCTTTCCTGAGCATGTGAAGTACCACCCCGCGTGCTTTCAATGGAGGGGTCGGAGCCAGATGTCCTCCCAGGATCTCCAGCTACAGGCAAATGGCCTTTTTTAGCACCAAACCTGGCACGTGGAGCACGTTGCCGGCTTCCCGAGGCGAGGTGTCGCTTGCCATGTAACTTATCTCTAAAAAATGAAGCGGGTTTGAATAAGCCAGCCTCCTCCATCCTATACTCCGAAGCAGTCATGGAGAAGTCCGCCGGGCCTTGCGGATCTGCCACATTATCCCCCATTGCCAGGTGGAAGCCCAATATTCCGTTTTCAAATGAAGCTAACCGAAGGAAACTCGGCAGTAAACCCCCAGGGTGTATTGATGCCTAGAAAGATGGATCCTTCGAAGCCCAGACACTGTGCCAGGCGGACAGAGATAGGGTAGCCCGAGAAAAGTGCAAAGTATCGAGAGTCAACCCACGAAACCCTCAAACCGAGCAACAAAACGACCACCGATTTAACAGATAGTTTTAATAATCATGTAAATCTCACAGCCGACCCGTCGAAAAAGCCCCCAGCAGACCAACAACACGACAAGCCGCAGCAAGAAACGGACCCAACCACAAAGGGAACGGTCCCTTGGAACAACGGAAGATAACCAGGGTTAGAATAACCCCTTATAAACAATGCCCGGAATGCAGTATTCCACGAACGCGGCCGGGAAACAGAAACGCCAAAAACACCAAAGCCCCCACAAACAGTCACTTTCCACAGCGAAAGATAGGCCCTTAGGAGAAAACAGAAATTTCAATAACCTCAGTGAAAAGCTAGCACCTTGATGTGTGAAGGAAGCCCGCCCGTGTCAACGATACACCGTCCAAACACCGCCATCGCCACCACCACCGACATCGTCACTGCCATCACCACCGCCCGAAACCCTCCCGAATGTGATCCCTACTTTAAGCACTTATGGGAATCCATTCCTTAGAAAGTTGTTTAGAGGATTAAAAGAGATTGTAGCAGTTGTTCAAATATTGGTTATTCTTTTAACTGTTTGCTGTGTTGATAGTAAGCTTTATTTATATTAGTAGTTTATAGGCTTTCCAATGTTTTATGTGTGGACATTCTGATTTGTTTCTATCATAATATCGGAATTAATAGAGAAAAAAATTAAATTCAGAATTAATAGGAAAAAAATTAAATTCAGAATTAATGGGAAAAAAATTAGAATGACAAACGTAGATCCTTTCAAGTGATGTAAATATAGATACAAGGAAAAATGCAAAAGCAAATTAATCTCAAGTCAAAATTCTAGAAATAATTCAGAAAATAGACTTATTTTTCACGCTCTATATGATAAAAATATCAAGTTAAGGCAAATTGATTCTATAAAGTGTAAATCTAATTTTAGGTTTTAAGTTGAACCATGATTAAATTATATTTAATTTTGTATTTTTCAATGATTCGCACATACACACTTTTAAAAAGTTTCAAATTAGTAAATTTTTTAATATACATATAAACTTGTAACTTTTAGTGGGGCTCTATGGTATTTTGAAATTTATGTCAATCTGCAAATGAAAATTTAATGTTAAGTTTTGGTAATGTTTCAATTTATATCTTCTTTTAGGGTTTTTGAAGATATACATTTTTAAAGTATAAATATATTTTATTTTTAATATTATTAAAAATGGACAAAAACTTATTTTTTTATATTTAACTAATTAAAAACATTTTTTTATAAAACCACTTTTCAATAAATCTTCATAAATTTGATTGTTAAACTTTTTAAACTTTGTTCAAATTATAATTTCTCTATCACATTTTTTTGAATAAAATATTATAATTTGACATTATTAAATATTAGGAAATCTATATAGTTATCAAAATTCTTAAATGAATATTTATTTTCCAATTAATAAAAGCCATTTTTTAAAAATTTATATATAAGATATTTGTAGCAAAAAATCTTACAACTTTTAATTTAGAAAACACTTACCAATTTTATTAATTTATTATCCTTAAAATGTGAAACTTTCAAAACATTTTTTTGGTATATTACAAATTTTTATTTACAAAATTAAATTAAAAGGTATCGAGCAAGTAGATTTATTTTTGTAATCTAATGAAATGCATCTCACTAGAAAACTTGTAAATGTTTATTATTTAAATCTTACCTTAGGAAACTTAGTTTATGTATTTAACTTATGGAGTTTAATTTACATATAAAATTTACTAAGTGTTCTTCACAAATATAAACATAGAATAATTGTCTTTTTACTTTTTCTAGTTTACTACATTTATTATGTCCCCGAAGGGATCATATTGCCAACCTCCTATTAATTTGGCCTAGAGGCTATAATTTTTTACATTTTGCAAATTAAACGTCAGTATGGAGTGTCTAACTTGCTGGTTAAATGCTTCACAACAAAATTTTAACACGTAGACCGGATGATAGATGGTTACAAGATGAGTGTTGAGCCTGGACAGGCTACAGCCTATGCCTGATCAATTATAATTTCTTGAACGTCATGTTTTCCAGAGGTCAATACGAAATTTCATTATGACATTATACAGTTTAGTTGTTCTCAAAGGTACAGTTGGCAACGGACATGCATTATTATGATCTAGAGCACACTTGCAAGTAGAAGGACTTGAATGAATCCTTTATTGGGAATTTAAAATGTCATAGCTGAGACAACTCACACTTGTGATTTTTTGTGCGCCACTGGTAAAATATACATTTGTTATTAATGAGAGGACAATACAGTCAATTCTCCCAGCTGGTCTCGACAGGAGAGGCCTCCTTCTAGCGTGTTCCAGTCCTTACCTCGGCCATTTCGTTAATTGTGTTAAGTCGAGTTGATTGAGAAGACTATGCCCTTCTCTGCACTGCGGGAGATGGCAAGTTTCAACCCTAGTTTTTGTTCACGACTTCTTTAGAAAATACATAGCTGGAATCATTGTCATATCAGTTTGAGGATTAGCTGGTGTAGAGAATAGTTACCGTTATATTTCAAAGGTAACTTCATCTCAGCAAGGTAATTGAACTCGGATTATGAGCATGAGCTCACAGTTCGTAGTTTCGATTGTTTTATTGAAGGAAATACTGCCTGCTTATATGATTGGCTTTCCTATCCTTCCTTCCTTTTATGTAGAGATGGCATGTTTTGTTTAATCTATTTCGAGAAAGGGATGCAGCGATCAACTTAGTCCCAAACTTTGCCTAGGTAACCTCGTTTAAAGGGTAAATGCCCCTCAAGGTCCAGGTCAATGCCCAATTGTTGGTGTTATTGGTGGCCATGGTCTGAATACTAACGTAATAAACTATTTTAGTCAGGGCTTCTATTTTGAATGGAATGATGGCCAATGAATAACATACTTCCTGATAATTATTACTCAATGGAACTGAGCCGAGGATTATTAATAAATCATATGCAAATATCAACTGCTCATCCCATTGGCTTATATGATGTGTATTTCAGTACTTAAGAAAGACCAATAATAATTCATATGCCTGTGGTGGTGAGGATGCTAGCAGAAACTAAAATATTGATTAAGAGCATGTCCCCTACCCTTTTTGGTTTATATATCGACAAACTTGAAGAGTGGTTAAACCTACAGGATGGTGAGAGTGCTCTTTTGGGCGAGTTTGTGATAAGGCTTCTTTTGTATGCAGACGACCTTATTTTGATTGCTAAATCCACTCTTGGGTTACAAGAACATTTAATTTCCCTTGAGATCTTTTGTAGAACAGTGGGGATGCAAGTCAATACTAGCAAGACAAAAGTGGTAGTTTTCTCTAGCAAAAGAAAACATAACCAACGTCAGTTCTACTTTGAAGTCAACACTCTCGAAGAAGTGGCAGATTACAAGTATCTCGAAATCGACTTCAACAAAAATTTAAGTTGGGAAAACTGCAGAAAGAAAAGAACTTTGGGAGGCTGGAAAGCATTCTATGCTTTCCAAAATAGGTGTAGAGAGGCAGACCTATGGGATTGCAAGACTACGCAAACTCTTTTTGGGCTTTTAGTGATCCCGATGATTCTCTATGGATGTGAAGTATGGGCCAGCAACACATCTGACTTACAATGGAAGCAAATTGAAAAGATTAAAAAGCACTTGATTACAAACAAGTTTGAAATTAAAAGTTCAGTCCTTTATCAGATCATGCTGAGTGAAATGGGGGTTGCTCCTATCGAAGCAATTGCTATGGTGCGACTCATAAGATATCTAAAAAGCATTGAGCAAATGGAAGACAACCGATGGAATAAGGTCGTTTTCAATGACACGCTATGCAAAATAAAGAAGACGTGGATGCAACAAAATATTAAATGGCTTAGTAAATGGAATATTTACTTGAACATGTGCCCCGTGAACAGTAAAGAGATAAAGAAGTTAGTTATCGATAGGTTCCACAAGCGAGCTTGGGATAAAGGGTTGGGGAGAAAGAAGGAGTATTATATTGAAGAGTTTAACCCCACCTACAACCACCATCAAAAAGCATACATAGGGGCCAATATTCCTTGGAGAGTCAAAATACTTATTGCTCAATTAAGAACCAATTCCCATCAACTCCGTTGTGAAACTGGGCGCTGGAAAAGACCAAAGGAAGTTTGGGAAGAAAGGGTGTGTATATTTTGCACTTCCAGGAAAGTGGAAACAGAAAACATTTTATTTTAGAGTGTGAAGCCTTCAAAGACAATAGGGCCAACTATGCAAATATCCTGGCAGCTATCTCTTGGGATAACGTATTCAGTGAGGGGACCATGGAGAAATTAGGGGCACTCATCATCAAGTTGAACAAGAAAAGGGCTGAGTTGCATAAATGAGGGGGTGAAGCCGTCTATCCCATAGGCTATTGTTAGCCTCGTGGATGTTAAAATAATTTCTTCTTATTCTTCTTGTGACTGTCATTTATGATATCCCCTTTCCTGTTTTTTAAAATCTTCACTATTTTTTGAAACGATCTACAGAATCCACATATGGAGTGTTTGTTTGTACAAATGCATTCAATATAATATAGATTGAATTTCATTTCTTCTTGGCACTTTTTCCAACTCGTCAACTTTAAAAAATGTCAAAACTAATCCTAGGTCATGCAATCATGGATAACTGTAAGACTTCACGCCAATGCATTTGAAGTCAAACTACCAAACAATATTTGCAATCATGGGTAACTGTAACCCACACCAAATGATTATGATTATGATTATGATTATGAATTCATAATACTAAAAAATCCCTACATTGAGGCAACTTTGTGAAAATCTAGCAAGAGAAATCTGATGTGTTTTGAACTATTAAAGCAAATGCTCCTTTTCGATGTCACATATTGGTGTGAATAGAGTCAAAATGCTTTCTTGTAATGGAAAATTGTGAAGAAATCATATGAATTTCTGATTGATTACACAAATATAATCGAAATCAAAGATACATGACTTGGCTGTCTCATTTATAAAATGATTGTTTATTAATGATTAATTATTTAAAATAATGATGAAAATTTGTATGATTCTTATATACAAGATTGTATTTTTAATTTGAATATTTGGTATGAAACATTGTAGATTTTCAAGTTAAAAAGAAAAAAATATTAAATAAATTTATTTAGTTAACTATTTTATATTAAATAATAAATGAAAATACTGGGTTGGCAAGTGCGGGAGGAGTCCTCCTTGACTCTAGTGGAAACAAAAAGAAAGATTATGCATGGGGAATTGGCAGGAGGACCAACAATGAGGTGGAATGGCTTGCCCCGATCAAAGGAATGGAAATTGCCAGGAATGGTGATGTCATGGACCTAGTGGCCTTTGGCGACTCCATGATAGTCATCAGGGAGGCCAGATCTTTGGCTAACAATCACAAAAAACCAGTCACAAAACTTCAACACCTCTTTACCTATGTGGCCAAAGAATTTAACTCCATTTCCTTTCTCGACATCTTGAGAAGCAACAACAAATATGCAGATAGCATGGAAAACATAGGTGCTGGTCTGGATTGTGGTTTGGCGACCATTTATGGTTGTAACATAGCTATAAATTGGGTCCCCTAGCCCCCTTTCTCGATTGATCATGTTTCCTATGACCCCTCTCATGGATTGGAGGCATTTTTCTTAACTCTTAAACTATAGAGTTGGGCATTTTTGTAATTGGAATAAAGGCAAGATTGCCTTGGGATTTCCCTCCCCGTATCGATCCTCTCCCGTGTACTCCTGGAACACCTGGCGCTCCTTCCAGTCTCATCCCACCTGCCTCGCATGCATGCATTTATTTCCACCGCCCTCTTCCCTGCTTTATAACACGCCACAGGGTGGTAACTTCGGCACCATGCAATTTCAAATTGCTGCGAATTGGGTTCTCTGTAAGTTGGGTACGCTCTGGTTAGGCATGGAGGATAAGGGTCAGAACCTATCTTCTCTGCAGTGTCATCGCTGCAGAAAGAATATCAATGACAATGCAGGGGGGGTTGGAACGAAGCGCTACCTGTCTACCTTTGATGTGGTTCAGGGGTAGGGAAACTAGCAGGTTCGAGGTGGCTTGGCTCAAAAATTCCTTCGACGTCTCACCAGGGTTGACGAGCCCGGTATTGGGAGAATTTGGGCTCCTCTAGAGCCAGGCTCAGGTTAGAGAAATGGAGGTGTAGTGCAGCCTATCGCCCGAGGACTCTTCAACGAGCTAGGAATTGGTAAGAATTGGACCCCTCTCGAATTAGGCAACAACCAGAATCTGGGAGGGATAGTACAACACCCTGCTCGTGGGCACTCCAGCGAGCCTGGAAACAACAAGAATTGGACCTCCCCGCATGGTATGGACAGTGGGTTTGTAAACTTGGAGTCTCCATGTGGGATGGATAGTCCCTCCAAAGTTCATTCCCATTTGCTGGAGCTAGAGAGTCAGGTTCGATGGCTCAGGAGTGAATACACCGAACATAAGAAAGCTCTGTCACACCTGGCCGCCTTCGTCCAGCTCTCAACCACTGAAATTCATAATGGCTGCAGTAAAATGAAGGAGTACTTTGATGTACTCATTGGGAAAATGGATAATGGTTGTCCATGCTCAGGGGATATTAGCACTCAGATCAACTCTTTGCACAACAACCTGAAAGTGGTCGAAGCAAAGCTCGATGGAATGAGGTCTGAAGCTAGGAACAACTCTTCAATCTTCCATGGCAACAACAAGGAGAGCGTCAGAGCCGGGCATGGAAGCAAGGAGAAAACAGGCCACCAGTGCTCTATCTGATATGCTTTGGTTTTTTCAGAACTGATAGGTTAATGTCCTTTTGTAATGGCTCATGAAGCTAGTTAGTTGTCTTCCCTCTTGATATGTATTTCTTTTGCTATCTCTTGTTAGGAAAGTTTGTAAGGTTCTATAGCTGTAGCAGAATTAAGCATATGTATGAACTGCTAAGACAGGAAATGGATAAGCCTGCTATGACAGCTCTCCAATTTTGGAAACAGTATTCCAACTTATATTTTGTAACTCTGCTTATCCTTTTTTAATACAAAGCTTGTCACTCGTTCTTGTAAAAAAAATAAAAAATGAAAATATAAATACATCTAATTATTTCTACTCTAATTTTAATTAATGTGGGTGTTAAGAAAAATGATATTAACTTTATTAATCACATCTTCCCTATTATGCAAAATCTTATTAATCATGATGCATATTTTTTTTCCTTGAACAAAAAGCGTAATTTTATTTCATCTTGCGAGTACAAAATTACATTGGATCTTCTTCACTCTTGAAGAGTGTATATGCTGCTAAGCAGTACCAATAAATGTAGTATAAACTACTTCGAACATTGGGCTTTAAACAAATAAGAAACACTCAGGTACTAAAGTACCTCAGATAAAAAAAAAATAGCTAAAGACCTTATTCCGGGCAGCCTTGAATGGCTTTACAAAGAAAAACCAGCAAAAAATGTCGTAGATAAAAGGCGAGAGCAACATGAGAGAAAACGTTTCCAAAAACCTCGAATAAGAAGCAGAACCACTAGCATCTGCACAAAGAAACCCCAACCCGCCAAAAGGATATCTCTCCTCGTCCGCCCACATGGGAAGCTCCCTGATCCGCCATCGAGAAGAGGTCGCCGCCGCCATCCAGCGAACACAGGGCAGAGAAACCCCATCGCGCGTCCTCCTCATCCGATCCGTTCTCGGCAGCCCACATGGGAAACAACTCCCCGATCCGCCACCGAGAAGAGACCGTCGCCACCATCCAGTGAACACAGGGACTGAAACCCCATTGCGTGCTTGCCTCAGCAAAAACCGCCATCTGCACAAGGCCGCTGCCATCCTTTGAACGAACTCGGGTCAGAGAAACCCCAACGAACGTCCTCCTCAGCCGATCCGTCGTTTGCATAAAGGAGCCTGGATCCCATTGCTCAACAGTCCTTGTTGCCACCGTCGTCCTCCAGCTGAAGACGCCCCGCCCTGGAGTTGCATCCCACTTCACAGATGCCACCGTCGCCGCCGCTGGGAGTCGAAGAAGCTCACTACCCAACAGGTCGCCGCGCCAACGCACCGCCAATCGATCCAAAGCGGAAAGGAAACCCTACAGTCGGCCAAGACAGGTAGCAGACTCATGGGAGAAGGAGGAGAGCGGCCATGGAAGAATCCATGGCCACCAAAAATTGTTGTAGCCGCCTATCAAAACCCTAGTTCAATTATCAATTGATCAAATCATGATGCATATATAATTAATATGCTCAAACTTATCCAAAATTTTGACTCATTATATTTTTAATGATCATGGCCCATACATAATTATTGTATACAAGTATAGAATGAGTTTGTCACGATATGTTTTGATACAAGGTGGTGGAGGAGGAAGAAGGTCGTTACAATTTTAAACACAGTTTGTGACAATATGTTTTGATCCAAATCATATTTTTTTCACTAAGCTATGTGGCTTAATGATCAAATTGACAATAGGACAATTGCTTCTCAACTAATTAATTCATGTCTTGACCTGCATCAACAAGAGCTATTTACCGATAGACAAACAGAGCAAATGGCAATGTCAGGAACATTGCCACCTCTTGGCTCTTGTTTTTAGATATTTTTTTATATTTCCTGTCACTTTGATAGCGTAGTAGGTCTTTGTCCTTACATATTATATCAATGTAGTTGGTTTATACTGTTATGATGGTAGATAATATACACGTTGACCTATGAGTAGTTTTAATATGTATGCGTTGATTCAAACTCTAAATGTCAAGTATTTTTTTCTTATGAAAAAAAAACAACCTTAGCCATTCTTTCCAACGACTACTCAACTCTACTGCATCAAACTCATATATTTGAATCAAATATTGATATAATTTGATTATATAATCATATCTTCTATTGAAATATTGTTATGATGTAATTATATTTTTTTAATACTAGATGAGCTATATAATATATAATCATATCTTCCAATAAAATATTATTGTAATGCAATTATAAATATGTTTATATTAAATGAATTTTATAATTTAAATAATCAAATTAAAATATTATCTTTTTTAAAATATAAGTTTAAAAAACATTATAAATTTCAAAGATATTAATTTTCTTTTCAAAAAGTTCGTACGAGTGTGGTTCATTGGTGTTTTGCTTGATATGAAGTCACGTGTTGTAAAGAGAGGTCACGAGTTCAAATCACACCCGGCTTTACCTGTGTCCCATGCTTGCGGGGTGTGTTGGGAACCTAGAGTTATAGTGGTAGCGGGGATTGATCCCTGGACCCCGTGTCACGCGAGTACCAACCCAGTATCCAGTTGCCGATTCCCCTAGTAAAAAAAATAAAAATCGTTTTCTTATAAATTAAGTTTTATTATTATTTTGTTGCAATTAACACTTTTCTATAGTTTACATACATTCAAGATTCTAAGTATGATGACGATGATGATAGTTAACTTTTACTTAGACCAATTTTGGTCCATCAGATCTTAATAAAGAAAAGTAAGGAACTACTTGGTTTACGTTAGAGTTTTATTTATGTGCTCAAAAAGCTTGGAGAGGAGTGTTCCTAAATTACTATAATTATGATGAAATAGAAGGTTGGGCAAGTTCATATTGTAACAAAAATTTTGAAACTGAGATCTTATGTGGGTGTATGCAGGGCAAGGTAAGAGGAAGTGTTTTTCATCCTCAACACTCATAGTCTCGCAAAGATGATAGATCCTTTCAACCCAAAGAGTTTTAGGAAAGGTCCAACACCTTGCTTCACTATGCAACTCATGAGAGTTCATTCTTATTTTATCTATATGGATCTTCTTCTCTACGCTAATTATAACAAAGAGATGATTTTGATCTTCAAGATTAGCATTAATGACCTCCTTATAATACCTTAATTTTCCTTTATCCTCTAAATTTTCATCACATCACAACTTCTCTTTGAACTTCAAAATATTAATATTTTTAATATCATATATATTTTGCAAAGTGACATTTCTGTCAATCTTCTACATCTTTAACCAAGACATAGCATCTTTATGCCAACCTCACTTGAGCCTTAGGTGGTCCTGACTGGAATTTAAATCAATTTTCAAAATTCTCTGGTCTCCCAATTTATTTAATTTTTTCTTTTACATTAGGTACCTAGTCATAGTTATACTCTCAATGGGGGAAAGACCCACTTCAATCAAGAGAATATATATTGTATTGCTTTTAATTTTAAGATTGTAAGTTATAAAATGCTTATGGATTTGCTCAGTCCTTCTCCAAGATTTTCTAGAGAGGTTGCAGCCACAAACTTCACACCCATACAAGAGAATGAGAGTGATGAGTGTTTCAAAGAGGAATTTATTTTTATCCCACATCACAAGGTTTGTCGACTTACAGTTGTTTTCAAGACCAAAATAAGTTGTCCACCATCCATTGATCCTTTTCTTGATATTGTAGTTCTAGTTAAGGTTGTGATGGATATCAATCCCAAGATATTTGTAGGAAGTCACTTCCTCCAAGTCCCTATTATCATACAAAAACTGAGTGTAAGTGACTTTATTAAATTTTATCAGCATAACATTGGTTTTGTCAATATTGATAGTCATGCCCATACTAGAGCAGAAATCCTTGAGAATTATTAATTGCTTATCAAGATCAGAGTGACATCTTATGAGAAGAACAATGTCATCAACATAAAGAAGGAGGGTGATTACAAGTCTTGCTAGCGTCTTTCTAGTGTAGCCTGCCTCTATTAAACAACCTTCTAACTTATCAATGTATATACCAAAAAGGGTATGGGAGAGGGGGAAGCCTTGCTTAACTCCTATATATTAATATCTTTCGACCAACCCTCAATTTTCTTAAACTTGAAAACGACATTCTCGTTCAACCTTATTGCAAGTGTTCTCAACTCGAAAGGAACCTTTATCTCTTCTAATCTTTTCCACAAGTTATTTCTAGTCACTGTATCAAAATATTTCCTAAAGTCCACAAAGAAGCGAATGAGGTTGAGCTTATTATGGTGACATTCCTCTGCAATGATCCTAACATTAATGAGATCTTATATGGTGGAATTATACCTTATAAAACTGGCTTTCCCTTTAACTCTTTAACCTTGAATTTCTATCCATGTGTTAATCTTATTTTCCAAAATAATACCATATAACTTGTCTAAGAGAGGGCTGATCGTAATGGTCCTATAATTAGAGGAGTTATTTTTATCGTCGCTTTTAAAAATGGGTACAATAAGGCCATGAGTCCAAGATTTAGGGAAGCCTTTCCGGACTACTAGATTGAAGAGACCGTGGATGTGAAGGATGAGGACAAACCCCCCAATTTTTAGGATTTCAGCTTGGCAGCCTTCTATGTCCTTAGCTTTCCCATCCGCAAGGCGCTTAATCCCAAAATCTATATCTTCTAAAGAATACACTCTATCTTCCATAAAAAAGCATTGAATGTTGTCCATGACATCATTTGATTCATAAAGATTCTTAATATAGGAATTCCAACCCTTCAATACAATCATATTATTCTCTTTATTTTTGTGAGTTGGAATTTGTCTCAAGAATTTCTTAGGATCCATCTTAGTGAGGTGTAAAAGCTTCTCCTGCTTATTAGTCTCTACTCCGCAAGGATTATAGCGATCGGTTGGTCATCGTATTCCATTGACCAACTTTTATATATATTTTTAACCTAAAGTAAATTAAAGTTTTTTTTAAAATTTCTGTGCTATTAAAATGATTTTTTTAAAAATTAAAAATATTTTTAGTTTTTTTACAAATTATACAATCTATTTTTGTGATTGGTGTTGTGCACCTATTTGACCTTTTTCCCCTGCTGTGCAAAATATTTATGAAATTAAAAAAATAAAAAATAAAAAATAAAAGAAAAAACATATACTTGCCACGTAAACAAATCTAAAGTGTCATTCATTAATGAAATTATGGTGATATGACCAAGGACCCATTCTATCGTGCCATTTGTCTTTGTCTTCAAATCAACATAAACTAACTCGATGAAGGTTTATTGCCAACCTCTCAAGAAATGAGGAACACTAATCAATGATGCCAGTCATAGCTGGGATGGGATACTCGGATACTTCGATGGGCCACTCGGACGGGCTCCCGGACTCGGTTTGGCTGCTCGGGCTACTCGGCTTAGCTTATAGGATTTAATGATGCCCTGACAAAACATTAAAAACATATATTTATTTATTTGTTTAATAATTTTCCTCAAAAATTGAATAGACATGGATGATTTCTATTGTAAAGCTAATTACTCATTTATGAGATTCACTGTAAACATTTAATACATTTAATGATTTATATTTAATTTAACCAAAGTTTCAAAGGTGAAGAGTCATGTATGCATTTACTGTTTTGTGATTTTGTAAGCATTTAACGGTTTGTGCATTGATTTTGCAAGCATTCATAAGTTGTTCAACCGGACCGGATGGTAATGGGGCTATCAGCAATGAACCCTGTAAATGCTCTATGGCTGCTCTGACTGACCACAGTTTGCACTAGGCAGACCCGAACGCTCTACATATGGTAGCTATGGTGCTAAGAACCAGAGCTTCACCTCGTATGCAATGGGCTTTCCATTTGAAAGCCTTGTACGCATCCAACGAGACCAAGAGAGTAAAAATGAACGCGCAAAGGCAGGATCTCAACTGAGCTTGCATGTACTCATCCATAATGAGATAGCCTGAGATGATTCGCTGTTTTCACAAAATGAATTGTAGGCTTTGAATTTTATAACGAAAGGCTGCAATATTATATTAATTGGATTATAGATGAAAAGAGTCATCAAGCTGTGAGATTCCTCAAAGTGGACGAAGAGTAACAAATTGACAAGGTTGTATATTTTATTATCTCTCAATTAACTTTCTTATTGTTGGAGTTTCACTTGCACTGTCTACCAATTTAAAAACAATACATTTGTATTTCTATTTTCATCTCGTGTAAACGTTGTATCCTAATTGTTTTTCACCTTACATTCTATTTCCATTTATTTATTTTTCTTTTCGTTCTTTTTACATCAACATGAACCCATACACAATAATGTTTTCAAGTTCACATAAGGGAGAGGAGAAAATCCTTTTCTCTATGATTCTTGGTCTTACAACTACTTCGAATATTTAAGTTCTAAACATAATGTTATGGTATACAAAAATTTATGATGGAAAATAAGTATTCATTACATTATAATTTTTCTCCTTTTCTTCTTTGTTCTTCATCAGAAAATACTAGAATCAAAACTAAGTAAATGAAAAAAAAATGTTTCTCAACCACACTTTGTACCACTAATCTCCTTCCTTTTCACTTTGCACACTCATTTTTCTTATTCATAGTCCACGCCACTCCAATTTGCAAGTGTAAATAACTACTCACACAATCGCTCAATTTCGCCATTTTCTTCACTTGGTTCAATTTCAACATAGTTGCCATCATTTCTACCAACTACTGCAAATATCACCCAAAGGAGCTTACTTTCTCAAAGCATTGTTGAGTGCAATTTCTGCAAGTCTAAATAACTCACATAATCCCTCATTTTTGCCATTTTCTTCGTTGGGTTCAATTTCATCGTAGTTCTTTTGCCATTGGTTGCAACTAATCCACCTGTAGCAACTACTACAAATACCACCCCTTGGAGGTTACTTTCTCAAACCATACAAATACTGCTAATGGCCTCCATCCTCCCTCCTTTTCACCATTTCCACCATCTCAATGCACACAATGAATGCTTGTTGGGATGCTATCTCCTATTTCCACTTTTCTCTTATTTCAACCATTTCTTTGTTTCAATCATCTTCCTCCTCCTGCCACTCTGCAACATCTTCACTCTCCTCTATCAAATCTTTTTGTGGCATGCTCCACTTTCTTTTATTTTAGTACAAATTCCATTTCACCTACACAAAACATTCTAGTTTGCATTTCTTTCATTGTTACATTTGTCGTAACATCTACTTACAACTTCACTACTACAAGACTACTCTCCGTGGAAACATCATTCACTCCTGCAACCATATCTCTAATCTACACATACACTCTTCAAGACAAATTGCAACTATTTGGGGATTCTTGAATTTGCTACACAAACTCATTTACCCTAACCCTTTTCCTTGGAGTCTTATGTTGTAAAACCCTCTCTACTCTCTTTTGGCATGCTGCCATGCAATTCACTTATAATTTTTTCATTACTTTTCCCAACAACATACACTCCAATGGCACATTCAACATTCTTCACAACCACAACCAAAGAAATCATTTCTCTTTCTCCTATTGCTACTTGCTTTCAAGATTTATCTTTGAATCTACATCGTCTACATGCTCAAGGCCAAAGGAACCAGTCTTCTCAGGAATATTTTCCATCTAATTAACAACTTCAATCCATCCACACACTACAAGATATTTTCCTCATTATCTTGTACAAAACCAACCCTCATGCACATCCAAAAAATTCTTTAAATTTTTTTTCTACACATCCATCTTCCTATGTTTTATGCCCGATTCTTCAAAGCATACAAGCAAGTTGCAAACTTACCTTTTAATTTGTTTATCATCTTTTTCGATGTCGAGTCTTGTATTTCCCTATCCATCTTCTATATATCTTCAAATGTTCCCATAATTTCGATGCATAGCCTCTCAATCTATAACAAACAATCTTCACTAGTTGCAGCTCTTCAACTTCATGAAAGTAAAAAAAACATAGCATGTTTTCAATCCACTCTATTAATTATTTTGCAACATGACTTCCACAAAAATATGACATTTATAAATTCATTTGGTGTAGCTACATATTCTTCTCTTAATCATATTCATCATTTTCCTTTATCACTTTTACTATCACCCTTTGCCTTGACGAAGCCAATTCAAAGGCATCCATCCTCACCATCATTTGTTCTAGAAGCTTTGTAGCATCTTCCATTATTTGTGAACTAGCAATCTCCCCCTTATGGTTCTTCCTCTTACTACATAAATTCATTTTTCTACTATGTTGCAATTTCCAATGCGATTTGCACATTTTCCCTATGCAATCTTCACTACAGTTTTTTTTGCAATTTTCTCTTCTACTGCAACATCCACTACAACATATCTGCAATGTTCTTTTGTAGATTCTCCAACATCTCATCCTCCATGACCTCTATCTATCACTCAATATCACATTCACTTGTTCATATAACTCTACACACTATCACACTTTTGTTGGAGTCATCTATACTTCATTTTATTTTTGAGTGCAATCTTCCCTCTTCTCATGTCAACAATTCTACCTATCTCGCCTTCTTTCATGATTCTATTTGTTGTTTGAAACCACAAACTCTATACACTATCATATATACATAACGAAATTTCTCAATAAATGCTACAAACAAATTCAATTCCAATATTAAAAATATAATATACGCCTTAATTATAAATACATTGCAATAATAAAACATTCACCATAATAACAGATTTATACTTCTAATTTGTCAAACTCTTAAACTTCTTTATAATCACAAATTCTGTTATAAATTGTAAACTTACAATGTTTTTTTTTATAAATAGTTTGGTACATGGCAAAATATTGTAGGGAAAAAGGGTTTAGGAGGATGTTTTCCATGCATTATGTGTATTTTTATATGTCAAAGGTAAAGAGATATGAGCTATGAACAAGTATGCTACAATGTAATAATTGAAGAGTAATAATGATTGTAGTGTAATTTTACACATGTCACTTCAAATCAAACGTGATAGGGATTGATACCTATTCCAAATAACGAACTAACATTACTATGTGAATGAAATAGTGAACATCACGATGAGAATAGAGATTATAGGATTTTGTTTTTTTAAAGAACAAGTAACTTGTTAGTGACATTTAACTCGTGACCTATTGCCATAAATTAAGTGGTTGTGTTAGTAAATTAAAATCGATTCGTTATTATTATTGATAGTCAGACCCCCACAATATTCCCTCCCATTCCATTCATAGTGATTGCTTTCAAAGTAAATAATTCCATTCATAGTGATTGCTTTTAAAGTAAATAATGTTTGTACTCCTTTATTAGAAGCACATAATAAACATAATTATTCAAATAAATATAAATTTGACAATTAAAACTATTCTCTAATTCCAAATTCAATTGGGAAAATCAATTATATTAATAGATCTTTTATTCTTAACATCTATTTCTTTTATAATAGAGTTATTCAAGCCTTAGTAGACTTCTTCACATGCAATACCATGAGCTAATGCAGTGGGCTACTCAAATACCTTGGACTAATATACATTTGACTTTTTAACCAAATTACCTAACACTATGTTGAATATAATGTTAATATACTTAACATTACCTGGACTCCATGGGACATAGAGAAATGACAAAACAATGACGCTTATCACATGAACACCATAAGTAAAACAAAATATACAAATTATTAAAGTCACAGGCTTTCTATTCCAGGATCGACGTTGAAGAATTTTACTGAAATACACAAACGACAACATATGACATAAAGTATGTAGGACAATGCAACTCAATTTTTGACAATTTTCCTTTTCATTCAAGAAGATGATGGCATGCATAAGCTTGACCGATGCTCTTCACTTTGACCTTTGATTTAAATGACCCAACTGTTCACATTCACTTTCTACAACAATTAGGTTCAAAAAAGTGTCATGTAGGTGATTGTTTGGGGCCCATAGGAGATAAAAAATTGACAATATCCAGTCATGAAAACCCTTGTTCATACTATTGCGTGTAAATCAATTAAGCATAAGATCTTGATCATACCATTGAGCTCATTGACTTTTTCTCTTTATTTTTTTCTATATTCAAATAAACAAAATGAGGAGCAGGGACTTGCTGCTTTGTAGCTACTTCTCTTGTTATTTATATAGGTCCATTCTTCAACTGCATAAAGAAGCTAAGCTCATGTTATCTCCCCATTTTCATTCGTTATGTATTAACTACTTTAAATAATGCATTGATTGTCATCCAAACACACAATTTCAAAAAGAGACACCATTTTTTATCGACCAATTCTTTAATACCTAGTTGTTAGCCTACCATTAATCTTAATTGTATACCATTTTTTCATGGTTCTATATTTATCCATCCACAACCTTTTCAAGCTTCCAATGCAAAAATTAAGGTAAATGGGGAATTCATAAGGTTTTGGCAGATGGAAAGGAAAACCTTCAAAAGCGCAGAGGCCGAGATGGAGATTTCTTGTATTTTTTTTCTTTAGGGGATTATCTATGGCATATCACTTGTTGGGCACTTATCATAAATGGAGGACAATGAGGCTTCCAAGTGGGGAACCCCACACCCAAGATTAAAGCTTCCTAAAATGCTCAAAGTGAAAACATATATATGCAAAATGAATAAGTGACGAGGCATTCAACTAACAAAACCACATAAAGTGTTTGTATATTTTGTTGATAATACTAATGATATTAATACTGAGTAGTCGAACCATGCCTTCTTTTCTTTATAAACAATCATGGAAGATACTAAGTTTTACTTGTGATGTATGTATGGTGATGAAACCATAAAGAAAACGCCACCACACTATATTGAGAAATTCCTTGCAACTACAAGTATATTTGAGTATACAATCATCCCATTTGAAGCGCTATTGGTGTTATACCTTTTTTTTACCAGAAAAAAGCACATACTATTAATACGAGTAATATGAGTATACAATCATCCCATTTGAAGCGCTATTGGTGTTATACCTTTTTTTTACCAGAAAAAAGCACATACTATTAATACGAGTAATAGTAATATTAGGATGGGATACAACAACACCTGCTAGAAGTTCAATGGAGTTCACACGTGGTCTTCAGAAAGCGACCACAACAAAAATTGTCCAAAAATACCAATACATGAAAAAAAGATTGGCCAAATTACAACGGGCCAATCTTACAGCATAAGTCTAAAGATACAAACATAAAGCCATATTGATCGAAAACATGAAAAAATAGGGATATCAGTTGAAACAGAATCAGCCACGTAGAGAAACAGTCCCGCATCTTGAAAAAAGAAGTACCATCCACCCCCACAGACATCAAAGATCTGCAATAAGGTGCTATACCTTATATACATAAGTCCACCTACAAATTTGTAATACTCCAATTGTTAAGCCCCAGACTTATGAACTTTTATGTGACAATGGACTTATATTCTTTTTCATGTTAATGTGATATGGACTTATGATCATTGTTTAATGATATGACTTGGGACATTGGCACTATTATTAGTATTAATGTTATTATTGGCATTGTTGCTATTTTTGAATGTTGTTGCTATTGATTAATTAAACAATTGGCTCAACAAAGGCAACTAAAAGAGTATGGGAGACCATGGATCTCACAGTGTGAGGGGGAATGGGGGACATACCTAGCACCTTAGAACTTGTTGTTGGATGGAATTTGTCCATCCTAGTTCATTTTGCGCCTTGGTGACATTAGTAGTATCTGTCACCCAAACATTGTACAACGGACCCTATTTATTTTTATTTTTATGGACTATGGAGTTACTATTGCACCTAATACATACCTTAGTGGGCCCCTCTTTCCTATTGCACCTCATTGGGAGAGATTCCCTCCCATTTATGTGTTTTCTACCATTTGCGAGCCCTCTTCCTATATTCTAGGAGTTTTAAGATAAATTTTAGCTTCCAAAAGCTAGAATTTAGCCTCCACCTCCATAAGTGCACCCCACTCCTTTATTCATAGAGATGCTCCCTACTTTTGTGCTTACAGATCATTTATGATCCTAATGGACCCACTCTCTCACCTCACATGGTTGGATTTTGGCCACTTCCATTGCAAATGATTAGATCTTGAGAACTACAAAGCTTGATTATGTCGGTACCAAACAAATTCTCAACCAAGTTTTTAGAGTTTTTTGTTGTTGTATCCTCTAGCTAAAACAAGGTTAGAAGATCGGGGTTAGAATCATTGCGTAATATAATATCTTGGTTAGTTTCTATTCTAGCATTAAAGTCTCCTAGCAAGAGGATATTGCCTTCAATTTTTAGGCTGGAAATATATTGTTCCAAGTCACTGTAAGGACAATTTTTATCTAGATTGTGCTTCTTATAAAAGGTAGAATTAATAGGCACAATATAACATATTGCTATGTAAATATTCTTAGCATTGATATTGATATCTGAAATCTCCATTCACATGTACTTATTGAAAGAATCTTTCTTGTAAAACCAAATATGAGGGAAAATCTTCTTCTTTATGTAACACGTTATGCCTATGATCCTTATATGGTGGGATGGCCTATTCCATACCAACCACAAGACAAATCCTTGTATGTTAGGGACCTTAGATTCTTCATACTCTCAAATTTCAACAAAATAATAATAATAATTATTAATTATATTTTATATATTTGATCCATTAAAATGAAAAAAATATACTTAAAAACAATTCATATTTTTTTATTATAAAAATATAATAATACTTACATTATTAATCCTTTACAACAGAAGAAGATGATGATGATGAGACCAATCTTGGTATATAGGACCTTAAGGAAATAGAGATTATTTGGTTTTCTTTAAAATACTATTTTTATGTTCAAAGAGCTTAAACTGAGCAATATAAGAGAAAGTGGTTTGCATCTTCCACGCTCATAGAATCACATAGATGGCAAATTATTTCAGTCCAAGGTGTTTTAGGGGTTTTCCTATGCAGAGTTTCACTATAAAGCTCATTAGAGTTCGTTCTAATCTTAGCAATATTAATTTTCTTCTTTGAACATGTTAAGATAGAAAGATAGTTTTGATCTGGAGACTAGAGTTAATGATCTCTTTGTAATACTAAAGCTTTATTTTTACCTTTAATTCTTCTTTGCACCACATTTTCTCATAAAAATAGAAGTAATAATGTTATCAATATTTTGTACTATTGTAATTCATTAATCCCCCAATAATTTAACCAAACCATACTATTTTTCATAATATAATAAATAAAACATAATGTAGCCATACTATTTTTCATAATATAATAAATAAAATATAATATTACATTATTATTAATCCTGGATAACATAAAATGTTTTTAATAATAGCCCTACTATTTTTTCATAATATAATAAATGTAATATAATATTCTAAGTGTCATAATAAATTATTTATTAATCAATTTTTTATTAAAAATAGTATTCAAATCTTTTCTACTACATTTCGTTGTGATTATTAGCCATATATAACTTATGATTATTACCCAGAGCATATTCATGTACTGAATTTTTGTTATACATCAATAATCCTTCTCTGTTTTGACATGTAATAGACCAATCTCACCAGTGGAGTGGGCTACCTACATCTTTAAATTAACAGAGGATCTAAAAAGAAGTGAAAAGTGGGCTCCACGGAACCAGTGCTTCTCACCGACAGTTTATCTGTCCTTGAAAAGGGGAATTTATCAAAGCTCCTCTGCAGAAACAAGACAGTATAGCGTTTTCTGTTTAGATCTATGTGGTCAGCTTTACATTTTAACAGCAGATGGGCGAGCAATTGGCGTTGTGGGAGCTCGATCCCTTGTTCTCAGCAGCCGAAGATGTCCAGCACTCCGCAGACAAGTAGGCTTTTTCACATTTTCACTCTTTCTTTCAACCAAAATATCAGAGAATTTGATTTATGCGGGAAAAAAGTAATTTAAATTAGATAAATGGCATTGATTTTTTTCTATGTTATGCAGTCTAATATTATAATTTATTTCAATTTTCATGCAGAATGGACTCAGCTTACAGAGCTTGGATCCATGGCCACGGTAGCCAGATTGGGGAACTTATTACAGCCTTTGAAACCACAAAATGGCAGGTTAGTGTTTTTTTTTTTTTAAATAAATATTTTAATGTAATTGGGGACAATTACATTAATCTTCCTCCCTGTGATTTCGTATTGCTTCTTAAATAAGATATAATGGATTACATTTAGAACCATTTGTACAGGTTAAAGTATAATAATTGTAGGAAAATATTGTTATTATTACTGAGAAGTTTTTTAAGAAACATTATATCGGGAGGATGAGGACTGCGCCAGACTTTATTTGGCTTCGGTGCCATATAACTTTTTTACGAAAATCGCTCGGCACTTGCACTCGGTTTCATCCTTTTTTTAAACAACATGCCGTTCAGGTAGTGTTTAACCCTGGTCGATGATACCCCGTCCACCAAACCCAATAAATTGAAGTAAGTAGAAACCAGTTTCTGAAAGAACTTTGAAAGCTGCTGGACGAGAGTTCTGAAGTTTATATAATTTAGTCAATATTAGGGCCTATTTGCACAGATGGATCATCTGTGTTTTGATAACAGTAAATTAGCAAGCAGATTATAATATTATATTATACCAACAAAATGAACTTTAAGAAACAACTGAAATCTGCAGGATGCAGACAAACTTACTTGACTTTAACTTTAATAGAATTTGTAATGGAATGCTGCGTAAAATTGACAAATTCTGAATCATGCTATCCTGGGACTTTGTACTTGTAAATATGATTCCGCACCAAAAGACCAAAGGGAGTTCTTCGGTGAAATATTCACGATCCATTGTCTTTAACATGTGGTCCAATGGGTAAACGGGCTTTTTGGGCGCAGGCACGGCTCTACAAGAATTGAAGGTGGATCTTTGTACTTGTGAATATGGGTCCTATGAAGCTTATTTTAATTTAGTTGCCTATGCAAAATTATCCTTTGCGGACCGGACCTTTGTAGAAGAGACCAACAAAATACTATGTAAATCCATTAAAATATTGTGAGGATCTTATCTTAACTTTTGTACCTGCTTGATGTGACCCTCAGTGGCTGCTTTCAAGGATTGTGTTTTAAGACTAAAGTCACGTATTGATATTTAACTGAGAGTCTGAGACCTGTGCATTTTCCTCTTAAATAGTTTGATAGCCTACTTACAGGCTGTTGAAGCTGTGACTGTAATTTAATCTAGAAAAAATATTTATCGTAACTCACCTGGAGTCTGGAGATATAAGTATAGGTAAAGTTGATTACCAGATGAACAATAGTTTATTTTGTTTAGGGAAACTCTGCATTGGTAGTTAACTTAGAGTTCAATTAACATGATATCAATTTCTCTGCATCCCTGCACAGCAATCTGTAAACGAATTCTTCAAACATGAGTTAAAGTGAAATTGACTATATTGGGTTCAATGCAGCACAGTCCTAAAAATAGCTCTAGATGCATTAATAAAAGTGCAGGTATTTAGGTTATTTTATTTTCATAGAGGGTGCTTATTGGATTTTTCTGAAGTAAACCAGCCTGTGCAAAGTCTTCAATAAAATAAATAAAACTGATTGACAAATGACTTAATCACCCTAATCGTAAGATTGCAGCATCATTTACTTATTTTGTTTAGTATGGACCGATGTCAAATAATTCACACGGTATTATAGTTAACAAGTCACCATATGTTTAGGGTTGTTTGTTCATCCTTGTACTGACGTTTGTGTCCTCTAGGATAGCTAGCAAGGGTCATGCCATGCAGGTCTGGAAGGCTGATACCTTGAAAGTCATTTTTGTATTGCGGGCCTGTATAGCATGAGCCCTACAGGCCCGTGAGGTTCATGCCTTGTGGGCTTGAATAAGATTATTCTTTTTGGGCCCATACGGTGAGCTCAAGAGAAGCAAAGGTGGGGTCTTATGTAGAGACAGACTAAAAGTCAGATTGATCGTGATCCTTATATATAGATATGTATTATTGATTTTTGGTAGACAAATAACGAAGAAATTCAAAATTTATTTAAAATGCATGCTATTGATTTACAATACACCATTTTATGTGATCACCAACAAATATCTCATTCATCATAGAATAGAGAACAGTGGTTACAATTCACTTTGTTTTTAGCCTTTTTTGGGCCAGCAGCTTGCAGGATCCTGAACTGTTCATATGGGTGATGCAGTTGGAGGAGTTTGAGAGGGCATTTATGAAGGCATGTCTTAAGGATTATAGATCACAAGGAGCTCTTGCAAGATACCGTCCCTTCATTGAGGCTATTCGTCATCATATATCTTTAGTAGAGAGTAATTTAAGAATCTCGGGAATTGAACAAGATGCCCATGGTCTACATGTTATTAGCATGGGTGATGGGGATAGGGACGAGTTTGCTAATTTTTTACTTGGAAATAAAGTCATGGGAAGCAATGATAAGAATGGTTTCTTTTACCCAAGTGAGGAATGCCAAACTGAAGGAGGAAATGTTCATTCTTATGATGAGAACAGCCAGGGGCCTTTGACTTGTGAACACAGGGGGTCACTAAACAGGGATGTTCAAGAAGGTGCACAAACATCAACAGCAGATGAACTTAATCAAAGTTCAGTTTTTGGGTCACAACTGTACGATTTCGAGAGAAAAGCAAGTATCTCTGTTTCCAGTCCAGAATTGATAAGTCCTGTAATCAATGATAGACTGCTTTTATCTGCAGATCGCTCCTTTTTGTCAAAGAATTCCAAGAGAGCTGACTTTAATTGTAGGAATGAAAATATTGGAAATGGTTTACTTGATTGGGAGGATGGAGTTGCTAGTAATGCTGATAAAGTGAAAGAGCCTGGAAAATATACCAACAATTATCGAAGTTGGATTTCCCGGTTTCTTTCAGTTGGCCAGCACCTTGGAGGCAAGCTGCAATATTCAAAAAGTGGACTGAAGAGGTACAAAGATGGAGAGTCAGATCTGATTGCAAGTTTTCAAAAAGAAACATTTATTGGCTCTCTTCGAAATGGATCTGCTTTCGACTTCGAAAAGGTTAGAGTTTGCTTTGAATACATCTGCTCCTCACACCCAATGTCTCAATGTCGAGCAAAATCATATCAAAAATTAAAATTCTCTTTCTTGGATACTATAGATTCAGGAGCATTTTACCTGGACTATATTTATATTCAGCAGTTGCAAATTTCTGTACGAGTTGGCTTTAAAGTTTAAACTATATTTTTTTCTTATTACATCTGTTACCGTTGTCAATCTTCGAGACTACATATTAAGTGATCTATATACAAACACTTAAATTTCAATATTACATGATATTACGTGAAAATACTTGTGGCTCTTTGAGATTAAGAAAGAACATGGAAAGTCTTCAGCAGTCTAAGGAATTGGCATCCTGACATGGAAAACTGAATACTTATAAAAGGTGAAAATACAGGATTTTCTTCCATATTCTAATGTATTGCATCCAGTTGCTTTAAATTGTACTTTCAATGAATGATTAATGTAGTACATCCATTGCACGAATGCCTTTCACAAGGGATTGACGTGGATATAACAATGCATTGATTTTGCTAGTGTTCTATGTGCATTCTTAGGACTATTTCAACTTTAATTATTTGCTCAATGCTTAAAATTCACAGTAGATATGCTTACGTAGGAATATCGGGTTATTACAATTGTCTTTTCTATTCTTTAGAGGTTCAGAATTGAGATTTATTATATTAGTACGTGTTATCCTTCCTTACTACCAAACAAACAGCATGATTAGCAAAAGTAGAAAATATCCTTTTCTGCGTTTGTGGTTCTTTCGCTTTACCATTCCACTATCTTGTCTGGGTAACATGTCGAAAGGAACATGGAATGGACACCATGATGACTCTTCGCGAATGGTCTGCCGAATTTAATTGTTAACTTCCATTGGCAGGTGGATGCTAGTGAGTACATGGTGAAAATGTAGATTTGAAACTTGAACTGCTCCAGCTCAGCAATATGTTTCCTTAGAATGTTTCTGAATTCTATTTTTTCCCAACTTTTGGAATTGGGGAAGAAGATTTAATGTTTTTAAGATAAGGTGTCTGCAATATCTGGGTATGGGAAGAGTTAGGACTCAGGAGTAATCAGAGCATCTGAATTAGAGTAACTGCAAAATAGCAAGCTTGTCAATTGGGTCTAGCTTGGGTGGCTGAAAGGAGAAATTGTTATCGTCCCCACTGGGGTTCAAATCCTGGTTGTGACCAATGTTAACAGAACCGGACCGGTCAAACCCAAAAACCTGAATTGGACTGGAACCGGAAGAAAACCGGACCAAAATACCGGTCGACCAAAAAATAGTAATACATAAAATATTCAAATTTTGAAAAAACCCATATATATTCATGTGCATCCATAAGAATCCAAACCATTATACACAAATATGCAAAGTTTCTCTCGTATATAGAAAGTATGGGTGCATATAACTAAAATCGCATCGAGTGCAATCCATATCTGACCAAAAATACATAAATAAAGAGGCTCTAAATGGCCTCTAGAGTCCAAAAAAATTCATGCTACAACAAATAGCTACATATTATGAAAATCATTGTCTATATTTGGATCCTATTTGTCAATAACACCCTATGCCCCGCCCACCTCTAGGCTCTAGCCCTTGCCTCTATCTCGAATCTCAACGTTGATCCTCCAAGGACATTAGTCGACACCGTACAATTTTGATGAAACCTCTTAATCCAAGCATTTAAAAAAGGTAGAAAAAACTTCGCATGCCTAATAAGTAATTTTGCTTGAGTGAAGGGTACATTTTTACTAAGCTCATGACAAAGGAGTTAAACAATCAGCACCACCAACATCGAGGTACATAGAGGGGTTGATGTGCTTGATTAAATGCCAATCCCCTACCCTCATACATGATAGAATCTAGTGGAAACGTTGCAATCCTGAAACCCTAAACACTGTTAAGTCTATTGAATTCTGAATATGATCTAAAATTCTACTTTTTGTATATGAAGTCCGATGAGGTTGGAACCACTCTCAAACATCTTGAAACAATTAATGGCAATGCTAAAAATTTAAGTAAAATGATAGAAAATGAAAGATAAGGACATTCTCCTTATCTTTCATTTTCTATCCTTCTACTTTAAGAATTTAATATTACCATTTAATGTTACCGATCATTACTAAGGTTTGCCTACATTTATTTTCAAAAACTACATGTTCAAAGCCATGCCGTACTCACTTGTTTAGATTAGGTCAGGTTTTTTATGTTTAGATTAGTCTTTTTTTGTTTTAAAAAAAGATTTTTGGCCCCACTGTCGCGGCTATACGGCACTGTACGGAACCGACTAGTTGGGTGAAAATGCCGGTTCGGTACAGAACTGGCCATTTTAGGTTCATGACTCTGGTTCGAACCTGTACGATGCCTAAACCGGTCGGACCGGCCGGTTCTGTCTATTCCAGTAACACTGGTTGTGACATGTTTGCTCTTCATGAGCGAATTGATAATTGACGCTGGCAAGGTACCAACAATCTCATTCTCGCTTAAGTGCTTGCTTGTAAAAGAAAAGCTAGAAGATAAGCTTAACCAAATTGTCTTGGGTAGCAAAGAACTTGCACCAGGTTGGCTGATCAATGAGAATGTAATATACCTGAAGTATATTACCATGATGTTATGATGTATAATCATTTATGTTGTACTAGTAGTCAATATTCTATATTTATTGTATAGAATATAATAATTATTATGATGCTAATCAATATTCTATATTTATATACATGTCCATTGCATCTATCTAGGTTGAACTTAGAATTTTGTCACCCTTGTCATTCCAAAATGATTTAACAATGAATTGTGATATGAAGAGGTATAATCTCTAATGTTTAGTTGTAAATCGCTTATTTCATATTGTTTCTTGTCCGAAAAATCTGGCATTTCGATTATATTTGACTCGGGAATCAATAACTCATTAGTGAATTCAGCAGTGATATAATTATTGTTGATGATTGTAGCTCGGACAAGTACTTTTGCATAGGCCAGGTGTCAGGCATGCAAAAGTCGTCCAAATCACCTCTCTAGGTACTTGCTCGAGTGAGCAAGTGACTATTGTATCTCTTTCCTAAGTTTAACTTATGAAAAGCACATTATTAACTTAATGTTGGCTAATGACTAAAAGTGAACTTAATATTAAGTCACAACCATTGATCTTAAGTGAGGCTTGAGATCTAATTTCAGTTATCGATCACTTTGGAGATCTAGGGTTAGGGTTTTGGTCATTGAGATGATATAAAAGGAAGCCTAAGGAGAGGAGGAGACACAACAACCACATAGAGTGAGTGAGATCTCTCTGAGTGGTTGGAGAAGGACTTTCAGCCAAGTGTGTAGGTGCAGGGGCAGGGTCAGAGGAAAGGTGCAAAGGGGCAGTAAGGGAGATAGCAACCAACCAGCAAGATCCAAGGACTAGTCTTGAGGTTTGATAGGTTAGGCTATTTACTGTTTTGTAATTCCTTAGTGGGCCATTTCCCAGGACGAGAGCGCCAGATTTTATCATTAATAAAATCAACTGTTTGCTGGGTTTTCCCTAATTGGGGTTTTCCAGGGTAAATTCATGAGTCAAATGTGTGAGATTTCCTGTTTATTTACTGCTGTGTAATTGGTAAACATTAAGTGTGTTTTCTGTTAATAATTTGCCGAGTAATTATTCGAATTGTAAATTGGATCCGGGTTAAGGTAAAATTAACAATTATTACATTCACAAGGAACAATAGACATAGTAATATCTTTCCCTTCAAATGTTCCTTTTATTCTAAATACTAAATAGCACTGAAACATATTGCATTGAGGGTGTAGGAAATTTTCCTATTTTCTTGATCTTCTTATTAGATTCCATTTTTGTTTTCGTCAATTTTTATTCTTTGATAATAATAGGGCATGCAAATGCAAGTCCCCTTTTGAATGGAACTTGGATGTTATTTTTATAATACCTTAGAACTTAAAAGGCCCTTTTTAATTTGAAAGTTATATATAATGATATATTTTTTTTCTCTCAACAATAATTACCCTTTTTTAATATTTGTACTTTTCTTTAATACTTCCACATTTTATATCCTTTTAAGTGGAAAGTATATCACTTTTACGTGAATTGCCTTGTGTTTACTTTTATTCTACATTTTAATTACAACTTTTTTACGTTATTTAAGTTACCAATATTTTCACTTGTTTACTCTTGTGTAACCTGCTTTTGACTTTATTTCTATGCCAATAGAGATTCTTTTTCTCGACTTGAACTTTTTCACGTGCAGTTTCCAAAAATTGGAAGCATTCATTTTTTTAATCTTTCCTTACCACGTATGTGGAAATTCACTTTACTTATACCAAATATGGAATCTTTTTATTTTTGATATTTTTCTTGTTATGGGAATAAAGATTTGGCCACTAGCCTAGGGTAACTATTTTTTTTCTTTTTTTTCTCTTTCCTTTCAAAGTTCTGTCAATAGTTTTTAGGCCACGAGCCCTAAAATTATTTACCACTAGCAAAATAAATTTAACCACAGGCCGGTGGGCCATGGAATGAAACTACGATGATACCAATTAAATTGGACCCAATAGATTACTTCACTTGAGCATCCATTACAAGGTTACTTGGGAGCGGAAGCGAGAAGCGAAATTTTCAAAAGCTTTTGGTTAGGAAGCGTTTTTTATATAATATATATTTTTTATATATTTTGATGCATATATGTCAACAAATGCATGTAGAATGTTGAATTAGTTATGGAAAGCTTAAAAACATGAAATAAACCATAATACCATATAACATCATTCATCAATCATCAATCATCAATCATTAATCATTTACTAGTCAATTCATCAACCATAGGTCCAGTATCCATGATTCCATAAGTTATAACATCAAGATTCAACCTTAAAGCTTCAAATTTTCAATATATAAACATTTTGTCATCACTAGTACTTGTAAGTTGTAACCAAAGTTACCAAACTATAGTGACATAGTCTATAACAGAGAATATCAACCATAAAATGAAAGTTGAAAGTTGAAACAATTCACGAAGCTTCATATTCATTACCAAAGAGTTATAATATGCTTTTATGCAGTCAATGACTCAATCATACAAAGTTGCAAATAGTGAACTTCAAAGGTAGGTTCAAGTTTCAACTTCAAACTTCAAACTTGAAATGCCACGTAATGTTTACAAAATATACCATAATAAATATAAAAGAGTCAATAGTGCAAAAATTGAAAGTACTGTAAACAAGAAAAGACAAGAAAAGTAGATTTTATGGATGTTTCCTCTTTCCATGGGAAATTTTCATTTTCTTTTCTCGTGCTCTATGAACAATGGGAGTGGGATTATCATCCCCAGTAGCCACCCATGCCGAGCCACGTCCAAGACTCGATCATGCACGCTCCCCCCTCACTGATGCAGATGGAGGTCGTGAAGTTGAACCTCTAGGAAAAGATGGTGCATCTGGAAACAAGGTAGAAGATGGCGGTGGCATTGTTACTGCATAGTCATCCTCATCGACCAAAAGCTCTTCCTCCAAGCGCTCTAAAGCTAAGGCTCCATCCTCCAAGTTATGCTCCTCCGGACTGTTGTCCCAAGTGACATATGATCTATCAATTTTGGCATGCTCAATAATGAGTTCAACAACCTCAAGTTGTAATGTACATAAACCAAGCTTTCTGCTCTATTTTCATTTAATCAGTTTCTTTTCACTGAGTGGATGAAGCTATCGGTGCTCCAACACCTTTCTACAGAGGAACTGTTAACCACCTGTGAAATCACTCTGACAACCAATTTATTCAAGTGTGGGCATGTTGAGCCATACATGTTCCACCATTCGATAGGAGGCGCCCTATCTCGATCTCTGATTGCATGCAAAGTACCAAATGGACCAACTTCACTAAGGTATTTGCTTAATTCACTGCGCAATAAGTCACATTCCTCTACATCAGGGACCAACTTGTCTATAGCAGCCATGTACCCAACCTGTACCTTTGGATTTGTGTGGGGCTTTCTCCTAACCCCACCCCCAAGTGCTGGTTTGGCCAACCAAGATGGAGAATAATATTTTGGTGTTAACACATATGCTAAGGCATGCAGTGGAACGTTGAGATGTTCCCACCTTTTGACCACATGTCTGTGAATATGGTCATACAAGATGGGATCTTTCTGTTCAACAATATCTTTAATTTGGCCTAGCATTGTATCCATCTGCTCATACACCTCCCCAATCACCGACTTATCTGTATCTGCAAACTGAATCATGTAATAAATGGGCTTTGTGAACTGCAAAACATACTTCGCACTTGCCCAAAATTGACCATCAAGAACTGTGTCCTCCACCTCCTGAAAATCAAGCATGTCAGATGTGGATGTAGCCTTATCTTTCAAGACCTACCATGATTCACTTGATACGATCTAGCCAATGCCTCTCTTACCTTCAAAAGGCCCTTGAAAGTGAGGTAGTAGCTAGCAAATCTAGTCTTTTCTATCTTCAATAGCTCCAACTTTGAGTGACCGTGGAAAATGTCGTGGGCATTGCTATGGTTGGTTATAAATCTTATGATGTACTTGCCTTTTTTGTACAATTCACCAATCCATTTGTAATCATTCTCCTTCAACTTAATGATGTCGTGCATCAAAAGGTTCAGTGAGTGAACCAAACACCCGGACCAAAATATGTTGGGGTATTTATCTTCAATGTTTGCTCCTGCTGCCTTACAATTAGCAACATTATTGGTTATGACTTGGATGACATTGTATGGACCAATAGATTCAATGGTTTTGAGTAGGAGTTCTGCAATGTTCATGCCGGTCTTGAATTTATCGGAGTAGTCATGGGCTGAAAGGAAGACTGCACCAATAGCAGACACACCAAGAACATTTATCAATGGCTTTCCTTTTACATTTTTCCAACCATTTGATACAATTGATACCCCATAATCATTCCAAGCATTTGTGAATTGCCCCAAAGCATTTTGGATCTTGGCTCTTTCCTTGTCAAGCCCCACAGTTCTAGCTTTGTCATACCTCGGGCTCTTGTATCCTGCGGGAGCAATGCGAATGGCCTCTACCATTTCATGCCAATAGGGTGAGCGAAGGACATTGAATGGTATGCCACATGCATAGAGAAACCATAACACTTCTGCATCCACGTCATCCCTACCACCTTGGTCAAGGAAATCTGATATTGTCTTGCGTGACCCCATGGGTGAGAATCCACTACCTTGGGTGGATGGGCCTCTAGTTCTTGATGAGTTTGAGGGGTCCCGGTAAACCCTTGATCCTTTTGATTTGTTTTGTGCTTCAAATTCTTCCTTCTTATACACGGCTCTTTGTGTTGATGGCACATTTGGGCAAACACAAATTCCTATAGTTTTGTTTTCATCACATGGCATGTGCCCTCATAGATGTCTTCTCACACGGTTATATGAACCCGTGTAAGCCCTTTTACACTGGGGGAAACCAAATTTGGTGGTTCCACCCCCTTTGCTTCCTCCCTGCTTGGTGACATATTTCTACAAGGGTGTTGAGTCCTCCTTGGTTTTCATTCAGTTTCCCTCCTCCTCTCCACGGTATGTGCCACTACCCACTTCTTCATTCTCTCCCTCTCCCTCCTTCCTCCTCCGGTTTCCAATCACCATCATCAAAATAACAAATGGAACCAACAAAACAAACCATAAACCCATCATCATGTTTGTTGGAAGTTGGAAGTGGAACTAGAGATTTAACTTGTTGCCCTGCAATAGAATGAGGGAGAAAGCATGGGAAAGAGTAGGAGAAGAACATCTACATTTTAGATTCTAGATTTCAAGCATTCAATTATAGATCAACGATTAATCATCAAACTTCAAACTTCAAAAGTTCAAGTCTCAAGCATCAAAACTTCAAGTTCAAACACAAAGCAAATCAACAAGAAAGGGTTTAGAGCCTACCTATTTGGATCTCCAATGGTAGTGAGTGTGCCATGCAGCCAGCCTTCTTCAATCTCCAAGAAAAAACCAAGCTTGATGGCATCCTTCTCCTCTTCTCTTCTCCTCTCCTCTGCTCTCCTCTCCTCTCCTCTCTTCTCTTCTCTTCTCAAGCAAAGCAAAGTGAGAAATGGAGTGTGGAGGATGGCTTTATCCCTCAACGCCCTATTCCTTCCCTCCAAAACTCCAACCGTGGACCCCACCGCTCGAACTCCTCATTTCCGCGGGTTGACGCGAAGCGTCTTAGGAATCCACGAGAAGTGTTTTTGGAATCCATCTGAAGCGTTTTTAAATGCTACCGGAAGCCAGTGGAAGCGAAAATGAAAGTGAGTGGGAAGTGGAGCGAAGCGATCAGGAAGTGAAGCTTCTGATCGCTTCCTCAATGCTTCGAGACAGAGGTAGGGAGCGCTGTAAAAAGCCCGGAACCGTGATCTACAAAAACGACCCCGGCCGAAAGCGAAAAGGAAGCGAGCTTCCGAGTAGCTTCTGCCGGAATCCAGCTTCCGGAGCGGGGGTGATGGGGGGGGTGCGCTTCCCCGAAACCTAGATCCATTATAACAAGGATGGATCTATATATTCTTTAAGGGATAAATAATTATTAATTATTAACTCATATATATGTTTTGAGATACAATGGATTTGTATATAAATATAGAATACTGATTATACATCATAATAAATATTATATTCTATGTAATAAATATAGAATATCAACTACTATTACATTATAAATGATTATACAATATAACATCATGGTAATATACTTTAGATATATTATAGAGAAGTTAATTATCATTATTATTATTCTTAATTATTATGTAATATTAATTATATATTTATGTATGTTACACCATACTTTTTGAACCAAACCTTGATGGCTGCTCCATGTAGACATATTCTCTGTGCTCTCCATAATAAATTTGCACTTTTTACATTCATTTGGTGGACTTTCCATTCAAGTGGAGGTGCAACAACCAACACAATTCTAATTGTAATCATCTTCGCAGTAGGTGTAATAGATTTGTGAGAGATAACCCATACAGTAGAAGATTCACAATATGTAGATGAGAGAGAAAGATAAATGGTTGATCCATATTCCTTTGTGTCAAGTCTTATTACACAACTTCAATGGTAAGTTGGGAGACATATGTTATGAGTATGCCACATAACTCATAACCTCGATGGAAATTGGGAATTTAGTTATGCATGGGGACTAGGCAATGCGAGAAATAATGAGGCAAAGGCAATGATAGTCAATCAAGGTCTGATTAAAGAGCATGGGATAAATTGTGTAACAATGGTAGGGGATTCTATTATTGTCATTCGACACTTTTTCTTTTGGATAGAATACTAATATTTACAGCGACACCCATGAAAGGGTTTTGAACCTGGGTCTCCATGTTAATACAAGCCCCATCACCTCACTGCTTGCCAATTAGACCACACACCCGTGGGCTATCGTCATTAGGGACTAGCATTGCCAATCTTCTCCTTGGGACTTTTTTCTTGCTTAAATCATTCAGAGTTAATTCATTGGCTTAGAATTCAACAAAAATGATTTCTTCCAGGTTCTAAGAAGTAAGAACCCATAAGTTTAGTGTGGACTCACAAGCCAATATGGGGGCAGGTTTGGGTGAAGGAATTTTATAAGTAAATGGGGGTGGTGGGCGAGGGGGGGGGTGTCTCTATCTTTGTGCCCCTTGCTTGATTATTTTCACATCATTCCAAGTATGTTATTCCTTTCCAAGTGTCATTTCATGCATGCGAGAGAGAATGGGGAGTTAAGGCTCCTGCAGGGCTCATTACTCTGATATTCCTTCTTGCTGACTTTGGATGTTATATACAGTACTACGTTGGGGCAGCTTGTTGCATGTAGTTTTAACATTGCCCCTTTTTGATGGGCTAAGGGCCATAGCTGGTTACCTAGTTTCTGGATCCTTTGGCATTGGAATGGTGAGTCTGGAGGCTTGCTGCAGCAACTTATGGAACGCAGGATTGTTTTTTGTTAGATTTGGTGGTGGCTTAGCCATGGAGGTGTCTAGAAATCTGCAGGCAAATTGGGGGCGGATTTTGCTTTGTGGTGAATTGATTTGGTATTTTTTATATCCTTGTGGTCAACATGGCTCGCTACCATTGTTGAAATAGCTGTTGTGTTTTGTGTGACTTAATAGAGGCTAAGCGTGGGATCATGAGGTGTGAGTGAGAAGTTTCAGAAGTTCAATCTGCTGCAACAAATTTGTTGCTTAAAAGGAATTTGTGGTAGGAGGTTTGGGAACACAAGGCCATTGCGGAGAATAGAGTCGGAGACCAATGTGAAGTTAGGACTTGAGCTGTAGGGGAGTGCCTTCCCCCCTAATGCTTCGCTCCTGAAGTGTGCTCCCAAAGGGAGCGATCAGAAATCGCTCCTGGGAACGCGGTTCCTGACTACTCCCTTCTAGGAGTGATTTCAGGGAGTGTGCTCCCTGGGGAAAAAAATGCTTCCTAGTATTTTAAAGAGCGACTAGGGAGTGTCGCTCACAGAGTTCTCACTCAACGTTTCCTGGTCACTCCTGAGAGGGAAAAATCGCTTCCTGGAGGCTCCCAAAACTCTCGTGCAGGTTGAAGGCGATTTTTTTTTCTCTTTTGATTTTTCGAACCAAGACATGGTTCCACTTGAATTTTGGACATGGCTAAGGTTAATTTAGGGGATTTAAACACTCATTCACTTCATTTGCACTCACTCTATTTCTTATTTCACTTATTTCACTCATCTTTGCTAGGGTTTTAAGTGGGTTTGCTAGTTGTTTGTGAGCAAATTTCTGAGAGCTTGAAAGGGAGATTGAAGGTTTCTATTTGTGAGAGATTGGAAGGGAGATTGAAGGCTGCTATTTGTGAGAGATTGGAAGGGACATTGAAGGTTTCCATAGAGACACTCAACCACCATTGGAGAGCTAAAGAGGTAGGCTCTAAATCCCACTCTTTGTTTGTTTTTAAATTTTAAATCTTGAATGTTCGCTTCTCCTACTCTTTCCCATTTCCCCTTTTGCATCATTCTATTGCAGGTAACAAGTTATTCTCATCTTGAGTCAAGAAGTATGATGGGTATGTGGTTTTTGTTTTTGGTTCCATTTCTTATTTGATGGTGGCGTTGGGAAGCCGATATACCAATGGAAGTGACGAGGAAGAAGTAGGAAGTGTCCATTCTGTGGAGAGGAGGAAGAAGGGGATGATGATAATGAAGCTGAGAGTGACAAGGGACAAAAAAAAAGATACAACACCTTTGTGGAAGTATGTGGCAAGAATTGGGGGGGGGGGAGGGGGTGGAATTTATATGGCCCCATTGTACTGAAACTTACATAGGTTCAGATACTCATGTGAGAAAGCATTTATGTGGGATAATTCCATGGGACGATGATAAGACTATTGGAGTCCAAACCTGCGACAAAGTGTCAAGGAAAGAGAAACAAATACAAGCAGGAAGAAGAGGCTACTCAAAACAAATCCAATAAATCAAGGGTTGAATATGAGGCCTCACACAGAATGTTTGGTAGTCGATTCTCATCCACCCATAGTAGTGGATTCTCGCCTATGCGAAGAACATTATCATATTTCTTTGACCAAGGTTGTAGGGATGATGTGGATTAAAAAATATACAAGTTTCTCAATGCATGTGGTGTACCATTCAATGTTCTTCGCTCATCTTATTGGCATGAAATGGTACAAGCCATCATGTTGATTTTTGTAGCATCAGACAAGTACTTCCACAGGTTCTGTGTCTAATAGGTGGAAGTTGTCATTATTGACTCTCAGACTTAGGAGATTCACTTGAGTAAAGTGATAGCATCATACAGGTACTTCCACAGGTTCCGTGTCTAACAGGTGGAAGTCATCATTATTGACTCTTGACTTAGGAGATTCACTTTGGTAAAGTGAACTATTAAAGTGAATGAACTTTTGTAATTACTCTATGAAAAGTGAGGGCCCATGGTATTGGCCATTTGCATATTGTAATAGTATAAAAGGCAGCCTAAGTGAGAGGAGGATACACAATAGACATTAGTTAGTCACACATAGTGAGTGAGATCTTATTGAAGTGGTTGGAGAAGGACTTTCAGCCATGTGTGTAGTAACCAATTAGATCGAAGGACTGATCTTGAGGTTTGAAAGCTAGTATTCTGTCACATTAATTCCTCAGTGGGCCAGTTAGGGTTTTCCAGGGTAAATCTAAGTGTCAAATGTGTGATGATTTCATGTTTCATTCTGCTGTGTGATTTGTTGTGAATTCAGTGTATCTTCTGTTAATAATTACAAATAAATTATATGAGACATTAAATCAGATCTGAGTTCTAAAAACCAACATGGTATCAAAGCGCCAACTTTCGCTTTGAGGGAGATCTTCGTTTGACTAGTTTATGAGCAAAAAAAAGGGGACCGTACGACCACTTTACAGGCCGTACGGACGCCGTACAATATTGTACAGCTGTAGAGATCAACTGCTATAGACGTGGATGTGGCCAAAGGAGCCCGCAGTAGTGATCTGGATTAGAGCAGAGCTATGTCGGAACGGGAGGAGCTGATTGCGGAGTAGGGGCTGAGGTTGTGCTGAAGCTGCAGACCAACGGAGGTGTGGCAGGAAGACGAGAGGTTTGTGCACACGCGGGCTCGGGCAAGCAGCCAGATCCAAAAGGTAGATGGTTGAGCGCTGAAGTTGTGAGAGCTAGCTAGGGCATAGGAGTCGGGTGCACAGTAGGCACGGGTTGAGGGCATTGAGGAAACCGCCCAACAAACGCACATGAGTCGCAGTACGTGACACAAATTGGGCTTCAGGCTAGAGTGTAGGCTGTGTCGATCGGGAGATGGAGTGTAGTAAGTCGCTGGAGCAAGGAAGAGTCAAGCACGACTGCAGGTTGTGAAGGAACGACCCTGGCATTGGAAGCAGTCGCCCACTTCTAAACGTGGGATCATGTTGGAGTGGTAGGGTTGTTGGTGGGAGTTTGTAGATGGTGGAAGGCATATTAGGCTGTAGGGATGTAGCCGTAGGCAGTAGTAGAACAGGAACGAAGGGTGTTGATCTATGTTGTTGTGAGCAAGGAGCAGGAGTTGAGCGAAACGCGAAATTTTCAAAATCTCTCGTTTTGGGAGCGTTCCGGGAGTGTTTTTTATATAGTGTATATTTTAATATATTTTGATGGATTTATATCTAAAAAACATGTAGGATGTTGAATTAGCTAAAGAAAACATGGATTAAACCATATAACATTAATCATCTAGTAGTTATAACTTATAACATTATCATCAAATGATCAACCATAAATTTTTTTATAGGAGTTTGGCAAAGAAGGGAGGTACCATAACATTGTCATCAAATGATCAACCTAGTATAGGAGCTTTTAGTATAGGAGAGGTAGGCAGTGCCTTGGGAGCATTTTGGAAGCAAGGTTCCGAAGGAAGTGAGCTTCAGGAGCAGGAGCGAGTGGGTGGGGGGCGCTCCCATGCAACAAAGGTGTTGAGGATTGTCGGCACGGGAGTAGTCAGTTCGGGCTGCTGTAGACGACGCCGCCGTAAGGGCTGTCACAGTTGTCGATTCAGTCGAGGAGAAAGCCACCAGCCAACAGCATGACGACGGTAGGAAAAGGAGCCACTAGGCAGAAAATTTTGCAGCCGCAGGAGTAAGGACCACACTTAGAAGGCGACGTGGAGACAAGTTGCTGTGAAAGCCGTTAGGTGAGTCAACATAGCCACTGGGCAGGGGCAAAAGTGCCCAGAAAAGCTGCAGGCAACCCAAAGCAGCCCTCAAGCAATTGCAGAACAACTCGGGTAGGCCAGTAAACAACCCAAAACTGCCCAGCAAATTCGAGCAGCAGGTAGAAAGACTTCGGGCAGCTTCCTAGAGAAGTCAGGTAGTCCAAGAAGACTCCGGACAACACCCAAAAATTTGTAGAAAACCCCCGGGCAACAGTAAGCTACGGATTCAGGTCCAGGCAGCAAAAACAACAAGTAAAAAATGGCTGCTGCAATAAGGTTCTAAGACAGGTTGGAGGGTGCCTCCAACTACAACCATTTGAAGGCATGGGTCATGTTGGTTCTCATGTAGAACAACCCGTGGGAGTTTGCAAGCACATGGGTGATTGCGCTGACAGATCCTTAGGAATTGGTAGCTCACAAGTTGAAGGACGTGAAGGCCAGGAGGATTATCTTAGACGCGGTGAAGGATCATTTGATCTCTCACATAGCTAAGAAGAAGTCAGCCAAGGATATGTGGGATGCTCTGACAAGTTTGTATCAGAGTTAAAATCAAAACATGAAGATGATGTTGTAGGAGGAGCTCAGAAGCACCAAGATGTCCAAGATTGATACTATAGCTTCTTATCTCACTAGGATCACACAAATTTGTGATAAATTGGCAGCAGTTGGGGAGACTGTGAAAGATCTAGAGTTGGTGAGGATTGTCGTGAATGGCTTCACCAAGCCATGGGCACCCTTCGTCAAAGGGATTGTTGCATGAGATAAGATAAGATAAGATAATTTTATTAATGTCCAACGGATGATCACAAAAGTAGGTCAATGGGACTAAATGATATGGTCCAGTATGAGTACAATGTGGGAGTGCAAACACAACTCCTAGAAAATGCCAAAACTAAGATAAGATAAAATAAAGAAAGATACAAGCAATAGTACAGTCTCCTAGATATGTATATATCTGTATCAAAGGTAGGGAATGTAGAAAAAGCAAAAATGCAAAATACATAGTGAGTTTGTCCAAGTTTGGACAACTCAAATAGCTCAGGATCCTTAAGATCCTGTCAAGTCAAAGTAGGAAGGAAGATCACATGAGAGAGTTGAAGATGAGCCACGTGATGTCAAAATCTCCTGGGTTAGATGGTCGAGGGAAAGGGGGGCGAATAGGGCGCCTGCTCGCTGTCGAGGCTCTTCGGAGTTGCTAGGATGTCTGTTTGTATGATCCTATGGGGGATGTAGAAGCGAGGAATATTCCTAGCATCTGAGGCCGAAGGAAAGAAACTCTGGATAGGTCGTCGGCGACTTTGTTGAGGTTGTGAGGGGACCTGTCAGGTGAGACGTGCCTTGCTATGGATTCGACTAGGCCTCATCCTTCTGACGCTCTGAGAATGAATGGACTGATGCGTAGTTTGGAATCTCCAAATTGGTCTTGATAAGATCAGTTGATCTCCTAGAGGGGGAGGCTGGGGGGGAACTCGAGGTCTCACCACTCTACTGTCAGGGGTACTCTGAGGCTCTACCTGCTGCTTGTTGCTCCAATCTGACAGGTTAATGCTAAAATAAGAGTCAATCCTCCTGGTCCTCTCAATGCGGGGTGGGATGTGAAGGATATGTGAACTATGGTTGAAAATCTCCCTGATGAAGAGGGCGAGGCATCTCTGCTCCTAAAATTGAAAGGTGGAGAGGGATCCCCTTGAGTCCCTGCAGAGGCATTGATATTGTCCTCTGATCCCATAGCATAAGGGGCACCAAAAAATGAGATGCATTTCTGTCTCTGCTCCTGTAGATGGCACATCTGGCAGATCCTATAAAATCATGGTAGATGGTGGTTAGTCTCCACTTGGAGTCGATGGGAATTGACCCGAAGCTATCCCATGGGAATCCTAAGTGAATGCATCCAATGCCTGTGCGTGTACAAGGGGCGAATGATAATGCCATCCCGAAGCTCCAAGAAGTGCTTAAGGTAGAAGGACATCTTCGGGCCCAAGTTCGTTGGGGGTGGAGTCCAAGTGACCTGAATGTATAATCTGTAGATATCCTCTCTGATGGATTGGTTAAGAACCTGTCTTGGTGGCCAAAGATGGCTCGACACATCTAGGGAGAATCTGAATGGGTGAAGGTGCTCGAGGGAGATGTTCATCGACTGGAGAAGCCGAGATACCTCTAAAAACCAACCACGTGCACGTGCACGGCCTGTGGGGTGAAGCGAGGGCCTCCGAGGAGCAGAGTGCAAGGTAGGGGTACCTCTCTCTCTTGGTGGCAGAGTCTCAAGGATCTGACTTTGTGAAGGAAAGAGACCAAGCGGAAGATGACCTCAAGGCGAAAGGGGTGGACACCAAACTCTACTGGGATAATGGGGTGCAGGACAATGCACTTGCATCAAATGATGCACCTAAGAAGCAAAGTCTGAACTCTCTCCATCTGGGCCTAGTTTGTCTACACTAAGCTCGGTCCCCAAATCTTGGATGCATAGAGAACTGTGGGTCTAATGATCACCTCCATGCGATAGAGTTTGGACGAGAGAACCTTCTTGACTAGGAGAGGTTATGGGATGACTTCATCCAAGAAGAGATCCGGGAGGAGTCTCTATCTGGAGGCCAATAAGAGGATGATGAGGAGAATTTTGCTCTTGCCAATCAGACAAAGAGGAACAAGAACAATACAAGGTCAACTTCACTGGGAGTGAAGAAGAAGAAGGACATGAGTAAAATCAAGTGCTTTGTGTGCCACAAGTGTGGCCATTATGCTTCACAGTGTCCGGAACGAAAGAAAGATAAGAGCAAGTCTTAGTAGGTAGTAGCAACTATAGAAGCTCAAGAGGAGTTTGTTGAGAAGTTCGAGAAAGAGTTCTTGTTAGTCTCTTGCATTTCTAACACAGTTTCAAGTAGTGCCTGGTTCGTGGATAGTGGGGTTGCTCATCATATGACGGGGACATGTGAGTTTTCACTAGGTTAACAGGGATAGACCCAGATTTGCAGGTGGATCTTGGCACTCATGCCAAGTGTGCTATGAAAGGAGTTGGAACAATTAGGTTTTAGCTAGAGTCAAGAGGATCTCTGGAGGTGGCAGACGTGTTATATGTATTGGAGCTCAGTATGAACTTGGTCTTGATATCGATGTTGGAGGATAGTGGGTATGCACTCTCTTTTGAAAGGGGACGAGTTCTCATTCAATTGATAGAGTTTGACTTAGACTCAACATGAGTGCTTAGTGTTAGAGAGGGCAAGGTGTATAGGTTACAGGACAAGCCTGTAATTGGATCGATGTCAGTGACAGAGGTCAAGGATCATAAGACGTTGAAGGGTGAGCAGAGTTCACAAGCTTCTAGTATGGGAAGTAGACCTTTAGAGGGGAAGAGGGAGTTAGCCCTTTCTAGTTCTTCCAAGAGACCTAGTTGGTACGAGATGACATTGATGGATGCCCAAGAGCAGGAGACAACTCCTAGGAGTACATTGAGAGAGAGCAGGCCTTTGATGAAGCTTTCAAACTTCTTGGCATTGATGTGTACCGTGTGCAAAATTATGGATTCTGTGTCTTCCAGCAAACATGGAGCAACTAACCAGCAGGATTGGAGGAATGCTAGTGTGTAGGATGATGTGAGCAAACATGTGCCAGGGTCAAAGGGAGAACCTACTACAAGTGGCTCTCAAAGAAGTACCTTCCTCGCTAAGAGGGAATGTTGATTTTTGTAGCATCGGATAGGTACTTCCACAGGTTTTGTGTTTAACAGGTGGAAGTCATCATTATTAACTCTCGGACTTAGGAGATTCACTTTAGTAAAGTGAATTATTAAAGTGAATGAACTTTTGTAATTACTCTATGAAAAGTGAGGGCCCATGGGAGGGCCCATGGTATTTGGTGACCCATGGTATTGGCCCAAGGTATTTGCATATTGTAATAGTATAAAAGGCAGCCTAAGTGAGAGGAGGAGACGCAACAGACATCAGTCAGTCACACAAATGAGTGAGATCTCATTGAAGTGGTTGGAGAAGGACTTTCAGCCACGTGTGCAGGTGCAAGGGGCAAAGGTCAGAGGAATGAAGCAAGGGGAAATTGAGGGCTAGTAACCAGCAAGATCGAAGGGATGATCTTGAGGTTTGAAAGCTAGCATTCTGTCATTGTAATCCCTTAGTGTGCCATTATTCGAGGATAGGAGCCTAGGATTTTATAGTTAATAAAATCTAACTGTTTGTTGGTTTTTCCCCAGTTGGGGTTTTCTAGGGTAAATCTAAGTGTCAAATGTGTGATGATTTCCTGTTTCATTCCACTGCGTGATTTGTTGTGAATTCAATGTATTTTTTGTTAATAATTGTAAGTAAATTATTTGAGACATTAAATCAGATCTGAGTTCTAGAAACCAACACATCATTGGTGCCCCTAAAGGATACATGAGCCTCGAGTATGACAAAGCTAGAACTGTGGGACTTGACAGGGAAAGGGCCAAAGTCAATAATGCTCTTGGAAAGTTTACAATGATTGGACCAACTATGGGGTATCCATTGTATCTGATGGTTGGACAAATGTTAAAGGCAAGCCATTGATAAATATTCTTGCTGTGTCTGCTAGTGGTGTGGTCTTCCTTTCAGCTTATGACTACTCAGATTGCTACAAGATTGGTATTAATATTGCACAACCATTACTTAAAACTATTCAAGAGATTGGGCCATACAATGTCATTCAAGTCATCACTGATAATGCTGCTAATTGTAAGGCAACATGAGCACTCATTGAGGATGTGTACCGTAACATATTTTGGTCATATTCATAAACATGTGATCAAAAGGTGGGATAATTGGAACCTTTTGATGCATGATAGTGTTAAGATGAGGGACCCTAATTATAGATGGATTAGTGCCTTGTAAAAGAGAAGGAAGAAAATGATCAAATTTATTATCAATCATAGCATGGCCAACCACATTGAACCTTTTGATGCATGATACTGTTAAGATGAGGGACCCTAATTATAGATGGATTTGTGCCTTGTAAAAGAGAGGGAAGAAAATGATCAAATTTATTATCAATCATAACATGGCCCGCCACATTTTTCATAATCACTCTAGGTTGGAGCCATTGAAGATTGCAAAGACTAGATTTGTTAGCTACTAGGTCACCTTTAGGCTGCTTTTGAAGGTAAGAGAGGCATTGGCTAGTATGGTCTCAAATGATTTATGGCAGGATTTGAAAGTCAGAGCTTTAAGCACATCTGATAGACATGACTTTCAAGAGGTGGAGGACACTGTTCTTGATGGTTAGTTTTGGGCACATGTTAGGTATGTTCTACAGTTGACCAAGTCTGTTTATAATATGATTTTGTTTGCAAATATTGATTAGCCGATGATTGGGGAGGTGTATGAGCAGATAGATAAGATGCTTGTCCCAATGAAAAACATTTTTGAGCAGAGGCAATTTTGTATGATTGTATTCATAAACATGTGGTCAAAAGTCGGGATAATTTGAATGTTCCACTCCATTCTCTAGCATATGTCCTTACACCAAAATATTATTCTCTGTCTTGGTTGGCCCAACTAGCACCTAGGGGTGGAGTTAGGAGAAAATCACACACAAATCCAGAGGTGTAGAATGGGTATATGCTTGCATTTGACAAGTTGGTCCCTGATGAGGAGGAGTGTGCTCAAGTACGAAGTGAATTGGGCAACTGCATTAGTGAACATGGAGTCTTTGGTAACCCGCTTGCAACCAAAGATTGAGATAGGTTGAGTCCTATAGAATGGTGGAACATGCAAGGCTCCTCTACCACATATCTGCATAAATTGGCAATGAGGGTGCTTTCACAGGTTGTTGACGCTTCTTTTGCAGAGAGGTGTTGGAGCACCTGCAACTTCATCCACAACGTGAAGAGAAACAACTCGAATGTAGATTGGGCATAAAGTTTTGTTTATGTGCACTACAACTTGAGGTTGTTGTCCCATTTTTGTGATGCAGCCAAGAATGATAGAACATATTTGACTTGAGACAACAATCTAGAGGAGGCTAATTTGGAGGATGGCGCCATAGCATTAAAGTGCTTGGAGGTTGAATTATTGGGTGATCATGATGGTGATCAAGTTCATATAATAGAGATGCCACCCCCAACCACCAACAGGTTTTTAGATGTAGGAGCTTTGCCTTTAATCTTCACAATGTCCAATAATCCATGGGGGCCATGCAACTACTTCTCATCTGTGAAACTGGATTCGTCCTGGAGGCCCCTCGTGTCTCGTGGGGATCGAATGGGACACGATTCGATCTGAATTCGTGTCTGATTCGACTTTCAGTCGAATTTGTTTTGGGGACACGATGCAAAAACGAATCGGACGCAAAATTTGAGCGTGTCCTGACTGTCGGACACGAACCCAGAAAACAGGACACATAAAGCGCGGAAAAAGGCATTTGGGTTTGCTTTAAAACAAATTTTTGGCTTTCTTTTTGTCATTTGCAAGGAAGCAATTGGTTGAGAGTGAGTTGTATGTGTAGGTGAAGGAGATTTGAAGGCTATCCATTGTTTCCAAGTGATTCCAAGTGCATTCTGGTGGATTTGTGGAGAGGATTGCAAGCTCAACCATCACACAAGAAAAGGAATGTCTCAATCAGCTAGGGCAGGAGGTAGGGGGCAAAGGAAAGGGAGAAATGCACCATCTAGGGCCTCCCCTCCTATTCCACCAAGCACAAGCGGTTCTCCTCCTCCGTCAAGTGCTCCATCGGCTGCTAGTGGAGCTCATTCTATGGCTCCATTTAACCCTGTTTTAGCAAGACAACAAGCCCAAGAAAAAAAATACCCTTTGTGGAAGTATGTGAAAAGGAAAGATGGGCCCAGGGCAAAGCTTGGTGGGGGAGGCAATGTGTCTTGGAGATGCAATTTTTGCAAGCATGAGTTCATGAGCACATATTTCCGGGTTAAGGGCCATTTGTTGGCCCTTCCTTCTTGTGGGATTTCTTCATGCAAAGCGGTGAGTGTTAACCAAAGGAGGGATATGGAAAAAGAGGATCATGTTGGCTTAGGGAAGGTGGCATCAACAAGCCAGAAAAAAGAGGATGATCCTCTTCCATTTTTGAGGAAGTCCTCTAGCTCCAAGCCTCCATTTCCACCTAGCATTCATGGGCATGGGGATACTTATTAAACAAGAAAGAGGCAATCTACAGGTGGTCCAATGGATAGGATTTTCCAACAAGAGGCGCGAGAAGAGGTAGACCTTACCATTGCATTTTTCTTCTACCTCAACTTCATCTCATTCAATGTTGCATGGTCACCATTGTATTTTGAGACGGTTCGAACTATCTTGGAACGAGCTCCAAGTGGTTATGTGCCTCCTGGTTCAGAGAAGCTTAGAACCACATTGTTGGTTAAAGCAAAGAAGGAGGTAGATAAAATCCTTGAGCCAATTAGAACAACATGGCCCTCATGCAGTGTGAGTATTGTTTCTGATGGATGGACGGATCCCGCACGCCATCCACTCATCAATTTCATGGTATCTTCCCAAAATGGACCGTTGTTCTTGAAAGCGGTGGATGCTCTTGGGAAATACAAGGATGCACAATTTATGGGTGATTTATTCATCAAAACCATTGAAGAAGTAGGTGTTGATTCGTGTGTACAAAACATCATGGACAATGCACATGTTTGCAAGGCTGCTGGCATGATTGTGGAAGCTAAATATCCACAGGTATGTTCATTTTGGACACCTTTCATTTCTAATTTTCTCATTGTTTGAATTTGGTCATTGCAATGTTAGTGTTGTAGAGTCATTGATACATGCTTTTATTGCTCTTACAGGTTTTTTGGACACCTTGCATTGTCCATTCCTTGAATTTAGCACTGAAAGCCATTGCTTCGGATGTGACATGGATTGGCAACCTTATTGAGGATGCACGCCATATCCGTATCTTTGTACAAAACCACACAAATGCCCTCACCATCTACAAACAGTACGCACAACTTGCATTGCTGAAGATTGCAGATACTCGGTTTGCTTCCTCATTCATCATGCTCAAGAGGTTGAGGGAGGTCAAAACTGCTCTTGGGTCCATGATGATTTCAGAGTTTTGGGCTTTTGGGAGAAAGATGGATCAGGATGCTTCACAGAAGGTGAAGGACACGGTGTTAGATGATGGTTGGTGGGACACGGTAGATCTTAGCATTAAGATCATGGAGCCAATCATTTCTTTGTTGCGGTTTGCAGACACGGAACAGCCCATCCTAGCAGAGGTTTATGAGGGGTGGGATTCCATGATTGAGTCCATGAGGTCCATTGTCATGGAGAATGAGTGTCCCAAGTATGGGACATCGGCAGAGAACTTATGGACCATTATTCGGGATATTCTTATCTCCAGGTGGGATAAGAATTGCACACCTTTGCATTGCTTGGCCCACTCCTTGAACCCCAAGTTCTACACTCAGGAGTGGCTCACTGGTGGATCAGGGGCCTCACACAGAGTCCCTCCTCACATGGATGCAGAGATTGCACATGGGAGGAAGATAGCACTTAGACGGCTATTTCAGGATATTGACATGCTTGAGGAGGCGGAGGAGGGCTTTGTAGATTTTTCCACTGGCACTGGGAGATTTGGAGGCTATGATGTGCTTAGAGATAGGGGGGGTAAGAAACCCTATGCTTGGTGGGCAACTCATGTGGCAACATCCTGTATTCTACAGAAGTTAGCCTTGAGGGTCATCTCTCAAGTTACATCATCCTCTTGTTGTGAGAGGAATTGGAGCACATATGGGAACTTGTATAGTGTGAAGAAGAGCAGGCTTGAGCAGTCCAGGGCAGAGTCGATGGTGTATGTGCACTCCAACCTTCGTCTTATTTACAGGAAGAGGGAGGAGTGGGTGAAGGGAAAGACAAAGATGTGGGATGTCTTTCCTAATGATATGGGTTTGGACAACAGTACTGAGTTGGCATTAGCCAACATGGATCTTAATGATCCAGTGCTAGAGCCGGTCACTTTTGATAATAGTGATCGTATAGAGGGGTCATCCTCCGCAGCAATAGATGCAGATCGTCAGATGGGTAGAGAGGAGGAGGAGGGGGAGGAGGATGAGGATCAGGGCAGTGGCAGTGATGAGTATGTTGATTTAGGCATGGAGGAGGACTACTGACATATGGGATTCTCCCATCTTGATCCACCCCTTTTTGTATTTACTATTAGTCTATTTGGCATTTGCCAGTGCCCAGTGGCATTTCGACATATATGTATACATTTTGATTTTGATGACTTAATGAGAAATATGGTTCCGACATGCATCTATGTGTCTCATTGTGATTTGTGAATGACAAATGTGTTGTGAATCGTGATTTGTGAATGACAAATGTGTAATGAGTAATCATTAATGTGTTTTTATTCTAATTTCTATTGAATATTTGTAAATGTTCTAGTTTCTAAAGATTTTTGGATCTATATGTCTATATTTTTAAATTTTAATATATTTAAAAAAATATATATATATGTATATAAAACGTGTCCTACGTGTCCTGATTCCGAGGGTCACCGTGTCCGTGTCGGACTCTCGTAATTCGTGTCCTTCGTGTCCCGTGTCCCCGTGTCAGGTGACTTAGCTTCTCATGTTCCATGAACACTTCCAGCTGCTCCTATTTGTGTTCCTAGATCACGAGAAAAGAAGATGGAAGTTTCTCACGGCGAGAGGAAAGCTTTGTAGATAGTCATAGTACTTTGTGTTTAATATTTATTATGGCCTATTTGGTAAACATTATATAAGTTTAAGTTTTAACTTTGAACTTTGAAGTTTGAACCTACCTTTGAAGTTTAAATTATTGATCGCATCTTAGAACTCTTTGGTAATGAATAGTAGAATACGATGCTCTATTTCATTTCATGGTTGATGTTATATGTTAGAGTTTGTTGATGGCAAATATTATATGTTGAAACTTGAAGGTTGATGATATTGATGATTGATCATTTGATGACAATGTTATAAGTTATAGCTACTAGATGATTGATGTTATATGTATTAAATGGTTAGATCTATGCTTTCATGTTTTCAACATCTAATTTTGCATTTTACATGTTTTGTTTAATATATAATATATATGCATCAAAATATATTAAAATATGTTTTATATAAAATGCGCTCCCAAAAAGCTCCCAAAATGGAAGCTTTTGAAAATTTCACTTTTCGCTCCCGCTCCCACTCCCCGCTCGCAATAGCCTTGGTTGGGACTACCACCTAATTCCTTGCTCTCAAAGAAGTGGAGCAAGAGTTCATGGCTTCTGTGCACATTCAGAGGGGAAACTATTTGGAGTTGGAGAGAAAATTGATTCTTTACGATCACTGGTTTCACACATTGCGGTTCATCTACAATTCCCGCAAGTAGTAATGCTACCCCCCCAGTCTTCATCATTGTTGGGAATTCCTCCCAATATGGCTCTTCACCGGTTGAGGGCAATCTTAGCACAATTGTTAATGGAACATGGAGAATGCTATAGCTGAAGCTAGAATAGTGGAACTATTAGATGTGGATATGCATCTAGTTGAGCACACTCTGAAGAAATAGGTTGGCATGACAGTAGTAGCCCCTCTAGTGCCAAATTGTCAGTGAAATATTGTGTTAGTTATGTTTTATTGAGTAACATTCTTATTATATTAGTTTGTATGGTAGTACACATGTCAAGTCTATAAGTATAGGGTATGGTTAGGCAAGTTAGAGGATTTTTGGATGAAGAACCTGGTTTTTTTGGTTAGCAAGCCACGACCATTTTCCTATCATCTTGTATAATTTTGCTGTCCGGTTCAGCTGCAGCTTTTCTAAGTACAATGTTACCTGTTACTGTTTAAAAAAAACTTAAGTCATAACTTAGCATTACATTATAACCTAATTACATTACAACACAACTTTATAATAAAATTCATATAACTAAAGCTTCTAAGCACAAATATGACAATTACAATGTATTTACTTTGATACCCTATCTTAATGTTCAATTTTAACATAGTTGTTTGTTCCAGAACAAGACTAACTTATATGGACCAAGCATGTTGTAAACAGTGTTTGCAACTTTCCTTTGAGTAGTGTTGCTAGTCAACAATTGGAAATGAACCACATGATATGTAACAACATGGCTCATGTAGAACAAGTCATTTCACCAACCTCCTGTCTAATCATGGGCCCGACAATCGATGGAGAATCATTGTTGGCTAAGAATTTTAGTGCCTCTATCATTGATGCAGATTTTGGGTTGTCCATTGAACACACCCTTTTACACCTTGCTTGCATGCCAAATTAATGCTTTATTTTGCTTCACTGCAGAAGCACTATCTTACCTTTTTGTAGAAGCTTTTTGCCTTCACCCTCCTTGACATCTTCTTCCATTTATCTTTTTAATCAACAACAGAGAAAGCAAAATAAATATGTTGCTTACGTTCTCTTTTCTATCTTACACATGGTCATTCTTCTCTCAATTGAGAAAGCTCCCCCAACCTCATATCTTCTAGAGTTGTGTAGTATCACTTGGTGATCTAGGTGACCATTCGGGCCCTTTGGACCATTCATGCAGGTTTGGGCAATGGCGTGAAGATTTTGGTTTGGCACTTCTACTGTTGGTTTCAAGCATTAGACTACATTTTTTTGCCCCAAAACTACTTGAACATAGTTGCCATCGACACTGTTCTTCTTGTTGAGAGATTTTTTATGAGCTTTGGAGCATTGATTTTTAGTTTTTATGTAGGAGTTATGGTCTCGACAAGTTGACTGTTATCACCTATTTTGTACAAATGGTTGAAACCTTATTGAGCCGCCAGTGTTGGAACACATCAGTGTTCACTTCCAGAGTATCTGGGTTTCAGATATTTGGGTCTAGCCAGTTTTGTTTTTGAGTCGACATGACCATGGCCCCATGGGGGTTTGTATCAAAGTGTGCTAGTAGGGTCTGAGTGGCTCGGTTCCCCATGACTAGATTAAACAACTAAGGTATTCCAGGGAGTTTTTTCACCGTCAAATTATACTTTGCTTCAGGCGAAATATAATCTCTTGGTTTTTCTCCCGCTTCCTCCAAAGCTGGAATGCCCGATTTTGGAAATTTGGCCATGGGGGGTTATTAGGGTCCAACTATAATGTATAAACCTACCAGACACTATTAGAATAGGTTTTGGTCATGTCCTAAGTCTCTAGGACCCCCAGAAAAAATTTCGAAAAAATTTTACCGGACGCGTCGGAATTGGGGTTTTTAAATTTTTTTTTAATTATTTAAATTTTAATTAAATTTCTCTATAGTTTAAATAGAGAAATTTGAGTCTGTAATATGTCAGTCATCCGGGATCCGATTTCAGTGATTGAAGGCTCCAGACTTAAGCCAAAAATCATTCATGATCCCCGGACCAGCTAACCCTAAGTTTCAGACAATTATTTGGCCTCATAATTAATATTTTCTCAAAAAATAAAAAAATGAGAAATATTAATTAAAATATTCAAAAAATAATAAATTGGAGATAATTTAAATCTCTCCAAAAAAAGGCCAAATTGAATAAAGTAAAAGTCAAAATGACATGGCAAAAGGCATTTATGATGATTGGAATCTTCACCCACCTGATTCAGATCAGTTTCGGAGCACTGGGAGTGATCTACAGTTGAGAAATTCACCCACCTTCATGCAAATTCGTTTTTGTGATTTGGCAATTGATTAATGGGTTGTTGGATTTTGAAATCAATGCATGTGGGGCTCCTTCCTCAAATTATGGGCTCCAAACTCAAGCTTAATGTTGAGTTAAGACTCCAAGCTCGATTTGGTTGGTGTTGACATGGTTTTGATTGGATTAAGATGGAGTTTTTGGCTCTCTTCATGCCAAATTCGAATTAGGGTTTTAGGCTAGTGTTTTGCTATTTAAGAGAAGCCATTTGGGCTTTCTCTTCATGGAGACTTTGATGCAAGATTACTCTGCAAAAATTTGTAACATGCTTTTGGCTTAATATTTTCAATAAAGATTTCGACTTTGGAGGTCCATGAGCTTTCAATCTTTGGTGTGAATTCATCTCTTGTTGAGGTGACATCTTCTCTAAACCCATCTCTTGATTATGCATGGTATTTGATCAATGGCTAGCTTGTGAGGACTATTTTTAGTACAATAGAGTAACCATTTATAATTTAAGTTGGTTATTTATGCATAGTTTATCAAGATCTAAATGGACATGAGTAGTTGGTTATACAAATTGTTGATTTAATCTTGATTTTTCTAGCATTCTAGCATTGTTGATCCCACTTGTTGGTTGAGTGTTTGGGTTTGTGATTAGGTGTTGCTTAAAGTGAAGAGAGGTAAGAGCTCGGTTGCATCAAACCCTTGTTCATCTTCAAGTTTTGGCCTAACACTTTGTGGTTGCAGGATCTACAATAATCTCAAGATCTTTTCATCTTAAGAAGGCTAGGAAGAGCTCTTCTCAGGTTTCTCATCAACCAAAAATTCTATTTTTAAAAACCTTGTCACTAAAGGCTCTCTCTTCAAGCCTTGTCTTTTGCTCCTTGATCTCCTTTTCCCATTGATTTGCTAAGCCTATTCCTCCTTGCCCTAGTTTCATTCTACCTCCTTTAGCCCCACTCTTTTTGCTCTCGTCCCCTCTCCTCATTTGTCTCCTCCCCCTTTCGTTTTGGTCTTCTTTTGCCTTCTCGTCCATCCTAGAAGGGTCATCCTTCTCTTCTCGTCTTAAGCCTTTTAGTGCCTCCTCCCCTTCCTTTTAGTCTCTACCCTTCACCCCATTCGTCCTAGCCATCTTTCTTCTAGTTCTTGTCCTCGTCCACTCCCATTTAAGCCTTAAGTCACATCAAAACAACAAAACAAAGGAGTTAGTAGTAGTTAGTGTTAGATCTCATACTTGGTTATTTGGTAGATGTTTTTTGCATAGTTAGATCTCATTAAAAATAAATCTCATGCATTGAAAAGATAGTCTTAAAATCATATTAGATCTCATTCTTGCACTTGTTAAGTTTGCATTTAGTTTCCCTTTTAAGATAGAAAATTTTTCATAAAATTTTCCTTAAAATTTTTAAGTCTTAGATCTCTTTTCTAGCATATTTAGAGCAACTTTTGTTCGCTGGTCCGTTTTCCCATACAAACTTTTTCGAACAAAATTTTCATGACTTTTATGTTTTAGGCTTTATTTTTCAAGTTTGGACTTGGTAGATTCAAATTCCATTTTGATTTCTGACGTTTAATGGGTGCATGTTGAGTATCTTTTTCAAGCTTGTGTAGGTGCTTTGAAAGAAAGAGATTTGAAAAGCTTTGAAGAAGTAAGATCCAAGCAAAGGATCAAAGAGAAGAAACCACGAAAATGAGCAAAATTTGACATAATTATCCTTTGTAAAAGCAAGCAAAAAATTGCTTCTTTCTTAGATTTTTCCAAGTATCATCTTTCTCAAAGACCTTGCAAGGTTTTAAACCCAAGGCATCTGTAACAATTTAATAAAAAGTTTTCAAGTGGAGGGGTCCTCCACCTTTGGTTCTTCTTCCCCATTTGGGGAAGAGTGTTGGGTCTTGTGGTGTGGTTTAACTTAGTTTATGTTTCCATGCTCTTAGATTAGTTTCTATTTCGCTAAGTAATTCGGTTATTTATCTTCCATATTCTACTTACCCCCATGCTTTCCCGAGTAGGGTCTTGAACCTGAAAGAGATTCTTGGGTAGTTTAGAGTTATCTTTGTTTATTATTATCTTGTTTCTCTTCCAATCCTTGACCAGAGAATAGCTAACTTTGGGATCGTATCCCAAAGGCCACATAGTTTTGTGGTAGCTTCTCGCTCCCCCATCAACTTCTTGTGGACATCCAGCTAGCTGGAAGGTTTCCAGGATTGGTGGCTTCTAGTGGTTGATCTTGTTCGGAGATCAATCCCACCTAGTAGATTAAAGTTTGTGTGGTAGAACACTAGATTCATTTATCTCGCAAGCATTATTGTCAGTGGAAATTTATATCTTGTCGATCAATATTATTGTTCAAATCTGTTTCAAGTTAAATATACTGCTGTTACAATTTTTGCTTCTTAAAATAAACCAAAGTCTCTTGAACTTGGCCAAATCCAAGTCAAGAGCACCCTCTGTCGGAGGGCATTTTAGTTTCTTGCATTTCCCTGCATTAGGCATTGTTAATCTAGCAAGTCTCTTGAACTGCGGTCATAAGACCGAGTCAAGAGCGCTCTCTGTCGGAGAGTTGAACAAGGTTCTTTTAATAATAAAATTTTCCACTCACACACCCCTAATTAATTTATCTTGGTTTGTCCTACACCCGTATGCTCTGCCAACCGGAAACGGTTGGGCTAGTACTCAGAAAGGTGTAAGACTTGGTAATTACGATCGATAAACTTAATTAAAATTTTTACCCAAAACCTCAACCAAGGAAAAATACTGTTCTTCCCACGAGAGGTGACGCCGGATTCCCACTGTCAGACTCAGGGGCGGTTCAAACATTGGACACCAATCCTTATTGAATCTGGGTGCTTCCGACAGGTCACTTAGGGTTGCCAGTATCTTTCTTGGGTAGGGTTCTACCATCTTTTGATACCTTTGGTCTTAGCCCTAATAATCAAGACAACTAAAACTTTGAAATTTACCAAGATAATTTGCACAACGATCTCACGAACAATTACTATCAAGACTACTTTTCAACATCCCCCAGCACTACATTTGTTATTTTGACTCCATTACCCATTGGATAAGGCACTGGTCCTTTTGTCATTTAATTTTTATCTGTGGATGCTTCTTAATTATCTCAAGTCTTTATATACTGTTTCGTAACGTGTATTGCATCTTATCTTGTGTTTTATTTTCAAGCTTTATATTGTCTCTCATTCCACAAAAAACTCCTAAACAACACCCATCCGCATCACTACATAAGAAAACACTATAACAACAAGAGCCTTAGTGAAACTCTCTTTTAGGGACTACCCCCCTTGGCTTCGTTAGGAGTTTGCCTAAACGGAGGAGCTGGGATTCAGGTGACAGTACCTGGCTCATTGCTTGCCCCCAAGGCCACACCTCTCTCACTTGTAGTGAAGAGACATCTTTCGAAAGATTTCCGCTGCTGGTGTGCATATTGGCGGACAACATTGACCATCAATTTTCCACTCCTAATGCTCATGGTTCTTGGCCTTCCTCTTACCTTATCTCTTCAGCTTCTTCTTCTTCTTCTTATTGTAATAAAACCAGATTTATCGACATTTCTTGTAACATGGTTTTGCATATGAGCATAGCTTGCATCTCCTTGCGGAGATTGCTACCACTATGTAATAGCCAATATTAAATAAAACGTGCACTTCATTACAATTTTGTGATTGTGTTTATTTTTGCAGTTGTGTTTAGTTATTTAGTAGTTGTTATGCACATTAATTTTCATAGATTAGTGGGTGTCCGTTCGAGTCCCACTCAATTCGAATTAGTGATATTAGAGCCTTTTGTTACCTTAGGTCCTGACGCATGCTTCCTCTCACAAGGTTGAGATATAGGAAGCTTAGTCTACAAACATGCAACATGTATGATTATATTCCTTGTTGTTCCAAACAACCTCTTATGGTGGAAGAAGTTGGAGTAGTAGATCCCATCAAATTGTTACTCCAAGAAGCTCTCGACAAGTAGAGGAATGACATGCTTAACTAGTTTTCAACTTTTCTCATTCTACGAGGACTCCCCATTGCCAAGGGTGCCTCTTCTTCAACAAGCCATCCCTTCAAAAGGATAGATGCCATTCAAGGTAACAAGTAAATTTTGACATCCCTCTATTTGAAGGAAAGATAGATGCAAACGCCTTAGAAAAGTAGTGTGATTTGTTATTAAGAATACTTTTCTAGTTAATAGTTTCTTTGATTAGGAGAAAATTTAAATTGCATTTGCTCTTTTGAAAATGCTTCCCCATGTCAAGCATTGTTGGGATGACCATTTTTAGCAAGTCGCCATAGAAGAAAAAGAGGGTAGTAGTCCTCTATTCAAAGACATAGGGCTTACATGGGGAGCTTCATGGATGCCCTCGTGGAGGAATATTTCCCCATGGGAGACTATGCGGACCAATATACCAAATGGTTGCAACTCCACCAGGGTTGGAATCTATTGATGTAGGGACTACATCTACACCTTCCGTACCTTGTTTGCTAAACTGAGTATCAAGGAACCAAAGCAGCATAGAGTTCTCAAATACTACAATGGCCTACAAAGGTCTATCCAGACTAAGATGGAGTTCTTGGACATCCCATCCCTAGGAGTGGCCTAAAGATATGCAGTCAATTGAGGAGAAGTTCTAACACAATGGCAAGAGAGTTTGGTCACGAAAAGAACTACAACAAAAGGAGAAGGATAAGGATGTGTATGCCCAAATTCCAAGATCATAAGTCAAAGCCAAACAAAGACATAGGAAAATGGTGTGACATCCATAGGAGTAAGTGGCCCTCAAGGGAGGAGTATTGCACTCGATAAGTCTTGATTGCCAAGATGTAGACCTTGTCACTTTAACCTCCACATGACCTTGAACTAGAGCTTGCACTAGCATTGGCACAACCCTAGACTAGACAAATTATAGAAGCAAATCCATATGTTGCTATTGCTACTGCACGAGTACAACTAAAGGAGCTAGAGGAGACAAATCACCTCTTCCACAAAAAAATGTGGGTGAAGGGTACAACTTTGCATTTCATTGTTCATTTTGGAAGCTAGACGGATTTAAATCTTTGTAGATGTGGTGAAAAGATTAAAGCTACCAACGATGCCTCACCCTACACCCTACGTAGTTAGTTATTTAATATGGATCTGAAGATACACATTAGTCAATAGTGCCTCTTGTCATACCCTATCAAGCCTTTCTACGACAAAGTACTATTTGATGTGCCCCCTTGCTCCGTGAAGTCTATGATGCTTTGCTTGGCCACCCTTACCTTTGGAATTGACAATTGTTGCTACTTCTTCCTCCTCTACTTCTAATCTATAACCGAGGATAAATAGTTTGTTCTCCTTTTGTTATGTACTTGTACTTTTCTACTAGTTGGTATCTTTATCATTATCTTTATCCTTCTAGTTTTTAGTAGTAGCCTTGGCACTCCCACAAATTGTTGTTACTAGTTGTATATTTGAGTCCCATTGATATACTTTTTTGGTCATTTTGTGGACCTCAATAAAGTATCTTATCTTATGTATGTTTTTTCCTTCCAAATCAACATTGCTTTCTGTCTATAAATTTCAGCGTCCTCATTGTTGTACACAACAAGAATGCAAATACTCACATACAATAATAGAAACCCAAGAGGGAGAGCAAGAACGCAAGTAGAAGGGAGATTGTTGCAATGTACACTTGTTGTACACTGATTTGTATTAGCTGTCTCTAATTTTATTCATGTCCAACAAGTGACCCCAAAAGTAGGTCAGTGGGTCTAAAGTAGTACATCATGTGTAAATACCTCGTGGGAGTGTGAAAGCAACTCCTAGATCAATAGTAAAAGCAAAAAAGACAAAAAAACTAAGTATCTAGCTAAAAGCTAAATATCTAGCCAAGATAAGATAATTTTATTAATGTCTAGCAAGTGACCACAAATAGGTCAATGGGATTGCTAAATACAATAGTGTCAATACACAGTGGGAGCACAAAGGCCACTCCTATAAAAACAAACAGCAGATTTAGTCTAAAATCTAAAATTTCATAGCTAGTGGTGAACATGCTACTGGGAAATCTAGAATGATGCATAGACTAATAAGGGCCCAAATCCAAAGACTAAAAACTCCATGGAGGGATGCCTTGGAGGGGGCAAGGCGGGGGAGGGGGTGGGTGTGTGTGTAGGGGGAGCCTTAGGGCCCTCTTGACCTGTCATCGTAGGAGGAAACATCGCATTGTAAGTCATCCTCTATAAAAGTATCACTCCTAGCATCTGATTTCAAAGAGGAAAAGTTCGTGATGGAAAGTTGTTTAGAGGAATTAGTCCCCTGCATGTCACTTTGTCTCAAGGGGGGAGACTGCTGTTGCTGTTTGGAAGTGGAGGTATATCTGCCGAAGGCCAAGCCCTATCTCGAGTTTAACTAGGTAATCCTGCACAGTTGTTGCTGATGGGGGTAGGAGGTCCCCTTGGATCTCCTAGATAAAGGGATTTGGAGGTCCCTTTATGCATTTGATGAATAATGTACTATGTCCTTATCTAGATTAATTTGTAATAGTGTAATTGTGTAACGTACCTTGAATACCCACATCAAAAGTAGGGTTTATACTTTGTTGGTCTAAGCAATTTTCAACAATATAAGACAATTTCACCATGAAATCCTTCCACTTAAATACTATCATAGAGTTTGACATTATTTTAGTTCTAAAATCAATCTCTATTTGAGAACTCATTACTCCACACAAGTAAAGTTTCAAAGCTAGGTAAGATAGATAAGATAAGATAATTTTATTAATGTCCGACTAATGACCACAAAAGTAGGTCAATGGGACTGCCGAGTACAATGATGTCGAAACAAAGCAGGAGTACCAAAAGGTCTCCTATAAAAGGCAATACGCAGAAAATAAAGTAAAGTAGAGAAGAGAAGAGAGGAGAAATCTATGCCGAGGCATGAAAAGCCCTTGACTATATATCTTAGGAGATGATTTTCAAACATTGCAAGACTATATATCAAAATGCACAACATGACACATCTCCCAAGCTGATGACAATATATATTGATGGCATTACCAATCCATCATAAGTTCATAACTATAATCATTGATTTCACAAATTAAATACTTATCTGCAGTTCATCAAATCATCCTAGTTCAACAATCTCATATAATCTCCTAGACAGGGGCTTAATCCATTTTAAGGATGACAGTTCTAGGAATTAGGGTCTGATGTCTTCAAACTCATGCATTTCATATCATATGCATTCAACTAAGATTCAACATTCATCAAAATGTTCATAATCCTAAGAGATTAACTCATTACTCAACATGCTTGACTCCTCATTCAGATATGCACAGCACAAAATACCATAAGACCTTTATATGATAAGCATGTAAGGCCCTTTGACACTATGTCAATGAAGGCAATACAAATAGCCAAGTCTAGCTATCTCTTCTAATGACTTTACCTTATAGTTCCTTACAAGTATATCATCACTCAACTCCTTGAGTTAAGATTACTATTCATTCCCTCCAAGTTTTTCTTTATTATAATAACTAAGGATCCATTCCCATTTCCAGCATCTATAACAAAAATAACCAACATATAATTTTAGAGGATTGCTGCTCCATTTTACATTATAGTATCTATTTAGTGGCTTGACACATGCATTGTCCTTGCATTTAATTAAGCATGTCTACATGTAGTAAGGGTATGAAGTGCTTCTTCAATGCCTTAGTTACTAGCACTTATATAATATTTAGATTCATAAACAAAGTGAAATCATTTAATACATAGTGCAATACCTATTACAATATGTGTATCCAATTTCCACAAACATGTTACAATCAACTTATGGAAACAAGCAATTGGTTGAGGCATTTTATCAAACATGTTGCATGCACTCTCTTGCAGATGGCTTCGGCATTTAATAATACAAGTATACTTATTTAGCTTAGAGAGAATCAGATTGAATTCACATTTAGGCCTGAGATTAACACTCAGTTTCTTCAGCACATTAATAATCTAATCACTCTCAAGAAAAGGTTAGCATCCATTGCCATTAATAGCTACATAGGAAAATCTGCTACAGCTCTGATAAACAGCGGATATCTCTTAAAATATTATCCAGGGTCTTGAGATATGAGTTTTTCCAAAAATATTTCTAGAGTTTCTGTACCAAAAATCATGCCTACCCACATCATGGATTGTGAGAAAAAGGTGAATCTGTAAAGGGCTATCTGCACATTCTTGAATTTGACAAATTCTAACACTGCTCTGGTAAACAATGAATATCTCCACAATTTTGAGCTGGGAATTTGAGGTTTGGTGGGTGTTTCTACCCCGATAGAAAGCTTTCCTGTACCAAAAATCATGTTGACCCAGATCACAAATTGTGAGATACAAACAAATCATTATAAGCCTATCTTCACATGCATGCCCAAAATCACATAAAAATTCATTGAAGCATTTAAGCAAACACTTGGCATGAAACCTCGAGCTACAGCCATTTACTCATTAACACCTATAGAACTTTCATAGCATTTTCTCATAATCCATCATGAAATCACATTAATCATCATAAAAGAAATATTTCATAACCAAGGAGAGAAGAGAATGAACTTAATTTTTCAAAAGCTGAGTTCCAAGGCAACTTATTGGGTGTGAGCAATTTTCCTCTCAACCATAGGCTATCTATCCTCTATGGATGCCACCCCCTTCTTGTGCTATGAGACCACCGGAGTGAAGAAGACAAGTTCAGTACTCTTCAATCACTCTTCCCCTTTACAAAAGCTTCCAATATCAACCAATAAGGCCATTGCTGAGTTTTTGAATCGATATTTCAGTCAAACCACCTTTGGGACTCTACTATGCCATACAACCCAGGAAGGCACTCCATTCTTTACTCTCCATTACCTTAGGAATACTCTTCCTCTCCATGCTCTTCAGTGTGTGTAGCAAAAGCCCAATCACTGTCTACTTTCAGATTTGATCTCAAGCAGAGTTTTGCTTCTTGGGCAACAAATTTTTTATCCTTCCAAAAAGGCCAGCAATATACAGGTATTTGAGAGGATGTCTTCCTACTCAATCTTGGTCCCTTTTGTCACACTACAGTCCCTTTTCCATACCTCCCTGGTCTCCCTTACCTTTACCCTCTGGTGGACTCAGTCCCGTAGGTGCTCTTTCTCAGTCAGTTAGCCTTGGCATTTTTATTAATATTCAAAGATAATATTTACAAGCTTTCAAAATTACCATGGCAAATCGATTTGATGGTATGTAGAAAGCAAATAATGAAAAATGGTTGTTTTACATCACTTACAACATATACAAAATCAGATCCAAGAGATCCAAAGGGTTGAAACTAGGATATTACAAATTGGACGATATTTCAATCTTTAGCTCTACTTGGGAAGAGCACATATCACATTTGATGCAGTTGTTAGAGACACTAAAGGAACGTAAGTTGTTGTCAAACCCAAAAAATATGTGAGTTTGCCTATGTTACCAACTGAGTTGCACACAGTTGGACTTTCAAGTGAGCCGCCAAAGTTTGCACAAGTACTTGTGCATAATTCAGAGTTCAGAAGTTCAATCAGGCCTCCTAAGGCCCTTTTTTCTTTCTTCTACATGTTCATATCTCTTGGGGATATTGTAATAAAATGTTGCTAGCATGATGAATAATGTAATAGACTTGGCTTCCTAGGACTTAGTTAGCAATCCAGGTATTCCAAGGTGTTTTTTCCTTGTTAATTATACTTTGCTTTTCAGCGAGGTATAATTTTCGAGCTTTTCACCTGCTCCTCCAAAGCTGAAATGCTCGTCTTGGTTGTTAGGCCTTGTGAGGTTATTAAAGTCTGTGTCAATGTATATTACCATGCTAGGCATTGTTTTAGAGTCTTATGAATATGTACTAGGCTCCCCTAGTTTTTTTTTTTGTTGAAAAAATTAAATTTTCCTGTAAAACAGAATTTTTAATGTTTTTAAAGAAAAAATTTAAAAAGTCATAAAAAGTGGTTAAGGGTTGGAATTTTACATGGTGGTGCTCGTTTGCTAACTCAGAGCACCCACTTAACCCCTAAACCCACTTTTGAGAGAAAAATTTCAATTATTTCTGATGAAAATTGAATTTCTCTCGAAAAAGCCAAAAAAGACATTTAATTGGCAAAAAAGACAAAAAGACATTTCCTAAATAAATGGAAACATGTCGGGAGCATGTCTGGAGTGGTCACAAGTTAACTGGCAATCTTTCCTATGATCTCTCAAGCTCTGATTTAGTGGTTTCAATCAAGATCTAGCAAGGTCGAGTTTCATCCTCAATAAGAGGGGTGCATTTCTCCAAGCTTGGGCGACTTTGTGACATGGCAGTCATCTATTTGGTTGTGAAAATCTCAAGGTAGGGATTCACCTACCTCTTGAGAGGTGGCGCATCCCTCAAGGAGTTCAACTCATCTTCACTCAAGCCAACTCAACAATCAGCCCCAGCTAACTCTTCAATCAAGGAATGTGCCCTCTCTCTTGGGAATTGCGCCTCCACTCTCTAGCATTCTATAAAAGCAGGAGCTCCCTCTCATTTTCTCTAGTTGGAGATTGAGAGTCGAAGCTCTGCCATTGTATTACTTTGTTTATTTTTCTAAGAATAGACTTTGGAGGTCAAGTTTGTGTGTTGCCTTTCTTGTGTGGATGGATGGTCGTTGTGCATGACAAAGGTGATTTGTAGTGAGCTGCTCATATATTTCCTAATCGATATTGGCTTACTGTAAGGATTATTATTGATTTTGTAAGCTAGATTAGATAGTTTGTTTACTCATCTAATCTTGTAGCCATATATGTTTAGAGATCTAGTTTTGACATGCATCATTTGTTTATATGTATTTTGCTTTGATTTCTTACATCTATGCATCTAATGTTTTGTGTGTGAGTTGAAGTAGGCTGCAAGTACTCTTTTGGTTGGAGGATAGGAGAACTTGCTTGTCTATTTTATTGTCCTAACTTCTTTGGTTGCAGATCTAGTCTCGTGGCATCCCACAAGCGTACTTTGAAGTCTCGATTTCTCGCTTCAAAGCTTCCTCTTTCTCCTTCTCTTCATTTACGCTATTTTCTGGTTTTGGTTACTTTTATGAGTAATTACAGATCTATTTTATAAATCCTATTCATAAGTAGATTTATCATTTGCTCTTATTTTCATTTAGAAACTAGATTAAAAGTTCAAGTTTATCTTACGAATCCTAGATCTAAATGTTCTAAGCTTTTCAATCAAGTTAGTAGTATTTGCATATCAAAAGGCTTGATTTGTTTAGTTTAGCAGTTGATCTCATTTTATATCTAGCATTTAAGTGCCTCAAATTTGCTTGACTTTTCCAAAAGCAAGCAAAATATCCTGAGGAGAGTAGCTTTTTAGCTCACTTTCCTTAGTTATTTTATCACTTTTTAGCTGTCTTCCACTTAAAAAAAATTTGAGTATATTTCTAGGCTTTTCCCAAAGCACTCTTAAAGTGTTTTGGGGCATGTTTAACTAATGAAAGCTTGCTATTCTGCATACTCTTGCAATCAGGTAAAGAGGCACTCTGGTCATTTTTCCAATATTAGGAGCATCAGGGACATTCTAGACACCTCCCTATAAATTCTATAAATTTTCCAAACCATTGTAAGCTGTCTAGATCATCAAATTATAAAGGACCAGCGACATTCCTTGAAGCAAAAGTGACTGTTTTAAGTAATAAAGCAAAAGCAAGTAGGCTACCTAGTGCCTGCACCCCATCCCCCCTGGGGGATCTGTGTGGACTCCTGTTGTGGCGTGAATTTTGATTGTTTTCAGTTCTAGTTTAGATTTACTTTATTAGCAGTAGATTAAAACACTAAAACACACAAGAACATAAAGTATTTTGCTTATTTCATTTTGTGATTTGCTTTGTTTACAATTTTCTAAAATAAACCCCCACGCCTTCCCGAAGTACTGCACCAGTTGAAAGGGCTTGCCCGAATAAGTGGTGCGTGGAAAAGAGATTCACGGGTTTAGTTAGTTTAAACAACTCATTCTAAAAAAGCTTATAAAATTAACCAAGGCTCCATTCCTCGTATGCTTTGGACCTTTGTGGCTTAGTCCGACCAGTTGGTCAACCTAGAAAGGGATTGGAGTGACTAGATTAATAGTGAAACCCATTTAAGACTTTTCCTTGAGAATTCAGGAGGTCGCAGTAAGAGCTTGCTACAGAGTCAGGAGGCTGCTCAAAGCAGACTAATGTCTGCCTTTCTGGACGCTTGGCATAGCTGCTTCTGTGCTCAATTCAAGGGGATAAGTTCTTGGTGGGCCAGACCAAGAATAAACCCACTAATCACCAAAACCATAATAATAAAATTTACCAAGAACAACTTGTAACACATTTAATTTTACAACATTTTACTTTAGTATTGGCACTGGTCCTATTTTGAATATCTTTGGATGTTAAATGTCAATGTTGATGATGATAATGGATTATGAATGCTGTTAAGATTAGAGTTGCGTTGTTCTTGTGTTTTTTCCAATTGCTAGATTTTAGCTTTTCTTTTGTAGAGTAAAAGCCTTAGATTTTTTTATAGGGACCACCCCCCTTTGCTTCGCTAGGAGTAAGCCTAGACAGAGGAGTCGAGTTTTCAGGTGACAACACTTGACTTTGACTTGCCCCCAAGGACACACCAAGCGGCTTGAAGATTTCTACCGTGTTCCCCCCCAGGTGTGTATTAGGCAGCAACAACCTACAATCCTTGGTGTACTTAGGGTATGTGATTGGTGGAGAACTCAAGATTGATCTTGCGAAGATGGATGCTATCATCAAATGGTTGACTCTACCAATCTTACAAATGTGTGGAGCTTTCTGGGAGTTGTCTAGTACCTACACAAGTTCATAACTTCTTTTTTGATTGTACCTGCATGTTATAGTGGCTAGTGGCAAGAGTTTCCAATGGGGAGAGACTTGATAGAAGGAATTTGAAGAACTCAAGTAAAATCAGTTAAGCTCTAGTTTTAGCACTTCCTAATTTTGAAGTAGAGACCAATGCAAGTGGGTATGCTATGGGAGTAGTTCTTTTGTATGGAGGTAGACCAATTTATTATCATTTTGGATTGTTTCATGGTGCAATTATGATCTACCCCACCCATGACAATGATATATATGCCTTAGTGCGAGCAATTAAGAAGTCAAAGCACTATTTGATGGGCAAAGAATCCATCATCCACATTGACCAATAGATGCAAGCCCAGAGTAAGCTACGACAAGCAAGGCACTACGTATGGATGGGATTTTTGCAACAAATTCATATAGTCATCAAGAATAAGAACAACATTGACAAGTTTGTAGATGTGCTGCTAGTTAGAACAAGTAGAATGGATCAACAAGAACTCTAGCAGGTTAGATTGATAGAGAAACTTCTAGGCAAAGCAAAGTGGTACTCCAAGGAGAAAGTTGTGGAACATTTTCCTCATCACCTTTAGAAGTAAAAGTTTTTGAGGACTAGAAGCCTCCCAAAATGAGGGGTATGATCTGAAATGGATCATTATATATCTCATCATCATCCTAGTCATTTAGTGTGGAAAAACATAATCGAGGACTTGTCAGGCCCAATTTAGGGGTTGATCATGATTTGGTGATTTGAGATTTTGAAACTTTGAAAGCTCGTTTTGGGCACTAAATGATCATATTTGAAGTCAAAACTACTTGTTGAGAGATTTCCAATGGTCCAAAGAACACTTCAATAAGAGATCGTATGAAGGAGTTATGCCTTTGACAAATTGACCTATACTTTGACCACCACGGTTCCAAGTGGATGCCACGTTATCTCCCATTATTCATATTTGGAGCTAGCCATGTGAGGACTGCCAAGAAGATTCAAGAGGGTTCAAAACCCTAAGCCTAATTAGGACTTGGGGCATGCAAAGACCCTAAACCTAAGCCTAACCCTAATGTCTATGAAGACATGTTAAAAACTAAGCCCCAAGGGAATGAAGGGGTTTTGTTCCTATGGTTATTAGTCATTGTTCCATAGGTGAACAAAGCAGAGTGGGACATCAAAGTAAAGCAAAGGAAGCGATCCTATAGTTGTTAGTATTTATACTTAAGAGCAATTATGTTAGACTTTCATTCTATTAATCATATCACATCATAATAATTGCATGCATAAGGATCACTGAAAGAAATACATTAAACAATAGACACAAAGATATATCATGGGAAAACACTTTCAAGGGAAAAACCCAATAGAACTTCTTCAGTATAGATTTGTCAACCAAGTACAATGTCAAAATATTACTAGGAGCTAAAGCTATCTTACAGAAATATAGACAAACTCTAGACAAACCCTAGATCCAAAGATAGAAGTCTTCCAACAATAGCGAACCCAAAAAGTCTTCTACAACCCATAACCAATCTTCTTCTAGCTGGAGCGAACTTCTTCCTTGTGCCAAAGCGAACTTGCTTGATTGCTCAAATGAGGAGGGGTGACCCCTCTATTTATACTTGTTTTTTGACTGCCTTTTTCACTGCGGGGCCGACTTGTCTGTCTTCACTGGGCGGACTTGTCTTTTTGAAAGGATAAAATACAATATCATTTTATTTCTTAAGTCGATATTCCAAATAAGTTTTAGCATTATTCTTTTAGGGTTTTGACTTGATAAGAATATCTTCTGAAGCTACATAATACATCAACACTCCCTGTTAGCAAGGAAGGTATTCTTCTAACATAATCTTCAACACCGCTTCTGCTGACTTGTACTTGACCATTTACTTGTTGACCTTTCGCGAATCTATCCATCACTAGAAGTTTTGTACGAGCAAGCCCTTTAATGATTAATCACATCATGCATTCAGAATCTCAGCATAGCATCTCACTAGTGGGTGCAGCGTCATTGTCCTTTCGGACCTTATGGGTCTCGACGTCCTTTCAGACCTTATGTCATTATGCAACTTCACCTAGCTCACACAGAATCTAGGCAACTAGTCCGTGAATGACTACCTGCTGCTGCCACACTTAGTGCGCTACTGCCTCCTAAAATCGCATATGTAACTCATCACTCCCTCTCACGAGAGAAGTCCATTTGGACCACTCCAAGCTTGTCCCTGAAGTATTCAAACTTTACCCTTGACAGAGGCTTGGTCAACACATCGACTATCTGCTCGTCTGTCAAAACATATTGGAGCTTCACAGCTCCCTTCTGTACCATGTCACGAATGTAATGGTACCTGATCTCTACGTGCTTGGACTTGCCATGAAACACAGGATTCTATGACAACTTTATGCAACTTTGGTTGTCACAAAAGATACAAGTCACCTCTAACTCGAGATCAAACAACCCTACAAGCAACTTTTGAAGCCACACAGCTTCGCTACTGGATGAACATGCTGCAGTATACTCTTCCTCGACTGTACTAAGTGCCACACTAGTCTGCTTCCTGCTAAGCCACGAAATCATAGCTGACCCTAGACTAAAGCGACAACCTAATGTACTCTTCCGGTCTGCAACTCCACCGACCCAATCTAAATCAGCATAGCCATGCAGTCTTATCTCACAATCTGAAACATATCTGAGTCCATAATCCACTGTACCTTTGCTGCAACCTAGTGAACACGTCTCATCTCAACCATATACTGACTCAATGTGTTCACCGCAAAGCATATATCTAGCCTCGTGTTCGTTAAATACATCAACGAACCAATCATTTGTCTATACATGGTGGCATCCATTGTCTCTGATGAAGTATCACTCAATAACTTCATGTTTGTCACCATCGGTGTAGGCATGGCTTTATAATCCATCGCTCCAAACCTCTTTAGGATTTCCACAGCATGTTTTCCTTGGTTAAGGAAAATCTCATTCGGTTTCTACCATACCTCTAGACCCAAGAAATAGTGCATCATACCCAGGTCTTTCATCTCAAACTCTGCAGCAAGCTTCCTCTTACTTTCAGTGATGAGCTTCTCGTTTCCTGTTAGAAACAGGTCATCCACATATAACAGTAGTATCACTAGTCCATCATTCACAACCTCGTAGTAAAGGTTGGAATCTGCTTTACTCTTGGTAAATCCCAAGTTCATCAGAAAGTTGTCAATTCTGCCGTACCATGCTCTGGGTGCTTGCTTCAATCCATACAAGGCCTTCTTTAATATGCACACATGTGTTTGCCTGTCATGTGTCTCGAATCCTTGTGGATGTTCCATATACACTTCCTCTTGCACTGCACCATTCAGAAAAGTTGTCTTCGTGTCCATCTGGTGTACCTTCCATTCCATTTTTGCAGCTATAGCAAGTATAGCTCTAATCGAAGTGCATCTTGCTACTAGAGAAAAATTCTCCTCGTAATCTATTCCTTCTTTTTGGGAGAAGCCACATGCCACAAATCTTGCCTTATACTTCTCGATACTGCCATCTACTGAATGCTTCGTCTTGAAGATCCACTTCGAAGATACCACTGTCTTATCTTTCGGTCTCGGCACCACATCCCAAACATCATTCTTTATAATGGACTGGTATTCTTCAATCATGGCATCTGTCCATACTTTCTTCTCTGCAGCCTCTTCATAACAAGTGGGCTCTTCTTCAATGATATCACATAACAATGCCACATAGCTGGAATATGGTCTTGGTTTCTTGCTTTCTCTGAAAGTTCCATGTGTAGAACCATACTTCTCAACATCTTGAATAATCTTAGGAGCCCAAGCTGGTCTTCTCTTATGTGTAATCATCTCTAGAGGTGGATCTATAGGTCTTTGTAGTTCTTTCATGTCATGATCCTTCGGTACAAACTCTTCTGGCATAACATCATCATTTCTACTTGTCTCTGTAACTCTAGGAGCTTCAGGCTCCTCATCATGGACCTCATCTAAATGATTTTGTTTGGATTTGTTGAAAGTTGCATCTTCATCGAAGGTAACATCTCTGCTAATCTCAATTTGTTTGTAACCAATGATGTAGACTCTGTATGCCTTCGATGTCTCACTATATCCAACAAATATACCCTTCTTTCCTGAAGGATCCAACTTCGGTCTTTTCTCCTTTGGAACATTCACATACACTAGACAACCAAATATCTTCACGTAGCTGACCTTTGGCTTTTCTCCTATAAATATTTCTTCGGGTGTCTTGTTCCCAAGTGCACTGTGAGCATTTCTATTATGTACATATACAGCAGCCCTGGTTGCTTCTGCCCACAAATGCATCAGTAAGTCTTGATCATGAATCATAGCCTTCACTACTTCCATTATCGTTCGGTTCTTTCTTTTTGCTACACCATTCTGTTGTGGATTATAGGAAGTAGTGAGCTCCCTCTTAATCCTAGCTTCTCTGCAGAAATCTTTGAAGTCATTTGATGTAAACTCTCCTCCATTATTTGACCTCAAGATCTTTATCTTTCTTTCAGAAAGATTTTCTACAAGAGCCTTGAATTCTTTGAACTTGCCAAACACTTCACTTTTTGCTTTTAAGAAATAAATCCAAGTTTTACGAGAATAATCATCAATAAAAGAAACATAGTATACATACGCGCTTAATGAAGTAGTTGACATTGGTCCACATATGTCTGAATGTACGATGTCCAAGATTCCTTTGGCTTTGCTGTCACTGCTTGGAAATGGGTTCTTCACATTCTTTCCTTGTGCACATCCTTTGCAAACACCATCATGATCTATCTGGATCTCTGGAAAACCTGTTACCACCTTGCTCACGATCGGAAATGCTTTGTAATTCAAATGAGCAAGTCTTCTATGCCATAGCTCACTTGGGTTCACGGTACTATGTGCTATAGCTGAATCTGAGTGCCCCTTCAACTTGTATAGTCCTTCTTCAATACCGATCACAACTGCATGATCAATGGTCTTTCCTTTTGGCCACATGAGAACTTCTCCATCCACAAAGGCAACTTTGAATCCTTTCTTATCCAATGTTGAAATGGATAGAAGATTCTTCTTCACACTAGGTACATATAACACATCCTTCATCTTCATAGGCTTTCTGGCATCCAAGCTGTAGGAGGTTTCTCCTACTTCTTTAATAGGATACTGATAATCTATGTCACAGGGTTCGCTGGATTTTAACCACGAGGTTCAAAATTCGGCGAACCTTAAAAAAAAATTTGAGTTCGTTGGAATTCGAGGGCTAGTTCGACTTCGAATTCGTCTGCTACTCGTCGTGAGTCGTACTGATGTGAACCCTGCTGCTTCCCATCGCCAATCTCATAGCCGCGAACTCTGACGTCAGTCTTGAACCCCGTTACCCCCGCCGCTGCTCAACGCCAGCTTTACCGCTGCAAACCATGCCGCTACTCGTCGTCAATCTTCAAACCTTGCTATCAGTTACTCACCCTACCGTCAATCTTACTCACCCGTGAACTCTGCTACCCAGTCGCGACTCGCCATGAGTCTTAAATTGTCGGTGCTCTCGATTTCCACAAACTAGGTATTGTTGGTTGATGAGAGGGTTTATTACTTGAGATTTTTATCACTGGGGTATTTTAGATATAGGGCAAGTTAATTGGGGGTTATTTTTAAATTTAATAATGCCATTGGTTTATGTTTATTTATCATAAACCCTGCTATTAGTAATTAATATGTTTATATATCATGATTTTTACTCATATTTGTTTATTTATGTTGATTTTTAATATATTATGTTATTATTCATTTTAAAGTTTATATATTTTATATTTTGAAAAATTTATATAGACGAGCTCTATTTCGAACCTCATCCCGAACCTCATAAAAAAATTCGAATTCGAACCAAATTTCAAGGTCGTCGAACTCGAATTCGAACCCGAACCATGTGACATAGCTGATAATCATCTCCAAGCTTCACTTTATGAGGTGAATCCTTTTGAATCAAAGTTGTGAGAGAATCCTTGTAACCAGTCATGTGCTTCGAAGCACCACTATCAACAAGCCATGTGTCACTTCCATGAGTGACTGTCCCTATAAGAGCTGATATCAATACATATTCTTCACTTGAATCATCTTCTCTTGTTTTCTTTTGAACAGGTTCATCATCTTCCGCGGTATGAGCATAATGTCTTTTTCCTCTTCTGATTTGATCTTTTATTTGAGGACAATTTCTTGCAATATGTCCCATCTTCTGGCAGCTGTAGCATCTGAAGTTTGAGTAATCCCTTTGAGCCTTTTGAGACTTCTTTGAAGGATGAACTTCTTTTCTGCTCTTTTCTTTCTTTGTGTGTGCGGCTAGTGCTTGATCTTCATCATTACCTAACTTTTCTTCTCTTGCTACCAATTTAGCTTCTTCTTGTGTGCATTCTTCCCATAACCTGCTAAACTTTGTTAGCTTTCTTCTGGAACAGATTCCTTGAATAAATGATTCCCAAGACCTTGGGAAACCATTGAATGTAGTCATCACTAGCTCAACTTCTTCAATTGTATCTCCAATAGCTTCAAGTTGTTCTTTGATTTGAGATACCCTTGTGAAGTAGGATTGGATTGTTTCTGAGTTTTGCATCTTCACATTCTTGAGCTGTGTTCTTAATGTCATCTTCCGGTTGATATTTTTGCCTTCATATAATCAGGTCAAAGCATCAAACATTTGTTTTGGTGTCTTCAAAGATGAGACATGAGGGATCAAGTGATCCTTGATAGAATCTGCAACGATTCTCTTTGCCCTAACCATGTTCTTCTTGTACCTTGCCTTAGCCTCATCTCCCTCTGGTTCTGCAACCTCTTCTTCAAGATACTTTTCCAAGTCATTTTCTTCTAGGATGAGGAGCATCCTATACTTCCATGCTCTGAAGTTATCAGCCCCTTCAAGCTTCTCATCAAGCTTGCTGTTGTTTGTCATCTTGCCAAATTTGGTTCTGGAAACCCTAGCTGGAGGAGGGTCAAAATTGAAAGTTCTTCAATGGAGAACCTGATCCACTGGAGAGATGCGCCCTCCCAATGCGAGTTGAGAAAACCTTCTCCTCACTTAGATCTATGGACAGAACATGCAAAAACTTGATGCCCTAGTTTTCCGATCCTGTAGGGACTAGGTCAAAAATGAAAATTCTTGGATTTGAAAACTACTTGGACAGAAAAGTGCACGCGCCTAGGGTGAGTTGCAAGGTGCTACCTTGCAATCCAATTTGTGGACACTAGAGAGAAATGCCTGAGAATTTGGAAGCCCTAGTTTCAAACTGTCTCAAGTGTCGTAGGTATTTGTCGCAATGCTTTCTTTTAGTCCTACTTTGATACCATGTTAGAATTTTTACTTAAGAGCAATTATGTTAAACTTTCTTTCTATTTATCATATCACATCATAATAATTGCATGCATAAGGATCACTGAAAGAAATACATTCAAAAATAGGCACAGATTTATCTTGGGAAAACCCTTTCACGGGAAAAACCCAGCAGAACTTCTTCAGTATAGATTTGTCAACCAAGTACAATGTCACAGTATTACAAGGAGCTAAAGCTCTCTTACAGAAATATAGACAAACTCTAGACAAACCCTAGAGCCAAAGATAGAAGTCTTCCAACAATAGCGAACCCAGAACCAGTCTTCTTCTAGCTGGAGCGAACTTCTTCCTTGTGCTGGCACGAACTTGCTTGATTGCTCAAATGAGGAGGGCGACCCCTCTATTTATACTTGTTTTCTAACTGCTTTTTTCACTGCAGGGCTGACTTGTCTATCTTCACTGGGCTGACTTGTCTTTTTGAAAGGATAAAATACAATATCTTTTTATTTCTTGAGCCGATATTCCAAATAAGTTTTAGCATTATTCTTTTAGGGTTTTGACTTGAGAAGGATATCTTCCGAAGCTACATAATACATCAACAATAGTGGCCTTTTCAAGCCACAATCCCCATCTACTGCATAGTGAGTGATTATCTTGCTTTGTAATTTGCACTTTAAATTTGAGAATAAAAGATCAAGGCACAACCTTTATTTTTTGCTGGGGTTTCCCCATATCGGGTTTCTTCAGTGTAAATCGTGTGTTTAATGTGTTAGTTGTGTGTTGTTTTTACTACTATAGCTTTTCTCTTGTTCCCTCAGTGAATTTCCATATTGAAAGCAGTATGCTTCTACTATTACATCTTAATCATTAAAATTAGCTGTGCAGTAAAGGATAACCACATTCAACAGAGCCATGACTACATCCCTGAACCTTTCTGTTCAAGGAGTAGAGATGGGAAATTGGAATACTCCTTGTCTCAGTGAAGTAGTATCACAGTGATTTGAGTCATCTTCTAACTGTTTAGCTTTGATAATGAACCAAATCTTTTCTTTGTTATACAGCTGAAAGAGTTTACTGGCTGCACATATGGAGAGTATTTATTTCTCACCAACACAGATCTGATCTGCAGAGTTATAAACTGACAGAGTAAACCCATAGTTGCTTTTTTCCCACACTACCACATTCAACAGAGCCATGGATAAACCCTTGAGCTTTTCTGCTCAGGAGTAGAGATGGGAAAGTGGAATACTTGTCTTAGTGAAACAGTTATGACAGTAGTTGGAGTCATTTCTTAACTTATTGTTTACCTCTGTAGATGAAAGTCTGCTTTCTGTATCCAATTTCAGATGTGCTTTACATCTTAGGGGAGCAAATTCTTTAATAAAATTATAAATCACATCAAAGATTTGAAACATGAGTATAGATGAAACAGGCAAGATATTGGAAATACACAATCAGAAATTGCCAGTTTGTTGCCTACCTGGACATGCTAAAGAAGCATTTTAGATAAATAAATTGGAAGAACTAGGACTTGTATTTAGCAGCAACTTTGAGCATTATAAAAGCCGTGTTTTCATCTTTGTCAGAATTTCTAAGTTCTAGCATTTTTGTGGGTTCTGTTTTCACCTATTTTGTACAAATTGCTGAATTTCTCATGAGCCGCCAGTTTCATGAACATGATTCATGTTCATCATCAATGTTCAGAAGTTCAGAAGTCATTTTCAGGGCAATTTTGCCCCATTTGTAATAACTGCATGTTCATACCCCCATGGGGAAATGTAAAAAGTTGGTCTAAACAGGATCCTTTTATAAAAGACTCGGCTATCGGTAGGTTTAGCCATTTGGGGGATACTCTAGAGTGTTTTTTCCTTAGGAATTATGCGCTACTCATTAGTGGCGTATAATCCCTGAGTTTTTCACTCAAACCTCCAAAGCTGGAGTATTTTCCATGATGGTCAAAACCTAAGGTGGTTATTAGAGTCTTGTGTCTAGGATTTTTTACGTGTTAGCCATCTCGATCGAGTCGTATGAACATGCACTAGGTCCCCTAGGAGTTTCGTTGGATTTCGGGAAAAATAATTTTTTCCGTAATTTAGACCATTTTTTAATGGTTTAAATGGAGTTTTTCAAAGTATGATAAAAACCTCATCCGGAGGCGAAATTAGGCGTGGGGAGGCTCGCTTTGACGCTCAGAGTGTCCTCTTTACCCTGACACCCTCATTCTTCAGATTCTGGGCGATTACGTCACTCCTGGAGCATTTTTGGCTAAAGATGTGGCAAACTGGCTTTTAATTGTTAAAAAATCACCAAGTGCACAATATGACAAAACTCAGAAAATGACAAAAATGATTTAAAAAATCATTTTTTAAAGGTTTGAAATTGAATTTCATGAAGAGGTCGAATACATTTGAGTGATAAAAGCATGAATTCAAAAGTCAAATGTTTGAATATTATTTTGGTGAGCGTGGCCTTCTTCACGTGAATGTGGTGGGCGGAATCAAGTTCATGAGTTGAGCATGTGAAGGCTCAAATTATCAAATGTGGTGGGCTACCATTTTATTAAACACATGAACCAAAACTTTGGACAATATTTGACTTTTATTCATGATGTGTGTGGATCCCTCCCCTCACGTGGACACTCTTCACGCACAGAGCTCACGGGTTCCATGTGGGTGATGTGACATATGTTAAATGGAAGATTGAGTTGTATTAAATGAATTATGAGCACCTCCCTAGGTTTGTGTGATCAACAAAGCTTGGCTCTACTTGAAACTCGAGCTGTCCCTGCATTATCTCGAGCTTGTCTCTCACGTATCCTCCTTTAGCTCACGTCAATCCTAAGTGGGAGATGCCCATTGGCTTGGTGATAATAATCACAAGGGTTGGATGGGAGGTGCCTTGCCATGGTGGAGGCCACCTTCCCATCCACATGTGCTTCAAACTCGAGTTGTGTGTTGGCTCTTCACTCCAAGCCTAGTTTGTGATTGGAATTCGATTCTATTGTGTGCTATTGGCTCCTCTTGAATGCCAATTCGAATTAGGGTAGCCTAGCTCTTGCAATTTGTATAAGTAGAGGCTCTTTGAGCTCTCTTCACATGGATCTTTGGTTGTAGACTTACTCTGTAGAATTTTGTAAAGGCTTTTATGCTCATTATTTGGAATAAGATCAAGACTTTGGAGGTCCATGCGACTTGGTGCTAGTGGTGAATGATTTTTGTGAGGTGAATGCTTTCCATATTTCTCAATTCAAATGCTTATGTATGATCAAATCAATTGGTTTTAGGTCTATTTTTAGAACGTAAAATCTTCCATTTACAGCTGCTAACTTGGTCGATTATGCTATTGTATCAAGATTTCATGAGCAAGAAATATTCGGTTATATTAATGTTGATGAATCTTTATAGGATTGATCTCACTGGGCGTCTTGAGTTGTTTTATTTTGGACAGGATTTGCCATCTTGGAGAAGGGTGTGAGCTCAGATGCATCTAGCTCATCTCCGGGATCACATGTTTGTTTGTTTAACACCGGTTGTCTTTTCAGGATCTGCATAGTTTGGTCCATTTTAGGAAGGAGGCACTAAGAGTTTGGTTTGCTTCGAGTTCCATCCCACAAACTATCTTTAAAACTTGGTCACTTTGGTTCTAAGGGCTCTATTCTTCAAGCCTTCCCATTTTTCTCCTTGACTTCTTTGCCTTGATTTGCTAGCCCATCTTCCTCTCGTTCTAGATCTCTCATTTGCCCTAGCTTTGCCCACCTTTATCGTCTTCTTCCTCCTCCTATCCACTGCCCATTACCTTACTGTTTTTGCAGCCCATTAAGTGACTGTTTTGCAGCCCTTTCACTTGACTGTTCACTGCCCCATTATCAGCTCATTGGCTGCCCTTTCATCTCCCTCTCATTGCTGTCCTTCTCGCCTATTTGCAGCCACTTGCCATCCTTTTAGGCAGCTCTCTCGTCCTCCTTCAAAGCTGCCCTAAACACATAAAAACACAAAGCAGAAAAAACAAAGTTAAAGTTAATAGTTGGGTTGGTTAGTAGTTAGTTTATTTTTCTTTTAGTTTTGTAAACTAGGCATTTAGATCTTGCATCTAGCTTTGTTCTAGTTGCATTTTTAGTCGCATTTCAATTTGTTGGTTTGCACATAGTTTAGATCTTGCACTTGTTTATCAAAAGTTTCCATTCTGCTTGAAGTTGCAAGTAACTCTAGATCTCATCTCTAAAAGAAAAAAATTTGCATTTGAAAAGGTTTTGAGCATATAGGGTAGTGAAACTTTTGTATCTAGTTTAGCTTATTGCATCTTTGTTTTTTTTAAGTTAGTTTTATTTTGGTATTTTGCACTAATACTAATGGGTGCATGAGTTTGTTGGTTCATTGTTTATTATAGGTTGCAAGAAGAGAAAGAGCTTTTTGGGAAAGTGAAGCAAGAGAAGATTGAAACCAAGACCCTTTTTTGGAGATTACCCAGAGTGAAGATTTTGAACCAAGAAAGACAAATAATACAAACACTCTCCTTTGTAAAAAAGCCATTAAGGGCTTCTAAGTTTTGTTTCAATAGTTGTTTTACTTCTCTCAAAAAGACCTTCCAAGGATTTTATTTCCAAAGGCATTTGTAAATCGATTAATAAAAAGGCTAGGTGGGATAAGGCCTCCCACATATTGTTTCTCCTTCCCCATGTGGGGAAGATTGTTTTATGCATGCTTTGGTTAGTTTTGCTTCAAGCTTTCTAGATTAAAGTTTGTTTTCTGTACTTAGATTAACTTTCTTCCAAGTCTTGACTTGAGATAGTAACCTTGGGATTTCATCCCAAATGCCACATAGTTTTGTGGCTACTTCTCTTTCCCCGTTAGCATCCTTGCGGACATCCAGCGAGCTGGAAGGTTTTCGGGACTAGCGGTTCTAGTGGTCACCTTGTTTGGAGGTTGATCCCACCTTGTTGTTTATTTCTTAGTTAGTTGTTAATTTTGGCCTTAGAAAGTGTGCACTAGTTATTTTCTTTCATTACTTGTTTTACTTTAGAAAGTGTGCTTTTATCTTTACGTAAGCTGCTTCTATTCTAATAAAGAACAAAGTCTCTTGAACTTGCAATAACCCAAGTCAAGAGCACTCTCTGTCAGAGAGCATATTAAGTTTGCATTTCCCCTTGCATTAGACATATAGATTAAATAAGTCTCTTGAACCTTGTCATAAGACAAAGTCAAGAGCACTCTCTGTTCAGAGAGTTGAACTGTGTGCTTCAATAATCTTAAAACATTTCAACTCACACCCCCATTAATAATTTACCTTGGTTGCTATCCGACACCCGTATGCTCTGCCAACCTGAAATGGTTGGGCTAGTACTTAGAAAGGTGTTGGATTTGATAAATTTCTATAACATAATAAAATATTTACCCCTGCAACCAATGAACCGGCGTTGCTTTCGATAAATACTTAAAGTGCTATTATGGGAGGTGGAGCCTGAGTGCCGTTGTTCAAACTTCCAGGGTGGTTTAAACATTGGACACTTACCCTCTTGATAACTGGACGGTCTGTCAGATCACCGTGAATAACCACTAAAAGTATACCATTCCGGTCTTTTGCTTACCTTGTTCTTAGCCTAATAATCAAGACCATTAAAACTCTTAATTTACCAAGATAAATTGCAAAACGATCTCACGAACATATCTTTCAAACTCTTGTATCAAGCAACCCAAGCACTCAGGCAAATTTTTGACTCCATAAGGCACTGGTCCTTGACATCATATTTTAATTTGCTTATTATCTATCTGGAGTACTTCTTGTTAATTTTCCATATGTGGGTGACTTGTAATTAAAGTTCTTCAAGTGGTTGTGCATCAAGTTATCTCGTATCTTGCATTGCAACATGGATTGCTCATTTATCTTGTGTTTATTTTCAAATTGCAAAGTTGTGATCTTTTCATCATTTAAAAAACTCCTAAACAACACCCATCCGCATCACCATACATCTTAAAACATTAAAACACATTGAGCCATAGTAAACTCTTTGTAGGGACTACCCCCCTTGGCTTCGTTAGGAGTTAAGCCTAAATGGAGGAGCTGGGATTCAGGTGACAGTACCTGGCTCATTTCTTGCCCCCAACGCCACACCTTCCCCACTTGTAGTGAGGGAACAACTTTCGAAAGATTTCTGCTGTTGGTGTGCATCTCGACGGACAACAGGTTCTAGATCAATATCCCAGCAGTTTTGTTCCCAAAGTTTCCAATTACATACAACCAATTTCTGATTTATTGGACTGTTCATTTTATCTGGAACAAATTCCTTAGCTTCCCAACGTTTGAGTATTTTTCCAGTGTTGTCTTTTTCATCTTTTGGAGATCATGCTTGGATTCCAGTTTCCATGCATTCCTCCAAGTAATCAAAGAGTTCCTTGAAAATTTCTAAAATAATTGCAGATTTGCCTAAGAAGTGATGCATTTTGAAAAGGAAAGGGAAAAAAAGCAAAGTTACAAATATCGTGTCGGCGAATATATCGCCTAGGGTCCAAAAAGAAATTATCGGATTTATCGGCGAAAATGTCGGCAAACATTGGCAATATATCGGCAAACTTAAAAAAATACAAAAATATTAATTTTTTTTCAATTTTCTAAACATCTAAAGCAACAAGAACATCAAATAAACACATTGCCACATGCATATGGAAAGAAAACTGATATATAAGATGTATAAGACATATTGCTAGACATCACACATAAAAAATGAATCGTGTCCTTCATTTTTTTTCAATTTTCTAAACATCTAAAGCAACAAGAACATCAAATAAAGTTTAAACACATTGCCACATGCATATGGAAAGAAAACTGATATATAAGATGCATAAATAATAAGACGTATCGCTAAAGTCTAGACATCACACATCAAAAATTAATCGTGTCCTGGATCTTGAGTCCACGACTCATGAATCACCAAAAAAATACAATCAATGTATCTCATAGAGTCAACTGTCATATGTAATGAAATCAACTAAATAAAGTAAACTATGGATTCCCTCTACCCCTTCTATGGGTAAAGGTAATCGCTCTAGTAATGGCTCTGCCTCTAGAGCTAGAAAGCCCAGGTGCTCGTGGGGGTCGTCGTGGACTATGGCGTCCTCTACCTCTAGAAGTGCCTGGTCTCTGATGTAATATAGAAGAAATAGAAGACTGATAAGGTACTACTACGTCACGCTCATCAAGTCCTCTACCACTACTACTGCTACCACTGCCCCTATATCTGGGTCCCTCTGGCTGAGACGGTGGTCGTGACACTTGTGGCCGTGACAATGGTGGCCGTGAAACCGGTGGCTGTGCAACTGGACAATCTACTGGTGGCTCTACTACTAGTGGCTCCTGTGGTGGCACACTCTCAAAGCCAAACCCCTCATCCTCCCATATCTCACTCTGGGGATCCTGTGTATCATGATCATCCTCTAACCAATCAGGGGCTGCCTCCATAACAAGTTCCTCAATCTCCACTCTCCACGCAGTAGTGGTGTTAATGTCATCCAATGAAATGGCCTCCACATCAGGTTTTTTCTGAAGCTACTTCACCTACAACCTGAGATTGTAGGAGACGTACACTAGATCATTCAGGCGTTGGGTATCCAACCTGTACGAGGACAGTGAATTTATTAAATTAGAATCTAGAATACATAAATTATAATTACCCATGGGACATAAATTACAATAGATAATGAATTTCGAATTTAATTTCAAATTCTCTAACCTGTTGCGCTTCTTGGTGTGTATTTTTTCAAATACACTCCAGTTGCGCTCATAACCAGAAGAGCTGCATGTCTGGCTAAGGATCTGAACAGCAAGACTTTGGAGATGGGGTACTCGTGCACCATAGGTTTCCCACCAATGATCTACAATGAATTGGAGAAAGTTAGAAACATAAGAGAAGACATTGAAAATTTAAAATTTAAAACAAAGAAATAAATAAATTGAATTTTTTTCATTCTTGAAAGTTGAACTTGAAACAAGGTGAAGCTTACTTGGCATTTTGTTCTTCCTGTCCCTGATAGCCATAGCAAACCCAAATGTTCCCATGGCCCTCTTATAGATTTCCAACTCTTTGGAAATCTCTGAACGATCATCTTCACTTGGCACCATCCTCTCGACACATTCCAAGAACCCATCCATTACCTCTCCATCAAACCGGAAGCCACAGGAGTAAGAGAATGCGGGGTTGAGGAATAGCCTTGCAGCATGAATGGGGTGATGAAGTGTGTTGTTCCATCGCTGATCAATCACCGCCCATATTAATTGTTGCTTTGCTTGCCCATCCTCTCCCCTGTCCTCACAATAGGCACGAATGGCCTCTTTGGCCCTATCCATGGCCTCATATAGGTAGCCCATTGCGGGCTTGTCTCCATCAACCAAGCGAAGAACCCTTACCAAAGGTTCATAGATGGCACACACTTCCTTCACCCCATCCCAGAAGCTCTCTTGGTATGACACTAGTCTGGATATGGCAAGTCCCTCCGCTTTAGTGCTAATCGATAAAGCACGCCACTCAGCTAAAAGGAACATAGTCTTCAAGTCCCACTTAGAAGTATGGAGAGACTGAAGAGAGATGAAACAAGTGGCAAAGCGAGTGATGGCGGGACGAACCAACTCCCTGTCATGAGTAAACTGCCTCATCAAGCTAAGCACAAAAGCATGATTGTATATAAATTTGGTGATGCTTCTTGCTGGATCAATGACATCCCTGATAAACTCAATCTTTCCCATATCCTCTAAGATCAAGTCGATACAATGTGCAGCACAAGGGGTACAAAACAAAGAAGGATACATGTCCATAAGCATCCTGCCAGCTGCCACATAATTCGCAGCATTGTCCGTTATAACTTGGACAACATGCTGCGGTCCTACCTCCTGGATGAACCCATCCAACAACTCACATAGTAATGCTGCATCTTTGATATGTGCAGATGCATCCACAGATTTTATAAACATTATGCCCCTGGGACAATGAACCAAGAAATTGAGAAGGGTCCTACCCTTCGTATCGGTCCAACCATCTGACATCACTGTGCATCCCGTGGCCTCCGATGAACCTCGAAGCTCCTCCAACCTAGTAGTGCAATCAACCTTTTCATTATCAAGGAGGGGCCCTCTCAGCTCCTCATAAGTGGGGGGTTTATACCCCGGCCCAACAGTAGCAACGGCATCAAACATAGGATCGTAGAATGGGTTCCGGGTTCCTCGCAAAGTGGAATGGTATATCACTCCATAAAAAGCACCGACTCACAAGTTTGTTTGCTTCCTTTTTCTCATTTATCTTGAACATTGACTTTATACCTGGTTGTGCACCAGGCCCGGATCTCGGAACATAGTAATTAGATGTTGTTGAAGGCATGGCGGAAGATGAGGAAAAGGTCTCACTCCCCATTCCCCCTAAAGTGTGTCCGGCTGTCCCGGATCCTAATGACACTCTCATTCCAAGTTCCTGCCTGAGAGCTTCCCTTTCATCTTTCTTCTTGCCAATACTTTCAATTGCGAGTTTGGCCCTATGAATAATTTCAAGTGTGGAGTTTTTGCAAATATCCACCTCATGCCCTGAAAGTTGTGCAAGGTGGTATTTGAGCCTACTTATCCCCCCCATCATCTCCTTCCCACGCAAATTGCATTTTAGCTTTTGGCGATTTTGTGGATCAAGAGGCTCTGCGTAGTCCCAGAATGGATCCAAAGTCTTCGGCATGTTTGTTGAAACTTGAAACTTTGAACATGCAACATAAAAAAAAACATTTTTCAGAATACTTTTATTGCAAAAAATTGAAAAATAGCAAAACAGAGTTTTATTGATATTAATTAATTAACAAAATAGGGGCACCGGACAGACTCTGATATTAATATTAATTAACAGAATAGGGGCACTGGACAGACTCTGATATTTAACCCCAAAAGACACTTCACATTTGCAAAAGTTTCTGCTAGGAATGTTATTAGGATAGCAAGCTAAATTCAGATTGACACTTGGATTTATCAAATAAAGTCGGTTCTGGTGTAAATCTGCACTGTTTTACTTCAGATCTGCAATTAAGAACTTGCAGATCTGCACTTCAAAAGTTGCATATCTGCAAGTTTTTCCCTCAAAACCAGCGAATAAAAGTTTTGGTTTTGAAGTTTTTAACTTGTTTCTTGAGTCCAACGGCTGTGGAGTTGATTTATGAGAAGAAAATTGATTAAGCAAGAGTGATTCCTGAGGTCACTCAGCTCAGAGAATTGCACAAAAATCCACCTAATTCACAAGTAAAGAAGAAGAAAGTGCAGAGCTGCAAGTTTTTCACTCAAAACCAGCAAATCAAAGTTTCAGTTTTGAGGTTTTTTTTTTTGGTGTCTTGAATCCAGTAGCTGTTGATTTGATTTATGAGAAGAAAAATGATTGGGTGGGAGTGATTCCAGAGGTCACTAAAGTTAAGAGCATTGCACAAAAATCCACCTAATTCACAAGTAAACAAGAAGATTGCCAAAACATTGTTACATTTATTCCAGAATTGTGTGTACAACTTATGAAGATATTAGCTCCAATCTATAAGCACTAAAGGGGATAAAATTATTCTTCTCAAGCACTTACAAAGTTACAATAAGTTCCGGGATAAAATCATGTCGACTCAAGACAATCGACCTCCACTTCTGCTTGACCCATTTGCTTAAAAAACTTAGAGACCATGTTTTCTTCATGAATATCTACGGAGGGTGGCGATAGTTTTGGATCCTTTCACACATTAGGTATCGTTACTATCAAAGTTTATGTGATACCCTAGGATTATTGGAGAAATTTGAAGGAAAATCAAATCAAAGTTATGGACTTACAGTTAAAATCTAAAAATAAATTAGAATAGAAGTATATCAAACTAAAAAAAAAATGTTGAAACAGTCAGCAAGCAAACTAAAAAAAAAAAACAGTGAGCAAGTGGCACATACCTGTTGGAATGCTCAATCGACGGTTCCTCAGCACAGAAGCCACTGCCCACTGCCCACGACTCACTCCAAAGTCCAAGCAGCACAGAAACCCCGACCGGACTCAACACCGACTCAACCCTGGCGGACTCAACCCCGACGGCGTCACGAACTTGTGACTGTCATGGACTCACGAAGAAGAATGTGGCCCTAGCACTTGCGACTGTCACGGACTCACGAACTTGCGACTGCCCACGACTCACTCTTAGGGGGCGACGACTGTCACGGACTCACGAACTCACGAACTTGCGACTGCTCACGGACTCACTCTCGGCGGCGACTTCACACAACACCCGTGCCCTAGCTCTCCCACTCCACACTCTCCGCTCGAACTGACTGCAGCCCAACGAAATTTGACTGAAAAAAAAAAATTTAAAAAAACGTTGTTTTAAGTTCTTTTTGACCTGCGGGAAAGCTTCGACTTGCGATACTTTGTAGAGAAATCGCGATATATCGCCGAAAAAATCGCCCTAAAATATCGCCCCGATTTTTGGCGATAATATCAGCGTGGAGTTTGGATTGCGATATTGCCGATATTTGTAACTTTGAAAAAAAGTAATCACTTTGTCCAAAAGACATATAATGAAGCTTATTTTTATATAAACAGACTGCATATCGCCCTTTATGACGATGGTCTCCCTAGCTCTCCTTGCTCAAGCTTCTAGCTTTTTGGAAGATTGTTGCATTATAGAACTCAGTTGTTTCAGCATATGGCTAGTAACCTGTATTCCAGGCTCCAGATATTTAAAACTGTACAACTTGCCATTGTAAATGGTAACTTAAAGTTACTTGAATTCTAGGTTTTTCAACTATCAGATCATGCTTCCTATTGTATGTGTCATTTCCAAACAACCTAAACTGGGGCTAGGAGGCCTAGGCATTCAGGTCAGATAACCACACCCAATCATAATGAAATTCAAAATAACAAAATGATACAAGAATCAAGAACTTTCATCATTTAACAAAATCTGCCCTACGACACAGATCAGTGATGTTTCATCCACAGCATAAACCAAATCTTTTGATTTTAGTGTTTCCATTATAACATAGATCTCCAACTGTCAGTGAAGTTTGATTCTTAAATATATTGTATCAAAACAGTTTTTCCTATTAATAGAAAACAATGGCGGTACATTGACAGGAGTCGGGCACAGGGTCTAGCACAAATTGATTGCTTCAAGGATTAGACCTGGAATTGATGTCATGTGAAATGTGCCAAACTCTGTCTAGGCTCTAAACTGAGCAACTGCAATTTTGAAATGCTTGTGTGCAAATTGTAACCGGTAACCAAAATATAGGGTGGAAATTCCTGCAAATGACAAATGGAATTGATAGTCTCACTAATGTACTTGATTTTTAACCATGAAAAGAGAACAACTGAAGTTTTCCGTCACAAGGATGTCCTGTGCGGAAATTCAGAATACTCTGAATGCAGCTGCACTGGGGATCTTCTACCTTCACAAGTAGACAACATAGCAAGCCACACACCACACCAACTTCTGAGTTTAACTGCTAGAACAACCAATCTGTATGATCAAACCAGAGGCTGAAACTCCATGGATGAAAGTACTCTTGGATCCAAAGAGCATATAATGTCACTACAACTAACTGGGAGGAGGGGCGTTGCACGTTCCACAGATCAGGTGAAGCGAATTGAAACCCTGAAACCAACAAGCGCATTGTTATTTTGTTCAATTTTTCTTCAAATGATCTTTCTATAAGAAGCAGAATAGGAGCACAATGTTTCACATCCTCAATGCAAAAGAAGAGCACTGCATCCACACTTCCATCAACCACTTAGGCTTTTAGACCAAATGCCTGTAGAATGCTATGTATCGAGTTGTTGATAGGGCCCTAAATCCACCCAAAAGAAACTCAAAAGTGGACACCACAACCTGCAATAGTTTAAGTAGAACGCTCATAACAAGAGATGGAGGAGCTGGGGAACTCTATTTTGAAGTTTTAAACCTTTGGTCAAAGAGGATATACCAGAAATGATTTCCCGGTGGCTGGCTATCATTGGTCTATGTTCCTCATCTATCTCCACCGCTCTTGAAAACATGTGGGAAACTTGAGTAACAAACCTATGCTGTATGTTGCCGCCTAATACACACCTGGGGGGAAACGTGGTAGGAAACTGTCAAGCCGCTCGGTGTGTCCTTGGGGGCAAGTCAGAGTCAAGTGCTGTCACTTGATTACTTGACTCCTCCGTCTAGGCTACTCCCGGCGAAGCCAAGGGGTGTGGTCCCCATGAAAATAATCCAAGGTTTCTACACTACAAAATGAAGAAAACCATTTCTAGGAGTTAATGATGGATATGAAAATATTACAAGAAGGAAACAATTTGCAATTTAATTTAAATACAACAACACATGATATTGAAAGATATTCACGACATTTTATGGATTTAACTTAAGCAAAGATAATGTGTGATGACCAGTGCCGAGATTGTAAGTGTGATTGCTGCTGTGTTGTGTCGTGAAAGTATTGCAAAGTCTCGTTGCAAATTTTAATTTATTAAATGAGTATTAAGGAGTGGGTTGATTTTTTGTTTGGCCCAACTCAAAATGGCTCCTTCGAACTAAGCGTTGTGACGGCTATACCAAGTGTCCAACCAAGAAAGGATGAACCTGCTTACGACAGCCTACTGACTCTGTAGTTAGCCTCACTCAACCTCCCGAGTTCTAAAGATTGAATCGTTGAAGGATTGTCCTATCATACTAGTCACTCTACGTCCTTTTCTGATTGGCCAACTATTCAGTCTATGCTGCAGCGGTCAAGAGCATACTTCGGATTTCAAGTCTTGATAACTTTTATTAAGTGTTGAAATGTGAGTTATTAAACTAATCTACAGCCCAAGGGTCTCTTTTCCACACACCAAAAGGTGCAGTACTTCGGGAAAGCAAGGGCTCGAATTTTATTGCAAGATTGTAAAAAAAGACAAAATCATGACATGGTAAATCTAATCTAAGAAGTCCTTTAGGGACGGTTTGTGTGTTTGTGATGTTATTTAATTACTAATTGCAAAATAAAACTAAGCTAAAGCAAAAAATACTAAAAAATGCAAAAAACCCAAAAAACGCAGATTCCCCCCTGGGGGATGGGAGCAGGTGCTGGAATAGCCTGCTTTGCTCTTTTTATTTTTTAGTTACATCAACCCAAAAGAAGAAATACTTTTAGTCCTTTATGAAATAGGCACCAAAATAGTTTACAAATTCTAGAAAGAAGAAGGGAAGGTAAAACTAGCTCTCTGGATGGTCACGAAAGGTTCCAAATGTGTGAATTTGACCAATAAATCTTCAAACCTTCCATGGGGGTTGAGCGCTAAAGATGGGTAGTGGAGTCTCTTTCCTGATGCACCAATGGAATCAAGTGTCTTGATCGGATCTATTGGATGGAGTATAGAGCTAATATGCTCACCACATCCTTCAACTTAAGCAACTTGTAGAATCACAACACAACTAGCAAAAAGGATTAAAATCATATGTGTAAATGAACAACATAAAACTTGAGAAATAATAGATTCAAACAAGATATCATACTACTTCTAGCATTCTAATATCATTAACAGAAGTAAGCAACCTATAAAGCATTACTCACTATTCCTTATGAAAGCTAACTTCCCTTTAAAGAAAAAATGGATCCCAACAATTGCAAGTATGAAATAGAAGAGATACAGGTTACCTCATGTTATCAAAGCACTCCACATCCAACCAAGGACAACAACAAGGTAAGCCTCCAAAGCCTTCTTATGAACTCAATGAAAAATATTACAATACTCTTCTAGCGGAGGTTTCACCTTCCAATCTATAACAAAGGAGAATAACTCTCTTAAATAGAAAACTTCATGCATGAGGGGGGCGCATTGATCAAGGGAGGGCGAATGTGTAATGACACTTTTTCAAAATTTTATTAAAATGCCAATTTTTCCACTTTTTCCCCAATTTCGACTTTTGACTAGTTTTACTGTTTTGACCTCCAAATCAACCCAAATGCTCCCAAATCTTCTGTAGGAGTGTATGAATGGTATTTAGACTTGAATATTAGGTTCAGGGATGTTTTATGGCCCTCCAAATACTGCTGCAAACTTGATTTGTATTCTGATCAATATATGTAATTTTGACTAGTAATTTGTGCATCAAATCCCTCCGGGGTAACACTACAAATGGCCTTCCAAATGCCTCCAAACTCCCACGAATTTATGAACGGAGGTATGTAATGTGTTAAGTATGTGATTAAGGTCTCATATGCACCATTAATTGATTTTTACTACTGTTCTAACTCTCTCACATTCAACAGCAAAAACCCCCAATTCGACCCTTGGGGAAATGGCACTATTTCACCTCTCAATACAAACAAACAGAGTAAAAATGCTTCAAATGTTCAAGTACAGTACATGAAACTTGTAGAATATATCCATGGCAGTATATGAATCACAAATATATCAGAGAATCATCCATCCATTCGAAATAATCAACCTTATAGTGTCATACATCAAAGCATTGGGGAAATGGACATTGTTTGCTCATTAATCAATAGTTTTGCATACATTCAATGAGTATTTCGACCTGAGAGTTTCTGAATATGAAGTACAGAGGATATGAAGCTATTACAATCAGAAAAATATCATATGAAGCTCTCCCAATGAGTGCAAGATCTCACCCAAAGCGCAATCCCTCAAGGGGCCCGAATATGCCTTCAAAATTGGAAATGGTGGAGAGAAAGTGCTGCACTAAACCAAACCATGAAACTTCTTGTAGCTACTACCTGCAAATAAAACTCCATTAAAGTACCATGAAAGACCTGAGTGGCTTCTCCAAACACCAACTTGGATGGGAATTTTTCACCCTCGAAATTGGCTAAAGCAAGAAACTAGTCATCCACTAGTTCTCTCTTCACAAATGCAATTTTTCTCAAATCATCAAAAGCCATTCTCATACTTGATTTCTACATTTTATAACCAACATTAGCCTTCAAGGGGTCGAAATCCTCTCAATAGATTCAATAATTTTCCATTTAGAAAATATTCCTCATTTGCCACTTGTCTCCTAGTTCCAACCTTCCATTTTCTCCCAAATTTGAATTTGAGTCTCTTTAGATTCCCCCAACTCCATGAGCGCCTTCCTTGAGCCTATTTTTGGGGCTGACATGTCATAATGATCAGGTGTAAGAAGTCAGGTCTGAATTTTGTCATAAATGTCATAGATGCTTCATTATTGTTGTCATAAAACTAGGGAATCTAGCCCAAGTGTCCACTAGTCTCCAATTTGACTCTTCCTCTCCCATGGAGGTTATTATTCCATCCCATTTCGACCTAAGATGCTCAATGCCATGTGTTATGACTTACCAACTCACCCAAGAGTGTTCACCTTCCCATGAATTCGAATTGGCAAGAGAGAGCTGCCATGTGTCATTGAAAAATCAAGCTAGTGTGGTTCCCACCACCCTCCATATGTCTCCAAAACCACTTGCCACCTAGAATTTCTCTTGAACTTATTTATTCACCATATTTATTAAATGCTTGAACCCTTCTAATGTCTAAATATCATTTATTAGCTTCCTTATTACCATCCCACATGTGCCCATCCAACCTAGGAAACTAGTAGGATTGATGGGATTGTCTTACTATGCACTTATTTGAATGGGGACATTACAGAATGAGCTAATGGAGAGTTCACATGCAGTTCGTATGAGATGATTGATCTTTGATTTAGCTTGAGATCTTTATGGGAGTGCACCACCTCTTCTTGAGGTAGGCGCCTCCCTTCGACTATCACCACAAATAAAAATATGCCATGTGGAAAGAGTCGCCCATAATGGAGAGAGGGCGCACTCTAACTTGGTGTTCAACGTTGACTTCCCAATTCATCTCTCAAATATGACGCTTTAATCATGGATCCCACCCATAAGACATAAGATGCCAACTCATTTGGCACATGCCCATTACCTTTTTATTATATATATTTTTTGATATTTTGGGTCATTTTGTCGCATCGTTAGCATTTCTCTGCCATTTTGTCGCCCTAATAAGAAAAAATGCTCCAAGTGATAATTTAATCACCCGAAACATAGGAAGACTGGGTCCCAGGGTAAAGAGGATCTTCTGAGTGTGAAAACAAGCACCCTGCATCAAATTCTGCCTTCCGATCATACTTTTATTACAATTTGAAATTTTCCAATTAAACCATTAAAAATGGCCAAAGTTTGCGGAAAAAACTATTTATCTCATAATTGACTCAAACTCCTAGGGGACCTAGTGCATGTCCATATGACTCATTATTGATGGCTAGCATGTAAAAATACATAGACACCTAGGCTTTAATAGCCTCCCAAGGTTTGACCACCAAGGTAAATACCTCAGTTTTGAAGTGTGAGTGAAAAACTCAGGAATTATACGTCACTGAAGCGCAACGCATATTTCCTAAGGAAAAAACACTCTAAAGTATCCCCTTGACAGATAAACCTAAGGCAAGCCAAGCCTGTTACAAAAAGACCATGCTTAGACCAACTTATTACAATTCTCCATGGGAGTATGGACATGCAAAAAAAAGTTTAAAAAGGGCCTTGAAAAAGGCCTGATGGACTTCTAAACAATGAACTGTACAAGTATTTGTGCAAACTTTGGCGGCTCTCTGGAAATCCAACTGAGTGCAACTCAGGTGGTAACATTGCACTTGACACAATGAACCTTCTTCTCGGTATTTAAGCCTTCTCAATAACTGTGCATTTCTGGAACAATGAAAGTTTCTTTGCCTGCCCTTGCTTTTCATGAGACTCAACTGAAAGGACCTCAGGAGGCTGTAGGCTTGCTCATCTCTCCTTTCCTTTCTTTTCCTTCTTATCTCAGAGAGACTTTCTGATTAACAGATGATGTTGCCAATCATTTAATATCCTTTTATTATTCATTAAGTTTTGGCTTTTTCAAGCATTCTTTCAATACTATGAATTTCTGTTTGGAAAACATTATTTCAAACTTTGGCTGTGGCATTGTCTTTGTTTATTAATCTTGTTATTGTAAACACCAAAATGCCTACTCTGGAAGTATGACTGTAAACGCCACTTCTCACAGTGTATAAAGCTTCTTATTTACTTTATTGACAGTTCTTTGATTAGAATGTTTGGTTGTAGGCTTAAAATGTTGCACTGCTAAAATATAGTAATGTTTTTGCCTGTTGCATAATACACGTTACAAATATTTGTGTTCCCTTGGTTCATTCAAAATATTGAAGTGTTCTGACATTCTTTCTGATTCTTCCTTCTCTAGATGATCACTTTTCTGCAAGTTGTCTTTTGAATAAAGCTATGCTATGTGGGAAGAGAATGAAGTTTGTTCCATTTAGACTGGGTGTTTATTACTGGTTTTGTGGTTCTCTACACTACCTTGTGTACTTTAGAAGTATATTGTAACTATTAAGATTACAAGTCAATTCTCTAGTAGGCAATATATTGTAAAATTACAAGTCAATTCTTTTCTAAATGCTTACAGGGTGAAAGCAGCAAACTATCCACAAACGGGAGGAGATGGAATGGTATTTCATTTATATTTGACAAGGTGAAGCAATCAGCTGTTCTGAGAAAAAAATCTGAGCAAAAAATGCTGCACAGTCGTCCAGTGCATTATGTTCATGTTCTACCCAAATATTTTCTGGTACTGTTGGTCATTATTGCAATTGGTGTGTACTTGTGGTTCCTCTCTAAATCAATGGTGATTGTTACGGGAGTGGTGCGAGGTAATTGATGCCAAATTCTTTATTCTGATGTATTTTATGTTTTCTATTCACCATTCAATTTATTTCTCAGTCGCTTCTATCAGCTGGGGTGATGATAGTAGATTATGCTTCAGAGTACTAATACAACTATTAGATTATTGATCATGAAGCATGCAAATCAATTTTGCATGGACAAAGGTGCAACATCTGATCCCATTTCACATGACAAGAAAGTAATTTCCTTATACATGGATACTGGGCTTTAGTGGTCTTGGAAAAGAGGCATTTTTGGGCATGCTTGCAAGCTAAATGGAACATGTCAAAAGGGTTTTGCCTTTTCAATATACCAGAGGTGAATATTTGTCCATTCCAACTGTCAATGCTCAATTTCTGGAATAGCGTGAAGTATTCATGTTCAACAAGATGGCATTATAATTTTGCAGATTGGTTGATTAAATTCCCTAAGTTGAGATTTGACCGCATATCTTTGTGACATTTACCTGGCACATTCTCTTCTCATTTTGAAAATGGAAAATATACTAGTCTGCCTACAAATGGGTGCACATTGTTTCCTAACAGCGACTCAGGCCCCACTGGTTCTACCATTTCATGATCAATGAAAGTAGAGAATAAATTGATATGACAAATAATGCCCAGGCTTTATGGAAAATTTTTCTCATTATAATATATATACATATTGCTTCAGTTTGCATATGTTTTTGTTTATGGCATTTGCATGCACATTTCTTATTTATAGAAACCACAAGTTCCCATTATATCGCAAACAATTTTGGATGTTGAATTCCTTGGGTGGTTGTATAACCATTTTTCTTCTCGTTTCAAGGCCCCCCCGTATTTGTCACAGTGCACATGCCTTTTGTTTGGTACATGTTCTTTTTAAAATCTTTGTTGTATTTCCTATGTAGTCAGATTTGGGTAGTTTCACAATCATGGGTCAGCCATAAGAAGGTCGGGCAATTGTTTCTGCAGATGGTAAAGGTTTTACTAAATGTCATCTGGTTAGTCAGGGATTCGTCATACTTTCAGGCTCAAGTGCCTACTGTGGATCGGGTAAAGAGGAAAATTATTTGAAAAGGTATATGATCTAGTTTCCCAGATAACTCTTTATTGCTTTGAGCAATTTTCAATCTTAGGTCTTTATTGAATGAAAGAAAAATCTAAAACCATGGAAAATTATAACCTCCTCTTTGTGAGGTTGTCATGAAGCCATTTGTTTAATTTTGGGAAGGGCTGTCTAGCTTTGGTTAATCCAAGGTCTGGCCACAATGTTTGAATGGGAGATGGCATTTAGTTAACACATGCTTACTTGATATTGAACTGTTTAGCTTGGATGGCAGCACACTTGTGCCCCCCTGCCACACACCCCCCCCCCAAAAAAAAAAAGTCTTCTGCACTACTATGACTCAAGGATAATTAATCCCGCATTGCTGGCCAACGATTGATTGCTAGTAACTAAAGCATGTCAAAGATCATAGAGTCGATAACATTAACCTAAAGGATATAACACAGCTCAGTGTTGTAGTACTCACTGTGAAAGTGCAAAGCCAACCGGCAAACAAGTTCTAGGCTGAAAATTGCCATGTTTGAAAACTCCCAGCTTAACCAAATTTTTCCTAAGTTATTCAGAAAAATCAACAAAACAATGATGTTTTCACTTGAAGTTTAAAGGCAAAATTGAGGTCTCATTTCCAATTTTTGTCTTGCTGATTTCATATGGAGGGAGAACATCTATTTAGTTTGCAAAGAGGCGAAAAATGGTGGATTTTTTGTGGAATAGATTAAATTTTCCGAATTCTCCAACAATTTCCATTCAATTCTACACAGTTTATTATGTAGAACAACAATATGCTAGGTCTGATTTTGCTCATTTTTATTCAGATTCCTACAGCAAAAGTAACTTCTATTTGCATATTATTTTATTATTATTATTTGAAATGCTTCTGATCAACACCAGCTAGTGACACTTATTTGTTGTGAGGCATTACAATGTGATAGATATGTCTCACAAGCTACAAAGGCACCCCTTTTGCTAAGCAACCACCAGCGGGCCGCATCCGCAATAAACACCAACCTTGTGGAAGCTTGTCAACCCATGAAAGAAAAACATGTCACTTGGCACTATCAAACATTGGTGGTGGCAATAACAACACTCCATTTTCACTTCTTAGGCAAGTCCCTGGTTGACAAATTAATGTCTTAGCAAATAAAAAGTTTCAACATTTGAATTTTTTTTCAAAAAACCCACAATTGTTTTTTCCCTAGGATTCAACATCTCGAAGGACTTGGATTTTTTTGGGCATATGAGGCGTTTGTTAAAGGACATGGGAGGGTCAAATGTACCCTATACACAAAATTGTTATCTAGGACGATGATTCACTGTCTAAAATTCCACCTAACAAGAATCCCTAATAGAGATGTAGAGACCTATCCAAATGTCACCCTGGATAAGATAAGACAACTTTATTAATGTCCTACAACTGACCACAAAAGGAGTTCAATGGGATTGCTGGGTACAATAGAGCAAATACATTGTGGGATTGCAAAAGCGGCTCCTATAAAAAGCAAGATGCATAGTGCAATACACTGATCTAAGCTAAGATTTGAAGATTGAACATTGTTGGCGAAGAGTAGATTTGGAAGAGAGATGTACAAGGAGAGTGGATCCATAATACATTATATGAATATCACAAGCATGTTAGGGTTTGCTAGAGCTAGCTCCCTTAACATTTGAGGCTGAATGGAGGAAATTCTTGATAAAACATTGTCAGAAAAAAATGTTGAATGAAGTTTTGGACTGGATTGCATGGAAGAGGTAGCTTGTTGTCAAGGCCTCGATGAAATTGTTTGGTTGGTGGTGTGGGATTTGGAATTACAATGTTTCTAGGGTCTTTGGGAAGTAGAGATGGTCCCGCGGGCCCTCATTGATTTGGACTCAGAAGCAAGGATGTGATTGGTTTATCTCTTGGTACCCTTGGTAGATGGGAGAACCACAAAAAATGAAGCGATTGCCTTGGTGGAAACTGGTCCAGCAGGGGGCTAGAGAGTCTAGGAGTGGAGTTTGAGGGCCTTCGTCATGTATTAAGCCAAACATCTTTGGTCATAATAGAAATTGGAAAGGTCTGTGATTCCCTACATAGACATTGGAACTTCCCTCGAATCTTGTAATACACAGGGTAGCAGGAGATGATGTGTTCCTCTATCCCAACCTCTGGAAGATGGCACAATTGGCAGATATTGTGCGATCAGTTGACCTCGTGCTCAACCTCCAAAGTGTATGTGAACCCACTCTACACTACTCCAGTTTAATTCAAAGATCATGCATCTAGTGATGACACATGCATGAAGGTTCAATGTTGAAGTGTTCCTCTATCTCAAGCTCTCGAAGATGGCACAATTGGCAAATCCTGTGCAATCAATTGAGCTCATGCTCAACCTTTGAAGTCTATAGGAACCCACTTTGCATTGGCTCGAATGAATACAAAGAGCATGCATCCACCGATGGCATGTGTATGATTGTTAAACGTTGAGGCCATTTCTCAACTCCATGAAGTGCTCTGCATGGAGGGCCATCTTCGAATGTAATGTACACTATGGGTCTATCCAAGTGACCTGTGTACATTGCCAATATATGTCATCCCTGTGATCTTATTCAACTCTTGCATGGTAGGTAGGAGGTGGTCAAGTGCACCATGGGAGTGTTTGAATGAAGGGAGGCAGTCCATCAAAATACCCACAAACTCCAAAATATCTAAAACAAAATAAACCAACAATGTGCTTGGTCAAGGGCATAGCCAAATTAAATGGACTTAAATGAATAATAGGCTAGGTATGGGTATCAGTCTCGACCCTTATCCAAGTCAACAAAAATCCTAACATGATGTAGGAGTGACACCTGGCCAAACACAGTCTCAAGCTAGAGGGGTGTGCACCAAACTTTGCAAGAACGATGGGTGGAGAAACTGTTTGCTTACATTTGATAATGCATCAAAGGAGAAGGGTCTTAACCCTTTCAGTTGATGAGCACATTAATTACCGTATTCTACTTATCTGTTTTGCTATCATTGTTTTCTTAAGTTGATTATTTGAATCTTTCCTTTGATCCTTTTGACCTATTTCCTACACTTTAACCATTGTATAGTACACATCCATTCTTGTCTTTCATGATTAATAGATAAGTTTTGTTCAGAGTAAGAACAAAATGCATGAATTCACAATCTGGGATTGATAACAATTTTGTTTCGAGTCACAAGATGAGTCTTCTCTCTATTTTTTTGGAACTCGTCGACATTTAAAGTGTTCAAGTTAATCTCACCATATGTTGGTGTGCTGAAGAGTTACTCATCAATACATGAATGAGTTGTTGCAGAATCTAGTTTCGTGTTGACAAGATCTTGAATCGCTGATGATTCGCATGGCAAAAAGGAGTTTTAAAATTGAAAACATTTCTCCTTTGCATCTTGATTTTTGGGTTGTTTTTGGCGTAATTGTTCTCGAAGGATCCAACAACAAAAAATTTAGGAGCAGTTCAACTACCACTGTTGGATTTTGTACAACTTCAGAAGATATTATTTATTATATTTTATTGTACTTTCATTGTACTTGTTTGTACCTCCTAAGGGAGATGAACCTTATGTAAACACCCATGTAAACACATGAAAGAATCAATGTAAACTTGGGGTGCAAAAGAAGAAAATAAAATGATTAAAAAAAAATTATTTATTGCCCCCAGGTGAAGTCGTCCCAGTTAGGGTATTTTTCATATTTGCGCTTGTATAAATAAGAGGCTAGTGCACCTCATTATTCTCATTCACTCACTCAACAATTGTGCATCACTTGGGAGAGAGCAAAATTCGCACAAGCTAGTGGAGGAAGCAAATATGGGGTTTCTACTTGTGGAAGGCATTTTCACATTTTCTCTTTTATTATTTGTACTCTGATCTCAGGATTATCATCTCTATGCGAAGGTTGCTGGGTTTTTCCCAATTGGGTTTCCCAGGATCAACTCTGTGTTGTTGTTTTGTGCTTTGTCTTTCTTCTAGTGAGCTTGGTTATGTATTTATGTTATTATGCTATGAATGTATGAAATTTAACATGGTATCAAAGCAGTTCTAGAAGAAGCCATTGCTGAAATAGTGTCGGAACCCTGTCGGAACTAAGGTTTCATCTTGTGAAGTCTCCAACCATCATTTTAGAGAAAAGGGGCTATAGGAATTTCGTTTTTGTCAAGGTGCATCTTTTGGTGAAGACAGAATTCAATTCCGAGAATTTTCAATTTTTGACCTAACTCTGTGGCTGCAACAGAATTAGGGTTTTCAGTTTTCTCTCACTTCTCTACACAAATTTGGACCAGCCAACCCTTAATTCAACTCTCCTTAGCAAGGCACATTTATATGTGGTTTCAGTTTTTCAAATTATCAACTTTCATTTTTGACCTAGCTCCTGCTAGGGTTTTTGAACCAAATCTGCAATCAAGATGATTGGTATGAAGGTTGAAGATCGTTTGGAAGGAGCTTCCAACTTTACCTCTTGGAAGTCTAGGGTTCTTCTGCTTCTAGAAGAAAATGACCTATTACTATATGTAAATGAGAAGGTTCCTAAACCAAAAGCCGAAGAGGATAAATCCCGATGGAGGAAGAATGATGCTAAAGCAAGAAGGATACTTGTGGATTCAGTGAGAGATCACTTGGTCCCACAAATCTCAAGAAAGAAGAATGCTAGGAAAATGTTCAAGACCATTATGAAGTTGTTTGAACACACTAGCATTAATGTATCCATGACTTTGAGAAACTAGCTCTCAAATATGAAGATAGCAAAGTCAGAATCCATCGCCTCATACTTTATGAGGATCACAAAACTCAGAGACAAGCTCAGCACCAGTGGAGATCCTATTAATGATAAGGAGCTTGTCCTCCACACTCTAAATGGTCTTCCACCATCATGGGAGTCATTTATCCAAAGCATAAGTGGTAGATCCAAACTACCAAAGTTTGATAAGCTTTGGGCAGATTGCTCTCAGGAGGAGACAAGGATTGCAGCACGACAAAGACTCCATGGCACTCAACCTGAGGAGAATCAAGATTTTGTTTCCCATGCCAAGAAAGGTAAGGGAAAAGGGAAGAAGATCCATAAACACAAGCACCAAGAAGAAAGGAGATCAAGTCCCTGCCAAGAACAAAAGAAGAAGAAGGATGTATCTCAAGTTCAATGCTATAGGTGCAAGAAGTATGGACATTATGCCAGTAGATGTCGAAGCCAAATCAAAAGGAAGCATGAAGTATCCACTGCTGATGTAGAAGAAGATCATCATCACAAGAAACAAAAGAATGAAGATCACACAAAATTTATGTTCATATAAGCTTTATCAGGTACTATTCCCACCACTAGTGACACTTGGATCATAGATAGTGGTGCATCTAGACACATGACAAGTTATAGAGAGAATCTTTCAGAATTAGTTGAGAAAGATTCACATCTCCGTGTTGTACTTGGAGATGATGCAAATTACGCTGTGAAGGGATCTGGAGCCACCACCCTTCAATTAGAATCAAATGATACATTATGCCAAAGTGATGTACTCTATGTACCTGGTATGAAAATAAATCGTGTTTCCATCTCAGCCGTGGAGGACAAGGGATATAAAGTAGCTTTCTCAGAAGGGAAAGTCCTTGCTTGGCACAAGATCTCAAGCATGAGCACAGCCAAAGTTATTGGCATAAGAGAAGAGAGCTTGTATAGACTAAACACTTCACCAGTCCAAGCCCTAATACATGATGTTGCAAGTATGGGCAAGTTATGGCACAGAAGGTTAGCTCATCTGAATTATCGAGCTTTCCCAGTTCTGAAGAATATTGTGACAGGTTTGCCAAGGCTCCAGGTAGACTATGATGGGACATGTAGAGGATGTGCACTTGGCAAGAATGCCAATAAATATTTTCCAGATAGCGAGAGTAGATCCAAAGGGATTTTGGATTTGGTACACTCTGACTTGTGCGGGCCCATGACAGTTGTGTCATTAGGTCGATATCATTACTATATCACCTTTATTGATGATTACTCACGGAAGACTTGGATATACTTTCTCAAGTCAAAAGAATCTGAGGAAGTGCTCAACAAGTTCAAAGAGTTTAAAGCTCAAGTTGAGAATCTGTCAGGAAAGAGGATCAAGATTTTGAGATCCGATAATGGTGTAGAATATACCTCTACAGAATTCAATGATTTCTGCAAGGAAGCAAGAATTAAGAGGGAGCTCACAGTTCCCTACAACCCTCAACAAAATGGGGTTGCAGAAAGAAAGAATCATACAATTGTGGAGGCAACCAAAGCTATGATACATGACCAGAGTCTTCAAATGTTCTTGTGGGAAGAAGCATCCAGAACCGCTATATATGTACAAAATAGATGTCCACATAAGATATTGAAGAACATGACTCCGGAAGAAGCGTTCACAGGTGTGAATCCAGAAGTGGGCCATCTCCGGATCTTTGGTTGCCCAGTCTACATACATGTGCCCAAAGAGAAAAGATCAAAGTTAGAACCTTCAGGCAAGAAGGGAACCTTTGTGGGATACAATGAGTCTTCAGAGGCTTACAGAAATTACATTCCAGGATCCAGACAGATTGAAGTCAGTAGGGATGTGACCTTTGAAGAAGAGATGGCTATCATGAAAGGCAGAGGATCAGATATGCAGACTGATGATGAAGAAATGCTAGAACCAAAGGAGATGAGATCATCTCCCCCTCCAGTTCAGAGGGAGTCAATAGAAAAGGATGAACCTATAGATCCCATAGATCCAGTTGATATCCCCAGAGATGTTGCAGGTTGCAAAAGACCTAGATGGGCACAACAGACACTGCAGGATGCAGAGGGGCATGATGCTCCACATGGCGCTTTCAGAGAAAGCAAAAGACCTCAGAGGTTCTCTAGCTATGTGGCACTGATGAGTAACATTATTGATTCAAAACCCACCACTTACGAAGAAGCATCCAAGCATCAAGTTTGGAAGGATGCCATGATGGAAGAATATCAATCCATCATAAAGAATGATGTGTGGGAGGTTGTGTCGAGACCTGAGGATAAGTCCGTAGTGACTTCTAAATGGCTATACAAGATCAAGCATGGAGCAGATGGTAGTGTTGAGAAATACAAGGCCAGATTTGTAGCCAGAGGAGTCTCTCAGAAAGAGGGAGTTGATTATGATGAGACATTTGCTCCTGTGGCCCGATATACTTCCATCAGATCCATTATTGCAATTGCTTCAGCTATGGGATGGAAGTTGCATCAGATGGATGTGAAGACAGCCTTTCTTAATAGTGTTATTGAGGAAGAAGTTTACATCGAACATCCAAATGGGTTTATTGTCCAAGGAAATGAGTCTCATGTATGCAGATTGAAAAAGGCATTGTATGGACTCACGCAAGCACCCCGTGCTTGGTATGGACGGATAGACGGATTCCTGGTGAGCTTGGGATTTTCCAAGAGTGATGCAGACCCCAACCTTTACTACAAGGTTGTAGATGATGAGCCATTGATTTTGGCATTATATGTTGATGACTTGTTTCTCACAGGAAATGAGAAACCCATTGTATGGTGTAAGAAGAATCTCGCCTCTAAGTTTTGTTGTCCGCTGAGATGCACACCAACAACAGAAATCTTTTGAAAGTTGTCTCCTCACTACAAGTGGAAGAGGTGTGGCCTTGGGGGCAAGCAATGAGCTAGGTACTGTCACCTGAATCCCAGCTCCTCCGTTTAGGCTAACTCCTAACGAAGCCAAGGGGGGTTGTCCCTAACAAAGATTTTTCTATGGCTCTTGTGTTTTAAGTGTTTTAAATGATGGAATGATGCGGATGGGTGTTGTTTAGGAGTTTTTTAATGATGAGAACACAATAAATACGCAATCCACGTTGCAATTTACAAGACAGATATCAAGATGAACAATTTGACTTTGAAATTTAAAAAAGCATCCACAAGATAATTAAATAAATGCACAAGGACTAATGATCCATATTAAGGTGAAGTTTTAAGACCAGTGCCAAATGGAGTCAAACAAGTGCTTGTGATGCTGAAAATCTAAGTCCTAATGTAATGTTCGCGAGATCGTTTTGAAATTGTTCTTGGTAAATTTTGAAGTATTTTAGGTGTTCTCGATTATTAAGGCTAAGAAAGCAAGGTATGAGTCCAACCAGAAAAGTATACCTTCAGTGGCTCCCCTTGGTGACCTGACGGACCGTCCAGTATTCTAGGCTAGGTGTCCAAGGAACTTAACCAGCAAGCTAGAGCTCTATGACAACGGTGATTTCCAGTGCCACCGGTAGGAATTTGCCCACTACCTGACTATTTCTCGAAACAATGTCGGTTCGTTGGTTATGGGGGTAAAGATTTTATTATGGTTATCACTTGTGAGATTAATCAAATCCAATCACCGTTCTGAGTAATCCAACCCCTTAAGGAAGGCAGAGCATACTTGGTGGTGGAAAGCAACGAAATAAATTTTAAGAGGGGAATGTGAAGTTGAAGTTTTTATTAAGAGCACAAGGAAAAACTCTCCGACAGAGAGCGCTCTTGACTTCGTCTTATGACAATGTTCAAGAGGCTTATGATGCACGGAATTAAATAAATGTACTGGAAATAAAGTCTAATCTACCCAAGAATCTCTTTCAGGTCAAAGACCGTACTCGGGAGAGCATGGGGGTAAGTAAAAATTGAAATAAAAGCAACTCTCCGACAGACAGCACTCTTGATCCACTATTGGTGAGATTCAAGAGATTTCTAACTTAAGCAGTTGTTTACTTGAAAAATGAAACTTTTTGATCAAATAATAAACAACTAGCAACTAAAAATGCTAAAAAATGAACTAATCTAGCAATTAGTGATCTAAGAGCAAAAAAGGAAACTAACTAACAACTCAACCAAGCAAAGAAGACTACAAGGATTCCCCAAATGGGGGAAGTGAATGTGGGGGCTTAAAAACCCCACTTGCAAACTTTATTATAAGAGTACAAATGCCTTTGGGATTAAAACCCTTGGAAGGACTTTGAGAGAAATAAACTTGGAAAATACTTGAAACAAGCTCTTAAGAGCTATTACAAAGGATAATGATTAATGATTTCTTGGTTTGGATCATCCTTTTGGTTTTTTGATGTTCTTCTTGGTTTAGACCTTTTTCTCTTCTTCTTGCTTCAAGATTTCTTGAGTTTCTCCTTCCCAAATACCTATCACAATGATGAACTCAATAACCCATTAGCACTAGTCAAATAAAATCTAAGACTCAAATTAAATGCAAGCTATAAAGTTGAAAAAGCAATGCAAGTCTAACTTAAAAATAAGATCTAAGATGCAAGTACAACTAACAATGACTTTTACAAAAGAGATGCAATACTAGTATGGAAATATGAACTAAGATCGAACAAGCTATCACTATATTTTAAACTAGAATGAAATCTATGAATGAAAAAAAAAAACAAACAATCAAAAGAGATCTAACTATTTAGCTTTAAAAAATGAAACAACTAACTCTTAACCAAAACTTTGTTGTTTTTGTGATTTTTTAGAGTGCTCAAAGGGAGACAAAAGGAGAAGGCTTGGAGAAGTCTAAAGGCAAAACGAAAAGGATAATGGAGGGGCAAAAGGAGATGGACGAGATCTAGGAAGGTAGATCTAGGAGGAGAAAACGAAAGGAAGGTGAAGGGCTAAAGGTAACTAGAGAAGGAGGAAAAGGGCTTAGAGAAGGAGGGAGACGAGACTAGACTAGGAGTGTTTTTTGGAGAGGCAAAAACGAAAGGCTAAGGAAGGCTTGAAGGTTCAAAAACGAAAGGAGTGAAAGGCTCATAAAAACGAAGCTAGAAGAAGGAGAGGAGGCCAAAAACGAAAGGAGGAGGTTTAGGGCTTCCAAGGTAGCAAGCAACCAAGTTTGATGTAGTTTGATAGCTTAATGGATGAGGCAAGAAAGACCGAAATTGCTTGAACCCCTGCAAACAAAAGACCATCAACAATAGAGTTCCTGCATAGTGAAGGTATTAGATGCCAAAATCTTCTACTAGAGGCAACCCCTGAAGACACAAACACTCAATAACAATTTGATTAGAAGCCTAAGTACTAGATTGTTAGTCTTCAATAAGCATATAATAATCAAAATTGAAATCAAAGAGTATGGTGAAAGAGATATTACTTCATCATAGAATGAAGACACAATGCCAAGAGCCAATGCAAGTGACCTCCAAAGTCGAAAATATTTTATTAACAAAGAATGCTTACAATTTCACTAGAGTTTCTATGCCCAATTCTCCATGAGAAGAGAGAAAAAAGACCTCTTAAATAACAAAACAAGATACCAATAACCTAAGTTGAATTGGCTTGAGAGATAGCCAATGACACTATTCACCAATTTCGAAATTCCAGTTTAACTCTCCAATTGATGAAGTCGAGTTCCAGTTTGATATGACAAGTGGATGAAGAATGTGAGTTCAATCTCTAGTTGATTGATGGAACTTGAGTTGAAGTAAAGGTGAATGGGGAGGTGGCCTCCACCTTGGCAAGGCGCCCCCCATTCCACCTAATGGACTAACCACCAAACCATTGAGTGCTCGCCACATAACCAATTCACATATCCTCCTTAGCTTGACATGAATGCATGCAAGGGCGTGATCTTGAGTGGTTTAAATGCTTGGAGTTTGACTCTAAGTTAACTCCAATCCTGGTGGTTGATAGTGGGAGGTGGCCTACACCTAGGCAAGGCACCCCCACTCCCATTTAATGTAACTCAAACCTTAACTCAATTACCAATTAATACTTTGCCATGTCACTAATTCGATTTTGCACATAAGGAGGGCGAATTCTTTTGGAGGAGATAACTTAATGCTAACTGGATAGTTCACTGAATCCAGCTGGAGATGACTGGAATGATAATGAATGCTAGGTGCCATGTCATTTAGCCACTGAAATAATCCAATATGGATTATTTTGGAGAGAATTGGATTATCTCCAATTATTAATTTTTTTATTTAATTAATTAATAATCCTCTTTTATTGATTTTTTGAGGATTTATTAATTAATTGGCCAAATGACGATCTAAAACCTAAGATAATGGTGCCTGGGGTCTAAGTGTGAATTTTGGCATAGGATTTAAGCCTCCAATCACTGAAAAACACCCCCAGACAACTGACATATTACAAATTGAATTTTTCCATTTAAACTATGGAAAAATTAATTATTAAAAAATAATTAAAAAATAAAATAATTAACTATCCAACGCGTGTAGTAAAAAAATTTCGGACAACGTTTAAAAACCACTACAGACCTAGGAAATGACCGCTGACTCGACCCATAGTGTCTAGTAGGTTCATATTCATCAGTTGGACTCTAATAATCCCCCATGGCCAGAATCTCAAAATTGGGCATTCAAGCTTTGAAGGAAGCGGGAGAAAACCTTGTCAATGTGAAAATCCTCACAGCAGATCTAAGAGATGATGTATACCTCACAAGAGAATGATTATGATTAAGCAAGAAAATAGAAGAAGAGTGGTCAATACAGTATAATGAGCAACAGAATAATATGGTACAGTAGAACTCGGATAGAAGCAATAATACTTCACACACACTAATTAATTAATCACAATATGGACAAATAAATAGTACAATGCATGAGGAATTTGAATGCCTAAGGTGGCAATTCGAATTAGCCTTCATGGAGTGATCAAAGGATCACTGGAGTGGCATCGGAGCACATCTGGAAGTCTTCATCATCATCAGTGGAGTCATCAATGCTCAAGTAACTGTCAACCATCAGTCAAACTGAGTCTGGTAGGTGTAACTGAGTGTAACTATGTGTAACTGAGTGTAACTGGACTGGTAGGTGAAGAAGGGCGAGTTGCTTCCTAAAATCAAGGAAGAATGGCGCATTAAGCAACTGGAGGGCTAAAACTAATCAGTGAGAAGCTCTCGGGGGCTGGCTAACTGAGGGCTAGGTGCTGGATTGATAACTGGAATGCATGCAAACCCTAAAAGTGCATGCATGACTGAAAATGTAAATGATCAAAATACTGGTGGGACTAGGATGGAGTATAGGAATATCCTAACAGTCAATTATATTACGGCTGAAGGCAAAGTATAATTGGTCAGGGTAAAAAACCCCCTGGAATACCATAGTTGATAAACCAGTCATGAGTGACCGAGTCACTCAAATCCTACTAGTACACTTTATTACAAAAACTGTAACATACCCTTTTTGCTGAAGGACATTTTATGTTGGAAACATTATGTTAACTTTTATTGTAAAGTTTTTATGTTGAACAAATGTCCAAGGATGACTGTAATTTGCACAATATTTTATTATTTAATAAATTAAATAGGAGACAAACACCTAAGGAGACTGTTGAAAAAGTGTTTACTGACCCACTAGGTGGAATGGAATCTGAGGTAGAAGGCAATGGACAAATGGCAGCATCATGATTCAACTAACTAGCTGTTGGTATGGGACAACTCCCTTGAAATGTGGTCATAATGCCCTGGAAGGTGGGACTGGAGCTTGAGGCTCATTTATTCTAAAACTGACCAACTCAAGACCTAGGCAATCTTTAAAAGAGCCATTGAAGTATGAACTAAGGTTCATCACTTTTCCTGACGAGGAAATTTACCTTGGGGTTTTGCTGTGCTTGCACCCAAGAGATTCAATGAGGGGATATGCTGAGTTTTTGGTCATGGAGTAAGTCTGCATGTTATATTGCTGAGTGCAGAGTTATACTATCAAGTGCTGAAGCTATAGTATTGAGTGATGAAGATATTCTACCGAGTGCTGAAGTTGAATGCCTTGCTTCTACCTAGCGGTTCAGTGAACAGGCTCGGGGGTCCAAAGGAAGCAAGTAGATTGGCTGCTTCTTCTGGAGAAGGTTGGGAGGAACAGGCCTCCTTGGGTGTTTGTCGGCCCTATCTTCATTTACAGGTTCTACTGTCTTTTTTTTTTAGTTCTAAGAAGTTAAAGTTCTACCTAAAATTATTGATTTACTGTTTGCAAAGATATTATTGAACAAATGCATTTATTTTAGTTTCTGAGTCAATTAGGATTCTGTATAGTACTGATTATGAATGATGAATTCAATAAAATATTCTCTGCATTTTTTCCCATGCTAATGGATCTGCATCGTACTCTAGTACAAAGAAGAATTTAATGTAGATAAATTGATAGGTAGATTGCTAGGTGAATGAGAAGATCAACCCTGTTATATTTCGTTAGTTTTTCCAACCATTAATATTTTGTATCAAATAACACAATTTTATGTCTTTCTCTTAGCATTCTTTTTATTAGTTAAAATGTTCCAAGTTCACTGTATTTCTTTCATCGGGATGTATTGAATTTAACAACTGCAAAAACATTTATTTTCTAAGTATACAGTACTATTATCTCTTATTGTTAGCAAGTATATTTAACATGAAAATAAACAGTTTTCATATCTAAGTATAGAAATTTATATTGTTGTTATACAATATTTAGGAAAATATAACAGCTGTAAATTAAATAGCATCATCAAACATTTGATCTCCTTTCTATTTCGACAGTAATAGATTAGTCTAGGGTTTATGATATTCTCATGTCATCTTTCTAACTTTTGCAGTAGTTTCTATTTTCATTTCCTAATTAATATTTTGTGCAAAAATATCAGTAGTATTTACCATTTGTAGATTAGGAAAACAAGAGTCGGTCAAACTCCTAACATATCATAAGTTCTCCATAAAACATAAAATATATCAATTTCGTCCGACATTCCAAACACTTGAACCGAAACCCTAATTTCTTTAAACATCCTTATCACTATCATCTCGTCATACGACGAAGCTGTTAAAGACTTTTATACAACAGTATTCAAGTTGTGAAATTACTTTTATTTATTTTGGTCAATCGACCAAGGGTTAATACCCTCTCGGCGAAACCTTTGCACTTATTCACATAAAAATAGATGTAAAAGCTAAATCCCTCCTTTAGGGTGGAGCCATCGATTTGAAAGAACAAATCATTTTAATATACAACTGAAGAACCAGAAAACAACCATCAAAAACATTCATAACAACTACCGAGTCTGAACAGCAACCCTAACGAGTGGTCAAGCCACTTAGTTAATCCTTTTAACTATCTTTTGAAAACGTTAAACTGCAAATAGCTTTTAACACAAGACTGCATCATTATTTTCCACAAAACGTAACATTGTATTTCATTATCGCATCTGGGGGTTCATCCCTTTTAAATTCAATACATCTAGGAAAATGTCAAAATAACACATGGCTAGGCCGGTTATCAAAATATGACGAGGGGTCACCCTCTGTCCATTAAAACATTACATTAAAACTTTTACATTTATGGCCGAAACGATGCCAGGAACCAGCATCGAGTCTGACGAGCAACGTCATCAACAAGCTACGCCAGAAGAACCTACGAGGAGTTATACCACCAAGGCTTACCAGGTGGAGTGAGCTTGGACCCTTCCACAGAGCTTTTATCATTGCAATCCTCCAAGATGATGTTAATACCTGCCATAGAAACCATCACGAGGTTAAAACCCATTTTTAAAACCAAGAAGATGCACGAAGTTCAAACTTTATACATTGCAAACAATGCTCATAGAGTCGAAAACATTACCTCTGTTGCAGGAGAACGAAGCTGGAACGCCGATAGCAAAAAGATCAGAATCCATCTAACAGACGTAATAGAGAAAGTTTCAGACGCCACGACTTCACCTTTCACTCTCAGTCAAGATCACTGGTTCCAAAACTAAACCCTGGGAATCCTCTATCAAAGTACACGACGAAAGCCACGGGGCAATTGACACACAAAGCTCCATTAACAACCTGAAACTATCACCATTTTGAACTGAAGGTCTCACCATTGAAACCAAGGAAGGAGTCCTCAGGTGTTCGGCCTTCAAACCCTACAACTACGCGGTCTGTCGGCCTCTCTTGAAGCCCAGTTTCTCCAAATGAATGCCAAGGAGTAATACAAGCGAAGGTATAGTATGAGCAGTTAGGTCAAAACCCAAACCCGAGGACAGAACCAGATCAACGGAGGCGATTGAGCCAGCTGGGAGTTATGAAGTCCAAAGCACTGGTACTTACAAAGCTTCATTAATAACTCCATTAATGCAGAGTCCAGCTCGGAGTAGATTTATCAAGTTACTATCATACAACTCAGAAAAATTATCGGTGATCCGCACCAGACTACACGTGGAATCTACCACTTGGATAGCCAACGGGACATTCCACCAAAGGAGTGGATGGGAGCATTAAAAGCTTGGTTCAGACACGTTATCAACAACCCACGAATGACTGCAAAGCAGTAAAGACCCGTCATTTCCATTAACGCTGCATTGGCGCGAATTTTCACAGAGTTAATAATCCACGATAACAAGGGTTATTGTAGCTATTGCATAGTATTATATCTGAGGTTGCATTACATTAATTCATATCATTCCAATGCATAGTTCACAATCATATGAGTGTTTCATACGATGTATAGGTCGCAATTTTACGTATAACACATGGTAGATGCACTATGGGTAATATATGGTAGTGGCATTAGAAATAGAATCCAATAAATAAGCATTGTATCATTTTTTTTATATTTCTAAACCCGCACTATATCGATACCCTATTGTAATGACTAGTAGAGATATTTAATCAAAAACATTTAGTTCATAATTGTGTATTCAATATATACATGATGCAATTGATTCTATATGTAAATAGGTCGCGTTTATATAGCATGGTTTTCGACATATAATTTAGGGATCATTACTGTGTGCATTGTAATATAATGGATGCAATATGTCAAACTTTGTTTGCAATAGTAAGAAAATTTCTATATACTGGTACTTGAAATATAAAAGTTATCTAACTCTTGCAGGTATTAGAATAGAATGCAACATATGCTTCCATAACTTGAATCAACATAAAAGCTGGAGTACCCACATATCAAGTATTCTCGATATGTTATTATTGCATTTTAACACGATAATAGGATCCACATAACATTTATGCATTTGTAATCTAGCACGAAATTAAGAGCCTGTAGAGTATGTACTTTCTTTTCGATGCATTCATTAACAGTCTAGCGTAGATAATGATAACAGTTATTTCCGTGAATGGTATGAATAACTAGGCTAGCTCTTGTTAAACTGAAAAAGAACTGAAGATCCATACCATCAATAACTTTCATGCACAAAAGTACTCATAACTATTTTAATGCATTGACGGCTCGCTGAAACATTTTTCGAATTGCTTGAAGTACTTAAATCGTCTTAATACCTTACCTGCGAATCTGAGAAAAGAAAACAGGGTCCATGCTTTAGCTATCAAAGCTAAGTAAACCTCAGGGCACCCCGTAGGAACCCCCTTCATCAACATTCAAACATAACAGTCAGTAATTATCGCAAAAACGGTATCGCGTGAGAATTTAAATACTGTTTGTAGAATTATATTTTATTTCAAATGAACTATTGTTTTATTATGTTAAGAATTACGAAATGTCACTTTGTTAAAACTGCTATTAGTTAAATGGTTAACAAACATTTTATTTCCGCAGTCGACATTTTTAGTAATTAATGCTACTTTAAAAATTTTAAATTTTTAGTGAATTTTCGGGGTGTTACGTGTGGTATCAGAGCGCGAGTTCAAACACTAGGCCTTAATAGGCTCACACGCGCAAAATAGAAAATGAAAATCAGAAAGTTTATGTTACTAACTTTTATTTTAATTATGTTTCTGTACAGAACAGTTTGACATTTTGCAGGTATGGAAATACCGGAGGAATCAGCAGAGGACAGATCTCCTCGTAATGAGCATAATAATAATAATCATGAAGGAATTTATGTCGAATTAAATAATCAATCTTCTGAACTGCTACGTACTATATGTAAAGTTAGTCACAGCAGATCTAATGAACAAATAAATCAGTCACAACAGATGAATAAGAAGATATGGTGCAAAACTGTGCAAAAACATGCAGCAGTGCTCTCTATCCCAGAAAGGGTGAATGAATTACAATAGATTACAATACAATCCAACCATGTCAATGGCAATTCGAATTGACTAAGTAGGCATTCGAATCACTGAAATGGAGTAGCTTGACTCAATCTAGGAGTCCTCATCAATCATCGGTGTTGCTCATCAATCACAACAAACAGTCATCCAGGTGTCAAGCTGAGTCTAACTGATCATAATAAATGTAACTGAAGTGTGTAGCACTGATATAGGATCTGGAGGCTCAGTGGGGGCGCATGGGAGGCTAACTGGAGTCAGAGCAAGTCACCTAATCGAACTGGAGGTCAATCGGAGGTGAAACAGTCAGTCAGGAGTGAAATCGGAGTGAAATCAATCAGAATCGGAGCTAACTGAATGTAACTGGAGTGAATCTGCAGTGGTAGGTGAGCAAGTGCGCCCTTCTCAGTCAGTAGGTGAGAAGAGGGCGCCTTTCAGCTTAGGAGGGCTAAAACTCTGTGGAAAGTGGCTCCCGGGTGCTAGAAGAAGGTGGATAAGGTGCTGGAGGCATCAAACTGGTGACTGGACTACATATCCTGAAATAGATCATGCAAGATCCTGAAGTAGATATGTATCCCGAAATAGATGATCCTAAAATAGATATGTATCCCGAAATAGATGATGGATATCCGAACACCCCCCCTCAAGCTAGACTATGATGTGCCAACTAAAATAATGTGGGGCCCTGGTAACTAAGACCAAAGGTCACCCCAATACAATAATCCAAAAAATGCTGAAAAATAAACTAAGTGAGGAAAGAGGGAAAACCCAGTGGGAAGAAAGCCCCCCCCTCAAGTCTAAAGCATAATAATGAATCAATCTGTCTCCACCATGATGGAACTCACCCCCAACAGTGAACGGAGGTAAGAGAACTTCTTCTCAGTGAAGCTCTTGGTGAAGATGTCTGCAATTTGCTCATCGGTAGGGCAATATTGCAGAATGATGGTGCGGTCATGCACCAACTGTCGAATGTAATGCATATGAATCTCAATGTGCTTGGTCCTCTGCCGCTGAACTGGATCTGTGGAGATCTTGATAGCACTTTGATTGTCACAAAATAGGACAGTCGAAGTAGTGCCACCAAAACCAAACTCGGAAAGAATACCCTGCAACCAAACTGCCTGAATGCAGGCATTGACTGCCCCTCGATACTCTGCCTCTGCTGAAGAAAGTGCAATGGCTGCTTGCTTTTTGCTGGACCAGCAAATAGCACCATGACCAATCATGAAAACATAACCGGAAGTGGACTTCCGATCAATGCTATCACCTGCCCAATCTGAATCAGTAAAACCAATGAAATCTAGCTCAGAATCTGCAGCATAATGTATGCCAAACTGTCTCGTACCTTGCACATACTGCAAGATCCGCTTGGCTGCTCGCCAATGAAGCTCATGGGGCTGCTGCATATATCTTGACACGGCACTCACGGCATATGAGATGTCAGGCCTAGAGTGTGTCAAATAAAGTAGTGAACCAATCAACTGTCGATACATACAGCAATCTGCAAGCGGTGTGGAATCTCCCTCCTCAAGACTGATTCCTGAGAGGAATGGGAACGGGGCTGCCTTACATTCAGCCATATTAAACTTCAATAACAGGTCGGAAGCATATTTTTGCTGAGATATAGTGATCCCATCGAAATTTTGAGCTATCTCCAAGCCCAAAAAGTGACTCAGCAAGCCCAAATCGCTCATGTCAAAAGCTAGATTTAAGGCAGTTTTTAGCTTGTTTATTGAAGTAAGTGTGCTACCAGTAATAAGCAGATCATCAACATAAAGTACAATAACCAACAAATTACCTTTAACTCGCTGAAGATAGACATTCGGATCAGATTTGCATCTTTGGAAATTCTGAGAAAGAAGGAAGGAGTCCATCTTTGCGTACCAAGCTCTTGGGGCCTGTTTTAACCCGTACAAAGACTTCTTCAATCTGCAAACCAATGATGGATCTGATGTATAACCCTCTGGTTGCTGCATATAGACCTCTTCAGCAAGGTCTCCATGTAAAAATGCACTCTTCACATCCATGTGATGCACCTCCCAGTGCTTGGATGCGGCAATAGCTAAAACAAGGCGGATGGAATCCATCTTTGCAACCGGTGCAAAGGTCTCTGTGTAGTCCACTCCTTGGACTTGGGAAAAACCTTTTGCCACCAACCTTGCTTTATATTTGCTGATAGTGCCATCAGCAGCAACTTTAGTACGGTAGACCCATTTACACTTCACTAATTTTCTTCCAGGTGGAAGAGAAACTAGCTCCCATGTATTGTTCTTTTGAAGAGAACTGTACTCTTCATCCATGGCATCTTTCCATCTCGGATCTCGATGGGCTGAATAATATGATTGGGGATCTGAACCAGCCATCAAATAACAAATCTCAGGAAGAAATGGATCAGCAATAGAAAGAGCCATACCTGCCCTTTGAAAGTCTCCTCTTGTTCGTCTCGGATCAGCAGGATTTCCAAGACTAGAACCAGCAGATTGTAGAGTATTTTGGGCCCACTTTGGTAACTGAGGGAGATCTGAATGGTCGGATTCCGAACCTGATATGTCATGATCATCATATGCTGCTACAATATCAGAAATATCAGAACTCATACCTTCATTATCGCTGCTCGAATCTTCTTCTGGTGAAGGCGGTGAATCGGCAGTTTTCTCCTCAACTAGTTGCAATTCTTGAAGCGGTTCTTCAAACTGCACACTGCGCTCTATGAATATCTTTTTAGATCTGATATCCATGAGTTTATATGCTTTTGATTCTTCCCCATATCCTATCAATATGCACTCGATACTTTGTGGATCCAAAGCTCGTCTCTTCTCAGAAGGAATTCTAGCCCATGCAGTAGAGCCAAAAACTCTCAAGTTTGACACATCCGGTTTGTGACCAAAGAATGCTTCGAAAGGAGTCATACCTTTCACGGATGAATGTGGAACTCGGTTCTGTATATATGCAGCAACATTGATTGCTTCAGCCCAAAGATTTGCAGCCAAACCTTTTGATTCAATCATGCATGTAGCCATCTCTTTCAGTGACCGGTTTTTCCTTTCCGCTACACCGTTCTGCTGGGGTGTGTAGGGAACTGTATGTTGGATCTTGATTCCGCTTTGGGCACAAAGTTGCAGCAACTCGGACTTGATATATTCCCCACCATTATCAGATCTAAGAGCTTTGATCTTGCTCTCAGTGGTGGTCTCAACAGAAGCCTTAAAATCCTTGAATTTTCCAAGCACTTCTGACTTGTTTTTGAGAAAGAATACCCATGTAAAGCGAGAATAATCATCAATAAATGTCAAAACATACCTTGAACCATTTAATGACATATGGGGCAGCGGACCGCTGATATCAGAATGGATCAATCCCAAAATAGTAGAGGCTCTGCTAGCCTTGCCGCGGTCGAATCTGTGCTCGGGGTGCTTCCCAATAATGCAACCGGTGCATATTCCCTTCGAGGAACGGAGTTGTGGCAGCCCATCAACCATGGATTTATTTGATAGCAGCAGCAAATACTTATAATTTAGATGTCCAAATCTTTCATGCCAAAGCCTACTAACCTCATTACCATGTGTGCGAAGAGCAGTGGGCTTTGCAAGCGGAATAAAGTGCGAAAACTCATAACATTTTGCAGTGTGGTTTGCCTTTCCAACCGCAACTAGTCTTCCACTTTTGATATCAGAAATTTCAACTGTATTAGGGCTGAATGTGACTTTCTTTGGATCACCAGTATGTGTCATTTGATAAACAGAAAGGAGATTCGAAGCTAAGGAAGGCACATAGAGAACATTCTGAAAGCATCCATGATCTACATGAATCGTACCTTTGCCCTTTGAAGAAATTTTTGAGTCATCTCCCAAATGGATGGGGATGGAGCTGTTTGGATCGAATGAGGAAAAAGAATCAATATTTGCAGCCATATGATTTGATGCACCCGAATCTATCAAGAGAGTGGGTTTCGAAACCGTTGCCATGAGTGCTTGTCCTCTTTCATGATCGTCATTCCGATCCTTCTTCCTTGCACCGTCAGGAAGGGTTATGTTGTTCTTTTCCAAAAGGAGGGCCATTTGATCTATAGTCTTCTTCATACATGAACTTTCGGGATGAAAGCCACGGTTACAATAAGTACATTTAGATTTTTGGTTACCTTCTTTGCCCTTTTGCTTGGATTTCGAACTGGATGGTGCATCCGTTTGCTTGCCTTTGTCTTTTTGCTTGTGAGGCTCGAATTTGGGCTTCTCCTTCTTTAGCTTTCCTTTACCATTCGAAATCTTGGGTCCTTGAACAAATAGGGCTGAATCTTTGGAGCTTATGGACCCCATTTGAATCAACTTGTCATGCTCTTTCGTAACGGACTCAATGAAGGCATTCAAGGTAGGCATCTTCCAATTCGGGGTAGTTAGCCGACCGGAATTGAAAGTGGAGACAAATACCGAATAATCTTTCCCAAGCTTGCTTAGAATGGAGAGGATCAACTGCTTATCCTCTTTGATAACACCACTGTTCTTCAATTGCAAGTTCAAGTTCTTGAATTTTGTGAAGAATTCATTGATGGTCTCGAAATTTTCAGGATTAAGGCCAATCAATTCATTCTCTAATTGAAAAGCCCTAAGCTCATCCTGCTTGCCGAATAGTGTCTCAAGTTGCTCCCATATGGCCTTTGGAGTCTTCAATCCGCTGAGATGGAAGTGAAGATCTTTGGAGATGGAGAGACAAAGTAGACCGTAAGCTTCATCAAGCTTATTGTAGTGTTTGGTTCTTTCTGCCACATTGTTTGGCTCCAATTCAAGACCAAGAGTGACTCGGTAGTATCCTTTTGAACGTAATATGATCTCCATATCATCTTTCCAATCAAAATAATTGAATGGGGTGAGGATAGGCTTTGAAGAAGAGTATTCCATTGCTAGGAGCGAGTCAAATGATGAAGAAGAAGCTTGCTTGCAAACTATAGCGAATGGAAATGCTGTAGGGAAGCTTGCATGCAGAATGTAGCGAGTGCACTTGGAGGAGATAATTAACCTGCAAATCACATAAGAACAATCACAATAAGGTCGAACAATCCACCCTTTGAGAGTTGCATCACACCTGGGATTGGATTTCAAGCAATGTTGAATGGGTCCAATGTATCAAATCCAGGAATTATGTGGTAACTCAAGCTTCTGGAGTGGTATTGGAATAATTTTCAAGCTTTGCATGCACATGAGCGAATGCCCTTGAGATATCTCATGCCAAACTTTTTGCAATTTTTAGCAATTCAGTCAAATCTTCTTGTATAAACACCTGTAGAAAAGAGATCTTGTCCCTGCAATGGCTCTGATACCATGTAAAGTTAGTCACAGCAGATCTAATGAACAAATAAATCAGTCACAACAGATGAATAAGAAGATATGGTGCAAAACTGTGCAAAAACATGCAGCAGTGCTCTCTATCCCAGAAAGGGTGAATGAATTACAATAGATTACAATACAATCCAACCATGTCAATGGCAATTCGAATTGACTAAGTAGGCATTCGAATCACTGAAATGGAGTAGCTTGACTCAATCTAGGAGTCCTCATCAATCATCGGTGTTGCTCATCAATCACAACAAACAGTCATCCAGGTGTCAAGCTGAGTCTAACTGATCATAATAAATGTAACTGAAGTGTGTAGCACTGATATAGGATCTGGAGGCTCAGTGGGGGCGCATGGGAGGCTAACTGGAGTCAGAGCAAGTCACCTAATCGAACTGGAGGTCAATCGGAGGTGAAACAGTCAGTCAGGAGTGAAATCGGAGTGAAATCAATCAGAATCGGAGCTAACTGAATGTAACTGGAGTGAATCTGCAGTGGTAGGTGAGCAAGTGCGCCCTTCTCAGTCAGTAGGTGAGAAGAGGGCGCCTTTCAGCTTAGGAGGGCTAAAACTCTGTGGAAAGTGGCTCCCGGGTGCTAGAAGAAGGTGGATAAGGTGCTGGAGGCATCAAACTGGTGACTGGACTACATATCCTGAAATAGATCATGCAAGATCCTGAAGTAGATATGTATCCCGAAATAGATGATCCTAAAATAGATATGTATCCCGAAATAGATGATGGATATCCGAACACTATAAAGGATTTAAAATCTGAAATAAAGACTGTCAAAGAAGAGAATGAGCGAATTTTGAAGGCTCGGGAGGAGTTAAATCAAATTTTAATGGAGAATTATCACAAGGAGGAAAGAGGCAGGAAATCAGAAGTGAAGTCTGATTCTGTGACAATGTCCCACAAACATAAACACAAGAAAGCAAGGAATGGTAAAAGTAATAGTTACTCATCATCAGAATCTGATCAAAGTAATCGTAATTCTGATCATGACAGCAGTAACAATGATTGCTGTTCTAAAAAGAGAAAACATAAGCGTCATGAACAAATTACTAGGGAGTTTAAAAAGATTAAGCCACCAACTTTTAATGGCGAAGGTGAAAAGGGTGAAACAGCCGAAGCATGGCTGTCTGGGATGAAGAAGTATTTTAATATTTACGACTACTCTTCTCAGTTAAAAGCCAAGATGGCTATTTACAATATGACCGGAAAGGAAGATATTTGGTGGCAGGATCTTAAAAGGATAAAGAGCATAAAGGAAATAGATGTAACCTGAAATATGTTTAAAAAGTTATTCAAGAAAAAGTTCTTGCGGAACAATACTTTGAAGATAAGTCAAAAGAGTTTTATGATTTAAAATTGGGTACTATGAACATGAAGGAGTTGTGCAGCAATTCCTTAGTTTATTGAGGTATGTACCTTACATGGTCGAAGAGAAGCCTAAGGTACAAAGGTTTATAAGATGTCTACCTTACAACATAAAAGACAAGATCGAGTATGATAACCCTTCCACTCTAGAAGAGGCTATGAGGAAAGCTAACTTTTGTTTTGATCAAAACAGAAAAAGAGAAGGAACAACTAACTGGAAGAGTAATAAGCCTAATCATTTTGATCACAAAAAGAAGAGTTTTAATCAAAATTCTGGAAGTTTTAAGAAAAGTTTTAGTAACAGATTACAACATTAATAAAAAGGGCTTAATGACTTATAAAAACAGAATTTATGTACCAAATGTGCCAAAGGTTAAGCTGTTAATTTTGGATGAAGTTCATAAGAGTCCTTATTTAGGACATCCAGGTTATCAGAAAATGATAACTATGTTAAGGAAGGATTATTTTTGGCCCAACATGAAGAATGAAGTGGCTGAATATATAGCTAGATGTTTTGAATGTCAGGCCATTAAGGTTGAACATCAACATCCAGCTGGACTATTGCAACCATTGCCAATTCCAGAATGAAAATGGAAGATTATAAGTATTGATTTTATTACAGGCTTGCCTAAAAACCAGAAATAGAATGACTCCATAATGGTGGTTGTGGACAAGTTAAGTAAGGCTACTCATTTTATTCCTATTAAAACCACTTTTAAAGCTTCTAACATTGCAGATGTATTCATGAAGCAAATATTTCGCTTGCACGGAATTCCAAAGGTAATTATTTCTGACCGGGACTCTAAGTTCACTGGAAATTTTTGGACAACATTGTTTAAAGGTTTAAATACTAAACTAAATTTCAGCACTTATTTCCACCCACAAACTGATGGTCAAACAGAAAGGGTAAACCAGATTTTAGAAGACATGCTAAGAATATATGTCAAAGATCAGCCATCTAAGTGGGAAGATTATCTACATTTAACAGAATTTGCATACAATAATCATTATCAAGCATCTGCTAAGTTAAGTCCATTTGAGACTTTGTATGGAAGAAAATATTGTACTCCTATTTCTTGGGATAACCCTGTAGACAGATTAATGCTATGACCAGATTTATTGAAAGAAATAGAGCTAACCGTGAAATAGGTTCAAGGTAACTTAAAAGTTGCCCAAGATCGGCAGAAAAGTTATGCAGATTTGAAACGCACTGAAAGAGAATTTCAGGTGGGAGACCATGTTTTTATAAAGGTAAAGTCCAAGAAAAGTTCTTTGAAGATTGGGAGTTGTGCTAAACTAGCACCAAAGTATTGTGGACGATTTGAAATCCTATCAAGGATTGGAGCTGTTGCATATCAATTGGCATTGCCATATAATTTAAAAATCCACAATGTTTTTCACATTTATGTTTTAAAGAAGTATGTGCACGATGCTACTCATGTGTTGAATTGGAATGACACACAGGTGGAGCCCGAAAGAGATTTTCAGGTGGAACCGGACTGTATTCTCGACCGGAGGGAAATTATGCTTCGGAATCGCACCATAGGGCAGGTAAAGGTGCAATGGAAGCACCTTAGCCCTGATAAAGCTACTTGGGAGCTGGAAAGTAATATGCGAGCAGCATATCCAGTTCTGTTCCATGAGGAATCTGATGGAGAATAAGAAACATCGAGGACGATGTTGAGTTTAAGTGGGAGTGTTTGTAACATACCCTTTTTGTTGAAGGACATTTTATGTTGGAAACATTATGCTAACTTTTATTGTAAAGTTTTTATGTTGGACAAGTGTCCAAGGATGACTGTAATTTGCACAATATTTTATTATTTAATAAATTAAATAGGAGACACCTAAGGAGACTGTTGAAAGAGTGTTTGCTGACCCACTAGGTGGAATGGAATCTGGGGTAGAAAGCAATGGACAAATGGCAGCATCATGATTCAACTAACTAGCTGTTGGTATGAGACAACTCCCTTGAAATGTGGTCATAGTGCCCTGGAAGGTGGGACTGGAGCTTGAGGCTCATTTATTCTGAAACTGACCAACTCAAGACCTAGGCAATCTTTAAAAGAGCCATTGAATTGTGAACTAAGGTTCATCACTTTTCCTGACGAGGAAATTTACCTTGGGGTTTTGCTGTGCTTGCACCCAAGAGATTCAATGAGGGGATATGCTGAGTTTTCGATCATGGAGTAAGTCTACCTGTTATACTGTTGAGTGCAGAGTTATACTATCGAGTGCTGAAGCTATAGTATTGAGTGCTGAAGATATTCTACCGAGTGCTGAAGTTGAATGCCTTACTTCTACCTAGTGGTTCAGTGAACAGGCTCGCGGGTCCAAAGGAAGCAAGTAGATTGGTTGCTTCTTCTGGAGAAGGTTGGGAGGAACAGGCCTCCTTGGGTGTTTGTCTACCCTATCTTCATTTACAGGTTCTACTGTCTTTTTTTTTTAGTTCTAAGAAGTTAAAGTTCTACCTGAAATTATTGATTTACTGTTTGCAAAGATATTATTGAACAAATGCATTTATTTTAGTTTCTGAGTCAATTAGGATTCTGTATAGTACTGATTATGAATGATGAATTGAATAAAATATTCTCTACTTTTTTCCCCATGCTAATAGATCTGCATCGGACTTTAGTACAGAGAAGAAATTAATGTAGATAAATTGATAGGCAGATTGCCAAGTGAATGAGAAGATCAACCCTGTTATATTTCGTTAGTTTTTCCTACAATTAATATTCTGTATCAAATAACACAATTCTATGTCTTTCTCTTAGCATTATTTTTATTAGTTAAAATGTTCTAGGTTCACTGTATTTCTTTCATCGGGATATATTGAATTTAACAACTGCAAAAACATTTATTTTCTAAGTATACAGTACCGTTATCGCTTACTGTTAGCAAGTATATTTAACATGAAAATAAACAGTTTTCATATCTAAGTATAGAAATTTGTCTTTCTGTTATACAATATTTAGGAAAATATAATAGTTGTAAATTAAATAGCATCATCAAACATTTGATCTCCTTTCTGTTTATGAAAATAAACAGTTTTCATATCTAAGTATAGAAATTTATCTTTCTGTTATACAATATTTAGGAAAATATAACAGCTGTAAATTAAATAGCATCATCAAACATTTGATCTCCTTTCTATTTCGACAGTAATAGATTAGTATAGGGTTTATGATATTCTCATGTCATCTTTCTAACTTTTGCAGTGGTTTCTATTTTCATTTCCTAATTAATATTTTGTGAAAAAATATCAATAGTATTTAGCATTTGTAGATTCGGAAAACAAGAGTCGGTCAAACTCTTAACATATCATAAGTTCTCCATAAAACATAAAATATATCAGTTTCGTTCGACATTCCAAACACTTGAACCAAAACCCTAATTTCTTTAAACATCCTTATCACTATCATCTCATCATACGACGAAGCTGTTAAAGACTTTTATACAACAGTATTCAAGTTGTGAAATTACTTTTATTTATTTTGGTCAATCAACCAAGGGTTAATACCCTCTCGGCGAAACCTTCGCACTTATTCACATAAAAATCGATGTAAAAGCTAAATCCCTCCTTTAGGGTGAGCCATCGATTTGAAAGAACAAATCATTTTAATATACAACTGAAGAACCAGAAAACAACCATCACAAACATTCATAACAACTACTGAGTTTGAACAGCAACCCTAATGAGTGGTCAAGCCACTTAGTTAATCCTTTTAACTATCTTTTGAAAATGTTAAACTGTAAATAGCTTTTAACACAAGACTGCATCATTATTTTCCACAAAACGTAACACTGTATTTCATTATCACATCCGGGGGTTCATCCCTTTTAAATTCAATACATGTAGGCAAATGTCAAAACAACACACGGCTAGGCCGGTTATCAAAATATGACGAGGGGTCACCCTCTGTCCATTAAAACATTACATTAAAACTTTTACGTTTAGGCCAAAACGATGCCAGGAACCAGCATCGAGTCTGACAAGCAACGTCATCAACAAGCTACGCCAGAAGAACCTACGAGGAGTTATACCACCGAGGCTTACCGGGTGGAGCGAGCTTGGACCCTTCCATAGAGCTTTTATCATTGCAATCCTCCAAGACGATGTTAATACCTGCCACAGAAACCATCACGAGGTTAAAACCCATTTTTAAAACCAAGAAAATGCACGAAGTTCAAACTTTACACATTGCAAACAATGTTCATAGAGTCGAAAACATTACCTCTGTTGCAGGAGAACGAAACTAGAACGCCGATAGCAAAAAGATCAGAATCCATCTAACAGCCGTAACAGAGAAAGTTTCAGACGCCACGACTTCACCTTTCACTCTCAGTCAAGATCACTGGTTCCAAAACTAAACCCTGGGAATCCTCTTTCAAAGTACAAGACGAAAGCCATGGGGCAATCGACACTCAAAGCTCCATTAACAACCTGAAACTATCACCATTTTGAACTGAAGGTCTCACCATCGAAACCGAGGAAGGAGTCCTCAGGCATTCGGCCTTCAAACCCTACAACTACATGGCCTGGCAGCCTCTCTCCAAGCCCAATTTCTCCAAATGAATGCCAAGGAGTAATACAAGCAAAGGTATAGTATGAGCAGTTAAGTCAAAACCCAAACCCGAGGACAGAACCAGATCAACGGAGGCGATCGAGCCAGCTGGTACTTACACCGGTACTTACAAAGCTTCATTAATAACTCCATTAATGCAGAGTCCAGCTCGGAGTAGATTTATCAAGTTACTATCATACAACTCAGAAAAATTATCGGTGATCCGCACCAGACTTCACGTGGAATCTACCACTTGGATAGCCAACGGGACATTCCACCAAAGAAGTGGATGGGAGCATTAAAAGCTCGGTTCAGACACGTTCTCAACAACCCACGAAGGACTGCAGAGCAGTAAAGACCCGTCATTTCCATTAACGCTGCATTGGCGCGAATTTTCACAGAGTTAATAATCCACGATAACAAGGGTTATTGTAGCTATTGCATAGTATTATATATGAGGTTGCATTACATTAATTCATATCATTCCAATGCATAGTTCACAATCATATGAGTGTTTCATACGATGTATAGGTCGCAATTTTATGTATAACACATGGTAGATGCACTATGGGTAATATATGGTAGTGGCATTAGAAATAGAATCCAATAAATAAGCATTGTATCATTTTTTTTATATTTCTAAACCCGCACTATATCGATACCCTATTGTAATGACTAGTAGAGATATTTAATCAAAAAAATTTAGTTCATAATTGTGTAGTCAATATATACATGATGCATTTGATTCTATATGTAAATAGGTCGCGTTTATATAGCATGGTTTTCGACATATAATTTAGGGATCATTACTGTGTGCATTGTAATATAATGGATGCAATATGTCAAACTTTGTTTGCAATAGTAAGAAAATTTATATATACTGGTACTTGAAATATTAAAGTTATCTAACCCTTGCAGGTATTAGAATAGAATGCAACATATGCTTCCATAACTTGAATCAACATAAAAGCTGGAGTACCCACATATCAAGTATTCTCGATATGTTATTATTGCATTTTGACACGATAATAGGATCCACATAACATTTATGCATTTGTAATCTAGCACGAAATTAAGAGCCTGTAGAGTATGCACTTTCTTTTCAATGCATTCATTGACAGTCTAGCGTAGATAATGATAATAGTTATTTCCGTGAATGGTATGAATAACTAGGCTAGCTCTTGTTAAACTGAAAAAGAACTGAAGATCCATACCATCAATAACTTTCATGCACAAAAGTACTTATAACTATCTTAATGCATTGACGGTTAGCTGAAACATTTTTCCAATTGCTTGAAGTACTTAAATCGTCTTAATACCTTACCCGCGAATCTGCGAAAAAAAAACAGGTTCCATGCTTTAGCTATCAAAGCTAAGTAAACATCAGGGCACCCTGTAGGAACCCCCTTCATCAACATTCAAACATAACAGTCAATAATTATCGCAAAAACTGTATCGCATGAGAATTTAAATACTGTTTGTAGAATTATATTTTATTTCAAATGAACTATTGTTTTTTTATGTTAAGAATTATGAAGTGTCACTTTGTTAAAACTGCTATTAGTTAAATGGTTAACAAACATTCTATTTCCGCAGTCAGCATTTTTAGTAATTAATGCTACTTTAAAAATTTTAAATTTTTAGTGAATTTTCGGGATGTTACAAAAACCCCATGGGGCATGGTCATTTCAAGACAGGCAACAAACTGACTAGCCAAAACTGGCTAGGCACAAAAAATGGATCATCTGATACACTGGAACACAAACACTTATAATGTTTGTAATATGGCGGCTCTTCAGATAATCCAACTATGGTACAAATAAGTTGGTAACAAGTTTGAAATGAAAGATCTTGGATTGATGCACTACTTCTTGGGATTAAAAGTATGGCAGAGACAGAAAGAGATTTTCCTAGGACAAGGAAAATACACCATTGATATATTGAAGAGATTCGAGATGTTGGATTGCAAGTCCATGGCTACTCCGATGGATGCAAATTGGAAGAAGTTGAGAGATTCTACTTTAGATTCTGATTTGATTGATCCCACCATTTATCTCTAGTTGATTGGGTCATTGATGTATCTGACCAACACCAGACCAGATATATGTTTTGCTGTGAATGCCCTTAGTTGGTTCATGTGCGAACCGAGGTAGATTCACTGGATTGCTACAAAACATGTGCTCAGGTACTTACGTGGCACTGTGGGATATGGATTGAAGTATGCTTCAGATGTTGACCTGAGATTGCAGGGGTTTACAGACTCAGATTGGGTCGGATGTGTTGCAGATCGGAAGAGTACTTCTGGATGTTGCTTCAATTTGGGTTATGCAGAGGAAGCCGAACTCGGTAGCACTCAGTACTGCAGAGGCCAAGTACATGGCTGCTAGCATAGCAACTCGAGAAGCAGTTTGGCTTCGTAAACTCCCGGCAAGATTATTCGGCCATATTCCAGAGCCGGCCGTGATTCACTATGATAACCAGAACTGTGTGCAGATGTCAGTGAATCATGTATTTCACGACAGGTCGAAGCATATCGAGATTCGATATCACTTCATTCGTGATATGGTGCAGAAAGGTGCGGTTGAGTTACAGTACGTTCCAACAAACGACCAGACTGCAGATGTTCTCACCAAGGCTCTTCCCAGGGTGAAGTTTGAATACTTTCGCGGAAGACTTGGACTCGAGGAGAACGTATCCCTCCTTGAGAGGGAAAGATGACATTGAGATGCTTGCCCTACTTTGCCCAAGTGCCTCTGCAGTCCAGTTACTCAGCCAGATATGGGAGAAATCCCATAGGAAGATGAGTAGGACAGTCAGCAGTTGGTCGAGCTCACCCAAGTACCTTCTGCAGTCCAGTTACTCAGCCAGATATGGGAGAAATCCCATAGGCAGATGAGTAGGATAGTCAACAGTTGGTCGAGTTCACACCGGTGCCTCTACAGTCTAGTTACTCAGCCGGATATGGGAGAAATCCCATAGGCAGATGAGTAGGATAGTCAGCAGTTGGTCGTGTGGTTGCACATGTGCCTCTACAGTCCAGGTAATCAGCCAGATATGGGAGAAATCCCATAGGCAGATGAGTTGGACAATCAGTAGATGGTCGTGCCCTTTTGCTCGTCTGAGATCTCAGCCAGGTATGGGAGGACCCCATCGACAGATGAGACAGATAGGTAGCAAATTGTATAACAGAGATGGTACAGCTAATAATCTCAGATAACCAAGATTGAGTGAGTCTCCTGGATCCAGGATCGAGTGATTCTCCTCGACTCACCGAAGGACTGGTGAAGATGATGCACAAAGACTGTGTGGACAACCTTCAGTATGTATAGAGATGATGGAGACAGAATGGATGTACAAGATGAAACCCAGATGATCATGATGCAGATGAAGACCGAAGAATACCTTCCTCGTTGAGAGGGAGTGTTGGATTTTGTACAACTTCGGAAGATATTATTTATTATATTTTATTGAATTTTCATTGTACTTGTTTGTACCCCCAAGGGAGATGAACCTTACGTAAACACCTATGTAAACACATGAAAGAATCAATGTAAACCTTGGGGTGCAAAAGAAGAAAAGAAAATTATTAAAAATAAATTATTTATTGCCCCCAGGTGAAGTCGGCCCAGTTAGGGTATTTTTCATATTTGCTCTTGTATAAATAAGAGGCTAGTGCACCTCATTATTCTTAGTCACTCACTCAACAAATGCGCATCACTTGGGAGAGAGCAGAATTCGCACAAGCTAGTGGAGGAAGCAGATTTGGGGTTTCTACTTGTGGAAGACATTTTCACATTCTCTTTTATTATTTGTACTCTGATCTCGAGATTTTCATCTCTATGCGAAGGTTGCTGGGTTTTTCGCAATTGGGTTTACCAGGATAAACTCTGTGTTGTTGTTTTGTGCTTTGTCTTTCTTCTAGTGATCTTAGTTATGCATTTATGTTATTATGCTATGAATGTATGAAATTTAACAACCACGAGAGCTGTTGAATCACTACCAGTTTTTGAGGAGAGAATCTCTCCATGTTTCCCTCTTCCAGTTTGTAAAGTTCTCTAAAAGCTAAAGAAATGGTTTTTGATAGTTATTAGTTAATTTTCTAAAAATAGGGCAATTGTCCAAGAACCTCTTTTGAAGAGTTTGTGTTAAGGAACAAACATGACAACCATTTTTGGTTTGGCATAGTTTTGAAAATAACAAGTTGATCTTTAGATTTCCAACCATTGAGTTTTTTGTTATATTTCCAAGTTAGTTTTTAAGGGGTCATCGAGTGAGTTGTAGAGTAAGAACCCACTCTTGCAACATGTAGTTGTTGATGATCTCTATCATTTCACTGTTATTTTTAGTATTTCTTCCACTTCTCATGTTCAACAATTTATTTCTTGCAAATTACTTCCTGTAGTGTGGATCTTTTTGCTATTTTACTTCCAACAATTTATTTTCTTGCTTGTGTCCTTAGTTTCATTCCAAAAATATATTTCTTGCTTGTGTGCTTAACTAGTTTCATTCCATCAATTTATTTCTTGCTTTTGCACATAGTTGGTTTCATTTCCACCATTTCTTTCTTGAAATATGCAATTTACTTTGATTAGTCTTTGGTTTTTGATGTAGTTCTACAATGAACTATAGTTCTTTGGGTTACCCTTTGTTAAATCGTTTTAAGAATCACAGGTTAATTAGGACCTCTAGAACAATTCTACAATGCCAAGAGTGGTAGTTCCTTAGGTTACCTTTGAATGATTTTCCTTTAGAGTTTTAGTTAGTTATGTGGTGAACTGATGAACCAAGGCGCGCAAGCTTAGAGTTTGTTGCAAGGCGATTCATCTACATCACCTTAGATTGGATTAGTTGTTAGAATACACATAAGACCCAACATATTGAAAGTAACAAAAAGACCCTCCAAAAACATTGAATCAATAATAACAACCCCATAATTGAAGACTTTGTGGATGCACATACAATGCAAGCGTTTTGAAAGTTTATGCTCCCAGATTGATAATTAAAGTAAGAGCCAATATATCTTGGGCTCATCAATCCCAAGCATTACTAGAAGTCGTCACTTTTTGGTGCCATTGTTGGAGAAATGACAACTTTTAGATTTTTTCTTTTATTTTGGGCCACTAAATCCATTGTTGAGGCTATAGGATTGGAAACCAATATTCAATTATGTTCCTTCAATGCATGGTGTTTTCGACTCCTTGCATAAGCATATATGAGGAAGGACAAGTTGGGGAGAATTCTTCCCAATCTACCTTATACCAAAAAACCTATCGAGACAAGCAAATGGGGAAGGTCTATTTCAATAGCACAAATTGTTGTAGAAATTATTTTTGAAGTAATAAATAGTATGGTAAGAACCTCTATGGAAGAAGAACCAAAAGTTAATACTAAGGAGGTTGAGCCCTACATCTCTATTTAGGGTTGTGGCAATTCTAAAGTAGAATTTGAACATATTGAGCCCCCTACCTCTAGCTAGGGATTAGCTTCCCTATTTACCAAGGGGAATGAATGCGAGAATGAAGAACAAGAGGTGGTAAGGGAATTTGACGAGGAAGCCAAGATGAAAAATATCAATTCATCTATTCTTCTACACTTTATAGGCTTCTCATGAAGGACCTGTAAACTTTCATGTTAGAATTTGAACTGTTGTTCCAATTCTGTGAATACAAAATAGATGCTCAAAAGTTGTTATTGTTTTCTTCTACATTGAAAAATGTAGCACTACAATGGTTCATGGGTTTGGAAGGAGGAAGTATATATACTTGGACCAAATGAAAGAAGCATTTACAAAGAAGTACCTTGATTATTCTAAAGCGTGAGGAATGAGGAATGAAATCTTTAGAATGAGTCATCATGCTAACGAGTCATTGGAAGACTAAAATGAGCACTTTCAATTTGCTTATAGATGATCTAACAATTATGAGTTAAATCCAAATTCATTAAAGTTGGTCCTCTTGAGAGGAGTACATGAAGAATGGTTGGAACCTTTGAACTTGATTACTGTCAGTGATATTTACCAACTCTCATGTGAGGAAATTAAGGAACTTTCATGAATTTCTCTAGAGCATCAAGAAGGAATATTAAAGGACCTCGAGCAATTATACCACCCTCATTAAAGGCCACAACAAGGGATTTTGAAGCTGAGATTGGGAATTTCTTGGAGGATATGGAGGCAGATTTATTAAATTCACCATCCATGTAGCTTGACACTCTTCAACCTAAGAAGAAACAAGGAAATATGGATAATGCATTGGAAATCTCTTGTCCAAAATGCACTAAAAATCATGCTCGACATGAATGCCCATTGAATGTTGTATCAATCTGCAACATCTATGTCGAGAATCATGATACCAACACTTGCCCCCAACTACTAGATCTAAAGGTAGTTGATTAAGGTGTAGATCAGACCGTTGAACAAGTTTGCTTTATTAACCAATGAAGATTCAAACAATCACACTCTCAATTTCCAGGTATGAATTATGATCCTCAATAATTTAGTTCATATTGGAATAATCATTTTCAAGCTTCTTATTGGTATCCTCCACCATTTCCAAGCAGTCAACCAACTTGGCAAGCACCTCTTTCCAATCAATAACCTTTGTCTTCTCCTATGCCTTGTGGACAACAATCTCTACAACTTCGGAACCCTCAATGGCCAAACCAACAACAATCTTTTAGGCCATCTCATAATTGACCACCACAACAACACCAAGCTCTTTTACCCCCTCCTTCACAACAAAATAGTATGAATAACGAACCCCCTAGAAGACAACTACAATTATTTGCTCAGCCTCCACCTAACCTGAATAATAAGACAACCCAAACTATTTACAATACCGAGGCAGGAGAATGCCAAACCTATTTGTTGTCTACCCTGGATTGTCAGGCCACATACCTTCTATTTGTGGAAGTTTTATTAGATCCAGTGTTCTCCACCACAGTCACTAAACCAAGGGAGGAAGAGCCTACCCAACGATCATCCCCTCACACATAATCCACATAACTAACACAATTTACTAAGGAATTTATAGTTGAATCTCCACATTTTCCTTGGTGATTAAACCAATCTAAATCCTGAAATCAACCTTCTTTTGACATTGTAGGGGAATTGAAAATTTTGTACGTTAGGATTCCTTTATTTCAAGCCATCAAATATATTCCCATTTACAACGAGGCCATATGTGATCTCTACCTCAAGAAAGTTGGTAGGAAGAAACAAGATCCAAAAATTATTCATGTAATGAGTTAACCTGTTGACCTCATGTGGAAATTATAAAGATATGATAGGCATTGTTCCTACTATGTGTATGCATCATATTTACGTCCAAGTGGGCTTTCGCCCAATACGCCAACTTCAAGAACAAATGAATAACTCGTGAAGATATTGTTAAAGAACTTCCAAAACTGTCAATTGTTGGGTTCATCTATCCTATACATGATAGTGAGTGGGTTTCAACTTGAGTTATCAAAGAAGGGAGGCAAGTGGTGAATCTGTATAGACTACCGAGAACTTAATGAGGCCACTAGAAAGGATCTTTTTTTATTGTTGTTCATTGATAAAGTCTTGGATCCTTATCAAGGAAGAAATACTTTTTTTTTCTTAATGGTTTTAGTGGATATAAACCATATCCAAATTGCCCCAAAAGATCAAGACAAAACCACCTTTGCTTGTTCTTGGGGAACTTTTGCATACTAGGTACTTCCATTAGATTTTGAAAAGCGATCGGAACTTTCTAGCAAGCAATAATCAATATTCATTTTAATTTAATTCTTGATGGTGTTGAAGGTTGTATGGATGATTTCATAGTCTTTGGATATGCTTTTGAGGAAGCCTTGACTAAACTTGAAATAGTTCTTAAATGTTGTTGGACTATGAACCTCTCTGTAAGTAATGGGAAATGCTTCATGATGATGATAGAATGAATTGTTTTAGGACACCACATCTCCGCCAAAGGAATTCACGTAGACTTTGCAAAAATCAATGTCATCAAATACCTCCCAATTCCACAAAAACAAAAGGATATTTGCAGTTTTTTAGGGCACGTTGGGTATTATTGTTTATTTATTCAAAACCTTAGGAAATTGGCCACTCTTATGCATGCCCATCTCTCTCAGGACACAATTTTCTCCTGCACCCCATCTTGCCAACAAGACTTCAAGACCTTAAAAGATAAACTTACAACAACCCCATTTTGCATAGCCCCAATTAGGAATTGCATTTCCATATTTACACTTATGCTTTTGATAAAAGTTAGGATGTAATTTTGGGAAATGAGGATGTTGTAGAAATGTATGTTATATACTATATCAACAAGAACTTAGTCATTGTTGAGTTAAATTACAATGTGCCAAAAAAGGAGTTTCTTCCAGTGATCTAAGTTATCAATAAATTGCCATTACATCACTGGGATTTCCATGTTTGTCCACAATGATCATTTTGTTATTTATCAATAAATTGTCATTACATCACTGGGATTTCCATGTTTGTCCACAATGATCATTTTGTTATTAAGTATTTAATGAATAAAGTTGTTATTAATGGCAGAATTGTTCATTGGCCATTACTTCTTCAAGAATTTGATGTGACTATCCTTGATAACACTACAATTTGGCAAAGAAAATTGGACCTTTTACTTGGATCCAGGGATACCTATTTTAGCTTGGGCCAAATCAAATCCTTCATCGTTGCATTTGAGAAGATGAAGTGTACGAGATTTTGAAGGCTAGTCATGATGAACTATTTGGTGGGCATTTTGCTACAGAAAGGAACCCTAAGAAAATTCTCCCCATTGGTTACTATTGGCCTACACTTCATGGGGATATTCATGCTTATGTTGCACAATGTGATGCCTACCAATGCATGGACCATCTTACAAAATTTGTAGAAATTCCCTTGCAACCACAAGTTTCTTTGAATCCCTTTGACAAATAGGTCATTGATATCATTGGTCCCAAAAGTCCTCCCTCCATTAGTTTCAATACATCTTGGTTTGCATAGATTACCTCACCATGTGGGTCAAAGTTCAACCTCTAAGAGATATCAAGGAAGAATGAAATACATTTTTTTATATGAAGCTATATTCATTGGATTTGGTGTTTCCAAGGAGATCCTGTATGGGAGCTCAATTTGCTTCCAAATCGATTGCCCACCTTATGCATACTTACCAAATCAAGCATCGACGCTCCACTCTCTATCATCCACAAGCCAACGGTCAAGTGGAAGTCACTAATAGGGAGATTGAAAACATCATAACTAAGATTGCTCGAATCCATTAGCGAGACTAGGCTAATTAGCTTCCTGAAGTTGTTTAGGCTTGTTACCTTTCGAATTACACTTCAATGTGTAAAATTCCCAAGTACAAGATGCAAACCCAAGAGTAACTAAGAGGGGCTACCCATTATCACCATGGTAACTCCCTTTCCAACTTTAGGTTGGCTCTCCTCCAACTTAAGAGGGGGATCCCTACATAAGATTGCTAAGGCCATGGCATGGAGGCTCAAGGTGATACAACAAGAGTAAGCCTTAACAAAATGATTGTGGATGTAATATAGTGAAAGGGTGATGGAAGGTAAGGGACTAGTGCCTATCAAATCTGGGGCATAATGGAGTCAAAAGATCAATCTAAAGAGCACAAATAATAATAATAATAATAATCTAATTCTAAGGTCACGACCAAACCAAACACCAAATTGGTGTATGAGACCCACTTGTTTGTGGGACAAGGGACCCCCTCCACGTAGTGATTTGACTGCTAAAGTCTACAGAGGTGTACATACCCTATCCCCCTTTGGATTTGAACTTGTGACCTCCTAGGAGGAAACACATGTTCTTAACCTTTAGGTACAATCAAGTTTAATGCATGCCAAAGTTTGCCTCAATTTGCTACTAGATGATGTAGAAACAAACTTGGAGGGCCCTAATGGTGCCACTCTCAAACATTACTATGAGGGTGTTTCTTACAATAAAATGTTAACAACAATTCTAAGAAGATGATAGATTTGGGATAACATAACCAAAAATAAGACACAAATGAGACTTTAAGGGGTGAAACCCTTACATTCGACCCTTCTAAGATCGTAAGTTAACCCCTGAAAAACTTAGCCTCTCAAGCATATGTTTGTAAGTGATCTTCTAGCATACATCCATAACAATTGAAACCAATAACATAAGCTTCACATGAAATAGAAAGAGCTTTCATACCTCTATTACATCCTCCAAAGGATATACAATAATACTCTAAGAGGACAGAGATCCTCACAAATCAACCATGACACGAGGAAGGACTACTCTTTATACAGAGAGTGTAACTCAACTTCCTTAACAATAAAAAAAATGATTTTCTCTCGTAGATCCACATTTTCCTCAACAAACTCTCCAATAAAAGCACAAGTGATTAGATCCACTTGTTACAAGTAACTAACTCGATGAGAAATTTTCAACAATGAAAAAATAATGCAATTAGTTCACAAAAACCTCCAACATGGATCAAGGAAAGAGGGTGCACTCCTCCAAGAACGATGAAATATGCCAAACTTAACCCCTGAAAACTTAGCCTCTTGAGAATATGTTTGTAAGTGGTCTTGTAGCACACATCCATAACAATTAAAACCGATAACATAAGCTTCACGTGAAATAGAAAGAACTTTCATACCTCAATTACATCCTCCAAAAGATATGCAATATTACTCCAAGAGGAGAGAGATCCTCACAAATTAACCATGACATTGAATAAGGGCTACTCTTTATACAGAGAGTGTAACTCAACTTCCTTAACAATAAAAATTGATTTTCTCTCATAAATCCACATTTTCCTTAACAAACTCTTTAATAAAAGCATAAGTGGTTAGATCCACTAGTTACAAGTAACTAACTCAATGAGAAATTTTCAACAATGCAATTAGTTCACAACCACCTCCAACATGGATCTAGAGAAAATTTTAGGGGCGAAATTTAGCTCATGGGCTAATTTTTTACCGTTTTTTCCAAAAAAGGATTCGCCAATTTCCAAATTTTTTTCTAAATTGATTCACCCGAATTCCATGGGATAACATTTTTTAACTCAAAATTGCCAAAATTTTCCCAAAACTATATAAAATCCTTAAAAATTTGAATCTTTTTACAAAAATACCGCCCAACATTTTATGGTTGGAAATTTAAGAATTAGTAAGCTTCACCAAGGTTTCTACACTTTAAGAAAATTTTGGATTCTTAAAATTTTCCTTGGTCATGAAGGAAAGAGGGTGCACCCCTCCAAGAATGATGAAATATTCCAAACAAACATCCTCAATAGCTAGGGCGTTCTCCACCATGATCATTCATTAATAATACTCTTTAGAAATCATCTAAGCATTCAAGCATCCAAGGTGGGGGTTCCTTAAATTGAGTGGTCAAAAATGTATCAAGAGTTTCAAGGTGGTACTTTTGACATTACCAACCCCCTCAATACTTGTCAAAATTTATAGTATAACCACTTTTCAGAAATCCCACGCCTACTATGCATTTAATGTTGTTGATTTGACAAAATTATGGGCACTCTATTAAAATATAGCTACTCCCAAATCTATGACGCCCCTCCAAAAATGGATCTCAAAGAAGTGGACCAATTAGTTGCTAGTCACTTAAACTTTACAAGATGTGCAAAGTGTAAACAAGACCTATTCAAAGATGTATGATGCAATTGGACCTCCTAGAGGTGCGCACCACCTAATGCTTTAGACAAATGTAGACATGTATGAATGAGTGTAAATGCAAGAAGTGACATGGACAAAACCCTAGGGCGCATGCATAACTAACCCCTTAAACAACATGCAAGCTCAACAATCTTTTCAACACGCGTCAAGGGTGGGACAAGTCACAAGAATATATTGGTACATGTGAACAAGGCTAATATTAGGCCCCAACAAATTTGTGAAGAAATGCAAAAAATAAATATTACTTGTTTAGTATATTGCCTCGACATGTGTGCCAAAGGGGGAGCACCACCCTCAAATGTGTATCAGATGACATAAAGTTACATTCCCTGGTGATTAATTGAATTAAAACTTAGGGAATGAGACTTTAATGCCAAATTACAACAATATGCCAATTAATGTAGTGCCTTGCTTAAGATTTGGGTTTAATTAATAAGCAAATGAAATATCCCAAATCACTTTGATGTGTTCACACATTGGAAATGATGAAAAGTGGAAATATGACCAAATGAAGGGTTAATATGAGATAAAACTTAGGAAAATATAATTAAAATGTGCCATGCACCCTCTCGGAAAGGGATAGTGATGAAGTGTAAGTGTAATATGAACTTTACCTAAATAATATGTGAAGATGTGGTGGAATGTAAATGATACTAGGAAAACATTCAAGAAATACACCAGCATGCTAGAGGATACTAATAATTAAGAACAAGACATGAACGAACTATGCAACAACCAAGTGAAATCAATGGCTTGAGCATGAGGAAATAAATAGCCCTAACATTGATCCAACATGAACAATGCCTCGATCAAGCTTAAAAGAACATGAAACCTCAATCAAACCACCAAACATGGTCATCAACAAGGAGTAGTGAGTCTCTTTTACCAAATATCCTCATGAAATGCCAAGAAAGGAAAGGCTCCATGAAGAAGTAAACACCCCAAGTCAATCCAATGATCCAAAGGTACTAGTTGCAAATCACTATCAATGTGATAATAATCACAAGTTTATTCCTCAAACAATACTAGGAGTAACAACTGGCTCCAACTTTGGGACATGTACGCTTTGAAGAATACTGCATAAGAACATCAAAATATCTGGTTGTACCTATGAAAAGGAAAGCAAGAGAGTCATGTGGCAGGACATATACATATCCACATCCCTAAACACCACAATCCAATGTCCACATAGTTCAAAACTCATGATTTTGATTTTATTCATCCTACCCTACTCTAACTTATGAAAGCAAGAGAGTCACGTGGCAGGACATATACATATCCACTTCCCTAAAAACCACAATCCAATGTCCACATAGTTCAAAACTCATGATTTTGATTTTATTCATCCTATCCTACTCTAACTTATGATGAAACAAAATGCTAAGTGAAATCATACAACCAATGTAAGCATGTACTCAAGGCCATGAACTTCTCTCTTGCATTTGGTAATGAATCAAAACAAGACTACATCAAAACAAATGCCTATGTATCAATGTTATAAAAACCGGCCCAGAATCGACAAACCGATCAGTCCAACCGGTTCCAAGGGTTTTCCGGTCCAACCGTTTGATTCAACCCATTTTTTATTGGTTTCGTATGGAACCGGCCGGTTTCCACCAGGAACCGCTCGATTCTATATGGAACCATCCAGTTTTCTCAAACAGACTGGGTTCCGTACGGAACCAGCTGATTCTATACCAGGGCTTTCTGGGAAAAAAAACCTATGTTTTGAATTTTTTTTAATTAAAAAACCAAAATATTTGGGCACGTCGGCCACATCCGCTAACCTAGTTACCATACAATCACTATATATTGACATGAGGACCCTCAATTGCAATCATGATTCACAATCATCTTTGGATTTTTCTGGGATGAGCATACGAATTGCAGAGTTAGGGCAACAGTGCGCTCGGGAATCTGGAATCAAATCTCAATTGTGGGTTGCGGCACAGGCGAATTTTGGTTTTATACACTCTTACTTGCTATATACATGAGAAACTTTGCACATTTGTGTATAATGGTTTGAATTCACATGGATGCACATGAATATATATTTATGTTTTGAAAATATGAATATTTTATGTATTTTTGCCCAATCGGTTTTTTGATCCGGTTTTTGTCCGGTTCCAGTCCGGGTCTGGGTCTGAGTCCTGGGGTCGGCTAGTTCAACCACCGATCCGGTTCTGATAGCATTGCTATGTATGCTTGGGTTTATATCACATCATGGCTGCAAATTGAATTTACACTACGTACATGGCAGCAAATACAAAATTCTAAAACAGAAAAACATGTTTCAACACATGCTAATTCGATACAAAGTTGAAAGATGGTTGAAATATTGCTATGACAAATATGGCAGCCCTTCATCAATTTGAAAAAGCCCTCTAAATGCCTCTCCAAAGGTTGATCTGTTACAAACCTAATCAATACCTTGAAGAAATAAAAGTATCGGTTTCTCCAACATCAAAATATCTTCAACAAAGCATGAGGTTGAAATATAAGGTAAAAGCTCAAATCTAGAAATCGATTTCTACTTACTTTTGGATGGCTAGAAATTATCATAATTTTTTTAAACTGAATTACATTTTAATATGAAAACATACAAAAATCTGTAGCTATTGATGGCTAGAAATTTTCTACATATTCTTCATCCAAAATCTGATAACAAATTTAATTAGTTATGACAGAAAATTGTTGAAAAAATTATGGACTTATACTATCATAAACATGGCCCAAAAGCCTATATAAATCTACATTATGCATGGAAAACAAGGCTGATTTTTTCTTTTATTTACCATCTTATTTTTTGCATAATAATCCATCATATATGGTTGTCTAAGATCCACAAAATCTGCAACACTCCCATACTAATGATCTCCCTTGAACATATCTAAAATATTGCATTCCCCCGGGGTTTATCTTAAAATAATATTTTCAAAATCGTCAAACACTAAACCATCCCATTCAGAATTTTGAAAAGAATCATAGTTTACCAATCCTTTGTCATTTTGAGTGAATGAAGTGGATGCTTCACACAATATCTTCCTGATACATCGATAACAAAAAGGCTTCCATGGTTGGATGATCAACAATATCTTCTTCACTTGAGGTTGCCAATATATTCTCAAACATTTTTTCATATTTGAATGAAGATCCAATGCTTAAGAAATACTTTGATAAAACTTGCAATTGAAATTTGTAATCCTTTCTCAAATCATCCATTTGCAATCCATGGCATCCTTATCCAAAGTAATTACAAAAAGTTTCATCACTTTATCCTCATAATCAAAACCAAGTTCAGACACTACTTGTATGAATGATGTAACTGTTAAAGTTAATGCAACTGCGAGAGCCATTCTCTGAATGGCACCCTAGTCAGCTAACTAGGGTTCCTGGTCAGTTATCAAGGCAGAGTAAGTCCCTAGAAGGTACCCTAGGGCCCCCAGCAGTCTATTGGGGTTCTTGGTCTGGGACCAAGCAGGTTGATGCCATGGAAAAGTCCCTAGCATGTGGCCAGGACCCCTATCTGTCTCTAGGGTATTCTGGTATGGGACCAGATAGTTTCTTGGTCACGAGGACCAAGCAGATCCTGTAGGCAGAGATAGAGACATCCCGGTGTAGGACCAGGCAGATTCTTGGTCAAGGACCAAGCAAGTCCTACAGGTGGTTGATCAACATTCAGTCTAGGACTGAAGCTCAGCCTAGGGCTGAGGACCATTCTCCGGGAGAATGGAGGACCTGGTCAGGAACCAAGAGGTTGATCAACATGATTCAGTTTATGACTGAAGCTCATCCTAGGGCTGAGAGCCATTCTTTATGAATGGAGGATCTTGGTTAGTTAACCAAGATGATGATGTGTGATGCCCTCCTCTCCTAGATCTTCTAGATGGTTGAGCTAGGCTATCTTCTCAAGGGACTGGCCACCCCTTAACGAAGTCATTAGCACTTAACCTTAGGAGCAGTCAGGAGGACCACAGGATCACATCATCTAGTGTGGACCTTCCTTATATGGTGATGATGAACTTTCAGTTAGTGTATGGAACACTTGTATATTTGAGAGAGAGATGAATGGGTTGTATCCCCACCTTGTCATTACACCCTTGGTCTTGCTTCCCACCTTGTTCTTGGTCTTGTGGTTAGAAGGTTGTCTTACCACCTTGCCTTGTGGTTAGAAGATTTGTCTTCCCACCTTGTGGTTACACCTTTGGTCTTGTGGTTTGATGGATGTTTACCGATCCTTGATCTATGGGGTTTCGCTTTGTGACAACCTTATTTGTGTTGACCTTTACTTGTTGGTCTTATGTGCTGGCGCCCCCCTTGTGCATGTCTTGACCCTAGTACCCACTCCTAAAGACATCTTAACTTTAATTTATATTTTACAAGTGGTGACCCTCAATGTATGATGTCTTGACCCTTTTGAGTAAACCCTAAGTCAATGAAAGATTAGAAGGTAGAATCTTCTAGAAGTCCTTAAAGGTTAAAAATACAAGCCTAAGCATTCATTATGAGCATGTCTTGAAGATGAGATATGATCTGAGAAAACCTATGTTTGATCTACAATTTATCGCTGCTCATTTGAGTGACGTCTAGGGTTTCATATTGTTGTTGCTTGGACGCCCTCTTGTTCGTTGCCTTCATGGACTGATACATGACCCTTATGGACTATTTGCTACCCTAAGTCTTGTTCGTTTCCCTCATGGACAGATACACTAACCCCATGAACTGTTTTGGATAGGGCTGTTAGCCTAATGAACTATTTTGCTACCCTGTGGATGTTTTGGGTGGGCCACAGCTGTTTGTGGGTTGTTGGAGTGGGTTGCAGCCTGTTTGCAGGTTATTGGAGAGGGCCGCAACCTGTTTGTGGGCTATTAGAGCAGGTCGTAGCTTGTCTGTGGGTTATTGGTGTGGGCTACAATATTAGGGTTGCTTGCTACTCTCATCCGTGGACCTAGAACTACCTGCTACCCTCTTTTGTGGACTGTTAAGAAGGTCGTTGCCTCTTATGATCTGTTTGTTTCCCCGTGGACTGTTTTTTGGCATGCCTTTGGTCACTTGTGGAGGTTGTTGACTGTTAGGACCTTGTTTGGATCATATCCATTGTATTTAGGGCTTCCTTTGGTCACTTGTGGAGGTCATTGCCTGTTGGAACCTTGTTTGGGTCAAATCTACTATGATTTGAGGTCTGATATCTTGTTGGGTGACTACCTGGGCTACTACTGGGATTTGAGGTCTGTCATGACCTGTAGGTGACCACCACTACATTGTTTAAGGCTTCCACTTTGGACTGTGCCTTGAGGATGTCCTTACATCTTCCTCCCTTTGAATGTCTTGGTTAATGTGTTGACTTGATCTTGGAGAAATCTATCCTACAGCCCCTTCACTCTCTCTCTCTCAGGTATGTACTAACCCTAAGGTAAGGGTCAGTTTTCTTCCAGTTGATTGACTTGCCTCTAAGAGGCATAGTCTGTTCTAAAAGTTAAATTTCTTAGTATAAGGAAGGTCTCATCTCTCCAAGTAAGTTACCAGACTTGTTCTTTTGTATTTTGAGTTAGATCTATTATTGTTGTTATAATTTTGTCTGACTGCTACTGTTGCTCTACTGGTTATTGTTAATGTATGCTTCAACTTTAATACAGGGACCTTTGGGGGTGTTAAAGTTGAAAGAGATGAAAATTATGTCTTAATTTGTTACAACTGTACTATTTTGTTCTTAGTACTAGTTTTGTAATTTTGTTTTCTGCATTAAAGAACAAAAAAAATTGTTTTCTACTTCAAACCCTAATCTAACCCTAATTTTAACAGTAACATGTCTTACTGTTGAATCATCGTGTCCATGGAAATTCAAGTCATACACATCAAATGTTTTATAAATACTATTATCATACTTATGGATATCTAGGGATATTTAAAAAATCAAATTGAGGACAGAGATATGGATCCATATCTACAATACTACTTAATATAATCAACTGACATCTAAAAATGCATGCATATGATGTACCTCATACCAAACCAAATATGTGTAGTCGCCAAGATGAACCTTCAAGTGCCTTCACAATGTTGAATGCTTCACCTCTACAAATAGCAATTTTTCAAAATCTACAAGAAAAATGGCTTCTTCCCTTCATGGAGTTGCAAGATGAATAAAAGATCTTCAACATTAAACCCTCATCAAATGTGTTGAAGCATATTTCTTGAAAAATTCTGGGAAATGAACTTTATCCCTGACAACGATGTTGGAGTGTTACCCCCCGAATTAGCACTTCAATGTCTAGAAGTCCAAACCACAAGATGCAAATTTTAGGTTGGCTCTCCTCCAACTCAAGGGGGTGATCTCTACTTAAAAATGCGAAGGCTATGGCATGGAGGCTCAAAGTGACACAAGGAGAGTAAGCTCTAACAAAATGATTGTGGATGTAATATAGTGAAAGAGTGATGGAAGATAAGGGAGTAGTGCCTATATAATGTTGGGAATACTAGAATCAAAAGGTCAAGCTATAGAGAGCAAATTATACAAATGGTTGAGACAAGTAAAGATGTAATACATGCTAAAGTCAACCTTAACTTGCTCTTAGATGATGTAGAAACAAACTTAGAGGGCCCTAACCGTGCTTACTCTCAAACATTACTATGAGGGTGTGTCTTACAATGAAATGTCAACACATCTCTTTTAAGAAGATAGATGTGAGCTAACATAATAAAACATGTGATGCAAAGGAGACCTTAAGGGGTGTAACACTCACATTAAACCCTTCTAAGATGGTAAATTAACCCTTGGAAACTTAGCCTTCAAGCAAATGTTTGGAAGTGGTCTTCTAGCATGCATCTACAACAATTAAAACCAATGACGTAGGCTTCACATCAAATAGAAAGAGCTTTCCTACCTCCATTACATCCTCCAAAAGATACACAATAATACTCCAAGAGGAGAGATCCTCATAAATCAAGCATGATACTAAATGAGGAAGGGTTACTCTTTATATAGAGAGAGTGTAGCTCAAGTTCCTTTACAATAAAAAAATGATTTTCTCAACAAAATCTCCAATTATAACATAAGTGGTTAGATCCACAAGCAAATAACTCCATGAGAAAGTTTCAACAATAAATAAATAATGCAATTAGTCAACAACCACCTCCAACATGGCTCAAGGAAAGAGGGCACACCCCTCCAAGAAAGATGGAATCTGACAAGTGAACATCCTCAATAGCTAGGGCGTTATCCACCATGGGCATTCATTAATCATACTATTTCGAAATCATCAAAGTGCTCAAGCATACCTGGTGGGGTGTTTTTTAAATTTAGTGGCCAAAAATGCAATGAGAGTTTCAAGGCAACAGGTTTGAAATCGCCAACCCCCTCGATAATAATTGGATTTTCTATTATAACCACTTTTTGGAAATTTCATGACCACTCTACATCTAATGTCATTGACCTGGCAACATTTTGGGCACTCTATCAAAAGATAAATGCTCCCAAAACTACGATGCCCCTCCAAAAGTGGATCAGAAAGAAGTGGACCAATTAGTTGCTAGTCACTTAAACTTTACAAGATGTACAAGGTGTGAACAAGACCTATTCAAAGATGCAAGTTGGCCTCCTAGAGGAGCGCACCACCTAATGTTCTAAAGGAATGTGTAAATGGATGAATATTAATAAGTGTCAATGCATGAAGTTACATGTTCAAAACCCAAGGGTGCATGCATAACTAACCCCTCAAACGACGTGCAAGCTCAACAACCTTTTCAACACATGCGTCGAGGGTGGGACAAGTCATAATAATAGATTGGTATGCATGAACACGGTTAATATTAGGTCTCAACAAATTTGTGAAGAAATGCAACAATTAAATATATTTTTTTAGTGTATTGCCTCAACATATGTGCCAAAGGGGGAGTGCTACCCTCAAATGTGTATCACATGACATAAAGTTGCATTCCCTAATTATTAATAAAATTAAAACTTAGGGAATGAGGCTTCAATGCCAAATTACAACTATACTCCAATGAATGTAGTGCTCAACCAAAGGTTTGGGTTTAATTAATGAGCAAATGAAATATCCCATACCAGTTTGATGTGTTCACACTAGAAATAATGAAAAAGAAGGCAAAGGCAGGGATGACAAGATTTAAACCCGCGACATTTTGTACCCAAAACAAACACGTTACCAAGCTGCACTACATCCCTTCTAATCATTAGACAATGTTATTTTATGGAATTTGAAATCTATTTCCCACATTTTTCCACCTTCATTTCTCTTCAATCTCGTGAATGAAAAGACTTTTTAATGCATGTAGGGTCTATTATCTAGAAGATAACTATTAATTAGCAATGAAATATGACAAAATAAAGGGTTAACATGAAATCAAACTTAGGAAAATATAATTAAAATGTGCCATCCTCCCTCTAGCAAAGGGAAAGGGATGAAGTATAAGTGTAATATGGACTTTACCTAGGTAAAAAGTGAAGATGTGATGGAATGTAAATGATACTAGGAAAACATTTGGGAGATACACCACCATGCTAGAGGACACTAAAAACTAATAACAAGACTTGAACTAACCATGCAACAACCAAGTGAAAGCAATGATTAAAGCATGAGGAAATAACTAGCTGGTGATCTCTCCAACATTGATCCAACATGAAGAATGCCTCCATCAAGCTAAAAAGAACGTGATGCACAACTAAAGCAACCTCGACCAAACCACCAAACATGATCATCAATAAAGAGAATTGAGTCTATTTTACCAAATATTCTCATGAAATTCCAAGAAAGGAAAGGCTCGATGAAGAAGTAAACATCCCAAGTCAATCCAATGATCCAAAGGTACTAGTTGCAAATCGCCATCAATGTGATAATAATCACAAGTTTATACCTCGAACAATACGAGGAGTAACAACTGGCTCCAACTTGGGGACATGTACTCTTTGAAGAAGAGTGCATGAGAACCTCATAATCTCTATTTTTACATGTGAAGAAGAAAGCAAGAGAACCATGTGGCGGGACAGATACATATCTATATCCCTAAACACTTGATACAATGTCCACAGAGTTCGAAACCAAGGAAAATTTTAAGAATCCATAATTTTCATAAAGTGTAGAAACCTTGGCGAATCTTACTAATTATAAAATTTCCAACCATAAATATTTTGGCAATATTTTTTAAAATATTCAAATTTTTAAGGATTTTATATAGATTTTGGTCAATTTTGGCAATTTTTAGAGTAAAATTTTTTAACCCTATGGAATTTGGGCAAATCGTATTAAAATAAATGGAAAATGATGAATATTGTTTTGCAAAAACACCTCGAAAATTAGCCCATGTGTTAAATTTCGTCCATGGGCTAATTTTCGAGGTGTAGCCCCTAAAATTTTCCCTATTCGAAACTTGGCTTAACAAGGCAAGGCATAAGTCAACAATGCCAAAAAGAACATGAAATGAAGTCTAGTGCTCATGATGTTAAGTTTGTTCATCCTACACTACTTTAACTTAGCATGAAACAAGATGCCAAGTAAAATCATATAGCTAATCTAACCATGCTAGTATCTCTTCGAGGCCATGAACTCCTCCCTCGTGTTTGGTAATGAACCAAAACAAGGCTAAATAAAAACAAAGGCCTATGTATGCTTGAATTTATGTTACATCATCGCTACAAAATGAATTTACATTAGATACATGGTAGCCATGTTAGGATAATTAATAATCCAACCTTTGTCCACCTTAGTACTTTTTTATTTTTCCTAGTATTGGATGATGTTGTTGACCCCCTAGTGGTGTTCAGTTGTTATCTAGGACTCATTAGTGTTGGTTGTGGAGCCAGATCTTCTAGTCTCATAGATGATATTGTATCAGCCGTGTTTGTACCCCAGTTCTATATGATGTGTAGGTGGACTGTACACTCATCCCAGCGGGGGGGTGTTGGGGGGCATCGCCCCCCCACGGGGTTCCAGGGGGGCCCATCCCCCTTGGTTGGGGGGTTCGGGGGCAACGCCCCCGAAGAAAATTTTTGGGGTTGTTTTCGCCAGCTGTTTTGCGGGCCCATGGTTTTGGGTATCCCATGGTATTTTCCCATTGTATTTCCCTTATAAAAGAAAGACATTGTAATACGGCTAGGGTTGATGTATTAGGTTTTATGCATTGTAAATATCTTTTGAGATCTGGAGAGAGACTGTAAAAACAGAGAAGAGGAAGTGCAGCAGTTGTGCTGCAGGTTGTATCCCTTCAACTTGCTGGACGGTAATAATAATAAGGACTGGAAAATTCAATGTGGACGTAGCCCAAGTTGGGTGAACCACGATATATCTGTGTCTCTCTTGTAATGTGTATGTGTGATTATATTTGCATTTCTGTTTATTGTTATTGCTCTGCGATCCTGTTTTTCTAACAATTAGCTACTCGATGTGCCCTACATGCATGAATTTAGGACATGCATGAATGCATGGGTGAATTTAGGCCATGTAGAGTCAATTCCCTACATTTTAGGAGCTAACTCAGTGATCTGATTCAGTCCACCTGAGTTCATGACTGTAGTGGAGGGTTTGAGCTCTGATTGCCACTGATTGTCAACTAATGCGCCCTCTCTAGCCTGATTTGCATGATAAACTCACTGAAGCACCCTTCATGATCAGCTAAATGACAGTGGCTTCAGTTCACTGACATTCAGTTGAGTTTGGCACCATCGACGCACTGTAGTGGGGACAATTCCTATGCTAGACTAGCATGGATTCGAATTCCTCCCGTATAATCGAATTCTCTCAATTGTACTATATTCTTTTACTATACATATTAATGGAATATTACACCAGTTTTGATGCACATCTGAGTTTCTTTGCATGTTTGATTTTACTGCTCAATTCTTGTTAGATTTCGCTACAATTCTTCTTCCTTGCTAATTCTTTCACTATGAGATTTTATCAGGCTTAACAATCTGCTGTGTTACAGAATTCCACATGGTATTAGAGCTCAACAGAGCTGGTTTATCTTCGTTTTGAGATTTTTTTGCAGGATTTTGAGAATTTTTCAGTGCAGCAATAGCAACAGTAGCAGTTTGCATTCACTCTAGTAGCTACAGATGGAGAATTCAAATGCTCCTTTGACACCAAGAATCTTGACACCCTTCAATTATCTGGATTGGAGGGAATATATGCAGATAGTCTTGCGCAACAAGAGTTTGTACAGGGTTGCAATGGGCAAGGAGTTCGAACCTCAAGCAGCTGTTGAGAAAGCAAAGTACCCGAACAAGTTAGATGAGGCTTTTGGTTTTATGTGTATTCACATCTCCGGAGACTTACTCTTCCATCTTGATGGATTGAAAACCCCAAGGGATTTCTGACAGAAGCTTGGAACTTTCTTTGGTAAGCAAGATGAGGTGAGAGGCCACATTTTGGAGAATGAATTAATTTCTCTTCAACCCAGCAGTTTTGAAACCATCCAGCAGTTCTTTTCAAAGTTCAAGTCCTTGGTTATGCAGTGCAAACAATGTGGAATTGACAAGAAGGATGAGCAGCTAGTGCTATCCATCCTAAGCAAGCTTGGCCTTGAATTTTCAGTATTTATGTCTACCTTCCACTCTGGGAGATGATCAATCCCCAATTGGAAAATTCCTTCTTTAGATGTATTCACAAAATCCCTGATCCAAGAACAAGACAAACTGATTCAAATGGGCGCCATGAAAGTCTCCAAGAATCAGGATCTTATGGTTGGGGAGTCCAAAAATGCGAATACTAAAGGGAAGCAGAAGGGAAAGGACAAGAAACAATATGAATCCAAGCCAAAGGAGAATCATGATCCATCAGAGGGAGACTCGAGCTCCAAGAAGGATAAGCAAAAGAGGTTTGAGAAGATCAAGTGTACCTATTGCAAGAAAGGAAACCATCCAAAGAGTTCTTGCATGAAGAAGAAGTTAGATCAAATGACCAAACTACTTGAACATCACAACATTGCCCTCCCAGAAGGCGCAAGGAACACTGATTCTGGAAGTGAGACAGATGATCATGAGAGATGCCATGCACTAAAGGCTGGATTCTGACAATCACAAGCCTTCCTCATAGATTTTGGAGCCTCCAACCACATGGTTACCTCCAGAGGGTCTTTTTCCTCTCTAGATCTCACTAATGGTCCCAGTATTCACATGGGAAATGATACACAAATCCCTGTTGAAGGGAAGGGTGCAATACAACTGGAGCTTGGAAAGTTCAAAAATGTTTTGTATGTGCCTTCCTTGGCAGCAAACTTGTTATCTATTTATCAAACGACACACACAGGCTCATCGAAGAAAGTTGTTTTTGGACTTGACACAATTGAGATTGCAGAGATATCTTCTGGGAAGCTAATAGCGAAAGGTGTTGCAAACCATGCCTCAAAGGCATATGAGTTCTCTCATTTTTTCCATACTCTCTGCCTACTCCATTTGCATCTGATGAATATCAGAATGATGTCTCTTCTAATGATCCAGATTCTGATTCTGAAGATGAGGACCAAGTTTAATCATGTCTTGATGTTGAGTATGAAGTTCAAACAAATACAGATCCAGATCCAGCACCTGCTCCCACTCAAAGGCCAAAATGGGCTTACAAAGTCCTTGGAGCTGTTGGGAACGTCATTGGGGATCCATCTAACCATAGAAGAACCAGACGTTAGTATCGAAATGCAAACCTTGCACTATGTCATACAGATCCACTTATCCCAGAGAGGTGCTACATGATGGTGGGGTCTGATCCACGATCCTTCAAAGAGGCTTGCCATGATCCAAGATTGCAGGCTACCATGGATGAAGAATATGAGTCACTACAGAACAATGAGACATGGGATCTTGTCTCTCTTTCCCTAGGGAGAAAGCTAGTCCAGTGCAAGGGGATCTACAAAACAAATCTTGCTTCTAAAGGATCTACAACCAAGTACAAAGCTCGGTTGGTTTCCAAGGGGTACTCAAGGGTTCATGGCTTGGACTACAATGAGACATTCACCCCAGTAGCAAGAATAGATTTTGTCAGACTTGTTTTGGCAACTGCAACTTCGAAACAGTGGGAGGTACATCAAAGGAGCAGATCCAGATCTAGATCCAGCACTTGCATTACTATCCTACAAAGGAGCAAACTGCAGACATCCTACAAAGGAGCAAACTGCAGACATTTTTACAAAGTCTTTCACTCACAATAGATTTTCCTATCTCAGATCTCTGGTTGGTGTGAAGGCTATTTGAGTTTCCTGTTGTTCATTTTTTTTTTTTTGTGGGGGGGGGGGGGGGGGGGTTCCCATGAGGTTTTCCCCATTTCCTTAGTTTCATGGACAATTATTTTTTATTATTGATTGTATGGGTGACCTTTGGTCTCAGTTACCAGGGCCCAAGTTGTCTAAGTTTGGATTAAGGGGGGTGTTAGGATAATTAATAATCCAACCTTTGTCCACCTTAGTACTTTTTGTTTTTTCCTAGTATTGGATGATGTTGTTGACCCCCTGGTGGTGTTCAGTTGTCATCTAGGACTCATTAGCCACTTGATGTGCCCTCCATGCATGACAAAGCATGATGTTGAAATATAAGGTGAAATTTCACGTCTAAAAATTAATTTTTGCTTACATTTATGGTTGGAAATTATCATAAAAATTTCTGAACTGAATACTTGTTGTCCGAAACAATTTTCAGCAATAGAAATACATTTTCTAGCCATATTTTCACAAGAAAAGATACAAAATTTGAAGCCACTTATGGCTGAAAATTTTGCATATTCGTCATTCAAAATTCGTAAAATCTATGAACTATTTATGACCAAAAAAATATTGAAAAAAAATTATGAACTTATAGTGTGACAAACGTAGCCCAAAAGCTGAAATAAATCTTTGTAAAATCTATGAACTATTTATGACAAAAAAATTATTAAAAAAAAATTATAGACTTGTAGTTTGACAAACATGGCCCAAAAGCTAAAATAAATCTGCACTATACATGAGGGAAACAAATTTGAAAATTATTTGTTTTTACTATTTTATTTTTGCAATTTCATACATCATATATGGTTGTCTAAGAGCCACAAAATCTGCAATACTCCCATACTCATGGTTTCCCTTAACAAAAAAATCATTCACCAAGGATTTATCTTCAGAAATAATATTCTGAAAATTGTCAAACACTAAACCATCACATTCAAAAGTTTGAAAATAATCATAATTTATCAATCCCTTTTCATTTTGAGTGAATAAGATGGGTGCATCAACAATTCCTTTCTCATGCATGGCTGAAAAAAAGTCTTCAATGATTGGATGATTAACAATATTTTCTTCACATGAAGCTGCCATTAGATCCTTAATTTTTTTCTCGTACTGCTTTCTACATAATGAAGATCCCAACACTTAAGAGGTACTTTGATAAAACCTTTAAGTCAATAAATTTCTCCTTTACCCAAATCATCCATCCATCAATCCATGGCATCATCATCAAAACTATTTACAAAAAGTTTCATCACTTTATCCTCATAATCAAAAAGTTTCATCACTTTATCCTCATAATCATGACAAATATTTGAAAAATCAAAGTGAAGACAGAAATATGGATCCCGTCTTCCATATTTGTTCAATATAATTATGGTGAGGACTTTTGGCATATCCTAACACAATTACAAGACATAGGTACCAATACCACTACTTGAGATGTACCATTTTTTATCTACCTCCATATTAAGAACATAGAAAATATAAGGGAATCAAAAATTTTACAAAACTGTTTCCAAGTACAAACAAATCCAAAAGCATTTTTTATAACCTACAAATGAGCTTAACAAAAGCATTTTTTATAACCTACAAATGAGCTTAACATGCGTAAAAGATATTGGACAACAATTTTTGGCTACATTATGAAGCTGAACAATGAAATTTGTGAATGCTTGTGCAACAATTGAAACAATTATACAAGTATAAACTGAGTGTGCTTGTTATAAATTCTCGCCCTACATTGTATAAACCAACATAGATCCATCTTAAACCCGTATATATCAAGCACCGAGAGGGATCCAATTTCTTGAGGTATATTTTTTTTTAAATTTAAACTCATTACACCGAGTGAAACGAGGTGCTCTACAGTCCAGTATGGGGGAGATGTTGTAACGTGTGTGATGTAACGTCTGTGATGTAACAAAATAATTAAAAAAAAATCATGTCGGCTCATAAAAAATAGATGTTCGTTTATAAAACCAGCATAGATCCATCTTAAATCCGGATCTATCAATCAAGAGAGATCAAATTTCTTGATTGATAGATCCGATTTAAGATGGATCTATGCTGGTTTTATAAACGAACATCTATTTTTTTATGAGCCGACATGAATTTTTTTAATTATTTTGTCACATCACACACGTTACAACATCTCCCCCATACTGGACTGTAGAGCACCTCGTTTCACTTGGTGCAAACTAGACTTGTCAGATATGTAGAAAAGGTTATTCCATTAGTGGTGCAAAAGAGAAATTGCAATTGAACTTGATAACCATGGATATCTGTAAACATAACAATTTTCGAAAGCAAAATAAATTTGCAAGTAAGTTGTGCCATGTTGAGATCCAATGATGCATTTCAATTGCACTCAATAGAGTTCTTAGGAATTGATAGTGTTTTAAACGTTGAAGTTTGTAGTGAGGATAGGTGCTTCTATGTTGGCTTGTATCTAGCAAATGGAAGTATCCTCAAATTTGTAATTCTCTTTGTAAAAGTGACTTTTATAATACTTTATGTAAAAGGCCAATTTGCCCATGGTATTGAAGGGCCCATGGTTCTAGGTGTCCCGTGGTATTTCCGAAGGTATTCACATAAAGTGAATGTTATAAAAGAGTCGAAGGAGAGTTGTGTGAGACACATTTAAGAGTGAGTGATCACAGTTGCAAGAGACAAATTTCCTCTTGTAGTGAGCAGTCTAGATCTCAGTTTGAGATTACAACCTTTTTCGGAGAAGAGTTACTTCTATGTTGTCTATTGGATCCAGGGTGGACCTAGGGTTTGTCTATCCATATTGCATAAAGGATTTGGAGTATCTTACTATGTGTTTTGGTCCAAATCTGGAGGGTTTATCCAGAGGAATATTGTAGTGTTGTTGTAATCAAATTATGCAATAAGAAGAAGACAAATATTTGTTCGTTTTCCCCAGTTGGGATTTCCAGGGTAAATCCTTGTGTATATTTTGTGTGATTGCATTTTTGTTGTTCCGCTGTGAATTTATGGTTTCTTATACAGTTGTATTTTCAGTGATTATTGTTTAGTAGTTAATTGAAGAACACATTAATAGTTGTTTCCAATCAAGAATTGTATAAGGGTATAAAAGTTAACATGGTATCAAAGCCGGTTTCGCTCTGATGAGGAATCTGGTGGGACAAATTTTGAAAAATAATGGTTGAGTTACGGAAGTTTTTTCGCAAGATTGGGTTACAAGTTTTGCAGGGATTGCGGAAGATTTTGTTGTCGTTGTCTACCAAGTTGAGGACAGAGAACCAGTTGGATGGGGTATCCACCATTGGTATGGAGGATGAATCCTCACTTGTCACGTGTCTTACTAGTTCAATGACCATCTATGTGTGGTACATTGACGGTGGTGCTTCATGTCACATGGCTAGAGTACGAGACTATTTCACTAGTTTAAAGGAACATAGCTCTGACTTCTACATTGAGCTTGGGGAAACCTCCAAGTACAATCCACCAGGAACAGGGACTGTGAAGTTTCAGAGGGAGCCCGAAAGGCAATTACTTATGAAAGACGTACTATATGTACCAGGGTTGCAAAAGAATCTGATTTCAGTTTCTATATTGTAGGACAAAAGGTTTGAGGTAACTTTCTGGGATAGCAAAGTCTTCATCCATCCCAAGTGATGCAGATTCAGCTTGGTGAAGGTAATTGGAGTAAGGAGAAACAAGTTGTACATACTCCAATTCGAACCTACTAGTTCGTTGGTGAGAAACAACATTAGTCATGATGGTGAGTTATGGCATAGATGTATGGCACATTTGCATCATGGAGCACTCAAAGTGCTCAAGGAGATAGTGGTCAATTTTCCTTCTTTCAATACAAACCATCACAATATATGTGAAGGGTGTGCCATGAGAAAGTATGCCAAGACTGCATTCCCATAAGTGATAACAAGTCCAAAGGGATCTTGGATTGTATTCATTCAGATATTTGTGGTCCCATGTCGGTCATATCTATTGGAGGGTTCATCTATTATGTGAGCTTCATAGATGACCCTTCTAGGAAGACATGGATATATCTATAGAAGAGTAAGGAATTTGGAGAGGTTCTAGACGGTTCCAAGAGTTCAAAGCTCTTGTGGAGAACTAGACTGGGAAGAATATCAAGGTGCTCAAAATAGATCATGGAGGCAAGTACACCTCAAATGCCTTCAAGAAGTTTTGTGTGGATGTCGGGATTAAGAGGGAGTTGACAGTCCCATATAACCCATAATAGAATGGAGTCTCTAAGAGGAAGAACAAAGCAATCATTGGGGCAGAGAAGGCTATGCTACATGAGAAAGATCTACCTATGTTTTATGGGCATAAGCTTGAAACACTGTAGTTTATATGCAGAATAGGAGCTCGTACAAAGTATTGGAGAAGATGACTCCTGAAGAGGCATTCACAGGGGAGAAACCAGAGATTGAACATCTTCACATCTTTGGATGTTTAGTATACTGTCATGTCCCACTTGATAAGAGGACGAAGCTTGAGCCAACAATCGAGAAGGGCATTTTCGTTGGGTACAACGAAAACTCAAAATCCTATAGGGTGCACATTCCAGCACTGAAGAACACAGTGGTATGGAGGGATGTGAGATTTGAGGAGGATAGGGATTTCAAGAATTCTTGTGGATCCACGCTAGTTGAAGTAGAAAATCAGGAGCAGGGAGCACCAAAGGTAGAGGTTAGACCACCATTACAAGTTACAGGAACCTCGACAAGTGTGTGGGATGAGCAACAAAATCATGAGGAGGAGCAGGATGCTCAATTCACCCGGGTCGAATCTTCTAGAAAGAAGAAGCCAAAGTGGGCAAAGCGAACCTTGAAGGAGGCACAGGAGCTAGTGGATTTTCCAAGGACTTTAGTCAAGATGAGCAGACCACCGTAGATATTTTCCATTTATATGGCAGTAGTAAGCAACATTATTGATTCTAATCCTTCCAACAGGTCTCGATGGCTGCCATGGTAGAGGAGTATTCTTCCATAATGAAGAATGATGTGTGGGATATAGTGCCTAAACCAGAGGGAAAGTCAGTGTTGAGCTCCAAGTGGATCTATAAGATCAAGCATACTACAGATGGCAGCGTAGATAAGTTCAAGGCAAGGTTCATGGCAAGGGCGTTCTCCTAGAAAGAGGGAGTTGATTATGAGGAGACTTTTTCTCCCGTCGTCGGATATACTTCCATTAGAGTTGTTATGTATATTGCCTCAAAGATGGGGTGAAGGATACATCGGATGGATGTGAAGACAACGTTCCTCAATGGGGTGATCGAGGAGGAAGTGTATATAGAGAAACCCATGGTTTTGAGGTACATGGGAGGGATTCTCATGTGTGCAAGTTGAAGAAGGCTCTGTATGGACTCAAGCAGGCACCTAGAGCTTGGTATTCCAGTATCGACAGTTATCTGGTGAGTATGGGCTTCATCAAGAGTGAGACAAATTCCAACATGTACTTCCTATTTGTTGGTGATGATCCACTCATTCTTGTACTATACGTGGATTACATGTTTCTAATAGGATCTGAGAAGCTCATAGCAAGTTGCAAGAGTGACCTTGCGGAGGATTTCGAGATGAAAGACTTGGGAAGAATACACTATTTTCTAGGATTAGAGGTGTGGCAACATGAAGGTGAGATTTTCCTTGGTCAAGGAAAATATACAATCAAGATTCTGAGGAGATTCGAGATGGAGGACCGCAAGCCTATGACTATGCCCATGATCACCAACTTGAAGAAGCTAAATGTTTTTGAGTCAGAGTTGGTGGATTCCATGGTGTACAGACAGTTGATTGGTTCTTTGATGTATCCGGTGAACACTCAACTGAATATTTGTTTTGTTGTGAACACCCTCAACCAATACATGGTGGAACCAAGGAGGGTGTACTCAATAGCAGCAAATCATGTGCTTAGGTATCTGAGAGGTACAGTGGAGTATGGAATCAGGTATGTCTGAGGTGATGGAGTGTTGTTGATGGGCTATACAAATTCAAACTGGGCAGAAAGTGCAGTGGACAGAAAAAGCACCTCAAGGTGTTGCTTTAGCTTTGGATCATAAGTTGTTTCTTTTCTCAACGGGTAGCAGAAGTCAATGGCACTTAGTTCTACGGGAGCTGAGTACATGGAAGCTATTTTGGTGAGTTGTGAGGCCATATGGCTTTGCAAGATGCTCATGAGTTTATTTGGTCGGGATTTGGACCCGATAGTCATCTGCTATGACAATCAGAGGTGTATCAAGCTCTCTGAGAATCTAGTGTTTCATGACTAGTCCAAGCATATTGAGATCATGTATCATTTCATCGGGGACAGAATCCAGAGAGTAGTTGTGAATCTCTAATACATTTCCACAGATGAGCAGGTTGCAGACATCCTCACCAAAGGATTTCCCAAGAGGAAGTTTGAGTTCTTCAGGGACAAGTTGGTGGTGGTGAAGAACACCTTCCTCAATGAGAGGGAGTGTTGAGTTTGTAGTGAGGATAGGTGCTTCTACATTGGCTTGTGTCTAGCACATGGAAGTATCCTCAAATTTGTAACTCTCTTTATAAAAGTGACTTTTACAATACTTTATGTAAAAGGTCAAGTTGCCCATGGTATTGGAGGGCCCATGGTATTGAAGGGCCCATGGTAATGGGTGTCCCATGGTATTTCCCATGGTATTCACATAAAGTGAATGTTATAAAAGAGTCTAAGGAGAATTTTGTGAGACACATTTGAGAGTGAGTGATCAAAGTTGCAAGAGATGGATTTCCTCTTGTAGTGAGCAATCTAGATCTTAGTTTGAGATTACAACCTTTTTCAGGGAAGAGTTACTTCTCTATTGTCTATTGGATCCAGGGTGGATCTAGGGTTTGTCTATCCAGTTTGCAGAAAGGATTTAGAGTATCTTCATATGTGTTTTGGTCCAGATCCGGAGGGTTTATCCGAAGGACTATTGTAGTGTTGTTGTAATCAAATTCTGCAATAAGAAGAAGACAAAGATTTGTTGGTTTTTCCCCAATTGAGGTTTCCAAGGTAAATCCTTGTGTCTATTTTGTGTAGTTGCATTTTTGTTGTCCTGTTGTGCATTTAGGGTTTCTTATACAGTTGTATTTTTAGTAATTAATGTTCAGTAGTTAACTGAAGAACACATTAATAGTTGTTGCTAATCAAGAGTTGTATAAGGGTATAAAAGTTAACATTAAATTTTGGTCTAACTTTTAAGTCGTTCCATTACCTCTGTCTACAATGTTACTAAATATCCAGAACAATGCTAAATCCAATATTTTATTTTATTTCATTTTTGGAAAAGTTAAGCATCTTACTTTTTTATGTTAAAGAAATATATATTTTAACTTGATCCTTTTTGGAAAAGTAACGTGTTAACATCTCCTCTCTGGTTTATCTTGGAAGTGAGATCTTTCTTAGCTTATGTGGGAAGCTGACACATATCTAGTTAGAATGGATGAAACATTAAATGATGGTAAGAAGGATATGAAATGGAACTTGTCAAAATCAAATATCAAACAAAAGTAAACATGTTTAGGAAAGATTGTTATATTGAATTTATTGATTGATATTTACATTCTAATTTAATTATTACTATATAGATTTTTTTTAATGTTGAATCTGATTGAATCTTTGGAGATTGTAGAAAACGTTAATTTATGAATTTCCACACCTTAAATTTAATATCATTGGACTTGTATCCTATTTGTATCGGTACCTTTGTTTTTGTTTTTATGTAACAACACAATATGCACCATGTTTTCAAACACACTCATTCATCCACGGTTTTCTTATTGAACAACTCAATATTTCCAAACCAAATAATTCATCTTTTATTGAAATAACTAGAAATTTTTTATGTTAAGAAATGTGCTTAGATTGAATGTGCATAGTTAATTGTATTCTTTTTAGCTAGATATTGTGTATGCATCTCCGTTTGGCATTCTCTTAGTAGCTAACAAGATCTTTGGATTCTCTTAGAAGCCAACTTGAATGGATCCTTATGCATGTGAGTTTAAATTGCATCAAACAATATATCATATACCTGTATGAATGGATTACACTCTGAACAAGAAACAATTACATATATAAAACAACACTAATTAAAATGTTTTTAAAAGATTACTATATTTAATTTTGAAAAACATTTTTTAGGTTGATGCCGACATTTCTTGACTCTATCATAATTTAACAAAAATACATGGCAATAAAAAATTTAACAGAATTGTTTCCAAGCACAAACAAATCCAAAAGCATTGTTTATAACTTACAAATGAGCTTAAGACATGCATGAAAAATATCGGACAACAATTCTTGGCTCCATTATGAAGCAAAATAATGAAATTCATGAGTGCTTGTGCAACAATTGAAACAATTATACAAGTATAAATTGAGTGTGTACTTGTTACACATATTGAACAATAATTCTTGGTTCTTTGATGAAAGGAAGTACCTATATTTGTAGTTAACTAATCATATTTGCATATATGAATAAATATGGATATCTATACGAAGTTAGCACAACATAGGATGCAAATGAAAGCGTATGTCCAAATTTTACTTATATTCCTATGTTCTGAAATGTCATGTGAAATATAAAACATGCACTCCCAGATGTAAGCTCTTTTATAACATATAACATCATCCACTGTTAGGGTCATCGCTGAGGGCCATATCATGAATCAGAATTACATGTCGTACTACCAAGAGATGATTTAACAGTTAATTCATAACAATACATAAACAAATTTTATCAATCACTTTTTGATGCTACGATACCTTGCAACTCACTTTTTATTTTGCTTCCGATGAGAGCATGTCTTAATTCCTATACTAATAAACCCCCGAGATAGGTCAAAGAGAATATATGCACAAGAAATGGGCAATGAACATTACAACTAGAGGTATGAATAAGAGGCCCTACCATTTGTTATTCAAAAGCAAGTTGAGATTATTGAATAAGATTTATCAAATTCCACAATAATAATACATTAACCTTTCATCCAAACTAGTGAAGGAACATTCCTAATAATGTGCCCAATAGCAATTCATTCTTACAAGTTACCGATACATAAACAAGTTAAATTATATAATATGTTTTTCATTTATAATAGTTATATGCCAAAATACCAAAAAAAACATTGAACGTCATTAAATGACTATAAATTTTTAAAATTTAATAAACTAGTTTTAAAGAATAATATCCAATAATATCCCATGAAAATAATACATTGTTAAACAAAGAGTGTGAACACTATATTATGAACAATTATTTAACCAATCAAATAAATTATCCAAAAGTTAATCATTTAAGCACTTAAGAATCATTTAAACACTTAAGAAACAAGTGTGATACATAAACCAGTCAAATTGCATAGTTTTCTTTTCCATTTCCACTAGCTATATGTCTAAAGATTTTAAAAATCATTAAACATCACCAAATAACCTAGAATTTTTAAAATTTAATAAACTAGTTTTAAAGAGTAATATCCAATAAAAATAGTACAATGTGAGACAAAAGAGTGTGAGAAGACAATGTAATCTAAACAACTATTTAACGAATTAAAGAAACTTTATAAAATTTAATCATTTAATAGATTCATGTGTGCATTATAAGAAAAGTGATACACTTGTTAAGTGAATACATTCAATATTTTAAAAAAAAAAGTTTAACCAATTAATGAAACTTTATAAAAGTTAATCATTTAATAGATTCATGTGTGCATTATAAGAAAAGTGATATACTTGTTAAGTGAATACATTTAATATTTAAAAAAAAGTTAAGAAAATTGTGAGCCATGCATTTTGGAAAATAAGTTTGATGTGGATAAAAACCTTCTTACTATTTCAAATCATTTTTATAAATGCATTTATGTAAGGAAAATCACTTTTACTCAACTTTATAAATGCATTTATGTAAGGAACTTTTGCATGGTTGGTATTTCAAAGTAAAATCAAATTAGTAAAAGTGACTAATTTAAAGTAAAATAGAGGTAGTAAAAGTGAAAATAAATAATAATAAAGTTTACTATGACATAGAACTTGAATTTGAGATTAAAATTTAACTTCAACTAATTTTGAGATTATTTGGGACTCACACACTGAAATAAAGTTATACACTTTAAAATTAAGTAGCAGTTATCCAAAAAAGAATTATTTCAAAATTAATAAAAAGATATGCTTTGGCCAAATTTATTGACTTTATTTTTAATAAATCTCTTTTACAAAAATGTAGAAATCGAAGACTAACAAAAACATTAAACACTTAAATGATTTCACATATCTTTCAATGTTCAAATGCTTATTTTCTTTAATAGTGTAATTGTTTTGCAAAGAGAAATAGAAATAAGCTTCCTGTAGTAACATCAAATAACAGTGGAAAAGGAAAAAATGTAAAAAAAATAATTAATTAAAATAAAAATGAAAAAGAAATTTGATATCCTAGCAACACTACTATAAAAATTCTCGACAGTCTTTGATAAGAAAAACAGTGAACATCATCAAAGAATACATAATTCAAAATTTCAATAAACTCAAAAGGAACAATTATTTTGCCTTCTCCTATCTGAAATTAGAAGATACATCCTTGGGCATAAATTGTGAAATTAGAAGATACATCCTTGGGCATAAATTGTGAAATTAGAATATATAACTATAGGCATAAATTGTGTAGTGTGCATGAAGAATAAAATGCAACATTAAATTTATAATTAGAACATCTCGAGTAATAGACATCCTCATAAACCTACTAGGTTTGACCTAAAATGTTATAATCTTAGAATTATATTATAATTATGTTATATGTTTGTCAGCAACTTTAACAAATCTATATAGTTCTTATGTCCATGCTTCATTCTCCTCAAATAATAAAGAGGATCATAAACACTACAGTACTTTTTAATGTATTTCATTTTACTAATGTCAATCCTATCACATTATATTCTTCCCTTGCTTTTATTGATGATAATGGATAATCAAAGCTTGTGATTTTGAAGTAAAATTTGTCAACAATGCCCCTATATGCCTTTTCTTTTTGGATAAATGAAAATAAATTCCTTACAAAAATCCTTATGAGATTTGTTTATACAAAGTCGGGGAAGAATAATGTAGAGAATCCTGACAAATTAGCCTTACCTAGCACTATGTTGCTTGTTTCAATTGAGCAGTAGCAGCTATCCCTCAGTATTTGATGCCAGATATATATTCAACACACTGGTCAAGGAGGGGAAAAGAAGTCGTCATATGTAGCTTACATCATTAAATATCCAACATAAGGTGATCAAAGATCAGATAATGACATTATGGAACATAATCAAGATCTATCTTCCTTAAAAATAATGAATACTCTATAGAACATCATACAAATCAAACTAAATAGAAAATTCAACAAAATTTAAGTGCATTGCGAGGAGTCATAAATATATCACATTGCTAACTATACACTCATAATGATGTGAAAACATCTCTTCAAAGTTGTATTAGGATAAAAGCAGGCATATAATTGATGTATCACAATGATGAACAAATACATTTATAAGTAGGTTTGGTCTTTAATACATCAATTAATTTATTAATCTATAGTTAATTAATTTAGAAGTAGTAGACATGTTATTTGTAATTATCATCTAAATCTTGTTATATAATTTTTAGCGAATTTATAACTTTTCATTGCTGAAAAGATTCAGCATCCTCGAATTCTTTTATTGTCCAGTTTAACAACTCATCTCAAATTCTCTTATTTTCCATTTTAACAACTAATCTCAAATTCTTTTATTGCCCATTTTAACAACTAATCTGTACAATTCAAACATTTTTTCTTAACTTTTGACCAAATTTCAAACAAAAAAAATCAACACCCTCGATTTCTTTTAATGTCCATCTTAACAACTAATATGTACAATTCAAACATTTTTTCTTCACTTTTGACCAAATTTCAAACAAAAATAAACCTAGCATGTTTCGTACAAAACAATAACAATGTAAGCTAGTTTAAACAAAGAGATGAGAGTATAAGGATTGCGGGTGGAAAACTGTGAGACACAAGGTGCAACTTAATGTTAAAATGTCCTTGATTCTATTCTCATTAAGTAATTTAAGTAATGTGGTGATATGGATTGAAGCAAAGGTGGTGATATGGATTGAAGCAAAGGGACACGCGGTTAAAGGAAACATTGCCAAGACTTAGGTTAAATGACAATGCTGAGAGTGAAGATTGAAGCTGAGGAAGCTCTCAAAAGCAATGAATTCATTTAGCTTCCTCTGCCTTCTCCCAAGCCCGAAAATATTCACCATAGCAATGAAGACGATAAAACCAAGGAGAGGTGTTAAGGTTGTTGTGGGAAGTTAAAGAAGAAAAGAAAATGATCATCTATATAGAAGTGAAATCCAAAGCCATAGATCTTTTGAGGACAAACCTACAGTTTAGTAAATCCAAAAGCAACATTGAAGTTCCATTTACTGAAACACCTATGTAAGTAGAAATATTATCTTTTCCTCACACCTCCTTTGCCATGGATGTTTTGATTTGATGATTGCAGAATACCGCATTGGATGATCTAGCACAATAGGCCAAGAGGAATGAAAAAATTAATGCGAATATTTGATGAAACATTTCAAGAAATTAATGCGAAACACCATATAGGGTTTTTACATAATTTTTAGATTCATTTTTTTTTTAATGAGGTTGCATCATCTAACCTAGATGACTTTTCTTCCATATCCACGTTCAATACTTGCTTAACATTTAATGCTCTGCATCATCTGCGTGGGAAGTTTGATATTTTGAAACTATCCAAATCGTCGAAATCACGATTTGAGCAGTCGAAATTGTACTTTCAACAATTATTCTTTTGTCGGATTCTAGTGACTCAAAGATGTTTTGGTTCATGGGTATATTACTTCCCTGTTGCACTGGTATGACATTGATCATTGTAGAGAAGCTATTATTCCCTATCAGGACTCCATGCCTTTTTTTTAATTAGCATAACACATGTTTCAAGTTAATTGAGATCAACTTTTCTAATTAATGCAAGATTCTATCATATCTTTGATTTTGCCCTTTTATATAAACCCAATCACGTTTTCCCCACGAATATGAAAACCACTCATCGCACTGACCATACATTATTTAGAAACTATCACTTATTGAAGTCTTGAAATTCAAGTTTGGCTTTAAATTATATATATAACAAGAACTGCGTGCAGCTTAGTCCCTATCTTTTAAATAAAAAAAATTAAAATTAATTATTCGAAATTAATTTAAAAATACAAATGAAATACTAGTAAAATTTTATATAACTAAGTAAAAAATATTATATCAATATAAAGTGCTTTAATTCGTACGAATAAATATTAAATGTTAATATTTAAAAGCCTTAAAAAATATGAAATTGCATATTAAATGTTAATATCTTAAAATCTTAAAATTTGTGAAATTGCAAACTTTGAAAAAAATAGTATAAAGTAAGTGAACCTAAATAAGTTAAATATATTAATTTTTTTTTTAAATAAAATAAATAGATGTGAGTTTGTTAAATTGTTTGTATTGTTTTGACATCAATATTTAATATGATTAATATATAAACCATTTTTAAAATATTAAATTATTTTTAAAAATTCAAATTCAACAATACAATCAATACAATTTCTCCTAATGAAAAATTCAAATTTTAATTTCAAACTTAAATTATAAATAAAAATCAATTAAATCATAATTACAAATATTAATAAAGCAACTTATCATCTTCTATAAATAATAATACATAATCCAACTATTTTTAAAAAAGAAAAGAGATTCAAAAATTAATTTAAAAAATATTAAATTATAATTATGTTTGTTAATATTTTTATATGTTTAAAAGTTAATTTAAAAAACTATATTGAAAAGTGGAAAATGAGATTTTTTCACATTTTAAAAAGACTATAAAATATAAAAATTGCATATTTTGTTTTTAAAAATTAGTTTAAAGATTGCATAAAAGAATATTAAGAATATTAATGGTACTATTTCAATATAAACATATGGATTTAAGTTGTATAAATTTTTGGAATAAGTAGGAAATTATATATAATGTACCATTGAAAGCATGGCTATAACTAGGTTCATAATGTACAAGTACAAGACAAATAACATGGGAGACAAAAGACTTCCCAAGCTAGCCCTAGAAGCTAGTCAAAACCACGTTCGGCTCAAATGAGGGTGGTATAAAGATGCCATGACCTAGTTAAACCAATGGGAGATTGACGAAAATGTTGCCTCGCAAAATATTAATGAGATTAAAAATATTATTACTTCTAAGTTTAAAGAGAAAATGTGGTGCAAAAAATACTTAGAGGTTAAAAGAAAATTAAGATACTATAAGGAGGTCATTAACCCTAATCTAGAAGCTCAAAAGTATCTACTTGTCTTAACTAGTTCAAAGAAGAAAACTAATATAGCCAAGATCATAACGAACTTTCATGAGCTATATAGTGAAACAGGGCACTGGTCAATTCCTAAAACACCATGGGAGAAAATGATCTGTCATCTCTGCGACACTATGAGCATTGATGATGAAAAACACTTTCTCTTAAACTGCCTTGCCTACACCCACATTAGATTCATTTCTATAATCTTTGTTGCAATACCGACCTTCCTAGCCTTCTAACGCATCAAAATTATAGTGATTTCGGAATGATCATCTCCAAGCTTTTTGAGCATAGGAATACAATTCTAAAGCAAATTAAATAATTCTTTTTTTTAGGTTTGATAAACCAAAGTTGGTCTCAGTGGACGTTAATCATCATCATCATATATATATATATATATATATATATATATATATATATATATAATGAAGTGATATCAATACAACACTCAACCATAAATATTTCATGAACTTTCTAAAGTTTTCATGATGTACGTAAATTTTTATTTATTTTTCTTATTTTTAACTAATGTGGTCAATGATAAAAATAGTCTTTTCAAGGTCTATGGGACAATCAAAATTCAACACATATGAAAATAAATTGAATAAATAAAATGAGATTAATATTATTGTTCTTAAATTTTAAAGATACTTTTGGTTTATTTGTATCACTAGCTAAACTAATAGAATGAGGTGAAATATATAGTTGTTCCCTATGGCCGGGACTAATAGTTAAAGAAAGATACATATATAACATATTTTTTACTTTATTCTTTTAGATTTTATGTGTGTATTTTTAAATTTAATAAATTTTCCGTGTATAATTTAAGTTTAAGATTTCATGTGTGTATTTTTAAAGTTGATTGATGATTTAGCAATATTATTTGACGATGTTTCTTGTTGACAAGTAAATTATAATAGATGGTTTATTATACCTGTAAAAGGTAGGTTTGTAATCAGTTTATGTTTGAATTCTTTTGTCTTTCAATTAATTTATAAATGACCAAAATAAAATCAGAGCAGCAGTGTAATGCCTTCTTTATTTCCATTTATCAGTCCAAATACAAGACAAATAGAAAATACAGTTTTATGTACTTTGCTTACAACATAAATTAATTGCAAATCAGAATTTTGGTTTTATGTAGCGATCTGAACTGACTCCCTTATCTACTCTTGAATTGAGCTCAGACATGCTGAAATATGTCCCCAACTGCAAAGCCCACGCCGCATTACCTTGCTACATTCAAAACTGCTTGAAAATTGTCCCAAAACTAAATTGTTCTCCTTTGAAATTCCCTCTTTTATTATTTCATGTGCCTCTCTTTATTTCCCATGGGGAGGTGGATGGTTGCAACCGTTCCTCTTCCAAACAATTCCACCAATGAATATTGTCCAACTCATTTTCTTAGCCTTGATTATGCCACCTCAATCCACGTCTAAATCTGATCTGACCCAAAATTCGCGTATTCTGGAATTGTGAATGGTAATCTATAGGCTTTCCACAGCCGAACAGACTTTCTACAACAGAATAGAATTTCCGCAACAGAACAAGCTTTCCACAACAGAACAAACTTTCCGCAATATATAGACTTTCCGCAGCTAAGACTTTCCGCAATCGAACAAACGTTCTGCAACCGCTACAAACTTTCCACAACCACACTTTCCACAGCTACTACAGACTTTCCACAACTGTACTTTCCGCAATCGCATTTTCCGCAGCCGCTATAGACTTTTCGCAACTGCTAGCAGTCACGTAGCATATCCTCCGCTACAGGATTTTCGTAGTCGTTTATTTCCTACTACAACTATTAACCGAATTAAATCTTTTTGAGGTGATTTTGATTGCCTAAACCCAAGGATGCTCCTGCATCAGACACCCTTGGTAAGAAAAAAATTGAGCATTGTGATCAAAGAGTTCAGAAAAATTCCCCCCCTTTGTTTCTTTTTCCTCGTTTTCCACAAATTCTCTACAAACCCAATGGGGCTTATACTCTGCTAGGACTCCTGCTCAGCAAGGCTTACATTCTTCAAAAATCCATGCCCAACGGGGCATACTACCTTCCCATCCTCCCACTGTAATATGATCAGCAACACGAGTTGTTCATCCTTTGTGTTCTTCTCTTGGAATGCAACACTTATGTTAGTACCATAAATACCAACATCCTCAGGACATCTATTTTGCGTGTCTTTAAAACTCATGGTGTCAATATCATACACCAAATCCAAATCAAAATTAGACTTCATAATAAAATGTGTTCTCAAATCCAACATTCCATTATGCTGCTCAATAGAAAAAATATTCATTGAAATGGATTTACCTTCCTCAACATTTTGGTTAAATGTATCATGTGAGTCCACTTCCGTTTGCATATCTAGGGGCATGCTCTACTTATTTCCTGGACTGCTTTGGTCACTTCCAAAAGCATTCTATTTCACATGAGGATCCACATTTGCCTCTTCTTCCCGTAGTTCCTTATGAAAAACATTCTCTCCATTGTCATTTGTACAATCCTCTGTATCTACCAACATGTTAGATACCATTTGCACATAATAAAAGGTCCACTCTATCACCAAAGGCAATCTTCTCAAGGCCTCCATAGCCTTCCTTTCTTCTACACATCCTCCAATCTGATAACAAAATTCCATCAAAATTTGATCCCTCTCGCAACTCTTATCATTAAGTCGAGCTTCCACTTGCTTGATATATTTTGCTACGCTAGAAATAAGGTGTGTGTCTTCCATCTCCATGGATTCCTTAGCAGCAATCTTCAAGGATTCATCATCCTTCACACATTCAACCTTCCATCCCATTGTAGTGCCTGCAAAACAACCAACCATTACAATACTATGTTTTGCAACATGCTCATCATCCATATGTAGCACCATTCCAAACACATGCTCAGACCCTGCAACTTCAGGAATTCTCTCCAGCATTAAAATAAATCACCTTACCTCCAAATCAACTTGGAGACTTTCCTCATCACTTCCTGCGAGTAAAATATCCCTTACCTGCTCTTTTCCTTCGCTATACCTCATTTGTATAGCCGCTACACAGAATTTCTCTTGAAGATGAGATTCTTCAACCACACCTCCCAATACATTCTTTGCACACATATTATGTACAAATCTCGGAAGCAAAATATCAACAATCTGTAATACACATACTAATTCAATTTCATAATTATCCACGTGCTTCATAGTTGTTTCTTGTTCATTGTTTACCAACACACTCATCTCTAGCATGGTGTTCATACTTCCTAGGCAAGCTTTCATTCCAATGGAGAACCCAAAATAAGGACCAGTTGGGTTGTCATCTTCTCAGTCACTCTTATCATGTCAACCTCACAACATGCTTCTTTAATAAATACATCTACAACAAACCCACTCTGTTCTTCCACCCTCAACATAAATCTTTCAACACTAAGTTTGTACATACAACCGAGATTAAAAATATATCTTTCAGCGATGATAAATCCTTCATAATGTCGGGCTTCGTCATTGATTCTTCTCACCTGTAGATTAGTATTCTTGAAGAGATCTGAAATTTCCCATTCATTAGGCTGATGTGCTTCCATTTCCTTTGAAACAAACATGTCTTGTCCATCCTGTGCTTCTGATATGAGAATATGAATTCTCACATCATCTCCAACTCCACATTTACCATGAGCTTCCATGGAATCCTCTCTTCATCCTTCTTGACCTCTTCAGTCCTTGGGAGTTTTGCATACCGACCGCCCATATTCTCCGATGCAAACTGCTGTATTTTCTTATTCATGTACTTTTCTTGACCTTAAGAAGCCAAATGTACAGGCTTCCTCCTTGGCTTGCTTTACAAAGAATCCAGTCTTCCTTTTAAGAAATATATCAAATACTTCTCCAACCTTTTATCCTCTGTCGTCTTGTTTTTCCGAGGTATTCTTGCTAGGCTCTTGACCATGTCCATCAATCCTCGTATTTTGGTAATTTCATGATCTCCTGGGGTTCCTTTCTTACCCATTATTGTCATCAAACTGCAATTTTTTTTCTCTACAAATTTTCACTTGCAGAATTCTACGATTTTCCAATCTTCTCCATAATCTTTCTTGATTGTCTTAAACCTTCTGGTTTGTTGGTTCTGTAGTTCCCTTGGCTCCTCACGCCTCTCCAGTTCGTTCCTCTTTATGGCTATCTCTTCACACGCTTGCCTCGTAGTCTTAAATCCGGACTACTAGTTACAAAGCATCTTGCCAATGCTATCTCCAGCAAGCTCCCCTTCCAGCAATCATACTTGCAGAAACAACCTTCATTCAGGTCTCATACAACCACAATTTCTACCACGAACAATTTCTCATGGAACTAATTCAACATGAGCTAAATACCTCTTTGGTAACTCTATACGTCTTCTCTACCCAAAACTGAACCTCTGTTCTACAAATTTTTCGGTCTTCAAAACATAGAGCTAAAACTAGCTATGATACCACTTGATGCAGTTTTGTGGCCTGCAACTCTCTTCCACGGGGCTTACAGGTTTCCACTTCCCATCAGGTGCAAAACTATACACTTTTTTCTTAATTAAACACCAAAGAACATAAATTCAGCGTGACAAGACAATCATTAAATTTGACCAACAAAAAAATCAGAGCAGCAGTGTAATGCCTTCTTTATTTCCATTTTATCAGTCCCCAAATGCATAGCCCATGCTGCACTACCTTGCTGCGTTCAAAACTGTCCCAAAACTAAATTGTTCTCCTTTGAAATTCCCTCTTTTATTATTTCATGTGTGTCTCTTTATTTCCCATGGGGAGATGGATGGTTGCAACCCTTCCTCTTCCAAACAATTCCACCAATGAATCTTGTCCAACTCATTTGCTTAGCCTTGATTATCCCACCTCAATCCACGTCAAATCTGATATGACCCGAAATTCGCGTATTCTGGAATCGCGAACGGTAATCTATAGGATTTCCACATCTAAACAGACTTTCCGCAACAGAACATACTTTTCGCAGCAAAACAAACTCTTTGCAATAAATAGACTTTCCATAGCTGATACTTTCTGCAATCGAACAAACTTTCCACAGCCACACGTTCCGCAACCGCACGTTCCGTAGCTGCTACAGAATTTATGTAATCGCACTTCCACAACTGCTACATACTTTCTCCAACCGTACTTTTCGCAACTGCATTTTTTGCAGCCGCTACAGAATTTTCACAACCACTAGAAGTCACGTAGCAGATCCTCCGCTACATGCTTTTCGTGGCCGTTTATTTCCTCCTACAACTATTAACCGAATTAAATCTTTTTGAGGTGATATTGATCCAAACCCAAGGATGTTCCTACATCACAATTCTTCAAAATGAGAGAAAAACATGTCTGGCTAGATTAGAGGAGTTGAAGAAATCATGGGAGATTATGCACAACTATGTTAGGCTACTGGATTGATTGGAGGGACATGTCTTTGTTAAAAAATTTAATGTCTTGATCCATAGGGACAATGTTTGTTAAGCTCAACTAATTTTAAGGACATTAATTTCATCGCAGAGATAGGTGTGGTGCATATTGTTAAGGTCATAACTATGGCTTAAGCATGTTTCATAGGTCATGCATGACTTGTAATGGCACAGGTCATATTATGAACTATACATGATGCTACTTTTATGTTTGGGTCAAACTTTCTTTTATGAAGGTGAAATTAGTTGAATTATTCCATATTAGAGTTGAGGTAAATAAGCATGTGAGAAGCAATAGCATAATGAAAATTGAGTAAAATTAATGTGTATGGATGTGAATTGGATTGAAAACTTTGTGGGCATTTCAAGAAAGCTTGTAAAAAGGGATAATATGGGGGAGTAACAATTAGATTTTGTTTGTAGCACAAAGGAGGGGGAATGGTTGAGCAAGCAAGCATACTCGTCCCACAACCAAACAACCATTATGTTAGTAGAAAATACAATTCCCTTTTGGTTTCCCCCATTGGCATACCAATCACAATATATTGGGGCTTATATGTTACAACAGACCAATTCTCTCAACCAATGTGGGATAATCACTTTTAGATAGAAGTAGATATGTCATAGAAACAATTCCAAGAGTCACAAATCTTGGGAACATTCAACTTATTTTAACATGCATTTTAATAAAGCATGTGAAATGCTTACATGGAGCACTGCTAGTCTTGTGTGTGTGTGTGTGTGTAAATTGGGTTTAGCTTGAGTCTTTTGAGCAGAGGAGTATTATCCTCCCTATCCAGGTTCAATTCTCGCTAGTGACATGCTGGGATCTTAATTGAGCCACCTTTGATCTAACATATCCTATCCTTCCTACATCCCTTGTAGAAAAAATAGAAGGTTTATGTGGACATAACGAGCATCGATATCCAGTGTCGTAAACATACTCATGCCACAACCAATCAACCATTATGCTAGTAGAAATCACTACTCCAATGTGGTTTCCCTCATTGGCATATCAATCATCTATATTAGGGATTAACTATATGTTGTCGTGGACTAATTCTATCAAACATCTTGGGATATGGGCATTGGGGTTTTAGGAAGGATGTCTCAACGAATCAAACTATCTCAAAGTTCCTAATAAGGCCACGTGAAAAGGATAACATTCCTCACCTTCTCACCTACGTCGACCTCCGGCAAGATTTGCATGGACCAAACCAACTACTCCCATATGCATGCTTAATAGTTGCTTTCTCTTGCCATGAAACTAAGGTTTCCTTGCAAACACATCCCTGCAACCATGTAACAAATAAGGGTGGAGTGTGGGGAATTGGTTTGGCCTCATAATTAGAATATGTAGTTCTTAACATCCATGTATTAGAGGATTGTACTTAAAATGAAAATGAAACATGGGCAAGTTGAAGCCAACCATGACAACAAATATATTGGAGTGTCTATAATAACCCAAGAAAAAGGAATGATTAAGAGAATATTATAGTTAATTAACCTAATCTTGAGTCATGGGGAAAAATGGCTCTACAATTGGCGCGGTTTGAAGTTTTGACGTTTAGGGTTTTATTTTTGCTCTGTTCGACTCGCCCGGCCGCCGCGTTCCTGGTGAGCCCATCCTATCGTCCTTAGTCATGGCATGATGGCCCCGTGTGGGGGGGGGACTCCCCCTCCGCAATCCTCCTCTCTGGATCCTAACATGGATGGAGCAGCAAATGTAAAGGTGACGGATTGTAGGGAGGAATTTGGTGAGGGATCTATCTCCAAGGACCCTCAGGGGCAGAAACGGAAGCCTAGAGGTTGTATTCCCAAATCTGCAGAGATCCCTACCCTTTAGATCAAATCTGAGAAGTTGCAAGAACGAGTTGAAATCTGGAAAGAAAAATCCCTAATTGGTAAGTTTATTGGAATTTGGCCAAAAGAGAAAGACCTTCTGAAATTGATCAAAACCTCATGGAACCCTAAAGGGCATTATGACCTTCAGCTAGGCTCAAAGGAATTCTTCACTATCATCTTCTTTAACCAAGAGGATAGGGATAGGGTTTTGGAGGGTGGACCTTATTTCCTTTTTTTCTTCAGGATTGTATCTCATCCCTTGGAAGGAAAGATTTAATCCGGATACAGAGGATATGAGCATTGCCCCTATATGGATCAGACTTTATTCTCTGCCATGTGAGTATTGGGATCTGGATATCCTGAGGGATATAGGAAACGCCCTAGGTGAATTTGTGAAAGTTGCAGAACTCACCAAACAACAACCCTACACTTCCTATGCCTGGATTTGTGTATATATGAACCTATCGTGAGAACTACCAGAAGCGATTAACCTCTCATGGGATGATGAGGAATGGATCTAGCCACTGGAATACAAGAATGTCCCATTTTTATGTCGTTGATGTCATGCTCACGATCATTTCAGTAGGAATTTCCTGCAAAATGTTGAAAGGCCTGACCCTAAAGCAGTGTTAACGGAAGGTTAAGAGCAAGAAAAAGACAGCTCGCAATTTCCATCCTGATCAGCCTGCCCGTCGCTCGATTGCTACTACCAATCAATTCCAAACCCTTTCTATTGCTGAAGAAGATTCGGCTTCCCTGGATAAGACCTCGAGCAAGGAATCCATTCCTGTTGAGGCTACCCCTGTTGTCCTCGCCAAAGGCCAGGCTGACCTGACTGATCAATCTATCTGTATGGAGGAAGATCAAGCTTAGGAGACGAAGGACATGGACCTCAGGGAACTAGGCCTTGATGAAATTGAATGAGAATGCAACAAAAAGGGGAAGGGCTATGTCTCACATAGATAGCTCGAACTTCTTAAAGATGCCATCCTAAAAACTGGTGCCTCTCCTCGGCTTGGGATTTCCAAGGAACCTCTAAAAAGCACCAAAAGAAAGCAACCGGAAGACGGTAAAAAGAGAGGCAGGAAAACGACCAAACAAAGGATAGTCGAGATTGGTAGTAAGTTGATTGAATCTGGCCAATACCTGACAATTCGAGCAGCTTTCTCTGAATTCAATCAGGTTACCCAATGAAGGTCATCTCCTGGAATATCCGCGGGGTGAATCATCCCCGCAAGATCGAGACTCTGAAAAATAAGGTGCGGAAGGAGAACCCTTGGATTCTTTGCTTATAGGAAACTAAATGTGGCACTGAAACAATGAAGGTTGTTGGGAAAAAAATCTAGAAGGGCTATGAAAAAATGACCATTAACGCCTAGGGTATGGCTGATGGCTTGGCTTTTCTCTGGAACCCAGAAGTTGTGTCTCTCTCAAACATTTGGGTTGCGAGAGGAATCCTCTTGGCTAATTTCCATATTCTTCAAACTCAAATCAGAGGTATCATCTCCAATGTCTATGGGCCTATCATTTATCACCTGAAGCAAGCCTTCCTGAACTCCCTTGCTTGGGTAGCAAGGTGGGTGGATGGCAATCCCTGGATCATTGGTGGGGATTTCAATTTAATCACCACACTAGAGGAGAAAAAAGGAGGCAGATGAAGCTTAGGCACAACAAATGAAGCTTTTAGAGACTTTATTGCAACACATAATCTTATAGATATTGATACTACCAATGGTTCGTTCACATGGAACAATAAACGTGGAGGTGAGCACCACGTCGCCTCCCGTCTTGATAGGTTTTTGGTCTCAGACGGGATTCTCAATAGCAGTGGAGATCTCCACTCAGTAGTCCTCCTATTTGTTGGTTCTAATCATTGGCCTATCGGTCTGCAATGGGGAGGTGTGGGCCCTCCTACCAAGAGACCTTTTAGCTTTGAACAATTCTGGTTGGAGCACAATGATTTCAAATCCCTTGTCTCCCAATGGTGGCTCGGATCCCCACCCACTGATGGGACAAAGATGTACCAATTCCAACAGAAATTAAAATACCTCAAAGCCAAGATCCGTACTTGGAATAGAGAGGAATTTGGGAATATTTTCGAGAACAAAAATGCCCTGATCGGACAACTAGAGGAAATCAAGCGGCAAGGCATGACTGTTGGGTATGATACTGAGTTACAAGACTTAGAGGATTCTACCATCCTCAAACTTAATTCTCGTGAACGGCAGGAATGTGATAATCTGCGGGGATCTAACAACTGTAACAAACTCACAATCTAACTCTCGGGATTATTTGCAAAGAAGAAGAAGCATGCATTCAATAATCCCTCATAAACACAGAATAATGGACAATGTCAATATCATACAATGAATAATGAATGTAGAGAATGTGTTACAATAATCAATGATGAGGCATCATATAGGATTTGAATTAGCCAAGTAGGGCATTCGAATTCTGAGCTCAAAGTCTAGCATGAATAACTATGGAGACATCAACCAGTCGGTAGTATCAGTCATGAGTGGTAAGAGTCGGTGAAGTGTGTCTAACTGAGTCTAACAGAACTATCTAGCCATAAATCAAGGAATGGAGACTCTAAGTGGGGTTCATGAGGCTGTCTAACTCAAAGTCTAGCTTGGATAACAATGGAGACATCATCCAGTCAACAATATCAGTCATAAATGGTAATAGTTAGTCAAGTGTGTCTAACTGAGTCTAACAGAACCATCTAGGCATAAATCAGGGAATGGAGACTCCAAGGGGGGCGCATGAGGCTATCAAATAGTCAAGTGGAACTCCAGAACTAGCTAACTAGAAGCTATAAGCAGTTAACATGAGAAATCAGTGGAAGAACTACTCAATCAATGCACTAATTGAATGATAACTCCTGGTAGGTGAAGTAAGGTGCCCTAACTGAGTGATAACTGAAGGTAGGTGAGTAAAGGCACTCTAACTGAAAATGGTAGGTGAGAAAGGCGCACTTGCTAAGCAGATAAGTCAAAGAGGGCGCATTAGGTAGGTAGGAGGCCAATTGAGGGCTAAAGACAAGCTTTGGAGAGCTAGAAGTAAGCTCTAGGTGCTGGGGAGACAACCATGATGATGATTGGATGCAGGAAGTGTCATGCAAAGCATGCAAAACATGCAGATTTGCATGCATGCATGAAAAATACAAAATGATGGTGTGAATATTCCAACAAGGAAGAGATCTACTAGCAACAAAATTCTAGAAACCAATGGCTCAAGGAAGGTGAACACAATACCAAAAATTTTCACCGTTTGGTTATTCAGAATAGAAAATGGAACAGAATTCACCGCCTAAAGACTACCAATGGATCCTATATTGAAGATAGGATGGCCATGGAAGAAGAACTGGTGGACTACTTTGGAACCATAATGAAGGAGGAAAAGGTTAATCGTGCAGCTAATATTGCGAAGATCACCCAACATATCCCTTCTTTGAATTTGGATGCCAAAATACTCTCCTAACTGAACCGATCACGTTGTTGGAGGTTGAGGAGGTAGTAAACCAAATGGAGGGAGGAAAAGCTCCCGGCCCAGATGGGTTTACCACCAACTTTTTTCACTATTTTTGGGACCTAATCAAGCACTAAGTATGGTTGATTGTGGAAGACTCGAGACAAACCAGAAAGGTGCTTAGAGCTTTCAATGCCACTTTCCTCACTCTCAACCCCAAAGTCGTCAGGGTTGATTCTCCTGGTAAGTTCCAACCCATTGCCGTATGTAATGTTATCTACAAAATTATCACAAAAGTAATGGCGAATCGACTCAAGCCCATCCTTCCCAACCTGATCTCTCCGAAACAATGTGGGTTTGTGGAAGGAAGACAAATTTTAGACGGTGTCATTTTGGTTCATGAGGTTTTACACTCATTAAAAGTCGCCAAAAAGCTAGGCATGCTTCTAAAGCTCCATATATCAAAAGCTTATGACAAATTAAGCTGGCAATTCATGCGCGAAATGTTGAGAGCTTTTGGTTTCTGCCCTGAATGGATTGAATGGATCATGAATCTCACTTCGTCTTCCTTCTTCTCCATTCTCCTCAATGGGGCTCCTACAAGCACTTTCAGTCCTTCTCGCGGCATTCGGAAAGGCGACCCCCTCTCCCCTTTCCTCTTTATCCTTATGGCGGAAGGCTTAGGGATAACGATTAAATCCTGTGATATTTTGTGAATAGGATCACTTAGCAGTAGCAGACCTCACTAGAATTCACTCATGCAGTGCAGAAAGAAGAAGAAGAAATGTTGAATCAATTAACACTCATTACACAGAAAATGGAGAAAAATTGTTGTATTATACATCAACTGTAAGCTGGCACTCTGTAATGTGAATAATAACTTAATACAATACAATAATTGTCAAGAGAATTCGAATTAGCCAAGAGGTCATTCGAATCATCCTCAGTGTGTAGCTTGGATAACATTGGAGACATCATCCAATCGGTAGTGGCAGTCATAAATGGTCAATAGTCAGTCAAATGAATCTAACTGAGTCTAATTGAACCATGTTTGCACAAATCAGGGGATGGAGACTCCAAGGTGGGCGCATGAGGCTGTCAGAAGGTCAAGTGGCACTCCAAAATAGACAACTGGGAGCTACAGGTAGTTAAATTGAGCAATAAATGCACCAACTGGATAATAAATGCTCTAACTGACTATTAAACTCCTGGTAGGTGAGATAAGGCACACATGTGAGCCAAGTGAGGAAAACAAGGCGCATCATGTAGGTAGGAGGGCTACCGGGGGCTGAAGACAAGCTCTAGGGAGCTGAAAATAGGCTCCAGGTGCTGGGGAGACCACCAATATGATGACTGGATGCATGCATGCATGCATGCAAAATACATAAATGATGGCGATAATATTCCAACACCCTCCCTCGAGCTATACTATGAGGTAGTAATTGAAAACTGGAAAAAGTACGGCCCTAGTGACTGAGACCAAAGGTCACCCCGTACAACAAGCTAAATAATAAAAGAGGAAAGAGGGAAAACCCAATGGGAAGAAAGCCCTCCCTCAAAATAGACTGAAGGATGCTAATGTAGCATATCATCACTCACCCCAAGAAGAGATCTAAGGTAAGTGAACCTCTTCACCGTGAAGGTCTTGGTGAAGATATCTGCAATCTGCTCTTCCATTGGAAGGTAGAGAAGTGAGATGATCTAATCATGCACTAATCCTCTGATGTAATGCATGTGTATCTCAATGTGTTTGGCTCTCTGTCTCAGAACTGGATCTGTGGAAATCCTGATAGCACTCTGATTGCCACAATAGATTACTGGTGGAGTACTGAATCGAATCCAAAACTCTGATAAGATGCCCCGCAACCAGATTCACTGTGTGGCTTCATTGACTGCACCTCTATACTCGGCCTTTGTTGAAGAAAGAGCTAAAGCAGTCTACTTTTTGCTCGACCAACAAATAGGTCCAAATCCAATAATGAAAACAAAACCAGATGTTGACTTCCAATCTGAGTTGTCTCCAGCCCAATCTGAGTTAGTGTAGCCAACAAGGTTCAGAGGAGACCCAACTGCATAGTGAAGACCATAGGTCTTGGTCCCTTGCAAGTAATGCAAGATCCTCTTTGTTTCCTTCCAGTGAATATCATGAGGCTCATGCATGTATCTGGAAACAACACTAACTGCAAAGGAAATATCAGGTCAAGTGTGTGTAAGAAACAATAGACTCCCAATCAACTGTTGATACAGTGTACTATCCACCAGAGGTGTGGAAGAACCATCCTCAAGGTTGATCCCTGAAAGAAAAGGAAATGTTGATGGTTTGCATTTTCTCATGTGGAACCTGTCAAGCATATCTGAAACATACTTGGATTGTGAAACCTTAATTCCTGAATCACTCTGAGTGACTTCAAGACTAAGAAACTATCTCAATAATCAAGATCTGACATGGAGAAGGAGTTATGCAAAGCTGTTTTTATAGATCTGATGCATGAAGTGTTGCTCCCAATAATCAATAAATCATCAACATACAGAACAATCAAAAGAAGAGAGTCACCTTCATGTCTCATGTAGACATTTGAATCAAATTTGCATCTCAAGAAGTTTTCTGACAGAAGGAAGGAGTCCATTTTAGCATACCAAGCTCGGGGAGCTTGTTTGAGTCCATACAAGGACTTCCTCAATTTGAAAACAAGTGAAGAGTCTTCAACATACCCCTCGGGTTGGTTCATGTAGATCTCCTCCTCTAGATCTCCATGAAGGAAAGCACTCTTGAAATCCATGTGATGCACTTCCCAGTGCTTGGATGCAGCAAGAGCAAGAACAAGACGAATGGAATCCATCTTAGCAACAAGTGCAAATGTCTCTGAGTAGTCAATCCCATGGACTTGGGAGTAACCCTTTGCAACCAATCGAGCCTTATATTTGCTAGTGACCCCATCATAGTCCATATTAGTTCTGTAAACCCACTTGCATTGAACAAGCTTCCTCTCAGGTGGGAGAGAAACAAGCTCCCAAGTTTCACTTCTTTGAAGAGACTCATACTCTTCATCCATAGCTGCTACCCATCTTGGATCTTGGTAGGCTTCAAAGAATGTCTTTGGATCTGATCCAATCATAAGAAAGCATCTCTCATCTAGAAATGGATCTGTGTGAGAGAGTAGATTAGATTTGGTTGTTCTTGAAGATGATGGATCTCCAACAAGATCATTGGTGGATGCAGCAGTAGTGGTGGCCCATGATGCAATATGAGTTCAAACCTTAGGTGCTAGATCTTCAGGTTCTTGTGGATCTGGATCTAGCATTCGCTCTACCTTCTTAATCTTCTTTTTCTCAACTTTCTTCACTGAATCTTTGCCATTCAAGCAACCTTTGCAGGTGCCTTGGGAAAATTTGATCTTGGGCATCCCTTCAACCATCTCTTTAGTATGCATGTCTTGCAAGTATTGATAGTCAAGATGCCCAAATCTTTCATGCCACAATCTACTCTCTTCATTGGCATGAGTGTGAAGAGCATATTGCTTTGAGAGAGGCAAGAAGTGGGAGAACTCATACAGTTTTGACTTATGATTTGCAACACCTTTTGCAATGGTAGAACCTGATACCATGTCTTGGATTTTGACCTCATTTGGAGAGAAGATCACCTTCTTGGGCTCTCCAGTATGGGTCATCTGATATACTGAAAGTAGATTAGCAATGAGAGTGGGGACATAGAGTACATCCAAGAAGTATCCATGATCTAGTTTGATTCTTCCAATCCCCTCAAAGGAGACCTCGGAATCATTCCCCAACATAATGGATGGTCCAACAGTAGCTTCGAATCCAGTGAAGAGATTCTTGGAGGAAGACATATGCCTAGATGCTCCAGAATCTATGATGAAGGAGGATTGATTTGATGCACCTGCCATGAGGGCATGGAATCTCTCTTTGTTCTCAGATCTAGATGCTTCACTCTTTTTCTTTCTAGCACATGTAGGTACTGGAAGATTATTTTTTTCAATAAGTGAAGCCATGAGATCTATGGTATTCTTCGTACATGAGCTCTCAGGGTGATATCCTCGATTACAGTATGTGCACTTGGATTTGCCCTGCTGAGTGTGCTTGTCCTTCTTAGGATTCGAGGCTCCATCTGACTATATGGGAGCCTCCTTCTGCTTTGTATCATTCACCTTTCTATCATAATTTTTTTGTTTCCCTTTGCCATTCGCTCTTCTCATCTCAGTGGCTGCAAGAGCTGAATCCAACTTGGTTTTTATCACTCCCATGTGTACTAGCTTCTCCTCCTCAAGAGTTAGAGATTGGATGAAGTCTTCAAGCGAAGGGAATTTCCATTTTGGAATGGACAATCTTGTTGACTGGAAGGTTGAAACAAACACTAAATAATCAAGGCCTAGCTTCAACAAGATGGCAAGGATGAGTTGTTTTTCTTCCTTCTCAATCCCATACCTCTTCAACTGTGAAATCAAGTTCTTGAATTTGTTGAGAAACTCATTGATAGTTTCGAAATTGCTTGGGCTCATGGAGATGAGCTCATTTTCTAGTTTATGCCCCTTTAAATCATCTTTATGGCCAAGGAGGGACTCAAGCTTGTCCCAAACCTCCTTTGGAGTCTTCAAATCGATAACATGAAAGTGCAAATCTTCAAAAATGTTGAGTAGCAACAGTCCTACTGCTTCATCAAGCTTGTATAAGTACTTGGATTTCTCTACTGCGCCAATGGGCTCAGCTGCAGAGACATTCACCACTCTGGAAAGACTCTTCGACTACAAGAAGATGTCCATTTTAGCCTTTCATTCGAAGTAGTTGAATGAGTTCAACTTGAGATCCATGATAATGAAGAATTCGAAGTTGAGAGAGGGAGATTCCTACAAAACAAATGAGAATTATAAAAAGAAGATCTTTTGCAATTCGAATTGAACATTGCCTTAGGACACTGAGCACATGTGACTAAGTCCTTCACACCTGGATAGACCTCACTGGATTGCTCTAGTGAATTCAAGGCAATAGCACCAGGATTTGTTGTGGAAACTTAGAGGCTTCTGGTGCTCAATGAAAGACAACTGCTCAAGGAATTGTTGCAATTGCTGCTGCTGCAATTCGAATAGCTGCTATTAGCTCTAATACCATGTGATATTTTGTGAATAGGATCACTCAGCAGTAGCATACCTCACTAGAATTCACTCATGTAGTGCAGAAAGAAGAAGAAGAAATGTTGAATCAATTAACACTCATTATACATAAAATGGAGAAAAACTGTTGTATCATACATCAGTTGTAAGCTGGCACTCTGTAATGTGAATAATAACTTAATACAATACAATAACTGTCAACAGAATTCGAATTAGCCAATAGGTCATTCGAATCATCCTCAGTGTGTAGCTTGGATAACATTGGAGACATCATCCAATCAGTAGTGGTAGTCATAAATGATTAATAGTCAGTCAAATGAGTCTAACTAAGTCTAACTGGACCATGTGAGCACAAATCAGGGGATGGAGACTCCAAGGTGGGCGCATGAGGTTGTCAGAAGGTTAAGTGGCACTCCAAAATAGACAACTATGAGCTGTAGGCAGTAAATCTTAAATGCACCAACTGGATAATAAATGCTCTAACTAACTGTTAAACTCTTGGTAGGTGAGATAAGGCGCACATGTGAGCCAAGTGAGGAAAACAAGGCGCATTAGGTAGGTAGGAGGGCTACGGGGGGCTGAAGATAGGCTCTAGGGAGCTGAAAATAGGCTCTAGGTGTTGGGGAGACCACCAATATGATGATTGGATGCATGCATGATGACTGGATGCATGCATGCATGCAAAATACAAAAATGATGGTGATAATATTCCAACAAAGCCAAAGCTCAACAGGGAGAAATCAAGGGGTTATCCCTTCACCCGGGGGCTGATGTGCAAACTCACCAACAATTTGTTAACGAAACAATGTTAATGGGCCACCCCTCGGTCCAGGAAGCAACCTCTTTGAAGACTATTCTTTCTACCTTTGCTAATGCTTTTGGTTTGGAGGTCAACCGAGAAAAATCTCAAATATTCTACTTCAATACCCCCAAGGTTAACCAAAGGAATATTAATCGCATTCTTGGCTTCCGAGGGAGCTCCCTTCCATCCAAATACCTCAACGCACCGCTCTCTTCCAGTATCATTAAGAAAGTTTCATGGGAGGATCTTTTAGATCACATTAAACGCAGACTCTCAAGCTGGACTCTGCGACCTCTGAACTTAGTTATTCGAGTCACTTTGATCAAATCTGTGATCCAGGCTATGCCAATTTATCTCTTTTTGATTATGGCCTCTCTTAAGTCTTTCATCAAGGAACTCACAACTATTCAGCGAAACTTCCTTTGGGGCGGGAAGGTTGATCAACACAACTGGGCTTTAGTCAGCTGGGAAAATATATGTCAACCAAAGTCCAATGGGGGCCTCGGCCTGAGAGATCCGGAGAAAAACCAATAATTTTCTTGCCGCTAAAATTTGGTGGAATTGGGTCTCCTCTACATTGGCACCTTGGGATAAGCTATAGAATGTGAAGTATGGTCCCAATTTTTTTTGCAGAGAGACCTGATTCGTTTCAACGCGGAATCTCCAGGATCTACTATTTGGCAAACTGCCTGTCAAAATCGAAGCATTATTCAGGATCATAGTTTTTGGCAAGGCAGGAATGGGGAGTCTGCAAATTTTTGGGAGGATTCGTGGCAACAACTCCTGAAATTATCCATTATGGACAATATGGCGATTAGTCAAGTCAATTGCAGAGCTGAGGGTTTCACCAAGATCATCCAATACTGGAAACCAGATCCCAAAACCAATGCCTATAAAGAGTGGCATGACCACAATTGGTGGACCCAGAGAGTCTCTAAGGAAGAATGGCTTTGAATTCGGGACATCATTTAGGGACGATGTATCAAATCTCAGGTTGGTCGGGATAAACTTCGATGGGGTTACTCCACTAGGGGAATTTTCAATACCAAGGAAACTTATACCCTCTGGATCACCAATCGTGACACTCCTCAAGATGAGATGTGGAAAAAGATCTGGACAACCAATCCTTGGCCCGAAGTTGCTACCTTCATTTGGCTGGTTTTCTATCGAAGAATTCTAACAGGGGAAAATCTCATGAAATGTGGTATCACAGGCCCATCCCAATGCACCTTGTGCCTACAAAGCAAGGATACTTTAGCTCACTTACTAGATGGTTTCCCTTTCATCACTCCCTTATGGGATAAAGGGGTCGAGATTTTCTGACGGTCCAATCGCTGTAGAGGAGACCCTCCTCGGACTATCAAGAATTGGGACCCTCAAGCGTTCTCGAATCCCATTGTTAACTCTCTTTGGAATTCATTCCCCAATTTTTTGATGTGGGAGGTGTGGAAAGAAAGAAACAGGAGGATTTTTCAGAATAAAATTTATTCTCAAGATCATGTGTGGGATAATATTGAGAAGTATATCCAGGAAACTGCCTGTGTCACCCTCTGGGATGCTAAATACTGGGAGGTCAATGAGACGGAGCACAGAATCCTTGTTGCTTGGGGTGTCAATAAGGACACTCAGAGTTGTAGCTGAAAGGATAACAAGAACATCACTCTAGAATGTCCTGATTACTGGGAAACCCCTCATATGGGGGATTTTAAGTTGAACTTTGACGGGGCATCGCAAGGAAACCCAGGCCCAACGGGATTTGGTGGAGTCATTCGTTATTAGCAAGGCGAAATCCTACAAGTGTACTTTGGCAGCATTAGGGAGGACACGAACAACACAGCTGAAATAGAGGGTCTTCTTGCTGGCTTTCAGCTGGCTATCCAACTCAACCTGACCCCTATCACCTTCGAAGGGGACTCTCGCCTCATCATCCAACTTGCTTGTAACCTCCATAATGGAAAACCCCTGGAAAAAGTAACGGACAGCTAGCATCTTGCCTACAGAGTGGAACAATTAGTCACGACTATCAGTACTTCCTGCGCCTGGTCTTTTAGCCATGTTCGCAGAGACGCGAATAGGGTCACAGACCTCTTGGCTAATGTTGGGTCGATGAACCCGGTCATATCTGCGGTGGTTCCCTTGAAACCTTTGGGAATGAAGAGTGGCCCCACTGTTGCGCCATGCTGGCGGAGGAGGACACACACGCGAGAACGCGGGGATCGCAGAACACGAGGCCTCCCATCAATACCAACTTTAGACCACCTGTTTCTCCTATGATGGAGAGCTCACGGGAGGTTAACTGCTTCAACTCGAGAACTACAACCCACTGCCCCTTAAATTCCCACGGAGCTGAACCAGTACGTCCTACTTCAATTCATAATAACCAGAGCATACGAACAAGCCTCGGTCATGAGGGTGACATCAGTAATCCTTTGGCTCACATCTGGGCAAGGTTCGACCGAAATTATGAGGATTAATGCTCAAAGGACGGCCAACCTTGCTGCTTTTACTGGAATTTGGCTGGAAATTGCTATAAAAGGTAGTCAGAACAGTGGTTTTTTATACATCTCGACGGTTTCCTGCTTGAGTGGTGTTTTTAGTATTGCCAATCTTGGAGTGGTTTTTCAGAATAGCTTGGTGAGGGTTTCTGGTAATTCTATGATGGCGTCGCATAAGAAGAAGGATAAGAAGCCTCACCGTGACCCCAAAAAGGGCAAGGCCCCTGCTAGGAGGGAACATCGGAAGGCCCTTGCGGCCGCCCGTTTCTTTCGTGACCGTATCCCTAGGGTCATTAAGGAAGAATTGGAGAGGGTTGAGCGTGACCTGTGGGCAAGGGTCAAGGCAATGTCTAGTGGTGATTTGGGGGATGAAGTTGGAGAGTGGGTAACGGATTCGGGTAATATGGCGGGGCGTCTCTCGGCCTACAACCGAATGTTAGCTACTTTATGGGTTACCAAGGGCCTCTTCGCTTCTGTTCTTATGGAACGTGAAAATAAGGTTGTTGGGGATATGGATCCTGTTCGTGCGTGGAAAGCTCACAACCAGGAGTGCTCTATTATGCTCCAGAAGCTTGACCTTGTCGCTGCAAAATTGGGCGTCCAGCCTCATTCGGATCTGGGGCCATCTTCGGCTGGGGGTGACCATCATGCCCCTGTTCAGAATGCAGCTGCAACACCAGGTTTGCTACGTGCTCGTTGTCCCATTCACAACTCGGCTCCTTAACCGACTTCTATAATTTGAGGCACTCTTCTTTGGTGCCTTGGTCTTCGGTTAAAGTTATGTTAGATTCTTGTTTTCATTATGTCGTCGTAGCTCTCTGGCAAGATCTGAAGGTCGTTTGTTTTTGTTAATTCTGTCTCTCGTACTATGTTAAAGCTCCTTATGGTTGATAGTTGGGCGTTGATTTTTTTGCTGCCACGCGTTTTGGGCATCTAATACAACTCTGTAATCTCTGTAATAGGTTTGGGATGGATGGAACTCTGTTATCTGTTAGGGTTGGGGGAATTAGTTTTTTCTAACAAGATTTTTGGTCTTCTGGTACCTCTCGGTAATCTCTGTAATAGGTTTGGGCTTGATAAAACTTTGTTATCTGTTTGGGTTGGGAGAATTATGGCTAGTTGGCCTCCTACCAGCCAAGCCACTGGTTTTTGCCAATATGTAACTCTGTCATAGTAATACAATCTCTTACTTTTACAAAAAAATAGTTAATTAACTTAAAAAAATAGTTAATTAACTTAAAAAATAGTCTTGGATTTTTTGCATTTAGTAGGTTGCATAGGTGAGCCCTACATGTTAGTATCAAATCCATGGTTAAACAAATTTGTCCCTAATGATGACCATACTAAACAAAAAGAATGTGTATATGAACTAGTGAAATGAATTTATAGTTCCCTTTTTATGCAACATTATTGCAAATGCTAAAGGAAGAACTCGACATGACCTCAGGGAAGATCGATTCCTCATACTTATAGATGCATGCTCAATAGTTGTTCCTACTTGCCATGAAACTAATATTGCCATGCAAACACAACCCCAATACATTAAGATAAACAAGTTGAAATATAACAACCACTATTTATGAATACATAAGACTTCAAGAGAGTGTGCAACACAAGTATAGCTACCCTTAGTAAAAAGAATAAATAAACTCACTTGAATGAGATGATGTTAGAAATGAGGTAGGTGTTGTATGTATACTATTCCACTAGGGTTAAGATGCTGCCCCCAAGGAGGAGACTAGACCGACCTTATCCTAAAACATAATAAAATACAATAAAGTGTAATAACTGGTTTGACAACTTACAACTACCCATAAGTTGGCCCATAGATGACCTCAACTACCCATCTAGTGGGTTGACATGTGACCATAAGTGAACATTAGCCAAATTATCTCAATGCCCCCCCGCCCGACCCTACGTTGAAAAATGGGCCACCCAGATGTCATTATGTTAGGCTCCTTGTTTTGAATCCTTGAATTTTGAGGGTAGAATAGATGCACCCACGGGGAGGATGGGGTAGGGCAAGGCCAACAAATATAAGCATATCAAAGTTGTGCCATGTATCATAGAGGTCATCAAGAGCATTATAGAGCAATGGAGCTAAAAGCTGACAAGGACCAATATAATACACTAGATCCTAGATGATTCAAGAAGAGGTAGTGAAAGAAGGAAGATGCCTAACCGAAGTAGAGGGATATTATTGCAAGTCAATTGAGCTAATACAATAGAGAAGACAATGACTCTAGAGAGATTTGCATGTACCTTCTTGTCTATTGGGCAAATAACTATACATTGCAAAGGCTTATGCCTTAGTAGGGTTTTTTGTTGTTGACTATTGACTATTTGGTTGATTATTGTTGTTGAATAGATGGATGCCCTATATGTGTATTGCGTTAGAAAACCAACGATTTTTTCCAATATAATGTAATTTGATTAGTTTCTAATGTATTGGATCATATTGAATACCGATGGAAGGAGGACACCATAAAATTTTTAATTGTTCTCTACTTGTATGGTGCTGATGTTGCTTTTTGTTATTATGTAATTGTGATAAGGACTGAGTATGATTCAAGCTTATTTATTTCGTGCTTGTAAGTAGGATGATAGGATGGAATGTAATAGTTTTTGTTTTCCCTTAAATGTTTGAATGCGAGCTATAGCATGTTGAGTAACAATGGAGGAAACCCATATCGGTTGAAGCAAGTTCTAGTCATGATGACCATGCTGCATGAGCCCCATATGACCTTTAGTTTTGGCACAATACTTTGGGTGAGACCTTACCCTTTCTAGGATTAAACATTCCATCACTTAGGCTACATTGAACCCCATCTATTGGACACAAATGTTAACCTTGGTTTGAAATTGAGCTAACACATCATCCATATATTATCAATTTAGCATATAACATCATTGTACCACCCCCCCATAATGTTGATTTTGTTCGGATATCCACATCATCTTTTTCAGGATCTTGCATGCAATTAGGGTTTGCATGCAAATTCTAGGGTTTGCATGCACTTTGCATGCATCCCAGTCACCAGGTTGATGCCTCCAGCACCTTAGCCACCTTATTCTAGCACCCGGGAGCCACTTACTTCAGAGTTTTAGCCCTCCTAGTCTGGAAGGCGCCCACTTCTCACCTACTGCCAGAGAAGGGCGCACTTCTTCACCTACCACTGCAGTTCCACTTCAGTTACACTCAGTTAGCTCCGATTCTCCCTAATTTGAGGCTAGTTTCACTCCCGACTGACTGTTTCACTTCCGTTGGACCTCCAGATTGACTAGATGACTTGTTCTGACTTCAGTTAGTCTCCCATGCGCCCCCCACTGAGCCTCCTTCCCTTAATCAGTGCTACACACTTCAGTTACACTTGTTACACTTAGTGAGACTCAGATTGACACCTGGATGACTGGTTCTTGTGCATTGATGACCACCACCGATTGATGATGAGGACTCCTAGTTGGAGTCAAGCTACTCCATTCAGTGATTCGAATGACCTCCTTAGGAAATTCGAATTGCTCAGTCATTGTTACTGTATTCTATTGTAATCATTCACCCTTACTGGGATATTGAGCACTGCTGCATGTTTTGCACAGTTTTACACCATATTTTCTATATTCATCTGTTGTGATTGATTTACTTGTTCATTAGATCTGCTGTGACTAATTTTACATGGTATCAAAGCCATTGCAGGGACAAGATTTCTTTTCTACAGGTGTTTCTACAAGAAGATTTGAGTGAATTGCTCAAAAATTGCAAAAATTTTTGGCATGAAATATCTCAAGGGCATTCGCTCCTGTGCATGCAAAGCTTGAAAATACATCCAATACCACTCCAGAAGCTTGAGTTTCCACATAATTCCTGGATCTGATACATTGGACCCATTCAACATTGTTTGATCTCCAATCCCAGGTGTGATGCAACTCTAAAAGGGTGGATTGTTCGACCTCATTGTTCTTGGTTTTATTGTGATTTGCAGGTTATTGTCTCCATCAATTGCATTCGCTACTCTGCCCTTGCAAGCTTCTCTACATCAGTGTGCACTCGCTCCTAGCAATGGAATACTCTTCTTCAAAGCCTATCCTCACCCCATTCAATTATTTTGAGTGGAAAGATGATATGGAGATCATATTACGTTCAAAAGGTTACTACCGAGTCACTCTTGGTCTTGAATTGGAGCCAAACAATCTGTCAGATAGAACCAAACACTACAACAAGCTTGATGAAGCTTATGGTCTTCTTTGTCTCTCCATCTCCAAAGATCTTCACTTCCATCTCAGCGGATTGAAGACTCCAAAAGCTATATGGGAGCAACTTGAAACACTATTTGGCAAGCAGGACGAGCTTAGGGCTTTTCAATTAGAGAATGAATTGATTTCCCTTAGTCCTGAGAATTTCGAGACCATTAATGAATTCTTCACAAAATTCAAGAACTTGAACTTGCAGTTGAAGAACAGTGGAGTTATCAAAGAGGATAAACAATTGATCCTCTCCATTCTCAGCAAGCTTGGTAAAGATTATTCGGTATTTGTCTCTACTTTCAATTCCGATCGGCTAACTACCCCGAATTGGAACATGCCCACCTTGAATGCCTTCATTGAGTCCGTCACAAAAGAGCATGACAAGTTGATTCAAATGGGGTCCATAAGCTCCAAAGATTCAGCCCTATATGTTCAAGGACCCAAGATCTCGAATGGTAAAGGAAAGAAAAAGAAGGAGAAGCCCAAATTCGAGCCTCACAAGCAAAGAGAGAAAGGTAAACCGACGAATGCACCATCCAGTTCAAAGTTCAAGCAAAAGGGCAAAGAAGGTAACCAAAAATCTAAATGTACTTATTGTAACCGTGGCTTTCATCCCGAAAGTTCATGTATGAAGAAGACTATAGATCAAATGGCCCTCCTTTTGGAAAAGAACAATATAACTCTTCCTGACGGTGCAAGGAAGAAGGATAGGAATGATGATCATGAAAGAGGACAAGCACTCATGGCAACTGTTTCGAAGCCCACTACTCTCTTGATAGATTCGGGTGCATCGAATCATATGGCTGCAAATATTGATTCTTTTTCTTCATTCGATCCAAATAGCTCCATCCCCATCCATTTGGGATATGACTCAAAAATTTCTTCAAAGGGCAAAGGTACGATTCATGTAGATCATGGAAGCTTTCAGAATGTTCTCTATGTGCCTTCCTTGGCTTCAAATCTTCTTTCTGTGTATCAAATGACACACACTGGTGAACCGAAGCAAGTTACATTCAACCCTAATACAGTTGAAATTTCTGATATCAAAAGTGGAAGACTTGTTGCAGTCGGAAAGGCAAACCACACTGCAAAATGCTATGAGTTTTCACACTTTATTCCGCTTGCAAAGCCCACTGCTCTTCGCACACATGGTAATGAGGTTAGTAGGCTTTAGCATGAAATATTTGGACATCTTAATTATAAGTATTTGCTGCTGCTATCAAACAAATCCATGGTAGATGGTCTTCCACAACTCTGTTCCTCGAAGGGAATATGCACTGGTTGCATTATTGGGAAGCACCCCGAGCACAGATTCGACCGCGGCAAAGCTAGCAGAGCTTCTACAGTTTTGGGGTTGATACATTCTGATATCAGTGGTCCGCTACCCCATATGTCATTAAATGGTTCAAGGTATGTTTTTACATTTATTGATGATTTTTCCCCGCTTTACATGGGTATTCTTTCTCAAAAACAAGTCAGAAGTGCTTGGAAAATTCAAGGATTTTAAGGCTTCTGTTGAGACCGCCACTAAGAGCAAGATCAAAGCTCTTAGATCAGATAATGGTGGAGAATATATCAAGTCCGAGTTGTTGCAACTTTGTGCCCAAAGCGGAATTCAGATCCAACATACAGTTCCCTACACACCCCAGCAGAACGGTGTAGCGGAAAGGAAAAATCGGTCACTAAAACAGATGGCTACATGCATGATTGAATCAAAAGGTTTGGCTGCAAATCTTTGGGCTGAAGCAATCAATGTTGCTGCATACATACAGAACCATGTTCCACATTTATTCGTGAAAGGTATGACTCCTTTCGAAGCATTCTTTGGTCACAAACCGGATGTGTCAAATTTGAGAGTTTTGGCTCTACTGCATGGGCTAGAATTCCTTCCAAGAAGAGACGAGCTTTGGATCCACAAAGTATCGAGTGCATACTGATAGGATATGGGGAAGAATCAAAAGCATATAAACTCATGGATATCAGATCTAAAAAGATATTCATAGAGCGCAGTGTGCAATTTGAAGAACTGCTTCAAGAATTGCAACTAGTCGAGGAAGAGACTGTCGATTCACCGCCTTCACCAAAAGAAGATCCGTGCAGCGATAATGAAGGTATGAGTTCTGATATTTCTGTTATTGTAGCAGCATATGATGATCATGACATATCAGGTTCAGAATCCGACCATTATGATCCTCCTCAGTTACCAAAGTAGGCCCAAAACACTCTTCAATCTGTTGGTTCGAACCTTGGAAATCCTGCTGATCCGAGACGAACAAGAGCAGACTTTCAAAGAGAAAGTATGGCTCTTTCTATTGCTGATCCATTACTTCCTGAGATTTTTTATTTGATGGCTGGTTCAGATCCCACATCATACTATTCTGCCCACCGAGATCCGAGATGGAAAAGTGCCATGGATAAAGAGTACAGTTCTCTTCAAAAGAACAACACTTGGGAGCTAGTTTCTCTTCCACCTGGAAGAAAATTAGTGAAGTGTAAATGGGTCTACCGCATGAAATTTGCTTTTGATGGCTCTATCAGCAAATACAAAGCAAGGTTGGTGGCAAAAGGTTTCTCCCAAGTCCAAGGAGTGGACTACACTGAGACTTTTGCACCGGTTGCAAAGATGGATTCCATCCGCCTTGTTTTGGCTATTTCTGCATCCAAGCACTGGGAAGTGCACCACATGGATGTGAAGAGTGCATTTCTACATGGAGACCTTGCTGAAGAGGTATATATGCAGCAGCCATAGGGCTACACATCAGATCCATCATTAGTTTGGAGATTGAAGAAATCTTTGTACGGGTTAAAACAGGCCCCAAGAGCTTGGTACGCAAAGATGGACTCCTTCCTTCTTTCTCAGAATTTCCAAAGATGCAAATCTGATCCGAATGTGTATCTTCAGCGAGTTAAAGGTAATTTGTTGGTTATTGTACTTTATGTTGATGATCTTCTCATTACTGGTAGCACTCTTACTTCAATAAACAAGCTAAAAACTGCCTTAAATCTAGCTTTTGACATGAGCAATTTGGGCTTGCTAAGTCACTTTTTGGGCTTGGAGATAGCTCAAAATTTTGATGGGATCACTATATCTCAGCAAAAATATGCTTCCAACCTGTTATTGAAGTTTAATATGGCTGAATGTAAGGCAGCCCCATTCCCATTCCTCTCAGGAATTAGTCTTGAGGAGGGAGATTCTACACCGCTTGCAGATTGCAGTATGTATCGACAGTTGATTGGTTCACTACTTTATTTGACACACTCAAGGCCTGATATTTCATATGCCATGAGTGCTGTGTCAAGGTATATGCAGCAGCCACATGAGCTTCATTGGCGAGCAGCCAAGCAGATCTTGCAGTATGTGCAAGGTACGAGACAGTTTGGCATACATTATGCTGCAGATTCTGAGCTTGATTTCATTGGTTTTACTGATTCAGATTGGGCAAGTGATAGCATTGATCGGAAGTCCACTTCCGGTTATGTTTTCATGATTGGTCATGGTGCTATTTATTGGTCCAGCAAAAAGCAAGCAGCCATTGCACTTTCTTCAGCAGAGGCAGAGTATCGAGGGGCAGTCAATGCCTGCATTCAGGCAGTTTGGTTGCAGGGTATTCTTTCCGAGTTTGGTTTTGGTGGCACTACTTCGACTGTCCTATTTTGTGACAATCAAAGTGCTATCAAGATCTCCACAGATCCAGTTCAGCGGCAGAGGACCAAACACATTGAGATTCATATGCATTACATTCGACAGTTGGTGCATGATCGCACCATCATTCTGCAATATTGCCCTACTGATGAGCAAATTGCAGACATCTTCACCAAGAGCTTCACTGAGAAGAAGTTCTCTTACCTCCGTTCACTGTTGGGGGTAAGTTCCATCATGGTGGAGACAGATTGATCCATTATTATGCTTTAGCTTGAGGGGGGGCTTTCTTCCCACTGGGTTTTCCCTCTTTCCTCACTTAGTTTATTTTCAGCATTTTTTGGATTATTGTATTGGGGTGACCTTTGGTCTTAGTTACCAGGGCCCCACATTATTTTTTGCACATCATAGTCTAGCTTGAGGGGGGGGTGTTCGGATATCCACATCATCTTTTTCAGGATCTTTCATGCAATTAGGGTTTGCATGCAAATTCTAGGGTTTGCATGCACTTTGCATGCATCCCAGTCATCAGGTTGATGCCTCCAGCACCTTAGCCACCTTATTCTAGCACCCGGGAGCCACTTACTTTAGATTTTTGGCCCTCCTAGTCTGGAAGGCGCCCACTTCTCACCTACTGCCAGAGAAGGGCGCACTTCTTCACCTACCACTGCAGTTCCACTTCAGTTACACTCAGTTAGCTCCGATTCTCCCTGATTTGAGGCTAGTTTCACTCTCGACTGACTGTTTCACTTCCGTTGGACCTCCAAATTGACTAGATGACTTGTTCTGACTTCAGTTAGTCTCCCATGCGCCCCCCACTGAGCCTCCTTCCCTTAATCAGTGCTACACACTTCAGTTACACTTGTTACACTCAGTTAGACTCAGATTGACACCTGGATGACTGGTTCTTGTGCATTGATGACCACCACCGATTGATGATGAGGACTCCTAGTTGGAGTCAAGCTACTCCATTCAGTGATTCGAATGACCTCCTTAGGCAATTCGAATTGCTCAGTCATTGTTACTGTATTCTATTGTAATCATTCACCCTTACTGGGATATTGAGCACTGCTGCATGTTTTGCACAGTTTTACACCATATTTTCTATATTCATCTGTTGTGATTGATTTACTTGTTCATTAGATCTGCTGTGACTAATTTTACAGATTTGGGGTCATTAAAGGCCATAACACTCACAAATAAAGTCTTCATAATCGATATTAGGATTGACCGTGCTAAAATGGGTCTTCGATCATGCAAAATCATATTCATCAGGTAGCGGAGGGCTAGCTAAAATAAGAGATCATGATGGGGGTGATTTTGACTACTGAGAAGGTAGAGTAAGAAAGTCAACAACATAAGTAAGAGTGGCAATATCTCACTTCGACAAAGATGAAAACAACGTGGTAGGATCATTGTCATCGTCATCATAAACATCAACAACTATGAGCAGAATTTGTCATCATTAAATTAGATATCAATGGAAGGAGAGTGGTCACCATTAATGGAGAGACCGTCACTATGTTGCACATATTGAAATATTTTATCATTGGACTACTCATTGGAATAAGGCTCATCACTAGATTTCTCATCGGAAGAAGGATCATCACCAAGTTGCATCTCCTTTCCAAAAGAGGGAAGGTTGGAAGAGACCTCTAAAATCTGAGAGGAGTCATCTAAAGAAAGAGGCCCATAAGTTCTCATGGTTTGTCTAGAAGAAGTGCTAAAAAGGTATCCATAGTTGCACCAAAACTCGATGAAGATGTGTAAGATCTACTACATTGATTAACTCTACATAAAAAGAAGAGGCATGTTCCGTGGAGACATGTTGATAATCATCAGCAGAATCATTACTGGAAAGAAGTGACGGAAGAAATCCCAGTGGACCATGAGAAATAGGCTCATCAAAGATAGCCTCATAATGTTTAGTCACACGATGAGTGATGAGGTCATAAAGAAAATACCCTCCTAGAAAAGACTCATTACAAGTAACCATAGTTCGGCAAAGAGTTTATTAGATAGGTTACATAGTGTGCCTTCCATGAACTGGCTAGACCCATGCACTTGATCCAAAAATATTGAAATGTGAAATAGAGGGATCTAGCTCATGTAAGTGCTCAGAAGGAGTCATACCAAAGACAACATGAGTAGGTGTTCAGTCGATGATAAATTCGACATAGAAAATTGTTTCTCCCTAGAAGGAAAGCTTCATGTTTTGAGAGTGAAGCATACAACAAGTCATTTCCACGATAGCCCTATTATTTTTCTCAATCGCACCAGTATGTTGAGTAGTATAAAGAATAATGTGTTTCCAAGAGATGCCATGAGAGTGAAGAAACATCTGGAAGCCTTTACTAATGTATTATCCTCCCCCATTAGAGCAAAGACACTCGATATTCTACTTACATTAAGCTTCAACAAGGATTTTGAACTCCAAAAGTTGGAAAAACACCCCATTCTTGGATTTAATGGTGCAGACCCATAAAAAAACAAGAAAAACAATCAATAAAAGCGAGGAAGTACTTGGCTCCCTGAAGTGAAGAAGTGACCTTGGGACCACAAATATCACCTTGTATTAACTCAAGGGGTTTATAGGCTTGTCTTGAGTTGTTCATTGTCATTGACTCTTGGTGATGCTTACCCATCACACATCCATTGCAAACACCACTGGTAGGGTTGATTTATGGAAGGACTTCAACAAGACCCATGACCCTTTATTGAGGATGTAAAAAACTAGAGTATATCATATTTGAGGTTCCCACATCTAGCATTTCGTCTTTTAAGGATGATTCACCCATGTGCCTCCCATAAAAATGACCAACTAATGCTATCTTTGGAAATGCTACAATTTGGTGCATTTTTACATCCTCTCAAATACCAATTTCATCACCACACCCTTTGCATAACACATTTCTTCCTTTTCTTCTTTGAAAGATCACCTCCAACCTTATGTTTTTGACCAACTATCTTTGCTACCATACTACACAACCTCCATTCGAACCTTCTCTTCACTATCCTCTTCCACAACCTTCTCAACCTTTTCAATGATGGTTTCCCAATTCAACAACACCTCGACTCATTAAGGTATCTGAGAAACCACACTCGAATTATAACCATCTAGACTGTCAACAAGAATCAATAAAGAATCTATAGAAAGTGCCAATGGGGAAGTATTTGGCATGTCTTGACAAAGGTTGATGTCCTTTCAACCCACCTCCCTATCACAATAGCACGCAATTACCTCTCCTTCACTAGTGTTGGCAAACCCACTGAATCTACCCATATACTCTCAATCTCGCACAAAGTTGAGATTTGACCACCTTATACCAACCCCATCAATATTTTCCAAGCTAAACGATTGTTGTTGATCCGATCCTACCATCACACACTTACTCTAACAATGATGCCAACATGGAAATATCTCTTCTTAAAATGCTCTCATGTTACAGTGAATTGATTTTTTGTTTCACTCGTCCTTTTTTTAAAACAATAACAGGTATATATTTTGTATTAAAAAGGTTGCGGATAATCCGAAACAACTTCTATGACTTCCCAATTTCATTTGCAAAACAAATCTCTTCCCGTTGTAGACATGGGAGGAGATTACCGACTCTTCCTATTACACTTTTGTTCCCTCTCAAAATCTTGAGAACATGAGCAAATTTTGGATGAATTGCTTGCACAATAGAAGTAAGAAACAATACATGGCTAAATAGGATTGTGAGACCTGCTTCTCGTCATCATTGATTGCGTGGCTGGAATGGATTTATTTTTTCTTGACTATTGTTGTCCATGCTTCCACCTTATTAAGATTCAAAGGTTTTGGATTTAAAACATCCTCTTCCACTTGGTCTTCCCAATGCCATGAACTCTTCAAAGTGGGTTGTGAATTCTCTTTTGTGGCCTCATAGTTTCCTGCCGTGAGAGTATTGTTATCAATCACCGTGGTTAGTAAATCCTCATCCCTTGGCTTGCCTACTAGGGCTTGACGCTTCTTCTAGTTGTTTAGCATGTTCTTCATTTAGATGAGACTTGTTGATTTCCTCTTTGACCATATCATGAGCCTCTTTGGGGAAACTTAGATCTAAAGACCTCGTTGAAAGGATAAATAAATGTTCTCTCTTAACACCCTCTCACCAAGTGGGTTTACAATGGGTCCTTCTTGGAGCCTTTGTTCTTAAATGATTTGGTGCAATTGTTAGGATCCCATGTCAACCCTTCTATTTACTTTGTTAGTATATTGTTGTTGGATGCATATGCTTTGTAAGTCGTTCCGTAGTATTTGTTGATCCATAGTTTGTCTTATTGTTGTTGGACGCATATGCTTTGTAAGTCTTCCCGTAGTAATTGTTGATCCATAGTTTGTACTGGCCCATGGTTTGTATTGACACATGGTATTGACCCATGGTATTGACGCCTAGACTTAGTATATAAGTTTGTGTTGAGACCAATGAAGGGTACCGTGAAGTTATTTGTATTGAGCTTGCTCAAAGGAGGTTTCCCCCTCGAAGTGGCCTAAGCGATCAATAAAAGCGATTCCAAGTTCTATTATTTCTGCTATCTCATGTATTTTCATTAATTAATTGTTGCAGGTTCTTCGCATCTGGTATCAGAGCACTTTCTTGGGCTCGTTGGGTGGAATTTCTGCCAATTTTTTTTCGCATCTATTGCAAGTTCGGATCTGGGAATAATCCCTATCCGCTTAACTGTAGAAAGTACTTGGGCATAAGCCCTAAAACTCATTGTGAGGAGTACCACAGGAACCCCAAAGTATTTGGCCCATTGAGAGGACCTGCCAATGAAAATGGCAACTAACCCTACCTGATTGACTAGTTCCCACCCATGAGGCAAACCAAGAGCTGTTGTTTGTGGCAAAGCGGTTATCAGTTTTACCTGAGTCGTGGAGTGAGGGGTACTGCCCCAATACGCAAGCCGTCAGACAACATTGGTGGTCGAGTGAAACCCCTGAACTGTTAGGAAGAGCCGAACATACCTGGGGTCCATATCTATTTTCAGCTGAACAGTTGCTGATCACTTCCACGCCGTTTCAGATCCATTCCAAGACATTCCAGATCCAGTCGTTTTAGATCTATTCGGAAAGCCGTTTCAGATCCAGTCGTTTTCGATCCATTCAGCGTCGTTTCAGATCCATCTGTTGCCGATCCCTTCCACGTCGTTTCAGATCCAGTTGTTCCGATCCCTTCCACGCCGTTCCAGATCCATATCTCCCTTGTTTTAACTATGTTTCCCTTGAAACTTCCTGGACACCCCTGCAATCCCATTCTGCATATTTCATTCATGGGGACCCTATCCCAAATTCTACTTCCCAAAGCCAGAAATCTCACATTTGTCTATTTTTAGGGTTTCCCATAAATTCTTCAATTTTCACCCATTCGCCTCCAAATTTTACCACCGTGTTCATTCTCTATTTCTGCTTCTTTGTCCCTCTTTGACAAATTTTCTCATTCTTTCACCCCGCTTCTGAAATCCCCATTTTTTGCTTCCCTGTCCATCAGAAAGTGTCCAAAACCTAGTCAAACCCCAATTACCCATCTGAGTTTTCCCCAAATCCAAATTTCCCTTTACTAAATAAGCTTTTGTTTGTGTTTTTTCTATCCAATTCCCCTCCTCCCCCCCAAAAAAAAAAACTCCTGGTTATGGTTGTCACTCGCGCAGGAGCAAAAACCATGGAGGAAGCACTTGCAACCATCCAAACCAAACTCCAAGATCTGGATGAAAAATTTCTTAGCCTCCATCTTCAGCATTCATCCATGAACAATAACCGACAGCAAGAATCTTCTATAGCCAATTGGTCTCCTCCCCAGCACACCTGAAATGGGTTATCCAACTCATGGGTTATGCCTATGCGATCACTTACAAGAAGGGTAAGGACAATATGGTGGCAGATGCTCCTCGCACATTTGATGACCCAGTTTCTCTTACAGCTATTTCTTTGCTTGTTCCAAATTGGTTGCAATTTGTTCAACAGGGCTATCTCTTCTATGAACTCCATGCTTCTTCATCAGCAGGGCACTTTGGGTTCCTCAAAATGTATGACCGGGAACAATGTAACTTCTTTTGGCAGGGACTGAAAATGACAATTCAATAGATGGTGGCTGACTGTGATACTTGCCAAGTCAACAAGGGTGAAACGACATTCCTTTCGGGACTGCTCGAACCCTTGCCCATCCCTGCACAGATTTGGACAACTATTTATATGGATTTCCTAAAAGCGCTCCAGTGGTACAATACCACATCTAAAAGGACACCATATGAAGCAGTGTATGGACCAGCAATGCCAATTCTTCTTCCCACACACCCTCAACAGCTCCCCAGTTCAAGAAATTGACTCGATTCTTCGAAACTGCGATCAGATTCTTCTCATTCTGCAGGACAATCTTTACATGGTAAGAATTCGACTAAAACAACAAGCCAATCAACACCGTTCTGAATGCACTTTTCACGCAGCTAATATGGTTCTTCTTCGTCTACAGCATTCCAAGCAACCCTCCCTAAAACTCAAAAGGCGTCAGTGGCTCGGAATGCAACCTAAGGATGCTACAGGGGAACCACTCCTTCAGATTCTGCATCAATTTCCACATCTAAAGCTTTGAGGACAAAGCTTTTTTTAAGGGAGAGGGGATGTTAGGAACCCATGTCAACCCTTCTATTTACTTTGTTAGTATATTGTTGTTGGACGCATATGCTTTGTAAGTCGTCCCGTAGTATTTGTTGATCCATAGTTTGTCTTATTGTTGTTGGACGCATATGCTTTGTAAGTTGTCCCGTAGTAATTGTTGATCCATAGTTTGTACTGGCCCATGGTTTGTATTGACACATGGTATTGACCCATGGTATTGGCGCCTAGACTTAGTATATAAGTTTGTGTTGAGACCAATGAAGGTACCGTGAAGTTATTTGTATTGAGCTTGCCCCCTCGAAGTGGCCTGCGATCAATAAAAGCGATTCTGAGTTCTATTATTTCTGTTATCTTGTGTATTTTCATTAATTAATTGTTGCAGGTTCTTCACAACAATTAGTTGTTGAATGCCATGTTTCATAACAAGCTTTGCACCTGAAGATGACTTGTTCATAGTCAAGCTTTTGCGTCTAGGAGAAATTAGGGCCTACTAAATTCATTTATTTTGGAAATCCTTTACTAAGTCCATTTCCACAAAGATCTGCACAAAATTGGTTATGATGATACTTGAGGTTTCAAGGTTGTTGAAATAAAAATTGCCAAAGGCGTTCCCTATGGCTCGAAGAGAGGGGCTACCCCAAAAATGCAAAGGAAAATTGGGGAGCCTAACCCATACATGAGCTCTATAAAGGGAATTAGACAAAGGATCAAAGGAATGAGTCCAAGGTTTCTTACATAGTCCATAATTTCCCCAAAACCAGGGCCCAAAATTGAGGATTAGATCCCCGAATTCTGCAAGATCAAATTCAACAACAAAGAAACCCTTTGCATAGGGGTTAATGAAAGCTTCTTCTTTCAATAGGAGTGTCCAAGAATTGGAGACCCACTTATTCAGGTTGGATAGATGCGGCCACAATCCATTAAAGTGGCATACTAGTCCATGAGAACAATAATAAAGAGCTTGCTCTTAAACATTAGGATCAACCGAAATAGAAAGAGTAGGGGCCTCTTGAACTTAACCCTATGACGATTTGGGGGGGGGGGTGAAATGCCTGCATTCCGACCATGTCATGGAAGGAATTACCCTGAATACCAGCATAAAAGGATCTAGGAATAGAGGGCACTGAGCGAGGGGGGTGAAGAAACATGGCCATAGGAGGAGAGAGGTGTAGAACCGCTTGAAACTATATCCCCCAACACCATAAATGAAATGAGAGAGCAATCTAAAACCTGAATGTGTTAGAGAGGGGGCCTTTTTTTCACTCATCCTTTATTAGCAACCACTCTTGATATTTTTTCGTATTTCTTCCTTTTTTTAATATTCTCAATCAAAAGTTATAAGTTAATTTTTGAGATCTCTCATATTATCTCTCCCATTTCAAATAATTGATTTAAATGTAATTGACATGGGATAATCTTATTGCTAGAGGTTTTATTGGCCCAAACTTATGTTTTCTTTGCAGAAATAGAGTTGAGAATGTCAACCAACTGTTTGTTAAATGTACTTTCTCCAACTCTGTTTGGTTTGAGGTTCTTTTAGATGTTCACATTTATGATGCTTGGAAGGAGTCATCCTTTGAGGAAAATTTGAGAATTTGGGTATATCAACATCCCCATCATAAGGAGCTCCCCTCCTTTGTATGTTGGGGCATATAGAAGTCTAGGAACCTTTGCATCTTTGAAGATATTTAGGCACATGCACAAAGGACTAGCATAAAAATACTGGGTCTTTATAAGGAAAATCATAAGTCACATGTTATGAAGATTCAAAAGTTAACAACATAACCAGTTTATCCTGCTGATGGTATATGTGTTTTTTTTTGATGGTGCTGCTGTAGACAGTTAGTATGGCTATGGGTATGGTGTTGAGAATTACTAAGCAAAAACTAGTTCCTTCTTTGGATGGGTGTTGGTAATGGTACTAACACTCGGGCGGAGCTCCTGGCTTTGTGGGGCCTTCTCTAGTTTGCACTTTCTTGGAATTTTACTTCTCTCCATATTTTTTGAGACTCAAAACTTATAGTGGACGAGGCAAATAACAATGGCTCCATTTAGGTGGCAGTTTTGGATCAGTGGTGTCAAAGGACTAGGTGCCTTATATCAAACTTTTCTTTCATATCCTTCTCTCATATCTACAACACCTACAACAAGCTAGTAGATCGACTCTAAAAAAAAGTAGTAAGAGCAAAGGAGGGCACCCTCTTTTATGAAGAATTTGAGGACTCTTTGAAGGTTGATGAGGGATGTTTCAAGGCCTGTTAGATGTCTTTTATGTTTTTTGGATTTTGGTCTTTGTATTTCTATAAAAAGGACTATGCAGACACTGGATTAATAGTCTTGTTGATAGTTTTGGTTTTTTTATGCATTTGATTGACAATCTTTTTAGGCATTTGCTTCGGTTCTTTTGAAACTTTGTTGAAGGATACTTTATGTACTATGAAAAGTATAACTTTAATTCAATTGAATATCAAATTATAGATTTTTTCTTCCTGAAAAATATAATATTATTAAAAACATTTATAAAAGATCTTTATATCTTAAACCAATTACAAAACCAAACAGGAGGAGTATCAAATATAAATTTTAGCATAAAATTTAGATGGATTTAAATTAGCACCAAGGACATAGGAAGTTCACACCAATAACAAATACCCTGAAAACGCTTACAAAATAATTTCAAAAAAGAAGCTCCAAAACTATACTACGGGCTTATACTAAAGTCACTTCGAACTTGCATCAGCCAACACTCTTCATGTAACAATTCATCTTCTCAAGTCTTCAATACAAATTCATTCGGTCTGTATTGGTCTCTTCCTCTTATCACTGGTTGCTAACATTATGGAAGTATATCGTCTAATGTCATGGCTTTGTGTCTCAGGTCTTCCATGGGTGGAAATCAATGTCCTATTTGCTTGGAGCCCATAACAGCGGAGGCATTTTTGGATCAATGTTTTCGTAAGCTATCTAATGTTGTTTGGTTTCAATTAAGTTACTGTAAACACTGCAATTACTTGTTCGTGACTATAAGTCTTATACAGTGTATGCATCAATATTTGAATGTTTAAACTACTTTCTTGTCCACTTGAAACGAGGTGTTTTCATTGACGGGTCTGTATCGGTTTTATATGCAAGTGGTTGTGTCATTTGTAGATGAAATTCGGTTTGTAGATGCAAATTCCATTTCTGGTACATTTAATGGATCATTGATTGCAAAATGAAAATTAGGGTTGTGTTAAAATCTTGTTTTTGCTTTTGAGCTGGGCTCAAATGTAACTCTGGACTTATTAGGCACCTATGTTGTTCCCGCTGTGGCTCGGGCTCGGGAGATTCCCATTGGCATCTTACGATTCTTTTATCATAATGGTTGATCCTTTCATGGTTTCGCTCATAGCAGTCCCGTGACAATTGCTCTTCAACTGACCATAGCTAGGGACGAGCATCGGAAATTTAACGTGCTTCTGCATACATATGCAGTCCCGTGACAATTGCTCTTCAACTGACCATAGCTAGGGACGAGCATCGGAAATTTAAAGTGCTTCTGCATACATATGATGCGGTCAATAGTGAAGGGCAATTGTTCCTAGGGCCATTTTGTTGGGATACTGATCACAGGATCTAATATGCTGACTTGAATACTCAGAATTAGTGTTGTTAGGTACGTATTGGATTTACAAGGAAATTCATTCTGCTGAATGCATTAGAGAAACACAGAAAACAAGGACTTGAAAACAAGAGAATTTGACATTATATATATATATATATATATATATATACATACATAAGCAAGAGAGGTCCTTCTATTTCTATTAATTTACATATTTATACAAAATGCTGCTCTCAGTTGTCTCTGCCCCACGGGAAGCCAGAGCTGTAACTGAGAGCAAGGCGGCAAAATTTATCCAGTATCTAGCCACGTAATGCTTGTCCAGACATAAAGCGACTTGGAGGTCTGCCCTATGGGAAACCAGAATCCTCCAGGTCGGATGCCAAGGTCTAGATAAAACAAAAAAAACTGTATTCTGAGTACATCTGACAGACTATAACATATTGCTTGATAAACATAGAGCCGTAAAAACTACAGACTACCTTCCAGTCTAGCTTAAAGGCAAAAGATAACCAGAAAAGGAAATCTGAGTGCATGAAAGATCAGTTAATTTAGAAGACATCTGATTGAAAGAGTACTCCTTGGCTTGGGTTGCTGGTATCGCTTCAACCTCCTCATCCAGGTCTATAGGCTAGTGCTGAGTTGCTGGAGGTGCTTCGCAGGCCTTGCTGACTCTAAATTTGGCACCAACATAACTATCCAGGTGGGACTGCTCTGCCTCAACGACCTGGAGCGGATGGCGGAATGCTCGCAAAGGAGCCAATTCAGCTTGAACTCTATCCAAGTGTCCCAGAATGTCGGCGTAAACTTCTCCACGTCCTGTCAAAGTCTTGCTTAGGAGAACTTTGATAGACCAATAAAGGTCCAGGGTCTGATTAAAGAGCGCGGTCCTTGCTCTGGTGTTTCCAGGGTCAAGAATCCAGTCTTCAAACTCCTTAGCCTGCTGCACCTTCAGCACCAAATTCTTCTTGACATGAATTTCCAGTTCTGCCTCCTCTATTTGCCGTTTCACTGCCTCGGGGATGTGCTGGCTGAAGCATTGAGCCGATTTACTAGCTCGTTTTAAATCCCTGGAGGTTTCTTTGTTGAGCAGTTCAGCCTGTTCCATCCTTACCCATCGAGTCTTCATGCCTATCACCGCTACAACAAAGCCCATACCACGTCCTTGCTCTAGCTGCCAAGGGAAACTTGAGCAGAGGAAGCAGCTTGCCAGATAGGATTCCAACATGAGAAAAAGACCGATCAAAATCATTCTTATCAACCAGCGAAAGACCTTTTGTCCAACTCCAGCTCGATGCCATCATTGTTACACAAACTCGGTTTAAGTGACGGTATGGATCGCCTGAACCACCATAGGATAGCTCCAGGCTACAGTACATTGAAAAGCTGTTATACATACTATTCATTATGGCCAGGGTGGGTGGGATAAATGCTCTCGTCTTCAGTCTTTTCCAGGCCAGGGCGGGTGGGATAAATGCTCCCATCTTTAGTCCTTTCCATGTTGCGCACAAAGGTGGCCACTTGGCTGCCTACCTCACCTACCCTCTCCTGTCCTTCATTTCTCGCACACAGCCTCACGGTGACCACTCTACTCGGGGATATTTTACATTATATATTTCTTAACAAAAGCACAGAATATATTACCAGAAACCTGATGAGGAGACTTGTTTCTTTTTTTATTTTTTTTCTTATTCTCGTTACTTTTCTGGTCATGACACTATATTACTACATTAGTAATCAAGTTTATATGCATAATAGATGCTGGGATGGGTGAGAAGTTCACATTTCTTGCCCCCAAAACCCTTTAGCACAATTTTCTCCATCCATTCTTGTTTCCCATTCCGTTTTCTGTTACTGGTCACATGTATGTTTGTTTGTATAGAAAATGTGATGATGTGGGAATGAGTCTATTTAGTACCTGGTCGTTACAACTTTACAGTGAGTAATTAACTTCACTCAAGGTACCTTACAACTCTCCCACTTAGTAGGACTGAAGTTACATATCTTCATCACTCTTGCATAATCTTTTTGTTGTCCATGCCTATCACCAGTAAGTTAGTAACCCCTTTGGTGAGAATATTTGGTACCAACTATCCCAGAATGTTGGCGTAAACTTCCTCATGCCCTGTCAAAGTCTTGCCTAGGAGAACTTTGATAGACCAATAAAGGTCCAGGGTCTGATTAAAGAGTGACATCCTTGCTTTAGTGTACCCAGGGTCAAGAATCTAGTCTTCAAACTCCTCATCCCACTGCACCTTCGGCACCAAAATATTTTTGCCATGAATTTCCAGTTCTGCCTCCTCTATTTCCCCATTTCACCGCCTTTGGGATGTGTCAACTAAAGTGCTGAGCCGATTTACGAGCTCGTTTTAAATCCTTGGAGGTTTCTTTGTCGGGCAGTTTAGCCTGTTCCCTCCTTACCCATCATCATGCCTATCACTGCCACAACAGAGCCCACACCACGTCCTTGCTCTAGCTGCCAAGGGAAACTTGAGCAGAGGAAGCAGTTCGCTAGATAGGATTCCAACATGAGAAAAGGCCGACCAAAACCATTCTTATCAACTTGTGAAAGACCTTCTGTCCAACTCCAGCTTGATGCCATGATCGTTACACAAATTCGGTTTAAGTCAAGGTATAAATCGCATGAACTGCCATAGGATAGCACCAGGCAATAGTACATTGAAAAGCTGTGGCTAGGGCGGGTGGGATAAATGCTCCCGCCTTCAATCCTTTCCATGTCGCGCACGGAGGTGGCCACTTGGCGGTGACTGCCTACCTCACCGACCCTCTCCTGTCCTTTATTTCCCGCAAACAGCCCTGTGGTGAGATCTGTTTCTTGTTTTTTTCTTTTTCCTATTCTCATTACCTTTCTAGTCTTCACACTATATTACTACATTAGTAATCAAGTTTACGTGCATAATAGATGCTGGGATGGGGGAGAAGTTCACATTTATTGCCCTTGAAACCCTCTAGCACAATTTTCTCCATCCATTCCTGTTTCCCATTCCGTTTCCTGTTTCAGGTCACATGTACACTTGTTTGTACAGAAAACGTGATGATGTGGGAATGAGTCTATTTAGTTCCTGGCCGTTACAATTTTATAGTGAGTAATTGACTTCAGTCAAGGTACTTTCCAACACTCCCACTTAGCAAGATTGAAGTTAGATAACTTCATCACTGCCACAAAATTGTTATGTTGTCCATGCCTATCACCACTATGTTAGTAACCCCTTTGGTGAGAATATCTGGTACCATCTCATTTGTTCTACAACAAATGAGTTTGATATCTCCGGATTCAATTTTTTTGTCGCAAGTGATACATAATGTCTATATTTTTTCTTTTCTTTTCTGGCATTTCAAGTAGGATTATTAGAATAGTCATTGGCTCTTTTAGTGTAGCCCCAATTTCTATGTACAACTAATTGACCCAAATGCTTTCTGTGTTGCTTAAGTTGCTTTGTTATATTTTAGTTTTTGTGGATGATAATGCAACAATGAGTAGTTTTTCTTATAGCTCCATATCTAGGTTAAATGTATAACCTATTGTCGATCTTCGATTATCTAGATCACTACCCCAATTTGCATCTGTATATCCTACCAAGCAATTCAAACTTGGACCTGGCATCCATTTTAGTAGATTCGTAGTCTAGGATTCCTTTCAAGTACCCAAAAATTATTTTTGTTGCCGCAATGCCACCATGTATTGGTTTACTATTCTGCAAAAATCATGTTTACCAGACTTGACTAAGTCTGCTTGGACTCATGGGTCTAAGTCAGCTTGCGTCACGAAACCAGTTGAGTCAGCCTGTGACTCAACTTGACTAGCTGACCAAGTTAGTCAATGGTTTCGACTGCCGAGTTTTGCACAAACTAATAAATTAAACATGAACTTGTGTGGACTCACCCGAGTCAAGCTAGTCAACTCTCAAAGAGTCAAAGTTAGATCTTTTGGAGATTCTGCCACTGGGAGAGAAAGGTACCCCTACCTTGCACTCTGCTCCTTAGAGGCCCTCGTTTCAGATCACCCCACAGGGCGTGCATTTGGTTGGTTTTCAGAGGCATCTCGACTTCTCCGGTCGGTGACCATCTTCCCATAGTGCCTTCCCCCATTCATATTCTCCTTGGATGCACCAAGCCATCTCTTACCGCCTAGACAAGTACTGAATCAGTCCATTAGAGAGGATATCTTCAGATTATACATTCAGTTCACTTGGACTTTAGCTTTGACGAGCTTGGGCTCGAAGATGTCCTTCTACCTTTAGCACTTCTTGGAGTTGTAGGATGGCATTATTGTCTGCCCCCCATACATGCGCAGGCATTGGATGCACTCACTTAGGATCCCCTTGGGACAGCTTCGTGTTGGTTCTCATCGACTCCAAGTGGAGATTGACCACCATCTACCACAATCTGATAGGATTTGCCACATGTGCCACCTACAGGAGTTGGAGACAGAGATGCACCTCATTTTTAGGTGCCCTTTATACTATGAGATCATTGTCTCTATAGGGACTCAGGACTATGAGATCAGTGGACGATATCATTTCCTCTATAGGGACTCACATATCCTACACATCTCGCCCCACCTTGGGAGGACCAAGACGATCACCTCTTATTTTAGTGTTGAACCGCCAAATCGAAGCAATAAGAGGTAGGCAGAGTCCCAGAGTGCCTTCGATAGTAGTGGTGAGAACTTGAGTCTCCCCTCAACCTCTCCCTCAGGGAGATCGATTGATTTTATTGAGACTGGTTCGGAGTTGCCGAACTTTACATCAGTCCATTCATTCTCAGAGCGTCAAAGGGATCAGGTCCAGATGGATCCAAAGCAGGGCGCCTCTCGCCCGTCAGATTCCCTCACAGCCCCAACTGAGTAGCGAATGACCTATACAGAGTTTTTTTCCTTCAACCTCGGATACTAGGAGTATTCCTTGCTTCTACATCCCCCCCATGGTCATACAGTCGAATACCCGAATGGATCTGGAGAGCCTCGACAACAAGTATGCGCCTCATTCGCCTCCCTCGCACTCGACCATCAGAGCCAGGAGACCTTGACATCACTAGATTCATCTTCAACTCTCTCACGCGATCTTCCTCTCTTGACAGGATCTTGAGTTGTTTGGGTGGTCTAGTCTTGGACAAACTCACTTTGTATTTTGCATTATGTACCTTTGACACATATATATACATGTTTAAGAGGCTGTACTACTGCTTGTATCTTTCTTTATTTTATTTTATCTTAGTTTTGGTATTTTCTAGGAGTTGCGTTTGCACTCTTGCATTGTACTCACACTGGATGTATCCTTTAGTCCCATTGACCTACTTTTGTGGTCATTCGTTGGACATTAATAAAATTATCTTATCTTATCTCCTAGACTTGACGGGTTGACTCAACTTTTGAGTCGATGTTTTGTTTGTTTGTTTGTTTTAAATTAGTGTATTTTTTATATTTTATTATTTTCCTAGTCAATTCTCAAATCTTGCCAAGTCTTGCGACAACTCTTGAGTCTCTAACCATGGTGAATACAACCATAGCTACATATATTGTGTTGGCAAATATATCGCCGAGGGTTTGGAATTACAGAAAGTATTGGAAAATATCAGGAAACTTAAAAAAAATACAAAAATAACCATTTTTTTTCAATTTTTGTAACATCTAAAGCAACGACAACATCAAATAAATACATTGTTACATAATATGAAAATACAATTATTATATAAGATGCATACGAAGTCAAATGGTACGTCATGTTCACATATCGACACTAAACTGTAAAATCCAAAATCTGTTCCGATAAAATTATACGAAACCACATCAAATGATCAAAATAAATGTATCTCATGAGATGAATCATCAAGACTCATGAGGCATCTAGATACTACAGAGTACAGTGATAAATAGTAGGAATCATCAATTCCCTCTACCCCTTTTACGAACAAGGAGCACCACTCTTCCTTTGGAAACAATAGGTGGTCGTGTAGGTGCTTTGGATGAGCCTAGGGTGGAACTGGAAGCTCCAACTGCTTGAGTTGTGGTGGAAATGGGGTCGAGGTGGAAGCCAATGTGAGTTTTCTCCTCCTAGTCCTAGTTGCATGTCTTAGTGGAGGTGGTGGCACGGGCTGCACTGGAATACTAGTCTCCTCCTCATCCTATGGAAGTGGAACATCCTCATCCTCCCCCTACTCCTCCTTCAACACATTTACATCAACATCCTCCTTTCCCTCCAACCACTCAAGTGCCTCCTCCATCACAGGCTCCTCAGTCTTCACCCTCCATTTACTGGTAGTGTCGATCACATCCAATGAAATAGCATCTATGTTGGGTACTTCGTCAATCTGCTTCACCTGCAGCCTTAGATTGTAGTAGACATAAACCATGTCATTAAGGTGCTTGGTATCTAACCTGTATGAGGGCCATAGTTAGAGGGTGATGATAAATTCAAAATTGTAATAAATTATGAGGGTCAACTGGTTCACCATACGCCCACATTGGATCCAATGGCTTTGGCATTGTGTTGAGTTGAGATTAAACCTATGTCACGAAAAAAAAACCCGAAAAAAACCCGAAAAAAACACAAAAGAATGCTTGAAAATGGGTTCAATGATCAAATCTTCCATTGAAAGACAACAAAAGGAGGTATATATAATGGCCATTGAAAACCCTACACTAAATCTAGAAAACAAACAAATTTCAAGCATAAAATATAATACATACCCAAACAAATGGAGAAGATGGATTGTAGTGAATCCCCACTTCACTATTGCTCAGTTGATGGCCATATGAACCCCAGATTTCCCGTTGTTCTATCGATGCAAAATGGTCACAAACCTTCTTGGAGCTCAACCCTCTTCCTCAACAATGTACAATGACTCCAAAAAAACGAACCCGCAGCCTTATATCTCAATTTCCGTGTAATTTCAATGAGCAGGGTGATGTTTTCATTCAACTCACGATAAATTCAGAATATATCGCGAGTTAATGAATGCGTTGCGACACATTCAAAATGTTGTATGTGTTGCAATTTTTAGGTGCCGATATATTGCAGCCTTGGTCATATCGTGATATATCGCCGATATATGTAAGCTTCAAGCCATGTCTCGTAACTTTGGTGAAAACAATCTCAGATCCTGTACAAATGATAGAATACATCAAACTAGCCACTGCACTCTTATATGAAATTGATTTCATAATCTCTTTCATATTACTGTCGTTTGTTGATCTTGTGATTTTTTCCATGCTCTTGCCAACGTTTCGAACCCACTATTGGAGGCTCATCTTTAAGACACGAATGCTAAGGAAGATGCCATCTACCATATAGGAATAAATAGATAATGGAAGCAGTCTGCCTTATCTGTTATGTGTTGACTTATTGAAGAGGCCAACCATTAGATAAGATAAGATAATTTTATAAATGTCCAATAAATGACCACAAATAGGTCAATGTGACTGCTAGGCGATACAGAGTGGGAGGGCAAAGGATGCTCCTATAAAGGCAAGATAAAGACAAATCTAATATATAAAATAAAATATTCGGAATCAAAGAGTAGAGTACAAAGCTGTAGTGCAGATACAAAAGTGCTAGAATTGCTGAAAATCAAAACCTTGGGAAGAATGCCACGTATGACGGTACTTGGAGGGAACCTCAAGGCCCCCAGTTGCTTCACTTCTACTTCAGCAGGGTAGATCTGTGTGCAGCAGCATCCAGTGATGCTTGAGGACAAGGAGTGTTGTAATTTTACATCCACATGATACTCAGATCTGCACTCAAAGATATTGCCCTACATCTAAAACAGAAGGACTGAAAGACCAATCAAAGCTTCAGATATTCATAAACAAAATTGCTCAATGGAAAACTTAGAAGTGCAAACACCGCATATCAAGAGATGAGATCAGTGCTGCAGAAGATGGGATCTGATGTTCACAAACAGCAGTGTGAATGTATTGAACACAGGATAGATTCTATGACAATAATGGCATATTCCTCTTACATAGTTATGACAGCTTTATGACGGATTCCTCACACAGTTATAACTTATGATAGATTCCTTTCATTGAATAATGTGTAACTTGTAAGAGCTATTATCAGCAATTAAGTTTTGTAACTGTTTTTTCCTCTTGTCAAGTTTGACTAGATGAGAAAGGGTGGACTAGTTAGGGTTATATATCCATACATGTGAGGTGTGTGGACATATAGTGAGAGTGTGAAGGCTTGATAGAAGCCATTGTGATCCCTCGACTCCTTGAGGACATCATTGTATTTTTCTTATGTGTTAATGAGAAGATAGTGATTGCTGTTATAGAATTTCAGCTTGCTGCCGTACACTGACCAAAAATAAAAGATGCCAGGCATCACAAGTGTAAGGAATCTGTTATAAGGGTGTAAAGGAATCTCTCCCATGTGGCACACCCATCCTGCAAGGAATCCTCTCCAACATTCATGCAGCCTCTTCTTAGGAGAGCAACTTGGAGTAACCAAAATCTAACACTAAAGGTGATCTCCACCAAGTCGAGTTTCTCTCTCAGAATTATGCACTTCCCTTTTGCAATGGGTTTCATTAGAATGTCAACAACCTGCAATCATGAAACACTGGATTCTCAGAGACCCTGATGTAACTCTGATTGTTACAGTACAAAACTGTGGGCTTCAACATCTGACCAGTCAACTCTTGAGAAGCTAAATGGCCTCACAACATGCCAATGACATTGTCATATGCTTTGCTTTAGCAGCACTGAGTGCAATTGTTGCCTGTTTCCTGCTGAACCAGTAAATCATACTTGAACCCAAGCTGAAGTAGTAAAAGTGGAAGTACTCTTTCTTATGCTTGCATTTCCTGCCCAATCTGAATCTACAAATGCATGTAGCAACAACTCTCCATCACCCATATACCTCATGGCATAATGAGCCATGTCCTTCATATATTAGAGCACGTGTTTGGTAGCTTTCCATTGAATTTGCATGGGTTCTGAGTCCTGACACAGAAATACGGAAGTGTCCTTAGACACAACTTTTATTAATGAAGAAAATAAAATTTACATCACAAACAATGTGAGGGATAAGGGCCAAAATCTACCTCACATCAAACGGAAGTGAAATTAAATCGTTAATCTCCCATAGCTGAAAAAATTAGTTACTAATAACTAACATGGACACCTAATCACATATTCATGTGAAGTGATAAGTGACCATTTACAAAAGTAATTTATTCATAAACTAACTTTCTAAGTCTAACTTTAGGATCACATTTTCTAACATTCCCCCCTTTGATTCAAAAGTTCTCTTGAGTAAACACCAAGTGAATTTGATTCATCTGAGAGATTTGGTGAAAATATCCGAAGTTTGATCTTCCGTTGGACAGTACTTCGGTTTGATGATTCCTTTGATGACAAGCATTCTAATGAAATGGTACTTTGTATCGATGTGCTTTGTCTTTGAGTGAAACACCATATTTTTGGCTAGCTTGATTGCTGATTGACTGTTGATCAATAATGTAGTAGCTTCATTCTGAACAATACCAAGATCCTGTAAAATTCGCCGCTACCACACTATTTCACAGGCAGCTTCCTGAGCCAAAATGTACTCTGCTTTTGCTTTTGAATTGGCAATTGTATCTTGTTTCTTACAACTCCATGATATAGTGCCCAATCCCATATTCATTAAATATCTTGAACGAGAAGCCCTGCCATCTCTGGCCCCAGCAAATCTGCATCAGAGTATCCGACAAGTTTGAAATCTTTATTTCTTCTGTACATAATCCCAAAATCCTTTGTTCCTTGAAGATATTGAAGTACCCATTTAGCTGCATTCCAATGACTTTCTTTGGGTTCTTGCATTTACCTGAAAAGAATGCTGAAAGAAAAAGATAAGTCTGGACGAGTATTTGTCAAGTAGATTAAACTTCCAATTAATTGTCTATACCTGGTATTAGTAACAAGTCCCCCCCCCTCTTCAAACTTGGACAATTTCAAGTTCTGTTCCATAGGAGTAAGGGCAGGTTTACAATCCTCCATTCCAAACTTCTTCAATAACTCCAAAACATACCTAGATTGAGAAATAAATATACTTTGTTCTTTTTGTACTACTTCAACTCCAAGGTAATAATGAAGTAACCCTAGATCTGTCATCTCAAAACCTGTTTTAAGTTTGTGTTTTACCTGAAAGATATTATCATCATTATTCCCTGTTAGAAGCAAATCATCAACATACATCACCAAAATGACTAAGTGATTTCGTTGAAGTCGAATATACAAATTATCATTTGACTCACTCCTCAAAAAACCAACTGTTTGAAGATAAGCATCCATTTTAGCATACCATGCTCTCGGAGCCTGTTTCAATCCATACAAGGCCTTAACCAACTTGCAAACCTTGTTTTCCTGTGCTGGAACTTCAAAACCTGGAGGTTGAGTCATGTATACCTCTTCCTGCAAATTGCCATTAAGAAAGGCACTTTTAACATTGATCTGGTGCACTTTCCATCCATTTTGAGCAGCCAAGGCATGCACCATCCTTATCGTGTTCCATTAAGCTATTGGAGCGAAGGTTTCTTCATAGTCAATACCTTCTTTCTTAGCAAAGCCCTTTGCCACTAATTGAGCTTTGAACTTATCATTGTCACCATTTAACTTATTCTGTAAATCCACTTGCAACCAATGGGTTTAACATTGGAAGGACAATCAACAATCTTCCAACTGTGATTTTTGATCACTGCTTCATACTCATTTTCTATTGCTTTTTGCCATTCTTCATGTTCGTCGACTTGTGAAAAGTGGAGGGCTCAGTAGTTACATCAGTTGTGAGAGCAAAATTCATTGGACCCAACCTTGTCTAGTACCTGTTTTATGTTTTTCATCAGACTTCACTTCCTTAAGAACTTGAGTTGCCCACTTTGGAACCTTGTGTGCATCTTGTGCTGGAGTTGATGTACCAACAGGAAGAGTATGATTTAAGTTAACTTCAGTTGAATCTACGAAGTCAACTTGTGAAGAATTTTCTAACTCTTCATCTTTCATTTTATTATCCAAGTCCATCTCAAACGAAAAACTGTCACTTGACTTATGTATTAGTTGCATTCTTTGTTGCTGCTTAGTCTTTTTTGTTCCAAATGACTAAGTTGCTTATCAATTTCGTCAACATTAAGACTTTGTTTCATTAAAAATGACATCTCAACTGATTATGATTTTCCATCTGACAGTAGTCTATACCCTTTTTTGTGTTCTGAATACCCGATCAGTATGCATTTCAAACTCCTTGAATCTAACGTAGTTCCTTTTTCTTTTGGAATAAAAGCATAACATTCTAAACCAAAAACTTGAAGATGTTTGATTTTTGGTTTGAATCCATACCAAGCTTCATATGGAGTAATACCATCCAAAGAAGAAGGAGACCTGTTCCACAAATAGACTGCTGTATCAGTAGCCTCAGCCCAAAAAGAAGAGTTCAACTGTTTGAACTTCAACATTGCTCTAGCCATGCCCAACAAAGTTTGATTCATTCTTTTAGAGATGCCATTTTGTTGAGGAGCATAGGAGTTTGTCAATTGCCTCCTAATTCCATTTTCCTGACAATAAGTTTGAAATTCAGTTGAAGTAAACTCTCTGCCATTATCAGTGCGTAATGCAACACTTTTTTCTTTGACTTCTGTCTCAACTGAGCTCTAAAAATACTTCAACTTTTCAAATGCCTCTGATTTTTCTCAAAGAAATACACCCAAACCATCCTGCTAAAGTCATCAATAAAAAGTAGAAAATATTTACAACCCCCAATTGAAACATCCAAAGGTCCACAAATATCACTGTGAACAAGCTGTAACTGTCTGGTGGCCCTTCGAGTACTATTCGAAAAAGATAGCCTTATTTGTTTTCCATAAAAGCAAGCTTGACACCTTGCATTTTCATTTCGAAATGTAGGAAGTCTCTTCACCATGCCTTGCTGCTGAAGCTGAATGAGACTATTAACCTTCAAATGTCCAAAACGAACATGCCATAATATGAGGGGAGTAATGCCAGTATCAGCTAAACCTGCAATTTCCTTCATTCATGGAATAATTGTTCCTTTCATCCGAAGAAGTTTGCCATTCTCATAACTTGTCATGACTGTTTTAAATCCATCCTTTTCTGAATTGATTTTAAGAATCCCTTTCTCCATCACAATTTGATGTCCTAATTGGTGAATCAATACTAAAGACAACATTTTTTTCTTGAAAGTGGGTACATACCCGACATTAGAAATCATCTTTTCCCCAATATCTGGCAAAAAAACTTTAATTGACCCTTTTCCAATAGGATTGTGTGGGGTATCATCTACAAGAAAGATAGAAATTAAGTTAAAATCCAGATAAGTCCAAAAGAAATCCTTTTGAAAGGTCATGTGTTGAGTGGCCCCTGTATCCAGAAGCCATGCATCCTCATAATCACTTCGAAAATAATAACTTGTTACTGCGGAATTTCTTGCCTTTGCTTGTTGAAGTGTTGTAAAAACATACTAAAAATTTTCATTTTCATTTGCATTTGCATACTGTGCCGAAGATGAAGAAGTGTTTTTTGCTAGTTTCTCATAAGGGATTCTACAATCTGAGGCATAGTGTCCAATTTTGTTGCATCGAAATGAGTTATTGTTTTCTTTCCTCCTCTTCCACTAGACCAAGAATGTTGAGTTTCATTTTCCTTAGATGATCCTTTCTGCGACATATTTCCTCTGCCTCTGCCTCTTCCTCGGCCTCTACCTCTGTTTGAATACTGATGTTGATTTCGTTGATTTTCATTTCTTTTGGTGGAAGAAACATTTTTTGCAGTTGAATCATGAGTAGTATTCTTACTGGTGCTTGCAACCAAAACATCCTCACTTGTTTGTTTCTTCTTGCCAAAAGTTTTTTCGTGATTTGCCAACAACTCACTGAGTTTATCAAAAGTGATATTCTCCAACTTATCAGTAATTTGCAATGTTTCCAAAAAATGTTTGTATGATTCTGGCAACCTTGAAATCAAAATAGGAACCATCATACTGTCCTCAATTTTAGTAAAACCTGCTTTATTGATCTCTTGTCCAATATTTTTGAGTCTTGAAATATATTCCATTATATCACCACCTTTTGACAATTTTTGTTGCAATAACTTCAATTAAAGATCAACATGCTTGACCTCAGGTTGGGAATCAAATAGATCTTTAAGAATTTTCCAAGCTGACCATGCATCATCACAGTTCTCAATGTGAACAAAGACTTCATTGGAAACAATACTTTGAATGAGAGCTAAAACTTTTTCATCTTTTAACTCCCATTTGGCTAACTAGGCAGCATCTGTGGGCTGTGGGTTGTGCATTGCAAACGTCTTTCCATAGTTCATTGTAAATGAGACTACCTTGAATATGACAACTCCAGGCTTTATAATTTCGGAACCCTCCAATTTATCAGATTCATTGAACAAACTTACAACTTTAGCCATTAGACATGCCACCCAATAGAATTCAATGCAGAGTGCTTTTTAAACAATAAATATGTGTTGTGCTTTTGTCATAATGTTGTGTCGTAGTAAAAAATGTTGTGCCTATTACACCCTAGATTCTTCGCAGTGCACCCTATCAGATGTGCCAAAGAGGGGGGGGTCTTTTTGCCATTGTAAAAGTCCAAGTTGGGGTTTCTTTATGTAGAATTATTGGTCTAGCGAGGCTCAAGACCCTTGGTCAGGTCATGGCAAGTCCTCTTGGTCCTCATTTCAAGGTGTGTTGGTCCTTTGGCACTGTTGACTACCCCTTGATAGGTGCTAATTCTTCATCATGTGGGGTATTTATGCCCTAGGTGGGTATTGGTGCACCTTGTGGTGAATCCATTAGGACACATGGCTTAGGAGCCCCTAGCCACACTTATGGTTTTATGTTTTGTAGAGGTGATTGCACTTATAAGGGTTGTCACACCCGCTCTAGCACACCTCATTCATACCCTCATGGACCTTATTTTGTTATATCACTCCCTCTTGGTCATCTTGATAAAAAATAGCAAATCGTCCACCTCAAAGAGCAGCTCTTGGAGGTCGTACCATCCTAAGGAGGAGGGCATTAAGGGCAACAAACACATGTTGGGGTTAGATAGGGCATGAAGTCCTCATTCCAAGCTCAACTCTTCATCATGTTGAAGCATATCCTTAATTTGTATCATTACATTATGTTTTATGAGGTTTAGTCCATAGATTGTGGGTGACAAACCCTAAAAAATAATTTAAAGACAAATTAGGTAGGTCAGCGTAGAGGAGGGATAAAGTTAGCCTTTTCTCTTACAAATAAGGCATCTCCCCTATTAGATTTTGTAGCTTGGACATGTACTTCTACATTGGCTAAGGTGTCTAGTATGTAGAAGCCGTTTGGAAAAGTGACTCTCTAGACAAATGTATTTTATAACACTTCATGTAAATGTAAAAGGGCAACTTAAATGATCTCAATGAGAGATTAAGTCATAGCCGTTGATCTATGACTTAAGTGATCTCAACGAGAGATTAAGTCCCAGCCATTGGATTAGATCTAAGATCTAGATCTAAGCGTCAGTATTGAGTCAGTAGTATTTGGCTCATGGTATTGAGCCCATGGTATTTGCATAAAATGAATGTTATAAAAGAGTCTATGGAGAGTTGTAGACATAGATGATCTGATCATTGTCAATGTGTGTGAGATACATTGAGAGTGAGTGATCAGATCTAAGAGAGGGATTCTCTTAGAGGCTTTGGAGAGAGTGTTTCTCTCAGTGATTGAGGGTTTGAGCACAGATTGCAGTGGGAGTGAGTCATTAGGGTCTTTGGAGCTCTGTAAGCTGTAAGTGTTCTTTTAAATCTGAAATAAGAATATAATTTGTTGTTGGTTTTCTCCAGGGATTGGGGTTTCCAAGGTAAATCCAAAGTTTCAAATGTGTTGATGATTTCTTGTTGAATTTCCCCTGTGCATTATTTGTTACGTAAATCAGTGTATTGCTATTTCTGATTCAGTTTTATGTGTTAAATTAAGACTGGGTATAAAAATAGTGAATAAATATACATCTCCCTCATTTGTAACCAAGATCATGGGATCAAATGACTGAATTTTTATTTCTACTTGTGTATATGAGCAATTGAGTGGTGCACACCTCCTTTCTTGGCATTTCTAAGGTTTCTAAGGGACAAATCTTGATGTTTGAAGGTTTCTTTACAATCATTGAAGGCTATTCCAAGGTGAAAGGATCCTTAAGGCTCTTTCTCTGCTCCTTTTCTCTCTCAATTGTGGTAAGATCTTGAAACTCTTGTTTGGCACTGTTGGAGGCATCCAGGGTAAAAGCAATTTAGGTTTTTATGCATGATAGTTTAGTCTTGTTGGGTGAGACATCCTTCTTGAAGGGTCTCTCTTGTTTGGGCCTCAATATCTTGTTTTCCCTAATTAGGTCAAGTGCTAACATAAACCAGGGTTTCTTAGCCTTGCCCTAATTCATTCAAATATTGAATTGCCGATTCTTGGGAGAAATGCCAGCCCCAATTTCTCATTGCTCAGTGGAATAAGACCTAGGCCTATTTCCCTCATCTTCACCATTTCAATTTTACAAAATTCCTTGTACTATATTGAAAAAATATAAAAAAGTTGAATAGATGAAAAAAACCCTAAAAATAATAAAATATTTTGGTATTGGAAAATTTAATCTGTTCAATTGATGCACCGTCATTGGTTTTCTGGTTAATCTCGAAGGGCGTCCTCTTTCTGTGGCTGATTTGAGATATTTACAGTTATGTGCAAATGCTAGTGTGCTTTTTCAGATTTAATTTGACAGGTACAACCAATAAAATTCATCTTTGGAAGGTCTCACAAGCTAGAAACAAGGTCTATTACCAACCCTACTCTTTTGGGCATTCATCTGATGGTTGTGATTTTGGGGGGCTGGTTAGGGCATAAACTAGATCTGGTAAGTCATTTCCAGATTTGTATTACTCGTTCATTTGCTTCCCCAAAGGTGAGATTCTTATTCTTCTCCATTAGGGGTACCTTCCTTTGTATTACTCGTTCATTTGCTTCCCCAAAGGTGAGATTCTTATTCTTCTCCATTAGGGGTACCTTCCTTGGTAAGTTGGCATTGTTCCAAGTGATTTCCATCAATCTTTGAGCATATTTTGGTGGCTGTCCTCTTATAACAGCAGCAAGGGTTTTAATCATTTGCCCTAATTGTGAACATTTATTATTTCTAACTCCTATCCTCTTGAAGTACTTGGTAAATGTGCTTGTATTCTTTGCTTTGACTACATAAGACACTGATCTTTGTCAAGAGGTTGCTTGTGAGGTATTCTTGTTGTGCAGGTCTATTTCACCTATATTAGGGACTCCCCCTTGGCCTCTAGGTGTTGGCCTAAAGTGTAAAGAGAGTGCATTATGGTGATAGTGGGTGCATCGACTGAATAGTTGCCAATCTTAGCATCGGCCATCGCAACCTATTGAAAGGGTGCTAATTTGTGTGGTAATAGTGCCCGGCAACAAAAAATGAACCACACAAAAAACTAGTATTGCATGATCATGTACAAGACATGCACCTCTGTCACCACACAAAAATAACTATAGGGGCTTGTTCTTGACCCACCAATAGCCTTAATAAAGTGATTGATTGAGCTTCACTGCGCTCTAATCAACACTTAATACATCATGAAGGTTTTTACAATGTGAGGAAATAACTTTTCTCAATACTTCAAATTCCTCTTTATGTCAGTTTGTTTACTCAAATCCAAGTTATATTAGCTTGATTACATAAAACCCAAAAATGGTAATTAAAAAACTTATTACTCCAAGCCAAAAACTTTGTTGAGTAGGCTTGCTTTTAAATAATAATAAAAAAACTTAAACTCAATTCCTCACATAGCAAACTAAAATATTGAGCGGGATTGCTTTTAAATAATAAAAAACTTTAGTGATTTAATGCATATGGGTGAATGTTTTTTAGAGTTTTTGCTTCCAATGAATGTTTTTTCATCCCACGGATCACAACTCTTCACTCCTCTTATCACAAGTCTGCTCTCAGGTCTGTCCTCATGATTTCGTCTTTCTCTTCGCAGTTCCGATCACCACACTGGAGTATATTCTTGACAAAAAAAATAATGTATGAAATTCTGCTGCCATACATAGTCTCTACAGAAACAGATCCAAAAATTGCAAAGAGATATATTGACCACTCCTTTGTCTTGAAATTGCTTGAATTGTTTGATTCTGAAGATCGCAGAGAGAGAGTATTTGAAAACATTATTGCACTGCATTTATGGGAAGTTCTTGTTGCATCGCTCCTTCACACGGAAAACAACTGGGTCATCTGATAGACAAAGGAGTGGAGTCAAACTGTAGATTATTCAATCTCTATGCCCCTTCTTGTTGCATGTAGAATAGTTGATGACCAGAGAAAGAGCTGTCACGGTAGACATACCAGCAACAAATTTCAATATTAAATCATCCTCTGTAAGATCAAGAACTTCAGATCAAATACCGATCCATTGTCATATACAGACTGCATGATCAACGCATAAGAAAATGGGCGATTGTCAAGCTTCACAAGCAAAGCTGCCTCAGAAGAACCAACTTTCTCCCCCTTCTTAATAAGCTCCACCGGTGTTATAATTTCAATAGTACCTTTGTTAATCTTTGTGGGAATGTTTAACACCTGGAAGAAAGATGATTGCTTGTATGGTCACAGGCCGGTGTGGAGACATAGAGATAAAACGGCTAGGTCGACAGTCTTTCGTTTTGTTCTAATTGCTCAGAAAGCTTAAATGGCCGCGAGTTCTTTTAGCTATCCATCTCGTGTTTGGCCGGTGCAGTGCTGCAGTGCTTGCTTAAATTGTTTGATTAAAAAACACCCATTAAAATTTAGGTATTTAGATTATTCATGAAGAAAACTGAAGCTACCATCAACACTGGTTTGAGTTTGGACATAACCTGACACCCTTTTTATTTTTATTTTCATAAATTTCCCAATTAACTCGGCAAACAGCAAAACAAGACTCTCATACCCAAAATTCTTGTTTCTTTCATTGGATTTGCTTCAAGAATTTATTTTAGAGATGTAATAAAAAATAATAGCAGAATTAATTCACTTTCTTGATTTTGCCCAAACAACATAAAAACCAGAATAGGAAATAATAACTCACTGTCAAATTTCGCTATTCCAAAGCCTGTATCCTTTTATTCCTCCACCTCTTTTGACGGTAGATGCTGAGTGCAAAACCTTCAACACCTTTCAACAGGAACACTCTGATACCACTTTGGCACAGAAAGATGGAAGTGTCCTTAGATACACAACTTTTATTAACGAAGAAAAGAAAATTTACATCACAAACAATGTGAGGGCTAAGGGCCAAAATCTACCTCACATCCAATGGAAGTGAACTTAAATAGTTAATCTCCCGTAACGAAAAAATAGTTAATCTCCCGTAACGAAAAAATAGTTACGAATAACCAATATGGACACCTCCTAATCACATATTCACGTGAAGTGATAAGTGACCATTTACAAAAGTAATTTATTCCTAAACTAACTTTCTAAGTCTAACTTTAGGATCACATTTTCTAACAGGTTCAACCATGAATTGGCTCAAAGTATTTGCTGCAAAATAAATATTAGGCCTGGTATTCACAAGATACATAAGGGAATCAATCAATACCCTATACAATGATGGATCTACCAAATCAGAATCTAAATCAACAAATAACTTCAGATTTGGCACCATTGGAGTGGCCAATGGTTTGCAACTTTGCAGTCTAGCATTTGAAATCTCTTTAGAGTCTCCATTGTGCACTTCCCTGCCCAAGGAATACTTCACCTGCATCATACCAGATCTCTAGACCCAAAAAGTAATGCATAAGGCCGATGTCCTTCATGTCATCTTCATTTGCCAACTTCTTTGCACAACATGCTGGTAACACCTTAAGTTTTTGTACTCAAGTGAGAGCGAGATGGCTGGTACCTTGCCAGCCCCAATCAGCCCATGAAGGGAAAACATGTCACAAGTGTGATTTGAACTTGGGTGGAGAGGATAACGACTTCTCCTCTTAACCACCCAAGTCACCCAATTGACCACACACAGACGCACACACGCACACACACACACACACACACAGTTCAATTGGCGCACACACACACACACACACGCACACACACCATGCTGGTAACACCTTAAGTTTTTGTACTCAAGTGAGAGCGAGATGGCTGGTACCTTGCCAGCCCCAATCAGCCCATGAAGGGAAAACACGTCACAAGTGTGATTTGAACTTGGGTGGAGAGGATAACGACTTCTCCTCTTAACCACCCAAGTCACCCAATTGACCACACACACACACACACACACACACACACACATATATGGGAGACAACACACACACACACACACACACACATATGGGAGACAACACACACACACACACACATATATGGGAGACAGTTCAATTGGCACACACACACACACACACACACACACAAAATGCTGGTAACACCTTAAGTTTTTGTACTCAAGTGAGAGCGAGATGGCTGGTACCTTGCCAGCCCCAATCAGCCCATGAAGGGAAAACATGTCACAAGTGTGATTTGAACTTGGGTGGAGAGGATAACGACTTCTCCTCTTAACCACCCAAGTCACCCAATTGACCACACACACACACACACACGCACGCACGCACGCACACACACACACACACATGGGAGACAGTTCAATTGGCACACACACACACACACACACACACACACACATGGGAGACAGTTCAATTGGCGCGCACACACACACACACACACACACACACACACACACACACATATGGGAGACAGTTCAATTGGCCGAAAATCCGGTAACAATATGGCCTCAACTCAATTTCTGTGAGAAGAGGGTGCTGTTATATAGCGACAATTGATACGTTAATTGCAGTCGTTACTGCTCACAAGGATACAAAGAAGAATGCTAATCAACATACTGGCCCTTTTAATAAGAGGACCAACAACTATAAAGAAGCCACACTTGACAAACCCCATGCTGGGTGGGAGCATGCCTGACAGGATTTGAACCCAGGTCGTCATCCTAACAACTGCTCGAAGTTGCCCTAGACCACAACTTGATCAATTATATTTATATAATATTCAAATACAATTGTAGTTCTTCTATAGGCCCAAGAGTTAGCTCAATTGGTAGCTGCTTTTGTGCTAAGTCCACAGAGGTCTGGAGATCAAATCTCATTGGGTCCTTTGAGGTTATCAGCTGCCGATGTGGATGGCAGTTGACCTGCTTTCCATCTGGAAATTCCGAGGAAGAATTGGGAGAGCTCCATGAGGGTTGGCCTGGTAGCAGTATCCCCATTTTTTGCTGAAGTGTGTGAGGGTGGGGTGAGGTTATTCCCTGTTGAAAAATATTGTAATTCTGCGTTTTGTGCTTTGTCATGTGTACAGTTTGTACAGAAAATGAGACAATGTTGAACCGACTCCATTCCATTTTTTGGTTGTTACAGGAGTAATGTAAATAATTGACTTCAACTACTGTACCTTTCAAGTTCCAATGACAAGAGTAACATACCCTTTGTGTTGAAGCTGTGAGAACTGTCCTGTGTGCTTTGTAATGACCTTTGGGTTTGAGTATAGTTTCCGTTAACTTGAGTATATTCTTGTAAATTACAGTCGTGATTTTTGTAAATAGAGTTTCTAGGATTTTCTGGATATTTTTTATTTTTACCAATTTTATTAAACAAGGGGGATGGCATTAATGAAGTCAAGCAGGTTGAAATGTAATTATAAGCTTAAACTTTTAAGATGCAAGTTGACTTAATTCAGGCAACCCTATTGGAATTCATCATCATTAGGTTTGGGAAGAGCTTCTTGACATTTAGTATTTTGCCTCTCTTAGAGGAAACTTGGAAAGTTCTTAAAAACCCATTCGCTATATACTTGTTTCTAAGCACAGACTGATGATAGTAAAATGCATTCACATGACTTTTGAGATTTGGGCATGGAGGCTCCTGACAAGCTTTTCAGCCATGTATTGGTTTCTAAGCATAGGCAGATGAGACAAAAATGCATTCACACAGATTTGCAAATGGCATGAAGGGAGGGGTTGTAATGCAAAAAAATATCAATGATCTAAATAGAATTCATGCCATGAACATTTCATTCTGCTTCCATTGCTTTGAATTCAAATACCTGTTGTTGGTGCCAAAACGCTTTTTCAATGGCCTATATTAAAGTCTGGTCATCAAAACCTATGGCTTTGAGCATCTCAAGTCTAGGTGAAACTCTACTGAGCAACACAAAATGATTTTTTTTTTGAAAAATACTTCTTATTCACATAAACATATTTACAAAGATAGATCCAAAAAGTGGAAGGGCATATACAATGAGAGTCATAGCCTCTTCCTGCAAATAGCTAAAGCAGCAATAAGATCAGAATATTTGTTGGGATTCAAAGATTTGGCATCTTTGATAAACAATGAACCTCTTGCCAACAGTTGGTGATGTACCTCATCTTTCCAACAAAGAAACGAAAACAGACAAATAACGTGTCCTTTGATCAAACACTGACTTACACCTGAGCTTCGAAAACACAAAAAGCACTGAGTTCTCCAGACAATGCCAAAGACCAGAGAAGGAATGCCAGAGAAGGAATCTCTCACAAGAAAGAGACCATCCCCAAACAAGGAAGCATGCCAATGTATCCTGCTCCGAAACAATGCTGTATGCCGATCCTTGAAAAATCCCCAACACCTCTTGGCGAACCAACGCTCCCAGAAAATATGTTAGACAGTCTCTGGCCGTTGACATACAGGGAAAAAACCATTAGAGAGGCCACTCTTAGTTCGCTGGGCTTTAGATGGGATCCCCTGATTAATGACCATCCAAGCAAACAGTCGCAGCTTATAAGAGAGCTGCACCGACCAAACACAATGATTTTTTAACATGGATAGTGTTATTGTAGTTTGTTTGTACACAGTACTTGATTGACTAAGGTTTCCTTGAAGCTATTGGATAACCACCACACCTTGTACAATGTGTTTTTGTCCACAAAAGAAAAGGATTTGCGATTTAAGAATGGTATCAGGAGCCAGGGATTGTTTGTTCAATGATATTTTATGGCTGGAAAGCCATTACTATGTGCAAGGGATAAATTTTTATACATGAGCATGTTACTGAAAAACTATTAATTTTCAAATTCTCTTAGTTTTGGAGCAGGCTGGGGCTTTTTGTTCCCTGATGATTATGTTATATTAGTATAGTAAATGCAGCTGAACTTTTGTAAATCTGGACTTGAAGATCTGGTAGGAGATTTGTCTTCTGACTCTTTTTTTTCAAATTTATTTTGCTATACTCTTTAACTTAAAATGTTCAAGATGGAGATATCATTGTCATTGTTAAAGCTGAACTCCTGTTTTGGTTATAGTTTAAGACAAGATATGTTCTATTTGTTATTCTAATATATTTTATTTGTGTTGTCTAGATAAGTTCTGCTATCGTTGTATACTACAATGGTCTCAAACGCTTTCCAACCAACAACCTAAGTCCTTTCCATGTCTACATTGCCCTCTTTGCAAGGTCTGTAACTTTTCTTTCTACTTAATTGATCTAATTGTAATGTATATATCCCTTTTTTTAACAATACTACCAGTTGGTGTGCCACTTCAAAGTCTTGTCCTGGGATGAGCAAAGCGTTTTGAACTTGCAAAGCACCTTTTTTTTGGTTTTAGATGTGTGTACTGACATGAATTGATAGCCTTAACTGCATTATATGTCTACAACTTAGGATGAGGTATTAGATGATTAAATGTCTAATCTCTCTATTCCAAGCTTGTAAAGTAGCCATTGAGGTTATGGATTTTTTTTTTTGCTTTTTTAAAGAAAAACAATCTACACAAAAAATACATTGGTATTACACTTTTACGGTACTTGATCCTATCAGGGTGGTGGGGTGGAATGTTGGTATATCTCCATACTTGACGATCAAACAATAGTAGTAAACCCCGTTTAGATTAAAAATGGAAATGTCCCCTTTCTACTTTACTTCAAATACAACAAAAACAAATAGCTTTAAGATTGTTAACGGTTGTGATGTACTTCCAAACCATATTCCCAAAGAACTTTCCAAATCCATCATCACTTCTATCATATTATGACAGAAAAGGCATTACAAGCCATAGAAACATATTTTGCCAAGATGGCTATATATGCTAAACATCATATGACAGTTTTCTGCTAATTAACTGAGGTAGCAAGACCATGACAAAATTAAAATTTATGAACAGGCTTTCTGTAACCAAGGGTTCTGTTATCATCTAGAAATATCTTTGCACCATAAACCTCAAAGGTGTCTGGATAACTATTAGGAAGTAGGTCCACGTCACTTATTTAACTTCCTCTCATTTCTGAGTTGGTGCCAAAGTCATATGGCTTGGGTTCAGGTTTGAGTTCGGCATGGATGAGATTTGAATTCAAATTTTGCAATGAGATTCAGATAAGATTCATCAGTAGATTCGTCCATATACATATTTTCAAAATATAAATATTTTATACCATATTAACATATGGACAATAGTATATATATTTCTATATTATATATAATAAATAACATGTAATAAAAACTATGATATAAATTATACTCGATAAAATATAGATTCAATACTTTCTAACGCATATTTAATATATAATACTTTATAACGTATATAATTAATATACAATAAATAATTTTCTTTTTATAACATATAAAGTTAATATATAATATATATAATACATCACATATATATCACCTTATACCTATCCTAGGAGCCTATGAGTCATGATTCTAAATCTAAACAATCACATTTAAAAAATTTAAAAACCATGACCGTCGGGGGATGGAATAATTGTCAACACAAACTGACTGCGACCATCATCACAGAGTCACAAACCGCCCACCATCTGCCCATTGCCATTGCCATTGCCATTGTTGTTGAGATGGAAAGGAATAGATGGAAAGGAAGAGCGAGTTAGCAGGTCATCAGGACTCGGGAGGTGTTACACCCCAAGTTGCACTTGGATGGACTTGCAGTTGAGCCGCTAGAGATTGAACAAGTTACTTGTTCATTATCAGAGTTCAGAAGCCTAGCAAGCCATTTTTTGGCCCATTTTTCTCTTTCATGCATGTTCATACCCCCATGGGGAGTTGTAATAAAATGACATAGCATGCTGATTTTTTATAAAAGGATTGGCCTTCTTAGGACTTGATTATTAGTACATTACTCTAGAGTGTTTTTTCCTGGTTAATTATATATTGCTTTTCAGCGACTTATAATTTCCGAGATTTTCACTCAATCCTCCAAAGCTGGAGTAATTGTCTTGGTGGTTAGGCCTTAGGAGGTTATTAAACCCTAGTGTCAAATGTATATTACCATGCTAGTCATTATTTTTGAGTCGCATGGACATGTGTTAAGTCCCCCCTAGGTTTTTTTAATTTTCCATTAATAAAAAATTTCCCGCAAAAACGAGATACTTTAATTGTAAAAAATCACTAAGTCATAAAATTGGTACTAGGAGGCGTAATTTGCCATGGGGGTGCTCATTTTCTAACTTAGAGCACCCACTTTACTCTTGAACCCACTTTGAGAGTGAAATTAGTGATTTTTAATCACTGAATTTCATTTTCTCTCGAAAAGTGAATAAAAAAATCAAATAAATGGGAAAAATCAGCATCCCATGATTTGGGGAAACATGTCTGGGACATGTTTTAGTCATCTGCAGTGGTGGCAGACTGATTGAGAGTCAGCGACGAGTTAGATTGAGATCCAAGTCTCATGATTGAGTTGGAGATCTCTGTGAGAGAGGGCACACTTCTCTATGAGAGGGGAGTGCACTTCATCCTCCCGTGTGTCAAATGATGGATGGGTGGCCAACATCCTTAGAGGTGGCGCTCATCTCTTTCACTCAACTCCCACACCTCTCTTTGTTAACTAAATCTCTTCTCAACACTTGGAAAAGCGCCCTCTTGGGAAATGCGCCCCCCTTTGTTATTTAAGCAGGCAAATTCTCTCATTCTTGGGACGGTCGGAGTGTGGAACCTCTGCTCAAGCTTTGAAGCTTATTGTAATACTTTTTTGATGAATAGAAAGGCTTTGGAGGTCCATGGTGTGTAGCTTCCTTTTGTGTGGATGAACATTGTCATTGGTGTTTGAGGTAACCATAGTGTAGCTTGTGTTATTGTTGCATTTGTTGTTAATCTGGCCTTTGAAGAACTGTTGTCAGTTAGTAGGATAAATGATTTGGGTTCAAGTTCATTTATTTCTTAGCTATGTTTAGAGATCTAGAATTTACATGTACTATTTGTTTATATGCATGTTATTCTATCCTCTTGTATAGGAAGTACCATATTTGATGCTCTTGTTGCAAGTAGTTTAAGCTGTGCAGGTATCCTAGCTTGAAGAGGTGGTTGATCTCGGTTGTTCCTCCATCTTCTTCAACATTCTTAGAAGGACATAGTTCCTCCACTTCCCACCAGTGGATTCCATAGATCTAGACATTCAAGCTTGGGCTCTTTCTCCTTCTCCCTCCTTCATTTTTACTTTAAATCTCTTTTGGTTACTTCATGCTTGCAAAGTTTAAGTAGTTTATCTTCTTAGTTTATCTTCTAAGTTTAATCTAAAGCTATTTCATATTTGCAAGCATTTCTGGTAGTTAGATCTAGTTTTACACTTTTAACGTTTCATCATTTCTAAAGTAGATCTAGCTGTTTAAAGTCTAGCCTTTAGTTTAGCCTAAAAGTTAATTGTTCAAGTATAAAGGTTAGAAATTTTTGAGCTTTAAATCGACTAATCTGGCATCTTTAGTGCCAACTTGGTGGCTGGTTTTTACTTTTCGACGAACAGGTAGAGGAAATGCTGGCGAAATTTTGAAGATTCAAGCCATTCGGGACCCCCTTTTTCTTCTACCTTTTCCTAAAAAAGCAATTTTCCTCCACAGACTTGTAAGTTTGTTGGTCCTAATTTAGAAAGGGCCACAAACATTCCCAAAATGTAAAAATCATAATAAAAGCAAGTGGGCTACCCAACGCCCAGCCTCCACCCCCCTAGGGGATCCGTGTCACTTTTCGTGGTTTTTCTTTTGCTTGCTTTCATTAACTAGCTAGACTTAAAATTAAACGTTTGTTGGTTCCAATTGAATGTTGGACCACAAACTCACTAAAAACATCTTAATTGCTTAGTTTAGATTAGTCACATTTTGCACTCACTTCACTAGATTAGTTTAGCTTCTTTTCTATTTTGCTTAAAGAGCAACGGACCAGGACTCAAGTCCCCCCCATTAGGCTTTGGTGACCATTGCAGGCTTTCCTTGATCGTTGGTTGCAAATCAAAATGGGGATTTCGAGTGGCTAGCTTAATAGGGAAATCCATCTGAAGCCTTATTGTCGAAGCGAAGGGTTATAGTGAACATGGTGAGAAGTTAGGGGGATACTCATTAATGAGATTCGTTCTCTCCCCGTTGGAAATCCGACAGTGTTGCTCTATACTCGCTTAGAGGATAATCCTGAAGTGGGCCAAAACCAAAATTTAACCCCCTCTAAGCAACTCACCATTGATAACTTAAAATAAACCAAGAGCTCACGCAAAACATTTACTTTTCAACAGCTGTCTTTTATCTTTCGGCACTGGTCCAATTATTTTGAATTTGATATGCTGTTAGCTCTTGTTTCAATCAATAAACTCCTAGATTTACTTTTGTATTTAGCTTACTCGGCCTTAGTTATATTTTAGGGACCACCCCCGTTGGCTTCTTTAGGAGTTGGCCTAGACGGAGGAGTCAAGTGTTAAGTGACAGAACTTGACTCGTGACTTGCCCCCAAGGACACACCTAGTGGCTTGAAGATTTCTGCCACATTACCCGAAGTGTGTATTAAGCGACAACATGAGGGAAAGGAATGCACAGGCCAAAGTTAGCATATTGGTGTTTTATGGGAATGGTCACATGTTGAGTAGGTCGAAAAAAGATGGCGAAAAAACCAGAGTTAAATTTTGCCCTTTAAACCCATACTGTACAACAATGGAAGCGAATTTCAATACTCGAACTTCAATGCGAATTTGAGTTTATTAATTGAAGTTTGTCAAATTTTGGACATGAAGGTTTAAAATCAACAAACCTTGTGACTTAGGTTGGTGCATACCGATTGGAGGGGTTTCTCCTTAGATGGTTTGAGGCTTCAACTATTAGGAGAATACGACTCAAATTTGCAATGAAGCTTGCTGATCTACAATAAACTACTTAAAAATATGCACTTTCTTTTTTCAAATCAGCAATAGTTAACTTCGGATTTATGATTAAATATGTCAAAACAACTTAGTGTTGAGATTCATAATTGAAAGCAAGGAAATAAATGTAACCAAAACAAACCCAAATTATGCAATAACTCAATCACAAGTTCACTAGAGGGAGATAATCTTAGTGCACTAGAGATAGAGAAATATGTCCAAAGTACAAGTTCGCTACACAAGAAATTCACAAGTACAAAAAAAAAGAAATGCCAAGCACAAGAGAACACCAAAGATATAGGTACCCTTAGGCATAAAACACTTTTTAAAAATAACCCATGGGGTTAGCTCAATTGGTTGTTACCAATGCTGTTGGACATTTTGCTAGTTCCGTGCCAATATGTGCTTGGTTCAATTCCTCCTAGGATAGGCGCACTAGTCTACGCCAATAATTTTACAAGGGATGCCATCCACGAATATGGGAAAGTAACCCTTTAGTTCCCTTGCAAGGTTTTCTTTGGAGAAAAAAACTTTTTATATAACAGATAAAGAAGATCGCAGAGTGGGATGATACAAATGAGAGATTGCGTTGTTAGATTTTTGGGTTGCTCCAAAAGTGTTTACACCATGTTTAGGGATGCTTCATGACATTTTGGTTACATGGTGTATGTTTATCCCTTGGATGGTGTGAGATGGATTACAACATGAAGGATGGTTTGTGATGGATATGCACAATTGTGATTGCTTGCTCAATGGATCCTTGACCTCGGGATGATGTTAGCTTGGTGTTCTTCCTTTAGGCATTGGAGTTCTCTTGCTTGATTGGTGGACACCCTTCATGATGGCCACATCGAGGAACCACTTGTTTGTAGAGCGCCCCACATGGGATGAGGAGCATTTTGCGTTATGGAGGAGGGCTTCGAGCCCTTGATAGTATCTTGGATTCATGTTTGTAGAGATGGCTTGAGGACATTTGAGGCTTCGACAATGTTCTTGTAGGGGGTAGCTGACCTAGTGAAGTGCATTGCTTAGGATGATTAGACTCCGTGGAGGCTTGTGTACAGGGATGTGGATGTGCCTTGCATAGTTACATCACCTTGGAGCATGACACATGTACTTTAGAGTGGACATCTCACTTGTGTTGGTCTACAAGGGCTCATGTAGGTTGCTTGTAAGGGCTTGTGTCGACAAAGTATTGTTGGACTCCCTTCCTCTCTTTTAAATAGAGGAAGGAGAGAGTCTTTCCATTGACATCATCATTTGTACTCTATTCTTTGTACTTAGCTTCTTGGAAGAAGTCGCTAGGGTTTCCTCATAGACCCCAAGAGGAGTTATGAAGGTTAGAGGACACACCTTTGTTTAAACTTGATTCTTGTGACTAGGGTTTGCTCTTGTGAGGAAGAAGATGTTGGAGATGATCATATCACTTGTGTGTTCATTCTTACTCAATTTTGTGTAGAGATGTGACCTAGAAGATGAGCACACTTATCCTCTCACTATGTTTTGGAGTCTTCACTTGTACTTGGTCTCTCTTGTCTTGGAGGCGCTAGTGTTTCTTGGTCTTCTTGGAGTTTCTTGGAGCATCTTTGCATTTTAGGGCTAGGCTTTATCCCTTGGAGATTGGAGATTAGGGTTTTGAGAGAAAACCCTAGGGTGGATTGGTGAAGAAGAGAAGAGGAGGAGAAAGTCTTGCCTTGGAGGTTGTGTTGGAGAGGATCTTGCACTCAGATCTTCTTGGTTGAGCTAGGTTTGTTGATTTACCCTAGCTAGGGCTTTTTAGATAGTTGACGATTTTGTGCTAGCCTTGAGAGAAGGCTATGGTATGTACTTGTACTTCATCTTGAGCTTATATATAAAGTTTCCAACTGTCCATTTCTTCTGCAATTTCGAGATTTGAGTTTCAACTATATATGTTCTTTATGCATTGCTATGTACAACTGTTTATGTTTTGCTTATTTACCATAAGTAAAGGGGCAAATTGTTAAGTGTATTAACATCTAATGAAGAATATAAGGGGTTGATTTCGCCATTGTAATTACCGTTATAAAAGTACATTTTCAGATCTGGTCATTGGCTGATAAGTTGCCCTAGAAGGGTCTGAAAGTTATCTCATTGTTTGGTATCTTCTCTCCTTGAATTGCTGTGAAGTGTGGGACTATTTGAAGTGAATTATTGTGATCTTTCTGTTGTTGTTTTATACTTTAATTTACAACAGTCCTAAGGCTGAAAATTCGAGGGCTAAGATCTGAGAAATCTTCTAGGAAGAAAGTTAAATTTCAGTTTTGCATTAATTGCCCGATTACACAAAATTTGAACATGAGTTGTGTATACATACACAACTCAAGTGAGTTGTCCCTTCAGGAAGGGAAGTGTCCCTTGAAGAGAGGGTTATGGGCCCACAAAACAAGGGCATAGACCCTGAGAAGGTTATTGAGCCAACATATCAAGTTTGACTAGGTTAGCCTTAACCACACCTATAAATACAGTAAAAGCATAAAGAATATGGCCTTAGCCAAAATGACAAGTACATGATGATACATATGAATGGCCATGGCCACATGTACAGTTTACACCAATAATTCCAACACCCCCCTTGTGCTAAACAAGGGGCCACAAAGAGAAGTCATTGCAATACAAGATTACAAATTTACTTCCTCCCCTAATGCTAAGTAGAGGGCCAAATCACCCTCGTTGAAATCCATATTCCTCCTTCATAAAACCATTGAGATCATCAATGACTGACATTGAACTCCATAGCGATTTAGGTGGGAGATGTTGTAGTTTGACAGGGACATTAGAAATTTAGAATACTAAGTAATGACCTATGGTTAGCCTTAACCACACCTAGAAATACAATAAAATCATAAAGAATACGGCCTTAGCCATGGTGACAAGCACACAATGATACATATGAGTAGGCCGTGGCCACATGTATAGATTACACCAATAATTCCTACACCCCCCTTGAGTTGAACAAGGGGCCATAGAGAGAATTCATTACAATATAAGATTACAAATTTACTCCCCCTCTTAATGTTAAGCAAAGGGCCAGTTCACCCTCGTTGAACTCCACATTGCTCCTTCATAAAACTACGGAGATCATCAATGATTGACATTGAACTCCAGAGCAATTTAGATGGGAGATGTTATAATCTGGCAGGGACATTAGAATGCTATGTAAGGACCCATGGTAGAGAGATTCCTCCTAATAGTGCTCAAACGGGCTTGCGGAAAACTCAGTTGCATCAAATTCATTTTGAAAACAATTAGCGATTCGAGCAAGAATGGCTCAAGGTCTTTGAGTGATGAAAAAAGGACAGAGCACCCTTGGTCAAATGGGCTTGGGATGGTGTCTGCTAGTACAACACCAACCAAGCATTGATCAAGGATGCTCAATTCTCATAGCCCTTAGATTTTATTTCACTTCTAGTTGCACTTTGGAAGTGGTTATGATATCCATTATATATGCCAATCCTATTTTGCTTTTGCAATTTGTAAATATTTTTCTGTAAATATAAGATGTGTTTTTCAAAAAAGGAAGGGCCTAAGGTGGAGGAGATTCCTCTTGATAGCACACATATGGACTAATAAGAAACTCTGTTGCACCAACAAGAGTGGAGATAGCCCACTTAGGCATAGGCCTTGACCTATCCAAAGGAAGAGTAACTGGTATAGGTAAATCATACAGGGTGTTGCCATCATCACTAAATAATGGAGTCGAATTGTTAGGAGCATCTATGACATGAGGATTGGATGAGCCATTGCAAAGAGCATCATCATTTGTAACAAGAGCACTAGATGAGCCACTAATAAGAGTATCCTAAAAAAGTGAAGAGACATCTACATGAGGAAGACTGTATGAGTCATCATTGGGGTCCACATTCGCCATAAGAGTTTGCCCAGATACTGTAGGAGTACTTGAGAGAGTACTCACAAAAGTAGAGAAAGGACCAACATCACATTGTGAAGGAGAAGGGTCCATTAAAATGTTAGAAATAATCTAGAAGAGGACTTGCATGGTGATGAGAAGCAACATATCCATGTAAGCATGTTGAATAAAATCTTTTGAAAGAAGTAATGGGAAGATCTTGGAGAGTACACCTCCTCAGAATACAGTGATTTCTGTAAGGAAGCAGGAATCAAGAGGGAGTATACCGTCCCTTACAACCCTCAACAAAATGGGGTTGCAGAAAGAAAGAATAGGTCAATAGTTGAGGCAGTCAAGGCCATGATTCACGATCAAAATCTACCTATGTTTCTATGCGCAGAAGCCTCAAGTACCACAGTATATGTTCAAAACATAGGCCCGCACAAGATATTGAAGAACATGACTCTAGAAGAGGCCTTCATAGGTGTGAAGCCAAAAGTTGGTCACTTATGAATATTTGGCTGTCCAGTATACATTCATGTACCCAAAGAAAAGAGAACAATGCTAGAACCTTTAAGAAAGAAGGGTACACTTGTTGGGTACAGTGACTCCTCGAAGGCATACCAAATCTACATCCCAGGTCAGAGACAGATTGAGGTCAATAGGGATGTCTCCTTCGAAGAGGAGATTGCCTTCAAAAAGGGTAGAAGATCATCCATGGACAGTGAGGAGCAAGAAGCTCCAAATGAGATGGAGTCATCTCTCCCTCCCTCGTCAACAGTTCAGAGGGAGCCTGCAGATTCAGTTGATCCTGTAGATCCGATTGATCATGTTGATCTAGTAGAGCCGACGTATGTTCCTAGAGATATTGTTGATGGTTGGAAAAGGCTTGTTTGGGCTTGACAGACTCTACAAGATGCAAAGAAGAATGCATCTCCCCTAGGTACCTTCAAGGAGAGCAAGAGACCTTGGAGATATTTAGGATATGTAGCATTGATGTCCCACATCATTGATTCCGAGCCTTCTAGCTATGAGGAGGCTGTAAGCCAACAGGTTTGGAAGTGAAGTTTGTATACTTCCGTTAAAGACTTGGAGTATTGGAGATGCTTCCTTCAGTGAGAGGGAGTGCTCTTAGTACAATGAGGATAGGCGATCCTTTGTGGACCGATAAGAGCTCAATCTAGTGAGGACATGTGATCCTGTGTAGACCGAGAAGAGCTCAGTCCAGTGAGGACATGTGGTCCTGTGTAGACCAAGAAGAGCTCAGTCCAGTAAGGACAGGCGGTCTTGTGTAGATCGAGAAGAGCTCAGTCCAGTAAGGACAGGCATTCCTATGTAGACCGAGAAGAGCTCAGTCCAGTGAGGACAAGCGGTCTTGTGTAGACCGAGATGAGCTCAGTACAGTGAGGACAGGCGATCCTGTGTAGACCGAGATAAGTTCCGTGTGAACTACTGTTCCTGTGTGGAACGTTCTCCAGTGTGGAGAGGACTCTTGTGTAGAGTATGCTTGTATCCCTGTATGGGATGTTGTCCAATATGGATTGTGCTGACCTTTCTTATGATGACGAGATGTACGAGACCAACCGTGATGATCAGATGATGCTCAGATGTGTTCCATTGTGATGATACCTCTCTAGCTAAGAGGAAGTGTTGTTGTTGTAGCTACGTGAGGTATCCTCAGTAGCCAAAACTAACCTGCAAATAAAATAAACAAATAAAATGTATTAGTATTTTTGTATTTACAAAAGGACAAGTCGGCCTAGTTGGGAAAGTCACTCAAAAGTAATGTATAAATAGAGGAGCCGCCCTCCTCATTTGTCACTCACCTCAAGCAAGTTCGCTCAAGCAAAGGAAGTTCGACTTTTGGGTTGTAGAAGACATTTTTGGAGCTGTTTTCTTAGCATCTATTCTTGTGATTTTTCTCACTCTTATCATTGTTGTACTGAATCTCCGAGTAAGAAAGGCTTGCTGGGTTTTTCCTGAGTTTGGGTTTTCCTAGGATAAACTATTGTGTTCCTATTGTTGTTTCTATGCATAGTTATTCTTTCAGTGATCCTATATTGTTTATAAGTTGAAAGAGATGAAAATTATATTGCTATAATTGAAAATCTAACAGACCTAAGTGGTATTCATCGTTACAAATAGAGTTTTGAAGGTATCCCCGATTTCTTTTACACCTTTGTTATCCTTGGTATAATGAATGAGATCAAGCTCAACAGAAAGAGTGATCATCCCAAGAGTTGTCCTTCAAACATATGAGGTAATAACTGTTACCATATTTAGCAGGAGATGACCTCGCTAGGTACATCCATAGACCTTTGCTTCGAAGTCGGGCAGTCATTTGATCCATCCAAGAATGATAGTTAGCCCCATTCAGATTGGGAAACAACCACTTTGAATACACATGCTCAACTGTAGCATGATGAAAGCCCCTTATGGAATGAAGACTTCACAAATTTTCCTTTATAGATCTAAATGGTACAAAACCCTAAGTAAACCTAGGAATGAGAATGTTGCCCTTAAAGAAGGGTGAATAGTGCCAAACCCTTGATTGGGGTTTATATCTTTAGAACCTTTAGAGAAACCCTAGAAGAGATGATCTAATTTTAAGAAAACCCTAGTTCTTTGCTATAGCAAAGATGCCACTAGTTAACAATTTTCGTATCAACAAAGAGAATTGAGAGAGTAATAGTCACACCCACTTTGATACCATGTTGAGATTCACAAATAAAAGTAGGGAATCAAATGGAACCAAAACAAACCCAAATTTTGTAGTAACTCAATCACAAGTGCCCTAGAGGGAGATAGCCCTGGTGCACTAGAGGGAGAGAGAAATATGCCCAAGTACAAGTGTGCTACACAAGAAATTCACATGTACACATAAAAGAAAGAAATGACAAGTACAAGAGAACACCAAAGATATAGGTGCCCTTAGGCATAAAATGTTAATTTTTCTAACCCCAACACTAGATAAATATTTCCTAGTGATTTCCTTGCTAAAATAATTAATTTCAGCTCATTGAATAATTTACACTTGCTGGAATCTATTAACAGAATTTTATAGCAGAAGCAAAATATAGGAAAATAGATCTACTCAATCAAATCATAAACACAAAATTTCTACCCTTCAAAATCAACTTTTCATTCATTAATTTCCAAGCTTACAAGTGCTCCCTTACTGGGAAAATGGCCTTAGAAAAATATACTACAACAAACCTAGCAAAATAACCTCCATAGAAAAATATGAACTGATTGCAATTTTCCTCGAAAAAACTCCCTACAAAATCTGCTTAACCTGTTGCCTTGTACGGTCTGTATGACTGTATGGATCTGTAATATACGGTCCTGCTTGGTCTGATTCGTACGATTGCACGGAGTTTTGTACTGTTAGATATGTACGATTGTATGACATGTTCGTATGATCTGTACGATTGCCCCTGCAAATTCTAAGCCTCTGCCTCTGCTGGTTCGGCTTCCTGTTGCTTCCTGGAAGCTATTTTTCTCTCTCGACCAAAAGACTGGAAAGTAGAAAGTCGTTCTCTCCCACTCAATGCTTGAATTTCTCTCTTGTGAGATGTTGTGTCTTCTCCTCTTACCTTGACTGCCTTTTATACTATTGGGATGAACCAAAACTTTAACTCCGATGGTTGAGATTAGATCTCACTCACTTGAGATCAATGGTTGAGATTCATTTAATTAACTTAAATCACTAATGCTAAAAACTTAGGCATTTCTCCAAATTAACTCAATTAATCTAAAAAGACATTCACTTTACTAATTGACTTTAAGTGAGTTTCCCAAGTTCCTGAGAGGTATTAGTGAAGATTTCCATAAGACACTAACTCATGGAAATACCTGTCCGAGCTACAAACATCAACACTCCCTCTTAGTGAGGAAGGTATTCTCTACCATTCCTAGCTTATCTCCGAAGAAGACAAACTTCCCTATCACCAAGGGCTTGGTGAGAATGTCTGCAACTTGCTCATCTGTGGAAATATATTGGAGCTTGATTGCACACTTTTGAGTCTTGTCTCCCTTCTGATCTCAATATGCTTGAACATGCCATGGAACAATGGATTCTCAGAAAGTTTGATACAACTTTGATTATCGCAGTGAATCATCGTAGGCTCCAACTTTTGATCAAATAACCATGTAAGCAATTTGCGAGCCAAAGTGCTTCACAATGAGGTCGGGGGAAAGTAATAGACCACTATCTAGATTCCTTGAGGAGAGGGGGTACCCTACTAAACTGGAAACACTTGAACCTGACAAACTCATCCACTGCTACCAAAGAGACCTTGCCTCGAAGGGAATCTCATTAAGCATGTGACCCCACTTGAACCTCAGACCCCACCCGAAGACCGAATTTCAGAAAAGCAAAGAGATCAAGAAGATCAATGATGAGATGATACAAATGAGAGTGTGACACAGTACTAGTAACTGCTCACATTCAGATGTCTGCCCAAGGAGAGGGGTCATTTTTTTTCTTTACGGCTATGATGTGGGTATTATCTTCATTTCCCGAGTGGTGGTTATGGCTAGAGCCCTTGATTCTTCCTTTAGGAGTACTATGGCTTAGTGGCATTGCTGTCTGCCTCGTTTTAGGGCTTGTAGCCCTGAGGTTGGTGTTTGGGGCTCCTAGGGGCAGGTCACCAGGTCACATGACTTCCTACTTGATTTCCACATAGGTGACAGTGTTCCAGCTCAGAGGCACTTGCCTCCTCTTCCCGTCACCCTATGCACCCATCCTGGCCCCTTTTTAGCAGAGCGCCCTCTCTCCTTGGTGCTTTCTCAGTGATGACGTCATCCTTAGCCACCATGCCCACAGGCTTGTAGAGGGGGGATGCTGAGGGTTTTTTAAGCTCAGTTGGGGTTAGATGGGGCATGACGATCTCCCCCCTGCTCACTCCACCTTTCTGAGTGAAGCCTTTGTTTAGTTTTAGCTATTTTAATCATTTTTTGGTCACCTAAGGGGAAAATACCTTAGGTAGCCACCTTTTAAATTTTCTTATATTATTTCATGTTATATTTTTACATTGACATTATATTTGGCTTGTCGGCCTGGTTATTTTGTAAAAGTGAGTTGAGAAGATTATAAATAAGCATCCCCACTTTATTTGTAAATCACAACTCATGGGATAAATTACATTATGTTGCTCTTTTACCCAAGATAGGCTTGTTGTAAGTGATGCGCACCTCTTGGAGGATTGTCTTCTTTGGCTTGTGGATCAATTTTAGATGTTTTCTAGGGTTTTGCTCATGCATAGTGGATGCTAGGAATTATTGTAACAACACAAAGCTCAAGTAAGTCTTGTTTTAGCCTTGCTTGGTGAAGGTAGGTGAGTTTCTTGCGTCTTGATGATTGAATGGTGGCCATAGAGCTGCATTTTTTCCGATTTAGGCTTTCTTGTCAGCCTTCTATCTTCTTTGCATGGTGGAAAACGCTCCCTAGAGGAGGTTTTTCCTAGTTTGGCCTTGGATCTCTAATTTTGCCATAGATTAGGCTCCTATAACGAACCCTAGAGGTTGTTGTAGGAAGCCCTAGTTTAGAAGTCAAAGAGAAAATCACTCCAAGAGGGAGGATGGTCACTGTTATCACACAAACTCTAGTTGTTTGGAAATGGTTGTCCCAACAGGGATGGTAGAGGTGAACAACTAGGAAGGTGTAACCAATAGTAGCTAGGTCCTCCGTGTCCAAGGGACAGAAGTCACGTCGGACAGCTACAGTCACTTCAGATAAGGCTCAAAGCCAAGTCAGGGGGGAGACGCCACTCAACCGGTGATGGTTGAGGAACAAAAATACACCCTAACCCAAAGATAGAAAGTAGTACAAGCAGGCAATAGGTGCAGATGAAGTTCTAACTCCAAGCAAGAGATGGGCACAATCGGTGAGAGAGGAGATGGTGTGAAAGAGACTAGCAATCAATTATAACGGAATGAACTGGTAAGATTAGTGATTGCAAAGCTGAAATAGACTAGAACATAGTGAGCTAGAAGCGAAAACAATGAGATGAATCTGCCCAAAGAAGAGAGTTAATTAGTGTTAGAATGGACCTAGGGCAGCAAACAAAACGTGATTTAAAATGCTTCTAGCGATTGGGAGTTTGATTTCTTAGCATAAAACAATGATTTAAAACCATATACAAACTACCCAGAACCCCAAACTAACCCAAGCAAGCAGCAAGAGAAAAACGCCTAAGTGGGGCGTTTTTACTAGGTGAACCAGTGCTAAATCTACGTGCAGATGGAGTCTAAAAGAACTGAAACTTGATTCCCTAAGGTGAATGGGCGTTTTAGACACGAATCAAGACTACCCACAACCCAAAAAGTTACCCAACAGTGTGATTGGCTGAAATGCCCAAGGAGGGCGAATTCAGTAGGTGACCAGTGCCTAGTTCTAAGGGTAAACGGGGTCGGATTTAAATGAAACTTAAGATATGGAGGTTCAAGCATATATCATTACTGGGTTTTGAATGAAAAAGAATTCCTATGGTGAAAACTTGTGTTTTGTATTTTTATGTAAATTTCTGCTCAGCACACACAGTGAAATTTTGGAAATAAGAGACCAGCAAGAGAAACCTACTTGAGAGTGAATGAGATGGATGAAATTGCTGAAGACGAGCTCCCAAATTCAGTAGTTGAGCATTCGGGTGTTCCCTTGTGCGTTTGAGCTCCCAGCTGGCCAAATACGCCCTAGCTACCTGCCACAAATAAGATGAAATCAGTATATCCAGCAAAATAGTTAAACAAACCAGCAAGTAAATGACTGAAAATAGAGAAATTGAAAAGCATTAAGCAATGACAACTCCCTTTGTGTTGATACTCTGAAAGAAACCAACAGTTGTGGGGTTCCACTCCAAAAACTGCGCCCTCCTCCAGCTGTCTTCTTCACCTGCAAATCGATTTGGCCAAGGAAAGATAGGAAACACAACAATAACCTCTCAACAAAGCTAAGGCAACTAGATATCAGTCAAACAATCCACATCCATGCATAAACTCTCAAGAAATCAGTAGAAGAATGGCTCTATATTATCAAAACTTAAGTGTACAAATGTGCCAAGAGAGAACAATGGAGGTGAGTGCCTTCTCTTATAGAGAGAGGCCACTTCCAAAATAGGTTTCCCCCCGAAATGGAGGGTTGAGATCATCTCCCCAATCCACAAATCGAATGGTGGAGATGTCTCTATGGAGGGGGGTGCGAATTGCCCCAAGGAGAGCGCACATGTGGATGAGAGGGGGCCCATGTGGGGGCCACATAACAATAGAAAGGGGTTGGGGGGTGTCTATATGGGGTTTTATCCCCCCAACCATATACAACAAGGGCCCACATGTCCATACAAGCTAAATCAAATTCCCCCATAGGAGAAAAACGCCCCACTTGGGCCAAATCGACCTCCATGGTGAGCTATCCAATGTAGGGCCCCACAATGCACAAATACATCATTAAACCTTACCAAAATACCTTAGAGATCAACCTTTTAATTGCCATCCATTGATTTTTCCATTTGCCTATAGTTGCCGTAGTCAAATTTTGATTTTCCTCCATGTAATTTTTGCTGGTTTATATGGCTGAAGATGAAACTTGGGCTTTTGACCCACTTTTATTGCCCGGATTGCTGAACTGTCTGCTGCAATGCGATCGTGGACCCCAAAAGTAGTAAGGATGACCACTCGAACGACCCCGATCCATCACTTTGGCATTATTTGCCCCAAATCCATAATTTTTAATTAAAACAAGTCAAAGTTGATCAATAATAATTAAAAATTTCTCAAACGCTTCAGTATTTTGCAGTTCTGACACTTGCATGCTCATATGGGATCCCTGTAGATAATAATTGATCGAAATCGAAATTCGGATCGCAACATTTTTTCAGGCCCATTTTTGGCCTAGTCAACTCAGTTTGACCAAGTCAAATTGGTCAACAATAGTGCTAGCTGAATACCTGTCAACAATAGTGCTAGCTGAATACCTGTATGCAGACATGGAGTGACAAGGCTCAATTATACAAGTTAGTACATTACTAAGCATTACAATGATAACATGGTGATCAAAAATACATTAAATCCCGAGATAATACAAGGCCCTGATGAGGTGGGCCCACCACATCCAGAAGACTAAATGCTATGCACATCTTATAGAATTGACCACTTTGCTGACTTTAGGTGATGTGGAAACAGAGGTGGAGGACAATGGGAGGACAAGGATAAAGATCATGTGACCCTTTGGACAACTTGGGAAAGTAGGGTCCACTAAGATAAGTATGCCATGACAGAACACGGGGAAGGGCGGTGCCTCACAAATGGGTATAGTGTAGGAAAACCATCACTAGCCATCTAACAAGTATCTCACAACTCACATCCGTATCCAAAGACTCCGTGAGGTTCTTTTCTAGAGCCGCCAAACTGGGTGTCCAACAAACCGTAACTTGAGACTCTAGGGGGCAATCTTGAGCTTGTCCCTTGCTCCTTCTCACCTCCTTGTTCCGCAGGACTAGGTGAGGAATAACCACTACAAATGCTGACATGTATGGCTGACCAGAATCCATGTGTGTTCATAAACACATTGCATGGATTTTACAATGAGTTTCATACTTAGCCCTTTTTTGGCTAGATTTTACATTTACAACATAATGGCCTTTTTAGCCTGATTTACGTTTCATTTCTTCATTTACATCAAGGCCCTCTTGGGCTACAAACATATCTCAAAAGATATAAACATGGTGCTCATACTGCAAAGGTAATGGGGGTGAGCAATACATGCTTTGATGACCAATGGGGAACACCCGGTGAGGCTACACAATCCTAACAACATTGCAACATCGGGGGCAACCGACAGGAGCAAATCCTAGGTCTAACCGTGTATCTCACACACTAAAGAGCCGAGGCACAATAAACAGGGAGTCATGGCAAACTCTGAGATCAGTGGGGAAAGGGGTCCCGGGGATCACAAATCAGAATCCAAGTCGGGAGCAAGTATCATGGATGAGTTGGATGAGTGGGGAAAGTGATAATGGAGCTAAAGTCAGCTACCGAGAGGGGCTAAGTGATCAAGTCTATGCCAAGTATAGAGGACATGACTCAGAGTGCATATACATAAGTCTAACTGGAGAGGTGGACTGACATCACCAAGCGCCCAATCACATCATACCATAGCTAGATCACCAAATATATCATCTCATGCAAAGTTAGTGTACTAACAAGTATAAATAAGTCTAATCTACAACATGAGCAATAATCATCAAATGCAATACTTGCTGCACCATATACCTGCTGCTACTGAACCTGTCTTTGAGTTGGATCTCTGCTGAATTCGGGCATATAATAAACCAGCAATGTACTGTGATAGTCTCGATCAGAACAAGACTAGGCAATTGTCTCATATGGGCTTGTGTCAAAGCCTGGCAAGGAAAGGTGACCCTGTGGTAGATGGTAAGTGACAATGTGTGTAGCACTGTACAACTGTCTGTCCCCTCTGATATATCTGCTAGGGGAAGTCTGAACAAAACTGCCTCCTTTGAAGGCGGCTGATCTCCGATCTGGAAAAAAAAGTACTGTGCGGTCCTCGGCCGCATAGTCTGCAGTATGGTAGCTCCAACTAACATAGATGTGATAATAGTCACCTCTCTTCTAGGGCCAGAGTTAGGGCTACATCCATCAAAAGCCCTTGTATTATCAAAATTTCCTTTTTATCAAATTTGTTTGCATTTGCATATGTAATTATTGCGTTTCATGCTAATTTAGGGATTTTTTTAGGTCTGCAATTTATTTTGTTGTACATAATTAGGTCTTTTAATTATTTTCTTTATCATAAAAAACCTAATAATAGTAAAAATTTCTAATTTTTTTTCTTTCTAAGTCCTAAAACCTAATCCCTAGACCTACCTTCTGTAACCCTTGACCTCACCTTGCAGCCTTAAGGATTTTATCCTAAACCCTCAACCTATCCTTCTTAGGGCTCGAGCTAGCCTTTCCTACCCAAGGGACTCCCCTCCTTGCCTTCAAGACCCTCGGCCTGCTCCACAAGAGCCTCGACCCTTCTTCCTTGGGCCCTTCGTCCTCTTTCCTAAGCCCTCTCTACCCTCAACCCTCCTTTCTTCCCCTTGGCAGCCCTCTCCTTGGGCCTTAGCACCCTCAGTCCCCCTTTCCCAATCTTTATCCCTCCTCGACCATCTCTTTTAGGGCCCTTGTTACACCAAAATGTTGTCACCCTCGTGCAAGTGTCGCAAGTGTCGTCATCCTGACCTAGTGTCGTCACCATGACCGTTGCAAGTACCGTTATTATGACCAAGTGTCGTCATCATGACCGTTGTGATAGAATCGTCATCTTGACCATTGTGTAAACTCTCTGCTCTTTTACCTAAACCTATTTTAGAGTAAAAACACATCCCTGAAGTTTCCCATGACTGGAGGGCTTAACTGACCTACTTTTCAAGGTCGTCGCAGTCTGCCTTTGTGCAACATGTGACGTCTCAGGTTGTCCTAATGCAACCTGCGACGATGTTAGTTATTTGGATAAAAGAGTATCTTCAAGCCCATTCTCGAAGATGAGTGATGTGGAGGCCTATCCCTAGGTTCTAGGTGAGGTGGCATTTCGGTTCGTAACCTAATGGGAAGATCCCTTAACCATCTCCGCCTAATCCTCAACCTACCCTATCTCTTTAGCCCTATATAAACACCCACTCTCTCCATGGGAGGGGGAAGGTCTATGGTACCCTTATGTTGATAGGATCCATACTGGTGATTGGGAGGCTTGTACCATCTTGGAGGCTTGGCTTAGACATGTTGGATGGAGGATACAACGTTGAGGCTTTGGTTATAGCTTCATCTTTTCTATGTATTCCCACTTTTTATACAGTTAATATAATCTCTTTCCATAAATGTTGTCTCGTTGATGATGTTTAGAACTTTCTTCCTCAACTGTTAGTTTAGATCAGTTATTGTTTAGATATCTTGTACTGCTTGTATCGTTTCCATATTGTCTTGACAGGTCTTGCAGCTAGAGATCTGATGACCGCAAGATTTGGAGCAACAACAAGGAGAAGGATCTGCGATCTGAAAGGCATGATATCTAAGTACTCGATTTGTAACTAGATCTAGGAAATGAGTTTTGTATTCTGTACTATTTGTTTTAGATTCACTTGAACTAGGGAGATCCGGCTCGTGTCCGCCTGAGTGGATTGTCCGATAACAAATTTGGCGACTCCGCTGGGGAAGAACATTGCTGTTTTCAATCTGAATGTCAGCTTTAGTTGATTGCTTTTTCAAGCCATCTCTTTGGCCATTTGCTTCTTAAGCCCTTTCACCATCAGATCTTCACTTTGAAGAGTCTGATTATCTTCCTCCGAGTTTGTACTTCTCATCTTCAAACCACTTCATTACTCATTGTCTGGAGAATTGGTTCATTTTTGAACTTAGATCTCGCCTGTCGCACATGGTCAGTGTACCCAGAGCGACACCGTGTCATTTTTTATCTCTGTTCTTTGTCTGTTGGCTTCTCGTCACAATCCTTCCATTGGTATACTGTGACATCGTCGCACTTCCCGCATTGGTAAACTGCGACGTCGCACTGTGTATAAGTACAGAGTGCGCCGATCTGCAAAAATTACCATACAAGCATCCCTTCTCCATTTCTGATTTGAGTTTTGGTTTGTGTGCAGACTCCTCTACACTGTACCTTCCAGGTAGAGACCCTTTTGTCTAGCAGTGTTTTGTTTGGCTTGTTTGTATTGGTTTTTGGGTCTTTTGAGTATTGGATTCATGTTTGGCCCCTTGAGTAAAAACTAGTGTTTTGGTTGCATTTTTAAGCGAAATGGGTTCTATTTTTGAATCGTGCATTCTTCAGTCGTTTTGACCCATCTCAAGGTTTTGAGATCATTTTTTGGTTTGGTGTGATTGACTTGTTTTAAAGACTTGAAGAGTGGGATATCCATGTCTTTTTGAGCCTCTCTTTCTTGGGTTATGCATCTTGTTTCCCTTACATGCTGAGCTATTAAATAATTTTTGGGAAAGTTTGATTCTTTGTCTCCACTTTAGTTCAAAGCAAAGCTTGATTTTGTCACTCTTGCTATATTCATGAATTTGGAAAGCGTAAATATTCTTCTTACTTTATTTTGATCATTTGATATTCTTGGTCTTATCGTCATAGGAAGAAGAAAATGCTTGTTTCAGTTTTGTGTGCATTTGAGTTCAATAAGATTGTTAACTGCTTGTCTTTGTCTTGCATTTGATTGGAAACGTTTGTGGAATCTTTCTTTCTGTAGCTTAGATGTGTCTTTTTCAAGTGTAAAAAGATAGGAAACGAGTTATAATTATTGCATTTGATAGATTTTGAGCCTCTCTTGAGTGCCTTTGAGTTGTTTGGGTGCTTGCCATTTTTCTTTGGGAATTTCTGAAAGATTAGAGTGTTGTAGATATCCTCTCACTTTCTGTATATAACTATGAAAAGCGTTTAGTTATCAAATTCCATTTTTGGTACGTGCATTTGAAAATTGAAAAGTGCTTCATCATTTTGTCTTACACATTGTTAAGATTAGTTGCATCTTTCATTTTCTTTGCGCTCTTTAGCTGATAATTGCAGAAAGTTAGAGTTATTGCACTCTAGGAAAGAAGTCTTCTTTTCGCTACTACTTAAGTACTTTTGGTTTGAAAGAACGAAAAATCTCTCCCTACCTTAAGTAGTTTTCATTGAAAAGGAAAGGAAAATGTGCATTATCATGTAGTTGAGGATTGCATTATGTTTACATTTATGTACTCACCTCATGCATCCACCTAACCGTACAAGATAAAATTAACGCTAGCTTAGGTTAAAATCACTTAGTAACTGTGTGTAAGTTAGAGACGTGTTCCGACGTCGTTAAGCGTGGCAGCTGTCGTTACTTGCCAGCACTATAGTCCGGGGGTATTGTAGTCTTCTACGTACATCGGTATATCAAGCTCCTTCACGTACCCACCAAGTACCATAATCCGTACTTGGCGTATATCGAAGGGTGTATCATGTACTCAACACGTATATCAGAGGGTCTCGTGCCAACGGCTGTGCATTAGACAGCACCACCACGGATTTGAGCTCCCACGTACCTTGCGTATATCGGGAGACACCATTAGTTTCCTGAAACCAACCGAGTTAACCATTTGGCCGTCTTGGCAAAGCAATACACCGAGAACAACACTCGGGGAGATTAGCACGCACGTACTGTCCAGGTAATCGGGTATGCAAGCAAGGGTACTGTTATCACACCATAGTAGCAGGGCTACTATTCTTGCTTAGCAGATATTTGCACATTCCAGAGCTTCCATTATTCAGAGCTTGGCTATGATGATTGTATATTTTGAGATCACTCATGATCAGAGCAGTGTATTATTCAAACTTATGTTGGACCTTGTGTCAAGGCTGAGCTTTGAGAGTTCAGATTTGATGACCGATGTGACCCTTTATCCCATGCAGTTTCAGTTCAGTGCTTAGAGATGTATTGCAGCAGTGTTTCAGATGATATATTATGATTATTATTGTGATGATGTTATATGACCTATGGATATTTTATCATTGACTGTGGATTATTATCTTGTTAATTTAGTCATGATCACAGCATCTGCTTGGTATATTATTCCTGATGTGGCAAACTGTTTAAAGTGAACTATAAATTATAAAATGGACATTTACTTGCACACTTAGGTTGTTTGACAAAACTCACTGGTTTACCACCTTACATAGATATGGTCTTTCGTGACACCAGTTGTTTGCTAGTTTAGGCTCCATATTCACTTGACTCCATCCATACATGACTTTCCTTATTTGACTGTAAACCCTGGCCTGTCTCATTTGACTTTCTTATACTGAGGACTTCCCCATTTTTCTACCTCTGTGTTTGGACCGCATCCTTGTATGTTTAGTGTCTCGGCTCTAAGTTGGTGACAAAATTCGCCTTTGGTGAGTTGGATTGTAGGCCTAAATCATTCTGGTCGGTTGTCCCGATGTTTGGCATTGGCTCGAACTCTCCCTAGTCACTTGAGATGTTGTTGGCTAAAACTGAAAGCTCATGTACTATTTATGGAAACTTATAAATTCGCCCATGGAAACTAAAAAGGGCAAGAGCGATGAACTGCTAAAAATACTCCTCGAAGAGTATAAGAAAGGTCCAAAAAGCAATAGTTCTTAAAAGCTATATCTAAACAATTGCTGACCTTATATGTATATGAAAACATGCCCTGGATGCAAGCTACAACTAGTTGTGCTTATCAGCACACCTGAGATCCGAAGGGTTATGTAGGCCAAAAAGACCATGAAATGAAATTGAATGATCCTAATGAACCTGGATCAACTTGATGTAGACATGATGCCTAAGTTGAATAAGCACTCTCTAAACAAGTTATCCATTTGTGAGGCACAGCCATTCCCTGTGTTATTTTGTCCAACATAGAGTTTGTAGCTTTCCCCTTCTCCCAGTCCAAAGTATTTTTTGAGCTGAGTTAGACAAGTCAACCCCTTGGCCCAACCTTGTTCCTAGCCTTCATCCTTCACTAGCAGTTTGACCATGTCCAATGGGTGAGTTTGTCATTTAAACTATTGTGCAAGTAATTTCATATAACAAAGGAATATGCTAACTTGATTAATGCCACTGAATGGATGTTATACTTTGAGCTAAGCTGTGAGAATGATTAGAGAAACATGTCTTAGTCTACTAATATGACTTTTTCCTTGGTTATATACGGACCTAGTCAAACCTAGTTTGACTATGGTCATTTCTTGGGATCCGTGATGATGTGGGCCACATATGCTTATAGATGATGATTGATGGACCCACGTACTCTTGATGATGATGCCATATGATGGATATAGGATGCAGATGATGATTGTTGCAGTTCAGTAGTTTTATTTATGACTCCAGATCATCAGATTATACACTGTCCATATATGGTGGGCCCTACAACTAGCCCATTAGGGCAACCCATGGTGTATGAGTACACATTCCTAGTGGATTTGGGTCTTCTAGATCTAGTGAGACACTTATCTTTCAGTTTCGGGCACTTCTGACAGTGATTGATGCAGTTTTACACTTGTTGACCAGATCTGGGGCTGATTTCTCAGCCTGAGCAGCAAGGGCCATGAGAGGCCAGTTCACCTAGGGCGCTGTATGAGGAGGGGGTGGTCCAGCCACTTGTTTTTACCATTCACCTCCCTTTCTGGAGAGCCTGGTGGGCTCAGTTGGACAGCGCAGATGCCCTAGGAGGCAGTTTTGGCACTTTCACAGTTACCGAGGCAGTTAAAAAATGGGATAAAGTGGTCACTGAGGAATTCGATTTGGGCAATTGAGGCAAGTTTTTGGCACTTGGTTTTCACAGAGGTCTTCCAGGGTGATTCCACTATCTTCCAGCCAATTTTCACCATGTGGGTAGGCCCACAACGATCACAGGAGGTCTTTTACTGCTTGTCTGTCACAGATTTTGAGGACAGATTTGATCATTTATATTATCTTGGACATATTTTATTATTTTATTGTGCCTTGGGGATGAGCTAGTAAGGATTGATGCCTCCTAGCCCCACCATGTGCTTCATATGTCATGTCCTAGTCATTATGAGGTGGGCTTTGGTACTTTTACCCCCTCTAGTGGATGATGTCACCCTCCATGATTATTTTTTAGACTATGACGTCATCACTTTATGAGTGATCCATGTGTTATGTTATTATGGTTCATCTTAACCATTGATTGTATGTTGAGATCTTTTAATCTCAACCACTCATTTGATGTAGTATTGTAAAGTGGTATAGGGTTTTGGTTTTTATTATCCTATATAAGGAGGAGACCCCCTATTGTATAGCTCACTTTTGGAGCTCTGGAATATTGGAATAGAACACTTCTTTGTGGAGCATATCTCTCCTGTCTTGTGGATTCTCTTGCATCTTGAGTATACAGTATCTCTTCTATGTATCATTATGGGTTTTGGTTCTACAACTATTTGTCCTGCAGGGAAGTCGAATTGGTGGAGAGGAGGGCGATTTCTTGAGGGTTATTGTTGGAGGGATCCACATATTCTCTCTTGGGTTGATTTTGTGACAGGGAGCATTATTGTATTTTCGTGACATAGTTGATGCTTTCTATTACATCTTTCTATCATTTTCATAATCATCTTACTTGACTTGTTTCCTTTGATCTTGTCTTGTAGGAGGAGGACGATTTGGCTTCCTGAGGAGGACGATTTGGCTTGGAGAATCAAAATTGCACTCTTGAATATACACATAGGAGAATGCTATCAATTTGAAAGGTGGCCATAAGCAATTGAGGTAAGATCTACAAGGTATGTGTCTCTTTCCATCCATTCTCTTTTCATTGGTCACAAACCCTAATTAATCAAAACCCCAAATTTTGGTTTTTCTTAGATCTACTTAGATCTAGCCTTACTTTTGAAAAGATCTTAAGAACCCATCTCTATAGCATCCACCCCTAGTTGGATCTATAGTTTGGTGGTGATTGGATTAAAATTTACACACTTTTCAAGGCAATATAGCTCTCTTGAGGCAAATTGCACTTCCTTGGGAGAGGCTTGTTTGGTTAGATCTAGCATATGGGTAGGTGAGATCCCATTTGATTTGCAATCTACATACTTGATAACCTACCCCTAGACTCTTACTTTGGTGATTTCTACCTTGTGGGCATCTTTCCACATTTCAAGGGATTAAAACCCCATTTTGACTACTTGGCACCTTAAAACTCAGATCTAGTAAGATATAACCCTTGTATTGTCTTGATTTTCTAGATCCACATAGATCATTGCATAAACCACTTGGATCTACAATTTGGTGGCCATTGGACTTGATTTGACACACCTTATCCACCTTTTAGCCCTCCTTGAGCAAGGTCGCACTTCCTTGGGTGACTGAGTTTGCCCACTTCTAGGACCTGGGTAGTTGAGATTTCAGTGGATTTGGAACGGGCATACCTTGAAACCCATATCTAGAGTATCATTTTGTGACGATCTGCATTGGGGGTAGCATTCCTTGTTTTAAGGGATTGTGGTCCGCTTGGGTCATTTCATGAAACCCTAGATCTAACCCAATCCAACCAATCTATCCCAATTAGCTCACTTGATTTGACTTCTAGGTGTCTCGATCTACACTTTAACATATCTTTTGACTCCATTAACCCATCCAACAAGGCACTAGTCCTACTTAGGCAAGTCGCACTCCTTGGGAATTGTGTCAAACCGTAGATCCCATATTTGGGTATTCCTAGTTTCAACTTAGATCCATAGATCTACTCATTACATATCCTCTAGTACCAATTGCATCCCTTAATTTCACCTTGTGGGTCCCAATTGAACCATTCACATATCCCAAGAAAGTAGGTCCCACTTGTGTAATACATGGTACTAGATCTTGTCTTTTTAGCTCATCATGTGGCCTAAATCATACATTGGTTGAAACACTAATCATCTCTCAAACCGTCATCAACCATACTTTAACTTCTAGGTCCACTTAACCTTGCATTGGTTTCCGTAACTCGTCATTTACTTATCCCTAGGAACCTTTGTTTGGGTCCAATCATCTTTGATTGGTAATAGGGTCTCCCCCTAGGTCTTGATTCATCTAGATCTAAAGTGAAGAGTGCCTCAGTTGACGTGACTCCCACCTTGCATTGGGAACCGTGGCATCTCTTGGGTCACCTCTTTAGTTGTCCATCTCCTCTACCATCCCGAATGGGATACCACTAGGGGCAACTACAAGTTGTGTGATAACAGGTACGGTCCCAATCCTCCTTGTCGCGTCATATTGTTGGACCCTGCAGTATATTGCGGTTTGTGATGCCTTGATAATCTCGTGAGGTTCCAGACTTTGAATCCACTCCTATTTACACAGTTTGCTTGTTGCTTTTAGACTTGAGTAGTGCTTGACCTTGTATGGTACTTTAGAGACTCTTAGGAAGCTTAGATATGGAAGATTCTTCCGGGACTACCAACCAAGGCACCCCTTTCCAAGGTATGCCATTTGTTATTCCCCTTTGTGGAACTGTTGGTCCTCTCTGCATTGCTACGTTGAGTCTTCCTGGATTGACGATAGGATTACCAGTATGGTTATTCTCCAATCCGGTTACGCCAAGTGCACCAATCATGTCGGACCTAGGTCCTTCACCACACGAGCATCAATCTCATGATGACCCTTCTCCTTCTCCGTCAAAAGTTGAATCGGCTTCCATCTCTTCCTCTTCTCCTACTGAAAACTCTGATGTTAGTAAGAAGGATGGTGTGAAGAAGAAGAAAGGGAAGATTAAGAAGAAGAAAGATAAGAAAGAGACCAAGCGTCAACCATCTGCCTCTGATGGCACTCATTCTATGAGAACACCTCGTAAGCCAAAGTTCCCTTGCAAACTTTGCAAGGGTGATCACCTTCTCAAGAATTGTCCCGGTCTTTCCCGTGTGTCAGAAGTGTGGTTTAAAAACCCCAAACCGTTTGTATCGTCAACCTCTGACCATCATGTTGATGATACCTCCTCGACCAGTGACCCATTGGTGAAGGGTCGGAAGGGTAGAGCCGCAGACCCTTGCTGGCTATGCAAGGGCATGCATCATACTTACATTTGTCCAAGCATGGATGAAGCTTCACGGTGGTTGGAAGATATTACTAGTTCTCAACAGGTGCTTCCAACAAGCGACAGTAAGTTGTCCCTTGACCCCTCGCTGGTTGACCAAGTGATCAATTCAGTTTCATCTGTAGTTGATCCCACTCTTCCTTCGGAGAGTGAAGTGATTGAGTCGATCTCATCTCCACTCGATCCCCTCTTTCATTGGAGAAAGTCCAGACTGAAGCAGTCACCATGACACAATTTTCGTCTCATTCTTATCTTCCAAGTGAGTGAATTGGAAACCGCTGATGTTTTCCTAGTCAGTTCAGAATGTCCTAGATAGAGGTAAACCCTGTCCATTCCTACAGGACCCCCCCCAAATACTGAGGTCATTTCCTTTGATTGTAATGGTCTAACAGAATCTCATCTTCCTTCGAGTATTCCTTTTCAAATATCTGTAGGAGTTTCTGCTAAAGAAATCTTTCGTACGATAGTTGATGAAGGAGCTTCTGTTAGTATTTTATCCTCAACTGCTTGGCAAGCTATAGGTTCTCCTTAGCTTGTGCCAGTAACTGACCAGATTTTGGCTTTTAATAGAAGGCTTAATGGACCTTTAGGGATTCTCTCGCAGTTACCTATAACGTTGAGAGGTAAAATTGTTTATGTTGATGTCATGGTTGTCCAAGGTCCTTTAGATTTCAATCTGCTCCTTGGACGTGATTATGTCTATGCTATGAAAGCTGTAGTGTCCACGCTCTTTCGAGTGATGTATTTTCCTCATCATGGGAATATTGTGACCACTGATTAGCTTTCCTTCGTGACACCCACTTATCATATGACTCCTAGTCATCAGATTTCCCTAAATGTTTCGCATGTTTTAGTGGTTTCTTCCCCCTGAGGATGGGGGGTACGAGCATAATTTATGTTTTGTTTCAAGCTCGTTAAAAAATGAAACCAACCTTCAAGCAAAGTTTCTCTTTGATTTCAAGCTTGCATAAAAATGAAACCATTTCCTATGAGCATAGTTCCTGTTCTATGTCAAGCTCGTTAAAAAATGAAATAGGTTCCTACGAGCATAGTTTATGTTCTGTTTCAAGCTCGTTAAAAAATGAAACCAACCTTCAAGCAAAGTTTCTCTTTGATTTCAAGCTTGCATAAAAATGAAACCATTTCACATGAGCATAGTTCCCGTTCTATGTCAAGCTCGTTAAAAAATGAAATAGGTTCCTACGAGCATAGTTTATGTTCTGTTTCAAGCTCGTTAAAAAATGAAACCAACCTTCAAGCAAAGGTTTTCTTTGATTTCAAGCTTGCATAAAAATGAAACCAATCCACTAGAGCATAGTTTTATTCTATCTCAAGCTCGTTAAAAAATGAAATAGACCCCTCTAAGCATAGTTTACCTTTGGTTTCAAGCTTGCATAAAAATGAAACCATCCCTTCGAGCATAGTTTTATTCCATTTCAAGCTCGTTAAAAAATAAGATGGGCCCCCTCGAGCATCGTTTTATTCCATTTCAAGCTCGTTAAAAAATAAGATGGGCTCCCTCAAGCATAGTTATTGTCTATTTCAAGCTTGTGTAAAAATGAAATAGATCTCCCTCCCATCGGTTCAAGTCTCTCGCTAGAGTTAGAATTTGAACTTTCATTTCATCTGCTTCTCGTTTCCCCCCCTTGGTGAACATTTTCATATTAGTAGCCAGGTTGGTTGTTGGGTTAGCCAGCATCATTTTCAGACGAAATGAAGCTTGGGGGGCATGCCACATGTCGTACCATCAGCAATCATGTTGAGGGAACACTACCATGTTAAGCCGCTAGCAATCATGCTAGGGGGCATTTACCAACCTCTGGGCATCATGTTGGGAAGGAACCCGTCAATGGACCTTAATCATGAACATAGTTTTCGTTCTATGTCAAGCTCGTTAAAAAATGAAATAGGTTCCCGCGAGTAGAGTTCTATTCTTGTGTCAAGCTCGTTAAAAAATGAAACATATCCTTTCCCTTTGAGTCGAGTCTCCTCGTAGACTTAGTACCTAAACCTTCTTTTCACCCGCCTATGCCTTAGGTGGATGAAATGAAGCTTGGGGGCATGTCTTCAACCTTTGGAAGTTACGTTGAAGTCAACTCGATCATCTCTCCACACCATGTTGGAGAGATGCCCCCAAGCTTTGGATTTCATGACGGGAAGAAATCCACCATTGGGAACATTTTCGAGTATACTTTCCTTTTTTAGGTTTCGAGCTCATTAAACCATGAAAATTATCCTGAGCATAGTTCATTTTCTGTTACAAGCTCGTTAAAAAATGAAGCAGACATCATGAACATTCTTCCAACCTATCTTCGAGCTCGTTAAAAACAGTAAGATAGCATTTGAACTTACTTTTCACCTTTTTCGTGCTCTGGTTGAAACATGAAAAGTGGTTTGAGCTTAGTTTTGACTTTTTCGTGCTCTGGTTCAAACATGAAAAAGATTCCGAGTGCTTTAGATACCATTCTCGTGCTCATTAAAAATTTGAGTTAAAAAGGTGTGTCTAACGAGTATAGGTTTATCACTTTATCCGGCCTCGCTAGACTATTTACGGAAAAGGAACTGTGCCGAGTTTACTTTTTCCTTTTTCGTACTCGGTCATCAACCATGACAAAGTTGTTCATGGAGTCCTTTTTAAGCTCTTTTCAGACTCCCTAAATAGGAAAAGATTGCCAAGCAAACTTGATGCTTTCACGCTTGTAAAAGCATTTGAATGATCGTCTTTTTGGTGATAGTTTACCCCTTTTTCGGACCAGGAAGCACTATTTACGAAAAAGGAATACTCCAACCAACCATGGCTGGAAGAGTCCTCTCTCGCGTTGTTTTACCCTTTTTCGGGCGATGAGGCTAACTTTACGAAAAAGGATCGTTGGAGTCTCCTTTAGTTCTTTTTAGACTCTCTAAACATGAAATGACGCTGAGTTTTCCTTCTCTAGACTCGTTAAATTTTAAACATTGAAGGGCCCATTATGGGACAAACCCCTCCTTTCCTAGGTTCGTGAAACATTTGGGATTGGACTCATCTATGCGATGAGCTATATCGAGCATCTAGTTACCCTCATCAAGCTCGTTAAAAACACATGAGGCACTCATCAATCATGATGGGGAAAAAGGAAAGATTTTGTGTTACATCTTAATTACGACAGTACATAGTCACTGTTGAACATGGCACTCGTTTGCATTTGCATTCAGTACTTGGATAATCTGTTTGTCCTCGAGTCTTGTCAATTCCATGAGTCGCGTCGCTCCTTTGGATCAACCAAAGAATGTTTCCACCATCAGTTGCATTAGGGGTTGGTATCATTCTCGTCATGTCAATACTGCCAAGTCATGCCATGCCCATGTTCAAGAGATGTTCATTACTCATCATCTGCAGTCAGTATACCTTCAATCATGTCAGGTCTACCTTGAGTCAGTTTTGCACATTACTGTACCATCCGATCTACTCTACACATCTTTTGTCGTGTTTCGTGTCGATTGATGGGGGAGTCATCATGGCCCTCCTTCGACGGATTCATCCTTGTCGACATCAACTCATTGAAGGGCCCATTATGGGACAAACCCCTCCTTTCCTAGGTTCGTGAAACATTTGGGATTGGACTCATCTATGCGATGAGCTATATCGAGCATCTAGTTACCCTCATCAAGCTCGTTAAAAACACATGAGGCACTCATCAATCATGATGGGGAAAAAGGAAAGATTTTGTGTTACATCTTAATTACGACAGTACATAGTCACTGTTGAACATGGCACTCGTTTGCATTTGCATTCAGTACTTGGATAATCTGTTTGTCCTCGAGTCTTGTCAATTCCATGAGTCGCGTCGCTCCTTTGGATCAGCCAAAGAATGTTTCCACCATCAGTTGCATTAGGGGTTGGTATCATTCTCGTCATGTCAATACTGCCAAGTCATGCCATGCCCATGTTCAAGAGATGTTCATTACTCATCATCTGCAGTCAGTATACCTTCAATCATGTCAGGTCTACCTTGAGTCAGTGTTGCACATTACTGTACCATCCGATCTACTCTACACATCTTTTGTCGTGTTTCGTGTCGATTGATGGGGGATTCATCATGGCCCTCCTTCGACGGATTCATCCTTGTCGACATCAACTCATCATCCGAGGATTGAATCTAGAAACCAACCAAGTACCTTGGCCCTGCATGCCTCAATGGCAGGTTACCTCGCTTTCATCATGAGTTTACATCATTGACTCTTGATTGAAAGATTTCATCTTGCGTTCGACTCCAAATCATTTATTCGCGCTTGATGATATGTACTTGTTATCACATATATAGTAGCCGGGCTACCATACATTATTTTTCTGATGCCAATACACTATTCAGCCAGTTCCCTTACATTTGAGATGCTGAGATGAGCATCTATATTGGATCACTATCAGATTATGGACAGCAGTTGTATTCCCCATGCCATGATTGAGTCTCAGGACACTAAGAGAGATGACCGATGTAGCCATTATACCATTTGTACAGAGCAGTCAGTAGTGCCCAGAGTTACAGCAGCGGTTTCAGAGGACAGATGATGGTACAGGTTGATGAGCATTCAGGTATATGACTCAACAAGTATATCATTGTGTTATGGTTATATTGCTTTTATACTTATTCTTATAGCATGTCTTAGCACTTAGTGTCATGATCTGGCGATCATATAGATATGTGGACCTGGTTGATCTTATCATATATATTATATTGTCCCTACTCAGACTTAGAAGTTCACTATTCATACTCATTGGTTTACCCTCCTCAGGGAGAATGGAGGTGATCATTCCACCATACCTTGGCTTGCTAGTGTTGGCTCCATTATTCATTGTCTTCATCCATCCATTGCCTACCTTTTAGTTTATCACCCTGACTTACTGCTTGACTAGTGGCATGGAGGACCTTCCCCCACTGTAGCCTTTGTATTGGATGAGCTTCCCTGTTCATTGTGTCTCGGCTCTGAGTTGGTGACAAAACTTACCTGTGGTGAGTTGGAGTTCCTTGTGAATTCCCCCTAGTCACTAAAGTTGTGTTGGCTAAAACCTGAAACTTTTAGTGCTGCCATGAATACAAAGTCTGGAAAAAATGAAATGCTATATCCTATATGAAAAGCCCATTCATGCAATGTGTTTCTAAACACACATGAATGAAAGGCATGCCAAATGAAAATGGCCATGAAAATAAAATGTTATATCTTTTGGAAATGTAAAATACCTAGGTAAACAAGCTGTCTGTGACACACCTAGAAGTGCTCAGGTAAACAAGTGCCTTAAAAACACACCTACAGCAGAAAGCCTAAAATAAATGTAAATCTATGCAATGTGTTTATAAACACACATAGATCAAAGGCTATGGAAACTTCAGGCCCAAAAAGCAATAGAACTTAAATGCTATATCAAAACAATTGCTGGCCTCATTTGTATTATGGATTGTGCGCATCTGTTAAATGTAAATAAACCCTCTTTGAACAACTCATCCATTTGTGAGACACCGCCATTCCCTGTGTTGTTGCTCGTTCAGTATATACTATGGTGTGTATTCCCTTTCCCTTTGCTAAAGTGTCACAAAGTTAAGTCAGTCAAGTTATCCCTTAGCCTAGCCAGTTATTTTAGCCTTCACCCTTCACTAGCAAATTGATCACAGCTATGAAGTGAGTATGGTCTTGAAAGTCTGGTTTGAGTAATAATAATAATTAATGACATTATATATTTGGATTTAGATCACCAGTAATGATCACTTTGTGTTATAATTGTTATTTGAATAAGTTGTAGAGCATGCATTAACCTTTGACACTTTGCAGCAGCTTCCGATGATGGTCTGAGTTATATTTGGTCATGTTGACTTGGTTAAATCTAGTTTGACCAAGGTCAACCTTAGGACATGAGAGGGTTGGACCTTCTGATGATATGGATTGATGATATATGGTCTATGTACATGTACATGATGATTCTATGTAGCAGCTACAGGGTTATGATGATGATTCTTGGTTTACAGCAGTATTTGATCATTTACAGATTATTATTATTTGCCCTGTTCCGGTATATTGGATATATATATTGATCATGCAGAGACTTATATGGTGTATGAGTACACATCTTGGATGGATTTGGACCTTCCGAGTCCAATGAGACATTTTATTTCCAGTTCTGGGCACGTACAGTGATGATTGAGCCTTAGTAGGTTATCCTAGTGCAGTTTTGATCTGTCGAAGGCCCTGTCAGAGCAGATGTGATTTTTATCTAGTTGACCTAGGGCGCTGTGCTTGGAGGGGGTGGTCCAGCCACTTGTTTTTATTACCATATTACCCCCCTCCCGGACACACTGGTGCCCTCACCTTGACAGCGCGGGCACTCCAGGAGGCAGTTTGGGGCAGTTTCACGCTTCCCGAGGCATTTCAGGATTAGTAGAAATGGCTATTGAGGAAATCGATTTGGGCTACTGAGCCAATGTTATGGCATGGGATGATCAGTGATGATGGATTGATGTCTTCCACACCTCCTCCAGCAGTTTCAGCTTCATCGGGGTCCGCATCCATCACTTATGGCATTTTTTGATGATTTCTGAGGTCTTTTGAGGCCTACGATTTGACCATAGAGGCACGATTTGGTATATTGATGACTATTTTATTATTATTGTGCTATAGGGATTGACCAAGGGTGGCTAAAATTACCCCTTGGACCCACCATAAGCTTCCTATTATTTTTTGTCATCATGATTTGGTGGGATTCCCCTCTTCTAGGGCGATTTTGTCCACTTATATTATATTTTATTAATGATCCATGTATTTTATTGTTGAGCTCATCTCAACCATTGATTAGACATTTGTATCTTTTAATCTTAACCACTCATTCAAAAAGTGGTTAGGATTTTGATGCCTCTCCTTTCTATTTAAAGGAGAGAGCTTCTCATTGTAAGGCGTCTTTGGCTCTTGGATTATTGGTATAGAAAAACTTTCTTGTGGAAATTCTTGTGGTCTCCTTTGCATCTGGTGTTCTTAGATGGTGATTGGAAAGTCTATTGCAACCTAGCATTTGGAATTTGTGGTAAGATCTATCTATTTTGGAAATCATTGTCTTGTCTACAGGAGGGCGACTTCAACAAGGGCGATTTTGCAAGGCTTTTTCAAATCGACTTTCTTGGCATTTGCTTGTATCAGGGGGTTATCATTATTATCATTGTGATCTATGCTATCTTTCTGTTATTTCTCTTGTGGCATTAGTCTTATCTCTTGATTACATCAAATCTGATATTGTTGACGTTTGTTGTGCAGGAGAGAGGGCGCATTGGCTTCTTGGACTAAATTGATTGCATAGAAAACTACCTCAAAGCTTCTCAAATTGATCGGGTTTGCATAGATCATCATCATCAAGGCATCTACAAGGTTACCCAAGTAAGATCCATAGGTTTGTTTCTCTTATCTTGATCCAATCCATTGACCTAACTCATAAATTGATAAAACCCTAATTTCTTCAAAACCCTCATTTTACATTTTTTCAGATCTACTAAGATCTAGTGGCTTCTTGGGTAAGATATTGAAAACCCACCTCTATAGTATCCACGGCATCTCGGATCTATAGTTGGGTGAGGATTGACTTCCATTTGACCCTCTTCCCAAGGCATTTAGCCTCTCCAAGCAAGGGCGCACTTCCTAGTTTGGTGAGTTGACCTAGATCTAGTATGTGGGTAGGTGAGATCCTGCTTGATTCATGATCTACACATCCAATAACCTACCCCCAGATTGTCACTTTTCTGATTTCTACCTTGTGGGCCCTATTCCACATTTTAAGGGATTTAATCCCCATTTTGGACCACTTGGTATCTTCAAACTCAGATCTAGTAAGATCTAGCCATCGGATTGCCTTGAAATTGTAGATCCACACTCCTACTAGATTAACCTACTCGGATCTAAAGTTTGGATGCCATTGGACTTGTCTTGACCCACTTAACCCACATTTTAGCCTCCTTGGGTAAAGTCGCACCACCTTGGAGAAGGGAGTTGTCCCACTTCTAGGACGTGGGTACTTGAGATTTCAGTGGATTTGGAACGGGAATAATTCAAAACCTAGGTCTAGTAGGTCACCTTGTCAAATCTTGCCTTGGGGATAACATTCCTTGTTTTAAGGGATTATGGTCCATATAGGTCAAACCTAGATCTAGACTTATTCATCCATCAAGACTTTAATTGCCCACTTGTCTCATGCAATAGGAGTCCTTAACCACAAGTTAACTTTACTTTGACTCCATTATCCCAATACCCAAGGCACTGGTCTCTCTCCAAGTCAATTCGACTTTCCTAGATTGTTGGATTAACTTGTGGTTTGACCCTTGTGTGGTGAACTAAACCCTTTGATGTCATCATGTATCACGATCAAGCTTATCACTTGTACTAGTTAGCCCCAATTCAACCCCTAAACTACCTTGCATTGGACATGGTTCCCAAGGCAGTGGATTTTCTCACATTGAACTAGTACTTTAATCCTGGATCCTATTTCACAAATCATAAGCCACTCTCATATCAATAATGAATCAAAGCTATACTCATTAAACCCCTCACTTGTCTTGTGACTTCATCCTAAGGTCTAGGATAAACCATACACCTTACTTCACTTAGAATTAACTTGATTTGGTGTCTCGGTTTTGATTTCTCCTGTCGGGAGTAGATCGGGTCTCCCCCTTTGTTGTCTGGGCTAGATAACATAAAGTGAAGGTTTCCTCGACTGGCGTGACAACCATCTATTGGAGGTCGAGGTGATCGTGGTTGCACCTTTTGAGTTGCCCTTCCCTATTGCCATCGATGAGTGGATACACCCATAGGGGTAACTACAGTTTAGGTGATAACAGTACTATGATACCTTGGGAATCATTGACATCAATGGTGACTTCCCTCGCACTTGTTAACAGTATACATTAATGATCGGTAATCAAGTGGTTTCTACCATGTTCAACTCCAAAACATTGTAATCACATGGATAGATTCATATCATTGCGGGTTCAGCTTGAAGACCCTGGGGAAGTTCTTTCCTACCCAGGTTGTGATGGGGATTGTTTGGGACACACAGATCCCACTTTTGTATTGGTCGTGGTTGTGTTGTTAGTTCAGAGTTACACAGATCCACTTCTGTGTTGTTAGTTCAGAGTTACACAGATCCACTTTTGTATTGGTCGTGGCTGTGTTATCATCTCATCATGGATCTACAATTGTGTCTAGTAGCCATGATTGTGTTCAGTCGGTCTTTACTATCATGGATCTGCAATGTATTGGTCGGCAGCCATGTTTTGTGTTGTATGAGACTTGTGGATCTCTGGTCATTTTTGCAGCAACTCCTTCCAACCAGCAAGTCTTTGCCATTTTTCTTACTACAAAGCATTTCACCTGTCTCATTCCGTCAGCTTCATGCTTTGGGGGGCATTTTGTTACACCAAAATGTTGTCACCCTTGTGCAAGTGTCGCAAGTGTTGCAAGTGTCGTCATCCTGACCTAGTGTCGTCACCATGACCGTTGCAAGTACCGTTATTATGACCAAGTGTCGTCATCATGACCATTGTGATAATATCGTCATCTTGACCATTGTGTAAACTCTTTGCTATTTTACCTAAACCCATTTTAGAGTAAAAACACATCCCTGAAGTTTCCCATGACTAGAGGGCTTAACTGACCTACTTTTCAAGGTCGTCACAGTCTGTCCTTGTGCAACATGCGACGTCGCAGGTTGTCCTAATGCAACCTGCGACGATGTCAGTTATTTGGATAAAAGAGTATCTTCGAGCCTATTCTCGAAGATGAGTGATGTGGAGGCCTATCCCTAGGTTCTAGGTGAGGTGGCATTTCGGTTCGTAACCTAATGGGAAGATCTCTTAACCATCTCCCCCTAATCCTCAACCTACCCTATCTCTTTAGCCCTATATGAACACCCACTCTCTCCATGGGAGGGGGAAGGTCTATGGTACCCTTATGCTGATAGGATCCATACTGGTGATTGGGAGGCTTGTACCATCTTGGAGGCTTGGCTTGGACATGTTGGATGGAGGATACAACGTTGAGGCTTTGGTTGTAGTTTCATCTTTTCTATGTATTCCCACTTTTTATACAGTTAATATAATCTCTTTCCATAAATGTTGTCTCGTTGATGATGTTTAGAACTTTCTTTCTCAACTGTTAGTTTAGATCAGTTATTGTTTAGATATCTTGTACTGCTTGTATCGTTTCCATATTGTCTTGACAGGTCTTGCAGCTGGAGATCTGACGACCGCGAGACTTGGAGCAACAACAAGGAGAAGGATCCGCGATCTGAAAGGCATGATATCTAAGTACGCGATCTGTAACTAGATCTAGGAAATGAGTTTTGTATTCTGTACTATTTGTTCTAGATTCACTTGAACTAGGGAGATCCGACTCATGTCCGCCCGAGTGGATTGTTCGTTAACAGTGTTCGACTTACTTTTCCAGCCCTCTTCTACCTCCTTTCTGAGGTCTGATATAGCAGCAAGCTGTCACACTTCCTGCTACCCTAAGACCTATGACAAACAAGACATAAAAAAAAAAACATAAAATGTCAGCAAAGGATTGATTACACTCTTAATAAAAATAGCTATATACTGTGTAGCAAAGATTGACATAAAGGGCTATATTTTTTATTGTTTATGTGCTACACAACTGATATACCAAACCTAGTTCAAAGAACTTAAATTGCTCGAGTTATTGCAGGACAACATTTCAATTTGGATACTAAATACTATTTGAATGTCATAACTGTTTAAAAACCATTGGACTGTAACTGCTGAGATCACTGTAATAAATGGATTATTACTGTTAAACTTATTGTTGAAATTGTCTTTAATTACCACTGTTGCAACAATACATTTACCTATTTCTTAGATGAATGATCATATGTCTATGATAACTGTTGCATGAATAATACTTTGATATTGAAAGTGATATGCTTACTTTGGTCTAATAACATATACAACATTTATATTTTTGTAGTAAGTCTTTCCCCATTCCATACTTGACTCCTTGAAGGCACTGGTCATTAATAGTATTGTATAGAAGGATTTGGATTTGGTTGTTTAGGTGTTTTCAAGTATTTCAAAAAGGGCTCTCACCTTGAAGGTTAAGACACTTCGAAGTAGTTAAAGATTTGTGATCGAGGTGACATTGGGTCACAAGTCCTTGCATGTGCTTACTGGGCACTAGGCCTGCTAGTTTGCCCAGTAACATTTTTGGCGCCATTGCTGGCTTTCAAAGATTGAAGTTGTTTATCTGGAGTCATTTACACCCTTGGAAAAACGACACTTAGGTATGAACTCAAGTTGAGTCCTTTTTACAATTGAAGTATATTTATTACGACTAACCCTGCAGGACTTATCAGGCGACTCCATTGGCGATTGCTTCTTCCAGTACTCAAGGTACGTTTTTGTTTAGTACTTTGGTGAGATTTGTTTAGTCTAACTTGACAGGTCTCTCCTGGTGACTCCCACTAAAGAAAATGAAAAGAAGTGCCCTACAAGAACAAGACCAAGAGGTAAGCTTTGCTTTGATAAATTTTTGTTAAAGGCTTACATTGTAGGCGACTCCATTGAAGAAAAAGAAAAGGAAGTTCAAAGCAAGCAATCTCAGGCAGAAGATATGGGGATTTTCAATCTGTTTGACTTCTCAAACATTCCAGGATATCCGAATAAGTTTGATAAACATCGTTGTCTGAAATCTATCCCAATGTTCCAGAAGGGTAAAGCTTTCGTTACAACACATGTTACGAAGTTCAAAGAAGTTCTGGTGGTATGGGATATCATAGACGAAAACACTATTATGCAGCTGTTCGTAATGTCCTTTGAACTAGGAGGTGATTAGGATATGGATGCTTGGTATGATGGACTCCCTCATAAGGGGATATCTTCCTTTCTCGAACTGGTTGAGGCATTCTGCGATCAATGGTGTCCCAATATTAAGGAAGAAATCCTGAAGATTATAAAGGACGATCATACGGATATTGATGAACAGTTCTCAGAGGAGCATGGCGAAGATCAAATCTCAGAAGGTTTGCTTGGAAAAACCATTGTTCAAAACCCGGTAAATGACGAAATAGCTCTTGTGACCGAAGATGAAGGGATTCCTGAAGATGAAGAGCAAGAAGCCTTAGTTGAAGAAACTGAAGAATATACAGAAATGGTGAGTTCTCCATATCCTCAGGTTACAGCTTCTTATGATATTTTGGTTCTCTTGCAAGAAAATGACAGGTTTACGAATGACGATGATTACTGGAAGTTCCTTGGTCCACTGTTGTACGATTCTTCAAGACCTTGCAGCATCATGGTGGACCCTCTCTCGAGCACACGTTTGGGTGAAGAAGCTTACTCTGCCATTAATGAAGAATGGATCAACCCTTTCGCTTTGCTTGATGATGGAGTAGTGCAATATGTGGTTCCTGTTGTCGATGGCCTTATGCAGAGTTTTTCCATTATCTTCCAATCGATGGTGCCCCCAGACCAGTATTTCCAGCACTATCTTGCGGTAAGTTTTGCAAAAGTTGATCATCCTTTTTTGTCCGGTATCGGTAAGTTTCTAATTATGCATTCCAACAAAATCAATACAAGTATGTGGATAGGTATGTTATTTACTTCACATTCCCGGGATATTTATTGTTTGTCTTTTCGCTTGAAGTATGAAGGGGTGAGTTATGTGGTTGATAATTTCAAAATTTCAAAGATTATTAGAGATACTAACATGATTATTTCAAAGATGAACAATATGTTTGTGTATCCAAAGGATTGTCTAATCAGGTGTAGGGATAGGTTACAGCTAGCCTATGAAGATGTGCAAGGTCCACCTTTGCAAATAGTCACCCAAGTTCAAAATTAGATGATTGGTTTCATGCAATTTTTTTTCTCAAAGCAAACATATGATGGAGAGAGCCCATACATAAGCCCAGTAGAAGCATGGATAAATGAAGCTTGTGGAAGCAATCCTTCTCCATAGCAGTAATATCAAGGCTTCCAGGTTTTTGCAATCATCCGACTCTCCTTCCCCATCCCGATGAAGATCCTGGTATGTACTCAGCTTATCATCAATGAGATCTTATCATTGATTGTCTCCAAAGACAAAGGAAAAAAGTCAAGCATGAATGACCTACACAGCTGGCCACATTGGTGGTATGATTCCACTTAACCCATTTCGATTATCATGTTTAGCGTAGGTAGGTTTAGTTTCATTTGAGTTTGGCATATACTATTACACTTGCATTGCATTTGTCGTTCTTTCATGTTCAATTATTTGCATTTCGTGTCATTATACTAAGCAAGGCAGGACATAAGTGTCTGCCTCATGATGCTTTTAATGCCCTCGGATATTTGATATGTGTGTAGGTCTACAGGTACCTAGAAGATTCATAGGTTCTCAAGCACTCTCGAGAAGAGCACTTGTCCCGTAGTTGGAGCCAGTCTTACGTGGTACCAGTACTTGCTCACATTTAGATGTTTGCCCAAAGTGAGGGGTCGTTTTGTTTTTCTTCAAGGCCATGATGGGGGTATTATCCGCATTTCCCAAGTGGTGGTTATGGCTGGACCCCTTGATTCTTCCTTTAGGAATACTATGGCTTAGTGGTATTGCTGACTACCTCATTTTACGGCTTGTAGCCTTGAGGTTGGCGTCCGGGGCTCCTAGGGGCAGGTCATCGGGTCACATGACTGTTAGGATATTCCTATACTCCATCCTAGACCTATCAGCATTTCGATTATTTGCATTTTAGGTCATGCATGCATTTTTAGGGTTTGCATGCATTATTTAGGGTTTGCATGCTTTTGCATGCATCCCAGTCATCAATCCCAGCACCTAGCCCTCAGTTAGCTAGCCCCCGGAGCTTATTTCCACTCAGTTTCAACCCTTTTAGTGCTTAGTGCACCCTCCTTTCACCTACTGCATGAGAAAGGCGCCCTTCCTTACCTACCATTCAATTATCTTTAGTTATCTTCAGTTCTTTCCTTGATTAAGGCTAGATTGACTCTCAACTGACTGTATCACTCCGATGGACCTCCAGTGAGACTTGACTGCCCATTCTAACTCCAGTTAGCTCCTCATGCGCCCTCCACTGAGCCTCCTTCATTCAGTTAGTGTCTCCATGTGCCAGTTACAATCAGTTACACCTACCACACTCAGTTAGACTCAGTTTGACTGACGGTTGACAGTTACTTGTGCATTGATGACTCCACCGATGATTTAGATAGACTACTAGTTGTGCTCCGATGACACTCCAGTGATCTTTTGATCACTCCATGAAGGCTAATTCGAATTGCCACCTTGGCATTCGAATCCTCATGCATTGTACTACTTATTTGTCCATATTGTGATTAATCAATGAGTGTGTGTGGAGTATTTTTGCTTCTATGCGAGTTCTACTGTATTATTATTCTATTGCTCATCTTACTGCATTAACCACTCTTAAGCTTATTCCTAAATTCTTTCTTGTGAGGTATACATCATCCCTTAGATTTGTTGTGAGGATTTTCACATGGTATCAGAGCATGTTGAGAGTATTGTTTATCTCCATTCTTGAGAGTTTTTTGTAGGTTATTATCAAGATTTCGAGTGCAGCAGTTGCAGCAGTAGCAATTGCACATATTTTCTATTGTTTTTGCAGGTCTTCTACAGCTTCCATGTTTTCAGAAGATCCTCCTCTTTATCTATTCAACTATGTTGAATGGAAACAAAAAATGATAGCATATTTGAAGAGACATGATCTCTTTGAGTATTGTTTTGAAAGAGAGTTCGAATCCTCTGAAGAAGAGAATGATTGGTTAGATGAAGGTGGAAGAGCTATTGTAGTCATGATGTATGCTACGTCTCGAAGCATGGTATTCTACTCCCTTGATGTTGAATATGTTAAATCTCCAAAAGAGCTATGGGCCCACCTGGATGAAAGATTTGGCAGACAGAATGAAGGGATTGGTCCAAACCCTTTCGAGAGCAAGCAAAGTGATGCATTCGCCCTCCTTGATGATCTCATTGATCATGAATCAGTATTAAACATATCTCATATTGAAGCTAGCCACAAAGAAGAAGAACTTGCAGATTCTACACTCATTCTCCAAATTTCTTCTATTTCGAATTCTGTGCCAGCTCACACTCTAGAAATTGCAGAAGGTCCTAAATCCTCTCTTGCACCAAAGTTTGTTGGTTTGCATAAATGATCACATGAATGTTTCGGAGGTAAAATCAGCCATTAGAGGTAATGCATTCGCTCTCCCTGATCAATCACCTCTTATTTACTACTATATGATCATTATTTCATGCTTTCAGAAGGTTATTGAAGATTATGGCCATTGCCATTTGCTTGGGATAATTTCTCATGCATTTACTGGTTTTGATCTCACCTCTAATGGTTCAAAGGAGATTTCAAGAAACCATGATTCAAGTCTTGGATCTAATTTGGATTCCAAGCAAACACTGATATTTGATGGCCATTGCCATTCGCTTGGGATAATTTCTCATGCATTCAATGGTTTAGATCTCACCTCAAATGGTTCAAAGGAGATCTTAAGAAACCATTCTTTAAGTCCTTGTGTTAGGAATCCATGTCAACCCTTCTATTTACTTTGTTAGTATATTGTTGTTGGATGCATATGCTTTGTAAGTCGTCCCGTAGTATTTGTTGACCCATAGTTTGTATTATTGTTGTTGGACGCATATGCTTTGTAAGTCGTCCCGTAGTAATTGTTAATCCATATTTTGTATTGGCCCATGGTATTGGCGCATAGACTTAGTATATAAGTTTGTGTTGAGACCAATGAAGGACGGTGAAGTTATTTGTATTGAGCTTGCTCAAAGGAGGTTGCCCCCTCGAAGTGGCCTGCGTTCAATATAAAAGTGATTCTGAGTTCTTTTATTTCTGCTATATCGTGTGTTTTCATTAATTAATTATTGCAGGTTCTTCACATCCGGTATCAGAGCACTTTCTTGGGCTCGTTGGGTGAAATTTCAGTCATTTTTTTTTTCGCATCTGTTGCAGCTTCGGATCTGGGAATAATCCCTATCCACTTAACTGTGGGAAGTACTTGGGCATAAGCCCTTAAACACATTGTGAGGAGTACCACAAGAACCCCAAAGTAGCTGGCCCATTGAGAGGACCTGCCAGCGAAAAGGACAATGACCCCTACTTGATTGACTAGTTCTCACCCGTGAGGTAAACCAAGAGTTGTCGTTTGTGGCAAAGCGGTTATCAGTTTTACCTGAGCCGTGGAGTGAGGGGTACTGCCCCAATACGCAAGCCGTCAGACAGCATTGGTGGCCGAGTGAAACCCCTGAACTATTAGGAAGCCGCACATACTTGGGGTCCATATCTATTTTCAGCTGAACTGTTGTCGATCATTGCCGCGCCGTTTTAGATCCATTCTAAAAGCCATTCCAGATCCAACCGTTTTCGATCCAGTCGGCGCCGCTTCAAATCCCTTTGTTTTCGATCACTTCCGCGCCGATGTAGATCTATCTGTTTCAGATCCCTTCTGTGCCGTTGCACATCCATTCCTGATTAAAAAAAAAAAAAACTGTTTCGACCATATCTCCCTTATTTTCACTCCATTTTCCTTGAAACTTCCTTGACACCTCGGTAATCCCATTCTGCATATTTCATTCCTGAGAACCCTATCCCAAATTCCACTTCCCAAAGCCCGAAATCCCACATTTGTCTATTTTTAGGGTTTGCCATAACTTCTTCGGATTTCACTCAATCTTCTTCAAATTTTACCTCCGAGTTCCTTTCCTAATTCTGCTTCTTTGTCCCTTTCTGCCAAATTTTCTCATTCTTTCACCCCGCTTCTGAAATCCCCATTTTTTGCTTCCTTTCCATTAGAAAGTGTCCAAAACCTACTCAAACCCCAATTACCCCTTCAAGTTTTTTCTCAAATCCAAATTTCCCTTTACTAAATAAGCTTTTGTTTGTGTTTTTCTATCCATTCCCCCCCCCCAAAAAAAATCCTGGTTATGGTTGTCACCCGCATAGGAGCAACAACCATGGAGGAAGCACTTGCAGCCATCCAAACCAAACTCCAAGATTTGGATGAAAAATTTCTCAGCCTCCATCTTTAGCATTCAGCCATGAAAAATAACTGACAACATGAATCTTTGGCAGCCAATGGGTTCTCTTCCTCCAGCGATTTCCGTGGTCCGAAGCTTGAATTTCCTTGCTTTAATGGTACTGATCCAACTGGATGGATCTATCGTGCAGAACAATATTTCAGTTTGCATAATACTTTTGATGTCCAGAAAATTCCACTTGCATCCTTTCATTTGGAACAAGAAGCCCTTCAATGGTACCATTGGTACATCAAGGCTCATGCTGAGCCAAAATGGACAGATTTTTGCCAACTCCTTTTGCAATGATTTGGTCCTAGTGTTTTTGATGACTTCACCGGAGCACTCACTAAACTTCGTCAAAGTGGCACTGTGAGAGAGTATCAGACAGAATTTGAGAAACTAGCCAATCACACAGAAGGATTGTCTGATGAATTCTGCAGGAGTTGTTTTATCAGTGGTCTTAAGGATGAAATCCGGTCAGAGGTTAAAATGTTCTGTCCCAAAACAATGATGGAAGTCCTAGGCTTAGCTAAGTTGGCAGAAGACAAGATTGCAGCCCAACAGCACTCCAAACCCACTTTTGTTCTCTTTCGAGATATGGGTTCTCAACGACTTCCCATCCCGCTAGCTCCTATCAAGCATTTGTCTGAAATAGAGATGCGGCCACGCAGAGAAAAAGGGCTTTGTTATAATTGTGATGAGAAATTCACTCAGGGACATAGATGTGTTCAACAAAAGCTCTATCTCTTTGATATGGATTCTCTGCCTGCCTCTACAATTGGTGAAGAAACTCCGGATACAATGGATGATCAGGTCGACATTCAAGAGCCGCCTATTGACACCCCATCTCAGGATGAACAACCAGAGATATCTCTCCATGCTATATACGGCGTCACCACCCCCCAAACAATGCGGGTCAGGGGTTACTTCAAGAAGCTTCCTCTTACAATACTCATTGATTCTGGTAGCACTCATAACTTCATTGACTCTCGGATCGCCAAACATGCTGATTGTTTTGTCCATCCTTGCTCCAAATTTGAAGTCATGGTTGCCAATGGGGGCACCTTACCTTGCAAGGGGAAGTGTCACAATGTGCGTATCTCTCTAGAAGATCCTGCACTCTGACATGTTTGCCTTGTCCCTAGGCGGGTGTGATGTGGTTTTGGGCGTTCAATGGTTACGCACACTTGGCCCCATCTTATGGGATTTTGCTGAACTTTGGATGCAGTTTTCAGTCAATGGGAAACAACACAAATTTAAGGGTTTACAAGAAGGGTCTCTCCGCATCATTAGTTTACATCGTCTGGAAAAGATCCTTAAGAAGAATTCACATGGTGTCATTACTCAACTCTATTCCATTCAGATGCTCCCATCAACGGTCTCCCCTACTTCCTTGGATAGATATGCATGTGTCCTTGTTGAACCAGTGGGCTTGTCGTCTTCAGGAGACCTTTCCGGTATGAATTTAGCCGCATCTACATCTCAATAGGAAACAATGGCTATTTTGCATGCAGTACAGAAGTGGCAGCCATACCTATTAGGGAATTATTTCTTCATCAAGACTGATCTCCAGAGTCTGGAAAATTTCCTGGAACAATGGGTCTCCTCCCCAGCACATCTGAAATGGGTTATCCAACTCATGGGTTATGCCTATGCGATCACTTACAAGAAGGGTAAGGACAATATGGTGACATATGCTCCTTCTCGCACATTTGATGACCCAGTTTCTCTTACAGTTATTTCTCTGCTTGTTCCAAATTGGTTGTAATCTATTCAACAGGGCTATTCTTTCTATGAACTCCATGCTTCTTCATCAGCAGGGCACTCTAGGTTCCTCAAAATGTATGACCGAGAACAATGTAACTTCTTTTGGCAAGGACTGAAAATGACAATTCAACAGATGGTGGCTGACTGTGATACTTGCCAGGTCAACAAGAGTGAAACGACACTCGTTTCGGGACTGCTCAACTCTTTCCCATCCCTACACAGATGTGGACAGCTATTTCTATGGATTTCCTAGAAGTGCTCCAGTGGTTCAATACCACATCTAAAAGGACACCATATGAAACAGTTTATGGACAGGCACTGCCATTTTTTCTTCCATACACGCTCAGCAGCTCCCCAGTTCAGGAAATTGACTCGGTTCTTCGAAACCGTGATCAAATTCTTCTCATTTTGCAGGACAATTTTCACATGGCAAGAATTCGACTGAAACAACAAGCCGATCAGCATCGTTCTGAGTGCACTTTTCACACAGCTGATATGGTCCTTCTTCGTCTATATCCTTCCAAGCAATCCTCCCTGAAATTCAAAAGGCGTCAGTGGGCCGGAATGCAACCCGAGGATGCTATAGGGGAACCACTCCTTCAGATTCTGCATCAATTTCCACATCTAAAGCTTTGAGGACAAAGCTTTTTCTAAGGGAGAGGGGATGTTAGGAACCCATGTCAACCCTTCTATTTACTTTGTTAGTATATTGTTGTTGGACGCATATGCTTTGTAAGTCGTCCCGTAGTATTTGTTGACCCATAGTTTGTATTATTGTTGTTGGACGCATATGCTTTGTAAGTCGTCCCGTAGTAATTGTTGATCCATATTTTGTATTGGTCCATGGTATGTATTGGCACATGGTATTGACCCATGGTATTGGCACCTAGACTTAGTATATAAGTTTGTGTTGAGACCAATGAAGGACGGTAAAGTTATTTGTATTGAGCTTGCTCAAAGGAGGTTGCCTCCTCAAAGTGGCCTGCGATCAATATAAAAGTGATTCTGAGTTCTCTTATTTCTGCTATATCGTGTGTTTTCATTAATTAATTATTGCAGGTTCTTCACATCTTGGATCTGATTTGGATTCAAAACATTTACTATTATTTGATGGTTCTTTTGAGCATAATCTCACCCATGATGGTTCGAAGGAGAAGACAAAAGACTATCTGCACATTCGTGTTTTTGATCCTACCTCAGCTGATTCGAATCACAGGTTCAAGGATCATCCTCATACTTTTGGATTTGTTCTCATCACATTCGATCTGAAGAGCAAGTACAAGCACATGCTTTCTGAGCATGATCCACTTCTTCCCAAGAAGAAGATACCTGCAGACATATGACCAAGCATCACATCTGTTTGAGTTTGGAGCATTTATTGTTGTGTGTATACCTTACAATCTATTTTGAGGGGGGGTATTTTTCCCATGAGGTTTTCTCCATTTCCTCGGTTTATTGACTGTTATTATTATGCATTGTATTGGGTGACCTTTGGTCTCAGTTACCAGGGCCTAGGATGGATTAAGGGGGGGTGTTAGGATATTCCTATACTCCATCCTAGCCCTATCAGCATTTCCATTATTTGCATTTTAGGTCATGCATGCATTTTTAGGGTTTGCATGCATCCCAGTCATCAGTCCCAACACCTAGCCCTCTGTTAGCTAGCCCTCGGAGCTTATTTCCACTCAGTTTCAGCCCTCCTAGTGCTTAGTGCACCCTCCTTTCACCTACTGCATGAGAAAGGCGCCCTTCCTTACCTACCATTCAGTTATCTTCAATTATCTTTAGTTCTTTCCTTGATTTAAGGCTAGAATGACTCTCAACTGACTGTATCACTCTGATGGACCTCCAGTGAAACTTGACTGCCCATTCTGACTCCAATTAGCTCCTCATGCGCCCTCCACTGAGTCTCCTTCATTCAGTTAGTGTCTCCATGTGCCAGTTACAATCAGTTACACCTACCACACTCAGTTAGACTCAGTTTGACTGACGGTTGACAATTACTTGTGCATTGATGACTCCACCGATGATGAGATAGACTACTAGTTGTGCTCCGATGACACTCCAGTGATCTTTTGATCACTCCATGAAGGCTAATTCGAATTGCCACCTTGGCATTCGAATCCTCATGCATTGTACTACTTATTTGTCCATATTGTGATTAATTAATGAGTGTGTGTGGAGTATTTTTGCTTCTATCCGAGTTCTACTGTATTATTATTTTGTTGCTCATCTTACTGCATTGACCACTCTTAAGCTTAGTCCTAAATTTTTTCTTGTGAGGTATACATCACCTCTAAGATCTGCTGTGAGGATTTTCACAATGACCCCCTACTTGATTTTCACATAGGTGACAATGTTCTAGCTCAAAGGCACTTGCCTCCTCTTCCAGTCACCCTATGCACCCATGTTGGCCCCTTTTTAGCAGAGTGCCCTCTCTCCTTGGTGCTTTCTCTATGATGATGTCATCCTTAGTCACCAGGCCCACATGCTTGTAGAGGGGGGACATTGAGGGTTTTTTCAACACAGTTGGGGTTAGATGGGGCATGACGACCCCCACTGCACACTCCGCCTTTTAGAGTGAAGCGTTTGTTCAGTTTTAGTGATTTTTATCAGTTTTTGGTCACCTAGGAGGAAAATACCCCAGGTAGCCACCTTTTAGATTATTTTATATTATTTCATGTTATATTTTTATAGTTCAGTTTTGGGTCACCTAGGGGGGAAATACCCCAGGTAGCCACCTTTTAGATTATTTTATATTATTTCTTGTTATATTTTTACATTTATATTTGGCTTGTCAGCTTGGTTATTTTGTAAAAGTGAGTTGATAAGGCTATATATAAGCCTCCTCACTTCATTTGTAAATCATAATTCATGGGATAAATTACATCATGTTGCTCTTTTACCCAAGATAGTCTTGTTGTAAGTGTTGCGCACCTCTTGGAGGATTGTCTTCTTTGTTTCGTGGATCAATTTTGGATGTTTTCTAGGGTTTTGCTCATGCATGGTGGATGCTAGGAGTTGTTGGAACAACACAAAGCTCAAGTAAGTCTTGTTTTAGCCTTGCTTGGTGAAGGTAGGTGAGTTTCTTATCATAGCCTTGCTTGGTGAAGGTAGGTGAGTTTCTTATTTCTTGATGATTGAATGGTGGCCATAGAGCTGCATTTTTTCTGATTTAGGGCTTCTTGTCTACCTTCTATCTTCTTTGCATGGTGGAAAACGCTCCCTAGAGGAGGTTTTCCTTAGTTTGGCCTTGGATCTCTAGTTTGGCCATAGATTAGGCTCCTATAACGAACCCTAGAGGTTGTTGTAGGAAGCCCTAGTTTAGAAGTCAATGAGAAAATCACTCCAAGAGGGAGGCTGGTCACCTCTCCTCTAGGGCTAGGGTTAGGGCTATATCCATCAAAAGCCCTTGTATTATCAAAATTTCTTTTTTATCAAAGTTGTTTGCATTTGCATATGTAATTATTGCATTTCATGCTAATTTATGGATTTTCTTAGGTCTGCAATTTATTTTGTTGTACATAATTAGGTCTTTTATTTATTTTATTTATCATAAAAAACCTAAAAATAGTAAAAATTTCTAAAAACAAAATTTTTGAAGTCTAAAACCTAGGCCCTAGACCTACCTTCTGTAACCCTCGACCTCACCTTGCGGCCTTAGGGCTTCCATCCTAAACCCTCGGCCTGTCCTTCTTAGGGCTCGGCCTAGCCTTTCCTACACTAGGGCCTGCCCCCTTGCCTTCAAGAGCCTCAGCCCTTCTTCCTTGGGTCCTCTGTCCTCTTTCCTAAGTACTCTCTACCCTCAGCTCTCCTTTCTTCCCTTTGGCAGCCCTCTCCTAGGGCCTTAGCACCCTCGGTCCCCCTTTCCCAACCTTTATCCCTTCTCGGCCGTTTCTTTTAGGGCCTCGGCTTGCTTTTCCAGCCCTCTTCTACCGCCTTTTTGAGGTCTGCTATAGAAGCAGACTGTTACACTTCATGCTGCCCTAAGACCTGTCACAAACAAGACATAAAAAAAACATAAAAGGTTAGCAAAGGATTGATTACACTCTTAATAAAAATACCTAAATACTGTGTAGCAAAGATTGACATAAAGGGCTGTATTTTGTATTGTTTATGTGCTACAGGACTGATATATCAGACCTAGTTCAAAGAAGCTAAATTGCTGAAGTTATTGCAAGACAACATTTCCAATTTGGATACTAAATACTATTTGAATGTCATAACTGTTTAAGAATCATTGGACTGTTACTGCTGAGATCACTGTCATAAATGGATTATTACTGTTAAACTTACTGTTGAAATTGTCTTCAATTACCACTGTTGCAGCAGTACATTTACCTATTTCCTAGATGAATGATCATATGTCTATGATAACTATTGCATGAATAATAGTTTGATATTGACAGTGATATGCTTACATTGGTCTAATAACATATACAACATTTATATTTCTGTAGTAAGTCTTTCCCCATTCCATACTTGACTCCTTGAAGGCACTGGTCATTAATAGTATTGTATAGAAGGATTTGGATTTGGTTGTCTAGGTGTTTTCAGGTATATCAAAAAGGGTTCTTCCCTTAGAGGTCAAGACACTCCGAAGTAGTTAAAGATTTGTGATCGAGGTGACATTGGGTCACAAGTCCTTGCATGTGCTTACTGGGCACTAGGCCTGCTAGTTTGCCTGGTAACAGAGAGCTTGAGTTGTGTATATATACATAACTCAAGCGAGGCAACCCTTGAAGAGGGGTTTATGTGCCCAAAAACAAGGGCACACACCCCAAGAGGGTTATCAAGCCTACATATCAAGTTATATAAGAACATGTGTTATCTCCGTGGAGGTCACAGGTGCAAAACCGGCGGGGGGTAGGGTTGCTCATTGGCCCGTTGTGACAAGGCTCGAAGGGTAGGCGACCCCTGGGATAGAGGCTCACCCCAATGGGTTTCGGGATATCTCGGCCCCTGCTGAGTCACAAGTTACTGGTATATCTGGCTTGCAGGCTGTTGGATATACCCTTGGGAGGTTGTTGTTCCCATAGTTAAAAAAAAAGTTTGACTAGGCCTTAAGCATACCTAGTAATACAATAAAAGTATACAGAATATGGCCTTAGCCATAATTGCAAGTACATAATGATACATATGAATGGGCCCATCATTTGTATTTTTTTCCCAAGGAACTTCGTGGGGAAACCCAAGGGATGCTTTCCCACATTTGTGGATGGCATCCCTAGTAAACCTGCTGCTGTCTCTAGTGCCCCTCCAGTCAAGCACCTGCTAGCATGGAACTAGTCAAATGCCCAACGACTTTTGCAACGACCAGTTGAGCTAACCCCTTGCGATATGAGACATTGTTTCTACTATGTTAGCAATTCATGATTATTAATAAGATCATGTCAACATATAGTCTGTTTTCTCCTTCATCTCCCTCCTTTCGTAATTTAACAGCATTGGCAAAGAGAGTGGGTTTGCAATAGAAAGGTTCAATTTAGTTTTAAAAATGATTGCTCAAAAAGTCTAGGAAATATATGCTGAATCCTTCAAGGATGTTGACAAGTTTCACACGGAAGACAATTTTTATTCTAATGATACCTTTATTTTGTGGTGCCATATTATTGTGAGTGTTTTTGCACAGCTTTTTTTTTTGTATCCAGGTTTAAAAGTTTATATTGGGCTTTTGAAACTTGAAAGGAATATGCATAGTTTTGGGTCTTTACCATTAGTTCTCAGTCTGTTTTGTTGGCTGGCGTTTGATGTATATGGAGAAAAATATTCTAGTTAACTTTTTGGCATTCAGTAGATTGATTCATCTCATTCGTAGATCTGCATGGCTTAATGATTCTCCTATATGGCATGTTGTTTCGGTATTTGCTTCTCTTGGACATCTAAAGTACTTCCGCTGTTCATTTTTTTGGTTTGATTAATTTTGGCATTGGATATGTACATGTATATCAACTGAAGAATTTATGTTCATGGCATGTTGCTTATGTTTATGTATTCACTCCTCTTGCAGGTGCAAAATGCCTCAATAATACATAATTTTATTGGTCCGACATTTCAACGCCACTATGTCTCAAAGTTGCCTGCTAACAGGTTTCAATGTTTATCTTACATCTTGTTATTTAGCAAGAAGATGACATAAGTGGCATTTATTCACAATGGCTAACCTTCTGGGACTCATCATTCTCTCACAAAACATGTGGGACAAATTGGATTGAATGTCTCAATGATCTAGAGAGCTTTGTTTAGCATGCTTCAGTTTTCTTTTTGGTTTTAACTTTTGATTCTTGATATCATAAGACATTCTTAAGCACTATTTAAATAAATTTCCATTTCAGATACCTTTTAATCTCCTCGTGAATGTTCATGGCTTGCTTCCTTTCTTGTATGCCTTCATGCAGCTTTGCCTTGTCAGAAGCACACGTTCGTAGATTAAAAGTCTATTCTAAGCCTCCAGGTAGTGATGCACACCTGTTAATGAGCAACAGAGATTGTTTTGCTTCAAAAACTTTACATTAATGCCAACAGAAATAAACATTTCATATCCAGCACTTGTAAAGTCAATCTGATCTATAATCGGAATCATTTTCAATAATAACCATGATATAGTTGGTACAATTCTAAGACATTTTAGCCATTGAATCTCAGATGCTGCAGTTAGCAATAAGCAAGCTTTGGGGCACTGGAAGCAGCATGGGAATCTGCCAAAGAGTCGTTGGTTGCAATGTTGGATATGCCGAGAGCTTCAAGCTCTGATGCAAGTATGTACTGACTTATTTTAATCTTATGTTAAATGGGTAAATCTATGCCACCAATAAAGAGAAATAGCACAGGCAGTTCAGCCTTCAAGATTTTATTAATTAACATCCATAGTGAACATGGTTTGACTGAAATATCATGTTGTTTTGAAATCCACGAAGATTGACAAAAGATCTATCTCAAAAAAATTGCTTGGAGAGGTCCTGATTACTGAAGTCTGTCAGAATGCTAATACAGGGTTGTATTTTTTGAGTTCTTATTCATGCTGCTCTCAATATTGAAACGTGCAGATTCCATGTCTCGAAGTTATCATGCTTTTTCCTCAAAAATGTTTCAAAATGTTTTTCCTTGGTCATTCTTTTAAAAATTGGGATTAGTTTTTGAAAATGCTTCATATATTACTTCAGAGAACAAATATGTACATCAGGATTCAAGGTGGTTGCAACATTTGGATGACAAGGGTGCCAGGAAAGCCCCAGTCTACAAACACTAAAAAGGCCAGCATATGAGCATGGGCTCGCATAGGGAGAGGCTTCAACATCACGACAAAATGAACATACTTGAAGTCTCACGAGCAAGGCCAAATCTTCTTAAAGCTCCTCAAATCCCCCAAAATAAGGTCATTAAACATAATCTTACAATAATGTCCCATTGAAAGCTAATTGCAACCAATCAGACTGAATGCCAAAGCAATTTGAAGCTGTCCTTGACCATCCAAGTGTTCCCTAGGAGGGGCCCCTTCCATGAGATAAGATAAGACGAAATAATTTTATTAATGTCCAACAAATGACCACAAAAGTAGTTTAATGGGACTGCCAACTACATGTGTCGATATATAATGGGAGTGCAGAAGACAACTACTAAACAAAGCAAGACGAGTAAAGTAAAATTGTAAATAAAATGAGGTACTGCTCTAGGCTAAGATCTAAAAATTGTGCTTTGATAACTGAAAATAGATTTAGAAGAAATGGATCTAGAATCTGGAATACAAAGAATGAAAGCAAATTAGGATCTGCTACCACTTGCTCTCCTAACATCCGATACCAAATGGAGGAAGCTTTGAATAGTATGTTGTGTGGAAGAGGTGCTGGGAAATAACTTGGAATGTGCATTATGTTGCTGCTTGGACATGGTCACCTGCTATTGAGGCATGGGTGGCCTCTTCTGGTTGCTAGTGTTGGATCTAGAACAGCCATGTTATTTGGGTCACTAAGAAATAGGGATAGTCCCCCAAGCTTGTACTGATCTAGAACTGGGAGCCATACTGCTAACATTATGTCTCTTGATACCCTTGGTAGATGGTAACATTGGGAAGAAGGAAGTGACCATTTGTCAGGAGGCTGGTCTATGGGGTGGTCAGAGAATCTGGGATTGGAGTTTGAGGGTCTCTTGCATGTAAAGAACCAAGCATGGTTGGTTGGGATGTTGAAAGAAATTGGAAAGTGATTGTAACTTCCTAAATAGACAATGGAAACACCCTCAAATCTTGTATAAAAGGGGCAGTGAAAAATTAAATGGTCCTTAGTCTCAACCTCTCAAAGATGACATAGTTGACAATCTTATCTGACTGGTTGATTTGTTCTTCACCCAAAGTCTATGTGAACCCACTTTAAACAAGCTCATGGGGATGCAGAGAGCATGCAGCTAGTGATGACATGTGTATGGTGGTTTAACGTAAGTCCGTTCCTTAGATCCATGAAATGCTTTGCATAAAGGGCCATCTTCAAGCATAACTAAAACTTAAAGGGATTATTCAAGAAATGGATATTAACATTGCCATTTGTCCGAGTGACAACAGAAATTTTATTAGTGTTGATATCGCCAATCAATTATTAATTCTAGAGTCAAGTATAATTGAAAATGAAAACTCTATCGGTGAAAAGAAATATGGAGTTAAGGACTCACAACTAACCATTGATGATTATAAATTCGTATCCAAATTCGATAGTACATCTATGTTTGATAAAAAGGTTGACATAATTCTCGGTTCAACTTGGCTAGAAACATTAGGTACGTTCATCTTAAATGAGGACAAAAGGTTTTTAACATTCTTCTATAAGAAGAAGAAAATAACATTGCACAACGTTGTAATGAAGCATTGCTCAAAGGTTCCCTCATGAGAAGACCTGAAGGACATATTAGAAGTGATCCTTCAAGATAGCCAGAAGTCATTACAAAAGCTGCAAGATCGACAGAAAGAATGTGACAAGGTCATCATTGAAAAAGACGAGGAGATTTCTTGCCTAAGAAGTCATAATTAGAAACTACTTGCAACAATCATGAAGTCCTAGGAGAAGAAGCAGTGTTTTCAAAATTTAGAACAAGAGAATCAAGAGCTCGTGAGGGAATTCAAGTTCAACAAATTATCAGAGAAAGTTCAAGAAGCTTCTAGCTTTGAGGAACCTTAATTAGAGGTTGGTTGAGCAACCCAAAAGATTAAAAGAGGCGCAGTCATAAAACCAAGGCCTTAAGGACAAAGTTGAAAAGCTAGAGAATGTTGAAGAAATTTCATGCTTAAAGGATCATAATCAAAGTTTACTTACCCAAATCAATAAGCTAAAGAATGACAAGAAGTTGCTACAAAACAAATTAGAGAAATCTGCCTGCAAGGAGCCCCTAATTGATAAAGAAACAATGACCGAATTCGTTGAAATAAGTCGTTAGAGGTAAAAAATGAGACATTGGATAAGGAACTAATACAGATACAATTAACATCACAACTCCTACAAATGCAAATCTAGTTGAAGTAAGGATATCTTTAGATGTCGAAGCACAAACAGTGGGAAATCCAAGTGCACTCACCAATAGAAATTCAGTGATCAACAAAGCAACTTAGGCATATTAGGAGAACTTAATACCAAAGGTGAATTGGGAAAACACACAAGTATGGGGAATAATTGAGCTACACAAACACCCTTTCAACATCCCAATTACAAAAGTTGATGCTTTAACCAATCAATGTATCAACATCATTTTGAATAGGAAAAAATGACTTATATTTCGAAGGATTTAGCTCCCAATACAATTAAGTCTCAAGGTACAAGTCATCTTCGGAATCATAATACATCAGGTTCTTTCCAAGGAGCTTATGATTGCACATTTTCACAGAAAATCAGATTGGGGTGGTCTAATCCAATTATAGTTAAACAATTCTATTTTACACTTTGCAAATCATATTGTCTTGTATCATCAACTATCACAGCTACAAGAGCAAGGGATCATAAGACATTACGAGTCAAACAAGCACAATAGACTTTTTATATATATATGCTTTGAGGACAAAGCATTTTTAAAGGGGACGACAATGTAACATACATATTCACAATAAAAAACAATAAATAATAATGATGATAATAATAATAATAATTAATGATTAATGAAAGGACACATCCTATCTAAAAGACATGACCTATTGAAAGGACATGACTTACCATTGTGACCAATCAATGCTATAAGTACATCGTCACATGGTCACTATATCATCATCTCATATTTTATACATTTATTATACTTGTCCTTTATGGATTATAATTTGTTGTCCTACTTAAATTGGATATTCAACAATTAAGCTATTGAGAAACGAATCTTGTTCATTTTAACAAGTTATCTAAGGGATCTTCAAATCACTTAATCAATGAAACAAACCTTAGTTACTTTAGGGAATCTCCTTGAATGTAGGATTATCTTTCCTCACTTAAAGTGAAGAGAAACTTTACTTAGGTGATAGTTGTAAAGTTTTTATAGTTGCACTTTGCCTAGAACCTGTTAGGAGACTTTGCCTTAGGGTCTAGGCTTTTGTGGCAACATGACCTTCAAATGCCCACTTGGTAACAATCTCTTCTTTCTCATCAGCACGTACTCCCTCTATTTTGCACATCGATGCTCTTATGCATTTCACACTATTCTTTACATCAACCTTTACAAGCAACTAATGAATGTGGTGTACTTAAGCCATTCTATTGGGATGGTGAAGCTCCCTTGCACTTGATTTTGCAAATTGTGGATTCATTCATGGGACCTTCAATTGCTCACTTGATAACATTCTCTTCTTTCTCTAGCATATTGACTCCGAGCCCTTAGAGATAGGCGCAAGCTGTTCTCCCTTCATGGCAAGATCTTTCTGGATGAAGATCTCACCAGGTCACAAGCCATGGAGCTTAAACGCTCCAGGGAATTGGTGATGGTAGCTTGACAGGCAGGTAAATGGGCGGTTATTAGTAACGTCAGGCTGGTCATTAGGGACTCCTTTTCTCTAGGGTGGGAAACTCGACCAAGTTTCCCTAAATGATGGGCACGATGGGAGAGGTGGCATGGAGGGGTCATCTTAGTAGGTTGTTGGAACTACAATGGATCCTTTTGGTCACGTTGAGTATATTCTATGATGCCCTTGGGTTGTCAGACAACCTCTTCATCATTGAGGCCAATGCAAGCCCTATCATGCCACTCCCGAACATTGTTGGGTACCATTGGTTTTCAGTTTGCAGATAAGAGACTAGATGTTCAACTAGAGTTAGAGGCTCTGGGGGAATTGCTTGTTTGGTCTGGGACCCCCGTCGGAGCATGGTCTCTATGGTATCTTCAGACGAGTTAGCCAAGTTCATGTGGATTTGGATCAGATCCTCGACTCATCTTCCCAGAGACATCTATATAGTAGTGTGTTACTTCCCCATAGCCTCATCGCCATTTGCCATTTGTAGTGACTCAGATGGTGCTCCCTACCTGGATTTGCATGTCGATATTACTCAGTACTCAGAGATTGGAGAGGTCATCCTTTTGGATGACTTCAATGCCCTCACCCGAACTCTCCAAAGTCGAGACCCCTCTACATGACCATTTAGAGGATGCATTTTTTACTCAGGAGATTGATCCAGATTCAATGGGACTCACAAATTGTAGGATGATGCTTTGGGGCCCGTTATAGCATATGGTAGGCACCTTTTACATCTTGGGGAATCTTACACATTATTAATCTTGAATAGTCTTCCCTGCTTCTCGACACTTCACATGCTTCCCACATAGCGGGGGAGCTAGCGTAGTGGACTATGTCATAGCCAGCCATGACTTACTCTCTTTTGTGCGCCATCTATCGATAACCTCTATACCCCTATCAAACCATGCTCTCCTCTCATTCTCCCTCCATGTCGACCCCCCACCCCCTTAGACTCCTTCACCCTTACCCCCCCTTGGACCATTATCCTTTTTTATGAGGGAGACCGAGATACTTTCTCTTCCACCAGATGCATCCCTTTGACTCCTAGTTTTCATCGCTCAACTCTGCATCCGTCAAATACTAGTTCCTCTCATCTGCCATTTGGGGAGCAGATCTCCGATCCTTTCCCCACATCACCTAGTCCACTTTCCATCCCCCCAAAACTGAGTCATGCCCCGTGAATCAGTGGTACAACATATACTGCAAAGCTCTTCATAGTTAGCTTTGACACGCCTTCTCTCATGATGACAGTTCTTACCCCAGCTTAAAAACCTTCTACGGTCACTTCGTCCGCCACAAGAAATGCCTCTTCATCTCATAGAAGCGACGTGACTTGCGGGATTCCCTTATCCATTCCCCCAAAAGCTCCTAGCACACTATCTTCCCCTGCCACTCTCCCTTATCATCGAATCTAGATCTAGTTTCCATGTTCACCCATACCTCTTTTCTTTATGTTGTCCCTGGGCAGCCCCCGACTCATGTTACCACTCCCCCACCCTCCTTCCACCTATTTTCTTCCCAAGATATTTGAGAAGCAGTTTGGTAGATGAGCACCAACAAAGCAACGGACGAGGAATGGTTTAAGTCAGAATTCTTTAAGCATGATCTTCACGCACTAGATAGCCACCTAGTCAATTTATTTAGCCATGTTATCTGTATAAGTTTCCCATCCACATGGTCACACCACATTATTCACCCAATCCATTAATTAGGTCCCAACGCAAATACAAATAACTACAGAACGATCATGGTGGGCCATACTTTTTCCAAGCTCTATGCGACAACTCCACATATGAGACTTTCTCGGGAGCTTGAGAGGAGACTCCTTACAACTAGGGGATAGGAAAGACTTCGACCAACACATCAGATCACTGATCACTTCCTCACACTACAGGCTAACATTGAGGAGGCATGACATTGCTCTTCGAAAGTCTATTGCTTCTTTGTAGACTTTCATAAAGCACTCAACTCTATCCCACATGAGGCTTTATTCCAGAGGCTCAGAGGCATAGGCATCTCCGAGACACTCTTGATTGCCATCATGTGCCGATATGAGTCGGTCCTTGGTCGTCTTCATACTATACATGAAATGTCCGATTTTATCAGGAGTACCATTGGGGTTAAATAGGGGTGCGCCCGATCTATTACAATTTCTACTTAAGAGCAATTATGTTAGTCTTTCATTCAATTTATCATATCACATCATAATAATTGCATGCATAAGGATTACTGAAAGAAATACATTCAACAATAGACACAAAGATTTATCTGGGAAAACCCTTTTACGGGAAAAACCTAGCATAACTTCTTCAGTAGAGATTCGTCAACAAAGTACAGTGTCACAGTATAACAAGGAGCTAGAGCTCTCTTACAGAAAGATAGACAAGCTCTAGACAAACCCTAGAGCCAAAGATAGAAGTCTTCCAACAATAGCGAACCCAGAAAAGTCTTCTACAACCCAGTACCAGTCTTCTTCTAGCCATAGTGAACTTCTTCCTTGTGCTGGAGCGAACTTGTTTGATGTATCAAATGAGGAAGGCGACCCCTCTATTTATACTTATTTTCTAATTGCCTTTTTCACTGTGGGGCCAACTTGTCTTTCTTCACTGGGCCGACTTGTCTTTTTGAAATGATAAAATACAATATCATTTTATTTCTTGAGCCGATATTCCAAATATGTTTTAGCATTATTCTTTTAGGGTTTTGACTTGATAAGAATATCTTTTGAAGCTACATAATACATCAACACTATCTACCACCCTTTTTGGCATTTACATTGATGAGTTGGAGTCCTTTTTGCATGATCATGTCCAGGATAGCAATGGGTGCCACCTCTAGTAGGTCTTGATATCTATCCTACTCTTCATTGATGATGTGATCCTCTTGGCCTCATCCTCAGAGGGCATGAGGAGACAGTTGGATGCTCTCGCACTCTTTTGTGATCTTCGACAATTGACGATCAACTCAACTTGGGAAAAACCAAGGTTATGATCTTCAATGGGTCTAAGAAGGTATTCTTGGACCATCATTTCTTTTCCAAGGAGAGGAGATCGATATCACCAGTAGCTATACTTATTAGGGGCTACTATTCTCAATGCCTTGCTTCAACTTGAGGCATGCTCTTCAACCTCAGGTCAACAAAGGGTATGGGTCCTTAGATGTCCTTGAGAGGCAGTGCTTCCGACATTATTTTTAGGACTTTTCCTCCAAGATGTCTCTCATGGATACCCTTGTTCGACCCGCAGTTCTCTATGGATTAGAGGTTTAGGGACCTAGCTTGCTTGAGGTCGATTGAGCTTCAGCCGAGAGAGTGCAAACACTTCTACGCCTCATCATCGGATGCAAGCAGACTGTACCATAGCACATCATTCTCGGAGTTTGGGGCCCCCCTTTTTCCTTGACACTGCTTTCCTCCTTGTTTCACTTCTACGCCGCCTTCAGAGTTTCGTCGACTTGGCGAATGGTCTAGACCGATATCCATACTGTTGGATTTTGTACAACTTTGGAAGATATTATTCATTATATTTTATTGTACTTTCATTCTATTTGTTTATACCTCCTAAGGGAGAAGAACTTTATGTAATCAATTATGTAAACACATGAAAGAATCAATGTAAGCCTTGGGGTGCAAAAGAAACAAATAAAAATATTAAAATTAAATTATTTATTGCCCCCAGGTGAAGTCGGCCCCATAAGGGAATTTTCCAGTTTCGCACTTGTATAAATAGGAGGCTAGTGCACCTCATTATCTCATTCACTCACTTAGGAAGTGCGCATCACTTGGAGGAGGAGAATTTCGCATCACTTGAAAAAGAAGGTTTATTTGGGGCTTCTACTTGTGAAAGATACTTTCACATTCTTTCTCTTTCTTCATTTGTACTCTGATCTCAGAATTATCATCTCTCTGCGAAGGTTGCTAGGTTTTCTCCCATTTGGGTTTCCCATGGTAAACTTTGTGTTGTTGTTTTGTGCTTTGTCTTACTTCTAGTGATCTTGGTAATGCATTTATGTTTTATGCTATGAATGTATGAAATTTAACACATACTTGGCCTATCGATGATCAGAGTCCATTGCTCATCTAGTCCTCTTGGCCGTACCTGATGTTGGTTTGCAGATATCATATCTTTTGGAGTCAGTTGGTATTTCGATGGATCATCTTCCCCCTTTCAGATACTTCCTTGATGCGCCTGGACACCTCCTACCTACTCAGCAAGAGCTGAATAGGATCATTCGGGATGACATTTATAAAAAGTTTGTGCAGGCCACTTGGACTAACCCAAGAGAATATTATGTTTGAAGATGGCCTTCTATGCTGAGCACTTCATGGAGGTGAGGGACGAACTCATCATCCAACTCCCATTACATCTCCTCATTAGGTGCACTCTCTTCGTATCCCTTGGTCCAGTTCCAAGTTGGCTCACAAAGACTGGGTTGAGATGGATTGCCAGACTATATGGGTCGATAGGATTTTCCAGTTATGTCGTCTTCGCGAGGTCGGACAGAGGAGTACTTCATCTTCCTTTACCCCACCTACTATGAGATTTGTGGGCAGTTTCATTGTTTATTGAAAGGGACCCAGACACTCACCAATTTCTTCAGGTACCCCAATAAGAGATGCTTGGCCCTATACTTGTAGGAGGCCCTTAGGCTTCGAACCCATGTTCTCCAGCCTCCTACTAGATAGGATTCCATCGAGTGGATTACCTCCTTTTTCACGTTGCTCCCTTCAGGTAGGGGCACCAAGAGACAAACTAATACCAGCATGGCCTTTAAATCCATATAAGTGTGGATCCGTGGTACCACTCACCACCCCCAGAGATCTTAGCGACAACCAAACTAGATCATTACCAGTGGGCAGACGAGATTTTCCAAGCCTTGGTGGCGGGGTACCTCCCTCAAACAACAACATAGTGGATGGTCCCAATTGTTAAAAAGTGGCAACAAGGAAGGTCTTCTATCCTTGCATGCTAGAAGACATAAAACAGGAAGCCAAATGTATTAATGTCTTTTCCAAAGTTTAGACTTAGGAAAAGTGCATTAAGTGATCTAATTATTAATTGACTTAATGGAGTCACTTTTATAAAGTTAAAGTGAAAATAATTTAAGTGATGGATAATCTAATCTTGGCCATTGATCTCACCGTAGGATCTCATCCATTGATCCATAGTGAGAAGTTAGGGTTTTCGCTTGGCCATTGAGTTAAAAGGAAGATTGATTTGGTGGAGAGGACACACATACACACGGAGAGATTTCTTGCTCATAACTTTTCGCCGGAGAGTAAGAAAGACAGTTTGCAGAAGAATTTACTGAGAGCAAGACAAAGGAACTTCTATCGGGAGGTTGACAGGGCGACTTGGGCAAATCGAAGCAGGTCGTATAGATTTGCAAGGAGGCTGTACAAGCACGTAGAGGCCAGACTCAGTGATGCAGGCAGCCGGTTGTACAGTTGACGCAGAGGGCCGTACGGATCTGTCTGTACGCTGACACAGAGCTGTACACGTTGACGCAGGGCCGTACGAATATGGCAGTACGCTGACACAGAGGGCCGTATAGTGACGCAGGAGGGCCGTGCGTTTTGTGGGGTTTTCTCATTGAGGTTCGGTTGTATGATTTTTCCAGGTTGGGTCAAAATCGATTTTCTGGATTGTATTGTTCTATATCTTGTTAATAAAATATCTTCTCAGACTGTTGCACCGGTTTTTCCATCTTGGGTTTTTTCGAGGGTTTTCACACCCAAAAATATTGGTGTCTCTATTGATGTGATTGATGTTCTATTTCTCTCGGTATTTATTTTTTCCGTTGCATTGTGAAGAAATCCATTTGTGGTTAAAAGTAATAATTGGGGTTTAATAAAAAAATAAAAAAAAAACTTGCATACATTAACTCAAGAGTGGATTTTAAGGAAATTTACATGGTATCATAGCTCTTCTAAGCATATCTGAGAGAAAGCAGCAGTTATTGGATAGATCAAGCGCAGATCTATTCCAGGGTTGACAGGTACACTTCATAATGGCCGTATAGTTGAGAGTTGAGGATAGACTCCAGGGGGCTCAGAACTTTCCTACTTGGAAAGAGAGGATCACTAGGATCCTGGATGCTAGTGATGCAGAAGAGCACATTGACGACTAGAAGGTTGCTCCCACAGATCCGATAGAGTTGGCAAGATGGAGGAAGGTAGATTCTAGAGCTATGTTGATCCATCTTAGATGGGGTGAAGGACCACATAGTCCCTCACCTTTCCGGGAAGAAGACCGCATTGGAAATGTGGAAGGCTTTGGAAATCCTTTACCAGAGTAAGAATGAAAACCGGAAGATGGTGCTACAGGAGAGGCTACGTAGTACGAAGATGGCCAAGGGTGAAGGAGTGGTGCCTTATCTCACAATGCTCACACAGATCAGGGATGAACTTGGAGTAGTGGGATCTAAGACTGAGGATGAGGAGCTAGTTCAGATAGCTCTCAATGGCTTTTTTAAGCCATGGGACGTTTTTGTCAAAGGCGTGGTGGCTAGGGAGAAGCTCCCTGATTTGCAGAGATTGTGGGATGATTTTGTGTAGGAAGAGATCCGTATGGGTCAAGGTTCAGGTTCATTGAGCGGTGCCCCACAGATCGTGGATGAAGAGGCTCTAGCCCTAGCAAGCAAAGGCACGGGAAGGAAAAGAAGAAGAAGGGTGGTAAGAAGAACATTGACATGCCAAAAGTCAAGTGTTTCATCTGCCACAAGCATTGACACTTTGCCTCCCAGTGCCCAGATAGGAAGAAGAACAACACACAGATGGCAGGTTCAACAGAGGTGGATGAGTTCAGCAAGAGTTTTGATGAGGACTTTTGTTTGATAGCTTGCATGGCAAGCTCCATCAACAACAACATCTGGTATGTTGATAGCGGTGCATCTTGTCATATGACAGGACATAGATCATTTTTCAAGAGCTTGTAAGAGGGTGGAGTAAATCTCCACATTGAGTTGGGAGATGATGCGCGGTATCAGGCGCAGGGAGTTGGTACTACTTCGTTTCAGAGGGAGTTTGGCAAGCCCATCAGTTTTGCTGATGTATTATATGTTCCGAGTATGACAAAGAATCTCATATCTGTTTCCACATTGGAGGATAAGGGTTTTCTAGTGACTTTCCGGGATAGGAAAGTGTATATCAGGCCCAAAGGGTTAGATCAGAGGTTGGATCGGATGATTGGGGTCTAGAGCGGGGAGGTGTACAGACTACACTTCGAGTCTGCAAAGGCTCTAGTGGGTAGCAGCAGCAGTGAGAGTGAGTTATGGCATAGGAGGATGGCACACTTACATCATAGAGCATTGAGGCATTTGAGACTGGCAGTTATTGGAGTTCCTCTGGTGCAGGAGGAAAAGAGGTTGTGCGTTGGGGAAGAACATCAGGAGACCTTTCCCACAGAGTGAGCTCAAGTCTAAGGGGACCTTGGACTTGGTTTATTCAGATGTTTGCGGACCGATGAATGTCCATTCTTTCAGTGGTTACAGTTATTGCGTCACATTCATTGATGACTATTCCAGGAAGACCTGGATCTATTTCCTGAAGACCAAGTCAGAGGTCTTCAAGCGGTTTCGAGATTTTAAGACTCATGGAGAAGCAAACAAGGAGGAGGATTCAGATATTGAGGACATGCAACGGGGGTGAGTACACCTCGAAGGAGTTCTTGGAGTTTTGTTCATCAGAGGGGATCTAGAAGGAGCACACTGTTCCTCACACCCCGCAACAAAATGGAGTGGCGGAGAGGAAGAACATGACACTAGTTAGTGCAGCCAAGGCCATGTTATTTGATCAGGGATTGCCACTATTCCTATGGGCTGAGGCATTTCGGACTGCAGTATATGTCCATAACAGGTGTCCCCACTCAACTTTGGGGAGGAAAACACCTGAGGAGGTATTCACAAGCACTAGACCAGATGTGAGTCATCTACGCATATTTGGGAGTGTTTGCTATTGTCACATTCATGCTGACACTAGGAAGAAGCTGGACCCTTCAGGTGAGAAGGGGCTTCTAGTTGGTTACAGTGAGACTTCTAAGGCATACAAGGTATATATTCCGACTCGCAAAAGGATCATTGTGAGAAGGGATGTCTAGTTTGATGAGGACAGAGCCTTACAAAGATCTATGGACTTACCAGCACAGGAGCAGCCAGCACAAGACTCAGGTGTCGAGTTGGAGGAGTCACAAGTACAGGTACAGACACAGGGCACGTGTTCTGGTAGTCAAAGGGAGTCAGGTGGACAAGATCCTTCAATCATTTATTTGGAGGATGAGCCTCAACAGGAGGAGGATATCCAACAGCCGCAACAGGTAGACACTAGGTCACGACCTAGGTGGTACAAGTCCACAGTTCAGGATTCCAGGTAGGTGAGTCTTTGACAGAGCTCCATGAGGCGGAGCAAAGCACTAGAGTGACTTAGCTATATGGCACTGATGACGGAGTTGATTAACTCCGAGCCTTCCAATTTCGAGGAGGCTGCACAACATGATGTGTGGCAAGAGGCTATGGTTGAGGTGTATGACTCAATCATGAAGAACCAAGTATGGGAGGTTGTGCCGAGGCCAGAGGGCAAACAGTGGTAGGATCCAGGTGGATCTACAAGGTAAAGCATGTAACAGACGAAAGTGTGGAGAAGTATAAGGCATGCTTCGTGGCAAAGGGGTATTCATAGAAGGAAGGTATTGACTATGAGGAGACCTTCGCCCCTGTCGCCAGATACTCTTCTATTCAGACTATTCTCTCATTGGCAACAAAGATGGGTTGGCGCGTTCATCAGATGGACGTGAAGACTTCCTTCCTCAACGGAGTTATAGAGGAAGAGGTATTTATTGAGCAGCCGGAGGGGTTCGAGGTGGATAATAGGGAGTCGCATGTATGTAGGTTGCAGAGAGCTCTTTATGGGCTCAAGCAGGCAGTTCGGGTATGGTACTCGAGGATTTATAGCTATCTACGGGAGATGGGATTCCAGTGGAGTGAGGCAGACCACAACTTGTACTTCTTGTCAGGTGAGGTACCTCTCATACTGGTGTTATATGTAGATGATCTCTTTCTTACAGGAGATGAGAGGTTGAGCAGGGACTGCAAGTCCAACCTTGCAGTAGAGTTTGAGATGAAAGACCTTGGGTTGATGCATTACTTCCTAGGTCTAGAGGTTTGGCAGAGAGATGGGTGCTTCTTCATTGGTCAGGGGAAGTATGCAGTGGAGATCTTGAGGAGATTCGGGATGGAGGACTGTAGACCCATGTCCACGCCTCTAGTTACCAACTGGAGGAAGATTGATACATCAGGGTCAGAGGAGTTTGATCCTACATTGTATCGCCAACTTATCGGGTCACTTATGTATTTGGTCAACACTCGACTAGACATTAGCTTTGCAGTTAACTCTTTGAGTAAGTTCATGGTGAACCCTCGAAGAGTGCATTGGACAGCTGGGAAGCATGTACTTCGCTATATCAGAGGCACAATGGAGTATGGATTGGTTTATGAGCACAATGGGAGTATACAGTTAGCAGGCTTCATAGATGTTGAGTGGGCAGGATGTGTAGAAGACCGAAAGAGCACTTTAGGTTGTTGCTTTAGCATTGGGTCAAGGGTTGTCTCTTGGTTCAGCATGAAGCAAAAGTCAGTTGCACTGAGCTCGGCAGAGGCTGAGTACATGGTAGCCAGTATGGCAGCATGTGAGGGGATGTGGCTAAGTATGTTGCTCTCAGGTTTATTCGAGAGTGAGTTGGAGACTACGATAGTTCACTGTGACAATCAAAGTGGCATCAACCTTTCTGAGAATCCACTGTTCCATGACAGGAGCAAACACATAGACATCCTGTATCACTTCCTGAGAGATTGTGTTTAGAGAGGCACCATTCAGTTGGAGTACCTTCAGACAGATGAGCAGGTGGCAGACATATTCACCAAGGCACTTTGCAGGCACAAGTTTGTGAAGTTCAGACATAAGTTGGAGTTGCTACCGAATCCATTCCTCGTTGAGAGGGAGTGTTAAAAAGTGGCAACAAGGAAGGTCTTCTATCATTGCATGCTAGAAGACATAAAACAAGAATCCAAATGTATTAATGTCTTTTCCAAAGTTTGGACTTAGGAAAAGTGCATGAAGTGATCTAATTATTAATTGACTTAATGGAGTCACTTTTATAAAGTTAAAGTGAAAATAATTTAAGTGGTGGCTAATCTAATCTTGGCCATTTATCTCACCGGAGGATCTCATCCATTGATCCATAGTGAGAAGTTAGGGTTCGCTTGGCCATTGAGTTAAAAGGAAGATTGATTTGGTGGAGAGGACACACATACACATAGAGAGATTTCTTGCTCATAGCTTTCAGCCGGAGAGTAAGAAAGATAGTTTGCAGAAGAATTTTACAGAGAGCAAGACAAAGGAACTTCTATCCGGAAGTTGACAGTGCGACTTGGGAAAATCGAAGGAGGCCGTACAGATTTGCAGGGAGGCCATACAAGAATGTAGGGGCCGGACTCAGTGACGCAAGCAGTTGGCCGTACAATTGACATAGAGGGCCGTTTGGGTGATGCAGGGCTATATGGATCTGTCCATACGCTGACGCAGAGCCGTACACGCTGACGCAGGGCCATACAGATCTAGCCGTACGCTGATGCAAAGGGTCGTACAGTGACGCAAAAGGGTCGTACGTTTTGTGGGGTTTTCTCATTGAGGTTCGGTTGTACGATTTTGCCAGGTTGGGTCAAAATCGATTTTCTGGATTGTATTGTTCTATATCTTGTTAATAAAATATCTTCTCAGACTGCTGCACCAATTTTCCTATCTTGGGTTTTTCCGGGGGTTTTCATACCCAAAATATTGGTGTCTCTATTGATGTGATTGATGTTCTATTTCTCTCAGTATTTATTTTCCGCTGCATTGTGAAGAAATCCATTTGTGGTTAAAAGTAATATTTGGGGTTTAATAAAAAAAAAACTTGCATACATTAACTCAAGAGTGGATTTTAAGGAAATTTACACCAATCTTGCACCAGACCCTCCTCTGGACATCATTCTATACTGGGTTTCCTTCATTCAACCTCAATTGTTAGGAGAGATGGGTCTATTGCATGACAGACCTACCTCATCCCTATTGTACTCTCTCGTGCTTGGATCCATTCCTCCTGCACATTTTCCTCTCCGTGCTGCCTACAGTGCTTGGGGTCGAGGGTTTGTCATGTTTAGCATAGATCTGATGATATACCTTACTTTATGTATTTAACTTTTCATATGAGACTTTTTGGTGCTCCTGCTTTGTAATGACATCATTGTACCACATAGTCCCATTGACCTACTTTAGTGGTCATTAGTTGGAGATTAATAAAATTATCTTATCTTATCTCATGAACTTGTACTACCTCTATTTCATACATTGATATCTTACGCATCACACAATATTCTTTACATCAATACAACACTTTTGACATTGAATAAATAAATCCCTTCCTTCACTACTCTCTTGCCCACAAAGTTCCGTCAAAGAAGTTTCAAAGTCATGCTTCTTTTCCACTGAATCGCAACTCATCTTAGTCACTTGACATGAGGACACAGGACATAGAGGACATGTGGACACAGGACATAGAGGACATGTGGACACGTTATATATATATATATATATTACAAAAATGAAAATAGACATATAGATCCAATTTTTTTAGAAACTAGAACATTTACAAATATTCAATACACATTAAATTCACAAATCACAATGCATGTCATAGACTCATAAGATTAGAAGTTAGGACCATAAATTTCTAGTTGGAGATTTCTCATTAAGTCATCAAAATCAAAATGTATTACATAGATGTGGGAATGCCACTGACAAATACAAAATAGGGTAGATGGAAGAATCTCATATGTCAATAGTCCTCCTCCATGACAGAATCAACAAAATCGGCACCGTTGTCGTTCCTCTCTTCTCCATCGTCGTCGTCGTCGTCCTCCTCCTCCTCAATGCCCAATCCAGGATCTGCATCTATTGGTGTGGAGGATGACCCCTCAAGAGGATCCCCATCATCAAAAGTGACCAACTCTAGCACCGGATCATTGAGATCCATGTTGGCCAATGCCAACTCAACATAGTTGTCCACACCCATATCATCAGGAAACACATCCCACATCTTTGTCTTTCCCTTCATCCACTCCTCCATTTGCCTGTAAACAAGACGAAGGTCGGTGTGTACATACACCATTGTCTGTGTCCTGGACTGCTCAAGCCTGCTCTTTTTCAAACTGTACAAGTTCCCATATGTGCTCCAATTCCTCTTGCAACAAGAGGATGAAGTAACTTGAGAGGGGACCCTCAAGGCTAACTATTGTAGAATAGGGCATGCTAGCCCATGAGTTGCCCGCCAAGCATAGGGATTCTTAACCCCCTTGTCTTCAAGCACATCATAGCCTCCAAATCTCCCACTGCCAGTGGAAATCTCTACGAAGCCCTCCTCCACCTCATAAGGGGATTCTCTATCTAGATATATTCGTCTAAATGTTGCCTTCCACCCCTGTGAAATCTCTCCATCCATGTGCAGAGGGAATCTATGTGAGGGCCCATCATTGAGCCACTCATGGTTGTAGAATCTAGGGTTCAATGAGTGGGCCAAGCAATGCAAAGGTGTACAATTATTATCCCACATGGTGATAAGAATATCTTGTATGGTGGTGAATAAGTTGTTTATTGATATCCCATACTCAGGGCACTAATTTTGTACAATAATGGTCTTCACAGACTCATTCATGGAATCCCACCTCTCATAAACATCTCCTAAGATGGGTTGGTCCATGTCTGCAAACCACAACAAAGAAATGATTGGGTATGTCATCTTAATGGTAAGATCTACCCTCTCCCCCCAACCATATGCCCTTGACCTATTTTGATGCAATTTGGTCTATCTTTCTCCAAAAAGACCAAAACTATGAAATAACCATGGACCCAAGAGCGGTTTTGACCTCCCTTAACCTCTTAAGCATCCTCTTAAGCATGATAAATAAGAAAGCAAACCGAGTATTTGCAATCTTTAGCAATGATAGATTTGTGTACTCTTTGCAGATTGTTAGGGCATTGGTGTGGTTTTGTACAAAATTGCGGATATGGCATGCATCATCAATAAGATTGCCAATCGATGTCACATCTGAAGCAATATATTTGAGTGCTAAATTCAAAGAATGAACAATGCAAGGGGTCCAAAATGTTAGTTTTTACTTGTTTAGCATAATAACATTAAACAATCTATCACTGAAAGAAATACAAGCACATCAAACACAATGAACACAATATTTCTCTCGGGGAAACCACAAGGGAGAAAACCCTGGCAAAACTTCCTCAATATAGAATTCACAAAGTACAAAGATAAGCCCCAAGACAAAATCAACTTCTCTTCCACTTGTGCGAACTTCTCTCTCTTTCCTATGCGAACTTGTGTGAGTGAGATGAGTGTTACAAATGAGCAACTCAATCTCCTATTTATACTTTACATTTGACTTGACCTTTTACTAACTAGGTCGGCTCTAACTTACCTAACTAGGCCGACCTATACTCTTTACAATAAAATATTCTTTCTAGATCTTTCCAGGCCGACCTAATCAGTTAGGGTTTACATTGACTCTTTCAATGACTCTTATATTATCAATTACATCAATGACATCTCCCGAAGGAGGAATACAATAATACAATAGACAGATACATTTAGAATATCTTCCGCAGTTACATTTCTTTAACACTCCCTCTTAACTAGGAAGGTATTATGCGGGAACACCAACACCATCAACAGCTGTCCAACTAACTTGTGGATCTCTATATGTCGTAGGAAGTTTTGGATCATCATATGTTTGGGGTATCACATCATATGCTGGAACATCATCATCATCATCGTCGTCATTTGCTGGAACATCATCATCATCATCATCATCGTTTGCTGGAACATCATCATATCGTCTGCTTGAATACTTATCTTTGTTTGTTTGGTAGGATCTCTTTTGATCCTAGTCTCCTTGCATGAGTCTCTAATAGTGTGCTCCACTCCATCATCTAATTCGAGGACCTGTTCCTTTCTTCTTTGCCACATGTTCAAAACATGTGGGTTCTTCTTCAACAAGGTTACGCATCAATGCTACATAACTGGAATATGGCCTTGGTCTCTTGCTTCCTTCTGGAGCACCATATCTTCCTGCATCTTGTATTATTTCTCGTACCCAAGCTGGTCTTCTCTTTCGTGGATTTTCTTCATGAGGTGTCTCCTCAGGTCTCTGAGGTTCTGTCATATCATGATCTTCTGGAATAGGTTCTTCTTCAACATTTCTATCTGGTACATTATTAGTTTATGTAACTCTAGGAGCTTCATGCTTCTCTTCATCTTCATGAATCTTCTTGGGCTTGTTGAAGGCTGTGTCTTCATCAAAAGTAACATCCCGGCTGAGTTCAATCTCGCGGAATCCTGGGATGTAGATATGGTAAGCCTTTGATTGCTCGCTGTAACCCACAAATATTCCCTTCTTACCTGAAGGTCCAACTTCGATCTCTTCTCTTTTGGAATGTGGATAAATACTGGACATCCAAATATCTTTAGATGACTGACTTCAAGCTTCATACCTGTAAACATCTCTTCTGGGCTCTTGTTGCCAAGAGCACTGTGAGAGATTTTGTTTTGTACATATACTGCGGTTCTAGCTGCTTCTGCCCATAGATGCATGGGTAAGTCTTGATCATGGATCATAGCCTTCACTGCTTCCATGATGGTTTTGTTCTTCCTTTCAGCTACACCATTATGTTGTGGATTGTAGGGAATAATAAGCTCCCTCTTAATCCCTGCTTGTTTACATAAATCTTTGAAATCGCTTGAAGTGTATTCCCCTCCATTATCTGTCCTTGGTATCTTTATCTTCTTTTCAGTGAGATTTTCTACAAGAGCCTTGAACTCTTTAAACTTTTCAAAGACTTCATTCTTATTCTTCAGAAAATAAATCCATGTTTTGCGGGAGTAATCATCAATAAAAGAAGCATAGTAAACATACCCGCTTAATGAAGTGGTGGACTTAGGTCCACAAATGTCTGAGTGAATAATATCTAGAATACCTTTTGCTTTGCTGTCGCTGCTTGGAAATGGATTCTTCGTACTCTTTCCTTGAGCACATCCTTTGCATACTCCTTCATGATCAACCTGGGTTTCTGGTAGTCTAGTCACCAGCTTACTTGCTATTGGTAAGGCTTTGTAGTGTACATGAGCTAGTCTTCTATGCCATAGTTCACAAGGGCTCATGGTACTGGTCATCGGTGTTGTATCTGCATGACCCTTCAGTTTGTAAAGTCCGCCTTCTTCTACTCCAATGACTACTGCATCATTGGTAGTCTTCCCCTTTGGCCACATAAGTGTTAATTTTTAGTGTAGCTGCGAGACCCATTCTCAGAGAGAATGGTACCCTAGTCAGTTAACTAGGGTTCCTGGTCAAGTTAACTAGGCAGAGTAATGAGTAAGACCCTAGAAGGTACCCTAGTGCCCCCAGCTGTCTCCTGGGGTTCTTGGTCAAGGACCAAGCAGGTTAATGCCATGGCAAAGTCCCTAGCATGTGGCTAGGGCCCCTATTTGTCTCTAGGGTATTCTGGTCTAGAATCAGACAGTTTCTTGGTCATGAGGACCAAGCAGATCCTGCAGGTTGAGACAGAGACATCCTAGGTCCTGCAGATGGTTGATCAACATTCAGTCTAGGACTGAATGCTCAGCTTGAGGCTGAGGACCATTCTCTGGGAGAATGGAGAACCTGGTCATGGACTAGATGGTTGATCAACATGTCCCAGTCTAGGACTAAGGCTCAGCCTTGGGCTGAGAAGCCATTCCTTGAGAATGGAGACATTTGGTCAGTTACCAAGATTATGATGTGTGATGTCCTCTTCTCCTAGGTCTTCGAGATGGATGAGTTAGTTGGTCTTCTCAAGGGACTGGCCACTCCTTGTGGAAGCTACTAACATTTGACGTAAGGAGCAGTTGAGAGGACCACATGATCACATCATCTGTGTGAACCCTTCCTTATACAGTGATGATGAACTTTCAGGTTATATGGAACATTTGTACATTTGAGAGAGAGATGACTGGTTGTACCTTTCCACCTTGGGTGATTTACTTTTAGTCCTTGCACCATGTTGTTTATTAGTCTTGTGGTACCCTATCTTTGATTTGTGGTAAATAGGGTCATTGACCCACCTTTTATTTATACCACTCTTGTTGTTTTGATCTTATGGGTACTTTGGATGTTTGTCCACTTTGTGAGGTTCTTTTATTTTTTATATTTTATTTTTATCTTTTATTTTATTTTTATTTTTAATATTTTATTTTTATCCTTTATTTTATTTTTATTTTTAATACTTTATGTTTATCTTTTGATTTCTTTCCTAAATCTATGGAGCCCTAATTTAAAGGATTAATTTAATGATCCATCTAGAAGATAAAAATCCAATATATATTTTCCTCTTTTATTATCCATTCATAACATTTTATTTTTAGCTTTGATTTGTCAAGGGTTTGTCTGTTGTTGGCCGTACACTTGCTAGAGTTTATTTTGGAGTCTTTTCTCCTCTTATCTTTCATCCCTACGATTTCATCTCAGTTCTGATTTATTGCTGGCCGTACACCTGCTGGAGTTTACTTTTTCATATTTATTGGAGTTTATTCTCCTCCATTTTATCATCAACTCAATTCATCTCTGGGCTCCGATTTCTTCAATTGCTTGATGTGTTGGGTGGACTGTCCGTACACTTGCTAGAGTTTATTTTGGAGTCTTTTCTCCTCTTATCATTCATCCCTACGATTTCATCTCAGTTCTGATTTATTGCTGGCCGTACACCTGCTGGAGTTTACTTTTTCATATTTATTGGAGTTTATTCTCCTCCATTTTATCATCAACTCAATTCATCTCTGGTCTCCGATTTCTTCAACTGCTTGATGTGTTGGGTGGACTGTTGTTTTATCTTATTGAGGTCGTTCTACTATTTCTGTTGCTCACCCGAATTTGAAGGTCATCCACCTATTGATCATTTCAGATCTGGTCTTGATGTTTGTAAGGGTTGATGTTAAGATGTTTTGCATCCAGGGCTGATCCTTGACTAAATTTCCTGACTTATGACCTGGATAAGGAAAGTCGTGACAACTGTGATTTGATTAACTTAGCCCGTGAACTACTGAAGTTTGTTCTGCCTTCTGAAGCCTAAACTGAGATTTGATCACTTTATTGCTGAGGTCTGATTTTCTTAAGACTGCGATCTGCATTTTTTGATAGAGGCCGTGAGCCTTGTTTTGCTCAGTTTCAGTCTGCTACATGTAGATCTGAGGAAGCCGTGAGGCCTGTGCATTCTGATTTATTTTTATTAAGGGCATATGTTAAAGGTCTTAAATTTTGGTGGTTAAGTCTTTTATGGAAAGACCTTATGCAGATCCAATCTAATGAATTTCAGACTTGACTGTGTCTCTTCTATGTGTTCAGACTTTTGTCACTTGTGTTGAGTCTTGTGCTTATACTTATTGGACATCTATTATTGTGACTTTATTTGTGTTGAGTATTGTACTGTGCTTGACTATCATTTGCCTATACACTAGTCATCTCTCTCTCTCTAGTTTGTACTACCCTCTTGTAGGGTCATCTAGTTCCTAGAGTAGACTGGCCTCTCTGAGGCACAATCTCTTCTGAAAGTAACTCTTCTGAGTATTTCTATAGGAAGGTTTTCACACCCAGGTAAGTATCTCCAACTATATCTCTTTTATTGTTTATTATATGTTACTGAAGATTACTTTAACACAGTGATCTAACTGGTAGTGTTAAAGGAGAAGATTACTTTAACAGAGTTACCTATCTGATAGTGTTAAAGATGTGAAGTTGAAAGATATGAAAATTATGTTATGATAGATTTTACTACTGCACTATTTCATATTCAATATTTGTAAATGTTTATTAAATGTATTTTCTGCATTGAAGTATGTTGAATTGTTATTTTTTTGTACATAACCCTAACTTGATGAAAATTTAACAATAAGAACTTCACCATCTATAAATGCAATTCGAAGACCTTTCTTATCTAATGCTGAAATAGATAGAAGGTTCTTCTTCAACCCTAGTACATAAAGTACATCCTCCATGTTCATGGACTTTCTAGAGTCCAATTTGTAAGAGGCTTCTCCCATTCCTTTGATGGGATATTGATAGTCATCTCCAAGCTTTACCTTGTGTGGAGATTCCTTCTATATGAGATGTGAGAGGGATTCTTTGTATCCACTATCTACTAGCCAAGTATCACTTCCATGAGATACTGAACCAATGAGGGCTAATATTAGAACATATTCTTCATTGGAGTCTTCATCTTCTTTGCTTTTGACTTCTTCATCATTCTCACTATCTTCCGTTGCATGAGCATGAAATCCCTTCTTCTGCTTCTTATGTTGTCCAGATTTGAGTGGACAATATTTCGCAATGTGTCCTGTCTTGTGACAAGAGTAACATTCAATTGAAGATAGGTCTCTTTTGAACTTCTTTCTCTTTTGAGGTCTTTGAGATCTTCTTGGAGAGTCTTCACGGGAATGTACATCGTTCTTCCTTTTCCTTCCACCTTTGGCATGAGTTACCAAAGCTTGATCTTCATTGTCATTTAGTTCTCCTCTCATACCGCTATTCTCTCTTCTTCTTGCACACACTCTTTCTTTCTAGCACATATGCCACGAACAAATGGTTCCCAATCTCTGGGGAGACCATTTAGAGTGGTCATCACAACTTCAACATCTTCTACCATGTCTCCAATAGCTTCTAATTGTTCTTTTATCTGTGATACTCTGGAGAAGTATGAGTGCATAGTCTCAGACTTCAAGATCTTCACTCCCTTGAGTTGATTTCTCAAGGTCATCTTCCTATTAATGTTCTTCCCTTCAAATAGGTTGGTCAAGGCGTCGAACATTTCTTTTGGAGTCTTCTTTGAAGACACTTGAGGGATCAAGTGATCTTTGATAGAATCAGCTATGATCCTCTTTGCCTTGACCATATTCTTCTTATGCCTTGCTTTGGCTTCATCTCCCTCTGGTTCTATAAGTCCTTCCTTTATAAAGCCTTCTAGGTCATGTTATTCAAGAATGTGCATGACTCTATATTTCCATGCCCTGAAGTTCTCAGCGCCCTCAAGCTTCTCATCAAGCTTGATATTGTTTGTCATCTTGATAATATGAGAACCTCAAATGGAAATAGAGTAGATTTGAGACTTATCGAAAAAGTTATCCTTTTGAAAACTGCTTCTACCTTGACCTAGGGTTTGTCAGAGAAACCCTAATTTTCCAACTTCGGGATTTTGGAAAACTAATTGGATGAGCAAATTCGCCTCCTCAAGGCGAGTTGAGCAAAGTACTCCTCCCAATTCTGTGAGCAGATGATCCAAAAACTTGATGCCCTGTTTCTCTCGGGCTGCAGTGGGGGACCCAAAATGAAAATTCTCGGAATTGAATTCTGCTTTGACACAAAGATGCGCCCTAGTGAGGCGAGTCAGATGCACCTCCTTTTTCAACTGATCTGTGGAGGGAGCTCCTGGAACAAAAAGCCCTAGTTTCTGCAGTTGCGGAGGCTGCACAATGTTTTCTTTTAGGCATGCTCTGATACCATGTTAGTTTTTACTTGTTTAGCATAATAACATTAAACAATCTATCACTGAAAGAAATACAAGCACAACAAACACAATGAACACAATATTTCTCTCGGGGAAACCACAAGGAAGAAAACCCTGACAAAACTTCCTCAATATAGAATTCACAAAGTACAAAGTTAAACCCCAAGACAAAATCAACTTCCCTTCCACTTGTGCGAACTTCTCTCTCTCTCCTATGCGAACTTGTGTGAGTGAGATGAGTGTTACAAATGAGCAACTCAATCTCCTATTTATACTTTACATTTGACTTGACCTTTTACTAACTAGGTTGGCTCTAACTCACCTAACTGGGCTGACCTGTACTCTTTACAATAAAATATTCTTTCTAGATCTTTCCAGGCCGACCTAATAAGTTAGGGTTTACATTGACTCTTTCAATGACTCTTACATTATCAATTACATCAATGACATCTCCCGAAGGAGGAATACAATAATACAATAAACAAATACATTTAGAATATCTTCCGTAGTACATTTCTTAAACACAAAATACCCGTGGATATTTAATTTCCACAATCATGCCAATAGCCTTGCTAACAGGTGCATTATCTGTGATGATTTGTACACAAGAAACAACACCTACATCTTCAATGACTTTGATGAACAACTCACCCATATATTGCACATCCTTGTATTTCCCAAGAGCATCCACTGCTTTCAAGAACACCGGTCCATTTAGGGAAGACACCATGAAATTGATGAGTAGATAACATGTTGCATCCATCCATCCATCCATCCATCCATCAGAAACAATACTGGCACCGGATGAGGGCCATGATGATTTAATGGGCACTAAGATTTTATCCACCTCCTTCTTTGCCTTAACCAACAATGTGGTTTTAAGCTTCTCTGAACTAGGAGGCACATAACTAGTTGGAGCTCATTCAACTAGGCCTCAACACATTTTAAAAAACAAAGGTGATTATGCAACATTAAATGAAATGAAGTTGAGATAGAAAAGGAACCCAATGGTAAGATCCATCTTCTCTCTCTTCTCTTTTTGGAAAATCTTGTCCATTGGAGCACTTGGAGTTGGTCTCTTTCTTGTTGGTTGAATTTCAAGCCCACTCTCATATCTGCTAGTGCTAGATGGTTTCCTCAAGAATAGATGAGGATCCTCTTTTTTTGTTTCCTACATGCTGCTGCCACCTTCCCCAAGCCAACTGCATCCTCTCTTTCCATCTCCCTTCGTTGGGTAAGAGTCATTACTTTACATGCTCCAAGCCCACAAGGAAGGCCTAACAAATGGCCCTTAACTTGGTAGTAGGTGCTCTTGAACTCATTCTTGCAGAAATTACAAGTCCAAAGCACATTCCCTACCCCAAACAGCTTTGCTCCAGGCCCTTGTTTCATTATTACATACTTCCACAAGGGGTATTTCTTCTCTTGGGCCTGCTGTCTTGCAAAATCAGAGTTATTTGCAGCATTAACAGCTGCACTAGCAGCATTAGAGACATATAAACTTGGAGTTGGAGGAGAAGGGGAGACACCAGCATGGACATTCTTCCCTTTTATTTTCCCTCTTCCAGTTGCCCTTGATGATTGAGCCATGATTTCTTGGCTATGTTGCACGAAACTCCTAAAATGGCCATGTACTGGTACTGGAAACCTGCAGAAACTTGGAAACTTCTCGGAAATTTTTAGAAAACCTCCAAGGGCCCATAAGTGGCTTGGGATCCATGGGAAGTCTTAAAAACTCTAAATCGTTTCTAAACCTACCTACAAATTAACCTATCATTCTTATTTTATTGTATGATAATGTGTTATTTAAAAAAAACTATATAAATAAATATATATACCGCATTTCCCTTGACATACCCATTTAGTTGGGGTCATGTTTCCAAGTGTTCCCGTTTCCGAAACTTGTACATGTTTCCACGTTTCATGCAACTTAGTTTCTTGGGAATGAGTGAATAAAACTGCTGCTGTTGGAAAACTTGGAAATCTGGTAGCTAAATCTGCCTTGGAATCACTTGAAATCCCTTCCAAACCTGCTATTACCCTTCACCTGCAAATGAAACCTGAGAGCTTAACATATGCTTGCAAAAGTGACAAATCAATGTCAAAGTCTGGGTTAAAAGGAGCCGCAGGTCACTTTCAAGGGGGACACGTCCTAGAATCGGGACACGTCTAGGGCACGTGTCTGACACATGTTTTGGATGTGCCCTATTTTAGGAAACATCCAAAACACGTGTTGGACACGTGTCCTAGCAAGTGACGTGTCCTACATGTGGGACATGGACATGGGGGCCTTGGGGGACATGTCTTGTTACTTAGCAACTCTTGTCGTGGGATCGACTCTCACTCTCACTCTCAATGTTCTGTTCCCACTGTGTAGTATCTACATCATATTCAAGGGCTGTAACAACTAATTGGTGAGAAGCTAATATTTTAATGTTATTATTTGAAGGCAGAGAAACAATTTCACTTCTTTTATATTTTGGATTTGCATCACCATTATTGCCAGAAAGAGATCTTTTGTGTGTCATGATATGCTTTTCCTTGTTGGCATCCTCCTTGGGACCACTGTGTTTTACATTGATTTCACATTGTAGGTCAGATTCAAAATCTGAGTTTGGAAAATTTATCTTCGACTTCAGCTTTTTAATTTTTACTTTCTTTGTGGGAGATGCAGTCATCTTGATTTGTTTTGAATCTGCTTGAGACTATCTTTTTTGCCTTCCCAATTGTTTTACAAAATTCCTAATTACATCTATATTTTTCATCCTCTTGTATATTTCCTCAATTTAGGAACTCACAACAGAATAGGTAGGGAGTTTGATTATGATGGTGGATGGTGGTTGGGTTTGACAGTTTAGAGAAGATGTCCACATTGATGGTGAATGAGAATAGGCATGACAGTTGAGTTCTATGGACGCATGGAAGAATGTGGTCACTAAGTGGGTGCGTGCAACAGACAGGACAACTCAGCTAATTGAGAAATTTAACCCATGAATTGGCAAAGAATTTGGCTCTGCTACCAAATGGAATAAACTGTTCCTGTTTATTACTGAATTGACAGAAGATATTTGAAAACATGTAATATAAGATTGAATAATTATTGATTGATTATTTCCATGAATGAAGGTGTTGGCTTGTATGTGCCTATGGTGACCCTTCATGTACAATTGTATCTTTATGATTGTCATTGTACCTTTTAGTAATTACATAATATTTATATTATAACCGAAGTTCTATGTTCCTATATTTATATATGTTATTTTATATCCATAACACGAGAGTCTTCTAGCATTTGGAAACCCTAGTACTAATTGGAATACTTGATGTGGAGAAGATAGAGAAAGACTATCGTGTTTTCTCTTGTACACTTGTGAGATGTAAGTGTAGGTGCCAAAGAGGACTTGCCAGTGTGTATGTTTGCTAGTTGTCGATCTTTAGTGGAGTGACCAGCTTTGGTTGGGAGTGATTCCTTGCTAGACTTTGGTGGCTAGGGTTTTCTATTTATGGTGGATGTCCTAGCTAGGGTTCTGAGAGCGTGATTTGTGCCAACATGTATTAAGCTGTGGGTATGTACTTGCAACTCCATCTTGTATATATGGAGAGTTCCTTGCTGTGCAAACTTTGTGTACTTGCAGATCTAATTTTCAGCTTATGTTCTCATGATGATTGAGTAATTTTTAGCATTGGTTATGCATGCTGATTTGACATAACATTGAGCAGATTTTGTTAAGTGATTTGACAAATACATAAGAAGCTAAGTGAGCAGATTTATGGCTGTAATAAATCTGCTGTAATAAGTATTTTCAGATCTTTTATATGCTTGGAAAGTGTGCTCTAAACGTTGTTCCATTGAAGTACATTTGTTCGGTATTTACTTCCTTGGGCTGCCTTGTATATTTGGTTGAAATGAAGTGAATTATATGCTGTTGTAATTTATATTTCAGATTCAGCCCTAAGGCTGAACGTTCACAAGAAATAGAACCGGGAAACCTCAAGGTTGAAGTGGAATTTCAGAATTTGCATCGATTGTAGTAAATTGAAATTCCAACAGATGGGTTATTCCCAATCTATGTAGGGTAGCTTTTATTGCCAGACTTTGGATTTGAAAGACTAGCATCCTTTGACTTTTCTATCCTTAGTGTCTCGTAGTTCTAAGTCCCCATCTTTGTTTAAGTCTGTCTAAATGGCAAGTCTTGGCCTATTTCTATTTTAAAGTTTCTTTGTGGCATTATCCATCTCTAATTTTTCTGAATGGGTTCAAGAGCATCCAATTGCAATTTGAATAACTTTGGTTCTGGGGATAGTTTGCAAAGCTCTCAGAAAGCATTTTTATCTATGGTTAGAAGATTTTGTGAACAATCTATTGACCTTCTATCTTTTCAAGATTGAATATTTCCATTTCATTAATATCCCTGATTCCCCACACATGGAAGCCTTTTTTGGACAATCGTTTTCTTGCACAAGTAGCAATGCAGCTCACTTGTCCTCTTGGGTTAGAGAAAGTCCATGTGGATTTGGGTGCTAGGTCCCATCCACTTCTTGCTCCTTGAAACTTTCATTTAAGTTCCGGAGAGATTACTTACCAAGCTTTCTAAATTCTTCAGAGAATAGTTGAACCAGCGAATATGAAGGATGTTGTGCCAACAATAGCATCACAAATCCCAAAAGGACTGTGGATGTCATATGTTAGGTGTCTCTAGCTTGTAGCTGATAAAGGTTTCCAGGGAGCTTCACCTTCAATCACTTTCACTTTCATTTAGCTGCCAAAACTATCTATCGTGTACAAATCTCAGTTATCCCAAGTCCTCCCCTTTCTCTAGCGAGGGAGATTGGGCTACTTGTTCTCAATGATGCAATTATGTTTCTCTTTTGTAATCCTCTCTTAAATAGCTTATGTTGCTTTTGTATTTATGTATTGAATGTAAATAAAAGAAAGTTTGTTTTGAATGTTACTGATTTTACATGAAAGATTTTGTACAGTTATATGAAAATTTCAGGAATCAGGCAATGTGGATACTTGAGTTTGTACAATGGCTATTTACATGTGTCCACCAATGCAGAGTCTTTTAAACACACACACAGCAATGTTTCTGTAGCTGTGGGTTTGCAAGCAAAGAGATTTCAACATGGTTTCCTTGTTTTGCAAATGTCTACAGATAGCAAGTAGCAACAAGTCGAACTGAAAGCTAGTTCAAACTTCAAAACACAACAATATTTCAGAGTCCGATATGATAGTTGGTTGACCTAAGATGATAAGTTCTGCGGTAGATGTAGGTTTATCTTATAAACTTGGAAGTCTTTTGTCAGTCACGCAGTTAGTCTCATTCATGGATTGACTTGAGCTAGTAAATTATAACCTTTTGGTAACGGGCTTATGAATAATGCATGCAACTTTTATACATTAATGGAAGTTCTCCATAAAAATAAAAAAATCAAGAGGGAATTCCTTATTCCTCATATACCTAGTAATAGTAATACTATTGAGTACAAAATAACATGCATATGATTTGTCAATGTAGGCAATCTACAATATCTTAACTAGACATATTTCACTTCTTTTTGGTTCATTTTCACTATATTGTATTTGTCATGGAGATCATTTTCCTTACTTTTGTCCAATCCTTGGTCTATGTGCAGGAAGAGGATGTGGACATTGTTATGCATCATGTCCTTGGAGTTTTAGAAAATTTCCAAATAAGGTATATTATAAATGGTTTTATTCAAAATATTATAAGGTCTATGATTGGTAATTTCGTCCAGTTGGATGGAGAAAGATTTGCTGAGGGGACAGATTCTTTGTAGCCTCCCCTGTAATTGACAGGGGGACAAATTCTAATCCTTTCAACTGACTAAGCTAGAGGTGGTTCTGTGTGGCAGTACTTTGAGATGCTTGTAGTCCAGTTGCTAGTTGTTTGTAAGGTCTTTATTGGTTTTTTGGTTTCTTAACAAATGAGGACAATATACACCATTTAGTTATTGATACAATATGAGTTTTGAAGCTAAAAAGAATTTGGGAAATATGTAAGGACCATAGATGAAATAATCTTTGCTTATAGTAGACCGGATAACTGCATTGGGGTTATTGAAACTCGACGTTTTGGGCCTCAGGCTGGGCCCATCATCAGGAGGGAAGATTTCTACGATTAATTACCCATAAGTGAATTCTTAAATAGAGGCTTTGATATATTTTATTACTTAATTTCTTATTTTTAAGTTGGGTCAGCTCTATTGTTCAAGGTATAAGGAAGCAAGACCTCCTTTTGGAGGACAACCCATTACCTTTGCTCATAAAAGGGGTAAAGGGACTTGATACATTATATGTATGATACATTTATTAGATATTTGATGTAATTTTGTATTGTGCATTCAGTTTTAGTTTTGAGTCTTGAGTGGAAATGGATAACTACCGGTATTGACAGTTAATGGTTGATGTATCATTTGGATCTTATACATCTTATATTTTAGTTGTCTTTTCATATTTATGTTGCGATGTGATTATTTGATGTTGTTAGTTTATAATTTTTAAAAATGACAAAAAAATTAAATATATTTTGTGTTTTTAAAGTTTATGGATTTTTCCCCTGATTTTCAGATGTCCCAAGGTCAAGACCCTTGCTGATGCCAATATTTGGAACATTGTTGTTAATGCATTGTTCTGGCATCTGATTGTTGTGCAACTTTGTTACAGGACAACGCAAAAAATTTCTACTGGTGAATTGGAATTAAGGCATGCACAATACAAATCATCAGTTTCAGATGCTCTAAGGCCCTTCATATTTGAAAACTCTGGTAGATTTGCTGATGAGCTGGAGGCATTTCTCATTTCAGGTTTAGACATTGCAGCTTATGATGAGTTTGCCTTTCAAGGAGGTATAACTGAAAATATTTCAGGTAACTCCTCGAGCAGGGAACTCTCCAATAGAGATGCATCTCTGCCGTATGCTTCATCTGAGGCTGCTCTGATTGTAAACACTGACAAATGCCAAGAACGTACACAGATTCAATGCTTTGATCTACTTGATGAAGATGTGGAATTTGGATTTGGTTGTTGAGTTCAATACAGAACAGAAGATTTAGTGAAAAGGACAGTCAATATGGTACTCTAGCTATGTAAGATGCATCTCAGGCTTACATGAAATAGTACTTTTGCTGTATAGAAGGTATGTCTTCTGTTTCAAGTACCAAGTTTTGTGAAAAAAGGGAAAACAATTGGTTGATAAATGGTAAAATCTTTTTGATTAAATGACGAAGATAAAAAAATGAGATATTTTTCCCGACAAAATTGTACGATCATCTCCTGTACAGAACACGGAAATGCCTCATGAAGTTTGTATTCCTGTATCACAAAATGTTCCTGTCAAAGTTTATGTATACGGTATACCACATCAAAGTAGATTAATCATTACTTCGATGGTTAACTCCAAGCCTCAAAGGCAACATTCAAACGACTTTATCTTCAACAATATGTACCAAACTCCGTTTCCCTCAACTCTATTTTCGTTTCAGTCAGTTGTCAACATCTTAAATTTCAACCTGTGGTTTACAAGTATTTGGTCATATTACTGACTAAATAAATGCAAGATGCAACATACAAAAGGAATAATGTATAGCTCAAATTCAGTTTGTTCATTTTGGTCTCAATGATCTTGATTTTATGCTATAGTTCTTACAAGCGGATGAAATACTAGCTTCATGCTGAAATCAAAGGATGATTCTTTCAAAACTTAGAGAGATGCAATGCTATAACATGTCTTGCATTCTCATTCATTGCTCAATGATCAGAAAGCTACTCCTCATCCCTCAGGCACTAATAGTATTATACAGTCAGGAACTATTTATCCATCGAAACACCTTACCCATTGTCAACTTAAAATATGGCGTGTAGTTCATTATAATTGTATTGGGTCCAAAAAATATGTGCTGCATGTAAGATTTAAGTGACTTGTTACGGCTGAATGCATTTATACTTTTGCAGATCATTAATCAATGATATTTTTATATTTTTGTTACATTGAGGCATGCCTTTGCATATTTGATTCAGGATGAATGGTGATGTTAACTCGCTAAAGCATTGCCTCAAGGGGTTCAAGTACCTTGATATCTTTGGCCGCCCCTTTCCAAGACGAAGCTTCCTCACATTTAAATCTGACTGTCCAGAATCCATAGGAGATGCCCCAGAGTTGTTTAAAGATGATTGAGTTTGTTGAAGAGCCAAAGTTGATATATGGACCAATGGTTTGGCATTGTGTCTTCTTGCAGTGTCTTATTTTCCCCATAATCTTCTGCCAAAGATAATGTTTTGAATCCCCATACATGAAGCAATGGCCTACCAGTTCAAGTATATGACTATATCTCCCTTTTTAGTCATAAATGTTCTTCCATTCAAGAACCGGCAATATTTTCAAATTATGTGCTGCAAGTTTATAATGAAAAGGAACTTCTTAAAGTGTATATTTTCGTCTTCAATGCTGACAAAGTCATGTGCTGAAAGGTGAAGTTTTTTTTACGATAATCGGTTCCAACTCGTCAATAAAAAGTTTTCTTTTTTTCTTTTTGCTTGTATAATACAGCAGATTTTTATGGATAAATATAAAATGTTCTCTTATAACACATATTATTGTGGGATTAAAAAATAAAACTCCATTTCAACTTTGTATGCTATGGAAAAGGAATTATTAGCTACTACCTCTAGTAGTGTGTCCTATAAAATAATTTAATTTGTTTCTGTGAAGAAAGATTATTGTTAATAGTACAGCTGTGAACCTGCTGTGAAAATTCAATAAATGAAGTTATACCCACTGCTATGTTAATCTTGCATGCCCCCCCCCCATGTTGTGTATCGTGTACCACTTCCTTCACTGTATGCTTTTGTTATTTTTACTTAGGTAATTAGGCCAAGTTTATGGTTATATAAACATATTCCATCAGTATCTCATTCTAACCATATACTGATTCTCCATTAGTATATAGAATTACACATCAAAACCTTATTACAGTAGTGGCTTGCACCCTTTCAACAACTTGCCTTGCACATATTCTCTCAGATACTTGGTGCATCAGAGACTGGATTCTAATAGTCCTATACTTGTCTCTACTCGCTTGACTGTTACCTACCTAAAGACCTTTAAAACTAGATTACTTCTACATAATGCATCATATTAGCCTCTCTTTCTAATCAAGGTGACAAGATTCTATTATGGAACTCTTTAATTCTGTTCACGTCCTACATGATCAAATGCGATATCCTGTATGTTCTCTTAATCCTGCTTGCTCAGATCTAATTTTCCTATAATAGTATGTGTTAGGGCTTAGTTAGTCAGCATTCAATGCAGATTTGGAAGTGAGGGTAGCCTCAGCCTTCTGCTGAGTTACCAAGGGAAGTGTAACTGGCATCCAGGCTTCACCTGATCACTGGATAGGTTGAATCTGCCATGTATGACAGATTTAGCTTGTAACAATGCTAAATTCAGAACTGAAGGATGTGATGCAAGACTGCTGATTCTTCCTCAAAATAAAATAAGCACTAAAAATCCTGACGTTTTCCTCTTAAGAGTGCATCCCCCATGTTGGTTCAAGGAACTGAAACACTTGAGCACAAAACCTGCTGGAGAACTCTCAAATGTGGTGCCCTTCTTTGCTGATTTTAGAGCTGACATAACTCTGAAAAGTGCTTCAAACACATGCTGATTTTATCAATATTGACAACTGTTAAGGCTTCTTGTCAATACATGAGTCTTAGCAGTGTTATATGTAATGTAGGGAAAGTGGTCGATACATATCCCTACAATCTCCCACTTGGCAATCACATTCATTGACATGTTTCAAAACTCCACTGAGTTTGTACACCAATTGAACTTCTCTACATTGATGGTCTTTGTCAATGCATCAACGGCATTCTCTCAAGTGTTGCACTTAATTAACAACACCTTACCATATATTCCACCATCTCCTAAATGAAATAGTACTGGACAATTATGTGCTTAGATAATACGTGATATGTAGGATTCCTTTCTAAAGCAATGGCTACATCTGCTGGTTCTTGATTCAGACCCAACATATTTGCATAATCCTTTCCGCTAGATTGCATTCTAACAAGCTTGAGTAGCTGCCACATACTCAGCATCAGCCCTGGTTAGGGCTAGCACTGAATATGTCTTGCTCATCCAACTCATTGCTCCTCTAAATATGTTAAATACATAGCCACTTGTAGATTGGAGGATATCTTTTATCTCTGCCCCAATTGCATCCACAGATCCATGCAGATCGACTTCTTACCCTATACACGTTCTCTGCCACTGCTGCTTACTATCACTCTTGGTAGCATAGTGCATAATCTATTGTGCCACACATGTATCTGAAAATTCTCTCGACTGCAGTCCAAAGCTTCTTACCTGGATTTTGTTGATGCCCAAAATGGTACTCAGGCAGATCGACTTCTTACCCTATACACGTTCTCTGCCACTGCTGCTTACTATCACTCTTGGTAGCATAGTGCATAATCTATTGTGCCACACGTATCTGAAAATTCTCTCGACTGCAGTCCAAAGCTTCTTACCTGGATTTTGTTGATGCCCAAAATGGTACTCAGGCATTCAGCATCTCAAACACGCTTAAGAGGCTGGTTAAGCAAAATTGGGAATGCCGCTCGGGCATTTATGTCCTCTTTATTACTTTAATACATAGATATTAGAGCTTTCCTCATGAAGAGTACTCGCACTTGGTTCTAGTCAAAGGGAAAATATTGGATTAGGATTCTACGGATATGATTCTAGTATATGAAATGCCCATACAAATCCCCTTCATTTGTATTTTGACTGCGCTGACATTTTCTATTTTTAATGTTTATGTTGGATTTAAAGAATATTCATTTTATTTTTCTCAGAAAATTGAAACAAAACAGCAATCTGGAGGTCTAAATACAGAAATATAAAGAATCTCTGTCCGTTAATAGTATCCTATAGCATTTTATGTTTATACCAAGTCACACGAACAAAATTGAAACTTAGAAAACAAAATCAATTTTTATTTTACTTTATTTTCGTAGAAAATAGAAGCAAGAGGAAAATGGAACAAAATGTACAAGTCAAACAGTATACACGAAAACAGAGGAAAAATGAGATTTATTTATTTATATAAAGCATATAAAATCAGATAGCAAGGTCTGAGTTAATGCAACGGTCAAAATACAAGAGGCCACAATCCCCAAACCGCAGTTTTACCCTAAAGAACCCTCGGCCTTGAAACCAAGGACGGTTGACTGGTCAGTTCTAACTTAACAAAGCATTTCCGAAACCGCACAATGATAGTGAGAAAGAGTGTCCCTATTAGGATACTGTTTGCTTTAGGTAGTGAACACGGATCCCACATGATTGAACATCATAACAGTGGCACTGAAAAGAATAATCTACAATTGTCGGCTGGCTAGAACAACAAATGGGGAAAACGATTACACTTGTCCACTGGAAAGGATAAGAGAAAATTTTAGGGGTGAAATTTAACCCATTGGCTATTTTTTGAGTTTTTTTTCTATAAAAAGATATGCCAATTTCCAATTTTTGTTTCAAAGTTGATTCGCCCAATTCCATGGAATAACATTTTTAATTCTAAAAATCGCCAAAATTGTCTAGAAACTATATAAAATCCTTAGAAATTTGAATCTTTTTACAAAACTATCGTCCAACATTTGATGGTTCAAAATTTGAGAATCAGTAAGATTTGCCAACGTTTCTACACTGCAAGAAAATTATGGAAGCTTTAAATTGTCCATGGTTCAAAGGATTGACTTTCATCCAATGTACAAGGGGAACTTCCTTTATCACTAACTAATATTCAGGCTTTGAGGATCAATACTATGATGAGATGGAGAATTAGAAATTGCAGCAGAGTTTGCGTATATATGTTTTTGAAGATGTCAATTGGGTCTACCCCAAGTGGTTGTGGGATGGAGTGTTATCCTCTTAACCCAGGTTCTATTCTTAAAGTGATATGTTGAGCTCATAATGAGTATATTGTTGTAATGACTCCGAGCTTTGTTATTGATTGGCCTTGTGCCATGAAGAATCTAGGGTTTACCTTGGGTACCAACCTCGAAATGAGGGGAAGTGCTTGTGAGTTTGCCTTGGGATATTTACTTTGAAAAAAAACATTTGTGATGATGTTTATTTTTCCTTGTGCTTTTATTAGAGAAAGATGTAGTTAAATAGTTAATGGACTATTTCTTTATTTTAATGAATACTTTAATAATAGAGTTTAGATGAATGAATGGGTCGTTAACATTACATAACATCTGATTTCATTTTGTTCAAAAGCGAAAGTTGAGATGGAATGAGACCAACATATTAACAAGAGCCACAAGGTGGCAATGTCCTTGACGTTCCCAATAGGTATTGCTATAAGATGAAATGACAAGAAGCTATTAGTAAAGAAAAGAGCCTTTTGCATAAGGCCACTAGCAATTGTCTAGCAACATCATTGAAGCGCTTCATCTTTCAAATGATAATACCTATTCTTTTGCATGGATGATTTTCTTTTAGGTTTTCCTTTCTATAGCTTTTGTGTTAGAGCAATACATGTTAGCAAAGTCGGGGACATTGCCAAATGTAATACAATAATAGCTATCAAAAACTCAAATTCACCTAAATCCTTAAGCCAAGTAAGATGATTTTAAATGCCATGTGATCTCTAAGTTTAAGGACTTGACAATAAGTGATAAATGTTAACAATCTAACTACAAAAGAATTTTATGGTTGTTAGTTGTGCATGAGTTATGTGTACATAATCATGTCTCTAATGTGCATAGATTATGTGTCTCACATATGTGCATGGGTGAAGTGTGTCTTTTTTTTTCTAGAAGAAAAATAGTCACTTGCTATTCATGAATTGAATCAAAGAAACTACATATATATCTTATCCCAAGGATAATGTCTTATAATATGTTTTACATTGTCCAAGTTTCAGATATCTGTTTTGTCTTATGTCCTTCCTATCTATGTTGCTAATATTAGTACATCTTGTATATATAATTACAGTGCTATACAAAAAAAACTAGCTTAACTTACAAACCGAAAATGATACTATCTATATATTACCGTAGAGGCAAAAAAAATCCATTTAGTAGAAGCGGATTCTGTACTCTTCTATTTGGTGGTGTTTTTTATAATATCAAATAATTGCCCATCCTTCTTCTAATGCTAGTCCTAGTTACGATGTTAAGATTCAATATGCAGATAGATAACATCAGTATTCAATTCAATTTCACAACAATAGCATATACAGGATCACTGAAAGAATAACAAGCACAGCATAAACATAAGAGACACAAATTTATCCTGGGAAACCCTCTAGGGGAAGAAAACCCAGCAAAACTTCCTCAATATAGATGATCAAAAGTACAAAGACAAAACCCTAAACAAGTGCTCCTTCTCCTTGCAGATATATCTCTCTCCATCCATTGCGAATTACACAAGTGTGTGTGTGTGTGAATGAATGGATAAATGAGAGAGCCTAGCTCTCTATTTATACATTCACTTTTACTTTAATTTTACAACTTGTCATGTCGGCCTCAACTAACTTTACCACTCAACTAATGATGACTGGGCCGACTCCTCTAGGGGACTTAAAAAACCCCATTACATTTGACTCTAGGGGATCTATTGCCCCGACTTACATGGGAGGATTTACCTCATGACTCTATGATGACCAAACATCCCAACGGAGGAATAAAACATCTCCGAATAAATAACAATAATAAAATACAATAGAATATTCTTCGAAGTTACAATATTTCAACACTCCCCCTTAACGAGAAGGGTATTCTTCTGACTACAGCAACATCAACTGAAGGAGCAAGGAGAGAGAGCATCATCAACAACATCAAGGTGATACATCTATAAATCATTGGAAGTTTTCTTTAGCATCATCATCAATTGGAATAGTTACTGGAACATCTTCAACATCTTCAGTACTGTAACATCATCTTCTACAACACCGAGTCTTCATCTTTGATCTTCATCTTCTGTAGCACTCGATCTCTCGCTCGTCTACAACAACATCATCTCGATCTTTCGATCAACAATATCAACATCTTCTTCTGCAGCAACATAACCTGCAACACACATGATCCAATTACGGGATGATCAATCCCTTTCACTTTAGGACATAAGTCCAAGGATGATGCAATCCTATCCTCTCGAAGACAGAGTCTCTGGATCCGTTCTGAACTAATGTCCAGGGATGATACAATCCCAACCTCACGAAGACAAAGTCTTCGGATCCCTTTTGAACTAATGTCCAGGGATGATACAATCCCAACCTCACGAAGACAAAGTCTCCAAATCCCTTTTGAACTAATGTTCTGGGATGATGCAATCCCAACCTCACGAAGACAAAGTCTCTGGATCCGTTCTGAACTAATGTTCATGGATGATGCAATCCCAACCACAGTGCCAGTCTTTTTTCATACTGGATGTGACCTAGATCAAATCTAGGATTTACCACCACATAGCCAGTCCTTTTTCATACTGAATGTGACCTAGATCAAATCTAGGATTTACCACAACAGAGCCAGTCCTTTTTCATACTGGATGTGACTTAGATTAAATCTAGGATTTACCAGCACAACATCACCATCATCACATTCTCGGAGACAAGAGTCTACGGATCCCTTTAGGCCATGTATCCAGGGATGATACAATCCCACTGCAACATCATCACCATCACATTCTCAGAGACAAGAGTCTACGGGTCCTTTTAGGTCATGTGTTCAGGGATGATACAATCCCACTGCAATATCATCATCATCGGCATCAACACTGCTCCCCCTTTCGAGGAAGGTCCTTTCAAACCACACCAAGCTTGTCACGGAAGTACTCAAACTTCACTCGAGACAGAGGCTTAGTCAACACATCACTAACTTGCTCATCAGTGCTCACATATTGGAGCTTTATAGCTCCCTTCTGTACCATATCTCGTATATAAAAATACCGAATTTAAATGTGCTTTGACTTGTCATGGAACACTGGGTTCTCCGTCATCTTTATACAACTCTGGTTGTCACATAGAATCACTGTGGTATCCAACTCCAGGTCAAATAGTCCTAACATCAACTTCCGAAGCCATATGGCCTCACAACTAGCAGAACAAGCTGCTATATACTCTGCTTCAGCTGTGTTGAGAGCAACATTGGACTGCTTCCTGCTAAATCATGAGATCATGGCGGATCCTAGACAATAACATCCACCTGAGGTGCTCTTCCTGTCTGAGACACTTCCAGCCCAATCTGCATTTGTATAACCATACAATTTTTAGTCATGATCTCCAACATAGTATAGACCAAAGTCTATCGTACCTTTCAGGTACCTCATCACATGCTATGCAGCTACTACATGAACACGTCTAGGCTTAACTAGATACTGACTCAGGGTGTTCAGAGCAAAGCATATATATGGCCTGGTATTCGTCAAATACATCAACAAACCAATCATTTATCTGTAAACTGTAGAAACCATTGTCCATCATCTCAGATCTCTACTTCACATTTTCCTTGGCTAAGGAAAAATCTCATATGATCTCAGCCACATATCTAATCACAAGAATCATGCCAAGATTCTTTAATTTTGAGATCTACTCCCTCTGAAGTGGAGTTTTCTACATCTGAGTATTGTCCTCCCTCTGTGACTGAACATCATTCACACTTTGCATTGAGTGATCTTTTGCATATCTATCTGTGCCATCTCTCGTCAGATGGGTCTACTGATATGAGCCTTAAGATCACTCGAACTCTATGATGAGTTCCTTCTTGCATCCATCTGAGAGAAGCATGTCATCTGTATATAGAAACCATCTTCAACCTTGTAACAAAGGTTGAAATCCGCATCACCCGTGGTGATCATCAAGCTTGTCAAATGACTATCGATCCTGGGTACCTGTTGAACCCGTACAAAGCCTTCTTCAATCATGTGATTCTCTTTCAGATCTTGGGAGTTTGCTCGATATGCACTTCTTCTTCAATTACACCATTCAAGAGAACGGTCTTGTCATCCATGGGTGTAATCTATCTCTGGAAGTGTGTCTAGCCATTGGAGCAAACATCTTATCACGATCCTCTCCCTCTTTCTAAGAGAATCCTATAGCCACGAGCCTTGCTTTGTACTTCTATAGTATGTTTGATTTGTAAGTCTTCTTGTTGAACAGTCATCACTTGTTCTTCAGAACAAGTGTATAGTATGTTTGATTTGTAAGTCTTCTTGTTGAACAGTCATCACTTGTTCTTCAGAACAAGTGATGACTGTTCAACAAGAAGACTCATCACTTGTTCTTCAGAACAAGTGTACTTGTTCTTCAGAACAAGTACACTTGTTCTGAAGAACAAGTGATGACTGTTCAACAAGAAGACTTACAAATCAAACATATTATAGAAGTACAAAGCAAGGCTCGTGGCTATAGGATTCTCTTAGAAAGAGGGAGAGGATCGTGATAAGATGTTTGCTCCAATGGCTAGACACACTTCCAGAGATAGATTACACCCATGTACTTGTTCTTCAGAACAAGTGTTCATCATCCTTCTTTTGTAGATCATAGCACACGATCTTTCCTACAAATCAAATTCAATGGCATGATTAGTAACACTTCATAATTATCAAATCATGCTGACATTTCAATGATAACCTATTATGCATATTGATATGATTCACATAGTTATGCAACTATCTTTACCAATACTTTGGCACAACACTATTCCATATCTTGTATGCATACAGTGGCTATCTAGATGCCTTCCATCTCTACCAAAACACACTATCAAGAGCATGCACAGCTCCCAGCATGTTAGCAAAGAGGTTTCATTCTAGACAAGCAACATTGGAATGTTTGTTTAACTTACCCATCATATGCATATTAGTAGTATATTGTTCAATGCTATATGAATGCTTACACTATGCATGATATATTTCCTGATTCTAGGAATACAAATATGCATACAACTACTACGAGCAATATCATTAACTATTCAGAGATTCAAGAATGAATTCAAATAACAACTCAAATACTTATCTTTTATGTTTGTGTGGTTGCCTCCCTCTTTACCTCTATTTTCCCTTTATGATAGCATCATGATTATATGTCTTTGAACTTCTATCCATCCTCGTAAGTAGAGCTTCTATGTGATCAAAGACTATGTATGAATCTTTGTCTTCGTGTCATCATGGTCATATATTCTTCATCTAGAACTTGATTTGTCTTTCTTCATGTACCTTTCATGTTAGCAGACAACATCATCATCATACAACACCACAAGTGCATTAGTACAATCATAAGTGTCATAACCCTAATCAATGAATGTCTTCTATCATTCACATGCATTCATACTTTTACTAAGGTGATCAGACAAGTCTAAAATTAATCATGATTGTACTAACCTCAATAATATGAAGACAAACATATCATTAACTTAATCATCAGATAAATGAAACATATTTCAAAACATACATGCATCTCCTCAAGTCACACCTGTTGAGATTGCTTGTAGTCTTCTCTATAAGGGTAAAACCTTAATCGTCCAAGGTAGATAACTTGTAACCATCTTATATAGATTCATGGTGCTAGGATGATAGAATACCAATGCCATTTAAACCTCCTTGATTGCTGCCCTATGAGTCTCCCAACTTTGTTAGGGTTTCTTCTTATTTGGAAACCCTAATTTTCAATCTCCTTCCTCCCACAACATTTTGATGGAAGATTAATGTCTATGATGAATGGATTCCAAATCCATTTTCAAAGTTTCCAATGTTGCATTAGGTGTCTCCAACATTGTATCAGGTCATGCCATACCTAAAACACTGAAAACCCTAAGTGAGAGCTTCTTCCTTCTCTTCTTTGATTTCCTCCGTTGAGCTATTTCATATGTGCTTTATTGTTTATAGTGTATCTATGAAATTTCAGATCCTCAAGGTCTGAAACTTCGACTTGTGGTAGCCTGACCTGTCATCTTTCCAACCCCGCATATTTGAGCTTCGTTGGATTCTCCATGAGAAAGATATGTTAAGTTTCCCAACATGACCTGTTTATGGGATGAAACAACATAGCGAACTTATACGGCATGCCACGTGTCACTACTTCAACTTTGGTCTTTGATACTCAGACCTGTGAAACTACAGTCCATGCTCTAACTGTCACTTTTTACGGAATTCCATTTGGAGCTTCCTAGCCCGAGATATGACCTTTTTCCCTAGGTCACTTGTTTAAGGGATGAAACAACATAGCGAACTTGTACGGCGTGCCACTTGTCACTGTTTCAACTTCAGCCTCTAATACTCGGACTAGTGAAACTACAGTCCGTTCCCTAACATCCACTTTTTACGGAATTCCATTTGGAGCTTCCTAGTCCGAGATATGACCTTTTTGCCTAGGTCACATGTTTAGGGTTGCATTCTGGAAGAGGCAGAAACCCTAACTTGTACGGATCATATCTCGCAAAGTACAACGAATCTGAGGCTAAAAGTCGGACACAAGGTACAAGAACATGTCATCTTCGGCCTGTCCAAGTTTCAGATCCTGAACCTTTGCCAAAAGTGATTTATAGCGAAAATTCCACGATGACTAGGTTTTGCTATACAAAGCCCCAGCTTTCAAATTGTCGCAAGTGAAACAAGTATCGTAAATGCCAGACATTTCCTTCCTTCAGTCTAGCTCTGATACCATGTTAAGATTCAATATGCTAAGATAGATAACATCAATGTTCAATTCAATTTCGCAACAATAGCATATACAGGATCACTGAAAGAATAACAAGCACAACATAAACACAAGAGACACAAATTTATCTTGGGAAACCCTCTAGGGGAAGAAAACCCAGCAAAACTTCCTCAATATAGATGATCAAAAGTACAAAGGCAAAACCCCAAACAATTGCTCCTTCTCCTTGTAGATCTCTCTCTCTCTCTCTCTCTCTCTCTCCATTGCGAATTACACAAGTGTGTGTGTGTGTGAATGAATGAATAAATGAGAGAGCCCAGCTCTCTATTTATCCACTCACTTCTACTTTAATTTTACAACTTGACATGTCGGCCTCAACTAACTTTACCACTCAGTTAATGCTAACCGGGACAACTCCTCCAGGGGACTTAAAAACCCCCATTACATTAGACTCTAGGGGATCTATTGCCCCGACTTACATGGGAGGATTTACCTCATGACTTTATGATGACCAAACATCCCGACGGAGGAATAAAACATCTCCGAATAAATTACAATAATAAAATACAATAGAATATTCTTCGAAGTTACAATATTTCAGCATTCGATAGTGCATCTACTTTCTGATTGTAAGCTATGGCTATATGATGACATTTAATATCCTCAAAATAAAGAAGAGAGTTATGCACGTCTTGTTTTGAGGTAGTTAGAGAAGGAACTTGTAAGTGATGAGCACCTAGAACCCAATTTATGATCGCAGATGAATCTCCATAAATCTGGATCCTAACCATCGATTTCTATGTAGCCAACTGTAAGATACCCCAAAGAGCGATGAGCCCAGCTCGAGTGTTACTGCCCATGCCTACGCTAATGCTCATCTCCAAGCTATGTTCTTGTCCACAAATGATGTAGCATCTCGCACCACACTTGTTGTTTTGGGCATCCTCATCAAAGAATCCGTCCGAGGTTGTGAAAGAGATAACAGGGGCACTGCTCATGATCTGTCTGATAACTGAATTGCTGCTAGTAAAATCAGATAGAATGTGAAACGAAAGCACCAACCCCTGCCACCGTGAAATATTTTCTATCAAATAAGATAGTCTTACGGGTTCTCCAAATTCCCCACAGGAATAACAGAGGAAAGTGAATTTGGTGAGGATTCTTCTTGTGCCATAGACGTAGACAATTGTTAAGGGAACCCGCATTCCAATCCCCCAATATCCCATAGCGAGAAGTAAGAACATCCCATACCTGTAGTGTAAAGTGGCATTGTGTAAATAAATGGTCCACTAACTCTTCTGATATGTAACAAAGATGGCAGCAAGTAGGATCGATGCCCCCTTGTGTCGAAATACCTCCCCTGTGATGATTTGATGCTGTAAGGCTGGCCAAGTGAAGACCTTGATCTTTACCAGCACATTCCAGCTCCAAATACATTTAAACCACCATTTGTTTTGACCATTGTGTGAAGTCATAGCGATTGACTCATATGCCAAATTGGTGGTGACGTTCCTGTCACTACTACCAAAGGACCAATATAATTGATCCATTTCATTCCTTAGGTAGATGCCGACATGGGAAATCTCTACAACATATGAGTCCCATTCCAATCCTATCACGCCAGTTAAATTTAGATCCCTTGCACTTTGCCAATATATATATTTAGGAGTTCCTTCTACACTGCATCGAGCGTGGTTCAGGAAATGAATCCCTTTTTGGTGAACTGCTTGAATAGTAGTAATTGAAAGTGTCGTATAATTGAGATAATTGCTTTATGCAATTTCCCATCTAAGAATAAGACACCTACTCTTACATGTATACATCTGTTGTTCCTTGCATATGTATTGAGATAATTAAAAATAATTAAAATGTCTATACATTTATCAGACATGAATGTTTTATGATTAAAATAATACATTATTGGTCATAAATGAAAAACAAATTTGAAGTAATTATAAAACTTCACACATGTTTTATGATTAAAATAATATATTATTAGTCATAAATGAAAAACAAATTTGAATTAATTATAAAAATTCATAAAAGAAGGGAATACATTTGAACTTAGCTTAAACATCAATTTATTCAATTTCTTAAAGCAAAGACAACAAAGTTTAATAACTAGTCTTGTAACCTTGGATATTAATTAGAGAAAACCATGATTGCAAACAAATTTTAATACTTCATATCCTCAACCAAATTGGAAAAATGAAGTGACAATTCAATGTCTTATCTCAACCAACAAAGCTCTAAACTATCCAAAGAAGTAATGCCATCAAACTTCACAACTAACAAATTTAAGGCACTGCCCAAAAAGTATCAATAACCAAAAGTCATCTTAATCATCAATCTCAATCCATAGTAGAGCCAAGCTAGGCTTAAATTCCTCAATTTCTTAGCATAATAAAATGAAAGAACAATTCATGAATTGCAAGTAATAACCACCACTGCAAGTAATAAACAACCCTATACCCAATGAAAATTGCCAAGAACGGTCATGATCATTCGATTTGATCAAACAAGTGGGTTTGATAAATCATTCAGTCAACCATTCAATTTTATGCAATGTAGAATTTGAGACTCAATTAATTGACAATCAATATAACTCATAATATGATGTAGCCAATAAACTTTAATTCATTCACGAGATCTAAAAACCATGCAAACAAGAGAGTGGAAAAGTAACAATTTTTTATTCCTTCTCCATCTTAACTACTACAATGAAGGTTCAACCTCTTATAACTGATATTTGAGATTTCGAAAATTGCTAATTTTAGAAATTGTGGTTCCTACTTAACCCAAATCCAACTTTGAACATATTTTCAAAGGGAACTCTGCCAACAAAGTAACGAAGTAGAGCATCATGCCATCCATAAGGCTCCTAGTTATCCCAATGCTAAACTTTGATCATATTTTAAAATGGAACTCTACCAACAATGTGATCCATAATACCATATTTATTTTGGATTTCACAAGCAACATTGGATTTTCAAGGCCAATAAAGTAAGATTATGATGAATGTTGTTACCTCATTGTATACCCCTAGTACAAATTCTTGGCCTACATCAACACTGTGATTTTCTCTCCATCTCACTTGCAAAGTGGAAGGAGTACAGAGGATTAAAGACTAATTTCCCAAGGGGTGAGAAGATTCCTACTTAGGGTTAATCTAGAGAGGACATTTCAAGTAATTTCTAAAAATACACATATCAGATTGAGATTCTATGTTGAAGCATGTGTAGATTCTATTGTACATACCCCACTCCACTACTCCCATTTTGACCTCTTGGGAACGTGGTTTATAAAACAATGTTGTAAAAGATAGGGAAAAAATACTCATGATAGTACGATAGCTCATAAACTCAATCAACATCTTCTACATGATACCACCCAAGCCAATGAGGTTGTAGATAGACCAATAAGTCTGGTTTGATTCTTGAGCTTTGTCATAAGGTCAAATCCCAAAGGGTATATGTGGGTGCACCCTCACAAGAAAGGCCTCATAAATTTGGGATTGGCAAGTATTCTTTGATGCCCAAATTATATCACAAAGTTGAAACTCCAAGGGACTAGGTGGGAGGCATCCCCATAAAGAAGGTCATGCGTGCCAAATGTGGGATTAATAAGTTTTGGTTAACACTCAAGCTATATCATAGGTCGAAAGCTTGAGTGCAACATGGTAAGTGCATCCCTATAAGGAAGGTCTAATATGCCAAATCTAGGTTTCATAAGTTAAATTTGAGGCTCAAGCTATATTAGAAGGTCAAAACCCCAAAGGAGTTTGATAAGTGCATTCCCAGATTCCAAATATGGGATTGGTAAGTTTGGATTGATGCTCAAATCATGTCATAAGGTCGAAACTTGTGGGAGTAAGGTTTCATATGTCAAATGCATGATCAATAAGTCTAATTTGATGCTTGAACTATGTTAGAAGGTTGAAACCTAGAGAGGAAGATCTCATATGCTAAATTCAAGATTGATAAGTTTGATTTGATGCTTGAATCATGTCACAAGGTCAAAAGGCCAAAAGTGGAGTAGTTTGGGTTCATCCTCAAAAGGAAGTCTCTTGTTGGAAATTTGGATTTGGCAAGCTTTCTTTGACAAAGTTATGTCACAAAGTTGAAACCCAAGGGAGTAGGCTAAGTGCATCCTTGCAAGGAAGGTTTTATATGCCCAAGTTATATTACAAAATCGAAGCCCCAAGGGAGTAGGGTAAATGCATTCCCACAAGGAAGTTCTCATATGATAAATCTAGAATTGGTAAGTCCAATTTGACACTCGAGAAACACTAAGGGAGTACATCTCCATAGGAAGGTTTGATATACCAAATATAGGATTTACATGTTCTATTTGATGCTTAGTTATATAGTCTAAACCTTGAGGTAGTATGCTAAATGCATCCTTGCAAGGAAGAAAGGTCTCATATGTTGAATTTGGGATCGTTAAGTTTATTTTGACCCTTGAGTTATATCACAAGGTTGAAACCCTAAGGGAGTAGGGTAGATGCATTCCCAAAAGGAGGCTTTAAGAGTAATAATGTGGGGGGATTTTGACGTGTCGTGGATAACGATATGGAAGTTATTTCATTGATTTCAATCCCACCCCTTCACCTCTTTAATCATCACAAGATGCAATGGGTGCTAAGAGGACTATTCAAACTCATGAAAAAGTTGGCATTAATGAATGATGATCATGGCAATGGTCATAGTAAACAACTGCGATATTGAATATTCCACAGAAATAATCTCAAAATTATATATCACAAGGTCTTATATGCCAATATATCTAAGATTGGTAAGATTGACCTCAAAATCCAAACTATCTCACAAGTTAAAATTTGACAAAACTAACCCTCAAACAATACATCCAACATTAATTATGATATATTTTGAAGTATATACCATTAGATGTGGAAATATATTTTGAAATATATACAATTACTTTGGATGAGCTATGGTGCAGGCTCAAATACAATACCTGAGTTGTTAGCACTTTGGGGCCTTCTTCATTTTGCAACTAATAGAGTTTTTTTTGGCCCTCCAGGTCTTGGGTGACTCAAGGGTTATTATGGAGAGGGAAACTGGTAATGCTTCACTACAGGTTATTGTATTGGCGCGATGGTGTACAAGGATACAATTGCTTCAAGCATCTTTTTCAGTGTTAACTTTTAAGCATGTCTTTTGTGAACTTAATACTGTGGCTGATAGACTCTCAAAAAGAGCAACAGGTTATGTTGAAGGTCTGTTGCACTTTGAAGAATTTCAAGACTTTTCCCTGGTTTATAAGGGCTCTTACTATGCTTATTAGGAGCTCTATAGAGAATGTCTTGTGTTGCATCTCAACTTTTGTAGGTAGACTATCATCTTTATGTTAGTAAGTCTTTTGAGTTTGATGGTTGGTTTCTTTCAGAAGTTTAGACAGTTCTAGTGTTTTTGGTGATAGAGTAATGAAGGGTGGGTCTTTCTGTAATTTTGTTTTTTGGAAGCTTAGTTGTGGGGTTGAACAAAGCTTATATGGCAATTTGATATAAAGGGACATTATAACTTTGATTCTATATGAATAACAAGTTATAGGGTTTTTTCTTTTGAAAAAAATTATATGTGGAATGCCTATTATATGTGGAATGCCTTAGATGTGAAGGTGCATATCTAAAATGGTGTGTGTGTGTGTATATATACTACCATGTGGTTGTTATTTGTTGTCAAAACCCAATAAAATGGGATAAGTGTAATCTCAAGATGTATCTTCAATATATTTATGTTCAAATAAGTGATTATTGTTGAAGTCATCTAAAAATTAGACGATTTTGATTTTTCTGGCTATTATTGATGGAATCCAATGATCTAATCTTTGGCTAGATCATAACTTTTCATTGTGCAAAGTTCAATGCTCTCAAACTCCCTGTTCCACTGTAATTGTGCAATCTCATCACCTTATATATATGATTCCAATCATTTCAACTGAATTTTGGGGAAACATGGTTGGAAAATGAACCCAAAAAGATATCCAAATTGTTTAATCTTTAGACGACTCAACGATCATTTCCCATCAAAATTCAATTAAAAAGGATTAGTACACATGTGCAAGAAAAATCTAACATGCAACATAGGTTGCCTTCCCCACCAGTGATTAAATTTGAAGGGTGGGTCTTAATTTCAATTTAAAGGGCATACATTCTTCCAACCCTTCAAAGATAAAGGGCGATATTAATAATGGTACTTCAATCGACAAGTATAAATTAATTAAACACTTCAAACAAAAATGCAAAAAACAAATATTGCCCTTCCAAATGTTTACAACCTTAAACAATTGATCACTCACTACAAGAAAAAAAGGATTAATTTTCAATAAAACCTAAGAAATAAACAAAATTTTCTTTGAAATTACTAGTGTTTACATAAACGAGTACATTCCAACAAAAATAATAAGAAAACATATTTTTCTCCAATTCATTTGATATTCTTCAAAAGTATTTGAACTTACATATATGAAAACATCAATCTATTTACCCAATGGAAGATGCTTTGTAGTTTTCATTTGTTTCCATACATCATAAATACCATTCCATTTACCTCATTTAGAGCATGAGGTGCACTAAGTGAGAGAAGCATTAACATATCCGATGTCTCCAATGAAAGTCTTGATCTATCATCATTTTCACCCTATTTAGTATTGAAAATCCTCTTTCACACATTGTTGTACTCGCTGTAATAACAAGGATAGCTTGCCATAATCGCATCAAGCAAGGAAAGACTTCGAACCATTTAGCTTCATCTCCACATAGATCACATACTTCGAACATATGTTTTTAAGTGTATGATTTATAAATAGTACAAATAAATTCATCCATTTTATCCAAACATTGAGTAGTAGCCACAATAGGTGAGTCCCCAACATTAAACCTTTCACATAAGCATTTCAACCATCTTTTTGTTTGAGGGTCTCTATCATCCATTTAATAATAATGTCGAGGACTGAAAAACTTAGCAGCATTAAATATAGATAGATATGTGAATCTCCTATATAGAGATTCAATCACTTTCATCACAAAACATTTTCCTAAAAGAATGCAATCATTGAGTGTCCGTGATCTTTGTATCTTTGGAAAACTTTCAAACCTCAATGGATATAAATGTACCATACCTGTGCTATCTACAAACTCAAGAATCCCTCATTGTGCTCTAATTAAAAAAGAGGATATGTGCATTGCACATGCCCCAAATATGCCTCTCAAAAACCATTTATGGAGCATGTTAATAGTAACATCTAAAGTAGTGCCAATAGAGGTAATATTAACATGATCATCTTGGAACTTTTGATTCAACTTATTTAATTTGATGACCACGTTTTCAAGCAAATGTATGCAAAATTGCACTTGAAATATTGTTGCCAACTCATACATATTTTTCTCCCCTAACTTCCAATCTTTTAACAAAGCGGCCATGACCTTTGCTCTAGAGAGCCACCTAATTTGATGAATTTGTAAAACCTCTAACTTAGTGATTTGAAATGATTCCATTAGCTCTTTCAATTCTCCATGTATTTTAATAAATTTCCTAGGCCATGAATAAACTTTGTTTGCAAATTTATCATTATACGAAACATCATTTCTTGTTAATGCTTCTCTATGAGCTACGTAATGTATATATAATAAATGGGGAGCATCTCGATGTATATTAGAAGATAAACCTTCACAACTACCCCTCATGGCAAATGCCCCATCAAAGCTATATCTAACTAACTTCATCAAAGATAGATCCATCTATGTTAGAAGAGTACTCACTACGTCATACATAGACTGAGTTGTTCTATCTTTTATTTGAAGCAAGTATATGAATTTTGTTACACATTGTTCTCTTCGTTCATTTGTCAAATATGTAATATAAATAATTAAATTGTGCTCCATAGTTCGATCATGCTTTAATCAACTAAAATTGAGTAAAATGGGCTATGAAAAATCTCATCTTTTAGTAGAGTATTCATCTCTTAAAGGCATGTGTTGAGTGCACTTATACCAATTCAAGTCACAAATGGTGTTGGGAGATGGTAAGTTCCCAGTTATGCCATTAAATTCTCATGGATTCCTCCTAGATTTCTATTGCTTACATTTTTCACAATAATCAAAGTAGGTCTTAATATTTCATTATTTTGGGATGGGATAGGTCATTCTAAAAGAAATTTGAATGAAAAAAATGGATTCCTATTCGTGAATCTGGATTGTCCAAGGGTTCCTAAATTGAAATTAATATTAATAAATAATTTAAAAAATTGACTTTCCTAAATGTTATTATAAATTATTCCCTTGATTGGACTAACAAAAATAAAATTTTAATTTTTTTAAAGTGTAATTACGTCGAAGACGTTTCTTTTGTTGAAATATGGTTTCATAACATTGTTTGAGATTCCTCGCTTATCCGGCCAATGGAAAAGTGTCGTGTGTCTGTACTTTCGCCCACCATTCCTCATCTACCTGCCAATAAAAGACTACCATCTGTGATGTTGTCCTTCCGTTGTTCAACTGTCATTCCGCCGTCAACTGTCCTCCTGTCGTTCAGCTTTATTGCCTGTAGGAGAATAGTAAGATTTATGTAGGTTAATTTCACTGTTCTCTTGACTGCTAGACTCGAACTGTCGCCCGATCGGTAAGAAAATGGACCTTGGATTTGTCTTCAATCTTTGTTCTCCACCTCACTAGTGGGGGTTTGACTCTAGCCAACTCAGAGGTATGTTTTTTATCAAACATATTGATTCCGAAAAACACTCGTTCCAGACATTCACGTAGCAAACAGTTTTCTTCATCACAGATTTTTCACTGAATGGAATACCATATAAGTGTTTTCTGCTAAATATTTCATGAAAATGCATTTTCTTTTATTAATTTCGATGATGCTATTTAAAAACATAGCCCATGCAGTCTGAAAGAGAACCCATTCTCAATTATTAAAAGACAACAAAATAAACAATTTTGAATGAAAAAAAAACTTCCGCGTTTTTTAGCTTTAGCCAAGAGTATTTCCGCATTTAGCTTTTGCCAATTATTTCTTTAAAATAATAACAAATACAATTAGTTTCATGTGAATTTTGGAATTATTTTAATTGTTTATCTTATTTAAAATAATATATATATATTTAAATAAAAAATTATTATTCAATGTTAATTAAAAAATATAATTATTTAATTAAAAATGTTTTTTTTTATTAATCATGATATATGTTTTTAAATTATTAAACATATATTAATATATTGAATAAAAACTACACATTTTATATTAAATCTCTTTAAAATTTTTAAATGATATTCTCCTTTATTCTTGTCAAATGAAAAATGAATTATTATAAAATTGACCTTATGATATGTGAACATTTACAATAAAATTAAGGGCGATCAATATTCATTCTGCTGCAGGCCATTTAATGCAGCGGCAGCAGGTCGGTTGACCGTTGGATCTCAACCAGGTTGAGATCCAATGGTCAATCGGCTCTGGTTGAGATCCAACAGTCAACCGGCCTACTGCCACTGCATTAAATGGCCTGCAGCAGAATGGATATTGATCGCCAAAATTAAGTTATAGTATTTATGATATGTGAACATTTACAATAAAATTAAGTTGTAGTATTTAATATTTTATGTATCATTTATGTTAACATATTTATTTTTAAACATGTTAGTACAATTTGATATCTAGTATATATTTATTTAACTTTGAAATATATACAAGTATTATTTATTTTAATTTTGATATATGTACATATAAGTATTATTTATTTTAATTTTGAAATATGTACATACAAGTATTATTTATTTTAATTTAGAAACATGTACACTTGTTATCAATTTTTTAAAATTTTTATAGAGATATTTTTGAATTTTTTTTTTTATATTTCAGGTTAATTATATTTTAATTCAATAAATTTCAATTAAAATAAGCCATATAGAAAGCTAATTGGAAAAATATAAATAAAAGCTTTATACATGAAACTCAAAACATTCAATTACAAAATTTCTACTTTAATATAAACATTTCATTTATTCTTTTTTGAAAGCATGGTTCTCTTTTTGAAAAGAAATAGTCCAATGTGTCTATAATTGAACAATAACCAGCATAGATCCATCTTAAACCATAATCTACCATGGATCCAATTTCTTGAGGTGTATTCTTTTTTTAATTTAAATTCAAGAAATTTGATTTCTCTTTTGTTAGGTAGGAACGTTACAACATCTCCCCCATACTAGGTTCTAGAGCACCTCGCTCCTCTCGGTGCAATAATGTATAACTTACAAACGTAACTTATAGACAAGCACTTGTAGGTCCAATGGAACTAAATGGAACCCAACATAATGGAACTAACTGATAGAAATCATTATGCTACCATTGTAATTCCATAAAGAACGAAAGTAAATGAAATTGCGACCTCAAAATGAAAGTTATCACTTCATGCAAAAACAAGAAATTTTGAAGAATCCAAAAATTAGAAGAGTGAGAATTACACTTTATTTCATATGAATAAAGAGCCGTGAAGGTATCCTAAGAAAAGGGGAAAATAGACCCCCAACCAGTAATAGAAGACCACATCAAACCCTACCACTAAAAAACCCTAACTCAAACCCTACTAACCTTTTGCTCTACACCTGCTAGCGGTTAGAATCAACTTTAAAAAATAGATTTTAAATAGAAGACTTCTCAGAGTGGTCTATCAAACTAACACAATATAAGTGCATGCTAGTTTCAGGCCTTAAGAAGCTCAAAAATCCGGTACCCTACATACAATTATAGAAAATGATGCAAAACAATATCATGCAAATAGATATCACAGACAAAAAAATGAGTAATGAATGTCATATTGGACTTAGAGTAGGGATCGTATTGCAGGTGAAGGTTGGCAATTGTGTGCTGCAAAGATAACCTCAAGCCTTAGTTGGGACCTCATTGTGTGAATCTAAATTTCTCAATTTATATAACTAGTTCATCACTCAAAGATTCCACTCTAATGGTTCATCAAACTTACTCAAAGCGCCGAGGATTTTGTTCCTTATTTGAATTTTTTGTTAGGGGTGAAATTTACCTATTTATTTTCAACTTTGTGGCTTGGGTGTGTGTATCGATTACTTATTCCTACTTTGATATTTGTTTTTCCCACTTGCAAATTATTTATACCCTCTTTGATTCTTGATACCCTTAGCCTTGAAAAAAAAAGCTTTAGGGTCATGGCACCCCCCAAAAGCAAGCATTTTGTGGAATGGGGAGAGGAATATGTATCAAATGACTGTGGTAGTAGAGTGGTTCAAACGACTTTTCATTTTCTGAGAGATACAACTTACTAGGCAACAATGCAACCATCTAAATGACTTCGAGTATATGTATTTATGTAGAAATGATCATTGTAATTTGATGCGTTCGAGAGATTGAGCTTGTACACAATTTCATGATGATGTAGCATGATCATTTATTAAGAATTCATATTGTCTTTGTAGCATATGTGAATTGTTGCAAAAATAGATAGAGGAATCCACCATTTGAATAATATATTTCAAAATTGAGAATTCTTGTACATTGTTGTAAACTCTTGTGTTTTTTTTTTTGTTGCAATGCCCTTTGACTTGTTGGGCCATCCTTTGGTAAGAGAAACCACAACCTAGGAGCATCTAAGCCGTCAAAATCACCCGAAGATTGCACCCGGCCTAGGCTGCACCAACCCTTAGCATGGTTGGATTTAGATGTTGCCTCCCAGGCGCAGCGGGTTTTTGATCTCGGGCCACCTTGCAGAATGAAACCCGTCTTGACCGCTTGCTCTACCGGAACTTGACGTAAACTCTTGTGTTTTGATTGGTGGTGTTGCGTGTGAATATTTTTGGAATAAGCCAATATTGCAATTTTTTTTCAAAGAGAAAGCAATCCATATACAAGAAATCAGTAGCACGTATCAGGTTGCAGGAGGGAATGGGGAAAACAAATAGGAGATTATTTCTATGGTTGTTATTGTTGTCATGCTCTTCCCTTTCAATGGTGGCGTTGTTGGTGGCATTTAGCTACTATTGGTGTGAAACGAAGTCAATAAGAGGTTTGATAATGAAAGTATATTCCACTACTTTATTTGACTTTGGGATTTGATCTATGTGCGCGAAGTTTATGCTAAGTGTTCATTTTTCTTAAGACTTTAAACAAACAAGGGAGGTGCTTTCTACAACTTGGGTGTGGTAGGGTGATCTATCAATTCTTTCTTTTGTGTCTTCGTGTATAGTTGTGCATTGTATAGAAAATATTTGTGTGTAATGCTACATTGGTTGATTTGAATATTATAATCAACTCTTGTGTTTGCGGGTAATGACCATGCATTGGATTCCTTGAATATGTATATTGAATAACTCTTGTGTTATCGTGTAATGGGGCATTCAATATGGACATAAGTAGAGATCCATATAAACCATGATAAAGGATTATGTATTGGTACATTGATGCATTGAAAATATCCACTAGCACAAACACTTGAGTCAGGTATGCACCTTCAAGGTTGCAAAGCTATGTCAAAGTCCATATAACAAATTAGGACAACTTCTCAAGCTAAAATAATGGTCCACTTATTAAATATTGGAGTTCTAGGTATGCAAGCTCCAACATCCAGCTTCTCGACTTGGAGTTGCATATGAAACCCAAGTTTAGAGGGGTTTGAACTAGGGGCATTGTTGTGTGAGATATTGAAGTTTGGACAATTTGTGAGTTTGTAGGACTCATTTCCATGTATTTCAATGATCCATTTGGGCTTTATACATGCCCTTGTATGTGATAAACAACACATGAGGAAGGCTACCTTATGGTGCTTGTTTAATTTACTATTTTTAATTTAATTGCATATTGTTTTTGTTATGCCGAATCCTCCAACCAAGCAATGAATTTGTCCCTCCTTTGATGAACTTGTCATCTCAAATAGAATAACAAGTCTTCACATTCAAGCAGCTCCAAGCACCGAGTAATTTCAACTCAAACAATGTTATTGGAAATGGAGGCTTTGGCTTAGTGTATAAAGGAGTCTTGCAGGATAGTAGTAAGGTTGCTATCAAGCAACTTGACCAACCAAGCAAACAAGGAGAACAACAATTTTGTGTTGAGGTTTGTTTGTTTATCTCCTAATTTTCTAAGTCTCAATCAGCCTTTGAAACTTCCAACATGTAGATGGTTCATTGTTTATTTAGATATAATGGTGATTGAGCATGTATTTTTGACTATGAGAGTTGTGAAAATGGTCATATTTTTTTGGATTATGTTATAAGATGAAGACTTTACATGTTATGGCTACTTTGTTTGAACATGTTGATGTTCTAATATGTCTCCATCCACCATACTTTCTTGCATTGATTGGGTACCATGCATACCATGATCACATGCTCTTGTGTGTGATTTCATGCCCAATGGAAGCCTTTAGAAGTACCTTTACTCTAATGGTGAGAAGCCACCTTTCCCAACTGTTGCTTTTATGTTAGACTACATGAAAATGTTTTTTTTTCTTTCTTTCTGAATCGGTGAAGCTTAGACAAAACTTAATTTCATGCTAATTAACCACCCACATTTTTGTCGAGAGATCTTATTTGACCTCATGAATTTTCAAGTATAACAAGTTCTTGTCAAGAGGTCTTCTCTACCCCCTCATCAATTTTTGAGTATCACATAGTCTCATAGGATTTTTCTCTTAGCATTTCTAAGCACTGAGGGTACTCTACAAATTACCTTCACAAAACAATCCAAGAAAGAAGTTGGAAGGGGGTTAATGGTAAAAGCTCATAAGCATGCCAGAGCAGGTCCTACATGTTTATTAAAACAAATACAATGGATTTTTAAACTATTTGATGCCCTTGTATTTTAACTCTAATGGAAATGAAAATGGGTCATGCCTTAGTTTCATTTAGAGTTTCTTGTATTGTCCTATGGGTAGTATCCAAAGTTGAGTCAGGTGTAGGTGTTCAAGATTCCCATAGATTCCTACAATGGAAATGTGGGTAATGGAAAATGCCTAGTGGGTTTCTCATTTTTTTTCTTGCAACCAAAGTTTGAACTCACCAATTTCTAATTGTAAGCATGTAGCTAATTAATACTCTCACACAATACAAACATTCCAAATATTTCCACAGATTTAAAAAATGTAACCTTCCTAAAAGTAAATGCCACACCATCCAAGTTAGACTTCCTTAATGATTTGTTTGTGGGAAGAATTCAAATATTATGGAGTTTGGCACATTGCTACTTTTCATACTATGCATTTTGAAGATCACATCAATAATCAGTAAATGCATTTATGAGCCAATAGAGCAATGTGGGAAATGTCTAGATTTGGTTATGGAGTTTTATTTGAAATACACTTTCTTATTTTATGTTCACCAATAAGCTTTTTAGCAAGCAAACATAAACATATTTGTAATCCCTTGATTTGTTACCATGCAATTTTCTTTTGAAGGCAACTTTTTGGGTAATGGTTTGGATTCAATGTAACCGCTAAATTGTCTTAACTTACTTAGTAACTTCTCTTGTAGTGGTTTTTAATAAAGCATATGTGTAATTGTGAATTATGTGGATAGGTTCTCCTAGCAACCCTCCAAAGTTGGATTAGGGGACTAGAACGAGAATTTATCTCTTGATGCGAAGAGGACTTGACTAGTTGCACGAGTATAATTGAATTCCATTATGACAAGGTAGTATTCCTTTCAAAGAGATTTGTTTGTGCAATAATCCAAAGCTATATAAATAACTGAATAGTTATTGATTATTTTAACTTAAAATACGTCGAGAAATATTTTGAATTAAGGAAATTGTATATTACATGCAATTACAGGACCCGATTTCATAAAAATTCAAATTCTTAAAACATTCAATCTTCTTCACTTATTTATTATTACATTCTCACTGAAAACATTGTTCAATGGGTGTATAATGTTCCATCAAGTGTAGAGATATTGTCATCCTCCATCAAGACAAATATTGAAATGCTTTTTATAGGTGGTAAGATACTAGGCATTCAAGGCCATCTAGAGTATTCCACATAAATTTTGTTAAATCTCGTCAATGGCATTTGGATAAGAATCTCATCGAAGCAAGTTATTGCAAGCCCTTACTCTTCTTTCAATTTTTTCTTCCTGATATAAATCAAACTTTATAGTTTTACTCTATCTAGATCGATGAACATATTTGAAAATGAAACATGGAAGCTGAATAAACTTTTCTTTTAGTTATGTGTTTTTTTTAATTTTCAAAAGAAGGTGAATGACGATGCCATTGCGTCTTCACAACATGATCAAGTGGGATAACTTGAGGAACTATTTAGAAGATAAGGGTATCATATTCCTTGTGTTATTTAGGTTGAGGGGGAAAGAGTTTGGTTGGTTGAAATAGCCTTTAATTGTTTCTATTATGGGTTGTAGTGTTAATTATTTGCATAAGAGCTTCGGAATTGGGTTGAATGAGAGGAAATAAAACCAACTTGTAAGATTTCTCCCTTGTAGACTCATAGAACTGACTCGAGGGTGGCCCGTGTAATAAACAATATATGTGTTACAAAAAAACATATGATTGGGAGAAATGCTCTAGTTTTAACTCTAAGAAGAACCGTGGACGAGTTGAAATTTGATGGCAATTCCCACCCTTCCATAAAAATACATTACTAAAACATGGTCATGGAATCCCCATTGAGGTATTAAATAGGATTTAAGAAGAAGCGAAGGACTTGTTGGAGGGTTTTGGGTGTGTTGAGATTGCGCAGGATTAAAGAGTAGAAGCAGAAACAGATAAACTATCTATCAGAGATCAGTTATTTATCAGAAATCAGAGATCAGATCAGGCCGAGAAAATGAACTTGGATACAGAAAATCTTGGCATGATGGCCAAGCCAGAATACCCCGTAATCGACAAGAACCCACCATTCACGAAGGCAGTGGCCAATTTCAGCTTCCTCGATTACCTCCGGATGACCACCATCACCAGCGCCTCTGTGCCCTTCGGATACCTCGCAGGTTAGTAGTCATCATTTCACCCATTAATTCTACATTTGCCCATCTTCATACGCTCAGACCTTATTTTTTTATTAAAATGAGCAAACGAATGCAAATGTAATGACAGGTGGTAACTGCAGCTTAAGGGGACCGTCTATGGTGACAGCAGGGATTATTGGTCTGATGGGGGGGTTTATGTTTGCTTATCAGAACTCTGCAGGCCGACTTATGGGGCTATTTCCCAACGAAGAGGATGTTGCCCGATACAAGAAGAAGGGAAAGTCCTTTTGATTAATGGGGTTGTTGGGTATTCTTCTTAATTTCGAAAAAAATAAATTCGATGCATGTTAGACTATGGGACTCATGGTCGTTATGGTAGGCTGCAATTGTTTTCTTTCTACAGAAAGACAAATAAGCTGAACTAATTTTTTTGGGGTCATTGCATTGTTAATGAAAATTACCAGCGAATCTGTCCGAGTTTTCTTTTCTGTTGAAAATACATTTGATATTCCATTGCGAAAGAATAGGAAAGTGTTTCAAGAATGGATGCAACATCAAGCGAAAATAACCTATTTTGGGTCATTGCATTGTTAATGAAAATTACTAGAGGATCTGTCTAATTTTTTTTAGGTTCTTTTGAAAATACTTCTGACATTCCATTACTAAACAATAGAAAAGTATTCCAAGAATGGATGCATCATCAAAGCCAAAGGATGGTTACATGGGTACTGTTTCTACATAGGTGAGTAGGGCAAGCGTGTCCACTTTGGCTCTAACCTCAAGAGAAGCTATCTATATCTTTCCAAAAAATATCCATCCTGGTTGTGAGCTGCATAGCCTATTCTAATCTGAAAGCTGTCAGTTCTCCCAAATGGACTGAACCAGTGGTCCCTTAGAACGTTGCTTGACTGGACACTGTTTATCTAAGGTTGCATTGCTCTTTGCATGCATCCGCATTTCATATTTTCTATAAATTATAAAAAAAGGAAATTTGATATGCCTTTAGTTCTCAAGGGTGTAGATCTTGCTCAGTTTTCCTAGGTACATCCCATCCCACCTGATGCCAGATTGAAATTTCAGGACACAACTGCATGATGTAACCATCCCAAAATGTATAATTTGAAAGTCCTCTGCCGACCTTCATAGTTGCAATTTACTTGAATTCGCTTGAAAGTCGACTTGTCTATTCCTCCACTCTCAACCAACCTTTGTACACACACTAATTTGGTGGGAATGGAGATTGTAGGATTTGAAGAATTCCAATCAAAGCCTAAAACATATACTAGAGGACCCCAAGTATCAGTTGTTATTCCAATGTTCCCCAAGGTTCCGGGATGGTGGGACGCAGGAGCAGGGAGACGCACATTCAAGACGCGTGGAGACCACCCCCAAATTTTACGAAAATTCGGGGGGGATGGGGGAATGCCGGGGTCATAAAAATTCTAAAAATATAAAAAATATGAAAAATATAAATCCCAACAATAACAATTCATCCCATGCAAATTAGTAAATTACTAAATACTACATTCATCATTGTGCAATCATGCAATGTAATTTAGAATTAGATAAATTAATAATGCAAACACATTACATGATTCATCATGATTATATATGATTATTCAGACACCTAGAAGGTTCGTTGGAGGTTCGAAGTTTCGTGCGGGACGCCCAGAAGGTTCATTGAGTTTTGGAGTTTCGTGCGGGACGCCAGGAAATCCCCCCCAAGTTTCATCATGGAGAAACGAGTTTTGCCACAGACCGAAACGTTTCGCATGGAGTTTCGCCCAAAGTGAAACGTCCCGAACCGTTTCACCTGGAGTTTCGTCGTCCCTAGGAGGCGGGGAAACGCCGAAACGCGTCCCCGTGGAACACTATATTATTCCCTTGTTGCTTTTGATGATCTGCACAGCTGTTGAGAAAATTATGTTGGCTGGTCAAAACTTCATGTAGCAGAGAGGATTGATGGATTGATGGACTGAGAAGAGTACAAAGGAAAGGTCATCCGTTCTGTGGAATTTGTTCATTCTATGTCGCATATTATATCTGCATATACTTAGAAGTCAAGGTAGTGGGTCAGTCGTTCTGTGGACTTTGTTCATTCTATGTTGCATAATATATTTGCATATACTCAAAAGTCAAGGCAGTGGCATGCATCTGACTTCAGTTCAGCATGAGAAAATTGCGGAGGGATAAACAAAATAATCCACTATCGTGTAAGCTTAAGCACGGTAACTCAGGTGTTGCAAGAGAGTGAATTTAATCTCAAGAGCTAAATATAAGTTCCATTGTTTAGGCATGACAATATGCGAACTTTTCCAGCAGCAGATAACATGTTGACACAAGTCTCACAAAGGAAACACATGGGATGCCAATGCCTTGCAACAGAGGGCATCCAAATGGCAGATATTGCTTCTGTCAGATCTTGTAACGCCACCTTCACCCAATCTGACTCACGAGAGTAGACATTAACTGAGATCGGGCTTCTAAATTTTGCCCATAACCATAATTACGAATTCTTAACAATAAAAAGATGTGTGCAGACGCATTATAAAAATACATAATGGAAATAAAATATCTAACACATCTAGCATGCATATGCAAGCTTGATCATTATAGGCATTAAATAAACATTGCAGATTCAAATACAAAAAGAATACTTATCTTTAAACAAAGAAGATCTAAGCAATTGATTGTGTAAGAGCGATTTTCCACCCAACCGTAGGCACTTTATCCAGCATAGACTCTTTTTGTTGAGAGGCCACCCCCAAGCTGGGCTATGAGGTCACCAGGGCACAGGAAACACCTACATACTTCTTTCTCTTAGCCCACTACTTGTTTTGCTCTCTATGCTTAGACAAAAGCTCATCTAGAGCTCTACAGGGATCTCACTAAGCCATCACAACCATGGCACTCCTTCCAATTGCCCCACACAACACAAGGAAGGCATTTCCCTGCATTGATCCACAGTTCCCTTAGAAATCCAACCCTTACAGTGCTTACCAATGTGTGCAGTAAGGGTTCAACCTGCTGTATGATATTGGAGAACCTCCTACAACATTAATTCATGGCTTCTCAAGCATCCAAAAGTAGCATAATTCAATGCGTAAAGGTTTCTAGCTTGTGCAACCTTTATGCTCACGTACAACCATCTATTTTTCTTTCAAATCTACAACTTTGTCTTTAAATTCGAATTTCTGGGTTAAACATTGTCTAGTAATGGTCATGAAGAGAAAATAGGAAACTCTACGTAATATAGAAAACTGAATTAGAGAATGATAGATGAGTGTTGACTCCAAGGGATATGAGATGATGGTGAATAGACAATTGACATAGCTTCTGACCATAGAAGAAAATGGCTTTTGATAGTTGACATAACTGTCACAACCAGTGTTACAAAACTCGACCGAGTTCTTGTGAGTTGCCGAGAACTCACGAGTTTTTCCAAGCTCCGAGTTTTACTCAAAAAATCGACCAAAAAATCGGGCCCGAGTTTTGCCGATTTATTGTCGAGTTTTGCCTGAGTTTTCGGCCGAGTTTTGTTGAGTCGACTGAAAAATTCGGCCACACAGAAAAAAAAAAAGGGGGAAAACGTGGGGTTTAAGGCCGTGGATTGGCCATTTTTGACCTCATTTGGACATTGCAGCGACAGAGAGAGGAGCTAAGGAGCAGGGGATCATTTCACCTAAGCCCAAGGAGGATTTTAGCCATCATTTCATTCACCATCAAGGATCTAATTTGAAGATTGGAGCTTGCAATTTGAAGAGGTAGCGCCTGATTGGCTAGAGGATGATCATGACAGTGATGATGATAATGATACAAAGGCTCTGGATGAGGATTTTCCAATTCCTGAGGAGTTTCAGGCTAAGTTTGGGAGTGTGCCAAGGTCATCGATAGAGGGAGATAGACCCAGTGGTAGCACTGATACTCATAGAGGAGGAGGACTACCTCCTCGACCTACTGTTCTTCAGGACATCAGTTTCAACCACCTTCTCCAGTTTTTAGAGGAAGTCATTTTGCAGGGTCTTCTTCTAGAGGACGTCGGACTCCAGTACGAGGCTCACAAGCCCCAAGGGAACCTACTTCTAGTTCTAGAGGAAGGGCCATTTCCACAACAATTACCTTTGCCCATAAAAGGGGCAGAGGGAATCAATAGTTTATTTACTTTATTTCATTGTAGATGACTTACCTTTGCCCGTAATAGGGGCAGAGGGAATCGATAGTTTATTTACTTTATTTCATTGTAGATGACTCATGAGTCATGATGAGGATCATGGGATGCATTTGTTATATTTTTGATGACTCAGGCTTCGGGACACGATCTAGTTTTGATGTGTGATGTATCTCTAAACATTTTATATATCTTATATATCAGTTTTCTTTCCATATTCATGTGGCAATGTGTTTATTTGATGTTATTGTTGCTTTAGATGTTTAAAAAATTGAATTTTTTTTTTTTTGTATTTTTTAATTTTGCTGAGTTATTGCCGAGTTTTGTCGATGTGTTGCCGAGAAATCTCGAGACGATGTTTCTTGAACCTTGCCGAGTTTTTCGCCGCGCCGAGTTTTGTAACATTGGTCACAACCCCCATGACTCAATAATTGCATGAGGTGACTTTTCCCACCAACCCCACACATGCATTCAATGATTGGGTTTAATAGTCAGGAGAAAGGTAATTGGCTCATTTAAAGCACATGGCATAATTTTGGATGAGTTCTAAGGTTGACACTTGGCAGCAAAAAATTTAGTTTCTCATAGGCCCCCTTTCCTCTTCCCTTTGGTGGAAACATAGCTCCTCTAGTGCTCTTTACACAACTGTCTTGAACCATTTTATTATTTCTCAACATAATATTCACATATATTTCGAATTGGCATGATAAGCCAACCGGACAGTCCATATAGAAATATATACATCATACATGCCTAGCCATTCACTAGTCGAGTCTTGGCCTTGAGCTCAACATTAGGAATCCATAACTACTATATTTACATCATTTAAATAATTTTGATTAAATACATTTCAAGTCAAAACTGGGGGTATTACAGATCTGCTGCTCTAATCTTTAGTTGTGGTATCAGAAATGAGCCACAAGGTTTACAGATGAAGAAATGCAACTCAAGAAGGCTTATTGCTTCGCAAGAAGTTAAACAAAACTTGCAAAAACAAAATCCAATATCTACTAATGCAAGTGTTATTTGCAACCATTTTCTTCAATTCAAGTTGTATTGCTTAATGCTTTTGTACTGATGAAGAACCTCAACAAATGGGTTCGAAATGCGTCGACATTGTGGCTCATATTGCAGAATATACTCCATCTCATAATTTAAATTGTCATGACCTCATTATCATCCGTGCCGGGGTAATTTTTAGGGGCGAAATTTCGCCAATTGGCATAAATTCGCTATTTGGTAATTTTTAGTCTCTAATATCGCCTATATTTGCATAAATATGTTTTTTTATCATAATATTCGCCAAAAATTACAATTTTCACTAGTAAATTGTATATTTCATATTTAATATTCGCCTACCTATATATATATATATATGTTTTTTTCATTCCAAACTAGTCACCTAGAATACTACACTTAAGTATACTTTTAGAATCCTTAAAAAATACCCTGTGCTGATAACCTTACTCTTGGCATTTTTCCTGAACAGCTGTGTGGAGATTACCATATTCAGTTCACTTTCCCATGTTCCAAAAGATCTCGACAACTTTCCCCAACACTCTCAATGCACATGTTGTTGCTCTTTCTGAAAGAAGGGGCTTGTTCTGTATTGGAACAATAATGCATATCTAGTGAACTATGCTTGTTTTTTTCCATTTTTTGATCTAAAGTAGTCCTCAGTCGTTGTCCTGGAAATACCCAAGATGACAGGCAACAAGGACACTGATATCCAAACTATCATCTTCACCTGAAGCTGAGAACACTGTTGCTTGAGAGATCCTTCTCTGTCCAGCAGTAATCATTCTTTGATGGATGAGCATCCCTGGGAAGTTGGTAATCCTGCTTCACCCAGAAAGAATTGAATTCAGTTTTTGCATCTTGTGGAATTCTAATAGCAGTACCTAGTATAAGGGACGACGACGCATAGACCCAAGGATAAATTCAGAAGGTTGTTAGTTAGATTCCACATGTGAGTTGAGATTAGTGATGATGTGGATCTCATTGACATGGTCAACTATGATCAATAAGCTAGAGATGATGTGGATCTAGTGGACATGGTCCACTATGATTAGCAAATACGAAAGGGTTCAAAGCCTATAAGATGGAGGCCATTATCATTTGAAGGCAGCTTGGAGCAGCTCAATAATTGGGAGCTTAGGATAGCTTGAGGGAGAGCTTGGGAGCTTTGATAGCTCGATTGCATGGGAGTATTGGCAGCTCCAAAACGTAGATCACCGTTTCAAGATAGTAGATACAACAACAGGATGAGAGTAGAGTTGATGCTTGCATTTGAGTTTGGCTATGTATTGTTGTTGACATTGGGCATTTGCCTGGGTATTTTTCTGTTGTAGTTGGATACAAGGTGTTGAAGTTTGTGATGGTTATGATATTGATTATGTAGAGTATTAACTTAAATATATTGTTGTTGTTTATGGAATAAGGTTTTGTGAAGTTGCTTTTGAAATCTGATAACTGTTTCCAATTGTGTTGTTATTTGCTTTGAGAATGCAAAGTTACAGGGTCATGTAAGTGGCCTATAGCCTGTTGCTACATTAGATGGTATCAGAGAAGGAAGAACTTGTGGTGAGGACAACACCAACCAAGGAGATAGCTGGGTAGAGTTGTCAAGGGAGAGAGACAACTCTAGCATGGTGTTAGCTTAGATGTTGTCCAGATTTGTAAAGAATATTTTAGGAAATTATGAAGATTATGGCTCAAAAAGGAAGCATACTAGTCAGAAGAGGTAGATGAAGACCTCATGATGATGATAATGATGTCACATAGATGCTAAGATATGTGTTGAATTTGTTGATGTAGTTGGAAACCCTAGATGTAATACCCCCGTTTTGACCCCAAAATATGAATGCAAATGTAGTGAATAGATGGCTGTAAGCCAAGACTGTATATAAACTAGAACTGTACATTTGATTATAGTATGAGAGCCCTAACTATTTCAAATGAAGGACTAAAAAGAGACGAGGGGCTATGATTCTATTAGTGGGGGAAGTGAAAAGGGGTAAGGGGAGAGGACTTTAGTGAGCTATGTAACCTAAAGTCTTTAAACCTTTGATTAATAATCTTTGATTGTTAACCTTGGTTTAAGTTATCCTAATCTTGGGTTAGAGGTGAAATGTGGGGTTCTCATGAAGACCACATGGTGAGTGATTGGCATGCACAAATAAAATGCTGTGAATTTGAGCATGTAGGCATTTTTTATTTATTGTTATGGTATGCATTATTGTACAGGTTGGATGGATGGGAAAGATTACCCTTTGGTACATTGTAGTGGTACCTTCATGCAGGCTTATTTTGTTGCCTAATGTATTTCTGATCATGATTTGTTGTACTGTTATGAGAGGAAAAGTAGTAGGTATTACAACCATAGAATTTTTTGTGAACCCTGTAGGTAATTGGGTTGATGGTTGGGGCAGAGAGAAACTTTTCCTCTAACTGAGAATCCCTGGTGCCTTGACAGAGGGATTCCTTGGTTAGTTTGTGCCAGAGCATCAGAAGGGAATTGGGATAGCTTGAGGGATTGTTTAGTAGAGAAGGGGGGATCTCATTTCTGGTGTTGTGCAGGTTGAGGTGCAAGAGTGCTGGTTGATTGGGATAGTTGTAGAGGGGTTTCTTGCCTATGAGAGATTTTTGGGTTGTGAGTTGAGTAAGAAGACTTTGGGACTTCACACTTGTGGATTTATAACCTCAACTCGAGGGTGGCCTCTATGATATAAAGATTGTGTGACAAGAGAGCTTAAGGTTGGGAGGAACGTCCTTCATTTGCATCCAGTTGGAGGATTATTTTCTCAGAAAGATAAGTAATTTGACAATGCCATGAAATGCCACGTTTTTATGTTTCTATTCTCCATTTTAATATTTTCCAGTTTGTTTAGTTTTATGTGTATGGATTTAATTTGCATAACTATGGATGGAAGCATTATAGGACTGCATTCATTTCTTAAGATTGAAATTGAATATTTAAGGCTGCTATAACTTTGCCTCTGCTATTGAATTTTATAGTTGGCTAGTGAAATTGATTTTGCTATTAGAGAGAAAATTTTACGTTCTTTTTGAGGTACCTTATAACCTTAACAATGCATAGAGGTTGCTAGGTATGTAACACACTAGAGTGTTAGGAACCCATGTCTTTACTTTGTTAGTATGTTGTTGTTGGATGCATATGCTTTGTAAGTCGTCCCGTAGTATTTGTTGATCAATAGTTTGTGTTATTGTTGTTGGCGCATATGCTTTGTAAGTCGCCCGTAGTATTGTTGATCCATAGTTTGTAGTGGCCCATGGTTTTGAACCATAGTATTGGCGCCTAGAATTAGTATATAAGTGTGTGTTGAGACCTATGAAGGCACCGTGAAGTTATTTGTATTGAGCTTGCTCATAGGAGGTTGCCCCCTCGAAGTGGCCTGTGATCAATATAAAAGTGATTCTGAGTTCTGTCATTTCTGCTATTTCGCATATTCGTATTAATTAATTGTTGCAGGTGCATCACATCTGGTATGAGAGCACTTTCTTGGGCTCGCTGGGTGAAATTTCTGCCAATTTTTTTTTCGCATCTGTTGCAGGTTCGGATTTGGGAATAATCCCTATCCGCTTAACTGTGGGAAGTACTTGGGCATAAGCCTTAAAACTCATTGTGAGGAGTACCACAGGAACCCCGAAGTAGCTGGCCCATTGAGAGGACCTGCCAGTGAAAAGGGCAACGACCCCTACCTGATTGACTAGTTCCCGCCCGTGAGGTAAACCAAGAGCTGTCATTTGTGGCAAAGCGGTTATCAGTTTTACCTGAGCCGTGGAGTGAGGGGTACTGCCCCAATACGCAAGCCGTCAGACAACATTGGTGGCTGAGTGAAACCCCTGAACTGTTAGGAAGCCGCACATACCTGGGGTCCATATCTACTTTCAGCTGAACTATTGTCGATCGCTACTGCGCCGTTTTAGATCCATTTTGCAAGCCGTTCCAGATCCAACCGTTTTCAATCCATTCGACGTTGTTCCAGATCCCTTCCGAGCCGTAGCCGTTCCAGTCTGTCGAGAAAAAAAAAAAAAAAACCTCCTGGTTATGGTTGTCACCCGTGCAGGAGCAAAAACCATGGAAGAAGCACTTGCAGCCATCCAAGCCAAACTCCAGGATTTGGATGAAAAATTTCTCGGCCTCCATCTTGAACATTCAGCTATGAACAACAAACGGCAGTCCGAGTCTTCATCAGACAATGGGTTCTCTTCTTCCAGCAATTTTCGTGGTTCGAAGCTTGATTTTCCTCGCTTCAATGGTACTGATTCAACTGGATGGATCTATCGTGCAGAACAGTATTTCAGTTTGCATAATGCTTTTGATGTCAACAAAGTTCCGTTGGCATCCTTTCACTTGGAACAAGAAGCTCTTCAATGGTACCGTTGGTACATCAAGGCTCATCCAGAGCCCAAATGGTCAGACTTTTGCCAGCTCCTTTTGCAACGATTTGGTCCTAGTGCTTTTGATGACTTCACTGGAGCCCTCACTAAACTTCGCCAAATTGGCACTTTGAGAGAGTATCAAACCGAATTTGAGAACCTAGCCAACCACACCGAAGGATTGTCTGATGACTTTTACCGGAGTTGTTTTATCAGTGGTCTAAAGGATGCCATCCGCTCTGAGATCAAAATGTTCTGTCCCACCACAATGATGGAAGCCTTAGGGTTGGTTAAGTTGGCAGAAGACAAGATTGCAGCCCAACAACGCTCCAAGCCCACTTTTGTTCCCTTCCGAAATATGGGTTCTCAGCGACCACCTATACCACAGGCTCCTCGACCGACTCCTATCAAGCGTTTGTCTGAAACAGAGATGCAAGCACGCAGAGAAAAGGGGCTTTGCTATAATTGTGATGAAAAATTCACTTGGGGACATAGATGTGTTCAGCAAAAGCTCTATCTCTTGGATGTGGAGTCTCCGCCTGCCTCTGAAATTGGTGATGAAGATCCAGAAACACTGGATGCTCCGGTCGACATTCAGGAACCGCCTATTGACCCCCCGTCTCAGGATGACCAGCCAGAGATATCTCTCCATGCTTTAGCTGGAATCACCACCCCCCAAACAATGTGGGTTAGGGGTTACTTCAAGAAGCTTCCTCTTACAATACTCATTGATTCTGGTAGCACTCATAATTTCATTGACCCTCGGATCGCCAAACAAGCTGATTGTTTTATCCATCCTTGCTCCAACTTTGAAGTCATGGTTGCCAATGGGGGCACCTTACCTTGCAAAGGGAAGTGTCGAAATGTGCGTATCTCTATGGGAGATTATACCTTGCGCTCTGACATGTTTGCCTTGCCCTTAGGGGGATGTGATGTGGTTTTGGGTGCTCAATGGCTACGCACACTTGGCCCTATCTTATGGGATTTTGCTAAACTTTGGATGCAGTTTTCCCTCAATGGACAAAAACACACATTGACAGGATTACAACCAGGTTCTCTCAGCATCATCAGTTCACATCGCATGGAAAAACTCCTCAAGAAGAATTCACATGGTGTCATCGCTCAGATCCATTCCATTCAGATGCAACCATCAGCGGTCTCCACTACTCCTTTGGATCTACAACAAATTCTGGATCGATATACAGGTGTCTTTGCTGAACCAGTGGGATTGCCACCTTTCAGGCCAGAAGACCATCGTATTCAGCTCCTTCCTGGCAGTGTTCCTCCCAACATCAGGCCCTATCGCTACCCATTTCACCAAAAAACGGAGATTGAAATGCTCGTTCGGGACTTATTGAAGCAAGGTATTATTCGCCCAAGCACTAGTTCCTTTTCTTCTCCAGTTATTCTTGTCCGTAAAAAAGATGGGTCATGGCGCCTCTGCATTGACTTCCGAGCACTTAATCACCTCACCATCAAGGATAAGTTTCCAATTCCTGTTGTTGATGAGCTTCTTGATGAGCTTCATGGGGCTCACTTTTTTTCCAAGTTGGATCTTCGTTCTGGGTATCATCAAATTCGGGTTCATGAGGGTGATATCCCTAAAACAGCTTTCCGCACACATGATGGCCATTATGAGTTTTTGGTCATGCCCTTTGGCCTCACTAATGCTCCTTCCACATTCCAGGCCTTAATGAATAAAATATTTCGATCCTACTTGCGGAAATTCATTCTGGTATTCTTTGATGATATCCTCATCTACAGTAAAACATGGGTTGAACATCTCCAGCATCTGGATCTTGTCATGCAACTTTTCTCTGACCATCATCTCCATGCCAAGCAGTCTAAATGTGTTTTTGGACAGAAGGAAGTTGAGTATCTCGGGCACGTTATCTCAGCACAAGGGGTTCGCGTGGATCCTGCCAAAATCGATGCCATGAACAATTGGCCGCATCCTCAGACACTCAAGAGCCTTCGTGGTTTTTTGGGGTTGACTGGCTACTACCGCAAGTTTGTCAAGGATTATGGGAAGATTGCAGCTCCATTAACTGCTCTATTGAAAAAGGATGCTTTTACATGGACATCTGCTGCTCAGTGTGCATTTGACAAACTAAAACAAGCTATGTGTACTACACCTGTGCTAGCTATGCCCGATTTTTCCAAGCCCTTCACTATTGAGAGTGATGCTTGCGGCAATGGACTTGGTGTTGTTCTCCTTCAAGATGAACACCCCATTGCATTCACCAGCAAAGCCCTTTCAGGTAAGAATTTAGCTGCCTCTACCTATGAGAAGGAAATGATGGCTATTTTGCATGCAGTACAGAAGTGGCGCCCATACCTATTAGGGAATCATTTCTGCATCAAGACTGATCACCAGAGTCTGAAATATTTCTTGGACCAGCGTGTCTCCTCCCCGGCACAACAGAAATGGGTTAGCAAACTCATGGGTTATGACTATGAGATCACTTACAAGAAGGGTAAAGACAATATTGTGGCAGATGCTCTTTCTCGCACATTTGATGCCCAATGTTCTCTTTCAGCTATTTCTATGCCTGTTCCAAATTGGTTGCAATCTGTTCAACAGGGTTATGTCAATGACTCTTCCTTATCTCAAATCATCCAACGCTTGACCAACAACCCTTCTGCTGTACCACATTACTCTTGGGATGGTGCTTCTCTGCGATACAAGGGTCGTCTGGTGCTTCCCCTGAGCACAGATCTTCAACAGGCTATCTTCTATGAACTCCATGCTTCTCCATCGGCAGGGCACTCTGGGTTCCTCAAAATGTATGAACGAGCACAGCGTAACTTCTTTTGGCAGGGCATGAAAAGGACAATTCAACAGATGGTGGCCGAATGTGATACCTGCCAACGCAATAAGGGTGAAACAACACTCCTTCCAGGATTGCTTGAACCCTTGCCCATACCTACATGGATTTGGACAGATATTTCTATGGATTTCATTGAAGGGCTCCCTAAATCTGGCGGGAAGACAATGATTCTCGTTGTGGTTGATCGCCTCTCCAAATATAGTCATTTTTGTGCTCTCAGCCATCCCTATACAGCCTCCTCCGTCGCTCAAATTTTCCTGGACCAGATCTTTCGTCTCCATGGCATCCCTTCTTCCATTGTCTCGGATCGTGATGCGACTTTCACCAGTCATTTTTGGACAGAACTATTTCGCCACACTGGCACCAAACTGAAGATGAGTTCAGGGTATCACCCACTAACAGATGGTCAGACTGAAATTATCAATAAATGCTTGGAAACTTATCTTCGTTGCTTCACCTCAGAACAACAACATCAGTGGGTAAAGTGGCTTCCTCTCGCTGAATGGTGGTACAATACCTCTTACCACACCGCCTCTAAAATGACCCCATATGAAGCAGTCTATGGTCAGGCACCTCCAGCTCTTCTTCCATACACCCCCACCAGTTCACCAGTTCAGGAAGTTGACATGGTCCTTCGAAACCGCGATCAGATTCTTTGCATTTTGTGGGACAATCTTCACATGGCAAGAAATCGCATGAAGCAACAAGCTGATCAGCACCGTTCTGAGCGCACTTTTCAAGTCGGCGATATGGTTTTTCTTCGTCTCCAGCCGTACAAACAATCCTCCTTGAAACTCAAAGGGTGTCATAAGCTCGCTCCAAAGTTCTATGGGCCATATCGGATTCTTCAGAAGATTGGGTCCGTTGCTTACAAATTGGAACTTCCTCCTCCTTCCCGCATTCATCCAGTCTTTCATGTCTCTTGTCTGAAGAAAGTTCTTGGCACCAACATCAGTGGACAAACGATTTTACCCGAACTGGATAATGAAGGATCCATCCTTTTGGAGCCAGAGGCCATCCTCAATCGGCGCACGCGTCAGCTTCGCTCTCGCTCTATCACAGAGGTCTTAATTCAGTGGCACGGCATGCAACCAGAGGATGCTACATGGGAACCACTCCAGATTCAACAACAATTTCCACATCTAAAGCTTTGAGGACAAAGCTTTTTTTAAGGGGGAGGGGATGTTAGGAACCCATGTCTTTACTCTGTTAGTATGTTGTTGTTGGACGCATATGCTTTGTAAGTCGTCTCGTAGTATTTGTTGATCAATAGTTTGTGTTATTGTTGTTGGCGCATATGCTTTGTAAGTCGCCCGTAGTATTGTTGATCCATAGTTTGTAGTGGCCCATGGTTTTGAACCATAGTATTGGCGCCTAGAATTAGTATGTAAGTGTGTGTTGAGACCTATGAAGGCACCGTGAAGTTATTTGTATTGAGCTTGCTCATAGGAGGTTGCCCCCTCAAAGTGGCCTGTGATCAATATAAAAGTGATTCTGAGTTCTGTCATTTCTACTATTTCGCATATTCGTATTAATTAATTGTTGCAGGTGCATCACATAGAGACAACCCAAAAGAAAGGAACATCTGGACTTGTGAATGCTGAGAGTGAAGATTAATGGGAACAAGAGTTTTGTGAAGAAGAGCTAGAAGAGGGGAGGATGACGGGAGCCAAGGGGGGTTTGGTATGAAGCAATAGTTTATTACTCCTATATATTTTGAAAGTTTGAATCCAGATGAGTCAATGGACTAGATTGAGAATATGCAACAATACTGTTATAACAATCATGTTGAGAACTCCAGGTGAGTGAAGTTTGCATCCAGAAGATTTAGAGGATATGCATCAACATGGTGGGAAGATTTGCAGCTGGATAGATGAATAAGAGGAAGGGAAAAGTTCAATACATGGGAAAATATGGTTCCTAAAATGCAAGGTAAGTATACGACTTCATATTATTTTTCTAATTTGTGTGGAAGGACTAAAACAGAAGAAGAACATGTGGAAGAGTAAGCTATTGGATTTTGTATAATAACCCTTAGAGTTAGTTTAATAAAGGAGGATGAAGAGAAGGCTGCTAGATTTGTGAAGGGCCTTAATTTGTCCAGTTGAAAAGAAGTTAGCATGATGGAGATGCATTTTATGAACGAGGCTTATAGTTTGGACTTAAAAGTGGAAAGGAAGTTGTTAAGAGGAGGACATAATGAGAAAAATAAAGGAGTTGAAGGTGAAGAGCAACTATGTGAAAGACTAGATGGTGAAAGTAGCAAGATGGAAATAGGATCAGTGAAGAAGATTCCCAAGAGGAACATGAGGTACCATTGAAGGAGGTTCTTGGGATGTTTTAATTCCATAATTCTTGTTTTGTTAATTTATGTTTTGGTATAACAATAAAATAGTGTGGATGTCACTAAATATGAACATGAAACCATTGATTGTGAAGAAGTTGAATATGCCTATGGACAAGGTGAGATGATGCCTGGATATGGTTTATGTGCTGTTGTGAAGGATAAAAGAACTGTGAAGTATTTTTTGTTTAAAGACAATGAAGAGATTACAATAGAACAAAGAGATGTGCATCTTATACATTAGCGTTGGCGATAATGCAAGAAGATTTGGAAGCCATTGAGTGTGTTTTGCAACAAGTTGCAGGAATAATGATGGAGATAAATAAAAAAGAGCTTGATGAGTACAATGTGAGGATTATTGCAGGAATAAGTAGCTTAATGAGCAAAGAGAAGGACCCCAAATGGGAAGTGTGAGAGAGTAAATGGTTTGAGTGTGGGGCATAAGGATTAGGAAGACAGAGAGGGAAGAAGAAGACTGAATGATGAGATTGTTGATTTATCAACAACCTTATGAGTAGAATGCTCACATTCAATTTGCTAGGGGAGTTTGATCCAGGAGCATCCTTGGGTAGTTGGCAATCCTGCATCACTTAAAAAGATTTAAATTCAATTTTACCATTTTGTTAAATTCCAATAGTAGTTCCTGGTATTTAACAGAGGGAAAAGGGAGCACAAAGTAGAGACCCAGGCATAAATTTAAGAGGTTCTTTGTTAGATTCTACATGGCAGTTGATGATTAGTGATGTGGACCTAGTTGACATGGTCAACTATGATTAGCTAGTTAGAGATGATGTGGACCCAATTGACATTGTCAACTATGATCATCAAACTGTAAGGGGTTCAAAACCTATAAAAGGACCCGTCAGATTCATTTAAAGGAAGGCAGCTTGGAGTGGCTCAATGGTTGGGGAACTTGAGATAGCTTGGAATTTTAGTTAGTGAACTTCAATAGCTCGTAGTTTTAGCTTAGGAGCTTCAATAGCTCGTTAGCAAGGGAGCATAGGCAGCTGTAGAATGTAGATCCCAGATCCAAGACAACAGATCTGCCCCAAATTCGAACTCATGCCTATATCCCCAATGGTTACCCAAATACACTGCTGTCTGTTGCAAAAAAAGTGTAATTTTCTAAAAGTAGCCCAATCAAGAATTTGAAAGTTCCAATCTCATTGTCCTCATCTCCTCGTGCATCCTCCAAAGTCTGCATGCGAATCCAATGCATCGAGAATAACTACTAAAAATAGAATCCTGAAAGTTTGAACCAAAAGCTTGCTAAAATAGCATAGATGTGCTATCTGCCTGGTATGTTGATCTATGAATAATCCCTGAAACTCATACATTGCAACTCTAGGACATGGTCGAGTTGGAATAAAGCTCTTCAACAAGGTACCTATATGGCCAAGGTTCTCACGAACTGTTGATGCCAAATGATGAACAATGTAAGGTTGAGTTCATCCCATATAATGTTCATGAACAGTTGCTGGAAAATAACACCTAGATTAATGAAAGCAAATCTGGTGTTAACATTGGCTTCATATAAGGGATAGTATCCCCTTGTAGGATGTTGATAATCCCATACCTTTGAAGATGATAAGTATTTGTAAGTACACACTTGGGAACATGTCAATGACTCAAATCAACCCTTTGGAAATAATTCTAGGACTTGAACTAACTCAATGCAACCTCGCTTCTACTCTAGCACTTACGTGATACATAAACCTATTGAGGGTGACAAGAAGACTGCCATGGAGGAATGCCTTGAAGGAGGATGCAATGAGAAGGGATCGGTGCTCACTAGATTTGTTTGCTGAAGATGAGGAGGAGACACTATACCCTTGTGAGCTATGTCACAGGGTTCGGCGAACCTGAACCATCAGGTTCGAAATTCGCCGAACCTCAAAATTTTTTTTAAGTTCGTTTGCGTTCGACAAACTTCAAAGCTGAACATTAATTTTCAAGGTTTTTTTCGTTTGGGTTCGACAAACTTCAAAGCCGAACATTAATTTTCAAGGTTTTTTTCGTTTGGGTTCGACAAACTTCAAAGCCGAACATTAATTTTCAGGGTTTTTTTTTGTGTTCTTTTGTGATTTCTCCCCAACTCGAGCTCTACCCTGGCTATCTCCGGATTCTACCCTTGGTGAGTTATCCCATGATCCATGACTATTCCAACTCTGCCATTGTGCGAATGGTCTTCTGATTGAGTAACTAGTGCAGACGGGTTTTCAACTTTTCTGATAAGTTTTCAAGGACGAGTTTTCTGATAAGTTTTCGAGGAACCAGTCCCGACTGTCGAGGCTCTGGACAGGTCTTCCGATGTCTTCGGGGAACTAGTTTCGAGCCGTTTTTTAACTTTGTGCCCTAACAGTTATTCCGAATCCAGACTACGGTTTAATATTTTAAAATATTTTGAAGGGATATATAGTTATAATGTATTTATATTACATTATATTACATACATGATACACGTTTATCATATCATGTATGTAATATAATGTATCATATCATGTATTATTACATACATTATATTACATACATGATACACTTTATAATCTTAAATATTAAATGTTTTAATTAGGTATAGTAAATAGTAAATATTATATATATATATATAATTCTATTAAATGTTATTTCTTATTTATAGAATACAAAAATATATTAGAAAGGTTAATTTTATAAAATATTTAAAATTTGAAAAATGTATATAGACGAACCTATGCCGAACGCCATCCGAACCTCATAGGAAAATCTGAACCCGAATCGAACCTGAAGGTCACTGAACCCAAACATGAACCCGAACCTTGTGACATTGCTTGTGAGCCATTCATCTTGGAATATGTCTCTCCTACCAGCTGGGGCCAAAGGGAAGAATTTCATGATAGAGGATTGTGCTAAATTACTAGAAGAAGAGTTGATCCATAGTGTGTTTTGTTAAATTTTGGTTAGGGTTAGGGTTTGATGCAGTAAAATAGAAAATCAATGTACTTTAATGCAAAATTAAATTTAATAAACAAGTATTGAAACTAAATAGTAGAACACTAATTTCAACAAAACATAATTTTCATCTCTTTCAACTTTTCAACTTTAACACTACTAGTTTGGTCACTGTGTTAAGGTTATCTTCAGTAATTATTAACAGTAGTTAATCAACAATAACATAAGTAAAGAAGACAAGTTTAGGGTACTTACCTGGAGCATGGAACCCTTCCTGTTTTATACTCAGAAAGTTTTACTTTCAGAAAAGGACTGTGCCTCTCAGAGGCCAGTCAAACAGTAGGAATCAAAGGGATAGTACAAACTAGAGAGATGAGAGATGAAAGGTCTGAGGTATAGTCAAACAGAGATGGTCAATGACAGTCAAAAAACACAGTGATAGTCATAATCAAGTCCCAACAGAATAGAAGTCCAAAAGCTGTAAATACAAGAGGTCTAAACCCTAGGTGATGACCTCAATAAATATAAAGGGTTAACACAAATATCAGACCCTAATTAATCTTTAGTAGAAAGACCAAACCTAAAAGCAAATCTCAATAATAAGAATCTGGTCAAGGTGATTCTCAGCAGTAAGGGTTTGGGAGAGATCCGATATAAAGCACTTAACAAGAATGACAACGGATCATAAGATCAAATCCATAAGGCCCACAATAGACAAATCTTGTCCCCAGCCTCACGACCTTCACAAGATAGACCAGATCTGGCCTCTAGGATTTACGGCCAAGTCAACAGGAACCAGATCGACCTTCTATAAAAAAATCTCAAGCACACAGCTCGAACCCCACACAAGTTTTAACAGTCAGATTGAGCTCGGGTATGGGCAGATCAGACTCCTTTCAGGCAGATCGGGCTCTCTTATTGGTAGATCAAGTCACCTTAACATCAGATCGAAACACTTACAGGCAGATCGAGCTTCTTTCTAGCAGATCGGGCTATCTTACTGGCAGATCAGATCACTCCATATGGTCACGGTTAGGATGGCAGCACAAGAGAGTCTTCTCATTAACCTGCAGAAGTTAGGTGACCTCCATAAGCTGTAATAAATTCATAATACCCTTGATGTCAAGCAGCATAGTTGAGATAGGATAGGTAGATAATGATAATGAGAGAGAGGTCTCAATTAAATAGAACAATGATGTCTTCTAGAAGCATCACAAATAATTCTTAGGGTTCCATAGAATTAGAAGGGTACCATACATAAAAAATAAAATATAAAAGTGACTTGGGTAGGTACCAACATTTATGGTCAAAATAAAATAAAATATAATTTTGTCTTAGGTAGGTGCCAACTCATAAAGGTTTAAGACATAAGAATAAAAATAACATGAAATATAAGTAGGGCCATGTTATCATTAGGTGAGGGTACAAGGACCAACCAAAATGGTACAAGTAAAAACCATAATAACAAAAGGTGGGTACATGACCCATAACACTAGGACCAAGGGGTGTACCATAAGGTGAGCAAACAATCATAGTACCCATAAGACGAAAAACATCAAGGTATAAATCAAAACAACTCAATGTGGGTAGAAGACCCCACTAACCACAAGTCAAAGACAAAGGTACCACAACACCAATAAACAACACGGTGTAAGGACCAAAAGTAAAACAACCAAGGTGGGGAAGGTACAACCAATCATCTCTCTCTCAAATGTACAAATGTTCCATATAACCTGAAAGTTCATCATCACTGTATAAGGAAGGGTCCACACTGGATGATGTGATCATGTGGTCCTCTAGATTGCTCCTGAGGTCAAATGTTAGTGGCTCCATCAAGGGTTGGCCAGTCCCTTGAGAAGACCATCTAAATCGACCATCTTGAAGACCTAGGAGAAGAGGAAATCACACATCATCGTCTTGGTAACTAACCAAGAACCTCCATTCTCAAGGAATGGCTCTCAGCCCCAGGTTGAGCATTCAGTCCTAGACTGAATGTTGATCAACCACCTGCAGGACCTACTTGGTCCCCGTGACCAAGAATTTGCTTGCTCCTAGACCAGGATGTCTTTGTCTCAACCTGCAGGATCTGCTTGGTTCTCGTGACCAAGAAACTGTCTGGTCCTAGACCAGAATACCCTAGAGACAAATAGGGGCCCTAGCCACATGCTAGGGACTTTGCCGTGGCATCAACCTGCTTGGTCCTCGACCAAGAACCCCAGGGGACAACTGGTGGCCCTAGGGTACCTTCTAGGGTCTTACTCTTTCCTTTGCTGGTTAACTTGACCAGGAACCCTAGTTAATTGACTAGGGTACCCTGCTCTCTGAGAATGGCTCTCGCAGTTGCACTAACTTTAACATGTCTCCCCCTCTCAGGGGAGTGGCTTGTTGCTGCTGTCTTGGATTTGAGGTTTGCCTGGTAGAAGAATGAGCCCTGTACGGGGATCTGAATTGGCAGATCTGTAATGGGTCTTATAAAGTTACTTTATTCAACTAACCCTTAACCATAATGATCTCTAATACCAATATCAACCCTCCTAATACAAAACTAGGCTTATTTGTTTTTTCACTTATTTTTAGCATATGCTGTAAGGGTACGTGTACTTAGACCAAAGGTAAACCACCACAATATTGGTATGTATGCCTCCCACGTGTCACTTGTATGGGGCCCAAAATATATGATGTTTTATGATAAATGCACAAAAAAAGAGTGTGGGGCCCAACTATAAAACCCACATCACTCTCTGGCCCCCTCTATGAACCACCAAGCCCTAACTAATATCTTATTTTACAGTTCCATTCTCAACATGAATAGATTGGGTGTCCAACAAAGAAGTAGAAGATTAGGATTTTATTATTAGATGTTTTATTTCTTGCAAGGAATCTGTGGACAACAATAAGATAATAGGATAAGATATTTTATTAATGTTCAACAGTTGACCACATATAGGTCAATGGGGCTACTAAGTACAATAGTGTGAGTGCAATGTTGGAGCGCAAGAGTCACTCCTATATAATGACCAAAAGTAGATGTAATCTATGATCTGAACTCTAATATCTGGAGAAAAGTGCTCTTGGAAAATATGGACTAGTACATGGAATGCTAAAGGGTTGGAGGCCAAAGATGCACAAAATTTTATTCAAGGGATGCCCCAAAGGAAGGTACAGGGGGGGAGTAGAAGCCTTAGTGCCACCTGGACTTGTTGCTTTAAGAGGAGGAAATGTTGTTGTCCAATTTTCGTAACTGTCTCTCCTATCATTTGGGGCCAAAGAGAAAAACTCATAATAGAAGACTGTCCAGAATAGTTGGAAGAACTGTCTCTCCTATCATTCGGGGCCAAAGAGAAAAACTCATAATAGAAGACTCTCCAGAATAGTTGGAAGAAGAGCTGATTTGTGGTGTGTTCCCTTTTCTCGAAGGAGATGCCTGCTATTGTTGTTTGGACGTAGAGGACTGCTAAGTGTTAAACTCCATCCGGTGTTCAGAGGCCAAGTGTTAAAATCCAGCTGGTTTTCACAGTTTTAGCAACAAGGATATTTAATCCGAGTTTATAAGAAAGTGTAGAGGGGACATCGTTCCTCTCCCATGCAATACTAAATATTTCATAATAAAGAAGTGCTTCTATAGTTATTAAATGAAATCTTGAGTTCTAGTTCCTATATTTTTCTTGGATTCAAAGTGTCGAGTGTTTCTCCTAGATTCAAAGTGTTAATGTTCCTTTGAAGCATTTTTTAATATACACCCAAAGATCATAGCTTAGTGTTGTTACAACCATGTAATGCAATTGTGGCTATGCTGCTACTCTTAATAAATGGGCCCTATCAAAGGAATGCAGATGGATGGTTTGTAACATTTATATTATGGAGCATTGAAAACAGTTCCACACTCTAGCATACATGAAGAAAATGCATGTCCTTAAGTTTGTTATTAATTTCCTGAAGCATCATTTCTATTCTTGAATGATAAGTCTCTTCCTTTCTACAGAATATACGAACTTTTGATCACTATTGTATGGTAGTAAAGTCAACTCAGATTGAGTCTGCACATACTGGTCACAACGTACAAACCAATGACTTGTTTCTTTGGAGTTCAATACGTATTTCAGATGCCAGATCGACGTTAGAAAGGTGTTATACACATTCCATTGCAAGCTCTATAGGATACTCGACTATATAATCCATTCCCTATTACACATTCTGTATTTGCATTTGTGTAAACTGTTGGCAGATCTTGCTATTGGTAACTATGAGAGTATCAATGACTTTTTATATTGTTTTATCAGAATGTGTTATAACATCTTGTCAATAATGTGAATATTGAGGGACGTGTGCTTGGAGGGTCTTGCATGCACCTCATGAGAAAAGACAATTCTAAAAGTTCATTAAAATTTCTCCAATACAGTGACCTGAGGAATGACCCACCAAGAGGCTTCGTTTCTCACTGCTCAATTTACAAATGTTTATTTGTATACAAGCATGATGTATAGCTGTGATAAAGTACGCCATTACATAGCTTTCCTAGTGTGCATTGTCTGATATTGGGGCTTTTCTTTAACACATACCATGAGTTTTGCACTTTGAACATATTTTGTATATCCCGTGTTTGTGCAGTCACGAGTCTTCGTATGTGTGGAATGAAGGTGTCGATAGACTCAATACATCTTGGGAATTGCTTGCAATGATCTGAATCGTATGGTAGATTTCCTATAGAACACTTGGTGGACCACAACGTTTTAGACAATATTAAAAGACTACTTCCTTTGTAGACATGGTGATGTACAAGAGTCATCAAGTCAAACTGGTGAATGTCCTATCACAAGTTGTTACGATGGGTATTTTTTTCTTTTTTATTTTTTTTTATTTCTAGGTAAATATCTCGGGGCAAACGCTGGGGCATTTCCCTCCATTTAAAGGATGGTATCCAAGGTAAACCCTAGATTCTTGAGGGCACAAGGCCAAATCAACAACAGGGCTCGAAGCCAATACAACCATATACTAATTGTGAGCTCAACATGTCATTTTAAGGAATATAACCTGGTGGGGAGGTAAACACTCCATCCCACAATCACTCGGGTGAGACCCAATTGACAGTGATGGGTCTTCTTGTTATGCCGTTCATGCTTTTCTTGGTCCACGGGTGTAACCTGCAATTAGTTAAAAAGCATATGGAAAGAGAGTGTTGGTTGTTATGTTAGAATTATTTAATGTGTTCAATCCCTTTATATTATATGAAGTTTTACCTTCTTATTAACTCTCCACCAAAGACAAAAAATAAGATCAGATTAAGATTTGATTGGAGTTAACATTATTGCTCCTTTTCTTTGCTATTACAAAATGAAACATGGATGATGCATAAGCACCAGACACACTTTACTCCTTCAGCCCGTTGATGATCCTTTGGGGTGAAATTAGTTTGAGAAAACACACGATTATTGCATAGTGGATGATGCAATTGGCTCATGTGCTGAGCCCCGATAGACATAATCCCTTCATACGAGTTAGATATTTTGTACTGTGCTGAATGCATCCTTGAGTTTGTAGATTGGGGATTGGGACATTTCACATGGTTCTACAGGTTTGATGACACATGCATCTTTCATCAAATTGTTTTGTTCTGCTCATTTGAAGACTGTATGGTGGCAGCTTGCATATTGTCATATTGATTGTTTTCCTTCATTCTTTCTGTGATCTTATGTGACTGTCCATTTCATCCCTTGTTCACTGTGTGGAATGAGGTTGGGAATGTAGCTTCTGTTGTGAAATACTTGTCCTATATTCCTGGCACTTAAACAATCTCGGGGTTTGCCCACTGTGCATGACATCAGTATGCATTATTCGGTTTCACTGGTTGCACAAGCACATGGGCTTGCTGCTTCTTTGTCTGTTGGTGGTTTATTGTGCCAATTTGTGTTATTCAGCTTCAATTCTCTGCAACGGCTTGCAAGTTTATTCCATCATATAGGCTTTGCTTGCCTGCTGTCCACGATCTTGAATCACATTCTTTGGCTTTGGTGGCTGTGATAGACAGTGAGCCATTCTGAGTGTTTGGACGGTTTCTTAGGTATTGAGGAATTGATGGCAATGCCATCTGGCCTGTCAGTGATCTCTAAACATATCGTTCTCTGTAACCTCTCTATTTCCATAAAGTAGGCATTTCTATGCAATATGCCTAGTGAGAGCATAGAGCAATCCTTTTGGGATCATCCTTTCTAAACGCAACTTTTCCTTTGCCTTTGCTTTTCAATACAGCACTTTGAATGCCCTTTTTATAAAGATCATTGGATCTGTGTGGATTGTCCTCTTTTTAAAGTTTTTTTCTTCAATAACATCATCCAAACTTTTGGCTTCTCAAGTGCTTGCATTAATGCACTGTATTTGTACTGCTGGATTGACATTCAAATTTCATATGATGATTTTTTAAATCCTTAAAACATATTGTACCTTTATATTAGTCTTAATTTGACTGTGATTATGAAGACCATTGCTTTATTCTTGTAGTTGGACTGTGTGGTTTCCTATTCATATTTGTTTGTACGATGATTGTACTGTGTAACAATCAAGAAACTTTGTTAAGCCATTTTAAGTTCTAACTCTAAACTGATGTATATCCGTTTTCTTCTGTTTCCCATTTTTGTTCTATTACTATTTTAAAAATAAACTTCTGAAGGAATTTACTGCTTTTGTTCTGTTTCCCTTTTTGTTCTATGAAGTATTTTTAAAATAATTTTCTGAAGGGATTTACTGCTTTTGTTGTATGACATAATTTTCTTGGCTGAGTTGTCCATGTGCTTTGTTACCTTGCAACAATTTCAAAACAGTTATCATAACCCCTATTACATTAACTTTTAACAGGAGTGTTGAGGATTCATAGTGGATTTTCCTGTTGGTATTTAGGCGATGATTACATGTGGTATTTATGAAGCTCCTCTTAGGCAGTTTGAGGTGGTTCTGGAGGTTTTAATGCTGTAGGCTATGTTTGTTTGGGGCCAGGTTTCCTTTCTTCATACTTTTCATATGGAACCTCTGCTGCTTATTTAACTATCAAGAAACCTAACAAAGACTGACAATAAAAATAAGAGATGTAATGGTCAAAATGACCCTCCCATATAAAAGTTTCGGTCCCTTGTTTGTTTTATTGGGTCCATCGCAAAAGTTTCAGAATCAATTGCTCTTTGCTCTTTAACATTTTATTTTTTTGCATTATTTAATTAATGCAACTACAATTTTGTTCTTTAATACACGTTTTAGGATACAAGTGGCCATTTTCTTATACTTGGAGCTCAATCTTGCACTCTTCTGATGTATCCATTTTCTCCTGTCAAGGAATGGATAGATATAGAAACTTGCAAAAATATTGCTTCATTGACCGTATTTGCCGGGTAGAATTTCTTCGCACTGGATTATGCGAATGTAGTAAATGCTCCATGCCCTAGATTCATCTTTTAGTAACGTTCTGCCTTAGTGCCACACTTTATCTTTGTAGAGGTTTATGGAATGTAATAGCTTCCGATGGCCATGGTTTATTTGGTTTATCAATGCTACTGGAGTGTCAGGTTGATGACATGTATTACAAAAGTACAGTCACCTTTATCATGTTTATGTAGATCCTTCAATCATTATTATACTTATCTTACCTTTTTGTAGCTCCATTAGTCCTTTTTTATCATTGAAATCACTCCTTGTGTGTCATATCTTGGGTTACTTGAATCTTGGGCATGTTACCTCCCAAGTTACCATGTGAAATGTAAAGCCCAAAAGAACAATGCTAACCCAAGGGGAACTAAGAAGGGCTACCCACTATCACCTTAGTTACTAGTAACACCCTCTCCAACTTTAGGTTGGTTTGCTTCCAAATCAAGGAGGGTTGTCCCTATGTAAGATTGCTAAGGCTATGGCTTTAATGTTCAAGGTGATAAAAGGAGAGTAAGCCTTAATAAAATGATTGTGGTTGTAGCATAACAATGTAAAACTGTGATGGAAAGATCAAAAGACTAGTGCATATACCAACAAGGACAAATGGAGTCAAGGGGTTAATCGAAGAGGGTTGATTTTTTCGAATGTAAAGATGAGTGCGGCCATCAAAGATGTATCATTCAGACTCAACTTTGTTGGAAATTATTTTAAGAGATTTGCAAAGGGAAAGCAATAGATCTACTTTCAAGTCTATATTCAATAGGCTGTTTACTCTATGAAATTTCACCAAGCGAGAAAAACTATTTGATATAATTCAACTTGGATCTTTCTCATTCATAAATAACAAGCAAGACAAGGAGAGATGAACCTTCACACTTATTTCATTTCATTTGATGTAGATGCACCTTGGATTTGAACCATAGGCCATTTCATTCATGAGCATTTAAATCCACAAAACAACAATATAATTCATGAAAGCCTCACATTAATAAGATATAAACCATTACACTTCACATCTGCTCCAAGAAGAATATATCTATTAGTCTCAAAGGAAGAGAAAACTCCAATGATCCAACCATGGCAAATGAGGGAGAGAGCACAGCCTTACATAGCTTTCAACTCATCTTCCTCTTACAATAAAATATGGTTAGAAACTTAGATCTAGCCCAGGGTGGAGTAAATAAATGCAAAATAATCCACTACTCTAACAAATACAATATAATATGGTGGTCAAACCACAAGTACAAGCTCCAAGAAAGAGAGAGAAGCGCATCTATCAAATGATGGATGAATGACAAATATAAACCCTAATGACTGGCCTCTAAAGGCCTTCCAAGTGTAGCACTCCAAGAGAAATGGCCTCCAAGTAATGAATGAACCATACATATCTGGAAAGGCTACAAATGAAAGAGAACAATCTCAAGTTCTGGATTGTTACACTCTTCAATAGTGGACATAATGACCATATTGATTTTCAATATATGTTGCATGGACAATCATTGCTCATGGGTCACTAAAAGCTATCATAAGCCCACAAGAAGCAAAATAAGCCAAATTTCAAGGCTTATAAAAGCTAAAAGAGGCATAGACGTGAAGTGTGGAATTCTCTGGTATGTTTCAAAGAACTAAAACATTTTCAAAACGAAGAGCAACAAAGAGATCCATATTAGGATTTCTAAGAGAATATGGTTTTCTATGAATGGATCAATCATCATTGATCCTCCCAAAATTGCTCATAATTGTTTATGGATCTTAGTTTTTCAAAGGTTCATAACTCCATGTTTGAGTTTTCAATGCAAGGCAATATGTTCCAGGTCCACAGGGGATATAATAAAAAAATGGAAATGCCACCATGTACTAAAGTAAATATTCCACAAGTTGCAAGTCTACAACGCAGAATGAAGGCAACAATCGAACAAAGGTTAAGGAGAATTTCAAGGAGGCATGGAAAAGAAGAATACGTTTTACAATATGTTGCAAGGATGGACTACTTTTATAAGCATACACAAACAGTTCATACTCTAAATACAAAACATTACCACAAGAAATATCAATGCAATAGAAGGATCAAACTACAAAAGCAATACATTGGAATGAGAGAAATCAAAATTAGAGCATACAATACCAATACCATTAGGATGTGGAAATTTTCGTTTCACTATTTCAAAGTAAAGCTCAAGTGTTCTATTCAAAACAAGCAACATGAGGTACATGTAAGCATTTTTTACAATACTTTTATCTTATGCCATTATTTAACAACATTGCATGCATAATTCCGATTTCTCCATTTGCACATAGTCCAGAGACCCAACACCCATACTTTTCATTCATTTCATCTTTTCGCCCATTCACTCCATATTTCACAAACACTTGTTTCTTACAATGTATTTACCATACTATTTATCATATTATTCTTACGAATATATCAATTCACTTCCATTCACTATGACATCCTTATTTTCATTAACACTTTACCATATCCCATTCTTCCATTATTTACCCATTTCATACTTTCCCTACTCATTCATACCATTTTTAGTTCATACAAATAAATCTACAAGACACTATATAAGTGCCCACCTACATGTTTCTAAAGGAGTCTAAAGGAGATTCAACTTACAACCAATTTCTATAGGAATGTTGACCTACAATTAGTTTCTATAGAAAGTTTCCACCTATAAGTTTTTATAGGAGTTTCTAGACGTTTCTATCACTAGTAGAACTTCAATAGGGATTTCCACCAACATGTTTTTATAGGAGTTTATAGAGGTTTTTATCACTAGTAGAACTTCAGCAGGGAATACTACCACCATTGGTGGCAAATATCCCAAACTCTGCAACCATACATTACATCTCTACATCCGTTGGAACCACAACACATAATGACCCTTCTCATATCCAGTTTGGTTGAAAACCTTGGACATTCATGACTCTCTCTTGCTCTTGAGTCTATTCTGGAAGTCCTCTAGTTTACAGTTTCATGTGATGTCTAGGCTGTGTTGGTGATAGTGATCCAGTTTCAGTTGCAATTCCCTGGATATGTTTGGCTCTCTATTGTAGTATTTGAACCACATGTGAGGAGCTTCTCATGCTATCACTCCTTCAGATCTAGGGCCCCCTCAGTTTTTAGTGGGGATTCAGTTGCTATGATTTGTCATCCTGCTAGGATGTTGTTGTTCCTTCTCATGTATTTTGGATTAGCTATGATATGGACCACACTTTGTAATTGAATTGTGTCCCTCATTGGCCCTAATTTTCATAATATATTGTCCACAATAGATATTAATTTATTTTAATTAGATCCCTTCAGGTCTTGGTCCAATATTGTATTGAGACAATATTATGAGCATGGGGATGCTCGCCTTGTTTGTATTTGAGATTATATACACCTTACCCCATTGGTTGGTTGTTTGCAGGTGTGGTCTTTGTGCTCCCATGGGGGGTCGAGATTCTTTATTTACTTGTTCCTACTCCTCGCTTATACACTTGTGTTCTCCCATGGAATGCAAATGAAAAGACCTATGATATATTTTGGCCATATGATGAGCTCCTAACCTCACACGCCGGGTGGTAATTGTTAACAACCTAATTTTGCTCACCTACTTTATCATCAACATCCTCATTGCTATACATCACTTCTAGTAATTTTAGTCCCATTTCCATCGCCATATTACCTCAATAATGTGACAAAAATTTGAACTAAAACCAAAAGTTGACCATAAAAAGTCATTGTGTGGAATGTCCCTAAAAATTCGTATAGGTTTGTTACACTAAAAGCCTTGAAAACTGCAAAACGAGCCCAAAAACAAAATTCAATTACTCATAAGCACTGCCTTCCAAAAAGGTGTACTGGTTGAATGTGGACATTCCCATATGGTCGCAGATACATATCATTATTTCACTAAGTCATCAATGAAAATAGATTATTCTCATTGCAACTAGATCTAAGAAGTTTCCACATCCTTTCCTTTAAATAAAGTCCTTAAGTATTGTGTGTCTTCCAAAAAGGTACAACGGTTGAATGCGGACTTTCCCAAACCCACATAAATAGCCTTTGATATGGTCTCTAATACCTATCATTACCCCCCAAGTCAAAAATGTATTATTCACATTGGAACTAGATCTAAGAAGTGCCCATTATCATTTTCTTAAGCTCTCAAGGTCATTCCATCATAGAGATACCACATACATCATAAGAGCAAGGTTATTTTGTTGAATTGTTTGCAAAAAGAAAGAGAAATCCCATTTCTTCCGTTTTCTTTTCTCATTAGGAGCCCATAACATATTATCTTGTTTAGAGTGGAGCATCAAGGGAAAAATAACCCTTTGTTGGGTTGGTTACGGAGATCCACCAATTATATATTCTTCATTTTTTTCTAATATCAAAACATGTTCTTTATATCATGATTTGCTTCCTTCTTAACTAAGTTCCTTTGAATTACATTGCAAAAATTGTTATTTTTTTTATTTCCATCCAAATTATAACTTTTACAAGTCATAAATTTTAAGAATTTAAGAAAATTAAAATTAACCTAAATCTAAATTTAAATAAAATTACAATCAACCTAAATCTAAATTTAAAATTAAATTACAATAAGCCTAAATCTATTTTAAATAATAAAAAGAGTTTACACCTTAATAAATACAATTATCTTAAACACTTATAAATTCAATATAAAATAAACTTAATATATATATATATATAATTTACAATGTTGAAATAAATGAAGATAACAAGCCATGCGCTTATTTATCACTCCAGTGTGGCAATTTACAATATAGATATGGTCCTTGGATAAACCACTATGCAAAATCATCACTTCATTGTGGCAATTATTAATATAGACACGGGCCTTGGATAAACCACCATATACAATATTAGAAATGGAGTCCTCTTTTACAATAAAAAAATTACCCTTTTCAGCGGATTTATTTGGTTCTTAGACACATTCTTTAAATATGTATATTAAAGGTATGGACTAGAATATAAAGTTGTAAGAAGTGATATTAGAAGCACTTTTAATGAGATTGACAAAGATAGCAAGATGAAATATTAAAAGTTCTTAATAAATAAATAAATAAAGAAAAACATCAATATTTAATTAAAAAAAGAAAATTGAAATATATGCAATGCTATGTGAAATATAACCTAAATTTATTTAGGCTAACACCATCCTTAGAAGAGTGAAAGAATTGGGTAATTAGAGATATGCCTAGTATGTAAAGTTGCAAGAAGTGATATAATAAACACCTTTAATGAGATTGAGAAAGATCATAATGAAATATTAGAAGTTCTTAATAAATAAATAAAGAAAAGCATTAATATTTAATTAAAAAGAAGTGAATGATGCACAATTTTATGTAAAATATAACTTAAATTTAAATCTATTTAAGCGAACATCATTCCTAAAAGAGTGAAAGAATGAGATTGCCAAAGAGAGCAAGATTAAATATTAAGAGCTCTTAATAAATAAATAAAGAAAAACATCAATATTTAACTCAAATAGCAAGATTAAATATTAAGAGCTCTTAATAAATAAATAAAGAAAAACATCAATATTTAACTCAAAGGAAAGAAAGATATACAAGGTTATGTAAAATATAACTAATTTATTTGGGCTAACATCATAAGAGTGAAAGAATTGGGTAATATTGACATAAACTATTGAAACTCCTACTTTAACAATATTTATGTTTCAGTTCAAGTCTATGAGGACACCCATGTTACTCATTGCATTGAGGTTTTGCTAATGACAAAACTAAACACATTGAAGGTGCCCCATCTTTTCAATCAAGTTGTAAAGTAAAGATTCCCTAAAAAATCTACTAAAAATTGAATTGCCCCCTGTCTTCAAGAGTGAAAACCAAAATGACCCATCCAATTATTTAACTATCATGAATCCATATATTTTAGTTGCAAAGTATGAATCACACCCAAAACCTAAACAAAGGTTTTTCTTGCAGTACCATCTGCATTTATATCTCTCTTAGGGCCATTTCATTCATAGATATGATTGCTCATATTAATGTAGAGGAAAATATTCTAATTTTGGGGCGATGCCCAGACCATACCCAAGCAGGGCTTGCTTGAACTCTTGCTTGGAAGACTTCAGAATGAGACACAACGGTAACGGTTATTATGCTCGATTCAAACAAAATGCATTGTACTATATATGAATATGAAATTGAAGTTGTCTCTACATTTGGGTTGGAATTTGATGGGTAAGGGTTACTATGCCCAATTCAAATAAAATGTGTTGATGTTTGTAGCGTCGAGAGGTCTCATCCTCAAGTCGGCCCAAAGAAGAATAATAAACAAATATTATTTATACTTCAAGTGAACAAGTCAGCCTCAACAAAAGAGAAAATTCAACACATGAACAAGTATAAATAGAGAGGACGTCTCCTCATTCTCACAAAGGGAGAAAGTTTGCTCCCCAAGAAGGCGGCAGCGCGCAAGAGAGAAAAGAAGCCTAATTCCGGGGTTGCTATCTTTCAAGAGTTTCTTCTTTTGGTTCTTTGGTTTATCTTCTTCTTGGTTATGTATCTGGATGTACTTTGTATCTTCAATTGAATCTCTGAATAGGAAAGGTAGGAAAGGTTGTTAGGTTTTCTTCCCTTGTATAAAAGGGTTTTGTGATCCTTATTTGTTTCTGCTACAAATAAAATGAAATTATACTACTATATTAAAAATCAAACAAAATGCACTGTATACTGATTCACAAACAAAATGCACTGTAATGTATATATGAAGTTGAAGTTGTCTCTCTATGAGGGATGGGATTTGATGGACAGGTCATGAGGCAATTTGATGGTGAAATACGATTATAAACTTTTCGAAACCGTCCTCATTAAAATCGCTATATTATTGCCAAAACCATCAAATTTGACCGATTGCATTGTTTTCCAATTCCTCATCTGCTGCTGCCCTCCATTATTGCATTGCCTTGGTCTCAAACTCAGCGATTCTACGATGGTACGAGTCTGAAATCACCACTGTATTCGGTGCCTGTCAAGTAATTAGGTATTATATGCTCTGGCACAGACATGTGATTGATTGATGTGATTTGACTTCACTAGCAAACGAATCTTACCAACTCGGAGCAAGGATAAGGTGGGGTTGGCCGCGTGCTGCAGCTTTGCTAGGTATGTTACTTTTTTGAAAGCTTTCCTGCTTTAACCTGTGAAATGTTTCTTTCATTTAAAAAAAACCCAAAACAGTGTTCTTGTACCCACTTCTTGATATCTTATTCACGTACAAAAGCAAATTATTTTGACTATGTAATCTCTAAAAACAGTAGAATTGAAGCATCTATCTTAATCTCTGAATAATATCTCTGGTCCCCTCCCATGGCTGTTGATGAGAATGCTAGTAACCAACGAGCTGGTGAGGGGCCACCTTACATCATTTTTTTTTGCACGGTGCTTCCTTTACATACACATCCATCATATGACTGGAAATGGAAACTTTCCCTGCAAGGATACGGCTCCGTTGGTTTGCTTACAGAACCATCCAGCTTGTATGAATGAAAGGTCAACAACCAAACCCTGTGATGACTGATACAACTCACTGGCCATTTTGAAAAAACCCTAGATATATAGCCAACGCCCGCGTGCCGTAAAGTGTGTTGTCAATGCACGGCTTGAATGTGTCTTTGGACAGTCTTTGTCTCTAACGATCCTATCGCCTGTAGATGAAGTAATCGTTCATTTCTTCTTTCGTATTGTTCAAAGGCTTTTCTTCTTATCTGGTTCCACAGTACAGTAATGGCAGTATTATATTGAAAAGCATAAGAAGCTTTCATCTTTTCTAGTTATAGGGCGAAGAATGTGAATACAAACTCTTAGGTTTTTCAATTTCTGACATGTCTTAAGTCTTTTCAATGTGGAGAAATCAATCAGATAACAAAAACATATATATTTAAGAAGTCATCTAAAAGTGCGACGATTTCGTCCGTCCGGCCAAAATTTGGTCGGAATCTGGTGATATGAAATCTAAAAATCTGGCGATTTGTGTTGATTAAATCGTTTTTCTGAACATCTAGATGAATTTAGTACCCTGGAAAACCCCCGGGCATCCAAATTATGCAGGAGTACTACTGTTATTTGAGATTCTAAAAATTCTATCCGGGATTCCAACAAATTCGTGTCTGAAAATACGTTTTTCTTTGGGCGAAATCGTAGCAGTTTTAGACAACTCTTATATTTATGGATCTATGTTGGTTTTATTTTTATTATTATGAGCCAATATGAAAATTTTTAATTACTTTATTTTTTATCATTTATGAGCCGACATGAGAATGTTACATTACATAACGTGACAACATCTCCCCCATACTGGGTTGTAAGCACCTCGCTACTCGGTGCAATTATTCTTTTAATAAAATAAATTTGTGTTTAATTTTTTAATAGAATTTTGAACATCTCGCAATCATGAAAGAGCTTTGATACCACTTGTAATATGATTAAACCTAGAAATTTAGAGAAAATATAGAAAAATACAAGAGAGAATAGATAAAATAGATAGCTATGCTCACTTGCCTCTTCAAGGGGGAAATCTTCAAAAGCAAAGCTCGAAATCCAATGACAAATCTTAATTAAACATTTCATATGTTATTTTCTATATATAGTGTTTCAATAGCCAAAGTCCTAGCTACTTGCGGTCGTGTTATTAATTAGGGTCAACCACCTAGGGGCCTTTATTCAATAAGGAAGGCCGTTTTACATTAAGACGCTATCCACTAACTAATGGGCCTTATGGCCCTATACATTGATAAAGTAGGAGGGTTAATGTAGGACCCTAACATATTCCTTTAATTCTAGGTAGTCAACCCCCAAATCTATGCCACTATTGCCACCCTTTTGCACAAAAGAATGAAATAGAAAAAATCATTCAAAAATTATTGGAAGTCGATGTTTTTCATCCTAACAAAATTCCTTATTCTTCCCTAGTGGTCTTGGTCCTAAAAAAGGAAGGTGCTTGGTGCATGTGTCCTAATTTCTGAGCTCTCAACAAACTAACCATGAAAGATAAATTCCTCATTCCCATCATTGATGATCTCTTAGACGAGTTGCATGTCACCAAATTCTTCACCAATCTTGATCTTTGTTCAGGCTACCATTAAATTCGGATGAAAGATACAAATATACCCAAGACAACCTTCCACACTCATGAGGGTCATTACAAGTTTTTAGTCATGCCCTTCGGCCTCTGCAACGCCCCTTCCACTTTTCAAAGCCTCATGAACCAGATCTTCCGCCCTTTCCTCCACCATGTTTCGCTAGTTTTCTTTAATAATATTTTGGTCTACACCCCCACATAGGAAAACCACCTGCAACATGTTCCTTGCACCTTGCACTTATTACAGGATTGCCAATTATTTGTGAAACCCTCCAAATGTGTTTTTGGAGTGACTAAGGTTGAATGCTTGGGCCATATTGTGAGTTGGGATGATGTATGAGTGGATCCCAAAAATTAATTTATGTAGAACTAGCCTCGACCCAAAAATCTTAAGAGCTTGAGAGGGTATTGTCTATTATCGTAAGTTTGTGTAAAACTATGGGAATATTGCAGCTACTCTTGCAACACTACTAAAAAAAATTCGTTCTCCTGGAATGAGGCCTTGGAGTAGGGTTTTCGGCCTTAAAGGAAACTATGTGCACTACACTTATGTTAGCCATGTCGTATTTCACTAAGACATTCGTCTTAGAATGTGATGCCTCTGGACATGGCCTGAGAGCAGTCTTAATGCAAGAAAGACACCCATTGGCTTTAACCAGTTAGTATCTTTATGATTGAAACTTTGGCAAATCTACGCATGAGAAAGAAATGATGGCTATCCTTCACGTGATTGAGAAATGGAAACCATATTTAATCGGGTGGTGTTTCCAGATCAAGACCAATAATCACAACCTTATGCATTTCTTGGGACAATAGTTGTCCTCCCCATAGCAACATAAATGGGTCACTAAAATGTTGCATTATGATTATGAGATCATATAAGAAGGATTGTGACAATGTGGTGGTAGATGCTTTGTTTAGGCAATTTGAAGAGGAGGGTTCTCTTATCGCCTTATCCTTACCAGTTCCAGGATAACTTGATGAAGCACAACAAGAATGGATGGCTCAGGACACAGTTTCACACCTCATCAAACAGATACAAGAAGACTCGAACTCTCCGCTTGGATATACATGTAACCAAAATATCTTGCGGTATAAGGAGTGTATCTTTCTCACCCCAGATTCGACCTTGTAACCATGAATCCTAGAGAAATTACATTCATAACCTATTGTTGGCCACTCAGGATTTCATAAAACCTATTGAAGAATTAAGCGCTCTTTCTTTTGGAAAGGCATGAAAAAATATATCCACAACTTTGTTGCAGCCTGTGACACTTTCCAATGTCATAAGGGTGAAATAATGAAGTTTTAGGGTGCTTTACAACCACTTTCCATTCCCAACCACATATAGATGGACATCTCTATGGATTTCATTATGGGGCTTTTATTAACAACCAAAATTTGCTCACCAACCTTGTCATAAGCTTCATCACCATTATACATCATAATTGACAACATTAACACCATTTTCTATCTCATTTCATTCATATGACCTGAGAAAGTGACTAAAATATCTACAAAATGAAAGTCAAACCCCAAAATTTGACCACATTGAGAGGGTCGTGCTTTTCCCTTCGAGCGACGTGACCTCGGTCGCACCTATTTCCCAAAAAGCCACAACTTGGTCTCAAAAGTGAAAGTTCGGTTCATCATTTCGTGCTTCCCCAAGGAAGTAGTGGCTAAAAATGGACACATACCTTGACATGGTCACAAGTCACAACTTGAATCCATAACTCAAATTTCACAACCCGATTCCAAAACTCAAATTTTCACAACCTCGAAAGTCACAACTTGATTCCAAAACTCAAATTTTTAGTGAAATATGGTCGATTCTAGTTTTGCATTTGCCTTGTTTGATTCGGTTTTTTGTTTTGGGTGTGTTTACAGTGTCATTTTTGTTGTTTATGACTTGTTTGCTTGCTATAGTGGTTGATTTGTTCTCTTGTTTATATGAGGTAGGTGAAGAAAAGATTGAAAGATCCTAGTATTTGTTGCCTTTAGGGTTTTGTTTTGGAGATACTTTTCAACTTCATTTTTCTATTTTAGTTGATTGATTGGGTTTGTTTAAAGAAAGTACCTATTGTTGGTTGACAGCCTCTTCTCTTTTCTTTGCAAATCCACCATTAGTTAGCTATTCATTCCGCTTGCACATTTGAGATTGATATTTGCTTGTTGGTAGTGGTACTTTGCTTTTTAGATAAATTGTAGATTTTATTTCAACAACATTAGTTTTTAGAATTGAAAGTTATCTTATTTTCCTCTTCATTTTCTTACAAGCATTTACATTTCCTTGCAATTTCATTTACTAGTTGTGCACACTACTTGTGCATACACCTTTCACACCCTAATTTCAACATCACTTGGTTCATGATCCCAAGTGGAGCATAAAAATTAACCTCTAATCTAACACATCAAATTCCTTAACTTGAGGGCCAAAAGAATTTTGTAGTTAGGTTAGGACATTAGGGATAGGCATCCAAACAAATCCCTTTAGTCCTTATATATTTGAGACAAAGTGGTTGAGTTTTAGGGAACCGAAATCCTCTTATATTGGACACCATCTGGGCTAGTTTATCAGTAGGACCATCCTTTTAGGGTGGTATGTTACAAGATCGGAACCAAAGCATTGATTGGGGCACCTTTTCCTTTCAATACAAAGATCATCCGCATCATGGATTTTAGGTAAAGATGTAGGAAACTCATTGAATGTGTTTAAGAACAAGGTAGTCAAGTATCCATTCTATTAGGAATCTTTCCTGGAGGTGGCTCTCACAGGTGGGAGGGAACCTGAGACATATAGCAATAGGTTGACTGGAGATGCCCCTAGTGACCTTTTCTATAACTATTCTATTCATACCTTCACTTGATTACTTGGTGGGATTGTGACCCCATCCAAGTTTAGCATTTGGAAGGCCTTTGTTCGGCTTTCTACTTCTTTCTCAACGGTGGAATTGGAAACTTATGTTTGAGAAAGATTATTTTTTCACATAATTCTTGCTTTGTTGCAGCTCTCCTCTTAGGACTTGTGTGTCTTTTCTCTTTATGGGGTGTTAATTTCTCATTTACTCTTTGTCTATATTAGATAATTTCCTACACCAACGTGGCACTTGTTGTTCGATTTAGCGCCATTTATTGAGTAGATATCATTCACTTGAGTATTTATCTCATTAGCCTTATTGTTGAGCTACCTAGTTGGATTAGTAGTCTTAAACCATGTTAAGGCCCTAACCATAATTCATTATTATTATATTAGTTGTTGTTAGGTAGGCTCAGTATTAGGTCACATAATGATCACTTCATCTCCTATTTATAATAAAGGAGATTCATTTGTATAACCATCTCATATTGTCTTATGTATTTTCTACATTGTATGAGGTTGCCCCCTTAAAGAGGCTTCTTACTCATCACTTTTATTCATTCTCAAGGTGTGGAATTACTCTCGTGTTCTTATTTTATGATATTTTAGGACAAAAGATCATCCACATCATGTATTTTAGTTGAAGATATAGGAAACATGTTGAATGTGTTTAAGAACAAGGTAGCATAACATCCATTCTATTAGGAATCTTCTCTAGAGGTGGCTCTCGCAGGTGGGAGGGAACCTGAGACATATAGCAATAGGTTGACCAGAGATGCCCCTAGTGACCTTTTCTATAACTATTCTATTCATACCTTCACTCGCTTACTTGGTGGGGTTGAGAACCCATCCAAGTTTAGCATTTGGAAGGCCTTTGTTCGGCTTTCTACTTCTTTTTTAGCGGTGGACTTGGAACCCTATGTTTAAGAAAGATTTTTTTTTCCACATAATTCTTGCTTTGTTGTATCTCTCCTCTTAGGACTCGATGTCTTTTCTCTTTATGGGGTGTTCATTTCTCATTTACTCTTTTTCTAGATTAAATTGTTGGAATCGATTTAATATTGAGAGGGGAGGGGGTGAATCAGTATTAGTACAATTATCAACAATTTTTACCTTATTTGATCTTTTAATTATGCATCCAACATAAATAAAACATTCATCCACATATGCACCAAGACAAAGAACACAACACACAATATTTTGACGTGGAAACCCAATCGGGAGAAAACCACATAATGCTCTTTTGTAATGAAAATAATACATTCAAGGAAGCACCGACTTCCTGTGTTTACTAGCACCAACTGGAAGGAGGCACCGACCCCCTAGTTTTACAAGCTTTGACCTGAAGGAAGCACCAACTTCATGTGTTCTCCAGCACCAACTAGAAGGAGGCTATGACCTCCTGCTCCTTGCCTCGTCCTCCTGCCCAGATATCCAAAATAATATTCTGCCTCACTAAACTTTCAACTTGCACACACTTCTGATCTTTTGTAGTTCATTCTGCTGTGCGCACCTTCTATATGCAATCGTATTGCAGTCACTACCCTGCATACATCACTTGAATTCTCATTCCACTCAATTCTTTGCTTCTATTGATGACTTACTTCATATGTTGTGTGCTACTTCATCTACTGTAATCTACGCCACTGATTAGCTGTTCTGTTATGATTCTTGTGATGAACCTGCAATAATTAATTAATGCAAATACACAAGATATCAGAAATAATAGAGCATAATCACTTTTACATTGATCACAGGCCACTTCGAGGGGGCAACCTCCTTTGAGCAAGCTCAATACAATTAACTTCACGGTGCCTTAAATGACCTCAACACACACTTATATACTAAGTCTATGCCCAATACTATGAGTCAAACCATGGGATATATAATACTACGGGACGACTTACAAAGCATATGCGTCCAATACTATGGGTCAATACTATGGGCTAATATAAACTACGGATCAACAAATACTACGGGACGACTTACAAAGCATATGCATCCAACAACAATATACTAACATAGTAAAGAGAAGGGTTGACATAGATTCCTAACATCCCCTCTCCCTTAGAAAAAGCTTTGTCCTCAAAGCTTTAGTTGGAGAAATTGCTGCAGAATCTGAAGGAGTGGTTCCCCGGTAGCATCCTCGGGTTGCATTTCAGGCCATTGACGCCTTTGGAGTGTCAAGGAGGATTGCTTGGAAGGCTGTAGATGAAGAATAACCCTGTCAGTTGCATGGAAAATGTGCTCAGAACGGTGCTGATCGGCTTGTTGTTTCAGGCGAATTCTGGCCATGTGAAGATTGTCCTGCAGAATGAGAAGAATCTGATCGCAGTTTCGAAGAACCGAGTCAATTTTCTGAACTAGGGAGCTGCTAAGGGTGTATGGAAGAATAAATGGCAGTGTTTTTCCATAGATTGCTTCATATGGTGTCCTTTGAGATGTGGTATTGTACCACCAGAGCGCTGCTAGGAAATCCATAGAAATAGTTGGCCAAAGCTGTGTAGGGATGGGTAAGGGTTTGAGCAATCCCAAAAGGAGTGTCGTTTCACCCTTGTTGACTTGGAAAGTATCATCGTCAGCCACCATCTGTTGAATTGTCATTTTTAGTCCCTGCCAAAAGAAGTTACATTGTTCCCGGTCATACATTTTGTAGAACCCAGAGTGCCCTGTTGATGAAGAAGCATGGAGGTCATAGAAGAGAGAGCCCTGTTGAACATATTGCAACCAATTTGGAACAAGCAGAGAAAGAGCTATAAGAGAAACTGGGTCATTAATTGTGCAAGAACAAGCATCTTCCACCATATTGTCCTTACCCTTCTTGTAAGTGATCACATAGGGATAATCCATGAGTTGGATAACCCATTTCAGGTGTGTTGGGGAGGAGACCCATTGTTCCAGAAAATTTTCCAGACTCGGGAGATCAGTCTTGATGCAGAAATAATTCCCTAATAGGTATGTCTGCCACTTCTGTACTGCATGCAAAATAGCCATCATTTCCTGTCGAGAGGTAGATGTGGCTAAATTCTTACCGGAAAGGTCTCTTGAAGGCAGCAAGCGCATTGGTTCAGCAAAGATACTTGCATATCTATCCAAGGAAGTAGTGGAGACTGTTGATGGGTGCATCTGAATGGAATTGAGCTGAGCGATGACACCATGTGAATTCTTCTTAAGGATTTTTTCCAAGCGATGTAAACTGATGATGCAGAGAGACCCTGGTTGTAAGCCCATAAATTTGTGTTGTGCCCCGTTGACTTTAAACTGCATCCAAAGTTCAGCAAAATCCCATAAGATGGGGCCAAGTGTGCATAACCATTGAACGCCCAAAACCACATCACATCCGCCTAAGGACAAGGCAAACATGTCAGAGCGTAGGTTATAATCTTCCATAGAGATACACACATTGTGACACTTCCCCTTGCAAGGTAAGGTGCTCCCATAAGGTGAGGGAGCTGCTCTGCGGTTTCCATGAGTTGTAAGGTTGGAGCAAGGATGGACAAAACAATCAGCCTGTTTGGCAATCCGAGAGTCAATGAACTTATGAGTGCTACCAGAATCAATGAGTATGGTAAGAGGGAGCTTCTTGAAGTATCCCCTGACCCGCATTGTTTGTGGGGTGGTGACGCCGGTTACAGCATGGAGAGAGATCTCGGGTGGGTCGTCCTGAGATGGGGTGTCAACAGGCGGGTGTTGAATGTCGACCTGATCATCTACTGTATCTGTAGCTTCTTCACCAAGTTCTAAGGCAGGTGGAGAATCCACATCCAAGAGATAGAGCTTTTGTTGAACACATCTATGTCCCCGAGTGAATTTCTCATCACAATTATAGCAAAGCCCTTTTTCTTGGCGTGCCTGCATTTCTATTTCAGACAAATGCTTGATAGGAGTTGGTTGAGGAGAAGGCGTGATGGTAGATCGTTGGGAACCCATATTTCTGAAGGGAACAAAGGTGGGTTTGGAGCGTTGTTGAGCTGCGATCTTGTCCTCGGCCAGCTTAGCCAACCCTAGGACTTCCATCATTGTGTTGGGACAAAACATTTTGACCTCTGAGCGGATTTCATCCTTGAGACCATTGATAAAACAACTCCTGTAGAATTCATCAGACAATCCTTCTGTGTGATTGACCAATTTCTCAAATTCTGTCTGATACTCTCTCACTGTGCCAATTTGGTGAAGTTTAGTGCGTGCTCCTGTGAAATCATCAAAAGCACTAGGACCAAATCGTGGCAAAATGAGTTGGCAAAAATCTGTCCAGTTTGGCTCGGGATGAGCTTTGATGTATCAACGATACCATTGAAGGGATTCCTGTTCCAAATGAAAAGATGCAAGTGGAACTTTCTAGACATCAAAAGTATTATGCAGACTGAAATATTGTTCTGCTCGGTATATCCATCCAGTCGGATCAGTACCATTGAAGCAAGGAAAATCAAGCTTCAGCCCACGAAAATTGCTGGAAGAAGAGAACTCGGTGGCTGCAAAAGATTCTGGCTGTCGGTTATTGTTCATGGCTGAATGCCGATGGAGGCTGAGAAATTTTTCATCCAGATCTTGGAGTTTGGTTTGGATGGATGCAAGTGCTTCCTCCATGGTGTTTGCTCCTGCACGTGTGACAACCATAACCAGGTTTTTTTTTTGTGGAATGGGTAGAAAAACACAAACAGAAGCTGATTTAGTAAAGGGAAATTTGGATTGGGGAAACAATCTGATGGGTAATTGGGGTTTGACTAGATTTTGGACACTGTCGAAAGGACAAGAAAGCAAAAAGGGGGATTTCAGAAGCGGGGTGATAGAATGAGAAAATTTGGCAAAGAAGGACAAAGAAGCAAAATTCATAAAGGAATTTTTTGGTAAAATTTGGAGGTGATTGGGTGAAATCTGAGTAAGTTATGGCAAACCCTAAAAATAGACAAATGTGGGATTTCAGGCTTTGGGAAGGGGAATTGGGGATAGGGTCCTCAGGAATGAAAGATGCAGAATGGAATGACAGGGGTTCCCCGAAAATTTCAAGGGAAACAGAGTGAAAACAAGGGAGATATGGAGAAAAAACTGAATTTTATACTCTTTTTTATTTTTACTTCTTTTTTTTTTTTTTTTTTTTTTAGAAATGGATCGGTAACAGCGGCACGGAAGGGATCCGCAACAGATGGATCTGCAACGGCGCGGAAGGGATCGAAAACGGTTGGATCTGAAATGACCACTGGATCTGGAACGACTTTCAGAATAGATCTGAAACGGCTGGATCTGGAGAGGAAGTGATCGGCAACAGTTCAACTGAAAATAGATATGGACCCCAGGTATGTGCGGCTTCCTAACAGTTCAGGGGTTTCACTCGGCCACCAATGCTGTCTGACGGCTTGCGTATTGGGGCAGTACCCCTCACTCCACGGCTCAGGTAAAATTGATAACCGCTTTGCCACAAACGACAGCTCTTGGTTTACCTCACGAGTGGGAACTAGTCAATCAGGTAGGGGTCGTTGCCCTTTTCGCTGGCAGGTCCTCTCAATGGGCCAGCTACTTCGAGGTTCCTGTGGTACTCCTCACAATGAGTTTTAGTGCTTATTCCCAAGTACTTCCCACAGTTAAGCGGATAGGGATTATTCCCAAATCCGAACTTGCAACAAATGCGAAAAAATATTTAGCAGAAATTTCACCCAGCGAGCCCAAGAAAGTGCTATGATACCAGATGTGATGAACCTGCAATAATTAATTAATGCAAATACACAAGATATCAGAAATAATAGAACAAAATCACTTTTATATTGATCTCGGGCCACTTCGAGGAGGCAACCTCCTTTGAGCAAGCTCAATACAATTAACTTCACGGTGCCTTCAATGACCTCAACACACACTTATATACTAAGTCTATGCCCAATACTATGAGTCAAAACCATGGGACATATAATACTACGGGACGAATTACAAAGCATATGCGTCCAATACTATGGGTCAATACTATGGGCTAATATAAACTACGGATCAACAAATACTATGGGACGACTTACAAAGCATATGTGTCCAACAACAATATACTAACATAGTAAAGAGAAGGGTTGACATAGGTTCCTAACACTTCTGTGCAACTGCACTTCACCAACTAATATTGTGCTTCAATTGATAGCTTGTTGCTTTGAAATTACGCACCAGTATCAGATGGAACTGTGCACTAACTTAGATGTGTCCATTCAGTTACTAACTTAGATAACCACTTATACTACGAAACGAGAACTTGACACAATTCTCATTTTTCTCTCTCCTAATTTTAGTATCTATTTTTGTAAAATTAGTCACAGCAGATCTAATGAACAAGTAAATCAATCACAACAGATGAACATAGAAAATATGGTGTAAAACTGTACAAAACATGCATCAGTGCTCAATATCCCAATGAGGGTGAATAATTACAATACACTACAGTAACAATGACTGAGCAATTCGAATTGACTAAGAAGGTCATTTGAATTACTGAATGGTGTAGCTTGGCTCCAACTAGGAGTCCTCATCATCAATCAGTGGTGGTCATCAATGCACAAGAACCAGTCATCCAGGTGTCAATCTGAGTCTAATTGAGTGTAACATGTGTAACTGAAGTGTGTAGCACTGATATAGGGAAGTGGGCTCAGTGGAGGGCACATGGGAGGATAACTGAAGTCAGAACAAGTCATCTAGTCAATCTGGAGGTCCAACGGAGTGAAACAGTCAGTCGGGAGTGAAACTAGCCTCAAATCAGGGAGAATCGGAGCTAACTGAGTGTAACTGAAGTGGAACTGCAGTCGTAGGTGAAGAAGTGCGCCCTTCTCTGGCGGTAGGTGAGAAGTGGGTGCCTTCCTGACTAGAAGGGCTAATGAACTGATGTAAGAAGCTCCCGGGTGCTAGAATAAGGTGGCTAAGGTGCTGGAGGCATTAACCTAATGACTGGGATGCATGCAAACCCTAAAATTTGCATGCAAACCCTAATTGCATGCAAGATCCTAAAAAAGATGATGTGGATATCTGAACACACCCCCTCAAGCTAGACTATGATGTGCAAAAAAAATAATGTGGGGCCTTGGTAACTAAGACCAAAGGTCACCCCAATACAATAATTCAAAAAATGCTGAAAATAAACTAAGTGAGGAAAGAGGGAAAACCCAGTGGGAAGAAAGCTCCCCCTCAAGCTAAAGCATAATAATGGATCAATCTGTCTCCACCATGATGGAACTCACCCCCAATAGTGAACGGAGGTAAGAGAACTTCTTCTCAGTGAAGCTCTTGGTGAAGATGTCTACAATTTGCTCATCAGTAGGGCAATATTGCAGAATGATGGTGCGATCATGCACCAACTGTCGAATGTAATGCATATGAATCTCAATGTGTTTGGTCTTATGCCACTAAATTGGATCTGTGGAGATCTTGATAGCACTTTGATTGTCACAAAATAGGACAGTCGAAGTAGTGCCACCAAAACCAAACTCGGAAAGAATACCCTGCAACCAAACTACCTGAATGCAGGCATTGATTGCCCCTCGATACTCTGCCTCTACTGAAGAAAGTGCAATGGCTGCTTGCTTTTTGCTAGACCAGCAAATAGCACCATGACCAATCATGAAAACATAACCGGAAGTGGACTTCCGATCAATGCTATCACCTGCCCAATTTGAATCAGTAAAACCAATGAAATCAAGCTCAGAATCTGCAGCATAATGTATGCCAAAATGTTTCGTACCTTGCACATACTGCAAGATCCGCTTGGCTGCTCGCCAATGAAGCTCATGGGGCTGCTGCATATACCTTGACACGGCACTCACGACATATGAAATATCAGGCCTTGAGTGTGTCAAATAAAGTAGTGAACCAATCAACTGTCGATACATACTGCAATCTGCAAGCGGTGTAAAATCTCCCTCTTCAAGACTGATTCCTGAGAGGAATGGGAATGGGGCTGCCTTACATTCAGCCATATTAAACTTTAATAATAGGTCGGAAGCATATTTTTGCTGAAATATAGTGATCCCATCAAAATTTTGAGCTATCTCCAAGCCCAAAAAGTGACTCAGCAAGCCCAAATCGCTCATGTCAAAAGCTATATTTAAGACAGTTTTTAGCTTGTTTATTGAAGTAAGAGTGCTACCAGTAATGAGAAGATCATCAACATAAAGTACAATAACCAACAAATTACCTTTAACTCGCTGAAGATACACATTCGGATCAGATTTGCATCTTTGGAAATTTTGAGAAAGAAGGAAGGAGTCCATCTTTGCGTACCAAGCTCTTGGGGCCTATTTTAACCCATACAAAGATTTCTTCAATTTGCAAACTAATGATGGATCTGATGTGTATCCCTCTGGCTACTGCATATATACCTCTTCAACAAGGTCTCCATGTAGAAATGCACTCTTCACATCCATGTGGTGCACTTCCCAGTGCTTGGATGCGGAAATAGCCAAAACTAGGCGGATGGAATCCATCTTTGCAACCGGTGCAAAGGTCTCAGTGTAGTCCACTCCTTGGACTTGGGAGAAACCTTTTGCCACCAACCTTGCTTTGTATTTGCTGATAGATCCATCAACAACAACTTTCGTGTGGTAGACCCATTTACACTTCACTAATTTTCACTATTTTTCTTTCAGGTGGAAGAGAAACTAGCTCCCATGTATTGTTCTTTTGAAAAGAACTTTACTCTTCATCCATGGCACTTTGCCATCTCGGATCTCGGTGGGAAGAATAGTATGATGTGGGATTTGAACCAGTCATCAAATAACAAATCTCATGAAGTAATGGATCAGAAATAGAAAGAGCCATACCTGCTCTTTGAAAGTCTGCTCTTGTTCGTCTCAGATCAGTAGGATTTTCAAGGTTCGAACCAGCAGATTGAAGAGTGTTTTGGGCCCACTTTGGTAACTGAGGAGGATCATAATGGTTGGATTCCGAACCTGATATGTCATGATCATCATGTGATGCTAAAATATCAGAAATATCAGAACTCATACCTTCATTATTGTTGCACGGATCTTCTTCTGGTGAAGGCGGTGAAACGGCAGTTTCTTCCTCGACTAGTTACAATTCTTGAAGCGGTTCTTCAAATTGCACACTGCGCTCTATGAATATATTTTTAGATCTGATATCCATGAGTTTATATGCTTTTGATTCTTCCCCATATCCTATTAGTATGCACTCAATACTTTGTGGATCCAAAGCTCATCTCTTCTCGGAAGGAATTCTAGCCCATGCAGTAGAGCCAAAAACTCTCAAATTTGACACATCCGGTTTGTGACCAAAGAATGTTTCGAAAGGAGTCATACCTTTCACGGATGAATGTGGAAAACGGTTCTGTATGTATGCAGAAACATTGATTGTTTCAGCCCAAAGATTTGCAGCCAAACCTTTTGATTCAATCATGCATGTAGCCATCTCTTTCAGTGACCGATTTTTCCTTTCCGCTACACCGTTCTGCTGGGGTGTGTAGGGAACTATATGTTGGATCTGAATTCCGCTTTGGGAACAAATTTGCAGCAACTCGGCCTTGATATATTCTCCACCATTATCAGATCTAAGAGCTTTGATCTTGCTCTCAATGGCGGTCTCAACAAAAGCCTTAAAATCCTTGAATTTTCCAAGCACTTCTGACTTGTTTTTGAGAAAAAATACCCATGTAAAGTGGGAAAAATCATCAATAAATGTCAAAACATACCTTGAACCATTTAATGACGTATGGGGCAGCGGGCCACTGATATCAGAATGTATCACTCCCAAAACTGTAGAAGCTCTGCTAGCTTTTCCGCGGTCGAATCTGTGCTCGGGGTGCTTCCCAATAATGCAACCAGTGCATATTCCCTTCGAGGAATGGAGTTGCGGAAGACCATCTACCATGAAATTGTTTGATAACAGCAGCAAATAATTATAATTAAGATGTCCAAATCTTTCATCCCAAAGCCTACTAACCTCATTACCATGTGTGCAAAGAGCAGTGGGCTTTGTAAGCGGAATAAAGTGTGAAAACTCATAGCATTTTGCAGTGTGGTTCACCTTTCCGACTGCAACAAGTCTTCCACTTTTGATATCAGAAATTTGAACTATATTAGGGTTGAATGTAACTTGCTTCAGTTCACCAGTGTGTGTCATTTGATACATAGAAAGAAGATTTGAAGCCAAGGAAGGCACATAGAGAACATTCTGAAAGCTTCCATGATCTACATGAATAGTACCTTTGCCCTTTGAGAAAATTTTTGAGTCATCTTCCAAATGGATGGGGATGGAGTTGTTTGGATTGAATGAAGAAAAAGAATCAATATTTGCATCCATATGATTCAATGCACCTGAATCTATCAAGAGAGTAGTGGGCTTCGAAACAGTTGCCATGAGTGCTTATCCTCTTTCATGATCATCATTCATATCCTTCTTCCTTGCACCGTTAGGAAGAGTTATGTTGTTCTTTTCCAAAATGAGGGCCATTTGATCTATAGTCTTCTTCATACATGAACTTTCGGGATGAAAGCCACGGTTGCAATAAGTACATTTAGATTTTTGGTTACCTTCTTTGCCCTTTTGCTTGAACTTCGAACTGGATGGTGCATCCGTCTGTTTGCCTTTCTCTCTTTGCTTGTGAGGTTCGAATTTGAGCTTCTCCTTCTTTTGCTTTCCTTTACCATTCGAGATCTTGGGTCCTTGAACATATAGGGCTGAATCTTTGGAGCTTATGGATCCCATTTGAATCAACTTATCATGCTCTTTTGTGACGGACTCAATGAAGGTATTCAAGGTAGGCATCTTCCAATTTGGGTTAGTTAGCCGATCGGAATTGAAAGTAGAGACAAATACCGAATAATCTTTACCAAGCTTGCTGAGAATGGAGAGGATCAATTGATTATCCTCTTTGATAACTCCACTGTTCTTCAAATGCATGTTCAAGTTCTTGAATTTTGTGAAGAATTCATTAATGCTCTTGAAATTCTCAGGATTAACGGCAATCAATTCATTTTCTAATTGAAAATCCCTAAGCTCGTCCTGCTTGCCAAACAGTGTTTCAAGTTGCTCCCATATAGCTTTTGGAGTCTTCAATCCGCTGAGATGGAAGTGAAGATCTTTGGAGATGGAGAGACAAAGAATACCATAAGCTTCATCAAGCTTGTTGTAATGTTTGGTTCTATCTGACAAGGTGTTTGGCTCCAATTCAAGACCAAGAGTGACTCGGTAGTAACATTTTGAACGTAATATGATCTCCATATCATCTTTCCAATCAAAATAATTGAATGGGTTGAGGATAGGCTTTGAAGAAGAGTATTCCATTGCTAGGAGCGAGTGCACACTGATGTAGAAATGCTTGCAAGGGCAAAGTAGTGAATGCAATTGATGGAGACAATAACTTGCAAATCACAATAAAACCAAGAACAATGAGGTCGAACAATCCACCCTTTTAGAGTTGCATCACACCTGGGATTGGAGATCAAGCAATGTTGAATGGGTCCAATGTATCAGATCCAGGATTTATGTGGAAACTCAAGCTTCTGGAGTGGTATTGGAAGTATTTTCAAGCTTTGCATGCACAGGAGCAAATGCCCTTGAGATCTTTCATGCCAAAACTTTTTGTAATTTTTGAGCAAATTCACTCAAATCCTCTTGTAGAAACACCTGTAGAAAAGAGATCTTGTCCCTGCAATGGCTCTGATACCATGTAAAATTAGTCACAATAGATCTAATGAACAAGTAAATCAATCATAACAGATGAACATAGAAAATATGGTGTAAAACTGTGCAAAACATGCATCAATGCTCAATATCCCAATGAGGGTGAATAATTACAATACAATACAATAACAATGACTGAGCAATTCGAATTGACTAAGAAGGTCATTTGAATTACTGAATGGTGTAGCTTGGCTCCAACTAGGAGTCCTCATCATCAATCAGTGGCGGTCATCAATGCACAAGAACCAGTCATCCAGGTGTCAATCTGAGTCTAACTGAGTGTAACGAAAGTGTGTAGCACTGATATAGGGAAGTGGGCTCAGTGGAGGGCGCATGGGAGGCAAATTGAAGTCAGAACAAGTCATCTAGTCAATTTGGAGGTCCAACGGAGTGAAACAGTCAGCGGGAGTGAAACTAGCCTCAAATCAGGGAGAATCGGAGCTAACTGAGTGTAACTGAAGTGGTAGGTGAAGAAGTGCGCCCTTCTCTGGCAGTAGGTGAGAAGTGGGCGCCTTGTTGACTAGGAGGGATAATGAACTGATGTAAGAAGATCCCAGGTGCTAGAATAAGGTGGCCAAGGTGCTGGAGGCATCAACTTGGTGACTGGGATGCATGCAAAGTGCATGCAAACCCTAGAATTTGCATGCAAACCCCAAAATTTGCATGCAAACCCTAATTGCATGCAAGATCCTGAAAAAGATGATGTGGATATCCGAACAATTTTTACCTCCGTTTCAAAAAGGGTTGATACCAGTATCACACATTTTCATTTTGAGGCATTTTTTCGGGCCTTTAAATTATCTGTCTTAAAATATTTTTTTATTTCTATTTTCAAGTGTGTTTTTAGAAATTTAACAAAATAACATACATTTATAAGCAATTTATAATGAAAAACATATTCATTTTGCAATTTTTTCTATAAAATAAGACATTTTTATGGACAAAATAAGACATTTTTATTGACAAAATTGTAAAAAGTTTCAGAAAATAAAGACATTTAAAACCATTTTCAATGAATTTTCAAAGATTTTTTGTATAAAAATGATACTATTTCATATTATTTTCAGAAAAGTGATGATTCAAGAAAAAATATACCATATATTTGTAAAAAATATATTAAAAACATTATATATAGAAATTTTATTTCTAAAATAAAGTCTGAAAGTCAAAACATTACTAATATATCTTATCAAAAAATTGTCAAATTTAACATTTTCTTCAAGACATGAAACTAATCAAGAATATCATGGAGGCCAAATTCTTCATCGAAATTGGAATTTTCTGGAGCTTGGATTTCCTTAGGGATATCAATGCCTTCTTTCATTGGGTCTTCTATGTTTGTAATATGCCCAAAGTGCTCTTTTCCAAACACCCCTCCTAATGGGGGTTGAGGCTCTTTTGACATCTTTGCCACAAGTGTTTCACTAAACTCTCCTTTCTTCAAACCAACTTCTTGCAGTTCATCTGGAAGAACTTGAATAGCATTAACTTTTTACTTGATGTAATTGCATTACAGTGGATCATTATCAATGGATATGCAATTTCTTCCTTTCTGTAAGGAGCATGCTATTGTTGTACCTCATCACCAAAAAAAAAAAAGTTAAGTCAAAGAGCATAAAGAAGCATACTTTAAAACAATAAAATAATAAAGAATAAAAAAACAATAAAACTTGAAATATGCTTTCATATGTAATATGAGAAAGTTTACCTGAACCTGAGCACAAATCTAAGACCCAATATCCTTCTCTTGAAAATGTATCTATGAGATAATTAATCAACGCTTGTGGCTTTTGATAATGTTTATAGTCACTCCTTTCAAATCCCTTTCTTCATATGTTAATTTTTTAACCACGGCATTGTAACTCAACAACTAACTATATTTTCGTCCACTCTTTTCATTGATTAAAAGAGATTCATAAGTCTCATCTTTCGGTCCAAGTTGCAAGATGTATGTTTTCAATATCACTCAGAAATGGATAGCTGCTAGAGCTACGAATATTAGGCTTTTGCCTGTAACAAAATTATAAAAAAAATTAATTAACTTATCAATAAATATAATACAAAATTAAAAAATAAAAATAAAACCTAACCCCCCCCTAAACTATATAATACAAATTTTTAAAAAGCAATCAAAATTAAAAAAAACCTAAAACCCCCCTAAATTATATAATACAATTTTTTTTTAAAATCAATTTAAATAAAAAATATTAAAACCTAAACCCCTAAACTATATAATACAAAAAAAATAAAAATCAATAGTTTAAAAAAAAGTTAAAACTTAAATCCCCCCCTAAACTATATAATACAAAATTAAAAAATAAATTAAAACCTAAACCCACCCCCCTCCCTTTCCCCTCCTCCTTGCGCCCCCTTCCCCCTCCTCCCACCGCCCCCTTATCCCCCTTCCCCCTCCTCTTCGCGCCCCCTTCCCCCTCCGCCTCACCCTTCCCCTTCCTCCTCATGCCCCCTCCCTTTTCCCTCCCCCTTCCCCATCCTCTTGCCGCCCCCTCCCTTCCCCCTCCTCTCCCTACCCTCCCTTCCTCCTCCTCCCGCCGCCCCCTTCCCCATCCTCCCCCTCCTTCTTCTCTCTTCTCCCTCCACGGGTGGGCCGCAGAGGGAGAAGGGAGAAGGTGGAGGGGGAGGAGGAGGAAGGGAGGGTGGGGGGAGGCAAGGGAAGGGAGGGGGTAATATGAGGAGGGGGAAGGGGGAGGCAGAGGGGGAAGGGAGGGGGTGGGAGGAGGTGGAAGGAGGAGGGGGAAGCGAGTGGAGTGTTGCTCACTTGGGTGCCAAAGGGTCGCCCCTCACGGGCAGCGCGATGCCTCCCTTCCCCTTCCTCGCCCTCCTCCTCCCCCCTCCTCGCCCTCCTCCTCCCCCCTTCTCCCTCCAGGGCCCTTTGGCACCCAAGCGAAATGAGCGGCCAAAGGCTTGCAGAGGGAGAAGGGGGAAGGGAGAGGAGGGGGGAGGGAGGGGGAAGGGAGAGGAGGGGGGAGGGAGGGGGGGTTTGGTTTTATTTTTTATTTTTAAAATTTTGTATTATATAGTTTAGGGGGGTGGGTTTAGGTTTTATTTTTTTTTAAATTTGGATTTTGTTTTTTAATTTTGTATTATATAGTTTAGGGGTGGGTTTAGTTATTTTATTTTATTTTTAATTTTGATTTTTTAAAAAAAAATTGTATTATATAGTTTAGGGGGGGTTTAGGTTTTAATTTTTTTTTTAAATTTTGTATTATTATATAGTTTAGAGGGGGGGGGGGAGGTTAGGTTTTTATTTATTTTTAAAATTTTGTATTATATAGTTTAGGGGGATTAGAGGGAAAGCTTACATTTTTTTTAAAAATTAATTATTATATATGTGTGAGGGAAAGAGAAAGAGAAATGTATATTGGCTCTAGAAGATCATCCGTAAAACATCGAGAGATAGAAGACCTTTATAGGGGCTCAGTACAAGATATCAAGGAGGGTTGCATGATTGCAATTTTGGCTACAGATGATGCACGTCATTATCCCTTATGGATTGCAAAAGTTATGAAGGTCAATAAAGAAAATGAAGAAGTAGTATCAGTAGAAGTACATTGGTATGCAACAGATACACACCCATTTGATGGTGTGTACATGGCTGAGATGGTGGTTGAGAAAAAGGTTTGCAGAAAGAGAAAAAGAAAGGGTCAAAAAATAAATCGCCACCGCATTGACATCTTGAAATTAGAGGAAGTTGATATACTTGTTTATAATTTCAAGTTGACAAAGAAAGACACTCTTTGCTCCAAGGCTATAGAGATTATCAAGAGGTTGCTGCCAAAACAAGAAGTTGCGAGATGAGAGTCTGTTAAACCAAGCCGTAGATCCCAAAGGAATATGACATTTGAAATGATGGGCATAGATGTAGACTTAGATGGTGCACCAATTGATAATAGAGAAAAATATGGGTCATCTACATCTTCATCCAGTCCTTCATCTGCAGAAAATGTAGATTTTGATGGTGTGTCAGAATCCATGGATGAATTTGAATAATTTCACATGAAGCATTTTAGATGTTTTTTATTAGTATGATGTTTGTAATTGAAACTCGGAAGGAATTATTGAATATTTATATGAATCATTTGTTCTTGTATGGTCTAATATATTATTTCATTATGAATCGCCTCATAATTTCTTTGTTTTTATATGGTTAGAGTGGTGAAAATATTTATGAATTTTTTTTTGGTTTAATATGCAAGTTTCAAAAAAGTTGTAATTTAGAGGTTGATTTTACAGTTTTTGTAAACAAAAATATGGGATGTTTAGGCCATGGCTCTATTTTTTACCCTGAAAAAAAAACGTGTATATTGGTATCAACACTTTTCTATTTGGGGGGTGTTTTTGGTGTTTTTTTTGTAAAAATCATCGTTTTTATGGCTAGAGTTCTCCTTCATAGTCTAAAGTTCTCGTTTCATAGTATAAGTAGTTAGATGTATCCATTCGATTTAAGTGCTACAATCCTTTAGAAAATATGCAACATGTTGTGCATCATATGATTAGTCCTTTCGGTTTAACACACTTTCCACAGACTATCCTCATCATGATGCACATACAAGATTCTTATGTCATCGCGCATCAGATGGACTTCCTTGCATCGCACACTTCATGTTAACCTTCATGCATCAACCAACCTTCTACGCATCTTCTGATATGTCGCTGCGCTTTTTACTTTAACACGTCTGTGAATATTTGCGTGTTGCCAACAATACTGTCATTCGGTCCTCACGCACTTGCACATACTTCTATGATTCTGCCTTTTAGTGTTTGCGCATCCGTCACATATCTACAACATCATTCGACGCACCATCAATATTTCGATCTATTGCATGTGCGTACTCGGATCCTCGCTAGATCATGTTGTTCTTTCCTCGAGCCCGTGATACCCCAAATATAAATTTGTATCTTTCTCTTGAAGCTCGATAGCCTTGCCATCAACCTTATATCTAATCTCCAACTTGCATATCTATTTATACATGTATTTGATGGATTGTATGTCCACAAGTTGGTTGTGACATTCATTCTTCCTTGCTTCACGGATTATGCCTATGTCACATGTCATGTTCTGCTCCGTTGGTGTGTCATCTTGTGAGTCTCGCACATCCATGGTCCACGACTTAATGGAACTTACACCTCATCGATGTAGTCTTGCACTCTCGATGTACCATTGCTTTGGAGAACTTGTTCGAATATGGTCCTTGACTTAGTGGGACTTTCACCCTTGCAGTACCATCACTTGTGGGTATTGCACACTTGGTGTATCGATGCTTTGTGGAACTTGCGCATACATGATCCTCGGCTTGGTGGGACTTTGACCCTTGCGGTACCATCACTTGTGGGACTTATGCACTTGTCGAGTCTTCGGCTCTGGAATTTGCGGATATGCTAATATCAACTGATACACACTTCTTAAAACTTGTGCTCCCTTTATCAATTGAAAGCTTCATCTGATTGGTGATGACCTGCACGCTTTCATGATTATTCAACCATAAGCTATTTCCTTCTACTTGTGCACTCTCTATCTTTGACTATACAATGTTTGGACTTTCCTGTGCTTTCCAGAACATTCTATTTATTTGCTTGCGGACTTGTGCCTTTGCTTGACCAACTCCTTGGTTTCTTGTGCACATATACCTTTGTCCAACCAATTCTTTGGCTGCTACCTTGAGAGAGTATGATTTGGTGGACTTGATATCTACGTAGGAAACACATGTAGTAGGATACATTACTTATGTACTTATTTGAACTGGATTTGCATGATGTATCCTTAGACACACTTCTTCATATTGGATTTAGCTTCTAGATATACTTATTCACACTGGAATCCGTATACTACTTCAAAGTGGATTCTATATACTTCTTCAAACTATTGTAGGAATACTGTATCAATTGACACCAATGACTCAAACTGAATCAATTGACATCCTCCCTGACATTAGTTGACATCAATGACAACCAAAGTTCAACACAGATCACTTGTTGTTCAATTTAGCATCATTTTTTGAGTAGATATCATTGATTTGAGTATTTATTTCATTAGCCTTATGGTTGAGCTACCTAGTTGGATTAGTAGTCTTAAACCATGTTAAGGCCCTAGCCATAATTCATTATTATTATATTAGTTATTGTTAGGTAGGCTTAGTATTAGTTCACATAATGATCACTTCATTTTCCATTTATAAGAAAGGAGATTCATTTGTATAATCATCTCATCTTGTCTTGTGTATTTTCTACATTGTATAAGGAGGTTCCCCCCTTAAAGAACCTTTTTATTCATCTCTTTTATTCATTCTCAAGGTGTGGGACTACTCTCTTTTTCTTATTTTATGATCTTTTAGGGAATTTGGTGCATTACATTTGGTATCAGAGCTTGGACGCTTCCAAAAGGAGTCATCTTGGCATTTTCGCTATAATTGTTTTCCCTGGCTATGTTTCATACAAAAAAACTTGGAAGGGCCACATAGGAAATAGAGAACTAATTGTAGTACAAATTTCAGGTCATGATTCATGATAGTTTGGAGTTATACCCTGTGAAAGTTAGGGTTTCGAACTAGTCCAAAAATTAGTCTCAAATAGGCGTTCTAGGTAAAAATATTATATCCAAATATTGAGAGATCAAAATGGAGTGGTACTTGTTGCATTATAGAAAAGACATAACATAGTGTTTTTGGAATGAATTTTAGAATTTTATCTAGAAAATTGGACACGTGGCAGGTCATACACTTTCGCTTTTCTAAAAGGGACAAAAAAACAAGTTTTGGGAAAGTTACAATAACTTTTTGTTGGCACATAAGAATTGAGCCATACTTGTGGAATTATTGAGGAGACACATCAAGCTACCGCGGGAAGAAATTTTAGACTCAGAAGGGTCGAAATTTTATAGATATTTCAAGATCAAGGTCGGCCACCTAGACAACGTACAAGTTGGGTTTCATAAGGTATGTTAACTTGACACTTGTATAAATTTTGATTGGAATATCTATTTTGGGTGAATCAAAAGGGTGATAAAGAATAAATAAATATAATTATATGTAAATATTAGTTTGGGCTCACATGGGAAGGAGTTTCAACAAAAATAATACACCAATTAAACCCTGAGAGAGCTCAAGCATGATTGATGAATAAAGTGAAGATATGTCTCAATGGCTATCCAAAGTGGAGGAAAGAGTTGTGGAAATGAATGAAATATCAATGAAATATTTTCAATTGGGAAACACAAAAAATGAGATAACTAATGAATTTAAATGTATGTAGGAAAATATGGCTAGTAAAGAGGATCTTGGAAAGATGGCTAGTAAGGAGGATCTTGAAAAGATGATTAGTAAGGAGGATCTCAAAAGATGAAGAGGGAAATTGTGAATGCGATTAGAAAATATTCTAATTCATCTCCTCATGGAGAGGATAAGGAGAACAAGATGGACTTGTCCCAGGGACAGGTTGATAAAATTGAAAAACAAGTGGAGAATAAGAGGTCCGAGTCCCCAATAATTGATAATCCACATCAATATGGGTTCAATTGGGGACCAAGGAACTACTTCATTCCCAATGTCGAATTAATAAATTTTGATGGAACATATGTGTTTACATAGGTGAATGCAATTATTTGCATTGCATAATATTATGGAGGATAAGCAAAGGATATCATTAGCTACATTGCATTTTGAGATAAAACCCTATCAATGGTATCAATGGGTAGTTTAAAATAATCCTCATTTTTATCATTATAGTTGGAGTCTATTTAGAAGAGACCTAGAAGTTGAATATGGTAAAATTTTGGAACAATATTACTTTAGTCAGTTGACAAGAATCAAACACTTAGGTGATGTGGAGGATTATAATTCGGAATTTCAAGTTATCCACAAGGGTAGATAACATAAGTGACCAACATTTTCTAGAAGCTTACATGGGTGGATTGAAAGAAGGCATTAGACATGATATTTTCTTACAACAACCTGAAAATGTTATGAAATCTATGCAATATTATTGCCATATTCAAGTAAAAAATAAGGCTACATAAAAGTCTGCAATTGGAATATATGCAAGAAGCAGAGATAGAAGTTTGCCTCATAAGGAAACATTGCCTCAGCCTCCTCAAATATCACAAAAGGAAATGGATGAAAAAAGAGCAAACATACTTTGTTTTGGTTGTAGTAGAAAATGGTTTAAAGGGCATAAATGTTAAGAAACAAAATTGTTCACTTTGGAGAATAATGAGGAGGAAATATATGCACCAATAGAAATTGACGAGGAAGAAATTCTAAAGAAACAAAATCAAGGAACAAATATAGAAATTATGCACAACATAGATCCAAACCGATGTGAAATATTAGTTCTTTCCTTGGTAGGTGTGCCATCACCCAAAACCCTCAAGAGTCCAGGTTACATTTATAATATTTTGGAGCACAAGATATAGATTCTAAACAAATTAGCAATACAATTTGCAAGTAATCAAATAAGTGACAAAATCATGTCATTAATTATCAAAACATGAAATATGTGAAAAATATATTTCAATAACACATTGTTGCGTTAATTGCACAAGAATGAGACAATTTATATCATGAAGGAAATTCGATTTGGTTATGTAGGCAACTCAAATTGTTCTCTAGTGCTTAAAACTTAGTTAGGGATTAAGTAGGGCTCAAAATCCCTTTATTACCCATGCAAAATCTCTGAGGTGATTTAAAAACCTCATAACCAACCTAAGTGGACTTAGTCACCTATTATGTAGGCAATTCAAATTGTTCTCTAGTGCTTAAAACCTAGTTAGGGATTAAGTAGGGCTCAAAATCCCTTTATTAACCATGCAAACTCTCTGAGGTGAGTTAAAAACCTCATAACCAACCTAAGTGGACCCTAAGTGGACTTAGTCACCTAAATGAAATGAACATGTAATGTCCCTGGGTAGTTCTGGTTAAAAAATTTCGTTAACTGTTGAGTATCTTAGTTCAATATGTTTGTCAAATACTTCGCATAAAACTACTGTAGCAGCTTTGTGAGACATTCTAATGGAAATTTGATTCTCCTTGTTGGTTTATTGAATTTAAATTTATGCTTCAAATCCTATTATAATGAACATATGCCAAATATGGTTCACTACATGACTGAAAATATTGCATTTAATAGTTCACAAGCACCCCACAAATTTCATTAAGCAACAATAATCACTTGTCAAAGTACAAGACAATGTGTTTGTTGTAGGTAACTAAATCTCAGCTATTGTAATTAACAATATATTTCACGAAAGTAATCTTCAACTTACATTTACTATGAAATAATTACAAGGAAAGCAATTAACTCAAATTTGACTTATAAATCAGACCCGCCAATTAGTGCACGGTGCTATCCTCTTGCTTGCAATGTAAGGATCTATGGGCTACCACAATTTGCTTGGATAATGTGCCAGTGATGAAGCGAAATAAACCCAAGTGAAGATTGCGCCCCTCCCACTTTAGTTTCCACTAAACATAGTTCTCACAACTTAGCTGAAATGAAATTAATGGACTGATAACAACGAAGAATATCTTCCACAGTGAAGATGCCTCTCTTTTGACTATAGATTGCAGTGATGGAAATGGAGAAGAGATGATAAGATATTGAGCTTCTTAGTAGTACCCACACCCTCTTAAATTTTTCCACTATTTTTCAACAACATTAAGAATACTACCTTTGTAAGCCACATCCTTCCTAACTATGAATGCATCCTCCCTATCTCAGTCTACCCTTCTTGGTTGCCACTAACAATGAAGATAGTTTATCCCTTTCTCTTCTTGATCTGCTCAACTCCCAAGGAGATTCAACCACAACTTTGAACTATGAAGGAATCGTGGCCTTGAAATGGAGAAGAGAGCAACTCAACCTCCCCTCTTTGATTGGAAGACACAACTACACGAAAATATTGAAGATGAGATCCATTTCTCACATAACCAATGTGCCCTCCAACCAAAACTAAGATCTTTGGAAACTCTTCATATATGTGATGAAAACTCGATATTCTTCCACGTCAATGAAGATCAGTGAAGAAATCTGAATGATCTCCTCCTCCCAATAGCTAGGGTGGATGGTTTCACCACATAAACTATTCTCCTTCTCTTAGGGTTTTCGTCCCAAAAGTCACAAGCCACAAGAGCTTTCAAATTTTTGAAAATGAAAATAACATGAATGAATGAGAGAATGGGTCTATTTCCCTTTTTAAGCTCATTTTACCTTTTTGGCCCATTTTTACCCATTTTTTGCAACTTTTAACTTAAGTGGATTTTTATAAAGTCACTTTTTGAATTAATTATTTGATGTCACTTTATAATGTACTTTTGGCTCATGTGACATTAATAATTAATTAATTTAGTTTTTGTCAACTATAACCTACAAGAACTGAATAGGCTAATAAGTCATCCTCTGGTGATCATTCTGAAAGGGACATGACAGTCCTCCCTTCCCAAGGCTGCTTGTCCTCAAGCAATTGCAAATTGGGGTGCTGCATGATCTGCTCTCCTTCCCATGTGGAATCTTCCACTGACATGTGTCTCCACCTAAAAATATATTCTTGGATCACTCTGTTCCTCAGTTTCCTCTCTCGAACATCCAAAATCTCCTTCGGGTCTAATACCAACCGCCCCTCCTCATCCAATGAAGGAAACTCTGTTGAAATTTTGACCCGTTGTCCTAGTGCCTTTTTAATGCACGACACATGGAATACATTGTGAATATTGCTTCCTTCTGGAAGCTCCATCTCGTATGATACCTATACAACCCTTCGTACAAATCTGTAAGGCTCGTAGAAACGAGGCTTCAACTTCTCCATGCCACTTTTCTTCACGAGGTTTGTCGATATGGCTGTAATATAAAAAATACTAAGTCCCCTACCTCGAAGTTGCACTCTATCCTGTGCCTATCCGCATACACGTTGTGTTGATTCTGAACCACATGTAGATTATCCTTAAGAGCTATGAGGATGTCATGACTCTCCTACACCCAATATTTTTCCTTGGGCACCCTGCTATCCTTGAATTCCATGTCCACCAATGACAGGGCGTCATAACCATATAAATATCAGAACGGGGTCATACCGATGGACATATGTTAAGTGGTTTTGTAAAAGTGATATCCTAAGTGCAACCACTTAATCCATGCCCTATGTTGTCTTGACACATAATTATGCAGGTAGCCCTTGACCCATTTACTCACAATATCTGTTTGTTCTTCTATCTGGGGGTTATAAACGGTTCCAGGAGTCAACTCTATACTATGAAAACCTCCTACCAAAATTCCCAAAGAAGCACTTCAAAAACCCATGCTCTCAAAGCACTTCCATGAAGAACCCTTTTTCCAGCTGTGCTACTGAATAATATAAGGAGATCACGAAGAAGTGCACGAACTTTGTCAACCGATCAAAACCACAACATAAATACAATCTTGGCCCTGTACATTCGATATTCCGATGATGAAGTCCATCGATATACTTTCCCACTTTTGTGTTGGTATGGGAAATGGTTGTAGTAGTCCCGTCGGATGGGTCTGCTCTTTCTTATTTTGCTGGAAGACCATGCACTCTCTCACATGCCTCGACACATCATCCTTGAGGCCCTTCCAAGTGAACCTCTCCTTGATATGACGATAAGTCTTGAAGTACCCCAGGTGTCTACCTAGGGGTGCATCATGTGTAGCCCTTAAAATATTTTCCTTAAGCTTGGATTCTGACACCAAGTATATCGTGTCCTTGTAGAAGATGACATCATCAACTACCCTCTACATGCCAACCTGTATGAATCTATCCATCAAGTCATAGGAAAATTGGTTCTTGGAATATTCCACCAAGAGGTGGGACTTCCAATCAACGGAGATCTCAATAAGTGAGCATGTTGCTAGTTTTCTAGAAAGGGCATCAACTACAATGTTCTTCTTACCCTTCACGTACTCAATGTTTAAATCGTATGGTTGTATATTGCTTACCCATTTAAACTTCCTCTCATTTAAGTCTTTCAGCTCCAAGAAGTACCGTAAACTATTGTGATTTGTCTTGACCACAAATATGCTTCCTACCAAGTACTACCCGAACTTGGCCAAAGCATGCATAATGACCAACATCTCCTTGTCATAGAAATAATAGAGCGTCTCTAACTCCCCGAGATTTTGAATTCTAAGGCTATCATGTGCCTGTTCTACATCAGGACAACACCAATACCCTCACTTGATGCATCACACTCCAGCATAAAGGGATGACTGAAATAAGGAAGAGGTAGAACTGAGCAAGTGCTCATCACCTCTTTGAGCTAGTCAAATGCCATCTGAGAATCCTTTGTCCACCTGAAATCCCTTTTATTCATGATATTTGTTAATGGTGCATCCAATTGAGAGAACCTTTTAACAAAACTCATATAGTAACTACATATCCCAAGGAATCCTTACACCTCTGTAAGGGATCTCAGTGTAGGACAATCCAATATGGCATGAATCTTCTCCTGGTGAAATTGAACACCCTAGGCATTGATCACATGGTCTAAGTACAAAATATCTGTAAGGTCGAATTCACATTTGGTGGCCTTAGTATACAAGGATTGCTCCTCCATAATGCTCAGAATCTCATCCAGGTGCCTCACACGTTTCTCCCAAGTACTGTTGTATATAAGGAGATCGTCGAAGAAAACTAACAAAAAATTCCTCAATTGTTTCCTGGAAATATGGTTCATGTACGATTAGAAAGTGTTGGGTGCATTGGTCAACCCGAAGGTCATGACCAAAAAATCATAGTTCCCATAATGGCACCTGAAGGCAGCCTTATGCACATCTTGTTCTCGGACTCTGATACGATGGAATCCTAGTCGAAGATTGATCTTCGAGAAATACACTGCTCCGTGCAGCTCATATAGAAACTCATCAATCTGGGGAATATGATACTTGCCCTATAGTCAATGCAAATTCTCATTGTCCCATCCTTTTTTACCAAAACTAACAAGGATGCAAACAGACTGGAGCTGGATCTGATGTATCCCATGGCTAACAACTCCTTGATGTATTTCTCGATTTCATCTTTGAACTTCCTCGAGTTCCTGTAGGGAAAGGTGATCACTGGTTTGGATCCCTCCTCGAAGTCAATGGTGTGCTCAAATACCCTGTCAAGAGGTCTCCCCGGAGGAATCTCTCCAAAAACCTTGTCATGTTTCCCCAATAAGGCATGTATGTCCACATGATATTGTTGGTTGTCATGGGAGATCTTTTGAGACATGATCAAGCACTATTATGCATAATCTATATTACCATGCCTGAATAGTGCTTCCATTCTCTTGGCGGAAACCACCCTTGGATTTCCATTGGACATGCCCCTCAGAACTATCTTCTTTCCATTTGCTGCATTGAATCCCAATTCCACGGTCTGATAGTTCTTTGAAATAGTACCTAATGTAGTACTAATCCATTGGACACCCAAAACTATATTGGTCTCGATTAGATGAACCACGTAGAAGTCACCAGTCATGTTGTAATTCCCCATTGTCATCATCAACTGCAGATCCTTCCGCACATTAGGAAATTTGTGTCCACCAGCTACCTCCACACCGAATCCATCAAAATCCTCTGTAGGGTTGCCTCTCCTAGTCACCAATGTTGATTCTATGGAATTGTGGGTGGCCCCACAATCTATCAAGATCGTAACTCATTGCCTTGGAAAGTGTTGAATCTGGGAACACTTGATAAGGAAGCAATGGCTCTACCTTGTGTCTATACCTGTGGTTGTTGTACCTGTGGATGTTGTACCCATGGATGCTCATCATCCTAAACCTGCTCTTCCACCTCATCCTCATCACTATTTGACAAAACTTCAATCTAGCATTCCTTGTCCTTCCCCATGCACCCGTGTCCTGGTTACCAAGGTTTTCTGCAGCTGAAATATAATTTTTTTTTGTCTTAGTTCATTCTGTGTCTCTTCATCCATTTTATTCTTCTCGGTACCCTCCTTGTGGAAATGATTGTTGTCCTTTCCTTTTTGAGGAATGAAAGTTTTGGACTGGAATTTGTTCTTTGGGACTGCGTCCTCCATGTCTCGTGTGAGAATGATGGCATATTGTAATGTACCCAATTTGAAAACCTTAACCCAACCACGTAATGGCTCGGATAATTCCTCTGTGAATAAAATAATAAGTCTAGGCTCTAAAATATTTGTCACCATGACTGCTAGCCTCTAAAACACTGTGATGTATGCGTCTGTTGTCCCTATTTTCTTGAGTTGTGCCAGCTCCTGGAAGTGAAACTCTGGATCCTTCTTATCAAACATGTCGATCAGTATTTGCGTGAAGTCCAAGTAGGAAGTAATATTGGCATGCCCCAATGTAACCAATCCATGGTATCTCCACTCATGCACTTCTCCCTCTAAATGTAGGGTATCATATCTAATTGTCTCAGTTTCCTTCATGGGATTGAGTTGGAAGTATGTATCCAATTTATGTACCCATGCTCTCGCTATGCAATTGTTGGACTCATTGAATGATGGAATAGTCGAATTTCCAACTTTATATTGTAGATCAAAATTCAATTGGCCCCTGTTGAAGTCCTAGGGTCTATTCATGTACTTGATGTTATAGAAAATCTAAAAGGACATTGCAGCATGAAAATCTCCACCAAGGTCCTGATACTCCCTCAAATAGTCTTTAAAATTGTCACTTGGTGTAGGCTACTCTGGATTTCCAACTCGTTGCTCCATCACAAATTTGGGAAAAAGTGACATCGGTGTTCTCTTACTAGTGGCATGTGTGTTGGTATAGGATGAAACATTAGTGTTTCTCCCCTTTACATGATTCTTGTTATGCCCATTGGTACCTTGAGCCATTGGTGTTCCCATCATTTTGGTTTGCTTTAGTATTCACAATGAGTTGAGTAATGAGATGAACTAATTGTTGTTGTCCTGTCACCAGATCATTTAGGATACTCATGGTACTACCCTCACGTGGATCCTCTCTATTCATGTCATTCCTAACCCCCAAATATCTCATTCATGTCCCCCATCTCTTTTTCTTCTCCTAGTTGCTCCTTTTCTTTTTCTTCTCCTAGTTGATCCTTTTCTTTTTCTTCTATTTGCTCCTCTTCTTCTGATTCTACCTATTCGCCTTCCATGAACTCTAATAAAAGGACGTGTGTAGGTTCTCCCCTTCTTCTTATCCTGTAATTGATATGCTCATTGTCCCTTGGATTCATAAAATTGCATTCAACTGACAAGCTGGCAGGAACACCAGCTTTGATACCGCTATAATGTCCCTGGGTAGTTATGGTTGAAATTTTTCGTTAACTGCCGAGTTTCTTAGTTCAAGTGTTTCATCAAATACTTAGCATACAACTACTGTAGCATCTTTGTGAGATATTCTCAGGGAAATCTTTTTCTTCTTGTTGGTTTAATGACTTTAAATTTATGCTTCAAATCTTATTATAACGAACACATGCTAAAGATGGTTCACTACACGACTGAAAATACTTGCATTTAATAGTTCAAAAGTACCCCACAAATTTCATTAAGCAACAATAATCACTTTTCAAAGTACATGACCACATGTTTTCTATAGGTGACTAAATCTCAGCTATTGTAATCAACAATATATTTCAGGCAAGTAATCTTCAACTTACATTTACTATGACAGACTTACAAGGAAACCAATTAACTCATATTTGACTTATAAATCAGACCTATCAATTAGTGCACAATGTTGTCCTCCTACTTGCAATGTAAGGATCTTTGGGCTGCCACGATTTGCTTGGATAATGTGCCATTGATGAAGGGAAATAAACCCAAGTGAAGACTATGCCCTTCCCACCTTAGTTTCCAGTAAACATAGTTCTCACAACTCAATTGAAATGAAATTAATGGACTTATAACAACAAAGGCTATCTTCCATAGTGAACACGCCTCTCTTATGACTTTAGAATGCAATGATGGAAATGGAGAAGAGATGACAAGATCCTGAGTTTATTAAGTACAATACCCACACCCTCTTAAAGTGTTCCACTATTTTTCAACAACACTAAGAATACTGCCTCTGTAAGCCATGTACTCCCAAAATATGAATGTATCCTTCCTATCTCAGCATGCCCTTTGTGGTTTCCATGAACAGTGGAGATAGCCAAACCCTTTCTCTTCTTGGTCTGCTCAACTCCCAAGGAGATTCGACCACATCTCTGAACTATGAAGGAACCAGGGTTTGGAAATGGAGTAGAGAGAAACTTGGTCTCCTCTCTTTGACTAGAAGACGTAGCTACACAAAAAATATTGAATACGAGATCCATTTCCCACATAACTAGTGCGCCCTCCTCCATCCAAAATTAAGATCTATGGAAACTCTTCAAATATGTGATGAAAAATCGATATTCTTCCATGACAATGAAGATCAATGAATAAATATGAATGATCTTCTCCTCCCAATAGCTAGGGTGGATGGTTTCACCACTGAAACTATTCTCCTTCTCTTAGGGTTTTCGTCCCAAGAGTCACAAGCCACAAGAACTCTCAAATTTTTGAAAATGAGAATAATATGAATGAATGAGAGAATGAGCCTATTTCCTTTTTAAGCTTATTTTACCTTTTGGGCCCATCTTTACCCCTTTTTCGCCACTTTCAACTTAAGTGACTTTATATAGTCACTTTATGAATTAATTATTCGATGTCACTTTATAATGTACTTTTGGCTCATGTGACATTAATAATTAATTAATTCCCTTTTTGTCGACTATAGCCTTCGTGAACTTAATATGCTAATAAGTCTTCCTTTGGTGATCATTCGGAAAGGGGCATGGAATAAAAACTAATGATAAGCTCATGCATGTGTGGTTTTACTGTTAAAAGAGTCAACATATGCATTAGTAGCTAAAAATAGCCATGAGTCCCTAAATAGTGGAGTAAATTCCCATGATTTACTCCACAACTCTAACTGCAATGGATCTTTCCTAAAATCAGATAAAGAATCCCCAAAAGAAGGAATTCACCCTCAACAACCATACATAAATGGTTAGGAGCTCAATTATGACCTATAAATAGAATATTGGCCCGTTGGAGCTTTGGACGGAAGCTCTAGGGTGGCTCAGATGGTCAAATTGAATGCAATTTGGATCAGTGGCAAGGAAAATTTTTGGGGCAAAATTTAGCCCATGGGCTAACTTTTGACATTTTTTTCCAAAAAATATTTGCCAATTTCCATTTTTCCTAAATTGATTTTCCCAAATTCCATGGGATAGTTGTTTTTACTCAAAAAATCGCCAAAACTGCCCAGAAACTATACAAAACCCTTAGAAATTTGATTTTTTTAAGAAAAATACTGCCCAACATTTTATGGTTGGAAATTTAAGAATTAGTAAGATTCACCAAGGTTTATGCACTTTAATAAAATTATGGATTCTTAAAATTTTCTCTAATCAGTGGAATCATGAGACCAAGACCTAAGTCCTTAGATGAAAGGCTAATAATGTGGAGAGGGTTATTATGCTCTAACATCTCCCATAACCTAAATTAGGTGAAATAAATGCAAAAAAGAAATGGGTCTTGGCAATTTGCGGCCATCTTAGGTACCCACGTACAAAAAATATTCTCTTAATAAATCAAGAAAGAGTGAAAACCACATAGAAACCTGTGAATGAGAGGGTAAGAAACCTACTCTGAAGGAGCCTTCAATCCCAAGGAATCTTGCAATAGTGTGAACTGTTTCTCAGTGAAGGTCTTTGTGAATATGCCTGCAATATTTTGTGTAGCCCTTCTTCTCTTGGAATGAATGTGAGCCCATTATTGAGATCCAAATGATTTGAAGTGCTTGAATACTATTTCTTGACCACTCCAACCTTCGAATGGAGGAAACCCTTTGAAGCCTTTATGAGGAACTTTATGAATTGTTGGAGAAAAATATGTAGAAAATGAGGTAATAGAAGAGACTTTCTTGAGATCTTCATTAATAAGAATCTTATTTGTGATAACTTATCCATTAATTGTGTGATAGATTTGAATTGATGTATTAACTCTAAGATCTTGATCTTGAACAAGTTATCCAATACAAAGTAAAAATCTATTAATCACCTCTTCTTTTGGGCATGTAAAGGGATATTCCTCAGCTGAATGGATGATCTGAACTAGGGCATCTCCCAAAGTGGTAAGGTTTGTGCATGTATCAATGGTAGTAAACATGTCCTCATAGGCCATGTGTTTGGAAGCTTCAAAGTCAGGGTGCATGAGGATGGATTCAAAGTAGATATTGCTACAAGCGCATGTCATCTATCATTATGTGGTGTGGTTGCTTCCTTGTTGCACTTTTCCTCCTCTGCTTCTTCATTGATCAAATGCACATATCCTCCTCTATGTGGGATATTCTTGCAGTATGCACATAATTGATGCTCCTCCTTGGTCTTGCCATGATCAAAGTCCGATTCTTTCCATTTGTTTCCTTGTTGCTTTTGATTGGTAGTCTTTTCTTGCTCATCTTCTTGTTCCTCTTATTAGCTGTAAGTGCATGCGCATTAGATTACCTTGGAAGGTTAATTTGGTTAAGCTTATCTTGCTCTTGGATAAGTGAGTCTGCAAATTTTTCCAATGTAGGCATTTTCCATGAGGAATAAAGTGCCAATTTTGTAGAATGGAAAGAGGAGACAAAGAAAAAATAGTCGGGTCACAATTTTTATAAATTGAGAGCACGAATTGATTATTGTTTTTCTCTATCTTGCACATCTTGAGTTGAAGTAGTATATACCTCAATTTTGTGAAGAATTCTTGTATGGATTCAAAGATACTAGGGCTAAGATTGAGTAGCTCAATCTACAATTGGTGTCCCCTCATCTCATCTTGTATTCCAAAGAGACGAGACAACTTGGTCCGTATGCAATTTGGAGACTTTTCTACTTCGATGTGATATAGGAGATCCTAAGATAATGAGTAGCACAATAATCCGAAGGCTTCATCTGTTATGTTCAAATACTTTGACTTCTCTACATCTGAATTAGGCTCTACTTATGTTCCCATAGTGATCCTATAGAGTCCCATCATTCACAATAGAATTTCAATTCTTGATTTCCACTCAAAGTAATTGAAGAGAGTAAATATTTGTTGGGGAGATAGCTCCATTTCAATTGATGTGCTTCTGATGGTGTCTTCAACCAACAAATGTGTTCTTCAACTTGGAAATCTTGTATGCCAACTCCTTTAGAATCCCTAAAGCTCTGATACCATATAATATTTTGGAGCACAGGATCTAGATTCTAAATAAATTAGAAATACAATTTCCAAGCAATCAAATAAGTGAAAAATCACGTCAATAATGATCAAAACATGAAAGAGATGCAAAAGATCTTTCAATAACACATTTTTTGCATTAATTGTACAAGATGTTACATGAAGGCAATTTGAATTGGCTAAGTAGGTGATTCAAATTGTTCTTTAGTCCATAAAATCTAGTTAGGGCTTAACTAGAGCCTAAATTATATTTGTTAGCCATGCAAACTCTCTAAGGTGAGTTAACAAACTCATAACCAACCTAAGTGGACCCTAAGTGGACTTATTCACCTAAATGCAAGGAACAATTGATGATAATCTTATGCATGCGTGGTTTGACCCTCAAAAGACTCAACAAATGTGCTGGTAAATCAAAATAGCCATGACAAGCATTCCCTAAATAGTGGAGTAAATTCTCATCATTTACTCCACAACTCTAAATGCACTGGATATTTCCTAAAATCAAGGAAATAATCCAAAGAAGGAACGTGCCCTCACAAACTATAACTAAATGGTTAGGAGGTCAATTATAGCCTATAAATGACAGTTGGCCTATAAATAGAATATTGGTCCCTTAGAGCTTTGGAAGGAAGATCTGGGGTGGTTGAGATGGTCAAATTGAGTCTAAGTTGGACTAGTGGAATCATGAGACCAAGACCTGAGTTCCTAGGTGATATATTAATTATGTGGAGAGGGTTATTATGCTATAATAACATTAAGAAGCATGGGGTCATAGTATTAATTGATTCAATAAGTACAAATAATTTCATTAATTAAAAATTAGCAAACCACCTCAATTGTTTTGTGTATCTAATGACAATTTTTCAAGTATTGGTTGCTAATGGGGGAAGTATTGATTGTAGAGGGAAATTTCATAACATTAAAATTAGTATGGGAGACTATAATCTATCAATCCCCATGTATGTTATTCCCACTGGAGGATCAAATGTTGTTCTAGGGATTCAATGGTTGAGAACCTCAGGTACAATTTTTACAAACTATAATTAATTATTCATGAGAGTTGAATTGGAAGGAATTCAATATGAACTCAAAGGGTTAAAATATCCATATTCTCAGATTATCATCTCTCATAGAATGGAAAAAATCCATAAAAAGGGTTGTAGTGGAGTTATTTTAGAATTTACTCTATGGAAGTGAAGCATGAAGATGAAAATATTCCAGATGACTTAAAATGTACCTTGGAAAAACACCATAGAGTCTTCCAAGATATTCCTAAAGGACTACCTTCATGTAGAGACCGTGACAATAACATTGAACTCATTCCTAGAAATACTCCTTCTAATAAAAGGCCTTATGAGAAATTGGTACAAGACATGTTGTATGCAAGTATTATTCTACCAAGCAATAGTTCCTTTTTGGCACCAGTAGTAATGGTAAAAAAAAATATAATTCTTGGAGAATGTTCCTTGATTACAAATATCTAAACAAAATAATTATGAAGGATAAATTTCCCATTCCAAATATTGATGACCTATTAGATGAGTTTCATGGAGTGGCTTACTTCAAAAAGTTAGATCCAAAATCAAAAAACCATCAAATCAGATTAAGAGAAGAAGACATTCCAAAAACAACTTTTAGAACACATGAAGGGAACTATGAGTTCTTGTTGATGCCTTTTGGATTAACCAATGCTCCTTCTACTTTTCAAAGCCTTTGAACACAATTTTTCAACGTTATCTTTCATAATTTATGTTGGATTTCTTTGATGATATATTGATCTATAAAAAAACATGGGAAGAACACAATAAATATGTGGATCAAATCCTACAAATTCTCGAGAACAATCAATCGTATGTAAAAATATCCAAATGTGATTTTGGGAAACAAGAAGTAGAGTACTTGGGTCATATTGTTTCAAGAGAAGGGGTCAAGGTGGATCCTCAAAATATTGAAGCCACCACAAGATGGCATATTCCTAATACCATCATGAGTCTTAGAGGATTTTTGGGTCTTACAATAAATTTGTTAATAATTATCCACATATTATAGGTCCACTCACCTCTCTCTTGAAGAAAAAATCATTTGTATGGAATGAAGAAGCTACTTTAGCATTCTCACTCCTAAAGGATGCCATGTATTCGACATCGGTATTAGAAACACCTAACTTTAGTAAAACATTCATAGTTGAATGTGATGCATGGGCAAGAAATTGGAGCAATATTAATGCAAGAAGGGAGGCCATTTGCTTTTGAAAGTAAATAATTCAAAGGAAACAACATGGTGAAATTTACATAGGAAAAAGAAATGGTAGCAATTTTGCATGCAATAAAAAATGGAAACATTATACAATTGAGAGACACTTTAAAGTCAAGTAATATCATGACAGCCTAAAATATGGAACAAAGAGTGTCATCAGAAGAGAAACAAAAATGTGTATTGAAAATGCAAGGGTTTGATTTTGAAATAATCTACAAAAGAGGAAAGGAAAATGTCATAGTAGATTCCCTTTCTATAATAGAGAAATACTCCAATTTATATTACATAATATTTTCCATTCCTGTATAGTTGGAAGAAGCTCTCCATGAATGAATAAGATAGTAATACTAGACATAAAATACAATGTCTAAAAGAAGGGAATATCTCCACGGGACATTGGGAATGGAAGAGAGATATCATTTGGTACAAGGGTATAATATTTGTATGTCCTCAATCATGATGAACGAATAAATATTAAGGGAGTATCATATATCTGATGGAAACACATTCAAATTTCCTTAAAACTTATCAAATGATCAAAAATATTTTTTTTGGGAAGGAATAAATAAAGATATTAAAAAATTTGTAAGATAATTCCAGGTGTGCCAAATAAATAAAGTTGAGATAGTTAACCTTCTAAGGTTACCTCAACCTTTACACATACTTAATCAAAGATGAGAAGAGATATCAATGGAATTCATTACAGGTTTACCAAAATCAAGTAAGGATGACATTTTTATGGTTGTGGATACACTCACAAAATATGCACATTTTTGTGGAATTCAAAGTACATATAATGCAAGGCAAGTGGCTGAAGTGTTCACAAAGGAAATTCATAGACCTTGAGGATTCCCTATAGTAATCATCAGTGATAGAGATCCAAAATTTATAGGAAATTCTTGGAAAGAGTTATGGAGTATATAATGGGAATAATGTTGGCTACAAGTTCATCATATCACCCACAAACAGGTGGATACACGTAAATTGTTAACAAATGTTAAGAATGTTATCTTCGTTGTTTTTCCTTCAAAAAAGAAATATCAATGGTTCAAGTGGATTTCTTTAGTATAATGGCGGTATAATATCACCTATCACACATATACAAATATGACTCCATTTGAATCTCTGTATGGATATCCATTCCTATTACATTCTTCTTGTTGGATCAATATTCCAAAGTATAGGTTGTGGATGCACATATGGAAAAGGATAAAGAAACTTTCCAAATATTTAAATAAAACCTTCAAATGTCCTAGAACATAATGAAGCAACAAGAAGATCAACATAGAAGTGAAATACAATTTAAGGAGGGTGATTGGATATATTTGAGACAACAACCTTATAAGCAATCTAGTCTCAAATAGAAGAAGAATAAAAAAATAGTTTTAAAATTTTATGGACCCTACAAGATTATTCGCAAGATTGGAGAAGTGGATTATGAGTTAGATTTGAATTCCTCCACATTCATAAGGTTTTTCACGTATCTTGCTTGAATTTTTTTTTCGAACATATTATGCCAGTACAAACAGAACTACCATAATTAGATGAAGAGGGGAAGTTGATTTTGGATCCAAAAAAGTTATTGATAGACATTCTCTATCTCTTCATAATAGAACCATTATGGATTACCTAATCAAGTGGAAGAATATGCTGCCAGAAGAATGTACATGAGAAGATGAATAATTCATGAAGAAACACCCTCAATTACAACCTTTGAGGGCAAAGATTTTTTAAAAAGGGGGGCTATGTTAAGGCCCTAACCATAATTCATTATTATTATATTAGTTATTGTTAGGTTGACTCAATATTATGTCACATAATGACCACTTCATTTCCTACTTATAATAAAGAAGATTCATTTTATAATCATTTCATCTTGTCTTGTGTATTTTTTGCATTGTATAAGGAGGTTTCCCCCTCAAAGAGGCTTCTTATTCATCTCTTTTATTCATTCTCAAGGTGTAGGATTACTCTCTCTTTCGTATTTCATGCTCTTTTAGGGAATTTGGTCCATAAAAAATCGTGACACCATAACTCCTTTGAGGTACTCTCATAGACTTCGAGGATGTCCCCCTCTTTTCAGGATTTATATTCGAACCATTAGTCTACCTCAGTGTGTGATAATGGACAATCCCCATCCCCCACTGATTCCCATTCTAGATCATCAGATTTAGGCTCCTCACAGCCAGGATTTCCTTCCTTCCTTAACATCTTTGGTCCACTGCATAACCCAACATTCAATATGTCTGGTTCTATCATTTTTTTGAGTGGTGGTTCCACCATTGGCAGTAACCCCAACCAACCTCTTGGAGGCACTACTAGCATGTATGTTGGTATGCCAACTACCTCCACATCCATTCCCATTGTGATTCTACCCTTCATGGTTAGTTTGAACCTCTAGAATTTAGCAAGACTAACCATTGATCCCATTCAACATGATCCTTCATGGCCTCAAATTCCAACCAAACTCCTTTTGGACATTCCAAACTTCAAGGGGAAGGTAAGTGAGGGCCTCATAAACCATATTATGTCCTTTCATCTATGGTGATCCTCCAATAACATCATCGATGATTCAATTTGGTTACGATTGTTTCAGAGGACCTTGATTGGAGTGGATGCTAAGTGGTACATCGAGCAACCACATGGGATACACCGAAATTTTATGTCCCTGGATTTCACTTTTTTCACCATTTTCTAGTTACCCGTTCGATATGATGAGGGAGTTGAGATCCTTCTGTCATGCCGCCATAACTTGTCCACCCATATTATGGACTGAATCCATGAGTGGAGAAAACAAAGGATCCTTTGTAGGATTAAGCTTGATGACCATATCTTCTTAGATTGGTTCTTAAAATATCTCCTCCCCGCTATATCCAAGGATGTGACCTCAGAACATGCACAAAATGAAGAGGAGGAAATCATAAAAAATCAACATCATACCTCATTTATGCCTAGTCTGGGTAAATGTACACAATTATCCCCATTGCTCCCCAACATGACTTGACATATAGAGATGAGTCGGAGGAATCCTTTTGTGGATGGCATGATTGGTTCCATAACATCTCATCTAAATATGTACTATCAATACCCTCTCCCTTTGAGCAATTACTCGAATGGTAATCCCCTTAGCATTGAATGACAACATTAGGGAGCACCAAAGACACCATACTACCCCTTGACCCTTTGTGGTTATTATCGCTCAAACTAGCAGCCCCATCACAACTAGGTTGTGTGGACCAAGGATAGTGTCAGTAAACTCAGGAGAGAGTTAAACCCAATGTCACCACACTCTAACCTGTCAACACTTTGGGTAATTCCAAATCCAGGGGGAGATCCTAAGAAATGAAAGATATGTGCAACCATCAACAAACCACAAATACCTTCCACAATAGCTTAATCGCTATGATCAGTGCCTTCTCATAGCCAAACAATATTAAACAAGACACAATAATCCTGTGATAATGGATTTATTCACTTTATCACAAAAATCAATAATCATCATTCCTTTTAAAGTAATTTCACACTTCCCTAGACAATGTCACACTTCCCAAGACAATCACTCTGAAAAGTGCACCCTCAAGGAAAATAGAACTATTGGACTAGGGCGCAATTGTAGATCAAACCAACAATATTGAATGCCCTCTTATTCACCAATTACAAGGGTTTCATGTACCCAAATGCACTTCCTCAGAATAATATTCCCTCTAGGGTTTGTGGATAAAACCCTAAGGTGCACCAAAAAAATAAATTCACGGCTAGAGCTTCACCTTTTTAATTTTCTAGGAAAAACTAGGTTTTTTTTGCATAAATAAAAACGTGTAAAAATTTGAATAAAAGAGAGAGATTTGAAGGATATGGTATTAGATTTTTGTCTCAAAACCTAGGGCTATGAGAGATTGAGGTCAACGTCCTTCCTCTTAAGATTGTATTCAATACTTGCAAACAGGGATAATCTAGCCACCTCAAGGGTTAGGTAATGAAACCCTAATTGGGGAAAATAGAGAATTCCAAGGCCCAATAAAATAACATGTTGATGAAAAAGGAATGGAATTCCTTATACCAACATTTCCGAATCTTGTTAGGCTAAGGAAAGATAGGCAATATTATTACCCTAGATTTATAGCCTAATTGAAAATTATCAATCAACCCACAAACAACAAGTGTTTGTCTGATGTTTTCTCTTTTCAAAAAAATATAACAAATTAAAACAAAATAAGAGGTGATGTATATTTATTATAAGCAAAATTTATACAAATGACAACTAACTATCTAAAAATAAAGAGAATATTTTATATCAAATTCAAAATCATATTCAAAATAAGACAAAAATCAACAATTTTTTTTATTAATATCATTCCAAGTTAAAATTAGAATCCTTCCTTTCAAACCCCTGCAAGGGTAAGGATCAAAATAATGCTTAGAAACTTGAGGTGGGATGATACATCACACAAATATTTATGGTGTTTACAAAGATAAAATAAAGATAGACTTGTTGGACCAGTCATTCATTAAATATGTCACAACATTGACCCTGTAAAAACAATTTCTATTAGTACTGAAAATTAATTCAGAATCTAATATAATTGAAAATACTACCAAAACAAGTGATTAACCTTCTAAGCATAAGAACAAATGATGCTATTTAATCATTCTTTTACCACCTTCAGTATAATCCTGCTATCAACAAGAAGATTTCAACATTATGTAACTTAGAAATGAATGAAAGAATGAAAAATATCTCACTTTGAACATTAGAGCAAACCTTTATTAGAGCTCCTCCCTATTCTCTCATGCCTTCATCCTTCTTGTGCCTCCCTTTTATATTTGGAAAAGAAGTTGAGCTAGTTGGAACTACCTTTTAGTTAGGACAGTTTAGTTAGGATATTTTAATTAAATAAAGCAAGTTTATTTAAATATGATAAAGGTAGTACGATAAATAATAGGTGGGACCCCCTTTATAATTTTCATTTTATTTCAATATTCCCTTTGTTCCTCCAATTAAGAAAACATATGATATGCCACATAATCATCATAACTCATAAAATAAAGTAAAAGCAATCATTCATAACACCCTCACATTTTCCCAAGTGTATCAAAATATATCAAAACATGCTTATAAGTTTGTTGTCACTTAAATATAGTAAAAAATATATCCATGATTCAAAATAAGGTAAAATAATAATAACTTCCAACCAGATCAGAATCCATATTTTATGTGAGAGGCAGTCTCTCCTTGTTTACTCCGTTGGGGAGTGTCCTTCTTACTTGTATGTCCTCTTGACTGAGCATGTTCTTCCCTTTTGTTGTGGACTGTCCTGACTGCACATCACCCAAGGTGATTTTCCTTGCTTCAACATCGATTTATGGAATAATAGGGTGTGGAGTATATGAGTGGGATGAAGCTTCCAATGATCTGGACTCTGCAGGAAGGGCCGACCTTTTGCATTTTCTTGGCATTGACTGATTGGGATAGACTTTTATCTCATCATTAGGCTGTAATGGTTGGGATTGAGAGGCTATTGAGACAATTTGACGATCATGTTGCTCAGGAGGCAAAGGCAATGAAAGGGTAGGCCATCCAAAGACACTAGATGGATGATTTTGAATAACTTGATTCCAACCATCATTGTTCTGTGATTTCGACTTCATAGACACATGTGGTGTTATAGGAATGCCAACGATACTCATATGAGACTGTAGGGGTGGTCTGACATATGGTTTAACAAGTGGAAAGTGGCTTGTCCATCCAGGTTCAGAAAACCAATCTGGAGAAGCTAATTGAATTCCTCTAAATCAAAGTCAAAATGAATTGAAAATATTAGTCTCTTATTTCTCCCCCCTTTCCAAACAAGTTGTTGGCCTCTTCTCCAATTTCCTCTATCGTACCCTTGTTTGATCTATTACCTCCTCTACTGAAGAAGCTTATCTACATGATAACGAAAACGATATTAATACATTTTCAAACAGTAAGTAAACTTATCAAATAAATTTTCATTTCAAATAATTTATTAATGCCTTTGTTCAAAACAACAATTATGCATGGAAAAATTTGAAGGAAACACAGAGCGGAAATCATTTAAAATATGCTTCAATTTCCATTAATTCCAAACTGAACATTACATCAATATTCAAAATGTTACTCTTTTGAACACGGGACAAGGTACATTTAGGAAAATGAATGAATTGTGTAAAAAATGACAAGGGAACTAAGATGGCACATGTTCAAATATCCAATTAATATTTTCCAAACAACATCCACTCAACACCATAATCATTGTTAGCCACAAGTGTAATTCTTCAAGAGTCTTACCATTATTAATTTAAATAGTGAACATAGTCATCTCTCAAATTCATAATCCATACTCTTGTATTCTTTAACTATTTTCTGAATTTGAACAACTTCAACTTTTATTCAATTCTATCCATTGAAATGGTTTTGACAACCATGTCTTCAATTTTAAACCTAAGAAGCAAACCTAGAACTATTTATTAAATTCAATTAACAATGTTTTTCATCTATTTTATCTTTTTAGACATGTTAACACTAAAAATACAAAGTAACTTCTTTTTTAATCCTTCAAAATATGTTTGAATCATGTTTTCAGCTCAACAAAATTTGACACTTATTTAAAATAAGTGCAAACAAAATCTTGTAAGTCTAAGAGTAGACTATGAAATGTTCACCAATCATCATACACCATATCTTCTTATAAAACATCATTCCTGTAGTAGAACAAATGCTATGTATTTTGGCAACAACAACCCTAATGATTAATGAACAAATATTCCATTTAACCAAAATCCCAAACAACGGAAACCACGCCAATATATAAACAAAATTCATACATTGAAGACTGTTTGAATCATAATTGAAATGCATGATCATTCTGGAATTCATATGCCATTTTCCCATATGAATATTTTCAATCTTGTCGCTGCATTTTCATAAACAAATAGCAAGTAACTCGGTTGAACTATACACAACAACCCTCATAACCCATAAAAAAAAATTGACAGCCAGGTACTCCGACTGTAATAATTTCCCAACCAAAATGAGACTCATTAATATGAGCAAACACCCAACAACAAACTTCAACAAAAAGTAACAGTGACCGTTTTACACAATCAACAACAACGCTTAAGAAAACAAATACTTCAAAAATCTGTAATCAATAATTTCGTTTTCTTGGCATTGATGTTCCACCAATTCAAGTCTCAAAACACCATCTTTTCTGAAGAAGAACCATTTGTTTCAAAAATGATTTTGTTTAGGGAAAAGGAAAAGAGATATATGCAAACAAGACGCCATCTAAATAGAGCCAAATAAAACTACAAAGAAAATACATTGTTTGATATGGAATAAACTGCTTGTTTATGTAGATTTAAACACCTCAAAATCTTTCTTGAATAAGTAGAAAAAATGGTTTGCAAACCTCCAAGTTCAAGCTTCAGGTGGGTGGTGAAACAAAACTCAAATGAATAGTGAAACAAACCTCATACCTGGATGAAAATTGATAATTTCAACATTAATGCTCACGTACTCTAGCATTCAGTGCTATGTCATGTGGCATGCCAACCCTATCCACGTTTGTTTCACTTTCCAAAAGACCAATATATTCAATGAATAACTGACCACCAAACCAACTTCCATGTCAACCACTTTCCATAACAAAAACTACCTTTTGAATTACATATCGATATCGATATTGACAACTTATTAAATGAGAAAACTCACATTGAATCCCTTGGTTTGGGTGCTATATCTTTGCACCCCACAAGAAAATAAGTGAAATTTAATATCATATATATTGAATGTGGTATACCTTATTAAATTTGAACTCAAATTCCTTTATGTCTACCAACCCTTTACCATGACAACATATAGCATATAATTTGCATAACATGTAGTAACTTTATAATGTCACTATAGAACAAAACAAAGTGTTTTATGTGTAGCGTAGAGTCACGAAATTTATATTTTTAATGTTTGAACCCTTTGCATATAATAAAATCTTTTGATTATGTCCCAAGCACTTACCATGTGAACAAATATAATCTCTAAAACCTTATTGTTTGTGTTACATATAATGCAAATTTTAAACCATTAGGAATTCAACAATAATTCCTTTGTCATGCAAGCCTCAAACTTGAAATAATATGATTGCATTTCAAACAACAAGCAACATTATAAGTCTCCCAACCATCCTGTCATGTCTCCAATTAAATGATTTTCAGATAAATAATTAAGTTGGCCTACCCAATTCCTAAGGGTTATGTGGAAGAATTAAAATATTGACATTTAACCCCAAGGTCTATAGTTTCTCATGAAAATTCAATATTCTAAATTGATGGTGGAAAAATAGGCCAATAAATTATGGAATAAATGTTAAATTCTTCAAACTGAAGTGGCATTAGGTCCTAGTTAGACTTGGGGGCACATAAGTGGACATGTGGGGTCCACATGAGAGAATATTCCTCCTTTAAACATGGAGCCATCCCCAAATTTGAGTTGGAAGGGAAGAGGTAACATTCATGAAGGAAGAGGAAGAGTCATAGGGATAAAAATAGGCAATGACAGATTCTATGACAAGTATGACAAGCATTATGACACTTATGACAGATTCTTTGACACCTATGACACTTATGACATATTCTATGACAACAATGACAATGTAAGAGATAAAAATTCACCAAGAGGGCACATGAGAGGAGTTACACATATCCAAACAATCCAAAATATTCCCCAATTCGAATTCATGGAGGAGTTGGAGACAAAATATGAGCAAAGTGTCATGTGGGGCCAATGAAGGGTCATGATCCCCACTAATTCGAATTTCATGAGTAATTAGGAGATAATTTGAGTTCTAAGGAGGTAATTGATTCAACTAAATTTATTAAAAGGAGTCCAAGTCGAAATGGAGTAGATTTTGGTCATTTTTTATTTGCATCTTTGCAATTTTGGAGAGCTTCAAGCTTGTCCTTGCATGGTGGATGTTCATCCTCCCTGCCCTAGAACCAATTTTGAGGGTGCAAGATTCCCATCCAAGTTAGTTGATGGAGAGGCCATTCATAACTTTCAACAGAGCTTCATGTTTTTTTTTTATGCAGGTTCAACCCCCATCTGAGTTCGAGTTCATATTCTCTCATTCTTCTCTATTCTCATTCTACTATCTTTCTCTCAATGTTCATGTAAAGTGAGATAGCGCACTCTTTGTTGCATACATATAATAGAAGGTTGTTGTTTCGACCTTATGAAATTGTTAATGGATGCATAAATCTATAATGGATAGATCATGAGAACCACAACTCAAAATACTAAGTGCTTCATGTACTATTTTTCCAAGTAACATTGATATTCGAGCTAGTTTCCTCTTTCTCTCAATGTCATGTAAAAGTGTGATGGTGCACTTCTTGTTGCATTTGGCTAATGGAGGATTTCAATTTAGAACTTATGGACATGTTAGTTGCTGCATAAATCTGTAATAGACATATCATGAGAGCCACATCTCGAAATACCAAGTACTTCATCTGACATTTCCAATTAAAACTGAGACGCGAGCCATTTCCCTCAATATTTTCATGGTGATTTTGGGATGATATTGCACCTGTTTTATATCAGATATTTCAGATATTTTTGTCTATGTTATGAGATGCATATGGAGTTAAATTGATTTCCAAAATAATGTATGCATACCCCTAAAGTGTTACTATAGTTTGTGACATAAATTCAAGGCCCCTTGTCTACCATTTTCACCCAAATTATATATTCTAGAAGCGGTTGTCCTTTGGGAGACCTATTCGACCCTAAAACCTGATATAATGATGCAAACATGTTTTCCTTGATTTCCTTTAACATATTCAAGTCTATGATTAAAAAATTGGGAGGGTTGTACAGCATTTGGGAAGCCAAAAGAGTCATCTACCCTTGGGGGTTTTAACATCGATATTCCTAGTATTTTTTCCTTTCATTCTCCAGTTGTAAATGCAAGTTTTTGAAGTATTTTAAAAGTGTCCAAGTATCTAATATTTGAATTAGAGTGTCCTAAGACACCTCAATCCATTCCATACATAATTTGAAACCATTTGGGATCATTTGGGAAAGTTTGGGGTTTCACTAGTCCAATGTTAAAAAATTGGCCAAATTGGGCAAACTTTCAAATTAGGGATATTACACATCCAGTCTGTAAACATAGTATATGAGAACATGTTTCCAGTCCAACTTACAATTCTGGAACAATTTTTAGCCAAAAGATAATTGACATATAATTTTACTTGTGGAGGTCCCACCTTATTATTATATTATATATAAATATCAATATGCCTTGCAACACTTTGCATGCCTATGTTAAGTGGCGAGTTTTATGAGTCAACATATAGCGAATCCACAAGGCAACCAAGTCTTAGTTGGTTGGAACTTGGAATTTCCGGTTAAGCTGCAATAGTTTATGTTGATTTTTGAAGATTTTTTTTTAACATCTCTAATATGCTCTTGTAAAACTCTATGAGAGAAAAAAGGGATAGAAAGAAGCGGAGTTGAGCTTGGATCATCAAGTATAAACAAGAAGGCCCAAGGTCTTGTGGAAACAAAAAAAGCAGTTATGCAAACAAGGGAATGCACTTATTTTCCTGTTCTTAACTTTCTACACAAATAAAAAATGCTTTTGCAAAATATATGATTGATTAATCGCTTGACCGGTCCAGCTTGACTCAACTTGAAAGCAAAAAAAACTACTGAAAATGGCCAAAATTTTGAAAGAAAATAAAAAAGACAAACATATTAACAAGCTGAAAAATAAAAATATATATAAAATGCAAAAAATTTAAACAAAAATCATTCTAGTTCATTATATGGCTTCAAATGTGAGCCATTCGTAGTGAATGAAAACAACCTCTTTCATGTCTTTCAGTAAATATGAATTATTTCCAAAAACAAAGGCTATTTTGTAAGGACCTTACCATAACTTCTGAAACTTTGTGTGTTTTCCCTTATCGGCACGTGAGGAACCCGAAAATAACACCTTTTGGTTCACTTTAAAAGAAATGGTCTTCGACTTTTTATCAAAATACTTATTAATAGTTTGTTGTATTTTCTTAAGATTGCTAAGGGTATGATTTATTTGCTCTTCTAGAGCTAACAATGCACTGTGTCTTTGAGGAATTCTAGTGGAATTCAACTCTTCATCATGTAAAGCAAGTCTAAGGGAAGCTAACTCTAACTCAATGGGAATTACAAATTCTTGACCGTATAAAATCTCAAAAGGGGTCATGTACTTGTTTTAGTGGTGGTTCAATCAACCCATAATTCATAGATAAGAAGAGTATGCCATTGCCGGGGCTTGTCATCTATGATCTTTTTTAGGATTTTAATTAAGTTCTTTTGGTCGACTCAACCTACTCATTTTCCTACAGCTAATATGTTGATGAGGTGAATTGCTTCACCCAAAAAGTTTCTTAAAAATGAGTTAATTTTGTAGAAATGAAGGTCGGTCCATTGTCAGACATGATTTCTAAAAGAATACCAATTTGAGAAAAGATATAAGATTCAAGAAATGACATTACATGTTCATCCTGAGCATTTTTAAGAGGAACAACTTTAGTCCACTTGGTGAAATAGCCCGTTGTTGTAAGACTAAAGATATGACCAATAGAGGATGGTGGATTAATTGGACCTATAAAGTCTAATCCCCATTTAGAGAAAGGAAAACCTGGAAGAATAGGTTGTAAAGTCATTGCATAAAATTGCTATATGCATGCACATTTTTGACATTTTTCATAGGCCTGTGTAAATTTATACAAATCACTGAAAATAAATAGCCAGTAAAAACCAGTTCGTAATATTTTATATGTTGTAGCTTTTGCTGCGAAATGACTACCAATATGTGTAACATTCCCAGGATTTAAACCCAGTTTAAAATGTAATTTTGTAAAAGACAATGAGATCCTGTATGGCATAACTCATGTTGTCTATTTATGCTAATATTAAAAATTAAGCTGGCAATGGCGAGCCAACACATTGAATTATCAGGGACTCATGTATTCGCCTAGGTCAGTGAGGGGGAGTTGAATAGCCTATAATGGGGCTAAGTCATAACTTTGTGTACCCTGAAAACCTTTAATAATAAACCTTTTATCTTTTCACTAAGCCTAGTCCTTGTTTAACCTTTAATTTTGTTTTAAGAGCCAATTATGTTTAAAGGGGTGGTTAGTGGAGGATTAGGTGGGAAATTAAGGAGTTAATTGACAAGTGTTGTGGGGGTGAGCATGCATACAACGAAAAAGAAGAAGAGAACGTGAAGAAGAAGAAAAAAATTGGAAGGGAGAAAAGAGAAGAAAAAACACAAGGGACAACATGAGAATGTTGTAACGTTGAAGGGAATTGTGACTAAGTGTAGAATTTGTGGTCAATTGGAATTGTTGGAGGACAGAGAAATAAGTCCAGTTCCAGAGCAAAGTGTCTAATTTATCCAAATTTTGTGGCAGTTGGGTTGGTTGAGAGTTCTTGTAATCCCAAGCCTCTTTGTTAACTTTTTGGTTGATAAATTATGCTTGTTTTGCCTCTAGTTGCACCCGTGATATGACAACGATGTAATAAATTCTTTTAGTGGAATTCTAAGAACATATGCAGTGATGGGTTTCACTGTGGTGCTAGTTAGAATGAAGCTAAAGGAAGGGATTGCATAGTTGGCATGGATTTGGTAACAAACCAGTAAATTATGTTTTCCAAGTGAGGAAATCCTGAGAGAAATTTGGAACTGGTGAGAACCTATAGCGAATGCATGAGTCTCAGATCGAGGGTGGAGTTTTGTTAATAGAATAACGACCAGAACTACCTACTATGGGTGGAGCGTGGCTGCCACAAAGCTAGTTGCTTGTGTTAATCCTTTTGCAGATAAGTTTAATATCTGAAAATTCTCTTTAAATTTCTGAAAGGTTATTTAATTAATTATCAGTTAAATATTTGCATGATTTCCTTGTTAAATTTCCTGAGTTTGGATACAAGATAGGAATTTAAATTTTATTTGGTTTAATTCATGGGCATGAAACAAATGCAAGTTTAATGATGTGACATTGCTTGGAAATTTATGCAAGCTTCTTCTTTAATTAAGTCAAAGTAAAGATTTCATTTCCTATAGAAATTGTTTATTTCTGGGTTTAAAAAGAGACTGCTTAATTTGAGAATTTTATCCATTTCTATTATTTTCCATTAATTAAAATATTTATGGCAAAACAAAAAAAAATATTGCCAAGGTCTCTGTGATAATGCTAGTTTTATTGTTTTATCTTGCAGTTCCTAAATTCAAGGAAATGTTTTCATCAAAAGGAACATGCTCTCCCAAAGATCAAAAGTGTGCGTATTTTATCTCTTCAGTTTTCTGTTCCAGTCCTCTTTTTTGATGGAGCGACAATTAATGGGATGTGTGCAGCTGGTGGGGTGATTATGCTTGATCAGAATCATTACTTCACTTTTCGTCTCAACTATGGCAGGGGAACAAATATGAAGGAAGAACTTCTTGCTTTATGGTGTGTTGCTAAAGCAACAAACTGTTTTGGCTTACCAGATGTTAAAGTCTTTGGAGACTCCAGAGTACTATCAAGTGGGCATGCGATGACTATGACTTAAAAGTTGTCTCTTTAACACATTGGTGTAACAGGACAGTTTTTTAGCCTCAGCCAATTTAGAAGCATCTCTTTGGATCACATATATCGGGAACACAACTCAGTCGATGATAAATTATCAAAGCATGCACTGGAAGGAGATGTTGGCTATTTATATTGGGAAGAATGCTTTGTTTCTACTACACTAGATTCAAGAATGCTATATTTCTTTGACTAGAGCTAGGTCCACTTTTTGAACAATCTAATTATGACTATAGATAGTAGATATTTCCAGGTCTATTGTAGACAATACTATGCTTATTATGTTTTTTTTGCAAAAGTCTGGAAAAGACCGTGACTCTGTCTTTGATGGTAGTCCCATCGTTGTACTGTTTGATTCAAAACTTGAATATCAATGGTATGCTTTTTTTTGCTGAAAAAAAAGGAAATGTTTATACAATTCAATAAGGATTATAGTTGGGAAGAAAATAGTTCATTAAATAATGAATGAAGTGGTTGGTAAAATTGCCCGACAAAAATTTGAAATTACAAGTCATACGATAATTGGGAAAAGAAAGCTCTATGTTATATAGAAATTGTTTGATATAATTATTTAATAAAGTTTTGATGTTTGAGTCGAAGATGGGTTCGACTTATTTTTCCTAATTGGTAAATTGAAAACCAAAGGCAGTTTTGATTTATTAAAACCATAGGTGTTTTGGGTTAATAAGACCACGAGCTGATTTGTTTTATTTGGAGAGAATAGATGTTTAGGTCAAAGCACCTTAGTGGAGTAAAAGTCTAAGTATTAATTATCTTTATTAATTAAATGATAAACAATACCTTGAGCTAAGGTATGTTTTAAGGAGTTTTGTAATGAGTGGTATTGCTGATTTAAAAACCACGGGTTGAAATGGTCAAGTTAAAAATAGTTTTGGTAAAATATTGATTTTTATTGTCTTAAAGAAATGTCTAGTATAATCATAAATTTATGTTTGAGTAAGTTGAAGTTATATATATATATATATATATATATATATATATATATATATATATATATATAAAGGAGATATGTTGAATTAATAATCCTTTAACTTAATAAATTGGAAAAATGCATATATTGGAAAAATATTGATTTCTTTGTCTTTAGGAAATGTTTGATATACTTATAAATGCTTGAGTCGAAGTTATATATATATATATATATATATATATATATATATATATATATATATATATATATATATCGACCGTAGTCGGTGGAGAGGACCTAGTCGGTCAATTGACTAACTCATTATGGTCAGGTAATTTATTTATTATAGTTTGAAAAGAAATATGTTGAATTAATATCCCTTTGACTTAATGAAATAGAAATATGCATATATTGGAAAAATATTGATTTTCCTTGTATAAAAAAATATTTGGTATAATTATAAATATATGCTTGAGTCGAAGTTAAATATATTTATGTTTAAGTCGAATATATATATATATATATATATATATCGACCATACTTGATGGAAAACTTAGTCAGTAAGTCGACTAACTTTATATGGTCCGTTAATTTTATTTGGTATATTTTAAAATGAGATATGTTGAATTGATATTTTTTTGATTTAATAAAATGGTAAAATGCATATATTTGGAAAATATTGATTTTTCCTTGTCTTAAGGAATTTTTTTGAATAGTTATAAATATATGCTTGAGTCAAAGTTAGATAAATATATGCTTAAGTCGAATATCTATATCTATCTATCTATCTATCTATCTATATATATATATTAAAATCTCACTATTTCATAACTCAATGGTCAAAGTTCACTATTTCACAACTGCTTGGTCAATCGCTTAACCGACCGACTTCACTAACTCGACCGTAGTCAGTCTGTCGACTAGGCTCCTCTAACAAAGTTTATGATATATGGTAGGAGTTCCTAAGAATATGATTTTATAAGGAAAGATTTGGAAATATTGTTTCTAGGCCAAAATTTATTATGATATGGTAATCTTATTTAATAAAAATAACATAATTTGGTATTATTATGGGTGCATAAATACATGTCTTAACCTTTTTATTTAATGTGAAGTTACTGTGTAGTAAGTTTTGAAAAGAAAAGGATAAGTCAAAGTTCTGTTTATGTTTGACTTAATTAATGGGAAGACAAATAAATAAAGGCATGTTAAATTAAAATATTTATAAATGCCTATGCTCTAAATCTGTGTAGTTAATGTCTAGTCCATAAGTTAGAGATTTACTGCGCATTTCTTATTGTGCAGGGAGTTATTATTAACTCTGCAGGGGTGCATTAAACTATTTTGCATGATTTTTATAAAAAAAATTCTCATATATGCTTCCAATTTTCATGAATTTTATGCATTTGTTATAATATTTAATGGGTCTTTTAAAATATTTTATGCTTCCTCTATTTAATTATAATTAATATGCACTATAAAATGCATTTCTTAAAAGGGTGTGTTATAGCTTGGCATCAGAGTTGAGGCTACAAGTCTTGAACCTTTAGGATTTTTGTTTGCTTTCAGAAAGAAAACTTAATGTATAAATGCATCTGTTATTTAATTAATGTTGTTAATCACGAGTAACCAAGGTTACAGTTCGTGATGTTTTGAAGTTTTCTTTGCATGTTTGCAAATATCGCATGATTAAAAGAGTGGGAAAAATATGAATTAGTTTAATTGTATGGGACATGGTGGTGGTATGAAGTCTCTAGTGAACCCTGGTTTTGGATATTTTACAACGAGAGAACTTCGTCGTTTTATTCTTTCGTTAATTATCTTTGTGATCTATGATTATTGTGTAGAGTCACTGTTATTGTAGTTGTCTTGATTATTCTTGTAAATAAACTCTGGAATAAGATATTTGTTAATTGTTTTTCCGCCGAATGTTTGGGTGTTTCCAAGACCAGAGCAATTTACAAATGTTGTGGTGAATGTTATATTTACCAACGCAGATGGAATTCCCGAGCACAAGAAATCATTGTTGTGTCTCCTTGATTGTGCTGTCAGAAGGAAACCAGGGTAGAAGGTAATACATTGTTTAGCAAATATATGGTTGTAGCAAATCTTTGGTCATGCAGAGTAGCATGTGTTTTTGTATCTATCGGTTATTGCAACTGAAGAGGGTAGATCAGTGTGGTATGCATAGATTGCCTAACATGCAGGGTTAATTTCAATACTTAACGGTTGCATTGCGGTTGATGGTTTGTTTGTTGTGTGCATGTTAACCTATCCTTAGTTTTATGTGCACTTATTTTGTATTTCTTGTACCGTATGTTTCCTTAAGTTTCCAGACAGGTAGTATGGATGAGAACATGTCATGTGATGGTTAATATTTTATGAATGCTTAAATGCATGATAATGGTTGGTGTGAAGTATGATCTTTCGTTTCGAGTATGATAATGCTTGAATATGTGATGCCATGTTTTGCTTCCCTGAATTTGTGAGCTGATTGGCAAGAAGTGAGTTGTTGATTTTTGGAATGTGTTAGCCATAGCTAATGGCCAGTGAAATAGCAAATTGCTCACCTACCAACCTTGGTAAGATTTATGAGCACAAAAACATTGAAGTGTAACATTGTTGTGTAGTCATAAGGAAAAACCGAGAAGGAAAGTGGGTTATTTGATGTTGAATTCGCTGAAGCTAAGACCTTGAATTATTGTGAAAGTTTTTGGTGAAGGAATTCTATTCACCGGTGCCCTTGACTAACATGTGTGAGTCAACTACAAGATGTAGGAGTTATGAATACTCAGTTGTTGTGATTGTTTATCATGTTGATGCATGAGTACGTTATACATGATGATGTTTTTCTTTCTCATGAAATCATGTTATAGCTAGGAAAAAAAACTGAGCTGGATGAACATGGGTGTTAATCAATTGTGATCAAGACGCATGGATATATTGAACTAGTGATTGATTGGTAGTTTTTATTTTTGAAATTTTTGTAAAATAATGTTGAAGTAAATGATTCAATATCATAGTTAATTATGACTAGATTGCTCTTATACTCTATTTTAGAGTAGCACCAGAGTTGCGCAGCAAGTCCAACAGATGTTGGAAAGTGCATAAGTTATACATGCATGTGATGGGTGAGCTGTAAATTTATTAATAAGAAGTTATATTATAATCCTTTGACTGAATTCGAATTTTAGAGTGGTATTTGTTCATATGTTAGGTAGAGTGGTCTCTACCTTGTTAATTAATTAATGAGGAAGTGAATAATGAAGGTTGAGATTCCCTGAAAGGTTAACGAAGACTGGACTAGAATTCTTTCTTATGTTCACACTAAATAACATTTGGAGTAGGGTAACTCTTAAGGGACTGATTATACAGTGTAGGAGAACCTACTAAATGTTGTGTGCGGATTATAAAGACTAGGTCATATTGATTGAGACCTTGGGGTGCCTGCAATTATTCACTTGAAGTTCACTAGTTGAACAATTCAGTTTCTTTTACTCATTTTTGTTAGTCTATGTTTGACTTGTATGATTAATTCCAATGGTAGCTGGCCATCTGGGACAATTAATTACATTCTTGGGATAGGCATGTGCTTGAGTCCGGGTACAAGAATGGTTTATGTTATGCATTGTTGAATTGTTGATATGTAATGACAATTATTGTAATTGCATAATTATATATTGGAGTGCAATATTAAAGGTGCATGTAAATTCTAAAGATGCATTGAATTGCTTGAATTTAGTAAAAATATTTATTTGTAGAAAATTGCATCGCATACTTGTGATTTGGGTTGAATAATTGAATCCTTGTTCACTATGTTGTGTGAGCTTATTTATGGACTATTAACAATTTCAAACTTTTGATAAAAAGTGAAAGTAAAAGATAAGAATTTATTGCCAACTAAGTGGAATTGTTAGATGATTACATATTGATTACTGTTATTTAGTAACATTATTAGTTAGTTGTAACTAGTTATGGGTTGATAGTTGAAGCTATCTGAAGTAATATGTTGGTATGTATCTAATGCCATTTCCTGCAGATGATGCAGAGAATGAAAATACAAAACTAAATTTTGATGCAAAGAAAGAGATTGTGTTCTTAGATTTATCTGGGATCATCTAAGAAATTCTTCATCATGATTGATTGAAGAATGTGACATGAGTAAGGAAATTGCAAATATGTTCAAGCCTTGAGGAGAAAGGGGGTAACCCTCACCCTAAACTCAAATTTTAAATATTGAAAAGAATTCCACAAGAGAAATATTCATTATAAGTGTTTTTATTTTTGAAATGGTGCTTCACCTATAGTGACCAGCCTACATGGCACACATCAGAAAGGAATGTACACATTCTTGGTGTTGTGACGTGTCATGGTTGCTGACATTGACTACATTCAAGGGAATGGACGCATTCTTGGTGTTTCAATGTTAAGGAAATAGATTTTACTTATTAATATGTTTTCTAGTCCATGATATTATATTATGACAAATGTGTGTAAGTTATATCATGATACTAATGAGCTTGGTTATCCAATTGTGTTGACAGGTGTCAAAATATGTAAGTTGGTAATGCCTATTGAAAAAGAGAAGTGAAGAGAGCAAAATATAAAGAAGAAGAAGATTATGCAAGCCAATGACAAGTATCATTTGGAAATTTGCATTGATGACGTGTATCCTCTGATGAAAGATTATGCAAGCCAAGGACGAGTATCCTTTGGCAGTTTGCATTGAGCACATATATCATTTGAAGAAAGGTTATGCAATACAAGGACGAGTATCCTTTGGCAGTTTGCATTGAGGATGTGTATCCTCTGATGAAAATTTATGCAAGCCAAGGACGAGTATCCTTTGGCAGTTTGCATTGAGTTTGTGTATCCTCTGATTGAAGGTATGTTTCTCTAATTAAAATATGAAAGCCAAGGATGGGTATCCTTCAGGGGGTTACATTGAAGGAATGTTTTTCTAATTAAAGTATGCAAGCCAAGGATGGGCATCCTTTGACAGGTTGCATTCAAGGAATGTTTTTCTAATTAAATTGTGCAAGCCAAGGACGTGTATCCTTTGGCAGGTTGCATTCAAGGAATGTTTTTCTAATTAAAGTATGCAAGCCAAGGATGGGTATCCTTCGACAGGTTTCATTGAAGGTATGCTTCTCTAAATGAAGTAGGAAAACCAAGGAAGGGATATACCTCCCCCTAAAATATGCAAAACGAACATCTACATTTCAAAGAGGAAGAGACCAAGGAGCAGGAAAACCACAGTGGTGGAGCTCTAGATTGGGAGAATACTAAGAGGGGGAAACTCTTACTCTTCCTTGTCTATTTTGTTGGCTTTCTAGGAAAAGAAAGTAATTGAAGTGCATATTACAGCTGAAAATTTCATTGTGGTTATTTTATTTAAAAAAAATAAACAATGAATGCTGAAAAGTTAAAAAAAATATATGTTAAAGAATTAAAGATGAATGAAATTATTTGTATGCATTTGTTGGGTTAAGCATGAAATGTGTGAACGTTTCCCAAACATGGCATGAAAATTCCTGGTCATTTAAATAAATAAAATGATTGATTTTAATACATGTGTTCATGTTTTGCCACATGGGATTCATGTTGATGGGTTTCACAGGTAAGCTTCAACTCAATTTGGTTGTAACTGTGAAATAAGCAGGGCAAGTTCTATTATTGGAAGAAGTGTGGACAACCATATACATTAAGCATGGAAGATGATAAGAATTTCTTTTCCACGGCCAATGAGTTGCTGCAAGCAATTAAAAAGACCCAATAAAATCTTGGGGAATTGATCAAACTGCAAAATAAACAGTATGAGATGAACATTAAAATTTTGCAAGACTCCATTCGTCTTCAAAGTGAAGTAGAAGATATCTTAGTAGCCATAAACAATGGCAAGGATAATGACCTTATGAAGAAAAATTCACTTGATCGGTCGACCTAGAAACGCCCGAAATCATAGGAATCCAAAATAGTTGAACCTGTGAATCAAAAGCTTCCATATCAATTGAAATGTTGGAAGTGTGGAGATAACCACTACTGCAAACAATGTCCAACAAGAGGTAACAAGAAATATGGCATCCACAAATATTCCAAATTTATGAATAATTTGGAAAATAAAGAAGAGGAAAGAATTGCTAAAGTGAAAAGTCCACATGATGAGTTGGAATGTCAAAGCCAAAATGAGCAGCATGGAGAGGTCCGATGGACCTAGCCTTGAAAATCTAACTTGAAGGATGCAATGCAGGAAGGATACTTGCAATATTTTGTGAAATTTTGAACTATGTAAATATTATGTAATTAAACTTTTTAAAATGTTCATTGTAAATTTTGGACAGTGAATTACACCGAGGACGATGTACATTTTAAGGGGGAGAGTAATGTAACATCCCTAGGATTTAACCCCAATTTAAAATGTAATTTTTAAAAGACAATGAGTTCTTGTCTAGCAGAATTCATGTTGTATATTTTTCTTAATATTAAAAATTAAGCTGGCAGTGGCGAGCCAACACGCTAAATGATTGGGGACTGATGTATTCACTTAGGTTAATGAGGGGGAGTTGAATATCCTAGAATGAGGCTAAGTTATAACCTTCAGTGTACCCTGAAAACCTTTAATAATAAACCTTTTATCTTTTCACTAAGCCTAATCCTTTTTTAACCTTTAATTTTGTTTTAAGAGCCAATTATGTTTAAACGGGTGGTTAGTGGAGGATTAGGTGGGAAATTAAGGAGTTAATTGACAAGTGTTGCGGGGGTGAGCATGCATACAACGAAAATAAGGAAGAGAACATGAAGAAGAAAAAAAGAGAAAATTTTGGAAGGGATAAAAGAGAAGAAAAAATGCAGGGGACAACATGAGAATGTTGTAGTGTTGAAGGGAATTGTGACTAAGTGTAGAATTTGTGGTCAATTGGAATTGATAGAGGACAGAGAAATAAGTCCAGTTCCAGATAAAAGTGTCCAATTTATCCAAAGTCTGTGGCAGTTGGGTTGGTTGAGAGTTCCTGTAATCCCAAGGCTGTTTGTTAACTTTTTGGTTTATAAATTACACATGTTTTGCCTCTAGCTGCACCTGTGATATGACAATGGTGTAATAAATTATTTTAGTGGAATTCTAAGCACATATGCAGTGATGGGTTTCACTGTGGTGCGAGTTAGAATGAAGCTAAGGGAAGAGATTGCACAATTGGCATGGATTTGGTAACAAACTAGTAAATCATGTTTGCCAAGTGAGGAAATCCTGAGAGGAATATGGAACTGGTGAGAACCTATGGTGAATGCATTAGTCTCAACTCAGGGGTGGAGTTATGCTGATAAAATAACAAGCAGAACTACCTATGGTTGGTTGGAGTGTGGCTTCCACAAAGCCAGTTGCCTATGTTAAGTTTTTTGTAGATAATTTTAATATCTGAAAATTCTCTTTAAACTTTTGAAAGGTTATTTAATTAATTATTGGTTAAAGTTTTGCATGATTTCCTTGTTAAATTTCATGAGTTTGGATACAAGATAGGAATTTACATTTTATCTTGTTTAATTCATGGGCATGAAACAAGAGCAAGTTTAATGATGTGATATTGCTTGGAAATTTATGCAAGCTTGTTCTTTAATTAAGTCGAAGTAAAAAATTCATTTCTTGTAGAAATTGTTTATTTATGGGTTTAAAAAGGCAATGCTTAATTAAACTTAATTAATTTGAGAATTTTATCCATTTCTATTATTTTTCATTAACTAAAATCCTTATGGCAAAAATAAAATTTTATTGCCCAGGCCTGTGTGATAATGCTAGTTTTATTGTTTTATCGTGCAGTTCCTAAATTCAAGGAAATGTTTATGCAATTCAATAAGGATTATAGTTGGGAAGAAAATAATTCATTAACTAATGAATGAAGTGGTTGGTAAAATTGCCCCACTAAAAATTGAAATTAAAGTCGAAGATAATTGGGAAAAGAAAGCTCTATGTTATATAGAAATTGCTTGATATAATTATTTAATAAAGTTTTGATGCTTAAGTCGAAGTAAAATATGTATATTTAAAATCTCACTATTTCACAACTCAATGGTCGAAGTTCACTTATTCACAACTACCTAGTAAATCGGTTAACCGACCGACCGTAGTTAGTGGAGGACCTTGTGGGCCAGTCCACTAGGATCCTCTAACATAGTTTATGATATACATGAAGTTATTGTGCAGTAAGTTTTGAAAAGAAAAGGATAAGTCGGATTTTTGTTTATCATTGACCTAATTAACGGGAAGAAAAAAAGAAAAGGATAAGTCGAATTTTTGTTTATCATTGACCTAATTAACAGGAAGACAAATAAATAAAGGCATGTTAAATTAAAATATTTGTAAATTCCTATGCTCTAAATCTGTGTAGTTAATGTCTAGTCCATAACTTAGAGATTTACTACGCATTTCTTACTATGCAAGGAGTTATTATTAAAGCTTTGCAGTCGAAAGTTATATTTCCTTTCTTGTGTGAAAAATATATCATGTTTTATTTTAAAAAGTCACTTTTATGTTAATTCATATATATTCAAAGACAAATCTTTTATCTTGTGCATTAGATAGTTAGCATGTGATTATGGGATAGTTTGTAGATAATGAGAGCTAGAGGTGTGACTTGTCAAGCTTATGAAAAGCAATTATAGGATAGGTAGTTAAACATTTATATTTCCTATTTCCTTTCCTGTGTGAATATCATGTATGTTTAAAAGTCACCTTTATGTTATTTCATTATATTCAAAGACGCAAATCCGTGATTATGATGATGTGAGTTAGTGGTCAAGATAGAAGTTGATTATTATCGAATTCACTAGGACAACTGATATTCGTAACCCGGGGTGCATTAAACTATTTTGCATGAATATTATGAAACAAATGTCTCATAGATTATTCTATGCTTCCGATTTTCTTGAATTTTATGCATTTGTTATAACATTTAATGAGCCTTTTAAAATATTTGATGCTTCCGCTATTTAATTATAATTAATATGCACTATAAAATGCATTTCTAAAAAGGGTGTGTTACAATATGTATATCAGAATTAGTTGACCCATGAACTTGTTTCCGGATTTTTTGAGCTGTCACGTCATCTATACATTGCAAGAGCATGCCATCAAAATTTTGTAAAAAAAAAGAAGTCCTCAAGATTAAATATTTAGAAGATTCTAAATGAACCCTCATACGTTGATGACTATCGAGATTAGTAGGAAATTTCTGAAATTGCAACTAATAAATTATGTTCTTATACCATGATTTATTTTCTAATTCAAATTTTTTTATTCTATACAAAAAAATTTAGATAAGGAATCATCATCATTTTCAGAAGAACTTGGTTCAAGATGTTGAGCCAAGTGCAAGGCTAGATCTTGTCCCTTAATAGTCTTTGAAGTAGTGATGGTCAAATCATGTTCTTGTATCTTGGCAAGCCAATGTGCTAACTTTCCTAAAAGATGGCTTTGTGAAAACCAAAACGTAACAGCGAGCAAAGGAACTTTTACTTGCGTACGCTTTCCTAAGATAAAAATGTTGAAACTTTTCGATAGCTTTAACAAGAGCAAAAAAATGTTTTTCAATTAAACTATTTTTTTTTTTTCCTGGGAAAATGTCCGTAATTTTATTTCAAAAAGATGATTAAAATTACATATTGCAGATGTAGTGAGATCAACAAGGATCCCTACATTTTCACATATTGTCTCATATATGCAGAAAAACAGCTTATAATGAGCTGAACCAAAAGAAAGAGAAAACTAGACAAAAAATAGAACAGATATATCATGAACAGTGGTGAAATTGGGGCCACCGGTTTCAGGTTTGGTCCCTGAAACCACCGCCGCTGCCACTGGATCGTGCAGACCCAATGGGTCGCCGCGCAAAGGCACCTCCCTCTCTCCATACTCAGAAATATCCATCACGCTCCTGAAAGCAAAACGCAGGCCCAGCCATAGAGAGATGGCGAGATCGGACTCATCTTTCCAGAGAAGCAATCAGGGTTTCCGTCGACCTTCGTTTTCGATTTGAAATCTTGGACTTCTTGGAACCCTCGAGAACCCTCTCACGAACCGCTTCAGATCTGCCTGATGTAGAGCCGTAGCTGCTGAAACCATCCGCCAAAAACGTCATCCGCGCCAAGATGAGTGCTATCACAGATCTTACTGTGTCGATGGTTGACGGAACTTTGAATACAGATGCTCCGGACTTTGAACAGCTCGTCTCGTTTGTCATCCCCGGACTCCAAGAACCCAAAGAACAGGATCCAACGGCTCCGCAGAAGCAGTGTAATGAGCCCGACGACCTTCAAAGGAGGGACCGGAACAAAAGATAGCCGCCGTTTGTTGCAGAGCCGTCGCCTCTCCGTCTGCCGCCGTTTGCAGGAAAGCCGTCGCCTCTCCGTCTGCCGCAGATGAGCCCGACGACCTTCAAAGGAGGGACCGGAACAAAAGATAGCCGCCGTTTGTTGCAGAGCCGTCGCCTCTCCGTCTGCCGCCGAGGAAAGCCGTCGCCTCTCCGTCTGCCACCTTTGGAAGTCGTTGTGGAGAGCCCCGTTGGAAGCCATCGAGAGCTGCTGTTGGAAGCCGCTCCGCATCTGCACCCGCCGCCGCCGCCACAGGAATGCAGAACCTTGCTGCGCCTCTTCCCTCGCCGTCGACCTACAGGGCAGAAGGAGTAGCGATCAGAAGGAGTAGCAATCAGGGAAAGAGCCCTGGCCGCCGAGTTCAACTCGGATCGGCTCAAAACCCTAGGTTGCAGAGCTCAATCCCCCGTTTTTCAATTAAACTATACTTATGTTCATCATCAAATAAGCTTTGACTCACATAGGCTATTAGTTTCTCGATACCTTTATCATCTTTCTAAAGAAGAATGGTTGAAATTGCTTCCTTAGTGGTAATAGGGTAAATTATGAAGTATTTTTCAAAATCGGGTTTTTCGAGAACATGGGAAGAACTGAGTGCTTTCTTAATTTGAAAAAAATCATTTTCAATGTTTTTTTTGTACAAGGGAAATCGACAATTGGAGTTGAGTTGGTACTTGTGTGACACGGGGTCCAAAGATCCAATCTCACTACCACTATACCCCTAGGTGAATCCACAGGGCCTGGACCATGGCACACGGGTAAGATTGGGGGGGTTTGGACACATGACCTTCCATTTACAACTGATTACAACTTCTCATCTTTACCACTTGAGCTTCCCCCAAAGGGAAAAAATCCTTTTCAATGTTATCATTCCAAGAGAAAGATTGATCTTGTATAAGAATATGATGAATATCTATGGTCATCACAACAAAATTAGGAATAAACCTTCTTACAAAATTATTTTTTCCCATAAAACGTTGAATTTCCTTCTTAGAAGTAGGTGCTCGCATATTTTGAATGGAAATAACCCTCTCAGGATTGATATTAATTCCAGAATCTAAAACAATATGAAAGAAAATTATATTGAGTACCACCAAAAACATACTTTGTTGGGTTTAAAGACATTCCAAACTTTTTGCATCACAAGAAAACTTTATGAAGATGATCAAAATGATATTTTTGGAATTTAGAATATACAGTTAAATCATCTAGACATACTTGAATTATTTTACTGGAAAGTGGAACCTACATTTATTAAGCCAAAAGGAATTCTTTCGGATGCAAAGGTGCTATTGTTCTCTCAAACTTTGTAACAATAGGTTGGTGACTACTTAAATTTATAAAGATAAGTTTTTATGGTTTTATCTTGAAAGAGTTTCCACTTTAAATTCTATGTGCTATGATTTGTATTTAGATGTGTTTACTATTTCATAGTCAACGAATGATTGATGAATTCTTGTCTAAAGTAAAAATAAGTCTCATATTGATTCACCCCCCCTCTCAGTATAAGCATAAGTCAACAATTGGTTTTAGATCAGGTTCCTTCATAAACAATTTAACCACTGGAAGGAAGATCTTGAGCACATACGGCTTGTGAGAAAGGTATCTTCACAGATATAGATCCTTTGTTTGGTGGAAAAAACTATACAATATGGGGTATGAGAATGAAAATATATTTGATGGCTCTTGGGCTTGATATCTAGGATTCAGTCATGATAGGTTATACATGTTGGAACACACAATGATACTGAAAGGGGGGGTGAATTAGTGTCATGTGCAATTTACTACTTTTTACTTCATTAACATTTCATCAACCATACGTAATTATTCATTCATCATCAATCAAGTACTATATGTTCATCAATATGTATGCAACAAGGTATACACCATCAACAAGAAAATACATAAGATATGTATGGAAAACTCAATATATCATATTGATAGGAAAACATAATCTTTTACATCAAGAGGAGACACCAATATTCAAGATTCTTCCGCACCAACTGGAAGGAGGCTCCAACAGGCTTGGATTATCGGCACCAACTGAAAGGAATCTCCAACTCCTTAGTTTTATAGCTCCAAATGGAATAAGGCTACACCCCCCTAGAACGCAAGATTCAACTTGTGGAATTGTAAGGACTCGAATCCTTCTTGACATCCAACTCAATTTCCTTGCACCACCCAATCACCCTCAACAATGACAATGTCTTATTCAAAGCTACAGACTTCAAGTCTACCCCATACACAGTCCAATATCAACTCCAAAATCAGACCGTACTCTGCTCACAAATATACCATTGTCATCCTCAAGTGTTTTCTTCAAGGATGCTCCTAACATGGTCTTACTTCAAAGGGATATGCTTTGTTTTCTCTTCAGCTCTGGAATCTCCAACTCTTCTCTAACATTCTTCTTTAATTTTTCTCTTCAAGTACTTGCAATTCTGCCTCAAACACATATCCAAATATTTTCTCCCATAAGATATATGAATCCTCAAAGGTATTCTATGCTCTACTTGAACAAGGATATGCTATGTTTTTCTCTTTAGTTTTAGGTTTCTCAAGTCTTCTTTGAGATTGCTCTTCAAAGGTCCAATGCTTCCTTTGACACTTGTGCCAAAAACACTTTACAACTCAGCTAATCATGCCTGTCCACAGTATTGAGCAACTATGATACTTTTGCATCCCCTTTGATAGTCAAGTGTACTCTTCAAAACACTTCTTCAACTATTTATAAGTTTTCATCAAATAATCCTTCAAATGATGGTTTAATAGTTCATCCTATTAGCATATTCTATACAATCCCAAGATCAAACTTATCAACAATACTTGTATAGTCAATGAATGCCTATTTCAAGTCTTCAAGCAAGGATGAAATAGGTACTCTTCAAATATATAGTCAAACACTTCTAATTTTTCATTGAACAATAAATCAAGGTGCCCCTTTAAATATACATGTAAACCCTTATGGACAAGACTGAAAAACATGTACCAAGGTGACCTTAATATCTGCAAACAAAGTCTCCCATATTAGGCCATAGATCTAAAAAATGTAACCTTAGAACAATATTCAAATAAATTCGATAGAAAATTTGCTACTCTTTCCCTTTTAATCCCTTAATCCTTTGCTAGTCTTCACCCAAGTGTTGGAATATTCTCACCATCATTTTTCATATTTGCATGTCTGCATGCAATTTTCATGCATCCAATCATTTGCATGCATCCAGTCATCATCTTGGTGGTCCTCCTAGCACCTAGAGCCTATTTTCATCTCCCTAGAGCCTGTCTTCAGCCCCCATTAGCCCTCCTACCTACTTGATGCGCCCTATTTGACTCTTCTGAATGACATGTGCGCCTTTGCTCACCTACCACCAATTATCAGTCAGTTAGAGCGCCTCATCTCACCTACCAGTTGTCTGACAGTCAAATAGAGCATTGATTGAGCAGTTCTTCCACTGATTGCTCATGCTAACTGCCTGTAGCTCCTAGTTAGCTAGTTCTTGAGTTCCAATTGACCTTCTGACAGCCTCATGTGCCCTCCTTGGAGTCTCCATCCCCTGATTTGTGTTCACATGGTTCAGTTAGACTCATTTGACTGACTATTGACCATTTATGACTGCTACTACTAATTGGATGATGTCTCCAATGTTGTTCAAGCTAGACTTTGAGCATGATTCAAATGACCTCCTTAGTTAATTCGAATTCTCTATCACGGTTATTGTATTATTGTATTTATTATTCACAGTGCCAGCTCACAGCTGATGTATGATACTGCTATTCTCCATTTTCTGTGTTAATGAGTGATTATTGAGTGCATTATTTTCTTCTTCTCTGCACTTCTCAAGTGAGTTTGATTGTGAGGTTTGTTTCAGTTGCTAGACACTACTGTAGATTATCACATGCTATCATAGCTTGTAGCAGCTATTTGAATTGCAGCCATTGCAACATTTCTTTGAGTAGTTGTCTTTCACTCGAGCACCAGAAGCCTCTGAGTTTCCAAAGCAAATCATGGTGCCATTACCTTGAATTCACTGGAGCAATCCAGTGAGGTCTATCCAGGTGTGAAGGACCTAATCATATGTGCCAAGTGTCCTAAGGCAGTGTTCATTCAAAGTGTAGCAAATATCCATCAACAAAACTCTTATTGTTTTGCAGGTTTATTCATCCATTCAAATCCCTCTTCAACAGATTCGAATTCAACAGCTATTATGGATCTCCATTGTTTTTGCAGGTTATTCAAACTGTTATGTAGTTACAGTTGTTTCTTGCAGTTGCAGAAATTTTGAATGATTCTGCACTGGTGATTATGCACTAGTGATTTCGCACTGGTTATTCTGTGTTCGGGTACACAGGGTACTACCAAAGGACCGAACACCATGAGCAACCACTTCACATAAACAGATCACAGATCAACACACCGATGTTTTGACGTGGTTTAAACCCTCTTGAGGGAAACACTCCACGGCCCCGGCCAAATAGCTTCTACGGGACAATTTATTATGCAAAGAAAGAAAGTTACAAATGAGCTTCTCATAATCGATCAACTAAACAATGACCCTCCATGCTCTTTAAATAGAGATCATGGACCAATCGGGTGTTAAGCCACGGATCAAGGTTAGGTTTGATCTAAGAGAAGTTGAGCCGTCGGATCACTCTATGTCGGAAACATATCGTGACCGTCGGATTAAGTATTTACAAATGCATACTAATACATACTAAAGAAACACACTATCCCTAACGGATATATTATACAAGTTGATCTTAACTAACTCCTAAGTGTCTAAATATCCTAACATCCCCCCTTAAGAACAACTTGGGATAGGATTGAAGGATTTACAAAAGTGACACTATTAGGAGAAGGAAGGAGGCATTAGAGCCTATCCCCCCTTAATGACAAGTTCCTGAACTCCTAACATAGATCGAAGTTTAGAAAACTTCGCTTCTGTAAGAGACTTGGTGAAGATGTCTGCAACTTGATCATCTGTAGGGCAAAAGAGCACTTCGAGAACACGATCATGAACAAGATTTCTGATGAAGTGCATATGTAGCTCAATGTGTTTGCTACGTTGATGTAGAACTGGATCTTTGGAAAGCTTGATGGCACTTTGATTGTCGCACCAAAGTGGAGTAGGCTGCTGCTGCTCGAATCCAAACTCTGAAAGGATCTATCGAAGCCATAAAGCTTCCTGACTGGCATTAACTGCTGCTCGATATTCTGCCTCTGCTGAAGAAAGAGCAAGAGCTTGTTGTTTCTTACAAGCCCAAGTAATAGGTCCAGATCCCAGACTGAAAACATAACCTGCAGTAGACTTTCGATCATCAGGATCGCCGGCCCAATCTGAATCAGTGAAACCAACCAACCAAGGTTTCCCCCCTGTACTGTAATGAATCCCAAACTAAACTGTACCTCGAATATATCGAAGTATTCTTTTAGCTGCTTTCCAGTGACTTTCATGAGGTGTCTGCATATAACGGGCAACTCGACCAACGACAAAGGAAAGGTCAGGACGGGAATGAGTCAAGTATAAAAGACTACCAACAAGCTGACGATACAATGTGGCATCTACTTCAGGTGAAGTACAAGTGGCAGAAAGTTTGACTCCAGACTGGAAGGGAGAAGGGGCTGGTTTACAATCTTCCATGTGAAAGCGACGAAGAAGGTCACAAGCATACTTAGACTGAGAAAGAAAGATTCCTTCTTTGGTTTGCAGAACTTGGAGACCAAGAAAATAATGCAAATGTCCTAAGTCTGACATTTCAAAAGTTTGTTTAAGACTGGATTTCACATGGGTTATAAGCTTAGGGTCACTACCAGTAAGAATAAGGTCATCAACATATAGAACAAGTATGATGAGATGGTTTCCTACTTTCTTGGTATAGACATTGGGGTCAGAATGGCATCTAGAAAAACCAGTGTCAAGGAGAAAGTTATCCATTTTGGCATACCAAGCTCTAGGAGCTTGCTTAAGGCCATATAAGGATTTCTTAAGGCGGCAGACAAGGCTAGAGTTATTCTGAACATAGCCAGGAGGCTGTTCCATGTAAATTTCCTCCTATAAATCACCATGTAAGAAGGCAGACTTGACATCCATTTGATGGACTTCCCAGTTGTGTAAGGCTGCAAGGGAAAGAACAAGGCAGATGGAGTTCATTTTGGCGACGGGAGCAAAGGTTTCATTGTAGTCAATCCCTTCAACTTGGGAAAAACCTTTGGCAACTAACCTTGCCTTAAGTCTTTCAACACTTCCATCTGATGCATACTTAGTTCTGTAGACCCATTTACATCTGACAAGTTTTCTTCCTTTTGGAAGAGGTACAAGATCCCAAGTATCGTTCGCCATTAAGGAACGATATTCTTCATCCATGGCTGCATCCCAATCTGGATTCCCTGAAGCTTCTGCAAAAGTTTCTGGATCATGATTCTCGAAAACTTGAGCCAAAAGAGAAGAGGCTCGCTGAAACTGAGAACGTGTTCGACGTTGATCTCTAGGATCACCGGCAAGATCACCAGCTGCTTCACATGTTGAACGGACCCATCGAGGAAGCACTTGTGCTGGTGCAACTGGAGGAACATGAGCAGGCGGAGGTGGATTTTCATCCTCACTGTCATCATCAGAAACTGGAGTTGGAAACCTATCAAGGAAGTTGGAAGAAGAAGAAAAAGGCACAAACGCCGAATCAGGCTCGCAGGCCAAAGATGGCACACTCGCCGAGTTAGGCTCGCAGGCCAAGATATTTTCATCAAATTTAACATCTCTTCTAATGATTATAGCATGAGAATGTGGTTGAAGAAGTCTATAACCTTTTACATCTTCAGAATATCCAACAAATATGCACTTTTCACTTTTAGGCTGCAATGCTTTCCGTTTTTCATCCGGAATGTGAGCCCATGCTTCACTACCAAACACACGAAAGTGACTTACATCAGGTTTAACTTTACTCCATGCTTCTTCCGATGTTATACCTTGTAATGCTTTTGTGGGGGTGCGATTTACTATGTAATTTGCACAATTTATGGCTTTAGCCCAAAATTGAAGACTTAGTCCCTTAGATTGGATCATGCAATTAGCCATTTCTTTTAAAGTGCGGTTCTTCCGCTCAGCTACACCATTTTGTTGTGGTGTATATGGAACAGTGTGTTGTTGTTGGATGCCTTGTTCAGTGCAGAAAGTAGTGAACTGTTTGTTAACATATTCTCCTCCATTGTCAGATCTTAACTTAATAATTTGATGACCAGATTGTTTTTCAACAAGGGCCTTGTAGGCCAAGAACATGTTAAATACTTCGCTCTTAAGTTTTAGGAAATAAACCCAAGTGCGTCTGGTGTAATCATCAATGAAAGTTAAGAAATACTTGAAACCAGAAAAGGAAGCAGATGGAAGAGGACCACACAAGTCACTATGCACAAGCTCCAAGGGAACCGAGGCGTGCCAAGAGGCACGTTTGTCAAAACTGTCCCGATGATATTTTCCGAGTACACAACCGGGACAAACACCATCTCTGCAAGATACCATCGGAAGACCTGTCACCATATTTTCTTTACATAGTTGTTGCAATGAGCGATAATTTAAGTGACCAAATCGCTCATGCCAAAGTTTGCTCAAGTTATCACTATGAGCAACAAAAACTGAAGGGAAAGGTGATGACCCAAAGTTGTTAAACTTGTACAACCTGGTAATATCATCAACAATTCCGGTAGCTAGAACCTGTTGAGGATCTTTAAAATCCTTGATTACAACTTGGTGAGGTGTAAAGGTCACAGTTTTACCTTCACCAGAATGAGTGATCTGATAGACTGATAACAAATTGCAGGAAATTCTTGGAACACATAGTACATCACTAAAATGACCATTATCTACTGGAACTGTTCCAGCTCCTACAACACTTAGAGATCTATCATCACCAACAAATATTTGTTTGGTGTTACATTCATGCATAGTAGAAAAGATGGCTTGATCCTTAGCCATATGATAAGATGCTCCAGAATCAATGAGCCATTCATTTGAACTAGAAGAAGAAGATGCATGATAAGAATAACCAGAAGCACAAAGTGCATGTCCATGAGAGGTAGATTCTGAAGGCGAATCTAGGCTGATGTGGTGCTTCTTCATTGTTGCTTCCAAGGCTGCCATCTTCTTGAAACACTTGGATTCATCATGATTATCTTTCCCGCAATAGTTGCAATGATGCTCAGTCTTCTTGCCTTTTTGCTTGGATCCTTTGTCATTTTTTAAAGAAGGAGTTGACTGAGAGGGTTTTGGACCCTTGTTTGACTTATTATTGCGAAAATTTTGTTTCTTGGGAGGCTTGGACTTTTCTTTCTGTTGGGACAATAAGGCTTTCCCAGATGTATCTGCATTGTTGATTATTCCAAGATGAATGAGTTTATCTTGTTCCCTAATCAAGGAATCACAAAAGGATTCAAGACTAGGCTCTTGATAGCTAGCTGCATTCAATGATGCTTTCATGGAGTAAAATGTAGATACAAAAACAGAATATGCAGGTCCAAGTTTGGAAAGAATATGATAAATGCATTGTTTGTCTTCCCTCTCAATCTTACATTCTGCACATAAGAGCTTGAGAGTCTTGTACTTAGATAAATAATCTTGAATGCATGAAAAGTCACTTGGATTTAAAGAAATCAACTCATTTTCGAGTTGGTGACCTCGAATTTCATTGTGTTTACCAAACACAGTTTCCAACTTGTCCCAAGCAGCATTAGGTTCATCAATTCCAGATATGTGGAATCGCAAATCAGTAGAGATTGACATCCCAATCAATCCACGAGCTTCATCACATCTATTTGCCCATTTTATTTTCTTATCATCATCAGTGGGTTCTTTTTCTTTCCCTGTTGTAATTCTGAAAAGTCCCCTACTTCGTAGAACATCCTCCATACGAGATTTCCATGAGAAATAGTTGGAACTGTTAAGTAGAATATCACAAAGGGCGGCCATATTTGTAAATTAATGGCTGTAAAAGCAGAAACCAATAGTCTGGATGTGAAGAGCTCGAAAAAATAGGCGGTTTCAAAAAAAACGGCACTGAAAACAGACTCTGTATGATGAAGTTATGCTTGAACAAAGAAACTGTTGAAGATGTCCCCAATGGTGACGTGGCAGTTAGAGAATGTCCAGCAAAAAAAAGAACCCCCCTCTTCCCAAGATGAACCTTTTGACAATTACTTTACAAAAAAGTTGCTTTTAAGTGAATCACTTTTGTAAAATAAGTGATTTCACTTTTACAATGATATTACTTTTTAAATAGTGCAACAATAAATAAAAAGCTTAAGTGACTCACTTGTATTTTTATTTTTTATTATTTAAGTGAGATGCACTTTTACAATAAAGTAACTTGAAAATAGAAATTGCATGCACTTTTCTTTTTAAAAGTAACTTCCTAAGACTTGAACTCAAGACCTATTAAGGAATAAAACAACTTTGGACCAAGTGAGCTAGTTTAAAAGGTATGTAAAATATGGAAATGAGGAAGGGTTTTTTTTTTTTTTTTTTTTACTCTTCTTGCTCGGTTTGCGTGCTTGCCATTTTTCCTGCAAAACAAACCACAAAACGAAACAAAAAAAACTTTTCCACACTCGTGGAGTTAGATCTTGTTAGCTTGCCCGGAAAGTCTACGTTTTCTCTCTGTTTCTGATTTGCCGAGATCGCGCAAAGTGCACGGCAAAGAGCATACGCAGCCGAAAAAACCCTTTCCCTTTCTGTTTCTGATTTGCCGAGATCGCTCAAGGTGCACGACAAAGAGCATACGCAGATGGGAAAGCAACAATCCAAACCAAAAAAAAATCTAACAGTAAAAAAAATTAAATATGAGATTTTTTTCTTTTCAAAAACGAAATAAAAAAATGCGTCACTGTAACATTATACCTTCAGATCTGATGAAATACACGTTTATGGAGCAACCGGGAACCGTTTTCGATCAAACGAAAACTATTTTTCAATGGAAACGACGCTCCGGACGCAATGGAACACCTTCCACAGCCCAGAAATGCACAGAAATACCAGAACTAGAAACCCTTTCGAGTTTCGGCAACAACAGTTCAAGATCTAGATCATAACCGGAAGCGGCACTTTATAAAAGCTCTGATACCATGTTCGGGTACACAGGGTACTACCAAAGGACCGAACACCAAGAGAAACCACTTCACATAAACAAATCACAGATCAACACACCGATGTTTTGACGTGGTTTAAACCCTCTTGAGGGAAACACTCCACGGCCCCGGCCAAATAGCTTCTACGGGACAATTTATTATGCAAAGAAAGAAAGTTACAAATGAGCTTCTCATAATCGATCAACTAAACAATGACCCTCCATGCTCTTTAAATAGAGATCATGGACCAATCGGGTGTTAAGCCACGGATCAAGGTTAGGTTTGATCTAAAAGAAGTTGAGCCGTCGGATCACTCTATGTCGGAAACATATCGTGACCGTCGGATTAAGTATTTACAAATGCATACTAATGCATACTAAAGAAACACACTATCCCTAACGAATATATTACACAAGTTGATCTTAACTAACTCCTAAGTGTCTAAATATCCTAACATTCTGCACTAATGATTTTGCACTGGTGATTCTGCACTTTTGCACCAGTGCTTCTTGCACCAAAAACACACCAATAGATTCAAATTGAACAACATATTCCATGGATTTGAAATTAGTTCCTTCTCTTTCTTCATACAACTATGAAGAATGGAAACCAAAAATGATAACATACCTGAAGAGATATGGTATCTTGGATATGTGTACTTGAGTTAAGAGAGTGTTTGCTTCCTATGAAGAGGAACAAGATTGGCTTAATGATTGTGAAAGAGCCTCAGTAGAAATACTTACTGCTATGTTTGACAATATGGAATACCTCATTGATTTTGATGAACATCCAAGTGATAACTGGACAAGGTTGAACAGTTTATTTGCAAAGAAGGAAGAGGATGATGCCCATTTGGAGAACAAGCCCAACAGTACTGCCTTCAGTGCTCTCTCTATTCATTATTCGGCCTCCATCATCTCCCATGATGAATTTCTTCCAGATAAAGTCGAAATACAACACATGGTTTCAGTTAATCCATCTTCTGATTCAAATTCTAAGCAAAAGATGTCAGTTACTGCTCTAGAAGTTGAAGAGACCTTCATAATCTCTACTTCTCATGAGCCTGCTGATGTGCAAGATGATGACCTACTGAATTCTTTGGAGGTAAAATCAGATTTGGGAGGCAATGCATTCACCCTCCTTGATCAAATGCCTTCTTTGGACTCCCAATTGGTCATTGGCACATGTTTTCAGAGTTGTACCAAAGATGGAAGACTCTACCATTTGCTTGGGTTCAAGTCTCATGCATATACTTGTGATTTTGGTTTTGATCTCACCCATGTTGGTTCAAAGGAGATCATAAGAAACCATCATCAAATTCTTGGGTCTGATTTGAAGTTCTGTAATACCCCATTTTGATCCTTAGGATATGTTAGCTTTTAATGTAAATGTTGTATACATGTGATGTATGTTTTCCTAGCGTGGAGCTCAAGTCCAAGGCCCCACCAGTGGAAGCTTGAATTTTATTTAAAGGCAAGTATTAGACATTATGTCGCCCATGTGCTATTTAGCCATGGAACATTGTAAAAATGATGTAAATAAACATCATGCAATAAAATACCAAAACTGGCTATGGAGGCAACAAATGAGAAGGGGCCATGTGTAACCACCAGGGAGTGGTTGGGGGGTTGTGGGATTGAACCATAGGCTGCCATATGTCACCTTGAGAACCCATTTGACTTACCTTGCTGACATTTATTTCTGTTGTAAGGAAGTGGTTGAGGAATTCAGTCCATGGCTTCAATGGAGCATGGGCAGCCCAGAAATTCATATGGTAGAGTATGGGATCTGTTTTCTTGTACCAAAAGCCACTCTACCTCATGGGAGTTGCTTCTTCCTCATCCCCATTCCATTGTGGAAGTTATCAGCATCATTTTCCATCCAAAAACGAATTGCCAGCAGTGAGAAAAATCAGAAATCGTAACTTTGAAAGAACCTACGTTTTGAAGAGCCATAAACGCCCATAATTGGTATTTGATAGTGAAATCCAATGGGGGATCCATAGGTATAAACCTTGGGGCGAATTTTGGAGCATGGAAAACCCAGTTTTGATAGCCTAGAAACCCAGTGACGGGATTGAGTTATTTGTTGCCAGAATGGTGAGAAATCCAAGTGTGGAGGTTTGAATAGAGGATGGGATTGCTTGAATTGAGCTTGATATGTCTGTATCTCTGTGGTTGAGCTCACGGGCTTAGCATCCTCATCATTTCCTTATTGCATGCTTGATAAACCTAGTTGTGTGCTGGCTTAGCACGACCGTTTGAGTGAATCCATGGCTGTGAGTGAGCCTGTCTAGTTCCTCCTTAGTGGATACACAACCCAACTCGGGGGTGATCTTTTAGTTAAAAGAATATAGGCTGGACAGAGATCTATGGTTGGGAGGAACGTTGCTTTCACGTAGCCAGTGGTTTGGACGTTTGCATTTCAAGATAAGTATTCTCTGTGGATTAATTTATTTGCATTATGTGTTCAACAATGTGTTAATTATGTATGTTAAATTACTCATGTTACTTGGATGAAATGATTATCTTAAGTTAGTTGGCATGATGCCTATGCATAGCATGAGAATGGGATGGATTATTGTATGACCGTTTCATCATTCTGCCTGGAAGAAATAGGTCAATGCATCTCCTTCTACTTGTATGTTATTATGGTTATTTCTCCGTGTTTATTAAACGAGTTGTGTTAATTCTATGTTCTGTAATGTATTAAATAATGACTGGTATTTGGATGATGAATGCATAGCTTATTATGGCTAACATGTAATCTGTGTATATCATGAGAATGTGATTACTTCCTCGCATTATAATTCATCACCTGTTTGTGAATGGTATGCTGATGCATTCCATTCTAGTTGTGTGTTAATATGTTAATTCCACTGTGTAAATGAATTGTGCATCTTATTTTAAATGGCAAAATTTTATCATTATGGCTTGGGGACGAATTAGACACCCCATGTTGCAGTCATGTTCCCTCCCTTGCATTGGATGGATGGAAGGGGACGTGACAGAGTGGTATCATAACCCATCTTGCAGCAATGGGGCTGCTTGGGCCAGACTCTGAGTTTGCAGGCATGTAACAGGACGTTTTAGCATAGTATTGGGAAGTTGGGGACGTCATTTTGATTGGGGAAAATGGCAGAATCAGATTTCTTAGATGTGGAAGAGGATCACACAGGTGCGTAGATCTCTCCAAGAGATTTCCAACAGTACCAGACTTGCCTCATTTGGACAAGGGATGAAGGAGATACGGACCCCGAAAGTTACAGGAAACGTGGGTGTTTTTCGGGTTTCGGGTTTCGGCTTTCGGCTTCGGCTTCCGGTTTTTGGCTTTCGGCTTTCGACTATGGCTTCCGGTTTTCGGCTTCGGCTTCCGGTTTTCGTCTTTCGGCTTTCGACTACGGCTTTCGATTTTTGGCTTTCGGCTTTCGGCTTCCGGTTTTCGGCTTTGGCGTCCGGTTTTCGGCTTTCGGCTTCGGCTTCGGCTTCCGGTTTTCGGCTTTCAGCTTTCAGCTTTCAGCTTCGGCTTCCGGTTTTCGGCTTCTGGTTTCGGTTTCGGTTTCGGCTTTCGGTTTTCGGCTTCCGGTTTTTGGCTTCGGCTTCCGATTTTCGGCTTTAGCTTCCGGCTTTGGCTTTCGGCTTTCAACTTCGGCTTCCGGTTTCGGCTTCCGGTTTTCGGCTTCGGGCTTTCGGCTTCGGCTTCCGGTTTTCGGCTTTCGGCTTCGGCTTCCTTCTTTGGCTTCCGGTTTTCGGCTTCGGCTTTCGGTTTTCGGCTTTCGGCTTTCGTCTTCAGCTTCCGGTTTTGGCTTCCGATTTTCGGCTTCGGCCTCATATAAAAAAAAAAGAAAAAAGGTATAGAGCCCGAAATTTGGAATTTTGGGAAAATGTGAAAACTGAGAAATAGTAAAACCCATAAATTCATAGAAGATGAATGGTGCATCGGAATAGAAATCCACGAGATGTTAAGCGTTCCTTGTTATATGGGCTAACTTCTCCCGGTAGAAAAGTTTTCGTGATTCTTCATAGATTTTCCTCCACAGGTGGCTAAGGTTGGCATTCGGGACCAAAATACAACTATGTAAAAGTATGCAGAATTGGGGTGAAAGTTGTCATTTTAAAATAATGCAGTTTCGACACCTGATGTCGAAATGGAGCAAATGGACAAGCATTGGAAAGTTTGCCCAGCAGAGAACAATGGTGCATAGGCAGAATTTGAATGAGGACATCAGACATCATAGATAATTCGAGTAGAAAAGTGCCAGTGACTGTTTTGTCAATATGGGCAATTTCTAGAATTGCATGCCTGGAAGTGGCATACCATGAAATCATACCAGCTGTGATGTGGAAGAGGAAGTTCATGCAAGATGAGGAATTGGAAAGGGAGAATTCCTTAACCCCTGTCTTTCTAACTGCATTTATATTTTATAAGCCTTATGTGCATAAAATTATAGCATGAGAATGTTGAAAATGCAAGAGATTAGATGAGTGGCATGAATATGAATTGGTTGGCATACTAATAAACATGCACAGTGCATGAGAATATGATTTTGCACGCATATAATATTACATATTGGTAAAAGTAGTGGGATTTTACATATGCAATGAACCACTAACGGTAAATATTGTGGTTGATAAGCACTATTGGTGTTGGTATTGGTTGTAGGACCAAAGACAATAGAAGCATGGCTAAAGATGTTGATGATGTTGCTACATATGGCCAACAAACCTTGTGAAGAAAAGGCTAGGGCAGCAAATCCATGATCAAGAGATTGGTGGAAGAATGTTGCAATCTGCTGTAAGAAACCAACAAATCAAGTAACATCAAAGGTGTAAATGAGAGCCATGCAGGTAATGGTTTCCTTATGATGATTGCATAAGTGTTGAAGGGGATTGGGTAAGAATCCATTGAACCATATTCGGTAATCATAAAATGGTATGCATTTAGAGTTGAAATGCATTCATGTGAACGCCATACTGCCATAGTGTGGTGGAGCATGAAGTGGTGAAGGAAAGAGGCCTCATACCATGTGTCTGTTTATAAATTTAAATTGCATTCATATAAAATACATCATGACATGTGTATGTTGGTTATGAGCTTAATAACCAAAGCAAGTGAGGACTGGTGGTCTTGATTATGGTAATGCATGTTATATGAGATAGTCATGATTAAGTCATAATATGCTTGAATGCGTAGTACTCATGAAACAATGCAATGTGGCATTGAGTGGGTGTGCATTAAGAGATTTTATAAATCTTGTAGTTAAGCATTGAGTGAATGCATATGAAAAACTTGAGTAAATGTTGTGAATATGCATGCATGTGGGTAGTTACACCCGAGGAGATGTATTGTGTACATGCATGATTGTGATATATGTATATGTATATGTTTCATTACAATTGAGCAATAGATGAAATGATAAATTAATGATAATTCTGAGATCATTTCATGAGCTGCTATGAATGTAGGAGAAGAATTGCATGAAGGTAGTCATGATTGATAGGCTTCCAGAGTGCTCTATTGGAAGGACAGAGTTGTATAAATGATATGGCTATGAATTAATGAGCATTTAAAAGCTTTAAGTTGATTGCATAAATGATGTGACTCTACCTTGCAATTTTAGTATGATATTGATTTACGTGAAGTAAATGAGTTTGGTGATATTGATATGTTAACAGCTAGAAGTGTTTGAATTATGGGAATGTTATAATTCTGGAAATGCTTCAGTGACTATTGCAGCAATAAAAATATTATATGCATAGAGGCTTACAAGTGTTTGGTTGATTGAAATTTTTTATTACAAGTAGATTGTTCTAGGCATGGCAATATGGGTAAGTCCATGATGAAGGATGGAATCTACCACGTGAAAGAGCCAAACCTCATGAGAAGGAACTCATGATTGCAAACTTTAAATTCTGTTAGAAAGAAGAATTGTGAATTACATATTTTTAAATCTCAGATTTGTAAATTTTTAGATTTGAAATTTTGCTAATAATTGCTAATGACTGTTTGGTTTATGTAAAATTGTGTCAGGAGGACATGTTGTAGATGGATGTCCATGTATGGTAGCAAACATAAATCCGTAATGGACAGAATGGTGCCACTTACAAGAGCCAAGCAATATGAGGATAGCCTTATGGCTAAGAAAATCAATTTCTGTAGTAGATAGAGTTGCAAATTCAAATTGAATTTAATTATTAGTGCCATTGATTGGTTATGAAACAATCAGATTTGAATTTTAATGTTAAATGTTGCTGATTGTTTGGATTTAATAAGTGTGCCAGGAAGACACATTGCAGTAAGACCAAGAGAAAGGGCCTGCAGAAGCCAAACTTCATGGGAAGGAATTCCATGATTTGGAAATGGGTTTCGGGTGAAACGCCATTAGACATTATGAATGTCTCATCCGCACTGCATGATTGGTGAACAATATGAGTGAGATGGTAAAGATTATGTCAGTAAGACATATGAGGGTTATGTAACATCAAAAGGAGTTGGGAGGGAAAACCAAGGGACTGTCAACTCAGAGAAGGAGCCCCCATTCCTCATTAATAAAGAAATACTACATCTGCAAATGGATAAGTGTTCTCTGAACCTAGCTAAGAATATGCATGTTTAATTGTTAGATTAAATATGCAGAGCCTGTTCTGATTTTATTTTCATTATGGCATATTGCTTGGATATGATTAGGACCTACATAGTTCACACCTGTGAGGAGTGCACACCTTTCTGGTGCTGAGTTATGTTAAGGATGCCAATATTGACTACACCCTAAGGGAATGGACGCATTCCTGGTGTTTCAATGTTGGATAGTGAATGTTATGAAATATGTTTACAGTTTTAGAGTAGCAATACTAATGAGCTTGCTTATCCAATTTGTGTTGACAGCTTATACATATGAAATTTGGTGTTGCACATTAAAGGGAAAAGTGAAGAAAATGGTACTCAAGAGGACTGTATGAGAAATGGTAACCCTTGTGTAGTGTAAGTGGGTATCATGGGGCCATGATATCCTGCAGTTAAGAAAGTCACCTAAAGAGTTCCTAAAGGGAACCACTGGTTTGCACAAGAGAAAGAGTGCCACCCTTGTGTGGGTGAATAATTGTTATGCGCATTGAGGGATTGTGACACATGTGAAAGGCTGATGCAAGCCTAAGGCAGAGTAGTAGAGCCTTGACCTATAATGGTCGGTGGAGCAGTTACCTTCCATTGGACGATGACCCAGACGAACGTGTTGGCTTGGCAATTGAGAGGGCCAACCAGGTATGGGACTGGTTGGGCACCACCAAATGCTTGGGAAATCCAGTCGGCGTGAAGGTGTACTGGTTGGGCATTAATTACTTGATGTTTTGGAGCATCCCGCATGCTGGCCAAACATCCCAGTCCGCAGGAGGATCCCAAGGCTTGTAAAAAAAAGTAGGACCCTGTGGACCAGAGAGGAAACGCATAATACAGATAAATATTTAATTTAATTTATTTCTTGTTTGGAATATTGAAGATTTCAAGTATAAGTCTTGTAACAGTTAAGCTGATGCACTATTGTTTCTTTGTTGGAAACCTTGTCCATACAGGAAGCAAGGACCTTGAAAGAACTTTAAATTGCTTGGTAAATCCAGAGAGTGACTGGTTGGGCATTAATTATTGATGATTTGGAGCAGCCTGCGTGCTGGCCAAACATACAAGATTATTTGATGTTGAGGGGCAGCCTGCACGCTGGCCAAACATCCAAGTCCATAGGCGATTCCAAGGCTTGTAAAGCAAAGAAGGACCCTATGGAATAAAGTGAAGACATCCAATACAGATAAGTATTTGGTTATCTTGTAAATTCTTGCTTATAAATATACATGTGTATATGATTTGGTTATGACTTCCTAAACTCTTGTTTAGAGATAAATCCTATGACAATAAACTAAACATGTAAATTGATTCAATGTTTGAGTGTAGGTATTGTTGGAAGCAAGGACTATGAAAGGATCTTAAGGATGCATGTGGACATGTGACTGCCTAAAAAGCTCAGCTTGAACAGCAATGAAAGATGGAGCTAGTGGGACTGTGTAGGTCCTAGCAGGCAAAAGCTGTAGACAAACCATGTGGAGGGACTCCATGGTTGAGAGGTCTAAAATAGACCATAGACACTAAGTGTCATAGCCAAGAAGGGCAGGTCAAGCATTCACGTTGAAGTGAAAGAGGCTAGGAGCATGAAAACCACAGTGGTGGTGTGGGTTTTACAATGGAACAAGGCTAAGAGAAGAAAACTCTTACGGCTCTCTCTTTCCTTTTTATTGATGCATTTATAAAAACAGAAAATTGTTGAATGCATGTATGGCTGAAAGTAGAATGTGTTTACTTGCTTGAAATAAATTGTGAATGCTGAAGTAATTAATTAATTGTGAATGGATGAACATGAAAGAATTCATGTGTATGCTAGAAAAGCATGGAAAGTGTGAAAGTCTCATGAATAGAGCATGGGACCTCCATGTCAATTGGGGAAAAACAATTAACTGATTTTTAATGTTTAGGTTATGCTTGGCCTAACAAAATTTGTAATGATGAATTTCACAGGTGGAAATTAGATCCATTGGTTGCATCCATACGAACAAGTGTTGCTTGTGAGAAAAGTGAAAACCAGCTATGCACAGTGACCATGGCAGCAGACCATAGGCTGTTGGAATTGGCTGAAAGTCTTCTTTAAACAATTTACACGACCCAAGAAAATCTTGGAGAACTACTCAAGCTGCAAAAGCAGCAGAATGAGATGAACCACAAGGTTTTGCAGGACTCTATTTATCTGCAAAGGGAGGTAAAAAGTATTATGAGAGCAATCTATAAGGGAAATGAAAGTGGATCAATGATGAGGCATTCATCCAATCGGTCCAATAAGAAACGTTCCAGGCATGAATACTCAAAGAAAATTGAGCAGGTAAAAATGTACTAGCCAATGAAATGTTGGAAATGTGGACGACATCATTTCCTTCGCAACTGCCCAGCAAGGGAACATCAAGAGGGTAGCAGCCATAAAGTTTTCAGACTTGTGGATAAGCTGAAAGATCAGAACCAGCAGGATAAGCTCGTGGAAGTCAAAGGACTTGGTACTCAAAGTTCAAAGTAAATGATAAAATGTAGGGCAGACCTGCAAAGTTTTTGAAATTTTGGACATGTATAAATTATATATATATTCCCAAGTCTTGGAACACCAAGGACGATGTTATTCTAAGGGGGAGGGGATTGTAATACCCCATTTTGACCCTTAGAATATGTTAGCTTTTAATGTAAATGTTGTATACATGTGATGTATGTTTTCCTAGCGTGGAGCTTAAGGCCAAGGCCCAGCTAGTGGAAGCTCGAATTTTATTTAAAAGCAAGTATTAGACATTATGTTGCCCATGTGCTATTTAGCCATGGAACATTGTAAAAATGACGTAAATAAACATCATGCAATAAAATACCAAAACTGGCTATGGAGGCAACGAATGAGAAGGGGCCATGTGTATCCACTAGGGAGTGGTGAGGGGGATGTGGGATTGAACCATAGGCTGCCATATGTCACCTTGAGAACCCATTTGACTTACCTTGCTGACATTTATTTCTATTGTAAGGAAGTGGTTGAGGAATTCAGTCCATGGCTTCAATGGAGCATGGGAAGCCCAGAAATTCGTATGGCAAAGTATGAGATCTGTTTTATTGTACCACAAGCCACTCTACCTCATGGGAGTTGATTCTTTCTCATCCACATTCCATTGTGGAAGTTACCAGCATCATTTTCCATCCAAAAACGAATTGCCAGCAGTGAGAAAAACCAGAAATCGCAACTTTGAAAGAACCCACTTTTTGAAGAGCCGTAAACGCCCAGAATTGGTATTTGATAGTGAAATCCAAAGGGGGATCCATAGGTATGAACCTTGGGGCGAATTTGGGAGCATTAGCTACCCTGAAATCCATTGGAAAACCCAGTTTTGATAGCCCAAAAACCCAGTGACGGGATTGAATTATTTGTTGCCAGAATGGTGAGAAATCCAAGTGTGGAGGTTTGAACAGAGGATGTGATTGCTTGAATTGAGCTTGAGATGTCTGTATCTCTGTGGTTGAGCTCACGGGATTAACATCCTCATCATTTCCTTATTGCATGCTTGATAAACCTAGTTGTGTGCTGGCTTAGCACGACTATTTGAGTGAATCCATGGCTGTGAGTGAGCCTGTCTAGTTCCTCCTTAGTGGATACACAACCCACCTCGGAGGTGATCTCTCAGGTAAAAGAATACAGGCTAGACAGAGATCTATGGTTGGGTGGAACGTTGCTCTCACATAGCCAGTTGTTTGGACGTTTGCATTTCAAGATAAGTATTCTTTGTGGATTAATTTATTTGCATTATGTGTTCAACAATGTGTTAATCCTGTATGTTAAATTACTCATGTTACTTGGATGAAATGATTATCTTAAGTTAGTTAGCATGATGCCTATGCATAGCATGAGAATGGGATGGATTATTGTATGACCGTTTCATCATTCTGCCTGGAAGAAATAGGCCGATGCATCTCCTTCTGCTTGTATGTTATTATGGTTATTCCTCTGTGTTTATCAAACGAGTTGTGTTAATTCTATGTTCTGTAATGTATTAAATAATGACTGGTATTTGGATGATGAATGCATATCTTATTATGGCTAACATGTAATCTGTGTATATCATGAAAATGTGATTGCTTCCTCGCATTATAATTCATCACCTATTTGTGAATGGTATGCTGATGCATTCCATTCTAGCTGTGTGCTAATATGTTAATTCCACTGTGTAAATGAATTGTGCATCTTATTTTAAATGGCAAAATTTTATCATTATGGCTTGGGGACGAATTAGACACCCCATGTTGTAGTCATGTTCCCTCCCTTGCATTGGATAGATGGAAGGGGACGTGACAAGTTCAAACCATCACCATTATGTCATGGTTCATTTGATTTTGATCTCACCCCTACTGGTTCAAAGGAGATATCAAAGAACTACATACACTTTCATGGAATTGATGAACCTGCTGATGTGCAATATGATGACCTACTGAGTATTTTGGAGGTAAAATCAGATTTGGGAGGCAATGCATTCGCCCTCCTTGATCAAATTCCTTCTTTGTATTCCTATTTGGTCATTGGCACATGTTTTCAGAGTTTCACCAAAGATGGAATACTCCATCATTCGCTTGGGTTCAAGACTCATGCACCTTTTTGTGATTTTGGTTTTGATCTCACCACTATTGGTTCAAAGAAGATCATGAGAAACCATCTTCCAATTCTTGGATCTGATTTGAAGTCCAAGATACCACCATCATGTCATAGTTCCTTTGGTTATGATCTCACCTATGTTGGTTCAAAAGAGATATCAAAGAACTATCTACACATTCATGGTTTTGATTCTAGCTCAGTTGGTTCGAATCACATGCTCCATAATGATCTTCATATTATGTTTTTGGAGCATGATCCACTTCTTCACAAGAGGAAGATACCACCTTCTTTGATTGATGATCAAGAGAGCGAAGCATCATCACATGAGATTTCAAATTCAGAATCTAAAGATGGAGATGATGACAAGTGAATGCTAGATCCAGTTCCACAAGAGCCTGAATATCTAGCAATTGATGATGAAGATGAGAGAATGGGAGATCCATATCCACAAGAACCTGATGATCCTCCTCTTCCTTAATGGGAAACCATTACACTCCGATATGCTAGTGATTTGGTTGGTGATCCACATGATCAGAGAAGAACCAGATCAGATTTTCAAAATGGAAGGTTTCATCCTTCTCACATTACTGATCCATTTCAGATCGATCGATCCTTCTTTGGAAAAGAAGGACACTTACCTCCTTCTAGGGTGAGTGATGATATGCTACATTAGCATCCTTCAGTCTATTTCGAGGGAGGGATTTCTTCCCACTGGGCTTTCCCTCTTTCCTCACTTAGTTTATTTAGATTGATTGTACGGGGTGACCTTTGGTCTCAGTCACCAGGGCCCTATTTTTCAGTTTTCAGTTATTACCTCATAGTATAACTTGCAGGGGGGTGTTGGAATATTCTCACCATCATTTTTCAGATTCGCATGTCTGCATGCATTTTTCATGCATCCAGTCATCTGCATGCATTTGCATGCATCCAGTCATCATCTTGGTGGTCCTCCCAAAACCTAGAGCCTATTTTCAACTCCCTAGAGCCTGTCTTCAGCCCCCAGTAGCCCTCCCACCTACCTGATGCGCCGTATTTGACTCTTCTGCATGACATGTGCGCCTTTTCTCACCTACCACCAGTTATCATTCAGTTAGAGTGCCTCATCTCACCTACCAGTTGTCTAACAGTTAGTTAGAGCATTGATTGAGCAGTTCTTCCACTGATTGCTCATGCTAATTGCCTGTAGCTCCTAGTTAGCTAGTTCTGGAGTGCCACTTGGCCTTTTGACAGCCTCATGCGCCCTCCTTGGAGTCTCCATCCCTTGATTTGTGCTCACATGGTTTAGTTAGACTCATTTGATTGACTATTGACCATTTATGACTGTTACTACTGATTGGATGATGTCTCCAATGTTGTCCAAGCTAGACTTTGAGCATGATTCGAATGACCTCCTTGGTTAATTCGAATTCTCTATCATAGTTATTGCATTATTGTATTCATTATTCACAGTTCCAGCTCACAACTGATGTATGATACTGTTATTCTCCATTTTCTGTGTTCATGAGTGATTATTGAGTGCATTATTTTCTTCTTCTCTTCACTTCTCAAGTGAGTTTGATTGTAAGGTTTGTTTCAGTTGCTAGATCCTACTGCAGATTATCACACCAAGGAACTTCGCTTCATCTTATACAAGTGAGTAGAATTTAATCCATTCTGCGATTCCAAAATAGTCCTAATAGAGGTCGAAATTCTCCTTAGCACTCTTCATCTTCATCTCTACTACTACCTTGGTTGTTCTACCACAGACTTTGCTTGGATACTCCTACAGTTAGTTGCTATCTATGTGTACCTTCGTCCTTGCAATTACCTCAGATTTCGTTGCTATCTTAGACCTTATATTTTTTTTCAAATGAGGGAACAATACTTTATTTATACTCATTAAGTTCCCTATAATAGGGCATACATGTCATGTTTAATTATATACTTTAAGTGCCCTATGGTAGGGCTGACCTATCATATTTATTTATACATTTCCTTGTGTGTTTTTCTAGTGTTGTGTGTAGGAGACTCAAAGAGGGTTGGCCTTACTTTATTTTATCAACGTATTAGGTGGCTTATTTTAGGGCCAACCTTACCCCTTTTTAGGGCATATTCCATGCTTCTTATGCATGTTATTTTTTCATCATTTAATTCAATATGATCTAGGATCTTAAATGAAAGAACAACATGTACAACATATCAAACATAAGAGACAAGAGACAAGAGACACAAAGAATTTCACCGGGGGAAACCAAGAATGTGAAAAACCCCGCAACTTCCTCAGATATAGAATAAGCACCAATCCAAAGATCACCAAGATGAATCCCTAAAAGATAAATGTTTGTAGCGGCTACTCCTCCTCCACTTGTGCGCACTCCTCCTCTCTCTCACTAATGTGAAGTGAGTGAGTGAGTGAATGAATAGAATGAGAGAGTCACACTCTTTATTTATACAATGACTTGACCTACCTTTAACTCTAACTGGGTCGACCTCCCTTAGGAGAGTCTAATAACCCATTACCACTTGTCATTGGGCCGACCCCACTAGGGTTGTCTAATAACCCTTTAGCCCACATGACTCATACAGGGCCAACCCCACCAAGGTGGTCTAATAACCCATCAAATATAAGTTAGGACACTTACAATATAACTTGCGACACTACTCTGGGGTCTAATGCCCTGTCATACATGGGAGGATGGACCTCAATGACTTTACATGACTCAAGTACAATAATGACTTCTCCGACCTGGAGGAACAAACATCTCCGTCGGAGGTACAACAATAGAATACAAATGACAACACTTCTGATCGGAGGAATAAGACATCTCCGTCCGGGATGCAATAAAGTACAAATGTAATACATACAATATACAAGTGAATATCTTTCGAAGTTACAAATACATCAACACTCCCCTTAACTAGGAAGGTATTCTCTTAACACAGGTCATCAATACATATAGGCACAAGTCTTCAATTCTGGAGTTGGATCATCATCACTGGATCACGGAGCATCATCATCACTACTGTTGTACTCGTCATCTTGATCACTGGTGCTATCTCTCAATTCTTCTCATCATAGGAAGTTCTACAAAGCCATCCCTTTTTCATGTTGGTTGTAGGCCTAGCCTCTTGTAGGTCTTCATCATATCTGGCCATCCTGTGGAATCCTCAGGGCTGATTACGTGCATCAACATAACCTCAAAAGAGCATCCCAGGACTTTTATGAGCTTACTGCTCAACCTATCAGATCTCCCAGGATCTTTTACATGTGACCTTCACAAAACCTTAAAAGAGTATCTTGCAACCTGCAAGATCTCTAAAGAGCATCCCAAGATCTTTTCCGTGGCTAACAAAACCTATCCGAATCTCCAGGATCTTTTACATGTGAACTCGCAGAACCTTAAAAGAGTATCTTGCATCCTGCAAAATCTCTAAAGAGCATCCCAGGATCTTTTCCTTTCCTAGCACAACCTGTACAGATCTCCAGGATCTTTTCTATGCGACCGTTGCAAAACCTTAAAAGAGTATCTTGCATCCTGCAAGAACTCTAAAGAGCATCCCAGGATCTTTTACGTGCCTAGCACAACCTGTCCGGATCTTCAAGATCTTTTCTATGCAACTGCACAACCTGTCCACGGCCACGACGTATCAACCTGATACTCATGATCATACTGATCATCATCATACAGTACATCATCTTGATGCACATCATCATCACATGATCACCCTGATCATATACATAGCATCGTCCTGATGCACATCATCTGGAGCATCATCCTGATTCTCATCATCATCACATGATCATCCTAATATCAAGGTCCTCATATTATCTGCAAAAGTGGACAAAATCGTGTCAGTTGTAATCTAGAAATTTTACATTTGAGGTATAAGATGGGAAGAGTTCAATCACATTAATTATTGTGCCTTAGAAAATAAAAGTTCGGGAGTTAAGGAAAAAAAATGTCAAGTCTATCAAATATGTTTCAATTCCATGTATATGGGGCAAACTCATTAAATCATTCTCAAATGCAAATGATTTTATTTGAAATGGCTAAGACTTCCCACATCTGAAACATCTTTTGAAATAGGATTCTTATAAGTTTCAACTCTTTACAATTGGAGTTCTCTAGTAAAAAAGATAAGTAGAGAACTTATATATTGTATCACAGTTATATACTAATTCTCAAGAGTCAAGATAATCATATACTTAAAAGTATGATCTATGGAAATCCACACTTAAGCTTGCATAGCATAATCAATATAGTTATAATTCCCAACCACTTGATTAAAGTATGAAATTAAACTTTATCATGCCTCACCTAGTTTTGAACCCGATGGATACCCAATCCTATCAATTTGGTGTATTACATGGGACCAAGCCATAAAGGCATGTTTAAATGCAAAATCTGCTTCTTGCAATGCCTAAGGCCTTAAAATCCTAAAACATCGTTGAAATATGATTTTTGAAAATTGCAGGTCTTTGCAATTGCTATTGTCCAGTTAGAGAGGTGCATAAACCATTTATATGGTCTAATATGGTTTGACAGTCATGCTCAAGTCAAATTCATGTCATTCTCCAAATTATGATCCATGGTAATCCATGCTTAATCTTTCATGCATAACCAATGTAGTCATGATAACCATTCTCATGCTTGCCCAATTTTAAAACTGATTGACATCCAATCCTATCAAACTACCAACAAGAACCATATCTTTAATAGAGACTGATATATATGGATTTTGAGGCATTCTTATAGCCTATTTAAACACAAGATTCAAATATAATGTGGTGAAAATCATTATTCTACCATGTTTGTTTAACTCTTGCAGTGTGATCGCCACTAATATCAATTGTGATATATGGGCAATTACATCTTCTTGAGTTAACATGTTTCCAGTTATTATTTCTTCTCAATTTATTGCAATGTACATTGACATCCATGAGTGTTTTCTCAGGGCTGAAGTGAATCTGACACCTTGGGAGGAAGAGTTCTACAACATTAGACTAGGGTCCAAAGATGTGAAGTAGATAGACAGAAGACCCTTCGCATATTGGAAAGGAAATCCTAATGTAGGTGCTCCTATATGGAAAAAATTATTTGAATGTAATAACTCTAGGACATGGGGGACTGAAATTGTGTGGTAGGTGGGTTTCAATCAACTTGTCTTTCTTGATCATTTCCAGGGTCCTTAAAGCAGTTCCCACATGTCCATTCACCAATAAGATGCTACTCTGTCATGTAATCTCTTTGGAAGGATGCTCTTAAAAAAATATTTGTATATGGCTTTAAGACACATGGTATGATGCTATGCTAATGTGTTTCTAACTTCTTAGGATTGGAGCTTATTTGAAGATTTGTGTCTAGGATTTTGTTTGTATGACAAGTTTCAGGTTTGATCATTATTTGCAAATTTAAACTCCTATTGATGATGGTAATTTGCATTGCTTGAGAGCCTTAATTGTATGGATAGATGTCGTGGAGCGTTAGTTGTATGGATAGATATTGGAAATATGTAAAAGGATATGCCTTATATGGGTTTTTTTTAAATGAATAATAATAACTCGGTTTATTATTTTCAGGATATACGGCTAAGTACACCAAATAGTTTGCATCCTCTGATGACCAACATTCCAACATCATCTCTATACAATGTCCGATCAGGAGCTCCTAGAAGCAAGGAAACTAGTATTTCTGACTCTCCAGTAGCAACAAGCAGCAATGCTAGTTCAGAGCATAGTGCAAGTATTTCTCTAGGCCCATAAGGGAGTGAATTAGATCAAGATGATTTTGGGAGTGAGAGAGGAAGTAGAACTTCCCCAACAAGTCAGCAAGGTAGTATTGTTTCCAAAGGAGATCCGGGGAGCACAAACTAGCTGCACAACCCATAATTTTGAGATGATAAGTACTATCAGGCATTCTTGTACAATCGAGGATTTGAACAACTATTAGATCCATTGGAAGGTCCTGTAAGTACAACAAGTGTTGACATAGATAGCGAAAGTAAAATCAGAGTAGAATATTGATCTAAGAGAAAACCCTCATATTGTTACACCTTCAGAGCTTGGTGGTATTAATGCATCTTGATGACTCATTAAAAGATGGTCTTATTACTAGAAATTCTTTAGAGACTAATCATTGGTGTACAACCTATTGCAGTTTTTGCAAAATCATAATCCAAAAGTGGTCTGCTTTGTTTTAGAAAGTTAGTTTTGTGCGTGCTAGTTTAGTATTGCAGAAGATTTGAGTCTATAAAACTAGGATTAAATGTCAAGGATGTGTTATATTGGGCAATTGCTGGAATTAAATTAGGTTGGAATGAGTATTCCTTATGTTGGATGATGTTTTAGATGAACTTGGTCTTTGATTTTCATGAACTAGCCTGGCACTAATTTAAATGGATGGAAGACAAAGCACCATAGCAGAAGTTGGTTGTTTTGAATGTGGATGTTTTAAATGCTTCTAGATTCATTGGAAATCATCTTTGGAGGTCCATCTTGCAGTAAAGGTGTATGTTAAAAAACCAAGGAAATTTAATTTGTTTGTTTATGTTTCTTGGTTCATATGCAGAAGCATTTAACAATTGTCAGGACTGAATAGAAACATAACGCCATACATGCCTGCCAGTCTAGTGTATGGCAAAAACAAACATATGGTGTCACAGGAAGCATTGGTAGCAATTTTGACTGTGAAGTTGTAAACCTATGCTTTTGCTGGGAATCTGGATTATGGTGGCACATAATTAAGGTGGCTAGTGCCATTACATGTAGTTGAGTTGTTTTGTTTTCAAGTTTACAGGCAATGCCAAATTTTCTCAAATTTTGAAACTATTATTTTCCTATTTTTTAATTCCCAAGAACTATAGATTCATGGATGCATTGTAAAAATACATGTATATATTAATTAATAGGTCTTTCACAAAACATTCTCAGGTCAGTGTTGAACTTTTTTCTATAAAACTAACCTAGAAGTTTATGCAAAATAGGGTTTGAGCTTTAGATATGTAGAACTGTGTACATAAACCTGTAGCAGCCTACATTGTGAATCACCTGCATCAACTGAAGGAGATTAACGCTCCAGATATGCTTGCATAGCAGATACTTCTATGATAATGTTACTACATGTGAACATATCTGAACACTGGGGAATGCGTACCATGCAATTCCTTGTCCCCAGGGACTTGGGGAGTGTAGTGAAAAGTCCCCATTTAGAAGGGGACTTCCCCAAGGATGTGGGGGAACCTTCCCCTTGCCCCTAGACATTTCCTGCCAAAAATGGGGATGTTTGGGAGGGCATTTGTCGATGGTTTTGGAGACACATCTGGATGTCCACTGTCCAAGCCAGTGCCAGTGAAACTGTTTATCCATGAAAAATATTCACTCATTGGTTTGACATTCAAATTTCAGACCATGTGAAATACCATCTATATTGTGCATGCAAGAATGCTATGTGCTATGTTTTTTTAAGGGGGGGTAATCACAACAATTTTGACTCTAATGTTTGGTAGGTTTTCATACCCTATATATTTCTTTTTCGATTTGTCATTTTAATATCTATGCAGACAGGTTTTCTGAATTATTATGTTGTGTAAAATTATAATGACTTATTTTTCTTGCAGAATTGGGTTGCAGAAGCAGGTATGGGCTTTGAGCAGGCTAAACTCTCAAAGCAGTGGAGGCACAGGTGACCATAAATAAGCTTCTACATTCATGTATACATATGATGAAATCTTTCCAAGCGATTCATGTAGCATTTGCTTACTTATGTTAGAAGATCTTTGAAAAACCTCTTCACTTCTTGGTTTTAGTATCTCATTTTTTGTAAAGGAAAAGATGAGGGTTTCTTGATTGGTTAACTTGCATTTTTACTGTTTCTGGACATATTGCATTTCAATTTTCTATGTTATTAAAGCCTTATTATGGTGGCCATGGGATGTCTCCATACAAGATTCATTGCTTGTAACTTTTTCCTATTCATGATTTAGCAATTTTTAGTAACATTTAAGGTTGTTGATAGCTTCAGAGAGCACAATGCTGAAACTTTTTTAAAGATGCATTTATGCATATCTTTGATATGTTATGTTGATGGGTCCTTAGTCGGGTAATCCAAGGTAAAAAAACAAATTATATTTCTGTAAAGGATGGGAGGTCCTTCCAGCTTCTTTGGGGAATTTGACAAATCTCTAAAGAACCTGCTGCTCTTTGGCAGAAACTTCTAGCAATGACAACCTACAACAGGTGAAATGTCGAGGACATAGCCACCTCGTGGCTCTTGTTATTTACATCTTTTAGTTGTCTTATATAATTCATGGACATTGTGCATGTATACCTTTTTATCATATGTTATTAGTACTTGAAAACAAGTGTAGAGTTTAAGGAAAAATTATGAAAGGTCACGTATACATCACATATGGAAGAAGTTGTGATCATATAGGGAAACTGTGTGTTAGAGATTTTTTCAAATATTTTATCGCATTATATCCAAATATTTCTTTTATAAAATGAATGGTTGGGAGAAGAAAAGATTACGAAGGAGTCGAGCACTATAATTTCAACTATGGAAAATTTTAAAAATGGATTTATGACCAGTATCGTTTTGATACAAACACGACAGAGGATTATACGAGGAAGTGATTATTTTTAGTTATGTATTCTTGGTAGATAATGTCAAAAATTGCAGAACTAGGTATGTTGTTAATGTTGTAGAAACAAGTACCTGAAACATCGAAAGTCAACGAAACGTAAAAAATTTCAAGGTTGAGATAATTTTTTTAAGAAGTATACTATTTGCACATGCCATAGATATTCTGTAAACTTATTTTACCTAGTTGTATTTAGTGTCTTGGAGTTGTAGAGGTCCACATCTGAGACATATCTAAATTGTTGTGTTATACTTATCCCATATTCACTTGTTTGTATATCATGAAGGTATATAAGCCCCTAGGGTGCCTTGGGAGGCTCTAAGCCTCCAGGGCCTATTATAGGCCCTCGATAGGCCTTGGGGGCTTGAATACCCAACCACTTGTGCCTATTACAAGCCTTGGGAGATTTAGTCAGCCTCCTAGAGCTTGTTACAAGCCTTGGGGGCTTGGATACCTAGCCCACAACAGGCTTAGTCAACGATTGGGGAACTGCAACATGCAATCTAAATGTTGTACTATGTGCATTGGCTCTAGTGACATACATGAAGTGATCTCCTATCTCTTCATTAGACTATTAGATGTTGCAAATCATAATGAGATGTGGTTGAGTAATTACATTGTGGGTGAAGTAATGTGCATCCACAATGTACATCGAAAGAAGCAAGGTGCATTGTAGAATGCATGTGGGGTCATAAGAGGGGTATCATATCAATATACTAGGTAGAAATATAAAGGGGTATAAAAAATGTTAATGAAAAAATTGATACATACAATATCTAGTGAAAAAAGTTTTTTTTTTTTAAATTGGGAAGGCATGTTGGGAGGGGGTTAAAAAAATGATTTTGGAAGGTATTTTCCAATATTTAGTGAAATTAGGGGTATTGTTTCATATGCCACGAATGAACGTGCCATGATAGCGGTTTATTGAGTGAAGCCCCCGTGATTGACACATAACAGTGTCGAAATATTCAGAGAGCATTGCAGTGATTCAATGATTATAGAATGTTGATACTATATGTTCACCAATTAGCAGAAGACACTAGCCTCTTCTAGCTAAATCACTTGGCAAATTATGGAATTTTCAAGTAAATAAGGAATGTTCAAACATTGGTAGCTATTCAATCCAAAATTTCAGCTCTCTTCCAATTCATTTTAGATGAACTATTCAACATCTAGGTTTGACGGTTTTTCGAGTAGATTTTCCATTGAAGCACAGATAAAGGCTTCTAAAAGATCCAACACATGAGCTTCAACTTTAGTATTTATTGCTTAGCTGATACATATGCATAAACTTGTGATTGAGGGCGCGAGGGGGGGGGGGAGGGATTTTAGCCTTATGGCTTAACCTAACAATCACATAGTTTCATGTCACCTTTATTTGTATTTATTATTTAGGATATTAGTCATTTATCCTAAATGATGACTAAGTGATATGGATAAGATTGTCTAGAGCAAATCTCTCCATGAGGTGTCATTCCTATTTGTACTATATAATGGTACTATTTGTGTGAATACATTTGATCGAGGCTTTAGCCTTTTCCATCATATTTTTTCTATGCATGTTTTTCAATTTGGAGATGGGACATACATGGAGGAAAAAGACCTTTCGAAGGAGAGCTTTGACTCTAGTTGCTGCAAACTCTTCAAGTGTTGTTTTCTATATCTTGCTTGATTCATTGTATAAGACAAAATATTATTCTTTACCCCCATATATTTGTGTTTGATTTTTACTTAAATCAATTAAGTCAATGTTTCTAATACTTTATCTATTTTCATACATAAGTAAGGGTTAAATGTAATGCTTGTGTGAACCTCTTCTCCTTCATTTTATTATGTTTATTCCCAATTTAAACAACCGACCAAGTTAATATTTTTTTCACATTAATCCAACTAATTACCCACAACAAAAAGTCCCAATCATTTTATTTTAACAACATCAGGCATCCTCCTATACCTACTTTCATGGGTATTTATGTTTAAAATAATCATGCCAAGTTAGGGAGCAGTAAATATGGTTTGGATTGTATTAGGGGTACCATGGAAAATAATTGTATTCGAGAAATGAGATTAAATTGATTGATTAGAGATGTCATAGAGGTAAGTGCATATGTTTATTGACTCTAGGAAGGGATATGCAATGGAAACACAATCTTCACCAAGCCACTTTCCCATTGTCAACAGACTTTAGAGTTTGCGTAAACTTTTTGAATTTCCCTAAGGTATTATATCCAAAGGTACTAAATTGAATTCTCGTAGAGGCACAAACACATTGAACCATTCGACTAGAACATATCGGTCCCTGCCTTTTATAGAGCCAAAGGAGAAATATGTAGCCTCTTGTTTGGAATTAATGGCCATAACACCAATATAATATGATTGTTGTGGGTAGGTTTTATAAATTTCATGACACAAATCCTCTTGTATAGTCTTTTCCTTGAAACAACAAGTGTTGCATGTGATGTTTCTTGGCCTCTTGTTTCCCTTAGACTAATGTTCTAATAGTCAAATGTTCAATTGCCAAGTGGCATGATAAGGTTAGTAAGCAGGGCTTGAGAAGCATTTGACTATGAATTCCCAAGTCCTAATCTTGTTGATTGTTGGATTATAGCTAAAAATATTTACAAGGCCTCGAAACTGACCAATAGTTATTTTGGGCACCAATAGGTACATCACCCAGTGGGTTAAAAATGTTAATGATGTTTATTGGGAAATATAATATTTAATGCAATTAAGTTGATCAAACAAAATAATAAAATGGTCATTTGATTATCAACTTTGATTATTGGTTGATAAGTCACTTATGATTAAAGTTGATTATATCAACTCAATTACATTATATTACATTTCTCCATAAACATGGTTATTAAATACAAAAAGAGAAGTAGTATGTTCACACTGAACATCTTCTATATCTTATTCATTATGTGCAACATTAGCTTTTATCTCTTATTCATTAAGTGCAACAATACTTTAGAACAATCATCACAACATTGTCCATTGTACTCCTCTCTTAAAATGGATGGTGTTATCCTTAATCATAACACATCTTTTATATTTAATAATATATTTTTTAGATTTAGGGAATAAAGTCGAGATTATTTAGAGGAGATCCAAGTTCAAATTTAATTGGTTGTCATGGTTTGTAATAAATTAACACCCAACACAAAAGTTATGACTCAACTTAAGATTGATATGTCTTGACAACAACCACACAAATAAAAATCTAAATATATCTTATTATCCTTGATCACAACACATCCGTTATGTTGAACAACATCATTTATTTGTTTTTATAAAAATATCCTACTTAAATGCATATTGAACTTTTAATGCACATTGGTATTTTGTTTAAAAGAGTAAAACTTAACATTGCCAATACAAATAACGTTAATGATGATGATTATTTAAGAAAACAAGAGAAATAGCTGCAAAGCAGCTAGTCCCTGCTCTAAAATTATGTTTATAATTTGTTTAAATCTTCGCATTAAGAGCTAAATTGGGTTGTTGTTGGCTTGGAGTTTTAAGTTTAAGCACTACTCATTGATCCTAAAATCTGATTGATGAGTTTTAACATTGGATCCTAAAAAATTTGTCTCATGTAGTTATAACAGATTTTTTTTTTATGCTTTATCAATCATCAAACATTCCTTGGTCGACATGTATAATTTCTTCATAGATTGAAATAGCATTCCATTGTTAGGAAGCATTTAGACATTTTGTTTGTAGTTTAATTTCTATATTTTCTTTATAGTTTTTTTCACAGGATTCACATAACTAACAATATGCTATTAGATCCCAAATAGTAGCTTTGAAGGTTGATATATTGCATAATCAATTTGAACTTGGAAAATAGTATCAAGATCCTATTAACATTGAAGGTTGGTATGTTGTTGAATCAATTTAAACTTGGAAAAAGGAATTGAAATCCTAAGAGCATTGAAGGTTGACATTTTGTACAAACAATTTGAATTTCAAGTGGAGAAGACAATTGAGATGCCTAATTGCAACACTGAAGACTAATATCATGCACAATCAATTTGAATTTCAATGTGCAAAAGAGAGCATGAATATGATATGATCTATGTAAATTGTTGTAAAGAAATGAGATCATTAGAGAGACTGTTACACAGTAATTGTCTCTATGAGCATGTTGAATCCTCAATGTAAGTTAATAGTACATGTTGAAAGATGAGCATGTTAAATCCTCAGTGTAAGTGTAAGTTAATAATGCAGGTTGCAAGTGTTTATAAACATGGTTTTCATATTTAGAAAATATTCACTATATCAAATTTGTTTGGAATTTTCATTGAATATTAAAAGTGATAAAAACTTAATGAATTTGTTAATTCTCCGTAAGATATTGAATATTTACATAGAAATTTCAAAATTATTTACATAGAAATTTCAAAAAATAAGATATTGAATATTTACATAGAAATTTCAAAATTATTCATATAAAATTTCAAAAAATATTTATAGGAAATTTTTTAATGAAAATTATTCTTATTTCAATTTACCAAAAAAGTAAATGAAGACATATTTCACATGTTCTACAGATATTTCTTACTCCATCGATATCACCCTTTTGTCTTTCATTCAAATAAAAGGTAGTGGGCAATCCTACATTTGACCAGAAGAACAATTCCCCATAATGATGACCATTATTAATTAAATTTCAATGTGAGGTATTTTCATAAAAAATCATCAATTGTTTGTCACGGTCTAAGAGATGGATTCAACATATTTTAAAGAAATGACCTATTCAGGAATACCATGGAAAATTTCTAGGATAGATAACATTGGACCATCAACATTTTGGCCATCTTCCCTACCCAAAATGGGGAAAAATAAAGCAATTGATTTCTAGACCCACTGAGGGAAAAAAACACTTTGTATGGAGGCCAATAGTCCCGTAGAGGGCTATGTTGGGTCCATACTTTCTCAAATTTAAAGTTGTCTTCAAGTCAATCAACAAGATAAAATACCTATTCTTGTGAACTTTTGTGCTTATAACAATGGTGTCTAGTTGGGTTTTTCGTAAAAAAAAAAGGTTTTGGAATAGGTGGTATATAAAAAAAGACCCGAGTCTAGTTAATGAACATGAAAAAAGAAGTTGTAGTATCAAAGCTCTTTATCCATGGCCTCATACATTTGGGGAAAAGGTAGTTTTCAAGGATAACATGTCAGAGGACAAGTAAGGCATCACTCATCTTTGTTTCGGACATAATGGTCAAAGGTGACCTTTATTAGTTTTCATGGTGAGGAGAATTGTAGAGCGGGGCTCGCTATTTTAGCAAAAGGATTTCATGAAATGTGATAGTTGAGGCAAGTGTTAATCAAGTCAAAGCAATGTTAGAAACTATAACAAAGGACTCTTAATTGAAGCGTAGAATTGTTTTTCTAAACTCTAGGTATCCCTTCAACTTTTTATCAAACTATACAAAGTTGAAAAGGAGGTCAAACAATTATACCCACATAAAAATTCACTAGGACCCAACTCAATTTTTCAATTGTTGGTTCTAATGGCTTAGGAAGCATAAACAAATGGTGGTTAAATTATTGGTTGGTCGAATTTCTTAATTTTTTTCTATTTCTTTTTACTTCTTGTGGAATTTATAGAAATGAACTAAGGAAAGATTCATCATGTTTCTTTAATGCCACATATCCTTTACTCACATGCTTATTACTTTTGCATTTTCCCATAGATTTACAATTTTGTAGGAAAGTCGTCAATTCTTGATCTAGTGGGCCTAGAGACATTGCACCTTTTGATTGGATTAGGATATATTACACCTAGAACCTTAATTGAATCTTTACCTTAATTTATCCTTCCGTATTTTTCATGTGTTGTATCTTGTTTTACCCCCTCCAATGAAATAGGGGTTGTCAATCTGATGGGGTGGGGAGAATCTTGACAATTGAATTCTAAGGCTAGGAGCTTTAATTTTTAACACTGAAGAGGGGTACCACTAAGGATGGGATTTGAAATATTGATCTACATCAGTGGGGATGATATGACTGTTCATGGCTCATGGCAACTAATTCTCACAAAAAATTCCCCATGTCTGCCATGAATCATATGAGCCATTGATATAGAATAGTGCTCGGTAAATATCCATAGTTGATTATGTCAAACTGGACACGTAAACCCCTCGAATATATTCCTATTCATTGATCTAATTTAGAGAGGATAATATGAGTCATTTGTGACACTTGGCGTACCCCTTTTCAATGGAACTTGTCATGGACGAATGTTCGTCATTAATTAGATCTAGTGTGTGAGATGATGCTCATTCATAAAAAATTTATTACTCAAGCCCCTTTTCCTTCAAACCTTGAGCGAATGATCTTTGGATATTGATCCATATTGGCAAGGATGATTGTGAGAATTCATAGTACTTGAGATGGATTTCCCTCTCTACCCACCTCTATCCCTACATATGGATATGGAATAGTAATTTTCTTACACAACAAACATCCTTTGGGCATTCACATCAACTTTGGTGGACACAATGATTTTATTATGCGAAGAAGATCTCAATGATCCATAGGATTGCAATAACTTGAAGGAGAGTGTAGATTCATATTGCCATGTTCTTATTACCATTTATCTATCTCTAACACTACCATTGATCTTCCATTTATACAAAAAATTCTAACTCCTTTCCTATAAACTTTGAAAATTCTATTATCTTAGGATTTTCAAAAACAAATTACATGTGCTTGGGGAATCAACAACTTAGATAAGAATTTTGAAGATTTGCAACACCCAATAGGACTTATCTTAAAGAATTAGCATGAGCAGGCATTGATTTTGCATTTGGGCTAAATAGCAATTGTTAAATGCTGAACAAATTCACATTTTAATGGGGATAATGAGAAACTCCACATGCCTTTCAAAATGTGGTCACTCCTTCACTTAAAAGATAAATGGAAGGCTCTTCAAGAGTAACTCTTTATAGACCACTATTTGTAGGCTATAGCATATATATATATACCACTCAATTCAAAATAACTTTTAATAACTAGTTCGACAACATTCCCATCATTTGAATGGATAGAGCACTTGCTCAATGAATCGATGAATGACAATAAATTTTGAATGGAACTAAGAACATTATCACCAAATTCAAGAATAATGCATGCACTCTAAAAATAGTAATCAAATGAGCAATAAAGAAGAATGGAATTATGTACCTAGAGATGTAGTTGGAATATAAGGGTCCTAATGTGGTGAGTTTCCTAAGTGCACTTTGGATGTTACAGAAAATGAGTAAAGGAATTTGGATGATTGGTTTTAACTAACTTTTTTGCTATGAATAATAGAATGCAAAAGCTAATACCCAAAATATGGCATCTATTTCAAAACTATAATATTGGGATACTCCATAAATTTTGAATGTTTTCTAACAGTGAACATTTAATGCTCGATATGCATTAGTGATACGAAAGAAATCTCATTAATGAACATATTCCCATGTCTTTTAGAAAGAGCAACGATCCTTCTTTATATTTTGCAGATATAAAGAGCAAAATTCTTTATGATATACACTTGGTAATATCCCAAGAAGCCACTAGTGAAGCAACAAAGCTCCATGGCGTTCCATTCTCCAAAATATCATCAAAAATCGACATCAAAAAGAGGTCGTGTACACGAGCTTCATTTAGCACATGGAAGCCTACACACATATACCATTGATCTTATTGTTTTGAATGACAATGAGGCTTATCCCACTTGACAATGAGGCTTGTCCGGCTTGACCTATTTTTTGTAATGTGGGTTCATATAATAAGGCCTCTCTTTATGGACTTCGAGTCCAAATTAACTCAATTTTCATCTTACCTATTCATCCCATGACACCGTTCATCTCTGTAAAGTTATACGAAAATAGCTCCCAATATTCCTTCCACAACTTAACAACTTTGATCACTGTAACATCATACCAGTATGCCATTTTTGACGCATCATCAATTTTGATATTGACTTACTACGTCTTCAAGGGATCATGGTTATACTTAAAAATTGAATGGTCGGGTGATCCTTTTGTCTCATCACTTTGATTCCTTCCATGATAATCCCAACTCTGGGATAGTCCCATTAGTCGTAACCTACAGTGGGTAAGAGTCCTTATGTTTCCTCCCTAAGTGGAGGAGCTGGATCGGTTCCCAATCCAACGGCTGACTTTACTTAGGGTTATGAGAATGAAATCACAACTGTGATGGTTGCAACGGATTATGCTCTCTGCTTAACCTGTTTCGGGTCCTTGTTCTCCAATACACGCAGCCAACTAAGGTGTGATCTGCCCATGATCACTTTTAGAGCAGCAATACGTAATACGTAAGATGTAAATGGCGTCCATCCTAAAAGTCTTAATTAAGAAGAGCCAGCAAAATCCATATTGCTACTTTTCTCGTCCTATGCAGTTCGTGTAGTTTCCTTCTCACTCAAGAGGACTAAGACACCTAGGTCCTCGAGCTTTAAACTAACAAAATATGCAAGACAAATAAATGAGCTTTTATAACTTATCTAATTCCAAGGCTATCAAATGTAAAGTAATTGTTGTTTAACATATATTCAACATATGGAAATCGCATGTACTAATTGATGAGGACACATGCATGAAGGCCAGGCAGCCTCACCTAATTTAACTTACACCCAAGCACGTGGAACATTCCTGAGCACAGCCATAGCCATGTCCATTTCTTCTGTTGCGAATTGCTTATTTTTAATCTATTTTTATTTTATGCTTTTATAGACTATGGGCGAAGGAGTTTGGTTTTTCGTTTACACTTTCTTTTGCCTCTGAGATACCTTGGACTTTCTTCGTCTACTAGCCAAAACCTCGGTCTAATTTTTCAGAGGCGTGCAAACTTTAAAGTGCTATAATAAGCATTAGACTATCCTTATTCCTTAAACCCTCACCAGCTTTCCAGAGTCCATATCCGCTCAATCATTCCTTCTACAGCACAGGGTCCGTCTGATACTCTTCAAAAAGCATGTAACACTTCAGCAGGTTTGGACCCCCCGACATCAGTGATACATACTACCTCCTTGTTCTTAATATCACATTCAGTAAGTATTTTTTTTCTTCCTCAACAATCTCTCATGTTGAATTTCCATCGGTTTGCCTTGACGTTTTGTAAGATTTATTTTGGCCAATTTCAGCTATATGGTGCTTTGTGAGTTGTGAGTTTTGCTTTTGATTACAGTTGCATATCAGAAATAAGAACTTTCTGTGTGTTCTAGATTCATTTGGCGAAGGTTCTTGAATCTTGATATTTTGTTTGTGGAAATTTAATGCCGATTCTTGGAGATTTTCCAGACGCTTTGCTTATTCTTGGTAAGTTCATTTTTCTGTTTTACCTTGCAATTTCAGCCTCTGCAAAATCCTCTGTTTTGATAATTATAAATTAAAATATTTGGCGACAAATTTAAACATCGTGAAATATGGCTAAGGTTCTTGAATCTTGATACTTTGTTTGTGGAAATTCAAGGATATCGTTTTGTTTCCAGTCATGGGAAGAAGTTACTGGTTTGTCAATTTATGAGATGGGGATCATTAGAATTCCAGGATTTTTGTTTTTAATTTCTCTCTTAATCTTCTTGATAATTTGATTTTAATTCACTTCATTTGTTGTGAATTGAGACATTTTTAAAACAGAGTGGAGATAATCGCTTTAGACAATTGGAATCGACTGGATAACTAGTACGTTTTAAATGTCTTGGATCGATTGGACAGATCGAATATTTGCATATGTACGGTGTTAAAAAGGACTCAACGCTAAATTTGAATTGTTCATCTGGCCCAAGCTCCAGTCCTGCAAGTTTCGAGAATGGTAGGCCATCCCTTTTTGTTGACGAGTCAGTTTCAAATTTAAGCTGATCTGGGTCCGCATGGTTTAGTATTCCACTATGCTTACTAAAAAAAAATTAATAATTATTTTATTTTCACCAATATCATCTAACCATGTCCAGTATGGGTTTGGTACCCTGCCTTATGATCTAACCATGTCTAACAACCCTTGTTGATACAGCTTTACCCTTGTTGCTTTTCAGTTTTAGTTTGAATTAAAGTATAACAGTCTATGTGCAGGGGACTTCTTATATAAATCCTTCTATCCAAAGCGTCTTCTATCGAAACAGTTTCTTTTCAAAAAATACTTGTGGCAGATGACTTTATTCAAAATTTTAAGGCCCTATTCAACAGCCAACGTGGACGTGCATTCCGCCTGTCAATTACTGTGGGTGATTCTTTTAAGTTTATTTGGCAGTTAAAAATGACTTGGATTTTCTCTTGAAATAGTTCACGAGGTATTTTGATAGAAATTACAGAAAAATATTTTAATGGACCATGAATAAAGTGGACTTTCTGGGAGGTTAATGTATGAAAATAACTTGTCAGGTTATGCCTGATAAATTAGTATACATTTCAGCAAATGTTTGTTTGTTTCACTCTGAGCAGACCCTATTCAATCTTATTTCAAGCTTATGAATAGGTACATGAAACTCAGTCTGTCTGTGTGATACACTATGTCAGTTATAGGGAGTTAACAGAAAAATACTATCTACCAGAAGAGAGAAACTAATCAGATATATTAACGAGAAAGAGACCAGCACAGGCTGATTAGATTGGCATGAAGGATGGCTACAAAATAATAATGACCGAGGAGTAGGGGATAATGATTACAAATAGGGGGATAATGCAATCGGTCATATCAACCAATGAACATGTAACACTTGAACCATTTCATTTATGAATGATGGTTTACGTGGCATGATTTTGTTTTTTCTTATTTTCTTATTTTTTCTTATTTTTACAATTCAATAATTATTTTTCACACCAGGGATAATTAGTCAAGTCCATGTACTTGACCAATCAGAAAATAGATATTCTGATTTAAGAAAAATGTTAAAAATATTTTTAATTTACCAAAAAAACATTTTAATAACCATTTTTTGAAAACTTTAGTAAACATGAATGTAAAAATTTTAAACAAAAGAAAGTCAAAGTGAAATAGCGACCAACCGGTCGCTATAATCCGTGCGGAACAGGGACTAATAAAATATTTTATATCATGATATTTAGTAATAAAGTGAATGTGATGTGCAAGTGCCAACAAAACTATTTATTTACTCGAAATGATAACATAAAATATTAACATTTGAGAACAATTTCATAAAGTAAACTATAATTTTTTGGTTCTATTTTGATGAGCCATTTTTAAGAAGGATGAAGCAAAGGACGTGATCAAATAAGACATCAATAATCATGGAATTTTATATACATTTTATTGCTACTCTTAAATAGTTTGGTAGTTTTTAATTTTAGGATATTTAATGATGTTGGTGCCTAACATCCTATTTTCCTATTTTTAGATGGGATGATGAAAATCTTCATACACTTTCGTTCATATTTGGCTCACACTTATATATATCCTTGTTGGTGTAAATAATAATAATGTTTAAAAAAAGTTTTTTTACTTTCATGCATGTTGTTTTTTAATAAAAAAATTTGTTAGTTTTTTAATAGCTTAATTTAATCATATCTTCTTCAAATTATATTTTGATATATAAAGTTAAGCTTTTATACTTTTATCCTGATTGTTTTAGTCTAAATATATTATTTTAACCAAATGTCATTCTAAAAAAAGTTAGGAACATTTCATCTAAAAATTGAGAAACTAAAGTTGGTTTAGGGTTCCTATCAATAGTATGTAGCTCGATATCCATATGTTATTACTTATATAACAACATGATTATGAACATATTCCTAGTTGGCCCACACTTATATATATCACTATTGATCCAAAGAACAATAATGATTAAAATACCCCTTTACCTTCTATGCATGTTGTTTTCCTCATAGAATTATTATCAGTTTTTTAAGTGGCTTGATCTAACTATATCTTCTTCAAGTCACATTTGATATATAGAGTTCAGCTTTTCCACTTGCATCCAAATCAATCCAATCTAGATAATATTCTAACCAATGTCACTACCGAAAAAAGTTAAGAACACTTCATCTGAAAATTGATGAACTAAAATTGGTTTAGGGTTCCTCTTGACACTGTGTAGCTCAATATCCATATGCTATTACTTATAGAACAACCTGATTATGAACTCATTCCTACTTGGCCCACATTTATATATCACTATTGGTCCAAAGAACAATATTGATTAAGATACCCCTTTACCTTCTATGCATGTTGCTTTCCTAATAGAACTATTGTTGCTTTTTTAAGTGGCTTAATCCAATCATATATTCTTCAAGTCACATTTTGATACATAAAGTTAAACTTCTCCACTTGCATCCAAATCAATCTAGTTTAGATAATATTCTAACCAATGTCACTACAAACAAAGTTAGGAACACTTCATCTAGAAATTAGGGAACTAAAGTTGGTTTTTGGTTCATCCTAAGAGTGTGTAGCTCAGTATTAATATGTTACTACTTATAGAACAACTCGATTATGAACACATTCCTACTTGGCCCACATTTATATATCATTGTTGGTCCAAAGAACAATAATGATTAAGATACCCCCTTTACCTTCTATGCATGTTGTTTTCCTCATAAAAAATTTGTTGCTTTTTAAAGTGGCCTATTACAATCATATATTCTTCAAGTCACATTTTGATACATAAAGTTAAACTTCTTCACTTGCATCCAAATCAATCCAATCTAGATAATATTCTAATCAACCTCAAAAAGTTAGAAACACTTCTATTTCTAACCAATGTCACTATAAATGAAGCTGGAAACACTTCAACTAGATATCCTAAAGTAAAAAAAATGAAATAAGTATAGTCATACTTAATGCATTTGTAATTTATTTTATACTTGAAACCTATGATCTATTTTATACATAGATCTCACTTTTATTTTGGATGATGAAAATGATTAAAACCTTTATTTTAAAGGTGCATAGAGACTTTGATTTACATAGAGTTATAAATTAAATATGATAATGTGCACTCTAATGTTTAGGGTTAAGGATGTAAGTGAAAGGTAGAGTTTTATGGTTGACTAGATGAAAACCCAAATTCTATTCTTTCTAAGAACCATAGTATTCTCTTACTGCAACTCAACTATATACAAGAATATAATATATAATATTTAGGGTTAAAGATGTAAGTGAAAGATAGGGTTTTATGGCTGACTAGATGAAAACCCAGATTCTATTCCTTCTAAGAACCATAGTATTCTCTTACTCCAACTCAACTATATACAAGTCAACTATATACAAGAATATAATATTTAGGGTTAAGGGTGTAAGTGAAAGGTAAGGTTTTATGGCTGACTATTTGAAAACCCAAATTCTATTCCTGGTAAGAACCGTAGTATTCTCTTACTCCAACTCAACTATATACAAGAATATAATATTTAGAGTTAAGGATATAAGTGAAAGATAGGTTTTATGGCTGACTTGATAAAAACCCAGATTCTATTCCTTATAATAACCATAGTATTCTCTTACTCCAACTCAACTATATACAAGAATATTTCCCAGCACCATGTACTACTTGGGTTACGGTGTCTTATTTTGAATGTAATGTCTTAAGAGCACTATGTACATTACATTATTCATGTCAATTCAATACGTACTGAACAACAGTTATGGTCATTTCATTTGTAGCCGTTTCTGACCTAAGTTCGAATACAACGGTCGAGGACGCTGATCGTGGGATGCTGTAATTTGTACATCCCAAGAGCTTGGCTTAATGCGGTTCAACAATTATTGTACCTAGCTTGGCTGATTTTGAAGGGTTTTTGAATGACAGGCGAGGCAAGCAGAGTACCTAATGCACTGCAGATGAAGTTGAAGGTCTCCATTATTGTATGGTTGCCAATTTGTCTGGCCCTCAAACTCAGACTGAGCAGCTCTACGGTGGTACGACCAAATACAACCACCGAATTGTATTCAGAATTAGGTATCTATTACCTACATTCTCGCTCTCTCTCTCTCTCTCAGAAACTTTGATAGATCTGATTGATGGATTTGATATGAGTTGACTTACTAACCAATCTTACCTGCTCTCAATCCCTAGTCGCTACCAATTAGTTACCGACGGTACCCACATCACGGTCCTGGGTAAGTCGGGGTGGGGGCGTTTTGCAGCTATGCAATGACCTTTTTGGAAAGCTTTCCTTCCAGAATGACTGAACGAGGAGCAATTATCCAGCGCATGTGAACAAGGTCAATGCATGATTGTATCTGTCAAAACAGTAGACTGGAAATTTCTTAATCTCAATGGATGAATCTAGATTATGGTGTTAGGGGCCACCCTGGTTTCGAGAGTGCCACCCTGCTTTACAGATCATGGAGTTGAAAAGCAAAATGTAAAAGCCACCTACAGCTTGGATGTAAATCTATTAATCCTACCTACCAGTGAGAGGGAAATCTCAACAACAACATCTTGACGAGTTGGAAGTTGGTGGGAGAAGTGCAATGAAATAATTCGACTGGAGAAGTGCCATGAAATGATACGACTCCACTTTGCCTCTTTCAGTATCGTTTTCAGAAAGTCTGTCTAACACCATCTCTCATGTGCGAGAGACGTTGCGCTATCGTTTTCTTCCACCACCCAGCCGTGTATCACGGATTCACGATTCTCGTTCCCGGAGAATCGACGTCACATAGACTTAGGATGGGGACTTTTTCAACGTTATAACACGTTCTTGCTACAGGTTTTCTATCTCTGTCTTTTGTCCCAAGATTCATATGTAATTTATGCTTACATCTTGGCATCTACATGTAGGTTCAGTTTGATAAGCTAGAATTGATTTAAGTGGATGTTAATTATCATTATCATATAAGGGGTCTTCCCTATTCTTTTTTTAGAGGCGGGTCTTCCTTGCATCGCTATGATTAGGTACGTGGAACATGTAAGACCAAAGACTTCCTAAAATTGCTTTAAAATCCAGTTAGACTCAAGAGAGGCTTGTACAAGGATGTCATGGCTCAGTTAAACTATTGAGGGATTAACGAAAATGCCACTTTGCAAAATATCAATAACATTAAAAATATTATCACATCTAAGTTTGAAAAGAAAATGTGGAGTGAGAAAAAAGTAGAGGTTAAAAGAAAATTAAGATACTATAAAGAGGTCATTAACCCTAATCTAGAAGATCAAAAATATATCTTCAATTTAACTAGTTCGAAGAAGAAAATTAATATAGCCAAAATAAGAACAAACTCTCATGAGCTTCATAGTGAAACATGACACTGGACAATTCCTAAAACATTGTTGATGGAAAGGATCTACCATCTTTGCGAGACCACGAGCGCTGAGGATGAAAGTCGCTTTCTCTTAGAATGTCTTGCGTACACTCACATTAGATTGCAGTTTCATATTTTTTGTTACAATACAAATCTCCCTAACCTTCTAACTTATCAAAACTATGGCAACCTAGGATTGCTTCTTTCTAAACTTTTTGGGCATAGAAATAAAATTGTACAACATTCCAAGTAATCCTCTTAAGGTCTGATAGATCCTAGAGTTGGTCTCAGTGAACGTTAACTACCACCATCATCATCATCATCAATAAATTGGTGTCATGCTTCTTCTTCTAAATATAACATCATTATGTTTGCTAAAATCATAAAATGAAGGCTTTGTATTATAATTATATAATTACTTTGGTACATCCAATTTAATTATCAATGGTAAGTATCAATAAATATTAAAAAAGGAATTGAAATACATATTTCTAAATATTTAAAAATCCCAAGATAATATGAATGTAAGCTAGTGTGTGTGTGTTTATCTATGTTGATATGCATACCTAAAACACCATAAGAAGAAAGAATATGCAATTGTAGAGTATGTTTCCCTTCTTCTGGACATAGGATATGTTGAAAATCACATTTTGAAACAAGATTGAGTGGGGGGGTTTTGAGATTATAGTTGTCATGATGTGAATGTTTTGTGAATGTTTTGAGACAACATTTTTATTTGGGAGTTACAATATGCAATTATTATAATACTAGCATAGATCCATCTTAACTCCGACTTTATTAAGTACCAAGAGGTATAAAATCCCTTGAGGTGCAAATACTTTTTAGAGCCCTAAACTTGAGGAAAGGTTTGCACCTTGTTCCTCAAGGGATTTGATTCCTCTTGGCAATATATTTTTTCAGTAATTTATATTGCCATGAATAAATTTAAATAAATGTTTTCTATTTTTATCATAATATCCATACACCTTCTTAGGGTTTTTTTGCTCTTCATGGGCGTCACTTCTCCTCCTCTCAGATGGCGTCATTTCTCCTCCTCTCAGATGTAAACCCTACATCAAGTTGAAGCAGTAGTTAGTTAACCTGGCTCTAAGGGATGATGTACCGCAAACAGTTTGCAGAAAGTCATGGATGATCTAATACAGGTGCGCGAAGGCTGACTTGAAGTATATCTTGTGATGAGCGAAGTAAAGTAGTCTATCTGATATGCTAAGATATAATGGTTGCATAGCAAAGGATGTGCATTATGATGAGGATGATTTGAGACAAGTGTGAAGTATAGAAAGGTCGAATCACAGATGATGCACACAAAAAGTTGCAGATTATCTAAAGACTATTGCACCAAGACAACATAAATATCATAGAATAACAACAAGAAGTCAGAACAACAACTCATCAAAGATACTGATGCGCGTAGACTAATCTTATACTGATGCGCGAAGTCAGAACAACAACTCATCAAAAGATGCGCAGTATCAATTAAAGTTGCAGATGAGCAGAAACAGATAGACATATTGAACCAGAGCGCAGACTGTAGAATCTAATGAAACAACACACGATTTGTGAAGTATCAAGTCAGTTGTAATGTTATGAAGTAATAAGTTAAGTGTGAATTCAAGTGAAGTATCCAGTACAGTGACAACAAGGTTACAACATATAAAAGGTGCACATAGCAGAACGAACAATAGTTAATCTGAAGAGTGCGCAGATCAGAAGAACAACAAAATAATATCTTCTTCTTTCTTATCAAGGTGGTAGGAAGGGATAAGGAGCAAGGGGTCGGTGCCTCCTTCCAGTTGAAGTTGGTAAATCAGGGAGTCGGTGCTTCATTCAGGTCATAGCCTGTAAAACCAAGGAGTCGGTGCCTCCTTCCAGTTGGTGCTGAAGAACTTTGCAAGTTGGTGCTTCCTTGAATGTAATCTTTATATTATAAGAGAGCATTTTGTGGTTTTCTCCCGCTTAGGTTTCCATGTAAAAATATGTGTTATGTGTTTTGTGCAAATGTGGATGAATGATTTTAATTATGTGAATGCATAATTTAAGATTAAGTTAAATCTAGTATGAAGAAAAATTGTTCATAACCGCACTAATATTGATTCACCCCCCTCTCAGTATTAATAAGATTCCAACCACCTCACCAATAAGAAAAAGCATTATGCCTATCGACTTGGTTCTTCGATTAGTAGTTGGCCATAGACCATTAGTTCTGACGTATATACTATGTTCTATTTACATGGCATATGAAGAGTTTGTTGCTAGATGGGCGTTGAAGAATTGTTAATTTAAGGATAATCTAAGATATGTACAATCACCTTTGTTGGTCGATTTGTTGATTTGAATCTATGACATCGTGTGCACTTTATGAATGATTTTTTTTCATATTCATCGATTGAATTTTGGTCCATTTTTAAGTTGGTCGAGGCTTCATTTTGGTCCATTTTTAAGTTGGTCGAGGCTTCATTTTGGTTGAACGTTCCATTATTTCCAATATGATAAAACAAAATCCTAATCTAACATGTCACAAATTTAGATCTACTATGGTATGACGAGAAAAAGTGAAAAATTGTATAAATTGTAGTCAAGTCGTTATAAAAGACTTAAATCTATCATAAAAGTTAATATATTTTACTTTAAATGAATAGTTTAGTTTTGTTACAAGGGAAAATTTTGAGGGTGAAATTTAGTTTATAGGATAATTTTCGAGGTTTTTTTCCAATAAACATATTTGCCATTTTCTATTTTTTTTCAATATGATTCACCCTAATTTTATAGGATCAAAATTATCCACTCTAAAATTGCCAAAAATGTCCAAAAACTATATAAAATCTTTACAAATTTAAATATTTAATAAAAACGATTGCCAAAAATTTTATGGTTGGAAATTTGATAACTAGTAAGATTCGACAAAGTTTCTACACTTCAAAAAATTAATAGATCCCTTAAAATTTTCTTGTATTTTACTTGCTACAGGTGAAATGGTTGATATATAAATAAAAACATGATCTATAAGTCATTTTTTATACTAGTATCTTATTAGTGAAAAGCAGGTACCTTCAATGATACCTTGAATCACCCCTTTTCTAACCACAACAACAGATGCACTTTATCTGTTGACAATCCACCAAGAAATTTCATCCATGCCACTGATTTTTCCCACAGTCAAAAGAAAATCCATATCAAAATACCATGTATTCAAATACCATAAATAGAAGGAAACAGTGTATTGTGCATTTTCAACACCATCAAGTTGAGACAAGATGAGACAAAGGGATGTTCCCATGTAATCTCTCTCTTCAAATATCACTGCACTAGAATCTATCCCTTGTATTTCTCCCTTCTCACCATAAAAAAAAGGTGATATTTAGAAGTCGAAACCTGCAACTCCACATTATCGAATCGGGCACTTGTAGGACCAACATATATGTGAGGTAGTAGAAATTATGTAAATCAATTTTAACACTGAAAAATCTAGGTGGTCAAGAGGAAAATCCTCTATCAACCGGCACCCAAAATCTATCTGACCAATATCCCTATCTCTGAGAAAGGCCACATATATTCTTCATAGATTGTCGAAAAGTGTGCAAGTAGGAAACAGGCTACATAAAGCAAATTTCGATTGGAACCCATCCAACTAAATCCCTAGCTTCCATTTCACGCAAGGAGATGAACAACAATTTTAGGACGGAAATAAAAGGCCAAGCTAAATTAGAGATCAAAGATACGACAATAGTTATTACAAGTTATGTGGAAATTCAAAGTCCATACAGTTGAGTAGTGATTACAAGTTGTGGGGAAATTTGGAGTCCAAACAACTTGTTTTATCTTACATGAGCATCGTTCATCATCTAGAGGAAAGAACAAAGGTGTGGAGAACTATTTCTATTTTGATGAAGGCTTTCTCAAAGATATATTCACCATGAGATTCCACTTTGGCACACTTGACATTACACCATTGATGGAGAGCCTTGTACGTAAGTTGAAGCCAACATCCAGGATGCCATGGAAGAAGGAAGCAAACTCTAAAAGATGAAATCCCTACTTGAAGAGGTGGCTAAGGTATTATTTATGGTGAGTTAAGGGTGAAATACAACCCAGTAAGAGAATTCCCTACATTGCAAGAGGTTTAGAGCATGGCATATGGAAAGACAAACCTAAAGGAGAAAAACACCCTACATTGGAGGAAGCATGGAGGAGGACATTTGGCAAGGAAGGAGGCTAGAGGATGAATGGCCTAGGATTATATGAAGCTATGTGGTAGTAGAAGAACTTGTGGGGTCAAATGAGGTCACTTGGTGAGGAGCGTTATAATTCAAGGGTGAAAAGAAGTGGGCTTGATTGTAAGGAAAACTCCATAGTTGAACGTGCTTGAACAATAGGACTCTTGGGATGTCTGACCTCTTGGGAAGTCCTAGTTACCAGGTGCAAGCCCCAAAGGCAATGATTGATGCTATGCAATTCATTTTGTTAGTATCAATCCCACTTCTTCATCCCTATGAGCATCACACGATGCGATGAGTGCCAAGTTGACTATTCAAATCATGAGAAATTGGTCGGTTGCAACTAATACTCATGGGATATGGGTCATATATTAATGAATTACTCTATGCAAGTTCTTTTTCTTCTAAACATACTTTATGAATGGAAAACATAGTATTTTTTCTTCTTTTTCACCACCCTAGAAAGACACTAGGGATTTTAAAACTTGCTAGTGGGCACATTGTATGAATTGAGTAATTTTCATAGAATGACACAGCCACATACTTTCTTCTCCTGCTACATCTCCTTCATAGACTGCAACTTATTTTGTGGGTTACTGAATTCTCCTTTTTTCTAGTCTAATGTCCCTTTTGTGGGTGTTGTTTCTTACTCTTTTTCTAGCTATTGCATTCCATTTTTGTTTTGTTTTTGTAGGCTTAAATGGGAAGAATTTAATTCTTGTGGACAATGATTTTCAAACATAACTTATGTTTGACTTGGACCAATAACATAACAAACAACCTTCACTCTACCCATGACAAGTATACAAATCTATTCTTGACAACATTTTTCAGCCTGGTCTAGTGGAAGGGTGCAGTTTAGGTGGAAATTGGATGATCAAACAACATGGAACGTAGAATAACAACTTTAAGGACCTATCCACTTCACAACCCTATCTTTCCTTTGGAAAATAAGGTGTCAGGATATCTTCAATTGTGATCCCCCCCTCTACATCTAGCAGAACATCCATATTTCAGTGTTGAGTTGGATGACTTGATCATTATGTAAGAAATGTTTTGGATTAAACTGTCTTGAAGTTTAAAAACATCTTGATCATCGTCAGACTGAATCTATTCAAGAAAGATGTCAATATTTTTTATCTCAAAGTCGAGGCTTATATGATGGCACTTCTTGCCAGTGTTCGGCAAGGGGGTTTAATCCACGGCCTTGTAGCCTCCTTATCCAACCATTTATGAAATATTTAAGAAAATTTAGATTATTATAGCATGTATTTAGAGAATTTTTTTTTATGTAGAATCAGTGATGTTGAGATACAAGGAGAGAATTCAAGGACATTTTTTATATGACAATTACATTGGAAATATTATGTACACACAAAGATTGTCTCCTTTTATGCTAGCGTAATTTCCTACAACATAGCGATTCATCCAATTGTCTTTCCAAATATTTTAAACTACCTATCTCATGATGTTGTAGGAAAATCATAGTGAGGAACTAATGTTGCAATTGTTATGTAAACAAAAGTTGGTTTATAACCATATGTATTTTCAAATCTCAAATTCAAGCCACTTCCGTGTGTTTGGTATGCTAAAATGGATAGATTTCTTCTTGACATTGACTTTTCTAGATGATATTCTAACTCAATGTCTATATCAAGAAACTGGGTAGCCATTTAATAACACTTATTCTCTATCTTGATGATCGTATACTCGCTAGTAGTGACCCCAAACTTTTAACCCATATGAAATTCAATCTTAAGAAGAAATTTAAAATGAAAAACTTAGGTCATTTGCACTATTTTCTTGTCATTCAAGTATTGCAAACCAAGGAAGGAATTCCCCTTTCCTAGTCCAAGTATGCATGTGATCTTCTTCGTTGCTTTCACTTGGAAGATTGTAAATGAACCCCATCTCCCTTCTCATTTGAAATCAAACTTGATGCCACATGCAGCACATCGCCACATGTTCCACACTCAAAGTAGATGTCACTTTGTACCATCAACTAGTTGGTATCCTTTTGTATTTTACTCATACCCATCCTAATATCTCCTTTATTGTTGGTCTTGTTACCCAATATATGCAAAAATCCCATGAGTTCCATTGGAACACAAAAACGAGGACACTTTGGTATATCCAAGGCACTATTTAGTTTGAGATATAATATAGTTCAGGGGGGTCTCATTTGTTGGTTGGTTTCACTAATTCCAATTGGATTGGAAACCCTAATGATTAGAAGTCTATTGTAGGTTATGTTTTTAGTCTTGGTTACACTTGGGATTTTAATAAGAAACATTCCCTTGCTCTTTATTTAGAAAAAGCAGAGTATTGAGTAGGAGTGAGTATTTAGTATCAAGTATCCCTTTACAGTATGGATTTTAGGAACAACATCCAACCACACTTTAGTTTGATAATTAGAGTTCCATTCAACTCACCAAAGATCCAGTTTAACATTATCACAACAAACACACTAAGATACACATGTACTTCAATACAAATATTTTTTAGGATGGCATTCTTGGAGTTCTCTAGTGTTGTATAGATGATTAAGTTGTAGAATGTTTTAGAAAGACTCTTACAAAGGTGTATTTTTCCAAGTTTCAATCTATGTTAGGAGTTTAGTAAGTTTCCAATGAGGCCTGAGGATACACTTTAATGCCTCCTTCCTCCTCCTATTGATTATGTTTGAAAACAACATGTTATACAACTTGACGAGAACTTTATACTCAAAACAAGAACTCTAGCCATAAAAACTCATATTTTTGCATAAAAAACACCAAAAAACAACCCCGAATCAAAAAGTGGTGCTACCGGTAGCATCACTTTTTTTTGTGGTTAAAAATATAGACACTGACCAAAAAATCCTTATTGTTGTTTACAAAAACCTTACAATCAAGCCCTGATTTGAAAACTAATGCTACCGGTAGCACACATTTTCAAAAAATGGCATTATTATATCATTTTGTCATAATTAAAAATTGTATTTATTAAATCTCTTAGTAACATTATATAAAACTTGCACTCGGTTCAACACAAATTATTCAAGAAAATATTTTATCACTCTTTCTATATAAAATAAAAGAATTTCTAATAATATTCATAATAAAAAAAATTAAAAAATCTTCAAAAAAACATATTTTTTTAAAAAACTTATAAATTGTTTTTTATGAAAACTTAAAAGAAAAACAATTTATAAAAAATTAAAATTTATAAAAAATAATATTATAAAAACTTTAAAAAAAACAAATTAAAAACGTAAAACAAAAACATTTTTAAAAGACATTAAAATTTAAAAAGAAAAATTATTAAAATATATATATATATATATTATAAGATTTGAGCATATATATCAGGGCACATAAACTAAAGAGACATAAAGTGAAAATCAAATCAGCAATCAACTGATCTAATAAATGAGATATCATAGATCATTACACAAAAACTAGAAGCAAATAAGAAGAAAAGAATGATGTATTTCATTTACTATAATGAATGGAGGTGAACACAATATAAAGCAAGGCAATTCGAATCAGGTCAGGAGGCTGTTTGAATTTCTCATGCAGTGCTTGGATACTAGTTAGGGTTAACTAGATCCAAATACCCTTAGTTATCCATACACACTCACCTACATTGAGTTTGATCCAAAATCACTCAACCAGGGCACTTAGGGTTTGTTAGGGCTAGTTAGGGTTAGTTAGGACCTAGATTAGTGGAGAGCATCTAGTCCTCAACCAGTTCCAGGCTCAGTCACTCCTAAAATCAGGGAACAATTCCTCAAATCAGGGAATGCACCCCCAAATCAAGGAATCTGTCCCCAATTCTAGGAATCCAAATCAGGGTCGACTCAGGTGGTCAATTTGGATGGGGTTTGACTCACTAGAGTCATTAGGTTAAGGTCTAGGTGGCGAGGTAGAGGGTTATTTGCTCTAACAATTTGAACCATGTATACATTAGTGTATTGAACTTTGATCTATTTTTGTGAGTGTTTACCTTAAAGTTTTCGACTTGTGTGGATATAGGTTGTATATTAAACACACTTGTTGGGTTTATAATTCATCTTTTGACACATAGAGTAGATGATGCTCCCGAATCAACCAAAGAATTATGAAAATTGTGATTAAATATTTCAAAGCTTGGAAGAAAAGGAGGAGCTCATGATTTTGATTTTTGATAATGGTTGCATTGACTGTTGATTTCTATTTTGAATCAACGTTGTTGTTTATTTTTGTTTCGATTCAGTAGTTGCATTTAATTATATGTAACATCAATAGTTCCCCCAATTTTAATGCCACAAAAAGAGTCTACAAATCTTGCTTGATAGATGAATCTGCTCAATCCTTCTACAACCAATATAAATAGAAAAGGAGCAAGGGGGAATCCTTGCCCAAGACCTCTCCCAAGTCTGAAGAAAACTTAAGCAGAACCATTAACTAAGGCAACAAGAGAAACAGATTGGGCGTAGGACATGATCCAGTTAACTAAAGCAAGTTGAAATCCCACTTGAAGCAATATGAGCCTAAGGTATAACCAGCTAACCCTGTCATATGCTTTTTGCCAGGTCTATATAGATGATGCTCCCGAATCAACCAAAGAATTATGCAAATTGTGATTAAATATTTCAAAGCTTGGAAGAAAAGGAGGAGCTTGTGATTTTGATTTTTTATAATGGTTGCATTGAACGTTGATTTCTATTTTGAATCAACGTTGTTGTTTATTTTTGTTTCGATTCAATAGTTGCATTTAATTATATATTATATAATTAAATGCAACTACTGAATCGAAACAAAAATAAACAACAACGTTGATTCAAAATAGAAATCAACAGTCAATGCAACCATTATCAAAAATCAAAATCACAAGCTCCTCCTTTTCTTCCAAGCTTTGAAATATTTAATCACAATTTGCATAATTCTTTGGTTGATTCGGGAGCATCATCTATATAGACCTGTCAAAAGGCATATGGGAGGGTTAGATGGTTATACCTTAGGCTCATATTGCTTCAAGTGGGATTTCAACTTGCTTTAGTTAACTGGATCATGTCCTACGCCAAATCTATTTCTTTTGTTACCTTAGTTAATGGTTTTGCTTCAGTTTTCTTCAGACTTGGGAGAGGTCTCGGGAAAGGATACCCCCTTGCTCCTTTTTTATTTCTACTGGTTGTAGAAGGATTGGGCATAATCATCTATCAAGCAATATTTTTAGACTCTTTTTGTGGCATTAAAATTGGGGGAACTATTGATGTTACACACCTTTTATTTTTCGATGACATATTGTTGTTTTGCAATGGTTCAAGAAGGGAAGCCTCGAAGTTGAATGAACTTATGTTATTTCTCTCTAATTCTATAGGGATGGTACATAATGAGAAAAAGTATTATGTGTCATATATGAATCTGGATGAGGACAAAATAGTCTAGTTGAACACCCTGTACTCCTCCCCCTTTGTTGACTTGCAGGTTTATCTCAAGTACTTGGGATTTATCATCAAGCCAAATGATTACAATCTTTGTGATTGGGAGTGGCTTGTTGGAAAAGTTGAGAAAAGACTTACTCTTTGGTGTAACAAATGACTCTCTAGGGGTGGAAGGTTGGTGTTGATGAAGGTTTTCTTAGAAGCCATAACAATATATTGGTTCTCTTTATCTTTCATTTTCAAAAGTGTCCTTAACCAAATCAGAAGAATTAGTTTTAACTTTTTGTGGAAAGGAGGCAATGATCAAAACACTTTCCACTGGGTTGCACGGGAGAAAATTGCCTTACCTAAAGAGTATGGTAGCTGGGGTCTGAATAACCTTCATTGTTTCTCACAATCCCTTGCTGCAAAGAATGTTTGGTGGATCCTAAAAGGTATTGGTTTATGGGTCACTGTTGTAAAACAAAAATAAATTTCCCCCCTAAATATTATAGAATGGTTTAGAACCAAGGATAAATATTCTTCAAACATCTCTGTAATATGGAAGGCAATCCTTCTGTCTTTTGACCTCATTGGGGATTGGCTTGCTTGGAACATTGGATGAGGCTACAAAATCATAATTGGAACAAACCCATTGGTCGGATGTGGGGGGAATTTTATACTCCCAATGGCCATGGTACAAGTGTTAAGGGATCAAGGATATATTCATATAGCTTAGTTAGGGGATCCTAGACACACCTCTTTTCTTAGACAGGCCTAGCTCCCTAGAGAACACTTTAGTCTTATGGACACAGAATTGGATCTCTGGAATGAATATATAGACTCTCTTCTACACAGTCATGCTAGATTATCTGAAAAGGAAGATCAGCTCATTTGGACTAGGAACTGTGCAGGAAGAAATCCTTCCCAAAGCTGGGATACATAGTGGTGAGAGAAGAGGAAGATCATAATGAGATCCTCTGGTGGTATAAATTTATTTGGAAGCTTCAATGCCCTTTAAAAAACAAGGTTTTTTTTTTTATGGATGGCTCTAAATAGGAAAATTCCAACATGGGATCATCTTCAAAGCAAATTCTAGGTAGGTCCTAGCAGATGCCCACTGTGCAAAGCTAGTTCAGAGAATGTGTAACACTTGTTTATCATATGCTCTTATATGGTTCAGACTTTTGATCATGCATCCCAGATCTTAGGCTCACAGTTTATATGGCATGGAAATGACATTAAAGAGGCTCTTCTTCCATGGTCTCAAAATATAGCCTACAAAAATTATATGGCTTTACTTGTTCTATTTATTTGGGGGGTCTGGTTGGCTCAGAGAAGTGCGGTATTTGAAGACATACTCAACCCACCTTCTGTTTTTGCAACAAAGGGTGTTGACATCCTCAAAAAATTCCCACGAGTGATTGATGATATCATCCAAAGGCAGATTCAGGTAGAAATTATAGACAAATCTGGTGCATGGGCCTACTTCGATGGGGCATCATAGGGAACACCAAAAATTGGGGGAGCAGGAGGTGTCCTCTACTTAAATGATACATAGTGGACAAAATTCAATGCAAGCATTGGTGCTTGTACAAACGATATGGCAGAATTATCTCCTATAAAAAATATATTAGCGTTTGCATAAACAAAAGGAGTACAAAAGCTCCAAGTTATGGGAGATTCTCATTTGTTCATGGATTGGCTCAAGAATAGAATACCCCCTAGGAATATTTTCCTCATACCACTTTATGAAGAAATCAAGCTTATACTTGCTTCTTTTCAGCATACCACTTTCCAACATATTTATAAAGAGAGGAATTATGAGGCTGATAGACTCTCTAAGGATGGTCTCCTCACAGGTTTTGGAATTTGGCATAGGTTGGATTTTTCTGGAGACCAACTAGTGGAGCAAGGCCCAGGACCATACCCAGGCAGACAATAGAAAACCTTTCTCAATGGGTACTTATTCATGTAAAGAAGATTATTATGTTACCATATTTTAGACTATGTCGGTTGCTACAAGATAAGATATTTTTGTATGAGTTTTATGGATGTGCAAATAAATGCTGGTGATGACTCTTTTTGCCTTTTTTTATCTTTATATGCAAACAAGTTTTTTTACTGGATGCATCTGAATTATTTTTCTAAAACTGTAATTGTCCACACAAGATAAGACATGATAAATAACCTCTTATGTAAAACAAGGTCTTTCGATCTTGGCAAATGTAATTTTTTTAATATAAATTACGATCTATTTTCCAAAGAAAAAAAACCATACACATCAACATAAGCATAAATACAAAATAAACTTTAACTCGAATAAATATAATAACAACACCCAATATATTGACTTATCACCTTAATTAACCATAATAACATTTATATCACTATATATCAAATATATATATATATATATATCAAAGGTCGACGCTAGGTAGCATTACCAATGCTTGAGATTCGGAACCATGAATAGTTTTATCGAATTATATGAACCAAACATAAAATAATTTGAATATTATTCACTAGAAAGTTATATTCTTAATCTTACTTTAATAATAAATGCATTAATGGTTTTTTTTCACTCAAAGTTATATCATGTTATTGTTTAACGTTGTTTGATGTGAGTACAACATACTTTTCCAAATAGCAATATCACTAAGAACATATATTATAGTTGATTAGATGTATGTTCATTATTTAGACCATAGGTCACGTGGACATGTCTCATTATTGACTTGTTTTAACTTTAGCCTTAATTATATTATATTATATGCTCATTTGCATAATCATTTCTTTTTATAATATTACATTTATTAATTGTGTTTCATCATGAAAGAGAATGTTAAGCATAATTACTTTATTTTTATATTGGATATTATTGAAATGGAATGGGATAATGCATAGTTATCCAATATGATTTGTGAATTAGGTTTGAATTTGGTATGATATCATAAAATTTATAAATTTTAGATTATATTTTTTAAGATTAGAAAAATATAACTATAAATTTTATTATAAATATATGTTTTTGTATAATTGAATTATTTAAAAGAAGAAATTCGCAATGATTACATATATTCTTTGAAAATTATGTTCATTTTCACATTTATACACTTTGAATCAATACAATGCAACTAGCGTGAGAAGTGTGAATCTCTAAGGGAAGTCATGCCTACCTCTTAGCCTTATCCCTTTAGAGACTCTCTTTTATTCTCACCAAGCCATCATCAATTGCCAACCTGTGAATCTCTAAGGGAAGTCATGCCTACCTCTTAGCCTTATCCCTTTGGAGACCCTCTTTTATTCTCACCCAGCCATCATCCATTGCCAACCTTTTAGGCTCATTCCTTCAAATTCACTATCTCCGCACCAACAACCTCTTATTCTCATTCATCCAAATTGATTGTCCTCCTCTTATTCTCATTCATTCAAATTGACTATATTTGCAGCGAGAGGAGCAAGGTCCTCTATAGCCCAATATGGGGGAGATGTTGTAACTTAACATAACGTTCCATTACCAAAAGTAAAAAGTAATTAATTTTTTTATGTCGTCTCATAAAATAAAAAATTAAAACGTAATGAAATGTAATTTAAAAAATCATACCGTCCTATAAAAAAAATGTAAATCCGGCTAGATCCATCTTAAACTGAGATCTATCAAGCATCGAGGGATTAAATTTCTGGATGTGTAAATTTTTTTTCTAGACGTGTAAAAAAGTTAAGATAAAAATTAAAAAAAACAAATAAAAAAATAAAAAAAATTACACCTCAAGAAATTGGATCCCTATCAATGCTTGATAAATCCATGTTTAAGATGGATCTATGTTGGTTTACATATAATGGAACATTGCACACAAATAATAATTAAAAACTTAACTCTATATAAATAATTAAATGTTTGGAAGCTCTGGAAGAGAAATCCATATCAAAAAAAATTGTTTGTTCTAAAACCAATTTAGTAAATGAATAACTCGACTACAATTTTGTTAAGATAATTTTTATGATATTTAAAACTTTATTTTCTAATTTATATGTTTTTTTCCTTCTAAATGAGAAAGACTTACTTTGTTACTTTTTCAAAGTAATGGTAATTGATCTAAAGAAGATTAAGCATTTACATTTTTGATATTTTCTAAATTGTTATGATTAAAATCCAATTATACAATATTTGCTAAAATTATAATTTTGAATTGATGAAATTGTTGTTTTCAATACAAAAATAGAGTGAACTTCTTCCAATATTTTTATTGCAATCAAATTGTTCAATGTTAATATATGATTTTACAATTACATTAACCCAAAATTATTCTTTTTAAATGTCAATAAAAAATGTCAATTTCTCTTCATTATTTTGAGAGACCAAAAAAACAATAAATTCATAATTTATTTAAACTATAACATTAATACATTTTTTAATAAAATGATCACCAACTCTTTTTTTAAATTAAATAATTACTCTCTTTTTTTCACCAAGAAAAAAAATTATATACTTGTTATTCATAAGTATTAATCAAAGTATAAAAAAAAAAAAACATTTTCAGAAAAAATCTTATCAATCTGGATTTTCTTATCTAGCCATAGCTAGATAGGCCAAAACAATATTGAGTATAAACTCCCAAAACTCCTACTATCTATATATATTTCCAGATTACATAGTAGTCATGCTTCCCTCCTGTTATTCTATATCACATCAACTTTAATGATTTCCAAAAAAATACTGAAAACATTTAATATCCCTTTTACAAGGAAAAACAATCATCAAAATTTAATACTAACTGAGAAATAAAAAAGCAGTTATAGGTCAAAAGCTTGAAGAATTCCAATTGTCCTTAAGTTGTTGTTGAGGTATTCCTCAAAGTAGAAAATTCATTCTTCATAACTAAATTCACAGAACATCTGCTTCATGATTAAATTCACTGAAAAAATTTAATAATTTAAAATTGTGTTTGAAATATTACTCTATAAATATACATATTTATAATAAATAAATAAAAATTAAACAATTGAAAATACTATTGTAAACATACAAAAAAAACCATAATTATCAATTATAATTATGAATCATTATTCCATCACAATTATTATCCTTTAATGTAAACTTGCCACATTTCTTTCTATTTTCTTAATATCATTTCTATTCTCCACTTTCTATTTTCATAATTATCACAAGAAACTGGAAGAATAAAGAGATCGTGAATGACGAAGAGGCCCCATCATCTAATGAGATCCATAAATGGCTTACTCTCAATTTAGAAGATTTAAATTTAAAAAAATGAATATAAAATAATTACAAATCATTATTACATTTTATAAAATAATATTAAATTATTAAATTTTATAAAATAACATGAAATTGTTAAAATAAATCCTACTTTTCTTCCCTATAAAATACCTTACTAAGTGATCGTTTAGTTAAATAGAATAATGAAAGACGAGCATGATGTTTATAGAAGATGCCAAATCATTTTAGTATCATGTTTAAAGCAGAACCATAAAATATTCATGGTTGATATGCATAATAAGCATTTGTTTAATAAGCCCCTTCAACATTATTCTTTATGTATTTCATGTATTTTTAGCAACTAGCTAAGTATACTTTGTTTATAATATTGTTAGTGTTTTGTAAAGAAATTGTTTTGATTGTCTTGTAAGCTTAAGTAATGTTGGTTAAGAAAGGAATCCAAAAACCTTTCTCAATTAGGTAAGAGTAATAAACATGATGGATAGTGGGAGAAAACTTAATATCAAAAAGATCCACTACAAAAGAGGTAAAGTAATTATCTCAAAACAATGATACACCTTACATCATTTGATGGTGATCACTTAGATTCAAGCACACACTTTATAAAATCATTAATTAAAAGATGGTAGCCTTTTTTATGATTATGTGTATTTATAGCTTAGGATCACTTGTGTTGGGGTCCTACTCTCACTTCTCTATTTTGGGATACTTGAGAGTTATTCAATTAATGTATAAGGTCATCTTCTTTGAATAAGTTCCATTAAATAGTCATTGGGTAGTTACTTAATGTAAAAAGGTTTTCCTATTAAATAAGGCTCACTATGTAGTGAGTTATCATTAATGATCAGATCACAAGGTGTTAGGACTTTTCTATTAAGAAATTATTTATAGAGTTGGAAGGCTATGTAATGCTTCATCAAGGATTGTAATTGTATTGGAGCTTTGCTCAAAGAATGTTTCCCCTCAAAGAGGCTAGTGGACATTGTTGTCTCTTCTAGAATTATCAATACAAGGGTTATATCATTATGCAGGTTTAATCTCATTGTGTCTCATATTTTCTTTTGTGCACTTACATTTATTTGAATATTGTTCATGTTCTATTTTTTTGCTAGTTTGATATAGTTTTTTTAATGTGGTTTACGCCCCCGAATATCAGTGCTCGCTACATCCATGGACCCCCCCCCAAAATGCATTCAACGTGGGGAATCCAATCCTTTCCACGGGGTAAACCGTTGGCTTTGATTACAGATCTTAACCTGGTGGGTACATAGATTGAGGCCCTATTACAATCTGTGCATATCCAATTGAGGATTTGACCCCGAGACCTCCTGCTTACAAGAACATATCTCAACCAATCGAGCTAACCCATCGGGATAAAAACAATTGCTAGCTTGATATAGTACAAGTGGTATCGAATCTCTTTCTTGTGCCAACACATGCCCAAATTTTCAAAAAATGTCTTTTATGTTAGAGATGTGGTCAGTTTGGTGTCCATCATATACCATAGGATGGAACATAAAGTACTCCAGAATCTATTGTCTCAATTGGAAATAATGGTTTGTGGGAAGCCAAAGTGAACCCAAGCATGCTCGAAGAAGAGCTTAATAGTGGCCTTTGTTGTGATGCTCTTCTTATAGGGAGTTAAAATTCTTAGAGAACCGGTCCACAACCAAAAATACACATTTGTTTCCATTCTTGGTTGATGGAAACCCAGACATGTAGTCCATGGAGACATATTCCCAAGTTCTATCTGGGATAGGCAACAAAGTGTACAACCCCTACTTCTTGATGGTAGGTTTGGAAATGACATATGCGATGCACGATCTGATGTACTTGTAAATGTCTTGTCGAAGCTTCGAACAATATAAGTGCTTTTGTAATATTACCATTCTCTTCTCTAAGCTGAAATGCCTTGCCACTCGACTATAATGCACCTCCCAGATCAACTTCTCATGCTCTTTTAAAGGAACACAAAGGTGGCCAAGATGACATAAAATTTCATCCTGGACATGAAAGTTCGAGATCAATCTTCCCACGTGCAATGTTCGTTAGGTAGCAACAAATTTAGGATCATTGTTTTACAAATGGGGCCACCTATAGGTCTCTTGTCCACAAGAGTTGAGGATGGTAGTCAACACAACAATTATAGGTCAGTTGAGGCAATCTGCAACTCGATTTGTGATTCCCTTCTTATACTTGATGTTTAGGTGGAACTGTTGCAAGTATGTGGACCACTTCTGATGGCGGTCATTCTGTAACTTTCCTCGCGCCTGCGTGAATTGTAGGGGCTTGTGATCAGTGTGGATGATCGTCTCCTTCCCTAGGATGTAATGTTTCCATTAGTGACATGCTTATACAATGGAGTACATATCCTTGTCATAAGTGGGATATCGACAGATAGAATTAGAGAGTGTTTCGTGATGATAGGCCATTGGATGTCCCTGCCGAGTGAGGTTTGTCATGGATAATTCTCTCCTATGGACAAGTGATACCTCTCTTGGATCATTTCCCTTGATACAAGACAGACATGAGGGTAGACCAATGTACTTTTGACCCCTAGATCCAATACTTGATCTCCTAGATCTAATCATCCATTCACATGCACACCATGAGAAGTAGAGGAAGAAGGGGGACATACCTTGGCTTATGAAGAGTCCTTTGGTGCAGATCTAATCTAACTATTGTAGATCTAATAGAATTTTCTCCAACTCCACCTGCTAGCTCCTACACACAAAGAAGAAACCAAAACCTTCCTTAAGACCTTCTAAGATATAAAATATGACATGTAAATGAACATAACATCATAGATCTAAGTAATATATAATTAGATCTAACATGATCTACTCAAGCAAGATTAGATCCACTATAGAACATCAATAAATGTATAGATCCAAACATGATACCATTCATAACAATGTGATGTAGAGGGGGGAAGAAATATACATGTCTATATCATGAAATGAGAAGAGCACATCAAAGAGAAAACCTTGAGTGTGTTGATGCAAATCTCCTCCAATATTCCTCCTCCAAGACTTCATTGACTCAACCAAGACGATCACAATGGTTGTATGATGCACTAGGGATTCCAACAGCGTAACAATACTAAGCAAAGAGTCTCCCCATATTCTCATAGAACGGCATCAATATATAGCTAGATGGTGAATGGTGAGGGGATGAATCTAGACTCCATGGGACACATGGACTCGAGTTGTGTAGTGAGTTCCAATGCCATAATGAGGTGGAATCTAATCAACAACATTTGATATCCTCGAAACTCATCCAAAATCCATATGAATAGCCATCATCTCCCCACCTCATTCATGCAAGGAGTGATAGTGTCATCCCCCTAGGAACATGCAAGGAGGGATGACAAGTGCATCATCCTCCCCTATAGGGATGTAGGGAGCAATAGTGGAATAAAATAGGCCAATAGAAGGGTATAATCAAGTGGTTTCAGCTGGTCACTAAATTAGTGTCTCTGAGGATGCAACGCGAGGGAGTCAATTATGTTTACCATTAACAAACGTGAGGGAGTCCACAAATGATGATAATGGATCCCAAAACACCTAGTACAATATAGCGAGTGTGAATATATGAGATGAGTTCAAACACTCGTAGAATCGCTCAATTAGGGTTCAATGATGCTTACCCCTTCTCAAATGCAAGGAATGCTTGCCACTGATGACTACAAGATCCAGGGCACTATGGTTTCTAGATTCACTTACTAGATAACGAGTTGGCGTCGATAGGAAGGAACCCGTTGAAGGAGGGACTTAATGTATCCTCCATCAATCAACACAAAACAAACATCAAGAGATGTGATCATAAAGATATAGAATATCACCAAGTACAACAAACTGACACAGGGATGGTCGACACATAAGGTCAACAAGACTAGAGAATGGCCGACTTAGGTTAACATGCCCTTGAACATATAGCAAAACAACTATGTGACTAGGAAACATAGACTCAAGAACACCATATAGACCATAGTGCAATGACGTAGGAGGCATTGAAGCACCCTATGTAGTGATTGGAATAGTAACCAATCATAGAAGTACTGTGACTCGGGGAAATGGTAATGATCTTAGGCATGTAGATAACCCAACTTTAAGATAGAGGAAAACAGGTGCCATGTTCAAGGGTAACCACGGACTAGACTACTACCACTTCTAAAAATAGATAATGTAATTCCCCCACCCCCTTTTTCCCTCTTTTTATGTACCTTCTTCATTATTAGTGAGCTCGAAGAAGAGATAAAAGTATGCTTGATAAGATCTTTTTCATAAATTTTAACGAGCCGGCAAAAGTAAACTCGAAATATTTTTCATTTTTTAACGAGCTCGAAGAAATGATAGAAGAGTGCTCGATATGCTACTGTCCCATGGATTTTTGTCGAGTCCGGGTTAGTTAGTGCTCACCGGTGTTTTCAATTTTAATGAGTCTGAAAAACTTAAAGAAAACTCCATATGTACCTTTTCCGTAGAAGTTTAACGAGTCCGGAAAATTCAACTCAAGGCCTCTTTCTGTTTTTAACGAGCTCGAAGGAGAGATGGAAGAATGATTGGAAATGTACCTTATCCATGGAATTTTAACGAGGTTGGACAAGTCAACTTGGGTCCATCCTTATTTTTTAAGGAGCTCAAAGAAAAGAGATAAAAATGCTCCATAAGGTGCCTTTTTTGTTTAGTATTAACGAGACCGAAAAAGGTTAAAAGGGTACTCAACGGGATGGAACAAGTGGTACTAGGATCCTTTGCATGGGGAAACCAACTAGGTGATACAGGACGCAAGTGTGGAATACTAAACAAAAGGGGACCACTCATAGCAGCAGTTCTCTCCCTAGTTAGGGGTGTGCAATAGGAAGTGAAGGGATGCATTGGGCTAGCGAGTGCGACTACAATAGCATAAGCATAATGATCTAAGCAAGCAGCGAGCAACGGGACATAAGCAACAAAGAATACATGGACATATGAGCAATACAAACGTGGGAACCCCGAGGGAAGGCTAGAATAATAATGATGAGAGAGGAAAATGAGGCTCAATAATGTGGGATTCGTGGACTAAAGGGGCTCCTGTTCCTACCATAAGAATGGCATAGGAACCAAATAAAAATATAAGTGCTACTCTAGGGTACCCATGTGGGGAAGGCACTACTGTACAAGTTATGACATATATGCAAATGAAATGGCTAAGGTTGTAACTCGGCAGGATTGACCCTATGGATTAATAAGGGAATAATGATAGATAGATAAAATGTAACATTCAAGGGGAAAATCATATCCTTATATTCCATGGGTAGAAATTACATACCATGGGTAGAAATTACATACCATAAGTGGATGTCGCCAAAAAATCCTATGTCTCATTCATCAAATCCTCAGAAAATGGCCAAAACTATCTCTAAATTAACACACATCAATGATCCCAAAAAGATAAAAATAGGAAAAAAATGCACCTATATAATCTTTTTAGATTTTTGAAGTTTTTAATGTTTTTGGATTTTTAATATTTTGTAATGGCCCAAGACATAGCATACAAACAAAAAAATGCACACCACACCACACTATGTTACATAAAATACAAATCACTTAAAGGCGATGTGGCCTATGTGAAGTGCTTGTGCAAGCAAGGCCCATCATGGGGCCCCGCCACCAGGTCGCCATCGCAATTGGATAATTCATATGCCCGTTGTTGTAGCACATGTTTAACTTGATAGGAATGGTACCATAAGGGTTCGGTAGTCGAAATGAGGGCATGCATAATGTTCCTCACCTTTTCTTGATCAGGAAGAAGAGATGCACTATGGTACTTCTCTTCCCAAGGCTTGTCATTAATAGCCATGACTTCCATAAGGGCCTCATCCAAAGGTAAGGCATTGTCAAAAAATTCATGCGAAATAGGTGAAGAATCATCCCACGTGGGAAAGGGATCAGGATTGATAACTAGGTGAGGATATGAATCATGATCATGATCAACAACTAGGTGAGGATCAAGATCAACAACTAGGAGAGGATCTGAATAAGGACCGAGATCAACAACTGGGTGAGGGTCAGGATGTTGGAGAACTTCCTCCATCTTTTGCATATCTAGAAGGAAAGAGGCACGATGATGCATATCCTCCCAAGGCTTATCACACATGGCCATGACTTCCATAATTACCTCATCAGATGGTAAAACATCTGTCATAAAGTCATGTGAAGGAGATGGGGATGTGGCCCATGAGGGCATTGCATAATGATCGAGATCGACAACTTTGTGGGGATCACAATCAAAGTCAATGACGACTGACTGAATAACATGGTAAGAAACCTCTACCACTAACAATGGCATGGAATCTCTAACATAATCAACTTCCATCGCATTGGGTATAACCCAAGGATCAAATGAAGTAAGGGAACTATTGAACATGTAAGAGATCATGCAAATAGGAGCTTCATTTTTTCAGGGATTAAGTGCGGTAAAGGGGAAAGAACCCATCAAAGATGAATCTTTAAATAAGTCGGCACCCACACTCTCATATGCCTTCATGGAATCACCTACAAAAAGAACATTACTGCTAGGGTTGAGACACATATCCAGCATGTAGTAAGTAAGTTGGTCTATAGTAACGTTCTTCCCTTGATGGGGGAAACAAAGCAGTCGAAAGACTGATGAGACTACCGCCTTCATGGTGTAAATACAACTACACCCCAACAACATATTATAATCTAAGGGAGCATCGACTACTTTGACATCAACCGTAGTAGTTTTTCCCCCAAGTTCAATGGGTAAGAAAAATAGGATTCCATGAGGTGTAAAAGTTCGATTGTCAAAGGCCTTTAACGATGTGGTGGACTGAACAAGCTCAAGAGAGCCTATCACATGCCAACAAGAGATTGACATAATGCAAGTAAAGGCTCCTTCGTCAATGTCAGTAAGAAAGATGTTTTTCCCATGGAGAACTACTTGAATCTGAAAAGCGATTTGGTGGGAGATCCTAAGTTGGATACGCTCCATATCAAAAATAAGCAAACTCGATTCAATGGGATCAATCCCACCAATGGAAAACAACAGTGACTTACGTTGCGTGGGACAACTTTGCAACACTTCTAGAGTAGAAATAGCACAAGGGGACCGAGCTAAATCTTCCACGATGTTGTAATTACAACACAAGAATTAGGATTATGAGTTCCTTAGTGAAGTAACCCCTTCGGCGGGAATATGATTGTGTCACGAGTAGTCATCTCTATTTGGATAGGGACATTGGATTGAGTCCTTTTTAGGAGAATTGGCCTCAGGTTTCTCATAAGTATGGTTTCGATTTGTTAAGGTGACAATTTCCTAACATAGAAAGACATTGGCATTTGTCGGTCCATTCCCTTGATGAGGATGACCTTCATTGCCCCCTTGCGGTGGGTGAGGTTTTGTAGAAATCATTTGTTGATGTTGTTGTTGGGGAGGGAAAGGATTCGTTAAAATAGCAGGTTGTGGGGCAAAGTTTTTATGGGAAATAAACTCATTAACCTCTTTTAAGTGTGGATAGAAATGGGTCTTACGGTCACCTCCATAAATCTTGCAAGGGAACTTAGGTTTCCTTTCCTTCTTATTGCCCCCATCATTAGGTGGTGGGGCTTGTTGCACTATGGTCACCTCCACAAATATTGCAAAGGAACTTAGGTTTCCTTTACTTCTTATTTCCCCCAACATTAGGTGATGGGGCTTGCTCTGCTCCTGACTCATTAGAAGGGTTCTTTTCTTTGTTTTTCTTCTTTTTACCCCCGAATTATTGAGATTTCTTCGGTTGAGATGATTGTACTGTATTAACTTCAGAGGTTTGAGTTAGAATAATAGGTGGTTTGGCAGTAGGTGAACTAGTAGTGGGTGTACTAGTAATGGAAATTTGATTAAGCTACCCACTTAACTGACTTACTAAAGCAGTAGAGATGGAACCAACCATGCCATCAACCTGTGGTCCAAGTGTTGGTCGAGAAGGATCAGTTGACGAATGAGGAGCATGCAAAATGATGTCGTATAAGGTGCCTGATTGTGAATATATAAACTCCAAATGTTGGGCCCAACATATCGCTTTCTCCTCAGTTACAACCCTAGCCTTAGCTACATCACGAGCGACGGGAGGTAGAAGTGATTTTGTGAACTAATCCGCTAATAACCGGTGAGGAATAGTAGCTTTTACAAGCCTCCTCCTTCGCCTCCATTCATGAATATGATCACAGATATGTGAGGCGGTATTTTGACGCAATTAATTCAAAAGGTTAGTTCATGTTTCGAAACAGATCGGAAATTGGAAATGCGTTAAGTAATCCATCACTAATGTGTTGAAGCTAGTGTAAGAGGCGCTAGGAAACTCAATGTACCACTTTAAAGCATTCTCGGTTAGGGTACGAGGGAAAATACATAATTTAACATTATTATCCAACATGGATTTGGAGACACACCACAAGTGATATGTGGTAATATGCATGGCTGGGTCATCCCCTGTCTTACCGTCAATTTTTGGAATGCCGGATGGGATCTTGTGCGGAATTGCAGGGCATAAGGTGTTATGTAGAATGGGATCATTGGACATACTTAACAAATCCAGTAAATCAAGAGTAGCCAAGGAAGGAAATTGTGTGTTAGAAAATAGATTTTGTGTCAAAGGTATTTGGGCGTTAATGCCCATTGGATCGTGAGGTCCTCCCATATATTGGCCCCCAGAAGTAGAAGAGCTTGGGAATGCATGAATACCACCATGAAATTGATTACCCCCATAGGAAGTATTGCCCCCTGTAAATTGATTCCCTCCATAAGATTGGTTTCCCCTAGTGAAGGGATTATTCCCATACATGGAACTACCCTAGGGTGTATGATTCCCACTAGGATAAGGAAATCCCCCAACATAAATGTTGCCCCCAGAAAAAGGAAATCCACCTGAGGCATTACTACCCCCAATGAATGGGAGACCACCAAAAATGTTCTTGCTAGAATTAAAATGTAAACCAAAATAAGAGATTCTTTTTCCAATAAAAGGGATATTACTAGGTATATTAACCCCTCCCATATGTTGTTGACTTCCAAAGGTTTGGCCCCCTTGTGAAGGGGGGGTTTAAATAGGCCCTATAGATGTGTTCCAACCAAAAGGAAATCCAACATTAGGCATGATTAGGCTACATTTAGAAGTACCAGCAATGGGTTGAGCGCTACCGCTATTGTTAAAAGTAGGATTAAGCCTTTCCCCAAAGACAAAAGATGGGGTATATTGTTGTAACAATCTACTAGGTTGCGGGGCACTGGATTGACCTATGGATGGAACTGTAGGTATGGCAAACATTCCCCAAAGGGAAAATGATGATGTACTGGGTATGTTAGATGGAGTACTTACTCTACTTGTGGATGGTTGGGGAGAAGTGACTGAAGTTCACCCTTGGTTACCTGTGGTAGATGAAGTGGGTTGGGCCATAGATGAGGACATACTAGTCCCATAAATTGTGTGGTTGAAAAGTGAAAAAGGAGCACCATGTCAAGGCTGCACTTGCATAAGTACGGGGTTGAAAGGATCGAGCAAAGGGGGGTTGAAGTGTGTTGCAAAATCCTTGTCCACAACTTCAACTTCAACTTGATTAGTATGAGTCGAATCACTTTATAAACTAACGGTTTCACAAGCTAACAAACACACCTAAGAAAGGATGAATGAAAGCAATAAAAAATACTCAAACAACTCAAAAGGAGATAGTCTAAGTGTTATAGAAAATTTATGGACATTCACAAACAAGTCTAGGGGAAATCTAAGATTAGATCTGAGCAAAATTGAGTGAAAACCATCAAAAATTCACTTGTTTGGGACAGTATCACCCCACCTAAGGCATCAAGAGGGTGATGATAGTTAGGATATTTCAACCCTATAATGGATCAAGGAGCGATACCTCGCTTTGATCGTCAAAGGGAGGGGGAGATATGGCTTAGAATGACTCCAAAAATTGAAATCCAACTCAAATCTGAGTGGTTCTAGGGGTTGGGGAGGTCCAAAACTTGTAGATGAAGACTCTAATTGCTAGAGGAAGACTCATGAAGGTCAAGAAATAGAGAATTCAAAGTATCAAACATTAGGGAAAGCATAAACCAAATCTTTCCCCAGTGGAGTTGCCTATTCTATTATGGAGAATTCTCTCCTGTGGATAGGTGAGACCTCCCTTGGATCCTTTCCCTTGATCCAAGATAGACAAGAGGGTATACCAATGTACTTTCGATCCGTAGATCCAATACTTTATCTCCTACATATAATCATCCATTCACATGCACACCATGAGAACAAGAGGAATAAGGGGGACATAGCTTGGCTTATGAAAAGTCCTTTGGTGCAGATACAATCCAACTACTGCATATCTGATAGAATTTTCTCCAGCTCCACTTATTAGATCCTACACACAAAGAAGAAACCAAAACCTTCCTCGAGATATTATAACATATAAAATATGACATGTAAATGAACATAAAATCATAAATCAGGCAATATATAATCAAATCTAACCTGTTATACGCAAGCAAGATCAGATCCACTATAAAACATCAATAAAATGTATAGATCCAAAAATGATCCCATTCATAAGAACATGATGTAGAGGGGGGAATAAATATACATGTATATATCATGAAACCAGAAGAGTACATCAAAGAGAAAACCTTGAGTGTGTTGATGTAGTTCTCCTCAAAGCTTCCTACTCCAAGCCTTCCTTGACTCAACTAAGATTATCACAATGGATCTAGGATGCGCTAGGGATTCCAACAGTGTAACAATACTAACCAAAGAGTCTCCCCCTCTTCTCATAGAATGGCCTCAACATATAGCTAGATGGTGAATGGTGAGGGGATGAATCTAGACTCCATGGGACACATGGACTCGAGTTGTGTGGTGAGTTCCAATTCCATAATGAGGTGGAATCTAATCAGCAACATGTGATCTCCTCAAAACTCATCCAAAATCCATATGAATAGCCATCATCACCCCCCATCAGGCATGCAAGGAGGGCTAGTGTCACCCCCTGTAAGCATACAAGGAGGGATGAAAAGTGCATCATCGCCCCCCTATAGGAATGCAAGGAGAAATAGTGGTAAAAAATAGGTCAAGAGAAGGGTATAATCAAGTGGTTTCAATGGGTCATTGAAGTAGGGTCTCTAAGGAGCCTCTAGGGTGTAAAATAAGGGTATAACAAGATTTGCACCGATAGTATTGTCAAAGGCATCTGTCTCAATATCCAAAGGTTGTTGCAGGACTGTAAGAGTGATGACTAGAGCTGAGCAGAGGTGTCATTTCATATCCTCGAATGCTCTCTGTTGTGACACACCCAAAGCGAACTTGGCTTTGGCTCCACCCTTGGTCACTTGGCTCAAGGGCCAAGAAATATGAGAGAACCCCAACACAAATCGAATGTAAAATTTTGTGATTCCCAAGAAGTTGCAGAGCTCTATTAAATTTATTTGGGTTGGCCAATCATGAATGAATTGGATCTTGGCTGGGTCCACATGCACCCCATGTTAATGCATGATGTATACTTGATATTGAATTATCTCCATGCCGAATGAACACTTCTCCAAATTGACATATAACTTGTGTTGTTGTAGGATGCTTAGGATATGTTGAATGTGCTACAAATGTTCCACCCAAGTTTTATTGAACATGAGGATTCCATCCATATATATGACCACAAAATATTTTGTGAGCGACCTCAAGATATCATCAAACATTCTCATGAATTTTGTTGGAGAATTAGTCAAGCCAAAAGGCGTGACCAACCATTGAAAAAGACCTTCTAATTTAGACTTGAAGGTTGTCTTACACACATCGATTTGCTCGATCGAGACCTAGTGGTATATGACCTCATATCAGTCTTCATGAAGAACTTGACACCCTTAAGTTGATCAAGAAGATCATCAATCTGAGGGATTGGGTATCAATTATTGACAGTGCTTTTGTTCAAGGCTCTGTAATCAATGCAAAGTCGCCATGTCCCATCTTTCTTTTGCAAGTCTTCTTAAAGAACTTGGCATCCATAATATGATCAAGAAGATCATCAATCTAAGGGATTGGGTATCAATTCTTGACAATGATTTTGTTCAAGTCTCTGTAATCAATGCAAAGTTTCCATGTCCCATCCTTATTTTGCAGCAACATAATTGGCCTCCCACAAGGTGAGGATCTTAGTTGAATGTGGCCCTTTTGGATGAGCTCTTGAATCTGACATTTTATTTCCTCATTATATAGAAGAGAGCATATGTATATTGGGCCATTGTTCAAGGGAGCACCAACTATCAAATTAATTGATTGTTTGACCTGGCAGTGTAGAGGCACCCCTTTAGGTGAGGCAAAGATGTCTATGTATTCCTCCATAATCTTGTCCACCCGCATCTTCTATGTAGAGAGGCCTTGTGTCGAGGTTGTGGCAGTTGTAGTGACCTTCTATCCACCTTCTTATTGAATGATGAAGAAGACAAATTTCCCATTTGAGATATTACCTTTTGACACTACTTCGTCGAGGTCAAGGAAAATGTAGTAGTAAGAACTACTTTGGGTATCGTGTAGAGTTGGAATACCAAAGTAATAATGACACTATGGGGTATGAACTCATAAACAACATGACATTTCCACAATAAGGTTTTCCTAAAATAAAATCACAAATGTCAAGACATGGTACCTCATCGTTTAAGGACTTGATGTCACAAGATAGGCAGCATTGCTGACTGACGTGGATGCCTCATTCTTGGCTCAACCAACCAATGGTGTATGGTTGGGGGTGTGGCATTGTCAATAAATTCAACCGCTTGATGACCTTAGTCAATATCAGGTTCTTCTAGATATTGTTGTCAACATTGAAATGTAGAAGGGTCCCCTTCATCCACATCTATGAGTGGAAGAGTTGCTCCCCTTCCTCTGGCTCCTATGGTTCTTCTGGATAGATCTTTGCAGTTGTGACAGTGGCACTGGGTTTCGTGTCAATCATCTGCTTTCCTTTATCTTTCTCTGAACCAAATTATGATCCATAGTCTAGCTCCAAATACTTCATCTTGACCAACAATTATTGTTTTGAGCAACATTGGTCGATGTTATACTAGGGGATTTTATGGAATTCACACCACTTTCTATTGTCCTTCTTTGACTTCCCATTACCCTTCTTTACCTATAGTTTGGACAGGTTGTCATGAGTTTGGATATCCTTGCTCTGTCCTTTGTTATGTGGGTTAGGGGCCACCTTTACCAGGATTTTTTTGTGGTTTATTTGCAAACCCAAACTCTAACTTATTCTTCTTCTTGAATTTTCACTCAATTTTGATAGCATATCGATAAGCCACTCCCAATGAGGAGATGTATAGGAAATCCATCTCTATTTGGATGTACCTATGTAGGCTACTATGGTACTTTAGGACCAAGTTTCGTTTGAAGTATCTGATACCCATCTTTGAGCATAAGGGATGAAATATATTGGTGAACTCCAACACCATCTGGTCTCTTTCATGCTGCAAAGTTGTATGTCTTGTGTACTGCTCATCATAGTTTTCAATGGGGTTGAACTCCTCCTTTAGGGTGTCAAAAAAATCTTCCCAAGTGGGTTTTTTCCCATATGTCGTAAACTCATCCCTAAAATGCCTCTCCCAGTAACCCTCCCACCAATCTTCGACATAGGGGAGAGATTTAAGGAGTGAGAAGGGAATCTTTTCACCATCGATTTTTTTTTTGAATAGAGTAATAACCCTCTAAAAGATTTAACCAATTATCTAAAGCATATGCATCTATCTGGCCTTTAAATAAAGGGATGACAAAGTTAAATTTTACCTTGAAGGGTGTCGCACCTTGGAAATAGTTGCTAGTTGAAGGTGTCTCCATCATCGTTGGTAGTCGTTGAAGGATCTAGGGAAAATTATCCATCAATCCTCGAGAAAAATTTTAATAGAATATCCTAATCCATCATCTCTCTTTTATTCTCCCACTATGTGAGGTTGCTCGAGCTGACGAGAGTGGTTTTCCCCAAGCTCAATTAGTTCAATACCCAACTCCCAATATCTGGACCTTATTGGGGATAAACACCGAGAAACAACAAGCGTATATTTCTCTGATACCGTTGATATGGATTATTTAGAGAACAAAATGAAAGTTGAAATATAAAATGGAAATAGACATAAGTATTTTGTAGAGAGAAAAATAGTATAGTAAAACCCAAATTCTACTAATGAACGGAATGGAAAAACAATGTAAACTACAAAGCAATATAAACAAGCTTGGATGGTGGTAGCTTATCTCTGAAGAGAGATGTGTCGGCTACACTCATTCAAATGAGATTATTACAAAGGTACCAAAAAGGGCCTTTTATCATAAGCATAAAGAGGTAAAAAACCTAAACATCCAAAAACCTTCCCCTAGGAGATGAAGCACCAAAATTATTTTTGGGCTCTAGGGTCGCTGGTTGATACGTCAACTTTCCTGGGGCACAACTTTTGCATATGATCTATGTTTTGGGTGAATGATAGCTTGTTGGAAAGAACTAACTGAGAATTACAACATTTTACTGGGGCCAAGGCATGCCATCATAACCTCTTACCCCCAATTGGCCAAAAACCATGTTTAGGTCCTTAAAACTACTCTAGAAGTTTAGGACCCGAAAAACCATAGAAAATTGTCAAGAACATAGATAATTGTTGTAACTCAATCAAATAGGTGGGCGGCCACCAGTATCCACCTAGATCATTCCTCCCCCATTACAGATCAATGGTCTCCATTGCATCAAGTTCCTCCATCATATTAGGGAACTTTTGATGAATTTTAATTTTGAAGGGCCACTTTCTTTGGTGAAGAAGTTGCCTTGCTTCGATGACCCGATACAGTTGGATCTTCTACTGGCAATTTCCCTTCATCCAAGTGTCCATGTTTTAGTTGAATGTCGCCTAATCAATGTAGTCATGATTGAGTTCTGTAGGGGCCAAGTGCTCGACCACCTCTGAGGTGTCCTAGAGATGTGTCGAAAATATGGTTGAAGTTATTCCCCATCAAAAACTATGATGACCATTATTCACCCATGGCCTTGGTGATGGTATATGGACCATATTGGAGTGGGCATAGCATTTGATGGGTCCCTATGAGGCAATATTTCTACAAATGTAGCCATTCCTTATCTCCCACCTAGAACTTGAGTGGAATCCGATCCTGGTCATGGAACTCCTTATACTTAGCACTGGATTTTTGCAAAATATCATGAACCTATTGTTGTATGCGATGGATCTAGTCAACAAATTTAGTTCCCCGATCAACATCTGTTTGAGCATGGGAGGATTTGTCATGTGTAGAAACAATGGGCAATGCTACGTCAATTGGGGCTAGTGGCTAGAACTCCAAGAACACCATGAAGGGGATGTGGCCAATAGAGCCATGAAGGGATTTATTTTAGCTCTCTGAACATAAGGAAGGATCTCATCCCAAGTGCATGATGCTGACCACCTTTGTTTTTCCATCGATTTGGGGTCGAAGGTAGTCAATTTGTTCAACTTGGTGTCCATCATTGACCATAGGATAGAATATAAAGTACTCAGGATTACATTGTATCGATCCAAAATAATGGTCCATGGGAGGCAAAAGTGAACCCAAACTTGCTTGAAGAAGATCTTGCAGCAGTGGCCTCTATTGCGATGCTCTTCTTATAGGGAGTTAAAATTGCCATCTTAGAGAAATGGTCCACAACCACAAATACACTATCATTTCCATGCTTGATTGACGACAACCCAGACATGTATTCCATGGAGATAGATTCCCAAGTTGTATGTGGGGTAGGAAATATAGTGTACAACCCCTGCTTCTTGATGGTAGTTTTGGAAATGGCATAGGCGGTGCAAAATCTGATCTACTTTCCATCATCTTATCAGAGCTTCGACTATTAGAAGTGATTTTGCAATACTACCATTGTCTTCACTAGACTGAAATTCCCTATAACTCGATTATAATGTGTCTCCTAGATTAGCTTCCCATGCTCTTCTGAACAAACACAGAGGTGTCCAAAATGTCATAAAATTTCATCTCGGAGATGAAAGTTTAAGACCCGTCTTCCTTAGTACAATCCTGATTGGTAACAACAACGTCATGGTTGTTGTCGTACAATTAGGGCCACTTGGAGTTATCGTGTCCACAAGAGTTGAGCATGGTAGTTAAGGCAGAAATTGGAGGCCATCTACAATGGTCTACAAGTTGATTTGTGCTACCCCTTGATGTTCAGGTGGAACTATTGCAAGTATATGGACCACTTTTGATGGTGGTCATTATGTAACTTTCCACGCATCTGCATGAATTGTATGGGATTGTGATCAGTGTGCATTATCGTCTCCTTCCTTAAGACGTAATGTTTCCATTGGCAATAGGCATGCAAAATGGAGTACATATTCTTGTCATAGTTGGGATACTAACGGAAAGAATCAAAGAGTGTCTTGCTATGATAGACCAATGGATGTACCTGTTGAGTGAGGACTGCACTAATGGAATATCCAAAGGCATCTGTATTAATCTCAAAATATTGTTGCAAGTCTAGAAGATTGAGAACTAGAGTCGAGCAGAGGCATTGTTTCATATCCTAGAATGTTCTTTGTTGTGACACACCCCAAGTGAACTTGGATTTGGCTCCACCCTTGGTCACTTGGCTCAAGGTCCAAGTTGTTGAGCATTGGTTTTCATTGATGTCAAGTGTTTGACTGAAGAGGATGTCAAGTGTTTGATTGTCATTCAATGTGGGGATATTGTTGAGCATTGGTTGTCATTAATGTCAACTAAAGAAGATATCAAGTGTTTGAATGTCATCCAATGTCAAAGAGGATGTCAATTGATTAAGTATGAGTCATTGATGTCAGCCTAAGTCAAAGTGGATATAGCATTCCAGCAGAAGTATGAAGAAGCCACTTTGAGGTAGTTTATGTGCATGATAAAGAAAGTATGAACACCATAAGTATATGCGCAAATGATGAAGGTGACATATATGTATGCAACTTTGGATTATATCTAAAAGTGCATTATGTCTAAACATGTATATAAAGGATACAACACTCAAGCAACTTTAGAGTATATCTAAGAGTGAATCATGGATACATATTGCAGGTCAAGTTTGAAGAAGTACATAAAATGATACATCATGCAGATATATAAGATACTTAATGAATATCCAGTTCAAGAAGAAGCACAAGTAATGAATCCTACATCATGTGGCCCTTGTGCAAAAACAAGTCCACCAATTCATACTCTCTCATGCCATCAAATTGAAGGAGTTGGTTGGACCATGGTACATAAGCTAAAACATCCATGAAGTTGGTTGAACAAATGGTGCAAGTATGCAAGAAGGCGTAAGCATTTCTTGGTTGATTGTTGGGAGTGCACATGAAGAAAGGAACAACAGATAGTCGGACAATCCTGAAAGAGCGCAAGCATAGCCAATGCTTCCAGTAAGTGGAACGCGCATGAACTACTAGAATGGTACAATAGTCGAAGTTAATATATGCGCAAATTCCACAATCGATGAACAACAAGTGCGCAAGTCCCACAAGTGATGACAAGGCAGAAGTCAAAGTCCTACCAAATAGAATTTGGAGTATGCGCAGGTTATATAAATTATCTATACACCAATTGCACGTTACCCAAATGCAACACTAAGTAGAAGCTGGAGAGTGCACCAATTATGCAAAGTATGTATATCACAAGGGCGCATTACCCACAAGGCCCGTTGGTATAGCACATGTCATGGTCACACCAAGATGAAGTAGAAGATTGTGCACACACCATAAGTTAATGGTACATTAAGAGCGCAATGAAGGACCTTGAGGGCATTTGATACATATAAGATGACACATCAATAGCGCAGATGATGACACGTGACATATGCACAATCCATGAAGTATGGAAGAAGGGCTGCCACGACCAACTTGAGAACATACAATGCGTGCATGACATGTATAAATAGAGATGCAAGTGAAGATTTGAAGTAAGCTTGGAAGCAAGAACACAAGGGTTTTTGTGTAAAAGTTTCAGTTTGTTTTTCGGGGCATCAAGGGGCTCGTGGACAGAACAAGTGATCTAGAGAATAGTCGAATGCGCACATGTAGTAGAATGAAGTTTTGATGGTGCACATAATGATGTTGTAGATCTGTGACAATTGCGCAAACATCGAAAGGAAGACATAGTGAAGAATTCACAAGTGATGGATATCTCAAAGGACAATTATGCAATGAACACGTTGATAGTCACAGATGTTGTAAAGACAGAAACACAAAGACAGAACCGATGTTTATCAGATATAGCATAGATGTCTAGATGATGTATAAGAACAAAAGTGAAAGTGTGTGAAGTTGAGGACTTCATCTGATGCGCAACAACATAACAACAACTGAACTTGACAGGCGCATCACGATGCAGATGATCTGAGACAAGTGTGTTAAACTGAACGGACCAACTATTTGATGCACAGGACGTCGTACATTATCTGAGTAACTGCAGCACTTTATCATAATGGACACATCAGAATGTGCATAGTTCCATCTATTATTGGTGCTTCACTTTGACCAACAATCTATTCATAGAAAGCACAATATCAATTGATCTTTGCAGTCACGTAGAAGAGAATGCAAATCAGAGCGCAGACTGCAGATTCAGCAGAGCACATAATACAAGATGTAATTCATCAACAGAAGTGTGAGTTGAGAGGAATGAGAAGTCAAGTGATGTATGCAGCGCAATGACGGATTTCAGTCTGCATACAAAAGTAGCCCACACCACAATCATCATTAGAAGACCTGAAGAAGTGCGTAGAGTTGAAGTTTGGTAAGACAGTAAAATATATTAGACATCAGGGCGGTCGGACGGGGCAAGGATACAGGGAGTTGGATCTTCTTTCAGGTTGGTGCCTTTAAAACAACAAGGAGACAGGGAGTCACAGCTTCCTTAAGGTTGGTTCTTGTAAACCAAAGCAACAGGGGGTTGGTGCCTCCTTCTAGTTGGTTATGGAGAAAACACAGTGGGTTGGTGCCTCCTTCTAGTTGGTGCTGGTAAACACAGGAAGTTGGTGCTTCCTTGAATGTATTCTTTCTCACTATAAAGAAGCATTTTGTGGTTTTCTCCCGTTTGGGTTTCCATGTAAAAATCATGTGTCTTATGTGTTGATGATGTGGTGCTTATATGTGTGAATGTTTATTTATTGATGCATAACAAGAGATGAAAATTAAGTAAGGACTAATTGATTTAAAGAAGGTAAAATATGCTAATAACTACGCTAATACTGATTCACCCCCCCTCTCAGTATTAAATCGATTCCAATGTAAGCAATATGAGAGAACCCCAACATAAACCGATGGTAAAATTTTGTGAGGCCCAAGAAGTTGCAGAGATCTGTTAGATTCGTTGGAATTGTACAATCATGAATCAATTGGATCTTGGTTGGGTCCACATGCACCCCATGTTCATCCACAATGCAACCTAGATATTTAATTCTCCCCATGTCAAATGAATACTTCTTCAAATTGGCATATAACTTGTGTTTTCATAAGGTGCTTAGGATCTGTTGAATGTGTTGCAAATGTTGCACCCATCTTTTGCTAAAGATGAATATGTCATATAGATATATAACCAAAAAAGAGTTTGTAAATGACCGTAAGATATCAACCATCATTCTCATGAATGTTGTTGGAGAATTAGTTAATCCAAAAGGCAAGACAAACCACTCAAGAAGGCCTTCTTTAGACTTGAAGGTTGTCTTTAACACATCGGTTTTCTCAATCGGGACTTGGTGGTATATTGACCTCATATAAATCTTGCCAAATAAATTAGCACCCTTAATTTGATTAAGAAGACCACTGATCTAAGCGATTGGGTATTGATTCTTGATAGTGATTTTTTTCAAGGCTTTGTAATCAATGAAAAGTCACCATACCTCATCCTTCTTCTGCACCAACACAATTGGGCTCCCACAAGCTGAGGAGATTGGTTGAATGTGTCCCTTTTGGATGATCTCTTCAATCTGATGTTTTATTTCCTCATTCTCTAGAAGAGAGCATCTGTATATTGGGCCACTAGGTAAGGGAGCACCAGGTATCAAATCGGTTGAGTGTTTGAGATGGCAGTGTAGAGGCACCCCTTTAGGAGAGGCAAATATGTTTATGTATTCCTCCATAGTCTCATTTTCCTGCTTCTATTGTGTAGAGAGGCCTTGTGCCGAGCTTATGGTGGTTGCAGTGACCTTCTATCCACCTTTTGATAAAACCATGAAGAGGTAAAATTTCCCAATCTGAGATATTACCTTTCGTCATTGCTTCCTCAAGATAAGGAAACCACATTAGTCAGAACTACCTAGGGTTACCCTATAGAGATGGCCTCCCAAAGTAACAATGACACTATGGGGTCTAAACTCATAAATAACACGATGTTTCCACATATTGGGCTATCCTAAAAGAATATCACAATTTGAAGTGGGGCAACATCACACAACTCATCTTTGAAGGGATTAATGTTGTAGGGTAGGAGGAATTGCTAACTAATGTGGGTGTATCATTCTTGGCTCAACCAATTGATGGTGTGTGGTTGGGGGTGTGGCATTGTTGGAAAATTCAACCTCTTGATTATCTCGACCGATATCATTTTCTTCTGGCTACCACTATCAACAATGAAATTTAGAAAAGTCCCCTTCATCCACATCTGTGAGTGGAAGAGTCGCTCCCCTTCCTCTGGATCCTCTTGTTCTTATGGTTGGATCTTTACAGTTACCAAAATGGAACTAGGTTCTGCATTAATGGTTTGCTTTCCTTTATCTTGCTTCGAATCAAATTATGATCTAGAGTCTAGCTCTGAAGATTTCATCTCATCCAACAATGGTTGAAGTTTGAGCAACATTTGTTGGTGTTGTGCCAAGGGATTTTGTGGAACTCACACCACTTTCTAGTATCCTTCTTTGACTTCCTGTTACCCTTCTTTACCTGTGGTTTGGATTGGTTGTCATGATTTTCACTATCCTTGCTCTATTCTTTGTTCGGTGAGTTAGGGCCACCTTTAGAAGGATTCAATTTTGGTTGATTTGCAAACCCAAACTCCCACTTATTCTTTTGCTTGATTTTTTTCTCAATAAGAGTCTCTCCCCTTCATCTGGATCCTCTTGTTCTTATGGTTGGATCTTTATAGTTACCAAAATGGAATTGGGTTCTGCATCAATGGTTTGGTTTCCTTTATCTTGCTTCAAATCAAATTATGACCTAGAGTCTAGCTCTGAAGATTTCATCTCATCCAACAATGGTTGAAGTTCGAGCAACATTTGTTGGTGTTGTGCCAAGGGATTTTGTGGAACTCACACCACCTTCTAGTATCCTTCTTCGACTTCCTGTTACCCTTATTTACCTGTGGTTTGGACTGGTTGTCATGATTTTCACTATCCTTACTCTATTCTTTGTTTGGTGAGTTAGGGACACCTTTAGAAGGATTCAATTGTGGTTGATTTGCAAACCCAAACTCCCACTTATTCTTTTGCTTGATTTTTTTCTCAATTTTGACAACATATCGATAAGTGGCTCCTAGTGAGGAGATGTGCAGGAAATCCATCTATGTTTGGATGTAACTGTGTAGGCTACTATGGTACTTTAAGACCAAGTTCCATTTGGAGTCTCTGATACCCATATTTTAGCACAAGGTATGAAATATATTGGTGTATTATGGCACCATTTGCTCTCTTTATTGATGCAAAGTTTTCGATCTCGTGTACTGGTCATCATAGTTTCTGACGGGGTAGAACTCCTCCTTTAGGGCATTGAAAAAATCTTCCCAAGTGGGTATTGTACCATATGTTGTAGACTCATCCCTGACATGCCTCTCTTAGTAACCATCTCGACAATCTTTCACATGGGGATATATTTAAGGAGTGTGAAGGTGATCTTTTCTCTATCAATTTTTTTTTAACAAAGTTATAACCCTCTAATAGATTTAACCATTTATCCAAAGCATTTGCATCTATTTGTCCTTCAAATAAAGGGATGTCAAAGTTAACTTATAACTTGAAGGGTGTCACACCTCCAAAATTGCTATTGGTTGAAGGTGTCTCCATCGTCGTTGGTTGTCATTGAAGGATCTAGGAAAAATTATCCATCATCTCGTTCCTTTGTCGCGTGAGGGCTTCCTCGAGCAATAGTTTAATAAGATATCATGCTCTATCATCTCCCTTTTCTTCTTCCTCCAATTGAGGTTGCTTGGGAGGACGAGAGTGGTTGTTCCCAAGCTCAGTTCATTCAAGACCCCACCCCTGATACCTAGATCTCGTTGGGGAAGTGCGCCAAGAAATAATAAGAGCATATTGCTCTAATACCACTGATTTGGATTATTTAGAGAACAAAATGAAGGCCACAATATAAAATGGAAACACACACAAATATTTTCCAGATAGAGTAATACTACAATAAAACCTAAATTCTATCAATGAATGGAATGGAAAAACATTGTAAACTACAAAGAAATACAAAGTAGCTCAAATGGCGGTAGCTTATCTCTGAAGAGAGATGCGTCGGATACACTCATTCGTAGGAGATTATTACAAAGAAATCGAAAAGGTAATTTTATCATAAGCACAAAGAGTAAAAAACACTAAACATCCAAAAAATTAACCCTATGAGATGAAGCACCAAAAGGATTTGTGGGGCCTGAGGTGGCTAGTTGATATGCCAACTTCCTAGGGGGCACAAATTTTGCATACAATATTTGTTTAGGGAACACGATGTCTTGTTTGAATGAACTACTAAATTACAACATTTGATTGGGACTAGGGAATGTCATGGTAACCCCTTGCCCCCCAATTAGCCCAAAAACAAGGTTTAGGGCCTCAAAACAGCGCCAGAAGTTAAGGACCTAAAAAACCATAGAAAATTGTCAAGAAGATGGAGAATAATTGTAACTCAGTGGAACAAGTGAGGGGCCACCAATATCATCACACATGTGGAGCTAGTCACATTTGTATTTTTAAGAACATTTTGAAGTGTCCAAAACCCTAATATTAATTGGGGTATGACATATGAAAAATCCTAACCCTAACCCTAGATGGATATCAATCTATGATAAATATTGAGTTACTTGGAAAAGAAGGGGTTTCGTTCTATTTGTATAGTTATTGCACCATAGTTGAACATAGAATTTGGGAGCGGGATTTTAGAGAAAATAGAGGAAATAGATGATCCTATAGCAACCATATTGGCCATAGTGTCCATGGTAACTCCATAGTGAGTACCCCTTTCTTTGTGTTTTAAATTCATAACTAAGAATAAAGGAGAAAAACATAGGCCCCACCTTCTAGTTGGGTTTTTCCCATATTTGGTTTTCCCGGGATACAACTTGTGCTCACTATGTGGATGGTGTATTATTTGCTTTCTCATTTCATTTCAATTTCAATTTATTTCAGCATTAAGCTAGTAACAAATAAATCTAAAGATCTAAGGTAATACATTGCACGAGAAGGAATTTTCATAATTTTACAAGATTTGTATTGATAAACTATTCCATTGGAATGTCCATGGTAGTTTACAAATTAGTTTTATCTTTTACCCACTAAGGTTCACTACAAGTGGTATCAAAGCTTTTTCTTGGGAAAAACATGGAAGATTTTTTTTAAATTTTTTTTTGCATATTTTCAAAGGGAAAAATAGGGTCATGATGTTCATATCCATTTTTTAATCTTTCTATGTATAATTTGAAGAAACAAATTGCATATTTGTATTCTTCCTACAAAATACATTATTTCAAAAAATATCACTCAAATCAAAGTCTAGGATGTGAAAATATTGTTGATTTAAAATAGGCTATTTTAAGGTTTTTCTAATGATGACCATGAGCATTTTAGAGCATATATCTTTTGACAAGGCGCCTAGGTTGCAGCCACACCAATGCCAAGAGAGGCAAAGTGGCCATCAAATTTATAAATTGTGTTCATAATAGAGATTCTAATCAACATTGAGCGAGTTATGGTCAATGCAAATTCACCACCTTGACACCCTAGCCACATAAAGAAGCTCCATTAAAAGATAAGTTATTTCTTCAAGACCTTGGTTTTAATTATGGGTTTTTTCCAAGCAAGATCTATTTTACAGGAAAATTTGATGGTCCTAGTATTGAAGAATACATAGAAGTTATTAAGTCAAAAAGCCATTGCTCGGGAAAAACATTCTATACCTTAATCTAAGAGATTAAATAACCATATGGGGTAATTATTTTTACTTCATGGAATCGATAAAACTTTTAGATCAAGCATATGAACAAATATTTTTATACAAGTGATCTCATCCCATGAAGAATGATAAAGAGATATAGAAGGGTTTATTTTCATGTGGAGAATTCCTATAGGTTCAAGGATATCTTCAACAACATAAGCTCATTTTTTCTATTAACCCTAGAAACAAGTATAATTTCATCAATGGTGTCTTAGCTAGAAGATTGCAGGTCGTTGCAAGTCATATTCAAAGTACACAAGTTGAGGGTAAGAATGTTCAAATTTTTAAATATTTGAATATTACTATGGATAAATATGTTTTTCCTTTTGATTTTCATGTTATAGATATGGATGATATGGACATTATTCTTGGATATCCTTAGATGGACTGAATTGGTATGGTTAATATTAATGTACAAAATAAGCTTACAAAACTTTGGTACAAGAAACAAAATTGCACTACAAGATATTTCTCTTATTCAACAAAGATTCCTTGAGGTGTCACATGAAGAATCCATTGAAAGGAAACTAATTGTAGTACTTATAGACATATAAGATGAATAATTTGAGACTAAACCAGCAGAAGAGTCCATAGAAGCACCTGAAGGAGAACCCTAGAAAGGGTGTAATAAAAAGGAGGAAGAATCTATAGAGTTGCATTCTTCAAAGGAACCACAAGATGAAGATTAAAAGACAGAAGAACCAACAACAAAGTTGTCATGTATTGCCACCCACACCACCCTAAGAAACAATATCGATCATCAAGGCAAGGTCATGAGCATGAATATTCCTGTTATGTACCTACATGAAATAGAAAACACCCAGCATAGAGGTACATGGAAAAATAGAAGTAATTCACGGGGATATCATAATAACAAAAAGAGAACAAAATGCCAAATGAGCAACCATAATCAAGATAGAATTGGTAGGAAAATGTTGGACCCATGTTTGAATTTCACTATAATGGATGGATGCTAGTGATTGGTACCAATTGATTATAGTGATTAACATATCATATTATATGGATTACTCCTTGTTTAATGGATGGAACATGTGAAGGAGCATGGAATGGAATGTACCTAGGGAGATATTTAGGGAGGATAATTAATGTAATATTAGGTACCCAATGAGGTATCTAAGGGGGATAATTAATGAAATGTCTACATAATCATGGAATAAGTCCCATCAAGTAGTTGGTGGGTCATTAATAGACGCACCAGATAGTTGTGGAGTAATAAGTGTAATAATGAGCGATAATTGTCACATACCCCTAGGAATACTCATGAGAAAATATATATGCACATTTGTATCATTGTACCGAGAGATGTTGAGAATAATATAGTAACAAACATGCTTGTGGAGTGATTCCTTCTAAAAAAATAATTGATCGCATTACCATGCCTTAAGGGTTTTCTCTACATTCTTGTGTTTATTATTTTGTGGCTATAATCATTTTTCTAAAGTTAAGGGTTTTACCTTTTATCTACTAAGGTTAACTACAAAGAATGTGAAAAATAGTTGAAGACATGAAGATTTGGTAGTCAAACTTTCTATAAGGTCTCTTTGACCAAAATTCTCCTTTGAGGAAGGGGCAATGAAGTTTTTTCTGGTCACAAATGAATGCATCATAATTTGGAGATGAAGTATGAACTCTCATTGAAAAATTAATCCCTTGTTGTGCTCTTAGGTGAAAAGAGGCATATAAAACATGCGGTAAACAAAGTATGGAGTAGATACAACAAAAGAGTTGTTAGGAGACAACATAAATAATGGCTTTGAAAGAAGGCATATTGTTTATGAATCACTTCTTTTTATGGTAGGATTTTTTATTTACACAATCATGTACATATTATATTATAAATGTAGATATACTCATTATACTTTATTTCTATGTTTTCAGATGGAAAATGAAGAGGAGGAACAAAATCAAGCCAATCAACAAAACCTTCAATCAAATAACCCAAGTACAATATTAGCTACAAGTGATGAAGAAATGATGCATGCAAGCAACTCAAGAAATTATAGCAGTTTGAGTGAAGAATAATGATCAATATAATTGAATGTTATAGTGCAAATTGTATGTTTTGAAATGTTTTTCAATAAAAATTAGACATTTTGTTTAATGCACTTAACATATTGTCCTAGTTGGATGACCAGAGATTACCTACAAGTGTAACAATTACATATTGATATTTTGATTATTGTGGACCTTTATGTTCTCCCATTTGTATGGTGAAGGGTCTCTCTTATTCTATTGTAAGTTGTATCAAGAATTAATAAAAGAGTCATTTTTTTTTGTGATGAATGTGTCTTTGACCTGGCCTAAAATTGGAATAAGGGGGACATAGGTAATTATATGTGTGTGATATTGGATGATTTTATATTGGATGCATAATGGTATTCTATGTCTAGTGTTTGATACATATTTATAATTTGGAAAACGAACAAGCACATAGTCAATGCATAAAATCTAATGGTGTTTATGACAACAAGATATTTGAAGGCCACTATAACTTCAATTTTTTTGAAGTGGATATATTTTGACACAATATCATTCTAAGTCATGATTTAAAATTGTAATTCTATCAAAACCAATTAATTTTTATTCAATAGTTTTTTGAATAATTGAGCCAAATTAATAAGGTTGAATGGTTTTAGAAGTCTTTGAATTTAATTGACAAACTTGCGGTAAAAAAAGACCTACTTGAATTTTAATAACAAGGCCTTACATTGCAAAGTTCAAATCATTGTAAAATATCACTCTTTGGTGCATTAATGGTAGCAATCAACACCCTAAACGTTTTTGAAGACAACTGCAAGAGAGCGAGTACAAGCAAGCATGACACAAGTGAGCATGACAAATGACAATTGAAATGGGTAAAGGAGGAAAGCATTTGCAAAATGAAAATCAAGAAATTAAAGAACTATAAGACTCCTTACATTAATTGGATAGATAGGTTGTTGATATTCACAAGCAAATTGATCTAAAAGGATAAATTTATTGAAGCACTTCAACTGAAATTAATTGAAAAGGAGAAGCAAATTGAGAACATGGTTGATGCAACTTGTGACACAAATGAACTAATGCAAAAGGTTGATGCTACTTATGACACACATGACCTAGTAAAACTAGGTGATATAGATACAACAAATGATATGATTGATGATTCCCTTGATTGATAAACAATGAACTAATGAAGACAAGTTTTGAAGATGAGTCACAAGAAAAAACATAGAGTGATAACAAAAGTAGTACCAGTGCATATAAACTTGAATTTTATTTTGAAGCTACAAAATAAAATTGTCATGAATGCATGGAAGTGCATTAAGCAAAGTATGATTTTTCCAAGAACATTGTCAGACCTTAGGAAGAAATTTGTGACAAGAAACATAGAATAGGACTTGGGTATGAAAAGGAAGTTACCTTTCTTATTCTTAACTATTCCAAATTAATCCACTTCCATACTATATGATTCTTTCAAGGAGATTCCACTTTACTTATTTTATTTCAACATCATAATGCTAAGTGCTAACATTGTCATTGAGTTGATCAAATGGAGAATCAATTTTTTGATATACATCATTGTCTTCATTGTCGGAAGACAAATCATGTTTTAGATAAATGTAGAAAGAGGAAGAAGGCTAAAAACAAGACAATTCATTATGTCTGGATAAGTTCTAGTTAATGGAATCAACAAGTCAATAAGTTGCATAAGTATTATTGTTGATTTCAGGCACATGTAAAGACATATTTGCATAAATAATATACAAAATAAAATGGATTTCAACCAATTGTTGCAAATTCTATTTTTGGGCATGATTAGGGCCCAACTCTACATGTCTTCTAAAAATTGAAAACTAGAAGACATGAAGTCAAAATGGTACTCCATTGCACCTTAAAAGGGGGAAGTATAAAAATGAAATGAGAAAGGTATTGTCTTGCACATCAAAATAGGGAGTACACTGATGAAGATAAAATGGACCTCTCCAAAACCTTAAGGGGGAAGTATACAGTGAAAAATGGTTAGTGGTAAACCAAAACCACCACATTACTGAAATTGGTTAGTGGTCAATCAAACCTGCACAAAATACATGGTATCAAATATAATGATATGAAATATTGAAGAAGAATACAAACCTCAAGCTTGGATCCATTTTACATACTTCTCACCTTACACTTGATAGGGGGAATATCAATGATGATAGTCAAGCTCCAAGTTTCTAAGTCCTATCAATCAAACCTTGAGCATAATTTGGGAATTCCATCATGACAATTGGTCCCCTCAATAGTTTATTTACAATCCAATAAACTTCAAAATCTCATCAAATTATCATATTTGCGAAAGATCTAGTATGAAATCTAAAAACCTCTCATTGCTCTTCAACTATTCATTACGATGTTGTTTGACACTTGGTTGTGTCTAAATTTAGAGAGAACTTGGGTGATCTTATTTTTTCACTAATAGAAAATGGAGATCATGTTTGTTTTCCAATTAGCAAAAGACACCATTTTATTCTAACTAAATTATTTGATTAATGTTCAAATTATCAAGAAAACAAGAAATGTTCAGACACAACAGCTATTCACTTCCAGAAGTTCTTCTCTCTTCCAAATTTTATTTCAGATGAACAATTCAACATCCAAATTTGGTGGTTTTCCAGGTGCATCTTCAGTGAAGCTCAGTTCATAAGTTTCAAATTTAATATTGAGATGATATCATTTTATGCACTAGTTCTTGTTTCCTTACTAGTATAATTATCCATACTTATACTTGAGGGGGGGATTTTTAGACTGTGAGTCCCTATATAATCACAAAGTTTAAGGTCACCTCTTTATGAGCTATCATCCTTATTACTTGATGAGGTTTTATTCTTATCCACTAATGAGATGTTGATGAGAGGTGGTTACATCCATTTACTTTATATTGATATCATTGGATAAATATATTGTGTTGAGAATGGATTAACTCTTTTCTGCCAAGTTCTCATCTTGTGTTATATTTCTCAACACTAAGGTTCACTGTAGAGAATGAGTCCTTTAAAAGGAATGCATGTGCGAAATATTATTTCCATTAGTGACTAAATGAAGTGATGGATTCCAATCTTGTCTTGATAATTCCAAAATTCTACAAACAACTTTTCTTTGAATATGATGCATCATGTGCTTGAATTTGGGAAATTTTGATGTGGCAGAACCATCCTATAGCGTTCAAAATCCATAAATTGAAACTATGAGAGCAATTTAAATCAACATATGATAAGAAAACATTAGCAATTATTCATGTATGAGAAAAATGGAAAAAATATGTACTTAGTGCTAAATTTTATGTCAAAAATTAAGTTAATTTTTGTTAACATAAAAAATCTTAACATCCAAACAATGAAAATGGGTCTATAGGATATAAGTTTTTAACTTTGAGATCCTTTATAATAAGGGAACATCAAATCAGGGATTCTCCCAAGGAGAACTAAAATTGTGTTCCATTTTAGTAGTCATTCCTAATTAGATCTCTATTGTGGAAGATGAATATGTGAAAAATCTATAAACTAAAAAAATAAGTAATGATACCGAGAAAAAAAACTATGCTCATCCAAAAAAATGATATATTATGGTACAAGGAATTAATTCTTTTTCCAAATCCATAAAAATTTAGAAACCAAGTTCTTAAGGAAAATATGATTCCCCAATGGCTAGCCATGTGTAATGTTATAAGACATTATAATATTCAATGTTCATTGTTTTGAAAGGGAATGAAAAAATACATACAAAAGTATGTGGTTAGTCCACTCCAATTGTTACACCTTATAGAACATGACTAGGGATAAGTATCGATGGAATTCATCATAGGTGTTCTAAACTGATAAGGGAAGGATACCATTTTTTCATAGTATAATGATTCACTAAATATGCTCACTTCATTGGAAGTACAACTGAGTCTATGGAGAATCAAGTTGTTCACACTTATGTCAAAAATATTTACAAACTTTATGGATTTCCTAAAGGTAATATTCAATGATCAAGATATAGAGTTACCCTAAGCACTTAGGATAGCCACATCAATGATCAAGATATGTCAAGATATGGAGAGCCCCATCAAAGCACTTAGGATAGGGGAATACCACAAGTAACTAAGTGTGATGTATTCAAAGTCCTCCTCAAGCCCTAGGTTTACCCTATTAGCTATGAAAAGGACCGGAATATTTGGTGGGATTATTATCCATAGAGGCAAGGACAACGTGTACAAGTATACACTACAAAATTACAAAAGCAGGCCATTTAGTTCATAATAAATATTTGAGACCCACACGTGGTTATCAAATACCTGGATGGTCTTCATAGTCAAATAATAAGGTAAGTTATTTTATTTAATCCTAATACCCAAGATGAAGATTATGTAAAGGACCACAATTATGATTGTAACAAGAAGAAGAGGAATCCAAATGGTTCAAAATAGTCATACCAATATGGAGCTTCCATCAAGAGAAAGAAGAAGGGAAAAGGGAAAAATAATAAGAATGTTACCATTGTAAATATGTGCAAGGACCCTAATAATCATCGTGACCATTACAATACTGATGGCCACACCATATAAAAATATTGTAAATTGCATCTAGGGTTGAATCTAGGAGTTGCATGAGAAGTCCAAGAAAGATAATATTCTTTAATGGAAGTGGGAAAGGACAAAAAAAAATATTAGATGTGGATGAAAAGATTATTTGCAAGGCAGTGCCGAAGGAGGTGAACTTGAGTAGCCTCCTCCATAAAGACGACAAGGAGATGGCAATGCTATTCCATATTAAGATTTAGATAAAGAAGAATAAAGTAAATGCATTGTTTGGTTCTACTTCACAATTAAACCTCATTGGAGGGGACCTGGTAAGTAAGCTTCATTTATAAATGATGATCACCCTCATTCATACCCTTACATTTTCTATCAATGCAAATTGTATTAACGAAATATAAGTCATTAGAGTGCTTTTTGATGTCTATAGTGTAGTGTTTGGTAGCCCCTATGTATGAGGGATGATATCTTCATGAGAAGAGAAAACATATACCACCTAATCAAGGATGGTAAATATTTTACCATTAATGCACACAAGGAGAAGTTTTAGATCTCTCTAGTGAGTGTACACCAAGCTAAGAGATAAATCAACTCAACCAAGAAGTGTGTACCTTTTCACGAGATTGAACAAAAAAGTCAACCAATGATCAAGTGTGAATAAATCCTCCAAAGGAAGAGATTTTGTAAGAATATGAAGAAGCATTCTAATATCTGAAAGGAATGCCACCGAAGTGGGAAGTGGATCACGAGATACAATTAATTCCCAAACTCTCCTTTACCCAATATTGGCTTGTATAAACATTCCATATTGGAGTTTGATGAAGTGAAGAAGAAATTGTAAGAGTTAATATAGAAATTAATCATAATACCTAGTACCTCACCAATGTCCTTGTCATTTTAGTATCAAAGAAGGACATGACATGTACAATGTGCATTGACTACGGATCTTTAAATAAAATCACTCTCAAGAATCAATATCATTTGGCCTAGAACAATGAATTTTAGATCAACTACAATATGAAAAGCACTTCACTAAGTTGGATTTGAAACATGGATATCATCAAGTCTAGATCAAAGAAGAAGATGCTTAGAATACCACCTTCAAGATGAAGTAAGGTCTATATGAGTGGTTGGTAAGCCTTTTGGTTTTAGTAATACACCATATAATTTTATGTACTTAATGAATGATGTGTTGAACACATCCTATATGAGTGGTTGGTAAGCTAAGGTCTATATGAGTGGTTGGTAAGCCTTTTGGTTTTAGTAATACACCATATAATTTTATGTACTGAATGAATGATGTGTTGAACGCATCCTATATGAGTGGTTGGTAAGCCTTTTGGTTTTAGTAATGCACCATATACTTTTATGCACTTAATGAATGATGTGTTGAACCCATTCGTAGATTCTTTTGTTGTAATATACTTATGTTTATATTTAATTATACTTGGAAAAAGCATGTGTTACATTTGAAGTAAGAGTTAGAGGCACTAAGGAAACATTAGTTACTAGCAAACATAAAAAAGTATTGAGTTTACTAAGCAGTTCATGGTGTACTTGGGGCATGTAATGGGTAGAGGTGAGTTGAATAATGATCCTATAAGATAGAGATCATCCTTAAATGACATATTCTTGGTAATGTCACAAAGGTAGGATTTTTGTGGGAGCTTAAGAAAGTTCATAGCATAATTTTCAACTGTGGAAGCACCACTACATTCTATAATAACCAATGGTAATAGTTTCCCATGTGGTAAGAATTAGAAAAAAATCCTCTGAATAATTGACGAAAAATATTATTCAAGGTCCCACCCTAAAAATACCTAATTTGAAGAAGTATTTTGAAATCGAAAATTATTCAAGTGGGTAGGAAACAATACTAATGAAAGTGAGTAAAGTGGTATGTAGTTATTCAAAACTATTTCATGGAGAAATAATAAATTACTCTACTTGTGACAAAGAACTCTATATCTTGGTTCATGTAGTGAAGAAATGGAAACACTATGTATTGGGTAAGGAGACCATCATCCATGTTGGCACTGGTGTGGCTCAATAGCGGTTCAGTTGTTATGAAGTCACAGTTGTAAATGGAGGTCACGAGTTCAAATCACACCCGGCTTTACCCGTCTCCCATGCTTGCGGGGTGTGTGGGGCACCTGAGGGTATAGTGGTAGCGGGATTGGATCCTTGGACCCCATGTCACGTGAGTACCAGCCTAGTCTCTAGTTGCCAATTCCCCTAGTTACAAAAAAAAAGAAAAAAAAAGGAGACCATCATCCATATTGATCATCAACCTCTACAATACTTGTAGGCTCAGAGTAATCTCCAACAAGAAAGACACTATAAAAGGATGAGATTTATGCAATATTTCATCTTAAATATAAGAAGAGAGCTACCAATAAGTTGGTTGATTTTTTATCCAAATCACCAACACCAAAAATCACATCTAAAGGAACCATTATGGACATAGAGCCATTCACCCTTGAAGCATATTGAGAGGATAATGCAAAAGATGAGAACTTCATGGGGGTGTATCAGTAGATGCAAAGACAACAAGAACAATCATGTGTTGGTTAGGATTACTCTACAAGATGGAGAAGCTTTATGTGCTAATCGAAGAAATAATACAACTAATAAGGGCAGTTCACACCTCCGAGGTTGTCGAGTATTTTGGTGTCAGGTAGATGGTGGTTGACTTACATAGGTATGTTTATTTCCCAAATATGTGGGAAGAAGTAGCTATATTTATCGGAGGTTGTAATTTATGTTGTACCAAAAGACATAATAACAAGAAGCAAAGACTATATCGTCCAATTATGGTTCCTACAAGGCCATGGAAAAGTATATCCATGGACTTTGTTAAAGGATTTCCAAGGACACATAGATGTCGTGATTACCTATATGTAGTAGTAGATGGTTCAATAACATGTGTATTCATATGGATTATAAAAGACCATCAAAGGATAATAAGCAATAATATTGTTCTTTGTAATGGTTTGGGTGCACTTTGGGATTCCAAGGAGCGTCATTTATGATAGATATACTAGATTTGTCAGTGCACTTTGGAATTCATTATGGGATTAATTGGATATTAAACTAAAGAGACCCATTGCATTACACCCAAAGATTGTTGGGTAAATGGAGTTGGTGAATAGGACTTTGGTTTAATTTTTGAGAGGTTACAATCATAAGCATCCAAGGAGTTGGGATAAAAATTTGGTTTACATAAAACATTCCTATAACGGGGATTCCCACACTTCCACAAGTCCCCTTTTGAATTTTGTTTTGAATATTTTCCACCATCTATATTGGGTAGTGTGCATGGATAGCCTTGTTGGAGTAAATTTGGGGTCTAAAATGAGCCTCCTAAGGGAAATAGTAAAATAGTAAAAGCATATGCCACGTCACACTAAGTTAGAGTTGTTATCTAGTGATGGTTAATATATATTATCTCAATAATGATAGTTGCCAAGTAAGTTGGGTTAATGTAAAGTTAAGAGGTGGAGGTTAAAAATAATAATGAAAGGTTAGGTTTAAGGTTTAGATTATTCAATTATTGTGATACACAATAAATAATATAATATTTTTATATTTGTTAGTTGTTATATATATATATATTACTAATCATTAGTTATATATATATATATATATATATATATATATATATATATATTACTAATCATTAGTTATATATAAGGTAGTTAGTTATATAATCATTTTTATACATAAATTATATATATATATATATATATATAATTATAATTTTAAAATCCCTATGGGCTATCTCAAGTGATTGAGTGCTGTAAGTTGTGAGCAGAAGGTCTCGGGGTCAAATCTTTGGGTGGCTATACATTGCTATATAAGGGCCTCACTTGATGTCTCCATCGAGTTAGCTCCGTAATTAGAGCGAACAGGGTGCGGCCCCTTTGGGTGACCCCCCTGTGATTTCTTACCATGGATGTAGCAACCCCGTTGGGGGGTTTGTGAACCATATATATATATATATATATATATATATATATATATATATATATATATATATATATATATATATAATTCATTAGTATATATTATATATAAAGGTTGTTGCACTATATAATTTAAGGTGTCTCCATTATGATTTTGAATAATATGAGAATTTTTTTAAGGATTAGTAGTGATAATAGAAAATAATTTATATTTAGTATTTCAAGAATATTTATCATATATTAAGATGATGTTTCTAAGACCTTAAGGAGTAAGCTAATCTTGTAGAAACTTTACCCTCCTTCCAACCACAAATCTAATAAGAATTTGGCTGAGATTTCAAGCTTGAGCAGAATTTTACTTTGATAAAAGAGCCATGTATGGTGGAACAATGTCCATATGGGTTTTTCCCAATTCCGAATCAACCCAGATTGTCAAAAATTCGATAAGAGTTATGGATCAATGTGAACTTTGACATTTTGTATCGTTGTATTTAGCAACTTAAGGGAAGTTTTCTAGATGATTAGATGGCTCCAAATCTTAACTAAGTGAGGTTTATATGTAGTTAATTATTGCCAAATAAACATATGTTACATAATTATCCTTGAATTCTATAGATCCATCTCAACAATTATCATTAACTCAATTTCTTGAAATTCTATTGGTTTTTGAATTCCAACTCATCAACGTGGAATTTTCTTATGAGATCCAATTTAGACCCCAAATTTACTCTAATGCAAATAAGGACAATAGCCTCAAGTTATGCATTGAAGGAAAAAAAGTCCATAAATGAGAAAAGGAAGATACATTATTGATTTAGGAAAAAATGAAGAAGTGTAAAGAGAAATACAAAATAGACTTTATCAACACGAGATTTAAAAGACCTTTCAAGGAGGAGACATAGTTTAATTGCACCTTAATAAGGAAAAGTTATATAAGAAACATAGTTTGATTGCACCTTAATAAGGAAAGGTTATATGGACCAATGAATAATACCAAAACTTTGAGAAATGAACCTTTCGAAAAATTGAAAAAGTAAATATCAATGATTATAGATTCAACCATCCACAATATATATACATTTACTTTATGCTAAATGTAGAGAGCCTAAAACTATACCAACCATAAATACTTGATAATAATAATAAAAAAATCAAATCTTACCTAAATTATTCCAAATAACACTAATAAAGTAAACCAAAGTAAATTACTTTATGCTAAATGTAGAGAGCCTAAAACTATACCAACCATAAATACTTGATAATAATAATAAAAAAATCAAATCTTACCTAAATTATTCCAAATAACACTAATAAAGTAAACCAAAGTAAATTATGATGAACAAAAAAAAAAACTAATATAAATTAAAAATCCACTATGAAAACAACTCTCCCTCTCATTAATACCTAAAACAATGTATTTTTAAAAACACAAAATCAAAATAATGTAATGATTATCACCCTAAGGACTCCTACTTGAATTATCAAGTCAGCCTAAAAGATTGCTTTACATGACCCCCAAAAAATAAAAAAACATGCCTAGCCAATCAATTAGAAATAACCCCAAAAACACATTAAAAATAATGTTGAAAGAGCTTCCATCCAAAAGTGCACAAGCATATGAACAATAATGCTCATATTTTTTATGATTAAATATCTGCATACAAACTATCCGTTAACACGTTATCATATATGAAAGTAAGGTTACTAATTAGTTTTAATAGTTAATATTATTTTATAAAATGTAACATAATTATGAGCAAAAAAAGTTGGAGTATTGTTAATAATTTAAAGTTATTTTAAATAAATGTACATAAACTATCCGTTAATAAGTTGTGAAAGTTAAATGATTTTTAATAATTCGATATTATTTAAAAAAAATTAATCATGATTATGAAAAAAGTGAAAGTCTTGTTAATAATTTAATGTCATTTTATAAAATTTAATGATGATTTGTGAATGTGCAGTTACTTTACTTTTTGTCCATTCTAAAATTGATATTGAGAATGGCCGTTTATGGTGTTGATTGGTTGATGGGGCCTCATGGTCATTGATGACAAGGAGTTGTGCAATTAGAATAAAAAGATGGACTCTTTATTCTTCCATTATCTTATCTTCTTGAGTGTAGTGTAGCAGTGATCTTTAGGAAGACACATGACAAGACTACACCATAAGGTAATAATGATAAGTGGTGAAAGAATGAGGAGTAAAAGATGTCATCACAATAATGATAAGGATGATAATGTTTTGTTTTTTTTAATTTAATTTTAATTTATTTATTTTGCAAGTAGTATAAAGAAATGATGATTTTGAGTATTTTTTGGTTAGTTTTACGATCATGAAATTTAATAGGAGTTGTTGAAATTGTAGATATTGGTTGTTAAGATGGCAAAATCTAGATGCAATTAGATATTCGAGTTGCAAAATTTAGAGGCAATTAGGTATTTGAGGACTCTGAATTCAGTTTTGCAATCAAAAACATAGTTTGAATAATGAAAAATCTCGATTTAACCAAAGATTAAATCACCGAAAAATCAAGATCATTTAACCTTTAGACGATCCCTTCATTTTGGGAGTAGTCTATTTATTCTACGTTTTGGACTTTCCGGTAGTTTTTGGTCGGAACCCGGTATTTTTTTTTGGTTAAATCCAAATTTGGAAGCACTTAAATTGTGTTTTTGAATGCATAAATGGATTCACCACCCTCAAATACCCCTATGACACTTATATTATGCAATTTCCACAACTAATATATATATGGGGTCCACAGCTCCAGAGTATCGTTTGCTCACTACATCCATAGAACCCCCCCCTCCCCCCTCCCCCCGAAATATGAAGAACATAGGGAAGCCTAGTGTATCTACGGGTTAACCCACCAGCCCTAATTACGAGGCCTAACCCAATGGGGACATTGAGTGAGGCCCTCATATAATCTATACCTAGCCACCCGAGGATTTGGCCTCGAGACCTCCAGATTGCAAGCATCAACGCTCAACCACTTGAACTAACTCAGCAAGCTAATTTCCACAATTAATATATGTGACTCTAAGATTTTTTAAAGTTTTCCAACCAAAGTCCAAACAAAACAAATCGAAAAATATACCGAGAAAAGTCGAAAATATAGAATATTTAAACAACTACTTTATTTTATAATTTTAAATTTATATAATTTTTTTTATAATTATAATTATTTTGTAGTTGTATTAATTTGACACTAATATCTTTATCACTATTTTATGTCCTTAAAAAAAATCCGTTGACCATATAAAATATTATAAATCAATTGTTTACTTTAAAAAGTGGACTATCACCATAGGTTTAATAAAAATAGACAGCCACCACAACTTTGAGGAAAATAAAAAACCATAAGAAAAAGGGGGACCCCAAAGAGTCAGCGAAAAATAAAGAGATTTTAAAAGTCATAAAAGTTCTCTTAAATAATTTATCACGATAAAGATTGTCGCATTGCAGTCACATAGCGACTTGGCTAAATAACAAAAATCTATGAGACTAAAAAGGATTGCCATTAAATCATTACAAATATGACAACGCACATAAAGATAAATCATTTAGGTCGAGGATCGTTTTTGTTATAACTGGCGGTCCCACTTGCATTAAATGCTAAACAAGAGTACCACAATCATTATCTTTTTGTTGTTTTTCATTTTCCAAAATTATATATAATTTAATAATAGTTTTAAATATAGGAGTAAGCTATATAAAATTTAATAGTAGTTTTAAATATAGGAGTAAGCTAATTTTGTAGCGAATGGTTTTTAGTTTAAGATAAGTTAATGTGATCATTTTACGTAGTAATAACAAATTGAAGAAAATTGGAAGACTGTGTTCTAAAACAAATTGAAGAAAATTGGAAGACTGTGTTCTAAATGGAGATCTATGGAGAGAAACAACTAACTTGTTCATCTTAGACAGTAACAAATTCAAGAAAAGAGTAACACTCCATTTTGAATGGAGAATTTCTCTATCGGTTTCAATCCTTAAGCTAGGATCATTGTCAAGAGGAAGATGTTGAATAAGATAAGATATTAGGAAGCAAGATAAAAACGTGCTAACCTAATTCTCTTCTTCTCAAATACACAAACTTCATCCATTGTCTCCCTTCTGTGGAGAGAAACGACTAACTTGTTCATCTTACGTAGTAACAAATTGAAGAAAAGAGGAAGATTGTGTTCTGAATGCAGAATCTCTCGACTAGTTTCGATTATTGCGATTACAAGTATTAATATTTGAAATTGTAGTATGGAGTTCTTCCAAAGAGATTAAGCATAAGGGTTTATGAACTCAGAGTTTGCAAAATTGTAGAAATTCATTGTCATGATTTTCCATTGTTAGATTTCGATAAATAACTTGTCACAAAAATAACTTTTCTCTAAGATTAGATGACTCTGTTATAAATATATGAGATTAATTTTGGTGACACTTTCTCTCTTTCTTCACGACTTGACCAATTATGTGTCTTCATATTTTCTTTATGGCTCATGATTAAGAAAAAATATTTTTTATCTTTTCGTTGTTTTTGAAAAAAATGGATTATGAGTAAGTTAGTCTTGTAGCAAACAAACAATCCTTAATTTTATGCAAATTTTCTTTATAATACCGGCAAGTTTTTGGTGGATTATTGAAATTACTTGTTGGTTTATATCATATATAATAGAGTCAAAAGTTTGCATTGGACGAGCACTATTAAGATTCCAATCATCATATATGCATTGAAGAGGAATAACTAATCACAACCAAAATAATTATAACATGAGATATATGTCGAGTACAAAATTTTTCACGTAGACTCTCTATAAAAAAACTTAAGAAATGAATGAATGTATTAGAAGTTTTATGGTTTAAATTGTAATATGAGTTCTTCCAATGAGAGTGAAGATCTACAAATTTGCATCAAAACTTGAAATTTTTCATAATTTTATTGTCAAAATTGTAATTTTCCATACCAAATTTTATTAAAAAAAAAAAAGAAATTTACTCCAAGATTAAATGGTTCTCATAAAGATATATATAAGTAATTGTGACGACTCTTTTCTTCCTCATAAACTATGTATCTTCATATTCTCTTTATAACTTATAAAATTAAATTTTATCCTTTTTATTATCATTAATTTTCATTTTATATATAAACACTCTCTCTTCCTCACTACTAAATCAATTATGTGTCTTCATCTCCCCTTTATGAGTCTAATGATTGACAAAATAGAATTGGAGAATCAACAGAGACACTTCATAGTGGATGGTTACCCTCCGAGTTCTCCAAGAGTTAAAGCAAATATGCCACGTCTAGTTTTCATTAACTTTTAAATCAACATTATAACGAATATTAAACATTTGGATATAATATTATTTTTAAAATATTCTTATATCTTGAAATTTAAACTTTATTTTCAATGAATTGCCATGTAATATAAAACTCACCACCCTTAACCAATGAAAATAAACATGCAACTCAACGTACCAAAAACGGTAAACTAGGAAAGAATTATGACATGGGCGAGGAGAATAATAGATGTAATAATTCACATTAATATTAATTTAAATTATATAATATAGTAACGACTATTGCAAAGTGATTTTAATTTATATATTATATTTAATATATATTAATTATAATTATAATTATAGTATATTTTAATTTATAATATTAATAATTTAATTTTAAAGTTATAATTTAGTCAGATATTAAATAGGTTAAATTGGCGTTTGAGATTCTTTTGTTTATTAAAAAAAAAATTTATACATAATATAAATACTTTATTGATTATTAAAATTTATGGAAATGTAGATTCCTTATTTATATTTAAATTTGTAATCTCTTAAAATACATAAATATAAATATTTTATTCTTATAACGATTTGATTATTAAAATTTACAAAAATGTAGAATCCTCACCTCCTTCAAATTTAAACTTATAATTTTTTAAGAAAAACACAAATATTCTTAACACATTTTTTTACAAAACCTTACATTTATTTATATTTTAAATTATAACTAAAATATAATTATTATAACTTATTTCCATTGAGTATTTTTTTTCTTTAATATAATTTTTAATTTTTTTGAATGACAAAGATGATTTAGTTAAATAAACAAGGTGATGATTTTCTTTGTATTAAAATTTAAGTATATGAAAAGTGTCATAAACATAGAATATAATAATTAATAATTAAATGTTATATGTTTATTTTTTTAATATAAGAAAATAAGTTAATAAGTTAAGACTTCAAAATATTAGGAATATTATAAGCATGATAAATTGTTTTTTTATATATTTTAGAAAAAAAATACTCATAAAATTTAAAACACAATATCCCTTCTCAATACAATATTAAAGTAAATACTCATGAAATTTAAAATACAATATTCCTTGTTAATATATTGTTAAAGTAAATACTCATAAAATTTAAATACAATATCCCTTCTTAATACATTGTTAAATTGCTATATACTTTCTTTTTTTTAAAAAGAAAAAACACAATACCATTTTATAGAATAGTATAGAAGAGATACATAAAGTCCAACCTCCATCGAGCCTAAAAGTTGCCAGCCCAAAAAAGAGCTACTAAGGACATAAATAAAGGCCATCTAGGCCAAAAACCAACAGAAGGACAAACAACATAGGCACAAAAAGCGATCAGTCTGATGGGAAACCATGAAACGGACCACCACAATAAAAATGAGCACCACCATCTCCCAGGCATTGCTATATAGTAGCCCGACGACAAGAACACAAAGGCTAACAGCCGAGTAAATAACCACCCCCATAGGAAGCAAGCTGCTAACAAAGAAAAATTAAAAAAATAGCACCACGGACACCAAGCCAAGACTGAGAACAAAACCACTAGCAAGAAAGAGACAACATTCCAATTAGGAAGTAGAATGGATCCCCCCTCAAAAACTTGCAAGCCAAATAAGTAGGAACCATAGCACACAAAACGATCTGCATACTAATCCATATATAAAACAACCAAAACTTATGCTAGAAAAACAAGAAACGGACCAAAATCAATATGCCACTTTTCCCAGAAAAAGGAGCCCTCAGCGCTAGATAGAGTCTTCTTTGAAAGTTCATCCGCATCCACATTGAATTCCCTAAAGGAATGTTGGAAAGTTATTTGTCCAAATTGTTGAATAAGGCCGCAAACCATCTCCATCCACGAGGATAAGATCAATACTTGGAGAGATCCCTTGTTGTTTGCCCAATCTATGATGACCTTTGAGTCCTCAACTACTTGTAAGGAAACCAAGACTTTTGACCTTGCAAAGAAGAGCATCATCCACATACTTAACAATTCGCTCATGGTGTTAGTCCCTGGGTCACAGTTCATCCAAATTTTGTACCTAATATTATCAGCCATCGATAAAATAGCACCAACCCCACTTAAGATTGCATTCCTTTGAGAAGCACCATCGAAGAAACCACAATGGACATTCACAATCGGAACTGAGCTCTCTTAATCAACTTTGAAGCTTTCACTACATGTGTCTTTGCCTTGGAACATTCTTGAAAAGCTGCCAATGCTTCATTGCTAATGAGAGAAGCAGATGAGACCTTCTCTTCAAAAACACACTGATTTCTTGCTTTCCAAATCTCCCATGATACAAAACATGAAAGATCCTCCCAAATCCCACGGTTGTTATGCCAATAACAAAGCCCTGAAAGTGTCATATACTCTTATCTAAAAGCATCTCGTAAAACTAAAAATCTAATAACAACCATAAACAAATTTTATCTATACAAAATGTTATTTATTTGTAATCATCAAAATCTTCAAATTTTACTTGCACAAATTAGATCAATAACCTTAATATTATATTAAAAAAAGTTTTCGTACTTTCAACCCAAAAAAATACTCATAAAATTTAAAACATTCCTTAAAAGTTATATGTACATGCTAGTACCTAATTTGAACTTTTTCATCTTTAATTTTATGTATCATGTCTTCTTTAAAGTACACAATTTTTCTTATGGGTTTTAAATCCCTTATTCCGTTATGTGCTTATGATTAACATTCTCTTTCATGATTAAATACAATTAGTAAGTTTAATCATTATAAAAGTAAATGATTATGCAAATAAATGAACACATTAATTTACTTGTCACTAAGCATAAGGCCAACGTTCAAACAACTAAATATGAGACATGGCCACGTGGTTTGGATAATCAACACACATCTAATCAACTCCAATATTTCATTCATAGTGATACTACTCTTGGAAAAGTATCTTGTCCTCACATTAAACAATGGCAAAAGTATCTTGTCCTTACATTAAACAATGGTAAACAATAGAATGACAGAAACATTAATGCATTGACTATATAAAGTAAGATTTAGAATTCAAATTATTTTATGTCTATTTGAATTGGAAAAGTGTAAGTATTCACAATTAGCAAGCTTAAGATCACTGTATATTTGTCTTATGATTTGAATTTTATACTGATAAGAATTAAAGAATTCATTGTTGTGAGAATCAAAGTGAAGTAATGGATATTAAGTGGAGTATTAAAGTTTATAAGAAATTTGTCATTATTGGTAATGATAAATGATTTGATATTTGATAGAGTGATTATAATGGTATTTTATAAATATGAAAGTTATTACATAATTAAATAAAGAGAAGCAAATTTTAATTGAATAATTCATAAGCATAATATTTGTTAAAATTTTTCTAATGAAGTAGTAAGTTAAGTGAGTAAGATTATGGAGAAAAACTTCATGGCTATATGCATTTGAGCTAAAGAAATCTTGGGATGGATAAAATTTTCAAGAAGTTCTAGTGCAATGATATTAAGTGTACTATTTAAGTGCATGAGAAGTTGGTCAGAAGTTTAAATCGAGAAATAAAATGATTTGTATTCCCTCAATAGATTATACCAAGTGGAGTATCCATGCATATGACAAATTAGTATGGTCAAAATTTTAATAATTAAGAAACAAAGAAAAAGCCCACAAATTACAATAGAGTTTTGAATTAGAAGTGGACTATTCAAGCACATGAAATTGGTCATAAATTTAATAGTTAAGATAGAAAATGAATCTCATGCACACAAAATCTTAAGAAAAGTCACAATAGAATGTCTTCCTCTCTACATCTCATCCTAAAATAAAGAACTAAATAACTTATATCTTTTGCATTTAACTTAAGTAGATCATTGAAATATGTCATGAGAAATTGGTCAAAATTTAAAAGATTGTGTCCCTCTCTACATCTCAACCCAAAAGTCAAAATAGAGTGCCTTCTTCTATGTATTTTTTCATTTATCAAAATTTGTTTAATTATGCAATTAAAAAAAATTAATTTCTTTATTTTACTAAATTTGTGTAATTATCAATTTAATTTACGAAATAATTTGTATTCCTTCATATGTTAACTAAGTAGATCATTAAAACATGTCATGAGAATTGGGTCAAATTTTAATAGTAAAGAAAGAAAGCAAGTCTTGTGCATACAAAAAACTTAAGAGTCACAATAGATTGTTTTTTGCTCCTTGTCCTATCTTGTGATTTAGAATATATTATCTTCTTTGTGTCTCTTTTATTTATGTATGATTTAGAGAATTTTAATCGATAGAGAACAAAGTTATTTGTATTTTTTACTTGTTGAGAAGTTGATTTGCAACAAATTTTATATTGATTCATATTTTGTCGGACAAATTTATTTGATAATGAAAATTTAGAGTTGAGTGGAAGTGATAATGAGTGCAAAGTGTAAAAGTGCATGTTTATATAAGATGTCTTGTGCAAACTATTACAATAATGCACCTTAACGTATGAATTCATTTGTTTATGACTTAACTTATTAACTTTCCATAAATCATAATAACTTTGCATAGGAGTTAAGTTTTTTGTTTTATAGCATAATTTGGTCTTCTTGACCATGACATACTCACTTGAATAATCTTGTTCCTCCTAAAGCATGATTTTTTTTTTTGTATATGTGTTTTCCCTTAAAGAAATAAACATGCCACACGCCTTTGCTTAATGAAAGAAGCATACATATACTCTTTAGAAGCATACATATACTCTTTCCTTTCATGAACGACGCATATTCATTCTAAAAATAAGGCCAAACAAATAATGAATGTGTATTTATTAGTTCCCCCTTTTAGAATGAATACACACCTTTTATGAAGGGAAACATCATATGTACTCTCTTCTTCTTAGGCAAAGGAACATGGTACAGTTCCTTCTTTCGTTAAGGGGACGTGAGTATACAATGAAAAAATGTCTTTTTAAAATGATGCTTAAGGAGGAACAATCTTATTCAAGTGATAATGTCACGACCAAGAACTCATTAAACGGTCGGGAGGTTCAAATAGTATTATAACACTTGTGACGTGTTGCTATCGTTGTTTTGATTTTGCAAGTGCACCTTTGCATAAAACATTTAATTTTGCAGTTAAACATTTAATATAATTTAATTAAAATTATGTATATGTATGCATGTGTGTATGCATTTCCTTTGAACACGAACACACAATATTTCCTCTATTAAATATTTTACACTGGGACATAAACATCTCACATGCTAAGGAAGTTATTTATTGGTTAAGAAGCCCAAAGAGGAGAGTATCTATTTCACCAAACTCATTTAGGATTTGCACTTAATCATGCTTATTTTTCACAAGTACACATACACACAAGTATGAACACACGTACAAATATGTTATTAAAGAAACTCTGACTCTATTAAAATGATAACAACACCATACTTTCACCAACCTAAATATATACTCATTAACTATATATATTCTCATGACCATTTAATAATTAAAATATAACATCATTACTCAATAAATTCAAGTTTGAATTTGAAAAAAGTATGAAACATTTTCAAATAAAGCTATCCACATTTAATAAAAACCATACATTAAGATAAACAACGTTAAAGTTAACAAGACCATGGTTCCTCATCACTATATAAAAAACACAAACTATAAGTAAAACATGATTATATACTTTATCCACACATCATATAGGTTTAAGAAGGCATTATCCTTTTGTTTCTTGCCATTAGAAAACACATTTCTAATATGATTTCACATCCATGAGTATTGATGACTTCATGAGAACACCATAAAAGTAGTGTATAACATTTCTTTATTGTTTTATCCCTAGTTGTGACAGCATGGCATGTATTCACTTTAAGTATTGATAAGACAACCATGATGTGGAAGAAAATGTGATCCATCTGGTGAAAAACAAGTGGAAAGAGAAAGGAGGACTCCACTTCCACAACTCAGTGACTAATACATTTTGTATCATAGAAAGGTGTAGGGGACAAAAGCACATGTGCCTAACCTTTTCCTAAGACTGAAAGATGGTGAAAAGATACCCACCCTTTCCTAGGCTTTAAAGATGATGAAAAGATATGTGTACTCAATGACATGACAAGAATCCCATATAATCTTCCTAAGATATAGATAAACCCTGGAAGTTCTCAATAAGAGAGGATAACAATGTCCCTTATGCATATCCCTAAATATACATTGACCAGAGAGCACAAAATGCTTGAGAGCTAGTTGACATTTCTTCAAATTTTCTCTGTTCAAAATTGTATCGATGTTTGCCCATAGAATATAAGGAATAATATGATATATAAATTCTTTACTCCATTATAAAACATGCCGTGCTTGTCTAATTGTCAACAATGATCATTAATCTCCATTGGTCACTCATCACAATGACTTAGATTATAATTTGTAAGTAGATAGTGGCTTCTCCTCATTGCTCATACAAGGAGGCTGAGGGAGCAAGCAGACATATAGTATTTCAATGTCCCTCGATTTGGGCCTTCAATACTTCCCACTTAAATCATTGTTGTTCATAGAAATCTACCCATCTTACCCATAGATCTAAACTCACACCACTAGGAAAATGATAAACATTAGTTCATGAGCGAGTCGATAAATCATATATGATGTATTTGTTGACCCTCGTGTCTATAGGGATTTGCAAAGATAATATAAAATTTATCATGGAAATGAGTAATGTTGTTCCCTTGGGATCATACAAAGCTTCGATTATTCTCCAACTAGGACTCCATTTTAAAAAGTCATAGTCTATTTGACTCTCTTTTCACAAATTAAATAAAAATGCCAACATGCCTTAGTACATTAGTGGGGTGGGATGGTGTGGTGTTGTTTTTTAAATTTATTATTATTTATAAAGTTTTTGTTTTATTAAATAAATAATATTAAAAATATAAAATTAATACTTCTTAATCATAAATTATAACATATATATAAGTTTAAAGAACTTTAACAATATAAATCTTCAAATTGATTGATAAAATGGTTCATTAGATATTTATTAGATTTAATATTTAAATTAAAGTTTATTGCAATTTTACTTTTTAGTGTTTAATACCGATTTAATAATGTTATTGTTAATCTTAATACCTAAGCCAAATGAAGTTTTTGCAATGCTATCCCTTAAACCTAATATTTGATAACATTATAACTAAACTTAGCATATAGTTCATAGGATGTTCATATCTTACTTGACGGAGTGGACAGAGTAGACCACAATTAAAATGGTTAAATGACATAACAAATATCCCCTAGACATGTTGTTAACCCTATCATCTAAGACAAATGAAGTTTGTATGATCCTACCCCTTAAACCTAATATTTGATGACATTATAATCATTTTTAGCATATAAGTTAGAGGATTTTCATATCCCACTTGATGGAGTAGATGGAGTAGAGAACAATGAGAATGGTTGAATAACATAAAATATATCTCTTAGACATCTAGCGGAATAAACACCATTCAAACTCAATATCTAAGTCAAATGAAGTTAGTATCACGAGATAGATAACCCTTAAATCTAATATCTAAGTTGATCAAAGTTAGTGTAGTGAATGAATTGTGGAGTATATTCCCCTAAGAGCTAGTATCCAAGTCAAACAAAGTTAGTGTGATGCACAAAGCACATAATAAATTCTCACAAACCAACAAAAATCTGTGTCAATTTGAGGGTAGAATAGGTACCCCTTAAACATGACATCTAAGTTTAACAAGGTTGCTAGGATGCATATGTCACTAAGATCTAACATCTAAGTCGAAGGTAACAAACATGGTTAATGGATAGTATGGTATATACTGTCAAACCTAACATCTAAGTTGAACAAAGTCACTACATTATTGCTTCTCATATCTAAATAAATAGCCATTAAACCTCATATCTAAGACCAACCCAAGAGTACATGGTAGAACAAATACCCATGATATGTTACATATAATCCAAAGGAGGTTATATGTGTTGTGCTACTTTGCAAATCCATGATAGATACCCACCAAACCTAACATCTAACATCTTGTCAATGGTGTATGCATGAATAGATAACTCTCTTAGAGTTAGCATCTAAGGCAAATGAGGTACACATAATTTTGTGCTATTCTTCATATCTATTATGATAGCCCTCCAACTTAGCATCTAAAACACACTCAATAATGTATGGTGGAATAGGTAACCTCTCATGCTTAATATCTAAGTCAAATGAAGCGTGATATTTTGTGTTATTCCTTATATCTATAAAAGGTACCCCTCAAAACTTAACATCAAGATCTGTGCATTAGTACATGGTCGACTAAATAGTCTCCATAAGATTAGCATCTAAGCTAAAGAAAATGCATAAGATTTTATGGTACTTTCATATCTATAATAAATACCCCTTAATTTTAAATTCTAAAGACCCATTGAGTCAATAAATGCCCTTTAATATTTGTATTTAACTTGTCATATCTATAGTAAATACCCTTAAACTTGTCATGCAAACTCCACTTAATAATGCATAGTAAAATACAAAGCTCATTCAAGTTTAACATCTAAACCAAATGAAATGTAAGATTTTGTGTTATTCCCATATCTATAACATATACTTTTAGAACTTAGCATCTAAGATTCATGCAATAATGCATGATTGACTGGATAGTCCCATCAAACTTAGCATTTAAATAGAAAAAAATGCACGAGATTTTATGCTATTTTTCATATCTATAATAAATACCCCTCAATCTTAACTTCTATTGGGTGAATAAACATCCCTTTAATATTAGTATTTATGATGAAGAAAATAATAAGATTCATTGATTTTTCTCAAATTTATCATCTAAAACTTACATTATCAAATAGAAAGCTCATTCAACCTTAGCATTTAAAGTAAAAGATATATAAAAGATTTTGTGCTACTCTTAAAATCTAATATAATAGATACCCTTCAATCATAACATTTAAAAGATTCATTTAATAACATACCTCGTAATAAATATATTTCATTGCAAATAAATATATCTTATTAGAAATGAATATTTTCAATAGATATCCTTAATCATAGCATCTAAAACCTAGTTAATAATATAAGGTGTAATAGACATATATCTCTTAGAAAATAAATACCTTTTCATAGTTAACATACGAGAAAAGCAACTTCATGAGATTTTGTGTTATTTCTCATCTTTAAGATAAATATCCTATAACATCTCAACTTGTACAATAGAATTTAAATATAACATGTGAACTTGTACAATAGAATACATGACCATTTATACTTGGCATGCATTTTCTTTTTTTCTTTTATAGAATATGTTGTGTGGATGTGTGTGTAAAATAATATTTATAAAATCAATTTATATGATTATAGAATATTTTTATTTTTTAATTACTAAAAAATTTATACTTTCATCATCTTTGATATGGATCAAATGAAATACATAAATTAAATATGAAAAATTGAAAAAAAAAGGTAATGACAAACCTTCAAAACATGAAAATTATAGACCCCAATGTTATCATGCTGTAGTTCTTTCAATTTTTTTGTATGCATAAATAACAAATTATTGAGAACTAACCATTTTTTATTACAATTGAAGAAATTATTTTCAAATTTTTTTATGGTAACAAACTGAACGAAATGAATGATATATTGACACAATAAGATTCACAATCACGATTATTTACATGAATGGAGAGAGTTGCCATGGAGGCGATTGGAGGGGAACCATGATGATATGCGAGCTTCTCGTTTCCATTTGTATATTGTTATTTTAATCCGCTTTGCATCATATTGAGTTTGTATCATATTGTTATCAAATTGAATGGATTTCCTTAAAGCAATAATTTTTGCAATTGCTTGTAGGGGTGTAGTTTGATTGACGATTTGTTTGAAAATGAGATGATATGGTGTAATAGAGGTCATGAGTTCAAAACACCTCGATTTACCCATGCCCCATGCTTGAGGGCTGTGTGGGTGCACCTAGAGGTATAGTGGTAGTGGACGAGATTGGACCCATGGAACCCGTGTCACATGAGTACCAGCCCCATCCTAGTTGCTGATTCCCCTAGTACAACAAAAAATATTTGCAATCATTATGTCTGTGTTGATCGGAAAAATCATTTATAGTTACGAGATTGATTTCCCCTATTTGACTTCAATAATCAATTTGGAAATTTATATCTAAATGTCAACACCAACACAATAGCCTTAAGAGCCTTGCAAGTCATGCTAGATACATATAATCCCAATACTCGATTCATTCATTCAAATAAGTTCGAAAGAGTATTTTTGCAAGAGGAATTCATGGTATATTGTGGAAGTAATATTTCATCGATGCAGCCACGATGATATGTGAAAGAGGTTGTACTTGCACACCAATAAAAACCCACAATAAATAATATTGCATCAGTCGCGATGATATGCGGAAGAGGTCGTCCCTGCACACCAATAAAAACTCACAATAAATAATATGAGCAGTCTATTTATTCTACGTTTTCGACTTTAGGGTGAGTTTTGTTGGAATCCGCTATTTTGTTTTTTGATAAAATCCAATAATATTGCATCGATGCATCCGTTGTGTTGCATTTGTGAAACGGCCATGCATATATGCGAAAGCGCGTAGGATAAAAGACAACCAAAACGCCCCCCTTTTCCGGCGATTTTGGGATAAAAACCGGTTAAATTTCTTGCTGGAAATTGTTATTTAGCAAATTTTGTAATTTCTGCAATCAGGGTTGTCTGATCTAGACTAATTAACTAATTATCCAATTTTAAAACTAACAAGATCATCGAAATTGCAATTTAGGCACTCCAAATTGCTATTTTGACAACAATTGCTGTGCCAAATTCCAGCAAATCAAGGCTACAAACCTACAATAAAAATAACTCTGATTTTTTAAGATTGAACTCCATTTCATAATTATGAAGAGAATATTCACACCTAGGTGTTAGAGTCACAACTAAATGTTAAAATCTATGTGTTACTATTAACCACACACACACAAAAAAAAAAAAACAGAAAAGAAATTTGGATTTCACAAATCAAATATTTTACTCCATGTTTTACTTAAAACTTACGCGGATCTTGAACTTGCGCTTTTATCTCTCGCATAAAGATCGGGCCCAACGCTCGACGGCGCCCCCTCGTGCGAAAGTGTGAAAAGGTAAACGCCGTCGGACAGGAAGGACAGGCGATAGTGGTTTTAGGGTGAAAGGTCCCGTTTCACTCGGTAAGGCCCACGCGAGTGGAAACCAGCGGGAGTATAGCGCGTTCAGGCACATGCTAACTGTTTCGTATCCGGCCTCTCTATTAAACCCATAAAAATAATTAAAGAAAAAAACGAAGGTAAAATGAGTCCCTTGTTCGCCAATTTCTAGGACAAATTTCTCATTATTTTAGTCAGAGAAGCCCAGCAGGAGCCTGCTCTCTCTGCATGGATTCGGTAGTTAGAAATACCCGAAGTTTCTCTCTTCACTGAACAGCTTTCGTTGAGCTCTGGAGGCATGGAACATTGATCAAAAGACTAGACTGGGCTCTTGGGAAAAGCTGAATTCGAATTGGGGATTTTAGTAGTGATCGAGTTGCAATGTCGCAGAAGCAAGCTGAGGAAGCTATTGTGATGAATTACAGCGAGATGGAAGTGGAAGGGAAGGAACCAGAGGGAGCACAGAACGATGCTTCTGTGAAGGGAAACCTTAGAAGACTGTTTTGGCATGGTGGATCTGTCTATGATGCCTGGTTTAGCTGCGCTTCTAATCAGGTGATATTTTGCTTTCCATTTTGCTGAAAATAGAGCGTACCCAAATGATGGAAAATTTGTAAGAGGCCCAATTGATCGATAATTTGTAACAGACCTTGCCTAAATCAAGATCAAAATGAATGATTAATAAGCATGGAGATACATTTGAGCCTTCAGCAACTCAAATCAAATCTCTAGGCTAGTCATGTATGGTTCCCTAGCCATTGAACATTCCTTTTACTGGAGGCGAGTGTGGCGATGGAAACTATTGCTGGCATTCAAATCCACCTTTAAGATTTGGATTTGCTATTACAATGTTCTTTTAGTACATGACTTGTTACCGGTTTTTCTTTTAGTATTCTTCACAAATGTAGCTTGCAGCATGCCTTTCCATTCTAGGCTTTTTGCTCATAGGAATGACTTCATCCAACTTGTCTCGAATATTTTGATTGACCCAGTTTCCAAATTCAATGTATACTACCTGCAGCTTTTTCCCTTTTTCAGTTTTCTGAGTTCCACTTGGGCTTTGAATTCCTGATTGAATGAAGATTTCGAGCCTCTGTACAAACTGAACCCAACTGACAAAAACTTTGAGTCTCTCAAGCAAGGATATCATGTATCTTCATCGTGAAGTGCTACATGTCATACTTGGTTTGTCCGCCTGCTCAGCCTAAGCTCAGTTGTTTAAGCAATATGCAACTGCCCATCTTTTGCAGCTATGCTGGAGTATCCAGAATTGATGCAAATTGGGAACTTTTGATTATTACTGTTTGTTCATTTTTTCGATATGCAAATATGGATTAGCTTGTTCATTTTTTCGTTATGCAAGTATGGATTAGTTAGCTTATTTGATAGGCCTAATTTATTAGAACAGATTGATTGTTTACTTTAGTTTGTTTGTTATGCGAGATTGATGAATTAGAGAAGCTCAAAATTTGGGTGTTTTGGGTTTGGAATTGCAGGTAGCGCAAGTACTTTTAACCTTGCCGTATTCATTCTCTCAGTTGGGAATGGTGTCGGGAGTCCTCTTCCAAGTATTCTACGGCCTGATGGGAAGCTGGACAGCTTACCTTATCAGCGTTCTTTATATTGAATACCGCACAAGAAAAGAGAAGGAGAATGTGAGCTTCAAGAATCATGTTATTCAGGTGGATACAGATACTTATTTTAACTTTTAGTGTTCAAAAAATCTAAATTTTAGACAAACGAATTAAAATCAAAGTTCCGATTTTTTTTTTAATCCTTCATTTCAGCGGCCCATTTAGTTTGTCAGCGACCTAATTAGTCTGTCAGCACTTACAGAGATCCAGCCATTGAGATTTTGTTGCCTAATGTGTTCTTTTGTTCTTGTTTTGTTTGCAGTGGTTTGAAGTGCTGGACGGACTTTTGGGCCCGTTCTGGAAGGTCCTTGGCTTGGCTTTCAATTGTACATTTCTTCTTTGTGGATCTGTGATACAGCTCATAGGTTGTGCAAGGTAGGTAGGCCGTTCGGCCATTAATGTTCTTTGTTGGCAGGATCGTGATGGATTTGTTTTGAAGTTGCATTACATTATTTCGTGTACGTTACTGCAGCAATATATACTACATCAATGATCACCTAGACAAGCGAACATGGACGTATATATTCGGTGCCTGTTGCGCTACCACAGTGTTTATCCCTTCCTTTCACAATTACCGCCTGTGGTCCTTCCTCGGCTTAGGAATGACCACATATACTGCATGGTATTTGACCATTGCCTCCCTCGTCCATGGACAGGTATACATTTATTGGAGTATGATATTTCACACATCATACTTCACATGGATTCATATATCAATGAGGTGCAAGTTTTCAATTTTCTTGTGGATGTATGTGTGAATTTTGTTTTGTATTGTATAACAGTTAAAATGAAATAACAATGTTTTGCTTATTGTGTAGATGCATGTGTAAATTTTGTTTCTATGAAATGTAAGTGTTGTTAAAATGAAATAACAATGCTGTACACTTCTTCTTTTAGTATTTTGAAATAACATTTACAACTATAAAATTTCCTTCCTCTTTTTAGCTCGAAGCTCCAATCCAATTGCAAAGTACCTGACAATGGCTTCTTATATACACTGTGTGCAGACAGAAGGTGTCCAGCATTCCGCTCCCACAAAACTGGTCCTTTACTTCACTGGGGCCACTAATATCCTGTACACTTTCGGTGGCCACGCCGTGACAGTGTATGCTCTCAATCATTTTTTTACTTGCGTGGGATTCCATTGAAAATTATTAAGTCTTCACCTTTAACAGACCTTCAATGCTGCTGGTTCTGGTGGTGGTCACAGGGAAATAATGCATGCCATGTGGAAACCTAAAAAATTCAAGGCAATCTACTTGGTGGCAACACTGTATGTCTTTACACTGACTCTGCCCTCTGCAATATCTGTTTATTGGGCTTTCGGAGATGCGCTGTTAGACCACGCAAATGCCCTTTCTATGCTTCCCAAGTCGGGCTTTCGCGACCTGGCAGTCGTCCTAATGCTCATTCATCAGGTTTAAACGAGCATTTGTCATTATATTTTTGATTGTAGTATCCTAAACCTAAACCTAAACCTAAACCTCCATGCTAAGCATATGACTGTTGAAATTTGAAATGGTTGCAGTTCATTACCTTCGGGTTTGCATGTACGCCCTTATACTTTGTGTGGGAGAAGGTGATCGGAATGCACGATACAAAGAGCATTGTTAAGCGTGCATTGGCCAGGCTACCAGTTGTGATTCCAATATGGTTCCTTGCAATCATTTTTCCCTTTTTTGGGCCTATCAACTCTGCAGTTGGGGCTCTGCTAGTCAGCTTTACAGTCTACATTATACCTGCTATGGCTTACATTTTAACTTACAGGACAGCTTTTGCCAGAAAGGTACCAACACATCTTTTTTAATTGTGATATACTGTAGTTTTTAATATTGATTTTATATTTTTCCCAATTAGGTTTATAATACTTATAAAGGTAGTTGTAGGTAGTCGATTTGAGATTTTGATTTAACAATTTCTTAAATTTTGGATCTGTATGACTGATTATCAGAATGCTGTTGAAAAGCCACCCTTCTTTCTACCGAGCTGGACAGCGGTTTATCTGGTGAACATATTTGTGGTGATCTGGGTGTTGATCGTAGGGTTTGGTTTCGGCGGTTGGGCGAGCTTGACGAATTTCGTGCGTCAAGTTGATACGTTCGGTCTGTTTGCAAAGTGTTACCAATGCCCTCCCAAGGGAATTGTAGCTCATACACCACCACCTTATGCAGCAACCGCTCCAAAATCACAGTTTGCTCCACCACCTCCTCATAAAACCTGAATTCAAAACTTGTATTGGAAAGTCTGTGAATTTGAAAGGAACAATATGAGATATATAGAATATGTTTTGAGCGTGGGGTTTATTCGCTGACCAAGAAGGCAATGGATGGACTTGTCAAGCCTGGGGCTCACAAAATTCATACTCTGCACATATACTATACTTGAAAAGCTTGAAGCTGACATGCATACAATTATTTACAGGCACCCAACCAACCAGTTTAGTAAAAGGAATTGTATTGTAATTGTAATTTTATACCTATGTGTCTTAGGGTTTTTTTCGGTCTACTGTACTGGATTGTGGCTTGGATTAGGGCGAAGGAGACAGCAAGGATATATTATTACTCCATTTATCTTGTTAACAGAGACTGACAAACTACGTAAGCTTAGTGCCACTGTTATGGAGGGCTTGTTATTCTTATCAACATGTGTTCTCCTCAATTATTTTGTATCACGATCATGTACGTTGTTGCCAACTTATGGCTTTCTGGTTATATGATGATTGATGGAAAAAGTGTTCAGTTAACTTTTTCAAGTGTTCAGTTAACTCCTGTTGTGGAAACTCCTCTCTTGATCGTTGCAAATGTTTTTCAATACATTTAACCTATCAAACATATCTCAGAGCTGGATTTATTAATTTCACTGTCTTTTTAGTGTGAAGAGGATAAATACAGTCTATTTCACACTGAAGCAGCCAGGGATTTATGTATCAGGGGTATACTCTTTCATGGCAAGAAGTTAAATCAGCACTGTAAAGTTAAATCACTATGACTAACATCAACATATCAGATCAGCATTATAGTTAACTTGTACACGAAACGATACACCCTGTAACTATCACAGCATAAATTTTTGTTGTTGTTTGTATTTTTTATCTTTAAGAAGGATAAGTGACTCTATTTTCATTTCTTTGGGTGAAGTGAGAAAGTGAGATGGAGATGAAGTTTCCACAAAATTATAGTTATTTGAAAACAAAATTGTCTGTCAAATTTGATGGTTTTGACAATTATATCACCTGTATCAATAATTTTAATGAATGTCAATGGCGATCAAAGAGACTTTATGACCATATTTGAGATATGACAAACAAATTGTGTGTCAAAATTGATTTTGATAATTATTTTATCTTTATCAACAATTTTAATGAACATAAAAAAGTCCAGAAAATTTATGACCGAATTTATAACTCTAATTTATAACTCTATTTGACATAATACAAACAATTTGCCTATCAAATTCCAGCCTTGACCAAATTTATGACCCTATTTGACATATTACAAACGCCCATCAAATTCCAACCGTAGCTTGTTCTTTTGCAAACCACTGATTTGCTCTTTTGTTTGTTGCTGTTGCTTTTGGAATTGGGCACATGAGTTTGGGCATAATTATCTAGAATATCTGGTGGCTAGTAGTTTTCAATTACCTACCTAATACATTTTAGCTTTCAATTCTCTAGCGTTCTGATCACCTAATACATTTAAAAATTGACAGGCAGTTGGTAAAGAAATTGCCATCTTCACCGATTGACATAATTGTCACGGTGGGAATGGTCATCCAACGTTTGTTTGGAAAGAAGCGGTTGGTACACGGCACATGATTGGCATTCTTCCTTTCATTTGGAATGTACATATTATTTTAGAAAGGGACAGATTGTGATGGAATGGGCAGATATTCAAAAAGAGAATCATGGAGATCCAAAAACAGCTGTACAATTGTTGACTTATCATGGGAAAGTAGTACGCTTTGACAGGCATTGAAGGCTTGCACAGTAAAACGAAATGAATTTTCCCACTAACCATTAAAGTGAAGTTAGAGAAATGAATGTTTACACTTTACATCTCGACTGAAGAGATGAAGAACTCTCTTCAATTTAATGTCAACTGTTCTTCAGTACACAACTTACCATTTCGCATGATATACAGACAGGCACTATGCTTAAGAAAAACGACCTCGATCTGCCGGAATCCGGCAGAGGTAGAATTGTCCAAATTGCAATTTCGGTTGTTTAAATCATGATTTCGACTATGTAAGTAGTATCAGAATCAGAATCAGGCATTTAGTTTAGGATGAATAATGATGAGTGCTGAAATTGCAAACCCACGCAGAAGAAAACATCCATACTATTTTTTGGGAAGTGTTTTAAAATTCTAAACCATTAATTTAATTTATAGAACAGGTAAAGTGGCTAATGAACGATTTAGACTCTATACTTGTTAAACTTGGTTAATCTGGTCAATCTATTCAAAGAAATCCAAAATCTTAGATAATATCTAAATGTTTATTTTATCAACTTAACTAAAAAGAATTTCATAATTTAAAAATATCAATTTCTAAATAAAATTTTTAAATTAAAATAGCTTATACATTAAAAATGCAATATAATGTTAATTTTCAAAATATTATAAATTAAAATGGTTTAAATTCTTTATTTATTATTAATTTTCAAAATGTTATAAATTAAAATGGTTTAAATTCTTTATTTATTATTTAAAAATTTATGAAATAAAATTTATAATTATATTTTTTAAGATTTGATTTTTCATAATAAAAAATACCTTAATTTAGGTATATATATTGTTTAATGTATTGGCAAACAGTTTGTCCAAGAGAGTAGGGTTACTTGAAGGTTTGTTTTTTGTTTTTTGAAAAGATGATAGATTTTAGAAAAAAATTAATTAAACAGTTTGTCCAAGAGAGTAGGGTTACTTGAAGGTCTGTTTTTTGTTTTTTGAAAAGATGATAGATTTTAGAAAAAAATTAATTATTTTATAAGTTGATGGATAATACTTTCTAAAAATATTGGAGGACTGTAATTTTTGTGGATGCATTGCACAGCCTATATACATATAGCTGTGAAGTATAATGTAATTTTGTAGTTATTTTTAAAATCCTCTTTTTGGTTGATCAGTTTAAAAATGTATGTAAACAGTTATATTTGATTATGAAATAGTACTTGTTTATTTTGTATATTTATTTTTTCTTTAAAAAGAGGAAAGTTTAGATAGGTTTTTGGTTTGTAAATAATTTTTTATTAAATTTTTTAAAATAAAAAAATATGACATCACGCTGTTTGGATTACATGATTTTAAAATTATTTTCTTAAACATTTTTGACACAATTTTCAAAAAAGTGAGGTGAGTGGTTCATTTTCAATGTAGACATCTAGTTACTTAATGTTATCATATCTAATATAAAATTATTTAGTATTATTATTTTTTCATAATCTAATATTTTATGAAGAATTTTTTTATCTATAAACATTCTAAATGAAATTTTAAATGACATATTAAAATTTATAATAGTGATATTTTAGAAGGTTAATCTCCCATATATTATAAAGGAAGTATGGGATCTATCCATTTTGCTTTTACATGTAAGATATTTTGTTATTTATTCATTTTTATTAGAAAATAATACGGAACGCTATGGTATTGATAGAGATAGATTTTGGTTTATAAATTTAAATATGTTTTCCATTATTTTTAATCTAATTTTTTTCAATAAGTTTCTTATTATTTAAGGGCTCGTTTTTCAATTAAAAAGATAAAATGTGGCATTATGTTGTTTTCATCACATGATTTGAAAGTTTAAATATTTTCCTAAACATATGTGATAATATGTTTATTTTCATAGAAGTGAGCTGCGGGGTTCATTTCTAGCATAGAGATCTAGTTACTTAGTGTTGTCATTTTCTTATTTCTAATGTAGATATCTAGTTAAGTCTAGGGGTGTCATTTTCTCATATAGAGTGTAAAGAACTAATTACTTAGGGCTGTCATTTATCATCTTCACTATAGAGATCTAGTTAAATTTTAAGTTGTCATTTTCTTATCTCCAATATGAAGATCTAATTAAATTTAATGTTCATTTTCTTATCTTTTATATTAAGATCTAGTTAATGTTCTCGTTTTCCAATATTTTGATATGATACTTTGTCTCATATAATAATAATAATATATTTTTTAAAGAAAATAATACATATTATTTGGTTATTTCTCTAATTTTCATGTCAAAATTATAAATTAACATATATCCATTAATTATTTATGTCATTACTTCTCATTTTTATGGTATAATTATGGTCCCAAGGTTAGTTTAGTTGGGGGTGCCACTCTTGTCATGACATTGCCAATAATGTTGTTATTAAGGGGCTCACGAGAAGGGGCCTTGCCCTATCGACTCCAGTTTTGGGAGCTTAATTTATCTTTTTTAAAGAAACATAAATTTATTCTTCTACTAGTTATTTTAATGTTTTTGGATGATATATATATATATATATTGATTTATATTTTTTACTATTATATTTAATATATAAATATTAATTAAAAAATAAATAAATATCAGTGAGATGTAGAATAGTCGATGGCGGTGATGGTTAAGATATCCTTAAGCAGAAAGGTTGCAGGTTTGCGGATACTAAAACCCAACCATGACCTAGTCAGGGTGTACTACCACATAATTTTTTTTAATTATATATTAAATTTAGAATGACAATAAATTATGTTATAAGTAATTATGAAAATTGATTGGATTGTGACATTAAGATAAAATCTTTGAGATAAGGTTATATCTAATAATGAAAATGATTGAATTGTAATATGTTTTGGAATTTAAATAAATCTAATATATGGGTAATGAAAATTGATTGAATTGTAATGTGTTTTGGAATTTAAATAAATCTATTTTATAAACATATTTAGTAATAAAAATTGATTGAATTATGTTCTTTCATTTGTATATGGAGGGATATTAATTTATTTGTAAATGTTATATCATTATATGTATTGGCAATTTTTTTTATATGATATTAGAGTTATATTGAAGTAATTGTTTTGGTAGTAAGTTGGTGTAAAAAAGTTGTGTACAACACATTTTTAATTAATTGTTTTGGTAGTGAGTTGAGCTAATGTAGGAAAGGGTGTGTGCAACAAATTATGAATATTTGTATATAAAGTTTCAAAATATCTTAAATGAGTCCATGCAAATCTTTTTATGAAAGATATTTTCACGAAAGATTACAATTATATTGAAGTAATTGTTTTAACAATGAGACTATGTAGGAAACGTTGTGTGGAATCAATTATGAAAGTTCAAATAAAGGTAATTCATAAGGAAAGAAAAATTATAAGAAAGCCATTAAAAGTTATAGATATGGATGTGATACATTAGAGAAAATACAATTGCATAAATAATAATTTAAATTAGTATTTGTCATAGAAAATTGTGAAAAAACAAATCAAATAATAGAAAAGATATGTAAATACAACTTACATAGACACAACACTATTTCCTTCAATCTCTGAGTCATAAATGACAACTTAACCTCTAAGCAATGATAATTAAAATGATTTAATTATATAAGTTATATAATTGGTGATATATTCTATATCATGGAATCCTTGTTGTTCAAGTTTGATTTTCTAAGAAAACCTACTTATAAAGTAAGACAAGATAGATAGATTTAATTAGAAAATTTACTTGTAAAGTAAGATAAAATAGATTAATTTAATTAGAAAATTTATATGTAAAGTTAGAAAGATAGATTTTATTAAAAAAATTGCATATTATGAGAGATGGATCTAGTCTTTTACAAGATATATGACATGCAAGTCATACTAATAAAATAAAATAGAAAAAAACTCAATCTCCAAAGTACCATGTTGGAAAAAAAGAAAGAAAAGAAAATAATAATATTAACAACCATAATAACAATAGTTAGTGTATATTCATAGTTGAGCAAGAAACATACATTCATCTAATTTTTAAAAAATCAATAAATTTAAGTTTAAATGTTTAGATTCAATTTAAATTTGATTTTTTAATATCAATAAGTATTATCATATATTTATCTATTTTTTAAAAAATCAATAAATTTGAGTTTAAGTGTTTGAACATATATTCATCTATTTTTAAAAAAATCAATAATTTGAGTTTAAATGTTTGAATTTTTGTTATAAATAAATTTAAGATTAACATATATTTATGTTAATATGATAAATTTTGTATGTAAACAAGTAATGGAAGGGTGAAAATATATATGCAAAAATTTAAATTCAATTTATTTTTTTCAAACTATTTTACTTTAAAACTTAATATAATTAATTTTTAAATCATATTATTTAATCAAATCTTGGAATTACTTTCTAAAAAAATATGGTTTCTTTATTTACATTTCTTAAAGCAAAATCCAACACTTTGAAGTAAGAATCATAATCTCTATTTAATGTCACTCCTTTATTAACAATTCACTTTCTTGACGAATTTCCACTCCATTTGCCTGTGGTTCTTCTATCTCGTTATAAGAAAATAGTAAAATGTATTATACTTAAAGTTTCTTTTCTTTTTTTATTTTTTTTACAAAAACCAGTAATTGGCTTTTATATAAAATTTGAAACAAAGTTTACAAAATAGATGCAATTGAGCTGCTCTCCTGATAAGAGGAAGAGCCAAGCCTGCAAGTTTGGATTCAGCCTGTTCATGAAATGATCCTATTCTATGAGGCTTGAAGCTCCTTACAAATTGACCTAGTAGAAAAATAAAAATAAAAGTGCAAAACATTGTATATTCTGATACAGAAACATCAGAGTCCAAAGAAAATTGTAAAAATAAAGCATTGTATACTCTGATACTCCTCGAAGAAAATTGTAAAAATAAAATAAATAATAAAAAGACTAACAATTACTCATTTCAAGAAACAAAAAATTCCTTTACTTATAAGAAAATAAGAAAATGTTTTATGGACAATAACTAGTTCATCATAGCTATTATTGTTTAATAAAGGAAACCTGCGTAAGAATAATTTGTTCAGCTAATGTTTACAATGTTTTCAAAACCATCTATACAAATGTTTAAAATGGATAAAAACATTTTATTTGAATGAAAAAATGTTCAAAATGAATAAAAACATTTAATTTAAATGAAAATTCTATATATTTTCAAAGCAATCATCCACCTAAAACCAAACAAACATTAAAACATAAAAATACATGTATTGTGAATAAACAAGAAGTTTTAAAAACCAAAACACATATATGTTAAATATACAAAATCCCCATTACGATCTATTTAAATTAAAATATTAGCTATACCAATACATGTAAAATGTATTCTTTCAACCCAATAATAAAAAAAAGACTAAAACTTCCCAGTTTTTAGCCTTCCCCTATTTGCCATCACAAGAATTTGATGTAGTAGTATTTATTAAAAACACAATTTTGAAGAATTTGATGTAGTAGTATTTATTAAAAACATAATTTTGAATTGATAAAATGATTATTTTTACGAAATGGATTCAACATCATCTATAATTATAGGATTTGAGGAATCCCACATTAATGATTTGGGTACAATGAAATTTTTTGAATGATGACAATAGAGTAGACATCTCGTTTTAATGATTCTAAATGAATAATAATAGTATGCTTTTTTTAGCTGGAATAAACAACTAGAATAGTAAATGTAATGTCATTATCCAATATATTTAATTTATCTATCTAAAATAATTTATATCAAATTTAAAACAAAATTATTTATTTCTCCTCATTATTTCAAATTGAAAAAAATTAACATATTTAAACTACTCAAAAAATAAATGCCTTTTTACTATTAATTATGTTTCACTTTAACTTTGTTAAATATAATCATATATATAAAATTCCCATCAAAATTTAATAAAACTTATTATTTATATTAAAATAGATAAAAATAATTTTTTTTTTATTAAATATAAATAAAAAGAATGATTGTAATTTGAGTGGTTGAGAGGAATTATCCCTGTTACACTATTTTTACGAAATCCCATAAATTTGTGGAGCTTCTATATTCTTAATAAAGTTTAAATTATAGGTTTCAAACCAAGTTACTCTATAATTGTATGAAGTTTATAGGGGGTTACACGGTTGCTTTTTGTAGAGTTGTTAAGCACGAAGATCATCTTAGAATAGAGAGGAGATATGAGAGGATAAAGGGGCAAAAAGAAAAGGCAAGATGCCCATAAGCTCTAATTTCAAATTTCATAAGCTCTAATTTCAAATTTCATGTTGGTATTAGATTGAGATTAGGGTTTTTAAAGGTGGTCAATAAAGTTTGGTTGTAGTCTAAATGTATTGATATTTTCAATCTTTTTTGAGGGAATAAGTTTTCACTCGAAGCGCAACCAAGACTTCATAAATTTAGAGGAAAATATCAGAGGGTGGATGCAACTCATTACTTATTGTTTTCTTAATATTGATCCAAACATTTTTTGTATGCAGAAATAAAAACATGTAATACATATGGAATATAAACTATCATAAGTATATTAATTAGAGATTTTGCGAGATCCATAAACATATAATAACACAAATGAATCATAGTCAATATTCAGACACATTACACATAAATTTTAAAAGGGGGCCTCAAACATTCTTCTTTTATTGATATTCTCCAAGTACAATATGTGTCCATAACATCATAGCACATGAAATTCAAACATATTTCATATAAGATGGGATCAATTAAAAATAAAGACTCAACTTAGCAATTAAAAGCTCTTGGTCCTTATTACATCAACCCCTTTTCCTCGACCTCAATGGGTTCTTATACAAAACTAGTTGTTAAATTTGACTGTGTCAGGACAGTTACAAAAGGGGTAAGGATGAATAAGTTGATCCATTACCTAGTTCAACATATTGATTATGTTCCATACCCTTAGTCATTGGTGGCTAACTTGCATAATTTTTCTTCATGCCTTTGTCACGTATTTGGCATTGATCCTTATGATGTACTACTAATCTTCTTTGTTTTTCCACTCTTTTGCAACATCTATCAAAAAATGAAAGGGGAAACAAGCCTCAATCACAACCATTGACTCACCCTCAAGCCAACTCTTTTGCTCTGCCTATCCTTCAAAAGAAGGGGCCAACTCATGGATGACATGTAGAACCTAGTTGTGAAAATATGAGAAACGTTCCAACTATGAGTTCCATTTGCTCAAAATAAAGGAGGCATGGAAACATTGATGCTTGTTCCTTGTTGTTTGGCTCCAAAGGCTATGTCTTCTCAAGGGAATGCCACTCTACATCTGCAAAAGAATCCAATTATTGGAGTGCACGATATGCAGATTGTGTTGTGGGTCAAAATCCTTAGAGTGCCTTTTTGTTCATGATTGTTGATTCATGTAGGGAATCCACCTATTCATCTGCAACTTGAATCTTTTCATATTTTGTCTATTGCTTAAGAGGATTAGTGAGAGTCTATGTGTTTGCATTCCTTTGCTTGATCCTCTCATGCAATCCCCCCCCAAGATCATTTATTCTCTCTCATAATCCCATCCAATCTTGCCCAGTGTTGAATATTTTTTCTCTCTTTATTATGGCTTTGTTCAATTTCCCATTGTTAGTATTAATCTCCACTACCATAGGTTGCAATCAATCCACAAGGTTTTCTTTCTATTGGATCCCTTGGGACTATGTAGCTTGCAATTGGGATTATTGCTCCCTAGCTTTCAGACATAGTTACCACAATGAGGCACATACTATCTCTATGCATTCCTCTAGTCATTCAATAGGAATATTCTTCGACAATTGTGGATATCCTAATTTAACTATGGCCAAAAACCCTCAAAATTTATTGGAATAGCTTCAATTGCATTCTTTCCTATTGTTGGGTCTATCTCTCCCTCTCCCTCTTGTTGGTAACCTCTATAAGCTTGATCTATAATTGTTGTTGTAAAATATGTAAGACTTGATGGCAATGCTCAACCTAGGATATTTGTTGTTGTACCTCATATGTAGTTATCTTCATCATCCCCAACAAGTTGGAAGTGGTCCCCTATTGTAATTTCACAGGTTGAATTGCCTAACATGCTGGTGAAAAATAGGCAAGTGGATAACCACTAGTAATTGATGGATATGAATGGACCAATGTTTGGTCCTATGCGCTTGCTTGTGGTATTGTTGATTTATGTAGTCATATGACTAAGAAGTTGTCCAATGGTAAAAATGGAAGGGGAAGGGCTACTTGGAATATTCTCATATGTCTCTTCACCTTCAACCTCCTTTAGAACCTCATCCCGTTGGACAACCATAGCCCCCCCACACTTGCTAGGCATAAGGGGAATATGTAGTGACTCATCACCACTTCCTTCAACTCTTGTAAATCTTCTAGGTTTCTCTACAATCGGTTCCGCTATGTTGGGTCCAAATTATGTGACTTCCGTAACATCAAATCCTACAAAATTAGCCTTGGTATGTTGAGACTAACTGCCTACATTATAAGGGACCACCCTTGTAGTTTTGTTCTTGACTGGAACATATAAAACATCTAGAATAAATCTAGGTGGGTCATCTACAATATTTAATAATGGGGACCCGGGCCTTGAGTTTGTCATATAATTGTCAGGATTTGAGGGCCTCTTCAATTGATCCCAAGTATTTCTTGGCTCCAAAATCTGCAAGTTCATGAAGAAGGGGAATAGTAATCTCTGGAGGCAAGGATGTATCAACAAGGGAAACAACTAGCTTGACCTCCAACTCTAGTTGGTGAGACTTGTCTAATATTGCATTGGATGTTTAGTAAGTGGCTTGACAACTATTAGTTTTTTGGGGGTACCTTCGTGTAAGAAATCAATGACCTTGGCCCTGGTAATCTTTAAGTTCCTTCCCTAAGTACTGGGATGTATCAAATATAAATTTCATCAATATGGATAGAATGCCAATGGATTTAATGATGGGCAGTTTCGATCTCGGATTATGACTCATAAGTTGAATGAACCACTATGATGGCTATAGTCTTGGATTTCTTCACACCCATTCATTAGCAAAATTCCTAGTTGAAGGTTGCCTCAGTCAAGTACAGGGAAAGCCTAAGGCAATACATTTTGTTAGGTTAGACTGTTGTGGTTAGAGAAGCATGTTGCTTCAATTCATTCCAAACCAAAATTTTCCCACACGTGCATTAAATAGTGCTTGTGGGATTCACAAAATTGGAGTAGTGATTGTAATAAACTGATCACACAACTTAGCAAAATTGGTCTCGTTAAAGGTTGTCTTTTGCAAATCCTTCCAACTTTTCCTTGGGTCAAATTAGAGAGTAAGGTGTTGGATAATGTTACCGAGCCTAAGGTGTCTTCTATTTTCACATACTGAATGCAACTAATAGAGAATAGGTGGACAATTAGTGATCATCGACATAGGCTTGTAGAATCTTGTCCATTAAGAATCTGCACAAATGAAGCTTTATGCATTCTGCTACTACTAAGGCATCTAGGGTACACTCACCTATGGTATACTTGTGGGTGAGGTGACTTGCAATTAGTTGGAAAGAAAATAAAACTTGAGGTTATTGATCAATGTGATAATATTTCCATGACCCCCTCTCTTAATCCCATACCAATTGTACAAACTAGGCTCATCTTCGCAATGATCATGCTTGCATGTAACTTGAAATGCTTGGAAATCATATGAAATACTGTTACACCAAAATCTCGTCATCTTGAGTTATGTGTCCTCTATTTTCCCTAATTACTAAATCACTTGGGCCAAATGATTGAAAGGAGAGTTGTTGTTTCTCTTTCTACCTTTTGTTGTCACCCCAACACGCCCTGCTCATTGACAAGATGCGTCAGACCCTTGGTGACGCGCTTTGCACATTGGCAGAGCGCGTCAGTGACACTGGTTTCCTTTGTACAAGGTGCGTCACCCCTCAAAGACACGAGTTGCTTGTGTGCAAGGTGCGTCACTGTTGGTTTAAAAGGAGAAAGAGAAGCTTTGAGGGGATTCTAGAACCCTTGGTTATGTGGAAGCTTATCTCTATGGACTAGGAAAGGTGGCACTCGATCCCCTTACCTAGTGGGATGATCCCTTGATATTCTCCCACAAATCCTCAACCTCTCCTATCTCTTTAGGCCTATAAATACAAACCCCTTCTCCATGGTTAAGGGAGAGAAAGATAGAGAACTTAAATGCTAGTGAAATTTTGCTAGAATTGTTTCCCTTTCATCCACTAGGAGGCAAAAGCTTGGATCTTTGAGGCTAGGATCATTTGGAAGCAGTTACGATGTCAAAGTTTCATTGTAACCTCGGCTCTATGTATTTCTTATAATTACATTAATGCAGATTCTTTCCATAAACATCTTGTTATTGTCGGACCTCTAGAATTGGCTTCTTTGACTGCTAGTTTAGATTAATCTATGTTTATATGCTATTAGTACTTGCTTGTTTCCACTTGTGGTATATTGTTTTGTAGCTGGAGATCCGTAGATCTGGAGATCAAGAGCTACATAAAGCAAGGAGATATTGTTGCATTCATAAGGTGAGTTATCTTCCGATACTCTTTGTAATTTGATAAATCTAGGAAAGTAATTTGTATTATGTACTACTTTTGTTCTAGATCCGAATCATTCGGACTAGGGAGATCAGTTAGTGTCCACTCGGATGAAAAAAATACCAAATAAGACATGCATGCCTTGGGGCATGAATTGGGTATGCCCAATCAAGCCACAATGAATGCCCTTGAGATTGGATAATAAAAAACTTTGCGCACCCCATTTATCCCATGGTGCAAAAAACTGGTAGGTCACACAACACTACTAGAGTATATCTGTGTAAGTGTTCAAATGTTGACTTATAGACACTTTCAATTTTACTGGGTTCGAATGAAATATGGTCTAAGTATACCTCTAGCTTCATGTCTAGAAATTGACCAACATTCATAAAATCATTGTCAACCAGACACATTTGTTTGACCTTCCCGTGCCAATCATGCAAAAATACAATTCACAGGTCACAAAATTCTACTGGGAAAAAGCTTCCTTTGGTCATGTAGCCACGAACTTGCTTCCAGATACCTTTTCCATCACTACAACTCTTCCCTAATTAATGAACCAAACATGAGTTCAATCACCGTTGGGGATACAGACATTGCATGACAACTCTTTTCTCACTTAAGGTTCCGATGCAATTGATAACTAAACACATTCAAAGAAAAGTGAGAAATAAAATGAAGCCGGGGAACTATATTAACTCCTGCAATGGGGTTTAGCCAAGCATGTGAAAGATACCACACAAATGAGTGTATAAATTTGGGCACCTGACACTAAAATTTGAGTTGAATAGGTGGTTGGATATGTATAATCATCCCATAAAGGCTTTCACCAGCATGTACCCTTGACTTACAAGAACACTCATCGAATTTTAAAATTGTGTTGAAACATAAGACTCTAACTAGATAGACCATACATGCAAAAAAAACCATATTGTTCAAAACATCAAACCTCGAGACATCAATAACACTTGACCTAGACTGACACCAACCTTCATAATAACTTGACTTGTATTTTATTGATTGCAAAAGGTCAATTGCTGCACAAGTGAGGACTTTTAGGACATAATATGTATGGGTTCCCTTGACCATTATATCTTTGTAGTGCTGGACTAAAAAATAGACAAAAAAAACTCATAGCCACATTGATATCAGATGTTGGTGTTCTTGACATGCTAATATTTATACAACCAAATAGACTAAACTTTCGAAGGACATACAAAAGAGACTTAAGCCAAAAACCAAAACAAGGAAACCTAACCTACCCTATTCCTTGCGACAAGAGTGCATTAGAGTATATTTAGTGGGATAATACACTGGGTTTCAAGCAATTGCCATTCACCTATCCAGGTTTATGAACACCATCCAATTGACCTAATCCAACTATACTGGAATCATGTATTTCCTCAATTAAAAATGGTCCCAACCAATGCATTTGTAACTTATTGGATTTTTCAAATGCTTAATTTCAATAGAAGAACAAGATCTCCTTTAGCAAAGTTTTTTGTTTGATTGTGGTGGTCATGCCATGATTTTTGTTTGCTTTATCCATAGATTGATAAAAAGTGACTAAAAACTTAGGTTCCTCTAACTACAATCTCTGCTAAGCATCCCACAATTAATTCCTCATTGATCATATAAGTGGCATTGGAAATGTAGATACTAGACACCATGAACTTAGTAGGAACAATAACCTCTTGAGCATACACTAACTGAAACAATGTATGTTTGTGCAATCTTTTAGTAGTGGTCCTATGTGTCCATTAAATTGTGGGGACCTTTCCATCCCAATCATCTCGATTTGCAAAACATACCTTGGTGAGGCCTATCTCCAAAATCTTATTAAAGGCCTCAATTGTTCCATTTGCATGAGGGTGATATGAATTGCTTTTATGGTATTGAATGAAGAATTATCTAGTCAAGGTAGCAATAGTATTGCTCATAAAACACACCTTGGTCATTGGTTAGGATTCTTGGACACCCAAACCTTGTGATGATGTTCTTAAAGATGAATCTTGTCCGGGTATTTGTGGAAAATTATTTTATTGGTTCAACTTCATCCCATCGGGTAAAGTAGTTAGTTGCGGGTAACGATATATACAACCTTAAAGTGTCAAGCAAGAGGATTGATATGTCCAACGAAATCCACAACCCAATTCTTAAAGGGTTGTAGGGTGCAGACTAGGTGTAGAGGTAGTTCATATTTTTTGGAGGGCTTCTCATTCACTGGCAAACATTATAGGCGCTAGCATATTCAGTGGAGTATATGGAAACTATTGGCCACCAAAATCTATCTTGTGTCACGACCCCATCGAGAAATCCGACTAAAGGAGGGGATATTTACAGATTACAAGTTTCTAAATTTCGCCCCATGGCCACAATATGAATTTAAAAATAATAAATGTATGTGTAGTTTCAAAATAAAATAAAAACAAAACATAATTAAAATTCTATTCACACATACATCATGCATAAACAAACATATTCATTACATGAAAAAAATCAAATCACTCCACATTCAAATACAAAGAGAATACTTATCTTTAAATAAGAAGATCCAAGCAACTGACTGTGTAAGAGTGATTTTCCACACAACTATAGGTATCAGTTGCAAATACCACCCCTAATCAAAATAAAAACAAAAACAAAACATAATTAAAATTCTATTCACACATACATCATGCATAAACAAACATATTCATTACATGAAAAAAATCAAAGCAAAAACAAAAGAAGATCCAAGCAACTGAATGTATGTGTAGTTTCAAAATAAAATAAAAACAAAACATAATTAAAATTCTATTCACACATACATCATGCATAAACAAACATATTCATTACATGAAAAAAATCAAATCACTCCACATTCAAATACAAAGAGAATACTTATCTTTAAATAAGAATATCCAAGCAACTGACTGTGTAAGAGTGATTTTCCACACAACTATAGGTATCAGTTGCAAATACCACCCCTAAGCCAGGCTACGAGGGCACCAGGGTGAAGGAAACACTTACAATCTTCTCTCTCTCATCCCACAACCCATTTTATCTCATACTTAGCCAAACTGCTCACCTCCGATCATTTATAGTGATCTCACTATAACACCCTGTTTTTGACCCCAATATGTAAATATGTAATTATGTACATTTTCGCTTTTTAATATAAAATCCATGACTACTGCAGACTAAAGGATGAAGAAGAGATGGGGGGATATAAATCCACAAGAGGGAGAATGAGAAGAGGGTTAAAAGGGAGATGACCCTAGTGATTTGTATGTTAAGTCATTTTCCTTAATATTCATTTTATCCTAAGTTTTATTAATCACTCTTTATAAAAGTGCATTAGCCATAATCTTGGGTTAATTATCCTAAGCTTGGGATTAGAGAGAAAAAAGTGTTAAACCCCATGTATGCCATTTGTTAGTTCCCATCATCCATGCATGCCATTTGGCTAGCTCTCAACATGCATATAAATTATTGAGAAATAGTCACTCATGATCATTTTGCTATCATTTAGACATCACTATTTTTCCTGCCATCACTTAACTGTCATCCATACCTTATCCCAGAGACATAACCCTTACTGTAGAGTTGACCCATACCGAGAACGAATGAGTTCCTTGGATTCCATGCACAGAGAGTCCTTGGTCGGCATGTGCTGTATCCATGGAAGGGAATTGCAGTAACAAATCCAAGATATTGTTAACTTAGAGACGAGACCCTGAGGGATTGTTAACTCATAGAAGGGATCTTGATTCCTTGGGTTGTGCAGGCTGATGGGGGAGGAGTGCTAGCGGTTTGGGATAGTTGTAGCGGGAGAAATCGATACCTTATTGTGATTTAATAGTCCTAGCTAGGGGGTGGCCTATCAAAGAAAGATATGGCCTGACAAATCCTACAGCTAAGAGGAACATCCTTGGTTTTAAGTCAGTTGGTTATATTTGTTAGATAAGTCTCCATCTGAGTATAAATGATTGATATTTATTTATGTTATGTTTAATTATTGTTTTCATATGATTTAAATGCACAAAATTAATGGCATATAGTGAATGCATTCATGTAGCAAATATTTGTAACATTCCCATGTATGTTTATATTAAAGCTAGGTGACTATTTACATATATAATTCCATTGTAAATTTTAATTGAAGTAGTAGAAAAATTAAATGAGTATTAGAGGGGATTCAAGTTAGTAGTTTGAGTATCTCATGGCCCCAAAGGCACTGTGAGGTCACCTGGTACGTGACACTCACTGATCCATCCCAAACATGGAACTCTTCTCTACTTCCCCACACAACACAAGGCATTTCCCTTCATTGTTCTGCAGTTCCCTCAGGAAATAAAATCCTTACAGTGCATACCACTGTGTGCAGAAAGAGTCCAACATGTTGTATTCTATTGGAAAGCCTCCTGTAACATTAATTCATGGATTTTCAAGCATTTAGGAGCAACAAAACCCAATGGGTAAAGGTTACAATCTTTCCTAACTTCTATGCTCAACAACAACCATCTCTTTTCTCTCAAATCTATAATTTTCCTTCACAATTTTGAATGTTTGGTTATGTGTCAGTCTAGTAATGATAATGGCAATGAGAGTATATCCTGAGAAAACCCCATGTAGTGTAAAAATTTGCATGAGAATGGGTGGTAGACTCCAACGGAGATGAGAGGATGGTGAAAAACCAATTGACATAACGCTGACCATAGAAGAAAGGACTCTACAATTTCCATAGAAGCATATCCTTCCCATGCTTCCATAATAACATGAGAAGACTTTCCCCACCAACCTCACACATGCATTCAATGATTGGATTTAATAGTCAAAAGGAAGTAATTGACTCATTTAGGGCACAAGGAAATAAAAGGATGCGTTCTAATGTTGACACTTGGAAATAGAGGATTTAATCTCCCATAGTCCCCCTTTCGTCTTCCCCTCTAGTGGAATCATGGCCCCTCTAGTGCTCTTTACACAACCATGTTGGACCATTTTATTATTTTCCAACATAATATTTACATAGCCTTCGAGTTAGCATGACTATTCAATCACGTGATCCTATAGAGATATTTACATTATACATGCCTATCCATTCACTAGTCAAGCCTTGGCCTTGAGCTCTACACTATGAATCCATACTAGCATTGATCCAAATGGATATCGGTGGCCACCCACCTATTCCACTGGATCAAAACAGTTTCCCATTTTGCCAATTTTCTAGTAATTGTCTACAGTTTTTCGAGTCCCAAACTCCCAGGGCCGTTTTGAGGCCCTAAACGATGTTTTTGGGAAATCTTGGTCCGATGGAGCCCATGTATTTTATGGTCCTCGGCGTAGTCCTCAGATAGATCTTTCCAACGGGATACCGAGCACCCCAAACGAAGATCGTATGCAAAAGTTATGACCCCGGGAAATTGACTGTTCAACTAACCACCTTAGGGCCGCAAACTTTATGAAAGTTCATCTTCTAGGGTTAGGGTTTTGGATGTTTGGGATTCTTTCCCTCATGCTTATGATAAATAGGCCCTTTTGGCCTCTCTTTGTATTCATCTTAGCACGAATGAGCACATCGGTCACATCTCTCCTTAGAGATAGCTACTACCATTCTAGCTATTGTATTTATAGTCTGTTCTATTTCCGATATTTAATAGAATATGTGTTTATTGTATCGCTGTGTTTCTTGCCATATATCTATGTATGTGAATACATATCTCTGTATATGATTCTGTATATGCTATCTTTTGTTTCATTCCCACACAAATCCGGATCAAGCATATTTACATCAGTTACATCATTTTTATTTAATACTTCCAAGTCAAAACTGGGGGTATTACAATCCCCTCCCCCTTGGAATAACATCATCCTTGGTATTTTCTCAAAATTAGAAAAAAAATGGATATGCCTCACTGATGTCATCCTCCAGATCGCATGTAGCCTCATCGAGACCAAAGTGCTTCCATTGCACCTTTACCCGTCAGCTAGCTTGATTCCAGAGCAATGCTAACTTCTTGTCGAGTATGCATAGTGGCTATGTTTGAAACTCTCCCTTGGGTTCCACCTATATTACATCCCTATCAATCACATGGTTAGGATCATGTACATATTTCTTAAGAAAAGAAACATGAAAAACATTGTGATCTCTAGTGTTAGCAGGAAATGAAATTATATATGCAACTGGACCTATCCTCTCAAGCACTTCAAATGGACCACAATATCTCAGTGATATCTTGGAACAAATTCTCATCTTCAAGGAACTCTTCCTTAGCCTCAATCATAGGTGAACATGATCTCCAACATTGAATTCCCTATCACTCGATTCTTATCTACATATATTTTCTGTCTATCTTGGTTTTCCTTTAAATTTTGGTTGATATTTGCAAATTCTTGTGCCATTTCCTTAAGCATTTCTAGCCCAAGCATAATTTTTTTCATTGGATTATACCAACTCATTGATGTCCTACACCGTCTGCCATAGAAAGCTTCAAATGTACTCATTCCCAATGATGCTTGTTTCCCATTGTTATATGCAAAATATACCGAGTGTAGATAATCTTCCCACTTGGATGGTCTGTCCATCGCATACATACAAGGCATGTCTTCAATCACCTGATTTAATCTTTCTATTTTCCCATTTTTTGTGTGGATGGTAGCCAGTACTAAAGTTTAGACGTGTGTACCTAGACCTACAAAAAGTCTTTTCTAAAAGTTAGAGGTAAATTTTGTATCATGGTGAGATACAATTTCTTTGGGTAATCCATGCAATTTGAATATTTCTTTCATGAATATTCTTGCTATATCATCAACCTTGTAAGTAAATTTAACATGAATAAAATCTGTTGCCTTAGACAATTTATCCACTACACACTACAAGGAGAACACCCTCTAGTGGAGGTTATAGTGAAAGCCCCTAAAAAAAGGGCCCAAATATCTGTTTATAGTGGAGGTCTCTAGCGGAGGCGAGCGGGCAGAGGTTTTAGCGGATGTTTTTTATCGATTCTTTTGTAAACGTAAAAGGCACCAGCGCAGTTAAAGTGTGGACGCACCGGTGCAAAGAAAAAAAAAACGTATTGGTCACGAAAATCCCAATTTGATACGGGAAAATGTTGTTATATTAAAAAAATATCAACGCCAATGTGTTCACCACAAGGAACACACCCATATGTATATAAATTGAACGCACAATAGGTGGCCTAAAAACCCATAGGACAAGAATAATATATTTAAAAAAACAAAATAACATAAATGGTGCACTGGATATTTATATACGCACCGAACTCAACAGTGGTCACAAAAATACCATTTCGATACGAGAAAAAATGTTGTTATATTAAACAAATAGCAATTTAGTTGCAATCACCACATGGAACACACCAGTGCATACGGAAATTTCACGCACCGTACCTAGCCCAAAAATCCATAGGCTAAGAATAATAAATTTTTAAAAAACAAAAGAACATAATTGGTGTGCTAGACACTTATGTACGCATTAGTGCGTTATGTGTATTGAAGCACCGAATCGAGTAAATTAAAAAAAAAAACGGTAAACAATTTTTATATTTTCTAGAACATAACTGTGCATTTTTATTGTTATGAAGCACCAATGCGCCATATTAAAGAACGGCCTGGTGCGTCCTGGTATCGGGCACACCATAGAAGGGTTAAATAAAAAAATGCCGACCAAACTATTCATTTTTACCATTCTATAGTGCTATTCATCTCTCAAGCAATGGTGCCACCTTTGCATCCCTAAAGCACCCTGACATCAGTGCTCCTCTTACCTGCATTTCTCCTGTCCATTTCCCGATACATGTTTTATGAATTTTACTAAACGATGGAAAAAATTTATTTTTTGGACTATGTGGCAACCATGCCTCCCCAACTAGCTATTAAATGTACATGATCAAGAGACATTCTCCAAACCAACCAAGATTGGTCCTCTCGTATAGAGGTGAACACTTTGATTGCCTTCCGTGTAAAGTTTATTCTTCTTGTATAGAGGTAATTGATCAAAGTAATGACGTTGTAAAGTCTTGTTGGACAAGGTTCCAGACTTGTGTGTCAAGTCATGATTCTCATGTGAACCTTCCGTATAAAGGTATCCATGGGATGGACCTCCCGTATAGAGGTGTACCTTCTGTATAAAGGTCATGCTTTACTTGTTAAAAGCATTTAATGTTGTGTGATGTATTATTAACCACGATCACCAAATTTCTATTAAGTCTCCTTTAGAGATTGATCACCTCTAAAGTGGATTACTTTAGCATATGATCATTTGGTCCGGAATAATATACTATGATCACAACATCCGATAATTCTTCTTAATATAATGTAATGTGATGGATAATTAAATTTAGCACATATTGACCATGCAGTAAAAGATAAAGAGATACAGATAAATGCAGAGAGAAAAAGATAATTCAAATTGATAAGGAGATGACTAAGTGAACTCGAATTGTCAAGCTTCATCTAAAGCCACAATGTATTCCTCAGTTAACTAAAGGAATCACAGTGGTCACTACAAGTAAATCAGTCAACATGATTTAAGTTAATAATAGTTAACTAACTGTTAAATAAGAAGGACTAGTTAACTAAAGTGTTTTCACTTTAGTTAAACTAAAAGATGACATTTCAGTAAATAAAGGAGAACTTGAATTGATCACTGTAGGGATGTTATCAAGAAAGAATCAGTTAAAGAGAGTTAAGTAAGTCAAAACAAAGAATATATAGTTAACTAAGTGTTATTGCATGAAGACACTTATGTTAAACTAAAAGATGACACTTGAGTTGTGACACTTGCATGACGACACTTAAGTTAGCCACCTAACTAAGTGGGCAAGCTTTCAGTTAAGAGGCGAGTTCATCCTAAGAGATAGTTCAGTGAGATAAAACACTACGTGAGAAGTGGGGCAAACTTCTCCATGCAAGATTGATACATCCACTACGAGGGCGAGTTCATCCTGAAGTTAGAAGTGTTAACAATCAAATTAACACCCCTAGCCATGTGATAGAAGAAGCACATTTTTACTATGCGCTCACAACATGAAGACAGAAACACAAGTACATTCAGAGACAAGCTCTTTCTGATCTAATCACTTCTCCCATAAATGGAAGGATTAGGTGAAGAAAGTAAAGAACCTAAGGAGACCAAGTTCAATGATTGAAACGCTCATAAAAGGTCCAAAACTAAGCTACACCAATCAAAAAGTGAAGATGAATGCATTAAAGTGCATTAATTGTACTTAAAGTATACTAAGTTGTGTAAAAAATACTAAAAACTATTGGAAAGTGGGTTTTTGAGCAAAAATAATAAAAAAAGATGAAAATGGACAATCCCACATTGAAAAGAGAAACTTGAGGGATCATTTCCCAATGCTATATAAGAAAGGAATGGGAGGCATTGTAGAGTACACAAAGGAAGAGCAAAGGCATGCTGGAGAGATTCTGAAGGAGGAGGAAAAGCTCAAATTCTTTAAAAGCAAGGGTGAAGGAAGGAAAGCTCATGGCAATGGAGGAGGGATTCACACCAAGGTCCATGGTAAGGATTTATCTCTTCATTGTTTTAATATGAAATAATTCAAGTTTGTTCCATTTAAGAGTTTGAATTTTTCTTATCATGTATGAATTTAATTTTCAAATGGCTTTAGATCTTAATCAGTTTTTAATGAAAGAATATAATCTTTAGAAACTTGTGATAATCTCTTCATTTGCTGACATAGAAACTCACCATTTCTTAGTAAGATAGATTGATAGTTTGCAGACCTAACTCCCTACTTGCAAACTACTCCATCTATTATAAGATTGGCGACCATTCTGTTTGTGGAAATTTCTTGAAGTTTCTTGTTTTTTCTTCAATTTTTGTGGTGTTCTTTCTTCATATTTACCCCTTTGTGGCTTAAAGATCATTAAAAGAACTTAAGATCCAGCTTGAGAAGCTCAAGATCAACCTAAATACACCTTTCATTCATCAAAATATCTCAATTTACCTTCAGATCTAAGTTTCTTGACTGATGAGTTTTAGGAATTTTGAGTTTCTGGAGTTTCGAGCTGGTAGCTCTGCGTGCTTTCTTTAAACTCTGCTAAGATTTTAAACTTTGGAGATCTTAAATATTTTTCTATTGCATGTGTATCTTCAAGCTCTGCGTTGGTGTTTATTAAACTCTTAAATCCCAACATTAAAGGATCTTAATCTGCGTGTTAAAGTCTGCATATTAAAGATCTTAATATGCCTAGATCTTGAAGTCTACGTGTTAAACTATGCCCAAATCTGCGTGAAGCATTCAAGAGTTGTATGCTCTACCTGAATGCTAAATCCAAACATTAAAAGATCTTAATCTTTGAACCCCTGCGAAAATATTTAAAGGTCTGCGTTAACCATTTGAGACTCCTGAAGCTTTCGACCTCTTTGTTGATGCCCCCTGCCTGCTCTTTGCTTTCAAACCCTGTGTGAAACCTTTAACTCTCTGCGTATACAATGGTGAAGGAATCTTGGGGGAAGCGTTGAAATTTTCATTTTAAATTCTGCGTTTAATGTCTGCGTTGAAAGATATCCTCAGCTATTAAAGTTTTTTTTTAACATTGCCAAAGATCTCAGTTTGCATGAACATTACATTTGAGTTCACCTTCAATCTCCACGTGAGTCTTCCATCAGATCTCTGCGTCCATTAGATCAGCGTGAAATTTCTTTAACCATGCCACTCAGATTTCTTTAAATAAATCTTTAAACCTCAGCGTGTTCCCTTCAACCCTGCCACGATTTGCAATTGGAGGCGTTGACACTCTCCCATTACAACCCTGCGTGGATCTTGAAACATCAAACCTCCATGTCTGAAAACTGACTGCTGCTGAATGCGCAATTGATTTTTTTAGCTCTTAAATCTAAATGCACTTCTAGTGAATCAGAATGAATTTAATGGTGAATTTGATGCTGAATGTTGTTTTCATTTGACGATTGTCTTCTGTCTAGCAAATGCGTTGAACAAGAACCCGGTCTTCATGCTAGTCTGCCTTTGTCCCTTGCGTGAATAATTAATCTCTGCGTTTGGTTGTTGATAAATCTCAGAGTGAATCACCAGAAAGATCTCAAAGATCTTAAAGCTTTTGAAGCTCTACCATTAACGCTCGACATGCATGCAAACTCTGCATGTTAAAGTGTACTGTGGATTAAACTCTGCGTTGCATATTTCTTTGAATTGTATGGTGTATGGCTACAAGGCTGCTATTTTGTGGTGACCATGGGATTTGACCACCTAACCTCTCAATGACAAGCCACATGATTTCATAATCACACCTGCACGATGTCCCAAACCACACATAAGTTTTAGAATTCCAAGCACCCAATTGAGCATTAATCTCTGGTCTGCCTAAGGTCTGCCGGTGGAGGGCGAGTTAAGTTTGTCGATAGTGGGCGAGTTAGGTCTGCATGTGTTGCATTATCAAATTTTGCCAAGAAATCATTAAATTTTTTGATAACAAATTTTGCATTTTCAAATTTGATATTCTTAACTCATTAACTCATTAAATTTTGTCGATAGTGGGCGAGTTAGGTCTTCGAAATTCTTTAAAAAACTCATTTACAAAATCTTTTGCCAAAGTTTTGTATAGTTCAGATTCAAAAAAGAATTAAAACATTTAAACAATTTTTAATTTTTAATTTTGGATGAACTAAACAAAATTTTTGCATTCGAAATTTGTTTATAAATTCTTTTGAAAAAATAGAATTCAAAAGTTTTAAAAAAGAATTCATGCATTTTGCAAAATTTTGGCATAGTGGGGTTACTTTAAAAATTCTTTTTCAATATCAATTTTGTCCTTTTGAAAAAATAGAATTCAAAAGTTTTAAAAAGAATTAAAAAGGGTGGGAAAAGTTTTGTATAGTCAAATTACAATCTTTTCATTGGATTAAAAAGTTTGGAGTAGTTTTGCATGGTTAGAGTTCAGATTTTTATTTTTGGATTAAAAAATTCAAAAAACTTTGCAAAATGTTTTTTTTGCATAATTTGTGTTACAATCTTTTCATTTTGGTTTAAAAAGAATTAGTTAATTTTTCCTTTTGAAAAAGTTTTGCTTAAATTGGATTAAATCTGTTTTCATGAACCTTTAAAAGTAATCCAAGTTGCAATTTCTTTTTAAATTTGTCTTTAAATGTGTAATGGATCTTTTGCTTAAGACCCTATGCACATGCTTCTGGGAAATATTAAACCAAAAACCAATCAACACCATATTGAGAAGAACCTTCCACACATTTTGCATTTGGAAAACAAACCTTGAACGTCACATTGTGAGACAAATTGAAGACAATTTTTCCCTAAAAAATAGAAATAAACTTTCATCTAGTTACATTTTGTTTTGGAGTTGGAATTTTCTTCATAATTCACATGCACAATTAGAGAGAGTTGCACCTTTAAACTTTAGTTTTCTTGAGATATATTGTGTATGAGCCACCGTATTCTCTTCACTCGCACCTTATGGCGATCTTGTAAATGAGAAAGTGGATCTCACGTGTAACAGAGTAGATTTAATTTTTGCATACATTTTTTCGAGCCACCGTATCCTCTTCACTTGGGGCTTCGGGCGATCTTGTGAATGAGAAAGTGGATCTCAAGTGTAACAGTCTAGAATTTAATTCACAAACATTCCAAAGGGCTCTGCGTATCCTCTTCACTTGGGATTTCGGGCGATCTTGTGAATGAGAAATAGAGATCCCCCATGTAATAGAATTAGATTCATTTTTACTTGAGATATCTGTTTGGGTTACATTGGTCATCAACATCAATTATTATCCATATTTTTGAAAAACTGTGCATGAACATACGAAATCTACCAGAAACTTTGCATGTTTGAAAGAAACTCATGAACCTCTAACTCTTCCTTAATTTAGAATATTCATCGAATTGAAAGGTAGAGTAGTGAGCATTTTGCATTGTTTGGTTCATTTTCATATTTTCGAGTCAAAACACCACCAGTTTCACTTCCACTCCTGAAACTAAGGAAACTACCCTTAAAATTGGCGCTTAATCTAAAATTAACAAACTTTTGATTTTCATATCACCAACAAGTTTAGGTTAGTGCCCTGGATTAGGTTTGGAGAGTTAACACTCCTGGGCTGCAAAACTTTGAAACTAGCATTGATTAAAGAGAGAAATCCATTAGTAGCATGAAACGCCTATCGAAAAAGTGCTTCTGAAACATGCGTTAAGCACGAGGTCAATCTGGATAAGTAAAGAGTGGTTCCCCCCTCTTTCTTGTTTAGTGGGACATGAGCTCATCAATAAATTCTATGTGAAGTGACAAGTCCTCGAGGTGACATCACTTTTCTAAAATGCCTGGTTATGAGAGTTGTCCCTGACTTGCGACTGTTCCGCTCGACCGTGAATTGTGAAGTGGTAACTTTAGTGGCTTTTTCTAGGATATCACATAAGCTGCTGTAAGTGGAGAAATCTTGCAGTACCTGAGACAGACTTTGGAACTCTTACTCCTTGGGAAGGTGATTGGTTAGGAACCAATGCTTGCACCCCTGGCGATTAAATTTTATTGTAACTGTTTCTCACACCTTCGCTTCTAGCAATTGCATAAGGACATGAAATCCCTCAGTAGCTACTAGTTTCGGAAGGCCCTCCAATCCAGCTTTTCACTGAGCTTCGGTTCTTTGGAAAAGTAAGTTTGCTTGCTTGAAATCTCTAGGGAATTTTTACTACGTGGACACTTTTTATTTTTTGAGTCTAGATTGCCTTAGGATTGTTTGATTCAAACTATCATTTTAAACACATCCTTTTATCAACTTCTTAGAATTGGCTACTCTCCTGATCCACCAATCACGGTGGCAGCGAGGTGGTTCACCAGAAATTGAAGGCCCTACTACATTGCAGAGACAGATACAAAAACCACATCATAAGGACATGGAAACAGAATTGATTTTAAACTTAATTAATATTACTCGAGAAGAACAACATCAAACAAACCCTGAAAATTCATCGTCACATCACGAACTGAATACAAACATAGTTGATGATCTTACTCTAGTTGAAATTGAAACATTGAAAAATCATACAAATGCTCATGTAATTTCACCTTTGATGAGTCTTCCAGAACCAGTTGCACTTACTATTTGTGAGTCACTGGGTGATATCAAACCTCTTTTTGAAAGTTTGAATGACAGGCAAAATTCAACAAGTGACCCTATGGATTCATTAGGAGCACAAGGGACTACATCGTTGCAACATCAAACAGTTGCTGGAGGTAGCAATACTTCCAATTTGGCCTTTACATCAATCCCAACAGTCAGTATACTTGTTAGTAGCACAAGTTCAACCAGCACTTCAGTGCTAGTTGGTATAGTTTCGGGTTCGAATCCCAGAAGTACATCCACTTTGTCTGCAGGAATCCCTACTGAGGGGTGTACCTTACCAAACATTGGTTTTCCATATGATTCGGTTAATCAAGGTCAACACACACAAGGAGTAAACCATAATCCTATTGGTATGCCTAACACTTGTCCAAATTCTACTTCTGGGGGCAACCCTTCACCATGGAATGGTAATATTCTTGGCGGAAGCAATGAACGATGGAACATTTATGCCAATTGGGGTTCTGCTCCTCAGATTAGTGGAAATTCCCCTGTGGGTTATCCTCCGACTTATCCTAGCACAATGCCTAGCGAAAATCCACCTATCAACCCCATCCCACAATGGAGTGGGGAGGTTCCAGGAAGTAACCAATATTTTTGGGCACCACCTTCGCAAGGAGGAAATCAACCTTGGAACGCTTATCTAAACCAAGGAAACAATCAATGGTTTGGTTAGATTCCGGAAAGTAACCAATATTTTTGAGGCCTACCTCCGCAAGGGGGCAATCCATCCATCCATCCTGTTCCACCATGGAATGGACAACATTCAGGAAGTAACCAATCTTTTTGGATGCCATCTCCGCAAGGAGGAAATCAACCTTGGAACGCATATCCAAACCAAGGAAACAATCAATGGAGTGGTCAAGTTCCAACTATTAACATCTAATTGGGGCCCACCCCCTCAAGGAGGAAATCCACCCATGAATCCCAACCATCCATGGAGTGGTAATGTTCCACCAAGTAACCAATATCAATGGAACATACCCCTGCAAAGGGGCAATCCACCCATGAATCCCAACCATCTGGGGAGTGGTAATGTTCCACCAAATAACCAACCTTATTGGAACATACATCCGCAAGGGGGCAATCCATACATGAAACCTAGTTCACAATGAATTCGGCAACATCCAGGCAATAACCAATCCTTTGGGATGCAACCTCCGCAAGGAGGTAAACCCTCTTGGAATGATTTTCAATCCCAAGGACCATATCAATGGAGTGGCCAGGTTCTCGAAAGTAACCAATATTTTTTGGACCTAACCCTGCAAGGGGGCAATCCAACCATTAACCCCATTCCAAAATGGAGTGGTTAGGTTCTAGGAAGTCAATAATCTTTTTGGAACTAACCTGCGAGACCTGTGTTTGATCCAGCTAGGCTGCCACATGAAACTCATGTCAATGGTATGACAGATTCTGTCAACCATCTTGAAAATATTAACCCACATTCGGGACAAGTTTTTATTCAGAATTTGCAACCCACAGCTGGCCAGGAAATGCAACAACCTGCTAATCCTTCCAACACTTCTGACATCCTCATAGTCTCATCCATAGAACTGATAGGAAAGAATAAGAAGTATAAGAATAAAGAAAGTGCTAATCCTTCCCAGAATTTTGAAATCCTTATAGTCGATTCCAAATACCTTAGGGACAAGAAGAAAAAATACAAGAGTAAGAAAAATGCTAACTCTGGGAACAAAGATGCACCAACTATGCTTCAATGCAGTGGTAAACAAAAAACCACTATTTTTACACTGGTACCCCCTCCAAGGGGCAACCAGCCAACCCCCCTGCAAGGGGGCAATGATCCTAATGCCAATATGTGTGATCCTGAGAAGAACATTCAAACAAGACTTGATTCTTATGATGTCTCTCCTAGTACATCAGATCAATCAAAATCACAACCAAGTGGTTATCTCTACATTGAGAAACCAACCATAGAATTAGTACCATACCCCCCCAAAGGTGTTCTTCATAGAACAATGCATAATCCTAGCACGCAAGCTGCTTAGAACGGTAATGTTCTTGAGGACCTAGCTCAAGTACCATGTGCCATCTCGGCCTTGGAGGTATTGCAATATCATTCTGCGGAAAGAAAGGAACTATTGTCTAGCATTGGTGCTGTTGATCCATCCGATGAGACTTTGATCACATCAGACACAAACCATTCAACATGTAGGGTCCTTTTCGAAATTTCTTTTCATATTAAAGTAACGACTCATGGTAAGAACATCTGTCTAACCATAGTATATGAAAGGACCTCAGCTTGTGTAATGTCATTTAATTGTTGGCAAGCATTTGGATCACCCCTATTTGCCGTACAAGTTTCAAACCAAGTGTTAAGTCAGTACCTTGTTTTTCCAATTTTTGGTTTGATAGTATCCTGTTTTTTTCAAAATTTGGTTTGATTTGCACTTTATTTTAAAGTTATTCATTTTCTTTAACTTGATTTTTTCCTCCTTAGTAGTTTTGCCTTAGGATTTATATAAGATGTTGGGCTTGCTTTTGAGTTTTTTTATTTTAAAGCTTTATATTGGTTTTTGATAAGGGGTTTTAAAAGTTTATTATATCAAATAAGCAGCTCATAATCTTATTCTAAATGAGAATATGTACAAGTCAAATCCTGATAACCTCAAGATCCCATGTAAAATGATATAAGGTTGTTTAAAAGCCACAAATCAGTGTTGAAGTCTTTCTTGTAGCGCTGGAGCCGAAATTCAACAAGGAAGCGCTACAAGAATATCGAGATCACAGATTCTTCCTATTTTTCAGCAAAATTTTGGCACGCACGGGCTAGTGAATGATTAATTATGGGTTTCAGAGGATTCATGACGTGTTGATGTAATAGGCATCATGATTTCAAATGCTTGCACGTCGTGAGAAGGTCGGGTTCATCATCAACACAGATGGAGTTCAGTTTGACATCTATCCACACGATTTCAGGTAATGTGGCACGATGTTGTTATCTACAAGCTCATTTAAAGACAGAATATTTAATGAGATAACCATAGTCACTTGAAATAGTCGAACACCGTTGCCAATTGGACAAGTAAGAGGCGTGGAGGGCTTCACGAAAATTAGGGCTTCTTAATTCCAACGTTAACACCTAAATTGAAGAGGGGGTGACATCTATACAACAAAGCCGACTCATCTGGCACTGTGGGTCGTGATTCCAAACAACCATAAAGAAGCGATTTACAGGTATTCTTAAAAAACCCGTATAGCAGCAGATTTGGGGCTTTTTCGTTTCAGCTTACTCTGATCAAATTAATCAAAGGATAGGTAAAATTGCGCTTTAAAACGCAATTTTAACCAGAGAAGTAGTTATTTGTTGATAAGCTGCAATGCCAGATTGAAGGAGGGTTAATGATAACCTCGTTTTTATACTTAACCCTGTCAGTGCTCCGAATAAACCTATACAGTCAATAGTGCTGTTAACTTTCAGAATCCAGTTCCTGTTCACAAAAAATACCAAAGTATATATCCAATTTACAGGTGATTGAATCATAATGGGAAAGAGTGGCAGAATAAATAGGGCAGAGCCAACAGAATGTAGAGTGGGTTGAAAAGCTACCAGAGTGTGTGGAGTTATTCCAACGAGCTGGCTGGATGGACTTCTTCAGAAAAATTGATGGATATAATGCACAGGTATCCTGCAGATTTGCCTAGGGTTTCAAGAATGATATGGTGATCTTCAATACCCTGAAATTCAAGCTGACAGTCAAATTAATTGCAGAAGCCACAGGAATTAAAGATGAAGGTGAACATTGGTTTAAAAAGTTGCCCTTTGATTTTGATCCGCAGAAATACCTCTTACCCAATATCATACCTGATTGGAACAAAGGTGTGCTAATCCAAAATGTTAAGAAAGAATGGGTGGAACCAATTAGAATTTTACAGAGTTATGTTACCTGTGAGGGCAGGTATGCCTTCGTATACAAGTATCATTTTAGGTTTCTTCAACACATGGCTGGAATATCCAAAATGAACTTACCATTTTTCGTCCTGAAGAGTTTGCAGAAAATGGCAAACAAGATGAAAGGTCCAGTAGATTCTTCTTCTCAGTCCATTTTTCATCATGGATTAATCAAATTGATTGTTAGTACTGCCTTGCAACAGGAGGGAAAGACCTGGGACTTTTTTGCTTTTTGGTCTGGTTTTGAAGATAAAAAATCCAAAAGACAAGCAGATAAAGGCAAAGTCTTACTCAGAAAATTAGGTCATAAGCCCAAATTGGAAGACAAAGGAAAGATCAAAATTGAAGAATCAGCAGAGCCTGTAAAGGAAGACAGTGAACAAAAGACACCTTTGGCCAGCCCTAAAAGCAAGTTCACACTGTTTGAAGACAAAAAGGAACTGCCTGAAAAGAATCCAGCACCTGTAGCAGATCCTCAGGATGAGAAAAAGGTTGGCATTAAAATGGTTCCTGTAGCTAAAGAAGAGATCCACATTCAGCCAAGAAGTCCCATCACAATTCTTTCAGATGATGAAGGATATCTGTTAGAAGAAGAACAGCCTATTTCTGAGATAAAAATCAAAACTGAAATTGAAGAAGTTCAAGTTTCAGATGGCAAAACCACAAGGCCTAACAAGAAAAGAAACAAGATGGAAGTGGTGGAATTAGCTGCTATTCAACACCAAGGGAAAGAACTGAAGATGATGGGAGAGGCAACTACATTTTGGAGACCTAAAACTAGGTCGAAAAATAAATTGAGATTAAACATGAAGAAGTTGCTAAATCCTAAATTAAAAACAGATGAGGTGACTATCTTAGATGAAGGGTCCATGGATGATGACAAATCAGAAATAGATAAATTGCAGCCATGTTTAAAAGAAGAGATTAATTCAATAGAAGCAGCAGGTGAAGAAGATCCAAAGCACAACATTGAGGACACTTCTAAGAAGATGTTGATGGAAGAGACAGAAATCTTCAAAAAGTTTGACATCCCTTGAAAACCTAATGAAGATCAAGATGCTGCAATGGATAAAATAGCTCATTCTGACAGGGAAAATTTACAGAAGACTGTCAAGCAATATAAGCACCAAATGAATTATATGCAGGAGGTCAACGATGGTTTGATGATGGCCAATAGAAGATTAAGGGAAGATCTCCAGGATATTAATGACAATTTTTAGGAACTAGTGGCTGATGCAAAAGAAGCACTTAAAAGGAAAAGGGCTGCTGACAGTCAATGCACTCAGCTGGAGCAGACCGTTCGAGACTTGCAGCAGAAAAACAAAGAACTCACAAAAAGGATTAATGACATGGAGAAGGAACAAAAGAAGGTCAAGAAGAAAGAGCAAACTCCAGATGGTATCGCCCTCTTAGCTGAGGTGGCAAAGGACCTATAAAATAACTATGCTTTAGTTAGTTGTCATTAAATGGCAAACTGACATATTAATGAAATGCTATTTTTAGCTGATTTTGTAACTTGTTAATATTCTGTCTTTAGTTTACCTCATCGAAGGCTGAAAAACAGTTAGGGTTAGAGACCTAATCGATTTTGAAGAGCATGGTATTTAGACATGTGAGTAAGTCATAGAGAGGGTTCTGATTTTTGGGGGCAGCAGGAGGTCTGCAGATTGTATTGTACCTTCAGACTTGTTCAAAAGATAAGTACTGTGACTCTTATGAGCATTAGCTGATGAAATAATGAAACATATGAATTTTTCTCTTTCATTTTTGTTTGTGACTGGCTTTGTTGTTAAGCTTGTTTAGCTTCTTAAATGGTAAATTCATTGCTAGTTGATGTATATTTTCTGGTGATGCTTATCTTTTATGTATGAACCTCAGCACATTCTTTTTGTGGGATCTTTGTGATATGTTATGCATCTTTATCAATTTATGCTTATGATTTAGTTGTTACTTTTCTATTGGATGTATTCCCTGACTGTGCCCAGAGCTTACAACCATTCAAATCATATTCAAAAAACCTAAAAACTTTGTCTTATTTATTGAGTTTACTCTTGAGATTGTGTTAGCTTGTTTCCTTAGCCTTAGAAACAATTTCTGGCACAAACATCTTTGGCGCCGTTGCCGGGGACGAAACTGAAGCATATCTTCCCTGGGATACTCATCAATTTTACTGGTTTAAGAGGTGGACTTGAATAAGATCTTTTTAAAGGCTATCTTCACCAAAAAGTAGTCACAGTGGCTTCTAAAGGGATTGGGACCAGGAATAGGCCTGTTTCTCCATTGAAATTGGGTGTGACAGACCCTGAACAGATCTTGAAAACAGCAAATAAACTCAGAAAATCTCAGTCTCTGCCAACCTCCTGTGACCCTGACCAGTTAGGCATATCATTCAGTTCAGCTGAAACTTCACCTGGGATAAAGCCTATCATCCCTGAAAGTACTTTTCAGGTCTTTACTAATCCTCGAAGTTTTTTGAAAGCTAAAACCTCTTCCCCTGATAAAATACCAATCTTTCAGCTGAAGGTAGGAAGGAATCTTTTTCAAAAAAAATTCAGCCAAGTTTCCACATCTTCCCAGTCAGTCAGTACAAAAATGGCAGGTCAAAACCCACCCATGGACATGATGGACCGCATGGTTGCAGCTAGGTATGCACCATTAGTTTTACCTCAACCTTTACATGCATTACCTGGAGGTGATTACCAGAAATATATGCCTAGATTCAATGGACAGGGGGAAATCACTGCTGAGGAACATTGGGAGTCTTTCCTAAGTTATGCTGACAATCAGAACATTGAGATAAAAGATGTGTGGATGAGGGTATTTGTTCAGAGTCTTGATGGAGATGTAAGAAAATGGTTTAGAGACTTGCCAGCTAACTCAATTACTATCATTGAAGAACTCCATGATCTTTTCATGAGACAATGGGGAGACACAAAGGATCACACCTATTATATAACTGAGTTTGGAGCTCTCAGAAGAAAGAAAGATGAGACTGTTGCAGATTTTTCTAAAAGGTTTAATAAGATGTACAGTAGAATTCCAGCAGAAATTAAACCTACAGAAACATCAGCTAAGCTAACCTATGCAAATGCTTTTGATCATGAATTTTCTTTGTTACTGAGAGAAAGAAGACATATCACCCTGCTGAACATACAAGATGCAGTTTTGGAGGTAGAGTCTAATTTGCTAGCTTCAAACAGACTTAAGAAAGAAACAGCCCAACAGCTGTATGAAAGAAAAGGAAAGAAAGAAGCTGTTACAACAGGTTCTGCTTCTCAGTCTGCTGAGACCAAGATAGATGAGATGGCTAAAATGGTTAAGATTCTTACTGCAAAATTGAATAAGCTAGAGCTTGAGAAAAATGCTAGTAAACCCACCCCAAAAGTTGATCGAAATCCAAATAACCAAAATCAGTTCAGAAGGCAGTTTGCTCCTAGATTCATGCCAAGAGAGCGCAGGAATAATGATATCCAGCGAGAAAGGAGGGAAAATGAAGATCAAAAAGTACCCCCACCTTTTCAAAATAATTTGGTTGATGAGGAAGAAATCGATCAACAACTGCTCTTTGAAGAAACTGAGACTGATCAGGACATGAACCATATTGGAGATAGATTGTTTACAGGTTTTGTTACTGAAGAAGATTTTTTGAATTCTGAATGCTACACTGCTGGCATGTTTGAAACTGAAGATGAGGAAGAGGTGGAGAATATTCCTATAACTGTTGCTATTCATCAGAATGGACCACCTAAAAAGACCCTAAATCTTAGATCAGGTCCAAAGCAAGTGGCTCAAGCTCCAAAGAAGAGGGCACCTGTTCCTGCTAAACAAATAGCTGATCCTGTTATTGAGAAGAAGCAGTCTCCAGAAAAATCAAAGAGGAATGCTGAAGTTGAAGAGGTAAACAAATCTGTTCAAAATTTTAGTTTGGAGAATGAACTAGGGAAGTTAAAGATTCCTGTACCTTTGACTGAGTTAATAAAGACTCCATCATATAAGAATACAGTTTTGAAAGTGATGAATATACCCAATAATCAGCCAGTTTCAGATACAGTGAATTTGCAGCAAGAAAACCCTAGAATCTTCATTGGATCAGCTTTGGCTGAAAAGACTGAAAATGAGGCTGGTGCTTCTCCTCCTTTCTATATAACCTTGACTGTACACGAGCAGATGATTCATAATTGCCTGCTAGATTCAGGAGCATCCCATAACTTGATGCCAAAAGCTGTAATGGAAGCCCCGGGCCTTAATGTCACCAAACCTTATCATGATTTATATGCCTTTGACTCCCGAGCTGTAAAATGTCTAGGAGTAATAAAAGACATGGTTTTCAACCTTACTCAGTTGCCCATGAAAAGTGTGATAATGGATGTTGTGGTAGCTGACATCACACCAAAATTTGGCTTGCTTCTGTCTAGGTCATGGGCTAAGAAGGTTGGGGGAACATTACAGATGGACCTCTCTTATGCCACCATTCCTGTTTTTGGTGGAGAAAATAGAAGAATTTACAGAGAGCTACAACTTGCTTACATAGTCACAGATGATAAAAACCCTAGCAATCACCCAATGTACTCTGTGGACAAAGACCTTGGTTTATGCATATTACAGTTTAGTGAAGAGGAGAATTCTGCTGGTCTGTTACAAGTAAAAAAAGAATAGCATGTAAAACGCAGCAGAGAAGAGGAAGATGTATTGTGGCAGTTGTACTTTGATGGATCCTCATGCAAAGAGGGTGCTGGAGCTGGAGTTTTACTCATTTCCCCTGGGGGTGAAACAGTGAAACTCATGTATAAATTGGAGTTTGTTACTACTAACAACACTGCCGAGTATGAAGCTCTGCTACTGGGATTGAAGGCTGCTAAAGATTTGGGAATTCAACAAATTTCTGCATTTGGCGACTCCGAACTAGTTGTTCAACATGTGAAGAACAAATATCAAGTAAAGCAGGGTTTGCTGAAATTATATCGAAATGAGGTATGGGATATGCTTGAAAACTATTTTATAGCATTTAATATCACTCATATTCCCAGAAATCATAATGAGACTGCAGATTCTCTAGCCCTGGCTGCCACACATTTTAGAATCCCTAAAACCACTCAGTTAAAATATCCTATAGAAGTGAGGTATAGACCATGTGTCCCTGACAATGTGAAGCACTAGAGGGTTTTTGAAGATGACATTGAAATAAAAAAATTTCTTGAGCTTGTAGATGAGTTTTCCAATACTCAAATTGATCAGGAAGAAGATGAAAGAGAGGAACAGTTAGATGAGTTTGCTGCAGAAGAGATAGCAGGGCATAAAATCATTGAGTTGAAGAGCAACTTCATTCCAAAAGGTCTAGTACCTTTAGAAAGAATATTCACCAAAGATGATACACCCTCAAAGCCAGTAATTCAATCTTCAGAAGACAATGTAGAAGACTACAATATTGGTTCAGCAGAACATCCCAGAATGGTAAAACTTTCTAAATTCTTAACAGTGGAGCAAAGAAGTAGATATATTAAGCTGTTGAAAAAACATGTAGATGCATTTTCCTGGTCTTATAAGGAATTAAAAACTTATGATACAACAATTATTCAGCACAAGGTCCCTTTGAAACCTAATGTCAAGCCTTTCAGACAGAAACTAAGAAGAATCAATCCAGCCTTGTTCCCTGTAATTGAAAAAGAACTAAAGAAGTTGTTGGATGCAAAGATAATAGTGCCTCTCAGGTATTCTTCTTGGGTGGCTAATCTGGTTCCTGTTAGAAAGAAGAATGGGGAAATTCAATTATGTGTTGACTTCAGAAATCTGAATCGATCATCATTGAAAGATAATTATCCTCTCCCCAAGATTGAACAGGTTTTGCAGCAGGTAGTTGGAGCTCAGAGGATTTCTATGCTAGATGGTTTCTCAGGGTACAATCAAATTGCCATGCACCCTGATGACAAAGAAAAGACAGCTTTTACAACCCCTTGGGGGACATTTATGTATGATAAGATTCCTTTTGGTTTGATGAATGCTGGAGCAACATTTCAGAGAGCCATGGACATTGCATTTGTGGGTGAGAAAGATAAGTTTGTGGTCATCTATCTGGATGATATTACTGTCTTCTCAAAATATGATGATGAACACTTGAAGCATTTGGAGCAAACCTTCATAAAATGCAGAAAATTTGGCTTATCTCTGAACCCCAAAAAATCACATTTTGCTGTGCAAGAAGGTAAATTACTTGGTCACTTGGTGTCTGCTGATGGCATCAGAATTGATCCTGAAAGGGTGAAAGCAATACTAAAGATTAGCTTACCTCGGAGTAAAAAGGATGTTCAATCTTTCATTGGCAAGATAAACTTTCTGCGGTGGTTTATTCCCAACTTTGCTGAAACCATTAAACAAATCACAGCCATGTTAAAGAAAGATCAGGAAGTAAAGTGGACTGCTGAGGCAAAGATAGCATTTGAGAAAATCAAAGTAGCTCTTACTGAAGCACCTGTACTGGTAAGTCCTGATTTTACCAAGGAATTCCTTACCTTCTCATTTGCATCAGAAGACACGATTGCAACTGTCTTACTTCAGAAAAATAAAGAAGGTTTGGAACAGCCTATTGCTTTCTTCAACAAAACTCTCAGAGATTCTGAGCTGAAGTATAGTATTCTGGAGAAGCAAGCTTATGCTTTGGTAAAAGCTTTGAAATTTTTCAGAATCTATATCTTGCATTCAAAGGTAATTTCTTTTGTACCTAATCCTGCTGTGAAGGAGGTGTTAACTCAGCCTGATAGTGAAGGAAAAAGAGGCAGATGGATTGCGAAGATTATGGAATATGATGTAGAAATAAGGCCTACTAAGCTTGTCAAGGGACAAGGTTTAGCCAAGCTGTTGGCTGATTCTAATTGCCAGGCCCTAGGACTGCATGTCATGGTTGAAGACTCACTTCCTGAAGAAGATCAAATACAATTGGAGAAAGAAAAAATCATGGATTTTTATTCATCATCAGTCTGGTATGCAGACATTATTCATTTCTTATTATTTCTGCAATGTCCTGAACATTTGGATAAGAAAGCTGCAAGATCTTTAAAACTCAAAGCCACTAAATACTGTTTAGTTGAGGATCGATTATTCTGGAAAGATCCAGGAGGTATTTTGCTCAGATGCTTAGACCAATCTGAAATAGGAGAGGTAATTTCAGAATCTCATGAAGGTGCCTGTGGAGGTCACAAGTATTGGAAAGCAACAGCTTACAAAATTTTGCGAGCTGGATATTATTGGCCATCCTTATTCACAGATGTTTACCATCAGGTAAGAGCATGCATTCCTTGTCAGAAATTTGCAGGTAAACAGAAATTAGTGTCCTTACCTTTAAAACCTATTGCAGTAAATGCCCCGTTTCAGCAGTGGGGTCTGGACTTTATTGGAGAAATAAATCCAGCATCTTCAGGACAGCATCATTGGATTCTAACTGCCACAAATTTTTTCACAAAATGGGTAGAAGCCATTCCCACAAGGAATGCTACAGACAAAGTAATCATGGAATTCATTGAAGAAAATATTTTGAGCAGGTTTGGCTGCCCACAGAGATTAATAACAGATAATGCAAAGGCATTCAAATCTAAGGCAATGGTGGCCTTCCGTGAAAGAAATGGAATCATTCTAAAACATTCAACTCCCTATTATCCTCAGGGAAATGGTCAAGCTGAATCTTCCAACAAGAATATTATTCAGAGCATCAAGAAACTGCTGAAGCATAATAAAAGGTCTTGGGATTCAATGCTGAAGTATGCATTATGGGCAAATAGGATTACAGTGAAACAAGCAATTGCAACTTCTCCATTTCAGTTAGTTTATGGTACTGAGGCAGTGTTCCCTGTCCAATTAGGAATTCCAGTGATGAAATTCCTCCAGAATTCTCGAGAGGAGCCTAATGATATGCAAAGGAGACTATTTGAAATGATAGAATTACAGCGGAATAGAGAGAAGGTGGATGAAAAAGCACAGCTGTACAGATCCAAAATTAAAAGCAGATTTGACAGGAATGTTAAAGAAAATATTTTCATAGAAGGTGAGATGGTTTTAAGATGGGATGCAAGGAAAGAGCAAAAAGGTAAGCATGGTAAGTTTGACAATCTTTGGTTTGGTCCTTTTTTGGTATCAAAGGCTTTAGAGAACAATACCTTTATTCTGCAGTCCTTGGAAGGTGAAGAGTTGTCCAGCCCTGTTAATGGATGATTCCTCAAACATTTTTACAGTTTATAAGAACTTTTTCACTGATAATTGTACATACCGGTGAGTGAATCACAATAAGACTCCATAGCCCAATGGATAAGGCACTGGTCTTCAGGTTCTTGAAGCCTCGCAGGGAGGCCTTCATCCCGCAGCTGGAGCCAGATGTTAAGTCAGTACCTTGTTTTTCCAATTTTTGGTTTGATAGTATCCTGTTTTTTTCAAAATTTGGTTTGATTTGCACTTTATTTTAAAGTTATTCATTTTCTTTAACTTGATTTTTTCCTCCTTAGTAGTTTTGCCTTAGGATTTATATAAGATGTTGGGCTTTCTTTTGAGTTTTTTGATTTTAAAGCTTTATATTGGTTTTTGATAAGGGGTTTTAAAAGTTTATTATATCAAATAAGCAGCTCATAATCTTATTCTAAATGAGAATATGTACAAGTCAAATCCTGATAACCTCAAGATCCCATGTAAAATGATATAAGGTTGTTTAAAAGCCACAAATCAGTGTTGAAGTCTTTCTTGTAGCGCTGGAGCCGAAATTCAACAAGGAAGCGCTACAAGAATATCGAGATCACAGATTCTTCCTATTTTCCAGCAAAATTTTGGCACGCACGGGCTAGTGAATGATTAATTATGGGTTTCAGAGGATTCATGACGTGTTGATGTAATAGGCATCATGATTTCAAATGCTTGCACGTCGTGAGAAGGTCGGGTTCATCATCAACACAAATGGAGTTCAGTTTGACATCTATCCACACGATTTCAGGTAATGTGGCACGATGTTGTTATCTACAAGCTCATTTAAAGACAGAATATTTAATGAGATAACCATAGTCACTTGAAATAGCCGAGCACCGTTGCCAATTGGACAAGTAAGAGGCGTGGAGGGCTTCACGAAAATTAGGGCTTCTTAATTCCAGCGTTAACACCTAAATTGAAGAGGGGGTGACATCTATACAACAAAGCCGACTCATCTGGCACTGTGGGTCATGATTCCAAACAACCATAAAGAAGCGATTTACAGGTATTCTTAAAAAACCCGTATAGCAGCAGATTTGGGGCTTTTTCGTTTCAGCTTACTATGATCAAATTAATCAAAGGATAGGTAAAATTGCGCTTTAAAACGCAATTTTAACCAGAGAAGTAGTTATTTGTTGATAAGCTGCAACGCCAGATTAAAGGAGGGTTAATGATAACCTCATTTTTATACTTAACCCTATCAGTGCTCCGAATAAACCTATACAGTCAATAGTGCTGTTAACTTTCAGAATCCAGTTCCTGTTCACAAAAAATACCAAAGTATATATCCAATTTACAGGTGATTGAAGTATAATGGGCAAGAGTGGCAGAATAAATAGGGCAGAGCCAACAGATGTAGAGTGGGTTGAAAAGCTACCAGAGTATGTGGAGTTATTCCAACGAGCTGGCTGGATGGACTTCTTCAGAAAAATTGATGGATATAATGCACAGGTATCCTGCAGATTTGCCCAGGGTTTCAAGAATGATATGGTGATCTTCGATACCCTGAAATTCAAGCTGACAGTCAAATTAATTGCAGAAGCCACAGGAATTAAAGATGAAGGTGAACATTGGTTTAAAAAGTTGCCCTTTGATTTTGATCCGCAGAAATACCTCTTACCCAATATCATACCTGATTGGAACAAAGGTGTGCTAATCCAAAATGTTAAGAAAGAATGGGTGGAACCAATTAGAATTTTACAGAGTTATGTTACCTGTGAGGGCAGGTATGCCTTCGTATACAAGTATCATTTTAGGTTTCTTCAACACATGGCTGGAATATCCAAAATGAACTTACCATTTTTCTTCCTGAAGAGTTTGCAGAAAATGGCAAACAAGATGAAAGGTCCAGTAGATTCTTCTTCTCAGTCCATTTTTCATCATGGATTAATCAAATTGATTGTTAGTACTGCCTTGCAACAGGAGGGAAAGACCTGGGACTTTTTTGCTTTTTGGTCTGGTTTTGAAGATAAAAAATCCAAAAGACAAGCAGATAAAGGCAAAGTCTTACTCAGAAAATTAGGTCATAAGCCCAAATTGGAAGACAAAGGAAAGATCAAAATTGAAGAATCAGCAGAGCCTGTAAAGGAAGACAGTGAACAAAAGACACCTTTGGCTAGCCCTAAAAGCAAGTTCACACTGTTTGAAGACAAAAAGGAACTGCCTGAAAAGAATCCAGCACCTGTAGCAGATCCTCAGGAGGAGAAAAAGGTTGACATTAAAATGGTTCCTGTAGCTAAAGAAGAGATCCACATTCAGCCAAGAAGTCCCATCACAATTCTTTCAGATGATGAAGGATATCTGTTAGAAGAAGAACAGCCTATTTCTGAGATAAAAATCAAAACTGAAATTGAAGAAGTTCAAGTTTCAGATGGCAAAACCACAAGGCCTAACAGGAAAAGAAACAAGCTGGAAGTGGTGGAATTAGCTGCTATTCAACACCAAGGGAAAGAACTGAAGATGATGGGAGAGGCAACTACATTTTGGAGACCTAAAACTAGGTCGAAAAATAAATTGAGATTAAACATGAAGAAGTTGCTAAATCCTAAATTAAAAATAGATGAGGTGACTATCTTAGATGAAGGGTCCATGGATGATGACAAATCAGAAATAGATAAATTGCAGCCATGTTTAAAAGAAGAGATTAATTCAATAGAAGCAGCAGGTGAAGAAGATCCAAAGCCCAGCATTGAGGACACTTCTAAGAAGATGTGGATGGAAGAGACAGAAATCTTCAAGAAGTTTGACATCCCTTGGAAACCTAATGAAGATCAAGATGCTGCAATGGATAAAATAGCTCATTCTGACAGGGAAAATTTACAGAAGACTGTCAAGCAATATAAGCACCAAATGAATTATATGCAGGAGGTCAACGATGGTTTTATGATGGCCAATAGAAGATTAAGGGAAGATCTCCAGGATATTAATGACAATTTTCAGGAACTAGTGGCTGATGCAAAAGAAGCACTTAAAAGGAAAAGGGCTGCTGACAGTCAATGCACTCAGCTGGAGCAGACTGTTCGGGACTTGCGGCAGAAAAACAAAGAACTCACAAAAAGGATTAATGACATGGAGAAGGAACAAAAGAAGGTCAAGAAGAAAAAGCAAACTCCAGATGGTATCGCCCTCTTAGCTGAGGTGGCAAAGGACCTATAAAATAGCTATGCTTTAGTTAGTTGTCATTAGATGGCAAACTGATATATTAATGAAATGCTATTTTTAGCTGATTTTGTAACTTGTTAATATTCTGTCTTTACTTTACCTCATCGAAGGCTGAAAAACAGTTAGGGTTAGAGACCTAATCGATTTTGAAGAGCATGGTATTTAGACATGTGAGTAAGTCATAGAGAGGGTTCTGATTTTTTGGGGCAGCAAGAGGTCTGCAGATTGTATTGTACCTTCAGACTTGTTCAAAAGATAAGTACTGTGACTCTTATGAGCTTTAGCTGATGAAATAATGAAACATATGACTTTTTCTCTTTCATTTTTGTTTGTGACTGGCTTTGTTGTTAAGCTTGTTTAGCTTCTTAAATGGTAAATTCATTGCTAGTTGATGTATATTTTCTGGTGATGCTTATCTTTTATGTATGAACCTCAGCACATTCTTTTTGTGGGATCTTTGTGATATGTTATGCATCTTTATCAGTTTATGCTTATGATTTAGTTGTTACTTTTCTATTGGATGTATTCCCTGACTGTGCCCAGAGCTTACAACCATTCAAATCATATTCAAAAAACCTAAAAACTTTGTCTTATTTATTGAGTTTACTCTTGAGATTGTGTTAGCTTGTTTCCTTAGCCTTAGAAACAATTTCTGGCACAAACACCAAGCTACTCAAATAGCTTCGACGGATTCAGATCAAAATCTTCCCTTGATGGAAGAATATGATTCGGTTACTTGGCCCATTTGGGCTGTGAGATCTCCCAGCTCACATTCTTGGATTACATTTTATCATCAAATGAAGATATCCCTGAAGTTGTAAACATTTGGTTGTACCCACCTAAGGACATATTTTGTGGGGCCACTGGGAGCATACTTGATATAAATCTATCCAAGTATAGGAGCATGATCTGTATGTTCCTCGATATTATCTAGTATATTTGGAAACTTGCATATAGGTTTAGGCCACCCTTTGTGAAGATGCATTTGAACCTTTTTCAACCCAAACTTGCCATCGGGTCGAACCTGTTGGAAATTGGTGGGTCAGCCCTTCATATTTGTATTTTCCACCATTTCGACAGAAGAGCATACCGAACATGGGACACCCTAGTCAGCACCCCATTGCCATTTTGGTGCCCATGCTGAGTTATTCTCATAGGACCGAGAGCCCTATTAGTCCCATCATGACTTGGAGTTTGAGACCACATATTTCTCTTCCATTCATTTCTGACCAAATCCTGATGGGCTCCCAATTTTTTTTCATTTTACATAAGCTTGTGTTAAAATATCCACTTGAACATCCGTGCAAACTGCTTCGTTGCTTATTTGCTTTTGCAGTCACTTTATGTTACAAGATGCCTATAAACCATTGCTTATGTATACTTGACCCATAACCATGGAGGAAACATCTGTAAGAGTGTACATAACTAGCTCAGCCCTTGTTTGCAATATGGATCTTTGCCTTGGCCTGACGCATGCCCTTGACATTTAGGCGCAAGCCCTTGAGACACTCATTTCCTCTAATGTATCATAGCATGCTTTATTCCCCTTTCAAGCTAATAAATGAAAAAAAGGTTAAAAAATAAATTGGAAAACACAAAAATCCAAAAAGGGAGAGACTTGAATCACTTCATATCATAAAATTTGAAGAAAATGACAACAGTCAGTCCTTGTTGCCCTTGAACACGGCACATAATTTTGTATCCGCTGTCAGTACACCATCTGCATTTGCCTTAGGAAACTGTACCAGTATTTTGAACAGATCTCCACCGATGGGTTATCCTTCCCGTCACCAATGGAGCTTTCGTTAATGCATCTGGCATTAACGTATTTCATTAAGGTCAGTTACTCAAAGTCCTATGTTTCCAAGTGTCCATTCTGGGTCATGTTATGTGTTCAAGGGAAGTGCAAACCGTGTTGGCCATTCCTCAAATATTCCTGACCAATAATGTTGGCCTTCCTTGTGTCAGTATACAGTGTTGGATCTTGCAGTTCTACCAAATTATATCAGACTATTGATTTTTGTTTCGTATCGGTTGATGTGGGATGCATTAATGCCCTCCTTCCGATGGATCTATTCCTATCGACATCAAATCATCATCTAGGACATGGATCTAGAAACTCGAGAGTACCTTGGATCTTGCAGTCATTAGTGGCAGGTTTCCTTGCAAATGACAGTGGGTATACATCAATGACCCTTGATTGTTTGATTGTACAAGTGTTCGACTTCAGAACATCTATTCACACTTGCTAGTTTGTACTCAATACCTTAGAGTCCATCATCATTATCGGTGGGTCTCTTCGCATATGTTAACGGTATACATCAATGACCAGTAATCAGATGGTGTTTTATTATGATCAACATTAGATCACTTATTTGCATAATATAAACTCGTACTATTGTCAGTTTGTATTGAAGACCTTGGGAAAAATAGTTGTATCACTTATTGATACACTGCCCGAGCTACGCAAGATTAGACTACCATGTCAGAAGTTCAATAAATACTTCGTTCTCGCACTCAGAAAAGTGCATGTTTACACTTCTGAAAAATTTACTTTTGACATGGATCCACTGTGTATTGTTCGTGGCCATGCTTGTTTACTGCTAAGCATGGGTATGCCCGCCTCAGGAAGATATTATATATTTGAGAAATTGCTTTGTTTTGCAGGTGTGATCCTCAATCCCGCGCCCATGAGTTTTCCTTTCCTCATCCTTGCTTTGAACGATAAAGAGTATCAGTATACAAAGTATAATTTTCAGTAATGTATATCAACCCTTAGCTCTGCTTCGGACCTCACACATTAGGGGGCATCTGTTGACAATCAAATTAACACCCTTAGTCATGTGATAGAAGAAGTACATTTTTACTATGCGCCCGCAACATGAAGACAGAAACACAAGTACATTCAGAGACAAGTCCTCTATGATCTAATCACTTCTCCCATAAATGGAAGGATTAGGTGAAGAAAGTAAAGAACCTAGGGAGACCAAGTTTAGTGATTTAACCGCTCATAAAAAGGTCCAAAACTAAGCTACACCAATCAAAAAGTGAAGATGAATACATTAAAGTGCATTAATTGTATTTAAAGTATACTAAGTTGTGTAAAAAAACCTAAAAACTATTGGAAAGTGGATTTTTGAGCAAAAATAATAAAAAAAGATGAAAAGGGACAATCCCACATTGAAAAGAGAAACTTGAGGGCTCATTTCCCAATTCTATATAAGAAAGGCATGGGAGGCATTGTAGAGTACACAAAGGAAGAGCAAAGGCATGCTGGAGAGATTCTGAAGGAGGAGGAAAAGCTCAAATTATTCAAAAGCAAGGGTGAAGGAAGAAAATCTCATGGCGATGGAAGAGGGATTCACACCAAGGTCCATGGTAAGGATGTATCACTTCATTGTTTTAATATGAAATGATTCAAGTTTGTTCCATTTAAGAGTTTGAATTTTTCTTATCATGTACGAATTTGATTCTCAAATGGCTTTAGATCTTAATGAGTTTTTGATGAATGAATATAGATATTTAGAAACTTGTGACAATCTCTTCATTTGCTGACATAGAAACTTACCATTTCTTAGTAAGATAGATTGCTAGTTTGCAGATCTAACTTCTCTCTTCACCCTTGTTTTTGAAGAATTTGAACTTTTCCTCCTCTTTTAGAATCTCTCCAGCATGCCTTTGCTCTTCCTTTGTGACCTCTAGAATGCCTCCCATACCTTTCTTATATAGCATTGGGAAATGAGCCCTCAAGTTTCTCTTTTCAATGTGGGATTGTCCCTTTTCATCTTTTTTTATTATTTTTGCTCAAAAACCCACTTTCCAATAGTTTTTAGGATTTTTTACACAACTTAGTATACTTTAAGTACAATTAATGCACTTTAATGCATTCATCTTCACTTTTTGATTGGTGTAGCTTAGTTTTAGACCTTTTATGAGCGGTTCAATCACTGAACTTGGTCTCCTTAGGTTCTTTACTTTCTTCACCTAATCCTTCCATTTATGGGAGAATAGATTAGATCATAGAGGACTTGTCTCTGAATGTACTTGTGTTGTCTTCATGTTGCGGGCGCATAGTAAAAACGTGCTTCTTCTATCACATGACTAAGGGTGTTAATTTGATTGTTAACAAGAAGAAGCCGAGCATGAGAAGAATGTATAAATATGTTATATGGGATTTGATGAATTTGATGTGAAGCAAATTCTCTTCTATGTTGAAGGAAAGGCGCTTCACTTTGTGCAGGTTATTGTTCTTGCTTGTTATTGATGTGTTGGGCACATTGGAAAACACATTTGATTGATCTCTCTTCTCTATTGCTTTTGTATCTTCACCAAGAGTGTTTGGTGATCTCTTATCTTCTAAAATCAATTTGATATGTTGTAAAAGAAATACATTCTCTGCTATCCATTATATTATACTAAGAAGATTTGCTGGGGTTTTTGTTCTCATTGTTTTGAGGATTTTCCCTAGGTGTCATGACCCCAAATTTTGCTATGGTCCAAGGGGGTGATTTTGGCCTAAGTCACCTAGGAAACAATTAATTAATGAATGAGGGAATGTGGAAATTATCTTATGGAATATGCCTAAGAGTGTATTTGGGTGATTAAATGGATAAGGTGCCCCCCTTGAAGATATTAATCCCCAAACTAAGTATCTAAGCTGAATTATTAATTAATTGGGGAATTTTGAGCTAGGCCTATAGTTAAATAATTATTTAATTATTTTTAATGTTGGAGTGTGGATTATTTTAATTTTGATATTTATCATGGATAATTAACATTTTGGGTGAGAATATGATGTGGATAAGCTAGGAGGGCGCATTGGGTCAAGGAGGACCCACCTACTCAAGCTAAGGAGATAGAAACATCCACATGTCAGCCAAAAGCAGGAAAGAAGCAAAAAACAAACAAAAGATGGAAAAAAAACTCGCAAAAGCACAAAGCTAGAAATTTTTATAGAATGGAAAGAGAAACAACATCCCTCAGTTGGAAAAAGCAGGAAACATCCTAGGACAAGGAGGGCGCACTTGCCAATCTTAGGAAAAGACAAAAGCAGTGAGGTGGGAAAAGCAAGGAAAATTCTATCTCTCTCAAAGAATGCGCCCTCCCTCTCTCACACGTGTGGGTTGGATTGTGGAGGAAGACACTTCATCTATAAAATAATGGATCCATCTCCCATTAACAACTTTTGATCATTTGAGAATTTTGCTTGAGAGCTCTGAGCTTCTCTAGTGTTGAGAGATGTGCCTCAACAACCTTGGGAGATGTGCCCCAAGTTCTTAACAGGTTTCCAGTCTACTTCCAGAGGTTCATGTTAATGCTACTGATTAGATGTTCATCAGCCATACTTGAAGACTGTGCAGCCATCAGAAGAGATCCCATCATCCAGAAGTGCTTTAAGTGAAGACAATTGTAGATCTAGTGGGGAGAACGCTCCCATTCTTGAAGGAGGAGTCGAGATCATCCGAGAAGAGCATTGTGCATCCCATGAGCTATGTTATGCACCTCTAGCAGATCATCACTCATATCTATTAGAGATATGATCCTTCTACCCTTCCTACAACCCTTTCTCCTTCCCTGTGGGGGAAAACTAGTTGTTGGAGGCTGTTATTGGACAATCTACTCGAGCGGACGCGAGCCAGATCTCCCTAGTTCAATGTGAATCTAGAACAAATAAGACATAATATAGAATTGCTTTCCTAGATCTAGTTAGATATCAAGTAATAGACGTCTTAGCTTAAGATCATAGATCTTCTTCTTCTTGTTGTTGCTCCAAATCCCGTGGTCGTCAGATCTTTAACTGCAAGACCTGTCAAGGCACATGGAAACAATACGAGCAGTAAAATATGTCTAAACAGCAACTGATCTAAGTAAACGATTAAGGAATTAAACTACAAACAATATCAACACGATCACATTTGCGGAAAGAGTTTATATTACTGTATAAAAGAGGAAAACACAAAGTAGAGAGATGATCACAACCCAAGCCTTAACGTTGCAATCCTCGTCCAAAAAGCCAAGCCAATGCCTCCAAAGGAAGTATGAGTCCCCCAAAAGATGAGTAGGGATATCCTAAGCTAATTTCACTAGCATGTAAGTGCTATAGACTTCCTCCCTTTGGAATGGATAGGGGCCTTGTATTTATAGGACCAAGTGGATAGAGTAGGTTGGGGATCATGGGGAGAGGGCTAAGGGATCCTCCCTTAAGGTTAGGGAACTGTAGGACAACTCACCTAGGAGTTAGGGATAGGGATCCACCTCATCCAACTTCTAGAACTCGCTCGAAATCTCCCTTTATCCCAAATAATCAACTCCGACGCAAGTTGCATGAGGGCAACAAGCATTAGGGAAGGAAAACACAGGTTGTACAAAGGTATTCTGCGCCACCCGCGCAGGCTAGCAGTTTACATTCTGTGCTAGCCCTAGTTGGGTGCTTCTTGCTCAAGGACAATGTGCGTCGGCCCAAATAGAAATGTGGACAAAGGGCATCAAATTTCTCTAACATTACTTACTTGGTCATAGAGACTTCAGGGAATGAGGCATTGAGTTAACATGGGTGTCATGATGACGATATTTAGGTGTAACAGAATGCCCCCCAAAGCATGATGCTGGAAAAACAAGACATGTGAAGTTGTTTGAAAGATAGATGGCAAGGACTTGCTGGTTGGAGGATGCTGCTGCAGTACAACTAACTCTGAGATACAAGTCTCACATGACTCACAACATGGCTTCCAACCAATACATTGCAGATCCATGGTAGTAAAGACCGACTAAACACAATCATGGCTACTAGACACAATCGTAGATCTATGATGAGATGATAACACAGCCACGACCAATACAAAAGTGGATCTGTGTAATATGACTCAAAAAATCTCCATCGCAACCTGGGTAGAGTATGACTTCCCCAGGGTCTTCAAGCTGAACCCGCAATCATACGAATCTATCCATGTGATTACACTGTTTTGGAGTCGAACATGGTAGAAGCCACTTGATTACCGGTCATTGGTGTATACCATTAACAAGTGCGAAGGAAATCACCATTAATGTCGATGATCCCCAAGGTATCACAGTACATATCACCAAGCGTGAATAAATGAGTTGAAGTTGAATGCTTGATGAAATATTTCAATCAAGAGTCAATGATGTAAACTCATGTTGAAAGCGAGGTAACCTGCCATTGAGGCATGCAGGACCAAGGTACTCGATTGGTTTCTAGATTAAATCCTCGGATGATGTGCTGAAGTCGGCAAGGATGAATCCATTGAAGGAGGGCCATGATGTATCGCCCATCAATCGACACGAAACTCAATAACAAATGTTTGGAGTAGATCGGACGGTAGAGTAATGTGCAAGATTGACTCAAGGTAGACCAACATGGTATAAGGTGTACTGATTGCAGATGATGAGCGAGGAACATCTCTTGAACATGAGCATGGCATGACTTGGCAGTATTGACATGAAGAGAATGATACTGACCCCTAATGAAACTGATAGTGGAGGAATTCTTCGGATGACCCAAAGGAGTGACATGACTCATGAAATCAATATAAATTGAAGACAAATGGATGACCCAAGTGTTGTATGCAAATGCAAATGAGTGCCATGTTCAAGAGCGATGATGCAATTCCGTGAATAAAGTGTAACACAAAATATTTCCTTTTTTCCCCGTCATGGCTGATGAGTGCCTCATGTGTTTTTCAATGAGCTTGAGGAGGGTAACCAGATGCTCGGTATAGCTCATCTCATAGATGAGTCCAAACCCAAATGTTTTACGAACCTAGGAAAGGAGGGGTTCGTCCCATGGCGGGTTCTTCAATGTCAGATTTTAACGAGTCCATAGAAGGCAAACTCGACATCATTTCATGTTTAGAGAGTTTGAAAAGAACTAAAGAAGACTCCAAAGGTCCTTTTTGTAAGGTTAGCCTCTTTTCCCGAAAAAGAGTAAAACAAAGTGGGAGAGGACTCTTCCAGTCATGATTGGCTGGAGTATTCCTTTTTCGTAAGTAGTGCCCCTTGATCCAAAAAAGAGGTAAACTATCACCAGGAAGACGACCATTCAAATACTTTTACAAGCATGAACACATCAAGTTCACTTGGTGATATTTTCGTATTTAGAGAGCCTGGAAAGAGCTTAAAGAAAAGACTCCGAGGGGTTCCTTTTTCGTGGGAGTTTAAGGAGCCCGAAAAAGCGATAAACTATAACTCAATGACTTATTCTCATTGTTTTACGAGCATGAGAAAGAACAAAGAGTTAGCTCGGTGTCATTAATAATTGAATTTAATGAGCGAAATAGCGACAAAAAGACGCTCGATGAGTTGTTCATACCAGAAAATATGTGCGAAAAGACCACAACCACGAAGAAGAGGGTCAAAGTGGTGCTTAACGTCACCTGCAAGCTTTAAAACTAGGTCAAAAACGATTAACCGGGTATAAATGAATCCAACTATAGCAAAATAACCCACATTAGAATAAATTAAAAAGGGAATATGCTATTTTTCAATATAAATAGGGGTAAATAGTAAAAAGAATTACTATTTGCTTTTAACCAAGTTGGAGAGGTGAAAAGTGCCATTTGGGGCTGTTCTTCTTCTGCTGATTTCGGGAGCTACGATCCATCATTTCAGGTGCCGTCAGCGATAGGTAACCCTAAACTTGTCTCTTCAACTTTCTAGTGGTTTAGAATTCGCTCTTTCTTGCATTTAGGTAGGTTTTGGGCAAGTTGGGTTGGGGTATTTACGCTCACGGGTAGACGCGGGTTTCCCTTTCGGAATCTGCACCAGCGTAGAACCTGAAAGGGAGTTCTGCGCTGGCACAAACGGCCAACTCAACCCCAAAACCTAGCCAAATAGAAGCTTTTTTTATGGTTGGGCAAAGTTCTAAAGGTGTTAAAATGTCATTTTTGACAGGTTTGGAGTGAGCACGATGGTTCTTGAGTGGAGAGAACGTGAGTAGGAGCTTGATGATGCGCAAGCGGAAAATGATTCGCAATGTGTTGCAGCGTTGAGGAACTATGGGCTACTCAAGTACTTTTGAGTACCAAGGATGAGGTCCCAAGTAGGTTTATTGACACACTTGGTCCAATGCTGGGACCCTATACAGCAACATTTCCAGATTGGTGAGCACACGCTGAACATAGATTTCGAGGACATCTAATTTTTGACAGGGTTATCCCGGCGAGGAAACCCTGTGTCCTTGACTGGTTCATGAGGTGGTGACCACTCAGTAGAGGACATGATTGAGAATTGGTGTACTCCAGGTACGTCGATGACAGGTGGGAAGATTCCCATCAAGGATGTCATGGATCGGGCTCTCCAGACGGTACTCTTTACCATTGTGCGGGTGGTTGGTAGTCGATCCACCCATCTTGCGAGCAAATCGCAAATGATGTATGCTGAGGAGTGCATGGCTCCTACCATGTTAAACTGGTGCGAGGGGATCCTCGCCAGTCTCAGATATCAGTTGACCAAATGACAATGCGGGGCGCTGAAGCAGTTTGGGTATGGTTCAGTGGTAGTGTCCTTTATGTTGGAGTGGGTGCCCCACTTGCGCCCGCAAGTAGACCTCGAGGATCGGGATGCACGCGATCCTCACATCACCAGGTGGGAAGAGGTGATGGCTCGCCATGGTGGTGGGGGTCCCATCATCAATTTCGGTACAGGGTTCTTCACGTGGTTGCAGGGACAGATACTCATGGTGGAGGACTTCCCATACCACGGTATAGACTTCCGAGGAGACCCAGACTTGGTGCTTCCCGAGGGAGCGCAGTAGGATGATATTGGTAAGAACAACTGCTTGTGGTTTTTCATTTTATGATTTTTTTGGATTTGTGCTAATAACTTTTACATGTTTCTTGCAGACGTGGGCCCAGAGCGACCACTTGGAGTCTCTTGCCTTGTACAGAGAGGAGCAGCACTAGAGGTGGGCTTCGTAGTCTGCAATGCTACAAAGGAGCTAGAGGGGGTCGAGGGTAACCTCCAGAGGTTGACCGTGGGAATTCCAGAGCCGGGTATCCATGACCTACCTCGTTGCTATCAGAAGTTGATGGTGGGAGTATCATCACGTTTTGACACACTGCTCCGAAAGGTGGCGAGAGTCATAGTCTGCTTCCATGCACAGCAGCCCAGGGCTTCACGGCCTAGGCATTAGGCACATGTTTTACTTATGTATATACTGAAAGCTTATGAGCTTCAGATTTTGTAGAGATGACTCTTACTGAAAACTAGCATGCTTCAAACTTTTGTATCAACACTACCATTTTTGTATCGATTTATATATATACAGACACTATTGGCGGTTTTATACATATTGTGTTCTATTAGTGATTAATGAGATCTTGTTTACATGTTTGCTTATACAATGGATGATTTACATGTTATGTATGCCTTTATAATTGATAAATATATTATGTGTGTGCAATGTACCAATCTAGAATGAAGTTGGCCATCAAGTCAGCAACTGTATTCATGTCTCATGGAATGTGCAGGTATTGAATAGATTCAAAGGACCTTTCCAGCAGACGAACTAGTCGAAAGAGACAGAGTAGAGTGGGGTCTCGGATAGCATAGATCCGGTTAAGATGAGAAACCATTAGTTGTGAATCCATATGGATGACAACGTGGTTCATACCCAAGGAAAGAGCGTTAGTTAGGGTTCCAATCACTGCCTGATATTCTACGACGTTATCGGTTGCGTATCCTAGACAACTTCCTCCTGAGCTGATAAGCTCGCTAGTGGGAGAATAAAGTACCCAGGATGTCGAGGCAAGGTTACGGGTATGCTGGCTGGCACCATCCCCAAATCCATAGCAAGTTTCCATCTGCACATGTAGACAGAACATGGTATAAGTAGCGAAACAAGATCTAGACACACGAAAACAAGGTGTCACACCACACAAAACACACACCATGTACAGTATATACAAGATACCTATGTGTGAAAGGAATCAGGCATAGTACCTCTTCAGGTAGATCCCATTGAGGGGCTCACCCAAAAATATCCCATCATAGTCCTCTAGTTCGTAGGCTCCCTTCTCTAGAACACGTTTTACTAGTACGGTTCGTGCCACATGGACTCGAACTTACCTGCCCCCAACTTATCGTGTTTTTGGTCATATGTGAGGACCAAATCACCCTCGTTAAAGACATGAGGTTTAACCGACCTATCGTACTTTTCTTTGAAGCATTTCTTATGTGCCTCGTTGGCAAGAACAACATCGCAGCCGGTCTCGTCAAGTTTCGCTAGGTAAAGGAAGCATTCTTCTTCGGAAGTGGTGTTCGGAAGAAGTTCAACTACGAGTTTGAGAGATGGAATCTCGCACTCTATAGGTAGGACTGCCTCCAATCCATAAACTAGTTGGAATGGTGTAAATCCAGTGGCAGTCTTGATGGAGGTCCGGTATGCCCATAGTGTGGAAAAGAGCATGTTATTCCAGTTAGAATTGTGCATACCCACCATGCGTTGAATCATGCTTTTCAAGACCTTGTTGATGGCCTCTACTTGTCCATTGGACTGTGGGTAGTAAGGGGTTGAGTTTTCATGACGAAAACCCAGTCTAGTGCTCAATTTATTGACCATATGGTTCTGGAAGTGAGATCCATGGTCGGTGACTATGACTTATGGAACTCCGAACCGTGCAATGACATGATTAAACATGAAGAGTGTGGTGGTTTTTCCGTCTTCGTTGTACATAGGCATAGGCTTGGCCCATTTAGTAAAATAATCCACGGCTACTATGACGTAACCATGCCCCCTACCAAGGTAGGCTTACAGTGCATGAAATCTATGCCCCATTTTGCGAATGGGCCAACGGCAATAACCAGGTGTAACGAGGCTGGGTGGGTGCACTTTTTTGTTTGAAAATGCTAGCATGGGGGACATTTCTTAACGGCCTCGATGCAATATTTAAAGATGGATGGCCAGTAATATCCCGTGCGTAGTATCTTTTGGGTTGTAGCCATCCCAAAGAGATGACCGCCACAAGCCCCAGAGTGACAATCATTCAAGACGTGTTCAACCTCCTCGTGTGTCAGACAACGTCGAAGAACAGAATCAACACCACATCGATACAGGGTATCGCTAAAGATTAAGTAATACTTGGCGTGGTGAAAGATATGACAATGATCGTCATGAGATAGTTGGGGGTTGAATTGTTGGGTTTGAAGATATAAGGTAATATCTTGATACCATGGGTCGGACGTGCTGATGAGGAACAATGATTTGTCAGGAAGAGAATTGTTGGGATCAGATCCTAAATAAACATGGGGAAGATCACAAATGATCTCGGAAAACACCAAAGACTTCTTAGACTTGGCTTTCTCGAAGAGGAGATCGAACTCCTGAAGTATCACAATCCAGCGTGAACACTTTCCCCTGAGTACTTGACGTGTCAAAACGTGGTACATGGGGTTCGAGTCGGCGATAATGGTGGTGGTGCGGAGCAGTATATAATGACGAAAATTTTGGACGGCAATGACTGCTATGAGAGTGAGCTTCTCGACATGTGAGTAATGAGTTTCAGAGTCAATAAGACCCTTATTGAGGTAATAAATCACATGGTCCTGGGCGTTGTTGTCCTCCTGACCAAGACCATGGAGATCGTGGTGGCAGAAGCAGCAAGATAAAGGATGTAATCCTTTTAGTAATTGGGCAGTTGGAGCACAGGGGCATGCATAATGGCATGTTTCAGACTATTGAAGGATTGTTGCGTGTGATCGTCCCAAATGATTGGGATGTCCTTCTTCATCAATCTCATGTAGCCCTGTGTCTTCTGAGTGAAATTACAGACAAAACGCCATAGGTAAGTTTCCTTCCCTTGCAAATTTTGTAGTTCTGTAATGTCAGTAGGAGGTGGGAGATAGATAATGGATTCCACCTTTAAGGGATCAATGCGGATATTGTCCTTTGAAATGATAAAACCTAGGAGGTGTCCGGACTTGATGCATAAAATACACTTGTGAGGGTTCAGACAGATGTTGTACCGCCTGCATCTGAGGAAGACGGTCGTCAAATGATCGATGTGGAACTCATGCTGCCACGAATGGGTAGGTAGATCATCAAGATAGGGCTCCACAAAGTTTTTCACATCATGAAAAGCGTACGACATGGCCCGCTAAAATGTGGCACCAGCATTTTTTAGGCCAAAAGGGAGTTTGCGATAAGAAAATGTGCCCCAAGGGCAGATGAAAGCTTTCGTGTGTTGGTCAGCTAAGTGGATCTCAATCTGGTTGTAACCGGAAAAGCCATCCATGAATGAAAAGATGACACTTCCGGCACAATTGTCTATGATATGATCGATAAAGGGAGTGGGGTAGTTGTCCTTAGGACAAGCCTTATTCAAATCTTGATAATCAACATAGACACATATGGTTCCCTTCTTCTTAGCCATAGGGACAACATTTGAGACACATTCTATTAATGGAACAGGGTAAATAAAGCCGGCCTTCAAGAGATTTTCAATTTTAGCCTTAATCGCCGCAGTTTTTCGAGGGTGTATCGATCGTAACTTTTGACGGACTGGTTTAGCATCGGGATAGGTTTTAATCTCATGCGAAACGATACCATGGTCTATCCCAGGCATTTCCTCGTAGGTCCAAGCAAACACGTGTCGGAATTTCTTTAATAAGGCAATGAAAATAGTAATCTCTTCAGGGGAACATTTTTGGCCTAAACGAATATGTTCCACTACACTAGGAGTAACCGATATGTCTATCGGAATGGTAGGTTCAATGTTCGCCAAGTTTCCCTCAGTGACCGTATGACACGTGAATATCGGTGACTGAGGGCAAGGATAGACATCCGGTGTAAAAATGGTGGTGATGTGGTTCTCCATAGAATCCAAGGGGGTAGGAAAGATGACCGGTGGTGGAGGTCTTCCCACAGAGGGTCATCCCCGCTCATAATATCCATAATGAAATCGTCGGAATGAAAAGTCTGGAACAGAGGATCTGGTAAGGACGACGTCCACTGTAGAGAACAAGATGTAGAGGCCACAACCAAGTGGTCCTTTGGTGCTGACTGGATAGCCTCATAAGTGATTTTGGCGGGTGAAAGAGGCATACTGTCTCCAATAAAATGCATGGTGGATTCGTCGGGTACGAGCCATTGATCGGTGGAGTTGGGAAAAGAGGATATCATGTTCACCGTAGCAACATGGTTAGGGAGATTCAGGGTTGGAAAGACACCCATAATATATGAGTCTTTTATGAGGCTGACCCCCACGCTCTCATATGGTTGCGAAGACTGCCCGAGTAACAGGATGTTATCATCGGGATGAGCAGCGATGTCCGGTGTACAAAAATCCAGTTGGTCGACTGTGACAATTCGACCTTGGTGGGGGAATTGCACAATGCGGAAGACGGATGACGTGACCGTAGTCATGGCATAAAACCAATTACGATCAAGTAAAATATTATAATCCAAAATGGCTGCGACTACTTCCACGTTAATGGTTGCGGTCTTACCCCCCAACTCTACTGCCAAGGCTTGTAACAGCCCATGGGGTTGAAAGCCACGACCGTCGAATGCTTTCAGGGTAGTGGGAGAACGATTTAACTCGGGAGAGCCAATGGCTCTCCAACACAATATCGACATGAACAAGGTAGAGGCACCTTAGTCTAACAGAGTACGATGGATTGCCTTCCAAGCAATTTTCGTGGCAACTTGAAATTCCAACTGGTGGGAAAGCCTCGGTTTAAAGTACTCGAGTCGGAACATGATTGTATTAGAGGAATCTGGATCAACCACGCCAATGGCAGCGAGAAGAGTCTTGCGCTGGTTGGGACAGTTTTGGAAGACCTCTAGCATCGACATAGCACAAGGAGCTTGTGCCAAGTCCTCTACAATGTTGTAGTTTTGAGTTTCCCGAGAATTAGGATTGAAAATTGCTCTTCGAATTGTGCTCTTAGGCGGACGCAGTACTAACTCTAAGGAAGGATTACTTCCAATGGGTTCCTTCAGAGGGAATGAGTCGTACGAGGGTGAACGTGTGTTCAAGTTAACCGTCTCACTATGCATCGTGAGAACATGCGCGGTGGAGGATGTGTCTCCGTGTGAAGGAGAAGGCTGAGAAATCATTTGCTGGTTCTGAGTGGGGAAGGGATTGTTGAGAACTATGGGAGTAAGGTTTCCCTTGAGAAATTTCTGCACTTCATCTCGGTGGGGACATTCCTTTAAGAAATTGTCACCACCACACAGCAAACAAGGATACTTCAACTTCCTCTTCTATTTGGTGTCTTTAGGGGTGGTCTTGGGCTCCTATTGGTTAGAATATTTCTTAGGTTTAACTTTTTTTTTCTTCTTACCACCGGATTTATGAGGCGAAGCTGATTTAAAAGAGTTCACCTCTTCGGTGGAGGCAGGAGTGGGTGACTTGGTGGTGCTGCTTCCAACCTATGGTGGGGATGGGGAAGAACTCTGGTGGTTCGACGGTCCACCAGTTTGAGTAGGAGGCTGGGAGATAAGGGAACCAATGATGCCATCGGCCTGGGGTCCCTTAGGTGGTTTTGCAAGGTCATACGTGGGGCGGGGTGCATCAAGAACAATGTTCCTCGGTGACGACCCCTCCCATGGCCACATCTCGAGCTATGACAGGTAAAAGAGACTTCGTGAACCAGTCAACTAAGAGTTGGTCTGGAATAGGATCCTTAATGAGACGTCATCTCCTCCGCCACTCATGTATATGATCAAAGATATGAGTTGCGGTGGTTTGATGGAGCGAAGTCAGAAGGTCCGTACCAGTTTCATAGCGTATGGGTAACTGGAAATGAGTCAAAAAGACATAGAAAGAGAGCAAAAATTGGGAAAGGAGTTCGGTGGTAATTCGATATACCACTTGGCAGCTGGGCCGGTGAGGGTCCTCTGAAAGAAACCTTAAATGGATCAAGTTGTCCATTAAGGAATTGGATGAGCACCATAGATGGTAGGTCATCGCATGGTTTTTTGGGTCCTCACCGAGTTTGCCATCAAATTTGGGAATATCAGAGGGTAACTTGACCAGAATGCGTGGCCAATTATGACTATGGAAAATGGGATCATTGGTTAGACGAGACAGGTCGGGTAGGTACAAAGTAACCAAAAATGGCAGATGTTGGTTCGGCTACGGATACTGTTAGTATTGATATGGAATATATGGACCAGCGGGACCTTGAATCAACTAATTATAAGTTGTTCCCGACGGGAATTGAACATAAGGGGGTGGTCCTTCGGGGTTGGGTGGTGGACCGAATGTAGGTTTGCCGCCATAATAAGGTGGGCCGCTGCCGGTGTTACAATGTAATTTTCCACCTTGTGAGAATCAACACTCGTTGGCCTAGAGGATCCATTTTACTGACTCAGGTCCACTTTTTATCCTCCAGAGACACTATTTTTTCCTCTGTACGCTAGCTGCATCATTACAGTGGGCGTACCCATGAGTTGCATCACTATAGCCTGCGGGTAGCATGTAAAATGGTAGAAATCACTAGTTAATTACTTTTTACTCCCAAAAAGCAGTCCTTGGGCGACCTTTGACCCTCCATCTACCCCAGAAACACCTCGATGTGTCCTTTCATCTACCTTTGAGAGGACTATATATTGAGCACATATGGATTATGGACGGGAGGAGAAAGGAGAGCAAGAGAACTCTAGTGGATTTCTGCCCTCATTGATTCTTGTAGTTGTGAACCCTTTATGTTCACCTTCCAAAGTCCGATCATACTTTGAGTTTGCCATTCCATGGAGGATTGAAGTGGTGGAGACATAAGTGGATTGACCCGGATCTTGGTTCAGATTGGTTGCCGACAAGAGGTCGTATCACATTGTACTTCTTGTTATTTATTAATAGAAATACTCATATTCTTGTCCATCAATGTTGTGAATGTGTTTATATTACATTGGGTTGCATTTACTTATAATATCATGGACCATTGCTATTGATGATGTTAATTTCGTTTGTATATTATATGCGCTTGTTGTATATTGGCTGTCAAGACTAATTTGTAGGTTCAAGTGCACGGATTGAAAGCTCCAACGGGGATCTACATCAAACATTTGGATCGAGGTTGGTTGTCTTCTCCATTATCTTAGCATTGTCATTTATATAGCATAGCATTGGGAATTGAATTAATTTCTGGTAGTCAGTTGTCTATTGTGGTCCACCCCAAGCCATAGGAAGTTTTCTCCGACACAAAAATGGCAACTTCGCTGGGGAGAACATCCATTTTGGGGGATTTTTTGAGCATTAGTCCTTATTTAGAGTTGTTGTTTGTCGAATCTCTGTGTCATTAATTGGCCGTTAGAATACTCTATGGAAAACACCCTTTTTCTGAGCCATTGGACTCTTTGGTTACTCATTTTCTTTTCCATACCCGCGGGTGAGCTTAGCTCTGCCCACATCTACCCGCTTCTGTCTAAACTATAGCCCGCGGGTACCCGCAGGTTTTCCTTCGACAGTAGCGTACAACTCTGGATTTGGTTGTTTCATGACCTTTGGTTGTTGCTGAGTTGATTCTGAGTGTTCCTGAGTCTTCTTTGGCCTTGTTCCTGACCATTCCAAGCCTTGTTTGTGACCAGAACTCCTCTTTTCTCTTGGTTTTGAGACTCATTGGTTTTTACCCATTTTTAATTTGTAAGCTCATTCCATTGGCTGAGTCTTATTGTTTAGGATCTGCTAGGTTGTCTTAGTGATCTCCCTTGCATTTATGCAACTGAATAGTAGGATTTTGCTTACATTTTTCATTCCATTATATTGAAAAATACAAAAAAACATAGTTTTGCATTTTCCTTTCATTTATAAGTGAAAATACGAAAACAAAAAATTTACTTTCACTTTCATGTACTGCATTTTGCATTGAGTGCTTGCTGCTTTTATTTAGGTTCTGCTTGTGCATTGAAAATATAAAAGAGTTGCATTTTTTATTTTTGAAACTGTTGGATTGATTTTGCATGTTAGTGGCATTGTTTTTATTGGATAGATGAGTCTAGAGTTGGATGATTTTGCATGTTATTGAGTCATATACATCTAGTTTCATGACCATATCCTTTGAGTAACCACAACCATTAAAATTAACGCTTAATCTAAAATTGATTAGAACGATTTTATTGATAGGGTACACCAACTAGCATAGGTTTAGAGTCTTGGAATAGATCATTGTGAGTAAAAAATCCAAGACTACTAGACGAAACATTATGTGTCTGACCAAGGAGTGGTGAAATCCATGGTATACATCGGTGTTCTCAGGAAGCTCTACTCAAACCAGAGTTAAGCATGAGGTCATGGCAGGTTGGTTGCGGAGATATCCCTCCAATACTGGCTAAACGTGGGAGATATATCCAGGGTTTGTTCGTATCTGGGGATTCTTGGGGGATTTGACCCTCTTGAGTTTCGGGCTTAGCTACCCTACCCATACGACGGATCCCACCTGCAACTGTCACCCTGAGCATTGGTTATACTGCGGTGACCATAGTTTCCTTACCTAGGTATCGCAAAGGGTACTTGTAGTGGTTATACTGTTTGTGTCTTGAGTCAGATAGGGGTCGGACAGCACAGTTGCCGTTGTGTAGGGACTTGACCCTGTGCACACAGTGAAGTCTGGTGGCCGTTATAACTGATTTTGTTACCTCCGGATACAATTTGGGAGTCTCAAGCCACTCTTAGGTGAGACATACCAGCTCTAGTGTCGGGAGCTCATTTAGCCACTCTATTTTCCTGCTCTTGGCTGTAGTTTCTCTAGGTGTGTGCTTTTGATTTACTGTTTTTGATCGATAGTTTGGCCATTAGGGGACGCTGTGATTTTATTTTCTCTTCGTAGATATCATGGCGTGGTGTCCTACTCTCCGCTGATCTCGTCGGTTGGCTGGTTTACAACCAGTCGAGCTTTCACGCTGTGTTGCTAGGGGACGCCGACGGGATCCCTCTGAGTCTTTGGATTCTTACGAGACATATGTCCTAGACTTCATGACTGCTGCAAACTTTGATACTGAATAAATCCCTATGACTCCATCGGGTAGAGTCGAGCATACTTCAGACACCCCTACTCCTCGTGAGGCATAGGGGGGTGATCCACCTGAAACTCAACGTAATTTGTTTGGTCCGGATCCTCCTGAGGACGACCCGTTCGATCCTTCGTTTTCGCATAATTATATACATGGGATTCCAGAGTTACATGATGACAAAGGTCCTACAATAAACCCTACTACATTCTCTTTTGGTATGCCTAATTACAACACAGTTGATCCTTCCACTACTTTTGGTAGTCACACTGACACTAGTCATTGTGTTAGCCACACTGCACCCATTGGGGGTAATACCCTCGTCGGGGGCACCACATTGTCCACTCCCACACATAGTATGGGGACCAGTCACATTCCTCCTAACAATGCTAATGTTGGAAGACGGTCGCCTTCTAGGACTACCCAACCTAATAGGAACACTGTTCGCAACCCGACTCGCCATCTACCACCTAATACACATGTCGCTTCTCGTCAACCTACAACCACTTTCACAAATGTTAACGCTCCTCCCAACCATGGTGGTGGACATATACCACATACTTTTACATCCGCTTCCACTACTAGTAATGCTAATGTAGGAGGTGGGAATATACCTTATCTATATGGTCATAACGCCATCATTCCTGCTACTAGTAACACCAATGTTGGGGCTGGGAATACATCTCATGCTTATGGTCACCACACTACTGCTCAGGCTAATCCTAACAATTACGTTGGGGGTGGGATCATAGCATATAATCCTAGTTATTACAACACAGTTCCCGCTACGAATAGTACGTATATGCCCCATACTTATGGCGAAAAACCCTACTACAATATAGTCGGTGTTGGCCATCAGTACAACACACCTTAATATGGTGCGCAAAACACATATATACCTTCTTACTCTCACACGGGTCAGGTCGGGGGAGGTTATCAACCTTATGGCCATGGTCACGCTTATGGTCAGACAGGTCCATATAATCAGCAGTTTAATGCTCATGTTCAAGCATTTGGTCCTTCCTATCCTTCAGGTTCTTATAATCAACCTTTTATGGGAGCTTATAATCAAGCTTTCCAGCCGCAGCTCTCATTCCTTGCACGTTTGAATCTTCCAGATCTTTCGAAGCTCATGAATGATCCGGTGTGTCACAACCCTAGTTGGCCTCTGGTTCCTACCAAACTTCCTTCGGACATTCCTAAGTTCGAGGGGAAAGGTGGCGAGGATCCGAGTGATCATGTCACGACGTTTCACCTTTGGTGCTCTTCCAACTTGTTGAATCACGATTCCGTTAGATTACGACTATTTCAACGCACCCTCACAGGGGCAGCTGCGAAGTGGTATGTCGAGTTGCCTGGGAACACTTATAGGGGAAGGCCACGAATATTTCTGACCACGTTCAAGAGTGGCGTTGACGGAAGTGACTAGTGAAAGCTAACATTCCTCCAGAGTTTCTGTTGGAATGGTTCCTCAAGTCTCTACTCCCATATATTTCTAAGGAGGTCTCAATGTACGGTATTATGACTGAGGAACAAGCCATCTTAAAAGTCCAGCAGTTAGAGTTACTGTACTCTCAGTTTGGCATTTTATATGACATCATCCCTGACGCACCACGAACAAGACATGAGCCCAAGACAGTTCCTGGACCACATGCCGATGGATTTGTGGGATCCGCAAGTACTCGCCCTGTAGATTTGGTGGCTAATCAAATGCAAGATTTGTTGCTAAACCAGTCTACTCCTGGACAGGTTCACACCTTGTCCACTTCCACCCCATCGTCCAATGTACACACTATGCAAACGACTAAACCATCGGGTAACCAACAGCCTAGTGGTAAGAAGAAAGGGAGAAATGAAAGTAAGGGTGGAAACAATGGGAACAATAATAGAAATTGCAATACCCCTCGTAAGGAGAATTCCAACCCTCCTTGGGAAGGCGGAAATGCTGGTGAGGACCGTAAACCTAGACGTAAGGTGAAATTTCCTTGTAAGCTTTGTAGTGAAGATCATCTTACTCACTTGTGTCCTCGAATCGAAGAAGCATCGAAGCATTTGGCACAGAGCCCAGTTATGTTGAAGGATCCCCTCCCTCATCATCATCAAAACATGGCTTCGCATGCTCCCGCCGCTGGTTATGGACCTAATGAGACTCTTGCGTCTTCTTCCAATACTAGTGGTTATGGATGCGTGAATATGGTCCAATTGGAGGTTAGTGTTGCTACTCGTCAACGCGATTATGGTGCACCACAACCTAATATGGGGAATGAGCTTCCCCCTCCTCCTGATAATTCCTTGCATATCGAGAAGCCCTCTATTATGCCACAGATATCGAAAGGTGTGCTTAAGCGTTCTACGCATAATCCCAATGCCCGAGCCGCCCAGAACTATTCTATTGTAGAAGATTTGGGCCAAACTCCGTGTGCTATGTCGGCTCTTGAAGTTACGGGTGTGTCCTTCTCAAAGGCATGCCCTTTTGTGTGTGTTAGGATTTCAGGACTAAGGGAGTCCCAACATCATCAAGTTCGACACTACTGATGTGCAACCTCGCTTACCTTACCACGTGGCTTTTCAAATCCATGTGGAGTGCCTTAAAACTTTTGTGAAACAAATAGTGGTTGAAGAAGGTGCTTCCACGTCAGTGATGTCATTATCTTGTTGGAAATCTCTTAGCTCTCCTCCTCTACTCACGTCTAGGACCATGCTCACTGCATTTGACGGTAGGTCGTTTAAGCTGCATGGGATAATCCCTTCCCTTGTTGTCCGCTTGGGAGGTAAACCTGTGCCTATTGAAGTCGAAGTGGTTGATGCGCCCATCGACTACAACCTTTTACTGGGTTGAAACTAGATGTACACTATGAAATCTGTCGCGTCTACTTTATTCATGATCATTTGCTTTCCACACAAAGGCAGGATTGTGACCATCGATCAGCTAGACTTCGTTAATCCTCCCACAGCATCTACGTGATCAGTAGTCCTGCAAGTTACAAACTCTCAGCCGGCAACTGGGAGCATGTGTGTTGGTATGTACCCTTCATTGATGGGATCTTATGATTTCCCTACAGTTGTGAACTTTATTGGAACCATCTCCGACAACGCACCTCTTCCTTTGCATAATGTACCATTCCAGACTTCATACTTTGATGATCCATGGGATTTATCGTCCACAGGTTCTATGTCTAGAGACATTGCGCACGTTGGGATGTCTATGCCACTTTCTGCTACTGAGCTTGCTTATCAGGATATTCAACAAGCCACTGCAGATCCAGATCTCCCCTCTCCTCGGACAGATGAGGAAGATCCCATTACGCTGCCAGTTTGCATAGTCAACTCGTCTTGTTCGAACGATTGCCTTGATGGTACTTTACCTTTGGATAAAGCTATTATCGAGGCCATGTGTGGTAGTGAGAGACCTTGGGAGGATATGCATCATCGCTCTTATTTCCTTCCCAAACTCGATCTCGCTGAGCAAGAAGAGTTCAGGACGACTCTTGCAGAGATGGTTGGTCACCCTGTGGCTCTTTTGGGTTCACATGAGATTTATACAGAGGGGAACATGGCTAATATTTCCCCGACTCAACTGATCAACATCTCTCGCACTCCCAGAAAGATTGAGAACGTTTACATCGGTGATGATTGCTCTTTTGAGGAGGTCTCCATCTACACCGAATTGTTTACTGAACTTTGGGAAGCTTTCGCCTGGTCATACGAGGAGATGCCAGGAATATACCCTAGTATTGTCGAACACGAGATAATGACGTATCCTCATGTTAAACCGGTTCGGAAACGTCTTCATGTTGTTAACCCTAGGAAGGCAGCCATTATCAAGGTAGAGGTGGAGAAACTTCTCAAAGCTGGTTTCATCTACCCCGTTCCCCTTACCGAATGGGTGTCAAACCCCGTTCCTGTGGATACAAAGCAGGGAACGATCCACGTATGCACTGATTTTAGAGACCTGAATCGTGCATTTCTGAAAGACAACTTCCCCACGCCATTCATTGATCAGATATTGGATGCTTGTGCGGGAAGTGAGATTTTTTCGTTCATGGACGACTTTTTGGGGTATAACCAGATTCAAATCAAACCCGAGGACCAACATAAGACTGCGTTCATTTGTCCTTGGGGTACATTTTCATATCGAAAAATGCCCTTCGGCCTTAAAAACGCTGGAGTTATGTTTCAGCGTGCCATGACATATGCCTTTCATGACCTTAAAAGTATAATGGAGGTCTTCTTGGATGATCTTGCCAGCCATTCTCGTAAGAGAATGGATCACCCCAAGCACCTCCATTGGATTCTTGAATGATGTATACACTACAAGATCTGATTGAATCCCAATAAATGCATCTTTGCAGTAAGGTCTGGTCGCCTTCTAGGATTTATAGTTTCGAAAGAGGGTATTAGAATCGATCCTCTCACAGTCGAGGCAATACTTTGGTTGCCTCCTCCACGCAACTTGTTTCAACTTCAGAGCCTCCAAGGGAGAGCAACTTTTCTACGTTGTTTTGTAGTCAATTATGTTAATCTTACCAAAGGTTTCGTGCGTTTGTTGAAGAAAGACACACCTTTTATCTGGGATGAGCGAGCCCAACAGTCTTTCAATGCCCTTAAGAAAGCTTTTGTATCATCCCCTATGCTTAGTCCACCAGACTTCGCATGATATTTCATACTTTATGTGGCTACGTCTCAAGAGACAATTGGCATGGTCTTGGTTCAGGTTGATGATGCACTCATCGAGCATGTCATCTATTACCTCAGTTGAAATCTAGTAGACGCTGAACTGAGACATACTCAAGTAGAAAAGTTGGCACTTGCGACTGTGCATGCCGTCCAATGGTTACGACACTATATTTTTCTTATAACAAACACAGTTGTAGCTCATATCAATCTGTTTCAGTTCGTGCTATCACAACTCCTTATAGGGGGAAGTACAATAAATGGATTGTGATCCCTCAGGAGTTCGATCTCGATTTTGCTTCAAAAAGTTGGTGAAATCGTTGGTGTTTGCTGAGCTTATGTTGGACCTTCCGATACTTGATGAGGATGTCATCCATGAATATTTCTTTGTGGATGAACACTTATTTCTTATCTCATCCGAAGACCCTTGGTATGGGGATGTCATTGTATATCTCCAAACTTTGAATTTTCCTCCGCATTATTCACGGGATGAGCGACGACATTTGAAACATCACGTTAAAGATTATACTATCGTCAGTAACACTTTGTATTTCCGAGGAAAGGATTCTATTCTCCGTCATTGCTTGAATCACGAAGAAGCGGAGCGGGTGCTTAATGATTGCCATGCAAGGGCGTGTGGGGGTCACTTATCTGGGCTTGCTGCAGCCCAACGTATTATGCGAGCTGGTTACTTTTGGCCTTCAATCTTTAAGGATTGTATAAACACAGTGAAGAGATGTCACCCTTGCCAGGTGTTTTCTTAGAATATACACTCGCATCCAGCGCCCCTTCATCCGGTTGTCACCGTCAGTCCCTTCACCAAGTGGGGGGTGGATTTCATGGATTGAAAACCAGCTTCAGCTGGGGGGAATCACCATATTATAGTGGCCATGGACTACTTTTCCAAATGGGATGAGGCCATGCCTACCATAAAATCCGGCGGTGCTACAACAACCCATTTCGTTTTCAATCAGATTATTACTCGGTTCGGTATTCTGAAAGAGATTGTCACCGACCATGGTAGTCACTTTTAGAACAAAATGATGGAGGATTTGTCTCTCAAGCTTGGGTTTCATCAAGAACACTCATCCTCTTACTATCCCCAAGTGAATGGTCTAGTTGAAGCAGTCAATAAGTCTTTAAAGACCATTCTCCAACGTACCATCCAACAAAGCAAGACCAAATGGCACATTATGTTATATCCTGCTTTGTGGGCATATCGAACCACAGTCAAGACTGCCACCGGGTTCTCACCATTTTAGCTAGTACACGGTGTGGATTCGATTTTACCGATTGAATGCGAAATCCATTCGCTTAAACTGGCCATAGAGATCCTCCCTAATACGACGGGTCTTGAGCAACATTTAATCCACCTTGAACAACTTGACAAGAAGCGTCAAGATGCCGCTGTGGCTATAGATGCCAATAAACATCGTGTTAAGGTTCAGTATGATAGGTCTGTCCATTCCCGGCAATATGCTAAAGGTGACTTGGTCCTCTTATATGACCAAGCTAAAGAACCCCTGGGGGTAGGAAAGTTCAACCCCATGTGGCACGGTCCTTATATTGTGAGGCGTGTCCTGGAAAAAGGAGCCTATGAATTAGAATACTATGAGGGGACTGTCTTGAAGGAGCCTAGAAATGGGCTCTACCTCAAGTGGTATTACACTTGAACCTTTGGTTCAGACTAATACTTTTGTATACTACTATATAGTTACTTTTGTACATAGTTTAGCTTTCTTTTGGTTTGCGGGTCTGTTGGTTAGCTTTTGTTTGATTGATAGATGTCAGTGGAGTTTCCTACGTTCTTAGGATTTGCGGATGGTGCTAGCCGTCATACGCAGTAGCTTTCTTCTGTTGCTTGGGTTATTTTCTCACCTGACCACCTAGTTGTGTCCTCAGGAGGTGCTTGTCTTGGTCCTACATCTAACAATGTGGCTGAGTATAGTGTCGTCATTGAGCTACTTCAAGATGTTATTTCACATGGTATCCAGTCTTTAAAAGTCCGCCTAGATTCACAACTAGTTGTGTCTCAGCTGAATGGTAAGTACCGTGTGAGGGATCCTATGTTACTACGGAAATTCTTAAAGGTAAAACTCTTGGAACGACATTTTGTTTCAATTACGTACATTCATGTTCCGAGAAGTTTTAATCATATATCTGATGCACACGCTAACTATGTATTAGATTGGCATTTGTCACATTCCCAATGAAGCACAAAAATAAAAAGATCCATTCATACATTTGTACATACACACTTATAGTGGAACCGGTAAACCAAAGTTTTTATAAATAATATGTCCAAAAATGGTAGTGTCATGATACAAAACTGGAGCCCGTAGCTCTCAAAATATACATATTGATACAAAATGGGAACCCGAGATGTCTATTCCCTATGAGGAGGCCTAGCTTCCACCCCAATAGGATGTGTCTGATAGAAATAATGCATTGCACTCACGACACGCTGCAGTATTCGCACCCAGTTTCTCGACACCCCCACTACCTGGTGTTGCATATCCTCTGGTAGTTGCCCCACCTCTACCTGTGGTACCCTGGCGGTCATCCGTGATAGGTTGGCTCGCAAAGTCTGTAGTGTCTGCTCTGTTGCAGCACCTACCATCTCATCACCCCTGCCCTGGCGACGATGTCTCAGAAAACCATCGGGTCTCATTGGGCCCTTGTCTGCGAGCAAACAATCAAACATTAATAAATGATACTTCCCCCAAAATGATTTTTGCATTTACACCTATAATAAAAAAATCCATAAAAAATTAATATACCAAAAACCTAAAAAGAGTACTCACCAATGTCTTCGAGTGCTGCATCTAGTGGGAGTGGCATGTCTCGATCCTGCCGGAAGTCTATCCCTGCATAGGGGTAGTCCTCTATTGCTATGAATTGTCGGTCCCACCAGTGAAAGAACTCCTCTGTATATGGTGATGCCTGACGGCCACCACCCTGTCGCGTCAAGACCTCGGCCCATTGGGTCATGGCTGGGTCGCAGAGACTATCAGGAGGGAACTCAACCCTCGGACTGAGCCCTGGAGCTCGCTCAAAGAAGAAGCTGCACAAAATACTGCCGTATCTGAAATTTTTTGCATCCCCCAGCTTGCACTCTGTCAGCTGGGTATTCATGGACCCCAGTAGCGTAGCACACCAATCAAATATCATAGGATGCATACACTGCGATGCATAGAAAATAACTGGCTTGGATGCCTAGTGAAGAGCTTTTGAACCAGTAATCCGCACTAAAGTTGCCATGACAACCTTCATGCTCAGGTTAACTATGGCTCTGATGGGAACCTCACTCCCCACTGCTCGAGTATTTGGAACACGATACCTCTCTATATAGTCGGGGATAGTGATCCCACCACCCACAGATCGAGACCGAAGGCTTGCCACCTCACCTCGACGGGACAAAACCTGTAATGAATTAGATATCTTCCACTTCCAGTGAGAGTATTTTCCCGTCTAGGTTGAATTTCTATGCATCGACATCCCAATAGTCTATCAAACGACGGAGCAATAGGTTTTGGGCCCTCAAACCCCCTATGCTCCAAAATTTGTATAAACCACATGCTTGTAGAGCTTACTGTGCACGCACATCATTACGAACAACCTCATCCACTAGGTCATGTTCTCTCTCTCTCCACTCTAGAACCATCCTAGAAATAGAAAAAAAAACCAAGAATTTAGTCAGTTTTGTTTAAAAAACTAGCTTCACGGCCGTACCTGTGGGTAGTTGTGCTCACAGAGGTGGGTACCCACGGTCAACGTGTGCGTTGACTGTGCGTACCCATCCCTACCCGCGACCCGCATAGTTATAGCCCGTGGGTAGCGCTGTGACCATGTAGGGCATGGCCAAACAAAAATTTTAACCAGTGAAAACTGAGATAAAAACATTGAAATGGAAGGTAGGGATGAGATTACCAACCTGCTCCTGACGGTTCGATGATTGGACGCCCGTAGCTCCCAAAATTAGGAACTAAACTTTGAGGTGAAAACTAACCACAAAACTCCAAATGGGTGAATAGTAAAAATGAATTGTAAATTGTAAATTTTTGTTACTATTTATAATTTTCAAAACCCACTTATCTATAGTTTTCACCATTTAATGTTGTTTTGGACTTTATACAATGTCATGGAGTAGCGTTTTTTACTAGATTTCTTCGGCGAAAGTTGTTTTCGAAAGTTTCACACCTATGGCAGGTACATTTCACACTTGGCATATAGGTTAGATGTCATTTTCACATGCATTATGCATTTGACCTTTTGACCACTTTCATAAACCCTAGGTGCGACCCCACTTCTTAACTGACACGGAACCTTCACACTGTTATAGAAGTGTCGTTATGTGATGGTAGGGACTTTCCGAACATGGGTACCCTAGTTACAACCCTTTTTTGCATTCTGGTGCCCATGCAATTGTTTGTCCTTAGGATTGGGAGTCCTTTGTAGTTACGCCATGACGTTGCGATAAAGACTCATACTCTACTTTGTCTTATGTTGGCCATCTCCCATAAGGACTCCCCCATTTATATCAAGTTGTGACTGCATTGCATCATCCTGCTTGCCGCTTGAGCCTTGTGCCGGCTCCCGCTTACTCCGTTATTAGCCTAGTGCCTGAGCACTTTCCCTATCGAGCCCTGTAGAGCTTACATTTTCCCTCCATAATTTGATGACCTTTTGACCCTGAGGGAACATCCCCCCCTGAGTGTCCACATCCTGCACACGCTTCCTTGCATTGATCATAGGTATGTTCCATTCAGGGTAATTTTTAGGGGCGAAATTTCGCCAATTGGCTATTTTTCGGGCCTTTTTTCAAAACATAAATTCGTTATTTGGTCATTTTTAGTCTCTAATATCGCCTATATTTACATAAAATATGTTTTTTTAACATAATATTTGCCAAAATTTACATGTTTTAGTAGTAAATTGTAGGTTTCATATTTAATATTCACCTAGCTATCTATATATATGTTTTTTTCATTCCAAAATAATCGCCTAGAATCCTATACTTAAGTATAATATTAGAATCCTTAAAAAATACCCTGGTTCCATTGCTTGGAACTAGTTTGCTCGCTATTTGACACTCGTTCCCTCACTTGTTATACTATAAGCAATTTTATTCTTTTTCAAGCTTTCCCAAATATGAAAAAGACCAAAAAATTAAATATTCCAAAAAGCCGGACGGGATTATGGTTACTACTTATAGTTGGTAGTTGTTGTGTCGCCTTTGAACTGAGCATTCATTCCACTCCATACATTATGAGTCGGGACTATAGTTGGACCTTAGGAGCTGTACTAGTTTCTCAGTTTACTCCACCGATTGGTTAAGCTTCTAGTCATTATGGAGCCCTTTGTGATGCCTCCTGCATCGCACAATTTATATTGAGTCTATGCTGCCTGAGTCTATCCATCTGCTCATGCTCTTGTTCAAAGGAAATCCTAAAACCAAAGTCGGCCACTCCTCAAATCTCTTGACTATTGCATGTCGGCCATCCTTATTGAGTCAGTCCATTTCACTTGAGTTCTTCCGATTCTTTCAGTGTATGTTACATCGTAATCTTCCACCCTGTGAGCATCAGCATTATTTGGCCTGTAGGATCCATTTCAATGACTCAGATCCACTTATATCCTTCAGAGATATTAGTTTTCCCTATTTTTATTCCTACCCACATGTTGCATCACTATAGCATGTGTACCAGTGAGTTGCATCACTATAGCCCGCGGGTATCAAGTAAAATGGTAAATACCACTATTAATTACTTTTTACTCCCAAAAAGCGGTCATTGGGTGACCTTTGGCTCTCCATCTGCCCGAGTAACGTCTCGATGTGTCATTTCACCTACCTTTGAGAGGACTATATATTGAGCGCATATGGTTTATGGACGGGAGAAAGAAGAGAATAGCAAGAGAACTCTAGTGGATTGTTGCCCTATCTTGAGTCTGCACTCATTGATCCTTGTAGTTGTGGACCATTTATGTTCACCTTCCAAACTCCTATCTAGTTTGAGTTTGCCATTCATGGAGGATTGAAGTGGTGGAGGCACAAGTGGATTGATCTAGATCTTGGTTCAGATTGGTTGCCGGCAAGAGGTCATATCACTTTGTACTTCTTCTTGTTCATTAATAGAAATACTCATATTCTCGTCCATTCGTGGTGTGAATGTTGTTTATTATACATTGGGTTACATTTGCTTATGACATTATGGACCATTATTATTGATAATGTTAATGTCATTCATATACTATATGTACTTGTTGGATATTGGTTGTCAAGACTAATTTGTAGATTACAAGTGCATGGATTAAAAGCTCCAACGGGGATCTACATCAAACATTTGGATCGAGGTTGGTTACATTTCTCCATTATCTTAACTTTGTCATTTATAATAGCATTGTTTTGAGAATTGAGTTGATTTCTAGTAGTCATCTGTCTGTTGTGGTATTCCCAAGCCATAGTGAGTTTTCTCCAATATAGAAATGGCGACTCCACTGGGGAAAACATCCATGTTTGGAAAAAAAATTGAGCATTAGTCCTTAATTAGAGTTGTTGTTTATTGAAGCTCTATGTCACTGATTGGTCGTTAGGATACACCATAGAAAACTTTCTTTTTCTGAGCCATTGGACTCTTTATTTGCCCATTTTCCTTTCCTCAACCACGGGCTAGCTTAGCTCAGCTCCCGTATACCCGCCTTTGTTTACTCTACTGATTGCGGGTACCCGCAGGTATTCCTTCGACAATAGCGTATAACTCAGGCTTTTGTTGGTTTATGGCTATTGGATGTTGTTGGGTTGGCTTTGGTTGTTCCTGAGTCTTTGTTGGCCTCTTTCTTGATTGTTTCATGCCTTGGTTGTGACCAGAACTCTTCGTTTCTCTTGGTTGAGCCTTCTTGGTTTTTTACCAATCTTTGGATGTAGCCTCTTGGTTTTTTCCTTTTGAGCTCTTCCCTATCGTTGAGTCTTGCTGTTTAGGATTTGTTGGGTTGTCTTAGTGATCTTCTCGGCACTTCAGTGACTGAATAGTAGGATTTTGCTTGCATTTTTTCATTCCATTTATATTGAAAAAATACAAAAATATACATCTAGTTTTTTTGCATTTTCCTTCCTGTTTATAAGCGAAAATACAAAAATATTTTACTTTCATGTACTGCATCTTGCATTGAGTGCTTGTTGCCTTCATCTAGGTTCTTCTTGTGCATCGAAAAGATAAAAGATTACATCTTTATTTCGGAATTGTTGGTTGATTTTGCATATTAGTGACATTGTTTTATTGGATAGATGAGTCTAGGATTGGACGATTTTGCATACTATTGAGTCTACACATCACTAGTTTCACGATCATATCCCTTGAGTAACCACAACCACTAAAATTAACGCTTAATCTTAAAATTGATTAGACTAATTTTATTTATAAGGTACACCAACTAGAATAGGTTTAGAGTCTTGGAATAGATCATTGTGAGTTAACAATCCAAGACTACTAGACGAAACATTAGGTGTTTGACCAGGGAGTGGAGGAATCCATGGTATAGATTGGTGTTCTCAGGAAGCTCTACTCAATCCAGAGTTAAGCACAAGGTCACAGGAGGTTGGTTGAGGAGATATCCCTCTGATATCGGCTGAACGTGGGAGATATATCCAGGATTTGTTCATATCTGGGGGTACGGGAGGTTCGTCCTCTTGTGCTTCGGGCTTAGCTACCTTGCCCATACGACAGGTCCCACCTGCGACTGTCCCCCTGAGCATTGGTTATATTGTGGTGACCATAGTTTCCTTACCTAGGTATCGCACAGGGTACTTGCAGTGGTTATGCTGTTTGTGTCCTGAGTCAGATAGGGATTGGACATCACAGTTGTGTTTGTGTAGTGGACTTGACCCTGTACACGCAGTGAAGCCTGGGTGTCTCTATAAATGATTTTGTTACCTCCGGCTATAGTTTGGGAGTCTCAAGCATCTCCTAGGCAAGACATACCGGCTCTAGTGTCAGGAGCTCATTTAGCCTCTCTGTTTGTCTGCTCTTGGCTGTAGTTTCTCTAGGTGTGTGCTTTTGATTTATTGTTTTTGATCGATAGTTGGCCTTTAGGGGATGTTTTGATTACATATTCTCTCCGGATATATCGTGGAGTGGAGCCCTACTCTCCACCAATCCCGTCGGTTGGCTAGTTTAAAGCCAGTCGAGTTTTCATGCCGTGTTGCTAGAGGACGCCGGAGGGCTCCCTCTGAGTCTTCATATTCTTACACGACTTACGTCCAGGACGTCATGGCTACACATCTTGATACTGAGGAAAAACCTTCAACTCCTTCGGGTAGAGTTGACCATACTTCTGATCCCCATACTCCTCGTGAGGAGTGGGGAGGTGATCCACCTGAGACTCAACTTGGTTCTATTTGGCCTAATCCACTTGATTGAGATCCATTTGATCCTTCGAATCCGAATAATTATCTTTACGGAATGCTTGACTTACTCGAGGACGAAGAACAGGACGAGCCTTTTGTTCCTTTGTTTCCATGCAGTTATAGATACGGGATGCCTGAGTCACATGATTACACTACGATCAACCCCACCACACTCTCTTTTGGTATGCCTAGTCATAGTACTGTCGAACATTCCACTACGGTTGGTAGTCACGCTGGCACTAGTCAAAGTGTTAGCCATACTATACCCACTGGGGAAACTACCCTCGCTGGGGGCATTACGTTGTCCACCCACACACATAGTATGGGGACTGGTCATATTCCTAACAATGCTAATGTTGGAAGACGACCACCTCCTAGGATTACCCAACCTAATCGTAACGTTGTTCGGAACACGACTCACCATCCACCACCCAATACACATGTTGCTACTCGTCAACCCAGGACTACTTTTATGAATGATAATGTTCCTCCCAACCATGGGGCTGGACACATACCGCATACTTTTGCGTCCACTGTCGCCACTAGTAATGCTAATGTAGGAGTGGGAATATTTCATATCCACATGGACATCACGCCACTATCCCTGCTACTAGTCACACCAATATTGGAGTTGGGAATACTTCTCATGCTTATGGTCATCACACAACTGCTCAAGCTAATCCTAATGCTAGGGGTGGGGACATACCCTACCATTACAGTCATTACAACATGGTTCCCACTATGAATAGTACATACATGCCCCATACTCATGGTGTCAACCCTTACTACAACACAGTCGATGCTGGCCACCAGTATCACCCACCACCCCAATATGGTGCCCAAAACACGCATATACCTACTTACTCTCAAATGGGTCAGGCAGGAGGAGGTTATCAATATTATGGCCATGGGAAAGCTTATGGTCCGTCAGGTCCTCATTATCACCAATTTAATCCTCATGGTCAAGATTTTGGTCCATCTTATAACACAGTTCCGTTTAGCCAACCTTTTATGGGAGCTTATAATCAAGATTTCTAGCCTCAGCTCTCGTTCCTTGCACGCTTGAATCTCCCAGATCTTTCGAAGCTCACGAATGATTCAGTGTGTCACAAACCTACTTGGCCCCCAGTCCCTACCAAGCTCCCTTCTGACATTTCAAAGTTTGAGGGGAAAGGTGGTGAGGACCCGGGAGATCATGTCACAATGTTTCACCTTTGGTGCTCCTCCAACTCTTTGAATCATGATTCCATTAGATTACGACTATTTCAATGCACCCTCATGGGGGAAACCGCGAAGTGGTATGTGGATTTGCCTGGAAACACCTATAGGGGATTCAACGAGATTGCTTTGGTTTTTTTAGACCATTTCCAGTTACCGGTTCGTTATGATACTGGTACTGAATTGTTGTCCACCTTCCGTCAGAATAAGGCCACACATATTTTTGACCACGTTCAAGAAAGGCATCGGTGGAACAGATTAGTGAAAGCCAACATTCCTCCAAAGTTCTTGTTGGAATGGTTCCTTAAGTCTTTACTTCCATACATTGCTAAGGATGTTTTGATGTTCGACATTGTGACTGAGGAACAAGCTATCTTGAAAGTCCAGCAGTTAGATCTACTTTATTCTCAGTCTGGCATTTTGTATGACATTATTCCTGATGCACCGAGAACAAGACATGAGCCTACGTCAGTTCCTGGACCACATGCCGATGGCATCATGGGGTCCGCATGCACTCGCCCTGTAGAATTGGTACCTAATCAAATGTAAAATTTGTCGCTGAACCAGTCTGCTCCCAGACAGGTTCACACCTTGTCCACTTCCACTCTGTCATCTGATGTACACAATGTGCAATCAACGAAACCTTCGGGTAACCAACAACCTGGTGGTAAGAAAAAGGGGAGAAATAATCGTAGGGGTGGAAACAATGGAAGTAATAACAATAGAAATCGTAATACTCCTCGTAAAGAGAATGCCAACCCTCCTCGGGAAGGCGGTAATGCTGGCCAGGATCGTAAACCTAGGCGTAAGGTGAACTTCCCTTGCAAGCTTTGTGGGGAGGATCATCTTACTCACTTATGTCCTCAAATTGAAGAAGCATCGAAGTATTTGGCACAAAGCCCAGCTGTGTTGAAGGATCCCCTTCCTCATCATCAAAACATGGCTTTGCATGCTCCCACCACTAGTTATGGTACTAATGAAACGACAATGTCTTCTTCCAATACTAGTGGTTATGGATGTGTGAATATGGTTCAGTCGGAGGTTTGTGTTGCTACTCGTCAGCGCGATTATGGTGCACCATAACCTAATTTGGGGAATGAGCCTCCCCCTCCTCCTGAAAATTCCTTGCATATCGAGAAGCCCTCCATTATGCCATGGATACCGAAAGGTGTTCTCAAGTGCTCCACGCATAATCCCAATGCTCGAGCCCCTCAGAACTACTCCATCATAGAAGATTTGGGCCAAACTCCATGTGCCATGTCGGCTCTTGAAGTTTTGCAAGCCTGTCCTTCTCAGAAGCATACGCTTTTGAGTGTGTTAGGATTTCAGGATGTGGGAAATCCTAGTGTTATCAAGTTCGATACTACTGATGTCTAGCCTCGCTTACATTACCACGTGGCTTTTCAAATCCAGGTGGTTTTCCTTAAGAGCTTCGTCAAACGTACTATGGTTGATGAAGGTGCCTTCGCGTCAGTAATGTTGTTAGCTTGTTGGAAAGCTCTTGGCTCTCCTCCTCTACTTGCATCTAGAACCACACTCACTGCATTCAACGGTAGATCTTTTACGTCGCATGGAATTATCCGTTCCCTTGTTGTCTCCTTGGGAGGTAAGTCTGTGCCTATTGAAGTCGAAGTGGTTGATGCGCCCAACGACTACAACCTTTTACTGGGTCGGAACTGGATGTACGCTATGAAGGTTGTCGCAGCTACTATATTTAGAGTTATCTGCTTTCCCCATGAAGGCAAGATTGTGACAATCGATCAGCTGGATTTTGTTGGCACTCCTTCCGCAACATCCACGGGATCTGTAATCCCGCAAGTTTCTAATTCTCAGCTGGCAACTGGGAACATAGGTGTTGGAATGTACCCCTCATTAATGGGAACATATAATCTTTCTGCACCTGTGAATTTTATTGGAACCATTACCATCAATGCATCTCCTCCTTCAAATAATATGTTATTCCAGACCTCCTATTTAGATGATCCGTGGACTTTACCATCCACGAGTTCCACGTCTGGAGACATTGCGCATGTCGGGATGTCTATGCCTTTATCTGTAGCGGAGCTCGCTTATGATCATATCCAAAAAACCACTACAGATCCAGATCTCTCTTCTTCTCAGACAGTTGAATAAGATCCCGTTACACTGCCAGTTTTGGCAGCCAACTCATCTTGTTCCCACGATTGCCTTGATGATACTTTACCATTTGATGAAGCTATCCTCGAGGCCATGTGTGGTAGTGAGAGACCTTGGGAAGATATGCACCATCGCTCTTATTTCCTTCCCAACCTTGAGCTCGTTGAGCAAGAGGAGTTTAGGATGACTCTAGCAGAGATGGTTGGTCACCCTGTGGCTCTATTGGAGTTGCATGATGTTTTTGCGGAGGGGAATATGGCCAATATTTCCCCAACCACTTCAATCAACATCTCTCGCAATCCCGGAAAGATAGAAAACATTTACATTGGTGCCGATTGCACTCTTGAGGAGATCGCTATTTACACTGACTTGTTTACAGAACTCCGGGAAGCTTTCGCCTGGTCATATGAGGAGATGCCAGGAATAGACCCCCGCATTGTTGAACATGAGATTAGAACGTATCCTGATGCTAAACCGGTTCGACAATGCTTGTGTGCTGTGAACCCTAAGAAGGCAGCTGCTATTAAGGCAGAGGTGGAGAAACTGCTCAAAGCTGGTTTCATATACCCCGTTCCCCTTACCAAATGGGTGTCAAACCCTATTCCTGTGGATAAGAAGCAGGGAATGATCCGTGTATGCACTAATTTCAGAGATTTGAACCATGCATGTCCGAAAGACAACTTCCCCACGCCATTCATTTACCAAATATTGGATGCTTGTGCGGGGAGTGATATTTTTTCGTTCATGGACGGCTTCTTAGGTTATAATAAGATTCAAATCAAACCCGCGGACCAACATAAGACGACATTTATTTGTCCATGGGGAACATTTGCATATCGGAAAATGCCCTTCGGCCTTAAAAACGCCAGAGCTACTTTTCATCGACCCATGACCTATGCCTTTCACGATCTTAAGATGATTATGGAAGTTTTCTTGGATGATCTTGCTGGCCATTCTTGCAAGAGAGTGGACCACCCCAAGCACCTTCGTATGATTCTCGAATGATGTATCCACTACAAAATTCGATTGAATTCAAACAAATGCATCTTCACTTTTAGGACTGGTCGCCTTCTAGGATTCATAGTTTTGAGAGAGGGTATTAGAGTCGATCCTCTCAAATTTGAGGCAATACTTCAGTTTCCTCCTCCACGTAATTTGTTACAACTTCAGAGCCTCCAAGGGAGAGCTACTTTTCTGTATCGGTTTATAACTAACTATGCTAGTATTACCAAAGGTTTCGCACGCTTATTGAAGAAAGACACACCTTTTATCTGGGATGAGCGAGCCCAACAGTCTTTCGACACCCTTAAGAAAGCTTTGGTATCGGCCCCTGTGCCTAGTCCGCCAGACTTTACACGAGATTTCATTCTCTATGTGGCTGTGTCTCAAGAGACTATTGGCATGGTCTTGGTTCAGGTAGATGATGCGCTCGTCGAGCATGTTATTGTTAGGATATTCCTATACTCCATCCTAGTCCTAGCAACATTTCCATTGTTTGTATTTTTAGTCATGCATGCAAATATTAGGGTTTGCATGCATTCTAGTCATCAACACTAGCACCTAGCCCTCAGTGAGCTAGCCCCGAGAGCTTATTTCCTTGCAGTTTCAGCCCTCCCAGTGACTAATGTGCCCTCCTTTGCTCCACTGCATGACAAAGGCGCCTTCTTCACTTGCCAGTCTAGTTATATTCAGTTATATTTAGTTATCTTCAGTTACTTCCTTGATTTAAGGATTAACTGACTCTTTACTGACCTTATCACTCCGATGGACCTCCAGTGAGACTAAACTGCCTATTCTGACTCTAGTAAGCTCCTACTGCATCCTCCACTGAGCCTCCTTCATCCAGTTAGTGTCTCCATGTGCTAGTTACATCCAGTTACACTTACTACACTCAGTTAGACTCAGTTTGACTGACAATTGACAGTTACTTGTGCATTGATGACTCCACTGATGATCATGAGGACACCTAGTTGTGCTCCAATGACACTCCAGTGATCCTCTGATCACTCCATGAAGGCTAATTCGAATTGCCACCTTAGGCATTCGAATCCTCATGCTTGTACTATTTATTTGTCCATGTTGTGATTAATTAACTAGTGTGTGTGAAGTATTATTGCTTCTATCTGAGTTCTACTGTACCATATTATTCTGTTGGTCATTATACTGTATTGTTCACTCTTCTTCTATTTTCCTGCTTAATCATAATTACTCTTGTGAGGTATACATCGTCTCTTAGATCTGCTGTGAGGATTTTCACATGGTATCATAGCATGTTGAGAGTATTGTTTATCTCCATTCCTGAGAGTTTTTTGCAGGTTATTACCAAGATTTTGAGTGCAGCAGTTTCTGCATTTTTGCAGTAGTAGCAGTTGCAGATATTCTCTATTGTTTTTGCAGGTTTTCTACAGCTTCCATGTATTCAGAAGAAATCTATCGTCCTCCATTCAACTATGATCCTCTTTCTCCATTCAACTATGATGAATGGAAACCAAAGATGATAGCACATTTGAAGAGAAATGGTCTCTTTGATTATTGTTTTGAGAGAGAGTTCAAATCATCTGAAGAAAAGATTGACTGGTTAAATAATGGTGACAGAGCCATGGGAACCATGATGCTTTCTATGTCTCGATGCTTGGTACATCAATTCATTGATGATGTTGAATCTCCAAAAGAGCTATGGGCCTACCTGGATGAAAGATTTGGTAGACAGAATGAAGGGATTGGTCCAAACCCCTTCGAGAGAAAGCAAAGTGATGCATTCGCTCCCCTTGATGGTCTCTCAGATCATGAACTAGTATCATCTCATATTGAAGTTGTTGACAAAGAAATTGCAGATTCTCCACTCATGCTCAAACTTTCTTCTCTTTCTGTGCCAGCTCACACTCTAGATATTGCAGAAGGTCCTAAATCCTCTCCTTCACCAGAGTCTATTGGTTTGCATCATGATCACATGATTATTTTGGAGGTAAAATCAGCTATTGGAGGTAATGCATTCGCTCCTCTCAAGCAATCATCTCTTTTATACTACTATATGACCATTAATTCATGCTTTCAGAAGGTTATTGAAGATTATGGCCATTGCCATTCGCTTGGGATAAATTCTCATGCAATTACTGGTTTTGATCTCACCTCTCATGGTTCAAAGGAGATCTCAAGAAACCATGATTCAAGTCTTGGATCTAATTTGGATTCTAAGCAATTACTGCTTGGGATAATTTCTCATGCATATGATAGTTTTGATCTCACCCCTGTTGGTTCAAAGGAGATCTCAAGAAACTGTTTTTTAAGTCTTAAATCTGATTTTGATTTTAAGCAAACATGTAATAGTTTTTTTTGGCATAATCTCACCCATGGTGGTTTGAAGGAGAAGACAAAAGACTATATGCACATTCAAAAATTTGATCCTACCTCAGTTGATTCAAATCACAGGTTCAAGGATCATTCTCATACAGTTGGATTTGTTCTCATCACATTCGAACTGAAGAGAAAGTACAAACACATGCTTTTTGAGCATGATCCACTTCTTCCCAAGAAAAAGATACATCCAGACATATGACCAAGCATCACACCTGCTTGAGTTTGGAGCATTTATTATTGTGTGTGACCTATAGTTTATTTTGAGGGGGGGTATTTTTCCCATGAGGTTTTCCCCATTTCCTCGGTTTATGGACTGTTCTTTATTATTATCATTCATTTTATTGTATTGGGTGACCTTTGGTCCTAGTTACCAGGGCCCATGATGGATTAAGGGGGGGTGTTAGGATATTCCTATACTCCATCCTAGTCCTAGCATCATTTCCATTGTTTGAATTTTCAGTCATGCATGCAAATATTAGGGTTTTCATGCAATTAGGGTTTGCATGCATTCCAGTCATCAGCACCAGCACCTAGCCCTCAGTGAGCTAGCCCCGAGAGCTTCTTTCCTTGCAATTTCAGCCCTCCTAGTGACTAATGCGCCCTCCTTTGCTCCACTGCATGACAAAGGAGCCTTGTTCACCTACCAGTCTAGTTATATTCAGTTACTTCCTTGATTTAAGGATTAACTGACTCTTTACTGACCTTATCACTCCGATGGACCTCCAGTGAGACTAAACTGCCTATTTTGACTCTAGTAAGCTCCTACTGCATCCTCCACTGAGCCTCCTTCATCCAGTTAGTGTCTCCATGTGATAGTTACATTCAGTTACACCTACTACACTCAGTTAGACTCAGTTTGACTGACAGTTGACAGTTACTTGTGCATTGATGACTCCACTGATGATCATGAGGACACCTAGTTGTGCTCCAATGACACTCCAGTGATCCTTTGATCACTCCATGAAGGCTAATTCGAATTTCCACCTTAGGCATTCGAATCCTCATGCTTGTACTATTTATTTGTCCATATTGTGATTAATTAACTAGTGTGTGTGAAGTATTATTGCTTCTATCTGAGTTCTACTTTACCATATTATTTTATTTCTCATTATAGTGTATTGTTCACTCTTCATCTATTTTCCTGCTTAATCATAATTAATCTTGTGAGGTATACATCATCTCTTAGATATGCTGTGAGGATTTCCACAGTTATCTATTATCTCAGTCGAAATTTAGTAGACGCTGAGCTAAGGTACACTCACGTAGAAAAGCTGGCACTTGCGACTGTCCACACAGTCCAGCGGTTACGACATTACATTTTTCTTCGAACAACCACAGTTGTAGCTCACATCAATCCATTTTAGTTCATGCTATCACGATGCCTTATCGGGGGTAAGTATAATAAATGGATTGTAATCCTTCAGGAATTTGATCTTGATTTTGCTTCGGCAAAATCAGTGAAATCACTGGTGTTCGTTGAGCTTATGTTGAACCTTCCACGACTTGATGAGGATGTCATTCATGAAGATTCCTTTGTGGATGAATACTTATTTCTTATCTTGTCTGAGGACCCTTGGTATGGGGATGTCATTGTATATCTCCAAACTTTGAAGTTTCCCCCGCATTATTCATGAGATGAGCGACGACATGTGAAACATCACGCTAAAGATTATACTATCGTTGGTGACACTTTGTATCGCCGAGGAAAGGATTCCATTCTCCGTCGTTGCTTGACTCACGAAGAAGCGGAATGGGTACTTAATGATTGCCATGCAGGGGTGTGTGGCGGTCACTTATCTAGGCTTGCTACAGCCCAACGTATCATGCGAGCTGGTTATTTTTGGCCTACCATCTTTAAAGATTGTATTAACACTGTGAAGAGATGTCACCCTTGTCAGGTGTTTTCTTGGAACATACACTCGCATCAAGCGCCCCTTCATCCAATCGTCATTGTCGATCCCTTCACTAAGTGGGGGGTAGATTTCATGGATTGCAAACCAGCTTCGGCTGGGGGGAATCATCATATTATCGTGGCCATGGATTATTTTTCTAAGTGGGCTAAGGCCATGCCTACTATAAAAGTTGACGGTGCTACTGCAGCCCATTTCGTGTTCAACCAGATTATCACTCGATTCGATATCCCGAAGGAGATTGTCACTGACCATGGCAGTCACTTTCAAAACAAGATGATGGAGGATTTGTCTCTCAAGCTTGGGTTTTGGCAGGAACACTCGTCTTCCTACTATCCTCAAGCGAATGGTCAGGTTGAAGCAGTAAATAAGTCTTTGAAGATCATTATCCAACGTACCATCCAACAAAGCAAGACCAATTGGCATATCATGTTATATCCTGCTTTGTGGGCATATCGAACCGCAATTAAGACTGCAATCGGGTTCTCACCATTCCAGGTAGTTCATGGTGTGGAGTCACTTTTATCGATTGAATGCGAAATTCCTTTGCTCAAGCTAGCCATAGAGCTCCTCCCTGATATGACAGATATTGAGCAACATTTAGTACACCTCAAGCAACTTGACGAGCACCGTCGAGATGCCGCTCTGGCTATTGATGTTAACAAGCGTCGTGTCAAGGTTCAATATGATAGGTATGTCCGTCCCGAAAATATGCTGAAGGTGACTTGGTACTTTTGTATGACCAAGCTAAAGAACCCCTGGGGGCAGGCAAGTTCAATCCCATGTGGCACGGTCCTTACATTGTGAGGAATTTCCTTGAAAAGGGATCTTATGAGTTAGAAGACTATGAGGGAGTTGCCTTGATGGAGCCTAGAAATGGGCTCTACCTCAAGCGGTATTACGCTTGAACCTCTGGTTCAGGCTGATACTTTTGTACACTATTGTATAGTTTTTCTGTACATAGTTTAGCTTGCCCTTTTTGGTTATCGTGTCTGCTAAGTAGCCTCTGTTTGATTGAAAGATGTCAATGGGATCTCCTACATTCTTAAGTTTCGCGGATGGTGCTATCCGACATATGCAGTAGCTTGCTTCTGCTGCTTGGGTTATCTTCTCACCTGACCACCTAGTTGTGTCCTCAGGAGGTGCTTGTCTCGGTCCTACATATAATAATGTGGCTGAGTATAGTGCCATTATTGAGCTACTTCGGGATGCTATTTCACATGACATCCAGTCTTTAGAAGTCCGCCTGGATTCACAACTAGTTGTGTCTCAGCTGAATGGGCAGTACCATGTACAAGACCCTACATTACTATGGATTTTCCTTAAGGTACGACTCTTGGAGAGACATTTCATTTCAATTACATATATTCATATTCCAAAAAGTCTTAATTATATATCTGATGCATACGCTAACTATGTATTAGATTGGCATTTGTCACATTCATCATGAAGCACATAAATACAAAGACATTCATACATTTGTACATACACAAGTATAGTAGAACCAAGAACCAAAGTTGTATATATATATAAATATGTCCAAAAATGGTAGTGTCATACAAAAATGGAGCCCGTATCCCTCAAAAATATACATATCGATACAAAAAATGAGACCCTGGGATATCTATTCTCTCCAAGGAGGTCTAGCGTCCACCTCAACGGGATGTGTCTCATAGAATTACTGTACTGCAATGGCCACCCGCTGCAGTAGCCGCACCCACTCACCAGGAACACCCACTACCTGGTACTGCATGGCCTCAGGTAGTCGGGCTACCTCTCTCTGTGGTACTCGGGCAACCATCCGTGATATGTTGTGCCGCAACGTCTGAAGAGTGCGCCCTACTGCAGCATTTGCTGCCTCATCACCTCTACCCCGACGACCATGTCTCGGGAAGCCCTTGGGTCTCACTGGGTCTTTGTCTGTGAGCAAATAATCAACCATTAGAACATGACACTACCACCAAAAATATTTTTCGCATTTCAACTATAATAAAAAAATCCATAAAAATTTAATAAACACAAAACCAAAAGAGTACTCACTGATGTCTCTGAATGCTGCGCCTGGTGGGAGCGGCATGTCACGGTCCTGTCTGAAGTTTATCCCCGCATAGGGATAGTCCTCTATAGCGATCACCTGTTGGTTCCACCAGTGGAAGAACTCCTCAGTATATGGTGACGCCATACGGCCACCACCTTGTCGTGTCAGGATCTCAGCCCACCGGGTCAGGGTTGTATCACAGAGATTGTGAGGAGGGACATCCATGTTGGTGGGAAAAACTACCCTATAATGAGGAAAGATACATCATCAACTGAAGGGGGATGACACATAAGCATACTAATTGTATTACAGAGATTCTTATGAATGGAAATAAGTTATAAGTCTTGAGAACATACCTTTTGAACAGAGTTCGATCCTAGCTCTTATCTGATCTTCAAGGATAATTTTAGGGGCGAAATTTAGCCCATGGGCTATTTTTCCATGTATTTTTCCAAAAACATATTTGCCAATTTGCATTTTTTGAAGCCCCATTTCGCCCAATTTTGATGCGGTAAACTTTTTTCACTTTAAAAATCGCCAAATTATTATATAAACTATATAAAATCCTTTGAAATTGAAATAATTTTATAAAAATATCGCCAAATATTTTATAGTTGACATTCTAAGAATTGGTAAGATTCGCCAAGGTTTATGAACTTTTAAATAAATATGAGTCCTTAAAATTATCCTTGCTGATCTTGCGCTCGATCCTCAAGTCAATCTCCTATTCGATAAACCTGACTTTGCAGCATGCTCTTGCAACCTGATCCTGGGCTCCTACTCTTCTCTGGCTTCGAAATCTTCCAGCATAATCTCCTTCAACAAAAGCTTCTCTTTAAGAGTCTCTCAATAGCATTCATGTCTCTAACCCCTCTCTTCATTCTTCCTTGTATTTATAGGACCAGGGAAGCAGTTCAGGTCGAGAGATGGTTATGGAGGAAGATGGGAAACCAACTACAACTAATCCTCTTCGTGAAATTAATTATTTTTTAATCATCTTTTGAGGTGTACGCTACTATTTCACAGTGGAGTAGTGCCCAGGGCACCACTATAGTGTTTTACAAGTAGCGCTCATGACTTTTTAAATGTTGAACGCTACTCTATTGAAGAGGAGTAGCGCCCATGAGGTTTGAGAGCTACTGTTGTACACTAGAGTAGGGTACATGCGCTAGTTTATTAAAGTAGAGTAGTGCTCATGTCTCAAAATGACATTTTTTAGGGTTTTTCCGGCTTGCAAGGAGGTGGAATGAGTCAAGGTCTCATCTAAGGTCAACATGCTCCTCTATCCAAGTTGTCCTTTTGTGTGATCGACAACTCAAGGTGATCACGGACGGAGAGGTGCAGGTTTGACCTATAACAGATGCCCCCTAATGTGTGAGGTCAGAGGGAAACGATGACCGAAATACATTATAGTCCAAAGCCAGAGGAAGAGCAAGGAACCACGGAAACAAGTCATAAGAACACCTGAAACAAAGATCAAGGTCAGTGAGCAATTACATTCTTGACATCATATAGATGTGTAGTGTGATACAACATGATCTACGATACATAACAAGGAGATGTATATATAGCATGGCCACTTAGAATACAAGCGTGGATCCATGTCAAACTGAGAGATCATAGCCATAGCAACAAACTGGATCTATGTCTCATAGAGAGCCGAATATAAGTCTGCAAAGACAGACTACACTGATCAGTCAATGCTTGGCATACAAGCATACATTCCCTTGTTTGATAGTCTGAGCCTTGGTTTGGTGTATAAACTCTCTTATGTGCTACATCATTCAGCCAGAGATCCCATTTGTGCTTTGTTTGGTCTGTTTGGATTGATCTTGGGTTCCGTTTTGGACAAGTCTGAAACCGGTAGTGTTGGGCATCTTTGTCCCCTCCACCTTCATCCTTTTCACTCTTGCATTCCCGTCCTTCCATCCCTGATCTGATCAATACATTAGATCAGCTTCCAGGCCTCATTCGCTTTTGTTTTGAGCTTTGCTTGCTTAGTTTTCTTGATGTTGTTTGATTTTGAGTCAAGTGTGTCTTTTTGCTTGGTTTGAGTGCTTGTCTTTTCTTGGATTTTCTAAGTGTATGAGTGCCGCAAGTAGCATTTTCTTTTCAGTTGTTTAGATTTGAAAGCAAAATTTGTTTTAAAGTTCATTACTTTGATACACTCTTTGAAAGATCAAAAGTGCTTCTTTCCCATTGTTTCTCAAGAAAATTGTTGTGCATTGGAATGTTTTTGGAAAAGTTGAATGGAAATATGATTGGTTGTGTTTTTCCTGAATTATGAATCATTCATTTTCTTGAAAAACTCAAGTACTTTAAATTTTTGCAAAAGGTGTTCCATGTTAAAGGAAGGTAGATGCATTTTTGTTTCTTGTTGCCTTTAGGTCATTGAAAAGAGAAAGTGAAAAGCTTGCATATTCCATTTCAGAATTCTTTCATTTCATTACTTAACATTGTTTTGATTTGAAAAGCAAAAGAAAAGAAAAGAGAAAATACTTTGATTTGGATAGTAGTACTGTGTATTTTTTGTGAGTTTCGTTGAAAAAGAAAAGAGTACTCATTGTCAAATTTGTATGAATTGAGATTGTGTTGCATTGAGTTTGTTTTGGCAAAATCATTGGGAAAAACTTTCTCCTTACCATAGGTAGAATTCATCGAAAGAAAAGATCATTTCGTGCATGTAGATAGGGTTTGCATTATGTTTCCGATTATGTACTCACCTCATGCATTCACCTAACCATCCAAGATAAAATAAACGGTAGAACTAGGTAAAATTTGTAGTAACTTGTGTGTAAGTTAGAGACGTGTTCCGGCATCGTTAAGCGTGGCAGCTGTCATACTTGCAAGCACTGTAGTCCGAGGGTATTGTAGTCTTCCACGTACATCGGTATATCGAGCTCCTTCATGTACCCACCAAGTACCATAATCCATAATTGGCATATATCGAAGGGTGTATCACGTACTCGACACGTATATCGGAAGGTCTCGTGCCAACGGCTGTGCATTAGACAGCACCACAACGGATTTGAGCTCCCACGTACCTTGCGTATATCGGGAGAAACCATTAGGATTCCTGAAACCAACCGAGTTAACCATTTGGCCGTCTTGGCAAAGCAATACACCGAGAAAAACACTCGAGGAGATTAGCATGCATGTCCTATCCAGGTAGTCAGGTATGCAGGAAAGGGTACGGTCCCAATCCTCCTTGTCGCGTCATATTGTTGGACCCTGCAGTATATCGCGGTTTGCAATGCCTTGATAATTCCGTGAGGTTCCAGACTTTTGAATCCACTCTGTCATATAAGTTTGCTTGTTGCCTTAGTTTGAGTAGGTTTTCTTGGGCTGCTTTTCTTTTAGAATACCTTTAGGAGAGAGAGACGCTATTTTGGCCTTTTTTGGCTGATTTTCCTGATACTCTGGCGGATTTTCCCTAGAGAAGGTCTCGTAGGATCTTGAACTTGCCACCCGAATTTTCCCTTAATTCGGAGGTTATTTCGAGGGTAAGAATGGATCAGCGTAACGCGGTCGTAGTTACTGAAGTAGGGAACCCCACTTTGAATATTGGCGGACATTTGTTTCCACCAGATTCACCTGCCTCTCATCCTATGCAGGATGAAGAAGCACATACCCCCACTTCTCAAAACCTTCCTCCCGTCATCCCAGGAGAACCTGGATCGTTGGAATGGATAAACTGACCCCAGGGCGACCCTACAGCATCTTTTGGCATCAGTAGCTTATTGGACTTCCTCAACAGAACACCCAGTGGCTCATTTTGTCATTTCATCCTCACCCAATGAGACTTCTCCGGAAGACACTTTAGCTTACTTTCGTTCCATGGCTGAAGAGTTTCGGCAGTCAAGTCTCCAAAGGAGGATTCAAGACCCATCTTTACCTCCTTACCAACCCTTCCCAGTTCGTTCGATATCTTTTGGATCATCGGAACAACCCCACCACGCGACCACTACTGAGACTGGTCAACCCTCGCAAGAGTCCAGTCCTGCATCTCAAGTGAACCAACCGGTGGAAGGAAAACTGTCCAACACACTTGTCACTACCATGGTTATTTTACCAGTTCCTCCCCCACCTCAAAATTCGAGGGGAGGGTATTATATTCCTACGGATTATCTAATTGGTAATGTTATTACCACGGTAGCTAGTCAACAACCTACGCTGGTTCAACCTTTGAATAGTGGTCAACCTATTGTGGTCGGGGGGCAACCCCCCTTTCCTAACTAGAACGTTGGTGGAATCCCCAATGGGCCTTCCATTAGACCTACCCAACCCACTAGACCGTCCACCATGGGATTATCTCATGTTGGAGGGCCGTCAAATGTAACCCAACCCTCATGGAGTCAAGCATATCTAGGTTCTAATAACCCTGTGTCGGGTCAACCTAATCCCAGAAACGCATCATATGGGATACCTTATCTGATCCAGGTGGATATTGGTGGCCACCCACCTTTCCAACTGGCTCAAAACAGTTTTATGGCAATTTTGGTATTGTACTATTTTTAGTAGTTTTTCGGGTCCTGAACTTTCGGGGCCATTTTGAGGCCCTAAATGACCTTTTTTGGCAATTTGGGGGGCCAAATGGTTGCCTATGGCATTCATTTGGCACCAGCCAAAAGTTGTAAATCTCGGATAGACCTTTCCAACGGGCTACCGAGCGCCCCAAACGGAGATCGTATGCAAAAGTTACGACCCCGGGAAGTTGATGTACTAACTTACCCAAATGGGGCCCACATGACTTTTGGCGCTTCATCTCCTAGGGTTAGGTTTTTGGATGTCTAGGGTTTTTGACATTCCTGTTTATTGTAAAAGGCCTTGAGAGCCTCATTGGAACCATCTTCTTGCGAAATGAGCGCAGTCGTCACATCTCTTCTCAGAGATAAGCCGCCACCATTCCAGCAAGCTTGTTTTTCGCTACATTTTACAGTTCTAGCTTATTTCCTTATTGAATAGAAAACCAGTTTTACTGTATCTCTGTTATTTTGTGTTAAGCATCTGATAATAATTTGTATTCATTTCGTTTTGCTCATAAAATCTGGATCATTATCCCGAGAATTCAAACACTCTATGGGGGCGACAACCTCCTTTACAGCATGGACCCCAACCAATTATCCCTCAAGTACCACTACCCCCCGATCGAACCTCCTCCTCCTCTTGTTGGAGGCGGCGCGCCCCCACCGAACATTGGTGGAGGGCCACCCCATTTTTCCTACAATCCCCCCCACCCTTCCGGTGGCAGTGGGAACGGTCCCCCACCCCCTCCAGGCGGAGGAGGCGGCGGACCGCCTTATCATGGCAGAGGAGGACATTTCCCTTCGGGTGGCGGAGGTGGTCCCCCACCCCCTCCAGGCGGGGGTGGCTGAGGACCTAATCCTTATGGTGGTGGCGGTAGTGGTGGAGATCCCCATCCTTCCGGCAGCGGAGGCGGTGGAGGCCCCCATCCTTCTGGCGACGGAATTGGTCCACCCCCTCCTCCTAGTGAAGGCGGCGGTGGGCCACCATATTACTGATATGGACCCCCGACCTCTTCCCGGTGGTGGTAGCAGACCGATGGCGGAGGTGGACCCCCACCATATTGGAACGGACCACCTTATGGTGGCATACCTACTTATGGTCTAGGCGGCACAAACCCCTACGGTCAGTTCTATCCGAGCACACCTTATGGTCAGTACAATCCTTACACACCATATCCGTATTTTTAATATGCGCAGCCTAATCCACAGCTTCCCTTTTTGGCTACCTTGGATTTACTTGACCTGTCTCGATTAACCAACGATCCTATTTATCACGGATCTAACTAGCCACCTATTCCGGTGAAACTTCCATCTGATATACCCAAGTTTGATGGCAAGCCGGGTGAAGACCCGAAAAACCATGTAATGACATACCATTTATGGTGTTCATCGAATTCCTTAATAGACGATTCAATTCGTCTTAGATTGTTTCAAAGGACTCTCACTGGTTCGGCTGCCAAGTGGTACATTGAGTTGCCACCACACTCTTTTCCTGATTTTGGCTCTCTTGCTATGAACTTTTTGACGCATTTCCAGCTACTTATATGGTATGAGACTAGTACGGAACTTTTAACCTCGCTCTGTCAGAATACCTCCACTCACATTTCGGATCATATCCACAAGTGGCGAAGGAGACGATGTCTCATTAAAGCTCCTATTCCAGATCAGCTCCTAGCAGAATGGTTTACGAAATCACTCCTTCCTATCATAGCAAAAGATGTTGTCATGCGAGGTGCTATCACCAAAGAACAAGCCATCGCGAGTGCCCATTTGCTCGACTTAGTATACACTCATTCTGGCACTCTGTTCAACATTTTTCCTGATGCACCCAGGGACATTAACGATCCCACAAAACCACATAAGGGACCCCAAGCTAATGGGATCATTGGTTCCCTTAACACCCAGCCCACTGCTAGCACTGTTGGATCATCCAATCCAATTCCGGCTGGCCACAGCACCGCCGAGTCTACTACTCCTGATGTAAATGAAGAGCTGAATTCTGTTCAATCAGTGTCATCTCAGAAGTTTAACGGTAAAAAGAAGAATAAAGGCAAATCCAAGAAATCTTCTACCCAGCAAGACCCAACGAGCACTCCCGAAGATACTAAGCAGAAACAGAAACTGAAATATCCCTGTTTACTGTGCGGAGATGACCATTTCTCCAAGGAGTGTCCCCATAGAAACGAAGTTCAAAAGTTTCTTAGGGGTAAACCGACTCCCACAGTCCTCAACGATCCGTTTCCTGCTCAAAACCAACAGCTAGTTGCTCAAACCCCCTCAGCCCAGGGGGAATCATCCAATACCGCGCATGTTCTCATGTTACGTACTGAGATGATCAATTTGAATGCTCGCGCGCGATCCTATGAACAGGTCCCTTCGAAGGAACCCGCCGGAAGTAATACTGAAAAAGCTTCCAACTCTCTACCTGATGTCACTGTACCTTCAACTTCTCTTACCATTGAGAGGCCATCTTTGGATTCGATATTGCATCCGCCCAAGAGCACGATTCGAAAAGCTATTTTCAATCCTAACACTCGCGTGGCACAGAATTACAATATCGTTGAAGACTTGGCCCAAGCTCCTTGCGCCATGTCTACCTTGGAATTTTTACAGAATTGTCCCAATCAACGCAAAACCCTCCTCGCCGCCATTGGTGCAGTTGACCCGGATTCCTCGAACACCATCATGTTCTGACTTGACAACCTTAAGTCGAGGCTCTCACACCAGCTCGCATTCCAAGTTACTACGAACATTGCTGGGAAGATGGTCCATCGCACCCTTCTAGACGAAGGTGCCTCTACCTCTGTCATGTCGATCGCCTGCTGGAGAGCCATCGGTTCTCCCAAATTGAATCGATCTCCTACCACGTTGAAAGCATTCAACGGCCGTGGCTTTCAACCTCATGGGCTCTTACAAGCTCTTACAGTTGAGTTGGGCGGAAAGACCATAACCATTAACATGGAAGTGGTCTCGGCCATGTTAGATTATAATTTCTTGCTTGGTCGCAATTGGTTTTACACCATGCAGGCGGTAGCCTCTTCAGTCTTCTGCATAGTGCAATTCCCCCACCAAGGATGAATTGTTACTATCGATCAACTCGATTTTTGTACACCAGACACCACTACTCATCCTGGTGACCATATTCCTTCCATCAGACAGGTGGCAAAACAATATGAGAGTGTAGGGGTTGGCCTATTGTAAGATTCATCTCTCATGGGCGTTTATCCATCCATGGACCCCCCTAATCATGTCACGACGGTGAACATGATCTCTACAGATATTTTATCTCACTCCAACGATGCTTGGCTTATACCTGATGAAGCCACAACACATCTGTTTGGAGACATGATGCCCCTTTCACCTGTTGAATGCATTTATGAGGCAATCCAAACAGCGTTGGAGGACCATTCATCCATGGTTTCTCCTTCCTGTTCTCTACGACGGACGTCCTCTCTACCTGATCTAGTGCTTCAGAATTTTCATTCAGACGAGTCCATCATGGAAGTAATGGATGTAGACGATGTTCCATGGGATGATCTTCATCACAGGTCATCTTTTCTTCCACCATGGGAGTACATAGAGAATAACATACATACCCTCTTTTCACCGGATATCTACCTATCCACTCATTTACCCATCCTCACATGTTCTACGGACTCGGAGGGCAACTTGGCTAACATTGAGCCAACCACTGTGGTAGACATCTCGGTGAAACCAGGTATAGTGGAACACATTCGCATAGGCCAGAAGTGTTCCCCTGAAGAAATCACTATTGGCATGGCCTTATTCAAGCGATTTCAAGATGCTTTCGCTTGGTCCTATGAGGAGATGCCTGGGATAGACCCCACGATTGTCTCTCACAAGATAAAAACCTATCCCGACATCAAGCCTGTGCGCCAAAAGTTGCGACCGATACACCCCCAGAAAACTACGGCAATAAAGGCAGAAATTGAGAAGCTCTTAAAGGCTGGCTTTATCTATTCCATCCCATTGACGGATTGGGTCTCGAATGTCGTCCCTGTGAACAAAAAGAAGGGAACCATTCGCGTCTGTTTTGATTATCAAGACCTTAATTGGGTGTGTCCAAAAGACAACTACCCAACCCCTTTTATTGACCAGATCATCGACAACTGTGCCGGAAGCGTTATCTTTTCATTCATGGATGGCTTTTCTGGTTACAACCAAATCGAGATCAACCCATCCGATCAGCATAAGACGGATTTCATCTACCCATGGGGTACATTCGCTTATCGCAAGCTCCCATTCGGCCTTAAAAATGTTGGCGCCACGTTCCAGCGGGATATGTCCTACGCTTTCCATGATATTAAGGACTTTGTGGAACCTTACTTGGACGATCTCCCTGCTCATTCAAAACAGCGTGAGTTCCACATCAATCATCTGATGGCCATATTCGTCAGATGCAGATGGTACAATATCTGTCTGAATCCTCATAAGTGTATCTTTTGCGTCGAGTCCGGGCGCCTCTTAGGATTCATTGTCTCGAAAGATGGGATCCGCATTGATCCCTTGAAGGTGGAGGCCATCATCAACCTACCACCTCCTACTGATGTTACAGAAATTCAAAGTCTCCAGGGGAAGGCAACTTATCTACGACATTTTGTCTGTAATTTCATGGAGAAGACTCAGGGTTACATGAAACTGCTTAAGAAGGAGGTCCCGTTCATTTGGGACGACCAAGCTCAAAAATATTTTGACAGTATCAAACATGCTATCACACATGCCCCCATGCTTCAACCACCTAATTATTATCCCGATTACATTTTGTATCTCGTCGCTTCTGCTACCACTATCGCCATGGTTTTGGTACAGGAAGATCAAAATGCTCAGGAACATGTGATATACTATGCGAGTAAGGGTCCCACTGACACCGAAACTAGATACTCACATGTCGAAAAACTAGCTTTCACGGTAGTCATTGCCGTCCAGAAGTTCCGTCATTACATCCTGCTCCGCACCACCACCATCTTCGCCGATTCGAACCCCATGTACCACGTATTGACACGTCAAGTACTTGGGGGCAAGTATTCACGCTGGATTGTGATACTGCAAGAATTTGATCTTCTTTTCGAAAAGGCTAAGTCTAAGAAGTCTTTGATGTTTGTTGAGCTCATCTGCGACCTCCCCTGTTCTGATGTAGAAGTAGAGAACAATGATTCATTTCCCAATGAAACATTGTTTCTCATCAGTACGTCTGACCCATGGTATGGAGATATCCTGTTATATCTTCAGACCCAACGCTTCGATCCTCAACTGTCTCACGACGATCATCATAAGATACGCCACCACGCAAAGTATTACTTGATCATAACTGATACTTTGTATCGTTGTGGTGTCAATTCCATTCTTCGACGTTGTCTAATGCACGAGGAAGTCGAACGTGTTCTGAATGACTGTCATGCTGGGGCGTGTGGCGGTCACCTCTCTGGGATGGCTACTGCCCAGAAAATTTTGCATGCAGGATACTACTGGCCTACTATCTTCAAATATTGTATTGAGGCCATCAAGAAGTGTCCTCCTTGCCAACACTTCCATACGAAGAAGCGCACGCATCCTACCCTATTACATCCGGTTATTGCCGTTGGCCCATTCGCAAAATGGGGCATAGATTTTATGCATTGTAAGCCTACCTCAGCCGGGGGGCATAGTTACATCATCGTAGCTATGGATTACTTTATGAAGTGGGCCGAGGCTATGCTTACATACCAAAACGACGGCAAAACCGCCGCACTCTTCATGTTCAACCACATAATAGCATGGTTTGGAGTTCCTCGGGCTATAGTCACCGATCATGGTTCTCACTTTCAGAACCATACGGTTGTTGAATTGAGCAACAGGTTGGGTTTTCGTCATGAAAACTCAACTCCCTACTACCCGCAATCCAATGGACAAGTCGAGGCCATTAACAAGGTCTTGAAAAATATGATCCAAAGGATGGTAGGGACACAAAACTCCAACTGGCACAATATGCTCTTCTCAGCATTATGGGCATACCGAACTACCGTTAAAACCACCACAGGATTCACTCCTTTCCAATTGGTTTATGGATTCGAGGCTGTTTTACCAATAGAGTGCGAAATCCCGTCTCTTCAACTTGCTGTAGAACTTCTTCCTGACACTACTACTGAGGAAGAACGACTCTTGTACTTAGCTAAGATTGACGAGTCCCACCGCGATGCTGCTCTTACTAATGAAGCACATAAGAAATGCATCAAGTCCCAGTACGATAAGTCAGTCGAACCTCATATCTTCAACAAGGGTGACCTGGTCCTCACTTATGACCAGAATCACGATAAGCTAGGAGCTGGGAAGTTCGAGTCCATGTGGCATGGACCTTACATCATTAAACGTGTGTTGGAAAAAGGAGCCTACGAGCTCAAAGATTATGATGTCATCTCTTTGGGTGAACCCCGCAATGGGCTTTACCTAAAGAGATAATATGCTTGATTTCTCATGCATAGACCGACTTGTATATACTGTACATGGCGTGTTTTTGTGTTTTTGTGTGCTGTGACGCATTTTATTTTTTGAGTGTCTTAGATCTTGTTTTCCGCTCCTTACACCATGTTTTGTCTGCATGTGCAGATGGAAACGTGTTATGGATTCACGGACTGCGCCAGCCGGCATACCCGTAACCTTGCTTCGGCAGCCTGGGTACTTTATTCCCCTACAGGCGAGCTCGGGAGGAAATTGTCTAGGGTTTCCGACCAACAATGCCGCAGAATATCAGGCTATAATCGGAACCCTGATCGACGCCATTTCCTTGGGTATGGACTGCCACAAACATAAAATAAGATAATAATTAAATAATTATTAATTATTTAATTATTATCTTATTTTATGTTCGTAGCATTAATGCAGTGAACGTATCCGTTCACTAAGTTAATAGTCGAATCCGACTCTCATATTGGATAATAAGTAAGAACAATATATTAGATGATAGGATAAAAGATTGATATGTTACAATGATGGCTCTGCCTTAAATATGGCTTGGGAATTTGATGTTGAGGAGACGCCTCATTTCATAACCTAACTTTAGTTAACCTAATTTTTAATTATTTAATTATTATCTTATTTTACGTTCGTAGCATTTCCACTCTCTTAGAAAGGCTTTGTCCTCAAAGCCTTATAATGTTTCTGCATTATTTTATGTGATGTGTCGTCATGAGATTTGATCACATTAGTACCATTATCTTTCGACATTTCCCACTTTTTCAAATATCGGTTTTTATGGTTGGGGTGTCGATAGGGAACTTTCATGATGTCATTTTCGTTTACGAATGTCGCCTTTAGAGCATTGATCTGAGTTGGAAGTTGTATTTTCGTCTCTTGAGGATTTAAGTTTTTGTTCTGTATCTTTTCCAACTTGTTTTCTAACTGCCTATTATCATTTTGAAACTTCTTAATCAATTCGACTTGCGATTTTCTGTCATCTTCAGATGTCTTAAGTTGTTCCTTAAGATCTTCATTATGACTTCTGATACAACTATTTTCTTCCTGCTTGTCTAGAAGTTTCCCTTCAATGTCGTCCATAGATTGTTCTATCTTTCGGTTATTTTTCAACTTCTTAATTTTTGTGACTAGTATCTTGTTATGATTTCTTAGTCTAAAAATTTCTTCAGCATTGTTAGATAATGCTTTGTTACTCTTCACGATCTCTGACTTATGTGTCTTTTTAGAGTCGTCATTTTTTTGTTGAAGAACTTTTATCTGTTGTCGACACTGGTCGACCTCTGATTCTTGACTTTCTAATTTATGTCGTAACTGCATTAGTTCTTCATCTTTGTCGCTAACGATTTTGTTCAAGCGTATTATTTCTTCTTCGTAATTATTTATTTCCTTCTTTATATCTTGATTTCCTAACCTCTGATTGAATTTATTTCCGGCTTTTAATTCATCAATTTGCGCATACAATTTTTCTATACGCCTTTCTTGGTCAGAGATTTTTATTTCATTGTACCTTTCTTGTAATTCAATTCTTATTTCCGAACTATTATTTATGTCGTGCAATTCTTCATTTTCTTTTCGATAACGTTTTAACGTGGCTTCTAATTTTTCTCGCAAATCGGCTTCCATGGTTTCTGACTTCTTCGACGGTGGGATGATCTTCTTTGATTTCTTTGATGAGTCTTTCTTAAACTTGGTTGTCTTTCTTTGACTTGACTTATCCAATGATGGATAGTCTTTGCTAGATCTTCACTTCTTGTCTTTTTTCTTCGTTTTGTCTTCTTTGTCTTTTTCTCGATTTTGTCTTCTTCAATACTTCTTATCTCTTTCTTTTTTTTTAAGTAATTATTATTTTAAAAAAATAATAATATTATTTCTCTTTTTTTTTTTTGACTTTGACTTCTTCTGACTCTATTTTTTTTGCTCTTCTTCTTCTTTTTCCAAAAATAAGTAATAATTTTTTTTATTATTATTATAATATTTTTTTGTAATTGTAGAGAATAAAATTTTGGAGTATTGGCTTTGAATATTATAATAATACTACTATAATATATATATATGTATATATATTTTAAAAGTATATGGAATTAGGGTTTAAGATTTTTGATTGGGAGAGTCATGGAGGAAAGCAAGAAGATGGAGGTAGTGTGAGTATGACGCAGCAACGACATGAAGGTGGCGATGACATAGCAACGACGTGAAGGTGGTATGGAAGGGAGGCAGCAGAATGCAATGTGGTGCAATGCAGGAGAGGAGCTGGGGAATGTGGGAGTGGAGGCCGCGAGGAAAACGCAGCAGGATGGCACGCGCAGGGGACGGGGGCAAGAGGCAGTGTGGAAGGGAGGATCATAGGAAGGAAGGAGGGAGGATTTGCAGGTGCGGGATCGGCGGAGGTAGGGCGCAGACTGGGCATTGTTGTGAGAGGGAGAGGGAGATGGGACTAAGGCGCATTCATGAGGGAGCAGGGAGCAACGAGCAGGGAGCGCGAGGGGAATGGGAACAGTAGCAGAGAAGAGCTGGAGGAGTGGGGGTGATGGTGGAGAGTTCGCAGGAGTGGGGGAGTTTGTAGATGCGATGGACGTGATTCCGGGTGTTGGGAGGAGAGTGCAGGTGGAAGGTGTTAGTGACAGTAGTGTGGGGCAGGATCACAATGGTGGAGCAATTGACGGGGATGAAGAAGGGAGCGACAGAGATGGGAGATGATGGAGAGGGTGGATGGCAGTGTGGAACAGGTGGAGATGATGTGTCCGCGAGAATGAATGGGAGTATGGTGGAGGGGGCAGGAGAGGGATGTTGAACTTGGGGAGATCTTTCAGAAAGTATGATTTTGATGGCCACCGGCCTTGTTTCAGAGAAACTTTGATAGTCTTGGTAAAAACCAGGATCAGTGAGGCCCGAGGAAAGCTGGCTCTGATACCAAATGCAGTGAACGTATCCATTCACTAATTTAATAGTCGAATCTGACTCTCAAATTGGATAATAAGTAAGAATAATATATTAGATGATAGGATAGAAGATTGATATGTTACAATGATGGCCCTGCCTTAAATATGGCTCGGGCATTTGATGTTGAGGAGATGCCTCATTTCATAACCTAACTTTAGTTAACCTAACTATTAATTATTTAATTATTATCTTTTTTTATGTTCATAGCATGGACCACATTGTCATCCATATGGATTTTCAACTAGTGGTTTCTCATCTCAACCGGATTTACGCTATCTGTGATCCTACCCTACTCCATCTCTTTAGACGAGTACGTCTCTTGGAAAGGTCATTTGAATCCATTCAATACCTGCACATTCCACGAGAATTGAACACAGTTGCTGACTCAATGGCCAATTTCATCATGGATTGGCACATTGCACACACATAATAATCATAATATGTAAAAGCATTCATAACATGTAAATATAATGTACAGAAGCAAACATGTAAACAAGATCACATCACTAATCATTTCAAAGACACATAATGTATAAATCTCCGATAATATATATAAATCGCTCAAAAGTAGTGCTGGTACAAAATATGAAGCACGCTGGCTTTCAATGAGTCTCTACAAAAATCTGAAGCATCATAAGCTTTCAGTAGGTACAAAAATATAAGGCCTCTAAAGCTCTCAAGTACAAGTATAAAAGTGTCTCAGGCACCAAGCCTGATCCGCACACCCCTGACTCGCACAGCTCTTTGTCGATGTGTAAGGAAGCAGTCCACAGTACGAGCCACCATGCGGAGCAAGGCATTGAAGTGCATAGACGCTCCAACTCCAAATCTCTGCATGGGCCTCGGAAGGTCATCGATAGCAGGCTCTGGAACAGCCACAGTCAGCTCTAACAAGTTCCAGTACACCTCCTCCATCTCCTCGATGGCAACATGTGCACCGGAAGGAATCACTACTTCCCCACTTCTGTCTCTCCTCGCCATAAGGGAGAGACCCATTGGTTGTACAGGGCCAACATCTGCACACAAAATGTACTTGTCAGCACTACATAAAAAAAAAAATATATAATCCACAAAACTTAAAAATACAAGGGTTTTTTTCTTACCGATATCACTCCATGTTGCACCCTCTGGAAGCGCCAAATCGGGATCCTCTCGAAAGTCTGTGCCACTGTAAGGAAATTCCTCCACCATGAGAATCTGGCCCTCTAGCCAGCTGAAAAGCTCAGGACCAAAAGTGATGATGGGACCCCCACCATGGCGGGTCATCAGCTCTGCCTACCTAAGCATATGTGGATCTCTCAAATCCCTGTCATCCACTATCACCTGTGGGCGCAGGAGAGGAACTCGTTCCAAGAGGAACGACACTATGATAGAACCATACCCGAACTGCTTGAGATCCCCTCGCCGACACTTGGTCAGTTGAGCTTGGATGTTTGCGAGGAGACCCTTGCACCAGTTGAAGACCATGGGGGACATATAGTCTTCCGCATATAACATCTGGGTCTGAGTAGCTGTATGTGGAGCTTGGCTACCCACCACCCTGGTAATAGTAAGCAGTACAGTCCTCAGTGGACGACTCACCACATATCGGATGAGTATCTTCCCGCTGGAGGGACGAACAGTAGCAACACAGTGTTGTGACACCATGTCCTCGACAGTATGGTCACTGGCTCGTGTCCCAGTGAGTTGTACCACATCCCCTCTACGGGACAAACAGGTCAGAAAGTATATGTCCTCAATGTCAATGTTGAGGATGTGCTCACCTATGACAAAGTATTGTTGGGATACATCCCAACTCTGAAGCATGTGTGTCAAGAATGGTACTTGGGCTCTCATCCCCTTTACCTGAAAGAACTTGAGCAACCCACAGTTTCGCAAAGAAACCACACATTGTGGATCATTTGCGGCTTGCTCATCTTCCACCTCGTGTTCTCTTTCTCTCCACTCTAAAACCATCTTTGCTTGCTAGGACCCTGCCAAAAGGAGCATTTAAAGCATGTTAGGACTTTCTCCAACTTGCAACAACTTATTTGTTGGGATACATTTGATGTTTGGAATTGGAGTTTCTGCCATCGCAGGTCACCATCAAATACAGCACGACATCATCGCAGGTCCCGTTTTCGAGACTTGCGACGACCTAGGCTCGTCGTGAGTCCCGAAAGGGCCACTTGCGATGAGCCGAGGGTGCATTGGCCCCTCCCCAAACCATAAAAAAACTCAAAAAATGCATAAAAATGGAAAAACTAAACCACTAAAAAGTTGTTGGCGGAGATTTAGGCCTACCTGGTCCGGACGGCTGGTGAAATGACGGATCGTAGCTCCCGGAATTGACGATGGAAGTTTTGGCTCCAAATTGGTACTTCTCCACCCAAATTGGCAATTTGAATAATGTTTCTATTTTTGGCCTACATTTCTATTTATAGAATGAAATGGAATATTCCTTTTCGAATATTTTATTACTTTTTGGCCATTTACTATAGTTTCAACCATTTGTAGTTATATTTGGGTTATTTGACACTTTTTCTAGTGTACAGGAGTCGTAAAAATGTTCTTTCATGACGTTTCTTGCTTTAACAACGGTAATTATAGGTATGATGTGATGTACCTGCAATAATTAATTAATGCAAATACACGAGATATCAGAAATAATAGAACAAAATCGCTTTTATATTGATCACGGGCCACTTCGAGGGGGCAACCTCCTTTGAGCAAGCTCAATACAATTAACTTCACGGTGCCTTCAATGACCTCAACACACACTTATATACTAAGTCTATGCCCAATACTATGAGTCAAAACCATGGGACATATAATACTACAGGACGAATTACAAAGCATATGCGTCCAATACTATGGGTCAATACTATGGGCTAATATAAACTACGGATCAACAAATACTACGGGACGACTTACAAAGCATATGCGTCCAACAACAATATACTAACATAGTAAAGAGAAGGGTTGACATAGGTTCCTAACATCCCCTCTCCCTTAGAAAAATCTTTGTCCTCAAAGCTTTGGTTGGAGAAATTGCTGCAGAATCTGAAGGAGTGGTTCCCCGGGTAGCATCCTTGGTTTGCATTTCGGGCCACTGACGCCTTTCGAGTGTCAAGGAGGATTGCTTGGAAGGCTATAGATGAAGAAGAACCCTATCAGCTGCGTGGAAAATGCGCTCAGAACGGTGCTGATCGGCTTGTTGTTTCAGGCGAATTTTGGCCATGTGAAGACTGTCCTGCAGAATGAGAAGAATCTGATCGCGGTTTCGAAGAACCGAGTCAATTTCCTGAACTGGGGAGCTGCTAAGGGTGTATGGAAGAAGAACTGGCGGTGTTTGTCCATAGACTGCTTCATATGGTGTCCTTTGAGATGTGGTATTGTACCACCAGAGTGCTGCTAGGAAATCCATAGAAATAGTTGGCCAAAGCTGTGTAGTGATGGGCAAGGGTTTGATCAATCCCGAAAGGAGTTTCGGTTCCGCCTTGTTGACTTGGAAAGTATCATCGTTAGCCACTAGCTGTTGAATTGTCATTTTTAGTCCCAGCCAAAAGAAGTTACATTGTTCCTGGTCATACATTTTGCAGAACCCAGAGTGCCCTGTTGATGAAGAAGCATGGAGATCATAGAAGAGATAGCTTTGTTGAACATATGGCAACCAATTTGGAACAAGCAGAGAAAGAGCTGTAAGAGAAACTGGGTCATCAATTGTGCGAGAAGGAGCATCTTCCACCATATTGTCCTTACCCTTCTTTTAATTGATCACATAGGGATAACCCATGAGTTGGATAACCCATTGCAGGTGTGTTGGGGAGGAGACCCATTGTTCCAGAAAATTTTCCAGACTCGGGAGATCAGTGTTGATGCAGAAATAATTGCCTAATAGGTATGTCTGCCACTTCTGTACTGCATGCAAAATAGCCATCATTTCCTGCTGAGAGGTAGATGTGGTTACATTCTTACCGGAAAGGTCTCTTGAAGGCAGCAAGCTCATTGGTTCAGCAAAGATACCTGCATATCTATCCAAGGAAGTAGTGGAGACTGTTGATGGGTGCATCTGAATGGAATTGAGCTGAGCGATGACACCATGTGAATTCTTCTTAAGGATTTTTTCCAGGCGATGTGAACTGATGATGCAGAGAGACCCTGGTTGTAAGCCCCGAAACTTGTGTTGTGCCCCATTGACATTAAACTGCATCCAGAGTTCAGCAAAATCCCATAAGATGGGGCCAAGTGTGCGTAACCATTGAACGCCCAAAACCACATCACATCCGCCTAAGGACAAGGCAAACATGTCGGAGCGTAGGTTATAATCTTCCATAGAGATACGCACATTGTGACACTTTCCCTTGCAAGGTAAGGTGCCCCCATTGGCAACCATGACTTCAAAGTTGGAGCGAGGATGGACAAAACAATCAGCGTGTTTGGCAATTTGAGGGTCAATGAAGTTATGAGTGCTACCAGAATCAATGAGTATGGTAAGAGGGAGCTTCTTGAAGTATCCCCTGACCCGCATTGTTTGTGGGGTGGTGACGCCGGTTACAGCATGGAGAGAGATCTTGGGTGGGTCGTCCTGAGATGGGGTGTCAACAAGCGGGTGTTGCATGTCGACCGGATCATCTACTGTATCTGTAGCTTCTTCACCAAGTTCTAAGGTAGGCGGAGAATCCACATCCAAGATATAGAGCTTTTGTTGAACACATCTATGTCCCCAAGTGAATTGCTCATCACAATTATAGCAAAGCCCTTTTTCTCGGCATGCCTGCATTTCTATTTCAGACAAATGCTTGATAGGAGTTGGTTGAGGAGCAGGCGTGATGGGAGGTCGTTGGGAACCCATATTTCTGAAGGGAACAAAGGTGGGTTTGGAGCATTGTTGAGCTGCGATCTTGTCCTCGGCCAACTTAGCCAACCCTAGGACTTCCATCATTGTGTTGGGACAAAACATTTTGACCTCTGAGCAGATTTCATCCTTGAGACCATTGATAAAACAACTCCTGTAGAATTCATCAGACAATCCTTCTGTGTGATTGGCTAGTTTCTCAAATTCCATCTGATACTCTCTCACTGTGCCAGTTTGGTGAAGTTTAGTGAGCGCTCCTGTGAAGTCGTCAAAAGCACTAGGACCAAATCGTGGCAAAATGAGTTGAAAAAAATCTGTCCAGTTTGGCTCGGGATGAGCTTTGATGTACCAACGGTACCATTGAAGGGCTTCCTGTTCCAAATGAAAGGATGCAAGTGGAACTTTTTGAACATCAAAAGTATTATGCAGACTGAAATATTGTTCTGCTCAGTATATCCATCCAGTCGGATCAGTACCATTGAAGCGAGGAAAATCAAGCTTCGGCTCACGAAAATTGCTAGAAGCAAAGAACCCGGTGGCTGCAAAAGATTCTGGCTGTTTGGTATTGTTCATGGCTGAATGCTGAAGATGGAGGCTGAGAAATTTTTCATCCAGATCTTGGAGTTTGGTTTGGATCGCTGCAAGTGCTTCCTCCATGGTGTGAGAATTTTTTATTTATTTTTTTAGACTGGAGCGGCTACGGCTCGGATTTTTTTTTTTGGGAACAACTCCGAACGGCTGGATATGGAACGGCTTGCAACTTAGATCTGAAACGGCGCAGCAGTGATCGGCAATAGTTCAGCTAAAAGTAGATATGGACCCCAGGTATGTGCGGCTTCCTAACATTTTAGGGTTTTCACTCGGCCACCAATGCTGTCTGACGGCTTGCGTATTGGGGCAGTACCCCTCACTCCACGGCTCAGGTAAAACTGATAACTGCTTTGCCACAAACGACAGCTCTTGGTTTACCTCACGGGTGGGAACTAGTCAACCAGGTAGGGGTCGTTGCCCTTTTCGCTTGGCAGGTCCTCTCAATGGCTAGCTACTTCGGGGTTCCTGTGGTACTTCTCACAATGAGTTTTAGGGCTTATGCCCAAGTACTTCCCACAGTTAAGCGGATAGGGATTATTCCCAAATCCGAACCTGCACAGAAAAAAATTTGGGCAGAAATTCCACCCAATGTTCAATAACCGGATCTATATTGCTTAGAATCGCTATTATAGCATATTTCCGGAACTGGAACAACCACTCTGCTTCTACCCATGAGTGCGGAATAGAAATCTGGGCACTCAGTCAAAATATTTTCTCACCGCAATTTCCGCGGCCATCACCGAAATTCTGAAAAATTGCTGATTTTAAATCCGCGATATATCCACTTTTAGAACTCCAAATGAGATGATTTGTTTTTTGAAACTGTGTATTTTTTAAAGAGGAATTCAGATATGCAATTGGTTTCTTCTGATTTTGTGCAGAAAGTTTTAGAAAATTGATCTGAAAGTCACCGCCCAAAAAAGAAGAAAAAAAAATTTCCCACTTGTGCCAAGGAAAGTGTTCTGATACCAGATGTGATGTACCTGCAATAATTAATTAATGCAAATACACGAGATATTAGAAATAATAGAACAGAATCGCTTTTATATTGATCACGGGCTACTTCGAGGGGGCAACCTCCTTTGAGCAAGCTCAATACAATTAACTTCACAGTGCCTTCAATGACCTCAACACACACTTATATACTAAGTCTATGCCCAATACTATGAGTCAAAACCATGGGACATATAATACTACAGGACGAATTACAAAGCATATGCGTCCAATACTATGGGTCAATACTATGGGCTAATATAAACTAGAGATCAACAAATACTACAGGACGACTTACGAAGCATATGCGTCCAACAACAATATACTAACATAGTAAAGAGAAGGGTTGACATAGGTTCCTAACATACAAACACCCCTTCGTGTGTTTTGTCATTATTATTTTTTATTAGTCGCATTAATTGCATGAGGATGAGTTTACTCTTCATTTTGTTCTTGTACTCACCAAATCATGAGAACAAGTACCGAATTATGATTTATCACTTTTCCGGGCTCGTTAAACTTCCACGGAAAAGGACACCCCCCGAAGTCCATAGTTAAGCTCTTTTCAGACTCCCTAAAATTGAAAAGATTGCCAAGCAAACTTGTCACGGTCACGCTTGTTAAAGTATTTGAATGGTCGTGTTCCTGGTGATAGTTTACCCCTTTTTTGGACCAGGAGGCACTAATTACGAAAAAGGAATACTCCAACCAATCATGACTGGAAGAGTCCTCTCCCGCGTTGTTTTACTCTTTTTCGGGCGATGAGGCTAACTTCATGAAAAATGACCGTTGGAGTCTTCTTTAGTTCTTTTAAGACTCTCTAAATATGAAATGACGACTGAGTTTTCCTTCTATGGACTCGTTAAATTTTCACATTGAAGGGCCCGCCATGGGACGAACCCCTCCTATCCTAGGTTCAGAAAATATTCGGGATTGGACTCATCTATGAGATGAGCTATATCGAGCATCTAGTTACCCTCATCAAGCTCGTAAAAAACACATAAGGCACTCATCATCCATGATGGGGAAAAAAGAAAGTGTTTGTGTTACATACCTTAGTGGCAGTATATAGTCGTTCTGTCAGAACCCGTTATTTCTGAAAAATTTAAAATTTTTATTCGTAACAATAAATGTTAATTAGGTAGTATTTCTGATATTGTTTTAATTTAAATAACTAACATAAACTGTTTAAAGACCCTGTTTTATTAAAGCTTTGATTTCGGTGATTGTAATTAATGACTGTTTTGTTTTGAACCGCAAGGGAAGAGCTAGTCGTAGTTGACTGGCTTACTTAGCTTACGAGCTAATGCATACGTCGTCTTTTGTTTCTCAGGTGCGCTAGTGAAGTAAGGATCACTGTATGTAAAACTTGGTGAGCATCAATACTCCCTATACTTCAAAACTTAATGATCGTCATGATATTTCTTATTCAGCTAGTATCGTCAAGTGTTACGAAGATTTACATTGTCTCAGTTATAATTATGTTTTTATGATTATTATGCTATGTTACTGTTGTAACTAACAATGAAACAATTGTGATATCAGAATTTTTGGCTGTATAAAGTGTCTTTGCATCATGTGACCTGTTGTCAACTTAATACCGGTGACTACTGTTTTGTTCATGCATTGATAATGCGAGTTGAGAAGGTGACGCCTCTAGCGTTGTTTCGATATAATCCTATGCATCGAAGTCCAATGTCCACTTAGAGTTTAACTTATGTTACCTGACGGTGCCTTGATTTTAACTATCTTTACGATGTAAACCTGTAGATGAAGCTCTATTTCAACATCTTAATAATAGAGGTTTATTTTTCAAATTGTTACTGTTAACAATAGTATTGGTAGCAATTCTGATGATAGTATATAATGGCAATGTATATATATTGTCTTAAAGACTTGGTAACATTTCAAGTATTAAATAACGAGGCATTTTCATTTGAAGGTTGACTACCTTGGTACTTATATGAACATAGAAATGTAATATGACTATGGCATTAATCTATGGCTTGGTATTAATTTATATATATAATATAATGATTGTGCAATAATCATAATATTCCATACATTGGCAAACTTTATATTCAATATAGTGTTATGGTTGTATTTATCATACTAGGCCATAGAGAAAACTCTAGGGTTGAAGTTGACCACCACCTTGTGTAAAGTGATATGCTAATGACATTAACCTATGCCCTGGTTTCATTGTAAATGTGCATTAACTTGATTTTGTCATAGTCCTAATGTTTTTCCCTTACCATGGATAAGATTTATAACCAAAATATATTAGGTATTATCCACCCTATTAAGTTATGGAATAATCCATATGTGATGTTGACTAACTCTTATTTATATCATTGTAGTGATTATACATTCCAAGCGCTTGGGATTCTCGACGATTCATTTGCAAGGCATGCACTATATGCCAAATGATTATATATCATTTGTTATCTTATACGTTTGACTTATATATGAAATGATTTGGAATCGGTGTATAATGATTTGGATTGCAATTTGAACTATATAATCTCGACCCATATTACGTTGATGTATTTGTGTGCTACGTGGTTGAATCTCCTCCATGTGATGGGCGATATATAAGCTGCTATCGAAACCCTACAGGTTATTGTAGTTGCCTTCGGGCTCGGGTCCTAAGAATGAAACCCTCCCTGTCTGAGTTTTGTAATGAAGGCACTGTAACAATGTGCAGAGTGTGGTGGTTATGGCCTCGTGGTTTCATTCGGCAATAGGGTATGTCCTCGGCTCTGGTGATAGCGTCTGCTATAGTTTTACTGCTTCGTGGTCTCGTTGCTCATTATAGGTTTAAGTCCCAGCTATTTACAGTTCGTCACTGTGCTGGTGTGGGTATGAGATAGGGTTTCGGTAATGTCTTTAGGTTATGAGAGGGTTGATGCAATTGGGCTTTGGGTTTGCTTCTTGACTGGTTCAATCCCAGCGTGAGGGTTTCGTTGGGAACTGTTACCTTGTCTCGGCTGTCAAGAATGTTATGATAGTTTCTTTTGCTCACCCATCTGATGAAGATGATGGGGCTTCTCTGTTTGTTCAGCTTGTAGCTACCGATTGTCCACTGTTAACTTCCTCCATGTCTCGGTAAGATAAATCACAGTCTTTTTGTTTTATAATCATTAATTATATTTACGTTTCTAATTCTATTCTCTGCATTCAAAGTGGTGACTAAAACCCTCGGCATTTGTTATTTAACAGGTCACGCGGCTCTTGATGGTGTACAGGACTTTGTCACCCACGCAGGCTCCTCCGGGTAAGCCTGGTTATCCACGGCTGTCTCTTCCTTTGCTGGTTTTAGTGGTTAGGGTTGTGTCTCGGAGGGCAACTCCTGTGTGTTGAGGTCATTATCGACCTGATGTTTGTAGGTGCAGTCATATGTATGAAGTTGTTTTGTTTGAATGAAATGGGGTTTGAAACCCTGTTAAGTTTATGGAGAGCCATTCACGGCCAAGACTTATGAGGCCAGGGTTTCGGTTGTTGTACTTTGTAATGGCTGAGCATGGGGTTTTTAACCTCGCCATATGATATTTATACTTAATATATACTGGGCCTGGTATGGTCGTGTTTATGTTTTGTTAAATTATTAGAATGTGTTTGGAATGTATGGATAGATGTATTCTTCAGTACGTGCAATGGATGATAACTCTGTTTATAAATGAAACCCTAAATTATCTCTCTGCGTTTTTATTCTATTGGAAAAGTTAGATAGAACATGGTGAAAGTTTATCGACTGTGCCTGTAATAGTTATACTCATAGGGTTGTTCTGGCGAAATGGGGTTCTGTTTTGTGTTCAACCTATATATGTGGAGTTTGTTAACTAGATAGCGACCGGGAATGAATTGTAACAATGTTTATTTCGATTCTTGTATTGTTATTAAACAACACTGTGAGTAGAATAATATAAACATAGAACTATGTAATAAGATACTATAAGTCTGTCTACCATATAAGGCATCCTTCATTTATTTTTAAGTCTGTTGTAGAGTTATTGTATGGCTACGGCCGTGTAGGTTTTTGAGAAAACTCCAAGAGAGACATTTAAATTGATTAAATATTATTACTGTGTATAAATTAGGATGGTTTGTAACAGCCAATGATGGTTGCGTTCGTCGACTGTTTCTCTGTTATATTAATATGTTTGATTTGTTTAAAAACAACTCTGTTATTTCTATTATAATGACATGACTACTGTGTTCTAAAACTAGATAGAAGGAAAATAATAATCTACAGTTGCTAGTGTTTGTACTTGACTACTGTGTAAATGTTTGATATTATGTGGAAGCTGGTAACAATGAAATATTATCACAGTCGCCCCTTCAGTTAATCAACAACTGTAAACATGTTCTGAGTAAGAACAATACCTTAAGATAAGTGTTGTTTATCTGTTAACTCGATAAAAGAATGACATGAAACTAAAGTTAACTGAAATATGCAATATATATATATATATATATACAGGTAGCTTACTCTAACAGGAAAATAACTCGAAGTAAAACTAAGATTTATCTAGATTTGTTCTTATGATTGTTAATAGCTATAAATCTGGAATATCTACTGTTTAACATTTATGTCTATTATTTAACAAATAACAGAAATTCTAGAATATGCATAAACTTGGTATTGTTAACTGTAACAGTAACAACTAGGTTCTGTATAAGATAAATACTCCATTTAAATACAAATAGGAATTTTCTACAACATCTGCATTCTGAAATTTATACTAAAAGAAAGTACAGAGACTGATTTACTGAAGTTGAAAACAGTCAAAATATAGCTGTGCTAGAATATCTCATATGAAACTAAATTAAACCAACAACAGGAAGAGTGACAGAACCTGTAACTATGGTAGACAATAACAGCAATGGGAGGCTGTTCCTCCCTACCAATTCCTGGAGAGTGCCCAGACAGCACTTCTCAGGACCCCCGAGCTTGCTCTGGTCTAACTGGATGGAATCTAAGTACGGTCAATAATTCCCTCAGCCAAAACAGCTATACTGGAACCAAGTTACTGCAACTTCCTGCTCAAAACACTTCCTTACTATTTTCCCACTTCCTCAATGGGACTCCTGAATAGCATTCACCTGAATGTATTCTCCCTCTAGAACAATTGCTGAACCCCCAGCTCAGTTCATTGAGTAGTATTTAAAAGATTGCCTAGGTCTTAGTTGGGCTAACTGTCATTAATGAGCCACCTGCTCAGATTCCACTTTCTTGGGGAATCATGACCCCAAAATATAGGGAAGTTGCCACCTGCAACTCAGGAAGTGTTTGAGGATGCTGCCACTTGTCTTTTGTCCTTCCACCTAATTCCATCCACCAGTTAGACCAGTAACCTCTTTTAACAGCTCTCCCATGCTGTTGTCTCCATAATTTATTTATTAATAATAATTATTCAGAATTTACATTCCTTTTTTGGAGACTCTGCTGAGTCATCCATTCCTACTTAGCATTAAATTTAACATAATGTTCTCAGGAATATTAAAAATAATTACATTATTTTAATAAAATTGGGGTATGTGACATACACACCCCCTTAAAATGTAACATCGTCCTCGATGTTACTTATTCTTCTTCTTCAGCTACCTGCTGGAATAGATGGGGATATGCTTCCCGCATCTTACTTTCCAGCTCCTAGGTAGATTCTTCAGGACTAAGGTGCTTCCATTGCACCTTCACTTGTCCAATTATCCGGTTCCGTAGAGTAATTTCCCTCCTCCCGAGGATACAATCCGGTTCTACCAGAACTTCCCCTTCTGGTTCTACCTGTACAATGTTCCAATCAATAACATGAGTAGCATCATGAATATACTTTTTCAAAACAGAGATATGAAAAACATTGTGTACTTTTGAATTTGGCGGTAATGCTAACTGATAAGCAACTTGACCAATTCTGGCTAAAATTTCAAATGGACCACAGTAACGTGGTGCTAATTTTGCACAACTTCCTAATCTTAGGGAGATTTTCTTTGGTCTTACCTTGATGAACACATGTTCACCTACCTGGAACTCTTTAGGAGTTCTTTTCAAATCTGCTTGACTCTTTTGCCGATCCTGGGCAATCTTCAAGTTTTCCTGCACTTGTTTCACAATCTGTTCCATTTCTTTCAATAAATCAGGTCCTAACACTAATCTATCTACTGGATTACTCCAAGAGATAGGAGTGTTGCATTTTCGTCCATACAAAACCTCAAAAGGACTAAACTTAGCTGATGATTGATAGCTGTTATTGTATGCAAATTCGGCTAAGTGTAAATAATCCTCCCACTTACCTGGTTGATCTTTAACATACATCCTTAACAGATCTTCTAATATTTGATTAACTCTTTCCGTTTGTCCGTCAGTCTGAGGATGGAAAGAGGTGCTGAAATTCAAAGTGGTGTTTAATCCTTTGAACAAGGATCTCCAAAAATTTCCTGTAAATTTAGGATCCCTGTCTGATATAATAACCTTTGGAATACCGTGTAACCGAAAAATCTGTTTTAGAAAGATATCTGCTATGTTTGCAGCCTTGTATGTGGTTTTAACGGGAATAAAATGTGCTGATTTACTTAATTTGTCTACCACTACCATAATTGAATCATTCTGATGTTGATTTTTGGGTAAACCCGTAATGAAATCCAGGCTGATTATTTCCCATTTCCAGCTAGGAATAGGTAAAGGTTGCAGCAATCCAGCTGGATGTTGGTGTTCTGTTTTTACTTGTTGGCAGTCCAAACATTTAGCTAAATATTCAGCAGTTTCAGATTTCATGTTAGGCCAAAAATATTCTTTTCTCAACATAGTGATAGTCTTTTGATAGCCAGGGTGCCCGGAGTAAGGGGTTTTATGTATTTCGTCTAAAATTAACAGCTTAACTGTAGGTGCATTAGGGATATACAGCCTGTCTTTAAACAGCAAAAATCCGTTTTCGTTTAAACTATACCCTTTTATCAAACTTTCTGTGGGCTGTTCTTGGGCTGTAATTTGTAAATGTTGATAATTTTCGTCTAATTTTATCCCTTCAGCCAGCTGTTCATTTAAATCAGAGGTATAAGTGCTGCTAGCTGATATAAAATTCAGTTTTGCATTCCTACTCAAGGCATCAGCCACCTTATTTTCCTTCCCTTTTATGTGTTGGATTTCAAAATCGTATTCACTTAGGAATGCCAGCCACCTGGCTTGTCTTGCATTTAGATTTGGCTGGTCTAAAAGGTATTTCAGACCTTTATTATCTGTTAGTAAGGTAAATTTTCTTCCTATTAGGTGGTGTCGCCACATCTTTAAAGCATGAATTACAGCAGCTAATTCTAGGTCATAAGTGGCATAATTCTTTTCATGGATTTTCAGCTTCCTAGATTCGTAAGCAATGACATGTCCTTCTTGAGTCAGCACTCCGCCTAAGCCATCATTACAAGCGTCGGTACAAACTATGAAATCTTTATTTGGGTCCGCTATTCTAAGAATAGGTGCAGTTGTCAATAAGGTCTTAAGTTTCTTGAAACTTTCTTCACATTTCGCATTCCAATCAAACTTCTTGCCTTTCTTCTGCAAAGAAGTGATTGGGTTGGCTATTTTTGAAAAGCCTTCAATAAACCTCCGGTAGTAACCGGTAATTCCCATGAAAGATCTAACGTCCGTCACATCTTTAGGTACTGGCCATTCTTCAATCGCCCGAATCTTTTCGGGATCCACTGAAATCCCTTCCTTAGTGACTACATGTCCTAAGTACTGGATTTCATCTTTGAAGAAGTCACATTTGCTAAATTTCGCAAAAAGTTGTTGTTCTCTTAGTTCTTGTAAAACGATACGTAAGTGTTCCTTGTGCTCCTCCTCGCTCTTAGAATAGACTAAAATGTCGTCGATAAATACAACCACAAATTTATCTAAGTACTTGTGCATTATGTTGTTCATTAAGCACATGAAAACCGCTGGGGCATTAGTAAGTCCAAATGGCATTACGACAAATTCGTAATGTCCGTACCTTGTTCTAAAGGCTGTTTTGAAAATGTCTTCTTCTTTAATTCTTACCTGATGATAACCCGATCTCAGATCGATCTTAGAGAATACCGTAGCGCCACGTAGTTGATCAAACAGATCATCAATACGAGGTAACGGATACCTGTTTTTGATCGTCATCTTGTTTAGTTGACGATAATCTATGCAAAGTCGCATAGTTCCGTCCTTCTTCTTAACGAAAATCACTGGTGCTCCCCAAGGGGATACACTGGGTCGGATATAGTTCTTATCTATTAACTCCTTCAACTGAGTTTTCAACTCGTTAAGCTCCAAGATATTCATACGATACGGGGCTTTTGAACTGGGAACAGCACCTGGTACCAGCTCAATGGTAAAGTCAAGCTCTCTCTTGGGAGGCAATTCTGGAATTTCCTCAGGAAAAACGTCAATAAATTCATTGACGACAGGAATGTTCTCTACTGTTTTCTGGTTGTTTTCAGATTTATCGGTCTCGTCTGTAATAGTTACAGCATAGGTCTTGCATCCTTTCCTGACTGCTCTTTTAAGTTGTAATGCAGAAATTTGCCTAACTACTGTTTTCCTAGGAATACCCCTAACAGTTACAGGCTGTCCACTACTGTTTATACACCTAAAAGTTTTGTCAAAACAGTTTAAAACGACCCTATGTTGTTCCAACCAGTCCATTCCGATAAGTATGTCATAAGAGCCAAGTGGTAAAACGTTCAGTTTAACTGTAGTTCTAAAATCAGTCATGTTTAAGATGCATTCTTTTACATAGCAGTTTACTTTCTTCTTAGCCCCAGTAGCTAATTGTACAGACCAAGAATTATCAAACCTTTCAACAGTCAAATTACATTTTTCTACCAGCTGAGGTGAAATATAACTAAGACTAGCACCGGGATCTATTAATATAGTAACTGGGGTTTTGTTAATCATACCTCCTACTTCCACCATGGAAGTTTGGTAGTCAGCCTGGCGGTTTTCCAACGCTGCATTGATTCGGGGCATAGTTCCTGCAAAATCTCCAACTGTCATTTCGTCTTGAACAGTATGAATATTGCTGACTTGTTTCTTTCTGTTTGGGCAGACTGAAGCATAATGTGGCCCATTACATTCCCAGCACTTGACAGGTTCTTTTCGCTCAAAATTTTTGATGTAGTTTCCATGGTTATTAGGAGTCTCTTTGCTGTTTTTGTAATTGTTTGAATGGCTGACAGCTCCATTTTTGTTTCCTTGGAAACTTTTACTATTAAAGTGGTTCCCGTTTTTGCCATTCTTGAAATTTTTATGGGGAACAAATTCCTTTTTCTTGTACTCGATCAGATTGCTGTTCTTTTTGGCTTTCCAACTGGCTATCCCTTCTTTCTTTTTATTCTGTTCGTAACAGAAATTTGCCTTGCGCATAGCTTCTTCTAGTGTTTTGGGGTTGTCATATTCAATTATGTCCTTGATATGATAAGGCAGGCAACTAAGAAACCGCTGTATTTTTGGTTTCTCTTCGACAAAATACGGTACATAACGCAACAGGCTTAAAAATTTACTGTTTAAGTCCTTCATCGTCATAGATCCGAGTTTTAGTTCATAAAATTCTTTAGCCCTTTCTTCATAATACTGCTCGGACAGGAATTTCTTCTTGAAATACCTTTTAAAGGTACTCCAATTAACTTCTCTTTCTTTGATCCCTTTGACCCTTTTCAGGTCTTGCCACCATATGTCCGCCTTTCCCGAGAGGTTGTAGATGGCCATTCTTGCCTTTAGCTGATTTGAGTAGTTATAGATCTGAAAATATTTTCTCATCCCGGATAACCAGGATTCTGCCTCTTCTCCAGTTTCAGTTTCTCCATTGAAAGTTGGGGGCTTTATCTTCTTAAACTCCCCGGAAATCTCTTCATAAGGCCTGTACTTTTTCCTTCGGTTGTGCATCTCAGCTTCACTGCTGTCACTGCTAGTGTGATAACTGGGTTGTCCCTTTCTTTCTTCAGATGAGGAACTGCTGTCAGATTTAGTTGGTTTTGTCCTTTTTGACCCTCTTGGATGATTAACTTCTTCTGAGTCAGCTGGTTTGCTCCTTCCGTCAGTTTGAAATTTTTCTATCAATAGCTGATTTAGCTGTTCCTGAGTCTTTAGAATTCTTTCATTATCCTTCTTAACCGTTTCCATTTCTGTCTTTAATCCTCTTATAGTCTGCATCAGCTCAGTGGTGGGAGCAATTTCTTCTTCTGCCTCAAGTTCTTTTGACATCTGTCTTGTCCCAGCATTGGGAGATTCCTCCTCAGCATATTCTCCCAGTTTTTCCATATCTGTCTGAAAAATTCAGAAAAGAGAATTTTTCTGTACTGTACATGAAACCGAAATATATGTTAGTATTTTATAAATAAAACAAAATCTTCTTTTATGATCGCTGTTTGCGGAAGTTTAGTGGAGTCACATCCAGGCCTAGTGTCTGAACCTGGCTCTGATACCACATGTCAGAACCCGTTATTTCTGAAAAAATTAAAATTTTTATTCGTAACAATAAATGTTAATTAGGTAGTATTTCTGATATTGTTTTAATTTAAATAACTAACATAAACTGTTTAAAGACCCTGTTTTATTAAAGCTTTGATTTCGGTGATTGTAATTAATGACTGTTTTGTTTTGAACCGCAAGGGAAGAGCTAGTCGTAGTTGACTGGCTTACTTAGCTTACGAGCTAATGCATACGTCGTCTTTTGTTTCTCAGGTGCGCTAGTGAAGTAAGGATCACTGTATGTAAAACTTGGTGAGCATCAATACTCCCTATACTTCAAAACTTAATGATCGTCATGATATTTCTTATTCAGCTAGTATCGTCAAGTGTTACGAAGATTTACATTGTCTCAGTTATAATTATGTTTTTATGATTATTATGCTATGTTACTGTTGTAACTAACAATGAAACAATTGTGATATCAGAATTTTTGGCTGTATAAAGTGTCTTTGCATCATGTGACCTGTTGTCAACTTAATACCGGTGACTACTGTTTTGTTCATGCATTGATAATGCGAGTTGAGAAGGTGACGCCTCTAGCGTTGTTTCGATATAATCCTATGCATCGAAGTCCAATGTCCACTTAGAGTTTAACTTATGTTACCTGACGGTGCCTTGATTTTAACTATCTTTACGATGTAAACCTGTAGATGAAGCTCTATTTCAACATCTTAATAATAGAGGTTTATTTTTCAAATTGTTACTGTTAACAATAGTATTGGTAGCAATTCTGATGATAGTATATAATGGCAATGTATATATATTGTCTTAAAGACTTGGTAACATTTCAAGTATTAAATAACGAGGCATTTTCATTTGAAGGTTGACTACCTTGGTACTTATATGAACATAGAAATGTAATATGACTATGGCATTAATCTATGGCTTGGTATTAATTTATATATATAATATAATGATTGTGCAATAATCATAATATTCCATACATTGGCAAACTTTATATTCAATATAGTGTTATGGTTGTATTTATCATACTAGGCCATAGAGAAAACTCTAGGGTTGAAGTTGACCACCACCTTGTGTAAAGTGATATGCTAATGACATTAACCTATGCCCTGGTTTCATTGTAAATGTGCATTAACTTGATTTTGTCATAGTCCTAATGTTTTTCCCTTACCATGGATAAGATTTATAACCAAAATATATTAGGTATTATCCACCCTATTAAGTTATGGAATAATCCATATGTGATGTTGACTAACTCTTATTTATATCATTGTAGTGATTATACATTCCAAGCGCTTGGGATTCTCGACGATTCATTTGCAAGGCATGCACTATATGCCAAATGATTATATATCATTTGTTATCTTATACGTTTGACTTATATATGAAATGATTTGGAATCGGTGTATAATGATTTGGATTGCAATTTGAACTATATAATCTCGACCCATATTACGTTGATGTATTTGTGTGCTACGTGGTTGAATCTCCTCCATGTGATGGGCGATATATAAGCTGCTATCGAAACCCTACAGGTTATTGTAGTTGCCTTCGGGCTCGGGTCCTAAGAATGAAACCCTCCCTGTCTGAGTTTTGTAATGAAGGCACTGTAACAATGTGCAGAGTGTGGTGGTTATGGCCTCGTGGTTTCATTCGGCAATAGGGTATGTCCTCGGCTCTGGTGATAGCGTCTGCTATAGTTTTACTGCTTCGTGGTCTCGTTGCTCATTATAGGTTTAAGTCCCAGCTATTTACAGTTCGTCACTGTGCTGGTGTGGGTATGAGATAGGGTTTCGGTAATGTCTTTAGGTTATGAGAGGGTTGATGCAATTGGGCTTTGGGTTTGCTTCTTGACTGGTTCAATCCCAGCGTGAGGGTTTCGTTGGGAACTGTTACCTTGTCTCGGCTGTCAAGAATGTTATGATAGTTTCTTTTGCTCACCCATCTGATGAAGATGATGGGGCTTCTCTGTTTGTTCAGCTTGTAGCTACCGATTGTCCACTGTTAACTTCCTCCATGTCTCGGTAAGATAAATCATAGTCTTTTTGTTTTATAATCATTAATTATATTTACGTTTCTAATTCTATTCTCTGCATTCAAAGTGGTGACTAAAACCCTCGGCATTTGTTATTTAACAGGTCACGCGGCTCTTGATGGTGTACAGGACTTTGTCACCCACGCAGGCTCCTCCGGGTAAGCCTGGTTATCCACGGCTGTCTCTTCCTTTGCTGGTTTTAGTGGTTAGGGTTGTGTCTCGGAGGGCAACTCCTGTGTGTTGAGGTCATTATCGACCTGATGTTTGTAGGTGCAGTCATATGTATGAAGTTGTTTTGTTTGAATGAAATGGGGTTTGAAACCCTGTTAAGTTTATGGAGAGCCATTCACGGCCAAGACTTATGAGGCCAGGGTTTCGGTTGTTGTACTTTGTAATGGCTGAGCATGGGGTTTTTAACCTCGCCATATGATATTTATACTTAATATATACTGGGCCTGGTATGGTCGTGTTTATGTTTTGTTAAATTATTAGAATGTGTTTGGAATGTATGGATAGATGTATTCTTCAGTACGTGCAATGGATGATAACTCTGTTTATAAATGAAACCCTAAATTATCTCTCTGCGTTTTTATTCTATTGGAAAAGTTAGATAGAACATGGTGAAAGTTTATCGACTGTGCCTGTAATAGTTATAATCATAGGGTTGTTCTGGCGAAATGGGGTTCTGTTTTGTGTTCAACCTATATATGTGGAGTTTGTTAACTAGATAGCGACCGGGAATGAATTGTAACAATGTTTATTTCGATTCTTGTATTGTTATTAAACAACACTGTGAGTAGAATAATATAAACATAGAACTATGTAATAAGATACTATAAGTCTGTCTACCATATAAGGCATCCTTCATTTATTTTTAAGTCTGTTGTAGAGTTATTGTATGGCTACGGCCGTGTAGGTTTTTGAGAAAACTCCAAGAGAGACATTTAAATTGATTAAATATTATTACTGTGTATAAATTAGGATGGTTTGTAACAGCCAATGATGGTTGCGTTCGTCGACTGTTTCTCTGTTATATTAATATGTTTGATTTGTTTAAAAACAACTCTGTTATTTCTATTATAATGACATGACTACTGTGTTCTAAAACTAGATAGAAGGAAAATAATAATCTACAGTTGCTAGTGTTTGTACTTGACTACTGTGTAAATGTTTGATATTATGTGGAAGCTGGTAACAATGAAATATTATCACAGTCGCCCCTTCAGTTAATCAACAACTGTAAACATGTTCTGAGTAAGAACAATACCTTAAGATAAGTGTTGTTTATCTGTTAACTCGATAAAAGAATGACATGAAACTAAAGTTAACTGAAATATGCAATATATATATATATATATATATATACAGGTAGCTTACTCTAACAGGAAAATAACTCGAAGTAAAACTAAGATTTATCTAGATTTGTTCTTATGATTGTTAATAGCTATAAATCTGGAATATCTACTGTTTAACATTTATGTCTATTATTTAACAAATAACAGAAATTCTAGAATATGCATAAACTTGGTATTGTTAACTGTAACAGTAACAACTAGGTTCTGTATAAGATAAATACTCCATTTAAATACAAATAGGAATTTTCTACAACATCTGCATTCTGAAATTTATACTAAAAGAAAGTACAGAGACTGATTTACTGAAGTTGAAAACAGTCAAAATATAGCTGTGCTAGAATATCTCATATGAAACTAAATTAAACCAACAACAGGAAGAGTGACAGAACCTGTAACTATGGTAGACAATAACAGCAATGGGAGGCTGTTCCTCCCTACCAATTCCTGGAGAGTGCCCAGACAGCACTTCTCAGGACCCCCGAGCTTGCTCTGGTCTAACTGGCTGGAATCTAAGTACGGTCAATAATTCCCTCAGCCAAAACAGCTATACTGGAACCAAGTTACTGCAACTTCCTGCTCAAAACACTTCCTTACTATTTTCCCACTTCCTCAATGGGACTCCTGAATAGCATTCACCTGAATGTATTCTCCCTCTAGAACAATTGCTGAACCCCCAGCTCAGTTCATTGAGTAGTATTTAAAAGATTGCCTAGGTCTTAGTTGGGCTAACTGTCATTAATGAGCCACCTGCTCAGATTCTACTTTCTTGGGGAATCATGACCCCAAAATATAGGGAAGTTGCCACCTGCAACTCAGGAAGTGTTTGAGGATGCTGCCACTTGTCTTTTGTCCTTCCACCTAATTCCATCCACCAGTTAGACCAGTAACCTCTTTTAACAGCTCTCCCATGCTGTTGTCTCCATAATTTATTTATTAATAATAATTATTCAGAATTTACATTCCTTTTTTGGAGACTCTGCTGAGTCATCCATTCCTACTTAGCATTAAATTTAACATAATGTTCTCAGGAATATTAAAAATAATTACATTATTTTAATAAAATTGGGGTATGTGACACGTTCTTGAACATGGCACTCGTTTGCATTGCATACAATACTTGGGTCATCTGTTTGTCTATGAGTCCCTACTTACTTTCTAAGTCCTGTTACTCCTCTGAGTCCTTCAAAGAAAGCTTCCACTATCAGTTGCATTAGAAGTTTGCGTCATTTTCATGTCAATATTGCCAAGTCATGCCATGCCCATGTTCAAGAACACATTCACTCATCATTTTGCAGTCAGTACACACGTCATCATGCCGTTGTTACTTTGCATCAGTCTCACATGTTATTGTACCATCCGATCCACTCTACACATCTTTTGTCGTGTTTCATGTCGATTGATGGGGGATTCATTATTGCCCTCCTTCGACGGGTTCATCCTTGTTGACTTCAACACATCATCCGAGGATTGAATCTAGAAACCAACCAAGTACCTTGGCCCTACATGCCTCAATGGCAAGTTACCTCGCTTTCAACATGAGTTTACATCATTGACTCTTGATTGAAAGATTTCATCTTGCGTTCGACTTCAACTCATTTATTCACACTTGATGATATGCATTGTGATACCTTGGGAATCATTGACATTAATGATGATCTCCCTCGCACTTGTTAACGGTTTACATCAATGACCGGTAATCAAGTGGTTTCTACCATGTTCAACGTCAAGACATTTGTAATCACATGGATAGATTCGTATCATTGCGGGTTCAGCTTGAAGACCCTGAGGAGTCATGTTTTTACCCAGGTTGCAATGGAGTTTGTATTGAGTCATATTACACAGATCGACTTTTGTATTGGTCATGGTTGTGTTACCATCTCATCATGGATCTACGCTTGTTTCTAGTAGCCATGATTGTGTTCAGTCGGTCATTACTACCATGGATCTGCAATGTATTGGTCAGCAGCCATGTTGTACTACATATGAGATTGTTAGTTCAGAGTCAATTGTACTGTAGCAGCGTCCTTCATCCAACAAGCCTTTTGCCAATTTTTCTGTCAAAGCACTTCACCTGTACATCCTTAACAGCTTCATGCCTTGGGGGGCATTTTGTTACACCTAAAATCTACTCATCATCCTGATTTAGTGTGTACATCCCTGAAGTCACTTGGACTGATTGATCATTTGGGAGGATTGGTGCTCAGTTTGCACAACCTTTTGAGAGGTCGTCGCAGGTTGCACACTAGCAACATGCGACTTCGCAGGCTGCTCTTTAGCAAGGTGCGACGAGGTCTGTTAATGGGAAAAAATAGCCATTTCGAGATCCTTCTCGAAACTTGCCTATGTGGGGGCTTATCCCTGATCTCTTGGAGAGTTGGTATGTTAGGAACCCATGTCTTTACTATGTTAGTATATTGTTGTTGGACGCATATGCTTTGTAAGTCATCCCATAGTATTTGTTGATCAATAGTTTGTGTTATTGCTGTTGGCGCATATGCTTTGTAAGTCGCCCGTAGTATTGTTGATCCATAGTTTGTAGTGGCCCATGGTTTTGACCCATAGTATTGGCACCTAGACTTAGTATATAAGTGTGTGTTGAGGCCTATGAAGGTACGGTGAAGTTATTTGTATTGAGCTTGCTCAAAGGAGGTTGCCCCCTCGAAGTGGCCTGCGATCAATATAAAAGTGATTCTGAGTTCTGTCATTTCTGCTATTTTGCATATTCTTATTAATTAATTGTTGCAGGTTCTTCACATGGTACTCGACCCCTAACCTGTTGGGAAGATCCCCTATCTCTCTCCTACCATCTCTCATCCTATCCTATCCATAACCTCATCCACTTAGTCCTATATATGTGAGGCTCACTCCCATACCAAAGGGGGGAAGACTATAGTATCTACATGCTGGTGAAATCTCTCTTGGACACTTTCACTCACCTCTTGGAGACTCTCATGCTTCCTTGGAAGGGCTTGGAAATTGGCTTGTGTGGATAAGGGCTGCTACGTTAAGTCATTGGTTGTAGTTCTATATCTCTATCATGTACTCCTCTATTTGCAGTAATACAAATGCTTTCCACCAATATTGTCTCTAATGTATGATGATGTTGTGTTGTTTAGCTGCTTAACTATTTACATAGATCTCTTATTGTATAGATGCTCTTTACTCCTTTCTCTTTTCTATGTCTTGACAGGTCTTGCAGCTTGGATCTGACGACCGTGGGATGTGGAGCAACATAGCAGGAGAAAGGATAGTGAATCAAAGAGGTAAGACATCTAGCACTTGATCCTTAAGTAGATCTAGGAAACACATTTGTAGTCTGTTTTATTTGTTCTAGACTCGCATTGAGCTAGGGAGATCTGGCTCGCCTCCGGTCGAGTGGATTTTCCATCAACACTTTACTTGGGGGATATTTTGGAGAATTTTATAGGGGAGATAGAATTTTACAGAGGAGGGGAGAAAGGGGGTTCTTGTTGGAGAATTGAAAAAGGGATCTAGTTGGTTCACTTGTGCTCGATTGGGCTCGAGGGTCCAAAGGGGTACCTTTGGAGCTGGGTGGTCGGCGAGACCTCGCCAGTTGGCAGGGTGGTACACTTGTTTGGGCTGGTTGAGTTTCATAAGGTTTGGGGGAAAGCTTTTGGTTGCAGGCTACTACAGGACATACAGCAAGCAGGGCAACAAAGGGGAGAATCTACTAGCTAGTTTGAGGTATTTTCCTGCAGGTATAATTATCATTTCTACCCTTGTCAAATTTTATTTTAAGTTTATATGTTGTTACGCCTTCACAAACAAAAATGGTTAGAGGTAGATAAAACAGTAAATACATTTATTTCAAAACCTGTAAATGTAAATGTTATTTTTTTATATAGACCTAAAATTGAACACAAACCAACAAAACAAAAACAGAAATTGACACAGTATGTAACCATAAATAAATGAGTAGTTTTATTGTTAAACTTAGAAAATCTAGGACTGGGGTCCTACATATGGTATCAGGGCCATGGTTCCAAATCTGGAACCAGAGGGCTTACTACGACAGAAAGAGAAGTTAATAAGATGAACAATTCAAACTTTTGACTCCTATGCAAGTTTACTGGTTGCAAAAGTATTTGACCTGCATAAAACCAGGAGGAGGGTTAGTGAAATTGTTCAAGCTTACAACAAAAATATCGATTTTGTTAGTACAACAAAAATAAATTTAGTATGGCATATAAACCAGATTTATATATATATATATATATATATATAACTAAGAAGTTTATCTCAAATTGTTATATATATATATATATATATATATTGATAAAACATTAAAACAAACCAAAAAAATGGTTTATTCATAAAATAAATAAACAAAAATATATATATACTTACAAAAAAAGCTATATCAAAAAAAAGAGAGGAACTAACAATCATATATATGTATTATATATATATATATGAGCATTATACACACAAAAAAAAATTAATTAGATTTAAAAATTTATAAACAAAAAAAAATTAATATGTAATAGACATATATATATATATATATATATATATATATATCCTTATTCTTTTATATGTATTATAAAAATAAAAAATAAAAAACAATACAAACTATAACAAAAATATAACCTATAACAAAAAAAAATATAACATATTGATTTTAAACTATATATGTTATGAAAATTCAAAAAAAAAAAAAAAACTATATCGATTTTAAAAAAAAAATTACTTTTTAGAAAGAAAAAAATATATGTACATGGCAAGGAAATTTTTTTTTAAATAAAAACAAAAAAAAAATTGCAGGGTTCATGTGGGGAGCTTATGCTGCAAGCGACCAGGGCACAGCTCGGCCAGCAGCAAGCTGCGGCCTGTAGCTAGGGCACAGCTCGACCAACAACAAGTTTCGGCCTGAGCGGCCGGCCTGCAGCCCAGAGGGCGTGCGGCCAAGGCACAACTCGACCAACAGCAAGTTGCGGCCTAAGCGGTCGGCCTGCAGCCCACAGGGCACGCGGCGAGGGCACGACCGATCAGCAACACTGCTGCGGCCATGGAGACCCGGCTAGCAGCCCACAAGGCACGGCCTGGGAAAGCCGGTCAGGCCGGCTTGCGCCTTCTTGCTAAGTAAGTCAATCTTTGGAAACTGTCTCTAAATCTCTCTCTTAACTCAGCAAAATAGATCCTAAATAAGCAACCTGTGCCCACATAGAAGGAAAACAAAATATAATTTTTATTTATTTATTATAGTAATAACTAAGTAGTAATTACTATAATATGATTTTATAGTAATTAATTAATTTTATTTTCTTACTCTAAAAAAAAAATTATTAATACATTAATGTTAAACATATAACTAAGTGATCAATTAAATTTGTATAAAAAGAAAAAAAATATAATAATGCTAATTAATGACTGTTAACTAATGTTAGTATTAATTAATTAGGATTAGCATATCAATTAATTAGTGTCAACCTAATTAGTTTCTTTATTACTTATAAAAAAAAGAGGGGGGGGGGGGGCTAAGTTAACACTAAATAGTTTATATTGTTCTTGAAAAGTTCCTTGCCGAAACTTCGACATATAGTCGAAGGGGCAAGACGGACACCGAATCCCGAAAACGAGACACCACGGAGACCAACATGACAAGCTGATCGCTAAGACACCAATTCTACTCCATGAAAAAAATGTTTGGTAAACACAACATTAGACTTAAAACTTAGGTTATTCTATTATTAAATTATAAAAATTATTAATTATTAATGAGAAACGAGGCAATAAACATTAATTGAATTTCATATAGGGTTGAGTTTGTGATCTAATGGGGATTTTGTGGAACTTGATACATAACTTACGTAGAACTACCATAGTAGATTTAGTACCGGGTGGCCTCAAGATGGCCTGATCGAAACGCCCAGAACTATAGCTCTTAGAGTAAGAACGCTCGTAAAAACAATCGCCCGACGCACCCTTTTGAATTGAATGTTGAGTTTAATAGTAACATAGTCCTGATGTCGTCTTATGCTAATTATCATCTTATGCCATGTTGCAGGGATAAACATGGTAAGAACGCGAGCAAGTTGGGGGCGAGGTCTGGCGACAGCATTACTTGAGCCGAATTGTCGACACCATCGCCAGAGACCAACCTTATACTGCGCTCTCTGGAAGCAATAAATGAAACACTCCGAGGACTACAAAGAGGAAGTGTTACCTCAGAAGCAGAAGTGGAGGCCTCTCCACTAAGGGAGGAAGTTCCTATGGTAGAAGTGAATACGATATCGGGACCTCTGCATCAGGATATCACAAGGGAGCTTCAAAAGATAAGGCTTCTAGAGTTTTCAGGGGGTCAAGCAAGGATACGAGCAAAGTCTTGGTTGGAAGAGATGACCAGGTGCTTAACCTTATAGGATTATGTTGGTATTTTCCTATACTCCATCCTAGTCCTAACAGCATTTTCCATTTTTTCATTTTCAGTCATGTAGGCATGCAATTGCATGCATCCCAGTCATCAGTCCCAACACCGAGTCCTCAGTTAGCTAGCCCTGGGAGCTTCTTTCTGATCATTTTTAGCCCTCCTAGTGCTTAGTGCACCCTCCTTTCACCTGCCACTTGTGAAAGGATCCCTCTCTCACCTACCACTCAGTTGCACTTCAGTTAGTTGAGTTATCTTTAGATCTTTCCTTGATTTAAGGCTAGATTGACTCCTCAACTGACTATATCACTCCGATGGACCTCCAATGAGACTAGACTACCTATTCTGACTCCAATTAGCTCCTCATGCGCCCTCCACTGAGCCTCCTTCACTACATTAATGCTTCCATATGCCAATTACACCTACCACACTCAATTAGACTCATTTTGACACCTGGTTTATCATTACTTGTGCATTGATGACTCCACTGATGATGATGAGGACTCCTAGTTGTGCTTTGATGACACTCCACTGATCTTTTGATCTATCCATGCAGGCTAATTTGAATTACACCTCTGGTATTCGAATCATATGCATTGTATCATTATTGTTTATTGTTCATATTAATGAAACATGTGTGATTATTCTGCTCCTATCTGAGTTCTATTGCATCTTGTTCTGCTCCTCATTCTTTCTGCAATTCTTTCTTATGAGGTATTCATCAGCTCTTAGATCTGCTATGGGAATTTCACATGGTATCAGAGCATGTTGAGAGTATATTCTATCTGCATTCTTGAGAGTTTTTTGCAGGTAATTCGAAGTTCCAGTAGTTTCACCTTGTATTCGCTCCAGGAGTTGAGATGAGCAATTCGAACACTCCTCTCACTCCTAGAATCCTTACTTCTTTTAATTACTTTGATTGGAAGATTGATATGGAAATGTACTTGAGAAGCAAATCTCTACACACGATAACAATGGGAAGAGAAACCGAACCAAACTCAGTTGTGGAGAGAACCAAGCATCTGAATCGATTAGATGAAGCCTTTGGTTACATGTGCATTCAGATTTCTAGAGATCTATTGTTTCATCTCGAAGGGTTGAAGACTCCAAGAGAGTTATGGTTGAAGTTAGAGGCCCTCTTTGGCAAAAAAGATGAGCTAAGAGGCCATGCTCTCAAGAATGAATTGGTTTCCCTACAACCAAGCAGTTTTGAGACCATTCAAGAATTCTTCTCGAAATTCAAGGATTTGGTTATGCAATGCAAGCAGTGTGGCATTGAGAAAAAGGAATAGCAATTGGTTCTCTCCATTCTGAGTAAACTAGGATCTAAATTTTCTATCTTTGTATCCACCTTCCACTCTGGACGAATGTCAATCCCTGGATGGAAGATGCTCACCTTAGAAGTTTTTACTGCAACCCTCATCCAAGAACAAGACAAATTGATCCAAATGGGTGCCATCAGTGCCTCCAAGGATCAAGCTCTTTTAGCTGGAGAGGAAAATAGTGCGAATGAGAAAGGGAGGCATAAAAGAAAGGACAAGAAGCCATCTGAACCCAAGACGAATGCCAAGTCAAGTCCATCAAAAGGGGCCTCCAGCTCCAAGAAGGACAAACAGAAAAGATCTGATGGATCTAAGTGTCCCTACTGCAAGAAAGGGAACCACCCTGAGAGATCTTGCATGCACAAGAAAATAGATCAACTAACCAAGCTTCTTGAACATAACAAAATTGCTATTCCAAAAAATGCAAAAGTGTCTGATTCTGGAAGTGGATCAGATGGTCATGAGGATTTCCTTGCATTGATGGCTGGATTTTCAAAATCAAAGGCCCTCCTCATAGATTCTGGAGCCTCCAACCACATGGTTGCCTCTGAAGAATCATTTTCTTCTTTAGATCTCAAAGATGGGCCTACTATTCACATGGGAGACAACTCTCAGATCTTTTCCAAAGGGTTGGGTACAGTACACATGGAGCATGGAAAGTTCAAGAATGTTCTATTCGTTCCCTCCTTGACAGCAAATTTGTTGTCTATATATCATATGACTCACATCGGATCACCAAAGAAGGTGACTTTTGGTCCCGACACAGATGAGATTACAGATATCTCTACTGGGAAGACTATAGAGAAAGGGTTTGCAAATCATGCCTCCAAGGCATATGAGTTCTCACATTTTCTTCCCTTTTCTCTTCCTACTCCTTCGGAATCTGATGAAGATCTGAGTGACTCTTCTTCTAATGAATATGAAGATGAAGATCTTGATGTTGAGATCAAAGTTAAAGAACATTCAAATTCAGATCCAAAACCAACACATGTTCTCAATATAGAGCCAAGGCTAATATGGGCTCACACAGTCCTTGCAGCTACTGGGAACACAGTTGAGGATTCATCTGATCACAAAAATACTAGATTTAAGCATCATGCCAACCTTGCATTATGCCATCTACCTCTTCTTGAGAGATGCAGCATGATGGTGGGGTTCACTCTTCTATCCTTGGGAAGACTCATCATGATCCATTCGTTCCAGTAGCAGAAATTTTTCCTGAAAGAATTGCTTCGTCTAATACATCCTCTACACAGTGGGAGGCACATCAGAAGAACAGATCCAGATCTAGAACTTGCATTGGCATCCTACAGAGGATCAACTTGCCAAGTGTTTTGCAAAAGTTTTCACTGAGGAAAGATTCTTCCTTTTTTGCTTAGTATGATGGTTCTTTGAGTTATTTACTATTCTTTTGAGGGGGGGTATTTTTCCCATGAGGTTTTCCCCATTTCCTCGGTTTATGCATAGTTCTTATTTTTTATCATTTATTTGATTGTATGGGTGACCTTTGGTCCTAATTACCAGGGCCCAGGATGGATTAAGGGTGGGTATTGGGATTTTCCTATACTCCATCCTAGTCCTAACAACATTTTGCATTTTTGCATTTTCATTCATGCATGCATTTTTGCATGCAGTCATGCAATTACATGCAGCCATGCAATTGCATGCATCCCAGCCATCAGTCCCAACACCTAGCCCTAAGTTATCTATCCCCGGGAGCTTCTTTTTGATCAGTTTTATCCCTCATAGTGCTTAGTGCACCCTCCTTTCACCTACCACTTGTGAAAGGCACCCTCTCTCACCTACCACTCAGTTGCACTTCAGTTAGTTGAGTTATTTTTAGATCTTTCCTTGATTTAAGGCTAGATTGACTCCTCAACTGACTGTATCACTCCGATGGACCTCCAGTGAGACTAAACTACCTATTCTGACTCCAGTTAGCTCCTCATGCACCCTCAACTGAACCTCCTTCACTACATTAGTGCTTCCATGTGCCAGTTACACCTACCACACTCAGTTAGACTCATTTTGACACCTGTTTGAACGTTACTTGTGCATTGATGACTCCACTGATGATGATGAGGACTCCTAGTTGTGCTTTGATGACACTCCACTGATATTTTGATCTATCCATGCAGGATAATTTGAATTACACCTCTGGTATTCGAATCATGTGCATTGTATCATTATTGTTTATTATTCAGATTAATGAAACATGTGTGATTATTCTGCTCCTATCTGAGTTCTATTGCATCTTCTTCTACTGCTCATTCTTTATGCAATTCTTTCTTGTGAGGTATTCATCAACTCTTAGATCTTCTATGGGAATGTCACAGATTAAACTTCCACGTCCAAGTCTAAGATCACAATATTTCAACTAAAGTGGGTCGCCTTGAATTGGTGGGGGCACCAGGAAAGGCAGTTGCACCTTACACTAGACACGGTTCCATGGGAACTATTTGTGGAAAAGTTCAAGGGGAAGTACTTATCCACATCCTATCAAGAAGAACATGCAGGAGCTCTTCATGCCTTGGTACAAAGGCATCTATCCGTGGAGGGTTATGAAGATAGGTTCATGGAATTATTCAAGTATGTTTCCTACTTTGAGAACGACGAACGCCAGGTAGAGCGCTTCGTGTATGGGCTCAATACCAAGATCAGGGCCCAAGTACGGATGTGGAAACCAACTTCGGTTGCCGAAGCAGTATATTGTGCTCGTTACACAGAGGATATGTTGAGTGCAAATCCCATCAAGTCATTCATCTCTCAACAGTCAGGGTTTGCGGGGAAGGCCCCTCAAAGCTACCCCTAGGGAGGATATACGAGGACACCTCCCTAAGGAAACAGGCACACACCAAGGGTTGCAGCGGTAGACCGATCAATGGAAACTAGGGCAGTGCCCCAGTTAGCCATAGGAACTCACCAGGGTGTGAGGAGGATCAGCCGGCAGGGGAAGGGGTCCTAGGGGGAGGAACCCCTCTCATAGGTCTGAACAGGTTATCTTACCCACTCCATTACAGGTTGCTTGTTGGGGATGTGGAGGTCCACATTACCAGTGTGACTGTCTCGAATTACGATCTGGTATGGTGCATCGAGAAGGAAATGATCCAATGGGGAGTGGGGGTAGTAGATATCAGATCTCGGAAACAGTAAACAACCATCAGGCAGAGCACCAATCCACTATGGTGGAATCATCAGCTGTGGTCAATAATGTTAATCTTAGAATATTGTTTGATCCTGGTGCTACAAATAGTTTCATTTCTCCATATGCATTAGATAAATGTGGCTTGGAAGCCTACGAGCATGACGATTTCAACTTAGTCGAGACGACATCAGGGGTAAATCAAGCGGTAGGACCTAGTGTCGACAAGTGTGTAGTGGATCTCGAGGTGTGTGTTACACAATTCAAAGTGTACGTCACCACCCTTGGAACTTATGATCTCATCATAGGTATGAATTGGCTTGAGGAACATTGAGCTTTCTTAGATTGTTATTGAAAGAAAGTTCTTTGCATTGATGACAAAGGAGAGGCCATCGAGATCCAAGGCATCAAACGGAAGGTGTCCCTACATTTCATATCCACGATGAATGTAAAGCGATGTATATGATAGGGATTTCAATTGTACATTGTTGAAGCAGTAAACAATGATAAGGGACCCTCCTTTGATGAGTACCCAATGTTAGCCTAATTCAGTGATGTCTTCCCAAAGGAATTACCTGGGTTACCTCCTAAGAGGGAACTTGATTTTACCATTGAGGTAAAACCTGGTTTGGAGCCAACATCGAAGAAACCATAAAGGATGACGACCCTAGAACTGTGTGAGTTTGAAATGCAATTAAAGGAACTGCTAGACCTAGGGTTCATAATACCAAGTATTTCACCATGGGGTGCACCAGCAATCTTTGTGAAAAAGAATGATGGTTCCTTGCGTCTTTGCATCAATTACCGAGATTTGAACAGAGCCACAGTGAAGAATAGGTACCCGATACCTCGAATTGATGGCCTCTTTGATCAATTGAAAGGGGCGTCAGTCTTCTCAAAGATTGACTTGCGATCAGGTTACCACCAACTACGAATTATGGACGATGATATACCTAAGACTGCTTTTCGAACAAGGTTTGGGCACTATGAGTTTGTAGTGGTACCCTTTGGTTTGACCAATGCCCCAGCTGTATTCATGATTCTCATGAATAGTGTGTTTCAAAAATACTTAGATCGGTTTGTGCAAGTCTTCTTGGATGACATCCATATCTACTCCAAGAATAAACAGGAGCACGAGTAACACTTGCGAATAGTGTTTTCATGCTTAAGAGAGCACAAGTTGTATGGTAAGTTATCCAAATGCTCGTTCTATCAGAAGGAGATCCATTACCTAGGGCATATAATTTCCAGTGAGGGAATTTCAGTTGACCCTGAAAAGGTGAAGGCCATAATGGATTGGCCCATGCCAAGAAATGCGCATGAAGTGAGAAGCTTCATGGGTTAGCAGGGTATTATAGAAGGTTTGTTGAGGGTTTCTCAAAAATCGCAAAACCCATAACTACCCTACAGTATAAAGGCACTAGGTACGAATGGACGGATGAATGCGATGTCGCATTTGTCGAGTTGAAAATATTGTTGACGAGTGCACCAATTATACGAGTTCCGGATATGGAGAAGGAATTCACAGTTTGCACAGATTCCTCAAGACAAGGTTTGGGTGCAGTGTTGATGCAGGAAGGTGGGGTAATAGCTTGTGCGTCGACAAATTTAAAAACACATGAAGAGAATTACCCTACCCATGACCTAGAGTTGGCTATGGTGATGCTATCTTTGAAGCTTTGGAGACATTACCTTGTTGGACGAATCTTTGAGCTCAAGTCTGATCACCAAAGCTTAAGGTATTGACTTAGAGAGACCTAAATTCCAGGCAAAGGCAATGGAGTGAATTCATGAGTGAGTATGATTTTGGGATTTCATACATCAAAGGGAAGGATAATGTGGTAGCCGATGCCTTAAGCAGAAAACCAAGAGTTTTCTCTCTTATACCTTTGAAGGTGGATTTGAGGGAAAGAGTTTTAGGACAGTTAATCGGGGATAGTTGGTACCTAAAGGTCACATCGGCACTCCAGAATGGGAAACCAGTGGGACCTAAGTTTGAATGCTATGAGTTGGAAGCCGATGGTTTGTTACAGTATCAAGGGTGGATGTATATTCCCGAGGAGGGAGATATAAGGGAGACTATCCTTAAGGAATCCCACATAGTAGTGTATTGCGCACACCCGGGTGTAAAGAAGATGTATGCAGACATGAAGCAACTCTTCTTTTGGGCAGTGATGAAGAGCGATGTGGTCAAATTCGTCGCTAGGTGCCTTGAGTGTCAACAGGTAAAAGCTGATCATCACCACCCGGAAGGACTATTGCAACCACATGACATTCCTATGTCGAAGTGGGAGGTTATCTCCATGGACTTCATGGTGGGGTTGCCTCTTACCTCTCACAGGCATGATGCCATTGTGGTCATCGTTGACAAACTGACCAAAACTGCTCACTGCATTCCAGTCAAGGAGCCCTATGATGTCACAGATGTGACTCGTGTGTTCATAAATGAAGTGGTACGTCTCCATGGGTTTCGCAAGAAGATTATCTCGGACAAATATTCCAGGTTTATGTCCAAGTTTTGGATGATTTTGCAGTTAGCGTTGGGTACTCAGTTTAACCTAAGCACCTCCTACCATCCAGAGACAGATGGGAAAACAGAAAGAGTGAATCAGGTGATGGAGGACATGTTGAGGATGTATGTCATGCATCAACAGACTCATTGGGAAAAGCACTTACCTTTGGTAGAGTTCGCTTACAACAACAGTTACCATAGCTCAATTGGGATGCCTCCATATGAAGCATTATATGGAAGGCCATGCAGAACGCCATTAAGTTGGGAAAGGTTAGAGGATCGAGTAATTATAGGACCTGAGTTGATTCAGGAGATGGAAAAACAGGTTGTTCAAATTAGACAGCGGTTAAAGGAAGAACAGGATAGACAGAAGAGCTATGCTGATGCGCATAGGGTTGACTGAAGCTATAAGGTTGGTGATGTAGTGTTCATCCACATCAGGCCTAGAAAAAGTACCATCAGGTTTGGGAAAGGGAAAAAGTTGTCGCCACAATTCATAGGACCCTTTGAAATTTTAGAGAAGGTTGGACCCATCGCGTATCGTCTTGCGCTACCACCCCATTTGCACAAAACTCATCATGTTTTTCATGTATCTGTTTTACGACATCATGTAGATGATGAGTCTCATAAAATAAATTGGAAGGAACTGCAGGTTTCGGACAAGGGGACCATCAGGGTCGAACCGTTACGTATATTGGACCGTAGGGTTAGATAGCCCAGGCACCGTTTGGTGGACCAGGTTAAGGTCCAGTGGGACCGGTATAGCCCAGGGTCTGTTACCTGGGAGGACGCAGAGACCATGCATCGTGATTATCCCACTCTATTTTGACCATAAATTCGAGACGAATTTTCCTTAAGGGTGGGTGTATGTAACGCCCCGTTTTGACTTTACTACCTGAACTACTATTATATGTTGTATTTGTTTGATTGTGAGACTTCGTTGGTTTGACGACACTGTGGACATATGGTTCTAATATTTTGCCGATATATATACGTGTGTGTGTGATGTTTAGTATTATGATCGGAAGTCATGTTTAGATATGTATCATGTGTTAATTATGTCTCATATATGCAAATTACTGAATGGTGGGTACGTGGATACCGTTACAGTTATATGTTGAATAAATGAATGTTATGCCAGGTGCATGGTGAATAAATGAGTTTTATGTTGTTATGTTATGATGAAATGTATGTGTACATGTTGAGGATTTATGCACGATATTCTATATTGTATGTCGAGGATTGACTTACAGGTTAAGATGGCTAAGTGATAGCTAGATCCTACGAGGTGGGAGAGCCTCTGGGACATGGACTTCGAAAGATAAATGGTATGCGAGTGATGAATTATTTACTTACACATGATTATTATGATGTATATTATGACATGGGTGGGGTAGGGTGTCAGGAAACTCAACCGCCCAGATTCGTTATACGATGACAAACCAAGTACAGGTGCAACACAGTTATTATGTCAGATAGACATAGTCCCTTGTTCCATTAGGGGGGTGGAGGATTTACCCACAGTTTATCTCCGAAACCCAAAGTCATGGGAGGGTTGTAATACGACGCGCTCCCCAAGGTGTGTGATGATGACTGGTGGTTTCCTGTTGGGGAAGCTTGGTCGATGTAGTCGACACTTCCGCTTATGGGTTCTAGCTAGAGCCGGTCATGGATTGACACTTCAGGGTAGTCCAACAGAGGAAATGATAGGATGTGGAAGTTAGTGATGATTTAGATAGATAGGTGTAGCTTGAATTTAGGATGGAAACAAGATCTAACTGTGTATGTGGAAAACCCTTGATTGATTATGTGTTGTAACTTAGTAATGTATGAAGTGTCGTAACTTAATAAGATGCAGTTAGGTAAAAGATTGTACCATGCAAACTATGTTTAAACCTGTGTCAATAAATTTGTGATCTTGATTGATGTGTGTGAATTAGTACTGTTAGTGTACTTACGCGAGGTATGTAAGCAGTAGCTATGCTTACATAACTCGCCTACATATTTATAAATTGCACGAAATAATATTGAATAATAATGTTAATTTTGTCGATTAATGTTAGAAAAGTTGATTAATGATTATTATGGCCAATTAATGATTAATAGTGTTGATTAGTAAACGAACTATGGTTAACCTAAGTAGTATCTAATGCGATTGATTAGTAATCCTTCATTGATTATTATTAAAATTATTTTAGTCAAGACTAAGGGTTAAAATGTTAAATGTAATTATCATATCAATCGGGTTAATATTAAATTGGTCAGTTAGCATTAATTATGTGTTAATAATGTTAATTAATGATAATAAAACTATCATTATCATTAGCAATGGTTGTTAATTAGTTTAAAATATAAACTAGGGTGTAATTAATATGGAACTAGGTGAAGGAGTGATTAAATCTTAGTTAATATTAATTAATTAATATAAATGTACATTCCTAATGATGTGAGTTATATTAATAGGATTATTATTGATAATTGATAAATTAGATTAGTTTGAAATTATAATTAGAAAGGTCATTAGCATATTGGAAGTATGTTAAATCATTAATTTAATGACCAAGTTATTATTAATTAATCAATTGACAATTATTATTAAGTAATTAATTAATAGACCATAATCAATTAAGTGATTAATACGAGTAATTGGATGTTGACTAAGAATAATGATTTATTAGTTATAATTGTGAAACTTGAGTTACAAGTCCATGAATGTAAATTGGAATTTAATGAGGTTGAACATGTAAAAGTGAAACTCATGAGGTGGGTAGGAAAACCCATCGAATCGTTTAATTACTCAATAAAATAATGGAACTAATGTTTTGAGTCAAAATGAGGGGCTCAAGGAAGACTTGGAATCATATTGCAAGACATACATCAAGCATGGCAACAAAAGGGAGAATCTACTAGCTAGTTTGAGGTATTTTCCTGCAGGTATAATTATCATTTCTACCCTTGTCAAATTTTATTTTAAGTTTATATGTTGTTACACCTGCACAAACAGAACTGGTTAGAGGTAGATAAAACAATAAATACATTTATTTCAAAACCTGTAAATGTAAATGTTATTTTTTTTATATAGACCTGAAATTAAACACAAACCAACAAAACAGAAACAAAAATTGACACAGTATGTAACCAAAAATAAATGAGTAGTTTTATTTTTAACTCGAAAAATCTAGGACCGGGGTCCTACACGGTAATGACAGTGGAACGTAGTGCACCATTTGAATGTGCGTTGTATTATAGAGCAACACCACAATCAACCTCCCAGTGCCCGCCCTTAATGCCACCCTTTTTTACAAAAGATTGAATTTGAAAAAAATCATTTGGTAATTATTGGAGGTTGTCATCATTTGACACAGCACAAGCCCTTATTCATTGCCATTAGTTATGGTCCTTAAAAAGGAAGGAACTTGGCACATATTACCTAATTTCCAGGATTTCAAAAAATTAACCATCAAAGATAGATTTCATATTCCTGTCACTGATGATATATTGGATGAGTTGCATGGAGCCAATTTTTTCACTAAACTCGCCCTTTGCTTCGGCTACCATAAAATTTGGATGAAAGATGTGGACATACCAAAGAAAACCCTCCACACTCGTGAGGGTCATTTCTAGTTATTATTCATGCCCTTAGACCTATGTAATTCCCCATCCACTTTTTAGAGCTTCATGAATAAGATCTTCCCCTTTCCTCTGTCGTTTTTTCCTAGTTTTATTCAATGATATATTGGTCTATAACCCCATTAAGGGAAGCAACCTCAAGCATGTTGCTTGTACCTTGAAATTATTATAGGATCACCATTTATTTGTGAAATTCTCCAAATGTAATTTTGGGGTGACTGAGGTTGAATATTTGGGCCATATCGTGGGTCAGGATGGTGTACGTGTGGACCCCAAGAAAGTGGAAGCTATGCAAAACTTGCCCCACCTAAAAAATCTCAAGAGATTGAAAGGATTCCTCAAACTTATTGGCTACTACCACAAGTTTGTGTAGAATTATGGGAATATTGCAACTCCTCTTACATCGTTGCTTAAAAAAGTGTTTTCTCTTGGAATGAGAAAGAGGAGGAGTCCTTCTCCGTCCTAAATGATGATATGTGTATTGCACTTGTGTTAGCCATGTTGGATTTTACTAATAATTTCATCTTAGAATGTTATGCCTCTAGTCGTGGATTGAGAGCAGTATTAATGCAAGAAGGAAACCCATTATACTTAACCAATAATCATCTCTATGAGAGGAACTTGGATAACTTCACCTATGAAAAGGAAATGATGGTTATCCTTCATGTTGTTTAGACATGGAGACCATATTTAATGGGATGGTGTTTCCATATCAGGACAAACCATCATAGTCTCAAGTATTTTATGGAACAATAGTTGTCCTCTCTAGATCAAGTTAAATGGGTCACTAAAATGTTGAGTTATGATTATGATATCATATATAAGAAGGGTCGCAACAATGTGGTGGTAAATGCTTTTCCTTGGCAATTGGAGGAGGAGGTTTTCCTCTTTGCATTGTCCTTACCTGTTCCACGGTGGCTCAACAAATTACATCGGGAATGGATGGATTATGACACAGTATGACACTTCATCAAATGGATACAATAATCCCTAAACCCTTCACCCAGTTATACATGGCACCAAAATATATTGAGGTATAATGAACACATTTTTCTCACCTTCAATTTGGCCTTAAAACCATGAATCTTAGAGGAGTTACATTCATCACCACTATAGGCTACTCAAAATTTCATATTTTCATAAAACATATGAAATAATTAAGTGCTCATTCTTTTGGGAATGCATTAAAAAAGATACCCACAACTTTTTTGCAGCCTACAACACTTTCCAATGACATAGGGTGAAACATTGAAGTTACCTAGTACGTTGTAGCCTCTTTCAATTCCCAGCCATATTTGGATAGTAATCTCTATGGATTTCATCATGGGGCTTGCTAAGGTAGGGAATCTCAGCACAACCTATAACTGATCCAGGAGGATTCCTACCAATCTAATGGACTCGATCTTTGCAACAAAATCAACACCCAAATCTATTTTTAAAACAAAAAATGTCGCAGTAAATGGGATTGGTTGGTCTCAATTGTTGCAAAGGATAACCAATATCCCGATAACCGATATTCCAACCAAGCAATGGACCTCCAAATAGTTAAATCCAACAAACTATGGGGTAGATCTTATCATTTGTGTGTAGATTTGGGTTTTCATTATTTATGTTCAAATCGTGGGATCTCAAAAATCAATTCAAATACTAGGTTTATATGTGAACAATAGATTATATAAGGAATCCATCCATCGATTCAAGGGTACAGTCTATTGGATTCACATATCCTTTTCATATAATATGCTTAGCCTCCATAGTTGTAGATGCCTCATATAGAGAGAACTACAAAGTAGAGGTTTCTCTATGGATTGGGAATATCTGATGGCTCAATCGAGACATCTGAATGGGAAAGGATTCAAAGGAGAAGCTCCTTTATTAGGACGATAGAGAAGCATGAGTTCATTGATTGCAAGAAGAAGCCATTGTCATCTTCCTAGAGAACATCAAAGACCAATTTCTACAAATTGAGGTCGCTTCTGATGTAAAATTGTATTTTGCATCCTTCTTAATGGATTAGTTACTCACCTAAAGAAGCACCAAAGATGTAGCCCATATGGGTGAACTCTATTATCAATTGTTTTGCATTGAGCTTATGTGTGTGTGTGTTTTCAGTTCTATTTTTTTAATCTTAGTATGTAAATGTTTTTTCTAATTTATTTAGCTAATTGCTTTAATGGAAATTATGGAAATCGAGAATGAATCTAAATTTTAAGCACTAATTTCAAATCAAGTTGGTATTAGAGAGGTTGATCAGGGATTAGGTCATATGCTAATTTGGATTTGTGCAAGTGTTGGAGTTTAATGCTAACCATGTTTAAGCTTAAGCAAGTAGAAAGTTCACCTAAAGAGTACAATATTGAGATTAGTTAGAGACATGCATTCCAAATACAAGCAATGGAGTATTCAAAGGAAGGAAACCTCTTCGAATCTGAAGTGATGTTTCAGAAATACTTTTTGGAGATGAAGACCATGGTGGAAGAATTATATAAGCAATGAAAGAAGAACAAAGAAGTCCCAAGTCAAGGTAAAGGAGGTGGAGGTGGTGACCCTTCTCAAACTCCTCCATTTCCATCATCTCCTTAAAGTTCAAGTTCCTCCTCAATTTCACAAAAAAAAAAAAAAAAGATGATTCTAATTCTCCTACGCTAAAACTAGACATCGAATTTGATTTGCCAATGTATAATGGAGATCTTAATGTAGAGAAATTGGATAATTGGATCAATCAATTGAATTATATTGCAAGATTGAAAAGTGTTTGAAACTTAATGTCCAGAACTAAGATCAAAGAGGTCCAGAATTAAGAAGGGTAATAAGAACACCATAGCTACAATCCAATAGCATCTTGGTGTGAAAATCCTCACAGTGGATCCAAAGAGATGATGTAAACCTCACAATGAAAGAATTTAGGAAAATAGAAGAAGAATAGTGCAGCAGAACATAGATCCAATGGAACTTAGATAGGAGCAGAATATTCACACATGTTTCATTAATCATAATAGAAAACAGTAATGATACAATGCACAGGATTCGAATACCAAGGGTGTAATTTGAATTAACCTGCATGGAGAGATAAAAATATCACTGGAGTGTCACCAAAGCACAACTAGAAGTCTATCTCATCATCGGTGGAGTCATCAATGCACAAGTAACTGTCAACCATCAGTCAAACTGAGTCTAACTGAGTGTGCTAGGTGTAACTGAGTGTAACTGGCACATGGAGGCACTAACTGAATGAAGGAGGCTCAGCGGAGGGCACATGAGGAGCTAACTGAAGTCAGAATGAGCAGTCTAGTCTCACTGGAGGTCCATCAAAGTGATACAATCAGTTGAGAGTCAATCTGGACTTAAATCAAGGAAAGAACTGATGATAACTCAACTAACTGAAGTACAACTGAATGGTAGGTGAGAGAGGGCGAGTGGCTTCCTTAATTAAAGGAAGAAGGGCGCACTAAGCTCTAGGAGGGATAAAACTGATCAGTGAGAAGCTCTCGGGGCTAGCTAACTGGGGGCTTGGTGCTGGGACTGATGACTAGCATGCATGCAGAAATGTATGCAAGACTGAAAATGCAAATGATGAAAATGCTGGTAGGACTAGGATGGAGTATAGGAATATCGTAACACCCCCCCTTAATCCATCCAGGGACCTGGTAATTAGGACCAAAGTCACCCAATACAATCAAATAAATGATAAAACAAGAACTGTCCATAAACTGAGGAAATGGGGAAAACCTCATGGGAAAAATACCCCCCCTCAAAAGAACAGTAAATAACTCAAAGAACCATCATACTAGGCAGAAAATAAAGAAGCTTTCATCAATGAAAACTTTTGCAAAAAACTTGGTAAGTTGATCCTCTGTAGGATGCCAAAGCAGGTGCTAGATCTAGATCTGGTCTTCTGATGTGCCTCCCACTGTGTAGAGGATGAATTGGACGAAGCAAGTCTTTCAGGAATTCTTTTTTCAACTGGAACGAATGGATCATGATGAGTCTTACCAAGGGATAGAAGAGAGAACCCCATCATCATGTTGCATCTCTCATGGAGAGATAGATGGCATAATGCAAGGTTGGCATGATGTTGAAATCTGGTATTTATGTGAGCAGATGAATCCTCAACTGTGTTCTCAGTAGCTGCAAGGACTGTGTGAGCCCATGTTGGCCTTGTCCCATGTTGGCCTTGTCTCTGGATTGAGAACATGTGTTGGTTCTGGATCTGAATTTGAATGTTCTTGAACTTTGATCTCAACATCAAGATCTTCATCTTCATCTTCATTAGAAGAAGAGTCACTCAAATCTTCATCAAATTCCAAAGGAGTAGGAAGAGAGAAGGGAAGAAAATGAGAGAACTCATATGCCTTGGAGGCATGATTTGAAAACCCTTTCGCTATAGTCTTCCCAGTAGAGATCTCTGTAATCTCAACTGTTTCGGGACCAAAATTCACCTTCTTAGGTGATCCGGTGTGAGTCATCCGATATACAGACAACAAATTTGTTGTCAAGGAGGGAACGAATAGAACATTCTTGAACTTGCCATGCTCCATATGTACTATACCCAACCCTTTGGCAGAGATCTGAGAGTTGTCTCCCATGTGAATAGTAGGCCCATCATTTAGATCTAAAGATGAAAATGAATCTTCAGAGGAAACCATGTGGTTGGAGGCTCCAGAATTTATGAGGAGGGCCTTTGATTTTGAAAAACCAGCCATCAATGCATGGCAATCCTCATGACCATCAGATCCACTTCCAGAATCATACATCTTTGCATCTTTTGGAATAGAAATTTTGTTCTGTTCAAGAAGCTTGGTTAGTAGGTCTATTTTCTTGTGCATGCAAGCTTTCTCAGAATGGTATCCTATCTTGCAGTAGGGACATTCAGATCTCTTATGTTTGTCCTTCTTGGAGCTGGAGGCTCCTTTTGATGGACTTGACTTATCATTCAGCTTGGATTTAGATGGCTTCTTATCCTTGTCTTTTTGCCTCCCTTTCACATTCGTCTCACTTGCTCCTCTAGCTAGAAGAGCTAGATCTTTGGAGGCCTTGATGGCACCCATTTGAATCAATTTGTCCTCTTCTTGAATGAGAGCTTCAGTGAAGACTTCTAAGGTTGGAAACTTCCATCCAGGGATTGACATTCGTCCAGAATGGAAGGTAGATACAAACACTGAAAACTGAGATCCTAGTTTGCTCAGAATTGAGAGCACCAATTTTTCATCACTTTTAGTGATGCCACAATGCTTGCATTGCAAAACCAAGTTCTTAAATTTTGAGAAGAATTATTGAATGCTCTCAAAATTGCTAGGTTGTAGGGCAACCAATTTATTTTCGAGAGCATGGCCTCTGAACCCATCTTGTTTGCCAAAAAGACTCTCCAATTTTGTCCATAACTCATTTGGAGTCTTCATTCCTTCAACATTAAACAATAGATCTCTAGACATATGAAGGCATATGTAACCAAAGGCTTCATCCATTTTATTTAGATGCTTGGTCTTCTCCATAGCTGAATGTGGTTCGTTTTCTTTTCCACTTACCAACCTGAATAGTTGTCTAGTACACAAGAAGAATTTCATCTCAGTCTTCCAATCAAATTAATTGAAGGGAGTGAGAATTCTAGGAGAGGAAGGAGCATTCGAAATGCTCATCTTCACTGCTGGAAAGAGTGCAAAAGTGAAACTGCTGCTGCAACTGCTGGAACTTCGAAATACCTGCAAAACAATCTGAAGAATGGAGGTAGAATATACTCTCAAATGGATCTAATACCATGTGAAAATCCTCACAGTGGATCCAAAGAGATGATGTAAACCTCACAATGAAAGAATTTAGGAAAATAGAAGAAGAATAGTGTAGCAGAACATAGATCCAATGGAACTCAGATAGGAGCAGAATATTCACACATGTTTCATTAATCAGAATAGAAAATAGTAATGATACAATGCAAAGGATTCGAATACCAAGGGTGTAATTCGAATTAGCCTGCATAGAGAGATCAAAAGATCACTGGAGTGTCATCAAAGCACGACTAGAAGTCTATCTCATCATCGGTGGAGTCATCAATGCACAAGTAACTGTCAACCATCAGTCAAATTGAGTCTAACTGAGTGTGGCAGGTGTAACTGAGTGTAACTAGCACATGGAGGCACTAACTTAATGAAGGAGGCTTAGTGGAGGTCGCATGAGGAGATAACTGAAGTCAGAATGAGAAGTATAGTCTCACTGGAGGTCCATCGGAGTGATACAGTCAATTGAGAGTCAGTCTGGCCTTAAATAAAGGAAAGAACTGATGATAACTCAACTAACTGAAGTACAACTAAATGGTAGGTGAGAGAGGGTGAGTGGCTTCCTTAATTCAAGGAAGAAGGGTGCACTAAGCTCTAGGAGGGATAAAATTGATCAGTGAGAAGCTCCCGGGGCTAGCTAACTGGGGGCTAGGTGCTGGGACTGATGACTAGCATGCATGCAGAAATGCATGCAAGACTGAAAATGCAAATGATGAAAATGTTGGTAGGACTAGGATGGAGTATAGGAATATCCTAACACTTGGATCGGATTTAGGTGATGAAACCAAGATCACAACCATGGTAATACAAGGTACATTATCTTCTACTCGTGCTAGCACTAATACTCATTCTTTAAAATATGAAACTATGCATGATGAAAGGAAGAATTGAGCTAACTCCATATTAGATTTATCTCAAAACACAGAAATATTTATACACTCTTTGAAAGTGGTTCTCAAGTTAATCTCATTTCTGAATAAATTGTTATCTTTTGCTAGTGCTATCACTAATACTCATTCTTTAAAATATGAAACTATGCATGATGAAAGGAAAAGAATTGAACTAATTCCATATTAGAGTTATCTCAAAACACACAAATATTTATACACTCTTTTATAGTGGTTCTCAAGTTAATCTCATTTCTGAAGAAATTGTTAAGACAATGGGACTTGAAACTAAGCCTCATCCAAAATCGTATCCTTTAAGATGGGTGTGTGAAAATGTGAAGATACAGGTTTCTAGACAATGTAAAATTATATTTGCAATCACCTCCTAGTTCATAGATGAGGTAGAATTAGATGTTGAACCACTTCATATTTGTGGAATTGTTTTGGGAAGTATTTATTTGTATGACAAGAAAGCTATCTTCTACAGAGAGGAGAGAAGGTATCATCTTACAAAGGATGTGATAGAGTATATTGTAAGATCCTATCGTATGAAAAATAACTTGTCTCTTGTTACTACAAGACAAATGAAAAGGCTTGTAAATACAAGCAAGAATTTTGTACTCATAATTGTGAAATCTAAGGATGGTGATAAATCCAAAGCTTTCCAAGGATGTGAACCTAAACATAAACATGAATTAGTTAAAGATTATTTTTAACTATGATTAAATGTTTTAGGAACCACAAGGATAGATATACAACATCAGATTCAACTAGAACAAGATGCACCTCTTCCTAACATTGGTATGTAAAGGTTATATGTTATTGTGAATGAAGAAATAAAGAAGCAAGTTCAAGTGTTGCTTGAAAAAGGAGTCATCCAACCAAGTGCTTGTCCATGTGAATCACCCATTGTGTTGGTACCAAAGAAAGATGGTACATGGAGAATATGTGTGGATTTATGGGCATTTAACAAAATTATGGTGAAGAATTGTTACCCTCTTCCTTGTATTGATGAATTTTTAGATCAATTGAAAAATGAAACTTATTTCACTAAGTTAGACTTAAGAAGTGGTTATCATCAAGAATTGTTTATGATGATATTTGGAAAATTGTTTTTAAAACAAAACAAGGTTTATTTGAATGGTTGTTTATGCCCTTTGGTCTTTGTAATTCTCCTGCTACTTTCTTGTGGGTTAAGAATGATGTATTTAGACCATTCATAGATGATTTTGCAATAGCCTACTTGGATGATATATTGAATTTCGGTCAAAGTTGGGAAGACCATGTAAAACATGTCAAGAAATTCCTACATGTCTTGAAAAAGGAGAAATTTGTGCCTAAAGATGTCAAAATATGAACTTGAGAAAATATCTTTAATTTATTTGGGCTATATAGTAGTGCTGGTGAATTAAAATTGATCTCTCTAAAGTTGAATCCATTTTGTAGTGGTCGAATCTTAATAATGTAATAGAAGTTAGGAGCTTCTTGGGGGTATTTTAGTATTAGAGGAAGTTCATTGCTAACTTTTCTTTTATTTTATTTCCCTTACATGTTTTGACAAGTAATAAGCAGGTCTTTTAGTGGGGAGGTAAAGAGCAAAAATCCTTTGAGACTTTGAAAGTGAATATCAATACAACCCTAGTTATAGCATTACCAAATTTACAATAGCCATTTGAGATTGAGTCCAATGCAAATGATTATGCCATGGGAGGAATGCTAATGCAAACAAGGAAACCTATGTGTTACCATTCTGACACCTTCGTTGGTGTGGTGAGGAATTATCCTACTTATGAAAACTAACTGTATGCTTTGGTTTAGAGTGTGAAGAAGTGGAAACATTATTTGATGGGAAAAGAGACAATCACCCATATGGATCATTAGCCTTTTAAATATCTCCAATCACAAACCAAGCTACAACAATGTAATATCCCCATTCAAATAAATCTCAAAAGAGAAACTCCACCAATCTACTAGTTTCCCAGGTTGGGGTGGAAACATTGGGATTTTGAATAAGGGAGCTAATAAACCCCAAATGGACATTAGCTTGACATAAATATATTAAAAGGGGTTAAATAAATATTTATGATAGGAAAATAAGGTGGCACTTGGTCATCGAGACACATTGGTGGTGTGGGACCCACACAAAGATAGATTCCTCATGCCACATGGCATCCTATTCTCACCCATTCGAATCCAAGGTGGAGTCTAATGTTATTGAGGAGTTGGAAGGTCAATATACTTGGCATGATTCAATGAAGGTCGAATTGTAGTGGATGACAACAATGATGAAGATGTTATGACACCTATGACACAAATGAGACCTGATTGATGACATATGACATATATGAAATGCCAGGGCTAAAAATAGCCTCCAAGAGGATGCACAAGGGAGTTAGGGCAGCCAAAGAATCATCCATTCGAATTGAGAGAAGGAGGAGGCTACGAATGGAGGGACAAGTGGCACACATTGGAATATCTTCCCAATTCGAGTTGGCATGAAGCTCATGGATGGAATTAGAGATAATGAGGTATTTGGAAGTTTATAAAATTCAATAACAAAGAAGTAGAGTGGCTTTTAATCATTTATCATTTTTCATATTGGAGAGCATAGCTTGTCCATGCTTGTGGAGTGTTTACTCTACTTGCCTTAGTACCAATTTCAAGGGTGAAAGATTCCCATCCTAATTGGAAATTGGAGAGGCCATTCATACCTTTAATTTGGATATACAATGGAGTCATTTGTTTCAGGTTGAAGCTACAGGGAATCTTGTGACATTCTCATCCTCAACTTGCTTCCACACCTTTCTCACTTTTCTCTTCATATTTTGGCTCATGGAGGAAGGGTGCACTTGGTGAGATGTTGTTCTCTTTGGGGGAGCTCTTGTGGCCCCATTTATTTTTATTCTAATATATATACTCTGTATTTAATTCTCAGAAGACTGTCAGGTCTAAATACCAAGTGGAACTATGTAAAAATACCAAACAATGCATAAATGGTGCCATTTTCCCTACATCTTGTTATGAAAGCTTGAAGTTGCTCTATTTCGACTTGTATCAGTTCATCTTTGTGATTTTTATGATGTATGGATGGTCATTAATTTCTGGAAGAAGTTTCATATATATTGCATAAGCCTTTGGAACATAAACCTCGAATTTCATAGCAAGTGGTGAAGTTTACTAGCATTTCCCCCTATGTGAATACATGTCCACAAACCTATGATTTATGGGAGTTGAAAAAGCCTTTAGAAACTGATTGATGATGTATTTGGGATCCCATTGAAGTCCTTTCACAATACCATGTCTCTGTTCTGAAATTTTGGAAGGCCATACAACATTTGGAGATCCATTTTTTACCACTACCCTTGGGGGATTTGAACCTCGATTTGACTAGTAAATTGCCCTATCTTTCCCTGACTATAATTGAATGTTGCGGAATTCTTTTGAGAGTTTCCAAGCATCCATCAGTCACAATTTTATTTCTTAATACTTTCCAAACACATTTAGAACCAATTTGGAAGCATTTGGAAGCATTTGGAGCCATTTGGAGGCATTTGGGTCAATACTAGTCTAAGGGTCGAATTGGCCAAAAATTGCAATTTTTCCAATTTTACCAAATTTATTAAAAAGGGACACTACAAAAAATCATGTCATTTCTGATGGATGATATTTTTGAAGCAATTCCATTTGGACATCTAGTACCATAAATCTATACAAAACAAAGTTGTTGATATGCTAACTAGACCTTATATTAATGCATCCATTGTTTTACATCATAGTTCATTAGCTCATGAAAGTGAAATTGAACAATATGATAGAGATGAGATTTTAAGGATGTTAATGAACACTAATCCATGTTACTAAAGTGGAAGAATTGTATTATCATGTAGATGATAGTGTATTCCACGAGACGGAAGAGTGCATGTAACTAGAGAAGCACACACTTCTCTCATTTCTGGTCATTTTGGTATAGGAAAAATAATAGATCAGTTACAACTATATTATTATTAACCTTAGATGTATGAAACTATGTCCAAATATGTAAAAGTATGTGTGATGTGTGCCACTAGCAAACCAAGTAACAGAAAGTTGGGTTTGTATATGCCACTTCTTGTACCTTCTCGTCCACGGGAAAGTGTGTCTATGGATTTTGTAGGGGTTTTCCTATGTCCAGTAAAGTTCATGCCCAAGATATTTTCTTTGTTTGGATTGCCTCTCAACCAACTATGGACCGAGTAGAGAATTGAATAGAATAGATTTGAATGCCTTGAATCATTCATGCGCAACATAGATCTACCAGTCAATATATATGGGGTGAATTTGATTTGGCATAAAGTTGAACAGCTCGGTGAATGAATAAAGATTAATGCTTTGATTATCCATATGTTGTTGTGGACGTATTTAACAAAATGTATGTTTTGGTGCCTCGCAAGAAACATGTGACAGGAGAAGGGGCTACACATTCATTCTTCCAGCATGTATAGGTTAATTTCGGCTTTCCCACATCTATTATATCTAATCGAGACTCTCATCCTTTGGAAAATTTGGTCAACTTTGTGGGTTAATGGATACTAATTAGCTTCAAAAGAGCACTGCTTTTAATACAAATATCGATGGACAAATGAAAGTGGTCAATAGGAAAATTATACACTTACTCCAAGGATACTGTAATAAGCATCCTAAACTTTGGGATGAATAGTTGTACTATGTACAACATGCCTATAACTATGATATACATTATTTTACACAAAGGTTCATTGGAAGATGGACGTAATGATGCAAACAAAGCCAATAACTCCATCTAGAAGATCCAATTTTTTCATCAAGCCGTACATGAACAATTGGAAAAGGGTTGGGCCAAGTATAACGCTAGGCATGAAAAACATCGGGTTCATCACCAGTTCCAAGTTGGTGATCAAGTTTGGCTATACATTATAAATGAATGCCTTAAAGGTGAAGTTAAAAATCTCAAGCCAATCAAGTATGGTCCATTTACAATTTTGAAAAATATAGATAACAATGTTTTTTTATTGGAGTTACCTCCAAATATGCAGATGTATTCCATTTTTAATGTTGAAAACTTGAAACTATATGAGCCTCATGTGATCATGGATCAAGATGAGAATGTTCAAGTTATTTCTCTTGATGATTTTGCGCCTGAATATCTTGATGAGTTGCAAGAAGATGTTATTCTTAATAGGAGGGTGAGGACTTCACAAAGGGGTGATGTTGAGTACCTTTATGTGGGTCTAAAAGGAATGCATCCAAGTAAAGCATGATGGATGGAAACTAGAAAAGTGAGGGAGTTGTACCCTCACTTATTTTCTGAATAAATCCATACTTTTGGTGGTCCAAAAGCTTCTTAGAGGGGAGGAATGATCTAGGAGTATCCCCATCAATCCAATGGCCCCAATGTTTACAACAAAATAAGTGGCCAGATCGATTTTTAAAATAGAAAGTGTCATAGTAAATGGGATCAATTTGTCTCAATCATTACAAAGGATAACCAATATCCCAACCAAGCAGTGCGCCTCCAAATAGAAAAATCCAATGAACTATGGGGTAGATTGTTATTGGACAATCCACTTGGGTGGACACGAGCAGGATCTCCCTATTTCAAGTGAATCTAGAACAAATAGAATAGAATATAAAACTCATTTCCTAGATCTAGTTACAGATCGAGTACTTAGATATTATACCTTTCAGATCGCGGATCCTTCTCCTTGTTGTTGCTCCAAGTCTCGTGGTCGTCAGATCTCCAGCTACAAGACTTCTAAAGACAATATGGAAACAATACAAGCAGTACAAGATATCTAAACAATAACTGATCTAAACTAACAGTTGAGGAAGAAATTTCTAAACATCATCATCAATGAGACAACAGTTTATGGAAAGAGATTATATTAACTGTATAAAAGTGGGAATACATAGAAAAGATGAAGATACAACCAAAGCCTCAACGTTGCATCCTCCATCCAACATGTCCAAGCCAATCCTCCAAGATGGTACAAGATTCCTAATCACCAATATGGATTCTACCAGCATAAGGGTACCATAGACCTTCCCCCCTCTCATGGAGAGAGTGGGTGTTTATATAGGGCTAAAGAGATAGGGTAGGTTGAGGATTAGGGGGAGATGGTTAAGGGATCCTCCCATTAAGTTAGGAACTAAAATGCCACCTCACCTAGAGTCTAGGGATAGGCCTCCACATCACTCATCTTCGAGAATGGGCTCGAAGATACTCTTTTATCCAAATAACTGACATCATCGCAGGTTACATTAGGACAACCTGCGACGTCACATGTTACACAAGGGTAGACTGCGACGACTTTGAAAAGTAGGTCAGTTAATCCCTCCAGTCATGGGAAACTTCAGGGATGTGTTTTTACTCTAAAATGGGTTTAGGTAAAATAGAAAAGAGTTTACATAATGGTCAAGATGACGACATTATCACAACGGTCATGATGACAACACTTGGACATAATGATGGTACTTGCAACGGTCATGGTGATGACACTTGGTCAGGATGACGACACTTGCAACACTTGCGACACTTGCAGAAGGGTGACGAAATTTTGGTGTAACAGAATGCCCCCCAAAGCATGAAGCTGATGGAATGAGACAGGTGAAATGCTTTGTAATAAGAAAAATGGCAAGGACTTGCTGGTTGGAAGGAGCTGCTGCAGAAATGACCCGAGATCCACAAGTCTCATACAACACAAAACATGGCTGCCAACCAATACATTGTAGATCCATGGTAGTAATGACTGACTGAACACAATCATGGCTACTAGACACAAGCGTAGATCCATGATGACATGATAACACAGCCACGACCAATACAAAAATGGATCCGTGTAATATGACTCAATACAAACTACATCGCAACCTGGGTAAAACATGACTCCCTAGGGTCTTCAAGCTGAACCCGCAATGATACGAATCTATCCATGTGATTACAAATGTCTTGACGTCGAACATGGTAGAAACCACTTGATTATTGGCCATTGATGTAAACCGTTAACAAGTGCGAGGGAGATCGCCATTAATGTCAATGATTCCCAAGGTATCACAATACATATCATCAAGCGTGAATAAATGATTTGAAGTCGAACACAAGATGAAATCTTTCGATTAAGAGTCAATGATGTAAACTCATGATGAAAGCAAGGTAACCTGCCATTGAGGCATGCAGGGCCAAGGTATTTGGTTGGTTTCTAGATTCAATCCTCGGATGATGAGTTGAAGTTGACAAGGATCAATCCGTCGAAGGAGGGCCATGATGAATCCCCCATCAATCGACACGAAACACAACAAAAATGTATGGTTTAGATCGGACGGTAGAGTAACGTGCAAGACTGACTCAAGGTAGACCAACATGATCGAAGGTATACTGACTGCAGAAGATGAGTAACAAATGTCTCTTGAACATGGGCATGGCATGACTTGTCAATATTGACATGGCGAGAATGATACCAACCCCTAATGCAACTTATGATGGAAGCATTCTTTGGCTTATCCAAAGGAGCGACGCGACTCATGGAATTGACAAGACTCGAGGACAAACAGATTATCCAAGTACTGAATGCAAATTCAAATGAGTGCCATGTTCAAGAGTGACTATGTACTGCCGTAATTAAGATGTAACACAAAATCTTTCATTTTTTCCCCATCACGATTGATGAGTGCCTCATGTGTTTTTGACAAGCTTGATGAGGGTGACCAGATGCTCGGTATAGCTCATCTCATAGATGAGTCCAATCCCAAATGTTTCACGAACCTGGGAAAGGAGGAGTTCGTCCCATAATGGACCCTTCAATGTTTAAAATTTAATGAGTCCAAAGAAGGAAAACTCAGCGTCATTTCATGTTTAGAGAGTCTGAAAAGAACTAAAGGAGACTCCAACGGTCCTTTTTCGTAAAGTTAGCCTCATCACCCGAAAAAGGGTAAAACAACGCGGGAGAGGACTCTTCCAGCCATGGTTGGTTGGAGTATTCCTTTTTCGTAATTAGTGCTTCCAGGTCCGAAAAAGGGGTAAACTATCACCAGAAAGATGATCATTCAAATGGTTTTACAAGCGTGAAAGCATCAAGTTCACTTGGCAATCTTTTCCTATTTAGGGAGTCTGAAAAGAGCTTAAAAGGAATCTATGAACAACTTTGTCATGGTTGATGATCGAGTACGACAAAGGAAAAAGTAAACTCGGCACAGTTCCTTTTCCGTAAATAGTCTAGCGAGGCTGGATAAAGTGATAAACCTATACTCATTAGACACACCTTTTTACTCAAATTTTTAATGAGGACGAGAATGGTATCAAAAGCACTTGGAATCTTTTTCATGTTTGAACCAGAGCACGAAAAAGTAAAAACTAAGCTCAAACCACTTTTCATGTTTTAACCAAAGCACGAAAAAAGTGAAAAGTAAGCTCAAACGCCATCTTACTGTTTTTAATGAGCTCGAAGATAGGTTGGAAGAATGCTCATGATGTCTGCTTCATTTTTTGATGAGCTTGTCACAGAAAATGAACTATGCTTGGGATAATTTTCATGGTTTAATGAGCTCAAAACCTAAAGAAGGAAAGTATGCTTGAAAATGTTCCCAATGGCAAACTCTTCCCAACATGGTATCCAAAGGTTGGTGTGTGCCCCCAGCATGATTGCTAAAAGTGACTTAGATCCAACGTGGTGTGGAGAGGCGATCGAGTTGACTTCAACGTAACTTTTAGAGGTTGAAGACATGCCCCCAAGCTTCATTTCGTTCGCCTAAGGCATACGCAGGTGAAAAGAAGGTTCAAGTACTAAGTCTACGAGGAGACTCGACTCAAAGGGAAAGGAGTTGTTTCATTTTTTAATGAACTTGACACAGGAATAGAACTCTGCTCGGGGGAACCTATTTCATTTTTTAACGAGCTTGACATAGAAAGGGAACTATGTTCATACTACTAGTTTCATTTTTTAATGAGCTTGAATCCAAAGATAAACTCTGCTCACGGTTAAGGCCCATTGACGGGTTCCTTCCCAACATGATGCCCAGAGGTTGGTAAATGCCCCCAACATGATTACTAGCGGCTTAACATGGTAGTGTTCCCTCAACATGATTGTTGACGGTACAACATGTGGCATGCCCCCCAAGCTTCATTTCGTCTGAAAATGTTGTTTGCTAACCCAACTACCAACCTGGCTACTAATATGAAAATGTTCACCAAGGGGGGGAAAACCAGAATCAGATGAAAAGAAGGTTCAAGTTCTAATTCTAGCGAGAGACTCGAATCGATGGGAGGGAGATCTATTTCATTTTTACACAAGCTTGAAATAGACAATAACTATGCTTGAGTGGGCCCATCTTATTTTTTAACAAGCTTAAAATGGAATAAAACTACGCTCGAGGGGGCCCATCTTATTTTTTAACGAGCTTTAAATGGAATAAAACTATGCTCGAGGGGGCCCATCTTATTTTTTAATGAGCTTGAAATGGAATAAAACTATGCTCGAGTGGATGGTTTTATTTTTATGCAAGCCTGAAACCAAAGGTAAACTATGCTTAGAGGGGTCTATCTCATTTTTTAACGAGCTTGAAATAAAATTAAACTATGCTCCAATGGATTGGTTTCATTTTTATGCAAGCTTGAAACCAAAGGTAAACTATGCTAGGGTGGTTGGTTTCATTTTTTAACGAGCTTGAAACATAACATAAACCGTACTCGTAGGAACCTATTTCATTTTTTAACGAGCTTGACATAGAAAGGAAACTATGCTTATGTGAAATGGTTTCATTTTTATGCAAGCTTGAAATCAAAGAGAAAATTTTCTTGAAAGTTGGTTTCATTTTTTAACAAGCTTGAAACAAAACATAAACTATGCTCGTACCCCCCATTCTCAGGGGGAAGAAACCACTAGAACATGTGGAACATTCAGGGAAGTCTGATGACTAGGAGTCATATGATGAGTGGGTGTCACGAAGGAAAGCTGATCAATGGTCACAATATTCCCATGATGAGGAAAATACATCACTCGAAAGAGTGTGGACACCACAGCTTTCATATCATAGACATAATCACGTCCAAGGAGCAGATTGAAATCTAAAGGACCTTGGACAACCATGACATCAACATAAACAGTTTTACCTCTCAACGTGATAGGTAACTCCGGGATAATCCCTAAAGGTCCAGTAGGCCTTCTATTAAAAGCCAAAATCTAATCAGTTACTGGCACAAGCTGAGGAGAACCTATAGCTTGCCAAGCAGTTGAGGATAAAATACTAACAAAATATCCTTCATCAACTATCATACGAAAGATTTCTTTATTGGAAACTCCTACAGATATTTGAAAAGGAATACTCGAAGGAAGACGAGATTCTGTTAGACCATTCCAATCAAAGGAAATGACCTCAGTACTTGGAGGGGGTCCTATAGGAATGGACAGGGTCTCCCCTTGCCTAGGACATTCTGAATTGACTAGGAAAACATCAACGGTTTCCAATTCACTCTCACTTGGAAGATAAGAATGAGACGAAGATTGTGTCATGGTGACTGCTTCAGTCTGGACTTTCTCCAATGAAAGAGCGGGATTGAGTGGAGATGAGATTGACTCGATCACTTCACTCTCCAAAGGAAGAGTGGGATCAATTACAGATGAGACTGAATTGACCACTTGGTCAACCAGTGGGGGGTCGAGGGACAACTTACTATCGCTTGTTGGAAGCACCTGTTGAGAGCTAGTAATATCTTCCAACCACCGTGAAGCTTCATCCATGCTTAGATAAAGGTAAGTACGATGCATGCCCTTGCATATCCAACAAGGGTCTGCAACTCTACTCTTTCGACCTTTCACCAATGGGTCATTGGTCAAAGGAGTATCATCAACATGATGGTCAAAGGTTGACGATACAAGCGGTTTGGGTTTTTTAGACCACACTTCTGACACACAGGAAAGACCGGGACAATTCTTGAGAAGGTGATCACCCTTGCAAAGTTTGCAAGGGAACTTTGGCTTACGAGGTGTTCTCATAGAATGAGTGTCATCAGAGGCAGATGGTTGACGCTTGGTCTCTTTCTTATCTCTCTTCTTCTTAATATTCCTTTTCTTCTTCTTCTCATCCACCTGATTACTAACACTAGAGTCTTCAGTAGGAGAAGAGGAAGAGACGGAAGCCGATTCAACTTTCGATGGAGAAGGAGAAGGGTCACCATGAGATTGATGCTCATGTGGTGAAGGACCTAAGTTCGACACATTTGGTGCACTTGGTGTAACTGGATTGGAGAATAACCATACCGGTAATCCTATCGTCAATCCAGGAAGACTCAAAGTAGCCATGAAGGGAGGACCAACAATTCCACAAGGGGGAATAAAAAATGGCATACCCTGGAATGGGGCGCCTTGGTTCGTAGTCCCAAAAGAATCTTCCATATCTAAACCTCCTAAGAGTCTCTAAAGTACCACACAAATCAAACACTACTCAAGTCTAAAAGCAACAAGCAAACTGTGTGAATAGGAGTGGATTCAAAGTCTGGAACCTCACAGGATTATCAAGGCATCGCAAACCGCTATATGCTGCAGGGTCCAACAATATGACGCGACAAGGAGGATTGGGACCGTACCCTTGCCTGCATACCCGATTACCTAGACAGTACGTGCGTGCTAATCTCCCCGAGTGTTGTTCTCGGTGTATTGCTTTGTCAAGATGGCCAAATGGTTAACTTAGTTGGTTTCAGGAATCCTAGTGGTGTCTCTCGATATACGCAAGGTACGTGGGAGCTCAAATCCGTAGTGGTGATGTCTAATGCACAACCGTTCGGCAAGAGACCTTCCAATATACGTGTCGAGTACGTGATACACCCTTCGATATACGCCAAGTATGGATTATGGTACTTGGTGGGTACGTGAAGGAGCTCGATATACCGATGTACGTGGAAGACTACAATACCCCCGGAATACAGTGCTGGAAAATAACGACAGCTACCATGCTTAAAGACGCCGAAACACGTCTCTAAGTTACAAACAGTTACTAAATGATTTTGACCTAAGCTAGCGTTAATTTTATCTTGTACGGTTAGGTGGATGCATGAGGTGAGTACATAAATGTAAACATAATGCAATCCTCAACTACATGATAATGCACATTTTCCTTTCCTTTTCAATGAAAACTACTTAAGGTAAGGAGAGATCTTTTTTCTTTCAAACCAAAAGTACTTAAGTAGTAGCGAAAAGAAGAATTCCTTCCTAGAGTGCAATAATTATAACAATGTGTAAGACAAAATAATGAAGCATTTTTCAATTTTCAAATGCATGTACCAAAAATGAAATTTGATAACTAAACGCTTTTCATATCTATATACAGAAAGTGAGAGAATATCTACAGCACTCTAATCTTTCAAAAATTCCCAAAGAAGAATGGCAAACACCCAAACAACTCAAAGGCACTCAAGAAAGGCTCAAAATCTACCAAATGCAATAATTATAACTCATTTCCTATCTTTTTACACTTGAAAAAGACACATCTAAGCTACGGAAAGAAGGATTCCATAAACGTTTCCAATTAAATGCACGACAAAGATAAGCACTTAACAATCTTATCTAACTCAAATGCACACAAAACTGAAACAAGCCTTTCTTATTATGATGATAAGACCAAGAATATCAAATGATCAAAATAAAGTAAGAAGAATATTTACATTTTCCAAATTCATGAATATAGCAAAAGAGTGACAAAATCAAGCTTTTCTTTGAACTAAAGTGGAGACAAAGAATCAATCTTTCCCAAAAATGATTTAATAGCTCAGCATGTAAGGGAAAGAAGATGCATAACCCAAGAAAGAGAGGCTCAAAAAGACATGGATATCCCATACTCTTCAAGTCTTTAAAACAAGTCAATCACACCAAACCAAAAAATGATCTCAAAACCTTGAGATGGGTCAAAACGACTAAAGAATGCACGATTCATGGCCCCCCTCGACCATGAGGGGGAATTTTTTTCCAAAAATAGAACCCATTTCGCTTAAAAATGCAAGCAAAACACTAGTTTTTACTCAAGGGGCCAAACATGAATCCAAAACTCAAAAGACCCAAAAACCAATACAAACAAGCCAAACAAAACACTGTTGGACAAAAGGGTCTCTGCCTGGAAGGTACAATGCAGAGGAGTCTGCACACAAACCAAAACTCAAATCAGAAATGGAGAAGGGGTGCCTGTATGGAAACTTTGGCAGATCGGCGCACTCTGTGCTTGTGCACAGTGCGACGTCGCAGTTAACCAATGCGAGAAGTGCGGCGATGTCGCAGTATACCAATGGAAGGGATGCGACGACAGAATAACAGGCTAAGAACAAAGATCAAAAAACACACAGTGTCGCTCTGGGTACACTGACAAGGTGCGACAGGCAAGATCTAAGTTCAAAAATGAACCAATTCTCCAAATAATGAGCAATTGAAAGGTCTGCCAATGAGATGTGCAAACTCAGAGGAAGGTAATCAGGCTCTTCAAAGTGAAGATCTGAAGGTGAAAAGGCTTAAGAGGCAAAAAGATGGCTTGGAAAAGCAATCAACTGAAACTGACATTTAGATTGAAAACAACAATGTTCTTCCCCAGTATGGTCGCCAAATTTGTTATTGGACAATCCACTCGGGAGGACATGAGTAGGATCTCCCTAGTTCAAGTGAATCTAGAACAAATAGAACATAATATAAAACTCATTTCCTAGATCTAGTTACAGATTGAGTACTTAGATATCATACCTTTCAGATCGTGGATCCTTCTCCTTGTTGTTGCTCCAAGTCTCGTGGTCGTCAGATCTCCAGCTACAAGACCTATCAAGACAATATGGAGACAATACAAGCAGTACAAGATATCTAAACAATAACTGATCTAAACTAAAAGTTGAGGAAGAAAGTTCTAAACACCATCATCAATGAGACAACAATTTATCGAAAGAGATTATATTAACTGTATAAAAGTGGGAATACATAGAAAAGATGAAGATACAACCAAAGCCTCAACATTGCATCCTCCATCCAACATGTCCAAGCCAAGCGTCCAAGATGGTACAAGCTTCCTAATCACCAATATGGGTTCTACCAGCATAAGGGTACCATAGAACTTCCCCCCTCTCATGGAGAGAGTGGGTGTTTATATAGGGATAAAGAGATAGGGTAGGTTGAGGATTAGGGGGAGATGGTTAAGGGATCCTCCCATTAGGTGAGGAACCGAAATGCCACCTCACCTAGAGTCTAGGGATAGGCCTCCACATCACTCATCTTCGAGAATGGGCTCAAAGATACTCTTTTATCCAAATAACTGACATCGTCGCAGGTTGCATTAGGACAACCTGCGACGTCGCATGTTGCACAAAGGCAGCCTGCGATGACCTTGAAAAGTAGGTCAGTTAAGCCCTCCAGTCATGGGAAACTTCAAGGATGTGTTTTCACTCTAAAATGGGTTTAGGTAAAATAACAAAGAGTCTACACAATGGTCAAGATGACGACATTATCACAACGGTCATGATGACAACACTTGGTCATAATGACGGTACTTGCAACGGTAATGGTGACGACACTTGGTCAGGATGACGACACTTGCAACACTTGCGACACTTGCACAAGGGTGATGACATTTTGGTGTAACATAGATCTTTCGTTTATGTACAAATTTGGCATTTCAAATATTTTGTGTTTAGATTGTGGGATCTCAAAAATCAATCCAAAAAACAATGTTATATTTGAACAATAGATTATATAAGGAATCTAGCCATTGAGTTTGGGGTACAATTAGTTAGATTCAGTGTAGCTTGTTCATACACTACATTTACCCTCCGTAGTTGTGCCTGCCTCATACAAAAAGAACTAGAAATTAGAGGTTGCTATATTGATTGGCTCAATCATGGCATCTAAACTGTAGAAGGATATAGAGGAGAATCCCCTTTATTGCGAGAATAGAGAAGCCGGATTTCATTGAAAGAAGCCATTGTCATCTTCCTATATAATATCATAAACTAATGTTTGTAGATCAGGGCCATTTTCTAATGTAAAACTATATTTTGATCCTTCTTAATGGGCTGGTTCCTCACTTGAAGCAAACTTAGAGACCTAGCCCATATGGATGAACTCCATTATCAATTGTTCTTCTTCTTCTTTCTTTTTAAGTTCTATTTTTTAAATCTCAGTCTATGGATGTTTCTTTTTTTAATTTATTCAGCTAATTTTTTTAATGAAAATAATGGAAAAATAAGAATGAATATGAATTTTAAGCACTAATTTCATATCAATCAGGTCCCCAAAAGGATGGTCAAATGGAAGTGATCAATAAATGCTTGGAAACCAACTTGCAATGCTTTGAGTTAGACAGGCCACACCATTGGGCCCAATGGCTTCCTCTAGCTGAGTGGTAGTATAATACCACTTATCATGGCTCCACCAAGATGATACCATAGAAACAATGTATGACCAAAATAATTTATCAGTAATTTCCTATTTTCCAGGAACCTCCAGAGTTCAGGTCATGGACGACACTTTGCACCAAGGAAGTTATTCTCTGCACCCTTATGGACAATCTCGTTCTGGATCGAAATAAAAAGAAACAATAGGCAGATCAACATCGCTTTGAGCATTCATTGAAAGTAGAGAATCAATTGTTTCTTTAACTCCAACCTTATAAAAAGGCATCCCTCGAGTTTGATCTCCACTAGAAGCTAGCTTTGAAGTTCTATAGACCCTACACAATCCTCTAATGCATTGGATAGGTGGCCTAAAAGCTCGCTTTGCTAGTATTTCATGTATCTTGCCTAAAAAAAGTGGTGGATTCTAATTGTAAAGTGCAGACCATCTAACCAAAATTGGATGAGGAAGGCTTCATTTGGCTCCAGGAAGCAATAGTCTTGGCTTCCAGGAAATGACAATTGCACAGTCGCATGATAAAAAAAAGTTTTGATCTAGTGGAAAAATATGATACTTGGCAACCAACATAATTTTTACAGCAATTTACGCAACTTCAGTGTTGAGGACAACGATGATTTTGAAGGGGGGGGCATGTTAGGGTCCTATCCTAACCCACTTTACTTTAGGAGCTAGTCATGTAATGTATATGGTTGTCTATTTGGAATAAATTCGAGTCGTTAGTAGTCAACAATCAATGTAAAATGGTCTTTCTTTAAATTAAGACCCACTGGGAAGTTGATACTTATTAATTATTTGACCATGTCAAGTAGTTAGGGTTTTGGATATGGGAAGCCTATTTAAAGAGCTATAAGCCTATGAATGGTTTTGTCGAGAATTATATTGTATCGAAACTCTGCTCGAGTGAAAGGTCACCCGACCTTAATAGGCATGTGAACATTTATATTTTTCTTGTTCCACACTATGAATTATTGTTTATTGCATCTTAAATATTTATATATCCTATGTTGTTTTAAGTTTCAAAGCTAAAGAACACCACAAATCCAAACATTTGTATTAATGAGTTATGGTTTTAATTGGAACAATTTTTTATTGCATTTTTACAATCAAAGTTACAAATTGTAATTATTTGTAAACATTAAATTAATTCTTTCTTAATCTCTCTAAAAAAATTATATTTAAATGATCATAGAATTAATGATATTGAAAACCTTGTTTTTTATTAAGGAACTAATGATATTGGGTATGATGTGAATCTTAGGGAGGCATATAGTCTAAGTTCTGATGTAGAAGTCATAAAACCATATTTTTATTAAGTGTGAAAAAGAACATGATGGACATGTAATTTATGGAGTCAAGTAATCAAGGTTGACATGGTCAATAAGACACCTTATAAAAATGTAATAGGGAATGGATTGGGGGTCGGTTAGAAGCTAAGGGGGTGATGGAGATCTTTCTTCACTAGTCCTCTCCCTTTACTTCACTTTTGGTTCCAGGTTTTATGTATATTATCAGCACTATATAATTATGCTCTTTTTTTAATTTTGGTCTTTGGGTTGTTTGGATCATGTATATGGTGGATGACGGATTCTTTATTTCTCCTTGGGTCCTCTTGTTGCCTAGACTGGTTGGTTGGAATGTGTCATTTGTGTCTTGTTGTTGTTTGGTTTTTATGGTTAGTTTTGGAGATCATCTCTATTTACTATTGTAATTTTTATATATTTTTATAAATGAAAGTGTAGTAAGGGAGAGAATTAACATTGGGAAGAAAAGGTCCTAAAATTAGTCTCATTGAATATAATGGCTCATATGAATAGAATCATTCTTCTCCAACTCTAATAGTGTATTTCATTTATCTATTTTTGCCAATATGGTAGATTTACATCTTTTCACTCCTCTTTTCCTTGACATTCAAACCCTAGAATCTCAACCTTCGATATCTAGATTAGGATACTTGCTTTTTTATCTGGAAACTAATCATAATAGATACTCTAGTTTTACCAGGAACTAATGATATTAGGCATATTGGTTTGATATTTTGTTATTGATATATATATAATATATATATAACAAACCGATTATTCGTTCATTTTTTATTGATAAAATTTTAAAATTTATGAATATTAGTGTAAATAATTAATTGTTGATTCGTAAAGAACTGATTTTTACTCTTTTCCAAGTACCTTTATATATTAACCACCAAAAAAAACTAAAAATTATGTTTTTCCTTTTACATAACCACGTTTATGCTGTGATGTGTGGCCTAGACACTGTAAAATTGCTTTCTTTGTTTCTGCTTAAAAAGGTGGGTTGTATGATCAATACCCATCAGCCTGTCCTACGAACTGCTAGCTACCAGCCGTGGCGATTGTTGGGTTGCTGAGATTTCAATCTCGGGACGTACTAATTTTCTATTCACACCTGACAAACGCACTCTATGACGTTTTTATTTCCATTAACCATGATGTAATGTGTATGTAAGGTGGCTGCCAGTTGACATGGGATATATGCCTGCATGATCAAGGCACTGCCAGACAAGATTGCTGACCTCAGTTCAAGTTTTACTGTTTTCCATGATATGTTAACACAAAGTTATGAGATGAGGTAGATGCACCCACTTTCGCATGCTGTAGTAGATAGATATTTTAATAACTTTGTAAGGTTTGTCGTTACACCAAAATTTGTAGATAGTGATAAACATTTGAAACTAAGCATAATTTCATTGTGGTATACTCTCTTCTTAGGTAATTCTGGGAATTGAACCTGTAAATAAAGTGTTTATATAGTTTCAATTAGCAACTTTGCTCTAATACCATAATTTTGATGTAACGTTTTAATTTTAATTTTAATGTAAAAACAAACCTTACCAACAGAACTCTATTTTAATTATGGAAAGTTACAATGTGCAAATGAATCTTGCTTTGTTACATGATTAACTTATTTCACTGAATGTTCCCATCTAATCAATCAATCGCAGTCTACGACATATAGTGACGAACAGTAGGTGAGACTTTTTTTTTTGGTTGGAGGCTAGATCTAGTCCCTTTCAATTCCGTTTCCATTGGAATATATGTGACAATCTATATTATTAATCCAGAGTTCCAAAATATTATATACAGCTAGTAGATGATGGAACAGGCAGGTTATAGAAAGGGACAAATTGTGATGGAGCCACTGAGAAATGTACAGATTTTCAAAATACCAGCAATCCAAATCCAGATCAGTTACAGTTGTACAATGGTTGATTGAAGATGTGATTATTATTGCTAAATTGTTGTTGGTGGTTGTTAACTTATTGTGAATAGTTAGATAGGATGTAGGCTAAAGGTTACAAGTTTTTTTTGCATTATTTGTGATTTTTATGAAATTGTTGGTGTTGGAACTTGGAATAGTGTTTGAATAATTGGTCTCAATTTTGAGAATAAATATTATGATTAATTGTCACATAGGGATTATGGGACACTGGGATTAATTGTGTGTTTGATTTGGAAAGTTTATCAATATTTATTGGTTTTGATGTAATAGCAAATTTTTTAAAAAATTATTGGAATTACAGATATACTTTGTTCGAATTAAATAAATTGGATACCTTAGAGGGTCATCCTTATCTTGATTGTTCATTCTCTCCATCCAACGGGTATGGAGCAAAGTCAAAGGTTGACCTTGCTCCATGCCCATCTCCATCCAACGGGCATGGAGCAAAGTCAAAGGTTGACCTTGCTCCATGCCCGTTGGATGGAGGGAATCAACAATCGAGATAAGCTAAGGCACCCGAAAATGTAAAATTTATTTTTACAATAATAAAAAAATGCATTGCAATTTCAACCAAGATTTCATTACCCTTATTTTTACAATAATAAAAAATGCATTACAATTTCAACCCAGATTTCATTACCAGTCCTTAATATATCTTAAGACATACTTCATTTTTAATTGTAAAATATGAAGATGTAAAAAAGTATATATCTGACTATTTTTTTCCAAAAATAGAGATAAAATTTATTTATAAATAAATAACTTTTTACATAGACTTAAAAGTCTTAAACAGACATATAATGTTAATGAAAAAAACAAACACTTAAATCATAACTGTTCGAAATACAAAAATAAAAGCATGTTTAGTGAAGAGTTGGAGTTTTTTAGGAAAATTCCTTCGTTTACAAAAATTACAACCTAAATATGTAGATATCTTCTTCATTCATTCCATGAAAGTGTAGAAACTGATTAAACAATAAAAATCCATTGCTTTTGCTATCTTCTTCATTCATTTCATGAAAGTGTAAAAATTGATTAAACAATAAAATCCATTGCTTTTGCTAACCAACGAAGTGTTCTGAGATGAGTAGAAAGAGTGGTCTATAAACTGCTATACAAGATGGGTCCTGGATCATATATCTATATATCTGACTATTAATATTAATGTTAAACAATCTAGTTGTTAGTATTTACTGAATTTGATGGCAAACAATAACCATCAATAGTACAGCATTAAAAGTATACATATCTCCAAATATGTTGCTATTATTAATACACTGTTTGATGGTATTGTTTATCTATCAAAACTGTGTCCTGTTCTTGCTGTACCGGTGAATGACATGTGCGTCTGAAAATGAAATGGTTTGCTGAGTTCTTTGAATGCTTACCAAACTGTTATTGTGTGGTAGCTATCAGAGAAGCATTAAAGCATTGAATTTGTTTGTTTCCACGATGCCATTAGTCTGAGACAGCATCGTCCAAATGAAACATTATTTTATATTTTTAAATAATTATAAATCAATAATTACAGAAAGTGATGTTTTAGCTGGATATCAAATTGGTTGTGCCATACAAAAAAAATTCTAGTCATTGACTTAAAGTTTAAAAAATGTACATACCCCGGTCCCCAATCTAAAGCTCTTGACCATTAAATCTACATTATTTTTGTCCAATCTTTATATGTAAATAGAGTTCTCAACCAACTTGATTTTCTCTCATACTTACAAATATTTCATTAAAAAAAAATAATGAGAATATATTCATCTTCAATGATAATTTCTCTAATCTTCTGTAAAATTTCAAAGGTTCTCTATCATATGAGAATATTTTCTGTAAAATTTCAAAGGTTCTTTATCATATGAGAATATTTTCTGTAAAATTTCAAAGGTTCTCTATCATATGAGAATATTTTCTGTAAAATTTCAAAGATTCATAATGATATTTTCTGTAAAATTTCAAAAGTTCTATATCATATGAGGAATATTTTCTACTTTCTCCTATGAATAATTTTTTTCAGTCAAATAGAGTCATACCAAGTCTTCTAAAAAATAATGAATCTCATTATGCTTGTCATGTTTATCTTTATATCCACTATGCTTATCATGTTTATCTTTATATTTCTATTAAAATGTAAAATTTCAAAGGTTCTCTATCATATGGGAATATTTTCTGTAAAATTTCAAAGATTCATATGATATTTTCTGTAAAATTTCAAAGGTTCTATATCATATGAGGAATATTTTCTACTTTCTCCTTTGAATAATTTTTTCCAATCAAATAGTCATACCAAGTCTTCTAAAAAATGATGAATCTCACTCTGCTTGACATGTTTATCTTTATATCCACTATGCTTATCATGTTTATCTTTATATCTCTATTAAAAATTTTGCAGTCTTTTTTTGTTTTTTATATGTTGTATTATTTTTACTTTCTCCTTTAAATGTTTTTTTCAACCGAGTAAAGTCATATCAAGCCTTCTAATGATGAATTTCACTATGCTTGTCATGTTTATCTTTATATCCACTATGCTTAAGCATATGTTTATTTTTATATCTCTATTAAAAAATTCGCAGTCTTTTTTTTTATATGTTGTATTATTCCAACAAACTTGACAACTTTTAACTTTTTAAGTTTTAATTGTTTGAAATGAACTATTTACCCTTATCTTTGTCAAAAGAAAGATCAAATGAAGTTTGAGATAGAAATTTGAAACAAATATAAAATGAAGATTGTTTCAAGGAGCTACCGTGAGATTAATGGATATATGGGAGACGTTCATCCCACATTTGTGGATGCTTTTGATTGTAGCATGTTCACCTTGCAACATGCTCATTTGTGCACATGGGGCTCTTTTTGTAGAAGCTTGACCCTTATTTATTCTCCTTTACAATCTTCTTTCTACGAGTCCAATCAATGTCAAGTTTATAGTTGTAATTGATCCTTGTGTTGATATCTTGACCTAAACCATATGTCTCCATATTTTAGATAATAATGACCCAGACCTCACCTTCAAGCCTTCACTTCACTAAACTATGGGAAAGTACTTGCTTAGCATGTAAAGTGAGATCCTCAGCTTAAGCTTGCACTCATCAAAATGATGACTATGTCACTAGTCCAATTATGGTAGAACAACCCCTTTGTGTAAACCTTTGCAAATTGTGATGATGTTCTCACCCTCCCCTTTGAAAATGAACATTTGTATTTCATGTTCCCTTTGTGAGCACTAGTGGTTATATAGTGCACTCAATCACACTAAAGGTTATATCACTAAGCTAACAACGATAGTGGTATTGCTCCTCCAAATTCGAAGGTTGTATGATCGTATGCCTTTTCTATTGAGAGTGTGTTAGTAGTGTCACACAATCCCTAGTGAGTTGTATACCACTTCTAATGTGAAGGTGTGTATGGATGTTTCATATTCATCTTTGCGAGTGTGACCAAAGGACCCAACCTTCTTATATAAATAAAACCATTTCCCTAACCAATATGAAGGATAGGTTATAGTTCATGGTTCCTCCAATGAAGTGTGTAATGTTGTCATGATGTCCAAGGGGAACAACAACTTTGGTTCACACTTACTTCTATCAGTATGGTAGCATCATCTCCTTCATAGTCCAAAGAAAGTGTTGTAGGTAGCAGTCACTCTGAAGAGTGAAAAGTTAAGGTCAATATCTTAGTTCTACTTATGAGCACGAAGGTAGGAATATAGCTTGCAATTGCCTTTCCAAACATGAAGATTTACTTGTAAGTCGATATTTCCCTTTTGATAGTCAATGCAATCATCTAAGGCTAGAGAAATGAAAAAGATTCCCTTGGCAAAAGTGATTGGAGTTTAAATAGTGATATTTCTCCCCAAGAACAAAGGAAAATACGCTTTGCATACACTCTCATGGTTGCAAAGTAATATATCATGCCTCCTTTGTGAATGGAAAGGGCACCCTTCAAATTCACCTAGCCAATTGTGAAATAGTGTTAATGTTTCACGGATAGGAAGATCATCCATCTATCACTTTAGTGAATGTGAATAGGGTTTGGCATTCTTAGTTCATCTTGAACACTATGAAGTGTTCAAAACCATACTACTCACACTTCCTTTTGCGAACTCAAACTTTGTTCTTCAGTCATCATCAAGGATCCTTTCAAGTGATTTCTATTTGGGAAACCATAAGAAGCAAAATTTTAACATTTTAAGATTTGAATTATATCTCATTACCAAGGGATACACTCATTTCTAGCCTCAGAACCATTGCACACAAAGCTAAGGATGCAAAGAATGGGCCATAATATAATCTTGTCTGAATGTTGAAAGCATGAAAATTGTTAAGTCTATTGAAATTTTCATGAAATTCGAGATTCTATTTTGTTCCCTTTGAAGTCCTATGAAGGTGAAACCACTCTCAAACATCTTGAAACAATAAATGATACTCATGCAAATTTAAGTCAAAAGGGTAGAGAAGGAAATAAGAGGAAGATGAAAAAAAAATCTTTAAGAATTTCTTATTATCATTAGTCTTTTACACTATGAATTCCCTTCACTATTTTGGGTGTGATTTACCCTTTCACATATCAAAATGTGAATGAATTACCTTAATTTATTTAGGCGCAATTCCCTTTGTTATCCTAGCCTCAACCTAACCCCACTTGCAAGTTCTAATTTGAATGAATTTCCTCCAGTTATAGTGTAATTTTCCAACTTGTGGAATATATTGCAAGTTTCTCCTTCACTTCTTTAAATGCAAGTGATTCTCTTTGTTGTCTGTAATGCAACCTACCCGTTATCCTTTCCAATTTGTTTTTGATTTAAACTCTTCTTGTTTCTTATACCCTTTGCTACTCACATTCATTTTTTCGCGTGGTTCATAGCCTTAACAATTGTGGACGGGGCTCGCTACATCCACAGTAACAATTATAGGGGGGCCACCCGAAGGGGCCTCTCCCTATCAGCTCCAGTTTTGGGAGCCTAACCCCAAAGGATCCATAGGGTTGGATTCGTGAGAATTGAACCTCCAACCTCAATATCAACGATCTTTGGACTCGGACTCCAACCAACTGAGCTACCCCTCGGGGCTTGCTACTCACGTTCTTAAATATGAATAGGTTGTTTTCTAGTTGAAGTGGAATCCCCATTATTTATTAATTGAAGTGGGATTCCCTCATTCACTAGATGAAGTGACATTTCCCTATTCACTATTTCAAGTATAATTTCCCTCCCTACTATTTGAAGTGTAAATTCAAATGGATGAACTGGAACTTCATTCTTGAAATTTTATCCCCAAAATGTGAAACTTAAGTTAAATTCCAATGGAGGTTCAAGCATTTACAACCTTTAAGTCAAATAATGAATGATTTATCCTTCTGAATTTTGAAAGAGGCATCTCATGGCTAGTAGAACATCCTGATCGTGCAAGTCATTGTTGGGTCTGAATTTCAAAATTTTCCCATCAAGGTTGATATCACAACATTCTAAATTTTCCTTGTCGCCCTCTAGAATTACTCGTGTTCATTAAGATAAGCACCACATGATTAAATTTGAAATTTTAGAGATATGATGTACATTCATATTGATTTATAAGACTTGCATTCCATTGATTAAGAAATTGTTTCACTACTAATCTTTTGTAACTTTGTGCATGGTTTCCTTTGAACTAAGATTGTGAGTGATGCAAATAGGATGGCTATTATGATAGATAGGAACTTAAGGGATAAAAAGAAAAAAATTACCATAGTTTTGGTGTAGTGGAATGACAATAAAAGACCATGATAATCAAATGATAACTCTCGCAAGTCCTCAGTCTTCATCATCACATTCCAAAGGAGCAACTATCCAAGGCATGGAAGCAAGCACTGCCACTAACAACAACTCATTCCACAAATGAAGAAGATCTTGACAAGATAAATGCAGCACTCTGTAGGAACTAGAAATAAAATGTAGTGCTTACTAGTACTCATTCCACAAATGTAGTTCTCTATAGGAATCAAATAACTTGTGAATGATTATGCTTTATTATAAATGTGTGAAAATATATCAAATAGACAAATTCCACATTTGTGACAATTTCATTTTTTCCACTAAAACAATGTAGTGCTTGATAGTGCTCATTCCACAAATGTAGTTCTCTATAGGAATCAAATAACTTGTGAATGATTAGGCTTTATTAGGCTTTAATATATCTTAAGACATACTTCATTTTTAACTGTAAAATATGAAGATGTAAAGAAGTATATATCTGACTATTTTTTTCCAAAAATAGAGATAAAATTTAATTATAAATAAATAACTTTTTACATAGACTTAAAAGTCTTAAACAGACATATAATGTTAATGAAAAAAACAAACACTTACATCATAACTGTTCGAAATAAAATAAAATAAAATTTAAAAAAAAAAAATGTTTAGTGAAGAGTTGGATTTTTTTTTAGAAAAATTCCTTCGTTTACAAAAATTACAACCTAAATATATAGATATCTTCTTCATTCATTCCATGAAAGTGTAGAAACTGATTAAACAAAAAAATCCATTGCTTTTGGTATCTTCTTCATTCATTTCATGAAAATGTAAAAATTGATTAAACAATAAAATCCATTGCTTTTGCTAACCAATGAAGTGTTCTGAGATGAGTAGAAAGAGTGGTCTATAAACTGCTATACAAGATGGGTCCTGGATCATATATCTATATATCTGACTATTAATATTAATGTTAGAACAATCTAGTTGTTAGTATTTACTGAATTTGATGGCAAACAATAACCATCAATAGTACAGCATTAAAAGTATACATATCTCCAAATATGTTGCTATTATTTATCTATCAAAACTGTGTCGTGTTCTTGCTGTACCGGTGAATGACATGTGCGTCAGAAAATGAAATGGTTTGCTGAGTTCTTTGAATGCTTACCAAACTGTTATTGTGTGGTAGCTATCAGAGAAGCATTAAAGCATTGAATTTGTTTGTTTCCACGATGCCATTAGTCTGAGACAGTATCGTCCAAATGAAACATTATTTTATATTTTTAAATAATTATAAATCAATAATTACAGAAAGTGATGTTTTAGCTGGATATCAAATTGGTTGTGCCATACAAAAAAAATTTCTAGTCATAGACTTAAAGTTTAAAAAATGTACATACCCCGGTCCCCAATACCTCACCCTCTAAAAATAAAGCTCTTGACCATTAAATCTACATTATTTTTGTCCAATCTTTATATGTATATAGAGTTTTCAACCAACCTGATTTTCTCTCATACTTACAAATATTTCATTAAAAAAAATAATAAGAATATATTCATCTTCAATGATAATTTCTCTAATCTTCTGTAAAATTTCAAAGGTTCTCTATCATATGAGAATATTTTCTGTAAAATTTCAAAGATTCATAATGATATTTTTCTGTAAAATTTCAAAAGTTCTATATCATATGAGAAATATTTTCTACTTTCTCCTTTGAATAATTTTTTTCAGTCAAATAGAATCATACCAAGTCTTCTAAAAAATAATGAATCTCATTATGCTTGTCATGTTTATCTTTATATCCACTATGCTTATCATGTTTATCCTTATATTTCTATTAAAATGTAAAATTTCAAAGGTTCTCTATCATATGGGAATATTTTCTGTAAAATTTCAAAGATTCATATGATATTTTCTGTAAAATTTCAAAGGTTCTATATCATATGAGGAATATTTTCTACTTTCTTCTTTGAATAATTTTTTTCAATCAAATAGTCATACCAAGTCTTCTAAAAAATGATGAATCTCACTCTGCTTGAAATGTTTATCTTTATATCCACTATGCTTATCATGTTTATCTTTATATCTCTATTAAAAATTTTGCAGTCTTTTTTTGTTTTTTATATGTTGTATTATTCTTACTTTCTCCTTTAAATGTTTTTTTCAATCAAGTAAAATCATATCAAGCCTTCTAAAAAATGATGAATTTCACTATGCTTGTCATGTTTATCTTTATATCCACTATGCTTAAGCATATGTTTATTTTTATATCTCTATTAAAAAATTCGCAATCGTTTTTTTTGTATATGTTGTATTATTCCAACAAATTTGACAACTTTTAACTTTTTAAGTTTTAATTGTTTGAAATGAACTATTTACCCTTATCTTTGTCAAAAGAAAGATCAAATGAAGTTTGAGATAAAAATTCAAAACAAATATAAAATGAAGATTGTTTCAAGGAGCTACCATGAGATTAATGGATATATGGAAGACATTCATCCCACATTTGTGGATGCTTTTGATTGTAGCATGTTCCCCTTGCAACATGCTCATTTGTGCACATGGGACTCTTTTTGTAGAAGCTTGACCCTTATTTATTCTCCTTTACAATCTTCTTTCTAGGAGTCCAATCAATGTCAAGTCAATAGTCGTAACTGATCCTTATGTTGATATCTTTACCTAAACCATATGTCTCCCTATTTTAGATAATAATGACCCAAACACCTCACCTTTAAGGCTTCACTTCACTAAACTATGGGAAAGTACTTGCTTAGCATGTAAAGTGAGATCCTCAGCTTAAGCTTGCACTCATCAAAATGATGACTATGTCGCTACTCCAATTATGATAGAACAACCCCTTCATGTAAACCTTTGCAAAATGTGATGATGTTCTCACCCTCCCCGTTGCAAATGAACATTTGTTTTTCATGTTGCCTTTGTGAGAGCTAGTGGTTATATAGTGCACTCAATCACACTAAAGGTTATATCACTAAGCTAACAACAATAGTGGTATTGCTCCTCCAAATTCGAAGGTTGTATGATTGTTCGCCTTTTCCAATTGAGAGCGTGTAAGTAGTGTCACACAATCCCTAGTGAGTTGTATATCACTTCTAATGTGAAGGTGTGTATGGATGTTTCATATTCATCTTTGCGAGTGTGACCAAAGGACCCAACCTTCTTATATGAATAAAACCATTTCCCTAACCAATATGAAGGCTAGGTTATAGTTCATGGTTCCTCCAATGAAGTGTGATATGTTGTCATGATGTCCAAGGTGAACAACGACTTTGGTTCACACTTACTTCTATCAGTACGGTAGCATTATCTCCTTCATAGTCCAAAGAAAATGTTTTAGGTAGCAGTCACCCTGAAGAGTGAAAAGTTAAGGTCAATATCTTAGTTCTACTTATGAGCATGAAGGTAGGGATATAGCTTGCAATTTCCTTTCCAAACATGAAGATTTACTTGTAAGTCGATCTTTCCCTTTTGATAGTGAATGCAATCATTTGAGGCTAGATAAATGAAAAAGATGCCCTTGGTGAAAGTGATTGGAGGTTAATTAGTGGTATTGCTCCCCAAGAACAAAGGAAAATACGCTTTGAATACACTCTCATGGTTGCAAAGTAATATATCATGCCTCCTCTGTGAATGGAAAGGGAACCCTTCAAATTCACCTAGCCAATTGTGAAATAGTGTTAATGTTTCGCAGATAGGAATATCATCCATCTATCACTTTAGTAAATGTGAATAGGGTTTGGCATTCTTAGTTCATCTTGAACACTGTGAAGTGTTCAAAACCATACTACTCACACTTCCTTTTGCGAACTCAAACTTTGTTCTCCGGTCATCATCAAGGATCCTTTCAAGAGATTTCTATTTGGGAAACCATAAGAAGAAAAAATTTAACATTTTAAGATTTGAAGTATATCACATTATCAAGGGATACCCTCATTTATAGCCTCAGAACCATTGCACTCATAGCTAAGGATGCAAAGAATGAGCCATAATATAATCTTGTCGAAATGTTGAAAGCATGAAAATTGTTAAGTCTATTGAACTTTTCATGAAATTTGAGATTCTACTTTGTTCCTTTTGAAGTCCAATGAAGGTGAAACCACTCTCAAACATCTTGAAACAATAAGTGATACTCGTGCAAATTTAATTCAAAAGGGTAGAGAAGGAAATAAGAGGAAGATGAAAAAAAATCTTTAATAATTTCTTATTATTATTAGTCTTTTACACTATGAATTCCCTTCACTATTTTGGGTGTGATTTACCCTTTCACAGATCAAAATGTGAATGAATTGCCTTCATTTATTTAGGTGCAATTCCCTTTGTTATCCTAGCCTCAACCTAACCCCACTTGCAGCTTCTAATTTGAATGAATTTCCTCCACTAGTTATAGTGTAATTTTCCAACTTGTGGAATATATTGCAAATTTCTCCTTCACTTCTTTAAATGCAAGTGATTCCCTTTGTTGTCTGTAATGCAACCTACCCGTTATCCTTTGCAATTTTGTTGTGATTTAAACTCTTCTTGTTCTTATACCCTTTGCTACTCACATTCTTTTTTTCATGTGGTGCATAGCCTCGGCAATTGTGGTCGGGGCTCGCTACATCCACAGTAACAAATCTAGGGGGGCTCGCCCTATCAACTCCAATTTTGGGAGCCTAACCCCGAAGGATACAGAGGGTTGGACTCATGAGGATTGAACCTCCAACTTCAATATCAATGGTCTTTGGATCACTCGGACTCCAACCAACTGAGCTACCCCTCGGGGCTTGCTACCCACTTTCTTAAATATGAATAGGTTGTTTTCTAGTTGAAGTGGAATCCCCATTTATTTATTAATTGAAGTGGGATTCTCTCATTCGCTAGATGAAGTGGCATTTTCCTATTCACTATTTCAAGTATAATTTCCCTCCCTACTATTTGAAGTGTAAATTCAAATGGATGAATTGGAACTTCATTCTTGAAATGTTATCCCCAAAATGTGAAACTTAAGTTAAATTCCAATGGAGGTTCAAGCTTTTGCAACATTTAATTCGAATAATGAATGATTTATCCTTCTGAATTTTGAAAGAGGCATCTCATGGCTAGTAGAACATCCTGATCATGCAAGTCATTGTTGGGTCTGAATTTCAAAATTTTCCCTTCAAGATTGATATCGCAACATTCTAAATTTTCCTTGTCACCCTCTAGAATTACTCGTGTTCATTAAGATAAGCACCACATGATTAAATTTGAAATTTCAGAGATATGATGTACATTCAGATTGAGTTAGAAGACTTGCATTCCATTGATTAATAAATCGTTTCACTACTAGTCTTTTCTAACTTTGTGCATGGTTTCCTTTGAACTATGATTGTGAGTGATGCAAATAGGATGGCTATTATGATAGATAGGAACTTGAGGGGTGAAAAGAAAACAATTCCCATAGTTTTGGTGTAGTGGAATGACAATAAAATACCATGATAATCAAATGATAACTCTCACAAGTCCTCAGTCCTCATCATCACAATCCAAAGGAGAAACTATCCAAGGTGTGGAAGCAAGCATTGCCACTAACAACAACTCATTCCACAAATGAAGAAGATCTTGACAAGATAAATGCAGTGCTCTATATGAACTAGAAATAAAATGTAGTGCTTGATAGTGTTCATTCCACAAATGTAGTTCTCTATAGGAATCAAATAACTTGTGAATGATTAGGCTTTATTATAAATGTGTGAAAATATATCAAATAGACAAATTCCACATTTTTGACAATTTCATTTTTTCCACTAAAAAAATGCAGTGCTTGATAATGCTCATTCCACAAATGTAGTTCTCTATAGGAATCAAATAACATGTGAATGATTAGGATTTATTATAAATGTGTGAAAATATATCAAATAGACAAATTCCACATTTTTTACAGTTTCATTTTTTCTGCTAATTTTTTTTCCTTAATCCACTCATCTTTAAAAAAAATAGGTTTTAGAATGAGCTAAAATCATTGGGTATAGAACCCTGGTATACATTTTTGATATAAATACCAAGTATAGATCCCTAGTGTAAATATACAACATATTTTATCCAAAACTTTTGTCGAAAAAGAGTTGGGTTATATCCACTAATTAGCTTACTCTATCTTATGAAGTTGATTAATAAGTGGACAAACCCAACCTTGATGATGGCTTCATTTCTTTCCAATGATCCACTATTTCACCCTAATCCACTTATCTTTTTCAAAAAAGGTTGTAGGTTGTTTTAGAATGGGCCAAAACCCTTCAGTGTAGATATGTGGGATAGTATTGGATATAAATACCATATATATCCTTGGTATAAATTCATGCTAGATTTTGGCCATAATTTTTACATGAAAAGGGGTAGGTTTTGTCCATTGATTAACTTACTCCCTCTTGTGGAGTCAATTAATAAGTGGACAAACCCAAACTTTTCAATGACTTCATTTTTTTGGAAATCTATTGTTTTGTCCCCATCCATTCATCTTTTAAAAAATCCAAGGTTCTAGGTCATTTTAAAATGGGTCAAAACCCCTAGGTGTAGATCCCTAGTATAAATTCAATCTAAACAATGGACATAGATCCTTGGTATAAATTCCTATCATATTTTAGTCATAATTTTCATTGGAAAAGGATTGGTTTTGTCCAGTTGTTGAGGTACTATGCCTTATGGTGTCCATTAATAAATAGACAAACCCAACCTTTTCAATGACTTCATTTATTTTCGGCAATCTATTGTTTTGCCCTAATCCACTCATCTTTTTGAAAATCCAAGGTTATGGGTTGTTTTAGAATGGGCCAAAACCCCTCAACATAGATCCCTAGAAAAATTCTAGATATAAATACTAGATATAGATCCCTGGTAAAAATTCTTACATTTAGCCAAAATCTTCACTAGAAAAAGGGTGGGTTTGGTCCACTAATTATTTTACTCCTATAGACAAGCATTTTTTGATGAGCAAATAACCAAAACCAAAATCAAAGGAATGAAGAAGAAACATAACCAATCAAACTTAACGCAAAATCAACATAGCCTTGGAACCAATGTGCAATAGAAGTTGTTATGTGCCTTAATAAAAGAACGGGAAATTCATAGCAAAAATAACAAAATAAAGCAAGATTTCATAATGAAAGGATAGAATTAGCACATTAATAGACATTTGTAGATAAGCAGATATCACAATAGTGACTTTAGGAAGTATGTGCAACATTTGATTCATCTAATCATTAAGTGGAGTGAGGCTCGTCATGATTGGATGATTTAGCCCCTTCTTTTGTGGGAAGGTCTAGTTTAGGGTAGCTTGAAGATGATGAAGGAAAGAGTGTCATGAAGTGGGTTATCTAGTCAGAAATCAATTCCAATTTGGTAATTTTATCATGGATGTCATCAATATTTTTTTAACAGAGGAGTGGTTGTGTTATCACTTGCGTTGCAACTCATCATAGAGTGTTTCCAGTTGGAAAAAATTGTGGGACAACTCACCTCCTCAAGTCTTAGCCATAGTGGAACACTCTACGATGAGTGGCAACACAGGTTAGACTGCAATCACTCCTCTACTTAACAAAATGTTGATGACATCCATGGCAATATTACCAAATTGGAATCAATTTATGACTAGATAACCCACTGCCACATTTCAGAGTTCCTCCATTTGCAATGATGATTTGGGAGTTGTTCACATAATGGATATCACAATGTATTTCTTGGGCTATTCAACGATGAATAAATTTGTGCATGCAATTGTTGTCAATTAAGACAATGGTCTTATAATGTTTGAGGTAGCCAATCAATTTGATGGTTTGGGGAGCAGAAAGACCAATCATTGCATGCAAAAATATCTAGGGTTCTTCCTCTGGTATCTCAGGTAAGGGAATATCTTCCACGGGTGGATGAGGGACTTCATGGGTGCTAGCATCAACTTCCTTGTCATAAATGTCCTCTAAAACGACCATAAAGAGTTTTTTATCCTTAAAGCTATGGTCGGGAGAATATTTTTTGCATTATAGTTGTAGCATTAATCTTTGAGTTAGCACTCCACCATTTACGATCGGGATAGCTTTTGGATCTTGAGAGGTGGTAAATTCAGGGAGGAATTAGTTGAAGGGAAGAGAGGTGGAAAAGACAAGTAGGAATTAGTGGAAGGGAAGAGAGGTGGATGGGGACATGGAACCTATTTATTTAAGGGAGTTAGGGTAGGACCCTAACAGAAGCAAACCTATGCTAGACCATGCCTTCAAGCCTTCCAATTCAAATCGGGCCAAAACCATGTTAGGAACTTTAGTCTTACTATATTCAAAGTGAAACTTTGTGCCTAGGGGTTTTGGCCTCCTTCAAGACAACCCAAAGCATAAAAAAATCCAAAAAATACCCACTTCAATAAGAGCTTTGATTTTAGCGGAAATGAGGGGATTTTATGGCCTCTTGTAAAGCTCCAACATTATGCACTCAAAAAAGGAGTCACTTAATGCCATAGACGTTGGAGTATACAATGTCGAATTCGCTTTGCCACCTTGATGAAAAGAACGTAGTGCAATAGCAACGTTAAATTATGATTAATGAGTGTAAACTTCTAGGGTTTGGAGATACCTTATTCTATGTCTAGTGCCTTACCTAGCTAATAGTGAGAGTGTACAACAAGATGACATTGATATTGTATGCATAGAAGGTACACAACTCATAGTAGCACATAAAATAACTTTTCCTATACAATCAAGAAGTTGCAAACTAGTCACCTTTAACACATATATAAAAGTAAAATGGTAGAACACTTTTAAAAAATGAAGTTGTCAAAAAGGTTGGGTTTGTCTACTTATCCATCCTCTTCATAAAGACATAGTAAATTAGTTGGTAGACAAAACACCACTCCTTTTGGGACAAAAACTTGAATTAAAATTTTACAAGAATTCATATTAAGATTTATATTTCATATATCAAAATAAAATGGTAGAACACTTTTGAAAAATGAAGTTGTCAAAAAAGTTAGGTTTGTCTATTTATCCATCCTCTTCATAAAGACATAATAAGTTAATTGGTTGACAAAACCTACTTCTTTTGATCCAAAAACTCGGACTAAAATTTTACAAAAATTCATATTAAGATTTATATTTTAGATTTAACCAAAAAAATTATATCTAAGGTTTTTAACCTAATATAAAATGACCCCTAACCTAATTTTCTAAAAGATGGCTAGATGACAACCAAAATGTAAATCCACATAATAAAAAAATTGTATTTCTCCAAAAAGTTGGATTTGTCTGTTTATACAGATTCTCCCTATTTGTGGCCTTAAAAGTAAAACCATGAAATTAGAAAATCATGGAGTTGTATAACCAAAACGCTTCTAATTAGCAGGAATCCTGTAGAGCAATTTTAGTCAAAATTGTAATTTGAAGTGTCCAGATCACAATTTTGACGATCTAGGTAGTTTTAAAATGGAGCAATTAGTTAAGAAGAAGCAATCTTAATCGCTGAAATTACAAAAATAGAAATTTCAAAGCAAAAATTTTAACTGGTTTTGAACCCAAAATGACCGAAAAAGGGGGGCGTTCTGGTTGTCTTTTATCCTACGCGGAAAATCATGGTTGCAAATCCATATCATAATTTCAGGTTAGGAAGAAGGACCATTTCGACTTTGTCTTTCTGTCTGGTTTCTAAAACTCAGCAAACTGTCTGGCTTCTAAAACTCAGCAAGGAAAAGCAGGAAATAAGAAAAGTGGGAGAGAGTGATATGGCGCTGATAAAGGTCAATATTCTGCCATTCCTGCACTGTGCGGATTACTCGATGAACGCGACACCCGAGGAAAGTAGATGACGGTATCGAATTCCCAAAAAGCAACGGGATCATTACAGGACCAGCCATATGAATGTCCAACTCCCATGTCGCAATCGCGCAGTGACCAATTGCCATCACCCCTTCGGACCGAATGTCTGCGTGACCATACACTGACCAATGGCCGCCCGTCCCATCATGGGGCCATGGCTCTCCAGCCTTACTTTTCTGATTTCTGCTTTAAAAATGGCCGGTTGTATGAATAGATAGCAATCAGGGTGTGACGGTATCCACCAACTTCCAACTGCCCGCCATGGTTATGTTCATGTTGTTGAGATTTCATTCTCACTGGATTTGTTTGTAACGCGGACTTCTACTTAAAAGTTAGAACTTAGAACCATCATCAAAGCTATGGGTGACGGCAGCCTCCTCCACATGAAAGAACTACAATTTTTGCAGGAATTTCAACTTAGGCTTCGAAAGAATCCTAGGATGAGTTTCGAATTGAAATAACCCTAAAACTTACCAGTCACCCACAACTTAATTTCACAAACCTCACCGCTGGCTCTTATCCTCAACCCCTAAGACAACCTGAGACTTACCGGTTACCAGTGACCCACAACTTCAGCCCCAAATGATATATAACTGTAAAGCAAAATAATGAAAACGAACCAGCTGGTTGGTTTCTAACATAATCATCATGTACCCTCCATTGGGATCAGAGACAGTGAGAAGAAAGAGACATGAGATACCTAGATCCCTTCATAGTCAAGCCACTGCCAAACAAGATTGCTTGCCTCAATTCAATTCCACTGTTTTCACATTAGTAGTAGGGTAGCTCAGCTACCCCACCCTACCCAAAACTTGATGGAGAAAGATCCAGTTGTTAGTCATATTAGTCACAGTCTCAATCTGTAGACTGATTTTTTTCACTGGAATTGGATTGTACGTGGAATGTTCAGACTCTCAGAGTTGCAACTTGCGAGAGCCCGTACAAGATGGAACAGTTAGGTTGGTGAAAGGGACAAATTGCGATGGAGCCAGTGTGGGATTGTGCAGATATTCGAAATACGGGAGATCCAGATCCAGATCAGTGACAGCGGCACAATGGTATCCAGTCATACTCTTCTACCCGAATCGTGTATACGTCCCATTCAGTACCTAACTAACACTTGGCAAGACATCCAGACTCGAGAGGGAGGGAGGCCAATCATGTAGTAAGGACAAATAGAAGGCAATCACTAAGTACTCGGCTGCAGAGTATTTAATGATTTACTGTTTACTGTTTTACGATCAGGGATTCTGCTCTGTTAGATCTAAAGTTACCACTCTAAGCTGTAGAGTATTAAATATTATTATGATTTTTTTTAGACACAAATTTTGCCGGAATCTAGGATGGATTTTTTAGACACAAATTTGCTGGAATCCGGGATAGATTTTTTAGAATCTCAAATAACAGTATTAACCCAGCATAATTTGGATGCCCTGGGGATTTCCAGGGTGCTGAATTCATCTAGAGGTTCAGAAAAAACGATTTAATCAACACAAATCGCCAGATTTTTAGATTTCATTTCGTGGGATTCCGACCAAGTTTTGGCTGGTTGGGATATTATTTTTAATTCTATCAAATTTAATAGTGAAATGCTTATCAAAACTCCAAGAACTAGGCACATCCAAGCATTTTAGTTAGAGTTTCTCTCACTCCCTAGAGATATTTCTATGGTATCTCAACAACTTTGCATAAGTCATTATTAATGTATGTACTAATATATGCAATTCAATATACATCATCAAATGTTCTAATATAACTTAAATCCTTAAACATTTGGTACTTTCCAAAGTGTTGTTGGTGATGGTCACCACCATATGATCTTAGGTATCTAGGAGGGGACATAGTAAAGTGATTGTTGTATCCTTATTCTTAACTTTTATACCAATCGAAAGTAATTTGTTGATTAGGGTATTAAACTCCTTCAGGTGATTTGCCATAGTTGAACTCTCTTTCATCCTTAGATGATAAAATTGTTTTTTCAGGAAAATTTTATTTGTTATAGATTTAGTCTCATACAACTTCCCAAGTTTCTCCCAAAGGGATTCTATGGTCTTTTCTTGAGCAACATTGAACAAGACAGAGTCTGCTAGGCAAAGATAAATTGTAGAAACTATCTTTTTGTCCAACTTTATCCAGTCCTCATTTGCCATGTCGCTCAATTTTTTTGCAACTCCTTTCAAGGATAGGGCTTGGTCATTCTAAACCAATAAATCCTCCACCTACATCTTCCATAAGGAGATTCTTGCCATCAAACTTCTCAATCTTGAACTTGGTTAAACCTCATATCATTGTTGCAACTCCCATTCATAAAAAATCCTATTTTTTCAAGATCTAATACCAGATGTTAGAAAAATATAAAAACAAAAGCAAACAACAATAACAATAGAACAAGAGATTTATGTGGAAACACTGCTATACATAGGTAAAATCAAGGGGCAATAGCAACCTCGATATTTTATTATTACTCAGCAAAAAACTTACAATGATTTCTTCTATCTCTCTTGTGTTACAATGCTGGGGGGTCACCCCCCTTTTATACAATACATATGAGGGTTCCAGAAGGAACGGCTCTGACCCACCCCACCCCACCCCCCACCTTGCGCGTCAGGTGCATAACTCAACGTGTGGGCCTAGTCGAGAACTCTACATGAAAAATATTGGAGAACTAGATATTGGCCTCATCTCCTAACAATTTGTCTCGCCTAAGAGGATGTGTTAGAGTTACTCTTTCATATTGTAGCTCCTTGGTTGAGCTAGGTTTTTGTTAAAAAGAGAGGATGTGTTGGAGTGATTCTTACATATTTGAGCTACTTAATTGAGCTAGGGTTTTGTTGGTTTTCCCTATCTAAGGTTTAGGGTAGCTACTTGATTTGTACTAGCCTCGACAAAAGACTACGGTATGTACATGTACTTCATATTGAGTATATAAATGAAGTTTTCAACAATCCAAAGCATGTCCATTTTTAGATTTGATTTTCAAACTTGGATGTTCTTCATGGATTTATATTTATAATTGTATATGTCTTGATTGTTTGACATAAAAGGATAATAGTTAAGTGATTTAACATCTTGATTGAGGAACATAAGGTGTAACGTTCCCATCCAACATGCTAGCCACGGGACGGGTAGTTATGAATACCAACTTTAGAATTCTAACCCATAGAAGCAAATATTCAAATTTAGAACTAATTAAACCTTGCATGAGTGCCAAAATTTTAAATAAATGCATGTGTAGGTATGAAAATTAAAATGCAACCGAATCAACAACTACATTCACACACAACATGCATAAACAATCATATTCACAACATAAATAAACATAATTTTGCATATTTATAGACAAAAGTAAACACTTATCTTTTAGATGAAGAAGATCCAAAAAATTGGTTGTGTAAGTGTGATGTTTAACCCAACCATATGTACCTACTACACATACCACCCCCAAAACAAGATTTGAGGCCACCAAGGCAAAGGAAACAACTATAGGCTTATCTCTCTCTGAACCCAACTTATTTGCTCTCATGCTTAGCCAACCTACTCACCACAAAGCATCACAAGAATCACATTCAGTCATCCCAGCCATGGACTTTTCTTCCGTTGCACCACACAAAATAAGGAAGGCCCACCTTCTCTGCTCAATAGTTCCTTGAAGCTCCCTTCTCCTGCAATGCTCTTTAGTGTGTACAAAAACAATCCAACATGTTGTATGCTTCTGAGAATCACCTATAAAATCGATACCTAGCTTCTCAAGCATCCAATGAGCAACAAATGTATAGTGGGTGAAGGTTTCCAGTAACTTGCCCAATCTTTATTTCACCTACAACTACCATTATTCACTATAATGTCAGCAATTTCCTCTTCATAGTACTAATTCTGGTTAATTTATCATCCTGGTAATTGTTGGTAATTGAGAGAACAACATACTACATATTGTATGAACTTCTACATGGAGAGTGAGTGAAAGATTCAAATGGAAATGAGAGGATTGATGAAAGGATAGCTAACATTACTTTTGAACATAGAATGACTTACAATCGTCATGAGTATATTTGACCCATGTGTCCATAATGACATGAGAATATTTTCCCACTAACCTCACACGTGCATTCAATGATTAGTTTAATAAAGTCAAAAGAGGAAAATGGCTTATTTAAGGCACATGGTAGAAAAGAGATGAGTTTCTAAGGCTAACGCTTGGAAAAAGAGAATGTACTTTCCCATAGTCCCCCTTTCCTCTTCCTCTCTAGAGGAATCATAGCCCCTCTAGTGCTCTAAACATAGCCATCTTGTACCATTATATTATTTTCCAACATGATATTTACATAGCTTTAAGTATTTGTGACAAGCCAACAACATGGCCTATATATGGATATTCACACCATGCATGCCTAGCCATTCACTAGTCAGGCCTTAGCCTTGAGCTCCACGCTAGGAATCCCTACTAACATATTTACATCTTTTTACATGATCAAATTTAATACATTACAAGGGTGAAAAGTGGGGCATTACATAAGAGCTTGTTTTGTTGTTAGTATACCTTCTATTGTATTGTTGTTACAACTATTGTAAAAGATAAATTTCATATCTACTTTATATGAGGTAATTTCCCTAAAGGGTTGGAACTTATCCAAGAAATTTGGTATATTTTCTCCTTGGATTTCCTAGAAGTTTGGTATGTTTGGAAGTGAAATATTGTACTTTATGTTGTTGTTTTAATACACTATTTCACAATAGTTATGAGGATGAAAATTCACATGGTTGTGATCTAAAAAACCTCTAAAGTTAGAGGTAAATTTTCTAGTTTTCAATAAAAATCAAAGACCCTAGCCAAGCAATAAAAAATTTACAATTTAGAGGCATGTGCTTAGCTTCAAGAGGGAACATGGTATGATGCATGTAAATTAATATGAAATAGGTAGGAAATCAAAGAAAGGGGTAAAGGGTGTGCATCTTTGGGAAAGTTATATGTTAGTTCAAGGAAATGTTAGTGAAACTTGCATATTAATGTTTTATTATCTCTATTTTGCATGGGTGATGGTATGACTTTGTCTTGTGAGTTGTTAACTATGCTTGTGTAAGTGTCTAACTCGCTGAGAAGGGGAGGGTGAGTCATAGCCAAGCGCAATGAGGTATGGTTTTGAAATTGAAATTTTGCGAGAGTGACTAGTACAACTTTAGTGAGAGTAAGCTAAGGGGTCGGGGTTTGGTTGGGAGGAGATTTTTTTCGTCCTCCATCAATTGTTGAATTTGTTGGGTATGTGTTATATTCTTTGCATGTGGGTTGTGTCACCTACAATCCAGAACAGTCTAGTGCTCTATCGTATGGATCAAGTGCTGCGAGTGGCACTTGCTCAAGGAAGTTCGTAGGGGGTGATCGGAAAATATGTAATTAATCCTAGTTAAGGGAGTTGGGTCTAAATCTAATCTGAGTTAATGGACTAGGTCTTTGGATGCTACAAAATACCTAAATATTGTATTGTGAATGGTTAAGAAACACGATGAGAAAGATGGAGGTGTGGCTCTAAGTTTTGTTGTTTTTTCTCGCTAAGGGTTTTCAGTGTAAATTCTATGTACTGCATGTGTGCCATTATTTAATCTATGTTTTGCTTAAAGAATTTATATGCATTGTTTCGCTTCATAGGTTTAAAACTTATAAAATTTCCACCAGAGCTCATTTGGCATCCATTAACACCACAAATAGGTAAGTTTCAATCATTTTAATCTCTTAAATAAATCATTGTTAACTCCTTACATACTCATCGTAATTATAAGCTCATGTTGTAGATTATTAATCGCAAATTGTAGTAGTTGGAATATAAATTTATGTAAATGGTATGGAGCATTATTTTTATTTCATACTATTTGGTTGAACTTAAGTAAATCTTAATTAATGTTGTAATTATTTAGAATTATAGGGAATTTACACTAGCAAGTGTTTGGATGCAATGGAGAGTCCTAGCTTGTGATAAGGTTGAAGGACAATCTTTGTATCATCTTCAGATACATTATTGATATGTATTTGTCACTTCATTCTTATATATATGAAGTGTATTTTTCTATCCAAACTTTACGTACTTGCAAATCTAATTTTCAGCTTATGTTTTAACAATGATTCGGTAGTTTCTAGTGTTAGTTATGTATGTTGATTTAGCATAATAGTGTGTAGATTTTGTTGAGTGATTTGGAAAGTAAATGGAGCAAAGAGAGCAAATTTATGGTTGTAACAAATCTGTTGTTTATAGGTTATTTTCAAACCCATTATATGTTGGAGATTGTACCCTTAGGGATGGAAAAATAATTCCATTTAAGTACATTTATTTGGTATTTATTTTATTGGGTTTCCTTGTGTATTTGGTTGGACATAATTGAAGTATATCATATTGTGACAATGTTTCTGGAATTTCATTGTGTTTGAGTTTATGAATATAGACATTTTGAGTCGACGCTCCACCCATCATCAGGGGAAAAATGAAGCTGCAAATCATCCACCCATCATCAGGATCAAAATGAAGCTACAAATCATCCACCCATTACCAAGGTCAAAATGAAGCTGCAAATCATCCACCCATCATCAGGATCAAAATAATTTACAACTTCGACTTTTTGACCCTGATAATGGGTGGAGTGTCCACTCAAAAATTTGGTCTTCATAAACTTGAATGCAATGAAATTTCAAAAACATTGTCACGCTGACAAACCATTATGAAAACCTCCATGCTCGGATATATCATGTTGTTGTAATTTAAATTTCATATTCAACCATAAAGCTAAAAATTCACAAGAAATAGATTCGAGAAACCTCAAGTAAATGACATGAAATTTATAAATTTGTCTTAAGCACCAATTCTCAAATTTTCCACAGAATCCTAATCTCTAACATTGTTTGGTAGATTTGGACATATCAACCAATGTAACACCAAGCTAGATAATTCCACTTTGCAGGTTATTGAGTTGGTCCAATACAAAGTGAAGGTCATAGGGGAATTGAAGTATGCTTTTATCCTAGTGTTAAACCCAAGAGTGCATAAGTCATTAAGATTGTCATTGAGGGCATTTCAAAGGCATATGGTATGCTTCTTACCCGAGACTAGGGGCAAAAATTAAAGGGATATTCCACAACAATTAATGCCACTTATGGTTTCCCTAGAAGGGTAAGCCAAATCAAATTCAAATCTAAAGGGAAAACTGAGGAAACACATTGTAATTGATTTTGATGAGAAGAATGAACCAATCATGCACTTTGAGACTGGTCTCAGTACCTTTTTTCTAATTAGCACCCATGTTTTACTAATTAGAGAAATTTTGAGATCTAAAATGGGCATCCTAAGGAAAATAATAAAATAAGAGTTATGAATTTTGGAGGGAAAAAAAGGAAACTAACTTTTTTCTTGTATTTTGAACTTATATCCTTACAACTTTACTCAAATTTCAAGTGTAGGAACTCGATGGATGCAAAAATAAAATCAATTTATCTCATTATGGGTCTATTCAAAGTATTTATTGTGGGTACTTATGCAATGTGGAAAGAAAACACATGTTTAAATACATTTTTTATTGTAATTTCAGTTTATCTCATTTAATTGTGCATCCAATGAGTGCCTACACTTGAAATTTGAATACACCTATAAGGAGATAAATTGAAAATATGAAGAAGAAAAAAATAGTTGTTTTCCTTCCCATTTTTTACCCTCATGGTTGACATCATCATATTCAATCGTTTATTGGTTCTTTTAAAGTGGATTTTGATAATACATATTTTGGACCCATCTTTTATATCAAAAGACTAACACAATGTGATAATTCCACTCTACCTCAAACTAAAACAAGTACTTCTATTGCTCATGGTTTATCTAATATTGACTTATAGATAGTATTGTATTGTATTGTTTCTAACAATGTTACTTTAATGGAACCATGTATAATGTCAATGTAGAGGCTAGATGTGTTCTCATTGAACTCCAAAATAAAATTGTTTTACTGATCTTAGTATATAATCTTGTTTACATAAATAATATTATTGAGCATGAAACTTTAGTTTTACCCCCGGTGATTTATATTTGCACATTTAAGACTTTCAAGTTTTTTGGAAATTACGAAGTAGTGGTTAAGCAAGTCAAAAATAAATAAAGTATAAGAAAAGACAACTTGTTTTGTCATTTAAGTCCTTTATTCTTCCATCTATACCTCAAACCAGTAACACATTAACATATTCTTTAACTTATACAACAAGGTCTTTGTCTCCTGCAAAAGGCTTTGCATTGGAAAAAAATCAATCGAGATAGCATTCAAGCCTTCCACACTTAATTCGCATTCAAAATTGGTACGTGTTTGAGGATTACCAACAAATCATCCATTTCCTTACTAATGAAAGGACGTTTAAAAGGTGTTAGAATTGATGAGGAGGAGCATGTTAAACACATTGTAAGTATAACAATGAAACAACTCAATTTCATTTTAACGTGAATCTAAAACAAGTGGCCAGATTTGAAACATTCTTTGATCTACAAGACATAGCTTATAAATTGGTAAATACTAGGCAAGAAGCTCCTCAATTGGTTATGAGGCAATTAAGATGGGGAATGATCATGGCTAACCTTGGAAATCGTTCTACAGGGAAAGAAAAATAGTGTTATATCAATTTGTTAAAAGAATTTTGAGATATAATTGCTTGGACTTACGATGAGTTGAAGGTATACGATTTGCAAATAATCTAACATATTATTATAATTGCTTGGACTTGCGATGAGTTGAAGGTATACGATTTGAAAATAATCTAACATATTATATATTTGAAACCAAATTCAAAACCTTTTTAGTAGAAAAAAAAAAACATATACTTCTTTCATTACAAACCTCTCATTCAAAAGGATTTGAACAAACTCTTGGATACTCAAATCATATATCTGATGAGGCATAGTACTATTTAGCTAATGTAGTCCCAATCCTTAGAAAAAATTGGAGAAACCCAATTATGCATTGATTTAATGTAGTCCCAATCCTTAGAAAAAATTGGAGAAATCCAATTATGCATTGATTTAGCAACTTAACAAATTATGCATAAAAGATAGTTATCCTCTCCCATCTCTAAATCAAATTTAAGAGTGGCTTATAAGTTCAAAGACGATGCCTTTATTAGACCATTTACGTATAGATACAACCAAGTCTTTGTCTCATATGATGATCAACACAAGACCATGTTTACAACAAAATGGGGAACCTATACTTATAGAAGAATGCCAATTGGGCTAATCAATGTCGGTGTCACATTTCAAAGGGCCATGGACATGGCCTTCCATGGACTTGTTAACAAATCAATGAATGACATGATCTTCTATGGAAAGAGTTTGTCTAACCAAGGTTATAAATATGGATTTCTTTGAATTAAAAGAAAAATATATTTGTTGTCACTAAAGGAAAATTTGAGGCATATTATCACCAATAAAATGATCCAGGTTAATCCAAAAGAGTGAGAGACATATCTTCAATCCACCTTTGTTCCCATGCCACAAATAAAGCTATATAATCTTTCTTTAGTAAAAATAAATTCAACATAAATTTTATTTCAAATTGTGTCTAGAGTGTTAAACCATTGAATAACATCACTAAGAAATATGCATGGTTTATTTGGGCACATACAAAGAAATATGCTTTCTATAAAATTACAACCACTATGACTTCAACTCCCAGTTTGGTTATTCCTAATTATAGAAGATATTTTCATATGTACACCTTTGTGGTCGATCATTCAATCATTGTTTTATTTATGCAAAAAAATAGGTAAGGTGATGAGTTCTCCATCACCTATATGAGCACCAGGTTGAAAGTAGATGAATTGAACTATCTCATTGTTGAGAAATAGATCTATGTTTTAGTTAAGACAGTGAAGAAATTCAGGCCATAAATTCTCAAGAGCCTGTTGACATCGGAAAATTACCATTGTCAACTTTAGAGGTTTACTCGATGAAAGGGCCCAATTAGACATTTCTTAGTTGAAATGGGAATCCCTCTAGTTATGGCCTGGCCATTGTAATCTACAAATGAGTTTAATGAAACAAACTAACAGGAAATGGAACATCCAATGTGAAATGAAGCTAACTAAATCTTGGCGAGGAGTAGTGACAAGAGTTGGTAATACAATTGATAAAATGATGAAGAATCCACCAGCGTTATTTGAAGTAAACCCTGAACGGGAACCCCCCAACCTACATTTGTTTTCATATTTCCTTTTGTATTGGGGTTTTTGTTGCATTGGTGAGCAAAACCCTTTGTTCTAACTAGTTTGTGAGCTAAGCAATAGATAATGATGGTAGTGAGACTAACACAAGAGTATTCTAAAAGAACATAAGCAAATAGGAAGCATACAAGCAATCATTCTACAAGATTAATCACAAGAATGTCATTCAAACACAGAGTGGAGGGAAATAGAAATACTCATATATTAGTCCAATGGAAAAGAATCAAATATGTGATACAACCTAGTAAGTGGTTGGAAGCAAGTGGCAACCAGCACTCTCCTTGGGATGGATGTTTTTCCTTCTTGAAATCCCTCTTTAACAATGGTGAATAAAGAACACTTGTCTCCTTGCAAGCATATGGGAAATTGATGGTAGACATGAGAAAGTAAGATTTATGATGTGCAAGCTCATTCCTCCAACATAAACTTGCAAATATTCTTCTTTAAATGCTACCCCTTGGTTTCATTTATAGGCAAATCCTAAGCTCCAACATAGAATAGGTTCCAATGTAAATGTTTATCATTTACAAGTAGGATGCCAATCCTTAATGGGGAGACTTGGGAAGCCAAAGTACTCTTCATTGATGATTTAGGGGCTTGAACTCACCTTGTACTCCCTCATAGAATTGTCTAAACCAAGCCTATGATCCTTCAATGTGCCCAAGCAAGTCGAATTTCACATGCTTACAAGAATTGTATGGATATCGAAGGATAACCCACGCAATACCGCAGGTGTGGCATAGTGATAGACACACAATTGAATAAAAAAAGGTTTTTATAAGGTTTTGCTTAATTGAATGAGGTGAGTAAAGTAACCATGAGGTAGTAATGTTATATTGCTTTTGCCAATTGATGATGTGTCTACATATTTTGTTGAAATGTCGCTTATGAACGAAATTAAGGCTATAACAATTGTCCCCTTATGTGTGAGGTTAGGAGCATCTGTATAGTCAAAATACATCATTGTTTATTTCCCATGTGCTTGTGTGTTCACTTTGTAGAGAGAGAGAGAGAGAGAGATCTTAGCCAAAATGTAAATACTGCACATGGAGGAGTGATGAAGGACAACTACAAAACAATCCAAACTTATTATGGAGGTGATCTCTTTATACAAATGAGGCAGGCATGTCTCATGCTCATGAAAATTTATCAAAGTACATTATAATAGATGAAATGGGCACTTGGGGTCATATCAAAACACTACAATCTCTCTGTATGAAGATAGCTTCAATTACTAAGAAAGGGTATTGTTGAGTGAAGATCCTTGTGTGCGAACATTGTCAGCCTCAAGGAAGAAAGCCATTGTAGAGGATTGTTCATTGAGATGGGCCCCAAAACCTGTAAGAATATCATGAATGGAGGCTTCTACATGAAGAATTGGATAGGTATATAAGCTCAAGGGTCTTCCAATGGAACCAGGACATTGTAACCATCATATTGTACTATCTCCCCTGATGTGATGATGAGTTGATGTCGAACATAGGAGAGCCTACAGAATCTAAGTACAACAACGACTCTCCTTGCTCAATCTAAGGTCAACCATTGGTAATGATGAACAATGACCAAGGTACATGAAACTTGCTTTACACATTGCCAAAAAAAATTGAAGTCGATGGGAGTCAATACCATTGAACAAAGGAAGAGGGGTCCTTGTGAATCATAAGGATCAATAAAAAAACCAATTGTAATGGACTAGGATGTTGATAAGGATAAATGAGCTTTGACCAATGAATATGAAACTCAAGACTTCCTTTGGTTAGAACATGAATGATGGTTAGCATAAGTAGCAATAAGGCCAGATCTAACATAACACAACAAGCTAATGTTGAATAATAAAAGGGGCGATTATGTAGAGTGGGTATTGGGGACTATTTAATTGTCATAAATGGGTGAAATGGGTGACTTTGAATACAAATTGTTGTCAGTAAAGGACAACAACTCGATTGAATCACAGGGTATGATACTAGGATATGAAAGGTGTTGTATGTGGTTGTAATGAATTTGCTCATGGGTGACGTGATGCATATGTCCTGACCAAAGGAGATAAGGACTATTTCCAAGTTAATTGATGCTGCTAGACTTTAAACATGGTATGAATATTGATTTTTTTTGTCATTTTGGCTTTTTGAATTTTTTGTAGAAGTTTTTGTATTTATATGTTTATGAATAAATAAAAGAATGTAGATATGTTATAGACAAGGAGATGGGTACCCTTTAATGATGCAACCAAATGAATTGATCTTATGTGGTGAGTGTGATAATATCGAACAGAGATAGGGCCCCTAAGGTGGGTCTCCTTGATAGGTTTGATGGGAGATGAAGTGATACACAAAAGGTCTTCAACTCATGGAGGAAATGAGAGGGAAATGGGATATTATTAGTCATCTGGTATGTCAATCATCAATCCATTAAGACTTGTTTGGATCGACAGGAATTGGGAGGTGGGGTTAGCAGTATGACAACAGATATGAAGTGTTTTACTCAAAACTGTGAATTATATGGACTCTCGCTCCTAAGTGGATAAAATGGCATGGGTGTCATAACACAATGGATTATAGAATTAGGACAACCTGTGAAGCTAGAGTAGTACTTCCTTACAAGTGGTTTTAGTAGAGTTAGAGTGGGTGATGACCCTTGTTGAGGCGGGTGGAACTTATGGCAAATTCAACAAGTGTCAAAAGGTAAAATGTATTGATAGCAAGAGGCTATCCCACACCTATATGCAAGTGTAGAACATATACCTATAATGTAAATGATAGTCATTACATGTATCTAAGATCAATTATCTTACAATGAAATACATGCACACATGAAACCGAGAGAACGACTGAAAAATATTTGAAATAACAAAACCAACGGTGCAAACGGTATAAAAAATGGAGCTTGTGAGCTCCTATGCCTAAGTAATGAGCATGGAGTGAGAAATATGATAGATTTTATACAATTATAGTAGTATAATTTAATTGCAAATAAAAAATAGGATCACTAAAAGACTAACCAAGCACAAAAACAATAACACGAGAATTTCATCCTGGGAAACCCAACAGGGAGAAAACCCAGCAACCTTCGTATAGAGATAATCAGTCCCAAGAACAGAGTACATATACAAGAGAGAGAAATGAAAATTTCTCCAAGTGAAAAACCCCAAAAATTACTCCTCTAACTGCAGATGCGAACTTCTCTCTTACTAGTGCGAACTTGCTTGAGTGAAGTGAGTGACCAAATGAGGCACACGACCTCCCTATTTATACACATGAAAAATGGACTTTTTCCCTTGCTGGGCCAACCTAACTTTCCCAAACTAGGCCGACCTGTCTGGGGCAGTTCTGCCCATTGTTTGGGGCAGTTCTGCCCATTGTTTGGGGCAGACTGCCCATTGTTTTGGAGCAGCCTATCCACTGGGCCGACTTGTCTAACTGATAGGGCCAACTTGTCTTGGGGGAAGATAAAATAACATTTAAAAATAATTTCCTTTGTGTATTTTCACCCCAAGGTTTACATTGATTCTTTCAAGGGTTTTACATGATCAGTTACATCAATATCTTCTCCCATAGGAGGTACAACAATAATATAATAAAGTACAATAAGAATAGCTTCTGAAGTTGCACTATTTCCAACACTCCCTCTCAACAAGGAAGGTATTCTTCGGACACTGTCATCATCAACATCACGATCATATGGATCTCATATGTTGATCACATTTGTCTTGATCATCTCTATACATACTGAAGGTTGTCAACACAGTCTCAGTCCATAGAGAAGTGTCATCATGCATCTGCTCCACACAGTCCATCGGTGGATTCATACATCAACTCAGCAACTCTACACAGTCCATTAGAGAGTCCAGCAAGCATCATCTCATCCCAATCCATCGGGAATCAACACAATGTGCCTCAGCTCAACCTAGTCCTTCGGGAAACATGCACAAGGACAATGTGCCTCAGCTCAACCCAGTCCTTCGGGGAACATGCACCAACTCAACCAGTCCTTCGGTGAGTCCAAGAGTACTAATGTGCACCAGCCTCTCCATCCCGTCCCGAGATGTCTGAGAGATCTCCTCACTCTTTTCAAAGTAATCTGGAGAATGCACTAAATCTCTCCATCATGTCCCATAATGTCTGAGATATCTCCCCACTCTACTAAGTGTCCGGGAGTGTGTGCTAGCCTCTCCATCCTATCAGGATGTCCGATATATCTCCTCACTTTATCCCAAAGTGATCCAAAGAATGCAGTGCCTCTCTATCCTATCAGGATGTCCGAGAGATCTCCTCACTCTACCCTAGAGTGATCCGGAGAATGCAGTGGCCTTTCCATCCTATCAGGATGTCCGAGAGATCTCCTCACGCTATACTAGAGTGATCTGGAGAATGCAATGGCCTCTCCATCCTATTAGGATGTCCAAGAGATCTCCTCACTCTATCCTAGAGTAATCCGGAGAATACTTGGTCTCTATATCATATCTCCCTCTCAAGGAGGGACACGTTCTCTTCCACCCCAAGTCTTCCACGAAAGTATACAAACTTTATCTTGGGAAGAGGCTTGGTAAGAACATATGCGGTATGGTCATCTTTCGGAACATATTGTAGCTCGACCGCACCTTTCTGCACCATATCACGAATGTAGTGATACTGAATCTCTATATGCTTCGACTTGTCGGGATTCACTGGTTATCACAGTGAATCACAGTTGGCTCTAGAATCTGGCCAAATAATCACGCAAGGAGTTTCTGAAGCCACACAGCTTCCCGAGCTGCAGTTCTAGCAGCCATGTACTCGGCCTCTGCAGTACTAAGTGCTACTGAGGTCTGCTTTCTGCTGCACCAAGAAATCACTACAAAACCAAGGCTGAAGCAACACCCGGAGGTGTTCTTCCTATCTGCAGCACATCCAGCCCAATCTGAATATGAAAATCCCTGCAATCTCAAGTCACATTCTAAAGCATATCTCAGGCCATATCCCACAGTGCCACGCAAGTACCTCAACACATGTTTTGCAGCAACCCAATGAACCTGTCTCGGTTCACACATAAACTGGCTGAGGGAATTCACTGCAAAACATATATCTGGTCTGGTATTTGTCAGGTACATCAAAGATCCAATCACCTGGAGATACATAGTGGGATCAATCAAATCTGAATCGGAAGCATAGTCTCTCTACTTCTTCCGATTCGCATCCATCGGTGTGGCCATGGACTTACAATCCAACATTATGAATATTTTCAGTATGTCAATGGTGTATTTTCCTTTACAGAGGAAAATCTCATTGTGCCTCTGCCATACTTCTAATCCCAAGAAGTAATGCATCAATCCAAGATCCTTAATTTCAAATTCAAAGGAGAGCTTCCTTTTACGCCATACAATAAGTTTCTCATTCCTAGTGAGAAACAGTTCATCAAAATAGAGTACCAAAATCAATGGCTCACCATAATCAACTCCCTCTTTGTTGGAGTGTCTTGCTCCCTTTGCATCTAAGCATCTTGCTCCCTCTCTGGAGCTATCCACGGAGCGTCCTGCTCTCTCTCACTCTAGGTGCCAATCTGATCACCAGCTTTCACAGAGCATAAGAGCACAATTGCTTACTAAAATGTAAGTATCCATCCTGGTGACAACCGGGTACATCAAGAATCCTCTCAACTGTCAATCTGAATCTAGTAGCAATGCTATCAGTGTAGCCAGGTACTCGAGGTCATCGTGTTGGATCTGCTCAGGATCTCAACCGTGTTCTTCCTTATCCTAGGAAGATCTCAACACATCATCAATAGGCCAAGATTATCAACTTCAAGGGCTAACTCCCTCTGAACTGCTGGAGGGGGAGATGATCTCATCTCCTTAGGATCCATCAGCTCCTCATCCTTGATCTTCAGATATCCTCTAGGTATGTGAGTTATGTATCAAATATAGTTGGATGTGTTAGGTCCTCGTTTGTTTGCATGACTTCCATCTAACTACTTTGTCTAGGAGTCATCCTTCTAGGTTGAGAGTCACGCTCCTAGAAGCTTCCTGCTTTTGATTAATCTGAACATCAACGGGATTCATGTGTCCATCACTTGTTCATCGGAACACGTCTCATCATCCTTCTCTTGTAGGCCATATCATATGGTCTTTTCCCTTTTATTGTTTATGTGGGTGGGCTCCCACTGCCTTCTTGTGGGAACAACCATGAGAGACCTATGTTCTTCATTTTCTTGCTAGAAGACCATTGTAGTCATGGTCTTCATATCATCTCCTCAACATGGGTAGCATTAGAAGAAGAACTATGAATGATCATCATTCCTTGACTTCTTGTGAGGAGAGTCTTCATCAACATCAGTGGTTGAGGCTTCATGCTTCCTTTTGTTTGAACTTCGACAATCACTAACATAATGACCATCTTGCACTTGAAGCATTGTATATGTGAGAGATCCTTCTTTTTCTTCTTCTGATCTGGAGAAGGACTTGATCTCCTCTCTTGGTTCTTATGATTGTTAAACTTTCTCCCTTTTCCTCTACCTTTCTTGGCATGGGACACAAATGCTTGATTCTCCTCACATTCAGTGCCATGAAGTTTCTTCTTTGTTGTAATCCTCGTCTCTTCCTGAGTGCAATCTGCCCATAATCTGTCAAATTTGGGCAACTTGGTTCGTCCCCTTATACTTTGGATAAATGATTCCCAAGAGGGTGGGAGAACATTTAAAGTGGTTATGACAAGCTCCTTATCATCAAGGGATTATCCATTAGAACTTAGCTTGTCCCTTAGTTCTGAGACCCTCATGAAGTACTCAACAATTGATTCTGACTTTGACATCTTCAGATTTGATAGTTGATTCCTCAATGTGAAAGTAACATTGATGCTATTGTGTTCAAACAACTTGTTAAGAGTTTTGAACATCTTCCTAGTTGTCTTCTTTTGTGAAATATGAGGAACCAAATGATCCTTAACTAAGTCCACCAAGATTCTTCTTGCTCTTACATCATTCTTTCTCCACTAAGACTTGTCATCTTCTCCTTCTGGTTCTGGAACCTTCTCATTGACGAACTTCAAAAGATCATTTTCTTCTAATATGAGAAGAACCCTAAACTTCCAGAAGATGAAGTTGGAAGCTCCATCAAGTCGATCTTCAACCTTCATTCCAATCATCTTGACTACAGATCTGGACCAAAAACCCTAGCAGGAGCTAGGGCAAAAATGAAGTTTGACTTCTTGCAAAATTAAGTCCACAGATAGATGTGCCCTATCAAGGCGAGTTGAGGGAAGGTAAGATCAAGCCAAATCTGTGGAGTGGATAGCACAAAACTTGAAACCCTAATTTTGCAGTAACTGTCGCAACTGTAGAATTAGGTCAAAATGAAACTTCTCATAACTGGAAATTTCCTTCACCAAAAGATGCGCCTTCCCTCGGGCGAGATTTCCAATGCTCTTTTCAAGCCAAACTGATGAGGGAAGGCCCTGAAAAGTGAAACCTTAGTTTCTGGCAATGGCTTCTTCTAGTACTACTCTAGGCCCTTGTTAGATTTTATACAATTATAGCAGTATAATTTAATTGCAAATAAACAATAGGATCACTAAAAGAGTAACCAAGCACATAAACAATAACACAAGAATTTCATACTGGGACACCCAACAGGGAGAAAACCCGGCAACCTTCGTATAGAGATAATCAATCCCGAGAACAGAGTATGAAAATTTATCCAAGTGGAAAAACCCCAAAAATCACTCCTCTAGCTTTAGATGCGAACTTATCTCTTACTAGTGTGAACTTGCTTGAATGAAGTGAGTGACCAAATGAGGCACATGACCTCTCTATTTATACACATGAAAAACTGACTTTTTCCCTTACTGGTCCGACCTAACTTTCTCAAACTGAGTCGACCTGTCTAGGGCAGTTCTGCACATTGTTTGGGGCAGACTGCCCACTGTTTTGGGGCAGTTTACCGACTGGGACGACTTATCTAATTGACAGGGTCAACTTGTCTTGGAGGAAGGAGCTCAAGCAAGCATGAGAGAAATTAATGGTAGAGATGAGAAAGTGAGATTTATGATCTCCAAGCTCATTCCTCCAACATAACCTTGTGATTCTTCTTATTCAAATTCTACCCCATTGTTTTCAATTATAGGCAAATACTAAGCTCCAATGAAGAACTAGTTCCAATGTGAATGCTCCTCATTTGAAAGTAGGATCCAAATGCTTGATGGAGACATTTGGAAAACAAAGGTACTCTTCATTGATGATTTAGGGGCTCAAATTCATCTTGTACTCCCTCATAGAGTTGTCTGAACCAAGCTATGAACCTTCAATGTGCCCAAGAAGGACAAATTTCACACACTTACAAGAATTGTGTGGGTATCAAAGGATAACCCATGCAATACCACAAGTGAAGCATAGTGATAGTCGGCAATTGAGTAAAAAAGAGTTTTTATAAGGTTTTCTTAAGTTGAATGAGGTGAGTAAAGTAGCCGTAAGGTAGTAATATTACACTGCTTTTGCCAACTGATGATGCTTATGCATATTTTCCTGAAATGTCACTTATGAGAAAAATTAAAGTGATAACTCCTTTCTCCATGCTAGGATATCGATCGAAGTTTCTTCTTCTTCCTTCATCATTTGGAGACTTTCACTCGAATGACACCTCCATTTTTCGAATCTCTTGTCTCACTTGGATGGGAGTTGCATGGTCTGCACATCTATTGCTTGACTGGAAATAATGCATTATATATTCATTCTCATTAATCTTCTTCCCCTTTTTAATCTCTGCCCACGAAATCCTTTGTAAGCATAAAACAATTAAATAAGCTAAAGTACAAAGGATATCTTTTGTAAGCATAAAACAATTAAATAAGCTAAAGTACAAAGGATTGATCCTGCCTTAGCAATTCGTGTTTCATATGAACATATCACAATACAAGAAGGTAGCTAGTTTGACTTTAACAATGTAAAATAAAAACGAGGAAGAAATTGATGAAAGATGGTAGAATGTGAACAAATCATGTAGCCTTATTCAACCAATTAAGCCTCGATTTGCATTTGTGCTTTATTTCCTAAGGTCCTATGTGAGCTAATATTCCTTCATTTCATTTATGTCTCGAGCATCTTCAAAGCTAAGTTTAGAAGCGCTTTCATTTGCTATGTGAGACTGAGAAATGAAGGCGGCAATCTTGCAACAGTTTGCCACTTCGAATAGGCTTGTAAAATATTTCAATGGATCTCTCATCAATGATGTGTAATGCACCACAATTCTCACAATGCACTTATAAACTCCACTCATATTTCTTCCCACAATAAATCCTCTAGGCAAGCAACTCGTCATTGATTATGAAGCAGATCCACTAGAAAATGTATCAATCTCAAAGCTACTTTTCAATCCCCGAATCTTCAATCATACATGTAAAATAAAATCTATGCATGGCCAGATGATTCAATCTACCAAAATGTAATACCAAAGCCATTTTATTTCTATTCGAGACTATTAAACAAGTGCACAAAAACTCCTCTTTCAGCTTTTTATCAAACAAGCATATAAATTTGCACATGAAGTGGATCACTACAGCAAATAATGCATGCATCCATATCAACTCCTCTTCCTTGCAGCCAACTCTTCAATGGATAAGAATATGAACCTACCCATGAGTAAATAAAGAATATGATATGTAGAAAAGGGCCAAAGAAAACTCGATTTCAAGCCATCTCTTCAATCCCCGGAATCTTCATCCAAGCTTGTAACAAAATCTGGGCAGGACTAAATGATACAATCTGCAAGCAATGCATTCACAAGCTATTAATATATCTTCTCCCAATCAATCGACTCGCCAACAGTCTTCTACCTATCACTCTTTTCATCAACAAGGATTTGATACAATGAATACAAGAGGAAGAGATCTACCTGTTGAATTCAACAATTCAACAGGGAAGAAAACTCAAATTCACCACTAAGAATGCTATCTCTATCAAAAGGAGAAAGATGGAGAAGAATAAAACATTTTTTTTTTTACAATTGTGTTCACCAATCACCAAAACCTTGTTGCAATTTTAAGTTTGATCCTTCTGTGATTTTGAATGTTTCAGTAATTGCTACAATAGTAAATCAATTTGCAAGTGAAGGAGGATGCCCGAGACAGCAAGAGGTATTTACACCCTTGCTCTCGTAGGAAATCACTTCATCAAGGTTCCAAAGGACTTGCCAATCACGGTTAAATGCTAAGCAGCAATAAAAACATAGTCAATGCTTCCTTGGCAAGAGAACACATCCACCGAAAAGTAGAGGGCAGAATTTGATGAGGAACGCATCGCCTGGGACCATGGGGTTGTTACACATAAGTGCGAGGAAAGAAAACTTTATGTCTGCTAACTAGAATGATCTTTGCCAGCCTATTCTGCGCTGAATGACAAAGAAAAAAGTGGGAGAATGCAGAACTACATCCATAGCGTTGATGAAAGCCTGCCCGCATTGAACCAAAGGTGGGGAATAAAGGTAAAGGATGCTAAATGTATTCATGAGGTTAAAGCTTAGCATGCCATAACAAATTGAGCGTTAGAAATAGAAAAATCAGTGGCCAAAAGCAGAAAAAGCTAATCATCGGCCTAGAAACCCAAGGAGAAAATTATTGGGTTGGGATGGTAGACTGTACCCCAAGGTCAGTGATTTTACCCAAGTAATGCAAATCATTGGCCTGGGTCAAGAGGGAAAATCCTTGACTTGGGGAGGCTAGTGGTGCCCTTTGAGGTCAACAACTTAGCCTTCATTAGGCAAATCACTGACCTGAAGAGCCAACAAGACTCCCAAGTCGGTGATTTAGCTTTTCCTTGACTTTTTAGTTAAAAAATAACAAGCTTTTGATGCCTTCACATCACTCGGAATAGCAAATTTCTTCAACCTCAATAGTCAATGGGAAAATCATTGGCTGGGAAGGCCACAAGCCTCCAAGGTCGAAGATTTCGCCTTTCTTGAGCAAATTGTTGGTTAGCCAGCAAGCCTTTGAGATCAGTGATTTGGCTTTGCCTTCATCAATCATCAACAAAAAACACTGCACCTGCACTCAAAAAAATAGAAGCCTTCAATTCACAAGCTAGCTGCGAATCCATTTTAAATTTTTTTTATTAGTGGATCGCGCACTTGGGAACATTGTTGAGCTTCACCTTCTTCCTCTAGATTGTTGGCATCCGTGGCAAGTAACATTCACATCCACATGGTTATACATAGAAACTTGGCAAGAGACATCAAATCTCATGAACAATGCAAAAAATCGGACCAAGATATCATCTAATGACGTGTTCAAACCAATTAAAATCAACACATGCGAAACCCCCTAGTTTTTGGCTTCATAAAAACATGATATCAACACTTTTAAGCATTATCATGCATCTTTTGTTTTTTTTTTGGAAAAGTTGTCTTATATCACAGAATTATAGAAAACCATTATGGTGCAAGGCTTTACTTCATCTTCCAACAAATGTTGGAAGAGCAAAACTATATCATGCACTTTTCATGTGCTACTTTTATGTTGCAATGCCATTTTGAATGGAAATGGCATACTTTCACATGTAGCAACCATACTGTGCTCCTGGAATGCTTCTCTTGGCAAATAAACCGTCCATTCGTCTAGTTGTAACACTCAAATTAACAGGATAGAGGTGAAGTGCTTGGAAAGGAGGGAAGACTATTTTAAGGCACTGGTTCCTTGGCTCTCTCTAGGAAAATCCTGTCAAATAGTCCGATATCTATAGATTTTTTATCGGGTAATAGTGAATAAATAGAAGAAACAAATGTTACAAAAGACCTTGAAGCTACTTTAATATTCATGCCATTTTACTTACCTGAACACCATTGGTTTTATATCTATCTGTAAACCAAGAAGATTATGTCAAAGTTAGGTCAAAAACTTTGGCCAGCCTGAAATAAACCAGTTGTGCAAAATGCAATGCACAACTAGGACTGATTGCATTACCCTAGATCCTTAAGCCTTGCCAAACGCAATCAATAAAAGTAATGCCAATCCCTACCCACCACCTGAACGCACAAGCTTTTATCAATTGGATCACCAAAAATCATTGCAAGAACACAGTCCATCATTTCACCTGAACGCACAAGCTTTTATCAATTGGATCACCAAAAATCATCGCAAGAACACAGTCCATTCTCAAAATGATGGAAGCAGTTGGGATCCCTCACAATGATTTCCCGACCTACAATCTTGGGATTAAACTTGGTTGCATCGTGGCAATCACAACATATAGGGAAGTTCTTTGTGATTATGATTTGATTGTGGGTGCAATTTGTCTCCAACAAGCAGTGTATGCACTTTATTCTTAACCTCGATCCAGCTACATCCTGCTGGTTTTTTCAAACCCTTCTCTTTCAATACTGCTGCTCTGACCTTTGCTACTTTTTCCCACCTGCCAATTGCAGCATACATGTTCAATGACAACACATAATTTCCAGGATTATTGGGCTCTAATTCAGATGGGAGGTTTCCTACAAATTCAGCTAAGTTTATATTGCCATGAACTCTACAGCCACTAAGCAAAAACCCCAAACACATAGGCATTAAGTTCTATCGGCATCATCATTATCGGTATCATGAGGTATTCCTTGCTGGTCCATAGCATCTAGCATATCAAATGCTTCTTTCAATCATGGCTCTAGAGTCTAAACATACAGTGCTTACTTCCACATCCAGACTATCAATACTCTAATTGAAACAAGAGTAAAGAGGTGCTCTACAGCCTAGTATGGAGGAGATGTCACATAACATAACATTATGTTACTTTATAAAAATAAAAAGTAATTAAAAAATTAATGTCGGCTCATAAAATAAAAAATTAAAACCAAATAAAAAGTAATTAAAAAATCCATGTGAATTCATAAAAAAATTAAAACAAACACAAAGTAATTAAGAAAATTCATTTCTACTCATAAAATAAAAAAACTAAAACTGCTAAAATATTTAAAATAAATAGATTTACACATCAAAAAATTAGATCATTTTCGGCATTTGATAGATCCAAGTTTATATAAATCTATACTGATTATTACTTCAATTAAATGAACCCTTTTATTCTCCTTTACCTCTTCCATTAAAATCAATATGTAAATATATAGAATACTTTACATGGAAGAATTATGAACCCAATACAATCATCAGTTGCAAATGAGTCCTTGTTTTTAAATTTGTAAGGAGAGTGATTCACTTTATGATAACATTGGAGGTAATACAAGTGTCATTATATACTAGGCTTATTCTTGAATTTTTTTTAGGTAAATATGAAGGCTTAGTTGCAAAGCGTCCCTCTTTCTGTGGATTGTGATTTGATCAATGTCGTTGACAAGTGGCAACCCATAACCTCTAGATGTAGATACACCGTTGCAAGATAAATTATTAGTAATGCCAATTACATTTTGATCAAATCAGATTGGAGGTGCTTTGAATAAATTGACTTGGAAGGTGTTCAATCTTAACTGCTTAAAAATTAGGAGAAATTAAAAATAAATTTATATTACATTATCTAATGCAGTTCAAATCCATTTTCACCTCGAATTAATAAATTATTAATTATCGTTGAATCTTAATTGAAATAAATTTATATTAAGTTATTTATAACTAAAATAAACTTATATTAATTTATTTATTTATTTATTTTATATTTGTATTCTAATTTTATATTAAAAATAAAATATTATTTTATATTATCTTAATTTGCTCATGTTGTATGCAAATGTTGCATCACTTACACTCCACTCTCACTCAAATTATGAAAAGCATCTTACTTCTCTTAGTCTACTAATTTATTAATTAATTAATATGTGGATTATATCAATTTTTTCAATCCGGAGCATAATTATGTAAGGAGTATACTTTTCCCTCTTTTGTCCAAAGCCACTGACTTTAGATTATATCAAATTTTTATTGATCCATCTTAAAGTAAGGAGTATGCTTTTCCCTCTTTAGTCCAAAGACACTGACTCCACATTATTTCACTTTTGGTTATAAAATTCTTCTAAAGTTTAGAAAAGGAAAAAATAGAGTAAAGTAAATAATATTTTCCAAAGCCACTGACTTTAGATTATAACAAATTTTTATTGGTCCATCTTAAAGTAAGGAGTATGCTTTTCCCTCTTTAGTCCAAAGACACTGACTCCACATTATTTCACTTTTGGTTATAAAATTCTTCTAAAGTTTAGAAAAGGAAAAAATAGAGTAAAGTAAATAATATTTTCCATAATTTAAAATTTAATTGATACTTTTTTCTGATTCACTTAAAAGGTTGTGGATGATACGTGACATTTCTATCTAATGGAAAACTGTAATATTATATTTATTAGAGGAAATTGATATTACACTTTGCATGCATGCTTATAGCATTAAAAAAGAGCCTATGGACTGCTCATAAAGTAAAAACAAACCTATAAGAGTGCCCTTAATCACTACATAAATATATGTCTAAAATTAGAATATAAAATGTCCATCTTCCATATCTGAGAGAATCTGCTTCTATTCTAGATAAAGAAACTTCCATTTTCCATTAAATAGAGAATTATCAAAACCAAAATGCCTTCTAGTAATCACCAAAAAACTTTTGGGGGGTTCAGAGTGAGTCCCATTCCTCACTTCCAACAGCGTTAGGATGCCAAAGGGCAAGTCGACTCCATCTTTTAAAACCTTATCAGCCAATGTATTATATTCTCCGAAAACATGCTTGAAAGAGACTGTAGCAATCTCCCTTTCCACAAAAGAGCCACTTCCATATGAGCATGTTGACCCAGATATTGAAACAGCACAAAACCAGACATCCAATCAACTATGAGTTTGGAATCACCCATGACCCATAAAAAACTATCTTCACCATTCTCTACTTCCATCTTGAGTAAAGAAGGGCATATAGTTCTACACTGTTGTTAGTTCCTTCCCCTAACCCAATTGAGAAAAGAAGAGATGGGAAGAAGACAAGCACAGGGGACCACCAACCCTGCTGTGTGGGAGCACTCCCCACCCCCTCGCTCCCGCTCCCAAAATGCTCCCAGTATTGGGAGCGCACTCCCGAGGCACTCCCTACCTCTCCTATACTAAAGCTCCTATACTAGGTTGATCATTTGATGACAATGTTATGGTACCTCCCTTCTTTGCCAAGCTCCTACAAAAGTTGTTATGGTTGATAATTTGATGACAATGTTATAAGTTATAACTACTAGATGATTGATGTTATATGGTTTAATCCATGTTTTCTATAGCGAATTCAACATCCTACATGTTTTTTAGATATAAATCCATCAAAATATTTTAAAATATATACTATTACTATATAAAAAATGCTCCCGAAACGTTCTCGAAACAGGAGCTTTTGAAAATTTCACTTCCCGCTCCCTGCTCCCCACTCCCAAGTCCCAACAGCATAGACCATCAGTGCCACAATTTCCAGGGTTACCCTTGGAAGGTCCATCAAAGAAACCCCAGGCCCTGGACTCATCAAAATCCAATGAGCTTATCTGTCTCACGGGTTTGTTCTTAGGAGGTCATAGCAGCATTATTTATCAGAGTAGGTATATGAATAAATAACATGTTTTTAAGAGTTGCCACATTACCAATGTCTCTTGAATGCATTGGCATGTGCGTCTGACAGGGTTGTCACCATCAGCATGAGCAACACTATTTGCCTTTCATCCCACTAGTGCAAGCTATTATGTCCTCAAGGTGGCGAGAAGCGGGGTCGATGAGACTGCAGCTTCTACTAGGAAGAGATTCTCATGTTGGGTTAGTTTTTAACAAATATAGCTAGGTTGGAAAAAGATGCTTTGTCTACATGGTATGTGTAATTTTTCTCTTTCTTGTTTTCCTTTGCTCCCCTCTCCAGAGGTGTCTCATCCAAACCCATTTTTATTCGTCCTTGCCTTTTTTATTCATTGTATATAGCTTAACTTTCTACATTGCTTCAGTAGAAGCTCACAAACATAATCTAACCCTTTAAGTACCTCATTCATCCTCCTTGACTGCTATATCTACCTCTGCCTAAACGTGCTTCTTACACCTCTAACCTAAAACTTTATTTCCAAACTCAATAAGCTTTCTAACTTCACTCATTTCTCACATGCCTCTAGACCTCTAGATTATCTACTATAATTATATATGTTGTGGAATAACTCCATTGATTGATTTTTATTGTTGGCAAATAACTTATTTATATAGTAAGTGAGGTGACCTTTGGCCTTTCATATGCCAAGGTACGTGACTCCTCACATTCATAATTGAAAGCTAAAAACATTTACAATATTCACAAAGAAAACCCTAACCTTATGGATTAGGTTTTCAACACTCCCCCCCTTAATTCGAAGTGGTGTTTGTGAGTCCAAGCATCCTTCTTAACTTTTCAAGCTTTTCTCTTCCAAGTGTTTTGGTGAAGATGTCTGCAATTTGCTCATTCGTGGAACAATGTCTTAAATGAATTGTCTTGGCCTCTACATGATATAGAATCAAATGGTACTTTGTGTTGATGTGCTTAGTTCGATCATGGAATCTGAGATTCTTGGCCAACTTGATTGTAGAAGTGTTGTTAATCAGTAGAGGAGTAGAATTCACCTGTTCCTCCTGTAAATCTTCAAGTGTTTTCTTGAGACACGCAATCTCCTTTCTTGCTTCTACAATATCCACATATTCTACATTTGTTGTGGAATCTGCTAGGAGTGACAGTTTGCATGATCTCCAGTAGATAGTTATTGATTCAAGACTCATGAAGTATCCAAAAGTAGACACTCCAATCTCTTTGTCGCCATCAAAGCCTGAATCGGAATACTCAATCAGTTTAAAGTCATCCACCTTAGAATACTGGAGTCCAAAATCTTGAGTCCCCTTCAAGTATTTTATAACTCTTTTGGCAACAAACCAATTTCCTTCACAAGTTTTTTGCATGAACCTAGAAGGGATACCAACAACGAATGAGATATTTGGTCTAGCATTGGTAAGGTAGATAAGACTCCCTACAAATTGTATGCACTTAGTGTTGAAATATTGTAACTTCGAAGAATATTCTATTGTAATTTATTCATAGATGTTTTATTCCTCCGTCGGGATGTTTGGTCATCATAGAGTCATGAGGTAAATCCTCCCATGTAAGTCGGGGCAATAGATCCCCTAGAGTCAAATGTAATGGGGTTTTTAAGTCCCCTAAAGGAGTCGCCCAGTCAGCATTAGTTGAGTGGTAAAGTTAGTTGAGGCCAACATGTCAAGTTGTAAAATTAAAGCAGAAGTGAATGTATAAATAGAGAGCTAGGCTCTCTCATTTATTCATTCATTCACACACACACTCACTTGTGTAATTCACAATGGAGAGAGAGAGGGAGAGATCTGCAAGGAGAAGGAGCACTTGTTTGGGGTTTTGTCTTTGTACTTTTGATCATCTATATTGAGGAAGTTTTGTTGGGTTTTCTTCCCCTAGAGGGTTTCCTAGGATAAATTTGTGTCTCTTGTGGTTATGTTGTGCTTGTTATTCTTTCAGTGATCATGCATATGCTATTGTTGTGAAATTGAATTGAACACTGATGTTATCTATCTTAGCATATTGAATCTTAACATGGTATCAAAGCTAGCCTGAAAGAAGGCAATGTATGGCATTTACGACACTCGTTTCACTTGCGACAATTTGAAAGCTAGGGCTTTGTATAGCAAAAACTAGTCATCTTGGAATTTTCGCTATAAATCACTTTTGGCGAAGGTTTAGGATCTGAAACTTGGACAGGCCGAAGATGAAATGTTCATGTACCTTGTGTCCGAGTTTCAACCTCATATTTGTTGTACTTTGTGAGATGTGATCCGTCCAAGGTAGGGTTTCTGCCTCTTCCAGAATGCAGCCCTAAACAGGTGACCTAGGGAAAAAGGTCATATCTCGGGCTAGGAAGCTCCAAATGGAATTCCGTAAAAAGTTACAGTTAGGGCACAGACTGCAGTTTCACAGGTCCGAGTATCAGAGGCCGAAGTTGAAACAATGACACGTGGCACGTTGTACAAGTTCGCTATGTTGTTTCATCCCATAAAAAGGTGACCTAGGGAAAAAGGTCATATCTCGGGCTAGGAAGCTCCAAATGGAATTCTGTAAAAAGTGACAGTTAGGACACGGACTGAAGTTTCACAGGTCCGAGCATCAGAGGCCGAAGTTGAAACACTGACACGTGGCACGCCGTAAAAGTTCGTTATGTTGTTTCATCCCATAAATAGGTCATGTTGGGAAACTTAGCATATCTCTGTCATGGAGAATCCAATGAAGCTCAAATCTGTGGTGTTGCAAAGATGACAGTTCAGGCTACCCCAGGCCGAAGTTTCAGACCCTGAGGATCCAAAATTTCAGAGCTACACCAGAAACAATAAGGCACATCTGAAATAGCTCAACGAAGGAAATCAAAGAAAAGGAGGAAGAAGCTCTCACTTAGGGTTTCAATTTTTTAGGTATGGAAGGACCTGATACAATGTTGGAGACACCTGATGCAACATTAGAAACTTTGAAAATGGATTTGAAATCCCTTCATCATATATATTAATCTCAAATGTTGCGGGAGGAAGGAGATTGAAAATTAGGGTTTTTTGGGTTCTACAAGTAAGAAGAAACCCTAGCAAAGTTGGGAGACTCATAGCGCAGCAATGAAGGAGGTTTAAATGGCATTGGTATTCGATCATCCTAGCACCATGAATCTATATAAGATGTTTACAAGTGATATACCTTGGACGATTAGGGTTTTACCCTTATAGAGAAGACTACAAGCAATCTCGACAGATATGAATTGAGGAGATGCAGGGATGTTTTGAAATATGTTTTATTTATCTAATGATTAAGTTCATGATATGTTTGTATTCATATTATTGAGGTTAGTACAATCATGATTAATTTTATATTTGTCTGATCACCTTAGTAAAAGTATGAATGCATGTGAATGATAGAAGACATTCATTGATTAAGGGTTATGACACTTATGATTGTACTAATGCACTTGTGGTGTTGTATGAGGATGATGTTGTCTGCTAACATGAAAGGTACATGAAGAAAGACAAATCAAGTTCTAGATCAAGAATATATGACCATGATGACATGAAGACAAAGACTCATCCATAGTCTTAGATCACATAGAAGCTCTACTTACGAGGTATGTATGATTTGGTTCTACTACGCTTAACTTATGAGATATGCAGGTTACTAGCACAAGGTCTCTAAATCATTGAAGAGAACAAAGAAGATATTGTTTGGGTATGTTAGACATAACTAGCAAGCATGCTAATCCAGGTATGTTATCCTATATCGAGTTAGAATCCTACTTTGTGTTAGGATCTTAGATAAGTATACTTTCATATGGTTGATAATGATTATTCCTGAAAATAGAGTTTAGCTAATCAAGGCTTTATGCATATTGTGTTTCTTAGTTTGATTAATGATTATGACCGTACGTGTTTAAGATTATTTAGGGTTATAATGTTTTTAATCTTATTGAGATTATACTAATGAATGTGTGATTATGTATGAGATCTTGAGGATGACACAATGATGAAACTAGTGCACACTTAAGCATGCATACTGGTACATGATGGATAGAAGTTCAAAGACATATAATCATGATGCTATCATAAAGGGAAAATAGAGATCAAGAGGGAGGAAACCACACAAACATAAAAGATAAGTATTTGAGTTGTTATTTGAATTACTTCTTGAATCTCTAAATAGTTAATGATATTGCTCGTAATAGTTGTATGCATATCTGTATTCCTAGAATCAGGAAATATATCATGCATAGTGTAAGCATTCATATAGCATTGGACAGTATACTACGAATATGCATATGATGGGAAAGTTGGACAAACATTCCATTGTCTCTTGTCTAGAATGAAACCTCTTTGCTAACATGCTGGGAGCTGTGCACGCTCTTGATAGTATGTTCTGGTAGAGATGGAAGGCATCTAGATAGCCACTGTATACATACAGGATATGGAAAAGTGTTGTGCCAAAGTATTGGTCAAGATAGTTCCATAACTATGTGAATCATATCAGTATGCATAATAGGTTATCATTGAAATGTCAACATGATTTGATGATTATGAAGTGTTACTAATTGAATTTCATTTGTAGGAAAGATCGTCTGTTATGATCTACAAAAGAAGGATGATGAACACTTGTTCCGAAGAACAAGTGATGACTGTTCAACAAGAAGACTTACAAATCAAACATACTTTAGAAGTACAAAGCAAGGCTCATGGCTAGACACACTTCCAGAGATAGATTACACCCATGGATGATTCCCAAGATTTGAAAGAAAATCACATGATTGAAGAAGGCTTTGTACGGGTTCAACAGGTACCCGGGATCGATAGTCATTTGATGAGCTTGATGATCACCACGGGTGATGCGGATTTCAACCTTTGCTACAAGGTTGAAGATGGTTGCTATATACAGATGACATGCTTCTCTCAGATGGATGCAAGAAGGAACTCACCATAGAGTTCGAGTGATCTTGAGGCTCATATCAGTAGACCCATCTGATAGGAAATGGCACAGATAGATATGCAAAAGATCACTCAATGCAGAGTGTGCATGATGTTCAGTCACAGAGGGAGGACAATACTCAGATGTAGAAGACTCCACTTCAGAGGGAGTAGATCTCAAAGTTAAAGAATCTTAGCATGATTCTTGTGATTAGATATGTGGCTGAGATTTTTCCTTAGCCAAGGAAAATGTGAAGTAGAGATTCGGGATGATGGACGATGGTTTCTACAGTTTACAAACAGATGATGTATTTGACGAATACCAGGCCAGATAAATGCTTTGTTGTGAACACCCTGAGTCAGTATCTAGTTGAGCCTAGACGTGTTCACCTGATAGCTGCAAAGCATGTGATGAGGTACCTAAAAGGTACGATAGACTTTGGTCTATACTATATTGGAGATCATGACTACAAATTGTATGGTTATACAAATGCAGATTGGGCTAGAAGTGTCTCAGACAAGAAGAGCACCTCCAGTGGATGTTATTGTCTGGGATCCGCCATGATCTCATGGCCTAGCAGGAAGCAGTCCAGTGTTGCTCTCAGCACAGTTGAAGCAGAGTATATAGCAGCTTGTTTTGCTAGTTGTGAGGCCATATGGCTTCGGAAGTTGATGTCAGGACTATTTGACCTGGAGTTGGATACCACAATGATTCTATGTGACAACCAGAGTTGTATAAAGATGACGGAGAACCCAGTGTTCCATGACAAGTCAAAGCACATAGAAATCCAGTATTTTTATATACGAGATATGGTATAGAAGGGAGCTATAAAGCTCAAGTATGTGAGCACTGATGAGCAAGTTGTTGATGTGTTGACTAATCCTCTGTCTCGAGTAAAGTTTGAGTACTTCCAAGACAAGATTGGTGTGGTTCGAAAGGACCATTCCTCGAAAGGGGGAGCAGTGTTGATGATGATGATGATGATGATGTTGTAGTGGGATTATATCATCCGTGGACACATGGCCTAAACGGATCCGTAGACTCTTGTCTCCGAGAATGTGATGACGATGATGTTGCAGTGGGATTGTATCATCCCTGGACTTCAGTCCAAAACGGATCCGGTGACTTCTGTCCTCGAGAATGTGGTTGGATTGTATCATCCTTGGACTTCAGTCCAGAACGAATCCGGTGACTTCTGTCCTCGAGAATGTGGTTGGATTGTATCATCCTTGGACTTCAGTCCAGAACGGATCCGGTGACTTTTGTCCTCGAGAATGTGGTTGGATTGTATCATCCTTGGACTACAGTCCAGCACTGATCCGGTGACTTCTGTCCTCGAGAATGTGGTGGGATTGTATCATCCTTGGACTTCAATCCAAAACGGATTCGGTGACTTCTGTCCTCGAGAATGTGGTTGGATTGTATCATCCTTGGACTTCAATCCAGAATGGATCTGGTGACTTCTGTCCTCGAGAATGTGGTGTATTGTATCATCCTTGGACTTCAGTCCAGAACTGATGCAGTGACTTCTGTCCTCAAGAATGTGGTGGGATTGTATCACCCTTGGACTTCAATCCAGAACGGATCCAGTGACTTCTGTCCTCGAGAATGTGGTTGGATTGTATCATCCTTGGACTTCAATCCAGAACTGATCCGATGACTTCTGTCCTCGAGAATGTGGTGGGATTGTATCATCCCTGGACTTCAGTCCAGAACTGATCCAGTGATTTTTGTCTTCGAGAATGTGGTGGGATTGTATCATCCTTGGACTTATGTCCTAAAGTGAGAGGGATTGATCATCCCGTAACTTGATCAAGATTGCATCATCCTTGGACTTATGTCCTAAAGTGAGAGGAACTGATCATCCCGTAATTGGATAAGGATTGCATCATCCTTGGACTTATGTCCTAAAGTGAAAGGGATTGATCATCTCGTAATTGGATCATGTGTGTTGCAGGTTATGTTGTTGTTGATCGAAAGATCAAGATGATGATGTTGTTGATCGAAAGATCAAGATGATGTTGCTGATCGAGAGATCAAGTGTTGTTGTAGACGATCGAGTGATCAAGTGTTGCAGAAAATGAAGATCAAAGATGAAGACTCAGTGTTGTAGAAGATGATACTCCAGTACTGAAGATGTTGAAGATATTGAAGATGTTCCAGAAACCATTTCAATTGTTGATGCTGTTGAAGAAAACTTCCAATGATTTATAGATGTATCACCTTGATGTTGTTGATGATGCTCTCTCTCCTTGCTCCTACAGTTGATGTTGTCGTTGTCAGTAGAATACCCTTCTCTTTAAAGGGGAGTGTTGAAATATTGTAACTTCGAAGAATATTCTATTGTAATTTATTCGGAGATGTTTTATTCCTCCGTCGGGATGTTTGGTCATCATACAGTCATGAGGTAAATCCTCCCATGTAAGTCGGGGCAATAGATCCCCTAGAGTCAAATGTAATGGGATTTTTAAGTCCCCTAGAGGAATCGGCCCAGTAGGCATTAGTTGAGCGGTAAAGTTAGTTGAGGCCAACATGTCAAGTTGTAAAATTAAAGTAGAAGTGAATGTATAAATAGAGAGCTAGGCTCTCTCATTTATTCATTCATTCACACACACACTCACTTGTGTAATTCGCAATGGAGAGAGAGAGAGAGAGAGAGATATCTGCAAGGAAAAGGAGCACTTTTTGGGGGTTTTGTCTTTGTACTTTTGATCATCTATATTGAGGAAGTTTTGTTGAGTTTTCTTCCCCTAGAGGGTTTCCCAAGATAAATTTGTGTCTCTTGTGTTTATGATGTGCTTGTTATTCTTTCAGTGATCCTGTATATGCTATTGTAGTGAAATTGAATTGAACACTGATGATATCTATCTTAGCATATTGAATCTTAACACTTAGTTGCATCCTTAAATTCATTCCCTTCTTTTGATGTGAGTTTCAAGTTTTGTTCCATTGCAGTGGAAAGCGGATTACATTCTATCATGCCAAACCTATTCAACAATTCTCCAATGTACTTCTAGGAGATGAATATGTACTTTGGATTATGAACTACTTCAATTCCCAAGTAGTAGTGAAAATGCCCTAAATCTGTCATCTCAAAGCCTTTCTTCAACTCTTCCTTTATGGATGCAATATAGTTTTCATTGTTCCCTATCATGAAAAGATCATCTACATACACCACAAGATATACAACAGATCTTCCAACTTTCTTTACAAGTAGCATCGCATCATCAAGATTAAAATGTTTGAAATTTAATTTTAGAAGATGCTTAGTTAACTTTTTGTACCATGTGCAAGATGTTTGTTTCAGGCCATACAGTGACTTGATGAGTTTGCATCAATGTTATCAGAACCGGTCCAGTTCTGGCAAAGCCGACCAATCTGACTGGTTTAGGCACCCAGCCGGTCCGAACCACCATTCTCAACCGGAAATGGCCAGTTCCATACCTAATCTGTCGATTCGGTACAAAACTAGCCTTTTTTCACCTAACCAACCAGTTTCATACCGAACCAGTCGATTATGTACTACATCGTACAGTTGCAGCTCTGGGCCCTAAAAATCAATTTTAAAAAAAAAGCCTACACTAATCATGCAAAAAACCTAACTTTAATAATCATCAGTAACACTAAATGGTAATATTAAATTCTTAAAGTAAAAGTGGCATTCTCTTATCTTTCATTTTCTATCCTTTTACTTAAATTTTTAACAGTACCATCAATTGTTTCAGGATGTTTGAGAATGGTTCCAACCTCTTCAAACTTCATATGCAAAAAGTAGAATTTTAGTTCCCGTTTAGAATTCAACAAACTTAACAGTATTCAGGGTTTCAAAATTGTAACGTTTCCACTAGATTCCATCATGTGTGAGGGTAGGGGATTGGAATTTAATCAAGCGCATCAACCCCTCTATGTACCTCATTGTTGGTGGTGGTGATCGTTTAACTCCTTTGTCATGACCTTAGTAAAAATGTACCCTTCACTCAAACAAAATTACTTATTAGGCATGTGAAGTTCTTGCTACCTTTTTTTAATGCTTTGATTACGAGGTTTCATCAAAATTTGTAGGGTGTCTACTATGCACAATTAGAGTCTAGACTAGTAGTACCATATGATCAGATTGTAGACACTAGACTATTGTTATTAATTAGTACTATGCTTATTTTTGGACTCTAGGGGCCATTTAGAGCCTCTTTGTTGATGTATTTGGTTCAAAGATAAATTGCACTCGATGTTATTTTGGCTATATGCACTGATACTTGCTATATACATGATAAACTTTACATATTTGTGTATAATGGTTTGGGCTCATATCGATGCATGTCTTTATACAAAATTTGAATATTTTATGAAGTTTTTGGTCAACCGGTTGTTTTCCAGTTTTTTCTGGTTCCGGTCCGGTTCAATTTTTTGGACTCTGTCGATTCGATGACTAGTCTAGTCACGATAACATTGGTTTGCATACCTTTTGTTCTGTCCCTTTCACAACAAAGCCTTCTAGTTGAGACATGAAGACATTCTCTTTCAAGTCTCCATTTAAGAAAGCAGTCTTCACATCCATCTGATGAACTACCCGCCCATTACGTGTAGCCAAAGACAATAAAGTGTGGATGGTAGCCCATTTTGCTATGGGGAGAAAGCCTCCTCATAGTCAATGCCTTCCTTCTGTGCAAAACCTTTCGCCACAAGCCTCGCCTTATGCTTTCCAAGTAAGCCATCTAATTTGTACTTGTTCTTCTAGACGCACTTGTAGCCAATTGGTTCCAAATGGAGGGTCCACCAACTTCCAGGTCCCATCCTTAATGAGAGCATCATATTCATTTTGCATGGCTTCCTTCCACTCATCACGAGTAGCAACTTCTTCAAACGAAGTTAGTTCAAGGTTAGCAGATAAATTCAATTCACAATCATACGAAACATCCATATCATTTACATCACTTGAATTTGAATTATCCGCATCTCCTCCATCTTCTTGTCTAGTCGAACTTCTCGTTCTCGTCTTTCCAACTTCATCGGGACGGACAATTTCAAGTGTCTTTGTGACCCACTTCAGAACTTTCCGTGAAGGTATAGGTTGCTCAGTTGGTGGTGCTCCATTATCTTCAAGATTCAATCTTTCAATCCTCTCAATGACATCATCCAATTGAACCTCCTATTCTGTTGAAGTGACAAGAACTTCTTCATGAGGGGGTGATGGTGTTGCAAAAGGATATTCCAAATATTTATCCAAGATAGGGATTCCCCCTAAAAGATGTGGAATCTCATTATCAACTTCATAAAATGTCTTTACATGGGTAAACTTATCCAGATGATCAAGCTGCCTCTCAATTAACTTGTCATTTTTATTCATTTCAAGAAAAATGACATCTATGGAAAGAATAACATTGTGTTTACCTCATCATAAAGACGATATGCCTTGGTGGTATATGAGTACCCCAGGAAAATGCACTTCCGACTTTGTGCATTGAGCTTGTTTCTATGTTCCATTGGTATCAAGGCGTAGCAGTGTCATGTCCCAAATTTGGTATTGGGTCACAATGGCCTAATCACATTGGCTCTATTCATTAGAGTTTGTCAAATTGATGCTAAAGGTCAAATAATTGCCAAGGAGGAAAATTACTAGTTTCCTAGGTTTGGGGTGGAAGCTTTGGGATTTGGAATAATGGGGATAATAAATGATGTTTCAACATTAGAATGGCATAAATATTTAATAAAGGATCTAAATAAATATATACAAGTGAAAATCAAAGTGGCATTTCATCATGAAGACACATGGAGGAAGTGGGACCCACATATGGCTAGATTTCCCCACTACATTTGGCATCATCCTCTACCAATTCGAATTCAAGGTGAATGGTAACATACTTGGGGGAGTCCAAAAGGTATTATTCATTGCATGACTCATCCAAGGTCGAAATATAGAGGAAGAGTAACTCCCATGGAAGAGGAAGAGGCAATTTGGAGCTAGTGAGACACTTGGGCTAGATTCCCTAACTCTATGACAACAATGATGAAGATGTTATGACACCTATGACACAAATCAGACCTGAAGGCTGACATATGACATATATGACATGTCAGGGCTAAAAATAGACTCCAAGAGGGCGCTCAAGGGTGTTAGGGCAGCTAAGATGCTTCCACATGTGATTTGGTGGAAGTGGGAGACTAGAAATTGTTGTACAAGTGGCGTTCTTTGGAATCTCTTCCCAACTTGAGTTGGCATGAGTCTCTTGGAAGGAATTCGACCCATGGAGGACATTAGAAGTTTATAAATGTCAATAACAAAGAATGAAACCAGCTTTTGATCATTTGTAGAATTTGCAATTGCATTTGTGAAGAGGGAGAGCTAGTGGATGACTAGTTTCTTGCCTTAGCCAATTTCGAGGGTGAAAGATTCCCATCCAAGTTGGTAATTGGAAAGGCCATTCAGACCTTTCATTTGGAGCTTTAATGGAGTCTTTATTTGCAGGTGTAAGCTACAGGGCAGCTCATGGTTTCTTCTATTGCAGCTCACTCCTTCAACCATTTCCGGTTTTGATGGCATATTCTTGATCCTTGAGAGAGGGCGTTTTTGGTGAGCTATTGTACTCTTTGGGGAAGCTTTTAATGCCCCATTTCTTTTGTAATATGAAGTAAATACTCTGTTCTTCATCTCCAAAAAGTTTCAGGTCGAAATTCCAAGTAGAAATGTATAAATCTCATTTTTAATGGAAGAACAATGCCATTTCCCCACTACCTTGTTGTGAACCAATGTATTGATGATGATTTCGAATGAATGGATGATTCTCTGATGAATTTGTAATTAATGGACTGCCATGGATGTATTTTACAAGTTTCATGTACTGTACTTGAGCATTTGAAGTATTTTTACTTAGTTTAATTGCACTGGGAGAAGAAATAGTGCCATTTCCCCAAGGGTCGAATTGGTGATTTTTGCAGTTGAATGGGAGAGGGTTGGAACAGATATAATAATCAATTAATGGTGCACATGAGACCTTAATAACATCCTTAATACATTCCCTACCTCTGTTCAGAAATTTGAGTGGCTTTGGAGGCATTTGGGAAGCCATTTTCAATACTTACCCCAGGGGGATTTGAACCCCAAATTACTAGTAAAATTGCATACTTGGTCCAGAATCTTAAGAGAGTTTGCAGAGGTATTTTGGTGGCCATATATCATCCCTGAACATCATATTCAAGTCTTAATATCATTCATACACCTTCCTTGAAGATTTGAAGGCATTTGGAGTCAATTCGAGACATAGAGACCAATACTAGTCAAAAGCAAATTACTAGTAAAGTTCCCTACATTGGCCAGAATTGAAAGAGTATTTGCAGAAGTATTTTAAAGGTCCAAAGGCATCCTTAAAACACATATTTATGTTCTAATCTCATTCATATACCTTCTCAGAAGATTTGGAATCATTTGGGGCAAATTTGGGACCTAGAGATCAAAACTAGTCAAAGGTCGAACTAGGGAAAAAAAGTGGAAAATTGCCATTTTAATAAAATTCATAATAAGGGACATTACAAGCAGGTTGAACCAAAGACCCTAAGATGCCTCACCAAAGGAATACGGCCATGTCACATTTCGTATGGAGTCTTAATGGAAAGATCATGAGAAGGACTTTTGTCTCGTAAGTAAACTGCACAATAAACTTCATTAGCCCAAAACACCAGCTTTACATTTTTTTAAAACATCATGGAACGAACCATATTCAAAAGTGTCATGTTCATTCTTTCTGCCACGCCGTTCTATTGAGGATCGTATGGAGCAGTTGTTTGATGCCTAATCCCATGTTGTCTAAGATAGGTTTCAAAGTCATTTGATGTGTTTTCTCCTCCATTATTAGTACAAAGGGTACCAATCTGCAATTCTGCTTCATTTCTAATCCATGCATGAAAATTTTTAAATGTTTCAAAGGATTGAGATTTATCTTTTAACAAATACACCCAACACATCCTAGTGTAATCATCAATAAAAGCCATAATATATTTATTACCATTTGCAGAAACAACGGACATGGGGACACACAATTCAGAGTGTACCAACTCTAATTTTCTACATGCTCTGAAATTTGAATCATGAAAAGGTTGCTTACTATGTTTGTCAAGAATACAAGCATCGCATTGTTTCAGCTTCTTTGGAATGGTGGGCAAACTAAAAACACCATTCTTTTTCAACAATCGAAGACTATTATAGTTCATGTGTCCATATATCTAGCATGCCATAAAAGACTAGAAGACGATGTACCTTCTTCATACTAAGAGAGGCAGTGTCACATACCCCAAAATACCTATATTAAAAATAAAATAAAAAAAGGATAAATGCATGTATTCTTTTGTACTTCTAGTATAATTAAATCAAACTACTTTACTTGATTTACATACTAGACTCTAAGCCAAAGTTGGAAGCATGTCAAGGTAATGTTCTTGAATAACATCCAGGGTCTAGGACTCAGTCCATTGTTACTTTTGTAGGGTAGGGTATAGGCTCTTACTTCTTTTATGAGCATCCATACATATGTATTTAACCTAGCAGGATGAGGGTTTAAACCCTACAAAACCTTGCATTAACTTAAATTAGATTACTAACATGTATTAAACATTCTAACTGTAACTTCCGCAATTTCCAAATCATAATTTCTTAGTTAATACTTAGGAAATGTGGATTGCGGATCCCCAAAATTTTAACTGTTAAAAGGTAAGGTTTCTGCATTCTCGACTTTCGCACTGCGGATTGCGGGTTGCGGAACCCTTAGTTATAATGTTGAGTTTTTAACCCCTTCTGCAATCCTGACTTCCGCATTGCAGATGCGGGTTACGGAACTCCAAAATCCGACTGTTTAAAATTAACAATTCTGCATTCCCGACTTCCGCATTGCGGATGCGGGTTGCGGAACCCCAAATTCCGACTGTTTATTTTAACGATTCCGCATTCCCGACTTCCGCATTGCAGATGCGGGTTGCGGAACCCCAAAATTTCGACTGTTTATTTTAACAATTCCGCATTCCCGACTTCTGCATTGCAGATGCAAGTTGTGGAACCCCAAAATTTCAAGGGTTAAAAACAACGATTCCGCATCCCGATTGCGGATTCGGTGAGTTCGATGGCTTGCGGAAACGCTTAACAGGTAAGCCAGAACTTAGAAGAAAATGTTTGAACTTGTAATTAATTACCAATTAATAATCAAGATCTAGAGTTTGCATGTGTAAAATTATCTTTCAAATCCGTTATGAATTACTCTAACTATATTTATAAACAGAAATGTAACAAACGCCCATTCTATAACAGAAATAAACCCTGTACATACTCTGCTTATAACAGTAAGGGCATAAACAATCATTTATACATTATTTGATGCATAAATATAACTTTTGCATATAAACTGAATGAAGGATGTTACAGTAAAACGGCAATGTACAGTGATTTCAGAATAGAAAGAATAATAGGTTGAAACCTGAACCAAAACTATAATTCATACTAAGATAGTTATGTGCCTGCTAGAACTATACATTTACTGAAATAAACCTAAACCAGTGTTTGAATATCTTGCATGCAAGTCTAGAAATATAATTATGAATAAGAATACTTACAGTAGAACAGAAATGTACAGTAAAACATTATATGATAACATGCATAAGCAAGATAAAACAGTAACGTACAATAAAACATTATATGATAACATGCATAAGCAAGATAAAACAGTAATGTACAATAAAACATTATATGATAACATGCATAAGCAAGATAATCTTTTCTGAATAACAAATTAAATATCATTTATAGTAAATGGACATTTCAGAAATAGAATAAATGGAACCTGAACTAAGCAATGCAATCCTTCTGCTTAACAAATTAGATATCATTTACAGTAAATAGACAGTTCAGAAATAAATAAATAGAACCTAATCTAAGCATTGCAATCATTAGATATCATTTATAGTAAATAGACAGTTCAGAAATAAATAAATAGAACCTGATCTAAGCAATGCAATCATTAGATATCATTTACAATAAATAGACAGTTCAAAAATAAATAAATAGAACCTGATCTAAGCAATGCAATCATTAGATATCATTTACAGTAAATAGACAGTTCAAAAATAAATAAATAGAAACTGAACTGAGCAGAGGCAAATCAAAACTGAAGGTCGTCATTCCTCCCAACCAACTTCCAGAACATCCAAACTATTTGGTCTGAAACCCCCGAGCCTGTTTGATGAACCACAAGGACAAAGACTAGTCACAGAGTTCCTCTTACATAAGCTAGGTCACAATCTCACTTCATCAAAAGCCTCTTGCTCATTGGATGAACTCAATACTCAGCCTTCATCATAAGCCTCCTGCTCAGTGGATGAAATTGATGCTTTATAGCATTTGTCTAGAACTTAGGTCATTCATGAGCCACCTACTCGTAACTGCTCCAGCAAGAGTCACGACCTGATATTTAGGGAGGATGCCTCCTACATCATGTGCGCCTTTACTAGGTTGTCTTGCCATAATGGGTTTCCTCTTGACATTTGTCATTTCTCCTTGTGGACCAGCAAACACTCTTCAACAACGTTTTCAGTTTTGATTCCCTTAGTTATTTAATAATTTAAAAATAATAATTCTTTTACAAATGTCTTGACCTCACTTGGTCAATAATGTCAAATCAAATAATAACATAAGGTCTTATAAAATAATAATCATTTGGGTTCCTTGGTGTATTACAGGCAGGCAAAATTCTGAGCTCTTGCAAATGTTCCTTCCAGCTTCAGTGGTTTCTCATCTTCATATCCGGTCATGATAACCTGGTTGTCAGAGAATCTCCTTATCTCAATTATCCCATCGAACATGTGGATGGAATGGCTTTACTGTCGAATGTGCACCAAGGACAACAAGTTTCTCTGCAACTCTGGAAGATTGAGAATATTATGCAACAAAATATCAAGGAATCCAGGCAGTTTGAGCCTGATGGAGCCAAATCCCTTGGGCTTGAGGCTGGAACACACTACCCCATCTACATTGTCATTCAATTGTTCAAAAAAATCTTTTCTAAAGGTCCTGTGGGAGGTTGCACCAGTGTTGAGGAACCAAGTATCTCTCCAAGATGCAAATGAATTATTGAATGAAACTCCCTTTATACCAGTATTAGAGTGTGCAACAATAAAATGAGTGGATTCAAGAGGTCACATCAGGAGCTTTGTCTTTTGCTTATTTCTTCTGGTCATGCTTCTCTTTGATTTTCTCCTGAGGAATTTTGCACGTCTATGCCTCGTGTCCATCTCTACCACAATGAACACAAATAAGATCAAGTCTCTTTTTGTGGTAATATCTGCCCCCCTGCATTTAAAAGTCTTTCTTATACGTCCTCTTTTACTGCCTTCTCTATAAGAATGCCCCTTCAATGGAAAAAACTTTGCAATGAAAAATATAATTTCTACAAGCAATGCAAATGACACAAGGTGCAGGTCTAAGTCTCTGCAACCTATTTCAGTCCAATACAATAATGATAAAAAATCTGATTTTCTTACTGCAATGAACTATTCGGCTATACACAGGTCTACAGTTTCTACACAATAGTTTTAAAGAATACAATAATTATGAGCAATGCCCTAGCACGCAGCTTCAAATGCAAATTCAAGGCAAAGATATTCTAGCATATCCACAAAGCACAGCCACGCCAATGTATGAAGGTTGGCCCTCAAAAAATGGCATCCATACAATATATGTGTAATTCAGTATATACATGAATGAATTGTACACAGGTTTCGATGCAGCACAAGCAGCATATTAAATAAGAGACTCGAACACATTTGGATTCACGAAAACAATCACATGAGACCCATACGACTATGCCAACAGCAAGCACAAACCAACCAAGTATGTCATACTTCAAGTCACTATTCTTCTTCTTTGAGCCCTTCAAATTAGATCCTGCCAATGAGCCACCAGACTAAGGATCGTGAAGGGGAGAGTCTTCACCAGGTCACGGCTGCGTGAGGTCAACTTCATGAGGAAACTGTGTGAGGAGGGTGCTTTGTGAGGAGAGGGTGGATGTGAGGAGACTGCGTGTGAGGTCGACTTCGTGAAGATGTTGGCTCCTCTCATGAAAGAGCCCACTGCCCAACCATATGACAATGAGGATTCTATGAAGAAATACAGCTCATAGGGTGGTCTTAGGGATTGGCTAAGAAATGAAGCATTTTGAATATTGTATGGCTTATGTATAACAATGTCAACTGCTGAATACACTATGCAAAGATGAAGATGAATAACATGAGGTTGATAGCATGTAGGCAGAATGAGGTGGGAGAATGAGGTCGATGGCACACAGGTTGATAACTTGGGAAAAATGAGATAAGGTGCATAGGTCGATAACTCAGGGGGAGTTGCAGCAAAACCAGCATGCAGATTACGGGTAGCAATAGGTGATGGAGATGTAATACACAAAGGTAATACACACTGTACAGACACAAGAGTGAGGTCGTAGATGTAAATGAACTGGAACGCACCAGAATGGAGAGGTAATATGCAGAAGGGTAATGGAGATACCCACCACAATGCACCAAAGAACAAGTTCATCAAGCACACAGAGGTATGCAGAGAATATAATGCATGGATTAGGGTTTTGCAGAGCACACAGGCAGAGGAAAAAAACGCAAAGGAATCTAGGCAGTGTTTAGGTCTGAGACAGTGCTAGCCTGAGGACAGAACTGGCAGACAAGGAGTTATGACAAAACCTAGGAGCTCTAATACCACTGTTGTGGAATAAGTTAATAACTACATTGATTGATTATTATTGCTGGCGTATAGCATATTTATACAGCAGGTGAGGTGACCTTTGGCCTTTCATATGCCAAGGTACGTGACTCCTCACATTCATAACTGAAAGCTAAAATATTTACAATATTCACAAAGAAAATCCTAACCCTGTGGATTAGGTTTTCAACAATATACACCACTTGCTTGAGATGAGAGTTCGAGTTATCATTATTGTAATTGTGATTTGGAGTATATTCTGTGATAGAATCCATGCTGTCTATGCATTTTGAACCCTCAAACTGAGGTTCTAAATCAGGATATACACCAGTTTACCAAAACTTGGAGACTAAGTCAGCCAAGTTCCTCATCAAGCTCTTTGGTCTGAAACATGTATTAAAAGATATAGTCAATCAAGCCAGCTCACTTCACTTCATCAAGCTCACGTCACTTCATATCAAGCCAGCTTACTAAATCTCCAATTTAACCAAATCCACCTACAAAATCATCTAACCTTTTAAAGAAGTAATTCATCCAGATTCATCCTTTCTCTATAACTTGAACCTTTAACTAGCTTCATATAGACTTGAAACTCTGAGTCTGAAACTCCTATGTTTGTTTCTTCATCAACACCTTGCAAGTTGCAACCCCATTGTCATATTGCTTCCTTAGCTCACACCTGGCTTCTTGCAGTGAATTTATAAATTGCTCATGTAGCATGCTATTGTACTGTGTTAGCAAAAAGCAGAATTGGATGATGTGATAGTTTTTCCATGTTTTATTATTTCCATTACATCATGATCACTTCAAGTAGCTCTGTAATAGTAGACAAGAATTTCTGTTTACATGTGGCATGGGAAACGTCATGCAGAAAAAGTCTGCATTGTTGCCTGCAATTAAAAAGTATTCCTCATCCCAAGAGTGAGTTATGGGCCATCATAGGCAAGTTTTTGAAGGCAACCATGTAGAGACTGCATTTCAGTACCAAAGAATTAGGAACATTGTAAATACTAAATATCACGTTCAGTCAGGAACCACTTCAAGCATTGTATAAGCCCTTTACTTAAGCTTCAATGAAATGAAAAGTTGCCTTTTGGTGAGTCCTAGATATTAAACTATGCAACAGTTGAAAACAAAAATATTCACTTGGGTTACTAATTACATTAATTTGATTACCTTAAGGCTTATCTGTTTATGTCCCAGTACTATGGTACTACCTGATGGAATAAGTTTCCAATTTCTATTAAAATATTTAAATTTTTGAACTAGAGAAATGCACTAGAGTTTCACGTCACTTCATCACTGCACATTATAGTCAGGAAGATTTTAGAGAACACAACCATGAAATTTTATTCTTTGTGCTATGATACTAGAATATCCTTTTCATGCTATAATGTTCCATTTGTTATGGAAGAATACAATAAAAATTTAAACTGTCTTTTTCCACACTTCTCTGCTCACATGCTCTGAAAACCCATGGTTGTTAGGAATTATTAGCAAGCAAAGCTATAATTATGTACTAATCTTTCTAGACTGAATCAGTTTCACATACCCTCCAACATCATATGGCACTCCTTTCAATAGTCACAGTTAATGCTTTTCTGGCATCAATGTCAAATAGGAGTTAGGAACTTAGGACTCAGAAATACATCTCTCATTTATCCCTCACTAAATGACCCCCTGTAAGAAAACATGATAACAGTACTTTTAAGCATTAACATGCATCCCTTTGTTTTGTGGGAACAGCTGTCTTATATTGTAGAATTACAAAAAATGCATTATGATACGAAGCATTACTTCGTCCTCCAACCCGTGCTGGACGAGCAAAAATGTATCATGCAATATCATGCACTTTCGTTGTGCTACTTTCATGTTGCCACACCCTTTTTCAATGAAATGGCATATTTCCACATTTAACAACCATAACTGTGCTCCTGGAATGCTTCTCTTGGCAAATCTTTAATCAACCCTCCATTAGTCTTGTTGCAACAGTCAAATGAACAAGATAGGTCTGAAGTGCTTGGCAAGGAGTGAAGACTATTCTTAGGGACTGGTTCCTTGGTTCTAGCTAGGAAGAAGGCTACTAAATAGTTTGAAATTGATATATATATATATATATATATATATGTCAGGTAATAGTGAAAAGGCAGAAGACACAGATGTTGCAAAGGACCTTGAAGCTACTTTAATATTCATGCCATCTTACCCGCTGACCCAATTGGTTTTATTATTCATCTATATACCAAGAAGGTTATGTCAAAGGTAGTTATGTAAGAACCCTTGGCCAGCCAAAACTAAACCAGCTCTATAAAATGGCCCTAGGCTGATTGCATTACCCTAGATCCCCAGAGCCTGCCAAACACAATCAAGAAAAGTAACACCAATGCCTGCCTACCACCCCAACGCACAAGCTTTCATCAATTGGATCACCAATAATCATTGCAAGAACACAGTCCATCCTTAAAATGATGGAAGCGGTTGGGATCCCTCACAATGATTTCCCGGCCTACAATCTTGGAAATGAACTTGGTTGCATTGTGGCAGTCACCGCATACACGGAGATTCTTTGTGATTCGAATTAGTGTCCCTGGGGACGTGTTGATAAGTCCAAATGCAAGAGCCAGCTTTTCACTGTGGCTGTTAAGGATGTCTTCCTTCTTCTCTTCATCAACATCACGCAACACAAAGTAGGTATTAGGAACATACCCTACTGCCTCAATCTCCTTAGTCAAGCTCTCTATCTTCTCATAAATATGTTCTGATTGTGGATGCAATTTATCTCCTACAAGAAATGTGTGCACTTTATTCTTAACTTCAATCCAGCTGCATCCTGCTGGTTTTTTCAAACCCTTCTCTTTCATTACTGCTCTCACCTTTGCTACTTCTTCCCACTTGCCAGCTGCAGCATAAATATTTGATAGCAACACATAATTTCCAGGATTATTAGGCTCTAGTTCAAATAGGCGGCTTGCTACACATTCAGCTAAGTTTACATTACCATGAACTCTACAGCCACTAAGCAAAGCCCCGTAAACAGAAGCGTTAGGTTCTATTGGCATTGTCGCTATAAGATTGTGTGCCTCATCAAGGAACCCTGCACGCCCAAGTAGGTCAACCATACATGCATAGTGCTCTACCGTTGGCCTAACTCCATAATGCTTACCCATACTATCAAAATATTTGCGTGCTTCATTCACCAAGCCTGAATGATTGCACGCATACAGCACAGCAAGAAATGTGATCCGGTCAGGTTTCTTACCTGACAAAAGCATTTGATGATACAGACCGACAGCTCTCTTCCCTTGCCCGTGCATCGCATATCCTTTAATCATTGCATTCCACACAACCAAATCGTCTTTAGGGATTCTGTCAAACACTTGGCGTGCGTCCTCAATACTGCCACATTTGGAATGCACGTCAATTAGAGCACACCCCACAAAGCCATTCCCTACAATTCCACTCCTAATTATGTATCGATGGATCTCCTTACCTTGTCGGAGAGATCCTAAATAGGCGCACGCCGATAGCCCACAAGTGATAGAAACAGCATCAGGCTTCATTCCTGCCAAAAACATTTCGCGAAACAGCTTCAATGCCTCATCACAATACCCACTCTGCCCATAACCTGCAATCATGCTATTCCACGAAACAATGTCTCTCTGAGGCATTTTATCAAATAAAGCTCGTGCAGTCTCAAGACTCCCACATTTTGCATACATATCTATAAGCGCATTCCTTATAAAAACATCAGACTCCAGCCCTCTTCGCACTATATCACCATGTATCTCCTTGCCCTGATGCAGAGCTTCTAGGCCTGCACACGCTTTCAGTACACGAGGAAATGTAAACTTGTCCGGCTGCGCACCACTCCCTTGCATCTGCAAATACAATCTCAAGGCATCCTCACACAACCCATGTCTGGCATATCCTGCAATCACTGAATTCCATGAAAACACATTGCGTTGAGGCATTTTGTCAAACACTTCGCGTGCATCCTCAAGTTTTCCACATTGGGAATACATGTTCACAAGCTTTGACCACAAAAATATAGTTGGCTTAATTCCACTGTTTAGCATGTGGGCATGTATTCGCCTTCCCTCGTGCAGAGCTTTCAATTTTGCGCATGAATCCAGTAGCGAAGCATAATTATCTGCATCTAGTGATATCCCCTGCTGGTCCATAGCGTCTACCATATCCAGCGCTTCTTTCAAACGCGGCTCTGAACACATAGCGCCCACTTCCCTACCCATACCACCAGTGTTCCTCTGATTACTTCGATGAAGTGAACCCTTCTGCATCCCCCTCTGTCCTCCATTAATATCGATATGTGCAGAGATGTGGGGAATTTTACATGGAAGAACTATGTACCCAAAATAATCATCAGTTGCTACTGAGTCCTGGTTTTTGCATCTGTAAGGAGGATTGTGATTCACTAACAACGGAGTCAATATCAGTGCCATTATATACTCGACTTACTATTGGATTTTTTTTTGTCAAACCATGAAACATTAGTTGCAGAACGTACCTCATTTTATGGATTGTGATTTCTCATTTTATACTTGTGTTAGTAACACATTCCTTTTTAGTAATTATAATTTGAATGGATTTAAAGGTTAAAAATATGCATCAATATATCATTTGAGTAATTTACAGGTTAAAAACATGTGTTTACATATATATATACTTTTTATAAACTTTAACTTTTGTAATCTAATAGATGATGAAAAGCTGATGATAAATTGAACAAAAAATCTACACTACATAGCAAACTAATTGTTGCTTATGTTTTTAAACACAATGCCTCCAACATGTAACAAATATCACATCATGACTTGATATTTCACTTGTTTATTTCAATTAGATGGCACATAGAGAACATACCAATACTTATTATTGAGAATGTCTTTATACAATTGTATGTAATTGTGAGTGGAGGTTAGAGTTGTATCTTCAATTTGAGATTTACAAAGCTTATATGAGATATTTCTCTAAGAAAAATTATCGTTATTGTATTTATTAGTTCTAAATATTGTACACAATGATTTAGAGAAGATCATTAAGGGAAACCTTAGTTGCAATAATTAAAAGCCAACGCAATGTCACTTGAATTGGACTTCTCTTGCTTTAGGCTAGTGCATGCTAGCCATAGAGGGTATCCCTTAAAAAGACTTTGAAATAGGAGATTGTTTAAACTAAAAAATAAAAGTGGCAATGCCTTAGCCTCTTGAGTGAATGCAGGAAGAAGAGAGAAGATTTATAGATAGTTTAGTTAGATCATATTATTGTGAATTAAGAAGATTGCCAAAATGAAAAATTAACGGCTAGAAACCATCACATTGAACAACACTTCACATGAAAAAGTATTTTAATAATGAAAAGATATATATTTGCATTGTAAACTCTTAAGGCTCGTACAAAACTACTACTTATGTTGTTACAAAATTCATCAAAGTGACAAAGATGAAAGATATGAAAAGAGATGGGAAAGAGTCCAGTAAAAAAGATCAAAAAAGTATTACTTTCCTTTTGATATCTTATAGAAATGAGAATGGGAGAATACAATGAATGCCTTGAGAATCTCATCCACCTTGGGCACATTTCTCCCCTATCATGCCTTGTGAATGTAGTTGGCAAGCTCCTAACGAGGGGAAAAGAAAGATAGAAAGAGATGGGAAAGAGCAAAATCAAAATATAAAAAAAATAATATCACTTTCCTTTTTATATCTTATAGAAATGAGAATGGCAGAGTACAATTAATGCCTTGAGAATCTCATCCACCTTGGGTACATTTCTCTTGTGTCATGCCTAATGAATGTAGGTTGCAATCCCCAAATGAGGGAACCTTTATGGATGCTAAAATAGGATACAAAAACCTCATGAGTCGAGCACCCAACCTACCAAAGTAACTCCTCATTAATGTGCCTAAATTTGGAAGGTAATTCCCTCGTTGATTGTTGTCAAAGATGCTATCAAGAATATGTCATAAACCTACCAAATATGTTGCTAAATTAAAACCAGCGATAATATTTGCTCTTCTAAGGCACCTCCTTAGAGAAGTTAATACTCGCATATCCTTTGGTTTCATCTCAAGTAGTTAAAGGTTTGTTTTCACTATCCAAAGATGAAGACCAACCATTACATCCTTGTAATGAGTATGTATATAAATCATGTAACAAGAAGCCACAATCAAAAGAAAAATTCATTTTTTATGCTCAACTTATATTGAGATATGTCATAGATATAATCCTCACAATTGGAAATTTCAATTCATTTTGAATACCAAAATTGTGTTACTTTTAATTAGAAAGTTTGCTTAACTCTATTCAAAATCCCTCATCTTTCTATGATAGAAAGAAATCTCACTTTTGGAAGAGAACTTGGTATTCAATTCATACTCTAGTATAAAGCTCAAGTGTTTTCAGGATTGAAGAGTCTCTCATTATATTCTAATATGTTGGATGTTTTTAATGCACTTTAATGAAATTGCTTTTTTGATATTGGAGTTTATTATCTAGTTGGGAACTTCTCCATTTTATTTCTCAATGCCATGTCCTTTATGTAAGTTGTGAATGTTATGCTTAGCTGGCTAGTAGAGTTTTAAACACTATATCTATCCATGTCCATTCAGATGTTATATTTCTCTCATAAGATAGGCTTGTAGATATTTAGCTTCTATGGTTTGCAAGATATGCCATGGGCACATAGTAGCAAAGAAAACCAATAAAGCAATTTTTATTTGCGACTTAATTGATTTATTGCTTGTGTTGAGGAAACATCTTCTTTTAGGTGAGATTGATTTGGAGGATGCAGTCACGAAGTCTTCACTCAATGAAACTATGACATATCACCTTCGTTCATGGGATATTAAAGAATATTCCTAATTTCACTAGATATTGATAAATACCTACCAAAATCCTTTTGTTGAGCCCCCCTTCCAAAACATATTTGCAATTAAAAAAACACAATTTTTACAATATTTTCTTACCAAATACCCCGTTTTATACCCCCCCCCCCCTACCCTACTCCCCACCCCGCCAATATCTACAACATATTGACCTTATTTTTCACAATTTAAAAACCCCCTCTTTATGAATGAACGTGATAATATATTGGTCAACAAGGTGAATCCCATGTGGATGCAATCAAGGTGGTGTCTTTGTTGGCCAAGATGAAATGGTTGATATTTTGAAGAAATTTGTTAGAGCATAACACATTTCATTTGGGTTTGATTTAGCTTATCTAGATGTGATTTATTCTATTTCAAAGTTTGTGTAGGTTTTCATTGTGGTGATTGACTTTTATCAATTCTATTCGACCAATAGAAAGATGGACAAGTAATAACCACCTTGCGATATAGAAATTAATGTTGTATACACTAAAATATATGCTATTAGATTTGGAAAAACTTCATATCTAACCATATATATCCCAACATATACATCATCAATTGCTCTATTGGATGGTGCTTATTGTTTGCCAAGAAACTTGTGGTTGCAATCTCATGCCTTCCGAAGGTGAATTTCTTATCCCAGTCATCATGCTTGTTATGGGTGAAGGAGGTTCTACCCAATCAGTGCCACATGCACTTAGAGGCTTGACAACTCTCCCATTCTACAATGAATGACATTGTAGTGGTGGTTGGATCATATGTTCTCAGAAGATGAGGAAAAGCATTCAAGGTAATTGAAGATGCAACATTGTGGTTGGTAGGCCTTCATCTCTCGCTAGTGTTGGCTGACAATTTTTGGCAAAGATTGTTTCTATGTTGGAGTACTTGGAAATATATGTGTTGGATCTCTTTTGAAAGCAACACACTCAAGGTATATTTAGTCCAATATGGGAATAAACATAGGAATTTGTGGGAATGATCTTCACGTTGGGCTACTGCATTCAAGGTCGTAAACTCTCTTTTCAAGAAGGTTGAATAAAGGCAAAGGAGATCAACACGCTTGTTGTTAGATATTGCTAGTGGAGGCAATCTTGATGGTTATTATAGATGTTGTGTAAATTCATTGGGAAGTATCGTCCAGTTAGCTAAAGTGTGTGATTTAGTTTATAGATGGAGTTTAGTTGCTAGAGAATTTAATTATGAACTTGTTATACGCTTATGTGGGAGCAGTGTGACAATATGTTGCATAAGCAAACATGTGAGAATAGAGGGTTTGATTCCTAGCAAGCAAGGAGTCTATATTTGATCCTTGATCAGAAGTAAAGAGTTTCTTGGTATTGCAGCAAATGCAAGGGATATTGATTGTTAATGCTCTAAACTTGGAATTTCATTTAGTTGTGGTTGATGGCTTTGTGGAGAAAAATGGTTCTACGGAGCATAATGGTTTTTTATGATGACGAAATAGTGTTGGTTGGGTATGATATTTAGATGTGTGGCCCATTCCTTAATTACATCAATCTTTGCTTTTAAACAAAATACTGATGTTGATCAAAGATTCTATTGGATTTATAAACACCTACTTGTCGAATAGATTAATCTGTGATACTTGACCATACAATAATGATGTGGTTGTTATTGTGTTGGTCACTATGATGCAAGGTGTGCCTCTATGTGAGTAATATTTTGCTAAGATTAGGAGATTGTTAGATCTAGTTGGATGTGAGAGATTCTCTCCAACTAGTTTAGCTCCTAAGTTAGTGTGTCATTGAGATATTGTATCAACAAGTTGTTAGTGTGCTAAGATAGTGTATCTCACTTAAGGCAAAGATTCATGTGTTTATATGTGTCAAATTATATTATTAAATAGGTCACTCAACACAGTTTTGGTGTGCGGAAACCATGTTTACTCTCCCATTTGGTAACATGGTATCAAAGCCAATATGGGCCTAAATTTTCCACATTACTAATCCTTTATATAGATAGGATTAGCATTAAGAGAGTATATTGTGTTTTTGAGTGCCTAGAGTATGTTGTAGAATGTGTTTATGTGTTGTTACTATGGTGTGCACATAGTGTGTAAGTTGTAGTTTTTTCATGGTAGTATGGTGTTTGTCCTATGAGTAATGGGGATGCTAGCGGTGTGTGTAATCAATATTTTGTATGTAGAGAAGATAAATATTGTCGATTGTGTAACTCATGGTAGTGATAATTGGTAGATCTATTGGTGGTTTCAAGCTAGAGGTATATAGGTCAGTGGTGCTAATATTGGCAAGCACCATTGATTGAAATTATTGTCTCTTTATAGCACTCTAAAATTTTGGGGATGTTTTTGTTGTGCATCATTTCCTGAGAAAAAAATTAATCTACTTTGAGAAGCATAGCGTGTGAGCCATTTGTGTGAGAATCCATTGATCTGTTGTGAGATGTGAGTTGATCCAATATGTTCATGTGAAAGAGTCATGAAAGAAATTGAGCCTAATGTGTTGTGGTGTGCTCATGGCAACAACTATATTGCACAGTTGTGGGTAATGTGATGAACCTACTAGTGTTAAGGGTAGATCTACTATCCAAAATACCTATAAGTTCTAAATGTATCCTCATCCTACTCACATGGTGAAATCTGCTTGATCATTGAAGAAAGACAAAGTCAAGGAATCCATATCATTTGTTGTAGTTGTTTGCATTGCTCAAAGCATAAGAAACAAATACATGCCAGCATAGGGGTCTAATGGTCATAGTGGTTATGGTATAGTGAGTGGAAAATAACCTTTTTCCTTGAAGAGATTATTTGAATAGATGGAAGCATGGTTCTTTCTTTGAATATGATGGCATAGTAGTTGTTTGAGATTGAATTGTTGTGGTTGGAAGGCAATCTAAAATAGGCTCAATCTTGAGGAGTATATTTGGACTACATTGGCATATTGTGTGAGTTCAGGTTACTTATATGGACAAGATAGAGGCTAAGTTCATCCAGTGGTGATATGGAGTATGCAAGAGGTTCATTTGGTGTCAATTGTTGGTTGTTGATGGTATTCAAGAACGAGCATGGGAGGATCGGTTGTTGTTGCATTGACCCTAAAAAAATTATGCATTGATCTACGTGTTTGAAGGGCATGCTTGGCATGTGTTCTTTTTGACAACATGGTTATATTATTGGATCCATGGTTGCATGTGCATGTTAGTGTATACGTCTAATAGTGATGGTGAAAATTACTGAGCTTAGCTAACTCAATATGGCAGTGTAATTGTCTTGTTAGGATTCGTGGCTCTAACAATCACAAGCAAAGAATGGAGATCTGAGCGGTTAATTGTATGATTGTTTCCAATATGCTTCCTGAAGCTCTATTGTGGAGGAGATGTAGGAATACCTAGAGTAGAATCCCAAATCGAGTTGCTCGTAGAGGTTGTTTAAGATTTGTTAGAATTCATTCGATGGAGAAAGAACCCCAGTCATAAATGTTTCATTGTTGGATGGATGGTGGTTGTGATTGGATTCCATTACAATGTATGGCCCAATTTTAAATCATAGTCATGTCGATGAGTTGCTCGTTTTCGGTGGTATATCTACTTCTTATAGAAGTTGCAAACTCAAGGTAATTAGTAACAAAGCTACGATATGAAGAAGACGATTCATTATATTATTTCAAGGAATAGTCAGAGTTGAACCCCTAGAGGTGTGGGGAAAAACATAGTCAAAGGTAACAAGTGAAACACCCTCACATGATAGGTGAAGGAAGAGCTAACCCAAAAATACCCATGATGAGGAAAATAGAAGTTACTACATGGGGAATAGAGATTATTAAATTGTGAAGACATATGCATACCCACATGGAGAGTGGGTTTGGCAGAAAGCAACCATAGGTCAAGGGTCACTTTGAAGATGACCCCATGAGGAAGAGGAGGACCCATCATGTGCTAGAGCAGCTAACCTTATGGGCATAGCCACTAAGGATATAATAGAGATCTAACTGTAGATATTCTAGTGGAGATATCCATTAGCATGATGCTCTACGAAAAAACGGTGCACAAAAGATGTGGGATTTTCTAGGAGATTGTCCCTAAATAGAGGTCAAGAAAGAGGCCATCAAAGAAGTTTCTATGTGCCAGGATGGAGAAAAAATCTCTCTATGTTAGTTTGGTGTTGCAAAGAGAATATTCAACTATGCTCCTACATTAAGAACATATGTTGGTTCTAGACTCTAGATGATGCTATCAAACCATACATATTATACAAGTTTTTATGTAGTTAGAATGAGATAAGACCTCAAGGACAAGTGTCAGTAAAGAGTGGGTGCATTTGTTGCACTAGTTAGCTCTTGGAATTGGTGAAGGAGTTGTTTGCACATTCAAGGAGAGTTCATCAAGGAGTTGAATGAGCCATGTACCGAAAGAACATCCTAATAGATAGGGAGTTTTAATGGCCAAATACACATGTATTATAGTGGATGGTTGTTACTTTATATGTACTTCTACAAATTGGTGATGTTTACAAGAAGCAAGTCCCTAATTGAACCAAAACATAGACTTTGTTCATGAGGATCATCTTCAATGTCTAGGGGAGCATACCTTGTAATAGATGAGATAATGATGAAGACTTGACCTAACAGAGATTAAGACAAGTACTTGTTAAGGGGGAGTGTTAGGTTTAATAAATCCTACTTGTCTTATAGATCAATGTATGATACTTGACCATATGAGAATGTTGTGGTTGTTATTGTGTTGGTCATTGTGATTTAGATATTGTCTCTACATGAGTAATCTTCTTCTCATATTAGGAGGTTGTTAGATCTAGTTGAAAGTGAGATATTCTCTCCAACTAGTTTAGCTCCCAAGTTAATGTGTGGTTGAGATATTGTCTTGACAAGTTTTTATTATGCTAAGATAGTGTATTTATCATAAGTCAAAGCTTCATGTATTTGAATGTGTAAATTATAATCATGAATAGATCACTCAGGACAATTTTGTTATATGGAAACCATGTCTACTCTCCCATTTGCTAGGAGATTCCACACTACATGAGAGGGGGCCTAAAGATCTCTCATGGTTTGATGATTAAGACATTGGATATGTATGAAAGAGACTAGTTTTACATGTGTTCAAAGCATTTGATATGGTGTAAACTTAAATAAAGAACACTTCATTATAAATATTAAATCAATGGAAGTGTTATAAAAAAATTTAATGTTTAAAAATTAAGATGACCAATACCATAAGGTTGTCTTACATGTCTTCCCGAATGAAAATTGAAACGTCCACATTAGATGTAATTTTTTGAATGTTTATAACTCATTAAAATAAAATACACTTGTTCACAGGATATTTTTTAAATTTAAATTCTAGAGAGGCATTTCTTAGAATTAGAAGTTATTGTTGGTATTTTCTCCATTTTAATGTTTAGTATCTTAATATGGTGTATATTTGTATGTTTGTTTAATTTGTTATGTTATCTATATTATTTATTTAATATTGACAATTTTCAATGTGTTTAAATATACATTTTTTAATTTTATATTATTGTATTGAGAGTAATAAGGTGTTCTATAACACAAGAGAAGCTAAACATAATGTATGTGACAAAAGAGAAGCTATCAAGCAATATATGTTAACTCAATTTTAAATTAAAAAAATGTAATCCTCTTGATGTTTATATATTTAGATTTAAGATGAATTTAAGCTCATATATATAGTGGTCCAATATTTTTTGACCAAGACAATACTCTTATAATAAAAAAAATCATAATAAAAAATAAACTTCCCTTGGTTATCAAAAGTAAATGACAATTTTTATATACCAATGTCAAATTATCACACAACACAGACTCGCATTTATATATGAATGTCATAGTATCTGATCCTTCCAACAAAGTTGCATATTCTCTACTTTTGGCTTCAAGAATAAGGATGATACTAAAATCTAGTTTAAAAATATATTTTCATAAAAAAATATAAATATGTTTTAATTAGTGAAAATATTATCTAGATACTTAGTGTAAAATGTGTATTATAAAAATGTCATTTTTTAATATTGTGTTTCTAAATACAATATGATGCGTTTACTAACACTAATAAAAATCAACTAATGAATATGTTACAAAGAGAATAGTCCACGTCAAATATAATTTTGAAAAAGTAATAAATCTGAGATTGATATAAAAATTGAGAATATAAATGAGAAATCACAAGAATATAAAATAAAAAAAATTATAGAATTATTACATCAATCCTTATAAAAATGTATAAATTTTGTCAAATCAAAATATGACATAAGAAGTGACAATAACCAGTTTCTTGTTTTTAATTAGCGTAGATCCATTTCAAATCCGGATCTATCAAGCATCGAGAAGGATCCAATTTCTTGAGGTGTAATTTTTTTTGTTTTATCTTAAATTTTTTACACATTAAGAAGAAAATTACCCCTCAAGAAATTGGATCCCTCTCTTTTAATTTTTTAATTATTATTTTTTTTTTGATAAGTTATGAGCGAACATGAAATTTTTAATTACTTTTGATTTTTTATAAGTTATGAGCCGACATGGAAACGTGACGTGACAAACGTTACAACATCTCCCCCATACTGGGTTGTAACGTAACATGACAAATGTGACAAACGTGACAAATGTGACAAACATTACAACATCTCCCCCATACTGGGTTGTAACGTAACATGACAAATGTGACAAATGTGACAAACGTGACAAATGTGACAAACGTGACAAATGTGACAAACGTTACAACATCTCCCCCATACTGGGTTGTAACGTGACAAACGTGACAAATGTGACATGTGACATGTGACATCCGTTACAGGATCTCCCCCATACTATTACTTTTTACATTTTATTACTTTTGAAAACATTACATGTGACATGTGACATCCGTTACAGGATCTCCCCCATACTGGGTTGTAAGCACCTCGTTTACACTCGATGCAATAAATGAGAATTAATAATGACATACGAAGGTTGCCACATGAAATTTTTAGAAAATTCAATCTTCAATATTTTGAAATTCATTTTTTTTTTATTATATCTCATTGATAACCTTTTTGACCAATAGAAATTTATTTTAACTTCAAAAAAAAATTGCAAAACTTCATAAAAAAATTATAACATGAATATGAATTCATGTACACAAAGCACTTTGATTTACAAATGACAAATATACTCCCTATTTTGACAGGGATTAATAAAAAGAAGCCAATGATAAATCACTTCACTTCAACGAAAATAAAATAATAAAACATTTCACATTATTAAAATTTTAGATTTTTATTGAAAATTTTTCTTAATTATACTAATCGAATGCACTTAAAGATGATATATAATGCACGTAAAGATGATATCAATAAGAGAGTAATTAAATAACATACTACACATCCTAATAACTCATTCACCAAGTAGAGAAAAAACTCCATTAATTTTTTTTTAACAGAAACGGCTAACAAACTTTGATTATATATAAAAAAGGGAAATTACATCACAAAAGATTGATCAGATTGCTCCCATGAGAGGAAGATATCCATCACTCCAAGTTCATCGTGTTCCAGCTGATAATTATCATGATACCTTCTTGTCCTGTGAAAGCTATAACATCTAACAAACTGCCCTAGAAGAAGTATGCAAAAGAAGAACATTTCTGATAGACAAAATCTGGGCATTAAGCCCTACCAAGATGCCAACAAAACAACTAGAGCCTATACTAGAAGAGTCAGAGTTCCTATGCATAATACTAGGAAACATAGAAAACATAAATAACATAATAAAACTAGAAAATCCAACCCGTGACCAGAATAGACAAGCTGCTAATGAGGACCAACGTCCATGGCCGTGCCCACAGAGTCTGCAACAATATTCTTCTCAGTGCTGAGATCCACGAAATTCCCAGCTGTTGCCATGAACTTCTGCAGCTTCTCCATCTTCCGGTTGATGTCCTCGAGTTCACTGCCAGAGACTTTAATTTTTCAAGCCTTGCGGGGATAAGCCAGACCCAGGGTCTCCTCCAAATGTTCGATTTTCTCAGCCACACAAATATTCTGAGCTTTAACCTCATAATGGGATGTAGCTGCAAAGTTGTAGAGATGGGAGATAACTTTCTTAAACTCAATATTCTCACCACGAATCATCCTCACCTGCAACTCCAACTCCTGCAGACGGTCTAGAAACTCCACCTCAAATTTGGAAATGTTGCGCTGTCGTCCTGTCCAGTGACATTCCCTACCCCTGCATGCCTGCGGCAGGGGCCAAGCCCAGGTTGGCTCTTAATTTCAACCGAATCACCCCACATTTCCTCCGGCTGAACACCCCTGTTGCAACCAGCATTGGGGCCTCTTCCAGGCTTACAACACCTGCCACAGATGGGGTTCACTTCTCCCTGGCAGCTCCCAACACCACGGTAATAGCTTTCACCACCACGCCCGACTCCATGATGAGCCATAGTCCTTCCAACACAGAGACAGTTCCAGTAAACAAAGAGCAAAGGCAGACCATTCAAGGCGACGAGAAGAAGGGAGGCGAAGGAATGTTGCCTGAAGGGCGCCCAGGAGCGAGGATATACCATGCCAACGAGCCCGCATGCCAGCCAACTGGAAATTCGCTGGGGGACAATAAATTCATGCATGCGAGGGGGACGATCGAGGGAGAGGAGAGTCGTCGAATTCCCATGGGAGAAATCCCAAAAAATTTCATTAATGTTGCAATTCAAATGAATAATATCCATGGTTGATGGAGGGGGGAGGATTAGAGGGTCATAAGACCAAACCCAAAGGTCTATCCTTGGTTTAAGGGATCCAAGAGTTTTCCAAAATTTCATTATCAAGCCTTAGAACATCGTAGGAGAGCTCGACTCCAATATTCGCCATCTCATCCGCTTTTCCATTTAGATCCCACAAAATATGAAGGAAGGTGAGCTCTTGGAAGTCGATACGGATGCAAAGCAGGAGATGATGCAATTTGGAAGTGGGGTCTTTCCTTTTGGTGATAATACGCCTGGCTTCTCTAATTATGATTAATGAATCTCCTAAGACCGTCAGTTTCTTTATTTCCAGGCTTGCTACAATCTCCAGCCCTTTGATGAGTCCTAGCCACTCCGCACCATTATTCGTATTCCTCCCAATGCCCCAGACAAATTCATTCTGGTTGTTCCCCGTGGAGTCAAGAATTACTCCCCCGCGCTTGCCAACCCTAGAAAAACTCCATTAATTAATACATAAGGGATATTTACTTTTTTATTATTAATTAAGATAAAATAATTCTTTCATTACCACTAAATTCATAAAATGAATCCTTGAAATTATATCATTGTTGATAATACTTTAATTATTAATAATAATAACAAATCAAAAATGTGATTGTTGAGTCATCACTTTCATCATAATTTTACTTTATCAAGACTAATAAGAGAACATGCAAAGTAAAGGAAAGCCTCCATTAATTAATATACAAGGGATATTTACTTTTTTATTATTAATTACGATAAACTAATGTTTTCATTATCATTAAACTCGTGGAATGAATCCTTACAAATTATATCATTGTTGATAATTCTTATTATGTCTTTGACATATTGTTTTCATTTTGCACATATTAGTTCAATTGTACAAAATGGATTTTCTAATTAGTAAAGTTAAAGTTTAATAATTAATTTATGTGTTAATTTATACTTTAATTATTGAAATTTTCATTGGTTGAAACTCCCCTTTGGATTTGGAGTGGGGATTTCAAGTGACATGTGTCCACAAATGACATCACTGCCATAAATGCCTATCAAATCCCCTAACAATCCATCGGGCTTCTATCCTAGTAATCTGCAGTCACCTTTTTCTACACAATATCGATGGTCATTGTTAATACTGTCATTCGATTTGGTCATTGTTAATGTTGTCATTTGCTTCACAACTCCGGGAGCTCTATGGCCACAAGTTCTCCTACTGCCTCGTCGACTAGGATGGAAACAGGTCGGTCAGTAGTACCTTGGCCTTCAGCGAGGATCACCGCTTGGATGCCCAGTGCCCACCATGACCTCCAGTACACTTCCCTCGTCCACACAGCAACCGCAGTAGACACCCTCTACTATATCTGCATCATTGCCTTCACAATTGGTGGCAAGCACATCTCTGTCACACAACTATATTCTCATTATCTTTGTCGTTTACAACATCGTCTTCCTTTCCTTTTCTTCCTTGGTTTGCTATAAGACCCGTGGGCCCCTCTTCTCCTTCATTTTGTTCTCTAAGAGGTACAAGCTCTTTTTACCAAGCCATGGTTGAGTCCAAGTTTGAGAAGCTTGGGTTTAGAATAACGACAAGTGTTGTTGTTTTGTCAAATCTTTGAATTCTTGGGGACCAAGGGATAAAGTTCTCTTACCTAAGCAGTTGAAATTTTACAATTAACAGGCTTTTTACTTATAGTTATGTTGATAACATTTGCTAAGGCGATAGTTTATATTCTTCAATATATTAATTTTAAATTGTCAAGATTGTAGAATTCTAACATCATATATATAATTAGAACTGGGATTCTTATTCACATATTTGTTATCATTTAAGTTCAAATACTAAAAAGTGAGTGCATTTGTGCTCATGCTATTGCTAGCTTTATCATTCTCTTGTCATGGACATTGCCACGTATGGCTCTTGTTTACAAATCAAAGATGTGTGTTCAACCATCAATTTCATCATAATTTTAATTTATCAAGATGCCACTGTATTAAGAGACATAGTATTATTTAATATATTTGCAATTTTTTTCACTTATTTAGGAAGAGTTGCACATTGTTATTAGATAGTAATATGCAAAGAGTTTCATTGAAATATGATACCTGAATGTGTCTTAGATATTACAAAATCAAAAAGGAAATAGTTACTGCTTTGCATCTTCGCATAGTTTTTAATGGATTTACTACAAAACCACCTCCAAATCCCATTATAAAATGTACAAAGGATTAATATAAGGAATAGCCACTCAAGCAAGTACAACACTACAACATTAGTACCAAGTAATTTGCAAAGAAAAATAGTACAAGATTAAATTCTTGCATATCTAAGGTCATGAGTACTAGTAATACATAGAGAGCCTACAATGAGGTTAAATCCATCTCAATATATGGCCCTGTTTTTGTGTTGCCTTAACCAATACTTATAGAACTGCTTAGATTTCTGTATTTAAAAAATATCCAGTGTGTGTTAAGCCCCTAAACATGGAAAATAATATTTTCCACATTACATTGGGAGTAGCCACTCAACAAGGTTCCAATGAGAGTGTGTATGCTTCAAAAATCCTTCAATCTGCACCATTGTTGATTAGTCAACATCTTGCAACTAAAGCCAACATGGTCTACAACTGGACCTTCATTGTTACCAATGTCATCGGTAACAATTTCATCGTAATTTTAATTTATCAAGATGCCACTGTATTAAGAGACATAGTATTATTTAATATATTTGCAATTTGTTTCACTTATTTAGGAAGAGTTCCACATTGTTATTAGATAGTAATATGCAAAGAGTTCCATTGAAACATGACACCTGAATGTGTCTTAAATATTACAAAATCAAAAAGGAAATAGTTGTTGCATTGCATCTTCACATAGTTGTTAATGGCTTTACTACAAAACCACCTCCAAATCCCATTATAAAATGTACAAAGGATTAATATAAGGAATAGCCACTCAAGCAAGTACAACACTACAACATTAGTACCAAGCAATTTGCAAAGAAAAATAGTACAAGATGAAATTCTTACATATCTAAGGTCATGAGTACTAGTAATACATAGAGAGCCTACAATGAGGTTAAAGCCATATCAATATATGGCCATGTTTTTGTGTTGCCTTAACCAATACTTATAGAACTGCTTAGATTTCTGTATTTAAAAAATATCTAGTGTGTTAATCCCCTAAACATGGAAAATAATATTTTCCACATTACATTGGGAGTAGCCATTCAACAAGGTTCCAATGAGAGTGCTTATGCTTCAAAAATCCTTCAATCTGCACCATTGTTGATTAGTCAACATCTTGCAACTAAAGCCAACATGGTCTACAACTGGACCTTCATTGTTACCAATGTCATCAGGTATGAATATTACCTAGAACCCATATGATTTTTTCTTTCCAAATTTAATGCAGAATCTCCAAATGTAGTCCCAAAAAACAACAAGACATAACCAATACATGGCCATGTTTTTGTGTTGCCTTAACCAATACTTATAGAACTGCTTAGATTTCTGTATTTAAAAAATATCTAGTGTGTTAAACCCCTAAACATGGAAAATAATATTTTCCACATTACATTGGGAGTAGCCATTCAACAAGGTTCCAATGAGAGTGCTTATGCTTCAAAAATCCTTCAATCTGCACCATTGTTGATTAGTCAACATCTTGCAACTAAAGCCAACATGGTCTACAACTGGACCTTCATTGTTACCAATGTCATCGGGTATGAATATTACCTAGAACCCATATGATTTTTTCTTTCCAAATTTAATGCAGAATCTCCAAATGTAGTCCCAAAAAATAACAAGACATAAATGCTAGAGATATGGTTGTGTGTATCAAAGAAACATCTATGTTACGAATTAATGCATAGCAAAGCAGAATATGCATTACGAATAATGATACTAAGCAAAGAAAGAGGGCAATGTGCTATAAAATTCAAGGGTTTCACAAGCCATTTGATGAGGAATATCATGAAATGTGTTGTAGCAAAGATCCACCTATGGAATAGGAAAGGCCATGAAAAAATGGGTGTATTTTTTAAAATCACTGAGGATTGGGAATCAAAATTTTAGGGATGTTCTTAGTTATTGCATGATCAAACCTTATTGAGTGTTTAAGTGTAATGAATGGAAAAAAAATATTAGTTGAATATAAAATAGAGACATGAATCCATAAGGAACTTGATGCAGTTAAGGAGTTGTTTCATTGGTATTTTAAAGAAAAGAAACTGTAGGGGAAAGTTGTTTTTTAAACAACCAATTATCTTGCTTGTAATGTGGAGACATACTGAAGAAACCAAATAGATCAACAAATAGAAGAAAGAAAAAACTTTTGAACGATAAACTATTTAAACCTACCAAAATTCTGCAGTTGTTTAGACATAAAGAGAAACCCTTAAGATTATGTTTTAAGCAAATCCATACATTAGTGTAACAATCTTGAAAGGTTGTTACACCAACATAGATCTATCTTAACTCTGAATCTATTAAGCAACAATAGGGATCAAAAAATAAATAGGAAATAAATTTCGCAGTGCTTAAAATATACTAGTGTGCATATATTTCTTTCTATTTTATTAGTTTTGTATAAAATTTAAAATTGGGCTAACCTTACATGGGAAGGACAAATGGGACGAACATTACAATCTCTTCATTATTGGGTTGTACAATGCACCTTGCTTTTCAAAATGCAACTAGTGGAAACTAAATATGTTGAGCACTTGGCTTGGTAGTGGGTGTTACATTTTTCTTAGTGATTCATTGAGCTATAATATATATTGAAGTTATCACCCTACTAAGTTTAGGCCACACTCCTTAAAACGTAGTGAGTTGATTTCAGGATGGAAATCAAGCCCCCAACAAACAAAACAAAAAGTAGAAACTTTAACAAACATCATTCATTCAACTCTAAAATATTTTGTTGGGGATAATGCAATGAACAAAACAATCATAACAACAACGATAGTGGGTATTATTATTTTTTTAGAGATCCTTAAGCTATAATATAAATTGAAACTATTGCCTTGCTAAATTTAGGCTATACTCCACATAACTCAGTGAGTTGATTGCAAGATGGAAATCAAGCCCATTGTTTTCTCAATTGTAAGGTAATGGAATTATTGATAGCTAGCTAGTCTAAAAAGAGACAAAAAAAAATTATTCATTTATTTGTCCAAGAGTGTAACAATCTTAGTGATCGAATTAAGCTGAAATCAACATAGCCCATGACAATTCATAAAACACCCATAAAGTCATCAATCATTTTAACATATAATTCATAATTTATGCATGTACATGGAATATTAACATTATACAAGAAAGCATACAACATACATGTCCACTCTTTCTCATAAATATTAATCTGCATTTTCTCTATGAAATTGACATGGGCTATAATGCCCATAATGCCAATTACATCCATTGTACATGGTTGAAGATTACTTTACAACATTGAGGCATAATAATACCCTCCACATTACAATTAATGGTTATACAACATTTCATATCTCCAATAAATATTTGTTAAGCATCTCAGAAGCTCTCCCAAGCCAATGCCAATTTCCAACTTCCTACCTTTAGGAAATAAACACACTACAATACCAACAACAACATTAACACATTAATAATAAAGACTATAGCATTTATCTATTTGAGATTGCACTTAGGGAAATAACTTCATGGGAGTGTTTTTCCTCTCGTCCATAGGAACTAGTTCAAGTAGGTGCATGCCAAACAATGAAACAATAACAGAAAATTTACTAGCTATGGCTCTAGTTTCCTTCCTCTACCCTAGTTGCAAATTTACTAGCTATGGCTCTAGGTTCCTTCCCCTGCCCATTATCTGAACATCTTAACCAATTATTTAACATCTCAGATCTGATTTTGTTACAACCATCCCACTCATTAGCCCTCTCATTAGCCTCCCACTCCCCCTCAGCCTACACAACACAAGGAATAAAGATCCCCTTCACTACTAAACAACCCTCAAGCTATCCCACATCCCTCTAGCACTGTAATACATCTTGGATAGGAAATCTTCAATGTTGGGGACTAGGGAGAACTCAGTTGTAATTTAACTCCTCATAATTTCATGGCAACAATACTATGGAAACAGGTTCCCTCTTGAGACAATGCATTCTTTGCACCAACATACATGATTGGTAGAATGAATCACTAGTTTTCCCCGAGATTGAGAGAATACCCCTCCCAATGCTTGCACACACTCTAAGATTGTACAAGGAATATGTGCCCATCCACAAAGCTTGGGAAAATAACATATGGAACATAATACAAAAGGGTATAAAGAGTTGGGGATAAAAACACTTGGCAATCCAGTAAAATATAATTTTATTGGCTTCCCTACTTCCTCACTTGTTGGTCCATTGCCCCCATGGTGCTCATGGGGAGATATAACCCCAAATGCACATTTTATTAGTTTATATTATTATTATTAAATATTAACTCAAATATAATCATATGGTAATTTATTTATCCAACTTTTCACATACCTGCACATTATGGCCAATGCTCATAGGAGGTATTACATTACTCCCAACATTGGAATAACACCATCCTCAATTATCTTTCTAAGAATAGAGCCATGTCTTCATTTCAATTGCACCTATAACAATCATCAAAGAACATATGCATAATATGGCCATTTTTTGGCACCAATTGTCCTAATAGGAATTTTATAAATCCATAGCTAAAATATATGTATTCATAACTTAAAATAAGGTTTGACATCAATCCAATATTATATGTATGTATTTTTTCTTTGCTTCACAAGGCTAACACAACAAAGAGTTCAACTCACTATCCTTTTTGGCACTCCTTGATCTCAATAGATTCTCTTAAGTTTCCTCTTCCTTGCCACACTCACATTTCTAGGCTCAAGAATCCCCTTCTTTGGTAAACAATCCAATGGGCTATCCATCTTGTCAAGGCTTTCACATGCACAACGAGCACCAACTTATAGAGTATTGTTGCAAGCCATTACACTGGCATACTCAAATCAATCAATAACTTATGGTGATCATAGGGTTCCAATGTCATCATAGTGGCTTTCTCCTCAAGCTTTCCATCTTATAAAAGTCTTCATTTCCCTTTACTAAATAGATTCACCATCCACCTATGTCATAAACATAAACATACAAGTATTATCAATTTATCTTTCAACCAACTTTTGAAATGTTTATTGCAGCAATAAAAATTCAAATAATATATGAAGTTCCCCATAATACTTTGCTTTCAATTGTGTAAACAATAGTACCTAGCTTCAATTGTGTAAACAATTGCATTCATTACCATGTCCAAGACACCTCTTTATGAAACTTTGTTCTTCCAACGGATATTTCTTGTAGTCCATCAATACTAGCCTACTTATGTATACCAATTTTTCATTGCAACATCAACAACTCATGAAATGATCTTACAATTATGAAATACTAATAATTCCATCACTTTAGCTATTAACATATTCTATGCAATAAAATATGGCACAAACATGCAATCAGTTATATGTGGCCATCATATATATGTGCACAAACACAACAATTCAATAAATATTTATTCAAAAATACCATATTATCATGTCATGCACTCTACTATGATGAGTTGAAAGGTCTATCCAACACCTTAACACATCCAGCCACCTCCCCAATACTTGTACGACCATAAGAATACATTTTCTTTGTTCATCTATCCCTCAAGAAACCCTTCCCCTTTGATGGTGTCTCAATGTTCGCAAGAAGGTTACAGTCTAGGACACTGACACAAGTAGGTACACCATTGGACACTTGTGCAATACTATAGCCTTATCATATCCAACATCATTATGGCCTCACAATTCTAAAGCATGAGTATAAATACTCATTACCTCGTAAACAACACAACATGGCAAACTATTTATTTCATATGAATGCATTCAAGATTTTAAACAATATAATATGTGAAAGGCTTCCTAAAATTACCATACCAAGTGGGGCATCATTCACATAAATTGCATTTAACCACATAAGCATATCAACTTATGATAACAAATCACGACTGCCTCAACACGACTGAAGGAATTCTTACATAAATTCCCCTCAACACCTATGCAATAGCATAACATGCATGGCCTTACTACCCTTATGAGTTGGTGTCTTATGAAGACTGAAGGAATTCTTACATAAATTCCCCTCAACACCTATGCAATAGCATAACATGCATGGCCTTACCCTTATGAGTTGGTGTCTTATGGAGACTTACTCAATCATTTCACCAACCCCTTGGTGAACATTTTATTGTCTTTATGCTTTCTTCACAAGGATAGTTATTATATGCATCAATATTATCAATATCTTCAACGATGCTTTCAATATTTTATGGTTACAAAAACCATGATCAATTATATTTAATCATTACCTCGTAAACAACACAACATTCACATAAATTGCATTTAACCACATAAGCATATCAACTTATGATAACAAATCACGACTGCCTCAACACGACTGCCTCAACACAACATTCACATAAATACTCATTACCTCGTAAACAACACAACATGGCAAACTATTTATTTCATATGAATGCATTCAAGATTTTAAACAATATAATATGTGAAAGGCTTCCTAAAATTACCATACCAAGTGGGGCATCATTCACATAAATTGCATTTAACCACATAAGCATATCAACTTATGATAACAAATCACGACTGCCTCAACACGACTGAAGGAATTCTTACATAAATTCCCCTCAACACCTATGCAATAGCATAACATGCATGGCCTTACTACCCTTATGAGTTGGTGTCTTATGAAGACTGAAGGAATTCTTACATAAATTCCCCTCAACACCTATGCAATAGCATAACATGCATGGCCTTACCCTTATGAGTTGGTGTCTTATGGAGACTTACTCAATCATTTCACCAACCCCTTGGTGAACATTTTATTGTCTTTATGCTTTCTTCACAAGGATAGTTATTATATGCATCAATATTATCAATATCTTCAACGATGCTTTCAATATTTTATGGTTACAAAAACCATGATCAATTATATTTAATCATTATGCCCTACTCGAGGCATATGTAACATCACAATAATCCTAACCAATATCTATATGCACTATAAGAATATCTCTATATGCATTATGCATCATTTCTCAACATGTTCAATAATGCATATGTAATCCAACGATTTCATTCTTTTGCATTTCTAGCATTCTCGTGCCTTAAAATCAATACATAGAACTTGGAAAAACTTAAACATAACAGCAACAGAATAGTTAAGAAATTATGCCTTCCAACTCATCCCATAGCATATGGAGTTCCACATCATAATTCCTACGAAATCATGCTTTGCAACCACTATTTGGCACTAGTTGCAAAGATAAATAAGAGTTCCTACGAAAAGAAACCGGCAATTACTGAATGAAGTTATTTTGTTGTTTGTTATGATTTGTTTGCTGTTCCACTGAGCTCTCCCTGAAGAGGGTTGAAGAGATCAATTGAAAAAACCCAATTAGCCCAGGAAGCATGCACAATATAGTGTAAATTAGTGACAGCAAGTGTGTCAACCATTAGTTACATTGTTGGCAGTTAGTATGTCAACCAAATCAACTCTAAAAAAAATTAAGTTACTGCCAATATTGGGTTGTATTGTCATGTATTTTGCAATCAACTTCAGGCAAAATATTATCCGTAGTTTCATTCTTTTCAGTATGTCAATCAGTCAAACTCTACAACTTTAGGTGGAAGATTTAATGATGATGAACTGTAGGTGCCAACAAAACCAATCCAACTTTTATAGATGAAAGTCAGGAATCATGCACAGTATACTAATTAGTTACAGCGAACATTGGCTCAATTGTGTTATAACATGACATTATAAAAATATGACCAACTGTAGGAGCAAGAATTAAATATGAATGAATGATTAACCTAGGAATCATGCACAACACTGGGTTAACTGTGTCAGCGGATATGTTGACCAACCAAGGAGTCCAGCAAAATATCATCCCCAGTGTTGAGTATGTCAACCAATCCAACTCTATAAAATATATGAAATTCATGAATTTGCAAAATTAAGAATATCCATCAAAATATTCCCAAGAAATGCAGGTGCACGATGACTATTCCAGAAATCTGTATTCTGATCCAAAGCTGGAATGCACTAGTCTAATACAAGGTAAGATGCATGAGATAAATACATGCCACAATTTCCCTGCCGAGGATGCATAACCTTGTATCATCGCCATTCACATGATACACATATGGATCACGTGAAATATTGACAAAAATAATTCAATTATAATATATGAGATGAACAAATTCAAAAAACTTGTCATATTTCATATTATCAACAAAATTAAGAACATATGTAGCAGTTGCATATACAACGTTTATGCAATCAATTCCAAAACCCCTATGAGAGCAGACCAGAGCCTACGAAAGAACAAGAAATGCAAATGAAATCCACACACAAACAACTACTAGGCATTGAAACAACTAGCGGTTGTTGATGGTTTTACTTAAGCTTCTATGCTCTAGCTCTCCTGGGCTGATTCTTCATCATCATAGTATTCATCATCCTCTGCACTAGCATCCTGATATTGCATGTATTCAGACACCAAATCGTTCATGTTGCTCTCTGCTTCAGTAAATTCCATCTCATCCATGCCCTCGCCAGTGTACCAATGCAAGAAAGCCTTCCTCCTAAACATGGCAGTGAACTGCTCGCTCACTCTCCTGAACATCTCCTGAATGGATGTTGAGTTCCCAATGAATGTGGACGACATTGACAAGCCTTTCGGTGGGATATCGCATGCACTGGATTTCACATTGTTGGGAATCCATTCCACAAAGTAGGAGGAATTCTTGTTCTGAACATTCATCATCTGCTCATCCACCTCTTTAGTGCTCATTTTGCCTCTGAACATGGCAGATGCAGTTAGATACCTGCCATGACGGGGATCGGCAGCACACATCATGTTCTTGGAATCCCACATTTGCTGTGTGAGCTCAGGCACAGTGAGGGCTCTGTATTGCTGTGAACCACGCGAGGTCAAGGGTGCAAATCCAACCATAAAGAAGTGAAGGCGGGGGAAGGGGATCAAATTCACCGCCAACTTCCTCAGATCTGAATTCAGCTGACCAGGGAACCTCAGGCAGCAGGTGACTCCACTCATTGTTGCAGAGATCAGATGGTTCAAATCACCAACTGCAACATCCAATAAACATATACATAAGCAACATTTTTTTACACCAACTCTACTGAAAAGAATGAAACTGAGGAGATTTCTTACAGCAACCAGACAGACTAGGTACTGAAGTAGAAATGGGTAGCCAATATGTTCGATGCATTGAATATGCAATATGCACAGCAGCACAAAACACGTAGCTAACAGTCAAAAAGACAAATAATGGACAATCTAGAGCTCTAAATTAACAACCTTCAACTTCACAACTTTAGCAACCATATCAGACCGAAATTTTGATGGATTTGTGAAAGAGAAAAGTGTATAACACGTTTAATACAAACATTGTGAGGGATACATTTAATATAACCAGTGTATTGAGTGCAATGAATACAAGAAATATACATTGAGATTTGTAAAAGAGAAAAGTGTAAAAAGGTGGAATCCATCAACACTCTGTGGTCAACATATAGACACTAACACGGATCTATGAAACAATGTACACGAATATAGGCACTAGCATGCCCTATCTAAAAGCTGGTTTTACCATGCACAGCTAGGTGCTTATACAACCCAGTTGAAGTCCGGAGACCACTTCGATGAATACATTCCTAATGCATCCATCTAAACAGTGTTTTCAAATGAAACAATGTACACGAATATAGGCACTAGCATGCCCTATCTAAAAGCTGGTTTTACCATGCACAGCTAGGTGCTTATACAACCCAGTTGAAGTCCGGAGACCACTTCGATGAATACATTCCTAATGCATCCATCTAAACAGTGTTTTCAAATGAACATTAGATTAGGCACACAGAAAGTATACACTAACAAAAACCATCTAAATCCAGATTTAAAATGGATAACTGTACCATCTTTAATTACAGTTGGTTGCACAGAGAATAGCAAAATGCTCTACAACTTTGGCAAAAGATCTAGACACTAATACTAACCCCTATAAAACTCAGATTAAGAAGATGGATCTATACAACAAAAGACCATTTAATCTCAGATTAAGGTGGGATTACAACAGAAGCCCATTTTTTGACCTCGAAGTCATCTACAGCCCATGGAGTGGTGGGAACTAATCAAGCACGGTGTTTGTTTATACCATCTGAAAAAAAATATTATAAACCCTAACATGGAACCCAGTAAAATCAGCTATGATATGCACAAGTGAAACTTTATAAATGCAACCTTCTGCTTCTCGATCTCAAAGTGTATGTGAAATACAGATTTAGATCGATCTGCGCTTAGGGGTTTGAGATGGGTTTGTGCTATTTTACTTACAGCTAGGAGTTGTTAGCTTGAGAGTCCTGAAACAAATGTCATAGAGGGCTTCATTGTCCAGCACCATACACTCATCTGCATTCTCCACCAGCTGATGCACAGAGAGCGTAGCATTGTAAGGCTCCACCACTGTATCAGACACCTTTGGGGATGGGAAAACAGAGAAAGTGAGCATCATTCTATCTGGGTACTCCTCCCTAATCTTGGAGATTAGGAGGGTTCCCATCCCAGATCCGGTACCTCCTCCCAAAGAGTGACACACTTGAAACCCTGCACAGAAAACCTCACAACATTTTCACAACCGAAAGCCTACATTTCAAAAAATAAGATCAAGGGTTTGAATCTGAAACACACATACCTTGAAGGCAATCACAGTTCTCAGCCTCCTTCCTGACGACATCAAGCACGGAATCGATAAGCTCGGCTCCCTCAGTGTAATGACCCTTGGCCCAGTTGTTTCCAGCCCCGGACTGGCCAAAAACGAAGTTATCAGGCCTGAAGACCTGGCCATAAGGCCCGGTCCTCACGCTGTCCATGGTACCAGGTTCCAGATCCATGAGCACAGCACGGGGCACAAATCTCCCACAGCTCGCCTCATTATAGTAAACATTCACCCTTTCGAGCTGTAGATCAGAAGTCCCTTGGTATCTCCCAGTGGGATCGATCCCGTGCTCATCACAAACAACTTCCCAGAACTTGGCACCGATCTGGTTGCCGCATTGTCCGCCCTGAATGTGCAGGATCTCACGCATCTTGGCGATTTAAAACCTTGAGACAAAGAAAACCCAAATCGTAAAAGGAAACACAGAACTGAAAGTGAGTGCGGGCGCGCAGAATGCCAACACAGGAAGAAGAGGCAGAAAAAAGCAATGAAGAAATCTTTGCGTCTTTCTCTGCCTTATATTAAAAATCTGAATCCAGGGCGAGCTTTATACTAATCCTGACCGTTGTAACGGCTACCGTGTAACCAATTTTGAAATAGATCAACGGCTACTTACCCCGCTCCCACTCTGGGGCCCAGATTGTACCGCTCGTTTGCCCGCGCCAGTGATCGGACGGGCGTGGGGCCGGGGAGTCCATCCCATCTGACGGCTAGCCTCGACCCGTCGGTCGCTATCGATGGTCAAGGCCGGGCAACCCTAGTTGGTAAAATATGTCACTAGCGAACAAAATAAGCAAGCTATCTGTCGGCGGTAGTGGCGGGCCGGCTGTTTAGTGATAATGCTGTTCCATGTCTCCACCAAAGGTAAATTTCTTTTGTTTTTTTAATGTTTTTGTTAGTATCCCTAATTTTTTTTTTGGGGGGGGGGGGGGGGATAATCTTCTTGGATGTGTCTCTTCGAAGTTACAATGATGACAAGGTAGAGCAAAGTAGTATGAGATCCCTTTGTTGGTAGGACAAGAGACTCTTTGTTGCACAACTAGACTGCTAAAGGTCTACATATTCTTCTTCCGGATTTATACTTATGACATCTTAGGAGGAAACTTAATCATTAGGCCCACCCAAGTTGTACTTTTCCGTAAAAGCACAATTGAAATTATATGTAATAGTAAAAGAAAGTTAGAGTAAAAGCACATTGTATAATGCAACAATAGGGAATTGAGGAAAGATGAAATGTCGCAAAAGTGAGGTGGATCTAAAATACCTAGAGACATTGGAAAATTGAAGAAGGAAGATGAAGCAATAAAGAGGTGAGGAAGTATCAAGGGTTGCGCTAAATCGTCAACGAGAAATGACTAAATGGATAGTAGTCGTGAGAGTAGGTTAGGAAGTGATTTACCATAAGGAGAGTATGTTAAAAGTTGTTCATAAACTAAGACAACACACCATCAAGAGCATCGAGTCGAACTTTGCATTTTATATATTTTGATTTAAATGAGTAGGTTATTACCTCTACATCTATGCTTTTGTAATGTATGTTCTTTTAAGTGTTTGAGTTATTTGAGTTATTCTCACCCAATGTTGTGCACTCAAGCAGAGCTTATTTTGTACATTAGCTATTTTGTCCATGAGTTCATTAATCTATTTTTTGGATCATTAATTTAATGACTATGTTAGCGGTGGTTGGGACCCCACTTTTGATTACAAGTTAGTCGAAAAATTGTTTACTTATATTAATGACTTAGCACAAATAAATAAGGGTTTTGTGATTTTTTTGTATTTGTCATTGTATTATCAATCAATAAAATATTCTTGCTTACTAGGTTAGTGGTGGTTGAGATCTTATTATAAATTACAAATTAATTGAAAGTTATTGCTTACTTGCATTAATGACCCATCACTAAGTTAGATAGAAATTATTGCTTACTTAGATTAATGACTTATCACTAAGTTAGTTATATACCATCTTGTATTAAAAAAAGCTTGTGATTAGCTTGTGATTTTGTTGTTGTTGTATTTGTCATTGTATTATCAATCAATAAAATATGCTTAATCATTTAAGTCATATTTTGGAGATGCCATCCTCCATCTTTTAGGAATAGCTTAGACATTTGTCTCCGAGACAACTCAACTAGTTGAGCGGAAGAATGTTTCCTAGGTCACCAAGGTTCGATTCTCTAGCCATCCCTTGATTTCAATGTGAATATCAGGGTTCGGCATATTTCAAGTTGAAAAAAAAGGAATAGCCTAAACATTTCATCTTGGGTGTCATATGATATTAATATTCTATTTGTTGTGTATTTTTCTTTATATTTGGTACTCGTTGTTATAATTAGATGACTCAAATTCAACCAAACACGAAGAGAAATTAGTCCAATCATTATTTATAATTACATAAATTGATTTAGACACATCAAAAACCCCTAAAACATAAATTATGCAATCTCAAAATTTATAATTTATAATTTCATCAAAACATAAACAAATTTGTGAATCCTTATATAATGATGCATCACACCATAATAAATGAGATACTTGATTCAACCTAAGCTATGCCTTTATTCTTTTTCTTTTTTTCTAAAGAAAAATAGTCTCTTGTTATTCATTAAATTGAATCAAAGAAACTACAATGTCTCTTATCCCAAGGATAAAAACTTCAGTTCAATATTGCTAAGCACATGTTTCAATATAAACTATTCCTAGTATGCTCCATGATAACATATTCAGGAATGTATACCTTGATACTATTTTACAAAGTTTTCAAACATCTATCTTTCCATGTTAGCCCGTATCTAAATGCTTTCAATCAAACCAAAAATTGCCTATCCTAGGATCCCTTTAGTAATAGTGGGCTATGTTTTCTACAATAAGAAAGTTATTGATATAATAACGGCTTTGAGCCCAACCTTCTTCTAGAGTCAGTCCAAGATTTGAAAGCATATATTCTTTCTAATTATAAATTCTAGAAATGTGGCAGCATGAGATCACCTCAAATTTATGAATGGAGGCTTGTACAAGTCTTTTTCCAGGAAGTCAAAGGTGGAACCTATAAGTTGTGGTTATCTTTGACCCAATCAATGATAGCAGTCGAATCTCCATAGATCATGATCGTAGCCATTGAGTATTCTACATCCAATTGTAGGAGTCCTCATAGTGATATGAGCTCGGCTCTCGTGTTGTTGCCGCTTCCTGCACCCAAATACATCTCAAGATAATGACCTTGATCCCAAACGATGTAGCAACCAGCCCCACATATTCCATTTTGTGTCACCCCATGGAAAAATCCGATTGGATAGTTGGTAGTGCATATGGGAAGACTGAACATTATCGGTCGCATAACATAATTGTTGTAAATGAAGTCTGAAAGGAAGTGGGAAGTATATGATGCCGCTCTAGCCACAACGAATGTTTTTTCATCGAACAGAATTGTGTTGCGTGTCCTCCAGATGCCCCACAAGAATAGAAAAGGAAGATGCATGTGACGAGGAGACTTGTTATGCCAATGTCGTAAACATGAATCCAATGATCCGACCACCCAGTCCACCAAAATCCTGTGTCTATCACAAATGATGTCCCAAACCTGAAGTGTGAAAGTACACTGTGTGAAAATGTGTTCCCCCGTCTCTTCATAGTTGTACCAGAGTTGGCAGCAAGTGGGTCCAATTCCACCACGTAGTCTATAATTCTCCCATGTAAGAACATGCATAAATAGAAATAAGCTATGCTTACATGAGAGAACATGAATAGATAGAAATAACATCATGGAAAAGCACATTAATCCACATTTTTTAATCATAAGTTAGGGACAAAAAGAAAGCCTTCTAATCTCTCTTTTTGTAATGATTGTCTTAGGAATCTCTTTTTGTAATGATTGTCTTAGGAATGGTTGTGTCACTAAAGTCAACATAAATAGTGTATTGGGTGTGTTATGCCTCCAACTACACGGACCAACCCTATAGGAAAAGAGAGGGAAGATCATTTACCTATTTGAGATGGGAATATTAAGATAAGAAAAAAGGATATAAATTAATGTGAACTAATCTTTACCGAAATTGCCTCATTTCTAAAGTTGTTTAAAAAAAGATTTTATATAAATCTAATATCTAAAATTACAATATTTCCAAATTCACTATTAAAACATTTCAAAATTGTAATTTTAACCTAAAATATTTGAAAAATGTAAATTTAACCTAATTTATAGCTTGTAATTAAACCAAAATTATATATCAAATTAAAATATATATATTCACTTAAAAAAACTCAAATAATACTTTAACTGTTCCATAGTCCACACCCATGTGAATCTATTGAACTTCCTCGTGACAAAAGGTACTTCACCGAAAACTTGGTATAAAATAATCAAAATATATATTTATAAGAGAATATCATCACTAATGAGCTATTTTTAAATTTATTGGTGGAATATCTTAGTTGTCATTGAAAATAGTCCGAGCCTCATATACATAAAATTTATTCCATAGCTGTGAAATATTCGCGACGTTCCATTATGAATTTATGAATATATCTTAGTTGGTAGTGAATTATTTGTGGTAGTTTATAGAATTTGACTTTGCAAATAGCTTTTTGATGTATGTACATGTGTTTTTCTCTCGACATTAATGTTTAATTTACTATATTTTTTAAAGTAATTTCGATGTTTATGGTTTTAAAAATAATAAAATGTATTAAATATAATATATATATATATATTGAAAATGAAAGTATTAATATCATTATGATTTCTATAATTTCTATAACTTAAGAGGTTTATAAAAATAATTATATATTATATAGTTTGAGTTGATTCAATGGTTAAGAATATATGTTTCCTCCTTAAATGTGACAAGTTCAAATTTAAGTGGGGTAGGGTTTTGAACTTTTGAGGTTAAGAAGTCAAATCGTTGTGAGGAGGGGTTCCTTGTTCCACAAGCAAGGGAATATATAAGAAAAAAGGAGAGGGTCCCTTGTTCTTACGTGAATTTGGTGTCTGGCTAGTTGGGACCTTGATTTGGATTATTATTATTATTATTATTAAAAAAAACGTGTGTCGCACACTTTGTTATGATCATAGGCATGTAGCAACGTTATGACCCTAATAGGGATAATATGTGATAGGATTGAATGTATATAGAATGAGGTTGAATGTCTATGTAAGAGGGATCAACCTAGTAGAGGGTCCACGATGCAATCGATGAGAATATGTATTAATAGAGGTCAATAGAGTATTGGGGTTGTTTGGAGGAGGTACTCCTATTATATTAAGAATTATTGTGTAACTTATTGTTATTATCTCTTTGGGAATTGTGCTCCATGTTCAACTCTAGTTTATTTTAAGGATTGGACACACAACATTTGGTATTAAAACAAACAAACCTTGGATTTGCACTTCGAAATGAGTCATTGTAGCATTTTCGTAGTAACTATTTTTTGGAATATTAGAATTGTGTGGAAATTGCAAAATTGGAAGAGGAAAGGGCAAAGTATACCTAGTCAAAATTCACATTGTGATGATTTTTAGTCGTTGATAATTATCTCTTGCCTTCTAATTTTAATGTTAAATGGCGTTGATGTTGATCAACTTCTTTTGTCCTTTAATTCTAGATTGAATTTCAAATTTGGCATCTTAAGTATTAGGGTTTCTTTGACCTTCTTGTTAGTTTTTCTACTTGTTTAGCGTAATAACATTAAACAATCTATCACTGAAAGAAAGACAAGCACAACATACACAATAAACACAATATTTCTCTCAGGGAGACCACAAGGGAGAAAACCCCGACAAACTTCCTCAATATAGAATTCACAAAGTATAAAGATAAACCTCAAGATAAAACCAGCTTCTCTTCCACTTGTGCGAGCTTCTCTCTCTCTCCTATGCGAACTTGTGTGAATGAGATGAATGAGTACAAATGAGAAACTCATCCTCTATTTATATTCTTCTATTGGGGTGACTTTTCCCCAACTGGGCCGAATTCTCCTAACTGACTGGGCTAACTTGTCAAATACAAAATATAATAATATTTTCTGGGTTCTTTTAGGCCGACACAAGACCTAGGGTTTACATTGACTCTTTCAATGACTCTTACATTATCAATTACATCAATGACTTCTCCCGAAGGAGGAATACAATAATACAATAGACAAGTACAAAAATAGAATATCTTCCGTAGTTACATTTCTTTAACACTCCCTCTTAACTATGAAGGTATTATGCGGATAACATCAACAATTGCACAACTGACTGGTGAATCTCTATATGTTGTAGGAAGTTTTGGATCATCATATGTCTGGGGTATCATCTACTGGAACATCCTCGTCAGCATCACTATCATCATTTGTTGGAATATCACCGTCAGTAGCCTCATCATCATCATGAGCAGCATCCTCTTACTGGAACATCATCATCAGCAACATCATCTGCTGGAACATCATCATCTGCAACATCCTCTGTTGGAACATCATCATCATCAACATTGTTTGCTGGAAAATCATCATCAACAACATCCTCTGTTGGAACATCATCAGCAGCAACATCCTCTGTCGAAACATCATCATCAGCAACATCCTCTGCTGGAACACTATCAGTCAGCAAGTACTGGTCTTCAGTCACCCCTAGACTGGCATCTGTCACCTAAGGACAGAAACTTTATCAATCGGCAAGTATTGTTCTTCAGTCACCCCTAGATCGGCATCTGACACCTAAGTATAGGAACTCTATTAGTCGACAAGTATTGATCTTCAATCACCCCTGAACCAGCATCTATCACCTAAGGACTTGGGACGGGAACTCTATCAGTCGGCAAGTACTGATATTCAGTCACCCATGGACCGACATCCGTCACCTAAGGACAGGAACTCTATCAGTCGGCAAGTACTGATCTTCAATCACCCCTGGACCGGAATCCGTCATCTAAGGACAAGAACTCTATCAGTTGGAAAGTACTGATCTTCAATCACCCCTAGATCGGCATCCGTCACCTAAGGATAGGAACTCTATCAGTTAGCAAGTACTGATCTTCAGTCACCCCTGGATCGACATCCGTCACCTAAGGACATGAACTCTATCAGTCGAAAAGTACTGATCTTCAGTCACCCCTGGACCGGCATCAGTCACCCTTGGACCGGCATCAGACACCCTTGGACCGACATCAATCACCCTTGGACGAGAACTATCATTCTATCTTTCGAGAGAGGTCCCTCTATAACACACCAAGATTGTCTCAAAAGTATTCAAACTTTGCGCGAAATAGAGGCTTAGTCAACACATCAACAACTTGTTCCTCTATAGGAAAATACTTGAGCTTTACAGCTCCCTTCTACAGTATATCCCGGATATAGTGAAACTTGATCTCGATGTGTTTCAATCTATCATGGAACATAGGATTCTCTGCCATCTTGATGCAACTCTAATTGTCACAGAGTATATCTGTCACATCTATCTCTGGATCGAACAATCCTGCCAACATCTTGCGAAGCCAAACTGCTTCGTTACAAGCTGAAAAAGCTACCACATATTTAGCTTCTGTTGTACTGAGTGCAACACAAGGTTTCTTTCTACTGAGCCATAAGATCATGCCTGATCCCAAACTAAAGCAACATCTTGAAGTGATTTTCCTATCCTCAGCACTTCCATCCCAATCTGAGTCTGTGTACTCGTACAGTTTGAACTCACTATATAAAGTATAACTGAGTCCATAATCCAACGTACCCTTTAGGTACCTCATCACATGTTTTGTTGCAATCAAGTGAACATGTCTGGGCTCCACCATATATCGGCTCAATGTGTTCATATCAAAACATATATCTGGTCTAGTATTGGTCAATTACATCAATGACCCAATAATCTGTCGGTACATGGTAACAACTACTATCTTTGATGAAGCATCATTCAAGAGCTTCAAGTTTGTCACCATCAGAGTAGTTATGGCCTTACAATCCATCATCCCAAATTTCTTCAAGATCTCAACTGTGTATTTTCCTTGACTCGAGAAAATCTCATCTGGAAACTGCCATACTTCAAGACCTAGAAAATAGTGCATCATACCAAGGCATTTCATCTCAAATTATGATGCAGGCCTTTTCTTACATTCAGTGATGGGCTTCTCTTATCATGTCAGGAACAAATCATCCACATACAATAGTAGTATCATAGGTTCATCATCCATAATATTATAATACATATTAGAATCTACTTTAATAAGCCCAAGCTCATCAAGAAGCTATCAATTCTTCCATACCATGCTCTGGGTGCTTGCTTCAACATGTACAATGCTTTCTTCAGTTGGCATATATGTGTATTTCTATCTTCTGTTTCAAATCCTTCTGGTTGCTCGATATATACTTCTTCTTCTATCTTCCCATTTAGGAACGTCGTCTTTACATCCATCTGATGTAACTTCCATTTTATCTTGGCTGACATGGCAAGAATGGTTCTAATTGAGGTATATCTAGCCACAGGAGAAAAAGTCTCCTCATAATCAATTCCTTCCTTTTGAGAGAATCCTCGGGTTGCGAACCTTGTCTTGTACTTTTCAATGCTTCCGTTTGCTAAGTATTTTGTTCTGAAGATCCACTTTGCTGAAACGACTAACTTGTCCTTCGGTCTTGGTATCACATCCCAAACATCATTCTTGATGATGGACCGGTATTCTTCATTCATAGCATGCAGCCATTCCTTCTTCTTTATTGCATTTTCAAAACATGTCAGTTCCAACTTCGATCTCTTCTCTTTTAGAATGTGGATAAATATTGGACATCCAAATATCTTTAGATGATTGACTTCAAGCTTCATACCAGTAAACATCTCTTATGGGGTCTTGTTTCCAACAACACTGTGAGAGATTCTGTTATGTACATATATTCGGTTCTAGTTGTTTCTACCCATAGAAGCATGGGTAAGTCTTGATCATGGATCATAGCCTTCACTGCTTCCATGATGGTTCTATTCTTCCTTTCAGCTACACCATTATGTTGTGGATTGTAGGGAATAGTAAGCTCCCTCTTAATCCCTTCTTGCTTACATAAATATTTTAAATGACCTGAGTGTATTCCCCTCCATTATCTGTCCTCGATATATTTATATTCTTTTCAAAGAGGTTTTCTACAAGGGCCTTGAACTCCTTAAACTTTTCAAAGACCTCATTCTTATTCTTTAGAAAATAAATCCATGTTTTGCGAGAGTAATCATCAATAAAAGAAGCATAATAAACATACCCGCTTAATGAAGTGCTGGACATAGGTCCACAAATGTATGAGTAAATAATTTATAGAATAACTTTAGTTTTGTTTTCGCTGCTTGGAAATGGATTGTTCGTACTCTTTCCTTGAGCACATCCTTTGCATAGTCCTTCATGATCAACCTGGATTTCTGGTAGTCCAGTCACCACCTTACTTACTATTGGTAAGGCTTTGTAGTGTACATGAGCTATTCTTCTATGCCATAGTTCACAAGGGATCATGGTATTGGTCATTAGTGTTGCATTTGCATGACCCTTAAGCTTGTAAAGTCCTCCTTCTTCTACTCCAACGACTACTGCATCATTTATAGTCTTCCCCTTTTTCCATTTGAAAAACCTTTCTTATAGAAGGTTCTTCTTCAAACCTGGTACATAAAGTACATCCTTCATGTTTATGAACTTTCTAGAGTCCAGTTTGTAAGAGGCTTCTCCCATTCCTTTGATGGGATATTCATAGTCATCTCCAAGCTTTACCTTGTGTGGAGATTCCTTCTGAATGAGATGCGAGAGGGATTCTTTGTATCCCGTCATATGTTTTGAGGCTCCACTATCTACTAGCCAAGTATCACTTCCATGAGATACTGAACCAATGAGGGATGATATTAGTACATACTCTTCACTGGAGTCTTCATCTTCTTTGGTTTTGACTTCTTCATCATACTCATTATCTTTCGCTGCATGAGCATGAAACATCTTCTTCTACTTCTTATGTTGTCTAGATTTGAGTGGACAATATCTCGCAATGTGTCATGTATTGTGACATGAGTAACATTCAACTGAAGATAGGTCTCTCTTGAACTTCTTTCTCTTTTGAGGTCTTTGGGATCTTCTTGGAGAATCCTCACGGGAACGTACATCGTTCTTCCTTTTCCTTCCACCTTTGGCATGAATTGCCAAAGCTTGATCTTCATTGTCATTTAGTTTCTCCTCTCTTACCGCTATTCTCTCTTCTTCTTGCTCTCACGTCCCCTCCCGTCGACCCAATGCAAGGAAGGGAACATGACTGCACTTCTGGGGATTTTTACCAAAACTTAGCCCCCATTCATCGTGAACAAATTCATGGCATTACAAATAAAATGCATATGTGTGCAGATGCAAATCAAAGCAACCATGCACAGTGGAATAAAACATCATCCACACATTTCATATGCATTCAGCATAATAGTAGTCACCAAATTAATACATTGCAGAAGTAAAGCACATAAATAAAATATTGATCTTAATGTAAGGTTGTCCCAAGAAACTAGCTATGTCACTGCAACGTTCCACCCAACCATAGGCCAATTGTGCTCATTAATCTCTCAGCATAGTTGCCACCCCCGAGCTGAGCATGATTTCCACAAGGAAAAGGGGACACTCAGGCTCATGCATAGCCAAAGCAATGGATACCCATCTCAACCCCAACATTCTCTTACACACAACAAACTCAAATATTGGGCATGGATACACATTTTCAACGATGGAATTTACAAAATAGGGTCCATGGGTTTTCCCCAAATCGTGGCACACCCAAAAACGAATTGTGGAAAGGAAATTTGACCACAGAGAGAAAAAACGAGTTCCCAAAAGGTATGTGGGAATTTAGAGGGAAAAAACAACCTCCCTAAACCCCCAAAGCAGATTTCTCTTCCTTCCAGACATTCTGTCATTCAAAAATGACCTCCCAGCTAGAGAAAAATGGTGGAAAACTCAGGAAATCATATGGGAAAACGCACAGGTAGCTGCAAATGTATGAAAGAGCCAAAACTGATGGGTGAAGAATGGCTTGGGGAGCAATTTCGTGGCTCTTTTCTTGCCAAGGAACATACACGAATTTCCATGAATGGTGGCTTTCCCATACCCGAATTTGGACAACCATACCTCTCCATTCCCCAAGGCATTAACCACCTCAACCAACTCTTGGGAGAAATGAATGATTGGGCACAAAATTCAACATGGGTAGTTGAGGTTTTATGGGTTTTCTCATTGACACTTGGCTTGACTTGATTGGATCAAGGGTTTGAATATTTTTCCTCCCAATTCCTTGTAAAAATCATGCCCCCATCTCTTGTTGCATTGCATTGGATAACTAGTTGTGGGTATTTTATTAAAATACGTGTTTACATCATTACATCATATTTACGTTTTTTCCCTTCGTGCCAAGATAGCACACGATCCACATGCATCAACTTTTAATTGTCGCTACGAGAACAATAAATCGATGGTGGGGCCTTGGCCTTGAGCTCCTCACCACGATTTCATAATGATATTACATCATTTACAATTTTAATACAACGGGGTCAAAATCGGGATATTACACTTGCACACACTCTTCCCATAGCTGTCTAAACTGGATCAGTTTCTTTCTAGCACATATGCCACGAACAAATGGTTCCCAATCTCTGGGGAGACCATTCAGAGTGGTCATCACAACTTTAGCATCTTCTACAGTGTCTCCAATAGCTTCTAATTGTTCTTTGATTTGAGACACTCTGGAGAAGTATGAGTGCATGGATTCAGACTTCAAGATCTTCACTCCCTTGAGTTGATTTCTCAAGGTCATCTTCCTATTAATGTTCTTTCCTTCAAATTGACTGGTCAAAGCATCAAACATTTCTTTCAGGGTCTTCTTGAGGATACTTGAGAGATCAAGTGATCTTGATAGAATCAACTATGATCCTCTTTTCCTTAACCATATTCTTCTTATGCCTTGTTTTGGCTTCATCTTCCTCTGGTTTTGTAAGTCCTTCCTTTATAAAGTCTTCTAGGTCATGTTCTTCAAGAATGAGCATGACTCTATATTTCCAAGCCCTGAAGTTCTCAGCTCCCTCAAGCTTCTCATCAAGCTTGGTATTGTTTGTCATCTTGATAATATGAGAACCTCAAATGGAAATAGAATAGATTTGAGACTTACCAGAAAAGTTGTCCTTCTAAAAAACTGCTTCTTCCTTGATGTAGGGTTTGACAGAGAAACCCTAATTTTTTACTTCAGAATTTTGGAAAACTAATTGGATGAGCAAATTCGCCTCCTCGAGACGAGTTGAGCAAAGTACTCCTTCTCCTGTTTCTGTGAGTAGATGATCCAAAAACTTGATGCCTTAGATTCTCTGGGCTGAAGTGGGGGACCCAAAAATGAAAATTCTCAGAATTGAATTCTGCTTCGACAGAAAGATGCTCCCTAGTGAGGCGATTTAGATGCACCCTCTTTTTTCAGTTGATCTTACGGAGAGAACTCCTGGAATAAGAAGCCCTAGTTTCTGCAGTTGCGGAGGCTGCACAATGTTTTCTTTCAGGCTTGCTCTGATACCATGTTATTTTTTCTACTTGTTTAGCATAATAACATTAAACAATCTATCACTGAAAGAAAGACAATCACAACATACACAATGAACACAATATTTCTCTCGGGGAAACCACAAGGGACAAAACCTCGACAAACTTCCTCAATATAGAATTCACAAAGTACAAAGATAAACCACAAGACAAAATCAACTTCTCTTCCACTTGTGCGAGCTTCTCTCTCTCCTATGTGAACCTGTGTGAGTGAGATGAGTGAGTACAAATGAGAAACTCATCCTCTATTTGTATTCTTCTGTTGGGGTGACTTTTCCCCAACTGGGCCGACTTCTCCTAACTAACTGGGTCGACTTGTCAAATACAAAATATAATAATATTTTATGGGTTCTTCTAGGCCGACACAAGGCCTAGGGTTTACATTGACTCTTTCAGTGACTCTTACATTATCAATTACATCAATGACATCTCCCAAAGGAGGAATACAAAAATAGAATATCTTCTGCAGTCACATTTCTTTAACACTTCTTGTAATTTCCTCAAGTCTTTTAGTAATATTATCTTCCATTATTTTGGTGATATCTTATCCTTATTCTTTGATTTCGACTCTCGTAAACACCAATTCATATGCTTAACATTGTTTCGAAGCTTTTGACAATACGTTGGCAACTCTTTGATTTGTCCATCTTTCTTTTTCAAATCTTCAATTAACTCATCATGTTCCTTCTTTATTTTTAATATTTTCCTACTTTAATTTCTTCACCTCCTTACTCAATTAAATGCTTCAGTAAAGAAGTTCATCTTAGACAACTCATCACATTCATCCATAAGCGCTTCTTCTGCTTCCTTCCATTTATGTTTTATTTTCATCATATTCTTTGATTTAATTTACAACACTTAACTCTTCACTGATCTAGTTCCTGGTCCTAACCACCCTAGACTAATCTTGGGAGGAGTGGATTTTCCTATTGAATCCTCAGGAATTCATAAAGTGTGGAAGGTGTAGTAATGTTTAACATCATAGTGTGAAAGGTGTAGTAGTGTGATTAGTAGTTGTAAGTGAATAGCCTATTTGTGCCTAATCACGAGATTTCCTTCATATGGGTAAAGGGTGTGGTTCAACCTGTCTAATAATTAGTGTAAGGTAACGTTAGTAGAGCTCATACCAGTGGGTGTTTTTCCACCATAAAAATAATGAGACACCAAAACCTTGTTCCAATGTTCATTTATAATATTCATCAATTCCATCTTCTTATCTCCAAAATTCAAGTATTGCCAATTTTTAGGCAATGTAGGTTTTTTTTAAGGCAATGCAATTGTGTTATGACAAATAAATTTAACTTCCCCTTTCACCAATATATTTTTCATTCCTTTTTCACCAATATATTCTTAATATATCTCCCAAATTACTAAGGATATCGGTATGAAAATTAGTCTCTAGCATCTTGGTACATATTCTCTGCAATGCCATATTACTCACCAAATTTTCGATGTGCCAAGAAACAATTATCATGACTTTCCCAAACTTGTTAATTTTCTCACGCTTCCATAGAGTAAAATTGTATGTGATGCCACACAGCCAAATTTTTAACTATGCATCTAAAATTTGGGCCTGAAACACTCGAGTATGTCTTATTTTTTATGACATAGCTGGCACCAAATTTGGACATCTTAAAACACATGATAGTTATATTAAAACCTCTTGTTTCATCCTAGTTTTAGTACTAAACAAAAATCCTAACTTGCATAGCATGCAACTCTAAAATTACATGGGACAAATTCTAGAATTTTGATCTTATATATACTTATCTCTTTCATATTTCAACTTTACAATTTCCACACAATTCTAATATTCCAAAAAAATTTACAACAAAAATGTTAGAATGGCTCGTTTAGAAGTGCATATTTGAGGTGTGTTCGCTACGTTACCAAATGTTTTGTAGCAAACACTTCTACTAGAATGATAAACTAGAATACATACAATGTACACAAGTATGAGCATGGAGCACAATTTCCAAATCGATAGTAGAGATGAGTTACACAATAACTTCTTGAAGATTAGGATAAATAACCTCAATACATCTATATATCCAAATCATATGTTCATGTTTAAAATAATGACTCTAATTGTATGTATTTATATATATTTAGGCTCACCTCTATTACATATGCATTCAATCTCATATATTTCCTCAATAGAATCATAGCAAACAACATCATTTTTAAAAATAGAATATCTATCATTTAAGGAACAAAGTAGAAAACCCTCTTACTAGAAAAATTTGAAAATGGATTATTATTATTAAATGAAACCAAGACTTTGGAAGAGCCTACATTTATAATCCTAACAAATGCTATTAATCCATCTCCACATGGGTGTGACATAAATAATAATACAATCATTATTTTCAGAGACAACTCATACAATCATTATTTTTAGAAACAACTCGACTCTTAATAGTCTCAATGCAAAGGCTTTTCAAGGAAGGGGAAAAGAGGAAGCATGATTTTTTAAATTAAGTAAGAGGCCAAGCATGTGGATGGGCAAATTAAATATCGGTGATAAATCCTCTAATACTATCTAATTACAAAATCTAATAAATTAAATTTAAAATATATATATATAAATTTAAAATATATATATATAAATTTAAAATTTAAAATAAATTAAAATTTTAAAAATGACCAATTAGAAATATAACCAATAACAAATAAATCAACCATAACTACTTTAAAATAGATTTGATATAGATGGTAAAGAATCTATATAAATTAGACATAAAAAGACACCCAATTATTACACATAAAAGGACACCAAGTATTAGTATATTTTTATGCATGTTCTACAAAGTTGTTCTCAACCATAGAAAGAAAAAAGTGATCATGCTATGGATTTCGAGACCTTAAATTTGTATCCTTCATGTTCTGAACTTACTACAATATATTATTTCTCTCTTCCCAAAGGTATAAGAACGGGAAAAAAGTGATCATGCTATGGATTTCGAGACCTTAAATTTGTATCCTTCATGTTCTGAGCTTACTACAATATATTATTTCTCTCTTCCCAAAGGTATAAGAACGGGACACGTATGGTTCAAATTTGATTTTCTTCCTTATAATTATTTTAAGATCCACATATACAACTGTAAGATTTTTAAATTACCACTCATTAGTAGCCCACTTGCATTTCATATTTTATTTAGAATATATATTATAGATGGTATTTATCTTTAAGGCTTCGTGTATTTTTTTTGAAAATATGTCTTATTTTTGTTACACTCATTAGTGTTTATATGTATGATTGGGACACTATTGCATATAGATAGGTTGATTGGAGGAGATGCGCAGAGGTAGGGTTTTACGTAGTATGCCCAGGCCTAGCATAGAATATGCATCATGAGGGCGGCAGTTTACGGGTTCTGGGTAACAGTGTGTTCGTTTTAACCCTTCATTTTTTGGGTGAGTTATTTGGGCCCTTATAGGGTTTCATTTTTTGAACTGTGGTGTCCGGTTACATTTGAACTGCATTATCGGTCAGTTTTTGGTCCCGGTATTCGTTCCTGGTGCCCTCCTGCTATTAATCGACGCCTTGTCTGTTTGTCGACGCCCGGATAACGTTATCCTATTTTAAAACTGTGGAATCCGGTAGGAACACTTGAGTTTTCTTCTGAGGGTGATTTGGGTGTATCCATCTGTCAGTTGTTGTTGGTCCCGGATAAAACTGGGGTTTCACTCTCGTTTTTCGCCAATATTTGCCCGTTCGTGCCCGGATATCGTTTAAACTCTCTACAAGGATGGGAGAAAACATGCCAGTAACACAGGTCTCGGCGGACAACAATCTGACAGTCTCTGATTATAGAATTGAGGAGGCGGGTTTATTTAAACTGGACTCTTTCTTCAAGGAGATGCTGAACAGAAAACGACCAATTGTTTCGGGTGGTCGGCATAAGTCTCCACGTGCCAAACAGGCGTCAAAGAAGGGACACCTATCATTGTCAGGAGCTCCAAATTCCACATTTGGATCGGATCCTTCTGTCGACAGTGTTAGGGCTTTGCCTCGCCCTGAACAAGGGGAAAAACCTTCAGTTTCTTCTAGGTCTGCACGAAGATTGTAGGAGAAGTTTTGCTGCCGAGCTGGGGAGGTTTAGCTTACAATGGGAAGGGACATCGACCTTGAGGATCTCGTGGAATACAACATGACAGTATTAGTTGGTAAGTTTTCAAATTTTGCCATGAACCGAAAGGATATTGTGGGTTGGGTTACTCAAAAATGGAAACCCATCGTGTTTTATACAGCCCAGGTTTTTGCATTGGCTCGCGGTTGGTATGGCTTCAAATTTGAGCAGGAAACACACTGTTCCACTATCCTAAATAAGCTATGGCTATACGGGGCGGGCAGTCTGATGCAAACGGACTTCGACCCAGACACGACTTCTGTGCGTATGCGCCATTTGTGGGTTCTCATCCTCGGTCTCCCACTTGCTCTTTGGAACCAGGGGGCTTTTGAAGCCATTGGTAGCAGTCTTGGACGCTTTCTTAATGTGGAGGAGGAACATTTGTTTGGGTTTGACCGTCAAATGGGGCGGCTTTTGGTTGAAGTGGATATTTTGTTGGGGCTTATCGATGTCCTCCACATTAATTGGTGTGGACGCAAACTGGATCTGACAATCGATTATTGGGGCATTCCCTTCTGATGTTCAAATTGCAAACAGGTTGGTCATCTGTGGAGACAGTGCAAAGGCGGGTCATTTTTTGGGCGCCCGGTGGGGGTGGAACCTTTCTGGTCTTCAGATGATGGCAATGACAAAGAGCTGGATGCGACAAGCGGACTTGATGGCTTTTCAAACAGAGTTACGTTTCTGAATGCTCCGGCCTCGGCTTTACTGGGTAAGTTGGAATCAAACGACCCATCCCTTTATCATTCATTGAATGAGTTGGATATCAAATTTATAAATGTTTTGGAGCTAAATAATGGTAACAATGGGAACTATATGGGTCGGGTTTCACCAATGCTATCTTATTCCCTTGGTTTTGAGAAAGATCCCCTTGATCCGTCTATGAATGATTCACAAGCATCCGATGATTCTCTACATGAGAAGGGGGCAACACAAGATATACCGATGGACTCTTCCCCTGTTTTGTCGGCCTCCATCGATATCCCTCTTTCCTCGGTCCCTACCATTTTGTTATCCTCAGATTCCGAGTTGTCGTCGATTGATATTGATCCAAATGTGGTAGGAGTGAATGAGTCACGCTCTTTGGAGCTTCCGTCGGATACCCTTCTCCCTCGGCCTCTATCATTTTGTGGGTCGGAACCCCAGGATAGGGTTTTACATATCCCCTCATACTCAGAAATGGTTAAAAAATCTCCAATTCCTGTTTTTTTTCAAAAATCAGGCTGTGGACGAGAGTGGCCCGGACACAAAACTTGAGGGGATTTCCTCGGGTCCCTTGGTTCCAGTATCGGGCCTAGGGGTTGCGGTCAATCCATCTCCTGCTGACAAATCGTCAACTCTGGGTGAACAATGTATCAAGAAGGGCGCACGTCAGGGTGGTTTGGCACCGGAATTCTCTCCATTAAAGACGTGAAGTGCCAGAAAGAATAAGAAGGTCATTCCACCGGGGGGAAATGACGCTAGCATTAATATGGGCACCCCCATCTCACCTGATACCAGGGCTCTTAGAGGAATCAAAGCCCTTGCCAGGGGTCGATAATGATCCTTTTCTCATTAAACATCAGGGGTGTGGGGGGTCTTCCCAAACAATTGGCCCTCAAGAGAGTTCTACATATTATTAATCCTGATTTCATCTTCCTACAAGAAACGATGGTATGTGGGGAGAAGGCTCGTACTTTCTTTAAAAAAATTAAGTCGAGCTGGTTGATGTGCATGGTTGATACTGTGGGTATTTCTGGTGGACTCCTGGCGGGTTGGAACCCTGGGGTTCTGAGGTTAAATCCTTTTAAAATTACTCTGGGTATACTTCTGTCTGGCAACATTAGAGCTCGGAAAAAGACATAAACATAGTGAATTGTTATGGTCCCTATTGTGATAGGGAGGCATTCTAGAATCTTGCATGCTTGGGGCACTTATTGGAGTTGGAAAATTTGATACTTGCAGGTGATTTGAATTTTTCATGGGGGGCTGAGGAAATTTGGGGCCAAGCGGCCAGAAGGGATCCACTCGGGACATATTTCAGGAATCTCTTTTCTACATATTCTCTAATTGATGTGGAACCGCGACCTTTGGCTCCAACATGGTCTAATGTCATAAAGGATGGAAACCTGATTTCCAAACACATTGATCGCTTCTTGATATCAGCGTCTCTATTAAACTCTTTCCATAATTATAGGTCATGGATTTAGCAGATTCATATTAGTGACCATCTCCCCATTGTTCTGCAATTTGACAACGATGTAACACATCATTCTTACCCCTTTAAATTCAACTTCGTTTGGTTATCTGATCAGGATTATGATGTGGGTGTGAGAACTCACTGGTTGAATTTAGATGTTTCGAGGGAGAGATCAGCAATGGATAAGCTGGCCGTGAAATTAAAATCATTAAAAGACTTCACTATTAAGTGGGAAAGATCTAAGAAAGCCGAGATGGCTGCGGAACTCATAGAGGTGGAAACGGAAATTGGTATTTTGATGGACCAATCTTTGAGGAATGGGATATCTCACATGAGACGTGCCAGACTTACAGTTTTGGAGGAAAGGAAATTGAAAATCCTTCTCATACATGAAGAAACCTGGCGATTAAAAAATTGAGCAATTTGGCTCAAAGCTGGTGATTTGAATACAAAGTTTTTTCATCGCTTTGCAGATTCTTGCAAAATACAGAACAATATTTGGGATCTTAATGATCACGTTGGTCGGCGGATTAGAGGTGATAAGGAACTGATGTCTGAGGCAACCCATCACTATCAGGACTATTATTGTGATCCCAAAAATACATCTTTGTCGGAACAATTTAAGATCATCAAGGAATACCCTCGGATGTTCAATGACATGGAGGGGGACAATATTTTTGAGGCCATATCCTTACTGGAGGTACAAAATACCCTACGGGGTTTTGCTAAGGATAAATCTCCTGGCCTCGATGGGTGGTCGATGGAACTTTTCTACCACTTTTTTGATATTATGGGGGAGGACCTTAGGGATGCTGTGGACGAATCTAGGACCATGGGGCTGGTCTCCGGGGCACTAAATTCTACCTATCTGGCACTCATTCCTAAATCATCACATCCTGAGAATTTTAATGATTTTCAACCCATTGCCGTGTGTAATTTAGTCTACAAGATTATATCCAATAGTATTGCTATGCGCATCAAGCCGATCCTTTCGAGGCACATTTCCATGGAACAATATGGTTTTTTGGAGGGTCAGCAGATACTTGATGCGGTAGGTGTGGCACATAAGGTTTTTCACAGCATTAATCAAAAGAAACTTGATGCTCTCATTCTCCAATTAGACTTAGTGAAAGCATATGACTGGGTAGACTGGACTCTTCTCAGATTGATCCTCATACAAATTGGCCTGCCATGGAAGGTGATGAAGTGGATTGTGGCATGTGTCACTTCAGTCAACTTTGTTGCTCTTATAAATGGCCAGCCGACAGAATTTTTTAAGGCATCCAGGGGCCTCAGACAGGGCTGTCCTCTATCGCCCCTTTTGTTCCTCTTGGTTATTGAGGGTTTGAGCCTCACAATCCATAAAGCAAAATGTGAGGGCTCTATTGTGGGTATCAAGGTATCTGCTGGTATATTTGTTACACACGCACTATTTGTGGATGGCGTAATGCTCTTTGGTCTGGGCATTCTGGCTGAATGGTTACATTATAAAAAAATTCTAGATTTCTTTTGCTCTGTAATAGGTATGCTCATTAGTTTGGTTAAATATTTTTTCTTGAAGCACTCTTTGGAGGAGAATGTGGAACGGTCGATCCGCCTGATACTACCTATGGAATTCAAAGAGTTGTCAAATGGCACGAAATACCTTGGTTACTTTGTCAAACCTTCAAATTACAGGTTGAATGATTGGTCTTGGCTTATCAGGCATTTTGATTCACGAATTGGACATTGGAGTTTGCGGTATCTATCCATGGGTGGCAGACTTACGCTGGCAAAAGTGGTTCTTCAGAACCTGGGGGTATACTGTTTTTCTCTCTGCAAAACACCAAAATCCATTCTATGCCATATACGAAGGAAATTTTTCAAATTCTGATGGTCTGGGGGGGTGGAGAAGGACAAATTTCACCTCATTAAATGGACATCATTGGCTCAACCCTGGGATTTGGGGGGTTGGAATGTAAAAAATTTGGAACTTTTCGTAATGGCCCTTCATGCAAAGAGCTTATGGCGGGCCTTATTTGTCAACTCAGTTTGGGGCAAGATCATTCCGGCTAAGTATCTAAAACATTCTTTGGTTGCGAACTGGATTTGTAAAGGTCAACCTTCGGCCATTGGTTCCTCAAATATATGGAATGGACTCTTGGGTTTATTCACTATCATTGCACAGTGGCTCTCATGGAAACCCGGAGATGGTCGGGAAATCAAACTCGGTATTGATCTTGTACTGGGGGGTTCCACTTCATACCAATTGTCTCCTGAATTATTGGCTCATCTATGGGCCAGGGGGTTCTGCACACTTGCTCATGCGTCATGTTTTAATGGTGATGGGGGTAACAGGTGGATCACTGCTGCTCAGCTGGGAATCAGTGGTGCTTTGGGGACTGAATGGACTGAGTATATCCGGCCCCTATGTCAGGCCAATATTCATTTATCTGAGTCTCCGGATCGATTGGTTTGGTCTTGGGATGTGGCACACAGCGCGGTTACTACAAAGCTAGATTATGTTTCGTTATTTGCTGATAAACAGCCTGAGAATATATGTTGGTACCACACCATTTGGAAACTTGCTCTACCTCTGAAAATCAAATGTTTCATTTGGCTGGCTTTGAGTAATAAAATCCTCACATGGGATCATCTATGCCACCGTGGTTTCAGTGGTCCTGGTTGGTGTCCTTTATGTTGCTTACAAATCGAATCAGTTGACCACCTATTCACATACTACTCGTTCACACAAGACCTCTGGATTTTAGTAGCATCTACCCTTGGTATCTAGGTTATCTGGCAATCATCCCCACTGATCGACTGTCTAGGATCATGGATTCGGGACTCACATTCTTGGGCAGAGCTTCCCTGCTTTTTGATGTGGGAAATTTGGAAGGCCCGAAATAGGAGAATCTTTAAGGGTACCATTCCTCACCTGGATTGGATTTGCAGCCAGACTATTGCTGTTTATAATGAATACATTACTCTTTCTGATCCTCCTGGTGGTCGAAATAATTTGAACAATAGAAGACATGGATGTCGGGTGGCTCCTCCAGTATTGATATACCCCTGTGGGTTCTTTGATGGTGCTGCAGTTGGGGGCCCGGGTGTTAGTGGGGCTGGTGTGGTTTTGCACCTTACCAACACTGTTTTTTTTCGCATTCATCTTAATTTGGGGATTGGTACAAACACCCGCAGTGAATTATGTGCTCTTTGGATTCTTTTACACTTTGCACGAACCAAACATGTATCATCCCTCTTGATTCTGGGTGACTCGTCATCCATTATTTCTTGGGAAAAGGGCGTTTCCCCAATCAATGTGATGCTTCTTACGCATTGGTTGGCTGCAGTCAAAAAGTATATCAACGATTTCAAGCATATTCATTTTTCTCATATTTTTCGAGAGGTGAATATGGAGGCTGACCATCTCTCCAAGATGGCTTTGAATTCTTTGGCGGGGATCATCATGTGGGAGGAATGGCACGAGGATCTTATTTTCTCTCGGGGATCGATAGATTTGCATTGGTCCTGATACTTGTGGTTTGGCCTTTCTGTTTATGGTATTTTTTGGTGTTATTAGCGGATATATGTTTTATATTATGCGGTATATCTATTTTGCAGGTTCATAGACTCTACTCCACCAACTACTTGTTGGTATTTTGATCTTCAGTTTATGCGGCACTATTTATATTGTTTTTGTATGTCTTCTGTGACGGATCCTGGGATCACGGTACTATTTACTATGATGTTTTATATTTTGGACAGACCCGATGCCATATGTAGATGCTCTATTTTGGCGAATGTATGTGCCTCGTATGTTGTGGTCTAATTTCTGGAACCTTTAGTCTGTGTGATTTGGGTTGTTTTTTCGCTCGCAATATGTATCACTCTCACCATGCTGGGTTCATTTTTCCCTGTTACTTTGTTGTAATTGGAACTATTTACTATTTCGCGGTATTAATAGTAAGTTATATTTTTCGATGGAAAAAAAATGTATTAGATTATGTGTATTGGGGAAAAATGCATTAGATGATGTGTTAAAGGTTTATCCTTCTTTATTTAGAGTGGGGCGTTTTGTGAAAAAATAGGATAAACCTTTATAATGTTGGGTGAGGTGGGATGAGATGGGTAGGAGAAATAGAATAAATCTTTATAAAGTTTTTTTCTTTTCTTTTTGTGAGACTTGTTTTATAATTTATGTTATATTACTCAATAATGGTTTTAAAAGAGTAAGTTGAATAAGTAAGGATAACCTTATATTAAAGAAGAAAATATTTGTTATTAAATACAGTTATGCAATCCTGTAATTAAACAATGTGGCTGTTTTTATTGAATAAACGATATCAGATGCAGTGATCTTCAATCTTTAGACTTGAATCACAAACAAGTATATAGAAAATATAAATATAGAAAAGCATATGCAAGAGATAAGTGAGATGAAATATACAAGGATGTTGTTGTATTATTGAATACCATAGAAAGAAAACAATGATCGCCTCTAAAGGTAGGTTGACCTCTCATTAAGCAGAGCTCCAATTACAACAAACTTAACATAAAAAATTAATATCCTCATTGCTCTATAAATAGATTCTTAATAGCAAAATCTTGACAAATTGTGATCCCATAATTAATGAATACCAACTATCTAATGGGCCTTATTTGATAAAAAGGATTGCTTTACATTAAATAGCTATCCACTATAACAAACCATTAAGTACCCTAAAGTAGGGAGGTTACGGTAGGACCTTAACATCAGATCCATTCAAACGTGATAAATGGTCTCAGATCCACTTTCGAATTTGGAAACAATGAAACTATCTCTTCATCACCAAGACCCCTTTAATTGGGGGAACCAATGGGGTCGTGTTGACAAGGATGTGAAAACTTTAGGTGAGGGAGAATGTAAGGAACCTACTTGAGGTGCCACTTACAATGGCATGATGGAAGGCACGCCAGGAAAACTTGGGTAAGGGTACACAATGAGTCTTTACAATTAGTAGCCTATATTTGTTATGCCTTATGTTACTTTTACTGTATATTTCATTTTTTAATTTTTTCAAATGTCAATAGAGCACCTATATTCAAATTTTGTGCATTGTACTCATTGCATGCACATGATGCTTATAGTTGTTGGTAACACACTGTGACAATGCGACACACATGTACTAATGACAACGCCATGAAGAAAAGTTGGTGTGCAATGCGTCCAATCAAATGGAACTCATTGACCATGGCTATGAGGTTCATTCAATTAGATTAAATGTGCATGCATCTTGATGTGCTAAACCCTACACTATCTGCAACATATCTAGGTAGCCTAAATGTACCATTGAAGCTACGACCTGTAAAATGATGTGATTATTTGCAGTTTACTAGATGTATTGTGGGCAGTGCAAGGATAGCGCATCAACATACAACTGACAACAATGTCACAAAGGAAGTATTGTCTTTAGTGAAATGGAACGCACCAATTCAAGCTATGAATAGGTTTGTATCTTCCTACTTCATTTTCCTTTATTGATTGTAAAGAGACTTTATTTGGAAGGGTTTCTAAGTTCTAATTTACCTCAATATTTTAATGGCATGTTGAAAATTATCTTTCTTGTTCATTTTTGTTGAGTGTTGTCTCATTTGGAATGCATCTACCTTTTTTTCTACATGGTTTCTAAGGGGTATGTCAGTTTATCCTAAACTTGAATTTGTAAAACTTTCCAGTTTCCACGACACTACTAGAATATGGGGTTATAGCATCGTTACATCCTTCAACCACCCCCCCACCCGCCTTTTTCTTTATTTTGCTCCTTTCTGAGTGCACACTATATTTTTGCAATGTGTTTTTGTGTTGTCTTTGCATCTAGTTTGTTTAATTTGTACAACACCGGGTCTGATGCGAATACGACACATGCTCCATATTTACATCAGAGTAGACAACGCACATCCAATGTAATTTCAATATTAAAAAAAAAACACAAAGTGAATATTTGTGACGCCATGCATGTGCACTTGTAATATAAAGTGAAAAAGAGGGTGTCATTTCATTTTCACATTAGTGTAAGATGGGGTAGATATTCTTGGAGTTGGAAGGGATTTGTGGAGGCACTCTATAGGAGAGGGAAAGAGAGATTTGTGGGGAATTGTTGAATCAAAGGTAAGTTTTTTTTTAATTTCCCTCATTTTTTTTTAAATTTGAAGATCTAAAATAAAATGAGATTTGGATTTTAGAGAAGGGATCTGGGTTTTCCATGGGACGTGGAATTTGAGTTTTGGAAATGGGATTTAAAAGTTTAATAAAAAACAAAGTAGGTTTAGGAATATCTCTTCAACCCTTCCTCTTCCTCTCACTCTTCTTCTTGATCCTCTTCCACTCTTCACCTCCTATTTTTCATCCCCCCTCTTATAATTTTTAATCATTTCCAAGTTAAGCAATGCATACATATTTTTAAGTAAAATATAAAGTCACGACACACACACACTTAGTAGGTAGAGATTATACCCTAGAAACCCTTAATTATGAAAACCAACAAAACTTAGAGCCACACCTCTCTCTTCTTAAGTGTATTAACTTCATTTTTGTATCCATAACGAAGCCATATTAGGAGGTTGAAACTACATTATATCATAATTCCTAAAAATCCTAAGATGAAAAACCCCAAAATCCAAAAAATCTAATCATAGGAGCTTAGGTGGTGAAAGGATTATGGGCCCTAGTGATCCAAAAGGATCTCCACAGTTGAAGAATGCAGAAGGTTTTTATTTGCACCAAAGGTATTCAATCGATGAAGATCTTGCAGAGAGCTTCCAAATGCAATTTGAATGGGTTCGAATGAACTTCGCCTGTGAAAGAAATTGCAGGTTGAAATTACAGACGAAAAGGAGGTTATTTTCCAACAAAAGTTCACAAGACATTGAACAAAGTGCATTTCACATTAAAATTGAAAGTTCAATGAAAAATATGTTAAAGGGGAATATATGAAAGTGCTCATACAAATTCTCTTTTAAATTTATAAAGGAAATTTAATTAGATGTGAGAATACACCTCACCAATTGGTTTCCTAGTCCTAAGGGAGTGTTGAGATCTTCATGGAGAAAGATGAGACCATTTCTCTACCTATCCCTTAAGGTGTCTCTAGATCCTAATTTAGGGGATAACGGGAGAGATATTATCCTTAACATGTGTGATGAGTAATCATCCATGGAAAACTATAAAAACCTCTCATTTGGAGAAGGAAAATAAGTTTTTGGAGAAAAGCTTTCTAGTAAGCTTTGTATGAGAAAATTCATCCCAAGATGGGAGAAATAGTTTAGTTCATGTGAGAGACTTGGTTCTTCTTGGTGAGGAAGGGAAAGGCATCCCAAGATGGGAATGAGTCACTTGAAGTGAAGTTCATGCAATTGTACTTATGAAATCCATGTATATTTGAAGGAGACAATAAAGCGACACAAAGTTTCAATGAGTCTGGAAACGTAGCCAGGAGGTCCGACGAACTCCGTTAACAATTCTGGTTTGCATATATTTTTCATGTGATTGTTTTGTTAATCTCCAATTTTTTAAAGATCAAAATTGATTATTATGCCAATTTCTTTATAGATAATGGGGAATTGAGAAATTTGATGAAGTAGTCGTTAATGGAAGAAAAGTGAGTTTACCCATTTCCGGATCACCTAGGGGGCATAGTTGGTACATCAAGTTCCCAAGGTCATAACTTCCTCGTATGAACTTTGTTTGGGGATTTCTTTAGCCCGTTGGAAAGATATTGATAAGATTTAGAAGAAGGTAGGGGAAAAACTAGGGTAAGCTTCAACTTATACCATTCTTGCAATAAAAATACCAAGAAAATTTATTTTGGACCGAAAAATGTTTCAAAAGTTCAAGACCCAAAAATTGTTGTAAATTTGAGTATAGGGTCCATGACCAGTTTTGAGATGGTAAAAATATTGAATGGTGATGAAGGCAGGAATGACAAAATCCAATCCAACCCGCTTCCTAGGAAATATTGTGATTCTCTGAAATCAAACCACTGAACTTAGCTAACAACCGGCAGGGTTCTTCTTAATTGCGGTCCTCACCTTCAAAATAGGCTTTTCGCAACGTTCTGACAGTCAGAATTAGCTTTCCACAATAGCCTTGTGGAAACACCTTCCTTCCGCAATTTCGATGTCCTTCCGCAATGTTCTTTCCGCAGTCACCTTTCCGCAACTCTTCCTTCCGCAACACTCATTTCCGCAACTTGTAGATTGCGGATTACGGGTGCACGTTTCGTGATTTTTGGAAAATGCTTCTGCAAAAACTCTCCCGCAACGTTGGTTCCACAACTCTCGTTGTTAACTCCCGAGCTTCTCCCTTCTGCGGAACATTGTATCAATCGTCGATCTTTTGCGGATTTGATCTCGCACATTGATCTATGATCAACGCGGAATACTTCGCCTTGGCTTGCGGAAATGTTAACTCCCGCGCACGTTCACCTTGCAGATCCTTTCCCCGTCGTCGATCTTCCCTTTGGCTTCGATCTGAGCCGTCCAAAATCTGCTAATTGAATCGAATGCAACTTTACGATTTTTCTTCGTTGAGTGATCCGAGAATTGATTAATCTAGCTCGACCTTCGTCCGGATCTGATGAGAACTAAATACAACAAGAAATTATCTTTGCTACGTAATGATGATCGGTTTGCAAAGGGTTTGGGTGTTCTTAACTGTTCATACAAGCATGAAAACAAAGATTCATTCACACAGACATCAGGTTAACGCTTTCACATTACTCCACTGGATAGAATCTCAGTTTATCTCTCATTCACATGCACAGTAACACTATTGAACACACAGAACTTGGTAATTTCATTAACTGATAGCAAAACTTCTATACAGTCGTATTTTCCTCTGGTATTCAAGAAAATATCCCAACGACCTTCCTGTGCGCAGAGCCCTCTCTTGCGCCGACCCCCTACTGAATCCCAGTCTGCCCCCTTTTCACCCATTCAAAAATCCCCCCCAAAACCGAATGGATGAATAGTAAAACAAACAAACTAACAGACTCTCCCCCATCACTGAAGGGGTTACTATCATTCAACAACAAACTGGCTAACTGGCTTGATCTCCACGCAGGGAGTATCAAATTGCCACTATGTCCTATTTTCTCAAAACTGACAACACACTAGTCGGTTACATATTTGCAAATATTAAAATACTTAACAAACGAATTTCCTTCCCACTTCATGACAGCTTGTCATCTTGCTAGCTACAACATGTGAACACACAATCACATTGCTAACTTAGCATTGATGCTCCTGCATGAGACTCCCAAGGTTAAAATTCTGAACCCCTATTCAGTAAATCAGATATTGAGAAACCTTTTGCCTCCAATTCTTTAGCATCCATCCATGTAGAATCTTCTACTGGATGTCATTTCCATTTGATCAAGTATTCCAAGTAGTCTCTCTGTCTGGTACTCTTTTCCACTCTAGTATCCAAGATAGACTCAGCTTCTGATGGTTGGGTTATAGGCATCTGCTTTAGCCACTGAAGATCTTCCACAGGATCCCTATCTCCTGTCATTTGTCTTATATCATCGACCACATAAGTATACAGGTCTGCAACATTAAAATAAGTGAGATACCAATCCTTGTTGGAATTTCCAGCTTTTATGCATTTGCCGAAATTTTTTTGAATATTCTGCAAGGCCCATCTTTTTCATTTTCAGCTTGTTATACTCTCCTTTTGGAAATCTCTCCTTCCTCAGATGTTCTAAAACCAAATCTCCTACCTCATAGTTTTTCTCTCTTCTCCTGGAATCGACTCTTGTTTTGTAACTATTGTCACTCTGCTGCAACCTTGTTTTAACTTGCTCTTGTAGTTCACTAATCCTCGTTGCAAACTCTTCTCCATCTGTGGTTCTCTTTTCCAATTGACCCAAATCACGAAGTTTACACACCCCTCTTGGATGCATACCATACAAAATTTGGAATGGACTCATTCTTGTACTTTGGTTTGGTGAGTCATTATATTCAAACTCGGCTTGAGCTAGCACTTTGTCCCATTGTTTTGGATTTTCTCCAATCAAACTTCTCAATATGTTACCCAGACTCCTATTCACCACCTCAGTCTGGCCATTCGACTGTGGATGATATGCTGAACTGAAGTTCAACTTGGTACCCAACTTCTTCCACATGGTCCTCCGGAATGACCTATGAACTTTACATCTCTGCCAGATACAATGCTCTTAGGTAAACCATGTAGCTTCACAACTTCATTGAAAAACAAGTTAGAAATGTGTGTGGCATCACTTGTCTTGTAACATGGAACGAAATGTGCCATCTTAGTAAATCTATCCACAACCACAAAAATAGAATCATTTCCCTTTTGAGTTTTTGGTAAACCTAAAATGAAATCCATACTCACAGAATCCCAAGGCTTAGTTGGAATAGGTAATGGTGTGTACAAGCATGTGTTTTGGCTTCTCCCCTTGGCATGCCGGCATACCCTACACCTGCTCACAAAATTTTCAACCCCAGACCTCATCTTTGGCCAAAAGTAGAAATGGCTCGACTGTCCAAAGGTTTTATCACTCCCAAAGTGACCTGCCATCCCTCCATTATGCTTCTCTTGTATCAAATTCTCTCTCATGGAACATTTGGGAATGCAAAGTTTACTATTCTTAAAGAGTAAACCATCTTCCAACATATACTACATCCATGGCTCTCAGTTAACCTCCAAAGGATTTCTACAAACTCTGTATGCATTTTGAAAATCAATATCAGTCTCATACAAACCTATTAAGTGTTCAAACCCTAATACTTACATCTGGTTTTCTTGCACAATCAATTGTCTCCTGCTTAAGGTATCAGCTACTCCATTTGATTGTCCACTTATGTGCTTCAACACAAAGGTTAATATTTTCAAGAACTCAACCCATTTGACATGCTTCTGATTCAATTTAGGTTGCTGCATGATGTATTGAAATGCATGATTATCAGAAAACAAAAAAAAACTCTCTAGGCATCAGATAATGTCTCCGATGCTTTAGTGCTTGGACAATAACATAAAATTCCTTGTCATAAGATGAGTACTTCTATTTTGACTCATTCAACCTGTTGCTGAAATATGTTATAGGTCTGTCCTCCTGACTGAGTAAAGCTCCAATTGCTACTCCACCGGCATCACATTTCACTTGGAAAGGGTGTTTGAAATATGGTAACTTCAATACTGGTTGCTCAGTAATATTTTTCTTCAAAAACTGAAAGCTACTTTTAGCCTCTGCCATCCATTTAAATGGTTGTTTGTCCTTTCTAATTGTTTCAATGGTTGATGAACAAATACCTCAGAAATTCTTCATGAACTTTCTATAAAAACTTGCCAATCCTTGGAAACTTCTTACCTCAAAAATGCTCCGAGGTGAAGGCCAATCAATGATTTCTTGCACTTTTTTCGGATCCATCTTCAAACCATCGCTTGAGATAACAAAACCCAAATACAGTAGTTTTGATTTCAGAAATGTACACTTCTTCACATTTACTAACAAATTTTCCTTCTGTAATTTCTCCAAGACACATCTTAGATGCTCCAAGTGTTCTTTTGATGTTTGACTGAAAATCAGAATATCATCAAGGTAAACTATTACAAACTTACCTATGAAATCTCTCGAGACTTCATTCATTAATATCATGAAAGTGCTCGGCGCATTAGACAGTTTGAATGGCATAACTAGGCAATCGCATAACCCATCATTTGTTTTAAAGGTTGTCTTCTACTCATCTCCTTCTCGAATTCTAATCTGATGGTATCCACTCTTCAGATCTAATTTTGAAAAGCATGTTGCTCCACTCAAGCAATCCATCATGTCATCCATCCTGGGTAATGGAAACCTATATTTGATGGAAATATTGTTGATGACCCTGGAGTCAGTGCACATCAGCCCCTTATCTAACTATCCTTACACTTGCCTTTTGACTTCTTCATTCTCTTGAGGTGTCAATCTATATGTTTCCTTGTTTGGTAAGCTTGCTCCAGGAATAAAATCAATATGGTGACTTATATCCCTCTTTAGTAGTAGCTCATTGGGTAAATCATCCACCACAATGTCACTAAACTCACCTAGCATCTCCTGAATCTCCTCAGGCAGATCTATAATATTGGTCTTCATTACTACCACTCTAGGCTTACATACCAAAGCATAATTAAGTTCTTCCTCATCAATTTGCTGCAAATACTCTTTCCCTGTCAACATTAGGACCTTAGAAGCTTGTTGTTATGTTGCACTCCCTTCTTGCAAAGGAAGAAGAATATGTCTTATCCCATCTTTCTCGAAACTATGACAATTTCTCCTACCATCATGTATCACCTTTTTGTCAAACTGCCATGGTATTCCTAGAAGGATATGGCAAACATCCATGGGCATTATCACCTACCCAATTTTTTAGAATAATTATTTTCTACTATTATCCTTTTTGCAAAAAAAAAATACTTTGTGTTAAATTATAATTACAAGTTTGTAATTATGACCAAGTAGGTCAAAAATGAATGTAATGACTCATTATTATTACTTAATAAATGAAAATGGGAGACAAACACTCAAGAAAACTATTACAAGAGTATCCATTGGCCCACTAGGAGGAATGGAAGCTGCTGGAAGGACTGGGATAGATGGAAGCATTTGCACTCTGCCATTAGCTGTTGGTATGGGACAACTCCCCATAATTTTGTGGCATTTCCCTCTCCAAGTGGAGAGAGGTGAGCAGGCATCTCACTAATGACCAGCTAATTTCAAAAGACCTAGGCGGCCTATAAAATGCAATTCGAATTGAGCAGGCAGCTCTTACAATGTTTTCTGCAGAAACATTCCTCATGCTCATTAGGTGATGGCTGAGATATTCGAATAGGGGAGGCTGTGGAGAGTGAAAGTATAAGCCTGCAAATGTTATGAGAAGGACACACCAGAGGTGCTGGTGTAGATCCCATTGATTACTAAGCCTGTAAGGATGGATATATAAATTTTCTTACTGCTGCAAGCAGAAGTATTAAGTTTCAGAACCCTCTTCCTCCTGGTGGATCAGTGGATGGGCTCGGGGGTCCTAAGGCAGACATCTTGGCTGTTTGGGAGCAGGTTGGGTGGAACATGTTTCTTGAGTGCTTTGTTCCTCCCATTACACTCAGGTTCTATTCTGCTGTGTTTTCTTTTCAAATCATATGAATGCTCTCAGAAAATGGCTTAGTATTGTTATTTATTAATCAATAGTAGAAAATGGCAGATCCTAATTAATTTAGATTTGCTGAACTGATAAAATGACTCCTCTGCATTTCTCCCCATGCGTGGATCTGCATCGTACTCCATTACAGAGAGCTAGCATTAAATTTGCCCAGCTAAAAATGAAACCTAGCATGCATCTAAATATCTAAACCAAAAGACCACCCATGCACAGACTATGTTATCATGCATCTTATATTTTAGCAACTGTAGATTAGATCCATGAATGTATTGTTTTACTGTTCAATTATGTATACTGAAACAACTTAACAGAAATCAATTATAGCAATAGGTTCTTTTCTGATTTCTGAAGGTGAACATTATGTTAACAACTAGGGCACTGATCCTTACTAATTACTTCAAAGAAAAACAATACCATGCATTCTGTTCAACCATATTCCTTTCTTCTATCTTCTTATTGTTTTTAGAATCTGTTTGATCTTATATAAATATTGTCTTCACTGTATTATATTGTACAGAAAGAAAGAAAGCTACTATGTTATTTTTTTCATCAGAGGTCCAAAATGGACGAATACAGGAATATATAGTTAGAATAGAAAAACTGTATATTCATAAGCAATCAAATTACCTAACGATTGCACTATTATTTTCTTTGTTCTTTTTTCCCTGAATTATCAATTGCATGTGATAGCACTTACATCGCAGAATACCAAGTTATTAACAGCTAGGACAAACATAGCTTTATTAAATTGACAGATTGAATTACAGTATCTCTACACCCAAACTGGGGGCAACATGTTCTCATCACATTATTATTTATAAACATTTAAACAGTGGCCAATCGAAGGTTTCATTACCATAGACATTTTAAACTACAGAATCAAGAGTTGTTATTCTTGTTCTTTTAAAAACATCAATATAGACATGTAGATTTCATTCACATCGACAGCTAGGGTTTAACATTATCACTTATGCTTTCAAACAAAACCATTTCCTTCCTACTCTCGGCTTATAGCCACTTTTTATTTAAACAAACATGCCTTTTTATCCTTGGATCTGAGTTCAAGAAGGAGAAGATCGAAAACACCATACGCAAACATGAAACCTAAAATATCTTAAACAGGCTTCTTAGATTTAGATACAATTCACCAAACGAAACATTAAACCCTAAACAGTAATCGCTTCCATTTATTTTAACAGTGGTTACACCCTACGGTTGCCACATTCTGTTGCCGGAGGTTCCATTCGAAACCCCATGCCATTATACACACAACAAATGACGAAGAAAAATTACAGTCGATGCATCTCTTTTTATCAACCTAGAAGTATCGAAACGTTAAGACATAAAACGTAAAGATGCAAACTATTTGCAAACGCAAGGGTTCGACCCTGCTAAAACCGTCGATGCCCGGAATGGCTGGCCACATGAATTAAACATTCACATCACCTACTCTATAAACAAAACTCAAAACTGAAGGTTTCCCAAATGCTGTAGGTGAGACAAAAGCCACTGCCGCGAAGGCATGCTACCAACACTTGCTCATTAAAGTCCGATTCCAGGAGAACCATTAAGGAGGGATACCACCAAAGCTTACCGGTGGGTTCGCTTAAGTTCTTTCCCCTTCAACTATTCTGGCACCCTGTCTTTCGCCGAGGGTTACCTTCCAACAACCATACATTAATTTAAGCATCGGTTCATGAGGTAGAAACGCATGCAACAACGAATAGTATGGAAACCTTACAACGTTACATTACCTGAGTTGTGACAAAGTTTTCGATGTAGCTAGCATCCATCCACTGCGAAGGAAATGCACCCAGCTCGAAGACCACAATGAGGGATACCTCCCGAGAACTTCCAACTCAATTGAAAAACCCAGACTTGCAAGCTACGACAACGCTGTCACAGTTGCACTCATCCCACCTGTAGATTACCACACCATCGTTCCAGACTTGGCTCCCACGGATAACTTTCACTCACAGACCAAGGTTGTTACCGGTCTCAGGATCGAGCCTGGGGAAGGCTAGAAAAACCAGCAAACCCTAAGTGCCTCTCGGCCGGTTGGCCTCACCTCCCAAACCCTACCACCGAACAATGACAAGAAACGTTACAAAACCCATAAGTTATGCTAGGGATTCAGCTCATCCCAATACACAACGATCAACGGTGGAGATTTGTCCTCATCAAGCCATGTTGGAAGGTGGCAGGAGTAGCATTAAATTGCTCATCTACCTCCCCAAACCAAGGAGTTGCCATATCGGTTGATAGCAGGGCAGGAGACCGTTACAACTCAACATTCCAAACCTTTTCACACGACGAATCAACTATCACAACTTACATGTAGCAATATCCTTAACACGGTGGCCAGGCACAATAATTACAAACCAAATCATTTATTACACCCTCGTTTCGTATGCAAGCTTTTGCAGGGCCATCATTCCACCTGCCAACCCATACGAATCAACGTTAAAAGCTTCAACATATAAATATTATCAACGTATAACGATCACCGATAGCATATAACCAAGGTCTCATACGATCCCATATAATCAATTGCGAAACATATTCATAGCTTATGAATATCCACTAAGGTCGCGAGCAACCATAGGGCATGGTTTGACTCCACCCATCACTTTAAGTCAACTATAAAGTTCATCTTTGGATCATCATAAAGCTCCTAAAGCTTTGTGCACATTGCAAGTTATTGAAACACACCCTTAGGGTATGGTGCCACCCTAGGACCCATCGCATACATTGCATGGTAGGGTATCAATGTTTAACGCACCACCATTTTAACTACCTAGACAATGGATATTTAAAACCAACTTATCACTCTTTCCATAGCATGACTTAAAGACCATGAGCCTCGTTTTGAACCTGTCACCGTCAATATTTTTAAAGAGATTACTTAACAGCCACAAGACATTTATGGAACGATCATACGTGAAGTCATCAACACTTAATAGAAACATTCGTAACAAATACACCTTGAAATAGACGTTATCGGCAGTCTTGAGATAGTCAGGTTCATCTTACAGAATTGGAAGGAGACCACACCTGTAGCATCGAAACTCATAAGCAGTTTCGATTTATATCGCGGTTATTAAGCACTCTGAAGTTTATCGCTATATCTTACCTGCGAATCTACGCATGAAGGACGAGTGCAGTGCTTTAGCGGAATAGCTAAGTAAGCCTCGGGGCACCTCGTGGGACCCCTTTCATCATCATCCAGAAAAGTTAAACTATTAGAACTTGTCAAAAGAATTCTGTTTTCCAATGCATCATAAATTTTCAATCATTCCAGCATACGAATAAAGTACATAATCATTAATTGATTTTCATGACGTCATTAAAGACAAGAGACACAAGCATTAAATTGTTCCTACCACGCAACACTTTTATTAATTACTGAATATTGATTATTATTATTTCCACATTTTACAATATTAGCTCTTTTTATGGCGATTAAAAAAAATTTAAATTTTATGAAAATATCGGGATGTTACATGTGGTATCAGAGCTCATGTTCGAACTCTAGGCCTAAAAATGGTCCAAGAAACACGCAAACATAAAATTTATGACTGTGAAAATTTTCACTAACTCAAGTTTAAATTATTTGTCCTATACAGAAAAATTTTCTTTGATTTACAAATATGGAAGGATCAGCTGAACACATAAGGGGCAGATTTCCGCCAAACAGCCCCAGTATGGAACAACAATTCCAGGGCAATCGGGGTAATGATTCATCAGAATTATTGCGAGCTTTTCATGAATTAAAAGCAGAGATCCAGTCAGTAAAACAGGACAATGAAAGAATCCTGCAGACACTGGAAGAATTGAAGCAAGCAATGTTTGACCAATATCCAAAATATGAACAGAACTTGGAACATACTTCTGAAACTAAAGAGCTATCCCAGGAAGGCAAGAACAAACAAACAGAAACAGCTAAAGACAATAGAAACTCAACATCATCAAGAGCTGCCAAATATCCACGTAAGAAGAAGCATAATTACTCTAGTGACAGCAGTGAAGGAGACTGTAAACCAAAAAGAAAAAGGAATAGACAGTACGAACAGATATCTGGTGAATTTAAGAAAATCAAACCCCCAACTTTCAATGGCGAGACGGAAAAAGGAGAGATAGCAGAAGCATGGTTGTCTGGCATGAAAAAGTATTTTCAGAACTATGACTACTTGGAATCCTTGAAGGCAAAGATGGCAATTTATAATCTGACCGGGAAGGCAGATATTTGGTGGCAAGATCTTAAAAGGGTAAAAGGTATAAAAGACCGAGAGGTGAGTTGGAGTACTTTTAAAACACACTTCAAGAAGAAATTCTTATCTGAGCAGTATTATGAAGAAAAATCCAAAGAATTTTATGATCTAAAACGGGGAACGATGAATATGAAACTCAACATCATCAAGAGCTGCCAAATATCCACGTAAGAAGAAGCATAATTACTCTAGTGACAGCAGTGAAGGAGACTGTAAACCAAAAAGAAAAAGGAATAGACAGTACGAACAGATATCTGGTGAATTTAAGAAAATCAAACCCCCAACTTTCAATGGCGAGACGGAAAAAGGAGAGATAGCAGAAGCATGGTTGTCTGGCATGAAAAAGTATTTTCAGAACTATGACTACTTGGAATCCTTGAAGGCAAAGATGGCAATTTATAATCTGACCGGGAAGGCAGATATTTGGTGGCAAGATCTTAAAAGGGTAAAAGGTATAAAAGACCGAGAGGTGAGTTGGAGTACTTTTAAAACACACTTCAAGAAGAAATTCTTATCTGAGCAGTATTATGAAGAAAAATCCAAAGAATTTTATGATCTAAAACGGGGAACGATGAATATGAAAGAACTGAACAGCAAGTTTTTAAGTCTGCTAAGATATGTGCCGTACATGGTGGAAGAAAAACCGAAGGTCCAGAGGTACCTAAGTTGTCTACCTTTCCACATCAAGGACAGGATAGAGTAAGATAACCCTAAGACCCTGCTATGAATATTAAATATTGTATCAAATTAATCATTAAATTATTAAGTAGTTTAATTGAAGGGACGTAACCCTTCTTAAAGAAATGCTCCAACCTTATAAAAGGCGAGCTCTTGTAAAGCGTTAAGCATCTTATCAATTGAATTATATATATCTTATTCAAAATGGATCTCGCGTCCTAGTTTTTTCTTCAGCATTTGGTATCAGAGCCGCGTTCGGCTCAGTTTCGGTAATCCACGCTCCAGCTCTACGCACCATCCTTATCACTCCATCTTCTGTTGCTGCTCCTATTCCCCTCGCGCTCCCTGCTCGCTGCTACTCCAGCGTGCACGCTGCTGCGTTCTTCTCCCTCCACTGCGTACAGTCTCCTCTCCGTTCCTCCCACCTCTCTATCCCTTGCTCCTCACGTCCAACCCTCCCTCCATCATAAATCCATATCCTTTCCACTCTACTTCTGCACGCCCCTCCACCATTCCGCGCCCCTACTTCTGCACGCCCCTACTTCTGCACGCCCCTCCCCCTTCCGCGCCCTCACAACACTCCCTCTGCACCCTCCTTGCTCTTCTTTCCCCGCGCCCACCACCCGCGTAGCTCAGCCCGCCCGTCTACCACTTCTGCAGCGCCGTCGGCTCTCACCCTAGCCGCCACCCCCCACTACCATTCTGTGTCCAGCTCCCCACCTCCTGCGTCCATCTCCCCACACCACCATACGCCTCCTTTCCACTCTCCATCTCCACTCGACCTCTGCAATACCTCCTTTCCATTTCGGCCTCCCTCCAATTATCCACGTCCGCCCTACAAAACCAAAACCAAATTAATAAAATAAATATTATTATAATAATATAATATTATTAAATAATATTTTTATTTTATTAAAATTTTCCACTTTAGAATAAATATTTAAATATAATATTTATTATTTTTATTATAGCAATTATTATTGCTATAATAATTATTATTGATCACCATTTCTGAAGACTTTTTAATTTGTTCTCAATATCCCATAAGCCAAAATTGCGTCCAATTATTCACCACCACACCTAAGAAGCATGACGACAGAGTTAAAAGCCCAAATGGAGAAAATAGAGAAGGATTTTCGAACCTTCAAGGAAATGATCACCAAGAGCCAGGAAGCACTTAAGAAAGAAATTAAGGATGAAGTCATTCAGGTAATGGAGCAGAAAATAGACGACAAGTTCGACATTATAAGTAAGGAACAAAAAATGTTAGATCAAAAAGTGAATGAGAGCCAGAAAGGTATCGAGGAGATATTACAAAAAATGAAGGATGAGGACAAAAATCATAAACAACATGGCTCGGATATGTCGGTTACCCCATCTCCCAATTCTGAGTCACCAGAACGCAACAGGATGAAAGGTACTCAATACCAACCATTCGTAATGTACCCGCCGAGAGCAAAAATAGAAATGACGAAATATAATGGAGGAGAAGACCAATGCGTCGCTTGGTTGAATAAAGCAGAAGAGTATTTCGACATATATAACATTACAATGGATGAGGAAAAGGTCAAGTATGCTTCAATGCACCTTGAAGGATATGCCTACAACTGGTATATGTGGTGGAAGGGAAACAACTTCGCATACACTTGGAACTTATTCAAGAATGATTTCTTAAAAAGGTTTCAAGGAATCACAGAAGATGAATTCTTCTCAAAACTTACCAGATTACAACAAAAGGGAAGCGTCGAAGAATTCACGCATCAATGGGAATCCCTCGCTACCAGATTATTTGGGCTATCCGACAAACAACGGTTGGAAACCTACTTAGGAGGACTAAAACCATACATACAAAAAGAGTTAAAAATGCATGACATAACAAATGTCGAGGCAGCAAGACGAAAAGCAAAGGCAGCCGAGGCCAAATTTGACAGTTTTCAATCAAATAAAGGGAAGTCATACTCACAAAGAAACATCCAGTCGACTCCAGAGGATGATACAAACAAATACATCCCTCCACCTAGAAGGGACGATAGGAAGAGCCTCGAGAATCAACGTATGAGGGAAGGAAAATGTCGACGATGTGGAGACAAATGGAACCCTAAACATAGGTGTCGCCCCGAGGACAACTCAAAGAAATTATATACTTGTGAAGCAGAGGAGAATAGTGAATCAGAAGAAGAAGAAGAAGAAGAGCCAGAAGATGAAGAGGAGGAAACCGCAAATATGGCAGCCGGGAACGATGAGAACCCCAAAATCTCCCTAGCAGCCATGACAGGCATTAGTCAACCACAGACTCTCAAGTTAAAAGGGCATATAAAAAATGAGAATGTTACAGTGCTAGTAGACACTGGAAGCACTCACAACTTTCTTGATATAAGAGTGGCACGAAAACTCAAGTTGTTCGTACATCCAGTTCCAGACATGAAGGTGATGGTTGCAGATGGCAAAAAGATCGAAAAAGTTGGAAAGTGCCACAAGGTGAGACTTCAAATACAAGACTTCGAACTGGAATCAGAACTCTACACCTTACCGTTGGGAGGAGTAGACATCGTTTTGGGAGTCCAATGGTTACAAACATTGGGAACATATTCTGCCAATCATCAAAAGCATTTCATCAAGTTTAAGTGGAAAGGGCAAAATTTTAAGCTATATGGTTTTCATCCACCAAACACACAAGTAGTTTCATCTCAGCAAATGGAAAAACTCATTCGAAAAGGGGCATCAGCATACGTAATACAATGTCATCAATTGGAAGGAAAAGAGGAGGAACCAAATGAGTTCAAAAAGGAAATCCAAAAATTACTCCAGAAACATGAACACATATTTCAAGACTTACCCATGCAGCTACCACCAGAAAGGAGTATAGAACACATAATCGAGATTAAACCGGGGTCAAATCCTATCAAGGTTAAACCATATAGGTATCCCCACCACCACAAAACAGAAATAGAAAGGTTGGTTCAAGATCTACCTAATTGTGGTGTCATCACCAAGAGTAGAAGCCCTTATGTAGCTCCAGTTGTACTAGTACGGAAGAAGGATGGATCGTTTAGATTATGTATAGATTATAGAGGATTAAACAAAATAACAATTAAGAACAAGTTTCCAATCCCCTTCATCGATGACATGCTGGATGAACTTCATGACGCAAAATATTTTTCGAAACTCGATTTAAGGTCAGGGTACTATCAAATCAGGGTCCGATTAGAGGATATCGCAAAGACTGCTTTCCAAACTCATGAAGGACATTATGAATTCAAAGTAATGCCTTTTGGGTTAACTAATGCCCCTGCCACATTCCAGGCAACTATGAATGAACTATTTCAGCCGTACCTAAGGAAATTTGTGTTAGTATCCTTCAATGACATCCTTATATATAGCAAGACATGGAAAGAACATTTGACGCATCTAGAAGAGGTTCTATCTCTTTTGAAGGAAAACCAGTTCTATGCAAAAAAGTCAAAATGCACCTTTGGGAAGCAAGAAGTGGAGTATCTCGGTCATATAATCTCAAAGGAAGGAGTTAAGGTGGACCCAAAGAAGATCCAGGCAATGAAGGAGTGGCCCGAACCAAAGAATGTTTCAAAATTGCGAGGATTTTTGGGATTAACAAGTTACTATCGAAGGTTCATCAAGAACTATGCACATGTCACTGCCCCACTAACAAATCTCCTAAAAAGAAATTCTTTTCAATGGGATGATGAAGCAAGAAGATGCTTTGAAACGTTGAAACAAATTATGTCTTCAACTCCCGTTTTGGCAACACCTGATTTTGCAAAACCATTCGTAATCGAATGTGATGCTTCAGGGTTTGGGATAGGAGCTGTGCTAATGCAAGAAGGTCATCCAATCGCTTTTAAAAGTAGGAAGTTGAACAAAAGAGAATACCTACAGTCTACATACAACAAGGAAATGCTTGCCATCATGCATGCATTAACTAAATGGCGACAATACCTTTTGGGAAGTAAATTCCTAATCCGAACAGATCATAATAGTCTACAACACTTGTTACAGCAGAAGACATTAACAACCGAGCAACAAAAGTGGATAGAGAAAATCTCTACCTTCGATATGGAGATCCTACATAAAAGAGGGAAGGACAATGTAGTAGCTGATGCTTTATCAAGGAAGGACGAAGAGATACAAGTCTACGCCGTATCCATGGTGATCCCAGAATTTTTGGACGAAATTCGTAAGGAATACGCCAAGAATTCAGAGGTTTGCTCCATAATTAACAACATAAATCAGTATCCGAAGTTTGAATGGAAGAATGAACTGTTATGGTACAAAGGACGTATTTACTTAAGTTCCAATTCCAGTTTTAAGACCAAGGTGCTTAAAGAATCACATGATTCCCCAGCTGCTGGTCATGTAGGAATTTTTAAAACCTACTATAATGCAAGGCAATCATTCTTTTGGAAGGGTATGTATGCTGACATTCACAAGTATGTTGCAGAGTGTGACATTTGTCAGCGGAATAAAACTGAGAATATCTCAAGTCCGGGGTTACTCCATCCGTTACATATTCCGAATAAGAAATGGGAGGAAATTTCAATGGATTTCATTGAAGGTCTACCCATATCAGATGGAAAAGACAAAATACTAGTTGTGGTAGACAGGCTAACCAAATATGCACATTTTGTTGGAGTGAAGAAAACTGATTCGGCAAAAGAAACAACCAAAGTTTTTTGTAAAAATGTCTACAAATTACATGGTTTTCCGAAGATTATAGTAAGTGATAGGGATGCCAAGTTTAAAGGGAACTTTTGGAGAGAGTTTTGCAAGCAAATTGGAACGTCTCTTAACATGAGCTCAGCTTATCATCCCCAAACAGATGGACAGACAGAAGTTGTCAATAAATGCTTAGAAACCTACCTTCGTTGTTTTGTAACTGATAAGCAAAATAAATGGTTCCAATGGCTACATCTTGCGGAATGGTGGTATAATTCTACTTATCATACATCTGCAAGAATGACACCATTTCAAGCCCTATATGGATATGAACCCCCAAAATGGAAGGATTTCATCACCAACCAAGCAAGGGTCGCTTCAGTAAATGACCATTTAGAAGAAAACCAAAAGGTTGTCCAAGTACTTAAAGAGAATTTGAATACTGCCAGGAATAGAATGAGACAACAAGAAGATCGACATCGAACAGAACGAGAATTTGAAATTGGAGATTAGGTATATGTAAGACTACAACCCTATAAACAATTATCACTTAAACAAGGTGGAAAAAATAAGTTGGCTCCACGTTTTTATGGCCCATATCAAATCAATAAGAAGATTAGTCAGGTGGCATATGCATTGGAATTGCCAACTACAAGTCGCATCCACAATGTCTTTCATGTTTCATGTTTGAAAAAGATGATAGGTCAACACCAGAAGGCACAAACAATACTTCCCTTGTTAGATGAAGAAGGAAGAATCATATTCGAGCCAGAATCTATCATTGCTACTAGAGAGAAGAGATTAAGAACGCGAGTCATTAAAGAATACCTCATAAAGTGGAAAAATCTTCCCGAAGAAGATGCAACATGGGAATCAGAACAATTTCGACAATTACATCCCTCATTACCATTGCTTTGAGGACAAAGCTCTTTAAAAGGGAGTGGCAATGCTATGAATATTAAATATTGTATCAAATTAATCATTAAATTATTAAGTAGTTTAATTGAAGGGACATAACCCTTCTTAAAGAAATGCTCCAACCTTATAAAAGGCGAGCTCTTGTAAAGCGTTAAGCATCTTATCAATTGAATTATATATATCTTATTCAAAATGGATCTCGCGTCCTAGTTTTTCTTCAGCAGACCCTAGAGGAAAGCCACTTTTGCTTTGACCAGAATAAGAGAAGAGAAGGGGTACCTAGCAGGAAAAACTCAAAACCGAGTAACTTTGAATAGAAAAAGAAGAATTTTAGATATGGCGGCAATTCCAGTTTTCAGAATCAAAAATTTCAGCAGAACAGAAATAATCAGCAGCAAAAATTTACAGCACCCAGAAATGTCCCCAATGTTGCCAGGACCAATGAACAGAAGCCACCTATAAAATGCTTTGAGTGCCAAGGGCCCCACTATGCCTCAGACTGTCCCCTCAGGAAACAGGCGGCCAATCATATTCACTCCATACAGTCTGAAGCTACTGTAGGAGATGTGGTAAGAGAAGTACCCAGAATTAGTGCAGCATTAGACAACCGACAAGCAGAACACCAAGTCTCAATGGTGGAGGTCGAAGGTATGCTGCAAAACCACCCCATTTCTATTTTAATTGACCCCAGTGCTAGTATAAGCTATATATCACCAGTTGTGGTAGAAAGACTTGATTTGAAAACCAAGAAATTCGATAAATTTCAGTTAGTTAGATTAGCAAGAGGAACAAAAAGGAAGGTTTCTGACTTTGTGGAAAATTGTGCTTTATCTATGAATCAACTAACAACGCAAGTTAAGCTAAATATTCTGCCATTAGGGTCATATGACATCCTAATCGGTATGGATTGGTTAGAAACCCATCGGGTCATTCTGAATTGTTATGAAAAAAGCTTCAATTGCCTGAATGATGAAGGAAAAACAACAGAGGTAAAAGGCATCCCCAAAAAAACATCCGTTTGGCAGATTTCAGCCATGCAAGTAAAAAGGGCAATTAGAAAAGGGTGTCAGATGTTTGCTGTGAATGCGGTGCATGATGAGATAAGTACTAAAGAGGACAAACTAAAAATGGAAGACATACCTGTCTTGCAGGATTTCCAAGATATTTTTCCTGAAGAGATCCCAGATTTACCTCCCAAAAGGGACCTGGATTTTACTATTGAATTAATACCTGGCGCTGTACCAAGTTCTAAAGCTCCATACCGGATGAACATACTAGCATTGAATGAGTTAAAATCTCAGCTGAAGGAGCTGATCGATAAAAAATATATAAGGCCCAGCATGTCCCCTTGGGCAGCACCGGTCATTTTTGTTAAGAAGAAGGATGGTACCCTAAGACTTTGTATAGATTACCGTCAACTGAATAAAATGATGATCAAGAATAGGTACCCGCTGCCCCGCATTGACGATCTCTTTGACCAGCTACGCGGAGCAACAGTGTTCTCAAAGATTGATTTACGATCAAGATATCATCAGGTCCGTGTGAAGGATGAAGACATTTTCAAAACATCCTTTAGAACTCGTTATGGACACTATGAGTTCGTTGTCATGCCTTTTGGACTAACTAATGCACCTGCTCTATTTATGTGCTTAATGAACAAAATTCTGCACAAGTACTTAGATAAGTTTGCAGTGGTGTTTATCGATGATATTTTGGTATACTCTAAGAACAAGGAAGAACATGATGAACATCTACGTATCATTTTGCAAGTTCTGAGGGAGCACCAGTTGTATGCAAAGTTCAACAAATGTGATTTTTACAAAGACAAAATTCAGTACTTGGGACACATAATCTCTGAGGAAGGGATTGCGGTTGACCCCGCCAAGATAAAGGCCATTAATGAATGGTCATTTCCTAAAGATGTGACAGATGTGCGATCATTTATGGGCATCACTGGTTATTATAGAAAATTCATTGAAGGGTTTTCCAGGATCGCAAACCCCATAACGTCGTTGCAGAAAAAGGGAAAGAAGTTTGTCTGGGACCAAAAGTGTGCGGACAGTTTTGCAAAGTTAAAAGAATTATTGACTTCAACGCCTATTTTGAGGATTGCAGATCCTAATAAAGATTTTGTAGTATGCACAGACGCGTGCAATGATGGACTGGGAGGAGTCCTAACGCAGGAGGGACATGTTGTACCATATGATTCAAAAAACTGAAAATTCATGAGAAGAACTATTACACCTACGACCTAGAATTGCTAGCAGTGATTCATGCCTTAAAAATGTGGCGTCGCCAACTTATCGGCAGAAAATTTACCTTAATGACGGATAATATGGGGCTGAAATATTTGTTAGATCAAACAAATTTGAATGCCAGGAAAGCCAGATGGCTAACTTTTCTGAGTGAGTATGATTTTGAAATTCAGCACATTAATGGGAAGGAGAATAAAGTTGTCGACGCATTAAGTCGTAATGCAAGAATACATTTTGGTTCAGCCATCAGCACATACGCAACAGATTTGGAGGAACAGATTTTTGAAGGAATCAAGGAGGATGAGGAATACAGAAAATTACAGGAAAGGACAGCAGAAAACAACTCTGAAAATTCTGTAACAGATTTCAGTTTGAAGGAAAATGGCTTACTGTTGTACAAAAACAGATTGTACATACCAAACGTACCAGCAGTAAAAATTCTTATATTGGATGAGATGCACAAAAGCCACTATTCTTGCCATCCAGGTTACCAGAAAACCATCACAATGCTAAGGAAGGAGTACTACTGGCCCAGGATGAAGGATGAAGTATCGGAGTATATAGCTAAGTGTTTTGACTATCAAAAAGTGAAGGTGGGACATCAGCATCCTGCTGGATTACTGCAGCCCTTGCCTATACCCAGCTGGAAATGGGAAGGCATAAGTATAGATTTCATCACTGGGTTATCAAAGAATAAAAAACAACACGACTCCATCATGGTGGTAGTAGACAAACTTAGCAAGGCAACCCATTTTATCCCTGTCAAAACTACCCATAAAGCCCCTGATATTGTAGAAATTTTTATGAAGCAGGTTTTCCGACTACATGGCATACCCAAGGTAATAGTTTCAGACCGAGATTCGAAGTTTACAGGTAATTTTTGGAGATCTTTGTTCAAGGGGTTAAACACCACCTTAAATTTCAGCATTGTGTTCCATCCGCAAACAGAAGGAAAGACTGAAAGAGTTAACCAGATATTGGAAGATATGCTCAGAATGTATGTAAAAGATCAGTCTGGCAAGTGGGAAGACTACTTGCATTTAGCAGAGTTTGAGTATAATAATCACTACCATGCCTCAGCCAAACTTAGCCCGTTTGAGATCCTTTACGGAAGAAAGTGTAACACACCAGTGTCATGGAGTGATCCGGTTAGTAGGGTCACCTTAGGGCCCGAATTGTTGCAGGAATTAGAATCAATCGTGAAGCAAGTACAAGGGAATCTTAAAGCTGCCTAGGATAGACAAAAAAGTCAAGCAGACCTTAAAAGAACTCATAGAGAGTTCCAGGTTGGTGAACATGTTTTTCTTAACGTAAGGCCGAAAAAGAGTTCCTTAAAATTGGGAAGCTGTGCCAAACTGGCACCCAGTTATTGTGGTCCCTTCGAAATCTTGTCCAGGGATGGACCTGTGGCATATCAATTAGCCCTACCTTCAAACCTCAAAGTCCATAATGTTTTTCACATTTCATTTTTAAAGAAATATGTGCATGATCCTACCCATGTTGTAAATTGGAATAATGTTCAGGTGGAAAAAGGCGGCGATTTTTCGGTGGAACTGGACTGTATTCTTGCAAGGAAAGAAACTCTACTCCGGAACCGCACGGTTTGTCAAGTAAAAGTGCAATGGAAGCATTATAGCCCAGCAGAGGCTACCTGGGAGTTGGAGAGTAGTATGTGGGCTGCATACCCAAATCTGTTCCAGGAACACTCAAGGAGTGAATAAAACAACATCGAGGATGATGTTGAAGCTTAAGGGGGGGTGTATGTCACCTACCCAATTTTTGAGAATAATTATTTTCTACTATTATCCTTTTTGCAACAAAAAAAAATGCTTTGTGTTAAATTATAATTACAAGTTTGTAATTATGACCAAGTAGGTCAAAAATGAATGTAATGACTCATTATTCTTATTTAATAAATGAAAATAGGAGACAAACACTCAAGAAAGCTGTTACAAGAGTATCCACTGGCCCACTAGGAGGAATGGAAGCTGCTGGAAGGACTAGGACAGATGGCAGCATTTGCACTCTGCCATTAGTTGTTGGTATGGGACAACTCCCCATAATTTTGTGGCATTTCCCTCTCCAGGTGGAGAGAGGTGAGCAGGCAGCTCACTAATGACCAGCTAATTTCAAAAGACCTAGGTAGCCTATAAAAGGAAATTCGAATTGAGCAGGCAGCTCTTACAATGTTTTCTGCAGAAACATTCGTCATGCTCATCAGGTGATGGCTGAGAGATTCGAATAGGGGAGGCTGTGGAGAGTGCAAGCATAAGCCTGCAAATGTTATGAGAAGGACAGACCAGAGGTGCTGGTGCTGATCCCATTGATTACTAAGCCTGTAAGGCTGGATATATAAATTTTCTTGCTGCTGCAAGCAGAAGTCTTAAGTTGCAGAACCTTCTTCCTCTTGGTGGATCAGTGGATGGGCTCGGGGGTCCTAAGGCAGACATCTTAGCTGTTTGGGAGCAGGTTGGGTGGAACAAGTTTATTGAGTGCTTTTTTCCTCCCATTACACTCAGGTTCTATTCTGATGTGTTTTCTTTTCAAATCATATGAATGCTCTCAGAAAATGGCTTAGTATTGTTATTTATTAATCAATAGTAGAAAATGGCAGATCCTAATTAATTTAGATTTGTTGAACTGATAAAATGACTCATTTGCATTTTTTCCCATGCGTGGAGCTGCATCGTACTCCAGTACAGAGAGCTAGCATTAAATCTGCCCAGCTAAAAATGAAACCTAACATGCATCTAAATATCTAAACCAAAAGACCACCCATGCACAAACTATGTTATCATGCATCTTATATTTTAGCAGCTGTAGATTAGATCCATGCATGTATTGTTTTACTGTTTAATTCTGTATGCTGAAACAACTTAACAGAAATCAATTATAGCAGTAGGTTCTTTTCTGATTTCTGAAGGTGAACATTATGTTAACAACTAGGGCACTGATCCTTACTAATTACTTCAAAGAAAAACAGTACCATGCATTCTGTTCAACCATATTCCTTTCTTCTATCTTCTTATTGTTTTTAGAATCTATTTGATCTTATATAAATATTGTCTTCACTGTATTATATTGTACAGAAAGAAAGAAAGCTACTATGTTATTTTTTTCATTAGAGGTCCAAAATGGACGAATACAGGAATATATAGTTAGAATAGAAAAACTGTATATTCATAAGCAATCAAATTATCTGACGATTGCACTATTATTTTCTTTGTTCTTTTTTTTCCTGAATTATCAATTGCATGTGATAGCACTTACATCGCAGAATACCAAGTTATTAACAGCTAGGACAAACATAGCTTTATTAAATTGACAGATTGAATTACAGTATCTCTACACCCAAACTGGGGGCAACATGTTCTCATCACATTATTATTTATAAACATTTAAACAGTGGCCAATTGAAGGTTTCATTACCATAGACATTTTAAACTACAGAATCAAGAGTTGTTATTCTTGTTCTTTTAAAAACATCAATATAGACATGTAGATTTCATTCACATCGACAGCTAGGGTTTAACATTATCACTTATGCTTTCAAACAAAACCATTTCCTTCCTACTCTCGGCTTATAGCCACTTTTTATTTAAACAAACATGCCTTTTTATCCTTGGATCTGAGTTCAAGAAGGAGAAGATCGAAAACACCATACGTAGACATGAAACCTAAAATATCTTAAACAGGCTTCTTAGATTTAGATACAATTCACCAAACGAAACATTAAACACTAAATAGTAATCGTTTCCATTTATATTAATAGTGGTTACACCCTACAGTTGCCACATTCTGTTGACGGAGGTTCCATTTGAAACCCCATGCCATTATACACACAGCATATGCCGAAGCAAAATTACAGTCGATGCATCTCTTTTTATCAACCTAGAAGTATCGAAACGTTAAGACATAAAACGTAAAGATGCAAACTATTTGCAAACGCAAGGGTTCGACCCTGCTAAAACCGCCGATGCCAGGAATGGTCGGCCACATGAATTAAACATTCACATCACCTACTCTATCAACAAAACTCAAAACTGAAGGTTGCCCAAATGCTGCAGGCGAGACAAAAGCCATTGTCGCAAAGGCATGCTACCAGCACTTGCTCATCAAAGTCCGATTCCAAGAGAATCATTAAGGAGGGATACCACCGAAGCTTACTGGTGGGTTCGCTTAAGTTCTTTCCCCTTCAACTATTTCGGCACCCTGTCTTTCGTCGAGGGTTACCTGCCAACAACCATACATTAATTTAAGCATCTGTTCATGAGGTAGAAACGCATGCAACAACGAATAGTATGGAAACCTTACAACGTTACATTACCTGAGTTGTGACAGAGTTTTCGACGTATCCAGCATCCATCCACTGCGAAGGAAATGCACCCAGCTCGAAGACCACGATGAGGGATACCTCCTGAGAACTTCCAACTCAATTGAAAAACCCAAACTTGCAAACTATGGCAATGTCGGCACAGTTGCACTCATCCCACCTGTAGATTACCACACCATCTCTCCAGACTTGGCTCCCACGGATAACTTTCACTCATAGAACAAGGTTGCTACCGGTCTCAGGATCGAGCCCTGGGAAGGCTAGAAAAACAAGCAAACCCTAAGTGCCTCTCGGCCGGTTGGCCTCACCTCCCAAACCCTACCACTGAACAATGACAAGAAATGTTACAAATCCCATAAATTACGCTAGGGATTCAGCTCATCCCAATACACAACGATCAACGGCGGAGATTTGTCCTCATCAAGCCATGTTGGAAGGTGGCAGGAGTAGCATTAAATTGCTCATCTACCTCCCCAAACCGCGGAGTTGCCATATCGGTTGATAGCAGGGCAGGAGGCCGTTACAACTCAACATTCCAAACACTTTCACACGACGAGTCAGCTATCACAACTTACACGCAGCAATATCCTTAACACTATGGCCAGGCACAATAATTGCAAACCAAATCATTTATTACACCCTTGTTTCGTATGCAGGCTTTTGCAGGGCCATCATTCCACTTGCCAACCCATACGAATCAACGTTAAAAGCTTCAATGGATAACGATCACCGATAGCATATAATCAAGGTCTCATACAACACCATATAATATTATAATCAATTGCGAAACATATTCATGGCTTATGAATATCCACTAAGGTCGCGAGCAACCATAGGGCATGGTTTGACTCCACCCATCACTTTAAGTCAATTATAAAGTTCATATTTGGATCATCATAAAGCTCCTAAAGCTTTGTTCACATTACAAGTTATTGAAACACACCCTTAGGGTATGGTGCCACCCTAGGACCCATCGCATACGTTGCATGGTAGGGTATCAATGTTTAACGCACCACCATTTTAACTACCCAGACAATGGAGATTTAAAACCAACTTATCACTCTTTCCATTGCATGACTTAAAGACCATGAGCCTCATTCTGAACCTGTCACCGTCAATATTTTTAAAGAGATTACTTAACAGCCGCAAGACATTTATGGAACGATCATATGTGAAGTCATCAACACTTAATAGAAACATTCGTAACAAGCACACCCTGAAATAGGCGTTATCTGCAGTCTTGAGATAGTCAGGTTCATCTTACAGAATTGAAAGGAGACCACACATGTAGCATCGAAACTCATAAGCAGTTTCAATTTATATCGTGGTTATTAAGCACTCTGAATTTTCTTGCTATCTCTTACCTGCGAATCTGTGCATGAAGGACGAATACAGTGCTTTAGCGGAATAGCTAAGTAAGCCTCGGGGCACCTCGTGGAACCCCTTTCATCATCATCCAGAAAAGTTAAACTATCAGCACTTGTCAAAAGAATTATGTTTTCCAATGCATCATAAATTTTCAATCATTCCAGCATACGAATAAAGTACATAATCATTAATTGATTTTCATGACGTCATTAAAAGACAAGAGACACAAGCATTAAATTGTTCCTACCAAGCGAAACTTTTATTAATTACTGAATATTGATTATTATTATTTCCGCATTTTACAATATTAGCTCTTTTTATGGCGATTCAAAAAAATTTAAATTTTATGAAAATATCGGGATTTTACAGGCATAACATCACATATAGTTTTATCCCTATAAGTACCTACTTACAAATCCACTTCACATTGTTCACTCACCGGGATTTGATGGCCTTATGCAGCCAGGATACCTTGTATGGAACTGGATGTTTGGTCCTCTTCAAACTCAGCTTCTCCACCATCTCCGTGGAAACAAGATTGTCAGTGCTCCCACTGTCAATCACCATCTTGCAGCACTTCCCTTTGAATTTACACATGGTCCTGAATAAAGCCTTTCTTTGAGCGAGTTCCACCTTCTCCTTCTCAAGCTTCAATAAGACTTTGTTCATCATCAAAGCCTCCACCATCTCTGGCATATTTTCAGCCACTGGAATCTGCTCTTGTTGCTGCTCATTCTAAACTACAGAGGCTCCTCTATGTCCTGTGTCTTCCTTCTTAGGACACTCAAAAGACCCGTGCCCCAATTTGTTACATTTGTAACACCTGTAGACAGCTTCTCTGCCTCTTCCTCTATCTCTACCTCCTTGGTAAGGTATTCTCCCTCTTGAGTCATCTCCTCTATCTTGCTGCTTCTGTGGACTTGAGCTGCTGGACTCTCTTCTTTGGGCTGCAAACCTTCATCTTCCAGTTGTTTTCCACCTTCCTCTAGTTGAACCTCTTCCCCTATTGAAGTTCTACTTTCTCAATAACTTCTCTTCTGCTCTCAAGGCACATTGGTATGCCTCTTCCATTGTTCTCGATGAGATCATGCTAATCTTGTCCTAAATCTCCATCCTTAGACCATTGACATCTATAGCAGCCTTCTATGTTGATTCTTCCACATAACCTGCCCTTAGGTTCACTTTGTAGAATTCCTCAGTATACTCTCTCACAGTCAATAATCTTTGCCTAAGGTTCTGCATTTGTCTGTACAAGTTCAGTTGGTAATCCTTGGGCAAGAATTTGGCTCTCATCTTAGCCACCATCCTATCCCGGCTCTTTATCAATGGCTTGTTCTTTCGTCTCCATTCGGCCTGCACACTATCCCACCATAGGGACGCATGTCCTTTCAACCTTGTCACTGCCAACCTGACCTTCTTGTTTTCTTCAATTTCATCATAATCAAAGTACTTGTCTAACTCGTTGATCCAGTCAATGAGATGTTCAGCAGCGAGGCTTCCCTCATAGGTAGGCAACTCTGGTTTTGGCCTCGAAGTTGCTCCAAGAATTGATCAAAAGTATCTTAGCTCGGGTGTTTCTTGCATGGGTGTTGCTTCTTCTCCTTGTTCCTCTTCTTCAAGTTCACTCACATCCCCTTCTTCTGGGTCTCTTTGTCTACCCATCTACATAGCTTCCATATGTGCTCGTAATTCTCTCATTTCCTCCACGACTTCTGCATGTGTTGTTGGTCGCCCTCGGTCACGTCCTCTTGCTCTGCCTCCACGTATAGCCATGTCTTTCTTCTGATGTGTTGAGCAAAGCCTGCTCTGATACCAAAAAATGATGCAAGTAGGAGTGACAAAAGCCAATCCAACCCGCTTCCCAGGAAATATTGTGATTCTCTGAAATCGAACCACTTAACTCAGCTAACAACCAGTTGGGTTCTTCTTAGTTGCGGTCCCCACCTTCAAAATAGGCTTACCGCGACGTTCTGACAATCAGAATTAGCTTTTCGCAATAGCCTTGAAGAAACACCTTCCTTCCACAATTTCAGTGTCCTTCCGCAATGTTCTTTCCACAGTCACCTTTCTGCAACTCTTCCTTCCGCAACTTGCGGATTGCAGATTGCGGGTGCGCTTTTTGTGATTTCTGGAAAAGGCTTCCGCAAAAACTCTCCCGCAACGCGGCTTCCGCAACTCTCGTCGTTAACTCTCGAGCTTCTCCCTTCTGCGGAACACTGTATCAACTGTCGATCTTTTGTGGATTTGATCTCGCCCGTTGATCTATGATCAACGCGGAATACTTTGCCTTGGCTTGCGTCTTGCAAATGCTTTCCTCGTCGTCGATCTTCCCTTTGGCTTCGATCTAAGCCGTCCAACCTCTGCTAATTGAATCGACTGCAACTCTACGATTTTTCTTCGTTGAGTGATCCGAGAATCGATCAATCTAGCTCAACCTTCGTCCGGATCTGATGAGAACTAAATACAAGAAGAAATTATCTCTGCTACGTAATGATGATCGGTTTCCGAAGGGTTTGGGTGTTCTTAACTGTTCATACAAGCATGAAAACAAAGATTCATTCCCACAGACATCAGGTTAACGCTTTCACATCACTCCACCAAATAGAATCTCAGTTTATCTCTCATTCACATGCACAATAACACTATTGAACACACAGAACTTGCTAATTTCATTAACTGATAGCAAAAATTCTATACAGTCGTATTTTCCTCTGGTATTCAAGAAAATATCCCAACGACCTTCGCGCAGAGCCCTCTCCTGCATCGACCCCCTACTGAGTCTCAGTCTCCCCCCTTTTCACCCATTCGAAAACCCCCCCAAAAACCGAATGGTTGAACATTAAAACAAACTAACTAACAGACTCTCCCCCATCACTTGATAATAGATGAAGTGGTTTGCTTGTAGGGAGTTAGATCTGCAATTATCAATCTATTTTACTAAGAAGTGGTGAGTTTCTATGTCAGCTAATGAAAATGATTATCACAAGTTTCTTAAGATCTACATTCATTCATATAAAAATCATTAAGTTCTAAAGCCATTTGAGAATTAAAATCATACATGATAAGCAAAATTCAAACTTTTAAATGGTAGAAACTTAAATAAATTCATATTAAAACAATGAAGAGGTACATCCTTACCATGGATCTTGGTGTGAATCCCTCCTCCATTGCCATGAGCTTTCCTTCCTCCACCCTTGCTTTTGAACAAATTGAACTTTTCCTCCTCCTTCAGAATCTCTCCAGCATGCCTTTGCTTTTCCTTTCTCCCTATACAATGCCCAAAATGCCTTTCTTATATAGCATTGGGAAGTGTGCTCTCAAGTTTCTCTTTTCAAAATGGAATTGTTCATTTTCATTGTTTTAGATCATTTTCACTCAAAAACCCACTTTTCCATAGTTTTTAGGCTTTTTTGCACAACTTAGCATACTTTAAGCACAATTAATGCACTTTAATGCATTTCTCTTCACTTTTTGATTGGTGTAGCTTATTTTTTGACCTTTTATGAGCAGTTCAATCACTGAACTTGATCTCTTTAGGTTCTTAATTTCTTCACCTGATCCTTCCATTTATGGGAGAAGTGATTAGATCAGAGAGGATTTGTCTTTGAATGTACTTATGTTTTGTCTTCATGTTGCGGGCGCATAGTAAAAATGTGCTTCTTCTGTCACATGACTAAGGGTGTTAATTTGATTGTTAACATCACTGAAGGGGTCACTATCATTCAACAACAAACTGGCTAACTGGCTTAATCTCCACGTAGGGAGTATCAACTTGCCACTATGTCTTATTTTCTCAAAACTGACAACACACTAGTTAGTTACATATTTGCAAATATTAAAATACTTAACAAACGAATTTCCTTCCCACTTCATGACAGCTTGTCCTCTTGCTAGCTACAACATGTGAACACGCAATCACATTGATGACTTAGCATTGATGCTCCTGCATCAAATGGACACCTCGATCATCCTTCCTTATTCTTCCTCTTCCTCCTCCTTCTCCTCCTCTTGTTTTTCAACTCTTCCTTCCTCCTCTTTTTCTCCTTTGATCTCCATTGCTTCCTCTTCTTCCCCTCCTTGCTTTGCCTCCTCTTATTCCCCTCCTTCTTCTTCTTCTTGTTTCCCCCCATTCCTTCTTCTTCACTTTTGTCTTCCTATTCCTCATTTTTTTCTTCCATCTTCTCTTCACTGGCTTCCCTCTTCTCTTCTCTCCTCTCCCCCTTTTTCCTCTTTCCCTTCACTCCCCTCACTTGAGACTTGCAAAATACCCAAAGCTATTTGTTTTCTTATGGACAAGTTAAGTTTTGAATGAAATAACGTTGGAAAAAATCCTATCTTGAATATATCTATGTGTATTATGGATTTCATTATTTGTGTATGCTCTATTTTGGTTATTTCATTTAAGTTTTAATTAATTTTCACTAATTCTCTAATCATGTACTTAACTTGTTATAGATATGAGTTTAGGTGGATTTGAATATGGAGGTCCTGATGACGATCTCAAGAGAAAGGATAGGGAAAAGTAAAAGAGGAAAAAACAAGTATTTGTAAACACTAATGACAAAAAACAATAGTGAACAGTGATTACCTATGAAATATTTTATTTTATTCACAAGGATCGAATCATTATGGATAGAGAGCCCTCAAATAACCAACAAAGTCTCTCATCTACTACAACTACAAATACACTACCATGTAAAGACAAATTTATGTTTTCATGGTAATGAAGCCATTGCTAAAGAATTAAAGTATGCCTCGAGGAATGGTTATGATAGAATGATGAAATATTTACATCACATGCCTAATGTAACTTATAACGAACAAAGTTCGTTACTAAATAAATATCCAATGCAATAACACAGATTATCCATAAATGGAAAATATATAATAAATGTACAATAGAGAGATATGATTACAACACCATGTGACGGTTTACATATATATGCATTGACTAGTCTCAAAGAGGATAGCTCATGCCTCTTAGTTAAAATATGTCCCTTAACTAATTAATATTATATTTATTGTTTATTATCATATTTATTAATATTATTATTTAATATTTGTATAAATTATGTATATTGCATTGCCTTCCTTAAACATGCTTTGTCCTCAAAGCATAATTATTGAAAAGCTTCCTTTTTAACTCTCGTTCCGGCTCACAACGTCTTCTCAAAATATTCTATGCCTGTAACTACGACAATTGAATAAATGAGATGATATGAATCACGAATTCCCAAGTAAAATTGTTGCATTGATTGTGAATCGATCCACCCAAAGTTGATCTTTGCTGGAACTTTTTGTTGATCGACTATTTGGATAGAATTTTTTATTTTCGGCTTCCATCCAAGTTGTTGATTTTGTCTTTCTTCTTTTTCACATTCATAGTTCATCTGTCTGAAAGAAAAATATTGCTTATTTATCTTTTGATCTTGTTATTGTTCATATTGATTCTTGTGATTTGGATGACGATAAGGCATTCTAATCTTTGTGATTTTTCTTTGGAACCATTTTATTTTGATGTTTGTAGTGATTTATCAATATAATCATTTTTTTCTGAATTTGAGCACCAATTGACTATGTATTGATTCCCTTCTCTGAGGTCTAGATTTGTTCCTCTGATGATATCATTATTTCGACGTGTTCGGTCATGGTTTCTTTATTGACCTTTGATTCCATGTTGGTAAGTTGCTCCACCCTTTCTTGTAATGAGTTTGTATCATTCTTTAGCTTCTTAATTTGTGTATGTAAGCTTTGATTATGTTGTCGTAAATGTAAAAGTTCTTCATTGTTCTCTGGTTTTTCATCTTTGTTCTTAAGGTTGAGGTTTCCTGACTGCGCCTCTTTTAATTTTTTGATTTGATCAAGCAAACTCTAATTAAGGTTCCTTAGACTATAAGCTTCTTGATCTTTTTCTAATAGCTTTTTGTTAAGTTCCTTCGCGAGATCTTGAAAACTCTGCTTCTTCTCCTTGTACTTCATAATCTTTGCAAGTAGTTTCTGATTATGATTTTTTAAGCAAGTAATTTCTTCATATTTTTTAGCAAGATTTTGTCAAATTTATTCTTGAGATCTGGAATTTGTTGTTCTAATATTTTCTCATGTTGTTTTTCTCGTTCATTGTCTTGCTCTATAATTTGCAACATAGATTCATGTGTATACGCATTGTATACATTTTCCTTTGCAATGTATAATTGTCTACAATTTTGACAATAGAAATTTTTTTTTTTTAAATGGTTGAGATATACTCCATCTCCATCTCCATTTGTCTTATGTGGATCTATATTTCCTTTTTTCTTTAGAACATTGATCCACCAAACTAAATTAGCATGGATTAATGACTTCATAGCCAAAACTAAATCTATTGAAGGAGCCATAAGCTCAAGTGGTTGAGGTTATGGCTCAATCTCACAATAGGGTCACAAGCTTAGGTAGTCAAGGCTATACTTTGTGTCCTTGTCTGTACCTAAATTTTTTAATTCATGGAGGAACTTTAAAAGACCTAGGGGTTTGATGGTACCAAATTTATGTATTTATCCCTACTGCTAGCAAGGGGAACTTGATGCACTCCTATGATTCCTGTGGAGCCATTTTTTCCAACTGAGGTTGCATGTCATTGCTCTGAACGCTACTTATGGGTAGGAGCATACATGTTTTTCTTTGTTGCTTGCCATCCTTTGGGATTTATCTTGAATCCATTGGACTAAGCAAAGGTCAATGACAATGAATATGCCTCCTAAAGGTGACCAGTATGCTAGCATAATCTACATATGAATGTTTTCATTGTCTAACAATAGAGAAAAAGTGAGATCACGTTTTGTGAGCATCTTGTCGGGTAAACCACAACTAAGATCAAAATCTACACATATATAAGCAAAGGTGACAAGTCTTTAAACAATTTGAACTCCATCTACTTTAATAAATCATCCTGAGGGGTTTCCAATAGCTTCCAAGAAATATGGATCCCAAAAGTGAAGAGGAAGGTTTGGAATTCTGAACCAAGCCAGAGTTAACATGACAGTCATGATGAGTGGGTCAAACTCCGGGAACTAAGTTTGAAAGGATAGGCATGTGCTTCCCTAGAACTAGAATCCTTCGTTGAACACTTTTTGGATTGATTTAAAGACTGACAAACTGTTGTTGCAGAAGGCCAAAACTCCTGGAAATGATAAAGATGGCATCTCTTTGATCCAAAGTATCACAAGCATAGGATATTGGATCCGACACTAAAATGTCTTTTGATATATACACCATGAAGGCAAGAGTGAGAGGCTTATTTTCCTTTAAGAGAGTAGAATGCCCATGCATCATCGCATCTTTAAATGAACAAGCCTAAGAAAAGGAGTGTCGATTGGCACCCAAGCTCCCCTAAGAAGGCTCAAAACCATATTCTTAGTATCTTCATTCCCCTAAGAAGGCTCAAAACCATATTGTTAGTATCTTCATTATTGATGACATAGTCCAGGAGAAAGAAACTATCATGGATGGAGCAACTTCTTTTAAAACTCAAAGAGTTTCCCAATAGAAAGACCTCACAAAAGACTTAAAAGTTCACAATGGCTCTTTCTCACCTTTGAAGGCTCATGTTGAGCATTACCCCAATGATAATAGTTAGACTACGATGGAGGCTTGCTTGGCAAGGATTTGGCCTGCTCATTGCTCCTCAAAAATTGCTACAACGATGTCAATCTTCGACTCTAATCTCATAGGTGAAGCCACCTTTAACATGCTTCCATCCGATACCTCTAAAGCTGCCAACCTTCACGAGATTTTAGCATTGCTAGAGTCCACTCTAGCATTCGAGGATGGTTATGAGCTTTGATCTAATTAATTTTCTTTATGAAATTTAGCAAAATTTTAAAGTCACATCTACATTTATAACAACTTTATCTACTGTGTGACGTTTTCTTCTGGAAACAAACTATATAAAATTTCAAATTTCACCTACTTTTCTGACAACTTTCTGCCGAAATTTTAGAAAATTATTACGTTTAGGTGGGAGATATTTTTGGGATTGATCCAGCTCTCCCATTTGACCAAACCACATTGATATTTGTTTTTTGGTAAATAAGAGGGAGCTGTATAAAGGTTAATTAAAATGTGTTCGATTTGTTGGAATTCGGTAAAGTAATTTTGGTCAAAATTACAATTTGGGTAATTTAGAATGTTCAGATCGTAATTTCGATCATTTAGGTAGTTTTAAAATTGGATAATTAGTCTGAAACAGGCAATCTCAATTGCTGAAATTACAAAATTACTAAAATAACAATTTCCAACAAAAATTTCATCCAGTTTTTATCTCAAAATAACTGAAAAAGTGAGGCGTTTTGGTTGTCTTTTATCCTACGCGTAAATAAGAAAATAAGAAATTCAGCTGCACGATATTCAGTAAGAACAACAACAACCGAAACTTGGGAAAGTCGAAGCTTACTTAATTTGGAGATGAAGTTCAAGTATAGTCAAACAAAAGACAACATCGGAATAACGTGGCCACGTTTTAACCTGCTTTATGACAGAGCAATGCATGGCGCACTGTACAACCATGTTGATGCAGACCTGTGAAAAGTATTTTTCTTTCAAACAACAGTAGGTTTTTATTATTTCTTAGAATTTGATGGCTTGAAAACTCTTGATTTGACCTAGTTTCTGTACCAGAAAAAAAATATATATATTTGGTTTTTCAAAGTATTTTAATGTCCTGGTTTCCATTGAACTCTGTTAACATTATGGCATCTCTGAGCATATTTATGAGACAACTAGATGTGCAGCGTACTTCACTGCATTCACAAATGATGGCAGTGACACCTAGGGCATTTAGAGAGAACAAGACATACTTCTGTAATATGTATGCAACTGTGGAGGTGTGTGCTTTCAAACATCCCTGTATTTGAGGTTACTTTATTTTTAGAGCAATCTAAATCTTCCCAGTTTTAGATAATAAAAAAATTGCGATTTTTTTAGTCAAAATAAAGTGTTGGAATTGCAGAAGAGAGGTTTTTCGGGATATTTAAGGGCACTGAATCCATTTCTACAAGGTTTTCCGGGGTATTTAAGGGCGCTGAATCCATTTCTACAATCAAAATTGCAATTTAAACAATGAAAATCACCATTTAAAAAAAACTTTCATCACCAAATTCCAAGAAAAATTCAAATAATAGAAAATTAAGCTTACTCCTTTGTTTTTTGCTTCTCTAACCTAGTTTGATAACATGTCCTTATCAACAGTTTTCAAGGTTTCCTAAACTCTCTCTGTCCCTGTCTTAGATCAACTCTCATGATTTTAACCTAGTTTGATAACATGTCCTCATCAAACAGTTTCTCTGTCCCTGTCTTAGATCAACTCTCATGATTTTAACCTAGTTTGATAACATGTCCTCATCAAACAGTTTTCAAGGTTTCCTAAAACTCTGTAGAATGGGCCTCTTCAGCTCAATAAGAAAATTGAAGAAAGTGACAAAATAATATTTCAAAAGGCTATCATAACAAGGAAAATAACATCAACCTTCGAAAGTATCCAAGTCTTCGAAAGTATCCAAGTCAGCTATAGGAGCTATATCTCACATTCCATAATGAATGTGAGAAAATATATCAATTTCCCTCTACACTATAGATTTCAAAACTCATTCCCAACGAGGTTTTATTTAGAACTTAATGACTCGTATCTCATTGGCTTTGGCTATATAAGAAAATCGAGGGTACAGTGACAAAATGGTAATCTCATTGGCTTTGGCTATATAAGAAAATCGATCGAGGGTAGAGTCACAACCATCCCCAACATAACTAATGGGCTATATTATCAGGCTCCTGGTTAAACCCCCCACAACAAGTCAAGAAGCAACACACTCTCGAAACACTAGAAAGAAAGCTTCATGTAAATTGCCATTCATTCACATACACTTTAAAACACTGTAGCAAACGACTATATGTAATTTTCCATCCATTCACATATGTATGTAAAATTAATGAAGTTTACTACGCCATCCATTCAGAGATGCATAAAACATATATCAAAAATTTCATTTGTATTACGTGTTCAGTTGTTGAAAGAATAAACCAATAAACAAAACACAATAACTGACAAACACGTCAGTCAACCATAATCAGCATATCCACCAATCACATTTACCATAGGGTGACAAAAAATGAATAATGTGATAATCACTATTACATATGATGATCAAAATAAAAAACCTGCCAGTGTTTCATATGGAAAACAAAGTCGAAAACGCACATGTAGAGAATTTGTGCATCAGACAAACAAATTCAGAATATTGGCATACTTCATCTGATGGACAATAGCAAAAAGCATATGGAGTTGTATACAGAGTTTATGAATTCAATCCTTGTACCTCTAAGAGGGCAGAGCAGACTATTAAAGAACAAGAAATGTAAACGAAATCCACACAAACAACTACTAGGCGTTGAAACAACTAGCTGTTGTTGATGGTGAGCCTTAATTGAACTTCCAAGCTCTAGCTCTCCTGAGCTGATTCCTCATCATCGTAGTACTCGTCGTCCTCTGCACTAGCATCCTGGTATTGCATGTACTCAGACACCAAATCATTCATGTTACTCTCTGCCTCAGTGAACTCCATCTCATCCATGCCCTCACCAGTGTACCAATGCAAGAAAGCCTTCCTTCTAAACATAGCAGTGAACTGCTCACTCACTCTCCTGAACATCTCCTGAATGGATGTTGAGTTACCAATGAATGTGGACGACATGGACAGGCCTTTTGGTGGAATGTCACACGCACTGGATTTCACATTGTTAGGGATCCATTCCACAAAGTAGGAGGAATTCTTATTCTGAACATTCATCATCTGTTCATCCACCTCTTTGGTGCTCATCTTGCCCCTGAACATGGCAGATGCAGTAAGGTACCTGCCATGACGAGGATCTGCAGCACACATCATATTCTTGGAATCCCACATCTGTTGTGTGAGCTCCGGAACAGTTAGGGCTCTGTATTGCTGTGAACCACGAGAGGTCAAAGGGGCAAATCCCACCATAAAAAAGTGAAGACGGGGAAAAGGAATCAGATTCACGGCTAGCTTCCTCAGATCTGAGTTCAACTGACCGGGAAACCTCAGGCAGCAGGTTACTCCACTCATTGTTGCAGAGATCAAATGGTTCAAATCACCAACTGAAAAACCAATAAATAATTGCACACGTCAAAATTGTGCACTCGGCAAAACCCAAACCAAGAAAATCATTTTATTATAACCAAAAAGTTTAAGCCGTTGGCATGTGTGAAGTGGAAGAAACCTTAACCTTCGTTCAGAATTTAAATACATATATGGATTTCAAGATTTAACCACCTTCAAACCCAAACTACAATGACTTGCAAAGAGGGAAAAATAAATATATATATATATATATGACCTGTATAAGTGCAAGAATTCATCAAAACTTGTGGCTTTGTGATTCTAACAGTGCATTAAATACATTGAACAAAGTGATATACATCTCATAATTGATTGTGTCAACTCGAGATATACATCTTTTAGTTGTAGAAATCAAAATAACTATCGGTAAAAATCCACTCTAGCTATATGAAGGCTCAGAAATAACAGATTTAAAAAAGATATGTAGCTGCACCAAAAGACAGGAAAAGCAAGGTCCCTACAGCCAAGATAAGGAAAAAACTCATATTTAGTATATAACAGTCCATATTTAGAAGGAGTTGCACTAATTTACTACGGACTTTTGTAAAGAAGTTCGTATTCTAGTTTCAGCCACTGAATTTTTAGCTTATGCTGCCTAGATTGTATCTGTATGAATACCTGTAGGAGACACTCTATTGAGATCTGTTTGGTTCTATCTTTGAATAAAAAATAAGTTTTTTCCATGGAAACAAAGGTGGGTAATAATGAAGAACTACCACAGATCGATCTATCCTTAGATCTAGGTATAGGTATTTTCTTCCTTATGTACTGAGTAGCACATGCTTGTTGTCCGAAGCCAGATTTAGATAAGCCAACACTAGTTTTGTGCTGATCAGATACACAAGGCCCTCTGGATATGGATTAAGATCAGCTTATGATGCTCAATTTCCACTTAGACCTAGAGCAGAAATGCCCTCTATAGCCCACGGAGAAACGAGAACTAATAACACGATGTTTGTCTGTGTTAAAAATAGACACTAATACAATCTAAACAGTCTAATATAAACACTAGTGTGAATATGTTATATTTAATATGCGAAATTTCATTTTACTGAACCTTGGCTTCTCAGTCTTCATGTGCATTTGAAACCCAAATTTGCATTAATCTACACCTAACGGTTTTAGATGAATGTGTGCCAAGTTACTTACAGCTAGGGGTGGTTAGCTTGAGAGTCCTGAAGCAGATGTCGTAGAGAGCCTCGTTGTCCAGTACCATACACTCGTCTGCATTCTCCACCAGCTGATGTACAGAGAGCGTAGCATTGTAAGGCTCCACCACGGTATCAGACACCTTGGGAGAAGGGAAAACAGAGAAAGTGAGCATCATTCTATCTGGGTACTCCTCCCTGATCTTGGAGATGAGAAGGGTTCCCATCCCAGATCCAGTTCCTCCTCCCAAAGAATGACACACTTGAAACCCTGCACAGCAAACCCCAAAACAATGTCATAACCAAAAGCTTACATTTCAAAAAACATAAAGCCGAGGGTTTGAATCTGAAACACACATACCTTGAAGGCAATCACAGTTCTCGGCCTCTTTCCTGACGACATCAAGCACGGAATCAATGAGTTCGGCCCCCTCAGTGTAATGCCCCTTGGCCCAGTTATTTCCAGCCCCAGACTGGCCAAAAACGAAGTTATCAGGTCTAAAGACCTGGCCATAAGGCCCGGTCCTCACACTGTCCATGGTTCCAGGCTCCAGATCCATGAGCACAGCACGGGGCACAAATCTCCCACAGCTCGCCTCATTATAGTAAACATTCACCCTTTCAAGCTGCAGATCGGAGGTACCCTGGTACCTACCAGTGGGATCAATCCCGTGCTCATCACAAACGACTTCCCAGAACTTGGCACCGATCTGGTTGCCGCATTGTCCACCCTGAATGTGCAAGATTTCACGCATCTTGGCGATCTAGAACCGTGCGACAAAGAAAATCGAAAACCCTAAACACAAACTGAAACTGACAGAGAGGCCTCGCAGATCCAGAATAGGGCAATGAAGAAAGCCTTGTGTCTTTCCCTGCCTTATACTAAATCTCTGAATCCAGGACGGGCTTTATATCGATCTCGACCGTTAATCGGGCGACGATCGACGGCTACGGTGTAAATAATTTTGAAATACATCGACGGCTGATGACGTCTCCCGCTTCTGGTCGGAGGGCCCAGATAGCACCGATCGAAGGGGCCGCGCTCGTGATCTGACGGACATGGGCCCCCGGCCTCCAGCTCATCTGACGGCTGCCCTGGACCTAGCGGTCACCGTCGATTTTCAACGGCCGTCCAGCGCAATCGCAAAAAATATCTCGCTAGCGAACAAAACCAGCAACCCATACCTCGGGCCTCGGCGCTAGCGGTGGGCCGACAGCTTCGTGCTAATAATGTTGTGCCTTTTTTTACTTTTCACCTCACTTGGTGAAAAAGTTAAATCCAATGAGTCCGTTGGAGTGAAGATTGGTGGGATAATTCAAATTATTCCGTTGCTGTGTCACCTATCCGTTAGTCCTTTGGGGTGTGGTAAATGGTAATTAAAAGAGTGGTTATATGGTTTAATATCATGATTTTATGTTTTGGTTAAGGATTCCCATCTATAAATATAGATTTAAGGTGGGTGTTCAATTTTTGGCATTCAATATGGTAAAATTTCGTTGTTTAAAGCGATTTATTATAAGGTTTTTAGACCCCACTTTGACAAAAGAAGAGCTTTATTAAGGAAGGGCTCCACACCATGAAATTTAGAACCAAAAGTTCCTTGCTATTGGGCAATGATCTCAAATGGCATAACCTATGTCCTTGAGCTTGGTGAGTTTGATATGGGGTTGTTGCTCGAAGGGTTTGGTCTTCTTAAAACTAATAATAATTAGTTACATTTTAAGGGGAGAGGCAAGTGCAGGAGTTTTCTTTGACACCATAGGAATAAAAGAGGCAGAGTACACATGGAACCTAGGGAGGACTACCAATAATCAGGTAGAATGTTATGCATTATGGTATGGTACCAAACTTCTCAGGTAAAGACGTATCACTAGAGCAATCATCTTAGGTGATTTGGCTTTACTAATCAAAGACATGGTTGATAACACCTCACGTAGGATAAGCACATCAAACACTTAATAGATCGAATCAAGAAAATGGTTAGTGATCAATTGGAAGTGAGATTTGGGCATGTCTTAAGGCATCTAAACAACAATGTCGACAACCTAGCAAATAAAGCCACCCAGTTAAGACATTACACTATGGAATTGCAAGGAATTAGAGGGGAGCAAAGTATCTTACTCCCTCTATAACCTCCCCCACCCACTATGCATGTAGATGCAAAAGCATTGGCAACTAGTGAAGGATGTAAGTAACATGGGTATGTTGGCTCATGTGATCGCAAAGATCAATGAAAGGGAAGTGCATCAATAGATAACCCCTCATGCAAGTTATAACCCATCAACACATTCGACCCTACATTCAATTGCGGCTCCTGAGTTCTCTAGTGGGTGACGAGAAGAATAGAGGGAAGTGGTATGATAATTGTCTGGTTTGTATGTAGTGGATGTCATAGCAGCATCCATTGTAACATCCCTCATCGCGGCAAGAAAGGCAAAGCGTGGAACTGTTAATCCATAAGCACTCTGCTCGTATCTCGTGGAGGACCTCTACCATTAAAGATGAGGTCGTGGAGACCCCCTGGGATATCAGTTGGCAAAATTGAGGAATATCCAAACCATGCAACAAATTGGCAGGAGGATACAATGAACATCTAGAAATGGGAAATAGCAATGTTGCAAAGACAACAAGCACATCATTGATAGCAGACAGACATGCTTCGCACTTGCCTAGGAGTGACTCAAGCACAATTGGATAATGTACAAGGAAGATTAGCCACTCAAGAAAGAAGCAATGCAGAATTAAAGGAGCATATAGCTCGGTTGGAGGCCAGATTGGACGAGAAAGGCGTGCAAACACAGGTAAGTTCAAACAACTATGTGGTAGCCCCTCCATCTCAATGAGCCATACAAGTGCCTCCTCGCACTGAAGCAAACAACACTCATCAAAATGAAGTTCATCGTGAGGAGGACCCTCCCTTTTACAAGTTTTTATAGATATGTTTAAATGTATTTGGCTCCTAAACTCTTTTGTAAAATAGTACACCATTCATAACTGTGTATTTGCAATCAATTATGGCATCATAGATAAATATGTAATAACAGTTACTTTCTATAAGATTTATAGGCAATCCAAGGGATTTTTTTGTAATCAGAAGCTTCCTGGTTCAACCGCAACTATCCCTCTTTTTTATAATATAACATAATTGTTCTTGTAAAAAAAATCGGTTACATTTTAATCGAGGAGTAATATAATCTTACCTGACAACTATGTAATTGGATCAATCTTTCTTCACACATGTTAGAATGCAATGCAAACAACCAACACGAAATTTAAACAACAGAAGCTTATGATTCAATGCCTTAAATTTCTTATTTGATTCTAACACCTCATTGAATTCCACTTCCTAGTGCAAACTAGGCCTTCACAATCTGAGGTTGCCAAGCTACTAGGAAATATGCACCCTCGGGTGGTTTTCCTCCCAACCAATGTAGTGTTAATGATGTTGCTAGTACCCCCTATGCAAGGGCCTCAAGCTCAAGAATAACAACAATTTCCTTGCACTCTAACATATAACCTCTCCCAAAACTAGAAACACAACACCACCAATACTTATGTCAAGTAATAAGAACATCAACTGAACAATACCAACCTAACACAACTCTCAACTCAATCACCAATCTTGAACAACAACGCAATTCCCAAATAAAATGCTCTCCCAAAAAGTTCCAACTCCCAACATATAATTACTCACCTCCCTAAACAATTTTAAGGGAAATTAGTGTCACAGTTAGGTTAAACAAGTCAAGTCTTGTGACAACCTAATCCCAAGGTCACGTGATTGGACCTAGGCTATAGACCCCAAAACATCACAATTAGTTTATATACTAAGTAAATAGAGATCCACACTTATTTCCGCATAGGTATCCCATAGTCGACTTGGATTCAATTAATCTTGAGCATGAACTCCCTTTCCTTGGGATTGTAACATTTCCCATTGGCTTGATCAATTGGTAATTCGAGCTACTCTCAACATTTGATTAATGTTAATGTGGGTCTCAAGAATACATGATTATCCTACAATTAATTTTAGTACCCACATAACATAAATTCTTAATGATGCTCTTCGAGACATCTAACCTTGGTTGATGTGGGTCTAAGAGCATGTAAGTATACTATAATAAATCTTAGTATAATAGCATACATGCCTAGTAATGCTTTTTGAGTTGCTCCCACCATCTTGCCCTAGTTGATGTGTGTCTCAAAACAAGGCAGTAACAACATTATTGTCATTGAACATATCATTCCACAATCCATGTAATTCATATAATCATTACGTCTCACAGTATGCAAAATAGATAATGCTTAGAAGAACATCTAAACTTTCATTTAAGTTTCTGCAAGTGGAAGACATTTATGTGGAGATTAACATGGAAGACTTGTGTTTTATTTGTGTACTCGATGTATGTTTCAGACTACACAGTTGATCCCATCATTAGGAGGAGCAGATCTCAAAGGAATTTAACAGCTATGATGATCCTTAAATAACAATATCCATGCTAGCATCATCAAAGTTTAGGTCGGGTAGCTCCCATTTCATTAATTAATGATTAAAAACCAACCATTATTTTATTAAAGAGAGCATATAATGGAACCCTTAAATATCAAGGTTGCTAGTCAATGCGACCACAACACTTTGGACATGGTCAACGAGGATATTTGCATCACCCCAACGCAAATGCAACATGTTATGGGCTTGATAGTTTAGACATCGATCGAGGTTGAATTGGAAGATGCAAAGCCCCTTGTAGAGTTGTACCTAGGGACTTAGTTAAAGGATTGCAAAGACTCTCTAGAGGAAGTTAGTGAATTCAAATTTAGCCAAGTGATAGACATCGCCCTCACACATTTCCATCAAGATCCTCAAATGTAGTGTTGTCTCCCTTCTTCAACTCTAAAACCATGCATCATACTCTTCAACTTTAAAATGTGGTTGTCTGCAAGCCAAATTCATTTAACTACAACATTATAAGGCTTCCTTTGGTGTTAAATTTTGTGGGTTGCTATTCCAATATATTGGTCATCATGTATCTATATCATATATGATGCTACTTGAGGACTTACTAGCCAAATTAAATCCAATTAGATGCTCGAGGTTGTAGTGACTCATATGCATTTAATGAAATCTCTGTAATATAAGTTTTGAATGTTCATAAAATGTAATAATTAATATAGTATAATGTGAAATAAAATTCTATAAATTCATTTTAAATAAAACTAAATAAAATTAATCAAATCTCAAAATAGAAAAACACTAATAATTCCTTGGTATTCAACCCCACAATAGAAAAACACTAAGTATTCAACCCCACCTACAAATAGCCCTAGGATCAATCAATGGGATAGAAGCAAATAGATGATACAATAGTGAAAGCTTGAATGACATTTTACCTATTATAATGGAGAGATGATTTTACCTAATAATATTGTTGAGAGGTGAGAATATCATCACATGCCGGGCCTTGCCCCAATATTAAAATGATAAATTTCCACAACTCACCTTGTGTAATATTAAGATAGAGAAGTATTTATAAGAATTTGAAAATAAAAATAAAGATTAAGACAAATAATTCCAATTACTTAATTATTACTTTATGATAAAAGGAGGCCCACCCTGAACTACTAAAGATACGATTGATGTCCATTCTCGCTTGAATTATGAGAACGTCAATATTAAAATGCCAAAATCATTTTATGGTATCAACCTATATTTTTGTCAGTAATATTATATCCTTCACCATTTTTTATATTTTGTATTACAATAAAAAAATATTTTTATTTGAAATGGATTAGTATAATTCAATTTTTAATGATAAATTTGTAACCAATAAAAATAAATAAAACAATAATTAAAAAAGGTAAATAATTACTGAAGATGATTTTTAATATCTATTAAGATTAAGGGGTGGTAGATGTAGGAGTACTTTACTACTTCGGTGGAAATATAGAAATCAAGTACTGTTAGGGGGTTGGAATTGCTTTAAACAATCAAGTATACGCATATGCTCTACTCCAAGGATCAATGATTCTTCAAGCTCATCAAGTTAATAAATTCATGATTTTTGGCTATTGGATCTTTGTAATGGATCAAGTAAGTAAGCTTAAAAGAAGGATCGAACCTAAGCAAAATTATTCAAAGAGTTATTTGCAACCTAGACTGGTTAGATGAGATAAGGACTTTTCATATTTATCGATCAAATAATAAAACCACTGATCAACAGACAAATAAGGTAGACTATTTGGATAAAGGGGTCCTTGTAAAAAATGAGGGCTCTCCAAATAGAAATTGGATCCCTTAATATGCTTCACGCTCACAATCAAATTTACAAAGGTACTCGTGGTTTACATTCCTCAATTCATGAATGTTCTAGACTCCAAGCGGCAATTTGACAATCTTGAATGCCATACAAGCAATTTAATATTTATTATGCACAAGGGAGACTTCACGCTCCCACATGCTTTTGATCTCCTTGCTAGTTGTTTCAAGTTCTCTTGGGCTTCGAAGATGGTCATTGTTCGAGAGTTCTACCTCAGGGGGATTTATCAAGTTATAGAGGTACAATGGTCTCAATTTTTTGGATGGTTCATTTGAATTCCTAGTTTCTCCAAAGTAGAGTCCTCCCCTTACTAGAGACAACTGGCCAAACTAGGTAGTCACCTTCTTATTTGATAGAGGAAAAAATATGTATATTGTGGTATTGGCACATTTAATATTTCTATTTGTCCCTTTATGAGTTTGCTTTTGGTATGGTGTGTGTGGTGTTTTTGTTGTTTTAGCGGTGATACACAAATTGCCAACCCACTACCCCTCTCTAATGGAATTCTAGTTCTTTTATGAAACCATAAGCTTCATTGAGGCATTTAGGAGATTTGAGATCTCACCTATTTCAATGTGAGATGTTATTCGCCCTGGAATTTATGGGAATGACAATATTTCTAACATCAAGAAAATCCCGAGGAGGATGAAGCCCAACTAGAGGGCATGAGGCAAGTTATTGACCATCTAGCTAGTCATTTGTAAAAGCAGGAGAAAAAACAAGTATAATTGGAGGCTAGGATGTAGGAACAAAGCTTGAATTTGAAAAAATGGCAAGTCATTTTTCACAATAACATCATTATGGGCTTTGTCCGTGGAACTCGATCTGCGACATGTCAACCTTTGTTTTCATTACGCTTAATTATGGATAATGCAATTGAGGATGATACATTGCAATAGATAGACATTGCAATGACATAATAGTTGCAACTTTAGAGAGATGGTGCGCAAAAGCAGGAACATGCCCTTATGGAGTAAGCGCGTAGTGGGAACCAATTTGGATAAACTCTTCTCTTTCTATGGTTTTAACTTTTATTTGGTTACTTGGAACTTTTGTTCACCACTACAATTATAGGCTTGGTAGGCGAGTTTTATGTTTTGGCTCTTTTAGAAACCCTTGAGAGAAACATTCTTTCAGAGTTAAGCTCAATCAAGCAATTTTGTATAAATTTTTGAGTAACTTTGTATTTCTCAGTTGATTTGGTTCGCCACAACCTTTCTTTTAATACAATGCATACCTATTCTTGTTTAAAAAAAAAGCATCAATCAATATCAACTTTGGTTTGTCATACTTAAGGAAAAATGACAAGGAATTACTTGGATCATTTAAACGTTTTTTTTATGCTTGAAAATATTTGACAAAAACTTTCATAAATCTCCATAAATTCGATGAGTTAAAAGGTAACAAATATTTTGAATTTGAGATTTAATATGAGCATATGCAAGACATTGTAAGAAAAGAGATTCTCATCCTCCACCTTCTTAGTATTACAATGATGACTAAAGTTTACATCCCACAACGTTTTAGGAATTGTTCAATGCCTTGTTTCACCATTTTAGGAATTGTTCAATCCCTTGTTTCCACCTTTTTTTTTATTTTAGCATGTTGATTTTCTTCTTTATGCTGGTTATAATAGAAATATACCTTTGATCTTCTAGACTAGTATTTTTAACTTCTTTATAGAATTGTAATTTTGTCTCAAGCTCTGGTTCTTTATCGCAACACAATTTCTCTTTAAATTTAGATGTAATAATATTTTTAATGGTATTATTTTTTTGCAAAGTGACATCCTCCTCTATTTTCCAATGATTTAGCAAGGACTTGGTATCTTTATGCTAACCCCTCTTGAATTGTAGGTGGCTTTGATTGGAGTTTGAAGCAATTTTAGGAAGCCTCTTATTTTGCATGTTAGTTGTCTTGTACTTTTAGAATAAATACCTAGACAATTTTAGGAAGCCTCTTATTTTACATGTTAGTTGTCTTGTACTTTTAGAGTAGATACCTAATCATAACCATACTCTTAATAAGGAAAATATTTATTTTTATAAAAAGAATATGATATTATACTTTTAGAGTAGATACCTAATCATAACCATACTCTTAACAAGAAAAATATATATGATACAGTGCATACCTTACCTCACTCTAAATTTGAACATATAATATTTTAAAAGCACATATTTTTAAGCATTAAACCTACTTAAATTATACCACACCAAACTTATTAAAACATATTAATGTAATAAAAAGTGTTAAAGTGACATCTCACTTTCCTTGCCTTTTATGGTAAGGTTTTAAATATGCAATCCTAATTTTGTTGTTTTTGATGAGGTGGCAATGCTTAAAAGAAAGGTCACGGGTTCATAAGATTATATAAATTTCAAATGTTCCAAGATTTGAATAATAAAAAGAATATGACTATGTTTACATGTGTTGGTGAATTAAAAAGTTGTTTAGAGGTCACGATGGCGACATTACACCATTATAAGAATATTGTGATTAAAAAGGCCACTCTTAAATGTAGAAATGAAGCGTACGAGTGTTATTCCAAGTAGTCATAGTTAAACATTGTATTGGCGTATTTAAAAAATAATGATTAGATTAATATTATTATTTAATTGTATGGGTTGATATATATTTTTAATAGAATAGGGAATTTTGAAGAAATTTAGCAAAATAGTTTATAAAATTTCAAAAATTAAGAGCACATTATCTTGAGCATTGTTTTGCTTTTTTACATTTATCAAAAATTTTATTTATTCTGAATAAAAACTAACGTTTACTAAACAACTATAAACTTTGATGAATTGGTCAAGCAAAAAAACAAAAAAACATTCCATATTTAATTAGTGTGAACCATTGTTGAAGCCTTTGTTCATAACATGTTGAGCGACATTGTTTCTTGACTGTCCTGTGGAGCTAACAACACCCACAATGGCATGAGGGGATTGCAAGACAGTGTCTTCCTCCATGCATTTACTTCCTGCATTCTGAGTAACCTTGGAGTGACCCGCTGTCAACAACTCCTGGTGTTGATCCAAAGTGATCATCATAGTCTCTACCCGATGTCCATACACCCAAGTATGCTCTTCAACTTCCATTAAGTGAGTATCCAATCCTAAAGTGTGTGAGGTGATTTGTCTAACAACACCTAGAAATCCAACCAAGTGTGAATTCATCCATGATAAATTACTCTTTATTTTCCTTACATCAGTTCTTACATCCCTTATGCCAACCATTAACTCAACGAGCTTAGCTTCCATTTTTTTTGCCTTCATACCGAGATTTGTTGCAAGTCTTCCCCACCAATATTCAATTCCTTGCAATTTGACAATATAGACCCGGATATCTCCTTTATTTGCTAGCTGAATGCAAATTCTCAATGCAACCCTGCTAATTTCCAGCAATCCATGGATGGTTTGAACGAAATCCAACTCTCCTTGAGAGCAGGGGAAAGCAGCATCTTCTACCAATGTCAAAGTAACCATCATCGTGTTTCCCTTTGTAGAATTCCCAAACTCAAATGTGATATGTCTACAAACATTTGTCCTAAATGCACTGACGAAAGGTGGGAGGGACAACTTATTATCGCCTTACTATTGTTCTTGGCTCATGGCCGAGCTTCTAGTGAGATCTCCCATGCGTGAAGACATGTGATGCCTTATGGAATTTACTTGGGGAGTGAAATGGTAGTGATCGCCATTTATGTTAGTAGATTTAATTAACTATGAGTGACAACTATTCCATGGATCAGATGACCTTGATAACATTTCAACTTAATCCTTGGGGGAGCCAATTACGTGATGTTTGTTGGCCCCCATTTTGCACTAGTTTCATATTTGCCAACGAAGAGGGTTTGTTTTCCAATGTATTAGCCTTATGTTATGGAGACTTTCCTCCTACGGACAGGTGAGAAATCACTTGGATCCTTTCCCTGATCCAAGACAGACAAAGGGGGTAGACCACTATGATTTCACCCACTAGATCTAATGATTGATTCACACACAATATATGAGAAGAGAAGGAAGAATAATGGACACACCTTGGTTCATATGAAGTCCATTGGTGAAGATAACTCCCAGTTGTTACAAATCTGATAGACTTTCCTCCAGCTCCACTTGCTAGTATCCTACACACAAAGAGACAACCAATACCTTCCTTCAAACTCTTCTAACATATATAAAAATGCATGTAAATGAAATAAACATATAGATATAAGCAAGATATAATATAGATCTAAAACACCATATTACATGAATGTATAGATATAATATTATATCTATATAAACATATGACATCTATGTTTAGAATGTATAGATATATGTTTATTAGATATAATATATATCACATCTATAAGATATATCACATACATTCATAAAACACCATGGTGTGGTGAGGGAGGGGGGGGAGAAATGCATATGCTTATATACTCATCAGTAAGAAGAAATACATCAAATCATACCTTGAATCTTGATGCAAGCCTCCTCCAAGCTTCCTGCTACAAACCTTCCTTGACTCAACAAGATGATCACAATGGTTGTTGGATGCACAAGGGATTCCAACAACATAACAATATAATGCAAGAGTCTCCCCTTTCTCATTAAATGACCTCAAAATATAGATGGATGGTGAATGAAGGGGGAATGGATGTAGACGCTTAAGGACACATGGACTCGAGTTATGTGGTGAGTTCCAATGCCAAAATGAGGTGGAATCTAGTCATAGTGATAATCCTCCCAAACCTCATCCAAAAATCATGTGAGGGAATCCCATCTCCCCCTTAAGGTAGTGCAAGGAGTGATGCAATCACTCCTCAATAAGCATGCAAGAGGCAATGGCAAAGTGACTATCCCTCCCTGATATGCGGGCAAGGGGAGATGGTGGACAAAAATTCCCAGGAGAAAGGTAAATGAATGGGGTTTCAACTGAATCAGTATACATGGTCTCTAGGGAGATCATCGGGTGGAAAATAAGGGTATAATAGATGCCCCCTAAAGCGTGAGGTCAGAAGAGAAACTAATGGCCAAAATACTTTACAAATAATAATATGGCAAGGTAAGGAATTGGAAGCACGAAGTCGGAGAGTACCTACAATCAATCATCAACCAAGTATGCATATATTGTCCCCGAGGTAGGTATATACATGCTTGACAAAAGAACTAGAAAGCATGGCTGCCAAGAAAGTACACTGCAGATCCATGTAATAATATGCAAGATGATGGCCACGAAAAAATGCACAATGGATCCATGTCATAAAAAATATCATAGCCACGAGCAAATACAATGGTGATCTATGTCACAATATACAATTAGGAGGACCGATGGCAACATCAATAATGCTCAGATGGTCCTCATACATAGTCATAACTGGTGATATAAACTCCGACGCAGTATGGGAAAGGAAACAAGGCTAAGTGATGCAAACCATAAACCCAAGGTCTTTGTCTCAAACCCCAATGGTGTGATTCTACGACATGTGAATAGGTGTGCCAATGTCAAACATGCGAGAATCTGTATGATTGTCGGTCAATGATGTTTACCGTTAATAGACGTGAGGGAATCCATCGACGATGATAATGGGCCCCAAGACACCTAGTACATTCTAGTGAGTGTGAATAGATGATTTGATGCCAAACACTTGTAGAACCGCTCAATTAGGAGTCAATGATGCTTACCCCTTCTTGAACACAAGGGAAATGTGCTACTGATGACAACAAGCTCTAAGGTACTATGGTTTCTAGACTCACTTCCTATGTGAAGAGTTGGCGTCGATCGGAAGGAAGGAACCTGTCAAAGGAGGGCCTTAATGTATCCCCCATCAATCGACATGAAACAAACATCAAAAGATGTGATAAAGAGAAAATATCACCAAGTACAACAAACTGACACATGGATTGGCAACGCACGGTGTCAATGAGACTCAACAATGGTTGACTCAACCTGACATTCTCCTGAACAACAAATTGTCACAATTATGGCTGACACACAAGGTCAATGGGACTGGGTAAAGGCCGACATAGGATGGCATCCCTTGAACATATAGTACGACAACTGTGTGACTAGGCAGGGTAGACTCTAGAACACCATTTAGACCATAGTGCAATGATGGTGGAGGCATTGAAGCACCCTCCCTAATGATTGGAAGAGTAACCAATCGAAGAAGTACTATGACTCATGAGGATGGTAAGGTTCTGAAGCAAGCTATAACCTGACTGTAACACAAAGATGCAAACGTGTGCCATGTTTAAGGGTGACGTATTAAACTACTGCCACTTCTTGAGAACGACCCTATGTCGCAATCAGACGGGAACGACCCTATGGCATAATAGTGGGAATGGTAGTGGATAAAACATGCAATGAGCCATATGGGAAAAACCTATCCCTATAAGATAGAAAATACATACCACAAGTGGACGTTGCCAAAAAAACCTATGTCTCATTCGTAAAATCCTAAAAAATAGCCAAAATTATCTCCAAAATACACATCAATATCCCAAAAATATAAAAATAGGAAAAATGCACCCATGTAATGTTTTTAGATTTTTAAAGTTTTTAATGTTTTATAACAGACCTATACATAGCATACACACACAAAATAAAAATGTACACCACACTACATTGTGTTACATAAAATATAAAGCACCGCCAGGCAATGCGTTACGTGTAATACTTTCTCAAGTAAGGTCCACTGCATGGCTCTGACAAAGGATCTCCATCATAATTGACTAACTCATATTGCCATTGATGTAGCACATGTTTAACTTTGTAGGGACGGTTCCATAAGGTTCGGTAGCCAAAACAAGGGTTTGAATAACATTCTCCACCATTTCATGATCAAGAAGAAAATATGCTCTATGGTACTTCTCCTCCCAAGGCTATTTATGAGCAGCCATTATTTCTATAAGGGCCTCATCCAAAGATACGACATCATAAAAAAAGTCATGTGAGATAGGTGAAGAATTGTCCTAAGAGGGCAAGGGATTAGGATCAATAACTAGGTGAGGATCCAAATGAAGACGAGATCGACAACTGGGCAAGGATTCAGATCCAGAACGAGATCAACAACTGGGTGAGGATCTGAATCAGGATCAAGATCAACAACTGGGTGAGGATCATGAGGCAACTAGATTGCTTTAGAGGCAATCTTTGTCGTGGTGAGTGTCTTGGTATCTATGTAAGAATCAACTTTAGTTAGTTCAGGTACTACCCAAGAATCAAAAGAGCCAAGGGAACTGTCAACAATAGAAGTGATCATGCAAATAAGAGCTTCAATTTTAGACATATTAGGCGTTGTAAAAGGGAAGTAACCCATCAGTGATGAATCCTTAAACAAACCGACATCCACACTATCATATGTGTTCACAAAATCGTTGACAAAAAGAACATTACTGCTGGGGTGGAGGCGCAAATCTGACATGCAATAAGGAAGTTGGTCTATAGTAACAATATTCCCTTGATGGGGGAAACAAAGGAGTCAAAATATCGATGAGAATACTACCTTCATGGCATAATACCAATTATGTCCAAGCAACAAATTATTGTCTAAGGGAGCATCGACCACTTAAATGTCGACATTAACAATTTTCCCCCCTATTTCAATCATCAAATGCTTTTAACGTTGTGGAAGACTGTACAAGTTCCAGGGAACCTATAGCATGCCAACATGACATAAACATAATACAAGTGGAGGCTCCTTCACCAATGATAGTGCGAAATATGTTCTTCCCAAGTAAGAATAGTTGAATTTGAAAAGCAACATGGTGGGAGAGCCTTGGTTTTCCATGTCAAAAATGACCAAACTCGATTGAGAGGGATCAATCCCACCAGTGGCCAACAATAATGATTTGTGTTGCACGGGAAAATTTTGCAACACCTCGAGAGCAGACATGACACAAAGAGCATGGGATAAATCTTCCACAATATTGTAATTATGGGCAATGTGGGCATTGGGATTATGCATTGCTTGTCGAAGTACCCCCTTAGGAAGTCGAATGACTATGTAAAGAACATGCTTCTATGTTTGAAGAGGGCCATTATATTGGGATGTAGAGGCTGAGTCCCTTTCAAGAGAACTTGTCTCAAGTTTCTCATAAGTGCGATTACAAGTGGTCAAGGCAACAATTTCCTCACATAAAATACATTAGCATTCGACAGTCCATCCCCTAGAGGAGGATGATCTTCAATGGCCCCTTGCGAAAGAGGAGGATTTGAAGCAACCATTTGTTTATGTTGTTGTTGAGGAGGGAAGGGATTTGTCAACACAACATATTGTGGGGAAGAGTCTCTTTGAGTTATGAACTTATTGAATTCTTTTAAGCATGGACAAAAATGCGTCATATGGTCACCACCACAAATGCGACAGGGAAACTTTGGCTTCCTTTCCTTCTTATTGCCCCCAACATTATGTGTTTGGGATTGTATGGTTCCTTGCTCCTGTGAAGAACCTGCAACAATTAATTAATGAGAATACGCGAGATAGCATAAATAACATAACTCAGAATCGCTTTTATTGATCGTAGGCCACTTCGAGGGGGCAACCTCCTTTCAGCAAGCTCAATACAAATAACTTCACGGTACCTTCATTAGTCTCAACACAAAATTATATACTAAGTCTAGGCGCCAATACCATGGGTCAATACCATGTGTCAATACAAACCATGGGACAATACAAACTATGGATCAACAATTACTATGAGACGACTTACAAAGCACATGCGTCCAACAACAATAATACAAACTATGGATCAACAAATACTACGGGACGACTTATAAAGCATATGCGTCCAACAACAATATACTAACAAAGTAAATAGAAGGGTTGACATGGGTTCCTAACATCCCCTCTCCCTTAGAAAAAGCTTTGTCCTCAAAGCTTTAGATGTGGAAATTGATGGAGAATCTGAAGGGTGGTTCCCCTGTAGCATCCTTGGGTTGCATTCCGGGCCACTGATGCCTTTTGAGTTTCAAGGAGGGTTGCTTGGAAGGTTGTAGACGAAGAAGAACCATATCAGTTGCGTGAAAAGTGCACTCAGAATGGTGTTGATCGACTTGTTGTTTCAGTCGAATTCTTGCCATGTGAAGATTGTCCTGTAGAATGAGAAGAATCTGATCGTTGTTTTGAAGAATCGAGTCAATTGCTTGAACTAGGGAGCTGCTGAGGGTGTATGGAAGAAGAATTGGTGGTGTTGTCCATGGACTGCTTCATATGGTGTCCTTTTAGATGTGGTATTGTACCACTGGAGCGATTCTAGGAAATCCATAGAAATAGTTGTCCAAATCTGTGTAGGGATGGGCAAGGGTTCGAGTAGTCCCGAAAGGAGTGTCGTTTCACCCTTGTTGACTTGGAAAGCATCACAGTGAACCCCCATTTGTTGAATTGTATTTTTCAGTCCCTGCCAAAAGAAGTTACATTGTTCCCAGTCATACGTTTTGAGGAACCTAGAGTGCCCTGTCGATGAAGAAGCATGGAGTTCATAGAAGAGATAACCCTGTTGAACAGATTGCAACCAATTTGGAACAAGTAGAGAAATAGCTGTAAGAGGAATTGGGTCATCAAATGTGTGAGAAGGAGCATCTGCCACCATATTGTCCTTACCCTTCTTGTAAGTGATCGCATAGGCATAACCCATGAGTTGGATAACCCATTTCAGGTGTGCCGGGGAGGAGACCGGTTGTTCCAGGAAATTTTCCAGACTCTGGAGATCAATCTTGATGCAGAAATGATTCCCTAATAGGTATGGCTGCCACTTCTGTACTGCATGCAAAATAGCCAGCATTTCCTGCTGAGATGTAGATGCAGCTAAGGTATTACCGAAAAGGTCTCTTGAAGGCGACAAGCCCATTGGTTCATCAAAGACACCTGCATATCTATCCAAGGAAGTAGGGGAGACCATTGAATATGGGTGCATCTGAATGGAATGGAGTTGAGTGATGACACCATGTGAATTCTTCTTAAGGATATTTTCCAGGCGATGTGAACTGATGATGCGAAGAGACCCTTGTTGTAAGCCTGTAAATTTGTGTTGTTTCCCATTGACTGAAAACTGCATCCAAAGTTCAACAAAATCCCATAAGATGGGGCCAAGTGTGCGTAACCATTGAACGCCCAAAACCACATCACATCCGCCTAGGGACAAGGAAAACATGTAAGAGCGCAGGTTATAATCTTCTAGAGAGATACGCACATTGTGACACTTCCCCTTGCAAGGTAAGGTTCCCCCATTGGCAACCATGACTTCAAAGTTGGAGCAAGGATGGACAAAACAATCAGCCTGTTTGGCGATCCGAGGGTCAATGAAGTTATGAGTGCTACCAGAATCAATGAGTATTGTAAGAGGAAGCTTCTTGAAGTAACCCCTGACTTGCATTGGTTGGGGGGTGATGATGCCGGATAAAGCATGGAGAGATATCTCTGGTTGGTCATCCTGAGATGGGGGGTCAATATGCGACTCCTGAATGTCGACCTGATCATCCATTGTATCTGGAGCTTCTTCACCAATTTTAGAGGCAGGCGGAGAATCCATATCCAAGAGATAGAGCTTTTGTTGAACACATCTATGTCCCCGAGTGAATTTATCATCACAATTATAACAAAGCCCTTTTTCTCCGTGTGCCTGTATCTCTGTTTCAGACAAATGCTTGATAGGAGTTGGTCGAGGAGCTGGTGGGATGGGAGGTCGTTGAGAAACCATATTTTGGAAGGGAACAAAAGTGGGTTTGGAGCGTTGTTGGGCTGCAATCTTGTCTTCTTCCAACTTAACCAACCCTAGGGATTCCATCATTGTGTTGGGACATAACATTTTGACCTCAGAGCGGATTTCATCCTTAAGACCATTGATAAAACAACTCCTGTAGAATTCATCAGACAATCCTTCTATGTGATTGGCTAGTTTCTCAAATTCTGTCTGATACTCTCTCACAGTGCCAATTTGACGAAGTTTAGTGAGTGCTTTGGTGAAGTAATCAAAAGCACTAGGACCAAATCGTTGCAAAAGGAGTTGGCAAAAATCTGTCCATTTTGGCTCGTCATGAGCCTTGATGTACCAACGGTACCATTGAAGGGCTTCCTATTCCAAATGAAAGGATGCAAGTGGAGCTTTTTGGACATCAAAAGTATTATGCAGACTGAAATACTGTTCTACACGATAGATCCATCCAGTCGGATCAGTACCATTGAAGCGAGGAAATTCAAGCTTCAGACCACAAAAATTGCTGGAAGAAGAGAACCCATTGTTTGATGAAGACTCGGACTGTCGTTTGTTGTTCATGGTTGAATGCTCAAGATGGAGGCCGAGAAATTTGTCATCTAGATCCTGAAGTTTGGTTTGGATGGCTGCAAGTGCTTCCTCCATAGTTTTTTCTCCTGCGCGGGTGACAACCATAACCAGGAGTTTTTTGTTGTTGTTGGAATGGATAGAAAAACACAAATATAAGCTTATTTAGTAAAGGAAAATTTAGATTTGGGAAAAACACGGATGGGTAATTGGGGTTTGACTAGGTTTTGAACACTTTGGAATGGATAGGGAAGCAAAAAATGAGGATTTTAGAAGCGGGGTGAAATAATGAGAAAATTTGTCAGAGAGGGACAAAGAAGCAGAAATAGGGAATGGACACGGTGGCAAAATTTTAGGGTGATCGGGTGAAAATCGAAGGAGTTATGGCAAACCCTAAAAATATACAAATGTGAGATTTCTAGCTTTGGGAAGTGGAATTTGGGATAAGGTCCTCAGGAATGAAATATGTAGAATGGGATTGAAGGGGTGTCAGTGAAGTTTCAGGGAAAACAGAGTTAAAACAAGGGAGATATGGCGAAAAAACAGGTTTATTTATTTATTTTTATTTTTATTTATTCATTTTTTATTTTTATTTTTTTTTCAAAATGGATCTGAAACGGCTTTCGGAATGGATCGAAGACGACGGGATCTGGAACGGCTCAAAATGGATCGAAAACTGTTGGATCTGAAACGACTTTTAGAATGGATCTGAAATGGTTGGATCAGAACCGGCTTTCGGAATGGATCTGCAACTGCGTAGAAGTGATTGGCAATAGATGGATCTACAATGGCGCGGAAGTGATCGGCAATAGTTCAGCTGAAAATTGATATGGACCCCAAGTATGTTTGGCTTCCTATCGGTTGAGGGGATTCACTCGGCCACTAATGCTGTCTGACGGCTTGTGTGTTGGGGCAGTACTCCTCACTCCACGGCTCAGGTAAAACTGATAACCGTTTTGCCACAAACGACAACTCTTAGTTTACCTCACGGGTGGGAACTAGTCAATCAGGTAGGGTTCGTTGCCCTTTTCACTGGCAGGTCCTCTCAATGGGCCAACTACTTCGAGGTTCCTGTGGTATTCCTCACAATGAGTTTTAGGGCTTATGCCCAAGTACTTCCCACAATTATGCGGATAGGGATTATTCCCAGATCCGAAGCTGCAATAGATGCGGAAAAAAAAACTTGGCAGAAATTTCACTCAGCGAGCCCAAGAAAGTGCTCTGATATCAGATGTGAAGAACCTGCAACAATTAATTAATGAGAATATGCAAGATAGCATAAATAACAGAACTCATAATCACTTTTATTGGTCGCGGGCCACTTCGAGGGGGCAACCTCCTTTGATCAAGCTCAATACAAATAACTTCATGGTACCTTCATTGGTCTCAACACAAACTTATATACTAAGTCTAGGCGCCAATACCATGGGTCAATACCATGTGTCAATACAAACCATGGGCCAATACAAACTATGGATCAACTATTACTACAGGACGACTAACAAAGCATATGGGTCCAACAACAATAATACAAACTATGGATCAACAAATACTATGAGACGACTTACAAAGCATATGCGTCCAACAACAATATACTAACAAAGTAAATAGAAGGGTTGACATGGGTTCTTAACAACTCCATGGAAGTATTTTTCTGTTTATTCTTTTTATTTTTCCCTCCAGATTATTGAGGTTTGGTGGATTGGACCAAATTGAAATCAAAGATCTGAGCAGGAACAAGAGGTGGTTTGGCAGTAGGCGCAGTAGGAGAGGGATTATTGTCAATGGAAAGTTGATGGAACTTCCCACTCAGCTGGATTAATGAAGCAGTTGAGACTGAACCAACAATACCATCGGTATGTGGTCCTGGGGAGGTCGGTTGAAGGCCAAGGAGCATGCCGAATAATGTCGTATAAGGTGCCTGTTGTGAATAAATTAAGTCCAAATGTTGGGCACAATGAATGGCTTGCTCTTCGGTTGCAGCTCTACCCATAGAAACATCATGAACAATGGGGGTAACAAGGAATTCGTGAACCAACTTGCTAATAGCTGGTCTGGAATAGTAGCTTTGACAAGCCTTTGCCTCCATCTCCATTCGTGAATGTGATCGGAGATATGTGTGGCGGTATTCTGATGTAATAGCATCAAAAGGTCAGTTCCAGTTTCATAATAGATAGGTAATTGGAAATGTGTCAAAAAGTCCATCATTACTACATTGAAGCTAGTATATGAAGCACTTGGAAACTCAATACACAATTTAGAGGCACTCCCAATCAAGGTTCATGGAAAAAGACACAATTTAATGTTGTCATTCAACATAGAATTACAAACACATTGTAAAGGTAGTTGCGGGTTGGCATACGGATTCTGTGTCAAAGTTAGTTGGGTATTAAGGCCAGTTGGACCATGAGGTCCTCCCATATATTTTTATCCATAAGCATACGAACTTGGGAAAGCACGACTGCTCCCAGGAAATTGGTTACTGACAAAGGGAGGATTACCTCCAATAAATTGATTTCCCCAATGGAAATGGTTTTCCCCAACGAAAATGATTGTTCCCATATGAAAAACTGTCCTAGGGCATATGACTACCTCCAGGATAAGGAAATCCCCCTAAAGAAGTGTTGCCCCCTATAAAGAGGGATCCCTGGAAGCAATATTTCCCCCATTGAATGGGAAACCACCATAAACATCACCGCTTCCAAAAAGAGGAATGGTACTAACGGAATTTTGACTCCCAAGAGGTTGGATGATTATGAAGACATTACCTCCTTGTGAAGGAGGTGTAGGGCTTTCCCCCATATATGTATTCCATCCAAAGGGGAATCCAACATTAGGAATAACTGGGCTACCAATATAAATTCCAATGGTGGATTGAGAGCTACCACTCGTGTTAAAAATAGGATCTCCCCCACCAAAAACAAAGGTAAAGGTGGGTTGTTGTGAAGATGCAATAGGTTGGGAAAGACTTGATTGTCTTATGGGTGTAATCATTGGTGTGGATGGCATTCTACAAAGGGAAAATGTAGATGTACTGGATGAAGTAGATGGAGTACTTACTCCGCTCATAGATGGTTGAGAGGAGTTCACCGAAGTGCCCCCTTGAACACCGGGGAAAGGCAGGGTAGGTTGTTCCATTGATGATGACATGGTTGTACCAAACGTCATGTGACTAAATAGTGAAAAAGGAACACCAACTGAAAGTTGTACTTGCACAAGTACATGGTCGAAAGGATTGGTTAAAGGAGGGCTAAAGTGTTGGAGAGGTCTCTTGTCAACCACTTCAACTTGAACTTGGTATGTGGGTACCGAAACACTTTTAAAAATAATATTGGTTTCACATTTCTCTATTTTAGAGTTGATTTGTCATCTGGTGGATGGTGGTTCCTCCTTGACAGGAGAAAGGCCCCAAATATGTCAATACTGGAAAATTGGTAGATTGGACACGATGAAAGATTAAACTGCAAAATAAAATAAAATTTACCAATAACACACCCCTAGCCAAAATCTAGACTATCAATAGGCAAACCAATTGGATAAAATGACTCTTCCAAAGGCGGGGTCCCAATCCTCCAACGAAGAGGCTAGAGATATTTATAGTAACCTCTCTTACCCCCCCTAATCCAAGGTCCAACTACTCGTGGGTTTCCCTCCAAGGTAGAGAAAGCAAATGATTATGCATCTGTCTCAGGTACCACAAGCCCTTGTCTCTTGTAGTCACCCATGTAGGAACCTAGGAATGACAACTAAGTTTACCACTTCACGAAACAAAGACCGGGTGGAATAGTTGTAAGTCAATTTGAAACGTGTGGGAAGGGAACATAAGACACAAGTCTCAAACCTGAATCCCAGTTAGAAGGTGTCACCCCAAGGACTTGCTAATAGAATGGAACCCTAATAGATGCAAGAATCCATTAAGCACATTGAGAAGGGATATCTCTCAATGCACCTGTCACATACCCACCCGTGGACCCAACTCAAGCAAGGGGACATGATTCCAAATTCGGGGCTTTCACATAATCTCAGCCCATTCATTAGAATCATATGAATAAAAACCAATGTGTGAAGATGTAATTCAACAAACATGCACAGCGGAAATAAACTCATCCACACACATTTTTCATATGATTTCAACATATCAATAACAATCATTAATTTAAACATTGCAAAGGAAAAACACATAGATAGAAAAACACTTATCTTTGTTGTGCAATTGTCCCAAGAAACTAGCTATGTTGCTGCAACGTTCCACCCAACCATAGGTCTCTGCCCAGCCTGTATTCTTTCACCACTCAGAGACCACCCCCGAGATGGGCATGATTTCTACAAGGAAAGGGGGACATTCAAACTCATACACAACCAATTAATCATTTCATCTAAGCCAAGCCAGTCCATAGCTGGTTTTATCAAGCTAAATATGAACCTAGGATGCTTGCACTCAAGCTCAAGCCAAACCAAAGGCCATACCCATACCCCAACATACTCTTTACACACACAACAAAACACAGTCATTGGGCATGGATACACATGTTTAACAATGGGATTTACAAACAGGATGGCCATGGGATTTCCCCAAATTGTTTCCAGCCAAAAACAGATTGTGGGATGGGGAAAAACATTCACATGGAGGAAAACGAATTCTCTCCCAACTAACTAAGCATTCAACAACCAAACGGTCTCTATGGAACCCAGATTCGATTCCCCTTCTTCCCCACTAGTATACAACACAAAAACGCCCTTCTCCCAGCTGAGAATGAAGGAAAACACAGGATTTCGATGGGGAAAACGTCCAACCAGCTCCCAACTCGTGAGAGAGACCAACTCCTTGATGGATGATGGCTTGGGGAGCAATTCATGGCTCTTTTCTTGCCAAGGAATCCAAACACGATTTTCCATGCAGGGTGGCTTGCCCATACCCGAATTTGGACAGCCATACCTCTCATTCCCCAAGGCATTAACTACCTCAACCAACTCTTGGGAGAAATCAATGATTGGGTACAAAAGTCAACATGGGTAGTTGAGGGTTTGATGGGTTCTCTCATTGACACTTGGCTTGACTTGATTGGCTCAAGGGTTTGAATGTTTTCCCTCCCAATTCCTTGTAAAATCATGCCCCCATCTCTTTGTTGCATTGCATAGCTAGTTGTGGGTATTTTATTAAAATGTATATTACATGATATTTGCAATCCCATTGTGCCTGGCTAGCACGTAGACCATATGCATCAATAAATCGATGGAGGGGCCTTGGCCTTGAGCTCCTCACCATGATTTTATAACAATATTACATCATTTACATTTTAATGCAATAGGGTGAAGATGGGGACGTGACATTCCCCTCCCCTTGGAATAACACCGTCCTCGGTGTTCCAGTACTTCAGAATATATACCCACTTTACACATGCCTCAAAATTCACAACTGGTGGTAGGTCTGTCCTGCTCGACCTCGTGCTTGACTCATGTGTTAGAAGAGCTTTCTCAACAATTGCCTTTCGCTACTAATGGATTTTCACTCTTTAATGACTTTAGTTGTGTTTGATGGCCTTGGAGAGTGTCCTATCCAATCCTTGTACAAGTCCCTACACCGTAATGTTGATTTGCTAGACAAAAGAAAATGTCTAATCAATTTTAGATTAAGCACTTCTTTTTAGGGCCGTTGATTACTCAAGCAAGGTACATTGAGTGAAACTTGGTGATGTTTGAGACTCATCGACTCATCGACTCTTCAAAGAGAAAGGATGCAAAAATGAGAATGCACACTTTTTCTTTCGATGAACACCTATCTATGAGAGGGAAGAAAGCTATTTTCCTTTTCCAATCACAATAATGTAGCCAATAAAGATCCCAATGTATGCACAAAGAATTAAAAATTCCCAATTTAAAGTTGCATCACATGTAATCTCCACACAATGCTTAATCAAACCAAAACATACACTCCAAGTAAGCAACTATGAACATGCAAATGTGGAATTATTTTGTTTTTCAAATGAAAAACAAGCAAACAATAAGAAAATGCATGTAATTTATAACTTCTAACACTAATAATCAGGTTAGCAAGTTAAAACAATGATCACTAATCAGCCTAGTAACCACATGCACTCATTGCCACTGTCCCAATGTTTGGTATACTGATATGACAATGCAAAACAAAGGTTCTTTTTTTGTGAATGATTCGAACATAGATGATCAGAGAGCAAACGAGGTCATAATAGTATTATAGGGTCACCACCAAACTAAAGGGATCTATGTAGATATCAAATCACTAATTCAAGATCTTTCAAACATCATTTAAGAAATGATGAATCAAATAAATCAAAACACTAAAACAAACCAAATGGACATCATATGAGCATTACACATAGGTTATGGACATTAGGACACATGCCTGAGAACAATCCCAAAGAAGATATGAAAAAATTTCATTCTAAACCCATCAAAATAATCATCTTTAGAACACCATCGCTCTGTCTGAACCAGCAGGGGGTGATGGCAGCCCTACCATCGCCCTATATAGTGATGTAGCGTGTGATGGCATCACTTTGGTTCCCACAAAAGTGGGGCGATGGCACTCATAATGCTCATAATTTGAAACTTAACCTAGATTTGAGTGGTTCTAGGGGTTGGTAAGGCCCATAAATTATGCAAGAAGACTCTAATGATCAATAGATGACACATGAAGTTCATTAAACTAGGAATTAAAAGAATCAAATCCTAGGGAAAGTATGGACAAGAAGTCCCTAGTATGGTCGCTAGTTCTATTATGTAGATTTCCCTCCCGCAGACAGGTGAGAACTCCATTGGATCATTTCCCTGATCCAAGACAACCAGAGGGGGTATACCACTATGATTTCACCCACTAGATCTAATGATTCATTTACACATAGGTTATGAGAAAAGAAGGAAGAAGGATGAACACACCTTTGATCATATGAGGTCCGATGGTGAATATAACTCCCACCCGCTGCAGATCTAATAGACTTTGCTCCAACTCCACTTGCTAGTATCCTACACACAAAGAGACAAACAATACCTTCCTTCAAACCCTTCTAACATATATAAAAATGCATGTAATTGAAATAAACATATAGATATAAGTAAGATATAGATCTAATCTAATCTATTCAAGGGAGATCAAATCCACCATAAACATCACATCAAACATATAGATCTAAGTCACATACATTCATTAAACACCATGTTGTGGGTGGGGGGATTGGATGCATATGTCTATATGCTCATCAACAAGAAGAAATACATCGAATCATACCTTGAATCTTAATGTAGGCCTTGTCCAAGCTTCTTGCTCCAAACCTTCCTTGACTCAACAATGTGATCACAATGGTTGTAGGATGCAGCACTAGGGATTCCAACATCATAACAATATAATGAAAGAGTCTCCCCTTTCTCATAAAATGGCCTCAAGATATATATATGGATGGTGAATGGAGGGGGAATGAATGTAGACTCCTAAGGACACATGGACTCAAGTTGTATGGTACTTCCAATGCCAAAATGAGTTGGAATCTAGTCATAACAACAACCCTCCCGAACCTCATCCAAGAAACATGTGAGTGAAGACTATCGTCCCCCTAAGGCAGTGCAAGAAATGATGGCATCACTCCTCCACAGGCATACAAGAGGTGATGGAAAAGTGATAATCCCTCCCTGATAGGCAAGCAAGGGGCGATGGTGTACAAAAATGGCAAAAAGAAAGGTAAATGAATGGGGTTTCAGTTGAATCAATATACATGGTCCCTAGGGAGCTCCTAGGGTGGGAAATAAGGGTATAACACCTTCTTATTATTGTCGCGTTGGATATGTAGCAAGTTGAGGTCTAGGATGTGTTGATGAAGATATATGATACACTTATGAAGCCTCCCAACTATCATGTCTTCTAGTTCCACTTGTTTTCAGACTTGAGAAATAACCAAAAGAGAATCTCCCAAAATGACAACCCTTTGAATCTAGAGGGACACAATATGATTAATTTCAAGGTAGAGAACGTGGCGTTCCTCTTGATTTTTGGTCTCTTTTCCTAAGCCTCATTCATAGGTGAACACTGTATTTTTGTTTAAATTTCTATATCATTTTTGCTACGTTCCAGGCTTCGTCTCCTTCTGAAGGAGTATAAACACCACACGATGATTTCACCTTTCCGGTGAATTTTTGATCGTAATCTAGCAAATCTTTTAAAAAAGGATTTTTTTGTTATTGAAATCATGATTATGAATGTATAAATCGATTCAATAGTCTTGAATACCCCCAGGGCATCCCGATGAAGCAATTTTAACACCGATTTCTGAGAATTAAAAAAATTCCTCCAGTATTCTGTCAAAATCCTACTGAGAAACGTTGTTGGAAAGAGGAAAAATCGTCGCCCATTTAGAGTAGTTGCTTATTTTTCTTGCTTTCTATTCCATCTCCCTTTCAATAAAATCCAAAACAATGCCTTTTGAATTTTTTTTACCAAATATTTAAGGTAGAATTAGTGTTACTAGTCAGGACTCCTAAAAAATTGTCCACATAGCTCATCCCACATGACTTCGTACATTAAATTGAACCTACCTTCTATCATCTTCAATTATTGCCGTGGAGGATATATTATGGTCCATGAATGACCCACTAAACTTGCACACAAATCAAGGTTTCGTAAGAATCTTTGGATGGAGGATAGAAGATCTGACGACTGGTAGAATTTTAGAAGAAAAGGTAGCATGGTTTTCATGGTTATGCCAAGCTCTAGAATGATAATAGTCGTTTGATCACCAAGAATGAGATTAACATATAAAATGGATTTCAGAATGGAAGGTTCATTGACTTTGGTCGCCTTCCAAGAGCTCTAAAATGGATGAGAGTTGATGGTTTGAATCAATGGTTGACAATGGATGCCCTTGCATCAAGGTGCATTCTTTAGCCTAGTATTGAAGAGAATGTAATGTATGTCCCATGCCCTTAATGTTGTTGTATACGTTGGGCCAATAAAATATGTTATATAAAACTAAAAAGATATCGTAATAATAAATCAACAAAGCTAAACTACGATAATAATAAATATAATGTCAGCTAAATAATAACCATTCACAAATCTTTTTTTTATCAAATATTAGAAAACAAAAGAATTTGAGGCAATTTTTTTGGCACCAAAATTGCCACCTTTCCTAGTTGTTTTTTTATTATCAATCCACAATATTAAATAGTGAGTTGCATGATTGTGTGTGTGTGTGTGTGCGTGAGAGAGAGAGAGAGAGAGAGAGAGAGAGAGAGAGAGAGACCATCATAGACCCATCTTATATTGGGATATTTTAAGCACTAAGAGATTTGCATCATAACGTTTTTTGGATCGCTCTTGATGCTTAATACATATGAAGTTAAGATGGATTTATGTTGGTGAATAATCTCGTATATGAGATAGATGGTTTATAAGGCTATATCAAAATATTTACCAATCTAGAAGTTGGATTTAAAGTACAAATCCAATGTTGAAGTGATAACATCCTCCCTTGCTTTTAATAACATATATGATTTCAATGTCATGTTTTGTAAATCATCTTAATCTTTTTTTTCCTTTGAAAAGAGATCATGAATTCATTTATATAAAATCATATTTACCGGCCCACGAGAGCCTTTCATTACACATCAGATAAAAAAGGTCAGATATTTATGAACTATTATATTGAGAAAAAATTATGACAAATTAATAAGTGGTTGCTTCTAAAATATCAGAAAGAAATTTAGTCTTCTTCAAAAACTCAATATTTTCATCCATGGTCATTCTTATTAGAGATTGCATTCAGGATTGAGACATGCCTGCTTATGTTAAAAAAACGAGTATGAAAACAAATGTACCTTCTTTTTTTGAAAAAAAATTACTTGATTGTATTTATCTATCTAGAAAAAGTTATAGGTCATGTTCTACAATATGGTCACATGCGAATTCCCTTATGTGCCAAAGGCCAAACCTGTGTGAAGTCCTTCCTTTGAGAGCTCATTTGCCTCTGTATTTCTATCTCTGTAGACATACTAAAAGGTGACCCGTTCAAATAATCCAAAGAGGAACTTAACTTCTTCATAGAGAGGTTTGAGGTAAATAATCCTGAAGGGTCTTCTTTACTTAAACCAATCAATAACCAGTTGTAGATCATCTTAAACTTATAATCACTATCAACATAATTTAACATGCTACATTGACAAATTTACAAATTAAATTAAGACTCAGTTCCACTTTCATATATATTAGTGTTTATTTCCATATTAATTATATTAAAAGCGTTTTTCAAGGGGCAATTTTTCTTAAAATCGTTTGTTGTAGAAACCTATTGAGCACTACCACTAATTTTCAAAACTTGCTTTTTTCCCAGGAGTAAGCTAAAGTCTAGACAATTTGCACCTTCTCTGGCGAGTTTGGCCGGAATCTGGCAACATGATTTGCTGTCGAAATTCCAATTTTGATTACATAAACGGATTCAATGCCCTCGATTACCCCTGGGGCATCTAATTATGAAATTCCAACAACTGAAAATTGTCATTTCGACAATTTTCACAAGATTTTAATCAAAAAATTTGCCGAATAATAAATACAAATCATTTAGACTTTAACTTAAACCTTTTTCCTACTTCTCTCTACATTTAATGTTAATTTGTCCAGTGGATCCATGTAATGTATGTGGAGATTCACATGATACCCATGCAATTTTCACTCGTCAAAAATCAATATCAATCTTCATTAAACCAATAAGGTAACAATATTATTACATGTAAATAATGAAAAAACATAAAATCAATAATCTATTTAAATCTTATTGGTTGCCTTTATAACCCAGGACTCTTACCTTTTCACTCTTCAACCATAAAATTTAATAGAATAAAAAAACAAAAAATTAAAAAATGGTCTTTTCCATATTCCTGCCAACCTATTCTTTAGATTTTGAGCTTGCATGTTGTGGTGACACACTCATTGGTTCTTGTGTTTTTCTTTCTTTTTGGTGTAGAACATTATTTATGTGTATTGTATTGTATTAGTTGTTAAGAGACATATGGTTAGTTCTCTCTTTCTCTCTTCCCTTCTCACATGCACGAGAAGTTAGGGATACGTTACATTCAATTTTTTATTAAAATTATATTTTAATCAATTTGATATGAAAAGTTTTTGTTTTTGTTTTTGTTTTTTGTTTTTTTTTTTCGTGAAAAAAAATATATTATTGATATTCAAATAATTGAATTAAATAGTACATGATATGTCAACAGCATAAACTATAGTCCCAAAATAGGATTACAATATGCTCCAAAAGTCTTGCTAAATACATACAAAATATACTAACAGTGTTACGTAATAGGCAAAGTATTTGGGCAAACCAAGCACTAATCTAGAAAATATAAAGAACCCGACTCTATCATCGAGTTCTCACAGTGTTCCTCCCAAAATAGATAGCCTTCTACATCCTCCAATGCCAGCTTTGACAACTAATCAGCCTGCGTGTTGAACTCTCGATAAATATGTGTCAGGGACAAGGTGCTAAAAGTCTATAGTTATGCCAAAATTCTGCTACACCAGTAATCTAAGTTCATAACCTTCAAAGTGTATTCACCTCGTGCCCACTTAATCGTGACACGTGAATCACCAAAGACTTTAACAGTACTCAGTCCGAACATGTTGGCAATACGAATAACACACCAGAGTGCTATCAATTCAATTTTCTATTTAAAATTATATTTTAATCAATTTGATAATATTTCAGGGATTTCTGTTTTTACAACTTGAACATATTATCATATTTATTGATAATGACCTCATGAAAACCAGTCAAGTAAATTTTAAATTTGGTTAAATAAAATAAGTTACTTTGTTGAATATGGTTATGTTTAATAAATCAATAAACTTACCTAAAATTGTGCTTTGTCAACATGTCATGCAAATTTGGAATTGAGACTACAAAATAAACAAAGTACATAATCCATGAAATTATTCATGTCCCAAACAATTCATTACCAAAATGCAAATATGTGTAACACAATTTATGCTAGCATATTGCATAATTTACGGTGAGTAAACGTTGATAGGGATCAAATGACATTTACTGATCAGAAGGGTTTATGGGGCTGTCGTTTATTTTTGCATGACTACCAAGCAGTACTTGGGACTTCGAAGTAGGGCACTTGGGGTGCGGTTTCGATCTCTTTCAAAGCTAGAAAACTATGGAACAAGACTCAGGGTGAGGGCTTTCCTTTTATTGAGTTGCCTCTCTTTGGGTTGCACTACAACCAACACTTAGGACCGCGAAGCCGTGCTTAGAAGTAGGATTCTAACCCACCAAATGTAGGAGATATTAAGGATTCAAGCCCAAAGACAGTGTGACAAGAGAAAAACGCCCCCAAAGCAACAAGGCTTATGATGTATTGTCTTGACTGTCTAAATAAAACCCGCAAGGAGAGAAGAAGGCACAACAAAGCAGATGAAAGAGACAAAATATCTCCTTTATGGAATTCAACCACCTATAAAAAACACCAGTAAAAATCCATCATAAAAACCCGCAACCACGGTAAAAAAGACAATGAAGAAACTTCACAAATCTAGGACTTTTGGATATCGACCTCCATTCCACAAATGTGGAGAGAATAACGTCCATAAATATTATTCTAACACTTCTCGGCACAAATATAAAAATATATTTATCTTCCATAAATTTCTACACATAAAGAATGATTTCACATGAGGGATTTTCTACCTTACCATGGGTGTTCACTATATATATTTTCCTTGGGTTAGGATATTAAGTAACGAAGACAAATGTCTATCTATCGAGATTGTTTATTAAATCACACACAAACAATAACAAATTGACATAAACCTCAATTTTAAACCTTTCATTGATACATGTTTAAATTATGTTTAATAATTCAACATAGAGCTAATATCTTCAATAACAATATCTTTGTAATGCTCTCACATTCACAACATCCCACTACTCTTTTTGTTCACAAACAACAGTTGTAGCATTTTTGTAATGATGTTAGACCTATAATTATTATGTATAGTAGCAATATTCGAGTACAAATATGATTATGTATGAAGACAGTACATAAAGAAAAATTATAATACGACTAAAATACGGAAGTAGACACCTCATAAATTTACAAACATAGTTTTTAAATTTTAGAAAATTTTAACATAACATATTATATAAAAAATTGAAAATAGAGCCCACGGGGCATATACTAGACGGTGAATGGGTGTACTTTAAAGCACTCATTGCGTAAGGTCATTGATTCAAAATTCTGTGGGTACTAGTTAAAAAAAACCCCACAAGAGGGTAGAGCAATTGGTAACTAGTAAATGAGATGAGAAGTTGTAAATGAAAGATCACAAGTTCAAATCCTTGTGCGTACTAGCTTACAAAAGAAACACTTGAAAATAGAGTTTAATAAGTAAGTATGGGCTCATAGCCTCAATGTATATATTTTTTTAATGTTGATTATGTTATGTGTGTTACTTCAATGTGCATTTAAAAAATTACATATAGTCACAAATTTGTTTGAAATTATTCCTCAATTTTGTGTATCGAGATTTTCTTTTGTTATCCTTTGCAATATCATTTTTGCTTATATGATTTGATTTGATATTTATTTATACGGAAAAACATATAGGCTAGAGATTCATGAATGTGGTCATTGTCTTGTAATGGTGAAGTTACAAATGATATGGTACTTGAGTTATCATTTAATAAGGTTATTATGGTTCCATTTTTATATTAATAATTAATGAATAGTTGAATTTTTAAAAAGTAAACTGCAAGTGCATTAACTATTCTACTTGAAATTTTACTTTATCTTAATAATTAAATTTTCATATTAACATTTTATGAAATTTAAAAAATAAAAATTTAAATATATTTAAATCATTAATATTTTTAATATATTAAATATTTGTTAAATTTGTATAAATTTCCAATATAACCTCATCTTACTACCATACTAAGGAGTTGTCTAAAAATTTGACAATTTGGGTGAGATGGGGTTTTTCACCGGAATCCGATTTTTTTTTTATTCTACAAAATTTGAATTTAACTATGTTTTAATGATGATTTTGACTCTCAAAACAGATTGAACACCATAAAAAAACCCCGAGGCACTCAAAATTTCAAAGTTTAAGAATTGTAACCAAGATTTTTAAAAAAATTTATTGAATTTTTTCAAAATCATACTAGAAAAATCAAAATTTTTCTTTTAAAATCATAGAACTTTTAGACTACGTATTATACTAATATGTAACATGTAATGTATTAATATTGAATCGACTTAATCACCATAAAGAATTTATATTTAAATAAAATATAATATAGACCTACTTACAATAAAATAGAATATAAATAAAATATAATATAAACCTACTTATATTTAGATAAAATAGAATATAAACCTAATAGAGTGTGCATTGTCATCACATTCTTCAAGATTTATTTGTATAGTATATATGACAATCATTGTTGGAAATTCTTAACTTAATACATAGAAAAGTTCATTTTCTTCCCATTTAAGATTCTAATTGTTATGCATAATTTAAATGTTACCATTCCCAAAGCCATGGAATATTAAAAGAATGAGAAACTATAACTAAGTTGTCAAAATATTATAAGATTATACAAAACAAATGTGCTCCAAGGTAGAGCCAAGAGGGTCTTTCAATGCCTCATTTTCTCATAAAAAGTGAAAATCTCATCAACGATGAGACAAACATAAAATAGCAAGCAATGATGCATTGGTCAAAGATTGAAAGACATTTCTCCACTCTAGTTGAAAGGTGAGAATGTCATCACACATGACATCTTTTCTCAATATTAAAATGATAAATTTTGCCAATTCAGCTTTGTAATATTCAAGATAGAAGAGTATTTATAAGAATTTGAAAGTAAAAATAAGATGTTTAAGATGTTGAATTATTTAATAATAGATAAAGGTTCATTGTAAACGACAATAAATTTTTATGCTTCCCAATGTGAGGGGAGGTATGTCGTTAGATGAAAGATCCAATAGCACATCAGTCTCCTTGGCCAATTATGTATGGTGCATAAGGTTTGCCCACTATGAACTACTAATATAAGAATGATGTCCACATTTGCTTGCGTTATGAGATAATTAATATTTGTAATTTTTATTGTGTGAGTTCAAAAGCCAAAATCATTTATGGTATTATGTTATTTATATTTTTATTAGTAATATTATATGGTTAAGTAATAATTAATAATTTTGATTTCATTATTGTTATAAATATTTTGAAATTAAGATTTAATATAAGTATATGTATAATATTTTGAGACAACATTTTTTATTCTTTATTTTTTTAGTATTATAATAATGATAACTCTTTCATTCCATAAAGTTTTAGGAATTGTTCAATGTCATATTTCATAGTGGATCTTGTGAAAGTTTATTTTTATTTTATTGATGCCGATTTTCTTTTCTATAAAAATATATTTTTTGCCTTCTAACCTATGGTTCATAACCTTTTTATAGTATCTTAATTTTGACTTATTCTTTGATTCTTTATTGCCTCACAATTTCTCTTTAAATTTAGTTGTAATAATATTTTTAATGATATTAATATTTTGCAAACTGAACTCCTTTCTATTCTACAATAATTTAACGAAGATTTGACATCTTTATGCCAATTCTCTTGGATTAAACGAGTTCAATTAGAATTAAAGTAATTTCAGAAACCTCTTATTTCACATGTTAGTTGTTTTATACTTATATAATAAGTATATATTTATAATTTTATTTTTAATAAAAGAAATACTCATTTATATATATATACAAATATAATATTTTTAATTTTTACAATTTATTTTACGATATTGCATCTTTAAACTTATTCAAATATATCAATAAAAAAAGTGAAATGAAACATCCCCTTTTCTTGCCTCTTTGTGCCTCTTTGTGGGGTCTTAAATATTCACTCTTAATTTTGTTGTTTTTTAGGAGGTGGGAGCGTGGCTCCATTAAAAAGTTCTTTGGAGGGCACGATCGTGACATTACACCAGTAATAGAATATTGTGATTGAGAGGCCATCCTTGAACGTAGAAATGAATTATTTATTTCTATGAAATGAGGCATTATTTTAATTGTATGTGCTAATATTGTTGTTAAAGTGTTTTTTTGTTTGTCCATGTAAATAAAGGTGTTTAACTTTTTGGAATTGGTTTCCTTCGTTTAGCATGTGTTTTACAAGTTTAATGCCTGAACAAATCTGGTGTGGTTCAGGCACTCTGTTGGATCAGATTAGAGTTGCAAGGCTCTTCTCGAATTTTTTTGATGATTCTGAAGCTGCTGAGTTGGGAAAGATGGTTACTTTGGATGAAATTGAACAAACTCTGAAAATTTTCAAGAAAGAAAAAAGCCCAGGGCCTGATGGTTGGCCGGTGGAGGTATATATTCATTTCTTTGACATTTTGGGTAAGGATTTACTCAACATGGTGAAACATACTAGAGTGTATGGATTCACTGCTGGGGCTTTGAACTCTACCTTTGTTACATTAATTCCCAAGTGTGATAAGCCATCTACATTTGGTGAATTTCGGCCCATTGCTCTTTGTAATCTTGCATATAAGCTTATCTAAAAAATTATTGCCCAGAGGATAAAGGCTGCTTTATCTGATCACATTACTGCTGAACAATTTGGATTTCTGCACAACAGGCAGATCCATGATGCTATTGGTGTGTCTCAAGAACTCATGCATTCTATCAAAGCAAGGAAGTTGGAGGCTATGTTATTAAAGATGGATCTGGAAAAGGCATATGATCGGGTAAACTAGGTTTTTTAAAGATTGGTATTGATTCAGATTGGGACGCCTCCTCTTGTCGTTAATTGGATCATGGGCTGTGTTTCCACGGCAAGCATTGCTGTATTGATTAATGGGACACCATCTGAGTTTTTTCAGTGTTCGAGGGGTTTACGTCAGGGGTGTCCATTATCACCACTATTGTTCATTTTGGTAATTGATGCTTTCAACAGACTTCTGAATATTGCAAAAGAGGAAGGTTATATTAAAGGAATTGATGTTGGTGGGGGTTGTGTACTCACACATCTTATCTTTGTTGATGATGTATTATTAGCTGGCGTTGCTACAATTGAGGAATGGATGGTGTTTCGAAATATTATCAATTTGTTTTGCAATGTCACGAGAATGAAAGTTAGTGCTACAAAATCAAGTTTTTTCAAGTATAATGTGAATCCATCTAGAGGTCTGGAGATTGGGAATAATTTGCCTTATAACTGCTGCGAGCTAGAAGATGGTGTAAAGTACCTTGGGTTTGTATTAAAATCGAACAATTATCAATTATCAGACTGGCAGTGGCTATTGAGAAAGGTGGAGGCCCGTGTCTCACACTGGACCTACAGGTTTCTGTCTATTGGGGGCAAGCTCATCCTTTTAAAGGCTATCTTAACTGGGATCCCTGTGTTTTGGATGTCTCTACTGAAGGTTCCAGTGACGATTCTGAATGCTGTACGAAAGGTATGCTTTAATTTTTTGTGGACCGGTAGTGCAGATAAGGAAAAGTTGGTCACAACTGGATGGGAAACTCTCTCCAGGCCAGAAAGGTATGGTGGCTGGGGAATTAAAGACCTTTATGTTTTTAATATGGCCCTGCGGCTTAAAAGCTTGTGGCGTGGAATTTTTGGGTGCACTCTCCGGTCCCGTGTAATCCATAATAAATATATAAAGGAGGAGATTCACTCTTGGATTTGGAAACCATTGAAATTGGATGGCTGCATTTCACCTATGTGGAGGGGACTATTAAAGGTTTTTGGATGGCTTATTGATGATATTAAATGGCAAGTAGGATCGGGTGAAAAGATCATGATAGGGAGAGATCCTATTCTAGGTATGGAGAATGCGCATAATTTATCAGATCGTTTGCTGGGTTATTTAAAAGTTCTTGGTCTATCTACTTTGAACAAGCTGCATATTGGTGCAAGATTTAGTGGTGTAGGTTCTTACTAGCTTAATGCAACAGATCTGGGTCTTTCTGGCAAGGATGCATTACAGTGGAATGATTATGTTCATAAATTATGTGCAGCTGGTGTGCATATAAATGATGGTGTTGATAAATTGGTTTGGTCTGGTGATAACAAATTTGGTGTGGTGACAGCAAAAGCAGCCTACTCGAGAATATTGCAAAATAAGTTCATTTTCCCTCAAAATTGGTGGTACAAAAAAAATATGGAAATTGGATTGTCCGCTGAAAATAAAATGCTTTCTTTGGCACTCTCTATAGGGCTCCCTTAAAACGTGGGACTGTCTGATTAGGCGGGGCTGGACTGGACCCAGCTGGTGCATACTGTGCAAACAAGATCTGGAAACTGTAAGTCATCTATTTGTTGAGTGCAGATTTGCTAAAGATATCTGGGATATGGTGTGTTCAGATTTACATATTAATGATGTTTGGGATGTTGGTGATTTTAGCATTTGTCTTCTGAACTGGTACAGGAAGACAAAGGCACATATGTTCTTACCAATATTTGTGTCCTGGGTCATCTGGTATGCTAGAAACAATGCTACATTTAAGGATAAGTTACTTGATGTCAAAACCTGTGGGATTACTGTACTGAAGATGTCTGATCTCTATAAGTTTGAATGTGGGAAACCTTGTCCCATCAGAAACAGTAGTATCTCTGTAAACCAGCCAACACTTTTTTTCGATGGGGCAGCACAGCATGGAGTGTGTGCTGCTGGCGGTGTGATTTATATTAGTAATGATCACTATTTTACTCTCTGCCTCCACTGTGGATCTGGCACAAACATGAAGGCGGAATTGCTGGCATTATGGTGTGTGCTGAAGACAGCAAATATCTTTGGTTTGGTGAACCTTAAGGTGTATGGTGACTCACGGGTCACAATTAAGTGGGCAACCAAGGGATTTTACATTACAGGTTCTGGCTCTTCAACATTGGTGTGGTCGGACATGGGCAGAGATTGATAAATGTGATCAAATTTCTTTTGAGCACATTTTTAGAGAACACAATGACATGGCGGATAAATTATCAAAGCAAGCATTAGATGGTAATGAAGGCTATCTCTGTTGGGAGGAATGGTTTGAACAAGAGATCCTGGATGATGGGTCTTTTTACTATTTTGGTGAATTCTGAGGTTGAAATAGGTTTATTATGATGATTAATTTTGTAAAAAACCAGTTACTGGTTGGACATGTTTCTTTTTTTTTGATGTTATGTTTCTCGTTCGAGCCTGTGGGCTTATGATATTTTTGTAGAGAAGTCTGGAAAATATGAGACTGGATATATCTTTGTACTATTTGATTCCGATGAATAACAATAGTACGTTTTTTTTCTCCTAAAAAAAATGTGATATAGAGATGTTTTTTTTTCAAACAAATAAATAAATTGTATTTGATATTTTAAAATAGAAATTAAAATATATATGTGTTTGGTTTTTCGACTTTATAGTAGGTACCAAAGTAGTCTTTATCCCACACATTCTTCCAAAGCATAATTGGATTTAATAACCAATCATTTTACTGTTAGGAGGTGAAGTCAATATCCAGATCTCTAGCATTTTCCTATATAGTGGTACACGACTATCCATTTGCGCGATTTGTATGCCATAGAGCCTGAAGGCCAGAATTTATAGACTCTTCTAATTTATCTAAATTCCTTATGGAACCCTCGTATGTATTGTATAAAGGGAAGTGACCCCTGACATTGTATTGGGAGAGAATAAAACATTGTAAGTTTTTTTTTACGAGTAATAATGAAAGATCAAATTAGCTGCCACTGTCCTGTGGTTTTACCTGCACACAACAAGGTTTCCACATAAATATTGTGTCCTAATGTTGTTTGTTGTTTGTTTTTTATAACATTTATTTCCTCTTCCATATCTTTAAACAAAACTGACAAAAACTAAAAACATACCAGAAAGCTTAGACTCAGTCTTCAAAAAAGATTATTTTGGACCACATGTAAACTTGTATATTGTCTCTTAATTCTTGTTCAAACAAACAACCTTCTTGAAGGGAAAGTGTCTCTTTCGATAGTTGATCTGCTTTGCAATTGAATTCCTTGTAGGTTTGTGCAAAGGTAACTTCTTCCAAGATGGATTTTTTCTTGAAACATAGATCCATTATCAGTCACAATGCCATATTTGTAAATTGGCACTTTCCATTCGCCCAATCCATTAGTATTTTTGAATCCCCTAGCACCTGCAAATTTATGACATTCTTTTCCACAACAAATTTCAAGAGGATCTAAAGGGCATAGAACTATGCTCTGTTGTTGGGTCCAAGCCCAATTCCTAGCTTCAAACTTAAAAAACTTCATTAGTTATAAAAATGATAGCACCTGCACCAAACATACCTAGATGACTTTAACTAGCACCATAAAAAAATATGTGTTAACACCTAACTTTTGTCCACCTACCTTGTCATTAGCCCCATCACACCTATACACCATTACCACATTTCATTTCCATTATTTTTACCTTGGTAAAACCAAAAAAACAAAGTCTGACATAAAAGGGCCATTTTACAAAATTAATTTGCTCAATTATCTAAAAAATGAGCAACTTATGCCCTAGATTATTTTTTGGATGTTTTTCCTTTTATCACTCAACAAAAAGAAGAAACTTGGCATGACACCTATGATAGCCCAATTTGGAAAAAATATAAAAAAAATCAAAGGCAAAAACCCAAAAATTAAAAAAACCAAAATCCAAAAATAAAAAATAAAAAATAAAGCCTTATCCTTATCCTAGATCTATCTGTGATGCCTATAAATGAACCATCAAGGTCCATGACTCAACACCCATTCTCCATACATTACTCAAGCTGTTACTCTGCAAAAATCTCCCCGAGACTAGAACTCCCTTTGTGTTCCATTCTCAACCTTCTGGAGATTGTGTATGTGACACGTGGTTGGAGAACCATGGATTGCAAGGAGACCAAGCGAACCCTCCTTCAGACAGTTGTAGGGGCCTCTCCTACTGTAACTCATAGGTGATATTAAATCCTTGTAAATGCCATTTTTTACATAATGAAAGAGCATTCTTTATTCTTTAAAAGATGTTTCTATCCGGTTGCTTGATAAAAAGTGCAAGAAAGATTAATTTAGATATATTTTAATACAATATACATGTTTGATTAGTTTAGTTGTTTAATTTATGTTTTGTTTATTTTCTTTTCCATTGAGAGTCTACTAAGTTTAGCACAAACCTTAGTAGGTGCATCTTTGCACGTGCTGGTGTGAAAACACCAGCAACATTTTTGGCGATTACACTGGGGACGATCTCTATCGTTCTCTAGTTGTGCTTGTCCCATTGATTAAGTTTTATTGTTGCTGCCTGAGTGATTAGAGTCCTAAAACTGACCTGAATCTATCTTTTTTTTTCACATGTGGTTCACAAACCCCCCAGCGGGGCTATTACAGCCATGGTAAGAAATCACAGGGGGCCCACCCGAAGGGGCCGCACCGTGTTCGCTTTGATTACGGAGCTAACCCAATGGGGACATCAAGTGAGGCCCTTATATAGCAATGTATAGCCACTCGAGGATTCGACCCCGAGACCTTCTGCTCACAACTTACAGCACTTAACCACTTGATCTAGCCCACCGGGCTAGCCTGAATCTACCCTTGTTGATCATGCCGAGCCTTTGTTTTTTTTCAGATATTCTCTCTGCAATATTTATGTCCGTAAAAAAAACATTGAAATTGCAAAATTTTAAACTAAGATATCTTTGCCTCTCGGAATCAAATTTGCGCAATTTGTTTTTTCAAACCATGTATTTTTTCGAGGGGAATTCAAATATGTATTTTGTTTTTGTAAATTATGCATAAAAAGTTACAGAAATATATCTTGGTTTCGCCCCCTTTTTTTAAATAAAAAATAATAAAAAAGTATAAGCAATAGTTTTTATTTTTATTTGCTTTCAATCATTTGCTTGCTGTAGTGGTCTTTATGTTAATCTTTTTCATTTCTTGCAGCAAAGAAAAAGCCTTATTTTTTAGCATTTGATGTTTCTTTAGTTATGTTAAAGATTCTTTTTAATCGAGTATTTACTGTTTCAATGAGTGTTTGTTGAATAATCAAACATTTTTATGCTTTGACCTTTCTACTTTGAAATGATGTTTTCACAAAAAAAAAGTTTAGACTTAGTTTTGAAAGTTGTTCATTTATGTTAAGCATTTAATTTCTTAGCTATTGTACACATCACCAGTGCACACAATCACTCCCTAAATCAAACTATCGCTTGGATCATGCCGCTAGCGAAGCCTTAAAATTAACCTTAAATCAATAAATCTTAACCTCACTTGAGGACCAAAAAGAATTTAGTAGTTAGCTTCGGACATTGGGGATAGGCATCCAAACAACACCCCCTTTTTCATATACATTTGAAACATAGTTGTTGTCTTTTAGGGAGCCAAAATCCCTTAGTAGTTATTGGTACGGTTGACACCGATTAGTCGGAGGGCCTATCCCTTAGGAGGGAAAGTGGAAAGATTGGTTATGGAATTCTAAGTGGAATGCCTCTCTCCACTCTGTACTAAAGGACATTAAATAGTTGTCTCATCATGCATGCTTCCCCCCATACTGGGTGTGCGACGACCAAAGAAATGAAGGCGCGAGACACCTTTCCATATGTACCATGAATGGGGTATCCTAGTAGTCATTCTTCTAGGGATATTTTACCCTGGATCCCTCTCAGTGGGGGGGTATCCCTTAGCTAGTTGGATCTCCATTTCGTATTGTCAATCTGCGGATTCCATATTTTAGTTAGATTTTTGCATGCTCCTATACCCCCTAGGTTAGTGAGTCTTTTTATTTTCTAGGAGTGCTGCCTATTGGTATTCAAACCATTTTGTTGCCACTCCCCTATTGTAGTACGTTGTTGCAACAGGTGTTTTGAGCTTGTTGTTGGCCTGAGTGCCACTTTTTATTGAGAGCTCTTCTTTTGCACGCATGATTACACTAGGATTTTTGAGCATGATTTCAGACCACATCCCCTTAGCACTTACACACTCGTCACCATTGATTCTCCAAGACACTCCCGTCGACTACGGGGGAAATCCCCACTGTACGGTGGATTGGACCCCACTCATCGTGCACCTATGATACACACAACTTCATCCCTAGATTTTAATCCCGACGCCCCCTATTTCACGTCTGATTCCTTCAAGTTAGAGTCACCTATACATACAACTCCAACTAGTGCTATGGCTAGCATAAATCCTAACCCGTTTTATGGAGGGATTGTCAGCGGTGGACCCACTACTGGCCCTATTACCACTTCAACCTCTATTCCATCCATTGCATCTATGGGACCCACCATCCCCAGTGCCACTGGACCTATACCCACCACTACGGTACATATGGTCACTGGGTCCATCCCCCCAGGTAGTGGACCCATCTCGATGACAACCATCCCTCCAACTGTTGGACATAGCCACGGGGGCACAGTACCCCCTTTCCAAGTTCCTCCACCCCTTATGGGTGGTTCCACCGTCCATATCATGACAACCCCCACCCATCCACCATTTGATGGAGGTGCCCCCACTATCATTGCTATGGCTAGTATGTAGGTTGGCCTTACCATGTCACATCCTCCTGCAATTTTTCCATTCATGGGCAGCCTCAACCTCCCTGACCTAGCTATATTGACCAACGACCCGATTCGACATGATCCTACGTGGCCTCCCATGCCCACCAAAATCCCTTTGGACATCTCCAAGTTTGAGGGGAAGGGCGGTGAGGACCCCCAAAACCATATCATGTCCTTCCACTTGTGCTGTTCCTCTAACTCCATAGTGGACGACTCCATTCGCCTATGCCTCTTACAACAGACATTCACTGGAGTTGCAACCAAGTGGTATATTGATCAATCCCATGGGACACATTCCACCTTTGCATCCCTAGCATCGACTTTCCTGCAATTCTTCCAGTTACCAGTCCGTTACGACACTGGTATTGAGATTCTCCTATCTTGCAGACAAAATACAACTACCCATATCACAAACCATATCCATGAATGGCGTAGATGCTACAGTTTGTGTAAGATCAGATTAGACAACTGTATCTTTTTAGATTGGTTCTTGAAATCTCTCATACCAGCTATCACTAATGATGTGGCATCCGAACGACTCGAAACCGAAGAAGAGGCCAGGCTGAAAGCGAAATAATTTGACCTTATTTACAAATAGTCTGGCTACCTATACATGATACTACATGATGCCCCTTGCGCTAATTCCTCTTGTAAGGATGCGCGGGGGAATATCATGTTGTCCATGGAATCATTGGCCATATTGCGTCCACCATCCAACCCTATGTGCCTATGCCTCCAGAATCAACCCCCATATATCACCCCACACCTAGTCCTGCACATCCCTCCATGAGCCGTGGCCCCGATATTTCACGCATAATGGCTCATTCTAGAGTGGCAACTTCGTATGTTCCACTGGCCCAAAATCTCCATACACATGGACCGACGTATGTGACACCCAACTACAGTCATAACCCATAAGCATATCATCCCCCCTGCACCACCTGCTTATTATCCACCGCTGGTCGCACTCGCTTGCCCCCAACCTCAAGCTCCTCCTGTTCCACAAGGGCAGGTTTATGCCAAGCAAACCCAGGCTCAAAACCAACCTACCCAATGAAACCAGCAAGGTCAATCTAATAGGAGACGAGGTAGGAACCTTGGAAACAATCAACAACGGGGCGAGAGCAGACAACCTCCTAATCCCCCCGATGACAATGGTGTTGCACCGACGAATCAGAACCCCAATCAATAGCCTCAACAAGGAAAGAAACCTCACTTACGCACGGATCACCCATGCTCTTTCTATGGGGTTTACGGCCATTATATGCACCAATGCCCCCATTTGGCGAGAGCCAAACAACTATAGAATGAGGACAACCAACGTCAAGGGACTGCCGCATCTCCGACACCACCAAACCCACAACATCCCACAACACAACCCATGGTTTTACAAAACACCTTACCCACGCAAGGGGTCGTCAATACCCAACCCATGGTACCCACGCAAGGGGCCTCCACTATGCAACCACTAGTTACTTATGCCACTTCTTTTAGTCAAGTCCCCGAGTCAAGAGTTCACCATCTTTTAATGATGTCCTCTCCCAAAGTAAACCTCCAAACGTGTCGTAATCAGTACATAGATCAACTACCGAGACCATTCTAGTGGATAAGGCTATTGCAGCCACCCCTATAGAACAATCATTATGCCTGCCACCCCCGCCAAATGAAGGGGCCCCTAAAGCCCCCAAGTTCCCATTACGCTGCATCACTAATAACCCCAATGCTCATGTTGCCCCCAATTATAACATCGTGGATGAGTTAGCCTAGTCCCCCGCTGCTATGTCAGCCTTAGACGTTTGGAAGAAATGCCTAGCATAATGTAAAGCATTGTTGTCTACTTTAGGTGCGATCGACCCTTCTAAATCACAATTGATGGCATTCGACTTGGACCAGTGTGAACCCCACATGCATTCATCCATCACGTTTTATATCTCAACTTCGATCCGAAACCTAGTTATCCATTGATGCATAGTCGATGAGGGTGCATCTACGTGTGTCATTTCCACATTCATGTGGTAGAAGCTCATATCCCTTTCTCTGCAACCATCCATGACCTCCATTCGAGCTTATGATGGCTGCACAACTCAACCGCAAGGCCTTCTCGCTAATGTCCCCATCCAGTTTGTCGGAAAACCCATCCTGATTCACATTGAAGTCATAAACGCACAACTTGACTACAACCTTCTTCTAGGATGAAGCTACATGTATGTTATGAAGGCCATTGCCTCTTCTGTTTTCTGGTTCATGATGTTTCCCCATGAGGGACGGGTCGCCTAACTCTACCAACTTACTTACAATGACCCTAACGCGCCCGTTACACCAGAGAATGTCCTCCCCATGGTTTCCAAACCTGTACTTGGTGCATCTACTTCTTTGATTTCCACTGTGGGGTCGAGTCTTTATTCTGAGGCCCAAATGACCTCCACATTTATCGCCCTACCTTCCCCCCACCTGCCGTTGAAATATTGGACTTGTGCACTATTTCATCAAGTAAATCAGTCCCTACATCACAACCCGTCATCCAACCGGTACCCCAACTGCAACCTCAATGACCACCCCAACCCCAACCGCCGTCAGTACCTAGCCACGTGGGAGCCACCCCAATACACACTATCCTATTTCCCCCCCCCATCATGATTGGTGAGCCTGCCTGTTATGGAAAGAGTGAATATACCGAGACTAACATTAGGGATCCATGTCTGGTACTTACTTGTCCCTAACCCCACTCCAACCCCACAGGTCATGCTTTAACTAGCCCAACCAATCACCATCGCCAATCATCCGCACCCTGGTGTGTCGGCGACAAACTTCTCCAATTATGTTCCCCCCCTTTCCACGAAGGATGGGGGGAAATACACAAAAACCAACACCCCAACAACTGCAAACAAAGCCATGAATCCTCCTCCTACTGCCTCAACTCTAGAACCTTCGCCTTGCACTTTGTGCGATGTCTTAGGTCACGCTACCCAAAACTGTCTGCAATTTCATATCCTCCACACTCTCATACATACATTGGATGATGGTGAGAACATATCGGTAGTTAAATTTCCATCCCCTCCTTAGTCACATAAAAAATCTTTATGTACAAATCATTCATGTGTATTTTGTGGCCTTTACGACCATTATTCCCACCATTGCCCCGATTTACCAGAATATCTATCGATGATGGCTGAGTTGCGTAAGCTGTCCTTGGAGTTTCAAATCACTGTGGTTGAGGAAATCAACCCCCCATAATCCTCATCGAACAAGAAGAATGCCATTTGTTTAATCTCATCCTCAGATGGGCCTTCATCATCAACCCATATCACTATGATTGATTCGACAAATACGAGTCCCTCCAACCTATTTGTTCGATCCTTTCGAATCGATGAGGAAATCCCATGTCGACAACATGGGAGCAGGCCTCAACACTTGGGCACTCATCATCGTTTTCATTCTCTTCGGCGATACTAGGGGCATCCACCCCACAGGGGGAATCCCCTATCATCATATCACCAATTCCATGTACGACCATGGCTAATAACCTCATGGTACACCCCCCTTCTAGCACTTGGTCAATTCCCCATCGAACCATCTCTAAGAGAACATCTGCACCGCATTGACACCTCTAGGATGGGGGACATAATATATTACATCGATCTTAGAATAGGGGGCATGCTCAATCGTTTTGACCCTGCCCCGTCACATCTATCTCGATCTTTCAGTGAGCCCATCGCTCAACCCAACAACATATGTGATCCACAATCACAAATCCCATGCCTATAGCATGGGGGCAGGACCTTAAACCTTCTCACTTTTGTACATGCGTGATCTCAACCATTTCCAGAGGTTAAATGTCACTTGTATATTTGTTTTGATTTCCATACACACATTTTACGTTTTGGTATCTTTTCCATGTGTACAGGTTCAAGTTGTGTTGAACTCCACTTGTTTCAGTCGACAACTGATCCCTATAAATATAACACTTCAAACTGGCATATAGGTCATCTTCTCCCCCATAGTATCTGATGCATTGATCCAGTTTCTCCTTTACGCCTATAGGACCCCCCCTGTTTGAGTAAGTGGCCCAGCCCAACCATCATTGCATTCGCCTTCACTTGGTAGTAGAGCCTACTTTACATGGGTGACCATTTTAGTACCACCTGCATTTGGAACCCATGCCATTCGTATCCCCATAGGATCGCGAGTCCTCGTAATTTGACATCCAATAATGAATCCACATGCATTCAATTCACATTGTCAACTAATTGGCCTATTCCTGTAAGCGGACTCCCGTCATGGAGTTTCTTTTAAGCTCTTTTCTGACTCCTGAAAGAATGAAAAGATCACAGAGCAAACTTGCTTCCTTTCATTCTCATTAAAGTGTTTGAAAGGGCATCCATTCATTATGCTTGTTACGCATTTTTCGGACCAGATGGACTAATTACAAAAAAGGAATACTCTAGCCACTTTGGCTAGAAGAGTTCTTCATTGCATAATTTTATGCTTTTTCGGGCTTTGGGGACTAACTTACGAAAAATACCACTCATGGAGTCTTCTTTATGTTTTTAGACTCTCTAAAAATGAAAACACCAACGAGCATTCATCATCTTGGGCTCGTCAAAATCCACACAACGGTATCGTTTCAAGCACATTTCTATCCCTTATTTGAGCTCGTTAAACTATGAAGAAGGCCCAAATGGTTCTTCTTAGCACCCCTGTAGATCACATATAGTCCTTTATTTATGGAAGCATCCCTAGTTGCCTTTGTTCAGAGTATTTTGCGACGAGTCACCCTTGGAGTCACCCTGATGTCATCAACACCCACCTCTCTAAGTGTCCCCCATTGCAGTCATATTTCCTGGTATCCCAATTGTGTTCCTCTCCAAGATTCATTTCACATATGATGCTAGGTCAACCATGCCATCATACTCTAAACAAAGGAAGTTTGAGTCCTATTAATCAGTTGCCCTCGTATCCCCCAGAAGTGTCTCAGTCCCATGTCCAATTATATCACTCTTTGGTTGTATCCTGTTGGTCTCCTATTATTGGCTGTCCAATACAACATTTTCTAGCATAAAACTTATGAAACCACATGATAAGTTAGTTTTATTAATGTTGATTTGTGCATGGTCATGTTTTTGTGGAGACCAACGTTGATAAAGGTTTGGTAAGTGATTTTTGATTATTTATTTCTTACTTTACCTTGTTTTATGCATAAATTGGGTTTTTAAATCTCCATTTAAATATCCGGTCAACTGATGGGTCGTTGTTTCCTTTGTGCAGTGGTCTCAGCACTCCAGGGCAGATTTACGCTAGCTGCACCAGCGATTCGGGGGCTTCGATCCACATTTGGGGTGTCTCTTGAGTTTTCATCGCCTTCCAGATACTTATGAAGATTATCCAGTACTGTTCTGAGGATGTCATTTGCTCAAAATGGCATTTCCGTCCTTAATCAGGACCCTGATTTCGGGCTCAATTTCTGAACAAACGGTTGGGAATTTTTCAAAACGGTTCGAAACCCACTTCACAAATGGCCCCATTTACCCCTAACCGCGGGCAGTTTTCAGAATTTCTGAACGAATGTGGAGAAATCCCTTCCGGAACAGACGTGGTTTTGCCAGATTTGGTGTTGGCCGTTTTCTGGGTAGTTGCTCGAATTTCTGAATTTTGGGATGGATCTTGTCCATCTGTTCATGTATAAATAAAGCTTGAGATGGAAATAGAGGAGAGCTATTGATGTATACAACTCTTGAAATGAGTATTTTTTTTGAAAGCATTTGGAATATATGAAGTTGGTTTACTGTGTTTAGCAAGGTGTGCCTTTGAATGAAGTAGCTTTGTTTGAACAGCTATATCATGATAATCCATCTTTCCTGAGGCGTAACAGAGGTCTCTATCTCTGTGGGAGGGCCCACCACCAGAGGTAGATGATCTCCTCATTTATTTACAATAGATGTTAGAGTTGTTTTCTTTCATAGATCATTTCTTTCTAGATTACTGTAAGGTTGAATCTGTTGTCTAAATATTAGATTAAAAGTTATTCAATTTGAATTTTAGATTAGTAGAATACTCTGTGCACAGAGCTTAAATCGAATTGTTAAATAGATAAAAAGCATAGAGCAAATTATTAAATGTTTTAATAGATTGGTAGGGTAATTAAGATTAGCAAGCACGCTGTAGATGTTTGTTTAAACTTAGGTTCTGAGTTTATTTACTTGAAGCTTTGAGATTGTAGATCTGATCAAAGATAGTAGTTAGATTTTAGATAGATTTATATAGATAGGAACAGCGCTGGTCATATTTGGTTAAGAACAATAGAATGGATTCATAGATTTTGATTCTTTTAAGAGTTAGTTTCTTTATTAACGCAGCTAGATAGTTTCTTTTCAACAGTTTGATAATAGACTATTTGAATAGCTGAGTATTTAGGTGTGAAGTAGAATAGAATGAATCTTGTCATGTTTAGATAAATATAGATATAAATTGATCTGAAGAAGTTATTTTATTTGGAAGAATCTAGATAGGGTAGAGTTAATTCAAAGTCGAATAAGATAAACTGTTAATCGAAGACCAAGATTGTGTTTCGTTGATTCAAGAACATAGTAGATTACAGTAGCTTCTTTCCAGCAATTTTCTTTCAGTAGTTCAGAAAATAGTTTAACATTCTTTAAACTCCCTCTTCAACCCTGCATTTCCTGTGCTGGTTCCTCTAAGTCTACCTTCCCGGGTTGACAATTAAATGTTGGTTCATATGATATATATTTAGCTCAACATATCCCTCATGCTTCTATCTAGGAAACATCATTGCCTTTCTAGTTGCATGTCTCCCTCTGTCGACATCAACACATTTATTCCATAGGATAGACCTAGAGGTTCCCTGTACCTTGGCCTCATAACCCTCATTGATGAGCCCCTTTGACCACCTAAAGGGAGACCTTAGTTACCTTTGAAATGGTTGTTTCTCACATGCTCAACATCAGCTACATTATTGCACCGATGATATTCGTACAGGTTAATGGTTCTTTCATTATTTGGTCGAAGACCCCAGATGTCCCTTGACTCTAGTCCATTGGTGAGTTTGTATGGAAACCCAATGATATTTTGTTTCCTAAGATATCTAGGCTACGTTGGTGACAGTAATTGGAAGCCCTCCAGTTACAAGCTTCCTCATGTACCTAGTTCAGATGTAGTTCATTGTACTAGTTAGATTCAGACACTCAGTAGTTTGAGTCATTATAGATGTTGGACCCCTTCAGATCCAACAGTGCACCGGTTATTGAGATTCAACATTCCATGAGAATGCCATTGTTCCTATTCCAGTTATTTAGATCAACCTTGGTTGGACCATGATAAAATTCTAGATTTGAGTTCGTCGTGGACATTTATGATGCACACAACTGTTTATCCATGTATCGATGAGGCCCCCTTTGGGCCTCTATCTAGTTTTTAATTTTAGACATTGATATGAGGATGGGAATGCCAATATCGTCCATATATTTGAGATTATAAGCACCTCATTCAAATTGAGTATTGTATCTACAGGTAAGGGCCCCTTGTAGTCCCGTTGAAGGGTGAGCTCCTAGGACGCAATCTTGATTCTCCATCCCACCGTTACACTGGAATAGACGATCCTATGATGTATGTCGACCATACAATGAGCTCCTGACCTCACACATCAAGGGGCAATATGTTAACACCTAATTTTCGTCTGCCTACCTTGTCATTATCCCCATCACACCTATACATCATTACCACATTCCATTTCCATTATTTTTACCTTGGTAAAACCAAAAAACCAAAGTCTCACATAAAAGGGCCATTTTACAAAATTAATTTGCTCAATTATCTAAAAAATGAGAAACTTATGTCCTGACTTATTTTTTGGATGTTTCTCGTTTTATCACTCCACAAAAAGAAGAAATTTGGCATGACACCTACGATAGCCCAATTTAAAAAAAATATAAAAAAGTGAAAGGCACAAAAGTAAAAGCCAAAAATTAAAAAATGCAAAAGCCAAAAATTAAAAAACCAAAAGCCAAAAATAAAAAATAAAAAATCAAAGCCTTATCCTTATCCTAGATCTATCTGTTGTGCCTATAAATGAAGCATCAAGGTCCATCGCTCAACACCCATTCTCCATACATTACTCAACCCGTTACTATGCGAAAATCTCCCTGAGACCATAACTGCCTTTGTGTTCCATTCTCAACCTTTTGGAGATTGTGTATGCGACGCGTGGCCAGAGAACCATGGATTGCAAGGAGACCAAGTGAACCCTTCCTCAGACAGCTATATGGGCCTCTCCTACTGTAACTCATAGGTGATATTAAATCCTTCTAAATGCCATTTTTTACATAATGAAAGAGCATTCTTTATTCTTTAAAAGATGTTTCTATTTGTTTGCTTGATAAAAAGTGTAGATTAATTTAGATTTATTTTAATATAGTTTGCATGTTTGATTAGTTTAGTTGTTTAATTTATATTTTGATTATTTTATTTTCCATCGAGACTCTACTCAGTTTAGCACAACCCTTAGTAGGTGCATCTTTGCACGTGCTTGTGTGAAAACACCAGCAACAAGGCGTGTGGCTTTGTATAATCAATACATGGATTTTTAATATTGTTGGGCATTTTTGTTATGGGGGATTCCATCTTTCTACATATGAGAGTCTAATTTGATGAGTTAAGTGGCCCAACATTTCCTCTTATCCTTGAACAATGATCCTATTTTTGGCTAGCCATACTCCCCATAATATATAGCAAGGCAAATCTTTGTGAGAGGCCCACAAACCTATTTTCTATCCAAGATTCAAGATATTCCAACAAAGGTGGTTTTTTTTTTCCAAAGAAATATCATATATTTGCTATTTCAAGTTTGAAATCAAAATAAACATTCGAGAGCTTGGAGACTCAGAATCGTAGTCTAATCTAGTAAGCCTTTCCAGACTTTATTTTTTTGGACTAAAAAACTATTACAAATTTTTGTTGTTGTCTCTTTCAAAACTAAACTGATACTTCCATAATTCCAGAATAAATAATAACTAACTCAACCTCTCTATTATTGATTCGTATTTTATGAGCAGAACGAAATGAATACAGATTATTATCAGATGCTTAACACAAAATAACAGAGATACAGTAAAACTGGTTTTCTATTCAATAAGGAAATAAGCTAGAACTGTAAAATGTAGCGGAAAACAAGCTTGCTGGAATGGTGGCGGCTTATCTCTGAGAAGAGATGTGACGGCTGCGCTCATTTCATAAGAAGATGGTTACAATGAGGCTCTCAAGGCCTTTTACAATAAACAGGAATGTCAAAAACCCTAGACATCCAAAAACCTAAGCCTAGGAGATGAAGCACCAAAAGTCATGTGGGCCCCGTTTGGGTAAGTTAGTACATCAACTTTCCGGGGTCGTAACTTTTGCATACGATCTCCGTTTGGGGGGCTCGGTAGCCCGTTGGAAAGGTCTATCCGAGATTTACAACTTTCGACTAGGGCCAAATGCATGTCAGAGGCAACCATTTGGCCCCCCAAATTGCCAAAAAAGGTTGTTTAGGGCCTCAAAATGGCCCCGGAAGTTCAGGACCTGAAAAACTGCTAAAAATAGTACAATACCAAAATTGCCATAAAATTGTTTTGAGCCAGTTGGAAAGGTGGGTGGCCACCAATATCCACCTGGATCAATTATCCTAAAAAATAGTGACCTTAAGTACCAAATCAAAAGAGGGGAATACAATAAGCCAGAAGACTAATCCCGTCCCTATGTTCTAGAACCTGGATTGTGCCTTCCTGCAGAGCCAAAGCCTCTTTGGATAGAGCATTGCTTTGTTTATTAAAGTCCCTACAAGTATGATTAATAGTCAGAGCCAAAAACTTCGATCCTACTTCCTGAATACGATGTAGCAAGGGTTGTAACACCAAATTGAAGACTTGTCATTTCTCATTGTACCAATCAACCATGAATTTTGGGTCACCCCAAACCTGACAGAATCTTATACCTTTGTCAAGAGCAAACTTTAGTAAAATCCATAAGGAAAATTGTTAGGAACCCGTGTCAACCCGTCTCTTTACTTTGTTAGTATATTGTTGTTGGACGCATATGCTTTGTAAGTCGTCTTGTAGTATTATATGCTCCATGGTATTGATCCATAGTTTGTATTATCCCATAGTATTATATGTTGCATGGTATTGCACCATAGTATTGGACGCATATGTTTTGTGATTTGTCCCGTAGTATTATATGTTCCATGGTATTGATCCATAGTATTAGACGCATATGCTTTGTAAGTCGTCTCGTAGTATTATATGTTCCATGGTATTGATCCATAGTATTGGTGCATAGACTTAGTATATACGTATGTGTTGAGGCCAATGAAGGCATCCATGAGTTATTTGTATTGAGCTTGCTCAAAGGAGGTTCCCCCCTAGAAGTGGTCTGCGATCAATAAATATCTTCTGTGTTATGATATTTCTGATATATCGTGCATTTTCATCATTTAATTGCTGAAGGTTCCTCACATATGGTATCAGAGCACTTTCTTGGGCTCATTGGGTGGAATTTATACCAATTTTTTTTTCACATCTGTATTGTTCCTTTTAATTGCAGGTTTGAATCTGGGAATAATCCCTATCCGCTTAACTGTGGGAAGTACTTGGGCATATCCCTAAAACTCATTGTGAGGAGTACCACAGGAACCCCGAAGTAGCTGGCCCATCGAGAGGACCTGCCAGCGAAAAGGGAAACGACCCCTACCCGATTGACTAGTTCCCACCCGTGAGGTAAACCAAGAGTTGTCATTTGTGGCAAAGCGGTCATTAGTTTTACCTGAGCCGTGGACTGAGGAGTACTGCCCAATACGCAAGCCGTTAGATAACATTGGTGGCCGAGTGAATCCCCTGAACCTTTAGGAAGCCGCGCATACCTGGGATCCATATCTATTTCCAGCTGATAAATTGCAGATTAAATCTATCCAGAACTGTTGTAGATCAATTCTGAGCCATTGCAGATCCATTCCAAAAAAAAAAAAAACTATTGCTAGTTGATAAAATCTGTCCAGAGTTGTTTTAGATCAATTCCGAGCCGTTGCAGATCCATTCCAAAGTATAAATTTTTTTTTTTTTCCACCATATCTTCTTTGTTTTAACTTCACTTCTCTTGAAAATTCACTGACACCCCTGCAATCGTATTCTGCATATTTCATTCCTGAGGACCCTATCCCAAATTTCACTTGCTGAACCCAAAAATCCCACATCTCTCTATTTTAGGGTTTGTCATAACTTCTTCGATCTTCACCCAATCGCCTTCAAATTTTGCCACAGTGTTCATTTCCTATTTCTACTTCTTTGTCCCTCTTTGAAATTTTTTCCCTTTCTTTCACCTCGCTTCTGAAATCCCCATTTTCTGCTTGCCTGTCCATCAGAAAGTGTCCAAAACCTAGTCAAACCCCAATTACCCATTAGAGTTTTCCCAAATCCAAATTTTCCTTTACTAAAGAAGTTTCTATTTTTGTTTTTCTACCCATTCACAAAAAAAAAAAATCTTGGTTATGGTTGTCACCCACGCAGGAGCAAAAATCATGGAGGAAGAACTTGCTGCCCTCAAAATCAAACTCCAAGATTTGGATGAAAAATTTCTCAGCCTCCATCTTTAGCATTCTGCCATGAACAATAAACGACAGCCAAAATCTTTTGCAGACACTGGGTTCTCTTCTTTCAACAATTTTCTTGGGCCGAAGCTTGATTTTCCTCGCTTCAATGGTAATGATCCGACTGCATGGATATACCGGGTAGAACAATATTTCAGTCTACATAATACTTTTGATGTCAACAAAGTTCCACTTGCATCCTTTAATTTGGAACATGAAGCCCTTAAATGGTACTGTTAGTACATCAAGGTTCATGAAGAGCCAAAATGGACAGAGTTTTTCCAACTCCTTTTGCAACGATTTCGTCCTAGTGCTTTTGATGACTTTGTGACAGGAGCACTCACTAAACTTCGCCAAATTGACACTGTGAGAGAGTATCAAATAGAATTTGAGAAACTGGCCAATCACATAGAAGGATTGTCTGATGAATTCTACAGGAGTTGTTTTATTAGTGTTTTCAAGGATGCAATCTGATTAGAGGTTAAAATGTTTTGTCCCAACACAATGATGAAAGTCCTATGGTTGGCTAAGTTGGCGGAGGACAAGATCACAGCCCAGCAATGCTCCAAATCCACTTTTTTTCCATTCAGAAATATGTTTTCCCAACGACCTGCCATCACGCCAGCTCCTTGACCAACTCCTATCAAGCATTTATCTGAAGCAGAGATGCGGGAACATAGAGAAAAGGGGCTTTGTTATAATTGTGATGAGAAATTCACTCAGGGACATAGATGTGATCAGAAAAATATCTATCTCTTGGATGTGGATTCTCCACCTGCCTTTAAACTTGGTGAACAAGCTCCAGATACAATAGATGATCAGGTTGACATTCAACAGCCTCCTGTTGACCGTCCGTCTCAGGATGACCACCCAGAGATATCTCTCCATGCTTTAGTCAGAGTCACCGCCCCACAAACAATGTGGGTCAAGTGTTACTTCAAGAAGATCCCTCGTACAATACTCATTGATTCTGGTAGCACTCATAACTTCATTGACCCTCATATCGCCAAACAAGATGATTGTTTTGTCCATCCTTGCTCCAAATTTGGAGTCACGATTGCCAATGGGGGCACCTTACCTTGCAAGGAGAAGTGTCGCAATGTGCGTATCTTTATGGGATATCATAACCTGCACTCTGACATGTTTGCCTTGGCCTTAGGCGGATGTGATGTGGTTTTGGGTGCTCAATGGCTACGCACACTTGGACCCATCTTATGGGATTTTGCTGAACTTTGGATGTAGTTTTCAGTCGATGGGAAAAAACACACATTGACGGGCTTAAAACCAGGGTCTCTCTGCATCATCAGTTCACATCGCATGAAAAATATCCTTAAGAAGAATTCACATGGTGTCATCGCTTAGATCCATTCCATTAAGATGCACCCATCAACAGTCTCCACTACTCCTTTGGATATACAACAAATTTTGGATAGATATGCAGATGTCTTTGCTGAACCAATGGGATTGCCACCTTCAAGAGCCCTTTCTGGTAAGAATTTAGCAGCCTCTACATATGAGAAGGAAATGATGGCTATTTTTCTTGTAGTACAGAAGTGGCGACCATACTTATTAGGGAATTATTTATGCATCAAGACTGATCACCAGAGATTGAAATATTTCCTGGAACAACAGGTCTCCTCCCCATAACAACAACAATGGGTTAGCAAACTCATGGGTTACGACTATGAGATCGCTTACAAGGGTAAGGAAAATCTAGTGGTGGATGCTCTTTCTCGCACATTTGATGACCAAATTTCTCTTTCATCTATTTCTATGCATGTTCCAAATTGGTTGCAATCTATTCAATAGGGCTATGTTAATGACTCCTCATTATCTCAAATCATCCAACGGTTGGCCAACAACCCCTCTGTTGTACCGCATTACTCTTGGGATGATGCTTCCTTGAGATACAAGGGTCATCTGGTGCTTCCCCAGAGCACAGATGTTCAACAGGATGTCTTCTATGAACTCCATGCTTCTCCATCGGCAGGGCACTCTAGGTTCCTCAAAACATATGCGGGCACATCGTAACTTCTTTAGGCAGGGAATGAAGAGGAAAATTCAATAGATGGTGGTTGAATGTGATACTTTCTAGCTCAACAAAGGTGAAACGACACTCCTTCCGAGATTGCTCGAACCCTTGCCCATCCCTACATGGATTTGGACAGATATTTCTATGGATTTCATTGAAGGTATCCATAAATCTGGAGGGAAGACAGTGATTTTGGTTGTGGTTGATTGCCTCTCCAAATATAGTAATTTTTGTGCCCTCATCCATCCCTATACATCCTCCTAAGTCGCACAAATTTTGCTGGACCAGCTCTTCCGTCTTCATGGAATCCCTTCTTCCATTGTCTTGGATCGCAATGCAACTTTCACCAGTCATTTTTGGCTAGAACTATTTCGCCACACTGGCACCAAACTGAAGATGAGTTCATGGTATCACCCACAAACAAATGGTCAGTCTGAAATTATCAATAAATGTTTGGAAACTTATATTCATTACTTCACCTCCGTACAACAAAATCAGTGGGAAAAGTGGCTCCCTCTTGCTGAATGGTGGTACAATACCTCCTACCACACTGTATCTAAAATGACTCCATTTTAAGCAGTATATGGTCAGGAACCGCCAGTTCTTCTTCCATAGATCCCCGACAGTTCACCAGTTTAGGCAGTTGACACGGTTCTTCGAAACCGCGATCAGATTCTTCGCATTTTGTAGGACAATCTTCACATGGAAAGAAATCGAATAAAACAACAAGCTGACCAACACCGTTCTGAGTGCACTTTTCAAGCAGGTGATATGGTTTTTCTTCATCTACAACCTTACAAGCAATCCCCCCTCAAACTCAAAGGGCGTCATAAGCTAGCTCCAAAGTTCTATGGGCCTTATAAGGTTCTTCAGAAGATTGGGTCCGTTGCTTATAAATTGGAACTTCCTCCTTCTTCCCGCATTCATCCAGTATTTCATGTCTCTTGTATGAAGAAATTTCTTGGCACCAACATCAGAGGACAAACTATTTTACTAGAACTAGATAACGAATGATCCATCCTTTTGGAGCCAGAGGCCATCCTCAATAGGCGCACTCATAAGCTTCGCTCTCGATCTATCACAGAGGTATTAATTCAGTGGCAAGGAATGCAACCAGAGGATGTTACATGGGAACCACTCCTTCAGATTCAACATCAATTTCTACATCTAAATATTTGAGGACAAAGCTTTTTCTAAGGGGGAGGGAATGCTAGGAGCCCATGTCAACCCTTCTCTTTACTTTGTTAGTATATTGTTGTTGGACGCATATGCTTTGTAAGTCGTCCCATAGTATTATATGTTCGATGATATTGATCCATAGTTTGTATTAGCCCATAGTATTATATGTTCCATGGTATTGATCCATAGTATTGAACGCATATGCTTTGTAAGTCGTTGTTAGGAACCCATGTCTTTACTTTGTTAGTATATTGTTGTTGGACGCATATGCTTTGTAAGTCGTCCCGTAGTATTTGTTGATCAATAGTTTATGTTATTGTTGTTGGCGCATATGCTTTGTAAGTCGCTCGTAGTATTGTTGATCCATAGTTTGTAGTGGCCCATGGTTTTGACCCATAGTATTGGCGCCTAGACTTAGTATATAAGTGTGTGTTGAGACCTATGAAGGCACCGTGAAGTTATTTGTATTGAGCTTGCTCATAGGAGGTTGCCCCCTCGAAGTGGCCTGTGATCAATATAAAAGTGATTCTGAGTTCTGTCATTTATGCTATTTCGCATATTCTTATTAATTAATTGTTGCAGGTGCATCACATCTGGTATCAGAGCACTTTCTTGGGCTCGCTGGGTGAAATTTCTGCCAAAATTTTTTTTCGCATCTGTTGCAGGTTCGGATTTGGGAATAATCCCTATTCGCTTAACTGTGGGAAGTACTTGGGCATAAGCCCTAAAACTCATTGTGAGGAGTACCACAGGAACCCCGAAGTAGCTGGCCCATTGAGAGGACCTGCCAGTGAAAAGGGAAACGACCCCTACCTGCTTGACTATTTCCCACCCGTGAGGTAAACCAAGAGCTGTCATTTGTGGCAAAGCGGTTATCAGTTTTACCTGAGCCGTGGAGTGAGGGGTACTGCCCCAATACGCAAGCCGTTAGACAACATTGGTGGCCGAGTGAAACCCCTGAACTGTTAGGAAGCCGCACATACCTGGGGTCCATATCTATTTTCCGCTGAACTGTTGTCGATCATTGCTGCGCCGTTTCAGATCCAGCCGTTCAGATCCATTTTGCAAGCCGTTCCAGATCCAACCGTTTTCAATCCATTCGGCGCTGTTTCAGATCCCTTCTGAGCTGTAGCCGCTCTAGTCTGGAAAAAAAAGAAGAAGAAGGTTTTTTCTCCATATCTCCCTTGTTTTCACTCTGTTTCCCTTAAAATTTTCGGGGAACCACTGTCATCCCATTCTGCATATTTCATTCCTGAGGACCCTATCCCCAATTCCCCTTCCCAAAGCCCGAAATCCCACATTTGTCTATTTTTCGGGTTTGCCATAACTTCCTCAGATTTCACCCAATCACCTTCAAATTTTACCACAGAGTTCCTTTCTGAATTCTGCTTCTTTGTTCCCCTCTGCCAAATTTTTCCATTCTTTCACCCCGCTTCTGAAATCTTCATTTTTGCTTCACTGTCTATTCGACAGTGTCCAAAACCTAGTCAAACCCCAATTACCCTTCAGATTTTTTCCCAAGTCTAGATTTTCCTTTACTGAAGCAGTTTCTATTTTTGTTTTCCTACCCAGTCAACAAAAAAAAAACAAAAAAAAACTCTTGGTTATGGTTGTCACCCGTGCAGGAGCAAAAACCATGGAAGACGCACTTGTAGCCATCCAAGCCAAACTCCAGGATCTGGATGAAAAATTTCTCGGCCTCCATCTTGAACATTCAGCTATGAACAACAAACGGCAGTCCGAGTCTTCATCAGACAATGGGTTCTCTTCTTCCAGCAATTTTCGTGGTCCGAAGCTTGATTTTCCTCGCTTCAATGGTATCGATCCAACTGGATGGATCTATTGTACAGAATAGTATTTCAGTTTGCATAATACTTTTGATGTCAACAAAGTTCCGCTGGCATCCTTTCATTTGGAACAGGAAGCTCTTCAATGGTACCGTTGGTACATCAAGGCTCATGAAGAGCCAAAATGGCCAGATTTTTGCAACGATTTGGTCCTAGTGCTTTTGATGACTTCACAGGAGCCCTCACTAAACTTTGCCAAATTGGCACTGTGAGAGAGTATCAAACCGAATTTGAGAAACTAGCCAACCACATCGAAGGATTGTCTGATGACTTTTACCGGAGTTGTTTTATCAGTGGTTTAAAGGATGCCATCCGCTCTAAGGTCAAAATGTTTTGTCCCAACACAATGATGGAAGCCCTAGGGTTGGCTAAGTTGGCAGAAGACAAGATTGCATCCCAACAACGCTCCAAGCCCACTTTTGTTCCCTTCCGAAATATGGGTTCTCAACGACCACCTATACCGCAGGCTCCTCGACCAACTCCTATCAAGCGTTTGTCTGAAACAGAGATGCAAGCACGCAGAGAAAAGGGGCTTTGCTATAATTTCGATGAGAAATTCACTCGGGGACATAGATGTGTTCAACAAAATCTCTATCTCTTGGATGTGGATTCTCCGCTTGCCTCTGAAATTGGTGACGAAGATCCAGAAACACTGGATGCTCCGGTCGACATTCAGGAACTGCCTATTGACCCTCCGTATCAGGATGACCAGCCAGAGATATCTCTCCATGCTTTAGCTGGAATCACCACCCCCCAAACAATGCGGGTCAGGGGTTACTTCAAGAAGCTTCCTCTTACAATACTCATTGATTCTGGTAGCACTCAGAATTTCATTGACCCTCGGATCGCCAAACAAGATGATTGTTTTATCCATCCTTGCTCCAACTTTGAAGTCATGGTTGCCAATGGGGGCACCTTACCTTGCAAAGGGAAGTGTCGAAATGTGCGTATCTCTATGGGATATTATACCTTGTGCTCTAACATGTTTGCCTTGACCTTAGGTGGATGTGATGTGGTTTTGGGCGCTCAATGGCTACGCACACTTGGCCCTATCTTATGGGATTTTGCTGAATTTTGGATGCAGTTATCCCTCAATGGACAAAAACACACATTGACAGGATTACAACCAGGTTCTCTCAGCATCATCAGTTCACATCACATGGAAAACTCCTCAAGAAGAATTCACATGGTGTCATCGCTCAGCTCCATTCCATTCAGATGCAACCATCAGCGGTCTCCACTACTCCTTTGGATCTACAACAAATTCTGGATCGATATACAGGTGTCTTTCCTGAACCAGTGGGATTGCCACCTTCCAGGCCAGAAGACCATCGTATTCAGCTCCTTCCTGGCAGCGTTCCTCCCAACATCAGGCCCTATCGCTACCCATTTCACCAAAAAACGGAGATTGAAATGCTTGTTCGGGAGTTATTGAAGCAAGGTATTATTCGCCCAAGCACTAGTTCCTTTTCTTCTCCAGTTATTCTTGTCCGCAAAAAAGATGGGTCATGGCGCCTCTGCATTGACTTCCGAGCACTTAATCACCTCACCATCAAGGATACGTTTCCAATTCCTGTTGTTGATGAGCTTCTTGATGAGCTTCATGGGGTTCACTTTTTCTCCAAAGTTGGATCTTCGTTCTGGGTATCATCAAATTCGGGTTTATGAGGATGATATCCCTAAAACAGCTTTCCGCACACATGATGGCCATTATGAGTTTTTGGTCATGCCCTTTGGCCTCACTAATGCTCCTTCCACATTCCAGGCCTTAATGAATAAAATATTTCGACCCTACTTGCGGAAATTCATTCTGGTATTTTTTGATGATATCCTCATCTACAGTAAAACATGGGATGAACATCTCCAGCATCTGGATCTTGTCATGCAACTTTTCTTTGACCATCATCTCCATGCCAAGCAGTCTAAATGTGTTTTTGGACAGAAGAAAGTTGAGTATCTCGGGCACATTATCTCAGCACAAGGGGTTCACGTGGATCATGCCAAAATCGATGCCATGAACAATTGGCCGCATCCTCAGACACTCAAGAGCCTTCGTGGTTTTTTGGGGTTGACTGGCTACTACCGCAAGTTTGTCAAGGATTATGGGAAGATTGCAGCTCCATTAACCACTCTATTGAAAAAGGATGCTTTTACATGGACACATGCTGTTCAGTGTGCATTTGACAAACTAAAACAAGCTATGTGTACTACACCTGTTCTAGCTATGCCCGATTTTTCCAAGCCCTTCACTATTGAGAGTGATGCTTGCGGCAATGGAATTGGTGCTGTTCTCCTTCAAGATGAACACCCCATTGCATTCACCAGCAAAGCCCTTTCAGGTAAGAATTTAGCTGCCTCTACCTATGAGAAGGAAATGATGGCTATTTTGCATACAGTACAGAAGTGGCGCCCATACCTATTAGGGAATCATTTCTGCATCAAGACTGATCACCAGAGTCTGAAATATTTCTTGGAACAGCGTGTCTCCTCCCCGGCACAACAGAAATGGGTTAGCAAACTCATGGGTTATGACTATGAGATCACTTACAAGAAGGGTAAAGACAATATTGTGGCCGATGCTCTTTCTCGCACATTTGATGCCCAAGGTTCTCTTTCAGCTATTTCTATGCCTGTTCCAAATTGGTTGCAATCTGTTCAACAGGGTTATGTCAATGACTCTTCCTTATCTCAAATCATCCAACGCTTGACCAGCAACCCTTCTGCTGTACCACATTACTCTTGGGATGGTGCTTCTCTGAGATACAAGGGTCGTCTGGTGCTTCCCCAGAGCACAGATCTTCAACATGTTGTCTTCTATGAACTCCATGCTTCTCCATCGGCAGGGCACTCTGGGTTCCTCAAAATGTATGAACGGGCACGGCGTAACTTCTTTTGGCAGGGCATGAAAAGGACAATTCAACAGATGGTGGCCGAATGTGATACCTGCCAGCACAATAAGGGTGAAACAACACTCCTTCTAGGATTGCTCGAACCCTTGCCCATACCTACACGGATTTGGACAGATATTTCTATGGATTTCATTGAAGGGCTCCCTAAATCTGGCGGGAAGACAGTGATTCTCGTTGTGGTTGATCGCCTCTCCAAATATAGTCATTTTTGTGCTCTCAACCATCCCTATACAGCCTCCTCAGTCACTCAAATTTTCCTGGACCAGATCTTTCGTCTTCATGGCATCCCTTATTCCATTGTCTCAGATCGTGATGCGACTTTCACTAGTCATTTTGGACAGAACTATTTCATCACACTGGCACCAAACTGAAGATGAGTTCAGGGTATCACCCACAAACAGATGGTCAGACTGAAATTATCAATGAATGCTTGGAAACTTATCTTTGTTGCTTCACCTCTAAACAACAACATTAGTGAGCCAAGTGGCTCCCTCTCGCTGAATGGTGGTACAATACCTCTTACCACACTGCCTCTAAAATGACCCCATATGAAGCAGTCTATGGTTAGGCACCTCCAGTTCTTCTTCCATACACCCCCACCAGTTCACCAGTTCAAGAAGTTGACACGGTCCTTCGAAACCGCGATCAGATTCTTCGCATTTTGCGGGACAATCTTCACATGGCAAGAAATCGCATGAAGCAACAAGCTGATCAGCACAGTTCTGAGCGCACTTTTCAAGTCAACAATATGGTTTTTCTTCGTCTCCAGCTGTACAAGCAATCCTCCCTGAAACTCAAAGGGCATCATAAGCTCGCTCCAAATATGGGCCATATCGGATTCTTCAGAAGATTGGGTCCGTTGCTTATAAATTGGAACTTCCTCCTTCTTCCCGCATTCATCCAGTCTTTCATGTCTCTTGTTTGAAGAAAGTTCTTGGCACCAACATTAGTGGACAAATGATTTTACCCGAACTGGATAATGAAGGATCCATCCTTTTGGAGCCGGAGCCCATCCTCAATCGGCGCACTCGTCAACTTTGATCTTGCTCTATCACAGAGGTCTTAATTCAGTGGCACGACATGCAACCAGATGATGCTACATGGGAACCACTCCTTCAGATTCAACAACAATTTCCACATCTAAATCTTTGAGGACAAAGATTTTTTAAGGGGGAGGGGATGTTAGGAACCCATGTCTTTACTTTGTTAGCATATCGTTGTTGGACGCATATGCTTTGTAAGTCGTCCCATAGTATTTATTGATCAATAGTTTATGGTATTGTTGTTGGCGCATATGCTTTGTAAGTCGCCCGTAGTATTGTTGATCCATAGTTTGTAGTGGCCCATGGTTTTGACCCATAGTATTGGCGCCTAGACTTAGTATATAAGTGTGTGTTGAGACCTATGAAGGCACCGTGAAGTTATTTGTATTGAGCTTGCTCATAGGAGGTTGCCCCATCGAAGTGGCATGTGATCAATATAAAAGTGATTCTGAGTTCTGTCATTTCTGCTATTTCGCATATTCTTATTAATTAATTGTTGCAGGTGCATCACAGTCGTCCTGTAGTATTATATATTCCATGGTATTGATCCATAGTATTGGCGCATAGAATTAGTATATACGTACATGTTGAGGCCAATGAAGGCATCCACAAGTTATTTGTATTGAGCTTGCTCAAAGGAGTTTTCCCCCTTGAAGTGGCCTGCGATCAATAAATATCTTCTGTGTTCTGCTATTTCTGATATATCATGCATTTTCATCATTTAATTGCTAGAGGTTCCTCACAAAAATACTTCAGCTTTTGAATTGGTGTTGTGCCCTGCATTATTTTTAATGAAAAATAATGTGTAGTAGTGAGAAACAAAATTACACCAATCCCACAAACCGTCGACGACCCTTGACTGGATCCATCAAAACACCCCCATGGCTCCTCCTGGTTAATGAAAGTTGTTATAAGAAGACACTTTGGTTTTTGGACCATGGTCTTGTATCATTATTTAAATGAAGTTGTTATCTCAATTGCTGCAAATGTAATATCCCAACCCGCTCCCTCGAAAATCAATCAATTTCTAATCAACTAAATACCCCACAACACATAACAAGGAAGAGATTGAAAATGCTTAAGCATCGGTTCTGCCAACCATACTTCAAAACATTGGGGTAATGATTCAAGAGTCCAACTACCCATACAATTTAAATATTTTTACGCTCCTCCCCAAACCAAAACTGCATAAGAACAATAAACAAAGAGACTATTTATTGTTTCCTCTTGACGTTCGCAAAGAGTTCACCTATTCAGACCTTGCCATGGGAACATCTACCCATTATCCTAGGTTAGAATCTTATTTGAGAGCATTGACCAAATGAACAAACAATTTTTTAATGGATAATTAATCTTCCATATTGTCACGTCTCTTCTTCACCGTTTTTTTTTGTAAGGGTCCAACGACCATAACCACTGCTTTAATACTATTTTAATTTGATGTGATTACACCTATAGGACTTAAAGAATGCAGTGGCGTGCAAGTTTGCTTAACTCATAATTTAATGAGTAATAGTATGGGTTAAAGATTAAGTTGATATCATTAAGAACTTCAACTAAAACATACCCTATGTAACTTATGCACATTGAAATATACCCTAGGCATATATCTGTTTGCCACCTGCAACAAAATACAATGTACATAATACATGTTATATAATTCATACACAAACACAATTCCAAGATTATTGCAGTTCCTAGATTATAAATGTGGTTAATCTGCACTATGTCCATGTATTATTATTATTACTAACATGGAATGCATATTATACTCCCACCAATATAATTGTCATTAATTAATAATGTGTTATAGTCCTAAGGACTATAAGCACAAGTAATATTCACACTTTATAATACATAGATTATATTATAATCTATTTTAATGTTATGTGGACAATTATCTTCCAACTAAACAATACATATGTTACTCCTTAACCTCTATATGTAATGCAAATGGCATTAGAATTAACCTAGCATATGAATGCATTACATATACAATGCCCAATCAATAAAGTCTTGAATTAACAATCAAATAAGTCTTAATTCTGTATGTCATATGTCATATATATATATATATATATATATATATATATATATATATATATATATTAACTAAGTGATAACAGACTTTAGAATATATCTTCCTAATGGAAAATATCTATCACTCTAAATAAAGAGTGATCGTCAATTGTCCTTAAAGGACTTACATTAACTCGTGTATTTACACAATTACATTCATAGCTATATCAGCTTGCAAATATCCATTTATATGCATTTCAAAGTCTATTGAAAGCTTTATACAATGTCATGTATCTCATTCTTGTAGTGCCTATATTTTAACATCGCAATTCTGCAAAATTGAAGGATCTTTTAACTCCCGCGTTCCTTGTTGCAATTCTATTTTCCTGTACCCATCTCCAGACTTCCTTATTAACCTGGTGACTGAAAAATAGATTTGGATAGCTTGAAAGACGAACTGTCTATATTGGAATGGCGAAATTGAGCACGTGATCGTTGAAAATCTCCTCTCCTTCTATGATTCTGGGATGGATTGCTAGAGCCTGCTTTGAAAGGGTATCAGCTTCGGAATTTAGCTCTCTGTAAATGTGAGAAAAGGAGATTGATTCGAATGAGGCTTCAAGGCTTGGATTTCTTTTAGTAGAGTATGAAGAGGAGGTGCTCTGATATTGCATACCCCATTAACCCAATCGATCACTGTTTTTGAATCGCCAAAGATGTGTAGATTTGGGATCTGTTTGTCCCTTGCAATTTTAAGAACTGTCCATAAAGCAGAAAGCTCTGCTTTTGTGTTGGTAGCTTGACCCAGAGCAAATTTTATTAAAATTTTCCTAGTCTCAGATAGGTAGATGACACTGCCTGCTCCTCCTATTTGCGGATTCCCTTGGCTTTACCCGTCAAAGAACGCCCATGGATGGCTCTTGTCTATTACTAAATCATTTATCACTCGTCCTTTGATTTGTTTGGGAACCGTTTTTAATTCCTGCATTTTCTGTATCAACAGTAAGGAAGTGATGTCAGCTGGCTTCCATTGATTTTTAAAAATAGCTCTGTTGCGGGCTTCCCAAATGCTATATACAAAGAGTACAGGTAAAGCTTCGAAGCAACATAACCCTGTATGTCGCCACCAGTTCTGAGCTCATTGTTCCAGGGACAAATAAGAATTTGTGATCTGGCTGTCTTGGGAAAAAGTTTTTACTGCAGTGGTCCAAATGGCTCCTACATAAGGACAAGCATAAAAAAGATGAGCAGAGTGTTCCTCGCTCAATTTGCATAGAATTAGAGACTAGGACCTTGAAATCCACGTTTCTTCAAGTTTTCCCAAGTTAAGAGTTTGTTGTTCATTTCTATCCAGAAGGTTAAAATGGTTTTTAAGGGGTTGTTAGTTTTCCATAGCTTGCTCCACCACCAGCATTTATCCTTGTCGAACTGATCTTGTATGGCTGCCTCGTAGCCTTTCTTGGCCGAGAAATCACCATTGACGACGTTTTTGGTCCATATCAGCTTGTCTTGTTTATCCTCGACTAAATGGACAAAACTTAATACCAGTCTGTTCACATAGTTGCCCCATTCTTCTGCCTCGTCTCCACTCAATATTAAAGTCTGTGCATCCTTCCAACCTTCACTTCCTCTTAGCTGGGGATGATGGGCTTGTGCATCAGCTAGCTTGTATATTCTTTGAGATTTTAATTTTGACAGTAACGGCCTTGAGAGCTTATAATTTTCTCCTGATTCGACCCACAGACCTTCCCCTAGTCTTATACTTTTTCCATTCCCTGCTCTCCATGCAGTCCAATTGCCTACTAGACAGAAGGCCAAAACCATTGCTTTCCAACCTGCTGAACCATTTTTATGGGTTTTGTTTGGGCTCCTAAACCATTCAATTATAGAGGAATTGGGGCAATATTTGGAGCTTAGAACCCTTCCTGATAGAGAGTCAGGATTTAGAGCTAGTCTCCATAAGGTCTTTGCTGCCAGAGCTTTGAAGAAAAGGGGTAAATTTTTTATTCCCCAACCTCCCAACTCTTTTGGAAGCGATATGTTAGTCCATTTGGCTAGGGGAATCCCATCAGACTGTTTGCTGGCTGTCCATAAAAATGAAAAGCACTTATTTCTTAACTTGGTGAGAATTCCTTTGGGCATGTAAGCAATGGACGCCCAATAGACTGGGATACTTTGCAATACTGCCTTAAGGAGAACTAGCCTCCCTCCCCTGGATAAGAAGCAATTAGTCCAAGTTGAATTTATGGCTTCTACTTTCTTATACAGCCAAACCCAATCTTGGAAAGCATAGTTGTTGGGTTTTAGAAGGAATCCAAGATACTTGAAACCATCAGAGAGAGGGTTAGATGGAAATGGTAAAATATCTTCTGCCTTTTGGATAAGATCTGCGGAGAACTCATTATGGTTCAGGATGGATTTCCTGATGTTTATCATCATCCCTGTTGCCTTCTTGTATTTTTCGAGAAGGGAGGTGAATGCTCTAAGGTTTTGTTCAGAGCTCGCGCCGAACAGAAGAACGTCATCTACAACAGGGTATGGGTGATGGCTTCGGTACTGGATACTTTTACCCCTTTTATCATGCCTTCTCTTCTTGCGTTGTGGATAATATGACTAAGAGCATCAACGATAAGGAGGAAAATGAAAGGTGAGAGGGGGCAGCCTTGCCTAAGCCCTCTAGTTGGACGAAAAAAGATTGAGGGTGCTTGATTAATTAAGATTGCGAACAAGGTGGATTGTATGCACCCCATAATCCAGTTGACCATGTCTACATCCATTCCAATCTGAATCAAAAGCAGTCTAACAAAAGTCCAATTTACTCTATTGTATGCTTTAGAGAGATCTAGTTTCAATGTAAAAGCAATTTGTTTATATTTCTTAATGTTGTGGATAGCTTCCTGCATTAGAGAGACTGCGTCATGTATTTGTCTGTTGTGGAGGAATCCGAACTGCTCTTCTGTTACGATCTCACTCAAGATGGGTTTGAGTCTTAGTGCAATGACCTTCGCTATGATCTTATAAATCATATTACAACATGAAATTGGCCTGAAGTTGTCGAAAGTATTAGGTTTTTTCATTTTGGGTATCAAATTTATGAATGTTGAGTTGAAACTCCCCAGAACTTATCTAGCTCGCTGAGATTCCTTCACCACTGCCAAGAGGTCTTTGTGAAGAACCTACAACAATTAATTAATGAGAATATGCGAGATAGTAGAAATAACGGAACTCATAATCGCTTTTATTGATCGCAAGCCACTTCGAGGGGGCAACCTCCTTTGAGAAAGCTCAATAAAAATAACTTCACGGTGCCTTCATTGGTATCAACACACACTTATATACTAAATCTAGGCGCCAATACTATGGGTCAAAACCATGGGCCAATACAAACTATGGATCAACAAATACTACGGGCGGCTTACAAAGCATATGTGCCCAACAACAATAACACAAACTATGGATCGACAATTACTACGGGATGGCTTACAAAGCATATGCGTCCAACAACAATATACTAACAAAGTAAAGAGAAGGGTTGACATGGGTTCCTAACATCCCCTCTCCCTTAGAAAAATCTTTGTCCTCAAAGCTTGAGATGTGGAAATTGATGCAGAATTTGAAGGAGTGGTTCCCCTGTAGCATCCTCGGGTTGCATTCCGTGCCACTGAATTAATGCCTTTGTGATAGAGTGAGAGAGAAGCTGACGCCGTTTGAGTTTCAGGGAGGATTGCTTGGAAGGTTGTAGACGAACAAGAACCATATTAGCTGTGTGAAAATGGCACTTAGAACGGTGCTGATCAGCGTGTTGTTTCAGTCGAATTCTTGCCCTATGAAGATTGTCCTGCAGAATGAGAAGAATATGATCGCGGTTTCGAAGAACTGAGTCAATTTCCTAAACTGGGGAACCGCTTAGGGTGTATGGAAGAAGAACTGGTGGTGCTTGTCCATAGACTGATTCAATTGGTGTCATTTTAGATGTGGTATTGTACCACCAGAGCGCTTCAAGGAAATCCATAGAAATATATGTCCAAATCTGTGTAGGGATGAGCAAGGGTTCGAGCAGTCCCGAAAGGAGTGTCGTTTCACCCTTGTTGACCTGACAAGTATCACAGTCAGCCACCATCTGTTGAATTGTCATGTTTAGTCCCTGCCAAAAGAAGTTACATTGTTCCCGGTCATTCCTTTTTGAGGAACCCAGAGTGCCCTGTTGATGGAGAGGTATGGAGTTCATAGAAGGGATAACCCTATTGATCAGTTTGCAACCAATGCGGAACAAGCAGAGAAATATCTGTAAGAGAAACTGGGTCATCAAGTGTGCGAAAAGGAGCATCTGCCACCAGATTGTGTTTACCCTTCTTGTAAGTGATCGCATAGGCAGAACCCATGAGTTGGAGAACCCATTTCAGGTGTGCTGGGGAGGAGACCCATTGTTCTAGGAAATTTTCCAGACTTTGGAGATCAGTCTTGATGCAGAAATAATTCCCTAATAGGGATGGCTGCCACTTTTGTACAGCATTCAAAATAGCCATCAGTTTCTTTTGAGATGTAGATGCAGCTAAATTCTTACCGGAAAGGTATCTGGAAGGCCGTAAGCCCACTGGTTCAGCAAAGACACCTGCATATCTATCCAAGGAAGTAGTGGAGAGCGTTGATGGGTGCATCTAAATGGAATGGAACTGAGCGATGATACCATGTGAATTCTTCTGAAGGATCTTTTCCAGGCGATGTGAACTGATGATACGAAGAGACCCTGGTTGTAATCCCATAAATTTGTGTTGTTTCCCATTGACTGAAAATTGCATCCAAAGTTCAGCAAAATCTCATAAAATGGGGCCAAGAATGCGTAACCATTGAACGCCCAAAACCACATCACATCCACCCAAGGACAAGGAAAACATGTCAGAGCACAGGTTATAATCTTCTAGAGAGATACGCACATTGTGACACTTCCCCTTGCACGGTAAGGTGCCTCCATTGGCAACCATGACTTCAAAGTTGGAGCAAGGATGGACAAAAAAATCCGCCTGTTTGGTAATCCGAGGGTCAATGAAGTTACGAGTGCTACCAAAATCAATGAGTATGGTAAAAGGGAGCTTCTTGAAGTAACCCTTGACCTGCATTGTTTGTGGGGTGGTGACGCCGGTTACAGCATGGAGAGAGATCTCTGGTGGGTCGTCCTGAGATTGGGGGTCAACAGGCGGGTGCTGAATGTCGACCTGATCAGCTATTGTATCTGGAGCTTCTTCACCAAGTTCAGAGGCAGGCGGAGAATCCACATCCAAGAGATAGAGCTTTTGCTGAACACATCTATGTCCCCGAGTGAATTTCTCATCACAATTAGAACAAAGTCTTTTTTCTCTGCCTGCCTGCATCTCTGTTTCAGATAAATGCTTGATAGGAGTTGGTCGAGGAGCTAGCGGGGTGGGAGGTTGTTGAGAACCCATATTTCGGAAGGGGACAAAAGTTGGTTTGGAGCGTTGTTGGGCTGCAATCTTGTCTTCTGCCAACTTAGCCAACCCTAGGACTTCCATCATTGTGTTGGGAAAGAACATTTTGACCTTTGAGCCGATTCCATCCTTGAGACCATTGATAAAACAACTCCTTTAGAATTCATCAGACAATCCTTCTGTATGATTGGCCAGTTTCTCAAATTCTCTCTGATACTCTCTCACTGTGCCAATTTGGCGAAGTTTAATGAGTGCTCCTGTGAAGTCATCAAAAGCACTAGGACCAAATCGTTGCAAAAGGAGTTGGCAAAAATCTATCCAGTTTGGCTCGTGATGAGCTTTGATGTACCAATGGTACCATTGAAGAGGTTCCTGTTACAAATGAAAGGATGCAAGTGGAAATTTTTGGACATCAAAAGTATTATGCAGACTGAAATATTGTTCTGCCTGGTATATACATCCAGTCGGATCAATACCATTGAAGCGAGGAAAATCAAGCTTAGGCCCATGAAAATTGCTGGAAGAAGAGAACCCGGTGGCTGCAAAAGATTATGGCTGTTGGTTATTGTTCATGGCTGAATGTTGAAGATGGAGGCTGAGAAATTTTTCATCTAGATCCTGGAGTTTGGTTTGGATGGCTGCAAGTGCTTCCTCCATGGTTTTTGCTCCTGCACGGGTGACAACCATAGCCAGGAGGTTTTTTTTTTTTGGGGGGGGAATGGGTAGAAAAACACAAACAAAAGCTTATTTAGTAAAGGAAAATTTGGATTTGGGAAAAACTCTGATGGGTAATTGGAGTTTGACTAGGTTTTGGACACTTTCGAATGGACAGGGAAGTAGAAAATGAGGATTTCAGAAGTGAGGTGAAAGAATGGGAAAATTTGTTAGAGAGGGACAAAGAAGCAGAAATAAGGAATGAACACGGTGGCAAAATTTGGAGGCGAGTGGGTGAAAATTGAAGAAGTTATGGAAAACCCTAAAAAGAGACAAATGTGAGATTTTTGGCTTTGGGAAGTAGAATTTGGGATAGAGTCCTCAAGAATGAAATATGCAGAATGGGATTGCAGGGGTGCCCGGGAAGTTTTCAGAATGGATCCGCTACGATGCAGAAGGGATCAGAAACAGATGGATCTGCAATGACATGGAAGTGATCGACAACAGATGGATCTGAAACGGTGCCGAATGGATTGAAAACGGTTGGATCTGAAACGGCTGGATCTGGAACGACTTTCAGAATGGATCTGAAACGGCTGGATCTGAAATGGCGTGGAAGTGATCGACAATAGTTTAGCTGAAAATAGATATGGACCCCAGGTAGGTGCGGCTTCCTAACAGTTCAGGGGATTCACTCGGCCACCAATGCTGTTTGAGGACTTGCGTATTGGGGCAGTACCCCTCACTCCACGACTCAGGTAAAACTGATAACCACTTTTCCACAAACGACAGCGCTTGGTTTACCTCACGGGTGGGAACTAGTCAATCAAGTAGGGGTTGTTGCCCTTTTCGCTAGCAGGTCCTCTCAATGGGCCAGCTACTTTGGGGTTCCTGTGGTACTCCTCACAATGAGTTTTAGGGCTTATGCCCAAGTACTTCCCACATATAAGCGGATATGGATTATTCTCAGATCCAAACTTGCAACTGATGCGACAAATTTTTTTTTGGCAGAAATTCCACCCAACGAGCCCAAGAAAGTGCTCTGATACTAGATGTGAAGAACCTGCAACAATTAATTAATGAGAATATGCAAGATAGCAGAAATAACAGAACTAAGAATCACTTTTATTGATCACATGCCACTTCAAGGGGGCAACCTCCTTTGAGCAAGCTCAATAAAAATAAATTCACAGTGCCTTCATTGGTATCAACACACACTTATATACTAAATCTAGGTGCCAATACTATGGGTCAAAACCATGGGCCAATACAAACTATGGATCAACAAATACTACGGGCGGCTTACAAAGCATATGCGCCCAACAACAATAACACAAACTATGGATCAACAATTACTACGGGACGACTTACAAAGCATATGCGTCCAACAACAATATACTAACAAAGTAAAGAGAAGGGTTGACATGGGTTCCTAACAGTCTTCCTTTATTTTATCATAGAATCCTAGGAAAAATTCCAGTGTGAAGCCATCTGGACTGGGACATTTTCCTTTTTGAAAGGAAAGCAAAACTGACTGGATTTACGCTTCCGTAATTTCTTTGGTAAGATATTCATTCATTTCTTTGGTTATTAGTCTGGGGAATAAACTAATTATCTCCAGAATTTCCGAAATTGGACATCCTTCAGGTTCATTGAAAATTTTGTGGAAGTGGTTCGCTGTTGCTTTTGCCTTCTCTGTGAAAGACCTAACCATGTTGCCTTGCCCTGTTTTGATTTCATGTATTGTGTTAGGATTTTTTCGATGGGCTACAAATCTATGAAAGAATTTGGTATTTTGGTCGCCTTCTTTAAGCCAAAGAGCCTTGCTCTTAAGTCTCCACAATTTTTCCTCTTTGAGCAACAGTGAATCTTTTTTCTTTTCCAACTGCTTTAAGTTTTCATTTTCCTCTAAGGTGAAAACTCCTTCCTCATTTCTGCCAAATAATTCCTCAATTTTTTATTCTTATACCCTTAGAAGCTCCTCTTGGTGGCGAAATTTGTGTTTTTGTCCCAATCTTTGGAAATTTTTTTCATATGTGCCATATTGTCATGAAATTGTTGCATATACGAGTGATTTGAAGCTTCCTTCAAAGGCTTCCATGCTTCTAGAATTAGGGTTTTATAATCCTCCTCAGACAACCATAAGGGATTGAATTTAAAAGGGGGTGGAGGCTTTTTCTCAGGAACCTTTATTTTTAAGCAAATTGGCTGATGATTTGAGTTTCCTCCTATCTTGATCGTAGATTGCACTATCAAATGGTCATTGAATATATTTTCGGATAGCATGAAATGGTCCAATCTATTGGAAATTGCCTGATCTGATCCATGTTTTTTTCTCCAAGTAGGTTCCATCTTTAATGGAGTAATATCCACCAGTCCGTTCTGTTCGAAGAGATATCCAAAGAAAGATCTCATCGCGTCACCTCTGGCGTTCTTGCCCCAAATCTCCCTTAAGGAGAGGGTTAGATTTAGATCTCCTCCAAGAATTAAGTTTGATTGGTTCAGGGCACCTGAGCTGTCCAAGGTTTCCCGGAATTCTTTTCTATTGTAGAAAGGATCGTAAATGTTTAAGACTGTAAAGCTTAAACCTGTCTCCTTATCTTCCAGAAGGGTACCAAGGACAGAGCCATATCGGGTTATTGAAATCAATTTTAGTTCTGGGATCCATGCCATTACGACACCACCTGAGTGCCCATCCGCGTCAATGCTTGCCGAATTCCAATCCTTAACACATTCATTGACCACTTCCTCTGCATTTTTCCCTTCCATCATTGTTTCTTGGAGCAACAATACTGTAGGTTTCTGGTTTGCTAACAACCTTTTAAGGGTGATTTTTTGGAGGCCGCCCCTAACCCCCTTATGTTGAAGGAGAGAAGTAGCATTAGGAACCCCTAATTGGGGCCATTTCCACTCTAAGAGCCCGAGTTAGTAGTGCTTGGTGTCCCTGTTTCACATCCAAAACCGCTTGTTTTTGGGCCTTCAATAACAGTGTTTTTCTACCAGCCTGATTTTTTTGAAGGGAGTTTAGGGCTAGACCTCTGGTTGAAATACATGTCGCCACCTCCTCACCTTCTATCAGAAGAGATTTTTTGGATCTTAAATTATAATCTCTTTTGAGTTCCAACTGATATATAATAGTTAGAGGTTTAGAAACTTGTGGCTTAGGAGTACATAGAAGTGACTTTATTGTTTTACCCGGTGAGTAGGAGGTATCTTTCGGATTAAATAAACAAAGAGGCTTATCTAAAGAGATAATAGTATTAGTACCTCTTGTGTCCGAAGATGCCGAATGATTTTGTTGGGAACCGTTTGACTTGCTGACATTGAAATGTCCAGCTTCGGTATCCTTCTCTGGGGTCTGAGAAGTTCCACATGACTGAGTCCTTCCTTTAAGAATGAAACTGTCAACCTCCTTCTGTATCAACAACTCTCCTGAGCCGCTTAAATCAATTCCTTCCTCTTTGAATGTGACCGAGCTAACAACCGCGACCTGCATTCCTTCATTAGTTGACGTCCTGTGCTCGCTCCCCATTACTGGAATGGATGAGGATTTTTTTACCCATACTTTTTAATTCTTGAGGGGTTCTTTGCACACAGTACAATTCTTCTACAAATGACCTACCTTACAGTAGTCGAAGCATAGAAAATGCAGTTTCCAATAATCTAGACACTGCGTCCATTTACTGCCATGCATTTCAATTACTAATTCTTCGTATATCCCATCTCTGGTATCTAGCTCCACTAGGATTCTTGCGCATCGACGGTAAATTTTAACTTCCCAGTCCTTTTCCAAAGCTATGAAATTTCCAATCTTATTGCCTATGGATTCCATTATTTTCTCTTGCCAGAACACCAGAGGAAGGCCGGGTAGAATAACCCAGACTTGCTGGAGATTGTGCGGTTCCTTTTTAGGGTTGAAGTCCACCCTCCATTTTTTGAGGATTAGTCCTGATGGACCCCATTGCCATTGTTTGTTAAGAAGATTTGGACCATCCTCCTTCTCCCGTAATTTAGTTAGAAACCATCCTCACGGGAGAATGTAGAATTCGAGGGTGTACCCTAGACTTTCTGCCCAGTTTGACTCCATCCAACGCAAAAGCGAATCTTTGCCTGGAGCTTTACCACAAAACCTCCCTATCAGAGCTAAATTTAGATAATCGGGGATCTGTTCTATGAGAATGTCTTTCCCTACTATGAGCTCAGCAACGGTGTTCTTCGACCTAATTCCCTTGGTTTTACATGTTTTAACTGCGAAGGAAGGATTGTTCGAGGTGATAGTCTTCTTCCTCAATGTTTCATTATAATCTCCCATGCTGAAGCAGGGTGGAACGTCGTCTATGTGAGGCGAAGTTAAAACTTGGTCATCTTGATGATCCATAGTGTAATGTACCTTATCTTTCGTGTAGAAAATGGATACGTCCTGGCTGTCAGGTTCGTAGTCCACCTCATCTAAAAACATTTTGTTAGCTCTGCGAGTGTGTGGGTGGCCTTTTCAGCAGTTAAAGTCGTTAATGCCTATTCCATTAGCATGCCGAGTGGGTGATGTAGCTGCTTTTATGATTTTTACCTTCCATCATGAAATCCTACCTTCACTCGTTCTTTCCTTCTGCTCCTGCTCCGTGACGATCATACTCCCATGCGCCATCCTGAGCTATGAACCAAAAATTTAGAAAATAAGCCTTCCGACCTTCGCAGATGCGCACCTGTTCCGTCCGCCTCGGTCCATCTTCGGAGCCATTCTCCCATCGCAGACTTTAGAATATATATATATATATATATAGGCACTATATATATGTATGTATATCTTATGACTGGATCTACCTAGATTATCAACCCAACATAATACAAGGTCTAACCATATCAGTATGTAGACATAACACTTGTGCATAAATTTGATTTCCCAAAGTATTGACTAAGGGTTTCATGCATTATTAAAAAGAACTAAGGCTATGTAAATAAACATACCAATAATGAAATAATTCACATGGATAAAATATAACGTTGGTTGGTCAACGATTACATGTTACAAGTGTGACCGAGATGGTGATGTGGCTGTGCCACGCAGGCTTGACCTTTCCACATCCCATGTTTTAAACCTTGGATTTGGGTTGCCACTGTCGCAGGTGAACGACATACTCGACACGTTGAAAGTTCCAACACTGTTGTGTTAAGGCTTGAGTCGACGTGGTACCAGTTGGTCGACTCCATTAATGGATACCCCACCTCGTAGCTGAGCTTTGAAGAGTTGATGCCACGTTATGTGGTGTACTATGTACCCTCTGTAGACTTATATAATTAACAAGCTACTGCCCACCATTGATCTCGATTTAGTATTGGATTATGGGCATCCGCAAAGCATCAACACCACTGGTCTCGTTGTGGAGCTCGTCATTTTTTTGCGCCCATTAACTCTACGGGATTGGCATTAAATTCGTAGGCCATCGATTTCATAGGTGACAATTACCTCTCATTCCCGGTGCATGCAACATTTGGTAAGGGTGGTGGTCTTCGAGGCATTTCATTTCGCTCGATAGGGTCTACGCAGAGAGCTTCGGCTCTGTGCTGAAGGTTCACACCATGAATTACAGTGGGAGGGCTTGTCGCCACTGTGAGCCAGTGAACAACAATGGTAGGTGCTCTATGGATAACCCATGCCCGCGAAGGTAAGACAAACCAATAGTCTGGGTGTAAACTTCAACACTTTAATCCATTGATTAATTCTTCCTGTAGAGTCTAACATTCGTTGATGGCTTTCCTTGTGCAGGTGAAGCACTGCTGCGCCTTCGCTCTACCACAGGTAACGTGTCCATTTCATACGGTGCTTATTATGGTAAATAAATGGTTTACATGTTTTTACTGTGATAGTAACTCCATTTAACTTTCCTGTGCAGGTAAGAAGGAGAAGGGGGAGATTGGGAGCACTCGTGGTGACTCCCATAACCGATGCCGAGAGAAACGAGGGAGATAAAAGAGCTTCTCCAGCTGTCTAGGTAACTCGCCCAACCTATATGCCTTGAGTGTGGTTTAACCCGTTGGTGGGGGCTGAGTTACTTAAAACGTGGGTTGAGTTCTTAGCTAGGGTTTTTGCTTTCGTTGTTGTCTAGGTTGAAAAGAAAGTGGCTGCCGGCCTTGTTTTCTGAAGCATCACGCTAAACTATGCAAAAAAGGTCTTCACGACCTTAATATGTAACCCATAACAGCAATGCAGTCATGTGTAAATAGTTAAAGGTTGATAAAATTATTTATAATTCTCTAGGCATTGCATAAGCGCTCGCAAGTTAAACCACACTCTGTCTCAGAGATGTTTGTCATGGTTTACATGTTACTGTTCCCAACTTTTTAATGGAAACGATATCGTTTTTTATTTGATTTGCCATATTGCTTGTGCATAAACTCTTGTAAATTCGTAATGGCATACAATGGAAATCATGGCATGAAAAAAGTTTACAGCACTTGTTTGTTATTCGTTGAATTCTATTTTCAGATGCTCCCTGAGCATAGATATATGCATATAAATTAATGGTAGCTGCATAGATAGATTTGCATTCAAAATTTATAATGCAATATCGTGTATTTAAAATACCTACTGTGTAAATCGTGGAAATATGCATACAACGTTTAAATTATGTAAACATTGTGTTAATGTTGGTTCCATTCATTATATAATGATTTGGTTTTAAAACAATGAAGGTCGCAGCTTGACCATGGAGTCGAGCTCCCATGCCGAGAGTAATGGCATGCAAATACCCATATAAAAACGCATTTGAAATGTAATTAGTTATTGTTTACAAATGTAATGGAAACCAAATCGAGTTCCATACTGAAATAAAACACTATTTATAATCAGATTTGATAGAAAACGAATCTGAGTTCCATGCTAGAAATAAATGTTATTTACATACAGATTCAACAGGAATGTATAGCTCTGTCGAGTATGGGAATTCAATTTAACTGTAGATATAAATCATTATATTCACAGGGTTTTGCTCAACTGTAAAAGAATAGGGAATGTTCTGTTCACATTAAGCCCCTTCTGTTTATCTATAAAAAAAATAGCATAAAAGATTTATATAATACAATGGCTTGACATGTAAACCTCACGGTTTACATGTCTGCCTCATTTCTGCCATAAGTATGAGAAACATATTCTCTGTCAGTAATGGGATCTGTTGAATAAAAATAAATGTATTCTATTTAAATACATTCAACATATCCATGGAATATAACCTAAACAATGACCATTCCATAATGCCTATCTCAGGATTATAAATAATTATTTAAACTATATCTATGTCTACCTACTGTACAAAGAATGTGTTCATTCTTACATCAAACATAAACTATAAATATTGCAGGTATTTCAATTAGATCACCAATCTGTACAATATTACAGAGACCTAATAGTTTATGTAAGATCCATACTCAGAATTTCAGTATAACAATATATATTTGATCAGATCTGGTAAAACAAACCTTTCAATAGTAAATCAAGAATATACATAAATAAATCCTAACAACTATTCCATAAAAGTTATCATACAAGTACAACATATAAACTTATCTGTATCCTGATGACTAGTGGAACCTAGCCACAAACCTCCCAGCCTTTGACCATCAAGTTCTCCTTGCTTCCAGGTCACCCCCGAGCTGAGTTCATAGTCCCCCTGGTTCAGAGTTTATATTTTATTTTCCCTTAACTTGTTCCCCATGTTATTTAGGAAATTTCTATGGCAGCAGACAACCCAACATCCAACTCAGTGCTCCTGAGCTCCAGGGGATTTTAAGTCTTTGCCATATAAGAGAATCAATCAGTCACAACCTATTCAGAGTAATTGCAGTGCTCTTGCAAGCTTGGGGTAGTTCTCCTACCCGAACACAACCAGTGTTCCAAGCTATACCTAGCTGCTATGATATCTCTTGTTCTGGTTCAGTTTTGTGCTCCAAAACTGCCCCCATTTCCTTGTCTTCATTTTGCTTTGGTTATTTTTATTCCAAGCTCCCATTTCTCTCTTGTGTGATAATGATCATGATAATCGTTCTGTGAATGAGTTCCTCTTTGCTCTTTTTATTCTCTTTGGTGTGAATTCTCTCATTTTCTTATTTCTTTAATTTCATTATTCTCCCTAAACTTTTCTTTAGGGTTTGCCATTTTCTCCAATAATAATTTCTCATTATTATTTTAATTGGCATTTATCCTCCAAACCATAGGGAACTGTGACTCCCATCTCATTTATGTGTTGGTCCCAACTAGTCATCATAAATTAACTTTTCAAATTTCTAATGTCACCTAAGTAAAATGAAATAATACTTAGCAAAATGCAAAAGGGGTTAAAGTCCAAAATTTGGGGTATTACACATATCCCCTTCCACCACCATTTACTCTCTTTTGTCTTACCTGAGTTGATTAATGCCTCATCAGTCGAGCTTCGCATTTAAAACACCAGTGGCCTTATTCCAAGTCCACTTCAATTCATCATCTTCATATTTCATATATATAGCATTGTGAGACATCTAATAGCTATATTGGGACCATTCCATAGCTAAATCCACTTCTAAGTTCAAATATTTCGTTGAAAACCAATTTTGTAACCACTTGCCAGGCATCCCTTGAATACCAACATCCTTCAACGTAGTATTCCTTTTTCTTTGAGAACATTCTTGATTTCTTCTGATAGCTTACAATTCCCATTGGATTTGACCCACGTGTCCTAACCTAAACGCAAATGGTTCCCTCTGCCTCCTTTCCAAACCACCCATCTACCCATAATAGGGAAGGCTCGAAGAAGGCCCTTCCAGACATTGGAGGCACCTAAAAGAGATTTTTCCTCATGATGGATCCACAATTCAATTGAGGAACCATTGAAATATTCCCCCTTCATAATTTTTCTGTAGAGCCCTTCATTAAAGAGAGGTATCCAAAGAGACTTTGCATCTAGAGCTTGACCAAAAAGGTAAATGTTCTTAATGGCCCATCCACCAAAATGCTTTGGTTTTACTAAGGTATACCATTTCGCCAATGGGATGCCTTTTTCCTGACCATAAAAACTTGAAATATTTCTTCCTAATATTGTCTAGTGTATATTTTGGAACATGAGCAAGCAATAGCAAATATATTGGGATACTTTGCAATATCGATTTTGATCAAAACTAACCTCCCACCAAACGATATCCATAGATAGCGCCAATAGAGGACCCGATCATCAATATTCTTACACAATCACTCGCAATCAACAACATGATAATCATTTGGCTTCAGAAAGCATCCTAAGTATTTCAAACCACTATCTATATGCCTCGTAAGATAAGGAATCAATGGACCTAGGTCCACTTCCAGTTCAAGACTCGATTAATTGAATACCATCTTAGACTTTTTTTGTTTAATCTTCATTATGGTTGCTAAACATAAGAGATCTAAAATTTATTTTATGCGCCTCCATTCTCTTACTTAACCTTTCCCAAATATCAAAATATCATCCAAGAACAGGAGCTGGGATAAGGAAATACCTTTTTCCACATGAATACCCCAAATTAATCCATCCCTCTTTGCTGAAGTCAATATCCTTCTCAAGATTTCTGCTACCAATAGGAAAAGGAATGTGGACAATGGACAACCTTGGCGTAATCCTTTGGAGGCGTTTAAAAAATTCGAGGGAGATTCATTGATGAGCACTGCGAAATTTGTCATTGTCACACAACTATGAATCCAATTAACCATTTCTATCCTCATCCCTGTTTGAAAGAAGACTAATATCAAATAAGTCCAATGCACCTTATTGTAGGCCTTAGATAGGTCAATCTTTAGGACTGCTTCAGGGATATTCTTTACTTATAGAGAATGCAAGGCTTCTTGAGCTTCCCCTACATCATCTATAAATTGATGATTGAAAAGGAAACCAAAATGTTCTTCCGCTATAACTTTGGACAAACATCCTTTCAATCTCTTTGCTATAATTTTAGCAATAAGCTTGTAAACAATATTGCACAAAGCAATTTGTATGAAATCAATGAAGGTGTTGGGTTCATTTTTATTTGGAATCAAAGGTACACAAATTGAATTAATAGCTCCCAACACTTTCCTATACCATCAGGATTCCTCCACTACCTTCACCAAATCATCTGCTAAGATATCAAAGAACTCCAAATAAAACTCAACAGTCCATCCATTTGGACTAGGGATTTTAGATTTTTTGAAATAGGCTATAACCCCTTTTATCTCTTTGTTATATGTAGAAGCTTTGAGATTGTCATTCTTATCATCATAAAAAAAGTAAAATTATAACATGCATTTGCTCTACAATATTAGAAACTTCAGGTGCTTTATACAGAGAATGAAAACATCCCTTCCCAACCAAAGACAAGTCTTTAAACAAGGAGATTTTATTGCCCTCATGGGTGTCCAACTCCCAAATAGTTTTTTTTTTTCCAATTCTCTAAAGGCCGCATACATGTGGAAGAAAGTAGTATTATTATCTCCCGCTTCAAGCAATATTGCTCGGCTCTTTAGATGGCAAGTTTTTTCCTCAAAATCCATAGGGTTTTCTTCCTCATCTCTAAGGACTTCATTTCTTCCAACTCTTCATTAGAGAAAAACAAAAACTCCATCTATATTTTGAGCAAATAGTCTATCCATATGATCTTCCAACAAAACAAGTCATCTTGCCTTTCCTTTTTTTTTTTTCGTTTGTTCCAATCCCCCACTACCTACTTCAAGGATTTAAGATTGTTAAAAAATTGCATCATAATTGACTCACATAAGCTAGGATCAAAGGAAATCCAGTTCAAATGAATAAGAGATTTAAATTCCTCATCCCCCAACCATTCGTGATTGAACTTGAAAGGACCTAGTTTTTTAACATCCTTTTTTGCAATTTGGAGAAAAATAGTATGATGATCCGATTCTCCACCTGTCCCAACCCAAGATATGTATAACTTGACCTCTGAAACCAATCTTTCCTCCAATAAAAATCTATCCAATCTTTTCAAATAACATCCCTACCCCCACTGGCATTCCTGCAAATATGGACAATCTTAGGAGGTTCAATATCTATTAATTTCAAGTCTTCAAATAAGTCAAGGAAATAATGATCCAAGAGGTCTTGTCTTGCAAAGACACACCACACTTATCTATACGACACAATCAAATTTAAATCGCCCCCAACAAAAACATTATTCCCCATTAGAGATCCATGACATTTTATATCTTTTTTTTTTCTTTTTTTTTTAATTATCTAGGGGAATCGACAACTAGAGGTTGGGCTGGTACTCGCGTTACACGGGGTCTAGGGATCCAATCTTGCTACCACTATAACCCTAGGTGAATCCACAGATCCCAAACCATGGCGCACGGGTAAGGTGGGGATTTGAACCGGTGACCTTGCACAAGGAGTGTCTTAACAGAACACCCATTCACCAACTGTTCTAAGCCCCACGGGAAAACATTTTATATCTTACCAAACACTCATCTATCATAATAAGGCCCATAGAGGTTGATAATTCTAAAAAACTTTCCAACATCCAGAACTTCATCCTCCAAAATTATACCTGTAGGAAAAATATGAGAAAAGATGACTTTAAAACTAGAGTTCCAGGCATAGAGTACCCCTTTAGAAAGACCATTGGCATCCAAAGAGAAGAAAATCCATCCCTTTAACATTAGAGCGAGAACCTTGATAGCTTGAGATCCATGACACATCATTTATCGAAGCAAGATAACATTTAGATGATAAATGTAAAAGATCCTATGGAGGGCTAATCACTTTGGGGCACCCCTTAGCCCTTGCACATTTAACGAAATAAATATCATGGAGGAACCATTGAAGAGGGATTTATTGCTCTATGGGACCTAACTATCACTAGTACAAAATGAGAGATAAGTGGCCAGGTGACTAAAAAGTTAGTCACCACAGTTTTTCAAGGGATAAACAACCAAAATTGAGCAATTTTAAGTGAGCCAATTAAAAATGACTAAGATAAATGACCAATTTAGTCACGGGATAAAATATATGACTAGATAACAAGTGACTAAAATAAAAATGGCTAATTGAGTCATATGAATACAAATATGACTAGCTAACAATGACCAAGAATATGAATTAGACATTTATGTTAGTCATTTTTAGTTGTGTCACCTCAGCAATGAAAAATTGCAATTTTGACAATGAAATTGTACAATTTACTAAATTTTAACATTGTTGATGGATTCAGAGACCCCTTTATACGAGGTCTCTGAATCCATCTATAGAGTTAAAATTTAGTAAATTGTAACATTCTAGATGGATTTAGAGACCTGAGTGACGTTAATTGTATCACTAAGCAATGTAAAATTGCAATTTTGACAATGAATTATTACAATTTACTAAATTTTAACAATGTAGATGGATTCAGAGACCCCCTTCAGGAAATCTATGAATCCATATGTAGTGTTAAAATTTAGTAAATTGTAACACTGTAGATGGATTCATGAGAGATCCCTTGTGCCACTCGACAACATTTTCTTCTTTCAAGACATCCAATGAGGTCCCTATGTTGGTGGATGTGTTTGATGGTCTCAAGCCTCTACTGTAAGTGCAATATTGTCGTCATCATGTGCACTCAAAATTATAGACTCAATTCACATGAACTCAATCCCGACCGTGCTACGTCGACCAATATCCCCATAGCCATTTTGTTTGATTGTTAAAATATGTATTAAAAAATTATACTATATAAATATTTACACTATATAATTTTTATATTATTACAAAACACATATTATAATATTACATTATACCATATTAAAAACATACAATATAATAACACAACATTATACCATATAATAAGCCATCCATATTACCATATAATATTACAAAACATACCATATATTATACTAACCCAACATATATATAACAATATATTTGCACAAAAATATTAACAAAAAAACATAAAAGAACAAACATAACACAACACAAACACTACCATAACTAGGGTGTGGCTTACCCTATGCCGTGAAACCCCTCTTGATCTACATGAGCTCTTGTGCGCAGAGGAAAAGAGAGTATAAGAGACCCCGTGCATAGAGGAGAAGAGACTAGAGTAGTTTGGGCTACCGGAGGATGAGGATATATTATCGATGTTGGAGGAGACCCCCATAGGAGACATTACCATCATTGGAAGAGACCCCCATAGGAAACATTACCGACATTGGAGGATACTCCCACAAGATCGCTCATAGAAAGGAGGAGAAGAATGCCTCCTAAATTGGTAACGAAATGCCAACTCCTGGTTTAGGGTTTTTTCTATTGTTGAATCACTTTCTATTGATGCTAAAATAATTGGCTTTATGCTTCAACAAGTGATGCATCCTCTATGTCAGTGAGCTTGGAAGGTGCCAGTATACCATAAGAGTTGTGAATATATGCAATGATAAAAGTGTGTGCAAGAATAAGAGAGTATAAATTCCCTCTGGTAACTAAAATAATGGATAATTGATTCATATGATCAAAGTGTAACTTTGAGGATTAATGGCTCCATATTCTCACTATATGGATGAAAACACTTTGATAAAGGGTTTAACAAACTTATATATGCATGCTAAATTGCAAGCATCCATAAAGATGCTCAAACATTGCTCCAACAACCCACAAACCTGCAAACTCATTCGACAAGATGAAACATTGCTCCTCATTGGTCTCTAGGCATTGTGGAATACTTGGAAAAAAATGTAAACATTTGTTTACTTGCTGCAATCACTCTAGATGTGTGTAGGATTGAAAAAATTTATACAATGGTGAAAACAACTAACAAGGAGATTGGGTTAATGTTTTTTTTTCCTTGAAAAAAAAGCATAATTTTATTTCATCTTGCGAGTACAAAATTACATTGGATCTTCATCACTCTTGAAGAGTGTAAATGCTGCTAAGCAGTGTTAGAAAAAAGCAGAAAAACTTCGACGAGCTTTCACAAGCTTTCCAGCTTCATACAAAAAAATTGCAGGTACCAAGGCACCTCATAAACCTTCAACTAAAACCCTAATACAGTGCAACCATGAATGGCTCAAATATAGTGCAAAAAACCAGCAGAAAGAGCTGCAAATAAAAATAGAAAGGAAAAACAAACGAATTCCAAAACGCATTAAAAAAGAGTAGAGCCACTAGCTATCAGCCTGAAACCCCAGTCCGTCGAAGAAAAGCCTCGCCTTGACAGCCAATAGGTAAACGACACCCCCTGTCATGGTTGTAGCTACCGTCGCCTCCTGCAAAAGCTCACCGTCAGTGGGAGCCCGAGTGAACATTCATCCGTAACCATCTCTGGATCCCACGTGAACGCCAATAGGAGACACCCCCGACATGGTTGCCCACCGCCTCCTCATGCAAAAATCCGCTGTCAGTGGAGGCCCGTGCGAACATTCGTCCGCAACCAACTTCAAACCAGGGACAAGAAAGCCCTGTGGAGCGCCTTCATCAGTTGATCCGACGCCTTCAATGAAGATCTGGAGCCCGCGTGCTCTACAGTCCTTTGCTGCCGCCGACGTCTCAAATCCAAGGTCGCCCAGCCCTGAAACAACTCCCCTTCTCACTACAACTACCATTGCCGCCACTAGGTAAACAAATCCCACTACCCAATGGGTCGCCGCGCGAAGGCGCCACCACCGATCTATTGCGTAGTATGAAACTGTCAAAAATCACCTTCAGTCGGCAAAAAACAGAAAGCGAAGGAGGATAGCGGCCATGGAAGGATCCATGGCCGCCAAAACCATCTCGGAAGCCGACTTTCAAACCCTAGTTGCAGAGCCCCTCCCAATCTCCCATTCAATCAGTTCACCAAGATTGGGTTAATGTTGCAATGAAAAGGAGGACATTAGTGTCAAGGTTAACACTGAGAGTATGTAACCTAGACATTAGTGCCAAGGTTTCAATCATTGAGTATGGAAAGCATTCAACATTGTGAGGTCAAAATTTTGCCCCACAAATGCAAATTGTTGGGTTTCAAGGTTAGGTAAAGAATTTGTTGGCTATGGATGCACTTCAAAGAGAGTGATTTCCTTTGGTAGGAAATTCATTGAACTCAAGTAGCTAGATGGCCAACTCATTGGCATTGGAGTTCTATTAGACTCTTACACTAGAAATTTGTTGATCCCTAGCCTTATTTGTCCAAAAATAGAAAATTTCTTACCTATTTCTTTGCTCACAATTTGAAAATTTTGTCCACCTTAAGATGTAAAGGTCAATTCTTTACCCTAGAGGCCTTTTGGCCTCTATACTCAATGATTTTCCCTTTCAGGGTAAATAGTTAGCAAGCTTCCCATGTGAGTGATTTTGTCTTTAATTTGGAAAAAATGCTCTTAGGATCGAGAAGATTTCACAACTCATTTACAAAATGATATCTTCATTTTTTTATTTACATTAGATATCTTATTGGCTACAAAACTGAATTTTCATTGTTGTTTAGTTCATTCATGGCCTCTTCTTGTTCATAGGAAATAACTAGGAGTGATTCACACCGTAGATTCATAACTTGCAATAGTTGCAAGAGTTGCGACTACATGCAATGATACTCAGTATAAGAACACCAACAATAACCATAACCTTCTTTATCTTAGCTTCAATATTTTAACCTTGTAACTGTTCAATGCCCATTTATGTTTTGAGAGTATTTAACTGCTGCATTTTGACATTATAAGATTGTTTTGGGGTTGATTGGTGTCCAGAATTGCGATTTCATCCATGTATATGGAAATTTTATGCCAGACTATCTTTTTAATGTTGCTCAGATAGACCATATCAATAAATGTGATGGACTATTGTAAATGATAGTGGGTAGATTAGGTTGCTTAGAGGATATCCTCAGTTATAATTACCTCATAATTTCATGGATTAAAACTCCTCCAACATAACCCAAGATAATCATGAGAAATTGCCTTTCTCTTTAGCCTTCATTGGATGAAAAATTGGCTTTGAATGATTCATTATATGCTTTCTTAGATCGGCCTAGACATAACTGCTACCATCATTCTACAGGAAGTTTCAACAGTGTTGAAAACCATTCGAGTATAACCATCGGGATTTTAAAGACCAAACAGATATATCAGGACAAGTTTGCAACCAGATTTAGTGCTTTTCCTACCCATATTTACTGCTAAAAAACATCCTTGTTTTGCTGCCAAATTGCTACAGGTTTATAGGCCTCAAAATATGCAAGAAGTTATGTTGTAGATATCAAAATTTTCCCATCTTTAGATTTGTACTGCTATTAGCATATTCCAAGACGGGGGGGGGGGGGGGCTCCATCCAAAAAAATTTCTCCATGGCTACTAGCATCCAAATCCCTCATCACTCGTGAATTAAAACTCACCCTCAAGGGCATCAAATGAACATGTCACCCCATTGAAAATGTGACAAAGATCACAAGTGGACAATCCTCCTAAAATTTGCAACTACCTAATTTTTTCCATTGATTCTATGTCCTTGTCGATTCATCAGATAGATTTGAATTAGATCATCTTAGATTTGTTAGGATATTCCTATACTCCATCCTAGTCCTAATAGCATTTTCATCCTTTGCATTTTCAGTCATGCATGCACTTTTAGGGTTTGCATGCACTATTTAGAGTTTGCATGCATCTCAGTCATCAGTCCAGCACTTAGACCTCAGTTAGCTAGCCCCCGGAGCTTCTTTCCACTCAGTTTCATCCCTCCTAGAGCTTAGTGCGCCCTCCTTTCACCTACTGCATGAGAAAGGCGCCCTTCCTTACCTACCATTCAGTTATCTTCAGTTCTCTCCTTGATTTAAGGCTAAACTGACTCTCAACTGACTGTATCACTTCGATGGACCTCCAGTGAGACTTGACTGCCCATTCCGACTTCAGTTAGCTCCTCATGCACCCTCCACTAAGCCTCCTTCATTCAGTTAGTTCCAATTACACTAAGTTACACCTACCGCACTCAGTTAGACTCAGTTTGACTGATGGTTGACAGTTACTTGAGCATTGATGACTCCACTGACGATGAGATAGATTACTAGTTGTGCTCTGATGACACTCTAGTGATATTTTGATCACTCCATGAAGGCTAATTCGAATTGCCACCTTAGGCATTCGAATCCTCATGCATTGTACTATTTATTTGTCCATATTGTGATTAATTAGTTAGTGTGTGTGAAGTATTTTTGCTTCTATCAAAGTTCTACAGTATTATTATTATGTTGCTCATTACACTACATTGACCACTCTTCTTCTATCTTCCTGGTTAATCATAATTACTCTTGTGAGGTATACATCATCTCTTATATCTGCTGTGAGGATTTTCACAAGATCCCCCATAAGAAGTGATTAATTTGGCCCTCCATGATGAGATATCGTAAGCATACAAACACACCATTTAGGCTCACCTTATATATGTTTGTTAGGAACCCATGTATTTACTTTGTTAGTATATTGTTGTTGGATGCATATGCTTTGTAAGTCGTCCCGTAGTATTTGTTGATCCATAGTTTGTGTTATTGTTGTTTGGCGCATATGATTTGTAAGCCACCCGTAGTATTGTTGATCCATAGTTTGTATTGGCCCATGGTTTTGACCCATAGTATTGGCGCCTAGACTTAGTATATAAGCGTGTGTTGAGGGCTATGAAGGCACCATGAAGTTATTTGTATTGATCTTGCTCAAAGGAGGTTGCCCCCTCGAAGTGGCCTGCGATCAATATAAAAGTGATTCTAAGTTCTACTATTTCTTCTATTTCATGTGTTTTCATTAATTAATGATTGTAGGTTCTTCACATTTGGTATCAGAGCACTTTCTTGGGCTCGTTGGGTGGAATTTCTGCCAAATTTTTTTTTCCGCATCTGTTGCAGCTTCGGATCTGGGAATAATACCTATCTGCTTAACTGTGAGAACTACTTGGGCATAAGCCCTAAAACTCATTGTGAACCCCAAAGTAGCTGGCCCATTGAGACGACCTGCCAGCGAAAAGGGCAACGACCCCTACCTGATTGACTAGTTCCCACCCGTGAGGTAAACCAAGAGCTATCGTTTGTGGCAAAGCGGTTATCAGTTTTACCTGAGCCATGGAGTGAGGGGTACTGCCCCAATACGCAAGTCGTTAGACAACATTGGTGGTCGAGTGAAACCCCTGAACTGTTAGGAAGCCGCACATACCTGGGGTCCATATCTATTTTTAGCTGAATTGTTGCCAATCACTGCCGCGCCATTTCAGATCCAACCGTTTCAGATCCATTCTGAAAGCCGTTCTCCATATCTCCCTTGTTTTCACTCCATTTCCCTTGAAACTTCCCTGGAACCCCTGTAATCCCATTCTGCATATTTCATTCCTGAGGACCCTATCCCAAATTCCACTTCCCAAGGCCCGAAGTCCCACATTTGTCTATTTTTAGGGTTTGCCATAACTTCCTCAGATTTTACCCAATCACCTTCAAATTTTGCCACAGAGTTCCTTTCCTAATTTTGCTTCTTTGTCCCTCTTTGCCAAATTTTCCCATTCTTTCACCCCGCTTTTGAAATCCTCATTTTCTGCTTCCTTGTCCATTCGACAGTGTCCAAAACCTAGTCAAACCCCAATTACCCTTCAGATTTTTTCCCAAATCCAGATTTTCCTTTATTGAAACAATTTCTGTTTTTGTTTTTCTACCCACTCAAAAAAAAACAAAAAAAACTCTTGGTTATGGTTGTCACCCGCGCAGGAGCAAAAACCATGGAAGAAGCACTTGCATCCATCCAAGCCAAACTCCAGGATCTTGATGAAAAATTTCTCGGCCTCCATCTGGAGCATTCAGCCATGAACAACAAACGACAGTCTGAGTCTTCATCAGACAATGGGTTCTCCTCTTCCAGCAATTTCTGTGGTCCGAAGCTTGATTTTTCTCGCTTCAATGGTACTGATTCGACTAGATGGATCTATCGTGTAGAACACTATTTCAGTCTTCATAATACTTTTGATGTCAACAAAGTTCCACTTGCATCCTTTCATCTGGAACAGGAAGCTCTTCAATGGTACCGTTGGTACATCAAGGCTCATGAAGAGCCAAAATGGACAGATTTTTGCCAGCTCCTTTTGCAGCGATTTGGTCCCATTGCTTTTGATGACTTCACAGGAGCCCTCACTAAACTTCGCCAAATTGGCACTGTGAGAGAGTACCAAACTGAATTTGAGAAACTAGCCAACCACACTGAAGGATTTCCTGATGACTTCTACCAGAGTTGTTTTATTAGTGGTCTAAAGGATGCAATCTGCTTTGAGGTCAAAATGTTCTGTCCCAACACAATGATGGAAGCCCTGGGGTTGGTTAATTTGGCAGAAGACAAGATTGCAGCCCAACAACGCTCCAAACCCACTTTTGTTCACTTCCGAAATATGGGTTCTCAACGACCTCCCATTTTGCTAGCTCCTCGACCAACTCCTATCAAGCATTTGTCTGAAACTGAGATGCAGGCACGCCGAGAAAAAGGGCTTTGTTATAATTGTGATGAGAAATTCACTCGGGGACATAGATGTGTTCAACAAAAGCTCTATCTCTTGGATATGGATTCTCTGCCTGCCTCTGAAATTGGTGAAGAAGCTCCAGATACAATGGATGCTTAGGTTGACATTCCAGAGCCGCCTATTGACCTTCCGTCTCAGGATGACCAGCCAGAGATATCTCTCCATGCTTTAGCCAGAATCACCACCCCCCAAACCATGCGGGTTAGGGGTTACTTCAAGAAGCTTCCTCTTACAATACTCATTGATTCTGGTAGCACTCATAATTTCATTGACCCTCGGATCGCCAAACAGGTTGATTGTTTTATCCATCCTTGCTCCAACTTTGAAGTCATGGTTGCTAATGGGGGCACCTTACCTTGCAAAGGGAAGTGTCGTAATGTGTGTATCTCTATGGGAGATTATAACCTGCGCTTTGACATGTTTGCCTTGACCTTAGGTGGATGTGATGTGGCTTTGGGTGCTCAATGACTACGCACACTTGGCCCCATCTTATGGGATTTTGTTGAACTTTGGATGCAGTTTTCCCCCAATGGACAAAAACACACATTGACAGGCTTACAACCAGGGTCTCTCAGCATCTTCAGCTCACATCGCATGGAAAAACTCCTTAAGAAGAATTCACATGGTGTCATTGCTCAGATCCATTCCATTCATATGCAACCATCAGCGATCTCCACTACTCCTTTGGATCTACAACAAATTCTGGATCGATATACTGGTGTCTTTGCTGAACCAGTGGGATTGCCACCTTCAAGGCCAAAGGACCATCGTATTCAGCTCCTTCTTCGAAGTGTTCCTCCCAACATCAGGCCCTATCGCTACCCATTTCACCAAAAAACAGAGATTGAAATGCTCGTTTGGGACTTACTGAAGCAAGGTATTATTTGCCCAAGCACTAGTTCCTTTTCTTCAGCAGTTCTTCTCGTCCGCAAAAAAATGGGTCATGGTGCATTTGCATTGACTTCCGAGCACTTAATCACCTCACTATCAAGGATAAGTTTCCAATTCCTATTGTTGATGAGCTTCATGGTGCTCAATTTTTCTCCAAGTTGGATCTTCGTTCTGGGTATCATCAAATTCGGGTTCATTAGGATGATATCCCTAAAACAGCTTTCCGCACACATGATGGCCACTATGAGTTTTTGGTCATGCCCTTTGGCCTCACTAATGCTCCTTCCACATTCCAGGCCTTGATGAATAAAATATTACGGCCCTACTTGAGGAAATTCATTCTGGTATTCTTTGATGATATCCTCATCTACAGTAAAACCTGGGATGAACATCTCCAGCATCTGGATCTTGTAATGAAAATTTTCTCTGACCATCATGTCCATGCCAAACAGTCTAAATGTGTTTTTGGACAACAGGAAGTCGAGTATCTCGGGCACATTATCTCAGCAGAAGGGGTTCGCGTGGATACTGCCAAAATCGCTGCCATGAACAATTGGCCTCATCCTCAGACACTCAAGAGCCTTCGTGGTTTTTTGGGGTTGACTGGCTACTACCGCAAGTTTGTCAAGGATTATGGGAAGATTGCAGCTCCATTAACTGCTCTATTGAAAAATGATGCTTTTACATGGACACATGCTACTAAGTGTGCATTTGACAAACTGAAACAAGCTATGTGTACTACACATGTTCTAGCTATGCCTGATTTTTCCAAGCCCTTCACTATTGAGAGTGATGCTTGCGGCAATGGACTTGGTGCTGTTCTCCTTCAAGATGAACACCCCATTGTGTTCACTAGCAAAGCCCTTTTAGGTAAGAATTTAGCTGCCTCTACATATAAGAAGGAAATGATGGCTATTTTGCATGTAGTACAGAAGTGGCACCCATACGTATTAGGGAATCATTTCTGCATCAAGACTGATCACCAGCGTTTGACATATTTCCTGGAACAATGTGTATCCTCCCCAACACAACAGAAATGGGTTAGCAAACTCATGGGTTATGACTATGAGATCACTTACAAGAAGGGTAAGGACAATATTGTGGCGGATGCTCTTTCTCGCACATTTGATGACCAAGGTTCTCTTTCAACTATTTCTATGCCTGTTCCAAATTGGTTGCAATCTGTTCAACAGGGCTATGTCAATGACTCTTCATTATCTCAAATCATCCAACGCTTGGCCAACAACCCTTCTGCTGTACCACATTACTCTTGGGATGGTGCTTCCCTGAGATACAAGGGTCCTCTGGTGCTTCCCCAGAGCACTGATATTCAATAGGCTGTCTTCTATGAACTCCATGCTTCTCCATCGGCAGGGCACTCTGGGTTCCTCAAAACGTATGAGTGGGAACAACGTAACTTCTTTTGGCAGGGCATGAAAAGGACAATTCAACAGTTGGTGGTTGAATGTGATACCTGCCAACGCAATAAGGGTGAAATAACACTCCTTTCAGGATTTCTCGAACCCTTACCCATACCTACACGGATTTGGACAGGTATTTCTATGGATTTCATTGAAGGGCTTCCTATGTCTGGAGGGAAGACAGTGATTTTGGTTGTGGTTGATCGCCTCTCCAAATATAGTCATTTTTGTGCTCTCAGCCATCCCTATATAGCCTCCTTTGTCGCTCAAATTTTCCTGGACCAGATCTTTCGTCTTCATGGCATCCCTTCTTCCGTTGTCTCGGATCGTGATGCGACTTTCACCATTCATTTTTGGACAGAACTATTTCGCCACACTAGCACCAAACTGAAGATGAGTTCAGTGTATCACCCACAAACAGATGGTAGGACTGAAATTATCAATAAATGCTTGGAAACTTATCTTCGTTGCTTCACCTATGAACAACAACATCAGTGGGCAAAGTGGCTCCCTCTCGCTGAATGGTGGTACAATACCTCTTACCACACTGCCTCTAAAATGACCCCATATGAAGCAGTCTATGGTCAGGCACCGCCAATTCTTCTTCCACACACCCTCAGTAGTTCACCAGTTCAGGCAGTTGACATAGTCCTTCACAACCACAATCAAATTCTTCGCATTTTGTGGGACAATATTCACATGGAAAGAAATCGCATGAAGCAACAAGCCGATCAGCATCGTTCTGAGCGCATTTTTCAAGCAGGTGATATGGTTTTTCTTCGTCTCCAGCCGTACAAGAAATCCTCCCTGAAACACAATGGACATGCAAGGCTTGTAAATTTTTTTAGATTGTTGTTAACTTGCCCACTAGTCACAAAGATCCTTGAACTACCAATATTGTAGGTTAACCGTAACTTCTGAATGAATCCATAGATAGTGAAAAAGTGGTGATTCTTAGGGATCTGACATCAACATCAAGGATCTCTAACTGCACTACCAAGCCCTATTTTCCTCGATTGACCAAAATATCCTAAAGCAATTCCAAGAGGTTGTTGCCCAGGACTAAGCTAAGCTAGTTGACCAAATGCACTAGCTGTCATTGACATAGGACTGATTCTGCCACCAGTTCCAAAACTACCACCAAATTTATTTTGACTTGATTGTGTAGATTGGGATGCAGGTTAACTGAATGATGTTGGCCAAAAGTTGAAACAATTCCCCAGAAGGGATACTTAGTGAAAACACAGGGTTTGATTGACGAGTAATCAAACAACCTCCAAGTGGATTTGATTTTGGGGTCATAGGTGTGATGGATCCAAGTCCAAATCCACTAAAACCACTAAAATTTGAGGCATTTTTTGAAGTAGTAGCTTCCTCCTCCATATATTCCTCATTAGTAACAACAGGGGTTGTTACTGACATAGAACCAGATGCGATACTTTTCCCAAATGTGTGTGAATTTATAGGAGTGGAACTCTGCTGCATCATGGTCATATATGCTACACTTTCCCTAGAATTGGAAGCAACTTGACTTTGTTGAGAACTCATTGGTATGCTTTAGGAGCTGTAAAACCCGAAATTGGTTATGGCATTAAAACCTGAAGATCCAAAAATAGGAGCAGAAAACTAATCAAATCCTAATGCTATTGTTGATGCAAAAGAAAAGTTTGAATCATAAGCTACGACGGGGGAAGTGTTAAAACCAATAACTAATGGAGTTGACTGTGAAGAAGATGACAAAAATAGAGAAACTTCTGAAACATACATATGAAGAAAGGAGGAGGCACGGTGGATCCTACAGATGGAGAAGATGCCAATAATGGAGAAACTTGTGAAACATGTGTTTGTGTAAAGGAAATTGGGGATGCTGTAGATAGAGATGATGCATATGGGGAAAATTCTGAGGTAGATGTATGGGCCAAAGTGAAGGTCACTACATATGAAGATAGACTTGGACTGGACGAAAATCCCAATGATGATAAGCCTAATGGAGAATACTCCATTAGTTCAGATTGGGGATGGATGCTAGCTTTTGGTCTTCTCCCCTAACCAAAATCCTTTAGGATACTTTGAGTTATGGGTGAAGCACTGATGTTATGGATAATTATCTCCTATGGACAACAAAGACATCCCTTGTATCCTTACTTTGATCCAAGACAGACATAGGGGGTAGACCACTATGTTTTCATCCACTAGATCCAATAATTAACCCACTAGATCCAGTTATCCATTCACACACAAGATATGTAAACAGAGGTAAGAAATATTAACACACCTTAACTTATGTGAGGTCCTTTGTGAAGATCAATCCCAGCTGCTGCAGATCTGATAGACTTGGATCTATCTCCACTTGCTAGCACCCTACACACAAAGAGACAACTAATACCTTTCTTCAAACCATTCTAACACATATAAGAATGCATGTAAATAAAGTAAACATGTAGATCTAAGCAATATATATCTAGATCTAATCCGATCTACTCCAGAAAGGCCAGATCCACCATAAACATCACATCAAACATACATATTTGAATCACATTTATCCATAAACATCATGATGTAGAGGGGGAGAAATGAATATATATATCATAAATAAGAAGAAGTACATAAATGCAAACCTTGAGTATTGATGTGGGCTTCTTCCAAGCTTCCTGCTCCAAACCTCCTTTGAATCATACCAATGGATTGATCAGAAGGGTTTTAGGATGCACTAGGGATTCCAACAACATAACAATACTAAGCAAGAGTCTCCCCTTTCTCATCAAAATGGCCTCAATATATAGATGGATGGTGAATGAAGAGGGAATGAATGCAGACTCCATAGGACACATGGAATCGAGTTGTGTGGTGAGTTCCAATGCAAAAATGAGGTGGAATCTACTCATAAAAGTAATCTTCCCAGAATTCACCCAAAAAACATGTGCAGGAATACCATCTCCCCCCTCAGGTAGTGCACAGAGTGATGTCATCTCTCCCTCAAAGGCATGCAAGGGGTGATTCCAAGGTGACCATCCCTCCCTGATTGGCATGTAAGGGGTGATGGTGGACAAAACTAGCCACGAGAAGGGTAAACTGACGTAGTTTCAGTTGAGCAAGTATATATGTATCTACAAGGATCCTCTAAGGTGGAAAATAAGGGTATAACAAATGCCCCCTAAAATGTGAGGTCAGAACATAAACTAATGGCCAAAACATTTTATAATAACAATAGGGAAATGTAAGGTATTGGAAGTGTTAACACCCCAAAATTGTTCATAGCTCATCTCCCTAGTCACATAACCCATTTGTCCACTTTTCCTACATTTTTGGCCTCCAAATACCCAAAAATCCCTAAATTGGTAACCAAATGGGCAAAAAATCATTAATCCCCTAAAAAATAACTAAATTCCTTAAAAAAAAGGTTAAAAACCCACAAAAGGGTAAAAAAATACCTAAAAAGAAAAGAAAAAGGGGAAAAAAGTCAAATTAAAATAAAAAAGAGGGACAATATCAAATACTACTAGCCAATACTATTAGTTTCCTAAAACCATGGGCCAATACTCCACCACCCAAAATTTGTATAAAAAGGTGATGGAGGCTTCCCATTTCATCACTGATCACTCTTCATACCCTTATGTTGTTGAATTTCCTACAACACTCTAGCCTACCCATTAGGGATTTTGTGCCCATTTAGTCGGATTTTGGCCATCCCATTGAGCATTTGGAGAAGAGCAAGGAACTCAGGAGACCCGACACACTACTCTCGTACTGCTGCAAGGGCCCCTATTGCCTCATATTTGGAGGTAAACATTCTTGTAAACCCTAGTTTTCAATATAATACAAAATCTTTCATGGGTTCTAATCTATCAGTTCTGTTTTTACTATTGTAATTAGTTAGATTTACTTTCTGTTATCATTTGCACTCATACGCAGTAGTTTTCATTTCTGTAATTTTTCATCCATATTTTGAATCTGCTACTAAGGGTTTCCTAACCCTTAATAGGTTCTCATTTACACAGGCTGGCGTGAAAACACTAGCTACAGATTTGGCAACTCCGTTGGGTTGTCCCATTGATCTGTGGTTCAGTTTAGTTTTTAGTGTTTATGCTTGCTATTCTCTTATATTTTATAGTTTTGGGCTACCCTTTTTGCCCCCATACTTACAGATTTGTCCCTTGCCTTCGCAGTACCCTACTTCAACTCCGTTTTTTACAGCCTGGCTCGCGATTTTATGCACTATTCTTGCGGCCCGAGTGCGACTTCTAGCCCGGAACCTGCGCTCCCTAGCGTGACTTTCGACCCACAACTCGCGCCCTCAACGCGTTTTCGACCCCTATAGCCGCGCTTTTCACGCGCAGAACAGCCCGAAAGCCGCGCCTTTAGCACGTTTTTGGCTCTGTTAGTCGCGCGCTTTCCCCTGAGCAACCCGCTCCCTAGGCGCGCTTATCCCCTTAAAACCCATGCCCTGTGCATGCACAGATGCCTGCAAAACGTGCCCTGTGCACGCTTACCTCCTTACAAGCTGTGCCCTAAGTGCGTATATTCGCCCGAAAAGTCTGCCCTTCACGTGCCTACTAGCCTGAAAGTCACACCCTCCGTGCTCTGCTGAGTCTGAAACCTGCGCCCCTGCCGTGCCCTTTCTGCCCAGACCCGCGCTCATTTTTTCCTGTTTTATGTTTTTATGTTTTGGCGCATTTTTTTTTCTGCAGCCTACTGCACCCAGAGCACACCTTTTTGCCTCATAGCCGCACCCTGCACTTGTTTTTCCTTTTTTCTTGCTCTTGGATGCACGCACAAACCCTTGTTTTCCTACACCCATTTGCCATTAGTTTTTCTGTTGTTTTGCTTGCTGTAGCATTAGAAACATTTTAGGGTGCATGCATTCTCCTTGCATTGCTATCTCTTGCATCATAGTTCAACAAGTTTATTTCCTGCATACCTGTTAAAACAGTTGTATTTTTATTTTTTGAAAAAGCAAAAGAAAAAATATTTTATTTTTCAGTCTTAGTTGTTTCTTTCACACATTTACTATCTGGCGATCTTAGGTTCACACCACTTGTGCACACACACTCTCCCATAATTCAAAGAGATATTTAAAATTGACTTAATCAAACTCACTTTAACGCCACTTGGGGAACACACAAACAATTTTGTAGCTAGGTAGGACATTGGGGTTAGGCATCCAAACAACACCCCCTTTGTTATTTACATTTGAGACATAGATGTTGTCCTTTAGGGATCCAAAATCCCCTATTACTTATTGGTACGGTTGACATCGATTTATCGGAGGGCCTCTCCCTTAGGAGGGAAAGTAGCAATATTGGTTCTAGAAGTCTGAGTGGAATGCCGCTCTCCATTCTGTACTGAAGGACACCAACTCATTGTTCTCGTCGTGCATACTGGCACCCATACCGGGTGTGAAACGACCTATTGAGGCCTTGGGGGTGCAGGGTAAGTGCAAGGTCCTGGAATGGGTTCCAAGGCTCCCAACAGAGGGTGAAAACCCAGACTGAAAGGCTTCGAAAGACCCTACACAAGGGCAGTTCTATCCCCAACCTGTTTGGTATGGAAATCTCCCACGGATATTTGGCCTCCGCTGGCACTCTATGAGTCGATAGGTTTGATCAAATAGATCAGTTTTTCAAGAAAAGAAAACAGAAATAAACTAAGTATGTTCTAACTTAACCTATTCAAGAAAAGGATCTACTCTAGGCCAGATCTATTCTAAAGGAAAGCTTGTTGTTTTGCAGATCAATCTAGATGTGAGATGGATAAGTATGTTTTCCAACTTCAACATAAATGTAAACGATGCATTCACTTATCAGCTTAGATCATAATCAATTAATGAAAATTAATGACAATGATTTAAGTATTTAAATCTGTTCAAGATTAACCTGTAATCACTTTGTTAATTGAAAAATTAACAATGATTGAAGTTGCTGTGAATCATTTGTAGAAATCGATAAAGAAAAATATCTCAGTTAAAGAAACTTAACAAGACATTTTTATACGTAGATGAGTCATAAAGAGAAATCAATATAAAAGATCTGTGCATTAATTCATATATGCAAATGGATAACACACCGTAGATGACAATTTGAAAGTAAGAAATCAGAGGCCGTCAAAGAAATTTGAACAATAAACAAGAGATAATTCGAAGGGATTACTTTACTGTATTAATGAAGTCTGTAAACAAAATTACAAGGCTCTGCTAAGACAGCGTATCTCCGGCCGTCTCCTACTGATTTCTAACCCCAAAAATTATCAACCCCTAACATTGAGAGGCCTTCCTCCTTAAATAAGAATTACAACAGGGTAAAAAATGGAAATTCCAAAAAATAGGGATTACAAAAATCGAATCAAGCTACTGATCCAGAAAATCCTGCCACTTATCCCATATCTCTAACAACTCATCTATGTTTGGATAATTGACAGATTCTAAGCCCAACTGGGAATTACATGTATTGTTTTCCATATCATACTTGGATATCTTATGCCAAGTACGAAGGTAGATATGGATTTTTCCCTCCATAATGACCGGTTTCCTAATCAGCACGTCCACATCATCAATGTTGACTTCATCCAAGGCCTGAATCTTCTGTTTAGCTTCTTCACATCTGCATTCAATCTCTTCAAGTCGGCACTTAGGTGGCCAGGCCTCCAAAATAGGATCCATAAGCGGGAGCTGCAAAATGTCCATGATGTTGTCTACTACATACCAGTGCCTAGTGTAGATATCCTTTGATTTCCTAATGATCTCCTCAATTGTCTCATTTAAATCGAGCCAAGTATTCAGTGAGGCTTTAATTTTCTTAAACTGAAAGCTGCTGAGAGCTGGAATATCCTGTGGTTTATTCTTTATGTATCCCTGCAATTCAGAAACATTCTCCTTTTCCTTGGATGCTTGGATTCTCTTGTCTTTCTGTTTTTCAAGGGTAGAAGACATCTTAGAGAAACTGATAAAAACTTCACTAATTTCATCCAGGGCCATGTATAACTTTTCAAGAAACTTGTGATGTTCCTGATTAACTTGGAGAGCCAAATTCTCGAACTCAAGGGACGTAAACTTTGAAAAATTGGAGGCGGATGCACTTGCAGTTGCATCCTCAGCTTGTCTTTCCAGAATAGCTATCCTTTCTGCATTGGAAGCGTTCTGGGCTTGTGCTACACAAAGCTTAGTTTGGAGAATATAATTCTTCTGCTCCAAATCCTGTAACTTGTCTGCCCATATCTTCCTAAGGTCAGCAACCTCAACTGCATGTTGTTCTTTGGTCTGATCTAGTTCCCCTTTAAGTCTCTTGATCTCTTCCTCCCTCAGATCAACTTCCCTATCCAGAACATGGACTGAATCCAAATTTGCAGTTGCAAAGGTCCCTAGAGCTGTAGTTGCTTCAACTGCTTCAATCCGAGGATTATTTGTTCTGGGATCCCATATTACCTGGTCTGGAATACGTGTCTCTAACCCAGCTTGATATTTGCCTCTCTTCCTGGTTCTCTTTATTACTGCTTTGTCATCTTTCTTGTAGAAGTAGTTTCCAATAGGGACTATATCATCATCTGCATTCTCAGACACCAACATTGTGGAAGTAGAAATGAAACTTACTGTTGAGATCAGTGAGGGTGTTTCAGTGACAACAGGACTAGGTATAGGCACAGTAACTTGAGGGGTAGTCAAAGGTATGGAGATGGCTTGGGTGACTGACAAAACTTGAGTTGGAGAAGGAACTGAGACAAAGGCTTCAGAAAGTGAAACTTGATTATCAACATTGGCAGGTGATGATGAAAGGGAAAGTAAAGGCGATTCATCAGTGGTAATGGATGTTGGAGTGGATGTGGGTAATTGTAGAGGGGTGACTAAAGACTGAACCTCTGCACTAATAGATAATGGAACAATAAAAGAGATCAGGTTATCTGGGAATGGAATAGTGGTAGTGGTGAGAGTATGATATAGTTGTGATAATGAAAGTGGAATTGTCATTCTTGAACTCAAGGCAGAGATTTATTTAATAACTGGAAGGAAAAGTGCTTTGGTTGTGATATCAAGAGCTGTTGTGACCTCTAACTCTTGTTGATCAGACAAAGAGTGGTCCATCTCAATGGTGTTCAGCAAATCAGCAACTGTCTAAGAATCTTCAGTCACCTCTTCTGCTATTGATATCGGAGGATCAGGTTTCTCCTCACGGTCATAATCAATAACATCCTCAAGGGGAATTTGTGTTGCATGGGTAATGATTTTCTGCCTTTTAGCTGGACTAGCCTTGATTATCATTAGATCATATTATTCCTGTGTAGCTGCAGTAGACACTTGGATATTGAAAGTGAGCTTCAGAGGTTCAACTGCCTGTGTACCCAATACTGAAGTGATTTGTGCTAACCCTTGTTTGAACTGATGAGCTGTCTGCAACAAAACTTTGACCTCTTCAACAGTATTTATTTGAGGAGGAGGATCCATGGGAGCTTTACCTTTTCCCCCATCTGAATAACTAAGCATTAGAGGAGCTTTAGCTTTCTGAGCCTCCTTCTCTTCTCTTTCTCTTCTTGCCTGCTCCACCAGATTGAGCTGCATATTTCTGTAGCTTAGGGTCCTGACTTTAAGGTCTCTCTGATGTTTCAAAATGTCATGTTGTTCTTCTAAACTCTTGGCCCTAGCAAGTACTTCAGAAAAAGTGTTGACTCCCTGATAGATAGAGTCATTTGAACTTACCTCATGGACATAGTCCATCTTAACATGAATTTGCTTCAAGTGTGCATCAAGAAGTTTCTTGGGATCATGCTTCCTTTTTGGGGCAAGACCTAAATTTAGAGCATCTATTTAATCACCGAGCGCTGTAGTCCAATTTGAAGTTGGGATAACCAGTGGCCCAAGGTTCAAAGCAAACTTAGGCCATCCTTTCTTCTTGGGACCTGTAAGTTTCTTGTACATACCATCGGTTACACTCTAAAAGGAAACTTCTTGTATAACCAGTCTGTCAGGAACTATCCTGGGTAGAAGGTGCACCATGTCACTTCCATAAACTGTAATGTATGAGAAATATTCACAAACATACCAATGACCAATGGTATTGATGAAATCCTTGGCATCAGCTGAAAATGCAGGTGCTTCTTGCCTGAAGATCTTAAAGAAAACAATGCCCATGAAATGATCACAGATATCATAAAGTAAAGAGATGAAATTCCCATCGCACATTGCCGAGTGATAAATATGAACAGGTGGGTTTGAGGGGGTCCAATTCCAACCTAAGTTTGGGTACTGAAACTCTGAGCAGAAAACATCAATCACATATGCCGAGAGGTAGAAATGTGGTTTCTTCAGGGCAGGTGCCTTTTGATATTCTTGGATGGTGTTCTTCAACTCTGATGATAGGATGGAAGCCCGTGGGAAAGACTCACCGGTAGTTAACACATGGTGTGCTATTGGGGCCCATTCAACTTTGAAGACAAAACAGTTAGGAAGGCCAAAGAACCTACAAAGCATAGCTGCTAGCAAGGAATAAGGTTCCCTGAACCACACAATAGGATACAAGTTGTCGGCTTTAGGCACAAAGGCATTAGGATTGACCATCCATGATTTTAACATCTCATCGAAATTATACGAAGTTTTTGAGGATTGTATGAACCCGACGGTAAGGGTTTGCGCATGAGGTTTGAGAGCAAAAGCTTTAATAACGACCTCGGGACGGAAATGAGTTAATTGAGCTCCCGTGCTGTCATTGAATTACCGGTCTGTGGGGTTTGAGTTCTCAATTATCCACTTGACGACATTCGTGTAAGGGAAAATGGCGGGACGAGCAACAATGGCGTGTACCTGAGAAGCCCTAATCTTCTCATACGCAGGTCGATCATTGTCGATATGGGAAAGGTCGTCATTGTAAAAAATGGCATATACTTTGGACCAATCCAGCTGATAGGTCTCTGTAACCCATTCACTAGTATTAGAGAAAATACCAAAATTGGGGTCTTTGGTCAAGGAATCTTTGTTAGCTGTCTTAGACCGGGTGTTTTTCGACATGGTGACAGAGCTTGGAATTTTTGATAAATAATAGAAAGAAAAATCAAAACTAAATAAAAAACAACGAAAATACCAAATGCAATTGGAACAGTGACAGCAAACCAACCTAGGAATAATTGAAAAACTAGTAGAAATGACCCCTGGTACGAAATTTGCAGTAAAATCGGCGTAGTGGAGTAATTTCCAGCAGTGAAAATGGTAAAAGAAAATACAAAAACCCTTATTTATCGATTTTCTGGATTTAATCCCGATCGTGCGATTAAAAGAGATGGACGGCTGAGATTAGCCGATGCGGGATGCGGGACGCAAGTACTTTATTCAAAGATACACTCATTATTCCTGAAAGCCGTAACCCGAAATTTGCGGGTTGCGGGTTTCGGGATTGCAAACTGAATAAAACACACAAACGAGTTTCCGAAAACCGCAACCCGAAACTTGCGGGTTGCGGTTTTCGGAAACGGAAACCATCATTAAAACGCAAAAGGAAATTTCCCGCATCCAATTAAAGGTGAAACAGATTCCCAAAATCCAAAAACTGCGATTGCGGGTTTCGGGATGAAAAACTTCCCAAAATTATTAACTACGGATTCCCGCAACCCGCACCTTTCGGGTTGTGGGTTTCGGGTTGAACCAAAACAAAAAGACTAAAAACTAAAATCCCGCAACCCACACCTTTCGGGTTCGGGGTTTCGGGGTGTCGGAATGTCGGGTTTTGGGTTGACAGAAGCAGATGATAAAATACTTAAAATCTAAATCTCCCTGCAACTAAAACACTTAGAAATTTCCGAGAAAAAGAATGACAATCAAGCCAACGAAAGGTACAGGTCCAAGATCATAGAAACCAAGTTCAAAACCTCATGTTCACAAGAACACTTACCCAAATACCTTTGTGTTTATTTAAAAATTGGGGCTCCCATGCTTACCTGAAGCATGGGATCTGTTGTGGCCACAACAAATGGCGACTGGCTGGGAAGAACCAGTTATCTTTGCAAACAAAATTTAGTTAGAGAAAATATGTCAATCAGCTGCTTTTCCAAACTGAAATTTTTAGAAAATATTTGCAAATGGGACAACCAATGAGCAGAAAACATAAGATTGATATATTCCCATCGATGATCATGTTAAGAATAATGCAAGTTTGATAAGGAGAATTAAGAAACATTAGAGATCCTTTACCATTATGTAATCATTGAACGCCAGCTTGTGTTGAACCCGAGAAAAACTTAAAACTGCTGATATCCAATTTACATATCAACTTGGTTTATTAATTGATTTTATATACAACAGTTCTTTTGGATATGTACACATTTTTTCTTGTATTCTTATATGTTTTTATTTTTTATTTTTTTATTATACAAAGATGAATAGCTGCACATAAGGCCTTGTTAATATAAGACCACTGCCCTGACTTGGTAGTCAGATATCAACAGTGCCATTCACAATCCTAATCCAAAAACTAATCAAGCTAGCTCGATAAGGAGACCCCTTGTCCTTCAGCTGTGATACTAAAGGCAACTGTCGTGGCTTGGTGACCACATGATTATAGTTTCAATCCAAATTAAACCCATGATCATAGCAGGGATGGCTTGTAATAAGACCCCCCTATCCTCATATACAACAAGTATCTTATAAAAGAAAAATACAAATTTTATTGAAAGAATAGACTACAAGGCACTGCCAAGGCTTGGTAACCTCAAGATAGCAGCGTTAATCACCAATGTTTTGCAGATCATGAATGGACCGAACTGTGATAGGATCTTCCACCTATCAGCAAAACTAAGAGTCATCTTCCAAGTGTGGTGGCTTGATGTGAATATGTCATTCCACTAAACACTTATGAACCTAAAGGGCTGGCTTAAAATAAGACCCCCCTCCTTGTAATCTATAATTATTTAAGAGAAATTATTACCAAGGTGATTGTAAAAGGATCCAGAGCAGATAAAGCTGATCAGGTTATTATGATATGCTGCAACAATGAGACATAAGATAAGAATATTTCAACCATTCCCCACATCTCAATTAAACAGATAAAATATATAAAGGATAGTGATCGAAGTGGAAAGGTATCAATCAAGGTCCTGCATCTATTCGCTGTGCACTCTTTACAAAAAAAATTCTGATATCAGCCGAAAGAAACTGAGACTGACATACTACTCTGCAACTTCAGTTAAAAATCATCTTTGAGCCAAAACTGGTTTCAAATTGTTACCAAATGTGTGAGGACTATCATCAATAAAATGAAAGAAAACCAATCACGACAAAGGATAAACTAAATTGTGAGCGATTTGTGACCACAAAATATGTAAGAGCCCCTCTTTTCAAATGCATACCAGATAGCAAAATTGGTGTGTAATGAAGATACCCTAATTCTAATCACCTTGTCTCCTATCAAAACATTCTTGCTCTTAGAACTCGAAAAATGATTTATTCAAAACATTTCATGACATGATTATTATAATTGAAAAATAGAATTCAGACATGAATGCCTTGAACCAAAATAATAAATGCGAACATGATCATAAAGTGGAGGATGGAAAAATTACTTCCCTGAATGCATTTGAAGGAGCGTTATTTCCAACTTTAACTTGGCTTGTCGCCGAAAATATTTTATTGAAGAAAACCAAAATGACAATCTAATTATTAAAGAAATGATCAAAATTAATCTATTCTACACCTACTCCTACACTACTCTAAAAGAAAACAAAAACTAAGTATAATCATATTTCCAATGCAACCATGAAAGCATATGAAAACCTGCAAAAAGGAAGAAGTGAATAATAAAAAAGCATGATATGAATGCTTGAAAATGAGAAATGAAAAGGAATGCATTAAAGAAAAAATGAAATTTATGTACAAATAAAGAGATTGGAGCCTTACCATCTTTATATACAGATAAGGAAAACAGAGTGTTACCAAAATGATGAAATCTCGCTGAGAAAGATTCCTCCAGCCAGTCAACAACCCAATCATGGTATGTACAATGAAAATCAAAAGACTGACATAAAGAGTTTGAAAAATTTATGCAATGAAATGGATTTTTTGAAAGAAAATTAACATTTGTATTATAAGAATCCAAAACTTCTTCTTTAACAATTTTCTTGAATAATATCAACAAAATCAAATCGAATTTGTTCTAATTTATCATAACAATCATCATAAATTGGTTGATTAAATTGGAAATTTCCATAGGGATCAAATTGCCTTTGAGTATCAGATGTTATAAACGTAGAACTAGTATCATTAACTTTATGAAAATAATATTCTCCACCAAGTAATTGATCGTAAGAAGAAAATGTTTCTTCATTGAATGATGAATCACAAAAAGAAGAATTCTGAAAATTATCATTAGAAACAGTATTCGTTTCCAGCAAAGAAGAGTGACAAGAAAACATAAATTGATGACAAAGATAAGAATATTCTGGTTCTTCTGCATGTATTTCATAATCAACTTGTACATATTTAAGATTTAACAATGAAGAATTAGAATCTGAAATATATGTTTGAATGCAATTGTTATCAAATAGATCAGGATACAAAGACAAGTATGGAGAGGAAATAAGTGCATGAAATTCATCTCTTTGTAGAATATTTTCAAATCGAGACTTCTTAAACGATGTTTTCTCTTCAAAAGGGATATGTATGAAAGGTTCCAAATCAGAATGTACTTCTTTTAATGTAGTATCATCAATTTGTGAAATATGTTCTCCTAAAGAATCACTTAGATTAGAAAAAGGTAATTGAGAAAACATATCACAAACTTCAGAACAATTAGTTGATTCAAAATCTATCAAAGGTTTAATAGAAGAATAAGTATCAGAATCTTGAAGCTCTTTAATTAAGCCAGAAGAAGATTGTTCGATATTATGATCAGAACTATTATCTTGTACTTCAGAAGAATCTTCTATAGAAGAATGATCTCTTTCATGATTCGGTAAAGTTTGGTTTTCACATGAAACGGATATGGGAATTTCAACATTAGAATTGGCCAAATTATCACATTGATTATGACCCATATCTAAGAAAGAGAAGGAATTCATTTCTACAATTTCTAAATCATGAGATTATTCATGTAGATCTAAACCAAGAGGTGGATGATTATCAATGTATAATTGAGGTTTATCATCTACTAATTGATTAGATTCATGTAAAACAGAACGAGTGTGCTGAAACCATTCAAATATTATAGGACGATCTATTAAAGGGAATCTACAATAGAGATTAAAATTTCTAATTGCATACTATTCTAGTGATTCACCGTCTTTTGAAGTGAGTAGTTTCCATTCATTGCATAATCCAACAAATTCGTAATGTCCAAAAGAAAGTATGAAAATATATGCAAAATGTTCAAAAGAATGGACAGAGGAAAAAGGTAAAGTTACACACCACTCTTTGACTCGTCCTTCGGTGAAGGCTAACAATCTACACAAAACATCTTGATGAAAATTTTTGTTAAGAAGACAATTATGAATAAATTGAAGAACATGTGCTTGTGCTAATATTTCTCCCTCACCGTCGAATTTTACTTCTATTAATTGCTTCAGCAAATCTGTTTCAAAATGATAACTAATTTGTCTAGAAAAACAACTAAATACAGATTCATGAGCAGACAACAAACTATATGCAGATTCTCAAGTTGGAGCCATTTTAAGATAATCTGATTAGGATAGCTCAAATGACCTTATATGTCGGATGTCCCTCCTCCTAGCACCATTTGTTGAGGCCTCGGGGGAGCAGGGTAAGTGCAAGGTGCTGGAATGGGTTCCAAGGCTCCCAACATAGGGTGAAAACCCAGACTGAAAGGCTTCGAAAGACCCTACGCAAGGGTAGTTCTATCTCCAACCTGTTTGGTATGGAAATCTCCCACAGATATTCGGCCTCCGTTGGCACTCTATGAGTCGATAGGTTTGATCAAATAGATCATTTTTTCATTAAAATAAAACAGAAATAAACTAAGTATGTTCTAACTTAACCTATTCAAGAAAAGGATCTACTCTAGGTCAGATCTATTCTAAAGGAAAGCTTGTTGTTGTGCAGATCAATCTAGATGTGAGATGGATAAGTATGTTTTCCAACTTCAACATAAATGTAAAATATGCATTCACTTATCAACTTAGATCATAATCAATTAATGAAAATTAATGACAATGATTTAAGTATTTAAATCTGTTCAAGATTAATCTGTAATCACTTTGTTAATTGAAAAATTAACAATGATTGAAGTTGCTGTGAATCATTTGCAGAAATCGATAAAGAAAAATATCTCAATTAAAGAAACTTAACAAGACATTTTTATACGTAGATGAGTCATAAAGAGAAATCAGTATAAAAGATCTGTGCATTAATTCATATATGCAAATGGATAACACACCGTAGATGACAATTTGAAAGTAAGAAATCAGAGGCTATCAAAGAAATTTGAACAATAAACAAGAGATGATTTGAAGGGATTACTTTACTATATTAATGAAGTTTGTAAACAAAATTACAAGGCTCTGCTAAGACAGAGTAACTCCGGCCGTCTCCTGCTGATTTCTAACCCCAAAAATTATCAACCCCTAACATCGAGAGGCATTCCTCAAATAAGAATTACAATAAAAAATGGAAATTCCAAAAAATAGGGATTACAAAAATCGAATCAAGCTACTGATCCAGAAAATCCTGCCACTTATCCCATATCTCTAACAACTCATCTATGTTTGGATAATTGGCAGATTCTAAACCCATCTGGGAATTCCATGTATTGTTTTCCATATCATGCTTGGATAGCTTATGCCAAGTACGAAGGTAGATATGGATTTTTCCCTCCATAATGACCGGTTTCCTAATCAACACATCCACGTCATCAATGCTGACTTCATCCAGGGCTTGAATCTTCTGTTCAGCTTCTTCACATCTGCGTTCAATATCTTCAAGTCGACACTTAGGTGGCCAGGCCTCCAAAATAAGATCCATAAGCGGGAGCTACAAAACGTCCATGATGTTGTCTACTGCATACCATCGCCTAGTGTAGATATCCTTTGATTTCCTAATGATCTCCTCAGTTGTCTCATTTAAATCGAGCCAAGTATTCAGTGAGGCTTTAATTTTCTTAAACTAAAAGCTATTGAGAACTGGAATATCCTGTGGTTTATTCTTTATGTATCCCTGCCATTCAGAAACATTCTCCTTTGCCTTGGATGCTTGGATTCTCTTATATTTCTATTTTTCAAGGGTAGAAGACATCTTAGAGAAACTGATAAAAACTTCACTAATTTCATCCAGGGCCATGTATAACTTTTCAAGCAACTTGTGATGTTCCTGATTAACTTGGAGAGCCAGATTCTCGAAATCAAGGGATGTAAACTTTGAAAAATTGGAGGCAGCTGCACTTGCAATTGCATCCTTAGCTTGTCTTTCCAGAATAGCTATCCTTTCTGCATTGGAAGTGTTCTGGGCTTGTGCTACACAAAGCTTAGTCTGGAGAATATAATTCTTCTGCTCCAAATCCTGTAACCTGTCTGCCCATATCTTCCTAAGGTCAGCAACCTCAACTGCATGTTGTTCTTTGGTCTGATCTAGTTCCCCTTTAAGTCTCTTGATCTCTTCCTCCCTCATATCAACTTCCCTATCTAGAACATGGACTGAATCCAAATTTGCAGTTGCAAAGGTCCCTAGAGCTGCAACTGTTTCAACTGCTTCAATCCGAGGATTATTATTTGTTCTGGGATCCCATATTACCTGGTCTGGAATAGGTGTCTCTAACCCAGCTTGATCTTTACCTCTCTTCCTGGTTCTCTTTATTACTGCTTTGTCATCTTTCCTGTAGAAGTAGTTTCCAATAGGGACTATATCATCATCTGCATACTCAGTCACCAACGCTGTGGAAGTAGAAATGACACTTACTGTTGAGATCAGTGAGGGTGTTTCAGTGACAACAGGACTAGGTATAGGCATAGTAACTTGAGGGGTAGTCAAAGGTATGGAGATGGATTGGGTGACTGATAAAACTTGAGTTGGAGAAGGAACTGAGACAAAGGCTTCAGAAAGTGAAACTTGATTATCAACATTGGCAGGTGATGATGAAAGGGAAAGTAAAGGTGATTCATTAGTAGTAATGGATGGTGGAGTGGATGTGGGTAATTGTAGAGGGGTAATTAAAGACTGAACCTCTACACTAATAGATAATGGAACAATAAAAGAGACCGGGTTATCTGGGAATGGAATAGTGGTAGTGGTGAGAGTATGATATAGTTGTGATAACGAAAGTGGAATTGTCATTCCTGAAGTGAAGGCAGAGATTTCTTGAATAACTGGTAGCAAAAGTGCTTTGGTTGTGATATCAAGAGCTGTTGTGACATCTAACTCTTATTGATCAGACGAAGAGTGGTCCATCTCAATGCTGTTCAACAAATCAACAACTGTCTGAGAATCTTTAGTCACCTCTTCTGTTATTGATACTGGAAGATCAGGTTTCTCCTCACGGTCACAATCAATAACATCCTCAAGGGGAATTTGTGTTACAGGGGTAATGATTTTTTGCCTTTTAGCTGGACTAGCCTTGATTATCATTAGATCATCTTCTTCCTGTGTAGCTGCAGTAGACACTTGGATATTGACAGTGAGCTTCAGAGGTTCAACTGCCTATGTACCCAATACTGAAGTGATTTGTGCTAACCCTTGTTTGAAATGATGAGCTGTCTGCAACAGAACTTTGACCTCTTCAACAGTCTTTATTTGAGGAGGAGTATCCATGGGAGCTTTACCTTTTTCCCCATCTGAATAAGTAAGCATTATAGGAGCTTTAGCCTTTTGAGCCTCCTTCTCTTCTCTTTCTCTTCTTACCTGCTCCACCAGATTGAGCTGCATATTTCTGTAACTTAGGGTCCTGACTTCAAGGTCTCTCTGATGTTGCAAAATGTCATGCTGTTCTTCTAAACTCTTGGCCCTAGCAAGTACTTCAGAAAAAAGTGTTGACTCCCTGATAGATAGAGTCATCTGGATTTACCTCATGGAAATAGTCCATCTTAACATGAATTTGCTTCAAGTGTGCATCAAGAAGTTTCTTGGGATCATGCTTCCTTTTGGGGGCAAGACCTAACTTTAGAGCATCTATCTGATCACCAAGCACTGTAGCCCAATTTGAATTTGGGATAACCAGTGGCCCAAGGTTCAAAGCAAACTTAGGCCATCCTTTCTTCCTGGGACCTATAAGTTTCTTGTACATACCATCGGTTACAGTCTGAAAGGAAACTTCTTGTATAACTAGTCCGCCAGGAACTATCCTGGGTAGAAGGTGCACTGTGTCACTTCCATAAACTCTAATGTATGAGAAATATTCACAAACATACCAATGACCAATGGTATTGATGAAAGCCTTGGCATCAGCTGAAAATGCAGGTGCTTCTTGCCTGAAGATCTTAAAGAAAACAGTGCCCATGAAATGATCACAGATATCATAAAGTAAAGGGATGAAATTCCCATCCGACAATGCCGAGTGATAAATATGAACAGGTGGGTCTGAGGGGGTCCAATTCCAACCTAAGTTTGGATACTAAAACTTTGAGTAGAAAACATCAATCACATATGGCGAGAGGTAGAAATGTGGTTTCTTCAGGGCAGGTGCCTTTTGATATTCTTCGATGGAATTCTTCAACTCTGATGATAGGATGGAAGCCCATGGGAAAGAATCACTAGTAGTTAACACATGGTGTGCTATTGGGGCCCATTCAACTTTGAAGACAAAACAGTTAGGAAGGCCAAAGAACCTACAAAGTATAGCTGCTAGCAAGGAATATGGTTCCCTGAACCACACAATAGGGTACAAGTTGTCGGCTTTAGGCACAAAGGTGTTAGGCTTGACCATCCATGATTTTAACATCTCATCGAAATTATACCGAGTTTTTGAGGACTGTATGAACCCGGGGGGTAAGGGTTTGCGCATGAGGTTTGAGAGCAAAATCTTTAATAAAGACCTCGGGACGGAAATGAGTTAATTGAGCCCTCGTGCTGTCATTGAATGACTGGTCTGTGGGGTTTGCGTTCTCAATTATCCACTTGACGACATCAGTGTAAGGGAAAATGGCGGGACGAGCAGCAATGGCATGTACCTGAGAAGCCCTAATCTTCTCATACGCAGGTCGATCATTGTCGATATGGGGAAGGTCGTTATTGTAAAAAATGGCATATAATTTGGACCAATCCAGCTGATAGGTCTCTGTAACCCTTTTACTAGTATCACAGAAAATACCAAAATTGGGGTCTTTGGTCAGGGAATCTTTGTTAGCTGTCTTAGACCGGGTGTTTTTCGACATGGTGACAGAGCTTGGAAATTCTAATAAATAACAGAAAGAAAAATCAAAACTAGATAAAAAACAACGAAAATACCAAATGCAAATGGAACAGTGACAGCAAACCAACCTGGGAATAACTGAAAAACTGGTAGAAATGACCCCTGGTACGAAATTCGCAGTAAAATCGACACATCGGAGTAATTTCCAGCAGTGAAAATGGTAAAAGAAAATAGAAAAACCCTTATTTATCGATTTGCCCGATTTAATCCCGTTTGTGCAATTAAAAGAGATGGACGACTGAGATTAGCTGATGTGGGATGCGGGTCGCAAGTACTTTATTCAAAGATACACTCATGATTCCTAAAATTCGCAACCCGAAATTTGCGGGTTGCGAGTTTTGGGATTGCAAACTGAATAAAATGCACAAACGAGTTTCCGAAAACCGAAACCCGAAACTTGCGGGTTTCAGAAATGGAAACCATCATTAAAACGCAAAAGGAAATTTCTCGCATCCTGCAACCCGAACTTGCGGGTTGCGGGTTTCAGGAACACACAACACAATTAAAGGTGAAATAGATTCCCGAAATTTGAAAACTGCGATTGTAGGTTTCGGGATGAAAAAATTCCCAAAATTATTAACTACGGATTCCAGTAACCCGCACCTTTCGGGTTGCGGGTTTCGGGTTGACCCAAAACAAAAACACTAAAAACTAAAATCCTGCAACCCGCACCTTTCAGGTTCGGGGTGTCGAAATGTCGGGTTTCGGGTTGACAGAAGCATATGATAAAATACATAAAATCTAAATCTCCCTGCAACTAAAAGACTTAGAAATTTTCGAGAAAAAGAATGACAATCAAGCCAACGAAAGGTATAGGTCCAAGATCATAAAAACCAAGTTCAAAACCTCATGTTCACAAGAACATTTACCCAAATACCTTTGTGTTTATTTAAAAATTGAGGCTCTCATGCTTACCTGAAGGATGGGATCTGTTGTGGCCACAACAAATGGCGACTGGATGGCAAGAACCAGTTATCTCTACAAACAAACTTTAGTTAGAGAAAATATGTCAATCAACTGCTTTTCAAAACTGAAATTTTTAGAAAATATTTGCAAAGGGGACAACCAATGAGCAGAAAACATAAGATTGATATATTCCCATCAATGATCATGTTAAGAATAATGCAAGTCTGATAAGGATAATTAAGAAACAACAAAGATCCTTTACCATTATGTAATCATTGAACGTTAGCTTGTGTTGAACCTGAGAAAAACTTAAAACTACTCATGGATATCCATTTTACTAATCATCTTGGTTTATTAATTGCTTTTATATACAACAGTTCTTTTGGATATGCACACATTTTTTCTTGTATTCTTATATTTTTATTTTTATTTTTTATACAAAGACGAACAACTGCACATAAGACCTTGTTAATTTAAGACCACTGCCCTGACTTGTTAATCAGATATCAGCAGTGCCATTGATAAGCCTGATCTAGAAACTGATCAAGCTGGCTCGATAAGGAGACCCCTTGTCCTTCAGCTGTGATACTGAAGGCAACTATTGTGGCTTGGTGACCACATGATAGTTTCAGTCCAAATTAAACCCATGGTCATAGCAGGGATGGCTTGTAATAAGATCCCCCTGTCCTTATATACAACAAGTATCTTATAAAAGAAAAATAAAAATTTTATTGAAAGAATAGACTACAAGGCACTGCCAAGGCTTGGTAACCTCAATATAGCAGCGTTGCTCACTAGTGTTTTGCAGATCATGAATGGACCGACCTGTGATAGGATCTTCCACCTCTCAACAAAACTGAGAGTCATCTTCCAAGTGCGCTGGCTTGATGTGAAGATGTCATTCCCGACCTTTCACGCAACACAACCCATTCACGAGAAACACCTTTGTATGTTCCTATGGCCCAAGCCACTCATGTACATGGACCTTCGTGTCCGGTGCATTGCTACGGTCACACCCTGCCAGCATACGCCCCCCTGCCACACCTCCTACCTACTGCCATCAACCGAATGCACTTGCACCAGCACAACCTCCATCCCCTCCAGTTTATTATCCACCATAGGCCGCCCCAGCACCTGCTCAACCATAGAATCCCCTTCTCTCCAAGGGAAAGTTTATGCTCAACAAAAACCAAAAACAAAACCAAACCGCCCAACGGAACCAGGAAGGACAAAAAAATAGGCGAAGAGGCCGTAACCGAGGGAACAACCAACCTCCAGATAGAGGCAGTCCACCACCAAATCCGCCAAACAATAATTGTGCTGCACCAGCTAACCAAAATCATGATCGACCACCTCGGCAAGGGAAAAACCCCAACTTACGCATAAACCATCCATGCTCTATTTGCGGGGTATATGGACACTACACGCATAATTGTCCCCATTTGGAGTGAGCTCGTCAAATTTGGACTGACAATGCCCAACGCCAAGGGTACACTACACCACCGACACCACCTAACCCCACGCAACCCAACACACAACCTATGGTGTTGCAAAAACCCCTACCCACGCAAGGGGTAGTAACCACCCAACCTTTAGCTCCCCCTCAAGAGGCTGCGACACCACAATAACAAGTTACCCACCACCTTTTAATGATGGCTTCGGCTGATATCAACCTTCAAACCCGTTGTTGTATTGGAGAAAACTCACTGTGGCTTGGGAATACCACAACAGACAGATGACTACCAGAAATCTACTCAATTCTCAAAATAATGCTATTATAAATGACAATGTTAAAACAATGGAGAAATGTAACCAACCTCGATCCAACGTTTGATGTAGATCCCCGTTGGAGCTTTTCAATCCGCGCACATCCAAGCACTTGTAATCTGCAAATTAGTCTCGACAACCAATATCTAACAAGTACATGTGATATATAAATAACATTAACATTATCAATAACAATGGTCCATAATATCATAAGCAAATGTAACCCAATGTATAATAAATGACATTCACACCATGAATGGACGAGAATATGAGTATTTCTATTAATGAACAAGAAGAAGTACAAAGTGATACGACCTCTTGCCGGTAACCAATTTGAACCAAGATCTAGATCAATCCACTTGTGCCTCCACCGCTTCAATCCTCCATGAATGGCAAACTCAAACTAGAGAGGAGTTTGGAAGGTGAACATAACTGGTTCACAACTACAAGGATCAATGAGTGCAGACTCAAGATAGGGCAAAAATCCACTAGAGTGCCTTTACTATTCTCTTCTTCCTCACGTCCATAAGCCATATGTGCTCAATATATAGTCCTCTCAAAGGTAGGTGAAAGGACTCATTGAGACGTTATTTGGGCAGATGGAGAGCCAAAGGTCACCCAAATTCTGCTTTTTGGGAGTAAAAAGTAATAAAATAGTGGTTTTTACCATTTTACTTGATACCCGCGGGCTATAGGGATGCAACTCGTGGGTACGCATGCTATAGTGATGCAACATGTGGGTAGGAACAAAAATAGGATAATCTGGTATCATTGAAGGATGAAAATGGATTTGAGTCACTGAAATGGATCCTACAGGCCAAAGAATGCTGATGCTCACAGGGTGGAAGATTTCTGTGTAACAGTCGTAACGAATATGGTTCTACCACAGAAACAGTTCTTGTGGATAAAGATTCTAACACTATCCCCATGGATCAGTCGTTACGTATACCCTCCGCACCATTCAATGGGGCTCCCAAAGCTCCCCTATTCCCTCTACGACACGTCGATAACAACCCTAATGCTCGTGCTGCCCCCAACTATAACATTGTGGATGAATTAGCCCAGTTCCCTACGGCTATGTCAGTCCTAGAATTTTAAAGAACTGCCCAACGCAACACAAAACACTATTGTCTGCCATAGGTGCAATAGACCCTTCTGATTCATGGATGATGGCATTCGATTTAGACCAATTTGAACCATGCATTCCTTCCACATTAGCATTTCAAGTTTATGTTTCAGTCCGGAATCTTGTTATCCATCGGTGTATCATCGATGATGGTGCCTCTACATGCGTTATGTCTACATTCGTCTAGCAGAATCTCAAATCCCCTACACTACAACCATCCATGACCACCTTACAAGCTTATGATGGCTGTTTAGCTCAACCACAAGGCGTTCTGGCTAATGTCCTAGTCCAATTAGCTGGTAAAACTGTCCTGATTGACTTTGAAGTTCTAAACGCACAGCTTGACTACAACTTACTGCTACGACAAAGTTACATGTACACCATGAATGATGTCGTGTCATCAGTGTTTCGCATAATGATGTCCCCCCATGAAGGATGAGTTGTCAAAATCGATCAAGTCACTTATTATGACCCCAACGCGCTCAGTACACCAGAAAACGTTCTCCCCATGGTTGAACAACCTATTTTTGGTGTGCCCACCTCTTTGGTTTCCACTGCCAGTCCTGTACTTTATTCAGAACCGCCAATGGTCTCCACTTTTCGGTCTTTATCACCTTCCCCGCCAACCGTTGAGATATTTGATATATGCACAATTTCTTCAAAACAATCGGTCCATCACCCTCAATCACCATTACTGCCTCTACCGCTGTCAGTCCCCAACCATGTTGGAGCTACACTGATCCACACAATCCCATCTTGTTTCCACCCTCAGGAGTAGTAAGTATGCTAGTGATGGCCACACTAAATCTCCCCGGGTTAACACTAGTACTGCCTATGTGGTACTTACCTATTCCTAATCCTACTCCGACGCCAAAAGTTATCCTCCAAAAGTTCCAACCAATCACCACTTCCAATCGTCCACCCCCCGGTGTGGCAACAATGTCTTCATCCAATAACACTAGGGGAAAGGCCACACACACCCAGACTGCACCACATGCAACCAAAAATGTGAAACCTCCCCCCACATTCCGTGCACCTCCTAAGTGTTCTTTTTGTGATGACTTGGGACATGCTACCCATAATTGTCCACAACTACCAAACCTCCAAGAACACATGAAGATGTTGGACGATGAACCCAATATTCTGGTTGTAAAACTACAACCCACCCCCCACCTGCGCAACAAATCATTGCGCACCAACCACCCCTACACCATATGCAGAATCTACAACCACTATTCACATCATTGTCCTAACTTACTTGAGTATAGATTGGTTCTCCATGAGCTAAATCAGTCCTCTTTAGAGTCATCCATTACTACCATCGAGGAGATTCACCCACCTGAATCCTCCTCCTTGGGAGATATTAACACCATCTATATGATATCCACAAGTGGCGAACCAAATTTGCCCCCGACCTCCAGCCTTACCTCTTCCGATCTGTCCACACAACGTTTCCACAGTGACGAAGAAATCCTTGAAGCATTAACCACACCTGACTACCCTTGGGACGATATGCATCATCGATCCTACTTCATTCCTGAGGAGTCTACCCCTGTCACCTCCAACCAACTTTCGGTCGAGTCAAAAGACTTCATCCATATCCAAGTGGATTGGTTTAAGAACCCCATCCCAGCTCCTGATGCCTTCGAGGAAGGTAACATGGCTAACATATCGCTTGCCATTTAGGTTGATATTTCCGTTACACCCGGTGTAGTCGAGAACATTACTCTAAGCGCTTCTTGTACTCCAGATGAAGTCAATGCCTATAAGAAGATCTTCCAAGAGTTTCGTGATGTTTTTGCTTGGTCATATATTAAGATTCCTGGTCTTGACCCCGCCATTGTTGAGCACCGTATCGATACTTAGCATGACATCCCACCCGTCTGCTAAAAGCAACGACCCATCCACCCCTCCAAACTCCCAGCGGTAAAAGTCGAGATTGAAAAGTTACGCCAAGCCGGGTTCATTTATCCCATTGCTTACACCAAATGGGTGTCCAATCCCGTGCCGGTTAATAAAAAACAAGGCAGTATTCGCGTTTGTACCGATTTTCGTGATCTGAATTTAGCTTGTCCCAAAGACAACTTTCCTACGCCCTTCATCGATCAGCTCATTGATGCATGTGCGGGTCACGATATTCTATCCTTCATGGACAGTTTCTCTGGCTACAATCATATTCAAATTCACAAAGAAGATCAGTCCAAGACTGCCTTCACTACCCCATGGGGCACCTTTTCCTATTGAGTCATGCCGTTTGGTCTTAAAAATGCTGGTGCCACCTTTCAGCAGGCCATGAACTTTTGCTTTCACGACTTGTTCCATATCATCCTTGTATACCTGGACGACCTCACTGCTCGATCCAAGAAACGATCCGGCCATATGGACGACCTCCGGCAAGTCTTTTTGCGTTGTCGCAAGTACAACATCCGCTCGAACCCCTCAAGTGTGTATTTTTCATTCCTACAGGCCGGTTGTTGGGTTTCATTGTTTCCCAAAAAAGAATCACTGTAGACCCTTTGAAGGTTCAAGCCATCTTTGACCTTCCATCCACACGTACATTACGCCAATTACAAAGCCTTCAAGGGAAAGACAACTTTCTCCGTCGCTTCGTTCCAGACTATGCTACAAAAGTTCATTGTTTTCTTTGCTTGCTTCAGACCCACGTTCCTTTCGTTTGGGACGGACAAGCACATGCAGCTTTTGAAGCACTCAAACAAGGCTTGACTTCCGCCCCGTTGATTTCATCTCCTGATTTCTCGAAGGATTTTATCCTTTATTTTTCGGCATCCGAATATGCCGTTTCCAATGTCTTAGTCCAAGAAGATAGTGTGTGTCAAGAATGGGTTATTTATTATGTGTAAGTCAGACATTATCTGGTCCACCATTATGCTACCCTCATGAGGAGAAATTGGCCCTTGCCGTTGTCTTCTTAGTTCAAAAGGTTCGCCACTACATCTTGTTGAGCTGAACTACAGTCGTGGTCGATTCCAACCTGATGGTCTATCTCTTGAGTCACCGCCTTCTCCAACGCCGCGTGGCTAAATGGGTCATTATACTACAAGAATACGACCTGACGTTTGTTATACCAAAGAGTACCAAATCCCTTGCTTTGGCGCAACTCATGACTGACTTACCATCTTCATCAGCATCCCCCCCCATCATCACCAACCTACCTAATGACCACTTGTTCACCATTTCATTGGATGACCCATGCTATGGTGACGTCTTGGTATACCTACAGAAACAAAAGTTTCACCCCAACCTCAGTCGTGATGATCGCCATCGCATTCACCACCACGCTTCATGATGCCTCCTCCTCAGTGATATCCTTTATCACTGTGGCATTGACACCATTTTACGACAATTCCTCACACTTGACGAGGATGAACAAGTTTTAAATGATTGTCATAACGAATCCTATGGTGGCCACTTCTCTGGAATGGCCACTTCCCAAAAGGTCATCTGCGTCGGCTATTTCTAGCCCACAATTTTCATCGATTGCATCACAACAATCAAACATTACTGGAATTTCCAGCTTTTTTCCCCCAAAGCTCGGACCCCTCTGGCCCCTCTCCATCTAGTCATCACTATTGGCCCTTTCTGTAAGTGGGCCATTGATTTTATGGAGTGTAACCCACCCTCAAAGAATGGCCATAAATACATCATTGTGGTTGTCGACTATTTCACTAAATGGGCCAAGGCTATGCCTACATTCAACTGTAAGGTTGATACTACCACACGTTTCTTTTTCAATCATGTCATCACTCAGTTCGGGGTCCCCAAACAACTTGTATCCGACCATGGAAAACACTTCGAAGACACCATTTGGAAAGAGTTGTCTACCTTTCTAAAGTTTGACCACCAGTATGCCTCGTCCTACTACCCTCAAGGGAATGGCCGGGTTGAGGCTATCAACAAGATCTTGAAGACCGTTCTTCAACAAACAGTAAACCAACGCAAGTCCAACTGGCACCATATGCTCTTTCCCACACTTTGGGATTACTGTACATCCACTAAGACTGGCACGTGTTTTACCCCTTTTCATTTGGTTCATGGTGTAGAGTCTATCCTCCCCATCGAGTGTCAAATCCCCACTCTACACATTTCCATCGAGCTCCTCCCAGACACCTCACCTCTTGAGAAACTCTTACTTCTATTGGAACAAGCTGACGAAGACCGAAAAGCAGCCTTACAAATCACCGAGGCTGCTAAACATTCCTCCAAATCCAATTATGACAAACATCTCCACCCCCGTACCTTCCACGAAGGCGACCTTGTGCTTGTTTATGACCAATTCCATGACAAACAAGGCAAAGGAAAATTCAAAACCATGTGGCATGGCCCTTACATTGTCCAAATATGTCTTAGCAAGGGGGCATATATCCTTACCGATTCTGAAGGACATCCCCTAGCCAACCCCCGCAATGGGTTGTACCTCAAACTATTTTACCCTTAGTACTTTTTTGGACCCACTCGTCCGTGCTGTACAGTTTCATTCCTTTTTTGTTTTTCACTTCTTGCATTCTAACCCTCACAAGTTTGCTTCCATGCATGACCACAGATGGATCTTGCTCCACCACTCTATGTCAGTTTCACCGACGGTGCAAGTAGATGGTATCCAAACCTCGCCTCCACAGCTTGGGTATTGTATTCCCCCTCATATGAGTTGATACACCTCGACGGAGTGTGCATAGGCGTTGCTACCAATAATCAGGCTGAGTATGATGTTGTGACCGGTCTCTTGACTGCTGCTCTCCAACATGGCATAAGTCACCTTCGTGTGTTTCTCGAATCCCAGCTCCTTGTCGCCCAACTCAATAATTTTTACCAGGTACGGGATCCCTGCCTTTTTAGAAATTTCCTGCGAACAAAACAACTGATTAGATAGTTTGAGTTCATTACATTCATCCATGTCCCATGAAATCAGAACAATGTTGCATACCAAATGGCTAATAATGTTCTAGAATGGCATATCAATCACAACATGTAGGAAGTAAACCACAATCATGTACCATCAAATCATTCACATGCATATATACATCATATAGGCATACATAATCATAAAAAACAAAAAGAGGATCATCATCATCATAAACTGCATTGACATGCATACATATATATAATTAAAAGTGTCATAGTGTTCCAGTCATAACATATACATCAATACATTGAGGAGCCCCAACAACATCCTCGTCATAAAAAATAGTGGCTAAATATACAAAATTCCCCATGCTCATCGCATTGAGGGGCAGTTCCATCGAAATTCCTAATTTGAGTCATCCCTGCCATTGTCTTCATCGTCCTCCTCATCGTCGTTGTCGTCGTCCTCCTCCTCTTCCTCCTCTTCCTCTTCCTCCTCTTCCTCTTCCTCTTCTTCTTCCTCCTCCTCCTCCTCATCTGGCTCAATCTCTTCCTCCACATCATCATAGGGGGAATCCCCTCGTGCCATGGCCCTCACTGGCTCGACCGCCATTGCAATCCTCCGCAACACTGGCCTCCACTCCCATGGAGGGTCATAGAAAATATCAATCACGTCCTGATCTAGATACTGCCAACCATCATCGATCACCCCATCTAGTAGATGATCGATCTCCATACAATGCATCTCTAGGGTCGTCGAAGCATTCCGCTATCGACGATGTCCGCGCGTAGTAGAGCACACTCCCTCCACTTGACCCCTACGAGCCCGGTACCCTGTCGACGGCTGTAGACCCACATCTGCACACAAGAGCACGTCATCACTGCCAGTATCATAAAAATCCGCTAGCTATCATATATTCCATAGAGCAAATATAACATGCTATTGAAAAGTGAGTAGATACATACGATCTGGTCCCCATGCCTGGCCAGGTGGGCGTGGTAGCTCCGCATCTCCCTTGTAGTCCATCCCTACATAGGGGAAGTCCTCAATCATCACTGGCAACTGCAACCACTGTGTGAACAAATATCGAGTGAAAAAGCGACCCACCAGTTCCCCACCATCGTGAGTCATCATCTCGCCCCATCACCGCATCCGCGGCTCAGTCGGTCCACCATCGCGCACTGCCATATGGGGTCTCAACATCTGCACTCACTCAAAGAAGAACAAGCATAATAACGAAGGGAAACATAAATCCCCTCCTATGCGGCTGACCTTGTTCAAATCCTGTCGAACAACAGTCAGATACATCTTCCCCCACCCGAAGTAGCTACCTGCTAATTCCTTCTCAACCAACATCATTTGTCCTCTAGAAATACTGTGGGGGGCCTTTGAACCCAATATCCGCATCACCAGTGTTGCTATCGCCCAAGTCTCCAACCTCTCGATGTCACAAATCAGTATAGCATTGTCATTCACATATGTTGTGGCATAATAATGGCGCTCTATCAAGTCCTCCGTCGACACATCACTGGGATTTCTCGACTGGGTGTTTGCAATCATTCCCAACTGTGGGAGCCCTGTAAGAAAATATACATCTGTGAGTGACATCTCTAGTAGCTCCCCCTGTATCACAAATGCCCCCACATTAGCATCCCAAAAATCCAAAATCTTGTTCAACAACAACTTTGTTGAACTAATTGAGGGCAACTTCGCGAACTTCAGCAAACCACACTGAGCCAAGGTGTCCCAAAAATCATCATCACGCAACCTCCAAAGCTCTCACTCTCGCCAGCTGACCGTGGACATCCTGTCAACCCAAAAAAAAAAACCCCATCAACAACATATAAATCCAATTTGGTCTCCTCCGGGCCTTCATACCCTGACAAAGGCAACAAACGCACTCCAAAGCGCATATTTTTTCCCCATAGGCGTGCCTTGGAGCGCGCCTGTGGGGCCAACAGTCCCGCTTGGAGCGCGCTTTTCCCAGGAAAATCCGCACTTCAAGAGTGCGGCTATGAGGCCCACATTTGTGCCCCGACCGCATGACTGTCCAGCCTAGAGCTGCGCCATGAATGCGCTATTTCTCTCGAAAAGCATGCTCCAGCGCCATGGTTCCTAGTTTTGCTTGGCACGACTCCCCTGTGGACCAAATCCAACTCACAATGCATAAAAAATGTCAAAAATCACTTAAATGCTTACCTGTAAGTCACAAAAATGGATTTCACCGGGAATATTGAAAGAAATATGAATTTCCTCTTCTGGGCCCTTCCACACTTCTCCCAATTTGCAAAGTGAAAATGACATGTGGTGGTGGGGTCATTTACTCTTTATAGACATTTTGCCCTAATTTTTTCTTTGACCATTTCGGGGTCATTTGACCACCGTTTGCACCGCTAGATTTATATTTTTTTGCTCATGATGATGCTTGAGATAATTTCTCGCTCTCACTCGAAAAATTTCTGGGCATTTTTTCCATGCCCCTTGCCGCCTCGATTTGTGTGCCACACAAGATGCAGTCATTTTTTCCCAAATTTGACCATTTTGTCTATTGCAGCCTATACATGAGGCCTTTGATCCCTCCACACTGTAGTTATTACATTATTTTTCCACCATACATCTACCCGCAAGGAGGTCCCATCAGTGTTCCCATCCCACACTCTCTTGGTTCCAATGGTTGTCCCTTGATTGAACACTTCCTCCTTGCTTGGCTCTTACATCTGTTCGGTATACTTTTATCCCTTTTTCGGGCTGAGCATCTCCTTTACGAAAAAAGACACTTAGGGAGTTTAAGTTAAGCTCTTTTCTAACTCCTTAAAGAATGAAAAGATCACCGAGCAATCTTGCTTCCTTTCATGATCGCCAAACGTATCTGAAAGGGCGTCTATCTGGTATAAGTTTAACCCTTTTCCAGACCTGGTAGACTAATTAAAAAAAGGAATACTCTAGTTACACTGGCTGGAAGAGTTCTCCATTGCATACTTTATGGTTTTTCAAGCCTTGGGGACTAACATATGAAAAATAACCCCTTTGGAGTCTTCTTATTGCTTTCGGACTCTCTAAAATTGAAAGTGACCACGAACATTCACAGTCCTGGGCTCGCATAAATCCACAAGACGATACCTTTCCACCATTTCAAAGTCTTCTTATCGCTTTCAAACTCCTTAAATTTGAAAGCACCCATGAGCATGCATTTTCCCGGGCTTGTACAAATCCATGACAGTACCAGTTTGATCACACTTATATCGCTTATTCGAGCTCCTTAAACCATGAAGAAGGCCTGAACGGTGCCTCTCGGTACCACAACAGATCACATCTTGTCCTACCATTACGGCAGCATCCCCAACATGGTCTCCTTTGTTCAGAGTATTCCACAATGTGTCACCCTTGGAGTCTCTTGATATCACTCATCAGTTCCCCCCTCGAGTCTCTCCCATTGCAGTCACAATCCTTGGTCCCTTAAGCTATGATCCCCTTTCCCGAGGTCAGTTTCATCTGCTGTCAGGTCAACCTCACCTTCAAACTCTGAACAAAGGAATTTTGAGTCCCATCATTCCTTGACCTCCGTACCCCCCCACAGTATGTCAACATCACATACAATACTATCACCTTTTAGTTGGACACCTCGCGCTCCTATCAAGGAAAAATCATTGCCTTGGTAGTTGCAGGTCTCCCTCTGTCGACGCTATCACATCTATTCCAAAGGATATACCCAGAGGTTCCTCTACCTTGGACTCATCTCCATCAATGGTGAGTTCCTACGGACCATCTGAGAGGAGTCCTTAGTGCCTCTTAGAATGGTTGTTTCTCACGTGCTCGATTTCATCTCCATCATCGCAAAGTTGAGATTCGTATAGGGTATTGGTCCCTTTAGTTATTGGTCAAAGACCCCGGATGTCTCCTGATTCTAGCAACTTTGTGAGTCTATTTGGAACTCCCAGTTGTATGTTCCCACGGATATTCGGGTTGCATTGGCAACAGTATTCAGAAGCCCTCCAACTATGTACTTCCTATAGTACCTAGTTCAGAGGCAGTCCAGTGTACCTTTGAGATTCCAACTCTCAGTTGTTGAGTCCATATAGTTGTTGGACACCTTTAATATCTAACAAAGCATCAGTTATTGTGGTACTGCATTCATGATGGATGCCAGTGTTTCCATGTATCATGTCTTCAGATCAGTCATGGTTGGACCATGAGTATGTCCCAGATTTATGTCCTCTCTAGACAATTATGATGTACACAACAATTTTCTATGTATTGTTCAGGTCCCCTTTTGGGCCTCATTATTATTTTTATATCTTGATACGAGCATGGGTATGCCCGCCTCGTCCATATATTTGAGATTATTCCTCATTCATTATTGAGGTCATATATTTTCAGTTTTAGCCTTTGCAGTTTGTATGGAGCACATGTTTCGGTCTCCAAACAGTTTCTACTCTTCTCCATTGCAATGCTCACACCCCCGGAAAAGTCAGACCTTATGATGTCTATCGGCCATACGATGAGCTCCTGCTCTCACACATCAAGGGGGAATTTGTTAAAACCCAAAAATTGTTCACTAGCTCATCTCCCTAGTCACATAACCCATTTGTCCACTTTTTCTACATTTTTGGCCTCCAAAAACCCAAAAATCCCTAAATTGGTAACTAAATGGGAAAAAAATCATTATTCCTCTAAAAAAAATAACTAAATTCCTTCAAAAAAGGTTAAAAACCCACAAAAGGGTAAAAAAATCCCCAAAAAGAAAAGAAAAAGGGGAAAAAGTCAAAATAAAATAAAAAAAAGAGGGAAAATATCAAATACTACTAGCCAATACTACCAGTTGCCCAAAACCATGGGCCAATACTCCACCACCCAAAATTGCTATAAAAAGGTGATGGAGGCTTCCCATTTCATCACTGATCACTCTTCATACCCTTATGTTGTAGAATTCCCTACAACACTCTAGCTTACCCATTAGGGATTTTGTGCCCATTTAGCTGGATATTGGCCATCCCATTGAGCATTTGGAGAAGCGCAAGGAACTCAAGAGACTCGACACACTACTCTCGTACTGCTGCAAGGGCCCCTATTACCTCATATTTGGAGGTAACCATTATTGTAAACCCCAGTTTGCAATATAATACAATATCTTTCATGGGTTCTAATCTATTAGTTCTGTTTTTACTATTGTAATTAGTTAGATTTACTTTCTGTTATCATTTTCACTCATACGTAGTAGTTTTCATTTCTGTAATTTTTCATTCATATTTTGAATCTGCTACTAAGGGTTTCCTAACCCTTAGTAGGTTCCCATTTGCACAGGCTGATGTGAAAACACTAGCTACAGAAAGCATGAAATTGTAGGGTACCTTCCATTAATCATCAACCAAGTATGCATATATCATTCCTCAGGTAAGCACACCCATGCTCAACAAATAAATACAAAGCACGATTTCCAAGAATGTACACTATGGATCCATGTAATACTATGCAAGATCATGGACACAAAAAAGTAAACAATGGATCATGTCATAAAAAGGATCATATCCACAAACAAATACAATGTGGATCTATGTCGTAATATACAATTAAGAGGACAAATAGCACCACTGACAGTGCTTAGATGGTCCTCATACATAGTCATAATTTGTGATATGAACTCCAACTCAGTGGGGAAACAAGGTTGAGTGATGCAACCCCTGAACCCAAGGTTTTCATCGCAAACCCCAATCATGTGATTTTATGAAAGGTGAATATATGTTTTGATGTCGAACATTCGAGGATATGTCTGATTACTGGTTAATGATGTTTACTGTTAATAGACGCGAGGGAATCCACCGACGATGATAATGGACCCCAAGACACCTAGTACATTCTAGTGAGTGTGAATAGATGAGTTGATGTCGAAAACTCGTAGAACCGCTTGATTAGGAGTCAATGATGTTTGCATCTTCTCAAATGCAAGGACCACCTACCAGTGATGACTACAAGATCCATAGTAATATGGTTTCTAGAATCACTTCCTAGATAGGGAGTTAGTGTCAATATGAAGGAATTCGTTGAAGGGGGGCCTTAATGTGTCCTCCATCAATCAACACGAAATAGACATCGAGATATGTGATAAATATATAGAATATTACCAACCAAGTATAATACACTGACACAGGGATGGACGACACAGAATGCCAATGGGACTGAAGAATAGAAGACTCGGGCTAACATTCCCTTGAACATATAGCAGGACAACTATGTGACTAGGCAACATGGACTCAGGAACACCTTATAGACCATAGTGCAACGATGTAAGAGGCATCGAAGTACCCTCCATAGTGATTGGAAGAGTAACCAATCGGAGAAGTACTGTGACTCATGAAAATGGTTAGCATATGAGACAAGCATATAACCCAACTGTAAGATAAAGATGCAAACATGTTCCATGTTTAGGGGTGATGTACTGGACTACTGCCACTTCTTGATAAAGACAATGTAACCCCCCCTTTTTTCTATTTTTAAGTACCTTCTTCATTTTTTAACGAGCTTGAAAAAGAGATAGAAGTATGCTTGATAAGATATTTTCCGTAAGAGTTTAATGAGCCTAGAAAAGTAAACTTGAATTCTTATTCATTTTTAACAAGCTTGAAGAAAGGATAGAAGAGTGCTCGGTATAGTGTCTTTCCCGTTAAATTTTAATGAGTCCAGGAGAGGAAAATTAAGTCCATATTCAATTTTTAGCGAGCTCGAAGAAGAGAGATAATATTGCTTGATATAGGTCCATTTCGTAGAAGTTCAACAGGCATGGAAAGCTAAACTCAATCCCTCCTTCTATTTTTAATGATCTTGAAGGAGAGAAGAAAGAATGCTCGTAAGGGTACCTTTTCCCTAAAATTTTAATGAGCCCGTAAAATTCAACTCGAGACCTCCTTCTGTTTTTAATGAGTTCGAAGGAGAGAGGAAAGAATGCCCGTAAATGTGCATTTTCTATGGAAGTTTAACGATCCTAGATAAGTCAACTCACTCCACCTTTATTTTTTAAGGAGCTTAAAGTAAAGAGAGAAAAATGATCCATAAGGTTCCTTTTTTGTTTAGTTTTAACGATCCCTAAAAAGGATAAAAGGATGCTCAACGATACAGAATGAGTGGTACTAGTAGGTGTCATACTTTTGACAGACCCTGCTACCCCCAAAACAAGAAATACCCAAAAAAATGTGATGCTGGAGTGTTCTCGCTCGAAATTTGAGTAAAAACACATGGAGATATGTTGAAAATACGAACAAAAAAACAAGTTTTTTTATGACAAATATCTCAAGTCAACCATTATGGTGACTCATTTTCTTGAAATTCTGTTGGTTCTTGAATTCTAACTTATCAAGAAATTATGGTTGGCTCATTTTCTTATAAAGCCCATTTTAGACCCCAAATTTCCTCTAATGAACTAATTGTTCATAGGAGATACCATATGATAAATTGTCATGAGATTGTAATGATGAAAATCCTTTATAATGGAAACATGGTTAAAGTTGCTTGACTAGTATATCTACGTGCCATAAAAATGAATGATCGATTGAGATCATGCATGATCATGTCAGCTAACCAAGATAGTACGAATTGTAAGAATGTGTGAGCAACTAACCAACAAAGATTAATGGAGATTTAAATAATATAACCTTTATGAACAAAACGATGAGAAGTTCACTATGAAAAGATAAGCTTGTGAATCACTTTTGGAATATTAATAAGTGGAAAATCCTTTTGGATACTTGGAATATAAGATCAAGGAGTTAATATATTCAGAACATAGTTCGAAAACAATATAGGGATGTAGATGTATCAATAAAGATCAAATTAATATTATACACCCCTAATCCTAACCATCACATCCAAACTTGAATTGAATGTCACCACTAGAAAATCATAACATTTCATGAATTTAAAAGCTACAAAAAATCCTTTTAATAAGTGGTTTTAGTCAAATGAATGATACAAATCATAAGTTAATTTCACAATATTTCTTGTGAAATTCCATATAATGTGTTCCAATCCACTTGAACCAAGACCTGAAGTGAAATTTTAGTAGCTGCAAAATCGAAATTAATTGATCAGTTAATCATCTTCACTTATGAATGGATCAATCATTAAGATAAATCACCAAGTAGGATGTAATCATTGAGTTCATCATACACCATTCTTCTTCTAATCAATTCATGATTAGAGTACCTTCAAAATCACATATTTTGAAGGCACTCTTAAAATCTAGCATAATGTATATCTTTCCATGTAAGAGCACAAAATGTGATCAAATGAAAAAAATGACAACCTTTTTAACATATAATATGTTCCAATATTAAATCAAAATCAATATGTGGGACCCTTGAGAACTAAAGGGGATTTTTTTGGCAGCAAACACCTTCCTAACTATCATATTACTAAATTTCTTAATACTACTTATACCTCTTCTTTATCTTTACATCCTATTACACTCCTCTTCTTCTAATTGTTTTTTCTTACTTGTTATTATTTTTCTTCTTCTTTCCTTTCTACTTTTATAGTTTTCTTATCTTTTTCTCTCCTTCCTCTACTCCTTATATGGACCACCTCTAATTCCACATCACATTTCATATCTCCCTTCTTTATTTCATTATCCTTATTTACACCTCATATTCTATCCTTACCTTTTCACTTCCTCTTTGTTGGAACATTCTATCCATCTAGACCTTGGTTATGCATGCATGAATGCATTCCATGCATTAGTCATGCATTTCACGCATTGATAATTGAGTCGCCTAGCACCTAGATTATGTTGTTGAACCCTTAGTGCTTAATTTTTTTCATCATTGGCCTCCTTATCCACTTAGATCACCTTATACCTATCATTTAGGATCTAATGCACCCTCATGCATGATTTTAGGATTTGATTGAGTCAGTTCCATTATTTAAGGTGCCGTGTCTCCTTGATCACCTAGTTAACTGACCCGTACACCTAGTTTCACTGAGTTTGAGTGCAGTAGTGCCCTTTTGACCACTACTAGTCACCTTATACTCCTCCTTTGGGTTATCCTTCCCTAATCTCTATCCCAGTGGCTCAATCATGCTCCAACCACCTTCAGTTAACTGGCCATTCATCATTAGTTGCCACTAGTGCTTGTTGGGAGATGAATCCAATGCTAACTAAGCCCGTCTCTTCAGTTGAATTTGAATGCCATCAGAGGCTCACGAATTCTCTTGCATGTAATATCATTTAATTTCCCACATCTTGTGGATGAATAACATGAATTTTTTTTACACTCAGAACTCTTGTTTCTCTATGATATTCTTCTCTATTTTTCTGTAGATCTATGTTAAACATTGTGAGGATTGTTTTACTACTGGATATCCACCCGTGTGAGAGAATTTCACATGGTATCAGAGCGGACCAAATATATAGTTGATATTATATACTTCCATTGAGACACCGGAAGGTGCAGATTTTCCACATAATTACTTGGGGAAATTACCTTGAAGCCATTGGAGCAATCCTTTGGAGTCTACCCAAGTGTGATGGACTCCCGAATATGCTCAGTGTTGAAGTAGATATTGAGTGAGCCGATATTAAAATTTCTTCCAGAGTGTTTTATTGTAGGTTACAAGTCCCAGGCTCATTAGGAGTACATCTGTTGAATATGGAGCAGTCCCAACATATTCTCCTTACTCCATACAATTACTTTGATTGGAAAGCAGAGATGATGATTCTTCTGAGAAGCAAAGGTATTTACAGAGTCACCATGGGCACTGAGAATGAGCCAAACTCAGAAGTTGAGAAGACCAAGTGGTAAAATAGAATGGATGAAGCGTATGGTTTGCTATGCCTCAGTACTTGCAGAGATATTATTTTTCACCTCGATGGTTTGACCACTCCAAACCAAGTTTGGAGCAAATTCGAAACTCTGTTTGGAAAGACAGATGAGATGAGAGGTCATCAACTGGAAAATGAATTGCTTCCTCTGATCCCTAACAATTTTGACTCCCTACAAGACTTCTTCACAAAATTGAAAGCCTTGGTACTTAAACTTAAGCAATGTGGAATTGAGAAGAAAGAGGAACACTTGGTTCTGTCCATACTTTCAAATTTGGGCTCAAACTACTCAGTCTTTGTGTCTACTTTTCATGCAAGCAAGTTGGCAGTGAAAAATTGGAAGATGATTTCCTTGGCAGATTTCATGGAGGCCCTCACCCAAGAGAAAGACAAATTGGTTCGAATGGGTACAATCAAGACATCAAAGGACCAAATGCTTGTTGCAGATGATTCCAAGAAAGCCAAAGGGAAGAATCATTTCAAAGATAAGAAGCTATCAGATGATGAGGGTTCCAATTCAACTGATGACGGTTCCAATTCCAAGAAGAAGAACAAGAAAGGGGGATCCAAGTTCTCTTATTGTAGCAAAGGTTTCCATTATGAGAAATATTGTATGAATAATAAATTGGACATCGTGAATCAATTGATCGAAAAACATAACATTGATTTTCCCGATCTCACAAGAAAGAAAGAACCAGAAAATCCTACTAATCACCCAGAACAGTGTCTCAGTGCTAGTCATGAAGGTAATAATTTTTATGCTTTGAGTGATTAAGTAAAACTAATTTATTATGCTTATGGTATTTATAATTTAGATGCACATTTTGATATATCAGAATCATAAATATCCATCCCTTCCTTGGAAGAATATCCAGTCAGTCCACCAGAACCACCTCTCAATCCTTGTGTTTTTTCACATGTTTCTTACCCGCCTTCCAGAAACTCCTTCCAATACCATTCGACTCATTCCTATCATATATCTGATTCTGATTCATAATTTTATAAGTAGGTTTTATGGCCCATACATTCATCCTTGCTGCCATTATATTCAAAAAATACTCCTCAACCCCCAAGTGCTCTAGTTGACAAACCCATCATTTTCGAAACTGTGTCACTTATTTCAGTTGCATTCCAGTATTTCATATATTTCATAAGTTGGGATGCCATCAAATTGGATCTATTTGGACTACTTTTCCACATATTTGGACCTTATATTACCCTTTTTGGTTCGAATTTCATGGTTACACAGTCTAAAGACCCCGCAGGTTCACTCAACAATCAGTATAATTCTGTTGCACCTAGTTTTCCTTTTGCGATCCTATTTGATCATGGAGACACTTCACCATTGTTGTTTTATACTCCATATGATTCTTATTTTGCTTCTACAAAGATGCATAAGCTCCATTGTTAAATTAAGAAGGTGATCAATAAGTTCGGAAAGGTATTGCATGGCTACATTGTCCATTCTCCAGTTGCACAAGTTCCCGATCCTGTTGAGTTCATTGATGGTTTTTGGTTAGGAGATGACAGCACATATCTTTTCCATATTTGATTATGTTTTCAGACCCGATTATGTATGTGTTCACATCAAGAAGAATTCATTTGATGCTCCTCCATTAGTAGAAGCCGAGTTCAAAGGGGTGTTGGAATATTCTCACCATCATTTTTGTATTTTGCATGCTTGCATGCATCCAGTCATCTGCATGCATCTACATGCAATTGCATGCATCCAGTCATCAGTATGACAATCTCCCAACACCTAGTCCTTATTTTGCAGCCCCCAAGAGCCTGTTTCTGCTAAGTTTTATCCCTCCTAGCCATTGATGTGCCCTTGTTTTCATCACTGGAGCACAAGTGCGCCTTATTCCACCTATTTAGGAGTTTTAGTTAGTTAGTTGGTTGATGGCTTAGTTCCTTGATTCAGGGGATGATTGATTAATTAACTAATTGAAGCACTTAGATATGCACCTACTGAGACTGGTTTGAGCTCTACTGACTACTGATAGCTCCTCATGCACCCACATTGGAGTCTCCTTCCCTACATCAGTTCCCATGCACTCAGTTAGACTCATTTGACTGACTATCTGACATTTATGACTACTGCCACTGGTTTGGATGATGTCTCCAAAGCTATCCAAGCCACACTTTGAGGAGAATTTGAATGACCTTAGAGTCATTTGAATCCATTTGATTGTATTTAGTTATTATTCATTTTACAGAGTGCCAGCTTACAACTAATGTATGATACAACAGCTTTTCTCCATTTTCTGTGTAATGAGTGATTATTGATTCAACATTTCTTCTTCTTCTTTCTGCACTTCATGAGTGAATTCTAGTGAGGTCTGCTACTATTGAGTGATCCTATTCCTAAAATATCACATGGTAGAGAGCTGACAGCAACTATTCAAATTGCAGCAGCAGCAGTTGCAGCAATTCCTTGAGCAGCTGTCTTTTATTGAGCACCAGAAGCCTCTGAGTTTCCACAACAAATCCTGGCGCTATTTCCCTGAATTCACTGGAGCAATCCAGTGAGGTCTAGCCAAGTGTGAAGGACTTAGTCACATGTGCTTAGTGTCCTAAGGCAGTGTTCAATTTGAATTGCAACATATCTTCTTTTCATAATTCTCATTTGTTTTGCAGGAATTTCCCTCTTTCAGCTTTGAATTCTTCAGTATCATGGATCTCAAGTTAAATTCATTCAACTACTTCGAAAGGAAGGCAAAAATGGACATCTTCTTGAAGTCGAAGAGTCTTTCTAGAGTAGTGAATGGATCCGCAGTTGAGCCCACTGGTGCAGTAGAGAAATCCAAGTACTTAGACAAGATTGATGAACCAATAGGACTAATTCTACTTAACATTTCTAAATATTCACTGTAATGACCCTTTTTCAAAATTTATTAAAATGCCCAATTTTCCACTTTTTTACCAATTTCGACCTTTGACTAGTTTTACTGTTTTGACCTCCAAATCAACCCAAACGCTCCCAAATATTCTGTATGAGTGTATGAATGATATTTAGACTTGAATATTAGGTTCAAGGATGTTTTATGGTCCCCCAAAGACTTCTGAAAACTTGATTTATATTCTGACCAATATATGCAATTTTGACTAGTAATTTGTGCATCAGATCCCCCCGGGCTAACATTGGAAAGGGCCTCCCAAATGCCTCTAAACTCCCTCAAATTTCTGAACAGAGGTTTGTAATGTGTTAAGTATGTTATTAAGGTCTCATATGCACCATTAATGGATTATTAAAACTATTCTTACCCTCTCCCATTCAACTGCAAAAATCCCCAATTTGACCCTTGGGGAAATGGCACTTTTTCACCTCCCAATACAACTAAACTGAGTAAAAATGCTTCAAATGCTCAAGTACAGTACATGAAACTTGTAGAATACATCCATGGCAGTATATTTATCACAAATATATCAGATAATCATCCATCCATTCTAAATAATCAACATTATAGTGTCATACATCAATACATTGGGGAAATGGACATTGTTTGCTCATTAATCAATATTTTTGCATACAACTAGTGGGTATTTCGACCTAAGAATTTCTGAATATTAATAATAGATAACATGAATCTATTACAATCAGAAATATATAATGAGAATCTCTCCCAAGAAGCACAAGAGCTCACCAAAAACACCCTCCCTCAAGGAGCATGAATATGCCTTCAAAACTGGAAATGGTGTAGAGAAAGTACTGCAGTAAACCAAACCATGAAACTTCCTGTAGCTGCTACCTGCAAATACAAACTCCATTAAATCACCATGAAAGACCTAATTTGCCTCTCCAAACACCAACTTGGATGGGAATCTTTCACCCTCGAAATTGGCTAAGGCAAGAAACTAGTCATCCACTAGCTCTCTCTTCACTAATGCAGTTTTTCTCAAATCATCAAAAGCCATTCTCATACTTCATTTCTACATTTTATAACCAACATTAGCCTTCTAAGGGTCGAAATCCTCTCAATAGATTCAATAGATTTCCATTTAGGAAATATTCCACATTTGCCACTTGTCTCCTAGTTCCAACCTTCCATCTTCTCCCAAATTCGATTTTGAGTCTCTTTGGCTTTTCCAACTCCCATGAGCGCCTTCCTTGAGCCTATTTTTGGGGCTGACATGTCATAGTGGTCAGATGTTAGAGGCCAGGTCTGCAATTTGTCATAGTTGTCATAGATGCTCCATCATTGGTGTCATAGGGGTTAGGGAATCTAGCCCAAGTGTCCACAAACTTCCAATTTGACTCCTTATCTTCCATGGAGGTTACCAATCCTTCCCAATTCGACCTAAGATGCTCAATGACATGTGTTATGACTTACCAACTCACCCAAGAGTTTTCACCTTCCCATTAATTCGAATTTGCAAGAGAGAGATACCATGTATTATGAAAAATCAAGCTAGTGTGGGTCCCACATCCTCCATATGTCTCCAAAACCATTTTCCACCTATGATTTCTCTTGAATTTTTTTATTCACTCTATTTATTAAATACTTTAACCCTTCTAATGTCTAAACATCATTTATTAGCTTCCTTATTACCATTCCACATGTGCCCATCCAACCTAGGAAACTAGTAAGATTGATGGGATTGTCTTACTAGGAAATTATTTGAATGGAGACATTACAGTCCTCCCCACCCAAGATTTCTTGCCCTCAAGCAATTTCAATTTGCCATGCTGCAAACTTGTCCCTCCTCTATCAGGTGGCCTTCCATGAGTAATGTCTCCCAAAATCTTTCTATTCCGGTGCTTCATGCTATGGGAAGAAACTACTTGATTCGGATAGGTGTGTTGCCCTCTCACAATCCTTAGTACTCCTTTTGAATCTTGGAATTTCATTTCAGGAATTTTATAATTTACTGTATTCTCTCCTATTGAATACAACCATTGCACTCCCAAAACAACATTAGTATCAGCAATATCCACCACATAAAAAATATCAACAAAAGTATAGTTACCTACAGTGACTTGCAGCTGTGGAATCCATGTTTTGCACTCCATTGTGTTGTGACTGGGAATGACAACTGTGAAGCCATCGAATGGTTCAATAGGTATCTTTATTTTCTCCACCATCTCTGCATCAATGAAGTTATGGGTGGATCCTCCGTCTACCAAAACTGAAGTTCTTTGTCCTTGTACCATACCCTTGCATTGGATAGTATGATAGCGAGGTACTGCTGAAAGTACTGCCATTGTTACTTTGGTGGGTGATGGATGCTTCACCTCTGGTTTCCTTTATTCTGCTGTAGTATATCCTTCTTCTTGGGCTGAATTATGTCCTTCTTCCTCCATGCCCCCTTCATATCCCTCATCACAAAATACTTCAATGAATTGGGCCTTTCCTTTAGCACATTTATGTCTAGGTACCCACGGTTGGAAGCATGAGTAACACAATTTCTTCCTTCTGAGCTCTTCCCTGCTTAGTTCCTCTTTCTTATCCTTTCCATATTCATCTTCTTTCCATGGATTCTTATCAGGTCCATCTATTTTCCAAGGTTTCTTTTCAATTTTGAGGTCAGGCTTGGGAGGAAATCTCGTTATAGGAAGCACATTTTGGAGATCCCTAGTCAAGTTCATTGCATCTTTTAATGTAGTTGGCTTGTGGGATTTGACCAAACCTTTTAAGGGTTCAACCAAACCTTCAGTGAACAGAAATACCAACCTTCCCATAGATACATCAGCCACCTTGATTGATAATTTTTGAAAGTCCAACATATATTCAATAGGGGTCCCAGTTTGCTTCAATTGAGCTAATTCCTTGAAAGACAATTCTGGATCTTTTTGTTCAAATCTCTCTAGTACCCCGTCAACAAATTCTCCATATGTTTTAACCTGATCATGACCCAAGGTTTTCAATCCATAGAACCACCATTCATTGGCATCCCCTTCCAAATGCAAAATGGCCATTTTTAATGCATCCTCTTTCAACATAGGATTCAGCTGAAAATACACATCCAATTTTTGCACCCAAGTGTTAGCAGAATTTTGAGAAGAACCATCAAAAGTAGGAAGTGACATTTTACCAATAGCAATATTTAATTCTTTGTTTTGGAACGGACTCCTATTGTATTCCCTCCTTTTCATTTTTTGTATAGCATCAATGTAGTCACTGAGTGGTACACCTCTTTTACACTCTTCATTCAAATCATTCCAATCATTGACTAGTTTCTTATAATCCACCTCAATATTGGGCTCTTCTTTGGGTGTGAGAAATTTAGGTGCAGTATGCCTTTGTGTGCTTTGGAATTCATCAGGTCTACTATGTGGTCCCGTGCTTGAAAAAATATGCTCACTCCCTTTTATCTTTTCCCCTGAATGTGAACCACTGTTATCTCCTATCATCCCTTTGCATGAAAGTTGGCTACCCAACAATTCAAAATTTTTCATCATTTGTTTATTTATCTCTAGCATAACCATGGTAATTCCATCAAAACATGGTTTTAAGGCTTCAATAAATTCCTCCTTATGTCTTAATTTTTCTGCCTCCTCTCTACCCATTGTTTTAGAAAAAAACTATTTTCTGCTACTATCTCTTCTTCAACCAAAACTTCCTCAACTACTGATTCAAAGGGTGGTGGTTTATTTGTTTGGATTCTTATTAATACCATCAGGTGCCAATACCATGCTCTGATACCACTTGTAATGACCCTTTTTCAAAATTGATTAAAATGCCCAATTTTCCACTTTTTTACCAATTTCGACCTTTGACTAGTTTTAGTGTTTTGACCTCCAAATCAACCCAAACGCTCCCAAATATTCTGTATCAGTGTATGAATGATATTTAGACTTGAATATTAGGTTCAGGGATGTTTTATTTTCCTCCAAATACTTCTGAAAACTTGATTTATATTCTGACCAATATATGCAATTTTCACTAGTAATTTGTGCATCAAATCCCCCCGGGCTAACACTGGAAAGGGCCTCCCAAATGCCTCTAAAATCCCTCAAATTTCTGAACAGAGGTTTGTAATGTGTTAAGTATGTTATTAAGGTCTCATATGCACCATTAATGGATTATTAAAATTGTTCTTACGTTCTCCCATTCAACTGCAAAAATCCCCAATTCGACCCTTGGGGAAATGGCACTATTTCACCTCCCAATACAACTAAACTGAGTAAAAATGATTCAAATGCTCAAGTACAGTACATGAAACTTGTATAAGACATCCATGGAAGTATATTTATCACAAATATATCAGAGAATCATCCATCCATTCGAAATAATCAACATTATAGTGTCATACATCAATGCATTGGGGAAATGGACATTGTTTGCTCATTAATCAATATTTTTGCATACAACTAGTGGGTATTTCGACTTGAGAATTTATGAATATTAATAATAGAGGATATGAAGCTATTAAAATCATAAATATATAATGAGAATCTGTCCCAAGAAGCACAAGAGCTCACCAAAAACGCCCTCCCTCAAGGAGCATGAATATGCCTTCAAAACTGGAAACAGTGGAGAGAAAGTACTGCAGTAAACCAAACCATGAAACTTCCTGTGGCTGATACCTGCAAATAAAAAATCCATTAAAGCACCATGAAAGACCTGAGTGGCCTTTCCAAACACCAACTTGGATGGGAATCTTTCACCCTCGAAATTGGCTAAGGCAAGAAACTAGTCATCCACTAGCTCTCTCTTCACTAATGCAGTTTTTCTCAAATCATCAAAAGCCATTCTCATACTTCATTTCTACCTTTTATAACCAACATTAGCCTTCTAAGGGTCGAAATCCTCTCAATATATTCAATAGATTTCCATTTAGGAAATATTCCACATTTGCCACTTGTCTCCTAGTTCCAACCTTCCATCTTCTCCCAAATTCGATTTTGAGTCTCTTTGGATTCTCCAACTCCCATGAGCGCCTTCCTTGAGCATATTTTTGGGGATGACATGTCATAGTGGTCAGATTTCATAGGTCAGGTTTGCAATTTGTCATAGTTGTCATAGATGCTCCATCATTGGTGTCATAGGGGCTAGGGAATCTAGCCCAAGTGTCCACAAACTTCCAATTTGACTCTTTATCTTCCATGGAGGTTACCAATCCTTCCCAATTTGACATAAGATGCTCAATGACATGTGTTATGACTTACCAACTCACCCAAGAGTTTTCACCTTCCCATTAATTCGAATTTGCAAGAGAGAGATACCATGTATTATGAAAAATCAAGCTAGTGTGGGTCCCACATCCTCCATATGTCTCCAAAACCATTTGCCACCTAGGATTTCTCTTGAATTTATTTATTCACTCTATTTATTAAATACTTGAACCATTCTAATGTCTAAACATCATTTATTAGCTTCCTTATTACCATTCCACATGTGCCCATCCAACCTAGGAAACTAGTAGGATTGATGGGATTGTCTTACTAGGAAATTATTTGAATGGGAACATTACATTCGCACTTTCATGTTATCGATTTGAAGACTCCAAAGGAGGTTTGGGACAAGCTCAAATCCCTCCTTGGCTAGAAATATGATTTGAAGGCCCATAAACCAGAAAATGAGCTCATCTCCTTGAGCCCAAGCAGTTTCGAAACTATCACTGAGTTTCTCAACAAATTCAAGAACTTGATTTCATAGTTGAAGAGGTGTGGGATTGAGAAGGAAGAAAAAAAACTCATCCTTTCCATCCTATCGAAGCTTGGCCCTGATTATTCATTGTTTGTTTCGACCTTCCAGTCAACAAAGTTTTCCATTCCAAAATGGAAATTCCCTTCGCTTGAAGACGTCATCCAATCTCTAACTCTTGAAGAGGAGAAGCTAGTGCAAATGGGAGTGATAAAAGCCAAGTTGGATTCAACTCTTGCAGCTACTAATTCAAGGAGAGCGAATGGCAAAGGAAAACAAAAAATTTCTCATCGAAAGTCGAATGATAAAAAGTAGAAGGAGGCTCCCATACAGTTAGATGGAGCCTCGAATCCTAAGAAGGACAAGAACACTCAGAAGGGAAAATCCAAGTGCACATACTGTAATCGAGTATATCAACCTAAAAGTTCATGCATGAAGAAGACCATAGATCTCATGGCTTCAATTCTTGAGAAGAATAATCTTCCAGTACCTACATGTGCTAGGAAGAAAGAGAGTGAACCATCTAGATCTGAGAACAAAGAGAGATTCCATGCCCTCATGGCAGGTGCATCAACTCAATCCTCCTTCATCATAGATTCTGGAGCATCAAGATACATGTCTTCCTCCAAGGATCTCTTCACTGGATTCGAAGCTACTATTGGACTATCCATCATGTTGGGGAATGATTATGAGGTCTCCTCTTAGGGGATTGGAAGAATCAAATTAGATCATGGATACTTCTCGAATGTACTCTATGTCCCCACTCTCACTGCTAATCTACTTTTGGTATATCAGATGACCATTACTAGAGATCCCAAGAGGGTGATCTTCTCTCCTAATGAGGTCGAAATTCAAGACATGGTATCAGGATCTACCATTGCAAAAGGAGTTGCAAATCATAAGTCGAAACTGTATGAGTTCTCACACTTCTTACCTCTCTCAAGGCAATCTTCTCTTCACACTCATGCCAATGAAGAGAGTAGTTTGTGGCATGAAATATTTGGGCATCTTAACTATCAATACTTGCAAGACATGCATACAAAGGAGATGGTTGATGGGCTTCCCAAGATCAAGTTTGCCAAGGGAAACTGTCATGGTTGTTTGATGGGCAAGCATCCTGAAAATAAATTTGAGAAGGGGAAGGCAAGGATAGCCTCTCATCCTCTAGATATCATCCATAGTGATGTTCTTGGGCCATTTCCAAATCTATCTCTAAACAAAGCAAGGAATATACTCACCTTTATTGATGATTATTCCATATTTACATGGGTATACTTTCTTAGATTGAAGTCATAAGTGATTCTTTAAATTTTTCAAGTCTTCTGCAGAGAAGTTTTCAGATAGAAGGATAAAATCCATTCGCATTGATAATGGAGGTGAGTACATCAAGGGTGATTTTCAAACCTTTTGTGCTGAAGAGGGCATTGAGATGCAACATACTGTTCCCTATACACCACAACAGAATGGTGTTGCTGAAAGGAAGAACATAACATTGAAAGAAATGGCCACCTGCATGCTAAAGTCAAAAGGGTTACACCTAGTATTTGGGCATAAGCCTCTAACTGTGCCTCCTATCTTCGGAACATAGTTCCTCACAAAGGACTCAAAGACATGACTCCTTTCGAAGCATGGATGGGATACAAACCTGATGTATCTCATCTTCGAGTGTCTGGATCCAGAGCATGGGCAAGGATTCCAACTGAGAAAAGGAGAGCCCTAGACCCACAAAGCAGAGAGTGCATTATGGTGGGTTATGCATTAGATGCAAATGCCTACAAGCTGCTTGATCCCTCTACTATGACTACATTTCTTGATAGGAGTGTACAATTTGAGGAATGGCCTCTTCATGATGCTCATCTTGTTGAGCAAGAGAGATTTCCTACCACACCTCCACTGCTTGATGAGATCCAAGAGAGCGAATCTTCATCACATGACAGTTCAGATTCGGAGTATGAGAGTGATGATGATGAAGAGCGAATGCTAGATACAGATCCACAAGAACTTGAAGATCTAACAACTTATTCAAAAGATGAGCGAATGGGAGATCCAGTTCCACAAGAACCTGATGATCTCTCACCTGATGATCCTACTCTTCCGAGATGGGAAGCCACTACTCTCAGATCTGCCGGAGATCTTGTTGGTGATCCAACTGATCAACGAAGAACCATATCAGATTATCAGAATGGAAGTTTTCATCCTTCTCACATTACTGATCCATTTCAGATCGATCGATCCTTCTTTGGAAAATAAGGACACTTGCCTCCTTTCGGGGTGAGTGATGACATGCTACATTAGCATTCTTCAGTCTATTTTGAGGGAGGGATTTCTTCCCATTGGGTTTTCCCTCTTTCCTCTTTTATTATTTATATTGTTGTACAGGGTGACTTTTGGTCTCAATCACAAGGGCCCTATTTTTTAGTTTTCAATTACTACCTCATAGTATAGCTTGTAGGGGGGTGTTGGAATATTCTCACCATCATTTTTGTATTTTTCATGCCTGCATGCATCCAGTCATTAGTATGGCAGTCTCCCAACACCTAGTCCTTATTTTGCAGCCCCCAGGAGCCTGTTTCTACTCAGTTTTAGCCTTCCTAGCCACTGATGCGCCCTTGTTTTCATCACTGGAGCGCAAGTGCACCTTATTCCACCTATTTAGGAGTTACTTCAGTTAGTTGGTTGGTTGATGACTCAGTTCCTTGATTCATGGGTTGATTGATCAGTTAACTGACTGAAGCACTTAGATAGGCACCTACTGAGACCAGTTTGACCTCTACTGACTATTGACAGCTCCTCATGCGCCCACATTGGAGTCTCCTTCCCTACACCAGTTCCCATGCCCTCAGTTAGACTCATTTGACTGACTATCTCACATTTATGACTACTGCCATTGGTTTGGATGATGTCTCCAATTCTATCCAAGCCACACATTGAGGAGAATTTGAATGACCTTAGAGGCATTCGAATCCATTTGATTGTATTCAGTTATTATTCATTTTACAGAGTGCCAGCTTATAGCTGATGTATGATACAACATTTTTTCTCCATTTTCTGTGTAATGAGTGATTATTGATTCAACATTTCTTCTTCTTCTTTATGCACTTCATGAGTGAATTCCAGTGAGGTCTTCTACTGTTGAGTGATCCTATTCCTAAAATATCACAAGGGGATCCTACACATGTTTTTCGTCTACACTGCATTGAAAAATTTATGCATGATCAAGGAATCTACAACATCTTCACCAAGTATCTCACCAATAAGAAGTATATTCAACTCATTCAAGTGAACAAGAAGATGTTTTGAAGACCTTTTTCTTTGTGTCATGTCCTTTTTTGAGGGAAGGTTGTGTTCCCATTGGGTTTTCCTTCTTTCCTCGGTTAATAAGGACAAATAAATTTTGTAAAGGGTGACCTTAGCCTTTGTTTCTAGGCCCTATTTTTCTTTATTTTTTATAATTTAGGATTAAGGGAGGGTGTTGGAACATTCTATCCATCTAGGCCTTGGTTATGCATGCATGCATGCATTTCATGCATTGATAATTGAGTCTCCTAGCACCTAGACTATGTTGTTGACCCCCTAGTGCTTAATTTTTGTCATCAATGGAATCCTTATCCACTCAAAGAACCTTATCTATATCCTTTAGGATCTATTCCTCCCTCATGCATGATTTTAGGATTTAATTCAGTCATTTCCATGATTTAACGCGCCTTGTCTCCTTGATCACCTAGTTAACTAATCCTTACACCTAGTTTCACTGAGTTTGAGTGTAGTAGCACCATTTTGACCACTAGCAGTCACCTCATGCGCCTACTTTGGGTTCTCCTTACCTAATTTATATCCTAGTGGCTCAATCATGCGCCAACCACCTTCAATTAATTGGCCATTCATTATTATTTGCCACTAGTGCTTGTCAGGAGATGGATCTAATGCTAAATAAGCCTGTCTCTTTAGTTGAGTTCGAATGCCATCAGAGGCTCATGAATTATCTTGTGTGTAATCTTATTTAATTTCCAAAATCTGATGGATGAATAGCATGAAAATGTTTTACACTCAGAACTCTATTTTCTCTATGATATTCTTCTCTATTTTTTTGTAGATATGTGTTAAACATTGTGAGGATTGTTTTACTGCTGGAGATTCACCTGTGTGAGAGAATTTCACATCGTATAGTGGAACGACTATCTAGTTTATCTTATATACTTTCATTTATGCACTAGAAATGACAGAGTTTTGTTACACCAAAATATCGTCAAATTGAGTTATGTATGCCCTGATCCCTAAAGTCCTTGAGCTAAAACATTAGAAGAGAAGTTTTTGTCATTCCCTTTAACCTTATGTGGTCACCCCGACGGGCCCTTCTCTCCAACAAGGTGCGTCAGGTTCAAGGTGACACGCTCTGCACCTTAGCAGAGTGCGTTGGTGATGCAATGTGTTCTTGTACAAGGTGCATTGATCTCTCTTTGGCGCATGTTTTCCTTGTGCAAGGTGCATCGTAGTTGGTTAAAATGGATAAAGAGAAGCTTTGAGTGACTTCTTGAATCTTGGATGGCGTGGAGACTTATCCCTACTTACCTGGAAATGTGACATTCGATCCCCTTATCTAGTGGGATTATCCCTTAAGCTTCTCTCCTAAATCCTCAACATCTCCTATCCCTTTAGCCCTATATATATGAACCCCCTCTCCATTGTTAAGGGAGGAAGTATAGAGTGTAGTGTCCCTTTTTAAGAATTTGCAAAAACTAGGAAAAATTGCAAATTTTGACCAATTCGACCCTTAGACTAATATTGACTCAACTGCTCCCAAATGGCTCCAAATGGTTCCGAATTGGGTTTGAATGAGTTTGGAAGGTATTCATACATGTAAATGAGGCTGATGGATGCTTGGAAACTCCTAAAACACATCTGCAACATTCATTTGTAATCAGGGAAAAATAGGGAACTTTACTAGTCAAATCGAGGTTTAAAATCCCCAAGGGTAGGGGACAAAGATGGATTCCCAAACACTGTAATACCTTCCCAAATTTCAGAACAAAGACATGGTACTGATAAAGGACTTCAATGGGCTTACCAATGCAGCATCAATTAGTTTCTATAGGCTTCAACTTCCTTAAATCAGATGTTTGTATACTAGCTTTAACATAGGGGGAAATGATAGTAAATCTTCACAAATGGTTATGAAACTTAAGAATATTGCTCCAAATGCTTCTATAATGAATATGAAACTTCCTAAGAATATTAATGGATCTCCATACAACAATAATATATCATATTTTTACTGAACGATTCGAATTTGATACCACTTCAAGTGCAAATAATAAGGTATTGGGGAAATGACACCATTTATTCATAGTTTAGCATTTTTACATAGTTCCACTTGGTATTTAGACTTGAAAGTATTATGAACAGTAAATACAGAGTATATATATTAGATTACAAATATATGGGGCCTCAAGAGCTGTCCCAAAGAGATCATCACATCACCAAGTGCGCCTCTCCTCAAGGAGCAAGAATATGACAAGAAATGGAAGAATGGTTGTAGAAGCAAGATGAAAGAGATGTGACCACGAGCTTCCCTGTAGCTTCAACATGTAATAAAGGAATCCATTGTATCTCCAAATGAAAGGTATGAATGGCCTCTCCAATTTCCATTTAGGATGGGAATCTTTCACCCTCGAAATTGGTGCTAAGGCAAGTAGAATAACACTCTACTAGCTCTCCTTTCCAAATGCAAAATGTAAAATGATCAAAAGCTGGTCTTCTTCTTTGTTCCCGACTTTTATAAACTTCTTAAGTCCTCCATGGGTCGAATTCCTTCCAAAAGACTCATTCCAACTCAAGTTGGGAAGAGATTCCAAAGTGTGCCACTTGTCCCTCTAATTCTGGCCTCCTCCTTCACTCAATTCGAATAAGTGTCTCTTTGGCTGCCCTAACTCCCTTGTGGTCTCTTTGGATGCCCTAACTCCCTTATGCGCCTTCTTGGAGGCTATTTTTAGTCCTGAAATGTCATGTATGTAATATGTCATCCATCGGGTATGATTTTTTGTCATAAGTGTCATAGGCATCTTCATCATTGGTGTCATAGAAGCTAGGGAATCTAGCCCAAGTGTCCCACTAGCTCCAAAATGCCTCTTCCTCTTCCATGTGAGTTACTCTTCCTCTACATTTCGACCTCATTGAGTCATGCCAAGTATTATTTCCTTCCAAATCCCCCAAGAATAGTGGACTCCACCTTGGATTGGAATGGGTGAGAGTGGAATGCCATGTGGCATGGGGAATCTAGCTTTGTGTGGGTCCCACACCACCAATGTGTATCCATGACCAAGTGCCATCTTATTTTATCATCTTAACTATTTATTTAGCCCCATTTAATATATTTATGTCAATATAAAGTCCATTTGGGGTTTATTAGTTCCCTTATTCCAAATCTAATGTTTCCACCCCAACCTAGGAAACTAGTAGATTGGTGGAATTTTCTCTTCTTGAGATTTATTTGAATGGGGAAATTACAGTCCTCCCCACCCAAGATTGCTTGCCCTCAAGAAATTCTAAATTAGGATGCTGCAAAATTTGTTCCTCCTCCCATGTGGCATCCTCACTCGGAAAATCTTTCCATTGTACCAAATACTCCCTTATGGTCCTACTCCTTAATTTTCTTTCTCTTGCCTTCAAATTTTTTTCTGGAATAAGTATGAGTTTTCCTTCATCATCTAATGGAGGGAGGGTTTTGAAATAGATATTTGCTGACCAATAGCCTTCTTAAGGCATGAAACATGAAATACATTGTGAATTTTTCTCCCTTCCGGAAGCTCCAATTCATAAGCCACCTCCCCAACTTTTCGAGCTATCATGTAGGGACCATAGTATCTTGGTTTGAGATTTTATGACCCTTTCACCTTCAAGGATGTTTTTTTATATGGTTGTAGCCTCAAATAGACCAAATAATTTACTTGAAAATTTCTTTCCACTCTATGTTGATCCACATATTGTTTCTGTTGATTTTGGGCAACCTGCAAATTGTCTTTTAGGAGTTTCAAAATATCTTGACTTTCCTCCACCCAATATTTAGCTTTTGGGGCTCTACTATCACCAAATATGTGCTCAACAAATGTAAGTGATTCATAACCATATAGTGCTTTGAAAGGAGACATGCCAATGGACATATGGAAAGTAGTGTTGTAGCAAAACTCACCCAAATGTAGCCATTTCACCCATGTTTTCTGTTGCTCACCAACATAGCTCCGCAGGTACCCTTCCAACCATTTATTAACTCTTTCTATTTGGCCATCAGTTTGAGGATGATAGCTTGTGCTTGGAGTCAATTGAGTTCCAACCAACTTGAAAATTTCTTGGCAAAAGGCACTCATAAATCTGAAAATTTCTCTATAGAATAGATCAACCACTTTTGCAGCAGTAAAATATGATGTAAAAAGAAATAAATGATCAAATTTAGTGAGTCTATCCACCACAACATAAATGCAATCCTTACCTAAATCCTTGGGCAAACCTGTGATGAAATCCATGGAGACACTTTCCCATTTTTGATGTGGAATGGGCAATGGTTGCAATAGACCAGCAGGATGTGTATGTTCAAATTTGTTTTGCTGACATGACTTGCATTCATGTACATATTTTATAACATCCTCTTTCATCCCTTTCCAAAAGAACCTTTCCCTTAGTTTCCTATATGTTTTGAAAAAACCAGGATGGCTTGCTAAAGGAGAGTCATGAGATTCCTTCAAAATATTGTACTTGAGATTTGAACCATGAACCAAGTATATTCTATCCTTGAAGTAGATGATACCATCCAAAACTTGTACCTATCATCACCTTTGACCCCATCTAACACACCACAAGCAAAACTATCTTTGGCATATTCAACTATTATCATATTTTTCCAATCTTTTGAAATGTCCATAAGAGAAAATGATGGTCTTCTAGATAATGCATATGCTACAATATTATTCTTTCCCTTAACATATCCAATGTCAAAATCAAAAGCTTGGACTTTTCTTACCCACTTTTGTTGCCTTTCATTGAGGTCCTTTTGTGTGAGAAATGCTTCATACTGCTATGGTCAGTTTTGACCACAAACTTGTTTCTCACGAAGTATTGTCTAAACTTGGATAAGGCATGCATGATGGCTAACATTTATTTGTCATAAATAGAATAGAGCTTCTCATGTGGCTGCAAATTTCTTCTCTCAAAAGCTATGGGGTGTTTATTTTGTTTTAGGACAACCCCTATCCCTTCTCCTGATGCATCACATTTCAAGACAATTGGTTTAGTAAAATCAGGCAATGCAAGTACTGGACAACTACTCATTACCTCTTTCATTTTTTGGAAAGCCTTTTCAGCCTCTTCATCCCACTTGAAAGCATCCTTCTTGGTCAAATCAATAAGTGGAGCAGTCAATTTAGAGAACCCTTTCACAAATTTTCTATAGTAAGTGCATATTCCAATGAAGCCTCTTAATGTTGTGATGTTTTTGGGTGATGGCCATTCAAGGATAGCTCTTATTTTTTCTAAGTGCACCTTCACTCCATCTTTCCCAATGATGTGCCCAAGATATAAAACTTCTTTCATCCCAAATTCACACTTAGACAACTTAGCAAACAAAGACTGTTCATGCAAAATTTTCAAGACAACTTCTAGATGGAGCAAGTGTTCTGTTGGTGTTTATTATGTGTTAAATAATTCCAATATTTAATTGTCAACCCGAGGAGGGAGCTTGTGATATGCAATCACTATATGTGCAGGATTGAAGGCTTGAACTAACCTAAGCCGACTAAAGATGCAAATGTGCTAACATGCAACTATATGATTTTAAACTACTTGCATGACTTTCATAATTCAAATGCAAGAATTTATTCTATCTATGAAAACATGAAACTGATTAATAAATGAAACAAGTAGAAAACTTAATAAAGATGTTTAACTGAATTGTATTTGATTTGGAAAGTAGAAAACTTGATAAAGATATTTATTATAGATGCAAGTAGAAAATTTGATAAAGATATTAATTTCTGATCCAAATCTTATATCATGAGCATCTTCATTATTTGTATTAATGGAAACTAGTCTTGTAATTAACAAGTTAAAACAACTCGGAAAAATAGAATTATTAACTATGATTTGAAAACAAATTACTTAGATAACAAGACTGATCAATTCTAAAACAGTAACTAATTAGAAAATTGGATATGAAGAATTTAACTATGGAAGAAGGTTGAAAGAGGGTTAAGGAAGAAGTAAGAGAAAGGAGGAAATAATTACAAGACTTAATTAAGAACTTTAAGTAACATGAAATAAGCTTTAAATTACATCTAAAACTGTTGATTAGAAGCAGGAATAATTCTGGTTGAAAGGCAGAAGAAATCAGATTCTGAAAAATGCCTAAAATAGTGCAGAAAGTGTAAAGATCAGAATGACGATCCGAATGCCTGTCTGAATGGCGGTCCGAATGACAGTTTGAATGGAAGAAAACGAGTTAAACTAAGGAAAAGAAGAATTTAGATGATTTAATGACCAACTGGCTTATGCATATGATCCTACTGTGCAAAGGGAGCAGTGGAGAGATTATTTAGAAGCTAAGTTAACAAGAAGCTATCTATTCTAGTCATTATCTAAGTAGAGGAATGATTCCTATGAGATATAGGAAGAAGGTTAAGATGGAAGAAGAGAGAGTTAACCTACAACAAAATAGAAGAAAAACTAATAGAGGAGAAGAGAAAGAAGCGAATACTAACTATGGAGGAATTTGGAAGCAATATCTAACTAAAATGATGAAAGAAGAATTGGAAACAAACTGGAAATTATTAAACTATTGGTCGACCATTCCTAGTTCATAAGAAGGGAGATTATATTAACAACAAAATATTAATTACAGAGGAATGAAGAAGATGACATATACAGGAAAACAAAATTGATTACACACACAGGAAAATAAACTAGCTATTTGCAAGAAAAGAAATGCAGAAAAAGATAAATAAAACCTCCGCTTGATGAAGGGCCCTTCCCTGCAATCAGAGGGGAAACTAAATCATTGTGCTACTACCAACAGAACATCAACGTACTGCTACTTCCATTAACTTGATAAATTTACAAAATAATTCTGTCTATGCTATCTGCTCCTTCAAACTCTTAACAATTGCGAACTAGCTAAACCCGACTCTAGACTCTCTCGTCTCAGTCACAGAGACGGATATTTATACAATTTCAAGGGTGAGAGGGTCAACAAAGTTGACCTCTCTAATAATAGAATCGTTTTTATGACTGTAACTGCTGGTTAAATGATGCATAACAGTGCAGGGAATGTCGACCCATCTTCTTGGCGTCAATCCTACCCAACACGAACAACTGAGCATTTGTTTCCTCAAAATGTGGGTAGAAGCACATGCTGGAGCATCGATGTGGGCATAGGAGTTACGTTGGAAATCTGAGCGTGAACAGGATGGACTCCTTCCAGAACAATGGCGTGAGCAGTCAAGAACAGGCATGCTTGATTCTCAACTGAATGCACAAACAAATCGGGGCTTGGCGTGTTGATGAAGACGTGGGATGTTTAGTGAGTACAGGAGTGGATATTCTAGATCCATGGCTCATTAACCATGCCCATTGCGTGGAAAACAGAACCCACGTGCCCCTTTTTGCATTTAACGGTCTGAGGTAAGCCAACCGTGGATTTCGCGGGTTGAACGGGAGGTTGAACGACGAGCTGATTACATTTGAACTTATCAACGTAAGCATGCGCTTTGAATGAAGGGTCATTTGAAAAATGCAGCCTGCAAATTAAAACATAAACGTCAATTATGCCCAGAAAATGTCACTTTAGCATAAACAAATCATGATATAGCAAGATGTAAACAAGATTTATGTGATAAATAAATATATGCGTACCTGGACTGTTTGACGGTCTGAATGGTAAAGAAAATAACTTAATATAGCAAAAGATTATAGAAACAATGCCATTCAGAGTAGATTTGTTGATAAAAAATAGTGACAAAAATGGACGTCAACATGTTCCTCCCATGTTTTGCTGTAAATTAGAATGTCATCAAAGAAAACCAAAAAAAACTTACGGAGTTGTTTGCAAAATATCTGATTCATGCATGATTGAAATGTGGCTGGAGCATTGGTCAACCCAAAAGGCATCACAAGAAACTCAAAATGGCCATAGTGACACCTGAAAGCTGTTTTATGCACATCCTCCTCCTTCATTCGAATTTGATGGTAACCAGATCTAAGATCAAATTTTGAGAAGAATTTTGCTCCATGTAGCTCATCCATGAGCTCATCTATTATTGGGATGGGATATCTATTTTTTATTGTCTTTTTGTTGAGGGCTCTAAAATCAATGCACATTCTCAAGGTCCCATCCTTCTTCTTCACCAAAACCACTGAAGAAGCATAGGGACTAGAGCTTGGTCTAATGAGTCCCAACTCCAAGAGTTCTTGAATAGCCTTTTCAATCTCCTCTCTGAACTTTTTGGGATGTCTATATGGTGGGATTTGTATAGGTGAAGTGCCCACTTCCAAAACAATGTTGTGCTCAACTCCTCTATCAGGTGGCCTTCTAGAAGGGAGGTCTCCAAAAACCTTTTCATATTTGTGTAGTAGCTGCCTTATCTCCTTTGGATGTTTTGAAATATTTATTTTTGGTTTGGGTGAAGTGATGCAACATTCAACTGCCCATTCAATATCTTCATGCCTCAATATAGACCTCATACTGTGGGAAGTCATTACTTGATTCGGATAGGTGTGTTGCCCTCTCACAACCCTTTGTTTTCCTTCCGAATCTTTGAATCTCATTTTAGGAATTTGATAGTTCATTGTATGCTCCCCTATAGAGTACATCCATTGCACTCCCAAGATCACATTAGTATCAGCAACATCAACCACATAAAAGCTATAAAAAAAGTGTAATTACCTATGGTGATTTCTAGCTTTGGAATCCATGTTTTGCACTCCATAGTGTTGTGACCTGGAATGATGACTGTGAAGCCATCGAATGGTTCAGTAGGTAGCTTCCTCCTCTCCACCATTTCTGCATCAATGAAGTTATGTGTGGCTCCTCCATCTACCAATACTGAGACCCTTTGTCCTTGTAACACTCCCTTGCATCGAATAGTGTGAAAACGAGGCACTGCTGAAAGTACTGCCATCCTTCCTTTGTCAGGTGAAGGATGATTTTCTTCTTGTTTTCCTTCTTCTGAGTATCATATCCCTCTTCTTGGTCTGAAATATATCCTTCTTCCTCCATACCCCCATCATACTCATAATTATCAGAAAATACTTCAATGTATTGTGCTTTCCCGTTAGCACATTTATGCCCTGGTACCCATGGTTGGAAGCATGTGTAAAACAATTTCTTTCTTCCGAGTTCTTCCCTGTTTAGTCCATTTTTCTTATCCTTTCCAAATGCATCTCTTTTCTATGGCTTCTTTTCAAATCTGAACTTGGAAGGGAAGTTAGGCTTGGGAGGAAACCTTGTCCTAGGTAGCACATTTTGTAGATCTCTTGTCAAGTTCATGGCATCCTTCAATGAATTTGGTTTGTGGGCCTTAACTAAACCTTTTAAGGGTTCAACCAAACCTTCACTAAAGAGAAATACTAATCTTACCATAGATATATCAGCCATCTTAACTGATAGTCTTTGGAATTCCAACATATACTTAGCATGGGTTCCAACTTGCTTCAATTGGGCTAGTTCTTTGAAAGGCAATTCTGGGTCTTTTTGCTCAAATATTTATAATACCCTGTCAACAAATTCTCCATATGTTGTAACCTGTCTATGTCCCAAATTTTTCAGACCATGGAACCACCAATCATTGGCTTCTCTTTCGAGATGCAAAATACCCATTTTTAAAGCATCCTCTTCCACCATTGGATTCAGCTGAAAATACACATCTAGTTTTTGTACCCAAGTATTTGCAGAACTTTGAGATGAGCCATCAAAAGTGGGAAGGGAAATTTTTCTAATGGCATAATTCAATTCTTTATTCTGAAACGAAGTCCTATTACCTTCCCTCATTTTGAGTTTGTTTGAGACAGTAAAGTATTGGTCAAATGGTAGAGTCCTTCTACAATCTTCACTCAAATTTTCCCATTCTTTTACAACTTCCTACATATAAAATGGGGTGTTAGGTTCTTCTTTGGCCTCAATAAATTTAGGTGTAGTCCTTTTCTTAGGTCTATTATGAGGTCCTTTTCTTGAGAACATACTTTCACCCATTGCCTTCTTTTCTCCAAAAGGAGAACTGTTGTTCCCTCCTATTGCTCCTTTGCTTCCAAGTTGACTAGCCAGCAATTCAAACCCTTTCATGATCTGTTTTGTCATGTAATCAAAGAATGGTTTCATGAATTTACTAAATTCCTCCTTCTGCTTTGAGGTTCCTTTCTCATCCTTAGCCATAGTTTCAACAAAATACTCTTCTTCTCCTACTTCTTCCTCTTCAACAAAAACACTTTTAGTTTCAGGTTGTGCGAGTGGGGGCTGATTTATTTGGCTTCTTTTCCTCATAAATGATAATCCAAAATAGGTGCAAGGATCATTCTCTGATACCACTTGTAGTGTCCCTTTTTAAGAATTTGCAAAAACTAGGAAAAATTGCAAATTTTGACCAATTCGACCCTTAGACTAGTATTGACTCAACTGCTCCCATATGGCTCCAAATGGTTCCTAATTGGGTCTGAATGAGTTTGGAAGGTATTAATACATGTAAATGAGGCTTATGGATGCTTGGAAACTTCTAAAACACTTGTTCAACATTCATTTGTAATAAGGGAAAAATAGGGAACTTTACTAGTCAAATCGAGGTTCAAAACCCCCAAGGGTAGGGGACAAATATGGCTTCCCAAACACTGTAATACCTTCCCAAATTACAGAACAGAGACATGGTACTAATAAAGGAATTCAATGGGATTCCCAATGCATCATCAATTAGTTTCTATAGGCTTCTGCAACGTCCATAAATCAGATGTTTGTATACTAACTTTAACATAGGGTGAAATGATAGTAAATCTTCACAAATGGTTATGAAACTTAAGAATGTTGCTCCAAATGATTATATAATGAATATGAAACTTCCTCATCATATTAATGGCTCTCCATACAACAATAATATATCATATTTTGACTGAACCATTCGAATTTGATACCACTTCAAGTGCAAATAATAAGGTATTGGGGAAATGACACCATTTATTCATAGTTTAGCATTTTTACATAGTTCCACTTGGTATTTCGACCTGAAAGTATTATGAGAAGTAAATAAATAGTATATATATCATATTACAAATATATGGGGCCTCAATAGCTATCGCAAAGAGATCATCACCTCATCAAGTGCGCCTCTCCTCAAGGAGCAAGAATATGACAAGAAATGGAAGATTGGTTGTAGAAGAAAGATGAAAGAGATGTGACCACGAGCTTCCCTGTAGCTTCAAACTATAACAAAGGATTCCATTGTAGCTCCAAATGAAAGGTATGAATGGCCTCTCCAATTTCAAATTAGGATGGGAGTCTTTCACCCTCGAAATTGGCGCTAAGGAAACTAGAATAAAACTCTACTAGCTCTCCTCTCCAAATGCAAAATGTAAAATGATCAAAAGTTGGTATTATTATTTGCTTCTGAATTTTATAAATGTATCAATTCCTCCATGGGTCGAATTCCTTCCAACATACTCATTCCAACTCAAGTTGGGAAGAGATTCCAAAGTGTGCCACTTGTCCCTCCAATTCTAGCCTCCTCCTTCACTCAATTCGAATAAGTTTCTCTTTGGATGCCCTAATATTGGCGGCCAAATCTACCCTATAGCAAGGAAACTAATGCTATCAATTTGGTTGGGGTGACAGGTAAGTGTATTGATGTTATTACAGAGAAATTTACAAAAAGAAATAAGTTGTGAATCTCGGGAACACACCTTTCAATCGAAGTTTGATCCTAGCCTTGACTTGATCTTGTGCTTAACTTCCAAATCCACTTCCTTTCCAGTAAACCTGCAATAAAAATACCTTTCTCAAAACATTTTGGGCAATATATAAAGTTTGAAAGAAACAAAAACAATGTTTAACATTCAAAATTGACCAAAATAAATCCACATTAAGATGCCATTTCATAACACATTTTAATTGGAACAAGAAAGACACTTCAACCTTTATTTGTCAAAAGTAGAATGATGTACAAGTATACCTGATCATGAAACAGGCTCCTGCAACTAGATTATGGGCTCTGGCTATTCTCTGGCTTGGATATCTTCAGCATCAACTCCTCCAATGCAAGCTTCTTCAAAGTTTTTCCATTAATCAATCTCACTATCTCCAACTTCTAACCCTTCTCCTTTAATCTTCTTTGTATTTATAGGATTAAAGAAGTAGTTCAGGTCGATGTATAGTTATGGAGGAAGTTGGGGGAGTTAGGAAAATACCAGCAACTAATCCTCCTCGAGAAATTACTTTATTTTTTTAATCATCTTTTAAGATGTGCGCGACTCTTGTTTAGTGGAGTAGCGTATAGGGCGCTACTTTAATGCTTATCAACTAGTGCTCATTCGATTTTAAATGGTGAGCGCTACTATGCTGAGAAGGAGTAGCGTATACTTGGATATGGGCGCTACTATTATACACTGGAGTAGCGTATGGGCGCTAGTCTCTTTGAGTAGCGTAGCGCTCATATCTCAAAATGATATTTTTTGGGGTTTTTCCAGTAATGTCAGGAAATGGAGTGAGTTCAAAGTATCATCTAAGGTCAACATGCTCCTCCATCCAAATTGTCCTTTTGTGTGATCAATGGTTCAAGGTGATCACGGACGGAGAGGTGCAAGTTTAACCTATAACAGATGCCCCCTAATGTGTGAGGTCAGAGGGAAACGATGGCCGAAATACATTATAATCCAAAGCCAGAGGAGGAGTACAGAACCGCAGAAAACAAGTCACAAGAAACCTACAACAAAGATCAAGGTCAGGGAGCAATTACATTGTTGACATCATATAGATGTGCAGTGTGATACAACATGATCTCCGATACATAACAAGGAGATGTATATAAAGCATGGCCACTTGAAATACAAGCGTGGATCCATATCAAACTAAGAGATCATAGCCATAACGACAAATTGGATCTATGTCTCATGGAGAGCTGAATATCTGTGAGGCTCAGTCTTGCGCAACTTGGGTGAACAACAAAATGAGGTAATGTCATCCAAAATCCCAAGGTCTTCATCCAAAAAAAACTCTAGGTACAAACCCTAACCATGTGAATAGATGAGCTAATAGTCGAACATGGGGGGTATTGTTTGATTACCGGTCATTGATGTATACCGTTAACAAACGCGAGGACTTCCACCGATAATGATGATGGGGTCCAGGTACCAAGTACGATTCGCCAAATGTGAATAGATGGACTTGGAGTCGAACACTTGGGAATCCTGTCGAAGAAGAGACATTGGTGTATTCTCATCATTCAACAACGAGGAAAATTGCCACTGGTGACTGCAATCTCCAAGGTACTAACCGAAACTCTAAACTTCAATCCCAGAATAATGAGTTGATGTCGATGGGAAGAAGTCCGTTGGAAGGGAGGCTTTAAAGCATCCTCCATCATCCAACTCGAGGAACACTCAATTGGTAAGAGCTGGTATGGAATAATATGTAACAAGACTGACACTAGGAAGGCCGACACATGAGGTCAAGGTAAACTGCAGAATGGCCGACACAGGGTATATCCTTGAACATTGAGCACGACACAAAGTGACTCAGGCAGTTTCTGACATAATGGGGTAAATAAGTCTGAAATGTAAGAGACATTACCAGACCCTCCATATGGTTGGAAGAATAACCAACCGGGGGAATAAATAACTCGAAGGAAAGGTTCACCCTGAGGCCAAAAACTAAACCCAACCGACAAGATAGACTCAAGTAGGTGCTGTGTTCAAGGATAGAACTTGACTGAACTGCCTCTGACAATGAAGATATGATATGTCTTTCCCGTTCCTTATTCTTTTTAGATAAAAGAATACCCTTCTTGTTGTTTTAACGAGCCCAAGAAAGAATGAAAACTCAATAGATACAACCATGTAAGTAATTTAACGAGCCCATGGGAGGAAGACTCAGGACCTTCTTCTTTGTTTATAGAGTTTGAAGAAGAGATAGAAGATTACTCTATATTTACTGATCTCTGGATTTTAATATCGAGCCGAGATCTGTTCTTGCTCGCCGGTGTTTTCAATTTTAAGGAGTCTGAAAAACTTAAACAATAACTCCATATATCTGCTCGTGGATTTTAGTATCGAGCCCAAGCAGATTAATGCTCGCCAGTGTTTTCTTGTTTATAGAGTCTGAAAAACTTAAACAATCCTCATTTCACCTATCCGTGGATTTTATATCGAGCCCGGATTGGTCTGTGCTCGGCGGTGTTTTCTTGTTTATAGAGTTGAAAAACTTAAACAGTCCTCTACATACCCTCTCGTGGATTTCACATCGAGCCTGAGTAGGTGAATGCTCGCTTGGTATTTTCATGTTTAGAGAGTTTGAAAACCCTAAAGAGAGACTCCAAAAGGTCCTTTTTCGTATAGTTAGTCTCCTCCCCCAAAAAAGTATAAAACAATGAAAGGAGAACTCTTCTAGCGCATACAGGAGTATACCTAGAGTATACCTTTTCCGTAGTTAATCCACCTAGGCCCGGAAAAGGGGTAATTCTATACCTGAGTGGATAAGCCTTCGATTACTTTAACAAGCTCGAAGAGGACAAGCTTGCTCGGCAATCTTGTTTAGGTTTAGATAGTCCAAACAAGAGCTTAAAATGACTTAAAGGTCAGCTTCTAGGATCATATCTTCATATTCTGCCAAAACTAGGTCTTCAACAAAAGATTAGTTGATGCGACAAAAATCTCGAATGATATATGAATTTGAAATATTTAACTAGTTGACAAGGTCTATCATCAAGAATTTTTGAACTTAGGAGACAAATCCGACAAAAATTAAATGAGAATTGAGCTTGGATTAGTATTATACCGTATTGTGTGTTTCAATTAATTAATTAGGGATTTTTGAAAAATTTTGAAACTATAGAAAATTAACAATTATGGGTAAAAATGAAAATCCAATTTATATATAATTTCATTGTTTAGAAATCAATTTTCAATTTTGTTTTGTAGGGCAAGGATTGGGGCAACCTTTGCAAATTTCAAATCTCCATTGCGATCGAACCGAGCATCCAACCATCAAACTTCCTCCACCAAGTAAGTTGAAATCTCCCTGACTTGCATTTTCATGGTTTATTTTTAAATTTTTGAGCAAAAATAGCTTGCAACGCAATGCTCATAAGTGTTTATGCGCAGGCGCTACTGTGTAAACAAAGCAGTAGCGTATAAACTCGATGGGCGCTACTGTGTTCAAGCAGAGTAGCGCCTACACACTACTGTGTAGTATACACAGTAGCGTACACTTTGGCAAACCTACCTACAAGCGCCGAGACTCAAAAAAATTTTGGTTTTTTGTGCAGGATGGTCCTTCAATGGAGGGAGAGGGAGCATGAGGACATGGATAGGTTGGCCATGCAAGATCCGGCCACCCTCCACGCTCTCTGAAGATGCGGTTTGTTGAAGTTTTATAGAACCGTAAACATGAAGGCTTTAAACAAACTGTTTTGAAGACTGATTCAGTATTGGGATGTGGATACCAATACTTTTGTCATCCGTGGGAAAACATTGGAGCTTACTGTTGATGACATATACTTTATTACTGGTCTCTCAAGGAGAGGAGATGTAATCAATCTGAAAGGGTCTTCTCGAACAGGTGTAAGATCAGTGCAAGAGTATGTAAATACATATTGTGTTGCCGGTGTTGAGAAATCAGGGAGCCAAGTCCTAATTACAACCATTGAAGGCCTCTCATTGAAAGTGATTGTGAGCATGATCAACCGAGTGGCGGGTAGTGCATCACAACACTTAGCTTCCAGGCATTCTATGTATGTTGGTGTACAATGCTTACACGGTCATGTCTATGATTGGTGTACTAGTTTACTGGCCAACATGAAGTCTCAATTGACAGGTTGCAAATCCGGCACAATGAATAATTTTGGGTACGGTAGCATTTTGTGTACTTTCTTCTTTGAGAGGATGCCTGCTATCAGTTTGGGGATGCCTCTACCTCAGGTTAACCCCCATGAGCCCAGGCTAGGCCGTTGGGGTGACATTTTCCTCCACCAGGGTGGTGGGGAAAGTCACTATTGTTATCATACTGATGATTTCTGGGGGTGGTGGGAGAGGCAAGTGCCCGCTTTCGAGCAGTTTCCATATGCTGGATTGGATTTCCGTCATGATCCAGAGCTGGTGCTTCCTCCAGGTGGAGCCTGGGGAGATATTGGTATGTTTAAATTTTGAGTATTATTTGATTTTTTCAAACTTTTTCAAATATTTAATTTTTATGAATGAATTCTGAAGTTCTAATCAAGTGTCATATGCAGATGTTGGGCATGTTCGTCCTGAGGGACATCCTACCATCTATGTGAGGCCAGCTGATGTTACTGCAGCAGATGCTATGTTGGGAACCCTGGAGAGAAAGATAGGTCGGTTGACTCACGAGGTTCCTGCGTGCCGTATGGATCAGATACCTGTTGATATGCAGGAAGATGTTGTTGGGGTGCCCCCAGCATGGCTTAGAGTGCTGCGGAAGATAGCTAGGCTTGTTATTTGCTATCGCAATGCTGTGGATGATGAGGAGGTCCCTCCTTCTCCATAGGAGAGGGATACATTCTATGTATATATTTTTGAGGCTACTATGCCCAGTTTTGTACTTGTATGACTTGACTTGATAGACCTGTGACTCAAAACTCATATTTTTTGATACAGTATCGATTATATACAGTATCGGTTATTTACATGTGTGTGTGTTTAAGTTTTATGTGTGTAATGTTGTTTATGAAGGTGTATGATGCAAATGCCAGTCTAACACATAGTTTGCTAATGAATCAGTTAATGTGTTTAAACTTCTTGGAATGTGTTCATATCTGATAGAATGAAATTGTCCTTCCAATAGTCTAACTCGTAGAAACTGACGTAGCAATCCCGGATCCCTAACCTGATAAACACCTGTTAACTGAAATACAATTAATTGTGAGTCAAGCCTTACCTCCAAATGTGAAATGCCATGATTGAGAGCATCTCGGAGAAGTTCTATAACTGCACTGTATTTAGCCACATTATTCGTGGTAGGACCCAAACAAACCCCCCCCGAAGAGACAAGTTGGTCAGCAGGTGAGTAAATGACCCAAGCTGCTGCAGCCAATTGACAGGTGTGGCGACTGGCGCCATCAACAAATCCTAAGAAGTGTTCAGTTGACATCTGGTACACGAAACGAAACACACATAAGATTACCTAACGAGTATAACAAAACTAGCTTTACAAAAATATACAACTATGTTACAAGAAAAAGTACTTCAGCCTAAGCATAATACTTCTTCAGGTAGAGCGCATTTCTAGGCTCGGCCAACTTATTACCTTCGTAATCTATCAGTTCATAGGCACCCTTCTTCAATACTTTGGAAATTATAAAAGGTCCGAGCCACCTGGATTTGAATTTGCCAGGTCCTAAGGGTTCCTTGTCTTGATCCCAAAGTAGGACCAAGTCTCCTTCAATGAAAACCCTAGGTTTGACGGATTTGTCGTACTGTCCTTTGACTCATTTTTTGTGGACCTTGTTTGTTGTGAGCGCGTCGTGGTGCTGCTCATCCAAATGTTCTAAGTGTAACAAACGCTCTTCTAGTGTTGAAGTATCTGGTAGTAACTGAACTGCTAGTTTTAACGAAGGAATCTCGCATTCAATCGGTACGACTGCTTCTATCCCATGCACAAGTTGGAAGGGAGAGAAACCGGTAGCAGTCTTAACGTTGGCTCGGTAAGCCCAAAGAGCTGGGTACAGCATGATGTGCCAGTTATTTCGACTGGCATTAACAGTTCTTTGTAGTATAACCTTTAAAGTTTTGTTCACTGCTTCAACTTGTCCATTCGCCTGTGGATAATATGAAGACGAATGTTCTTGTCGAAAACCAAGCATTGTATGCAACTCAGTCATCATGCTATTTTGGAAATGATTGCCATGATCAGTCACAATCTCTTTAGGTATGCCAAACCGTGCTATGATTTGATTAAACACGAAATAAGCGGCAGTTTCTCCATCTACCTTAACAGTAGGCATTGCCTCTGCCCACTTAGTAAAGTAGTCAACGGCAATGATGATGTAATGATGTCCTCCAGCCGAAGCTGGATTGCATGTCATGTAATCAACCCCCCATTTTGTGAAGGGACCTGCTGTAATTACAGGATGAAGAGGAGCTGGGTGTCCCCTCATTTTCTTAGTGAAAAACTGACACGGTCGACAGTGTTTCACCGCTTCCACACAATCTTTAAAGATCGTGGGCCAAAAATATCCAGCACGTAGTATCTTCTGAGCTATTGCCAACCCAGAAAGATGTCCCCCACAAGCTCCACTGTGGGCATCATTTAATACTGCTTCAGCTTCTTCCCGAGTTAAGCAGCGTCGTAAAATGGAATCTACCCCACGTCGATATAAAGTATCTGAGATGATAAGGTAGTTCTTTGCATGGCTTTTGAGTTTGCGTCGCTCTTCTCGAGAAAAAGTGGCAGGACACCTCAAAGTCTGGAGATATATTAAGATATCTCCGTACCATGGGTCAGAGGAGGCAATGAGGAAGATATGTTCGTCAGGCAGTGATGTTTCTTCCTCAATGTGTTCTAGGTCACTTGGAAATTCTGAGATTAACTCAGCGAACACTAGTGATTTCTTCGACTTGGATGATTGGAAGACCAAGTCGAATTCCTGTAGTATTACAATCCATTTATTATATTTCCCACCGATGATTCTTTGGGTGAGAACATACTGGAAAGGATTGGTTTCTGCTATCACAGTAGTAGTTCATAAAAGTATATAGTGACGAAGCCTCTGTACCGCATAGACCGCGGCAAGTGCTAACTTCTCAACATGCGAGTATTTAACCTCAGGGGCTATCAATGCGCGAGAAAGATAGTAGACAACATGCTCTTGGAGCATATCGTCTTCTTGAACCAAAACTATACCAATTGTATTAAGAGACGCTGCCAGGTATAACAGAAAATATTTTGAGTAATCTGGCGGGCTCAACAAGGGTGCTGAAAGGAGTGCCTTTTTTAAAGCTTCAAAGGATGCTTGAGCAGCTTCATCCCACACAAAGTAGGAGTCTTGTTTGAGTAGCCTCATAAAACCTTTGGTAATTTTAGCGTAGTTTATGATGAATCGCTGTAAGAAATTAGACATGCCTTGCAGACTTTGAAGTTGTCGCAAGGTGCGAGGAGGAGGCAGATTTACAATCGCCTCTACTTTAAGCGGGTCGACCATTATGCCACGATTAGAGACAATGAAGCCCAGTAAACGTCCTGATTCGACACAGAACACACACTTATTCGGATTCAAACGAATCTTATATTTTCTACATCTTTCAAACACTTGTCTAAGATGATCTGGATGATCCCGTCTCTTTCGAGATCGCACCGGGAGGTCATCCAAGTAAGGTTCTACAATGTGTTTGATATCATGAAAAGAAAAATTCATCGCGCGCTGGAAGGTAGCTCCAACATTCTTCAAACCGAATGGCATTTTCCGATAAGCAAAAGTCCCCCATGGGAAAATGAAAGCTGTTTTATGTTGGTCTTCGGGTTTGATTTCTATCTGATTGTAACCTGAAAAACCATCCATGAAAGAGAACATCTCATGTCCCACACAAGCATCTATAATTTGATCGATAAATGGTGTGGGATAGTTGTCTTTCGGACAAGCTTTATTTAAATCCTGAAAGTTAGTACAGACTCTAATGGTACCTTGCTTTTTATCAATCGGAACGGGGTTTGAAACCCATTCCGTCATATCAATCGGATAAATGAAACCGGCTTTGAGCAATTTTTCAACCTCCGCCTTAATGGCGGCCGCTTTTCTAGGGTTTACGGGACGGAGCTTTTGTCTCACAGGTTTTGCGTTAGGATATGTCGTAATGACATGCTCCACGATGGCTGGGTCGATACTTGGCATTTCCTCATATGACCAGGAAAAAACGTCGCAGAATTCTTTAAAAAGTTTTGTATACAGAGTGATCTCTTCTGGAGAACAGTCTGCACCAATAAAAATATTTTCCACGACCCCGGGTTTGGTGGAAATGTTGATTGGAATTGTTCTTGAAATATTAGCCATATTTCCTTCAGCATAAACAACTCTTGAAGTAGAAGGAGAAGATGACAAATCAACCAATCCACCGGGTCTCACAGGGAATTCTCCTCTCTCAATTCTGTCTAGATCTGGAAGTATGTAGGACCTATGATGCATATGTTCCCAAGGTTGGTCCAGGCCTATCATAACTTCTAAGATGGCTTCATCAGATGGCAAAACCGTATCTAGACAATCGAACGAGTGAGTAGAATTCAGTGACCATGCCGGAGCATAGTCCATATCTGACTCAATAGAGACTGGTGGAGTCATGATATGTTCCATTGCAGCGTGTTGAGTTTCCATATAGGCCACTTCTGCAATGGACGGAGGCACAAAAGGTTCTGACGTAGTAGGGAGGATCCAAGGATCAGTTCTTAAACCAACTGTGAATGTTTCGGTAGCAGTACCCACATCAGAACGCATAAAAAGAACAGGGGAGGGGATGTCGAAAGTGCCTATTAACGAACCATACAACCCTGCTCCTAAACTCTCATTAACTGGGGCGGTTTGATCAACTAAAGGAACCATGGTTTTCGAAGAAGTCTGGTTGTTTCTCTGAGTGAAAGAAAGTTGATCGACTGTAGCAATCTTACCTTCAAATGGGAACATAACCACTCGAAAAACTGTCGATGCAATGGCTCGCATGGCATAAGTCCAACTCCTTCCTAATAGCATATTGTAATCAAGCGGAGTGTCCAGAACTTCTACTTCAACAGCAACTGTCTTACCGACCAAAGTGACATCAAATGATGGCAAAAATCCATGTGGACGAAAAGTTCTGCCATCAAATGCAGTAAGCAATATGTTGGAAGGGGCTAACTCAGGAGAACCTAGAGCTTTCCAATAGGAAATTGACATTACGCAAGTCGACACGCCCTCATCTACTACAGCTCGTCTAATGGTCATTGGACCATGAACGATTTCGATTTGAAGGGCAACGTGATAGGGCAACCGGTATTTGACATCATTCATATCAAATCGCGCAGACATATTAGAGGATTCCATACTTCCAATGGCTGCCAGAAGTGCATTCCGTTGTAAAGGACAACTTTGCAAGACTTCTGGAGTAGACATGGCACAGGGGGTCTGGGCTAAATCTTCAACCGCATTGTAGTTAGAAGCAGCTCGTGTGTTGGGATTGTGCGATGCCCTCTTCAAGACATCTTTCAGAATCTTGGGCATTGGGTCCACATGTATATGAAGTGGAGTGGAAGATTCTGGAATCTCTTTATCCTTTTTTTGCGTTTCCGGGGTATAGTTCCTGGCTCTAGTTTGCAAAAGTGCATCTGAATTAACCATGTTTATAAATGTTTGATCAACCGTTGCATGTGTAGTGCCCCCAGTTTTTGAGGTGCCAGAAGTTGAGCCCTGCCCTCTAGGGAATGGATCTTTCAGGACGGCATGCTTCTTTTCTCTTAAGAGCTTCTGGGTTTCTTCAAGCAGAGGGCATTGATGAGTAAGGTGGTTCTGCTTGCAAAGTTTACAAGGAAACTTAACCTTCTTTTCTTCTTTGTTACCCGCTTCGGCATTGTCTTTTTTGGGCTTTTGTTGGTTCCCCTCTCCTTTCTTGCCCTTCTTTTTGTTGTTGGGCTGCCGAGGGCCCTTTTGATTGTTCTGGACCTGGTTGACAGGCTCAGAAGTAGAAGGAGAGGTTGTGACGGAAGAAATATCTGCAGTCGAATGTTTGACAGCTAAGGCGTGGACCTGTTTGGTCAGTGCTTCGAAGGCTGCAGAGTCAACTGAACCCACTATGCCGTCACCATGTGGTCCAAGTTTCGGTCTACTCGGATCGGTGTTCGATCGCGGTGCATCGGGTATAATCTCATACAGTAACCCAGATTGAGCATACACAAGGTCTAACTGTTGAGTCCATAGGATGGCTTCCTCTTCATTAGATACTCCAGATGTAGCTACTTCCTTAGAAATATAAGGAAGGAGTGATTTCAAGTACCACTCAAGAAGGAAATCCGGAGGTATGTTGGCCTTAATGAGCCTCTTCCGTCTTCGCCACTCCTGAATGTGGTCAGATAAGTGAGTGGCTTTGTTTTGTCTAAAAGTAGACAAAAGCTCTGTTCCAACATCATACTGAATAGGAAGCTGGAAGTGGTTCAAAAAGACTGTGGCGAGATCCCCAAAACTAGAGAAAGTTGCTGCAGGTAACTCAATGTACCATTTAGCAGCAGGACCAGTTAAGGTTCTTTGGAACAATCTCAATCTGATAGAATCCTCGTTTAATGAATTTGAAGAACACCATAAGTGGAAGGTAGTGACATGGTCACCAGGGTCTTCACCTGCTTTGCCTTCAAATTTTGGAATGTCCGAAGGTAATTTGGTGGGAACTGATGGCCATGCCGCATTATGACACACAGGATCGTTTGTTAGTTTAGAAATATCTGGCAAATTTAAAGTTGCCAGAAATGGTAGACGAGGCCGGTAAGATGGTATTTGATACGTGGAACCACCCATCGTTTGACCCATGAATTGTTGGTAGGGGTTGCCCCCAGCCATCTGGTGATAAGGGTTCCCTCCGGCCATATGCTGATAGGAGTTTCCACCTACTAACTCTTGATAGGGGTTGCCCCCAGTCACTTGTTGGTAGGGGTTACCCTCAGCTATCTGTTGGTAGGGGTTGCCCCCTGCCAACTGTTGTTGTTGTGTGAAAGAGTTATTAAAATTTCCCCACCCATATGAGAGTGGATTAGTGCTTTGCGGGTTCGTCCACTGTGGCTGGGTATTAGCCCTGCCATATTGTTGGTTAAAGATATTACCCCCTCCCCCTGAAAATAAGGAAAAAGGGATATTACTTGTAGGCATACTACACTGGTTCATGTTAGGGCCTACAAAGGTATTGAAACCAATAGAAGCTGATGTGGATGGTGCAGTCATGGTGCCCATGACTGGTGTGTTTGCAGAAGCACTTGGTCCTACAACAAGTGTGGAAATCCAGGTACTAGGAATCTGATATAACGGTTGAGAAGCAGAAGGTGTTGCACAGTTGGCCGTACTACTAGGTCCAACAGTAGGTGTAGGAATAGATGCCATCGTTGTAGAACTAGGCATACCTAATGTACTAGTGTTGAAACTGAAAGATGGGGTAGACACAGAGGTTTGTGCCTGACTTGGTGTAGCAGTAAAAGAAGGGTTAACTGTGTTGGTGTTCATACCTAAAGTGGGAGTTTGGGGAACCCCCTGTTCACATCCTAAGTTAGACATCAGATGTCCGGGAAAGGAATGATCTGCACTGAAAAGGGGCTGTTGGAAACCAACAGGTGACAGAAGCGGAATTCTAGTATTAGTTAAAGGAGGATTAAAAGGAGTGCTATACTCCGTGGAAGTAAGATCTTCCACCTCAACTGTACTAAAGTGTTTCTGATCTGTGGTACCTGGTAGTGGTTCCTCAGGAACCTCAATTTCAAGGTTTTTTGTTACAAGAATTTCTTCAAGCAATTCTATTTCAGAAGTAATTTCTGAAGAAATACTGGGGTTTACCCGCTGTCGTCTAGCTGGCTGTAAAGGTTCTGTTCTAACTGGTGGAAGGTTTTGAAGCCTTCTTGATCTACGAAGTTGTTGATTCTCCGTGATTATAAATGTAAAATAACAGACTAGAACCTAGTGGCCACTACAACTAGGGGGAAAACAACACGCCAACTAAAAAAAAGTCCTAAGTATACAAACCAGGCAAACAAAGATGCCTTCCGGAGAAGAGTCTGGGATGATGAGGGTCCAGAACAGATCAACGAAGGAAGAAAGACAGTTACCCGGGGTCCACAATACAATGACTAAGGGTGCAAGCGCTGGAATCACCCAACCGCCCTCCCAAAGACCTGCAAGGGATTTCCTCCCACGTCTGTCTTAGGTACAACAGATATACCCTCTGCTGTCACCTGTGTATGAACCTAGAGTCTGATACTAAGGATACTACAACACCGAAAACTCCTGGGGGAACAGTCACCGGTCGAATAAAAAAGCGTGGGCAGGGTAGCTAAGCCCGAAACTCAAAAGAGTCCCCAATACGCAATCCGATCCTGGCGTATGCTTGAACAGAAAGTAGGAGGAGTATTCCCACAAACTGATCTCGCAATGACCTACTGCATAGATCCCAAGCAAGTTTTGAGTGAGGTGGGTTTACCTGTGATAATCTTACTACGATTTTTGCGCAATATGTGATCTTGGGTGGTTTAAGGTGATTTAAACCCAAGATCCTAACCAAAACTAGTTGGTGTAGTGTATCCCTAAAAAGAAAAAATGTTTCTAGTTCATTTTATTAACAAATTTTAGGGCTGTTATTACTCAAAAAGGGTAGTGCTTTTGTGTGGCGTGGTTATAACAAGAAAACAAAAGTGCAATAAACTCAAACTTTCTACAACAAAGCTCTTTTCATGTTTTCATTTACTTCTTTCCAAAACTGAAAAATCTAAGCAAACCTACTTAAAATCTTTTTTGCTTTCTTTTTTGAAATTGTACAAAATATCCTAAGTTATCTTGTAACAACAAAGACAAGTTTTACTTAAACTTAAAATACCAAATTTTTTTGCTTTTTCTATGCACGAAAAAGAACTATATAAAAATGGCAAGCAAAATAAAACTTTATGTGCAATGTGTGTAAGTATGGCTAAAAAGTTCTTAGGCTTATAGCTGTCGAAACCCTAGCTCGAAAAAGACTTAATCTACAGGTTTTTTGCAAAGAAAAAGCCTCCAAACTTGGAAACAAATTGGGAGAAAACAAAGGAGAAAGACACAAAAGGACTGACCTAAGGTATCTAGCCCTAATAAGACCACTATGCCAAGCAAAAGTAGACAAGCAAGCTGCCCTACTAACACAAATAAATTGGGAAATGAAAATTAGCCTACAGCTGTTTAAAAAGCACTTGTAACCATAAAAAGACGATAAGTGCAGGAAGAAAGGAAATGAACTAAGACGGAAGACACCCCTATAAGCTTTAAAACGGACCAAACCCTAAAACAAAGGGTAGGATGAGTAAAAAGCAGACAAACGTCGCCACAAACAGCGGATACAGGAGTATGCAGGTTTGTAAGCTAGCAACAGGTAGTCAGGGGCTAAAAACAGTGGGAGTGCTCAAATACAAAACACAACCTAGTCTTCCAAAAAAGGTCTTAAACAATCCAAATGTTCCAATGGTCAACAAGCGATTCAAAAGATGGAAAAAACTTCAAGAGAAGGTTCTATGACTTAACCAAAAGTTAAAAACCTCATACAACAGTCCAAGAGATCCTACAGCAAAGTCAGCAAACCACAGGAATGGCTAAAACTCAAACAAACCAAAAAAGAATGCTTCAGAAAGTGTACCCTACTGTGCAGTAGAGAAACTCGCGCCCCTGTAGAGATGGGCGCTACTGTATGTATAGAACAGTAGCGTATGGGCGCTACTGTGTATATACCAGGGTAGCGCTCATATCTCAAAAGCTTGAAAAATTGACTTTGAAATAAACCAAAAGACTGATGAAAGCAGCAAGAAACAGTCAGGGAATACCTACAGGGTTTCTTAACACATCAAAGAAGTCAAAACAATCGAAGAAGACAAACAAGAACAAGGTTTCCTAGAGCCAAAACTCAACTTTCCCCAGCGGAGTCGCCAGTCTGTTGGCGGGAAAATCTACCCTATAGCAAGGAAACTAATGCTATCAACTTGGTTGGGGTGACAGGTAAGTGTATTGATGCTATTACAGAGACATTTACAAAAAGAAATAAGTTGTGAATCTCGGGAACACACCTTTCAATCGAAGTTTGATCCTAGCCTTGACTTGATCTTGTGCTTAACTTCCAAATCCACTTCCTTTCCAGTAAACCTGCAATAACAATACCTTTCTCAAAACATTTTGGAAAATATATAAAGTTTGAAAGAAACAAAAACAATGTTTAACATTCAAAATTGACCAAAATAAATCCACATTAAGATGCCATTTCATAACACATTTTAATTGGAACAAGAAAGACACTTCAACCTTTATTTGTCAAAAGTAGAATGATGTACAAGTATACCTGATCATGAAACAGGCTCCTGCAACTAGATTCTGGGCTCTGGCTCTTCTCTAGCTTGGATATCTTCAACATCAACTCCTCCAATGCAAGCTTCTTCAAAGTTTTTCCATTAATCAATCTCACTATCTCCAACTTCTAACCCTTCTCCTTTAATCTTCTTTGTATTTATAGGATTAAAGAAGTAGTTCAGGTCGATGTATAGTTATGGAGGAAGTTGGGGGAGTTAGGAAACTACCAGCAACTAATCCTCTTCGAGAAATTTATTTATTTTTTAATCATCTTTTAAGATGTACGCGACTCTTGTTCAGTGGAGTAGCGTATAGGGCGCTACTTTAATGCTTATCAACTAGCGCTCATTCAATTTTAAATGGTGAGCGCTACTATGCTGAGAAGGAGTAGCGTATACTTGGATATGGGCGCTACTATTATACACTGGAGTAGCGTATGGGCGCTAGTCTCTTTGAGTAGAGTAGCGCTCATATCTCAAAATGATATTTTTTGGGGTTTTTCCAGTAATGTCAGGAAATGGAGTGAGTTCAAAGTATCATCTAAGGTCAACATGATCCTCCATCCAAATTGTCCTTTTGTGTGATCAATGGTTCAAGGTGATCACGGACGGAGAGGTGCAAGTTTAACCTATAACACCTAACTCCCTTGTGCGCCTTCTTGGAGGCTATTTTTAGTCCTGACATGTCATGTATATTCGACGTCAGTCATCATGTCTTATTTTTTCATAAGTGTCATAAGCATCTTCGTCATTGGAGTCATAGAAGCTAGGGAATCTAGCCCAAGTGTCCCACTAGCTCCAAAATGCCTCTTCCTCTTCCATGGGAGTTACTCTTCTTCTACATTTTGACCTCATTGAGTCATGTCAATTATTATTCCCTTCCAACCCCCCCAAGAATAGTGGACTCCACCTTGGATTTGAATGGTTGAGAGTGGAATGCCATGTGGCATGGAGAATCTAGCTTTGTGTGGGTCCCACACCACCAATGTGTCTCCATGACCAAGTGCCATCTTATTTTCTCATCATAACTATTTATTTAGCCCCATTTAATATATTTATGTCAAGATAAAGTCCATTTGGGGTTTATTAGTTTCCTTATTCCAAATCTAATGTTTCCACCCCAACCTAGGAAACTAGTAGATTGGTGGAATTTTCCCTTCTTGAAATTTATTTGAATGGGGACATTACATAGAGTACCTATATGCTGGTGTAATTTATCTAGGTGATCCTCTTCATCCATTAGGAGGATAAGAATTTGATATTAGAGGCTAGGATTGTTGGAAGGAGTTTATGACGTGATGCAGATTCTCCACTCAAGGAAGTTGCTGCCAGATTTGAAGCAGGTAAGTTTGGAATTCTGTGAAAACTGTGTTTATGGAAAACGGAAGAGAGTCAAATTTCTTAGGGTTGGGAAATAGAAGAAGAATGAAAAGTTAGAGCTTGTGCATACAGATGTATGGGGACCAACTCAGGTACAATCTCTTGGTGGCTCTCATTATTATGTTACATTTATTGATGATGCAACCAGGAAAACTTGGGTTTATTGCATTAGATAGAAATCTGATGTGTTTGCTACTTTTAAGAAGTGGAAAGCTTTGGTTGAGAATGAGATAGGAAAAAGGTTGAAGTGTCTCAGATTTGATAATGGAGGTGAGTACTACAGCAAGGAGTTTGATAGTTACTGTTCATACCATGGGATTCGTAGAGAGAAGACAGTCCTAGGAACACCACAAGAAAATGGTGTGTCTGAAAGGATGAATAGAATGATCATGGAGCTTGCAAGGTGTATGAGATTGCATAAAGGGTTTCCCTCACAGTTTTGGGCAGATGCTGTAAATATTGCTGTTTATTTAATAAATAGAGGACCTTCAAGTGCTTTGGATGGTGGTATTCCAGAGGAGGCATGGACAGATAAAAAGGTAAACTACTCATTTCTGAGAACATTTGGTTGTGAAGAATTTGTCCATATTGATAAAGAAAATAGAACAAAGCTTGAAGCTAAATCCAAGAAATGTACCTTTATTGGATATGGGGTTGATGATTTTGGTTATCGTTTATGGGATTATGAAAATCACAAAATCATTAGAAGTAGAGATGTCATATTCAATGAAAAGGTCATGTATAAAGATCAGTTGCAGGGAAAGAAACAGGAAAAAGAAAACATAAAGTACACAGTACTTGATGAAATTCAAGAAAATGAAGTTCCAAAGGTGCCAGAAAATCAAGAACAACAGCAAGTACCTGAAACTCCTGCAACTGCAAGAAGATCTACCAGGTTAAGTAGACTCCTTGAACGATACTCTCCTTCAATGTATTATTTGTTGATGATTGATGCTGGTGAATCAGAATGTTATGAAGAAGCAATGCAGGTGGAAACTAGAAAGAAGTGGGAGCAAGGCATGAATGAGGAGATGGACTCATTGGTAGGAAACTAGACTTGGGATTTGGTTCAGTTGCCTGCTGGTAAAAGAACATTGTAGAACAAATGGATTTACAGGTTAAAGGAAGGGGAGACTTGTTGTAAAGGGATTTGCACAGAAGAAATGTATAGATTTTGATGAAATATTTTCTCTTGTTGTTAAGATGACTTCAATTAGGACTATCTTAAGTCTAGTGGCGCTAGAATATGTAAAAACAACTTTTCTCCATGGGGATTTGGAGGAAGAGATATATATGCAGCAGCCACAAGGGTATGAGGTCAAAGGGAAGGAGGATTTGGTATGCAGGTTGAAGAAGAGCTTGTATGGCTTGAAGCAAGCTCCAAGGCAGTGGTATTTAAAATTTGACAGGTTTATGACAGAACAAGGTTATAGTAGATGTCATTCTGACCATTGTGTTTATTTCAAGAAGCTAGATAATGAAATATATATTATCTTGTTATTGTATGTGGATGACATGCTTGTTGCAGGGTTTAACATGCAAGATATAAATGTACTCAAAAGGAAGCTAGCTAATTCATTTGCGATGAAGGATTTGGGTGCTGCAAAGCAAATCCTTGGTATGAGAATAACGAGAGACAGGAAAAATCGCAAATTGACATTGTCTCAGAGTGAGTACATACAAAAGGTCTTGGAGAGGTTCAAAATGTAGAATGCAAAACCAATGAGTACACCTTTGGCCAGCCATTTCAGTCTAAGTAAGGAAATGTGTCCCAAGACATAGGAAGAGACAGATTACATGTCCAAGATTCCCTATCAATCAGCAGTTGGCAGCTTGATGTATGCCATGGTGTGCACAAGACTAGATATTGCACAAGCAGTGGGAGTTGTGAGTAGATATGAACAATCCAGGTAAATAACATTGGAAGGCGGTACAGTGGATTATCAGGTATTTGAGAGGTACTACCACTCAGGCATTGTGTTTTGGAGGTGCAGACACTGTTCTACAAGGATATGTTGATGCAGATATGGCAGGTGATAAGGATAGCAAGAGGAGCACCACAGGGTATGTGTTTACTGTAGGTGGAATAGTAGTAAGTTGGATTTCGAAACTACAGAAGGTTGTTGCACTTTCAACAACATAAGCAGAGTATGTTGCTGTTACAGAGGCTAGTAAAGAGATGATTTGGTTGCAGAGGTTTATGGAGGAATTGGGTAAGAAGCAGAAGGATAGCAAGTTGTATAGTGACAGTCAGAGTGCCATTCATCTTGCAAAGAACTTAGCATTCCATTCCAGGACTAAACATATACAACTCAAGTACCATTTCATACACTCTGTTTTGGAAGATGAACTGTTGAAGCTGGAAAAGATACACACTAGCCAGAATCCTGTAGACATGTTCGCAAAGGTAGTGACCAGAGAGAAACTGAGTTCTTGCTCGGTTTCAGTTGGCCCTCTAGCATGAAGGTGAAGAGGAGAAAGTTGCCAAGTCCAAGTCCAGCGGTGGTGGAGTTGTTGTGATCAGTATCCAAATGGGAGATTGTTGGTTGTGGAGCCTGATCTCCAGATTCAAAGATATTATTATTCAGCCGTGTTTGTACCCCAGCTTTATATGATATGTAAAAAGGACTGTACACTCACCCCAACAGGGGGGGGGGGGGAGTGTGGTGGGGGGCGAAGCCTCCCCCCACCGGGGTTTGGGGGTTTTTTTACGAGCCCATGGTTTTGGATAACCCGTGGTATTTTCCCATTGTATCTCCCTTATAAAAGAAAGACATTAGGGTTGAGGTATTAGGTTTTATGCATTGTAAAGATCTCTGAGATCAAGAAGAGAGACTGTGAGACAGTGAAGAGGAAGTGCAGCGGTTGTGCTGCAGGTTGTATCCCTTCACTTTGCTGGATGGTATAATAATAAGGATTAGCAACTTCAGTGTGGACGTAGCCCATCTTGGGGTGAACCACGATATATCTGTGTCTCTCTTGTAATGTGCATGTGATTATATTTGCATTTCTGTTTATTTGTTATTGCTCTGCGATCCTGTTTTTCTAACATAATTCTTCATAAAATTCAAAGCATTGGTACTTTATCTCAAGTAATGTGGAATTGAGAAGAAATAGGAACAATTGGTTCTGTCCATACTTTCAAAGTTGGGCTCAGACTACTCACTCTTTGTGTCTACTTTTCATGCAACCAAGTTGGTAGTGAAAAATTGGAAGATGCCTTCCTTGGAATATTTCATGGAGGTCCTCACCCAGGAGCAAGAAAAATTGGTTCAAATGGGTACCATAAAGACATAAAAGGACCAAGAATTTGTTGCAGGTGATTTCAAGAAATCCAAAGGGAAGAAGCATTCCAAAGATAAAAAGTTGTGAGATGATGAGGGTTCGAATTCAATTGATGAAGGTTCCAATTCCAAGAATAAGAACAAGAAAGGGGGATCCAAGTGCTCTTATTGCATAAAAGGTTTTCATTTTGAGAAATATTGTATGAAGAATAAATTGTAAATCATGACTCAATTGCTCGAAAAGCAAAACATTGATGTTCTTGATCTCACAATAAAGAAAGAGCCAAAAAAGCTTGTTGATCACCAAGAACACTGTCTCAGTGCTACTCATGAAGGTAATCATTTATATACTTTTGAGTGCTCAAGTAAAACTACTTTATTACGATTCTAGTATTTTTGATTTAGTTGCACATTCTGATATATTAGAATCAGAAATATCCATCCCTTCCTTGGAATAATATCCATCCAGTCCACCGGAACCACCTCTCAATCCTTGTGTTTTTTCACATGTTTCTTACCTGCCTTCCGAAAAATCCTTCCAATCCCATTAGAATCATTCCAATAATATATATGATTCTGATTTAGAATTTTATAAGCAGGTTTTATGTCCCACACATTCATCCTTACCACCATTAGATTCAGAAAAGACTCCTCAATCCCCAAGTGCTCCAGTTGACAAACCCATGGTTTTCGAAACTGTGTCACTTACTCCAGTTGCATTCCATTATTTCATATATTTATGTGGTTGGTATTCCATCATATTGGATCTATTTGGACTGATATTCCACATATTTGGATCTGATCTCACCCTTTTTGGTTCGAATTTCAAGGTTACACAGTCTAAAGACCCCGCAGGTTCACTCAACAATCAATATGATTCTACTGCACCTAGCTTTCCTTCTGTGACCCTATTTGATCATGGAGGCACTTCACCATTGATGTTTTATTCTCCATATGATTCTTATTTTTCTTCTACATATTTGCATAAGCTCCATTGTGAAATTAAGAAGGTGATCAATCAGTTTGGAAAGGTATTGCATGGCTACATTGTCCATTATATAGTTGCACAAGTTCCTGATCCTGTTGAGTTCATTGATGGTTTTTGGTTAGCATATGATAGCACATATATATTTTCCATCTTTGATTATGTTTTCAGACCTGATTATGTATGTGTTCACATCAAGAAGCATTCATTTGATGCTCCTCCATCAGCAAAAGCTAAGTTCAAAGGGGCTCCTACACATGTTTTTTCTCTACACTGCATTGAAAACATTGTGCATGATCAAGGAATCTACAAAATATTCATCAAGTCTCTCACCAAGAAGCAGTATATTCATCTCATTCAAGTGAAGAAGAATACATTGTAAAGACCTTTTTCTTTGTGTCATGTTCTTTTTTGAGGGAAGGTAGTGTTCCCACTAGGTTTTCCTTCTTTCCCCAGTTAATAAGGACAAATAAATTTTGTAAAGGGTGACCTTAGCCTTTGTTGTTGGGCCCTAGTTTGATTTATTTTTATAATTCAGGCTTAAGGGGGGTGTTGTACCATTCTATCCATCTAGACCTTGGTTATGCATGCATGCATGCATTCCATGCATTGACAATTTTGTCTCCTAGCACCTAGACTATGTTGTTGACCCCCTAGTGCTTAATTTTTGTCATCATTGGCTTCCTTATCCACTCAGAGAACCTTATTCCTATCCTTTAGGATCTAATGCACCCTCATGCATGATTTTAGGATTTAATTGAGTTAGTTCCATGATTTAAGGCACCTTGTCTCCTTGATCACCTAGTTAATTGACCCTTACACCTAGTTTCACTCAGTTTGAGTGAAGTAGCACCATTTTGACCACTACCAGTAACCTCATGCACCTCATTTGGGTTATCCTTCCCTGTTAGGAACCCGTGTCAATGTAATATCCCAATTTTGACCCTTAGGAAATATTCGCTCTAATGTAAATATTGTAAACACACGATGTATGTTTCCCTAGCATGGAGCTCAAGGCCAAGGCCCCGCTAGTTTATGCTCGGATTTTATTTAAATTAGACACGCTTGATATTTTGTTACCCACGTGCTATTAAGCCATGGGATATTGTAAATTGATGTAAATATTTAATGTTGAAATAAAATACCAAAAACTGGCTATGGAGGCAACGAATGAGAAGGGGCCACGTGTATCCACTAGGGAGTGGTGAGGGGGCTATGGGACTAAAACCTAGGCTGCCATTTGTCATTATGAGAACCCATTGACTTCCCTAGGTGACATTAATGCCTGTTGTAAGAGAGTGGTTGAGATTTCAGCCCATGGCTTCAATGGAGCATGGGCAGCCCTGAAATTCGTATGGAGGGGCATGGGCTCTGTTTGCTTGGGCAAGAAGTCACTCAACCTCATGGGAGGTTGCTTCATTCTCACCCCATTCCATTGTGAAACTACCTAGCATCATTCTGCATCCAAAAACGAGTGCCAGCAGTGAGAGAACAAGAAAATCGCGACCTTGAGAGAACCCAGTTTTTGAAAGACCAAAAACGCCCAGATTTGGCAGGGGACAAAGAAATCCAATGGGGAATCCATTAGCATGAACCTTGGGGCGAATTCTAGAGCACTAGCTACCCCGAAATCAATAGGATAACCCAGTTTTTGCAGCCCAGAAAATGAGTGACGGATTGGAGCTACTTGGTGAGCAGGATGGTGAGAAATCAAGTTGGGAATGACTATGCAGAGGTTGGGTGTGCTTGATAAACCCAGTGAAGGCTAGGATCTCAAGGATTAACAGCTGGACCTTTCTATGCCCATCCTGAAGAGCACTGGAGGGAAGAGTTGCCTGAGGGACTGTGTAACAGAGAAGGGGACCTTCCTTGTGTTGGATGTGGTAGGTAATGTGGGTGCCTGACTGTTGAACTCACTTGAGAGGCCTGTAGCTCTGTGGTTGAGCTCACTGGCTTAGCGTTACCCTCCTCTATCTTCTTGGATGCTTGACTGAAACCATCGCTGTGAGTGAGCCCAGCTAGTCCTCCTTAGTGGATACACAGCCCAGCTCGGGGGTGATCTCTCAGCTGAAGGAATATAGGCTGGATAGAGATCTATGGTTGGGAGGAACGTTGCCTTCACGTAGCCAGCTGTTGGACATCAACTTCTCAAGATAAGTGTTCTGTGGATTATAAATTATTCCATTTTGTGTTCTGCAAATTATGTTAAATTGCCCATGTTTAATGAAATGAATTAATATGGAATCCATGCATGGCATACGAATGAGATTGGGTCTCTGTATCTTGAAACATTCTCTGCTGCGATTGATATGATTGCAATTACTGTCTGTTTGAGTGCTTGTTAGCATGTTCATTCCGCTGTGTTTTATATGGAAACGAATCTGCATATATAAGTTTTAAGATGTTAGGAATTTATGGGCAAGAATTATTGGGGCTAAGTATGCATTAAGCCTGTGTGTTGTTAACATTTCCTTCCTTGCAAGGGAATGATGGAAGGGGGCGTTACAGTCAACCCTTCTCTTTACTATGTTAGTATATTGTTGTTGGACGCATATGCTTTGTAAGTCGTCCCGTAGTATTTGTTGATCCATAGTTTATATTAGCCCATAGTATTGACCCATAGTATTGGACGCATATGCTTTGTAAGACGTCCTGTAGTATTATATGTCCCATGGTTTTGACTCATAGTATTGGGCATAGACTTAGTATATAAGTGTGTGTTGAGGTCATTGAAGGCACCGTGAAGTTAATTGTATTGAGCTTGCTCAAAAGAGGTTGCCCTCTCGAAGTGGCTCGTGATCAATATAAAAGTGATTCTGAGTTCTATTATTTCTGATATCTTGTGTATTTGCATTAATTAATTATTGCAGGTTCATCACATCTGGTATCAGAGCATTTTCTTGGGCTCGTCGGGTGGAATTTCTGCCAATTTTTTTTTTCGCATCTGTTGCAGCTTCGGATTTGGGAATAATGCCTATCCGCTTAACTGTGGGAAGTACTTGGGCATAAGCCCTAAAAATCATTGTGAGGAGTACCACAGGAACCTCAAAGTAGCTGGCCTATTGAGAGGACCTGCCAGCGAAAAGGGCAACGACCCCTACCTGATTGACTAGTTCCCACTTGTGAGGTAAACCAAGAGCTGTCATTTTTGGCAAAGCGGTTATCAGTTTTACCTGAGCCGTGGAGTGAGGGGTACTGCCCCAATACGCAAGCTGTCAGACAGCATTAGTGGTCGAGTGAAACACCTGAATTGTTAGGAAGCCGTACATACTTGGGGTCCATATCTATTTTCAGCTGAACTGTTGCTGATCACTTCCGCTCCAGATCCAACAGTTTCAGATCTATTCTGAAAGTCGTTCCAGATTCGGTCGCCGTTTCAGATCCAGCCATTTTCGATCTCTTCCGTACCGTTGTAGATCCATTCCGCGCCGCTGTTGCCGATCCATTTTTGACAAAAAAAAAAAGTATAAAATTCTGTTTTTCGGCTATATCTCCCTTGTTTCAACTCTGTTTTCCCTGAAACTTTACTGACATCCCTGCAATCCCATTCTGCATATTTCATTCCTGAAGACCCTATCCCAAATTCCACTTCCCAAGACCAGAAATCCCACATTTGTCTAATTTTATTCCACTTCCCAAGACTAGAAATCCCACATTTGTTTAATTTTAGGGTTTGCCATAACTCCTTCAATTTTCACCCAAACGCCTTCAACTTTAGCCACCGTGTTCCTTTCCTAATTCTGCTTCTTTGTCCCTCTCTACCAAATTTTCTCATTCTTTCACCGTGCTTCTGAAATCCCCATTTTTAGCTTCCCTATCCATCAGAAAGTGTCCAAAACCTAGTCAAACCCCAATTACCCATCTGAGTTTTTCCCAAATCCAAATCTTCCTTTACTAAATAAGCTTTTGTTTGTGTTTTTCTATCCATTCCCCCCCCCCCCCCAAAAAAAAAAACTCTTGGTTGTGGTTGTCACCCGCGCAGGAGCAAAAACCATGGAGGAAGCACTTGCAGCCATCCAAACCAAACTCCAAGATCTAGATGAAAAATTTCTCAGCCTCCATCTTCAGCATTCAGCCATGAACAATAACCGACAACGAGAATCTTTTGCAGCCACCGGGTTCTCTTCTTCTAGCAATTTTTGTGGGTCGAAGCTTGATTTTTCTTGCTTCAATGGTACTGATCCGACTGGATGGATATACCACGTAGAACAATATTTCAGTCTGCATAATAATTTTGATGTCCAGAAAGCTCCACTTGCATCTTTTCATTTGGAACAGGAAGCCCTTCAATGGTACCATTGGTACATCAAAGCTCATCCTGAGCCAAACTGGACAGAGTTTTGCCAACTCCTTTTGCCACGATTTGGTCTTAGTGCTTTTGACGACTTCACAGGAGGACTCACTAAACTTCACCAAACTGGCACAGTGAGAGAGTATCAGATAGAATTTGAGAAACTCGCCAATCACACAGAAGGATTGTCTAATGAATTTTACAGGAGTTGTTTTATAAGTGGTCTTAAGGATGAAATCCGGTCAGAGGTTAAAATGTTCTGTCCCAACACAATGATGGAATTCCTAGGGTTGGCTAAGTTGGCAGAAGACAAGCTTGCAGCCCAACAACGCTCCAAACCCACTTTTGTTCCCTTCCAAAATATGGGTTCTCAATGACCTCCCATCCCGCCAGCGCCTCAACCAAATCCTATCAAGCATTTGTCTGAAACCGAGATGCAGGCACGCCGAGAAAAAGGGCTTTGTTATAATTGTGATGAAAAATTCACTCGGGGACATAGATTTGTTCAAAAAAATCTCTATCTCTTGGATGTGGATTATCTGCCTGCCTCTGAACTTGGTGAAGAAGCTCCAGATACAGTAGATGATCAGGTCGACATTCAGCACCCGCCTGTTGACACCCCATCTCAGGACGACCCACCCGTGATCTCTCTCCATGCTGTAACCGGTGTCACAAACCCACAAACAATGTAGGTCAGGGGATACTTCAAAAATTTCCCTCTTACCATACTCATTGATTCTGGTAGCACTCATAACTTCATTGACCCTCAGATTGCCAAACAGGCTGATTGTTTTGTCCATCCTTGCTCCAACTTTGAAGTCATGGTTGCCAATGGGGGCACCTTACCCTGCAAGGGGAACTATCACAATGTGCGTATCTCTATGGAAGATTATAACCTGCGCTCTGACATGTTTTCCTTGTCCTTAGGCGGATGTGATGTGGTTTTGGGCATTCAATGGTTACGCACACTTGGCCCCATCTTATGGCATTTTGCTGAACTTTGGATGCAGTTTTCAGTTAATGGGGCACAACACAAATTAATGGGCTTACAACTAGGGTCTCTTTGCATCATCAGTTCACATCACCTGGAAAAAATTCTTAAGAAGAATTCACATGGTGTCATCGCTCAGCTCCATTCCATTCAGATGCACCCATCAATGGTCTCCACTGCTTCCTTGGATATATATGCAGGTGTCTTTGCTGAACCAATGATATTGCCGCCTTCAAGAGACCTTTTTGGTAAGAATTTAGTCGCATCTACCTCTTAGCAGGAAATGATGGCTATTTTGCATGCAGTACAGAAGTGGCAGCTATACCTATTAGGGAATTATTTATGCATCAAGACTGATCTCCAGAGTCTGGAAAATTTTCTTGAACAATGGGTCTCCTCCCCAATACACTTGAAATGGGTTATCTAACTCATGGGTTATCCCTATGCGATCACTTACAAGAAGGGTAAGGACAATATGGTGGCAGATGCTCCTTCTCGCACAATTGATGACCCAGTTTCTCTTACAGCTCTTTCTTTGCTTGTTCCAAATTGGTTGCAATATGTTCAACAGGGCTATCTCTTCTATGAACTCCATGCTTCTTCATCAACAGGGCACTCTAGGTTCTTCAAAATATATGACTGGGAACAATGTAACTTCTTTTGGCAGGGATTGAAAATGACAATTCAACAGATGGTGGATGACTGTGATATTTTCCAGGTCAACAAGGGTGAAACGAAACTCCTTTCGGGATTGCTCAAACCCTTGCCCATTCCTACACAGCTTTGACCAACTATTTCTATGGATTTCCTAGCAGCGCTCTGGTGGTACAATAACACATCTCAAAGGACACCATATGAAGCAGTCTATGGATAGACACCACCAGTTTTTCTTCCATACACCCTTAGCAGCTCCCCAGTTCAGGAAATTGACTCGGTTCTTCGCAACCGCGATCAGATTCTTCTCATTCTGCAAGACAATCTTCACATGGCCAGAATTCGCTTGAAACAACAAGCCGATTAGCACCGTTCTGAGCGCATTTTCCACACAGCTGATAGGGTTCTTCTTTGTCTACATCCTTCCAAGCAATATTCCCTGACACTCCAAAGGCGTCAGTGGCCCGAAATGCAACCCGAGGATGCTATCGGGGAACCACTCCTTCAGATTCTGCAACAATTTCTCCAACTAAAGCTTTGAGGACAAATCTTTTTCTAAGGGAGAGGGGATGTTAGGATCCCGTGTCAACCCTTCTCTTTACTATGTTAGTATATTGTTGTTGGACTCATATGCTTTGTAAGTCGTCCCATAGTATTTGTTGATCCATAGTTTATATTAGCCCATAGTATTGACCCATAGTATTGGACGCATATGCTTTGTAAGCCGTCCCGTAGTATCATATGTCCCATGGTTTTGACTCATAGTATTGGGCATAGACTTAGTATATAAGTGTGTGTTGAGGTCATTGAAGGCACCGTGAAGTTAATTGTATTGAGCTTGCTCAAAGGAGGTTGCCCCCTCGAAGTGGCCCGTGATCAATATAAAAGTGATTTTGAGTTCTATTATTTCTGATATCTCGTGTATTTGCATTAATTAATTATTGCAGGTTCATCACATTCCCTAATTTATATACTAGTGGCTCAATCATGCACTGACCACCTTCAGTTAACTGGTCATTCATCATTAGTTTCCACTAGTGCTTGTTGGGAGATGGATCCAATGCTAACTAAGCCTGTCTCTTCAGTTGAATTTGAATGCCATCAGAGGCTCACGAATTATCTTTCATGTAATATTATTTAATTTCCCACATCTTGTGTATGAATAACATGAAATATTTTTACACTCGTAACTCTCTTTTCTCTATGATATTCTTCTCTATTTTTCTGTAGTTATGTGTTAAACATTGTGATGATTGTTTTACTGCTGGAGATCCACCCGTGTGAGAGAGTTCACACTCTCAATTTTTATCATTTGTCTCATAGGGGCCTTCCCCATCCCATCATACATCACCACCTTTCCTCATGGTGAATTTTTTTTCTTCATATTTTCCATTTACACTTCATTCAAATAGACAGTGTAACCACACTACTAATCTCATTTTTCTTAAAAGGTCCATTAGTTGAAATTACAAATGCATACTAAAGCAATGTATTGATGTTTAAATTGTTGTTGGTTACATTAATCTTAGAAGCATCATGACATAGGCCAATAAAAAGATTTGGGAAGAAGGAGAATGAATGATAAGTATGTTCATTAGATATATGGGGACACAAAAGTCACATCAAAATTTCAAAGTAAATCCATAACAAACCTCAGAATTCTTGTTATCATTCAAAGGGTAATAAAATGAATAAAGCTTGGCCTTCCCACAATTTGGTACCCTCCAACTCCAAAATCATCTCTTTCACATTCATCCTAAAAGGAATGAATCAATCTAGATGTGAATTCTCCAAAGGAGCTATGGAATCTTATGCTAATATGATCTTCAAAAGAAGTATATAGAGATTCATTCTATTCTTCACTTGGGCTTAGGCATGCATTTTTATGTAACCATTTTAGGTCTTACTAGGTTGCATTTATAAACCATTATTAGATAAAACCTATTATAGATGTATTGAGGCCTTTATGATTAATTTGTAACTATGTTGAACTTCCCAACTTCCATAAAAACCTCACCCTTTATACTTACATGGTACATCAAAACCAACTCTTTCTGTAGTATTTTGAATTGATGAAATTGCTAGAAAACAGAGTCGGGATAGTCATGTTTTGAGGGACCAAATGCAGGAAATTTAAAAACATGTTTATAGGGAATATTATCCTTGGAGCATAGTTTCCCAACCAAGTTTAATCACTTTATTTCAATTTCACATGAAAAATTTATGCCCTAAAAGGTGATTATCGGTCTAAAATATGCACTACTAAAATGCTACCCCCTAGATTGTTCATCAAGATATTTGACAAATTAATTCAAAATATTTTCAAACTTGTTTCTAGAGGATATAGGTACATGAGTATAATTTCATCTTCCACTGGAATCATGCTAATCTAACACCGAATAGGAAAGTTGCATGGAAAGTTGTTCCCAAAATATTAAGTATTAGTCCAGGTTGGAAATCAAAAGTAGACTTGTTATGCAGGTTGTTCCTCAGCATATTTGACATATCACTTAAATTGACTTGAACCTATTTATATTGGATATAGAATTAGTAATTCACTTCAATTTTGAATTAGAAGCAATCCGATTGGACATCATTTGTAAAAGTTATTATCGAAACGTTATCAGGTAGTATAGGAGGTCATCACTCCCGAGTATGTAAAAAAATTGAAAATTGTTTAATGTGTGATCCTTTTTAGATCTGTTTCACATGAACTATTTGTAATTTGTTTGATATTTATTGGAAGTATAAATTCCATAAACCTCTTTTCTTCCATAATCTCACATTTTTGCAGACAAGTGTTATTTTTTTCAAGTCATAAAAGGATCAAGAAGGTCAAATGATCCATGAAGGAGTGATTTATAAAGCCCAATTTATATGAAAAGGGAATACAAACAAGACATCCAAACAAAAGAAAGTACAATATCATGTAATGTTGATTCCTTGACTGAACCATGTCTGAAGTTCAAGTTCCCGGGTCTTTCTACAAAAATTTTCAAGTCTCTAACCAACAAGATAAGGACTTCCCATAAAGTTGTATATTGTTAAAGTACACGATAAATAATGAATTGGATCTGAGATCAAGCGTAGACAAAGTGTTGTATAAGTCAAAACGAAGTCAATGATGATCCACCTTATTCAAGAAAAAATAATGTTCTATGATATTGCGGAACATGGTATGCAAATTTTATCTAATGGCACAATGCATTTTCTTACTCCTCAACTCAAATATTATTTGAAGAAAGTTCATACTGTAGTCACTGTAGTCTCCCTTGATTTGACATTGAAGATAAATGCTTTTGAGAGCCACTACATTCCTTAAGGCTTCACAAAAACCTCATTCATTCAATTACTACCACATAATCAAAACTTTATCCCAACTTCTGTCGAACAATCCTCCACTAATACCTCTACCACTTCCTACTCAACCCACTTCTAAACCAACCAACAAAGTAGCACAATCCACTTACAATTTTTAGCTACTTGGCTATCCCCCTTATTCCATATTAAAAAAAAGAGCAATAAAATTCTAGTAGTGAAAACCTATTTACACGCTTTGCTAGACCTTGAGATGCTGGAAACCCAATGTCTGGCTCGCATCCCTTGGATTAAATGAATCCAAACTGTGAAAACCCTCAAGGGCGTAGTTGGACAAGATTTGTTTGAAAACCGACTAGCTAGTGGACAAGGTTTGTGAAAGAAGAAGAAGAAGAAGAAGAAGAAGAAGAAGAGGGCCATAACATTTATTCTTCAATTGTTTGTTTAGATATTTTTATTTTAATAAATTTTTCTAGAGTTTTATCGCTACCAATCCATTAATGTGTGATGCTACAAATCCAACGACTTTATATCTAAACCATGCATCATACTCTATTAATAGTTCTTTATTTGCTTGTTAAAAAACTATGTTTTAATTTGTACCCTTCATATCTCAAATGTAATGCTTCATTTTCCAACTACTTCATATTCCTACATAATCTTGTGACAGTTACATAGTCAATTCTAGCTTTGATATTTGTTCTTAAGTTTGCTAACTACATATGAAATCAGTTGCAGAATTTGTTACATTCCTACTATAGAATTGCTTCCCTATTGCATATTTTGGAGCTACAGACAAATATAAATCAAAATCCAACCTCACAGTTCAACATAAGTACAAATATTAGGTAATGTAATAGTTTCTTTTAAGGTTTTTCAAAATCTAGCAAACTTTATCTCATTGCACCGAGAGTAGCGAGGTGTTCTACAACCTAGTATGGGGGAGATGTTGTAATGGGTAAAGTTGTGTAACGTTATGTAACATGCCATTCCCATAAAAAAAAAAAAAATGAAAACGATGTCGGCTTAAATAAAATATATATATATATATATATTTTATTGATTTCATCTTAAACTTAGATATATCAAGCACGCGAATAAATATCTCGAGGTGTAACTTTTTTATTAATGTATAAAAAAAATAAGATAAAAAAATTTACACCTCAAGAAATTGGATCCCTCTCGGTGCTTGACAAATATGGGTTTATGATGGATATATCCTTCTCGTTAAGGGGGAGTGCTGAGATATTGTAACTTCTAAGAATATTATATTTGTACTTTATTATTCCAGAGATGTTTCATTCCTCCGTGAAGAACTTATTGTATATCCGGAGATGTTTATTCCTCCGTCGAAATGTGGTAACTTGGGTTATTAGACTTCCCTAGTGGGGGTCGGCCCTGTATGTGTTATGTGGGTCAAAGGGTTATTAGACCACCCTAGAGGGGTCGGCCCAGTTAGTTGTAATGGGGTGTTTAACCCAGTGGTTACAGTTGGGGCTGACCTAGTAAGTGTAAAGTCAAGTCGGAGTTGTGTATAAATAGAGGAGGTGTGTTCCTCATTTAACATACACACACTCACTTGTGAATAGCGCATAGGTGAGGGAGAGGTATGCTATGGAGGAGAAGGAGCTCATGTCTAGGGTTTGCATCTTTGTATTTGTTGGTCATCTATATTGAGGAAGCTTTGCTGGGTTTTCTACCCCATGAGGGTTTCCCAGGATAAATCCGTGTCTCTTGTGTTTATGTTGTGCTTGTTGTTCTTTCAGTGATCCTGTATATGCTATTGTTGTGAAATAAAATGCAATGCTGATATTTTCTGTCTTAGCATATTGAATCTTAACAAAAAATAAGATAAAAAAATTTACACCTCAAGAAATTGGATCCCTCTCGGTGCTTGATAGATATGGGTTTAAGATGGATTTATGTTGGTAGTTATGTATTTTGGCTCCTTGATCTCATTATTTTCATCCTCACATCGACAATGTTTCCATCCAATAAAATACCTGCTAGGTAATTCATATAATCTATGGTCAATTTAGTATGAAACTCTGTATCCTAATTGATTTGGCCACATTGTAGACATAATTACATGATGATCTGCCTAATTGTTAAATCATATACACTATGGTTTCCACCATGTCTCTCAAGTGTATGAAGTGACTTGAGTTGGTAGTACACATGCTACTTATTGTCATGACATAGGTTAATACTAGGATCAAGATTACCATATCATTATGATTACCACTTCTTCACCTATCGGTTATCATTTGAAACTCCATATAGTTCCAAATTCAAACAAGCACCTAGACTTTCACACCTACTATCCTTGTTCTTTTCTTATTCTCTACATGAACTTACTATGTTGTTACAACCATACTTTGTCTCTTCAATAGCCCAGTGCATATTTTGAACCATGGGTGGCAATGCCAACTGGTATATGGCTCTTGAAATCTAATGTTGATGTTATGCCAATTTTCATGTAGGTGTGAAAATCCTCACAGCATATTCGACAGTATGAGAATGATCCTTGAACCTGTGATTCGAATTAGCTGAGGTAGGATCAAATTTTTGAATGTGCATATAGTCCTTTGTCTTCTCCTTCGAACCACCATGGGTGAGATTATGCCAAAAAGAACTATTACATGTTTGCTTGAAATCAAAATCAGATTTAAGACTTTCAAAACAGTTTCTTGAGATCTCCTTTGAACCAGCAGGGGTGAGATTAAAACTATCATATGCATGAGAAATTATCCCAAGCAATAATTGCTTAGAATCCAAATTAGATCCAAGACTTGAATCATGGTTTCTTGAGATCTCCTTTGAACCATAAGAGGTGAGATCAAAACCAGTAATTGCATGAGAATTTATCCCAAGCGAATGGCAATGGCCATAATCTTCAATAACCTTCTGAAAGCATGAATTTATGACCATATAGCAGTATAAAAGAGGAGATAGCTGGAGAGGAGCGAATGCATTACCTTCAGTAGCTATTTTGACCTCTGAAATAATCATGTGATCATGATGCAAACCAACAGACTCTGGTGCAAGAGAGGATTTAGGACCTTTTGCAATATCTAGAGTGTGAGCTGGCACAGAAAGAGAAGAAAGTTTGAGCATGAGTGGAGAATCTGCAAGTTCTTTGTCAACAACTTCAATATGAGATGATACTGGTTCATGATCTAAGAGACCATCAAGAGGAGCGAATGGAACACTTTGCTTGCTTTCGAATGGATTTGGACCAATCCCTTCATTCCGTCTGCCAAATATTTCATCCAGGTAGGCCCATAGCTCTTTTGGAGATTCAACATCATCAATGAATTGATGTACCAAGCACTAAGACATAGCAAGCATAATGTTTCCCATGGCTCCGTCACCATTATTTAACCAGTCAATATTTTCTTCATAGGATTCGAACTCTCTCTCAAAACAATAATCAAAGAGACCATTTCTCTTCAAATGTGTTATCATCTTTGGTTTCCATTCATCATAGTTGAATGGAGAAAGAGGATCATAGTTGAATGGAGGAGAATATATTTCTTCTGAATACATTGAAGCTGTAGAAGACCTGCAAAAGCAATATAGAATAACTGCAACTGCTACTACTACAAAAATGCAGAAACTGCTGCACTCGAAATCTTGGTAATAACCTGCAAAAAAAATCTCAAGAATGGAGATAAACAATTCTCTCAACATGCTCTGACACCATGTGAAAATACTCACAGCATATCTAAGAGATGATGTGTACCTCACAAGAGTAATTATGATTAAGCAAGAAAATAGAAGAAGAGTGAACAATACAGTATAATGAGCAACAGAATAATATGGTACAGTAGAACTCAGATAGAAGCAATAATACTTCACACACACTAATTAATTAATCACAATATGGACAAATAAATAGTACAATGGTAGAGAGGATTTGAATGCCTAAGGTGGCAATTCGAATTAGCCTCTCAGAGTGATCATAAGATCAATAGAGTGTCATCGAAGCACAACTAGGTGTCCTCATGATCATTGGAGCACAACTGGAAGTCTTCATCATCATCAGTGGAGTCATCAATGCTCAAGTAACTCTCAACCATCAGTCAAACTAACTTTGGTAGGTGTAACTAACTGTAACTGACTGTAACTGAGTGTAACTAAGTGACAACTGGACTGGTAGGTGAAGAAGGGTGAGTTGCTCCCTAAAATCAAGGAAGAAGGGCACATTAAGCAACTGGAGGGTTAAAACTGAAAAGTGAGAAGCTCCTGGGAGCTGGCTAACTAAGGGCTAGGTGCTGGACTGATGACTGGGATGCATGCAAACCCTAGAATGCATGCAAAACCTAAAGGTGCATGCATGACTGAAAATGTAAATGATCAAAATACTGGTGGGACTAGGATGGAATATAGGAATATCCTAACAGTAGGGAGGGAAAATTTTGTATTTATCACGCCTTCAAGGTTAAGATAAAAAGATAGCCATGGATTTTTCATAGACATTTTATGGATCCAACACTAACATAAGGGGGTTACTCATACCTATCCCAGAGCAAGCAAATGGCTAAATATTCATGACAACAATTTTCTTTAATATATTCCCCTCCCCCTACCCCCACCCTCATAAGGGGTGGGGTTGGGGGTAGGTGTAGATAATAGAGAAAACATATTATGTTTACCCTATTATATACCCCCCACAACCCTCCTTACTATATCTTCCCCACTCTCACTCTCAACATTGATGTGTTTTCTCTATTATCTCCCCCCAACCCCACCCTTTATGGGTAAGTGAAGATAATACACAAAACACATAATGTTAACACAATGTTGATAGTGATAGTGGGAACACATAATGTTGAGGGTGATGGAGAAAACACATTATTTGTTTGTTTGATTATCTCCCCCCACCCTCACCATCATCCATACCCTCTATGAGTGTGGTGGTTGGGGGAGATATTAGAGAAAACAAATAATTTGTTTTCTATAGTATCTCCTTGTTGGGGGGGAATTAGAGAGAGATGGTTGTGTTTTCTCTAATATCTTCCCCCACACCAAAGAGTGTGATGGTGGGGAGGTGATATTAGACAGAACATAATGTGTTCTCTTTAATATCCCCTCCGATTGGGAGATACTAGATAAAACACAATATGTTCTCTTTAATATCCCCTCCCATTGGGAGATAATAGAGAAAACACAATATGTTCTCTTTAATATCCTCCCCCACTAGGAGATATTAGAGAAAACACATAATATATTTTCTCTAATATCTCCTGGTGGGAAGATTATAGAGAGCATAAAAATTTCTCTCTAGGGTGATAATTAGAGAGAACATAATATCTCCACCTAGGAGATATTAGAGAGAATTTTGTTCTCTCTAATTCTCACCCCAGAGAGAACATATTATGCTCTCTCTAATATCCCCACCCCACTAAAAACATAACCTATTCTTTCTAATATACCCCCCTCACTAAAATATACTATTGTTTCTCTAATATCTCCCCTAACCCCTATCCCCACCCTAAGGGTTATTTTTGCTCTGATATCTCCCCCCACCCTCCCCTCCACCCTTACGGTTATGTTTTATCTAATATATCCAGCTCCCACCTCCCTATTATGTTTTTTATACCATCCTCCTCCCAATCCCACCCTCATGGTTATGTTTTCTCTAATATCTCCCCCCATATTATGTTTTCACTAATATCTCCAGTCACCCCCACCCACAAAGTTATGTTTTCTCTAATATATTCCCCCACCCTTAGGGTTAATTTTTCTCTGATATCTCCCCCCTCCCCCACACATATCCACCCTTAGATTTATGCTTTCTCTAATATCTCCCCCACCTTTTTGTTACGTTTTCTCTAATATCCTCCCCCAACCCCCCCTCTCAAGGTTATGTTTTCTCTAATACCTCATATTATGTTTTCACTAATATATCTAACCACCCCTACCCTCAAGACTATGTTTTCTCTCCCCACCCCACTTTTAAAATTATGTTAAGAGACCCTCATATTAAACCTAAATTAAGAAATCTAGAAAAATATTAAAGGGACCCTCATATTGAACCTAACTTAGGAAGATCTAGAAAAATGTTAACTATGCCAAATTAGTCATTCTCCATTAGAAAAATGTTAACTATGCCAAATTAGTCATTCTCCATAAAGGGATATGCAAATCCGTTAGACAACAACAATTAACGAGACATCAAACAACTAATATATGCCTCCCTAATGGGCCCTTGGTATCCAAATAAGATCAATTGGTTGGATTGTTAGTCTTTGTTAGAATTTTGTTTTAATTGTAATTGACAACACTAATAGTAATAGAATAAGTTTTGAAAATACTTAGCCTATCTTGAATTGTTATTTATCTTATAGTAAGAATATATATATAATTTTAGGATAATTTCATGTGTGAAACTATTAAGAGGTTTTTCTTTTCTAAATTCCATGACAACTCAAACTCTGAAAATCGCATTTTCCATTTTTTAATATAAATATTATAATTTGTTTTTATCAAATAATTTATAATAATATCACTTTCACAAATATAGTAAAATATAATAACATAAAATATAAGATAATTTTAGGTCAATTTATGAAATTTTATTAATTCCTTTGGTTTCTTTAAATATACTATGGACAATTGCTTGTAAAAGTCTTTTCAATCATATTGATGATTAGTAAGGCAGATTAGGTGATATGTCCCTCCAAGTCACTTTCTATAAAAGAGATTCCTGATGTTTGATTGATAAGATCTAGAATGTAATGTGAGACTCAAAGGTGATAAGAAAGCTGTATACTTATCTAGCATTAAGTTTCATATTAAATTTAATTTGGGGTCAATATTATTAATATTATATAATATACATACAATTTTGGCAAGGATGTTTTGCTTTTCCATGATAACTAGTTGTAGTATTTTTATTATTTATTTCAATTTGGCCAAAATTTATGGGTTTATTATTTTATTTCAAATTGGGCATTCTTTCTTGGACTTATTCCTAAAGGTATTTAGTTATATTATAATTATTATTTAATTTTATTATAATTATTATTTAATTTTATTATAATTATTATTTAATTTATTAATGATTGTAATCTTGATTTGATATGGATGTAAGATGTATTTTTTTATGGTTATAAATTTTTATTTTATATATTTCGTGGATTCATAGTGTATTTGATTTGGTGGTCATGTTTATTTTCCACCTAAGCATGGTATGCCCACTTTAAGGAAGAGACTCATATGATAATTTTGTTTTTCTTATTGATAAATTTTTAACCCTTGGTGTGTTGGACTCCTTCTTGGTTTATATGTCAAACTCCTTTAAGCTTTATAATCTATTTCAACCATCAACTCATCTTGTACTTCCACACATTAGGTGATATCGATTATAGATGAATTTGGTCACCCTTGACCATTGATTAGATATAGCCCATATTGTTTCTTTAGTTTAACAATTAGCATAGATTCTATGGATAAGTTCTAAATCCTCTTTCCTTGTGCTCAAAACTTGTATAAATGCAACTCGTGAGCAGCTCACAAGTTGCTAGTTAGCAACTCATGAGTGCACTCAATATTGCCCTAAATATAAATAAAGTACAAATGTATAGGCTTCGAGTAGAGATCATGATGTTCATACATTTGTACAGCCTAGATCTCGAGTCCCAACTATTGGAACCACCTTTGAAGCATACAAAAAAAGGGTTCATAGTTGGGTGAATATCTCACTCTCCCTTTTACTGACAATATAACCGAAAATGCGTGTAGCTAAATTAGAGATCTCTTAACATGAATCCTTTTCTTGAGCATAATCCCTTTGTTATCCAAGTTTGACCTATTCTCTTCTAGGGTTTGTTGAGCCACCCCTTGGCTCCTCTATGAAATTTGAGATCTGTGTCCTTGCCAAGAGTTAGAGTTTGGTTGGTTGTTGAGGTTGGAGGAATCTAGGATTAGGTGAGGAAGTTGCAATGTTAATTTCAGCTATAGCATTCATGTTGTCAAATTTTGAATATATCAATATAGATCTATATTCTTTCCCACCCCCAATTATTTTTGTTATTTATTATCATGGTTATTGCATTTGAATTATAGAATTGGTGTTGAATTGACTTACTTGGAGTTAGTGAAGAAAATACTTTTAGATTTACTTTATAATTTGAAATGCTTATAATGGTTTGAGGAAGGTGTGACTTATTGGAATTGTGGGTAGGTATCAAGAAATATCTAGAGTTGGATTATTGCTTGAAAAACTAGTAACAAAGACCATGAATGGAAGTTTTTACTAGGTCCCACTCTTTCCTTCTTCTTGGATTTCAATTATAAATATTTTTCTTGGGAAAGAATGATAAAGAGACTAATCTTTCTCTCTCAATGAGACCTCATTCCTCTCACTAGGATTCACCCTCTAACACTAACAAGTGAAGAATATTATGCACGAGGATTCAAATTGCTACAACATTTCATTCCTCTATCTTGGCTTGCAATCTTCATAGAAAATGAGAATGGGCTACTAGATTTGGCGCTAGCTTCATTCTCTTTGACTCTATCTCCAACTATTGTGATTGTCTTAAATAGCTCACATGAAACATGATCCAAGCTTTTGTAAGAAAACTCCAACTTTGAATATGGTATTCCTTCAATTCTAAATCAACTCATTTTTTTGGCTATGGAAGGTTAAATTAAAGACTAGGTTATGACTATTCAGTTTCCCTTAAGATTCTTCAAATGCTATCTCATTTGGCCCTCCATATTCAAAATTATTCATTCACCCACATATATGGTTTTCTATCTTCTTCTCAAATTGCACCATTTGAACTAAAGTTCTATCACATAATCAAATAAACAAGGGACAATAATGGTATGCTTGTTTAAATTACAGTGCATAGATTTAAGAGGTTTAACTTCGCCTTCACATTCCTCCAAATAATCTATTATTCACTTGTATTATTATAATTACGCTTCATTGGTATTGTTGTGAGTACCCTTCACTTTGATAGGTGTGAGAAAGCTTTCCTTCACAGGTGTGGAAAACCCTTGCTTTAACATGTATGAACCTTCATTTATATGGGTGTGACTAGGCTTGAACCATGTGATATGCTCTTCATAGTAATAGGTGTGAGTGCCTTCATGTGACTGGATATAATTAAGTTCAAGTCATTTGACAATTTGATCACAGTTAAATTGCATTATTTGTGAGCTCATTCCATTCAGTGATGTGATCTCACTCACTTAAACAAGTATAACCGCACTGACCTACTTCAATGTGAGTGGCCTTGGTGGGGGCTATAACAACACCTTTCTTCCACCAACCAAACGATAAATAGGCCATGTGTGAAGAAGGTGTGAAGGAATATTGGCACATACATAAGCCAATGAAGAAGTATGAGGATATCGTGAAATTGTTGGATGAGAAAGTATTTAGGGTGTGAGGTATGGATTATAGGTAATACATGATCAAGTGGAACAACAAATCTAATGCAGATAATACACTGGTTTCTAAAGATATATATATATATATATATATATATATATATATATATATATATATAATGAGCCCAATGGGTTAGCTCAAGTGGTTGAGAGTTGTGAGTATATATAATGAGCCCAATGGGTTAGCTCAAGTGGTTGAGAGTTGTGAGTTATAAGCATAAGGTCTCGGGGTCAAATCCCCAGGTGGCTATGCATTGATATATAAGGGCCTCACTTGATGTCCCCACCGGAGGCTTCGCAATAAGAGCTGGTGGGGTGAGGCCCCTTTGGGTGCCCCCCCCCCCGTGAATTCTTCTTGTGGACGTAGTAACTTCTCTCCAAGGTTGTGAACCACATTGATATATATAATGATAAAGCTATTATAGTGGGAGTAAAGGATCAAGGATTAATGTTGTTTTATTCGAAAGAGGAATTTGATGCAAGAGCACATATAAAGTTGATATGTCCACAAGCATGATAGCTAATCATAATAAAAGCAAGTGTTATACGAGTGAGCATTATGCAAGTTAGAGAAACATATATGAGCTCAATACAAATGAGTGTAATAGGAAGAGAAAATGAGACATTGAGAACACGAGTGCAAAGGGATGTGAAAGGAACAAGGAAATAAGAATAAGAAAGCATGGTGAGTCTACAATTAAAAAGGAATGCACACTAGAGGAGAGTGCACAACAATAGTTGATGCACTAGGCATAGTTTTGGTTCATGTGAGAAAAGTATGCATAGTAGGTGCATGATATAAATCACATATTATAATGAGTGTGCCAAAGAAATTTGAAAAGTCACGGGGACGCTGAAAATTTATAAAGGAAGTTGAATCAATATAGGGGATATATAGAGTTGTAGGAGACCGTAGATGAAGAGTTTGGGGAAGATTAAAAAGGATGGTTGGTAAGAGAGGTTGGTTAGCAACAACCATCCAACCTTGAGAGATAGAGAGTAGAGTGTAGATTCAACTGAGAGTTGGATTAGAACACTAACATGTATCTTGGTTTTTGATAATGACAATGAGTATACCACTACCTAAGTTGTGGTTTAGTTTTAAATGTTGTTTAAGTGATTGTATGAGCATTTAATTTCCATTAGCATGGCTCTATTTTAAGATAATTAGGTCCCTTGCACCCCCAACTATTCCAACAACCCATGGAATTTATGATCATTATTAGCAGGGTTGAAGAGCAACATATAGTAATAAGAGGGATTATTATTCAAACTCACTCCTTTAAAAACAATCAAAATTTGTATAATATGAGCTGAAGGACAATGGACTTCAATGAGTCGATTAAAAGGCATGGAAGAAGGTTGTCACCACCTCCCATCTCCTTATATTAGTTGAGGGAGGAGAATGATATAAAGTATGGTGATATTGGACTGTGCTTGGAAGCAATTGTGTGTTTAATATGGGAAACCAAAGATTCTATGGAAAATGACTTACTAGACGTATAAGACAAAATGCATTAAGCAGCATTAGCTCAATTAAATAACATGAATAATGATTAATATGATGAATTTCTAATGTAAACTTGAGGGTTTGAGATGCAATGTTCTCCTTAATACCCACCTCCTAAGAGTCAAAATTAACCAAAAGCATGCATGGAATCTAAATTAAGAATATCTAAGGATATGTCACTAAATAATTCATTCTTACTATAGGCAACTCATTAAGCAACAATAAGGAAAACGACTTCAAATAACTAACCTATCCCTTCCTTGTGGGCCTTTAACATCTAAATAAGATCAATTGGCAATGAGAAGGATTTATCATTTTTTAGAATTATGTTTTAATTTTATGTTGATCTTAAAGAAATCTATAAAGTTGTTAGTAGATAAATATCATCTAGGAAATCTTAGAATCAATCTTGAACAGTTTTGATTTTTTTTGTTTATGTCATAGTAAGAATAAATATAACCTTCTCATATTATTCTATATAAAATTATTTTAAAAAAATGCTTTTCAAAATTCCATAACATCTAAATGTCAATTCTTTTTAATATACTTTTTATCAAATTTTTATAATAATATTACTTTATAAAATATAAAAATAAAATAATTTTAATAAAATCTTTTATAAGCATGTTGATAATTAATAAGGCATATTAGGTGATATGTCTCTCCAAGTCAATGTCTACAAAAGAGATTCCTCTTGTTTTATTGATATGTGACTCAACTTTTTTTTGGTTTCACTTAATATAATCTCTCCAATGTAAGTCTTAAAGCTGATACACTTATCTAGCATTAAGTTTTATATTAAATTTAATTAAAAGTGGCCAAATTATTCTTATTCTTATTTGTCTTCATAATTCTTAATATTTTAATAGTATATAATACATATATAATTCGGCATGGATTTATCTACTTTTCCAAGGATAACTAGTTGTATTATTTCAAATATTCTATTTCAAATGGGCAATGCTTTCTTGGAGGTATTAATAAAGCTATTTAAGTGGGAAAATGCATCACAAATTACGTGGTGACAAAAAAGTCCTTATTCTTATATATCTATATCTATCATAGGAATATATTTTACAAAATTAGTAGTTTTTCATAATTTGATTTAATTTATTATTAATACTTATGGGTGATCAATCTTAATCAATTATATTTGATTTTTTTTCTTAAAAATAAATAAAATAAAGTTTATAGAGTAATTTTGAAAAGATAAAATAAGTAAAAATGAATTAAAAAATATACAAATTTGATTTTTTTAGTTTTTTGTTTTGTCTATATGGTAAGGTATAGTTTCTTCTTAGTCTACTTATTTTTTTGAAATTTCAATGATCTAGATCTTTTCAAGATAGGCTAAAACCCTTAAGGAAAGTGTCATAATCACATTACCATTAATTTGTTTGAATTATAATTTATGGCAAATTTCTATTAAATTTAGGAAAGGTTTATTAAGAAAAATGGGTTGAGTTTGTCCATTTTCAAATTCAATTTAAGAGATGAAGAAAGGAAAAGAAAGAATTGCCATATAAATACAAAACTAACTTAAAAACCTATGAAAAAAAGAAGCAAAGAATGCTTTTTCTTAATATTCAAGAATAAGAAAAAGTGAGGTAAACACAACCGTGAACCTACTATTTGGGTGAACCTAAGCTTTGAGCTATAAAAGACCTACTATTTGGGTGGACCCGAGCTTTGAGCTATAGAAGATTTGCTATTTGGGTGAACCTGTGCTTTGAGCTATAAAATACATCTAATATCAGGTGTTCTTCTAAAAGATAACATGAACCACATGTATGTTCCTATCTTCCCAAATACTGAGGTGGTAAGATGAACTTATATTTATAGGTATGTAAAAATTTCCTCTAAAACTTGTGATCTCTTTGATGAAGAAGCGCCATAGTTATGGTCTTAAGAATGAATTTATAGTACCTACGCAAAAAGATCTTTAAGCGCCATAGTTATGGTCTTAAGAATGAATCTATAGTACTTAAGTGAAAAGATCTTTAAATAATAACACTATTTAGTACTAATCTCATAATAAGTTAAATTTGAGAAAGTGAAGTGTTTTCTTTTAAAATCTATACTACATAGTTGATGTATATCTCAATCATGAAATATATAATAATTAATCATATCCTTAATGAATGAGAAGAACCATTAAACTTAGATATAAACTTCTTTACAATATTTTTTTCTAGTACAATGAAACCTTGGGCAAACTTTAAAGTACTTCCCCTCATTTCAAGGATGGTACCCGAAGTAAACCCTATAATACTAAGTGCACAAGGTCAATTCAATAACAATATTCTCATTATGAACTCAACATGTCACTTATAGAAGTAGAACCTCGGTGAGGAGGATAACATTCTATCCCACGACCAATTGGGCTACACCTACTTGACAACTTCTTTACAATACTTATAAGAAAATAACTATAATGATTTTTTATTAAAATCATATATATGCAAAATTTTCAATTATTTTCTAAAATGAACTTCAAAATCCCAAACATGTTACATAAGGGCTAAGCATATGTGTATTTCTCTTTGCATATTGTAAATTGGATAATGGGAGGTGTCATTATTGTTTCATATGGTGTTCTAGCTAAGAGGGTTGTTTTTGCTTTCTTCAATCCCACCAGGAGATTGAGACAAGGATGTCCCTTGTCCCCATACATTTTCTTATCGATGGAAAAAGGGACTTAACAGAGTGATCCTTGAAACTAAAGGAATATGAATTTACATGGAGTTTAGATAATATAAGTTGTCAAATCAACTCATCTCTTATTTGTAGATGATATTTTAATTTTATCTAATGGATACATTAAGAAGAGGAGGAAATTATCCAATATTATAGCAAGGTAATGAGTATGGAAATACATTTGAAAATTAGCATCGTTCTTCAACGAACTAGACGAATCATAGGATTAACCTTTGGGGAATATGTTCCCTTCATACTATTGGACTTCAACAAGGGATTTAACTACTTTGGCTTCAATCTCAAGCCCAATGCATATAAGAAAAGTGATTGGTGTTGGTTATTTAGTAAAATATAAAATAGGGTCCATTTCAGGCTATTCTTTAAGGATTCCAATATTATACTTAACTATAGTATTCTAGGCGATTATTTTGGATTGAAAAACACACACACATATATATAGATAGGTCTTCAAAAATGACTATTGACTGGGCAAATGGAAAAATTCAAATAAATGCACCACATCTTCAGCATCTCCTCCTTGCAATCAAAGATTTGATCTCAAGGTTCGACCATATCCAGTTCTCACATGTATATCGGGAATTAAACTCTGAAGCAGATTATCTATCTAAACTAGCTCTAGCCTTACCTCTGGGAAGACTTGAGATAACAGGTCTCTCCAACAATCAGCCAGATTTTAATCACAGTTTAGACATTTAGTAACAGATAGTTGTTTTGGACAACAAGAAATTCTTAGAAATCATCAGCTCACAAAGATGAAGAGCATTTTTTGATTTTCTCTATGTAGCTTATCAGGCATTCAGACTCATGTATTGACAAACAATGATGTAATATTTTTTTTATATATAATGAAGCTCCTAATAGGGCAGTCCACGATCGCTTTTTATTTAAAGTGATGGATATTTTCCTATTGGAAAATATATATAGATAGGTAGGCGAATATTAAATATGAAAAATACAATTTACTGCTAAAACTTGTAAAATTTGGTGAATATTATGATAAAAACCCATATTTTATGTAAATATAGGCGATATTAGAGACTAAAAATGACCATATAGTGAATTTATTTTTTGAAAAAAAACCCAAAACTAGCCAATTGGTGAAATTTCGTCCCTAGCAATTACCTTGTTCCATTTATGATGTAATAGATTGCTCTCTTGAGGGGGTAGGTTAACTTTGATAAAATCAGCGTTAGAAGTTATTCACATGTATTGGCATACCTTGTCCCACATACAAAAAGGGGTGGTGGAAAATATTAGGAGGTTATGTGCAATTTTTTGTGGTAAGGGATCCCTAAGAAGGAGGGAAGACACTAGACCAACTAGAAATCTATTTCAAATCCCAAGGGAGAAGGAGGATGGAATTTAAAAGATATTCACTTTTTAGTAAGTCTCATTGGTAGTGAAGACTCTGTGGAATCTGATTACAAAATATAACTTATGAAGAACGATAATTGTACAAAAATATGTAGCTCCAAACTCACTTTTGGATAGGATTGGATGCGAGGGAAAATCGGTCAAGAATGCCTCAAATCATTGGAAGGCCCTTGTCTCTTATTTTCTAGTGCTAAGTAACCATTTTGCTTGGAAGCTCCATAATGGGATGAAGGTCAAAATTGGAGTGGATGCAATAATGGGATGTGGTAACATTATTTTTTCTTCGCTTATATTTGATTCAACACTTTCAGCATGTAGGTTGGGTATATTTAATACAATTGGAAGATGAGTTGACTACTAGTATTTGGGAACATGGAAATTCCATTTACAATTAGCTTTAGAAGGTAACTAAGCTAACATTTGGATTGATTATACAACATAATTAAGAAGAGGATACATAATAATAATAGAGGATGTTGACAACATTGTTTGAACACAATAAATTTGGAGGCAACTATTCGACTAGACAAGGCTACACAGTTCTGATGTTAGGTGAGATTAGGGAAGCTCCTTGGTATCAGTTTAAGTTCTAGAAGGTTAAATGTCCAAAAAGGAATTGAGTCTTTACGGGGTTGGATTTAACAAATACAGTACTTGCATAGGAGATGCTTTAGAAAAGATAGAAAAAAGGCTTGGGAATTTGTATTTTATGTATGTATAATGAAGAGTCTATATCAGATATCTATGTGTACATTGCCTGTTCACACAATATATTTGGAAAGATGTTAGAAAATGGTTAAATGTGTGGAACGTATAGCAAATATCCTGTGTAGAATAACACTTATAGCAATGGTTCCAGAAACATGAATTGAAAACTCACATATCTACTCCATATTTTTTCATATGAGGTACTTGGCTTGCTTGAAATTCATTGATTTTTTAGGATCGACTTATACAAACTTTTTAGACATTTAATAGGAGGTTTCCTTATATAAATCTTCTAGGTAGAAGCAAAAACAAAATCACCCATATAGTTTGGGGAATTATCGATTAACATCTATAAGAGTTGGGGATTCTTTTATGGTGCATGCCAAGGACCAACTCAAATATGTGGTATAGTGAGATCACTATACACTTAAGATTCTCTATTCTTCAAGTTTAAAGCAAGTCTGGGCTCTAAGTGAACAAAAAACTATGTTGAGATGGTGGCTTTAAGGACACTTCTTAAATTGGTTATTGATAAGAATGTATCCTCTCTGCAGGTTTTCAATGACTCCTTGTCAATGAAAAACTGGATGAATGGTGAACACAATATAAATGTAGTCTCACGCCAACACTTAGCTTCTCATTTGAAAGATATTGTGTCTCTTTTCTCAAAGATATCCTATTGGCATATTTTCATGGAATTGAATGTCAAGGCTTATCTATTGTCTAAAGCATGATTTAACCTATAACCTGATAATCTTGTAATATAGGAATATCAAGATAGGACTATTTTGGAACACAACACCACATTAAATCTTCAATAACACATAGTTATTATAGATATCCAAGTAGAGATGTTATAATCTTGTAATATAGGAATATCAAGATAGGACTATTTTGGAACACAACACCACATTAAATCTTCAGTAACACATAGTTATTATAGATATCCAAGTAGAGATTTCATAAATGCTTCAATTTTCACTTTATTTCCTAACACGACTTTGAAAATATTTTAATTTAAGGAATTTTAATTTTAAAATATATTCCTTATATTATTATTTATATATAAAAAATCAATAAAAATAATATTTTTTTTTAAATCGATTAATTCTAATATAATCTCTCTTTTTACTATCCAGGTTGTAAGTATCACTACTTATTATAAAGTGCCATGTCACCTAATGCATGCATTTTGAATTCTCTTTATGAATACAAAATACAACTGCCATGGCAACCAAGGCATGCATTTTGAATTCTCTTTATGAATACAAAATGCAACTTTTTCTCTAGAAAAAAACATATGCCTACATAATGGCATTACTTAATGGGAAACTATTTGTTATCCATTATAAATATGTGAAAGTTTTTATATTTTGGTGTAATAGGAGTTAGATATTGAGATGGTAGTTTCTGTGTTAAGCTATTCATTGACTCTTGGTATTTATTGCGACCTCATTGGTATTAGTTGGAATATGGGTTTTATATGGTCAGTCAACATTAACTGGTTATTCAGATATTTGGTTATTGGTACATTACTTCAATGAACCTCAGGCATCTTGAAAGGTTGATCCTAACTTCCTCTCTATCTTCTTTAAAGTCGTCCACCAACCCCAAACATCAAAATTACTTCTCCATATACCTCCCCTACGGTGGGATTTTCTCATGCCATGGAATTCTGACAAAAATACCACTAATATAGAATTAACTGTTTCGTTATCCCCATCCCATAAAGTGTAATGAGAATTGAATGTTAAGAAAAATAGTTAACAACTTGAGAGTGATTTTAAGGTATTAAGCAAATGCTTAACTTATTTATGAAAAGATATAATGTTTGATTTTAAAATAATAAAATGTATATTTAATAAGTGTTGTGAGAGTAAAACATTAGGTACACATCTTCTCTATTTTAAAAATGGGAGACTAGAGATTAAGATGAGTTTATGTAAAAAAAGCCATGTTAAACTATTTTTTATTTGTATTTTTTTGATATTTTTAATTTATTATAATTAAATGTCTGTACATAGTATAATTAATCACATTATTATCGAGTCCATGTACGTTAGAACAAATAGAACTATTCTACTTAAACACATTTTGTGATAAAAAAAAAGCAATAGGTATATTAAATTTCTACTTAATTTGAATATTTTTTTGGTATATATCACCGAATTATAATTCCTTGTCAATTGTGGAGAAAAACATCTAGATTGTGGATTGCTCGGATGATCCTCCAGAAGGAACATAAATATTTCTTTATTCAACATCATATTGAGTAGAGGGGATCATAAAGGAAATGTTTGATGATGGAAAATGGGTTCTCTAGTAGTCAGGAAAATACTTTAGGAAAGGATGAAAAAAATGGATACTAAGGTAAAACTAAGGTTGACCCCAATACTCCCAGATACGGGTGCTCGAAATGACACAACCGAGGTTAGGGGTTCCACCTTCCCTCCTAGTAGCGTGGCTCCCACACTTGGAAACCACCCTCTGCCAGCGCTGTTCCCATGCTCCCCTAATTAAAGCCGCGTCCTGTTCCAGCCCATCTAGCCTCCTCGCGCATGTTGAACTTCACTCCCCCCATGGCTCAATTGCTAGCATTCATTTCGGCTCGGCTCTCCTTGTCACATCCCCTTAACTGGCTCAAATGCTCCATTAATCTGTCCCGTGTGAGGTCTGGATGCTCCTTCCCTGAAACTCTTGATATGAGGCTCCCTCTCCACGCCCCTGCTGTCATTACTCGCCTCTGTTATCCTCTTCCTACTCCCTCTGCACAAAGTTCCGCCCCTTCTCCGTTCTCCAGTGATCTAGCTGACAGTGCCATGACCCGAACGCACTACACCTCCAAGTGAGGTTCTGGTCACAGTGTTGGAAAAACTGCCACTTCTGCTGAGAAGGAAAAGAAGGCCAACAACAGCTATAAAGACAATGTATCTGTCCCTGTTCGCAGGCTGGTGGACGATTGGGAATCTCATAGTGTTGCCGAAATTCTGGCATTTGGCAACCACGGCAACCAAGTAAATTACTATTGGTTAATGAAAAATATGATGGGAACATTGGTGGAGGAAATGTTAACAAACTGGAACATGGCCAAGGTGGCGATTATGGACACCAGGGCACACATAGCCCATTTGGATCGAATGTTGGCTTCCCTGGAAACCAATTTGGTAGGTCGAAGATACTCTCTGTTTCAACATTCTACTCATCCCCGTGATTCTGGTCCCGTTGCTCACTTTGAAGGTTTGGCTAGAAATCCTAATGTCCATGCTGATGGTGCTTCTACAACCACTTAAATCCATGCTACAGACAGCTCCCTGCCCGATTCCCTCGATGTTGCTGCTGCAGAAGGCACTGCTCCAGTTCTAGGCCCCTCCTCAGGCCCGATTTCTCCTGCTGTGGTAGTGGTTCTTGGGGCCCCTCCCCTTGGGACTTCCTTCCCGACGCCCTCGACGATAGACACCTTACATTACAAATGAGTCAGGAATACTGAGGACGACGCAGCCATACAACGCAAAACTGAGCCACTTCCCATCAAACTCCTAACCCAGAATTGGGAAGAGGAATTCTTTGGTAGTTGTCCTATAATTGAAGACAATCCTGGTTCTCGGAATGCAGAAGCTAGCACATAGAATTGCTCTGTGTGAGCCTAGCTCTTATTTTTTTGCGGTTAGCATTATCTATCTTTCCCTGTTTTAGCTCAATGGTCTACTGTCATACTCTAGATTTTCCTTCTATTCTAGTTCAGTCTATGTTTTTAATGGTCAACTGTAATTATGTCAATATTGCTCAGCCCACTTATGGGCAGGACTATGGATGCTCCTACTTGCTTTTTTTGCTCCATGAGAAGCTTCTGAAAGCTCATGAATCTACATATTCTCATGTGAATGTAACTATTTTTGTACTTTAATATATTTTCCTTATGCTTCTAAATAAAAAAAAAAGGTTGACCCCAATACTCGTCAGAGCTATTGAAGGAGGAGGTATGTGTGGCAAGACGTTAAAGGGCGATTATGTGGTGGAGGTTGTTTGCTTGAGGCTCCAGATCAATGGAATTGATGAGGGCCTTTAATTCAAGTTGTCTCTAGATTGTTCATCTAGCAACCATATAAAAAATATTATGGTATTGGAAGAAAAGTCGGTTTCAATCGTTAGTCTAGTATATGGTTTTAATGGCTCTTCTTAGATTGTGCAAGATCCGACGAAGGGTCAAGGTTCTATTGGAAACGAGATGGATTTCAATTGTTTTCTTGGAGGGAAGAGGGAAAGGCTTAGGGGCTTAGAGAAGGTTTAAGGAGGTTTAAATGGAGGAATTGCTTGTTGTTCTTTCATCTTTAAAGAAGGACAGGAGTCCTGGTTGAGATGGTTGGACTATTGAGCTTTTTTTGGTATTTTTTGATTTAGTGGGAGATTATTTATTTAGGATAATTAAAGAGGTTAGGATCTAAGATACTATTTTGGGATCTTTTAATTCTACATTTATAGCCCTAATCCCCAAAATCAATCATCACGGGTCCTTTGATGATTTCAAACCAAATTCTTTATGTAATTGTGTTTACACGATTATTGCAAAAGTTTTTATAGTCAAATTAAGAGAGGTGTTATCTAATGTCATCTCTCTAGAGTAATTTGGTTTTTTAGTAGGAAGGAAAATCCATGAAGCAATTAGGGATACCCAGGAAGTCCTTCACTCTAGAAGAACAAAGAAAATGATTGTTATGGTTATCAAGTTAGACATGCCAAAGGCTTAAAATAGAACTAATTGGTTGTATTTAAAATTAATTTGATTCATGTTGGTTTTAGTCTTCTAATTGTTAAGCGAATTATGGGTTGTGTCACATCCACTTATTTTGTTATTCTTATGGATGGAACTGCCTCACATTTATTTAGACCCACAAGAGGGATGAAACATAATTTTCCTTTTCTCTATTATTATTTATATTTGTTTTTGATAGATTGAGTAGATCTATCATTAAATCCAAATGTTTCGATCACCCATATGTATGGCTATTCATCTTTTCCTTGAATCACACCATTTGACACAAAGCTATATCACCTAATCACATAAACAAGGAAAAATGATGGTTTTCTTAGTCAAATGGCAATGCACAAATCAAAGAGGATCAACTCTTCCTTCACATTCCTCGAAACAATCTGTCATTCATTTGTATTATTTTGATTACACATCATTTACAATTCTACGAGTACCCTTTTCTTTGATATGTGCAAGCAACCCTCACCTCAATAGGTACGAACAACCCATGCTTCAACACGTTCAAAACTTCATTTATATGAGTGTGACTAGGAATGAACCATGCAATATACCCTTCACATAAATAGGTATAAGTTCCCTCATGTGATTAGATACAATTACCTTCAAGTCATTTAGTTTAATCACCCTAAAAGTACACTATCTTCCAAATCCTTTCATTTCAATGATGGGATCTCACTCACTTAAACAAGTGCAACCTCACTTGCTTGCCTCAACATGGGTGGTCTTTGCTTGAATTCTTGTGACATGCCTTCATGTCAACATGTGTGATTTCCTTCAAAGGTATGGTTGAGATCTAGTTTTTGACAAGTGTCGATCTACAATCACTTGCATTAGTGCAAGCTACCACTATTTGGTATTGTTGCTATACTCCATTCCAGGGACTAATATTTTCCTTTACATGAACAACTACAATCTACCTCATTAAAAATGGTATGATTCCCTTTATTCAAAGGTTCATTATGATCTAGATGAAATGGTTATGAGTTTCCTTCCTCCTCATATTTTCAATCCATTAGTGGATTTGTTGCTCTTCACTTGAATGGAAGCACTTCTAATCAATTAAATGGAACTTTTTCTACCCAAGCAAGCACTTGGCTTCTAACCAATGAGGGTTTAGATTTGAAAAAAAAATGTGTCACCTTATCCAATTCCATTTCCATGATCCTTTTTGGATCACCGCAATCGATTGAGATAGAAGAGAAGTAATGCCCACATAAGGTTTAAGTCTTTTGTCATTAAATATTTGGTCTTTGAACATCTTAGTAAAGAGAATTATCCCAAGGGTGCTTATAGCAAAATAAATTGACAATGGATATGAAGTAGGACTATTATAGGATTTTGTATTTTGCCTATTTTCAATGTTCATAATTACATTAGTACAAAATAAGTGAGACCACATGAAGTGTCATGTATCCACCAAGGTGGAAGACCATTTACACTAATGAAGAATATGATCACTTGACTTGACTTGACTTAACAACCATGAATGTTCAACCACTAATCAACAACTCCCTTGCAAAAGTGTGCTAACTTCATTGTTTAGAAATTGAAACCTAGTAAGGGGTATAACACCACCACACTTTCATTGAACAAAAGAACAATATGTCATGGGTGAAGAAAGTGTGAAGGAATATTGGCATAGACGCAAGACAAGGAAGAAGTGGGAGGATTTCATGTTTGTTTTATTGATATGTGACTCACACTTTTCTTTATTTCACTTAATATAACCTCTGCATGGTAAGTCTTAAAGGTGATGTACATATCCAACATGAAGTTTTATATTATTTAATAAGAAGTGGCCAAATTAATTATTATGGTTAGTTCTTACATTTTCTTAATATCATATAGTAAATATAGAATTTAGTAGGGATTTATCTACTTTATCAAGGATAACTAGTTGTATTATTTAATTATTTTATTTCAAATTGGCCATGTATTTTTTACTTATTAATAAAGTTATTTAACAAGTGGAAAAATTAATCATTAATATCTTTTTATATATATCTTTTTAATATCTATTTTTATATATTTATATTTATTAAAAATATGTTTTATGAAATTATGATTATTTTTATAATTTAATTTAATTTATTATAATATTTATGAATCAATTTATTAAGTATTCAATTTTAATCAATAAAATTTGAAAAAAAAAGAATGTGGAAAAAAATTGAATATAATATTTTTTCAATATAAAAATAAATTATAATAATTCATAACAATTATCTTATAAAAAATATTTAATAATTTTTTTCATAATCTCTCAAGCTACCTTCAATAATTTTTTTTTATAATACTTATAAAACAAAAATCTAACTATTTTTATTTTTATTTTGACATAAAAATAACTTCCAAATCATAAAGGGATAAACATATGTATACAAGAAAGGTATCTTGATGGCACACACTTAATGGGAAATTTTTTGTTAACCATCATAAATTAAATAAGTATTAAATAAATATGTGAAGGTTTTTATATTTTCGTGTAAAGGGAGATGGATGGTGAGGCAAATAGTCAATAGAGATGGGTGCTTTTAAGTGTTACTTATTTTTATAACATTTAAAAAATAAATAAAAAAATGTTTGAGTTATTTTTTAAAACATTTCAAAACCCAAAGAAGAAAATGTTTTTTTTTTATGAATTAATATAAATTTATTTTAATTTTATATTTAACATATTTTTTTATGAATTAATATAAATTTATTTTAATTTTATATTTAACATATTTTTTATGAATTAATATAAATTTATTTTAATTTTATATTTAGTTTTAGAATCTGATTATTGTCTGGGGTGGCAGGTGCGGGAGGGGTGCTCTTTTACCTTGGAGGGAACATTGTTGAAGCATTCTCTTGGAGTCTTGGAATCGAGTCCAATAATCGTGTTGAGATGTTGGCACTGTGGATGGGGACAAAGGTGTTACTGAAGAAGAAGATCTCTGATGTCATATCTTTGGAGACTCTCGCACTACTATTAGAGCCGCCAAGTTTCGCTCTCCTCTTCGCAACACTGCCTTAGCAAAGATTCAACTGAGACTTTGGGAAAATCTGGCGGCAATCCAATCTACGGATCTCTATCATATGTTAAGAAGCAAAAATAAACATACAGACTCATTGGCCAACCAAGCAAAAAAAATAGAACTGAAGGAAGTTACCAATCTCAAAATGGTGAGGTGCACTATGAGGCTATTCCCTAAGTTAATCAACTCTATGGGTAGTCGAGGATCTAAATCTCCTCCTCTTGACCCTGCTCAAATTCTATGTATCACATAGTTTCATAGTCCATCCATTTCCAGGTTTCCAAATCCATTCATCAACACCTTACCCTGACCCTGCTCAAATTCTATGTACCCGGAATAGGTGAACAGTTACAGTGCAGCCATTTTTTATTTGTGTTACACGTGAACAGGTGAGTAGTGCTCGGAACAGGTGAACAGTACTCAGAGCAGGTGCCCAGAACAGGTGAACAGTGCTCGGAATAGGTGCCCGAAACAGGTGATGCTTGGAAATGGAACTGTGCTCGGAACCGTGCTCGGAATCTGCTTTGAGGGGCGTGTAAGCACTAGCGACAAGTTTCTTCGATCCCAACAAGCAGCCAGGTACTCAATCCTGTCTCCCACTTGTGTATTTTCTGGTCCCCTATAACAATGGAAACGCACATGGCACCACACATGAAAAACGGACTAGTGGTACCCATCCCAGTTGAAACGAACCATTTAGGTCAAGTGAAAATTGCATCTTCCAGCAAAACAGGGAAGTGGGTTTGGGTTAATGCCAAGCAGTCTAGGTGTATTTTAAAATGGAGAGCTGCTCGTATAAAGTGGGAGGAGACAAGAAAAAAACAGCTTCAAAAGAAGGCTATTTGGGCCCTCCGGAATAAACATTCAAACAAGTCTTCCTTGCAAGGATGTGGCAGGAACAGGGGTAAAAGCAGCACTGATCCTGCTTTATACAATCCCACGTCCACACCTCTCACCTGGTCATCTGCCCTGTATGTACAAGAGCTACTCAATGCCAAGAGGAGATTGGAGATTTTGGAAGTCAAAAAGCAGGAGAGAGACCTTAACATCCATCTGCTAACAGTAGAAAATCACCGATTAGCAGAAAGCAACAAGGTTTTAAAAGGTCAAGTGGCACTGTTGCAAGAAGCTATTATGGTAGGTAAGACTGAGTGGCAAGACATGAAGGTAGATTGGCAAAGCATGAAAAAATCAGCAGGGAAAGATAGACAGGTGGTAAATCCTAAAACATCCAAAGCTGAAGGGAAAACAGTTGAACAAACAAATAACCAAGGAGGGAAAGTAAGAGAAGAAGAAAAGTGTGGTTTCATAAAAAATTCCAAAACTTGGGCACAAGCTATTAGCAAGCCTGCTAATACGGAAAAAGAAAGAGAGCCAAGCAACCAAGGAGACAACAACCAAGAAAAGAAAAAGAAATCAAAGAAAGGCAAGGCAGAGCAACACACATAATAATTAAAGGGGTGAGAGATTATGGTAAGAGTGAATGCACTCCCGAGCTTGCAAGTGACTTTTTGAAAGACAAGCTACATTGGCAAGGTCAAATTTGCCAAGCATGGAGGGTGGGTAAACCCAGTGATGAGAGAACCAGGCCCATAAAAGTCATCATGTCAAGTGCATGTGACAAGCAAACCCTTCTAAGTAAGAAGCATTTCTTAAAGGGCTCTCGCTTTTTTCTAGAGGAAGACTTAACTATCATGCAGCAAGAGGAAAGAAGAGAAGAGTTGTAAAAGGTTAGAGCAGCAAGAGATGAGGGAAAAAGAGCATGGTTGCACAAAGGTAAAGCTGTTATTGATGTTTTTGGTCCTCCTTCTAAAGCAAGACAGCAAAACATGAGTCAAGAAGTGTCAGCAAATCCCTTAGCAGAAAATACCGCAGCAAGACCAGGGTGGGAAAATAGGAATGAAGACTCAACTTTGAGTCTTGTATTCCAAAGTAAATAGAAATCAAGATCTACCTAGGTTCCGCTAAGCCTAGTATGTTGGAACTCCAGAGGCTACCCTTGGAGGCGTGGACCTAGGCTAGGGCCCATTGCGGAAGATACGGACATAATATGTCTCTTGGAAACACATGAACATGAAGGGTGCAAAACACCTCTTTTTGAAAAGTATATGAAGATGTCTTTTTGAAAAGTATATGAAGATGGCAGTTTGAAACAAGGCAGCAGAGAATGGAAAAGGTCACGGAGGTATCATGGTCCTAGTGAAAGAAAAGAAAGATCGTTGCATCTAGCTAGAAAGGGAAGACCCAAATAAACAATTCACATGGTTTAAAATATCAGAAAATGGTCATGTCATTAGAATTGCAGCATGCTACTTCTCCCCACAAGTTTCAAAAATTTACAAAAGGAGGGGGCTCGACCATAAAGACCCTTTTGCAGCCTTAAAAAACGATATTGCAGAGTTTTCTCAGGTAGGTGAAGTCCTTCTAGTAGGGGATTTCAACGCCAGGACTGCAAGTGAACAAGCTAGCATTCTTTGTTAGAAGGAAGATTGCAACCCTATCTGGCTTACAGAAGAAAGAAATCATCAATGGACAAGAATTTCAAAGGACAAGAAAAGCCGCAATCTCTTTGGAGAACAGTTACTTACCTTATGTGGGACTTTTGATTTATAATTTGCAATGGATTGACTAGATGGGTAAATTCTGATAATTTCACTTGTAATACTTACAATGGCGCAAGTGTGGTGGACTATGCAATTTGTTCACATGGCCTATGTGAGAAAATGGAGGAAGTTATGATCGGTGAACAACTCTGGGATTTAAAATCTGATTACAAACCAATCTATCTAAGTCTTTCTTGGATTGAAAAGCAATAGTTTGGGACAAAAAATCAGCACATTCAACAACCTCCGGCAAAGGGCAGAATTATTTTGACTCAAGAAAACTGTAATATCTTTAGGAGAGCGCTAGAAAAGCTTTGTAAGAAGGAGGAAATTCCATCCCAGGGCCTTAATAATCAACATCTAACTAATTTAATCCAAAGGGCACTCACAAAATGCAAAAGAGCAAAAAATAGGAAACCTGAAACAAATTGCTTTCCGGTTAATGCTTGGTTCAATGAGGAGTGCAAAAAAGCAAGGAGAGTGTGGAGAGAGTCAAACTGGAAAGAAAAGGACCTAAAAGGTTACAAGCAGATTTTAAGAAAGAAAAAAACTGATTTCATGGTCTCAAGGAGGGAAGAACTAATCTTCCTTGGGAAAAATAATCCCAAACTTTTCTAGAAGGAACTCCAAGCGAGAAAGAAGCAAACTGGAAATAATATTACAGCGGACCAGTGGCTTGAATATGCAAGGAAACTTTATGAGCGGAATCCTAAGGTTGACCCCCCCCTCTAGTCAACACCACCACCATTACTAAGCTTTTCACCGTGCAAGAGATTGAGGTGGGAATTAAGAAGTTGGGTGTTGGAAAAGCCAAAGATTTAGTAGAAATTCAAGAAGAATATTTAAAGTGGGGTTCAAAAACTCTTGCACCTCACATTACGGGAATCTTCAACAACATCATTCAACAAGGATTCCCTATAGATTGGACAACTACCCTCGCAATACCTCTTTTCAAGAGCGGAGATGTCAACGATCCCTCTAACTATAGGACCATAATGATAAACCCCTTGTTTGCAAATCTATTTGGAAGTAAGCTGGAAAATAGAATTAGCAAGTGGGCGGAAGAAAGGGGCAAGTGTTCTAAAGGACAAGTAGGTCTTAGACCCAAACATTCCACGGTGGATCATGGTATAACTTTAAGGCACATCATTGAAAAAGTGTGGGAGAAAAAAGAGGAAGCCTTTTGTTGCTTTGTCGATTTCAAAAAAGCTTTTGACATGGTTCCTAGAGATAAGCTTTGGCACAGAATGGAGGAACTTGGGGTTCCTATACATCTTAGAGCAGCCGTCCATAGGCTATATGAGGAGGTCAAAGTCAAAATCAGAACATCAGATGGTATCTTTGAAAGCTTCAGAAGTGATATCGGGGTCAAACAAGGGTGCCCATTATCTCCTACCCTTTTTGGCTTATATATTGACAAACTTGAAGAGTGGTTAAACTTAGAGGATGGGGATGGCGCCCTCGTGGGTGAGTTTGTGATAAGGCTCTTTTTGTATGCGGATGACCTTATTCTGATTGCTAAGTTTTCTATTGGATTGCAAGAGCACTTGTTTTCCCTTGAGCACTTTTGTAGAACAGTGGGGATGCAAGTAAATACTAGCAAGATGAAAGTGGTAGTTTTCTCTAGCAAAAGAAAAGATAAACATCATAAGTTCTACTTTGTAAACAACACTCTTGAAGAAGTGGCATATTACAAGTACCTTGGAATCGACTTCAATAAAAATTTGAGTTGGGAAAGTTGTAGAAAAAAAATAACAATGGGAGGTTGGAATGCATTTTATGCTCTCCAAAATAAATGCAGAGAGGCAGAGCTATGGGATTGGAAAACTATGCAAACCCTTTTTGAGCTTTTAGTGATCCCGGTTGTTCTCTATGGTTGTGAAGTATGGGTCAGCAGTATCTCAGACTTACAGTGGAGGAAAATAGAGAAGATTAAAAAACACATGATTACAAGCAAGTTCAAAATTAAGAGTTCAGTGCCATATGAGATCATGCTGAGTGAAATGGGGGTTGCTTCTATTGAAGTAATTGCTTTGGTGCAGCTAATACGATATCTAAAAAAAGTTGAGAAAATGGAAGAATGTAGGTGGCCCAAGGCCGTATTCAAAGACATATTGTGCAAAAGAAAGAAGACTTGGATGCGGCAAAACATTAAATGGCTTAGTAAATGGGATATGTGCTTGAACATGTGCCCCACGAATAGTAAAGAGATAAAATCTTTTGTTATCAATAAGTTCCACAAGTGAACTTGGGATAAAGAGTTAGGGAGAAAGAAAAAGTACTATATTGAAGAGTTTAACCCTACCTATAGTCAGCTTCAAAAGGCATACATAGGGGCCAATATACCTTGGAAAGCCAAAATACTTATTTCTCAATTAAGAACTAATTCCCATCAACTCCGTTGCGAGACCGGGCGCTGGAAAAGGCCAAAAGAAGCTTGGGAAGAAAGAGTGTATTTTCTGCACCTCGGGTAAAGTGGAGACAGAAAAAACATTTCATTTTAGAGTGTGAATCCTTTAAGGACAGTAGGGACAGGTATGCAAGTGTCTTGGCAGATAAATCTTGGGATAATTTATTCAATGAGGGGACCGTGGAAAAATTGGGGGCGCTCATCATCAAGTTGAACAGGAAAAGGACTGAGTTGCAGAAAACAGCGTGTGAAGTGGTCTATCCCATAGGCTATTTTTAGCCTCGTGGACATTAAAATATTTTCTTCTTCTTCTTCTTCAAACTAAGAACTGAAATTTGGAGCCACCTCGTCCCATCATCATAAGGCTATGGGAGGGACACGTGGGAATTTTATGCAGGCTAAGGTTGGTGGCTTTCATGCACATTAAATTGCTCTCAACGCTTAGTACCAGCCTCGATTCTTCCATGAATTCACTTTGGTACAGAATATGATTACAACAGTTGGGAATGATGAAAGGCAAAGAGGGTTGAGGCAAGGTTTTCCTTTGTCTCCATTATTATTTATTTTTGTTGTTTAGGGCGTGAGAGTAGATCTATCATTGAATCGAAAAGAGTTGGTTGTGTTCAAGGAATCATGATTGGTTACTCTATATTGCTTACTCACTTTCTATTTGTAGATGGTATATTGTAATTATCTAATGGATCTGAAAGATTGGCAATGAGATTGCAAGAACTTGTAAATGTATATCATTTAGCTTTATGGATGGAGATTAATATTTAAAAAAATGTCTTTTGTTTCAATGGGTTGATCCAGGGAGACGGAAATTTTTTGAGAAATATTTTTCCCTTTAGATATTTTGATATGTAGGAGGGGGTTAAGTATTTAGGCTTTATTTTGAAGCCCAATGTTTATAGGAAAATATATTGTGGTTGGTTGTTGGGTAATAATGAGGGTATGATTCATTTAGGTTTAAATATGACTATTAAGAGGAGGTAGACTAACTCAAATTTGTGTCATAAGTTATCCCAATATATTGGTGTTCCCTAGTGTATATTCCAAAAGGACCATTGAAGAAGATCATGAAGACTTGTTTTAAGATTCTATGAGGGGGGAACTTGTGATAATGGAGGTAAATCCTTGGGTAGGTGGCCAGCTATTGCTAAGCCAGAGGAGGATGGGAGACATGTCTTGAAAAATATTCAATATTTTAGAAAATATTTACCTACAAAAAGTCTCTAGGATCTTGTTACGAAGGAGAGTCTATGGAAAATAAACACTAAGTAGAGATACATATCCCTAGGATATTTATTGGATGAAAATTTCTAGCAAGAGCATTAGAAATATGTCTAATAAATGGAAATCATTGGTATTGGCTTTCTTTTAAATTGGTGAATATCTAGCATGGAAGGTAATGGACATCAAGTGAAAATCAAGGTAGACTATGTTATGTAGTGTGTGGATCCAATTAATCTAAGTCCTAAGTTGATTAATTATCTTCATCACAAATGTTGCTTCACTTTGAATCAAATTGTGGGTCCTCTTAATACTTATGTTTGGCAATAGGTGTTAAATATTGTAACTTCTAAGAATATTATATTTGTACATTATTATTCCGGAGATGTTTCATCCCTCCGAGGTAACCCTATTATGTATCCGGAGATGATTATTCCTCCGAGGGGTTGTTGTAACTAGGGTTATTAGACCCACCATGTGGGGGTTGGCCCTGATATTATATTTTAGGGTTTATTAGACTTCTCCAGGAGAGGTCGGCCCCATTAGGGATTTTTGGTCAGTCGGGAGTTAGTATAAATAGAGGAGGTGAGCTCCTCATTAGACACACTTGTACAACTCAAAAAAGTAGCGCACTTGTCTGGGAGGTTTGCTAAGGAGGTAGAGAAGGAGGCAGCACATCTTGTATTTTGGTTGATCATCTTATTGAGGAAAGCTTTGCTGGGTTTTCTACCCCATGAGGGTTTCCCAGGGTAAATTCTGTGTCTATCTTGTGATTATGTTTCTTTCAGTGATCTTGCTAGTTTATTTGGTTTAAACTTAACATGGTATCAGAGCTAGCTTGAATAGGACATCTTTCACAAGGTAAGAATATCTCTCTCTCTCTCTCCGGTGAAAATTAGGGTTTCAACAAATGGTTGGTATTGTTGAATTCTGATTACATGGCTGGATAGCCCTTCTCAAAACCAATCTTTTGAGCCCTAGATCGAACTTTTTGGTTGGGTAGAACTCCGGGAAAGTCAAACTCTAGTTTTACCAAAAGTGCGATAAACCAGAAATTGGTTTCAGCAAAAAGTTGGTATTGTTGAATTCTGATTACATGGCTGGATAGCCCTTCTCAAAACCAATCTTTTGAGCCCTAGATCGAACTTTTTGGTTGGGTAGAACTTCGGGAAAGTCAAACCCTAGTTTTACCAAAGTGCGATAAACCAGAAATTCTGTCCCAGCATCCGGAAAAGTAAAAAAGTTAAAATTTTCCAGGTAAGTACTATTCTATATCTTATCTCTTGGACTCCCCCAAGAGAAGATGGCTCCAAGCACTAAGCTTGAAGACAAGTTAGAAGGTATAGAGAATTTTCGGGCATGGAAATACAGAATTGGTCTCATTCTTGAAGAGAATGATCTTACTCAGTACATCAAGGATGAAGTTGCAGAACCTGAAGGAGATGAAGCCAAAGAGAAGCATAGAAAGGATTTGATTAGGGCAAAGAGAATCATAGCTGATTCCATTAAGGACCACTTGATTCCCCAAGTGGCTTCCAAGAAAACTCCAAAGGAGATGTATGATGCCCTAGGAAGAATGTATGAGGGAAAGAACATCAATAGGAAGATGAACCTAAGAACTCAGTTGAAGAGTACCAAGATGAACAAAGGGGAATCCATTCAAGACTACTTCTCAAGGGTCTCCCAAATCAAGGAGCAACTAGATTCCATTGGTGATACTCTTGATGAAGATAAACTTGTGATGACTGCTCCAAATGGTCTCACTAGATCTTGGGGGTCATTTATACAAACTATGTGTGCCAAAAAAGAAAGTATGAAGTTTGATGTAGTGTGGGAAGATTGTGTTCAAGAAGAGGCTAGAGTAGCCAACAGAGAAGCACTCCTCAAGGAGGATGACCAAGCCTTGGCCATTCACACCAAAAGAAGAAGAATGGGTCACTTCAAGAAAGTTGACCACAAAGGATCTCAACACTTCTCTAAATTTAAAGGGAATAGAGGACCCAATCCAGTAAGAGATCTCTCCACAGTCCAGTGTTACAGTTGTCTTAAACTAGGACACATTGCCAAATTTTGTCCTTCACAAAAGAAGAAGAAGTTTGTACACAAAAGACATCATGCACACATGGAAGAAGATGATAGTGAAGAAGAAGAAGAAGAAGAAGAAGAAGAGGAAGAGGAAGAGGAAGAGGAAAAGCCTCGAAGGAAAAGATCTAAAATAAAGAAAGAAGATCTAGAAGAATATGTCCTATTCTCTGCACTCTCTGGATCTATATCTCCTGGAGAAGATACATGGCTCATTGACAGTGGTGCTTCTAAGCACATGACAGGTCAAAGAAAGACTTTCCCAAATCTTGAAGAAAAGTCTTCTACACAAAAGGTATCTCTAGGAGATGACTACCAATATCCCATCAAAGGAATTGGTGAAGCAAGCTACAAGCTAGATTCTGGAACACCCTTGAAGATGAAAGAAATCTTATATGTACCAGGTTTGAAGAAGAACTTACTATCTATCTCAGCACTAGATAAGAAAGGTTTTAGAGTTGCCTTCATAGATGGCCAAGTAATTATGTAGCCCAAAGGAAAATCTATTGAAGATGCAGTTGTCATTGGTGAAGAAGAAGGAGGTCTCTATAAACTCAAGGGACATCCAGAAGTTGCCCTTGCTCATGAAACCTCTAGCCCCAGTGAGCTATGGAACAGAAGATTAGCTCACATTAACTATAAAGCCCTACCCTATGTAAGTAAGGTGGTCATAGGATTACCAGACTTAAAGGTTGATCATAATGGCTCATGTAAAGGATGTGAAAAAGGAAAGAATATGAAGAATCATTTTCCAAAGAGTGAAACAAAGACTAAGAACATTTTGGAGCTAATACATTCAGATGTGTGTGGACCAATGCCCACCACTTCCCTAAGTGGTTTTGAATACTATCTCTCTTTCATTGATGACTATTCAAGGAAGACATGGATATACTTTCTAAAAGGTAAGAATGAAGTATTTGGAAAATTCAAAGAGTTCAAGGCCTTAATAGAAAATCTCTCAGAAAAGAAAATCAAGATTCTCAGAACAGATAATGGGGGAGAATATACTTCAAAGGACTTTGAAGACTTTTGTAAGGAAGCTGGGATCAAGAGGGAACTAACCACTCCCTACAATCCCCAACAAAATGGGGTGGCTAAAAGAAAGAATAGAACCATCATGGAAGCTGTAAAAACTATGATACATGATCAAGATCTACCTATGTATTTATGGGATGAAGCAACTAGGACAATAGTCTATGTGCAGAATAGACTTTCCCATAGTGCTCTTGAATTCAAAACTCCAGAAGAAGTGTTCACAGGAAAGAAGCCCGAGGTAAGTCATCTCAAAATATTTGGTTGTCCTGTGTACATTCACATTCCAAAAGAAAAGAGAACCAAGTTGGATCCTTCTGGTAAGAAGGGAATATTTGTTGGATACTGTGAATCATCCAAAGCCTTCAGAATCTACATACCAGGTTTTCATCATATGGAAATAAGTAGAGATGTAACATTTGATGAAGAAGCAGCTCTCAAGAAATCCAGGAAGTGTCAACTTGAAGAAATCTATGAAGAAGATACACCTCCTAGAGTCACAGAAGCTGTACACATTCCTGAAGATGATACTCCAGAAGATCATGACATGATAGAACCACAAGAACCCCCTATTTCAGACTTATCTAGGAAAAGAAGGCCAACATGGGCTAGAGACATTATTCAAGGAGCTGAAAGATATGGAGCTCCTGAAGGCTCCACCAGAGAAAGAAAGAAACCAAAGCTAGTATCCAACTATGTAACCTTGATGTGTGATCTTGTGGATCAACATCCTACTAGCTATGAAGAGGCAGCTCAAAAGAAAGAATGGGTAGAAGTAATGACAGAAGAATATCAGTCAATAATGAAAAATGACGTTTGGGATATAGTTCCCAAACCAAAAGATAAAAGTGTGGTTTCTTCCAAATGGATTTTTAAAATAAAACATGCTGCAGATGGTAGCATTGAAAAATATAAGGCAAGATTTGTAGCCCGAGGATTCTCTCAGAAAGAGGGAATTGACTATGAAGAAACATTTGCACCAGTTGCTAGGTATACTTCAATTAGAACTATCATGGCACTTGCATCTATGATGAAGTGGAAATTACATCAAATGGATGTTAAGACAGCTTTTCTGAATGGTGTAATTGAAGAAGAAGTGTACATAGAACAACCACAAGGGTTCGAGGTTAAAAACGGGAGAACTCATGTATGCAAACTGAAAAAGGCATTATATGGCTTAAAGCAAGCTCCCAGAGCTTGGTATGGAAGGATTGACAATTTCTTAACAAGCATGGGCTTTACCAAGAGTAAAGCTGACCCTAATCTTTATCTTAAGGTAATGGATGATGAACCAGTTATACTACTATTATATGTAGATGATCTATTTCTAACCGGAAATGAGAAACAGATTATTGAATGCAAGAAGAAGCTTTCTTCAGAATTCGAGATGAAAGATCTCGGATTAATGCACTACTTCTTAGGTCTAGAAGTATGGCAAGAACCAAAAGGAATCTTTCTAAATCAAGGTAAGTATGTTGTGGAGATTCTAAAAAGATTTAATATGTTGGAGTGTAAAGCCATGGCCACTCCCATGGACTCCAACTTGAAGTTATTAATTAATGACACATCAGAATTAGTGGACATAACTCTATATAGACAAATCATTGGGTCTTTAATATATTTAACAAATACTAGGCCAGATATATGCTTTGCCGTAAATACCTTGAGTCAGTATCTAGTAGAAACTAGAAAGGTTCACTTAATAGCTGCAAAGCATGTGATGAGGTACCTAAAGGGTACTTTAGATTTTGGTCTATATTATCTTGGAAACCATGAACTCAATTTACATGGTTACTCAGACTCTGATTGGGCAGGAAGTATCTCAGACAGAAAGAGTACATCAGGTGGATGTTATGGTCTTGGATCTGCCATGATCTCATGGTTCAGCAAGAAACAATCCAGTGTGGCTCTCAGTACTGCTGAAGCAGAATACATAGCTGCCTGCTCTGCTAGCTGTGAAGCAGTATGGCTTCGGAAACTATTATCTGGAGTGTTTGACTTAGAGATGGATCCCACTGTGATCATGTGTGACAATCAAAGTTGCATCAAAATGACAGAAAATCCTGTATTCCACGATAAGTCAAAACACATAGAGATCCGATACTTTTATATACGAGACATGGTGCAGAGAGGAGCTATCAAACTTGAGTATATAAGTACTGAAGAACAAGTTGCTGATATATTAACCAAACCCCTAGCTCGTGTGAAATTTGAATACTTCCGAGACAAGCTTGGTGTAACTCTAAAGGACCCTCCTCGAAAGGGGGAGTAGTATCGTCACTAATGATGAAGATACATGTCTACCACTCTTAGATATTTAGGCTTATTTAGATTTAGACTTCTTACACTTAGAACACTTACACTATTTTTATTTTTGATGATGTATGCATTGATGAGGATACATGTTTTGATAATGTATGTATTGATGAGGATACATGTTTTGATAATGTATGTATTGATGAGGATACATATTTTGATGATATATGTATTTACATGTTTTGATGATGAGGATACATGATGCCTTGATGTATTGATGAGGATACATGTGTTGATGAGTATACTTGTGTACTTGTATGGATGAGGATACTTGTACCCATATTGACAAGAGGATTGTATCATCCGTGGACTTTAGTCCTAATGTGATCCGCAGACAGATGTCTCCGAGAATAAAATCCTGAATGAACAGGTAAGGGGATTGGATCGTCCTCGGACTTTGGTCCTGTGAATTGAGCCGTAGACAAGATGTCTCCGAGAATAAAATCCTGAATGAACAGGTAAGGGGATTGGATCGTCCTCGAACTTTGGTCCTATGAATTGAGCCATAGACAAGATGTCTCCGAGAATAAAATCCTGAATGAACAGGTAAGGGGATTGGATCGTCCTCAGACTTTGGTCCTGTGAATTGAGCCGTAGACAAGATGTCTCCGAGAATAAAATCCTGAATGAACAGGTAAGGGGATTGGATCGTCCTCGGACTTTGGTCCTGTGAATTGAGCCGTAGACAAGATGTCTCCGAGAATAAAATCCTGAATGAACAGGTAAGGGGATTGGATCGTCCTCGGACTTTGGTCCTGTGAATTGAGCCGTAGACAAGATGTCTCTGAGAATAAAATCCTGAATGAACAGGTAAGGGGATTGGATCGTCCTCGGACTTTGGTCCTGTGAATTGAGCCGTAGACAAGATGTCTCCGAGAATAAAATCCTGAATGAACAGGTAAGGGGATTGGATCGTCCTCGGACTTTGGTCCTGTGAATTGAGCTGTAGACAAGATGTCTCCGAGAATAAAATCCTGAATGAACAGGTAAGGGGATTGGATCATCCTCAGACTTTGGTCCTGTGAATTGAGTCGTAGACAAGATGTCTCCGAGAATAAAATCCTGAATGAACAGGTAAGGGGATTGGATCGTCCTCGGACTTTGGTCCTGTGAATTGAGCCCTAGACAAGATGTCTCCGAGAATAAAATCCTAAATGAACAGGTAAGGGGATTGGATCGTCCTCGGACTTTGGTCCTGTGAATTGAGCCCTAGACAAGATGTCTCCGAGAATAAAATCCTGAATAAACAGGTAAGGGGATTGGATCGTCCTCAGACTTTGGTCCTTTGAATTGAGCCGTAGACATGAGGTCTCCGAGAATTGAATGATAGGACTGGATCGTCCCTGGACTTCGGTTCAAAAGGTACATGATAGGACTGGATCATCCCTAGACTTCGGTTCAAAAGGTACATGATAGGACTGGATCGTCCCTGGACCTCGGTTCAAAAGGTACATGGTAGGACTGGATCGTCCTTGGACCTCGGTTCAAAAGGTACATGACAGGATTGCATCATCCATGGACCTATGTCCTAAAAGGAGCAGGATTGATCATCCTGTAATATGATCATATGTATCGCAGGGTATACGATGTTGATGATCGTATGATGACGATGCTGATGATCGTATGATGATGATGATGATGATCGTATGATGACGATGCTGATGATCGTACGATGACGATGCCGATGATCGTGCAATGATGATGATGATGATGTTGATGTTCCAGTAACTGATTGAGTTACTGATGATGATGTATTGAAGAAAGCTTCCGATGATTTATAGATGTATCATGTATGATGTAGTCAATGACTCCTTGCTCCTGCAGATGTTGTTATAATATCCTTCTCATTAAGGGGGAGTGTTAAATATTGTAACTTCTAAGAATATTATATTTGTACATTATTATTCCGGAGATGTTTCATCCCTCCGAGGTAACCCTATTATGTATCCGGAGATGATTATTCCTCCGAGGGGTTGTGGTAACTAGGGTTATTAGGCCCACCATGTGAGGGTCGGCCCTAATATTATATTTTAGGGGTTATTAGACTTCTCTAGGAGAGGTCGACCCCATTAGGGATTTTTGGTCAGTCGGGAGTTAGTATAAATAGAGGAGGTGAGCTCCTCATTAGACACACTTGTACAACTCAGAAAAGTAGCGCACTTGTCTGGGAGATCTGCTAAGGAGGTAGAGAAGGAGGGAGCACATCTTGTATTTTGGTTGATCATCTTATTGAGGAAAGCTTTGCTGGGTTTTCTACCCCATGAGGGTTTCCCAGGGTAAATTCTGTGTCTATCTTGTGATTATGTTTCTTTCAGTGATCTTGCTAGCCTATTTGGTTTAAACTTAACAATAGGGATGGAAGTTTTCCCACTGTCTACATTTTGAAGGTTAATGGGTAAAAAACCGGAATATTTTCTGGATGAATTAAAAAGGAGGTGTATAAGGATTCACTATGAATTGGGCTCTTTGGTTTGGACCAAAACAAATCCTCTAGTATTTATACTACTACTTTAGGTTACAAAGTGTTGCTTGCCTTGGATGTTGAAGAGGGTTGCTAGTGGTGCAAAATATATTGAAAGGTAAAAGCATTGCAATAGACAAGGATATTTCTTTGGTTGGCAATAAGGAACAAGGATTTGACTAAGAGGTGATGCAAAAGAGGTGTAGGCAGGGTCCAAGTATCTATTTTTTGCATATAAATGATGCTAAAACCATATATCATCTGGTTATTCATTGCCCATTTTCTCAACAACTCTGGAAGGATTAAGAAAAGTGGGTTGGTGTCTCAAATTTGTGGATTGGGAACTCCCTGGAGCTATGTTTCAACACTTATTTTCTTGGACTGGAGCTAAAATAATTCATGAAAAATTCCATGTCTTATTTTATGAGGTATTTGGTTAGCTTGAAATGACCAGTTGTTTGATGACGAGATGGTTAATACCTTTTAGGTTGAATTTGTTGAGATTTCGTAGTCAATGTTCCTAGCATATTGTGGAGATTCTAGGAACATTGAGATTCTCTTTGATTATATCCTTAAAATCCTCCTCACTCAACCAACAAGGGTTATATTTGAATGGGGCTCCTAGTTTATCAGCACCTCCCATTTTGAGAAAGATAGGGAAGTGGTCAAAGCATCTGATGTTTCCCACCCATGTTCTATAACGATTCACTCTCTATCAGAGTGCATTATGAACAAGGGATCATCGATCCTTTTTGAAACCCTGCCAAATATGCCTCTATTATTATTTCAAGTCGACTGAATTTGTATTGGCTCAACAACAACCCAACTTGCCTCCTCAAATCTATCAGAAAATTAGTGTGATAGTTGAGCTTCCCTTGAAGAAGACCCAAATCTCATCTTGATTGAATGTTACGTTCAAATTTCCACCAAAAATATTGTTATCCACCCTTAAACATGCTAAAGACATCAAGTGGTCCTAGAAAGTTTGCTTGCCCTCATAAGGACCATACAAGTTAAGCAAAGTTAGAGTGATGTCACAACTTTTGCAATGAACAATTATACAAAGCACACAATAAAGCAATTGACAAGTGTAATCCTTTAATTAAATCCTATAATAATACCTGTCGAGGATCCCTCCACATCCAAAGTATAAATTTATCATCTACCAAAGAGTTTTTTCAGTTTGGAGATCAGGGGGACCCCCACCCCATCGTTTCTTGAATTAGAGTTATATATGGTTTTTCCATGTCCACAAATAATTTAAGGGATAGTTTGTTGGCCTCTCTCCCTAGGCCACACATGTTAGCTGACATAATCTTCATGGGGGAATCCTATTGGGGGTTGATCCTACTCTAAGAACCCTAAAATAAGCCTCTATATACCCTAATGGATGTCCCTAGCCACTTTCTCTTGAGCATGTTTGAAAACAAACTTCCTTCCCAATTTATAAGTATAGGGATCCTTCCCTTGGTCATATCCCAACCCCCTAGAGAACCTGTTTCTAGAGAATTGATCCTTGGTCTCAAATGGTAATGACCACCCCCTTGAATGTATTGGGAGCCAATAACATCTTGACCTAGAGGGATTAAAGAGTGAATTATGGATCATAATATCCATATATCCCCACTTTGTATTCACCTTCCCCTCTCCCACTCAGTAAAGAACCACTACAGATTTCCCCAGACATAGACAATCAAGGACTAGAACTACTATTCTACTGGAAATTAGTAGTTTTAGTTGGACTTAGTGAGGCAAGAGCAAGAATGCAAGAGACATTATTTATGTTCTTATCCAAGGAAGTGCTACTCACATCACTGCACCATATTGCCTCCAACTTATCCAAGTGAGAATGGGTAATATCCATCTCTCTGAACAGATCACGAGGGATATCCATATAAACATCACAAAGATTTTTTAATATCAACAATTAAGGGTATAAACATATCCCCCACAATCAGATCCTGAGGGAAAAGACAATCCTCAATACCTTTCTATAGGGCATTATCATCAGTATTTTCATCCACCTCCTTTTCTTTTGGATCTCTAATATCCCCTGACATCTTTTGGATCTCTAATACCCCCTCACAAGTTCTATGAATGAGTAGGAGGTTGTATCACATCTTCCAGATTCTCTGAAACCTTAGGATTCCAAAATTTCTTCTAGAATTGATTCTTACAATTAGTCAAAATATGTCCATATTGGTGACATCAAGAACGTCTGAAGGGAACATTAAGATAATCTAAACGTTGGGTATATGACTTGGCCTCTATGTCCTGTTCTATACTTTCAAACAAACCTTGATGAAGATCGATGTCGACCAAAATGAGAGATACCATCAACATGAGTTCTTAAGATAGTTGTCATCAACTATAATATATTTACCTAGTGTATCCTCGATCTCTTTCAACCAAGGTTTATACCATAACTCGAGAGGAAACTAGGGTAATTTAATCCACATCGACATACAACTTCAATAACTACATGAAATAGATTTCCCCACCAACCTCATATATGCATTCAATGATTGGATTTAATAGTCAAGAGAAGGTAATTGGATTATTTAAGGCACATGGCAGATTTGGATGAGTTCTAAGGTTGACACATGGCAGCATAGGATTTGGTTTCCCCATATGCCCCCTTCCTCTTCCCCTTTGGTGGAATCATAGCCCCTCTAATGCTCTTTACACAGCCATCTTGGACCATTTTATTAATTTCCAACATAATATTTACATACATTCAGAATTGGCATAGTAAGCCATTCATATGGTCCAAATAGAAATATATACATCATACATGCCTATTCACTCACTATTTGGGCCTTGGCCTTGAGATCCACACTAGGAATCCATATTAGCGTATTTACATCATTTACATAATTTTGATTAAATACATTCCAAGTCAAAATTGGGGGTATTACAATCCCCTCCCCCTTGGAATAACACTGTCCTCGGTGTTTTCTCGAAATCAGAACAAAAATGGATATGCCTCTTTCATGGAATCCTCCAATTCCCATGTAGCCTCATGGGTATTGAAGTGCTTCCATTACACCTTTACCTGTTCGATGGCTCGGTTCCAGATGAATGTTACTTTCCTGTCTAGGATGCATAGTGGCTCGGTTTGGAACTCTCCCTCGGGTTCCACCTGGATCACATCCCAGTCAATCACATGGTTCGGATCATGTACATATTTTTTAAGCAAATAAACATGAAAAACATTATGATCTCTAGTGTTAGCAAGCAATGCAATTTTATATGCAACTGGCCCTATTCTTTCAAGCACTTCAAATGGCCCACAATATCTTGGTGACAGCTTGGCACAACTTCCAATCTGCAAGGAACTCTTCCTTGGCCTCACTATAAGGTATACATGATCTCCGACATTGAATTCTCTATGCATTCTATTCTTATCTGTGTAGCTTTTCTGCCTATCTTGGGATGCCTTTAATTTTTGCCTAATTTTTTCAACCTCTTGTTCCATTTCCTTAAGTAATTCTAGCCCAATTACAATCCTTTTCACTGGATTGTCCCATGTCACTGGTGTCCCACACTTTCTGCCATATAAAACTTCAAATGGACTCACGCCTAATGAAGCTTGTTGTCCATTGTTATATGCAAACTCTACCAAGTGTAGATAATCTTCCCACTTGGATGGTTTGTCCATCACATACATGCGGAGCATGTCTTCAAGAATCTGATTTACTCTTTTAGTTTGTCCATCTATTTGTGGATGGTAGGCAGTGCTAAAATTTAGTTGTGTTCCCAAGTCTGCAAAAACACCTTTCAAAAAATTTGAAGTAAATTTGGTTTCTTTGTCTGAAATTATTGCCTTGAACAATCCATGCAATCTGAAAATTTCCTTCATGAAAATATTTGCAATGGCATCTGCTTTATATTAGGATTTAGCTGGAATAAAATGTGCCAATTTTGACAATTTATCCACCACTACCATGATAGAATCCTGTTGTCTCGCAATCATTAGCAATACTGTAATAAAATCCATGGAAATTACTTCCCATTTCCATTCTGGAATTGGAAAAGGATGCAACAAATCTGCTAGGTGTTGATGCTCAACTTTCACTTGTTGACACTTCATGCATTTTGAAATATATTCAACAATATCCTTTTCCATCCTCGACCAAAAATATTGCTTCCTAGTTGTAGCAATTGGTTTCTGATATCCTGGGTGAGCAGAATATGGCATTATATGGATTTCATCCATAATAATTCTTCTCAAGTCTGCCACATTTGGAATATAAATTATGTGTTTATAAATAAGAAGTCCATCTTCTTCCAAATGATACCCTTCATACCTCTTTTCAAAATTATTCTACTGCAATTTTTCTTTTATTTGCACATACAATTTATCTTCAACAATAGAATTAACAATCTGTTGTCTTAAATCTGATTGGCAAGTTGTGATGGCTACCACATGCATTTCATGCACCTTTCTGTTGATTGCATCAACACTTTATTCTCCTTCTCTTTTATGTGTTTGATTTCAAAATCAAACTCACATAAAAATTCCAGCCATCTAGCTTGCCTCACATTTAATGTTGGCTGCTCAAATAAATATTTTAGACCACAATGGTCTGTCCTCAACTCAAATTTTCTACCCATTAGATAATGCATCCACATCTTTAAAGCATGAACTATGGATGCAAGTTCCAAATAATGTGTGGCATAATTATTTCCATGCTCCTTCAATTTTCTAGACTCTTAACACACCACATGATTTTCTTGCATAAGAACTCCTCCAAGTCCTTGTTTACATGCATCTGTACACAACACAAATTCTTTTTCTAGGGCTACAATTTTCAGAATTTGACCACTTGTAAGAAGCTTCTTCAACAGCTAGAAGCTTTCCTCACATTGATGTGTCCATTCAAATTTCATTCCTTTATTTTGCAAGGAAGTGATTGGGTGTGCAACCTTGCAGAATCCTTCAATGAATCTTCTATAGTAACCAGCAAGACCCATAAAAGATCTCACATCTGTCACATTCTTTGGAGTTGGCCAATTCATAATGGCTTCAATCTTTTATGGATCCCCTAATCTTCCTTCCTTTGAAATAATATGACCCAAATAATGAATTCTATTTTTGTAAAATTCACATTTTCTCAACTTTGCATACAACTTATGCTCCCTTAATAATTGCAAAGCCATCCTCAAATGTTCTTCATGCTCCTCTCCATTCTTAGAATAAATAAGAATGTCATCTAGAAAAACAAGAAAAAACTTGTCCAAATATTTGTGGAAAATGTTATTCATGAGACACATGAAGGTAGTTGGTGCATTAGTGAGACCAGATGGCACCACTACAAATTCATAGTGTTCATACCTTGTTCTAAAGGTTTTCTTGTGAATTTATTCTTCCTTGATCCTTACTTGATGGTAACAAGAACTCAAGTCTATCTTTTAAAATACCTTTTCCTCTCTCATTTGATAAAAAATGTCATCAATTCAAGGTAATGGGTACTTGTTCTTCACTGTCACTTTATTCAACTTCCTGTAATCAATACATAACCTGAGTGTACCATATTTGTTTTTCACAAATAATACATGTGCTCCCCATGGAGACACACTTGACCTTATGTACATCTTTTCCAATAATTCTTGCAATTGCATTTTCAACTCTAATAATTCCGGTGTGCTCATTTTGTAAGGTGTCTTAGACACTGGTGCAGCTCCTAGCACAAGATCAATTGTGAAATCAATGTCCCTCTTGGAAGGAAGTCCCGACACTTCATCAGGAAACACATCCTTGAATTCTTGTAGTACATGATAGTCCTCTAATTTTGGAATTTCATTTTATGATTTGTCCAATATATGGGCTGCATACAATTGACAACCTTTTCTACAAAAATTCTTCATTTGCATGGCTGAAATATGCTTAACATAATTTTTCTTTGGAATTCCTTTCACAACCCTTGGGTTTCCTTCATCATCATTGCATTCAAAACTCTTGTTGTAGAAATCAAGTTTAACTCTATGTGCTTCCAACCAATCCATTCCAATGAGAATTTCATATGAACCAAGTGGTAAAATATTCAAATTTGCACAAGTGGACAGTCCACCCATTTATAATGGAAATTTCTCCACCATTTCACTAACTTTTCTCTTGGTTACTATGGCTAGTTGAACCAACCATGACTTACTATGCTTGGTTCTCTTAAAAGCACAAATCTCAACAATTTTAGGACTGATATAACTGTGAGTAGATCCGGGTTCAATCAAAATAGAAATATATTGCTTAGTAATCTTACCTTCAACCTCAACCACAGTTGATTGATGATCTGCTTGGCGGTCCTCTACTGTTGCATAAATCCTAGGGACAGTCCTTTCCACTTGACCCACAGTTTCATCTTCTTGAATGTTGTGAACTTGCTTTGCACTCTCATTTCTATGTGGACAGTTTCTAAGCAAATGGTCCTCTCCACATCCCCAACATTAAAGTGGCTCTCTTGGCTTGTCTCCCATCATCTTAGTTGGATTTGTCACGGCTTGTGGTGGCTTCCTTGGCTGATTTATGAAATGAGGATGCTTGAACCCTTTCTTTCTTTGCTCAAACTTCTCATTCTTCTTGTCCTTCCATTCCTTATGGAAATTTGGCTTGCTTTTTGCTTGATCATAACAATACTTGGCCTTCCTTATGGTCTCATCTAGAGCTTGAGGCTCATCAAACTCAATTCTATCCTTGTAGGATTGAGGAATCCCACTTAGAAACCGTTGAATTTTGACTTTACCATCTTTGATATACTTGACCTACCTTAGCAGCTCCAAAAATTTGTTTGCATACTCCTCCATAGTCATTTGTCCCAACTTCAACTCATGGAATTCTTTAATTTTTTCATCATAGTACCTATCAGAGAGGTACTTTTGCTTGAAGTATTTCTTGAATTGCTTCCACACTATCTTCTTTTCATTGATCTTCTTCACTTGCCTAAGGTGATCCCAACATATAGATGCTTTTCCATTCATATTTAAGATAGCCACTCTTTTTTTCATATTTCTAGAGTAGTCTTGGACTTGGAAATAGTTCCTCATTCCAAGAAGCCAAGCCTCAGCTTCTTGACCAGATTTTATCTCACCATCAAAGGTAGGAGGTTTGGACTTCCTAAATTATTCATGTGAGTTGTTCTTTGAAGACATCTTCCTCTTCTTCCTATGAGATGAAGAGCTTGATCCTTCAGTGGAATCCTTAGAGTCAAATGACTCACTAGAAGATATTTCTGGAGTATATGATCTGCCTCTAGAAACTCTTCTTGAACTATGGGACCTCTTGTGAGAATTCCTTCTTGAGCTACTCCCACTCTTCTCCTGATTTTAAAAATGATGTCCATAGTTAATCTTCCTTTGAATGTCTGTAAGACTTTGGAGAATAGTTGCATTCAATTGATTATGCTCTTCTTGAGCTCTAAGCAGTCTCTCATTGTATGCTCTATAAATATATAGCTCCACCCTTAGGCTCCTCGTGGTCTCTGCAATGTCTGGGGGAGTCACTTGGTTTCTCCTACCATTGGATTCTATCTCTGCATTCTCAATCTGAATATTCTCTCCCAATGCATCAACTTCAAATTCATATGGTAGTTGTGCATCATCCATGATGATGACCTTCTTGGCCCAACCAAGATTAGAGGTTTCTCAACTGCACTATACTCACTACTCAACCCTTTAACATTCACTGGTATGGTTCTGAATTTGCAAAAGTGTTGATATAAACACATTTATTAGATTTATTACAAAATAAAAATCAATTTTCATGTATCCTAGAAAATACCCATACTAACAGTTTTTGTCAATTATGGCTATAGGCACTTTTCCGATCAAATTATAGAAGAATATGAGCCATCAATTCATAATTTGACCCTGTAAAATTGTTCCCCTTTAGATAATATTTCCAACGACTATAAATATGCTCAATTCTGAATCCTGAGCACAAAGTTACAGTCCTTGGAAATTGTCAATTTGTCCCAAATTCTGCACTTTTCCTGTAGGTGCATTTAATCTCAGAGGCCAACTTCATAACCCTACAGAAGATCACCTATGGATAACCAAAACAACTACTCTATTGGAATATATAATAGATACAACTAGGATTACCCAGGAATTTTCAGTTTCCCCATTGGATGCTCCAATCACCTGTTATAAAATTATGGAATTTACTACTTTGTATTTTTCCACTTCCTCCAGACTTAGAAAAATTCTACAGTCATGTAGCATCCACTCATAGTCCAAAATGTGACCAAATTCCCGCTACTCTAATGGCCATTGATAAACCCCAAATCTGACCTTGTTGATTAAAAAAAATAAAATGGGGGTCAAGCAGGCTTGCAGGGTGGGTCGAGGGCATCGCCCTCATTTTTGTTGTTGTTGTAAATAATTGAATTTTCTGCAATCTGGCGCATAAGAAAAATATAATTTTTGATGACTTGGCAAGGTCCGGACGTTTCCTGACACGTTCCTCCTGAGGTGTCGGACAGGCCTACCTGTCACCCTGTGACGCAGCAATGTCATCCTCTCCTCGTCACCAGGACACCACGCTGCCATACCATCCCACCATGAGGAAGAGTGCATTGACAGTTTTCCCCTTTACCACAAGCGTTAACACTCCCTTGCGAAGCAGTTTTGGAAAAATGCTCTTGGGGAGGTGCGGTCAATCAAAAGAGGCCACGTGTCCTGGGTGGTTTTGGGCACAACGTGCCCATCGTCCCATTTTATCTGTCGGGCACTTTATCGGTGCGCGATGGGTATGGATCGTTGATCTTCTGTAAGATCGGACAGTCAAATCTTCGCTCACCTACTATTAACCACCACACACTTTTCCAAGGCGCGGTGATCCCTTACCGTTGATCTTCCTCCTCATCCAATGGCCAGATATTCATCCACCCACTATTAGCCATCGTGCAATTTTCCCATGCGTTGTGAGCCATGACCGTGCTTCCTTTCCATCGAACGGTCAGATCTTCATCCTTGATGCACTTCATCCTGGGCAACCTTCTTTGTGTGATTCCAATGTGGCAAGTCCACCTCATGTCTTCTTTCTACATGGATCCTCCACATCATCCGTCCATGTGGCATGGGTGGGGTCCACTTAAAGTTATCAAAAATATTAATCTTTTCAGAGATAAGAGAATTATCCCTGATTTAATTTTTGGCCTTTATTTGTCACTTAGCAAAACCCAACATTAATAGGATCATTCATCTGCAACTCGTGTTTTTGCATGTAATTGTGCATTCATGGCCCATACAACTCTAGTGTTATAACTTGGCTTTGATACCACTCTGTAACGTCCCCATCCCCCAATCCGACCAGCAGGAGAGGACATTAACTGAACGGGGCCTCAAAATTCCCCCCCATAGCCATAAGTACGAATTCATACAACCAAATGCATGTGCAGACATGAAATAAAAACACATAGCGGAAATAAAATGATCCACGCACACATAACATGCAAATTCCAAGCATAATTGTCACAGACATATAAATAAAAATCATTACACATCAGATACATAAGAATACTTATTTTTAAACAAAGAAAATCCAAGCAATTGGCTGTGGAAGAGCGATTTTCCACCCAGCCATAGGCACTCTGTCCATCATATACTCTTTCTACTGAGAGGCCACCCCCAAGCTGGGCTATGAGGCCACCAGGGCAAAGGAAACACCTACAAGTTGTTCTCTCTCATCCCACAACCCATTCTGCTCACTATGCTTAGCCAAAAGCTCAACTAGATCTCTACAGGGGTCTCACTAAGCCACCACAACCATGGCAATCCTTCCAACTACTCCACACAACACAAGGAAGGAATTTCCCTTCACTGATCCACAATTCCCTCAGGAAATCCAACCCTTACAGGGCTTACCAATGTGTGCAATAAGATTCCAACCTGTTGTATGCTAATGGAGAATCTCCTGCAACATTGATCCATGGCTTCTCAAGCATCCAACAATAGCAGTTCTCAATGGGTAAGGGTTACTAGCTTTCCCAACCTCCATGCTCACCTACAACCATCTATTTTCCCTTCCAAAAATGAAGCTCTTTCTTCAAATTCGAATTTATGGGTATAAACATAGTCTGGTAATGGTCATGAACAACAATGGAAACTCTCTACGTAGTGTAGAATCCTGCATGAGAGAATGAGAATGATCAAAAGAGTGTTGACTTCAAGGATATGAGGTAAGGGTGAAAAGACAATTGGCACAGCTTCTGACCATAGAATAAATAAGACTATTGACATCAGACATAACTTTCACAACCCCCATGCTTCAATAACTTTATGAAATGACTTTCCCCACCAAACTCACATATGCATTCAATGATTGGATTTAATAGTCAAGAGAAGGTAATTGGCTTATTTGAGGCACATGGCAGATTTGGATGAGTTCTAAGGTTGACACATGGCAGCATAGGATTTGGTTTCCCCATAGGCCCCCTTTCTCTTCCCCTCCGGTGGAATCATATCCCCTCTAGTGCTCTTTACACAGCCATCTTGGACCATTTTATTAATTTCCAACATAATATTTACATACATTTCGAATTGGCATAGTAATCCAAGCATATGGTCCAAATAGAAATACATACATCATACATGCCTAGTCATTCACTAGCTGGGCCTTGGCCTTGAGATCCACACTAGGAATCCATATTAGCGTATTTACATCATTTACATAATTTTGATTAAATACATTCCAAGTCAAAATTGAGGGTATTACATCCTATTTTTAGTTTTTATGTTGTTAGAAATTTTCCATGAGCTAGGATCCAACATAAGACCTTTATTTTTAGGAGACAATTAGGGATCCATATTTTCTTTTAGAGGGATAAAGAAAAGGTAATGACATGTTGTTAAGAATTAGATTATACCCTCCTTGACTGAATAAATACTTGAGGTCCCCCACCCCTTGCGATCTTTAGTGGTTAGGTTGAGAGGGGCAACTCCTTGCAACAACGATATCAACATCTCGAGGGAATACTCTAACTCCATTGGAACACATATCTTCTTCCAATTAATCCCTAAACCATCTTTGTTCCACTCAGATAAGTCATAGAGAGTTTGAAGTCCCTTATTACTCATCCATTCTTTTAGATATTTCAACCTTCTTTTTCTTAAGAGGGGGCCTTCCTTTGATCTTATCCTCCCATATATTAACTAGTTTACTATTTCTAGGGATCCAATAGAGCCCTTCTTTAATGAGGCTCCCAACTGCTTAGCACAACCACCAAATGCTTGAACTTGACCCTTACCACATTAATGATTTATAAACCTCGATTTGGATCCTTTGAAGTATTTCTTTCTAAGGATCTCCTTCCACCATTCCTTCCTTCTTAACAACATTCTCCATACTATTTTGGCTCCCATTGATAAACTGACCAGCTTGGGATTTCATATGCCAATACCTCCATTTAGAATAGGAGTTTCAACAACGTCCCATTTGATGAGATGAAACTTTATGCTGTTAGATTTACCCCCTTGCCGTAAGATTCTTCAAATTTCCTTGCATAAAACTTTCATTACACTATCTTGAGCTAGAAGGGAAGGAAATAAAAAGATAGGTAATGAAGAAAGAACACACCTTATTAGAATGATATTTCCGATTGGGTTAAGACAATGGGATCCCCAGGCTTGGAATTTGGATTTCATTTTGTTGAGAATGTGATCTAAATCTCCAGATCGAGGTTTTACAAGGGAGATAAGACTTCCAAGGTATCAAAAAGAGGACAATTTGTGATGCCCGATAAACCCAAAAATGCAGGAAATTCTTTGTAGAAGAGATGCAAAAACATTCCAATTATAGATATTACTTGTACCTTCATTGATTTGTCCACCAAATATTTCTATATACATGTCTAAGATAGACTTGAATTGATGAGAATTAGCCTTAGAAACTACTCCAACAATATGGTATCGTCTGCAAATCAAGCATGGTGATATAATTAAGATACTATAAGGAGGTGAACAACCCTCATTTAGAATATCAAAATTATCTCTTTATTTTAATCACATTTTAATTAGGGCAAAGAAGAAAATCAATATTACTAAAATAAGAAGAAACTCTTACGAGCTCCATAGTGAAACAAGGCATTGGACAATTACTAAAATGTCGCCGGATGAAAGAATTTGTGATCTTTGTGACATTAAGACAGTTGAAGATGGAAATCACTTTCTCTTAAAACGTCCTGCCTATATCCACAATAAATCACATTTTCAAAATATTTGGTACAACACTGACCTTTCTAACCTTTTAACTCATCACAATTATAGTGATCTAGAAATGTTTCTCTTTATCTTTATGCCTTTTAAATACATAAATAAAATTCTAAAGAAAAATAATTCCTTATCTTTTTAAAAGTTCAATCAACCCAGATGAGATGTTAATAACCATCATCATTTTCAAAACCTTTCTTTTTCTTATTTATGCTTTTATTGATTAATTTCATAAAAATAAAAAATTTAATATTATAAACATTGTTAATGTATTCATCTTCTTTTATATAACTGAATCTAATTTGTAATTTTTCAACCCAATCTTTTTTTAATTTATAGCGATTATTAAATATACTTAAAGCATTAATATAGAGATTATCTTTGAAACTATTTTTATTTTAAAGAGTTAAATTAAAACTAAAATTATATAAAAATATAATAAAATTTAATAAAATATTACATTTAATTTTAAATTTATAAATTATTTATATTTTTTTCCAAACATTATTAATTCACAATTACTATTTGAGCAAAACCATATAAATAATTAAAATGAACACTTAACTAATTTTAATTTTAATTTTAAAATTAAAATAATCACATATTAAATTTTAACACTTTTTAGCCTAAATACACCAAACAATTCCTATTCACAGCAGATTTGACATGTCCTATCATATAAAGAACCAATAAGCATCTCATCAAAGGGTTAGAAGAACTTATCAAGGCCACATAATTTCAATTCCATCACATTATATATGTCCTATCATTTTAAAAAGCAATGTCCTATCATTTGATATGATCAAAAGGTTAGAAGAATATATCACACTACGATTCAATTAATAGGAACTAATATTTCCTTTCATTTCATGACCTAAGCTATGCATCACCATTAATTATTTTATGGATTTTTAAATGTTTTTACTAACTCTATTAAAAAAATTATTTTTATTTTAAAAATAAAACAAGTTAATGATGATAATGATAAAATGGAAAAATGAGACTTCAAACTCAATGTATTGGCATTAAATCCTTGGTGTAACGGAATTCAAGAACCCCTAAAGAACTTCACAAAAATCAGGTTCAAACATATTTTCAGAGAGCAGAATATGGAGGCAGATAGACTGTCAAAGCTTGCACGGGCAAGAAAGGAAGGGATCCTCAATGCATCATGTGGGAGGAAATTCTAGAAAAATCTAAGATTGATGGTGGTTCTCTTTATATTTTTGCTATATAGTCACACACATATGGTTTTGATGTTTATGCAGTTACTGGTTGAACATATCAACTTTTGATAGTTGGAGGAATTTTGTAGTGGATTCTTCATTGGCTAGCATTTTTTTGAACTAGATAGACTGATATCAGACTGTATTTTGAATAGCTATGTACTTATTTAGATCAGAATAATAGTAATTAGACTACATCATGAACAACTATGTACTTTTTTATTCTAATATGAATAGCAAAAGTACGATTTTTTCCTACTGAAAAAAAGAAAAAAGAAAAAAAAAAAAAGGTTAATGATGATAATGGTGCTTATTAACTTCTATTAATATTAATTTTGATATATAGTTCTCACATTGTCACAAACACATCAAAATCATGTTATGTAGTTAGCGTTATGATCCAATGGCATTTGAGAAAAAAAATTATGTGTTTTAATGTTTTTAAAATAGTTAATTTGTAAAACTCAAACAAATTACAATTATTATATTGTATTTCTTGTTTTAAATAATGATGATGGTTATTAATATCTATTGAAACCAATTTTGGTTTATTGAATTTTAAAAGAGGTAAGGAATCACTTGGTTTTCTTTAAAACATTATTTTCGTGCTAAAAAAGATTTAAGAGAAGCATTCCTAAACCATCATAGTTGTGATAAGCTAAAATGTTAGGAAGGTTAGTGTTAAAGCAAATATTTTGAAATTGCGCTCTAATGTGAGTGTATGTAGTACATTCTATGAAAAAGTGATTGTCATCTTCAACCCTCTTAGTATCACAAAGATACACATTCCTTCATCCCACGATGTTTTAGGAATTGTCCAATGCCTTGTTTCACTATGGAGCTCGTGAGAGCTTATTTTTATTTTATCAATGTTGATTTTTCGTCTTTACACTAGTTAAAATAGAGAGATACTTTTGATATTCTAGATTAGGGTTTTTTTTTTTTTTGTAAATAAAAAAAACTATATATATTACGAGTTCATGAAAGATACAGAACTATTCAGCCTTGACAGAGGTGACCCCGACCAACAGAGGTCAAACAGGGTCCCCCCTTCCAGTTCCTTAAAAGGTCTTGGGCAATCAAAAACTCCCGGCTTAGATGCCAAACAGGAGATAACCATGTCTGAGATAACAGGAAAACACAGTTTTGACTCAAGTTCACCACTTATGCTACCATAAAAAGCAACATGCATATAAAAACTAAACGTCGTCACAGCTTCCATGGCTGCCTTGCCATAAAACCAAAAATTGACGAAATGCACCTTAGTCTAGGGTGATAATTTCCAGGCAGTGATCAGCAACAACCGGGCTCAGACTGGAATTGATGGGTTGAGACTGACCAGCTTCCGAGATCTCCTCCTGTCGCCACGGGGTATCAGCTCGGCTGCAACCGCCCCCATCTCCACTGTTGCCACCTTGAACAACAAAGGTGATACCCATCTTTTTGGCCATAGCATCCACTTTCAAATGCATAACTCTACTGTCAAGGTTATGCATTTTCCAAGAGCGGACTGGTTCTTCGTCCTGCGCCGCTTATTGAACGCGTCCATGAGGATGTTCGCCATCAAATTTTTGGTAACCCAGTAGTTCATAAGCGTCCTCTCATAGAGCGAAGCTCTGCCAGTGGTCGTTCCCGGGTCAAGGATCCAGTCCTCAGTGTCCCTACGGATTTCGTCCATCGACAACTCCTTAACCTCGGTCCAAAGGTCCATTTCCATCCCCCTAAGCTCCTCCTGAATCGACCGAGGGATGCGTTTTCGATGGAATTCTGCATCCTCACGCAGGCGCGTCCGGGCAGAAGCACGGGTTGTTCTGCCAGACTGGGAACCCAGGGTCCCCGACGATCCCCCCATCTCTTCCACAAGGAATTTCTGCTTTGGAGCCATAAGAAAAAGGAAGCAGGAGAAACCAAACTTGCAGCTGGGAAAGAAACTATGAAAACTTCTGCTGAACTCAACCCCGCAGACACCACACCAACTAAACCGCCAGCAAAGAAAAGGAATAGGGGAGGAACAGGACCTGGCATGGATTTTAATAGGGAAAAGGTGAAAGAAGACAGCACCCAAAAGATGATGGCAAATCTCAAGGCAGTACCAGAACGACATCATCCAGAGGACCGTCAAAATATCAGAGCTGAGGAAAGGACAAGAATGAGGAGTACCGTGGGTCTTATTGATCACATCATCGTACAAATCCCTATCTTGGGCGTACCAATTCATATCATTCATTGATGAAACAATTAACACTCCGAGTGCAACTGGTGCTGATGTAGCCCGGCACGAGAATCCCAAACAAAACCTGCCACGTCGTCAGCTCCGTGGTGGGTTGAGGTCCTGTCATCAGAAGTCACCACACCCACTCCTGCAGAGTCATTCAATGCCAAATGGCAGCACATATGGCCCCATTCATCCTCGGTGAAATCATCCGATTTACAGAACCTAAACGACAATCTGTTGTCAATTCCATGATTATCCAGGTGGTCCGCCACCTTATTGGCCTCTCTTTTTACATGGGCAAAAGAAATGGAAGGTTGATTGACCAGAAGAGATCTAAGATGTTCCAGCTTGGCCAATAAGCGCCAACTAGATGAGACTTATTTCGGGGTTTTGCCAAAGGACATTTTCCTTGCCATATTTACGATGATAAGAGAATCTCCCTCCAGAACCAGGGGGAGCCACGATTCGGATAGAGCCAGACTGAGCCCATAGATAAGCCCATCCAGCTCGATAGAATTATTTGAATCATGGCCAATGGCGCCATAGTAGACTTTCATAATCTTACCAGTCCAATCCCTGCAGACACCCCCAAACCCTGCTGCTCCCGGGTTGCCACGAGACGTCCCATTGAAATTTATCTTGAAACACTGAAGAGGTGGAGGAGACCATTGAGACTGCACAATTGGCGTAGGTGCCAGACATTTCCTGCGAAGACCCTCCAAATCCGCACTCTTTAGACCCCACCCTTCAGCAATCCGCTTATCTTCAATGGAAAGCTCTTTATCTTTGTCCGTCCATTGCTGGTTGCGAATGGCCTCCGCCATATTTCTAACAAGGTTGGCCCATACAATTTCCTCCTTGTTGATGTTGTTCCTAAAAATGCGGTTATTGCATTCCTTCCATAGAGCCCATAAGACCATGCCCGGGAAGATGTGCCATAACATCCCAATGATGGGATTAGAGAAGGCTTTAAGGTCCCAGGCATCCAGAGACATATCAAGATTGCCTCTCACCCGATAACATCTGCGAAAAATTGAACTTCCACGATCCCAGAAAATAGAAGCAAAAGGGCAGGAATCGAGCAGATGACCATTGCTTTCCTCAGCTTGAAGGCAGAGAGGGCACCTAGATGGGCCACAGATACCCTTTTTCCTCAAATTTTCACTAGTGAGTATATGTTTCCAAACCACAAGCCAGCAGAAGACCGCCACTTTGGTCCACTTGTTCATTTGCCAGACTTTTGTCCAAACTTTCCTTGGTTCCTCCTCCTCCCGGATTTGTAAGTTATAGGCTTCATGAATATTAAAGGTACCCTTAGGTGAATGCCCCCACCGAAGTCTATCACTTGAGTCATTGTGTCGGATAAATATGTCCCTCATCATTTGGTCAAACTCTTCTAAAGAGGCCCCCTTCGAAGCATCATCCCATTCTTCTGCCTTCAGCCAAACTCTAGGCCCTTCCATAACAGAAATATCCCCGTAATGGAAGACTTTCGATTTTCCGAGAGCAAGACCTGTTTCCTTCATAAGCTACTAGCGTGGGTCAAGGCCCAAAATTGGAAACTGATTCTAGGAGTCATCCCAAAAATTTGCTTCCCTCCCATTTTGAACTTCCCAAAAACAATGGTCCTGCACCAGACTTCGAGCTGCAAAAGCTTTTGCCCATATGTGAGAACCCTGATGAACCTCATTAAATCGAACTAATTGCCCAATCTCCCTGTCCCTAGCATATTTGATGTGCCACAGCTTATCCCAAGGTTCCCCTTGTTGGGTGCACTAGCGCCACCATATTTTGGCACCATAAACTTCACTTAGGGCCTCTAGATCTTTGAGGCCTAGACCTCCATTTGCCTTTGGTTTACAGATCTTGTCCCAACCAACCAGAGAAAACTTCCCCTTTGATTCCCTACAACCCCAAAGGAAAGATCTTTGGATACCCCGGATAGCCTTCAACACAGACTTAGGAGCTGAGAGCATGGAAAACAAATAAACGGGCATGGATTGGAGAACCGCCTTGACAAGAGTTAGTCTATTGGGAAAATTCAAGCGACGCACAGTCCAGCTTGCTAGCCTCTTTTTCATTCTATCCAGCAGCTCTTGCCAGGAGGCCGAGTGAATTAAGCCCACTGTCAGAGGATCCCCTAGGTACTTTGAGGGGAAGGATCCCATCAAAAATCCTAGGATCCTGATGATATTGAGTTGAGTAACCCTTGGGGTATTTAAAAAGAACACTTGAGACTTTCGAGGGTTAACTTCCAGACCGGATGCTTTAGTAAATAAATCCAGACACTTCTTAAAACCTCTGGCTTCTTATACTGAAGGGTGCCCCATTAACATGGTGTCATCTACAAATTGTTGATGAGTTTGTCTATCCATCCCATCATGAAGTCTGAGCCCTTTGATAACACCAGTGGCCACTTTGTGATTAAGAAGTCTGCTGAGACCCTCAGCCATAATGATAAATAGGAAAGGAGACAAAGGGTCACCTTGTCTAATACCACGCGATGCTTGCAGCATCTTAGAAGGGGATCCATTGAGAAGAATAGAGAAGAAAGTAGTAGAGACAAGATTCATGATCCAACGAACCCAGACTAAGTCAAAGCCAAACGCAAGCAACATTTCCCTCATGTATTTCCAGCTTAGTTTATCATAAGCTTTTGCGATATCAAGTTTTACCATCATCCCAGGTTTCTTCATAACTTTGAGAGAGTGCAGAGTCTCATGAACGAGAATGATCCCATCCGCAATTTGCCTCCCCTCAACAAAGCCAGATTGTTCGGGGGAGATAAGGGCTGGGAGCAATGGTTTCAATCTATTAGCTATGACTTTCGAAATGATTTTGTAGATAACATTGCATAAGGCAATAGGTCTAAACTTGCCAGGAGAATCTGCCCCTTCTTCCTTAGGGATAAGGGACAAAAAGGTAGCATTGAAAGCACGCAGGACTCCGCCACAACATCGAGATTCTTTCACCAGCTGGTGCACATCCACCTTAATCAAGTCCCAGAAGTGGGAGAAGAAATTGGTGGTGAAACCATCCGGGCCAGGGGCCTTACCCAAAGCCATTTGGTGCACAGCTTCCTCTACCTCTTGTAAAGAGATGGATTTATTTAGCATCTCATTCTGCTCAGGAGAGATAATGCGTGGGATAAGGGAAGTGATCTGGGAAATTTCTGGGCTTCTGTAAGGTCTGTCTTCCTTCAGAACAGTCTCAAAATGCTAGATGAGTTCATCTTCAATATCTTCCCTGGTTTCAGCAATGCCTCCATCAGACTTCAGAAGTTTAAATATTTTGGATCTGTGTCTATTATGAATTACTGAGTTATGGAAAAACTTGGTGTTTCTGTCTCCTTCTTGCAGCCACTGAATTCTGGATTTTTGTTTCCAGTAAGTTTCTTCTTGCCTTTCCCGCGCATCAAGTTCCCCTAACAAGGTGTGTTCACGTTCCCTCAACTCATCATTCCATCCACCTTCCATCCCCTGTTTCTGGATCACTTCTAGCTTTAGAATTAGCTTCTTTTTATCCTAAAAAATGTTCCCAAAATCTTCCTTATTCCAAGAGCGAATCTTGGATTTGAGCATTTTGAGTTTCTGCTGAAACTGGTACATTTTTTAGCCATCCTGCAGGATGCATTCCTCCCACCATTTCCCCACCAAATCTTTAAAATCCTTGTGATCCAACCAGAACTGTTCAAACCGAAAGGGCTTAGGGCAGTTATTGGAGGAAAGATCCCAAGAAAGGGACACAGGCCAATGATTAGATCCAGCATTGGGAAGAACACAGGAGTTGAATTCCCCCATCTCGCGCGCAATATCCTCTAATGTCAGGAATCTGTCTAGCCTGGAAGCAACAAGATGGCACCCCCCACGCTTGTTGTTCCACGTAAACCATCCATTCCCAGTTTCAATGTCAACCAACTGATTCCGGGAAAGAATGTCCCGAAAATTCTCTTGAAATCTGTCCAAGGTTCTGCGGCCGCCTTTTTTTTTCCTCCAAAGAAGAAATCAAATTAGAGTCTCCCCCCAAAATCCAAGAGCCCGCAGAAGCTTGAAGGGATAAACGAGACAGAAACTGAAGGAAAGAATCTTTTAATGGGGCAATGCTAGGGCCATAAATATTGACAAGGGAACCCTTAACGGCAGAATCCATGATATGGAAATCACAGCTAAGAGAAAAGCGGTTGGCCCGCCAGTTGGATAATAAGATAGATCTAGGGTTCCACAAGATTTCTATACCTCCTGCCATGCCAATGGCAGCTATTGCCATGATGCCGGCACCTTTCCAAATCTTTTGGACATTTTTCTCCATTACTTCCATAGAGCATTTGGTTTCCTGTAGAAATAAAACATCCGGTCTCTCCTACTTCACTTTTCTAGATTGCGTCCTGATTTTCCTGGGGTGATTACACCCTCTAATATTCCATGTCACGATCTTCATTGGGAAACTTTGGGGGTTTTAGACAGAGCTTCCCTAATCGTAGGATACAACCCAGATTCGATAAGCTTCACCCCAACCTCGACAATTCGTTGCTTGTTTGACTTCCTGCCTTTCTTTGGGTCCTCAGTGGAGGATTTACGTTTAAACCCAAATTGGGGGTCAACCCTGATACCCAATTTCTGAGAAACTTTAGTTTTTATGATGGCCTCTTGGAGAAGTTTGAGCTGTCGTCTGGGGACATAACCCCTTCCCTTCTTCTCACATTCCTTCTCAATCGCATCAAGATCCAGATCCCCCAGATCAACTTCCTCCTCCCCATCGTCTTTCATGATCACTGACAGATCCTTTGTAGGGGGGGCCGGGGGATAAATATGCATTTCTTCCGATTGTTTTGCAACCAGCTCATCCATCTTGCTGCTTTCTCCCTCACTCGAGGTCACCCCCATGTTCTCCTTCACTTTCTGCTTTTCTTCAGCATTCTCATCCACCTCTTCCAAAATCTGTAAAGGATTTAGGGTGGTCTTACCATTTTCCATTTTATTTTTCCCACCCTTCTTCTGAGCTTCTCCTAGTTTAGGTCTTCGTCTGCTCTTTACCTGCGTAAATCCATCCTTGTCTTTGCTACCCTTAGGATCCGAAACTGGGGGTGAAGCCGCCAGTGTGCTATGAGGACAATTCCTGCTAAAATGCCCATATTCATGACAGGTTCTACACCTAAATGGGAGCTACTCATAGTCCAGCGTCTGGACCCATTCCTCATCCTCATAGTTCAGAGTAATTGCCTCCGGTAACTCCTTAGAAAGGTCCATATAGACACAGATCTGGGCACAGTCAGTATATCTTAGCTGTCGGGTTCGATCTGCCAATTTGACAAATTTCCCAAGGGCATTACCAATATCTTGGAGGATTTCTAGATCCCAAAATTCACATGGTAATGCATAGAGCATGATCCATATTGGTGCCATCTTGACTGCCTCAGTATCTGGGTTAAATCTTTCTCTCCACGATCTGAGATATAAGCCCGCAGAAAAGAAGAAATAAGGCCCTCCTTCAAGCACTTTATCCCGATCTTCCACATTGAAAAAAATAATGGTGAAAAAACCCTTTGCACCTAGATGGAGATCATATTGGCCTTTTGGATTCCAGGTTTGCTTAATCCACCGAATCAGATCCCGTTCCTTGGGCCAGATACCTATGAACTTACCAGTTAGGGTTGTTTCCTTCCACTTCTCTACTCATTCTCTCACCTTTTTTGCACGAACCATTATCGTCGGGATCAAACGTGATTTAGGCATGCAGCCACCCTGAGCCAGCCGCCGCATTCCCCCGATCTCCTTATTGGCATCAGCAGACACAGTCTTCTCCTGCTCATGGGTAATCATCCCGTCAGGGGATCTATCCTGGGGCGTTCCACCAGCAAGCTGCTGGGGACCCAGCATGGTAGGGCACTTCTCTATCAACAAAGAATCCAAAACCATAGCACCACATAAACCCTAGTGCGAGCTCCAGTCCGCCCACAAAACAACACTTCTAATATTCTAGATTAGGGTTGACCATCTCCTTATAATATCTTAATTTTCACTTATCCTCTAATTATTTATTACACCACAAATTCTTTTTAAATTTAGATGTAATAATACTTTTGATTTTATCACTATTATGCAGAGTGACATTTTCTATGACTCCCCAATGATTTAGCCAAGATATATCAAATTTATGCCAACATATAATCTTTATGCCAGCCTCTCTTAAGCCATATGTGGTTTTGATTAGAGTCTGAATCAATCTTAGGAACCTTTTGTCTCCCATGTTGTTTATCTAGTTCTTATACATTAGGTACCTAGTCATAGTCATGCTCTCAATGGGGGGTATACTTGCTTTTATGAGGAGGATAGGATAGGGTGTATTGCCCTTAATTTTGAGATTATATGTTATAAAGCACTTTTGGATTTGCTCTATCATTCTCCACAATTCTCTAGAGATGTTACAACCCCAAACTTCACATCCATATAAGATAACATGAGTGACAAGAGTCTCAAAGAGGAGTTTTTTCTTATCCCAAATCCAAACGTTTACTAATTTACAACTTTTTTCAATTCTGTAATAAGCTTTCCACCCTCCAATATTTATCATTTTCACAATGCAATAGTTCTAGTTAAGCTTGTGATATAGATTGATCATGAGATATTTGTATGAATTCAATTCCTCCAAGTTGTGGTTGTCATACATGAAATTAACATAAGTGATCTTTTTGGATTTGATTATCATAACCTTTATTTTGTTAGTGAATTAACAATCATACCTTTACTAAAGTAAAAATTAATAGAGAATTTTTAGTTCTTGTCAAGATCATAAAAACTCATTGCCATAAAAACAATATCATCGGTGCAAAGAAGAAGGATGATGACTATGCAAGCTAGAGGTGCGCTGACACAACCTATTTCTTCCAAATAACTTATCTTATCAATGTATATACCAAAAAGAATAAGAGATAGGGGACAACCTTCTCATGTATATCATACACTTTTTAAAATTTTACTATAATTTATTTAGAATGAAATTATAATGTTATGTTATGTGGTATGAAGTATTTGTCATTTTAAGAATATGATGATGTTCTATATAAGAAGCTGAGAAACAATACAAGAAAAGTAATTAGAATTTTAGAAGAACTTATTAATTTAAAGGGGTTTTGAAGTTTTTGATGGAGCTAGCAAATCTAGATTTTTTAGAGCTAGTGTAATTATTTTCCATAATCAATTTCAAGTTAGCCATTAGACACAACACACATAATGGATTTGAGTTATATGCATTGACGTTATTTTGAACATATTAAAGAAAAAAAAGTATGAATTTTTTTTGGGGGGAGACCCAAAGATAATGATAGATTGAACCATTAATCAATAAAAACAAAAACATAACTTAACTTGGTAATAAAACTTATCATGAACTAAGTCATGGATTTAAAAGGGAGCTTTGAACATCTTTCTTTTTCGAATGTTTATCAAGAATTCATTTATTAACAATTCAACACAATTGTAGCCAAATTATCGAAAAAAACTATTTTATTTTAAGAGAGATGCCTTCCTAAATGGGAGATTAGAGTAAGAACTCAAGTATTAACTTTTGATAGATCTTTGTTATAATATAAGGTTATGAAAAAAACAATGTTAAGTTTTCTCTATTATGTTTATTTTTATTTTTGTTTTTAGGTTGTTTGAAATTCTAAAATTAAAAGTAAAATAAATAAGGGGTTTTAAAAAAAAAACAATGTTAAGTATTCTGCAAAATGTATTGATGAAAATGACACTTTGTATAAATCGATAATGTCAAAAATATTATTTCTTCTTAGTTTAAAGAGAAATTGTGGTGCAAGAAAAATTTAGCGATTAAGAGAAAACTAAGATACTCTAAGGAGGTCATTAACCCTAATTTGAAATATCAGAATTATCTCTCGATAGTAACTAGTTCAAAGAAGAAAATGAATATAGCCAAGATTAGAACAAACTCTCATGAGCTCCATAGCGAAACAGGGCATTGGTCTATTCCCAAAACTTCATGGGAGGAAAGGGTTTGCCATCTTTGTGAGTCTATGAGTGTTGAGGATGAAAATCACTTTCTCTAAGAGTGTCCTGCTTACACCCACATTAGATATGAGTTTCATAGTATTTGCTACAATACAAACCTTTCTAACCTCCTGTCTTGCCAAAACTATAGTGATCTTGGAAAGCTTCTTTGTAAGGTTTTTGAGCATAAGAACAAAAGTTTAAATCAAACCAAGTAATAACTTTCTTACGATCCAATAGACCAAAGTTAATCTTAATGAACGATAATCATCATCATCATCATTATATTGATTTTATTTGTGTTTTTATATTGATTTTATTTTTGTTTTTAGAAACCTTAAAATTGAAAGTAAAATAAATAAGTTTTTTTTAGAAAACAATGTTAAGTTTTCTTGTTTTTGTTTTAAGGTTATTTGGAATCTTAAAATTGAAAATAAGATAAATAAGTTTTTTTGGAATATTTTTAAGAAGCTGGAATTAAAATTACTTTAAGAAACTTGAAAAGTTTGTAACATATAAAAATAAGATTGAAGCAAAACCAAATGTATAATAGACCCAAGATTATTTACTTTTTTCAATAAAATACTTATGATTTATTTTTAAAATATCACAAATAAAGTCTTTTACATTAAGAGATTTTATAAAAATGTGAATAAATGGAAAACAAATTACTCTTATTTTGAAAAGATGGAAAGGTAAGACAAATCATACTCATTATACGCCCCCACAACGTTATAATGGGATGGGAGTTGGATAGTCGGTTGGATGTCTAAGGTTTATTTGGTTGGATGTCTAAGGTTTATTTGTTTGTTAGTGGCATTTTTTAATTTATAGGTGATAATATTATTAGTGGTCTTTTTAATGTATAGTTTTTTTTTAAGGTTGGTATTTAAGGAGTTTTGAATTGATGATTTTATATAAGAGTGTTTTAACAGTACACTCATTTATTGTCTATTCTATGTTTAATAGATCTAGTTAATAATATTATAAGCGTTTTTTTAAATATATAGTTAATAATATTATTGAGTTTAGAAAAGTAAAATTTCAAGAGGTTATAAAGATTTTGCTTAAAAACATTAAATAATATTGAGTTAAGAAAAATAAAGTACCAATACAACATGGAGGGGTTATAAATATTTTGCTTAAAAAGATTATTGTATTTAAAAGATAGATATTTTATTTTTTAATAAAAAGTAAAATATTTTTTTATAATTAAATATTTACATTATATTTTTTTTATAATTAAATATTTACAGAATTTTAATTTTTTATTTTATGATTGAGATTCATGATTTTTTAAATTATGTTATAGTTTAGTGGTTGAAAATTTTAAATGTAAAACCTTTATTTATAATTGGTTTTCATTTCTAAATCCTTAATATATTTAAATAAATCATAACAAAATATTATATTTTTAGTCTTAATAAAAACTCGAATCAACATAAATATTTTATACACTATAATCGATAGTAAACACATTGTATACTAATTTTAATTAATGTGGTAAAAGACACACCAAAATCACATTATGTAGTTAGTGTTATGTTTTAGTGGTATTTGAAAAAAAAACATGATGATTATGTTAATTAAATATGATTAAGAAAATAATGTGCATGAAGGTTATTTGGCACTCATGTATAATTCACTCTAATTATATCAAAATTAGAAAATTATGTATAAATAGGTGAATTGGGGTTGATTGAGGGGTCTTTTTTTTGGTTTTTATGCTCTTGGTTTGGGGAAGGGTTGGAGGAGCTAGATGGAGATGGAGGTTGGAGGTTGAGGGTAGAGTAGGATTCAGATTATGATGACCAACTAGCTTGGTGTTGTTGAGTGAGGGCTCGGGGGCTCTCAGTTTACGACTGAGGGGTTGGTTGGGAGGATAGCAGTCCCCAAATGTGATTTTCCAATGGTCGCTACCAGGTTCCTATGTGCTTTTACGGTATATCTGTAAGTGCTAGTTCTAACAAGTACGCCTTCCTCTTCCTATTGAGAATTTTCTAATTAAATTCATAATATGGGTTACAGATTAGTAAAATAATTTTACTTGTGTTATTTTGAATATGTAACGCCCTCAAAATTTATTAAGATTAGTTAAGTAATGATGAAATATTAATCAAGTATATATATTATTTAAAATAAGAAATTAAAAATAATAATAATAAAGTTTAATTAACAAATAAAACTTAATTATGTTAATTAAATATGATTAGGAAAAAATGTGCATGAAGGCCATTTGACACTCACACATAATTTATTATAATTTATGTGTTTTAATATTTTTTAATTAATTGATATATATAACTTAAACCATGAGAGACTATACAATGAATTCTAGGAAATTAAAATTTTGAAGTTAGACCATTGATTTAAGTTTAAATTCACAACAAAGTCTTTTAACATAATTTGGTTGTTTTGATATATGATTTTATGAACCAAATTGTAATTATCGGTATCATTATATAATTATATTTTATAAAATGCAAAAAAAATTTCATTTTCAAATTCTTTATAAGTTGTATAGAAGGTAGATTCATTATTCATGAAACTTGTGTAAAATAGTTTTTAGCCTAATCATAATTAATATTTTTTTATTAAAATATAAAAAATAATAAATTTGAAATTAATAATAAATTTATAATATTATATAATTTTTTTACTTGTAATTTTTATTATTTTATCTAAAATTTTCTAATTATATAAAATATTAGCAATAACCACATCTTTAAATGTGGTTGATATTCTACGATTGACATATATCAACAATGACTACATATTTAATAATGGTTGATATTGGTCAATCGATGAATATCAACCACAATTAAAAATGTGCAACCTAGCAGACAGCCAACCTGACTAAGAAGTAATGAAATTAAAATTTTAATAAAAATGTTATTTCGAAATAAAAATGAAAAAAAATGCATATTAAATTTAAAATAAAATTAAACATATTAAAATAAACTAAATAAAATAAACTAAATAAAGTAATATTAAAATAAATTGAATTAAAATAAAAAATAAAGTAAAATAAAGAAATAAAATAAAAATAAACTAAACTAAATTAAAACTAAAGTAAATTAAATTAAATAAAAATAGAGTAGAGTAAATAAGTTAAAAAAATAAATAAAAGTAAAGTAAAATAAAGAAAGTAAAAAAATTAAATAAAATTAAATAAATAAATAGAGTAAAATTAAATAAATATAATATAATAAAATTAAATTAAATTAAATTAAATTAAATAAAAATAAAAATAAAGTAGAGTAAAGTAAATAAAATAAAATATAATAAAATAAATATAATATAATAAAAAAAACAAATTTAAATTAAATAAAAATAGAGTAAAGTAAATAAAATAAAATAAATTAATTAATTAAATAAATAAATAAAGTAAAATAAATAAATAAAATTAAAGTAAAAAATAAATAAATATAAGTGAAAAAAAATTAAATAAATAAAAGTAAAATATATTAAATAAAAATAAATTATATAAATGTAAAAAAATTAAAGATAAGTAAAATAATTGATATTAAAGGTAAATTCAGAATATACTTGTTATTAAAAAAAGAGTAAATATAATATATATTAAATTAATTGATATTAAATGTAAATTAAAAATAAAATAACTAATATTAAAATTAATTGAAATAATTAATATTAAATATAAATTAAGAAAAAAAATTGATATTAAAATTAATTAAATTAATATAAGTAAAGAAAATTATAATTTATATTAAATAAGAATTAAAATAAATTTAATAATTTATATTAAATGTATTTAATGTAAATTTAAAAAAATATTAAAAAAATTAATATTAGTAAAGTTTACTTATTAGAAAGAAAAAAAAAAATTATGTTAAATTAAATTAAATGAAATAAAATTTAATTTATATTTCAAATTTACTTATTAGAAAAAGTAAATTAAATTAATCCTGAAAAGAAAATAATTATACTCATGAAATAATTAATAATAAAAACAGTTATAACTATGGTTTACTGTTGTTGAATTTGGTTGAATATAGTTGATTTTGTTGGATTATGGCCAATTTTAGTTGAACATAGTTAACAATGGTTGTTTATTGGTTGACAATTGTTGATCATCGTTGACTATAAATGATAATTGACCATGGTTGAATTTCATTAAATTTGGTTTACCATGGTTGACTTTTGCTTGAACATGGTAGACATTGGTTGACCATGGTTGACTTTTGGCTGACCACAGTTGAATTTGGTTTGCTTTTGGTTGACATTGGTTTAGTTTGGTTGACTATGGTTGATTTTTTTAACATGGTTGACCATAGTTAACTTTGGTTGACCATGGTTAGCTATGGTTGACTTTGGTTGACCATAGTTAACTTTGGTTGACCATGGTTAGCTATGGTTGACTTTGGTTACCCATGATTTACTTTGGTTGACCATGGCTTTCCATGGTCCATTTTAGTTGAATTTGGTTTACCATGGTTTACTTTGGTTGACCATGGTTTATTTTGGTTGACCACGATTTACTTTGGTTGGGTTTTGGTTGCTTTATGGTTGACCATGGTTGACTTTGGCTTCTTTTGATTGACCTTGGTTAACTATGGATGACATGGTTGACTTTATTTGTACATAGTTGACCATGGTTGACTTTTTGTTGATTTTTAATGACAATGGTTGACTTTGGTTGATCATGGTTAACCATGGTCGACCATGGTTAGACGTGGTTGACTTTGGTTGGTCACAATTAACTTTGGTTGACCATGGTTAACTTTGTTTTTCCATAATTGTCGATTGGTTGACCTTGTTTGAATTTTTCATATGGTTGACAATGGTTGACCAACGTTGGATACAGTTAATTCTGGTTGACCATGGTTGACTATGGTTGACCATGGATAACCATGTTCAACTATGGTTGACTTTGGTCAGACATAATTGACTTTGGTTTACGTTGGTTGACCATGGTTAACCATGTTCGACCATATTCGACTATAGTTAACTATGGTGAACTTTGATTAACCATGGTTCACTATGTTTACCATGGTTGATGACATCTCAGTGATGTCTATGGTTATCTTTGGTTAACCATGGTTCACTATGGTCGATGTTGGTAAAACACGGTTGACTTTAGTGAACCATGGTTGACTACAAATGGTTAGTTATGGAAGACCATGCTAAACCATCATTAATCACGGTTGACATAAAAAAAGAACCATGGCTAACCATTGTTAGACTATAGTTTATAACATTTGACCATGGTTAGACCCATTACTAACCATGGTTAATGAATGGTGTCAAATGATGATTGACTAAGTTTAACCATATTAAACCATGCTTGACCAATGTTTTCACATGGTTTACTTTAGGGCATCATGGTTAAAAATGGTTGAGTTTGATTAACTTTGGTTAACTATGATTGACTTTGGTTTTCATATGGTTGACTTTGTTGCGTCATGGTTCAATTTGGTTTTCATATGGTTGACCTTATTGCATCATGGTTGACTTTGGTTTAGTTTGGATGACTTTGGTTGTTTGGTTGACGTTGGTCATTTTTTGTTGACTGTGGTTGTTTGGGCATGGTTGACTTTGATTGAATTTGTTTGGCTTTTAGCCATTGTTGACTTTAGTACATCATAGTTCCATATGGTTGCATCATAGTTGACTATGTTGAACTTTGGTCAACCATGGTTCACTATGTTTAGCAATGGTTGATGACATCTCATTACTGACCATAGTTAACTTTGGTTAACCATGGTTCACTATGGTCGATGTTGGTTTAAATACAGTTGACTTTAGTGAACCAAGATTGACTTTAAATTGTTAGTTATGGAAGACTATGTTAAACCATCATTGATCATGGTTGACATAACCAAAAGAACCGTGGCCAACCATTGTTAGAGTTTAGTTTGTAGTGTTTGACCATGGTTAATGAAGGGTGTCAAATGATGATTGACTAAGTTTAACCATATTAAACCATGATTGACTAAGTCTAATCATATTAAACCATGATTGACCAACGTTTTCACATGGTTTACTTTAGAGCATCATGGTTAAATATGTTTGTGTTTGGTTAACTATAGTTGACTTTGGTTTTCATATGGTTGACTTTGATGCTTCATGGTTGACTGCCGTTCAGTTTGGATGGTTGTGGTTGTTTGGTTGACTTTGGTCATTTTAGTTGACTTTGGTTGTTTGGGCATGGTTGGCTTTGTTTAACTTTGGTTGTATGGGCATGGCTAACTATGATTGCATCATGGTAGACTATGATAGACTTTAAACCATGGTTAACCATTGTTTGTGCATCGTTGACTTTAAACTATGTTTAACCATAGTTGACAAGAGTTGACCATGTTTGACTTTGGTTTACATTGTTTGGTTTTGTTTACCATGATTGAATTTGATTTACATTGTTTGGTTGAGCATGGTTGACTTTGGTTGACTTGGTTGAGCATGGTATATTATGTTTAAACATCGTTACATTGTTTGGGTATGGTAGACTTTAGTTAATAGGGAACGATTGACATTGGTTGTTTTGTGTGACTTTGATAAAATTTGGTTGTTTGGACATGGTTGATTGTGGTTGACTTTGGTTGTTTGGTCATGGTTGACTTTGGATGATTTTGGTTGTTAAAGCATGGTTGACTTTGCTTAAATCGTTTGCATCCTTTACATTGTTTGCTTGACTTTGGTCTACATTGATTAACCATGTTTGCATTATTTACTTTGGTTCAATTTGGCCCTTACATTGTTTGGTTGACCATGATTGACTTTGGTTTACATTATTTGGTTGACTCTGTTTACATTGTTTATTTTGTTTGGATAACCATGGTTAACTTTGATTGCATTGTTTAGTTGACCATGATTGACTTTGGTTGTTTTGGTTGACTTTGATTAACTTTGGCTATTTGGGCATGGTTGCTTTTGGTTGTTTGGGCATGGTTGAATTTGGTTGTTTTGGTCAATTATGGTTATTTGGGCATGGTTTCCTTTGGATGACTTTACTTGTTTGGGCATGGTTGAATTTGGTTAACTTTAGTTTAAATTGTTTGCATGAATTTGGTTTACATTGTTTAGTTGACCATGGTTTATTATCTTTAACCATGGTTTACATTGTTTGGGCATGGTTGACTTCGTTCTAGTTTGGATGGCTTTGATTGTTTGGTTGACTTTGGTTGTTTAGGCATGGTTGTCTTTGTTTGACTTTGGTTGTTTGGGCATGGTAGGATTTGTTTGACTTTGTTTGGGCATGGTTGAGTTTGTTTAACTAAGATATACTATATTAATCCATGGTTTAAAATGGTTTAAGCATGGTTGACTTTAGTCCATCATGGTTCTATATGGTTGCATCATAGTTGACTATGTTGAGCTTTGGTTAACCATGGTTCACTATGTTTAGCCATGGTTGGTGACATATAATTGCTTCCATGGTTAACTTTTTTTAACCATGGTTCATTATGGTCGATGTTGGTTAAACAAAGTTGACTTTAGTGAATCATGGTTGACTTTGGTTTACATCATTTGGTTGACTATGGTTCACTTTTGTTGACCTTGGTTGTTTGGTTGACTTTGGTTGAATTTGATTAACTTTGGTTGTGCGAGCATAGTTGGATGTGATTGACTTTGCTTGACTTTGGCTGTTTGGGCATAGTTGAATTTGGTTGTTTGGGATGACTTTGGTTGTTTGGGAATGGTTGAATTTGACTGTTTTGGTTGAATTGGGTTGTTTTGGTTGACTTCAGGGTGTTTATGCATGGTTTACTTTTTATGACTTTGGTTGTTTGGGCATGGTTGAATTTGGCTGACTTTAGTTTACATTGTTTGTTTGAATTTGGTTTACATTGTCTAGTTGACCATGGTTTATTATCTTTAACAATGGTTTACATTGTTTGGGCATGGTTGAATTTGGTTTACTTTGGAAGGCTTTGGTTGTTTTGGTCGACTTTGGTTGTTTGGGCATGGTTGACTTTGTTTGACTTTGATTATTTAGATGAGTTTGGTTGACTTTATTTTTTTGTTGACTTTGGTTGTTTTGGTTGACTTTGGGTTTTTGGTTGACTTTGGTTGTTCGGTTGACTTTGGTTGAATTCGTTTCTTTAGGCATGGTTGTCTTTAATTTTTTATGAATGGTTTACTTTGGTTCTTAGGGCATGGTTGACTTTGGGCAAACATGGTCGACTTTGGCCAGACATGGTTGAATGTGGTTGTTTGGGCAATGTTTATGCATGGTTGAATTTGGTTGACTTTGGTTGTTTGGTTGTTTATGCATGGTTGAATTTGGTTCTTTGGGCATGGTTTACTATGTTTAACCATCGTTACATTGTTTCAACATGGTAAAATTTAGTTGATTGGACACAATGGACCTTGGTTGTTTGGTTTACTTTGATAACTTTGGTTGTTTGGGCATGGTTGACTTTGGTTGACTTTGCTTAAAATGTTTGCATTGTTTACATTGTTTGGATGACCATGTTTACATTGTTTAGTTGACATTGGTCCACATTTATTGGTTGACCATGTTTACATTGTTTACTCTGGTTGACTTTGATTAACTTTGGTTGACTGTGGTTATTTGGGCATGGTTACATTTGGATGACTTTGCTTGTTTGGGCATGGTTGAATTTGGCTCACTTTAGTTTACATTGTTTGTATGAATTTGATTTACATTGTTTAATTTACGACGATTTATTATCTTTAACTTTGGTTTAGTTTGAATGGTTTTGGTTTTTTGGTTGACTTTGGTTGTTTTGGTTGACTTTGGTTGACTTTGGTTGTCTAGCCATGGTTGTATTTGTTTGACTTTGGTTGACTTTAGGGCATCACGATTAAATATGGTTGCGTTTGGTTAACTATGGTTGACTTTGGTTTTCATATGGTTGACTTTATTGCATCATGGTTGACTTTGGTTCAGTTTGGACGACTGAGGTTATTTGGTTGACTTTTGTTGTTTATGCATGGTTGACTTTGTTTGACTTTGGTTGTCTATGGATTATGATGTTTGACTATGGATTACTTCTGATGATAGACATGACTGATTTTAGTTGAATATGACTGATTGTAGTAATTATATTGTCTACCATAGAACCATGGTTGAGCACAATTAACGATGATTTGCTATTATTGAACATGGTTGAATATGGTTATAATATTAATGTTAATTAAAGAGTAATAATAAAAAATCATGGTTGATCATGTTCAAAAAGGTAATGTTAATGTTAATATTAATGTTAATTAAGAAGTTATAATTTTTATAAATCATGTTTCAATATTATGTCAAATTGTGGAAGCCTAAAAGTAGTAATTTTATAAGGTTATGTTATGTTTGAGGTTGATATTAATGTTTTCTAATAGTCATGTTAATATTAATGATAATGGCGTTAGCAATAATGTTATTATTTATGTTATAAAACATTAATAATGTCGATAATAATGTTATTAATGTTGATAATAATTTTATTAAGGTTAGTATTATTAATGACATTATTAATATTAATAATGTCAATGTTAATATTAATATTAATAGTAATATTTTATAACATTAATGTTAATATTTTTTTTTAACAAGAACAGGGGAAATAGATATATTTATAAAGGCTGTGCACAGCCATTCATTACAAGTTTTCACAAAAATTTGACAGAGTAACAAGTGCCTGAGAATTTATAACTGAAGATTCTATCTGTCTACCTGTAAGAGTTCTAAACAAAACCTTACTAAAATTGTTCAAAGTAGAGCAGGGATAGACCCTGACGAACTGCTGATTCAGGAATATACAGAAAAACATAGAGTCTTAAACATCAAAAAAGAGGAACCTGAACTGAGACTGCAAACTATCCATATTTTTTAAGGTAGACAGAAGCCGCATCCTGCCTTTCCTGCTTTATCTCCTGATTAACCGTCAGACTGCCATGGACGCAACTTCCCTGCGATTTCCCAGTGAGGACTGCAATGTCTTCCTGCATATTATCCACCTTGCCCATCAATTCGAACAGGTTTCTCTCCAGGTCGTCAATTCTGGAGTCCTGGCATGCGAGCTGGTTCACAGTGTAGCTCAAATCCTTGGCCATTTCCTCATTTTGATTTACGCTTGTGCAAACTTCGTTGTAGGTGTTGCGCACAGAAAGCTTAATGTCAACCATGGTGCGACTCAACGCGGCTATGGCCGCCATAATGTTCTGCATAGTGCCCGCCCTGTGATGGATTAACAGTCCGGGACGGGAGGATGGAGAGCCCAAGTCGCCGAGGGAAAGCCTGTTCATCGCACTGGAGAGAGGTCGAGCCATAACGTAATACAGCGAGGGAGGGGCAGATGGCCCATTTAAGAGCTGCTCGTGGGAGCTGACAGCACCACGAGGGCCCATGTGCCATGCGCTGTGGAGAGGAGGGCGTGTGGCAGGGGCACGCAATACATCGTCTACGGAGGAGGACGAGGATGGGGGGAGGGGGACCCTCAAGCCACTAAGCCCCTTCAAACCCATAACCATAACATTTTTAACCATTTAAATAGATTATGGTATAAATTGAAATCCCAAGGCACCATTTAGATCCTCCATGTGCCCGATGTCTAGCAACGTTCCTTTGTTGGCCGCTTCATCTGCTAACTTGTTATTCGCTCGACAGATGTGAAAGAAAGAAGTCTGAGAAAAGTGAGGATTAGATTTTATTCTTTGCATGTACCTGTAAGCTCTAGATCCTTGTGGGGCGGCACCCCTTCTCATTGTTTGAATGACATGTCTGGAATCCCCATAAACTCTGAGATTATCGATGCTGAGGGAGGAGATCATATTGAAAGATAAGACGAGAGCAAGCCATTCAGCTTCATTGTTTGTCTTGATTCCTAATCCCCACGAGATAGATTCAATTTTATTTCCTTCGGGATCAAATAAGACCCCACCCACACCTGCCACCCCGAACATTAATGTTAATATTAACTTATTAAATTAATTTTATTAATTAATGTATCGGGTGGCCGGGTTAATATATTTGACGGGTACGAAATGCTTCCGGCTAGATTAAAATTTTAAATATCGTATATTTCATTGTGAACACCACATAACAATGTCATATATCCATTGTGAACACCCCACAACAAAATTCTGCCCTTTGATGGCCCTTATTATTGCACCAACTATTATTATTTCACCAACTATTCTAGTATAGGCATGCGATTCGGCGAGTAGCGTAGTCTATGGCCCTGGGTATTTGCAGCATCGCTGGTATATGACCCCTTAGGGCAGGCCATAAAATTCACATTCACATTACATTGCAGATTCCATGTCTATTCGATCCTAGAATGTCTTATTTTAAGGTGTGTTGTGTATTGTTTGAGTTATTTTATGTATTCAGGTATGTTTGTCAGGAGATTCTTTTTTGTCTAACCGGAGTGAATATCTTAAGCAAGCGTGTTTGAGGGTTTTGATATTGGGGTTTATTTGCCGAATTATTTGATCGTTGTATGGCAGAGTAGATCAACCATAGGCAATGATTTTGCAAGTTTCATCTACATGTTTATGGGTTTGTGCCAATTAAGTTAGATTTACAATAATTGAATTCTTTGAACACTTTAACTATGTAGTGTATGGATGTGCATTATATTGCTGCATTTTCTCCCCTAAATAAGAATTGCAATATTTAACTGTGTAGTGGATTTTGGTTGTGCATTATATTGCTTCATTTTCTAAAAGATGGAGGCCTTTCAACTATTTCGGGTTTATTTTGCCATCGACTTGCAGTGAGCAGTCAAATACTCGTGGTTAAAGCAACTTAATTCCTATGTAAAAAATAAGAATATTCAATATATATATATATTACCAAGGTATTCATTGAAATGAATGTACGCCTTTCAACTATATTGGGTGTCTTTTTCCATCGACTTGCAGCGAGCAGTCAAATACTCATGGTTAAAGCAACTTAATACTATGTAAACAATGCCCACATAGGGTGATAACCCAATGTCATTATGATAATTAGTGATAAAGTCAATTTGTTGCCGAATGTTTCGGCCAAAAAAGCAGCTGGTCTCCACCAGTTTCATACATAGCCAAGAATCACAACATTGTGGGTGTGAGTAGGATACAGAATGTAATGAGGCAAATATGGGTGCAATTGTTTTTTGTTTTTTTTGTTAGAGTGTGGTTTAAGAAAGGAAAACTCACGGATATCTAAGTTATCAAAATTATTTGGTGATTGCATCTGGTTTGGGATACACCAATACTTATTATGATTAGATTTGTAGGTGTCTACTTCCACTATCATGGAGTTTCAAACCCTATGCCACTTTAGAAATGGAACCCTAAAAAACCAATCACACTAATGGGCCTTGACCTTAAATTGAAGTACATTCGGGTGGGCTTTCATCCATTTATGTGTGAATGGATCACGACTAAAGTCCACAATTCCAAAAGGTAGAATTACCTTAAAGTCCAAAAGGTGGAATAAATAGACTACTTCGTGAAATACTCCTCCCTATTCACTAATGGGTTCAAGTTTTGATCAATGATTGGTTTTGGTGGACAAATTAGTCTTTTATAGTAAAATTTAAAGTTTACTTGTAATCCAGTTTTTTATTTTAATAATATGAGCTATCATTGAGCCAATTCTTTAATAGCAAAATTTTATACTCAAAATTCCTATCAATAAATAAAACTATAATTTTGAATCTATCAACATTTTTTTTTAAAGGTGACCATTTCTTAACTTTCTCTTAATCTCCGACATTTTCGAAGTTTTATAATTATAAAATTGAATTATATAAATAATATAATATAATTACATCGCTAAGTTGAATCAATGTAATCAAGCAACATATCTTACCTACTATTGTTTGAGATTCAAATAAAGTTGTTTTCGAATTAGCGATATGACCGTTTAGAGCTGTCAATACGCAAGCTAGAAGCATGATTTCGATTTCGATTTCAATGTAAAATCAGAATTTCAAAATGCTAAGAGGAATGACCTTTTGACCTTTTGACAAATTTATTTTGAATTTCAAATTACTTTCAGTCAACGTAACGTAAATACAATCGTTTAAGACACCTTTGGTGAGAATATACATCGTCTGTTTGGTTTCATTGGATCCAATCTTCCGCACATCAATACTCCCCGTTTCAGTGTTGAGGTTCATTTGTGTTGCCAAGATCCAATTCCCCAAATCTTGTTTTGGTGGAAAGATCAGAACAAATTGCAGGTTATTTGGTTTAGAGATCATAACAAATTGCAAGTTGATATTATTATTGCTGAAAATTACTTGGCAAGGTATACTTATACATTGGATCATTTTACTGTCAATTTATAAGTGGAATTTCGAGAAATTTTAACGTGGTTGATGTATGTGCAAAGGAGTGGAATATATAGGTTGTCGAGGAAAAGAAAAACAATGTTCATTTCTTCGAGAAAAACAAAGTTTACCTCTAACCCTAACCCTAACCCTAAAATATATACATAAGAATATTCAATATATATATTGCCAAGGTATTCATATTGGACTGTTTAAAAAGACTCTGACCTCCTCCAAAGAACAGGACATATTGAGCGTTATGCGCTACAGAGAACAATACAAGACTCGACTATTTGATCGCGCTATGACAGAAACTCATACCGAATTCCAGAGTGTTTAGGGCAGTAGATTTTGCTTGCTACCTTAACAAAAAACAGTGCAAGAATTAAAGTTTTGAACAACCTTTACATACCATGAAAAACAAAGGAAATATAAGAAGAGATTAGAAGTGGAACATCGTGGCTTTCACTTCCTGGCCATCCATGAATTCCATTAGAACGAAGGTTCCAGGGCGTAGAGACAAGGCCTCTTTCGACTATTCATCGGCCTTTTGATTCAATTTCCGGTAAACATGATTGTAGGACGTCCACTGGAAGTTTTGTAAGGAACCTCGAAACTCATACAACAAGTGAATAACACAATTATTAATTAAATCATCCATGGTGATGTGACTAGGCATACGATTTGCAAGAATAACAAAATGTTTAACCCTAAAATGATATCGATCGTCATAAGATGTCGAAAGATGCGAAACTGTGAGGTAAGGGAGACTGTAAACTGCCATAAAAACAACCCATACCTGCCACTGTTACATATCAAATGGAAGACGAAATTCTGGAAACAAATCCATGTGAATTTCTGCTCACACATAGAGCCATAGGCAATTGTTGCTTAGAAAGACCTGATACTATTGTCATAATATGATTAGCGAATCGCCTAGCTGATATCCCAGAGGAATAAGAAGAAAATAAGGGCTTCAATACTTGATTAAATTTTTGTGTAGCTCACAACCTCACATGAAAACATAAACCCTACCAAGTAAAGCATCACCAGAAAATTTTTATAACCAAACTCACTTATTGCACAGTATGTAAATAATATGTTACTCAAGGACGCTGAAACATTCAATATCCAAACAAACAGGAGCCTTCACCTCGGTACAAGAACGATTTGCAAGAATAATTGTATGGCCGAACTCCAGAAACGATTGGGAATGGAAGGCCGAGCTTATTGGGGAGATGAGGCGATTGTGATTCCTGAGCGGCAATTGGAAAAACTCAAAATTTTAACCTATTAACCTACACAATGTTTAACCTTCACGATTCAACCTCCAAAATGATTGGATTAACTTCCCCGCATGGAAAAAGAGTTGTATTAACAATTGAAATGGTGGATTAGCAATCGACCTTTGAGTATGTTGTTCACACACAACAAACCTCCGCCATTGGATGTGTATGCTCGACGAATATTATTTGAGGTATATGCCAAAGTATTGAATCCTTGCCCTCCATCCTTAATCAGGGAGTAAAAGGCTGCGATAGCCCTCCACTACAATTCTCATTGTAGCACCTATCGGCGAAAAAATATAACTTTAAGGACATATCTTTTACAACCTGACTTACTAACTTCATTAACTTATATAGCTATAGGGATTCAAATTCAAGGGGGAACATACCTTATATAACACAATGTACCTTCATTGCAAAGTATTATACATTCAAACACAAAGATGATTACAATAATTCAACAACCAAGTAAACATATGTACAAAGAAAGTTTAATGAAATTTATAAATTTCTTAAAAATAGAAATTTCTTAAAAATAGAAATTTCTTAAAAATAGAAATTTCTTAATTATAAAAATATTAACTATAATAAAGTTTTTGTTAAGTTTTGTTATTTTTAGATTTATATAAAAAAATTATATAAAATTTTGATTTTTTAAAGAAAAAAATTATTATGTTTAGTATTTCATAGTTTTTCAAAGAGATTAGTTATGTTCACAACCCTACCTTGAAGTTGTATATTACAATCTTACCCCCCTAAACTCCTTGAGTGTCTATATCCTTCTACCTCAATGTTCTTGAAAAAACAAAATACCTTCCTGCAAATTGAGATAAAACTTTGAACAAGAATCTCCTTGAGCATTGAATTCTCTAATGATATGCAAGACGGATATAAAATCAAAAGTTGATTTTACTTGCTTCACTTTGTGCATAATGGGGCATAGGGCTAGATTTATAATTTGACTCTTTTCGTTACACCAATCCATTTGCATCTTTGAGTACCCCATAACCTGTAAGTCCTTTACACCTTGATCTACAAGAAATTTGATTAGAATCCATGGTGTAAAGAATTCATCTCTATCATTAGTTCCATGCCCAATACCATATTTGAGAGTGAAAAAATTATAATTATCTATAAAAAGTACAACCCAATGCCAGACATACCTGGAGTTACTTGACTCAAGTCATCAAAGAAAGCCTAGGATTTTCATCAATTGATTGTTGGTTCCTTGAGTATTCTCGTTGCCTTCAATTTCAAAGCATTCTACCCCTTCTCTATAGGAGACTCTAATTTTGTGGGACACTAGACCAGGCAACATGCTAATCACTTGTAAAATAATTTAATACAAAGCCATAATCCCTATACAACATAATAAGGAAGAGCTTTGTGGTTCAAGACAATTAGATTTGACATACAAGATTCAAAGCATTCCAACAAGGAAATATTCTTCCACAAAATGGATCCACCCAGCATTTGAAGTACTTCCCGCTAGATCGATAAGGAGAAGGCAAAATTAACAAAAATATGATCAGCATATTCACCTTCTACTTTGCAAAGGATACAACGATTTGGGCCATTCCAACATCTTTTTTTACCATTATCCTATGTGAGAATTTTGTTGGATAGTGCAAGCCAGGATTTTTTTAAAACTTTTAGAGGACATGCTAGCTTCTAGATGACTTCTACCACCAAATCCTATCCCTAGATAAATCTTGCATGATCAATGCTTCATGTTTTAATGATCAAAGCAGGTGTGACCATGGTCTACAAAACCCGTAGAGTGAATGGTTAAGTCGGTCGTAAGGAAAGGGGTTTTAACCACCACTCGTGCATTATGCAAGGTGTTGATACTGCTTCAGGTCATTTTCTTAGGTACACTCTCAGGAAATTGAGGAAGTAGAGGATTGGGTCGAACAAGAAAAAGAGGTCATGGATGATGAGGAAATTGATCAAGATAAGAAGTCCTAGATACCTGATATGAGGAATTCCCACACTAGGGATACTAAATACTTCTAGATAGTTTTACTCTACCGGCACACAAAATGTTCAATGGGAAAATTTCTATTAGATCACAAGGAGGAAATGAAATAAATTCTCCTACGGGTTGATGAACTTTAGGACTAGGACCAGCTGAAGCAGCTGAAGAAGGAATTTAGGGATCAGATAAAGTAGATGACAACCAAGATTAGTTTGATAGCCAAATCCACCATTGGCTTCGCGTTTGCAGAGTAGGTTATTGAGGATGAGCACCCACCATCTACCTCATCCCAAGAGGTGCCTTTTATTTCCATTTCTGATTATGAAGACCATTCCCTTTAGATTTGAACATGCTCTGTTTTATTATGTTTACCCTTGTTATCATGGGTATGTTTTGAAATTATGCTTTAAAGAATGCTACAACACTCAAAATAGACATAGGATAACTACATAGAGGGTTATCAAAACTCTTATTTTAAAGCTTTGAAAATCCATTTTGAAAAACTTATGTTTTGTTGTTGGGCGAGTTTCCCAAGTCAAAAATTTTGATTGATTTTTGGAGCATTTAGATTAGTTTAAAATAAAACAAAATTTCAGCATGCATTAAACTTGAATCATAATTGGTCCTGGAGTACGACTTCAAACTGCTTCTGATTGGCTAAGAGCTTTTCTTCCTCCAATGTAAGGAAACAAGTTAACTTTCCAAGATCTGAAGGCATTTGACAAGATTGGAAATATGCCCCCTTACGAACCACCAATGGGCTATTTTAGGTGACATGGCTTTCCTCAAATCACATTTATATATAGCAATTAGTGATCTCTATCCTCACTATTATGATAGATTTTATTATTTTCCGAAAATAAACTTAAATCATTATATAAATCTAACCATACTTACAAATTTAGCCAAAATCAACTTAAAATATCTTAAAACGATATTTGTTTTCATCCCATAACTTACGGAAGAATATTGTACGATATAAAGAGTGAATGGAGGGAAAACTGATAACTCTTCTCTTGAAAAGATGGGTGACAAATCATGTACTCCCCCACAACATTATAAATAGGGTTGGATACGTAGGGCTTTATATGTTGTAGATATATTTGTTCTCTTTTATATGTAGAGTTGTGGACATTATTACCCTATAAGAATAGAGTACTTTTACAACATTACAACATGGGCTGTGGTTGGTTTACGAAGATTATTAATAGGTTGAGAGACATAAAGTACTATTAGAACATGGGGTGTGTTAGTGTTGTCTCCCAATATATGTTTTGTACCAAAAGGGAGTTTGTAGAAATCGATGATTATTATAATGGTAATAATGAAAATCATTTTACAAATAATAAATTTATGGTAATTAATTATTTAAATAATTTGAGGTGTGATTTAGTTAATTTTATTATAATTTAAAAATTGGAATGGGCAATCTAATATTTAATAGCTTTTTAATTATGTAGCAAAATTTTAATCATTTTGATATTTGATTAGTTGGAGGGAATTTTAATTTTTTTTGAAGATTAGAGGATTTGAGTAGATTCAAAATTAGGGTATTGGATTATTTCCAAAATTTGTTTTTCTGATATAAATTATTAATTTTTTGTGTTGATATATGAAAAGAAAGGTTGTAGTCACATCATTTAGTTTTTAATATACTTTAAAGAAGATTTACTAGCCTGGAAATTCTTTAGAATTCAAGGAGAGTTGTAAACTAGACTTTATTTGCCTTATTTTAAATAAATCTATTACTATTAGTTGTCTAGCTTGTATAGAGCCTTACATATTGTCCAAGCAAAAGTAACACTTAAAAACATAAGGAAAATTTAAACATTTATGTGTCTATGCCCTGGTTGGGCATTCTTTCTTCTTTCCAACACTGAAGATAATAACGAGAGGTATATATTTCGACCTTGTTATGTTTGTTACTCAACTATGTCTTTTTTCGTGGTCAATGCGTGGTCTTGTCCATATGGTCCAACTAAGGTAGCTAGGGGAGCATATTTCCTCAACTCCTCAAAGCCCAATTTTTGCTCCAACTCCAAATGTTGAACTTTATCTTGCAGCTCCTTTGTCATATCCTTGTGTTCCTATAATTTCTCTTTATTGATTTCTTCTCCAATCTTCAACAAGTCAATCTTCCCTTTTTTGTTTTTCCAATTGTGCCTTCACCCCTATCATTAGTCTTCTAGTTGATTTTAGGTCCCTTGCATAGCTATCTTCCCAGTGTTTTTCTTAAGATTTCCCATCTTCCTATTGCCAAAGCCATGCTTTCTTGATTGTTGTCCTTGTGGCATTGACATCTCCGGATTGAGTCATAAAGAGTAGAATGTTCAAAGAATGCACAATGGTTTGGATGATCATTGTTGTCCATGATGCCAAAGCCTGATTGAATTTCCAATACGGAGTCCTAAGGAGCCTTAATTTGATTGATTAAAAGAAAACTTATGAGGTGTAGAATAGGGGGTTGGCTACTACTGTGAAATCCCCAAGTTATACCAACATGACCTCCCATAGATAAACAATGATTCAACTTGAAAAAAATTGCCCCAACAAAATTTATCAGGAACCTCGAACTAGACGAGAAAAATAGTTTAGAAATTGCTAAGTGGTTACTTGGAATTGCTACATAAAGTTGATTGCAACCTTAAGAATGATACAAAGGCTCTCAAGCTCCATAATCCGATGACCAATTCACTTCCAAAAATAACTGCAAAGAGGAATTGCACCCAGAGCCATAACACATATTACAACTAGAAATGGTCGAGTGGTTGCCTAGAATCATTGCCTAAATTTGATTGCCACCTTGAGGATGATACCAACATCCTTGAGCCCCACAAACGATGACAAATTCACTTATAGAATAATTGAAAAGAGGAATCACATCCAGACCCAGACTAGATATTACAACCAGAGCTAGAACACGTTCTCTCTTCCAAAGGAATGGTACTCCAATGCAACAAGAGGGAGATGCTCTTTAAGCCTCAACCCCAACCTAGAGTAAAAAATTCCAGATGCCCATTTAAATCAAGAAGATAGGCTCACATGTTCATGCAATCCCATCTTGCTAGACTTCATTAAGGAGAGAGCCCATGAGTTTAAGTGCAAAGGACAATACCTTGTTTGACTATTCTTATGTGAATGCATGTTGTTGTGGCTTTGCCACTTGTCTAAACTTAGGGGAGGTTGCCATAGACCTCACCGCTAACTCCTCCCCCTTGTTTAGTTATAGGCCTTATTGGCCATTGTATCTACCCTTGAGTTTAGCCTTCTCATGGAGTGGAAAAACTCGAGGCTTTCAAAGCCCGCTATCATCTTTTGTATGCTTCGAAGAACCCTGCTCTTGTGTGATTCCTTGGGAAGAGTTTTATGGATCATATGAGGAACACTGATCATTGAATCACCTACCGCACATGTTTTTTGTGCCTTTCCTTTTCATGATTAGTATTTCTTTCTAAAGAGTTAAGGGCTTCGCCCTAATTATTTGTTGTTTCACCAATTCCTCATAAGAATAAAGTGTCTTGATTTCCTTCAGGGTCAAAGATGACCCATACCTACCACCCCTCCATCCCTAAGATTTATAGTTGACCTTGAATTAAAAGCTCCACCCCTCCATCCCTAAGATTTATAGTTGACCTTGAATTAAAAGCTCCACCCCTCCATCCCTAAGATTTATAGTTGACCTTGAATTAAAAGCTAAAAATTTATTTTTTCCAAAATCTAATTTAAAATTAATAATCTGATTTTTTTTATAAAATCGAATAAAATTGAACAAAATGTGATGAACATGCAGGAAGGAAGGTGATTTTTCCGCTGAAAAAAAAAAAAGCTTCAAAGTGAAACACTAATCATACTAGAAATTTATATATAACTAACTTAATATAAAACCCCTTTCAAACTCAATCCCTCAAGAAAACACATTCATTTCATTTGATGATTTGGTTTTTTTATTTTGTTTTTTTCCAAAATTTAATTTAAAATTAAATATTTAATTTTTAAAACCCCTTTCAAACTCAATCTCTAAAATGAACACATTCATTTCATTTAATGATTTGTTTTTTTTTCTTTCCAAAATCTAATTTAAAATTAAATATCTAATTTTTTATAAAATCTGATAGATTTAAACAAAAAAAACTAAAACAAAACTAAATGAACATCATCACACCATGATATAAGTTTCAAGGTAAACCACTAATCATATTAAAAATTTATATATCAAATTTATTGTTGAAATTAAGCCATACAACTAACTTAACTTAATGTAAAACCTCGTACAAACTCAATCACTCAAATGTATTTTTTTGTTAGATCTTAAATTTTCATTGTTCAAAATCTATGAATATATTTATTATTTAATGATTTTGAGTTTTTAATTAAAACTTAATTTTTTATTGTTTAATTTTTTTTTTATTATGAAAAAATAGATTCATAAGTTGTCCAATTATCTATAAATTGCTCAATTTTAATTTTATTATCTACAAATTGTATAATTTAAATTACTTTTTTTTTTCTCCAAATTATCGAGGAAGCATTGTCAACTGAATCATCTCGATAACAAATCCACATGTTGGGTACAGCTACTATCGCACAAGCTTTTTCTAGGATGCAGCCCCTATATAAATCACACCTCCCTACAAGAATCGAAACTGGGTTTCTGTCAGAACAACCATCAAACCCCACTACTAACTCCTACCCTCAACCCCATGATTTAAACCACTTATATTTACTATTCCAACCACTCCAACCTGATTTTGAAACAAACTCATAGCCAAACATTCTCCAACCAGATTTCGAACCAAACTATTTGAAAAACATACCGGAAAAGTATACTAATTAATTGGATTAATTGGATTCCGAACCAAACTAATTGGAAAACAGACCGGAAAAATGATACTAATTCAACTGAATACATGATGGGTTGGTGCCAGGTGGTAAAAGTTTATAATATATAGGTGGTAAGAGGTGGGTTAAAAGTTTTGGGTCCGCCATTGTCAATGGCGCCGGACCTTTAAATAGCCCTTGCACATTCCAAGACAGGAATATATAAAAAAATATCAACAATAAACTGTACAAACTGTTACAGTAGTCAATTGTAGCGCATTAATGATACTATCACATGCCACACATGAAAAGCCGCGCTCGTAAAAATTGAAAGAATCTTCTGCTAACGAGGCACGTCATATCAGATCTCTCTGGGCACCATGACCTTCATGAATCCATGATGATGCGCACTGTGTACGCTTCCACAGATCTGTCATTGCAGTTTTCCACATGGCAAAGGTACAAGACTCCAATTTTGTCCGTCGGTTTCGAACCCCTGACCTTTTGGCTTTTACACCATGGATTTTATATTCATAAGCTTGCTTGCGTCGGATAGCCCACCACACTAGAGTCAATTGCATGCATCCTGGTTTTTCCTAGGTATCAATTCTTGATCTGGCTCACCTCGAATTTTATATTCATAAGCTTGCTTCCCTCGATTCGCACGCCACAATACAGTTAATTGCATGCATTCTCTGATTCTTCCTAGGTATCAATTCTTAGGTATCAATTCTTGACTGGGCTCTTAACTTCCTTTCATTCGAAGCTTGTCTCGAGCTTTAATGGTAACTTGCGTCATTTAAGGAATTGATATGGGCGCATAACCGGAGAGCTTTGCTTGCGTCTTCAATTTCGATCCGCTCTTTCGGCGCCTGAAACTGTTAGGTTAGATGCGTGGGTGAATTCTCGAGGTAGTGGGTCATTAAGATTGTGCACGGAGTGGGCGTGAGTTTGAATGTTTTCAGATTCTTTATGAAAATTTTGATTATAAATTTTGTTTTTTCATAATTTTGGACCGTATCAAGATAGCCCAGTTAGTTGGAATCTTAAAAAACAATAAATTAAAATAATTTTTAATGTAACAAACCTCACATCTACTTATTAATCCACTCCATTAACATTAATTATTTTCAATTCTGTGTGTTTACATTGGAATAATGCTTAATTGGTTTCACCATCTTGAAAAAAAGAAATAGAATACCTTTGGAGGGACCCAGTTTCTTAGATCTTTGCCTATAAAACATGATCAGATAGGTTCCTTCTACCCACTGAATATAGTGTGCCATAAAACTGGAACATTGGATCCCTCTTTGCTTTCCTGCAATCTGACATTCTTGTTCTTCTTTGACACTTTCATGTGCGTTCTTGACTTCTTGTTATGAGGCTTTCATGTGTGTTCTTGCAGTGCCTGATATTAACAGATACTAATTGAGCTGTCAGTGAGATTTTTTTATATTTCCATTCTGAAAAACTCATCTGCCCTATTGTACCTTCCTAACATTGGACTATATAACACTACTCTGTGCTTGTGTCTGTGTGTTGGGTGGGAAAATATCATTCCACGTTTAAAGAGCTGTGAGCAGAGGGGCTGTAGCCTTGTAGCCTGTAGGTTTTCATGGCTATTGACAAACTATTGCTCATCATACTTTTGTTAGGACTCTTAAACCGTAAGTTCAGGGCTTTTTATAATCTGTCTGTCAAGTTTTCTAAAGTGATTAGGAATCTTCTATTATTGTTATGATGGTATTTTGATATTTTGGATTTATTGCAGGAGGATGGGCAAGATCTTTCCTTATTGCAAACAATTGCAAATACAACGTGTGGCCTGGATTTCTCTCGAATGCAGGCATAGCAGCCCTATCTACCACTGGCTTCCAGCTTCTCCCAGGCCAAACTCGAACCGTTGAGTTACCTGCGGGTTGGTCCGGGCGCCTCTGGGGACGCACGGGTTGCATCTTTGATTCTTCTGGTAAGGGCAACTGCTCTACTGCAGACTGTGGCGGTAACCTCGAATGCAATGGCGCAGGAGCGTTGCCTCCAGCTTCCCTAGCGGAGTTCACGTTTGGACAAGGCGAAGCCCAGGATTTCTATGATGTGAGTCTCGTGGATGGCTACAATCTCCCTATGTTGGTCACTGCTCAAGGAGGCACTGGTGCTTGCACCTCAACAGGCTGCATCACGGATCTCAATCGTAGCTGCCCTAAGGAGCTCCAGGTTGATGATGGTGTCGGAGAGAGCAACGTTTTGGCCTGCAAGAGTGCCTGCGAGGCCTTTGGGGATCCTGCATATTGCTGCAGCGGGGCTTATGGGAATCCCAATACGTGCAAGCCTAGTGCTTACTCAGAGCTCTTCAAGGCAGCGTGTCCCAGAGCGTATAGCTACGCTTACGATGACTCTACTAGCACCTTTACTTGCATCGGTGCGGATTACACCATTACTTTCTGCCCCACCCTCGCCATGGCCAGGTATCCTTCTTTAACTCGCTTCATTGCAATTCCATTGTTAATTTGTTTTCTTGTTTGGACAATGACTGATGACGAATGGTATGATTTGTTTGTGTGAGTGCAGCACAGAGAGAAAATCCAATACTCCTCCATCGGCATATAGCCCAACAAGCAGTACTGGCAACGATAATAATACAAATCCCCTGTTTGATGCAAGTGCAACCCAAGGAAGTTCTTCCTCGGCCATGTATTCAGCAGCCTACCGGTCGTTTACAATCTCTCTTAGGCTTTCATTGATGATTGCTTTCATAGTGACCATAATCATCAACAGCAGAATCAGAAATTGAAGCCTGCCAACCAAGCTGGTGGACCCACTCAGCAAGATTATCACTGGAGTCTTCTGGGTTTTAGGGTTAACGATTTTTAAAATCGGTCCAGAGCTATAAACTCCATATCTAACCTGAGGCCTAGAATTGAAGCAAAATACACATGGTCTGGAGTTCTATTCTCCTCATGTTTGATCTGGGTGGGTCATTTGCTCCGTTTCAACTAATAGACCACCATATCAAAATAGTAATCAGATCTTCTGCAGCTATCTGTATTTGAGTAACTGCAATTGATTGGGACGAGAGAGGAATCTTGAAGACCCACCACTCACAATTTCAACCTACGAACAAAATATCATGGTATACCAATGCTATCTATATGTATATATATGGCGTAGAATTTCAGTAAGAGGTGTCTGTCAGTAAGATGTTTTACTGTGGACTGAAGCTACACATTGAGTTTTGGAAGTCTTTTTTTATGAAGTCCATATATAACTGAGAATGGGTTTGTTTTGTCTATCAAGTAATCTCAGTATAATTCAAATGATATGTTTTGTATATCAAGTCATCTCTGTAAGTTCAAGGTCTGTGTCCATAAGTTTTCTTTATGTGAACTAACTACACATTGCGTTTTGGAATTTCTTTAATGGTCAGATATCCTTGAGATTGGTTTGTTGTATATCAAGTCTTGTGATGCAAGCATGTCTAATATTTATCAGATTATATATTAAAAAGCAATCTGATTGTTGACAAAGCAATCTGATTGTTGACAAAAAGTGATGATAGAGGGCCCAGTTTGGAATTTTGATTAATAATTCATGTCATAACATCCAATGATGTTAGTCCATTGTCACAATCATCAAATCACTGAAGGTAAAAATAAAAATAAAAATTTTGGTTCAGATAAAACTTATAAAACTTGGTTGAGATGGGCGGTGTCACAGTCATCAAATCACTGAAAGTAAAAATAAAGATTTTGGTTCAGTTCTGTTGGTCTTCGAAGAATATGTGTTTCTGAGTAAGGGTTGAGGAATATTATGCAAACTGTAGGCCCCAGGAGAGTGGTGCCAAGGAGGCACACCGGTCAGCAGAGCTAGAGCAACAACCAATGAGCGGGGCTTGCATAGGGGTACTAATGAGCGGGGCTTGCATAGGGGTACTAATGATACCCGCTGGTGGAAAAAAGAAGGGGTAATAGTGCTGGCTTTACTAAGTACGAAGGGATGATATCTATTCCAAGCAAGAAATAAAAATTTTCGTGACTGAAAAATTCAGGACTGCTATGTGGACCAATCACAATGGGCATAAAAAAGACTACTACATCAAAGAGTTTAACCCAAACTACGAGCATGGTGAGAAAGCATATTTAGGGGCAGCTATCAAAGGAAAAGCAAAAATGTTAGTTGCTCAGTTGAGGATGTGTTCACATCGCCTTAGATGTGAGACAGGTAGGTGGACGGTGCCTAAGGAAGAGTGGGAAGAGAGAACTTGCATTTTCTGCAACAAGGGTGTGGTGGAGACAGAGTGGCATTTTGTTATGGAATGTGCAGCCTGCCTTAGATGTGAGACAGGTAGGTGGACGGTGCCTAAGGAAGAGTGGGAAGAGAGAACTTGCATTTTCTGCAACAAGGGTGTGGTGGAGACAGAGTGGCATTTTGTTATGGAATGTGCAGCCTACGAGGATATCCGCATTCAATATGAAGACAGCTTAAAGGCTGACAGCATGCACCATCTTAAAAAGAAGATAAGATCAACCAGATTGCAAGTCTTCTAGTCAAGATCTGCAGCCGAAGATCTGACTTGGAGAAGAATATGGAGAGGATTTAGGGCTGTGATTCTTTTGGTCCCTTAGGCTGATCAGCCTCGTGGACGTTATTAAAATCTTTCATTCATTCATTGAAGCAAACAAAAGAAGCTAGTACCGGGAAGTCTCCTCTATGGCTGACAAGTAGCAGCCCATTAGCCCCCAATGGTGTATCTCTGTAGTCCCTAGTATCATCGTCCCCTAAGACCCTAATAATATATATTGTACTTTACTTTGTAAGCTTCACGAGCATGGGATATGCCCACCGCCAATTTGGTATCTAATCTTAGAGAGTAGGTTTGTACATCTTCATATACTTTAATAGTCAAAATTGCTATGAATAATGGGTTTCATATCTCAATTTGGTTGGTGTTGTCCTATAAACAAGAGGTTTTAAACACTAATTTGGTGTTGTCGTATAAATAAGGGGTTTCAAACATCAATTTGGTGTTCGGCTAGACTGTGACCAACTTGATTAGACTTTAGCAGTCAAAATCACTCCCTAGAGGAATCCCTTGTCCTTCAAACAAGATTTTAAACACTAATTGTGGCGTTGTCTTATAAATATGGGGTTTCAAACACCAATTTGGTGTCCAAGTAAACTGTAACCTAATTATTATTATTATTCAAATATTGATATTAAAAAATTGAAAATAATAAAAGATAGTATTCAAAACAGAGTAAGCTAAAAACCAGACGATTTGCATCGACTATCCAGGAATACAAAGGAAGGAGTCTAAAGAGTTGGGGATTTCGACTCTCAGGCAACGTTAAATCCGCTGTCTCAGGCAACTCCATAACAAAGTATTCACAAATAGATGGGATAGTTTTACAATCATGGCAGGGTATCACAGAGTATTCAAAAATTGACAAGCAGTATTAATTCAAAGATAGATGGCAGAGCATTCATAAATAAATGAGTCTCAATCTTTAACACAGTTAGATATTATTATCTGTAAATCCTGATCGTGACGATTGTTTTCTAAAATGCAGCACTTGAAAACTACCAATGATGCGAGTGAAGTGACATGTGTATGAGATTTGCAGATCTGATCTTGCAAAATACAGTCCCAAGTAAACAGATAAATTTATATACTTGATTTTTTAATCAATTATTTATTAACTGTCTCTTGATGGTTGTATTGAATTTTGTTTATTTTTTTCATTAAAAAATGTGTTAATATCAATTATTAAAAAGAATAAAGATAAAACCAAAATTACAATCATTACATAATTAAAATAAACAATAAAAAATAAATAATTACAATTTTTTAACTCACTTTCTTAACCAACCTATACACTCACTTTACCTTAACTCTGTTTATATATTTGATATAAACATCAATTGGCTAATACCTCGAAAAGAGTATTTCGCTGAACTCATTTTCGGAAAAGCATGTCTTCGGAGATCTATCTCTCATTCCATCTTAAAATTAATAAAGGAAAGTATGAGTTAATAAAATTGTTTTGTTGACTTAAACATTAAAGGAATGTACGAGTTAATCAAATTGATTTCATGATGTTTTGTGGATTTTAACATAAAGTGTTTGGTAAGGTGACTAAGAAGACAATGAAGTTGTATCAACGAGACCTCAAGGAAGAGGTTGACACACCAGCAAACCAAGCTTCTCAAATGGTAAAAGGGTAAATTAAAAAAAAGGGTAAAAGGGTAAATTAAAAAAAAGGGAGAGGTTTGATATTTCTCCGAATTAGTTTGTTTTTTTTCCACTTAAAAAACATATATCTTAATACTTATAAATAGTTTTAGATATAAAATACATCATACATTTAAGATAGCAAGGAATACGATAGGCATGGGTGGCATCACACATGCCATCCCACTCCAAGTCCTGTTGTTTTGAATGCACCAGCCTTCGTTTTGTGGTTGTGGATAGGATAACGGGGCTCTGCGCCCTTGTCCATTTTCATTCCTATTTGAACGTGGGGATGTTGTAGTGCTTGGTGTTGGACAATGCATTGATTCTTGGCTTAGTTCCTTTGAGGTATTTTGTTTTATTAGATTTGGGTGGTTGTTTGCTGGTCCCTTTTAGGGTTCTATAGGTCTATGCTTTTGTTGGAGAAGTTGGCTCTTTGAAGGATAACCTTGACCATTCTCAAGTTTCATTGTGTTTAGGTGAGAGACCTGGATATGTTTGAGGAATTGTGGGATTCAATTCAATCTAGTAGAGAGACTAAGAATTTATATAACATCCTTGGCAAACTCTTATGTCAGTTTGTTGGAAGGTGGGAGAGACCAGGCTTAACCTATGGCTCTTCTGTTTTGCTTGTCAGCAGTGAGGACGATAGCCTTGGAACTCAATCCTTATTCGAGAGTGTTGAAGACTACACCTAGTTGGGTGAACATTTTAGATCTTGGGATATCAAATGCAAGTTATAAGCTTTGTGGGATTCTTTGTTCTCCTACAGGGAGTGTTTTGGGAAGCAATATTGTGTCCATCCAATTGTTTCTTGTCAAGCAAACTTGGGCATTCCAAAGAACAATTGATTGTTGATGACACCATGGAAAATGTCAAAGATCTATTTATGACATTTGGAGGATTCTTTGATGGTAGAAAGATTACATCAATAAGAACATAACCTCAATTCTCTACCTCATCACCACAATGTAGAGTAATGAGCATCATTGTAGTTCGCAAAACTCGAAGGTCATGGACATTTTGATGCAACAAAGAAGACAAATTCAAACTCTAGAGGCAAAGTATTTGTCACTCAACTCCATTGACAACATTATCAAAGGCTCTTATTCAACAACTTCAAACCATGGACAATCTTTAGGCTCAACTCCAAACGACACTAAGAAGAACCAAGAGAAGCTCAAGCTCTAGAGAACCAGGAGAAGCTCAAGCTCAACATTTCTCTTAATATTTTTTGTTACGTTTTGTAAATCAATTGTTTTAGTTTCATAATGCTTGTAATGTTAATGAAATTCATAATTTATTAACTCAAAAAAACAATAAAACAAAAAAACTATTTGATTTTTTAATATTTTCAATTGTAAAAATACAATATTAAAACAATTCAATTTATTTTTTAGGGTTCCATAGGTCTATGCTTTTGTTGGAGAAGTTGGCTCTTTGAAGGCTAACCTTGACCATTCTCAAGTTTCATTATGTTTAGGTGAGAGACCTCGATAGGTTTGAGGAATTGTGGGATTCAATTCAATCTAGTAGAGAGACTAAGAATTTATATAACATCCTTGGCAAACTCTTGTGTTAGTTTGTTGGAAGGTGGGAGAGACCAGGCTTAACCTATGGCTCTTGTGTTTTGCTTGTCAGCAGTGAAGACGATAGCCTTGGAACTCAATCCTTATTCAAGAGTGTTGAAGGCTACACCTAGTTGAGTGAACATTTTAGATCTTGGGATATCAAATGCAAGTTATAAGCTTTGTGGGATTCTCTGTTCTCCTACAGGGTGTGTTTCGGGAAGCAATATTGTGTCCATCCAATTGTTTCTTGTCAAGCAAACTTGGGCATTCCAAAGAACAATTGATTGTCAATGACGCCATGGAAAATGTCAAAGATCTATTTATGACATTTGGAGGATTCTTTGATGGTAGAAAGATTACATCAATAAGAACATAACCTTAATTCTCTACCTCATCACCACAGTGTAGAGTAATGAGCATCATTGTAGTTCGCAAAACTCGAAGGTCATGGACATTTTGATGCAACAAAGAAGACAAATTCAAACTCTAAAGGAAAACTATTTGTCACTCAACTCCATTGACAACATTATCATAGGCTCTTATTCAACAACTTCAAACCATGGACAATCTTTAGGCTCAACTCCAAAAGACACTAAGAAGAACCAAGAGAAACTCAAGCTCTAGAGAACCGGGAGAAGCTCAAGCTCTAGAGAACTAAGAGAAGCTCAAGCTCAACATTTCTCTTAATATTTTTTGTTATGTTTTGTAAATCAATTGTTTTAGTTTCATAATGCTCGTAATGTTAATGAAATTCATAATTTATTAACTCAAAAAAACAAAAAAACTATTTGATTTTTTAATATTTTCAATTGTAAAAATACAATATTAAAACAATTCAATTTATTTTTTACTGAAATTTTTTTTATAGTGTTTTAGTTTAGTGATCTATTATTGGGTATATCAAACTAGCCACAAAATCATTGTTTGTCATCATACTACCGTGCAATTTCAAAATAAAAAAACTTAATTATTGGTTTGATAAAACCATTAAAATTACTATCACGTTTGCGTGCGTTTGCCGAGATAATTGTGATGACTAGTAAACTGTCTAGGGTATCTGCGTAAACTAAAAATTAGACCGAGATTTCTTGGAATCCCATGTAAAGAACTAAAATGAAACAGACTAAGAGGATACTCATCATCAAAGATAGACATAGTAGGCGCCTTGGAGGTCTTCACAGCCAAGCTGGTTGTGGCTATTGCCATCCTCTCCTTGAAAACCATGCATGTAGTTGCTTTGACAAGCAGTTTGAGTTTTTGCCCCTACGTTTCGTCCAGCCGCAACGAAATTCCCTTTCGCGGCTTCGTTGTTGTCCATGAGGGCTTTTTACTGCAACATCTTCATATACCAGAAGAGGGTAACAATCTTCATGTGATTTGTCCCTCTCGTCTTGGATGTGCGTGCATCTTTAGTTCCTTTGGCCTCATGTTCGTTTTGAACCCAAGTTTCCATCCCTTGGTTGCTTGCTGTTTCGAGGCCGATATGACGCGATTGATGATGATGATGATGATGATGATGATTAACGTCCACTGAGACCAACTTTGGTATATCGGATCATAAGAAGGTTATTACTTGGTTTGCTTGAAGATCTCGTTAGCCTTTGTAGTTCCTTGGAGTACTCGAGGCATGTGGGTTCTTCCGCCTTGGACCTTCCTTTAGCGCCTACATTTTACCATCCTGATGAATGTAAACATAGGAACCTAAAACCATAAGGGAGTGATGAGGGACAAACTACAAGTGTTACCTGGAAAAGTGACCACATTTATGGGGCCATGACACTCATATTACCAACTGGATCCTTAATTGCTCTTGCATTCATGTTCTGGTATTGTCTCCCACACCAAACCATCATCATTTTAAGCAAGGGAGAAATTTCCTTTAGAGTTGTTTGGGCGTGTTGTGGGATTGCCATTTCCTCTTAAACCTCATCCCAATTCTTCTTCCTCTCGACTATCGTGGTTTGCATGAAGTGGTTATTCAAGGGCATTTTCCCCTCCGCTAAATGCCCTGGTTGCCTTGCTAAATGTCATGTCTCCCTTGCCAAGTGTTGTGTCAACATAGATGGCATTACTAGGCTCTGTGGGAGCCATTTGTAGCCCCCTTGCCACATGATACATAAATTTATCATAAATTTTATTAAAATAAAATAAACAAATTGTTATCAACAATTATGATGGTAATTATTAAAAATATATATAAAAATTCAAATTATCCATATTTATTTATTTATAACATTTTTACGTTATACATATCTCTTTGTAAAAGCACGTGTTTAATTATCATATTATTTTTCAATTTTTGTTGTTGTTGTTGTTGTTGTGTATAATTCAAATTTTAGATTATCATGTTTGTTATTATTGAAAGGTAATGTAAAATATTAATATGGAATTAATCAATGATAAATTTTAATTACATTGAGAAGGTGTATTTTAAAGATGGGGAAGAGGAAGTGTTTGTCTTTAAAAAAAATGCGTGCATGCATCAATATGTTATAGTATAGTAATGAGAGGGGTGTGTATTGTATGGATCTATTCTCGTTATATTTAATTGATTTTTTTTAATAATTGATTAGTTATTTAATTTCAACTAATAATGATTTGTAAAATTAAAATTAAGATATTAGATTTTAATATTAACCAAAATAACAAGATATAAAATTTCAATGATGAATATATTTGAATTTCATTAAAAAATATTTTTATATTATTTTTAAACTCATTATATTTAATTGAATTTTTTTAATAATTAATTAATTATTTAATTTCAACTAACAATGATTTTTAAAATCAAAATTAAGATATTATATTTTAATATTAACCAAAATAATAAGATATTAAATTTGAATGATGAATAGATTTGAATTTCATTAAAAAATATTTATTTTTATTTTATTTTTAAAATACAATTTTTTTTCAGCGAAAAAAAAAAATACTATTGTTATTCGATTGAATCAAATAGTACAAAGATAGGTCTGAATTTATCCCAAAATCCAAAATACATAATCAACAATCTGTATCAATACTGACACCCTCAAAGATCAATGAAACAAAACTGCAGCAGCATAGCAGCTACCTACTGAGAGCTGAAGTCAAGAACTGCTACATATCATTCCTCAAAATAAAGAGCTATAAATATTCCCAGCCCAGTTGAGCTACAAAAGAACCCCTGACAAAAATATAGAAAAGAGTAAACCCCCATCTCGAGAGGGTTGGAGTTCCACCATTCTTCCCACACAAGATGGCCTTCAATGCCTTCAAGTGCTTGCTTGGATAACTTATCTGCCATGGAATTATATTCTCTGTATATATGCTCAAATGTAATGGAATCATGCTTATCAATCTCCATTCTTGTACGGAGACACCAATGACGGAGAGCGGTAACATTAAGTTGAAATTCTCCAGTAGCCCATTTAATAGTCACACGGGAGTCTCCAAACACTTTAAGATTTACCAGCCCAAAACAGTTTGCTACCCTCAGAACACGCCAAAGCGCCAAAAGATCAGCCTTCATGTTAGTACCCTTACCATAGTTTAAACGCAGAGAAAAGTAATGGTCTTCATTTAAATATATTACTCCTCCAGCTGCACAAATTCCATTTTGGGCCGCACCATCAAAAAATAGAACAGGTTGGTTGATATCAAAGGAGAAGAGTCCAACTCTATCAATCTTCTGATAAGATTTCTCATTCTGATATTGCTGAACCAGCTTCAAAATACTTACTGCACAAGCCATCACCTCAGGTTTTTTCTCCTGAAAAGCTGCACAATTACGAGTGTGCCAAATTACCCATGCAATAAAGATGGGCAGAAAGAGAAAATTCTTATAGGACTTATACCAGTTCAACATACATTGCTCAAAATTACCAACATCCCAAGAAAATTCAAAGTTCAAATTTGCACCACATATGTTCCAGACATCCTTGACAAAACTGCAGCTCACAAAAAGATGATTAATAGATTCGGAAGAAAGCCTACATAGAATGCACCAATTAGGACCGATCCAACCTCTTCTTTGGAGAATATCCCAAGTTTTAAGGCTACCCTGAAAAGCATGCCATAGGAAACATTTAACTTTAAGAGGGATCTTCCACCTCCAGATCCTTTTATACCACCAATGCTAGGGATATATACATCTTTCCTGAATGATTCTATCATAAGCAGTCTTAGCAGTAATAATCTCTTTCTTATCATTACCAATCCACACAAGCTTGTCATTTTCCCTGCTTAAGAGGCATCCAGCAAAGTATAAGGATCTGGTAAAACAATTCCATTCTTGAGCATCAACACCAGTAAGACCAAGATCATTTGAGCTTAGCCAATAATTAGCAGGAACTGAAGAAACTCCCCAGTTTTTAACTTTATTCAAAGTATTAAATCCATAGTACTGCAGAAAAATCAGTAACCTATCAGACAGATGATAGGAATCCTCTATTCCAAGAATGGGGTACTTGCCATCAAGGATATTTTCTCCTGTACCAACTTGCCAATAGATATCCTTTGCTAACCAATCATAGACCTTCATAAAACCTCTCCATAGAGGGGAGACACACCATCCTAACTTCTTTGGATTTCGCATCCAAGAATACACATCTGGTTTGATATATTTGACCTGTAAAACTTTTGACCAAAAAGAAGTACCAAATATGCCACGCCACAGAATTTTGAGTCTTAAAGCCTTACTAAAAACATTTAGTTCTTTGATTCCCCAACCTCCAAATTTTTTCGGACAAGAAAGGGTTTCCCATCCTACCATAACCAATTTTACACGCTCACTGTTACCGGTCCAAAGGAAGTTAAAGAACAGTCTTCTTACAGTATTTGAAATAGAGGAGGGAATCTCAAGCAACGACAGCCAGTAAACTGGGATCCCAAATAAAACAGCCTTCACCAGAATGAGTCTACCTCCAACAGAAAGTAGCCTATAAGCCCAATGAGAGATTATAGCTTCAATCTTGCGTACAAGCCATTTCCAGTCTTTAAGAAGATAGTTATTAGGTTTTAAGAAAAACCCCAGATACTTAAAGCCATTCTCCAACTTATAGCTTTTATAAGGCAATAAAAATTCAATTTCCTGTCTTCTGAGGTCATCCACTCCATAATGGTAAAAATTGGATTTAAGAGAGCTTACCTTCATCCCAGAGACTTTGCAAAATATCTCAATTATATTCTTATACTCATTCCATTCATCAACAAAGTCTATACCAGCCAAGAGCACATCATCTACAAAAAGAAGATGAGATAAAACACAGTTACGATCCAGCTTGATACCTTTAATCAACCCACGGTCCTTTGCTTGCTGAACTAGTCTGCTAAGAGCATCAATTACCAGCAAAAAGAGTAAGAGGGATAACGGGCATCCCTGTCGAATCCCTCTAGAGCATTGAAAGAAGGCCGAAGGAGCTCCATTGACTAAAATAGCAATATTCATGGAGGACACACACTCCATAATCCAAAATTGAACCAAAGGTGGAACACCAATTTGGATCAAAATAAGCTCGAGAAACGATTTTTTAATAAAATAGATATCAATTTTCAAAAATAATTTTTTAATTAAAAATAAAATATATATTTTCAATAAAGTAAAACATATTACAATTAAGATATTAGATTTTATTATTAACCAAAATAATAAGATATGAAATTTGAATGATGAATAGATTTGAATTTCATTAAAAAATATTTTCTAATAAAATAGATATCAAATTTCAAAAATAATTTTTTAATTAAAAATAAAATATATATTTTCAATAAAGTAAAACATATTAAAATTAAGATATTAGATTTTAATATTAATCAAAATAATAATTAATTAATTAATTATATATATATCACAAACTCTCATTCAACCATTTGAGTTAGCCCACCAGACTTTCTCTATAAGAAAGTAAAAAAATTACAAGATAAATTTTGAAATAATTACATTGATCACAATTTCAAATCATTAAAAAAGCCTTTCAATATTTATTGTCTTGGATATTTTACCAAAACATGGATTTTTATTAAAAATAATATATCAATTTTTCATTCAAGACATCCCATCAAATTTAACAATGAAGAAATTCATACAATTAAGTATAGATTAATAATTAAAATTATGTCTACCAAATTTAATAATAAAGAAATTCATAAAATTAATAATTAAAACCATGCCTATTTGATTTATGAATATTTTATTATAATATAATATAATAAGAAAAAAATTCCAAATAAAGTTTGAAGTTATTCTTAACAAATTGATTACTATAATTTCAAAGCATTAACAAAATAACAAAAAAAAACTATCTTTTAATATTCAATATTATGTTTAATTTGAGTTTTTGAAAGATATCAAAAGTATAAATTTAAAATGTATATAGTTTTTAATAAATTTAATTATTAATACCAAAATAATTGCAATGGTAATTTAGAATTTCATTTTGATATATAATAATAAAAACACAACTTTTTATTATTAGTATTTTTCCACAAATTAAATGTTTCTTTCTTTTAATATTGTATATAGTTTTTTTTGTAATTTTAAGAATTGTATTTATAATTAGATTAAACATCAATTTTTTAACTTATTATTTTCTATTTCCTTAACACAAATAATTTTGAATCTCTTAATACTTATAAATAATCAATTCCTAATTCTCCATTACATTTGATAAATAATCACTTGACATAGAATTAAACTATGTTATTCCTCAATTGCATGCTTCATGCTTGAAAGATATATAATTATTTTCTTTGACTGTTGGAAAAGGAATTACATCTCAATGTGAATAAAAATGAGGCTAGGCAATATGTAAAGAAACAAACTCAAGAAGTATGAAATGAAGAATGCTTCATGCTTGAAAGATATATAATTATTTTCTTTGATGGTTGGAAAAGGAATTACATCTCAATGTGAATAAGAATGAAGCTAGGCAATATGTAAAGAAACAAATTCAAGAAGTATGAGATGAAGAATGCGAAGTTACATTCCTATTTTTTCCATCATTTAAATAACAACATTGCTTCAATGGTAAGATGGGGCAAGATCTCAAAGGATGTATGAGACAAAGTTGAATAATAGGCTTCATCCAAACATTGCTTCAATGGTAAGATAGGGCAAGATCTCAAAGGATGTATGAGACAAAGTTGAATAATAGGCTTCATCCAAAAGAGAGACTCCTATGCCAAAAATTGAGAACATAGTGTGTGGTGCTCCAATTTTTGATAAATATATCAGGGTTACTTACTGTAAGAGATATTCTTGATTTCAATATATCAGGGTTACTTGCTGTAGGAGATATTCCTGATTTCAATGAGGATATAGTGTTGAATGTACAATCTCATAAGCATCATATTCATCCAATAATAGTAATATTCCAATCCTGATATAAAACATAATCCAACAAAATCCAAATTCACAAGAGAAGATTTAAGAAAATAAAGAAGAGGAAGCGAAATGTTTCAAGTTAAATGAAATAAGTCAGAAAATCAAATTCTCCAATAAGAGAGTAAGGAGCTACTGAGAGTTTCCAGTGACCTGACATGAAATAAGTTATACAAGAAAGGAGTGCCCAAAAGTTTAACGTTGAGAAAAGAAAGAAGAGTGATGCTTTTCACTGTAATAAATATGTTACTATTACAAACTGGTATTTGGATCTTGAGTATGGCATCTGAACAAGTGTGGTTTGTGAGATATGAGTATTGAACAGGGAAGGGAAATGGTTTTGAAGGTTGTGATGGCATGAACTCTCAGTGAGAATGTACTTTTTACTTAATTGAAAGGGACACTCAAATCTTCTCACAGTTTTTATTTGATAAGAGACAGAATCATGTTCAAGTGGGTCATTTTAAAGTAGGGCATAACTTTTTCAATAGAGATAGAATTTTGATAAGGACTGGGTGATTTAAAGTAGAACAAAACCTTTTAGTACAAAATTCCAAAACTATGATTTCCAACAAACTTCAAAATTCCGGAGAGCATCTCTATCGTAGAATTTGTATCGTTGGTTGAAGTAATAGTGACTCGATTGTCTTTGTCGATGCTGTGGATGTGATTTGTTTGCACGCAGTGTTGTCCAACAGTCGTCATGGACATTCTACCTAATTTAACTCTGTACTGGGACAAAGCCTAGGCGGAATAATAATATAGTTAATGAAAAGATAATTTGTAGTTAGTAACAAATAAATTATTTGTGAACTTAACTTGTGACCTATCATTGTTCACCGCCACAAATTAAATAACTATAATATATACAAATCCAAAAAAAAAATCTACATCTCTGTCTATGTATTCCCTTTCCCCTCCCATTAGACACTGATAATAATCATGAGCAGGGGGCACTCACAGGACGTCTCTACTCTCAACCCACCGTGTCAGTGTCGACACGGAGAAGCTTATCCTGGTATAAAGAACAACGAGATAAACACTCCCTCTGCACGCGTACATAGCAGCAGGCCATGTCATGCCAGGATAGTTGGTGAGTCGATGTGAAATTGCTAATTTTATTGGTGAGCGACTGTGGGGATGAGGTAGGTCGTGGAAGGTTTCGTCCTCTCTTGTTGTTTCTATTTATATATGGGTAAGATTTCTTAATCAATGTGGGATGGGAATCTTGCATATTGTTTATACATACTATACCACTTTCACAAGCTAAAAGATAAGTGTTTTGGAAGTTTTTTTATATCAAATTCAACCAGTGCCAGCTATTGGAATATGAAATATGCAACGGCCTTATCTTGCCAACTTTCGGAATGTTGTCAAAACTCATGACAGTGAGTCTGGTTTGTTTTCTGGTTAAGGATCCACAGCTTAACATTCAATCCTCCTTCGCCCATCACCACCAGCTAAACAAAGGAAACTGATTCATATGGAACGTTTGATGGTTTTAGCATAATGTAATGACACAATTTAGGATTTTTTTCTTTGATATATACAATTAAAGCATATAATTTCACACCGATGTTTGATAATGATTGAGAATTGGAAAAAGTATCATGTTTTTTAAAAGTTGGGAGTGAATATAATATATATAGGATTTTGGTCTATTACATTTGAATTAGAGTATTACTTGGTTTGCTTTAAAATTTTATTCATTTACTTAAAAAGTTTGGGGAGAAGCTTTCCTAGCTTATTATAGTTTTTGCAAGTTAGGAGGTTAGAAATGTTTGTATTGTAGCAACTACTATTAAAGATCTAATGTGGGTGTAAGCAAAACACTCTAAGAGAGATTGATTTTCATCATCAATGTTCATAGACTCACAAAGATGGCAAAACCTTTCCACCCAAGAGTTTTAGGAATAGACCAACCCCCTGTTTAGATATGGAGCTCATGAGAGTTCATTATAATCTTGGCTATATTAATTTTTTTCCTTGAACTAGTTACTACTAAGAAATACTTCTATTTTTCAAATTGGAGTTCCACAAATTTTCTTTCTCTTAAAACTTAGAAGTAATAATATTTTTGACATTTAAATATATTAATTTTTGACAATATATATATATATATATAATGTTAGATTTGAATATTGAAAATTATGATAATATTAATCAATTTTAATTTAGAAGTGAGAAAAAATAATAATTATTTATTTTAAAATATAAAAAATTTAATAAAACCGAGTAATAATTTATTTTAAATTTATGAAAAAAATATGTTTAATTAGAATAGTTAATAATATATTAAAATTGTACAAATTTATATGTACTTTAAAATTTTATATATTTAAAATTAAATATAAAATAATTTTTTTATATGGGCAACTCTAAATCCAAGTACAACTTTATACATATTAGACTTAACCTTTATACATGATTTAAAATTTATTTATATTTTGCTAATTGAATGAATTTATGTATATATTTTAATTGAGATTTATTAAATATTAAGAAATATGAAAAAGACAGGGTTGGCAGGTGTGGGTGGAGTCCTCTTTGACTCTGACGGAAACAAGATGAAAGACATAGCCTAGGATATTGGCAGAAGAATAAACAATAGTGTTGAATGGCTAGCTCTTACTAAAGGCCTGGGGATTGCAAGGGAAGAAGGTATCACTGAATTAGTAGTTTTTGGTGATTCGATGCTGGTTATCAAGGAGGCTACGAATTTGAGCAAGAACAGAAAGAGCCCTGCTTGAAAAGTTCACAATCTTCTAAAATATTTGGTTAGCGAATTTAAAAGCATAAGTTTTCTTCACATCTTGATAAACAATAACTAAGATGCGGATGTGATGGCAAACAATGGAGCTAAATTAGACCGTGGCGTTCTAGTTAGCAACCATAAGGTGAAGTATAAGGTTTGGATTCCTTGTCTTTGAATATTTCCTACATGTCTTCAACATTAGCTGAGCGACTTCACAAGGGAAGGATTTTTGGATTTTATAGTTTGATTCAAATGCTCAAATTGGATGTCATAGCCAAAGTTCAAAACCCACATTGGGGCCTCGATTTGAGGGTCGCTCACATGCTTTCATCACATGGCTTCCACATGGGAAGCATGCCAACTCTCACTTCCGATGGTTCTCGAGGCTAGACGCTATATAAGTTTGGTTGTCGAGCAGGTTGGCATATCCATTGTTTCGTGAGTGAGATCATGGCAGACTCTGGTGCAAATTGTCTCCATGGTAAGCAGATTGCTCCTTGTTATGATAGTGTTCTCCCTGATTTCATAAAACGATTCCCCTCATGGCCAGGGGGTTAGGATTGTCTGGCTTGTGAACAACATTGTGAGAAGGTTCGAGTTTGTGGTGGATCGGATCAGCATCATGGCCTTGCGGCCTCCCTAGCTGTGGTAGATGACCATTTCACAATATTGGATGCCCAAATCCGCGTCTTAAGAAATGAGAATTATGAAATTAAGCTGGCTCTGCAGCAATTGAGTGCCATGCAGCAGGCTGGTCGTCTGGAGGCTACTAACAGTAACGAAAACCTCAGTGCGAAGGTGGATAGGCTCTCTGCAGCTTTGGAAGGTGGTTGTTCCTGTCAAAACCTAGATTCCCATATCAGGGCGGTCTGTGTCATCGCCAATAGAATTGAGGGAAAGGTGGATACCATGCACAAGGAGCTTGTGGAACTGAAGTTGGAAATCCTGAGCCATGGCGAAGCTGGAAACAAGGAAGCTAAGTTCCGCAACTAGCAAGCAATCATGGTTTTTTGGGACTTTTTCTATATATGACTGTGTTTTTGGGTCTCTCTACCTATAAATGTTGGGTATTTCCCCTCAGTCCTATCCAAATTTTCTTGTCAGGTTGATGTCAGTATGAATTATCGTAGGCAGTACGTAGGTCTTCTAGACATTTAAGTTTCTCCCTGGTCTCTTTTTTGTTGAATTTAGATGATGATATGTAAATGATGAAGGCTAAGATATGGTACCTCTCCTCTGTCGGGCAGCAGGCATGTTCTTACACCGTGTAATCTGGTTTCTACCATCTTTTTTATTAATACAAAAAATTTCTTATCCATTTTCGTCAAAAAAAATGAAAAATAAATTATAATTTATATAAACATTAAGAATCATAAAATAAAATTAAAATATATATCTTAAATAAAATAAAAAAATAATCTAGCCATTTAACCCTTTTTTTAATAATTAACATTTACCCATATTTATATTGCTTTTTCAACTATTTATATTATAAATTTAAACAAACTATATATAGTCAAACTTTGAGTAAACCAATTGTTCTCTAATGTAAGGATGTACGTATATTCATTATGGGGTAATTTGGTTATTGATGCACCATTTGGATGTGGTTTACAAGACGAAGTAAGTTTGATTAGTTGGGTGAACACACAATGCCGTAGGAAACAAAGGAAGGAGACCAATCACAATTTTGAAATCATTGTCAATTTATATATTGTTAGTTTAATATGGTGGAAAAACAATAAGTTTAAATGAGAACATCATTGAATAAGTTTTATCAATGGCAATGATTAATATACTTAACTACATTCATTTTAGTGAAACACATGTACCAAATCGACTAAGGCAAAGCTAATATGGTTATTGGTGATCTTTTTTAGATGATCAAGTCACAGTGTTTATTACTGAGGTGAACAATACCCATGGAAGACATAGTGAAGATTTAGTTTTGTGCTATTTTTTTTTTACCTATTTAATAAGTCTTAACCAATCAAAGGAGGAAAACAAAAGAGAAAGTGGAAGCCATACTAGGCTTATAGTAAGTAAAGTGTATGTCCCTATCGACATGTTGAAAATGTGTGTAACGCTAAGTCTAAGTGATGTAGTGATGTCATTCCAAAATAGAAATGTAATATGTATGAAATCAGTGTAGGTCCTAGATCATACTACTTTTCTAGTTTTTGTGAGTTCTTTTAAGGAGTGATTCATTTTCTTTTGGACAGATGCTTGTATTAAGGGGGAAATGTTGGATATTTCCTAGTATTAGTTAGCACAACACGACATTTGTGTAATAATTGGGTAGTCAAAATTAGTATTAGTTGCTAGGATATTGTTGGGTGAATATCATGGAAGACCTTTTTATAAATTCCTCTCCATATATAACACAACACAATATTGAAGTTGTGTGTGCATCCCAAACTCCTATTAACATCTTAATTATGGTGTCACGATTACAAAGGAAACTCTTGGACCACTTAGTGGACAATTACTCCATGTATCTTGTTAACATTTAGTTTAATTGTGGTGTCATGATTGTTGAATCAACTCTTAGGCCACTTAGTGGAGAATTACTCCTGGTATCCTATTAACATTTGGTCTTAGTGTCATGATTATGGAGGCATCCCTTGGACCACTTAGTGGAGGATTGTTTTAGGTTTCTTATTAACATTTGGTTGCGGTGTCGTGACTGTAGAGGTAGACCTTAGGCCACTTAGGGGAGGATTCTCCCTACCTCTTATTAACATTTAGTTGCAATGTCATGATTATGGAGGAAACCCTTAGGCCACTTTGCAAGGTTTTTCCCTATCTCTTACTAATATTTTGATGTTGTGATTGTGATAATGATTAACAATGTGTAAATCTTATACCACAATTTAATGTCTATACTTGTGCCTATAAACTAGCAATAAGTTTTGATTCAAACCAAAATTTCAATAAATAAAACCTAATCTATATCCTGATACATGGTAAAATTTCATCACCCACTAATCTCAGAGACACCAATTCATAGAGAGAAGCAATTTTGTTCTTCCTCGCACATAAAACATGGTCAATCTGGTTCTTCATAGAGAGATTTTAAGTAGAGTAAAGTTAAAACATGGTCAATCTGGTTCTTCATAGAGAGATTTTAAGTAGAGTAAAGTTAAAACATGGTCAATCTGCTTCTTCATAGAGAGATTTTAAGTAGAGTAATGGCCAATTTGGTTCTTTATAGAGATATTTTAAGTAGAGTAAAGATAAAACATGATCAATCTGATTCTTCATAAAGCTTTTTTTAGTAAAGTAAAGGTAAAACATAGTCAATCTTATTCTTCCTAAGAAAGATTTTAAAAGATTTTAAGTAAAGTAAAAATAAAACATGTTCAATCTGGTTTTCATAAAGAGATTTTAAGTAGAGTAAAGGTAAAACATGGCCAATCTCATCTCAATTATAGAATTCAAAACACTGTTAGACATGTTAGACAAGCTCATTTCAATTTCAGATTTTCTTATTTGAAAACACCTAGATTATTATTCTAATACATATTATTAAAAAAAGGTGAAAGTAAAAGTTGCATTGTTGTTTGAAATTATGTGAGTTGATATATAAACGTCAATTTCCTTGGAACGAGAACATTGTTCAGAGAACAGTAACACTTGTAAATTTTTTACGTTAACCATAATTTTGTCCATGGTGGGTTGGATGTAGAATGCGTTAATTTTTTTATATTGTTTTTTCCACAGACTTTGTACGTGAAAGTTGACATTTGAAATTCTCCATGTGATGCTGCAGTAGTGTTTGTTAAATAAATTCATTTTCCACGTCTTAGATTTCACATGTTGTTCATCTTTTTGGTACTAAATTCTTCCTTTCCACGTATTATATGTTGTTCATGTAATATTAAGATTGGTTTTGGTTGGTGTAAAATAAAATGTTATAGATCTTTTACATTTTGGAATATTTTAACAAATTTATAATTAACATTTATTATTATTATTTTAAAAAAAATATTATTTTTATATATAAAATATTTGTATTTTTTTAAATATCATATTTTAAAATTTAAATTATGTATTTGACTTTTTTTAATTGATGTGATTATTATATATCAAATAAAGTGATTATATTATGACCCATTTGAACTTATATATTATTAATTTAATGTAGTCTTTAATTATATAATAATAATTATATTATATTGCAATATTAAAAAGTTAATTATTTTAGATGATTGATTTTCATGAATTTTAATTTTATGTGTTATTTTTTTTGTATTAGGGGAATTCATTATCACATAAATCGCAAGCATGAGACATGGTAAGGTGGAGCAAGCATGAGACATGGTAAGGTGGGGTGTTTTGAACTGGTGACCTTTATTACAACATTACATTTCATTTTCAAGCAAATCACTAGTTAAACTACATTTCTACTTTTATTATAACATTAAGAAATTTACTTTATTATTATGTTGACATTATATTGAATATATTGTATATTAACTATTTAAAAATTATTATAAAAAATAGAATTTAATATTTAAATTATTGTTACTATTGTTATTGTAACACAACATAATTATTTATATATTGTATACTTTGTAGAATAATTATATCAAAATTATGTTATTATTTAAAAAATAATTTTAGTTATTTTATATATTAATATATATTATATTATATAATAATAAAAATTAAACGTGTATTTATTAAATGAATGGAAATTACATTCTTGAGGTACATATAGCAATTATATATACAAGGTTGGCTTTAATATTATTTTAGATTGAGACATTAAGATGCTGGTTTCAAAAAAATGATCACATTGTAATATACATGGAAATTACATTTTTAAGTACATATAGCACTTATGTATAAGAGGTTGGCTTTAGTATTATTTTGCATTGAAATATTAAAATGTTAGCTTCACAAACATGTCACATTGTAATATATGTGGAAATTACATTCTTAAGGTACATATAGTATTTATATATAAGAGGTTGGTTTTAATATTATTTTATATTGAGATATTAAGATGTTGGCTTCAAAAACATGTCACACTGTAATATATGGGTGATTGCATAATATTAAGTTACATTGTGATATCATGGGTGAATACAATTTTATGTCACAATGTGACTTTATAGGTATTTGCAATATTTTTTCACGTTAAGAAATTGATTTTAATATTATGTCAAATTGTAACATTAAGAGGTTGACTTTATTATTATTACGTAACATTGTGAGATTAAGAGGTTGACTTTATTATTATGTCACATTGTGATATTAAGAGTTAAAGTAAATCCATATTCACCCAAATTAGTCACCCACATTCAATTAATATCAATGAAAGTCAATAACTATCAACCATTATCAACCAAAGTAGAGTATCGTAAAAAATACTCAACCATATTAACTATAATGAACCATTCTCAAAATCAACAAATTATACAAACCATTCAAAATTGAACATATTTTTTTTAAATAACAAATATAATAATATATTATTATTATTAATAAAAATATTATTTAATATAGTCAACTATAAAATTAACCATTTCAATTATAAAGTCACCCATATCCAACATATATGGTAACAATGTACATTGGATCTAGCTTGGGTGGTTGGGAGGAATGATTGTTACCCTCCCCACCTAGGTCCAATTCTTAATAAGAGTCATTAAAACACTTTTCTAATCATTCAATTAATGCCCATAGGGGGCATAGAAATTGGTAATGAGTAAATGAGATGAGTAGTTGTAAATGGAAGGTCATAAGTTACAAAAAAAACATATATGTTAATAATATAATTCACTCGTATCCAACATATGTTAAACAATGTTATCCCATCATGCTATAGTCACCCATGTGTGCCATATATGCCATAAAAGTAAATCATTTCAATTTTAAAATCATTTAAATGAACCATATTGATAAGGTGTAGTCTAACATATGTTAAACAATGTTATCCCATCATGCTATAGTCACCCATGTGTGCGATATATGCCATAAAAGTAAATCATTTCAATTTTAAAATCATTTAAATGAACCATATTGATAAGGTGTAGTCTAACATATGTTAAACAATGTTATCCCATCATGCTATAGTCACCCATGTGTGCGATATATACCATAAAAGTAAATCATTTAAATGAACCATATTGATAAGGTGTAGTCTAAATATTCTACGTTTTCAACCTTTTTGGAGCATATTTTCGGTCTAATTTTGTTTGTATTTTGGTTGCAAATCTTTACAAATTCTTAGAATCAAATATATTAGCTATGGAAATTGCATAATTTAGGTGCCATGGGGGTATTTGAGGATGTTGAATCTATTTATGGATTCAAAAATACAATTTAAACACATAGAAATTTGGATTTTACCCAAAAAAAATTCCTAGATTCCGACCAAAACCCACCATAAAGTTGAAAACATAGCATGAATAGACTACTCCTATTGTTAAACAATGCCAATTGTAAACTAAGAAATACAATTTAACATACAATATATGTTAAATAATATTAACCAATCATGACAATTATAAAATCAACTATATAGTCAACCACATCCACCATAAAATAAATCATGTCTATGAAGTCATCCAAATTGACCACAAAGTAAACCATATTGATCAATGATACTATTTATAATCTAAAAAATATAATTAGACATAAAAAAATCATGTTAATGATTTCACAATAAAATCACATATGTAGTAAAACATCAAGTCAACTATGTTGAAGCTATCATAAGCTATCTAACAAAAGTCAAACACATTCATGGTAACCTTTTAATCATTAACATTCCATTTGAAGCACATCAATAATAACCTTTTAATTATTAACATTCCATTTCAATCACATCGCAATCTTTTAATCATTAACATTCCATTTCAATCACATCCATAGTAACTTTTAATGATTAACCTTTCAATTAGTAGCATTCCATTTCAATCACATCCATAATAACTTTTTAATCATTGATATTCACATCCATAATAACCTTGTAATCATTGATATTCCATTTCAATCACATCCATATTAACTTTTAATCATTAACATTTCATTTCAATCATACAATTTATATATAGTTAAACATAAAATCAACTATGTTGAAGCTATCCAACATAAAATTAATCACATTCATACAAACCTTTTAATCATTAAAATTCCAATTCAACTGTAAAATCATATATGTAGTGAAACATAAATCAACTATGTTGAAAATATCCAATTCAAATGTAAAATCATATATGTAGTCAAACATAAATCCACTATGTTGAAAATATCCAATATAAAGTCAATTCAAAGTAACCTTTTAATCATTAACATTCACTTTATGCTTTAGTTTTTTTGGACTATTTTATATTAAAATGAAATTTGGTTTTTACAACAATCATATATTGATTTTATTGATGTATCAAATAAGTTTGGTTTTTATATATCTATGCATAGCCACCCAAATATTTGACTCCAAGACCTTCTGCTTACAACTTACAACTCTCAACCACTTAAGCTAACCTACCGAGCTTATCAATAATCATTTATTCTCCGCTATTATTTGTATTTGTATTTGATTTGAGAAACGGTATTAATGGTTTGTTTTAAGGAAAAGAAGTGATTATAATTGATTCCGATGAGTAAGAAGAATGGCAAAGTGATTATAAAATGAAGTGTTATAGTTATATTTTATTTTTATTTTTTAACAAGTTTATAAAATTTATAATATAATAAAGTATACTAATTATTTCTTTAAAATATAATATTATATTTTATATAAATATATTTTAATATAATTTTATATTGTGTTTCCATAAATTTTGCATGTAAATCACATTCAATCAAAATCAATAACAATTAATCATCTTTAATCATAAATTCTAGTGAACCATTATCAATCAAAGTAAACTATAGTCAAGAGTAGTCAATCATGATTAACTATTATCAACCATCTTTAAAATGAACAAATTATGGAAACCATTCAAAAGTTCATATTTATTTATTTGTAAAAATGATAAATATAACGATATATTGCTATTATTAATAGTAATATTAATTCCCTGAGTGGGGTGCCATAATGTCAACCACCGTGGATAGGATAGACTATAAACCATGCAACAACCTTGCCACATGGCTTTGCAATTTGGAGTTTGATGTAAATTGTCGGGGCATTCGAGTTCAATGTTACTATGGTTCAGAGCTCCATTATTATGCTAGAGGAGCACAACTGTGAAGGCTTGCACCCATTTATGTCGATTCTGGTGAATTATGAGCATCACACTTGGCTCCATTTATAGAGTGGTGAGTTGATACCATCCCCTCCTCATTACTTTGAGTGCTTTATTGCAAAGGGAGTGTCACACTACAAAGAAAGAGGAAGGTCTCGACGAGGGGCATGGGATCCTAACAGAGGAAGAGAGCTCCTTGGTAATGAGGATAATCCTCCCAAGGAAAAATCAGGTAGCGAGGATATTCAAGATGATATTGACGAGGGGAAGAATTCCTCCATAGAATTGGTTATGTTTTCAACATAGCGTAAGGAGGAGGATGCCGACAGGCAAGGGCATCGTCAAAGAGAAGGGATCCTCAACCAGACTGAGCACACAGGGCCACAAATGGAACATAGGTCGATGGGAAACACTTTGATGGTGGAAGAGAACCCAAATATGTGAAGTTGTAAAATCATCTGGGATGAAACAATAGTGGTCGCACACTTCAATCCTGCAAAATTAGTCACCTTTCTTCACTGGCAGGAAAGTCATCAATTCCACTACTTTGTTTCTATCGACTCTTAAAATTCGATATGCCCTCCAAGGGCTCCCCACTCCCAACAGAATTGGGTCTACCTACAGTGCGAGGGAACCAGTTGTAGAAATTTGAATGAAGAATAAATTCAGCTAATTTTTGAGATGAGAAAAGACATCACAGATTTGCACTTCTGCATGGAGCAAATGGCACATGCAACAAATTCCGCTAGACATCTTCACTCAATGCCCCAGCTTGGAAAAGCACACATGTTTAATAACATAAATTACCTATATACAACATATATTATTTGTTAAATAATATTAACAAATCATACAAACTATAAAATCCAATATATAGTCACCCATGTGTACCATAAAGGTAAATCATGTTAATTATAAAGTCATCCAAATCAAACATAAAGTTAACCATATTGACCAACTTAATGAATTGAAAAATATAAATTATATAATCAAATATAAAAACAACAATGTTAATCATTCTAACTATGAAAACATATATATAATCAAACTCAAACTCAAAATCAACCATGTTGAACCTATTTTACATAAATTCAACCATATATCCACCATTCCAAAGTCAACCATAAAAATTATAATTAACAAAATAATCAAATATAGAGTAAACCATGTCAAATAATCATATTAACCAATGATGCCAACTATTATGTGAGGAATATAGTAAAATATAAAAAGAACCATGCCGACCATATCCACCCGAAAGTCGACTAAATGTTTAATGATGTGTAAAAATTAGTGTCTTTATTTCACGGGGGGTTCACTCAGTAAACTTGTTACATAGCACGATCGTTCGCATGATATTAAAGAATATCCCTAGTTTTACTAAATATTGGAAAATTACTCCTAAAACTTTATTGTTGAACCCCCCTCCCAATATGCCTTTCCAGTTAAGAAAACCCCTAGTTTCACCAGATATTGTATGTATCCATTTTTACCAACTTATTTCTAATATCCCCATTATATCATATTATCAAGTTGTAACAAACAGGATCCCTAACATGTATTGGTATAAGCAAACATGATGATAAATAAAATAATAATATAATGCTAATAATGATCCCACTAGGATTGCAGGGTTGAATGATCAATTTGTAGCATTGGATAGTGGAATACCCAATAAAATAGTACTGGGAAGGGAAAATGTGTAAAAGGCAAACCAGTCAACAGATCAACATAACAAACAATATAAAAGGATGATAGTCCAATAGTTAGTGTAATGCTTAGAAAATATGAGAATTGCATATGTTTCACACCACAGTCTGCCAATCTACCAATTTTATGTCATGTAAATATAAGTATAGCCATAGAGAGCTCATGTTTTCTATAATGTTAATAAATTAAACTCCATAAAAATTCAAAATTGAAACCCTTTCTTGGATGGACTCCCCTACCTTCCTATCAAAACAAACATCGTTGATGTTTGAACCCAAATGAACACAACAAAATTCCTCTTACTTTCCAATAATCCCAAATGATCATGTGCATAGCTTGGATTTGGGTCATTCACAAGATGCAATGAATTTCCTCCACTTCCTCTACATTTATTCTTGCAATCAAGGGAATTAACAACATTTGGTTACCTTTTCTTGGGTTATATCTAGTTTTGTTTTTACAATAGAGGGGAAAATATCCATTATTAGGTTTCAAGTATGCAATAGTTATAAAGATACATAGATGGTGAGATTTATATGATCCCATTTCATGGTAACGATAACACATAGGGTATGTAAATATGGGTTTAGATTTTCACCTATGTTCATGTCAATTCCAATACAATATTAAGATGTATACCTTGCATAAAATAATTGAAATTGCAATTATGAATGTGCCAAATATAACTCAATCTAACAACTATTCCTAACTAGCAATGTGAAAATGCTAAAGAAGAATACAAAAGGTTGAAAGAAATAATTAGTCAAGAAAGATTGATCTAACTTTTCTTGGCTCTAGGGAGCCAAGAAAAATTGATCTCACTTTTCTTGGTTGTCATGGAGCAAGGTTTGATTGAATATCAATACCCACCTAAAACCCAACCTAAAAAATGAAGAGTTAGATCTTTTACTCGAATGCCTACCAAAAAATACAGTAGAGTTGTTCAACTTCGGAAATCCCAATTAGCTACATCTCTTAACTTAAAGATGAAAAACAATATAACATGAATTAAAACCAAGCCTAAATAAGCTATTAAATGAGTATTGCTATGGCCAGTAATCCAAAGAGACTTTCATAGATATTATCATTGGTACACTATTATCATATTTATGCAAAACTTAGGATCATAAGCAATATCAAAAAAAATGGAGGGTCTTTAAGTTTTAGGTGGGTATGAATTGAGCCTGTGAGTTGGAGGTATGAATCCATCCCATGATTTGGAGGTTATTCCTCATCCCACCCAAATAAAATAACCCACAATATTTATATTACTATGTCAAATTAAAAACCCCCCTTGACCCCTAATACGGGGCAATATATTTTTGAGGTTTTTAAGAGTATTCAAACCCCCAATATGAATGGACGTGATATGATATTGCCTTGCTAGTGAACCCCCCGTGCTTTATTTAATGTTATGTATCATGAAAGTTCATGAACAGATCTTTTATGTTATCCTTATGATAAGGATGTTAATAATGGAAGATGTTAACTTCAATATTAAGTTACATTTTGAAATTATGATTTCTTGAAAATTATTATGACATTATAGGTTGACTTCAATATTATTTAACATTACAACATATGTTATATATATTCTGTTATATATCTTAATAGCAAAATTTAAAATTAAGAATAGAAATAATAAAATAAAATAAGATTTAAAAATAAAGGGACAAAATTACCGTCACAATAAACAATTATAGATAGATAATATTTTTATTGATTAAAACAATGTTCAGTGAAGAAACATTTTATTTGATAGAACCTTCTAGTAAGTTTTTTTGCAAATATCCCTTTCACATTATATCTACTCCATGGTCCTTATTAATATAGATGGCCTAAATATATATTAACCTGTCCATATATTTTAAAAGGGTTAGAGTAAGGTCCTAACATGCCTCCTCTCCTTAAAGAACAACATTCTCTTCAAGGTTGGAGATGTGGACCTATCCATCTATTTTAAAAGAGTTAGGATAGGGCCCTAACATGTCTCCTCTCCTAAAAAGACAACATTGTCCTCAAGCTTGGAGATGTGGAAATTACTAAAGTATTTCTACATGTTTCATTGTAGCATCATCGGTTTGGGTATCTTTCCACTGGATTAAAACCTCTTGAGACCTCTTGGATGGTGCCTTGGTAATGAGCTAATAAAACTTAAACATGGCTCATGTCTGGGCCGGAGCAATGAACCTCTTCAGAGTGGCTCATTTCGTACCAGAGAAGCCTATGTATGAACAAGGATTGATTTTACTTCCCCATCTAGCTACTCTAGGATGGGGAGTCTGTCCTGGTGGGTGTTAAAGACTATTCATAGTTTGTTAGTTTACCTAACTGTTGTTATACGATTACATGAAAGCTATGGTCTTTTTGTAATATATATGTGCATCTATGTACATATCCAAGATAGCTAAAACACTCATTAGTGTAATGCCTTTTCTTCCATTGTTGGTCTTCATGTCTTCTTTATCTTCTTCATCTATTCTCCATGATGTGATGTCTAACAGTGGTATCAGAGTGCATGAAGATACACAAGGCCAGAGCATTGGCTTGGAGAGAAGTCCTAGTGATCAGAGTGTTAGGTGAATAAATCCTTACATGAAGGAAGACAACCTGATGGCAAGATAAACACAGATGCACAAAAGAGGAGTGAATGAATTCAAAGTCTGGTGCAGGTGTAGAAGTTTGTGCATCATGTTTCCCTTGGAAGAAGATTCAAGCCGCGTCAATTGAGACCATGAAAGATATTTTATGTTACAAGGAATCACCTAAATATTGAAGAACTGTAAAGGAGCGATCATAACGATATTAGATGCATCTGAGTGAGAAATAGCAAGTAAATTTGTGTAGTTTGGTTCGTAAAAAACATATCTTTGATTGAGAAGCTGAGAGGAGTCACTCCTCCTTTGAAGAAAGGAAGCAGATGAAGATCCTGCCCAAACTGTCACAGGAAGAGAGATCTGCATCCATGATCTCAATTTCTTGATTTTCTTAGTTCTGATTATTATACGAGACACTTCGTTGATTTCTATGGTGTTTGAAAAGTTGGAAGGATGCATTTATCAAAGCATGTTTATGATCTAATAGCATTGATGTTCATGGTGATGAATGATAAATGATGTGATGAAAGTCTCAAATGATGACCGCTGCTCATAAAAATATTTCTGGTACATGAACCAATCGTTGCCGAAGGTTTCCATCACTATTGTTAAATGATAGATAACTCATCTCTTCATTTATATCTCTGTAAGATAGGAGCCAAGAGGATGGCGTTGAAGAAAAAGGGGAAGGCCGAGACCATTGCGTTGGTTTCTCCATTATGAAGGAACGTTCACTACAAGTAGGAAGTGCATATGTTAATAGTATAGATATGTATATCGTTATCATTCACAAAATATTTGAAGTGCATGCTCGATTGGGTTTGAAATTGCTTCTCAAAGAAGAAATTGATACTTCAACTTCATCTCTTTTGATCGAGAGAGTGCTCCTATCATTCTTCCTGCCAAAAATGGAACCAATATGAAGTTGGTTTGTATTGATAATGCAAACAAGAGAAAGCACAAAGTTGTAAGGGAAACCGATCATGTATGATTGCAACAGACATCCAGTCACTTTTGTGTGGAGAGATGTTGAAGGAGTGTAGTTGCTCGTGACTCTCAAGGGCAAGTATGCTACTAAGAAAAGTCTGTTGCGTCACTCAATTGAAGTCACAAATTCATGCAATTCGATTTGGTCCAAAGAATTCCAAATTGAAGATTGCAGCCATTGCCAGAGAAATCAAAACAAAATTTCCAACATCCAGAGTTTAAAAACAATTCAACACTCTTTTCTAGACTTGTGCCTATTCAGAATTTTATTAATTACAATTTGTGATTTTGTAATATTACATATTTTGGTACTTACTATTGTTCCTTTAGTGAGTATTATTGAGTTGGATTAATATAAAATGGTGAAATAAGACTTGTCACAAAAGAAAAGCCATTTTGAATCTGTTTCTGTTCAGAAATTTCAGCAGCCAAATGAAGTTAATGCAGTTGAAAGACCTTGTCACTGATAGGGGGGAATAATATCTATAGTTTGAAGTCATGTTCCAAGTTTTTTGATGTGAGCTTGTGAACAAATGATATTCAAGTATGCAACCTTTTTCCTAAATTTTGATGACATAGTGAAAGTCAAAAGTTTCCAGAACCATCAATCGAGTAGAACACATGAGAGTCTACTTGTTTTATTGAAAGTTTTGGGTAATCTTTAAACCATCTTTTTGTGGTTCTTGGTACAATTTTTGTGATAAACAGAATTCATTCAAGCTTTTAGTTGATATGGTTTATGGTGATCCTAAAACCACCTCGTTGTTGTTGTCATGGTTTGTGGTCATCCTAAAACCACCAATCAAGTACAACACATAAAGTTCCGCTTGTTTACATTTTCAGAGAACATATACAACTGTTTCTCTGCTCGATAGTTTATGGTCAACTTGAAACCATGCAACTTAGTAGAAGTCTTCATCTTCTGCTAGATTTTGTTTCAGAGAGATTTTCAGCTATTTGTAGCTGACCTTGTTGAGTTTTCTACTCTCTGAATTTGCTTGACACGTTGTTGATTGTCAAGTAGTGGCAGTTTTTCAAGCACTAACAAACTTATGATTAAGGGGATGTGAAAGACTAATCATAGTTTGTTAGTAATGTAATGTCTTTTATGCCATTGTTGGTCTTCATGTCTTTTTTTATCTTCTTCATCTATTCTTCATGATTTGATGTCTAACCGTGGAAAAATCGCGAAGATAGGAAAACAGAAAAGAGATGTCTAACCGTGGGAAAATCACAAAGATACGAAAAGAGAAAAGAGAGGGATTCGAACTCTCACTAATCATAACCCTACTTACCCTACATAGTTGTTCCAATGCTAAGGCTTGAATCACTCGGCCATCTTTTTTTTGGAATTTGAATCTTTTAATAAGACATAGAATTATGACGAGGTGGGTAACTTTAAAGCATGGCATAACCTTTTTAATAGAGAGAATTTTTATGAACACGAGCTGATTTTAAAATAGGACAAAACTTTTTGGTACAAAATTCCAAAATTATAACGTCGAACAAAATTTCGAAAGAGAATTTCTATAATTTGTTATCGTTGGATGAACTAATAGTGACCCCGATGCCAATGTCGATGCTGTCAATGTGATTTTGTTTGCGCACAGTGCTGACAGAAAGTCCATGACAATCAACCCAACCAGCAGAGTGGAGAGCAAAGGAGGAGGAGCAATTCTAATATATATTAATTTAAAAGTAGTTGTTGGTATTTGTGGAGGTTAAGTTATTATAGGTAGTCTATTCAATTCCCGATGATAGGGGTTGAGGATGGGATTATGAGAGCCATCTGGAAGGGAATTAAGTTAATTTAGGATGGTCCTCATCTTAACACAAACTTAGTACAAACTTAGTGACAACATTTTCAGAATGAGCAAGATCGAGCAAATCGTTCTTCCATTCAACCTCAACATTCAACCTCAACCTTAAGACTGACCTTCCACTCAACATTGAAGACGGACCTTGACTAGATTATAACCCATCCTTCATATGTGTAGAATTCCTAATTTTATATATAGATGGATGGGAGATCGTCTCTATCCATGTATTCAGGAGCATCCCTTCGCTGTTATTTTCTACTCGTCTACAGGAGCATCCCTGCGCTGTTACTTTCTATTGGTCTCCCATTTGATAGTGATGATAATCATCAACAGCTGCCCAGGGGGCACTCATAAGACGTCTCTATTCGCAATCTACCGGGTCAATGTCGACGTGGAGAGGCTTATCCTGGTATAAAAAACAACGAGATAAACACTCCTTCTGCACGCGCACATAGCAGCAAGCCATGTTATGCCAGGATAGTTGGTGGGTCGATGTGAAATTACTAATTTTATTGGTGAGTGACTGTGGGGGCAAGGTAGGTCGTGGAAGGTTTCGTGCTCTCTTGTTAGTGCCATATTTATATTTGGGTAAGATCTCTTAATCAATGTAGGATAGGAATCTGGAATATTATTTATACATACTATACTACTTTCACAAGTTAAAAGATCTATAACACTTAAGTGTTTTGGAAGTTTTTTATATCAAATTCAACCAGTGCCAGCTATTGGAATATGAAATACGCAACGACCTCTATCTTGTCAACTGAATACACATTATTATCACTCTGTGATGTATTTCATTTAATAATACTGACCTTTTAATGATTAAAATCCTTTTCCAACCATTTTATATAAAAAGTTAAATTGGTTTCTGTAACTATCATACATTGCATTTTAATCATTGCGTTGAGAGGCGCTCTACAACCCAGTATGGGGGAGATCTTGTTAGTCGAGTGTTTGTGGAGTAACAAAATAATACAAAGTAAACAAAAAAAGAATAATACAAAGTAAAAAGTAATAAATATTAGGTCGGTCATAAACAAAAAAGAATAATACAAAATAAAAAGTAAATATGAGAATTAAACTAGACTTTAGAGCTTAGGATTAGGTGGTAAATATTATGTTTGTTAGTCTAGTGTTTGTGGAGTAACAAAATAATACAAAGTAAACAAAAAAAGAATAATACAAAGTAAAAAGTAATAAATATTAGGTCGGCCATAGCTTAGTATTAAGTGGTAAATATTATGTTTGTTAGTCGAGTGTTTGTGGAGTAACAAAATAATACAAAGTAAACAAAAAAAATAATACAAAGTAAAAAGTAATAAATATTAGGTCGGCCATAAACAAAGGAGCTATTCAAGAAGAGGTTTGCACCTCAGAAGATTTAATCCCTCTCGATGCTTGATAGAGCCTAGGATTTGGATCTAGGCTAGTAAACATTCAATCATATTAGTATTGAAACTTATGCTTTGCTTTCTTCCAACAATTTTTTATATTATAAATTAAATTGATTTCTCCAACAATCATACATTGGATTTTAAGGTCAAATAGAGATTTGAAAGTGAGACAAACTCATTTTAAAATACCTAAATTATTCGTATTATTAGTAAAAGCTGTTGTATGATGTGAGTAACGTCAATTTCCTTTGAATTCTAACATCCTTGAGAGGCATCCATGTTGTTGTTACAGTAACAGTAACACTTGTGATTTTTCACGTTCTGGCATTGTTTATAGGCCATTTTTTCATCCATGGTGGATGGATTTAGAATGCATTCATTTTCTATACTGTTTTTGCCACAGACTTTGCACGTGAAAGAGTTGTCATTTGAAATTGAAACTCTCCATGTGATGTTTGTACGTGAAAATTATCATTTGAAACTCTCCATGTGATGTTGCAGGAGAGGGCAGTGTTTGTCAAATAATTTCACTTTCCACGTTAGATTCCACATGGCGTTCATCGTTTTGGTCTTAAATTCTTGGTATTTCTTTTTTCTGGTTTGATCTCCATGCATTAATTGTTGGATTTGCGCTTATCCCAATACGAATCCACGTATTGTGTTTGGCCCACTGTGTTGACTATCTCGTGTGTCGAATATCATGTTTTTTTAAACCAGTTCATACCATGAGATACACGAGATAAGAGTTCTTTGGGTCGAAGATAGTTAAATTTATCATAATTTAGTTGTCAAAGTTGAAAAGAATGGTTGCTAATTTGTCACATGTAAATGATAGCAACAAGATTCCATCATAAAGAAAGGGAAGAAAGAGAAAAAGAGATGAGAACATAATTGTTGGTAGTAAAGGATAATGACGAACCTTCAACATAGATTTGGGATAGAGAGCATAAGGCTAGCCCAAAAGATCCAAAGAAAAGGAGAAGGAGCCATAGTCAGAGTTCAAGAAGGAAATATAGATAGGAGAATGCATCCATAGAAGAATGCAGGAACCTTTCCATAAAAGAATGCAGGAACCTTTCCATAAAGAGGTGAAGGTGGACATAAAACCATGTTTAAGAGAAGTTGATGCCATCAAATTGAACCATGGATACAACAAATGGAAGTGCATTTCAATATATATGAAGTCATCGAGAAACAAAGCATTAAATTTATCTTATTGAAACTTGAAAGCCATGCTTTGGATGGTGGGAGAGTGATGTAACGGAAAGCCACCAGTGATTGATTGGGAAATGTTTAAGGAGTAATTGATTGGGAAATGTTTAAAGAAATCATCAAAGCTCGATTCTACCCAATTAGCTATGAGGAGAACCAAAAAATTGCATGGCGAACTATTTCAATCAAAGATAAGAGCAATTATTGTAGGAGTTCACTAAATTTTTTAGGAAGAGAGATATTCAACTAGGTGTCTCTCTCAAAAGCCTAGATATGTCAATCAAACACTTGGTAGCATTGCTTCCTTAAATTCAATGGCAATTGATGTTATTCAATCCTAATAAAATTGATGAATCAAATGCTCAAGCAAAACACCTCAAAGGAGACAAGCATAAGCAATAGCTTGGCATGCACAAGTAAACAAAATCACAAGAAAAGTAGAGAAAAGGGATGAACAAGAAGTGAACTGAGAATCTTGAATATTATGGTAGTGACACAAGAATTTAAGCACCTTCCATCGCTTGAAGAAGTGAACTGAGAATCTTGAATATTATGGTAGTGACACAAGAAAAAACACCTTCATTCGAGTGATGGAAGGCTTGCAAGAAAAAGGGACATACTAAGGGGAAAAACTAGAATTTGCACCTAAATAAGCTCCCCAAGCATTTCTAAAAGAAAAAGAAGAAGAAAGCTTTGATATCATTGGATGCCCAAGAGAGGGTGGACAATACCTTAGAATTGGAAGGAAATATTAATTGCAATACCCTTAAGATCAAAGTATCATTAATAAGTTCCAATCACAAGGAAGATAAGGTGGAATGTAGTGTACCCCGTAACTTCAAAGCAAAAATAGAATTAAAATCAGAAGAAAATAAGATAATCCTTTAGAAATATCTCTTGTATTAATGATATTTAAAATAAAGAGTTTTATTCACTTGCCTCTTCACGGGGGCAACCTCCAAGAGCAAAGCTTGAAACACAGTTCAATAATTCTTGACAAAATATTACATAACTGACTACTCTATATATAGTGCTTCAATAACAAAACCCTAACTACTTGTGTTACTGCTATTAATGAGGCGAATCACCTAGGGGCCTTAATTCAATAAAGAGGGCCCTTTTCCATTAACTCAATACCCAATAACTATCTAATGGGTCTTATGGACTTGTACATCGATAAACTAGGGGGGTAGGGTAGGACCATAACATGTCCTCCCCCTTCAAAAGAAGCATTGTCCTGGAGGCTAGAGATGGGGAAATCGATGCAAAATGTTGACGATTCCCAAGTAGCATCTTCTAGTGAAGTATCCTTCTATTGAATAAAAAGTGACTTAACATATAGTACATTGACGTAAATGATGCTCCTTGGTGTCCAAAATTGCTTTCAGTTGGAGCCAAATGGAGCCTTCTTCATCTAGTTTTAGTAATGTAGTTTGAACTCAACAATATTGACCCATGAACTTCTTCAAATAGGAGACATTAAATATTGGGTGGATGTCGGACTGTGATCAAATTGCTAATTTGTAGGGCCTAGGCCACCTAACCAATGCATTGAATAATTTGATATCGGCTATAAAACGTTGGTGTGTGCATATGATGGCCTTTAACTTTGAGATAGGTTTTCTCATAAGGTTGGAGGCAAAGGAACACCAAGTTACCTTGTACAAATAAATGCTCTAAGTGATGATTATCCACCTATGCTTCATTTGATTCCGAGCCATTGCAATTTTTTCGTAGGAGTGCAAAGAATGAGATGACAATTATGAAGTATTTTATCTAATGTGTGTACTTTGTAGGTACCTGGTAGACAAGAAATCACTGAGGGTGGTTGTTGGCCATAAACCGCTTCATATGGTGTCATTTTTGTAGCCTCATGATAAGTGATATTATACCATGATTCTACCAAAGGTAACCACTATGCCCATTGGTGCTTCTTTTTGGATGAAAAACATTGCAAATAGGTTTCAAGTTACTTGTTCACTGCTTTTGTTTTGCCATATGTTTGGGGGTGATAAGATGTGCTCATTTGCTACTGTATTTTAAATAGTTCTTGCTAAAAGTTGTTAGAGAATGTGGGATCAAGATCTGACACAATAAAGGTAGGCATTTCATGGAGTTTAAAAATATGGTATATTTGGGAAACTGTTGCAAGGGTAAACAGATGCTGGAGAGCACAAAAGTGAGCATAATTGGAAATTTGATCAACTATCACCATGATGAATGATTTGTTGCATGCTTTCAAAATACAAAAGATTTAATCCATGGAAATGTCTATCCAAATAGTGTTTGGTATTGGCAATGGTTGCAATGCCCCATAAGTCTTCACTGTCCCACCTTGGTTCCTTTGGTAAGTGTCACATTTCAATACAAAAGTAAGGATATAATTTTTCATGCCTTCCTAGAATAAGGAGTTCCTAGTGCATGCATAAATTTTCTAAAAGCCTAAATGACCTACAAGAAGAGATGAATGCAACTCTGTTAATATCCTCTATTTTAAAGCAGAGTTAGGTACCATAAAAATATGTACCTTATACCGCAATGTATATTGTTGTGAAGTGTAACCTTGGGGAGGGTTGGGACCCTATTGAAGTCACTCGATGAGCAGAGATGTAATAACACTGCCTAACCATTCTTATCGTACTTCTTCTGACCATTAAGGTACCTAAGAGGATAAGGCAAAGAGGTATCCCTATTCCTCATGTTTCCTTGACAATGCATTTGCCACAATATTGTCTTTACCATTTTTTAGATGATATCGTAATCATATCCATGCATTTTGGTAACCCATTAATGTTGCTCTAAGGATGAAAGCCTTTGTTCTAAAAATACTTCAAGTTGTGGTGATACATCTTGATATGGAAGAGATTCCCTATGATATACGAATGCCATGTGTCGACTGCATGTAGAATGGTCATCATTTATTTCACATAGGTAGACTTGACCAAATAATTTCACACAACTGCTTACTAGTGAATTCTAAGGGTCTTCCATCTTGCATTAAAATTGCACCCAAACCAATTATGAAAGAATCACATTCCAATACACAAATCTTATAAAATCAGGCACAACTAAGTTTGGGGTAGTGCACATGGTCGCTTTAAAACTTAGAAGGCTTGTTCGGTTGCTTCATTCCATGCAAAATCGTTTTTCTTAAGCAAGGTTGTCAAAGGAGCTGCAGTTTCACCATAGTCCTTCAAAAACATTCTACAATAGCCAGTAAGGCCTAAAAACCCATGTAATCTCTTTAAAGTTTTAGGGCTTGGACATTCTTGCATTGCCACAATCTTTTTGGGGTGCACTCTCACCTCATCTTGTCCAATTATGCAACCTAATTATTCAACCTTTGGGGCCCCAAAAACACATTTGGAGCATTTAATGAAGAATTGATGGTCCCAAAGGAGTTGCAAGGCTTTATCAACCTGTTGTACATCGGCATCTCATGTTTTAATGTAAATCAAGATGTAATTAAAGAAAACTAGCACAAAATTACAAAGATATTGTTAGGAAATGAAAACACATAAAACATATAATAAACAAGCCTACACACTCGATGAAGAAGATTTTTATCTTGGAAACCCAAAATGGGAAAACCTACAACAATAGATATATTACCCTTGACCATCATTGATGACCAAGGCATGGCCATTCCGACCATCATTTTCCACTCTCAAGCAATTTACAATCGATTTACCCAAGTCATTAAGCAGGCTTCCTCACATGCAATACCATGGGACACCCATAACCATGGGCCTATAAACCACCAACATTAAACCCATCTTTGACCCTTTAACCAAGTCAAGCTTAACCTAAAATTCCCCCCTTTAAAATTGACTTGGGGTAAAGACCAACCCCACTTAAAGTTTTAACCAGGTATTTGTGAATACAACATGCAACCCCCTCCACTTAATTCTACCTAATTGACATCTAGAATTTTCATACGTGACCCAATAAACCAGGGGTACGCATGCCTAAACAAGTATTGCAACTGTATGCCCATTTACATTGTGATTAATTCCAAGTCCATAAAAATGCTTACAATATAGTGAGTTGATCACTTCTTAATCCACATCTTCCATTTGCTCATCCTCAATGTTTACTATGCCTTTCTAGCTATAATTTACCATGGTTCACATACCCATGAACCATCACTTTAATTTGTGAGCTTTCTCGCAATCATTTACTTTTCCATGGACCAATGCATGAGTATCTTGGGTTCAATGCAGGTAACCATAGCTTCCAATACATTTACATTTTACTTCAACCTAGCTCTGATACCAATTGTTAGGAAAGATAAAAACACATAAACATAAACAAACACACACACACACGATGAAGAATATTTTATCCTAGAAACTTAAACCGAGAAAAACAACAACAATAGATCTATTACCCTTGACCACTCCGACCACGTCGTGGCCAATCCTGCCATCACCAATCATTCTCAATTGATTTACAATGGAGTTACCCAAGCCATTAAGTGGATTTCCTCGCACGCAATACCATGGGACACCCAAAAGCTTTGGCTCATAAACCACCAATGATAAACCTATTTTTGACTCTTTAACCGAGTCATGTTTAACCTAATAAACATGGCCATAATTTTTTACTCATGAGGCTTTGAAAGGTAGAGGGGGAATTACAAATCCCAAATGCATTATAAGAAACTCATAATGGCCTTCATGTGTGCAGTGAGTTGTCTTCAAAATATCAACCTCTTTCATTTTGATTTGGTGGTATCTAAAATGAAGGTCGAGTCCGGTGAAAAATTTGGCACCATGGAGATCATCAATGACTAGGATGGGGAATTTATCTTTTATGGTTAACTTATTAAGGGAATGAAAATCAAGACATGTGCACCAATTGCCTTCTTTATTTAAAACCATGACCACTCTAGATGAATACAAGCTAGTGCTAGAACAAATGACGCATGCCTCTAGTAACTCATGAGTGATGCTTTCAATATCGTTCTTTTGTGCAAATGGGTGCCTATATGTGCATACATTTGGTGGTCGAACTCTTGGAATCAATGGTATACCATGATGGTGCTTACCTCTAGATAGGGGTAAACCATTTAGTGTTTACAATACTTACTGATGTTTGTCCAAAATGATAGAGCTGAAGGATTGGCATTGAGAACTCTATTGCAAATAGATAGAGAGGAAAAAGTGAAGATCTTGAAGATTTTAGGTGACTCAGAAATATGGATTAAATTTATGAGGAAGAAGCAAAGAATTAGGAACCTCAATCTTTAATGCATCGGCCAAAACTTGGAATGGATAGCAAACTCCTTTACAAGTATCAAGTGTAATCATGTTTACAAGGAACATAATGAGGCTGCTGATGCTTTATCTAAAGAGGATCTTCTTATTTCTACAAGTGAATGCTTGGTGATAAGAAGAAAGGGAGGACAACTGGAAAATAAAAGGATAAATCTGGACTTTTGGCCTGAAAGTTAATTTGTTCAAAGTTTCTTATTATGACAGTTTTTGTAATATTTTTTTGATGATTTTGTTATGATCAAAATATGGGAAATCAAAGCTTATGTAAGGAAAGCTAAAGCAGTAAATGAAATGTAAACAAATTATGGAACAATAGAGAATGTATGGAAGTATTGGTAAGAGTGCAGCATGCACTTGAGGGATGTATTCTAATTTTCAGTATGAATGAATAGAATATGATTTTTTCAATGGAAAATAAAGTAATTTAATTTAAATTGGAAAATATTATTTATTTATTTAAATATTTATTAAATTTAGAATTAAAATAAATATATAATGATGTAGGAAAATAATTTAAATTTGTTTACAAATGATTTACAACTATACAAGCGTAATAGATCTTCCATACTACCAACAAACACATATTATTTTACTAATTTAATTAATTGTTTTATTTTCTTTATATATATACAATTTGTCATATCAAATTATCCAATTATTAACATCAAAATCAAAACGTCACATGAAAAGTGATAACTCCCTTATTTTTGTTTTGAATCAATAAAAGTCAACAATGATATATAAATGTTGCCACATAGCATTAAAAAATATATATTAAATGTTTCAAAAATAAAGTCACACATCAATCATAAATTGGGATGAATAAAATTTTGAAATTTATTTTTAATTTTCAAAAAATTCAATTTAATAAATTGTTTTTTTGTAAAATTGTAAAATCACTGATGTTTGTGATTTTACAGGTGGTCATGTTAGCGAAGAAAATTGGAATATCTAGATGTTTTGAGTTGAATTTATAAAATGGTAACCAATACAAATTCAAATCAAATTGACATGTAAATTAAAAATATACTTAATATAACCACCAATGTCAATGTTGTTATCACTATTATGGATGGTATTTATGTGCCATTTGCCTTATATTTCAATTGTTTGTTTAATTGGCTTAAAGTTTTCTTAGTGGTGGCTTTCGTGTGTGAATTGAAGCGACTAAAAGTTGTGACCAATATCGGGTGTACGACACCTTCCATAGAACTGGCTCCACGCAGAAGAATGTTACATGTATTTATATGGGCAAGGCACTCATAATTGCTCAAAGATGAAAGTTTTTTTTCCCGCGAAAAAAAGCATACTATTGATATTCAATAACTGAATCAAATAGTACATAATGAAGTCACTTGAGTACATTCATCCCAAAATAAAACCATATAGCATGATTTTCAGTTCCAACTAATACAAAAAGACTAATGCCTTATACCAACATCTCAAAAAGCCTAACAGAAAAAAAAAAAAACTTAATCATAGAAATATAAAGATCCATAATCCAGAACCGTGTGGTCAAAAACTTCTTCCCAAAAAAGAACCCCTTCAACTCCCTCCAAAGCCTGCTTCGATAAGAGATTTGCTTGGGAGTTGAATTCTCAATAAATATGCTGGAGTGTGAAGTTTCTGAAGTTTTTCATCTCATTCTGGATCCTGCTGCACCAGTTTGTCAAGTGTATGACCTTTAGTCCATATTCACCCATAGCCCATTTAATAGTCACCTGGGAGTCACCATAAATCCTAATCTTTGGCAAACCGAAATGATTGGCAACTCGTGTGACACACCATAATGCCAATAATTCCGCCTTCATATTACTACCTCTGCCACAATTCATACGGAGAGTGGAATAGTGATCCGAATTGAGGAATATAACCCCACCAGTGCCACAATTTTATTAGGACAATGTTGTTATATGTGACTCTACAGATGGGAGAGAGAATGAATTGGATGTCAAAATGTGGGCAAGGGATGTATCATGACACTCTCTAGGTCTTCCAAGTTTGCAATTGATTCAAGTTTTCATTTGCATGGTAAAGCTTTATATAGTGATGCACCATGGAAGTTTTTCTTTTCTTTCTTTAATATATGAAGAAATTTACTTAGTTATTGGTATAGTCCTTGTGAAGGCTTTGATATACAATTACTTTGAAATAAAAAAAGGTAGGTTTTCGTTCTAATGAAATGTCTTTACAAAGCACTTCAGACCGTGGGTGAATTTGTTTGTAAGATTGTGATCGATTTGTTGTGTGATATTATATATTGGTGTTGGTTAGTAGCTTTACTAGTATTAAATTCTTTTTAATGATAAATTTGAGTGGCTTTGAAAGTTTTATTGGTGTGAGAATTTGAGTGATTGTTTTCCACTTAATGAATTAATCTCAAGAAACTAACTTCTCATTGCATGTACCATATAATAAATAATAAATAATGTGAATGTATTACATATTAAGGAGGAGCAACTATTTTCTATTATACGAAACAAGTTAATCCGTTATGAAAAATGATATATTACATAATCACAAATTTGACCAAAGTACATAATAATGAATCTATATCACTTATTTGTTGTTTGCTTCTTTGCTTGTTTAGTATGGGAGGAGGTCCTTAAATTCCTTAAACTTTTTAGAAATTGGAGGAAAGCCTCTTTCAAAACTAGTCTTTGTTGGTGAGTTTTGCACTATCCTCATGTAATATCCCCATTTTGACCCTTAGGATATTTTGGCTATAATATAAATATTGTATGCATGTTATGTATGATTGCTAGCACGGAGCTCAAAGCCAAGGCCTCGCTAGTGAATGTTCGGCTTTGAAGAAGCAAGTATTTGGTATTATGCTACCCATGTTCTAGTGAGCCATGGGAATTGTAAGTATGCATTTTAATAGAAATGTCCACAACTAGCTATGCAATGTAACAAGAGATAAGGGCATGATTTTTACAAGGAATTGGGAGGGAAATATTCAAACCCTTGAGCCAATCAAGTCAAGCCAAGTGTCAATGAGAGAACCCATGAATCCTCAACTACCCATGTTGACTTTTGTGCCCAATCATTCATTTCTTCCAAGAGAGTTGGTTGAGGTAGTTAATGCCTTGGGGAATGGAGAGGTATGGCTGTCCAAATTCGAGTATGGACAAGCCACCCTTCATGGAAATTCGTGTTTGAATTCTTGGGCAAGAAAAGAGCCACGAAATTGCTCCCCAAGCCATTCTTCACCCATCAGTTTTGCTCCTTCACGCAGTTTGAGCTTCCTGGGCGTTTTCCTCCATGGTTTTGTTGTGTTTTTCTTCATTTTTCTAGTTGGGAAGGGCGTTTTTGTTTTGGATAACTGTGGGAAAGATAAGAAATCAATTTGGGGTTTCATAGAGGTTGTTTTGGTCATCTAAATGCTCGCATACTTGTGGGAGAAATCAGTTTCTTCCCTCGGGTTGATTTCCTCTTCCCACAATTCGTTTTTGGGTGTGCCACGATTTGGGGAAGACCCATGGACCCTATTTTGTAAACTCCATTGTTGAAAATGTGTATCCATACCCAATATTTGAGTTGATGTGTGTAAGAAAATGTTGAGGTTGAGATGGGTATTCATTGCTTTGGTTGTGTTGAGCTTGAGAGTCCCCTTTTCCTTGTAGAAATCATGTCCAGCTTGGGGGTGGTCTTTGAGTACTGAAAGAATACAAGCTAGGCAGAGACCTATGGTTGGGTGGAACGTTGCAGTGACATAGCTAGTTGCTTGGGACAACATTACATCAAGATGAGTATTCTTTATGTGTATTAAACTTTGCAATGTTATTTAATTATTGGTTGTTATGTTTATGAAGATCAATGCATGCTAGATATGCATGTAGTGGATATTGCTTTTGCTCTATTTATTTGAATTATACACATGCATGTAGTCATGTTCCCACCCTTCTCTATTTGCTGGGACTTATGGAGGGCACAAAATGCTTGTATATTTGAGAATACTCTTGCTCTGGTTCAGTCTACTAGCATCAAGATCCTTAGTCTTTACATGGAATACTACAGGCCCCAGATGGAGAAACGTTGTAGACATATTCCCTACTTTGACTTTCCTGCAGATGGTATATTGCGGTTTTTTGATGGTGCGGCAACTCACATAGCTGCGGATGTGGTATGGTACTGACGATTTCTCCTTAGGTTTCTCTTTTGTCGTGGATGGGGGTTGGCCACAGCACCAACACCCGGGCCAAGCGAATAGCTCCGTGGGGGCTCTTATGGCTTGCTTTTTTTTGTCAAAATTTACAGATCAAGCATGTGTTTGGTGATTCAAAAATCATTGTTGAGTGGGCAAAAAATAATGGTACTATGCAAGTGGCCCCATTTAATTAATGGGGCAAGTGGATACAGGATCTGATTTCTGAAATTTCCGCTATTTTATTTTCTCATATTTATAGAAACTATAACATGCTTACAAATTAGCTCTCGAGAAAAGATCTTGCTGCACAGAACAAGACATAATATATTTCGAAAAACTCAACGACAACAGGACTGTGGACAAAGACCTCTTCCAGGTTTATTAGCTCTTTCTTACTATTTTTGGTTAACAGGATCTGGTCTGTGCAGTATACATTAGCCGGACACTCTCTTTGCTTTGTTTTCTGTCCTTTTGTGAATTCTTTAGCTTTGATCCTCCGTGTTTGTTCTGGGCTATAGTGTATCTCAGTAAAGCAATGCTCTGTACCTTCGGGTTTGATTCACAGTCTTTTTGTTGTATTTTGGTTTTGTCATGAAAGTTTGAAACGTTTATTTTGTTGTATTTTGGCTTTGTCATGAACATTTGGAATTGAAACGTTCATTTTGTTGTATTTTGGCTTTGTCATGAACATTTGGAACGTTCATTGATAAACAATTTTTATGTATTGTGTAAAATAATTTTGATTCCACTGGAATACAAAGTTATTGTTTTTTTTTTTTTTTTTTTAATTGAATAATATTAGATGCTTTATAAGTGTTTCTAGAATCAAGCTAATAAGTGAAAATTAATTTTATAAACAAAATTACTTTGTTTCGGCCAACTTTTACTTCCTTCATTAGTAATACACAAATTTTTACTTCCTTCATTAGTAATACACAAATTTTTACTTCTTTCACTAATAAATCAATAGGAAATATAATTATTTATTTATTTATATAACCCTTCATCATTGAAACATCTGCTATTCAAACATTCTTTTGAAAAGACCAGAAAATAAGATAAGAGAGCGCTGTCTCCATTCTTTTAAAAAGAGAAAAATAAATATGCTTGTCTCCATTCTTTTAAAAAGAGAAAAATAAATAGACATGTGTAATGCGGCCTCAGCAGGCTAGTTGGATATCAAGCAAAAGATCCAATATTTAACCAGCCTACTAATGCTGCGGTAACAGACTAATTGGATTTCAAGCAGAAGATCCAATATCTAATCAGTCTACTAAGGCCGCATTAAATGGCCCACAACAAACTGAATAATGTTCACCTAATGAAACTGGCCGAAACTCAACGGAGGTTTACCTCGACGTCTGTGAATTCGGCGGCCTGGCCTCACCGCCGTTATTACCTTTCTATCCGTCTCCCCTTTATCATTGCTTTCACACCGGTGATAATCATAAACATCAACACAGGACGAACCGACCATGTTGGCGTCGGTGCCATTGTCGGCATGGACAGCCTTATCGCGACAAAACAGCTCTTCTCCACGCGCCGCACAAAGCAGCAGGCGCCATGTCAAGATAGTCAGCAGGTGGGTGCAAAATTTCTGTATTTCATGATTCAACCATTAAAGCACACTTAGTAGTCTCTGTATTTCATGATTCAACGACAGACAAACTGATGGTCCAGACTCCAAAGTAGCAATCGTTCTTCCTTTGCTGCTATTTGTATTTGACAGGCACTGTTTTATTTGATTGGAATCGATGGAGACTCATTGGAATCGATGGAGACGGGCCAGAATCATGGTTGGCCATCCAAAAAAAGATACTATCTATATATGCTGTACCACTTCAGCAAGTTTCAGGTGTGTGACAATGAAATTATCAAGTTCACATTAGCCTGAGACTGGTTTTTTTTAATGTAAAGTCTATCATGCCAGGATATCCATTATTCTAACAGTGCCAGCTATTGAAATGTATTAAGCAAACATGTCTATTCTTTCACTGGTGCCCGTTATTGAAAATTTGAAAAGTGTGTATATGATGCAAGCGATCAGAGTTGAAAAAACTAACGATGGTGAATCGAATTTGGTTTTTGGTGACGATCCACATCTCTCACGTTCAAGGAAGAGACTAATTAATATGGAACTTATCCATGGTCGAAGCATAATTTGAGAATAAGATCTATGATTTTTTTTAAAGTAGATTCCATAGGTGCTGTGAGCATATACCAAGAGAACTTCAACAGCGCCAAGTCGATGTGAGTCTAAATCCAACTAATTGTAAACTTGTTCAACTTTAAACATAACAAGAGAAGTTTGTATACCATCCTTAATACATGTCTCAACAAACCAATATTCAAGTAAATCCCATAGCCAATTTGCTCCACCATCAGTCCAAATGATCCCCTTATAATTCCAAAGAAGAGACGTATCCCAATTTTGCAGTATAAGATCTTCCTTCTTTATTAGAAGTCCATATCAACTCATATAGGACATCCTTTAGTTGAATATGAACACTCGTAAGCCCAGCAACAAAACGGTCCCATACCAAAATGTCGAGGAAGAAGGATAATTTACACGGTTTAGTTTGACACTTCAGATTTACTGAAGGTACTCCACCAAATAGTCAAGTAAGAAGATAGCATCAGAGTATCCCATTATATCTCAACTCTCGAGACTACCCGCCAAGCAAGTTAAGAAGTGATCAAAGGAAAGGACAAAGATAAAGACTTCCACTTATTAGAAGGTGCTTTTGTTTCACTTCTGAGTCTAGTCAATAATAGAAGACGAGAATATATATTTGTCCAATAATAATCTACTCCACAGATTGAGATTGCGTTTGGTGATAGCTCTTAATACCTTACCAAAGCCTTACCAAACTTATGAATGTCCTTTAAGCCCCAACCGCCTACAGCTTTAGGAAGAGCTATAACTTTCCATCTAGCCAAGTGGAGTCCTTTGTAAGAACCTTCCCCTCGCCAAAGATAATTGAAACATAAGACTTAATCTTCCACCACCAGAAAGCTAGCAGGTACACCAAAGATTAATGGTATGCTCAATCTTGCCAACTAGCTACATCCATACCCAATAATAATAATTGTTTGGCTTGATGATGAAGCCAAGATACTTCAATCCCTCATCAATCTTCTTGCACATAAAGGGATAAATCTGAGCTAAGTCATTCTGTAAATGGAGTTCCAGAAAGTGCATATAAGGAGCTTAATTTTTAACATTAACTTCCATTCCTGTGGCTGTGCAAGAAATGTCCATAATCTCCAATAACCTTCTGATTTCTCTCCTAGACCCATAGAAAAACAAAAGAATATCGTCAACAAATAATAAGTGAGTAAGTACAATAGGTCTTCCAGCTCTAGTGAGTAAGTACAATAGGTCTTCCAACTCTAATACCTCTGATCCAGTTACTATGTTTTGCATCAATTAAGAGTTTGCTAAGTCCTTCAGTGACTAGCAAAAATAAGTAAGGAGAAAGAGGACATCCGGACATCCTTAGCAAAGTACTAAAGAGGGTTTAAAAAAGTGTGAGGGTGCTACATTGATTAGGACTACCATGGTGGAAGAATTTACACAACCCATAATCCATTTCAATACTTGAAGAGAGAAGTCAATGTGTAGAAGCAACAAGTGCAAATACATCCATGACACATGGTCAAAATCTTTCAATAAATCCAATTTGAGAACCACTGTTGGAAAACTTGAAAGTTTAATGGAACCGAGACCTTCCTGGACCGATCCCACCACTTTGTGAATTGAGCGGCCTCCCAAAAATCTGAATTGTTCATCCGAGATAACTCAAGACATAATAGATTTCGACCTTACCACAATGACCTTTGCCCCAATTTTATAGACAACATTGCATAATGATATTGGTCTAAATTCATCAAATGTTTTTGGATATCCAACCTTAGGAATCGATGTAAGAAATGTTGAATTCAAATTATCCTTGGCACTTTACCTTCATGGCAAAGTTTCTTCCATCAAATGCCTTAGATCATCACCCAGGGTGTCAAAAAATGCCAAGAAGAATTCGAGAGTCCACCCATCCAACCCCAAACTCCTCTCTTCCTTGAAACTATCCATTACTGCAAGAAGTTCTTCATTTGTTACCTCCTGGAACATTGCCACGTCATCTTCATCATTGATCATTTTGGGGATTTTTTTAATAATTTTCAGAAATTCTAGGATGTTTTCACCTTCGGGCTCCTGAAAAGTCCTTCCGAAGTGTCAAACACCAAGGCCTCCAAATCCTCGAGACTTTTAACCCTACGACGGTCCTCCCCTTTAAGCTCCCAGATTGTATTTGTTTTTATTTGTTTTTTCCTAAAGTTTGGATAAGAATGGAAAAAACAGGTATTTATATCTCCCTCTTTGATCATTTTCTTTCTCCAGCAAGTATTTAGTCTTCCAAGTTTCCAAATATTTTAAAGACTTAAGAGCCTCTTCATCAAATATGCAAACTTCCACATCTCCTAGAAGGTCAACCATAGAACTCTCAAGTTCCTTTAGCTTCACATTGCACTGCCTAAATATTTCAGCATCCCACTCCTTAACCCTCTAAAGAGACTTAATAAATTGAGAGCAATCAGAATTCCCATCCAGAGTAGAGTAGAAAATCTAGTTATTAATCATCAAGTTTTAGAACTCTTCTTCCTGGAGCCACCCGAGATTAAATTTAAATGGCACACTAGGTTTGTTTATCGGATCATCCAGCTCAAGTACGATAGGGGATGAATCCATGAAGATGGGTAACACTTTTTGGCCAAAAGTGACAGTGAAAATTCATTTTTTTACCCATTCATTAAATCGAAGCCCACCAAAATCATAAATTCCTTGTGAATTCCGAAACATAACAAGAAAACAAATTGTAGAGAGTTATGTTGTCTTTCCCCACACGCACTCACACACATATATTTAATAATAAATTTATAAAATATGCCAAAATTGCATTTAATGATAGGTGTGTTCTTGTAAATTTCAGCAAAAGTTTACAAGTCACTTGTGTGATCGTAAAATAATTTAGTGATAAATGCATAATTTTTGAAAAAAATATATATGAACATAATCTACACAAAATGCATTGGAGCGCACATATTTTTCTTTTAATTTATGATGGAAAAATTATTTTTTTTTCTAATCTTTGAAATTGACTATTGGAAATTTTAATTGCATTTCATACACGTGTGTGCACGTAAACTTTGTTTTTCAATGGTTACAAAAATCGAAAAATAAAAAATACCCTTTTGAAGAACATGCGTTGGTTTGGGGCATATGTATTTTTTGAAAAAAAATGTTTTGTACCTTTTATGTTGTCGATTTATCTTTGCTCTGATTCAAAGTTGTTGACATGGTTTTGTGAGAGTAAGTTTGAAAAGAAAAGAAAAAATATATCATATGAACTCATAAAATCGTAAATTACATGTCATTGGATAGACGATCATTGACGGATCCATTGATATTAAGTCTACCATCTAGCGGTGCATCCTAGGATAGGTTTTAGGTCTAACAAAAAGAGCAAAAAAACCAAAGATTAAAAAATGGGGCTAAAAGCCCGTCTTAAAGCCCTCGAACGAGCTATTAGCTCGATCAAGCATTTGTGCATGTTTTCGAAACAACTCGATCAAGGGTTAAAGCGCAGTTAAACAAAAGCTCAATAAATCTTTTAGATCGATGAAGGTATTTGAATTAATAGTTTTTTGTTATAAAAAATAACTTACCTAAAAAAAATTAATTTTATTTATATCACAATATAGATATAATTTATTAATAACAAAAAAGATAATAAAAAAATCATTTGGGACATACAAACAAAATTATAAATATAATGCACGACATCAAAATACCATGGTAAAATTTACCATGGGATTTCAAAACCATGGGCTATAAATCACTAACCAAAAACATTAATTAACTCTAATATTTATTGTTAGTGATTTATGGCCCATGGTTTTGGTATACCATGGTGAATATGCCTATGGTATTTGATGGCATTATACTATTAGAAAAAAGAATAGTAACTAGCAAAATAATGTTTTTATCATAACTTTAAAATTTTTATATTGACAAAAAATTATTAAAAAATTTCTTAAAAAGTAAGTTTTTACTATAACATATATTCTTATGTTGACAAATCTCTCGATGAAGCTCGATGAAGCTAATAGCTTCATCGAGATATTAGCTCGATCGAATATTATCTCAATTGAGAGATTGGCTAAAATTATTTAAAAAAACAGTTTTACTATAAGTTATATATCAATTATTTAAAAAAACAGTTTTACTATAAGTTATATATTAAACCCTCAATTGAGTTAATAGCTCAATCCCACTAATAGCTCAATCAAGGATTTAGCTAACCCTACCTTGAGCTCCAAAGCTCAATCGAAGGTTATTTAATCTCTTGATCAAGCTATTTGAAAGGGCTCGATCGAGGGATTATTTAATCCCTCGATCGATCTTTTGAAAGATCGATAGAGGGATTAAATAACCCTCGATCGAGCTCGTGTTTCGGTAAATCTGTGTCCACATATTACCAGAAAGTGTTACCCATCTTCATGGGAATACCCTAGGAAAATGGTCTAAAATTATGTTATTTTCCACCAAACATTAGGCCCTGCCGATAAGAGTTAATATATCATTATGGATAAGAAATCTATCTAGCCGCTTGGATATGGCCTCGTCCCCAGCCTGATTGTTAATATAGGTTGGAGAAAGAGCTACTGGCTCCAAATTAACTAGACATATACGTTCTAGGGCTTTAATAATATAATTAGTTAGATCGTGAGCATAAGCAAAATTCCCCCAGACCTCATAATTGCTAAGAGTAAAGTTTAAGTCCCCTCCCAAAATCAAGTTAGGAGATTTGAAAAGGGAAGAGTTGAAAATGGCGAGCTAGAAATGCATTTTACCCTTGTAAGGGCCATATAGGTTAAGTATTCGCAATTCCAAGTCCAAAATTTTACTTATATAAGAGTGAACATACTTGAATGCACAACAAATGAATTGATTAGCTTATTATTATCATTCGACCCCGATATGAAACCCCCAAAATGTCCATCAGCATCAATAAATAAAAATTCCCAACCAACAAATAACTTCCTTAGAAGATTACAAAGATGATCCCATGAATTCATTGTCTCCTGAATCAACAGGAAATCAGGGCTAGTAGTCCTAACTAGTCTTTTTAGGGCCGATATTTTCTCCTAGCTTCCTAACCCCCTTATGTTCATAGAAAGCACTTTCATTTGTAAATCACTGCCAGGGTATGGGTTTCTCTAATTACCCATGTGAGAGGTTGTTCGTTGTTTTATTTTGTTGTTCGTTGTTTATTGTGCTTTATGGACAAACAATTTACAACCCATCGACGAAAACCTTGAGACAAGTGTCTCATCCTCTTCCAATCCCGTAGATTAATTTTGATGGTTAGTGTGCTTCTGGGGACTCATAAAATAAGATCCCAAACCCCTAGAAGAGCAACCAGAGTTCACTTAGGAGGAGGAATCCCCCTACACTGATTCTTACAGAGAGTCATCCGAGAGATTAGCAGACAACCCATCGATCATGATATCACTAGATACATTTTCTTTTTCAAAAACCCTAGATGAACTACTGTTAATCTGAGGAGAAACTTTGCTATCACCCAATCTCACAATAGTTGCACAAGCCTCAATTAATTTTTTAAGGGATGAACCACACTCATGTTGCGAACTAGTATCTAAGGAAGGGATTTCACACTTATCCAAAAATGGAGAAGTTGTTGTTAAAACCTCAGTGCTAGTTCAGACAGCTCCCTGTGCTTCTAGTAATGAATGAGAGTTCAAATTAGACCGAGCCCTAGGATCAGGAAAACAAGGAGGAACTTTCCCCAATAAATGAAATTGAAGGGTCCTCTTGGGGTGAGGATTCTATCTCCTTCCTTTCAACAACCACCTCCATGGAAGGTTCCAAATTATTTTTAGACGAATCAGATAAATTATGGGCTGGCAGAGTTGTTTGAATATTTTGAACCAAGGGAGCGTGAGAGTCCACTCTTTGTTTTTTTCCTTTAAAACCAGTAGTGAACTCCATGATGCAATTGGCAACAACATGATTGGCTTCATGGCACCTCACACAACGGAAAGGAACTTTGATATAATCCAATTTCTAGGAAAAACAAGTATCCTCCAATACAATCTCAATAGATTCATATAACTCATCCTGAGCATCTAGTTCAACAAGAACTCTCGCTACCAAGCGCTGAGAAGTAAAAAGAAAGATATCATACATAGATAATGTTTTACCAATCTAATTCCCAATAGTCGATATTCCTCAGACAGTCCACCATTCCATGGGTAATCCTGAGAGTTTAACCCAAATAGTAGATTGGTCGAGTCTATCTACCTCTGCATTGAACAAAGGATGTCAAGGCTTCAATAGCACAATAGAAAACCCCAAAACCAGAGTCCCTTAAGGATTTTTGAAGCACCCTTAATCGTTAGGAAGATAAACCCTAACCATATTTTGGATAAGGTATGGAACACTGGGACATACCCTAACACTTGTAGCTAGTGTTGCTTAACCCAACCTTCCAAAGAAGAATATGAAATGTTAGAAAAACAAGATCACAGAGGAATAACAATAAATAAGATGCAAATATAAATCACATAAATACAATATAAGAGAGACACCAATATACGTGGTTCACCCAATCTGGGCTACATCCAAAGAGAAATTGCCAGTCCTTTTATTATTATACCATCCAACAAATGAAGGGATGCAACACATCCGCTGCAACTTCCTCTTCACTCTCTCTTAGTCTCTCTTACACAATCATAGATATCTTTAGAATGCTACAATACATTACACAACTTAGCATTACAATGTCTTCCTTTTAAAGGGGAATTACCATGGGAAAATACTACGGGCTACCCAATACCATGGGCCCCCAAACTGTTGGCCAACAAACAACCCAAAAAAATTATTTCAGTGGCTTCGCCCCCAGACCCCCCAACCGGGGGGTATGGTCCCCCCCGAACCCCTATGGGGGGGCAATGCCCCTCACAACCCCCCGCTGGGATGACTGTATATCCCACCTGCACATCATATAAAACTAGGGTACAAACAATGTTGAAACAACATCTCTAAATCAGGAAGATCGGGGCCCACAACCAACAATGAAATGCATCGTCTTCCAGAATTACCAACCAAGGTTTTTCCATTCGAATCCATTATGTCTTCGACCGCAATGTCTTTCCCAACCACCAAAGAGACCTTGTCGCCTTTCTTTTTAATCGTCTTTCGAGGTTTTTTTGTGCTCAACACCCTTTCTATCCACCACTCTTGACCCCTACAAAATATCCATGTTAAGCACATTGCCAACAAGGCGTGGCCCTCCACAACCCTCATTCGAATGGAGTTGGAAAAGTGCATTATCCAAAGGAACGAGAGCCTCATATCTCATGGGTAATGGAGAAAGATTAGATGGCTCTAAAGTCCAAGCATGTGTGCCAACCATGGAAGTAACTCGATCTCCAACTAGATGATCCCAAGGACAAATCCCAATCGTTTGATTAGTGCTATGGATTTACTCAAGGTGTTCGATAAGCGCTCTACAACAACACATTTAATGTTGCTATTGCGGGGATATCAACAATTGGACCTAAACCATCATTCAATCCAACGGTTGATAATCCCACAGCATCAACATTAAATGCACTACTGCGGGGTGCATATTGAACCCCTTGACTCAACGGCATGATTTTGGTATGTCTCCTTCCCAAAGTATTGATATGGAGATCTACTTTTAGAGAGAATCTACCCGAATCTGAATGTGTATCAGTTGTCAGACTACATTGCGAGGAGTCTGTTACCAGATCCACTAATTGAGAAGTCTCTTCTACGAAATATGCGGTAGACCTTCCTACATCCCTAACAAGCAATCCATATTCGGTCCACTTGTCATCTGAGTAGTCTACAAAGGGCTCATATTCCTCGTGTGCCATCACATTACCATAGATCTGGCTTACATCTGAAATTTCTTCCCCCTTTTAAAATTACTTAAATATAATAAATTTAGATAAGAATAATAATATTTTTTAAGAAATTTTTTGGTAATTAAAAATATGTAAAAAATTTAAAATACTAAACATATATTTACAATCCTATTTATTTGAAATTTATATAAATCAAAGTTGGTGTAAGTGAAAGTTATAGCTATCATCGTCATCATATATATTTAAAAATAAAATAATATTTCTCTTATTTTTGTGTGATCTTGTCTTAATTCTAAATCCAACTATAATAGGGTGAAGAAAGAGTTACTTTTATATATCTTCCATAATTTATTTTTACTAATTAAGTGAATTCATTAAAATTGAAAAATAATACCCCATCAGTTGTAGAAGACATGATGAATAAGTGTATTGTTAAGACATTCCTTGCGTAAGGTCACTAGTTTGAAACTCCGTAGATACAAACCTTACAAAAATAATAAAATAATAATAAAACAATTATTATTATAAATATATTTTAATTTTATATTTAGAAAAATATTTTTTAAAAAATGTATTTAAAATCTTTCTAATACATAAATTAAAGTTCGGTTATTAATGGGGTATAACATGAATGTTTTTGTAAGAAAAAATTATATTCTAAGTCTTATATATATATATATATATTATGTTTTTATTATTAGTGCTTGCCATAGGCAGAGACTATATGTTCCGCTATTTTGAATTAATTTTAGAATACTACATTACAAAGCATCATATATTATAAAGTCAATAGAAATAATATTATTTTTGAATATTTATTATTATTATTTTTCTCATTGTTTAATGGACAGTGGCTGAAGGTTTGACATTTTTTTATCATTGTACGCATTAACAAAAATTAAAAATAAAAATAAAAAACACATACCTTACCATTTTAGCAAAGTTTGAAAAATATTAATCTGACATTGCATGTTACAGGTGTAAGTTTCTGACAACAAAGGTCTACAGGTGTACTTGCTCACAACAGGTCTACACCCTAATGCTCCAGAGTCATGATGCACATCATCTGACCTTTCTATTGCAAAACAGGTCGTCCTTATATCATGAGGCTTGGATGCTTCTGCAAGAAGCGCCATTAGAGGATCAAATTAGCTTTCAATTGTTAGAATACAAAAGAAACTGATTAATGGGTTTTTTTGGTTCTAACACTGGTGTTTGTTTTTATCTATAACAAAAATGGGTTTTCTTGATTCTGAAATGGGTGAAATGGGTGTTGTGTTCTGTAATGGAATGAGTGATTAATGGGTTTTATTGGTTCTAATGATGGTGTTTGATTTTATCTATAGTGAAAATGGGTTTTCTTGGTTTTGAAATGGGTGTTATGTTCTGTAATGGAATGAATCTTGTTCGTTCTGTTAATTTGGGTAGATTTGTGTTGAAGTTTGTGAAGGTCTGAGGCTTCTTTGGGTTTGGAATGGTATTGAGTTTTTTAATTTATTTTTGGTAAGTGCCGAATGAAGCAGAGGAAGAAGGCTTCGAGGATTCAAACTATTAACCGGAAGCTCACAACCATGAAAAGATTGCTCATGGAGGAGAATGATCGCCTTCAGAAGCAAGTTTCACAGTTGGTGTACGAGAATGGTTACATGAGACAACAACTGCAGAATGTAAGGGGCTCTATGCGTTTTTTGAAGCATTTTTTTGGTTCTTTTTATTTTTTAATATTTCGAGAAGGCTATGGTGCTGAGTATGTGAACGTCTCTTACAAACGCTTATGTCTCTTCCTAAAAAGGTTGTAGTATTGAGTGGGTATTTTCATGCGTCCAACAAGAACTACCGATATTTCATACATATATAAACACAATGTCTTTCATTCGATCCAGACAATTCTCATTCAAGTGGTCTCTCTATGTCCCTCCGGTGCACCTTATAGAAATCAAAGTGGACAATCACTAAATAATGTAACATCCTTTATATAATACCTGATATGCATCCTGTGAATGAAGCCCACTATGATCTGAATTCTAGCCACAACGAAGCTATGGAGGCTGCGGTGGAGAGAACAAAGGCTCAAAGCTTTATATAATGCCATGTTTTTTTTTGTAAATGAGTTTAATGCTTTTGTTTCTTCCTACTTTTCAATCCGTGTTAATGTTTTTATTAAAACAAATTGTTTATAATATAAATTACAAACTGATATGCTTAGGAAACATGCTTTCAATGTCTTGTTATCAAATTGTTAACACATGGATCATCTTCTAGGACTGGATGTGTAAGATCTCTTGGAAATGCATTCCAGGTAGATACTGTAGCGTATCATCTTTCTGTGCTAAAACATCTTTATCCCAATGGAATCAAAGTTGTTTCCCTCATTTCTGGAATTGGGGGTGCAACAGTGGCTTTGCACCATTTGGGAAGAACTCTCAAATATGTTGTATTAGTGGAAATTTGTAAAGAAAATAGGCTTGTACTCAGAATCTGGTGAGGAAAAATGCAACAGAAAGTTTGTCCTCAGAATCCGGTGGGGAAAAACACAATAGAAAGTTTGAGGTGGAAGATGTTGTGAATCCTTCTAGCTACTTATATCATAGTTATCTGCATTGAGATGCTTTTCATGGGAAACTTTAACATATTATTATTGATATGCAAGTTTTTTTCTACAAAGAGGGTTAGCCTTACAAAAATTATTGATGAAGAACTTGGTGAATTATTGGATTTTCTATTGCCCCATTTTTTTAAGAAAGGATTTTATTTCAGGTTTCTCCACTGAGTTTTTGTCTCCTTATGTACCAAGCTATGCAATCTAGACATACATGATATATACAATCGCACAAATTATTAAACTGGCTGCCTTTATAGATTGAAATGATCAAGAAGCAGTAATGAACAATTGAGTTTTAGTTAGGTCATTTGATTCTAAATCATATGCATTTGTCACCCCTTCTGGGCAATAAATATGCATATTGAATGTGTATAATACTATTGGATGCAGGCTTATTTTACAAATAAATTTTTCAACTTTGTTGGTCTTGTCATTTTCATGAAACACACTATCCTAAGGTGGTAGTTTTTAAAATTCCCATGAGTACCTTATATGACGCTTCTGTAAGCTGAAGTTGGATATTATTCATCAGCACAAAATATAATGGGATTGAGTTGAGTTACAAAGTTATATTAAGTATAGTTTGAATAGGTTTAAAGGTTAAGAATATGTATTTTTTAAAATATTATATATTAAAATTTAAAAAAAAAAAGAAATTATATATTAATTTAATATATAACTTGATTTAACTTTAAAATTAAATTATTATTATTATTATTTTAAATTATACTATGAAGTACGTTTTCACTTTATCTATAATGTAAATTTCACATGCGAACAACATCTATGAAGCATCTTCTAAAGTATGAGGTACACTTTCTCGTGTAAACGCAACCCCGCCTTAAAAAAACCTGTTCATTTCGGCCACCAAGATGTCGTAATATTGGCTGTCTTATCGCATGTTTTATCTGTTTTATCTTTTTTGTATTATCACATGTTTTATCTTTTTTGCATTATCCCATGTCTTATCTTTTTGAAAGCTAAAAGTACTAAACGATATATACACACATGGCCCACATCCAAATTATTGGTTTTCCACTAATCCATTTATATTTAACATGGAATGCATTGCTCACCTGGTATTACACGTGATTCTTTGGGTGTAGCAAATGATGGAATGGGATCGGAAATGATAAAATCTGGAGTAAATAGATCACAGAACAAATGTTACCTATTTTTTTACAAAATATTTTTGGTAAAATTGGGTTAAGAAAGAGTTATTTTTAGTTAATGGTATAGAGCAATTGGTAATAGGTAATTGAGTTGAGAAATTGTAAATGGAAAGTCATAAGTTTAAATCCCAGCGAAGTAATTACCTTAAAAAAAATTATTTTTAGATTTATAATATCTATATATAAATAGTTTATCTTAAAGGATTTTTGTTCAATTTAAAATAATTTATAATTTTTTTATTTTTGAGAAAAAAAGTGCATAAAAATAAAATAGTATATAAATAATAAGCATAGACTTAAAAATGTTTTCATCTTTTTCTTGTCAAGTAGTTTAAAGAAGCGACAATATGGAACATTCAATATAATATTTACTCTAATCATTTTTTGCAAAATATCTTATTGCATGTAATGTTAGAAAGTAGTGTACTGTTGTATCAAATTTCAAGACTGTGAGTAATAATCAAATTATATGTGATATGAATGTTGTGGAAATTTAAAATTTACTCTTATAAATTTGTACAAACAATATTATTTACTTCGTTATATTAAAATCGTGGCTCAATATAGCTTACATTGAGATTGACAAAATTATAAAATTCACTAAAGCTTTATGTCTAAGAGATAAAAAAAAAATATAAAATACATATAGAATAGCTTCACGGTCCCATTCATAACAAGTGCAGTAGAATGAACAAACATAAAATGTGAAAGTTAATTGTCAACATTTACAGTACCTAAAGTTGAACTTTGTATAATCAAGCCACGCCTTACTGCTACAAACTCTTGCAGGTACTAGAGCACACAAAGCAATAAAGTTACTCGATCACATAAGGAAATGAAGAAATTTATTTTGTTTTTATTTTTCTTTTCGTTGTTTGTTCCATGTTATGCTCGGTACACTGCATCTTGCACAAATGAACTCAACACTACATTGTGCACTTGTAGCAAAGTGTTATCTGGATGGATCACTTTACCATCCGATAATTGTTTCAAATTTGAATTTTCTTGAATTTCAAGGAGCCACTATGGAATTGTTGTGATTGACAAGCGTGCGTTAAAGTACCATGAATGATGTATAAAATTGGTCATGCAATTTTTTTTTAAGTAATCGGGAATACTCGAGAAAACATTCATATCCATCTTTGTATGTGTTGTTTCACACTGATAGATGATAATAGGACGTATGTACTCTCTCCTACAACCTCTATCTTTATCTTTGATGTTGAGTAGTATTTATGTCATTTCTAAGTTTTACCTCTTTGGCTAACCATGTCTCATTACTCGTTTTTCCTGTGTTATTTAGTTTGAAAATTTGAAGTTAAACTTATTGAGCTTATGACATGGAACCCAGTCCCTTGTGTTGGAATCGAAAATGCCAAGATAGTTTTGATTTCCCTATTGTAGAAATGGATGGCTCATCCCTTATGAGGCCTGATTTTTTCCAGTTGTCACAAAGGGGTTATACATGGATATGGTTTTTGATCCTCTTTACCTTCAAAATTAGACCAAGCCCTTGCTAGGCAACATGCATTCCTTTGAAACACAAAACAAATTTATATTGTTTATAACCTAAAGCCGAAAAGAGTCCAATCAGATAGGATATGAATATCTACTATTTTATATCCTCTTTGTTCTTGAAGCACCTTTTAGCAGGGTAACAATTACTACTTAAAAAATGTAAACTTGCTATGAAATGTTTTACCTTAGAATTTTTGTAAAACTGCACTCCAGAGATTTAGTTATTTGATTGTTGTAATAATTCTTTCACATTGTTTACTGTACAGAAGAAATATAAGATTCATACAACATATGATAAGGAGCCTCCAGAGGCTAAGAGCCAAGGGTTTGAAGTACAAATGATTAATGAAATGCCTGCGCTAATATATGATTTCCATCACTAGTTACATTGTCCTGTTAGGATTTAGACACTTAGGAGTTAGTTAAGATCAACTTGTGTAATATATCAATTAGGGATAGTGTGTTTCTTTAGTATGCATTTGTAAATACTTAATCCGACGGTCACGATATGTTCCCGACATAGAGTGATTCGACGGCTCAACTTCTCTTAGATCATACCTAACCTTGATCCGTGGCTTAATACCCGATTGGTCCATGATCTCTATTTAAAGAGCATGGAGGGTCATTGTTTAGTTGATCGATTATGAGAAGCTCATTTGTAACTTTCTTTCTTTGCATAATAAATTGTCCCGTAGAAGCTATTTGGTCGAGGCCATGGAGTGTTTCCCTCAAGAGGGTTTAAACCACGTCAAAACATCGGTGTGTTGATCTGTGATCTGTTTGTGTGAAGTGGTTGCTCTTGGTGTTCGGTCCTTTGGTAGTACCCTGTGTACTCGAACATGGTATCAGAGCTTTTATGAAGAGCCGCTTTCGGTTATGATCTAGATCTTGTACTGTTGTTGCCGAAACTCGAAAGGGTTTCTGGTTCTGGTATTTCTGTGCATTTCTAGGCTATGGGAGGTGTTCCAATGCGTCTGGACCACCGTTTCCATTGGGAAATAGTTTTCATATGATCGAAAACGGTTCTCGGTTGCTCCAGAAACACGTATTTCACCAGATCCGAAGGTATAATGTTACAGTGACGTTTTTTTTATTTTATGTTTTAAAAGAAAAAAACTCATATTTCATCATTTTTTTAGTATTAGTTTTTTTTTGTTTCGGATTGTTGCTTTCATTTTCTGCGTATGCACTTTGCCGTGCACCTTGAGCAATCTCGGCAAATCAAAAACAGAAAGGGAAAGGGTTCTTCTCGACTGCGTATGCTCTTTGCTGTGCACCTTGCGCGATCTCGGCAAATCAGAAACAGAGAAAAAACGTAGAATTTTCAGGAAAGCTAACGAGATCTAAGTCCACAAGTGTGGAAAAAAAAAAATTTGTTTTGGTTTGTGGTGTGATTTGCAGGAAAATAAGGCAAGCACGGAAACCAAGCAAGAAAGGTAAAAATAAAAAATAAAAATAAAAAAACTCCTTCCTCATTCTCATATTTTACATACCTTTTAATCTAGCTCACTTGATTCAAAGTTGCTTTATTCCTTAATAGGTCTTAAGTTCAAGTCTTAGGAAGTTACTTTTAAAATAAAGTGCATACAATTTCTATTTTCAAGTTACTTTATTGTAAAAGTGCATCTCACTTACATAATAAAAAATAAAAATAAAAAGTGAGTCACTTAAGTTCTTTTTTATTGTTGCACTATATCATTGTAAAAGTGAAATCACTTATTTTACAAAAGTGATTTGCTTAAAGCAACTTTATTGTAGAGTGATTATCAAAATGTTCATCTTGGGAAGAGGGGGGTTCTTTTTTTTAGCTGGTCATTCTCTATGTGCCACGTCACTATTGGGGACATCTTCAACAGTTTCTTTGTTCAAGCATAACTTCATTATCCGAAGTCAGTTTTCAGTACCGTTTTTTTAAACCGCCTATTTTTTCGAGCTCTTCGCATCCAAACTATTGGTTTCTGCTTTTACAGCCATTAATTTATAAATATGGCCGCCCCTTATGATATTCTACTTAACAGTTCCAACTATTTCTCATGGAAATCTCGTATGGAGGATGTTCTACGAAGTAGGGGACTTTTCAGAATTACCTCAAGGAAAGAAACAGAACCCACTGATGATGATAAGAAAATAAAATCGGCAAATAGATGTGACGAAGCTCGTGGATTGATTGGGATGTCAATCTCTACTGATTTGCGATTCCACATATCTGGAATTGATGAACCTGATGCTGCTTGGGACAAGTTGGAATCTTTGTTTGGTAAACACAATGAAATTCGAGGTCATCAACTCGAAAATGAGTTGATTTCTTTAAATCTGAGTGATTTTTCATGCATTCAATATTATTTATCTAAGTACAAAACTCTTAAACTCTTATGTGCAGAATGTAAGATTAAGAGGGAAGACAAACAATGCATCTATCATATTCTTTCAAAACTTGGACCTGCATATTCTGTTTTTGCATCTACATTTTACTCCGTGAAATAATCCTTGAATGCAGCTAGCTATCAAGAGCCTAGTCTTGAATCCTTTTGTGATTCCTTGATTAAAGAGCAAGATAAACTCATCCATCTTGGAATAATCAACAATGCAGATCTGGGAAAGCCTTATTGTCCCAACAGAAAGAAAAGTCCAAGCCTCCCAAGAAACAAAATTTTTGCAATAATAAGTCAAACAAGGGTCCCAAACCCTCTCAGTCAGCTCCTTCTTTAAAAAATGGCAAAGGATCCAAGCCCAAAGGCAAGAAGACTGAGCGTCATTGCAACTATTGCAGGAAAGATAATCATGATGAATCTAAGTGTTTCAAGAAGATGGCAACCTTGGAAGTAGCAATGAAGAAGCACCACATCAGCCTAGATTTGCCTTCAAAATCTGCCTCTCATGGACATGCACTTTGTGCTTCTAGTTATTCTTATAATGCATCTTCTTCTTTTACTTCAAATGAATGGCTCATTGATTATGGAGCATCTTATCATATGGCTAAAGATTAAGCCATCTTTTCTACTATGCATGAATGTAACACCAAACAAATATTTTTTGGTGATGATAGATGTCTAAGTGTTGTAGGAGTTGGAACAGTTCCAGTAGATAATGGTCATTTTAGTGATGTACTATGTGTTCCAAGAATTTCCTGCAATTTGTTATCCGTCTATCAGATCACTCATCCTGGTGAAGGTAAAACTGTGACCTTTACACCTCACCAAGTTGTAATCAAGGATTTTAAAGATCCTTAACATGTCCTAGCTACCGGAATTGTTGATGATATTACCAGGTTGTACAAGTTTAACAACTTTGGGACATCACCTTTCCCTTTAGTTTTTGTTGCTCATAATGATAACTTGAGCAAACTTTGGCATGAGCGATTTGGTCACTTAAATTATCGCTCATTGCAACAACTATGTAAAGAAAATATGGTGACAGGTCTTCCGATTATATCTTGCAGGGATGGTGTTTGTTCCAGTTGTGTACTTGGAAAACATCATCGGGACAGTTTTGACAAATGTGCCTCTTGGCACGACTCGGTTCCCTTGGAGCTTGTGCATAGTGACTTGTGTGGTCCTCTTGCATCTGCTTCCTTTTCTGGTTTCAAATATTTCTTAACTTTCATTGATGATTACACCAGACGCATTTGAGTTTATTTCCTAAAACTTAAGAGTGAAGTATTTAACATGTTCTTGGCCTACAAAGCCCTTGTTGAAAAACAATCTGGTCATCAAATTATAAAGTTAAGATCTAACAATGGAAGAGAATATGTTAACAAAAAGTTCACTACTTTCTGCACTGAACAAGGCATCCAACAACATCACACTGTTCCATATACACCACAACAAAATGGTGTAGCTGAGCAGTCAAAACCCAAAGGCAGGAAGATCTTCTACCTTTAAGATGACTTGATAAAAACTGGTTAGCATGTTACACTTTTTACTGAATGAATTGGTACTGTTAATTGATATTTAATACTTGAAAGATTTAAAGGTAGCGACCGCTTTTACCTGTATACCTGTAAGAGACAGAAAATCGATTGCATTAGCTCGTAAGCTAAGTAAACCCAGTTCGACATACAAACTCCCCCTTGTGGTTACAAAACAATAAAACAATCAGTAGCAGAAAAGAGAAACCCATAACAACATTTAAGTATAACAAAAGATCTTTTAGACACATTTACGACCACGTAAGCTAAACAAACAGTCATGTGGTTGCATTTAATATCATTATTTGCTATTTTAAAAAATTTTAAATATTTCAGAATTTTTGGGTTTTGACTTGTGGTATCAGAGCATGGTTCATACACTAGGCCTTAATATGGCTCAACTAGTCTCCGTAGAACAGTGACAATGAAAAGAAGAATTTATATATATATATATATATATAATGTACTAATTTTTATTTTTGTTTTATTTAAACAGAGCAGAAAAATTTCATTTTCTGAATCTAACAAACAGGTATGGAGAAGCTAGGAGAATATGCTGGGGAGGAATCTCCAAACACTGAGACAAGACAGATGTCTAGAGAACCTGTGATAGAGGAGGTAATTGCTCACTCCTCGGAACTAATGCAGACCATAAAAGGTTTAAATACTGAGATAGAAACAGTCAAGAAGGATAATGAAAGGATTCTGAAAACTCAAGAGCAGTTAAATCAATTATTGATAGAAAAATTTCAGACAGAAGGAAGAAGCAAAAGAGCTGAATCTAAAGAAGCTAGTCATCAAAGAGGGTCTAAAAGGATGAAACCAGCTAAATCTGACAGCAGTTCATCATCTAAAGGAAGAAGGGAACAACACAGCTATCGCACTACTAGTGACAGCAGTGAAGCTAAGTTGCATAACATAAAGAAAAAGTACAGACCTTATGAAGAGATTTCCAAGGAGTTCAAGAAAATAAAACCCCCAACTTTCAACGGAGAATCTAAAATAGGAGAAGAGGCAGAATCCTGGTTATCCGGGATGAGGAAATATTTTCAGATCTACAATTATTCAAATCAGCTGAAGGCAAGAATGGCCATATATAACCTTTCTGGAAAGGCAGATATATGGTGGCAAGACCTGAAAAGGGTCAAAGGGATTAAAAAAAAAGAAGTCAATTGGAGTACCTTTAAAAGGTACTTCAAAAAGAAATTTTTGTTTGAACAATACTATGAAGAGAGGGCCAAGGAATTTTATGAATTGAAGCTAGGATCTATGACTATGAAGGACTTAAACAGTAAGTTCTTAAGTCTGTTAAGATATGTGCCGTATTTTGTCGAAGAAAAACAAAAAATACAGCGGTTTCTTAGCTGTCTGCCATATCACATCAAGAACAGAATCGAATATGATAACCCCAAAACTTTGGAAGAAGCTATGCGAAAGGCAAATTTCTATTTTGAACAGAATAAAAATAAAGAAGGGATAGCTAATTGGAAGGCTAAAAAGAACAGTAATCAGCTTGAGTACAGGAAAAAGGAGTTTGTACCCCAGAAAAATTTCAAGAATAACAAGAACGGAAACCATTTTAATGGTAAAAGCTTCCAGGGGAACAAAAATGGAGCCGCTAATCATTCCAACAACTTCAAGGGCAGCAGAGAGACTTCTAACAACCATGGAAATTACACTAAGAATTTTGAACGAAAGGAACCTCTCAAGTGCTAAGAGTGCAATGGCCCACACTATGCTTCAGTTTACCCAAATTGGAAGAAAACAAACAGCAATATTCATACTATACAAGATGAAATGACTGTTGGAGACTTTGCAGGAACTATGCCCCGAATCAATGCAGCATTGGAGAACCGCCAAGCTGACTATCAAACTTCCATGGTGGAAGTAGGAGGTATGATTAACAAAATCCCTGTAACTATTTTAAGAGATCTAGGTGCTAGTCTTAGTTATATTTCACCCCAACTAGTAGAAAAGTGTAATCTGACTGTTGAAAGGTTTGATAACTCTTGGTCAGTACAACTAGCCACTGGGGCAAAAAGGAAAGTAAACTGTTATGTTAAGGAATGTGCCTTAGACATGAATGATTTCAAAACTACTGTTAAGTTAAATATTATGCCACTTGGTTCGTATGACATACTTATTGGTATGGACTAGTTAGAACAGCATAAGGTAGTTTTAAACTGTTTCGATAAAACTTTTACGTGTGTAAACAATAACGAACAGCCGGTAACGGTTAAGGGTATTCCTAGGAAAACTGTAATCAGGCAGATTTCTGCTTTACAACTTAAAAGAGCAGTCAGAAAAGGGTGCAAAGCCTATGATGTAACTATTACAGATGAGACAGTTAAGTCTGAATTTTGCAAGAAAACAGTAGAGGATATTCCTGTAGTAAATGAATTTATTGATGTTTTTCCGGAGGAAATCCCAGGATTACCTCCCAAGAGAAAACTGGATTTTACAATTGAGCTGATACCAGGTGTTGTACCCATTTCAAAAGCTCCGTATCGTATGAATATTTTGGAGCTTAACGAATTAAAAACTCAGTTAAAGGAGTTAATAGATAAGAATTACATTCGACCCAGTGTGTCCCCTTGGGGAGCACCAGTAATTTTTGTTAAAAAGAAGGACGGAACTATGGGACTTTGCATAGATTACCGTCAACTGAACAAGATGACGATTAAAAACAGATATCCGTTGCCTCACATAGATGATCTGTTTGATCAGCTACGTGGAGCTACGGTGTTCTCTAAGATAGACCTGAGATCGGGTTATCATCAGGTGAGGATTAAAGAAGAGGACATATTTAAGACAGCTTTCCGAACGAGGTATGGACATTCCGAATTTGTGGTAATGCCATTCGAGCTTACTAATGCCCCAACCGTCTTTATGTGCCTAATGAATAACATAATGCATAAATACTTAGATAAGTTTGTTGTCGTATTCATCGATGACATTTTAATTTATTCTAAGAACGAAGAGGAACATAAAGAACATTTACGGATAGTCTTACAAGAACTACAAGAACAGCAGCTCTTTGCAAAGTTCAGTAAGTGTGATTTCTTCAAGGATGAAATCTAGTACTTAGGTCACGTAGTGACTAAGGAAGGGATTTCAGTTGATCCTGAAAAGATCCGGGCAATTGAGGATTGGCCAGTACCAAAAGATGTAACAGATGTTAGGTCCTTCATGGGAATTACCGGTTATTACCGGAGATTCATTGAAGGTTTTTCAAAGATAGCCAACCCAATCACTTCCTTGCAAAAGAAAGGCAAGAAGTTTGATTGGAACGTGAAGTGTGAAAAAAGCTTTAATAAATTTAAGACTTTATTAACAACTGTGCCTATTCTAAGAATAGCAGATCCTAATAAGGATTTTGTAGTCTGCACCGACGCTTGTAATGATGGTCTAGGCGGAGTGTTGACTCGGGATGGGCATGTCATTGCCTATGAGTCTAGGAAGCTGAAGATTCACAAAAAGAATTATGCCACTTATGATTTGGAATTAGTTGTTGTTATTCATGCTTTAAAGATGTGGCGACACCACTTAATAGGAAGAAAGTTTATTTTAATGACTGATAATAAGGGTCTGAAATACCTTTTAGATCAGCCTAACTTAAATGCAAGGCAAGCAAGATGGTTGGCCTTCTTAAGTGAATATGATTTCGAAATTCAGCACATAAAAGGAAAGGAAAATAAGGTGGCTGATGCTTTGAGCAGAAATGCAAGGCTGAATTTTATATCAGCTAGCAGCACTTATACCTCTGATTTGATTGAGCAGTTGTCTGAAGGGATAAAATCAGATGAAATTTATCAACATTTACAAGGTACAATTAAAGAAGATCCTACATAAAGTTTGATAAAGGGTTACAGTCTAAATAAAGATGGATTTTTATTGTTTAAAGACAGACTGTATGTTCCAAATGTATCCAAAGTTAAACTGTTAATTCTGGATGAGGTTCACAAAACCCCTTACTCAGGGCATCCAGGCTACCAAAAGACTGTCACCATGTTGAGAAAAGACTATTTTTGGCCTAATATGAAATCTGAAACAGCTGAGTATATAGCTAGATGTTTGGACTGTCAACAAGTAAAAACGGAGCATCAACATCCAGCGGGATTATTACAACCTTTGCCTATTCCTAGTTGGAAATGGGAAATAATCAGTTTAGATTTCATTACCGGCTTACCCAGAAATCAAAATCGGAATGATTCCATTATGGTGGTAGTAGATAAATTGAGTAAATCAGCACATTTTATTCCTGTTAAAACCACTTACAAGGCTACAAATATAGCTGATATATTTCTGAAACAGATTTTTAGGTTACATGGGGTCCCAAAAGTTATTGTTTCAGACAGGGATCCTAAATTCACAAGAAATTTCTGGAAATCCTTGTTTAAAGGATTAAACGCAACACTGAATTTCAGCACTTCTTTCCATCCTCAGACGGATGGACAAACTGAAAGAGTTAATCAAGTATTAGAAGATCTGCTAAGAATGTATGTTAAGGATCAACCAGGTAAGTGGGAGGATTATTTACATTTAGCAGAATTTGCATACAATAACAACTATCAATCGTCAGCTAAGTTCAGTCCTTTTGAAATTCTGTATGGGCGTAAATGTAACACTCCTATCTCTTGGAATAATCCAGTAGACAGATTAGTGTTAGGTCCAGAATTATTAAAAGAAATGGAACAGATTGTGAAACAAGTGCAGGTAAATTTGAAGATTGCCCAGGATCGGCAAAAGAGCCAAGCAGATTTGAAAAGAACTCCTAAAGAGTTCCAGGTGGGTGAACATGTGTTCATAAAGGTAAGACCAAAGAAGAGCTCCCTAAGATTAGGGAGTTGTGCAAAATTAGCACCACGTTACTGTGGTCAATTTGAAATTTTATCTAGAATTGGTCAAGTTGCTTATCAGCTAGCATTACCACCTAATTTAAAAGTGCACAATGTTTTTCATATTTCTGTTCTGAAAAAGTATGTTCATGATGCTACTCATGTGATTGATTGGAACGTTGTACAGGTAGAACCAAAAGGGGAAGTTCTGGTGGAACCGGATTGTATCCTCGGGAGGAGGGAAATTACTCTGCAGAACCGCACAAATGGACAGCTGAAGGTGCAATGGAAGCACATTAGTCCTGAAGAAGCTACCTGGGAACTGGAAAGTAAGATGCGGGAAGCATACCCAAATCTATTCCAACAGGTGGCTGAGAATGAGGAATAAGTAACATCGAGGACGATGTTACATTTTAAGGGGGTGTGTATGTCACATACCCCAATTTTTGTAAAATTATGTAATTATTTCATTATATTCCTGAGACATTATGTTAAATTTAATGCTAAGTAGGAATTGATGACTCAGCAGAGTCACTAGAAATGGAATGTAATTCTGAATATTTTATTATTAATAAATAAATTATGGAGACAACAACATGGGAGAGCTGTTAAAAAGAGGTTACTGGTCAAACTGGTGGATGGAACTAGGTGGAAAGGCAAAAGATAAGTGGCAGCATCCTCAAACACTTCCTAAGTTGCAGGTGGCAACTTCCCTATATTTTGGGATCATGATTCCCCAAGAAAGTGGAATCAGAGCAGGTGGCTCATTAATGACAGTTAACCCAACAAAGACCTAGGAAATCCTTTAAATAGTACTCAATGAACTGAGCTGGGGGTTCAATTGTTCTGGAGGGAGAATACATTCTGGTGAATGTTATTCAGGAGTCCCATTGAGGAAGAGGGAAAATATACAGTAAGGAAGTTGTTGAGAGAAATGTTGCAGGAACTTGGTTCCATTATAGCTGTTTTGGCTGAGTGAATTATTGCTGCACCTAGTTCCAGCCAGGGAGACTAGAGCAAGCTCGAGGGTCCTGAGAAGTGTTGTCTGGGCACTCTCCAGGAGTTGGTAGGGAGGAACAGCCTCCCATTGTTGTTGTGGTCCTCGGTTTAAACAGGTTCTGTTATTTATTGCTTTGTGTTTATTAAGTCTAAATGAATGTCTGTTATGATTATTATCTAACTGTCTGAATAATATCAGTTTAGTAAAAGATAATATCCCAGAATATCAGCATGTAAGATTTAAATAATTACTGTGTTTACAGCATTCCTTCTAGCATTATTTCAGTACTGATAATGTTTTATCCTGTATGTCGTACAATAGTAATATTGTAAGCAACAGATTACTAATGTAAATTCTAGACATAGTTTAATTATTTTAGTTTAATAGATAGGTAGGGTTTTTAGTACAAGTAATCATTCTCTGGATTTACAACTTGTTTTAAACCATCATAGGAACAGAAACAATTATAACCATTTAAAACTACTATAGTGATATTATTATAGACAGTATTGCAGAAGAAGTTGTAGCTATTATTAGAATAGCTTTATAGAGATTTAAAATTCAAACCCTAGTTAACAAACATACAATCATTATCTGTTATACAAATGATTGAGCCATTTCTCAATAGGAAATTTACCTAGTATTGTTTGAACATACGAAAGGAACCCTTTTTTGGACTCAAACAACGATCTAAATAACAGTACAGTAATATCTTCACTTGATTAATTTCTTGGACAGAGTCGAAATCCTAACTACTGAACAAGCATTTACACAAAAGCACGACCATGTTGATGGAATCAGACCTTAACACTCCAGTTTTTAACAATAAGAATTATTCAGCAGAGAAAAACCTAGATAGTAAATTCACAACCAAACAAAACATACAAAACAGTTTCCAGCTCATTGTCGAGCTTCATTATCGTTACAAAATCTTTAAATTGTTTCTCAAACTATCAATAGGAGAAAAACGTAAACTACAGAATCAGCATATAACTAAAAACACTATTGTAATTTCGTATTAAACCAGACGTTACAGGTATTTAAACATTGAAAAGAATTACAATGACTCACCCTCAGCCGTAGCTCCTTTTTACTACATAATAGATTGTAAAACGTAGAATCTATTCTTACATGTATTAAAACAACCAAAGGAGCAAGAATACATTTTCACAAGTTATATTATCCAAACCTGGGTGAAAACCCCAAATAAATTAAGAGTTTAACAATAAAACTTAGGACGTAAACCCTACAATATTTTATCAATAGGGGTTTATCAGCAGTAGAATAATCTAGATCATAATCTTTCCTTTCAACAAAAATACACAAAACAAAACGCTGAGAATTAAAAACCATGCCTTCACCTACAGCTGCGTCACCATGTCATGCAATAAGTGTTTTAGAAACTTAAAACTTTCCTACTACTGTATCTAGCATCATTCTACAGGAGAACGCAGACATCATACAAGCCATCTTACAGACAACGCTTTATATTAAGATTTATTTTCGAAACCCTGGGAGCTATCCCAAAAACCTTTTTAAGAAGTGTTGTAACAAAACTCAAACACCCGAGGTCGTAACCTCACCTACAGAACAGGCTCACAAGCCTTTGTTCTCTTCTAAAATTACAATGCAACTCTTCTGTATCAAAACAACCTAAGTGCCGAAAGGAGTTCCATTAGCCACAACAACGACTGAAGCCATGCATCCAAACCCAACACAGGGTTAAACCCTTTTGGTTTTCATTTAAATTTTATAGTTACAAGATTTTGCAAGGCTACCGTGACTTTTAAGTCAAACCAAAACCCTATAGCCAAAACAACCCACAAGGAGGATTTTGCCATGGTAAGAACCAGGCTTACCCGGAATCGCTACTTGTTGAAGCTCGTGCCACCCATGTCGTAAGTAGAGCCAGGACCTGCAAGACAGAGAAGTATCTGTTAGAAACTTTAATTTGTTTAAAGACAATCCCTTGTAACTGCAAACGCAAAGGAGAATACAGTAACTTACCGGTTTTGAAGGAGGCTGCCATTCCAGTAACTATCCTGCTAACCAAGAACACAAGATGTGTAAAAACCCCATCCTTGCCACCGAGTAACTAAGCTAGCAAAAGCAATGGTTGTTTTTCCCTGAATGGAAGTCTTAAGAAAATCACACCGAGAGTTATGAATCACGCTGTGACAGGGATTCTTGGTTAACAAAAATACAAACCCTAGATTTTTGACCAACTACAGCTGCCAAACCACAAATAAAAATGACTCTCAGACGAAGCTATGGACATTACGAAGGTTGAGGCAGTATGCAAGCTGCTAGCACACTGTAACAACGGAGACCAGACCAGTAAAGGAACTCGAGGGATAAACCCTAGACATTGTAACACTTTCAGGGCTGTCAACAGCCAATTCTAAAGACTTCCAAACGATAACCTTAAGCAAGGGAACTGTAAGAACCTGGAAGTTGAATCAACAGCGCCACTACAAAGACTCAGACCTGGAGATGTTGCAGAAAGACCCGAGCCCGAAGGCGAAGGATAATAGGCGATATTAGAGACTAAAAATGACCAAATAATGAATTTATTTTTTGAAAAAAAACCCCAAAAATAGTAAATTGGCGAAATTTCGCCCTTAAAAAATACCGTGGACTCCTCTAGTTCACCGTGTGGCTGAAACAGGATAGGTGTTCAATTGGGAAAGTATCATGTCATTCAATCTCCTTAATACCACAAGAGAAATAAAAGAGAAATAGGGAATTAAAGCGCCTAATTTGTATATGTCTTCCTTCCTACTTGATTCAATTTGTTCTTCAAATGCATTTCCTCAAATGGGGTGGGATTGGAACGATAGTTTACCACATTTACATTTGTATTGTAGTGAGTTGCGGTCTTCCAACTTCAGGATGCATTTTTACAAAATATGTGACAATTTCTTAGCCCTCAGTTTTTCAAGTATATTTAACCGACCAGCCCCAAGGCTATGAGAAGAATCCATGGAAACCCTTCAAAACATTGGGGATTGGTACATTTAATTGTTTTTCACCTACATTAGGGATTTTGGTGTCTCTATTGCCCCACATATTTTACCCAAATATGTTCCAGATAGGTTAGTCCTCAAGGAAATTGCCTATCAAACCATAGTAAAAGGGATTGCTTAATTTTTATCAAATCACCCAAAAAGATTGAAGAAACCCTGAGCAAGGAAGGACAAGATAAAATGATTGTGTTGAACATTGCTAATATGGATCCACAGAAAGTTGCAGTTGATATGACCTCTACTTTAAGCACCTTTTCCAGGTGTGAATTCTACAACAATAAATTAATTAAACGCTACAGTGGATAAGTACAAGGCCCAAATTATTGTTTTATAGACTCAATTGGGGCATCATAGAATACAAATATAAGCCATACATTCAGGACAATTCATAGATGATGAGGAACAACATGAGATATAGATGGAATCCCTCTAAAAGGGAACTTGTGATAGAAATTGAAAGGTTAAAATCAGAATATGGGGAAAAGATTGCTTCTCGTGAGCAACAAGGACATCACGTTGAGGAAATGGAGGAAAAAATAAATTCTTTGGAAAGTCAATTAGAGGATAAAAGAATCGAGTTAAATGTATTTAAGGATTAAGCATTAAGCGCCAATGAAATTCTGAGGGAAGTCTATAAGAAATTTTTCACAAAGTTGGATGAGGTCCAACAATGTTATGATAGTTTAATCAAGTTGTCTGACCAGGTTGAAGATCAAGTGGATGAGAGGAATATAGTACAAAATATGTTTGATGAATTGGTTGACTAGAAGAAGCATTACTCACAGGCCCTAGGGACACTTCCAAGGTTTATTCAGAGGGACAAATACAAGACCCAAGTCCTACTTAGTTCATGGAAGTCTTCATGTGAAGAAATTGAGGAAAATGTTTGAGTAGTGACCAGGGCATGCTTCAGGATATGGAATTCAGCAGATGACATCCTAGATAAGTTTTTCCTATAAGTGGAAGATTTGAATCAAGCTATGCCAAGTTAGTTGCGGATAGTCGAAGTGGAACAAGTTCGAGATGATAGTAGCTAGAAAATCAGGAAGTTTTCTGAGATCAATGAAGAGGTTTTGAATAAGTTTTAGATCAAACCAGTTAAACTTTCCACTTTGCCCGACACTTATGTTTAGAGGGTCCTTATGCACCTAAAACACAACATCTCCAGGACAATTTATGATGGAGAAATACATATTGAAAAGATGAAATATGATCATATTTCTTAGATTGTTGAAGCTCATCCCTTATGGAAAGTATACAAGGATGGATTAAGTTAATGAATTTTTGTAAAAATTTGTATGAAGAAACTATTTTGATTAGAGAAAATTTGAGGTCTAAAATGGGCCTCCTAAGGAAAACAATAAAATAATAGTTGAAATAATAAAAAAATATTTATGGATTTTGGAGAAAAAAAAAAAGAAAAAACTATTTTTTCTTCGTATTTTCAACATATATCCCTGCCATTTCACTCAAATTTTGAACGACAGCACTAGTTAGATGCAGAATTAAATTACACATCCAAGGAGTACCCACACTACATACTTTTGAGGGACCCCACCCCACGAAAAATGAGAAATACATAAAAAAAAAAAATGTTACTTTGAGAAATAATGAGAAATACTCAAAGTAACATTATTTTTTTTATGTATTTATCATTTTTCGTGGGGTGGGGTCCCTCAAAAGTATGCAGTGTGGGTACTTGTTGGATCTATAATTTAGTTATGCATCCAACAAGTGTTCCTGCTCGAAATTTGAGTGCAATGACAGGGAGATATGTTGACAATATGAATTAAAAAAAGTAGTTTTTTAATGTCAAATATGCCAGCTCAACGATTATGGTTGACTCTTTTCTTGAAATTATATTGTGTATGTTGGATTATTCTTTTATTTTAGTTGATTTTAATTGATTGATTGTAAGTATTCTGCATATGACATATATGTATGTTTTTCTGTCAATTAATTGCTCGATAGTTGCAACTAGATGCAAATACAATATTATAGGTCAAGTAATAATTCTTTATTATTATTTCCATTTCATTGAAATGTTAAGCTATTGAAAACAGATAGAACTTATTTCCTGTGTCTTTTAGCATTATATATTCCCTTTGTATCTAAACCAATTTGATTGTAGCTCATGATCAGGATTACATTAGTTTAGCATTTGATTTATTTGAGTAAATTATCAATTAATCATTAGATCTTAGCATGTTATAGTGCCTAATATCTTAGATTCATAAAACTTAATTGTAAAAGAAACCTTTGTGGAAACCAAGCTCACATACTGGTTGAAGTTTTCTACCCGAAATGAGAAGGGCTAATTGGGAATGACCTCGGGCATTATCCTTTATTGTTGACCTGGATCATTTCGACCCGTTAACAAAATTGGTGTTAGAAGGAGGGCCTTATTAAAAAAATGAATGGCTGATGAAGAAACCTTTAACCCTAAGAACATCCATTCTAACAATACTCCGTAAAGAACCTCTACACAACACATTGACCCCCAATCCTCTTAGTCAGAGATAATAATCAATCCACAAACAAACCTAGTACAAACCCCTATTCAATTTTTGAGTTGAAGAGGCACATCCTAGCATAACCCTACAACACCTACTTCATTGTGGCTAGGATCCCCTAGAATTCCATAGATATTCCATACTTCTTGTGTTGTAACTCGAGCCAAAGAGAGTTTAAGCTTTCACATATCATATATCCTCTTCCTAGGAGACATAGACCACCTCGGTCTGATTGAATAGTTGACACTAGTGCACCAATTGTTGTAACCCCTGATTATCACCTTTCAATCACTTCTAGGGGAATACAAAACCCTTCAAAAGAAAAACCATAAGTTCAATCCCAATAATATGCTAGTGAGCCTCCATGTCCACCTTATTCTCCTCTCGCTACTCCTCGAAATCCTTCATAAGAAAAATATTCAAGAGAAGAACCCTCAAAAGGAGACTCCTCAAAAGTATCATTTGACAGCAGTCCTAAACAGAATCAACCATGTTCTTTTCTAGGAGGCATGGCCAATGCTAATGCTAATTCCAGTAGACCTTGGCTAGCCCAGGATGTTGTTGATGCAACTAGCGATGTACATCATCTATCTAAACATCCTGAAAAATTCCTCCCCAAGTTTGATCCCGATATGAAAGAGTATGTCGATGACCACATAAATAAATTCATGCTTGTGGTTATGCTTATGATTGTACAACATGAAGATGTAGTCTATAGGTTATTTCCTTATAGTTTTGAAGGGAAATCCTCTACCCAGTACTTATCCCTGAGACAAGGATCAATTACTAGTTGGTATGACTTTGACACTTCCTTTTTAAACAAATTTAGTGATGATAAAATCCCAATGACATTGGTTTTAGATTTATCTAGGATCAAGATGGCCCCAAAAGAAAAGATAAAAGACTTTAATCAGAGGTTTTTATCTTTAAAAATAAGATCACATATGCCTCTAAACTTGCTGAGGATTTTACCATTGATTTTATACTTCATCCTTACCAGTATCAATCACTATGTTTTTAAAAAGAGCTGAGAAAACTAAAATTGAAGAACCTTTTAAGGAGCGGTAAAAGTAAAAAAAAACCATGATCGGTGAGGAAGAACAAGGTGCATCATCTAGTAAGAAAAAAATATTTAGATCAATCCTCCTTCTTAAAAGAAGGAATAAGATTCTATGGACATAGAGAACCTGCAAAGAATTGTTAAAAAACTTTTAAACGAAATAATTGACCTGGAGAGAGGATAGGGTGAAAGGCCATCAACAAAAAACTATTTTAGACCACCTTTTAAAAATTATTTCCCCCAAAAAAATAAAACCACCCCACCTACCGAAGAAATCAATATGGAGGACTTCCTCAATGTATTCAAATCCCTCGTTTTAGGATTTGAGTGTTCCCCAAGAACGCACGATGATGAAGAGGAAGAAGAAAGGAAGAAGGGGAAGAGGAATTAGATGAAGGAAAAGAAACAACAGAATGATCAATCAACCATTTCTCACATGCTTCACATAACATGTTTGAAGAAGACAAGGATGAAGATCTAGAGCAAGCTCAAATGGACCAAAATGCATAGAATACTAGACGTAAGGATTTACCCAGAACTTTATATTCCCCATCCACTACCAATCCTATAAAGAGAAACTCAATGACCACCATTTATACCCGAGTCTCAACAAAACCCTCATGTGGTTGTGATCTTGAATATGATTTTATTGGGGATATGAAGAAAACCATAGCTAACAATTCTCTGTAACAATTACTGAAATTAACAAAAATATAGGGAAATTTAATCAAAAACCTTGAAGAGTCATCCTCTAAGAAGGGGAAAGGAATCAATGCCAGGGAAAACATAAATTTGGGAAAATCCACACAAAATGTAGACTCTAATAGACCAAGAAATAAGAAACGATATATTGTCAATGCTTCTCTAATCGAAAAAAGGTCCAACTTTAACACTCCTCCCTTTCTTTTAACTTTTGAAATTTTCAACATAAATTTGCATAACTGTATGGTTGATTCAGGGGCCTCTTCAAACATTATGCCCTATTCCATGTGTAAAAAAATTAAATTTTGAACCAAAGAAATGTGACACTCAAATAGTACAATATTTACATAGGTCAAAAGTCAAAGTCCTTGGAGAACTTTAAAATGTCTTAATATGACTAGCCTCTAATCACAAGGTACACCAAGTAATCGAAATCATTGTGGTGAACATTCCAGAGAATATAGTTTGTTGCTCAGTAGGGATTGGTTCAATAAACTAGATGGATACTTTGCCACAGAAGGGTCCCATTTTTGGTTTCCATACAACAGGAAACAAAACAAGATTAAAGTTGATCGGGGGAGATACATGAAACATACTGTCATGGACATGGATGAACCAAATGAACCCGTAGTATTTACTAATTCTATTCCAGGGAACTACTATTTGGATACTTTCTTTGGGGACTTTGTTGTTTATGTATCACCACATGTAGAATCTAATAAGGAATTCGAACTCCTTCACTGCACTTAGATTTCTGAACCCAACTGTAACATAGTAGGTCTAGGAGATACTAACGTGGACGTAACAGTACTACCTTTTGGATGTTACATTTTGATGGGTCCAAGTCTAAGGAGGGTGTAGGTGTTGGATGCATTCTCAGAGATACACAAGGAAACAAAACATTAATAACATGCAGACTGGATTTTGAGTGCATGAATAACATTGATTAATGCAGGGTTAAGAAAGGCAGTAGACATGCAGGTAAAATTGTTAAAGGTTTTAAGTGACTCTGAGATCATTGTTAAGTAGGTTTGTAAATTGATCCACTGTGTTTCAAGTCACATGAAACAATACCAACAAGATGTATGCGATCTAATTAATTATTTGTATGCTTTCAATATTATTTCCATTCCTTGAATGCAAAATTATGATGTTGATTTATTAGCAGATGTGGCCTCTAGGCTACTTCCATCTACTATATTTTTAACTAACACTTTTTAGGTAAAATTATTTGTTAGGCCTTTGGTACCAAATAATGTCACCAATTGGACAGTGTTCAATGACGATGAATAGATAATCAATTTCCTCACTTCATAGGACACTTCCAAAGATTCATTTATTGACGAATTACAATAGGAAGAGTCCATCAAGGATCAATCGGGATCTAATGAATACTAGGAAAAGACCTCAGCAAATCCCATCCCAAAGTCTGTGGTAAGATTGGAAAAGTTTTATGACCTACACAAAAAATTCAAGAAGGTAACAAATTGCAAGACAAACAAATCTTCTATGCAATACGATGTCATTAGCTTAGGCACATAAAGAAACCCTCAAAACATCAATTCAAGAACTCAATGCACTCCATATGAGAAGGATACATTCATTCGATTATTTAGAGAATACAAGGATGAATTCACATGGACCTATGATACCTCAGAACTTTTAACCCCAAAATCATGCAGCATGTTATTCCTTTGAATCCATAGGTCAAACCCTTCCAACAAATGTTGCGTAAAATGCATCCAAGTATGGAACCCCTGATCAAGGAAGAACTCAACAAATTGTTGGCTGCAAAGATCAGTTTTGTAGGAATACATATCGAGTGGGTAGTGAAACTAGTCTGAGTGAGGAAAAAGAACAAAGACATCAAACTGTGAGTAGATTTCCATAATTTAAACAGAGGGTCAAAAAAATATAATTACCATGTTTTGCCCATGGAATATCTTCTTCAATGTGTTTTGGGATCCAAAATTTTTTCCTTGCTGGAAAAATTCTCTAGATATAATCAAGTCCTAGTTTCTCATGAAGATCAACTAAAAACCACTTTCAAAATGAAATGGGGGACTTATGCTTATTATAAGATGCCCTATGGACTAAAAAAATTAGGCACAACCTTCCAGAGACAAATGTACATATCCTTTTGAGGGTTGATCAATAAATCGGTTCAAGAAATAGAAAATATCATATTCATCATCTCAAGCGGATCTTTGACCGATGCAGAAGGAATGGCATCCTGTTCTAAGTCACCAAACCCTAAGGAAATGATTTTCACTATAACAGAAGGTAAATTTCTTGGGTTTGTTATTTCAAAATTTGGGATAATGATCAAACCGAATAGAACTACTACTATATCTCAGATGTTGCTTCCTCATAACAAAAATTCCATCTACTAGTCTTTTCTATGAAAAAATAACTTTGTGAGGAGGTTTGTTCCCAATTTTGTTGAAATGGTTAAACCTCTACAATATATGATCAAGAAGGATGTTGTATTTAAATGGGATAATAAAGAAAAATATTCATTCATTTCCATTAAAGAAGCGATAGAATAAACACCCACTTTGATGATTCCCAATTTTGACAATGAGTTTATTCTTTACACATTTGCTTCCAACATATCTTATGCAGCAGTGTTAACCCAGAATAGTTCTAAGGGGTGTGAAATTCCTATTTCTTTATTATTATGAGTTACAAGGAGCAGAACTAAGTTACACAAAATTAGACAAATCAACTTTCGTAGTCTTTAAGGTCGATAAACATTTTTTACCCTACCTATTGGAATCTCACACAAAAGTTATAGTGCCTTAGCCCACAATTAGAAACTTATTGGTGCAAAAGGACCAAGAGGGAAGAAGAGATCATTGGATGATTTCCCTTCAGGAGTATGACTTGGAAATTAAGCCAGAATAGATTTCCAAATGACAAGGGATTTGTAAGCTCGCAATTGATAATAGATATTCTCAACAAGAATAAGAGAGATGGGAAAATGAATCCATCGTGAATGAAAGAGAGATATACTATAAACCTATTCCCATGGATTCATGGTACTATGAACCAAAGTATGACCTCATCCATGGTAATTCTATAACATATTTAGACTCTCGAAAGAATAGAACTTTGAGGTTGAAATCCTCTTGTTATTAGTTGATAGATGGTGTAGGGACCCCCATTTTGGGTTCCCCAAAAAGACTTCCACGGAATTTGAACATATAAGGATAATTAATTTCAGAACTTCCAGTACGATTTTTTGAAGAAGAAGATATAGGGGCCACAGATCTAGTTCTATCTATTGCAGTACATGAATGTCAATAAATAAAACTACATACCCAGATGCATTCGTTTAATAACAAGAGTTAGCAAAATAAATAAACTAAATACTTCAAACCTGTTTTCGACGGTTGATCCAGCGAATCGATGGAGTCCTCGAAGTGGTTTCCGCACTATCTAATCCAATTTCCTGACGAAGTATCGAGTGACCCCTCGGTTGACCTCCCTACCATATTGGGGTTACTCTCCTTCACCCTGAACCCCCGAGCTAATGGGGTCGTAAGAACACACAAGCTAGCCTCCCGAAAGGATCTCCCAATCCCCGTTCCGGCTAATCCCAACTCCAAGGATCATAACATAATCCGAGATTATGATGACCATCCAGCATTAGGGAGAAAGAGATGTCTTTCTCTCCTTCTCCTCCCTCATTATATAGCAAAACCCTATGTACCATGTGTCTATCCATGCACATATTTAATTTAATTTAATATTTTAATTTCCAATATTCTCAAATACATGTGTCTTCTTAATGTCTTTAATGTGCACCTAAATCCCTAGATCAGTGGGAATTAGGTGTAGAAGAGTTCTACTTCTCTTTTGGTTCTCATTTAGTTAGACTTATTGCTTTCTACTTTTCTTTCTTTTCCTAGTATTAAGATTGAATTAAAAGATGATTCCTTTTACTAAAAGTATAATCTATTTTAAATTTCCTCTTTATAAAATAATTTAAATGAATAATAAAATTAATCAAAGTAAAATCTTGAATAATAATAAAAGAAAAACAATTCTTTTATTAATGACCTATTTCAATTCTTTCTCAAAATAATGAAGTCAATTAAATAGAATCTTTAATAGAATGATTTAAAATATTAAAATCCATAAAATTAAAATCTTTGAATAAAAATAATTCTCTTATTATTAATCTTTTTCAATCAGCATAATTAATCAAATTTAATATTGAATAAAATCAATCTCTTCAATTATTTTTCAAGTTAATAAAATCAATTAAAATGAATTATTCAGATTAATAAAAATAGAACAAAATGAAGTAATGTATTTCTTAAATCTTATGTGAAATTTTCATTTATACCATTGATTAATTTTCTTCCTCTCGTTCTTGTCTAGGTACCTATTCGGTGGGCCCTTCTGACTGTTTCGTTTCTTCCTTCTTATGGGGAGTACTGTGTAGCGACCGGGAACCGTTACCGCGATCTCTCAACTACGCTCCTTGGAGACAAAGGGATGTTGACGGATAAGGCTCTCCTTATTGCGCGCCCCTCAACTCATCGTACGCGACCAAATCATTATGGCCTTTCCCATATGGCATACGCTTCCCCGGGTGAGCTGAAACGGCTCCACCTGTGTGTGGATTTCTAATCCAGGGTCAACAGTCAGTCGTCGTACCCCTATGTGTTCTTTCCATTCTTATGACCCCTATAAATCCATTGTGGGTCAGTCGATAAATCATCTTACCTGCCACTGCACACACACACACTCAAGCGCACATTAGTAGCGCTGCACTATGAAATATTTCATCATTTATCATAATATCTCAGTCAATCAAGCATATATTTCATTCATCCTTTTCTCTCAATCAGTAAATCATATCTATCATTCATCATTTTATCTCAATCAGTCGAGCATATGTAACATTTAGTCATCCTATCTCAATCAGTCGAGCATATCTAACATTCAGTCATTCTATCTCAATCAGTCGAGCATATGTAACATTCAGTGATTCTATCTCAATCAGTCGAGCATATGTAACATTCAGTGATTCTATCTCAATCGGTCGAGTATATCTAGCATTCAATCATTCTATCTCAATGAGTCGAGCATATCTAACATTAAGTCATTCTATCTCAATTAGTCGAGCATGTCTAACATTTAGTCATTCTATCTCAATCAGTCGAGCATATCCAACATTCATTCATTCTATCTCAATCAGTCGAACATATCTAACATTTAGTCATTCTATCTCAATCAGTCAAGCATATCTAACATTTAGTCATTCTATCTCAATCAGTCGAGCATTCATTTATTAAGTAAAGTAATAGTTTCTATAACTATCGTACAAGCATTTCAAAGTAAATTCAAATGGTTCGTGTTTTACTTAGCCGATTCATTTCAAAACTAGTACCTCATTATTATAAAAAATTAAGGTACCGAGGCGGGAATTACAGATGGAATCTTGTTTTGATGCAACTACGATGGTGTCTATGTTAATATGTCTAGAAAAATATGATACATAAAAGGTCTTATTATAGCTACATGATGGTCCTACAGGAGGACATTTCAGAGGGGATACCATGACTCATAAAGTTCTCTAAGATGGATATTACTAGCCTACATGATTGTTTAAGTATGCACATGCTTATGCTAGGAAATGTTTAGTTTGTCAAAAATCTATAGGAATGGAAAATAATCGAGCATTTCCTCTTCATCTAGTTTTAGTGGACATCCCATTACAACAATGGGTTTTGGATATCATTGGGAAAATCAAACCTAGTTATTACCATATCCACAAGTACATCTTGAAAACAACAAATTATTTTACTAAATGGACTAAAGTTGTTCCTCTAAATATTATCAACGAGAATTAGTTGATATCTTTTCAAGAGACTAATATTATTACTAGGTTTGGTGTCACTAATTAGCAATCTCTCCAAACTTGAAGAAGAGAGGGAAAAGGCTAAGAGAAAATTCAATGAACATGAACAATTAGTAAAATGTTGGTTTGATAAGAGCTCTGTCAACAATAAGGACTTTCAAGTACATGACCTAGTCTTGAAATGGGATAAATGCCATGAATCCTAAGTGAAAAACTCAAAGTTTCAGCAACTGGAGCTTGGCCCATTTCAAATTGAAGAAAAGATTGTCCAAGGAACTTTCATACTTAGAACCTTAGAGGGAGAAATAGAAGATATCCTGGTCAATGACCATATCCTAAATAAATACTTCTCCATATTTCTTTGGGTGATATAGTTTGTACATATTAGTTTTCATTTTAGTTTTTCCTTACTAGGATTTCATTTTTGCTTTTTGAATGTTGTTTTTGCTAGGAATTTTGCTGCTTTTGATTTAGTTATTTCATTTTTTTTTTGTAATAAGTTCCATTTTCATATTGAATCTCAACACCCTAGATGGTTTAATTTCTTTTGATCAATGTGGTTTTGTTTGGTTGTCATTTTTGGCTACCAATCTTTTACAGTTTTAAAGAATAATCAAGCTTCATCATGTAGATTAGAGCCTTTGAGAATTGATTCATGAAAATACTGAGTTATTTGAAATAAATACTTACTCTGTAATCCAATCCTTTTGAGTAGAATAGGGGAACTTAGGGCCAACAATAAGACCTCGGGATGCGAAAATCATACAAGTCTTAATAATTGGTGATGTTATGCATTTTGGGAAATGCTAACAAAGTATGGGCTAAATATGATGTACTCTCATAAAGCTTTACGGATTACATGAGAACATATACATGCTTGCCTCTAGGTGTCTTCCAGTTATTCTCTAAAATCTCCACCCACATTAAAATGTCAATTTTGCTATATTTTCATGTGGTTCACCCATGGGTACAATGAGCTATGTCGATGCCAGCAAATCAAAGTGACTCTTAACACCATCCCATGCCTTTAAAAGGTTTTTGAATCCTCTCCAATGCCAACAATCATAAGAAAAATCTCAAAAGAGAAAAATCACAAGAAATATACAATTATATATTCTTCTCAATGGCTTGGAACTAGAGAATTTAGGTAAAAGGGGTTGTAATAGGAAACTCTGTTGAGGTTATGGAATCCTGCAAGCAATAGAGTGATGTCCTGCAAGCAATAGAGTGATGATTGTGGTGTTAGAGACGAGGACCACACATTTGTGTTTTTTCATACTACAAATTGTCCCTTGTGGTGTTAGGACCAAGTAAAGCATGTGTATGAAAAGGCTGGATAAATGAACCTCATAACTTAGCTCATAGAGAATAACTGGAATATTAACCTAAGACTAGTATTTACTATTCATATTTTTTCGAAAGAAAATCTTATGATGTGGAACCCATAGAAGAGGAGGAAACCATGTTCTTTAGAAGACTTTAACTCAAATACTCCAATGAATGACACTTTAAAATTACTCCTAAGTGAACATAGAGAAATAGGTTTTGTGATCAGGTAATTGAAGAGTGGAATTGATGGTGAATATTGTGAACTTCCCCCATTGCCAGACACCTCTGCAACTTCCACCATCTGAGAATGGAACCATCAGATGTGCATTCTGCAAGACTCGTTTCCGAGTTACTAAGGACAATGGGGTCGGGGGTTCGAAACCATCCCGCTTGAAACATTCGTTGAAGAATGCAGTGGAATATGGGAAAGACCTTCTGCTTTAGCCTAACAATCCTCAACCACCGGCATCCCATGGGCAGAAGGGGGCGGTTCTGCGAGGGATTTGTTACATAAGGAAGAAATACGAGCTCAAGGGTTGCATTAATGATGGCGGGCTCCTGGAAATTGATCCAAGCTTGAGTAGAATGGAGGCTAGGGTTTGCGTGGTAACAGCTTGGGGCACTCACCTCTCGACTTTGCAGTGGCAGAAGAGGGAACTTCCATCCGAAGGATCCGGCCTCGACTCATCCTCTCTCCCTTTGGTCTCCCCTTCGAGGGTCATTTTATAGGTGCAAGTCATGCCTGCTATTTCCTCGCCGGTTCCCTTGATGGCGACTTTGGCCCTCTTGGCGTACGTGCCCCAGACACCTCCCTTGCTCCCTCTCTGCATCCACAAGACGTTCTTCAACCCCGCTCACACAGGTTCAACCGCTTCAACGGATATTGCAAGCTCTAGATATGCCAAAGATTTTTTGATTTTTGTAAGGTCTTTGAAGGGAGTCTCTCTTTATTTTCGAGTGACCCCTCAAATCTATGTACTAGAGCTGAAATATCTTATTCAACAGTTAGAAGGAATCCCTTCAAGCCTGTAGGGGCTCATCTTTGCAGGACGATGGCTCTCTGACCACCAGCAACTCCACAGCCTTGGGATCTCGAAGGATGCGTGCATTTCTTTGGTGGCCAACTTACTGGGAGGAAACATGCCCTTCTCTTCTCAGAATAAGTCTTTCAAGGATGCAACGCAAGCAGGGCTCTCTCCTACTCAGAGTTTGATCCCGATCCCAAGCCCTGTCTTCATAGTGGACAAATCCAAGGAGGTTCCCACTGTGGAGATTACTTAGACGGAAGTTAATCAGAATCTTCTCCAGCACAAGGAGCGGGATTTAATCTGCAGATTCAATGGATTGTGGCCAAAAAAAAATGATCTCCTCGAGTGGATTGACTCAAATTGGCCCACGGGTTGTCAGGTATTACTATGCTCTAAAGGGTTTTTCATAGTGATTTTTAATTCTCGCGAATATCTTCAATTTGTCTTGAGCAAGGGGCCTTGGTTTTGGGGATCTTAGGGGCTCTTCCTAAACCCCTGGTTCCCCAACTTTGATCCATTAACAATGGTAGTGACAAAGGTGCCCATATGGGTACGTCTTCCAAACTTACCAATCCACTTTTGGACTCTCTCGGTTTTTAAAGGAATAGGTAACACTCTGGGTAGCTTCATATCTTTCGATGACACTCACTTAGAACAAGGTCTTTTCACCTATGCACACATATGTGCCACCATTGATATCAGTTCAGGTCTTCTCGACAACATCAACCAGAAACTAGGCAGCTCCATCTGGATTCAAGCAATGGATTATGAAAACACAGCTTTCTGGTGTCGGATTTGTCGTCATACGGGCCACCTCCTTAATGCATGCCTGCAAAGAAATCCCAAACAACAACGGACAACGAAGGAAAACAGAGCCAAAAGATGGAAACCTAAGATGCCCCCTCCTGAAGAAGACATTCAAGAAGACCAGCTTGATGAAGACAACCCCTAGGCAAAGCAGGAACAAAGCTCTGCTCCACCTCCGCCTGAGGAGAATATGCCACTTCAAGAAGATGAAGTTACGAATTTAGGCTCTCCAAAGGACAAAAATTATATCATGTGTCTTCCTCTTTAGACTCTGATAAGGATCTCCTCCATGAATCCAATGACTCACTGCAACTAGCCCTAGTGTCCCCAGCTTCAGGGGGATGGATACAAGTCAAGAAAAAATAGGGCAAAAAAGGAAAAACTTGAGACTCAACCCAAGTTTAGGGATTTGATTCTCTTCTTTGTACTGTCCAAGTCACATCCTTCTTTCAGCTACTCTTCACCGTGATCCTTTATTGGACCTGGCTATAGTTTTCAGTTTCATCAATCTAGCTGAGTGTTTTAAAATCTACTTTTGGCAAATAACCACTCCCTTCCATCAACGGAAAGTCGCTTGTAACAGTATGTGTTTTAAAATCTACTTTTGGCAAATAACCACTCCCTTCCATCAACGGAAAGTCGCTTGTAACAGTATGTTTTTTAAGGCAATACAAGGTTCTACCCTAACTTACAAAAAAAAAATTACTCCTAAGAAGGCAGAGATAACTAGTTTGTCCCATGTGTCACCATTTATTGTGCCCATAACAATTCCCATTAGACGATTCTCCTTGAGAAGGAAAAATCTAATGGCCCCCTACTAAATTTGGATAAGTTGTATATTGAAAGAAGAGGTCTTTGGATCCTATTATTTTCTATGGTAATGATCAATTTTAATCATTGGTTTTGATTATTCTTTCAAATCTTATCCTTGGATTCCTTGGCTCCATATTGATGGTTTATCATTGACTGAGATTGTTCTTTTTATTTCAAGTTTTGAATGATTCCATTGGCCTTAATCTAATTTATGTTTTGAATTTGTGTGGCTTATGGACACTCTTATAAAGAATAATTATACTAATCAATTCAAGTCAATGATTCCTATGTTTTATTGGGTTTATCACCCGTATTTTTCAAGATTTATGCTAAAAATGTGTCAATCATGAGAACTTATTGATTTTCGAATGTTTTACCTACTTTGAATCCCTTAGTCCATTTTCAATTTGATCTCATCGAGTTCACCAGTCATACTGATTTTATTTTGTCAAAATTATTCCTTCCAATGGCCCTATCACAATTTTCATATCGGTCTCTGTATCAGATTGTCCATAATTAGTTCTTCTCTAAAATCTCTCTGCCGATGTTATATTGAATTTCCTCTTATTACTTGCATGAAATAACCATTATAAAACCTATCCATCTCCCTATTGTTGTTATGTTTCTCAAAATTATTCAACTATTAGCTTAGATTTTAAGGTATATTTGACCAACGTTCAAAGTTCATGAAAGTACTGGTTTTATTTTTACCAAGTTGAAAACTATTGATTCATGTTTATGCTGCAGGATCCTTTTTTTAAATAATGTCAAAATCCCAAGGACGAAGGGGAGCAACTCAAAAAGGTGAAGTAGAAGAAATTCCCCACCTAGGGAAGGACGTGGAAGCAATGTTGCTGGAAAATACAAACCATCTCACAGGGTTATAGGATGACCCCGATTAGGGAAAAATGTATCCTATTTTTGTTAGTAACAACTTCCCCAAGGATGATGAGGACTTGATGGTATTTCAAAACATTGAAAAGAGCAATATTTATACTATTTTTATTAGTTCAATGGTATTACCTTACAATGATGTTGTAAGATGGGTATTCGAAGACATTGATCTCAAGATTGAGTGAGTGGTCAATGAGGCCGGAGTTTCTGTGACATCTTTGCAACTAGATGCGGATAGCAAGATATACAAGGTCGGGAAACCTAAAGTGTTAGTCAACCAGAAATTCCTGGACAATTTCATAGCTGAAAACCCTAGTATGGTTGAGATTCTAAAGGAATGGTGGACTAAAGACAAAACCTTCTTACAGAAGGAAAATTTGATATACCCTATTCAATAATGATTTTGTCTTTGAATGTTATAATGTGTTTCAATTATGATTTGATTTTTATAATTGAATCTAATTAGAACATAATTTATCTGTAATTCAAATTTGTTTAACTGTTTTAGTTAGCTAAACCACTCTTGCACATGATAGATTAGATATGATAAAATTTAGTTTTAAAATATTTAACAGATTTTTCAGTATTTGAAGCTATAGGTTTCCGTAGCTACCGAAACTATTTTTTCGTAATATCAAAACTGGTTTTTTCCGTAGCTACCAAAATTGTTTTTCCGCAGCTACCGAAATTTTCTTTCTGTAGCTACTGAAGATCGTGCTTAGATTGGATCGCATCATGCACTTAGATTAGTTTCCATTTCATTTTAGAGTATATTTTTCATTTAGGAATTTAGGATCACCTTCACGACCAAGTCTCATTTTCAAGGAGCAACATTCACTTAGTGGCAACGAGGCCCTTATTCCCATCAGAAACAACTACTTTAAACAAATCAGGGACTACTTTAAGGACCTTATTCACATTGTTTCTTCCACGTTGACGAGTGTTCATTTCTTCCCGTCATCAAACCCCTAATTTTTATATGTATGCCTTCCTACTTGATTCAATATGTTCTTCAAATTCTAGTTGCATATCTTCAATTTTTATATGTATGCCTTCCTAGTTCCACCTCAATGGTGAAAATATCTAGTCTTAGATATTACATCGACTTGTCCATCTATTCGTATATATGTTGTTTTGTTTTTTGTTTTTTCTCCTCTCTCTCTCTTCACTTCTCGTCCTTGTTTGTCAGTCAGTTGGTTCACCCCACCATCGAGGTCTTTCTTAAGGTCTTGATTATACCATCCCATAGTCACTTGTTAGGGTTGGGTCAAGCTAGCATGGCCTTGTTGCGAATCATCTACTATGATTCCTCCATCATCCTGGGTTTAGCCTTCTACTCTATGTTCTTGTTGCTCAGGTTTTTGTCCCTTAGCTAGGTCTTGAGGGTCTATTGTAAATTGAAGGTCAATGGGGGTGAGATAAGTTTCCTCTCTTGAGTAAGGTCAACAAATTTTCTTAGGTCTAAGGGATTAATCTATAAGGAAAAAATTGTCAATAATGTCTATCACTTATGTGGTTGATTTAGGTGTGAATCCTATTTTCACTTCATAAGGTGTCCAATTTTATTTCCAGGAAGTCATGAAGGGGAAAGAGGGAGGGGAATATAAAGAGAGGAGGGGGGAGGAGATAGGGGAATATGGAGGGAGAGAGAGAGAGAGAGAGAGAGAGAGAGAGAGAGAGAGAGAGAGAGAGAGAGAGAGAGAGGGAGAAAACATGTGAGATAGTGGTGGTAATAGAGAAAGTCAGAGAGGGAGAGGGGAGAGAGTCATAGAAATATAGGTACTAGAGAAAGAGAGTTGTATGAAATTCAATTTCAAACGACTCATATTCCATTCCCAATATTTTTCCATTATAACTTTTTTAGGAAACAAAAAGTCTATCCATCCACCATCTTTATAAATGATAATTATCAAACAAATTATATATGTGTGTGTGTGTGTGTGTGTGTGTGTGTGTGTGTGTTAATGGAAGGGAAAATTTGAAACTTATTTATAGATCAACAACTTAACCCAAATTCTACTCTTTGTACGATTATGTGTTCACTAGTTTGATTGAATATTCTATTCTATGTACGATTATATTTTCACTAGTTTGATTGAATGATTGGATTATATTCAAAGTTAGATTGGTTTGATAACCAATGATTTTGATGTTTTTATTAGCGTTATGGATGTAATTTGTGTGTGGACTTTTATGGATATGATTTTGATGTTGATGTTATGATGTGATCTACACAATCTACCTAACTTGATTAATGGTTTTGCTTATATTTCTAATGTTGGTTATGGGTCTTATCTGGGTGTTGATGTCAGTGTATCCATTGAGATATAGTCATACCATCCTCTCATAGCTTCCATATCAAAATTTCAAAATAGGAATTTATTTATGATAAGTTGTTTTGATGTTGCCTCACCCACAATCCAATTAGGATAGTGTAAGAATAACAATGATAATAAGGAATACTAATCTTCTATTTGAGGCTATATTGTATTGTTGGCATTCATATTTTATGGTTCTTGGCTATCTCTCTTGAATCTAGTAATTATTGAATCAAGTAACTTCAAAATGATTGGCACCAGATGTTTCTAATTTATGATGAAACATATTAGTGTAATTAAAATGCATTTAATGTTGTAGGGAAAGAGGAAAATTGAGGTGACTGCTCTATGGATTCAACAACATAGCATCCTTTTAGTTCTTACTTTCCATTCATCTCCCATTAATCATGTGACATCTCACTCAGGGGACCCACCCACACAACATCTCTCCTCATGACCTACTATGTTGGTGTGCATGGGAATGTCGACATGCATTGGATAAATAACAATGAGATAAACACTTCTCTTACACTTGCACAAAGTGGCAAGCTATGCCAGGCTAGAATAGTGAGTGGATTGGTGCAAAGTTACTACTTTTTGTGGCACAAAATGTAGATGTTCAGACAATAACATCACAGATTAGGAACTGTCTACAACAAAACCTTTTACAAGAGAGAAGGAAAGATTTATTATATATATTGTACAAATACAAAAGAAAATTCCCTAGTTATAGATACATGAAGAGGTCCAATGGAAAACTATTACAACTAGGAAAATAAGGATGAATTACAAAAACTTAAAACTTGAAAGTGTTGGATTAGCACTATCACAAAACGCCAAGGCCCCAAATTAAGTGAAAATAAGGAATAAACAAAAGAAAACAAAAATGGGTCATAGAAATGAGGCTTGCTAAGTTACCCATGCACCAACTCTCATAAGTAGAGAAAACAAGAAAAACCTGTAGGAAACCCCCCCCCCCCCCAACCCCGCAAAAGAGAGAAAAAAAAACATTAAAATGTACAAATGAAGGACTCAAGAGGAACCCCCAAGGAAAAATTCCTTCACCCCTAAGTATAGTATTGATCACAACTATAGAAAATGAGGTGATGAGAAAGGTTTGGTGAAGATGTCTACAACTTGCTCCTCAGTAGGCACATACACCAAGTTGAGAACACCATCATGGATAAGTAGTGAAATGAAGTGCATGTGAATCTCTATATGTTTTATCCTTTGGTGCTCCACTTTGTTGCGAGAAATGTGTATGGCACTTTGATTATCACACCGTAAAGAGTAGTGGGATGATATTGTTGAATGCCAAACTATGTCATCAGTTGTCAAATCCAGAGGACTTCTTGACTAGAAAGAATTGTAGCATGATACTCAGCTTATGTGGAACTTAATGCGATCATTGATTGCTTCTTGCAAGACCATGCAATAGGAGTGGATACAAGGTGATAGAAAAAATCAGAGGTGGACTTTCAATCATCAACTGAACCAACCCAATTGGATTCATTGAAACCTAGAAGATGAGAAGCACCCAAGATATACTGAATTCCAAAATTGGTAGTACCCTTAATGTATTAATTTTCTTCATTTTATTCCAGTGACTCTCATGAGGATGTTGAGAGAACCAATATACAAGCCTAACTGCAAAGGAACTGGATGGTCACGTGTGGGTTAAATACAATAGACTCTCAACCAATTACATATATATTTTGCAGCTGACAAAATGTTGAACTGTGGCTGAAATGGAGTGGGTGTGGTATTGAAATCAAGGCATGCAAAAATGATGAAGTAAATCAAGGGCATACATTTGTTGAAAATAGAAATCTGTTCTGAAGGTTGAAGGACCTATACACCAAAACAATAATGTAAAGGACAAAGGTATATCATTTCAAGCTACTCCATTAGTGCTTGTTGAACACTCTTAATCATTGATGAAGAACTACCAGCGAGAATTAAATCATCCATGTACAAAACCAAAATAAAAATATCAACGCCTTGCCTCTCAGTGTAAACTTAGGATTAAAAATGCAATGATTGAAATATGAAACAATTATAAAATTATCCATCTTCTCATAACAAGCTCGAGGATATTTTTTGAGACTAAATGGTTAATGTCAAAACTTGCAAACAAGTGAAGGATATCGCACTAACCTAGAAGATTACTTCATGTTGATTTCCCCATGGAAATCTCCATGTAGAAAAATGCTTTGAACATCCATCTAATAAACTAACCATCCTTAGGAGGCAACAAGGGAAAGCACCAGGCATATGGAATCCATATTGGAAATAAGGTAAAGGGTCTCAAAATAATCAATTCTATCAACCTATGAAAATCCCTTAGCCACAAGGTGTGCCTTATGCTTGTCAACGGAACCATCTGTTACATATTTGGTTATGTAGACACCTTAACAACAAACCAACATTTGTCCCTTATGAATAGGAACAAGATAGGTGTGATTTTTTAGAAAGGAAGAATACTCATTTGTCATAGAATCACCACATTTTGGTATATTGATAGGAACATAAAATTGGTGTGGTTCAACAGAAATGGTGTGACTCAAACGACAAAAACTAGTTGTCTACTAACAAGCATTGCAAGTGCTAGTGGCTAAATAACTCGAATCAATTGGCTCATAGCAATATGTTTCAGGTCTCTTTCGTTCATGAAGGATCTTACTCAAATTTTGTCCTTGTTCGAGTGGTGTTGGTGGAATATTTTATTATACCTAACTTGCAGATTCAGAAATATTTTCTTCTTGTTGATTTTCATCGCCAATCATGTGATCTGCAAGAACATAATTTTCATCATCTTCTTGTTCTACAAAAAAAAATGTTATTGCAATCTTCACCATCAACTACAAGACAATCTATGGGAGGATTAGGAGAAATTATTAGGTCGATATGCTCATCAAAGTGGACAACCCTTGTAAATGAAACATATTTAGAAACAACATCAAATAACTTGTATGCCCTCATACCCTCACACCAACTAGCAAAAATAAATGGTTGGCTTTTTCTTCTCCATAACTATGCATTTTTCATCTTGAATTACGACATGCGCTTAACTGCCAAATACCCTAAAATTAAAAACATTAGGCTTGACATGGGTCTAAGCTTCCTCTGGAATCAAATTAAAGGTAATGGAATAATTGTATTGAACATTTTTTGAAAACACATGTAAAAGAGGTATTTTTTGTGGCACAATGGAGAAAGGGGTTTTTGAAATACCACTTTCAATTTTGGTTGAGTTATGTTTCAAAATCACACATCTATTATGGCAATATGATGGCTAAAAACTTAGCTTGTGAAAATTTCTTATGGGAGTGCAATCAATAAAAGGGAGTTGCTTGATATTGTGAATGAAAATGAGGTGAAGATAGAAGTTTTTTTTAAATAACAAAAACGGTTAGAAGTTTGTGTTAGTAAAATTTGCAACCAAATTGTACAATAGAGTAATACAAAAACATGTTGATACTATTATCAAAATCTATCATTATAACCATATGACTAATGTCCAAAAAAAATTGTCCTTCACAAAGGATTTCAAAAACATTCTACTAGTGCAAACTCGATCAAAAAACTCCTGAAATTAAGAATGTCTTACAAACCATAGAAACATAATAGACTACTAAAAGACAAGGCTTGATTTGGGCTTCATATTGGCCATCATTGAATTGAGTGGATTCTTGATTTTATATGACCATGTCCTCAAACATCTAATGCACTATTTTTTCCTCCTTTGGTTCACCATGGGTTGAACCTATTGACAAGCAATAATTGGGGGCTACTAAAAGAGATTCATTGCTAAGGTTGTAAAACATGTTCTAAAGCTTGGAACATTTTGATTTTAGCCCCTATATTTGTTGTTGTTGTTTCTAAAGAGTCTCCATAATAACTGCATTTTGAGAGAGGCATTAATCATCATTGCAATGAACTTTCGAGGTTATGGATTTCATGGATATCATTAATACAATTGGCATGGAACCTAGGAAATCCATGGCCCAAAGATGATTGACACTAGAAATAACTTAACTTGGGAACACAAGTTTTCTCCCAAACCCTAAGTAGACTAATTGCTCCAAATTCAAAAAATATTTACTTCATAAATTACTCAAGGTACAGGGAGAAAACCATCAAATAGAACTAGAGACAAACCACACAAATCACAAAGCCTCTATGCATACTCTAAATTCCAAAAAGACCTGAAGCTACTATAACCAAATTCCCTATACCAAACTATCTACAAAGAATGACCAAAGTGACAAAGGTTTAAATCCCACACACTAGAAATCCAACTAGTGAAACCAATTACCAAACTTAGAGATGAAATTCAAAGAATTTACTATCTCTATAAAGGTTAAGCAAGAGGACGCTTACCCGAAGAGACATCGAAATCAAAGGGTTACCATACTACTTGTGTGCTAGTGAACCAAAGCAATCCTCTATTCTAACAATCCTACCTTCAAACCAAAGATGCACTACAAACTCTTCAATAACTCGAGGTGAATAAATGAATGTATGTGTGAGCCAATCCTAAATGTATGTATCCCAACTTTGTTTATCCCTATATGATAATGCCCTCAAGGACGTGTCCTCACATTAATCGATTTCTCTTTGCAAGATGGTTGTCTACTAACCAATGAAACTTGAAATGAGATTAGGGGATGGGATGGAAGGAAAGCACCCCATTTTCCTTTAATTCTCCTTCTTTTTGTCGAGACCCTTGATGATCCTGAGAATTGGCTTGGTGATTAAGAGTTCTTAGGACATGATGAAAAGAAATGTCCTCGAAACATTAATCTTCTTGTTTGATTCTTGATATTAGATGATTGATCTTGTCGTGTGATGTGGAAATACAGTTATTTAATAACTTGATGATTATGGTGTAGTTCCCTATCACAATCAATGTCTTGATTATGTTTGAATCTATTAACCTTAGATCCTATAGAAGGAAATATGCCTCTACATGATTATTTGTATCTATTTCCAATCCCACGCATATTATGTTCCTTGGGGATTCTCCCACACATGCCACCTTGTGAAGCTAGTAATTATATAGAGAAATAAATTAATTTCAAAAGTGGAAAATTAAGTATGAAAAAGCATATCTTGATATCATTCAACATAATGTCCACATTTAAATAGAAATATTGTTTCACATATTTGAAAAATAAATTAGTTCATATTTATGAAAAGAATGAGTTGAACACTAAGCTTCAACTAGAAACAACTTTTTCTAAATGCAATGCAAGAATTTGAAAGTGTGGGAATATATATACACCATTTGATATCTTATAAATTTAGAGTGAGTTATGCAACTCTTTCCATGTAATTGTTACCATTACTCTTGGTGAAAGATTTTCTCCTTTGTGTACAAGTACAACTTTGTCACAAGGGTTGAGAGATAAAAAGGAGCTTGGATTAATCGGATGACACTATTTTCATCATAGCGCAACAAAATCAATAAAATCCAAAATCTTTTTAGGATAATTCAAATGGTGGTTGTCTCTTTTAAACATTGTTGCCTAGATTGTGATGTGACTTGCTGCATGACAAAGATGTACGTGGCCCTTACCTATTCGTCAATAAAATGAGGAATCCACAATAGTACCATATGAGTCGATCTCACAGTGAAAAATCCTTCGACATAAGCATCATTTTGATATCTTAAATGAGTCATACTCAACTCTTCCTTGTAATCATATCCATTCCTTTCATCGTACGTGACCCTTACCTATTCGTCAATAAAATGAGGAATCCACAATCGTACCATATGAATCGATTTCACAGTGAAAAATCCTTCGACATAAGCATCATTTTGATATCTTAAATGAGTCATACTCAACTCTTCCCTGTAATCATATTCATTCCTTTCATCGTACGTGGCCCTTACCTATTCGTCAATAAAATGAGGAATCCACAATAGTACCATATGAGTCGATCTCACAGTGAAAACTCCTTCGATATAAGCATCATTTTGATATCTTAAATGAGTCATAGTCAACTCTTCCCTGTAATCATATTCATTCCTCTTGATGAATATGATTACAATGTTTACAATGTTGGCACAAGGGTCAAGAGATTAAAAGGAGATTGGGTTAATCTCTAATTTTCTCCTTTGTGTACGAGTACAACAATGGTACAGGGATCGAGAGATTAAAAGGCGATTGGGTTAATCTTGGATGACACTATTTTCATCATAGTGCAACAAAATCAATAAATTATCCAAAATCTCTTTAGGAGAATTATAAGGGTGGTTGTCTCTTTAAACGTTGGTGTCTAGATTGTGATGTGACTTGATGCATGGAACTTTGACAAAGTATTGAAAAGGGAAGGGACTCGGAAGATGATTTTGGAGGTGATAATGGGGTACAATGCAATGTAGGATGATGTGTAATAAATTCCAAAAAGTATTTTCGTTTCCATATCCATACCATGATTAAACATTTACTTTATTAGTCCTATATCCAAACCATGATTAAAATTTACTTTATTAGTCCTTCTCACCTTTTGTGGATTACGTTCTCACTAATCGATTCATGAGCTTACATGCATTATATATATATGAAGAAAGTTTTATGCTTGCGATGTGCACTAATAATTTGGTCTTAGAGGATATGGATTTTTGGACTAAATTTTAACCAGAAATTGCTATTTTTCGTGCAAAGAAACATTGTAAAAACAGAATGTGTTAAAATCAATATGTATGAGGTGGATTTAGGTAAAATATATTAATGAGAATAAATTTTAGAATATCAAGGGAGGTATGGCATTGGAAGGTGGGGTTCAAACATGGGACATTATGAGATACCAAGGCGAGAGAGATTTCCATACAAGAATTCTTAATCATGAAAAAAGGCCAAAAACTTGTTGCACGACATGTCGTGATGTCAAGCAATTTATTGTTGTATATTAATTTAGTACGCATCATCAATTAAGTACAAAGCATCATGAGAGTGACTCAACTTGCAAGCCTACTAAAAATGCTAAGCTTTCTTCACATTTTCCATTCAAGTTCTCTTTCTTTTGTCACACATAAGAAACACCCACAAAAGAAAGATGATTTAGTCGAAGGTTGTGGACTCATTAAAGAATTCTATTTTTTGGATTAAATCCTTATGAGACCTTTATTCATTATGTGTCATATAGAGAAGTGCTATTTTGCCAAAAGATGGGAATTTTATATTGCTCATTACTGGAAAAAACCCTAGTTTTGAGAAATGTCAAATAAAACAAAGTTCAAGCCATGGGACTTAGGAGGGGGGTGCCTCTAATGGTAATATTATGTCATGAGTCCAATGAAATCAACGATTTGTTGATCTTAGTCCCAATTTTCGTTTTATGACAAATTGGAACTCACTCCCTAGAACCATTGAGGGACACATAGCAAATGATATTTGGAGGTTTCTTCCATGGCCAACAGCCTTGAGAAGCATTATTTTGCACCCAAGGTAATTTCTATGTTTTTTTCAACAACCCCAAAAGTGTGGAGCATTCTATGAGAGTAAATATTACAAGGATGCCAAATGACAGTTTTCATACCATTCATTATATGTTTTCACTTCACTATTTCATAAAATAATATAACACCTAAGCATTTCAATTATTCTCATGGCAATGTTATCTTGTTTTCTTGAATGAACCAATAATGTTAACCCTTTGATCTTTGTAGTTGATATTATTATGATAATGTTATCGTCTTTTCTTGAATGAACCAATAATGTTAACCCTTTGGTCTTTGTAATTTATTGGTTCCATAGTATGTTTCAAATTGTCATCTAGCTCCCTTGTTAAATTTCTATTCATGAATTTCAAAAACATTGAGACAAATCTTTTTCCAAACAATCAATAATATTTCACTCATAATCTTGATTCAAACTCAAACACACATTAAAATCAAAATTCATAAAGTTTGACTCATACTTCTAATTCGTGATGTATTAAACACAAGATTATGTATACGCATCCATGTATTAAGCATAAGATTAAACACAATCATCCATCTATTTTTTTTGTCTAGGGAAATCGACAACTGGGGCAGGGCTCGTACTTGCGTGACACTAGTTTGATTCCCATCTACTACCATTATATCCCTAGGTGCACCCACATTGGCCCTACACAGTTGCATGGGCTATTCAAGGTTTGAACCCGCGGCATCACAAGGATTTCCTTAAAAGTGCACCCTATTGCCAACTGGTCTACACCATGTAGGCTCACAATCATCCATCTATTATACTCATGGTACATTTCTTTTTGTAAGCTAAATACATTATATTAATTGTCAAAAATCAATACAGAAGTCACTTGATTGGCCTTCCTAGAGGGAAACCAAACCATCCATTGAGTCATTTCCCATAATTTCCAGTTTAAACAAAAATTAAGTAGTACCAGGAAAGATTGCATGCCATTTGGGCAGGAAAAAGCTAGACTGGTAACCTCATATAACCTCTTCCTCGTCACAAAATCATCCTTAACAAGTTGAATAATAGATCTCCCTATGGCCATCAACCCATCTTACCTGAATGCCTCAAATGCCATCTTGGCACTAGTAGAAAAAGTGAGATATATGATTAAAACAATGACTAAAATTTGCATATAAATGACTAAGTTTAGTCACGTGACTAATAGTCATTTATGCCAGTCACTTATAACACGACTAAATACATGACTAAAAAATATTAGTCATTTATAGGTTGTTTTGATTGGTAATTTTGGTTGTATATTTAGTCCTCGTTTTAGTCATTAATTGTTGTTAATTGGTCATTTATTTAGTCATTTATTATTGTCAACTGGTCATTTGTTTAGTCATTGATTGTTGTTAACTAATCATTTATTTAGTCAGTAATTATAGTTAGTTGGTCATTTAGTTAGTCATTAAGTGCAATTAACTGATCATTTATTTAGTCATTGATAGTTGTTAACTGGTCATTTATTTAGTCATTGATTGTTGTTAACTAGTCATTTAATTAGTCATTGATTTATGTAGATAGGGCACAAAGGAATCAAACCACTAACCTCTTGCATGTAAGGCAGGTGCTCTTCCATTGAGCTAGTACCCTTTAAGATTTGGGGAAATGTCGAGACATAGACTACTTAGTTACTGTATATTATACATGCCTACATCTGATCCAAGAATTGAAATCACATTATATATTAACTTAGTAGAATTACAACTAGACCATTCATGTTCCAAGCATGGTACATAACTTCATAAAATTCTTATGATTTAAATAGAGCCAATGCCTAACTTTGGCCAAATGAACAACAAACTCTAATGGAAAAATATTGTAAATTATGTGACTCCAAATGATAGTATGAATAATCTAACCATAAAACATGGTAACAATTTATTAAAATTCCAATGAAATTTCATATTTGACAATATATTATTACAGATACAAAAGTAAACCATCCAGTCATATACACAGTACATAATCAAGAAAAAAAACATGAAGGAAACTTGCAACTATAGAAATAGCTTCTAGACAAAATATCACAGTATCCCAATTCATAAAGCAATGGAGAATTTAAATTCAAGATCAAGCCACTTACCCATAGGGGGGATGGACACCAAGCCATGTATTCAGTGGAAACAAACTCGGTACATTTTCAAAAGGATTCCATCATAATGTGTGCATAATGTGAAGATCAAACTTAAAATCATGTGACATCCTAGATAAGATAAGATAAGATAAGAAATTTTTATTAATGTCCAACAAATAACCACAAAAGTAGGTCAATGGGATTGTGTGGTACCATGATAACAATACAAAGTTGGATCCCAAGAGTGGCTCCTATAAAAAGCTAAAAGCAGAACTCAAACCTAACTCTAACTCCATAGATTGATGCATTTGACTACCACCGATCTATTTACCCTTTTTAAGTGCATCAAGGTCCAGTGTGTCTAGATACAACTTAGGTGAAGTCTTATGCCTATGTTATAGTAGAAATCTTGACGATTCTAAGGACAAAGTATCCATCTCTTATTACATCCTGCTTCCAATGATAATTGAGCTCATATACTGCTTTTCAACTTCAAACTATTGATAATACAACTTTTGTGATATATGTATAGACCTTTCACTTATAAAGCTAAAATACACATAAATGAGTGGAATCAAGCCCAACAATCAATGATATTTCTTTTCCCCCACCCTTACAACCATAAAACAAACACTAACATCTATCATCACCATATAACGTTCTATAGAATATTCTACCAATACAATATAGTTAGCATATAAATGACAACAATCAAGTTAAAACTAGTGTGAAAATATAAAACATGAACATATATTTATACCCAAGGCTATGTATCTCATAATGAAGAGAACAAAATATACAAGATAGAAATAATTGCTTATATAATAGATTTCACATGATGTAAATGAAAATTTAAGAAGAACCCATGCTCATCTTTAAGTGTTTGTAAAATGAACAAAACTTGTCAGACAAGAATATATTAGATAGAATCTACCTCTCAATTTCAATGCTCCTATGTGAGAGCATGATTGTAAGGAAAACATGAACTATAACTGCACAAAGGCATTTCAAAGTATGGCCTCTTACGGTGTAATGTGTCCATTTGTAAATTGGCTTATCTGTTGCCTCTTCCAGTTTAGCTAAGAGACAGACCCTATAAATTTCGCATATTAGATGTCTTCTCAAAACAAATAAAATAAAATTGTGCATAAAGGATAGACATTCATCCACATTTTTCCTGTTTAAGAATAGAGAGCATTCAAATAAAGCATGCAAAAGCATACAATGTGTAGGACATTGTTTGGAGTCTGGAAAAAACCTATTAAGTGTTTGGGATACGTGTTTCTCCCTTCAAAATATTATCAAACTCGAGAAGATCAATGCAATGAAAAAGTAAAGTTATAATCTTATCACAATCGTCATCTATGAAGTAGAATGGATGAATTATCAATTGTCAACCTCTAGAAAATAATTCCATTGCAAGAATTCAACTTTTTTGTATCTGAATCTCACCAATAGCGTAATGATGATGTCCATACGAAATGAATGGGTAGATTCTCCCATAGATTTGTGTCTATAAAAAATGAATGGCTCTCATTTGCGCAATGAAACTAGAGATTCATATGCCTTCAAATCTAGTATATGATCACTTGTGAAGTCACAAGTTTACAACATTCAAGCCAACAAATAGATATTGAGGACCCATTAACATTAGTGACGATTGTCAAACACAAAATAACATGAAAGTAGAACATAATATATAGCTATAGAGATAGAACATGAAAATAGCATTGATGTATGTTCTCCTATAAGCAGAAGTAGAGATACAATACAGTGCCATATCTTTCCTCCCCCCAACCAAAATCCCCCATCTTTTTCCATGAGGGAAGAGAATATGATAATAAAGAATACTACCTTAAACACATAATAATAATAGGATTTGAAGTAAAAGAAGATATATTGTTTAGGAAGATATATTCTTTCCTTAGGTTTGCAATGTAATCAACTGTAGATAGAGAATGCCTAAACTCGTATTTTTTTTTTTTGGTCCAAAATGGAGATTTTCATGGAATTTGCAATAGTGTAAAGTAGCATTCCAAAATGCTTATTTGTATTGTACAATTTTGGCAATATGATAATAAAATGCCCTCCATTGCTAATGCCAATGATTTCTTATAGTGGGTAGGAGAAATAAGCTTTCACATTACTTTGAGCATTCCCCTACAGTCTTCTAGGTTTTTGCAATAAACAATAAAAAAAACTCCCAAATAGAAACTTACCATCTAAGTTGTTGTCTAGTTGGATCCAGTCTACAGGAATTGTAGATTATGGCCATAACCCATTGAATCTAATCAAGGCATTTGTTGGTATGCATTGATATATACCCATTAATCTCCTTTGCAGGAGTTTGTAAAACAATAGTTTAATCAACTTTCTGTACAATAAAACCACCTGATTATGGAGCTTTCTAGGCGACGTTTTGGACCTCCTGTGATCGGTGGTCCGTAACCGGCACCGGAGCATGATCGCCACATAAGTCACCTGGTGACCCCACCATCGCCGGCTTAGTCCCTTTTTGGTTGTCGGCTGCCACCCTGTGAGTTGCGAGCTGCAATATTTTTCCAGCTTTTGCGCTCTTTCTCCAGCATTTTCCTTCGACCACCGCTCTTCACCATCCACACCATTTCTCCTCTCCGCCATCACTGAGCTCTGTTGCAGTGCTGTACTCTACTCCTCCCTCCGAGCAGCCGAGTACGTATACCCTCTTCACTCGAGATCAACAACTGAAAAAGAGAAGGTCCACTGAAAAATAGGAGCAACTACTATACGCAGATTTGATCTACTGGACGAGGTCCAATGAGATTCGATCTGCTGGAGGAGGTCCTGTACTTTTACAAGGACTCTTACATTCCTAAAGAATGTGAAACTCACCCTAATGATCAAGTAAGTACCTTCTTGATGTGTTGCATCACACTCTTGAATGATCCCAATGCTTCTAAGGGGTTGACTAAGTTGTCAATGAGGTGAATAGTTAGAGTGTACAATGGCGATGTACCTATTTCAAAACTTCTACCTTAGAAACATGTTCTATCTTATATATCGACCCATCTCATTCAAGCTTTCTTTAACGATTATTCTAAGACACCCCAAGGTTGACCAAAATGGAGATCACCCAACGTTTTATGTTATTGCCAATACCCATGGCCTATTACTAGTGCTCACTTGGTGAAAAGAGGGAAAACATGAAAATGAAAATATGTTTTGGTGTGGATTTACCAAGGAAAGAAGTGTGATTTTTAAGACAAATTAGTCAAATCTTTCAACGTGTAGTTCATTTTGGTAAAAAAATAGGATTTCCATAGAATGGGCTTACTAACATTTATTAGAATGTCAGAACTAACAATATTTTCAATTTTGAATTTGTTAAAAGGATGTAGAGTCTACATTTGAAATGCTTCTTTGTGTAAAATTTCAACTCAATCTTAACTAGTTAAAACAAGATCTTAAATATAGTATTCACATCATGCTTAAGAGCCATAACCTTATTACCAATATATATGTTTAAAAATAATTATGATAAAATATATTATAACATTATTATTATTATTATTTTTATTTTTTTGTTATTATCCTCAAAATTTGTATTAGATAAAAAATTTGTAATAATGAATTTGACAAGGTAAAAGAATTTGACACTTGTGAATAACAATACCTTCAAATAAAAAACATGAAAAAAAATATAGTAAATGTCAAATAAAACCAGTAAAATACATCACTCGAATCCTCATGAAATCGTTTCTTTTAATCATAAATCTACAAAAAATAAAAGGTAAATGAATTAAATATGGTTTAATACGCAGGGATCACAGGTTAGTGAAGTATTGTTTAATATCTTTGATATTTGTAGCATTTTCTCCTCGGTTTGGCCTCCCTCAACATAGTAACCACTTTGAGGTCAACAATATGATGGTACCCGATTCTAGTCAGCGGCTTGTGCATGGCATTGGAATTAAAGTCACTATAGTTTTGGAATTATACATCTTACAGAGTGGCATTATACATCTTACTGAGATTCAGTACATAGATTAAAGTTGAAAGGTTGAGTAAAAGTGAAGCCAACATACTGTTTTCAAATTTCATTTCAGAGGATACTTGTTCCCTTTGGATTTTGTTAGACAAAAAGGTTTGATTCATTTGTTCCTATGGTAATATGCAAAGTCCTAGAATTGTCTGCGTTGGGGAGGAGCGCTCATCGTCAGCACCAAAGACTACACATCCACCCCAGGCTATTTAGAGGGAGGAGCAAAGCACAATATAGGAGCAGATGCAAAATTACAGAGCAGAGTACAAGACTGCAACAGAGCTCAGCGATGGCGGAGAGGAGAAATATGCGATGTCTAATCTTCCCAGGATAGATGTTCAATACGAGAAATTGCTGCAATAGCTACCTAACACTGCATTGAGCGTCTCTCTTGATTGGACCTCCTCCAATAGATCATCGAGACCTCCTCCAACAGATCGAATCTGCGTATAGCAGTTGCTCCCCTTTTTCGGTGGACCTTCTCTTTTTCAGTTGTTGATCTCGAGTGAAGAGGATATACATACTCGGCTGCTCGGAGGGACGATCAGAGTACAAGACTGTAGGAGAGCTCAGTGATGGCTGAGAGGAGAAATGGTGCATATGGTGAAGAGAAGTGTTTCAAGGAAAATGCTGGAGAAAGAGCGTAAAAAATGGAAAAGGATAGCAAAGGCTGGAAAAAGATCGCAGCTCACAAGGTGGCAGCCGGCAGCCGGAAAGGGATTTAGCCGGTGATGGTTGGGTCACCGGGTGACTAACACGGTGATCATGCTCCAGTGCCGATGACAGACAACTGATCACGGGAGGTCCAAATGGTCGCCTAGATAGCTTACTCCCCTGATTATGGATCTTTCTAGGCGACTTTTTCGACCTCCCGTGATCGGTGGTCCGTCACCGGCACCGGAGCACGATCGCCGCATCAGTCGCCCGGTGACCCCACCGTCACCGACTCAGTCCCTTTCCGGCTGCCGACTGCCACCCTGTGAGCTGCGAGCTTTTTCCATCTTTTGCGATCCTTTTCCAGCTTTTGCGCTCTTTCTCCAACATTTTCCTTCGACCACCTCTCTTCACCATCCGCACCATTTCTCCTCTCCGCCATCCCTAAGCTGTGCTGCAATCCTGTACTCTGCTCCTCCCTCCGAGTAGCCGAGTACGTATACCCTCTTCACTTGATATCAGCAACTGAAAAAAAAAAAGGTTCACTAAAAAATAGGACCAACTGCCATACACAGATTCGATCTGTTGGAGGAGGTCCAATGAGATTCGATCTGCTAGAGGAGGTCCTGTACTCTGCTCTATAATTTTCCGTCTGCTCACTAGGATTTTTGAACCCAAAATCCGACGGCATAGATGTATGATTTTTGACATCGTGTTGTCAACCATCCGACAAGCATCTTCTTTTTTAAATGTCAGTGGAACTTTGGCAGATATTCGACAGTAAAATGAACTCGTCGGATATCCGACAGTAAAATGAACTCGTCGGATATCCGACATCGTCCGGTCGTATATCCGACAACGTTTCTTTTAACATTTCTGTCGCATATCCGACACATCTTACTTTATAGGAGGTTGGATATCTGACACCTCTCACTTTATAAGCGGTCGGATATCCGACGACGCTTACCTTACAGGAGGTCAAATATCCGACAACTCTTATTTTATAGGAGGTTGAATATCCAATGTGATTGACATCAAATCCGATGCCTTTAGCCGTCGGTGGTATGGTGACGGCGTCGTATTATCTGACCTAAATAAAGTGGCAATGACTTTATAAAGTCACTTTAAGTAAATATTTGAGCGAAAAAAGGGTAAAAGTGGCCCAAAAAGGTAAAATGAGTTTAAAAGGGAAAATCGACCCCTCTCTCATTCATTCATGACTATTTTCTCAAAAAATGGATTTTGGAGAGCTCTCGTGGATTTTTGGGTTTGAGGTTGAAACCCTTGGAGGAAATTGGTTTTAGTGGTGAAACAATTCCACCCTAGCTAATCAAAGGGGAATATCACTCGAATCTTGCATAGGATTTCATCATTAAAGCATAAGGTCCAAATTTATTGGCCCTTCATTGGAGTTTGGGAGTTTTAAGGAGGGTTTTGAGCAAATGAAGAGAGTGCATGAAGGATATAAGGTCGTGCCTACATTCGTGGGGGTGATATGTTATTTAATGCCTCGATCTAAATTGAAAAGGAATGTATTTATCACAAGGAGGGCGTATTACTGTGTTTATGGAGGGGACGCTGCCATATCTCGTTTCCAAGCCTTGAAAGAAGCTGCTACAACCATCAAAGGAGCTACTACCATCTTTACCACAATCTATAGGAGGGACCGCTTCCATATATCTCATTTCTGAGCCTTTGAAATAAGCTATTACAACCATCAAATCAACTGCCATAAATTACTTTGATTTCAGAGCGTCTTTAGATCCTCCTGGATCACTTTCCAAACTTATTTTGCAAAGGTACATTCAATCACCAAATGAATATTGTATTCTACTTGAGAGTAGCAAATATTGCACCACCTAGGCCCGATAAAAACTTCTTCGGTATAAGATATCCCAAGTTGGGATTTTGTTGTTTAATAACAACCACATAAAGATGTGGGATTTGGAAGGACAATGTAACCTCCAGACTGAATTTCACCGCCACTTGGGTGGATTTAAATTTTGATGCCCTAAGATTGTTTTGTACCCTTCTTTAGGAGTGTATATGCCTAAAGGATTTTTGGACCATATCAGAACATCCTTATCATCAATCAGTCTCACCATACTATCATTTAGAATTCTTACATAACTATCCCATAACATTGAATCATCACCTATGAATCCCAATTCTTCCCATGTCTTCCATGCTTGATGCCAAATAGTATTGTTTTCTTGATCTGCTACTAAGGAGAGTAAATGGCAGCTTTGTGATATTAGATGGTGAATCATATGAACCGGAAGTTTATATACATCATTATAACCTATTTAAAGCCCTTGAAGAAGAACTTGGAATTGAAGGCAGTTAGTCCAACATTTCAAAGAACAAAAAAAGAATGTTGTTTTATCCATTAGAACAATTTACATAGTTTTATGTACATAGAAATACAATCATCTTGCAAGGGTGCATCCTTTAACTCCACGCATAAGAAATTGTAACCCTTTTGGGTTTTCCAAACATAGGGGTGTGGAAATAGGTATTAAAAGAAAATAATGCAAATGCCCCCAAAAACCCAACATGGTTTGCAAATCTCCATGAAGAAAATAGAATGTATAATAAATCAAAAGCATAGAAAACAAATATGCTCACTTATTCAAAATCATCCTAGCAATAAGACTTAAAACGTCACTGTGAAGTAATTGGAAATAGTAGTAGAGATACAAACAATGAAAGAAGAGTAGAAAGTTCCTTGGCATAGGGAGATGGAGTGAACCCCTGGACAAAATAAGTATAAACTACAAAACCCCCTCCATTAACACCACCATTGATATTGTCCATATTAATCATATCCATTTCCATACTTCTTATTGGATCAATTACTTGTGGAATGGCCGACGAACCAACAACAAATTCCTTATAGCACAGGTAACATAAATCACAAACAAAAAATCCATTACTTGCTGCACTAGATACCACAAATAGAAGAACAACTACGTGCACACTATAGAAACTCTTCATATGAACCATATAACATAAAATAAAATAGCAAAAGGGAAATGTATTCCAAGAAGAGAGGTGGTGTCTAAATACACTGTTACAACACTTAAGCATAGTGCATTGTGATTAGAACATCACAATGCATTCTTCAAATCTTCACAATTCGACAATAACACAACCTATAGGGTCGCTCTTTTATAGTATCCATATCTAATGAACTCCCTTGAAGTAAGGAAGATCTGGTCTACAAATAGGGGTCGATGGTTCTAACTACTTCCATAAAATCCACAACATCTCATAGTTTAGTTGACTGTCGTAGTCAAGTTGACCACGGCCTCGTCAACCATTCAGTCAATCCTTTGACTCTCCTAGTCGATCCACTAGTCGACTGCTTTGCTATTCGACTGTTGTCTATCAACTAAACCTCTCCAAAAGATCTAGGAGTGTGATGAACCTACATAACCTTAGGTTCCAACATAGAAATAGGTATTAAAAGAAAATATTGCAAATGCCCCCCAAAACCCAATGTGGTTTGTAAATCTCCATGAAGAAAATGTAATGTATAATAAATCAAAAGCATAGAAAACAATTTATGCTCACTTGTTCAAAGTCGTCCTAGCAACAAGACTTACAATGTCGATGTAAAGTAATTGGAAATAGCAACATAGATATAGATAATGAAAGAAGAGTAGAAATTTCCTTGACATAGGGAGATGGAGTGAACCCCTAACCAAAATAAGTCTAAACTGCAAAACCCCCTCCATTAACACCACCATTGATATTGTCCATCTCACTCGTATCGATTGCTAGACTTCTTATTGGATCAATTACTTGTGGAATGGATGATGAGCCAACAATAAATTCCTTATTGCACAAGTAACATAAATCACAAACGAAAAATCCATTACTTGTTGCACTATATACCACAAATAGAAGAATAACCACGTGCACACCAAGCTACCCAAAATTTCAACGTCAAAGGCTTGGCGACATTTGATGGAAATAATTTCATTTGGCACTACGATAATCGAGGTATAACTACACTGTACATGGAGCATAACTGCCCTTTCTCTTACATGGCATAGAATAGCCATGGAGGCACAATATAGGAGTGCTATAGTAGAGGGTCTACAACAAAGGAAAAACTAGACCTAATGCCTAGTTGAATGGGAACTTGAACCAATACTCCTCCCTCCCCAACAATTGAGGGAAAAAATAGCAACACTATGCTCAGGACCGATCTTATTTATTTTTTGGCTCCTCCAGAGATGATCTATAACTGGATATGGCAGAGGCCCAATGAAAAGCTAGCATTTTAACTAGAATGAAGAGCCTCCCTATACAACAGTACATCAACGTTGAAACTAATTATGGAAATGTATAAACCTAAGTAGGTGCAGATATGCTTATAATATTATGTGGTAAACAAATTACACCAAATGTAAGACTAAAAGATATGTAATTTTTCAATTTTTTTAATAATTAATAATGATAAAAACAATCACTTCAATACTATCAACCCAATAACATGCTAACACATATTTCTTTCAAAATATATATAAATATGAATTTAAACTTAACCTTTCACTATCCTTAAAAGCATTCTCTACATATCCTTATAATCATTCTATACATTGCCATTAATTGATAAGAGAAGTTGAAACCAATAGTCAACCAACAATATTCTTGTGGGCATGGCCTAACAATAATATAAAGATTATTATACATTGCCATTAATTAATAAAAGAAGGTGAAACTAACAATAATCTTGTGGGCATGGCCTAACAAATATATAAATATTATAATATAAACAATACAATATTCTCAAGTGAAAAATCATTCAAACTTACACAATTTCAATAATTTATTGTTTCTCAACAAACATCTTAATGAATAACTGAACATACCTACCATACATGGTACTCATCATCAGTGAGTCCACTTGATGACATCTCTCTTGCATCATAGAATACATAAGAAAAGTCATTATTTTAAAGTGAATTTAAGTCTTCATGCTTTCTTATCATGAAAATCAGATGGAGAATTACATAAGTAGAGATCATAGACTAGGTGTTTAGTGTAGATTAAGTAACATGCCCATTGGCCCCACTATAAGTTATGCATATGTTGCATATTAAATCTCTGGAACCACATAGATAAAAGTAGATTTGGAACCCTTATCTAATTCATAGGTTGCATTTAGGTCCCTTGTCTACGTAGAGAAAAGTAGATTTGGAGCTTTTATCTAATTCAAAGGTTGAATTATAATATCATACAACTTCCTTTCTAGAAGGAGCGCCAGAAAATCGACATGGTACCTTCTTATCAGGTCCCTATGCCTTTTCAGAGAGCAGAGTAAAGTGTACTCCTAACATTTCACTGCATCAACCATTCTTATTTCACTGGTTCCACTTTAGGTTAGAAAAACGACAAGGTGTTCTTCTTATCAGTCCTTATATCATTTCAGAGACAACAGTAAAGTGTGATCCTAGTATAAAATTTCATTGAACCAAGCATTCTTATTTTACTTTTGGGATGGAGGTTTCAGTGTGGTATAGTAGTTCTTTTTATGTTATTTTAGAGATAATGTTTCTTTGAATCTTTATTAAGTAATTGTTAGGTTTACTTTGACTTGACAGTTAAGAGTATGTGTTTTTTTTTAGGAGATCACAGGTTCAAATTTGGAGGGGGTAGGGTATGTACACCTCTGCAGATTTTTAAAGTTAAATCGTTGCGTAGAGATGGATCCCTTGTCCCACAAACAAGGGGGCCTCATACACCAAATTGATGTCTCACTTGACGATGACCTTAAAAATAGATTATTATTATTATTATCCTTTTAAATTGTAATAGCTGTCAACAAATTTGACTCTATACTTACTTAAATAATCTTAACAAATTACCAATTTTCATGAACAATAATTGCCCTATAAGATTCTATGGCCCATATGGCCCATTGGGGGAACAAGATCCAAAAAGAATCCACATGAATTCACTAAGCCCATGTTACGTTAGAACAAGTTTCCAACAAAACCAGACTAACCCAACGTGGGGTGTGCCTAGGTGGCCAACTAGATCAACATACACCTCCCTCTCACATGTGGTTTCGTTGTAAATGTACGAAGGTTTATCTTATCAATGCCACGGTTCGATTTCCTAAGTACCTTGATTTGGTACATGCACCTTTTTAAATGTATCCTACTTCACTTAGGGTCGATTCTAAAAGCACCTTAATTGAGTGTATGCACCCTACTAAAGATTAGGGTTGACTCTTCAAGTACTTTAATTCAATGTATGCATCCCATTTTAGTTCATGTAAAATGATTGCTAAATTTGATAGGTATTTTAGATATGATTACAATATTATAATAATTTAACTTTTGTGTAGGGTGGAGTGATGTGCTTTGGGGTTGCATCTAAGTTTTATTCGATTTAGATTACTTTAAAATAATCAAAATTTTAAGTTTTTATAATTAAAAAATAGATTAAAATTTTAAAACAATTGATTAATGTAGATTTTATCAAATTTCGAGATAGATTAAATCTCCTAAGGTATAAATATTTACTCAAATTTTGCACTTTAAAAAATGTTTACATTTTAAGGGATGATTTCTTTCAACACATCCAGAATTAAGATGGATTTACACCGGTTTAATATGTAAATATTTTTTATGTGCTCAAATCCCCCGTATGTAAATCATGATTTAATGATGGGTCAACTATCAATCACATAGCAAAAAGTATCCAAGTTTCATTATTTTAGTTGGAATATATAACTTTTTGGTTTGAACTTTAAGTTAGGGTCGATACTGTAAAAATTTTATTTACTTAATATTTTATTATTTTATTAAAGTGCCACATGTCAACCCCACGTTGACTGCAAAATTATATTTCACCCTCATATTGGGGTGTAGAAAGCACCTCTTGATGTAATTAAAATTCCAAAACAATTGAAACTCTAACTTATATCACCATATTTCAAATGTCTTTGATTGAGTGGTACTATATATGAGTTGTCTAAAAATTCGACGATTTGGATCGTATGGCCATTTTTAGTCAGAATCTGACATTTTTTTATTTTGCAAAATCAAAATTTAGCTCTGTTTTATTAGGATTTTTTATGGTAGAAATGGATTCAACACCCTAAAAAACCCCGAGCACCCAACATTCTAGAATTTGATAACTATAACTTGGATTTTGAAAAATTACGACCAGATTTTTTCAAAATCGTGCCCAGAAAATTCATCTATTCTAACTCAAATTGTAGTATTTTTAGACTACTCGCGTTAATTAGATTCAATTCTCAAAGCACTTTAATTTAGTGCATCCACCCTTTGAAAGAATTAATCATGTCTAGTTTTTTTTCCAAAACTACATACTTTAAGAACTTAAATGCCATTTCAAATAAAAGAAATAGAAAATGTTTTTTTATACTTAAAAAGAAATAAAAGCTATCTACTTTCAAGAGTTTTTTTCGAGGTAAATTACCTCGAGACAAATGCCTAGGCACTTCCGCTCATTTCGAGAATGGTACTTAGGGTAAACCCTAGATTCTTCAAGGCACAAGGCCAACTAAACAACATGACTCAAAGCTATTATAACATAATACTCATTATGAGCTCAACATGTGACTTACGAGAATAAACCTTGGGTGGGGAAGATAACACTCCATCCCACAACTAATCTGGCTAGATCGAATTGCCAATCTACTTTCAAAAGTTTATGTAAGTATATACAAAAAAGAGGAGATTTTTAAATCATAAAGACTATTTCAAGTCAAACATGATTGATCTAACTGTGTATAATTTATCAGAGGTATCCTTACAACATCTCTCACAAAGGAGGAAGGATTATGTTGAGTAAACTTGCATATTCTTGTTGCAATCAATCGATAATTATTTTAGTAGGAGAGACACTGTTTTGTGGACACCTTGGTTGTCCCCTACTCAACCTACTCATCTAACTGATAATCTTGGTTGTCCCCCCGGGACTTGAAAGTGACTTTTAAACCAAACCCAAAATATCAATATCCACTGGGGGAACAAGATCCAAAAAGAATCCACATGAATTCACTAAACCCATGTTCTGTTAGAACAAGTTTCCAACAAAACCAGACTAACCCAACGTGGGGTGTGCCTAGGTGGCCAACTAGATCAACATACACCTCCCTCTCACATGTGGTTTCGTTGTAAATGTACGAAGGGTTATCTTATCATGGCCACGGTTCGATTTCCTAAGTACCTTGATTTGGTACATGCACCTTTTTAAATGTATCCTACTTCACTTAGGGTCGATTCTAAAAGTACCTTAATTGAGTGTATGCACCCTACTAAAGATTAGGGTTGACTCTTCAAGTACTTTAATTCAATGTATGCATCCCATTTTAGTTCATGTAAAATGATTGCTAAATTAGATAGGTATTTTAGATATGATTGCAATATTATAATAATTTAACTTTTGTGTAGGGTGGAGTGATGTGCTTTGGGGTTGCATCTAAGTTTTATTCGATTTAGATTACCTTAAAATAATCAAAATTTTAAGTTTTTATAATTAAAAAATAGATTAAAATTTTAAAAATGATTAATGTAGATTTTATCAAATTTCGAGATAGATCAAATCCCTTAAGGTATAAATTTTTACTTAAATTTTGCACTTTAAAAAATGTTTACATCTTAAGGGATGATCTCTTTCAACACATCCAGAATTAAGATGGATTTATACTGGTTTAATATGTAAATATTTTTTATGTGCTCAAATCCCCCGCATGTAAATCATGATTTAATGATGGGTCAACTACCAGATCACATAGCAAACATAGCAAAAAGTATCCAAGTTTCATTATTTTAGTTGGAATATATAACTTTTTGGTTTGAACTTTAAGTTAGGGTTGATATTGTAAAAATTTTATTTACTTAATATTTTATTATTTTATTAAAGTGCCACATGTCAACCCCACGTTGACTACAAAATTATATTTCACCCTCATATTGGGGTGTAGAAAGCACCTCTTGATGTAATTAAAATTCCAAAACAATTGAAACTCTAGCTTATATCACCATATTTCAAATGCCTTTGATTGAGTGGTACTATATATGAGTTGTCTAAAAATTCAACGATTTGGATCGTATGGCCATTTTTAGTCGGAATCCGACATTTTTTCATTTTGCAAAATCAAAATTTAGCTCTGTTTTATTAGAATTTTTTATGGTAGAAATGGATTCAACACCCTAAAAGACCCCCGGGCACCCAACATTCTAGAATTTGATAACTATAACCTGGATTTTGAAAAATTACTGCCGAATTTTTTCAAAATCGTGCCCAGAAAATTCATCTATTATGACTCAAATCGTAGTATTTTTAGACTACTCGCTTTAATTAGATTCAATCCTCAAAGCACTTTAATTTAGTGCATCCACCCTTGAAAGAATTAATCATGTCTAGTTTTTTTTCCAAAACTACATACTTTAAGAGCTTAAATGCCATTTCAAATAAAAGAAATAGAAAATGTTTTTTATTTATACTTAAAAAGAAATAAAAGCTATCTACTTTCAAGAGTTTTTTTCCAGGTAAATTAGCTCGAGACAAATGCCTAGGCACTTCTGCTCATTTCAAGAATGGTACCTAGGGTAAACCCTAGATTCTTCAAGGCACAAGGCCAACTGAACAACATGACTCAAAGCTATTATAACATAATACTCATTATGAGCTCAAGATGTGACTTACGAGAATAAACCTTGGGTGGGGAGGATAACACTCCATCCCACAACCAATCTGGCTGGATCGAATTGCCAATCTACTTTCAAAAGTTTATGTAAGTATATACAAAAAAGAGGAGATTTTTAAATCATAAAGACTATTTCAAGATGTCAAACATGGTTGATCTAACTGTGTATAATTTATCGGAGGTATCCTTACAACATCTCTCACAAAGGAAGAAGGATTATGTTGAGTAAACTTGCATATTCTTCTTGCAATCAATCGATAATTATTTTAGTAGGAGAGACTCTGTTTTGTGGACACCTTAATTGACATAAGGATCATAATATGTTAAGACTTATATGCTCATGAAGATCATACGTCAAAATCGATGCAGGATACCACACACGAGGATAAAATATTTCGAAATCATAAAAACTATTCCAATAGCCCAAACATCACATATATGGCTATTAGTATCGGAATAAGCTATTCATTAGACTATTTGCACTTTTTCGACGATTCTTATCGGAATTTGGTGATGCATTTTTTGTTGAAATCACGATTTTCATTGTGTCAATTGCAATTGTAGAAATGCATTCAACGCCCTCAATTACCCCTAGGCACCACGATTATGTAATTCAACAACCTAAAACTGTAATTCCAACAATTTTAGTCAATTTTGACTGAAAAAATCGTCGAAAAATAAGTGCAAATCATCTAACATTTAACTTACTCTATTAATATCACCAACCTAAATCTATGTTAATTTCAAATCTATCAAGCATAAGAAAAGATCAAATCTCTTAAGATACAAAACTTTTTTAGAGTTCCAAACTTACATAAAAATTTACACTTTAAAAATTTAATTCCTCTCGACACTTAATAATTTTAAATAAATAAAAATTAATTAATATTTATAAACATATAATTTTTTTTCTCCTTTATTTTAACATCAACATTACCTACATTACAAGACACATATGTATCATATAACTATTTCTTATTCACAAATTTATTACTACACACCCCACACAACATATCCACAAACATATCATCTCACCAACAATCAACCTACTCATCTAACTGATAATCTTGGTTGTTCCCCCGGGACTTGAAAGTGACTTTTAAACCAAACCCAAAATATCAATATCCATAATAAAAAAATCTAAGAAATATAAAATGTTGTTGTCGGTGCATATAACTTTAACTCTATTATAACGCCATTTCGCCCGTGAGGCCCTTGTTGAGAGACCCCGGTTTGAACTTTTGGTCAAGTATCCATATCGAGGTAACACGTGTAACCCACTCATTGGTGTACATTTCTATTCACGTGCCGTTCTGAACGTTAGGGGATTTTAAATTTAACAACGGGTAAAATACGAATTTAAAATTGTCGGTCCGTTAAATCACGTGCTGTTCTTCACACACTAAGGGTTTCAAAGGGTAGACTTATTTATAATGGATTCTCAGCCGTGAGATTCAACAAAAGAAGCAAGGCTCCTGTTCACGTGAGAAAAACCCGGCGATAGTTGCCGGCGAGTATCAGAAACCGGCGAGGCAGAGACCCCAAGGATTAATTTTTTTTAATGTTTATTTGATGTGTAAGCTATGTTATAGCCGTTGATGTTGATGTTGATGAGTTGTGTATATTAGAGGGTCCGGATTGCCTTTTTCGCAACACACAGCCCTCGTTTTCTGTTTTTTGTTTGGGAATGGTTTTTTGGTTTGAGATTTCTGTAGAGTGAGGAGTTTCTGTGAGCTGTCCAGTTCAGATCTGGTCGAAATCTGAGTTTCCGATAGCAAAAATGCGTGAGATCCTTCACATTCAGGGGGGGCAATGTGGCAACCAGATTGGTTCCAAGTTCTGGGAAGTGGTCTGTGAAGAACACGGGATCGATCCTACTGGGAGATATCAGGGCACTTCAGATCTACAGCTTGAAAGGGTTAATGTTTATTATAATGAAGCGAGCTGTGGGAGATTTGTGCCCCGTGCTGTGCTCATGGATCTGGAGCCTGGTACCATGGATAGCGTGCGGACTGGGCCTTATGGCCAGGTCTTCAGGCCTGATAACTTTGTCTTTGGCCAGTCTGGGGCTGGAAACAATTGGGCTAAGGGGCATTACACTGAGGGAGCCGAGCTCATCGATTCAGTGCTTGATGTCGTTAGGAAGGAGGCTGAGAATTGTGATTGCCTTCAAGGTATGTGTGTTTTAGATTCGAAACCTTGACACTTATGTTTTTGAATTGTAGGGTTTTTGTTGCTAAAATGTTGTGGTGTTTTGCCGTGCAGGGTTTCAAGTGTGTCACTCTTTGGGAGGAGGTACTGGATCTGGGATGGGAACCCTCTTGATCTCCAAGATCAGGGAGGAATACCCTGATAGAATGATGCTCACATTTTCTGTTTTCCCTTCTCCTAAGGTGTCTGACACAGTGGTGGAGCCTTACAATGCCACACTGTCTGTTCATCAGCTGGTAGAAAATGCAGATGAATGTATGGTGCTTGACAATGAGGCCCTTTATGACATTTGCTTCAGGACTCTCAAGCTCACCACTCCTAGTTGTAAGTTATTTTGTTTGGGTTTTTAGCTCTTTTTGTTTTTAATGTTTTTTTAAGAATTTATGACATTGAATCTTCTTCAATTGTATTTTTTAATAATTTCATCTAAATTGTCGGATTTTCAAGATTTCGTTTCCAGTGGGTCATACTTGAAGCTCCCATGTTTGAAGTAATTTTGTTTCATATTAGATAGTTAGTGGGTCATCCTTCTGTTTTCATTCAAGATTCCAACTTTGAAAAATCTCGACGTTGAAATTCTTTTTCATTTTATTCTTATACTTGAAGATCCCAAGTTTGAAATAATTTTGTTGCATATTAGTTAGTGGGACATTTCGTTTTATTCAAGATCCCACCTTTGAAACATCTTTTTCATTTTATTTCAACATCTCAATTGGTAGAATTTTGGGATTTTGTTTGAAGTTTGATATGATTTTTTTCTGGTCCAATTTGGTTCTAGTGTAGCAGTCGTTAAGATTTGTTCTCATATAAAACATCTCAATTGGTCGATTTTTGAGATTTTGTTTTGAGTTTGTTATGATTTTTTCTGCTTCATATTGGTTATCTAGCAGGATCTAAATCTTATAAAGCACTTCAAAAAAATTGTCAGATTCATAAGATTTTGCTTGATTCGGGTTTTAATGTTATCGTGATTCAACTGGGGCAATGATGGTCTGAGTTCTAAAAACATTTTTGGAAAAATGTCAAAATTTTAAGGTTTGGTTTCATAAATTTTTAAGGGTTTGTTTCTGGTGGATCAAAATTTAGCTTTAGTTCATTTTTATAATAGAATTATAGTTGTTATTTGCTTATTTTCAATGGGTTTGGAATGGCCACAGGGGATAGATTATCTTTGTAGGCTTGTATTTTTGAAAAAACCATAGTTGACATTTTATTGATGTGGGTATTCATGCAGTTGGTGATTTGAACCACTTGATCTCTGCAACCATGAGCGGAGTCACCTGTTGCCTGAGGTTTCCTGGTCAGCTGAACTCCGATCTGAGAAAGCTTGCAGTGAATCTGATCCCCTTTCCCCGCCTTCATTTCTTCATGGTGGGATTTGCCCCCTTGACCTCCCGTGGATCCCAACAGTACAGAGCACTCACAGTACCTGAGCTGACCCAACAAATGTGGGATGCCAAGAACATGATGTGTGCTGCAGATCCCCGCCATGGAAGGTACCTGACTGCATCTGCCATGTTCAGAGGCAAAATGAGCACCAAAGAGGTTGATGAGCAGATGATCAATGTGCAGAACAAGAACTCCTCTTATTTTGTGGAGTGGATTCCCAACAATGTGAAGTCCAGCGTCTGTGACATCCCTCCCAGAGGTCTGTCCATGGCGTCAACATTTATTGGGAACTCAACATCCATTCAGGAGATGTTCAGGAGGGTGAGCGAGCAGTTTACTGCCATGTTCAGGAGAAAGGCTTTCTTGCATTGGTACACTGGGGAGGGTATGGATGAGATGGAGTTCACTGAAGCAGAGAGTAACATGAACGATTTGGTGTCCGAATATCAGCAATACCAAGATGCAACTGCTGACGAGGAGGCTGATTTCGACGATGAAGAGGAAGATCAATACCAGGAGATGTAGAAACTGTTCTTTGCAACAACACCCAGTTGCTGCAATTCTAAATTTATTTTCCTCCTTAGCATAGAATAGAATAGTATATATCGGTTAGGTTAGTCGCTATTCTCTCACTCTGTCCTAGCTAGCTGCTTCAGATATTGTTTTATTATTTTTTTAGAAATTCTATCTGCAGAAGCATGCGATACCTCTCAGATCTATTGGTATTTTTGTTATTCAATGTATCACTTTCACTTTCATTGCTGTATACATATAGCGATGTATTTGTTGGTCCAATTTATTGAACATGGAAGGACATGATATGTATTTTAGTTTCGAGAACTTTATTTTGACATGGGTATGGGTTGTAATTATAAGCGATTATCTGTGGGTGACAAATTATGACTTTTCACAGTTTCAACTTTTTATTATTTCATGGTTAGTGGTTTGCTGTTCAGAAAAAGCTCAACTTAATCAGGTTAAGTTGTGATCTCCACTTATTGATTTGGTCCAGCAAATTTCCTTGTGCATTGATGTGGAGAAAAACTCAGGGATGTCCTTGTGCATTGATGTGGAGAAAAACTCAGGGATGTCCTTGTGCATTGATGTGCATTGATGTCATCGTCGATTTTTTACCCTTCGCCTATGCAAAAATGTAGATAAAAGAGGACAACTGGATCACGTGTCATGGTCAGATATCAAATTGGTATTCGAAAGTTTCTTGTTTTGCGGTAAAGGGATTTGAATATTAAAATATATGGAGGGTTTACATTCTCTATCTCCTTCAAGATTTAAAGATGTAACTTTATGGGAGAAGACACATGTTCTTACCCTTTTATAAACCCATTCAAGTGGTACAAAACCTAACCAAATGATCCGATTTCAATTCTAAAGTCACTTAAAAGACCTTTGACAACATAGCACTGCACTTCTTTAAATTCAATTTGACAACCAATGATGTGCTAGCCAAATAAATATGCACCGTCACCTAATTCAGAAGTGTAGTGCTGTGTCAATCTAGAATTGAAATTTCCATTTAGCAAAGCAAAGTGGCTGTATATCAGTTGTAATATTGACAAATATGTATGCAGTGCATCAAACTTTCATTTTAGTATTATGTTGGATCACAAACTAAAGTGATAGAAAAAATATGGAGTGGTTCGATTGGTATGGATCTCACTTATGAATTGCACCTCATGCAATGGAAAGCATGCTCAATCTAGTTCTTTTAATGGTCAAGTTGGGTGTTGACTTCCATTTTGACTTCGAATACATCATGTGTTTATGGCTTTGATTACCTTTGAAAATGAATGTTGCTTCCTATTTTAATGATGGTGCATTCAGACATGTTGATAGATCCCTAGAGGAGGTTCGTTCATGATATTGTTGAACAAACCCAAACATGTCCCCATGGCAATGAGAGAAATATTGTATTCTTTGTGTTTGTTGTGCTTGTTTTTTTTCCAGTGATTAAATTGTTTAATGTTATTATGCCAAACAAGTGAAAAACTAACACTATCATTGCTCATCAATCTTATTGACCTATTCAATCTCCTTCTTCATGGCTCATTGTGATGGTTTTCGTTGGTGTTTAAGCTTCACATGCTTTGAGCATGTTTTAAAGACCTCCCAGCCATAATTGTTGTTTGGGAAGGTGTAACCATTTCTAGGTGTGATAAAAGTGATTGGACCGGCATGCCATTTTTATTAAAGAGAAGTTTCCTTGCTTTGGCTTGCTTGGAATTTGAAAATTTACAATGCACTAATTCATTTGTTGAGGTAGACTCACCTCCTCTATTATATTTTGCATCATGGCTTTGATTAATAGTTAGACTATTGTCTAGGACCATAGAGATTGTTTTTCGTGAGTTTACACCTTTTCCGATTTGTTCAACTTGTTACTATTGAATTTTCCTCATGTAGGTCCAATATTGGCATAAGTTGCTTGAGTTACTTAACCCACAATCTTCACAAACTTGTTAATGTGTCTTTGTTGCATTCATGTCAATGATGAGTCTAGTGTTTATTATATTTTGAAAATGGAGTGGTGAATGGTCGTTTGTTTTGAATATCTAGGTATATCACTACCAATGTTTTCCTTTATTTGGAGTTGTGGACTTGTGTTGAATGTATGTGGCCATCTTGAGCCCTAGTTTCCTCTACATAGAAGACTACATTTGAGTGTTGTGTTGGAGATACATTTGAGTGTTGTAGGCATAACTAGTTAGGTTTTGGAATGATGTTTTGGTGCCTTTGAATGTTTGTCGACTTAAGGGATAAATTTTGTCGCAATATGGTTTTGATATTTTCATACTCGTCAATTTGTCACTCCTCGTGTTGCCTTGGTGTCTTTAAAAGTTCAATAGATTTTTTGGCTACCCTAGACTGTGTTTGATGCTTCAAGGCAAGTTTGTACATAGGTTTTAAGCTAGGCATGTTCCTTAAGTATTTTCTTGGCACATATTTTGAATAAAATTATGGTGATTTTGTTGGTATCATGTAGTGTTTACTATTGTTGTGATCTTATTGTTGTGTCATACATTTGGACAATGTAACTCTTTTGCATCTAGATTCCTCAACACTAGTACCATATCTAAATGTTATACCATTTGTTGATACCATATTTAAATGTGTCTAGTAGATGATTTTGATTGTAGATGTTGTATCATTTGTTGATGTTGGTGTGTAGATGTTATTATAACCCATGATAGTGCTCTTATTACAAATTGTGGTTATAAGCTATATTGGGATTCTTAAATCATTTCAATAGCATTGGCATCTATTGTCTATAATATTGGTAGTATTATAATGTTTGTCAAGCCAATTACCCTCTACTAATTGCCTCCTATGTCAGTTTGATGATAGAGGAGAGCCTAGTTGTGTTGAAAAGTATATTTGATGTGGCTATAGGTTGTAATTGTAATGCTTGATTTGAGAACATGCATGCATGTTCAACTATGTTTTCGGTTGGAATTCGCTAATAGTGGGTAGTAAGAAAATAAGAGTTGACTATGATTGAAGAAGCAAACCACTGACACTAGTGCTAAATTTTGTTTTGATATGGCACCTAAGATGTCTACTCTAAGCTGATACTTGCACCCAACTTGACTCTTTACAATTCAATGATAAGATAATGGGTGTTGGCTCTAATTAAAGTGAGAGGTGATAACAATAGCATTGTGTGTTAATTGGGGTGTAGTTTTGGTCATGGAAAAGGTGTTGATAATAATTGTTTGTAGTCAATCTTGGTTTTGGTCTTGTTGGGAACTCAATTAATGTGAAATTGTTTTTATATTTAAACATGCCATACTTGGGTAACTTGTAAAATATGGCAGTGATGTTTGGCACGTTGAGTTGGCATTGTTTTCATGTGTTTCTCTACCAATTCTTAGTGTTAAAGAGTTTGCCATTCTTCTCTCTCGCTTAGTGGGGTAGTTGATGAGCGAAGTTTCTACGTTGTGGTTGGTGTTAGGGTTGTTCCCTTGCTTGCCAACAATGATTCCATTCCTTTCTCTTGCAAAAATTTCCTAGATTGATTATCTCCTAAATAACCCAATATTCTTGACGTGTGAGGCATGATGCATGCCATTAGTTTTCTTGTTGATTTAACTTTGTGCTACTCATGTTTTTGTTGTTTTTATTTCATGATTCTAAATTTGAGATTCTAGAGAAGAGGCACTTTACGTGGAAACGAGAGAGATCAATGCTGATTTTTGGAGGGGTGGCAAGGAGAAGAATATCATATTCTCTATCCATTTTTATGTCAATTTCAAGGAGTTTGTGTAACTTGTGCACAGTACACATTACCTGAAACACTTGCCAACCCACTAGCCTTCACCTTTGTTTCCTTTTCATAAACCTATAAGGCCTCACCTAGATTGTAGGAGGTGAATAGTGATGTCCCTGTTGCTACAACACAACCAAAACTTGCTTGGGAATTTATTGAGCCTACCACTGATGGGTGGGAACCTAAAGATACAACTAGATTTTAGGATCAAACAAGTTGTTGTTTTGAAACGCAATTGATCATAAACAAATGAAGTACGAATGTGGATGTAATAACCTGAAATCCTTTTCCATGTTTTCATATTTTTCTTCATCCCCATTTTGTAGAACTAGAGCAATGGATCCATAATATCTTACTGCATTTTTTAGCAACATTGCAAAATGTTGATTGTGATTGTGAACTGAAGACTATTTTGACCTATATCTATCTCTCCAAGATCCTTACTAATTTGCATAATCAATCAACTCAAAGTTCTTGCCCACGTGTTACCAAGCCTCTTAGTGGAGTCACCATGTTCATCAAATTTTCGATCATTGGTTGCTCATCACAAAGTGTTGTTCCTTCGAATTATTTTTTTCCAAAATAACTTTGCTCATGTGTCTTGACAAAACAAATGAGCATATTGGTGTTAGGGTTATCGATTGTAGTCAATATAAGGTCAACCTTACGGTTGAATTCTACTTTCGTAGCACTTAATGGTAACACTCAAAAGCAGGGCTCACACTGGTCCAACCGAGGTCGTACCCAGTGTTAAACACCATAGTTGGTAGCGTTGAGAGGAACTGACGTTGGTTTGAGAAAAGTGATGGCTGTTGCCCTGGTCCATGCCGGAAACCCAAGGGCTCAGTCTCAGAGAATTCTGCATTTCCAGCCTATTGTATACACCCTTGCAGATTATCAATTGTTAGATACAATGGGGTCAACGCAGTCCAGAAAAATATAAATCCAATATTACATTTTATCCATTTCTGGAACTGCACAACGCCCAAATAAATCCGGAATTAGTAGCAGATGTCAAAGATTCGAAATGACACATCTATTGAGATCTGTCCCACATAAAAACAATGTAAATAGTTGAATGGGTCATTGACTAGAAGCTTCATTATTCACTTCATATGGGGAATTAAGTCAATTATGGTGCAGAGCATCTGTGCAGAAACAAATCCAAACGGTCCAATAAACACAGCCCAATCATCAATGGAGGGCACATTCTAAGATAATGCAGAGCACCACCTTTGATTTACACAAATCTGAAAAGTTCAACAAACATGCATGCAGCCCCATCATCAATGGAAAATACATTCTGAGAATGAGAAGCATAAAAATGAAAGGAAATCTAAATTATGAGTTAATGATTGCCATGTTCAATTATGAGTTAAGGAAATCTAAGAACATGTCCTACGCAAATTTGAGGAATAAATGAAAGGATGGATTTAATGGTGCTAGGGTTCTTCTGTATTACTTAGTCAGTCAAAGAATTCTGAATCCATTGATCCATAAATCAGGTTGAGAAATAACCCCTATTACTTAGATTTATGTGTTATAGAACGAATCCTGCGAAAAGAAAACCCCATTAGTTCTTAAAATTTGCTATATGAAGCCATTTAAAAGTAAAAACATAAGGTGTGCAAAACTAATACTGTTGTTGCAGGAGGTAATGAGCAATTTCCTTCACAGGGATAGAAAGAGCCCAAATTTCAATGAGAGGAAAATGGGAATATGCACCACTTGTGCAATGGTCAAAGAAAGCATGCTATACTGCAATTGCTACACAACAATCTACTTGACAAGGTTAACAATGACAGAATTTTATGGAGTGCATACTTAGGTTATGCACTATTTGAATTTCAATGAAAATCTCAATGAATGTTATAAACTTCTCGTCAAAGTCAAGAGCAAGATACATTGAAGTTGCAAATAAAAGTTCCAAACTATTATAGAGCGTCGGTAGGAGCCACTTGTATTTTGTGTTTGGTTTTCTGAATTGCAGCAGTCAACCCTTATATTTGTTTAAATACAGTAAAAAATGCATCTACTGCACATAACAGACCTAGCTCAAGGGAACAGAAACATAGACCTCAATCCAATGCGCCTAAACATAGTTTGAGATTGATCCCAATTACAAAATATGATGATACTGGTAGTGCACATTTTGAATATCTGTGTAGTTCCCTTTCTTTTGTGTCTCCTCAACATTACAATAGATTTGTATTCACTATTTGAAATTAATTTTGGTGATAATATGCTATATTATAGTTTTTCCACATATGATACAAATTGTAAGAATTTATTTTGTCAAGCAATGAAACTGAGGAGATCCAAAATCCCTGCTAAAGATGCCAATGTCATATGTCTGGATACAACATCACATCAAAACACGAAATGACTTTTCTGCTTCCTTTCTTCACGATTTCCCATACCCTCAGGCTAAGCACATAGGAGAGGGACTTCAAATCAACAAAAATGGGAGGAAGGAATCCCAAACAAAACTTAGTTTTGTCCTCTTAGCCTCTGAGCCTCTGAAATGTGAGAGATCTAGCCTACTTGACCTGACAACATGGTGTGACTATCTTTGGTTAATCCTCCACTGATGATGATGCCGTGACAGAGGCCTACCATGAAACAGTTTAGGGCCCTGTTTAGGTAGGTCTTGAGTCTTCTCACCTGAATCCAGCCTGAGTCTTCTCACTGTGACGGAAGGATCTGAGTAACAGATGCTACGGACAATCCAGACTTGGAATCCTGAATAATTTGTTTGGGGATTTTAGTTCTAATGTAATCATAACATATAAGAAATCAAGTCCCACACGAACCTAACCCTATTCTGCTGAGGTATGATCACATTCCGATCCTGCATCTACGTAAGAATTAATGGCCATGGGAAAACATATTGCTAATGTATGGGCAAGGAGTAAATTATCAATCTATCTTTGAAGTTTCAAATGCTTACAATCCCATTTGCACATCTTACCATGTTTCAAACCCTTAAAGACACCTTTTATTTCCAGTCTATCTTGCTTAATACAAACGGGCTCTGCCTAATTTAGCGACTTTCTTGGGGTAAAAAGCATAATTATGGACTGTTCTAAGCAATATTTTCAAATTGTACTTATATCAATGAGAAAGTCACCCTTCGTATGCAGAAACATTTAAAAATATATATGAAACAGTGCAAAGCGGTTTATATTTTCCATATTTCTTTAATACTACTGCCTATTTCTACTTTGCCGTATCTCTGGATCCGTACCATATTAATTCTCCTCCTGTTTAAGAAAGTAAAACACATACAGCTGGAATTGGTGAGAGATAATATCCCCTGATCCGTCAGCGTTAGTGTCAGTAAGCCGGAGGGCTGCAAGCTGCAAGAGCAAGATCTCCTGAAGAATCGAAAGACAAGGAATAAGGATCCAGATCCTTCTCTGTGCTCTCACTCTCTGCTGGGACCAACCTCAATAAATAAGCCTTAATTTATTTATACAGGCGACTCTAGTCGGAATGCTTAATTTGGGGCATGCCAAAACAATCACTCAGGAAACAATTACTGACTGCTCTGCCTGAAAAAAACATTATATTCCCGCCATCCAAACGGGCATTTAAAACGACACTTTCTACCGCTAAAATCAATCGAAACGAAATTCATAACCAATGGCAATAATCAATAATCAATGGCAAGTGGAGACAACACTACTCCAAATCAATGTTCATGTGAACGGTCGAAAGGTCAATGCTTTGGTGGACAATGGTTCTCAGTGTAATTTGATTTTTGAATCCTTACTACATGAGCTTGATCTATAAACTTGTGATCTAGTACAACCATGTTCGTTGGGTTGGATTCAAGAGAAATATGTTATGAGAATTGCCAAGAGATGGAAGACTAAGTTCTCCATTAATGTTGTTTATGTTGATGAAGTGGGACATGGATGCGCATTTCTAAGGGAAAGATAACACATATTTCTTGGTCAAAGGTGGTAAGGCATACCTCATCAAAGCATACCAAGAGAGAGGAAGAATATCTTTGGTATTAGTGAAACATGGGTAGACGCGCAAATTGATTAAAATAAACAATTAGAAGGTATCCTTCATATATGATAAAGTACTGGATTTACGGAGACAGGTGGAGGCCTTGTGCTTCCATCTCTTGTGTGGATTAGATTTTGGAGACAAAAATTTTCCCAACGAGGAGATGTGATCCAAAATGGATTTGTGCAAAGATAAAATTGTTAATCGCTTAGATCAATGAAAAACACTTGCAAAACCAGAAAATTGTATACATAATTGAAGCTCATGGGTATAAATTTGAGGACAAGTTTAAAGGATGTAGTAGATAGTGTGAAGGGCCCTCACTTGTGTAATCCACTACCACTCACCTCCAAAGTGGCACATTGTGAATGAAAGAACAACTAATTAACATTGAAAAAAAAGATAAATAAAAAGGGAACCTTTAATATGAACACTACTAGAAAATAATAAAGAGGGAGAAGAACAATGTAGATTAGGGGAGATTAAAAGTTTGGGACAGATGGCATTCTAGCTAAGCCCTACAAGCCAACATTGCTTAAAAAGTCATTCACAATTTTTAAGAAAGGGATTCTTGGGAGAGAAGAGAGGGAATGTATGCAATTTCCTGTGATTATAATCTATATTGCTCTAGAGAGCCAAAATGCCATAGTTGCAAAATGGTAGTGTTTCAAGGTATTGTTGAAATGATAGTTCTATCCCATCAATTATGAAGAGAAACAACTCATGAAATGATAGTACTTTTGGTAAGAACAAGGACATGGTGTACAAGAATCCATGTCCAAATTTTAGAAGGAAACCATCAATTTTGGTATCTCTTTAGAAGAGTAAGGGGTGGTGGTGAACTACCTTGCAAGACTATTTAGCCATATTTGCATGCAATTACAACTTATTGTGAAAAGCATATATGAAGCAAGCAAGAAAGTTCTCTACATTGAGCTAGACTCCAAAAAGGGGCAACCAGGAAAGCGGCTAGAAAAGGCCAACAAAACCAAAGCAAAATGAATTGCATCCATAACCCAAAATGGAAAGTATTTAAATAGGCAATGCAAGCATTGGGATGTGGATGGGCATACAAATGAGAAGTGTTGGAAACTTCATAAGGAATTGTGTCCAAACTGATACGAATCCAAGAAGGGAGCAAATGAATCTACCAAAAAGAAAGAAAGAAATTTAGGAATCACCTATGATGTGGATGAAACCATAGTTTACACCACATTACAGTAGCCAAGGGAAAATGGAGAAATGAATGCATTAGTCTGAATCTATGTTCAAGTGAAGGAATAGAAGGTAAATTCTTTGTTTGACAACAGTTCCCAATGTAATTTGATTTATGATGCTTAGTAGATTAGATTAATCTAGAAACTTATGATCTAATAGACACATATTCATTGGGTTGGATCCAAGAGAAAAATATCATGATAATTACTAGTAGATGAAAGATCAAGTTTGCCATTAATATTGACATTGTTGAAAAAGAACAATGTAAAGTTGTTCCATTAGACACATGTGAAGTGATGTTTGGCATCCCATACTTATGGGACAAGGATCCAACTTTCTATCAAAAAGAGAACAAACATGTCTCGGTTAAAGGTGGTAAGGCTTATGTCATCAAAGCACACAAAAGGAGAGGAAGAATAGATTCTCAAGTAATAGCAAAACAAGGGAGGACAAGTGACTTGATTAAAACTAACAACAAGCAAGTAACATTCATATTTAATGGAGTAGTGGACTTCGAGAGACAAGTGGAGGCCTTATGCTTCCATCTCTTGCAAGAATAATATTTTGGAGACCAAAACTGTCCCAATGGAGTGGTGAGATCCAAAATGAATCCACAACAAAAATCAAATGGTTTAATGCTTTAACTGAATAAAAAAAACTAGGCAAAGCTATAAGATTGACTATAGAAATGAAGCTTGAGGTTATAAATTTGGCAATGAGGTTAGAAAATGTGGTTGACAATGTGAAGGGCCCCATGCTTGTTCAATCCACTAATTCTCACCTCCAAGTGTTGCATTGCCAATGAAATCGCAAAATAATTATGATTGAAAGAAAGAAAGACAAATAAACAAAGTAACATTGCATATGAACACTACCAGAAAATGACAAAGGAGGAGAAGAGCATTGAAGAGTTGGGGACAACTGGCCTTCCAGTTGATTGCAACAATCCAACACTGCTTGTAAAACCATTCACATCATTTGAGAATGTTTCCTTTAGCAGAGAAGGGACAGAATGCATAAAAGTTTGTTGGTTGTAATGTACAATGCCTTAGAGAGCCAAAACACCATTGTAATTATGTAATTGCTAAAAAAAACCTAAGCATAACCATTCGATGTTGGATTTTTTCCTTTAGGTTTTATCATTTTTAATCTCTATGTATATGGTGTGTATGGGTATGTGATTGTGGTTCTCTTTCTGCAAATTTCCTTTTCACAAGTGTATAGTAGATTAGATTCCTTTTCCATATCTTGATAGGTTAGACCTAGTTGTTCATATGCTAGCCTCTGCAAGTTTACCAATCATCGATGTTTTTCCTTTCATGAGAGTGTGTTTCCATTTATGTCAATGAGGTGTGTGTTGAAATTTCACCTACAAAATAGATTCACTCTTGTATGGATTTCGCCAAACACTTAGCCAAACTTTGATTTTTGTCTCCAATAAAACGTCAACAGTAATGCATTTAAACCAAATACATTCAACTATATTTTATGAGCAAAAATACAAATGACTAAGAAATTTGCAGTGGAAATAAATGAATAGTAAACACACATTCAACCAATCATTTGACACAGAGATTTTATGGGAAATGCCCCTGGAAAAACCTCGAAGGGAAAACCAATCACAAGAGAGAAATTTTATTAATAATCAACCTACATAGAAACTTGAAATTTACAGTAGCATAACTCAACATAAATGCACTTGTATGGTCTGTACTTTCAGTAGAAAACCTCGAAAATAGTGCCCAAATAACAATATGGCATGTATAACCTCCTCGATTCTAGTGCCCAGATAATGGTACGCCTTGTATCTTCTGATTGTAATAGCTCCCAGATACCTCGGAGATAATGCCCAATACGTTGTACCTTCCAGTTGTACGCCTTCCTTGAAAATCATGCTTTGTACGATTTCCTCTTTGCTGTAATAAATGTTTGTTGTTCTCCTTAGAACTCGTGCCCACACTCTTTCTGAGATTAGCGCCCTTTCTCATTACTACAACTTTTTCTCTCCTTTTCTCTCTTTGGCTCTCCAAAACTCTCTCACGCGAATTTGTCTAAACTCTCCTAGAATTCTCCTTTTATTAATTGAGAAAATGACTTTGTCACTTCATCTTCCAAGTGACTTTGTCTCTTCATCTTTCGAATGACTTAGTCTCTTCAAAGTTAGAGGATGAGACAAATTACACTAAATGAATTTAAAAATCATTTTCACTCACCAATTAAATAAAAGTCACATCAACTTTATAACTCTAAATTTAATGTCTAGGAAAGGCACTTAGGTTCTTTCTACATGCCTAGACACCAAGCATGTGTAGAAGACCTCCTCAGCTATAAAATCTAACAGTGTGCCGATCTCCTTTAAAGTTTGTTTTTTGTTTTGTTAGAAAAAAAAAAGCATACTCTACTCGATAGAGCCAACAAGAAGCATTTAAATGGATTCAAGAATTGATGAGAGAAGAAGGATGTTGTTCTAATGGATTTTTCATATTCTAATGGAACTTGAAGATATATCTGCAACTCAAAAAGTGAAAGAGGAACAAGCAGATTTGGGAGTCTCCCTGGAGCAACCTTGTTAGTCTGCAAAGATGGGGACTCCACCAAATGAAGAAATTTCTTAGATTCTGATGGAAATTAAAGATAGATCCACATCCCATTCCTTCGAGTATTCTTTCCAATTTGCAGAAGAAATCGAGAAGTTAGGGAGCCCATCTAATGAGGAGCGGATATTGGAGCCTAAAATTGAAGAATTTTTGACATGTTTAGCTCCTCTATGCATTCAAGAATGTGAAATCCAGATCTTTTTAGACCCATAGAACATGAAAGAGGTAGATATGCAAGTGGATGGACAATTTAGACAAGGAATGAAGAATTACAATGAAGAATGGTTTCAATCCATCATCAGTCTAGAAGGTGACCTCCCTCTTCAACTGCTAGAAAAACAAGATCGCAGAGAAATAACAATAAACAAGATGCAAATATAAATCACATAAACACAATACAAGAGAGGCATCAATATACGTGGTTCACCCAATCAAGGCTACGTCCACGATAAAATTTCTAGTTCTTTTATTATTATACCATCCAACAAATAAAGGGATATAACCTGTAGCACATCCCCTACAACTTCCTCTTCACTCTCTCACGGTCTCTCTTACACAATCACAAAGACCTTTACAATACTACAATACACAATCGTATTACAATGTATTCCTTTTTAAGGGGAATTACCATGGGAAAATACCATAGGCTACCCAATACCATGGGCCCATAAACGGTTGGCCAACAAACAACCCAAAAAAATTATTTTGGGGGCTTCGCCCCTGAACCCCCGCTGGCCCCAGACCCCAATAAGGGGGCGAAGCCCCCCCCGGGGATGAGTGTACAATCCACCTTCACAGCATATAAAAATGGGGTACAAACATGACTAAACAACAACATCTCCGAATCAGGAAGATCGGGCTCCACAACCAACAATCTCCCACTTGGAGACTAATCACAGCAACTCCACTGCTCCTGCACTTGCTGGACTATGCTCTGAACCTTGGACCTGACAAATTTCTCATCTTCACCTTCATGCTTGAAGTCCAACTGAAACCGATCAGGAACTCAGTTTCTCTTTGGTTACTGCCTTTGTCAACATGTCTACAGGATTATGGCTAGTAGGTATCTTTTCCAACTTCAACAATTCATCTTCTAGAACAAACTGTATGAAATGGTACTTGAGATGTATATGTTTAGTATTAGAATGGAAGGATGAGTTCTTTGTAAGATGAATGGCACTCTGGCTGTCACTATACAACATGTTATCCTTATACTTCTTACCCAGTTCCTCCATGAACCTCTGTAAACAAATCATCTCTTTACTAGCCTCTGTAGAAGCAACATACTCTGCTTCCGTTGTTGAAAGTGCAACAACCTTTTGCAGTTTTGAAATCCAACTTACTGTTGTTCCACCTACAGTAAAAACATACCCTGTGGTGCTCCTCCTTTAATCTTTATCACCTGCCATAACTACATCAAAAATAAGGAGGAATACAGTCAGCATGATGAGCTGGTCTTACCATACAATATTTTGTTGGCCTAAGAAGTGACCCAACATTTGTATAAATAGAGGAAGTGATCTATCTATTTTATGATCTATCAAGCAAGAATGGAGATGTGATCGAATGTGCAGATTCCAAGTAGATAATAAATTTTTGGGGCTTAGAGGATGAGGATGGTTCGTGCTAAGTGTGCAAATATGAGTGCGCAATAAATGCGCAAATTTGATTGTGTAGAAGATGATAAAAACTCAATATATATTTGAAGTAGTGCACGTAGAAAATACACGAAGCAATATTAGAGCAGCATGTACATCAAGAGAATTGAAGCAGAGAACGCAATAAGTAGAGCAGTGTGCAGAACAGATAGAGAAGCATAGCAGTTGAGCAGAACTGAAGTAGAGCACACAAGTGCAAGCGAAAGAAAGTGAAACAGTGAACAAGACAAGTGTGAAGCTGTGTGCATATATCAGAAGGCAATGTGACAGAAGGAATTCTACTTCTATATCTCAAGGTGGCGGGATGGGGCAAGGAAAGGAGATTATAGTCTCCTCTCAGTTTGGTGCCTGAACACAACAAGTTGGTGCTTGCACAGAGGATCAGTGTCCTCACAGGTTGGTTCCTGTAACCAATGAGTTGGCGCTTGCATGTGGGATTGGTGTCCCAATCAGATTGGTATCTGAGTGAGTTGGTGCTCACATCATTAGAGATTGGTGTCTCCCATCTATCTATGTAATCCAATTTTGCATACATATATATAAAGTTACTTTCCAAATACTCTGCGTAAATTTGTCGTTTATTGTTGTGATTTAAGTAGGAATTGGTGCATAATTTAAAAAATGAAAATGTGTTTAATCTTGGCATGATATTGATTCACCCCCCTCTCAGTATCATTAAGAATTCCAACAAGTAATATTTGTACTCACTATCCATGATATCCCTCTCATCCAATTGATGACAAAGTTTGAATCACGGAATACCTGGAGTTCCCTTAGGCCCAAATCTAATGTTATATGGAACAAGTGAAATAACATTGAAATTTATGCCCAATTATTTGATTTTGGACCCAAAGCACCTCTACCATGGGCATAATAATCCTCTAATAAGACTATAACAAATCCAAACCCGCAAATATTTTACTCACCTTTGTTTTCCCCATTCAAAAAAGACAAAGGCTTCTCCTTGTGCATGTGGAAACATGCAACATTCCTCTCCTTGGATCCTGTTTTGGATTCGAAACGTCGATTTACAAATATGGATACTGTGGTTTCTCTGATTCCTCCCACAATCCTCTCCTTGTTTTTACTTCCAAACTACCTATAATAATGAAAGAGGGACATTACTTGAGAAAAAAGATAGAATATAGGAAAACAATTATTTGAAAAGGGCTTGGTTACAAGCTAACTAGATGGCCTAAATGGCCTAATTAACCAGATAACCAAATAAGGAAAAACCCTAAATTGTTTTAATTCCTTCTTATTAAAAAAAGAGCCAAACAATCTACTTCTTCACAATCCCAAAGTTGCAGAAACTTTACCTTAGTCTCAGTACCCGGAATCTTAGGACGTTGTCTTCCTTCATGAATGGCTCTCCGATAACAACAACTTCAATAGGGAAGCCGAGTTTCCTAAGACTAGTGGCTATGCTTGAGCCTGAATTTGAATTGTGTGTTTAAATGGATGGTCTCTTTGCGACAACGCCAGGCTATGGTTAAATAAATTTAACAATTCTAGACCATTGTTCCACAATTTCTGCAATCAATATCTATGCAATATTGGCACTCCTGAGATACTTCTAGCCATCTAAAGTTTGAAAGCGATTTACATGTCTGGAGGCACAATCTAAATCTCAAACGAAGACTGTAACTTGCAATGCAGCATTGGGTATTGGCTCGTTTGGTTCCTTCCTGTGTAATGTAAAGCTTCAAAATTATAGGAGAAAGATTGTGTGTGTAGCCAAATTCCATGATCTCAACAAGAAGCTCATAAATTAGCAAAAAATGGTCACCAAAGTAGGATTTGAACAACGCCACTTCCTCAACCACAAGCTTTAGGGCACATGATGCATTAGCATTGCTACTGATAACATTCAAAATATAGATTTTTTTTATTCATATGTAAAGGAAAAAAAACTCCACCTACCTACTTAACAAAATAGGTCCCGAGCTCCTTTGTTGAATCTAATTTATTTGTACATTGTATGTAGTTTGTTGGATCTCCATGTATGTTGACAACTTCTTTCAACCTTGCAATCATTATGATTATCTACAATAGCTTTAGCACATTCAACCAGCAAAGATTTTACATTTCCCTAAGGAAACTACAACTCTTCCATGTCCTATCGTTCCTCATGAAAAATGTTGGGTGAGTAGTGTTTTTTTTTTTAATTTTATTTCATTCATTGTCTCTACCTTAACATTTTAATTGTTGTGACTTGGCACCTGGTATAAGTTATTCAGTGCTCAAGAATTATCTGCCTTATTTGTTTGGGGTAACCAAGGTTGGAATTTTGGTCAAAAATATCATTAAAGTCTTTCAACACTTCCAAAATCCTCTCCAAATTAGATGCAAGTGTATGATCCCTATCAGCCCCATCAATACTATTTTTGTTTCCTCTAAAATATTCAAATCGGTTGTTTGCTCATTGCAACTATAACCATTTCCAACTAGTTCGATTGCATCCTTTTTTATCTTCCCCATCATCATTTTAAAAAATTCTGAGTGGTTCTTAAGTCCAGCCAATTTATCTCCTTAGTTATCCACATGCATACATGCGTTTGGGAGAAGACACTAAATCCACATTATTGATTGTTTTTCAACTTTTAAAAGAGTCTCCTTCTTTGACACATTGTTCCTTAAAATAATAATATTAATTTTTTAAATCTAATGAAATGGGTACACCTATAACGAAACAAATTCACATTTATTGTCGAAGAGCACAAGAGCTTATGTTGATGATTCTCTAATGAAAGTATCCCAAGGTGGATGAAATTTATAAAATAACTAACAAAACAAAATGTACCTATCTAAAAGTCATTGGCGTGATTTGACAAACAAGACGGACTTCGCTTGACATGGAGAAATATTCCAAGAGTGATGTGAGAGGCTAAGGATGTCGTTCCTTGTGAAACTATTAATAGGCATAAGGCAAAATTTTGGCATGACTTTATGATTGAGGAATAACTTGCATACGACATCTTGGGGCATGCATGACATCGACATTATGTTGCAACACTTTGCAATCATGCTAATGGAAATCAACATCTAGTAAACCAAGACCAAATGACAGGGCATGGGAATCCATGGCGACTCAATAATGACAGGTCAACATGATGCATAAATGAAATCGTAGCCATAAAATCGGTATAAGTATTTATATTCATCCCTGAAAAGGGCATGTAGTGAATAGAGTATGGCTAGTGTTCCATGATGGACAAAGCAAGAGGATAAGCAAGAAGAGCTGGGAAACCAATAACTTAAAATGATAACAGTTCAACGTACCTAGGATGATCACTAGGAACTATCTGATAGTTCTACTTCGTCCAAGACATGTCCTCTCCTATATATCATGGCTAACATCGTCATGTCAAAGAGATTAACAACTAAACAATTTAAAGAAGGAGCATAGTTGGCGTATAGTTTTGAAAAGATGTCAAACTCCAAAGAAATTAATTGGGCAACCACATAAAGAAAATGACACAAGGAAACTAGATAAGCAAATGAACTGAATAAGCTAAGCCAGAAGAAAATATAAATGACATAAGAGATATTTCAAAGCAGAAAAAACAAGAAGCAACCGTTGTTTTTTTCCTTTTTTTGTATTTTTATGATTATTTTATTTTTCTTATATGAGTTGGTTAGAGAGGGGTCTGAACAATAGAACAGTTTTTGGACCAAGCCATTTAAAGAATGGAAAAATGATATATCCTAGTGGTCCTTTAAACAATAACATCGAGTTTAGCATTCTCCCATGAAATAACACCGAGCGTTCATCAAAACTACAAAAAAACACTAAAAAGGTAAAAGGAATCTAATGACACTGTTTTTTTATAGTGACCATACATAACATCTTGTGGGGGCGGTTTGATATGTTCAACACACTTTAAGGTCTTGATTTCTCCTCTTCCGCAAACTTGTGCTAGTGCATCTCACCTATCATTCTAATCTCTATGGAAAGAAGCTCCAGTATCCATAAGAACCCACATTGATAAGATACAAGCATGTGGTATATGCAAGGAACTTTACTTTGTAGATGTCATTTCCTCCCTACCATCGATCTCATCATAGATTGCATTAGTGCCTACTATCTAGCTTTTATAAAAAAAAATTATGAAAAAAATGGAATAATTATTTACACACTAAAAGGCCTCTTAGAAATATATTTTTATAAGCATTTCTATGATATAATATATTTTTGCTTCAGAGCTATCCTTATTACTGAGTTGTTTGATGTGAGGCTCCAGTTTATAGGAGCATCTTCATTTTTGCATGTTAAGTGTAATTGTATGGCTTTGGATGTTAGGTGCAATTTGTTTGTATGGGAGGCAATGATGCTATATTTTCATCAGTAAATATAATTTTACTTAATTTTATAATAATAATAATAATAAATTTAAGGTCACCACCAAGCGAGACACCAATTTGGTGTATGAGACCTCCTTGTTTGTGGGACAAGGGACCCCCTCTCCGCAGCGATTTAACTGCTAAAGTCTACAGAGGTGTCCCCTACCCCCTCCACATTTGAACCTATAACCTCTTAGAAAGAGACACATGTTCTTAACCCTTAAGTATATATAGAATAACATTTTTACTTTAAACTATTTGTTATTTACAATGCTCCTAGTCCAAAATCTTTGAAATTTTATGCTTCCAGAATCTAGAATCCTTTTTATTTTAGTTCATTTACATATAAATATTCTTTATCATATATATATATATGAGAGAGGATAGAAAAACGCCTTACAGGGCAAATACTCGTTCTTTATCCTGGTTGGATTGGCATTCAGTTCGATCTCCTCCATCTCGGTGTTCTGTGCATTACTATAGCTCATTTCACATACATTTTTATGGTTGAAGTTCTATTAAGAATGTGGAGTACTCGCCCAATACTACGGGTAGTTCTTCTTGGATTCCAAGTTGTATAAGTTTGGGAATCATTCAAATTTGCAGAGGTGTTAAATCGCAGAATGAAAGCTCGTGTATTCTTCACTGCTTCTTTTGTCACTGCAGCCATCAACACAATCCCCAAAACTGGCAGGAATTTGGGTTTCATAAGAAGAGCAATAAGCAGAAGAATGCATTGTAACCGAAATGTTGAAATCATTTCAAATGGGCAGTCTGAAGATTTAAGTAAACTTATAGATAAATTGGAGAATGGAGAAGGAGATAGCGTTCACTGGGGTAGAGCAATTCATTCACTGTGTCTCTCAGGAAAGGTGGACGACGCCTTTCAACTGCTGGATCACCTACGTTTCAAGGGTTATTGCCCTGACAGTCTTAATCTTAGCAGCCTAATTCATGGACTCTGTCAGCAGGGTCGTTATATAGAAGCCCATGAACAACTGTCAATCTCTTTGAAATCCAATTGGGTTCCTGATGAACGGACATGCAATGTGCTTATTGGAAGACTCTGCGATGCAGGGATGCCTGCAGAAACTTGTAAGGTTATGAACTTGATGATTGCTGCTAAAGAAGGGTATACCCCATCCCTTGTTAATTACAATAAGCTCATTGATTCATTTTGTAAACAAGGAAAATTCATTGATGCCCACATGGTTATATCGAGAATGAGGAAAAGAGGGTGTTTTCCAAACGAGATTTCCTATACAACTCTGATCAATGGGTTATGCAAAGCTGGTAGAGTTGACGATGCATGGAAAGTGTTTGACCAAATGTGTCAAAGAGATTGCTCTCCCAATGCACTTACTTATAGTATTCTGATTACGGGTTTGTTCATGCAAGGGAGAGTTGTAGAGGGAAGGGAGCTGATGTGTAAGCTATGGGACCAGATGCCCACAAGTGACTCTGCCAGTAACCTGGCAGCTTATACTAATTTGGTTATAGGTTTTTGCGGTGGAGGTTTTTTCCAAGAGGTTTTTAGATTGGTAGATGGCATGCCTCAGGGGGAGCATGTTCCTTATGGTTTTGCTTATGGGGCATTAGTTTATGCTCTGTGCAAGGTTGGGCATGCTAATGGAGGGGCTCGAGTGATCTATGTAATGAGAAGAAGAGGGTTTATTCCTGATGCAGTCTCTTACAACTCTGTAATTCATGGGCTTTGCAATCAGGGGAGTTTCATGAGGGCACATCAAGTACTTGGGGAAGGAATTCAAAGTGGGTACACTCCTTCCGAGCCTACTTATAAGGTTCTGGTTGATGGGTTTTGTAAGATGGGTGAGTTGGAGAAAGCCAAGGAGATTTTAGACCTTATGTTGCAGAAGAGCACTGTGGAAACGTCTCGCATTTACAACATATTTTTGTATGCTCTTTGTGCCACAGATAATCCTAGTGAACTTCTTAACATGATGATCAGAATGCTGCAGAATGGCCGCACTCCTGATGTATTTTCGCTCAACACTGTCATCCATGGATTTTGTAAGGCGAGCCAAGTTGACGAAGCGAAGAAGGTCTTAGATGATATGAGAATGGGCAATGTCTGTGTTCCAGATGTCATTACGTTTAGCACTGTAATTCGTGGCCTTTCAGACTTAGGTCGGACAGATGAAGCTCTGGATCTTCTACATGAGATGTCAGAGAATGGTTATTACCCTAATGTCATAACTTACAATGCTGTTATTCGTGGGCTTTGTAAAACCCGGAAATTAGACAAGGCTTTTGAGCTCTTAGATGAAATGGCACGTAATGGTTTGAATGCTCACAGTGTTACTTTTACCACTGTTATTGATGGTCTCTGTGAGGCTGGTCAGCTGGATATAGCTCTCGGGTTTTGGCATGATATTGTTAAGCCATCTAAAAGTCATAATGATTTCGTTTATACATCATTGTTGCGAGCACTGTGTAAAGCTGGCAAACTAATGGAAGCTTGCGGTTTGTTAAATGAGATAGTAAATGATGGATGTATTCCTGGTGTTGTAACTTATAATGTACTTATCGATGGTGCCTGTAAATTAGGTTTGAAAAGGGAGGCATACAGAATTTTAAATCAAATGAGAGAACACAATTTGAGTCCTGATGTTGTGACTTGGAGAACACTCAACCAATTACATGATAGTCAAGGTAAGAAAGGCAGATTGTTCAGATGGGAGCAACGAGAATTTGCAGAAGACAAAGGAGAAACACTGGCAGAGATCGTTCGCAGAGTCTTTGGACTTTGCTAGCAAAGATTGCAAAGCTTTCTCGTGTACAATAAACATGATTGGGTATACCAAGAGCAATAACATGCGATTCTTTAATGATTTTTCCTATGAACAAACCAATTCACCTGCTTTTGCTTCATCTTAGGGCTGATCAGCGAAGTGCTTCTGTTCACCATTTAGATGTTTGGTCATTTCTAATTCTTCCCGTGGTCTTGTTTTTTCCCGTCTCAGATGCAGAAAATTAGGATAGACTACACTCTATGATCCATGAAAGCCATTTAGAGGAGGCTTTCACATCTATACAACTATTTGTACACCGTTATCCTTTTTGCAGTCTATGTTTCAATGAACTTTCTGAGCTGTTCAAAACCGCCTTTCAAACATATTGGGTCAAACCTTTGCTTATTTTGATTGACCTTGTTGATTCCTTAAAGTCATGGAGCTTGAAAATCGCTATCCGTGCATATTTTGCAACTGAAATATTATTGTTTCTAACATCAGTGATCTGCCTGGTCTTGGATATTATCATGCTGCAATTTTTCAACCAGCTGTGAATGGTCGTATCTCAATAACATGTATTCTTGGTATTATCTACAATTAATATGGATTGAAAATGAAGGCTAAAAACTCTAGGAATTAACAACATTTTAGTTATGCAGGACTAACCAATGCATGGAGATCCGGCATGGATTGGGAGTATTTTTACGGCTATCAGGCCAGATATGCATTTCTGATCTTCTTTATAGGTGGAACCTGATTTAGTAATTTTTTCCTGGGGCAACTTAGGCTAGAAGATGTGCACCAATGTGCACTGAAACAATAGGTCCATTCAGCCTGTATAACCAGATGTCCTGGTGAAGGTGCATGAATCATCATCCATGTTTGACGATATTTCTATAACAAGGCTTCTAATTCCTTAGCTATTGTCCTCCAGTCTTCTTTGTTTGCATATAATAACATTCCACAACTTATTACAGATGCCATTGTTGGACATGTGTTGTATTTTTTGTAGGTTTCCATAGCAAGGGTGATTGATTAGCCCCCACGGATAGGGGGTGCACGGGGCAGCAAGGCTCTTGCCTGGAGTTCGGGGGCAATGCCTCTGAAATAAAATTTTAGATCTGTTTTTGGTCAGTTTTGAGTTGTTTTCAGCCCATCATTTTATGGCCCATTGTAAACTAATTTCAGTCAAAGAATCGGAGTTGTAATCTAATATGGATTAATGGATTAGGGTTTTTGGATGCTAATGTGGGGATTGTTGTCTCTCGCCTAGAGTTCGGGGGCAACGCCCCCAAAATAAATAAATAAAATGGGTTCGTTTTTGGTCTGTTTCGAGTTGTTTTCAACCCATCGTTTTGTGGCCCATTGTAATCTAATCTCAGTCAAAGAATCGGAGTTGTAATCTAATCTGGATTAATGGATTGGGGTTTTGGATGCTATAATGTGGAGATTGTTGTCGGGTAGATCCAGGATTTGGAAGTTTGGTATAATACATTTATGAGGGTTATGAGACATTTCAAGTGTTATTTGTGTCCATTGATGCTGGGAACTTGGATTACAACTGGGAGATTACCTTCCAGAGGAACAGGGAGCAGATTGAAGGAGTCTTACTGATCCAAGAACTGTTTTCAAAGTCCATCTTCCAAAGAATGTTATTTTTGTTGTTTCTTATGTTGCTAGTATGTTAATGTAGAATATATGTTAAGTATCATAGAGAATTCATTTTTCCATGAAGGGGGAATGTTAGAAATAAATAAAGAAATGCATCATTGGCAAATTGTTACAGAGATGGCAGTAAGAGTTTGAATTAGTTAGAGAGCTAGCAATATGTGTCCCAGTTAGTTAGATAGGTGTCCATTCAGATCCAATTTTAAAGGGATCCGTTGATCCTCCATTCTTGTATATATATACATGCATTTTTGTAGCAGTTTAAGAATAAAGTGTGATCTGTCTCCTTACCGTGTGCAATTATGTTCTGTTGTGTTTTTAATTGTATCTGCATTTGAGAGTCTCTCTTCTCATCATGTGTGAAAGGTATCGGTAAACATAACAATATCATTAAACCTGCTTGGAATGATTACATCATGGAATTGACATGCCACATGCCATAGGAAGCATGCCACCTCACAAAGGAATCAAGGATACAAAATATTTGAAAAACCGTTATTGTGTACTACCTCTCTTAACTTGGTATTGGAAAGATGAGTACAAATGGAAGAGAGAATCAACCAATTGGCAAACTGGGTATCTACAAATAGAGATATACACAAGGCCCAAGAACCTTGTTGACTAGGATCTCTCAACAAGGATTAACTCATTTCAAATGCATTGGAATAGGAAATATTCCTTTCATATTTATATTAATGCCAAAAAGGAGAAGTGTTAATGCAAAGCTGATGCAGGAGCACCTTCACCTTCACGGAAAACATTTTTTTTTCTCGAGTCTCCTGCAAGAAGGGGTGGTAATAAAGTTTGGAAGGTTGGGTAATGTGAGGAGAGTGAGAAGCCGATCTAGAATTAGTTTTCAAATAGGTCTAGATCAACCAGAAACTATACAATGAGATTAAGGCCAGCACACAGGCTGGTTACTTTCTGGTCATCTAAGGTTTTCACACACCTGGAGCTGCCCCTTGACTACTTGACCTGATAACATGGTGTCACTATTTTTTTTTATTCGTCCACTGACGATGATGTTGTGACACATGCCTACCATGAAACAATTTAGGGCCCTGTTTAGGTAGGTCTTGCCATCCAATTACTTGAACCTTACGCTGCTTCTTGGCTGCAAAAAACATCACTACTCCATTAGTTACCAAGTTCACGAGCTAACTTTCACTTCATAATTTAATACAATTGCAGGAACTAATCTGAAAATAAAAAAACAATCAAACAACAGAATACAGACCATTTTCTACTTGTAGATATCCTTCTCGAAGCCTTCTTTTTGCTGCTTAAAGCTTCGCTTTAACAGATGCCTCGTCTGGCGATTTTGATTTCTGATGTACAAATACAAAAACTGAACTTTAGAAACATGTTTCTGTATTACAAATAGCTCCAAATAAGCAAAGTATATTTTCCTTCTACAACTCCATTCAAATAACTAGCAGCTATAGAAATATTTGCCCTTGTTAAATCTTTAAAAAAAGATTGTAGATCAACAATACTTTTCAAAATAGACAAAAAATATAAGTTACATAAGATCCAAAAAATCAAGGGATTATCTACAAATTTATCTTCTATTTAGATGTTTACATACTAGTTAGCTTACATTTTTGGAGAGGAAAGGAGTCTTGCTTGGTCCGATTCGTGTTCAAATCGGGGTACTACTGCACATTGTCTTAATATCCTTTGCATTTCACACTTATTCGAAGTCTCCGAGGGCTAGAACTGGCAATTATACCGCTCGAGCTGCTCATCCTATGGCCCTGGCAATCTTTCCCAACCTGTATTCAAGCATTACTTTTCAATTCTCCCCTCTGTTTGTTTGTTTCTTGCTCACCACAATGACTGCCATCCCTTGTCAAATTACCCTGATGAGTTGATTGCTTTATTTTATTGGGTTGTTCTACTATACATTGTTTTTCAACAGCATCGTGATGATCATCATATTCATCATTCTTAGTCTTTTCAACAGCATGAGGGTCTACATCGGTTACGGAAAACAATGTCATTAAAGATCACAATTCATAAATAATAACAAATAACTTAATAAGACTGGTGCTTTGAGGAGTAAAACAACATTTCTTTAGGCACAAAATAGAGCGTGAATTATGGAATCAACCAACAAAAAATATTAAGCAGAGGCATGAATAACTTACTCCCATCATCATCTGGGTCATCGAAGATCTTTATTTCCAACCACATACAGCAAGAACAAAACTAGTCATTCACAACAAGCTCATAACAAAATATAAATGTTAATTAGAACCTGCAATCCCATATCAATTTCTTACAAAGACGAACAGTATTCTCCTTCTTTTCGTATTCAAGTTTGGTCTCTTCCTCAATGTGCTTGAAGCTGAATTATCATATCGTCATGGAAGTTTCTTCCATGAGCAAATGATATCCTACTTTCAAGCACAATGCCATGATCAAATTATACCTTCAAGCACATTGAGGATGAGACCAAACTGCACACATATTTAAAGATTACTTAAGATATTTATGTTGATGTCATATGGGTTGCTAGAAAGGCCCCCTCATCATGTGGAATCGACAAGAGTCCATTTTCATCATATATGGTTGTAAGTGAAACTGAATCTGGCAAGGTACCTGCTACATGCAAAATAATGCATTTGAAAAAAAGTAGTAAAACATAGCACAAACTTCGATAAGTGCTCGGGAGCAATACCATACCTTGAATTGCAGCTCTAGTATGTTCCCGTTCATCTACAAGTTCTTTCCGGCCACTGTAGTACACCATACCAATGCAGTAAGAACATTTAATCCTTTTAGTGTCAGGTAGGTAGTTCCAAGTCAGCTTAAAATATCAAAAACCAAAGCCATAAATGCACTTTATTTCACTTGTATTAGGATAAGTTCCCATTATGCAAGAGAATAAAAATAGATGACGTTGTGACTAAAACTACATTTTTGCATAACCAATTGTTGGAATTCACCATTAGATTATCCATTCTTCCAACATTGAACCAGGAGGTTTTGGCTTAAGATACCTGACAAGCCTCTTCACTATAGACCGAATTTCCTTTTAATTGTTCTTCCACAACTGATTAACTAGTTTCCCAATCATAGTTCCCTGGATGGAATTATCATTGCACAACATATTGATTATTGAACAAGTTGGAATAAGGTTGTTTGACCTCACATCACATGTAAAAGAACACCTCCAAACCCAATTTACACAAACAAGGGAGATCTATTTAATTATGCCATGGAGGGCATTTTGTAAATAATTGAAGAAGCATACGTCTAGGGTTTCCACAGTGAGTTGCATCAATTCCAATCTTCTCAGGCACTCATACAGTTGACTATCTGACTGCAACACAAAAACATATTGATTATTGAGATAAATGAGCATACCCTTGTGTAGGCAGTTCTAAAGGCTTGTAGTTATTTCAATAAAACATGCTTGAGTAGCAAAATGTATGTTTAATGGTTGCTAATGAAAAATCGCCCATCAAAGGGCCATTTCTTGCAAGAATAAACATATTCAACATTTAACTTAAAAGAAACACTACTTCATTCGGGTCCAAAACAATGTCTTTGATCCTAAAGACCTCTTTGAGAACTTGGGATTCCTCCTCAATTTCTTGGGTGAGGACTTCAGCCTCGTCATGATTGTATTTGTTAGCACTATTCCCATTTGTCTTATTAGTGCATCTGTTTACCTTGTCATTGTCTTTATCTTGGCAGCCCTTGATACCCTCTTCATTCTAATTATCAATAATGTCTTCATGGGGTTCAACCAAAGCAACAAAATCACAGTTACAGCTCTTAAGAAATCTAGATGCATATAGTCTCTACACAGTCCTATCTCTCCTCCTCCTGAATTCGTTTGGGCAATCAGAGGCTACAACCAGGATTGCATATTCAATCACGTGCTACATATATCAATCCATGCACCCTTGAAATACTTTCTCCATTTCTCCACAGACCCCATTTTTAACCCAACTAAAACTCTCTTCTACTCAACAGAAGCCCTTGATCAATCAAAAAAACTTGGAGTCAGCAACAAACTGCATTGTTTTTTACATCAAACCATGAATATGAATCTCATGCAATTTTTTTTCGCATAACTATTCATTTATAGGATATGCATGGGAATTGACAACTTTAAATAATGCTATATATAGAAGAATCCTATCAAGGAAAACCATGCAATCATTTAATATTGAAACCTATGTAGGACAAACATGCAACAAAACACATAACTCTTAAGGGATTGGAAGTGAAATTTCGAGGGCTCGGAACAATTACTGGTTGCTCTGTGTGAAACAACATTCCATTCCCACTATTCAAATGGGCATCTAAAACAACACACCGTCTACCGCTAAAATCAATCGAAACGAAATTTAGAAAGCAAAAACAGTCTCCCTCCAAAATTAGACTCTACATACATGCATCTCGAGTTGGTGTCCATTTCCAATTCGATCAACTCTAAGCTACTGAGCGTTTATATACATGCGACCCTTGAATAATCGAGCTTCAAGTACGTTGTCTATTTGATCAACTCTCAGTTCACTGCCTCTGCAATAACTCATAGTTATATACATGCGGTCCTTGAATATACAACTTCAAGTCCATTGCCAATTTGATCAACTCTATGTTTACTTTGCTTCCTCAGTACCTCAGAGTTTATATACATGCGGCCTCTGAATATACAAGTTCAATTCCATTGCCAATTTGATCAACTCTAAGCTTACTTTGCTGCCTGTGCAGTAACTCAGAGTTTATACACATGCGGCCCTTGAATAATACAGCTTCAAGTCTATTGCCAATTTGATCGACTCTAAGTTTACTTTGCTGCCTCTGCTGTACTCAGATTTTATATACATGCATGATGCGGCCTATGAATATACAACTTAAAGTCCATTGCCAATTTGATCAACTCTAAGTTCGCCTCTACAATAACTCTGAACTCCAAAGATGAGTGACCATGGGACACTTTCTATTCCTAAAAACATTCCATCTCCTCCATTCAATATGCATATTGAGAATTTAAAATGACCCACTTTAAGATGCATACCAGTAATAATTAGTACGAATCCGATAATGCGTATGAAAAAATAATATCGAGCAAAAAACTTGTACGGTTTTATATGGAAGTTTCCTGCCTGTAATTTTATCACAAAGTTAGTTTTTGTATTCGGATATGAATACAAATATAAAATAGATATAGGTAGCAATGGAATTTACAAAGTTAGTTTTTGTATTCGGATATGAATACAAATATAAAATAGATATAGGTAGCAACGGTTTTTGAGAATGCGTTCTTATAAAGTGAATAACTTTGAAATGTTATATTCCAAAAGTGTGTGAAACTACATCTCCCCGATATTTTTGAGGTATTTGTTGCATGTAATTGCAAGTAATTTAGATGGAAGTGAACTTGCTGCATTAAATATATTTAATGCAATACGTTCAAACATTTTTTTGAGGGGCATTTAAATTAAGAAAAAACTCCTTTGACATCATTCATTCATGAACCATCTTATGTAGGTTCCACTTCCACCAATGTCATAGATGTGAACATTTGAAGAGGATTTGAAGGTCGTTCAACTACCATCTTATACATTCATGAACCATCTTATGTAGGTTCCACCTCCACCAATGTCATAGATGTGAACATTTGAAGAGGATTTGAAGGTCGTTCAGCTAACGTTTGCTCAATCACATTGATCACCCCATCAATTCACTCGATTTCTGAATTGCCATTAGGTGATTTGAAAGCTTGGGTTCCAATCATGTAAAAAGAAAATGCAAAGGAATACAAGCAAATATCCAAGGATTTTTTAGTATACTTCCCAACCCATACATAGTGCAATCGGAATGTCAAGTAATGCAAGCCAAATACAACTTTGAAAAAATCTTGGACCACAACATCCTTTGAAGGGAGGTTAAGGTAGAGACTATTTTTGGCATCTGTGGGCAATGGATGTTGTAGGATCGTGACAAAAAAATTAATCATATATTGTACCATGAGGTGATTGAGGACTTTTCCATGGGCATAAAGATCCTTCCATTTTGAGCCCCAAATAACATTTATGTTCACATTGACCTAGATTTGGTCCATGTAGAGCTAAATTGTTTTTCACCAATTGCTCAAATATGGGCTTTGGTTACTGGCATCAAAAATGGCCAGTAAGAAATCCTCGATAATACTCTTTTCATTCAAGTCTCGATTGCCATACTAGGTTGTGTAAATAATGATGTTGCTCGCCAGTATAGGACTAGAAAAATGGGTGGCTCTCAATATAGTGAGTCAAGTTGGAAGGATCGATGGCTACATCGGTAGGTTCTTATATGGAGGAAGCTAAAAACAACAAGATCTTGTAATAAATTTCCTCATTGAGCTCAACGATAATTATGCCATCAATAGAGCATATGAATTCCATGTGGAAAAACTAGTTTGAAGCTAAGGTCACATCCATGAAGAGTATGGTTGGATTTTAGTATATGAATTCCATGTTGCAAAACTTTTCATTGGAAGTGTACCATATATCTATGTTTTACCATTGGTGGTTTTTCATTTGTACTTGTTAACATGGATAGCATTAATAGAAAGATCACACATGATTGAACAACAATGATAAGTTCAATCATTGTTGATTGGTCATCTAACAAGGATACCGATCAAAGTTTAGCCAACCAACACATACACGTCCAACAAAATATTGCACAATATCATCCACTAGGAAGTGGAAAAGGAGGTTTCTCTCTCAACTCTTAGTGGTCTTAGCAGTCTCAACAATGAATTAATCTAAAAGCTTTCCTCTGCACATTCTCCCCGTTTGAACCCAGATCATTAATAAGGAAGTGTTAGCATTGATGGATGTGGTTGTTGCCACAACAATATTTGCATATAGACCAATAGTGGAAAGACATATATGATGAAAGCACATCAAATTAGGAGTCATTTCAAAGTGTTGTAAGAAGCTCCACAATTTGTTACATCATTGTTCACATCGATTTTGTTTTTGTTGCAACACAAGCATTGGTTGCATTGAGGACATAGCATGCGAAAAGTACAAAATTATTAATGTCAAGTCTTAGTTTTTTGGGTTGAGGAGATCCATATCTTACTCACCATATGCCTTCTCTAAGCCTTCTCTCGCTTCAATTCTTCCCATTTCCATATTCCAAATGTTAAATAAAAAGTTGTTTATTACCTCTACCCATTTGCAAGGCAATTAGAAAAACAGTGACAACAAGGCTAACCTTTTCTTTCTAATACAATCATGCCTCTGGATGTACAAACAAAATTTCTATTGAGCCTCCCTTTTTAATACAATCATGCCTATGAGATATACCAACAAAATTGATTTTGAACGTCTAACTTTAAAATCACAATTATAAAATGTTTATTGCTTTCATTTATTGTATTTTGTTTGTTTATCAGTAAAAAACCCCTCCTTGATCATGCATCACCCATCAATTGGTTCTTCTTCATGTTATTATTCATCCCCTTCACTTGATTTGGATTTGGTTTATTCATCCTCCTTTGTGCCCACCCCTGCATTTCTCTTAACCCTCTTATTGTTGTTCCAATTGCGGCTATTGATGTCACTACCCACATTGTTGTTTTGTTTGTCCATACACACTAACTAGAAAAACAAGGCAATGCATCTTTGCACTTGCATAGCATCACAAAATTGACAAACAAGCATTATTCAAGAAAGGAAGACCGCAAAATCAATTGCTAACATAAACTATATGAAGATCTTAAAATATATTGATATTTGAATAAAGATAAATAGCAAACAAAAATCTATAAAACAATGCTAGAATTTAGCAACGTGATTTCCATTTCCTATTCTTGACTAAAGTTTCTTACGTTCTTGCCTGCAAGTGGTGCTTTTGCTTACAAGATATACCATTGATTGAATTGAAATCGATAGAAATGGAGGTGGAGAAATATTAATGGCATTCGATTATGTGAATTGTACAAAAAGGGCTTGGCCTTTTAGTAAACAAGTCCACTGTGATGTGAGGTCGCAATTTGCAAGCTTTAGAATGATAATTAATGTTATATTTCTAATTAAGTATTGTTTGGATGGCATAGTAATGATGTGTCATGCGAGTGTTGAGGAGTGTAAGTAGTAGGCATTTCATTGGGTCATTAATCCAATTTTATTGGAGGTGCAATATTGTGTGGGATTTGTAGACCGCATTGGAGGTCAACATTGAAGGAGGGATATCCACGGAGAGATGAGATGAGACAATGATTGTATATATGATAGGGACATCCTAGAGGGGATTCATGGTCATTTAAAAAATCTAATTGTCATTAACAAACTAAGAAGATATTGAAAAACATAGGAGGCAAAGAGGGGAATACCTTAGGATGTAATTAAAAATCAATATGATTTAAAATCTTAAACACAATTTATTTTTTAAAAATCTTCCACAATGCCAAAATTAATATTGTCTCAATAAATATATTGTATTATCTATACATGTGTTAAAGAGTGATAATCGCATAAACAATATCCAAGTACAAATATAATCACAATACCATTCAATACCAAAATGAAACATGTAACAAAAAATTGTACAAATATGTAGCTAAGACAACAACGTTTAGTCTTCTCAATGTTTAGGCTACCATGTTGTAACTTATTATACATTTGTGGAGACACATTATATTGTAATGGGTTGCAAGTCAAACTTTATTGACTTTGCATTAGTGGGTTATTTTACAATTGTTTCTAATGTTAAACTTTTTTTTTAATGTGGTTCATGGCCCTAGAGCTCGTTATGTCCACGGATCCAAACCAAGGGGGCCCATTCGAAGGGGCCTCGCCTCTGTCGGCATTACTTCGATGCCTAACCCCAAAGGACCCAAATTATTGAACCCTCGACCTCAACCTTGTGCCATCTTGGTCTCGGAAGATGCTACCAACTAAGCTACCCCTTGGGGCTTCCAATGTTAAGCTTTTGAAATTGAATAATACTAATTTTTAAATATGTTTAAAATTAAATTATTTAGTATTTGATTAGTGAGTGGTGTGATATGATTTTGATGTGAGCACATGGTATCAAAAAGCTGGAAATAATGCAACGAACGACATTGAATACATGCAAGAACTTTACAAATACATGACTCCTTACACATTATGTCCCCCAAGGTTTCCTATGTGAACTATCTAGATATGGATTTGGGCTTTGTGCCCTTCAATGGAACTTCCTCTATTGAAGACGCAATTGGGTGGATAGAAGTATTTTCTTCATAACTTGGATAAGCTTCTTCAAATGAAAAGTGGAGTTGATCCTCATAATGTTTTCAAGACACCTAAATCATTCCTTCTATTTTTGTTTCCCTACTCAAAAATTAAATTAATTAAGAATTTTAGTGAATTTAACAGATGATTTGTGATCATAAGTCTCTAAACATCTCTATCTAAATATTTTATGGAGTGTTCTTGAAGGCCATCTACAATTTGTTTAACAATGTACACTGACTTGTTTTCGTAAGGGGGAAACTACAATCTCGTCGCTACTAAAGTCAATGCCACTCGTCCTATTGATCAGAGCCCGAACGAATTGTCAGTAAGTAAAGGTTTAATAGCATACCTACCCTACTGAGCTTTCTTGGTTGAAGGCACTAGGTTGGGGCATGATCAATAAGTTGGGTGAGGGGGTGTCAAGTAAAGAGAACCAGGTGGGAGGAGTAGGTTGTACCTTAAGTAAAGGGAAATATGCAGCTGACTAATAGTTATATTATAAGTGGCGTGGCCACAAATATTTCTACCTGAAGCAACTTTTGCGAGTTGGCTCATTTCATTTCCATTGTGGGGCAATATTTAAAATTCAACTCATGTTTATCATAATAAATAGCTTTATATACTTGTTTCCTCCTTTGTCTATAATAATTTAGGTTAGTAAGATCAATGCATAGGTCATTGGGTTCCATACTCAACAAATTTTAATATCTTAATGTGTATGTATGGTTTGTGAATGTTCTAAATAGTATGCTTAGATTCATATTAATCTTGGATTTGCTTTATTAGGGTTTCACAATATTTTAGAATAATACTTATTTTATAATGGATTTATGTTTTGATTCTTTTAGATACTTACTATTATAAGGGCAATCCATTTTCAAGTTGAATTTGATGACTTTGCATTAATTGGTTAAATTTTACAATTGTTTTAAAGTTAAAATTTTCATTTGGTGAAGTTACGCTCCATATGAGATTTGTACTCTAGCTTCCAAGGGACTTTACGCACATTTTGGGTGTGCGTCAAAATGAATTTTAAGTTCTGGAAGAGGTTTCATGGATGGTTTAGAGGCCTACAAACTCAACACTTTGGTCAATGATGCAATCTTCACTTATTAGACTATGAGATCTTTCAACATGAAGATCAAATAGGGATTCCAACGACTCATTGAAAATATCTTGGTGTCCTCTACACTTAACAACAAGCGATTAAGTAATTTGAGATCAAATGAGAGAGCTATGGTATTGTTAAGCAAAACATCAAGGGATTATATGGAAACTTATTTTAATTGATTTTCAATTGTTCATCGAAGCCTTTTTTAAGTCTGATCTGATTCAAATCTCACACAAGAGGTGTTGTGACTTGTCTAAGTCTTCATCAACCACTTTTAAACCCTTAAATCAAAGCATAAAAAACTATGAAACTACTAAATACCCAATTACTCCATGTGAATACCAACTAACCAAAGAAAGTTTTTCAATCATTCAAAAGCCATGGAAACACAATGTTTCAATTTATTAAGTGTTTGATTGAAACATGGAGAAACCCTCTCGAAATGCATTTTCTGCGTAGGAGTGAGGAAGTTAAGCCTCTTGGTTCCCATAACCATCTATCAACCAAACAAATCGATTTCTCACCACTACATTTGTTGGGGAGTTGCAGAACAGTAGAGAAATCAATCTCCAAAAAAAATGCATTCACATTGTCAGTCATTGTCAGGGAGGAAAGAGGAACAAGGATCATTGAAAGAATTGAAGGGAAAATGGTTTCAACGTTGTTTTTTAAAATGGAGAAGTTGAAAGTGAATATTCTTTGCCAACATTTTCACTTACAATAAAATTTTCAGCTCATGGACATGTTGATAACTCTCTTGTTTTTATAGGTTGCAAGCTTGAGTTTTCAATTATGAAACTTCAGTGAAACAGTATGTTGCCTTCAAGCTTCATCTTGGAAAAGATAAGTGTACTATTTCTTACTTTTTATTTATAAATTTAATAATGTAGATTAATAAGCACATGATACCATTTTCATGATATTTGAATGCAAATTTCCTTTAGATGATATCACATTTGTTTAATCAAGTCATGTGCAAATGTATGGCAAAGTGTTATAATTTCTTGCATGACAATTATTTGACAAAATTACTTGTAAGAGAAGGATTTCCATATCTTCTTGAGGTCGATTTATGGACTTTATGGTTCCCATGGTCCTCATTAGCAAGTTTGACTTTGAAAATATTGTAACTCTAGTACTTCTTTGTGTTGTAGGGGCGCCTTGTTATCCTAATTGCCTTTTGGGTGCATAAATTTATAATTTTTGGAATGCACATTATTTTATGATGTGATAGGCTTCATAAATGTATAAAACTTGTTAGAGTCAACCTTATTCAATGGCTCAAAGTGGAAGAACTCATGTAGCTTTAAAAAAGACAAAATTCTTCTTTTTTGAACATTTTTGTGATATATAGAAAACCTTGTATATATCTCAATTTACGAAGTGGATAGTTGTGATTTTGTGTATATAGGATCTAGACATCCATGTGAAAATGTTCATCAAAAATCTCAAATACCCATTGTATCATTTCAAGATATTAACTATGACACAAGGGCCTTTTCCTAATTTTTCATGGGATTTCTAAGGTATACCCGCATGTTACATGAAGGACAATCATGGGTATCCTCCTATATTGACATTTTTCCCTCACAATACCTACGAGGACATCTTGTAGTGGCCCAAAAGGCCTTCTCTTAATGAATTTTATAGTTTATATGGCTGGAATAAAGGGTTAGTAAGGTGTTAAGCCTAAAGAAGGTTGTGATGCGCCTATCAAGTGATGATTTGGAGAAATATCAAATGTATTTGGGTTGTCTCGTTAGCCTCCTTGAAAAAGGCTTACTCAAATTCCCACTACCTTTGTAAATTTGGTTGTTGTGTATGTTTGAGAGCATGGATCAATTTAGGGATGTTTTGAAGATTTAAAATAGATGCCCGTCTCTAGTCAGGATTGAAATGTAATATTATTTGCATTTGCATATCATCCCCTTGAAGGGAGAAAAGAAGTAATCCCCTGAACACATAAGGATGCATGGCATAGTGTATGGTGTAAATGTTGTGGTTTGTTTTAAGAAGTGTTTTGAATTATGTATTGCTATCATATTATGAACTATGCAATGGTTTTCCTTCAAGATTAACAGTATGTATCTTTAGGGTTTTTGAAATCCCTATAAATATCCATGCATATGAAAACCATGAGGTGAGAAGCTTGTAGGTGAAAGAACCTTTTCTAAATGACGATAATTCGAAAGAGCATGAAATTACTCTCTTGGGTGGTGTATTAAATGTGTCATGTATGTGATTGGAATACTTTACCTTAAAGCCTCAAGTCTATCCTTTTGAGGAGGAAGCAAAACCAAAATTGTGTGATGTGTTATGTGACTGTCAAGATGAGATTTTGATAGGTCTATGAGGCAAAGTTAAAATGAAATATGATTGCTTACACTTATTGAAGCTATGAAACTAGTTATACTTAATTGACATAATCATGACAATGTGTGATGAAGTTCATTAACAAACCCTAGTTTTATTATGCATAAAGAACTTGAATCTATGTTGTGTTGTATAAAAGAATGTTTATCTAGACTATGCGTTCAAAGACTAGAAGCTTGTTTGATGTTGTCCAGATGAATGTCAAACTTTGTCATTGCATACATGAATTGAAGATTTTAGCGTTAATATGGTCTAATAATGTGAAACTTGTATATCATACTACCGTCATAATTACACAATTAGACCAGCAAACACTAATTTTGTTGATTGGTACTAAGGTACATTGCAGTTTGTTGATTTCCAGTTGGTTTATTGGTTCCTGAAAATGTTCCTAATAGGATAAATTAAAATAGAGTAATGTTATATTGGTTGCTAGAATAGTTGCATCTTGCATTGCGTTCTTAGTTGCATTTCATGTAAAACCACAAACTAGATTACAATAGCAAATCCATTAATTAGAGAGGTCTCCATTTTAAAATGAGGAAGGTCTAATTGGACCCTTTGGTTGGGTGATCTCATGAACTTGACAAGAAACAATTGCTCATGTCGACATTTTGGCACTTGCATGGATTATTTGTTAAGAGGAATAATCACAACTTCCCATCCAATCAACTAGTAAACGATGAGGTCTTGCAAGCACATGTGCATGCACAAAGTCCAAAACTGGATTTTCAAGATTATATTAAGGTAGAACTTGTTAACAAAATACATTTACATCCAAAGGTTTAGTTGTAATCTTATTTATATCCACCTCTAGCACCAAAGATCAGTTTTCTATCCCCACTTAATAGTTCAAAGCTTTTCATTGTCTCAACCATAGTTACACTCATAAAATAAGTGCCTTGTTGATTGTGCACAAGTTACCGCAACATAGAAGGGCTCAAGGATATTTAACTCATTTTGAAGAAGAATCCCGCATAGAAAGCCTTGTAAATTTGATTTACCATGTCATTGAAGAAATATCAAAACAGTAAGATCAAATCCCTCGACCCCTACTCCTAATTTCAAACAATATAAATACTTTGGTTCCAAAGGTAAATGTACAACCCTCTTGTTACAACCTGAGTGGGCCTAACAGTTAAGAACATGTGTTTCCTCCTAGGAGGTCATAGGTTCAAATCCGGAGGGGGGAAGGGCGTGTACATTTCTATAGACTTTAGTAGTTAAATCGTTGCACAGAGGGGGTCCCTTGTCCCATAAAAAGGTGGGTCTCATACACCAAATTGGTGTCTAGCTTGGTTGTGACCTTAAAAATAGATTATTATTATTATTATTATTACATAATCTTCTTGTAAGCAATATGCTTACAAATCAACCAAAACAACTTATCAAGTCTAATATGGTTAGTTTTGGATGCATTGAATATATGAGGTCCTACTTAGGATCTACCTAACAACAAAGATAGATGCTACACAAGCTTGAGCGATACCAGCCAAGGCCTCCCAAAGATCACATCAAATTCATAAAATCCAATAACTTAATTAATGTAAGAAAGGAAGATGTGGTATTGCGTTTGTTTCCTTATACTTTTTGAGAATAAAATATCTTGCATGGTATTATAGCTTAGCAATTGGAATTATTATAAGTTGGAACGATTTTGAAACTACTTTTATAGATAAGTTTGGTGATGAAATAACTCTTACTTCTATATTCTTATAATTATGAAGAATAAAGATGGAGCTTAAGGAGAGGATAAAGACTTTCACAGACTCACCATCTACCAAATAACAAATTGCAACAACTTAGAGACCAGACATACATTGATAAATTTTTATTTCATTACTATCCCACTATCTATTGGCATGTCAATCAAGAAAGACACGTTGGCAATTGCTTTCAAAGAAGCTTGTAAAGTGGAACAAGATGGTGAGGGTAAAAGGAAACCTAACAAAAGTGTCCTCCCACTGCAAATCCAAAGAAGTCCTTGTTGTTGACGAAGCCTAATACAAAGTCCAAACCATGGATTTAAAAAGAGTCCAAACCATGGATTTGAAAAGAGTGCAGCATTGAATAATAAGATGTCAAATGACATCATTGATTTGAAGAAGGAAAAAGAAGTTTATGGAAAAATGCTTTCAAGCCTTCTAAAAGAAAGATATAGTTACAACTAAACCATCAAATACATCCATGAACAACCTTATGAAATAGATGTTGTAGATATGGATCACTTTCGCCGCATCCACCCAACAAACAATTCAAAGAAGGCGCATCCACAATTCATCGATGTCATTGATCACATCTTCAATGAAGATGTCCAACAAGAGGCTACAACTAAAGAAGTTGTAAAATAAGTTGTTCAAGAAAAATCAATAATGGTGTTATGGGATGTGCTCCATAATATACAATGTGACACAATGGATGAGGAAGAAGAATTAGTTGAAGAAGAAATTTGTGCTACATAAGAAACAAAAAAAGGTTATCCTCTACGAAGTAGAATGTTGCATCTAGTAATCCTCCTCTCACGGTGATAAAGATAACTACCATTACTCCTTCAACACCCTCAACAAGAACTTTGCCAGCTTCAAAAATAGAATACAATATCATTAACGACATTAAAAAGATAAAGGCAAACATTTATGTGCATGATTTATTGAATATTAAACAACAATGGAAATTGTTGCTAAAGACATTAAATGATCTTTGATGCTATGAAGATAAATGCAATGGTGAATGTTGCCATCAAGAATTCTAGATTTCAAACCCCACCTTTTCTTGTAGCCTTTGAAACTTTTAACCATTATGTGCATAATTTTGGTCTAAATATGTGAATGTCTTTTCCACACTTGATGTCCAATTCTCAAGCAAGGTCCTCTTTATTTGCTTTACTAGGTCATTCTTTAACCTTGTTTAGTCCATTGTGGGTTTCTTGGCTAGACATTCCTCTCCCACTGGGTCAACCTCGACATATGTGTTTCATTTGGTCTACTTGGATTAGTTAAAAATGATTTCTTGAGTTCCCAACACCTAAACAGTTGTTGTGGGCATGCACAAGAGTTGTTAGGGTCAAAATTGATCTCCCCCCTCTTGTTCTCTTTATGGCACGCCATTTGTGGGTCGTACAAGGGGATTCACTCATGTGTCCCACAAATAGGGTCAAAATTGACCATCCCCCCTCTTGTTCTCTTTATGGTACACCATTTGTGGCTCAAACAAGGGGATCCGCTCATGTGTCCTACAAATAGGGAAAATATAGGGCCATTTTCTAGCAAAAGCCTTGTGGATCGAACCAATACCAAAAGATCTTTGTGGTTGAACCATGTATTAGTGGTTATGAGCTCTAACTTTTCCGCAATGACTACTTTTCATCCTAGGCTTCTATTTATGTTTGCCCTGTCTAGAAAATACTTTATTTTGTATCATTAAGGGCTTCTCTCTATTTCGAATTTTCACTAGCTTTGCATCTCACCTTCAATCAAACACTTCCATTGCTTTGACCACTATGTCCATTGCTACCTCGACACAAGGACTACCCTGATTTGATCTGCTCTTCCCCTTTGCTTGCTTCCTTCTATTTGTTGCCTACAATTGTTTGGATTTTTGTGAATTCGCCCTCAAAGGTTTTCACTTAGATTTCTCAATCTCAACTTCGAAGAGGATTACCATCATTTCCATTGCAAACAGAGCACCTCACAACTAAGGGCCAACTATATCTATCGCCCTGTAATAGTGTTCAATATTTATCTCGATAAATTAGTGTGTTTATATATGTATTTGGATTCCTTTGAAAATATTTTCCAAGTACAAGCATGAGAAGATAACCGATAGCATCAAGTGCATTGAGAGTTCAATCCCTTGGTTGGTTTCATCAAAGGTTACAACCCTCTCTTTAATCCAAGTGTGTTCCTAACTTCTTCATTTTCTTTTGTGATCTTTCATTTATTTATGGTTTTCATTAGCTAAATTTAATTTTTTACATGCATCAAAAATTTCTGATGAAACCTTAAAACCAAAGTGAGTTACTCATAAATCACAACAAAAAAACCCTAAGATATTAATCAAGACATTAATAATTGATAATTAACTTAATGGCGTTCGTTCCTTTCCTTCCTCCCATTTTGGTAAAGGATTGGTGGTAACTCCACTCCCTTCCTTCTATGCTTTCATTGACCGGTTGCAAAGTGTGTCCCCTATGTGGTAGCATGTTGCTTTACTATAACCACTATGCTCACTTGCTAATTTGACTTTGGGTTCATTCTGCTTCTTGTTTCTTGTGTTCTTCGAGGCATGGAGAGCAGTCAAAGCAATCCCCCAATGCAAGTTCTCCATGCACATTTGTTCATTGAATAAGGTTTCATAGAGCACTCTTGTGTCAAACCATCCATGATTTGTTTGCTAATTTGCACATGATGTTCTACAATAATAGGAATTTGTTTGTGCTAAAGATTTGACATCTCTCTTTTCCTCACTAATTCAATGGAAAGAATCCATGGAATTGGTGCTCACCCTACCCTTCGCTCTTTCTAGGATGTCAAAATGCCTTCTTCCCAAGGGATCTCCTCTCGCACTCATCCCATCGTCAACGTTGCTTCTTCACCTATCATTTCTTTGAGCCAAGGCTCTGTGGAGCAAGTGGATTTTTACCTTCAACGTAGGTTCATTTGTTGTTTTGGCCCTATATATTGGATTTGCATAAACGGATTTTGCAATGTCAGAAGCTTGTCCTTTAGGAGAAAAACCAAGGTTTCTTTCTTGTGGAATTCAACTTTGTTGAAGATAAGGATCGTATCCTCCAAGATGGTCCATGGATAGTTTATGCATGAATTGATATCCTTCTTTCAACCACTACATTAATTCACTTTCTTCAACTCAATATGGGTAAGACACCCCAACTTGCCTCCACAATTTTGGGCTTTGATGTCCCTAATATCCCAAAGGAATGTTTCAGGGCACTTTTCTTTCTATTCTTTTGAAACCAATAACATCTCCTAACCATCGAACTGCTTTGAAAAAATCAATATGATTGAACCCTAATCGTCGCCTGGCTCCTGCTCGACCTTGCTGCTACGAGTTAATGGAAGCAGCCCAGAAGGGGGTCTCCCCCCTTCCTCGGATGAAGACACGTTGACTTTTCAAACTTTGATCTCCTCTCTCATTCCCACAAAGAAACCCCATCCTTCGAAGTTCATGAAAAAATTAGATGACATCCTTGAGGTGGAGCTCCCGCACTCCTCCTCAAGGTCAATGGTGCTTGCACTTACAAATTGAGGATTGATCAATCAATTTATTGGCATCTGGCCATCGCTAAGGAATATGGAAAAATGGATACAAAAGAACTGGGTCGTTTTAATCAAAGGAAATTTATCGCAATTCTTCTATGGAAGAGGATTTTATGCTTTCCTCTTCGAGCTACAAGCTGATAGAGATCTAATCTTCGGGAATGGACCATACTTTTATGAAAATCGAGAAATGTATTTAAAGCATTGGACGCCAAACTTCGATCCAGAATTGAATGTGCCCTCATCCACCCTAGTATGCGTCAAGCTTCCCCACTTGCCTCTACATTGTTGGGGAGATGAATCTTTGGGACAAATCAAGGACAAGCTCGACAAAGTACATTGACAAATCAGAGCCTAAAGAAGGAATGTTTGCATGCACCAGGATATGTGTAGAAGTAGATCTGGAGAAAGGGTTACTGTAAGCAGTCCTACTTTCGCTACACAATTGGAAGCATCTCCAAAGGTTGGATTATGAATAACTACCTTTCAAATGCAAAATCATCATGAATATGGACTTTTTGCAAAAAATTACAAGCAAAACCAAAACCCTCCAATGGTAGCAAATGAAAAAGAAGAACCCTAGCAAAAAGCAAAGAAAAATCAATACACTGGGAAGTAATCTATGGCCTCTGAGCTCCCCTCGACCTCACAACAACCACTTTAGATCTCTTCCCAATATCCCCTGTTTCCTCCTTCCATGCAACCACCACTTCAGATCCCTTCCCAATCTCCCCCACGTCCTCCTTCCCTTCCTACGTAGTAGTAGTGCAAGGCTCTCCCCCCCCAGTCTCACGCTCTTTCTACCAAGTCCCAACAAATACACAACGCTTCATCTGGAAGAAACCCCCATCAAGGGAATCGTTGTCAATCTAGAGGAAGACCATCACATCTCCCCCCGCACTCTGCAGATCCCTCCTTTCACTTATTCGCTAAATGGTGACAAGCTAGAAACGACAAATCCATCGCCAAACAATCCCTCTCAGCCCAATAGAATCCTCACAAGATGGCAAGCCCAACAACATTCTGAAGTAGAGGAAAGTGAAGAAATCAATGAAGAAGAGCGTTCATAGAGGAAAGTAGGGAGAAAGACATCCAAGGAAAAACGAGAAGAGGAAGCGGATAAAGAAAAATCTCTAGGGATCCAAGCCACAATAGAGAAAAGCTTTGAAAGCAGCAGCACAACCCGGAGTCAAGGAAACAAAAACCCTCAACATGGGGGAGGTAACAAACCTCGACAAACTAAATGATGAAGATCATCTCCTGGAACTGTCGAGGGATGGTAATCCAATCAAAGAAGCAACCCTAAAGGATATGACAAGCAAAGAGAAAACAACTCTCATCCTAGTTCAAGAGACCAAATTAGAGGCAAAAGAAATGAAGAAATTAGAAAAAAAGAACTAGAAAATTTGTGAATGCCAAGCACTCAACCCAAGGGGAGCTTCCAACGATATTTTCATTATGTGGGATCCCCATATACTTGCCCTCAATAGCCATTTTCAAACTCAGCATTGGCTACTGACATCTTTAACCAACTCAAGCTCAAGTAACAATATCAACATTTTCAATCTGTACATGCCCATGCATTATCAAGAAAAAACTCTTTGTTGGTAATCTCTACAAATTCTCAACAACATTGTTTGGACAAAGAATAGCATTGTGGCTAGAAACTTCAATACAATCCTGAATAACAAAGAGAAACGAGGAGGGAATATAGTAAGAGACCCCTTTTGAGAACATATGGAAGATCTCATTGCAAACCGAGATTTGATCGACCTCAAGCCTATAAATGGTTGCTTCACTTGGTCAAATCGCAGACCAAGCCTTGGCCACATAGTTGCACGTTTAGATCGTTTCCTCCTTCACAGTGATCTCTTGGTTAGAAATCATACCTTAATCTCATGTATCATTCCCTCCACAGTCTCAGATCACCAACCCATTGCTCCCATCTCCCAAGACCAACTAAATATTGGTTCAATCCCCTTTCGCTTCAACCCCATCTAGCTCTATGATCCCTATGCCCTTGATCTCATCTCCTCCTCCTGGGACTGCTTGTTCTATGGTTCCTCTTTCATTTGGGAACAAAAGCTCAAACGAACCAAATTAGCGCTCAAGGATTGGGCAAAGAACTCTTACATTAATCTATCCAAAAATAAAGAGCAACTTATAGCCCACCTTGAATCTATACCATCAGAAATGGAAACTGCAAAGATCACTACTCAAATTCAGAACGAGGAAAAAGAGATTGGATATCAGATCTACAAAGCTCATAGAGAGGAAGAAGAGCAACGAAGGCTAAAGTCTAGGAGCCCATGGCTCAAAGCAAGGGATAAAAATACTTATTTCTCTCAACGTCAAGCAAAAACAAGAGAGCAAAGAAACAAAGTCATCAGATCTAGGGATGGATGCCTCATTACAGGATTTGTAGAGATAAAGGAGGCGACCAAAGATCATTTCCATCATTTGTACATTGAAGAAAGTCCTGGTACTATGGATTCAAACTACCCTTTCTAGAGAACATCCCTTCTATGATAACAAAATATAGAAACTCAAAACTAAATCAAAGGATAGAAAAGACTGAAATCATTGAAGCAATCTTGTATCTTGCCCCGGACAAAGCCCCTAGACCAGAAGGCTTCACCATCCATTTCTATAGAACTTGTTGGGATATAGTGAAGGAAGACATTAAAGAAATGTACGCCTACATTCAAAAGAAGCAAAACGTAGGAGGCGGAATGAACTCTTCATTTCTCACTCTCATTCCTAAAGAGGCAAACCCAACAACTTTTTTAAGATTTCGTCCAATATCATTGTGCAAATCCTATAAAATCTTCACCAAGATTATGGCAAACAAACTAAAGAAGATTATGCCATCAATAATTGATGAGAACCAAGGTGTATTCATGCAGAACAAGCAAATTTAGACAATATAATAATGGTGCAAGAAGCGGTCCATTCAAGTAAAGAGCGCAAGGAACGAGGTATGTTGATTAAAATCGATATGGCAAACGCCTTCGATAGAGTAAGATTATCGTTTCTTTACAAAGTTACGAGTAAATTTGGTTTCAATAACAAATTTATCAACATCATTAAGGCTTGTGTCAGTGGACCATGGATTGCCCCGCTGGTCAATGGTAGGCCCACCAATTTCTTCAAAAGTAGTAGAGGTATACGGCATGGATGTTGATTGTCTCCTTCCTTCTATATAATTATGGCAGAGGCTCTAAGTAGAAAGCTAGAAAGAGAAAGAGAAAATGGGAATCTCCCGAGCATATCTATCACCAAAGGCATCAAAGCTCTAAATCACTCTCAATTTGTCGATGACATGCTTCTGTTAGGAGGAGCATCAACAGTGATTGCCTCTAGATTTAAATCAGTCCGGGATTCCTTTCTAGGCGTGTCAAGTGGAGCTATCAATGATGGTAAACGTAAAATTTATGGGTGGAATGTCAAAACCAAAGTCCTCCATGACATTGCAAGAATTTTGAGATTTCCCTACACCAACACCTGGAAGAATTTCAACTACCTAGGTATGCCTATTCCCTACATAAAAATGCTCCTCTCTTGGCCCCAAAGGAGTGTTGTCTCAGATCACCATGGAAATCCGACAATTTCTCTGGCATGGAGGGAAGTCAAACTCTAAAAGGTTTCATCTTGTCAATTGGAATACTATTATGGCACCCAAAAACAAGGGGGGTCTGGGGATAAAAGAAACTTCTATCATGGATCGAGCCTTGGGCACTAAAATCTTGTGGAGAATGATCTCAAGTAAGCTGGAATGGTGGAAGGGTTGTCTTCATAAAAAATACTTGACAGACAACAGGAAGCATTGCTTAGACAAGCCCCCTCGAAGAAGAAAGGCTCTCGATCTGGAGGCTGCTCAAAGCGACAGCTCCAATGATCCAATCCAAATTGACTTGGTACCTAAAAAATGGGAAAACCATAAAAAATTGGAATGATGGTATTATGAGAAAGCCTCCCATGAAGAGCATTCAAAACCTCAATTCCTTGATGTTGTCGATGGAAGAGCAAGGAATTAGAAGACTAGCTAATATCTCTGTTTGGAATGAGGACAGTGACAAATGGGAAGGCTAGAAATGCTTCAACATGCCCACAAAATTACAACCCCTCCTGGAAGTGCTTCACATTAAGCTGGCAGGATGTGCCCCTATCAACAATAGCATCGAGTCCCGTGGTTGGGAAAACAAGGGTATTCAGTCAAAGAAGGGTATAAGTTGAAATTACACAACCTTCCTCTTCCTCCAATCTCCAAGATGTGGAATGACCTTCCCGAGGTTAACACGTTATGTTGGGTGCTTGTTCATAATAGAGTATTAACTGCAAATAATCTTAAGAAGAAAGGAATCCAAGGCCCCTCATGATGTGTGATGTGCAATGTTGTTGAAGAAACAGGACAGCATCTATTCATAGAGTGCCCTTACACTATTAAGGTCTGCCAGGGAACCGTCTTGGAAATCTCGGAACAATCGACAATGCCAACAAGTTCACCTCATGGCATAGACACTATAGGTGGAACCTTCAAAACAAACCTCCTCAAAAGGAGATGTTCACCTCATGGCACAAACACTATAGGTGGAACCTTCAAAACAAACCTCCTCAAAAGGGTCTGGAACGCAACCCCTAAGTATCTATGTTGGAAGGTCTGGTTGACAAGGAACATAGCTATATTTCGAAGTCAAAGTGAACTCCCGAGAAGAACATCCATAAAAGCCCATGGATTGTTGAAAGATCGCATTGAACAAAAGAATCCCAAATCACAACTCATCAAATTGATCAAAATGAAAAAGATTGGATGTGGGATCTATTGGATCGTCCACCAATACAAAAGAGAGCTTCAAATCCCCATTTCAATAAAAACTGGAAATTAAAATTCACAGCTTAAGAATTTCATAATTGGCAAAAATCCCAAAGAATAAATCTTCTATTCTTTAACGGAGCCTCGAAGGGTAATCCAAGGGTGGCAAGCATGGGGGGGTAAGCCTCAATCTTAATGGAGAGGAAGAACTATACTTTGAATGGGGACTTGGAACAACAACAAATAACCAGACGGAAGCGACTGCTCTATACCAAGGTCTTCTACAAGCCCATTCGCTCATATTGAATTGTCTCATGGTGATAGGGAAATGATCAAGCTAGTGCAAAGCACCTCTCCTCCCAGGGACATTGTTCTTGCTCGATGGATAACCAAGATAAAAAAAAATGAGACAAAGCATTTCACAAAAATAAACTTCTTCCATGTCCTTTGTCAACACAACCAAAGAGTTGATACAATGGCAAATGATCCTACTAGGGGCAACAAGGGAATTCTCAAAAGAATGGGGCAACAACTATGAACCACATCCCCTAAGGTTACCAATGTATGAAATGTATAGGTGTCGGCATTTAAATCTTGTAACTCCCTCAAATACAAACAAGATCTTTTATAGTGATCACAATCCCCTTCACACATGTGCGAGCTCGAGGGGGATTTACTCTGCCTCGATTCTTAAAATGCCTCCCCATAATTTGCGATGGGAATGTGGGATTTGGCCCTTGCCTGTCAACAAGAAAGTTTCATCTCCAAGAATTCAAGCATGCCTTGATGGTTTGAGGGACTCCATGCTTATCTCAAGTTCTTTTCAAAATCTTTATCCCATTCCAAAGTTGCAGGACTCTCTAGTTAACACGAGGTTTCACTACAATCGTTGGGTGGCGAACTTCCGGTACTGTAGTTTCAATTGTTTCCAAGGAGCAAATGAGTTGAGGACAAGCAATTTCCCTCGTGCCTTTTCTTTTGGGTTCCTTAGTTTCTCTCAACTCATCATGAGCCATTTCGCCTTTTCTTTTGGGCCCCCTTGCCTTCTCTACCTGTGGTTTGAAGTTATATTGGAAGGACCTCACCCCCAACCAGTTTGGAAAGCCAACAACGTTGGATACTCACACTAGCACCGCTCTTTGGAGGTCACAGGTTATTGAAAGGGAAGATTTGGTGGGGAATTTGGCTAACCCCCGTTGGGTTGTCCTTAATACAGCAAATATGGAGTGTCCTACCTACAGCAATAATATGCACAAAGAGATTATGGAATTGAGACATGAAGAATAGATTAAAAGCAACAATTCAACAATCTTCTCCATCTCCTTGCAGCTGCAAAACATGGGAATTCAAAACTCCATGCAAAATGCCTCCACTGTTGAAACTTTGGATGCACATCGACAACACTTGACAGCCATGGAAGAAGAGGTAGCCATTCTCCAAAACTGCATCAACATCTAGAACCAAAACTCCACTTCACTGGCCTCGAACCAAGGTAGTGCGATGGAGGCAAAACCTGGCCAATTTTGGGAGGATGAAACAGTGCAACAGTCCCAAGAAAATTTGGAAACTGATAAAATCTCTCAACCATCCAGAGCCAACCAGCAATCAAATTAACAAGTAATTAGTCTATGTTTTGCAAATGCATTTTGGTTTAGGTCCCTTTTATCAACTATATACATGTAGAACTTATAATTTCTACACAACAAAGGATGACTGTAATTATTATGGATCTCTTTTAAGCTTCTGCCAGGATTGGCTTTTATTCACTAAATGTAAAAAATCTAAGGCTCTACCTTGCAGCAGAATTTGTTGATACAAACATAGCCATTTTTGTGAAAAGAAAACATCTCCTAACCATCACAAGGATTTGTGCAGCAATAGATCTTACAAGGCTTCTACAAGAGCTTCGGCCAAGTCCACCACTACATGGAAACAGATATTTGATTATGAGCAAAACTAGATCATAGGCAATTTGCATTCAAATGTAGGCCATGTTCTTTGGTAGAGGCATGTGGCTTCGTCATGTCCAAATTGCAATAGCTCTCGAACTTCACTTCTAAGGTATCAAGAAACAAAATAGTAGAAAGCCTACATGGTGGTAAGGAGCAAAGGAGAGGACATCATCTGATTGACCATCCAAAAATTCAAAAATTCCACGAGCCAAAAGGTAAAAAGTCTCTAAATAATGACCTTTGCAAAGCCACATGAGGTTTTTAGCAACAATATTGAGGAGATAATCAATCATCAAAACTTGCTATTGTTGATAAAGGGTTTTTGTGTCCCAAAAGTAGTGGACACATCGCCTTCAAAGGAAGAGTTACAGAGAAATCTATTTAAACATAGTAGAATCGGTGAGGAGCAATCCCCTTAACGAGATCCAGCCCATTGAGAATAAATCAAACTCAATAAAGGATTTCATCAAAGTATAAGGAATCAAAATGAAAAAAAAAAGGACCAAATGTATCTCCACCCAAGAAAAGAGAAGGGTTAGTTGTTCCATTGATTTATCTATGTTTTGTGATCAATGTTAGTGGACAGAGTTTTATGTCCTCAACTAATGATGTTTTCAGCAATTTCAAGGTTTAGTGTCCCTGTTGAAATAAAGGTAGTTACAACAAGATAGCGTTTACACCAGCTTTGTTGTTTCATGATTACTAAAATCATACATCTAGTGAAATTCAAAATTTGAGCATCAAATTGTATTGCAAGTCCAGCAATGTAACAGTGGACTGGGCGACACAACTCAAACTCAAGAACTACCCAATAAGTTGAAAAGACTTGTGTACTCAAAAAATACTCACATAGCACTGGACAAAACTAAAAAAAAAAATGTCAAAAGGATTAAACAACGTCAAATACTCTAACTTTATCAATCTTACAAGTCAAACTTGTTCAAACTCATTTAGTCAAATTTAGGTCATAGTCAAACGTATGGACAAACTCACTCAATCAAACTTGTGACTCGGTCAAATTTTTTATCAAACTCCCTTGGTCAAACTTACGGACAGCTCATCTAGTCAAACCTTCTGATCAAACTCACTCAGTCAAATTTGTTAATCAAACTGGTCAAACATGGGCCTTGGTAAAACTCATCAGGGCTCGATCAAATTTATGAAGTCTTGGTAAAACTCACCAAGAAATGTTTTGGAATTTTAACATTCAAATGCCAATGTTGAAAGTTTTGCAAGTTAAAAAAACGCTATAAATCGTAGATGAAAATATCGAAAATTGGAAGATTTCAACAGATTTGTAAACTTGTTTGTGGCTGAACACAAGAAAAAAGACATTTCTAAACTTACAAATCCACTGAAAAGTGTACATGACGGATGAAAAACAAAAAAAATCTCAGTAGAATCAAGGCAAAAGCAGATGAGGAAATTGAAGGTTGAAGATTTTAACAGAGATTTATACTTGTTTGTGGTTGAACACATGAAAAAAACATTTCTAAACTTTGAAAAGTATACATGACAGATGAAAGAGAAAAAAATTCCCAGCATAATCAACGCAAAAGCAGAGGAGGAAATTGAAGATTGAAGATTTTAACAGAGATTTAAAGTTAAACTTGTTTGTGGTTGAACATAAGAAAAAAACATTTCTAAACTTTGAAAAATATACATGACAGATGAAAGAAAAAAATTCCCAGTATAATCAAGGCAAAAGCAGACAAAATATTGCCAATATATTCAAAAGTGAAAGCTGACAAAAAGCAGGTTTTGACCTTATCTTTATATAACTACTCAATCTCAATGAAGAAAAAATTAAATTAATAAGAAAATTTGTATGCATAAAACTCAACTACTTCAAAAAGCCAAATAAATAAAAAAGGAAAATAACATTGAAAAACACCAAAAACAAGACACCTCATCTAAAAAACCCTTTGGCCTTACCACCATATATGCAAAACTTACCTAGATTAGCTGTGAGATCCCCAAGGTGAGCAACAGTCATACAGGTATCATTTTTAAGATTGCGAAAGAAAGTCCACACTTTTGATAAAATGTGGCTAAGCTACCACGAATTATGTGCAATCATAGAGCAGGAAAATTGGAACCCACCTAAAACCTTATACTGAGGATGGTAACCAGAGAAATAGGACAGTACGCTAAGCATATAGTCCTGAACAGAATGCCACCATTCAATAAAAGTCCAGGCCAGATTGAAAACAATTTTTTTTTATCCTGGAGTCTGCAAGGATCTTGAAAACATTAGAGACTAGAAAAGAAAAGAAAAAAGGAGAAAAAGTCGAACAGAGTTATAACAGGATATACCAAACATTTCCACCCTCTCAGATTCATCAAGAGTTTCTCAGTCCTTTCAATCCTAAAAAACTCCAAACTTGTTCTTAAGCTTCTTAAGAGTAAAATAGTTTTTCTGTACCACATTTGATGATGCTTTATTCTCCTCAGGTTAAAAGATCATTTGCCTATCATGTCATTGCATTCGGATGACAAGGATACACCTCTGTCCCTAACTTGTTAGAGATCGAAGTGAGAATATAGCATGATAAAATACCAAATTAAAAAGTGGGAAAAACTTTGGTTGCAAACCTTCCAGTTTCCCTATGATAAATTAGTACTTAACTTTTTTAACCAGCCATGGGAGCAGCTTTCCCAAACTACAGAGCATGTCAATTTAGCCGACATAAAAAGTTTTAGATTAGTTGGTAAACTGGTACCTTTTGCCAGTCTACCTGTCATTACCTTCATGTACAAGGTAGATACTACTTAGTCTCTGACTACTAGTTTTACTTTTCAACTGGCATTAACTCAAGACAAGCCTGCTATACATGCTTTATTTTGAAGCAAATTCGAGTCTTAGTATCTCAACGTAACGTGTCCACGGCCCAATAATCTGTTTAATCTAGTACACCTGCAATGCTGTCTGCAAGGAATACAGTCCTCAACATCATCCCAACAAAAAAATGTAGAGACAATTCATTGTATATAGTCTGTATCCTTGCATGTCATACATTAGACCCAGTGTAAATACGACCTCCAATATTTACTAGAAAGTCGGTTTGGCAACATCTACAGCTTGTCAAGCAATGAAACTAAGAAGATCCAAAATCCCTGCCAAAGCTGCCAATGCAATCTGTCTGGATACAAACAGCACATCAGAACATGAAAAGACATTTCTGCTTCCTTACTTTATGATGCGCCAAACTCTCAGGCTAGCCACATAGGACAGAGACTTCAAATCAACAAAAATGTGAGAGGAAAGAATCCCAAACAAAACTTAGTTTTGCCCTCTCAATCTCTGAGCTTCTAATGTGAGAGTTCTAACCAATCTGGAATTAATTTTCCAATAGATCCAGATCGACCAGAAACTATGCAATGGAAATCACAGCAGCCCACAGGCTAGTTACTTTCTCATCATCAGAATTTTTTACACTCCTGTAGCTGCCTCTTGATTACTTGACTTTTTAATATGGTGTCACTATCTTCGGTTATTCATCCACTGGCGATGATGCTGTGACACTGGCCTACCATGAAATGGTTTATGGCCCTGTTTAGGTAGGTCTTGCAAATCCATTACTTGAACCGTGCGCTGCTTCTTGGCTGCAAAAAGCATCACTACTCCATTACTTACCAAGTTCATGAGCTAATATCCACTTCATAATTTAACAATATTGCAGGAACAAATTTGAATAAAAGATACAATGCAACAACAGAATACAAACCATTTTGTACTTGTTGATATCCTTCTTGAAGCCTTCTTTTTGATGCTTCAAGCTTCACTTTGACAGACGCATCGTCTGGAGATTTTGATTTCTGCTGTACAAATATACAAACTCTAGTTTACAAACATGTTGCTATATTACAAATAATATCCAAATAAGCAAAGTATATTGTCCTGCTACAAGCTCCATAAAACAAGAGCTAATAATTTATATTTTACCTCATTATATTTTTGAAAAAAAGGTTGTAGAAAAATAGTATTTATCAAATAGACAAAAATTATCTTTTAAATAAGATCCAAAAAACAAGGGACGTTTTGTCGATAGTGGATCATCCACAAATTTATCTTCAATTTAGTTTTTACATCCTAATTTGCTTACATTTTGGAGAGCAAAGGAGTTGGGGTTGGTCTGATTCCTGCTCAAATCTGTCCGATGTTGCACATTATCTCGATATCCTTTATATTCCGAACTTATTGGAGGTCTCCCAGGACCAGAACCAGTAATTATACGACTTGAACTGCCCATCCTATGGCCCTGGCAATCCCTGCCAACCTGAATTGGAGTATTCCTTTTCAATTCCACCCTCTCTTTGTTTGTTTCTTGCTTGCCACAAGGACTGAAGTCCCTTGTCAGATTACTCTGATGATCTGATTGCTTTATTTTATGGGATCGTTCTACTATACATGGTTTTTCATCGTCGTCGTCGTCATCATCATCATATACATCGTTCTCAGTCTCTTCAGCAACACGAGGATCTACATGAATTTCAAAAAACAATATGTTCACAATTCATAAATAACAACAAATAAAATTAGTGCCTTCTGGAGTGAAATAGCATTACTTTAAACATAAAATAGAGCATGTATTATGAAATCCTCCAAAAACAAACATTAAGAAACAGGTAGGTAATAATAACTTACTCCCATCATCATCCATTCCATCGAAGATCTTTATTCCCAAGCACATACAACATGCATAAACAGAGTCAATCACAAAAAGCTCAGAAACTAAACTATTGATACAAATTAGCAACTATAATCACGCGCCAATTTCTTACAAAGACAAACATCATTCTCCTTTTTGTATTCAAGTTTGCTATCTTCCTCGATGTGCTTGAAGCTGAGATATCATTTTGGTCATGGAAGAAACCTTGAATTAAGCATAAATTAATAAAGAATGGAACAAAGGCCAACTAAACACGCATATTTGAATGCTATTGAGCTTCCTCCATGACCAAATGATATCAGACCAAGCACATTGAGCAAGAGACGAAAATAAACACACATATTTGAAGCCTACCTGAGATATTTCTATCGAAGTCGTCTGGGTTGCCAGAAAGGCACCCTCATCAAGTGGGGGCGAAGGGAGTCCATTTTCATCATCAGCGGTTGCTAGTGAAACAGAATCAGGCGAGGTACCTGTAACATACAAAATGATGCATATGAAAAAAATATATATTAAAGAATAAAAGCACAAAAGCCCTAATAGTAAAACATTGGACAAACTTCAATTACTGCTCAGGCACAATAACATACCTGCAATTGCAGCTACAGCGAGATTACCAGCAGTCTTCACCCATTCATCTACAAGTTCTTTCCAGCCACTGCCGTACACAATACAGAAGTAACAAGCAAATTTAAGCCTTTTAGCGTTCACGTAGGCAGGTCTAAGTCAGCTTAATAAACCAGAAAGAAAGCCATAACAGTTGTTTACTTCAATTGTGTTAAGGATAAGTTCTCATACTGCAAGTGAATAAAAGAAGCTGCCGGCCGCTGCTGTAACTTAAACTACATTTTTTAATAACCAATTGTTGAAATTCGCTATTAGATTATCCATGCTATTGAGCAAGGAGGTTTTTGCTTAAATCACCTGACAAGCCTCTTCACCATAGACCGAATTTCCTTTGAATTGTGCTTCCGCAACTGATTAACTCGTTTCCCAATCTCAGTTGCCTGGATAGAATAAACCATTGCACAACATTTTGGATATTGAACAAATTGGAAGAACAGTGTTTGACTTCACATCACATGTAAAAGAACTCCTCCAAACCCTATTCTACATAAAAGATGTAACTGTGTTCAACTCTACCATGGAGGCCATTTTTTAAATGACTGAAAAAAACATACCTTTAGGGTTTCCACTGTGAGTTGCATCAATTCCAATCTTCTCAAGCACTCGTACAGCTGACTATCAGACTGCAACATGAAAGAGGAGTGAGTATTGATAGAAATGAGCACACCCTTGTCTAGGAGTGAGTATTGAGAGAAATGAGCACACCCTTGTGTAGAAATTTTCAAGACTTGTTGTCGTTTCAATAAAAAATGCATGGGGTAATGCAATGTATGTTTTAATGGTTGCTAATGAAAAATCACCCATCAAATGACTATTTCTTGCACGAGCTGATTCAATAAAACTAACCGATATTAAACTTACAAGAAACACTACCTCATCTGGGTTTCCAAGAATGTCTTTGATCCTGAAGACCTCTCTAAGAACTTGAGATTCTTCCTCCATCTCTTCAGTGAGGGCTTCGGCCTCGTCATAGCTGAAATTGCTAACCCTATTCCCATCTGCCTCACCAGTGCTACTGTTGACCTTGTCATTGTCTTTATCACGGCAATCCTTGATACCCTCCTCATCATCGTCATGATCCATAATGTCATCGTGGGGTTCAGCCAAAGTAACAGCATCACACTCACAGCACCTTAGTAGCTTAGATGTATACAATCTTTGTGCAATCCTATCTCTCCTCCTCCTGAATTCATTTGGGCAATCGGAGGCTGCAACCACAATTGCATACTCAATCAGACTGCATATATCAGTCCCTGCACCTTTGAAAAATTTTCTCCATTTGTCTACAGACTCCATTTTTAGCCCCCCGGAAACCCTGATCATATTCCACACAAGTCCTTGCCCCAACAAAGAAAGTTAAAATCCACAACAGAACTTATTAAATCAGGCCATGGATATGAATGGATGGAGCCCTTGTTTCGTTATCAAATGCAGCTACTCAAACAACCGAATTTGCCTTTTTTTCCCAAACTCCAAAATCAATAGGAAACTCAAATTTGTGCCTTGAATCCCCCTAAATTTACCGAGATAACACAGTAAGAAGGTGTAGTGTTGCTGTTGTTGACCCTGTACTGCTTATGAAAATTGAAAATCCTTGAAAAGTAGGCGTTGATAAAAAGCAACAATGGATATTAGAGGATTGGATTGAAAATAATGATGATGGGTCGGAATAACTTATACTGTAAGCTCACATTTTCAACATAACTATTCATTTACAGGGTAATATCTGTACATGGGTATTGACAGCTTAAATGCCGCTATAAACAGAAGAATCCCAGCACCATCAAAGCCATTCATTCATTTATTCTTAAAACTATGTGGGACAAACATGGCAACAAAACACATGCCTATCCTGGAAAATATAGAATTTTTCTATCTTTTTGTGGGTGATAGGAAAGTGCGAATAAATCGCAGAAGCGAAGAGAACCCAGATGGTGAAATGGCATGTGACGGTCACAGATGCCGTCAAATCCCATCATACGCACTACATAGGCAGGTGGGTCGTCCCCAATCCCAAAGTGCTCACGCTTTACTGGGCTCAAACAATTGTTAAGGCGGTAGGAAAAATCAAAACCCCCCAAAAAATTGAAAGTTATATGCCTTTTTCACCGCGCCTTTTTCTGGGGCAAAATCCGCTTCACTTTTCCCGCACAATGGTTTTCAGAACCTGCTGTGGTTTAACAAAAGCGTTGACTCAGCATTTCTTCACGCGTCTAAATTATGACACGTGGCGGGAAGACTGCACTAGCATCCGCGTTCGGGAACCCTCCACGCCGGGTTTATCTCTTCCTGGCTGAATATCTAATATTTATTATATTTTTAAATGGAATACCTAAATCTATTATTATATTATATTATTATTGCCATGTTTTTTAAAATTTCATTTGCCCCGCGTAGAATGGCAGCTAATAAGAATTAAGAATTGATACCTTGTTTTAATATAAGCCTCCAATTTAAAAAGTATATATTCTTTGTAAATCGTCTTAATTTGTATATATAATTATTTTCCACATCAACAATGATGATATATATTTTATGATGAATGTCAATGATAGGGTGTCTAGTTGGTGGAGATAGATGGATTTCATTCCATCCACCCAAGTTCCATTTGGTTGAGACATCTTCTCGTTTGGATGATCGGTTGACCATTTGTTCGAACTACCATCCACGATATTTCACGTGTACAAAAATATTTAAGCAAAAATAAGATATTTCTCAATCTTTGGTCTAACAACTAAAATTTCTCTCTTTTGGTGAGTGATGATAGGTATGTTGTATTGCACATTGTCATAATAAAGAAATACAAAGGGAAAAATAGTTTAACTATATAAAATTTAAAAATTTCATGATCCTGCTTGCCACATACTCCATTTGGTTTTATGTGTCAACTTCTTCAATCGATTCTTTGCATGTACAATGCAAGGACGTTCATACATGATCATATTCTAAATAAGGAACCTCACAAAAATTACGATGTTTATCAACAACCCTAAAAGGGCTATAGGGATGCTCCTAACTCTAAATTTTTCATTTTAAGAATAGTTATAAAGGTGTCAGCCTCATTCCATCTTTCTATAATGGCATGTAGGAAACTCCCTCATGTTACATTGGCAAAGTCTTGTTTCCTATCCATGTCATCTTGTTAAAAGTCCAAATGGGCTTTCCATCAAGCAAACTCAAGGGTCATGTAGGCCAAGTCACCCTAAGTATCCACAATATCCCCATTGCAATTGTCAAGGCCTATTTGAGGGCCCTTAACTCCTTAAACATGACACATTAACAACATGAGCATCTACTCGAGGCCATGATTCGAATCCAAAACTAAAGGTGAGAGGTCAAGATAAGAAATTCACTAGGAAAAAGGAACATCAAAGGTCGAAACCAGCTAAGAACCCAAAATGATATGTCTAATAAGAAAGGCAAGGGGCATTAGACGTTGAAACCACCAAACAAATATATGAATGTTGAGCAGGGTGAGATGGGTTTTTAATCCACCTCTCTCCTTCATAAATAACCTCAACCACCACATACTTTTGCTACCTTACAATGCCTCTATTTCTTCCCTTTGATCATGCCTCTATTTCTTTCCTTTAATCATGGAATAGGATGGAAGGTTCCATGGAGATCTTCTCAAATACAGAGAGTAAGCTCTCCTTACACCACCATAGCATCTAGATTTGCCATAATCTTTTCCTCTAGATTTAAGTGTCATTTCACATGAAACAAAGTGGCATTTTAGTGTTGTAACCACGGAGAGGTTATTTGAAGAATTATGGGAATGATAGTTGAGGAGGTGAAAGAGTCGTGGAGAGTTAGAATAATTATGTTAAGAGTCACTATATTTAGTAACAACAAAGTTAGTGCTTTTCTTTAAGAGTGTGAGTCTTTTGTAGGTCGTTAAAGCTTTTATTTCATTATTGATCACATGTTTAATTTCTCAAATAAATACTAATTCTTACTATCATATCCTTCCAACTCAATAGTAACTCTCCACATTTGTGGTTTCTACATATAATACTCAATATAAAAAGCTGACTATAAATATCTAAATTTCATTTATATTATCAATATATTTTAGAGTTGTCGTCCTCATTGGTATGACATTAAATTGTAATATGGAGTAGTATTTGGTCTCGTGTATGAGATTAAGGCTAAATGTCACTTGAAAGCACATGACCCCATTGTTATAGCCATTGTCATAGTCTCAACGATGATAGTGCGAGAGATTAGCTTTCTTACATACACTATTTTGGCTTAGATCACCTTTTGGTTTTGGAGTATGACCTAAAACAAAACAAAAAATTGGTTAAGAATTACTCTTCCTCAAACATAAGGAAATAGACTAATAGCCCAAGACTCAGAACCATGTGGCAAGAGTGCAAATCTAACTCCACCCTACCCCATACCACTGACAAGTTATTTCAAGTGACCAAATTTTATCTATACATAATGATGTAGCTGCATGTCAAGGTTTTGAGATTATATCAACAAGGACTAAGCCAATAATCCTAAATATTGTAACATTGCTGCATGTCAAGGTTTTGAGATTATATCAACAAGGACTAAGCCAATAATCCTAAATATTGTAACATTTTTCTTATTTTAAAAATAAATAAATAACTTTAATTTTTCCCTTGAATTTCTTTTCTTTTTTCAAAATAAAGTAGTAACTTTCTACACTTTGGATTTTTTTTCCACTACCAACATTGGAATCCAATGATATAGAGGATTTTTTTCCGCTACCATCATTGGAATCCAATGATATAGTATTTAGCCAAATAATAATTTGCAATTGTTGAAATTTCAGTTATGATTGTATAAATGGATTCAACACCTTTGAATATCCTTGTTACATTTAGATTGTATAATCTCAAAACTTATATTTACAATTCCTACCATTTTTCTAAATTTTTACCTACTCTTTTCAAATACATTATAACATATTTAAACTACTCTTTTCAAAACTTACAAAATAAAATAAACTTAAAACTCATAAACCAAAAAAAACATTAATCAACATAAACATTGTCATAATTACCTTTGTCTACTGATAAGTTTTTTACTTTTATTTCTCAATTTCAAAAACGCATAATTAAAAAAAACCATAACCAAGGTAATGAACATCTCAACTCTAAAACCAATAAGCACCAATAAGCAATAAAATAAAATATCCCACGGCCCACGTTGAACCCATAACCAAGGTAATGAACATCTAAACTCTAAAACCAACAAGCAATAAAATAAAATATCCCACAGCCCACCTTGAAGGATAATGACAACACTCCACCTAATGTGAAGCTCATCCTCACCCACATAAATTAAGGTTATAATTGAAAAAACCCTAAATTTTATGAATATTTATATTTTCCCATTGATTGGATGGTTATGAACACTTTACATGCCAATTTGTAATGATTTAATTTTTAATGTTTTTGTTTGCCATGTCCACAACAGTGTTATGAATTTCTAAATAAAATACCTAATATGCATATTATTAATTTATAATAATAATATAAAAACTTTAAAAATAAGTTAATTAAAGTACTTTGCCCTTTATCTAACCAAGGTTACCCTATAAAGTAAGTATCCTCATTAAGAAAAGGGATTTGTTAGATTTATTAATGTGACATGAAGTCCCACCAAGGATAGGGCTTCCAAGGGATAAGAAGAGCAAGTCAAATGGGCCCCACAAAGAATGACCCCCAAACAAATGGCATTAAACAATTTATGGATAAATTCAAAGGTTGGTTTTGGCATCCATTCATTCCACGTGCCTCTCTGACCAACTGGCAACATAGAATAAGCCTTGTTGTATTGATTTTAGTTCCTTGCCCATACATTTAGGGAATATGATAATTAATGTCAACCAATCTCCATGGCCATCATGATAGCCTTTGCTCTGGGTGGGTATTTCATGGTTGGCATTTCATGAGAGTCAAAGCTTAATGTAATTGGTCTTTGGTCAATAATGTCACCGACACACAATATGGCAATCCAATACCTATGAGGATTGCATTTAACAGTGGGTAACAATAAAAAGTTTAAAGTAATGCCTCAAGTAGACACTTTAATTATTATTATTAAGGGATTCAATTGAAGTTTAGAAAAAAAATAGAAAAGAGAAAATGAATAAATTTAAATTAATAAGTTAAAAAGATTTAATCAAATATACAATTATACAAGTGAAATACAAGTCAAATAATAAATCAATATTTTAAAGGAAAGTTTTATGAGGAAATTCAATGTCATGATACTTTTAATAGTAGTTTAAATATTCTATGTTTTTTATTTTTTTTGGTATATTTTCCAATTTATTTTGTTTAAATTCTGATTAGGAATTTTCAAAAAAATTTACAGTCACATATATTATATAAAGGTGCTGAATCTGAAAAATCCAAAACGTTGAAAAATCCAAAACTTAGAATAAATAGACTACTATCTTTTTATAAATCTATCTATATAATATAATGCTATTCATTTAAGCGTATTTGAATCAAACATTAAAAGTGTGTAAATAGCCATTACCCAACAACATCAACACAACCAATTAAATTAATTTATTAGATTTTTTATTTAAAAAAATATAATTAATATAACAAAATATTTTTTTTAATATAGAAAAGAGTTTTTTCAACTTTTCATTAAACTTAATTATATTTGTTTTGATTGGCCCTTTTGATATAGCTAAAAATTATGGAGGGGAAATGAGTTTAAGTGGAAATCATTTTGGATTTATGAAATTTCATATATCAAATGTTATTATTGTATAATCCACTTACTGATGGGGTATTTAGGGACACTAAATCAATTTATATATTAAAAGCAACCATTTTATAAAGAATACATAATCAAATTCTAAACACTGACATATTAGGAAAAGAAAAATAGAAAATTTAACTTTTATGTGTATGTGAGAGAGAGATATGATTATTGTGAACGTAGATTATTGTATACTAAGATCACATTTAATTTAACAAAATTGTAAAAATAAATTAATTAATTAGATTTGTCATGTTTTTCTATGATGGAAGTCAATGAATTCAATGTTATTAAAAATGTTTTCAAAATTAAATTCAATGTCTTTGTAGGTTATGCATTTTAAATGAAATTGTTCTTCATTTTATACTTTATTGTTTCTTATATTTTATAGATTATTTGGTTTTAAGGTGTTTTAAGTCTTGTCCAACAACCAAATCCACTATGAAGCTTATAACAATTTGTTCTTATCTTTGTAGTGTTATTTTTTTTATCTTTTAATATTGGGACAGTGATTTCATTCTATTAATTCAACTTCCTCTTTTATGAGATGATAGAATTTATCATATTTGTAACACTAAGAAGGTGGAAGATGAAAAACACTTTCCCTTGAACTGTCATACATAAGCCCTTGAATTCCCTAATTGATGGAACTTTGAGTAGGAAGTTATAGTTCGAAATCCCGTTGGCCAGCCTGGTTCTAGCTAGTCCAAGGCTATCTTTACGACATTGTAAGACCCTCATCCGTACCGGGGTGGTTCAGAGAGGCCTCTCGGATGGCATGGAGTCAATCAAAGTTTCGGGGGATTCTTCCCATTCTTATGCCCTGAGATCCTTAAGAAAGTTGGGGAAGGGAGCTGTCATCCCTAGGTCTGTTGAGGGTATGTCGTGTTTGGGAGAGGGGGCTCATAAGGCACATGGGAAGGATTCTGGTGGCCTTCTTTTTGTTATTCCTATTGATAGGGCACTTAGAGAATTGCCTTCATTGAAGGTGTTCTCATGAGGATTCTTTCTTTCAACTTTAGAGGGTTACCCAGCAACCCAAAATTGTTGGCACTAGGAAGGGTGATAGAGCAGAATGGCCCTGATGTTATAGTGTTGCAGGAAATGATGTGTGGGGGAATCGGGGTGGTGGACAGATTGAAGAGGGTTCTAAGGGATTGGGATTTTGCTTGGCAGGATAGTATAGGTCAGTCTGGAGGACTGGTTACTGGTTGGGAGAGTCATATTACCCTGTTAAATTGCTTTGGAATACGGTTGGGTTTGGGGACTACATTTAGGTGCAGGGATATTGGGTTGGACTTCAACTTATTGAACCTCTATGGCCCTTATACCCGAAAAATTTCCTTTCTGGAAGGAGGTTTTTGGAAAGTCTTTTCTTTTGGACTAACCTTTCATCATTGCAAGAGATCTTAACTTTACGTTGCAGGGTAGTGAGGTGGGCGAATCAAGGTGGTGGAGAGATTGAAGAGGGTTCTAAGGGATTGGGATTTTGCTTGGTAGGATAGTATAGGTCAGTCTGGAGGACTTGTTACTGGTTGGGAGAGTCATATTACCCTGTTAAATTGCTTTGGAATACGGTCGAGTTTGGGGACTACATTTAGGTGCAGGGATATTGGGTTGGACTTCAACTTATTGAACCTCTATGGCCCTTATACCCGAAAATTTCCTTTCTGGAAGGAGTTTTTTGGAAAGTCTTTTCTTTTGGACTATCCTTTCATCATTACAGGAGATCTTAACTTTACGTTGCAGGGTAGTGAGGTCTGGGGTTTGGGTGCACGGATGGACCCTGCACATAATTTCTTGCAGAAGTTTCTTGAAGAGAAGGATATTTTGGACTTGGAACCGATAGTGTTGAAACCTACTTGGTATAATTGTAGATCCGGGGACGATGCCATTGCTAAGAGGCTTGACCGATTCCTGTTTGCAGGGGATATGATCCGCCGGGTGGATAGAGCCAAGACCTGGAGGGTTATCGGAGGTTGTTCTGACCATCTGCCTATTATGTGTAGTATGGAGATCGGGGGGGATAAACCAAGGACTCCTTTCAAGTTTAATCCTTCTTGGATTCACTTCGCTGAATTTCGGTCCTTGGTTCGGTTGAATTGGATACAGTATGATTCCTCATCCTCTGTCTCAAGTGAGGAATAGTTTATTAACAACCTCAAATCTCTGAAGAATAGAACCATTATCTGGGATAAGGAGATGAGAGAGACTTTGGACCATAGGCTCCTGGCAACACAGAAGGACATTGCGAATTTCTATGACAGGCATCGAGGGCCTTTGGATGAAGATTTGGTAAAGGGATTGGCTCGACTGGAGGATGGCAGGAATGGAATTTTGAAGGAAAGAGTTGATGACCTAAGGATGAAAAGCAGGGCAATGTGGTTGACACAAGGGGATGAAAACACGGCCTTCTTCCACAAATTGATAAATCATAGGAAAATAATTAATACCTTATGGGAATTAAAGAATGGACGAGGAGAAAAGCTTTCTGGTTTTGAGCAGTTGGCTAGAGGTGGCGTGGATTTTTTTTAGGATTTCTACAAAGAACCGGAGGATATACATCTCCCTGAAATTATCACTTTGGTTACTAAGTTTGATATGTGGGTTAAGGAGGAAGACTTGGAGTCTCTTAATGCTCCTATCTCAATGGAAGAATTACGGAACTCTATTACCAAGCTCAAGAAAGACCGCAGTCCAGGCCCGGACGGCTAGACATCTGAATTTTACCTAGCTTTCTTTGATATCCTGAAAGATGATCTTCTGCGGGTGGTCGAGAAGAATAGGGTGACTGGACAACTTTTACCTTGTATTAATGCAACCTTTATTGCTCTAATTCCAAATTTGGACGAGCTGGAGACCTTTGGGGACTATCAACCTATTTCACTGTGCAATGCGTTATACAAGGTCATCTCTAAAATAATTGCAGAATGTATCAAACACTTACTGGCTAGTAATATTACAGCTGAACAGTTTGGATTCTTACCGGGTCGTAGTATCCATGAAGCAATCGGGAGTGCCCAAGAATGCATTCATACTATCAAATCGCAGAAGGTGTCAGCAAAGGTTTTGAAGATCGATCTCTCTAAAGCATACGATCGCACTAGTTGGCTATACATTAGACTGGTACTATTACAAACTGGGTTTGGAATACCTTTTGTTAACTGGATCTGGTCATGCATGACCACAATTAGATTTTCAGTGCTAAGTAATGGGGCTGCTTCAGGTTTCTTTACTCCAGCCCGTGGGCATCGGCAGGGATTCCTGCTCTCACCATATCTTTTTCTGTTGATTATGGATGGTCTTAGTCGCCTAATTACTGAGGCAGCGAATGAAGGTTTAGTGTTGGGGCTGTGCTATGGTGAAATATGCTTTACACATATTTTCTTCGTTGATGACGCCTTGCTGTTCCTTGGAAACACGGCTGCTGAGATACGAGCCATCGAAAACCTATTTTGGCTTTTTAGTGAGGCTACGGGGATGATTGTTAATTTGTCAAAATCTGCTTGCTATCACTACAATTTAGAAGAAGCAGATCTACGTTATTTCTTGGAGCTGATGCCAATGGAGACCACACTTTTAACTAATGGATTTAAATACCTGGGGTTTCATTTGAAATCGAATGGATATGGCATTAAAGATTGGAAATGGCTTGTTAATAAGGTGGAGAGGCACCTTCTTTTCTGGTGTAACAGGTTTTTGTCTAAAGGCGGTAAGGCAATTCTCATTTCCAGCATATTGTGTGCTATTCCAGTTTACTGGATGATTAATGCAAAGATCCCACAGGGGGTTTTGCATACCTTAAGGAAATTATTCTTTCGATTTCTTTGTTCATGTAACAATGATAGGGGTATTCACTGGACATCATGGAGCTCCATTTCTAAACCAAAGGAGCAGGGAGGCTGGGGCTTAAAGGATTTGTTCTCTTTGGGCAAAGCTTTGGCTGCTTAAACTGTGTGGCATTTTGTATCTCAACATGGTAAGTGGCAATCGTTACTTCTTTATAAATACTACAGAGGTTTATCTGTAACAGACTAGATACATGAACCAAGGAAACATAGTCGGGGAGGATCTTTGTTTTGGAAGGCCATTGTTACAGCTTATCCCATAATCGGGGATCGCCTGGTATGGGCGGTGGGAGACGGCCGACAGGCTAGAATTGGCCTTGACCAATACCTTGGAGTGAATAGTAGTCTAGCTCCACCACTCAAGTTGGCAGAAACTTTGGATAGGGCAGGTTATAAGGTGCTTGCGGACATTTCCTCGGAACTTGAACTGACAGAGCACTGGAAGGAGATTTGGGACATTTGGACGATGGAACTTAGAAGAGGATTCGTTCATCTTGGACAAGCAGAGGACAAGTTACAGTGGCTGGGGACGAAGGCGGGTGGGTCGTTTACGGTTAAGGAGGCTTACAACACGATTTGGATGAATGTGAACCACGAGACTCCATGATGGGGAATAAAAATCTGGAAGACAAAGGCACCTTACAAGTGCAAAATTCTGATATGGTTAATTTTGAAGGGTAGGGTATTAACATGGGATATGCTTAAAAGAAGAAATCACGCTGGACCCGGACGCTGCTGTCTTTGTAGGCAGGAGGACGAAGACACAGAACATATTTTCATGAAATGCTCATTCATACAACAGATCTAGAAAGAGCTTGGTATTAAGCTTGGTCAGGTTTTTAAGGGGGATGAAGTAACTTTCAATGCATTTTTGAAGTCTTGATACGAAGATCTTGTTATGGACTTGCTACGCTGTTTACCGTCTTTGGTGGTTTGGTGTGTTTGGGGAGCTAGAAACCTGTCGATCTTTAAAGATCGTAATATCCCTTATTTCGTAGTGGTTACACAGATTCTCACAGTTTATAGCAATTTCCTGGGTACTGTGGGGGAAAAAAAGAACAGAGTTCTTCAAAAACTGACTCATAAGGAAGGAGACAATGTCGGTTTTTTGATGGTGCATGTGCTGATAATACATGTGGTATGGGAGTGGTGCTGCGCATAGAGGGATTGGAGATCAGGTTACAAGCTAACGGAGGGAAGGGCACCAATAATCAGGTAGAAGGGTTGGCTTTAAGACTACTACTGTAGAAGGCTAAAGCTCTCTCGTTGGATTCGCTCAGAATCTATGGAGACTTAGAAATTTGGATCAAACGAATGAACAAAGTGACATCTTTCAATAATCACATGCTTCAGAACATGGGAAATTGTATGGACACTCTGGTGGCACAATTCACATTGGTGGAGTTTGTCCACATTTATCGAGAATATAATGAGGAGGCTGACAGTCTTTCTAAAGCTGGCTTACTGGTAGAGGAAGACAAATGCAAAATAATAACTACGAGAGATGCTATACAAGAGATACGCTGGGAAAGTCTGGAGAGATAAAATAGTTTATGTTTTAAATTTTGAACATTTTGATAAGTTTATTTTTTAAGAATGAAATTTGTAATGACAACAATAACAATATTATATCGTGCTATAAGCACCCATGGATTGTATTCGATGCTCTTCTTTTAGATCAATGAATATGTTTTTTTCTATGGGAAAAAAAATACTTATAGTAAATCTCAAAATTTCAAAATATTTATAACACTATCAATAGTCCTAACTATCAACTCATCAAAACTATAGAGATTAAAGAAAATTTATATTAATATTTTAGAACATAAAAATAAAATGTTAAAACAAAAGAATTATCATTTCATGGAGTGGGCCCATAGGGCATAGAATAGATGGTGAATGGGTGTATTGTTAAGGTCAATGGTTCGGTGGGTACGAGCCTTGAAAAAAAAATCATGGAGCAGAACTAGCCAGTACCCAACAACATTGAAACAACCAATTAAGTAAATTCATTAGATTCTTTAATTTAAAAATATATAGTTAATATAACAAAATATCCATTTTTTCAATATAGAAAATAGTTTTTTTTTAATTACTTTTCATTAAATTTAATTATCTATGTTTAAATGTGTGACAAATCGGTTACCAATGGGGTATTTGAGGGTGCTAAATCAATTTATACATGAGTTGCAGGTTAATGGCTCCTCGTCATCATTATATATATAAAGAGTAGTCTATTTATTCTACGTTTTCTAGTTTACAATCCAAATTTCTACCTTTTAATTATGCAATTTCCCTAACTAATATATATGATTATAAGCCCCAAGAGTTAGCTCAATCGGTCGAGCACTGTAGTTAGGCCTCCCAGCATGTGAGGTCGCGGGATCCATTCTCCTCGACACTCTTGGGGTTAGGTACGCAAAATGTGCTGAGGGTGTGATGGCCCCTTCTGGTGGGCCCGCCAGAAATTATTCCGTGGACATAGCGATGCCGGCCGGTGGGACCGGTACGTGAACCACATTGGAAAAAATATATATATATATATATATATATATATATATATATATATATATATATATATATATATATATATATATGATTATAAGATTTTATAAAGATTTCCAATCGGAATATAAACAATATTAACAATTCTTACATAACAAAATTATAAAATATATAACTTCTATATAAAAATTTACTCTTCTTATATAAATATTTAATAGGGGTTGCAGGTGCGGGGGGGGATTATTTTTGATCCCGGAGGAAGAAAAGTTGCTGACTTCTCCTGGGGATTAGGCTCAAGAACTAATAATGAAGCAGAATGGTTGGCGATGCATCATTCACTTGAGATAGCTTCCTCCTTAAACATGGAAAAGCTACAGATCTGGGAGACTCCAGGCATGTAATCCAAGCTATGAGGAATGGCTCCTCCAGAAGATCTAAGAGCCAAAATTTTCGAAAAGGAATCGAGCTTCTTCCTCTTCCCACCGACACTCTTTTTTTCCATGTCCTCAGAAGTCTTAATTCCACAGTTGACAGGATTGCTAACATTGGAGCCACATTGGAAAAAAGGTCAATTATTGCAAAACAAAGCTTTGGAGTATAAGTTCATTCCTTGAGGAGTTGGATAATGAGATTAAACTCATACCCTATGGTCTATTGGGGACGACCCCCCCGTCGTGGGCACCCGACCTCATCTGCCCGCGTCTCCCTTCAGATGACACGACACCGCCCATGTGCCTCCACCATGGGCATTAAAGCTCCCACGCACAAGCATTTAATGCAGCAGGGAGGTTTTAGGGTTTCGTTTCGAAGCATGGAGCGGTTTAACTCTCTCTCCCTCGGTCCTGAGCTCAAGCAGCTGAGCCTCTCGGTCTCTGCTTTCGACCCTCGGCAAATTCTCGAAGAAGAACCTCCCTACAGCAGCTCGCCTCTCAGCAACATGGACGGGATTAGGCAAGCTATTGCCACACTCAGTCAGCTTACCTCGGAGATTAAGGTTTATTTGAGCAGAACGTATTCGGCTGTTTGCTTCATTGTGGACCAAAACAAAGAGTAGAATATGGAATTCAAGTATATACACTCTCGCCTCTCTTGTGTAGAGTCTCGTCTGGATGATATTGACAGGAATACCATTGATCTTTTGGGGAAGGTTGACAACATCAAAGAAGACCTCTCTGTTTTCATTAGTAAAACCCAGTTCAGTCATGTTCAGGAAGCACCATCAGTCAATCAAGGAATGCTGGAGGCTGCCTCTTTTCTGCAGCAGAATTACAGATAATTTATCTTCTTAGAAATTTTGGAAAACGTTCTCTGCACAGGTTTCCTTTGAATTCCACTTTCTAAATGTTTTTTTGCCTATTATTATGTAAACAGTTTGTAAGGGTATACCGCAGCAAAATGAACAGAACCCTCGGGAAGATAAGAAGTAAAGACTTTAAGGGCCAAAATCCCCGCAAATTCTGCATTTTCCCTCTCTCTGAAGTAGAATGTTGGCTCAATTTTTGTAATGAATGGCTGTGCACAGCGTTTTATATATATATAAACTCCTTTGTTTCTGTTAAAAAAAAATATTATTTAAAATGGTGTAGATTTTATTGATTAATAAGATACATTTGTGATTGCAACTAACAATGATGTCTTCTCACACTCAATTTGACTATCCTCCAAAAAGAAAGTAAAGTATATCTTACCATCTCCCCAAAAAAGTATATTTAATATGCAAGCCATGTAATAACAACACGCTAGCCATGTCAATGGACAAGCAAATTGATAACCCTTGATGGTAATGCTTGCGTGGCTCCCCGTTTACGAAAGATAGATATTTCAAGACTTCGTAAGGTGTGGTTAAAGTTTAGTCACAGCAAAAGAGTCGTTTCTCAAGAGAAGCACGTGGTATGCATTCCCCATAGGAATTGATATTTACCACTACTTCTCCTTAAAGAGTATTTTATTGACTATGTCTAATGTTGGGGGTTTACTTTATCTAATGTATGTAATGGTAGTGGTAGGCTGATAGTCATGTATGTTTTTGTTTTTTGGAATATGTGTAAATATAAATGTAATAATGAGGATGTTTAATGTTGTTTAAAATAATATGACTTTTTCAATAAAAATAGGAATAGATTAAACATTTTCTAAGTGTGGTATTTATATTAAAAGTGTAGAGTCTATAAGTGGTTTCATTCAAAAGTCAAGTTCAAAGAGCTTTTTTATTTATTATTTGGAAAGTTTGGAAAGCAAAAAAAACATGGTTTCATTCAAAAGTCAAGTTCAATGAGCTTTTCCTATTTACTATTTGGGAGGTTTCGAAAGCGAGAAATAGATATATTTTTGAAGATGTTAAGCTTTTAAGTTTTTAAAGTTATCAGTTTTTTTATGAGTATTAAGAGGTCTAAACATAAAATTAGATATCTAAAGATGCCCTATGTGGAGAAAGCTATGACTACTAGTTTTTTCGATGGCGCCAAGAAGGAGGGCCTATATGGGATCGAAATAGTTCTAAAGATTAAAAGAGATCACCGGGCTTACATGTGGATGGGTGTTGGTAATGGTACCAACACAAAGACAAAACTTCTTGCCCTTTGGGGGCTATTATGGTTCTCCCATAAAAGGGGTATTTTCAATATCAAGATTATGGTAGACGCACAGGGAGTGATTGAATGGGCAGCTGGAATTTCTTGTCTACAAGTCATCTAACTTTATCAGTGGGATCCTAGAACTCGTGATTTGACTAACTGTTTCCCCAATATTACATTTTCTCATATATATTGGGAATTAAATGGTATGGCTCACAATATTTCGAATAAAGGATATTGGGGCTATGGATGGTTTTATTCACTATGAACAACTTATTGGAAAGCAAATGGTGGATTCTGGATCTATATATGTCGTCTAGATTACAAAAACATTCAATTTTTTGTTGTAATTTTTTGCTTTATTCTTGATGGAATTAATCTTGACCACTGTCTACTGAGAAAAGTTTCATGAGGTCAACTTTTTTGTAGGAATGTTTGAAGACCTTTTAGCTCATTTGTTTTAATAGTGCATGAAGTTATGCTGAGAACACTGTGTAACTTTGATTCCTTATTAAATAACAAGTTACAGTTTTTCATTTTGAAAAAAAAAAGTTAAATAGTTAGGTAAATTTGGGTTTTATATTATTAAGGGTGGGAAGTTAAAAGGAAATGGTGTTCATCCTTAACCTCCTTTCTAATATTAATTTTACAAATGTGTTCGTGCCAAAATGTTACAGGGTTAGTCTAATGACCAATTTCACTACGTAAATCCATAAACATTGATGTTGCTTTTGGAAATATTCATTTTGTTTTTTAATATCATATATTAGAATAATAGTTTTGATTATAACTTGGGATTTACAAAATCTTGGTAATATTCCAACTTTCTCTCGTTGATGATTTAATTGTCATTCTAAGTCTTAGACTCTTATATTTAAACATTATCGGGATGTAATATTTGATAGTGTTAATATTATTAATGTGTTTTTCTTCTTTTATGTTCCAATTGTTAATCCAAGCCTCGTGATCTCTAACGCAACTTCTTTAAAGCTTATGGTTAAAACTCATACTAGCAGCAATAGTGAGGATTCCATCTTTGCTTGACTTGTGCAATTTGAGTTTATAATATAAATATATAATCATGGCTTTAAAATCCAGTGAAGTACATTCATCTTCAATAAACCAAAGGGAGTAGAAAGCGTTGCGTTTAATTTTAAAACTATAAGTTATAAAGCATTGACATATTGCTCAATTTTATTCTGTGTCTTACAAGGGATGTTATGATCTCAAACTTCACACTCGTATAAAATAACCAAGTTCCATCATATTGAAATTGATTTTCTCTTATCCCAATCCCAAAACTCAACATGTCTACATTTATTTTCAAGACTGTAGTAAGATTTCCAACTATGAATGGTTCTCTTCTCAATACTCTAGCTCCAATGCAAATGGAAAAAATGAAATCGATACCTAAGTACTTGTAATATTGCAAGTCATCTTAAAGGTTGTTATCAACATACAAAAACAATGGATATATGCATTCGTATTTCTTATATTTAATTGTTATAATCTTAGTTTAGCAATATTAATGATGAGCTCAAAATTTTGTAGAATTGTTAGAGAACTTTGAGATGCTTCCAAATATGTTCAATATTTTTGCATGGAGAAAAATATCATCACTGTATAAGAGAAGGAAGAAAATGAGTTTGACCATGTTAATGTGATTGCATCCCTCCCTTTATAAGGATTGTTCGATTTTGTCAATATAGATGCAAAAAAGGGTTGGAGAAACTAGTCATCATTGATTAACACCATTATTACAATTATTGTACATTGACCACTTGCTATCACATTGTATCTTAGTTATAACATTTTTGTAGAGCATAATAAAAACACTGTGGAGCTTAGGGGGAATCCAATTTCTTCTGGTGTTTTCCATAGCTTAGCTCTAGTTCAATTTTTTTTATAAAATAAATTAAAAAACATATGAGATCTTATATTTTGCTCTGTAATACTCCCTAAGAACTCCAAGGGTGGTGAGGTGATTCGTTTTAGCAAGTTGATTCTCGGACTCTTCTTGTCCTTTGGCCCTTCTATTATTTTCCTTAAGCCATTAACTTTTTTTTCAAGAAACAAACTAAATAGTTTTGGTAAAAGGGGGCTAATCATGATAGTTTAATAACTGAAAAGGCCACCATGGTGCCTAGAATTGAAATTAGGAACAATGAAATCTTCAATCCATTTTGTAGGGAAGTCTTGCTTAACAACTCGATGAAAAAATGTTTAATATGGAAACCATGATTAGTCTATAAAACTTTCAGATCTATGCTTAGTATCCGTTGATATCTTTGCCTTTTACAATAACGAGGTACTCAGTACCATATATTATATCCACAATTGAGAAATCTCAATGAAATTATGACTAACATGAATGTTCTTGTAAACTTGAAAAAAGACACATAAACCCTGTTAAAACATGACTTCAAATCATTCAAGTTAATACTATCCAATTATTTTCAAATCTATGCTTCGTATTTTTTAATATCTTTAACTTTTCCAATAACAAGGCACCCAATATCATATATTATATCCTCAATTCAAAAAATCTCAATATTTAGATGTTCTTAGAAAAGACAAAAAAAAAAAAACTATTAAAATCAGAGTTAAAATCATTTATGTTAATACTATTAAACAAAAAAACAAAATCAAAATCTTCTAATTTATCTTTAAATAAATTTATAATTATTTAATTTATATTAAAAACTTATTTGTAAAACATGAATTTAAAATATCACAATCACCTCCTCCTTGGCCTTTTAGCTTACTCTATGTGGGGTCTGCTCCTCCCTTTCGAGTCTTTGTCCTTAATGTATATGAAGTGTCACCATTTTATATTTTAAATCCTTTATCTTCCATCACAATTTTATATTTTAAATCCTTTATCTTCCATCACAATCTAAAGTATATGCTTAATATATGCTTAAGATATACACAATCTAAAGTATATGCTTAATATATTAAGATATACTCTGAAAATCCAAAGAAAATCAACTTTACAAAACAAAAAGGACTTCAAAGATAGCAAGAAGTATACCGGTATTTCACAGCGCTTCCATGAAGTCATAGCATTCGTTGCCATGATAAAGACCATTATATTTCATTTTATAATAAATAAACAAAGGCATTTGTAGATTTAACATCTTTGATGTAATTATAACTGCAAATGTTGAATGGAGGATCCCTTAGTCATAGTCTTAATTGTCTTTTTTTTTCTTTGTAATTGTGATATTGTTGAATGGAGGATCCCTTAGTCATAGTCTTAATTGTCTTTTTTTCTTTGTGATTGTGATATTGTTTTTTTTGTTGAGTTGTTTCTGTGTGAATTTTTTTAAAGATTTTAGTTTTAACATTAGTATATTAATATATAGATAAGATAAAAGGTTATGATAATAAAATCTAAGAAGATTTTTTATGTTTATTTTGTCTATGACAACAACAACTTGTGAGAAGTTAGTTCTTAAAATTACCTTAGAGTAATAGTCATTTTAAACATTATAGCATTGAAAAGGAAGGGAGGAGGGAAGCTTCTTTTGGTCTTTGAAACCACTATGAATTGGTAGGTTTTTTGCTATGGAAAAAAAGAAAGAACTTCGTATTTGAGACACTTGTTACTCTAATTAACTTATATGGATGTGAAATTTGGACATTTTATTTACGTTAACTTTAAATAAATCATTTGAACTTCGAATCCATATAAGTTGTCATTTTATTTTAAAGTTTGTATTATTGTACATTTCATTTTAATTTTTGATTTATTGGATATGTACTAGCCTAGATCCGTCCTAACTTTGGATCTATCAACTGGCGAGAGGGATCAAATCCCTTGAGGTGCAAACATTTTTCAAGGAGCAAATCTTGAGAAAATGTTTGCACCTTAAGAGATTCGATACCTTTTGGCACTTGATAGATCTAGAGTTAACATAGACATAGATTGTAATGCCCAACAAGGTTCATTAAGCCTTGACTAGTTGTTATAAATTAATTTGATTACAAATTCATATTTAAAATGCAAAATTTATGAATCTTGGTTTTCTTGTTTCCTCCTCCCATGTCGTTTATAAGTATAATACGACTAATAAAAGCACAACTACTCCATTTATTAATTGTTTAACCGATTCACATAGCATGAAATATCTTAGGAAATAAGAATACATGTAACTATTGTAACTATAGTAGCATATGAGCATATAAGGAGTTGATAAGCAGTTTATAATCACAATAAGAATACCTCCAATAAGAATAGTGAGGAAGTGTTAATTGTAGCAAACCTGCATCTGCTCCTTGAGTTGCTTCCCATGGCATTGCCCAAAGTGGAACCATGGTTTAACCTCTCAACCAACTAGAGGCCTAGCCAACTCCCTAGCCGCAGAAAGTCATCCAAATGGCCTCCTGGCCGTCCGTGCCCAAGACCCCCAAGATCAGTGATGCACCAATTTATATGACTAAAAAATGACATTTTTTCTTCTCAAGGTTCTTCAAACCCCTTCCAACACTTCTCTTGTCTTCCCCCATAAAATCCTCCCTTTCTCCTAACTTCCCTTCTCTATTTATGCCAAACTCCTCTCTACCACATCCTCTTTATCTTTCATTAAAATATATTAATTGTTCATGAATTCAAGTTAAATATTCACCACCTACATTCGTAGTTTTGGTTTAAAATATTTTAAAATAATAAAATAAAATAAAAATGAATAACTTGACTAACCAGCTTATCTCACATGATAGGAACTTAAAGACCATATGACAAATATTTACTTCCCAATAATTTATGAAGATATTTCATATATATTATATTATGTTATGTATCAATCAAGACATTGTATATATATATATGTAATGTCCCTTGTTAGGAATTTTATTAAAATTGCAATTTTCCACTTTTTTCCTTGGTTCGACCTTGGACTAGTTTCGATCTCTAGGTCCCAAATTTGCCCCAAATGATCCCAAATCTTCTGAGAAGGTATATGAATGATATTAGAACATAAATATGTGTTTCAGGGATGCCTTTGTACCTTTAAAACACTTATGCAAATACTCTTTCAATTCTGGTCAATGTAGGTAACTTTACTAGTGATTTCCCTTTGACTAGTATTGGTCTCTAGGTCTCAAATTGACTCCAAATGCCTTCAAATATTCAAGGAAGGTTTATGAATGATATTAGGAATTGAATATGATGTTCATGGATAACATATGGCCACCAAAAGACCTCTGCAAACTCTCTTAAGATTCTGGACCAAGTATGCAATTTTACTAGTAATTTGGGGTTCAAATCCCCCTGAGGTAAGTACTGAAAATGGCTTCCCAAATGCCTCCAAACCCACTCAAATTTATGAACAAAGGTATGTAATGTGTTAAGTATGTTATTAAGGTCTCATATGCACCATTAATGGTTTATTACAACTGTTCTCACCCTCTCCCATTCAACTGCAAAAATCCCCAATTCGACCCTTGGGGAAATGGCACTATTTCACCTCCCAATACAACTAAACTGAGTAAAAATGCTTCAAATGCTCAAGTACAGTACATGAAACTTGTAGAAGACATCCATGGCAGTATATTGATCACAAATATATCATAGAATCATCCATTCATTCGAAATCATCATCAATACATTGGTTCACAACAAGGTAGTGGGGAAATGGCATTGTTCTTCCATTAAAAATGAGATTTATACATTTCTACTTGGAATTTTGACCTAAAACTTTCTGGAGATGAAGAACAGAGTATTTAATTCATATTAAAAAAGAAATGGGGCATTAAAAGCTCCCCCAAAGAGTACAATAGCTCACCAAAAACGCCCTCCCTCAAGGATCAAGAATATGCCATCAAAACTGGAAATGGTTGAAGGAGTGAGCTGCAATAGAAGAAACCATGAGCTGCCCTGTAGCTTACACCTGCAAATAAAGACTCCATTAAAGCTCCAAATGAAAGGTCTGAATGGCCTTTCCAATTACCAACTTGGATGGGAATCTTTCACCCTCGAAATTGGCTAAGGCAAGAAACTAGTCATCCACTAGCTCTCCCTCTTCACAAATGCAATTGCAAATTCTACAAATTATCAAAAGCTGGTTTCATTCTTTGTTATTGACATTTATAAACTTCTAATGTCCTCCATGGGTCGAATTCATTCCAAGAGACTCATGCCAACTCATGTTGGGAAGAGATTCCAAAGAACGCCACTTGTACAACAATTCCTAGTCTCCCACTTCCACCAAATCACATGTGGAAGCATCTTAGCTGCCCTAACACCCTTGAGCGCCCTCTTGGAGTCTATTTTTAGCCCTGACATGTCATATATGTCATATGTCAGCCTTGAGGTCTGATTTGTGTCATAGGTGTCATAGCATCTTCATCATTGTTGTCATAGAGCTAGGGAATCTAGCCCAAGTGTCTCACTAGCTCCAAATTGCCTCTTCCTCTTCCATGGGAGTTACTCTTCCTCTATATTTCGACCTTGGATGAGTCATGCAATGAATAATACCTTTTGGACTCCCCCAAGTATGTTACCATTCACCTTGAATTCGAATTGGTGAGAGAATGATGCCAAGTGTAGTGGGGAAATCTAGCCATATGTGGGTCCCACTTCCTCCATGTGTCTTCATGATGAAATGCCACTTTGATTTTCACTTGTATATATTTATTTAGCTCCTTTATTAAATATTTATTCCATTCTAATGTTCAAACATCATTTATTATCCCCATTATTCCAAATCCCAAAGCTTCCACCCCAAACCTAGGAAACTAGTAATTTTCCTCCTTGGCAATTATTTGACCTTTAGCATCAATTTGACAAACTCTAATGAATAGGGCCAATGTGATTAGGCCATTGTGACCCAATACCAAATTTGGGACATGACAATATATCAACAAAGAATTCATTTTATTTAATCTCAAACGTAATTAATATGCCAACAATGCTTATAAACCATGAAATCATATTTATATATATCCATACACAAAGAATTAATTGAATCTCAACCAAGTTATTAATATGCCAACAATGCTTGTAAACCATGAAATCATATTTATATATATCCATACACAAATAATTAATTTAATCTCAACCAAGTTATTAATGAATATTGCGCTAACTAGATGTAACCTTTCATTAATCCATTTCTCATACACATAATACTTCAACCATCATCTTAAATTTCAACACATAGTTATTAATTCAACAATTTTCCAACCAAATTAATACACTATCGAACTCATACTAATGTATTCATCAAACTACCAATCATATTGATGTACTCACAAAATGGTTTATGTGTGGCCAGCGTACACATCTTAAGTGTGGGTGCTAATAATCACTTTTAATGCCCCTAATGCATCATTATTATATGTTTGCAAACAACATATAGTACAACAACTTAAACAATGCATCATTCATCATTCATAATCATTCATACAACAACAATAAAATTGAAATAGATAAACATAATGAAGCAATCAAGCATATAATCATAATGGTTTATAACAATGAAGAACACCATACAATCTTCACTGGTCCCATCCATCCCCATCAGTACTCCTACCACCTAATCACCACTACTTCCATATCCTAACCTCTCCATCTTGTCCTCTGCTGGAATATATTGTGGGGTCGGCTATATCGACCTTACGACATATACAACCAGTAAGTGGAAGTGTTGACTACATCGACCAAGCTTCCCTAGCAGGCACCGACTAGTCGTCATCACACATCTATGGGAGCGTGCTCAACATATCCCTCCCATGACTCCGGGTTTTAGAGGATAGACGGTGGGAAATGCCTCCACCCCCCTGATAGTACGAGGGTCAACACCCTGCATCAACCATATTGTGCCATCATCGTTCTAAGGGGTCTTGTTATCGAACAAGCACTTTAGGCAAGTCATGGTTCCTGTCAAAACTCACACTCACCTACAAGTTATAGAAACATTAGAATCCACAATTAAATAACATGAAAACTGATATAACATCATTACCCTCTTGATATCCAAGACATCTCGTGCCCGTTGGCACTTTAGGAATCTAGCTACCATGTAGCTAGTCAACTTGTGGGTTAATTCATCATAACATATAGCTCATGCACAACATAACCAACACTCTTTCAAGTAATAATCTACATCGTTAAATTACCTTTAAATAAATAAGCATCTACGCCTTTTGCAGCATATATCGTACTTGTTCCAGGTCCAAAGTACTAAATTGGCATCCGCCTACCAATATACCACATTTAATTTGCATGTTCAATGAAATTACTCATTCTTCACCATACATAAAATAACATGATAAATGCCATTTACTATCTACACGTAGGAAGTCCATATGTTCACATAACAACACTTTAGTAATTCTTACTGAGTCCAAATAAGAAATGAAAAATGCTAATCTAATTCACATTAGAGTTTTAATTCCTAGAGGCCAAACTATGGGGCATTACATATATTGGTTCCAATTATGGGCAATCACATCAAACCTTTAGATTATCATTGTTATGTATATGTATATGATTTAGATGAATTTGATCCTTTGAAATTTACTAAGTATCCTTTATAATATAGAGAGCACTTTCAACAAGGGCACTTTAAATGTTATACGAGGATTAAGATGAATAGAAATAAAAGTAACAATGTTCAAAGATAAAGAAGGTGAATAGAAAGAAAGTATATGATGTATATAATAAATAGCATATAGATTTATAGATTATGTAGTGAACATTCTCAATTTGTCTTCTTCAAATTTTCTTCTACCCACAACTAGTAGCTTTCCCCTCTTTTGATATCAATCATATGAGAAAAGAAGTTGATTTCAAAGACCATTCAAACCTTGAACTCAAGATATTATAGTGAATGACTTACCATATCTCTCTTGCTTTCCAATATTAATAGTTTCTTTCACCAACCTCTCTTGTTCCCCGTAATTATATTTACAGTCCATTGAGTGTTTTTGGTTTTAATCCATTCTATATATCTTATTGTTATGATGGTTTAATGTGCAAATACAAACAAATTAATCACACCCAAGCAAAAAAAGTGATGGACTTCGACCTATAACTGATATTCGCTTTTACGATATTATAATATGTATTTTGAAATTGGTTTGCACTATGTTATTGTTAAAGTCATTTCACCGATGAAATCAATGCATTGGATAAATTTTCTTGGTATCATTTTTTAGTTGATGCTAAATCATTTTTCACTGAATTATCACTAACTGAATGCAACTTATGTTTACATTATATCATTGTTGATATCAATGCACCTTATGTTTTGCATTATATCATTGTTGAAATCAATGCTATTACTTGATTGCTCTAAATCATTTTTTAGTACGTCATCATTGAAATCGATGTACCCTATTGTTTTGTGTTATGTCATTGATTAAATCAATACAACCACTTGATTGCTCTAAACAAAATATTCATTGTATCATTATTAAAATCAATGCATCCTATCATTTTTCTTTATGTTATTGTTGAAATCAATACAACTACTTGATTGCTCTAAATATTTTTTCATTGTATCATCACCAAAATCAATGCACCATATTGCTTTGTGTTGTATTAGTGTTGAAATCATTGCAACTACTTGAATCCTATGTATTATATCATTGCTGAAATCAATGTAATTACCTTATTGTTTTAAATCATTTTTCATTGTATCACCATTTCAGTGGACCTTGAATGTATTATAATGACAATAACAAGGATTGACTGATTTCAGTCCCGCCCTTATCAATTAAAATCAATTTTGATATGGCAATTAGTCATCTCCAAGGGTACTTTCCAGAAATTTTTCCCATGATGCAAAGAACAAAGTTTGAGGCAACGAAAATCATTCTTTTGTTAGCCATGATTAGTTTATAAAGATGGTTATAATCAAGCACTTGATAAGTAAAAAATAGCTAACCTAGATGATCTTGACAATGTCACAACTAACTACAAAAGATAAATGCACATAGTTGAAGCTAAATGTGCCTTGCATTTATTAATGGATAGACTCAAGAGGTGATATATCCCACTATCCCAAGAATATGGGACTTAGCATCTCCTCCATGTTTAGATTGAAAGTCTCTCTTCTTTCTTCACTAAATATGGGAAATGTACTTGAAAAATTGATTGTGAAAACAATTTAGCCTAAGTGGGGAGCTGACCTTGATGCCCAACAAGATAGAAATGGTGATACTATTGTTTGGTGGTACACGTGTGTGCATTCAACAAGATATTTTCTTTAAATAATGACAAGAAGTCTAAAATGTTATTTGTAGGATGGGAAACGTCCACTTTGTCTTCCAAAAGAGGAGGCTAATACAAGTTAAGGTTTTGGACATTGATAACATCATGCATGCCTAGTTGAGGAGGCAAGTCCAAATAGCATGCATTGCCATTAATGCATTCCCCTTTGATATCCCACAAGCACTACAAAGGATGTTGATTTTCACTCACTCAAAATACCATGGGCAGTAGTCTTTTAAAAGGTGCACCACCATCCAAACACGGGGACAAGGGAAAACCAAGGGCATGTGTGTTGGCTCCTACAAGCAAGGTGGGGTTAGGGTGTGCAATAGAAGAGTGTGGAATATAGGGGTAGGGATGCACTCAAATTTGTGTTCAATAGCGAGGGCTCTTAAGAAAGCACAATCTAATGTTGGGCTCTCAAATAGACCAATGCCATTGCAAATAAGAGGAAGTAAACTAGAATTAAGCCTTAAGGTCAACACCTCTTCAAAATCGTAGATATGTGTTTGGATGCAAATCTTAGTGAATGCATCAATGTACTATTGAATTGGTTAACCTAGAATTTGACAGAGAAACAACCAGCCACACATGATTTTTTGCAAATACCTTATTGGGTATAACCATTCTCGGAGCACTTGGCAAAAAACTCCTAAGTATTGATATGATGTGTTATGGAAGTGTTTCGTCCCTTGTGACGAAGCTCAACACATAGATCAATAGATTATATTTTTGCTTACCACTACTTCTCGTCCACATGTTCAAGTTAACACTCAACAAATTGGAGTTTGATGGCCTCGATCATGTCAAGTTTTGTTTTAAAGTATGCACAAACATTTCATATTCAACAATCCAGGATTTCTCCATCCATTTTTCCACCATAATTTGGAAGAGTGATACAAGTGTCTATTGTGAGGTTAGAAGAGGATGATGTGGCATGTGATCTGATAACTTCCTAGAGAGCACTTACAAGATCTTGAACAAAACTAAAATTAGGAGTTTCAAAATCCTTGGGAGAGGATACATGGTGTGGAGGCATTATTCTAGCCTTGGAGAGTGGAATGATGATGACACAAAACTAAATATGGGACTGCATGGATGGGATAGTGATATGCCAAATAATAATACGAGCAATGATGCCTAAACCCTCGAGATGGGTGTTGGGCCAAATTAGCTTAAATATTGTTGCAAAACATGTTGTAACCAAGAAATGTATCATTGATTGTTCGACAAAGAGAGGAAGTGGATCCATGTGTGCGCTACAAAATCCTGCAAGAAGGGTATAAATCCCTCAATGGGGTTGTAGAAGCTAGGAAAGATGATATGATAACAAAATGATATGATGATCAATGAGTACTTTCCAAAAATTAATTCCATAATGCAAAGAATAAAGTTTGAGGCAACAAAAAACATTATTTTGCTATCCATGAATGGTTTATATAGATGATTACAAGCATGCACTTGACGAATCAAACATATCTAACCTATGTGATATTGACAAATTCGTAACTAAATACATAGAATAAATGCATGAAGCTAAAGATCAATGTTGTTACATTTATTAATGGGAAAACTCAAGAGGTGAGACATCACACTCTCATAGGTATATGTACCTTATCATGTTCAATGTTAAATACACTAGATCTACGTTAAGAATGGATGTTTCAACAGTTGTAAGTGTTGAACCTGCATGTTTGAAGTGGATGGTATATTCAAACTTCGATTTTGAGGATATAATAATCTTGCCACCATTGATTTACATGGACTCCTCTTGGGTGATGGGATGGCTTCATTGATTGTGGAATTTATAAATTATAGGTGTAATGAAGAGTGAAGTGAGTATAATACTGAGGTGCCTTATATCTATCAATGAGAATAAGGAGATGACACATGTCAACCACAGTGAGAAGATGGCCATTGATTTTCCACTTATTAACACACCCCCTCAAACAATTATTTGCATTGTTAAGAATCTCAATGTGTGTGTGAAGCGAACCCAATGGGTCACTTCACTTGAGAATCCATATAACTCCTCAGGGGACAAATACTGGTTATTTATTAATAATTCATATATATCTTACGATACAATGGACGTGTATATAAATACATGTAAGAGATTATAAGTCATGTCCTTTAGGAAAATGTATGACTATCATTAATTACAATATAATAATTATGGAATATTACCCTAAAAGACTACTATTATAATATAAATGTTTGTATATTATTATATAGATGTAATATACTTTAGGTATATTACAAGTCTCCCCCCTTAAAAATGCTTTGTCCTCAAAGCATGGTCAAGGAGACTTGTGTTGATAGAATGGGCATTTTGTTTGTACCCGTCATTGATTAGATAAGGTTGAGGACATGAGCCAATATGATGTTCGAAGTTTTGAACAATAGTGTCGCATCGAAAAAGGATCAATCCATCCTAGACGAATTCTTGCTAGAACTTCTTGATGATAATATTTTGGAAACAATCTTCTTTGTTGTTGGCTTTGAGTTGTATTGGTGCTCGGATTCTTCGATATGTAAAAACGTTGCTAGCATTGGTAAGTCGATTCTTGTTTGCTCCATTTTTTGTAATTAAGGAGCTATTGTGATATCCTAATACATTGGTCCTTCATAAACTCTGGTTTAAACTTTCCATGATGTACTTGAGTTGACATGTTGGGATTTCGCATTCTTGTTTGGATTGGTTTGATGATGTCTTTATTAGTAGTACGTGATGGAATTTCAAATCTCACTAAATCTATTGATGTCGACATGTTGTTGAATCATTGATGCAATTCAAATTTTGGATGTTCCTTTTGTTATCACTCCAGGAAACTCTCCTAGGTCGTATCTCAGAGATGCCTGGTAACTTAACTATTATCTTAATGATTCACTCAAATGGATCAAGTCAGATGAAAAATCAAACCTCACTCACTCAAGACATGCATAAACACAACCAGATTGACAAGGATTTTAACTATCACTGTTCAGAAAGTTGTAAATAAATGAATGTAGGAAGAACTCCTAATTTACTAGCAGAAACATACACACAAAGTATATATGAATGGCCAGATAAACCAAGTAAAGTACTTGCAGATTCTAGTTTATGGACGTATTGACAAGTTGATAGTTATCAAACATCATACAAACAAAATTAACATGAATTTGACACTCAGGTGCAAGTATGGAATAGACAAGAAGATGGAAATCTGAACAAGTAATGGCAAAAGGAGCTCGTATTACTGATCTGAAAATGAGAAGCTTGAGATTACAATATATGAAAAAGTCTCTAAAATTTAACTTCTACAATGATTCTTCAATGAGCTTAAATAATCTTTACAAATCAGTTTCAAGATCCTCAAAAGATGGATCTGATAACCTCTTTTCCTATCTCAAATCCAAATTTGTGAGGTGGCTGGAAAATGCAGAAATTTCCGAAAATCTGCTGCTCAGAGATTGACCTATATCTCTCAAATCAAAATAGATTTTGGAAAAATGAGAGAGGTTTTTGTATATTGGTTTGTTGTGAGAAAAAAACTCTCTCAGTTCTTTGAGATCCATTTTTCGTTTTCGCGATATCTATATTTCAAAAACATGTGTCAAACGGGGAAATTCCGAGATTTGAAAATTAGGGCTTAGAGATGGATTCGATTCTCCCAATCTGTGACACCTGTGTATAAAATGAAAGAGGTTATTTTTCTTTGACATGTTAGGCACAAAAGACTCCGATCGTTTCTCAAAATGATCCTCTAGTCGCTCAGAATCATCATTTCAAAATGACGACTCAGCGCAGTAAAAACGCCATATTTCTGAAAACGTAGCCTCGTCTTGCGGGGGACTTTTGACTGCCTTTCCGAGCTCCAAATGAAGATCTGAAAGTACCATTGGAAATATTAGGATGTCTAGTTGTCAATCAACTATTTGAGCGTGTAAAACAACCTCTCCACGGTTGAGAAAATTGAGTTTTCCCAAGACATGCTGACCGTTTCCAAGTTTCTGTGCTTTCGGTGGCTAAAATAGCCCCGAATTTTCGCGTTTTAGCTACCGAAAGCTCTACTTTCTGTGGCTAATGAACAGTTGGAATATCCGGCTAAGCCAACGAAACCTGATTTTTGACCTTTTTTGAAGGAAAAACCAAATCAATTTTTTTTCAAACCTTATTACATACCTAAAGCTCTAAAAAATGAGCCTTAAAAAATTTATAAATGTATTTTTCAATGACTTACTATCACCTAAAATAAACAAATTTGACTAATTTATTTAAGGGGATAACACCTGCACTAATAAAACTTCTTCTGCAATAACACTCTGAATTTGAGTTCCAAGCCCTTCTGTTGATGTCTCTTATCTGCAATTTCAACTTTTAAAATCTTATTTGATTCAATTGGATCAGTTAAGGTTCCTTTATCCACCTTTAAGATGATATATCCTTACATTTTAGTTTTTTTATTTCCGTAAGCGAAATTTGACTATGGTTCTTCAAACGATTAATCTGCTTGTCTTTAGTTGATAAGGTCTTGTTAATTTCATAAGGTCTTGTTGAATCTTGGTCACACTGGATTAACGCATCTGATTTGTCAACTATGTTTTTATTCTTTAAATTCTTTGACTTATCTTCTCTGAAAGAAACTTTTGATTTGTTCTAGCAATCTATTATTAACGTTTTTTGAGAGGGAACTTTCTTCATCATTTTTTTGTTAATTTTCTTTCGAGATTTGGATATAGTTGTTGTGTCTTATTCTCATTATTCATTTTTTTCATCTTTGTATGTAGAGTTTTATTATGATTTCTTAAACGATAAATTTCATCACCATTAGTAGATAGGTTTTTACTAGTATTCTCGATCTCATTTTTGTGAAATTCTTTAAGTTGTTCAATTTCCATTGCAAGGGTTTCCTTTTCCTCTTTATGATTTGTCGCTTCTTGTGTTAACTCATTGACTTTATTGGCAAGACATTGATATTCTTCCCATAAATTATTTATTTGAGAATCCATTTCTATCTTGTTATCTTTGATTTTAGGTTCTAGATTCTCTAAGAGGGAAAAATGCTTAAATTAATGTCCTGGAATATTATCTTCTTGGTCATGTGCTCAAATGTTATGTACTTTTTATACAAATTTATGGTAAAAGTATGCAGAGATTTCAACCAAGAGTTCCCTAGTATTACATCAACTTCATTGGTATGTAAGACAACAAATTTGTATTTGTGGGAGTACTCATTGATGTTCAATTCTAAGTGATCAATCTCATCAGCACACTTTTGTCCATAAACTTTTTTAACTTCTTTGACAATTTGTAATCTATTTGGGAACTCAATATTAATGAAATTTTCTTCAACAGTGAGATCAATGGAAATGCTTACAGACTCCTTCTAGATCCTCCTTGATAGATGCATGAAATTTTCTGGTCCCATATGTAATACCCTGGGTGTTAAGCTTCAGACATATGTAGTTTGTAATTGTTTATCATTTTGGCACTAGGTGTTAGGACTATGGTGCTTAAAGTACCTAGACATTATCTTTGTAAATAGAATTAACAAAATAGACTGGCTCATCAGGTACCACTAACGAGAATGGGAGGCCATGTTTCCACAGTGTGAGAGGGAATGGCGACATTCCTAGCACATTAGAACTTGTTGTTGGATTGAGTTTGTTCCTTGGTGACTTTAAGAGTTGTTTGGCACTCTAACCTTAGTGTTGGGACCATATTCATGAGTATGGTGGGACCTACTTGCATTTATGCGCCCTCCTTGGTGTTATGTAACTCCCTAGACCTTATCCCATGTTGTCATGAGCATCTTGGACCTGATTTGAGTTGATTTGACCTCTTAAAGAGAAAAGACACTCTCTTCCTATTTTCTAGGGATTTGTAAGCTACATTTTAGCCTCCATGTCCTCAAGTGCGCCCCCACTACTCTTTTCATGGGATTCCTCCCTATTTTTGTGCTTCTGGGTATTTATGACTCCTATTGTGCCTCCTCTATCCTCTCTCATGACAAAGTGCACCCTCCTTAGCCTCCACACTTGGATTTTGTAACTCCCACCTCCTTATGACACCTTTTAGCTATTATCGGAAGGAACATTTTGCTTGTGTAACTCATCCTCTCACTAATTTGAGTTCCTCTTCATGAATGAAGTGTCCCCACATGGATTTGAGTTGGCTTGGGTGGTTTGGAGTCACCCTCCTTGAAATTCAAATTACCTTGGGTAGAATTTGAATTGGTCTCTTGAGGTTGAGTTAACATCCTTTGGTTGAATCAAGTTGGATTACCTTGGTTCTAATTGACCTCCTTGGGTTTGAGTTTCCTCCTTTGGTCTATAAATCCATGTTTGTTCTCCTATAGAAGATCTAGCTATCAATCTTCATACTAATTCATGTAATTTCATGGTGAGCTTGTGAGGTTGGGAAGCCATGTATGCTATGCTATGTGTGAGAACTATGTGCTTGAAGGAACTATGATATTGTGTGGTGTTTGATGTAAGCCCAGAAAACTCTGGTATAGTTCCTCCGAGTCCACTTCCCGTCTCTATCTTGATCCTGCACATAAATATTGATGGTGAATGGCGATGTCCTGAGGGACCTAGGTGATGAAGGGATTACGATTGCACCTGGTAGTGAGGTGGAGGATAAAGTAGGTGTCAAGGAATTGATTTGTGGCTTCTCAGATTGATATTCTTGAGCTATTCTATTGTTGAGTGCACCCTCATGTGGATTCCTTGGCCTCAGCTTGGGGGTGGCCCGTCCAAGAGAATTTGGCTTGGCAGTGCCTAAGGTTGGGTGATACATGGACCTGTTGATGCCAGTTGCACTTTGAAAAGATAAGTGACTTATTTTATGTTAATTTATATATTTATATGATGTTTCCATTGCTGCTATGGCAGAATTGTTTACTATTGATGTATATGGTTTTTGTATCAATGGTTGGATGCAGATTTGATGGTTTAACTACTTGGAAACTCGCACATTCTCCTTGAATATGAGACCTGATCATAATGGAAGCTTAATATATGTTTATTTATGTGTTTATATGATGTTCTTCATGCTGCTATTGCACCCTTGGAAGCTAAGTTATGATTTGTTTATAAATATGAATTTGATCTTAACCATTGATTGTATGATGGATGGTTCTTTTCTTGAGATCTTGCAGGCAATCTTAGTTGTTCCACATCTGATTTTGATGGAAGCTTCCATATCTCTTATTCATTTTTTTTTTCTTCTATTTAACTTGCAAATGTTCCCTCAGTGACTGATCTGATCTGATCTGTGAATGTATAGTTGAAATGCAGAGTTTTTGGAACACTAGTTGAGTAGTTTATGCTTGAAAACTTGAATGCATTGATTGTTTCTCAGTAGATATGATCCCCTTATTATTTATGGTTGTACCTGATCATGCTATTGCACACTTGTTCACTATAGTGTGCCCCCAGAGGCTGATATACTCTTTATCCTAAGCTTTCAGATGAATTTGATGTGATTCAGTTGCTTATCTGTTGAACTAGTTATGGATTTAAAGGTCAATGGTAGATCTGATTTTACGTATATGTTAATGGTTGTAGATGGCAGCTTCATACCTATTATTATTCACGATTAAATGGATGTAGATGATAGTTTCATATATGACATGATAGGTGATGTAAAGCTGTTAAATAAAGTGTCGTGATTTTGATTTACGAAAGTGTTGTAATTTGCATAGATTAACTGTCGTAAAATCTGAATTGTAATTGTTTTCAAGGAGTCCGTGAATCAAATTTTTTTAAATGTTAAAAGGTTGTTCATGTCTGATTCTAAATGTTATTTAATGATGCTCATGTTCATATTAGATACTTGTGCAAATCTAGTTAAATTATCATGCTCGCATATCTATGCATCTGCACGAGTATTGTGAAACTTTTAATTATATTAAAAGTGTCGCAATTATTTTAAAGACTGAATGTTTTTAATTTAAATGGCCTTCGGCATGTTGGCCTTACCTTAGATCAGCCTTTCCCTTCGGTTCCCAACTGCCTCCGGCCTTGGTTTTGGGGTCGGGAACATCACACCATAGCATACTTGGAAGTGAATTGAACCTTCATTTCAATTTCAACTTAACATAATTTACAATTTATAATTATATAATTTCACTTCTTAATATATATTATAAAAATAGCCTTATAAATAATGTAACCTCTTCTTCACGTCCACTTTAATAGGAACTTTTAAGTGTTGAAAGAACTACTTTCTTTTATCTTTTCTTACTACATACACGATTAAGATTTGCCACTAGCCTAACCTTTTTTCTTCTTCCTTTATCTTTTTTTTTTTTTATATTCTATCAAGAATTTTGGCCACAAGCCTCAAAATATTGCCACCAACAAATTATTTTTCAAATACACGTCTCGGGATTGCACCAACAGCCCAACCTTTTTTATTTCCCACTAGCAATTTAGAGATGATGACAAGCCCTCAAAAACTTTGCTCTGATACCGATTGAAGTGAACCTAATGGGTCACTTCACTCGAGAATCCATTATAACTAGGATAAATCCATATAATACCTCAAGGGATAAATACTTACTATTAAATAATAACTCATATATATCTTGTGATACAATAGACGTGTATTAACTATCATTAATTACAATATACTGATTATCGAATATTACCCTAGATGACTACTATTATGATATACATGTTTATATATTATTATATAGATGTAATATACTTTAGGTATATTACAATGTGATGATTGTTGTACTTTTACCAACTTTGTTTCAAAACATGTTGGACATTAAGTTATATTAAGGGATATCACTTTATTTAATCATTTTAAAGATGGATTATGTTCTTCTAGGAATCATTGGTGATAGTAAGTAAATGGGCGTATTTTTTTTAGATTCAGGAGGGTTCTGAACATCCTTCGTTCGGTTACTGGAATTTTTTTTCCTCCTAGTACTTTAGTTCTAACCTTTTTGTTGTTTCTTTACATTTTGGGCAACTTGCTATGTCCTCGGCGGCTATATTTACTTTTCCTGTTTTGTTTCCTTTTGCTTCTACTTATCTCTGTTAGGTTCTCTACTTCTAGACTATTTGGTTATATCTGGGATTGGTATATCCCGTGGGTTGTTGCATTGGATCTACTGGTTTTCTTGCTTTGTGGCTTGGCCACTGTTTTATGTTTTCTTGAGGTTTGGCAGGATTGGCTTGTGTTTGGGTTCCCGTATAGATTTTTCTGTAACTTATATTTCTAATTAAAGTATAGCTTTTTTCATGTGAAAAAAGAAAAAGAAGAGTATACTGAGCAATAAGGATAATGGAGTTTTAGATGTTATCATAAAGTTATCTTTTGCATGTAGAATTTACTCTTTTCATATGGTTTTTGGTATAATGGCGTTTCATGTGATTTGCAATGAAATGATTCTAATAATAATATACAAGTAAAGCTTGAGTTGTGCAGAGATTGGACCAAGAGCTATCTTGTGAAGCATAATCGTTAGGAATGGATGTTTACTGAGATGATATTCTATATAGATATGTCTGCCAAGCTTCTAATGTAAAAGGTAGAGATTGAAATATTGCAAGCTTTTACTTATTAATGTTATTCCAAGCATTGACTATATGCAAATTGTTGGTTTTGTTTTACTCATTGAGTTGATAGCAAAAGAGTGTGCAAGTAGTAATTCTATAACAATTTATATTTTTTCTTTATGACTAAGTGATCCTGCCTCATTGCATGTTTGAGGATTTATGACAGAAAACATCTTTCCATGCAATTAAAAATATAATGAATTCAATCTTTACTTTTATGTTTTGTATCAATTAAACGAATCCATTGCATTTTGTATTTTTTTTACACGAATGAGTAGATTTGTATTGATATTGAAAAGGAGGGGGTTGCAACCTAACCATCCAAACATCTATACAAAATACATGTAAACTAAAAAAAATTCCAACATTTTCAGCTTGTTAGCTACATTACCATCGGTTTTCTTGAAAGACAAAATTCTATTGTTATTGTTGATTTTTTGGCTAGTATATAACCTCATAAATTGTACCAGAATTAAAAGAGTATTACAAAACATATAAAATAAGATTAAACATAATATGTGCCATGCCCCTGATGGCATTCTTCAGATGACCAACTACAAAAGATAGATGAATGAATTCAGTTGCTTCAATTCTAATGGCATTCTGCTCCGTTATGTCTTCCCATTTTCCTTATTGTTGATGAGGTTCTACAGATCCAATAGATAATTCTAGAGAGGGGGATTGCCTTAGAGCTAGGAAACCAGGGTATTGTTCCAATTGTATATTTTTAATCTTAGTTTTGAGGTCCTTGATTAACTCTGCTTGGTTAATTATTTTATCATTTGTTGTTTCCAAGGATGCTTCTAGTAAAATTATATTGGTTTTGTATTTGTCTATCTACTTTTTGTTTGCCTCTAATTGACTTTGAATATTATTCATGTCTCTGTTGTACCTTAGCTGCCATATTTTCCATGGCTTGCACAATTGTCTCTTACGCTTCATTGAAAAGTATTTCACTCCAACAAAGGGATTTGTTGTAGCACACCTCTCTTATGTCCATGGTTTCTTTGCTCATATTGGGTTGGTTCTACCAAATGAGACTGTAATCCTTAAGTTGCCAATGCTCTGGAACCTTATGGAAAGAGCTCAACGTCCCAACGTTACTCATAGCTTTTTGACATACTATAACACTGAAAATAGTGAACCAAAAAATAACTATGCTAGAGGAGATTAAAGACCATGACTTGGTGCTAACGAGGTGCTTGATAACATACAAAATTAGGGGAGACAAAACCCCTCTCAAATTTAAAGGAAGAGTAGCAGGTCATGTATTCAAAGTCAACAAAGTAAACCCAAAATTGGCATAATGACTTAAACTGAGATGTAACCGAGTCCAAATCTATACCAGGGAAGAATATCAAGGATTAAATTTCAGCCCATGAACAATCTTATTGGATTTATGAGCTATGGGAGAAGCGACCAAAAAATAACCCAAGACCGACAAAACAGACACCCAACCAACAGAAGATTAAAAAAAAGAGAAACTCGACACACAACAAACAAAACTAGACCTCACTTCTAAGGCTACACAAAGCCAACTAATTTGGATTCAAATGATCCAATTGTGTTGAGAAGTAACCAAACCAAAAACAAAATAAGAAGAGTGAGGTAGAGATGTGTGTAAATAAATTTTAGACATGTTAAACCAACAACAAGTTGATTAGGAGTAGCCACCTTCGAAACTATTTGCACAGTTTGGAGTTCATGTTCAATATTAACCATAACTAGCATTTCATAGTTGTAGGGAGAGGGAGAATGATAATTGAAATGTCAAATAGGTAATGAATTCCCACATATTTGGCGTATAGAAGAGAGGGATGTCATTAATTCAACTTGATTACAATGAGATTTGAGTGACGACAGGGCAGGCAACTTGTCTCTTGAATGTTCTCGATGGATCCTTTACAATGCTTTATGGGTGCCAAGGTTTGCATGTATATCATATGACAACGGAGGTGGTATAAAGGTGGAATGTGGTTCTTAGGGGATAGCAAAGTACCCCTCCTTCCCCTCTTTTTCAATAACTTGCACTAGGCTTAGGAGGCTGCCTAGATTAGCTTGGATATCAACAATCTTATTGAGATCACAATATACATGGAAGCAATGATTCTTATTGAACATCTTCTTTATAGCTTGAATGTGTAACATTATCTTTCTTAGGTGGATCTCTTTCAAAAGACTTCCTTATTGAAGGTGCCTGATGGTGATCGTGGAGTCACATATTCGAGACTTTGATTCCCTTGTGTTCATAGTATGAAGTCCTCTCCACATCACTAACATTTCAATATAATTGTTAGTTGCCACTCCTAGTCCCCAAGCATTGATGTTTTCCTCATTTCCCTCTGGGTCATAGAGCACCCCCTTGCGAACCGCCACCCCACATTGCATTTCGTGTTTTAATGATATATGTGTGGTTTAATAAATATTTTTGTGTGTTTTGTAAACTTTGTTTTTATTGTTAAAGATGAATAGCATTAATTACATATTTTATATATAATAAAAAAATCATTTTTTGGGGGCCAGCAAGTGCGGGGAGGATCCTTTTGGATCTCGATGGAAACTTAGTAGTCAACTATGAATGGGGTATGGGATTGAAAACACATAACCAGGCATAGAGGTATGCCATGTTTATGGGGTTAGAAAATGTTGTTCCCTCGGCATTCAAAAAGTCATAATCTTGGGAGATTCCCTGCTTATCATCTCGTAGGCAAGGAAAAAGATCAATAGAAGGGACATTACCATAGGGCGACTTTAATATAGAATTTTGGATCTTACACATTTTTGCTTGTTTTCTTGATATAGATATTGTTTCCTTTGAGCATTCAATCATGAGTTAAAGTAGTAGCAAGAGAAGTTATTTTGCCAATCCCAATCCTTCATCTGAACTAGATTGTACTACTAGTAGCATTGATGATATTGCCAACAAGGCCAGTGCCTAATTTAAATTAATTTACTTCTCTTGCAGGGAAATGCAGAGATAAATTTAAGAAATTGATGAGAAGATCTTGAGGCTACATCAAGGAAAGATGGGATTAGATTAAAGATTCAAAGAAGCCCATCTAGAAGAAGTGACTCCCAACTTATGCATATCTATTTTCCACCCTCATCAACACAATACATATATGCTCATAGATTTTGTATTATGCTCAAAATATATATATATATATAAACAAACATGCTTGATCCCTCTAATTATCCTAGACTTTCATACCACAAAACTTCAAACAACAACTTTTTGTTGTGATATGTTAAACTATTTTGGGTTTTTATTAACAAGACAAACTCTTTTAAAATATCCTACCCAAAGCCCTAATTAAAGAGCTGAAGGAAGAAGCCAAACAAAGAAACTCTCGAAAGGATGAAATGCTTGGGTTGTTGGATGATGGAGAATGAGTTTGGCTGAATTTAGTGACCATACCACTCGTTGCCATCACAAAGGCTATTATATTTAATTTTTATGATAAATAAAGGAGAACATTGGTAGATTTAAAGTTGCCATCACAAAGGCTATTATATTTCATTTGTGGATTTAACATATTTGAGTCAAATCTCATAATGGGCAATGTTGAATGGAGGATACCTAACCAATTAGAGAATTTTGCAATTTCCAATACAACTTTGCCTTTTGACCAAAGGGAAGAGAGGTAGCTCAAACTTGACTTCCAAGCATGTAAACAACGTCCAACTAATACTGGTGCATTAACGTAACTATCTTCCAACATGCACGTGCATTCAAACGTTTTCCTAATCTCTTTAGAGCCATTTTTAACGCATGCCTGTTAATTTTATTTGTATTTAAAATTAATATTTGAATATTTATCATTTTTATTTTCTAAATATAATAGGAATTTTGTCAAAAGTTATAGTTTCATTTTATTAGAAAAAATATTGATTATAATTTTTTTAATTTTTTTAAAGTTTTTACAATTTTAAATATAACTAAAATTATTCGAATTTTAAAAAAATGAGTGAATTAGGGTAAAACTTTGTCTTTCCATAAATATAGACTTTTTAGTCAAAAAGTGGAGTGGAGCTCAAGTGTACGATTGGAGATTTATGAAAAATAAGAAGACAATAACTTTACATGGATGTTTCCCCATTTTGGTTCTACCACATGTATTTGGTGTATCTTTTCTTTTCTCGTCTTTAGTTTCTTACTTTGATTATTGTTGCTTGTATACATAGAAGGCTAGACTAGTAGATTATTACTATTGATTTACTTGTTAGTAAATGTATTATTGTATGTTTACTGCATATTTCTTAATATTCTAACAGTTTATTTTTTTTGAGAATTGTACTTTCTACCACCTTTTAATTGTTGGGTGGATTTGTGCCTCCACTACCCACATATTAATGGTGGTCTAGCCTACGATGGGCATTTTATTACTGCTTAATCATTGTATGAGGGTTGTACTACCCCCCTTTTTAGCAAATCGACCTCCCTCTTATCTGAATCGAATTTCCTCTTAGCAATTTGACCTCTCTTTCAATCCAAATGACTATACGCTACCTCAAGGAAATAAAATGTTACTTCAATAGCTAGACTATTGCCTCCATAAGAGAAATCATTGCCTTAGAGAGCCAATCTGTCCATGCATTGGGTAATTATTTGCCTTGGAGAGCCAATACATCCATATGTTGAATAATTAGCTCCATCTCCTTCCCATGCAACTGTACAACCTCTCAATTGGATGAGTTAAGTTGCTTAGCACTCAACAATGAGTCCTTGATGTCTCTAATGACTATATGCTACTTATCTACATACCCCCGAGTCTAAGAGAATTATTCATTGTTTCCTTGAGTGCTATGAGGTATTGTAATAGTGGTATAGTTTCTATGGCTTCATTGGTTTCTATTATCATGAGTTGCTCACCATCTCTTTGACATCAAGTATTTGGATGTAATGGAGTGTTGAGACAAATGTCATGTTGATCTTGATAGTAGTTCTCGTGAGTTTTATTTTACACACAAATAATTAAATCATGTATGCGAGTTATAGTCCATAACCCAATGCATTGCTAACAGTCCTTGGTTTTCCTTCTATGTGGAAGATCGTTGCTTGGTTATGTAGGTGACTTTGTAATTGGAAACTAGGGATTTGTGTTGGAGAAATCCACATGTTATGAGCCTACCATTTGCGGTTCGCTTAACAACTTGAACCAAATCATAGAGTTCCTTGTCTTACATAGGGTAATTTAGGACTCCTCCATGAAACATTTCACAATGATAGCATATCGTCTTAGCTCCTTGCATTTAGATCGCTCCCATATCGTATCCACTTACATTTGTCTCCACTTAGAAAGCATTCTACAAATTAGGCAATGCAAAAACTAGTGCTTGACTAATCTTTCATTTCAATTCTACAAAAGATTTTTGTTGATTCTTTCCCCATTAGAATCTTTTACTATTGGTTGCTATAGCATGGGGTGGTGCAACCACAACTGAAAAATATTCTATAAAATTATTTGGTTTTGTGTTTCCCTAACAAAGCTCCTAACCTCAGTGACATTAGTAGGACTTGGCAACTTAGGATGGCCTCCATTTTTGTGGGATCTATCTTGAGTTCTCCTCCACCAATCACATACCCCAAGTTTACCAATGACTACTAGGAAAATTCACCTTTCTTGTTGTTTGCCAGCAGATGATGTTTTTTTAGTGTCTAACCCCCACACAAGATGTGCGATATGCTCTTCCCGGGTAGAGCTATAAACCAATATATCATCTAAGTATGCTATTGCAAATGAATATAGAAAGTGACACAATACTTCATTCACCAAACACATAAATGTAGCCGGAGCATTACATAAACCAAAAGGCATTACTAGCCATTTATATAGAACATAAATCGCCTTTAAGGCTGTCTTCTAGGTATCTTCTTTTTTAATTCATGCATGCTAGTAACCCAATTTGAGAGCCAATTTGGTGAAGTACTTGGAATGCTGCAACTGATCTATCAAATCATTGATCTTGAGCAAATGTTATTAACTCTTTTGGTTGATCTTTATTCAAATATATGTACTCAACACACATTCTCCAAGTCCCATCCTTATTGGGTATAATGATGATAGGTGACTCGCAAGGTGAAGTGCTAGGTAGAATTAGTCCTTGCTCCAATAGCTACTGCAACTACTTCTTCACTTCATCTACTTCCAGGATGAATTGTTTATACATTCCAATGTTTATAAATGGGGATTCATACAACAATTTTATCTCGTGCTCCACTTCCCTCTTGGGTGGTCACCCTTTAGGATCTTAGAAAACTATTGTGTATGACTGCAAAAGATCCTCCAACTAAATTTTTTGCACTTTAGTACATCCCTTCAGAGATGCCTTCACTTTTATTGATTCATTCTCTATTAAGAAGAGTAATACAAGATTCCAACTAAATTGATCAATTTCTCAGCTTGGTTAGCACCTACTCTAGATATCTTGGATTTACTTATGTGTGCATTGATGATGAAGGACTTCCCATCCTTGATAAAGCGGTACTCATTTTCTCTTATCATGAAGATCACATTCCTCATGTAACATGTAGGGGATTTCAAACACTACACCACACACATCAAGTGGTACTACATCTACCTTCACTTCATCAATATAGCTTGAAATTATAGTAAACTTGATATTACACTATTTAGTGACCTTGATCATGTTTACATCCTTGTTTACCCATTACAATAAATATGGGTGAAGATGGTCATGAACTTCCAATACAAGCTTGATGACCATATCTTCTATTGGGAGGTTGGCCTGTGAACTAGAATCAAATAGAGCATCCACCTCTGTCTTTTTAAAACATATCTTAATATGGAAGAGTTTAGTCATCTCCTTCTCTTCCTTGGGGATGGAGGCTACTCAAATTCAACTCCTTCTGCATTGCAGTGTAGATAATATTTCCATCAACATTTGAGCTATTCTCTACCTAGTTGCTTGAATCCATGACTAGCATGCTCTTCTTCTTGGCATCCTTCATGTGGTTCTTTTATTCAACTCAAGATCTAGCTTCCAACACTTATATTATTTTTGACAATCGATATTGCAATGGTTGTAGTGGTTGTTTGGATCCTTGCATTGATGCGATGTGGTTGTTGTCTTCCTATCCTTTTCCATCCCACTTGTTCTTTCCTTCCTTGGAAGCATCTTAGTGGTATTTTTGCTTGGAACCATTTGGTTGTCCCTTAGTCTCACCCATGTTCTCCAAACACTGTGCTTGCACACATGCCTCATTAATTGTACTAGTTTAAATACCATTACATGCCTCTATAAATTACTATGTTGACAACCCAAATGCTTTAGGAGTACAATTGGGTTATTGTGAGATATACCCAACATAATGGCCATTTTTTTGAACTCGGTAGTGTACTCTTGCACACTTTTCCCTTCTTCTACCATAAGTGCCAATTGAACCATTGGTCCTCTTCACACCCAATATGGTGGTATTTGGACTTAATGAGGGTTTTAAGCACCTCCAACTTAATTAATGGGGATTCAACCTCTATTCCGAGCATCTCCATGTGTCTTTCCAACCAAGTTTGGGCATGGTCCTCTAACTTTAGCTGGGCAAATGAAATATTTCGCTCTTCTCCTATGTGGTGAACTTGAGATAAAATTCTAACTGCTACAACCAATGATTCAACTTAGCAACATCAATATCTCCTTGGTAGGATTAGATGTCTACTTTTGCCTCCACTTTTAATAGAGATTAGGAAAAAGAGATGGTACTGGAACTTGGTCTTGCTTCCTTGAGCTCCTTTTTTTACTCCTTTTTGGGGTCTTTGTTGTCTCATCCACCTTCTAAGTTATAGCTACCAACTCCCCAAAAGGTCCAAACTTTTTCTCTATATTTTCCATGAGAATGCCATCTTGCGATAGATGCCATTGCATTGCGCTTCCATCTTTGAAAACCTCTCATCTGATTCACCTTGTTGATTTTCAATATTGTACTCATTGGCCATGGCTAGGGTTTTGAGACTCCTTCCTTACACCAATTCCTCGATCTTGCAACTTATTGAAAGAAAAAAACTACTATGATATCAATATTATCTCTAAACTACCATGGATATTCCACTAGAAACAGGTCATTAAAACAAATATTATAATATTCTACAATATCTTATTATAGAGTGTTTTATTTTAGATTGCAAATTTAATATATTAGCTTAATACTAAAATAAATTGAAACTAAAATGAAATAAACAAGCAAATAACACACCATCCACATAATGAACACAAGATGTCTTGTGGGAAAACCCAACATAAAAAATGCCTAGCTAGAAGGTGAGTCCTATGCTCTACTCTTTTCTTCTCAATTACGAATTACAAACACAAAGAAAAAACCATTCACTATGGAGTTGTGGCTACTATAAGATATTATACTTCCTATGTTCTACTCCAAAATCCCACTCCCAAATGTTCTACTCAACTATGGAACAACAATACAGATTGAATGGAACCCCTTCTTTTCCAAGCGGCCTAATATTTAGCATAGCCTGGTAATTGTCCAGGGTTAGGCTTAAGGTTTTGCATGACTGAACCCCCCCAATTAATGTCAAGGATTTGGACACCCTAAATTATTATTTAAAGTCCGCATGTGACTAGATACACATGTATGAGTGATAGAAGTTTGCATGGCCTCAAATGGGCCTTAGAAGGTTCAAGAGGATAGGTCAATGTGGGTGGCATAACTTCCGCATATGAACTACGATCAAGTTGATTTTGTGTCGTTGGAAAGCTCTCAATGTGTGGAACAACATTGAAAGGTTGGAATATAAGTGAGCAAATCTTTGACCCCAAAATAGCCATTTCATGGCCTCGAATGAGCCTTAAAATATTTTGGACTCCAAATCACCAAAGTGGGACCTACCCTTAAAATGGGCCCTAGAAGCCAATCATAAACAATTTTTCCACCTAAAGAATACCAAGATAAATGAAAAAAATCTATAATCATCCATTTTAGACCAAGGATAAAGCAAAAAACAACAACCTTGTAATACTAGTCCAAGCCACAAGCAAAGAAGGGTAACAAGAAATCGAAGAAGGGCATTGGTAAGTTGTCTGAGTTCCACAAAATGTTTTGGCACAACAGTAATGAATGTCACTCCAACTAGTCATTTTTTAGCCAATATGATAGCTTGAAAATTGGATTTTGGGAAGAACTATGCTTTAAACTTGGATTAGGTAAAACATATCATCCACGAGGAACCAAGTGCCACCATCATAATCAAAGATCTAGCCAGAGGAGCATGAGGTAGGTGAGTGCCTCTTCCACTCATAGATGTGGATGAATGGCACTCCTCTCCCCTTCTCAATAGTGACAACTAGAAGAGCTTGATCTCACTAGAGGTCATTAAGAGGCTAAAGTTGTTGAGGACACCACACCCCTAGCCATACGCCATCGGTTAGATGAGCTAGTGACGAGACATTAGTGTTAGTTAGCAATGTCACCTGCACTATGGCATCAAGCCATTCAAAGATGAGGTATTGTGTGATATTGTCTCACTTGAAGTTTGCGATGTTCTTTAAGGACAACCATATATGTGGAAGCATCATGTTGTTTACAAGTCTAGGCAATCTAGGCCCTATAATGTCATTGTTACTTTGGGAGGTCAACTCTACAAGGTACCAGAGTTAGTTTGAGTTATCATGGTCTCCTTGATACCAACAAAAAAATGCAGGAAGGTAATATTTCAAATTAAGAGATTTGTCCTCTTCATGATTCGATCAAAAGGTGAATGAGGTATCACGACTACTACCAATTCCTTTGTGCAGGGTCTCTCCACATAATAGAAGCAAGTGGAAATAATAGTGGAACAATACAAAGATATCTTCACCTCACCTACACGGATGCCTATGTACAATCAAGTAAACATTGGAATTGACTTGACACTTGATGCTCCTCTACCTGATGTCTTAGTATACAAACACTCTCTTAGAATGAAGAAATCTAATGCTAGATTCAAAAGCTAATTCAAAAATAACACATTCAACTAAGATCCTTACCTTGTGACAACCCAATTGTGTTGGTTCAAAAAGATAGGACATGGAAACTCTGTATTGATTATAGAACCTTGAACAAAATCACAGTTAAAAACCGATACCAATCCCCTAAATTGACAATCCTCTTAATTAACTCAAAAGTGTTAATTTTGTTAATAAGATTAATCTAAAATAAGATTATCAATAAATACCAATTAAACAAACTAATATATCAAAAACAATTTAAAAAAACAAAAACGAAACAAAACAAAACAAAAAAAACTTTGAATAATTAATCATGACTTTCAACTTTACTAATACCCCTACCATAATTTGTGGAGATGATGACCATTTACAAATTCCTTTGTAACCTTCAACAAAAATTGGGCAGAACTCTACCTACCAAAAAAGTAAATTCACCAAAAACATTGAATTGAATAGATCCCATCATCAACTCACTCCAAAAACATTAGTGAAAAAAACCTAAGATTGATCTTGGATTGACTCTTTTTCATTCTTCATGTCTACCACGAATCTTCGGCATCATGGTATAGTCCACGTTTGATCGAATTTTCAAATGGCATTTGGTAAGAAAAACATATTCCTTACCTTTTGACTTATAAAAAAATTATTCAGAGGAATATGAATATAATGTAATCATATTCCATTCTTAGCCCACCTCATATAATTTTATATGGAATTTTCATACCACTCCACCCCTAAAGTTAGGTAGTTTCTTGAAAAAAATTAAAGATGGTTTTGGGACAAGTATTAATGGATCTTAACAAAATTATGATGACATGCCACGTAAGTGATTTGAATGTTTTCAAAGTTGTGCCACGTGTAAAAACTGAGCGTTTTGAAAGTCTTTGAAATGGCATTATAAGGTTTGATGAATTTAGTCATACCATAGGAGACAAGAGCAAGTGGTATGTATGCAATCTCTAGAACGAATTTCCATATACTATCATATAAGAATATCCATCACGTTGGTTTTATTAAAAGTTAATAATTATTATTAATGGACATAAAAACATTTCATTATTTATTGATATAAAAATTAATATTTTTTATCAATATAATAAAAATTATTTTATTAATTTAAATATTATTATATAATATTTTATTAATTTAAACATTATTATATGATTATATCGTAATGTTTTTATAAAAGTATGTTTTTTAAATAGAATTCGTCATCTTTGTAACATTAAGATAATTGGGTTGTATCAAGTACATTAGGATTGGTTTGCGCCTAAGCTTGTATGCTCAGAGAATTGGTTCATACACTTTTCTCATATGTCATCCATGAAGAATCTAAAACCCTAGCTATGGAAAAACCCTAACTATGTATAATTGTAGTGTAGCTCAAGTGTGTATGCACCTATGGAGATAGTATCAACCGTGTATCAAAGTGAGAATATTTTTATGGTTTTTGAGCTAGATTGTTAATTGACGTGAGGTTTCTTTTTGGTTTTGTCTGGTTTTCAAGTTTTCTCATGGATGTTCACCATGTCTCCATCGATGGAGGAGGAATTGGCAGCCTGGCTAGACCACTAACTGTTTGGGCCATCTTCGGGGGGTGCTATATATCTAGCAGAAGAACGTAGTGTTTCACGCAGGCCACATGAAGGTTTCCTTGGCGACAATGACGTAGGGGTGGATGTTGGGGCGTCTTCTAGGATGGGAGGTTCCTTTTGTCCGCTTTTTTTCAGGTGACTAGACATGGTAGTGAAGGGCTCTGGTTCCACTAGAAAGCATTCGTCTGCTTCATAAGTTTTGGCCCCTAAGCACTTATTTCCTTCTTCCTATGGTGTGCATGTGTCTGTGGTTCCTAGTAGGAAAGAATTAGTGGGTGTAGGTGATATCTTGGGGGAACCAGTTGGTAAAAACCCATTTCTGGGAGGAATTTGTCTCTTGGATAGTCCCACATTTTTGGCATTCGGGAGAATAAAAAAGGGGTTGGTCGTTGTTCTCGTAAATGGGCTCAGTAGAAGCGGGCCCTAAAATATTTTAAAATATTGGCGAAACTTATTGCTTTGACGATTGGGAGGGATGTCTATATGGACAAGATTTCAAGCTTGTATGCTCGTACCCTTGTAGGAAGGCTGGAATATACTTCACTAAACAGGCTCGAATTCTTGGAGTGGATTAGGCAGAATTGGAAGCCCATTGTGCATTATTGTCTGAAACTTAATATTTTAGTCAATAGATGGCTTTGTTTCCATTTCCTTATAATGGAGGCATCTGCTCTTATCTTGGCAAGGTCGTGGCTTATTGGTGGTGGTTCCTTGGTTCACAGCCATTGGCACTCAGCCTTCAACTCAAAGAAGGAGTTGGTGGTCCTCTAGCATCTGTGGTGCCTTCTGTCAGGCTTCCCCTTGCAACTTTGTTCTTAACAAGTTTTTGAAGATCTTGCTAATCAGATTGGTCGTCTGATTCATATGGAGCACGATATGTTATATGGTGTTGATAAGTGGATGGAAGCGACCTTATCAAGTTTGATGTTACGTTGGGGCTCCCAGCAGAGATAACTATCAATTCGGGTGATGTCTCTTCTGTTCGGAAGTTGGATTACAAGCGGATTCCCTTCCATTGCATCCTATGCCGAGAGATTGGACATCTCCAGAATAGTTGTCCCGGGTTGAGTACAATTTCTCCAGTGGTTATTATTTCTCCTTTAGCTAGGACTATAAATTTTGCTGGTGATGATGCCTGTAGCCCAATCGGAAATCCCTTTTCTAAAGTTCGCAGCTCCAGTCCTTCCTCACCTTCTCAATTGGTGGCGACTTCTTCGTTCCTCAGTAAGTTCTACGCTCTACCCACTTTTCTTAGTAACTCTTTCTCCATTAATGAAATTGCAACAGTTTTGGCGTTCGATTCCCGTGTTCGTCTCTCTAGTAATTCTTCTGTGGGGTACCTTTCTTTAGTCAAGGAATTTTGAAGGATTTTCGGGTGTCCCATCAATCAGCTTCTCCTCCCCATCCTGTGAGGGGGAAACCTCGGGGATGATTGAGTGCGGGGTTGTCTCTGGTGGGTTTTGAAATCACAAAATTGGTGAGATATTCTACAGGGGAAGGTTGTGTGACTGCTTCTACCGGGGGGGCTCTCACTAAGTTGGTTACTGGATCTAACCTTGTTCCAAGTTGGGGGCGAAAGATTTATCCTGGTCATGCCATGAACAAGGTAAGGGGTCCCCTCTTTCCTCTTCGGCTACGGCTGTAGGAAAATATATTTCTATCCTTATCGGGTCCATCTCGATTCCCTCCTCTCCTCCTGTGGGGAATGTTGCGGATCTTATTGGTCCGAGCTTGTCTCCCTCATTTTACAGTTGGGTTCCATGATTGGGGGGGTTTTAGCCCTATCACATCGATTGCCCAAGGGCTTGTGGAGAATATTCAGCCCTCACTCCTCTTCCAATCTACTCTGATAAACCTGGCAATGAGGGTGTCTCATCTATCAATTCTATATGTTTCCAAAATGTTACAGTTAGAAAAAAAGAAGATTAAAAAAAGGGGGTGTTGCTTCAATTTCTTCGGTTCTGGGGGAGGAAGCCACTCCTACCTCTTCATATGTTCCCTTGTCTTCTAAGTTGAAGTTTGTTGCTCGAAATCGGCCATCCTCCAATTTTTTTTGGCCACTTAAAGCATCACAAGCCACTGGTTCAATGGACCAATGATTTGTACTTCTTTTAAAATAAGGGGGATGGGGGGATACCCAACTTTAACGCCCTAAATCAGATTTTTGAGTGTTCACCCCGACATTGTTTTGATTCAAGAAACAATGTGTGTGGCGAGTAAAGCCTGCGATTTTTTCTTGCAATTGTTCCCATGATGGGAATGTAATACTATAGATGCTTCGGGGCTCTCGAGAGGTCTATGGCAAATCTCAAATCCTTTATTTCTTGTGCAGGTATCCTTTTGGAGGGAAAAATTTGTGGCTTTGATGTTCTAGCCCACATGTTGAACTGCTACGGACCCTATTTGGATAGAAAATAGTTTTGTGATCATGTGGTGGTAAGTGGATTAATGCAGCTGCCTAATTTGATATTGGGGTGGACTTGAACCTGACTCTGGACGCCGGTGAAATTTGGTACCTTCATTCAAGATTCAAACCCCTTTCAGATTTTTTCAAGCAGTTATTTCATAATAAAAGACCTCATTGATGTGGCACCAATTTCGTTGTCGCCTACTTGGTGCAATGGTCTCTCTAGGAAGGGTGCCATCTCTAAACGGTTGTATAGGTTCCTTCTTGCTAAAGGTTTAATTGATTCCATCCCAGACACAGGTCATGGTCTATTCACTATGGGGTGTCGGATCACCCTCTTGTTTGCTTGCAACTGGATTTGGATTATAAGAGATAGAAGTTCCTTGTTAAGTTCAATCACATTTGGATGGGAGATGGCTCCTTTATTAAGATGGTGGTGGATTTTTGACATTCTTTCAGAGTGGACATTGAGGATACCGTGATGCAGTCTTGATGGTTAAACTAAAAATCTTGAAAAAACATGTTGTAAAATGGGAATTATATAAGAAATCCTTTCTTCGGTAGGACCTCATTCACGTGGAAGAAGATATTTATTCTTTGTTCTCTGGAAACCCATTAGGTTTTTTCTCTAGAGTTGAAAAGGATGCTCTCATGAATCTGGAAGCTCGAAAAAATTAGATTCTCAGAATTGAAGCGGATTCTTGGAGACTAAAAAGTTCGAGCCACCCGGATCAAGCAGGGTGACTGTGACTCAAAATTCTTCCATAAATTTGCCTCCCATCACCGTAATGTCAATGCAATATGGGAAATTAAGGACTCTCGGGGCTCGGGGATCTCCTCACAACCAAAGTTGGAATGTGAAGCAGCTTCTCAATTTGAACAGATATTCAAAGATCTTGGCTCCGCTAAGATTGAAAAACAACTGTTGGTTTTAAAGCACTATTCCATATTTTTTTGGGAAGCCGAAGGTAGAGAGGTGGGTATAGAGGTTACCTTGGATGAAATTGAATTGCCACTACAAAAGTTGGCCAAAGACAAAAGTCCAGGCCCAGATGGCTGGACGGTTGAATTTTTTTTCCTTCTTTTTTTATTTAGTTGGCAATGAATTGCTATCACTGGTAGAAGAGTCTTACCAAAAAGGGTATGTTTCAGGTGCTTTAAACTCCACTTCATTGAATTAATTCCTAAAAGCGCAAAACATGAATCCTTTAATGAGTATCGACCAATCTCACTATGTAATCTTGTGTATAAAATCATCTCCAAAATCATCTCGTTGAGGATTAAGCCATTCCTTGAAAAAAGTATGCCTCTTGAACAGTTTGGCTTCCTTTCAAACAAGCAGATTATGGACGCCATTGGTGTAGCTCAAGAAGGTTTACATTCTATTAAGATCGAGAAATTAAATTCTATTATCCTAAAGTTTGATCTAAACAAGGCATACGACATAGTTAACTGGGTTTTATTGAGATTGATTCTTCTTCATATCGGCCTCCCTTTGGATGTCACTGAAAGGGTGATGGCAAGTGTTTCCTCGGCCAGGTTTGTAGTGCTAGTTAATGGATTCCCTTCCAAGTTTTTCAAGAGTTCCAAAGGGCTTAGGTAGGGATTCCCTTGATCCCCTCTTTGTTTCCTCTTAGTGATTGAGGGCTTTATAAGATTGATTGGAGAGGTAAAGGAGGATGGTTCTTTGAACGAGATTCAAGTCTCTAGGAGTCGCTACATCATCCATCTTTTATTCATGGACGACGTGCTTATCTTTGGTAAAGGTACGATAGAGGAGTGGAAAACATATGAAAGTATCATTTCTCTCTTATGCTCTACTACTGGGATGGAGGTGAGCTCTCATAAATCTAATCTCATTCAAAACAATGTTCAACGAGATGTCATTCACTAGGTGAGTTATTCTTTCCATATCAGTTTGAGAACTTTGACTTTGGAATTAAATATTTGAGATATTTCTTAAATCCAAATTCTTACCTGGCTAATGATTGTCTCTAGTTTTTAAAGAAAGTGGAGAAGAAGTTAAAATGTTGGTGCTTTAAATGGTTGTCTCTCGAAGGTAGGCTCATTTTGGTGAAATCTATCCTTGAATGCAGCTTGGTTTATTGGATGTATCTTGCAAGTATTCCCTTATCTATCGTTCATAGAATAAGCAGATGCATGATGCATTTCCTATGGGTAGGTAACGAGGATAAGGGTAAGTTCCATCTGGTACGGTGGGAGAAGATTTGTTTGCCTAAATCCTTGGGTGGCTGGGGGATTAAACATCCAAGCTAGTTTAGTCATGCCTTGCATCTTAAAAGTCTCTGGCGAGGTTTGTTTGGAACATGTCTCTAGAGTTTGTTTATTCGAGATAAGTACTTAAAGGAAGCTTCACTGGAGGAGTGGGATCGGAAAGGAAACTGTTGGTGTTTATAGCTTCGTGAGGTATCCTCAAAAGTGGGCCAAACAAAATAGATATTATTTAAAGACATTAATAGTAATATTATTAATATTTAATAATAATATTTATTATGAAATGACATTTCAGCCAACAACAAAGGGATGTGTCCTTTCACTTCAATCACTATAAAGTAAAAGTCATGAACTTGTAATTTACCAAGCGATATTCATATTTATCTCTCTCTAGAACGAAAAACCAACATGGTATTAGAACTGTAGTTTTGAGAGGAGTAAAAATATGTCCTGTGCAACATGACAATGATTTGGTTCGTGGTTTGGAGTTGGGAGGTTATCGACCCATGGTATTCCATTCCAACCCATGGTTTTGTTTGCGGGATTTCACGTATGAACATGGTTTTCTTTCCAACACATGGTTACCAATTGGTTGGTGATTTGTATGCACACGTTAACAATGCTTTTACCACAGTTAAAACAATGATTACAAATAAGGAAATCAACAATAAAGATAAGTATTTAATGTCTTGATTAATAATCCTTATTTACTTAAAGATGATATTTTGTTGATGATTAGTATAAATGGTTAATTAATTTTGGTTTACTCCTATCATGGAGATCCAGTGTGGAAGCTCAAGCATGGAATGGAGGATGAGTTGGATTCTAACTCAATGTGCTGACAAGAATAACTCAAACCGAAAGAGTTGTTGGATGAGGAATATAGCATGGACATATACTTCTATATTAAGAGGGAGCAGCTATCTAGGATGTAGCAATAAGGCTCAACATCAAGAGGAATCTTGGTACTCCATGATTGATGATGAGTTTAGGCTTAAGAAGGAGAAAGAGGAACTCATTGTCAAAGGGGAGCTAGATTTATGTCCCAAGGGAGTAAGATGCTCCGATGTAGTGCAAGCATGATGCTAAGATGCAGAGGGGGCAAGATGCTGAGATGTAGAGCATGCATGAGACTCGTATGCAGGGGGAGGAAGATGCTCGGATGCGGATAAAGCAAGACGCTCAGATGCAAAGAGAGAAATATGGTCTGATGCAGAGAAAGTAGGATTCTCAGATGCAAAGGGAGCAAGATGCTTGGATGTAGAGCAAGGAGGATGCTCAGATGCAGACGGCACAAGATGCTCGGATGTAGAGCGAGCATAATGCTCAGATACAGAGAAAGCAGGATGCTCAAATGCACAGGGAGCAGGGCGCTCCAGCATAGAGGGAGATGTGATGAGATTGAAGATGTGATGTTTGCAATATCAGGAAGGTGTTCCCCCAGCATTAGCCATGTGACTTGGCTAGGGTTGAATGGCCCGGAGGCAAGGCAATGCATTCTCCCAGATACCTTGTGATAGGGTGGGGATATTAGTGCTTTCTACCGAACACTCTGTGACGGAGTGGGGAGATCTCCCGGACACCCTATGACAGGGTGAGGAGATTAGTGCTTTCTCCCAGACACCCTATGATGGAGTGGGGAGATCTATCGGACAACTTGTGACAGGATGGAGATATTAGTCCTTAAGATGACTCAGGAGGAGTCAATGCACATATTGCTTTCGTGACAGAGGAAGAAAATATCAGAATTTTGTGATAAACGGGAAGGTATCCCATATTTGCAGATCTTGTACATTCTCCATAATTGATTACCAAGAGGAAGGCTTCCGTGGATGAGATGTTGATGTTTCTCTAGGGTGTATCATCGGGCAGACATTCTACCAGATTGGTCATGTCATTTGACTGAGGATAATGATACATTCACTCACAGGAAATGGCCATGTGACTTGGCTAGTGGTGAATGGACCTGGTGTAACCTTGCGTATCCATGTGATTAGGGCTCATGGTGCTTGCAAAAACTTTCTCAGTCATTTGATTTGGCTAAGTGTGAATAAGGCTTGAAGTCACATTGCATACTCAGTGAGGGAGTGCTCTGTGATGGAGTGATCTATATCATTATAGAGCAGGTTTGACTTGTTTATTTGATAGGGAATAGCTACCCCTTGTGGAATAAATAATTTATAGTCTAATGTGGGTGCACACACATTAGAGCCCTATACATGAATAAATGTGCATGTGAGGAGAAGAATAACATCAACTCGGTAAGGAGAATCTCTAGGTAGATTCTCAAGAAGAGACTTGAAGTGCTAACATTATGTATGTCAGCATAGGAGCAGATTCTCCGGTTGGTCTTTTGAGTAAGGAGAAGCTCCAGGTAGAGTGTCGACAAGAGACTTGAAGTGCTAACATTGTGTATGTCAACATAGAGTCGATTCTCCGGTTGTTTTTTTACTAAGGAGAAGCTCCAAGTAGAGTCTCGAGAAGAGATTTGAAGTTTTAACATTGTGCATGTCAACATAGAGTCTATTATCTGGTTGGTCTTTTGAGTAAGGAGAATCTCAGGTAGAGTATCAAGAAGAGACTTGAAGTGCTAACATTGTGTATGACAGCATATATTTGATTTTATGGTTGCTCTTTTGACTAAGGAGAAGACTCCTTTGTGGAGTGTATCCCTATGTGGGATGTTCTCCTGTGTGGAGAGTGATCATGTGTGGAGCATGGGCCCAGAGGGGTGGACTAGCTGCAGTCATCACCGCCTTCCAGTTGCAATGACTGGTAAATTGGAAGAAGAGTCTTCCTCGGGAGTGTAGCCTCCTTTCAGTTTTAGACTGATAAAGTGCACGAGGAAGTAAATCCTCTGTGGTCTAGGATGACCAAATTGATCAGGCATATCAGATATTATCACTGGAAAGATGATATGGTTCCAGTGGAAACAATTGTTTTGCTCAGAAGGACTTGATTAGAAGAGACCTTTCTTATGATGACAAGATGTACGAGACAAGCCATGATGATCATACGATATCTATATGTGTTCCAACATGATGTTACCTCCCTAGCTAAGAGGGATTGTTGGTGTTTATAGCTTCGTGAGGTATCCTCACAAGTCGACCCAGCAAAAAAAATATTATTTAAAGACATTTATAATAATAATATTTATTACGAAATGACATTTTGGCCAACAACAAAGGGATGTGTCCTTTCACTTCATTCACTATAAAGTAAAATTCATGAACTTGTATTTTACCAAGTAATATTCATTTTTATCTCTCTCTACAATCAAAAACCAACGACAACAAATTTATTCATCGGTCTTCTAATGCTTGGAGATGGTTTATGAAAACCTTTGGTTGGTTTGAAGCAGGCTTACTTGGAATATTGGTGATGGCAACATGATTATTCTAGGGGTCAATCCCAATTTAGGGGGTGATTTTTTTCATCTCTCGACATCACTTACCACTTCTCATTCAGTCCTTGCTATCACTAAACTGGCGCAGATAAAGAACCCTGTAACAAATGCTCATGGTTCCTCTTACTGGTTCTCAACCTTTGACTTGGGCCTCTTGGATTTTCTGGCATAAGAATGGTCTTCTTTTATTGCAGGTATTAATCATTTTGGAATCAGACTAAAGGATGAGGAGGATAGTCTTATTTGGTCCTAGGACAATCATTTGGGCCATATTTGTGCTATGCGAGCTTATCAGGCTATTGTTTCTCACTCTCTTTCTTTTGTTACCCACTGGAGGTTTAAGTCCCCGTGGAAATGGTCCTTACCTTTAAAGATCAAATGTTTTTGTGTGATTATGTCTGGAAAATAAAATCTCATTGTGGGACAATCTTACAAAATAGGTTTCCAAGGTCCAATTTTTTGCATTATGTGCAAGCAAGTGAAGGAGAATATATTTCATCTTTTCGTTGAATGTACGTTTTATCAGAAGGTTTGGTATGAAGTTTCAAGTAGACTTCAATAGACCTTGAGTTGGTCCCTTCCTACTCTAGAGGGAAATCTATGGTGTTGGGTGAAAAGATTTCATGGACTCAAATGCTTGTCTTTTTTCATTATGTGGAGCACTTAGAAGGCACAGAATGAGAGACTCTTCGACAACTACTCGTTGCCCCCCTCTGTGGTTGGACTCAAACAACTGAGCATATTCAATGACTACTACAAGCCTCAAATTTCCAAGAAACAACAATGTCTTCTAGATTTGGCCACTGCAGCAGGGTTCCCAAATGGGGTTTTTGATGGCGCCTCAAATATGAATCAGTGTGGAGGAGGGATGGTTCTCAATTTAGCAGAGAATCACTTTTTCCTTCTCAAATTGGGCAGTGGATCCAGAACCAACACGCGGTTGGAGTTGCTGGCTTTGTGGGGATTAGTGAAGTTCGCAGCGATGAAGAATTTTCTAGATCTACAAGTTTTTGGGACTCTCGGGTTATAGTGGATTGGTCTTTGGGCTTCTATTCTCTGAAGGTACCTCTGTTTGATCACTAGTGTGACACGACCAAATCTCTCATGTCATCTTTCAACAATCTCTCCATTAAGCACATTTTCAGGGAAGCAAATGCTCTTGCTGATAACTTATCTAAGGATGTAGTCTCGTTACCGGATGGTTTGTTGTTTAGTCCTTATTTGGTTCTAATTTTGCGATAAATGTCGGAACTGTTTTATTATTGTTGCATATTTAGTAGTAACTATGAACTATGGAGGATGATCAACTCCTTGGTACTCTTTGCATAACAAGTTAGGCCTAGTAACATTTTGATGTGTTTTTTCAGTTGATCTAGTTTAGTAGTGCTTGTGTACATATGTTCAAAATAGAGATATTCAAACATCTTGCATGGACATTGTAACTTTGATTTTGGTTAGAATATCAAGTTATGGGTTTTTTCCGATTTGAAAAAAAAACATAGTTGAAAATAAAATGTATTTTGTTTTTAGAATATCCTACTCACAACCAAAACAAATCATAATCTCAAAATATTTGTTACGGAACAAATCATAATTTCGAAATATTGATTACAATACTAACCTTTTTAATCTTTTAACTCATCATAATTATGATGATTTTGAATGTTTTCCTTAAAACAAAATTATAAAATAAACCAAGTGAATCATTACTTTTTGAAAACTAAATAAACCAAAATTAATTTTCACAATCTTCTTCGTCATCACTCTATTTTTTTTATTTTATATAACATATTATATAAATTAATCCATGAAAAAAATAAGAAAAACGTGAGAATGTTAATAATAGAATGCACTATACTTCTCTCTTTACAACCATGCCTTTTATAAAAATGCAGTTTTCATTAATACAACTAAAAACGATAGCCCACGTGATAACATAACATTGTTTTTGTTTTTTATAAAAGTTGTCGTTTTCGTTAATAAGAAAAAAGTAATTAACCACGTGCTCATATAACAATGTTTTTATAAAGGAGCACGTTTTGTTCATAGGACAAAATAATTAACCACGTGATTATATAATAATGTTTTCATACAGGTGCCATTTTGTTTATGAGACTTAAAATAATTGACCACGTGATTATATAAAAATATTTTATAAAAGTGCAATGTGCAAGGTTATGCACGTGAATATGAATGGTACAATAACGATGGTTCTGATTGGATGGAGTTAATTCTACTAAAATCGAGATGTGTCACGATGAATTATTTGCGAGTACTTTTAGCAGGGAATTATATGGTTGGAAGGGGATTGGAGTATATGGTTGGAAGATTGCTTTGTGCTTAGAGTATTTGTTTCCACTTCATAACTTTTATGTTGTGTTTTAGGTTGCCAGTTTCAGTGTGGATGGTGGGTGTGTAGTTTGGAGTAAAGTTGAGATTGAAATCTAAATTTTTGTTTCGTAATCTCAAATGTGAGTTGTGGTGATTGGATTGGTTGGAAGGGGGTTGGAGTATATGGTTGGAAGATTGCTTTGTGCTTAGAGTATTTGTTTCCACTTCATAACTTTTATGTTGTGTTTTAGGTTGCCAGTTTCAGTGTGGATGGTGGGTGTGTAGTTTGGAGTAAAGTTGAGATTGAAATCTAAATTTTTGTTTCGTAATCTCAAATGTGAGTTGTGGTGATTGGATTAGTTATTATGTGTTTATTTTTTAGTATTGATTCCAATGGTTTATTATCATTGAAGGCATGGTTGTTGCATTTTATGTAAATTGAATGAGATAAAGCTTGAAATGGAGTATTGTTAGGAGGATATTTGTAGAAACTCAATGTAATATAATGAATTGGACTATTCATTGGGATATGCAAAAAGTTGAATTTGCGAGCTAGCTTTAGAAGGTGAACAATACCAAGACACTTGAGTAATTGAATCAATAAGACACATTTTTGAAATTTGTGATTCATGAAAAAAATTAAAAAAAATGGAAGCATTCAAGGGGATTCATTGGAAGTTAGAAGTAGTAGTTGGATCTCAACAAGATGATAAGACCCATGTTGTTATTAATAGATAGTATCGTGTCTCGCCTCAACCTACCCATTGAAGTAGTTGTATATCATCTCCCTCTTCATGATTGTATCTCCACTTGGGATCCCTCCTTTTGTGGTCTTTGTGTGGTCTCAAAGTAAAATGGGGGGCTAACGGGCACTCTGCATGGGTGAGGTCCAAGGTCCACCTTGCTATTGAACTTGGGAAAGAGAAGCACGAGGACAAAACTAGAGCAGAGTCACAAGAAAATGTGCATCATCAAATCCTATCATGGACACAAACCCCAATAATTTTGTTTTACTAGTTTTATCTTATTTTGTCATGATGTTCTTTTGATCAACCAACATGTAAGGTGGTATATCAAGTTTTTAAATGATGGAATGCGAACGATATATTCTGTAGGAAAAAGGATATACAAGCCTACATTTTAGACATTTGGCCTCTCCCATCTTTAATTAATTATTTATCTATATCTATATATAGATATATACGTGTATGATTCAATTGCAATATTTTCTAATATAAATTATATTTGTTAGTGTGAAAAAACAAGTGGAAGCATTAATGGGGATTCATTGGAGGTAACACTTGGAATACAACAAGAAACTAAGATCTCTACAATTGTTAATATAGATAATTGTTATTCACCTCAACATGCTTCTCTTCTCCCTCCTAATGATTCTAGCTTTGATACAGATCCCCCCATTTATGACCCTTCTGTTTTCTCAAAGGAAAACAAGAAATTGTTGCTAACACAAGATATTAATTATTTTTATTTTTTTTATATTGCATAGTTATTTTTTCAACCATTACCTTTTCCAAATCATCTACAGTATTATAACTAGCATAGATCCATTTAAAAAGGAGATCTATCAAGTGTTTACAAACACTTTTTTAGTATGTTATTGTAAATATTTTCAATCTAATATGAGTTGACATGTTATTTTTTATAATATTTTATTATTTAAAAAAAATATGAGCTCCAAAATAAGCATAGAAAGTGTTACACATCCTCTATTGAACTAGAATAAACCTCTTACCTTAATTATAAAATAATTTTATTATTATTATTGTGATATCGAATTATCTTTAAAACATAAAAAATGAGTAAGTTAGAGTCAAATATTGCGATATGATGTGGACACAAAACTTGACGATTATCTAAACATCGCCCACCAACACCACTATGTGATGGTTGACATCGTGAAGCATGCACGTGCATATAATAAGATTTTCTTAGAATAATTGCATTTCACTTCACTTTTTGTGTTATTTTCATGATTAATTGATATTACAATAATACAAGTTTTCATGATTAGTGGAAATTACAATAATAATAAAAGTGGATATGCTTTAAAATTAGCATACTTGTAAAGTGGGGAAAGGGTAAACGGAAGGGGTTTGTGGATGATACCATGATTGCTTCTTTTTATTATTTATTATAGGTTAAAAGTTAGTGTACTTTATATATTGAATGGACTCCACACATTTCTTATTTGTTCATACTTAAGTGGTTGTCATGTGTTTAATTATAATTAAAAGGAGTTTTGTGCGAGCTAATTGTAAATAGGTAGATGGTGGAATGAAGTGGTGGATGAGGGTGTAAGATATCTATTCATAATCAATTCAATCTTAGGTCAATGAAAGATATGGATTTTGATTGAAGTTTTACAAGGTTCAAATAAAAATTCTAACAAATGGGACATGTGGCAATAATGCTGATATGCGATGATAGGTAAAGATAATTTCTCAAGAAACATTGAAATATTAAGAATCAAGAATATTTATGATGTCCCAAGACATTTTTGTGGGTCACCAATACAATGCAATCAAAGGTCAATGACCATTATAGAGTATCAAGTAATCAACTAATCAAGGATCAGAAGGCAGAAGGCAGTGAATGTTAGATATATCGAGTTTTTAATATTGGATAAAAAATTGAGGAATTCCCATGAACATATATATTTTTCTAAAAATTCAATTTCTTATATTAAAAATATGAAACCATTGCATGATTTTAGTGTTCTTTCGCAAGCATAGGGCTTGGCCAAATGATAAGCTCCAATAAACAAGTGAAAACAAAGATTATATATTAATTAATTTTGTTGCTATTTTATTTATAGTGTGTAATGTTTTTTTATAGACTATTTTTTTTAATATTTATATTCACAATTAACATTACATACGCGCGCACGAGACTTTAAGCCCAATGGGATAGATCAAGTGGCTGAGTGTTGTGAGCTGCAAGTAGGAGGTCACGGGGTCAAGTCCACGAGCTGGTTGTCTATGTGAATGCTGAGGGCTTCACTCGATGTCATTGTTGCAGGTTAAGATCCATAATCAAGGCCAATGGTTTACCATGTTTACCATCCTTGAATCATCTGGAAGTACTTGGAGGGTTTTCCACAAGGTTGTTCCTTGGAAACACACACACACACACACAAGTTATAGAGCTTCAAAGGTGTTTGGGCGAGGGCGGGTTGCAGTATATGGTTGGAAGATGAGCCTCATCTTAGATTATTTGTTTCTGCTCCGTTAATTCTACATTGTGTTTTAGCTTGTGGGTTTTAGTGTGAATGGTGAGTGAGTGTGTAGTTTGGAGGGAAGTAGAGATTGAAACCTAAGTTTCAGATCACACACCCAATTGTGACTTGTGTATATTGGAGTGGTTATCATGTGTTTATTCTTCTGGGAATTTGGTAAGCGGGTTGGCCCCAATGGTTCACTACCATTGTAGGTAAGGTTGTTGATTTCTATGTAAATTGAGCGAGATAAACGTGAAATAAAGCATTGTGAGGACACTTGTAGAAGCTCAATACAACATAATGAGTTGGATTGTTTGTTGGAATAAGCAAAAGGTTGAATCTGCGAGCTAGATTCAAAAGGTGAACAATACCAAGACTCTTATGCAATTGATTTAGTAACACACATTTTGGAAAAAAATAGAACCATTCATGGGCATTCATTGGAAGCGGTATATGGGGCTTAACAAGAAAACAAGGTCCTTGTTGTTATTAATAGAGATAATCATGGCTCACCTCAACATACTCACTTAAGTGGCGGCATCTCCTCTCCCTCTTGATGATTCTAGCTCCACTTGGGATCCCTTCTTTTATGGCCATTTTGTGGTCTCAAAGTAAAACATAGGCGGATGCACACTCAAGACCTAGATTCTGGTAGATGGCATAGGTGAAGTTTATATGTCTAGTAAATATGGAAAAGAGAAGCATGAGCATGAAGCAAGTGTAGAGTCACAGGAGAATGTGCATCATCAAATATCGTCATGGACAAGAAATCCAATAATTTCTTTTTACTTGTTTTATCATGTTTTGTCAAGTTGTTCTTTTGCTCAATCCATATGTAAAACAATGTGCCTATCGAGTGTTTAAAAGATGGAATATAAATGAATACTCTATAGGAAAATGCTGCATTTTAGGCATTTTGCCTCAACCATATTTAATCAATTACACACACACACGTGTATGCGTGTGTGTGTTTGATTCAATCACAAGATTTTGTAGTCTACATTATATTTGTTATTGTGAAAAAACAAAGTAGAAGCATTAAAGGGGATTCACTAGAGGCTTGGAGCACAATAAGAAGCCAATATCCCTACACTTGTTAATAAAGATAATTGAGATTCACCTCAGCCTATTCACTAAAGTAGTGGCATCTCCTCTAGCTCCAGATGATTCTAGCTATGTTGCATATCCCCCTTCTATGGCCTTTATGTAGCCTTAAAGGAAAACAAGGAATTATTGCTCACTCAATGTTCAAAATTGGTATACGACAAAGGTGAGGCCTACCCTACTACTCAATATGAAAAAAAGAAGCACAAGGATAAAATTAGAGTAGAGCCAGATGAGAATGTACATGATTAAAGCTTGTCATGGAAAAAAAAAATCCAAAATTTTCATTTTTCTTATTATTTTTTGTTTAATCAGTATATGAGACAATATACATATTAAGACAATATAAATACCAAGAATTTAGAAATTAAAATAAGAAAAATGAATATTTAACTTTATCTATTTTTTATAATTTTTATATTTCACAACTATTTTATTCAACCACATCTTTTATTTTACATTTTGATTCGCCCTACTCAATTGTACGAAAGAAGCATTAAATAATAAATAAAACAATTATTGCCCCAAATGGGATAATTTCAGTCTATGTTGGCCCCCTCCACGAGACCAAGGATAATTTTAGGGGCGAAATTTATCTCATGGGCTATTTTCCATGTTTTTTTCCAAAAAAAATTCACCAATTTGCATTTTTGAAGTCCCTTTTCACCCAATTTTGATGGGGTAAATTTTTTTCACTCTAAAAATCGCCAAATTATTATATAAACTATATAAAATCCTTAGAAATTGAAATAATTTTAGAAAAATATCGTCAAATATTTTATAGTTGACATTCGAGGTTTATACACCTTTAAATAAGTATGGGTCCTTAAAATTATCCGTACACGAGACCCAACTCACCTTCAACATACGCTACAACATCTTTTAGCATAAATCATATACACTATTATAAAAATAAATATTCTTATAAAATATTTTTTATTAATCAAATTTTATTTTAATAAAAAAATATATCACGAATCTCAGGGATCAAATTTGAAGGGTGGGGTCCCATTTCACTTTGAAGGGTTGTGAGATATTGAACCCTTCAATGCTGCCATGTAAAAATAAGTTATTCTTTTCATTTGGAAATGTACTAGTACATCAAAATCTCAATGTTTACTGACATAGTAAAGTCGAGAGGCTTTATTTTGCAGTGGATACAGTAGCACTGAACATTATATATGTCATATAACACAACCATATTTCGCCTAGATCTACCGACTCAGTCTCTAGGCCTCTATGCTACCTTTGCCATCTTAGCAGTTTTCCAAATTGATCTTGTCTCTTAAAATTTTAACCAGTATAATAATACAGTTATCTTGCTAACCCCATTCCAATCCAACTTTCATCCTTACATCCAAAATTAATACTATTTTACTCTTTCATGATCTGCTTGAACATGAGGAATTTATTAGTGAAACATAACTTAAGAGACACATAGAAAATCCACTTTCCAGATGTTCAGTGTGAATTGCCATAACTAATTTTATAGATCTTTTTTTCTGCATCAGCTACAATTAACTTGCTAGCCCAATTCCAATCCAACTTTTAACCAGTATCATAATATTTAAAACCTCTTAAAATGGTTTCCTGGGATGCTTCGAACAGTACAAGCTCAATGAAATTCTTCAACTCTTCTAAAATAAACGTGATGCTTATTCTTGGAAAAGTTCAATCTTTGTAAATCACTAGCATTCTTCAAACTAATATAAATTCTAGCCTAGTTAACAATGGAAAAAATGATAATGTAAGCAAAAAAGGAAGAAATTGTTTCAGAAGCCAAAAACATTAGATGTTGAGTTTGGTCTGTATTTGTTGCTAAATTAGTGAACAATAGAGATGTATGTAGAAAGGCAGTAAAAAAGGTGAAGGGAAAGAATCTGAATGGTAACTTTTTTTTACTTTGTTGAATTGAGGACCATAATTCACTTTCATGCACCTCTATCAAACAACTACTTTGCCATTTATAATCCTCCTTCACGCAAGTATATTAGAGAAAACAGTTCAACAAAGAAGTTGGATTGGATTGAAAACTAATAGCAAGTTTCTTTGTCACTATAATTGTGTACCCTACGGCAAAATTGAATGCCAATGACAACAATATATGTTTTAATTTTTCATTCAACACTATGAATGCCACACGTACTTGGGATAGAATAAGTTTAAGCACTCCTTACATGTTACATGCTATGTTATGGTTTGAGCAAAGAGAACTATCCGACTCTAGGCAACTTTTGTTCTCAGTCGCTAATTATGGACCCTGGATGCTTCTTCTTTATAGGCCCCCCCCAAGATCTCGTTATACATACTAAATCTGTGGTATGATGGAGTAGAGGATGGGTTCTGAAGCATAAGTAAAACGTAGGTAGACCAAGTAGAGAGGAGATGCATAGATGGTTGAAGTTCTTGTTATATGGTTGAAGTTCATGTTTTATTCCAGACCAACCGATAAGGGCAACAAAATCAAAAGGTAAAGTAGCACTGTCATTCTTAAAATCAAGATTACAAAAACATTTTTGTCCCAGTTCATATAGTTGAACGCGGATTGTAAGTGTAGTAGCATCGATGGTCTTCATATTAATAAATACCAAGAATCTTAAACTGTGTACTAGATGAAGGTGTCGATTTGATGACTGGGCAATTAGGGAAAATAGCTCATGTAATACATTTTTAGATACAAAGTATGGATTCTTGATCTGACTCATTAACTAGATGCATGGAGGTTGGCAGAGTGGGAACTTCCCCAAATCCCCAGGCTTTTTGGTAAAGCTGGGGGCGCATTGCGCACACCTGTTTCCCGTAGGGATGCAACCGTGTCCAGTGGCAGCTGAACGGGGAAGCACTCGGTTTCAGAGTGAAGACAATGGTCTTCCTTGTCCCCTCCATTTCATGAAAGTTAAAGGGTAGCTAAATTGTCAAGAGCTTCAATCGGGCGACAATTCTCAGTGTAAGCCCGTCCACGTAAGTTGGTCAATGATATTATTAGAGGCCCAATGGTCCATGATCCATGGATGATCGAACACGTGGATATTGGAGAGTAACCGAGTCCCACTCCCAAGTCACCTAGCTAGTAGCCGCATTCCCAATTTCCCATTGAAAACTGTTGATGAGTGAAATTTGAAGCTACCCTTCTGTTGCAATTTTAAACAGTAGTGGTTAATTTAATTATTGAAGGACTTACCATGAAATTAAATTTTTTTTGCATCATAAAATTTGAAGTGACCTTCTATGACGTGTAAAATGGCCTCTGAAGAGCCTAAAGTCTTCAAATTTGAAGATATACATTTTTTTCAACCGAATATCACAATATACATATATCTTTAAAAGATAAAACATGATTAATTTATATTAAAATATTGTGTAAAATCCTCTATGTAAATGTTATGAATGTTGCCATCGTGAATGTGGACAAAAGACAAAGCCTTGACAAGCATGTAAACATCACCCACTAACACCACTATATGAATATTGACATTGTGAAGTATGCACGTGCATACCACGAGATTTTCTTAGTGTGTTTAGGAGCAATTTCTAATTAAGTGTCCTTCACTTTAAGTAATTGCATATCACCTCACTTTTTTTGCTATTTTCATGATTAATTGATATTATAATAATACTAATGGATATGCTGTAAACTTAACATACTTTAAAGTGAGAAAAGGGAACATCTAAAGGATTTGTTAGTATATCCACTTAATGGACTTCACAATAGTTACTTATTGTAGTGTATCCATCATTCTTACATGGGTGGCCGTTGTGTAAGGATGTGTAGTTTTGGGTCGGCTAGTTGTAAATTGGTAGATGGTGAGGGGATGTGGTGGAGGAGGGTGTAAGATACTTATTCGTTCTTATAGTTTCGGGTGGGAAAATTGTAAATTGGTAGATGGTGAGGGGATGTGGTGGAGGAGGTTGTAAGATATTTATTCATTTTTGTCTTAATTCAATATAGGTTAATGAAAAATAAGGTTCTTGATTAAGGTATTATAAGATTGGATTAAAATTTCTTAAAATTGAATATGTATATGTGACAATAATGAGTAGGTAATGATATGTAGAGAGAACCTTTTAAGGATCATTGAAAAAACACCAAATCAGAATCATTATGATGTCTCAAGACATCTTCGCGGGTTAATAAGACAATGCAATCAAAGTCCAATGACACAATTGTGTAGTATCAAATAATCAATGCTTAGTTGGGCAAAAGGTGGATTAAGGTTGAGGAGGAATGACAATTGTGTAGTATCAAATAATCAATGCTTAGTTGCGCAAAAGGTGGATTAAGGTTGAGGATGAATGATAATGGTGTAGTATCAAATAATCAATGCTTAGTTGGGCAAAAGGTGGATTAAGGTTGAGGAGGTAGTGGGTGTTAGATATATCAATTTTTTAACATTGGACTGAAAATTGAGAAATCCACTTATTTATAATTTGAAAGTTCCTCCAATATCAACGTATTATTTTTCCAAAATTTAACTTTAGTATATTAGAAATATGAAACCTTGGCATGATTTCAATGTTCTTTCGCAAGTGTAGGGTTTGGTCCGATAACAAGCTCTAATAAATAGTTGACAACAAAGATTATATATTAATTAATTGTGTTGCCACTTTACTTATAGTGTACAATGTTTCTTCCATGGACTATAAATTGTTTTAATATTTCCATTCATAATTACCATTATGTATAACATAGATTCACATTACAAGTTATGGAGCTTTGATGGTGTTTGGCATGAATTTTATGTATGTGAGTACAAGATAAATTGAAACTTAATAAATGCTTTTATTCAAATATTTCGCCATTGTAATGAAAAATGTTGTATTTTATCTTGTCACATGGCATTGGCCTATTGTGCCAACACGCACATAGATAGCGTTTGACTATAAAATACACATAGAAAGCAAAAAAAATATGTAGGGCATAGTTAATGGGGGTGTAGTTCATCAACCTTAACAATTTTCTTCTTTGCATTATTACTTTATAGCATAGTATGCTTTTTTGTAAACTTCATTGTTCTATTAATCAAGAAAGGAAAATTGCAGATTGATCAAAAGTGGCCTTCCCCATCAAAAGCTAGACCATAGATAGGGGTAATATCTGTTAGGAGTTCTAATATACTTACCATGCTTGGCTACAAAATTTGAAATGTTTCCAGGAACTGACTCAAAACGACTACTATGACTGTAAATAACTATATAAATTGAGCTTCCCACTGGGGGTAGAGAAATTGGTAATGAGTAATTGAGATGAGAAGTTGTAAATGGAAGGTCACAAGTTCAAATCCTCGTGGGTACTTACTTACAAAAAAAACTATATAAACTGAGCTAAATAGGACATAACTAGTGATTAAACACTGCAAATTAAAACAACCATAGTTATTCATCAAGCTCATCATCATAAACAAGTATCAAAGGCACCTCTTGTTGAAGAAAGGGCCTGGTGCAGTATGTACAATAACTACTGAGGGGGATCCAAGAGCTAGAAGAACCTTTCCAGTGACATCCTTGTAAATTAAACTTTGACTTAGCAATTGATTTAGCAATTCATCGATCCTGGGTAGAGGGTATTGGTTCCCAAGGGTGATTTTATTTAGATCTTTGCAATTGATACATTTTATTCAAGTCGCATCCTTCATGTGAACTATGATGATAGGTAACGCAGGGTGCTTGGTAGAATTGCTCCTTCCTCCAACAATTGATGCAATTGTTTCTTCACTTTATTCACTTCTAATATGGATGGTTTGTATAGTCCTTTGTTTGGGAATGGGGAGTCAGGAAACAACTATATTTTGTGCTCCACTTCCCTCTTAGTTTCTAACCCTTTAGTATCTTAGAACACTTCTCTATACATCTACAAAAGCTCCTCGAATTCGTAAAATCCTTCCCCTTAGTACACCCCTTTAGAAATTCCTTTACCCTTATTAATTCATCTCCTTGTTGATTCTTTTAGAGTTAACGAGAGTAATACAACTTCCTAATTGAACTTATCCATTTCTTAGCTTGGTTATCCCTAACCATAGAGATCTTGAATTTACCTTTGTGCACATTGACGATGAAGGGCCTCCCACCTGTAATCAAGTGGTATTGGTTTTCTATCCTCATGATGATCACATCCTCATGTGCATGTAAGAGATTCCAAGTGAATACAATGCCCACATCAAATGGTAGTACATCTACCTCCACTTCATCAATATAGATTTTACTTATAGAAACTTTGAACTTACACTACTTAGTAACACTTAGTTTTAGATCCTTATTTACCCATCCCAAGGGTATGGGTGAGGTTGATCATGAAATTTCAATCCAAGATTGCTTACCATATGCTTTGCTGGGAGGTTGGCTTGTGAATTGGAATCAAATCGAGCATCCACCTTTGTCTTCTTGACTTGGGTCTTGATATGGAAGTGTTTAGTCAACTCATTTTTCCCCTTGGGATGGAAGCTAATGAGGTTTGCCTCATTCTGCATTGTAACACAAAGAATCCAGGTTGCTTGAATCCATGGTTAGAGTGTTCTTCTTCGTGGCCTCCTTCTTGAAATTCTTTGAATTCATGTATGGATGTAGTTTCCAACACTTATCTTTGGTTTTACCATTTATATTACAATGGGTTTAGCAATTGCTTGGATCCTTTCACTAATGCGTAGTGCCTATTGTCTTCTTATCCTTTACATTCCACTTCTTGTTTCTAGCTTTGGAAGTGTATTAGTGGTCTTTCCATTTGGAAACATTTGAGTGTCATTTCTCCATGTCCATTTCTAGATACCATCCTTGCACACATGCCTCATCAACAGTTTTAGGTTTAAATATCATCAATTGCCGCCTTAATCATTGGGGAGACCACCTAGATACTTGAGGTGTACGTACAAGTTCTTCGGAGATATTCTCAATATAATGGCTTGTTTTCAAAACTTGTTGGTGTACACTTGTACACTCTACCCTTGATTCTAGTGGAAGTAATGCCAATATATCCATTGGTTATCTTCATATTCAACTGGGTAAAAATGGGACTCAATATGTGTGTGTGTGTGTTTTTCTAAAAAATAAGAAATATTTTATATATATAAGATGCAAAAATGCATAAGAAAGAGACACATATGTCCATTAGAATTCTTCTTCTCTTAGAGTACATAAGAGAATTACTATTATGTAGTTGCCCTTCCTATATTTACTGTTTACCCAGAAACTAATCAAATTTCCTGCATAAATTCTACAATGTTTTCCCAAGATAAAAATACAAAAACACTTAAACATGGAAATATTTTAAGGAGGGACTTTCCTGTCATTATCCTCTTCCTCATTCTTCTTCTTCTTGATGTCATCTTGCACTACTTCTTCTTCTGGCTGCGGTGGGTGATTTAGGTTCGGGACCTTGTAAGATAGAAGAGACAACTCTTCCATGGAGTCTTCAGAAGAAGGATGATTTTTTAGAGCTTCAATTATAGACCTTATGGAATCCCATTCATCATCCAATATCTGTTGCTTCGTCTTTTGTTCTGCAAGGATTTCCATTGTTGTCAATTGCTGAGTTTGGAGGCCCTGAATTTGAATCTGGAGCAAGTGCACTGATGGTTCCTTTTCTTCTTCATTGGGCACGACCACTTGTATATCCACTTTCACTTTCCTTGCAATTCCTTTATGCTTCCTATCCATTCACCTAGTCTTCATTCTGATACTAGCACGGGAGAAGCAACAATTCGAAGTTTCTTACAATCTCAATTTTGTAGCTTCCATTCTCTATGTGGGAAATTTACTTCAATTTAACCCATTTAGGGAGAGCCTGAAGCAGGCTCATCATCATTTCCAATAATGTTGTATTTACTTCCTCAATCCTTCTCATGCGTTTCGGCTATTCAATCCCATCATTAACTTGATTGCTCACAAACATGAGCGATGAGCCATGAGTTGTGTGTTTTAATCACCTCACACTTATTAATTGGGGTATCACCCTCTACCCTAAGTGTTTCCATGTGGATTTCCCACCAAGTTTGGGCATGGCCCTCTCACTTTAATTGGGAAAATGATATATTTTGCTCTTGTCCTATGCTATGAACACTATAGTATACTTCCTATTGCAAGTGATGATTCAACTTAAAACCATCAATTTCACCATGAGAGGATTTGATGTCCAGTTTCACATCCACTTTGAATTGAGATTAGAAAGAGGAGTTATTTGAACTTGGTCTCTCTTTGTCTAGCTCCTTTTGTGGTTATTCTTTGTCTCAATATTTCTTGTATGAGTCAACATTGAAATTAGAGCTATCAAAATCCACAAAAGGTCCGTACTTGCTCTCTAGTGTTTCCACGAGGATTGTCATGTTGCGAAAGATGTCAACAACTTGTGCTTCCAACTTGGAAATATATCCTCCGAGTCGTCCCTTGGATTGTTACTATACTCATCCACCATGTCCAAGGTTTGAGACATCTTTCTTCAAGCAAATTTTTTGATCCTGTAATTTTGACAAAAACTACAAAGAAATCTACTCCAATACCAATATGATCTGTTAACCACCATGAATATTCCACTGGAATTGTTAGTCACAAAAAATCCTATAAGTTTATGGAAATTGTTTGTTATGTAGTATTTTACTTAAGATCAAGTTTTAATATTACTATCTTAGCACTCAAAGTACTAAAATAACTCAACATTGAAATAAAAGAAGTTAAAAGAAATACCACACATGTAACACAAGATGTAACATGGGAAACTCTATATGGTAAACCCAACCAAAAGGTGAGGACTATGCCTTACTCTTTTCTTATCATATATGAAATGCAAATGTAAAGAAAGATGAACTCATTATGGAGTTACCACCGACATTGTGCCATGTATGGCTATCATAAGGTGTTCTACTTCATTCTGTTTTCTCACAAATTCCACTCTCTTTCTTTGCTCGATTATGGAACAATAAAATAATGCAAGAATGCAGCACCTTCCTTTCTTAGTCTTGATATTTAACATATCCTAATAGTTATCTAGGGTTATGTTTAGGGTTTTGCGTGCTTCAACTCTCGATTAGGGTTGGGGTTTTGGACCCTTTAGAATATTTTTGGAAGCCCACATGTGACTAGCTCCATGTGTGTGAGTAATGGGAGTTGATGTGGCATCCACTTGGTACCATGGTGATCAACAACATAGGTCAATTTGTGATATGCATAACTTCACTATACAAACTTTAATTGAGGTGATCATCATGTTGTTGGAAAGCTCACAGTATGCAGAATGCCATCAAGAGGATGAGGAGTAGGTTCACAACTTTTTTACCCCCAAAAAGGTTGTTTAGCTCTTCAAATGGGCTTCAAATTGTTTTGGATCCTAACTAACCAAAATAGGAGCTACCCCTGAAATGTTCCCTACAGGCCGGTTGATCCAATCTTTCCACTTGGAAAGTACAAAACACTAGACATATTATATAGTGATTTGTTTGAGATAATTATGTGGAAATGAAAGGGGTTGAGCTTGAAACTTTTTTGATGAAAATGAGTTTGATTATGTGTTCCACTTGGTAGGAAGTTTACTTGGTGGTTGAAATAAGATACTGACACTGAGGATCTTTAGACTATGTCTTAGTCATGGGTGTTGCTACGTGGAATTGTGTGGACAAGAGGAGCCATAAAATAAATAAATAAATTTATATTCAAGTTCGACAATGAAAAGGTAAGCATTGGGACTAATTAGGACATGATGAAAGACTATATAGGTTCAACTTGGTGATGAAGGTAAGAATTTGAAATTAAAACATGTTGGATTACTATATGAGGGTTAGGGCCCAAACTCTTAATACAGATCCTTAGAAAAAGAAATCTTTAGGAGACTGTAACATTGTACACATATGATAAAGGTAAATGAGGCCTACGGCCAAACAATTTTATTTCAAATATAATGTGTTGGCATATACGATGTGTAGGGCCAAAGCACGCATAAAAACACTAGAAGGATAGCAAAAGATTGAATGAAAACTCTAATATGTTTAGAGTAAAAGTTATTCAAGAAGATGGTGTTTGGGGATTAAAGCCACAAGCCAAAGGTCCCATAAAATGAGGCTACACCTTCAATTTCTTGGCATGCGTCTTCTTTATGCATTGTGCTTATCTTTGATCTGAATCACCCTGCAACCTAGGTCCTATACCATCATAAATATTGAAGAATATGCCATCATTTGTCCATTGTTAGCAAGACAATATGAAAATAAATATTTCATAAAATTGAAAGAATCCCTTATACAAAGCCTTAATAAAAAAATTCACCGTGAGATTATAACATTGTATTATAAAGGTAAATGAGGCCTAAGGCCAAAGAATTTTATTTCAAATAGAATGTGTTGGTCTATATGATATGTAGGGCCAAGGCGCATATAAAAAGGCGGGAAGGATATCCCAATATTAATTGAAAATGATGATATGATTAAGGTAAGTGATATTCAAGAAGATGGTGTTTGGGGATTAAAGTTGCGAGTTTAAGTTGTCATACAATATGGCCACACCTTCATTTGTTGGCATGTGTCTTCTTTATGCACAATGCTTCCCTTTGCTTCGAATCAACCTGCAACCTATACCATCATGAATATTGGACATCGTTAGCAAGCCAATATGCAAAATAAAATCATAAAATTCAGGGATTCCTTAAGTGGTGGAACTCGAGACAACCTCAAGCTACCTAAAGGTAGCAAGCATAAGTGCTTGACAAGACAATTTCTTAAATCAAAAAGTTTAAAACATAAAGTATCGTGGCAATGCTTTGTTGACTTTATTCATTGACCAATATAATGATCAACCATAATCAACACTACAAATTATAATCTCTTAAATTAAAGAAATACATGTTTAATTCTTCTAAATATCTTGGAATTTCAAACTACAAAATCCCAAACAAAACTTCTTCTTGAAATACAAATTCCAGTCTCTTAAATTAAATGAATACATGCTTGATTCTTCTGAGTATCTTGGAATTTCAAAATACAAAACCCCAAACAAAGCTTCTTCTTTCAATATTTTTATGTTTTAGCCTATTTTAAATTCTTATTCACAATAAGAACTTTTTTTTCAATAGTACAATGTTGATGCTTCAGAAGGAATCATGTAGATGTCCATGGGATCGACCTGAAGTAAGGGCAGCCCTAATCGACCGCCCCAACCACCCCGTCCACAACCCATTGACTAACTTTGTTTGTCACCAAAAGAAACTTACCCAAAACCCTTAATGGTGATGTAGAATGAAATGTTTGGATTTTGGATTATGGAGAATGAAGTGTTGAAACAAATGGAGTGAGAGAGCACTACTTTGGGGTTGCTTCCTTTCCAAGTTTTCATAACCCAGATGGTATGTGATGAATGTTGATGCTAATGTGGCTCCTTGTAACCCACAAGATGGACTACAATTCTTTGTTGATTAAATTTAATTTGCTTTTATCTATTTTTAATGATGAATTTTAATTATTTATTTTAAAATTGTATTCCACTAAAAAGAATTCTTATTGATTGACATACAAAAATCTTATTCAATGATAATATGAATCTTAAGTACTCATATCCTAATCTTACCTCACCTCATATAATATTATATGGAATTTAATACCACCACACCAAAAATTAGGTATACCTCCCCAATAAAAGATGGTTTTGAAAAAGTGTTAGGGGACAAGCAAATCGATGGCCCTTAACTGGATTCATATTCAAATGGGAATATGAATATATTAATATGTTCATATTAGATTGTTATATGACTTCTTATAATTTTATATTAAAACATTAGGTAGTTTCTTTAAAATAATGATGTCTTTGGAAAGTGTCAGGGGACAAATATTGATGGCTCTTCACAAGAAACCATTACGTGTCCACTTTGACTTATAAACATAATCAAATCTTAATCCATGGGAACATGAACATTGATGGCGTGTGGACTTTAGGCCAGGTTGTCCACGTGGTAGGAGGTATATCCATATCAACTGATAATAAGGCCACGTTGCACCGACATTCAATTTAGCAATCGTAGAGAGGACGCGTGGGCGCATCGTGTTTAGATAACTTTGAAATTATATCGTTAGGTGGGGGCCGGGGTGAATAGGTGGGTTGAATCGCTTGATAGCGAGAGGAAGAGCATTGCATTGGTTCATGTACGAATTTCCGAGATTTCATGAAAGAGACAAATTACCAACATTTGATATACTCAAAGTTCAAGATTTGTCTAGAATACCATAAATATATATTTTTTCCGTGGGTTTTGGGTTATATATGTGTTTTCAATCTCTTATATATATATATATGTTCATGTTTTTTAAAAAAAGGCTATTTACATTGGAAAAAAAAACATACATGATTCTTCCAAAATTGTATAACAAGTGTTATTTGGTTAGCTTGGCTCGAGGGGAAACCAGATCAGTTATCCAAACTCAAATCAAATTTTATATTTCTAACCAGTGTAACCAGAAACATACTAGAATCTTTATCAATCGAAGAAGCCTAACCATTAACAGATAAGAGTAACTACTCATAGGACAATCAAAACGATTATCAACCATTACATAGACTGGAACCATTACACCTCAACTTAGAGAAACTAGACATCATCATAAATGTTAACAATTGGCACCTTAGTTTCTGGCTGCTTAGTTTCACTAGTGTAGGACGAGCCCGCATCCTCCACCTAGGTCGACCATAATTGTAGCTCATTCAAGGCTTCCTCTGATTACTTTCTAGCCTCAATATCCCCCTCATCTTGGTCTAAGAACCGCCTCCTCTCCTCTGAGAGCGCCTGATGATACACTTGCTTTGCCTCCACCACTTACCTTTGCACACGAGGCATGTGGCAGCCTCTTGCACTTCGAAAAAGTCCCCTCCCAAATCTTGGCTTGGCCATAGCGATAGGACCACCCTCAGCAAGATGCCCACAGTCCCGGATCCTTCGCACAATAGTTTGCAAGTCTAACTGCTTAGCCCCATGCACAGATTACATGCAAGTTAAGGAGTAGCACCATCAAAGACAAATCTCAAAGTCGCGTGAGCTCATCCAAGGCCTATAGATAATCGCCATCGTGAAATGATGTCCCAACGAGGGATGGATTTGGTTCTTATTTCCCACAGTCTTCATCGTTTCCGCCAACGATCCTGCCACATCCATTACTTCCACCATATACCCCCATTTGATCCAAATATCATTAAAACAAAACTTGCAATATAGGCACACAAGACAAACTTGCCTAGATCTGCGATAATTCTCCACCTTTTGAATTCATCCTCACAAATGTCGACCAGACAAAAATGATTATGGAGCCTACAAGTGGCAGAACGGTGGGCCAAGTGTCCCATCATTCACACCATCTATTGCTACCAAACTTTACATCCCCCCCCACACATATCCATTTTTCATGAAGCCCGATGGCTTAGCTCAAGTGGTTGAGAGCCGTGAGTTGTAAGCAGACGGTCTCGGGGTCAAATCCTCGGGTGCGTATGCATAGATATATAAGGGCCTCGCTTGATGTCCCCACCGGGTTAGGCTCTGTAATCAGAGTTAGCGGGGTGAGTCCCCTTTGGGTGGCCCCCTTATGAATTCTTCCTGTGGACGTAGCAACTCCTCTCCGTGGTTGTGAACCACATTGAAAAAAATATATCCATTTTCATGTGTGAGATAAGTTTAATATATATTAAATAAGATGTAGTTTATTTTATAATATTACACTGCAATTTTTAAAATAATAAGAGTATATATATAAAAAAGTTAAATTTAAATCAATTTATTGGCAAACATTAAGTGGGCATGAATAATGAGAAATTGAAACTTCAAATATTGAGGATCCAAGACTTCAAGTGTAGAGGGAGCAAAGTATGTTTAATGTGTAAGTGAGGAGATTTTGGAGTGCAAAGTACAAATATGAAAAACTAGTTCTCATCCCTCAAGGGTCCTATGAAAATTACTAGTGTTAAAAAATAGAGTTTAAAGTGTTTAACACAAAAGTACTAATGAAACAACATGAAATAGGAATATTCTAAATCGTTAGCTAAAAGCCTAGGCTCATGGCCTCAATGTATTTTTTTTAAAGGTTAATTACGTATTGTGTGTGACTTTAATGTTCATTCAAAAGATTAATTGGAACAATAGTCACAAATTTGTTTAGATGATTCCTATGTGTGTCTATGTCCATTTCATATTTTGCTCTGCTTTGCAAAATCGCTCGTGCTTATGCCCTTGAGTTTATAATTGTTTATATTAAAAACCATATGGTTTGAAGATTGACCAATAGGAGACGTGGCAAGTGTGAGGGGGATCATCATTGCTCTTGGAAGAATTCTGGAACTAAACTATGTATAGGGTTTTGGAATTGCTACGAACAACCAAGCTTACACCTATGTATTGTTACAAGGACTAAAGAGCATTATCTCAAACAAGGTGCAACCTATCCTCCTTGTTGGGGATTCAACAATAATTACAATGCTTATGAATAAACACCACATATCGACGACAAAGTCACTAGTCCAAATAATCTCCTAAATCAAAATAAAAGCATCTCATTTGAAACACATTGAGTACTTCCATATCCTCCAAGGCTTGAATGGTGAAGCTAATGCATTACTTTGGTAAGTCGTCTCCCCCTTCATTAAGGGCATGTGATTGGTTTGTTGGGAGTTTGAATGGATGCTTTGGACCGTGTACTTATTGGGTGTGTCTAATTGATAAGTGAAACCATAAACCATAAAATTGCTCCTTCATCCCATCCGTGTAGCCTAAATGTTCGACGATTTCGTCATTTCCCGACAACATTTTTCAGAACGATTTCAACGGAATTTGGTAAAAATTTTGAAAAAAAAATTAAAATCTCAAATAACAGTGTTTAAACTTGCATAATTTGGCTACCCCGAGGGTATTTGAGAGCACTTAATCCATTTATGCATTCATAAGCATGATTTGAACAACACAAAATTTGGATTTATTAAAAATTTAATTATCGAATTAAGGTCAAAAACTTATTTAAGAGGCAAAATCTTCGAATTTTTAAACTTCTCCACTCCCAGTACTTTGTCATCTTGTGATTCAAGTCATTTTGGGCTAATCATACTTCAATACAATACCTTTTGACATTTTGGAATTGTTTCAAAGAATTTTATATAGAAACATTACATATGGCTTTTAGTCTTCTTACAAAGACATTAAGAGTTGAAGCATGAGTATGTACATATGATACTTGCAAGTTAGACATTTGAGCTGAGTGTTTGTTTGAGTTGAAGCATGCGCATATACATATGATAAAGACATTAAGAGTTGAAGCATGAGTATATACATATGATACTTGCAAGTGAGACATTTGAGTCGAGTGTTTGTTTGAGTTGAAGCATGCGCATATACATATGATACTTGCAAGTGATACCTTTGAGTTGAATGTTTATTTGAGTAGTATATAACAAATCACTTGTAGTCACAAATTGTCGTATTAGTTTATAATTATAGTGGTTATCTCAGTATTGAAAATATCTAAAGGTATTCAAGAAGGTTCGAAATTTCTCAAGAATCCATTTGGTGAAAAGGATAGGCCATAAGCATTAAGCTTATGGAGCATCTCACTTTCCCTTAAAAGAGACAACAAGTTCCCAACCTTTCTGTGTCTCATGAAAACTCCTAATAATAGAAGCTATGCAAAAGAGTGATTGAGATTGGATAATGTGGTGTTAGCTCATGAGATGCGGGGGATTAAACACTTGTTATTTGTAATGCCTTGGTTTTGATCTTCAAGGTGTGTTGGACTAGAATATGTATATTTGTAAATGTATAGTTATAATGATAAAAATTAGTTATATAAATTAATATCATGTATGTATAAATGACGTAAATACATTTATATGGATTTCTCCAGCAAAGCTAAAAGCAAAGGCCCAACTAATGAATGGTAAACATATAGATTTAATCAAACACCGCCACCACCCGTATCACAAAAATCGTTCTAATAATGTCAGTTGGTTTATTGAAAAACATAGAATATCAAATAATTAAAAATAAGATTTTAATTTCAAAACAACCACATTATAACGGATATTTTGCAAATATTATCAATAAAAATATAATTTCTATGCAAAACGAATGCGATGCGTAGGTGTTTGACCTTATTGATGGAGGTTAATAGTTTCGATATCCACTCAATCCACGTGGCCCTTCGACCACGTGGAATTTGTGACCGCCTTTCCAAAAAAGGATGCCTCCTTTGCACAAAAAGATGCTTCCGTTTCCCTTTTGACTTTATAAATATTCAAATTTTATTCCATGAGAACATCAAGATAGCGTGTTGACTTTATGGTATTCTACACGTGGTCGGTATTTTGAGATCAATTGAATTCCACCGACGCAGTATTTGGCAACCATAAAGAGGACGCTTAGTTGGCATCGTGTTTATTCTCTTTCATTGTTGAAATAGACACATCACTAACATTTGCATTGTCCAAACTTGTTTTCAACTTAGAGAAACTATTTGATATGTTGATCCTATGTATGACACGATGAATTGAAAGGATCCCTTTATTGTCAAACAAACTCAACTATCTAGCCAACCATATGCCAAAAGATATAATGAAGGGCAATTCTTGGCAAGTTCATTTTCAAACCAACGTCTCAAACCTTCAATTGTGGCTATCCAAGCATTTCTAACAACTTTATAATTTTCCATCTCAAAGGAGGGCCTCTCTTTGCCTAGTGGTGGAAACAATCAAGAACATGATTGTGAATATGCATCATCCATTTAAATTTCAAGATTCTCCGGAACTCTAGCAAGATTGTTGGATCTTGTAATTTAGGACAATTATTGTTTAGTTTCTTAACTTTTGTTTAAGTAGTATGGTTAGGATTTTGGTATCATGTTATAATGGGTATAGTTGTTTTGAGGGTCATCGAGTAAGACTTAAAACTGTTTTTGATTGGTTAAGAGTTTGTCTTCTTCGGACGCAAGGAAACATGTCAATGGCCCAAGACATGGAGGCATCTGGAAAGAGTGGAAGTCTACCCTCTTATGGACCACCAACCGGTTATTTTAGGTAGCGTGGTTTTCCTTGAATAACGATGAGGAGTCAACTCACATTCGCGGATATCATCCCTCACTGTCAGTTTGACAACTGAATTACGATAGGTTTTGCCATCTTCGGAAGGGTATAGTTGTCTTGTGAAAATAAAATGTTGTTGAGAAATATCAAGATTGGAGTACTTTGTGGGGTTAGAGATATGTAACATTTTTGGTGATTGATGCAAAAACACAATATGAAGAATGTATTTGTATACTCAATAGTAATAAAAGTGCATTTTTTTCGAGGAAGAAAAAAAAAGTTTTACAACAATTTTGTATAAAATTATGAATTACAATTAATATTAATGAAACCAAGATTATCATAAATAAATCTAAGAAAGCAGTTATCGTGCTTGTGTATGGTGATAAAAAAAAGTTGTACAAACTAAATTGAACACACGGTGTCAACAAGAAAATTATGGAGGAATCTAAAAGCCTATCATGGTTTTGATAACAAATGCACAAATGCCAAACTTTAGAATTTGGATAAGAAATAATTTTATTTTCTTGCTCGAATCTCCCTAACTTGCGGGAGTGGCTTGTGGTCTGAGAAACCACGACCCAGTGGCATCTAAGCTGTCAAAATCATCCGGGGATCGCACCCGGCCTAGACCGCACCAGTCTTAACTTGACTGGGTTTTTGGGTGTCACCTCCCAACTAAGTCACCCTAAGGGGAATTGAACTCGAGTCACCTTGTTGACGAGACCCACACCTTAACCAAGTGAGTTAGCGAAAATTGACTAAATGTTAGGAGGATACGGGGGTGGGATTTGATCCACTTATGTGTCCACGGGTCACGAGATCATTTGATACAATCTCTCTAGGTGGAACCACACGTGCCCCCATGGCTCGAGGTTCGGCCCTCATTGGAATTGAACCATGCCCACTGGTGAAAAACTCCTCACTCTTCACCAATGGATTCAACCCATTTGGGATTAAAGTTAGGAGGACATGGGGGTGGACTTTGATCCACTTATGTGTCCACGGGTCACGAGATCATTTAATACAATCTCTCTGGGTGGAACCACACGTTCGACCACTACCTCAAGGTGCCCCCATGGCTCCAGGTTCGACCCTCATTGGAATTGAACCTTGCCCATTGGTGAAAAACTTCTCGCTCTTCACGAATGGATCCAACCCCTTTGGGAAAGATAAATTATTTTAAACACTTTGTAAATCCCAATTATGTTTTACCATTTTGATTTTTGGACTTGCAACCTCTTTCATGAAACTTGGAACATTTAAAAATGAGTAAATTCGGAAAGGTTTCATAACACACCATTTTGAATTTTGGACTTGCAATCTCTTTCATGAAACTTGGAACATTTAAAAATGAGTAAATTCAAAAAGGTTTCATAACCTATAATTTTAAAATTGCTTAAGTTGAGCAATGAAAACTCCACATTATTTTCTAGTGGCAAATTTTCGACAAATAATTATTATTTCGCATTTAAAAACAAAACTCACCAATTATCAAATTTTAGTTTAAAAATTCGTCTATTTTTTTATTCTTAGATTGATAAGACTCACTTAAATTTATAAGGATAATAGTAAATTGTGTATTTTAATGAATATTCACCTGCATATTTGCGAATGTGATCTTATCAACCCAAATATTCTCCTAAGATAATATACCTACATATAATAAACATTTAGAAGGCTCATGTTGTTGCTTTTAATATGATCATTGGCCACCATATGGTTGTTGATGTATATGTAACTCTGGAATGTATTTCATCTATGTATATTGTACTCCTATAGAGATGTTATTATTCCTCTATACGGAAGTGTCGTCATTTGTATTGACAAGTGTCGCAATTGTCATAACTTGCCGATGGGTTATTAGACCACCATGTGTGGGGTCGGCCCTGATTAAGTTAACCATGGGTTATTAGGCTAAGCTAGACAAGTCGGCCCTATTAGTTTATTGGGCAGGACAGGACAAGTATAAATAGAGATCGGGAGATCTCTATTTGTACATCTCATTGTTCACTTGTACATCACTCAGAAAGTGGCACACTAGTTGAGGAGGAGGAGGAGCTGCTAGTAGAAGACTATCTCTTGTACTTTGGTTGTACCTTGGATGTATTATTGCTCTATCTATCTCTGAGGAAGTTGTGGGGTTTTTCACCTTAGGGTTTTCCCCACGGAAACTCTGTGTGTGGATTGTCTCTTATGGTTGCATCTTGTTATGATTAACATGCTTGATATGATTGATGTGCATTGTTATACTTGATATGCTGTACATGTTATTCTCTCAGTAAAGATCCTAGAGTATATTGAATTAATGCTCAAAAATTAACAATGGTCAAAATAGATTGGGCTAGAGACTTTAGGTTAGCTTAACTATTGGAACATGAAACCAACATAGATCCATCTTAACTCTGGGTCTATCAAGCACCGATAGGGATCAAATCCTTGAGGTGCAAACCCCTTTTAGAGTCCTAAACTTGAGGAAAGGTTTGCACCTAAAGGAATTTGGTCCACCTTAGTGCTTGCTATAGCCATAGTTAAGATGGATGTATGTTAGTTCCAATTGCAGTAGCCGCATCAAAACAATGTTGCTTAAAAACCAAAATTACTACACTAAAATCATTTCATCCAAAAATTTTAAAAGAAATTTACATGATTAAAATGGTGAATCGTAATAAAGTAATTATGTTCAGTAATGATACGTGTGAAACAATACAATGAAATTTAATGATGAATTACCTATATATTACAAGGTTATCAATCTCAAACATATTAGGGTTTCGACTATTCAACTAAATCATATCATACAAAATGTAATACCACTAGAATCAATGCATCTTAACAATACTATTAGATCATATTGCATTTCCTAATGCAAATATTTCAAATTATATGGATGTTAGATCATAACATAAATCTCGATTTAAAAGCCTAGAACAATAAATCATAGATGTCCCTCATTGCAACTAAATCAATTTAGGGCTTCGACTATTTGATGGTGGTGATTCTATCTACTCGATTAACTGTGGAAACTGAATCATACTTGGGTTTCGATTATTTAATCAAACGATATCATACAAAATGGCCAAAATTGAATGATACCATACAAAATGACGATAATGGATGGATGGAAAGTTTTGGCCAAAACAAATGGATCAACTGCGAGGTTTTTGGCTCAAACAATGACTTGATCGTCTACTAAACTCCTAGATTTTGGTTATTGAGTGTCATTTATGTTAATTAGATAGCGTTTCAACTATATAATTGTAGTGATTCTATATATAGTTGTAGGCAGTTCTTTAGATACATTATGAATTTGTAAAGGGAGAAGATACCCAACCACAATTACTTCAAGTAAAATATTTCATGTACAAACTTTGATTACTGAATTACCACGTTATAATATTCGATGCCAATATATAGTCAAAGCAATAATTGAATCATATTAGGGTTTCAACTATTTAATTGCGGTGATTCTATATACTCGGCTAAATGTCGTAACCGAATTAGATTAGGGTTTTGACTATTTATGTGTGGTCATTCTATCTACTTAGATAATTATGGTAACTAAATCATATTATGGTTTTGACTGTTTAGTTGTGGTGATTCTTTCTACTCACCTAATTGCGTTAACTGGATCATATTAGGGTTTCGACTATTTAATTGAATGATATCATACAAAATGAAATATCACTGAAACCAATGAATTTTAACAATACTATTAGATCACATTGCATTTCCCAATGCACATATTTGCATTAGGTCATGTAACACAAATCTTTGCCTAAATACATAGTTCAATAGATTATAGATTTATCTTAGTGTAACTGAATCATATTAGGGTTTTGACTATTTAAGGGTGGTGATTCTATCTAATCCTCTAACTGTGGAAATTGATCAAATTAGGGTTTCAACTATTTAACTATGGTGATATCATAAAAAAAGGTAATATCATTGAAATCAATGTAGCTTAACAATACTATTAGATCATATTTCATTTCCCGGTGAACATATTTGTGTTGGATCATAGCACAAATCTTCATCTAAAGACACATATTAATAGATCATAGATGCCCCATAGTGTAATTGAATCATATTAGGGTTTTTACTATTTAACGATGGTGATTCTATCTACTTGGCTAACTGTGGAAAGTGAATCAAAATAGGGTTTCAAATATTTAACTATGGTAATTCTATCTACAATTGTAGGTAGTTTTTAAGATTCATTTTGAATTTGTACAAGACAAACATACCCCGTCACAATTACTTTAAGTAAAAAATATTTCATGTACAAACTTCGATTATTGAACTACCACATTATAATATTAGATGCCACATGGTGTGCCCGACCCCGAATCCAAGGCCAAAGACCCCAGGAAACCCAAGGGAAGGCTTATTAAGGGTATTGCATAACGAAATAAGGTATTTGCGGCTAGGCCAGCATTCCAAAAGCCAATAGATTAAAACATTCAATATTATTAAATGTAATGCAAGCATACAAGAACATTCCCTTTTCTTAAGCACTAGTTATGCAAGGTAAATATGTTGTGCTCGCTTCATTGAATGTGTATGAGTAAAACATGATGATAGACATATCCAATGTTTCTACAACGGCTTAGGACATATGCTTAGCCTCTGTGCAAGATAGCATGATTGTAAGTATTCAATTGCTGTCATCCCAGTTTGTTCTGGTTGTCTTTCACATGAGGTTATATTATTATTATGTTATGTGTGTTCTAAATGTATGGTTAGATAGTGAGAATTAACAATCACATGAATCATAAGAGACACCGAGACATAAGCTTCCATCCACAACCTTCAAAATCAGTTCCCATGGTTGTCCCCTACGACCATCATTCATTGGTAAAATCAAATTTCATGGCTGCCCTCCCTCCAACCATCAATCACTAATACAATCAGATTTTATGGTTGTCATCTATAACCATCTAACACTAAAAAAAAGAAGATATTGTGGTTTCCATTTACAACCATTTAAACACATTACAAATCAGATCTTATGGCTGCTATTTACAACCATCTAAGCATGAGAGAAATCATAAATGATGGCTGTCATCTACAACCATCTAGCGATGAGAGAATAGAGAAGATAGAGAACATAGAAAAGGTTATTCACAATCCTGGTTTTATATGAAACGAAGGCCGTCCACCTACAATCAACTATTAACACAACAATCGATATAACATAGATAAGCATGAGGACTGTCCATCCCGCATTCCATTGCTAACATAACATCCATAAACATAAATATAGATCAAGTTAGCCTCCACGACACATGTGCATAATAAAATAAAATAAAGAACACATAAGCAAATACTTATGTCAAAGAATGCAACTCGTTTCAACGAGACCATGTTCCTCCCAACCATAGACATGCCATGCTCATGCATCTCTCGTCATGACAGTCACCCATGACTCGAGGACATGGTTCCACAAGTAGAGGTACTCTCAACCAGAGTAGCCACAATTCACTCCCTCACCACTTACTTTCCCTTTCGTCTACACTACCCGGTGAGTTGTGACAACCCGTGCTCACTACGACCCTTCAGATATTACCACCCTCAACCAATGGCTTTATGTGCTAGACTAGGGACAAGTAATGATCCTTGAGGGAACAAAGGTAAACAACAAGAAACTCCTTGGTAACATCACTTTCTTACACATAACAGAAGTCGCAATGAGCACGATCCAACCCTCTCACTAACTAGCACAACGGGGAGATAGCTCATGTATAAATAAAGCGCAAGGAGGGAAATTCGAACCCAAGGAGACCAACTTGAATTGGTTAAGTTGTGGTTAGGATTCATCACGGAGACTTAACTAGAATTGATTGATTGGTGGCTTAGCTTAGGAGATTCCCTTCCTGGATTAGCACCACGAGGAGGAGTTACCAAAAACTAGGGAGGGCGCACTAGTCATGAGGGGTGAAACACTGGGTCCAATAGGATCATTAATGACTCGTAAGCACGAAAATAGGGAACTCCAGCTCGATTTGGAGAGTAAGGGTGCACTTGTGGAGGTGGAAGCTAAAATCTAGCTTACAACTCCTATAATCTAGGAAGGGGGCACCTTATTGCAAGTGGGGCCCACAAAAGAGTATCTCTCATCCAAGCAGGGCGCATTCACCAAGTGGGACCCACCAAATCTTTATGAGGGCGTACATCAATTTAAGCTTTAACATTGTTAGTTCGAGCTTTTTTAACCTAGGCATTATTTATAATATACAATTGAGAAATAAGCTACATTGTATGGGTTGTGCATGCATTAAATGAATGAAAAGTTTGCTACTTCAATTAGAAACGCACTCACATAAGTCACATTAATGATGATGGTGATGATGATAGTTAATGTCCACTTAAATCAATTTTGGTCTATTAGACCTTAAGAAAGAAAAATAAAGAACTAGCTTACTTTAAAAATTTATTTTTGTGCTCAAAAAGCTTGGAGAAAAACATTCCTAAAATCATCTACTCTGCAAATATTATGAATTAAGAAAAGAAAAAATATCACTTTTTATTATATTTATATATAGATATATATAATATTTTAATTAGTAAAAACATGACATTAATAACGTATATTTTAAAACAATTTTCTAGCCTACAAAAAAATTAAATAATTTGCATATAAGACGAATGCGACGCAAAATTGGTGACAATGGTTACTTCATTAATTCCACGTGGCTCTCCAACTACATGTTGAGTGGAACCATTGTATGTTTTTTTCAACCGTGGAACCATTGTATGTTATAACAACATTTGCTGAAAAATAAAATAAAAAAATTGTTATACCGTGAGAAGATGAACACTGATGGCGTGTGGAGTTTGGTCGGTGTTCTACGCGTGGTAGGAGGTATATCCACATCCATTGATAACAAAGCCACTTGGCACCGACAAGCCATTTGGCAATTGATAATAAAGCCACGCGGCATCGTGTTTAGATAACTTTTAAACTATATCGACAGGTGGCGTGAATATGTTGAGACCCAGAGTTGGTGGTCATAAATGCATGAAGTAGTTGCGCATAGATGTCTTTGTCACATAGTTATGGAGGTGTGGGTTGAGTACAATCAAATGGAAAAGTTGTAAGAGTTCTTTATTTTGGTTAGTTAGGAAATAATTATATGTCCATGTGGCAGTGCTACCTAATATTCACACGACGCACTTCTTTGATTGGGATTGATATACAAAACTTGAAAATGATCAAATTCTTGAATGATGCAACTACATCCTGAAATTTTAATGTGGAATGAATGGTATTACCAATGACAACAAGGATGCAATTACAACTCAGTCAAACTTTAATGTAATGTGGAATGAATGGTACTATCAATGACAACAAGGATGTAACTACAACCTAGTCAAACTTTAATTTAGATTGAATGGTACTATCAATTGCTACAACAAGAATATCCCAAGAGTTTGGAAAAGAACGTAACAAAGTAATATACGTATCTTCTTCCCCCATCTTAAAATAACCAAATACAAGTTGACTTACCATAGTATTAAAGGCATTTAGTTGATATGCCACAAAGTCGTCATCCTCCATCCTCACATGATACAATTTCTTTTGAAGAAATAACTTGTTTACTAGGGACTTTGATTGAAACAAATTCCCCATCTTATCCCACAACTTCTTTGAGTTGTCTTCTGTAGACACATTCAACAACACTGAATCTCTAAGGTAGAGTTGAAACGTTTTTCTTCTTTCCAATTGTTCCCAATCTGCTTTCAACATACTAGTGGGTTTTGTACTTGGATCCAAAGCATTCCACAACTATTTGTCTACATGAAGATATTCCATCTTCAATTTCCATCAATTGAAGCTCTTAACTTCTCTATTTATTTTATTGAACCGTTCACCATTTTCTTTACACAAGATTCACTGTGCAAATCTCCCACTCCAACACAAGTTTATCACATACCCAAGATACCCTTGCTCTTTAAAGGATGAGCTAAACCGTAGAAACAAAGGTGTCCCCCTTAAGCCAATAACCTCGCTCTAATACTAGATGAAAAGTTTAATAAACTTGTGTAAAAAAAGCAACACCCAACAAAATCTAAAACACAAGAATTAACAATGACACACAAACATAGTAAACAAAGATTAACCATAGAAACCAAAAACCCTAATCCATTAACACATATTAGAATACAACCCTAATTCCTTAACTGGAATTAGTTTACAATGGATCGAAAAACCATTGGCTAAAAATACTGAAAACGAACCAAAAATTTATTTCAAGGGTGATCACCCACCAGACCCCCATTGCTATGGGAGCTTTCAAAGAGTACAACACATGTCCAACACACAAATATATCCTTCCAATGTTAATAGTGGAGTGGATATTGTTTGTTTATGAGATGTTCAATATTTTGGAAGGTAGTTATTCATAGCTTCGACATTATAGATAGATACCTAGCCCGGGACATAGGAACAATCATCAAATTTGAATAAGCATAGACCTTTACTGATAATTATGAAGTTTAATTTTATTCTTTGATTTGAAGATGAATTAAGCATTTTATATGTTTAAATCTGATTATCAATGAAATAAGCATTTTTTACCATTGTTAGAGTTATTATACTGGATTAATATTGCTTGATTAATATGCTACACTTAGGTGTTAGAAGCATAGAACACAAAATTTGTGGAGAGTAGCTACAAGGGCAAAACATGGAATGTAACAAATGATGGGATGAGTGTTAAGAAGAAACCCAAATTTATAAAGTGTGAAATGTTATTCATTGTTTGATAATGGAGAATGAAGCACTAAGATAGTAAAAAGTGAGTAGAGAGTATAAGAAAAGTAATGTAAATTTGGTTCATTGCATCTAGAGTAGCGAGGGCTTCTCTATGGGGGAGATATTATCACCTAACGTTAAAAAAAATAAAAAGTAATTAAAAAATCAGGTCGGCTCATAACTTATGAAAAATAAAAAGTAATTAAAAAAATTCATATCGACTCATAAAATACAAAAATAAAACGAAGATAAATCTATCTTAAACAAGATGTATTAAGGACCATGAGGGATCCAATTTCCTCAGGTGTAAATTTTTTTTATCTTAAGTTTTTTACACACCAAGAAAAAATATTATACTTCAATAAATTGGATTAAAATGGATCTATGTTGGTTGACAAGTTTTTATGATCTAAATAGCAAAAGATCAACATTGATATTAATGTACCTTATTTGATACATGAATTATCACATTAATCTTCCAACATTTGTTTTCTTTAGTCTTGATCCATGTTGTCATTAAGATATACAACATTGTCTTAATTTAAACTTAATTTGTTTTTTTTGGAGTAGTCTATTCATTCTACGTTTTGGACTTTACGGTTTTGGTCGAAATAATGTAAATTTGTTTTTAATAAAATCTAAATTTGAAAGTATTTAAATTGTGCTGATAAATCCATAAATAAAAAATATATTGAAAAAAGAATTGAAAATTGAGAATATTTAGATTACACCAATTTTTTTTTTTACAAAACACCATCAAAACCACTATTACAAAAGTGGTTCTACCAATATGAGATGTTTATGAAACAAGAGCCACTAGGTGGCAATGTCCCCGCAGTTGCTAATAGCAATAACAACTATTGGTGTAAGAGAAAAGCTATAGAAATATGATACTCTTGCCACAAAATTATAGCAAGGAAAAATTTATTCAGAAACAAATGTGTATGTGTATCTTTGTCAAGGTTATATCAGCACAATACTGAAAACATATAGTACTACAACATTTGGATTGGTTATGGTTATCCACGAGTACTAGTAAACAAACTAATATAGTCAATAGATAATACCATTTGGGTTTAGAGGTCATTTTTAGAGACAAGATGATCAGAATATGACCTTTAAAAAAATGAATTAATAGAAATTACAAATTATTATAATTTGTATATAAATCAAAGTAAAATAATATATTAAAATAAAATTGTCAAACTTAGACACAACTAAAACAATTTTTATTTTTAAAGATTAAAAAAACAATACATCCTTTTTGGTATGAATGAGGCTTTTATGAAAGAAAATGTATATTTTGTCATTAATATATATATTTTGCCTCTATCCATTTTTTTGGATTTATGCATCAAGTAATGAACATTTAAAGGCATGAATTGAATTACAATGATTGTCTATAAATTTGTGATACACTTTGCATTTGTATTAAAAGAAGGATATTTGCATATCATTGCAACTGTTGAACACTAGGTTATTGAGGGATATTAAATATCCTTTCGATTGTTGGGTTTAAAGAGGAAGATCATTACTAAATCATGGGAATATCGTTTGCATACTTGTGTCAACATGTTAACAAAATGTTATGGACACCATTACATGAAATAGTATAGCGTACCCTACTTGCCATGACATTCTCATAAAGAAAGATGTCATGAATTGGCACAAATGAATGCCACCAAGATTTTTTATTTACCAGATCATAGAGATTCTGGTTGGTTTCAGTAGTTTGTTGCAAAAAAGATGAGCAACTACGAGAGTGTATTTAAAGAATGTTGCATGTTCATATTGATACAGGTTTAATGTCAGCATTGATATTATTAAAATATATTGCTCACGTCACTTCAAATTGACAGAGAGAGACCGATTTTAATGCAATAGATTATGTTCTTCAGCAAAATGACTGCCAGCTTGTAGGAACCCTATGCATAATAACTTATCATGAGTTCTACAGGTCAACTAGGGAACTATAATAATAATAAGTAAGTTACCTTAGGCAAAAATAATAAACAAGTTATCGCATTACTTCAACCTATGTTCAGTAAGAGACTGCTTCATTTTCCAGTTAAATGATAAAAGATCGCTGTCAAAATTGAAAATGTAATTAGTGTTCGATTAACTAAACATATACTCGAAGTATCGGTGAACTATAGCTTTGGAACGTCAGCGACGATGTAGCTGAGAGAGTTTTAACTCAAGTTGAGTTAACACTATATTAATCATTGCAGTGGCCGAGATATAGTTGACAGATCAAGGTATGGCGGGGCCACATATCAATGCTAGCTATTTCCATGAGAAAATTCACAATATCAAATGTTGAGTATGTGTCTGCAACTGTAATACCCCATTTTGACCCTTAGGATATATTAGCATTTAATGTAAATAATGTGTACATGTGATGTATGTTTTTCTAGCGTGGAGCTCAAGGCCAAGGCCCCGCTAGTGAAAGCCTGAATTTTGATTAAAAGGGCAAGCATTGATATTTGATGCCCATGTGCTCTTAAGCCATGGAAATTGTAATAGGATGTAAATAAACATCATGCAATAAAATACCAAAACTGGCTATGGGAGCAACGAATGAGAAGGGGCCATGTGTATCCACTAGGGAGTGGTGAGGGGGCTATGGGATTGAACCATAGGCTGCCATATGTCACCTTGAGAACCCATTTGACTTTCCTTGATGACATTTAATTCTGTTGTAAGGAAGTGGTTGAGGATTTCAGTCCATGGCTTCAATGGAGCATGGGCAGCCCAGAAATTCGTATGGCAGAGTATGGGCTCTGTTTTCTTGTACCACAAGCCACTCTACCTCATGGATGTTGCTTCTTCCTCATCCCCATTCCATTGGGAAACTAACCAGCACCATTTTCCATCCAAAAAAAAACGAATTGCCAGCAGAGTGAAAAACCAGAAATCGCGACTGTGAGAGAACCCGCGTTTTGAAGAGCCAAGAACGCCCAGATTTGGCATCGGATAGTGAAATCCAATGGGGGATCCATTGGTATGAACCTTGGGGTGAATTTGGGAGCATTAGCTACCCCGAAATCCATTGGAAATCCCAGTTTTGACGGCCCAGAAATGAAGTGACGGGATTGAGTTATTGGATAACAAAACTGTGAGAAATCCAAGTGTGAATGACTGAACAGAGGTTTGGTTTGCTTGATAAACCCAGTGAAGGCTAGAATCTCAAGGAATTGGCAGCTGGACCTTTCTATGCCCACCCTGAAGAGCACTGGAGGGAAGGGACGCCTGAGGGACTATGCAGCAGAGAAGGGGACCTTCCTTGTGTGGGGTGCGGTAGGTATTGTGGGTGCCATGACTGCTGAGTTCATTTGAGATGCCTGTAGCTCTGTGGTTGAGCTCACTGGCTTAGCATCCTCCTCATTTGTCATTTGTATGCTTGATAAACCCAACGGTGTGTTGGCTTAGCATAGCTGATGACCGAAACCATGGCTGTGAGTGAGCCCAGCTAGTTCTTCCTTAGTGGATACACAGCCCAGCTCGGGGGTGATCTCTCAGCTGAAAGAATATAGGCTGGACAGAGATCTATGGTTGGGTGGAACGTTGCTCTCACGTAGCTAGTCGTTGGACATCTACTTCTCAAGATAAGTGTTCTGTGTATTATAAATTATTTGCATTTTGTGTTCTGCAATATGTTAAGTTGTCCATGTTTAATGAAATGAGTTGATTATCTTAATTTGGAATCCATGCATGGCATTGTAACGAGATTGAGTCTCTATATGCTGAATCATCCCCCGCTGTGATATATATATATATATGTTAGGCACTACTGTTTGTGTGCTTGCTATTATGTTTAATTCCGCTGTGTTTATATTGAGATGAATCTGCATATAGAAGTTTTTAATTGCTATGAATTTATGAGTAATTTAATATTGGGGCTAAGTCTACCAAAAGCCCCGGTGTGTTGTTAATGTTTCCTTCCCCGCATTTGACGACGGAAGGGGACGTTACAGCAACGAAAGGGGAAAACATTGAAATTGAGCATCCGAAACAAATGTTGGCAGTCAACAGAAGGCTTATTCATTCATTTACTCGGTACATCTGCATTTATTCGAGTGGTTTCAGGAGCACACTATCTATCGTGTTCAATTGATTAGAAACAGTAACAAGGGTTCTTATGCGTTAGTTGACGTAGTCCCTGTTGTGAGACTAAGCAAATTAATAAAAGAACATGGCAATGTAGTTAGCAGTGGTGGAGTTTATTGCTCCTTTGAAATAGCAGAAATATAATTAATGAATTGATATGCTAGAAGCAGAGACAAGTGACTGGCTTGCTACTAGAATGGAATACAGGACCTAGAATTTGCTTCACTATTCAGTATTGACAGAAATGGAGTTTATGAATTTTGTTATTATGCTTTTTATTTGTGAAGTTGGTTGTATGCGACTGCTACAGTGTGCCATTTGTTAAGCCAACTGATTTTTTTATCGCAATTCCAAGCATTAGTCATGCCACTCACATTTGTGCTCGGTCGCATGGCTACTACTAATAAGTTGTACTAGAAGTACATTGTCTATCTTTCAATGCTGGCGGGCAAGGGTGTCCTGTGATAGTATTAACTCTGCTACCGGCTTCTCTAACTAGAATATATAGGTGGTGACTAATGTGGCTTGCAACCTGTGATGAAAAATGGTGAGTGTTTTCGCAATGCTGAGCTGTGCTATCAAATAAGTTGGAAATTCTGCTACCTGGACTTTGTCGTAGAAAAGAATAATAAATGTGGTATTAATGTATTCAGTACCTCGTAAGCAGTTGTGCTATAGTGTCAAAATCTTCGTTGTTGATGTTATATCCCCTTGGGTTTTGGTGCTTTAAAAAGTCTAATCCTGCACTACGTATTCATGGAGGGATGGGCTAGGGTTATACACACTAGTTCTATTAGCATTGCATGCCATTCATAAGCGGATCCCATGAGACCTGTGACTAATCTATTCGAAGAAGATTAGGTGCATAAACTCAGCGAGGACTATATATGATCTTTTTTTATAGCCAAGATATGCCAGAATGCTACCCAGTAGTATTAACTATTCAACATGCATAATACCCTTTGGCCAATAGAGGGAACAAATCACGGCATATTTGTCAACATTAGATTGCACTTAAATAAAATTAGATTGCAATTAAACAATGTAGAGGCACGAGAATTCTCAAGCAGAATCAACGTGGGTTGGAGTCTCGTTAGCAAGTGGTGGAAGCAAATCAATCTGAATGATTTGTGGGATTTGCAAAATAAGGACCACGTGCTGGAGCAACATGACGGGAGACCACATACTGAACTATCCCACAATTACGTTAAATTTACAATATGTATTCAACACAATAGACAAGACACAATAAAGAAGTTAATTAGATGTGCAGCAGTTTGTCAAAACGCTTGTTGCAGGAATGAAACCTGTTTGTCAGAAGCCTTGCCACATGGCTGAATGTTGACGTCACCTCACCGCCTGTCCTTGGGGCACAAAATCCCAAATTGGCATCAGAGATAAATGTGCTTTTAAATAAATTTTAAATAGGCATTAATTATCTATGACACAGTTTTCGCCGCCGAAACAGGAAGGGAAAATTTATAATCTTAGATACAAATTAATAGGTTTGCATGATATATATATCTAATTCCTTTCGGGGACATAATAATAAGGAACAGATTATAGCAAAAAGAACCACAGGGAGCAAAAACAGGAAGCGATTACCGAGGCTGATGTTATCAGCACTTATCCAATGAAACCTTAACAAATTAGCACTGTTTAAAAATGTATACAAACAATTTTTTTTCCAACTATTTACAAATAACCCAAAACCATAGTATGGAGGAAAAATTTATAGCCGTAGGTGCAAATTAATAGGGTCTGCATGAAATATATAATATCCCGTTCGGGGACATAATAATGAACACATCATGATAGGGAGAAACATATTTAATTTGCAGAAGAAAGGAACATATTGCTATGCAGGAAATATTATACTATATATGTAAATCTGTGGGAAGCATATTTGTCTACTTAGCAAATGACAAAAAACTATGGAAATGTTAATCATAGAAAGTTCTAGTGTATTTTTTATATTGTCTAAAGCCATTGCATGGGCAGGATAAACAACTCTTTGATAGTTTGATAAAGCAGAGGACAAAAAAGGAATAAGCCCAACACGCTGAGTTTTGTCAACAAACCAGAGAACAAAAAAAGGCAATAAGTCTAACAAACTGCAGTTGTGCTTTTGCATGAGCAAATGGATCTTTGCATTTTTTTGTTGTTGTTGCAAAAACGCTGTGTAATATCAACTCTCGTATTGATTGTAGTCCCAGTGCCATTGTGGTAGTTTTTTATTCTTGTTGCACCTGCCAATAGCATTCAAGCTGTAGTCAGAATAATTGGGAAAGAGTAGCAAAACTGCAACTATTTCTAAAGACTAGATACTATTTGGACTATGATGTTGGAATTACTTATAGTTTATCTCAAATCGCGGAGCTTCAAAGCAATAAATCTGTAGGAACAATTTAGCAAGAGGGAAAATCCTATGAAGAGTAACAAATTATTCTATTAGGTTATGTAATAAATTACCGAAAATTATTTTGTAATACAGCTGCTATCAATAATTAGACTATTAAGCTACTGAAACTAGCATTTCATCAAATGTTCGTATTTAAATCGACACTATTTAAATCATGCCATTCTATCATTAGATTTTCGAACTTTACAACAGATAGTCAAAGTCAAACGTGAAGCAAAACCTTGCGAAAATTGTTTAAGCAAAAACTGAGTAGGAAAAGTTCATAAATTGAAAGATCATTATATGTTAAACTAGACATATACCAAATGTTTTGAAGCTGCAAACTATCAATGTAAACTGAAGAAATGGCAAAGTGTTTGTGTTTGTAGCTGATGTAATTGAATACAATTTTCAAAACATAGTCTGCAGAGGCCGGCAATATTATTTGTAGTACTGTAATTGTCAATGATTATGATTAGACTATATGAATAGATGTTGTTTCATTGAAAACCATAAATGAAGTATAATGATCTAGAATCTAGGAATCCATAAATTCAAAGCACTGTGACAATGCTATATTGACCATGATACTTATTGTTTAAATGGATTTCAAATTTCATCATCATATTCAAATTGCTGGGAAAAATTATCCAATGCAAACTTCAATTTAATAACATGACAAAAGAACATGGTGGCACGGATCTGTTTGACATATTATATATTAGTATTACAACCTAATTTTCACTGACATAAACTTCAATTTGATAACATCACAAAAGGGCACAGTGGCCTGGATCTGTTTGACATATTACACACTAGTATTACAACGTGACTTTTACTGCCATAAAATGTGGTTTTCACTGCTATATCAATAGCTAATTTCATAAAGGATGGCTTTTTTCTATTGATAGGTGTCTAAGATCTTTCTAGATGGCTACAATGGTGAATTTATTTAGCAAGCGGAATATATCACGATTTCAATAATAAACACTTTATTATTTCTGGTTGACTTTTATTGGCATAAAAATAGCTTTTATTATTCTTAAGTGTCTAAGATCTTTATAGATCACTAAGTAAGATCTTTTTAGATCACTAAGATGGAATTAGGAATTCGATCTTAGTGGTCTTAAAAGATCTTACTAAGATCTTACATAGTGATTTACGAAGATCCTAGACACTTAAGTCCAGAAACAACGATGAAACTTGATGGGTCAAATGTTTGTCATGAATGAATTTAACAGCTAAATACACGCAATTTCACTGTTTAGAAACTTGAACTCTTCAGAATAGAAAATAGATTTGTGTACCTGGAAGTCAATTTCTTTTCAAGTTGATGATTCTGTTGTCCAGGGCCAATGTAAATAGTCCTTGCTGGGAAAACTTTCGAAGATTGAAAACTGTTGATGATATGTTTTTTGAGTATTCTTCAAATGAAATATTTGTTACTTCTGGACAATACTCTTTTAGCCGTGGGTTGCGCACTGTGCATTCTATCAGCCCATCATTTGTGTCCAAATTGCATTCCAGATTAATTTTTTGCTCTGAGTATTCCGTGTATCTGTCAAAGTCACATGACAAATAACCATAGAAAATGCATATAATATCAGCCTATTTTTACATAGAATTATGTTAGTATTTCTTTTTATTTAAACAATAATTAAATTTAGATTCAAAGCACTATTACTAATTACAATGTTAATGGGCAATGTAGCAATTGGCCAAGTGTCGTTAGTCAAAAGGGTGAAAGCAAAGAGACATTGCAAAAAACAATTGCTGGAAACTAATGAATAAGAATGTTGTGAACAGAGTTGCAGGCTTGAATTTAAAATTTGTTGCAATGCAAACAGTGTTCTGAAGCATTGCTAGGAAGAGAATAAATTGTACTTTTCCAGTATGCAATAAATATTGTATAGGCAAAGAGTATTTTCATTTAATTGAGATACAATGTTGTATTCTCATAATTTTCTCTCAGACATCGAGAATACAGACACACAATGTAGTTTTTGCGAGAAGCAAAATATCCAAATCTCCAATGGCGTTGCAAATGCAATTTTGAGGAGTTAAACAAATATAAAACCTGTCTTGTGGCACTTTAAGCATCGTGGATTCATCTTCCGTTCACAAAAATCTAGTCATGCCACTACCATGTTATTTGCCATTAATAGTTTAGATGATGTAAATAACATGAATTAATTGGATGCAGTTTTCGTAGTTAAAAGCCTTATTTGCAAAGAGAGCTTGATATTGATTAGATCTCGAGACGAAAATGTTCTCACAAGTTGGGGCCTGGAAACGTCATCGATTTATAAAACAATTGGCCTCAATTCACAATACTCTCAAGAGCTCTTGTGCTCACATGCCTTCAAACGATTTTTCCCAATCATACTATTTGAATCTTTGCATAAATTCTTAAAAGCTTGTGATCGATTGCCTTTATTTTTTAAAGTATTTGGGGTGCTTGTCTATGGCAAAAATGACATGCCTTATTGGGAACACCAATTGGATAGGCTTAAATATATGATTCGAAATAAGACTCTAAGAAAATTTAAAATTAGTTATGATGTGCTCAAATAAATCTAACAACTAAACTGCTGTTATAGAAAAGCAAATACTCTTGTCTGAATGGCCAAAAGAGCTTAAAATCCATAGGTTTAAGCAACATGTGTTTCTTTGCAAAATCTATATAAGTTTTGATGACAATATTCTCAAGAGACTACAAGAATTTAGAAAAGTTTTTAATTGAAGCCTATTATAATTAACAAAGTCAATGCTACTAGACAATGAACAAGAGACGAAAAAATAGAAGAAGGTGTTAATCAATGAAACTATTTTGCATGAAAGTAGATTGTGTTTTTGTTGTTCTTTGTCCATGAAATGAGAAATAAACAATTTTTCAATGTACCTGTGTCTTTGAATCAATGATTGGCAGCAAATTTTGAATTGCATAATCATCATTAAGAGGGTCAATAAAGGTAGCTGCACAGGTCCGGAGCATGTGGCTTCCTTTAGTGTCATTTCGGACAATGTTTTTAAACAGATAGAATGGAGAATTATCAGATGCAAGTTGTTGTTGAATTTGCAAGAGCAGTTCTTTGAAGCCTTCACCGACCTGTAACTGCAATAGTAGAAGACAGTAGTCAATGAGCATAGGTTGCAATTAGAAATCGTTAAAGCTATTTGTGTTTGGTTTTTTTTCTATTTTGTTGTTTATGTAAAAGAGTGGAAAGTTTATTTAGCTTTAAAAAATAGCAATTTCAAAAGAACATTACCTATGGAAATGGCATATTTACTGTTGCATGGTTGTTTGCCGTTCCACCGTCTTTGATATACAAGTCGAATTGCTTGTTGTTGTATTCACATGCAACAACAATTGCTGCGACAGAGCCAACAGAGTAGGAGTCGTTTGATGACAACAAATCAGAAATTGTCATATCTGGAGCTAGCTTCCTCATTTTGCAAACTTGATCAATTGTCTGAATTATTGTATGCGGGAATATGACTATTGAATACTTGGCATCGCCTTTGTCATATTGGCCTTTTTTCTTGAGGCCAAATCGAGTGATTCTTAGACTTTTGTTGGTTGAGAAGTAGCTACCAAAACGTTTGATCAAATTGTCACTTATTCCAGCACTGATTGTCATTAGCCCATCTCTATCAACAAAGTCTGCATGTAGTATTTGTGCCTTTACAGGAGAAGTTTGGATTTTGTTCTGTGTGGGCCCATATACAGCCAAGATGTCTCCTTCAAAAACAATTTTCGGTGTTATTGTGCATAGCTCTATAATAGTAGCTGCTTCTAAAGGTGTTTCTTTGAACCTGTTATTATTATAGTTAGAGAACATGGCCAGGGAGAAAATTATCAGCAATCAATAGCAGAAAAGTTGAAACTTGGATCAAGTTTGAGAATGAGAAAATACTTGTCAATGCAATAGTTATATTCTGCTGTTTCGTGCGCTAGAAAATCATAAAAGAAGATGGAGAAGTTTCGTGTATTAAAAATGATGTAAAAAGCAATTAGAACCAAAATAATTGCATACCTTTTTGGACTTTCGGTAGTTGGCGTTTTTCCCATTGCCGGGGTGTTTGGTGCTGATGTTGTTTTTGTTGTGTTGTGCATAGCCAATGAACCATCTTCCATTATTTTGCAATTTTGGGTTTGAGTTTGAAAAGCTGCACATGCGAGAAGGATTAAGCAAATCAGATGTAACTGACATTGTTAATTAGGGTAAAGAGTAGAAGAGATTTATAATAGATGGGAAATATGGGAAAAAGAGATAGCATAAAAACAAAGAAGCAAAAAAGAACAACAAATGTCTATAATTCTTTGACTGGATTTTCGACATATGCATAGCGCAAAGTCTATGTAGTGTCAAGAATTTCAGTTAAACAAGCGCTGAAAACTATTTACAGTTAGATATTGAACAAATTTTGATCTAAAATTATTTTGAACATAAGAATTTGTTATTAAAACATTTTATGTCGCCTATATATGGTCTGCATTATTATAAAATGGAGATAGCACACGCATATTTTTTATAAAGAGTGTCTACATATGTTGTCGCATAATCGCTAATTTTTTAGATCTGAACTGTGGACAAAATAAAGTGTAAACAACTGTCAATAGCAAAAAATAATCAAGATTTGACATCATAAAATAGATTATAAAAATATGAGAAAGTTCAACAAAATTTAAGCTCATAGCTATGACATCAATATTGCAGATGCCGAAAGCTGATCTAAAGCTAGCTCACTATGAATAGGAAAAAAACAAATTGTCGTAGTTTAAAGTGCATGAAAGTTGCAGGGGAAAGAATAGTACCTGGTTTTGATTTTGTGCAAATATGCTATGATGAATCCGTTCATAGATAGGAAGACAATAAAATTAGATAATGCAAAAGTGAATAGACTATGCATTTTAATCAAAGATCAACAGGAATGTTGAATAGTGATCAGTCCAATAAGCATCCGAAATATTGAAAACAATATCTCTGTGTTTCAGATTTGTCCAAAAGTGATCAAGCATTGAACCGGTGTTTGTTGTTGCTTTTGTTGTTTTTAGTGTCAAGCCTTTCATTTGCATAAACAATTGCAGTTTTCTTTTTGATGTTGTTTCTTGCAACATGTCAATGTTCAGGTCACCAGCTACTAGGATTTGAGTGGCTGGTGTGCAACTTGACAAAATGCAACACAATATATGAAAGAGATCATCAAGCACACCGCACGGTCTATTGTAAATGTTCACTACTTTCAATACACTGGAACCTAATTCTAGATCTACGCAAATTGCTTCAGTGAAGTTTTCTGTATAGTTTTTAGAGTTGATAATAGCAATGTTTTTTTTTTATAAACATTATAAATTGTTGTTGCCATTGCAAATAACCAAAGCAAAGTAAACAACGTATTCATAACTAAATTTTTTCAAATGAAATGTATTTTGCCCTCCTAGTAGAATAGGAAAAAACGGCATGTCGATTGCTAAGTTGAAATTATCAAATATCCAAGATTTGTTATCAATGCAAAAAGTCTTTATGTGCAAAATATTAACTGGTTTATTGTTATTATATATATAATAATTAAAAAGAACATCTATAACTATAACTAAATCTTCAAACTTTTAATCATAATAATATAATGATGCCAAGTTGTCGAGACCAAACACTTAATCCATTTGCTCTTAAAAGAATCAATATAAGCTTACAAACTCTATTCATGAATCATATCCATGTTTGGATTCAGATGCATTTCACAAGCAAAAGCATGTGTGTTCTGCAATGAATGGAATTGAAGGAACATAGCGAACGAGGAAAATACATGTTCCTGAGAAGGTTGAGATCTGGGTTTGCTAGCTATCATTGACAAAGATGATGCGAAGTAAGCTTCCAAACAAGCACAAATTAGAAAAAGCTTTCCTGTAATGTTTCCATACAGCCGGTAAAATATAAGCTAGGGCACATGTACATCATCTTACATAATATATTTATTGGATAAGCCTAGTTTAAAACGATCTTTGAAAGGTGAAGTCAAGGTATATTTTTATTTTTTGGAAAGCAAAATATTGGAAACTATAATTTTGCCAAGTTAAAATTTAGAAGATTAAACAATGTAGCGCTTTATATGACAGAAAGAAAGAAATGAATTGTTTAGCACAAATAAGTTTTAATGGTATAGTTCAGAACTCATGTCTAATAAAACTATATGAGAGCTTGATGAAAAAGCTTTGAAAAATAGACAATATGAATTAAATAATGGCTATGAAATAATGTTATAGCTATGTGGATATTCTCAATGTCATGAATGTATGGTATTGCAAATATATATATCCATGTTCAGCACACATGAATACCTTTATAGCATCCAAACTATGCAATTTCCACAACTAATATATGTTATTCTAACATTTTTTAAAGATTTCCAACTAATGTCTTACAAAATAAAAGAAAAAAATATGCTTATGTATAAAAACTATTTTCTTTATGATAAGTAATCGGAAGCAAAAATTAAATTTGGCAACTATGGCAAAAAGTTGTTATAAGTTAGGCAAATTCAATTCTGATCAGGGTTTACTTGATGTCAAAGCCATAACTCACTTCCATTTGGATTTTTGTTGAATCCTCAAAGCCATAACTCACGGGAGTTTTGATGCCAATGTTGCTAAGTAATAGCGGCAATGCCTAAGAGGGTAAAGTACAAAAGAAATAAAAAGATGGACGCAAAGTTCAATGAGACTCTTGTAGAAGCATATGAGACTCTTTGAAACCAAACAACATTGACTATTAAACTAAAAAAAATAGAAATGTTGTTCATGTTTGATACAAAGGCATGTATTTTTAATAACATAACTATGTATTATGATTATCTTATTTATCTTTGTATATTATTACTACGACAATATTATTATTTACCTTTTCTTGCTATGTTTAAATATAATTTGGACATTACATGAGAATATATATTCTTAATATTAAATCAAAAATGATAAAACTAGATGCCAAAGCATGGGAAAAGAAACAAATTTAACATCTATTATTATCTAAACAATTTAAATTTTCAAGTAAACGCAATTTGGTTCTGAAAATCTGAGCTTCTTGTTTTACAAAGTGATACAATGCCGAAATAAAACCATTTGTCAACACTTCAAAGTTTCAAAAATATGATGCTTAACTTTTGCCTAGATTATTGCTTCCCCTTTGTACTGATTCTGGAAAATTTTGTTATTCCTCTCGCGCTAGATCTCCCATAGAAGAAACTCTGAGAATAGTTGCCAGTCTTGATTCAAATAACTAGTGTGAAAGGCAATGTCTCCCCAATCTGTGATTTTTTTGGTTGGGTTATTCTTAATTTTGGACATGTGTTGGAAAATCATGGCAGCTTGGTCGCAAAGCTTCAACACAAAAAGACAAAGATCAAAGAGATGATCAAGAGTTTCCTTATGCTGTATGCATAAAGAGATTGAGATGGACCTTCGAAGGGACTAGGATAAAAGGCATATGGTAGACAGTGATAAGGTGTCTAGGGCTAAGGTAAGGAATCATAGCTGTGTTTTCTAAGATTCCTAAAAAGGCATAAGAAGGGATATGTCACTACTAAGATTCATTCAAAATTGGTATAGGGAGAACAAGTGCCAGGACTCCCTTCTATAGGTGGGTAAAGGCATTTCGTAAACATTTGACTTCATAAAAGGGTTGAGGCTCAACCAATTAGGATAAGAGCAGTAAGTGAAAGTATGATAGAATAGGTGGATAACTACGAGATTTAAGCATGAAAAAAAAGTGTAGGTCTATTTCTAAGCAGTCTAGTGGATTCTAATTACTTAATTGTAGATTGGCAAGGCTTGGCCGAAGCAACTTGACCAAGGAAAAATAGCCATAGTAAGTTGTACAAAAGAAGCATCCATTAAATGAAAACAAGCATGATTTCAAGAACTACGTATATAAAAGCCAAGAACGAAAACTAATAACTCAGTTTGGTGAGACAATGCATGTAAAAAAAACACTTTGTTCATTGTCTTTACTAACTTAAAGCTTTGCTTCTCACTTTCGTGCCTCACCGCTTTAGATCTGGGACTTTTCTATATGTTATTTATCTATGAACACCTTTCTATTTATATATGTAATATCAAGCGGGGTTTAGAGATCTTCTTTGTCTATCTTCCTTGGATTGATTCACTATGTACCTGGACTTCAAGAGATTTGATCGGGGTGGCCACTTAGAACATCGCCATTTACCGTTGCTTGTGGGAATATCTTTGTTTATGTTCTAACCTATATAAACAATGTAGTGTTTTAAGCATCGTTTGTATACTGGCTCACTTATAAGACTTAAATATTGCACAGGCCTTTTGCAAGCACTTTGAACGATATGTTGAGCAATTAACAGTGATAGCATCAATTTGTTATCACCTATATGTTTGGTGACGACTATTCTTATGGACAATACATGGGCATGCACAGTATAATAGCAAATTGCTACGAACCACCAAACATTTTATAGGTGCATATCATGGCAACCAGCAAGCTTTTCCTAGCATCATGTGTTGTGATTGCAACATAGGTAAATAGTCCTTTAATCCATGTAGTAGAGCGTAGTAGTCCTCTTATCCTTATTATCACCAATATAAAATATTGACTCTGCATACTACATTAGATTCTTTACCATGGCTATAATATAAATGCAATTGTTGCCAAGCCGGGCAGGTTCTCACTTTCCAACCAGCCCCCAAATCGACAGTGTTTCAGAGCTATATTCCATCAAGTAGCAACGTTGATATAAGAAACTAAAATTTAATTTTAATAAATATACATGACATTGCATTTAATTATTTTCATCATAGCATCTGTTTCACTATTCCCTTTTTTGCTTTATCATGTTTACTTGACTTTCTATTAATTTTATTTTTCATGCTAGCGTTTCTTCATATCCCATGAATCAATTGCTAGTGTACAAGTGCGAAGACTCAAAGTTTCACTTCTTTTTAGCTCGTTTTATAAGTACAGGAACTTAAAGTTTTATTTCTCTCTACCTTGTTTTAATTTAGGAATCTCAGTGCAATGCCTTTGTCTAAATAAATGCTTTTTCCTTTAACATAATAATGGGTGGCATATTAATACGTATGCACCTTTAATAAAAATATTATATTCAACAAAAATTATGAACATTTGTTATGATTGTAGATATTGATCAACTATTATTGTCATTGCATTTCATTAATCTATGCTTAGGTCATTGAAAACAATAACAATGTTGAGGTACAACATTGGTTTTCGATGTTTTTATGGGTTATGTTATAAATTCACGAGATATTTTTACACCCAAAGAAAACAATGACCCACTACTAATGGATTTGTGAATCAAGGTTGGAGGCCTCATGCTGTCAAACAAATGCACATATGCAGGCTTCGTGTTCAAGGATGTTGACTCATGGTTTTTTTTTTTTTTTTTTTTTTTTTTTTTTGAATAAAGTAAATATCTCCATGCTTGTATGACTAAGATATTTATATGGTTACATCCAAGATAATATCCTTTTTTAAAATGATGACCGAGCATTTGCTAGAGGGCTACATCTACTAAGAAATTTCCAAGCCCTATTATTCCGAAAAATTAAGGTCTGACTAGCATTAAATTCATTGCATAGCCAAAGCCAGTTCCCAAGGAGCTGATGCCACAAAGCGAGATTTGAACCTGGTTGGGGAGAACGACAATATTCCTCTGAACCACCCAAGCCAGATTCAATTGTCTATCGTTATACATTCTACCGAGCCAAGGGATATATTATAATCAACACTTGTTATTCCGAAAAATTAAGGTCTGACTAGCATTAAAATGATTACATTGTCAAAATCGGCTTCTAAGGGGCAAGTGTTGCAAAGCATGATTTGAACCTGGGTGGGGAGATGCTACAACAATAAAAAGTAATAAATAGGTAACTATTCCTAATAGTAGTTAATAATATTAAAATATAGTTTATGAAGAGAAGTGTCTCTTCAATATGTGATGGCCAAGCCATATTTAAGGCAACCATATCCTTTGTAATTATCATCATCTTTATATCATCCATTATCAATTATATATTATTATTATTATCAAATGGAGTTATTTTCCATTGGAGGATTATTCGCTTGAATAATCATTGAGTATATCCGGACACGGATATAGCATTGGTATCAGAGCCCCTTCTTGGGCATCTCTACTTCGGCTTTTGGCTAAATTATAGACCTTGTCTGAACAATCAAAGTTTCTCTGGTATTTTTGGTCTTTGACCAAGAAACCGGCCATTGGCCATTGAATTCTTCATTTTTGAGGAAGATAAAAGATTAGAAAAAGAAAGAAGGAAGCCTTGTTCTCCACTCCGCCGCTGCCCTCTTCTCCCGACATTTTGCTGCCATATCACTCCACTCACCATCCATTCCCCTCCTACATCACATTCTCCACTCCGCATTCACTCCATTCCTTCCCCCCGCTCTCCACCCACGCTGTCCATTTACCCTCGCCTGCTCCCACACACTCTCACCATCCTGATCACGCCTTCCCCTCCCTCCTGTGCTCGCCCTCCCTACTACTCACACCTCTCCCCTCACTATGCCCCCCCTCTAATCCTCCCTACCACTGCTCTTTCCCTAATCTCTTCCGCCTCCACACACGCCGTCCTCCCCCACACTCTACAAACATGCGTCCTATGTGCCACCCCCTCCTCCGTCTAGCTCCCCGCCACCTCTGCCATCACACCCTCTACCCCACTGCTCACCTTCCCGTTGCTCATCCTGCTGCGCCACCCTCCTCCGTCCAGCCCCCATCACGCCTCTGCTCCCTCCACCACGCCTCACTCACTCATATCCTCCACCACCTGCACCTCTCACACTCCCTCCAACGCATCCCCCCAACGGTCACCCTTCCGCTCCATCTCCAACGCCTCTCGCCATCCTCCTCCACCCTCTCGCCCTGCCTGCCTCCTCTCCCCATTTTCTTTCCCTCCCGCGCTCCTCCCTGCGTCTTCCTCTTCCCTCACTCGCCTCCCACGCCACCACAACACACTTCATCCATCTCTGCTCCTTAGCCACGCTCCATCGCTCTCCCAACTGCGCATCCTCGTTGCTCACTACGTGCCACGTTTCTCTCTTTAAGAAGAAGACAAAAAAAAAACCTAATTCAAGTCCAAAACAAAAATTATAATATTATTATTATAATTTTTAAATTCTTTTTTCATACCATTCGAAAAGAAAACCCTGTCGCCATATGAACTCCAAATTATAATAATTATTATAATTTAAAAGCCTTCCAAAATAATTTATAATAGTATTATTATTATTATCAAAGTCCTTAAGCCTATCTGTATAAGGAAAAACATTTATAATTATTTCCTTTACAAAAAATTACAATTATTTTATAGAGAAATAATATTATTATTTTATTAAAATAATAATTATTTTTGGAAAGAAGAATAAGAAAAATCGAAGAAGACAATTGTCATTGAAAAAGTCAAAGGAAAGAAGGCTTATCAAGAAGTCGAGACGCGTTAACGACAAGGACGACCAAGTTTAAAGACTCATCAAAGAAATCAAAGAAGATCATTCCACCGTCGAAGAAGATAGAAACCATGGAAGCCGATTTGCGAGAGAAATTAGAAGCCAAGTTAAAACGCTATCAAAAAGACAATGAAGAATTACGAGACATTAATAGACAATCAGAAATAAAGATTGAACTACATAAAATACAAGAACGGTTCAATGAACAAATAATGTCCAACCAGAAAAATCACATAGAAAAATTATGTGCACAAATCAAAGAATTAAAAGATGAAAGTGATTTCAATCAGAGATTGAAAAATCAAGATATAAAGAAGGAAATAAATAATTACGAAGCAGAAATAATACGCTTGAACAAAATCGTTAGCGACAAAGATGAAGAACTAATGCAATTACGACATAAATTAGAAAGTCAAGAATCAGAAGTCGGCCAGTGTCGACAACAGATAAAAGTTCTTCAACAACAAAATGACGAATCTAAAAAGACACATAAGTCTGAGATCGCAAAGAGTAATAAAGCATTATCTAACAATGCTGAAGAAATTTTTAGACTAAGAAATCATAACAAGATACTAGTCACAAAAATTAAGAAGTTGAAAAATAGTCGGAAGATAGAACAATCTATGGACGACATTGAAGGGAAACTTCTAGACAAACAGGAAGAAAATAGTTGTATCAGAAGTTATAATGAAGACCTTAAGGAACAACTTAAGACATCTGAAGATGACAGAAAATCGCAAGTCGAATTGATTAAGAAGTTTCAAAATGATAATAGACAGTTAGAAAACAAGTTGGAAAAGATACAGAACAAAAACTTAAATCCTCAAGAGATGAAAATACAACTTCCAACTCAGATCAATGCTCTAAAGGCAACATTCTTAAACAAAAGTGACATCGTGAAAGTTCCCTATCGACACCCCAACCATAAAAACCGATATTTGAAAAAGTGGGAATTGTCGAAAGATAATGGTACTAATGTGATCAAATCTCCTGACGACACATCGGTAGGGAATCCCATCAGTCCACAAAAAATCAATTTGGGATGGATTCATCCGTCGACGTATCGGAAGTTATGCTCTACACTTAGCAGTTCATATCGACATGTTTCAGCGGCCACGACATCGCAAAGAACAATGCGACAAAATTATAAGGCTTTGAGGACAAAGCCTCTCTAAGAGAGTGGCAATGCTACAACAATAAAAAGTAATAAATAGGTAACTATTACTAATAGTAGTTAATAATATTAAAATATAGTTTATGAAGAGAAGTGTCTCTTCAATATATGATGGCCAAGCCATATTTAAGGAAACCATATCCTTTGTAATTTATCATCATCCTTATATCATCCATTATCAATTATATATTATTATTATTATCAAATGGAGTTATTTTCCATTGGAGGATTATTCGCTTGAATAATCATTGAGTATATCCGGACACGGATATAGCAGGAGAACAACAACATTCCTCCCAACTACTTGATCTACACCCAATTGACTATCCTTGTAGATTCCTTCAAGCTAAGCGATAAATGATAATCAATTTCCTGATAGGTTTTTTTTTTTTTTCCTCGGAAAAAAGCGTAATTTCATTTCAGCTAGTGAAGAAATTACATTCTGAATATGCATAGAAGCATACAGTTGTCCAATTAAGGATCAGAAATTGTTCACAGAAAAAAAACAAAAAACTTTCCGTACATACATCCAGTCTTCCTGACTGTATAGTCCATAGAGAAAACAGTATCAAATATCACATGGCTCCCCGAGCCTCTAGCACAGTAATTTTTAAAACCACTCAGTAATTACAGCCATCTAAATGACTGTTCCATAATCTCTCATAATCGAGAGGTGCACAAAAATATCCCAAAATCCAGCAAAAAAACAAAAAAGCAGATGGCTCCCCGAGCCTCCAATAAGTGTTTCCAGTATAACAGTTTTGTATAGACCATAAGAATCACAGCCTGCAAAAAGTAGAAATCCATAGGCACTCAGAGAAGATCCTGTGCCAATTCCTGCCCTTGTTGAATAATTCCATCCATGAAGGGTCGATGGTAGTATTCGTAGAAAGTTCCATCTCTGTTTTCCGTCACTTTCCACACCCCCACTGCCAAGTCCCGGCCAATCTTAGAAGACGCGTCCGCCTCCTGGTTGTTCTCCCGATAAACATGTCTGCAAGAAAAATGTAAGAATGAAAGTTTCAGTTGCATAATGTCCTGTAGAATGTTTTCAAGTCTAAGATCCCTGCAATGTTGAGTGCCACAAGTCCAGTTTGTGACATTCATTGAGTCACCAAACACATTTAACCGTTGACATCCCCGTTCCTTTGCAAAGGTGAGAAGCAGTTTTAGGCTCATGAATTCAGCAAAATTATTCCCACCCTCCCCCAATCCCCAGGAAAGATTGTAAGAGTGGTTTGTAGAAAGATGCAGTACAGCCCCTCCCCCACATGTTAATCCCAAAGCAGATCCATCGTAAAATCCCCAAGGTATTGACTCATCAATCTCCAGTGCCAGAACCTCACGTTGTTTTGCCACCTTGATATGGTGAGGGAAAGCCTCACGGTATCCACAGATCTGTACCGCAGTAACCACAGGAGTACAGTATTTTTCATTAAATACCATACCATTCCTAGCCATCCAAATGCCCCACGCCACCAATAAAGGAAGATTCATGTAGGTTTTCCCAATAGGATCCAACACCCACTGTGACCAAGCCGATAACACCGAATCCCCAGTCCAAATAAAAAAAGAATTGTAAATTCTGGAGCATTCCGCCCACACCTGCATCGTGAAGGGACATTGGAGGAGTAGATGGTAACAAGATTCCAAGCTGGCTTTGCATAAGATGCACCAGCCCGGTCCAATCCTATTCCTCCGCTGTAGAAAATCCCAGGTGGGTATAGTGTTTTCAAGGACATTCCACATAAAGAGGCGATGTTTCAAAGGACAGTCGATTTTCCATATATTAGACCACCACCCAACCAAAACAAGAGGGTTCATGAAGTGACTCAGACAAATGTATCCATCCTTGGGTGTGTACAAACCAGTAAGGGCACCTTCCCATACCAAAACATCATCCCTGGCTCGGATTAGTATATTTGAACCAATAAGTGCATCTACATAAGACCTCAGCTCCCCCCGTTCGACCACAGAAAGTGCCAAAGAATCCACATCCACCCAAGACTGGTTCCACAGGTGTCTCCTATCCGGTACAGCCAAATGAGATAAATAGATTATACCCAAATCCCGCAGAGAAATGATTAAATTACCTGATAAGAGGTGACGCCCAGCGCTCCCAAACCAAGGGTCCTCCCCAACACAAAGGGCCAGTCCATTTCCAACATTCCAAGCAAGATGATCCCCTACCACCGGGAAAGAATTTATGACCGCTTTCCATATTACGGAGCAGCCAGTATGAGATTTATCCCTCGACCGCACCCATTCCAAAATAGATATAGGGGCAATATACTTCCGAAAGACCACTTTAGTCCATAAACTCTCAGATTTTAACAATCTCCACACCCCTTTAGCAGCCAGTGCCTTTGCAAACAGATGTATATTTTTAAGACCCCATCCCCCTAATGCTTTTGGCATGGCGATCTTCTGCCACCGAACCCATGGGGAAACATAGTCTCCTTTGCCGCTCCATATGAAACGAAAGCATAATTTGCGAGCATTTTCTAACGTTCCTTTTGGTATCCATGATAGGGCCATCCAATAGACCGGAATAGCCTCTAATACCGATTTCACAAGGACCAATCTTCCAGTCCGCGACAACCACCTGTGACTCCACACCTTCAACCGCTTGTGAATTTTTTCAATGAGCCATTGCCAATCCTGTTTAGTATAGGCATTTGGTTTTAAGTGAAACCCAAGGTAACAGAAACCATCTTCAAGATGAAGGAAGGTAAATGGGAAAATCCTTCGTAAAGCCACAATCTCACTTTCCCTGAGCAAGTGAGTCGATAGAGTGGACTTCCGCTCATTAATCTCCATTCCCGTAGCCTTAGAGAAGAGTAGAAAAATGTCCTTTAGGGTTTGCAAGTCCTGTACCGATCCAGTACAAAAGATGAGGATATCATCCACAAACAGCAGATGAGAGATAAAAAATGCAGGAGCCACTTGGATACCATGAAGAGTGCCATCCCTACATGCTTTTTTCAAGGCTTTACTAAGCCCCTCAGCAACCAGCAGGAAAAGTAAGGGGGATAGAGGACATCCCTGACGAAGGCCTCTTTCAGACCGGAAAAAAGGAGAGGCAGCACCATTGATGAGCACCGCGAAGGATACCGTAGTGATACAACTCATAATCCACCTAATAAAATCCACAGCAAAACCCAGATGAGTGAGAAGTAAATGAATATACAGCCAACTCACCTTATCATATGCTTTGGATAAGTCAATCTTGATAATGGCCCCTTTGATTTTCCGAGCTTTCATACTATGAATGCCCTCCTGTGCTACACCAATGGCCTCATGGATCTGTCTTCCTTCCAGAAACCCAAACTGTTCTTCCGATATATGTTTGGACAGAATACCCTTTAGCCGCCCAGCAATGATCTTTGACACCACCTTATATACACAGTTGCACAGAGAGATGGGTCTGAAATCATTTAAAGAAGAGGAGTTGTCAGTTTTTGGTATAAGGGCAATAAAGGTGGATTTCATAGCAGCTGGAATGCGCCCCGATCTACGAGTGTCATCCACCATCCGTAACAGATCATTCCCAATAAGGTCAAAGAGTGCCAGGATAAATTCCACCGTCCATCCATCCGGTCCCAGACTTTTGTCTTTATGGAAGCTCTGTAAAACTCCTTTCAATTCTTCGACAGTGACATCAGCCATCAGAGTGTGATTGTCCTCCTCTTCCACAAACCGAGGAAATAATTGAGCCATCCGGACCACCTCCAATATGCTAGCCTGTGCAGGAGCTTTGAAGAGTGTTTTGAAATGATTAACCCCAACCCCCGCCATACCATCAAAAGACTTCTGGGTATTCCCCAAAGAGTCTTCCAAACTCCATATGGTATTTGCCGCCTTCCTGCCCTTAGCATAAGCATGGAAAAACTTAGTGTTCTCATCCCCAGCCGATAGCCATATAGCCCTGCTCTTTAACCGCCAAGTCTCCTCTTTTTCTAAAAGCAGCTTATTTCTCCTACCCTCCAGAGAAACCAAATGGACTTTCTCATCCGGTGTACTCAGACCCCCAGATCCTGAATCATAAATGAGCTGCAGCTCACTTTCAATAGCCAGTAATTCTCCGTTATCCCTATGAGTCTTTTCATAAGCCCAGGCCTTCACTGGCCCTTTAATCCTTTTGATATTGTCCGAGAACTGTAGAGAGGCAAAGAGGCCCACCCTAGTGTTGTAAGGAACCCAGTGGGATTCAATAAGTTCATTAAAGGTCTCATCACTTAACCAAATCTTATTAAACTTAAGGGGCCTAGCTGGTTTCAAAGGACCATCCCGCATCTCCATGAAAATAGGAAAATGGTCAGAAGAACCCCCCGAGCCAACCCACTGCCTCATTAGATAGTTCCTATCAGCAAAAATTTCAGACACAAGGAAACGGTCCAGACGTTTTTCAACTCTGTAATCTCCAGTCCTGTTATTTCTCCAAGTAGATTTAAGTAGGGTTGGCTCAATATCCAGCAGATTTCGGATGACCAACTGGTGTATGAAGTAATCAGTCAGAGGGTCTGGCCGAGCTCTGTCGCCCCACACTTCTGCCGGCCCAAGAGAGAAATTCAGATCCCCTCCAAGTAATAGATTACCTTCTTGTAACAAGGGATGAGAGAACAAAGAGTCCCAGAAGGGAATACGGTTTAAATAGGGACCGTATATATTAACCACCGTGAAAGTATCACTAAGGTCCAACGACGAGCAATTCATCCCCAAAACCCCATCCATACCCCATAGATTATGACACTGCACAGAGCGAGTATTCCAGCCAATAGCCTGTCCCCCCGACCTGCCACGAGCATCCAAAGTGGCAAAAGTCCAGCCACCAAACCAAGATTCGAGTAAAGATTTTATAGTCTCACCAACACCCATAGTTTCCTGAAGCAGAATGATATCCGGGTGTTCAATAGATACCACTCTGCGAAGAGCTGATCTTTTATGGGGACCAGCAAGACCCCTGCAATTAAAAGACATCACCTTCATCAACGACCCCGTTTCTGGGCTCGCACCGCTCTAAGCGCCCGATCTATAGTCACTTGTTTGCCTTCCATAAGATCCATCTTAGCCTTTGATTGAGCCCGCGAGAGATGGGATTTCCATCTCCGACCCCTACCAGGTTTTCCAGAATTGTTTACCCCAGGACCCAATCCATCCGGGGGAGTTTTCAATAGGGAACGTAGGAAATATCCAGATTCAGATGAAGTAGTAGGGGAGGAGGGGGGAAAGGTCTTCCGTAGGCCCAGGTTCAACCGCAGAGGGATGGTCAATCATAAAAACCCCAGGGTATGGTAGAGCAGATGAGCAAGATGGGGTGTCAGTGTTTGAGCTAGTAGGAAATTCCATCTCCATTGCCGAAGATAAATTCAAATTTTTCAAAGCCTCTATCCAGTCAGGATTTTCACAAGACAAATTCTTAAAAACAAAATGAAAGGAGAGAGGTTTAATGGAATGAGTGATACCCGCGGTCGAAGACCCAGGTTCCGTGAGAGCAGCCGGATGAGTAGAAACCATAGCCGAAGTCCCCGGGTACGCTTCCTCCGTAGGTTGCGCCTCCACTCCCAACTCCTGCCTGTATGTCTGCAACCCCTTCCACCAGTGCATCAGAAACCAGTAGAGCAGAGTTTGGGGAACGATTGTCCACCCTATCCCCATGTGACCCGTTCCCATCATCCTCATTCAAAACAACATTTGGCGGATCTTCCGTCACAGGGTTATCCGCAGCAGGGTTTATATCCACAGCAATTGGGGCTTTTTGCGAGCCCCCAAATTTTCGGCGAAAAGGAAGATTACATTCAGCAGCCGGATGACCGTAAGCATGGCAACGCCAGCATCTGAAAGGAACATTCTCATAGTCCAATTTCTGCACATAAACATAGGGTCCCCATGTAAGGGTAACATCCGGTACGATTCCATCTCTAAGATTCAAATTTACCAGGATACGAGCAACCTTCCTCTGTCGAGTTTGAAGAAAACTATAGTCACCATCAAGATATGTACCAATCATGTGGCCAATCCCCCTGAAATGACGCTCCGACCAATAATGAAGGGGCAAACCAGGGAGCCGAACCCACAAAGGAACAAAATCCAGTCGTTCCCCGGCTAGCGTCAAACATCGGGTGCCACGGTTTTATCATAACCGGACAGTGATCCCAGCTCCAGTTTGAATTCAGTACCCATCTGGTATGTGCCTCCTCCTGGAAATTGAAGGCAAACCAGTTGCGTGTAAGCTCCACAACTTCCGGGGTATAGCCCAAAACCCCAGCCCAATGTTCCCCTACCCAGGCTTCAATGGTTCCGAGGGAGAAAGATCTGCCCAAAGCTTTACCCACCAACGTAATACTGGACATCGTGATCAATTGATCCCACTCTACATCCTCCCCCAAGGCATAATTGTATTTCTTCCGGCTAAGCTTCAGCCAACGTTTCTTCCCCCGTTTCCCCTGCTGAGTATTCTCCCCCGAAGAATGTCCTCCCCACTCATCCGAGCTAGTACCAGAGGCCACGCAGGGACTGGCAAAACCCCTGTGTTCATGAAGCTCCAGTCCCGTCCTCAAGTCTACCCCAGCCTCCGCCCCACAAGCAGCAGTAACAGGAGCCGATGAAACCCCGCAAACAGTGCCCAGGGAACCGTCTGCTACATGGATAGGACCCTTGTTACGATCCGCCGAGCCCTCCAAAGCTGTGATAACCTGATCAGATGTCCAAAGAGGCCCCGCCTCCTTCAAGGGTGATAGAGGTGGTTTACAGTGTAGAGGCGTTGAAATCGGTCCCGAAACAGGAGACAACGCCAAAAAACTAGAAGGTGAGAAACCAAGCACAGCACTGGTATCCACAGTAGATGTAGCCGCCACCACGTCTGCCCCGGGAGAAACCCCCACCCTCCACCCGGCACCCTGCTGATGAGTCCAAATATCCGCATCATCCGATGGGTCGTAGGTATAATCAAGTCTGTCGTCGTAGGTAGCCATCGGGAGGCAAACCTACCTCCAAACCACAGTAACCCTGGTAAATGGAACCAAGGGTATCCGCAGACGGGGCGTATGCGACCAGACCGGTAACAGGGAAGGAGCAAACGCCACTAACCGTGCCAGGTGGACGTTAGCATGCAGTTCTGACAGCCACACCGCCCGATGTGCAGCCCAGGTTTCTAGGGTTCCGCCAAAAGCTAGCAAACCCTACCTCCGTCACAGTAAACGCCTTCCATTAAAACCCCGTTCAAGAAATTGCTCCAACAAGTTCCCAGGTATCCATTCATCAAAGCAATCATTCTGGCTCTAAATGGGTATTGAATGCATGTTCAAATATTATTGATGGAGCATTACAACAAAATAGAGATTGTAATTAAGTTATGAACAAAAGCTGATATGTTTACTTTATATGTTCTATCAATTTCCCGATAGGTTGTTTACACATAGAAATGAATTTTTTAATTAAATGCAATGAAAAAGACAAACAATGCAAAGGCAAAATCCATCAATCTCACAGAAAGGGGATTTTCCCAACAAACATATGTTGAATTGGGGACGGTATAAGCAAGATTAGAGTATTCAACATTATCTTTTTTCTAAATTTTGAATTAAAATTTATTTATAGGTGCCAAAGATGTTTTCAAGCCATATTTAAGTATATGGCATTGCAAGGAAACTAGCTATCAAATAGCTTAAAAATCGAAATACAGGGCTTTGAAACTATGGTTATATAAACCCTTTCGGTTCAATAACATAGCCTATCGCAAAAGTATAAAAAACGTTGCGCAAAGAGACCATTAAATTGCAATAGGTGAAAATACAAAGGCAAAACCAGCAGTGCAAATCATCAAACATTGTACATTTAAAAAATCGCTTTAGAGCATAAAAACCAAAGCCGAATAGTACTCATAAATTGTACACAGGGAATCATGGTCGCCATAAAATAGTAGAAATCGATACTACCCATATACATATTATAAGCGAGTTCGAAGCCAAAATTTCCGTTGATACTTACAACACCAACCTATGTAAAAACACAAAATTTGAATCACTTGAAGAGGAGTAGCACCCCCCGCAATTTCAAGCGTTGGTTTTAACAAAGACACAAATGGTGAAGTTTGTAGCATTGAGGCGACAAGAGATCCAAGCATCCATCCTAGGAACATACAAAGTGTCTAGGCATTCATCCTATGATGATTTGTCACAAATCATTTCAAAGTCCAGCAATTACCACGAAACTTCTCATAGAGACAATGAGCACAACCCTGCCACATTCAAGTAAACTAGCGAATCAATGTCCGTATCAGATAAAAGTATATTTTTTCCTAAATATATTTGTAACAATTGAACCGAACCCATCGGTATAGACAAGCTAGAAAAAGGAGGATAAATATTGCAACAGCTTAAACAACTATGAATGTATCCATTGAATATAATCAAATTGAACTAATGTAAACACATGTCGTGTATCCATGCCATAGCGCTAATCAAATAGCAATGCTTCCGTGCATGTGCCACGTTTGGCTGTCGAAGCTACGTTTGTTATTGAGTGTCTAAAGTCTTGGGCGCATTCTACCAATGCACCTACACTATCCATAATGGAAAAGTTATAAACAATTAACCTTGTCTTGCATGCACACGCTAATTTGCCAGGTTACATGGCAGCTGTAAGCACAAAGTATGAGCGGTATATCTTGTTGGCACCTGTTTCTTTTTAATCGTTGTGTCGGAAAAGTTATAAACAATTAACCTTGTCTTGCATGCAGACGCTAGTTTGCCAGGTTATATGACAGTTGTAAGCTCATAGTATGAGCAGTATATCTTGTTAGCACTTGTTTCTTTTTAATCGTTGCGACAAATTTTTGTTCCAGGATTGTTTGAAGAGAAAGCATACTTGCGAGTCAATGTCTTCGAACGTAAATGTATCTTGGAGGCAGCCATTCTCTCCATGGCGAGCAATGACAATTACATTATTGAGATGTGAATCGAGTAACCGTCAAGTTCAGAGCGCAGACTGCGGAGAGAGCTCAAATACTGAGGAGAGAATCCAGGAAATCTTAAAACTTAAGAAATCGAAGCAGCCTGGACGATGGGTGCAACCACAGCAGATATGTTCAAAAATTCAATTGATGATTAGCACTGTTGCACGGGACGAAAACATGAATTTAAAATGGACAATAGCAGAATTAGAGGCAGTGGTAAATCTTGAACTATTCTTTACACCGCTCTGAGCCATAACTAGACCTGACGAGCAGGAAGGGGAAGGAGCCAAGAAATCCAACAGGCTGCTAATAAATCCCTGAAAAAAGAAGGAAGCCCGAGAGTTTAAATATAGCGCCAGAAATCCTATGGGCAGAAATATCAAAGACAAGTAATTTATTGTTTTATTTTGCGGTGTGCTATAACACTCGATTTTCATTTTGGAGGGTAAAGAATATCTCTAACAACTATCTAGATTTATGTTCTTCCAGGCTCTGGTAAGAGATTTCTTATGCATATGCTATATTTTCCATTTTCCTCTAGATAAAAGGTTCTTTTTTCTGTTACACTGGTTCAAGCCTAGTGAAAGCGACAACGTTTTAGTAATGGACTTCCTCTGCACAAGTAAGCTCTTTCTTTTATCACATGTATACTGTGCATGTTCTAGTTTAACATCCATACATTCGTAAAACATCAAATTACAAAACGCAGGTCAAAACAATTTTCTGTCAGTATTTATTATTATTATTAAATTTTCTCTCAATATTTATTATTATTATTTTTAAACTTTGAACAATACTTTCTATCATTATTAGTTTTTTTAATGTTTGAACCGTGATTTGAAAATTGGGAAAAACTAAAATAGGTTTACATTGCTATAAAAAAATTCAAATTTTATCTTCAATCAAACCAGCGATATTTAATTTCGCGATTTTAAGGGTACCGGATTTATAATGTATACGTATCTGCATAGTGCAGGCAGGTGCTGTTAATTGAAGGTTTCCTGGCACAGTATTAATTGATTATCTTAAACGTATTTCTCCATGCAAGCCCTCTTTTTAATTCCAATTCCAAGGGATCTCTTGGATTTGCCAACCAAGGCCAGGACCTGTATCTAGCTGTCCAAAATCTGCAGGAATTGGAAGTTTGCTCTGTCTGTCCACGTGTTTAAATTTCCTTCCTGCAGAAACAAGGTGGAGCGAGACAACAGTTGCCAGAGTCTTTGATTTTTCGGCAATTTGCCTCTCTATCAAATGTTCGGTATTTTGTGTTTGCTTATTTTTCTTTTGAATGCTTAGAAGTTCTTTTTTTTTTTTCCTGTCTGCTTTGTTTTTAGCGTTTCTTTAGTAGATTTGAAATGGTTTCAAAATTTCCAACATTTTATGCCATGGGGGTGGTTTTCCAGAAGATTTTAATATTCGGAGTTTGTAGAAGGTTTAGCCTTTAATTTGACCTCGGAGGGCAGGATTCTAGGTATTCTGCACTAAAATTTTTTACCATTATGCGGTCAATTCTCGGTGAACTATACTGGGCATTATGCGCTGAACTCTCTGTGAACTATACTGGGCATTATGCGGTGAACCCTCGATGAACTATGCTGGGCATTATGCGGCGAAAGCTTGGGTGAAATGATCTCTTTGTGAAACCTTCGGTGACTAGTAACTATTCTAGGCATTCTGGCGTGAAACCTTTGGTGATTGGCAACTATTTTGGGTAGGAAATGAACACGGCGAACAACCACCTATCTTAGTCCACCACCTATCTTAGTCTAGAGATCATGTTTAAGGTAGACCACAGTGAATTCTTTATCTTACACAGCGAAGCAGCCACAAGCTGCTTATAGTTTTAAGCAACGTTCGGACAGTATTCTCTTCCCTTGAGTCGTGTCAAAGGATAGGTTTTTAAATAACTTCTATATCATCAGGAAATCGACTCCAATTGGATTACCGCACAGACTGGTTTGAGAAGGGTCACAATTATCTTCCATCAACCATTTTTGAATTTTATTAAGCAGCTGACCGGAACTAGTCATTGGTTTAAGCCATTCCATTCTTAGGATAGATTATACACCTAAAGTATTACAGCCAGCAAACCAAGCTTTCTATACTTCCTCTTAGAATAGATTATACACCTAAAGAATTACAGGCAGCAAAGCAAGGTTTTTATACTTCCAATAAGGAAGAAACAACCCATCACAGGCTTTCAATCTTCACATAGACACCCTGAACAAAGCAAAGAAGAAGAATCCATTTGGGCATTCTGGGATGAAATTACATCTTTGCCTGTGACGAAAACTCGTAGGCATATTATGTGTATATAACGACTGATATGTTCGAACCAGTGTTTTGGTTAACAAAAAACACCTTCTATAGGTTCTACTCGGAGCCATTTAATTTTTAAATGAAGTTTATTCTTCTAATGGATTTTAACCAGAAGCCCCTGTCGGCCTCTTCCCTCAAATTCACACATGCAAAATGAATTCTAAGGAAGGAGGTCTTGAAGAAAGTCTAGTAGAACATTAGGGTTAGTCCAAGTATCGAGAACGTCATATCTCTACGGTGAGGATTTAGCCAGCGAAGCTTAGGAGTTCATTTTCATTTACCACATTAATTTGCTTTTAATCATTGTCACCAACGATGAATCAAGTTTGCCAACACTGATCCAGCTTGCCAATAAGAGATCTAGCGACGACTTATTCTCATCAAGACTAAGAGGGCTCGGCGTATCAGGTCTTGCCCACCAAAAATACTATCAACTTAAACGGAACAGACCATGTGATTATAGGTACAAGAGCTTCTCAGCATGGTCGTATTTATGGAAACTTTAATATTCAAATCTTTTGATAGTTTGCCTAGCAACGAATGTCTACGTGGGTGTCAGAACTTAATCATTTTGACGATGTTAGTACATAAGCCATATATTGAGAGTCATGATAGTTAAATTCTAATAATAGTTCGACATCATCATCATCATTTTAGCACTATTACATTTTCCTAAGATAACCTATGCCTGAATTTGAAACGATACCATACGGCTGCACCCTTCAACAATTTAATCACTGACAGGAGAGTTAAGAACCAGTCAAACGACTGATACTCTCATCCTTTTGCCAACATCTTAAACCAAAATTTAAAGCTTTTAGTGTCATTTAGATACATTTAAACGTCCATTATAGTTTCATCTCATTCTCTTCCACAAACGACCGATTGATAGAACAAAACGACAGAGCTTGATATTAATTTGTGATTTGTCACTTATCCATGACAAGGAAGACGCTTATCATTCAAATTTCATGTAAAACAAGGAACTATTCCATTAGAAGCAGACTTATAGTCAAAACTACAATATGTAAACCGTTATTCATGCTATTCATTTTTCATCAGAAATGTCGAAGGTTGAACCTCGCAGGCAGTATCATAAAATGTTGCGAACACAAGAATAGCACACAGATAGGACAACGCAGATTGAGAATCATGTTCTCTTCACATGCCATACTAGCTAGCAACAAAAACAACTAAAACTGTCTCCCAACACCTTTGATGAAAGTCTCAGCCAAGGCAGACTTACAACCAGCAGAGTCAGCATAGGAACCTCCGAGGCTTACCGATTTGAATGCTTGTTCCACTGCTACTGCAAAGAAGAAAACCAGAGACATCGTTTTACCTGCCACAAGTATAGCATTTTGGTTAAACCATTGAAGAAGTTAAAACGTGAAAGCAAACACATTCAAACTAATATCTTTAACCTACTGAAAACCGGATCAAGACCTGAGAACTTACATTGTTGAAACTAGACTTCGAACCAAAAGCCAAAACCTTTCTGCAACTGACGAGAACCAGGTTGAAAGCTTGGATCAACAACAACATCAGAGTGGTTCGACTCTGAGAGCCACGGTGGAGACCTGAATCACAGGTTATAGGTTTAAATCATGGAGGAAAAACGCCACTTCTGAATCTGAAACCTAATACATCGCAGGTCTGTCGACCAATTCTTCAAACCACTCCCAAACACGAAAGAAACAATGCCATCAATAAACAACCTCGATGAATACGCAGTGGAGGATTAGGATTTTTAAAGCGCCAAAACCCAAGGCAATATAACATCAACGACGAAGATTTTGACATTATAGCACAACTGCTTACGAGGTACTGAGCACATTAACATCACATTTATTATTTCTTTCTACCATGAAGTCTAGCTAGGATAATTTCCAATCTATTTGATAGCACAGCTCGGCATTGCGAAGACACTCACAATTTTTCATCACAGGTTACAAGGCACATTAATCACCATCTAGATATTCCGCTTAGGAAGGCTGATAGCTGAGTTAATACTATGACAGCACACCCTTGGCCCCCAGCATTGAACCATTAGGATCTTAATAATTATCCTATGTTACTGTTGTTTGTCACTTATGCCACCTGTCGAGTTATTATTATATATAAACAGGTTAGAGTTTGAAACCTCTATGCAACATCAACTAATTATCAACAAATGTTGAAGTTGTTTTATGATAACCATAACTATCGTGTTGTTTCACATCTTATAATAATAAAAACATTTCCCTAAGGCAACCTATGTCTGAATTTGAAACGACACCATACGGCTATACCCTTCAGGAATTTAATCACTGATAGTAGAGTTAAGAACCGGCCAAATGCCCGATACCCCCATTCTTTTGTCAACATGTCAAACCGAAATTTAAAGCTTTTAGTGCCATTTAGATACATTTAAACGTCCATTACAGTTTGGGCTCATCCGCTTTCACAAACGACCAATTGATAGAAGAAAACGACAGAGCTTGACATTAATTGATGATTTTTAAGTTATCCACGAGAACGAAGACACTTATCATTCAAATTTCATGTAAAACAAGGAACCATTTCAGTAGAACCAGATTTATAGTTAAAACTACGATATTTAAACCGCTATTCATAGTATTCAGTTTTCATCACAAATGCCAGAGGTTGAATCTCGCAGGCAATATCGCAAAATGTTGCAAATACAAGAATAGAATACAGATAGGACAACGCAGATTGAGAATCACGTTGTCTTCACATGCCATATTGGCCATCAACAAAAAAAACTAAAACTATTTCCCAACAGCTTTGACGAAAGTCTCGGCTAAGCCAGACTTAGAACCAGCAAAGTCACCATAGAAACCTCCAAGACTTACCGATTTGAATGCTTGTTCCACTGCTAGTGCAAAGGAGAAAACCACGGACATCGTTTTACCTGCCACAAGTATACGATTCTGGTTAAACCATTGAAAATTTTAAAACGTGATAACAAATACATTCAAACTTATATCTTTAACGTAGTGAAAACCGGAGCAAGATCTGACGACCCACATTGTTGAAACTAGATTTCGAACCAAAAGCCAAAACCTTTATGCAATTGACGAGAATCAGCTTGAAAGCTTGCATCAACAACAACATCAGAGTGGTTCGACTCTGAGAGCCACGGCGGAGACCTCAAACACTGGCTATGGGTTCAAACCACGAAGGGAAAACACCATTCCTGAACCTAAAATCTAATACATCGCAGTCCTGTCGACCATTCCTTCAAACCACTCCCAAACACAAAACAAACAATGCCGTTCATAAATAAAAACTTATAAATAATTGAAAAAAGCATAGGCTAAGTGATTTTGGATCATTTGATTCATGAACAAGCTCGATGAATAGTTACGAGCGAGATAACATCAACAACGAAGATTTTGACATTATAGCACAAGTGCTTACGAGGTACTGAATACATTAATATCACATTTATTACTCACCATTTTTCATGACAGGTTGCAAGTCACATTAGTCACCACGTAGATATTCCACTTAGGGAAGCCTATAACAGAGTTAATACTATGACAGGACACCCTTGCCCGGCAGCATTGAACCACTAAAACCTTAATTACCCTGTCCTTACTCTGGTTTGTCACATGTGCCATCTGTCCCGTTAAACTTGTTCCATTTTTCTATGATAACCATAACCATCGCATTGTGGAGAAAGTGCCGAAGACACTTCCCGGAGCAAAAAAACTAGACGAGCTTATATGCCACGCGTTGCTACGCCCACGAGTCAGACATAGACACGCTAAACAAGGAGGGCTATGATCGTTCACGTGTCACGGACCCACCACACGCTATATTACACTAAGCAGCAAGCAATACTATCGTTGTAGAAAATCAAATTTTGATATTCGTAAATGTAACATCAAACATCGAAAATTAAATTTTGATATTCCGAACTGTAATATCAAATATCAACAACAACCCTTAATTCGGATGGCGCATCTTTCGCCGCCGAAACAGGAAGTGATTATACATCGCAGGCCTGTCGACCAATTCTTCAAACCACCCCCAAACACGAAAGAAACAATGCCATTAATAAACAACCTCGACGAATAGGTAGTGGAGGATCAGGGTTTTTAGAACGCCAAAACCCAAGGCAATATAACATCAACGACGAAAATTTTGACACTATAGCACAATTGATTACGAGGTGCTGAGCACATTAATATCAGATTTATTATTCCTTTCTACCATGGAGACCAGCGAGGACAATTTCCAAGCTATTTCATAGCACAGCTTGGCATTCCGGAGGCACGCACAATTTTTCATCACAGATTACAAGCCACATTAATCACCACCTAGATATCCCACTTAGGAAAGCCGATAGCAGAGTTAATACTATGACAGCACACCCTTGTCCCTAGTATTGAACTATTAAAAGTTTAATAATTATGCTGCCCTTACTGTTGTTTGTCACGTCTGCCACCTGCTAGGTTATTATTATATATAAACATGTTAGAGTTCAAAACCTGTATGCAGCATCAACTAATTATCAACAAATGTCGAAGTTGTTTTATTTTTATGATAACCATAACCACCGTATTGTTCCACACCTTATAACAATAAAAACATTTTCCTAAGGCAACCTATGTCTGAATTTGAAATGATACCATACGGCTATACCCTTCAGGAATTTAATCACTGACAGTAGGGTCAAGAACCAGCCAAATGACCGATACTTTCATTCTTTTGTCGACATCTTAAACCAAAATTTAAAGCTTTTAGCTCTATTTAGATACATTTAAACGTCCATTACAGTTTAGGCTCATCCCCTTCCTTCAAACCACTCCCAAACACAAAACAAACAATGCCATTCATAAAAAACAATCTCGATGAATATTACCAGGGATATAACATCAACAACGAAGATTTCGACATTATAGCACAACCGCTTACGAGCTACTAAATACATTAATATCACATTTATTACTCACCATTCTCCATGACAGGTTGCAAGCCACATTAGTCACCATGTAGATACTCCACCTAGGGAACCCGCAACAAAGTTAATGCTATGACAGGACACCCTTGCCCGCCAGCATTGAACCACTAAAACATTAATAAACCTGTTCCTACTCTCGTTTGACACGTCCGCCACCTGTCGCGTTAGACTTGTTCCATTTTCCTATGATAACCATAACCATCGCATTGTGCAGAAAGCGCCGAAGACATTTCCCGGTGCAAAAAACTAGACAAGCTTATATGCCACACGTTGCTACGCCCACCACCTGTTATTTACACTAAGCAACAACTAAGCCTTAACTCGGATGACGCACCTTCCACCGCCAAAACAGGAAGCGATCACCGAGGCTGACGTTATCAGCTCTCATCCAATAAAACGTTAACAAATTATCACTATTTAAAAATGTATATAAATAATTTTTTTCCCAACTATTTACAAATAACCCAAAACCATAGTATGGAGGAAAAAAAATTATAGCCATAGGTGCAATCTAGGTGCAAGTAATAGGGTCTTGATGAAATATATAATATCCCCTACGGGGACATAACAACGGATTGATAGAACAAAACAACAGAGGTCGACATTAATTGGTGATTTCTAAGCTATCGACGACAAGAAAGACGCTTATCATTCAAATTTCATGTAAATCAAAGAACCATCTCAGTAGAACCAGATTTATAGTTAAAACTACAATATTTAAACGCTTATTCATATTATTCATTTTTCATCACAAATGCCAGAGGTTGAAGCTCGCAGGCAGTATCGCAAAATGTTGCAAATACAAGAATAGCACATAGATAGAACAACGCAGACTGAGAATCACGTTCTGTTCACATGCCATACTGGCTACCAACAAAAAAAACCAAAACTATTTCCCAACACCTTTGACGAAAGTCTCGGCTAAGCCAGACCTAGAACCAGCAAACCCACCATAAGAACCTCCGAGACTTACCGATTTGAATGCTTGTTCCACTGCTACTGCAAAGGAGAAAACCAGAGACATCATTTTACCTGCCACAAGTATACAATTCTGGTTAAACCATTGAAAAAGTTAAAACGTCATAACAAATACATTCAAACTTATATCTTTAACCTACTGAAAACCGAAGCAAGATCCGACAACCTACATTGTTGTAAGCAAAAGAATGAGAGTATCGGTCATTTGGCCGGTTCTTGACTCTACTGTCAGTGATTAAATTCCTGAAGGGTATAGCCGTATGGTACCGTTCCAAATTCAGACATCTTAAACCAAAATTTAAAGCTTTTAGCGCTATTTAGATACATTTAAACGTCCATCACAGTTTAGGCTCATCCCCTTCCACAAACAACGGATTGATAGAACAAAACAACAGAGGTTGACATTAATTGGTGATTTCTAAGCTATCGACGACAAGAAAGACACTTATCATTCAAATTTCATGTAAATCAAGAAACCATCCCAGTAGAACCAGATTTATAGTTAAAACTACAATATTTAAACCCTTATTCATATTATTCATTATTCATCACAAATGCCAGAGGTTGAAGCTCGCAGGCAGTATCGCAAAATGTTGCAAATACAAGAATAGCACACAGATAGAACAACGCAGACTGAGAATCACGTTCTGTTCACATGCCATATTGGCTACCAACAAAAACAACTAAAACTATTTCCCAACACCTTTGACGAAAGTCTCGGCTAAGCCAAACCTAGAACCAGCAAACCCACCATAAGAATCTCTGACACTTACCGATTTGAATGCTTGTTCCACTGCTACTGCAAAGGAGAAAACCAGAGACATCGTTTTACCTGCCACAAGTATACGATTCTGGTTAAACAATTGAAAAAGTTAAAACGTCACAACAAATACATTCAAACCTATATCTTTAACCTACTGAAAACCGGAGCAAGATCTGACAACTTACATTGTTGTAAGCAGACTTCCAACCAAAAGCCAAAACCTTTCTGCAACTGACGAGAACCAGCTTCAAACCTTGCATCAACAACAACATCAGAGTGGTTCGACTCTGAGAGCCACGGTGCAGACCTGAAGCACTGGTTATGGGTTCAAACCACGAAGGGAAAACGCCATTCCTGAATCTAAAACCTAATACATCGCAGGCCTCTCGACCATTCCTTCAAACCACTCCCAAACACAAAACAAACAATGCCATTCATAAAAAACAAGCTCGATGAATATTACCAGGGATATAACATCAACAACGAAGATTTCGACATTATAGCACAACCGCTTACGAGCTACTAAATACATTAATATCACATTTATCACTCACCATTCTCCATGACAGGTTGCAAGCCACATTAGTCACCACGTAGATACTCCACCTAGGGAACCCGCAGCAGAGTTAATGCTATGATAGGACACCCTTGCGCGCCAGCATTGAACCACTAAAACATTAATAAACCTGTCCTTACTCTCGTTTGACACGTCCGCCACCTGTCGCGTTAGACTTGTTCCATTTTCCTACGATAACCATAACCATCGCATTGTGCAGAAAGCGCCGAAGACATTTCCCGACGCAAAAAACTAGACAAGCTTATATGCCACGCGTTGCTACGCCCACCACCTGTTATTTACACTAAGCTGCAACTAAGCCTTAACTCGGATGACGCACCTTCTGCCGCCAAAACAGGAAGCGATTACCGAGGCTGACGTTATCAACTCTCATCCAATAAAACGTTAACAAATTATCACTATTTAAAAATGTATATAAATAAAAAAATTCCCAACTATTTACAAATAACCCAAAACCATAGTATGGAGGAAATTTTTTTATAGCCATAGGTGCAATCTAGGTGCAAGTAATAGGGTCTTGATGAAATATATAATATCCCCTACGGGGACATAAAAATAGAATATCAAATAATTAAAAATAATATTTTAATTTTAAAAACATTATAATAAAAAAGAAAATCATTTGCATGTAAAACGAAAGCAATGCAAAAAAAATGATATTAATGATGAGGGTTAGTGGATATCCATTCACTCTACGTGGTTTTCCGACCACATGTTGAGTGGCACCACACATTAAATTTCGCAGAAAAATATGGTCTCTTGTCCCCTTTGACTTATAAAGATCATTTCCTAGATTTCCTTTCATTCTTGAAAGAGACAAATCATTTACATTTGTGGTGTACAAAGTTCAAGATCGGTTTAGAATACCGGTGTATTTATTTTCATAGATTTTGGTTTTTCATAGTTTTTGGTTGATACATACTTTCATGATGGAAACATATCATGAGTATGTAAGATATTTTGAGATTATTCTATGTTAGATTTTGAATGTATTTAATGTTTAGAGTGAATACTTTATTTACTCTTATGGAGAAATCAATTTAAAAATTATATGAAAAGAGAATGTTATTTAGTCCAAATTTTACAAGGTTAAAAGAAATAAGTTAATTTTAAGTAATTAATAAACATTATAGATTTTTGTCAAATTTATCAAATATTTCTGGCCTGGCAGGTGCGGGGGGGTAATTTTCCACTCCAAGGGGAACAAACAGAAGGAATTTGCCTGGGGTATAGGAAGGAAAACCAATAATGGAGCGGAGTGGCTTGGCCTCATCAAAGGGCTGGAGATTGCCACCAACCTGGGGATATCAAGACTTATGGTCTTAGGAAACTCCTTAATCGTTATCAGAGAAGCTAGATGTATAGTTGGCAAAAGAAAAGAGCCCACCTAAAAAATGCATCATCTCCTCCTCTGCATTAGCAAGGATTTTCATGAGCTTACCTTTCTGCATATTCTTTGAGGACAAAATGGACAAGCTGATGAAATGGAAAATATCGGTGTTAGGCTCTCCTATGGTTTGCTAAGTTATAACAGTGAGTGTTTGGAAAACTCATGGATGCCCTAGACTTTGGATAGCCCTAATGGAATGGGCTTATGTCTCCTCTATTTGGCTCCCTATTCCTCCTTGGTTTCAACACTTTAGAGGGTTAATTTTTTCAAAATTTTGGAATCTATCCATTAGATTTTCGACGTCTCTTGCACTCCTCGTAGGCTGCCCTTGCATGCTCGAATTTATTGCCATTACTCAGCTTGCAAGTTGGATGGCATGCGCGCCAGACGCTGGGGTTTATCTTTGCATCTGGAGGCTTCCCAGCTCTCATTCCTTCGTCCTCAGAACTCTGCGTCTGTTGTTTGTCTCTCCGGAGCTTCTCTGTGTTGGGGCTTATCTTTGCATCTGGAGGCTTCCCAGCTCTCAATCCTTCGTCCTTAGAACTCTGCGTCTGTTGTTTGTCTCTCCGGTGCTTATCTGCATTGACAGGAGTATGGATTATCATCGCGCGGGGCATCCTCAGGGCGGGTGTGATGTGTTTTTCCATGGTGTTGGGGGCTCGCAGGGAAGGGGAGAAGTGATACATAAATGTGGCAGGTGTTTCAAGCCGGGGAGAGGTCTTAGTGGAGGTTGCAGCAGGGGGATTTGGGAGGAGACTCGACAAAAGCAGAGTGCAACCATGGGCTCGGCCCATGTTGCAGGCACGTCGGGGTTGGGAATTCGCATGGCCAGTCTGGGAATCAAAGTATCTCCAAATTTGAAGTGGAATTCTTAGATCATTTGCAGGAATTAGAGCTATAAGTTAGGTTTATAAGAAGTGAAGTCTTGTAGCATAAGAAAATCCTAACTCATCCCTACAACCTGGCATATGCTACTCACACAGAGGCTAAAGCTCAACATCAGGGCATTGTTGAGAAAGTGGAGCACCTTGAAGAGACCTTGGGCCTAGCTTACCCCCACAAGGCCTGTAAGCACAAAGTCTCAGGAAGAGATCTTGAGGACATCAACAGGAAAATGGAGAAGCTGCAGAAATTCATGGCGAATGCTGGTAGCTTCGTGGACCTCGACACGAAGAAGAATAGGGTAGCGAGCTCTGCTGGCGCTGGAATGGATATTGGGTTGCAGTAGTTGTTCGTCAGTTCGGGTCACTTGTTGGGCTCTTTCTAGTTCTGTTTTGTTTCTAATGTCTTTCATAATTATGCTTAGGGTTTTTAGAACTCATAGAATAGATACGAGTTGCAATTTTGGCATCCTGGAAGGTTTGAAATTCCAGTTTTTGTATAAGGCAGAATCTCAACAATGTTTTTTCTGCATTCTCCTTCTAGTTTAGTTCATAAGATGCTATAGTTTTCATAGGATAGGAAGATACAATGATAGTTATCAGTTAGAACATGATGAACTTGGTGTGATGGATGTCTTCGTCATATGGGAGCAATCTGATCATTCTATGCTATGTATTTTCCATCTTTTTGTATAATCAAAGCTTGCTAGCCATTTTTATTAAAAAAAAAATCTATCAAATATTCATAGGTATTAAATAAAAATAGTCATAAATATTATTTTTTTATAAATATTTGATAAATCCCAATGGATTTGTATTGTTATTTTTTTTACTTTTATGTAAAATTTAAAATGCATCATTAAAATTGATTGTATATAATAAGTTTTAAAATTAACTATAAGCATTTAATAAATGGAACTTAATTAAATAATAAAAATGATAAACATTCATAAAAACAAATAATAAAAAAATAAAGAGAAATAGATAAACATAAAAATAAATGTGACCAAAAAATAGCATATCTATTAGTGGAAAAAATTAATTAATTAATTAATTAAGAGACTAATGGTTAAAGGGCCAATCGTATAAAGAGAATAGATAATTAAAAAATAAATTAATAATAGATATAATCATATCATAAATATAAATAATGGTTAAAGAGCCAACCATATAAAGAGAATATGGAATTAAAAAATGAATTAATAATGGATAATCATATTATTGGGCAAAGAAGCCCTTTAGTATAATGTGGATGAGATGTGTCGTGTCTGTCACATGTCGACTCCAAATTTAAGTTAGATAGATTGTAAAATACAGTTATATAAATATAGATTGAATTTCAATTTCAATTTCCATTCATGCATCCTCACATTTTAAATAATGTTTTTCATACATAGTTACAAGAATAATTATTTTATTTCATAATCAGAGCAATTTTTGCATATTTGTAGGGTTTATGTGTTATTGTTTAGGATCCCAAATTGGAATAGTTGATACGTGGATGAATATATTGGATTATGTATTGTTAAGTTAATAATAAAACAATAAGTAAGATATGGTTTTGTGATAATCGCAAAGCAACCAATAATTGGGTAAATTGAAGGCATTTTACTTCGCAATTAATTAATTAATGCAACTTTTGTGTATCTTTTTTTCCAAATAAAAAATCATATTATTTTCATTCATAACCAAGTTCGAAGAATACATTCCACAGGTGCTACTACACGATATTATAAGTAAGTTCAAAAATTTTTGTATTATATGTTATATTTACAACATGAAATAGTTGGCAATTGGATGATTAAAGTTGGGTGAATAACTATTTTACTTCATAACCAATGAATGAATGCAATTTTTTCCTATTTATAGGACCGATGTGTTATACTTTAGAATTTGTAATAATTGGCACTTTGACCATTAAATTTGGGTAAATAACTATTTTACTTCATAATTTTTTTTTTGTTGGCAAGTGGTAGTACCCCCTGACTAGCAAGGTTCGCCATTGGCTGAGAGACCACGGACCAGGGGCATCTAAGCCGTCAAAATCACCTGGGGATCGCACCCGGCCTAGACCGCACCAACCCTTAGCATGGTTGGATTTTAGTATCCGTGAGGTTTCGAACCGACGACCTTTCCGCTTAGGGGTGTCTTAACCATCACCCGCCTCCGATATTCTACATGTCACGGATTATTTTACTTCATAATTAATTAATTAATGAAAAATTTATTTATTTGTAATATTTATGTGTTAGCATTTACAACATTTACAACATGATTCCAAATTGGTTAGATTAAATGTATTTTTAAGTTGATAATATAATAATGAGTTAAATATTAATTTTGTAATAATTGCATATTAATAAATCAGCATAGATCCATCTTAACACTCTATCAAGAGACAAGGGATCAAATTTATTCAGGTGCAAACTTTTTTTTAGAGTCCTAAACTTCCTCGAGAGACCTGATCCCTATACACGCTTGATAGAGCCATAGTTAAGATAGATCTATACAAATTTATAAATATAAATAATATAAATTATGAAGACATTTAGTGATATAAACTTAAAAAAATAATTTAAAAGTGATAATAAAACAAAATTAGAAATCATAATAAAATATAATAATAAAAAATATATTAAAATATTTAAAAGAAAAAAATAATTAAAAGAGAAAAAAGAGAAAGATTAAAGATGAAGGAATCACATGAATATATATATATATATATATATTCATTCCAGCATTGACATAATATATAAGATATTAGCTTTATATAAAGAAACTAAAATGTTCGTGAAAAATAATAATTGTTTTAAAATAAGTTTTGAAGAATATCAAAATTATCTAATATATTAACTATTCAATAAAATTATAATAATAAATTTTATTATTAAAACAAGAGATATCTACTAGGTGGTAATGTCCTTGACTCTTGATATGAGGAAAATGACATAGCATGAAGCAAAGGGATTGTTTTAAGTGTTGGTAGGTTTAGCACTTAAAGGCATGCATTATATTTAGAAGTTTGGTTGACTACTCCATTGCTTCAACATGTTTTTGGTCTTGTAAAGAAGGTATTTATGAGATGTGCATAAGAACAAAACATATAGAGTCTTGATAGCCAAGACAACATTGAAGAAGCATAAGGCAGATCAGTTTTCATTTTCTACAAATGGCATTGCGAAGTAAAACAAAATCAGTGGTTTTGTAGCGGTCGGCTAAGCCGATTAAAGTGAACCACATGGAAAAAAAAAATAAAAAATCAATGATCTAGTTTTGGAAATGATGTCCAAAACATCTATAGATTTGGAACCCAAAAACAGATGGTGAAGACTAAGAAGGTCAGAAAGTGCCCATGTAGGAATCTAAAATCATTCGAGGTAAGACAAGCTTGCCCACATATTCAGATCATTAACTTCCAAAAGAAACCTTCAACATTGATAGAAAATCCATAAAATTATGTACCAAGACCTGTTAGCCTTGAATCTGCATGTAAATAATACTTATTGTTAGCCTTGAATCTGCATATGAATAATGCTTAACTATTTTTTTTATGATAGGTAAACAAATTTTATATTTTCCAAGCCATTTAATAAAGTACAATGAGCACGAGAAAGAAGGATTAACTATATAAGGAACAACAAGTGGATCCTTGGTATTACAGAAACAAATAAAAAAGGAGAGACATACGATTTATGTAAATCCAAAGAATGAGACTAAGCGTATATATATCCAACATAAATAGAACCAAGGAGAACTCAAGCTCATGTAAATATGGTATTCTATCACTATGAGCCTTTAAACATGATTTTGAACAAATGGTATAAATAACCATGAAGAGAAAACAAAGTTAATAGACCATATTATTGCCTATCAAACAATGGCTAAAACTTAACCTACGTTCACTTGTGAATTATAATTTGTCCAAATCAAATTAATCCATAAGGTTTACAAAGGTTGACAAGAGGTCCAAAGGACCCAAATCAATGATCTTTTGAGTTTAAAACATGTTATTGAAGGGTATTCTCAGATTATTGAAGGTCAAAGTGTTAGATTTTTAAGATAGCAGTATAATTTTAATCTTATTTGCAACAGAAACAAAATAGGATCACTGAAAGAATAACCATGCACAGAAACACAAGAACACAAGAATTTTATCCTGGGAAACCATGAGGGAGAAATCCCAACAACCTTTTCTTAATAAGAGATTTCAATTCAATATACAAGTACAACCATATATAAGAGTGATCTAATACAAGAGTCACATTGAAGAATAACCCCAAAGAAAGAAACCCTATAAAAAGTCTTATCCTTGCTTGAGCGAACTTCTCCTTTGCCTGAGCAAACTTGCTTGAGGTGAAAATGAATGAGGTGTCCCTTTATTTATACTTGAATTGAGGATGACCTTTTCTTCTATTGGGGCCAACTTGTCTATCTTGCCTGGGCCGACTTGTCTTCTATAATAATAAATTACAATTTATTATTATTTTCTTTTGGGCCGACTTATGTGAGGATCCCTCACGTAGCTACAATCACCAACACTCCCTCTTAGATATGGAGGTATCATCATGCTATAACACATATTTATATTTTATAAGCACCACAACTTGTCTTGAACATATCGCCATCATAAGAAAGGTATTTCGACACAACTTAGTCCATCGAGAGGTGTCAACAACTCAACCCAGTCCATCAGGGAGTCAACATGTAACAACTCAACTAAGTCCATTGAGGAGTCAACAACTCAACCCAGTCCATCGGGGATTCAACATGAAACAACATGTAACAACTCAACTCATTCCATCTAGGAGTCAACAACTCAACCTAGTCCATCAGGGAGTCAACATGTAACAACTCAACTCAGTCCATCGAGGAGTCAACAACTCAACCCAGTCCATCGAGGAGTAAACATGCAACAACATGTAACAACTGAACTCATTCTATCGAGGAGTTAACAACTCAACCCAGTCCATCAGTGAGACAACATGCAACAACATGTAAAAACTCAACTCAGTCCATCGAGGAGTCAACAACTCAACTCGGTCCATCTATGAGTCAATATGTAACAATGAGCTCCCTCTCTCTTCCTCTCAAAGGAAGAGTCACACCATTATCCCTGTCTCAGGGAGAATGTCTCACTGATACTACAACATCAATCGTCCCTCTTAACAAGGGATACATTCTCTGCTACTCCAAGCCGGTTACGGAAGTATACAAACTTCGCCCTGGAAAGAGGCTTGGTGAGAATGTCAACAGTCTGATCATCAACAGAGATATACTGGAGCTGAATTGCTCCCTTTTGTACCATGTCTCTGATGTAATGGTATTGGATCTCAATATATTTCAACTTATCATGAAATATTGGATTCACTGACAACTACACACAACTCTGTTCATCATAGTGAATTAGAGTTAGCTCTAGCATCTGACCAAACAATTCGGTAAGGAGTCTCTGAAGCCACACTACTTCCTAAGCTGCAACACTCACCACAATATACTCAACCTCTACTATACTTAGTGCCACTGAGGTCTTCTTCCCACTGCACCGGGAAATCATGACAGATCCCAAATTGAAGCAACACCCAGAGGTGCTCGTCCTGTTTGCAATACTCCCTACCCAGTTAAAATTGGAATAGCCCTACAATCTCATGTCTATACCGGAAGCATATCTAAGGCCATATCTCACTATGCCACGCAAGTATCTCAACACATGTTTTGCAGCAACCCAATGTACTTGTCTTGGCTCACTAATGAACTAGTTGAGAGCACTCGCTGCAAAACATATATCTGGTATGGTGTTAACTAGATACATCAACGATCCAATCAAATCTCTATAAATGTAGGATATATCAAATATGAATAAGAAGCATAATCTCTTAGCTTCTTCAAATTTGAATACATCGGTGTAGACATGGACTTACATTCCATCATACCAAATCTCTTCAAGATATCAATAGTGTACTTCCCTTGGCTCAGGAAGATCTCACCGTGTCTTTGCCACACCTCTAGTCCCAAGAATTAGTGCATCAAACCAAGGTCCTTCATCTCGAACTCAAAGGCTAGCTTACTCTTACACCACTCAATGAGTTTCTCAACTCCGATGAGAAACAAGTCATCAACATAAAGCACTAGGATCAAAGGCTCACCATCCTCAACCTTATAGTAAAGGTTGGGATATGCATTAGTCTTGGTGAATCCCAAACTTGCAAAGTATCAATCAATACTAGCATAGCATGCACGTGGTGCCTACTTGAGTCCATGCAACGCCTTCTTTAGTCTGCACACGTGGGACTCCTTCCCATGAATCACAAAACCTATGGATGCTCAATTTAGAACTCTTCCTCGATCACATCGTTGAGGAAGGCATTCTTTACATCCATCAAATGCAACTTCCATCCCATAGTTGAAGCAAGATCAATAATTGTCCTTATGGAAGTGTATCGAGCAACTAGAGAAAATGTATCGTCGTAATCAATTCCCTCTTTCTGAGAGAATCCTCTAGCCGCAAATATCAAATTGTGCTTTTCAATACCGCCATCTTCTCCATGTTTGATTTTGTAAATCCACTTGGAAGTCACTACTAACTTCCCCTCGGGTCTCAAAACAAGATCCCACGCATCATTATTCAATATGGATTGATATTTTTCCATCATGGAATCCTTCCATACCTGCTGGATGGAAGCCTCCTCATAGCTGGAGGGCTCAGAATCAATGGCATGGCTCATTAAGGCTACATAGATCAAGAATATATGAGGTGTCTTGCTCTCCCTGAAACTACCACGCGGAGAAGGATGCTTCTCTTCCTCCTATAGAGTCTGATGAGTCCAAATAGGCCTTTACTAGCCAACAACAACATCTCTGGGAATATTAACTCTCTCTACTGGATCAATGGGATCAACAGTCTCAACTGGCTCCCTTGAACTACTAAAGGGGGAGAGAGAGATGATACCATATCCTTTGGAGCCACTTGCTCTTCATTGTCAATCTCCATGTGAGATCATCTTGCTCTTATGAAGGATAACTCCTCTTCGAAGGGGACATCCCTGCTGACCTCAATCTGTCGCAATCCTGGGATGTAGATTCTGTAAGCCTTCAAAGATTCACTATGTCCCACAAATGTACCCTTCTTTCCTGAAGGTTCTAGCTTTGTCTGCTTTTCCCTGGGAACATGAATGTACACCGAACGACCATAGATCAGCAAGTGACCAAATTCTGGCTTCAAACCTGTGAAGGCCTCTTTTGGAGTTATGTTCCGCAATATCTTATGAGGACTCTCATTTTGTACATACACTGTGGTACTGGAAGCTTCTTCCCATAAGAACATAAGCAGACCCTGATCATGAGTCATAGCTTTGGCTACCTCCAAAATCGATATGTTCTTCCTCTCTGCAACCCCATTCTGTTGAGGTTTGTAAGGAACAATCTACTCTCTCTTGATTCTTGCTTCCTTGCAGCAATAACTGAAGTCTAAGGAGGTGTACTCTCCTCCATTATTTGATCTAAGGACCTTGATCTTCTTTCTCGATAGGTTCTTGACCTGTACCTTCAATTCCCTAAATTTGTTAAGTACCTCGTCAAATTCCTTGGTCTTAAGGAAGTAAATCCAAGTCTTATAAGAGTAATCATCGATAAAGGTCACAAAATAGTAGAATCCACCTAAGGAAGCAACTGTCATTGGGCCACACGGATTTGAATGTACTAGATCTATGATTCCCTTAGACCTACTATTGCTGCACGGAAAGAACCCTTGGCATTCTTTTCAAGTGCACATCCTCTACAAATGCCATCATGGTCTACATGAAGTACTGGAAGTCCTGTCACCATTGTCCTCAGTGATGGGATAGCTCTATAGTGTAGGTGAGCATGTCTCATGTGTCATAACTCACTCAAGATGGTAGAATCAAGCACCAGTTCTTGAACTGGTCGTATAGTTAATCTATATAGACTCCCCTCTCGAACACCAATAACACAGGTTGAATCCATACTAGAGTTATTGTGCCATGGAAGAACCTTTCCATCAGAGAAGGCAACCTTGTAGCCTTTGTCGTCGAAGGCTGATATAGAGACAAGGTTCCTTATCATCCCAGGTACAAATAATACATTAATCAAATGTAGAGGATCACCAGAATCTAACTGGAAGGAAGTAGTCCCAGTTCCCTTCACAGTATTTTTGGCATCATCTAAGTACAACTCGTAGATGATACTCTTTCTCTACCAAATCTGAAAGGCTCTCTCTGTAACCTGCCAAATGTCTGGATGCAACGATATCTATTAACCAACTATCACTAGTGGTAGGAACCATACCTGAAAGAGTATAAATAAATGAGAACTATGTTTGATCATCATTCCTTGACCTCTTCAATGGAGTATCTTCATCAACATCAACAGTTGAGGCATGGTGCTTTGTCTTCTTTGGCTCAGGACACTGTCTGGCATAGTAGTTGTGCTTCTTACATTTGAAGCACTGAATATGTGAAAGATCCTTGTTCATCTTCTTATGTTCTCAAATTGGACCTGATCTTCCACCTTTATCTTTTTTGCCTTGATTCTTCCTTCCTTTACCTTTTCCTCTTCTAGCACGTGTTTCGAGGGCTTAGCTTTCTTCTTGTGTACAATCTTCCCATAATCGATCAAACTTGGGCAACTTGGATCGCCCACTAATGCTCTAGATGGATGGTTCCCAAGAATGGGGAAGACCATTAAGGGTCATCATGAAAAGCTCTTTGTCTTCAACTATTTCCCCAATAGTGCTCAACTGATCTCTTAGTTCATAAATCTTCATGAGGTAGGATGCAACTGAGTCTACTCTTGACATTGGAGAGTTGTTGTCTTAAGGCAAGTGCTTGGTTGATGTTACTATTCTCAAATAGCTTCTTCAAGGCAACAATCATCTTCTTGGCCGCCTTCTTCTGAGAGATTCGAGGTATCAAGTGACCCTTTAAAGAATCTATCAGAATCCTCCTTACCTTAGCATCGCTCTTCTTCCATTGAGACTTCTCTACTTCTTCTTCTGGTTCCCGAACCTTTTCATTCACAAACTTCAAGAGATCATTATCCTCTAGGATGATGAGTACCCTAGACTTCCATGATTTAAAGTTGGAAGCCGCATCAAGTCTATCTTCCACTTTAACACTTTTCATTATGACTGCAAGCTAAGATATGAGAATCTGGTTCAGAAACCCTAGCGGGATCTAGGTTAAAATTGAAGTTTGGAATTTTAGAGAGTTGATCACACAGATATATGCGGCCTCGTAGGGAGAGTTGAATGGACCTCCTTTTCTCCCGGATATGTGGACAAAACAACTTAAAACTGAAACCTTGATTTCCTAGTTCCGACAAAAGTTAGGTAAACACTGAAAAATCTCGAAATGAAAATCTTCCTCCACAAAAATATGTGCCTTCCTAGGGCAAGTTTCCCAAGAGCTCTTTTCAAGACAAACTATGGAGAGAAACAACCAAACTTGGGTGCCCTAGTTTCTGACAACGACATCTATTCAACACTGCTCTGATTCCATGTTAGATTTTTAAGATAATAGTATAATTTCAATCTCATTTGCAACAGAAATAAAAACATAAACACAAGAACACAATAATTTTATCCAGGAAACCACAAGAGAGAAAAGCCAACAACCTTTCTTAATCAGAGATTTCAGTTCAAGATACAGGTACACTCAAAATAATGAAGGGATTGAGATATTATTTTGAGATTTCAGTTGACTTTCTGAGGTTGCTCTGTTTAGAATTTATTTGATTACGCAAACCATTCCTCCTAGCATATGCTAGTGCATGAGCTCTACAATTTATTGCTTTATGACCAAAATTGTGACAGTAATAGCAATTCCCCCCCAAAAATATTTTGGTGCATGATTGGATAGAATCTTCAGAACTACGTAGACTCGTTTTCAAATGACTTGGTTTCATGTCCTCTTCTTCACACTTCTGATCTATCTTTGAAAGCAGAGTTTTGAGTGTGTCAGCGTAGCTCTTAACAAAATAAGATTCTTCATGAATGTTTTTTCTACATTTTTGTTCATTCTTCAGCTGAAAGCTTACCTTTTGCAGTTAATCTCTCAGATAGGCAATTTCGGCTTTCAATCTTTCGCACTTGTCTTCTCTCAGTTTCAATTGCCTGGTGGTATCTTCCTCCAACCTCATAAGTGATTCCTGCAGGAGCTTGCTTTTCTTCCTTGAATTCTTCATTTCGTCCAGAGCACCGATTAGTTCCCCTTCAAAGTCTACTTCAACCATATGTTCATATTTTGAATCCATGTCTGATGAGTTCTACGCAGGGATCTGTCTTCCAGATGTTAAGATGTTACTGAAGACACCTACTTGATACCAATTGTTGGAATCGATTTAATACCAAGAGGGGGGTTGAATCAGTATTACTACATTTATCAACATTTTTTACCTTCTTTAACAAATTAGTCTTAACTTAATCTTGATCTTTAGTTATGCATCAAATATAAACAAAATCATTCATCCATATATGCACCAATACAAAGAACACAGAACACGTAGGATTTTGACGTGGAAACCCAAACGGGAGAAAACCATGGAATGCTATTTTGTAATGAAAATATTACATTCAAGGAAGCACCGACTTCCTGTGTTTACCAGCACCAACTGAAAGGAGGCACTGACACCCTGGTTTTACAAGCACCTACCTGCAGGAAGCACCAACTCCCTGTGTTCTCCAGAACCAACTAGAAGGAGGCTACGACCTCCTGCTCCTTGCCTCGTCCTGCCACCCAAATATACAAAATAATATTCTTCCTTACTGAACTTCCAACTCGCACACACTTTTGATCTTCTGATGTCCGTTCTGATGTGTGCACACTCTGTATGCAATCGTATTGCTGTCACTTATCTACATACATCACTTGACTTCTCATTTGAATCAAGCTTCACTTATGTTGATGACTCACTTCTTATTTCGTGTGCTATTTCATACGCTGTAGTCTGCGCCATTGATTAGCTGTGTCATTTTGCTACTGCGCAATTGCACTAACCAACCAATACTGTGTTTCAATTGATAGCTTGTTGATATGAGATTGCGCACCGGTATCAAATGGAACTGCACACTTACTAAGATGTGTCTGTTATGTTTAAGTGCCATGTTCTTTAGACAATCTGCGACATGTTGTGCATCATATGATTTGTCCTTTCAGTTTAAAGCACTTGTCTCAGATCATCCTGATCGTGACGTGCATACAATATTCTGCTGTAGTTCTATCGTTGCACATCTAATGAACCTCTCCACTTCGCACACTTCACTTCAACCTTCATGGATCAACTAAAATTCTACACATGTATTGATTATACCTTAGTTCTATCTCTGCACTGCTTTCTTCCAAAACATATGTGACTATCTGCGTGCTGCCTGTGTTAATATCATTCAATCCTCACGCACTTGTGCATCCTTCCTTTCGGTCTTTGCGCAATCATCACAGATCTACAACATCATTTTGCGCACCATCAATTCAATCATTCCTCTGCTTGTGCACACTCATCTCCTCTCTAGATCATATTGTTATGTATCTCGAGCCCGTGATGCCCCGAATATAAATTTGTATCTTCTACCTCGCTATCAAGCTTACTTATAATCTGCAACTTGCTTCCCTTTTTATACATGTCCTGCATGGATTGTATGTCCACAAGTTGGTTGTGGCATTCATTCTTCCTTGCTTCACGGATTGTGCTTCTGCCACATGTCATGTTCTGCGTCGCTGATGTGTTCTTCCTTTGTGTGTTCTGCGCATACATGGTCCTCGACTACGTGGGACTTTCACCCTTGTTGTACCATCAATTTTGTGTCTTGCGCACTGGAGGTATCAATGCTTTGCGGAACTTGCGAATATGTGATATTCGACTTGGTGGGACTTTGACCCTTGTGGTACCATCACTTGTGGGACTCACACACTTGTTGTGTTGTCGGCTATAGAATTTGCTCATATACTGACTTCAACCGCTACACCTTTCTTGGAACTTGTGCACGCTCTAACAATTGAAAGCTTCTTCTGATTGGTGATGATTTGCGTGCTTTCAGGACTTGCATAACTGTTCAACCATATCTTGTACCATGTTGCTTGCGCACTCCACTTGACTTGCTTGCACACTCTTGAATCTTCTCTGGAGTTTCTTGCGCACACTAGACTTTGTCCTATGTATTCTTTGGCTTGCTTGCGCACTCTTCATCCCTTTGTCCAACCAATCCTTTAGCTTGTGCCTTGAAGGACTATGACTGGATGGACTTGTGACCTGCTCAAGTACATGTGCCTTATGTACTTCTTCAAACGGGATATGCATGATGTAATCTTGGACACACTTATTCATACTGACATCCATATCCTTCACCATCTTGCTTGCACATTTACTTCTTCAATGTGGATTTATTATACTTCTTCAAGCTGGCATGGGTATGCTGAAACCACTTGAATTCATTTGACATCAATGACTCAAACTGAATCAGTTGACATCCTCTTTGACATCAGTTGACATCAATGACAACCAAAGTTCAACACTTTCATGCCATGGTTATTGTTTTTGTGTGGGATATTTTCCAGGAGCTAGTTTCCAATCTCATTTTGACAAGAGGGTGATACCCCTTTTAGGTATACTTCTTCCAAATTACATTTGAACATCATATTTCTCTTTGCATATGTTGCATTTATGCTTTTTCTATCTTATGAGTTTACCCTAGGGTCTACTACTTGTCTTCGCAGGTTATTTCAACAATTTGAGTAGCATTCTTATGCTTGTTAGGAAATAGTTCACCACCTTTCATGGGGTTCCCTTAGTTTAACACCATGTACATTTTGGCACGCATTCCACCTCACTTCCCCCTTATGATTGAAAGACCTTGTAGTCCATGTGATGTCTAGAGCCTCGTACTTTTCTCTTCGTATTGTTGGTCTTTCCTCCACACTTTTGATCGATTGCTTATGGTTAGGACTAAATGGTTGAACCATGTTTCACTCCATTCATGTGCCAAAGCCCATTTGTACTTTATCTACCATCTACCCTGACCAAAGAGGACCCACCCATGGTGACCTCCCTTGTTTACCTCCATTTGTTATCACATACCTTATATGTAATTCAGAATCACTTAGTTGCATTTTGACACCAGTCTCCTTGTTTACAAAATATACCCCTTATTTTATTATTTATAAAAGACATAATACAAAATATATATACACCAGCATTGATCCATCTTAAACTTGGATTTATCAAGCACCAAGAGGGATCCAATTTCTCGAGGTGTAATTTTTTTTAATCTTAAATTTTTTACACATCTAGAAAAAAATTTACACCTCAAGAAATTTGATCCATCTCGGTACTTGATAGATCTGAGTTTAAGATGGATCTACGCTGGTTTTTATTTTTTTATTTTATGAACTGATGTAGATTTTTTTAATAACTTTTTATTTGGTTTTGAATATTTTTTATTTTAAGAGTCGAAATTGATTTTTTTAATTACTTTTTATTTGGTTTTAATTTTTTATTTTATGAGCCGACATGAATTTTTTTAATTACTTTTTGTTTTTGGTACAGAACGCTACGTTACATAACAACATCTCCCCTACGTTGGGTTGTTGAACACCTTGCTACTCTCGGTGCAAAACATCAAAATACCAAAATGGGGGGTTCGAAATTGAAGTAAGTTCTATCAGCATTATTTTCAACATCATTTTATGCTATCTCTTTAGTAGTACTCTGTGTCGCCCTTAACAATGCATTTGCACAAAGTACCCATGTATGTCCCTGAATATAGCAATCATGTTTGTTTGCCTCCCACTCATACCACCTCGTCAATATTATAGACATAGTTACCAACATTTGCAAACCTTGTGGCCTATTTCACTTGTCACCATAATCCTTGAGTTATTATTTTCAGGTTAATCTTGATCGAGTTATAAAGTAATTAAGATAACCTTGATTTGGTCAATAATGGGTTCACTTTTTGTGGTTCACATGTCCATGGTTTTGGGTAGCCCATGGTATTAGTATGTGATGAAGCATATTTAAAGCTTAAATAACTCCATTGTTAAATGCCTCGGCTAGATTGGCCATGGCTTAGTCGAATTGACCAAGGGCAATGAATATATATCTTTTGAAGGTTGTTTTTCTTAGTAAATGGTTTCGAGGGTAAATATTGGTCATGCACATGCTTATTGTGTATTTTTATTTCTCACAATGCTTCTTAAATTTCAATACAATATCATAGCCATGTTTCGGCAGAGAAATCTTTTTCATGAGAGAAGCTCTAGATCATTGACTTTGATGAAGAAAAATAACACATAAGATAGTAAGTCAAGAAGTACTCATTTAATGGGTGCTTGATTTGTCTCACTATATTTGGAGCATAAGTGCTTGATTTGTCTTACTATACTTGAAGCAAGAGGGATGCACGTAATGAAACAAGTAGATGCATTGCATGATCATGTATACAATTATAAGCATTTTTCATGGAGTTAGATTAAAATTAGGCCTTCTTTATCTCCATTAAAGCTCCTTCTTTCAATGTCAATTCAACTTTGTGTGTAATATATCACTTCCATGGATAAGAAACACATGATGTATTTTGGCTATATGATACACTCTTAACCTCACATGTACGGAGGCTATGTTATCACTATGATTTCACTCACTATAAAATTTAAGTAATTTTAACTAAAAACATCACAAAGCAACATAAACACAATTTAATAATTTAATACTATTGAACCAAGTCCCTTGTGACTCTTAACACGCAAATCTCCGTTCAATTTCAAACCAAGCAGTTTTTCGTACGTCTTGTGCAATGCGCTGACGGAGTGGTGGTTTTGAAGATACCACTTGCCCTGTCGAGAGAGGGAACCGTCATTGTTGTCCTCACTGCTGCTAAAAGGCATTTTGCTGAGGTTGAGCTGGTGGGAATTGATACCTGCAAATATTTTGACAGGAAAAGGGCCATACAAAGTTTCTATTTTAGGGCGGAAAAGGGCCATAGAGAAAAGGCAAAATGGGGGATTTCAGGGCTGAATGCCGCACAAAAGCCATTGAGGGATCCCCAAATTTGATGAACCCAAAGACCCAAAAGAGCGGGAACGATATCCCCAAATTTGATGAACCCAAAGAGCGGGAACGATAGTTTTCCAAATTTGATGAATATACACGTGTCTAATTTGTATTGGGTATACAGCTGACGAATCTAAAACAGTGTTTTACAAACCCGACTTCGGAAAAAGAACGCCTTCAAAAGGACATCAATTCTCAGGATCTCTCCCGCCATTCAAAGTTTTAATTTGGCGGAGAACTCGTTCCCAGTAGAATTACTTTGCACATCCTACCGAAATTTGCAGCATATTTTCGATCAGTTTGTAAAGGAGAAGACATCGTATACTCAACATGGCCAGGGGAAAGAAGGACATGGAGATGGCGAGAGCAGGTTACAGAGATGCCAAGAACAGAGGAGACCACGAAGAAGAAGCCCGATGGGCAAACCAGATGGGCCATCTCCTCAAAGAAAGAGGAGAATACGTAGAAGCACTCAAATGGTTTCGAATCGACTACGATCTCTCCCTCAAGCATTTGCCTCAGAAGCAGCTCATGCCCACCTGCCAGTCCATCGGCGAAATGTATTTGCGTCTCGAAAGATTTCAAGATGCCCTCATTTACCAGGTAAGGAAAACCCTTTACACTAAAATTATGTTTGTATTTATCTTTTAGTTGGTGTATAGGTCTCTTTTCATGGAATCAAAATTGAACTTAATGGACAAATTAGCGGGTCAATTTTTTTGAGAACAGACATAATAAATTTAATCATACTGAGATATATTCGGTTTGTAGAAAAAGCATCTAGATTTCGCGCAAGAGGCCGATGACCTGGTGGAGCAACAGCGAGCCAGCACGCAGCTTGGTCGAACTTTCCTTGATATATACGAGAAAGACGAAAGTAATTATTCTGCGCTGGAAAATGCTAAGAATTATGCAAACATCTCTATGGATTTAGCTCGCACTCTGAAGGAGGATGCCTCCAGTAGGAATTCATCGTCATTTGTCAAGGAGCTTGTGGATGCTTATAATAACATGGGCGTGCTGAAAAATCATATGGAAGACTATAGGCAGTCTGAGAGGATTTTGTTGGAGGGTTTAAGTATATGCGACGAGGAAGAAGTTGGTGACAACGATGAGGGACGAACTAGGCTTCATCACAACCTGGGTCGTGTTTACATTGAAAAAAACGAATGGGAAAAGGCCAAGGAGCATGTAAATATTGACATTGCAATTTGTCAGAACATTCCTCATCCTCAAGGGGAGGCCAATGGCCTCATCAACCTGGGTTTGATACATTATAAGTTGCAGAAGTATGAGGATGCCCTTTTATGTTACAATAGGGCTCTCAGGATTGCACATGAATTGGAGGATGAAGATGCCCTGGTGCAACATATTAAACTCAACATCCAGACCACCGAAGAAGCTAAGAAGATTATGAATGATTTGGTTCAGGAAGAGCAGCATCTGAAAAAGCTTGATCGTAGCATTAGTGCTATGGTAGGCACTGCAGCAGAAAGAAAGTATCAGCTCCAGCTCCAGCAGCACAAATCTTTAAGGGGATTAATTGATCTTGCAACTAACATTGAAGCATGGCCCAAGGTATGATTATTGCTTATATAATTCCATATGTTAACAACACAGCTAAGAGCCTCATTAGGATAGCAATGCACTGCTTTAAGTTCTTTCCTGAAAAATTTGGTCACATCACATGTCTACTTTTTCTTCTCCCAAGTATGGTTATGGTTTCTGATATCATTTCATTTTACATGTTGCAGCAACTTGAATTTGCCAAAAAAGACAAGAATATTGTGAAAGAGCTAGTGGACAGGGAGAAGCTTAGTGATGCCTTGCATGAGGTTGGCGCGGCTTACTACAACCTCTGCAAGTATGATAAGGCAAAGAAGTGGTATACCAAAAGTTGGAAAATAAGCAAGTCAATCGGCAGCCTTGAAGTAAGCAATATTATTATAATAATGTATTAAATTTTGAATCTGAAGACTTTCTTTTAGTACTATCTTATTTTCTCACACCATAATCTCAATCTCCTACAATGTGATGTCAAAGAAAGTAGCATCTATGACCATACTTGAAGTGCATATGTGCACTACAATTTATTGAACTTTATTTACCGGATATAGTGTTGATTAGTCCATTGTTTATGGGGGTCAATCACAATCACTTTGGTGAATTTAGTGATATTCCTTGACCATTAACATCATTAATAGATTCATTATAGAGGGAATTTTGTCGAATATATATTGTCAAATGTAGCTTGTTTTTTTTTTATCAAAAACATATTTTTTTAAAAATTTATTTATATTATCAAAAAAGAGGTCTAGGTCGAACTGGTAGGCCTGTAATTACAAAATTTCCATATAGACTGAGCAGTATAGATCATATAGTTCTTTGATACTTTAGACAAAACATGCTACTAAACAGTTACATTCTTCCATATTCCAGCTATCTCCACATGCCTGACTGGTATAGATCCTAATGAAAGTACTTAAAAGCAAAATACATTTGAATTGCATTTTGATTTAACATCATTTACAAAAGGACGAGTCCTGAATTCTTGAAAACATTAAAGTCTACTTTGCCTTCAGGGGAAAATGAGGAGAAGAGGATTCCTCATCATCGTTCTTCTCATCTTCAACTGTAGCTCCAACATTTACCAGACTTGCTAAATTATTTTTCATTGAAGAATTATATGTCTGATCTTTTACAGAGTCTTGAGCTGTTCTCTGCAACATTTTTGTAGCTTGTTCTTGATCATTGCTTTTCTCTTTCCAATAGTCAATTTCAATCTCTGCATTTATCAGTTCCATCCTCATATATTTAATATGAGCTTCTAGATAGTCGTGCTTAATGTTATTGAATAACTGATTCCTTGCATAATGCTCTTCCCATGTTTTCTTCCTTTTCACTAAGTTCTGAATAACTGTATCTCTGTTTCCCTTCAATTCATCATGACTATTGCCAAGCATTTTCTCATTTATATCCTTGCTACCTTTATCCTGCTCCATTACTTGAAAAACACTAAAGAAAGGAAGCTGAAAACAGATTTTTCTAAAATTATTAAATCATGGTAGAGCATCTAGAGTCATCCCTAATTTCCTTGATCTGGAGCAAATTTATTCATACCAACTTCATCATAATGCTTGGCTGATTCACTTGAGTAATGGATTGATCCTGCCTTTTCTCATGCTCTATCACTACCTCAATTCAATCAACATTAATTTTCATTAACTTAGGTGATGTCGCCTCTTGGTTTGCATTCAAATACATAAGATGTATTTGCTACTTGGGATTTGATGGACGATTTCCAATAATAGCACTAATGAGCCAATTCTTTGGGTTTCTTACCATAATGTTAAGTAGTAGTTTCTTTCACCAACTATGAGGTTATGGGATATCACAGATTCACAAGAACTTGATTCTTCCCCACAAATCATTAGTTTTCCTTGGCCCAAATTGCCTGCCACATTTGCATGTATATTGGCTTGAGTGTTTAATGTTCTAAGGACGCTGTAAACCTTTACATCTTCAAATTTTGATAAGAATTGCCAAATTCTCCTCATTGTTCTAGATAGAGGACCATCTGTTGGTGCCTTTTTGGAAATGAGATATTGAATAACTATCATTGAATTGTCCACTATTATAATTTGTCTTATTTTACTTTGTAATACTTGTATTAAGCCTTGCCAAAGTGCCAAGGCTTTTGCTTGATTATTTGAGGTCTCTCCCAATCCCCTTGAGTACTATTGCTTCCTTTTTCCTCTGGGGTCAAAAAGGATCCCCTTGCACTTGCCAACCCTGTTGTCAAATGCAATTTGTAACCATCATGCCCCTTTGGATATTCATGGTAGTGCTAAAGCCCATGGATGAGATGTCTATTATTGCTTCTTGAAACATTTACCTCACATTTGGTTTCCCATAAAGTTTGTTGTCCATTGTATTGCAAATCTTGATAAAGTAAAATTTCGTTTTGAATGAAGAATATCATTCTTTACGTTTTCATAGTAGTAATCAGATTGTCGATGATAGTCATATTGTCACATTTGGGTTTCATTCAAAGGGTTGCTTGTTATTTTGTACCTAACTCTCTTAAATATATGACTTGTTTACCCATGATTATTCTTAACATGTTACAACACACCTTGCAAGCTTGTTTCTATTAATCCATTGTTTCCATTATAAGCCCTATATCTAGTGTTTGTTTCTCAACTTAAGGTGTTGGCATATGTTGCCCAATTTCACTCTTTGACTAGTTTCACACCCAAGAATTCAAGAAGCATTTATCACAAGGGGTAGTAATATGGGTCTACCATATAGCTGTTGATGTATTTGTAACTTCAGAAGATATTCACTTGTATATTGTTTTTGTACTTTATTGTATCCCCAACGAGATGTATTATTCCTTCGATTGGAAGTGTCGTCATGTGTACTTGCAAGTGTTGCAAGTTATATTGTAAGTATCGTAACTTATACTTGATGGGTTATTAGACCACCTTGATGGGGTCGACCCTGTATGAGTCATGTGGGTCAAAGGGTTATTAGACCACCCTAGAGGGGTCAGCCCAGTCAGCATTATGTTAAGTGGTTAAGTTGGGGCCGACCTAGTTGAATAAAATGCAAGTCAAGTTAGTGTATAAATAAAGAGTGTGTCTCTCTCATTTTACACATTCTATTATTCACTCACTTTGCATTAGTGAGAGAAGAGGAGGATGCGCACAAGTGGAGGAGGAGCATTTTGCTGAATATATCTATCTATTGGGTTTGATCATGGTGATCTTTGTATTGGTGCTTATTCTATCTCTGAGGAAGTTGCGAGGTTTTTCACCTTCTTGGTTTTCCCTTGTGAAATGTTGTGTCTCTTGTCTCTTGTCTCTTATGCTTGATATGCTGTACATGTTCTTTCAGTTAAGATCCTAGATCATAATGAATTAAATTATGAAAATCTAACATGGTATCAGAGCTAGCCTGAAGGAAGGCATGATATGGCATTTATGAGACTTGTTGCACTTGCGACAAAATGGAGGCTAGGGATTGATATAGCAAAAACCAGTCATCGTAGAACTTTCGCTATAAATTCATTTTGGCGAAGGTTCAGGATCTGAAACTTCTACAGGTTGTAGATAACATCCCCATGTACCTTGTGTCCGAAGCACAGCATCTAATTTGTTGTACTTTGTGATTTATGATTCGTACAAGTTAGGGTTTTTGCCTCTTCCAGATCTCAGTCATAAACAGGTGACCTAGGCAAAAAGGTCACAACTTGGGCTAGGAAGCTCCAAATGAAATTTCGTAAAAAGTGACAGGTAGGGCACGGACTGTACTTTCTCAAGTGAGTTTTTCGGAGGTTGAAATTGAACCAGTGATACGTGGCACGTCATACAAGTTTGCTCTCTTGTTTTATCCCATAAACAGGTCACGTTGCGACACTTGGCATAACTCTCTTTCAAAGAATCCAATTGAGGTCAGACCTGTGGCGTTGGAAAGATGACACGTCAGGCTACCATAGGCCGAAGTTTCAGACCCTTTGGATTCGTAATTTTAGAGATGCACCAAAAACAATCAGGTGCATATTTCTGTCAAAACAAATTTGGATTTTGAGCACCTTCATTCTTGGCTTATCACTGCTGCGGGAATTTAGGGCTTCGGAGAAAGTTGGAATTTTTGGAATCGGAGACCACGGCTGAATGCTCGTCATAAAAATCAAAATTTAGAGACCAAGATTGAATTTTTTGGTTGGGTAGAAGGTTGGGCTTGATCAAACCCTAGTTTGGGATGATGATCGGAAAGATGGAAAATTAGGGCTTCTGCAAAAGTTGGAATTTTTGAAATTTGTGACCACGGCTGGAAGCTCCTCAAAAAAATCGAAGTTTAGAGCATTAGATCAAAATTTTTGGTTGGGCAGAAGGGTGGGCTTTATCAAACCTTAGTTCGGGGTTTTGTCTAGTGAATCCGAAAGTTTCAAAGGCAATTTTGAGGGGTCAAATTTTGCAGATCTAAAAATCTGAGTATACCAGCTTGACCAACTCAGCAAGGTGCATCTTTTTATCCTTTCAGAAGTTTGAAATTCAAAGTTTGAATTTTTAGGGTTTCTCTGACAAACCCTAATGCAGCTCTAGATCCAGTTTCAGCAAATCAAGTGGATTGGGTTAATCCTAGAAAAGAATGAATTGGACACCTGCATAAGTGAAGAAGTTCTAGTTCCAGAGGGAGATGAGGCTAAGGCCTTACATAAGAATGCTACAAGAAATCTCGACAGGTATGACTTGAGGAGATACAGGTTACTAAGCACAAGTCATTGAAGAGAACAAGAAGACATTGTTTGGGTATGTTAGACATAACTAGCCAACATGATATTCCAAAAGAGTCCTATGGTCAATAAGAATTTGCATAAGTAATAGAAGTCTTCCTTGAAACCTTGAATACTAATGCTTGTGACAAATTACTTGTGTGTGAAATAATCATGACCATACATGTTAAGTTTATTTAGGATCATAATGTTTTGATAGTATTGAGATTATACTAATGGATGTATGATCATGTATGAGATCTTGAGGATGATACTAGTGCACACTTAAGCATGCATAGTGGTCCAGGATGAATATAAGTTCAAGGACAAGTAATCCAAGAAGCAAAGATCAAGAGGGAGCACACTCCAGTAGTTCCTGCAAGGAAGGAAAGATTGAGAGGGAGTCCACCCTACAACTAAACAAAGATAAGTATTTGAATTGTTATATATATGATTACTTAAATGATGTTGTTCAGACATGTACACGTTCCTAGATTTAGGATGTATATTATGCATTTTAGAAAAGGTTGCATTAATGAACAAGATACTACTAATATAGTAATGGGTAAGTGGCCTATGGTATTGTACAACATTCCATTGCTACTTATCTAGAATGAAACCTTTTTGCTGACATGTTGGGAGTTGTGCACACTTTTAACCATGTTCTGGTAGAGATGGAAGGCATCTAGAAAGTTACTAAATATGGATAAATGTTGTATTGAAGCATTGGCTAAGATAATTGCATGACTGTATGACATATGTATTTATGAGTAAGAATTTGTTCTGAAATATATAAGATGTTTCTAGTCATGCAATTGAACTTGTCTTGTAGGAAACATTGTGTACCTACAAAAGAAGGACTACAACATTTGTTCCAACAACAAAGTTCAAAGAAAACTATCTATTGAAGATACTTCGAGGAAGAAGTGATGGGACACATTTGCAGGAGCCATTCCAAGCATGGTGAGAGGAGAATCCTTCCCTTGTCTATGGATGTAAGCGCTGTATGATTAGTTGGATCATGTATATTGATATGCATCAGTTGGATGCTTTGAATGATGAGTTGGATCATGTATATTGATATGCATCAGTTGGATGCTTTGTATGATCAGTTGGATCATGTATATGTATATGCATCAGGACGATGCAGTGACGATGATCAGGATGATTATATGTGATGAGCATCAGGACGATGCTCTATATGACATGCATCAGGACGATGCAGTGACGATAATCAGGATGATCATATGTGATGAGTAATCAAGATGATACTCTGGATGATATGCATCAGGACGATGATATGATGATGATTAGGATGATGCACTACTTTCTAGGCATGGAGGTGTGGCAAAGTGCAAATGGGATCTTGCTTGGACAAGGGAAGTATGCAGTAGAGATTTTGAAGAGGTCCGGGATGATGGACTGCAAGGCCATGGCCACACCTATGGCATCAAACCTAAAGTTTCAGTGTGATGCTTCATTTGAGCTGGTTGATGTCACGGTGTATCGTCAGATGATTGGGTCCTTGATGTACCTGATGAACACGAGACCAGATATTTGCTTTGCTGTGACCACATTGAGCCAATTCCTGACGGATCTGAGAAGTGTTCACATGGTTGCTGTAAAGCATATTCTGAGGTACCTGAAGGGTACGGTTGATTATGGGCTCAAGTATGATGCGAATCAAAAGTTTAACCTAGAGGGTCATGTAGATTTAGATTGGGCAGGCAGTGCCATTGATCGGAAGAGCACTTCGGGGTGCTGCTTCAGTATGGGATCCGGTATGATCTCTTGGTTTAGCAGGAAGCAGTCCTGTGTGGCAATGAGTACAACCGAAGCAGAGTATGTTGCAGCTTGTTCAGCTAGTTGTGAGGCAGTATGGCTTAGGAAGCTATTGTTTGAGTTATTTGATCTCCCGTTGGATGCTACCTGTATCTTCTGTCAAATATCACTATATCAGGGATATGGTGTAGAGAGGAGCAGTGAAGCTCCTGTATGTTGCGACATACGAGCAGATAGTCAATGTGTTGACCAAGCCGCTAGCCAGAGTGAAGTTTGAGTACTTCAGAGAGAGGCTTGGTGTACTTCAGATCAAGATTCCCTCTAAGGGGAAGTGATGAGTTCGGAGACACAGATGCACATGAGCCATTCTCACATGGTGGTACTTGTGTCCTCCCATGGTGCAGATATAAGGGCTGGGGCCATTTCGACATGGTTGAAGTATGTCTTCCCATGGTCGTTGATGTAAGAGTTGTGCCATTCGAGCATGGTTGAAGTGTCTTCCCATGGCTGCGATATAAGTGCTGTGCCATTCCTAGCATGGTTGAAGTGTGTCTTCCCATGGCTCTGGATATAAGTGCGATGCCATTCTTGCATGGTTGAAGTGTGTCATCCCATGGTGTAGATATAAGTGTTGAGCCTTTCATGGATGGTTGAAGTGTGTCTTCCCATGCTGGTGAATGTAAGTCATGTGTGATGTGCATCTGGGTTGTGCTCCGTGGGCAATGACGGTGATCTGAAGACGATGAGGTGACAGTATGGTACACAGGTTTTGTAGAGGCATATAATTGGTTTTTATTAATACATTTTAAAATTTTTAATTTTATATCGAAAATTAAAAAACAAGCAAATTAAATCTCAAATCTCAAATGATTCATAACATCATGGATTCTCTTGCTTGGTAGGGCTAGTAGGTGCAAATCAACCTATTTCTTTGTCGCATGTAAATTGTTCATCTTGTGCTAGAGTCTAGATTGATAAACTTGTTTTGATGGAATTAGGCTTGTAAGTTGTAAAGATTTTCCTTTGTAAACTTTTTGTTTAAAACTTGTTTTAGAAGAACGAGGTTTGAAAGCAATGCAAATCCCATCTAAACCTTGTAACCATGTCAACTTTTAGGAAGGGGTTCATGACAAGAGTATATGTGGTCCCATTACCCTTTTATGCCAACACTTTAATAACTTTTCTTGGTGTTTCTGCAAGTATTTGTGGTCTTTATTTAGTGTAGATGATATAATTATGATGAGATTTAGTTGTAGGTCAAATCCAAATGATTACTCTTGTGTGTCTAGGAAGTTCTTTTCATATCTATGATCTATATCGCTTCCTTTGGGAATCAATTATGAGATCTATTTTAATAAACTAGGCATATTTTACAAAATGCCTTGTAGCTATGTAATGTAAGACAACTTTGTGGTTTAGTAAAAGTTAAAACTCACACTACAAATCCTTATTGCCATCTTGGAATTTCAAGTTATTGAATTGTTTCTCGTGATTTTGGAATTGAATCATAAATGATGGAATTGAATCCTATAGTTGGAAATAATACTTCCTTGTCGATTTAGATTTTAATACGAGGTTGGGAAGGAGGAATCTAGTATTTGTGTTTATTGGAGCTGATTTCGATTCTTGATTCAAAGCTTGTGAGTGTATCTAAAACTCTCCTTGCAACCCTTATTTTCTTTACACAAAATGTTGGTTTTTTTTTTTCTTCTAGAAATTAAATAAGGGTAGGGTTTCATTTGCAATTTTTTTTGCTAGTGAAGAAATTGCCATGGCTTCCAAAGGGAAAAAGGACTTGGAATGGGACCATTGCCAAGTGCTTGGGGGGGGGGGGTCTAAATGCTATGTAACTATTGTTAGAAAGATGGTTAGAAAAAAATACTTGGGGGGGAGTATACATAGGTTGAAAAAACACAGCATATGTTGCAGGGAAAATAAAAGCTTAATCAAAAGCCTTATTGGAAATAAGAGTCGATGAAGGTTCTTATTGATGCCTATTAAGTAGATATAGGGAGAAGTGGAAGTTTACAAGATAATGAAAGACATAGTTTTGAATAATCCTCTTTTCTTGTTGTTGATTCCTTTAGAGTCTTAATGTTCTCTCTTAGACAAGAGGTTAGTTTTATTACATCCAATTTGGAGATTATTAGGGTTGACTCATTCTTTGTACCCTACACCCTTAGTTCTAAACCACCATTGATAGCAAGTGTGGTGGGATTGTCCCTATGGGTGGAATTGTAGGGGTGGTTTGAAGGGCCCATTAGAGTAATTATAAGGTAGGTATGGTGGTCATTCAATGTGAGGTGGAGTGGGTCCACTATGTTTGTTATTATTAAATAAACTCCATTATGTAGCTAGCAAGGAATAATGTACTGGGCCTCATTAAAGAAGGTCCACTAATTAGTTAGAAAGTGGTTGTGATTAGAGTTTATTTAGAGAACTATAAGTAAGGATAGAGTTTTCCTTATGAAGCATGTATTGGAGTATCTTGTTTTGGAGCTTTAGCTCACTTGGAGGTTGCTTCCTTGAAGAGGCAAGCAAACAAGATTTGATCTTTCCATAACATGATCATTGTATGTTGTTGTCCTATCTTAATGATTTTGATATTGAATAAAGCGTGAGCAGTTATGAATATCTTGTTTGTGATTCAAATTTAAGGGTTAAGGATGATAACAAGTGGTATTAAAGCTCTTTAGTAAAAGGTGGATTTTTTTTTGCAATTTTTAAGGGAAAAAATAAGGCCATGACACTCAAAGCCAATTTTATAGCTTTTTGGTCCTAAATCAAAAGAAACAACTTATAGATCTAAGTTCGTTTGGAAATTTAGTCAATTTTAAAAAACAATTGCTCAAATTGGAGTCTAGAAAGTGAAGATATCATTTGATTTAAAATAAAGGTTTTTTGGACAATGGTTGTGAGTATTGCAGAGCAGATATCTTTTTACAAATTGCTTAGATTATGACAATATTGGTGCTAGTTGAAGCAAAATAGTTGTGACATTTTTGAATCATGGTCATAATAGAAAATTAGAGAAGTATCATGGAAGTTATCCTTGCTTTAAGTTGGGTTCTCAAGACCCTCGTGGGAAGTTATTGTTATTTTATTATCTCTTTGTGTACAAGCCCAATTGTAGTAGGACTAGTGCCAATAGATGTAGAGTTAAGGATCATAACAAGTGGTATCAAAGCTCTTTGGTAAAAAGTGGATTTTTTTGCAATTTTTGAGGAAAAAAATAAGGCCATGACACTCAAAGCCAATTTTATAGCTTTTTGGTCCTAAATCAAAAGAAACAACTTGTAGATCTAAGTTCCTCGTAAGAATTTAAAAAAAATTTGCTCAAATTGGAGTCTAGAAGTGAAGATATCATTTGATTTAAAACCAACTTTTTAAGAGTTTTTTGGACGATGGCTGTGAGTATTGTAGAGCAAATATCTTTAGACATAGTGCTTAGATTACGATAAGGTTGGTGCTAGTTGAAGCAAATGGTTGGGGCATTTTCGAATTGTGGTCATAATAGTAAATTAGAGAAGTATCATGGAAGTTATCCTTGTTTTAAGTTGGGTTCTCAAAACCCTCGTGGGAAGTTATTGCTATGTTATTATCTCTTTGTGTATGAACCCAATTGTAGTAGGACTAATGCCAATAGATGCATAGTGGAGGTGCCATTTCCAAATTGGTCCTATTGCCATCGAAATGCACACCTGGGGGGAAGCGCAACATAAATATTTCAAAGCTACTTGGTGTGGCCTTGGGGGCAAGCAAAGAGTCAGGTGCTGTCACCTGATCCCGACTCCTCTGTTTAGGCAAACTCCTAACAAAACCAAGGGGGGTAGACCCTACTAAAAAGAAAGTTTTCTAAGGCTTTTTAGTTAATGTTGAGTGTTTCGGAAAGGATGTTGTTTTTTAGGAGTTTTTTGAGTTGATGCAAATTTAAACCAAGTCTGTTTGCAAGATGAATTAAGACACATCCACAACATAATATCATAAGATGAACAACAATTGTAAGATAAAAAGCAAAAAATATTGATATATAGTTGTTAATGAAAGACTAGTGCTAATGGAATCGTTGTCCGTTTTAGAGTGCTGAAAGGACTATTGGGCGAATGCTCTTGGTTTATTTTATTATGTATTTTTATGGGATGAGTTGATTAATTGTGGGATGAGGGGATTCCTGATATACCTTGCGATACAGGGAATATGTTCGGAATGTGATCTAAGCGGCTTTGTACAAGGACATGTGGGCTGGAATGGAGTCTCGAGAGTAGTGTTCAACACTACACCAACAAGGGTGTAGCCTAACTGTGCTCTGAGGTTGCCTCCCAGTTGTTTTTGCTTCCTTAGTCAAAATGTCCCCACTTTTGATCATTATCGAGGCAACGCCGGATTTTCGTTGATTAAAAAGGGACTTGATTTTATTAATGTGAATGAGTTAGCTTAATGTGAAAAATTTAATAATTGCAACACTACCGCTTTTGATATCCCAAAGCTGAGACTAGCCTGCGATGGGTAGAGCATACACAGAGTGAGTGAAATATTCATTCAAATTTTGTTAAACCCTTCGACAGAGAGCACTCTTGATCCGCTTAGAACGAGATTCAAGAGATTAAAAAAAAGAAGGAAAAACTCTTCAATAGAGAGCACTTTTGATTTGCTTAGAGCGAGATTCAAGAGATTTTTATGAACAATATTTTGACTAACAGAAAAAGATATAAAGTACTAAAATAAACAAAAGTTGCAAATTATCTAATTACTACCCAAGAATCTCTTTCAGGTCAAAGCTCGTACTCGGGAAAGTAAGGGGATTAGTAGTTCGTTTAGCATGCAAATAAATCTAAAGAAAATATAAACATGCAAAAAGCAACTTCAAAACTTGCAACATTGAACTTCTAAGTAAAGATAAATTTAAATCGTTTTGCAAAATTTGAAAGCTAGCCTAGCATAATACTACTCTAGGAATGCAAGTAGAAAGCAAAAAATAAACGTAGAAAGATACAGGCTTCCCCCAAATGGGGGAAGAAGGGTGTGGGAGCCTTAATTTCACTTGCTCTTTCTTTATAAATTATTACAAATTTAAATAATAACTCTCCGATAAAGAGCGCTCTTGATTTGCAAAAATTGCGAGATTCAAGAGACTTTAAGCCTTCACAGAAGGCTAAGGGAGGGAGAGAAAGGGATTGAAGAAAATGTATTTTTTAATGTTTTTTGAGCTAAAAATTTCGCTCATTTTCCTCGCTTTTTGTAAGATAAACACTAAACCAGCAAACAAAAACTTGTTGAAGTATTAGTATTGTTAGTCCAAAATGCATAAAATACAATCTAACACTTTTGCAAGAAATTTGGAAATATTTATACTTTAAAGTGCTAAACAACTAGTATTGAGATCTAAATTGAAAATGGAAATTTTAAGCTCTTTTAGATCTAATACTAAGTAAGTAAATGGTGAATGATACAAACTTTCTATATTCAATTTACTTGTAAAGAAATATGGTAACTAAGAGAGTATTGATTTTTAAAAGGATGGAAGAGGAGAGATTTTGCTCAAGCTTTGAATATTTTTGCAAGTTTGGAGAGCTGTTCAATGGAGAAAGACAGAGCTTATGTGTTCATCCTGCAGAAGATCCCAATTAATGGAAGATGCAACTGAGCTCAACCTTTCACTTGGGACGAGCAGCCTACACAACTTATCACACTTACAACAGCTAGTTTAGATTTGGTACATTCAATCGTTAGAAATCCAAAAGATTATGAAATACAATTGAATATAGCAAAAACTCTCAGATCTCTAAGATAAAATGAAAATAAGCAACTTGAAAGCCTCAAATGCTTACCCTATGTGCCACAAAGAGTCCTATAAGCCAAATTAATTACTAGTTTATGCAAAGCATGAAAAAATTGCAACAATATTACCTCACAAAATCAACACATGCACAGATTCGATACACTTCATGAGCCTCCAAAGCCTTCAAATTTATTTCTTTGATTGCATGAAAGCAATAAACATTACAGTACAACAAGCAGAGGTTCCTTGCATCCACCTTATCAATGGAGCAAGCACTTGCTTAAATAACAAACGAATACAAGAGAGGGGGGCGTATGAGTTTAGTTGAGAGAGGGGTGCGCATCCTTAATTCAATGAGATCAAAGCGTTGATCTATACTTTAACTAACACAAGGTTGTTGTGATTTGGATGAGGTGGCAGCCACCTCACAAGAGGGGCGCCAAACCTCACCTTGGAATCTCCTACCCATATTTTCGAGCCATCATGTAATGAATGACACCCACATGTGAGGGAGGAGGGTGCCACTCTAAACTCAAATCACATGTTACCCAACGTTCGACTTATAGCATGTGCTTTTATCCACTTAAATAAGGTCATATATCATAAGAGACCATGCTCCACCTTTTCCCCAAATTTTTTAATCATGTTTTTCGATTTTCCAACCTTTGTCTTTTGTGCAATTTGTAGCACTTTTAGCATTAAATGGTCATTCTGTCACCTCTTTAAGAAAAATTGTCACAAATGACAATTTAACTACCCAAAACCTAGGAAAAGTGGGTCCTAGGTTAAAGAGGATGCTTTGTGCGTGAAACCGAGCATCCCCACGCCAAATTTTGCCTCCAGACTATGCTTTTATTACACTTTGAAATTTTCCAATTAAACCTGTTGTCACCCAAAACTGGCATGCGTGTGCGGAAGCCCAAAATGTAAGCACACCTGCTCGATGACAACTCTCTCGAGAGAAGCCAATGTCACCACACTCCTCTCTTCCTCACTTCAGGTTGGCTCTTCTCCAACTCAAGGGGGGTATCCCTAAGGTAGGATCGCTAAGGTAGGTGCAGCGGAGAGCGAGGTGAATCGAAGAGGCTGCCTTAGAGAAACAGTTGTAACAGAAAAAAGGTATTTTGAATAAGCGATGGGAAAGAAGGGAGGATCAATCCTCGGGGAAAGACCAATGTCAGTACTAGAAGGGAGAATGGAGTCAAAAGAGGACTCAAGGGAGCCTTGTGCTTCATACAAGTGAGAAATGCTAGAATGCTCAAACAATCAGATCTAAATCAACATTTTGTACAACTGAATACTAATGTCCATCCAAATATTAATCATTTAAGCATAATTAACTAACTTAACAATTGTAAATGGCTAATCTATTGTGCTTCTAGAGCCTTCACAAGCTATATTTGCTTTACAACTTATAATGAAACCCGCAGCTATGAAAGAGATGCTCAATCTGTCCTAAAAACCCAACATTGTATTTTCTATTAAGTTCGAGGGAAGGAAACTCCCAAAAGTTTTCCATGTTTACAAAGGAGAAAGATGGTCTCTTATGTAGACCAAAAAACTCACCTACCTCTGAAATAAAATAATAATAAAATAATGGAGTTAAAGTGAAAAAGGAATATACTTTTGTCTCAAACAAAAATTTCGAACTGTCTAGAAGTGACTTTCCTAACAGTTCCTATTTCCACGACTGAAGAGATACACCAAAGCATAACCGGCGGACAGCTCGTCAAAGGTGGAAAATTTTATGTGACCTGCGTTTACTGCAAACTGGTGTCATCTTTTGATAGCCCAGAAAATTAGCGAATCCACCCTTTATTCTAACATTGTGTTATGATCAACAGCTGCTCGATCCAAAAGATCCGCCTGCCCGAGTGTCCACGCTGGCCGCCAGGAAATCAACAAAAATCTTCCTGATTAGTTTCAACTCCCACTGTGTTGGTTAATTCGTTGAACACCGAGCTCAATATTGTTGGTAACTCAGCATAAAAAATCGGCTATCAACAAAAAGGTAGGTCAAACTCCACAGATTATGAACACCCATCTACGCTGGCGTGATTGACATCTTGCTGAAACCTGAGTGTTGGCATTTGATTTTTAACTCTGCATCAATCGGCTGCCACCATTACCAATTTAAAAATCTGCCAACTGCGTCTGCCAACTGCGTCTTCAACTTAATTCTGAATTTGGCCCCATAAAAATTAGCCACATATGAAAGATATCCCAGAGCATTGGTTAAAATGGTGGACAGCTTGGCAAGGGTGGAAAACTTTACGTGACCTCCGACATTCATCGCAGACTGTATTTTTTGATAGCCGAGAAAAATAGCGAAACCACCGTGCCAATACACAATGTTATGACCATTCGCGGCCTGCTCCAAAAGACGATTCAGAAAATGGTGATCACGCTAGCTGCCACGAAAACAACGGAGATGACCCGCGGCTCCTTAAACCTCTTCCGGTCCTTCAAATTCCTTTAACAACACACGTATAGCATAGTTGGGCCTGTTATCAACTGATTTGTACAAATAGTTGAAACCTTATTGAGCCGCCAGTGTTGGAACACATCAGTGTTCACTTCCAGAGTATCTGGGTTTCATTGTATTTGGGTCTAGCCAGTTTTGTTTTTGAGTCGACATGACCATGGCCCCATGGGGGTTTGTATCAAAGTGTGCTAGTAGGGTCTGAGTGGCTCGGTTCCCCATGACTGGATTAAACAACTAAGGTATTCCAGGGAGTTTTTTCATCGTCAGATTATACTTTGCTTCAGGCGAAATATAATCTCTTGGTTTTTCTCCCGCTTCCTCCAAAGCTGGAATGCCCGATTTTGGAAATTTGGCCATGGGGGGTTATTAGGGTCCAACTGTAATGAATAAACCTACTAGACACTATTAGAATAGGTTTTGGTCATGTCCTAGGTCTCTAGGACCTCCAGAAAAAAATTTCGAAAAATTTTTACCGGACGCGTTGAAAGTGGGGTTTTTTAATTTTTAATTATTTTTTAAATTTTAATTAAATTTCTCTATAGTTTAAATAGAGAAATTTGGGTCTGTAATATGTCAGTCATCCGGGGTCCGAATTTAGTGTTTGATGGCTCGTTTCATAAGCCAAAAATCACACATGACCCGTGGACCAGTTAAACCCAACTTTCGGATGTCAATTCAGCCTCATAATTAATATTTTCTCTAAAAAGCCATTTACAGAGAAATTATTAATTAAATTAATAAATTTGAATATTTTGGAGAAATCCAAAACTCTCCAAAATAATCAGAAATGAATAAAATAAAAGGCTAATTGACATGGCACTGGACATTAATGAAGATTCCAATCATCTCAGTCATCAACCAGACCACTATCCAGTCACCAGCAAGAGATCTCCTCAAACTAATTCGCCCTCTTCCATGCAAAAGTCGATTTTGTGATGTGGCAATGATTGAATGGGTTGGTTGGATGGCATTAAAGCCAATGGTGGGCGCCTCCCCTAATCTAGCAATCATCATGACTTGGCTCCTTTACATCTTGAGTTAGCACCTACCACAAGCTCCACATGTCTCTCATTTAAGCTCACGTCATCTTTTCCTAAGCTCACGCCCTTGCCTTGTGTGCTCACGTGGATCCTAGTTGGAGGCTCTCCATTGATGGGTGAAGCTTCCCATGTTGCCCCAAACCTATGTCAACTTATCTACCACCACTCCAAGCCTCCTGATGACTAGTTTGTGATTGGAAATCAAGTATTGTCAAGTGTTATTTGGCTCTCTTTGGCCAAATTCGAATTAGGGTTTTAGTGTTTGGTTCTACTATAAAGAGAGGCCCATTTGGGTTATTATCTCATGGATATTTTGGGCAAACCTACTCTGTCAATTTGTAATTGTGATTTAGCTTCTTGCTATTGGAAATAAATTCAACTTTGGAGGTCATATTGATGTGCACATTTGGTCCATGAGAAATTGTTGATGCTTAAATGAGGTGATGTTGTTCCATTAATGCTATTTCATATATACTTGTTTGATCATTTTAGCTTAGAAGTCATTTTTATGTCCATGGAATGAATATTTGTTTTGTCAATTTATTCATTTATGCTTGGTTAATTGAGATCTAGAAGTAGCAAAAAGTAATCGGTTATACTCATGCTCTTCTTGCCCTTTTTTGACTAATCATACTAACTTGATCAAATCAGTGTTGAAGTGGTTTAGTGTTGCAGATCTCCAAAGTACAAAGTGGGACCTTGAGCTTGGTTGCTTCTTCTTCCCCTTTGTCTTTAATTTATTAACCTTTGTGCATTTCAGGTATCTTCAAAGATCGTCTTGTGCTTCAAGAAAATTGAGCTTGAGAGGTTCCATAAAGATCCATCCACAGTCTTTCAAAAGTTAAAATTGGTTACTTGTTACCCTAGGCTCCCTCTTCAAGCCTTCTCTCTTTTTCTCCTTGAGTTTTTTCCTTTGAATTTGCTAGCCCTATCTCCTCTTTGGCCCTAGATCTATTCCTCCCACTCGTTTGCCCTTCTCCATTCGCCCTTCTCTCCTTGTGCTTTCGTTCCTCTCTCTTTTTACCTCTTCTATCCTCTCTCTCTGCTCTCATTTTAGCCTTACCCTATCCCCATTCGTCCTACTTCATCCTAGTCTTGCCCTAGTTTCCCCTACCATTCGTTTTTGCCCTTCAAAGTCTCTTGTCCAAGCCCTTTTTGTCTTCATTTTTCTCCCTTAGATCCATTCCCTTCCATCTTCCTTTCTCCCTATTGTTCACTCCAAGAAAAAGTGCCCTAAAAAATCACACAAAAAGCAAAAACGAATTGGATAAGTTAGTGTTTGTTAGAGTAGTTTATTTGATTGGATAGATCTTAAATTATTGCATCTTGTAGATCATTGGCATACATTGGAATGATTAACTGTAGGAGCATTCTAGATCTCTTGTTTCACACTTGTATAGTTTGCACTTTTAAACTCTAGTTGCAAGTTGAAAAGATAGAATATTTTCCACAAAAATTTCTCAAAATTTTTATGATCTAGATCTCTTTCCCATTACATTTTAGGAGTTTGTTGTTCGCTGGTCCGTTTCATCATAGTTAAGTTTTTATGATAAAATTTCATGCATTCCACATTTTAGAGTTAAAACTTTAAACCTAGACTTAACTAGTTTCAAGCTTTGGTTTTGTCTTTTGCTAACAGTTAATGGGTGCCTTGTTTAGATATTTCGGACTTGTGTAGATCATTTGAGGAAGAGAGATACTTGATAAGGATCTTGAAGCAAAGAACCAACGCAAAATAAAGTGAAGGAGCCATGGGAATGACTAAATCTTGATATACTTATCCTTTGTAATAGCAATTAAAATTTGTATCTTCTTCAAGAAATTTCCAAGTATTACCGTTCTCAAAAGACCTTGCAAGGTTTTAAACCCAAGGCATCTGTAACAATTTAATAAAAAGTTTCAAGTGGAGGGGGCCTCCACTTTTGGGTCTTCTTCCCCATTTGGGGAAGAGTGTTGGGTCTTGTGGTTTGGTTTAACTTAGTTTATGTTTCCATGCTCTTAGATTAGTTTCTATTTCACTAAATCATTTGGTTATTTATCTTCCATATTCACTTACCCCCATGCTCTCCCGAGTAGGGTCTTGAACCTGAAAGAGATTCTTGGGTAGTTAGTTTTATTTCGCAATTTTATCTTGCTTCTCTTCCAAAGCCCTCAGCCGGAAGTTGTATCCTTGAGATTTCGTCTCAAGGGCAGGACCACATAATTTGTGGTTACTCTTCCTTCCCCGTCGGTTTCCTTGGCAGAGCTTTCAGCTAGCTGGAAGTTCTCGAGTGCAGGCGGTTCTAGTGGTTGATCCTGTTTCGGGGATCAATCCCACCTAGTAGATTAAAGTTGTGTGGTAGAACACTAGATTTATTTATCTTGCAAGCATTATTGTTAGTAGTAATTTATATCTTGTGATCAGTACTATTGCTTAAAATCTGTTTCAAGTTAAGATATACTGCTACTACTTTCTTTCTACTTCATAAAATAAACCAAAGTCTCTTGAACTTGGCCGAATCCAAGTCAAGAGCACCCTCTATCGGAGGGCATTTTAGTTTCTTGCATTTCTCTGCATTAGGCATTGTTAATCTAGCAAGTCTCTTGAACTGTGGTCATAAGACCGAGTCAAGAGCGCTCTCTGTCGGAGAGTTGAACAAGGCTTTCTAATAATAAAATTTTCCACTCATACACCCCCTAATTAATTTATCTTGGTTTGTCCTACACCCGTATGCTCTGCCAACCGGAAATGGTTGGGTTAGTACTTAGAAAGGTGGAAGACTTGATAATTTACGATCGATAACTTAATTAAAATCTTTACCCAAAACCTCAACCAAGGAAAAATACTGTTCTTCCCACGAGAGGTGGCGCTGAGAATCCACTGTCAGACTCAGGGGCGGTTCAAACATTGGACACCTATCCTTTTGAATCTGGGTGCTTCCGACAGGTCACTTAGGGTTGCCAGTATTTTTCTTGGGCAAGGTTCCACCATCTCTTGATACCTTTGGTTTTAGCCTTAATAAACAAGACAATTAAAACTTTTAATTTACCAAGATAAGCTGCATAACGTTCTCACAAATTTTCCATTTCAAGCACTTGTGTCAAGTTTACAATCGCTTTTATTTTCTGACTCCATAAGGCACTGGTCCTTTATCTTATATTTTGTTTGCCTAAATATCAAACATTGGAGTATTTGCTTATATTTACATGAAGTGATCTGTTTATTGCCCAAGTGTATCTTTCATCTTGTATGTGCAACGTGGATTGCGTTATCTTGTCTCATATTTAATTTTCATAATTGTCTCTCATTTAAAAACTCCTAAATAACACCCATCCGCATCACTACATCAAAAACACTTAAATACACAAAGAGCCTTAGTGAAACTCTCTTTTAGGGACTACCCCCCTTGGCTTCGTTAGGAGTTTGCCTAAACGGAGGAGCTGGGATTCAGGTGACAGTACCTGGCTCATTGCTTGCCCCCAAGGCCACACCTCTCCCCACTTTCCAGTGAGGGAGACAGCTTTCAAAAGGTTTCTGCTGCTGGTGTGCAGTTTGGCGGACAACAGGGCCAAGTAATCTTCGGCTCTGATCGTCGTCCGAAGAGAAATGTCTTCAAATTCGACATACCTGACAGAGTTGCCAAATGATTCTGGAGACGTGATATTGTTTCCCTTATGCATTGATATATTTGTTGACGCTGCCAAGTTGACCTTGCAGCATTCTGAGAACGATAGGTGAAATCCTCAACCTATATGGTTTCATTCGATGGAGCAGTTGGGGTCGCCTCTCAAAAAATATAAGCCTCCTCATCAAATCGGTTAAAAATAGTTCATGAAAATGTCTCACCATGAGGAATTATAGATATTCGATCGCAACATTCAACATGGACATTCTCCATTGTCAAATCTTGCTCAAGCAATATCTTTAATAGCTACATCTGTTCCTGTCCATACCCCACGATAAACTTCTCTAAATGAACCTATGCCAACGCGAACTCCAATCCTAAACTCGGAAGAATCAATATTCCATCATGTAAATGGCAATGATGGCTTGCACACTGATAGAGATTGTCGATTGAACTGCCTCTAATGGTACTGAAGTCTGTTTGCCTGACTGATTTCTCTCGATTTGTTCATTTAATGTATGAACAACTCTTCCATCTTCACCACCACTATGGAGTGATGAAATTGAGCATTGTGGATTTATTGAAGCCCTTCTCGCTATGACCCGATATTGTGGGGAATGATCAGAACTTCATTATTGCTGTGTTTACCTGTAATATGTTGCAGTGTTTCTGCATCCTTCAGTTCATTAGTGATTGTACCAGTAGGTTCCAGCAAACAATATTGGAAACAGTTGAAATTTCCTCTGGTTCATCTTGCCTCTCCCTGTCATCATCGGAATCAGTAACACTCCCTTCACTGTACATCCCACTTCTAGCTTTTGAGGATGAAGTATGCTGAAATTTGGAAGTAAACTGTTCTCAAGGTTCATCAAAATATGTAACTCTGGTTGTAACTGAGCTCTCTCGGAAAGGAAATGACCACCCATGGAAAAAATGGGAGGTAACAAAACCATTAAAAATGGTCTAATTTTATGGAAAAAATTATTTTTATCGGAATTGATTCAAAGTTCTAGGAGACCTAGTGCATGTCCATACGACTTATTATTGATGGTTAGCATGTAAAAATACATAGACACATAGACTTTAATAACCTCCCAAGGTTCGACCACCATGGAAAATACTCTAGCTTTGGAGGTGTGAGTGAAAAACTCAGGAACTATACATCACTAAATTGCAACGCATAATTCCTAAGGAAAAAACACTCTAGAGTATCCCATTGACAACTAAACCTAAGGCAGGCCAAGCCTTTTACAAAATGACCATGCTTAGACCAACTTATTACAACTCCCCCATGGGGGTCTGGACATGCAATTATTACAAAGGTGCCAAAATTGGCCCTGAAACAATCTTATGAACTTTTGAACACTGATGATGAACACTTGATATGTTCATGAAATTGGCGGCTCACAAGAAGTCCAACTATGGTACAAAATAGTTGGTAATAGGGCCCATAGTAGCCATTTTAATCAATATTAAAGAAGTTAGCAGCATTCCAAATTCATTGACTCTACACCTCGGTGGAACACAATAATGACAATGTTGTGGGACAAGCAATTAGAGGCATTGATTTGCAAAATAGAAAATGCTTTTGATAAGTGTCACAATGATATGGTGGAAGAATTTTGCAAGTTTAAGGATTGGTGAGACGTATCTTATAATCCATGGAGTGTATGAGTGATATGCATGTTTGGTATGAATTAGATGATGCTTGTGATGATTAGTATATGGACAATTGTAATTTAGGAGAAGACAACTACTTTTACCTTTTATTTGATTAATCTACCATCTCTTATTTAGAGAACCTCATTAAGGGAAGTCAAAAGTTGGTTATGACTATCAATTTTAGATTGCATATTCTTTGGTGGAGTGGTTCTTCCATATCCACAACGGACCTTTTGTAATTATGTGGATGATCTTTTGGACTTGAATAGTTTTATTTATTTGGATCCACATGATCACGGTGGGCATTTGGAGCACCATATTTGGAATTCATCGAGATGAGGTGTGTTTTGTGAGTAGTTCACATGAACACTTTGACATGGGACCTTAGTTTATGGATGATCTTTTTGGAGTATTTTAGCATGTAGTCAACATTTGTACATGGGACCCTAGTTTCCTATACTACTTTAGTGTTGCAATTAGCATGTGTGCATGGGATCTTGGTTTAAGGTTGTACATCCTCACTACAAACATTGGAGGGCAATGCTTTTCAAAGAAGGATTGAACAATGTGATTCTCCATAGGGGTGTAATGTGGAGGATTCAAATAATAATAGTGTAAGTATGATGCCCATTCAATGCAAGGTGGATTGTGTCCATTATGTTTATTAGTTTTAACTAAGGCCCACTAGATAGTTAGCATGGAATAAATGTAATGAGCCACATCAACAAAGGCTTACTAGGTGATGTTATCACATCCATGTTAGCTGGAGCTACCATGCTGCAGATTGTGTGGTCAGGGACCATACTACATTTTTTTTTCCAGATCAGGGATCAGATGGCATTAGAGGGGGCATATTTTGTATTGAGATTGCCCGGAGTAGAGATTGCAGAGGGTACAGTATGTGTCTTGATGGTCCAGAGCTACTACAGAGCAGTGATTACAAGGTCCCTCTTCCTTTCCTAGCTTTGCATGACCCCATTGAGAGGGGTAACTTAGCCATATTATGATGAGAGCAGTATAGATTGCAGCTGGTTTGCCACTTCTTCCCGGATACAACAGAGATTGAGTTCCAGATTCGCCATTCAGTAGCAGGTATATGGTATGGCAGGTATATCATTCTATGGTTATTGCTCATGTGTTTGCTTTGAGGGTTGTTTATTTATGATAGTACATTGACTAGATGTATGATGGATGACTTGGTGATCTTGTGTTTTACTGTGATACTTATGGCCCATGGTGAGGTCAGTCCACCTTTTTCAGTAGACTCCTGCATATGCACACTGGTTCCTGTCCCCATTGTTGGTATAGACTTGGTCATTCATCCTCTAGGAAGCTAACATTGGTTCCACTTGTCACTTCCTTCCACCCATCCGACTCATCCATTTTTGGTTCTCTCCCGACTTAGACCTATATATGTGACCTTGAGGACTTAAACAACTGCTTTGTTGAGCAGTGGACTTGGTGTTTGTAGGTGTCACCTGCCTAGTTGCCTACCTCTACTGTCCCGGATAGGATACCCTTAGTAGCAACTAGTGTTTGTGTGATAACAGGTAGTTAGCAAGTGGTTTTGATTAGGGTTTTCTTGTTAGCTATATATAATAATGAAGTTCTCCTTATGAAGCATGTATTGGAGTATATTGTATTGGAGCTTAGCTCATTAAGGGGTTGCCCCCACAAAGAGGTAAGTGAATAGGATTAATTCTTACATAACATGATCATTGTATGGTTTTCCCTACCTTAATGGTTTTGAAATTGAATAGTGTGATCATTTTTCAATATATTATTTTTGATTCAATTTTTAAGGTTAAGGATCATAACTAAATGGAAGAAGTAAGAAAAGGATGTTGCGTGGGATTGTATGGCTAGATGATGGTATGATGTAAGCACACCTTTCAATGCTAACTTGCCTTATTATTGAAGTATGATAGATGCCATAACTTAATGTGGTATGAACTTCAAAGTCCTTCATTTTCACAATATTAAGGGGCCACTTTTACATAATTAGGTTCAAATAATAGATGAATACCTTGTCGAATTTAAATAGTCATGGAGTAAAATAGGTTGGACCATCTTGTTTGATGGGTGGGTTGATTTAAGGTCTTGCATTGTTATCAATTTATTTATTTGTTGACTTAAAAGAACTATATTTCTTAAATCAATGGATGTATTCACTTAGGTGAAGGATGCATGCTTATTATTTAATATTTTGGATGTAGTAATTTTTTTCCTCGAAGAATAAATTGCATTCTATAAAAGAAAAATAGAACACATTGTTCAGAGGCGTGTCAACCTTACGATGAGTGCATAAGCACTGAATATCACTGCTCATAAAGCAACTAGAAGCCTAAAGCTTCACCATTTAAACACCCTCTTATAGGCAACAAAGATGTGCAAAGAGCACATACACAAAAGAATTGCTCACGAGAGCTTGAAAATAGAATGAGGCCTAAGGTCTAAGCCAATTGAATCAAACAAATTGTAGGCCAATATCCCACTAGAGCAATGGAATCGCTCCATGAAACCCCAAAGCATACACACTAAATTGAAGAGAGTGTTTGAGAATCCAAAAATCTCTGGTTCCTGCACAAAAACCAGATTGAATTAGTTATCCATACATCTTTACCAAATGATAAAAACTAAGCTGTATAAAAATTATTGTACATAATGAAACTATAATACATCAATAATATACATGGAGCATGATATACAAATGTATTGTACAAAAAAGAAAAAAATTGAAACAATGCAAGGCAAAGGTTTAGAAATGGCCTTGCTACAAGAATGCCCCCATGGACATTTAATTGTTATCTCTGTAAAATAACTCGAGATGGTGGCCATTAACCGGAAGAACCAGTCTTTCCCCATCCATTGTGCAAAGGTGGAATGAGTTGAACCTTGCAGGCTCGAATACAATGTATGGTCCTATCCAAATTTTGTCAAATTTTTCGTGATTTCTCGGCTTCTATTTTCTTTTATCCCACAACAGAACCTTATCATCGGGTTGAATGTCTCTCGGTCTCGCAAATTTGTCAAAAGTCTTCTTCACCTTGTCCTGGTTTTTGATGCTTTGGTCTAAATCTCTTCTCTTGGTCTCATCTAACTTCATTATTTGCTTAACTCTGTGATTCATGGCATCATCATCTGGATCATAATCATGAAGTAATTGATACACTGGCAACTGTATGCAGATGGGCACTGATACTTTTAAACCATAGACTAGTTCAAAAGGAGTCTTTCCTATTGAACGCTTCTGTGTTATTCCGTTAGCCCATACCGCAAACTTGATTTGGCTATTCGAAGAACTTTTGTTCTTTCCAACAGTTTTCTTTAAAATATTCATCAAGCTTTTGTTACTGGATTCAACTAAACCATTCCCTTATGGATAATAGTTGGAAGAGTGAGATAAGACAATGCCATACTTGAAACAAAAAGATGAAAAAGCTGCTGAGCTAAATGCTGGGCCATTATCAATTGTTATCTTAGCTGGGACACCGAATCTAGTTATGATTTGATCTTCTAGGAAATCCATAAATACTTTATCAGTTGCATTTTTAGTGGGGATGGCTTCCACCCACTTGGTGAAATAGTCGGTAGCAGTAAGGATCCAGGAGTAACCATTGCTTGAGTTCTCCTTGAACTGATTGATAAAGTCAAGACCCCATTGCTGGAAGGGTTCTTGAACAACTACTGGTTTCAAAGGTAAGGCTACCAACTTTTGCTTCCCATTGAACATCTGACATTGGAGGCAAGATCTGACATACTTATGTACATCGCCGAATAGAGTAGGCCAATAGTAACCAACTCTGAGGATTTTATGGGCTGTTGTATCTATTGCATAATGGCCTCCACAAAATCCTGAGTGAAATTTTGTTAGGAGCTTTTTGGATTTCGACTCATCAACACATCTGAGCATTAAGCCATCCGATTCCTCCATCCCAATCCATCCTGAGAGATGTAATATCTAGTAGCTTTTAATCTTAATGCTCTTCTTTTATGGCCTACTAGATGCTCAAGGCAATCAAAGTTATGTAGAAGATAGATTATATCCGCATACCACTGTGTTTGACTTAAATGTTGAAGACCTTTTGACATGGTTGGTTCCGATACACTGGTTTGACACACCATCCCTATGGCTTCTTCATTACTTTGAGTTAGCATTTTGGCTAATCCCTGTCCCTTTATTAACTTCGTGGGTCTTATTTCTAAGTTGTACTCTTGGATTTTAGAGACCCAATTTCCCCTTATTCCTAAGCAATCTTGTTGAGCTAAGATATCTTTAACCATGGAATGGGGAACATAGCCAATTATTCTTGAGTAGCCAATGTACATCTTAAAATGCTTTGGGGATTTGACAAGAGCATAAGCTTGTTTCTCCATGGAAGTGTATTTTAACTTAGAGTTTTGCAAAGCTCTGCTCATAAAAGCTTTTGGCTGCTCATGACCTTCATTATTCTTTTCGAGTAAGACTCTTGCTATTGTATGTTATGATGCAAATGAGAAAATCTGAAACTCCTTTGAGTAGTCGGGGCTGATTAACACAAGGGATCTAGAAATATTATCTTTGATACATTTAAAGGCTTCATTTCTTTCTTTTGTCCATTGATACTTAGCATCCTTTTTTAATAATTCCTGCAATGGCTTCATTAATTTTGCTAAGTTGGGGATGAACCTCTTGATAAAGTTGATCTGACCATTGAATGACTGGAGAGATTTGACATTTTGGGGAATGGGCACTTTCTTTATGGCTTCAACTCTTTCAGGGTCTATCTTCACACCATCTTTGGAGATGATGTGTCCTAACAACTTTCCTTCATCAACTCCCAAGATTGATTTGGTTGGATTCAATGATATGCCATATTTACGACATCTTTCAAAAACTTGCTTTAGGTGATTAACATCGTCAGATCTTTCTTTAGAGAATACTGTTAAATCATCTTGATAGACTTCAATGATCTTATGAATTATTTTTTTAAAAGCATAACCCATAGCCCTCTGAAAGGTAGCTCTCGCATTTAATAAGCCAAATGGCATTCTCAAGTACTCAAAAGTGCCCCAAGGAGTGGTAAAAGTGGTCTTATGTTGATCCTCTTTGTTGATCAACACTTGGTTGTATCCGGAGAAACTGTCCAACCTGGACATCATCTGTGAACCTGTTACCCTTTGGAGAAGGGTTTCCATATTCAGCAAAGGATAATTGTCTTTAAGGCATGTCGTATTGAGGTTTCAAAAATCAATGCATATTCTAATCGAACCATTCTTCTTCCTCACAACCACCAAATTAGAACACCAAGTTGACTGTCTTGTTGGTGCAATGATTCCAGCAACCAACATCTTTTCTAATTCTTTTTTGACAATTGGTTCTAATTTGGGGTTTATTTGTCTCAATTTTTGCCAGAAAGGTTTTACTTCCTTCATTTCTTGCATTAGGGGTATAGTGTGCTGAAATACATCATCTCGATAAGCTTTTAATTCATCATAAGTAAAAGCAAACACATCTCTATACTCCCTAACAAGATCAATTAAATCCTTCCTTTCCTTTTCGAGGTGCCTTTTCCAATTTTTATAATTTTTGGCTCCTTATCTGTTCCAATGTTTATCTCAATATATTCCCCTGGTTTTATTGACTCTTTTTTTTATTTTTGTGCCTGTCCTCCCTGTCAAACATCTATGCTCAAATCCTATATAGTTGCTAGGAATAGGATTTCTAATGTTGTTGTTTGGCTCTGAATACTCTTTGCCTTCCTCTTTAAAGTTGATTTTACAATCTGAAAACTCCTCAACATTATGGATGGACCTCAAGATTTGTTTATCATCATTAAACATCTGCCAGTGATTTACATTATTAGGAATCGAAGGTCTAAAGTTGATTTCAAGCTTGCCATCATTGTTTATCATTTCATCCGTAGTTTGAAGAGTGGATGTTGCTACTGCTAACTTATCGGTCTATTGCTCGCTAATGTGCACATAGCAACGGAAATCTTTCGAAGCTGCTTTTGGGAATGTGTGGCCTTGGGGGCAAGCAAAGAGTCAGGTGCTGTCACCTGATCTCGACTCCTTCGTTTAGGCAAACTCCCAACAAAGCCATGGGGGGTAGACCCTAAAAAAGAGTTACTAAGGCTCTTAAATGTTTTTAAGTGTTTTTATGGATTGAGATGGGTGATTTTAGGAGTTTTTGAGCACTTTGCAACAAAATTTATGTCCAAGTATATGTTTGCAAGATAAATCACATCAACGATATTTGATGAAAAAATTAAAGAGACATTCACAACATGATATGATAAACAAATAACAACAACTTCCAGACAGATAATAAGCAAAATAAAAGATTTGAACAATTACTACTTGCTGAAAGACTAGTGCCAATGGAGTCGATGTTTGTGAAATGCTTGGAGTGGTTGTAGATGTTTTGCAAATGTATCTTGGTAAATTTTATTGTAAATTTTTTGGATGTGAGGTGGATTATTGTGGGAAGGGGATCTCCAAGATATACCTTTCGGTACAGGAGATATGTCCGGATTACAATCTAAGTGGCTCCCTACAAGGACATGTGGGCTGGAACAGAGTCTCTAGAGCGGTGTTCAACACTACACCAACAAGGATGTAGCCTAACTGTGCTCTTAAGGTCTCTTCCCAGTGGTTTCCGCATCCCCAGGCATAATTTGCCTACTTTCAATTGTAGCGATCAACGCTGGATTTTTGTTGGTTTTCTCGAGAGTTTATTTTATTAATGTTGAAGTGGAGTTAAATGTTAGGAAATTAAACAAGCTACATTGCTTCTGGGTATCCCACTGCTGGGTAGAGCATACACAGTGTAGTAAAATATGTTCGTTCCAATTTTATTATGTGATGAACATGAGAGCCATTGACTCTCCGATAGAGAGCACTCTTGATTCGCCTTATGGCGAGATTCAAGAGATTTTATGAACAAGTAAAATACTAAAGTAAAATAAATCTAAGCAACTTAACAAAAATAAAAAAAAGGCTCTCCGACAGAGAGTGCTCTTGATCCACTTTGCAGTAAGATTCAAGAGTCTTTATGTTCTTTTTAAATAGTTTATATCAAAAGAAAACCAAGTAGCTAAGACAAAAATGAAACTCTCCGACAAAGAGTGCTCTTGATCCACTTTGTAGTGAGATTCAAGAGACTTTGGATTCTTTTTAACAATTATATATCAAAGGTAAATCTAAGTAAGAACTTGAAATAAACTAAAGTAAAGCTACAAGCTAATCTAGCAATTTATGAGAAATGAAACTAATCTAACATCCTATTCTGCTCTTGCAGGTATAAAGCAAATAAAAAAAAGATACAGGCTTCCACCAAATGGGGGAAGAAGGGTGTGGGGGACGTAATCCCACTTGTTTTTATTAAACTTTATTACAAAAAATTATGAACAACTCTTCGATAGAGAGTGCTCTTGATTCGCTTAAATTGCGTGATTCAAGAGACTTTAGGCCCTTCAGGAAGGAAAAGGGATAGCAAGGGTTTGAAGGAAAAGTGAAAAGTTCTTAGTTTAAGCTCCAAAAGGACTTCCTTCCTCGCTTTCCTGTAAAATGAATATGAATAACCAACAAACACTAAAAATTGTTAATGTATTAGTACATGCATATACATAAAAAAGATTTACACTCTAGTACTTGAAAAAAAGTATTCAATAAAATTGCTACAAGTACTTAGTAATAATTTAATAGATAGTGTTACCAACTATTTTGTACAATAGTTGAATTTCTTGTGAGCCGTCAGTTTCATGAACATGTTCAATGATCATCATTAGTGTTCAAAAGTTATTTTCAGGGCAATTTTGCTCAATTTGTAACTGCATGTTCATACCCCCATGGGGAAATTGTAAAAAGTGGGTCTAAACGGGGTCCTTTTATAAAAGACTCGGCTATACTTAGGTTTAATTGTCAGGGGGATACTCTAGAGTGTTTTTTCCATAGGAATTATGCATTGCGCTTTAGTCGTGTATAATTCCTGAGTTTTTCACTCATACCTCCAAAGTTGGAGTATTTATCATGGTGGTCAAACCTAAGGTGGTTATTAGAGTCTTGTGTCTAGCCATCTATATTGAGTCGTATGGACATGGACTAGGTTCCCGAGGAGTTTCGTTCCATTCTGACAAAAATAAATTTTCCCGTAATTTAGACCATTTTTTAATGGTTTAAATGAAAAGTTTCAAATTGTGATAAAAACCTCATCTGGAGGTGGATTTTGGCGTGGGGAGGCTCGTTTTGATGCTCATAGCGCACTCTTTACCCCAGTGCCCTTTTTCTCTTAGTTCCGGGCGATTACATCGCATATGGGAGCAATTTTCGCTAAAGATGCATCATTTTGGCATTTAATTGCTAAAAAGGACAAAATGCACCAAAGACAAAAAATAAAAAATAAAAAAATGTGATTTTTGAACTATGGAAAAGCATGGAGTATATTTTATTATGGTGTACGGCCCACATTAAGTGACAAAGCATGTCATAAACCAAAGTCAAAGGTTACGATTTGTTTGGAAGAGGATGATGTGCACAAGGATGACGTGAGCTTAGGATAAGCATGGGCCTCCTTTCCATGCATGCATTAGTTCACGAGTGTGGTAGGCGAGTACTCCAAGTTGGTGGGCGAATAATTCAAGGTGGAGGGCGTTGAAATCAATCACACCAATTGAACTCCAAGTCAAACTCAGCGTGATCTCCCACCTTATGTGCGCCCTCTTTCTCATATGGGCGGCTCATTCCACACGGCAACCATCTTTTGGTTGTGTTGTTAACATGGAGGGATGCGCCTACCTCTCTTGAGGTGGCGCAATCCCTTTGGGTTTGGCTTCCGCTCAAGCATTAATTAAGGGAGCCACTTCATGCCAACCCTTCAATCAGCCACGTGAACACTCACTCAGTTGGTGAATGCGCCCCTCTTGGGCCTCTCTCTTCATGCATTCGGATTGGCTCTTGGTAGCTCTGTATTTTGTTTAAATAAGGGTTCTTGCAACACCATTTTGGGTGGATGAAATTGCAAGAAACCTCTGCTAAGATTGTACTGTATTATTTTTTCCTTTTGTGTAATATTGAATAAGATTGAGACTTTGGAGGTCCACTTGGTGCATGCATGGTTCATGATGACTTATTGAGGTAACATTGTTTAATGTTTGTGCATGCTTATCTATTTGATTTTGGATCTAGCTTAGAGGGATTTTTCTCAAGCACATATGAGAAATATTTGTAGGCTTCAATTTATTTGTTGATGTTATGTATGTGAAAGATTTTTAAGTAGCATGCTTTAGTTGGTTATAATACATGCTCTTTGAATTTTTTATGTACTAACATACTAGATCTAAGCTCCTTTGTTTAAGTGTGTATAAGTTTCAGGATCATTTTTGGAGTAAGGGATTGAGCTCAGCCGCATCTCCCCCTTCTTCAAACCTCAAAAGATCATAACCGTTGAATGTTCATTGGCATCTACAGAGTTTTCAAGTAGATTCAAAGATCCAAAAAGGTTCCTTGTTCCTATCTCATCTTCACCTTTAAAATCAAATTTGTTTTCAAGTAGATTCAAAGATCCAAAAGGGTTCCTTGTTCCTATCTCATCTTCACCTTTAAAATCAAATTTTAAACTCTTTTTGTTTTGGTTACTATGCTAAAGTTTGATCTCTAAGGTTATATCTCTCTCCAAGCTTTGGCTCTCTCATCTTGTTGGCTGCCATCTTCCTTGGGTTTGCTTTCTTTCCTTTTTCTCTTCTTCCTCCTTGCCTTGTCTCCTTTTGCTCTCACCTTCATCTTTTTGCTTTTGCTCTTCTCCTTGCTAGCCTTCCTCTCTTTCTTCTCTTCTTGACCTCTTCTTTTCCTTACCTTCTTCATGCGGTCCTGACCTCTTTACAACCATCTCCTTTCCACCTCTTCTCTCTCTTTTGTGTGCCTCTTTTCTCTGTTTGTTTGCTGCTTCTTTTCTCTTTTGCTGCCCTCTCTTCTCTCGTAGTTTGTTGCCACTTTTCTCTCTGTTTGCAACCACCTTTTTAGCTCTGTTTGCAGCCACTTTTTATCTCTTTTTTGCAGCCCTATTCTTCCTCATTGGCTGCCCCTTTATTGCTCCCTCTCATTTCCTCTTCTCTTCCATTTCTGTTTTCTTTCTCTCTTTGCTCTTTATTCTTCTCTCTTTGATTTTATTACTTCTTCCTTATCCCTTCAAGCTTCTTCTTGTTTTCTTTTGCCTTTAGATCTCTTTCTGTTTCCTTCTTTACCTTCTACATTTCTCATAGCTTAACGTCTTAGTTCACTTTTGGTTAGCTTTCATACTTAGTTTAATTTTTAAGATTTCAATACTTAGTTTGCAACTAGTTCATTTGTCATTTAGATCTTAGTTCACTTATATTTTAAATCATAGATCTTTGTTTATGTTAAATTTTGCTGACTCTTAATAAAGTGCATGTCTTGAGCTCTTATTCGTAGGTGAACAAAGAAGATCTAAGCAAAGTAAAAGCCCAAAGGCTAAAAAGAGCAAGCAAGCAAACAAACAAAGAGCTTTTATAAGTTTTCTTTTGATATATACCAATGTTGCACGACTCAGACTCGGCAAAGACTCGGTTGGCATATGACTCGTTGACTCGGGAAAGATTCGGGAAAGACCTGGGACAGACTCGGCAAGGCTCGACAAATAGAAAAAAAATTAAAATACGGTAAATTTTGGGCACAAAAAAGAGGTTAATGACATTTCCACTCCTTATAAGTTATAACACTACAATCTATGCAATAATTCATAACATTATCTCATAAACTTTGATAATACAGCATAACACAATCCATTTTGGATACAAAAATTTAAATAATGATCATAAAATTTTATTTTTTTTGTTTTTTTATGATAGAATTTTTTTATAAATGAATTTTTAAATGATAATTATAAAGTTTGTTGTTTATACCTTCTGTTTAGATTAAAAATTCTGTAATAAATAATCTTTTAAAATATATTAAAATTTAAAAAATTCTCAATTTTTAACCTATTTAAAAAAAATAATAATCATGCTTTTGATAAAAACGTAAAAAAAAGCAAAAAGAATTGACTTTATGTTATAGGCTACTTAGATGGATGGATACACTTACCCTCACAATGACATCATGATTTCGGAATGAATGTGAACCACCCTTTATATAAACAGGGAAAGGAATAAATGGTGGTAAAATATTACGTTTAAAACTTGCCATTAGTAGGTTCACGGAAAAACACACTAAACTCGCGATCAGAACTTGAATCATATCAGCATTATATTTGTAAGAATCCTTATCAGCATTATATTAATAAGATAAATGTCAAATTCATTTTATTTGGAAGATAAATGGCAAATTCAAGTTGAAGTAATGATTTGACAACTTAAGTCTTATATTAATAAGAAAAATTCCAAATTCAGATACCTATAGTCCAAGAGTTAATTTATATTGCATGCACCTTCTTCTCTACCATCTGCCTACGGGCAGCATTGACGGCTAGCCATACCAATCCAATGGCTTCGCCTAGCACCAGAAACTCTTACCAGGCATTCCTCAACCACCGCGGTACTGATTTGAAGAAAACTGTGGCCAGTCATCTCTAAAATAACCTGAGATTACATGGATTGACTATATTTCTGGATAAAAATGAATTGCGAGTTGGAGAAAAATTCCCTTCACAAATAAAAGACGCTCGCGTCAATCAACCGCGTCAATCAAACCTGCCCGTGGGGGATATTTTCTGTCCTTCCCGAGAGAGTGTCGAGTTCACCCGAGTCTGTGCGAGTAACTTGAGTATGCGACTGTGTCGAGTCTTTGGACGAGTCTTCAACGATTAATTGTTTAAGAGGTTGACTTGCCCAGACTCGTGAGTCTTGGGCGAGTGGTGCTTCACTGATATATACTGAGGGCTTTTATAAGTTTTCTGGTTTGATGATTGGATTATGGTTTGTTGAAGAGATCACTGCAGATATATTTTCTTATGATTTCAGAAACTTTGATCTCATTCTATGATAATCAACCTTGCAAAGACAGATTTTGACTTTCAACATGTCCCTGGAAGAGCTATTCAACATAAAGGAGAAGCAGTAGAAATGGTGGCATCATACAGTTACCTAGGAGTAGTTTTTTGTGGTGTCCTTGAGGCTTCAGTTAGTATCATAATAAAGGCTTAGTAAAGGATATACAACTGTTAAAATATTGGGAAGCGCTTTTCTGTATTCAATTGCAAGTTATTTGGGTTTAAGATTTGCCTTTATTACACTTGGTGATACCTTCTCTCTGTTATGGTTATGGAGCCCATACTTGAGACAAATAGGTTGGAACCACATTCACAGGTTCTCATTACTATGCTTTGAAAACATATTCACTTCAAAGAAAGAATTTTACTCAATTATCTTAGTTGGGTTTGATGCTTATTGCTCCTCTCCTCTTTGATTCTCCATGTACGATGTTGCATGCCTGAGTGCAATATAAAAGCCTTACCTATCTTTCTAGTCGTCAATGAATTTTGCTAACCAAGGTGTTGAAACTTGTTGGTATGCTAGTGCTTCCTCACTCCAACAAATAAACTTTGACATCGAAATTCTATTTTGCCGCAAAGCATTTCCATTGATGCCCCCTACCACTCTCAGAGAGATATTGATAGTTGTGCTTGAATAAATATCTAAAAAGCCTATTAGAAAGTTGTGTCTACTGAGCTAAAACAACCTTTAACTCCGAAGCTTCATTACAACTTTCACATTCACACTTTAAGAATGGCTTCGTCTATACTCTAGGGTGTATTAGATTGTAGTTACCTTGCAGCTTGGCAATCCACCTGGCTCGGCTTCCGGTTGGTTCTCATCAACTATGAATGAAGATGGATAATGATCTTCAAAACAAGCATTGCACTTGTAAGTTGTCTATTTAGGAACCTGAACTAGAATACCATGTTATCTTGAGATGCCCAATCTAGTTTGAGATTCATGGTCATTATTATTGTTTGTTCAAAGATCCTTATGGCTCCTTGGGAACAATATGGAGACCAAAGAAGCATCACCCTTCCTCTTCATGAGATGCTCCACCTTAGACAAAATTGAAAATACTATCAGAGGCATATTGTTGCATTACTAAATGGGGCTCATTACCACTTGGTTGCAGACACTAGATGATCCTCATATAAGAAGCCTTCGAAACAAATCTCTCGATATAAAAAGAACATTTTTCAAAGCACCCAAGCAATGGATGGTAGGAATCTCATCACTCGCTTCTTCTTGGCCTGTGATTTTAGTAGAGCTGATGGTTGACTGCATTTTTGGTTTAGGGCTTCTTTAGTGCCCTTAGGGCCTGTTACCAACTATTTTGTACAATAGTTGAACTTCTATTGTGTCGCTAGTTATTGAACATGATTCATGTTCATTTCTAGAGTTCGGAGGTTCAAATATTCCAGACTTGGCCTATTTTGGCCTTATTTTTAATTTTTGTTTTGAAATGACCATGCCCCATGGGGTTTGTAATAAAGTGTGCTAGTATGGTGGTCTTGAGTGGCTTGGTTTCCTAGGACTTGACAACCAAACAAGGTATTTCAAGGAGTTTTTTCCGTTGTCGATTATGCTTTGCCTATAGCCGAGTAATAATTGACGAGTTTTTCTCCTACACCTCCAAAGCTGGAATGCCCGAATTTGGCGGTTAGGCCTTAGGGGGTTATTAGAGTCCAACTGTAAAATATGAACATACTAGACACTATTGATGTGTTATGTGGTCATTTCCTAGGTCATTAGGGGTGCTGAAACATTGTCTGAAATTTTTTTAGCAGACATGCACAATTTTTTTTATTTTTTATTAAAATTTTCAATTAATTAAGCCATTTTTCCTATGGTTTGATTGAAAATTTTCAATTTGTAATAATTAAGTGGTTTGGGGGTGGATTTTGGTAAATGGAGGCTCATTTTCTAAGCTAGAGTATCCATTTAACCCCAAAACCCACTTTTCCTAAGTTTCTGATGATTATTTCTCACTTAATTAAATATTTTCTCAAAATTAATAAATGAGGAATATTTAATTAAAAATAATCAGAAAATAATAAAATGGAGAAAATCCAAATTGAATAAAGTAAAGAGCTGAATGACATGGCATGGATCAAAAGAGAATATTCCAATCACCACAAACTGATTTTAGTTAAGTATCGGAGCACTATAGTTGATTGTGTCTTGGGAATTGTGCCCTCCTCTCTAGCTTGGGCGGCTTTCCTAGTTGGAAGCATTTTATTGGTTGGGTGATAACTTCAAGGATGAAGGGTGGGCGCCTTGCCTAGGTGGAGGCCACCTCAGCCTCATCTCACCTTCCTAGACTCGGTTAACTATCAAATCAAGGCTTGGAGCTCCAGTTGGTTGGTAAATGTGCCCTCATCTAGGGTTTCTCTCATGCAATTCAACTTGGCTCTTTAGCTCCCTCTCATGCAATTCAACTTGGCTCTTTAGCTCTCTCATTATTGTATAAATATAGGGCCTTGCTTCCATGTTAGGGTGGAATTTTTGTGCAAGGAGCCTTTGCTTATTTGATGTTGCTTATTGAATAAAATCAAGACTTTGGAGGTCCATATGGTGTGCAAATCTTGTTCATGAGGAATTGTTGATGCTTCATTGAGGTGATACTAGTTCAATTATATTTATTTTTTATGCAATTTGTTGATCATTTATCTAGCTTAGAAGGCTTTATCAAGTCCATAGGGTGAGCATTTATAGTCTTAACTTGTTCACTTATGCTTGGTTAGATGAGATTTAAAAAGTAGCAAACTGTAGTTGGAAATACTTATGCTCTTTTTGTTTCGTTTAATTAACCATACTAGATTTGATCATATCCTGTGTTGAGGTTGTGTAGTTTTGCAGATCTCCTACAAGTGAAGAGGGATCTTTAGCGCAACTGTTTCTTCCTCCCCTTCACTACTATTTTTTCTAATGATTTTTGCATTTCAGGATCCTACAAAGATGCTATTTGTTCAAGCTTGAGCTTGAAGAGTCCTACACATCTTCACCCATTAAATTCATTTTTCAAACTCTTTAAAATTTTGGTTACCAAGCTAAAGGTTGATCTCTAAGGTTATATCTATCACCAAGCTTCTGCTCTCTCCTCTTGTTGGCTGCCATCTTCCTCTTTTCTGTTGGCTTCCATCTTCCTTGAGTTTGCTCTTTTTCTCCTCTTTCTCATTGCCTTGTCTCTCCCTCTTCTTTTGGCTGCCCCATTCTTCTTTCTTGACTGTCCTAAACTTTTCTCACAACCATCTTCCTTGCATTCGTTGCCTTCTCCTTGAGTTGCTTTCGCTGCCCTTTTCAGCCTTGTGTTGGTTGTCTTTTTGTTGGCTGTCCTAGCCTCGTTTGCAACCCTCTTTTCGCTGCTACCTTCTCTCTTTTGCAGCCCTCTTCCTTTTGATACCTCCTCTCCTCTAGTTCTTCTTTTTCTTCCCTTGCTTCTTCCCTTTTTTATTGCTTTCGCTCTTTCTTGTGAGCTTGCCTTCCTACTCCCTTTCGCTCTTCTTTCTTTGGCTATGTTTTCTCTTTTTGCCTTTCCTTTTTGTCTTTCCTTCTTCTCTTTTGATCTTGTTCCATGCTTGTTTTTAGTTGGTTCTTAGTTTGCATTAGTTTAGTTTCCATTCATACTTAGTTCAAAAGGCTTTCAAGTTCTTTTCGTTTAGATCTTAGTTCATTAATACTTGCATTTTAAGTCTAGTTTAAATCTTAGTTTCATTTTTTATTATTATTTTACTAACTCTTAACAAGCTCATGTTTAAAGCTCTTATTCCACAGAAAGGCTAGAAGTGCAAAATGAAAAAGCAAGCTAAAGCAATACAAGAAGAGCAACAAAAAAAACCAAAATTCCTTGAAAAGCACACAAACTTCTCTTTCCCTCTTCGTCATTCCCCCATCTGTTCTGTGTGCTTTCAAGTGAAAAAAAGCATCAAAGCATTGTAAAAGTTAATAAAAGAGCAAGTGGGATAAAGGCTCCCACACTCTACTTCCCCCATTTGGGGGAAGTCTGTATCGTCCATTGTCCATTTTTCGCATTTTGTCTTTTGCTTTATACCTGCACATTTAGTTAGGTTTGATCATTAGATTAACTTTCATTTTGATATACTGCTAGAGTAGTTCTTTTTGCTTAGTTAAATTTCATCAAGCTTTTACTTAGTTCCGTATTTTATTTCATATAAACTGCTTAAAAAGAACATAAATCTCTTGAATCTTGCCGTAAGGCAGATCAAGAGTGCTCTTTGTTGGAGAGTTCCTTTTTGTTTTGATTTTACTAATTCCCTTGCTCTCCCGAGTACAGTCCTAGACCTGAAAGAGATTCTTGGGAAGTTTAGTTGTTTATTTCATTTCAGTATTTTATTATTTCATAAGTCTCTTGAATCTCACCATAAGGCGGATCAAGAGCGCTATCTGTAAAAGAGTTTTTCCATGGTTCTTGTTTCACACATACAATAAAATTGGAACATACATTTACTATACTGCGTATGTTTTGTCCACTTGTGGGATACTCTTAAACAATATAGATTGATTAATTTTCCACATTTAAATCCATTTCAACCATAAAATAAAACACTCTCCCATATAAACCAACGAAGATCCAACGTTGATCGCTAATAGTTGAAAGTGGGCAAATTTTGCCTGGGGACGCGAGAATCCTTGGATCGAGACCTTAAGGGCACCAATTAGACTACATCCCTGGCACCAATTAGACTACATCCCTGGTTGGTGTAGTGTTGAACACCGCTCTGGAGACTTCGGCCAGCCCACATGTCCTTGTACGGAGCCACTTAGACTATTATCCAGGCATATCTCCAGTACCGCAAGGTATATCTTGGAGATCCCCTTCCCATTAATAATCAACTTCACCCCTAAAATTTACAATAAAATTTACCAAGAGCACTTGCAAAACATCTTTAAGCACACCCAAGACATGTTTTCAGCATCCCAAGCACTTCATTGACTCCATTTGGCACTGGTCTTATTGTTTAGTATTTATTTGTTTTTTATCTATCTGGAGTATTCATTTATCTACTTAAGTTATATCATGCTGTGGATGCCTTGCTTATAAATCGTCAATTGGTTTTGTATCATCTTTCTATTTTGCAAATACATGCTTGGATTCAATCTATTATTGTAAATCATCAACAAAAACTCCAAAAAAACACCCATCCTCACAAACACTTTAAAACACAAGAGCCTTAGTAACTCTTTGTAGGGTCTACCCCCCTTGGCTTCGTTAGGAGTTTGCCTAAACGGAGGAGATGAGATCAGGTGACAACACCTGACTCTTTGCTTGCCCCCAAGGCCACACTTTTCCCCTTGGGAAACAACTTTCGAAAGATTTATGCTGCTAGTGTGCACATAGGTGGGCAACATGGCCCTAACCCATTTTGTTCTTCTTGGTGTCCTAGTGTTTGATTGTAACTCTTTTATCTCCCCATGTACACTGTTATTTTTTTATTTTGCAATTCTCTAGAAGATGTTTTAGCACTCTCAATTACTTACTCATCTTTGTTCTTTCTGCAGTTAATTTGGCCATCTTTGGTCACTGGTAGATGTTAGTATTTAAATAAAATAAAATTAAACCATGTGAGGAATATAAGCAATGCACGACCTTCAGTTTCTTGCTGAACCTGTTCAACCATTCGTAACTTTTTGTTGGATGGTTCATTTATAATCATTTTTAGTGGATAACCATTCCAGTTTGTCATATTGATGTTCTCCTTTATTCAACAGTTTAAAAGTGTTATGAAGAAAAAATATGACATTTCCACTACCTTGAATGTGGACTTTAATTTATATGTTTGCCCAATATTATTTTTAGAATGCTAAAAACATTTTTCTTATTCCCTAAACTTGTTCCCTCGTTTATTCTTAGGGTCAAGCAATTGCCAAAATCAATCTTGGTAATGTACTTGACTCAACTGGTGAATGGAATCAAGCATTTGAGGCATATGAAGAGGGCTATAAGTAAGTTTCACTTTTAATTGTTTTCATTGTCGCATATAAATCATCGATAATAATATTCTTGTGGATTCCATAGAATGTATAATTGAAGGGAGATATTCATTTTGAACGACAGTCCTGCACACAATCTCTATATTCACAACGTTTGATTGTTACCTTTTCAACAGGACAGCTGTTCAGGGGAAGGTGCTCTCTTCACAGCTCACTGCACTTCAAAATATGCACTACAGCTACATGTTTCGTTTTGATAATCTTGAAGATGCAAGGTTGGTCAGAATCCTATCTATAACTGTTTGGCATGGTTTTATATATTGATATCTTTTCTATAAGGTTATTGTAGATTGAGACATTTTAGCAATTGGTGTTGCAGGAAACTGGAACCTGATATTGAAAGGTTGAAGATAATGGTAAATGAAAAAAGAGAAGACAAAGATTGTGATAATGAACGATGTTCTGAAACTGACACGGAAGAAGGAAATTGTGTTCGCTTGTCAGACAATGAGATGGAAATAGATTCTTCTCCTGATTGCTCTTCACAGAAATCAGTAGAGCCAAATAATCTCTGCAAGCAAGGAACAAACAGAATTTCAGGTCTGAGGGAACATGAACTATCTATCGAAGATGACCTTCCACTGGCACTATATTTGCAGTCTTGTAAAGAGGCATCCTGGAAACGGACAAACCAGCAAAAGATGGGAGGAAAAAATGAATGCCAGAAACAAAGCAGTTGCAAAGAAAAAAAAGATTCTTATAAGAAGGCTCACAGTAAGCTTCCTGAAAAGGTTAATGTTATTGAACAATCTGCTGGGCGAAAACGGTCTCGCGTAGTTATCTCTGATGATGAAAAGAGTGATGATATGGAAGAGGGCATTAATTACTATATGGAGCAAGTTAGTAAACTATGTGGCCTTCTTTTATAGAATAGAATAATCAAGGCTATTTAGATCTAAATACAGAGCATTTTATTCTAGTGTCTCAGTGAGAACTTAAGCTTATGTTCTATAAGTCTTATACTCTTTTGCTTACTGGGACGTTATTTTCTTCTTTTCAACTGAATTCTTATGATGGAGACCAGGTTAAATGCAAATGTTGACTGTCTATGCTGCATTTATTAATAATCATAACATTGTGAAGCGGGGAGTCAGGGCATCTAATTCTTATTGAACTATTCAATGCATTAAAATGGTTGTGTAGTAAAATTTTTGTATCCCTTGCCCTTACTGGCCCACTGGGGCTGCTTAAAACAATCTTTTTCTTCAGAGTTCCAAATCTGAACCTCATGATATATTCTTCTGAGACTGCCACGCTTCTATTACACCATGTCTTACAAATGAGGTTAGGGATCTTAGATATGCATCTAAATATCTCTGCTGGTTTATATTCACATGTTTCTTTTTCTGGTGTGAACGTTTAGTTGAAGCAAGCATTTTTGGTTTTCATGAAATTTGATGTGCACACCTCTAGTTCCAAACAAAATCAGTTCTTGATTACTGGTAAAAAAAACCATATAGCTGGGTACTTTTTCCATGTGGAATGTGGTCCTATTAGTATTTGGTGTTTGCAGTAACTGCTCTGTATACTGTAGGATATTTTCTGATAAAGGAGGTTTTCACCAATCTGCAGGAGGATCTGCATCCTAGTGACATTGGAGATGTCAAGGTGGATCTTCTACCTTTATCACATGAGGAGAGTAAGAGTCCTTTATCATCCAAAAATGCTCAATATGGCACAGGACATTCAAGCTGTTCACAAAGAGTGAATAAAGAAAATGCAAATCAAGTACGTAATCTTGCATTGGGGTACAATCAAACTGTTGACAAACTTGTTCTAGGGATTCCTTTGACTTGGAAGCATGGTATTTATGGAATTGGCAATGATATATATCATCATGAGAATCATGGAAGATTTTGTAACATGGCTAGATATCATCATGAGAATCAGTCCAGAAGATAAAATTGTTATTGAAGATTAATGCCAACTTTGATTTTTTTGTTTTTGTTTTTGTTAGTTTTCTTGAGAACCAGTTGTGTGTTTTCAATGTGTATGACTAGACATTCAAATATGATTAATGAATATCTCTAACTTCAGTTGATTATAAGTTATAGTGACTTCTGTTCCTTTTCATACTTCAGTGCTCACTTAATTGATTGTAGCTCTAAAGATTGTCAGCTAAGATCACTAACATCAATATATATTCAGTATAGATTCAATGTTGCCATTGAAAACAAGAAATATAGATGTGTGATCTGTTCATTCTGAATAAATTTCCTGAATTGTTTATGCTGTGAAAACATAATTTCTACTTATCTGGCTTTGACCTCTTCTAAGGACGCGATTCCTGATCCAATGCTAAGTGAATAACCTGTGGTAGTCTTTCTTTCATCTATGCAAGATGTAACTGGATTGAATTGTTTATTGCACAGGCTGCTATCCCAGTTAGGATTGGTGAAACTATTGTCATGGTGGATGTATATGGATCAGATGAGCTTGATCTCAAAACCATTGGCTGGTTAAAGATAGAAGTGGTACAACTCTTCTATCTACAACTTTATAACAACAATAAATCTTCAGGTATCTCTCTTAAATTTTATGGACATTGGGTTTGTTACTTGTAGTATGGACATTGTGTATATGATTTCAGTGTTTATGTTAATCTTATTTGTGGCATATGCTGATAAAACTCATATTTGTCACCTTTTCATCTATTATAACAAGGTGCATACTAAGAATTTTTTTATTTGTGCTTTAATCAGGGATGAAGCCTATAGTGCAAAAAATATTTTACAAGGGCAATATTCTTGAATCAACTCGGTTGGTTAAAGATCTTATGGCTGACCTTCATCCTGGAGATGCAGTTGATGCTGTCATTGATGGTATCTAAAACACTATCTTAAAGTTTATTCTTCCATATTGGTCTTTAAATATGCACTTAAGCAAATGTCACTTTGTGGTTGAAGAACCCAATATATGTGTTTGTTTATGTTTTCTATTATATTTTTTGATGCTGTATTTTTAACGGATACTAAATATTAGCACTATTTAGTTTGTGCTTTTTTAACCCTAATAGCTTGAGGCATGAAAACATTGGAATGGTTTGCCTTACCCTGATCATATGCTGACCTAGTTCTTATCCTTACTTCCAATACTTATTCTTGCTTCGGGAGCCATAAGTGTAAGACTATGATTTGGTGATTTGACTAGAAATCCCATCATAGACAACTTTGTTTTCCCCTTCATCATAACCCTACCTTATGCCATCTACATTGCAACCTCCTATGTTGCAAGAAATGCCTCTTTATAGCTCAAAGGAGATGTGAATTGTGTGTAGCCCTTGAAAGTTTTCTGAGAAACAACCCAACCCGGTTTTCAAGTCAAAAATTTAGAGTTTAATGCCCAACCCAGTTTTTCATCATGGCTGGAAATTACATTTCATTTTCAGATTTAGAAAACACAGTTGAAACTCACATTTACAGGCAGAAAAATAACAATGAATGCACACCACAAAATTTGCAGTACTCAGAAATTTTTGGCAAATTGCCCAGGGAAAACCCACTAGGGGAAAACCTGTCAGAGAGAGAGAGAATATTTTATTTCTTCAGAAGAACTCAGTACAGCAGAAATACACTTTTCTCAACCATCAAATCACATTCAGCTACCTCGATTTCTGTGCAGACATCTTTTCGAAATTTGTGCCAGAAATAACAGCCTGTACGGCCCTCGAATTCTGTGCCCACCTGCCTCAGGAATCACACCCATCTCACTGTATGGATGAACAGCAATTAAATGCTTCAGTATGGTCCTCGAAAACTGTGCCCACTACCTCGGGATTTGTGCCCAGAAATTCTGCTTGGAAAATCGTGCTGTATGGACTCAGCAATAAATGCTGTAGTACGGGTCATGGCCCTCGAAAATTGTGCCCAGATTGCCTCGGGATTTGTGCTGTACGGTTGTCTTGGGAAATGTGCCAACAATTCTCTCCTGCTACTATCTGCTCCTCATCTCAAGGAATTCGACCTCTCTCTTGCTCATTCTCTCCAAAAGTCAAAAGAAATGCCTTTCCCTTGCCTTTTTGTTTGAAAACCTAGGGTGAGTGAAAAGACATTTGATCCAAGGGCCCAGATTGAATCAGATGTGTGGATGAGAATAAATGCACATTTAATTCTCATAATAATTAATTTCACTCACCTCACTTAAATTTATCAAAAAGTCACTTTAATCTCTAAAGTTAAATTGAGCTCATCCCAAGTCATTGTTAATTTTTAGTGCAGCTGCGAGACCCATTCTCAGAGAGAATGGTACCCTAGTCAGTTAACTAGGGTTCCTGGTCAAGTTAACCAGGCAGAGTAATGAGTAAGACCCTAGAAGGTACCCTAGGGCCCCCAGTTGTCTCCTGGGGTTCTTGGTCGAGGACCAAGCAGGTTGATGCCATGGCAAAGTCCCTAGCATGTGGCTAGGGCCCCTATTTGTCTCTAGGGTATTCTGGTCTAGAACCAGACGATTTCTTGGACATGATGACCAAGCAGATCCTGCAGGTTGAGACAGAGACTTCCTAGGTCCTACAGATGGTTGATCAACATTCAGTCTAGGACTGAATGCTCAACTTGAGGCTGAGGATCATTATCTGGGAGAATGGAGAACCTGGTCATGGACCAGATGGTTGATCAACGTGTCCCAGTCTACGACTGAGGCTCAGCCTTGGGCTGAGAAGCCATTCCTTGAGAATGGAGGCACTTGGTCAGTTACCAAGATTATGATGTGTGATGTCCTCTTCTCCTAGGTCTTCGAGATGGATGAGTTGGTTGGTCTTCTCAAGGGACTGGCCACCCCTTGTGGAAGCCACTAACATTTGACCTAAGGAGCAGTTGAGAGGATCACATGATCACATCATCTGTGTGGACCCTTCCTTATACAATGATGATGAACTTTCAGGTTATATGGAACATTTGTACATTTGAGAGAGAGAGATGACTGGTTGTACCTTTCCACCTTGGGTGATTTACTTTTGGTCTTTTAGTGTTGTGGTACCCTGTCTTTGATTTGTGGTAAATAGGGTCATTGACTCACCTTTTATTTATACCACCCTTGTTGTTTTTGATCTTATGGGTACTTTAGATGTTTGACCACTTTTTGAGGTTCTTTTATTTATTTTTATTTTTATCTTTTATTATTTTTATCTTTTATTACTTTTATCTTTTATTATTTTTATTTATTTTTATCTTTTATTATTTTTATTTATTTTTATCTTTTATTATTTTTAACTTTTATTATTTTAATTTATTTTTATCTTTTATTTATTTATCTTTTATTTTATTTTAAAGTGGCCTTTCCCTAATTTAATGAGATCCTAATTTTTTATTATTTTAACTTTTAATTTTTAATCTTTCCTAATTCTAAGGAATCCTAATTTAAAGGATTATTTTAATAATCCTATTATCCTATAAATAAAGGTCTATTGTTTATCAATTGAATATATATATCTATATCTCAGCTCTAGCTTCTCTGCTCCTTGACGTCAAGGGTTTTAAGGTTCTTTCTTGCTGCTGCTTACTCACCTCTGTAGGCCGTCCATCTGCTGTTGGAGATTACCTTCATTCCAGATCTGATTTGTCTAACTGCTAGGGTCTTCTGTAAGGTTGCTGATTTTATTATGACTGGGCTGTGATCTGATTTATGACCTCCTTATGTACTTGACATGAGGTTGACTGATCTGATTTTGCATACCACGATTTTTTGAGGTAACCAAAGTCTGCCATAACTCTGAGAGAGGTCCGATCTGCTGTTTAAGGTTTGATCTGCTGTTTGTAACTCTGAGAGAGGTCCGATTTGCTGTTTAAGGTTTGATCTGCTGTTTGTGACTTGACTGGGATTCGATTTGCTGTTTGAAGTTATCTACATGCTGAGAGATCATTGGTGGAGGCCGTGAGGCATTTTTTGGTCCGATCTACTAGTTTGTGATTTGTCTAGGGTGCGATCTATCTGCTGATTGCATTTTTTTTGTGGAGGCCGTAAGGCCCTGGGTTTTGTCCTACTCTGCTATGTGCATGTCTGTGGAAGCCATGAGTGTTGGTGGACAGATCTCTAGTAATCAGACCATGTTTATATGCTGTGCCTTGCTCTTCTACAAGATCTATTGCTGAGATTTGTTTTTAACATATCCATATTACTGAGACTTGATCTTTATGCTGAACCTTGCCTCTGACCAGATCTAAGTGCTAAGATTTTACTTATGGTCAAACCCTTGTGCTGAGTCTTGTTTGTGGACTGATCTATGTGCTAAGACTTGTCTTTGATTCAGATCTATTATGCTGAGACTTGATTAAGATTGTCACTGTGTTCTTGACTGTCTTTGACTATTTGACTGTATCTCAACCTGTCATCTCTCTCTCTCTCTGGTTTGTACTACCCTCTTGGAGGGTCTGATAGTTTCCAGATTTGACTGGCCTCTCTGAGGCACATGTTTACTGAAAGTAAGTAATTCTTCTGAGTATTTTATAGGAAGGGTCCCACACACAAGTAAGTATCTTTTCGTTTATTATTATGTGGTTAAAATTAGTTATTCTACGTTAATTGCTGCTGAAGATTAACTTAGCACAGTGACCTAACGGGTAGTGTTAAAAATACTTTAACACAGTGACCTGAGAGTGCTAAAGACATGAAATTTATGTTATGATAGTTTTTACTACTGCACTATTTAATATTCGATATTTGTAAATGTTTATTAAATGTATTTTCTGCATTAGAATATGTTGAATTGTTATTTTTCTGTACAAAACCCTAACTTGACAAAATTTCAATAGTCATTTAATGCAAGGGTCACTTTATTTCCCCCTTTTTGCTGACTAAGGCAAAATCACCTAGGAGAACACTTTCCTAGGTACAAAAATCAACAGCCCTTTGTTGCTCCCCTATCACTCCAACCTCCCCTTAGATCTAGACTCCCAATCCAAGTTAATGCATAAAAATACTCTCTATGATGTACCTAGTTAACCTCTCATCATAGTCACCTCACCCAAGTACCTTGTTTCTTGTTCTTTAACACAAATATCCAATATACCATCTAGGAGATGAACACTAGTTGAGTGACAAGAGAGGAGAGATTCCAATTTGAGCTTTTCAAACATGGTAGACCAAGGCTTCTTGATTACATCATCGACTTGTTTAACTGTGTTGTTTGCTCGGGTTTCCCACAATTGTGGTTCCACCACACTATTCACTTGAACCATAAATTGTGTGCTAGTTTTGATTTGAATAATTATCGTACTATTATGGCAGGCGACACTTTCTCTAAGCTTTATGCAACTTTTCTCCACCTACAATTATCTAGCGTACCTGAGGCGAGACATCTTTGGGCTAGAGCATAGGTAGGCTTCATGCTAGAACACTAGACCATTTATCATATCCTTACACTCTGGGCCATCATTGAGGAAGCAAGACATCGCTCTTTCAAAGTAATTTCTTGCTTTGTTGACTTTAGAAAAGTGTTTGACTTGGTCCATAGGGAGGCCTTGATCTAGAGGCCTAGAGACATTGGTGTTTCAGACATTTCTATAACAATTATCATTTGCCTTTATGAGTTTGTCCTTGGTAGACTTTGCACAACTCACCGTGTTAGATTTCATCAGAAGCACCATTGGGGTGAAGCAAGCATGTCCTCTTTCACCTACATTGTTTGTGATATACATAGATGAGTTTGAGTCCTTTCTTTGAGAGCATATCTAGCCAAGGAAAAAGTGGCTTCTTCACCAGGTTTTGATATCCATTGTGCTCTTTGTTGATGATGTGGTCCTCTTGTCTTGCACCCTAGAATTACATAGACAACTTGATGCCTTATCCAATTTTTGTGATCTTTGTTTGTTGATCAACCTTGGCAAAATCAAGGTTATGATCTTCAATGGGTAGAAAACCATCCTCTTAAAGTATCATTTTTATTTCTTGGGTGTGGAGATCAAGATGATCACTACTTGCAAAGTTACAGTTACTTGGGTGTACAATTTTTAGGGCCTAGATTTGCTTTGAGGAAATCCCTATAGCTTTGGATCAACAAGGGCTATGGATCCCTCGATTTTCTTGAGTGTTAATGATTTCAATTTTTTTTTTAGGACAAATCCAAAATGGACCTCATTGATAACCTCACGAGACCCACACCTCTTTATGGTTCGAAGATTTGGAGACCTAGCTTACTTGATTTTTGATTGGGCTATGGCATAGAGAGTTTAGGTTTTCTCATGCTTCGTTGTATCATTAGATGCAATAGGATAGTTCACTATTCCATCATTTAGGTTGATTTTGCGAAACCCTTGTTGAGGATTGAACCATATTTGGTTTGGTTTCCCTTTTGCATTGAGTTTGGTGCTTTGCATATTGCCAAGTCGGTAGGGATTGCTATCCTTTGTTAAAATTTCATCAAGTTAGGGTTATGTACAGAAAAATAACAATTCAACATACTTTAATGCAGAAAATAGATTTAATAAACATTTACAAATATTGAATATGAAATAGTGCAGTAGTAAAATCTATCATAACATAATTTCATATCTTTCAACTTCACACCTTTAACACTATCAGATAGGTCACTGTGTTAAAGTAATCTTCTCCTTTAACACTACCAGTTAGATCACCGTGTTAAAGTAATCTTCAGTAACATATAATAAACAAATTGATCAAATAACAGTAAAAGAGATATAGTTGGAGATACTTACCTGGGTGTGAAACCCTTCCTATAAGAATACTCAGAAGAGTTACTTTCAGTAGAAGACTGTGCCTCAGAGAGGCCAGTCAAATTTTGGAAACTAGCTGACCCTACAAGAGGGTAGTACAAACCAGAGAGAGAGAGATGACAGGTTGAGATACAGTCAAATAGTCAAAGACAGTCAAGAACACAGTGACAATCTTAATCAAGTCTTAGCATAATGGATGTCCAAAAGAAATAAACAAAAGAGGTTTGAACCCTAACCAAATATGACCTCAATTAAACAGTACAAAGGATTAACACATAGATCAGGCCCTAAATAGTTCTCAGCAAAAAGATCAGACCAAAAACAAGTCTCAGGAAACTAGATTTGGTCAAGGCAAGTCTCAGCAGTAAAGGTCTAGCATAGATCTGGTGTAAAACAGTCAACAAAAGGTGTGGCCACCAAAACTGTAACTCTAAAAGTGGGATCAGATCTGTAGGGGCCACAGCCACCTCAAATCAGCCAACAGTAAGCAGAACGGTTTGCATAACAAGTAGATTTGACCCTCAGGCATCATGGCCTTCACCAATCAGACTAAATCTGACTTCCAGACCTCACGGCCTCCACAAAGATGCAATCAGCAAGCAGATCGATCCCATTCAAACCCCAGCAAGCAGATCAGATTTCAATCAGACCTAAATCAAGCAGATTGGAACTCTAACTTGGCCTGAACAGTCCTCACAGGTAGCAGACTTGTTCTCTAAAATTCATGGGTAGAAGAACTTGACATAACAGCCCTCAATAGAACCACGACACAAGCAACAGCAATAGAATATACCTTGACATCAACAAAAAATCAGATATGAGGTATATGTAAAACATCAGCAGGTGGGCAGCCTCCAAAGCAAGCAGCAGAACTTCTAAACCCTTGACGTCAAGCAGAGATAAATCAGAGCTGAGATAAAAGTTATCTTATCATCTTATTATTAAATGAGGAACAAAAGGTCTCAATATATAGGAGCTTAGATCTTCTAGAAGGGTTAATAATTTAATCCTTTAAATTAGGGCTCCATAAATTTAGGGAAGAATTAAAAGATAAAAAAAAGAAAAGAATAAAACATAAAAAAATAAAAGATAAAAAAAAGTATAAAAAAAGAAGAAGATAAAAATAAAGAATATAAAATATATAAAAAAAATAAATAAATAAATAAATAAAAGAACCTCATAAAGTGGACAAACATCCAAAATACCCATAAGATCAAAACAAGGGTGGTATAAATAAAAGGTGGGTCAATGACCTTATTTACCACAAATCAAAGACAGGGTACCACAAGATTAATAAGCAACAAGGTGTAAGGACCAAAAGTAAATTATCCAAGGTGGAAAGATACAACCAGTCATCTCTCTCTCAAATGTACAAATGTTCCATATAACCTGAAAGTTCATCATCATTGTATAAGGAAGGGTTCACACAGATGATGTGATCATGTGGTCCTCTCAACTGCTCCTTAGGTCAAATGTTAGTAGCTTCCACAAGGGGTGGCCAGTCCCTTGAGAAGACCAACCAACTCATCCATCTCGAAGACCTAGGAGAAGAGGACATCACATATCATAATCTTGGTAATTGACCAAGTGCCTCCATTCTCAAGGAATGGCTTCTCAGTCCTAGACTGGGACATGTTGATCAACCATCTGGTCCATGACCAGGCTCTCCATTCTCCCAGAGAATGGTCCTTAGCCTCAAGCTGAGCATTCAGTCCTAGACTGAATGTTGATCAACGATCTGCAGGACCTAGGATGTCTCTATCTCAACCTGCAGGATCTGCTTGGTCCTCATGTCCAAGAAACTGTCTGATTCTAGACCAGAATACCCTAGAGACAAATAGGGGCCCTAGCCACATGCTAGGGACTTTGCCATGGCATCAACCTGCTTGGTCCTCGACCAAGAACCCCAGGAGACAGCTGGGGGCCCTAGGGTACTTTCTAGGGTCTTACTCATTACTCTGCCTGGTTAACTTGACCAGGAACCCTAGTTAACTGACTAGGGTACCATTCTCTCTGAGAATGGGTCTCGCAGGTGCACTAAAAATTAACATCCTTATCTTTCCTATTGCTCCTCGAAGGCCATATCCACCATCGATATGATTGTTGGAGCTCGATGTTGGTTTGTGGTGGTTACTTGTCTACTACAAGCATTTTCTATTTCAATAGACCATATCCTTTCATTTAGATACTCTCTTCATGCCCTCGCTCAAATTTTCAGAGTCTTGCTTAATAGGTAGGAGTTGAATAGGAACATTAGAGAGGACATCATCATATTGTATACTTCGGTTACTTGGGTCAACCCTTCAGGTGGTTAAGCCTCGACATGTCCTTCTATGTAGAACACTTTCTGGAGTTGAGAGACGACCTTATTGTTCAACCACCTTACACACTCCGACATTGGATGCATGCTTTTTGGGTTGGTTCTCATCATATTCTTGTTGAAATTGACCACCATATCTATCGATGGGATATGATCTGCCAGCTTTGCCACTTCTTGAAATTGAGATAGTTGAGTACTTCATCTCTTGATGCCCCATTTACTACGAGATTAGAATATGATTTTTCTATTTGTTTAGGGAGTCTCAAAACTCTCTTGAGGTTTTGCTCTTCGAACTTAGGTTCAACTTGAGGAAAGCCCTCCAACCTCAGATCATGAAAGGCTATGGGTCCCTTATTGTTCTTAAGTGCTAGTGCTTTCAAAACCATTTCTAAGACATCTCCTCCAAAATGGATCTCATGGATAACATGATCAACATCGTTCCACAGGGATGTGTCCCACAGGGTCGAGGGTGTGTTCAGTGCATTTCACACGCCCCTGAGACTGGGGCAGGCGTGGTGGAGCACTGGGTAAAACATTTTGCCATGTCCCCTTTCTTGCAAACCTCTGTGAAAAGCATGGCAAAACATTTTGTCAAGATGTGGGGTGTGTTTCAAAAAAAGGGGAATGTATGGGTGCATTGTCTAGAAAGTTGGATGCCAGACATCCTCCACCAAGTTTTGAAGTTTTTTCCATTAAAATTAAAGAAAACAAAAAAACCTAAAAAACTCAAAAGATACTAAACCTAACTTGCCTTTGTTAGTTTTTAGTTTTTCCATTGTTAGTTTTTCCACGGTGTTATCAACTGATCTGTACAATAGTTGAAACCTCATTGAGCCGCCAGTGTTGGAACACATCAGTGTTCACTTCCAGAGTATCTGGGTTTCAGATATTTGGGTCTAGCCAGTTTTGTTTTCGAGTCGACATGACCATGGCCCCATGGGGGTTTGTAACAAAGTGTGCTAGTAGGGTCTGAGTGGCTCGGTTCCCCATGACTGGATTAAACAACTAAGGTATTCCAGGGAGTTTTTTTCACCGTCAGATTATGCTTTGCTTCAGGCGAGATATAATCTCTTGGTTTTTCTCCCACTTCCTCCAAAGCTGGAATGCCCGATTTTGGAAATTTTTGCCATGGGGGGTTATTAGAGTCCAACTAATATGTATAAACCTACTAGACACTATTAGAATAGGTTCTGGTCATGTCCTAAGTCTCTAGGACCCCCAGAAAAAATTTCGGAAATTTTTTACCGGATGCATCGGATTTGGGGTTTTTAATTTTTAATTATTTTTTAAATTTTAATTAAATTTTTCTATAGTTTAAATGGAGAAATTTGAGTCTGTAATATGTCAGTCATCCGGGGTCCGAATTTAGTGATTGATGGCTCGTTTCATAAGCCAAAAATCACACATGACCCATGGACCAGCTAAACCCAACTTTCGGATGTCAATTCAGCCTCATAATTAATATTTTCTCTAAAAAGTCATTTACAGAGAAATTATTAATTAAAATAATAAAATTGAATATTTTGGAGATAATCCAAATCCCTCCAAAATTAATCAATTTGAATAAAATAAAAGGCTAAATGACATGGCAATGGACATTTATGAAGATTCCAATCAACTCCAAGTGACTCCAGTCAATTATCCAGTCACCAGAAGATTATCCACTCAAGCTAATTTGCCCTTCTTCCTTCAAAAGTCGATTTAGTGAAGTGTCAAGTGTTAATTGGGTTGGTGGATGTGCATTTAAGTCCAAGGTAGGCGCCCTCATGACTCACCCAATCCCATAGCTTGGCTCCCTTTGCAATTTCGAATTAGTACCTACCACATCTCCACTTGTCACCCACCAACCAACTCGCCCTCCTCTCAAAGCTCACGTCATTCCTCATTACCTTCACGTGGATCCTAGTTGGAGTTTGCTTATTGGATGGTGATACTTCCCATGCAATCACCAAAGTCGAGTTGTGCCACCTATCCACTCATACCTACCAACAAGTCGAGTTGTCCATTGTTTAGCTCTCCAAGCTTGGTATTGATTGGAATTCGAACTTCATGTCTATTGTTTATTGGCTCTCACTCATGCCAAATTCGACCTAGGGTTTTGGGCTTATGCTTTGTTATATAAGAGATGGCATTTTGGCCATTCTCATGTGGAGACTTTGATGCAAGATTACTCTGCACAATTTTGTAATAGCTTTGGCTTAATATTTTCAATAAAGATTTCGACTTTGGAGGTCCATGAGCTTTCAATCTTTGGTGTGAATTCATCTCTTGTTGAGGTGATATCTTCTCTAAACCCATTTCTTGATAATGCATAGTGTTTGATCAATTGCTAGCTTGTGAGGACTATCTTTAGTACAATAGAGTAACCATTTATAATTTAAGTTGGTTACTTATGCATAGTTTATCAAGATCTAAATGGACATGAGTAGTTGGTTATACAAATTGTTGATCTAATCTTGATATTTCTAGCATACTAGCATTGTTAATCTCACTTGTTGGTTGAGTGGTTTGGGTTGTGAGTAGGTGTTGCTTAAAGTGAAGAGGGGTAAGAGCTCGGTTGCATCAAACCCGTGCTTCATCTTCAAGTTTTGGCCTAACACTTTGTGGTTGCAGGATCTACAATAATTCCAAGATCTTTCATTCTAAGAAAGCTAGGAAGAGCTCTTCTCAAGTTTCTCATCAATCAAAACACTCTATTTTCACCTTGGTCACCTTAGGCTTCCTTTTCTTCAAGCCTTCTTTTTCTCCTTGAATCCCTTGTATTGACTTGCTAAGCTTTTTCTTCCTTTGCCCTAGATCTCCTCTCTCCATCTAGCTCTCGTCCCATTTCTCTAGCCCTCTCTCTTTGCTCTCGTCTCCCTTCAAGTCTTTGCCCTTCATTGCATTCGTCCTACCTAGTTTTAGCTCTCGTCCCACTTCAAGCTTCCTCCCTCCTTCCCATTCGTCCCATCTCTTTTAGTCTCCTCTCGTCCATCTCTTTTTATCCCTTTTCCATCCTCTCGTTCATCCCTATTTTTGCCCTAAAAACATTACAAAACAAACAAAAGGTGGTTAGTAGTAGTTAGTTATTAGTTGTTGGAAGATATCATGGTTAGAGCTTAGTTAGATTCAAATTTACTAGTTTTATTTCTTTGCACATATAGATCTCATTGAAAAGGGTAAAAAACTTGCATTGTCTTTTGAAGTACTTAGCCATTTGCATATTAGAATCTCTTTCCCATACTATCATAGTTTGCTTTAGGCCTTAGATATCATTGAGTTTTTAGGTTTGTTAAGTTTCAATTTGTTTGCTTTTCTAATGCTAATGGGTATTTGAGTTGCTCGTTTGTGATAGAGTTTTCTTGGAGAAAGAAGAGCTTTTGGGAAGATTTTAAGCAAAAAGAAGATAAAAGTGCTAGAACAAGAATTTATCAAGAAGACAAGAGGGCGATCCAAACCAAAAGACTAGTATTTATCCTTTTGTAATAGCTCTTAGAAGCTTGTTTCAAGTATTTTTACAAGTTACATCTCTCAAAGTCCTTCAAAGGGTTAGAAACCCAAGGCAATTGTAAAAGCTTAATAAAAGTTAAGTGGAGGAGGCCTCCACTTTTTTGGGTCTTCTTTCCCATTTGGGGAAGAGTGTCGTGTTTGGTTAGCCTAGATCTGTTATTTCATGCTCTTAGATTAGTTTCCATTTCAATAAGTTGTTTTTGTCATAATTTTCGGTTTACTTACCCCCATGCTCTCCCGAGTACGGTCTTTGACCTGAAAGAGATTCTTGGGTAGATTAGACTTTACTTTCTGTTTAGTATCTTATTTTTCATCTTGTCATTTCTCTTCCAAGCCTTGACTAGAGTAGAGCTAACTTTGGGATTGTATCCCAAAGGCCACATAACTTTGTGGTAGCTGCTCGTTCCCCCCATCAGCTTTTTGTGGACTGGTGGCTTCTAAGTGGTTGACCTTGTTCGGAGGTTGATCCCACCTTTAGATTAGAATTTGTGTGGTAGAACACTAGATTTTCCAGTTTATTTTACTTGGCAAAGTAGCATATTGGCAGTATTTCATATCTTTCAAATCTATCACATTGTTTAGTCATTTCAACTTGAAGTATATTGCTTTTACAACTACTATTTGCTTCTTAAAACGAACTAAAGTCTCTTGAACTTGGCCAAATCCAAGTCAAGAGCACTCTCTATCGGAGAGCATTATTAGTTTTGCATCATTCCCTGCATTAGGCATTTGTTAAATAACAAGTCTCTTGAACTGTGGTCATATGATCAAGTCAAGAGCGCTCTCTGTCGGAGAGTTGAACAAAGTGCTCTAATAATAAAATTTTTCCACCCATATTTCCCTTTTAATTAATTTATTTTGGTCTCTGTCCTACACCCGTATGCTCTACCAACCGGAAACGGTTGGGCTAGTACTCAGAAAGGTGGAAGACTTGTTAATTCACAAGTGATAATATTAATTAAAGTTTTACCCAAAACCCCAACCAAGACAAAATCACTGAGTTCTTCCTGAAACAGGTGGTGCCGGGAATCCACTGTCAGACTCGAGGGCGGTCAAGCCGTAAGCACACTTGCCCTCTTTGCAATCTGGGTGCTCCCGACCTATCATCTAAAAGGTTGCCAGTGGTTCTTTTGGTTAAGGTTCCACCTTTTTTGAATATCCTTGTTCTTAGCCATAATAATCAAGACCACTAAAATCTTAAATTTACCAAGATAAGCTGCAAAACGATCTCACAAACTTTTATCTCAAACACTTGTATCAAGCACTTCACAATCACTTTTACATTTTTTGACTCCATAAGGCACTGGTCCTTAATCACAATATTTTATTTGCTTATTTGTCAATATTGGAGTATTTGTGTTAATTTTCGTAAAGAGTGATTAATATCTGATTCAAGTGTATCTCTTATCTTCTATTGCAACGTGGATTGCGTTATCTTGGTCTCATTTTAAGCATTTTTGTGTCTCACCTTCAAAAAACTCCTAAACAACACCCATCCGCATCACAACACCTAAAAACATTTTAAACACACAAGAGCCTTAGACAACTCTTTTTTAGGGACTACCCCCCTTGGCTTCGTTAGGAGTTTGCCTAAACGGAGGAGCTGGGATTCAGGTGACAGTACCTGGCTCATTGCTTGCCCCCAAGGCCACACCTCTCTCACTTGTAGTGAAGAGACAGCTTTCGAAAGATTTTCGCTGCTGGTGTGCAATCTGGCGAACAACACACGGTTAGTTTTCAATTTAACTTATGGGTTTTGACTCTATATACTATCAATACTGACCTTTGATCGAGTCTTTAACTACTCACTATTTAACTTTTTGGACTAAGTTTAATTTACTATTAGTATTTTGTATTTTTGATTTTAGACTTTAGTATCTACTGAGTTATATAATATATTGGTAGGTGTAGTTTTGAATAGTAGATGTACTATTTCAAATTTGTAGGTGTTTATGATTCAAATTTATCTATTTGAGTTATAAATTTCATTTTGAAAAGATGTGCATGTATTATAATTTTATAATTTACCAATGCAAAATTCAAATACTCCGATTAAAATAGGATAAATCACAAATGAATCAATGATGAATCGACAATCGTGTGTACATTGCACAATGATGCATTTAGTGATGGGATGAGAATTGTTGTGTTAATATGTTGGGATATATAGTTTTTTAATAATTTTAGAGATGAGGTCCCCATATGTTAGGGACCTTGATGTCCTCTTGTCCCCCATGCATTTTCCTAAAATTTGCCATGGTCTCCACACATCTCACATGTGTTTCCCCGCTCTTGTGCTCTCATGCCTCAAAAACTTGGTGGAACATTGATTATCAGACCTATGATGCTATGTTGACTCATTAACTGATAGATTACTATATCGACCTTTCTTATTGCTCTTCGGAGGTCACAACCACTTCCTTCATTTTTTGTAGAGCTTCTTGTTGGTTTACAAAGGTCACTTGTTTACTTAAGTTGGTTGAGATTTCGATGGACTGCCTCCCCCATTTTAGATATTCTCTTAATGCGCTTAGGTGACTCTTATAGACTATGCAAGAGTTGGATAACATTATAAGAGAGGGCATCTTTGTGAAAATCCTCACAACAGATCTAAGAGATGATGTGTACCTCACAAGAGTAATTATGATTAAGCAGGAAAATAGAATAAGAGTGAACAATACAGTATAATGAGCAACAGAATAATATGGTACAGTAGAACTCAGATAGAAGCAATAATACTTCACACACACTAATTAATTAATCACAGTATGGACAAATAAATAGTACAATGGTAGAGAGGATTCGAATGCCTAAGGTGGCAATTCGAATTAGCCTCCCAGAGTGATCATAAGATCAATAGAGTGTCATCGGAGCACAACTAGGTGTCCTCATGATCATCGGAGCGCAACTGGAAGTCTTCATCATCATCAGTGGAGTCATCAATGCTCAAGTAACTGTCAACCATCAGTCAAACTAACTCTGGTAGGTGTAACTGAGTGTAACTCAATGTAACTAAGTGTAACTGAGTGTAACTGGCTGTAACTGAGTGTAACTAAGTGTAATTGACTGTAACTGAGTGTAACTCAATGTAACTGAGTGTAACTGAGTGACAACTGGACTGGTAGGTGAAGAAGGGCGAGTTGCTCCCTAAAATCAAGGAAGAAGGGTGCATTAAGCAACTGGAGGGCTAAAACTGAATAGTGAGAAGCTCCTGGGGGTTGGCTAACTGAGGGCTAGGTGCTGGACTGATGACTGGGATGCATGCAAAATGCATGCAAACCCTAGAATGCATGCAAACCCTAAAGGTGCATGCATGACTGAAAATGTAAATGATCAAAATACTGGTGGGACTAAGATGGAGTATAGGAATATCCTAACAATCTTAAGATAGTATATTCAAGTTACTTGGTTAGATCATTTGAGGGGGAGGGTTTTAAACCCCAAGATGGCCTTTTATGTAGAACTCTTCATGGAGTATAGGAATATCCTAACAATCTTAAGATAGTATATTCAAGTTACTTGGTTAGATCATTTGAGGGGGAGGGTTTTAAACCCCAAGATGGCCTTTTATGTAGAACTCTTCATGGAGTTGAGGGTTGGCCTTATTGTTTTGCTCCCTTATACACAGACAATGGATGCATGCTCTCAGGGTTTTTCTTAGGTAGTTTGGGGTGGGTTCTTGTTGGATTTGCGTCAAGATAAGTCATCATATCACACAAGACTATAGGATTTGCCAAATATGCTACCTTTAGGAGCTCGATATGAAGGAGCACTCTATCTTTAGATGTGCCATATATTACAAGATTCGAGGGCGGTTTTAGTGTTGTTTCAGGGAGTCTCAATTCCATCTTCTTTTGATTCCTAGAATTGAGATGCCCAACCCTTTACATAGGAAGCTCTTGATCGTTTGTCTCACGCTATCCAACCACCCCTGCCAAGATTGGACACGCCCAAGTCAATTACTTCATTCTTTTTGATGGTCACATCAGATAGAGGCAACAAAAGTTAGGTAGACAATAACACTTCATCAACCATTAGATTACTAAGGACCAGAGAGACCATTCGGGTTCAACAAGTGAGGCCTGTATGGTGGTGTTTTCTTAGATGTTGGGATAGTTTACCATCACATGTAGACAAGTTGCTTCATCTAGATATTGGCATGGGGTTACCTCATTCAGACAATGAGACAAATGCCGAACTAGATCTTCCAGCTCTTTTAGATCCTTGGATTAGTCATCTATCATTAATTTCTTCTCTTTGGCATGATATGTTAATAGTGGGAGCATCGTGGTGGTTGATCATCTCCCTTAGGGTGAGACGTCATCCCTTTCCCCCTTAATGGAGTTATTCTTGGGTTTTCAACGGTATTTGCATATTTCAACATCATTGCTCTGCCCTCTTGTTTCATTGTATTAGAATACAAAAATTCTTTCTAGTATAGCATAGCTTATATCTTCTTTTATCTTGTTGCGTTTACTTTTATATTATAGGAAAGACCTCTGCACTTCCATTTTGTATTCGACACTATTGTACATAACGACCCCTTTGACCTATTTGTGGTCTTGTTGGACATTGATCAAATTATCTTATCTTATTGATCCTCTTTCTTATGTTTCTTGGACAAGATATCCATGCCACTTTACATGAGGGAGGCCTTTGGAGTTAGTTCTTACTTTGTCCATCGCAATCTTTGTCATACTTCATCTCATCGATTGCAACTTTCTCTCCAGTGCTTCCAATAGATAGAAGTAGCAAGGGATAGAAAAACAACAACACTACATAAGTCATTGGCTTTGTGAGACCTTGAGAGGTCCTTTGTGCTTGCTTAGCAAGACTCTTGTGGACATGGTGCCTTAGACCCTGGGATAGTTCATACAACACCAATGTTTAGGATACCTTTTCCAAATCTCAATCATGGGTTGTGGCACCTTGTCATCGAAACATATGTTATACTAGATCTTCCTATTCTTCTAGTTCCTTTGACTAGTCATCTATCAAGAATTGTTTCCATAGAACTGTTATCACATCTGTGTTAGCTGGGGCTACCATACTGCAGACTGTGTGGCAGAGGACCACACAGTACTTTTTTTTCCAGATCAGAGATCCGATGCCTTCAGAGGGGGCACACAATTTTGTTCAGATTGCCCCGAGCAGATGTATCAGAGGGGACAGATGGTTGTACAGTGGTCCAGACATGCTACTTAGCATTTACCACAGGGTCACCCTTCCTTGCCAGGCTTTGATATGAGCCCATTGAGACAGTTGCCTAGTCTTGCTTTGATTGAGACTATCACAGAGTATTGCTGGTTTACTATTTGTGCCCAGATTCAGCATAGACCCAGTTCAGAGACAGCCTCAGCAGCAGGTATATGGTGCGGCAGGTATTGCATTTGATGTATATTGCTTATGATTGTTGCTTAGACTTGTTTATACATGATAGTACACTAACTCTACATATGATGATTGATTTGGTGATCTAGCTATTGTTATGATATATGATTGGGCCCTTGGTGATGTCAGTCCACCCCTTCCCAGCAGGCCCCTGTATATGCACACCGGGTCACATCCCTACTCTTGGTATAGACTTGGTCACTTAGTCCCCCTTAAGCAGTTGACTTTGGATCCACCTTCACCTTCTCCATCCATCCGACTCATCCATGATAGTCTTTCCCGACTTGGATTCCGATTTGTGACCTTGAGGATCCCTTTTCCCACTGATCTCTGAGTATGCCATGATTCCTTGTCTATTGTGCCTCAGCTCTTTAGTGTGTGAGATGCACTCTCAAACCTGGGATTTGCTCCTGTCGGTTGCCCCCGATGTTGCAATGCAGTTAGGATTGTGTAGCCTCATCGGGTGTTCCCCATTGGTCATCGAAGCATGTATTGCTCACCCCCATTACTTTGCCGTATGAGCACCATGATTATATCTATTGAGATATGTATGTAGCCCAAAAGGGCCTTGATGTAAATTGAAGAAATGTAAAGCAAGCCAAAAAGGGCTAAGTATGAAATTCATTGTAAAATCCATGCAATGTGTTTGTAAACACACATGGACACAGGTCAGTCGTACATGTTAGCATTTGTAGTGGTTATTTTCTCACCTAGTCCTGCGGGGCAAGGAGGTGAGAGGGAGCAAGGGACAAGCTCAAGATTGTCCCCTAGAGTCTCAAGTTATGGTTTGTCGAACATCCAGTTTGGCGGCTCTAGAAAAGAACCTCACAGAGTCTTAGGGCACGGATGTGAGTTGTGAGATACTTGTTAGATGACCAGTGGCGGTTTCCCTGCACTATACCCATTTGTGAGGCACCGCCCTTCCCCATGTTTTGTCATGGTATACTTATCTCAGTGGACCCCACTTTCTTGAGTTATTGGAAAGGTCACATGATCTTTATCCTTGTCATCCCTCATCCTTCACCGTGTATTCCACATCACCCAAAGTCAGCTAGGTGGTCAAGTCTATAGGTTGTGCATAGCAGTTGAGTCTTTTGGATGTGGTGGGCCCACCTCACATGGGGCCTTGTATTTTTTCGAGATTTAATGCAATTTTTGATCACCATATTATTGTCATATTGTTTAGTAATGTACAGGAAGCCTTTCACTTCATGATTGCATACAGGTATTCAGCTAGTACCATTGTTGATCAGATTTGACGTGGTCAAACTAGGTTGACCAGGCCAAAAATGGGCCCGAAAAAATGTTGCGATCGGAATTTCGATTTTGGTCAATTATTATCTACAGGGGACCCATATGAGCTTCCAAGTGACAGAATGCAAAAAGATCGAGGCATTTGTGAGATTTTTAATTAGAATTGGTCATTAATGACCTGTTTTAATTAAAAATCATGGATTTTGGGCAAATTATGCCTAAGTGATGGATCGGGGTCGTTTGAGTGGTCATTTCTACTATTTTTGGGGTCCACGATCACGTTGCAGCAGACGGTTTGGCAATCCGGGCACTCTAGGCAGGTCAAAAGCCCAAATTACATCTTCAGCAATAAAATACATGGAAAATAAAAAATTGACAAAGGCAACTATAGCAAAGGGCGAAAATTAAAGGCTGGCTAATTCAAGGGTGATTTCTAAGGTAATGTTGGTAATGTTTGGACATCTATTATGTGTTGTGGGTCCCTCTATTTGTCCAGCTCACCATGTGGGACGAATTTGCCCATGGGGGGTGTTTTTCCACTTAGCAAAAATCAAAATTTTGGAGTTTTATTGTATTTGGACCATAGTGTATTGGTATGGGGGGCTAAAACAGCCCATAGGCACCCCCCAACCACTATTGTATTGATTTTATGGGCCCCACTCTCCACTTGGGCGTTTTTGAGGGTAACTCGCCCCCCCTCTAGAGCCATTCTCCTCCATCGATTTGGCACTTGAGAAAGTGCATCTCAGCCATCGATTTTTGGAGGGAATTAGGGTTGTGTTGGGAGCATTCTCTACTTAAGAGAGAATCTCTCCCATTGTTACCTCTCTTGGCATTGTTGAGACTTGATATAGAGATTTTTGAGACACTTTGACTGAGTTACTTGTGATATGGAGTGAAATCTTTCTTGTGTTGATTGAGATCATATTTTTGATGCATTGCTGAGCTATTTGTGGTGTCCCCATCTCTCCTTGAGCATTTCGATTTGTAGGTGAAGCTGGCCACTGGAGGAAAATGCAGCACTTGAGCCAACAACTCCTTGCTAGCATTTCTCTTGAGGATTTCAACAAGGAAGTGAATTTGCAATGTTGCTATTTGCTTTACTCATCATTTGTCGCTCATTTGCTGGTCTATTTTTGTTATTTGTTGTAGAAATTGATTTTATCTCTCTTTGGTAGGTACAAAAACGCATTGGCTCACTAGCTGCTCCAAAACACAAAGGGGAAAACACATTCTAGCTCAGCACTTGATCTTCGGGGTTTGTCTTCAGCACGGGGATACCTTCATCTTCATTATCCGGGTACTGCATCTCTTCTCGTTTCTCATAATCTCTCTTTCATTGTTGATGTTAAGCTGCAACCATTAAAGAAAACCCTAAAAATTGATAACTTAGTTTCCAACTGTTAAAACCCTTTTTTTATTGCAAACCCACTTATTATTTGTGCTTAAATGTATAAATCCAAAGTTTCAGATCCATTAGACTCCATTAACCCATAGTTTAGGCATTGGTCCACTTGGCAAAAATGCCCACCTGGGGGCGTTTTTCTCTTCTGCTGATTTGGGGTCACTTTGGGGTTCTAGGTACTTTTGATTTGGGTTTAGAACGTCCTTTTACCTTAGGAAATCAAGTACCGATTGCTGGAAGTGATTATTTATGCTAATTATTCTTTGCACTAGGTCCATTTGTCCACTACCTAACCCCTTTCCTAGGTAGTTTACTTCACTATCTCACTTCCAACTCAATTTACATCCCTAGACTATTTTCAGCCATCTCATCTTTAATCTAATCTACCCGATTCATCACACTCGATTGTTGGTCACGTTTCATTTAAGTATTTATTTCACCCGTGTATCCAACTGGTGGCTGAAAATAGACTTAGGACCTACTTACACTCATCTCCTGCCTGCTTTTCTTTCCATCTTTTAGATATGGGTGTACTTTTGTCTCTCGACCACCACTTGGTTGAGCAGGGTCTCCCCCCTGACTTGGCTACATGCCTTGTCTAAAGTGACAGTAGCCTTGTCCGATGTGACTTCCGTTCCCTGAACGGAGGACTTGGCTATTGTCGGTTACACCTTCCTAGCTGTTGACCCCTACCATCCCTGTTGGGCCTACTACCAAACAGCTAGAGTTTGTGTGATAACAAAAACCTTAGATGATAGGATCGTTAGCATCAGGTAAGGTTGATTGCCCCGTAAGCAACCACCCCCCTTGATAATATTGGGGTCTTTCTCTGGGTGTTTGTAGTACTTGCATGTACTTACACTATTGCTTAATTTCTTTTCTACATGTTCTTATGTTTTAGACTATAGATATATTAAAACATAGGCTATCTTTGTTTATATCACGATGTTATAGGAGTATCCTTTGTGCTCTGTCTTTGCATCTCACACTATTGTATCTAATAGTTCCATTGACCTATTTATGGCCATTAATAAAATTATTTGATCTTATGTTATGCTATGTAGTAGTAGGCTATCAAATAAATACTTGTGTAGTTAATAATTATGTCTCCCTAGTCAAAAGTATTCATTCAGGTTTCAACTTATGTTTTCTTTTGCTATGCTTGTATGTATACAAATATTGTACATGAGCACTTAGGTTGGTTTTTCCTTGTGAAAAGGTGAATCTAATATGGGGTTACTCCGCAAGTGGTTGTATAATTTATGTTGCAAAAAGTAAATCTTTTAAAATATCAGTAAAATTTAGGCTGAACTATTGGTTGATTTGAATTAACTTGCGCTTGTTTTGTAAAAGATAATTGAATGCATTTGTCTTGCAAACATTTTTGGGACTTTCCATAAATTGTGAAACAATTCCGATTTGTTATCTGAAATCATGCTTGGTATTAGTAAGGTAGATCAAACTTCTTGTCAACTACCTATACAACATTGCATCCATTACAGCATCTTGTATATGAGCTCTTCTATAGGTAAGCTGCCATGTTTGTAATTATGTTTTAAGTCTAAATCTTAATAATGTTTTATTTCAATGATTGCAAAAGGTCACTTGCATGTATTGATGGCATAGTTGCCCCTTAGTTGTAACTTGTGGCTCAAGATACGGTTTTGCTCTCTTTTGTAACCCTTGCACATCAGTTATTTAATCATAATTTCCATTTGAGATTATTCAGTTGAATACTTTTTTTTTTTTGTGTATTTGTTTTCAAATTTCCAACGAATAGTTTTTTGCATTACTAACACCTTTTCCAATTCATCTAAAACCTAAATTGATATACAATTATAAATTTGTATTCTTTGTAGGGATGTCATTTTGCAGGGTGCTTTACTCTTATGCATCTGTAATTTTTTTGCAAGCCATTTATAAGAATGTTTTTATTATTTGTAGGATGGGTTCGAATAACTTTGGCTGAACGATACTTAGTTTTCTGCAAGGAATGCAATCAAACCCCCAATTCAAAGCTCTTAAGTAACTTATACAGCCTGAAGGTAGTTTGTGTTTCAAGAACTCAGTGATTAGTGCTTTTAACTGTCATTTTTTTCTGAATTGTACTTGCAGGTAGTTTGAAACATAAATTTCACATCAATGTTTGTTTTATTGCTCATTTCAGTCTGTGCTATTGCTTTTTGAGTTGCAGTCTTCAGAAGATGAGGTCGTGGCATCTCAATGTGAGCTTGAGGATGTGACTGTGTTGCCTTTGCTCAAGGCACTTGGTAAAGATGGGATATTTTCACTATTGGATTTATCTCACAATGGTCTAGGTAAGGTCTTGTTCAAGCTTCTCAGTTATCATGAATGTGAAATAAGGTATCTGTAGATATATATAGATACAACATAATACATCTTCTTGTTTCAAATTCATTTAGATAGGATGCTTAAAACCTGTATCTTTGTGTTATACAAATGCATCTTGCCGAATAAGCAAATACTTGTATTCTGGAATGCAAGTTTACGAATAGGTTGCTAATTCTTTGTTTTCATTCTTCAGGGAACACATTATAAAATATGGCTTTTACATGATCTTGCTGATTACAGATTTCAGTGGATGATTTCCAGAAATGGTTGATTAGAACTTAAGAATTTTTATGGAATGCTTTATGCAGTTACAAGTAAATGATAACATAGGGCATGAATAGCTACTGTCCCCAAGAATCAGAAAATGGGAAATCACAGGAAATGAGGGGAATTCTTAGAAACAGATCCTTGAAATGGGAATGGATTTTTCCAAGTCTAATTTATTTATATTCTAGTATAAGCTATCTGTCAAATTCATATTATCATTTATATTAGACCCTATAACTCAAAATCAACTGTCTGTAATGCAAAATCAGACCCTTGTAACACCGAATCAAACTTATGCAATAACTGCTAGTCAAAAATCAATCATCTGTAAGCTTATGAGCATTTTATAATGGCTTTTAAACACTGTGTCTGTGTTTGCAGTACAGGCTTAGCAGTCATTTAGAGAACAACTCAATGGACATAGTCTTTGGCAATAGTCCAAGACAACATGAGACCCTTGCAACACCAAATCAAACTTATGCAATAACACCTGGCAAAAATCAATCCTATGTAAGCCGATGAGCATTTTATAATGGCTTTTAAACACCCTGTCTGTTTTCAGTATAGAATTTTGTAACATCAAGCAGTCATTTAGAAAACAACTCAATGGACATAGTCTTTAGCAATAGCCCAAGACAACATCACACCAATGATAAGCTGAGTAGATGTGATTAGCTTCATTGGAATGGAGCTCGAGCAGTGGAAAAGGTCATGAACCTGAATGCCTTCAAACCCTCGCAAAGGAGAATGACCCTTTTTGCAAGCCCCCTCTATCCAAGCTTGGACAGGGCTCAAGTACAAACCGTCTTCGAACTTTGTTTGTTGTCCTGAATGTCTTTATAAACCAGCAAGAAACCCTGAAAGATACGGCTGGAAAAGAGACCTCAAATATGCCTTGGGAGAGGGCACACTTTGGTGCTTTAGCCTTGCAACAAAACCATCTTCTTGCTGGCCAAAACCGGCATTAGTCCTGTTGCTCGTCGATGTGCACACAGCAGTAGAAATCTTTCGAAGCTATTTTTCTAGGGGGGAAATGTGTGGCCTTGGGGGCAAGCAAAGAGTCAGGTGCTATCACCTGATCCCGACTCCTCCGTTTAGGCAAACTCTTAATGAAGCCAAGGGGGGTAGACCCTACAAAGAGTTACTAAGGCTCTTATGGTTTTAAAGTGTTTTGAATGTGTGATGAGGATGGGTGTTGTCTTAGGAGTTTTTTGATGATTTACAATAATAGATTAAGTCCAAGCATGTATTTGCAAAATAGATGATGCACAACCAACTTTGTAAATAAAACATCCACGACATGATATGATTAAAGCAGATAATAACAATCTTCCAGATAGATAATAAACAAAATGAAATACTGAACAGTTGTTGCTTTGTAGAATGACCAGTGCCAAATGGAGTCAATGTCTTGAGTGCTTGGGATGCTTTAAAACATGTCTTTGGTGTGCTTGAGAGAGTTTTGCAAATGCTTCTTGGTAAATTTTATTGTAAATTTTTGGGGTGAAATGGATTATTAGGGGAAGGGGATCTCCAAGATATACCTTGCGGTACAGGAGATATGTCTGGATAACAATCTAGGTGGCTCCGTACAAGGACATGTGGGCTGGTCGGAGTCTCTAGAGCGGTGTTCAACACTACACCAACAAGGATGTAGCCTAACTGTGCCCTTAAGGTCTTGTTCTAGTGGTTCCCGCGTCCCTAGGCAGAATTTGCCCACTTTTGATTGTTAGCGATCAACGTCGGATTTCCGTTGGTTTTCTTGGGATGTATTTTATTAATGGTTGAAGTGGAATTAAATGTGAGAAGGATTAAGCAATCTACACTGCTTCTGGGTATCCCACAAGTGGGTAGAGCATACACAGTGTAATAAGTGTTCTTTCCAATTTTATTGTTCTGTAAATAAAACAAGAACCACAGACCCTCCGACAGAGAGTGCTCTTGATCCGCCTTATGGTGAGATTTAGGAGACTTATGAACAAGATTGTAGAAATGCAAAGTAAAAACACCTTTGAAATGAACTACACTACCCAAGAATCTCTTTCAGGTCTAGGACCGTACTCGGGAGAGCAAGGGGGTTAGCAAAATAAATTGAAGTAAACTCTTCGATAGAGAGCACTCTTGATCCGCCTTAAGGCGAGATTCAAGAGATTTTGGTTCTTTTTATCAATTTTATGAAAAATGGAAAACTAAGTAAAACCTGGAAACGAAACAAACTAAAGCTAACAATTCTAAGATCTATCAACCTATCAAATTGAAATTTACTCTAACCTTCCTATTCTACTTTGTAGGTATAAAGCAAATAAAGTGCAAAAATGGACGATACAAGTTTCCCCCAAATGGGGGAAGTAGGGTGTGGGAGTCTTTATCCCCCTTGCTCTTTATTAATCTTTGTACAATGTGTTTGTGTTTCTCCTTTTTGAAAGCACAAGGTTAGATGGGGGAATGAAGAAGAGGGAAAAAGAGTTTTTGTGTGCTTTTTCAAGATTTGCTCTTTTGCTCTTATTGGTTTAGCTTTAGCCTTTAGGCTTTCTTGGTTTGATCTTCTTTGTTTTCCTGAAAGTAAGAGCTTTAGACACAAGATTTTATTAGAGGAGTTACTTTATAAAAATAAATGAAACTTATATCTAGCAAAGTTTAAAAATGAAAACTATACTAAATGTGAACTAGGAAGACTAAGACTAAATCTAAGCTATAAACAAGCAAGCAACCAATAGATAGAACCTTGAAACTTGAAACTTGAAACCTTGATCTATGTTGCAAGGATGAAAGAAAAGAGTTGAAGAGGCAGCTGATACAAACTTTCTTTATGACAGTCAAGGGACTGTTTTATGGCAGCCAAGTGCAAATTTTTTTTATGACAGTCCAATCTCTTTTGATGGCAACCAACACTCCTTCTTTAGGGCAGCCAATGCAACCCTTTAGAGGACTGTTTTTACACTTTTTGGGACTGTTTTGACATGCTTTTCAAGGTTGTTTTGTACCTCTTTTGACAGTCAACTCAATAATATCAGGGCAGCCAAATGCAAAATGCTTTATGACAGTCAATGACTGTTTTGATGGCAGCCAATGAGCTTCCTTTTAGACAGTAAAAAAAACAAACCATTTGTGGCAGCCAACTAACCTTCTTTGGACAGTCAACTCACTGTTTTTTATGGCAGCCAAGTGTGCTTTTCCTACGATGGCAGCCAACACAATCAACCAATGGATGTTAATAGATTAGTATATAGACAAATATATAGCTTCAATACTTGAAAGAAGGATTTTGAAAGACTTAGACTTCAGGTACTAAAATGAAACTAGATCTAGCTTCTAGAAATGATTTTGAGACTTGCCCTAGCTTTTTAAAAGAAAGAAGCAAGGATCGCCCTAGATCTAGCTTGGGAGAGCGAAAGCATGCAAGAAGGATAATGACTTATAGTTCAAAAATGCTTTGCTTGTGTAACCAAAAGAAGATGATTTGTTTTAAGATTTCGAAAGGGTGAAGGAAGAGAGCCCCTTTAGCTCAGCTTTGGAACAAGAGAAGAAATCCAGAGATCCTGCAGACAAAGAGATATTGGTTTCAAAAAAAGGTCTTTTGTTTATGAAGTCAAGCTAGATGCAACTGAGCTCACACTTGTCTTCACCTTCAGTAACTCTTGCACAACCACAAAACACTCAAAGCAAGTGAGATCAATACAACTAGTTGGCTAAATCAACCAAGATCAAATCAACATTAGTACAATTGAATACGTTTTGTTCATTTATATCTTGGAAAACATCACATAAATAATCAACTTGAAGCCTACAAATGATTATTCTTATGGACTAGAATGATAGCCTTCTTAAGCTAGAATGAAACAAAACACTTGCATAAGAGAAGGGTTCAGAAAGATGTCACCTCAACACAATAGACAGACATTCACCATATAACTCTTTACACCCATGGACCTCCAAAGTCTTGATCTTTATTCCAAAAATGTAAGCAAATACAATGTTACAATTCTCAGCATAGGTCTCTTGCAATCCACCATGAATGATGGAGCATAACCTAGCTTTTATAGCCAAACTACAAGGTAATGCGAATGAGGAAGAGAGTTAGGGTTTATGCATGGCGTGGGAGGTGCATCAGTGATTCACGTTGATTGATTGGTAGGTTGGTGCTTATGGTAGGTTGGGTTGGTGGGAGATGAGGTGGCTACCACCTCACAAGAGGGGCGCCCTTGTCCCCTTGGAACCAATGCCTACTCCATTGGATATATCGCCCACCAAAACCTATGAGCTTGTTGACGTGGAGAGAGGTCCATGTGAAAGAGGCCACGCTTCTCAAACCTTTTATTCATCATTTGCTTATCCTAAGTGAAATATGGCATGTGCTTTATTCTTCCATCATGGTCGTACACCTCATGCAACCCATTTTCAACCTTTACAAATCAATTTTTTAATCATTTTTGACTTATTTGATTTTTGTCCATGGTGCAATTTCTCCTTTTTTAGCAATTAATTGCCAGTTTGATGCATCTTTAGCCAAAACTGCCCCAGAGGCGACGTAATCGCTCGGAACTTGAAGAAAGTGGGCACTAGGGTAAAGAGGACGCTCTGAGTGTCAAAACGAGCCTCCCCACGCCAAAATCCGCCTCCAGATGACACCTTTATTACATTTTGAAATTTTCCAATTAAAACATTAAAAAACGGTCTAATTTTTAGAAAAAATTATTTTCTTCGGAATCGACTCAAACTCCTAGGGAACCTAGTGCATGGCCATACGACTTATTCAAGATGGCTAGCATGTAAAAAATCCTAGACATGAAGACTTTAATAACCTCCCTAGGTTCGACCACCATGAGAATTCTCCAGCTTTGGAGGTGTGAGTGAAAAACTTAGGAATTATACGCCACTGAAGAGTAGCGCATAATTTCTAAGGAAAAAACACTCTAGAGTATCCACCTGATAGCCAAAACTAAGGTAAGCCAAGTCTTTTATAAAAGGACCATGCTTAGACCAACTTTTACAATTTCCCCAAGGGGGTATGAACATGCAGTTTATTACAAATGGGGCAAAATTGCCCTGAAAATGACTTCTGAACTCTGAAGATGAACATTGAACATGTTCATGAAACTTGCGACTCACAAAAGGTTCAACTATTGTACAAAATAGTTGGTAACAAGTCCTTGGGAAACACGTTTGAGAATGATGGATGAGATCCACCCTAGGAGAGGGTACACTTGGCTGTTCAACATTTGCAGTAGAATTCTCCATACGTAACCTATATCATCATCATCAATGGTGAGCAAGCACGGCTGAACCAAATCTCGAGAGGCCTCACCAATGTTAGGTTTTCCAAGGTCTTCAAAATTAACACATTCCTCGTTTAGAGCATCATATATGGGCTCTTCCACACATTTCCAATAATCCATACCCATATCATGCTTATTAGATTGTGGTAACTTCGGGATGTCCTCCATGATTCAGATGCCTTACATGGAGGTACATTAGCTGCATAGGCATCAAGATTGAGTAGAGGGTGAGATACACTCTACTCAGTGGCATGAGTCCAGTGGTGGCTGCATGCAGACCTTCCAGAGTGTCTTGACCCTTGCATGCATGAGTTTTGCATGCACTGTCAGCGATCGTTGGATGCATGCAAAAGTGACTTTTGCATGCACCGAGAATTAGGGTTTTGGTAAGCCTAATTCATCAGTGAGATTATTCATAGAGGCAGGGGGTCCCCGGATGAGGTTGCTCAGTTGTATTGTCAGAGAGTGATAGTGTTGGAGTGAGGAGGTCACACTTGTGCATGCTGGGCGACTTTCTGAGAGAGAGAGTAGCTGCTGCAGAAGCTAGGAAGGTCAAAACTGAGTTGGATCAGTGACCTTCAGCTCCAGAGTCACTAGGCACCCAGATCTGTGGATTGAGACAATCCATTAGAGAGCATTCTGCTAAGTTTTGAGGAGGTCGAGTTCCCTTGGAGGAGGGTGCATTTCCCAAGGAGGGAGAAGCTCGTTTGGAGCTAGATTGATTGATTCAGAGTTTGAGACCTCCAGGATAGCCTTGCCTCAGCATTCGAGGAAGGTTAGGGACGATCAGAGCTTGGATTTGCTGAGATCCGGTCCGATACGAGCATCAGACATCCATAGGGGAGGGCGCACTTCTGCATGCAGTGGAGGTCGCATTCTTCAGAGGGCAGTCTTCAGCGAGAGCAGATCAGAGCAGTGTGATACAGAGGAGGAAGATTAGTCAGAGGCACCTGCAGAGTTACTCAGATCCAGTTTACCAGTTAGGGCTTAGTCTTCCAGTGCATGCATCAGCTGATGCATGCAGATCTAGAGTTTGTCCGGTTCAAGGATTGAGTTACCTTTGAGGTAGTCCTGTATTGTACTTGTCATTTTATATATGCTTTGGGCTCGAGAGAGAAGATAGCCCCACAGATTGCTGGTTTTCCCCGTTTGGGGTTTCCAGGGTATATTTGGTGTTTATGTGTGATTGCATGTATGTTTCAGTTTGGTAGAGAGATCTAGCTGTTGAGTTTACGTTTTTATGAGTATGTACTGACATATGAGTCTCAAACTGCTTAAGGTCTCAGGGTGATTTAGAGGGAGTAGTGATCTTTGAATCAAAGATTTACAATGCTCATCAAGAAAATGCACATCATTATATTTGCGGTAACCATCTTCATCAACCATGTCTTTAACATCCTTTTCAATGGGAAATGGATTTTCAAAAGCTTCTTCATTTTGCTTTAGATCTGCATTAAAAATTGGCTTTGGTTGATCAAAATTGACCACCTCTTCACTTTTGCATGCCATGAAAGGATCATGGACATCTTCCACAGAACATGTGTGGTCAAAAGCCTAGAGTACAACACTCTTGGCCCTTGAAGAATCATAGCCCTTGAAGAATCATAGATGGGAGGGCCAAGAAACCTCCAATAATCATTGTCTTCTTCATCATGCAAAAGAATCTTGCTATTTTCTCCCAAAAGGCTTAAGACATCATAAAAATCATGGAAACAACAGTAAGGAGAACTCACCATTTCTTTACTTTCCTCAAATAGTGCTTCTTGCTTTTCATTTGCTTCTTCTTCAAGCTCCTTTTCTAGATCTTCACCCTGGACTTATTTGGCTTCACTTCCTTGAACATCTTTATCTTTCCTCTTAGAGTACCATCCTTTTCGAGCATAGGGCTTGAGGTGTCGTCTTCCTTGGTTTTTTCTTCTTCCTTCAAGAGTGGTCCAAGACTCTCTTTAGCAATCTTTTGTGCATCATAGAATATCTTGACCTCTTGAACTTTAGGTAGCCATTGATCAATCTCATTGGGACACCAACGTTTACAAAATGCTTCAAGAAGGGTTACAAAATATATAATTGTCCTCTTTCCAAGAGATTTGTACCAATGTTTTGTTTTGTCCTCGATGCCATAAGAGAAATAATCCATCATATCATTTTCATAAAGGATGACATTATCCCCCTCGAATTTGAAAAAGGTCGCAAGAGAAGTCAAATTGGAAATCTTCATTGCCATGAAACTTTGGAGTTTCCCTTATATTTACTTTTGGTTCTTCATCAGCAAGAGCCCAAATATTTGAAAACTCCCATGGGCCATAGATTTCAAGAAGCTAATTAGGATATTCCCCAAATATTAGAAAAATGTTCTTCATATGGAATATAATGCTTTAGTGGAGTCGTCGGGATGAACCTCTTCTTAATTGATGGATGTGCTCACCCTTTGCACCCAACAATGTGATCAATAGTTGAGGGCTCTATCTTGAGGTGTACCTTTTTGTTGTATTTTTCTTTAGTGGAGTGGTCAGATAAGACCTGCAAGGTTAGTCCTTAACAATAATCTCATCAATGTACAGAAGAAAACTTATCTTAACCTCACAAAATGCTTTCTCACAAAATCTGTTGTTTATGCCATGGAGTTTAGGCTTTGACCCAGTAATGTCCCTAAATTGTAATGCAACAATCTTCAAGCATCCTTGACAACAATGCCAAAAAATGTTACCTCAGAGATTAGCACCCTTCAAGTTAGGTCACGAGGGATTATGATCAACAACTTTCATGGATGTGGAGATTTGGGGATGACTTCACCTTTAGATCTGTATTAATTTGCAGTAGTGGTTGAAAGGCTTGATTTGGCACTTCAAAATCCCTCAGGGTCGACACCGAGACTCATAGATGAAGTAGAAACCCTTCCCAACAGTTAGGTTTGATCTTTTGTTGGAATTGGACTTGCAGAACACTTACATGAGATATGAGCTAGGGTTGTAGCCAACCCTAAAGGATGATGTCCCCTCCTATAGGGTTGATGTCACCCTGGATTAGGGCTTATTTGAGCTACAAAACAATTCTTTATGTAGTTTATCACTTTTTTTATGGATTTTTGCAAAATATAAACCATTCAAAAAATTATAGTAGTGGTAACTATTTTGAAATTTCACAAGTAAATTCAACTGTAAACAAATACAATGGCAGAATAAATATTTTGGATTTTTTGAAAAATGTTCAATTTTTAGGGTTTTATTTTATTTTATTTTTTGTGTTTTCCATTAATATAATACAAGAATTTTATAAAAATCTGCAATACTGAAGAGATGGGAAATAGACCTAGATCTTATTTCACTAGGCAACAAGAAATTGGGGTCAACGTTTCTCCAAGAATTGGCAATTCGATATTTGAAAGAACTAGGGCAAGGCTAAGAAACCCTAGGTTGTGTTAACCTTTGACCTAGTTAAGGCAAAGAAGATGCTAAGACCCTAAGAAGAGAGACCCTTCAAGAGGGATGTGTCATGGGCTTATATTGACTCGTCTCAAAACACTAAGTTTCGGGCTCTGGTAGTCCATGTGGTACTTCCCAGATCCTTGTCGAGGGTGAGACCATCTTAGTAGGTGTTCGACAGACTATGTTTAACCTGTGGAACTCTTAGCACTTTATCTCTTTAAATAGTTCTATAGTTAACCATTTTTATTAGGTGAACATCTCATAGTACACTTAGCTAAAATACAAGAACAAGAGACACCAAATATATGAGGCTGTTACCTTGAGATAGGTGTGCTTGAAACCCTGTTATAATATACAATGGTACAAGGAAACTTTTATACAGCAACGAAGGATTCCACACCTTGGCAACTCTTCGAGACCGAGCCCACATTGGCAGTAGCTCAAGTCTCAATATCAATCGACAATGCATTTTTGCCTTAGCAACCGTGCCCTAGAGAGTGTGCTCGCAAGTCCATCGTGAGTTTGTCGCCACGCAACCCTCACTATCTACCCAAGTTGCACTTTGCCTCCTTGCAGCTCGCAAGTTTGTCATGCTTCAGTGCATTGTGCATTTAAGCTCCACCAAGATGTCTCACCATGAGACTTGCGTAAGGCAAGGATGCCTCGCCAAGGTGACATCGTGTGCCTCTTGTTGCCGTCGGATTGCGCACCTGGTTAACGCAGTAGAAATCTCACTACTGCTTGGTGCACCCTTGGGGGCAAGTCTCGAGTCAGGGCTGTCACCTGATTCTGACTCCTCTGTTTATGCTAACTCCTAACGAAGCTAAGGGGGGTAGTCCCTATAGAAAGTTTCTAAGGTTGTTAAGTGTTTTTAGAAAGTTAATTAGATGGGTGTTTTTAGGAGTTTAAAATGGTGTGATTTCACTGTCCAAGCTTATGCAAAAGGAATTAATAACAACATGAAATTTAAATCATTGACATGATAAAAGCTTAATAGGATATAACAAATAAAATACCAGCGCCTTGGAGTCAAATACTAAAAAGTGCTGTTGCTGAAAGTGAAATGTTTTGCAAATGTGTCTTGGTCAGTTTTAGAATTATTACAGCTAGATTTAATTAAGCGAAAATGGGAGCTCCAGATATATTGTGAGGTATAAGGAGTAATGTTCGGAAATTAGGCAGAGGTGGCTCTTCACGAAGATGTGTGGGTTGGAACGGAGTCTCGATGGCGTGTTCAACACTACACCAACAAGGATGTAGCCTAACGGTGCCTTGAGGTCACTTTCTAGTGGTTCTCGCTTCTTTTGAGAAATTTCCCCACACAATACTTAATGTTCGAGTGCCGTATTTTCAATATGTTTCAGGGTCCTGTTGTCGTTGGAACACGCACTTAGGGGTTATCGCAACAAAAATCTTCAAGCTGCTTAGGTGCATTCCTTGGGGGCAAGTTTCGAGTTGAGACACTGCCACTCAACACTCAACTCCTTCGTTTAGGCAAAACTCCTAAAGAAGCCAAGGGGGGTAGTCCCCATGAGTTACTAAGGCTGATTAAGCTTTAGGATTGTGATTGGCTAAGTTGTTTAGGAGTTTTGAAATAGATTGAGTGAAAACAAAATTCACTTGCAAGTATAACTTTAGGTCAACAACATAAATTAATCATATAACACATGAGATCTGAATCAAATATATAAACAAGATCAGTGCCAATAATGGAGTCGAAATAGTGTGTTGTATTGTAAATGTTTTGCGAGTGCTTCTTGATCAATTTTAAATTATTATGTGATGGGAGTTGATTATGGGAAGGGGGAGCTCTAGATATACTGTGTGGTACAAGGAGTAATGTCCAGAAGTTAATTAATGGTGGCTCCTCACGAAGACGTGTGGGCTGGAATGGAGTCTCGAGGGCGGTGTTCAACACTACACTAACAAGGGTGTAATCTAACTGTGCCCTGAGGTCGCCTCCCAGTGGTTCTCGCTTCTTGTGAGAAATTTTCCCACACAATAATCAAGTTCTTAGTTCCGGATTTTCACCATGTTCAGGGTAGTTGATTTTATTAGGATGAGTTTTTATTAGATGTGAAGAATTATGGAGTAGTTGCAACTCTTTCTGATTTCCCACAGGCCCAGGCAAATGCCCGCAAGGGGAAAGAGCATACTTTGAGTTGGAAACTAGATAGTTTTTTTTCGTTTTTATTGCAGAAAAGATAAATAACTAAAGTAAAAATGTTATGCTAATTACTACAGACAATGAGTCTCTTTTTTGATCATCCGATCACGTACTCAGGTAAAGTCCTTTATGTGACGACGAGAGCATACTTCAGGAAAGCAATGCCAAGTTCGTTATCGAAAGTAAAGAATGATTAGTAAAATGTTTGAACTAATTACTACACCATGAATATCTTTTCCCTTTTAGTACTTCGGCAGAGCGTGGTGGGTTAGTATTGATTTATTTGGCAAAAATACTTTGAAAAATAAACTTGCTTGATATGTAAAGTATATTGTCTGCCAAAAATAAGAAATTAAGTGTTCCTACGTCCTGAGTGAGTTTGAAGGCTGATATTTGGATCGGACACTTCAAATGTTAAATTTTAACTCTAGATTGGTTTATTTAAACAGGAAATAAAATTTGTTAGAAAAAATCACGCCATAAAAAATTGCGAATCCCCTCAAGGGGATGGGGTGTGGGTGCTGGGAAGCTCACTTGCTCTTCTTTTTGCTTGCTTATTACAATATAGAAATGCTTGTGATCCCTTCTAAAATGCGATCACTAAGCTTACAATGCTTTAAAATAACAAGTTTTATGAAGAAGAGAGGTCCTCGGGTGCTCTGGATGGCCCAAAATTCGAAAATTCGCCAGAGTTTCTCTTTTTCTTTCAACCTGCTACAAACCAGCAAGTTATTAGTTCCAAAAGTGCCCAAAAACACTTTTCAGTGTTTTTGGACAACCAAACATTTTTACTAAAAAAAATATTTTGAAATTTTTTCTAAGGATGAAATGCAAAAAATGAACACCAAAAAGGGATATTTCTTGTGGATCTTGGGTTGCCTTTTGGGACAGCCATTGAAACACTTTTAAATTTGCTCGATATAATCTTATAATGCCCAAAACAAAAGTTAATCTGACAAGCCTTTAGATCTACCAATGATTGACTTGTACAAGAAAAAGTTTTTGAAGCTAGATCTAGTTCAAATAAATAATTTGAATCTTTTGAAGCAATCTAGATCTAAGCATGTAAAACTTATAAATCAGATCTAAAATATGATGTAATCCTATTTAGCAATCAGATCTAAGGAATAAGCTCAAGTAACCAAGGAGATTTTTCTTTAAAATTAAGAAGAGGGAGAAAGGAAGAAAACCAAAACCCTTTTGAACTTGGGTGATGGAGTTGTTCGGGTGGCGTTGAGAGAGACTGTAAATATTTGATTCAGAGATCACTACTCCCTCTGAATCACCCTTAGACCTCAAGCAGTCTGAGTCTCATATGTCAGTACATACTCATAAAAACATAAACTCAACAGCTAGATCTCATTACCAAACTGAAACATACATGCAATCACACATAAACACCAAATATACCCTGGAAACCCCAACCGAGGAAAACCAACAATCTGTGGGGCTATCTTCTCTCTCGAGCCCAGAGCATATATATAAATAGACAAGTACAATACAGGATTACCTCAAAGGTAACACAATCCCTGAATCGGACAGACTCTAGATCTGCATGCATCAGCTGATGCATGCATTGGAAGAGTAAGCCTTAACTGGTAAACTGGATCTGAGTGTCTCTGCAGGTGCCTCTGACTAATTTGCCTCCTCTGTATCACACTGCTCTGATCTGCTTTCTCTGAAGACGGCCCTTTGAAGAATGCGACCTCCATTGCATGCAGAAGTGCGCCCTCCCCTCTGGATGTTTGATGCTCGTATCGGATCGGATCTCAGCAGATCTGAGCTCTGATCGTCCCTAACCTTCCTCGAATGTTGAGGCAAGGTTATCCTGGAAGTTGCAGACTCTGAATTGGTCGATCTGGCTCCAAATAAGCTCCTCCCTCCTTGGGAAATGTGCCCTCCTCCAAGGTAACTCGTCCTCCTCAAAACTGAGCAGAATGCTCTTTGTTGGATTGTCTCAGTCCACAGATTTGGGTGCCTAGTGACTCTGGAGCTGAAGGTCACTGATTCAGCTCAGATCTGACCTTCCTAACTCCTGCAACAACTCCTCTCTCTCTCAGAAAGTCGCCTTGCATGCACAACTGCGCCCTCCTCACTCCAGCACTATCACTCTTTAACAATACAACTGAGCAACCTCATTCGGTGACACCCCGCCTCTATAAATAATCTCACCGATGAATTAGCTTTACCAAAACCCTAATTCTTAGTGCATGCAAAAGTCACTTTTGCATGCATCCAATGATCGTTGATAGGGCATGCAAAACTCATGCATGCAAGGGTCAAAACACTCCGAAAGGTCCGCATGCAGCCACCATTAGACTCATGCCATTGAGTAGAGTGCATCTCACCCTCTACTCTATATTGATGCCTATGTTGCTAATGTACCTCCATGCAAGGCATCTGAACCATGGAGGACATCCTAAAGTTACCACACTCTAACACTTCCTCTTAACGAGGGAAGTCCTACCACTGATGCCTGGATCCAACAAGTCCCCTGCTGTTGACACTGATCTAGTTGATCTGCCTGTCACTGTTGCCCTCTGACCTGAAGAACCATGATCAATCTCCATAAGTGTGGATTTAGAAGAAGCCCTCTGATCAACCACTGTTGAACCTGTCACTACGCTTTGACTCAGACTCCTCTGAATCTCTGTTGCTGTAAACAGTCCTGAAGACCGCTGTCAAGTGGATCCACTGCTTTGTAGGAGATTTGTCTATGTCCCTGAGTTGACTCAGCTCTGTAAGTCAACTCCCTTTGTCTCTGAGCTGACTCAGCTCTCTCTTGAGCTAAGTCCATCTCAACCATATCATACCAACTCAATCTCTGATTGGTGCCTGCATGAGCAGCATGCTCACCCATTTGATATGAGCCCAAGGGCTCAATCTCCTGAGACTCATCACTATCAAGAGCATCTCGATCATCCATCTGAACTCCAGAATCACTCCCCTGATCCTCATCACGGTGAGCTGCTCATCCATCTACTGACTAGGCTCACTCCTCCTGGCCTCATCTTTGCTATGAGCATCTCGCTCATCACCCCCCTTTGACTCTGAAGAGGATGTACTCAGCCAACCTGATGTGCCCATAGTAGGCTGTCCCTGAACCAAATATTCACCATTGATCCTGTGATCCAACAAGACTAGGTCTACTCCTGTAGGATAGGTGAAGATCTGATCCCGTTGGAACACCACTGAGTGGCCAGCAGCTGCCAAGGATGCCACTGAGAGGATGCTCCCTCTCAGTCCTGGAACAAAAAACACTCGTGAAACCTCCAGGAGCTCCCCACGGTCAAGTAAAAATCTCCCTTTGCCCACTCCAGTGACCAAGTGGTCAACCCCCTGCACATCCCGAGCCATTTGCAAGGGTGTGCGATCTAGGATAAGAAATGCATCCCACACTCCTGTCATGTGACTGCTGAGCATGCAGTCAACCCTCCAACTCTGATCAACTTGAGCCTTTGGTAGGATACTATCATGTCCTGACTGTACTGAGGCTAATGAGAACTCCTTCTCAAATCGAGAAGTAAACTCATCAACCTCCTCTGCTCTGCCACCTGCTCGTCCTTCGCCTGCTTCCCCTTCTTCTTATGCGGACACTGTCCCGCATAATGTCCATAATCGTTGCAGGCGAGGCATTTGATCTTGATCAGATCCTTCTTCTTTTTGCCTCTGTTTCCCGCCTGCTGCAAGAGCCACATCCTCCTCCTCTGGAACAATAGAAGCTGAACCCTGTATGTACCCTCTCCGGATCTCCTCCTGTCTGAAATCATCCCACAGACGATCCCACTTGGGGAGGTTCTCTCGAGCTATGATAGACTGGAAAAACACTGCCCATGGCATAGTCACGCCATTCAAGGCCTATCGAACCAACTCACTATCCTCTACCTTCTCACCAATTGCTCCAAACTCATCTCTCACTTGAGTTATCTTGGTGAGATAGGTCATCATGCTCTCATCCTTCCCCATTTTGATGCTTCTCAGCTTCTCCCTGAGAACCATCATCCTATTTGCATTGGAGCTCCAGTACAGACTAGTCAATGCATCCCACATCTCAAACACATTGTCCTTGGTAGAGACATGTGGGATGATATGATCCTTGATCCCATCAAGAAGGATCCGCTAAGCTATCACATTTTTCTCATCATACACTGCTTTTGGCAGTGGCATCTAACGGAACTGTAACAGGATTTATCGTTGTGCTGTTCACAACATCCCATAGCTCACACTCTTTCAACAAGAGTATAATACGTGCCCTCCATGCACTATAGTTGGAGGCCCCATCCAACCGGTCCTCCACTCTCAAGCTGGTATCCATACTCACCTAACTGAAATATTGTAACCCACAGTGAACAGGAATCTCTTGTGATCACAGATCTGGTAGATCTATCATAGATCTAACCACTGAACCCGCTGGACTGATAGATCTGACCTCTACAACCTCAGATCTGAGCTGTGCTGCTCAGATTTGGTAGATCTAGTCTCTACCTCCACCGATCTACTAGATCTATATCAGATCTAGTCTCCAACACCACAGATCTATGTGTGACTGCCCTCTCTGACCCTCAACAGGGCTTTGATACCATGTAAATATTTGATTCAGAGATCACTACTCCCTCTTAATCACCTTGAGACCTCAAGTAGTTTGAGTCTCATATGTCAGTACATACTCATAAAAACATAAACTCAATAGCTAGATCTCATTACCAAACTGAAACATACATGCAATCACACATAAACACCAAATATACCTTGGAAACCCCAACTGAGGAAAACCAACAATCTGTGGGACCAACAATCGGTGGGGCTATCTTCTCTCTCGAGCCCAGAGCATATATATAAATAAACAAGTACAATACAGGATTACCTCAAAGGTAATTCAATCCTTGAACCAGACAGACTCTGGATTTGCATGCATCAACTGATGCATGCACTGGAAGACTAAGCCCTAATTGGTAAACTGGATCTGAGTGTCTTTGCAGGTGCCTTTGATTGATCTGCCTCCTCTGTATCACACTGCTTTGATCTGCTCTCTCTGAAGACCTCCCTCTGAAAAATGCGACCTCCACTGCATGCAGAAGTGTGCCCTCCCCTCTGGATGTCTAATGCTCGTACCGGATCGGATCTCAGTAGATCTGAGCTCTGATCATCCCTAACCTTCCTCGAATGTTGAGGCAAGGCTATCGTGGAAGTCTCGAACTCTGAATCAGTTGATCTGGCTCCAAATGAGCTCCTCCCTCCTTGGGAAATGTGCCCTCCTCCAAGGGAACCTGTCCTCTTCAAAACTGAGCAGAATGCTCTCTGTTGGACTGTCTTAGTCCACAGATCTGGGTGCCTAGTGACTTTGGAGCTGAAGGTCACTGATCCAGCTCAGATCTGACCTTCCTAGCTCCTGTAGCAACTCCTCTCTCTCTCAGAAAGTCGCCTTGCATGCACAACTGCGCCCTCCTCACTCCAGCACTATCAGTCTCTGACAATACAACTGAGCATCCTCATTCGGTGACCCCCTGCCTCTATAAATAATCTCACCGATGAATTAGGTTTACCAAAACCCTAATTCTCGGTGCATGCAAAAGTCACTTTTGCATGCATCCAATGATCGTTGATAGGGCATGCAAAACTCATGCATGCAAGGGTCAAAACAGTCCAGAACGTCCGCATGCAGCCACCACTGGACTCATGCCACTGAGTAGAGTGCAGCTCACTCTCTACTCTATATTGATGCCTATGCTGCTAATGTACCTCCATTCAAGGCCTTTGAACCATGGAGGACATCTTGAAGTTACCATATTCTAACAGAGACTATGTTCTCTTCACAAAGAATTCAGAGAATGAAGCAAGCAAACTAGTTCCTCCATAAATCCAAATTGAAGCACCTGTAAAAGAAACCCTTACACTTGCCAAACAACTTATCACATCCATTAGTAAAACTTAAAATCGAAGATGAGAAGAGCATACATAAAAACTTTTAAGCATGCAAATTCCCTATCTTAAACATAAGTATTTCAAATGAGAAAAACAACTTCTTTACTCACCCCTATCGATTAATACTAATCCTTTCAAGGCTAATGACTGACAAGTAAAGCAAATGCAAAAGAAACTCTATAGTTATCTCATAAAACACATAAGACAATGATCATCAAACTTGAGCCAAAGACACCGTGATAGACCTCGAAAGCCTTTTATTCATCAATAGATTTAGCAGTGAAATTATACATCAGAGCAGAGGTTCGACCATTTTCCATCTCCTATGAGAGGAATGGACCTTGCTTATATAGCAAAAAGAGAGAGGGGGGAGGGCATTCACTCCAAGAGGAGGGCGCAATCTTCAACAAGATGTGGTGGGTGAGTTGTAGAGCGATCTAAGGAAGAGCTTGGAGTTGATTGATGAGAGGTGACGCCATCTCTACCAAAAGAGATGCGCCCTGTCATGGGATACATCACCATCCTCTTAAACTTTGCCAAATCAGTCATGTGCTCCTCTCATGAGATAGGGCGCACTTCTCTTCTTGTGACAATTCGACCACACAATGATTTGATTGGAATCTTGATTGATTTGGTTTACATTCAAGTCAAAGGAGGGTTCGCCACCTCTCATGAGGTAGGCGACCTCCTCTTTGCTTTTATCACTTATCCATTTGCGGGTTGCCACATTCAAGAAGTCGCCCACGTGAGAGAGGGGCGCATATCTAATTTGATTTTCAGATTTTGAATTTTATCTCTACTCCAAAGTGATGCTTTAGTTAAGGAGTATATTCACCCACCATAAGAGAGGAAATGGCAAGTCATTTGGCACATGTTCTTTTACTTTTTTAATATATATATATATATTTTTGATATTGGTGCAATTTGTGATTTTTTAGCAATTATTTGCCAATTTGTTGCATCTTTAAGGAAAAATGCTCCCAGAGATGACGTAGTCACCCGGAACATAGGGAAAGTGGGTCCTAGGGTGAAGAGGATGCTCTAATTGTGAAAACGAGCATCCCCACGCCAAACTCCGCCTCCAGACCACACTTTTATCACAATTTGAAATTTTCCATTTAAACCATTAAAAAATGGTCTAATTTTATGAAAAAAATAATTTTTGTCGGAATCGACTCAAACTCCTAGGGGACCTAGTGCATGTCCATACGACTCAATATTGATGGTTAGCATGTAAAAAAAACATACACTTAAGTTTTAATAACCTCCCAAGGTTCGACTGCCAAGGAAAATACCCCAACTTTGGAGGTGTGAGTGAAAAGCTTAGGAATTATACATCACTGAAGCGCAACGTATAATTCCTAAGGAAAAAACACTCTAGAGTATCCCCTTGATAGATAAGCCTAAGGTAGGCCAAACGTTTTACAAAAATATCATGCTTAGACCAACTTATTGCAATTCCCCCAAGGGGATCTGGACATGCAATTTTTTTGAAAAATGGCCAAAAATTGGCTTGATGGATCACTGAACACTAATGATGAACAATTTGATTGTTCAAGTCTTCGACGGTTCACTCGGGATCCACTAAGTGCAATTTAGTGGATAACAGGTCCTTAATTTTATTAATGTGCATTTTTAATTAGATGTTTGAGAATTAATAAGTTGCTGCAACTCTTTTTGATTTCCCAAGGACCAGGTCAATGCTCGCAAAGGGAAAGAAGATACTTTGAGAAACAACAAAATGTTCATTTCGATTTAGTGCTTGAAAATAAAATGCTAAACAAAAATAACTTAGAAAAGAAAAAGAGATGCTCGCCAAATCTATGTGTTACTTTCTGATCAACAACCACTCATTGACAATGCCTTTATGTGGTGGTGAGAACATACTTCGTGGCAACGAGATTGGCTTTATTTAGCTTCTTGCAAAAAAAATGAAAAAAAAAAAAATTAAACAATTAAAATTAAAGTATACAATCCTGCAATGAAATGTGATTGTGTGCTTGTGTTTGCTAGAAAAAATTATTCCACAAAAATTGAGACTGCAAATCCCTACAAGGGGGATGGGGTGTGGGCGTTGTGTAGCCCACTTGCTCTCTTTTAATAATAATTACAATTTGCTCAAAAGAAATGCCTCTTAGTCCTTTTCGACTTGGATCTAAGGGCTTACAAGCTAGAAGTTTAAAGCAATGGTGGAAGAGGGTCTTCGGAAGGTAAATTTGGCAATTTCTAAAGAAATTTTGCCAGAGTTTCTTCCTCTTTTTCCTTGGACCTGCTAAAAACTAGCAAGCTTAAAACATCTAAATTAGTGGGTTAAACAAATAAAATACAAATTTTTTTACAAAATTTATACTTGGAAAAATTTCAGAAAAAAAGACTACTTCAAGTATAAACAATTATGGATCTAGATCTATGATTTAACTTTGAAACAAGATTTTCTAGATGTATGGGAAGCAAGAGATTTAAAATAAGCTTTTAGATCTATTCAACTTGCTTCCAAACAGAAAGGAAAGAGAGATTTTGTTTGTATGAAGAAGATGGAGAAGCCCAAAACCAAGCCTTTAGCTTGAAGAAATGGAGGAACTATGATGCCTGCAAAATAGATTATGTCAACCAAAATGAAGTAACTAGTTGCCAAGCTTTAGAAGATGAGTCAAACTAGATCAACCTCCAAATTTCCAATGCTTAGCATCCAATCCTGCACAATCTTAAAAGGACTTACACATAAAAGAGATCAAACCCATTATATCAATTAAAAGAGATAAAAAGGGCAATAGTATAACCGATTACATGTGCTGCTTCTAGATCTCTAAATAATTAAATATAAATAAGCAAATCAAATACAATGAATGCTTATTTTATAGGCTCAAAGACTTAGCTAAGCTAGATCAATCCACAATGACAATATAAGAGCAAAAATTGAAACTAGACTAGATATACCTCAATCAATGATGCATGCATGAGAATGGAACAAGAACCAACAAGTAGACTTCCAAAGTCTTCGAATCTTATTACTCATAAAAACTTAAACATTACATGAGTAGAGGTTCTATGCTTGCCATCATGAAGAATGGAGCATGTGAGACCTTGCATATATAACAAATGAGAGAGGGAGGGCAAATTCATGAGGAGGGCACATCCCTTGAAGAGGGGAGTTGATATCCCAATCCAATCCTTGATTGATTGTGCCAACACATGGGTAGGCTGCTACCTAAGAGAGGTGCCTCCCTCAAGCTTTGTAATCTTCATCCAATGCACTAGATGGTTGCCACGTAAGAAAAGTCGCCCAAGAGAAGAGAGGGCGCACTTCTCTAGAGATGACAACTCGCCTAAGAGGAATCCTTGCTTGATTTGATCCACATTTGATTGTGATTTGCCTTTAATACAATGTATCCCTACTTAGTCATTCCCAATGTCCCTCGACATCATTCTTTTGAACAAACTACACCAGGAGCATCTCATGCTGCCAATGGTGTTATTGGTCTATTGCACATGCCACCAGCCAATTTTATAAAATGAACTTCTATGAGTATGAGAGGCTATTAATATTGCCAACCGAGGTTAATGAGACCAGTAATGGTGATAAAAATGGGTAGATATAAGGGTAATCAATGTATCAGTGCCATCTGAAAGCGGAACTGAGAGAAGGGCAATTGCCAACTCAATTGGGCCTCTAGCTGGGACAAATTCCATTGATTTAGGAATTTGATTTTCTCTCATATCTTTAATTTTTCAATTAAATAATTCTCCATAATTAATTTTGAGAGAGTATTTATTTAAGTGAATAATATTCACTTAGAACTTAGGAAAAGTGGGTTTAGGGGTTTTGTGGGTGCTCTGGGTTAGAAAATGAGCACCCCCAATGGCAAATTTCACCTCCTAACCATACTTTTATCACTTTTTTGGATTTTTTAATTAAATTATTAAAAAAAACTCGTAAAATGGGAAAACTTATTTCTGTCTGAATTGACTCAAACTCCTAGGGGACCTAGTGCATGTCCATATGACTCATTATTGATGGTTAGCATGTGAAAAATGAATAGACACTTAGGCTTTAATAACCTCCTAAGGTTCGACCACTATGGAAAATACTCCGGCTTTGGAGGTGTGAGTCAAAAACTTAGGAATTATACGCCACTGAAGTGCAACACATAATTCCTAAGGAAAAAACACTCTAGAGTATCCCTTTGATAGCTAAACCTAAGGTAGGCTAAGCCTGTTACAAAAAGACCATGCTTAGACCAACTTATTACAATACCCCCAAGGGGGTTTGGACATGCAAATTTTACAAATGGGCCAAAAATTGTCCTGATGAACTTCTGAACTTTGGCAATGAACAAGGTAAGTTGTTCAAGTTTTTTGAGGTTCACAAGAAGTCCTACTAAGTGTAACTTAGTGGACAACACCTCATGAGCCAAAGATTTTCCACATCTTGTCCAAGAAGAGTAACATCCAAAAACCTCCAACAACAAACCTCTACCAAAGACAAGTGCACCCTCCACTTGCAGCCTCCAATGGAGGGGCATGCCCCTTGTGTGTCGTAGACTCCAAAACATGCATATTGTCTCCAATCGATCTTTTTTGGTTTTCTTTGCCTCCCATCCGCATGCTACTTATGCTTCTCACTCATATGAGAGTGTCCCTTGTCATGATGCTCTCCTCAATCGAGTTGACTTCCTCAAGCAATGCGTCGAGTGCAAGTTACATCGGGTGCCCCTCTTATCGAGGCTTGTGCCCACAATTAGGCGCTCTTATTGTTGGTGTGCCCACACTTATCATATGTGCGGCCCACCTCCAATGTGGCATTCGCCAACCGACCTACTCATGTCGAAGGTTCCCATGGGAATGGGTGTACCTGGTTGCTCACGCAAGGAGTTTACCCACTCGCACTCATTCCAACCAAGCAATCAATAGTCCAAACAAGTGTTAGGTACCCAACTCGTGTTTGTTTCTGTTCGCACCACCTAACGACAAGCCTCACTCTAAGTGGCCCAAGGAATATCAACAATCCTCTAACTCAAGATCGTGACATCCTCCTCCACTCAAAGTAGTTGCCGTCTTCGACAACGTCTTCAAGAACACTCAACTGTCCATGAAGCATTCTACCAATGTCGTCGCTGGCACTTGTTGTCGCAATTGAGTCTTCCAAAGAAGGCTTTCAAACTGTTGAGATGTCGCATCAATCCAACCTACTACTACCTCGGTATGTTGCTGCCTCGTCATGCCTCTATCCATGTTGGTTGGAAGCAGGATACAAATGATGAAAATACAACATAAAATAATGATAAAAACCAACATAGATCCATCTTAAACTTGGATCTATCAAGCACCGAGAGGGGTCCAATTTTTCTTGAGGTGTAAATTCTTTTTATCTTAATTTGTTTACACATTAAGAAAAAATTTACATCTCAAAATATTTGATCCCCCTCGATGCTTGATATATCTAGGCTTAAGATCAAATCAATATAATTTAATTTTTTTTGTTTAAGTCAACATAATTTTCATTTTTTTTAATTGGAACGACATGTTACATAATGTTACACAACGTTATGCGGTACAACATCTCTCCCATACTAGGTTGTAGAGTACCTCGCTACTCGGTGCAATGATGAAATGCTTCAACATGTGAAAGGTTGAGCTTGGAAGGAGGATGTCATGCCCCATCTAACCCTGACATTTTTTTGCCCTCAACGCCCTCTTTCTTAGGTTGGTATGGCATCTAGAAACTTGCTTTGATGATGGATGATTTGCTCTCAAGACCAAGATGACCAAGAGGGAAGGCTGATAGAACAAGATAAGATCCAAGGGGCTATAATGAGGTGTGCTAAGGCGGGTATGGCAACCCTTACATGCATAATCACCTTTTACAAAGCAAAAACCATAAATGTGGCTAGGAACCCTTGAGCCATGTGTTCTAATGGATTCATCCCAAGGTGCACTAGGCACCTACCTAGGGCATAAAATGCCCAACATGATAAGGGACTTTTTCCCATTAAGGGGTAGTTAGTAGAGCCACTAGGCCAACAGTTCTTGAAATGAGGACCAAGAGAAGTTGCCATGACTAGACCAAGGGTCTTAAGCTTCGCTAGACCAACACTTTCACATAAACAAGCCCCAACTTGGCCTTTCATAATGGCGAAAAGTCCTCCCCTCAATGGCACATCTGGTAGGGTGCATTGCAGAGAATCTAGAGGGTATCGAGGCTCAAAAGCATAAGAAAAGTGCCAAAAATCAATTCAATGGTCATTGTTTCTTGTGCCAAGGAATCACCAACAATACACAAATGAATTGATTGTATCGATCATGCCATTTTTAATTTTTTTTAGGTTATATAAGTTAAGAGGGCTCGTGCCTTAGCTCTTAGATACATTCACACTCAAAATATAAGATGCCAATGTAGTTAAGTGAATAAACATGGATCTTTCTAGATTGGTATTAACATATTGAACAATTATAACTGATGTCTCAAATGTTTATAGCTAGCTTACATTATTCTTATTGATTGATTTAGCAATTTAGGGTCATGAACGACATCGAACTCAAAATACGAAATAGTTTGTAAGTTTGATGTTAGTTGTAACTTGAAACAATCAAGTTCATTCACATGAGAATTAAGCAATAGTTACAATCTAAAAAAATGTAGAGGCACCCAAATACTAAGCACTCTTGGGAGCAATAATAAAGATGGAGTTGGAACATAGAATTAGAAAAAGATTGAATCTCATGGTTTATGAAACTATTGGTGCTTCATACATCTCTAGATATGAAATTTTCCTTTACAAACTCATACAATGGGAAGAAGTTGTGGGTCAAATTTACCAAACATAGCATGGCGCTAGAGTCATTGCATAGTTAGTGAAGGGTTGACTTCAAGTCACACAAACCCAATTTATGTATAACATGGACCTAGGGGTGTGAGCAAATTTGAAAGGGTTGTATTTCACAACATTACTAGAGGCTTCACAGGCTAAAATAGTTTAAGCTATGAAAGTAATCAATTATGTTGTGTTTCAGTATTTTAAAATTTCTTCAATTTTTGTTTTATAAATATATATATCATTGCCACTCTCAACTTGTTTCTTGCAAATTCCAGTGAAGCTTCTAGTTGTACCAGATACTTGTACCCCCGTACCCAATGTACCCGTGTTCCAAAGACTTGTGCAACACAAAAAATATGTTATTCTCAATTCAGATGGAGGAGTATGACTCCAAGGTCATTTCTTAATAAATAAAGATATTAGAGATCAATTGTAATAATTTGACAACAAGACAATGTAAGACAAAGATATGATTTTTATACCTTTGAAAAGTTTGCCTTCTTCCTATGCAGATTTTATTGAGAGCTTGAACATTACTAATATTGATAAAGATTTGATGTTTGAGCAATTGTGCACTAAGCTCTTGCAACAAGATAGATGGAAAATGCAATTTGGGAATAATAGTGTGAATGGGTCTTCTGAGGTGGCACTTGCAACAACGTTTAAGAGCAAGGGTAGTTAGTAGAGGCGAGAGATTGATGGAGATGATTATTTTTGAGTTAGGTCAAAGTAGAAAAGCATTAAATGCTTTTATTGAGAAAAATTAGGGCATATAAGCATAGTTTGTAAGCAACACCTATGGGATGTAAAGTAGAGTGAAGAACATTCTTTTGATGGTCAATTCGAAAAGAAACTTGTTATTGCGGTTGAATAGAAGGAGTGGTAAGAGTTCTATGTGTTCATGGCTAGAGACAAGGATTCACTGTGGTAAGATTGATTGATTTGTTGATTTAGGAACATCTAGTCATTTTACCAACATTATTGTTTGGTATGTTGATTTTGTAGAGTATAAATCTTAGTTTGATTTTGTTGTGTTGAGTGTGGGGAAAAAAGAATATAGGTTTAGGGGAAAAGGAAAGCGAAATGGCCTATTTCAACTAAGAGGTAATGCTTAAAGATGTCTATTATGTTCCTTGTTTGGTGAAAAACTTAGATTTGATAAGTAGTATAATGAAGGATAATCCATGCTTACATATAAATTTCAATAACAATATTTATTTTATTGTTGATAAGAATGGTAAAAAAGATGGTTGTGATGGGTGTGGAATGATAAGGCTTATTTCGATTGATAGAATTTGAGAATGCAGTATTGGTTCAATGGAAAGATGTTTGTAATGTCATTGAAAACTCAGCCATAATGCCTAGGCAGAAGAGTTCTCAGGTAAGACAAAGCTCAAGAAATAAAGCCCTAGATGGTGTTGTCGAAACAAGCCAAAATTGAGAAAGGAGGGAAGACAAACAATAGGTATTTATTGATTGTTTGTTGTAATTCATAAGAAGACCCTTAGGGTGTCTGAGGTTCAAGTAGTAGCGAAGATGACTCTTGACAGGGTGAAGACGATGGTGCTTCCTTGGAGAAGCAAACACAAAATCTTCATATGTTAGTTTGCCAAGATGTGGAGAAGGTGAGTTCAATGAACAAGCCAAGTTCTATGTTAATGGTGGAAAGATTGCCTATTCAACCAGCTAGTGAGTCAATGGTCAGGCAAATAGTTCTCATCCATCTAGTGAGTCAATGGTCAGACAAATGGTTCTCATCCAGCTAGTGAGTCAATGGTCAGACAAATGGGTCTCGTCCAACTAGTGAATCAATGTCAGAGTCTCAGACAAATGGATGGTGATGTAAAGTGATGGTGCTACCTCAGGGAAGTCAACACAAATTCTTGATATGTTGGATCTCCATGATGTGGAGGAAGTAAGTTTAGTGAACAAGTCAAGTTCTTTGTTAATAGTGGGGAGATTGAGTATTGAACCAACATTGGTTTTCATTCGATTGGTGAGTCAATGGTTAGACAAAAGGATGGTAATGTAATTTCCACTCCATCAACCTTGCTGGATACAATTTGCTTCCAATTGTTGTTTTGAATATCTTATCTTGTGGTCTACTAACATCTTGCTTGTACAAAACCTTTGGTTTTTTCCTTGTATCTTGAACAAGCATGCAAAATGACCATTATGGGGGGATGTTGGGGATAATGGTCATATTTAGGACTTAGGACTTTAGATGAATAATAAATGTTCACCGATAAAGTGATGTAATAATGGGGCAGTTAATGCGGTCTTTAATGAAGTGGCTAAGAGTTAGGTGTTTTTTCAACTATTTGCAATTGCACTCCCTCGTGACCTTCTATAATCACAATGGTCACTTGGCTCATTCATTTGCTTCCTAGATTTCTCCTCTTAATGGCTTTGATACCATGTGAGTTTCACATTCATGTTTGGGTAGTGTTGCTGTTGGAACACGCACCTGGGGTTATCGTAGCAAAAATATTAAAGTTGCTTGGTGTGTTCCTTGGGGGCAAGTCTCGAGTTAAGTACTGTCACTTGATCTTGACTCCTTTGTTTAGGCAAACTTCTGACAAAGCCAAGCGGGGTAGTCCCTAAAGGTTACTAAGGTTGTTTAAGCTTTTATTTATGAATGTGAAGTTGTTTAAGAGTTAAAGTGATTTACTGAACAAGATATTGCAAAGTATGATTTAGCTAAGCAACATACAATAATCAAACATTCACAACATGTGATAATTTAAGAAAATGATATTGTAGACCAGTGACGAAAAAATGTAAAGAAATAAAGTGTTGTTGAAATGGTAAATGTTTTGTGAATGTTTTTGGTCAGTTTTATTTATTAAAAGATGGGTTGATTAAAGGGGAGGGGGATTCCCAATATTTCGCTAAGGTACAAGGAATATATCCAGACTCACCAAGTGTGGCTCTACACGAGAAAATGTGGGCTAGATAGAGTCGTAGGGGTGTGTCTAGCACTACACGAAACGAGGGTGTAGCCTGGCAAGGCCCTGCGGTCACTCTCTAGTTGTTCCCGCTTTCTTTGTAAACTTTGCCCACACGAGGTAAAATGAAGACGCTGGATTTTTGTCTTTCGGGGAGGTTGATTGTAGAAGATTGACATACATGAATAAGAGGAATCAAATAATAAACTTATTAAGAGATTCTTTCCTACCGATTGAGGACAATCCTATCAAGGCAAGATCCACAACACAATCATGCAAAAGAAACTACACTAGATACAAATTACCTCAAGCATGAGAAGCAATGGTCATCCAACATAGAGCATTACACCAATAAGCCTCCAAAGCTTCCTCTTTTATTCCAACAATACAGACAAATTACAATGATACAATAGCTAGCCCTCTTCTCATGCAACTCTAACTAGTTTGCAAAGGAGAGAGGAGCCTTGCTTAAATAGAAATTCCAGAGAGAGGGGGGTGCATGAGCAACTCAAGAGAATGAGGGCGCATCAAATGAGAGGATCTAGGGATTGATGGATGTGATTGAGTGGAATTTATCTCATGAGGTGGGCACCACCTCAACAAGAGGTGTGTCCCCTCTCCTTGGTTCTTCCTCCCACCAAATCACAAGATGCCACATTGGGATATGTGCCCCTCTCACGAGGGAGGGCGCATCCCCTTGATTGATGCTAACTCAAACTCATCTAAACTCGATTGAAATCCCCACGATTCACCTTCAATCAATCATCGATATGATGTTCAGTTGAACTAGATCCTGATTGGGACAAGATTGCTTTGATTTAGGAACTTGATTTTCTTTCATATTTATTATTTTTCTAATTTTTTATTCACTTTTTTTTATTTTTTGAGAGAAAATAGATTTAAGTGATAAATAATCACTCAAACACTTATAAATGTGGGTTTAGGGGTATTATTGGTGCTCCGTGTTAGAAAACGAGCACCACCATGGTGAATTTCACCTCCTAACCACACTTTTATTACATTTTTTATTTTTCCAATTAAACTATTAAAAAATAGCCTAAGTTTACGGAAAAAATTATTTTTTGCGAAACTTAAAAAAAACTTATGGGAACCTAGCACATGTCCATACGACTCAATATTAGTGCCTAGCATGGTAATATACATTGACACCTAGACTTTAATGACCTTCTAAGGCCCAGGGACCAAGAAGAGCATTCCAACTTTGGAGGAGTAAGGTGAAAAACTTGAAAATATACCTCGCTGACAAGCAAAGTATAATTAACAAGGGAAAAAACACCTTGGAATACCTGGATTGATGCCTAACTCTAGGGAAGCCAAGTCTTTTACAAAACTATCATGCTATGACACTTTATTACAATTCCTTGTAGGGCATGGACATGTGATTTTATTGAAAAAAGGGCTCAGGTGGCCTGCTAGGACTTTTGATCTTCTGAACTTGAACAAGTAAGCTTGTTCCATCTTTGCAGGCTCACTTGAAACCAACTAAGTACAACTTAGCTGGTAACAGGCATGAATACACAAGAATGAGAAAGAGTGGGTTGATTCATACATTATTCGGTGATGCAATCTATCGTTACATACTGGGAGAAGGGTGTGTAATGTAACTCCCAAATACCAAACTGTTGAAGTACTACAGTAATTTCAACATTAAATAACTGTGTATTATGTCACTTTATTAGTAAGATTTTTTTATACATCGTTGTCCTAATTAATAGCTTTAACTTTCAATTATGACCATTATCTTGAATACCTTTCTTTGCAAAACTCTTTGTTTTGTAGCTCGTCTTATTTCTCCATGTTATTTGCAGAATTAAAAGCTCCAAATGTCAATATAGCTCCTTGAATGAACAATATGACAATGGTAATAAAGATTTGTTGATATTTCAAATAGACATATTTGTTACAAAATAGAGTAGAATAGAAGAAATATAAAATTAATATTCCTTATTCATCTTTCATGCACATTCAAAGTACAAATGTGTTCATAATTAATTTGCACGTAGGAAATACTTTTAGATTAATCACGTCACATTGAGTTTGGAAATGTAGATCAAAATATGTGTATATTTCACTGTGAACTACTATTTTTGTCAATACTTAAAGAGGAGATTTGAATTCTAAATTGTATGAAATTGATATCCTAGATTTATGGACCAACTCAGCCCAAGTTTTAACTAGAGGTTTTATATGACACCATCTTTCCAAAAAACAAGACACATAAAGTTTGAACATTGAGATCGTAGAGCATTGCATAAAGGTGCAAAGTGAAGAGATGTTCTCTATTACCACTTATGTAATAAATCCCAAATGACATAATAACCACCAACTAGGAGAATATATCCCAATAGAGATAAAAAATTGTTAATATTAAAGAATCATATACAATTGTGTATCGAATATGTGTGAGAATCACCACAATAATCTGCTATATATACAAATCCTCACTCACTATTGATTGAGTTGAGCTCTTGATCTACTTGTTATATATTTATGTAAGTGTTTGTAGGAGCAAAAACTCCACATGGAAGTTTAGGCCAAACCATCCTTCTAAATTGCCATGCTTTCTAAGGGTCCTTGAATAATCTTTTCTCTTGCTAACGAAAACCCTACAGTATATTTCTAAAAAGTATAAAACTCAAATAATTTAAGAAGATCAGACTAGATGTTTGTGGCAAGCAATCTTTATGCCATTGGAAAGTTCAATCTTGTGCTAGGCGTTCTATTGGATCAAATGCTGATGTAAAATGCATTGCTCTAGCTATTTTCTCATCCCTTTCAAATGCTACGTTACTATTAAATTTACTCTTGCAATTTTTTTAAAATAATATTTGTAAATTAAGTGATTACACAAGATAGATATCAATGTGTTTTTAGTTTGTCTTATTAGACACAAATCAATGGATTTTATTATTCTGCTGTCATTTGAAGTAAAAATTAGATATCCTTTTGCCATCCATAACAAGGTTTAAATTGTTGTGTCATCAGGGAATGAAACCATGAACAATATACAAAAAAGTATTGCGGCTTCAAACGAAGATGGTCCTGGTTTGACATTGGATCTACATGATAACCAATTGGGAGCAAGTGCCCTCATTCAGGTTCTTGTACATCACAGGGTTTTTTTTCCCTTGATTGCTTTATTTAATTTTCTTTTTAATCTTTCACAAGAACCAGTTACTTCACGCTACTTTTTGTTTTCTAGAAAAAAATGGATACAAGTTTTCGTATAAGCAAATGAAAAAGATTTTTGGCACTTATTTCTAAAATTTAAAAGATTTATCTACACATACATATGTTTGAATCATAATAATTATAATTAAAATAAGTTTTTATGATAGATTTAAAAATGTAAACACAACATTTTTAAACTAAAAAAATTGAAAACTTAAAAGAATTTTAAATTGAAAATAGCTTTTACTAATATGAAATATATACTAATTAGAATCCTAAATCATAACTAAAAATAGCCCAATTATTAAGGTTATGAGTCATGACTATAGCTCAATGGTATAAATGCAAAAATATTATGATATCTAAAATGTGCTTATTAACAAAAGTGTTGGTATAAAAGATAACGTGGTTCCATTTTTTATTTTTATTTTCTAATTTTAATTTTAAATTTTATAAATTGTGTGAAGGCATTTTGATGGTATTCACAATCGAAGAAAGTAACACAACTGGATCAGTGAGCATACCCATTCAACTCTACATAACAAGTCATTGACCTATTGGTGGATCTTACTTGTGACCATCTTGATACTATGGATTTTTTTGTAGATGTGGGGAGCTTGTGTTCTCAATTGTCAACCTCCATATTTTGCATAAGTCAACCTTATACATAGATGGATAGGTTAAACTTTGTGTAATTGTCATGCTGATGTGTTTGCTTCTGCAACTATTCTATTAAGGTATTTGTCAGGCCAAAAGTGGTTTCGTTTTCCATTGCCCCATTGGCTACTTGTCTATTCCACTAGAGGACATAAATTAGTCATTATCAAACGACTTATCCTGATGGCTTTGTAAAAACACCCATTGAGTTTGACTTATTTCATTGAGCCTTCTAAAGTCAATACTCTTCCCATGGTGTATGGCACGTTACTTTAGTGATTGATTAGGTTGCATATATGCTCTAACTATATTTTGGAGATACGTTGCCTATTCTTGAGTTGTGGTGCACATGGCCTGTAAATGTGATGTATTATAGTGGTTTATTGTGGACCACATTGCTGTCAATGAGTGCTCTCTTGTGGTATTGAGCCTTGGCTTAGGTTCAATGTAATAAGTGACCTTAGTAGTTATTTATAACAAGACCTAAGCCTCATTTGTACATGTCTCGCTTGAGGAAACATATAATTATTGGTATTTAGTTATTAACTTATGGGGTACTTAATGTACCAATACACGTTTTGCATACTCAAGATATTTTTCTTGATGATTTTTTATTATTAGTGAAATGGGTGTTGAAATTTGTTGTCCATTAAGTTGTACTTAGTTGGATTTCTTGTGAGCCTCAGAAGACTCGGGCAACATTCATTGTTCATTCCCAGGGTTCAGAAGTTCATCATGCCAATTTTGGCCCTTTGTAAAAATTTGCATGTCCATACCCCCATGGGGGAATTGTAATAAGTTGGTCTAAGCATGGTCTTTTTGTAACAGGCTTGGCCTACCTTGGGTTTGTCTATCAAGAGGATACTCTAGAGTGTTTTTTCTTTAGGAATTATGCGTTACGCTTTAGTAGCGTATAATTCCTGAGTTTTTCACTCACACCTCCAAAGCTGGAGTATTTAGTATTTACCATGGTGGTCAAAACTTAGGAGGTTATTAAAGCCTAAGTGTCTATGTATTTTTACATGCTAGCCATCAATAATGAGTCATATGGACATGCATTAGGTCCCCTAGGAGTTTGAGTCAGTTTTGAGAAAAATATGTTTTCTCGTTTTATGGGCTTTTTTAATAATTTACTTAAAAAATCCCAAAATATAATAAAAATGTGTTCTAGAGGGTGTTTTTGCCATGGGGGTGCTCGTTTTTTAACCCGGAGCACCCACAAAACTCTTAAACCCACTTTTCCTAAGTTCTAAGTGAATATTATTCACTTAAATAAAAATTCTCTCAAAATTAATTAAAGATAATTATTTAATTCAAAAAATAAAGAGATGAGAGAAAATCAACTTCCTAAATCAGCGGAATTTGGTCCAGAAAGATGCCCAATTGAGTTGGCAATCACATCCCATGAATATCTCAAGCAAATTTGGGTGGATTCACTCATGGATATGGTGAGGGCGAGTTGTCTTCCTTTGGGAGATGCGCCCTCTCCTCTTGGGTGACTTTTCTCCATGTGGCAAGTTTTTTTTGGATGGAGGAGTTTACAATGTGGGAGTGGGGGCGCCCTTCTTATATGGCAGTCACCTCACTCCCTATCCCATGGATCAAACATCAAATCAAGGAGATATTCTCTCCTCTCAAGGGATGCACCCTCCTCATGGATGCCCCCCCCCCTCATGGAGTTATTTCCTTGAAATGTAGGTAACTTCTCGATTGCTTTATCAGGTAGCTCATGTGGATATCCTGCAATCTGAGTGAAGTTAAGGGGTTTGAATTTTTTTTTCCATCGGAGACGAGTCTTTATTCAAACTACAGTTGTTAAACAAAAACTGGATGTCTAAGAGGGACACGGATCCTAAATGTTCAAGGATCCTATGAGAAGTTAGTTTAGCTTGCCTCCTTCGATAAACCCTTTTAGGTTCAGGAATGAAACTGACTATATCGTCAAAATTTCTTCTTGTAGAATACCAAGTTGTGTTATTTGAGAGTGGAGTCGCTAGGTGGATCGAGTGAATCTTAGGTTATTTGACAAGACATACCAAAGGTAAAAAACAAAAAGAAACTAAAGAGTCATACCCAAGCATAGAAAGATGTATCCCCGGTAGCGGCGCCAAAAATGTTGTCGTCGGAATGCGCACCTAGTTAACGTAGCATAAAGCTCACTACTGCTCGGTGCGCCCTTTGGGGGCAAGTCTCAAGTCAGGTATTGTCACCTGATCCTGACTCCTCCGTTTAGGCTAAATCCTAACGAAGCCAAGGGGGGGTAGTTCTTAGAGAATGTTTCTAAGGCTGTTAAGTTTTAGTAGGTTAATTAGATGGGGTGTTTTTAGGAGTTTGAATGTGAATTTACTATCCAAGTTATGCGAAAGTAATTTATGAACAACAACATAAAGTTAAATCATGTCATAATGAAAGCTTAAAAATATATAATAATATATGGACCAGTACCTTGGAGTCAAATGGTAAATAAAGTGTTGCTGTTGAGTATGAAATGTTTTGCAATGTGCTCTTGGTCAGTTTTATAATTATTAATGATGAATTTGATTAAAGGAAAAAAGGGAGCTCCATATATATCGTGAGGTACAAGGACTAATGTCTGGAAATCAAACAAGGGTGGCTCCTCACGAAAACGTGTGGGCTGGATGGAGTCTCGAGGGGATGTTCAACACTACACCAGCAAGAGTGTAACCTAACGGGGCCCCAAGGTCATGTTCCAGTAGTTCCCGCTTCTTCTGAGAAATTTTTCCACACAATGTTTAATATCAAGCGTCGGATTTTCGCTATGTTGGGGGTCGTTAATTTTATTAATACGAGTCTTTTAATTAGATGTGAAAATTAAGAATCCGTTGCAACTCTTTTCTGATCTCCCAAGGACTAGGCCAATGCCCGCAAAGGGAAAGAGCATACTTTGAGTTAACAACAAAATATTTGTTCCAATTGTAAGTGATTAAAATTAAAGTGTCGTGAAATGGAAATTTAAGCAAATAAACTTGTAGAAAGGAAATATACTAATCACCGAGATTATGTGTCACTTTCTGATCATCCACCACTAATCAACAATGGCTTTAGGTGATGGCGAGAGCATACTTCGTGGCAACGAATTTGGCTTTATTTGCTAGTTGCGAAAATGAAATAAAACAAAATTTAAACTACTTAATGAAGTATACAACCTGCATAAAATGTGATTGTGTGCTTGTGTTAAGAAATAAGAAAAATTGTTAGAAAAATTTACTCCCACAAAAACAAGACTGCGAATCCCCCCAGGGGGATGGGGTGTGGGCGTTGTGTAGCCCACCTGCTCTCTTTAATAAAATATTTACAATGCTTTAAAGAAGTGCCACTTAGTCCTTTTAGACTTGGATCTAAGGGCTTACAAAGCTAGAAATGTAAAAAATGATGAAAGAGGGTCTCCGGAAGCTTAAATTTGCCAAATTTGACGAAAATTCGCCGAAATTTCCTCCTCTTTTTTCTTCAACCTGCTAAAAACCAGCAAGCTAAAAGTGTGCAAATTAGTAGATTAGTAAAATAAAATGCAAAAAAAAATTAAGTACTTGGAAAAATTTGGAAATTTTAGTGAAAACAAGCACTTAAAATGACAATCTAGATCTAGTTTGAAACAAGACTTTTGAGAGCAATCTAGATCTGATATGTATGCTAAATAAAAGAAGATAAATGATTTATACTTCGTGGATCTAACTTTTACTAAGCAAAAAGAAACCAAGTAATCGAAAGAAATTTTGAATTTTAGGAGATTGTAGAAAAGAGGCGCTCAAGCTCAAGCTTTAATCCTGTGAAGGAGAAGAAGGATCTATGGAACAAGACTTATTAGATCCAAATGTTCAAATGTGGTGGAGAGAAGATGGATGCAATCGAGCTCCAAACTCCCTTCACCTTAGGCAACTTGCAAAGCTACACACTTCTCAAGGCAAACAAGATCAATCTAGTACATTCAACAATAAAGACAAGGAGAATATTAATACAACCGAATACAACATATTACTACTAAAATCTTGAAAGATAGAACATAAATAAGTAAATTGACAGCTGCAAATACTTATTCAAAGAAGCTAGTATCAATATACAAGCTTGCAAAAGAAATTGTAAAGCTAACTAGATATCACCTCAATACTTATCAACAATCACAACCATAGGGGGAAATGCAACCATGAGCCTCCAAAGCCTTCACAAAATCTTATTCAACAAAAAGCATCAAATGCCAAATAATACATGAGTAGAGGTCCAATGCTCCATGTGAACAATGGAAAAAGACCTTGCATTTTATAGAGTTTGTTGGAACATTCTAACCATCTCAACCTTGGTTTTGCATTCATGCATGCATTCCAGACATCTTGCATGCATTCCATGCATTGGTAGTTAAAGTCTCCTATCACCTAGTCCTTGTTTTTGACCCCCTAGTGCTTCATTTTGGTCATCATTAGCCTCCTTATCCACTCAGAGCGCCTTATCCACATCACTCAGGTGTAAATGCACCCTCATGCATGATCTTAGGAGTCAGTACAGTCAGTTCCATGAATAAAGGCGCCTTATTCTCTTGATTGCCTTGTTAACCGACTGTTACACCTAGTTTCACTGAAATTGAGTGTAGGAGCGCCTCTTTTGATCACTACAAATCAGTTATGCACCTCGTTGGAGTCTCCTCCCCAATTTTCTAGCCCTAATGACTCAGTCATGTGCCAACCAACTTCAGTTGACTAGCCATTCATCATTAGTTGCCACTAGACCTTGTCGGGTGATGGTTCCAATGCAAACTAAGCCTGCCACTTGAGATGAATTCGAATGACCTCTAAGGCTATTGAATTCTCAGTATTGTAACATCTTTTGTTTACCAGGTATTTGTTGTATCATAGAGCAACAACTCCATTGCCTTGGGGATTGGTACCAGTGAAGCACCACTCGTTTAAGACTCGCGAGTACTCGCGAGTCTGGATGAGCGACTCCTGCTCTTGCGTAACCGCAGCAAACTCGGCAAGGAACTCGCCGTCAACAGCTGCCAACTTGTCGGAATCGTTGGAATCTCCCACGAACTCGTCGGAATAATCACTAGAATCGCTGGACTCCAGGGTTCCGTGCAGTCGGGTTCCGTTCGGGCTGCTGCGTTCGACGACAAGTTTACGTTTCGCGGGTGGACGTGATTCCGGTGCGTGTAGGGTTCCGACAGTCGGGTTCTGTTAATGTTCGACGACCGGCTGGGCTGTGTGTTCGACGGCAAGTTTGGAATCGATTTGCATAAGTCCCACCCGGGTTATGTTTTATATAAATAGTTTATTTATGTTCATTGTTATGTTTAAACTTTATAACTTTATATAGTTTTTTTTTTATATATTTTAATTTTTTGATATATATTTTATATAATACATATTATATATGTAGTGTTTTTATTTATATTTTAATTTTTTGTTATATATTTTATATGTAATATATATGATGTATGTAGTTTTTTTTATTTATATTTTTATTATATAGTTTGTGTTAGATAGTTTGTTTATTTAGATTTTTGTTATAAATTTTTTTATTATATATTTTTTATTTTTATTTTATTTAATTTTTGGTATTTTTTATTTTTATTTTATTTAATTTGTGATATTTTTTATTTATGTTATATGTTTTAAATTTAAATTTATTAATTTTTTGTTATATATTTTTTATTTTTTATTCTGTTATATTTTGTTTTTTATATATATATTTTTATATTTTTTATTTCCATTATATTTTTTGTATATATATTTTTTAATTTTATTATTTTAAAATCGATTGTAGTATGGTCATTGTTTATAAGTTTATGAGACAATGTTATGAAATATTGCATAAATTGTAGTTTTATAGCTTATATGGATTGGAAATGTTTTTAATCTTTTTTTTTCCCAAAATGTATAATATTTTTATTTTTTTTCATATTTGCCGAGTCTTGTCGAGTCTGTCCCGAGTCTTTCCCGAGTTTTTCCTGAGTCCACGAGTCATATGCCAGTCGAGTCTTTGCCGAGTCCGAGTCGTGCAACATTGATTGGTACTAGTCCTTAAAACCCTTCCATCACCAATACTGCAATAGAATACTCCAAGTTTTGCTAAGGCTAACTCTTTAAATCACTTTGTGCCTCCATTGCCATAGCCTATCAATCCTATCTTAGGGAAGGCCCTCTTGAGTTGGAGAAGAGCCAACCGGAAGTGTAGAGATGTGGTTATCAAGGTGACAATGGGTAACACCTTGAGGTTGCAATGGTGCTAGTCATGTTCTTTGGGGCCTTAACTATGCTTGCTAGTTCATGTTGTAACAATAACAATTGAACTTATCAACCTAGGAACCACACATTCAATGAAACAACAACAGAAGTATGAGCCTATGTTATCCAAATCCCAACCATATGTATAGTTGAGCTATGAGCTCAAAATTCAAATAGCTAGATAGCCAACTATACTCCAGAATTAAGCAAGCTAGCAACAAGGGCACCGTGGGGGTGTTTTTAAGTCCTCCAAAATTATCATAGTAAAGGGTATTCAACAATGGGTTACCACTTCATAGAGAACCACAAAGCTCAACTCCAACCCAAAAAATGCCAACGAACAAGTGAGCATTTGTGGAAGGGGAGGAGGTAGGGAAAAATGATACCAAGAATGCCACCATCATTAGATTGATTATCAATGGCCAAGATCAAAACATCTGACTCATGCATATACCAAAACAATCAATGTAAAGTATGGTCGGCCAGGTGGCCCATCTATTGACTTGAAATTTCGCTTGAAGTTTGGCGAATTTTGAATCTCAACCTTGAAATTTGATGAGTGTGGTGACTACGATTACATGGGATGTCATTGCATTTCTTCACCCAATGGGGGATCCCTGAGCATCTCCTACTTGGTTGGAAAACTTAAATAGCCAATCGATGTAAGTTTTTTTTTGGTTTCTTTCTCTACTTCTCTTTCAGGAGACCGCACTATGCATTTTAAACCTTCTGGCCTCTCCCTTCCAAAGCGCTAAAAATTCATTTTCCAAGTTGAGATAAAGGGCAACCACAAGAGAAATGTTTCTGCAATGATGAGAAGTTGTTGGTTTCTTAATATTTTCTATATTTTCCCTATATTCTTTCTTTTTGTAGGGGGTAGGGGTGTGTGGTGTAATTCTATGTTCTGGTGCTTGGCATCCCATTTGCCATCTCCTGAAGTTTGGGATGTTTCTCATGCACTCCACGGAACTCATCCCACCATCTCACTGGCATTAAATTCCCTAGCACACTATCTCACTGTCATCCAATCTGCTAGCCATGGTGAAACATAAGGCTTTTGTAATTATGTAGTCCAATGCTTATAAGATCAGTAGGACTCTGTTGTCCATTATTCTTGCTCATCAAGATTCTTTTTAAACTACCCCCTTCCTTTGTCAGCATTAGTTTTCTCCAGTTTAATTAATTGTGTCAGCTTCAAACGTTAAGTCTCTCCACCTCAACTAATTTTTGTAGTGTCAGAAATTCAATTGTCCTTTTGTTGTGTTGTGGGTGACATGTAAGCACTCCATATGGTTAATGTTGAGACAAAAATATTTAGAGTATGTCTGGCCTTATATGTTTGCAACTTAAATTGATATCCATTCCTATGCTGCATTACAATGATAACTATGAAATCCTTGGCAAAGTCAGTGAATACACTTGTCCCAATGAATCCAATGATAAGTTATCGCTGATAAAAAAACTGTCATGGATGATGTAAATCAACTTTGATCTTGATTCAAATTGATATAAGAGAAGAATTTAAATTTTCTTGAAGTGCTTTAGTACTCAGCGTTAGAAAAACTCTCTCTATAGCATTATATATTTAATGTGGTGGTTGTATTGTATTATATCCACCAGATTTGCAAATGTCCCATATCTTTGTCGCGGCTCGAAGTGTTGAATCTGTCTGGGAATCGACTGACAGATGGCTGTGCTCGCTTTCTCTATAAAATTATAGAAGGATGCAAAGGTAAACTAATTGCTTGTAATTTCAATGCTTATTTTACCGTTGATTGAAATATTTTTGGTATTGATCTCATTTCAATTGAGCTTTTGAGAATGCATGATAAACCTACCCATTCAATTAATTCTGCAGATAATGGCACAACAAGATAAACAATAATACCTTGCCTTATGACTAATCTATTGTGGCATGATTTGGATATATAATTATAAGCTTTTCAATTATTTTTGTAGCATCATTGATACTTTCTATAAGTGTTTGATTCTTTTAATACAATGCATCTTCACAACTGGTGAATGTTCTTCTAGCATTGGCAATCTTGAATCTGGAGGATTGTGCTCTTACTAGCAGAACAATTCAGGGCATTGGCCAGGCACTGCATCCGGAGTCTGGACTTATGAAATTATTAATAGGTAATGTTGCTGCCATCTCTTTCCAAAACTGAATTCAGATGTAACTCCTGAAACTGAAAATTTGGTTATGTTATGAAAATGGAAATTTCCTAGTGTCCAACAACACATGCAATGCTGGTTGCAAGCTTCCATCTATACTTGTTTTCCAATACTGATTGATTCCTCCTTCAGTACCAGATGTGCTGAGTTAGTGCAATTGTTATTTAGCTAGTCTGAATTGCTCAGGGTCAATTCTAACTTATTTGGTGTCTCGGCACTGTGCAGGTAAAAACAGCCCCATTTCTGAAAATGCCATGGCTGGTCTGCTGAAGAAACTTTCTATGTTAAAAAGGTATTTTATTTATTTTTTCCTGCAATGTTTGTGTTTAAACTAGCATAAAATAATTTGTTTTCTAATAATGGACTCTGCTCAGATTCCAATATTAAATTGATTTGAATATCAATTTAATTTTCATATGAACTTTTGTTGCTGTATGTCTCAGCTTTTCAGATCTTGACATAACAAATGTGCTGCTGAATAAAGTGTTAGTAGAAAGTCTTTGCCACCTTCTTCAATCGTCATCAAGTATCTCAGCATTGGCAATTGGAGGCACGCACATTGGCGTGGTTAGACAATCTTACTTTGATAACTGGTAACGAAAGTTTAAGCAGTCAAACATTTTTCTCGAGTACTTAAAGTTAGGTTGGTGGCATCTTGCAGGATGGAGCTTTGAAATTATGTGGGAGCATGGCAAAGCCAACAACAGTTGCAATGCTGGATATGTCTTTTTGTGATGTTAATCTCTGTGTAGGATCAAATCTTCCACAAGATTTCTTTTTTAATGAAGGCCTTGTTCAGTTAAATTTGAGTGGGAACAAACTTGAGGAGAGGGTAGGTGCTTTTTCTGTTTATCAATTGAGACATTTTCTATTTTGATATGATTTTATATTCAGGTGTATGCCTTGTAATTGTATGTTTTGATTCCCCTTTGTCATATGATCTTTTGTTGATATTATAATTATGGGCCAGCTAAATGATATTGAAAATGATGTTTAAGAAAAGTACTTGGAAAACGTCACAAGGTTTGGCAAACAACATTCCAAGAGAAAGTGCAATGTGATGATGTGTTTAAAACTTTAAAGGTTGATCAAGAAGATCAAAGTCAGAGAACCTGTGTGAGGTGAAATAGGGATACAATTCTGAGAGGACTATGGACCTCAGAAATGACACAAAATCACTAATTGACTGGGTGGGATATGGGTTCCATTTTTGTAGAAAATACAGTAGGCCTTATACTGTATCTATGTTCATAATTTAGAGGTAAAGGCTTAGGAGTCAGAGATTGTACCAAGTTTCTAGTCATATGTCAGGCACTATGTAATTCTTTAGGGTATCTGACAGGCGCTTAAGATTATTTTTTGGCTGTTGATGTCACTACCTTCCCAGGCAATTTGAACCTGTCAGTTCGGTAGGGTACAAAGGCTTCTGTCAATATTTAGTCACGAAAGGAGGCACCACCTTCAAGTCTGGGTATGAGTTTCCCTAACATGATGGGTGCATCTAATAAGAGAATCTATAAGCAATTGAGATTGTACTTGTAGAAGGTGATTGAACTCTTGAGGTTTAATTATTTTCCTATGAATGGTCTCTAGCTATGGTCTAGAACTCAAATTGATTGCTTTCCCATCTGGTTTTCTTTCTTCTTGCATAAGGTGCTTGGATGGATCTTTGCTTTTTGGGCTTTCATGTTAAATCTATTTTCTCTACCTATGATCTAGAACTCAAATTGATTGCTTTCCCATCTGGTTTTCTTTCTTCCTGCATAACGTGCTTCAATGGATCTTGGCATTTTGGGCTTTCATGTTAAATGAAAATCTATTTTCTGCGACATTTGAATACTGTACCCATCATAGCCTACTGTATCTTAAAGAGACGATGTTGTAAATATTACAGTGCAAAAGATAAATCTGGGCATACATTCCATTAAAACTTGTGTCACTTCTGTGATACACTTTTGAGGACCGATCTAGCTCCAAGAATAATCTCCCCAAGTATCCAGTTATGAAGGGGACACCAATTTCACAAAATAGTGTAATACCTTTGCATCATTGGATTGACAGTTGAAACACCTTCAGAGACATTGTATTATTTTTTTTCCAAGGAAAACCTTTTGGGGAAACCCAAGGGATGCTTCTCCACATTTGTGGATGGCATGCCTAGTAAACCTGTCAGTGTAAACTAGTGTTCCTAACCCAGAAGTATTTGAACCGGGCACCTGCTGGCATGGAATTAGCCAAATGCCCAGCAACATTGGCAACAATTGTTTGAGGTAAACCCTTGGGATAGAGACACATTAATATAATTAAGTATAAATAGGGTTTTTTTGATGGAAATAAAATCTGAAATGCTAAAGAGCTGTTTGGCTTATTTTCTTGTGAGCAGATCACAAATACTCTTGGGACAATTTCTGTATAAAGCACATCTGGAATGTCTTTTACAATTGTATATTCTCTATTAATATTTATAGCTTATGAAGCTTATACTGATTAAAGTTGTGCAAGTATTTGTACATATTGTTGCATCCTTACATGCACCAAATTCAATGTTTATTGAAATCAGGGTGCAAACGTGGTGGGGCATCTTGTCGCAAAGTCATGTTGTTATTTGAGGATACTGATATTAAATGGATGCAATCTTGGGAAGACTGGGATTCTTAAAATTATTCAGTCATTGTCAGGTAACATGATCGATTTATTTTGTTGTTGAATTTCTTGGACTTTTGCTCTATTTCAGTCCTTATATATTCAACTAAAGATAATGCATGTCATTGTGCAGAAAACAGTTTTCTAGAAGAACTTCGCCTCGCTGGTAACATTGTTACTGGGGCTGAAAGGTGCGTTGAAGAAGTGGTGAACACACTGGACTATCGTGGGGAATGTTCTGACAGCAAGGCCAGCAACAAGGAAAAACAACACGAGAGGCCCACTTCTGGTGAGCCCACAGCATTTTGGGATTGTGCAACCAGTAAGGAATACAACAATGGGGCTCGTGTTGGGGATAAAATTGAAAACACCGATCGACGGTTGCAACAATCTGATCAGCAGCATGAAAGAAACTGTGATGGATATGATGTGGCTGATAGTGAAGATGAGGGCAGACCAGAGGGTGTGAATCGTCACTTTCTCGAAGATGACCGTGCAAGTTCCTCAATTGAAATTGTCTCAATAAAGAGAGAGACCAAGACAATTGAAATATCATTTGGAGATTATGCATCTAAGCTCTTCTCAGCTATTCAGATGGCTAGAATTCTTCAACTATTAGATCTTAGCGAAAACTTACTGCCTACAGAAATGGTTGAACAGCTTTATGTTGCATGGTCATCAAATAGAAGTGAAGGTACTCCGGTCAGGCACATAGAAAATAAAGTTGTTCACTTCTGCATGGAAGGCAGGCAATGTTGTGGCCAAAGGCCATGTTGCCAGAGGTTAACTTGAAGCTTTTTGCCACCTCTGGTTGTATTAAGTGTTTATCTTGTATTACTGTTGTCACAGAGCTCTGCGGAGATGTTTACTAATATCAATTGTATAGAAAATGCTGTATAACAGTGGCCGTGTCTTCAGGGGGCGTGTAATATATCATTGCAGGTTAATTCATGTGCAGATTGGTTCTTGTTTTGCTAGAATTTGTTTATGATGTCGTGGAGGTCCGTTGCAGTTGAATTTAAACATATCCCGAAGGGCATTTCATAGAATTTGGATTTGACATGTATTCGTTGGCAAGAGAGTAGTCTAAACTACAATTGGGTTTTCGAATTGTTTATAAGTTGTGATTGTACAATTCACAGAATTTGGATTTGTCATAAACAAATGTGATACTGAACCTGAATGAAAATTAATAAAAAATATATCCATTGAATGGCATCATAAAAGCATTATTCATTTCGAATAGTACAAGGATAAATGCATTTCATATATATACAATCGTTATATAGGTTTAACAGTAATTCATGAATAGTCCGACTCTATTGATAACCCGAAATAAAATACAATGTATTCATTCCATATAATACTAAAGTAATACTTATTCAGACTGCTTAATTTGAATAACTTGTAATAAAATTTATCACATGCATTCAAACCAAAAAAATACTTCAGATCAATCGATTAACCTGAAGTAATAGTCATTTCATATATTTAATATAAAAAAGTTGCAACTATAATTCTGTAGGTTACTTATAAAATCTGAACTAATATTCATTGCATATATTTAATATAAAATGAAACTATACTCTTATAGATCGCTTAATAAAACTGAAATCGAATCCATTACACATATTCAAATAAGCTGAACTATACTCCTATAGATTGAACGAATTGAATAATCCCCAAATGAAATCTATTACATATTTTCAATATCAACTACAGTAATACACATGCGGATCACCAGTTTCGACTATCCAAATAAAATTCAATGCATGTATTAAAAATGTTGATCCAACAAAAGATGAAGCTAGTGAAGTTGTTTTCACTCCAATACAGATTTAATTCCTCCAATATCATTTCATTTGATTTCAATGGAATCACTGATTTAATTCCTCCAACCCAAGCCAGAGATCATGGGCTAAAATTTTGTTTTATTTTTTATAGTATTTATTTTCTATTTTAAATTCACAACAACAATAATTAAAGCATTTTGTTTTATTTTTTATAGTATTTATTTTCTATTTTAAATTCACAACAACAATAATTAAAGCATGGGCCAAAATTTTGTTTTATTTTATATTTTAAATTCACAATAACAACAATTAAAGCAGGGACTAGCTGCTTTGCAGCTATTTCTCTTGTTTAAATTTATTTTGATCTGAATTACCTCATACAGCGTGCTCTCTATGACTTCACCAACTACCTCTTCTAAGTGTCTTGTAATGAAAGTAGGATATGACAATGTCCTCACCTCATTTGACAACACTTCAATGTACACTTTTCAGTTTAAATATTTTAAAAAAATATAATAATAAAAACAATTTTTTAATTTATCAAAAGAATGTATGAGAAGTTTTAAAATCAGTATTAATAAAATTTGAAATGGAAATATTAAAACTGGATTTAAATATCAATTTTTTATTCTTCAAATAACAACTAAAAATATATATATGAAATTCAAGTCACTAATAATAACAAGCGCCACGAGGTGGCAATGTCCTTGATATTGGACATTACACCTGAGTTGGTTGGTGGTTTGCAATTGCTAGAAGTTTTAATTTTTAAGAATAATGTTAACTAGTGTTCGTGGGGGGCAGGTCAAGTGGTAAAGATGAGAAGTTGTTTCCATCGGATGTAGCTTGGGTGGTTGGGAGGAATGATTGTTACCCTCCCCACCTAGGTTCAATTCTTGTAAGTGACATGATGCTCTTGTTGAGCCCCTATGTATTGATTAGTTTTCCTTGATTCCTTCGGAATAGCATGAAGGTGATTTTTCCGCTGAAAAAAAAAAAAGATGAGTGTTCAAATCCCTCAATCTTGCCGTGTGCCATGGTTCGGGCCCTGTGGTGCACCAAGAGGTATAGGGGTAGCGAGATTGGATCCTTGGACCTCGTGTCACGTGAGTATCAGCCCAACTCCAGTTGCCGATTCCCCTAATACAAAAAAAAGAACAATGAATGTAAAGTGTGATAATGTCACAGGATGCTACACAAAACAATGACATCCTATTTTATTTTAAATAATATAATATTTAAAAAAGTTAAAAATAAATTACAAATGTTTTCTTATGACTACAAAATCTTGGAGTGCTTGATTTATGACTTTGTATTTTTAAATTTGTATAAATTTTATATTAAAAAAATGTTTCAAATGTATCTTAATTATTTATATAACTTATATATAATTAAATGGTATTAATTATAATTCTCTATAAAACAATGGTATTTTATTTTATTTTAAATAATATCATATTTAGAAAAGTTAGAAATAAAGTTTAAATGTCTTCTTATGACTATAAAATATATTGGAGTGTTTGATTTATGATTTTGTAATTTTGATATTTTTAAATTTGTATAAATTTTATATTAAAAAAATGTTTCATATGTATCTTAATCATTCATTTATATATAATTGAATAGTATTAATTATAATTCTCATCTCGTCATTTAATACATCTTAGTACCTCCTATCTCATAATTTAATATATCTTAGTACGAACATAGTCATGTTTTTGTCGGAAATAAACTTATAATTTAATATTTTATAAATTAATATGTTTTAGTAAGGTATAACTCTTTCATTATCTTATTCATTGCATGTAACTTGGGATTTGACGGTTATTGTTAATTGAAATAATAAGGCATGATCTTACAGGGAGAGCCCATTCTGGTTCTAGCTGGGTCACTAAGGCATGATCTGTATTGCTTTCAGTATTTTTTGTAGGGAAATGCAATGGGATTTTTTTCTTGATATCTGATCCTCTAGATGATATACTATAGTAGAGATTCCTTCAACAAGTCTCGAAACCAATTTGATAAAGGAATTTCTTTGTCAGGTTTACCTTTTGGGGGAAGTTCTTCTTGAATTCTCCAGACTCTATACTTTATTTCCTCTGTTTTCTCTTCCATTTCAGATAATTTATCCGTCATACTAGAATAGGACAATTTCAAATCATTCAAAATTTCCTTTTGTCTCCTATCCTGATTATCTACTTCAGCTTTTGTCAAGTTGACAATTAGGAGACTTTTGTTTTGATTCCTGAGACATGAAGAGACAGTGAATTATTTGATGAAATTATCTCATTGACAGAGACTTGTAATTGATCCACTGATCTAGATGGATATCGGTGGCCACCCACCTATTCGACTGGCTCAAAACAGTTTTCCATTTCGGCAATTTTCTACGATTTTTCGGGTCCTAAACTGCCGGAGCCGTTTTGAGGCCCTAAATGACGTTTTTTGGCGAATATTGCTTGGGCGAATGCCCTATTCACACCTATTAGCGTAGTCCTCAGATAGACCTTTCCAGCGGGCTACCGAGCGCCCCAAACGGAGATCGTATGCAAAAGTTATGAGCCCGGGAAGTTGACTGTTCAACCAACCACCTTGGGGCCGCTAACTTTATGACGGTTCATCTTCTAGGGTTAGGTTTTTGGATGTTTGGGATTTTTTCCCTCATGCTTATAATAAATAGGCCCTTTCGGCCTCCTTTTGTATTCATCTTGGCATGAATGAGCATAACGGCCACATCTCTTCTCAGAGATAGCTACTACCATTCTAGTTGTTGTATTTTACAGTCTGTTCTATTTCCGCTATTTAATAGAATATGTGTTTACTGTATCGCCATGTTCTTTGCAATATATCTCTGTAGTTGATTCTGTATATGCTCTTTTATTTTGTTCCCACATAAATCCGGATCAGTGGTATCAGAGCAATCTGCTCTTTGATTGTTTCTCGGTGAATGTCCCTGACGAGGTCAGGATACATAGAGTTGGGTCTCGAACTAGTTTCACTTGGGGAAGATCACTGTCACCGCCCCAAACGGACTCCCATGGCGGATGAAAAGAGAGACAACGGAGCAGAAGATCCTATCAAGTTGTTGTTTGAGGAAACCCTCGTGTGATGGAGGAACGAGATGATGGATAATTTCGCCCAAATCCTTCGACGCATGCTGACGTCGACAGATACACCTTCAACGAGCAGCCGTTTCGGAGATGCGACTCCCTTCAAGGTACAAGTTAATTTTGATATCCCTTTATTTGATGGCCAGATCGATGTCGATGCCCTAGATAAATGGTTGAATCTACTAGAAGGGTATTTCTCTATCCACAATTTTTTCGACAAGGAAAATATCATCTTTGTGCTCCTCAAGGCTGTCCCCCATGTAAAAAATTGGAAACTTATTGTGAGCAAAACTCATCAGACGAGTCTGGATTGTTTGAGGCCAATCCCACTTGGGCCTCTTTTATAGATGTCGTCAAGGAACGATATTACCCTCTGGGAAACTATGATGACCAGTACACAAAATAGACCATTCTGCGTCAAGAGAGGGACCAAACGGTGTCGGGGTACACCAACAACTTTCATACCTTGTGCACAAAGCTGGGTATCAAGGACTTCGAGCGACACCTAGTACTGAAATATCGCAATGGCCTACACCGGTACATAGGAACAAAGATGTATTTCCTGGACATCTCTTCACTTGGATCTGCCTATCAGTATGCTATCAAAATTGAGCAGAAATTTCAGCAAAAGAACAAGCGCAACTTTGGACCTGTGTAGAAGTAGGGCAAGGGAAACTCTGGCTCGCAGAACACGGGGCAGGGAAAGGACAACCAGTGCCAACCACAAGCGAAGAAGGGTAACTAAAAGACAAAGGACACCGGGAAGTGGTGCGAGTTCCACAAAAGCCCCTAGCACAACATTGATGATTGTCGCTCAAAACAATCATTGGTGGCTAAGATCAAAGCTTCAGAATCAGATCTTAGTTCCGATTCTGACTCAGAACCTGATTTCACAGCCGTGGAAAAAGGGAAGCAAATCATTGATGTAGAACCTAGTGTCGTTGTTGCCACCACGTAGATTCAACCAGAGGAACCCGAAGAGTCGAAGGTAGAGGAACGCCTTTTCCACTCATAGATGTGGGTGAAGGGAATTCCCCTACACTTTGTTGTGGACAACGGCATCCAGAAGAACCTAATCTCAGCAGAAGTCATGAGGAGATTGGAGCTATCAATAACACCACACCCACAACCATACACCATTGGATGGCTAAGCCAAGGACGAGGGATCCGCGTCAGTCACTAATGTCACCTATCATATGGCATCAAGCCCTTCCAAGATGAGGTATTGTGTGATGTGGCCCCACTTGAAGTATGTGATGTTCTTTTAGGACAACCATATATGTGGAAGTGTCATGTTGTATATGAATCCCGACCTCGTGGTGTCATTGTCACTTTGAGGGGAGAACTCTATCAGATACCAGAGACAGTTTCACCTACCCCAACCAAGTAGGGCAGGAAGATAATCTCCCACGCTGAGAAATTTTCCCTATTCGCAATTTCCACTAAAGGAGAACATCATATCACAGAGACATCCACAACCTCTGCACATTATCCCTCTACTCAGCAGAAATAAGAAAAACACAAATTCAGTGCAGCATCGCCTATTCGAGTACCTTTGCAGTGCAAGGCCACACATTCAAGGTGCTCCTCCAAAAAGAAACCATCCACATCGGTGCAGACCAAGGATACCACAACAACCAAAACTGTTGAATAGCTCCAACACATCCAACAACAACAATTACAACCCTCTGAAGATTTCAAAGAAAGGCAACCTTTTTGCTTCAGCAAACGCCGCACCAAGAGCTCAAATCAATACATAGCTCGACATATGATAAGGGATTTGACGCAATCGATACCATTGCTTCCTAAGGAGGGAGGAATGATCCAGATGGATATCGGTGGCCACCCACCTATTCCACTGGCTCAAAACTGTTTTCCATTTTGGCATTTTTCTACGGTTTTTTGGGTCCTAAACTTCCGGAGCCGTTTTGAGGCCCTAAACGACGTTTTTCTTAAATCTCGCTTAGTGAATGTTTCCATTCCCTTTAATTAGCGTAGTCCTCGAAAAGACCTTTCCAACGGGCTACCGAGCGCCCCAAACGGAGATCGTATGCAAAATTTATGACCTCGGGAAGTTGACTGTTCAACTAACCACCTTGGGGCCGCTAACTTTATGATGGTTCATCTTCTAGTGTTAGGTTTTTGGATGTTTGGGATTCTTTCCCTCATGCTTATGATAAATAGGCCCTTTCGGCCTCCTTTTGTATTCATCTTGGCACGAATGAGCACAATGGCCACATCTCTTCTCAGAGATAGCTACTACCATTCTAGCTGTTGTATTTTACAGTCTGTTCTATTTCCGCTATTTAATAGAATATGTGTTTAGTGTATCGTTGTGTTCCCTGCAATATATCTCTATATTTGATTATGTATATGCTCTTTTATTTCGTTCCCACATAAATCCGGATCATTTGCTCTCATGATGACACTTCATGAGGCTGTTATGGGTCACACAAAAGGACACTATAGATGGAAGATCCATATTTGGGACCTCTATTAGGTGGCCTTAACTTATTCATGGTCCATTAAGTAATTTGGGAGCTCATGACCACATTTGGAGACCAAAATTCCTCTTCAAAAACCTTGGAAATGGCAATTTTGCCTCATTTTTTCAGCCACGCATAGGTTGCACATGGATGACCTGCATGTTGGGCGCACCTTTCTCCTTTACCACCAGTGTGTGCCTAAAAAAAAAAACCAAAAAGTATATAAAATATACAAAAATACGCAGTTTGGGTGGTTTTGTAACCTCCTCTTCCAGTCATCACTGCTCCCTCTTCGACCAAACCTTCTCCTTTCACTATAAAAGAGAGGGAGAGGGACCATGAAAAGGACTCTTATCCCATATAATGTTATGCTGGAGAAATTTTGTCTCTCATCCCCCTCACTTGTGCCATAATTGCTCATAAACCCTTGCACATTTGATCATAGGTTGGGATCCTTGGAGGAGAAAAGTAGGAGACCTTGGATCTTGGTTTCATGAAGTGCCTTGATTGAAGGAAGGTATAATTATGTACTTAATTAATTAATTAATTAAAGAATAGACATTCTTGTTAGAATATTCACACCATCATTTTTATATTTTGCATGCTGCATGCATCCAATCATCATCTTGGTGGTCTCCCCAACACCTAGATCTCACTTTCAGCTCCCCAGAGCCTATCTTCAGCCCCCAATTGGCCTCCTACCTACCTGATGCGCCCTCCTTGACTGTTCTGCATGACAAGTGCGCCTTTGCTCACCTACCACTTAGTTATCACTTAGTTAGAGCGCCTTATCTCACCTACCGAGAGTTATCATTCAGTTAGTGCATTGATTGAGAAGTTGTTCCACTGATTGCTCATGCTGATTGCTTGTAGCTTCTAGTTAGCTAGTTCTGGAGTTCCACTTGACTATTTGAAAGCCTCATGCGCCCTCCTTGGAGTCTCCATCCCCTGATTTATGCTTAGATGTGATCCACATCGTAGTTGGCATTATTATCGGATGCTAACTTTGACACATCTTCGACCAGTTATCGCTGTTGATACAACTTCGACAAGTTTCAATGCGACATGACTTCGACAACTTCAGTACTTCGACAACTTCAGTACTTCGACAGGCTTTCGATTTCGACACAAATCCGACGAGTCTCGACTTCGACATACTGTGACATGTTTCGCACCTTCGACATGTTCTACAATATTGCAATTTGCGACATCGACCAGCAGTGTTGACATGCGACCAACGACTGTCGAACTTCGACAGACTATCTCTCTGTCTTCCAGTTGAATGTAATGGTTGAGCTGTTGAAACCGTTCTAACTTCTTCTTTGTAACCAAACGTAACGGGCATGCACCCAAGCGTCTCAGAATTCTATATAAGCATGTATAATATTGTAACATACATCATAATCAGAATCAACCAGTTTTGATATGTTTGCAAGTAATAGAAGAACAATTCGCATTCCTGCATATTGTCTGTGCGTATTTATGTTTATCTGTATTGCGTAATCCTGCTTTTGCTCATTCTGTTTATTAAGCTTCCACCAAAACAGATCCGACTCATTCAGTCGAACTATTGTCCCCCTCGTGCTTCCTGGACATGACCCGGATCATTGGTATCAGAGCACAGTCAGTTTTGTTCGTGCTTAAGTTCTGCGTATACACTTCTCTCGAAGTTACCTGACTTATGCCGGTTCAAACTCGCTCACAATCTCAGTAATCCAAGCAAACACGATCTCCAGATATGACAGAAGAAACAGACGATAGACATGCAGTCGACGAGACAACACAGCTTATTGAGCAAGCTCTGGCTCGACAATGAACTGAAATGTTCGCCCAGTTCAACGAGATTCTCTTGCTATTCGCTTCAACATCCGGAGGATCTTTGACAAGAATTCACTCCGAGAAAATTTGCCCCTTCAAAGTGCAAATGAATCTGGACATACCGAATCTTGAAGGTAAGATTGATGCGGAATCCGTCGACAATTGGGTGCAACAATTGGAATCCTATTATGCTGTAAATCAACTCTCGGAAGTTGAAAAGATCACCATTGCATCCTTAAAAATGTCTACCTCCGTGCACTGTTGGTGGGAGAACCTCTCGACAAAGATGGAGAAAAGCGGAGAACCCATCGACACATGGGATAAATTCGTTGAACACATCCAAAAGGAATTTTACCCATCGAAATACCTCGAGCAGTAGTATAAGAAGTGGCAGTAGCTAAGGCAATGGAAAGACCAATCAGTATAGAGTTACACCGACGAGTTATATCGACTTATGGCAAGACTTGTCATCCAAGAAGAAGAGAAATTGCTTGTTCTGAAGTACACCAGCGGATTGTCTCAGCACATCCAGCAGGAAATGGAATTTCTGACTGTCAATACACTTGCGGATGCTTTCCACTATGCCAGCAAACTGGAAACCAAGCAGAAAGGAAAAGCACATTTCGCGACAAAGCCGACATCAGGACGACCACCCGACAAGAAGGCACCAGCCGACTTCGACAAGTCGAAATCTTCTCAGCCGACACCGCCAAAGCCAGATCACAGAAAGAATCCTTTTCACAAAAGGGAACGTAGCAAACAATCGCCGAACAAAAAATGGTGCAATTAACACCAGTCATCTTGGCATGATATGTCTGAATGCAAAGCTCAGAAGACATTTTTGACAAAGGTGTCGACCTCCGACGCGTTCGACAAGACGGTGGAAGAATCTGATCCAGACGCAACAACCCTTTTGACCTCGACCACTCTAGCAGCCTCGACTATCGTCAACGAGGAGGAATGAGAATGCCTTTTCCATACACGGATATGGGTCCAGAGAAACTCATTACATATGATTGTGGACAACGGGGGACAGAAAAACTTCGTTTCTGAAGAACTTGTGAAGAAACTAGGTCTTGTTACTACTCCGCATCCTCAGCCTTACAACATTGGTTGGATGAAGGATGGACAAGATCTACGGATCACTCGACAATGCAAACTCGCCTACTTCATAAAGCCTTTTGAAGATGAAGTACTCTGTGATGTGGCACCACTCTCCGTAGCCGATGCCCTGTTTGGGAAACCTTACCTCTGGGATAGACATGGAAGTTATCAGTCACGGCCTCAGAAGGTGATTGTCAGAATCCTAAATCGATGGTTCAACATACCAGAGCGTCAACCTACACCGACGATTGCACTGATATTTTCCAAACAGAAAAAGAAGCTCATCAATCATGCTCAAAATTTTGCATTAATCATGATCAAGCCGCAACATTCTAAGAAGACTGCAACAACAAGTCGAGTCACCGACCAATGCATTTCTCAACAGAAGAAGGAAGTCAATCATATTCTCGATGAGGACCAGAACCTCTTTCAAGCTCCAGACGGAGTACCTCAACATTGTCAGGTAAAACACTCCATTGAACTTGTTCTTGGTTCTTCTTTGCCTAACGCATCTGTTGACAGAAGATCCATTCTTGAAAATGAAGAGATTCACAGACATATCCAAGAATTAATCGACAAAGGTCATATCCGACCCAACTCCTCTCCTCGTGGAAGTCCAGTCATCCTAGTTCCGAAGAAAGACGGGACTTGGCGCATGTGCATCGACTACAGAGCTCTCAACAAAATATCGGTGAAGAATCGGTACCCTCTGCTGCAGATAGACAAGCTTATCGACTGTCTGAAAGGTGCTAAATTCTTTACTAAGATCGACCTCAAGTCGGGATACCATCAAATTCTAATCGAGCCCTCAGATGTGTGAAAAACTGCTTTCAAGACCAAGGAAGGATTGTTTGAATGGTTAGTCATGCCTTTCGGATTAACCAACGCACCTGCGACCTTCATGCGACATATGGATAACCTTCTTCGACCTTTCATCGGCAAATGGGTTATTGTCTATCTCGACGACATATTGATTTTCAGTCAATCATGGGAAGACCATGTCGGACATCTTCGGCAAGTCCTCGACACTCTCCAGCAACATCGACTCTATTTGAATATGGAGAAGTGCTCTTTTGCGATGACCAACATCAAATATTTGGGGTATGTAATTGACTCTGCAGGCATTCACATCGATCCAGACAAAGTACAGATCCTCAAATATTGGCCCATTCCTAGAAGCATTCAAGAACTAAGAAATTTTCTTGGTTTGGCGAATTTCTATCGACGGTTCATACTTGGCTTCAGCCACATAGCCTGGCCCTTGAATCAGTTGACGAAGGGAAATGGGAAAACTGTCTTCCAATGGGCAGAAACACATTAAGCAGCTTTTGAACAGCTCAAACATAGGCTCTGCACTGCACGAGTACTTGTGTTACCTGATTTGCATCATACTTTTGAGATTGAGACGGACGCATCAGATTATGCCTTGGGTGCAGTATCACTCAGTCCGGTCACCCAGTCGCTTTTCATTCTGAGACTCTTACCAACACAGTTAGAAGATACTCGATGTACGAAAAAGAACTGTACTCCATTGTGCAAGCTCTCAAGAAATGGAGGCATTACATCCTTGGCAAGGAACGGTCATTCTCACTGATCACAAGCCTCTACAGTCTGCTCTGACACAATCAAGGTTGCAGACAAACCGACAACTCAAGTGGATTAATTACCTACAACAGTTCCAGTTGGTGATTAAGTATCAGAAAGGTAAAGCTAACGTCGTCGCCGATTGCCTCAGTCAACCACCTATTAATCTCCTTTTGACAATGATGAGTATGCAGGGATACGACACGACCACTTGGAAACAGTTGTATGAGGACGACAACAAATTCTCAGCAGTCTATTGACAATTATAGACTAACAAGTAGTCGACCTCAGACTCCGACTACTTCCTGAAAGACACCTTGATATACAACCTTGGACAACTTTGTGTACCGACCAGTGAGCAACGACAACAGCTCATTTGGGACGTGCACTGACAGCAAGATTGCATGACACTTTAGAGTAGAAAAAACACTTGCTATTCTACAGAAGTATTTCTTCTAGCCTACACTTAAATCCGACGTCAACAAGTATATCCGACGTTGGAACAAAACAACTTCTCCACATCAGCACTCGACGACATCCATCCATATATTCAGGAGCCTCTTCCTTGCGACACCATTGTGGGATGACGAGTATGCCTTACAAGGATGAACACAATTCCCTTGTTTAAGGTTGCCAAAACTGGCCAAATACCATCCCAAGGAAAGTGGTACTCTATTAGTGAAGTGACCGACAAGTTTCCTCATCTTCACGAGCAAACAATGGGTTCCATTGTTTCTTAAGGAAGGAGGTCTGATCCAGATCGTAGTTGGCATTATTGTCGGATGCTAACTTCGACACATCTTCGACCAGTCATCGTTGTTGATACAACTTCGACAAGTTTCGACGCGACATGACTTTGACAACTTCAGTACTTCGACAGGTTTTTTATTTTGACACAACTCCGACGAGTCTTGAATTCGACATACTGCAACATGTTCCGTACCTTCGACATGTTCTACAATCTTGCAGTTCGCGACATCGGCATGCGACCAGCAACTGTTGAACTTCGACAGACTGTCTCTTTGTCTTCTAGTCGACTGTAACGATTATACTGTTGAAACCGTTCTAACTTCTTCTTTGTAATTGAATGTAACGGAAAGGCACCCAAGCGTTTCAGAATTCTATATAAGCATGTATAATATTGTAACATACATCAGAATTAGAATCAATCAGTTTTTATCTGTTTGCAAGTAATAGAAGAACAGTTCGCATTCCTGCATATTGTCTGTGCATATTTGTATTTATCTGTATTGCGTAATCCTGCTTTTGCTCATTCTGTTTATTAAGCTTCCGCCATAATAGAGCCGACTCATTCAGTCGAACTGTTGTCCCCCTCGTGCTTCCTGGACACAACCCGGATCAAGATGGTTCTGTTAGACTCAGTTAGACTCACTTGACTGACTATTACCATTTATGATTGATACTATTGACTGGATGATGTCTCCATTGTACTCCAAGCTAGACTTTGAGCATGATTCGAATGACCTCCTTGGTTAATTCAAATTCTCCACACATATTTCATTATTGTATTCATTATTCAGTTAGTGCCAGCTCACAGCTGATGTATGATACTGCTATTCTCCACTTTCTGTGTTCATGACTGATTATTGAGTGCATTCTTCTCTTCTTCTTTGCAACATTCTTGAGAGTTTGATTGTGAGTTTGTTACGGATGTTAGATCCCCTGCAGATTATCACAATTATTCCCTGTCCAAATATCTTTGTTCATGTTTATCTCATATTTGATTGCAATTTGATGTTTTATGCTCTTTTAAATGTCAATATTTTATTTGTAGTCAAATTCGTTCGAGGAGGGTTTTTTGGATTGGGTTTGTAGGTTCCTTGATTGGAAAGCAAGAGGACTCAAGAAGAGGCTTGGGTCAAGCTTTTGTAGTAAGGTGCATACTCTCTCCAACCCTAATTTTTTTTCTTAATTGTTGTATTTGCGGAACCTTAGATGTCTGTCTTTCACCCCAGTATGTTGGTGGCCTCACCCCATCCATAGGAAACTTTCCCTAACAACACTTTTTCTTTCTTGTTCATTGGATTAAATTCTATGTGGTTTCCATCGCTTCTTCATTTCCCTATATATTGTTTCTTCCTCTTGTTTCCCTTTTATTAGGGTGTCACTAATATATTCCCCATTCTAATATTTGATGGCTCCTTTCGTTCTTTTTTACAAGGAGGATCGCAATACTTCTTGAATAAATATTATCAATAGACCACCTTTCATTAAGGAATCACTAGCCTTCCTTGGTATTAAATACCTTTCCTTATCCAGTGTCTTTGGATTCATTTATCAAAGTGATTTCCTCTTGGCCATTGTATGCTCGTTGCTCTTTTTTGAATTTGTTTCTTCATCTTCCTTTTTTGTAGCATCATACCATTCCACGACTTATGCACTTGTTCTTGGTTGTTCTTTTGTAAATTGAATGTCCTTACTCTCTCCTTTTCAATTTTTGTTCATGTATCTCTTCTTTCTTTGTATTTCTTGTTTTACTAGCAGGATATGCTACATCATGGGAATCAAACAAGCCTAGTAGGAATGTCTTCAAGAACCAGTCATCTTCCTATGTGCCAATCATCTATAACTTATCAGCTTTATTTTCCATTATCATATTGGAAGGAAACATTTCTCTACTTTATACATTCTTCCTTTTGCAAATTACCCACATGTTTAGTTCTATACACACTTTCTTTCTTTACTGTTTTTCTTTATGGATTGCTTTCAATTGATAAATTCTTCTTGACTTGTAAAGTTACCTAAAAGATATTTTTCATGGCATACAACTTCAAAACATTATGAGACTTATGGATTTTCTCCTCATTAATTCTTATGGCCATCTTCCATGGTGGAACTATCGAATTCGCCTCTTGGTGCTTTGTATCTTCTAATATTCAAAATAGAAATATGGTTTACAGTCATAACCATTTATTCAAAATTTAGTTTCTTACTATTTATTACACTTCTTTTGTCTAGTTGCAATTTGTTAATCATTTTATTCTTCAACCTGAAAACAGTCATCTTCACTTCTTGGAAGTTTTCAATCTTCAAATCTTCAAACTATGTGTGTCTTCACACTATTTCCATAATATTCATCTTCATATAAACTTTCAAAATATTCAATCAATTTTATCAAAAAGATTCATTCTCTTTAGTCCATCCACTTCCTCTTTAGGAATACACTTTCTATTTACACCCTAAATTGCTTCAAGTGCATGAGTCTATTGGATTATGCCTTCCATATGTGCATTACTTACATATTTCCTCTGACCAGCTTGGACCATGCATCAACCTTATTTATTTTTATCGGTAGTTATTTCTTTACTTATGGCCCCTGTCATGCGTTTTGAATTATGTGGGACTGAGTATCTAGACATTTGTGATGAATGTGTCAAGCCTGTAACAAAATCTAGATGGTTTCCCTTCTTGCAAAATTTTTCTGGGTTTAATGTTGCAGTCATGATGGTGTTCGCCCTATCCTTTGATGGAAAAAACTCTCGCATTGGTGATATTGATCTCCACATGACTGAAGAATTGATCTCACAGGAACCCAATTACCTATGGATGGCGAGAGGTGGTTTAAGGGAAAACACATGAAGAGTCAAGCATGGAAACAATCCTTGGTCAAGTTTGACTAGCAAACCGAATCCAAGTATGGTTTCCCTTCGCGTATGATTAAGAAGTAGTGGTGGGCTCTGTTGGAATTGATTATGATGTGTGTTACCTGTGAGGGCGTTTTTCTTAGACCCATTATTACCATATCAGGTTATTGTTGGTTTTTAAAGGACAAGCTCTTAATATGCCTTTCTATTTCCTTAATAGTCTTCAAAAAATGGCATACTCTGTCCCAAAAAATACGACCGATAGGGAGAGAAGTGTATTTCATCATGGTTTAGTTAAAATTATCGTCTTACATAAGATGTCTCAGCTTGGTGATGATTGGGATTCATTCCTCGCTCGCAAAATTTTTGGGGTTAATCAAGAATGGCCCCAGAGCAGACCAAAAACTAGACGCAAATGTAGAGGACCTGCTATAGAGGAGCCAAGCCAATATTTGAAGGTTGACAGTGCTAGGCTTGCCTCAATTAAACCCTCTCATGAATCGGCCTCTTAGGTTAAAAACAATGTTACCCAAGTAGAAACAGAAAATCCCTTAGCCTCTAATGCGAATGAAGATTTGGATTTCCATTTTTCTATCGAGACTATTAGCTGGTCTGATCATGAGGGTCAAACTAGTAAAGCCATGAGTGATAGAGCGATGCGAAGGACAACTAGGAGCATGACTGATGCTCTATTAGCTAGGAGAAACCTACAATATGATAATTCCCCCATAGTTGAACTTTGTGACTCCACAAATAATCAAGGGGAAAGAGATTTGACTGATTAGATAGACCCTAAATTTCTATATGGTTCTACCTCTAAAACTAGAGCTAGAAATGCTCAAGATGCAGCTCACTTTGGACATTCAATCTAACCAAGAAGTGGATCAAAATCGAGGTAAGGCAGATAATCTAACCCAAGAGTAGAACGATCAAACCATGGAGCAATCTATTAAAGAAACTCAAGTGCAAATAATTTCAACACTAGAAATCGAGCTTAAAGAAGCAGAGTTAATTAGTGCAAACATGAAGGATGAAATTGCAGGCCTCAAGGCCGAATTAGTTACCTGGGTTAATAAATGGACAGTTATGAAGGGTATAAAGGATGAGTATAAGGCCCTCAGGGATACTCTGTTCCTAAAAACAAAAAAGTTGCTCAAACAAAATAGGCTCAACAGAAAAAGAGGTACTTAAGCTCAAGGCTAAATTAACCGAAGCTAGAAGAGACGCTCCAGTCCGGGTGTCATTCGAGCCTCCGTGTAGGGATTGGCGTTTTCAAATCATTAATGCTCGATTTTGATCAGTTTTCCAATATATACAGGGTTTATCAGCGTCGGCCAATATGTGTAAACTGTATCATTATGCATTAGTCTTTGATTAAGTGTGTTGTTATGAGGATACCTACATAATCAAATTTTCTGTAGGCATCCTTACATTATTTTATTTATCTTCTTGTAGATGCTTAATCTTTGATTATATTTCTTAATTTGGTTCTTGAATTGTTACAGGTATTATCCTTGATTTTTCTACTATTATAGAGCTGCTCATTAGTTACAGGATAGATTGAGAGACACCTTGATTCTCTTTGATGGTTGTGTGCGTTGATGCAATAATGGGGTGCTTGGTCCAGTTGGTGTTTCATAGTCAATCTCGTCTTCCCTACATTTTCTCGAGGTAGTTCCTTGATTCTTGGACGTGACAAAGACTCTGATGAATGCTTCGCATAGCTTGCATCATCCAATAAGTCCATTTCTCCACCCTTAATCGTCGATCTGAAGTTGTCCCTGAAAAAATTGAATTCGAAGATGCTGCTCATAATGAATGTTGACAACTGTCAAAGTGTCAACATTCCAAATTGTTATGAGTCTACTCAGGCATTCTATATTAGGCCTATGCGGTTATAATAGTTTTAATGACTCATGACCGTATTTAGTTCAGGGGAATGGTTATATAAGTGAAGTCTAGTCACTAGAAGGGGAGGTTCGAGTTCTTTCTATGAAGAAAGCTTAGAGGAGTCAGAATTGTAACTTTTGTGAACAAAGCTATTGCTTTGAGTTTACTCATTGACAATCTTTTGTGAACAATTTGAGATTAGTATCATTTTAAATTTGGTTTCAAACTTCAATACATATAAACTCCTATTAGTTTCTTCTACATTTATTTTCTTTATGCATATATACTTAGTTGTTATGTGTGAATGAATTACTTTGAAACTCGACCACAAGCAATCTTTGGGATTCTATTTACATATAATGTATCGAATTGTATGATAATAATTTTTAATATTATTATATTATTTGTATCATTTAACACTAGTATATTTTTCTGATTGAATGTTTATTTTTGGGTAATATTCATCTTTAATTTAGATCCTAAGTTTGCTAACAGTATGCTATTTCTGTAGTTGAGTCATTGGTTATATATTTCAATTGTTGATAATTTGAATTATTACTTCGTGAACTGTATAACTGCAATTCCTTTTAAAAGATTATGCTTTAGTCTCGATGATTTCTCTTAGACTAGTTCATATCTTTGAACACTTATATTTTGACTCTGAATAGCATCATAATAATTACTTTGCTCCTGCCCAGGATAGAGAGTGTGTGTGTTAGATTGCTAGAATTGGATAATTAAAAAAAAAGTTAGTATTTCGTAGCTACTAATTTACTTTCATTGCTAAATAGTTAGCAAGTTAAGTTTAGTTAGATTAAGATTTTAGTAATTAATTCTATTAGTAGGCAAGTAGTCAAGTAGAGAACGTAAACAATATGAGACTCTCTTCTTAGAGAGAAAATAACAAAGGTAACAGGGCCTCAATCCTGTGAGGAATGACCACTCCAAACTCATAGAAGGATGTGTTAAGCCTTTGGTGTGGGTTGTTTTTCCGTAGTTGGAACCTGACAGAATATCCGGCCAACAGACCCTTATCTTGTTGCATAACCCGCAACAAAAAAATGTTTATGATTTTGAAGATCATGATCAAATCAATCTTTTATATTTATGCACACCTAGTTTTTTTTCCATCCAACCCCCGTTATACTTCATCGAGTATAGAATGAGGTTATTGTCTTCTTTGGCGCTTGTCTTCTCAATTTGCATAATGATTGTTTATATGGCCTTTGTCATTTTTGGTGCGTCTACCTCCAAAAAAATGTCACATAAACTATTCATCTTGTTATGGATAACATTTGATCGGTGGAATGGGTTGTCTTCATTTTAAAGTTAGGTAGCAACTTTATCCCTTATTGCATTGTCAACATAGCATATTATCTAGATGAAATCTTCCCATGGTGAGTTCTCTAAGTAATTTTTTCCAATCATGATCCAAATAAGCCTACTCAAATTTGCTCGTGTATCATCTCAACATGCTCAACAAAAGATGTTAGTAACATGGAAACTTTGGATGATTCTTAAACAAACTATTATGTTCATAGTAAAATTTCACTTTGGTTAAGAAAACCAAAATCAAATTCGATTCAGTCAAATTTGTTTGTTCCACTTGTTCGAACATACATGGTTTTTTGTATTGTGATACGTAATTTGAGCTAGTAAATTATGTATATTTGTATATGTGCTATAATCAATAACATCATTAGGGCCAAGCAATTATTTCTACAAAATCCATGTGATATTTTTACCATAGTCATCTATGTATATAAAATATGTAATTGAGTTGGTTCAAGGAGTGATATTATTATTATGTTTGAAAATCAATATTTTCTTAAATTGAGACCCTTTTAAGTCAAGGTAAATGGAGTGATAAGGTCTGGACATGAATGACTAAATGCTTGAAGCTTCTTGTCATGGTGTTTCATCTAAGGAAGAAATGTGACAACATGAGATTGCAAAACTAGCATCCCAGTGACATAAACAAGAATCCCATATGCATTTTGTTTTCCTATATTTCATAATTAAAATGAGGGAGACACAATCACAACAACAGAAACACATAAGCAACTGCTACTGAATATGATTTTGCCGATGATTGCAATAGAGGCATAGTTGGATCACCTTCATTTCTAGTGGGAGTTCTCATATGCACTTAAGGATAGTGATATTATAGGATTTGAGATATGTGGATATATTTTAGGGAAGCAAAATGAAATCTCTCCACAACACTCTAAACGTAAAAATAAGGACTAGTAGTGGTTCATGAGTCAAGGAAACATAAATTGGGGTTGTTGGTACAAAGCTTATCTCTAATAAAAAATATTTAATATGATGTATGGGATTCAATTATATCTCAATATGCCAATTCTTTATATGATTAGATTTATTCTCATATGATAGCATAGTAGTCTCCTACATTATTTCCAAAACAAGGAATTCAAGAAATAATGCAACAATCAAAGGTATACAGGTTTTACACAATGGCACACTTATAACAATCAAAATATTGCTCCATGATTTTCACCATGCCCTTATAATGGATATTATAGAGTGATCTATCAAAAAATTCAATGCCATTCAGGAAAATGACATCCGAGGTATAACATTTCTCTGTTCTTTTAATAGCACCTTCTTATCTTTGAAGTCATGTACTCTGAAAGTTCCCAGCTTCAATATCAATACTCTTTTATGTAGGAAATCAATTGAACTTGTGACATCTAGCAGTGAGAATAATTAAACACATGCATGCCAATTAATTCACAAAGTTATGTTTCTATAACACCAATAACATCCTTTTTTTACTTCTCTTAAGAACTAAAAATTACATTATTATTGTGATTATGTTTCTAGATTCTAAAAACACAATCACAATAAATATCCGTTATGAAAATCTCCATACTTAAATTATACTATTAGTTTAATATCATATATATTGTTTCCCTCCCTTACTTGATAGATTGATGATGAGACCATCAATATAGCCTATTGGTTTCTATAACATTCAACCTTAAAAAAATATTTCATTTTATAGTATGGAAAATCCATGTAAGAGAGTTTCTTGGGTAATAAAATTACCTGAAAATGCAAATTGGTGAGCTATATCAAAAAATGTTATTGAATTATGATAGCATATCATATCAAAACCCAAAACATCTTAATAGTTGTCAAAAGAGATGGAAACCGATGCAAATATTGTAATAGTTTTAGGAATATTTGTTTTTCTATAATAAACCCTAAATTTTTAAATAGGCACGCCTTCTATAACTTACACATAGTTCACATCGTAAATATCTAGTGAGATAATTCTTGCATTGTGAGAGTTATTTATGAGATCAGAGTATAATTTCCCATATATTAGCTATAATCAAGTTAAACATTAACTTAATTCCTATAACATCTCATAAATAGTTTTTATTATCCATATATAACTATAAGATAACTAAGAGATCTCAGTACTCCTAAAGAAAATGTAGATCTTGATTGTGCCTAGGGTGTAAGGATTGACACAAATAATGAGGCACAAGCATTGGTTTTATGTTAAGAATTACAAAAAATGAAAACAATTCAAGCCAATGAGAAGTTTTGGGTCTTGGGGATGGGTTCATTGGTGTTGATAAGATGGAACCTGGCATTCGACCCCAGAAAGGAAAAGTTACTAAAGCGTCATCTGTGGGTGTTATTCCCCGACTTCCCTCTGGTATGATGGAGTTTCTAGGCATTCCTTGCAGTTGCTAACACCATTGGACGCTTCATCCTCATCGAGGAAAGCACTCTATTGGCTTCGGAACGGGTTTTCCCCAGGGTCTTGATTGAGGTGGACGTTTCTTCTGGTTTTCCGACTAAGGTCGAGGTTGAATGGGAGCACGACACCTTCATCCAACAATTGGACTATTGGCACATACCCTTCCGGTGTTTCTCATGTTGGAATCCTGGACATTTGAGCCGTGACTGCAAGGGGCACTTAGGCGGTGGGCACGAATCGCCAACTACAAAGGAGACTTCTGAGGATCCAGCTCAGTCTTTTACCCTTGATCAGAACATAACAGAAGCATACGAGAAGAAGCATACAAGGTCCATAATTAGCTATTGATCAGAACAGAAGTTGCCTGGAGTCGGATAATTCTCTTTGCTCAATTTGGGAAACTGCTAAGATGGCAAAGGTGGCATAGTGGCCTAGAGACTGAGCCGCTATATCGGGGCGAAATATGGTTGTGTTATATGACACATAATGTTCAGTGCTACTATATCCACTGCAAAATAAAGCCTCTCAAATTTACTACGTCACTAAACATTAAAATTTTGATGTACTATTACATTTTCAGATGAAAAAAATAACTTATTTTTACATGGCAGCATTGAAGGGTTCAATATCTCATAACCCTTCAAAGTGAAATGAGACCCCACCCTTCAAATTTGAACCTTGACTACGACTACTTTGTTATTAAGAATCTTTTTACCATAGAACTCTTCGCAAATCCTCCAAATGTACTTCGGTACAACTTTCACAATTCAAAAATCAAAATGTACTTCAATACAACTTTCACAGTTCAAACTGTACTTAAAGTGCATTTTTTCTTAAATAAATTCACCCAATTCAAAATGTATTTGTCTTTTTTAAATAAAATCAAAATGTATTTCAGTACACTTTTTAAATAAAATCAAAATGTAATTGAATACAACTTTCAGAATTCAAAATGTAGTGCAATTTTTTCAAATAAATGTAAAATACAAATTTTTAGATGTGTCATTATTATAAATATTGGTAGTATTGATGGATTGTTTTTTATTTCAAGTTGAAAGGTATGTATTTATTCAACCATTTTGTTCAAGTAATTTTACTTCAATTTACAATAGATGCATACTTTAAATAATATTATCTTTTCTTTTTAAATATTAATTACTTCAATTGAAATGATTTCAATTGACAATAATAAATTAGATATATACTTAAAAAAAAAATTCTAAATAATATATATATATATATATTTTTAAATATTAACATTTAGTGAATCATCAAATAAATAAAATAAAATTTTAATAGAAATTAATAATATACATACTTTGCAATTCCAAATATAATCATATAAATCCATGATGGGTTATATGTATAATTAAAAATAAAAATAAAATTATAAACATTTTTTTTACTTAATTTCAAAATGTTAAAAACCACAATATAAAGCTTCACATACAATTATAATACAATTATAAGTCAAATATTTTTGTGGAAACCTATGTAGAGAAGATTTATTACCAAATCCATATGATGGTTGAGGATTACCTTTTAAGTTCATTTCTTGAGCATTTCATAATTATGATCAACCACACTAGTCAATGTTTGTTATAGAGCTCATTAGAAAATAAGAAATTGTAATAGACCTTGAGGGCTTTACTAAAGGGTGATATTTCTATCAAAACACTATAAGAGACATGAAGGCAACTTGTTTGATTTATAAGCCTCTAGAATCATGTAAATCTAAGATGGCGGTATTCATTGCTTATTATCTAGGGTAAGATGTTTATGATTTGGAGCTTCCTAAGTTCCATTAAAACACAAAGTTAAATGAAATCACCCATCTTGTTCTCAAGGAAATTTTTAGGGGTGAAATTTAGCTCATGGGCTAATTTTCCCAAAAAAAATTAAAAAAAGGATTCACCATTTTTTTTCCTAAAATAATTCGCCTAGATTCCACAAGATAAAAATATTGTACTCTATGCATCACCAAAATTATCCATAAACTATATAAAATCCTTGGAAATTTGAATATTTTTATAAGAATATCACCAAAAATTTTATGGTTGTTTTTATTGAGGATATTGATTGTTTACTTTATCTTTCAAACCATGCAAAAATGTGTGCTAGAGTAAATGATAGAGCATAATCCCTAATGCATAGATCTAATGATACCAAGAATGCAAATTTGAAACCTGCGAAATGAAGCAATGCATATAGATTCTCAAGCAAAACATAGATTAAATAATTGCTCACACACAATACATGGAGATTTACCTTGGAAACCCTTAACGAGAAAAAATGAACAAAACTTAGGGTCGCACCTCTATCTTTCCCATTGTGTCTCTAAATCACTCGCAATACAATATTTAGGTATTTCGTAGTGTCCAAAGCCCTGATATGTTAACTTGGATTAGATTTAAACCCCAATCCCTTAACCAGGATTAATTACATATTTTATGATAAAATGTTGTTCTGGATCATAGGTGATGCAACCAACATGCAAAGAATACAACACATACCCAACAAAGAATTACATTACATTATCAATTGTTTTCTTAAGAATCCTACCCACACATAAAAAATGTTACTCCAAGCATTAAAGTTGCAAATGATGTTTATTGATCTTAGGATTGATATTAGGAAGAGGGAGAATTATGGAGCATTCTCAATATTTGGCAATATGCAAAGTACCATCACACCAATGTCAATGTTGTTTGAAACAAGAATAATAAAATGAAAGAGAGTGATAGATACAGATGTGTAGAATTAAGAAAATGGGAATAATAATTTGGAGCACAAAAGAGTGAGGTTTTGATGATGCGGAAAATTGAATGAATAGAGTCACAATTCTCTATGTGATAATCCCATTTTTTTTTTAATTTTGTAATGTTGATTGTGTCCATTTGTTCTGATCTAAACTTAATCAATAACATAAAAGTTAGAAAATCTTATTAAGTTGAATAGGGTTTTATATCCCAAAGAAAATTCTTAACACCTTAATTTTACTATGAATTGGAGCAAAGATTGATGGATTGTTGAGAGATTTACATTCAAGTATTAATTATGTATTTTGTTCCATGAAATACCTATTGCGGTAACGAAGACGAAAAAACTACATACTAAGTGGTTAAGAGACCAACCAATGTACTCAAATAAAAATCAAATATTAGATACCAATGTTATAACCATGTCATAACTTATATAAACAAACACGTAGCATCACCATTGCAACAAATTAATTATGAATCAACATATTAGACACCTTTAGTGGGATGGAATATGTGAATATGAAGAAATAGATATGACCTCATTTCCTTGGGTTCCCTTTATATCTAATGTTTGCTCTTCAAAATTGTCATTAAGCCACACATTTGTAGCTAATCTTGCTAATAAGTTTCAAATTCCATTACAAGTTAATTGGGCTTTGCACTCTGATATGAAATATCATTCCGGGTGGGAATCATTGTAAGATGGGAAAAAAATCCGATCCAATACTGACCTCGATACGTGAAATCATCTTATGTCATACGTACTAAGATTGTCTGGGAGACGTGGTAAAAGCTCGCTCTGATATTCGAAACTCAAAGAAAATCTAGTCAATATATCTAGCATAGCATCATACTAAAAAAGAAGAGTTTGATCATGACTTAGAATGTCATAACCAATGACTAATTGTTTTTAGTGTTTTATAGAGCCAAAAGTATAAACAAAGATAACAAAGGAAATGGCATTATGAAGAGTGTGAGATTTGAACACATTAAGGATGGACACTAAATGTGATGTCAATTTTAATATCTACGAGGATCAATAATGCTCATAACACATGAATTTATGTAGAGAATTAGAAAGACAATATGTCAAAAGCTTCTCTAAAAAGATGTTATTAACACTTAAAATGTAAATGTGTTAATATGGTGATAGGATTATATGGGAATGAGTTATGTTATGAAATAAATGTTGTGAAATGGTACACCATACGAGAGTCAACAAATAACAAGGGATAAATCCAAAATATTTATCACAATGCCCAATCATCCTCATAATATTGAAAGTATAATACTCATTGAGCAACTACTTGGAAATCCCAACATTGATGGGTTGTTGAAAATATGCCCTTTATAATATTGGTTGTCCTTTATAAATGGAGGACTCTATCTATTCTATGTGTTGGGAACCTAATCCTTATGGTTTTGTATATTCACGTGAAATGAAGAGTAAGAGTCAGGTGAATATGAAAAGTCATGGAGGAGTCCAAGAGACCTCTTGGAATCTGAAACCTAAGGGTCAATCCTCATTGTATTTATGTGTACATTACCTAGTGAGAATTATTGTACATTCATGCCTATTCAGTTTGTCTTTGTTGTGTTGCATGTTTATGTAGTTGGCCTTGTGTTTAGTCAATCTCTTTATCTACCCTAAGGGGCATCTAACACTACGTTTTGGACTTTTCGATAGTATTTTGTCGGAATATGGTAAAAAAAAAATTGTGAAATCCAAATTTTGAAGTGTTCAAACTGGGTGTTTGAATGCATAAATAGATTCAACACCCTCGAAAACCCCTACGACACTCACATTATGCAATTTCCACAAGTGATATCAATGATTCTTAGAATTTTTCAATATTTCTAACTGCATCTATGACCGGGATTTAACCCGCACCTAGAGGATATAAAACTAGATATGAAACTAGAGGGAAACTATAACTCGTATTCTATGACCTATATATTAGTGGTGAAACATATGTGCTTATCTATTAAATTGTAAAATATAACTGGAAATGATTGAAAACATAGAATATTTATACTACTCATTTATATATTAGAAATGATTTTAAAAAAATATTTTTTTACGGAGTAAGCCAAACGCTAGACGATTTGCACCTTTTGACGCTTTTTGTCAGAATCTAGCGATGTGATTTGTTGCTAAAATCATGATTTTGATTATTCAAATTGCAATTTTGATTGCATAAATGGGTTCAACATCCCCGATCACCCCTGGGGCACCCCAATTATGCAGTTCCAACAACTTAAAACTACCATTTCAACAATTTTAGCTGAAAAAATCACCAGATTTTGGGTGCAAATCATCTAGATTTTAGCTTAAGATAAACTCTAAAAAATTTGCACCTTTCTTACGGTTTTAAAAGGGTAGATTTAAAAAAATTTCAAAAAAGGAGTAAGCTAAGCTCTAAACAATTTGCACGTAAAACCTGGCAATTGTTTCAGCCAAAATCCGGATGGAATTGCTGAAATGACAATTTTGGGTTGTTGGAATTGCATAACTGGGGTGCCTCAGGGGTAATTGAGGACGCTGAATCCATTTATGCAATCAAAATTGCAATTTGAACAATTAAAATCACGATTTCATTAACAAATCACATCATCGGATTTTGGCCAAAAGTGTCGGAAAGGTGTAAATCGACTAGAGTTTAGCCCATTCCTTATAAAACTAGTTTCAATCTCTTAAAAAACCATAAAAAAAATTAATTTTGATCATTGTTTGAAAATTTTGATCATAAAGATGTAAACTAAATATTATGTGATCGAAATCTCGTTCATGGTTGAAATTGCACATTAAATTCATTTTTGCAATAAAAAAATGCATTTTGAACAATAAAAAACGACAATTTCAATAAAAATTTCATCTCGAATTCCAACAAAAATGATCGAGAAAATTTGGCAACTCGAGTCATAAAAGCCATTAATACAAATACAAATATTTTAATTTTCTAGTTTGTGGACAATCCAATAAATAGGCACGAGTGGGAATCCTTGACTTTATTATGTTTGAAAGAGAAAACTTAGATTTAAGAGGATAAATAATAAATAGGCGCATGAGTGGGAATCTTTGATTGATTGTATTACGTTTGAATTAGAAAACTTAGATTTAAAGGGATGGATAAGGAACATTCATATTTTATTTTATTTTCTTAAAATTTTCTTTAAATTTCATAAAAATATGAAAGAAAATCAAACTTTTTACGTCAAAATTATCTTTAAATTTATAAATAAAAAAAAGACTTTCACCAAGGATCTCTTATTACTTTAAGAAGTATCTTGTCACGGGATTAGATTTATTTTCCCTCTTGAGCATCCCATATCGTCTAAAATCCTAGTCACCACATGGCATTGACGTGATCTTGCTAGTTGGGAATGACCATCCATTGCAAGTATCAGCCGGACTACACCTCACCAAATCCTCTTGACCGAACCCAAGTAAACCACCTTAGAGTATTGTAGAATGTCAAGTGCTCGTTTCACCATAGGAAATGCAGTGCATTGCATCGCTACACAACCTTAGACAATGCTACGCACGCTATCCCTCGAGCCAACACTTGAACGATCGACTGCCCAATGCATGCGAATGCACTCTCCCATCTAGTATCAATACTCAATGGTGCCTAATGGCTTCGCCCGACCACATACCTTCACAGCAATAATCAATGTTATTGTACTAGCATGCTTGACACACCACACATCACATTGCCAATTGCACCATCCTCCGTCGAGCTTGCTAAGTAGTGCCTCGCCGGTTTGTCTCGTCCTACTCGACTCGACATCATCATTGGTCCTCCTAGCAAGCTTACTCGCCAGTACACCATCCTGACCATCTTATCACCCATGAGATGATCACCAAGGCTACCAAAATCACACCATTGCCAATGGAGCTCAGCGTAGGGTCATTACAATCTCCCCCACTTAAATATGTTGACGTCCTCATTAACGTGACTCCATCGACACATCTAATAAAAGGGGCATTGGTGGTGAAGAGACACTTCCGCGTATTCCATAATCAAATGTGGCTCTGATACCATATGTAACGAGACCAGACTTTTTTTCCTGCTCGAGCGTCCCATACTTTTTGAAATCCTAGTCACCACGTGGCATCGACATGAACTTGCTAGTTGAGCATATCCATCAACCACAAGTATCACCTAGACTACACCTCACTGAATCCTCCTGACCAAACCCAAGTCAAGCACCTTAGAGTATTGTGGAATGTCAAGTGCTCATTTCACCATAGGCGATGTAGTCCATCACATTGCCACCCAACCTTAGACAATGCTACGCACACTATTACCTCCCCCGATCCAACACTTGAAAGACTGATTTCCCAATGCATGATGATGTGCTTTCCCATCTAGTCTCAATCGTTAATAGTGCCCGAAGGTCCTGTCATGGCTCCGCCCGACCACATACCTTCGCAGCAACCATCAATGCTATTGTCCTAGCATGGTTGACACACCACACATCACATTGCCAATCCCGCCATCCTCTGTCGAGCCTGCTAAGCAGCGCCTCTCCGGTTTGTCTCTTCCTACTCGACTCGACATCATCCTTGGTCCTCCTAGTGAGCCTACTTGCTAGTACGACATCATGACCTGTTAGATTTTCTACTTTAATTCAATTTTAGCTAGGATCTTTAACTGAAAGAATAACAAGCACAACAAAACACAATAGACACAATAGTTTTCCATGGGGAAACCATAAAGGAGAAAACCCCGCAATTTCCTCAAAGATGGATTCATCATCAATACAATATCACAAAATGGAAAACCCAAAAACAAGATAGTCTTCTGCAGCTCTCTCTCTTTCTCCTTAGCGAACTTGTATTCTCCTTCTCACTTATGCGAACTTGAGTGAGTGAGTATGTGTATGAATGAGAGAGCCTAACTCTCTATTTATACTTTACTTTTGGGGTGACCTTTTACTAACTAGGTCGACCTCAACTAAATTGACCAGTACGACTTCTCTAGGAGACTCAATAATACATTTACATTTGACCTTTTGGGGAACTATTGCCCCGACTTACAATGGAGGCTTTTACCTCAATGACCTGGCATGACTAAGCATAATAATGACATCCCTGAACGGAAGAAAAACATCTCCGTCGGAGGTACAAATAAAATACAATAATAATAACAATATAAAATACAAGTGAATATCTTCTGAAGTTACAATTACAAAAACACTCCCTCTTAACCAGCAAGGTATTCTCTTGGCACAGTCATCAACCCGTTGGACACAAGTATGGACAACGTCATCATCGCTGCTGCCGCAATCCTCATTTTTTTGATCATTGATTGGTGACATCTCTCGAATCTATCCATCATAGGAAGTTCTACAGAGACAACCCTTTTTCATGTTGGATGTAGGCCTAGCCCTCATGTAGGTCTTCGTCATCTCTGCAAGTAAGCCATCAAGTAGGTACATCCCAGGACCAGTCATTACATTGCCACTGCAATCAGCTGCGTCTCCTACTATCGCTTCATTGTATCCAGATCATCTCATCATCACATGGAGCACAACCCAGATGCACATCTCATGTCCCTCAACGGTCAACCCGCGTCTACCAGCATGGGAGGACAATCAGGAGCACCCTAGGTGCATTACGTCCCAAGGACCACCTACACCTTCCACCATGCGAGATCCTCCCTAGGTGCACACATGATGTCTTATGACCTATGGACCTCCTAGCGTCTCCAGTATGGGAGGACAATCAAGAGCATCCCAGATGCATTACGTCCCAAGGACCACCTGTGCCTACCACTATACGATAACCAACCCTTACATCTACCAACATGGGAGGATAATCAGGAGCATCCCAGATGCATTACGTCCCAAGCACCACCTATGCCTACCACCATGAGAGAATGGCTCTATCTTCTCCAGCATGGGATTACAACGCGGGGCACACCAAGTGCATTATGTCCCAATGGACAACCTACGTCTTCCACCATGTGAGAACTAGTGCATTTGCGTCTTTCGATCTCATCACTCCCTCTTAGGAGGAACCTCGATTCATACAACACCAAGCTTCTCTTTGAAGTACTTGAACTTCACTCTGGCTAACGGCTTGGTCAACATGTCGGATATCTTCTCGTCTGTCGCCACATACTGGAGCTTCATTACTCCTCTCTGCACCATATCCCTGATATAGTGGTACTTGATCTCAATGTGCTTCGAGTTGTCATGGAACACCGGTTCTCAGACAAATTCACGCAAATATGGTTGTCACGGAAGATACAAGTCGCCTCTAACTGAAGATCAAACAAATCTGACAGTTGCTTCCTAGGACATACTTCCTCACAACTAGATGAACAAGATCTAACATACTCTGCTTCGGCTGTACTCAGTTCCGTGCATGACTACTTCCTGCTAAAACAGGAGATCATACCGGATCCCATACTGAAGTAGCATCCTGAAGTGCTCTTCCTATCTGTGGCACTGCCTGCCTAATCCGAATTAACACAACCCTGCAAGTTAATCTTCTGATTCGCCTCATACTTGAGCCCATAGTCAATTGTAACCTTTAGGTACCTCAATATATCCTTTGCAGCAATCAGGTGAACATGTCTCGGATCTGTCAGGAGTTGGATCATGGTGTTCACAGCAAAGCATATGTCTGGTCTCGTGTTCGTCAAGTACATCAACGAACCAATCATCTGACGGTACATTGTGGCGTCAACTGACTCTAATGAAGCATCACACAGTGGCTTCAAGATCGATGCCATGGGTGTGGCCATAGCCTTGCAATCCATCATTCCAAACCTCTTCTGAATATCTAGTGCATACTTCCCTTGTCCCGATCCGCACTCTACCACACCTCTATGCCTAATAAATAATGCATCATCCCTAGGTGCTTCATCTCGAACTTTGCGGCAATTATCCTCTTCGTATCTGCAATGAGCTCATCCTCCCTTGTTACAAATAGGTCATCTACATAGAGTAGAAGTATCACTGGATTTCCCACTTCAACCTTGAAGTAAAGGTTGGATATGCTTTACTCTTGGTAAATCCTAATCTCATCAAGAAACTGTCCATCCTGTCGTACCACGTCCTGGGTTCCTGCTTCAATCCGAACAAGGATTTCTTCAATTTGCACACATGAGTTTGTCTGTCACGTGTCTCAAATCCCAGTGGTTGCTCCACATACACTTCCTCTTCAACTACACCATTCAAGAATATTGTCTTGACATCCATCTGGTGTACCTTCCATTTCATCACTGCAGCCAATGCAAGTATAGATCTTATGGAAGTGTATTTGGCTACAGGTGCAAACGTCTCCTCATAGTCTATGCCTTCCTTCTAGGAAAAGCCACGTGCCACAAACCTTGCCTTGTGTTTCTCAATGCTACCATCTGCAGCATGCTTGATCTTGTAGATCCACTTCGAAGTCACTACAGACTTCCCTTCTGGTCTTGGAACTGTCTCCTAGACATCATTCTTCATAATCGACTGGTACTCCTCGATCATGGCATCCTTCCATTCTTTCTTCTTTGTTTCTTCCTCATAGTTGGAAGGTTCTTTATTAATGATGTCACACAGTAGGGCCACATAGTTGGAGTATGGTCTAGGTATCTTGCTTTCTCTGTGCATCCCATCTGGAGCACCATACTTCTCTGCATCTTGTATTGCCTATCGTATCCATGCTGGTATCCTCTTGTGGTATTTCTTCTCAAGTGGTGGACCTACAGGTTCTTGTGGCTCTGCTATGTCACGGTCTTCATGATCCTATGGAATTGTTTCTTCCATTACTGAATCTCGAATCCTGGGAACTTCACGTTCTTCAATAGGTATTTTTCTTGATTTGTTGAATGATGAGTCTTCGTCGAATGTCACGTCTCTGTTGATGTCGATCTTCTTGAATCCTGGGAAGTATATTCGATAGGCCTTTGAAGTTTCGTTGTATCCTACGAATATTCCCTTCTTTCTCGAGGGATATAGCTTCGTCCTCTTCTCCTTCGGATTGTGTATGTACACTGGGAAACCAAATATTCTGAGGCGGCTGACTTCTGGTTTCTCACTAGAGAAAGCTTCTTCTGGAGTCTTGTTATCTAGTACTCAGTGAGGAGTACGGTTCTGTACATACACCGTTGTCCTCACAGCTTCTGTCCATAAGTGCATCGAAAGATCCTGGTCATGTAGCATTGCTTTCGTTGCTTCCATTATCGTTCTGTTCTTTCGTTCTGCAACGCCATTCTGTTGAGGATTGTAGGGAGTGTTCATATCCCTCTTAATCCCGAAATCTCTGCAAAGATTCTTGAATTCTTCCGAGGTGAGTTCTTTGCCATTATCCGATCGAAGGGTCTTGATCTTCTTCTTAGTGTGATTCTCGATCAAGGATTTGAATTCCTTGAACTTACTAAATACCTCATATTTATTTTTCAAGAAGTAAATCCATGTCTTATGAGAAAAGTCATCTATAAATGAAACATAATAAACATACCCGCTAAATGAGCTGGATGACATGGGACCGCATACATCGGAGTGGATTATCTCCAATATTCCTTTCGCTTTGCTTTCACTTTTGGGAAATGCCTTCTTTGCATTCTTTCCTTTCACACATCCCTTGCAAATTCCTTCATATTTGGTCTGGATTTCTGGAAGTCCTGAAACTGCTTTGCTTGCAATCGGTAGTGCTCTATAGTGCACATGTGCAAGCCTTCTATGCCATAGTTCACTTGGTTCCATGGATTCATGAACCAATGCTTGTTCAGGTTGGCCGTTCAACTTGAACAAGCCTCCCTCTTGCTCTCCAATCACAGTTGCATCATCTATTGTCTTTCCTCTTGTACACGTTAGGACTTGGCCATCAACAAATGCAACCCTCATTCCCTTAGTATCTAGTGTTGATATGGAGAGAATGTTCTTCTTTAGTCCTGGAACATATAGCACATCTTTCATCTTCAGATATTTGTCAGAGTCTAGCTTGTAGGAATATTCTCTGCTTCCTTTTATTGGGTATTGGTAATCATCCCCAAGTTTCACCTTATGAGGTGACTCATGCTCAGATAGATTGATGAATGATTCTTTGTATCCTGTCATGTGTTTGGAAGCTCCACTATCTACTATCCAATCATTGCTCCCATGTGTAACAATGCCCTTGAGTGCTGAGATCAAGACATATTTTTCATCACTTGAAGAATCATCTCTTTTGTCTTCTCTGGTTCTTTTCCTTGCAGGTTCATCGTCTTCCGCGGTGTGAGCATGATGTCACTTTTTGTTTGTCTTCTTGTTGAAGCCTTTGTTTCGGGGACAATCTCTGGAGTAGTGTCCCTTCTCATCACATGCATAACATCTAATGTTGGATAAATATCTTCTGGGTCTTCTTTGTCTATCATAGTTCTCCCTCTTATTTTGGTGGTGGTTCTCCCTCTTGTTGTGATGATGGTGCTCCCTCTTGTTGTGATTTCTTCTAGCGTAAACTGTGAGAGCTTGGTCATCATTTGCTCCCATCTTCTCTTCTCGCGCCACAAGTCGAGCTTCTTCCTGTGTACATTCTTCCCATAGTCTTTTGAATGTGATCAACTTCTTCTTGGCACATATCCCTTGAATGAATGAGTCCCATGATCTTGGGAGACCATTCAAGGTGGTCATAACGATTTCTCCTTCTTCTACCTTTTCTTCAACTACTTCAAGTTTCTCCTTGATCTGTGAGACCCTTGTGAAATAGGATTGCATGGTCTCTGAGTTCAATATCTTTATATTCTTGAGCCGATTCCTTAATGTCATCTTCAGATTGATGTTTTTCCCTTCGAATAGCCTTGTCAACGCATCGAACATCTCCTTAGGTGTCTTCAAGGATGACACATGTGGGATGAGATGATCCTGAATGGAGTCTACAATAATTCTTTTGGATTTAACCAAGTTCTTCTTGTGGATAGCCTTAGCCTCATCTCCCTCTGGTGCTGGAACCTCTTCACTAAAATATTTGCCCAAGTCATTTTCTTCAAGGAAAAGTGTAATCCTATACTTCCATGCTCGGAAATTATCAGCTCCCTCAAGCCTGGTGTGGTGAGACATATTGAATGAGTACCTCAAATGGAAATAGCAAAGATTTAGGTCTTACTAATTTGAGATGCCCAAACTGGTTCTGGAGTTGGCTGGCCTAAGGTTTGTCAGAGAAACCTTAATTTTCCAAACTTGGAATCTTGAACTTCTGATTGGACAGGAAGATGCGCCTCCTCAAGGCGAGTTGTCCAATGTACTCATTTTTCCAAATTGATGGAGAGAGGCCCCAAAAACTTGATGCCCTAGTTTTCCTCTCGGCACTAGTGACAGGCCAAAAATCGAAAATTCTCGGAATTCGATTCTACTTCGACAAAAAGATGCGCCCTTCTAGGGCGAGTTAGCCTAGCCCTCTTTTTCGGATGATCTGTGGAGAGAAGACCTCAAACATGGAAGCCCTAGTTTCCCGCTGCTACACAATGCCTTCTTTTAAGTTAAGCTCTGATACCAATACCATGTTAGATTTTCTACTTTAATTCAATGTTAGCTAGGATCTTTAACTGAAAGAATAACAAGCACAACAAAACACAATAGACACAATAGTTTTCCTCGGGGAAACCATAAAGGAGAAAACCCCACAACTTCCTCAAAGATAGATTCATCACCAATACAATATCACAAAATGGAAAACCCAAAAACAAGATAGTCTTCTGCAACTCTCTCTCTTTCTCCTTAGCGAACTTGTCTTCTCTCTCTAACTTATGTGAACTTGAGTGAGTGAGTATGTGTATAAATGAGAGAGCCTAGCTCTCTATTTATAATTTACTTTTGAGGTGATCTTTTACCTAACTAGGTCGGCCTCAACTAAACTGATTGGGCCGACTTCTCTAGGAGACTCAATAATACATTCTCATTTGACCCTTTGGTGAACTATTGCCCCGACTTACAATGGGGGCTTTTACCTCAATGACCTAGCATGACTAAGCGTAATAATGGCATCCCCAAATGGAGGAAAAACAACTCCATCGCAGGTACAAATAAAATACAAGTGAATATCTTCCGAAGTTACAATTACAACAACATGACCGTCTCATGGCCTATCACCCATGAGTTGGCCACCATGGCTACCAAAGTCATGCCATTGCTAATGGCGCTCAACGTAGGGTCACAAATCTCTTATTACTTTAATAATAATCTCTTACTACTTTGATTTACACAACATAATTTCCACCCCATTCTTAAAAGGATTTCTGCTTATTTTGATTTATCAACAAAAAATTTTAGATAAGTTTTCCTCTAATCATAGAGAATTTATGTTTGATTACTTTGGTTTAAACAATATTTTTTTTAAGATAATTTTTGCATTGAATTATCTATTGTTTGGTTTACTCATATATTTAAAGGATGTTGCGATTGATGACTTGATTAGGATCTCGGTTAATGATTTTCTTGTAGCATAAACATATGTAGAGGCTTGTTGGAAGCTCTCTCAGCGATGAAGACTTGTCTTGCATGGAGGATTGGCTCTGGGGATGGAGTTCAAATTGGATTGGACTGGGAGTGAGTCAGATTATTCCTTGTGACAATCCCTCCTTAGTCACTTGAAATCTTTAGCTCACATCAAAGTTCAAAACCCCGACTCATCGGCCTTACACTCTTGGGCTCTTTCACAGGATCTGGGACTTGTAGGTTTCTATGTGCAGGAATGGGACACCTACATTAAGGGGCTCCTTCCTTGTGGTATTAGTCTATCGCATAGATCAGACGAGCTTGTATGGTCGTGGAACACAACATATGGGCATGTTACGGCCATGTTAGCCTATGAAGAGATCACTAACTCCTCTCAGGTTTCATCTAGCAAATGGTAGAATCAGGCCATTTGGAATTGGGATGTTTTTTTGAAAATTAAGTTATTTAGTTGGTTGACTTTGGAGCCTAAAATTTTGACATTGAAGAATTTGATGAAAAGAGGCCTTAGCCTTTGTGGGGAGACTATCAATCTTTACTAAACTATTTTTTTTTTTTACTGAACTAGATACTGTAACTTGGATTCATCCTTTAACTATCAAGTTAATTTTTGTTTTCTTCTGAAAAAAAATTACTCCTATCCTATGTTAGGACACACAATTTTTATTTTCTAAATCGTAAATCCAAAAAAGTTTACAGTAACGTTCAAAAAAGCATAATGCCTATGTTAATGGCTACCTTAAAATAGTAATAGAAAATAGTGATCGAAGTATATAGCTCAATATCCATTACACACTTCTCCGACAGACTCTTTCACTTTTATGACTTCTCCTACTTTGTTTCACTTATTAAACACGGAGTTGTGATTGCCATAATTCATTTTCAAGTTTCTTGATCAAATCAATCACAATTCCACCGAAAAGGAATCTTAAGAAAAACATCCCCATCTCATAGGGTAGGACTAGGGTTATACAGTAGCCCTCATCCCAAGGCAACAACTATATATGGAATAACGATGCTCAGTTTTAGATGGTGGTAGCAGCAGGCTTGTTAATCACTACTTGAGATGCAATGGTTAACAGATCTATTGCAGCAGCATTAAATGCAGCAGATTGAATAATATTTATAGTTTTATATAACTATACTAAATATAAAATATAATACTTTCAACTTCTCTAATCGAAACATTAAACCTGTAATGGGAAGCCATGAACCTTGAAATGACAGTGCTAGACTTTTAGGAAATGACAGTGCTAGACTTTTAGGAAATGACAGTGTTAAATTTTTACGCGTGAAGTTGTAGATTTTTGTAAGGTTTATGGCTAACATTATCCAGCCTGCTGCAGGCTATTTAATGTGGTGGCAGTAGATTAGTTGGCGATTGGATCTCAAACAACTTGAAATCCAACGACCAACCAACCTTCTGCCACTACATTAAATGACCTACAGCAAACTAAATAATATTAACCATAAACCTTACACAATTCTACAACTTCACATGTAAAAGTTTAGCAAGTTTAGCAGTGTCATTTCCAAAAAGTATAGCACTGTCATTTCCTCTCTGTGAAAGTTTAGCAGTCATTTACTGAAAGTCTAGCACTGTCATCACCTCTTTTTCCACTAAACCGTGTTGGGCATTGCTAATGGTTATAGACTGACAGTCTTAGGTGCTTTGCCTTACAAGACAAACGTTGTCGTCACAAAAAGTAATATTTTGAAAGAGTATTTTTGGGAACTCGCAATATTATGAGATGAGAATGTTTTTAAATAACTGATGTGACAGGATGTGGCTGGAGGCACAGTCGCTCATTTCACACAATTCAAAAAACCATGTTCGAATTTATTGTTATTATTTCCCTCCATACAAACCAAAGTGCGATCCACCTTTCATGTGAGAAGTTCAAATCTCCATACAAACCAAAAAGTTCAAATCTCCATACAAACCAAGTTGCGATCCACCCTTCAATTTGAAAATTTCAAATCTCTCTAACAATGGGGACCATATGCAAAAAACTATTGCAAACACACTGCATTTGCAACTCGGCTCAGAATGTATTTAACAAAATTTAAAAAGTACAAAGTCATATAAAATATTCTTAATAAACGACCAGACATTGAAACAGCTACAGCCATATGTTTCGATGCAGCCATTAGACTGGAAAAAAACTCCATCTGCTCAGACCATTAGACTGAAAAAAGCTCCATACTCTCAGGTCACTGCTCCCCACTAAATATTATTAATTATTAATATCTAACTGTAAATTATAATAGTAAAAGTGAAAATTCAATTAAAATAGTTAATGCATAATTTAACTTTTATGAATTCAATTCTTAGAGAGAAAAATGGAATTCTAGCTAGAGTAGTTAATTCAAATAAATAGTTAATGCATAATTTAACTTTTAAGAATTCAATTCTTAAAGAGAAAAATGGAATTCTCGCTAGAGTAGTTAATTCAAATGATAAACTCCAGCTAGAGTAGTTAATTATCAATATGAAAATTGAATTATAATAACATATCCAATCGTAACTCAATCATAATTTAATACTGGTTTAATATGTTAATTTTTATTATGTGCTCTCTTTTGTATGTAAATCATGGTTTAAAGATGATTTAGGATCATTATTTTTTTTAGTTTTAATAATTGAAATATATATCTCTTTAGTTTTGAACTTAAGATTAGATTAAAAATTGTAAAAATTTTTATTATCATTTTATTAGAGTATCACATGTTACCTCCAATTTGGGTTGTGGAAATTATTTTGGAAAATAAAACCATTTAAAATATGAATACTTAAAATTTGAGTACTATTTCAAACAAAATTGTGAATATTGTTTTTGAAATAATTGTGAATATTGTTTCAAGTAATCTTTTAAATAAAGATTAAAATCATACACATTACTTAATATACATTAAAAAATACATTATTAAACTTCATTTTCACATTTTCTAACATTTAAATATTCTTGCATTTTATGAGACCTCTACTTCTTTATTTTAGTACTAATAAAAATTTCTTTATCCATTTATGAGAAGTAGTACTGAAGACTGTCATGCCCTTCCTTATCCATTATTTTACTATTCTTTTTACTACTTTATCTATTTAATAGTTTGGAAGATCATGTCCTTATCCATTATTTTAGTAGCAATAAAAAAATTTAATCCTAATAAAAAATGTAATCCATTTATAAGATGTTACTTCAATAGATTAGGCTTACCGAACAAAATATTACCACTTTGAGAGACTGTCCTAGACTGTCCTGTCCTTCCTTGTTGCAGCCTTTCAGAAAAACCCAAAATAAATCTACCCAAAATACCATTTTACCATGCAAATTCATACATCTAACCCCCAAAAAAACCAATAAGCGCAATGCAAATTCATACATCTAACCCCCAAAACAAACCAATAAAAGCATATCAGCTAATCATACATCTGATACATCTGGTAAAAAAACAAAACACAGATCACTGAAACATCATAGCCTGAAAAATACCTTTATTCCCATTAGGATTACTACTCTGATCTGAAGGTTCTTAGTTTCGAACCTATAAACCTCTTGATAATGTCTCGTTCTTCCCCGTTGTAACTATTTACAACGAAATAAAGCATAAATCCTTCCCAGTTACAACCATCTATTGCAGAAACATCATTTTAATCTAACCAGTTACCAAACATAAAATAAATCCTTACAGAAACATCATTGTAATCTAAAATAAGACAATCATGACGAACCCAACAAAATAACAAAATTCTGATTTAACTGCAGATAGCAATTAAGCTTTCTATTAATTTGGTTGCAATACAGCTGAAATACAATATATCAAACCTATTACTGTAACTAATATCAATATAAGACATGCCTATAACTATGTCTATGCCTGCCCAAAAGCTATGAATCTACAAATTACAACGACGCCAGCTTTCATCAGCAGCTATGGTCTTAAATGGCTGCTCTTAAATACCCAAAAGCGAAGAGTGATCACAAATTACAACTACAATTTCATCAGAGATCTTAAATACCCAAAAGCGAAGAGTGATCACAAATTACAACTACAATTTCATCAGAGATCTTAAATACCCAAATAGCTGTTCTTAAATGCCCAAAAGTGGAAACTGTTTGCAGCGTCATTGTTGATGAGGGCAAAAAGTGATGAGATAGTCAGCTCCAGAGCATGTAACCAAGCTGGAAGGATCGTCATAGGCATAACTGTAAGCTCTGGGACATGCATTTTTAAACAGACGAGAGAAAGAAGTGGGTCTGCACGTTTGGGGGTTGCCATAAGAACCCGTGCAGCAATACTGAGGCGTGCTGAAGGCAAAGCAGGCACTCTTACAAGCCATGACACAACCTTGCTCGTTCTTCACTTGAAGTGAAGGCGGGCAGTTCAGGTTCAAGTCGCTGATGCACCCAGCATATGTGCATTTGCCGGAGCCTCTGTGAGGAGCTATGGCAATGGGAAGATTGTAGCCATCCACGAGGCTCACATCGTAGAAATCCTGGGTGCCCAGTGTGAACTCAGCCAGTGTGGCTGGTGGCACACCTCCGGCACCGTTACAGGACAGTTGGCCTCCGCAGTCACCCGTGGCGCAAAGCCCCTTTCCGTTGCTGTCGAAGGAGCAACCGTGGCGACCCCATATTCGACCCGACCATTCCGGGGGAGGAACGATGGACATGGCGTGTAAAGGCCTTAAATGGAACCCGCCATTTGCTAGCACGGGCTTGCCAGCGCTGGGCTGGATACCGGGCCACACCGGGTGCTTACATTTGTTAAGCAGAGTAAACGTAGTAGCAAAAACACCATTTTCACCTTCACAACACAACCAACAATACCAAGTCATAAAACATGAAACAAATGCAAAGTAACAAACTGAAAACTTGAAAACCAGAATGCCAACTAAACAGAGAATTTTCTTTATTACCAGCAATGCAGAGGAGGATGAAGAAGGCAGCAAGATGGGCAAACGTTGCCCTCATTTTGTGTTGACTGTGAAGAAATAAAGACTGAACTTTAAGAAACAGAAGGAAGAGGTTGATTTGTATATGTAGCTTCAGATTCCCATCGATTGTTGTGAAATGGAAATGGAATTATTACGAAGAGACAAGCATTACCGGCCGGGTTTCACAGTGTACGAGAGAAAACACAAGAAATATAGTGTGGTGTGACTCGTGAGCTGTCTGAGCGCTGCGCTCCGAATGCAAAGGGACAAATTAGTAGACAGACAGACAGAGAGTACTAAGAGTAGCCTTAGGCTGGCAGCAGTCGAAAACCTACCGACATTTGTATGGTTACCAAAACAGCGTCGTCTTGGCACCCACAAAATGTAATCGGAACGTATCTCAAGGTACATAGATAACGCCAAACGTATCCATCATCGTATGCTTCTGTTGCCATGTGACACTTCTCAGACGTTCAGAGGTTTGCAGTAAAGGTCACCGCCCTGAGTCAGTTCCGAGATTCTTCATTCGGTAAGCTCTAAGTACCCTTGAAAGTTGGCTCTAAGTACCCTTGAAAGTTGAGATTTAATGGTGTTTATGTACTTTGTCGCAAGATTTATGACTCTGTTGTTGGTGTTGGTGTTAAGGTATTAGAATTGGAGGGCGTGGGATAAGGGGCACTCAAATCGCCTTGCTTTTTTGGCGATTTGTTCCCTAGATCCGGTTATAAAAACTGGTGGATTCGTAGTTTCATTTAATTTACTATGGAATTATGTCATGGAGTTGTGTCCTCAGGGGTTTTGGCCCTCTTTAAGACGACCCAGATTGTTGAAATTCCAAATAAATAATCAAAAGGGGGTGGAACTGCGCCTCACCGAAAAACAGCTCACCGGAATACCGGAGTGATTTGAATGCTTGATTACATAAATGGATTGAGCATCCTTGGTTACTCTTAGGGCACCAACCTAAAATTGTCATTTCAACAATTTCAGATGGAGGTTTTGGACGCAAATCATCTACGCATTTAAAATTTATTATTTTATTTTGTTAATTAAATGTAGATCAGATAATTATAAAAAATGTTGTTATATTCCTCATTAGAGTTTAAATCTTATTATGTGTTGATATAGGTTGTTTTTATTCTTAGTGAATATCAAGAATCTAAAATATACTTAAAACACAACTTTTTGAAATGTTTCTTTTTTTCAATCTAGTGTCGTTACAAAGTTAAGATATTATCTTATAAATGGATCTAAATAAAAAAAATAAAAATAAAAATTGAACTATCATCTAGTGAGTCCCTGGATTCCCAAAAGGTTGTTTGAAATGGGTAATTTGAGTATAAGTTATTATGTCCCTAGGGAGTATATAGTTATCGATCAAACTAACCGTATAGCTATTTTTTTTTCCAATTTTTTATGGTTAAATTTTAAAAGACAATTTTTTTATTTAAATTAATTTCAATAAAATTTATTTATGTGCAATGGGATTGGTTCGAAAAGATGATGCCAACCTTTGTTGCCCACCCCCGCGGCAAGCTGAGGTCATTCTTTGCACTATCTCTGTCACATTGTTGGCTCTCATTTTTTACTTCATGTTTGCAGTAACATTGTACACGAAGACCAAGATCGATGAAAGAAGCCCTCCTTAAGATCGAAGTGTGTTGCATGAAAGATGAACCTCCTTAAGATCTAAGTGTGTTGCATGAAAGATGAAACGTGTTTTCCAAGCTGCCCGATAAATTATTACTCGCATTGCATGGAGGCCACTTGCTCGCTTGACAACTGACCCCATGTTTTCCCTCCAGGCATCCCTGCATTTGAAAGTGGTCGTTTGGCTTCTCCCATGCCATTTATGTGGTGGTTTCGTTACCTCTCTCGTGTAACACTATGCCCTCTAGCAACAAACTATGCAACCTACAAACCCACTCCAAATCCAAGAAGAGCAACAAACTATGCAACCTACAAACCCACTCCAAATCCAAGAAGAGCGAGAATTTTCTTAATGGTTATGTTGTCGAGTTTGTTGTAGCATGCCTCCTCCTCAATTCCATCCGCAATGTTTGTGAAATGAGGATAAGCCCTCTGAAGAAGCAAAGTTGTGCGTGTCCAAGTAGGCTTCTAGTTCGTTAAGTTTCTCTAAATTCAAGCGGCTCTGATAATGGATTAATGATCAAGTCATAAGGCAAGGATAAGGGATAGATTTGGTAACCACACTGCTCACTCTCATTTTTGGTTGCCATTGAATGGCCAGTTCTCTTAATCACAGGGTAGGTCCTCTGAATTTTCAACTACCTTATATGTACCTCGATAAATCCCTCAAATACCTTTTGAATATTAGTATTTGAGGTGGGTTTATGCTCTTCTTGGCAACATAGGAGATGTGTTTTTGGATCTTTCTATCCACTTCTTGTATTCATTGTTGTGTAGATTGCAGAGGCAAATTTCCCATGGAGACGAAGCCAAGAGGTTGAGGAGAATGCTGATGACATTCCTCAGGTTGGATGCCCTTCAGAAGTTTGTGAGGAGAGTGGATTTGATCACCAAATGTAACTTAGCTGAACACTGGATCGGTAAAGATGAGGTGACTGTTTTTCCTCTGGTGAAACTCTATACTTTCTACCTGCCTTGTGACTTGTTCGCTAAAATAAATGATCCAGACGAGCAAGCATGGATTTCACATCATTCTATGGCGATTTCACATCATTCTATGGCCCTTCAGAAGGGATTATTGCAAATTCCTCTAGATCTCCTCGTTACGTGATATAACAGAGCCAAACATGGCGCTAATTCCAATTGCGAACAACTTGAGGACCTTAAATGTGAGAGGAAATTGCACTAGAAGAGGGAAATGCTTCTCCCGAGCAAGATTTGTTATCTTTCCTCCTCTCTAATGTTGACGAGCAAGGTCAATCTCTCAAACACAAGGATAACATCCTTCTGCTAATTATATTTGCAGGTCATGATACCACCAATTCTACATTGACTGTGTTGCTTAAATTTTTGGGGTTCCGGGAGAACCCTCATTGCTACAGCAAAGTGTTGAGGGATACGTCCAACACCTATAAAATACTTGATTAAGTGATGTTGTGCATGGTGTGAATTATGTGTCGCCTAACACCTATAAAAGGTATTGGACCGTCAAACACATGTCATTTGTAAACGCATGTTTGCTTTGCATGCTCCACATGTTTACAAAGAGCTTCCACATGTGTGAATCTTTATGGGCTTACGCACTATGTTACAATATTGTGTTCAATCCATAAAAACACCACTAAGAAACAAATCTAAGTAATGAATTTAGTTGTCTTATATAATAAAAAAAATGGATGTCACACCTGCAAATATAGACTCAAAACCTCTTTTCTGATGTTATGCTATTAGCATTGCGCTCGCATGTGAGTTTGTTCATTACACAAATTGAAAAACTTGAACACTTCCTTCCCTCACTTTGTATATATCAATGCAGTGTATTGATACAATGGATTGTATTGGTAGTTCTATATTGGCGTACAATTTATACGTAAATCACTTTTAACGTGACTTTAATTTTATCAATGTTCTATCTTCGCAACTTTCTTAGAATAATGTAAATCGTTCCACCAAAGTGTTTATGATATGGTAAAAACTGTAAACCAGTCAAAATAAATATGTGGAACTTCCAACATTGATTTTCTCATTTTTCCAAATGAAGACTTAAAGCCTCTTAATTGAATGTTTGGAAGACGTTGAACTTGAGCTTCAAAAATAAACATGAATGAATAAAATAAATATTTTTTACAAAAGGAATTAGCTTATTCAATAAAATCGCTTTACTGTAAGATAAAATCGTCGAGCAAAATCGTTTTACTGAAAGATAAAATCGTCGAGGATTACATGGAGGATTTAAAGCCTGAGCTTACGTCATTAGGTTTTTATTAATGTTCTACAAGGGTTTTTGAAGGCGATAGAAGAGACTATGTCATGAAAGGAAGTTGAATATTAGAAGCTCCTTGAAGTTGAAGTGAGGTTAAAGTGGGAGCCAACTATAAAAGGGAGTACGCCAGCATGGATAATTTTTTTTAAGTGGATATCATTACATTAAAAGAAATCAAATCGTTGCCTCAAGTCCAGAAGAATTATCAGATTTAGTGCATTGATATTGTAAAGAAAAACTTTTGATTTAGTGCATTGATATTGTAAAGAAAAACCTTTGACTGCAACATCGTCACGACATTTAATGAATAAGAGTCTTAGTCGATGAGATCACACACATGTACATCAGAAGAGATCGCTATAAGTTCATCTCGCCATGTCTTCATTGAATTTCAAATTTCATAGCATAAGAATAGTGATTTGAGTGCCGCGAAGATCACTTGAGAGCACCGAGAAAAGAAGAAACTGTAATTTGTCACAAGCTTGTTTCGGCAGTGTAAAAGTATATTGCCTACTTGGTGGAATATATAGAGGCTATATTGCATCTTGTTGCAGTTATTTTATGGATTTGATTGACAAGTTTTGCATCTTTTTCAACTATCTTTGTTCATCAAAACATTGAAAATCGATTCGATGGTTAAGCAATTTTATAGCAAAAGAATTTTCTTTTCTATTAGAATTTTGTGGCAAAAATATCAAGTTATAGCAATAGCTGTTAACCATTGCCAAAATCAACTGCGAGAACATTACCACCTTATAACTTTTATTTTTATAAACAAATAATAGAATTTTGCTCAAAAATACATAGGATAATGAACCCCCAAACTAATCAATATCTCCTTTCACATACAAAGAAGCTCAATCTCTACCTTTTCACAATTGTGACAATCCTTCCTAAACGTTATAAAAGATCAAAGAAGGTTGGACCATTAAAAAATAACTTTTCGTTTCATTTCTATTCAAAATGGAGATTTTCCTTGTGCTTCAATGTGGTTCATAAATAGTATTTATCTTTATTATTTTCATGTTGGCAATAAATAGTATTTATCTTTATTATTTTCACATAAAATTTATGTAGTGAATAAATAGTATTTATCTTTATTGTTTTCACATAAAATTTATGTAGTGAATAAATAGTATTTATCTTTATTGTTTTTACATAAAATTTACTTGTTTGTTTGTATTCAATATAGGTTGTTTTTTTTCGAAAATGTGTCCTTGGTTCCTTTCTAAACACTTAGATCATAAATCACCCTTCTTCTCAATTTTATTTTGTTGTTATAAATATTAATTTAAAAAATAATTTTTAAAATTTCAACCTTCCAAATTTGTCATTCCAACTATATTGTAGCTTGATAGTATTATATCGTTCCCTAAAATATTTATAATGATGAAATTGTAATATGAGCAATAGATAATAGATTATTGTATTTCAATGATTTCAAATTCACCAAATTTTATGGATGACGCTTATAAAGAAATGATTTGAACGTAAGCGTATGTTCAAATTGGTAATGGAGTAGAACCTAAAATTGTTTTTGGTTAGCTAGTATCGCATCTTCCTCATATGTAAGGAAACATGTTAATGGCCCAAGACCTAGAGGCATCCGGAGGAGTGGAAGTCAACTGCCATAAAGGTGACTAGTCGACTCACATTTGCAAATAATAAATTTTCATAGGTTTCGTTATCTTCCAGGAAAAAAAAAAAAAAAAAAAAAAAATGTAAAATGTATACTTATTTATAAAGATAAATATTGTATCATAAAAAATCAAGTACTACAGTCTTATTTATAAAGGTAATATTATTCACTTTTCTTTAAAAAATAATTATCCATACATATTCTTTGCAAATTCAAGAAGTTTGTAATTGTGTACTTGCGGGTGAAAGTTAGATGTTCCAATAAAGGACAAATAATTGTAATCATATGATAAATCATATTCAAATCTAAGATCAATGTAAAGTAAAATAGATGGAATATAGACACAAAAGGTAAATAAATAAAGTAAGATGGAATGAATATAGTTAATGAAAAAACATAAACAAAACCGCATTTCAAAAATAACATTAATAAGCAAACCTTATTAATATTAGAAATTGAATGCAATGTTCACTTGGCTCTTCAAGGGGACAACCTCTAACATGAGTAGAGCTCTAAATACAATAATATTCACTTAACAACTTAGTACATAACTTATACTACTATATAGTTTATAATTAAACAAAACCACCTAAACTACCTTCTTTAATGAGGCCATATACATTTATTGCTTTCGCACTCTTTACTACCTTGTGAGACCTTATTTATTAAATATGACACTTAATACAATAGCAACAATCTTATTCACTAACTAGGGGAGCTAGGATGGAACCCTAATAGAAAGGTCCGATGCATAAATTGAGAAAGGCATGAGGAATCAAGAATGGCGGCTAAGTATAGTGTAGAGAATGGCATGCGTGTAGATTTAAATTGTGGACGATGGAATGGACCAAGTGAAGCTTAATCTGAGGTTGTTTCTGAGCTAGGATGTTGATCTCTTGCACAAGGTTTTGTAGGCACATAAACAACGTGAGAGATAAGTTAATGCTGCAATAAAACCCACAATTTTGGACATACTGCATGCACTATCAATTCTCTAATCGCATTAACGCAACGATCCACCACACTACAAACCATTATCACAATTGTTAACGCCTCCATTCAATGTACCTATAGATGATGGCGCCATCGATGGACATGCATCACATGCAATCCATGAGGTGTTATCCCATCAACTAAAATCAAACCAAAAACTATAGAAAACCCAAAAAAGTATCATAATATGAAAAATGTTATTATAACCAATCATTTATATACATCCCAAGAGAAACATAACAACATATTTGCATAGCCAAAATAACTTAACTACTTATCAATGTAAGGAATTGATCTATGATGAAAATAAAATGCCTTCACTCAAGTACTCACATCATTGAGCCTTTCATTTGTAGTTATTATCTATGTTAACATGAATCGGTGTAATGCATACTATAGTCACTTTTGATTTCATTTTCTTCTTTTTCCTATCACAATCTACAAAATCATCCCTTCAACGATGTTGTATAATACAACATCGGATACACTTCAAATTTGAATTCTCACATTACCTTCAAACCAATGTAAACCCGAAATCAAAATTTAAAAGTTCTCTAGGGTTTTCTTTTACAAATAAAACTCTTATATGAGAACGAAGTAATGCCCCACCTCAAATCCAAAGTGAGGAGACTACTTGGAATGGAATTTATTTTTCTTTAAACAATACTAATTTTACAAATTAAATTATTTTGTGCAAACGAAGTAATGCCCCACCATCAGTGCAAAGTGGCGAGCATACTTCGAATATAAATTGTTTTTTAAATAAAAAATAATAATTTAAAGTTACCATATACCTTGCGTATGTTAGATCCTCAAGCAAAGTCCCCAATTAAACAAACCTAGCTATCATCACACATGGTTTTCATGAGATATAAAGTAAGGTATGACCAACACACTCTACATGGGAATTGGAGATTTTTCTTTGTGAATTCCAAGGCATCGTGATGTTTTATCCATGTTACATATTTCCCCTTGTCTCTAGTGTTGTCCTTCCTTCCAACATTATTCCAAACTATAATAGGAATCATCTATTTAAAAAATAAGTTATTCCATCTTTGCTCCAATGTAGGACCCATTACATGTTTAAAATAAATTTATCTAACATAAGACCCTAGAACACATTGAAATGAAATTTAGTTTCAAATTATGAAATGATGTTAACTAAGATTATAATATACAATAAATTTGTACATAAGTTTTTTAAGAAATAAATTATTCTCAATAGGATATAAAATTGAAGTTTATAGCTATTGTTTATTTAATAAAAAATATCTTTACACTTAAAAAAATTCATTATGCATAGGATTCCATTTTTAAGTTTATTGATTAGGCATTTTGTTATTTTTTTAAATGTGTAAAGGTGATTTTATTAATAAAAAGTTTAAATTTAAATTTTATATTTATTTAATAAAAATATTATATCATTTATAGGAATAAAATATTGGTGGAGAGGATAACACTTCATTTCACAACTATTCCAACTAAACTTAATTGACAAAATTCAATGTCTTATTTATCCATTCACATTAAACCAATTACTTAATATTAATTGATACTCGAGATAATACCACAAATTTATATAAAACATATTAATTATGTGCATGGAAATAATCTGCATATTAGAATTCCTACACAAATACATCATAATCATAATGACCACACATGTATAATCATATTGTCTCATATGATTCAATGTCTTGTCAACATCATAAGTGTGAATTTAAATATATAGATCATCACATACACATCTTACAAATCTCCAAAGCAAAATAGTGGGGCATTAAAAATTTATCTCTTTAACATTGATCTCTTCTGACATGAAATCATCATACGAATTGGTAAATGATTTTCTCATGTTATAGGTCAAAGTCATTGGTCTTCAAACTTCTCGACCCCATTAATGAGCCTCTAATTGAGGTCACAATGAAATTTTGTTATAAGTAGATATCCATGCTTCAATCCAAACGGTAACCAAATACAAGGATTTTGTTAGAGAATAATCATTTACACTTCAATTTGAAAATGTCATTCACTTGTAACATATTCCTTCCTTCATTAAGTGTTTATCTGATATCTCAAATAAGTTTGGTCGATATATTTTACATATTGTGAACAAAGTTAATAAATATATGGCTTTCTATTAAGTTTTTCGTAAGGGTTGGTATCTATTCCAAAGAAATTTGGCCATTCCAATGGAAATGTTTAGTTTAGCTAGGTGATCCTTTCATATTATAGATATACATATTTGGATAGTTGATAAATTTGTTTTACATTTATAGTAGAATATTTTTGCAATTGCATTCAACATTTGGTTTAACTTAGATTTTGGGCAAATGACTATAATATAATATACATTTGGTGAAGTACTAGAAATAATGCATAATGGGATCATGTCTAGTAACAACATTTAATATTTCGTTAAAACTAAATGAAATAGTCTTATGTTATCTCAACTTTCCTTGCAGTCCAAATGGCCAACACTCTTGGACTCCATTGGGTGGGATGGTTATCATAATGGTTTCTAATAAGCAAACCTATGGCATATTCTTCATAACATTGAAACATGATCATACTCCACTCATATTGTCATAATTTGCTTTCCACTTGACAATAGATTGGCCTTGCATAAAGTATGGGAAAATGCTAATTTTGGATTATAGACCTGCAAAGTTTTTAGGTTGCTTGGCACCAATTTGATTTTTTGTAAAGATTGATATCTTCAGTTAAAATACATGTAGTATGATGAAATGATGCCTTGAATTATTTTCAATGTCCGTTGTATTGATAAACATGTAGAATATATGGTTATAGTTTACCATTCAAATGCCATATGGAAAAGTCTCAAAATTGGTTATTGTTAAGAAATAGGTAAGTATACAAAGATTTGGCAGAAAATACTTTAATCCATATTCAATAATATAGTCATCCAATTATCTCAATATATAGTACATGGACACAATGCTCTCATATTGACATTTCTTTAATGGATAAGAATAACAACTCATAAGAGATAAGGATGACAACTCATAAAAATATTGAACTTTGTGATTGTATAGTGACTCACAGTGTAACATCCCCCCCCCGCCGCATCACTCATAAGTCCAAATGATTATACTAGTAAGACAACATGAACTAGTGCATAGATTGGTATCATTTTAATTTTCAATCTCAAAACTTGAAGATTCGTTTGAAAAACTATCAAATCTAGATGTTGAATGGTTCATCTAAAATGAACTTTGAAAGAGAGCATAATTTTTTGAAGTGAACAACTTCCATGTCTAAAATTCCTGAGTAATTTAGCTAGAACAAAATGACATCTCTGTTAATTGGTGAACCAATAGGATCACCATTCTATTATAAGTGAATAACTAGGATCATCAAAGCACTCTCTCTAAATTTAGATAGAACTAGGTGTCTAGCAACATCCCAATGTGAGCCTTTTGAGGAGAGCATTTGCTACGTTGGAATTCTCAAATGCTAATTAAATTTTGATTGATAGGACTTCAAAACTTGAAGCTGTATTGTCATCATTGGGATTCCCCCTATCAAGTGCAAGGTGAGAATTATGTGAAAGGGGTCCAAACTTGAGCATTGGAATCTTCACTTTTTGAACATCTCTTTCATCATTATAGTTGGTAGTTTTGGTTAGCCACTAACCATTGATAATGATACCATTGTACTCCATCAATGTACTCCACCCTTGAGGTGTAGAAAGTACCATTTTTTATTCATGTTTCAACTTAAAAGACATGTAGAATTGCGACCCAATCGTGCCCAAAATTTTCATTTAGAACAACTATTTGAAAGCCTTCTACTTTTGTGATTTCTCCATGCAAATTTGTATTTACTTGTGTTTGAACATGATGGTAAAACTTATGCAACATCTCGGCTTTTAATTTCCACTTCCAAGGAGTTATACAACCATAATGAACATGTTGCTTCTTATCCTTCTTATTTTGACATCTGTCTAAATGGTAATTTGTCTTCCCATGATAAAGATCAAAACACTTTGTCTCCATATGGCCAACTCTATGACAATGTAGGCATTTATCGAGAATCAACTTAAATTTTTTATCATCAAAATTCTTAACTTTTATTCATTAACTTTTTGAACCTTCAAATTTTCATCAAGAAATCTTGCACTCACAAATTGAACCCGTTTATAGTAATTTGGAATATGAAATATGTTGTCATTTCATATCCTTTGCCATGTTGATTTTGTTGAATTGCAATTCTCCCAAGGTTTGACAATCATCTTAGAAAGAACATTTTGTACTTCTTGATGTTCTTTGTAAATGTTTTTTTATGTAACTTAAAATCCACATGTCTTGTTGATGTTATCAATCTATGCTTTTGCTTGTGATTCATCTTCAACAAAACTTTCATTTACCAATTCACTACTGATGAATAATTCTATCTAATAACTTGGTAAGGAATCATCAACCATCTCTTTCAATGTATTTTTATCAATCATTTACATTAGATCATTAGTGTCACAAGTAGCATTAAGCATTTGCATTAGATCATCTGTGTCATGAGTAACATCCATCATTTGTGTTATGTCATTTATGTCACAAGTAACATCGACTATTTGTATGAGGTTATTTTTGTCACAAAATAAATCTACCATGTTCCCAATATGTTGCTCTCTTTCAATTAATTTTAATTGAAGTGCTTCAATTAGTTTGCTTGTGAAAATTAAGAACCAAATTCTTGAAATAATGTAAGGAGTCTTGTAATTCTTTGATTTCTTGATCGGTGTTTTGAAAACACTTTCCTTCTCTACCCTTCTTTTTAATGTTTAATTGTGTCACATTCACTTGTACTCGCTCACTTATGTGACATTCACTTGTTTTTATGTCAAATTTATGGTGTCAAGTGTTATACAGAAATCTTCCACCTTGTGAGCATCAGCATTCTTTGGCCTGTAGGATCCATTTCAGTGACTCAAATCCATTTTCATCCTTCAGTGATACTAGTTTATCCTATTTTTGTTCCTACCCGCATGTTGCATCACTATAGCATGCATACTCGCGAGTTGCATCCCTATAGCCCGTGGGTATCAAGTAAAATGGTAAAAACCACTATTTTATTACTTTTTACTCCCAAAAAGCGGTCATTGGGTGACCTTTGGCTCTCCATCTGCCCAAGTAACATCTCGATGAGTCCTTTCACCTACCTTTGAGAGGACTATATATTGAGCACATATGGCTTATGGACGTGAGGAGGAAGAGAAGAGTAAAGGCACTCTAGTGTATTTTTTCCCTATCTTGAGTCTGCACTCATTGATCCTTGTAGTTGTGAACCAGTTATGTTCACCTTCCAAACTCCTTTCTAGTTTGAGTTTTCCATTCATGGAGGATTGAAGTGGTGGAGGCACAAGTGGATTGATCTAGATCTTGGTTCAAATTGGTTGTCGGCAAGAGGTCGTATCACTTTGTACTTCTTCTTGTTCATTAATAGAAATACTCATGTTCTCGTCCATTCATGGTGTGAATGTCATTTATTATACATTGGGTTGCATTTGCTTATGATATTATGGACCATTGTTATTGATGATGTTAATGTTATTTATATATCACATGTACTTGTTAGATATTTGTTATCAAGACTAATTTGTAGATTACAAGTGCTTGGATGTGCGCGGATTGAAAGCTCCAACGGGGATCTACATCAAACGTTGGATCAAGGTTGGTTACATTTCTCCATTGTTTTAACATTGTCGTTTATAATAGCATTGCTCTGAGAATTGAGTAGATTTATGGTAGTCATCTGTCTGTTGTGGTATTCCCAAGCCATAGTGAGTTTTCTCCAATACAGAAATGGCGACTCCGCTGGGGAAAACATCCATGTTTGAGAAAATTTTTGAGCATTAGTCCATATTTAGAGTTGTTGTTTATCGAAGCTCTGTGTCACTGATTGGCCGTTAAGATACATTGTAGGAAACTTGCTTTTTCTGAGCCTCTGGACTCTCTGTTTGACCATTTGTTGTTTCTCACCCGCAGGCTAGCTTAGTTCTGCCTGCATACACCCGCCTCGGTTTACACTACTGCTCACGGGTACCTGTAGGTATTCCTTCGACAGTAGCGTGTAACTCCGGCTTTTGTTGGTTTATGGCTATTGGTTGTTTCTGGGTGAGTTTGGTTGATTCCTGAGTCTTTGTTGGCCTCTTTCTTGACTGTTTCATGCCTTGGTTGTGACCAGATCTCTTCGTTTCTCTTGGTTGAGCCTTCTTGGTTTTTTGCCAATCCTTGGTTTTAACCTCTTGGTTTCTTCCTTTTGGTTGAGTCTTGTTGTTTAGGATCTGTTGGGTTGTTTTAGTGATCTTCTCGGCACTTTAGTGACTGAATAGTAGGATTTTGCTTGCATTTTTTCATTCCATATATATTGAAAAAATACAAAAATATTCATTTAGTTTTTGCATTTTCCTTTCTGTTTATAAGAGAAAATACAAAAATATTTTATTTCCATGTACTGCATTTTGCATTGAGTGCTTGTTGCCTTCATTTTAGGTTCTGCTTGTGCATTGAAAAGATAAAAGTTTGCATATTTATTTCGGAATTGTTGGTTGATTTTGCATATTAGTGACATTGTTTTATTGGATAGTTGAGTCTAGGATTGGACGATGGTGCATATTATTGAGTCTACACATCACTAGTTTCACGACCATATCCCTTGAGTAATAAAAGCCACTAAAATTAACGCTTAATCATAAAATTGATTAGACTTATTTTATTTATAGGTCACACCAACTAGCATAGGTTTAGAGTCTTGGAATAGATCATTGTGAGTTAATAATCCAAGACTACTGAACGAAACATTAGGTGTCTGACCAGGGAGTGGAGGAATCCATGGTATAGATCCGTGTTCTCAGGAAAGCTCTACTCAAGCCAGAGTTAAGCACGAGGTCACAGGAGGTTGGTTGAGGAGATATCCCTCTGATACCGGCTGAACGTGGGAGATATATCCAGGATTTGTTTGTATCTGGGGGTACCGGAGGTTCATCCTCTTGTGCTTCGGGCTTAGCTACCCTGCCCATACGACAGGTCCCACCTACGACTATTCCCCTGAGCATTGGTTATATTGCGGTAGACATAGTTGCCTTACCTAGGTACTGCACAGGGTACTTGCAGTGGTTATGTTGTTTGTGTCCTGAGTCAGATAGGGATTGGACAACACAGTTGTGTTCATGCAGTGGACTTGACCCTGTCAACACAGTGAAGCTTGGGTGTCTCTATAACTGATTCTGTTACCTCCGGCTATAGTTTGGGTGTCTCAAGCCTCTCCTAGGCGAGACATACCGGCTCTAGTGTCGGGAGCTCATTTAGCCACTCTGTTTGTCTGCTCTTGGTTGTAGATTCTCTAGGTGTGTGCTTTTGATTTACTATTTTTTGATGGATAGTTGGCCTTTAGGAGACGTTGTGTCTCTCTGTGGAGAGAACGTGGTGTGGAGCCCTACACTCCGCCGGTCCCGTCGTTTGGCTAGTTTAAAGCCAGCTTTGGTTACACAACGCATTACTAGAGGACATTGGAGGGCTCCCTCTGAGTCTTCAGATTCTTACACAACTTACGTTGAGGATTACATGGCTACACATCCCGATATTAGGCAAGACCTTTCTACTCCTTCGGGTAGAGTTGAACACATTTTCGATCCCCAGACTCCTCGTGAGGATTGGGGAGGTGATCCACCTGCGACTCAACCTGGTTCTATTTGGCCTAATCCACTTAACCGAGATCCATTTGATCCTTCAAATCCGGATAATTATCTTTACGGGATGCCCAACTTACCCGAGGAGGAAGAATAGGACGAGCCTTTCGTTCCTTCATTTCCACGCGATTCTAGATATAGGAGGCTTGAGACTCATGATGATTTCGGCCCTATGGTCAACCCCACTGCACTCTCTTTTGGTATGCCTAGTCATAATACTGTCAAACCTTCCATTATGGTTGGTACTCATGCTGGCACTAGTCAAAGTGTTAGCCATACTATACCCACTGGGGGAACTACCCTAGCTAGGGGCACTACGTTATCCACCCACTCACATAGTATGGGGACTGGTTCGATTCCTAACCATGCCAATGTTGGAACGCGACCACCTCCTAGGAATACTCAACCTAGTCGGAATGTTGCCTGAAACATGGCTCGCCATCCACCACCTAGTACACATGTCGCTATTCGTCAACCTAGGACCACTTTTGCACATGATACCGTTCCTCCCAACCACGAGGGTGGACACTTACCGCATACTTTTGCGTCCACTACCTCCGCTAGTAATAGTAATGTAGGGGGTGGGAATATTTCCTATCCACATGGACATCACACCACCAACCCTGCTACTGGTCACACCCATATTGGACTTGGGAATACTTCTCATGATTATGGTCATCACACGACTGCTCAAGCTAATCCTAATATTGGGGGTGGGAACATACCATACCATTACGGTAAATACAACACGGTTCTCATTATGAATAGTACATACATGCCCCATACCCATGGTGGCAACCCTTACTATAACACAGTCGGTGCTAGCCACCAGTATCACCCACCACCCCAATATGGTGCTCAAAATGCACATATACCTGCTTACTCTCAAATGGGTCAGGAAGGGGGAGGTTATCCATCTTATGGCCATGGGAAAGCTTATGGGTCGTCAGGTCCTCAATATCAGTAGTTTAACCCTCATGGTCAAGCTTTTGGTCCATCATACAACACAGTTCCATTCAATCAACCTTTTATGGGAGCTTATAATCAAGCTTTCCAGCCGTAGCTCCTGTTCCTTGCACGCTTGAATCTCCCGGATCTTTCGAAGCTCACGAATGATCCGGTGTGTCATGACCCTACTTGGACCCCAGTCCCTACCAAGCTCCCTTCGGACATTCCAAATTTTGAGGGGAAAGGTGGTGAGGACCCGGGAGATCATGTCACGACATTTCACCTTTGGTGCTCCTCCAACTCTTTGAATCATGATTCCATTCGATTACGCCTATTTCAACGCACCCTCACGGGGGCAGCCGCGAAATGGTATGTGGAGTTGCCCGGAAACACCTATAGGGGTTTCAACGAGATTGCTTTGGTTTTCTTAGACCATTTCCAGTTGCCGGTTCGTTATGATACTGGTACTAAATTGTTGTCCACCTTCCATCAGAATAAGGCCACACATATTTCTGACCACGTTAAAGAGTGGCATCGGCGGAAGAGATTAGTGAAAGCCAACATTCCTCCAGAGTTCCTGTTGGAATGGTTCCTCAAGTCTTTACTTCCATATATTTCTAAGGATGTTTCAATTTCTGGCATTATGACTAAGGAGCAAGCTATCTTGAAAGTCCAGCAGTTATATCTTCTTTATTCTCAGTTTGGCATTTTGTATGACATTATTCCTGATGCACCGAGAATAAGACATGAGCCCACGTCAGTCCTGGACCACATGCCGATGGCATCGTGGGGTCCACATGCACTCGCCCTGTAGACTTGGTAGCTAATCAAATGCAAAATTTGTCGCTAAACTAGTCTGCACCCGGACAGGTTCACACCTTGTCCACTTCCACTCCGTCGTCTGATGTACACAATGTGCAATCAACGTAACCATCGGGTAACCAGCAACCTGGTGGTAAGAAAAAGGGGAGAAATAATCGTAGGGGTGGAAACAATGGAAGTAACAATAATAGCAATCGTAATACTCCTCGTAAAGAGAATGCCAACCCTCCTCGGGAAGGCGGTAATGCTGGCGAGGATCGTAAACCTAGGCGTAAGGTGAAATTCCCTTGCAAGCTTTGTGGGGAGGATCATCTTACTCACTTATGTCCTCGTATTGAAGAAGCATCGAAGCATTTGGCACAGAGCCCAGCTGTGTTGAAGGATCCCCTACCTCATCACCAAAACATGGCTTTGCATGCTCCCACCATTGGTTATGGTACTAATGAAACGACAACGTCTTCTTCCAATACCAGTGGTTACGGATACGTGAATATGGTTCAGTCAGAGGTTTGTGTTGCTACTCGTCAACGTGATTATGGTGCACCACAACCGAATTTGGGGAATGAGCCTCCCCATCCTCCTGATAATTCCTTGCATATCAAGAAGCCTTCTATTATGCCGCGGATACCGAAAGGTGTTCTCAAGCGCTCTACGCATAATCCTAATGCTCGAGCCGCCCAGAACTACTCCATCATAGAATATTTGGGCCAAACTCCGTGTGCCATGTCGACTCTTGAAGTTTTGCAAGCCTGTCCTTCTCAGAAGCATGCCCTTTTGAGTGCGTTAGGAGTTCAGGATGGGGGAAGTCCTAGTGTTATCAAGTTCGATACTACTGATGTCCAACCTCGCTTGCCTTACCACGTGGATTTTCAAATCCAGGTGGTTTTCCTTAAGAGCTTCGTCAAACGTACTATGGTTGATGAAGGTGCTTCCGCGTCAGTAATGTCGTTGACTTGTTGGAAAGCTCTTGGCTCTCCTCCCCTACTCGCGTCTAGAACTACACTCACTGCATTCGACGGTAGATCTTTTACGCCGCATGGAATTATCCCTTCCCTTGTTATCTCCTTGGGAGGTAAGTCCGTGCCTATTGAAGTCGAAGTGGTTGATGTGCCCATCGACTACAACCTTTTACTAGGTCGGAACTGGATGTACGCTATGAAGGCTGCTGCGTCTACTGTATTTCGAGTTATTTGCTTTCCACATGAAGGAAAAATTGTGACGATCGATCAGCTGGATTATGTTGGTCCTCCTTCCACAACATCTACGGGATCAGTAGTCCCGCAAGTTTATGATTCTCAGTCGGAAACTGGGAACATAGGTGTTGGAATATACCCCTCATTGATGGGAACTTTTAACCATTCTGCACCTGTGAATTTTATTGGAACCATTTCCGACAGTGTGCCTCCTTCTTCGAATAATATGTTGTTCCAGACCTCTTATTTAAATGATCCGTGGAATTTACCATCCACGAGTTCCACGTCTGGAGACATTGCGTACATCGGGATGTCTACGCCTTTATCTGTAACGGAGCTCACTTACGATCATATCCAACAAACCACTGCAGATTCAGATCTCTCTTCTTCCCAAACAGTTGAGGAAGATCCTGTTACGCAGTCAGTTTTGGCAGCCAACCTATCTTGTTCACATGATTGCCACGATGGTATCCTACCTTCAGATGGAGTTCTTTTTGAGGCCATGGGTGGTGTTGACAAGCCGTGGGGGGATCTTTATCATATATCTCATTCCCCTCCTCCCCTTGATCTTATTGAACAAGATGGGCCTATAATACAACCTGCCATCCATTTGAATTTGGATCCATTCATCGTCTCGTCTAGCCCTGATTTGACATTTGAGTCTAATGAATCTTTAAGCTCTCCTATAGATCCGCAAATCGATGATCCTGATGAGTTCGATTCTACTTCTAGAATTTCCAACTCCTGTGATGATGAATTTGCCACTGCAGATTCCTTCACATCCTTCAACTTTGCTCTTCATTTTGAAGATGATCATTTTGATCCCTCAGGTATCGGTACTATGTCACCTCTAGTGGTTAGCTCTACCTGCGTTATGTCTGAGGTTAACAATAGTGAAGTTGAAAATGTTTGTACCACAGTGACTTGTATCGGATTTTTCTTTACGTACGTTTTAGAAATGATCTTGGTACTTATGTTTCTTGGAGACAGGATTCTTAGTTGGACTTATACTTGTTTACTGGTCCTTTTCGACATTTGCTTCGGCCATGGTAGGAATATTCGAAACCTTGCATATAGGTTTAGGCCTCCCCATTGTTATGATGCATTTGAACCTATTACTATCCGAATTTGCAGACACCCCCTGAGTGTCCTTATCTTGCTCATGTGCCTTGCATTATGCATAGCTTTTTCCCATGCGCTTGGAACTAGTCTCGCATATCCCTGACACTCGTCTGCTCTCATTACGAGCATTCTTCCATATCTCCTTTGAGCTCGTTAAAAACAGTAAGGAGGTCACAAGTTTACTTTTTCGGTCTCGTTAAACCTTTACGGAAAATATTTTTATAAAGTCTTTTTTAAGCCCTTGTTAGACTTTTTCAAAATCAAACAAGATTGCCGAGTATACTTGTCATTTCAGACTCGTTAAAGGATTTGAAGCGACATTCACTTAGGTATAAGTTTAACCCTTTTCCGGACCTTTGTGGATTAATTACGAAAAAGGTATACTCTAGTCATACGTGACTAGAAGAGTTCTTCTCTCATTGTTTTACACTTTTTCGAGTGAGGAGACTAACTTTACGAAAAAAGGACTTCTCAGTTATATCATGTTGTGATTGCATTGCATCATCCTGCTTGCTGCTTGAGCCTTATGCCGGCTCCCGCTTACTCAGTTGATAGCCTGGTGCCTGAGCATTTTTCCCTGTAGAGCTTATATATTTGCCCTTCACAATTTGATGACCCTTTGACCTTGAGGGAACACACCCCCGAGTGTCCACATCCTGCACGCACTTCCTTGCATTGAGCATAGGTATGTTCCACTGCTTGGGACTAGTCTGCTAGCTATTTGACACTCGTTCCCTCACTTGTTGTACTATAAGCAATTTTATTCTTTTTCAAGCTTTTCCCAAATATGAAAAAGACAAAAAAAATCAAATATTCCAAAAAGCCGGACGGGATTATGGTCATTATTTCTTGTTGGCAGTTGTTGTGTCGCCTTTGAACAGAGCATTCATTCCACTCCGTACATTATGATTCGGGACTATAGTTGGGCCTTAGGAGCTGTACTTGTTTCTCAGTTTTTTCCACCGATTGGTTAAGCTTCCAGTCATTATGGAGCCCTCTGTAATGCCTCCTGCATTGCACAGTTTATGTCGAATCTATGTTGCCTGACTCTATCCATCTGCTCATGCTCTTGTTCAAAGGAAGTCCTGAAACCAGTGTCGGCCACTCCTCAGATATCTTGACTATTGCATGTCGGCCATCCTTATTGAGTCAGTCCGTTTCACTTGAGATCTTCCAAATCTTTCAGCATTGCTGGTACCTCGTGCTGGTTGATGGGGGATGCCTTAATGCCCTCCTTCCAGTGAGTCTCATTCCATCGACCTCAACTCATTTATTCCGGGACTTGAGGCTTAGAGTTCAGTTGAGTACCTTGAGGCTTGCAGTCATTAGTGGCAGGTTCTCTCGCCATCAACAGTTTTTGGAATACATCAAGGTCCTCTGATCGATGGATTCATCCTAGTGTTCGACTTAAACCCATTTATTCACACTTTGATGATTGTGCTCTGTGCCTTGATGCCCATTTTCATTATCGGTGGGTCATCTCGCGTCTGTTAACGGTATACATCAACGACCGGTAATCAGATGATGTCTCATCAGGTTCGACCCCAACTCCTTTATTCACTTGATGGGACTTGCACCATCGAAGACTTGCGTAGAAGACCCCTGGCGATTATGGCATTCAGTATGCTACATATGACTTTGACTTTACATCTGAGATATCACCTCTCAGATTTCAGCAGTTTGTACCTCCAATTTGCACCAGTTGTCTTCTTTTCAGCAGAAGACCATATCTTACTGTAGAGGGATCATGGCTATGATCACTTATGCTATGTATCTACTTATGTACTACCTATTTATGGCCATTGTATCATATTGTTGTACTATACCGACATGTATTCAGAGACACTATAGTATTATGACAAGCGATCCGTTCTTTCCACTTGTGTCTCCATCACTCCACTTCTGAGTTTTATAATGTATTTCGGCCATCGTAGCACATTTCAGTCTCTGACCTCACACATTAGGGGGCATCTGTTATACAGAAATATTCCACCCTGTGAGCATTAGCATTCTTTGGCATGTAGGATCCATTTCAGTGACTCAGATCCATTTTCATCCTTCAGTAATACTAGTTTATCCTAATTTTGTTCCTACCCGCATGTTGCATCACTATAGCATGCGTACCTGCGATTTGCATCCCTATAGCCCACGGGTATCAAGTAAAATGGTAAAAACCACTACTTTATTACTTTTTACTCCCAAAAAGCGGTCATTGGGTGACCTTTGGCTCTCCATCTGCCCAAGTAACGTCTCGATGTGTCCTTTCAACTACCTTTGAGAGGACTATATATTGAGCACATATGGCTTATGGACAGGAGGAGGAAGAGAAGAGTAAAGGCACTCTAGTGGATTTTTTTCCCTATCTTGAGTCTGCACTCATTGATCCTTGTAGTTGTGAACCAGTTATGTTCACCTTCCAAATTCCTTTCTAGTTTGAGTTTGCCATTCATGGAGGATTGAAGTGGTGGAGGCACAAGTGGATTGATCTAGATCTTGGTTCAGATTGGTTGCCGGCAAGAGGTCGTATCACTTTGTACTTCTTCTTGTTCATTAATAGAAATACTCATGTTCTTGTCAATTCATGGTGTGAATGTCATTTATTATACATTGGGTTGCATTTGCTTATGATATTATGGACCATTGTTATTGATGATGTTAATGTTATTTATATATCACATGTACTTGTTAGATATTTGATATCAAGACTAATTTGCAGATTACAAGTGCTTGGACGTGCATGGATTGAAAGCTCCAACGGGGATCTACATCAAACATTGGATCGAGGTTGGTTACATTTCTCCATTGTTTTAACATTGTCGTTTATAATAGCATTGCTTTGAGAATTGAGTAGATTTATGGTAGTCATTTGTCTGTTGTGGTATTCCCAAGCCATAGTGAGTTTTCTCCAATACATCAAGTACTGCCAATCATGCACCCCAAGATGATCGTTTATAGTGATTCAAACTTTACAACAAAAGGCCTCCTTATTCAATTTCAGGCAGGTCCTTTTTTACAATAATCACAATTGATTTTTTACTTTGAAAGCGTTTGCAAATCCACCCTTTTTATAGTTTAGTGACTCGGTTCACATCCTTATGCTTCAATGATTCAATGAATTATACTTCACTTTGTACAATTCATGAATCAAAACACTATTTTGACAAGAATTAAGTGAATATGGTGTTTCATGAAGATTAGAGGAATAAGCACTTTAGAGTCTTAGTCCTCTGGGTACATTCAACTTTTTAATGCCTTATTACTTTGTGTATCACTTGTATTCAACCAAATTTTAATTGTAGTCTCAAGTGTGAAAACTAGATAGAAACATCATAAGCATCCACCATTTCACACAAGTAAACAAGTTCTACCTCACTTTTCAATAATCCATTTAGGCAACTATGAATATAAAAAATATGACTTTCTTATGTGATTGTCTATGGGATATATGACATTATAAAATAATAATAAAATTACCTCTCTCTTGGTTGTGCGTGGGGAAGGAGATCCTCATCCTCGATGCTAACACTACATGTTAGCACACCACATGACGTGGATTTGTTTGGAGACATGGCTCAATAAACTTGCATTTAGTTAATATAATTGCAAGAAAGGAGGGTTTCCGAATCGAGTGAGAGCAATGGCAGAAGAAGGCAAGTTTAGGGTTGAGAAGTTTAACAACCAAAAATACGAGGTTTGGAAGATGCAAATGGAAGACTATCTATATTAGAAGGATCTTTTCTTACCATTGGGCGGAAAAAAGAAGAAGTTGATGAGTATGAAGAATGGAGAATAGGAGGTTCTTGATAGAAAGATGTTAGGAACACAACCACTGTGCCTGGAAACATCGGTGGATTTCAACATTTTAAAAGAAACAACAATGGAGGATCTGATGAAGGCAATGGATAAATTGTATGAAAAGACATAAGCCTCCAACAAGGTATTTCTTATGAAGCGTTTATTTAATATGAAGATGTCAGAAGATGGGTCTATTGTTGTTCATTTAAATGATTTTAACACAATCACTAGTCAATTAAGTTATGTAGGTGTAAACTTTGATGATGAGGATAGGGCTCTTTTAATCATGTGTTCATTGTCATAAAGTTGGAATGGCTTGGTCATGGTTGTTAGTAATTTTGTCTTTGGTTTAAACACTTTAAATTTTGATGATGTTGTTGGTGTTATCCTTAGTGAGGAAATGCAATGGAAAAGCATGTGTGAGACATTAGACAATGCTTTGACTGTGGAGAATAGGGGAAGACAAAGGGGGAGAGGAAAGGGCCCAGGCAGTTGTGGGAAGTCTAAGAAGGTCATATCCAAATCCAGAGGGAAGCTAGAGTGTTGGCATTGTGGAAACAAAGGACACTTGAAGAAAGATTGTTGGTCTTTAAAAGGAAAACAAGGAGATGACAAGAGGAGAATAGCCAGGAAGCAAATATAGCATGCGATGTGTTCCAAGATGCTTTAATCCTCTCATTAGATAATATTATTGATTCTTGGGTTTTAGAATCAAGGGCTCCATTTCATTCCACACCCCATAGGAATATTTTCAAGGTTATGTTCAAGGTGATTTTGGACAAGTTCATTTGGGCGATGATGAACCGTGTAAATTTTTTGGAAAGAATAAGATACAATTAAATTACATAATGGAAACCAATGGTTGCTAAAAGATGTAAGGAACATTCCTAATATGAGAAGAAATATAATTTCAACATGGCAGTTGAGAAGTGAAGGTTGTACACCTAGATTTACAGAAAATTTGTGGAAGGCCACTAAAGGATTATTGATAATAGAAAAAGGAGAGAAGGTAGGTACATTGTATTTATGTATCAGTAATGTTGACTCTTCTATTTCTTTAGCTTCTACATGAACATATACAATATTGTGGCATCATAGGCTTGAGACATGAGTGAGAAAAGGATGCAGATTCTCCACTCAAGGAAGTTGTTACTATATTTGAAGCAGGTTAATTTTGGTTTTAGTGAGCATTGTGTTTATGGAAAATAGAAGAGAGTTAGATTTCTCAAAGTTGGGAAGAAAAATACGATTGACAAGTTAGACCTTGTACATATAGATGTATGGGGATTGGATCAGGTATCATCTCTTGGTGGCTCTCATTATTATGCTACTTTTATTGGTGATGTGCCTAGGAAAAAATGGGTTTATTGCACTTGAAAAAAGCTGATGTGTTTGATACTTTTAAGAAATGGAAAGCTTTGGTTGAGAATGAGACACGAAATAAGTCGATGTGTCTTAGATCAGATAATGGAGGTGAATATTGCATCAATGAGTTTGATAGTTACCGTTCATACCATGGGATTTGTAGAGAGAAGATAGTTACGCATCTAATGAGTACCCACACCATATACATTTGAGGTGCCCCACCCCACGAAAAAAGAGAACTACATCAAAAAATGTGTTACTTTGAAAGTAACACGTTTTTTTATGTATTTCTCATTTTTTGTGGGGAAAGTAACACGTTTTTTTTTTTATATATTTCTCATTTTTTGTGGGGAAAGTAACACATTTTTTTTATATGTATTTCTCATTTTTATGGGATGGGGTACCTCAAATGTATGCAGTGTGGGTACTCATTGGATGCGTAATATAATTATGGATCCAACGAGTGCTCCCGCTCAAAATTTGACTAAAATGACAGGGATATATGTTGAAAACACAAAGAAAAAATGCAGTTTTTTTTTTTTTTTTCCTCTAAAATTCATAAATATTATTTTATTATTTTCCTTAGTAAGCTCATTTTAGACCTCAAGTTTTCTCTAATAAACATTGCATTGCATAATAATTGATGTTGTCCTCTATCATCAATAAATATCTAAAAGGAAAATCTAAAAGGGAATGATTTATTTGACTACCATGAATGCAAATAAAAGGTCAATGCATAACCAAACAATTTTATCACTAACCCAGATGAAAATAATAAACAAAATAAAATATGCTTGTATTTTTAAGGATAAGAAAGATATGTATACCCAAATTTTGTGTATATGTGTTCCTCAAATGTTACGAGATTTCATGACGACATGAAGGAGTTTTATTTGTTTTAACACTTGAAAAATATGCATGCTTGTCTCTCACTGCATCGATGGTAGATTGGTAACATATTGGATTATTCACTCACTAAGACTTATACAATACCTTTTCTTTTAGCAAGTTCACTCTATATGGATAAGATGATTTAAGATCTATATGAATTGTTCATTCATTGATGTAATACCTTTTTCTTTTAGTAAATTCAAAATGATTTATATTGCATGTTGAGATGAACGAGATTTGTTTCTTGAATATGTATAGTAATTCAATATTTGAATATCCCATTCAAATAGGACAATAGGTTGAAATCTATATAGGACAATAAATATTAATGTATAATATACGAGATAATGATATGTAATGGTTTTGTGACGGTATACTTATAACATTGACTGGTCACAATGGTAAGTCATGTCCTTTCAATAGGTCATGTCTTTTAGATAGGATGTATCATTTCACTAATAATCAATTATTATTTATTATTATTATTATTTCTTTGTTATTATTATTTATTATGTGTATTACATTGCTTTCCCCTTTATATATATATATATATATATATATATGGAAAGCCTATTGCGTTTGCTTGGCTTATATTGTCTTCGCATGATCCTTGGCTCTCGTAGGCGTGATAGTTGATGAGACAAGATGATAAGATCTTTGAAACACTGAGTGAAAATGTTGCATTATTTGTGAAGTGATCCATCCCAAGTTAGCCTTTATTAGGACCTTTTGTTGATTAATTGGATGGATTAAATTTCTCATTTTTTGTTTCCACATAGTTTGTTGATTTTCTCTCCATCCCTTTTTGAAATCATAGCTCCTATGTTTGTAAGAAGAATACTATGTAAGTTCATTTTGACCTCTTGTCATTGGTCATAACAACCCTTGTAATTTGGATGGCGATAAGGTATTTTGATCTCTTATGATTGTTTGTTCGAGACTTCGACGTTTGATATTTATGGTAATAATTCGATTAGGTCTGTGTTTGTTCCTTTGTCTGATGTATGAATTTTTAACTCTAGCAACTTCTTTATTTCAACAAGATCGATACTTGTTTCTTCATTGATTAAGAATTCCTTGATAGATTTCTCTAACTTAGTCTGCAACAACTTATTCTCATTCTTTAGCTTATTGATTTGGGTAAGTAAACTTCGATTATGGACCTTTAAACACGAAATTTCTTCAACGTTCTCTGGTTTTTTAACTGTACTTATGGTCTTGGTTTTTTAACTATGCCTCTTTTAATATTTTCATTTGCTTGAGCAACCTCTAATCAAGGTTCCTTAAGCGAGAACTTTCGTCGTCTTTCTCTAATAATTTCTTCTTGAATTCCTTTGTGAGATCTTGATTCTCTTGTTCTAACTTTTGAAAATATTGTTTCTTCTCCTTGGATTTCATGATTTTTGCAAATAATTTATGGTTATGATTTCTTAAACGAAAAACCTCTTCATCTTTTTCATTGATGACCTTGTAACTTTTTCTCTTGAGAGCTTGTATTTGTTGTTTTAATATTTTCTCATTTTGTTTGTTTTGCTCGTTCATCCTCTAGTTTCTTAATTTGCAACATAATTTCAAATATATACCTATTGTGTACATATTCATTTACAATGTATAGTTTTTTACAATGATGACATTTGAGAATTTTATTTTTTAAGCTTCAGATATACTCAAACTCTCCTTTACAATAAGAACATTTAATTTAAAATGTAATTATGTAAAAGTTCCATTGTTCAAAACTCACCATACTTTTAATTGAAGAACAATTCGTTTATATTTCCTTTAACTGTTATATATATATATATATATAACATTGGAAAGTGATATATATCCTTTCACTTTTCACTATTATATATATATATAATTGAAAAGTGCAGTTTAATTTTAAAAGTAAGGAAAAAAATTATTATTTTCTTTTAAAATATTTTTTTAATCCACTTTTCACTGTTACTATATATATATATATATATATGAAAATTTGGGAACCCCAACCCGGTTTCAAGTTTTGTTTTTCACATAGAGTTTCATGCCCAAACGCCATGACTGCATATTAATTTCAATGCATAAAAAATTATTTTTTCTAGAAATACATGGAATTTATTTTCACTATTTCACACTTAGAAAATTTATAACAGCCAAACACATAAAAGATCAAACTCAAAATTTTAGCCAAATAGGCTCAGGAAAAACCCCGAAGGGAAAAGTTGATAGGGGAGAGAAAATTTTATTCTTTTAGAGACAAATACAAATTTACAACAGCAGTACTTATCTCCCATTTTTTGCCTTCAAATGTGTGCCAGCTTCTCACTGACAAATTGTTGTACAACTACCTTGAATTATGTGTCCGAAGGACTGTACGGAACCACACGTGCAAGTTGTACAAACATACTTTTCTCGATTTATGTGCTTGTACGGCTTGCATTAATTGATGTACTTGCTACCTTGTCTTTTGTGCATGTACGAACTGTAATTAATGTTGTATGCCTGCCTCGAAATTTGTGTTGCCTCTTCCTCGATTTCTGTGCTTAACAATTGTTGTACTATCTTCTAGAAATTCAAGCCATTACCTTGGAATTTGTGCGTAGCTCAATCTCCTTGGGATTTGTGCGAGAATTTTGCCTCTTTCTCTCTAGGTCGAATTCTCTTCAAACCCTAGGTTTCTCTCTTTTCTTTTCTCCTCTTGCTCTCTTGCTCTCAAACTCTCTTGGGTAACAATGAATGAATGAATGCCTCAATCCCTAGTTTCTCCCCTTTTTGTTCATGGTAACTTCTTCTTGAGATTCAATGGCCAAGATTAGATCTTGGCTTAATGAGATCTAAGGCTCACATAAAAGGCTCATTAATAGTTTAATAAAATGAATTTAATGCACTTTTCAGTTAAGTACATTGATGACCATTTTAATTCCTCACCCACTTTATTTCTCATAAAGTCAATTTAAAATTAGACCATAAGCAAACTTTATTAAGTGACTTTAAAAATATAAAGTGATTCTCACTTTAATAAAGTAACTAGGGACCACTTTTAATGTTTTATCCACCCCTAGGCATCACAAGGTGGGAAAACACTTCTTTGGTACTTTTTCAACACTCCCTCTTAACAAGGAAGGTGTTGTTCACAACCCCCAACTTGTCTCTGAAGTGAACATCCTTTTCTCTCCCCAAAGATTTTGCTAGGATGTCTACAACCCGCTCCTCAGTGGAAATGTACTATAACTCAACAGCTCCTCTCTAAACATAGTCACTGATGAAGATATATATGATCTCTATATGCTTTGACCTATCATGGAATACCGGATTCTCAGAGAGCTTAATGCAACTCTGATTGTAACAGTAAATAATTGTAGGTCTCAGCTCTTGATCAAATAAGCCAACCAATAACTTGTGAAGCCACAATGCCTCGCAACTATCCCGACTGGCTACCATATACTCAGCCTCTGCAAAACTCAATGCAACTGACTTTTTCTTCCGACTAAACCATGACAGTAATGTCGAGCCCAAACTGAAACAACAACCGGAAGTGCTCTTTTGTTCCGCTACATTGCCTGCCCAATCTGAATCTATGAAGCCAATCAAACCAACTCCATCTGACCTCCTGTAGTCCAGACTATAGTCCACTATCCCAACAAGGTACGTCTATACATGTTTTTTCGTTATCCAATGCACTCTCCTAGGTTCCATCATGAACTGGCTGAGAGTGTTCACCGCAAAACACAAATCTGGTCGAGTGTTGACCAGATACATCAAACATCCTATGAGCTGACGATATAAGGTAGGATCCACCAACTCTCCCTTAGAAGCATGAAGCTTCTTCCAGTTGGTGATCATGGGTGTGGACATAGGTCTGCAACCCTCCATCTGAAATCTCCTCAGAACATCAGCTGCATATTTTCCTTGCCCCAGGAAAACATGTCCATCCTCGTTTCAAATCTCCATCCCCAAATAATAATGCATCAACCCAAGATCAGTCATCTCAAACTCTGAAGCAAGATCCTTCTTGAAAGCTGCAATCAAATGCTCCTCTCATGTGATAAATAAGTCATCAACAAATAGTAGAAGAATGAGCGGATCACCTCCAACCACAATGAAGCACAGGTTGGGATCAACCTCACTCTTTTGAAATCCAATCGACAGCAAGTAAGAATCAATCCTCGAATACCAAGCTCAAGGAGCTTGCTTCAGTCCATACAAGGCATTTTTCAACCTACACACATGAGAATCTCTCCCGTGAATCTCAAATCCCTGTGGCTTCTCTAAGTACACCTCCTCCTATAAAATACCATTGAGAAATGCAGTCTTGACATCCATATGGTGGATTTTCCAACCCATCTCTACTACTATGGAGATCTTCCAAGTCAGAATGTATCAAATCCAATACTCCTCCTAATCTGCTATCACTACTCGGAAAAGCAGTCTTGGTGTACTTTCCCAAAGCACACCCTCTACAAACACCACTCTTGTATGTGCTGAACTTTGGTTAACCTGTAGACATCTCTCTCGGAAATCTCAAAGTTGAATGATGAATGTGGGCCATCCTCCTGTGCCACAACTCACACAACTCACTGCCAATGCATGATGAGGCTGGAAGAGAAGCTTGCATAGTTTCCCACATCTAAATCCAATGGAATATGAAGTAGATGGTCCTGCTTATCTGGGAAAACATACACTTTCCCATCTAGAACATACACTCCAAAGCCCATGTCCTCAATAGTGGAAACTAAAACAAGGTTCTTCTTCAGCCCGGGGACGTACAAAACATCCCGCAATCTCATGGGTTGCATGTACTCCCTCTAAAAGATGATAATCCCATGCCCAACTGCTCTCACAATAGTATCATCACCCAACACTACCTATAGACTCAAGCCAGTCTCAGTCATCTCGGTGAACATGTCTCGAACACCTATCATATGGCTTGAAGCCCCACTATTAATGTACCAAGTGGAAGGAGTGGTAGAAGCACTCAACGAATGACCAATCAATAAGGAATACTGTGTTTGATCGTCCACATCACTGCTGGTGATAGATTCTCTCTCTGTACAACCAACATAGAGAGAAATCTCTCCCTCAAATCGAGTAGCAAACTCATCAATGTCAGCTGCTACTGCCATCTGTTGTTTCTACTTCTTCTTGTTTGGACACTATCCAACATAGTGTCCAAACTTCTGGCAAGCAAAGCACTTGACTTTGCTCATGTCTCTATTTTTCTTGCCACTCTACTGCTTGGCCCCACCCTTAGGGCCCTTCTTGAGCTTCTTCTTCTTTCCCTTCACTACCAATGCCACATTCTCTTCATCCTCCCTACTCTGAGATGAACTACCCTATACATACCCTCTTCAAGTCTCCTCCTGAATGAAGTCGTTCCAGAGACGATCCCAGGAAGGAATATGTTCACGAGCAACCACAGACTCCACAAATATACCCCATGGCTTTGTCACACCATTTAATGTTGTTCGCACCAACTCACTACCCTGTACAACTTCCCCAAGAGCTACAAGTTCATCTCTCACATGTGTGATCCTAGTAAGGTAGGAAGCCATGCTTTCACCCTTACTCATGCGAACACCCTTCAACATTTCTCTCAACACCATCTTCATGTTTTCGTTCGAACTTTGGTGAAGATTTGTTAAAGTAGTCCACATCTGAAAAGCATGGTCTTTTGTTGAAATATGTGGCATCACATGATCCTTCATGACATCAAGTATGATCATTTTCGCTTTTACATCCTTCTTAAGAAAAGCATCATTATCTGTAGCATCGGTAGGTACTGTGATTGGATTAGCTGTGGTACTGTTTACTATCTACCATAGTTCATTTTCCTCAAGTATCAACACTATTCTAGCCTTCCATGAGCTAAAATTTACAGCCCCATCGAGCCTATCTTCAACTCTAAGTCCAGTGTCCATAACCCCAAACTGTTCAAGAACCTGTTTTCTTCACAAAATACTTGTTCTCCCTTCTTTCCCAAGTCTGAAATTTTTCTAAGTATTTTATTTTTTGCCATTTACTTCAGCTTTGATACCATGAAATTTTTGGAACCCCAACTCGGTTTCAAGTTTTATTTTCACATAGAGTTTAATGCAAAAACCCCATGACTGCATATTAGCTTCAATGCATAAACATTTAATTTTTCTTGAAATACATGGAATTTCATTTCACTTTTTCACACTCAGAAAAATTATAATAGCCAAACACATAAAAGATCAAACTCAAAATTTTAGCCAAAGAGGCTCAGGAAAAACCCCGAAGGGAAAACTTGATAGGAGAGAGAAAATTTTATCTCCCTTACAACAACAATACTTATCTCCCTTTTTTCTACCTTGAAATTTGTGCCAGCTTCTCGCTGATAAACGGTTGTACGATTGCCTCGAATTTTGTGCTTGAAGGACTATACGGAACCACACGTGCGAGATGTACGGACAAACTTTTCTCTATTTATGTGCCTCTACGGCCTGCATTAATTGTTGTACTTGCTACCTTGTCTTTCGTGCCTATACGGACTGTAATTAATGTTGTACGACAGCCTTGAAATCTGTGCTTCTTCTTCCTCGATTTCTGTGCTTAACAACTGTTGTACAATCTTCTAGAAATTCGAGCCAGTACATTGGAATTTGTTTCCAACTCAATCTCCTTGGGTTTCGTGCCAGAATTTTGCCTCTTTCTCTCTATGTCTAATTCTGTTCAAACCCTAGGTTTCTCTCTTTTCCATTCTCCTCTTGCTTTCTTGCTCTCCAACTCTCTTGGGTAACAATGAATGAATGAATGTCTCAATCCCTAGTTTCTCCCATTTTTGTTCATTGTAACTTCTTCTTGAGATTCAATGGCCAAGATTAGATCTTGGCTCAATGAGATCTAAGGCTCACATAAAAGGCTCATTAATAATTTAATAAAATGAATTTAATGCACTTTTCATTTAAGTACATTAATGACCCTTTTAATTCCTCACCGACTTGATTTCTCATAAAGTCAATTTAAAATTAGACCATGAACAAACTTTATTAAGTGACTTTAAAAATATAAAGTGCTTCTCACTTTAATAGAGTAAATTGGGATTTCCTTCGTTTAATTCTGAAGAAGAACCTTGTTTCAGTTTAATAGAGTGCGTCCCCGGGGTTTCCGTTTAATAACTTGGAATTTCAAACTTGTGTCTGGACAGGGAGATGCAATTGACTGATGTGAGCAAGCTGGTGTGCTCAGATTTTGAAAACTCCAAAAATTTACCCCTCAAAAGTGACTTGCGAATTTCAGATCTGCAATTTCTGTCAAATTATGGTTTTCTGGTCCAAAAGTCAAATTAGGGTTTGACTTTCCCGGATATTCACCCAACCAAAAAGTTTGATCTTGGTCTCTAAATTTCTATTTTGTTGAGGAGAAAAATCCTATGTTGAGAGCACTCCAAAATTCCACTTCTGTCAAAAGCCCTAATTTCCCGTAGCAGTGACAGGCCAAAAACTCAAAATGCTCGGAATCAAATTTTGTTTCGACAGAAAGATGCGTCTTCTTTAGGAGAGTCAGCCTAGCCTCCTGCCTTTGATGATCTATGGAAAGAGACCCAAAAATTAAGAATCCCTAGCTTCCGTAGCTACACAGTGTCTTCTTCTTAGGTTAGCTCTGATACCATGTTAGATTTTTATCATTTAATTCAATATGATCTACGATCTTATCTGAGAGAATAACAAGCACATCAAATCAATCACAAGAGACAATATACACAAAGCATTTCACCGGGGAAACCATAAAGGAGAAAACCCCGCAACTTCCTCAGAGATAGAATGAACAATAATACAAAACCCCAAAACAAAGAGATAGACTCCAGCAGCTCCTCCTCCTCCACTTGTGCGAACTTGTCTCTCTCTCACTTATGCGAATGAGTGAGTGAGTGATCAAATGAGAGTCACACTCTTTATTTATACTTTACTTCACTTGCATTTTTCCCTAACTGGGCCGACTTCTCCTAGGAGAGTCTAATAACCCATTATACCCTAACTATGGGCCAACCCCACCAAGGGAGTCTAATAGCCCACTCAAGTACAATATAACCTTCCCAATCAGAGGAATGAAACCTCTCCATCAGAAGTATAATGAAAATATAAAATATACAAGTGAAATACATTCCGAAGTTACAAATACATCAACATTTTGTGGCTCTCTTACATGTCTTTGTAGGTGGTTGAGGCTCGTTTTCTCTCCAATACCTTGTTGGAGATTTTACATTTTTGTCTTCCTGGCCCGCGACTCTTCTATCTCTGGACCAAGCTCATTTCTCGGGTTGCCTAGTTTTATTTGTCTTCTTTTTATCTGGCTTGATCACGCTTTTCACTGATGGTATTTTTGTCTGTAGCTTTGTTTTGGCACTGCTTCGGCTGTCTCATGGGTTATGTTGCCTCAGTTGGCGATGTTATTTTTGTTTTATATTTTTATGGTTGTATACTTTGGCTATGTGTTATTTTTTCGTTGTGGCATTATGGTCATCATGGTGACCTAGCTCTTCTTTGTGTTTCTCTTACTTGCCATTGTGGCGGTTCTTGACTTGCGCCTCTTTTGGAGAGGTTGTTGACCTGAGGCAACTTGTTTGTTATGTAACAATTTCCATACTATTTCATATAATGGTATAGCTTTTTTTTTCTTTAAAAAAAAGAACTCACGGATCAATTTAGTAACAGCCCATCAATATACTTTTTATTATTATATAAAACATCAATTAGTAAGGGTCACGACTTTTTATCAATGGCATATGTTAAAGGTAATTAAAAGTCGAGAATACTAAATAGAGTGTTTAACACTATTGGTAAAGGACATTGGTTGTTGTCATGACATAGAAAATGACGTTAGAGAAAAATAAAAACCATATAAAATCAAAATCGTGAAGGAAACTGTCAATCCGAGGTATGTTGGTAACTCATCGTGATTGTTGGTGGGAGAGAAAACGTGCATGTGAGAAGAGCGAGGATTGCATAAATTAGTTTATATATAACATAAACCATATCGGTTATAGTTTAGGTTACAAAACATCAAAATATTTAGGTTACAAAGCATCAAAATAATTGGAGAGCTAGCGACTTTGTGTTATATTTACAATAAAATATTGAATTGTTTTACAAGTGGATTAAAAAAAGATTTTAAAAGAAAATAATAAAAAAGGTTTTTCTTGGTTTTAAAAGTAAACCATATTTTTCAATTAAAAATTTATATATATATATATATATAACGGTATATATATTGTTGAAAAAGTATCAAGGAAGTGTTTTTCCACCTTGTGATGCTTATGGATCGATAAAACATTAAAAGTGGTCTCTAGTTACTTTTTTTTTTCCGCAAAAAAAAGTATACTATTGATATTCACTTATGAATCAAATAGTACATGATAATATCAGTATAAATACTGTCCAAGTCACTTCCTCTACAAAAAGAGGGTATTCCAGAAAGCAAAAATATATATCAAAAAGCAAAAAAACAGACATATCAATGTCCTTGGCATATATCACCAAATCAGTCCAGAAAATATAAGCACCCTGAGTCCGTCAACTGATTTTCACAGAATTCCTCCCAAAATAAGTAATCATCAACACCTAGCAAGGCCTGTTTTGACAGAAGATCGGCCTGTGAGTTATGTTCTCTATAGATATGTTCAATGGAAACCATTCCCAAGTTTTGAATTCCTTTCTTCACTCTATTACACCAACCGGACAAATTCAGAACATTGAGGGCATACTCCCCCCTAGCCCATTTGATGGTAACTCGTGAGTCACCAAAAATCTTCACATTCACTAACCCAAAAATATTGGCCACTCTAGCAACACACCATAAGGCCAGAAGTTATGCCTTCATATTAGTGCCCAATCCACACCTCATCTTGAAAATATAATAATGACTCTGGTTGAGAAAAATCACACCACCTGCACCACATACACCCATATTGGCAGCACCATCGAAAAAAAGTAAAGGATTATTTACCTCCAGATCAAACTTACCAAAGTTCCTTCGAGCTTGAGGTTTCTCCTCCTTCTGGTAATTCAAATAATTACATAATACAATGTTGTAGGATTTTTCGAGATAAGTTCTGGAATCTTCAAATATGGCCTTGTTTCTATTACCCCACACCACCCAACAAATGAAAATAGGTAAAGTTTTGTGAACCTTACAATTCTGCAACCAATGTTGCATAGAATTAGCAATGTTAAGACCGCCCCATCTTGTATTGATTCCAAAGATCTGATAGATTCTATCCCACAGGTCCAAAGTAAATGGACAATCTATAAACAGATGGAAAGAAGTCTCAGCACGATTTCTACATGAAATACAAAGACTGAAGAATAACGGATATACTGGAATAACAAACATACTGGAATAACGCACATAAAGAAGTCTCAGCATGATTTCTTCTTCATCTCGGGGACATACTGGAATATGATAGAGTAAATTGGGATTTCCTCCGTTTAATTCTGATACAGATTGGTGTTCCAGCATTGGCCATTAGATGGATTATGACATGTGTTGATACTATGAATATAGTTGTGTTAGTGAATGGGGCCCCCTCCTCTTTTTTTAGCTGTTCCAGAGGGATTCATCAGGGGTGCTCACTGTCTCCACTATTGTTCTTGCTGGTAATTGAAGGACTGAGTAGGATGATTATTCAGGCTAAAGCGGAAGGTAAGATTATCGGCATTAAAATTACCAAGGACTTTTATATTACACATGTCTTGTTTGTGGACGATGTCTTGATTGCTGGTATGGATTCTCTGTTGGAATGGCGGTATTATAGAGATATTATCACATTATTCTGTAAAGCTTCTGGTATGTGTGTTATTCTGAAAAAATCTTCTTTATTTGGGCATCTTATTGATGAAGATCGTATTCAGGGCATACAATCTTTGATGCCTTACAAATATGGTAATATTGCAGAGGGATTTACTTACCTTGGCTTTCATATCAAGCCCAATGGATACTTGATTAAAGATTGGGAGTGGCTCCTTAAAAAATTTGAAAACAGGATATCAAATTGGACTTACCGTTTGCTGTCAATTGGGGGGAAACTTACCTTGGTGAAGTCGGTTCTGATGGGTACACCTGTGTATTGGTTTTATCTTTTGCCTATCCCGTGTGCTATCATTAATTCACTGCGCAGACTCATGTTCAATTTCTTGTGGACAGGAGGTTTAAACAAATCCAGTCTTGTGATGATTGGTTGGGAGAAAATTTCACTTCCTGTTGATGCTAGGGGTTGGGGCATTAAGGACTTGTCTGTGTTCAGTGAAGCTCTGCGTTTGAAGAGTTTGTGGCGTGCAGTTTTTGGGAATACACTATGGTCCAAAATTATGCATCAAAAATATATCAAGACTGAGGTATCTCATTGGCTGAGAACTCCAGACAAGAAGCTGAGGGGGGTCTCACCGATATGGAATGGTTTCATGAAAGTTTACAGATGGTTGGCATTGGAAATTTGCTGGAAAGTAGGCTCTGGGGAAGAGGTGTCTATCGGTGTTGATCCTATCTTGGGATTAATGGATTCCTACAGATTATCTACTAATCTTTTAAATGTGCTTAAAAGTGCAGGATATTATACATTGAATTCCATTGCGAACTTTAGCAGGTCGGGCTACTGGGGTACTGATATTGATCTTCAGTTAACTCCTTTACTTAATCAGGAATGGCAACATTATATTCAGAGTCTTAATAAGGCAGGTATCAGGCCTAATTCAAATGTTGATAAGATAGTTTAGGGTGGGAATGATGCTAATGGTTCTGTGACTACTAGAACTGCCTACAGCTGTATTATTAAAAGAAGATGCATCTTTCCTTGTCACTGGTGGTATGGGAAACTCTGGCAGTGGCATCTGCCTCTCAAACTGAAATGTTTCTTCTGGTTTGTTTTACAAGACAGGTTGAAGAACTAGGAAAATCTCTCCTCCTTGGGTTGGATTGGACCCAGTCTTTGTATTTTATGTAGAAATCATGCTGAGACTTCTTTCCATCTGTTTATGGATTGTCCATTTACTTTGGACCTGTGGGATAGAATCTATCAGATCTTTGGAATCAATACAAGATGGAGCGGTCTTAACATTGCTAATTCTATGCAGCATTGGTTGCAGAATTGTAAGGTTCACAAAACTTTACCTATTTTCATTTGTTGGGTGGTGTGGGGGTACTAGAAACAAGGCCATATTTGAAGATTCCAGACCTTATCTCGAAAAATCCTACAACACTGTATTATGTAATTATTTGAATTACCAGAAGGAGGAGAAACCTTGAGCTCGAAGGAACTTTGGTAAGTTTGATCTGGAGGTAAATAATCTTGTACTTTTTTTCGATGGTGCTACCAATATGGGTGTATGTGGTGCAGGTGGTGTGATTTTTCTCAACTAGAGTCATTATTATACTTTTAAGATGAGGTGTGGATTGGGCATTAATATGAAGGCAAAACTTCTGGCCTTATGGTGTGTTGCTAGAGTGGCCAATATTTTTGGGTTGGTGAATGTGAAGATTTTTGGTGACTCATGAGTTACCATCAAATGGGCTAGGGGGGAGTATGCCCTCAATGTTCTGAATTTGTCTGGTTGGTGTAATAGAGTGAAGAAAGAAATTTAAAACTTGGGAATGGTTTCCATTGAACATATCTATAGAGAACATAACTCACAGGCTGATCTTCTGTCAAAACAGGCCTTGCTAGGTGTTGATGATTACTTATTTGGGGAGGAATTCTGTGAAAATTAGTTGACTGACTCGGGGTGCTATATTTTCTGGACTGATGTGATGATATATGCCAAGGACATTGATATGTCTGTTTTTTGGCTTTTTGATGTATATTTTTGCTTTCTGGAATACCCTCTTTTTGTAGAGGAAGTGACTAGGACAATATTTATACTGATATTATCATGTACTATTTGATTCATAAGTGAATATCAATAGTATGTTTTTTTTGCAGGAAAAAAAAAAGTAACTAGAGGCCACTTTTAATGTTTTATCAATCCATAAGCATCACAAGGTGGAAAAATACTTCCTTGATACTTTTTCAACAATATATATACTGTTTTATATATATATATATATATATATATATATAAATTTTTAATTGAAAAATATGGTTTACTTTTAAAACCAAGAAAAACCTTTTTTATTATTTTCTTTTAAAATCTTTTTTTAATCCACTTGTAAAACAATTCAATATTTTATTGTAAATATAACACAAAGTCGCTAGCTCTCCAATTATTTTGATGCTTTGTAACCTAAATATTTTGATGTTCTGTAACCTAAACTATAACCGATATGATTTATGTTATATATAAACTAATTTATGCAATCCTCGCTCTTCTCACGTGCACGTTTTCTCTCCCACCAACAATCACGATGAGTTACCAACGTACCTCAGATTGACAGTTTCCTTCACAATTTTGATTTTATATGGTTTTATTTTTCTCTGACGTCATTGTCTATGTCATGACAACAACCAATGTCCTTTACCAATAGTGTTAAACACTCTATTTAGTATTCTCGACTTTTAATTACCTTTAACATATGCCATTGATAAAAAGTCATGACCCTTAGTAATTGATGTTTCAAATAATAATAAAAAGTATATTGATGGGTTGTTACTAAATTGAAAAAGTTGTACCATTATATTAAATAGTATGGAAATTGTTACATAACAAACAAGTTGCCTCAGGTCAACAGCCTCTCCAAAAGAGGCGCAAGTCAAGAACCGCCATAACGGCAAGTAAGAGAAACACAAAGAATCACCATGATGACCAAAATGCCACAATGACAAAATAGCACATAGATAAAGTATACAACCATAGAAATACAAAACAAAAATAACATCGCCAACTGAGGCAACATAACCCATGAGACAGCCGAAGCAGTGCCAAAACAAAGCTACAGACAAAAATACCATCAATGAAAAGCATGATCAAGCCAAATAAAAAGAAGACAAAAAAAACTAGGCAAACGGAGAAATGAGCCTGGTCTAGAGATAGAAGAGCCGCGGGACAGGAAGACAAAAATGTAAAATCTCCAACAAGATATTGGAGAGAAAACGAGCCTCAACCACCTACAAAACCATGTAAGAGAACCACAAAATGTTGATGTATTTGTAACTTCGGAATGTATTTCACTTGTACATTTTATATTGTCATTATACTTCCGACGGAGAGGTTTCATTCCTTTGATCAGGAAGGTTATCATTGTACTAGAGTGGGTTATTATACTCCCCTAGTGGGGTCGGCCCAGAGTTAGGGTATAATGGGTTATTAGACTCTCCTAGGAGAAGTCGGCCAGTTAGGGAAAAATGCAAGTGAAGTAAAGTATAAATAAAGAGTGTGACTCTCATTTGATCACTCATTCACTCACCCACTCATTCGCATAAGTGAGAGAGAAACAAGTTCGCACAAGTGGAGGAGGAGGAGCTGCTGGAGTCTATCTCTTTGTTTTGGGGTTTTGTATTATTGCTCATTCTATCTATGAGGAAGTTGTAGGGTTTTCTCCGTTATGGTTTCCCCGGTGAAATGATTTGTGTCTATTGTCTCTTGTGATTGATTTGTTGTGGTTGTTATTCTCCCAGATAAGATCCTAGATCATATTGAATTAAATGATAAAAATCTAACATGGTATCATAGCTAACCTGAGAAGAAGACACTGTGTAGCTGCGGAAGCTAGGGATTCTTAATTTTTGGGTCTCTTTCCACAGATCATCAAAGGCAGGAGGCTAAGCTGACTCTCCTAAGGAAGACGCATCTTCGAAACAGAATTTGATTCCGAGCATTTTGAGTTTTTGGCCTGTCACTGCTGCATGAAATTAGGGCTTTTGACAGAAGTGAAATTTTGGAGTGATCTTAGCATAGGATTGTTCTCCTCAACAAAATAGAAATTTAGAGACCAAGATTGAACTTTTTGGTTGGGTGAATCTCCGAGAAAGTCAAACCCTAATTTGACTTTTGGACCAAAAAACCAGAATTTGACAGAAATTGTAGATCCGAAATTCGCAAGTCACTTTTGAGGGGTAAATTTTTTGAGTTTTCAAAATCTGAGCACACCAGCTTGCTCTCATCAGTCAATTGCATCTCCTTGTCCAGACAAAAGTTTGAAATTCCAAGTTTGGATTTTTAGGGTTTCTCTGTCAAACCCTAACGAGCTCCAAATCCAGTTTCAGCAAATCAAGTGGTAAGATCTAAATCTTTTATTTCCATTTGAGTTTCTCATTAAGATGTCTCACCACACCAAGCTTGAGGATAAGCTTGAAGGGGCTGATAACTTCCGAGCATGGAAGTATAGGATTGGATTAATCCTAGAAGAGAATGAATTGGCACCTACATAAGTGAAGAGGTTCCAGTCCCAGAGGGAGATGAGGCTAAGGCCTTACATAAAAAGAACTTCGTCAAGGCCAAGAGGATTATTGCAGATTCTATCAAAGACCATCTCATACCTCATGTGTCTTATCTAAAGACACCCAAGGAAATGTTTGATTCCTTGACCAAGCTATTTGAAGGGAAGAACATAAATCGAAAGATGACTTTGCGGAACCAATTGAAGAATGTCAAGGTACAAAATGCAGAGACCATGAAATCCTACTTCAAAAGGGTCTCTCAGATAAAAGAACAACTTGAAGCTATGGGAGAAGATATAGAGAATGGTCAAATTGTGATGACCACCTTGAATGGTCTCCCTAGGTCATGGGATTCCTTCATTGAAGGAATTTGTGCTAGGAAGAAGCTCATCTCATTCAGTAGGCTCTGGGAGGAATGCTCACAAGAAGAAGCTCTACTTGTGGCTCGAGAAGAGAAGATGGGTAATGAAGGCCAAGCTCTCACAGCACACTCCAAAAGGCATGATGACAAAAGGGTGCACCACCACAGTAAGAAAGAAAAGCACCACCACCAGAATCATAGGGGTAACTTTAAACCCCGAAGAGGTATGTCCACCATTCGATGCTATACATGTGATGAGAAGGGACACTACTCCAGGGATTGTCCTAGAAATAATAAAGGTGGCTCTCACAAGAAGAAGAGCAACAAAAGAAGGCATCATGCTCACACTGCAGAGGATGATGAACCTCTCAAGAATAGAGCCAGAGAAGAAAGTGAAGATTCTTCAAGCGATGAAGAGTATGTTTTGATATCTTCCCTTATAGGAACTATTACACATGGAAGCAATGATTGGCTTTTATATAGCGGGGCTTCCAATCATATGACAGGATTCAAGGAATCCTTTATGAACCTATCTGAACACGAATCACCCCACAAAGTGAAACTTGAGAATGACTACCAATATCCTATAAAAGGAAGTGGTGAAGCCTCTTATAAGCTAGACTCTGGAAAGTCTATGAAGATGAAGGATGTCTTGTTTGTACCAGAACTAAAGAAGAACCTTATCTCCATATCTGCATTGGATGCAAAAGGTATTAGGGTTGCATTTGTAGATGTCCAAGTTCTAATGTGGCCAAAGGGAAAGATCATAGATGATGCAATAGTAATAGGAGAGCAAGAGGGAGGCCTATACAAATTGAAGGGCCAACCAGAACAAGCCTTGGTCCATGACTCAGTAGAGCCAAGTGAACTTTGGCATATAAGGCTTGCACATGTGCACTATAGAGCACTGTCTCTTGCAAGCAAAGCTGTTGAAGGTCTTCCAGATATCCAGGCAAAGCATGAAGGCATTTGCAAAGGATGTGCAAAAGGAAAGAACACAAAGAAGACATTTCCAAGTAGCGAAAGCAAGGAAAAAGGAATCTTGGAAATCATCCACTCCGATGTATGCGGTCCGATGTCATCAGTTCTTTGAGTGGGTATGTATATTATGTTTCTTTCATTGATGATTTTTCTAGGAAGACATGGATATATTTCTTGAAGGGTGAAGATGAAGTATTCAGTAAGTTCAAGGAATTCAAATCCTTGATCGAGAACCACACAGAGAAGAGAATCAAGACTTTTCGGTCTGACAATGGTGGAGAGTTCACATCAGAAATATTCAAGAAATTATGCAAAGATTCAAGGATTGAGAGGGAGTTGACCACTCCATATAATCCATAATAGAATGGAGTTGCAAAAAGGAAGAACAAAACAATTATGGAAGCAGCAAGGGCAATGTTTCATGACCAGGATCATCCTATGCATCTATGGGCAAAAGCTGCTAGGACAGCTGTGTATGTACAAAATCGTACTCCACATAGAGTATTTGACAACAAAACACCAGAAGAAGTTTTCTCCGGCAAGAACCATAGGTCAGCCATCTCAGAATATTTGGTTGTCCTGTGTACATACACATTCCTAAAGAGAAGAGGACGAAGTTAGATCCTTCAGGAAAGGAGGGTATATTTGTGGGATATAATGAAAGCTCGAAGGCTTACAGGATATATTTCCCAGGATTCAAGAAGATCGACATCAGCAGAGATGTAACATTCGACGAAGACTCAGCATATCACAGATCTAGGAAGATACCAGTTGAAGACATTGAAGAACTAGAAGCACCCAAGAATCGAGATACAACAATGAGTGAAGTAAATCCAGAAGAAGACTGTGAGATAGAATATCCACAGGAACCTGTAGATCCACCACGTGAGAAGAATTATCACAAGAGGAAACCAGCATGGGTACGAGAAGCAATTCAATATGCAGAGAGATATGGTGCTCCAGAAGGAATGCATAGTTGAGAAAGCGAGAGGCCGAGACCATTCTCCGGTTATGTAGCCCTGCCGTGTGACATTATTGACAAAGAGCCTTCCAACTATGAGGAAGCAGCTGAGAAGAAAGAATGGAAGGATGCTATGATCGAGGAGTACCAATCGATCATGAACAATGATGTATGGGATGTGGTCCCGAGACCAGTAGGGAAGTCTGTTGTGACTTCCAAATGGATCTACAAGATCAAGCATGCTGCAGATGGCAGCATAGAGAAATACAAGGCAAGATTTGTGGCACGTGGCTTCTCCCAGAAAGAAGGAATAGACTATGAGGAGACATTTGCACCTGTAGCCAGATATACTTCCATCATATCAGTACTTGCTCTGGATGAAGTGATGAAATGGAAGATACACCAGATGGATGTTAAGACATCGTTCTTGAATGGTGTAGTGGAAGAGGAAGTATATGTGGAGCAACCACTCGGGTTTGAGACACATGATAGGGAGACTCATGTGTGCAAACTGAAGAAAGCCTTGTATGGCTTGAAACAGGCACCCAAGACATGGTACGACAGGATTGATAGCTTCCTAACTAGTTTGGGCTTTACCAAGAGTAAAGCGGATATCAACCTTTACTACAAGGTTGAGGAAGGAAATCCAGTGATACTCCTACTGTATGTAGATGACCTGTTTGTGATAGGTGAGGATGGGTTAATTATTGATACAAAGAGGAAGCTTGCTGCCGAGTTCGAGATGAAGGACTTGGGTATGATGCACTATTTTCTAGGCATGGAGGTGTGGCAAAGTGCGGATGGGATCTTCCTTGGACAAGGGAAGTATGCAATAGAGATCCTGAAGCGGTTCGGGATGATGGACTGCAAGGCCATGGACACACCTATGGCATCGAACCCAAAGCTATTGAGTGATGCTTCATCAGAGTCGGTTGATGCCACGATGTATCGTCAGATGATTGGGTCCTTGATGTACCTGACAAATACGAGACCAAATATTTGCTTTGCTGTGAACACATTTAGCCAGTTCCTGACGGATCCGAGACATGTTCACTTGATTGTTGCAAAGCATATTCTGAGGTACCTGAAGGGATGGTTGATTATGGGCTCAAGTATGATGCGAATCAGAAGATTAACCTGGAGGGTTATGTTGATTCTGATTGAGCAGGCAGTGCCATTGATAGGAAGAACACTTCGGGGTGCTACTTCAGTATGGGATCAGGTGTGATCTCTTGGTTTAGCAGGAAGCAGTCCTGCGTGGCATTGAGTACAGCCGAAGCAGAGTATGTCGCAGCTTGTTCTGCTAGTTGTGAGGCAGTATGGCTTAGGAAGCTACTATCTAATTTATTTGATCTCTAGTTGGATGCTACTTGTATATATTGCGACAACCAGAGTTGTGTGAAGTTGTCGGAGAACCCAGTGTTCCATGAAAAGTCAAAGCATATTGAGATCAAGTATCACTATATCAAGGATATGGTGCAGAGAGGAGCAGTGAAGCTCCAGTATGTTGCGACGGACGAGCAGATAGCCGATGTATTGACCAAGCCACTAGCCAGAGTGAAGTTCGAATACTTCAGAGAGAAGCTTGGTGTACTTCAGATCGAGGTTCCTTCCAAGGGGAAGTGATGATTCCAGAAGACACAGATGCACATGGGCCATTCTTGTATAGTGGTAGGAAAGTCCTCCTATGTTGGTATATGTAAGGGCCGAGCCATTCTCACATAGTGGTAGGAAAGTCCTCCTATGGTGTAGATGTAAGGGCTAAGCCATTCTCACATGGTGGTAGGAAAGTCCTCCCATGGTGTAGATGTAAGGGCTGAGCTTTTATGACATGGTCAGAGGTTAGTCCTTCCATGGTCATTGATGTAATTCTCGTGGCTTTTCCGACATGGGCAGAGGTTAGTCCTTCCATGGTCGTTGATGTAATTGCCGAGATTTTTCGACATGGTCAGAGGTTAGTCCTTCCATGGTCGTTGATGTAATTGTTGAAGCTTTTCCAACATGGTCAGAGGTTAGTCCTTCCCTGGTCGTTGATGTAATTATTGAGCCTTTCCCGGATGGTGATAGGAAATTCCTTCCATGCTGGTGAGTGTAAGTGTTATGTTATGTGCATCTGGGCTGTGCTCCATTGACGATGAGATGATCTAAAGATGATGAGGTGACAGTAGGGTACACATGTTTTGCAGAGGCATATAATCAGTCCCGGGATGCTCCTTCAGGTTTTGCAGTGGCATATAATCAGTCCGAAGAGATCTTGCAGGTTTTGTAGAGGCAGTGTCATCAATCCTGAGATGTACCTACTTGATGGCTTGCTCGCAGAGATGATGAAGACCTACATGGAGGCTAGGCCTACATCCAGCATGAAAAATGTTAAAATAATGCAACTGCGGAAGATATTCTATTTATATTATTGTATTCCTCCTCCGGGAGATGATGGTCATGTAATTAATAATGTAAAGGTCATTGAAAGAATCAATGTAAACCCTAGGACATGTGTCGGCCTAGAAAAGCCCCTAAAAGATTATAATATTATGTAATTGACCAGTCAAGTAGAGAAGTCGGCCTTGTTGGGGAATTTGTCACCCCAACGGAAGAATATAAATAAAGGACACCTCTCTCACTTCTAATCACTCTTTCACTCAAGCAAGTTCCCATTAGTTAAGAGGAGAGGTGCGAACAAGTGGAGGAATAGCTGATTTGTCTTGGGGAACTTTTGTACTTTGTGATTTCTATATTGAGGAAGGATTTGTCGGGGTTTTCTCCCTTTGTGGTTTCCCCGAGAGAATATCTGTGTTCATTGTGTTTTATGTTGTGCTTGTTTATCTTTCAGTAATTGTTTATATGCTATATGTTGTTCAAGTAAAAACTAACATGGTATCAGAGCTGGCTTGAAAGATTACATTGTGCAGCCACAGGAAATTAGGGCTTTTGACAGAAGTCGAATTTTGGATTTCTCTCCGCATAGGATTGATCCCCTCAGAAAAATCAAAATTTTGAGACCAAGATCGAAATTTTGGGTTGGGCAGAACCCCGAGATCAATCAAACCCTAGTTTGGGTTTTGGACCAGAAAACCAGGAAAAATAAATAAAAATAAAAATAAAAGCAAAAATTGCAGATCCAAAATTCGTCGGTCACTTTTGAGGGATAAATTTTTGGAGTTTCCAAAATCTTAGCACACCAGCTTGCTCACCTCAGTCAAGTGCATCTCCCTGGCCTGTCATAAGTTTGAAATTCCAAGTTTGAATTTTTAGGGTTTCTCTTTCAAACCCTAGATCCAGCAAATCATCAAGGTAATATCTACAAACTTTTCTATTTCCATTTGAGATTCTCATTATAGAAAAATGACAAGCAATACCAAGCTTGATGAAAATCTTGAGGGAGCTGAGAACTTTAGATCCTGGAAGTATAGAGTCATGCTCATCCTTGAGGAGCATGAACTAGAAGACTATGTGAAGGAAGGGCTTACAGAACCAAAGGGAGATGAAGATAAGGAACGGCATAAGAAGAACCTGATCAAAGCAAAAATGATCATTGTTGATTCCATCAAGGATCACTTGATGCCCCATGTGTCTTCCAAGAAGACACCAAAAGAGATGTTTGATGCCTTGACCAACCTGTTTGAAGGAAATAACATCAATAGAAAGATGACCTTGAGAAATCAATTCAAGGGTGTGAAGAGTATGAAGTTTGAGTCCATGCACTCATACTTCTCCAGAGTATCCCATATCAAAGAACAACTAGAAGCCATTGGGGATATGATAGAGGATGCAAAAGTTGTGATGACTACCCTGAATGGTCTCCCCCGAGATTGGGAACCATTTGTTCGTGGCATTTGTGCCAGAAAGAAACTAATCAAGTTCAGAAACCTATGGGAAGAATGTGTCCAAGAAGAAGAAAGAATAGTCGTAAGAGAGGAGAAGTTAAATGACGATGAAGATCAAGCTTTATCTACTCATGCTAAAGGTGGGAAGAAGAGGAAGAACAACCCTCATCCTTGAGAGGACTCTCCAAGAAGAGCCCAGAAGAAGAGAAGGACCAGAAAGGATTTCTCTTCAATTGAGTGTTACTCATGCCACAAGACTGGACACATTGCAAGGAATTGTCCAAACAAACATGGACAACACAAGAAGCAGAAGAAGAGGTTTCATGCTCATGCAACGGAAGATAGTGATGATGATAACAAGACTAGAGTTGATGAAGACTCCAGTGAAGAATATGTTCTTATCTCAGCACTCACTAGTTCAGTATCTCATGGAAGTGATACTTGGCTAGTGGATAGTGGAGCTTCAAAGCACATGACAGGATACAAAGAATCCTTGTCTCATCTCATCCAGAAGGATTCTCCACACAAGGTAAAACTCGGAGATGACTACCAATATCCCATCAAAGGTATGGGAGAATCCTCTTACAAGTTGGGCTCTGGGAAGTCCATGAACATGAAATATGTACTTTATGTACCTGGGTTGAAGAAGAACCTTCTATCTATTTCAGCATTAGATAAGAAAGGTTTTCAAGTTGCTTTTGTAGATGGTGAAGTTCTCATGTGGCCCAAAGGCAAGACTATTGATGATGCAGTAATCATTGGAGTAGAACAAGGAGGACTTTACAAACTGAAGGGTCATGCAGATGCAACAATGATGGCTAGTACCATGAACCCTTGTGAGCTATGGCATAGGAGATTAGCTCATGTACACTATAAGGCCTTACCAATTGTAAGTAAGGTGGTGACTGGATTACCATAGATCCAGGTGGATCATTAAGGAGTATGCAAAGGGTGTGCTCAAGGGAAGAGTACGAAGAACCCATTTTCAATTAGCGACAACAAAGCGAAAGGTATTATGGATATCATTCATTCAGACATTTGTGGACCAATGTCCACCACCTCTCTAAGCGGGTATGAATATTATGCATCCTTCATTGATGATTATTCTTACAAAACCTGCATTTACTTTCTGAAGAATAAGAATTAAGTCTTTGAAAAGTTTAAAGAGTTCAAGACACTCATTGAGAATCTCTCTGAAAAGAAGATTAAGATCCTAAGGTCAGACAATGGAGGGGAATATACCTCAGGGGATTTCAAAGATTTATGTAAGCAAGCAGGGATTAAGAGGGAGCTTACAGTCCCTTATAATCCACAACAGAATGGTGTAGCCGAAAGGAATAATAGAACGATCATAGAAACAGTAAAGGCCATGATCCACGATCAACACTTACCCATGCATCTGTGGGCAGAAGCTGCCAGAACCGCAGTCTATGTACAGAACATGATCACCCATAGTGCTCTTGGCAATAAGACCCTTGAAGAGATGTTCACCGGGAAGAAGCCTGAAGTCAGTCATCTGAAGATATTTGGATGTTCATCCACATTCCAAAGGAGAAGAGATCGAAACTAGAGCCTTCAGGGAAGAAGGGAATATTTGTGGGTTATAGTGAACAATCTAAGGCTTACCGCATATACATCCCAGGATTCTGTCAGATCGAGATTAGTCAAGATGTCACATTTGATGAAGATACAACTTTCAACAAGTCCAAGAAGACTCATGAGGATGAAGAGGAGCAGGAGGCTCCCAGAATTGTAGAATCAACCAAAGAACCAATTCTAAATATTTAAGGAGATCCTACCTAGAGGATCATGATATGGCAGAAACTCAGAGACCTGAGGAGATACCTCATGTGGAGATCTCTCGAAAGAGAAGACCAGCCTGGGCACGTGAATTAATCCAAGATGCAGGAAAGTATGGTGCTCCAGAAGGATCCAGTAGAGAGAGCAAGGGACCAAGGCCATACTCCAGTTATGTAGCCTTGATGTGCAATCTTGTTGAAGAAGAACCAACTTGTTTTGAAGAAGCAGTAAAGAAGAAGGAATGAGTGGATGCCATGAATGAAGAGTATCAGTCCATTATCAAGAATGATGTTTGGGATGTGGTACCAAGACCGAAGGACAAATCGGTTGTTTCATCAAAATGGATCTTCAAAACAAAACATTCAGCAGACGGAAGCATTGAAAAGTACAAGGCAACATTTGTAGCCTGGGGATTCTCGCAAAAGGAAGGAATTGATTATGAGGAGACTTTTGCCTCGGTAGCCAGATATACTTCGATTAGAGCCATTCTTTCCTTGGCAGCCAAGATGAAATGGAAGCCACATCAGATGGATGTGAAGACTGTTTTCCTGAATGGAAACATAGAAGAGGAAGTATATATCGAACAACCAAAAGGATTTGAAGTAGAAGATAATAAGTCACATGTATGCAGGTTGAAGAAAGCACTGTATAGGTTGAAGCAAGCTCCCATAGCATGGTATGGAAGAATTGACAACTTCCTGATGAGCTTGGGCTTTACCAAGAGTAAAGCAGACTCTAATCTTTATTACAAGATTATGAATAATGAACCCATGATACTATTACTGTATGTGGATGACTTATTTCTGACTGGAGAAGACAAGCCCATTGTTGAATGTAATAAGAGGCTTGCAGTAGAATTTGAGATGAAAGACCTTGGCAAGATGCCCTACTTTCTAGGTCTTGAGGTATGGCAGTTTCCAGGCGAGATTTTCCCAAGTCAAGTAAAATACACAGTAGAGATCCTAAAGAGATTTGGGATGCTGGATTGCAAGGCCATGACTACTCCGATGGTAACAAATCTCATGCTTCTGAGTGATGCTTCTTTAGAGAAAGTGGATGTCACCATGTATAGACAGATTATTAGGTCATTGATGTATTTGACCAATACTCGTCCAGATATATGTTTTGCGGTAAACACATTGAGTCAGTATGTGGTGGAACCCAGGAATGTTCACCTGATTGCAGCAAAACATGTGATGAGATATTTGAAGGGTACATTGGATTATGGACTCAGATATGCCTCAGATGGTGAGTTCAAACTGTATGGGTACACAGACTCAGATTGGGCTGTAAGTGCTGAAGACAGAAAGAGCACTTCAGGATGTTGCTTTAGTTTGGGATCAGGTGTGATCTCATGACTCAATAGAAAGCAACCCTATGTTGCACTCAGTACAACAGAAGCTGAATATGTAGCAGCTTGTTCAGCTTGTGGTGAAGCAGTGTGGCTTCGCAAGATGTTGACAGGATTGTTCGATGCAGAGATTGATGCTACGGAGATACTCTGTGACAACCAAAGTTGCATCAAGTTGACAGAAAATCCTGTGTTTCATGATAGATCAAAGCACATTGAGATTAAGTTCCACTATATTCGGGATATGGTGCAGAGGGGAGCTGTGAAGCTCGAGTATGTTCCTACAGAGGAGCAAGTTGCTGATGTGCTGACTAAGCCTCTGGCTCGTGTGAAGTTTGAGTACTTTCGAGACAAGCTTGGTGTGGTCCAAAGGGACCTCTCTAGGAAGAGAGATTGATGATGCATATCCAAAAGGATAGATGCCTGTCCAAGGGTGAGGGTAGATCAATACTGGCTGACTGATAGTTCCAGCTCTCATGAGCTGATGCATGTCCGTAGGGATGGATGCCTCTCCAAGGGTGAGGGTAGATCAGTACTTGCTGACTGATAGTTCCAGCTCTCATGAGATGATGCCTGTCTGTAGGGATGGATGCCTTTCTAAGGGTGAGGGTAGATCAGTACTGGCTGACTGATAGTTCCATCTCTCACGAGTTGATGCCTGTCCGTAGGGATGGATGCCTCTCCAAGGGTGAGGGTAGATCAGTACTGGCTGACTGATAGTTCCAGTTCTCACGAACTGATGCCTATCCATAGGGATGGATTCCTCTCCAAGGGTGAGGGTAGATTAGTACTGGATGACTGATAGTATCAGTATTTAGTTACTGATGGTTGTTGCAGGTGTTCCAGCTGATGGTGGTGCTGAAAAGGATGTTCCAACAAATGGTGTTCCAGCTGATGGTGTTGCTGATGAGGATGTTCCAATAGATGGTGTTCCAGCTGACGATGATGTTGTTCCAACTGATGGTGTTGTTGATGAGGATGTTCCAACAGATGGTGTTGCAGTTGACGAGGTTGCTGATAGCAGAAGATGTTTACACTGATGATGTTGTTGATGAGGATGTTCCAACAGAAGAAGTTCCAGTTGACGAAGTTGTTGTTCCAGTAGATGATGTTCCAGCAAGAGGATGATTGCTGCTGATGATGATCATATTTCAACAGATGATGATGTTGCTACTCCGCAGATGATGCCCCAGACAAATGATGATCCAAAGCCTTCCTATGACATATAGAAGTTCACAAGTCAGTTGTGCATATGTTGTTACCCGCAGAATACCTTCCTAGTTAAGAGGGGGTGTTAAAATAATGTGACTACGGAAGATATTCTATTTATAATATTGTATTCCTCCTCCGGGAGATGATGGTCATGTAATTAATAATGTAAAGGTCATTGAAAGAATCAATGTAAACCCTAGGACATGTGTCAACCTAGAAAAGCCCCTAAAAGATTATTATATTATGTAATTGACCAGTCAAGTAGAGAAGTCGGCCCTATTGGGGAATTTGTCTCCCCAACGGAAGAATATAAATAAAGGACACCTCCCTCACTTCTAATCACTCTTTCACTCAAGCAAGTTTGCATTAGTGAACAGGAGAGGTGCGCACAAGTGGAGGAGTCGTTGATTTGTCTTGGGGAACTTTTGTACTTTGTGATTTCTATATCATTAGAGAGATTTTGAGGTCAAAAAATGGCCTCCTAAGAGATGTACTATAAAAATATGAGATATATTAAAATATTATGAATTGGGGGTTTTATGGGGTAGGTATATATGACAAGTCACCTCCCACACTATTTTCTATGCACAATATAAATAACCATGGTTGAGTTACTTTTCAAAATTCACTAGAAATAAAATTAATAAAATAAGTCTACATTGATGTGACTAAGATTCATTGTAAATTCCCAAAAATGTATTGTCCTTTAACATTTATTTGTCTTGAACTTGCAAATGAAATTAAATAATTAAAAACATTTTTAAGAGCTTTTTTTTAAATTTTATGTTGACTTTTTATATTTAGTACTTTTCTCATGAATTTAATAATGTAATTTAATTGAGAATTTATTTACATGTAAAATGTCAATAATATTATTATAATCCACATTGCATTATTATTATTATTATTTATTAAATCTATTATTATTCTTTATTAGTTTGACATTATGTTATTAAATAGAATGGAGTGAATATATAATTTAAAATTAAAAACATAAAAATGATAATATATTATTTTATAAAAAAATGTGAAAGGACTTTCTTTATGAATTAAGAGTACTTCACTTGAAAATGACAATAATATTATTTTATGAAAAGACTATCATTATGAGTACTTTACTTTATGACTTAAAAGTACTTACACCACTACCTTGGTTAACTATGTGTTTTCATCCACCATAGAAAATTTGACAAATAAACATTCTTAACTCATGCAATGCCACCTCACCAAGGGGGATGATGTCATCTACTAGAATGTGATTGGTTGTATTTTATAGTACATTTTCTTTGTTTTGAGGCCCTTTTTTTACCTCAAAATTTCTCTAATGTGAGGAAGGCTTTGCCGGGGTTTTCTCCCTTTGTGGTTTCCCCAAGAGAATATATGTGTTCATTGTGTTTTATGTTGTGCTTGTTTATCTTTCAGTAATTGTTTATATGTTATATGTTGTTCAAGTAAAAACTAACAAAAAAGGGCTAGCTCTATAGAACTTCCTATGATGAGTAGATTGGAGATTGATGATCGAGATAGCAGCAGCAGTGACGATGATGATCCAGCTTTGATGATGATTCAGCTTTGATGATGATCCAGTGATGAAGACTTGTGCCGATGAACTGTGTCAAGAGAATACTTTCCTAGTTAAGAGGGAGTGTTGATGTATTTATAACTTCGGAATGTATTTCACTTGTATATTTTATATTGTCATTATACTTCCGACGGAGAGGTTTCATTCCTTCGATCGAGAAGGTTATCATTGTACTTGAGTGGGTTATTAGACTCGCCTAGTGGGGTCGGCCCAAAGTTAGGGTATAATGGGTTATTAGACTCTCCTAGGAGAAGTCGACCCAGTTAGGGAAAAAGGCAAGTAAAGTAAAGTATAAATAGAGAGTGTGACTCTCTCATTTGATCACTCATTCACTCACTCACTCATTCGCATAAGTGAGAGAGAGACAAGTTCGCACAAGTGGAGGAGGAGGATCTGCTGGAGTCTATCTCTTTGTTTTGGGGTTTTGTATTATTGCTCATTCTATCTCTGAGGAAGTTGTGGAGTTTTCTCCTTTACGGTTTCCCAGGTGAAATGTTTTGTGTCTATTGTCTCTTGTGATTGATTTGCTGTGCTTGTTATTTTCTCAGATAAGATCCTGGATCATATTGAATTAAATGATAAAAATCTAACACAAAAAATTACTGATAAAAGACCTCATTTACAAAAAAACAGTCATATAACTGCTAATTAAGCAATGAAGATAGGGATGGAGTCGGATTCAATGTGTTGATCAAGATCCCATTCTTCCCAAAATATAATACCTTCTCTGGCTGACAAAGCCCTTTTAGTGAGGTCATTTGCATCCTAATTGAAAACCCGATAAGTATGCTGAAAGGATATTTGATCGAAAGCCTGAATGAGGTTACGAACCTCCTCCAACCAAGAGGATAAAATTAAAACATTAATTGAGGTTTTTTTCAAAAATGGCTTTTGAATTCCCCACAATTTGCATAATTGTCAAATCTTTGAATCCAGCGAAGTAAAGCAATATCCTCGAGAGGACCACAATTCATCCACAATTTGTAGCAAGTGCTAACACCCATCCAAAGAATGGCACCTGCCCCTCCTAAGCTTAGATTCCTCTCAGAAGCGCCACCAAAGAAAGCACGATTGAGATTCTCATTGAAAACATGGCCCTTCAAAGAGGTCTTCTTAACCAACACTGCCGATGATTGATGTTTAGTAAATTCCTGACAGATCGCCACTGCTCTGCTACTAATAAGAACGGATGGGGAATCTTCTCTTCAAAAAGTAGACCGTTTGTTGCTTTCCAAATATCCCTTGCAACGAAGCAGGGAAGATCACCACTTACTGAGCTTAGATTGCCATAGAAGCAAGCATTCCAAAAAAGTCCCATTGAATTGATCGTTCAATTCTATGTATGGGCATCTACTAAGATCCTTGAAACTAATGTTGGCGGTGACCAGAACTTGCTTATAATTGACCATGGTTTTATGTAACGGTTTTGTTGACTGACCCTTTTGGGAATAGATACAATCTATATATGGTGGTCAATAACTTTGGCAGAATTCAAAACGACTTAATCCACGAATTGAAGGCCCCGTTCATACAAAAGCGACGGCTTTTGCTCTGTAATAGACTACGTGTTTATCGTCTGTTAATTCTTTAATTTGCAATGGAGGAATTTTTTGAAATGTTCGATTCCTCAGATTGCGTCATTTTCTGTCTTCTTTTTAGCATTCGATTAGTCACTCAATTGGTGCTTGGGGCAGTAATTGCCCTTGATATAGTATAGCCGAAATATACTCTTATAAGGAAGTAGTCTAAAACCATAACACTTTGCACCTTTTTCGATCAATTTTCCGACAGAGTTCCTCTATGTATCCGACAAATATTCTAGGTGGGTGCAGAGTTCTAAGGGTGCAGTATAGAGGAACTCTGCCCCTGTGGGTTTTTGCCCACTTTAAACCGACCCAGATGCTCGAAAAATCGATCAGAGTTCAAGATCGATCAAAACTCTACCTTCTTTGAGTTGCCAGATTCCAGCCACCAAGGTGCAAAACATTGTGATTTTAGACAACACCCTCTTGTAATAATCTGTAAGCTCATTGACATCGAATTGTTCCTAATGGATGCGATCTAAATGAACCCCACACTTGGTCAACGACTTCTACCCATTGCTTATGTAATGCCATGTCACACTTTTTGTCCTCAAATCAAAGCGGTTCCCAATTCCACTTCCTATATTATAGTTTTGTTTTAACAATTTTACTTGCAACAACAAATTTATGGTCAAATGCTTGTTGACACGATTTAGTTATTTATGGGAGTGCAATGGTTTATTTGTTGACAATTTCCTTGCACTTGTTATCTCTTTTTTCATTTGTTATCTCTTTTTTCATTTTTTATTGTTTGAATCGATAGCGGAATGATTTAATTGATGTTGCTTGGTTATTTCTTCGAAAATAATTTTTTTTTGCAGCAGAGAGATTCTTTCTTAATTCTTCACAGCTATAGTCGTTTCTTTTGTTTGGTTAGTAACCTGCAATAAAATATTATTCTTCAAACATAATTTTTATTTTGGAACTTTAACTAGTTAAAAGCCAAGGTGTGGTTAAGGACCAAGATGAGAGAACCCTTGAAAATTTATGTGGCCAAAAGCGCCAACGAAGTTCAGAGAACTCTAAACAGATGAGGTTTCCAAAGCCAAATCAGACAAGGTCCTATTAAGGGGTGTGGCCACTGGCCAGGATTGAGACAAATCTCTAATACTTGAGACAAACAAAATATGTTCCCTGAATATGTACAATAATTTAATAGTTGAATATCCAATTCAAATAGGACAACATGTTACAATCCGTATAGGATGGTAACTAATAAATGTATAAAATATAAGATGATGATATGCAATGACCATGTGAGGATGTACTTATAGCATTGACCGGTCATAATGGTAAGTCATATACTTTTAATAGGTATAGGTAAGTCATATGCGTCATTTCATTACTCATTACTCATTAATTATTATTATTATTTATTATATATATTACATATGTAGCTAAAAAATCCAATCCGAAAAATTAAATTATGTTAATGTAAAACCATTACTTTACAAACTATAAAACAAAAAAAAATCATAATTATTATTTTGATATTATATGAGATAATATAATCATAGTATCACCCACTATTTTCCATCTTTCCATTTTCTAACTTTTAAAAATGTATTCTTGAATAAACATTCCATTTTCCACAACTCTTTCAAAAGAAAACTTTGAGATGATGTGAGCTTGTACTTTGAATTAAAATTAATATAATAATTAGAATGTGAAAACTTTGAGTTGATGTGAGCTTGTACTTTGAATTAAAATTAACATAATAATTAGAATGTGAAGGTGTTTGTTTTATGGATTTAGTAATGTTGATTCGGTGGATATAATGTGATTTATTGTTTTTTAGAGGATAAATAATATGTGAAACATTGTTCTTAATTTTTAAAAACATTCATATTCAGTTGTACGCTTGTATTTTGAATTAAAATTAATATAATAATTAGAATGTATTTGTTTTATGAATCTAGTAAAGTTGATTTGGTGGGTATCATGTGATTTATTGTTTTTAAGAGAATAAATAATATGTGAAACATTGGTTTTAATTTTTAAAAACATTTTATGGTACCTAAGGTAAAGGCTATATTCTTCGGGCACAAGGTCAAGTCAACAACAAGGCTCAAAGATGTGACAACAATATTCTCATTTGAGAACTTAATGTCACTTACAAAAATAGAACATGGGTGGAAAGACTAACACTCCATCCCACAACCACTCAAGCTAATCCAATTAATTAATATATATATATATATATATATATACCCTATATTCTTCAGGGAACAAGGTCACGTCAACAACAAGGCTCAAAGATGTGACAACAATATTCTCATTTGAAAGCTTAATATGTCACTTCAAGAATAGAACATGGGTGGACAGACTAACACTCAATCCCACAACCACTCAAGCTAAACCAAATATATATATCTATGTTGCCAAGAAACTTGGGTACGGATACGGGGACAAGGACGTCACTTTTTGATACAAGGTACTTGGGTACGCCGGGGTTATATATATATATATATAAAACATGTCATAGTCACATTATACATGCATATTTCATATTTCTTCATAAATTATGAATCTTGATTCATAATTATAAATTCATTGATCAATGAACATTCATATTGAAAATTTGAAAAATCATACTCATAGTAGATATCAAGTGGAAGACTGGAAGTTACATAAAATTTGATAAATCATTGTACCAGGTAGTTGTAACAAATAGTCAAACTGTAATATGAAGGTACACTTGAAATCTGATTTTAAACACCTTTTTGTACTGTTGTTATAGGCGATAAAAAGATGCAAATGTAATACTGGGTTGATGTGAGTGTATTTCTTAGTATTAAATACATATGTATATTTTTTATGTGCACATTTGGTAGTCAAATTATGTTCCATGAGTGTTGAACGCAAAACCATACAAACATTCCTTGTAAATAATGCAAAATCTGTCTACCAAATTTGGACAATATTTAGTGGAATTTGAACAGTGTTGCAAAGTGCTTGACATAAGTCTTGAACCGGACTCCATACGCAGTTAGCAAAATTTTAGTTCAAATTTGGTTGGGGTCATCATATTTTCCCCAGTGGAATTGCATTATGCTGAGTCGGACGTACCCCCGGAGTACCCAAACGCCGTACCATTTAGCCTATAAGTACCCATTTTTTATAATGGCGTCTCCGATACGTGGAGCCAGTATGGGGTACGAGAGGGTATGGAAAGAGACGTACCTTACATGTACCCAAGTACCCGATATGCGTACACGGTTTAGGTACGCGTACCCTACCCCCGGGTAAGGGCACCCATGCTACATAGATATATATATATATATATATATATATGCTCACTCTTTTACTTTGACTTATTAGAAGAATATGTTTATATGGATAGCCCACTTTTAAAAAAAATCTCGATGCACATGTAACACAAACTTCGCCCAAAAATCATGAACTGCTTAAAAAGAAATTGAACGGTAAGAGTCATTGAGCCCGGGGTAGGCAATTCAAGTTGGTTCTCAGTCTCCAGTCAACCTAGAGAACATAACAGCAAGTCTGCTTATAGAAAACAGCCCTTGTAGTTTTGTAGGATTAGGATTCGAGTGCACCATTCTGCTTTTCAATTTTCTCCTTTTCTGCTAGTATTTGTGAGGAATTTGAATTCAGAATATAATTAGTTTACAGAAATAACTCTTTGTGAATTGAAATATACATCTTCATAACTTTGGTTCACCCATATTTCTCTTTGCCATGAGAAGATCTTGAGATTCATGTTATCTCATTGTTGTTGAGGTTTAGTATCACTGTAATTTCTTGCAAATTTAATAACTTTAAATACATATCCTCCCACCATTTTTAAAGGTTTGTTACTTACCATCATTTCTTGTATTTAATATCTTCCAGTACATGTCCAATTGTTTCACGGTGAAAACCATGTACCAAGTAGGGAATAATTTGCTCACTGCTTTGAGGCCTTTTGAAATTTGGTCGTCTTACCCTTTTGAGAGGCATCCAGAGGCTCAAACAACCTTCCTTCGTCCCTACCAACCTTCATTAACTAGTAAAAAATACTCGAAAAGGTGTTTCTTCTAAAACCCTTGAAGCGTGCCACACAAAATTTTGTATGTATGTGCAATAACCCTTGGTATACCTGTGCATATAATCAAACTGAAAACCCATAAAAAACATAAAACCATAAAACAACAAACATGGTTGGCCAAAACCTAAATAGCGGATGATTCGTCCCTCGAAAGTTGACAAGGTCATTTTGAACCATCAACATATCCCTAACAGAAGCATTGGTGGAGGAGCCTTCAAAACTGGGATTTCCAACTCCACTTACATTAATAGCACTCTCTCTCCTCTCTGTGTCAATAGAGACTAGCATTACGCCAGCAAAGTGTTCTTTCACTCTCTAAAATCCCTTCCCCCCTTTTCATTTCCTTCTTAAAATATTTGCTAGAAAAAATTTCATCAAACAGATCACAATGGCTCCAGGTAGGGTCTCACACTTTTGTGGTCCACGATGATGTCTCAAACAGTGAAACAAATCAGCAAATACAAAACCTGTCTTTATTTATTTGTTAAAAGTAAAACAAAATTCAACTTTATGAGAATAAGATCAGGGGTTTGAAATATTCTTGATGTACCTTCGTATGGGCAAAATAATCTGGTCTCAAATCTCCTCCAAGCTTATAGATGGTATGTAGACTACTAATGTAGGTGCCAAATCCACCAAAAGCAGCCCACCAACACTGTCAAATCAGCACTAAGCTCTTTGAAGTTTGAATTAACTCTTACAGCACAGCTCCAAAATCTCCAAATGCTCACAAATTATCAATGAGAAATGAGTCATAACTATAAGACAAGGGAAATCATTATATAATGATAAATTAGGGTTTGCGAGCGATGGGCACTAATTTTGCTTTAGTTTTCTGGTTATTTGGCCTTCATAGCTTGTGGGTGGGCCAAAGTTCACTAAGGGCTGGTCCAGTTCAGAAGACAGACAAACCAACCAGTTTCACTGGTTTTGTCCTTAACTGTCTTATTTGAGTCCACAGAAGGCAGGTCCAACTTGGTAACTTGTTGAACTGCTTAATTTGGAAAAGAACTGACCTCCTGTCCAGTTTGGGCCACTTTTGGAGTGAACCACTCTGAACCAGACAAACGGTTCCAATATCTATGCTTTCAGTGTGTTCCAGAGGTCATATTATTCGAATACATTGTTTTGTTCTGCAAATTATCTCCTGTTTAGAAATTCAAAGCACTCCAAGTCTGCGACATGTCCTGAATTTGCTGTGCAACCTTTGCCCTACCTATAACTAGTTAAATGCTCTGTTGTGCAAATCAAACTCAATATTTCACTCTTGTAGAAACACTGACAAATAGGAAAAGCATTTAGCAAGAACGGTGAGAGATTTGATGGAAATACCCTAGCCCCCTGTCAATGCATAATAATTGATACGCATCTTTCCCAACTTCATAGATCATTCACCATATAACCTAAGTCACCGGACAAGTGGGTTTAGGGTGAAGTGTCCCATGGGGACATGTTGAGCACGGACACGACCCCCCCACGTGGGGGACACGTGTTTTTTCGTGTCCCGAAATCTGGACACGAAAAAACACGTGTCCCCCACGTGGGAGGGTCGTGTCTTGCCTCTGCACACATCGTGGAACAGCTGGCCTTTAAGTAAATTCCGTGGGTCATCCATCCTCTGTCATTCGAGCTGTGGTGTAAATGCGTGAAGATGGGTCTGGCTTGAAGGATTCGATGCCATGCTTTCAGGCATTCATCAGGACCAATACCGTCACACCCCATACTTTCGATTGGGTGGCTTGCGGAGGATCCATTGGATCCCTTGGATTTTTCATGAGCAGATATATTTTTAGGGATTACTCCATCGTTTGTTTGTTGGTTTGTTTTTTCTTAATTATTATCCATAAGAGATTTTCATGAGTGAGTAAATGGTGGGTATTATTACTATGTAAATTACTAAATCATTTTTGCATTTAGTAAGGAAGGTGTTCGATATTTTAAAGTTAGTTTCTCTATATTATCAAATAAATTTGATAAATATTTAATATATTTAAATGGATTTCAATTTGATACTTTTGATAAATGCTCAAATGTTCTACTTTGTAGTTTGTAAATGTTCTACTTTCTATATTTTTAAATTTTAATATATTTAAAAAAAATATATATATATATATGTATATAAAACGTGTCCTTCGTGTCCTGATTCCGGGGGTCACCGTGTCCCGTGGGGACACTCGTATTTTGGGGGCACTCGTGTCTCGTGTCCTCGTCTCAGGTGACTTATAGCTTATAACATACTATAAAGGATGAGCAGCGCAAAGTGAGAATCCCACATACAGTTTTGGAGCACAAATCCTCCAACTGCATGAACAACCAGAGCAGATGTTAACTTTTGAAGGGGAATATGTATAAGATTTACAGATTATTATGGATTCAAGCCCCACCCAAAGGAAATTGCCCCAGTCACAAGAATCGATTAGAACAAATCTGAGCCCTACCAATAGTCATCTTCAGAAGATTGTATAGCTTAGGTGCTAAGAATGCTTTGTTCATTGAAAAAGTCCTCCACAGTGCACACAGTAGTTTACGGATCTGCAACTTAATAATAATTAAGACTTCTCTCTTCACATGCTGAAGTTCTAATAACAACATACCTTATCAGGCAGTATTGTAAACTAGAAGAATAAGAAAGAGAACACAATACAAAGAGCCAAGTCAGAAATGAACAGAGATTTTTTGAAAATGAAAATAAGAAAAGAAACAATTATGCAGTCACCAAGGATCTTTTATCTTGAGTTACCCATTGTGCATGTGTCTGAAAATTCTTACAAAGCCATAAACAAAAAATGATACAATCTCCCAAACCTGTGGGATAAAATAGGGCAACACTCATTCCCTGCAATGGGGACCAAACAATTTTAGCCGTGATTCAACCTACCTGACAAAAGTATACAGATATTATACAATCCAACTTCTGCTTATTTAATCTTTTCCTTGCACCTTTGATCTGAGCTCTTCTGTTGTATTCTTCTGATTCTGGAAACATAAACTGGTCCCATGGAAGATACCCACAAGCTTGTAGATAAGATTTCCCCAAGGCCATTATCGAACAGCTCATCAAAGCTCAAGTGGGCACTGTATAGAGCCAATGTGCTCTACAATGAATTTTCAGCAATATATCTTGAAGTAACTGATCATTAAATCCATCCTTTTCTCCAGGATAAAAGAATCGAGGACAATGCAGCAAGATTGTGTTGATAAAAAATTTCTCAAGCATCTAAACAATAGACTGAAGGCCGCATGGATGCATCATTGGAAAATTCAAACATCAAAAGAAAAATCCTCTTTCTTGACTATACTTCATTTACAGAAGTCAGACTTTCACACCGAAACTTTTCTCACGACACATGCAATCTGGTGTAGGAAAGGTATATACTGAAGCATTGACCTTTCTAATTTCAATTCCTTTAACATCACTGTGACGTCGCATCGCTTGCATTTGTTGTTTGAAAGTCTCCCATCTGCAACAGAAATACCCCACCAAGAATGTAACTTCAAACATATAAAACACAGTATAATGATGGTGAATGAAGAATCAGTCAAAAAATTTGTTCATTAAAGAGCCTATGGTTTCAGAAGAAAGATATTTAATGCTCTTGATTTCTTTTGGTGTCATAATTTTTGTCATCTTTCTTTTATTTGATGAGTGCTTCAGCAATATCTTCATTTTTTTGACATGATCCTCTTGCACAAAATGGAACCAGTAGAAAGACAACATGGAGAACTAATAACCAGAATGAAGGCAAAGTTATAAAAGTACATAATAACAGAAACGGTGAAAAATTATAGTATTCATCAGTTTTCCTAAGAAGCGATTTTAATTAATCCAAAACTAAGCTCCAGCCTAGTAGTGAATCTATAGATGCTTAAGTCTTGCTGTGTTCATGCCATTTCTCCGCAACTATGGAGAACAGAAACAACCTCAAAAACTTATTTCATGCAACTTTACATATCAACAGCATGAGAACAGATGAATGTGAGTTCAAATTTAAATGCAGCAAATTGGACAATAAGGGACATGGCACTCTTCTGCTGCCTGTTTGGGCAAATTAAACAAGGGAGAAACTGTTTGATTTCTTTAATCAGATCTAGAATCAGATGTTCAATGTTCCAAAATATCTGAACTTATGCATAGTATCCTTCTGATCAGTAGTATACATGTGATCAGCAAACGATAACCCTGAAAATGGAATTGCACTGCTAAAACGATCAAAATAATTGCCTCTCCTTGTAAGAAAGTTCATCATAACTAAGATATGACTAACAATCAAATCCAAAAATAGATGCTTCCAAAGAAACACAATTCTGAAGACAGGTTCCAAAGAATCACTTGCACAAAACTCAAAAGAATTTATCAGGGCATATATCTCATGACAAAATATGTATAGGACAAAATGTTATCATGAAGAAATATACAACAGAGAAGATCTTTTCTAGGCCCAAGATAAACTCCCCAAACAGGCATTTGTGACTATTGTCCAGGCTCTGCATGTGCTTTTTACAAGTTTAAGTCATGCATATTAAATCATCCATCATACTCAATTAAGCAGAGTTCAGTAAAGCATTTTATTATGAACTCGTACACTGGCTTAACATTAATAACTATGTTGCCAATGATGCATGCTAATTCAAGGATTAAAACAGTAAACACTCATGTAACCCAGTGTTTTCAGACTCCTCAAAGACTCCCAGAGTCTGGCAAGTCTGGCCGAGTACTCCCCTGGCACTCTTCACTCACCAGACTCGGGAGTCTCAAAGTCAAACTCAGGAGTGTGACTCAGCCTCCAGCCCCACATGTGCAACTGGCATTTTGACTTGTCAACAGATTTTTAGAGGGAATTTTAGGAGGGAAATGAGGCAATTGAGAAGGTAGAAAAATTTAAGAAGACATTTCTCCCCTCATTCTCTCAATCCAAACATCAACCACAACCTTCAGATGCTCACAAAACAATTGCACGCAAAGGATCTGGATTCAATTTCATTGGATAAGATTGATATGTCTCTAATTGGATCTTGGAGGATGAATCTCCTCCTGATGACTTGAGTTGGCTTGATGAAGACACTGAGGATCTCTCTAGTCAACCATTTTCTCAAATGGAAACACCAAATACACTTGCATCACAGTTGCTCCTTCAGTCTAGCAATGTTGGCACTAGCTCCTCTTATTCTAGGCATTCTCGCAGTCATGCACGAGACTTGAGATTGAACTCGGAGACAGACTATTTTGATTTTCTAATTATGTTATTGGACTCTTAAGTTATATAGTTGAACTCGGTACTATTTGTGAATTTATTCAAGGAATCATCTTTCAGTTCACTATTCTGCATACAAATATGGAAAGTCAAATGTTGTATTATCATTTTTATGAGACGATCTTATGAATTTCTGCATAGAATTTGTGCAGGATTACAGATCTGAAGGAGGAGTTGAGCTCGGTTGCATCCTCTCCCCTCTTCAGCACTTTCGAGCTAATACTTTTGTTTGCAGGCACTCCAAAGTCTTTGATAAAGATCAAGCTTGAGGCTTGAAGTCCTCCTTCCATCCCTTCAAAAAACTCTAAACTCATATTTTCTCGGTTACCTTTTCAATACAAGTAAATTAGATCTAAGAATGTTTCATCATTAGTTATTTACTTGTTTACATGTTAGATCTAAAAAATGCTTTAAATTTGCTATCTCATGCTTAGATCTAGTCATGAATCTTTAGTACTTGAACTAGTAAATTATTTTCTATCATTTGCAAGTACTAAATATTGCATTTTATTGTAAATTTTAACTAATCCTTTAACGTTTTAATAAATTTGTTGTTCGTTGGTTTTTTGTCTTTTTGTCATAGAAAAGCGAAGGACTTGAGCGAATTTGGGAAGTTTGAACGTTGAAGAGGACATATTTCAACCCCTTTCATTTACTTAGCTTTTTCAAGCTTTTTTAAAGTCTCTTGAATCTCGTTTTTACGGATCAAGAGCGCTCTCCGTCAGAGAGTTAAGATTTGTAATAAATTAATAAAGAGCAGGTGGGATTTAAGCTAAGTCACCTGACATGGGGACACGAGACACGTAGGACACGAAAATACGAGAGTCCCACATGGACACGGTGACCCCCAGAATCAGGACACGTAGGACACGTTTTATATACATATATATATATATTTTTTTAAATATATTAAAATTTAAAAATATAGACATATAGATCCAAAAATATTTAGAAACTAGAACATTTACAAATATTCAATAGAAATTAGAATAAAAACACCTTAATGATTATGATTACACATTGTCATTCACAAATCACGATTCACGAATCACAACACATTTCACATTTGTCATTCACAAATCACAATGAGACATCAGACACATAGATGCATGTCGGAACCATATTTCTCATTAAGTCATCAAAATCAAAATGTATACATATATGTCGGAATGCCACTGGGCACTGGCAAATGCCAAATAGACTAATAGTAAATACAAAAAGGGGTGGATCAAGATGGGAGAATCCCATATGTCCGTAGTCCTCCTCCATGCCTGAATCAACATACTCATCACTGCCACTGCACTGATCCTCATCCTCATCCTCCTCCCCCTCCTCCTCCTCTCTGCCCATCTGACGATCTGCATCTGCTGCTGTGGAGGATGACCCCTCTATACGATCACTATCATCAAAAGTGACCGGCTCTAGCATTGGATCATTAAGATCCATGTTTTCTAATGCCAACTCAATACTGCTGTCCAAACCCATATCATCAGGAAAGACATCCCACATCTTTGTCTTTCCCTTCACCCACTCCTCCCTCTTCCTGTAAATAAGACGAAGGTTGGAGTGCACATACACCATCGACTCTGCCCTGGACTGCTCAAGCTTGCTCTTCTTCACACTGTACAAGTTCCCATATGTGCTCCAATTCCTCTCACAACAAGAGGATGATGTAACTTGAGAGATGACCCTGAAGGCTAACTTCTGTAGAAGAGGGGATGTTGCCCCATGAGTTGCCCACCAAGCATAGGGTTTCTTACCCTCCCTATCTCTAAGCACATCATAGCCTCCAAATCTCCCAGTGCCAGTGGAAAAATCTACAAAGCCATCCTCCACCTCCTCAAGCATGTCTCTATCCTGAAATAGCCGTCTAAGTGCTATCTTCCTCCCATTTGCAATCTCTGCATCCATGTGAGGAGGGACTCTGTGTGAGGCCCCCGATCCACCAGTGAGCCACTCCTGAGTGTAGAACTCGGGGTTCAAGGAGTGGGCCAAGCAATGCAAAGGTGTGCAATTCTTATCCCACCTGGAGATAAGAATATCCCGAATAATGGTCCATAAGTTCTCTGCCGATGTCCCATACTCGGGACACTCATTCTCCATGACAATGGACCTCATGGACTCAATCATGGAATCCCACCCCTCATAAACCTCTGCTAGGATGGGCTGGTCCGTGTCTGCAAACCGCAACAAAAAATGATTGGCTCCATGATCTTAATGGTAAGATCCACCGTGTCCCACCAACCATCATTTAACACCATGTCCTTCACCTTTTGTGAAGCAGCCTGATCCGTCTTTCTCCAAAAATCCCAAAACTCTGAAATCACCATGGACCCAAGAGCGGTTTTGACCTCCCTCAACCTCTTGAGCATGATGAATGAGGAAGCAAACCGAGTATCTGCAATCTTCAGCAATGAAAGCTGTGTGTACTGTTTGTAGATGGTGAGGGCATTTGTGTGGTTTTGTACAAAGTTACGGATATGGCGTGCATCCTCAATAAGGTTGTCAATCCATGCCACATCCGAAGCAATGGCTTTCAGTGCTAAATTCAAGGAATGGACAATGCAAGGTGTCCAAAAAACCTGTAAGAGCAATAAAAGCATGTATCAATGACTCTACAACACTAACATTGCAATGACCAAATTCAAATAATGAGCAAATTAGAAATGAAAGGTGTCCAAAATGAACATACCTGTGGATATTTAGCTTCCACAATCATGCCAGCAGCCTTGCAAACAGGTGCATTGTCCGTGATGATTTGTACACACGACTCAACACCCACTTCTTCAATGGTTTTGATGAATAAATCACCCATAAATTGTGCATCCTTATATTCGCCAAGAGCATCCACCGCTTTCAAGAACACCGGTCCATTTTGGGAAGATACCATGAAATTGATGAGTGGATGGCGTGCGGGATCCGTCCATCCATCAGAAACAATACTCACACAGGATGAGGGCCATGTTGATCTAATTGGCTCAAGAATTTTATCTACCTCCTTCTTTGCTTTAACCAACAATGTGGTTCTAAGCTTCTCTGAACCAGGAGGCACATAACCATTTGGAGCTCGTTCCAAGATAGTTTTAACCGTCTCAAAATACAATGGTGACCGTGCAACATTGAATGAGATGAAGTTGAGGTAGAAGAAAAATGCAATAGTAAGGTCTACCTCTTCTCGCACCTCTTTTTAAAAAATCCTATCCATTGGACCACCTGTAGATTGCCTCTTTCTTGTTTGATAAGTATCCCCACGCCCACGCCCATGAATGCTAGGTGGAAATGGAGGCTTGGTGCTAGAGGACTTCCTCAAAAATGGAAGAGGATCATCCTCTTTTTTCTTGCTTGCTGCTGCCACCTTCCCTAAGCCAACATGATCCTCTCTTTCCATATCCCTCCTTTGGTGAACAGTCACCGCTTTGCATGAAGAAATCCCACAAGAAGGAAGGGCCAACAAATGGCCCTTAACCCGGAAATATGTGCTCATGAACTCATACTTGCAAAAATTGCATCTCCAAGACACATTGCCTCCCCCACCAAGCTTTGCCCCGGGTCCATCTTTCCTTGTCACATACTTCCACAAAGGGTATTTTTTTTCTTGGGCTTGTTGTCTTGCTAAAACAGGGTTAAATGGAGCCATAGAATGAGCTCCACTAGCAGCCGATGGAGCACTTGATGGAGGAGGAGAACCGCTTGTGCTTGGTGGAATAGGAGGGGAGGCCCTAGATGGTGCATTTCTCCCTCTCCTTTGCCCCCTACCTCCTACCCTAGCTGATTGAGACATTCCTTTTCTTGTGTGATGGTTGAGCTTGCAATCCTCTCCACAAATCCATCGGAATGCACTTGGAATCGCTTGGAAACAATGGATAGCCTTCAAATCTCCTTCACCCGCACATACAACTCACTCTCAACCAAATGCTTCCTTGCAAATGACAAAAAGAAAGGCAAAATTCTGTTTTTAAACAAACCCGGACGCCTTTTTTCTGCGCATAACGTGTCCTGTTTTTCCGATTCGTGTCCGACAGTCGGGACACGCTTTAAATTCGTGTCCGATTAGATTTAAAATCGTGTCCCAAATCCGGATTCGAAGGAAAGTCGAATCGGACACGAATTCATATCGAATCGTGTCCGATTCGACCGATTCGGGACACGGGGAGGGGTTAGAGCGAATCCGGTTTCTTTGGATTTAAGGCTCCCAGACCCCCTTCCCCCATTTTGGGGAAGCTTGTACTTGTCTCCTTTACTTTCTGCTTTAGATTAGTTTCACTTGTTAGATTAGTTCTTTCAATTATTGCAACTAGATCTAGACTTTTCTTTCAGTTTTTACTTTACTTTATTTTGGGAATAAACTAAATACTGACCCCCTTGCTCTCCCGAGTACGGTCTTCCAACCTGAAAGAGACTCTTGGGTAGATAATTAGAAAACCTGTATTTCTTTTGTATCTTCATTATTTGGGTTAGTTTTTTGTATCATTGTTGTTTATTTGGTTTACATCTTTGTTTCCTTTTTTCGCAATCAAATAAGCCGACTCGTTGCCACGAAGTATGCTCTCGCCACCACTTAAAGGCTTTGCCGATTAGTGGTGGATGATCATAAAGTTGACACATAGTCGTTAGTAATTAGTGTAACATCTTATTTGTACAAACAACTTGAATAAACCTTTTCGCTCTTTTCCATCCATAGGTGGAACTGTAGCACTTAATAAATTCTCACATTTTAACTAAGGACCCATAATAATAAAAGTAACAACCCTCAACATAACGAAAATCTGGTGTTGCCACGCTGTGATCAAAAGTGGGGGAATCCTGACTAAGGAAGCGGGAACCACTGGGAGGTGACCTCAGAGCACAGTTAGACTACATCCTTGTTGGTGTAGTGTTGAACACCGCTCTCGAGACTCTGTCTCAGCCCACATATCCTTGTACGGAGCCACCTAGATCACATTCCAGACATATTTCCCGTACCACAAGGTATATCGGGAATCCCCATTTTTCCCCTAATCATTTTCACCCTAATAATCTAAAATTGACCAAGAGCATTGCACAACAGTTTTCTTTACAACAACAAGCACTATTTTATTTTGACTCCACGGCACTGGTCTTGTTATTTGCTTAATTTTAAGTTCTCTATCTTATGTCGTGAATGCTTTCATATTTATGTTGTTGATCAAATTTAAAGTTGCAATATCTTGCGTTGATTATTAGTCATCATTATAAAACTCATAAAAACAACTTACTTTCATCTGTAACAACCAAATAAATTTAAGAGCCTTAGAAACTCTTTATTAGGATCTACCCCCCTTGGCTTCGTTAGGAGTTTGCCTAAACAGAGGACTCAGGATCAGGTGACAGCACCTGACTCGAGACTTTTCCCCAAGGCCACACCCAGCAGCTTCGAAAGATTTCTGCTGCGCTTCCCCCCAGGTGTGCATCTCGGTGACAACAAGCTACACTATCCAAAGGCTTTTTGTTATTTACATGCATGGGGTGGTGGCTCTAAGAGAGGACACCTTATAGGTTCCATGTAAATCCTTCCTTGCTAATTTTTTACCTTCTTTTACTAGCCCATTGCACCTAGTTGCACTAACAAAACACAAATCATCCAATGATTGACAAAGCAAGAACTAGATCGATCACATCTTGTACAACAACCCACTCATTGGTTGACTAAGTTATCTCAAGGTCATAGATGATTACCCACCCTCTCCATTGACCTGCTTAGATGGTCTAGCTCGGGCCACGCACCTATCTCAAGCCTTTTCCCTTTGGCCTCGTGTTAAGTGAATCTTTGCTTGTGGCACTCATGCTCGTCCCTAAGTGACCCAACTAAGTCCTCTCAACATTGGATTTTCCCTTGAAAGCATTGGACAATGTATTGTTTCCTTCTAGATGGTAGAAGCGGAGAAGATACTTCCACCTCCTTAGCATCTAATTCTTCATCCTAACTTATTGAGAGTTTATAGAACTTCTTTCTTTCTCTCTATCGTTGTTTAATGTAGGACCTTAAACAAGACTTCCTATTGAATATATGTGTTAGAGAAATGTTTGCTAAACATATGTAGATTAGAATCGGTAAACAAAAGTTGAATGCAATTCACCTTCAATTCCTTCATGTTTTTTTCAAAAACCAATGTTCCAAGGGGAGGCATTCCCAGGGGTTGGGGGCATGTTCCCTATGCACGCCATCCTCCATAGACTTGGGATTTAACTAGGAACATCCCCTGTCATATGTTGTACACCCTAATAATTGGGAACTTCAATGCATCCTTCCCCTTCGATAATGGGATGCTCCTAGTACTAGGGGTTACTCTAGGATTCTTCATGGAGTGGACCAAGCAAAAACTGATTTAGCGTAGGTAGTGGCTTGAGCCTTGTAACTTGTTCCATTTTTTTGTTGTGACAATTTTGACTCTACTATTTAAATGATGATCAATGTAACTATATGATGTATCATAATATTTCAATTGATTTGAACATTGTTGATTTTATAACAACAAATACAATGATCATCTTATTTTGAATACCAATCTCTAAGCTGTGTAATTGCCAATTGCATAGTGCATACTACTACTTTAAGTGTATACATATGTGATTGTTATGCATAAAAAACTATGTTTAAAGTTTTAAACATTTTGATATTTTCGTATTTATATATCTTTAATATTTGGAGCAGGGGACCCAAACATTCTCTATGAAGTACCCATAAATTTCAGGGGTCTCTCCACACAACCCCAAGACATATCCCTCATCCGTGCATTCCTAAAACTTAGCAGAACATTGTCAGGAATCCTTTTTATCTTGAATATGAAATTGGTTCTACCAGAGAAGTCATCCTTTAGATGCTACCGAGGTTGTCATTGTCTAATATCTTGCAGAGGAAAATATTCTGATGAACAGACTACAACTTAATAGACTACTGTATAGCAGAAATAACAAATCACTGAGAATGTGCATTTGCACTAAATATTTTCTGAATATTCAAATATACTGACCTAATATTTGGATTGTCTAGCAACAGTGCTAACTTGCGTTTGTCAGGCTTGATTGTCTTGCTGTGTCCTCCATATAAGTATCTCCTATGGCCCATCAAAAAATGAGGGAAGTTTCCCCCTTGAGTTGTAACAAAAACTTCACTGTGTAGGCAAACAGTGTAGTCTAATGCAGCCATCCTCGAGGAAAAATCCTACAGCCAAAGAAAACCAAGGTAAACACAGGCTATATGCCAAAATAATCAAAATTATGAAGCCTTCAGACTTGAAAACGAAAAATAATATCAACAGTGAAAGAAAGTATCCATTCCAAGATAGGGGACTCTCCCTTAGGTCCCCCATCATCTAAAAGGAATTTAACATACCTTAAAAGGAGCAAGTTCCCCTGGCATTGTAAGCATCTCTTTCGTTTGCAACAAAGGAAACATTTGCCGAAGGGGCAACATATTCTTGTCTGCCTTGTATATTTTCCCAGCTGCTAAGTAAATTGAGGTATTGTTATCAAATCCCATTCCTCTCAGCATAATACCAACCTGCAGAATAAGCAAAGTTAAGAGAAATTCAAAGATGCAATCTCAAGAAGAATGAAAATATTGATGCATTTGGGGACATCACGGTGTTGCACAATCATATCCATTATACAAGATCAAAAGGTTTGTCCATTCCTAATAGAATGCCAACTATATGCCTTTGTTACCTACAAGTAGAAAGTAGAAACTAATAAGGATGCCTACAAGATATTCATGATTTATCCATCTGAATGAAGACTTTCCAAAAACATCACAAGTCTGCTTCGATTTTATTTTATAGCATGTCATCAAAAATTGAATTTCAATTCAGCAAGACCTCTATTTTCATGAATGGTTTTAACTTTTACATATGTTTAAAGTGACACTCGTATTCAAAAACATTGAAGCAGAATTTTAAGATAAAAGTCTGTGAGGCAATCTTTGAATAAAAAGTAGATGCTCTTATAACCCGAATTTGAACTGAATTTTATGTTATTTCAATCAATAGATAACTTGTTCAACCAAATTAAACTCAATATTCCCAAACAAGGGTCTAGAGATCTTCTTAGATTATGAATCAACAGATAAATGGCCTCTGAAATAGAGATTCAAAAGAGCAACAGAAAAGTATTTATAGAGAAATAAATATCTGAATCAGACTAACCTACCTCCAAGGGAGTCAGAGGGCATTTTCCATTCATCCTGATTGCACCGGGTCTAATGATACGACCTGTTCTGTTGAACTTACCCCTCCAACCTCTTTCCCGAGCAGCATCCATTTCTCTCTTCTCTTCCTCGCCACCATCAAATATGCAGCATGAAAAAGCTACCATGTCCTGCAAATCAGATAGGCATCATGTATAAAATGACATACATAAAATGAAGTTGGTTTATTTGCAAGATGACACCAAGAGTATACAAAAAGCAATGGTCTGGATATTGCACATAGGAAAAATCAATAAAAGACAATATAACAACCTCTTCAAATCGAAGATGAACGGCAATGTATTTTCCACCAGTGGTGGAACTATGCTCAATCATGCGTTCTACTAACTTCTCTGCAAGTTTAGCAATGGGATCAGCAAATCTTAATGCTTCATAATTAGCCAAACATCTGAGTCGCTGAGTTGGGGGTGGAACCTCTTGTGACAATCGATTGGCAAATGGAGAAATTCTTATCACACTGAGACAAGAAAAGCAAGGTATTAAAGACAGTAGAAATCACAAAATTTTGACTATAAAGCATATAGAATAAAGCAATATTTCCCATTGCATAGATGGATTAAATAATATCAATCTCGTTCCAGATTTTTATTTTCTGGATGAACCACATCTGTATTAACAGCATCGAAGTTTCAAACCTCTGCTTCACTGTCCATTGTCAGGCCAAATGGTCATCCCACAAAATTGCCAATCCCAGGTTAAAGGAGGAAAGCTTTAGGCTATTGTTAACATCGGCTTGGCTTGTATTTATGTAGACTTAATTTTATAGGTGAGCTTTATAGTATGATGATGATGTTTACCATCCCTTAAGACCAACAATATCTATTGGATAAATAAGAGGAATCAAGCTAAATGATCTTCAGAATATTATTTCTATATCTGATCATAGTGGAAATGAAAGTACCTAGGTCATTATTATGGTTTACATAAACCAGGAGGTCTTGAAGAGTAATGAAGTTATGAAACTGGATAAAATTATGTCTTATATTATTAAGGTTAGGGCATATTAAAAAGAAGTGGTATTCATCCTTGACCTCTTTTGTGTCACAAATTTTTCAAATTCGCTCATCCCTAGGTGTTTGGAAGTTTTTATTATTTTGATTGTTATATAATTTAATGTTGTAAATGTTTGAATGTAATATAAAGTTAAATATATTAAAAAGCTTTTTAATTACTTGAATGTAACCTATGATTATTGGAATGTTCTTTGACTATATGAAAATTAGAATTAATTGATGTTTGTTAACTTTTTGAATGTAATATTGTTATCACATTATATGTCGGCAGCAGCTTCCATATTGCAAACTGTGCGGCCGAGGACCGCACAGTACTTTTTTTTGCAGATCAGGAGATCAGCCAACTCAGACGAGGCAGTTTTGTACAGATTGCCCCTAGCAGACATATCAGAGGGGACAGGCAGTTGGACTTACCATCTACCACAGGGTTACCTTTTCTTGCCAGGCTTTGACACAAGCCCATTTGAGACAGTTGCCTAGTCTTGTTCTGATCGAGAGTATCACGGTACAGTGCTGGTTTATTATGTGCCCGGATTCAGCAGAGATCCAGCTCAGATACAGGTTCAGTAGCAGCAGGTATATGGTGCAACAGGTATTGCATGTACTGATTATTGCTCATGTTGTAGATTAGACTCTTTTATACTTGCTAGTACACTAACTTTGCATGAGATGATATATTTGGTGATCTGCTTATGATATGATGTGTTTGGGCCTTTGGTGATGTCAGTCCACCCCTCCGGTTAGACTTATGTATATGCACGCTGAGTCATGTCCTGTATACTTGGCTTAGACTTGATCACTTAGCCCCTCGATAGCTGACTTTAGCATCATTATCACCTTCTCCACCCATCTGACTCATCCATGACACTTCATTCCCGACTTGGATTCTGATTTGTGATCACGAGGACCCCCTTTCCCCACTGATCTCTGAGTTTGCCATGACTCCCTGTTTATTGTGCCTCGGCTCTTTAGTGTGTGAGATACACGGTTAGACCTGGGATTTGCTCCTGTTGGTTGCCCTCGATGTTGCAATGCAGTTAAGATTGTGTAGCCTCACCGGGTGCTCCCCATTTGTCGTCAAAGCTTGTATTACCCACCCCCATTACCTTTGCAATATGAGCGCCATGTTTATATCTTTTGAGATATGTATGTAGCCCAAGAGGGCCATGAAGAAATGAAGAAATGAAGACATGAAGACATGAAATGTAAATCAGGCTAAAAAGGCCTCTATGTTGTAAATGTAAAATCTAGCCAAAAAAGGGCTAAGTATGAAACTCATTGTAAAATCCATGCAATGTGTTTATGAACACACATGGATTCTGGTCAGCTATACATGTCAGCATTTATAGTGGTTATTCCTCACCTAGTCCTGCAGGACAAGGAGGTGAGAAGGAGCAAGGGACAAGCTCAAGATTGCCCCCTAGAGTCTCAAGTTACGGTTTGCCGGACACCCAGTTTGGCGGCTCTAGAAAAGAACCTCACGGAGTCTTCGGATACGGATGTGAGTTGTGGGATACTTGTTAGATGACTAGTGGTGGTTTCCCTGCACTATACCCATTTGTGAGGCACCGCCCTTCCCCGTGTTTTGTCATGGCATACTTACCTCAATGGACCCCGCTTTCTCGAGATGTCTAATGGTCACATGTTCTTTATCCTCATCCTCCCATATCTTTTACCTTGTTGGCCACATCACCTAGAGTCAGCAAGGTGGTCAATTCTATGGAAGTGTATAGCATCCTAGTCTTTTGGAGGTGGTGGGCCCACTTCACCAGGGCCTTGTACTATTTCAAGATTTAATGAATTTTTAATCACCATGTTATCATTTATTGCTCAGTAATGCACTAACTTGTTTAATTGAGCCTTGTCACTTCATGCTTGCATACAGGTTTCAGCTAGCACTATAGTTGACCAGATTTGACTTGGTCAAACTGCGTTGACTAGGCCAAAAATGGGCCCGAAAAAATGTTGTGGTCGGAATTTCGATTTCGACCATTTGTTATCTACAGGGGTCCCATATGAGCATGCAATTGACGGAATTGCAAAATATTGAACCGTTTGAGAGATTTTTAATTATTATTGGTCAACTTTGACCTGTTTTAATTAAAAATCATGGATTTGGGGAAAATATTGCCAAAGTGATGGATCAGGGTCATTCGAGTGGTCATCCCTACTACTTTTGGGGTCCACGATCACATTACAGCAGACGGTTCGGCAATCCGGGCAATAAAAGTGGGTCAAAAGCCCAATTTTCATCTTCAGCCATATAAGCCAGCAGAAAATACATGGAAATCAGAATTTTGACTAAGGCAACTATAGGTAAATGGCAAAATCAATGGCTGGAAATGGTAAAGGTAATTCATAAGGTAATTTTGGTATGTTTTGACATCGTATTTGATGGTTGTGGGGCTCTCATTTGCCCAGCTCACCATGGAGGTCGATTTTGGCCCATAGGGGCGTTTTTCTCCCTAGTGGGGAATTCGATTTGCTTGATGTTGATGGTGGGACCCTTCTTGTATGTGGTTGGGGGGATAAAACATCCCATAGGCACCCCCCAACTCCACCTTGTATTGATGTATGGCCCACATGGGCCCCTCTCTATCCACTGGTGTGCTCTCTTGGGGCAATTCGCACCCCCCACTTGGGATGCATCTCCACCATTCGATTTTGTGGATGGGGAGATGATCTCAACCCTCCATTTTGGGGGGAAACCTAGCTTGAGAGGGAGCCATCTCTATAAGAGAATGGACTCACCTCCATTGTATCTCTCTTGGCATTTTTTGGACTTGGAGTAGAAGAGAAAAACGTTGTTGCTCTACTTGGCTCTTGTGTGATAGTTTCTTGATCTTGTTGATTGCCATACTATCTTGATGCACTAGTTGTAGTTGGTGTATGATTTCAGCACTGTTTCACTCACCATTGTTTGCAGCAAGCTCAAAATCTTGGAGGAGGGCGCCCCATTTGGCTTCCACTGGTGCTCCATTCTCCATGTTGACCACAAAAGGGAAGTGTTTTTGCTATTTTCAGTCAAGCATTTCTCTCATTTTTATTTGTGTTGTTGTAGACATCATTTGTTTGCCAATACTGATCTGATTTATTGTCTATCGGTGTTTGCAAGCAGAGAGGACGAGTTGGTGGGGAGAGAGCAAATGGATTTCAGCTGGGACTTCTCCAACCGCTTCAATTTGATCTTCGGGACGTATCAGCCTCTTCAAAATCAGAAATATCAGCCATTTCCAAGTAGGTGTAACTTCTTCTTCTCCCACATTTCAATTTCTAATTCTTGTTCAAGAGAGAAACTCATAAAAAAAACCTAAAAATTGATAACTTAGGATTTCACCATAGGAACCTGTTTTAAATAAAAACCCAGTAATGATATATGCCTAAACTCCCATATCTCAAATTTCATTCGAATCCGACCCCATTTACCCTTAGAATTAGGCGCTGGTCACATGCTGAACTCGCCCTCCTTGGGCATTTCAGCCAATCTCATTGTTGGGTGAATTTTGGGGTTGTGGGTAGTCTTGATTCCATCTTAGAACGCCATTTTACCTTAGGGAATCAAGTTTCAGATCTATTAGACTCCATTAGCCCATAGATTTAGCACTGGTTCACCTGGCAAAAAAAACACCCCTCTAGGGCGTTTTTCTCTCTCAGCTTATTCGGGTCTTTTGGGGGTTTTGGGTACTCTTGTTTTGGATTTATATTGTCATTTCACCTTAAGAAATCAAGTGTTGTCTCGTAGAAGTGATTATAAGCGTCATTTTCTTGCTGCCCTAGCTCATTTGACTCATTATTTTACCATTTCCTTGGGCAGTTTATTTTAGCATTTCACTTCTATTTCATCACAGCTCCCTTGATCATTTCAGCCACACAATCCTTGTTATAATCCTGGTATTTAACTATTTATGATTGCTGGTCACTTATCACGTCATTCTCATCTTATTGTTTATGTCCATATGTTGGCTGAAGTCAAACTTAGGAGCCATTTTACACTCATCCCTTGCTTTTCATCTCTCATCTTTTGGGTTTGGGTGTGTATTTGGTCTCTCGACCATAACTGGTTGAGCAGGGTCTCCCCCTTGACTTGGCTTTTACGCCTTGTCTAAAGTGACTGCAGCCTTGTCCGATGTGACTTCTGTCCCTTGGACAGAGGACTTGGCTGCTGTTGGTTACACCTTCCTGGGTGCTCATCCTCTACCGTCCCTATTGGGATACCCCTCCATAGCAACTAGAGTTTGTGTGATAGCAAATATATGATTGAAAGTTTTTTTATTTCTTTTTATTTATGAACGTGTTGTTTTTAAGAATGTTTTAGAGTGGATGTAGTATTGTGGTTTAAGATTAATTATAAAGTGCTATGAATATATTTCCAGATTATGGGTTAAGATAAAGGGGGTAACTAATTAGCAATATGTTGCAGATTAACCAAAACGGGAAACGACATTTATGTTGCATTATGAGTATGGTTCATATGTGCTGAATAATAGGAATCCAGGTTTCACTTATCTTGAGGCCATCAATCATATTTTAATGGCCTCAATCATCTTTTAATAAGTTTTCACCTATGTTGCACTCTCTTTGGGGACGGGGGAACGGCGGGGACAGGGGGACGAGTCCCCGGGACGGCTAGAGCGCACCCCCAATTTTCCAAGGGACGGCAGGTTGGGGACGACAATAATTAATATATATTAAAAACTTTTAAAAATTAGAATTCACCACAAACATTTGTAGTTGCTTGTAAGCACAATAGTTTATACTTTATAGTATTATGCACATCCCTTACACTTGCTAGTTTTGAAAAAACTCGGGCAATTAAGAAAAGGACTTGTGAGCATTATTGGCACTTGAACGTGAATAAAATGTAGTTTAGCTTTAGGAAACTTAAGTATAACTATTTTCAATCTACGATTCTACACTAATGTCCATGTAAGGTCTATGAGAAGAATGCTTGTCTCTATAACAACTCTTCTTCCTTAAATTTCTTGCTTATAATGATTGGGTTAAAAAGCATTCCCTTCACAACAAGTTCTGTAGATTTTTACATCTATGTTGAAAACCACTACGAAACACTTTTGGATATACATGCTTGCAATCTGTAAAGAGATTAGATTCATGTTTTAGATAAAGAAGGATATTGAACAGGAATTTATTCAAATGTTAAGAACCCAATCTAAGTCATTACTATCCAATTGTTTTCACAGTGCTTAAGGTTGGGATGGGGAAAGAGTTGGGCTTGAATAACTCATGGACACCTATGTAAAATATGTAAAAGCTAAGATGACCCTAAAAATGAGAAGAACAAGAGCAATACCCAAAAGGATCAAACCTTGAGTTGTTGCATTCCTTAGTTTGTTGACATGGAGGCTTTGTTGCTTGTAATGATGTTGCTAAAAAGACAATAGTTAAATCACTAGAAACCCAAAATCAAAATCCATCATACACAACCCATATTTTGAGCTGCAACTTGCATAGATTTAGACTTAGATTTAGAATAAATACAAAAAATATGGATGGGATAAATGATCATATTGTCCATTCATCGATGTCCATTGTCAGAATTGAAGATACATGACCAAAACATCTCCAAAATCTGCCCAAGACATCTCTGAAATCTACTTGGAATGTCTCCAAATCTACCCGGAAATATGTTGGGGACGTTTTGGGTACGACCAACAAGTCCCCAAGTCCCTAATGAAGTCCCCAAAAGATTAGGGAAGTTTCCTAGGGGTCCCCAAGTCCCCGAAACGCGGGGACGGCGGGTACGAGCCGGTTTTTGGGGGGGATGGGTTCCCATGCAACATAGGTTTTAACACAAAAAGTATAATACTTAAACAAAATACTGCGACTGGATTTTCAAAATTTCATCAAAAGTTATATCTCATCTAGTAATCTAGGGCTTGCAAGAATAAGTTTCCCCCGTAAAAGCCAATGGGAGTGTGGTCTAACAGAAAGTATTGAGGTGATCAGGCTTGTATTAGCATGGAGACCTGGGTTCAAAACCCTTTGTGGGTGTGGCTATAAATATGTCCTTGTAAATATAAGAAGTATTCTACAAAAACAAAAACAAATATTCCCCTGTAAATTTGAATGAGGTGTTGATGTGAGACTTTTTTTGTGGTCTATATTTCAGTAGTTGCTGAAATCATTTACATTCGATGTTTCAGTATTAAGTGAGCTCTCGGTTGCAGATATACTTCAAATGCTGATCAATACAGAAACATGTGGCATTATCTTTGCCTTGGCCTAACCAACATGTCTGAAATTTCTTTCATTTCTTAGTAATTTTTATAAAGCCTCTTAATTTGAACTCAATTCATGTTACCTATAATTTGATAGAGCGTTTCTCTTCTTCATGTTGCTTAATGCATCAAATTTTTGAACCCTCTATTTTTACAGTACAAAGATGTCTTGCAACAGTCCAACTATCAGGTAAATCGGCAAAAGCTTTATTGTATCCTAAGTCACCTGGTTTGAGTTCGTGTTCGAATTCGGGGACTTTGAAATTCGACAAAAATTCGGCAAGAAAAAATTTGTCGATAAAATTCGACATTAAGTTCGGGTGATTATTAAAAATATTTCATTATATATAAATATTATTAAATATAATAATTACATATAAACTATTTAAATATTATATAATTTGTTTATATTTATATAAATAAGTGAATCTAATAGTTAAAGATTAAGAATATGTAGTTTATTAAATACTTCAAAGTTTTAAATCTAAAAATATACAAAGAGATATTTTATTATTTACATCTCTAAAATCTTAATTCCATTCTTAATAAATTAAAAAACATATGATTATTTTTAAAAAATTGATTGCATGCCGTTTGTTGTCCATCATTCTACCCTCTCAACCGACCGGCAGCCCATCCAGCAAAATCAACGACTGGGCACACGATACGCCGCGAAGACTATAGTGCCGCCTCGAAGACTACAGTGTACACGGCCCCCTTCCAGAGATCCACAACCTCCACGACTTGCAGGCTGCCACGAACCAACAACTTCAATGCTCTCGAAATTTCATGGCGTACAAAACGTGGTGCAAAACTTAGGAAATTTCATGGCAGCCGCAGGCTCACACTGCAGAATAACACTCAAAAAACTCGGCGGAAGTTTGGGTAGGGTTTACCCACATGAAAATCGGCGATTTTTCCGAAAAAATTCGGCTTGCTGGAAAATTCGGCGAAAAATCGCCGAATCCGGTGACTTAGATTGTATCCAAGGAAATCCAACTCTTCAAATGCTAGCTCAAAACAATTTCAATGCCCTATAATAGACCATGGATTCAACATTTAGAAAAAAAAAACAGGTGCAAAGAAATAATACATGACAACCATAGCTAGTAGCCTAAAGTTAGATAAACGAGACCATAGTGTTTAATGATCAGAAGCCATTACCATGTTTGCAGGCTTAATCTATGTAGAAATTTAGAAAATCAGGCAAGTAATGCAATTTCTGAAATTTCACCTCATTTACTCGAAAGTTGAGGTTTCCCAATTCTAATCCCTGTAAACTTTCAGCCTTAGGGCTTATCTGAAAGATTAAATTACAGTAGTAATATTTCGCTTTCCTTCAACCCAATTTCACCGGCAGCCCAAGACAATAAATACCATATAAGTGTTCTTAAATGCCAACAACATTCAGCCCTTAAGGAACACTTTTCCAAGCATATTACGGATATGAAATAACTTTATCACAGAAAATTATGACAGCAGAAAACCAGCTCCTTTATCTTCCAGATGTTAGTTTTTCAAGTTAATCTGTAAGTGTTTACACCATGCTTGGGTGTAATTCATGAGATTTGAGGTGCATGGTGTATGATTAGCCCCTGGATGGTCCGAGATGGATTATAGCATGAAAGATGGTCCATGATGGATATGCACAGTTGAGAGAGTTTGCTCAATGGATGTTTGACCTTAGGATGGTGTTGGCTTGACTTTCTTCCCTTAGGCGTTGAAGATCTCTTGGTCGTTTGGTGGAGGCCTTCATTGAGGCTTCGTGGAGTAGCCACTTATTTGGAGAGCACCATTTAAGGGATGTGGAGCATTTTGCATCACAGAGGAGGGTTTCGAGTCCTAGTTGGCATGTGGCAGTTTGGTTTCTTATTCAGAGTGTTACCACCTAAGTTGCACTCAGTTGGACTTCAAGAGAGCCGCTAAAGCTTGCACAGGTACTTGTAAATTTCAGTGTTCAGAAGTCCAAATTAGGCATTTTCAGAGGCCCCCTTATTTTTAAATTGCATGTCCATACCCCCATGGGGAATTGTAATAACTTGGTCTACGCATGGTCTTTTTGTAACAAGCTTGGCTTACCTTAGGTTTATCTGTCAAGGGGATACTCTAGAGTGTTTTTTCCTTAGGAATTATGCACTATGCTTCAATGACATATAATTGCTGAGTTTTTCACTCACACCTCCAAAGTTGGAGTATTTACCTTGGTGGTCAAACCTTGGGAGGTTATTAAGCCTAAGTGTCTATGTATTTTTACATGCTAGCCATCAATAATGAGTCGTATGGACATGCGCTAAGTCCCCTAGGAGTTTGAGTCAATTCAGAGAAAAATATTTTTTCCCGTAAAATTAGGTCATTTTTAATGGTTTAATAGGGAAATTTCAAATTGTAATAAAAGTATGGTCTGGAGGCGGAATTTGGCACGGGGATGCTCGTTTTCACACTCAGAGCATCCTCTTTTACCCTGGGACCCACTTTTCGTGTGATTAAATTATCACTTAGAGCATTTTTTCTCAAAATGGCGATAAAATGGCAAAGAAATGCTAAAGAAGCAACAAAATGACACAAAATATCAAAAGTCAAAAAATAAAATGAAGTATTGGGCATGTGCCAAATGAGGTGGCAACCTTGTCTCTTATGGAGGGCGACCTCTTTCCTTGATTAAAACGTCACATTTGGAGTTGTTTGGGAAGTCAACGTGATCTCAAGCTCAAGATATGTGCTTTCTCTCTACATGGGCGACCCTCTCCACATGGCACGTTTGGGTTGGATGTGATAAATCATAATACCAAGGAGGGAGGCGCCTACCTCATGGAGAGGTGGCGCACTCCCATGAGATCTCAATCCAATCAAGCCTAAATAAATGCATCGAACTCATTGTGAACTCGCTCTTCTACTCATGCACCCCTCTCTTGAAAGTTGCACCCCCACCCTTGTAAATCTCTATATATTGAGAGCTATTCTCCATTGTTGAAGATCGGAAGGTGGAACCTTTGCTTGTAGAGAATTGTAATATTTTTCTATTGAGAGTTAATAAGAAGGCTTTGGAGGCTTACTCTGGTGTTGTATTCGGTTGGATGGCTATGCTTTGATAACATGAGGTAAACTATATCTTTGTTGCATGCTAGTAATTGTCGGGATTCATTTGTCTTTGAAGGGGAATTATTTTCATGAAGAATAGTAGGTGATGCTTTATAGATTACTTGCTTTTGTTAATGATAATAGAATGCTAGAAGTAGTAGGATTTCTTGTTTGAATCCATTATTTTCATGTTTTCTTTTAATCACTTACACAAATGCTTTTCATCCCCTTTGCTAGTGGCATTGTGATTCTGCAGGTTGCTTAAGCTGGAGGATGTAGTGAGCATGTTAGCTCTATTCTCCATCCAGTAGATCCGACCAAGGCACTCAATCCCACCGGTGCATTAGGAAGCAAGACTCCATTTGCCCATCTTTTGCTCTCAACCCCCATGGGTTCCTACTTCCCGATCCACTTCTTCTTTTCTTCCTCGGTTACCATTCCTACTTTGATTTAAATATTGTTTTAAAAGCCATTTTTATAAGTAGATCTGAATAGTAACAATCTAAAATCATAAAAGTTTCATTTTATAATCTAGATCTAGGTTGTTTTTTTCTTTTGCAAAGTTTAAAGAATAGATCTAAAGAAGCAAATAGAAGAAATTTTAAGTTTTAAAGTTTTATCAAGCAAATCTAGTGCTATTTATTTGCTTGCCATCTCTTAAAGAGGAGGCAAGCAAAGATCCTAGGAAGGCAAGCTTTCTAGCTTGCCTTAGTTAATTTTGGTCTTTCTTTCATTAGTTTACTTTGGAAAAATTTTGCAATATTTGTAGTATTGCCAAAGACACTCTTAAAGTGTTTTTGGCCATCTTTTAAGTTTTAACTAATAAAACTTGTTGGTATCTGATATTAGTGAGCAGCTAGAAGGAAATTCTGGTGAAATCTTGAACTTTGGAACCATTTGTGACCATCTGGACAACCTATGTTACCTTTCTCCTTCTTTTCTAGGTTATTGTAGGTTGTTTGGTACTTGAATCATAAAGGACCAGCAGCATTTTCCTTTTGTTGAGTTGCTCGTAATAAAAAGTAAGAGGAGTGTTGTCCACTAAGTAGCACTTAGGTGGACTCCTTGTGAACCTCAGAAGACTTGAACAACTTACATTGTTCATTGCCAAAGTTCTGAAGTTCATCAGGCCAAATTTTTTGGCCCTTTGTAAATTTTGCATGTCCAGACCCCCATGGGGGAATTGTATTAAGTTGGTCTAAGCATGGTCATTTGGTAAAAGGCTTGGCCTACCTTAGGTTTATTTGTTAAGGGGATACTCTAGAGTGTTTTTTCCTTAGCAATTATGCGTTGCGCTTCAGTGACGCATAATTTCTGAGTTTTTCACTCACACCTCCAAAGCTAGAGTATTTAACATTGTGGTCGAACCTTGGGAGGTTATTAAAGCCTAAGTGTCTATGTATTTTTACATGCTAGCGATCAGTAATAAGTCGTATGGACATGCACTAGGTCCCCTAGGTGTTTGAGTCGATTCCGATAAAAAAATTTTTTTTTTTTTTTTCCGTAAAATTAGACCATTTTTTAATGGTTTAAATGGAAAATTTCAAATCATAATAGAAGTATGGTCTGGAGGCGGATTTTGGCGTGGGGATGCTCGTTTTCACACTTAGAGCATCCTCTTTACCCTAGGACCCACTTCTCCTGTGTTTCGAGTAGATCTCATAAATGATGCACCCTCCATCATGTTTCAGTTTCACGTGAAGGAGAGGTGGCGCATATAACCAAAGCATGTGGCAGCCATAGGCTAAGGGTGGAGTTTACAAAGTGATGAGTGGGGGCGCCTTCCTTATGTGGCAGCCCACTCATCCCAAATCCCATGGATCATGCTCCAATCAAGGAGCAATCATCTCCTTCACTCAAGGGATGCACCCTCCTCAAGAGATGCGCCCCCCTACCTCTTCGTTATTATATAAAGCAGGGTTCTGCTCCTCTTTCAACATGGATGCATTGAACCTCTGCTAAATTGTAATTGTTGCTACTTTGAATATATTTAGAAAGGCTTTGGAGGTAAATCTTGTTAGTTTTGTACCTAGGGAAGTGTTCCCCTAGTGACTTTTGCCTAAGTCACTTAGAAGGGGGAAAAAGGTGACCCTCAACATTAAATGTCACTTAATGAGACTTTATAAAGTGAAAGTCACTTTTTGATAAATTTAAGTGGGTGTGTGAATTTTATTTATGAGATTTAAATAAAAAGGTATTTTCACTCTCATTCAATCTCAACCATCAGATTAGATTTAATCTTGACTGTTGGATTAGAACTCACCTAGGGTTTGATCGAAAAGGCTTGAGGGAGGCAAAGAGACTCACTTTTACTTTTTGGAAAGTGAGAAGAAAGAGCAGAGAAGAAAGGCACAGAAATCGAGGCAAGGGTTTGGAGTTATTTCCATTGCCATGATTCCCAAGGCAAGTTCAGCCATTAATTGCAGGCACAGAAATCGAGGTGTACGGACTGCATTTATTGCAGGCACAGAAATCGAGGTGTACGGATTCCGTACAGTACGGATTTTTTGGGCACAGATTTCAAGGCACTGTTTGTGCACAGAAATCGAGATATTGTTTGCACAAATTTCGAGGCACTATTTTGTGCACATAAATCGAGGGCAGATTTGCACAAAAATCGAGGCAAACATTTTGGCACAGAAATCGAGATAATAGCTGCACAGTTTTCGAGAATATTTTTGGCACAGAAAACGAGGACCGTACTGTTGTACAGACATCATTAAATTTCTGCACAGAAATCGAGGATAAGCTGGGCACGGTTATCAAGAAATTTCAAGATGAAATTTATGGTGGAGATAAGTTGAATTTTTTCACTGTATTTCTGTTCTGAATATTTTGCTGAAGATAATAAAAATCTCTCTCTCTCTCTAACTGGTTTTCCCCGTGGGGGTTTTTCCAGGGCTTGATTTTGGCCAAAAATTTCTGAGTCTATCATTTTCATGGTGTGAATGTTTAAATGTGTTTTTCAGCCTGTTAGAAGCATTTTACTGTGTGTTTAATTGTTACAGTAATTTTTCATAAGTAACCTACAGCCAATGCATAACCGGCTGTAAGTGAAAACCACAAAATGTTGACATAAACCAGCAAACAGTAAAGTGCAGAAAATTTCTACATGGTATCAGAGCAAGGGGGCAGAAAACAGTGATACTTTGCAGACACACAGAAATTTTCAAATCTCAGAAACTTCAGTTTTTTTTATCTTCTGTTAGTGGGCAGCGTTCTGTTGGGTTGGTGTTCAGATGGCTACAGGTCTGAGGATTGAGGATAGCTGAATGGGACAGAAAATTTTGTGCCTTGGAAGGCCAGAATCTTGTTAATTTTGGAGGAGAATGAGCTATGGGTGGAGGTGGTGAGGAACACTGCTGCCAACCCCATTGCCATTCCAGATGGCACATGTGTTGACACTGAGAGGGGGGGGTGAATCAGTGTAAAGCAATTTTTAAACCTTTCTTAGCTTCTCTTGGTTAGATACCAATTCATCAATCTAATACTTTACCATATTCATTTCATAAACATCATTCACATAGCATAAACATTTCATTCATAAAGAGCCATAACACAGAAGAACACCACACCATATAAATTTGTAATCTTTTTATATTATTTTGGTCCGGCTACAACCGTTAGGCAAAATCAGCACCTACTGATACATAGAGCACCTACTCTGAATCCAGGACCCTGCCTGGTTTTCTTAGACCCTGCTAAGAAGGGTTTGAGGTATCCTAACCTCAAAAGCAAGACAAGCTTGCATTTACATTAAGGCTTACTGTCACTGTGTCACATCAACCTCATCTGTCTCTTCAATCAGTTCTGTAGCTAGATGTCATAGATCTGCTCGTCACCTGAATCCACTTTCCAACTCAATTGACTGCTGCAAATCATCTCTGCTCATCATATAACCTGTTATTCAATACGACTGCTCAGTCTCTGCTCATCAACCTCATCATCATCATACTGTTCATCAACTCAATAATGCTGCTCATATCAGCTCATGTCTGCAAAGGTCTGATCTGAGTCATCAGAGGTCTGGTGCTTATGTCCTTTCAAATCTCTGCTCAAGTAATCAAGCCCAGACTGTCCCTACTGCTTGATTTCTTGTGTGATGCCTGCCTGTGAATGCATGATCTTCTATGGATGAAGCCCAAGGTATTTTTCACACTTCAACATGCCAAGATTTCTAGGAGCTGCTTATCATCAGGATGTCTGCTCACATGCCAATCATCAAAGGTCTGCTCATCACTGCTGCTGAATCAGTCAACTCAATCCACTGTCGAAATTATCAAGTCAATCTGATATCTTAGTCAAGTCAAGCTATTGTCATCAATGCACGGAATTTATTTTATTTTTAAGACTGGTCCAGGTCTTCTAAAGACTTCTCAAAATCTCTACTAACGCAGGGATGAGTGAGCTGATCTTAATGTTCTCTCTAGGGGTCTGCACTTCCCTTCATGGCCAAAATAATAGCAGCTGCGCACTTTATGCAGAGGAAGCTATGATGACAGTGCGCCCTCTCCATGTGGTCTTGGTCTTGGTCTTCATAGATACTCCCTCTCACCAATAGGGGAACATTGAAGCCTTTACAAATCTTCACCAATCAGAGATCTAGAAATAAAAAGAAAAACCAATCTCATACCTCGGCAATGAAGAATAATGGGAAATCTGAGATTGATTCTCTTCACTGGTTTTCCCTCTCCATATGGTCTTATTGCAATTAATTCAATAGATTGGAGATATTAAATTCCTTTGCAAATACACCCATGCAATCAACAGGAAAGAGCATTTCTCCTTCCAGCAATCCTCCCTAGATGAATGCGCCCTCAGCCACTGGTGATTAAAAACTGTTTCAACGAATTTGCCTCAGTAACTGTATAAATCAAATTGCTGCTTCAGATTATCATCCATGAACCCTTTCAATCCTGATACGACTCCACTCTTCATGCAAACAAGAATAACTCTCGGCTCCTTAATCAATAGCGTGGGCTCAGCTGAGTATGCCTGATTCAAACCCTGGCGGATACAGAAGTGCATTCACTGTTGTTTCCTCTTCAATTGCTTCTGCTCTTGATGAATTCGGGCCCCAATAGAGAATTCGACCCCAGCTCAACTATAATCGACCACTTCACCGCATTTAGCTTTCTCCAAAAAGAGACGGCCCTCAATAGGAAATCGACCTCCTACAGGCCCCGAAACCACCACGAGTTGACTGGTTTATAGAGATTATATTGGGTAAAAACTGAAAACAGCGCCCAACATGATATATGGCCAAACCCCAAGCAAACCGTGACTCAACAATAGTGCGTGGGATCTTACACGACATGAAATCCTCCTTTACATAGCCATCTTTATTTCTTCTGCTGTCAAAATCACAAAATTATCAACCAGCAAGTAGAAGAAAAAAATTCAGAGCAAAAAATTTTTTTTTTTTACACGAACTCCACTGCTGTAGCTGCGTCCTTCTTTTCACGAGATCTTTTCCTCAGTCAAGCTGCGGTTGTCAATTTTCTCAGAAGCTCCTCCAAAAATACACACCCATAAAGTGAAAACGTGATGCCCTTTTTATATGAAATTTTTGACCATGTTTTGAGGGCCGACCTGCTATTAAAATTAATTTTTAATTCTTATTTTAATGAAAATTCTGAACCGACTTCTTATTTTCATTTGGCCGACACCTTAATTTTAAATTGAAGCCGACTAGTAGAATTTATTTGCAGCCGACCTTGAATTATTTTAAAATTCTTTTTGTGACTGGGCCGACTTCCAACACTTGAAAAGATCAATTGAAATTTATTAAAAGTAAATGAGATCTCCTCCCTTTTAGCAGGCCGACTAGGATAAGGGCTTCAACATCATCTTTAATCATGATTTGTCAATTTTCTTTGCCACATAATCTTCAACAAATGACCACAAAATGGGTCATTTGGGTCAATGATAAACCCAACCAGCAAGGGTTCCATTATTGTGCAAGAGGCCTTCAAGATCCAGGTTACCATATGCGAGAGTATCATCATGGGCTCCATAAGGTCATCATAACACATGAGAACTATGTACATTAAACTACCAAGGGTATCAAGCACTTTTCAATGTCATCAAGCAAGAGAGCATTCTAACTTCAACAAAGACACCATCAAGCATGAAGTGGCTTCATGATCCAAGCTTGTGGGCTTAAGCACCATATCATCAAATGCAAGTGTCCCATAGGGCATCACCATAACTAATGTGACCATATTATGCTTTCTTCATTTGATAAGAGCACAAACCATCTGTGTATGGGCTCCAAGGGTCAAGGTACCACATGTGAGGGTACTAGCATCATCCATACCTATGCCCCCTTAAGCCTTTGTCATCTTTTGTCATCCACATACTTCACCTTTGTCATTAATGTTGTCATCAATGACAACTATATTCATCAACATGTGCTACCGCACTTTCAGCGTTCAACAAGAAGGACTGTAAGGCTAGGAGGATCATCCTTGATGCAGTAAAAGACCACATAATCCCTCACATTTCCGGGAAGACCAAGGCACATGAAATGTGGAGTGCCTTGACCAGCTTGTATGAGAGTTCCAATGAGAACAGAAAGATGGTTCTCAAGGAGAAACTCAAGAGTATCAAGATGAATGGAGGAGAGGGAGTCACAGCTTACCTCACTAGGATTTCTGCAGTTCGGGATGAACTGGCAGCGGTTGGTGAAGTGGTATCTCCTACTGAGCTAGTACGCACAGCAGTGAATGGGGCTTCAAAGTCCTGGAGTGCATTTGTGCATGCCATAGTGGGTAGAGAGAACCTATCGTCTTGGGAGAGACTGTGGGATGACTTTGTGTAGAAGGAGACCAGGAGGGGTCTCGTACAGGGCAGTTAATCAAGTGGTGGGGCAGATGAGGAGAACGTGGCACTGACAGCCAAGGGTAAGAAAAAGAAGGGTCCCAAGAAGAATGGGGCCAAGGGGCAGCAGCAGCAGCAACCGCAGGGTGGACAGAAGGACTTGAGTAAAATCAAGTGCTATTGTTGCCAGGCGTTTGGGCACTATGCATCACAGTGTCCAAGCAAGAAGAAGAAGAAAGGACAGGGACAGCAGACAGCAGCCTCAACAGAGGTTGATGATTTTGGTGACAAGTTTCAGAGGGAGTTTTCTCTATATGTTGGACAGATTGAGAGAGAGACAATCTCCTTAGCCACCAGCACATGCATGGATATGGAGAGTGAGCATTCATTGTTGACAGGGCATCGGACAGGTCCATCCACCACTGGTACGTGGTACATTGACAGCGGAGCCTCGAGACACATGACAGGTACTCGAAAGTTGTTCTCCGAGCTATCACGGACAGCTAGAGAGGTGGAGGTGGTACTTGGTGACAACACCATTGTTAGAGCAGTGGGTCAGGGGACCATTACATTTGAGAGGGAGTCCATGAGTCCCATGAATTTGAGGGATGTGTTGTACGTCCCTGGGCTGAAAAAGAACCTTGTTTCAGTTTCCCTTATTTAGGACAGGGGTCTTGGGGTGTGTTTCTCAGATGGGAGAGTGCAGGTGTTTCCCAAGACCACAGGTGTATCTACCCCCATGGATATTGGAGTTGGATGTGGACGACTGTACAAGTTATTGTTTCAGCCGCAGCATGCTCTAGCACACAGCAGCAGCAGCAGTGAGCTATGTGAGTTGTGGCACAAGAGGATGGCCCATTTACATCACCCCGCTCTGAGATTGTTGAGGAGCATGGTTACAGGTTTACCTGAGTTCGACACTGTGCAGAGTGATGTGTGCAGAGGGTGTGCTTTGGGAAAGTACACCAAGACTGCTTTTCCTAGCAGTGACACGAGAGCAGCGAGAGTGCTTGACTTGATTCATTCTGACATTTGCGGTCCTATGTCCTCAGTATCTCTTACTGGTCACAAGTACTATATTAGCTTCATTGATGACTACTCCAGGAAGACCTGGATCTACTTCTTGAGGAACAAGAAGTCCACACTAGTGTTGAGTGTCTTCCAAGGGTTCAAAGCCCTCGTGGAGAAGTAGGCGGGAAGTGAAGTTTGATGAGGAGAGGGCCTTCAGGAAGTCGAGAGGGATGGAGAAGGGGGAGCCACCAGCTCCCACACCTCAGTTGAGACAGGCTTCTTCGATACAGGTTTCAGGTCCGCAGGTTTCTGGGGTGACTGGATCACAGGGTACAGGCGCAGCTTCTACAGGATCAGTGGTTCAAATTACAGGTACAGGGACAGGTTCAGGGACTGGCACAGGTTCAGGATCACAGGTTTCAGGCTCACAGGTTACAGGGTCCTCAGGGACTAGTTCATCAGCTACAGGTCCTCGGGGTGTTAGACCTTCTGCTTCTGGCACTTCCTCAGATGAGGATACACCAGTTTGGGAGGAGCCTTCAAGGAAGAAGAAGCCTAAGTGGCTTCAGGACACCTTGAAGGAAGCAGAAGCATTTGGTAGACCTCAGGAGGCGATCAGGACAGTTGTTGAGCCAGACAGATATGGGATGGCCCTTGTTGCGAGTCTTCGTGACTCTGCACCTTCTACATTTGAGGAGGCTTCTCAGCATCAGGTATGGAGAGATGCCATGATGGAAGAGTACCATTCCATCATGAAGAATGATGCTTGGGAGATTGTGCCGAGACCTGAGGGGAAGTCAGTTGTGACTTCCAAGTGGCTTTACAAGGTCAAGCATGCTGTAGATGGCAGTGTGGAGAAATTCAAGGCTCGATTTGTGGCTAGGGGGTTCTCACAGGTTGAGGGAGTTGACTATGATGAGACATTTGCTCCAGTTGCTCGGTATTCCTCTATCAGGGCAGTGATATCTATAGCAGCAGAGATGGGTTGGAAGATCCACCAGATGGATGTGAAGACCGCGTTTCTCAATGGTCTTCTGCAGGAGGAGGTGTATTTGGAGCAACCACAGGGATTCGAGATACATGGGAGAGATTCTCATGTGTGCAGGTTTACGAAAGCCTTGTACGGTCTAAAGCAAGCTCCTAGAGCTTGGTACTCCAGGATCGATGCATATTTGACTTCGATGGGATTTCAGAAGAGTGAGGCTGATCCCAACCTATACTACATTGTGGTTGGTGGTGATCCACTCATTCTTCTGTTATATGTTGATGACTTATTTATCACTGGAGATGAGCGTCTTATTGCACAGTGCAAGAGAGATCTTGTTGTTGAGTATGAGATGACTGATATTGGGTTGATGCATTACTACTTGGGGATGGAGGTTTGGCAGGAGCCTGGACATATTTTCCTAGGACAGGGAAAGTATGCAGCAGAGATTCTGAAGAGTTATCGGATGGAGGACTGCAGGCCTATGTCTACACCTATGATCACCAACTTGAAGCAACTTCATGCTTCAGAGGGTAAGTTGGTGGATCCCACACTATATCGTCAGCTCATCGGATCGTTGATGTATCTGGTCAACATCAGGCCAGACTTGTGCTTTGCGGTCAACACTCTTAGCCAGTTCATGGTGCAGCCTAGGAGTGTGCATTGGACTGCCGCAAAGCACATCTTGAGATACCTAGCAGGGACAGTGGATTATGGTCTGGACTACAAGGGTTCGAATGGAGTCAGCTTGGTTGGGTTCAAAGATTCAGACTGGGCAGGTTGTGTGAGGGACCGGAAGAGCACTTCTAGTTGCTGTTTCAGCTTGGGCTCGGCAGCAGTGTCATGGTTCAGCAGGAAACAGAAGTCCGTTGCATTGAGTTCTGCTGAGGCTGAGTATATGGCAGCCAGTCAGGCGACTTGCGAAGCACTGTGGCTTCGTAAGCTATTGGTAGATTTATTTGATCAGCAGCTGAGACCTACGGTAATTTATTGCGACAATCAGAGTTGCATTCAGCTCTCTAAGAATCCGATATTCCATGACAGGTGGAAGCACATTGAGATCAGGTACCACTTCATTCGAGACTACGTTCAGAGAGGGGCAGTTGAGCTACAGTATATATCCACTGATGAGCAGGTTGCAGATGTCCTGACGAAGTCTTTGGGGAGGGGGAAGTTTGTCTTCTTCAGAGATAAGTTGGGAGTGGTGCGAAACACCTTCCTCGGTAAGAGGGAGTGTTAGTTTTGTACCTAGGGAAGTGTTCCCCTAGTGACTTTTGCCTAAGTCACTTAGAAGGGGGAAAAATGTGACCCTCAACATTAAATGTCACTTAATGAGACTTTATAAAGTGAAAGTCACTTTTTGATAAATTTAAGTGGGTGAGTGAATTTTATTTATGAGATTTAAATAAAAAGGTATTTTCACTCTCATTCAATCTCAACCATCAGATTAGATTTAATCTTGACCGTTGGATTAGAACTCACCTAGGGTTTGATCAAAAAGGCTTGAGGGAGGCAAAGAGACTCACTTTTACTTTTTGGAAAGTGAGAAGAGAGAGCAGAGAAGAAGGGCACAGAAATCGAGGCAAGGGTTTGGAGTTATTTCCATTGCCACGATTCCCAAGGCAAGTTCAGCCATTAATTGCAGGCACAGAAATCGAGGTGTACAAACTGCATTTATTGCAGGCGCATAAATCGAGGTGTACGGATTCCGTACAGTACGTATTTTTTGGGCACAGATTTCAAGGCACTATTTGTGCACAGAAATCGAGATACTGTTTGCACAGATTTCGAGGCACTATTTTGTGCACAGAAATCGAGGGCAGATTTGCACAAAAACCGAGGCAAACATTTTGGCACAGAAATCGAGATAACAGCTGCACAGTTTTCGAGAATATTTTTGGCACAGAAAACAAGGGCCGTACTGCTGTACGGACAGCATTAAATTTCTGCACAAAAATTGAGGATAAGCTGGGCACGGTTATCAAGAAATTTCGAGATGAAATTTATGGTGGAGATAAGTTGAATTTTTTCACTATATTTCTGTTCTGAATATTTTGCTGAAGATAATAAAAATCTCTCTCTCTCTCTAACTAGTTTTCCTCGTGGGGGTTTTTCCAGGGCTTGATTTTGGCCAAAAATTTATGAGTCTATCATTTTCATGGTGTGAATGTTTAAATGTGTTTTTCATCCTGTTAGAAGCATTTTACTGTGTGTTTAATTATTACAGTAATTTTTCATAAGTAACCTACAGCCCATGCATAACCGGCTGTAAGTGAAAACCACAAAATGTTGACATAAACCAGCAAATAGAAAAGTGCAGAAAATTTCTACAAATCTTGTGCATTGATGTTGGATATTGAGCTTATGAGGTGATATTGTGTCTCTTTTTTCATTTCTTGCTTTCATTTACATATATGATCCAGTTTATGCGCTATAGATATAAGCATTTGTGATTGACAATTTGCTTATTTGTGTTTAGATGCAAAGAGATCTAGAAGTAAACAACAGTATTCGGTTATACTTAGGTTCTTTTGCTTTCTTTTTATTCTAACACGTTGGATCTCACATTTCTTGTTGCAAGTTTTGTTTCTTAAGCTGCAGATCACAGGCTACAAAGAGGATTGGAACTTAGTTGTGTCTTCTTCTCTAACATTTTTGCTTACAGATGCTTCACAAGAACAATTGCAAGGACCTAGCTTGGGATTAAGATCTTCATCCCTCTTCTCCATGTAAATTTCCTTAAAATCCACTCTAGAGTTAGAGTATGACAGATTAATTAATTGAACCCAATTGCTACTGATAACCACACATGGATTTCTTCACAAATAAATGCAGCGGAAAATAAACACTGAGAGAAAATACCAATCACACCAATAGAGACAACACAAATCTTTTTGGGTATAAACCCCCGGACAAAATCCAAGATGGGAAAACCGGTGCAGCAGTCTGAGATGAAATTTTATCATGAAGATATGAAGCAAATACAATCCAGAAAATCCATATACCCAACCTAGCAAAATCGACCTCTGCGAATCAATGAGAAAACTGGAACCAAACTGTACGACCCCTCTATGCAGGTGTACGACTCCTCTGCGCAGGTGTACGGCCCTCTGCGTCAACTGTACGGAATACGTACGTCTCTCACACATGCGGACTATTGTACGACAGACGTACGGCCTGCTGCTGTACGGTACGACTTCCTCATCTACTGATCCGTACGACCTCTCTCTGCCTGATCTCCCTGTCGATCACTAGAAGGATACTCCTCCGTCTTCTTTGCAAACTTCTCTCTCTGTGTCTCTATCGGAATGTGTGTCCTCTCCACCAAATCAATCCTCCTTTTAACTCAATGGCCAAGCGAAAACCCTAACATCTCACTGTAAATCTATGGATGAAATCCTCTGGTGAGATCAATGGCTAAGATTAGATTAGCCATCACTTAAATATTTTTCACTTGCACTTTATAAAAAGTGTTCCATTAAGTCAATTAATAATTAGATCACTTTAATATATTTTCCAAAGTTAGACTTAGGAAAAATACATTAAATATATTTGGCTTCCTTATTTAAATCTTCTGCATGGGATGACACATGCAATGCAGGAAGACCTTCCTTGTTGTCACTTTCTAACACTCCCTCTCAACGAGGAAGGGATTCGGTAACAACCCCAACTTGTCTTTGAACTTTAAAAACTTGAGTTTGCAAAGTGCCTTGGTGAATATGTCTACCACCTGCTCATCTGTCTGAATGTACTCCAACCGAATGGTTCCTCTCTGAACACAATCTCTAAGGAAGTGATACCAGATGTCAATGTGTTTACTTCTGTCATGGAACACTAGATTCCAAGAAAGGTTGATACCACTCTGATTATCACAGTGAACTATAGTAGTCTCCAACTAACTCTCGAACAATCTTGAGAGCAACTTCCTCAACCACATCCCCTCACATGTAGCCATGCTGGCTGCCATGTACTCGACCTCTGTTGAGCTCAATGCAACTGACTTCTGCTTCCTGCTGAACCAAGAGACAACCCTTGATCCAATGCTGAAGCAACAACATGAAGTGCTCTTCCGATCCTCTACACATCCTGCCCAGTCATCATCCATGAAACCGGCCAACTGTATACTCCCATTGCACTCATAAACCAAACCATACTCCACTGTGCCTCTGATGTAGCGAAGTATCTACTTCGCAGTTGTCCACTGTACTCTTCGAGGGTTCACCATGAACTGACTCAAAGAGTTGACTGCAAAGTTAATGTTTGGTCGAGTGTTGACCAAATACATAAGCGACCCGATAAGCTGCCTATACAGTGTAGGATCAAACTCCTCTGATCCCAATACATCAAACTTCCTCCAATTGGTAACTAGAGGTGTGGCCATAGATCTACATTTCTCCATCCTGAATCTCCTCAAGATCTCCACCGCATCAAAGTCACCTGACACGGGGACACGGGTCACGTAGGACACGAAAATACGAGAGTCCGACACGGACACGGTGACCCCCGAAATCAGGACACGTAGGATACGTTTTATATACATATATATATATATATATTTTAAATATATTAAAATTTAAAAATATAGACATATAGATCCAAAAATATTTAGAAACTAGAACATTTACAAATATTCAATAGAAATTAGAATAAAAACACATTAATGATTACACATTTGTCATTCACAAATCACGATTCAAAACACATTTGTCATTCACAAATCACAATGAGACACAGATGCATGTCGAAACCATATTTCTCATTAAGTCATCAAAATCAAAATGTATACATATATGTCGGAATGCCACTGGGCACTGGCAAATGCCAAATAGACTAATAGTAAATACAAAAAGGGGTGGATCAAGATGGGAGAATCCCATATGTCCGTAGTCCTCCTCCATGCCTGAATCAACATACTCATCACTGCCACTGCCCTGATCCTCATCCTCATCCTCCTCCCCCTCCTCCTCCTCTCTGCCCATCTGACGATCTGCATCTGCTGCTGTGGAGGATGACCCCTCTATACGATCACAATCATCAAAAGTGACCGGCTCTAGCATTGGATCATTAAGATCCATGTTTTCTAATGCCAACTCAATACTGTTGTCCAAACCCATATCATCAGGAAAGACATCCCACATCTTTGTCTTTCCCTTCACCCACTCCTCCCTCTTCCTGTAAATAAGACGAAGGTTGGAGTGCACATACACCATCGACTCTGCCCTGGACTGCTCAAGCCTGCTCTTCTTCACACTGTACAAGTTCCCATATGTGCTCCAATTCCTCTCACAACAAGAGGATGATGTAACTTGAGAGATGACCCTGAAGGCTAACTTCTGTAGAAGAGGGGATGTTGCCCCATGAGTTGCCCACCAAGCATAGGGTTTCTTACCCTCCCTATCTCTAAGCACATCATAGCCTCCAAATCTCCCAGTGCCAGTGGAAAAATCTACAAAGCCATCCTCCACCTCCTCAAGCATGTCTCTATCCTGAAATAGCCATCTAAGTGCTATCTTCCTCCCATTTGCAATCTCTGCATCCATGTGAGGAGGGACTCTGTGTAAGGCCCCCGATCCACCAGTGAGCCACTCCTGAGTGTAGAACTTGGGGCTCAAGGAGTGGGCCAAGCAATGCAAAGGTGTGCAATTCTTATCCCACCTGGAGATAAGAATATCCCGAATAATGGTCCATAAGTTCTCTGCCGATGTCCCATACTCGGGACACTCATTCTCCATGACAATGGACCTCCTGGACTCAATCATGGAATCCCACCCCTCATAAACCTCTGCTAGGATGGGCTGGTCCGTGTCTGCATACCGCAACAAAGAAATGATTGGCTCCATGATCTTAACAGTAAGATCCACCGTGTCCCACCAACCATCATTTAACACCAAGACCTTCACCTTTTGTGAAGCAGCCTGATCCGTCTTTCTCCAAAAAGCCCAAAACTCTGAAATCACCATGGACCCAAGAGCGGTTTTGACCTCCCTCAACCTCTTGAGCATGATGAATGAGGAAGCAAACCGAGTATCTGCAATCTTCAGCAATGAAAGCTATGTGTACTGTTTGTAGATGGTGAGGGCATTTGTGTGGTTTTGTACAAAGTTACGGATATGGCGTGCATCCTCAATAAGGTTGTCAATCCATGCCACATCCGAAGCAATGGCTTTCAGTGCTAAATTCAAGGAATGGACAATGCAAGGTGTCCAAAAAACCTGTAAGAGCAATAAAAGCATGTATCAATGACTCTACAACACTAACATTGCAATGACCAAATTCAAATAATGAGCAAATTAGAAATGAAAGGTGTCCAAAATGAACATACCTGTGGATATTTAGCTTCCACAATCATGCCAGCAGCCTTGCAAACAGGTGCATTGTCCGTGATGATTTGTACACACGACTCAACACCCACTTCTTCAATGGTTTTGATGAATAAATCACCCATAAATTGTGCATCCTTATATTCGCCAAGAGCATCCACCGCTTTCAAGAACACCGGTCCATTTTGGGAAGATACCATGAAATTGATGAGTGGATGGCGTGCGGGATCCGTCCATCCATCAGAAACAATACTCACACAGGATGAGGGCCATGTTGATCTAATTGGCTCAAGAATTTTATCTACCTCCTTCTTTGCTTTAACCAACAATGTGGTTCTAAGCTTCTCTGAACCAGGAGGCACATAACCATTTGGAGCTCGTTCCAAGATAGTTTTAACCGTCTCAAAATACAATGGTGACCGTGCAACATTGAATGAAATGAAGTTGAGGTAGAAGAAAAATGCAATAGTAAGGTCTACCTCTTCTCGCGCCTCTTTTTGGAAAATCCTATCCATTGGACCACCTGAGATTGCCTCTTTCTTGTTTGATAAGTATCCCCACGCCCACGCCCATGAATGCTAGGTGGAAATGGAGGCTTGGTGCTAGAGGACTTCCTCAAGAATGGAAGAGGATCATCCTCTTTTTTATTGCTTGCTGCTGCCACCTTCCCTAAGCCAACGTGATCCTCTCTTTCCATATCCCTCCTTTGGTGAACAGTCACCGCTTTGCATGAAGAAATCCCACAAGAAGGAAGGGCCAACAAATGGCCCTTAACCCGGAAATATGTGCTCATGAACTCATGCTTGCAAAAATTGCATCTCCAAGACACATTGCCTCCCCCACCAAGCTTTGCCCCGGGTCCATCTTTCCTTGTCACATACTTCCACAAAGGGTATTTTTTTTCTTGGGCTTGTTGTCTTGCTAAAACAAGGTTAAGTGGAGCCATAGAATGAGCTCCACTAGCAGCTGATGGAGCACTTGACGGAGGAGGAGAACCGCTTGTGCTTGGTGGAATAGGAGGGGAGGCCCTAGATGGTGCATTTCTCCCTCTCCTTTGCCCCCTACCTCCAGCCCTAGCTGATTGAGACATTCCTTTTCTTTTGTGATGGTTGAGCTTGCAATCCTCTCCACAAATCCACCGGAATGCACTTGGAATCGCTTGAAAACAATGAATAGCCTTCAAATCTCCTTCACCTGCACATACAACTCACTCTCAACCAAATGCTTCCTTGCAAATGACAAAAAGAAAGGCAAAATTCTGTTTTTAAGTGAACCCGAACGCCTTTTTCCGCCAAAAACGTGTCCTGTTTTTCGGTTACGTGTCCGACAGTCGGGACACGTTGTAAATTCGTGTCCGATTCGTTTTTAGCACGTGTCCCGATTTCGGATTCGAAGTAAGGTCGAATCGGACACGAATTCATATCGAATCGTGTCCGATTCGACCGATTCGGCACACGGAGGGGGTTTCATACAAATCCGGTTTCTGAGCACGGCATACTTCCCCTGTCCAATGAAGAAGCACCCATCTCTCTACCAAACCTCCAGACCTAGGAAGTAATGCATCAACCCAAGGTCTTTCATCTCAAACTCCACTGCTAGATTGGACTTGTAATCCCTGATTAGCCTCTCATCTCCTGTAAGAAAGAGATCATCCACGTATAGTACCAGTATGAGAGGTACCTCACCTGACAAGAAGTATAGGTTATGGTCTGCCTCACTCCGTTGGAAACCCATCTCTCGTAGATAACTGTCAATTCTCGAGTACAATGCTCGAGGTGCCTGCTTGAGCCCATAAAGAGCTCTCTTCAACCTGCACACATGCGACTCTCTGCTCTCCGTCTCAAACCCCTCTAGCTGCTCAATATACACCTCTTCCTCAATAACCCCACTAAGGAAGGCAATCTTCATGTCCATCTGATGAACGCGACAACCCATCTCTATTGCCAATGATAGGATAGTCCGAATAGAAGAATACCTGGCGACAAGGGCAAAGGTTTCCTCATAGTCAATACCTTCCTTCTGCTAATACCCCTTCGCCACGAAGTGTGCCTTGTACTTCTCCACACATCCGTCTGCTGCATGCTTTACCTTGTAGATCCATCGAGATCCCAACACCTTCTTACCTTCTGGCCTCGGCACAACCTCCCATACCTGGTTCTTCCTGACTGAGTCATACTCCTCAACCATGGCCTCTTACCACACATCATGTTGTGCAGCCTCCTCAAAACTGAAAAGTTCAGAGTCAATCAACTCTGTCATCAGTGCCATATAGCTCAGACTATCTAGTGGTTTGCTCTTCCTCATGGTGCTCTGTGGAAGACTCACCTGCCTGGAATCTTGAGCAGTGGACCTATACCACCTAGGTCGTGGCCTGGTGTCTACCCGTTGCGGCTGTTGGATATCCTCCTCCTGTTGTTGCTCATCCTCCACATCAATGATAGGAGGATCCTGTCCACCTGACTCCCTCTGACTACCAGAACCTGTGCTCTGTGTCTCACCTGTAACTCCTCCAACGTGACTCCTGAGTCCTTTGCTGGTTGCTCCTGCGTTGGTAAGTCCATAGATCTTCTCAAGGCTCTGTCCTCATTAAATTGGACATCCCTGCTCACAATGATCCTCTTGCGAGCTGGGACATGTACTCTATAAGCCTTAAAAGTCTCACTATAACCAACTAGAAGCCCCTTCTCTCCATAAGGATCCAGCTTCTTCCTATTGTCAACATGAATGTGACAATAGCAGATACTCCTAAATATGCGTAAATGTTAGGAACCCATGTCTTTACTTTGTTAGTTGGACGCATATGCTTTGTAAGTCGTCCCGTAGTATTTGTTGATCAATAGTTTATGTTATTGTTGTTGGCGCATATGCTTTGTAAGTCGCCCGTAGTATTGTTGATCCATAGTTTGTAGTGGCCCATGGTTTTGACCCATAGTATTGGCGCCTAGACTTAGTATATAAGTGTGTGTTGAGACCTATGAAGGCACCGTGAAGTTATTTGTATTGAGCTTGCTCATAGGAGGTTGCCCCCTCGAAGTGGCCTGTGATCAATATAAAAGTGATTCTGAGTTCTGTCATTTCTGCTATTTCGCATATTTTTATTAATTAACTGTTGCAGGTGCCTCACATCTGGTATCAGAGCACTTTCTTGGGCTCGCTGGGTGAAATTTCTGCCAAAATTTTTTTTCGCATCTATTGCAGGTTCCGATTTGGGAATAATCCCTATCCGCTTAACTGTGGGAAGTACTTGGGCATAAGCCCTAAAACTCATTGTGAGGAGTACCACAGGAACCCCGAAGTAGCTGGCCCATTGAGAGGACCTACCAGCGAAAAGGGCAACGACCCCTACCTGATTGACTAGTTCCCACCTGTGAGGTAAACCAAGAGTTGTCGTTTGTGGCAAAGCGGTTATCAGTTTTACCTGAGCAGTGGAGTGAGGGGTACTGCTCCCATTACGCAAGCCGTCAGACAACATTGGTGGCCGAGTGAAACCCTTGAACTGTTAGGAAGCCGCACATACCTGGGGTCCATATCTATTTTCAGCTGAACTGTTGTCGATCGTTGTTGCGCCGTTTTAGATCCAGTCGTTCAGATCCATTTTGCAAGCCGTTCCAGATCCAGCCATTTTCAATCCATTCGGCACCGTTTCAGATCCCTTCCGAGCCGTAGCCGCTCCAGTCTGAGAGAGAAGAGAAAAACAAAAAAAAAAAAAATCAATTTGCCATAAAATTCAGTTTTTTCTCCATATCTCCCTTGTTTTCACTCTGTTTCCCTTGAAATTTTTGGGGAACCCCTGTCATCCCATTCTGCATATTTCATTCCTGAGGACCCTATCCCCAATTCCCCTTCCCAAAGCCCGAAATCCCACATTCGTCTATTTTTAAGGTTTGCCATAACTTCCTCAGATTTCACCCAATCACCTTCAAATTTTACCACAGCATTCCTTTCTGAATTCTGCTTCTTTGTTCCCCTCTGCCAAATTTTCCCATTCTTTCACCCCGCTTCTAAAATCCTCATTTTTGCGTCCCTGTCTATTCAACAGTGTCCAAAACCTAGTCAAACCCCAATTACCCTTCAGATTTTTTCCCAAGTCCAGATTTTCCTTTACTGAAGTAGTTTCTGTTTTTGTTTTCCTACCCAGTCAACCGAAAAAAAAAAAAAAACTCCTGGTTATGGTTGTCACCCGTGCAGGAGCAAAAACCATGGAAGACGCACTTGCAGCCATCCAAGCCAAACTCCAGGATCTGGATGAAAAATTTCTCGGCCTCCATCTTGAACATTCAGCTATGAACAACAAACGGCAGTCCGAGTCTTCATCAGACAATGGGTTCTCTTCTTCCAGCAATTTCCGTGGTCTGAAGCTTGATTTTCCTCGCTTCAATGGTACCGATCCAACTGGATGGATCTATCGTGCAGAACAGTATTTCAGTCTGCATAATACTTTTGATGTCAACAAAGTTCCGCTGGCATCCTTTCATTTGGAACAGGAAGCTCTTTAATGGTACCGTTGGTACATCAAGGTTCATCCAGAGCCCAAATGGCCAGACTTTTGCCAGCTCCTTTTACAACGATTTGGTCCTAGTGCTTTTGATGACTTCACAGGAGCCCTCACTAAACTTCGCCAAATTGGCACTGTGAGAGAGTATCAAACCGAATTTGAGAATCTAGCCAACCACACCGAAGGATTGTCTGATAACTTTTACCGGAGTTGTTTTATCAGTGGTCTAAAGGATGCCATCCGCTTTGAGGTCAAAATGTTCTGTCCCAACACAATGATGGAAGCCATAGGGTTGGCTAAGTTGGCAGAAGACAAGATTGCAGCCCAACAACGCTCCAAGCCCACTTTTGTTCCCTTCCGAAATATGGGTTCTCAACGACCACCTATACCGCAGGCTCCTCGACCAACTCCTATCAAGCGTTTGTCTGAAACAGAGATGCAAGCACGCAGAGAAAAGGGGCTTTGCTATAATTGTGATGAGAAATTCACTCGGGGACATAGATGTGTTCAGCAAAAGCTCTATCTCTTGGATGTGGATTCTCCGCCTGCCTCTGAAATTGGTGACGAAGATCCAGAAACACTGGATGCTCCGGTCGACATTCAGGAACCACCTATTGACCCTCCGTCTCAGGATGACCAGCCAGAGATATCTCTCCATGCTTTAGCTGGAATCACCACCCCCCAAACAATGCGAGGCAGGGGTTACTTCAAGAAGCTTCCTCTTACAATACTCATTGATTCTGGTAGCACTCATAATTTCATTGACCCTCGGATCGCCAAACAAGCTGATTGTTTTATCCATCCTTGCTCCATCTTTGAAGTCATGGTTGCCAATGGGGGCACCTTACCTTGCAAAGGGAAGTGTCGAAATGTGCGTATCTCTATGGGAGATTATACCTTGCGCTCTGACATGTTTGCCTTGATCTTAGCCGGATGTGATGTGTTTTTGGGCGCTCAATGGCTACGCACACTTGGCCCTATCTTATGGGATTTTGCTGAACTTTGGATGCAGTTTTCCCTCAATGGCCAAAAACACACCTTGACAGGATTACAACCAGGTTCTCTCAGCATCATCAGTTCACATCGCATGGAAAAACTCCTCAAGAAGAATTCACATGGTGTCATCGCTCAGCTCCATTCCATTCAGATGCAACCTTCAGCGGTCTCCACTACTCCTTTGGATCTACAACAAATTCTGGATCGATATACAGGTGTTTTTGCTGAACCAATGGGATTGCCACCTTCCAAGCCAGAAGACCATCGTATTCAACTCCTTCCTGGCAGCGTTCCTCCCAACATCAGGCCCTATCGCTACCCATTTCACCAAAAAACGGAGATTGAAATGCTCGTTCGGGACTTATTAAAGCAAGGTATTATTCGCCCAAGCACTAGTTCCTTTTCTTCTCCAGTTATTCTTGTCCGCAAAAAAGATGGGTCATGGCTCCTCTGCATTGACTTCCGAGCACTTAATCACCTCACCATCAAGGATAAGTTTCCAATTCCTGTTGTTGATGAGCTTCATGGGGCTCACTTTTTCTCCAAGTTGGATCTTCGTTCTGGGTATCATCAAATTCGGGTTCATGAGGATGATATCCCTAAAACAGCTTTCCGCACACATGATGGCCATTATGAGTTTTTGGTCATGCCCTTTGGCCTCACTAATGCTCCTTCCACATTCCAGGCATTAATGAATAAAATATTTCGACCCTACTTGCGGAAATTCATTCTGGTATTCTTTGATGATATCCTCATCTACAATAAAACATGGGATGAACATCTCCAGCATCTGGATCTTGTCATGCAACTTTTCTCCGACCATCATCTCCATGCCAAGCAGTCTAAATGTGTTTTTGGACAGAAGGAAGTTGAGTATCTTGGGCACATTATCTCAGCACAAGGGGTTCGCGTGGATCCTGCCAAAATCAATGCCATGAACAATTGGCCGCATCCTCAGACACTCAAGAGCCTTCGTGGTTTTTGGGGGTTTACTGGCTACTACCGCAAGTTTGTCAAGGATTATGGGAAGATTGCAGCTCCATTAACTACTCTATTGAAAAAGGATGCTTTTACATGGACACATGCTGCTCAGTGTGCATTTGACAAACTAAAACAAGCTATGTGGACTACACCTGTTCTAGCTATGCCCGATTTTTCCAAGCCCTTCACTATTGAGAGTGATGCTTGCGGCAATGGCCTTGGTGCTGTTCTCCTTCAAGATGAACACCCCATTGCGTTCACCAGCAAAGCCCTTTCAGGTAAGAATTTAGTTGCCTCTACCTATGAGAAGGAAATGATGGCTATTTTGCATGCAGTACAGAAGTGGCGCCCACACCTATTAGGGAATCATTTCTGCATCAAGACTGATCACCAGAGTCTGAAATATTTCTTGGAACAGCGTGTCTCCTCCCCGGCACAACAGAAATGGGTTAGCAAACTCATGGGTTATGACTATGAGATCACTTACAAGAAGGGTAAAGACAATATTGTGGCAGATGCTCTTTCTCGCACATTTGATTCCCAAGGTTCTCTTTCAGCTATTTCTATGCCTGTTCCAAATTGGTTGCAATCTGTTCAACAGGGTTATGTCAATGACTCTTCCTTATCTCAAATCATCCAACGCTTGACCAACAACCCTTCTGCTGTACCACATTACTCTTGGGATGGTGCTTCTTTGAGATACAAGGGTCGTCTGGTGCTTCCCCAGAGCACAAATCTTCAACAGGCTGTCTTTTATGAACTCCATGCTTCTCCATCGGCAGGGCACTCTGGGTTTCTGGGTTCCTCAAAACGTATGAACGGGCACGGCGTAACTTCTTTTGGCAGGGCATGAAAAGGACAATTCAACAGATGGTGGCCGAATGTGATACCTGCCAGCGCAATAAGGGTGAAACAACACTCCTTCCAGGATTGCTCGAACCCTTGCCCATACCTACACGGATTTGGACAGATATTTCTATGGATTTCATTGAAGGGCTCCCTAAATCTGGCGGGAAGACAGTGATTCTCGTTGTGGTTGACCGCCTCTCCAAATATAGTCATTTTTGTGCTCTCAGCCATCCCTATACAGCCTCTTCAGTCGCTCAAATTTTCCTGGACCAGATCTTTCGTCTTCATGGCATCCCTTCTTCCATTGTCTCGGATCGTGATGCGACTTTCACCAGTCATTTTTGGACTGAACTATTTCGCCACACTGGCACCAAACTGAAGATGAGTTCAGGGTATCACCCACAAACAGATGGTCAGACTGAAATTATCAATAAATGCTTGGAAACTTATCTTCGTTGCTTTACCTCTGAACAACAACATCAGTGGGCAAAGTGGCTCCCTCTCGCTGAATGGTGGTACAATACCTCTTACCACACTACCTCTAAAATGACCCCATATGAAGCAGTCTATGGTCAGGCACCTCCAGTTCTTCTTCCATACACCCCCACCAGTTCACCAGTTCAAGAAGTTGACACGGTCCTTCGAAACCGTGATCAGATTCTTCGCATTTTGCGGGACAATCTTCACATGGCAAGAAATCGCATGAAGCAACAAGCTGATCAGCACCGTTCTGAGCGCACTTTTCAAGTCGGCGATATGGTTTTTCTTCGTCTCCAGCCGTACAAGCAGTCTTCCCTGAAACTCAAAGGGCGTCATAAGCTCGCTCCAAAGTTCTATGGGCCATATCAGATTCTTCAGAAGATTGGGTCCGTTGCTTATAAGTTGGAACTTCCTCCTTCCCGCATTCATCTAGTCTTTCATGTCTCTTGTCTGAAGAAAGTTCTTGGCACCAACATCAGTGGACAAACGATTTTACCCGAACTGGATAATGAAGGATCCATCCTTTTGGAGCCGGAGACCATCCTCAATCGGCGCACTCATCAGCTTCACTCTCGCTCTATCACAGAGGTCTTAATTCAGTGGCACGGCATGCAACCAGAGGATGCGACATGGGAACCACTCCTTCAGATTCAACAACAATTTCCACATCTAAAGCTTTGAGGACAAAGCTTTTTTTAAGGGGGAGGGGATGTTAGGAACCCATGTCTTTACTTTGTTAGTTGGACGCATATGCTTTGTAAGTCGTCCCGTAGTATTTGTTGATCAATAGTTTATGTTATTGTTGTTGGCGCATATGCTTTGTAAGTCGCCCGTATTATTGTTGATCCATAGTTTGTAGTGGCCCATGGTTTTGACCCATAGTATTGGCGCCTAGACTTAGTATATAAGTGTGTGTTGAGACCTATGAAAGCACCGTGAAGTTATTTGTATTGAGCTTGCTCATAGGAGGTTGCCCCCTCGAAGTGGCCTGTGATCAATATAAAAGTGATTCTGAGTTCTGTCATTTCTGCTATTTCGCATATTTTTATTAATTAATTGTTGCAGGTGCCTCACAGTAAATGACACATCTGGTCTAGTACCTATGAATACCTCCTCAGGTGTCTTCCTCCCCAATGTTGTGTGGGGACACCTATTCTGGACATATACTGCAATTCGAAATGCCTCGACCCATAGGAATAGTGGTAATCCCTGATCAAATAGCATGGCCTTGGTTGCGCTCACCAGTGTCCTGTTCTTCCTTTCTGCCACTCCATTCTGTTGCGGGGTGTGAGGAACAATGTGTTCCTTCTTGACCCCCTTTGATGCACAGTACTCCATGAACTCTCTATCGGTGTACTCACCACCGTTGTTAGTCCTCAATATCCGAATCTTTCTCCCTGTCTAGTTCTCCACGAGAGGCTTAAAATCTCGGAAACGCTCGAAGACCTCTGACTTGGCCTTCAGGAAATAGATCCAGGTTTTCCTGGAATAGTCATCAATGAATGTGACGCAATAACTATAACCACGCAAAGAATGGACACTCATCGGTTCGCATACATCCGAATGCACCAAGTCTAAGGCCCCTTGCAGTGATTGTGCTCCTCCTCCTGTACTGAAGGAACTTAGTGCACCATGAGGTAAGTGTGTCATCCTCCTATGCCATAAATCACCACCACTACTGCAGTCTGCTGCTACTGACCAGAGCCTTTGTAGGCTCAAACGGTAGTCTGTAAACCTTCCCACTCCAAACCCCAATCATCCTGTCCAATCTCTAATCTGACCCATGTGGCCTGATATATACTTTCTTGTCCCAGAAAGTCACCAGAAAACCCTTGTCTTCTAGTGTGGAAACTGATATGAGATTCTTCGTCATCCCTGGGACATATAACACATCAGCAAAGTTGATGGTCTTTCCAGACTCCCTCTAAAAAGAAACAGTACCAACACCCTACGCCTGATACCGCGCATCATCTCCTAACTTAATATGGAGATTTACTCCACCCTCCTGCAAGCTCTTGAAGAACGATCTATGTCATGTCATGTGACGAGATGCACCGTTGTCCACATACCAGATGTTGTTGCTGATGGAGCTTGCCATGCAAGCTATGAAGCAAAAGTCCTCGTCAAAACTCTTGCCTAAGTCATCCACCTCTACTGAACCTGCCACCTGTGTGTTGTTCTTCTTCTTTCTCTCTGGGCACTGGGAAGCAAAGTGTCCATGCTTGTGGCATATGAAGCACTTGACTTTCGACACGTCCAAGTTCTTCTTACCACCTTTCTTCTTCTTTTCCTTCCCCTTGCCTTTGCTCCCTAGGGCTAGAGCCTCTTCATCCGCGATCTGTGGGGCACCGTTGGATGAAGCTAAACCTTGACCCATACAGGTCTCTTCCTGTGCGAAGTCATCCCACAATCTTTTCCAGTCAGGGAGCTTCTCCCTAGCCACCACGCCTTTAACAAAGACGTCCCATGGCTTAGAAAAGTCATTGAGAGTTATACGAACTAGCTCCTCATCCTCAGTATTAGAGCCCACTGCTCCAAGCTCATCCCTGATCTGTGTGAGCCTTGTAAGATAAGGCACCACTCCTTCACCCTTGGCCATCCTGGTGCTACGATATCTCTCCTGCAGCACCATCTTCCGGTTTTCGTTCCTGCTTTGGTAAAGACTCTCCAAATATTTCCACATCTCTAATGCGGTTTTCTTCCCAGACAGATGAGGGACTATATGGTCCTTCACCCCATCCAAGATGATCAACATAGCTCTGGAATCTATCTTCTTCCACTTAGCCAACTCTGTCGGATCTGTGGGAGCCACTTTCTGATCATCAATGTGCTCATCAGCATCACTGACATCTAGGATCCTGGTAATCCTCTCTTTCCAAGTAGGAAAGTTCTGTGCCCCATGGAGTCTATCCTCAACTCTCAACTATACGGCCATAATGAATAGTACCTGTAAACCCTAGGATAGATATGCCAATGATCTATCCAACCAACCTGTTGCTTCTTCTCAGTCTGCCCAGAAGAGCTCTGATACCATGTAAATTTCCTTAAAATCCACTCTAGAGTTAGAGTATGCTAGATTAATTAATTAAACCCAATTGCTACTGATAACCACACATGGATTTCTTCACAAATAAATGCAGCGAAAAATAAACACTGAGAGAAAATACCAATCACACCACTAGAGACAACACAAATCTTTTTGGGTATAAACCCCCGGACAAAACCCAAGATGGGAAAACCGGTGCAACAGCCTGAGATGAAATTTTATTATGAAGATATGAAGCAAATACAATCCAGAAAATCGATTTACCCAACCTAGAAAAATCGACCTCTGCGAATCACTGAGAAAACCGAAACCAAACTGTACAACCCCTTTGCGCAGGTGTACGGCCCTCTGCGTCAGCTGTACGAAATCTGTAAGGCTCTCACACGTGTGGATTGTTGTACGGCAGACGTACGACCTGCTGTTGTACAGTACGGCTTCCTCCTCTGTTGATCCGTACGGCCTCTCTCTCTGCCTGATCTCCCTGTTGATCACTAGAAGGATGCTCCTCCGTCTTCTCTGCAAACTTCTCTCTCTCTGTATCTATCGGAATGTGTGTCCTCTCCACCAAATCAATCCTCCTTTTAACTCAATGTCCAAGAGAAAACCCTAACATCTCACTATAGATCTATGGATGAGATCCTCTGGTGAGATCAATGGCCAAGATTAGATTAGCCATCACTTAAATATTTTTCACTTGCACTTTATAAAAAGTGTTCCATTAAGTCAATTAATAATTAGATCACTTTAATATATTTTCCAAAGTTAGACTTAGGAAAAATACATTAAATATATTTGGCTTCCTTACTTAAGTCTTCTGCATGCAAGGATACATGCAATGCAGGAAGACCTTCCTTGTTGTCACTTTCTAACACTCCAAACAAAAGCTCTTTCTTTCTCTTTCAATATTGCTAATTAGCTTAAGAAATAGATCTATGTCTTTTACGCATATTATTTCAGAACTATTCATCTTTGGCATATTCAAAAAAGTTAGATCTTAGCATTCTCAAGAAGCTTTCTCTATCACTAGATCTAAACTGAATAGTGTACTTGTATTTAAAAATTTCCAAATATTTTTTCAAGTACAATTTTTTTTCAAATTTTTTATTTTTGTTTCTTGTTTCCCATCATATTCTAATCATATTAGCTTGCTGGTTTTTAGCAGGTCCAAGGAAAAAGAGAAGGAAGTTTTGGCCTTTTTTTGCCTGAAAGTGCCAAAAAGACATTTCGTGGACCCCCTTCCTTCAAGCTTTTATTTCTAGAAGTTTGTAAGCCCTTAGAGCCAAGTTAAATGGACTAAGAGGCACTTCTTTGAGCAAGCATTGTAAATATTTATAAACGAGAGCAAGTGGGCTATACAGCACCTACACCCCATCCCCCCTGAGGAGATTCACAGTGTCAAATTTTGTGGTATAAATTTTTCTGACAAAGATGGTACGCAACACTTTTCATGCTATTTATTCTCAAAACGAAACATCAAAGAGGTTGTTTGGATAATGAGCACTAGTAAAGCAGCGGATGAGGAGGGTTTCCAGGCAGAGTTCTTCAAGCATGGTCTTTCCGCTCTAGATAATTACTTGGTCGATCGCTTTAACCATGTGGTTCATACAAGTTTTCCACCGTCTTGGTCACATCACACCATTCACCCGATAAACAAATTGGGTTCCAGCTTAGATCCCAACAACTATTGAATGATCATGGTGGTCACACAATCTCAAAGCTCTACGCTACAGTTCTTCATATGAAGCTTTCTAGAGAGCCTGAGAGGAGACAACTTAGAGCTAGAGGACAGGCAAGCTTCCCACCTGCACATTAGACCATTGACCACAGCATTACCCTTCGGGCTATCATCGAGGTGTGGCATTGCTCTTTGAACGTCTATTGCTGCTTTATAGATTTTTTAAACGCTTTTGACTCTATTCCTCGAGAGGCCCTATTCCAAAGGCTTAGAGACATTGACATTTCCAAGACCCTATGATTGCCACCATGCACCTATATGAGTTGATCCTCGATTGTCTTTGCATAGCTCACGAGGTATTAGATTTCATCCAGAGTAACATTGGGGTTAAGAAGGGATGCCCTATGTTCCCCACCTTGTTTGGGATCTATATTGATGAGTCGCATACCTTCCTTCATGAGCATATCTAGGATGGAGACAGGTGCCTCCTCCATCAGGTTCTAATATCTATTCTCCTTTTTGTTGACGATGTGGTTCTCTTGGCCTCATCTTTAGAGGGATTGCAGAGTTGGATGCTTTAGCTCTTTTCTACAACCTTCGACAGTTGAAAGTCAACCTGGGCAAAACCAAGGTTATGATCTTCAACGGTTCGAAGAATACTTTATCATACCTTCACTTCATCTTCAAAGGAGAGGAGATCGAGATCACTAGCTCCTACACATACTTGGCGGTGCAATTTTTGGGACCCTGCTTTAGTTTGCGGCATGCCCTTTAGCCTCGACTCTTGAGTCAACAAGGGCTATGGATCCTTAGCCCTCCTCAAGAGACAGTACCTCTAACACTATTTCCAGAACATCTCGTCCGAGATGGTCCTCATGGACTCTCTTATCCGACCCACTGTTCTCTATGGCTCTGAGATTTGAGGGATTGGTTTGTTGGATTCTTATTGGGCATTAGTCGAGAGAGTACAAACTCTTCTTCTCCAATGCATCATTAGGTCAAACAAACCGTTTCTCAACACATCATCCTAGCAGAGTTTGGTGCTCAAGATGTCGTTTAGTCTGGTCTCCTTTCTACATTGCCTCCATAGCTTTACCGACTTAGCAACAGGACGTGATCGATATTCGGATTCCATACTTGGCCTGTTAATAATGACAGTTTCGCCATTTTTTGCATCACATCTCTCAGATCAACTCCCTTTATTCATTTTCCTTTCTTGGATTAGCTCTCTTCATATCTCTCTTTGTATATTTTTCTTTGAGAACGACTCTCAATTTATGGAGTTAGGGTTAGGTTTGATTTCTGCTTTTAGCTTTTATAGGAGCTACTCTTGGGCTCCCACCTTGTATTGTTATCATAGTACCGCACAATCCCTTGACCTATTTTTGTGGTCATCTATTGGACATTAATAAAATAATCTTATCTTATCTTATTTATCTTCAGAGACTATTGCCTCATCTAGCCCTTCAAGACATGCTTGAGATTGGTTTGCGGGGGTCTCACTTCTCTTGGATTTTGTGGGCATTCAAATGGACCGACTCCCTCCTTTTAGATATTCATTGGATGCACCTAGCCACCTCCCACCTGCTAAACAAGAACTAAACAAGATAATCAGAGATGACATTTACAACAATTTATCTGAATAACTTGGTTAACCGTCGAGGCAAGTTACACCCAAAGATGGCTTTCTAAGCTAAGCACTTCTTGGAGATGAGAGATGGACTCATTATTTGACCATGGTATACCCTTCACCATTGGTTACACACTCTCTACATTCCCCTCGGCCAATTCAGAGTGGGCTCTCAAAGACTTCAAATAGAGCCATTCCGACAGGATCTGTCAATTGTGCCATCTTCAAGAGATCGAGACAAAGGAGCATTTCATTTTCTATTGCCCCGTCTACTACAAGATTAGCAGGAGGTTCTATTGCCTTTTCAGGGGAACTCAAACCCTCATCGGTTTCTTCAAATATGTCAACCAGAGATGCTTGGGTTTATACATGCAGGAGACCATCAGACTCTAAGCCCATCTTCTTCAGCCTTATGTTCAACCAAATTCGACCTAACAGATTACTTCCTACTTTAAAGTGCTACCCTCTTGAAGGGGCACTAAAAGACAATTCAACAACAACACAGTCGTAACTTCCATATTCGTGATGATCCATGAGACCCTCCATCCCTCAAGTTCTCAGTAGCATGATAGGACCAGACCACCCCTCCCCTTGAGGCAAACAAGACCCCCCGAGCCTAAGCAATCGGCTACCTCTTCTCGACAACAATACAGTGGGCGACACATGTCTTCCACCAACTCTTACTTTGAACAACATATTATCTTGAGTTTCTTTCATGCGGCGTCAGTTGTTAGGAGAGATGGGTTTTTTCCATCATAGACCTACTTCATTACTACCAAATCTTCTTGCTCATGGATCCTTTACTCTTGTACATCTCCACCCCTGTGTGATCTCTCGTGCCTTGGGTCGAGGGTTCATCATGTTTTCCATGACCTAGCATAGATTTCATGCTCCGATCTACTTTACTTTCCTTTCCTACCTACTGCTTTTATAAGAGGCCATTTGGTACTCTCACTTTGTAATAACATCTTTGTACTCAGTAGTCCCATTAACCTACTATGTGGTCTTTAGTTGGACATTAATAAAATTGTCTTATCTATGGTTGATGATCATGTTGGATAATCATCTTGTCGTTTAAGGCTACCTTCATGCATTTGCCTCATTCTCTGACATATGGATGCTTTCCAAAGACTATGTATGATGGTACTATGATATTAATGGTGTCACTAGTAGGAGATTTTCTACATTGTCCTCTTTGGTTGAATGTGTGGTGGAGGCATACTTGATGCTAGATGGAGATAACATCATCATTTTGTTTCCTTGTCCTATGGTGTTGATGTGGTGTGGTATTACACTTTGCCCTGGTGGGATTTTTCCAAGTGATATAACTTAACATTGTAACATTTCTAGTCATCAACTACGGGGGGATGTGTAATCGATCATGTCAGTAGCCTCCTTGATGTATTGGAGGGGGAGCGCATCCCTTCTTTGGCACCTAAGTAGCAGGAAACCCTAGAATAGGGATTGTACCATGTGCATATTGGTATAAAAACCCATGTAGCATGTGGCTTGGAAACACGTTCCCAGCTATATGAACACATCCCACATGAGGGTAACACATTTTGTATGGCCAAAAATGCATATCCAAGCCACACCACTGTCTATACTACACATTTCACTCTATAAATCTACTTATTTTGACTAGGTTTGACAAAAAATGTTGGCAATTAATGGTAATGTTAAATTATTTCCTTCATCTTTCCTTTTATAACCTTTGACTTGAATTTGTTTTAAATTACCATTAATTGTTTCAAGAAGTTTGAAAGTGGTTCCAACCTCATTGAACTACATATGGAGAAAGTAGACTTTCTTACCCCATTCGAAATTCAGCAGACTTAACAGTTTTGAGGATTCCATGACTACAACATTTTCATTGGATTCTATCATGTATCGGGATATAGGATTGGGATTTAATCAAGAGAACTAATCCTTTTATGTACCTTGATGTTGGTGGCTTTGACTGTTAAACTCCTTTGTCATGGCCTTAGCAATAATGTACCATTCAGTCAAGCCAAAATCATTGATTAGGCATGGTGAGCTTTTCTACCATATTTCAAAGCTAAGATTAAATAGTTTCATCAAAATTGGATGGTGTTGACTGATGTCCATGGAGGATCGAAGTTGAGGCAAAGGCTAGACACGGAGGCAAAGGGTGAGGATCCCAATATAAGCAATTGTTGAACATTACTTGTCATTTAAATTTTCTTACTCATTTATTCATAATGCTTTCTTTCAAGGTTTCAATATAATGTGCTATTTATAAAATAGCACATTGTGTTTTCCCATTTCTAAATTTTTTAGGGGTCACGTTTCCATTTTGGAAATCCATACATGTTTCCTCGTATCATGCAACTTAGTTTGGCACACAAGTTGAACAAGGTCACCATTATTTTATCATTAATTTGGTTGATGGAAGGACCACTCCCTTGGTCTTTAAGCTGGTTCAGTTGCATGCAGATTTATGGCATGATGGAGACTATTTTATCATTTGTTGGAGGTTGGTACACTTCTCTAGGGTGCACCTACGGAGTTAGTTGGAGCACCACACTTGGAGATTCACACTTGGAAGGTTTGAACACTTGCTCATGCACCTCATGGACCACATACTATTTTAAGGAGTTGGTTATGGAGCGCTCTCCTAGGGAAGGGCATTTTATTATTTCTTCACTCATGCATCTTGGAGGGCGCACTTTGGACATGTTTTCTATGTTGAGCACATTCTCCAATGTTAAGGAATATTTTATTGTATTTGCATGCACACATCTTGGAAGGCGTATCGCATGTTATCCTTTTGGCATCTTTACACAGTCAATAAATTTATTTCTTTTCACGCACTCTCTCTCTCTTAGAAATTTATACCTTCATATTATTGGATGGGGCGAGCTCTCTTGGAGAGGATGAGAGTCCACATATCCTTGGATGGGGCGAGCTCTCTTGGAGAGGATGAAAGTCCACATATCCTTGGATAGGGCGAGCTCTCTTAGAGAGGATGAGAATCCACATATCCATTAGACTTGTCAAACCATGATGGGATTTGATCTAACTAACTCTAATATTTTATCATTTTATGACTAGTCATGGAGTTAGGTAGCAAATAATGTATTTTATTATAAAACTTAAAAGTGACTTAGCTCACTCTACATAAAGTTGCTTTCTCTCCATTTCACTAGTGAATGGGGTGATTGACGATTGGGAGTTAGAAGTGAGAAGCATAGAAACTAGCTTGTTATCATTTAATATAAAGGCCTAATAAATTAATAATTTAGGATTAAAGCAATGTGAGGAAGTTTCCCCCTCTTGATTTAGTTGCTGTTTTATTTCTGGTTTGTTATCTATCTTCTAACAAATTAAGTTGCTGATTGGAAATAATAATTCAGCTAATAAACAGCATCTTTTATGTTAGATTGATGTGTGGCAAATTAAGCCCTCCAAGACTAGTTTCCACATCATAATTTCCAGCAAACGCCTGAAGGTTTAATATATCAAATAAGTTCACTTTACCTTAGGTACACAATCAAATGATGAAGGTATCAAACTAGATCTTTCATCTTATTAGGTGGAAGCTGTCAACTTAGTCTTTTCTACCTTGTAGCCTTCATCAAAATGGTTGATAATGACAAATCAGTCCACTCATTTTGCAATGTCTGATGACTCCATTATCCCTTAGGTTGATATGCACTAGTCCCTCATCATTTTCATTCCTTTCCATATCCCTTTCCCATTCCCATTTCTTTCCATTGTACTGCAACAACCACATGTTTTGCTAAGGCTTACTCTTCAAAGTTCAAAGTTCACCTTGAGCCCCCATTCCATAGCCTTAGCAATCCTACTTAGGGAGACCCCCCTTGTCTTGGAGAAGGGCCAACCAAAAGTGAGAGGGAGAGCTACTGAGGTGACAGTGGCTAGCCTTCCAAGTCACACAAGACTAACACCTTGGTGCTTGGGACTTTAAATCTTGTGGGTGCTAGATTTTGTTGCAACACATCCTATGAATATCAACTCGAAATGGTCTCATACTAACATTATTAGAGTCTCTCCTTGACCCAAATGTCATATCAATTCCTGCACACATCCTCGAGCAATAATTTTCCAGATACACATTGCCATAAACTCCATATACTTGAACTATGACCATTTCATCCACAATAATCACATGATTGTCAATGCTGCCTCTCTTCAAATGTTCTGAGGTATTCAACTACATCACGACATCATCGTTCAGCATTTTTCAGCATGGGGACACTTTTTTCAGCATTAAGATTGCTTTGTTTAACATCATGATTGCTTTAGCCAACATCAACACTTCTTCATTAGGCTGACATGGAATGTTCATCTTCCTTAATACTTCCTCCTTGCTGCTCACTTTTGTCCCTGCTATTGCAATCTTTATATACATTGGCCTCATTTCTGCCTCAGCCAAATTAGTTATACCTTGCTCATTATTTCAAAATCCTCGTCCTTTAAAGCTCAAATTATGCAACAACTTGGAAGCAATATCATTAGTGTGCTTCTCAAAGAAACCCAAGTCGCCATCTTGTACAGGAGTCAACCAAACATACAATTTTCTGTCATCGTTTTGGCATCAATCATCATAACTTCGTTCATCATCATTTAAGCATTACAAGTCATCGTTTTGGCATCACAAGACAAGGGCTTTCTTTTCAATTCCTCAATCTCATTCATAAGCAAATCATTCTCTTCACTCAACTTATCAACATGCACAAGCAAACTGATATTTTCACTTTCATTCACAACAATTTATTTTTCAAACTCCTCGACATCATTATGTAACAGAGAAAATATATTCTCCTTCAAGTCAATTCTAGTTTGAGTTGCTCATCTGAATTCTCCTATCCATCAACGAGTTGACAAACTTATCTTCCTTCATCATACATGCACTAACAACAAGAGCATGTTCATTTGGAAACTCATCCTTTTCCTCCATTATTTTCTGCACCAATGTTTCATATTTATTCTTTATTTCATTCCTTTCATCTTGGAACCTCAAATTTTCTTCATCTGATAGTTCACATCCCTTAGTTTTTTCATCAAGTTGTTCTTGGAGAGATTCATTCTCCTCTCAAATATATATATCCACTGATTGGCCACAAACATGAACAGGTGTGACCTTTGGGTTATTTAATTATTATGTATTATTATTATTTTATTACCATGTAATGTTTTATCACTATCTAATGTTATATATATACATTACACTATTTCATACAACTGACAGGAAACAAACAAATCGATAAGTTAAAAGGAATCACTCTTTCATTATTGATTTTTTTTCTTTTGTGTCGAAAAATTGGATTTTTTCTTTGCTTTCACCTCTGATAAACTAATCAGTGCTAATTCTAATATAACAAACATGTTAACATTATGTGATGTCAAAGAATGCCAACTCCGCTTGTTGCTTAAAGAAAGAAAAACAATTACAATAAAACCATACAAGCTCAAAGACAACCAGAAACACATTTTCCACTGGGAACATAAATAGTTGACAAATATCGAGTTTCTTAACATACCCAGCCTCAAGTAGTTTAGGGAGAACTTTTTCTTCATAGTAACTGACGGGAGACCAAGCTTTAATCCTGAAGTTGAAGATATTGCTCATATTGTTGTCAAACTTTTCCATTATGTCTTCAGGCAGCTTTCTAACAACCCTCACATCATTTCTAAGCATATTGATAAAGTGATCTTCATCATATATGTCCTTAAACTTACTGCACCACTCAAATAAGAAAATAAAAAACATCAGTTGCCTTTCAGTCAAGAGGAAAAACAGTTTCATAAACACAAGAAAATAAGAACATAATGCAATCAAAATTAAATGAATAAAGAGAGACTGAACTGCTATTTCTCCATCACAATTGTGCCTGAATTGTAAATAATGCTAAATAAAAAATCGCATTTCGATGGATAGAAGTAATAAATGAAACCACAATACCTAAAGAAAGCAACCTATCCAACACAGAATTTAGACCCAGCTATTACTGTATTCAATACATCTGGTTTAACAACTACTCACAAAACATATCAAAAATTGAAAAACACGGTACTTCTAGACGACTAGTGAATGTCCTTGTATGGGGTCTCCAAGAGGACCCCCAAACACAATGCCTCTAATCAATAAAGTTAGAATAGATTTATCCAGTATAGCAGTCCTTTCCTTTCTATAGGCAGGACACTTTCCTTCTACTTAGCAAAGTCAATTGTAGGGACATTGAACTTGTGTACACTTTCCTTTTACTAAGCAAAGTCCATTGTAGGAGCATTGAACCTGTGTTAGCTAATCAATCGGCTCCATGCAAGAAACAAACAAATGTGGCTAACAGCAAGAGTTTGCATTAATACCCAGTGGTTATTAATATCTGTTGAGTTGAGTTTCCGATTGTGTTGAAGTATTAGACCTCTCTTAATCTTTTCTCTCTCACAGTCCAGATACTTTCATCTTAAATTTTTGCTTTGAAGAAAAATCAGGAACCATTTAGCCCATCCTCGCCTCCCCCAGCTTACAGCCATGCAAAAAGTGATTAGGATCATGAATTCGGATCACCTCATTCTGTACTTGAGTCTTGAATCTGTGCTTTGAAGAGAATTCAGAAAACTTTTAGCCCATCCTTACCTACCCGGCATAAGCCCATTTTTATAAATACTAGATTCATGGATTCTCATTACTTCAAGTCTGTTGGGCTTGTGCTTAACTCAACAAGGTGTCTTATGGGACAGTTTGTTGGATACCTGCCTCACTTAATATGGTGCTTCAATATTTTGTTTTTGTTTCAGCCAAACCACTTAATAGAATTCTCAAATTCATATCTGTTTCCACTCGCATGATATAATGGGGCTATGGGAATTCCTTCAATCAATAACTGGATATCCCTTCAACAACATATCATAAACATCTATATACCAATTCATACCTTTTCTGCACATCATGCCTGAGAGAGTCAAATAAGGAGTTGCATAAATAATCCCTTTTGACAGTTTATCCCTATATACACAAACCAAGGACTATTGCGGTTCAAGCAGATATTGCATTGACCTATGCAGCCTTGATACACATTTTCCATCATGCTGAAGATACCTGAAATAATCAAAAATAAAAAGTTGCTGCGATTGGGGAGTCTTTGGAAACATATAATTTCAGTATCTGAAAACAAAGAAGTGACACGCACGCACATTTTTACATGTTTCTAAGTGTCTGCATGTGTACATAACTGTGTCCACATGTAAGTGGGTAAAGTTGTGACAACTCAAATGCAAATTTTTACATGTACATGTGCATGCCTCTAGACACAAGAAATTATCGGACACAAATGCATACATGTGTGCATATGTATTTATTCTGTGCGAATATGGCCAAAAGACAGCCTAGACACGAACAGAATACAGCCAGGATATGGTTGCTATGGAGATCCCAATTATATCCTTCAAAAACAAAAAGGAAAAAAAAGATTAAACAAAACATACAAAAGCACTAAACAGTAAGATATAAATTATTAAATAAGTATCTAATGTCTCATTCACACCACTCATACAAGCCTGAGCTGCCATTTACCTCAATTATGCATAGTTTGTTTCAAGGTCGAATTTGAGGGTTTGAAGGGTGACTTGAAGATGTTTTTCAGTTTCCTCCATCGTGGTTGGATTTTCATTGTTGTAGGTCGATTTCAAGGACTTCATCACTGATTCAATCATTGTGAGTTGATTTCATCTACTTGGCATATCATGCAACATATTTTATGTATACTATGTTCTATCTTATATTTTGATATTATAGTAATAATAATAATAATCTATTTTTAAGGTCATGAATCATGATCAAGCCAGACACTAAATTAATGTTTGAGAACCCCTTGTTTGTGGGACAAGGGACTCCCTCCATACAGCGACTTGACTGCTTTAGGCTACGGAGGTGTACATACCCTAACCCCCTCTGGATTTGAACCTGTGACCTCCAAGGAGGAAACACATGTTCTTCACCGTTAGACCCACATAATATATATTAGAAATTTATATGTTCTTTTATATGTAAAGTATAAATTAATATCCATATACTATATGTATATCATGTGTTTATGTGTGAAAATATAATAAATTTATATCTAACACAATATATTATTTTCATGGATATTATAAATTATATATTATGACATTATGTATTTTTATTTAGGTTGTTTGAGATATGTTGGTTAACTTTGACTTGTAGCTCCTATGGCCCTTAAAATTCATTTATTATACACACTTAGTAGTCGGTTGCAGAACACATTGATATTAACGGTGCCCCCTAGGGGTACCACACCTTGGGTTAGGGTTCACAGAAGTAACCCTAACAAGTATTTACAAGGAGGCCTAACCATCATTCGTACTCACTTGAGCAAATAAATCACTATTGATATTATCTTCAAAGTTACTTACTGTTCCAGACAATTCTTGTGCTATGGGTTATCACTTATCTTTCATTATATTGTGAGATTATGAGTGAATTTGAGTTAGTATGATTATCACATATAATTAATAATGCCGTACCTTTCCTAACATCGCATCACAACTTTGATCACATATGGAATAAAACCAGTGTTACTGGAACACCAACCAGGCAGGACTGGTTCATCACTGGCAGGGTGCGAACCATACCAACATGCTAGTTCAGCATGGAGCAAGTTGAACCGACCAATTCCAATCTATACTGACACTCATCCAACACCCATCCTACCCTTATCCAACCCTCATACCGTTGGTTCTTACTAGTCTTCAACCCAGTTTTCCGACCAGTTCCAGTTCCAACCCAGTTCCTGTCCCAGTTTGACCCTCGGTCGATTCTAGTTCCAGTACCAGTCCCGGTTCTTATAACTTTGAATAAACCATGACTACCTTGTGACTCTTGTGGAGTATATGCATGAAGCATGACTCTACGCTATGTCATGAGCATGAGCAAGTATGGAGAAGGCATTGTTGATGTTTTGCACTGTCATGTGAAGACAAGTGGAACCGCAATGGTACCACACCTCAGGTTAGGGTCCACAGCATCAGTGACCCTAACAACTATTAATAAAGAGCCCAAAGCATCATTTGTACTCGTCTCCCTTGAGCAAATATATCACTATTGATATTTTATCTTTAGAAGTACTTATTGTACACAGACAATTCCTGTGATATGGATTATCTTTCATTATGATGTGTGATTATAACTTTATAAGTGAATTGGGTTTAGTATGTTTATCACAGATACTTAATGATGCTCTACCTTTAGTATTTACTAACATCGTATCAGTGTCAGTTTCATATGGAATAAAACCACTGTTATCAGAACACCTCCAATTTGCCCCGCTTCATCTCTGGCAGGGTCATAAAGGGCAGCCGAACCAGATTAGCAGGCCAGTTTGGCATGGAACCTCAGAACCAACCAGTTCTGATCTAGACCAGCCCTCGTCCAGTACTCATCCTACCCATATCCCATGTCATTCCACTGGTCCTTACCAGCTCTTCCACTCGGTTTTCTGGCCAGTTCCAATCTGGGCTTGGCCTGACCCTTGGCCAGTTCCAATTGTGATAACTTCGAATAAAACACTCTTGTGGATTATGTGCATGACTCATAACTCTACGTTGTAACATGAGCAGGAGCAAGTTTGGAGAAGGCGTTGCTAATGTTTTGAAATGTTACGCGAAGACAAGTGGAACCAAAATGGTACTGAACTCGTCTCTGCTGGTACATGGACTTTTTTCGTAGCCAAATATTTCATGCCCTAAAAGGGAGTGCAAGAGAGAAAAACTGAAGGCCTTTTTTCCAGACCAGCACAACTTCTTCAAGTCAGGGGTCTGTTTCCTTCCAGGTTACAAATTTTGTATGCTTCAGACTCACTATCTCACAATTTTAGGCAGCAGCATTCTTGCTGCATTCTCTCAAATCCCTGCATAGCTATTTTGGTGCAGTCCTCTGTATTGCAACAATGTAGATCTTTTTAGCTACAGCATGAGCAAATTTCGTGAATAACAATTTATCTTATTGATCTGCTTTGATCCATATCTCATTTTCTGTGAACATGGCCCATATCTCTGCTACTGCAACCACACCCTCATGTTCAACATGAATATTAGATTTTTTGGGGGACATTTTGCTTCAAGCTCAGCCTTCGACAGCAAATAGGCGGATGACACAATAGAGCTACAATTGTTTTGAGTGCAGCTTTGCTGCCCTGTTAGTTGTTACAGCTAGAGATACATGCTCTCCTTCCACACACACACAGAGTTATGTCTCTGCCTTTTTTTGCAAGGGCTGGCTCAATTACTGCAGGAACATGGTGTAATTCATGCTGCCAGGTGATTTCTACAGTAAATGTGAATGATAGTTCAATCATGAGGCGGCCTATTTTATACTTGCATGGGAAATCTGTTGTTGAAATGCACTTGCTCTGGAACGCACTGCTTCATTGTAATACCTCATTTTATGCCGTAGATTAAAGGTATGCCTGTGATTAAATCAAAATTCATTTCTTTGAACAATTAAGCAAGTTTCAAATAATAGTCTATTTGGCTTGGAGGATCTGGTAAGATGTTTTGGTCACAAAGGGAAGACCCATGTTCAATTCCCCTTGCTTTTCTTTTGTTAGAAGAAACTTTTCTCCTGTCAAAAGAAGTTTGGAGAATATATCTATTGGAAGAATTTTTAAATAAAAATGGAGGTGCTTCCTTTTTTCCTGGGATTATTTTTCCCTCAAGGTGGACATTTTTCCCCTAAAACCATTTTGAAGGAGGATCGGCATCGCATTGTTTTTTCCATGAGGGCCCTCACACACCTTGTGCCCTGCCTAGACACTTTACAAAATTACAACGTAATTCCACCATACTAATGATTGCAAGGTATCTTTATATTTTATCATGGATGATATTGTTTCTTTGGGAGAATCAGTTCTTTGAAAACATCGTGAAAAAAAATAATTACTTTTCCAAAAATGTTATGAGGAAAAATTGCTACAGAAAATCTCTACGATAAAAGTTGCCTCCTTGCAGGGCACTATTGCCAAACTTAATGAGCAGGTTTCTTCTTATTTTGAGAAATATTAACAGGAAAGTATTTACAAAACTGAAAATAAAGGTGGAAAGGTTTATATAAAGGTGATTTGTTTCCTCTTCCTCAGTATTACTAAGGCAGAGATTCGAGCAGGTTCCTTTTTTGAAAGATTATAATACCCAACTTCAGAAAAAAGTTATTTAAGCCTTTCAGTTAGGGCAGTTTACCCAATATGGTTTTTCAGCCTACTGTACAAGGTCAGCCTTAACCAAACCTAGAAATATAATAATGATACAATATAAGATCGGTCATGACCAAAAATGAAGATTACACCCTTATTTTCAACAAGCTGCCCACAAAAACCTGCAATCAAAACAAGAAGAAGAAAACAAAAAACAATTCAATGAATATCGTAACAATGAGAAAGATTGCAAAAGTCTCGAGATCAGATATATAAGAGAAATGGGCTGTGACTAATAAGACATCACCTATCAAAACGGTGGCTAATTGATCTCTGAGAAACAACAACCCTTTTGATAAGGGAAAGAATATGAAGTCTAAGGATTAAATGTTGAGATACTATGGCCAAATAATCAAAAAGCTCGATGCAGGGTTGAAATACTTTTGAGGAGCAATAGGAGGCAGTGATACTAACTACTGTGATAAATTATGAATAGAACTCGTACAATGAGCCAAAACGGATACTAGACTTGCTCAAGAGTCAAAACAATAGCAAAACTGTATTCCCCAAGCGCCAAATGAATAAACATTGAATATGAGGTCCTTTAAGTAAAGAGAAGACTTCTCATTATATGTCGAATCTGGCCCCTTCTGATGATAAATTAGCGTTCCATGCAAAGCCTTAACCCTATCCAACTCCCTGATTCTATGGATGAGGTGTTATTAAATTGTCACCTTCTATTCAATCCAATAATTGTAAGGAATCAGGATGAGGTGTAATAACTGACAATCTACTAAAATATATGGAAGACTCGTAAAAATGCATGCAATATATTGTGCACTATAGTTAGACTTAGCATATAATGTAGGTGCTCATCAAGCAAGTGTTTTATTGCTCTGATACCCACAAAAATTAACACCTTTCAACCCAGGAATGCATACTCCAATTGTCAAAGAAAATAGATTTCCAACTCAAATGATGTCAAACATTACATAAAATTAAGGGAAATTTGGACACAGCACTGGAGAGCTCACCTAGGATCTCGCCAAATACTATGGAAATGGAAGTTTGGAATGACAAGAGTTGCATTCAAAAGGCCTGCCACTGCTACTGCATTGCAAATCTGCATTACCAGACCAAGCAATGTTACAGTAATGGATCAATCAATGTGGAACAGTATTGTACATTTTGCAAAATATTTGTACAGATTAAAAAATATATTTGCAGCCATATTTTCAAACTGGTGAATGTAAGTAAGACCACATACTGATACACGCTGCTGATTCAAGCCACCATTTGCTTCAATAAAGATATAACCATTTGAATCAGGTAACCCTGGAAATTATCATCAGTAAACTGGGTTAGGCCTTGGTATCTGTTTCTCAAAAACAATTACTTTTGTAATATAATATGGACCCATGACGAGAGACATACTATTCTGCTGAGTGCTCACAGCCATCCTTTCAAGATAATTTAGATGCATACACTCCAGACTTGCTTTAAGCAATACATGATCCTTATTCAGTTACCTTACATAATAATTTGGGCTAATAACAATACACATACTGGCCATCAATAATTTGGCACTATCAATACCCATACTTGCCATTCCACTAAACCGTCAATGCATGACTTTGAGATAACCTATCTTTGCATTTAATTGCAATGCTTTTACTATGTACAATTATATTAGTCCAGCTTCATTTTAAGAGTCTATGGATCTGAATAATAATTTCTTACATTACTTGTCATCAGCTCCAACAACGTTAAAATGAATTTTTAGGCAGCCAAGTCAGACTTTCTGCACAGCACATGATACAATTCATAACAAGAGAAGACCAAAAGTAATTATAAACAAGCCATTACCATGGAGCAAGACTTATTCGAACATGCACACTGCACAGGAAGTTGATAACAACTGACAAGTTATCTTCAACTAGAATCATATAGAGATTCAAGAATCAATCTCTTAGAAGGGAGGTGCTGCTAGGCTTTCCGATTATTCCTGTTGCCCTCTAAACCTGCACTTCATCAAATTTCCAAACTCCAAGTACAAAAATGCAAATCCAGGACAAACTAGGGGCTTCACCCAATGTCACCAGTGAAAGTCCCTCTCTCTATAGGCTAGTGTGTTTTCCAGCCAAGAGGGTAATCCCTAATAGGATCACCAATCAGTCATTGCAATGCTGTTACAAAAATGAGATTGGTGAAACAAGATCTTTTTTGTGTTTTTTAAACATAAAATGGTGGATCCCGGAAAAACCAGTGCCTTATCTTAGGGTTGTGGACTCTAGGCAGCCAGTGGAGATCTAAAACATGTTACAAAGGAATTGATACACCCCCTAACAGCATATATTATCAGTCATAAGTTATAACAGATCTGGTATAATAATGGCAACCAAGTACAACATACATAATAAGTACAATGATACATCCATCAACTTATCACAGCCATGTATCCGTCAAATATGAAATCTGAGTGAAGAAAAAACCATATTTATTGTATGAAGTTATGAACAGCTCCTTAGTACATCATAAACCAGATTTAACAAAAACAGAGGAAGATGGCTGTTAAAACTACCCATTCAAGGTTCAAACTAAGTTGCACTGAAGCGGATACAGATACGGGGGGGAAACGGATACGACAAATTTTCAAAAAAGCCTGATACAATACGGCGGGGAAACGGCATATATATATATATATATATATATATATATATATATATATATATCTTCATCATCATATATATTATCATTGTCCTCATAATCATCATAATATTATCATTGTACATCATCATCATCACCTGACACTACTATTGAATATCATTAATCATACATGTAACATGATACTATGAAAACGTTTAACTAATATCATCTAAATCCTCATGCTCAGAGTTAGAGTCATCATCTACGTCCTCAACAAAAGTAGAATGAAAATAGGGATCCCGGGCCTGGCTTGATTCCCCTGGGCTTGAAGGCACCTGCCCAGCACCAATGTTCACATCCTCTGGCTATGGAAGTGGGTCCAAGTCCATCCAAGACAGAGGAGTTCAACAATTAGCACCACCAACATCAAGGTACATAGAGGGTTGATGTGCTTGATTGAATGCCAATCCCATACCCTCATATATGATAGAATCCAGTGGCAACGTCGCAATCCTGAAATCCTGAAAACAGTTAAGTCTGTTGAATTCTGAATGGGATTAAAAATTATACTTTTTGCATATGATGTCCGATGAGGTTGGAACCACTCTCAAACATCCTAAAACAAATAATGGTAATGTTAAAAATTTAAGTAAAAGGATAGAAAATGAAATACAAGGAAAATGTCACTTTTACTTTAAGAATTTAATATTGCCATTTCCCTTAAATATATCACCTCTACGCTGAAATGTATCCAAAACCCTTGAAACGTATCCGTACCAATCTGATACGTATCAGAGACGTTTCAAGGCCATATCCCCTCTGTTTCAGGATCCGACACGGGGAACGGCATTTGACCAAGGCTGCTTGGGCGTTTCTGGTAACTTAGGGTTCAAACCTTTTTTTAAACACATCTTATATATACAGAAAAATATTTACAAACAGCACTTGAAAAAATGGAAAAATGTATACAATGGACATCACAACCTGTTCCGTAAAGAAACTAAAGCTGAGACAAATCCAGAATAAGCTGTGGATCAAGAGATTGGGCATTTTGATAGACAGAGTGCCATTCACTCAAAGCTGATGGTGTATCTTGTCACGTCACAGAGAGCAAAAAGCAGACAATGAGCTATCTTCATTCTCAAAAACAGACTTACATCTGATTTCATGAAGAGCAGATAATGCTCAAATCCACAAGCACTGCCATATCTCAGAAAAGGTAGTACAAACAAGAGAATGGCAATCCACAAACACTGTAGCACACCAATACAACCTGCACTAAAGAAGAGTTGAACACTGATAGTCAAAATATCTCCAGCGATGCTTTGCAAAAGGAAACTCTGCTGTTCTATTGCTGATTATTTGGCTGTTCACTGCCCTAAAGAAGGTTTGAACTTTGAAGGGTAGTTTTAGCAGCCCTCTTCCACTCTTTTTTGTCAAATTTGTTTTATGATGTACTAAGGAGCTGTGAATACAATAAATATTGCTGTTTCTTTACTTGGATTTCATATTTGACAGATATATGACTGTGATAAGTTGATGGATGTGTCACTGTACTTGTTATGTATATTTCACTTGGCTGTTATTAATACATCAGATCTGTTATGCCTGATGATATCCATTGTTAAGGGGGTTTATCACATCCTTCTTCACATGTTTAGAGCTCCACTGGTTGCTTAGGCTCCACAGCCCTAAGACAAGGCACTAGTCGAGTCTTACAAAAGATATGACAGCAATCAAATCCAATTGTAACCTTACAAATATACCAGCTCTGTGAGTGTGAATGAAGAGGAAGGCAGCCCCAAAAGATTTAACCTTCCAAGTTCCAACAGCAGCAACCAAGCACAACTGGTCTTCTACTCCAAGAATCACCCTTTGCAAATGAAATGAGTTTTATATTTATAGCTTTCTCTTCAAACCCCGAGTGATTAGGTTAAAGTATAGGAAATAATAAAATAGTGTTTTTCATTTTCCTCCAACCTTTTCATTAAAATAGTATTTAAGAAAGACCTAGAAGATCCTTCTTCACCTTTTCTTCCACAAGCAAAGCTCAAACTCTCCATAAAATAATATAAAAATGGCCTTGGAGTGTTCTCTTCTAGTAGTCCTATTGCCATGACTTGAGGTTTGAAAAGGTCCACCTTGCCACACATCTTCTTTATATGCTATAACTCCCACGATATATGACTTTAATGTGGATATATCGTCTAGATGAGTGTAATCATCCAAATATATCCAAATATGTGGATATATCCAAAATTGTGGATCATGCATCCAACAATGTGTCCTTGCCCCAAAGTCCACATCAAAGATGAAACACACCTCCAAATATGTAGAAATGCATCAAATAATGTGTCATCAATCCAAAAGGAGTCCTCAAAGGGAAATGTGCCTCAAGATATCTAGAAGCTCCTTCAAATATGTAGAAATGTATTGGCCAAAGTAAAATGACACCCCAAAGTCAGAAATACCTTCAAATATGTAGAAGGGTGCCCCTACCTTCAAATATGTAGAAGAGTGCGCCAAAGGAGAGATATGCATCAAAATATGTAGTTACACCTCCTCATAAGCAACTACTCCAAATATGTAGCATCTGCATTAAAATGTGTGGAATCAACCCCAAGGAACACACCTCAAGCATAGCACTCATCTTTAAAAGTACCATATGCACACATCCAATGGTATGACTAAGTATTGACCTACCATAGATCATTACCCCTTTAAGGGAAACCTTCATCAAGCCAAATCTCCATATATAATTGCTGCCTGTCATCAGAATCCGTCAGTACCTTTCAAGCAGTAACAATTCCTATGTAGGTTTAGGGTCTCCTCCAAATATGTAGCATTTGCATCAAAATGTGTGGAATCAACCCCAAGGAACACACCTCAAGCATAGCACTAATCTTTAAAAGTGCCATATGCCTTCATGAATCATGAGTACATTGACCTGCCATAGATCATTACCACTTTAGGGGAAACCTTCATCAAGCCAAATCTCCACATATAATTGCTGCCTGTCATCAGAATTCTTTGGTACCTTTCATGTACTAACAATTCCTACATAGGTTTAGGGTCATTCTGACAAGGTTTTGAGATCAATTTTCACATGATTATGATTCCTATATACATCAGATTGAATTATGAGCATGTTAAATCAATCCCTGAAAATAATTGTTGTTCATACTTCATTAACCTCTATCTTGGACCAGCACCTTGCCATGTGGCTAGCCAGACTGGCTCTCTGTTATGTACCCTAATAGCAGAACAAGAAATTCAGAACAGAAATAACAGAATAAAGCAAGATTTAGAATAAAAAGGACAGAGATAACAAAGCAATAGACAATTGTAGATAACCAAATATCACAACAGCAATACCCTTTTTGATGAAAGAAATGTTCATTTGCTTCTTCGAGGGGCCAACCTCCAAATGAGCAGAGCTCCAATTACAATATACTTCTCAAGACATCTTATTCATTTGCTTCTACTCCTTTATATAATTTCTAGTGAAGGAACTTTCTAGTAAGTGGAAACTTTTAGTAACCCTTCTTCACGAAGGAACTTTTTGGTAGGCGAAACCTTCTTGTAAGTCTTCTTACAAATATTGCTTTCATATTATATCTACTTCATGGTACTTATTTAATATAGATGGCCTCAATACATAGCAACCTATCTATCTATTTAAGGGGGTTAGTGCAGGACCCTAACATGCCCTCTATAACGGCTCAATTTCTGAAAGCACTTAGCCAAACCTCTACCGTGCAGCAAGCATAGAGCTCACCCAGGTAGCTAGACTTGGGAGCCCGTCGACTTGGGAGCCCGTCGAGGCCTTACGTTGATTGGACACTTGGCCGAAAATCCACTAAGTGTTGGTCATCCAAGTGGGCACCCGTCAGCAATTGGAAGTTTGTTGGGACATGGTACCAAGTATGGGGCGCGTGCCCACACCAAAGATGCCCAGTACATGTCAAGTCTCGGCGCAGTACCACTTCGGTTACCCCATTCGGTTGGTATATGGACCACTAGGGTGAAAGTCCCAGGATGTGCGGACCATGGACCGCACCGATAGCCAACTCCAGGTTGGGCGCACGGATGGGCGGAGAGCCCAGTTTGGCAAACGGGCGGATCGGTTGGCGTGACAACCATCCTTTTGGGAACTAAGGCTCTCTTGGTTCACCACTTTAGTTCCCTGTCCCCTCTACCATCCACCTTGGATCCATTTGTAGGGGCAACTACAAGATTGGTGATAACATTTTGGTGCCGTTGTCGGGAAGGTAGAGGCTTTCCATCGATGTCTGCAAGTGTCCGTGCGTTAATCCATATCTTATCGCATCCGGTATTTTGCCTTGGTGATTGTATTTTGAATCTCATAATTATCCCAATCACCATTTTAATTTTCACTCATTTCACCTCTCCTACGACATATTTCATTTTGGTGAATTACTTGTGTGGTTCACCTGGCGACTCCACCCCGTGACTCTACTGAGGACCGAACCCAACGTCTTAATCCTAAGTTCTTAGATCGTCTTAATCTTGAAGGAACCCCTATAACTTATATTCGAAATAGAAGACCAATCAAAGAAAGCTCTTCCAATTTTCTTTGGAAGATCTATAATCACTCTTCTTCCCCGAATCATTCTTTGGGATCTCCTTCAACCTCATCCAATCCAATGGTAGGAACAAACTCTGGTGGAAACCAAAATGTTCCTCCTTCCCCACAGAATCCTAGGATTTTTGAAAGGAAGGCTAAGCCATCTCCTTTAGATTTTTTCTCAAATTCAGGAAGCCCCCCATGACATGCCTGAGAAGTATTTTGAAAAAGTTCCCAAATTTGATGGAGTGTCTGCTATTTCCATCGAAGATCATGTTGATAAAGTCTGGGTATGGAAGCATATGGAGCATCTGAAGAAGATGTCTTCATGAGGGGTCTCCTGGCATCTTTAGAAGGAGATGTCCGGAAGTGGTTTGACAGGTTGCCTGCTTCATCCATTGATGGGTATGATAACTTTGTCAACAAGCTTAATAGTGAGTGGTCCCGCAAGTTAGATGGGAAAATTCTCTTGCACCAACTGTTTGACATCAAGAAAAGAGGAAATGAAATAGTCCATGAGTTTAACATAAGATTTGACAAGACTGTAGGTAACATCCCTGAAGAGATTAAACCAAAAGATCAAGCGATTGTTATTCATTATTTGAATGCATTCGAAGGATGGCTTGGTTATCACTTAAAGGATAAGAATCCCAATGACTTAAATACTGCCCAGTTTAATGCTAAGATGGCTGAGCAAAATGCAACATCTAAGGGAAAACAAAAAAAAATCGATCACTTTACCCCGTCCACTTCTAGATCTGACCCTAAGCTCCGAAAGCCCAAGGAACCTGTGAGTGAGCCAAAGGAATCAAAGGACACATTAGAGACCATGCAAGAGATGATGAGACAGCTAACTGTCCTAACTAAGAGTGTCGCAAGTTTGAATGATCCTGAGAGACATAGAAATCCTTATGGCCCTAAGCCCTACTAGAACAATAATAGAAAGCCTAAGGGAGATAACAATAGACGACGACCTGAATATCCAGAAAATTATGAAAAGAAGAATGTGAATTGGAGTGATGAAACAGAAGGGGAGCCTTCTGACACCAACTTTCCTGATGACCAACCAGATAACATCAACTTTATAAATGACTTATCTTTTGATGAAGATTTTGGAAGAATCCTTCTAGAAGAAGAGCCATGGCAGCAAGAAGAAGAAATAAATGATGAACCTAGCTCCTCATGTTATGCCATAAATCTTCCTGAGCCTAAGGAACAACCAAAGTATCAAATCTTTAAATGAGGAAGTAATTCCCAACCTTCTTTCCTTGACAAACGTAAAAAGACTAATGAAGATAAAGAGGAAGAAGAGGATTTTGCCCCTAATGATTATGATCTACAAATTGATATGAAGAAAGAGTTGGGCAAAATTATGTGTAATATCCCTGTTACTGAGTTGATGAAAGTGCCCTCTATCAGAAGCCAAGTAGAGGAGTTCTTTGATGGCATCGGCCAAGAAAAGACTCCTGAGGTAGTCTTGGAATCCTGTCACATTCAGAGACTTAGTGGAACACAACCTAGTAAAGTTGAAAAGGATCCACCAATAAACATCCATTCTTCCATTTATGAACGAACGAATGGTGGTCACCCTCCCTTTTACCTTATCTTGCACATTCAAAATATGCTCCTCCACAACTACATGTTGGATTCCGGAGCAGCTATGAATGTCATGCCTTTACATGTCGTGAAGGAAATGGGACTGGAAGTGACTAGACCTTATGGAAATGTCTATGGTATAGATTCTCATTGTGTGCGGTCCTATGGTTTGATCAAGAACCTTAGAGCTGATCTTTTTGCATGTTCAGACATTTCTACCATGATGGATGTAGTAGTGATTGATTTGCCCCCAGCATATGGAATGCTTTTATCTAGGAAGTGGGCAGCTGGCTTAGGTGGATACCTTATGATGGAGTTATCATATATTTGTGTTCCTAACTCTGATGGAACTCTGATTAGGGTGAATAGAGAACCTTGTTATGACAAGCATTTGGAATCATTTGATGGGATCAAAAACACATATGGGGATGAATTGTTAAATAATGCAAAAACCAATTTTGTTGAAGATGAAAATGAACTTTGGGAAAATGATCAAATTGAAAATATGTTCATGGTAATGGAAGATTCTGACTCTTCTTTTGAAGAAGAGCAGATAGTTGAACTTGCTAGAAGAATAAATTTGGATTTACTTAGAAATGAGTTTGTTGAAGAAATAGATGAATTAAGAAGAAGTGAAAGTCAACCTCAGGGTCAAGAGCCAAATAATGAAATAATTCAAGAACAAAATAATGAAGTAATTCAAGAGCAAGCTGATGAAAACCTTGTGGTTGAAGTTGATGAGTTTGATGACATTAGGAGGGGAGAAAGAATTCCTTTTACTATTAGGGAGTGGTTTCCCTTAATTGATCATAATAGAGAAAGGGAAAGCCAAGGGCTTGCACCTATTTATCCTTGGGAAACCGTCCTGCAATAGCTACTGTCGCTGAAGTTAATGAGGGATCCGAGGTATCTCACTATTCTGATGTGAATGATTCCTTGTCCCATCTGTCCTTAGAAGATGGTAATCTGAATCGAGTTCATGATAATTCTTTAAGTTGGGAAGAGGATGCCTTAATTAGTGATGCACCTGAAGGAGATTTTAACTTAAACAATCTTGCTATTTTTGAAACTCCTCCAGATTCTCAAAACAATATTTTATCCGCATATCCTCGTGTCCCTGATTTTCTTCTACCACCCAAGTCATCCAGTCGTCACATTCATGATCTTTCTCACATTCCTAGTTCTTGGTATCTCATTTTGAGTTAGTTCCAACCGGGTTGGAAAATATGCGCATTCTTGTTCCTTCAGGGAAAGGCTCTAGTCATAATACTGTCATATCTCATGAGCCACCTCCCTTGGAAGAACACAGAGATTTCTGGACTGTAGGAAAAGTTGTCAAAAATGTAGTGTCTCCTCATGAGGATGAGCCTAGTGAAAGAGTCCAAGAGACGAGAAGAGAGATTTGAGAAATCCTTATTGGTAGGATAGCCATATCTATTGATGGTGGTCTACCCAGAGTCAATGCAGTCCCTCCTAGGAGGAACTCGAACGTTTTCACCCCGCAACTGCGAAACCTTGCTGAAATCCACCCTATGCCTATTCGGAATATTGGAGTTGTTCCTGGGTCTGTCAACAGGAATAGATTTCCTACGGGAAGTCAAGTTGTCATCCCGAACCACTTATTGCATATCAAATCTGGACAGGCTGATGATCTTGGGTTGGACCATTCACGATAGAGCAATGCTTTGGTGACATGTGTTTCTTGACTACTAGTAGTGGACAATGTATTTTACTTCCTATCAACCAAAGGGAGTTAAGGGATTATATCCCTAACCTCACTTAGTGGTCTTCTTTGCTTGTCGTGCCTTGTCTGTAGATTAGAGTAGGTAGGAACTGAATAAGCCTGCATGGGTGGTAGTTAGTCTTTTCAGCCATTGAGTCTGGCACTTTTGTCTTTGTCCTAAGCTCACCTTTTGAAGCTTTTAGTGTAGTCCTTAGTACTTGCCATTTTCTTTTCCTGCACAATAAAATCAAACTTTTTAAGTTATGTTAGTAGATTAGATTTATTTTCTGCACTTATATTTCATGCATTTCAATTTCAGTATTGTCATTTTGAGATTTATATATATATATATATATATATATATATATATCCATGCGTTGTTCTGACCTCTAGTCTGTGAGTTTGGTATAGCTCTGGCCATTTTGCAGATAGTAGGTGATATGCTGGTAGCAGTTGCAAAGATAGAGTGTTGGATCAAGGATATGAGTTATAGAGTTCGAGGACCAGAGATTATGAGGTTCTCAAGCGCTCTTTTCAACAGAGCACTTGTCCCAGCTGGAGCCAGATGTTATCACATATATAGTAGTCGAGCTACCATACATTATTTTTCTGATTCCGGTACACTTTTCAGCCAGTTCCCTTACATTGAGATGATGAGATGAGCATCTATTATGGATCATGATTATTATATGGACAGCAGTTTTGTTCCCCATGCCATGACTGAGTTTCAAGGCACTCAGAGAGATGACCGATGTAGCCATTTAGCCATTTGTACAGAGCAGTCAGTATTGCCCAGAGTTACAGCAGCAGTTTCAGAGGACAGATGATGGTTCAGATATCATGCATTCAGGTATATGACTCAGCGGGTATATTCTTGTGTTATGGTTATATTGCTTTTATAATCATTCTTGTAGCATGTCTTAGCATTTAGTATCATGATCTGGCGATCATATAGATATGTGGACCTGGTTGCACTTTTATATATATTAAATTGTCCCCACTCAGACTTAGAAGTTCACTACCCATACTCATTGGTTTTAACCTCCCTAGGGAGAATAGAGGTGATCATTCCCACCATACTTTGGCTTGCTAGTGTTGGTCTCATTATTCATTGTCTTCATCCATCCATTACCTTCCAGTTTGTTCAATACCCTGACTTACTACTTGACTAGTGGCATGGAGGACCTTCCCCCACTTTAGCCTCTGTGTTGGATAAGCTTCCCTTGTTTATTTGTGTCTCGGCTCTGAGTTGGTGATAGAACTTACCTTTGGTGAGTTGGATTGTAGTCCTAAATCATTTTGGTCGGTTGTCCCAATGTTTGGCACTGGTACGAAGTCCCCCTAGTCACTTAAGATGTGTTGGCTAAAACTGAAAGCTTATGTACTACTTATGTAAATTCGCCCAGGAAACTGTAAACTCTAGAATGTGTTTATCAACACATGTGAGTAAAGGGCAAGAGCAATGAAAAGCTAAAAATACTCCTTGAAGAGTATAATGAAAGGTCCAAAAAGCAATGGTTCTTAAACTCTATATCTAAATGATTGTTGACCTTATATATATATGTACAAACATGCCCTCAATGCAAGCTGCGATTAGTTGTGCTTCTTAGCACACCTGAGATCTAAAGGGTTATGTAGGCCAAAAAGGCCATGAAATGAAATCAATGGATCCTAATGAACTGGATCATCTTTTATAAAAGTAGACATGGTGCCTAAGTTGAATAAGCACTCTTTGAACAACTTACCAATCTATGAGACACTGCCATCCCCCGTGTTATTTGCTTGTCCACCATATGTTAGAGTGTGTATTCCCTTTCCATTTCCAACGTGTCACAATGTCAAGTCAGTAGTCACCCCTTAGCCTACCCTTTTTATTTTAGCCTTCACCCTTCACTAGTAAATTGATCACAACTATGAAGTGAGTATGGTCTTGAAAGTCTGGTCTGAGTAATAATAATAATTAATGACTTTATATATTTGGTTTTAGATCGCCAGTAATGATTACTTCTTGTTATAATTGTTACTTGAATGAATTGTAGAGCATTGCATTAACCTTTGACACTTGCAGCACTTTTATGATAGCCTGAGTTATATTTTGGGTCATGTTGACTTGGTCAAACCCAGTTTGACCAAAAGTCAACCACAAGACATTAGGTGGCAGACCTCAGATGATACAGAGATATGATATATGGTCTGGTACAGGTCACCAGGTGGTTCTATGCAGTGGTTTTAGACTTATGATGATGATTTGTGCTTTTCAGCACTTTTACAGATTATTATTTTTTGGTTGTTCCTATATGATGGACATTTATTTTGGATCATGCAGAGATCTATATGGTGTATGAGTACACATCTTGGATAGATTTGGGCTCTCTGAGTCCAATGAGACAGTATGTTTTCAGTTCCAGGCAGTTACAGTGATTTTCAGGCTCAGTTGGTTATCCTAGTGCAATTTTGGCCTATCAGAGGCCCTGTCAGAGCAGTGATGAGATTTGATGGGTTCACCTAGGGCGTTGTGCATGGACGGGGTGGTCCAGCCACTTGTTATTACCATATTACCCCCCTCCCAAAGAGCCTGGTGGCCTCACCTTGACAGCGCAGGCACTCCAGGAGGCAGTTTGGGTAGTTTCACACTTCCCGAGGTAGATCAGAAATGGTAAAAATGGCTACTGAGGGATTCGATTTGGGCTATTGAGGCAAGGGATTGGCATGGGATGATGTTTGATGATGAGTGAGATGTCTTCCACACTTTCTCTAGCAGTTTCAGCTTCCAGTGGGACCCACACCCATCACTCCGGCATTTTATATGGATTTCTGGAGCCTCCAAAGGCTCACGACTTTCCTAGAGAGGCACGGTTTGGTGCTTAGAGGATTATTTTATTGATATTGTGCCATGGGGATTGACCAAGGGTGTTAGAAATTACCCCTTGGACCCACCATGAGCTAGATTTTATATTTTATCATTGAGATTTGGTGGGACCCCTCTCCTAGGGCAATTTGCTCCATTGATGTATTATTTTATTATTGATCCATGTACTTTTATGTTGAGCTCATCTCAACCAGTGATTAGATCATGTTGATCTTTTAATCTTAGCCATCCATTCAAAAGGTGGTTAAGGTTTTGGTGTCTCTCCATCCTATTTAAAGGAGAGCTCCTCATGGTGATGGGACTTTTGGCTCTGGATTATTGGAATAGAATAATACTATTGCATCTACTTGTTGTGTTGTGGTGAATGCTTTTGGAGGTCGTTCGTCTGTTCTTCCTTTGCACTGGGTTATTGGAGATTGTCTTGCTATCGATTTTGCTCCATGATTTTGTCATCTACAGGTGGAGGCCGAATTGGTTCAAGGAGGACGCATTGGTAGGGGAGGACCCTCCCTACTTCTTCATTGGGTTGTTTCATCGGTAACAATGAGTATTACTGTCTCTGTACCTTCTACTTCATGTTATCATTTGCTTATACTTGTATTTCCTCCATTCTTGATCTTACTGATTGAATCTTGTTTCCTTGGTTTGACAGGAAGAGGAGGGCGCACGTGTGGAGCTAGGGCATCAAATTTTGGCAAGGCAAATCAACAATTTCTCATTTGATCTCTGCGGGAACATTCCTCAACAACATAGCAACCTCATCCATCACACAGGTATGATCTCAAGGTAAATTTCTCATTCCATGATCTATCCATTTGTCTAAGTCATTAAAACCCTCATTTTACATTTTCTCAAATCTACTTGGATCTAGTAGGATTTTGGGTAAGATATTGAAAACCCACCTCTATAGCATCCACGGCAATTCGGATACATAGTTTGGTGTGGATTGACTTCCATTTGACACCTTTTCCAAGGCACCCTAGCCTCTCCAAGTGAGGTCGCACTCCTTGGTTGGGTGAGTTTTGCTAGTTCCAAGACCTGAGTAGGTGAGATCCCACTTGATTCACACTCTTCCCAATTGATAACCTACCCCTAGTGCTTCACCTTGTGGGCCCCATTCCTCATTTTGAGGGTTGTGCCCCACTTGGGTCACTTGGTGATGCATTTTGAATCTCAGATCTACTGAGATCTAGCCATTGGATGACCTTGATCTTCAAAACCCACCTTGCTTTGCACCTTGACAACCCCGATCTACATTTTGGTGGACATCCGACTCCATTTGGCTCAATTCCCTCACGACTTTCCTAGGTTGTATGGTTTCTCTGCGGGTTGATCTCTGTCTGGTTGCTTGCACACCTAGATATTGTCATATCCATCTATCAAGCATATCTAGAAAGCCCTAACTGTCAGATCTCTGATTTGGGACACTTTCCTTGTTTTAAGGGTCACGTTTCCCAAGGCAGTTGATTTTGACCTTTTGAAACTAGCTTTGAATACTGGAATCATACTTAATCCTAGAATCACTGTGTGTTATCTTTCATCATCATATCACACCTTTCCTAAACCTCCACAGTGGTCCTACTTCCTTAATTCTAGGGTTCCATACTGTCACCCTACGTACTTCATTAGATTGATTTGATCTAGTGATTGGGTTGATCTCTCCTATCGGGAGTTGATCTGGGTCTCCCCCTTGCTATCTTGGCTTTGATAGCTAAAGCGAAGAGTGCCTTGGTTGGTGTGACAACCATCCTTTTGGGAACCAAGGCTCTCTTGGTTCACCACTTTAGTTGCCTGTCCCCTCTACCATCCACCTTGGATCCATCTGTAGGGGCAACTACAAGATTGGTGATAACAAGAACCTCCAAGGAGAAGTATCCTTATGGAATCTTATAGAACACTAGGACAACCACAGAAAAATGTTCTCTATGCAATTTGTAGTTAGACCAGTGCCTAAATGGAATCACTAATATTATGATCAATGCTAGTGAGTGCAAAAGATATGATCAGAATCAATAATCCACTTATATCATTCACCAAATGTAGCTTCAGGATCATTTACCAATAAAGAAATGTAAGAAACGTATACACATGTATTACAATAATAAATATTGGATCAAAAGACTATATTGCTAACATAATACAACCAATAACCAAATATGCATTAAGTTGTGCTTTTCAATGTCATGTACTTGATTGCAATTATGGCAGCAGAGGTAAATAATTTAAATGATGGAAGGAATAACATTCATCAAGAGTCAATTAGGTAAGTAATATGTATTCATTAGTTATCACTTAACCTTGCCATCAACATGAATATAACTTCTAGATCTATATGGAGATAAAGTATGACAGCAGAAAATTAGTTAGGCAGATTTCATTCATTAACCAAAGCGTATATGTGCCAAATATCTTCAGTGTGTAAATCAGTCCAATGTCATCCAAATCAATTTCAGCATTTAATATCATTCAATAGGCGGCACTATCAGTTAAGTATAGAGTTTTTTGTGCAAAGGTTGATCACCAAATAGGTCTTATCAATTATGTATAGCATTGAACCTCATTTAATATTTAGCAACAACCAGCATTACCATTAAAGATGTGTCAACTCAGGATCAATTAATCATTTCAGATCTGTGCATATATAATGTAATGTCACAGCAGTAGGTCAATAAGATAAGAAGGTTAGTTAGGAAGATTGTGTTCACTAGCCAAAGTGTATATAAGCCAAATACCTTAACTGCAAAGTACCCAATTACAAGAAGAGCTTATCAAAGATATGTTGATCAATCTAGCATCAATATCATAAGACAAACATAGAACTCCAGGACAAATGTGTTAATGTCAATGTATATGTCAAAGAGCCGATATTAGCAATCAACCATTCAAGATCAGATTTTCTGTATGTTACCAATTTGAAAAAGGGTACATAGATCAGCATTCAAATTTAATGACAATTCATCACTTCCAGATCTGTATATGACGCAAAAAATTAAACCTTTTCTCAATGACTAAATTCAGACTTATGAATTATTAATTAAATTCTGTGTTTTCTGTGTATGTGGGCAGGGGCAGCGAAGAGGAGAAGCACACAGGGTCTGCATAAAATGCAGACCTGTGTAATTGTAAAAGAGTAGGTTGGAATGGGAGAAAGGGTAACGAGGAGCACACCGTGGGTAAGGAAGGAAGGGAAGGTAAGGAGAAGAAGGAAGAAGGGAGTGGGAAGAAATGAAGGAAAGAGAGATGGAAGGATGGGGTGAAGAGATGGATAAGGATAGAGGGATGGTAGGGCAGCGAACAAGAAAGGAAGAGAAGGTGAAGTGTTACGGAGAGGGAGCTGGAAAAAGGTGGAGAAAGGAGAGGCCGAGGGTAGGAGGAGCCCGAGTGGAGGAAGAGAGGGAGCTGCGAAACGGAGAAGGGAGCAAGCAGTAGCAGCAGGGTTCGGACTGTGGGAGAGCAGGGAGCAGGTTGCAGCAGGTGGCCAGCGAGTGCGAGAAGGTGAGAACCGAGGGTATGAGGAGAGAGAGGGAGTTAGGGCGAGTTTGTGGGTGAGGGGAGCGAAGGAGAGGGAAGCCAAGGGAGGACGTCGCTCAGGTTTTTAGGTCTGCGGTTTCTGCAGTTTAGGGTTTTGACAGGGTTTTAGCAGAAATTTGTTTTTTAGGGCTTCTTTTTGACAAAAATAAAAATTACTAAATTACATAAAAATTAAGTCAAAAATTAAACTAAACCTAAAAAAAATCAAAAATTAACCTAAGAATAATATGTACAATTAATTACACCTTCAGAAATTTAGGTTTAGAAATAGATGAGCAACCTAGGGTTTCAAGAGAAAAGCTAGTCACCCAATCCTAGGGCATCAATGAGAGGAGCTACCCTCCTTGAGATGGTACTTGGCAAGCTTGGCAACTAGGGCTAACCTCAACAATCTCTACAATTCATCAAAGGAGCATAGCTTTAGCAAGACTTGAAGACCTAAAGCTCAAGCTTGAATGCTATAGAGACCAAAGACAAAAATGAAATGTTAATCAAGATAAAATGAAGCAATAATGGCTTCCATTCAACCCTAACGAGCATCACTTTCATACAAATTGACAAAGAGACATCAAACTAAAAGTATGGATACCTCTAAGTGCATATGTTAAGCAAACAACTCTAGCCTCACCTTAGCAATGGCATGAACAATAGTAAAACTTACAAGAAATGCTTCAAACTTGCAAAATAACCTTCATCAAGGAGTGCACATCCCTTCAAAGAGTCCTAGTTAGGGCTAATAACAGACATAACGAAATTCTCCCAAGAGTTTATATCTAAAAATGAAGTGAGAAGATTGTATTTATATGATCTCACACTCACTTTTACCTAAAATAAGGTCAATTTAATATTAAAAATGTCAACTTAAAATTAAAACAAAAATAATATAAAACAATGATAAGAGTGGATAAATTGGGGTGTTTTACCCAGATTTGACCCAAACATGAGCAAAATGGTTAAACAAGGCCACATCTGACCAAATGAAGGTCAGACTGTGTAGGGGGGGTCAACATGCCCCAACTAACCCCAACAGTGATGAAAAACCCTCAACGCCCCCCCCTTATCAAGCATTACAGTTTGCCCAGGAAGATGACGTCATCCTCTGTAAGAGGGCCCAGAGATAGGGTGCTGGTGAACTGGAGGGCCAGGAGGGTGTTGGAGGTGCTCTGAAGGATAAGCAAATGCCTCGGTGCTGAAGAACTTACCGCTAAAGTGATAAAACAAGGTCGGGGTCATGTAACCCAGTGACCCACCCTTGGAAGCCCCGGACACCAACCTCAGGGTTTCAAACCCTTTCATGAGGTAGTCAACGATGCCACTAAGCCAGAGTACTTCCAAAGGAGGAACCAGAGGGTCTGGCCATGCCCCTACCTCAGAATGAGTTGGCTAAACACCCCTCCTGGTCAGAAAAAAGACACCCTCTCCCTGGGTCACCTCTGCAGGTACGCTGGTGCTGGTACCATCGTAACAGTTGGGAAGGTAACGAACCGGATTGAGATTTGGGAACAAATGAAGACAACGTTAAAGGCTCAGTTTGGACCTGGCAATCAAGGGTGGGTTGCCCGAAACGAGCTCATGAAGCTCACGCATGTGGGGAAGGTCCAAGCCTACATTAAGGCCTATACAAGCGTGATGTTGGATGTTAGAGATAGTGGTATCTCGAGATGTCCTCCATGTTCAGATGCCTAGCATGGAGGTACACTTATTGGATAAGCATCAGGAGGAGGTAGAGGGTGAGATGCACTCTAGCAGCTGGCATGAATCCATTGGCGGATGCATGCGGACCTTTCGTGGTGTTTTGCCTCATGCATGCATGAGTTTTGCATGCACATCAATTAATTAAAGATGCATGCATGAGTTTTGCATGCACATCAATTAATTAAAGATGCATGCAAAAGTGAGTTTTTGCATGCACTCACATTAGGTTTTTGGTAAACCTAATTGATCAATGAGATGTTATAAGGAGGCAAGAGGTCACCAGATGAGGTTACTCAGCAGACTAGTCAGAGAGAGATTAGTCAGAGTCAGGAGGGCGCATAGTGCATGTAGAGGGCAACTTTCTGAGAGAGAGAGGAGCTTCTACAGTAGGGAGAGTGAGGGGATCTAAGTTGGATCGGACCTCATTTGATCAAAGGCACTTGGATGCCAAATGCACATCAATTAATTAAAGATGCATGCAAAAGTGAGTTTTTGCATGCACTCACATTAGGTTTTTGGTAAACCTAATTGATCAATGAGATGTTATAAGGAGGCAAGAGGTCACCAGATGAGGTTACTCAGCAGACTAGTCAGAGAGAGATTAGTCAGAGTCAGGAGGGCGCATAGTGCATGTAGAGGGCAACTTTCTGAGAGAGAGAGGAGCTTCTACAGTAGGGAGAGTGAGGGGATCTAAGTTGGATCGGACCTCATTTGATCAAAGGCACTTGGATGCCAAATACTGTGAGCTGAGAGAGCTCAACAATGAGGTTACTATACTGTTCAGAGAGAGGACAAATTGCAGTTGTAGGGGGGCTACTATTCAGAGAGAGGACGAATTGCAGTTGTAGGGGGCGCACTTCCAAAGAAGCGGAGGACATTGTACACTCAGATTGAGGCCAGAGCAATTGAGATCAACAAAGTAGGTCTTCTTCATTGTGTGAAGAAGATTTGTGACGATCAGAGCTCAGATCGGCTGAGATCTGAGCTAGGAGGAGTTTCCGGCAGTTGGAGAGAGGGCGCACTTCTGCATACAGAGCTGCAAGGGCGCATCAGACTTTGAGCAGAGCAGGCTACCATTCTAGACAGAGAAGATCAGGGCAATGGAGTATAGGGGGGAGATAGTACATCCTGAGACAAGAAGAGTCAGATCTTCAGAAGGTTCAGAGTCAGATTTAGTACATACAGTTTCTGAAGAACTGTATGTACTAAATCTATTCTTACTTTGCTATGGGCTCGAGATAGAAGAAAGCCTCACAAAATGTTGGTTTTCCCCGTTTGGGGTTTCCAGGGTATATCTTGAGCTATTATGTGATTGTTGTGTATTTCATTGGTTGAAGTGTTAAGAGATCTATAGTAATTGTATCTTAAGTCTTTACTGTATTTCTGACTTATAGAGACTCAAAACGCTTCAGATCTCAAGGCATCCAGAGGGAGTAGTGATCTCTGGATAATTAACATTGGAAATCAAAGATATGAGTGAAGAGGATCGGCTTTATCACTTCATGAAAGGGTTACAGCCATGGGCGCAAGCAAACCTGCGACGCCAAGGTGCAACGACCCTTGTTGCAGTGATCTCAGCAACTAATAAGTTGTTGGATTACCATGCGGACGCAAAGGGTGAGTCCTAGAAAAATGAAGACAGCAACGAGAGCTCAAGGCAAATCCAGGAAGAAGATGAGAGGGAAGCTTAAAACGGGTGGTAAGCGTGAGGATGATAAGCCCAAAAACATAGGACACAAGGATAAGGCTAAACCGATCGCATGTTATATTTGTGCCAAGGACCATTACGCCAAGAATTGTCATTTGCGACCACAAAAGTTGGTTGCGGTGGAGCATGAGAACCCGTCGGTTGGAGTGTTGCAGGTGTTGACTGCGGTTCTTGAGGAAGAACCAGCAACAACGCAAGACGCAGAATTCGCAAGATTGTGGTGCTACACACAACTTTGTGAAGGAAGATGTGGCAAGACGGCTCAATTTGCAGATTGAGACAGGTCAGACTTCTTTTAAGGTTGTCAACCCGCAAGTAGAAAGGGTGGTTGAAGGCCAATCAAGTTCCTTTGAGGCTTGGAGAATGGTCGGGCGAGGCGACCTTCACTATCGTTCCATTGGACGATTTTGACGTGTTGCTTGGACAGGAGTTCATGCAGAAAGCTAAGGCAGCTCCTATGCCACATTTGGAGTGCTTGGCATTTATGTCGCGAGACAAGCCTATCTTTGTATTGACTGTGAGGAAACCGCAAGGAAGTGGCAAGGTCACGTCCATGACAGTGACGACTTCCGTAGGTTCAGACCCTCGCAAGCGTGTGGATGATGGGCAAGGCGAAGAGAAGGCAAGCAAGGATTCGGTCATTCGATTGGAAAAACGAATGGACACCATGGAGAAGGTAGTGGAATCAATGTTGATTAGATTGGAGAAGCTTGTCGATCGCTACGCTACCATGGGGCAGAACAATTGTAGCCAAGGAGGACACATAGCAGCTACCCAAGCAAATGAAGCAGCGCCAAGTTGCGACTTAGGAACTTCAGTTGCAGATGGGCAGGTGTGGCTAGACGATCCGGAAGCGCGATAGTTGTTTGTTGAAGGTGAGGGCATGATTGGTGGAAACGTGCCACTCTTTATATACCTAAACAAGAAGGATGCGGAAAATAGAGGGAACAGCAGTTCTGGTGTTGGCTTGGTGCGCCATCCACCCTTATTCTTCGGTTAGAGTAGCCAGAGGCGTCAGCCTCTACCTTTGGCAGAGGTAGGAAAGGTCAAGGGAGATTCGAGTATGAGGCTTGCCGAAAGTAAAGCCAAGGAAGATGAAGTGTGCATGCTTCATCCAAACGAAGAGATACGTCACCAAGTTGCAGAGACTCATGCAGAGAGGGCAGTGGGACGGATGAACCGCAGACTCCAAGTGGACGAACTGATCACCCGAATAGTTGCGAGAGACGAGGAAGACGAACCTTGCGGACTGGCAGAGATGAAGCACAGGAGGTGGACTAGACAGTAGACTGTGTGCGACAGGCAGCAGTGTGACAGGTTTCCAAAGACGGTGGTCGGATGGAGACGTTGCTAGGGACGGAAACTACTTTAGGTGGGGGAGGATGTAACGGCTTAGTTGTTGCAGGCACTTAGCCAAACCTCTACCGCGCAAGGAGCATGGAGCTCACCCAAGTAGCTCAACTTGGGAGCCCATCGGGGCCTTACGTTGGTTGGAAACGTCGAAAATCCACTAAGTCTTGGTCATCGAGGCACCTGTCGATAGTTGTAAGTTTGTTGGGACATGCTACCGAGTATGGGGCGCGCACCCACACCAAAGACGCCCAGTACATGGCAAGTCTCGGCACAATACCACTCCGGTTACCCCATTCGGTTGGTATGTGGACCACTTGGGCCAAAGTCCCAGTATGTGCGGACCATGGACTGCGTTGGTAACCCCAACTCTAGGTTGGGCGCGCGGATGGGTGGAGAGCCCAGTTTGGCAAAAGGGCGGATCGGTTAGGACATGGGCACACTCAAGGGCGGCATCGCATCAGCATGGGCGAATCGGTTAAGAAGTTGACATACCCCGTGGGCGGATTGGTTACTAAGTGGACAAACTTGCGGATGACACATCATCGACATGGACCAAGCGGTTCGGTAGCCCACTCCTTGGGCGCACCCACGCGGAGGCTCGTCTATAAATATGCAATGGGGTCAAGGCAAGAGGCATTAAGAAAGTTGGCAAGAGACATCACTGAAGTCCAAAGGCGCTCGGAGTGCCTTACATCACTGAAGTCCAAAGGCGCCCTCATGCATGATTTTAGGAGTTAGCACAGTCAATCCATGATTTAGGGTGCCTTGTCCCCTTGATTGACTAGTTAACTAACTGTTACACCTAGTTTCACTGCCACTAAGTGTAGGATCGCCTATTTTGACCACTACAAGTCAGTATTGCGCCCCCTTGGAGTCTCATCCCCTAATTTCTAGCCCCAATGACTCGGTCATGGGCCAGTCCACCTCAATTGACTAGCCATTCATCATCGGTGGCCACTAGACCTTATCAAGAGATGGTTCCAATGCAAACTAAGTATGTCACTTGTGTGGATTCGAAATGCCTCTAAGGCTCACGAATTTATCCTTTGGAGATGTATTATTTATGTACACATTTACTGAATAATAATGTAATGGAAGTTTTTCCAATTGTTCTTCATTCTCTTGTGTTGTAACACAGTTTTGTCTTCTCTATTTTTCCTGCTCAATTCTTTTGATCTCTGTTAGACTTAGTGTGAATTTTATCTTTGTCTCTAGATCTCTGTGAGAATCTCACAAAATCTCACACCCTCCACTAACTCATGCGCCACCTCTCAAGATGAAGTGCACCCCCCTCTTGGAGAATGCGCCCACCCTCATGAGATGCGCCACCTCTTCCTTGGATATCTCAATCCAATCTTCAATCAAGAGATTTGGCTCTCTTTCTAGCATGCCCTTACATCTCAATCAAATTGCCACCACTGCAAAAGACTAAAACATGCCCCCGACATGTTTCCCTTATTTATGGAATGCTAATTTTTCTCATTTATTTGGCTTTTATTCACCTTTTTTGAGAGAAAATGAAATTAAGTGATTAAAAATCATTAATTTCACTCTCAAAGTAGGTGCTTTGAGTTAGAAAACGAGCACTCCCATGGAATATTATGCCTCTTAATACCACTTTTTTAACTTATTTAATTTTTACAATTAAAATATCTCATTTTATGGGAAATTTTTTATTAACAAAAAAATTAAAAAATCCCAAGGTGGACTTAACGCATGTCCATAAGACTCTAGGATAATGACTAGCATGGTAATATACATTAGACACTAGGCTTTAATAACCCACCAAGGCCTAGCCACCCAAACAATTACTCCAGCTTAGGAGGATTGAATGAAAAAAATGGAAAATTATAAGTCGTTGACAAGCACGATATAATTATCAAGTAAAAAAACACTCTAGAGTAATGTACATGTGACCAAGTCTTAGGAAGGCCAGGCATTTTACAAAAATTCGTCATGCTACATCATTTTATTACAATTCCCCCATGGTGATATGGAACATGCATGACAAAAAAAACGGGGCCATAATGGCCAACTGGACTTCTAAATTTGAATAAGTAATTGTTCAATCTTTAGCGGCTCAACTGCAAGTCCATCCAAGTGCAACTTGGAGGGTAACACATCTCTGGTTGGGGTATATGAAGAAGTTGGTGAGGGCCTAAGTCCCTATAAAAAGGGAGTGGAACCTCCCTCTGATCTCATAGTAGATGGGGCAATAGAAGATGAAGTGCTCCTCTGTCTCAAACTCCTGAAGATGGCACAACTGACAGATCCTGTTAGAACAGTCAATCCAGTGATCCATCTCTATCTGAAGCCTACCAGAACCCACTCTAAACTATCCAAGGGGAATGTGAAGAGCGTGTAACCAATGGATTAGGGTATATTACGGTCAAATAATGAGTCTGTCTCTCATCTGCAAGAAGTGCTCACTGTAGAACGCCATCTTAGGGCATAACCGCCCCAAGGGTTAACCCAAGTGATCTGGATAAACTACATATAAATGTCATCTCTAATGATCCTATTAAATTCCTTTCTAATAGGTAGGAGGTGGTTAGGTGCATTCAAAGAATATCTAAAAGGAGGGAGTCGATCCATCTGAATGCCCACAGACTCCAAGATAATCGAAACTCCCACAAACCAACCTCGAGCACAGCCTGAAGGGCTAGATGAGGCAATAGTCTTTGAAGAACAATAGGCCAAGTATGAGTACACCAATCCCGCCTTGTCACTAAGTCGCTAAAGCTCCAGAGGTGATGCAAAAAAGAGACTAGACTAAACACGGTCTCAAGTCTGATGGGCTAGGGACAAAACTTTGCTAGGATGATGTCCTGAGGAATTGTCTATTTCCACCTAATGATGCGTAGGAGGAGAAGAGTTTGGACTCTCTCGACCGATGCCCAATCAGATTCCAGCAAACAAGGCCCCCAAATCTCTAAGCCATAGAGAACAATGGGTTAGATAAGAAAGTCTGTGAGGGCCATCTTGGACAAGATGTCCCGAAAGTGGTGTTGAAAGCATTGTCCCTCGAGGAGGGATAAGGATCCATAGCCCTTGTTGACCCAACGTTGAAGGGCATCTCACAAACTGAAGCGAGGTCCTGAGAATTGCACCCCCAAGTATGTGTAGGAGTTGGTGATCTCAATCTCCTCCCCTTTGAAGAATAAATGAAGGTCTAGTAAACTCTTCTTCATCCCAATGAAGATCATAACCTTGGTTTTACCCAAGTTGACTATCAGCTGCCAATGACCACATAAAAGAGCTAAAGCATTCAATTGTCTCTGCAAGCCCTCTAGAGAGAAGGCTAGGAGGACCATGTCATCAACAATGAGAATGGATATTAGAACCTGGGGGAGAAGGCACCCAACAGCATCCTAGATATGCTCATGGAGAAAGGCCTCCAACTCATCAATATATATCCCAAACAAGGTGGGGGACAAGGGGCATCCCTGCTTAACCCCAATGGTACTCCAAATGAAATCTAATTCCCGTGAGCCGTGAGGAGATAACCAAGGACCAACTCATATAGGCGAAGGATGGTCAGTGGGGTCTTCAAGATGCCAATGTCTTTGAGCCTCTGGAATAGGGCTCTTCGACGAACAGAATCAAAATCTTTTCAAAAATCTACAAAGCAACAGTTGACTTTCGAAGAGCGATGCCACACCTTGTCAATGATGGCCCGGAGGGTAAAGATGTGGTCAATGGTCCGATGAGAGGATCGAAAACCTACTTGCCTTTTGTTCTAAAGATGTCTCCTCTCAATCTCTGTAGAAAGCTTTATATGAAAAACTGTAGCATAGAGCTTCAAGAATTAGCTCTTATTTCAAAGAGCTTTGTGCAAAAGACTGATAATGGCAGGGTTCATGCAGTGAAACAATGAAAGATGGATTTCACAAGGAAGAATTAACCCGCAGGGACATTCTCCCCGAGGACGGGAGCTCAACTTGACGGGGAGGTCATGTGACGAGGACAAGGGTCACACGGATAGGGAAGAGCAGGACCAACGCAGGTCACGCAAATAGGACATTTTCCCCAAGGACGAGAGCTAAGCTTGACGGGGAGGTAGCACAACGAGGACAATGGTTTTCCCCAAGGACGAGAGCTAAGCTTGACGGGGAGGTAGCACAACGAGGACAATGGTTTTCCCCAAGGACGAGAGCTAAGCTTGATGGGGAGGTAGCACAACGAGGACAATGGTTTTCCCCAAGGACGAGAGCTAAGCTTGACGGGGAGGTAGCACAACGAGGACAATGGTCATGCGGATGGGAAGGGAAAGACTGACAAGGGAAGAACAAGTTTCCTATCCCATTGAGAGTTATCCAAAAAAAACTGGGATTTCAAGGCAGTAGTAATACGGACATAAATGGATTAAAGTGGCTTATACATAAATGATAAATAAAAATTTAGTCATGGATCCACAAATTGATCACAACACAAATGTAATAGCACCCCCATGCACCTTCTAGTCTACCATTTGAGATTAGAGGTAATTCTAGGTGTTCTTTTCTACTTGACAATTGTGATTCTGCATTTCTTTGCATCCCTTGAATCATATCTGTCACATATCACATATAGGGGATCCATCATGGGAGTCACCCTGGATCCATCCCCATAATAGGGTCCATTCAGATCATTAATCCTGAGATGATACTTTCAACGTCTGTAGGTGCAAATCAAGTAAAAGTGCAGAGGCAGCATTAAAGGGAGGTTACAGTAACTGTCTCTCAAACTAAATCTTCTACATGCTTCAGTGAACAAAAGATCAGCGTGCAAAAAAATAGTATAGGGATGGGCATTGATTCACCTCCAAGAATCATATAAAGTTTAAACCCATGAACACAAATATAAACTTCTCGCTAATACAAAGAATGAAGTGTTCAAGAATATCTGTAAAAAAATTAAACAATATCAAGGTATAATATGCAATTTTTAATCTTTGCTTCATGATTTGCACTTCACTTCTCACTACTTAGAGTGCAGTTTCTAATTGACACTTTTTCTAGAAAGCAAGCATCTTACAATATAAAAAATTCTGATTTGTCCATTGCCAGTCATTAGAAGATTTCTTGCAATAAGCACAGAAGCACCAAGCTACATAAATAACATTTTCTTCACCTGCAATCAACTGGGTTTACATCTCTAATAAAATGAATAGCCACTGAAGCTATTTGCAAAGGGAAAGAGGAAGAAAAGAATGCTTACCAAATAAATCAAAACTAATTAAAGGGAAAAAAGAAGAAAAGAATGTTCACCAAAAAAACCAAAACTAATTAACTCAGGATAAAACAAGATTTTTAACTATTTTAGGAGAAGACCATAACCTCGAATTATTGCAATTGTCTTGCACCCCCTGAAAACAATCTAAAGCAACCCCAGTGCAAAATTATATTCCTATAAGCACAGGTTCAAAAGAGTATCCAAACCTCGTTCATTCATTGCCCGATTAATACAAGGTCTCCATTCTTCACCTTCTCTTGGGTGCTGCCATGGGGCCATTAGCTACACACATTTACAAACATTTTGTCATTTAGTTGTAAATTAGCTGCTTTAACATGTTACATAGACCTTCCATCGCAAAAAGATGGTCAGTTCATTTCAATTACCATATAAGTGTATTCTAAATCACAGCAAACCTCCTAGAAATGTAGAAGTAGAACTTAGTAACAAGGCATAAAAGGAAAAGGAAAATCCCCCTGTCTGTGAGGTTTTGGATCCTTTAAAGTGCTAAAGACAATAACAGTAGATAGCACCAGCCCATGATGAAGGAAAAAAATTGAAAATTACCACTTATATTTACAGAAAAATATTTTACAAACAGAAAATCAGAAAGTGGAAGGGTATATACAATGATCATCATAACCTCTTCTGAAGAGCTACTAAGGAAAAAATGAAAGCAGAGCACTCAGTTTGATCCAAAGATTGGGCATCTTTGATCAGCAAAACTCATTTTGCCAATAACTAATGAGTAATGACGAACCTCATCCTTCCGTACTGAACTGAAGGCAGACAAGGAGCTAGCCTCATCTTCAAAAATTAATTTACACCTCAGCTTCCACAAAGCAAAAAGCACCACTATCCTCGACCAATGCCAAAGCCCAGAAAAGCAACACGAACAAGAGCGTGGCCATCACCAAACAGCATTGTATGGCAGTGAAACCTGTCCTTAAGAAGCACCGAGACTGGCCCATGAGAAAATTGTTAAAACATCCAAGGAAAAATAGAAAATCAGGGACATGAATAAAGGCTTTCAGGGACCCACGAGGTGCAGCAGTTCTAAGGATGAGGATGAAGACACTGATCATCTAATAATTCACTGAAGTTCACAATAGAAGTCTGGAGTCTCCAGAAACTTCAAATGTGCCGTAGCCAACCCATTAGGGAGAGGACAGAAAATCTACTGACAAAATGACTAAATCAGAGTCCAGACTACCAATCAAAAATACTAAATGTACTCTTGGATCAATTACTTCCCAGTTGGTGTCCATTGCTATGAATGGACTCTTACCTATCTGGAGGCCTTTTGTTCAGGGTGTCTATGCTCGTGAGAATCTTCCACCTTTTGCATATCTAAGGAATGATTTTGTGCAGGAAGAAATCACGTTACAGTGTTGTTCGGGGCAACAAGAGGAGGTAGATGAGATTACTCTCGTCAGGAGGACGAAGGGTAGCAAGAAAAGCTACAAGAAGAAGAAAGGTAAAAGCATAGGAAATAAAGATTTGATTAAGTAATGTATTTCTAATGTCACAAGATGGGACATTATGCCAACCGTCCATTTAAGACTTGGAAGGGGAAGAAACATGTTGCAGTTGGGATTGTAGCAGGTGTAGAGGAGGATTCCTCTTAGCTTGAGACTACTTTCTCCATGGTCTCTGACTCTCTTGTTTGTCTTCAAACACTATGTCTAGGGATGGATGGTATGTGGGCAATGGAGCTTCAAAACATATGACTTATGACAAGTCAGTCTTCAACAGATTTCAGGAATAAGGAGGAGGCATGAGTGTGGAGCTTGTTGATGATGCTACTTATCCTGTGAGAGGACTTGGTCCCATTCCTTCTAGATGCCATCAAGTCATGTTCTTGAGTTGAGTGATGTTTTATCTGTTCCTGGTTTAAAGAAAAATCTTCTAACAATTTCTTGTATGACAATTAATCATTTCATGACCAAGTTTGATGCTAAGGTCATCTTTTAAAATCAAACCCATATTGTGGCAAAAGGGGTTTGAGTTGAAGGTCTTTACAGATTGCAAGCAAATCTGATGAAGCATGGTGTTGTAGTGCATGGTTGGTACCAATCTGTGTCAGTTACGGCACAAGCAATTTCATCATTTGCATTATGGAGCACTTCCTCTCTTAAAGAACTTAGTGCAAGGATTACTAGACTTCAAAATAGAGAAGGAAGGTGTCTACAAACGATGTGCTCTTGGTAAGCATCTCAAGGTTGACTTTCCTAGCATTGAGCATAGAGCGACAGGGTCTTGATCTGATCCATTCAAATGTGTGTCAACCCATGTCTTCCTCTATAGCAGAAGCTAAAATTGATTTAAACTTTTCAGTTCGATATACCAAGAAATATAAGTAATAAATGTATAAGTAATGAATGATATTTTTGAATGAAAAATCGCCTTGCATTTATAGGCCTTGTGGGAACCATTCATGTAAACTTATGTCTTTACTAATGCACCTTTTAATAATTCATTAAAATCCTAACTCCTATATATATATATATATATATATATATATATATATAACAGTGTTATTTTATATACATAACATTGCCACCTTCTTTAAGATGCTTCATCCTCGAAGCATTGTCATTTGTTGTAACCTTCGCTCTTTCCTTAATAATGTTCTTAATATTTTGTTGGTATTAATTACTTGGTTGAGTTGACGGTCTCCAAGTATTTTAAAAATATATTTCCCTTTTTTTCTTTAGAAATTCTACTTAGCTCTCCTAAAACTCCAAACTTGACATTTGCTATCTAAGCTCCTCAATTTGTCTCTAAGCTTCATAATCTCATGGAGCTTTCTCCAAAATTGAATCTTTCGTACTCGATATACATGATAAAGGGCCTGAATTCTCAAGGCCGCTCAATCCCACCTAGTCTTTGTTTTTTTCTTAACCTTTGCTTCTTTACTTTGCATATTCAATTGTTGTCCAGCCTTCCTTGATTTAAGACCAACTTTCGAAGCAATGGAATTAGTGTTTTCTTCAGCCATCACAACAACCTTATCCTGGATTTCTTGCACTTTATGAGGAGGACTAGGAGACCTAGAAAAACTCATGCCATTCCATTTTTTCCTAGGCAAGGCATTGACCCTGAGACACACAAGAGGAAGTTTGGAAGCTCGGGGTGAAGATACCTTCTTTACGTGATGATTATCTGAAACCTTTGAAACCTTCTCCTCTATCTTTTGAGCTTGTGAGGTTTTTCCTTCTTCCTTGAGTTGTTTCAAAAGAATTTATCTAGCCATTACCGTTTCTTTTCTCTACTCTGCATGCTTACCATATATGGCTTCATTAAGTTTCTCAACTTCTCCTCCATCTATTTTCTTCGTCTCTTGCGAAGAGCTTTGTACTTTCGAATCCCTTCTCCTTCAAACTTTGCCGAAATCCAAAAAATAGGAAATGGGGGTAACTTCGCATTTTTAATTTTATTTTTCGATCACAAGGTGCTATCTTCAAATCTAGAGGAACCCAATTCATTGAATGTTTCTCATTCTAATCAGAAAAACATCTTGGAATCCACATGACAGGTTTTGTAAGGTCCTGCGAATTCTCCAACCTCTTTTTCCCGCTATCATCCATTATCCATTTATTATCAATGTCTTTAAAATCCTCAAATCCATTTTTTCATCAACAGGCTCATTACTTGTCCCCTCAGCAGGATTAAGATGAAATACATGAATCGGGCAGAAAAAATCTTTGGGAATGTCTTCATAATTGCCTCATGTCATCTTTGCATCACTCATGGTTTCTAGAATTCTCGGGTTTCATAAATTTCTCCTTGAGATGATTAATTCATGAACTATGAACTACGGTGTGCTCATTTATTGAAGGTTGTTCCTTGGCCCTTTCATAATCCATCATCAATATATTATTTGTATGATTAGGTGAGGCTTCATTTCTATTGAGTTCTCTCCATCATATTGCTACATGTTGTTACTTCACCGTTTTCCCCATAAACATTTTGATCCTTCCCATATTTATCATAATCTACTTTGTTGCTGTGGATATGGTCATCACCATTGTCTTTCTCATTGTGAGGGATTATTCGCCTTTCATTGGCTTGAGGAACAAGTTTTGGCTCTTCTTTGATCTCCTTCAATCCAATGTGTTTTCCATCAATCTCACAACCCAGCTCGGATTCGAAATCCAAGTCAAAAAATTTATCTTCATCTGTGATGTCTTCTTTTTTACATCCTTCGTTGGAGAAGCAATTATTTTGGTTTTCCTCCATCTCCTCGGTACTCTCTTTTTTGCCTTCTAGGTTGACCCTATCCCTTATTATTATGTTGAAATTCCTTGCTAATTGTTTTACCAAATCTCGAATTTCTGCTATAACTTCCCTTCTCTACTATAATTTCTGCTATAATTACCTCCATTTAGAAACTATGATGGTGGATGGGGGTTGGTATAAATTGCCATGGCTTAAGCACTTGAATCCACGAATTGGCCAATGGTTTTTGGCTCTGATACCAAATGTAGCGAAAGCTAAAATTGATTTAAAGTTTTCCATTGGATATACCAAGAATTATAACTAATAAATGTATAAGTAATGAATAATGTTTTACAATGAAGAATGGCCTTGCATTTATAGACCTTGTGGTGACCATTCATGCAAAGTTACATATTTACAATGCACCTTTTAATAATACATTAAGGTCATATGTCCTAAGCCATATATATATTAACAATGTCATTTTATGTACATAGCATCCTCCTCCTTGACAGGTATTTTGTATTATGTCACCTTCATTGATAATTTCTCTTGTAGGCCCTGTATATATTTTCTGAAGACTAAGAATGAGGTGTGTTACACCTTGTCATATGAGGTTTCACATTGTGGTTGTCATCATATTGATGGAGTTCATGTTAAAGTAAAACATAGTTTATAATGGTCATTTAGATATTAGACTTAGGTATTAATAAAGGCAATTCTGACTTTATGTTATTTTGCGCTTCATTTCATTTTATTATGTTTCTCAATCTATCCCACGTTCATAATGTGGATTGACTCAACCTCATTGTAACACGTTATAAAAAAAATCAATTTCTCATCTATGCAATACATTATGATAACTCTTCTAAGTTATTCTTGGTTTCTTTATGTGCTTGATCTCTTGGATATGGTATTAGAGCTCAGCCAGAGCCTCGGAGACTGTGAGAGCGTGAATACCTAGGGACGGCTACCAGTAGAGATGGATCGAGGTATTGCTAGCATAGCACATCAAAGAGCTAAAACCAAGTGTACAGATTGAACTAGCATGTGTGATTAAAGCCCTAAAGACCAAGCTAGCCCAGCTGCAACCTAGAGGTGTTACCCACTATCACCTCGATAACTACCTCCCTACACTTTCGGTTGGCTCTTCTCCAACTCGAGGGGGGGCTTCCTTAGATAGGATTGCTACGAAATGGCGATGGAGGGCACAAGGTTATTTTGGAAGAGATAGCCTCAGCAAAACTTGGAGTGTTTTGTTGTAGTATCAAGTGATGGACGGGTTTCAAAGACTAGTGCCAATCCCTAGGGCATATGGAGTCTATGGATGATTCCCCTTTAGGCCTAGTTTAAAAGTGCTTGATAAAACCCCATGCAGAATGGCTTGACAGAGTTTATATGCAAGCAATTGATTCATTTAGTAATACCCTATCAAGGAAAGGCAACATTCACATACACTTTTTTATTTGCTTATATCGTAAACTTCCTATGCTACTTGTCGGATACCCCTCCTATGGATGCCTAATATCTCAAACAAGCAACATAAATTGTAATATGATCAACCATGGAATTACACAACCCTTCTAAAGATAAGCAAATAAAACATGACAATGATAGGAAATTACAGAATTACTCAATTAGATACACCAAGTTGAAACCCAAGAGAAGAAGATCCTTACACTTCAATATACTCCATGAAACAATATAACAATGAGGTTCCAAAAATGAGATATTTTACAATCCAACCATGAAAAAAGAATGAGAGAGACAACCCTTATATAGGTTGCAGCTCAATCTCATGTTACAATAAAATATTACTAATGCCCTAGATCTAACCTAGGGTGGAGTGAAAAGTAACTAACTCCACTAAAACCCTAACCAATTTATAACTACTTCTAACAAACTCCTAACCACTTTCAAAGTGGTCAAAGCTACAATTACAATGCATAGTACATCTCTTTTATAATCTTTTTAATATACACCAAAAGTGGTTAGGCCCACTTTATTCTCAAGCGAATATTAAAGCCTATGAATAATAAAAGAAAATGTACCACTTCCAATGACATGGTCCAACAAGTTATAAGATAGTAGCCATTCCCCAAAAGGTTTCGATTCAAACCCCAACAACCTCATAGGCATAGACCCAAATCCTTCAACAAAAATATGTCTACAAAGGAATCTCCAAATGCAAATAATAGTGGTTGCTCCACTCAATACATCCATCTAGAATATGTCTACCCAAATGCATTTGAATATCTCAAAGCAAGGTATCGACCCATCAAAAGTGAAACCACTTGTCCATTGGTTTAACTCGTGGACAAGTGGAATGGCACAGCCCAACCACATAAGCAGTCAAGGCCTGACTCCATAACTTGAGGGTTAGAAATATGAATACGCGGGATCTTCTATGGTGGACATCCCACCAAAACATTAACGAATGATGCCAGCCGATATGGATCGCTGTCATGTTGTAAATGCCCATCCATACCAAAAAGACAGCCACACGAAATAGTGGATCGATGGCAGCCTCATTGATCTCAGAATGCTTCTTCAAATCCATACAAAGGATATCTGATCTATCTCTCCATAAAATCGTTCTAGCAAAATATAGAATGGCGTGGACCTTGGACTTGGCAAAAAAGACACCTTGAACTGGATCTTCAACAACACAATTTCAGTGGCAGTAATGGAAGCATGTGCAGACTTTCTAGAGGAAAAAATCATCACAAATCGAACTTTGAAATGTCAGTATGCCTAGCATCATTCCAACTGACAAATAGCTCCACGATCAAGCAACTTCACGATAGCGTATGATTGTAGCAACTATCTCAAAAAGTAGTGGAAATGGGGATGAGAAAGTCAACATGAATTCAGAAAGCTAAGACGATGCCACATGAATTTAGATGAGCATCACTTGTCACTAATGTGACAAGGCAATCCATATGAAGTAGTACAAAAAGAGGTTGGTTCAACAGAAAACCAACTAAGGAGAGCCTAAGCAAAAGGCTCATGTCGCAAAACATACAAAGGAGTTGTTAGCCTTCTATGCATTCATGGCTAACCCTAAGCAACCAATAGATAACCATAGGTTATCTGCTTAATACATTGACTCAGATGCATCTCGTCATTTCACCAACAGATAGGACCGGTTCATAGCATACACTCCTGGTATCTCTAAAGATTTAGTGAACGTTGGTGGTGAAGAGTGCACAGATCTTGGCAAAGGAAATGTTCAAATTTCCTTTGGAGGAAACCTACTTATTTCCCTTAATGTGCACTATGTGCCAGGTATGGAACTTAATCTACTATCAGTTAGTCAAATTATGAGACATTGTCCCAAACTTGGTCAACTTTAGCAATCACAAATGTTGCATAGTTGACAAGAAGACTCAGAAGACCATTACTCATGGTGTAGAGGATCATGGACTATTCAAACTAGTCGACAATGAACAACTCAAGGAGCATGCATTGGCATTCAAGAGTGCATCAAACATTAGTACACTTTGGCATCAGTGGTATGAACGCCTCAACCTCACCTACCTCTCTTAGTTGGCTCAAGAGAGTCTGGTAGATAGACTTCCTGACATTCAACAAAAGATTTAGGGTGTATGTGGAACTCGTTGACCTGGTGATCAGCACCTCCTTCGAGACTCGTGACATGGTTTAACGGCCTCCTATGGATCCATTAACTCTGGCAGTTGTATCAAAAACTAACAGGTCGGCCTTTTGGTTTAATGACAAACATGGGCCAAGAATTGGTATCAAAGCCAAACAATCGCGAGTTCGAGTCCACTCGATTGGTGCCAAGTACCTCAGTCGGTGCTAAGGGGGGAATTGTTGACTTGGTAGTCAGCACCTCCTTCAAGACTTGTGACATGGTTTAACAGCCTCCCGTGGATCAATTAACTCTAGCAGTTGTATCAAAAACTAACACATCGGCCTGTTGGTTTAACGGCAAACGTGGGCCAACAGAACTTGCCATGCAGGGAAGCAACACAAAATGCCATTTGAAGAAGGACGAGATTGGAAAGCAACTAAAGTCCTTCAATTGGTTCATGCAAACATTCGTGGACCAATGAACACGACATCATAAAGAGTTTGATAAACCTGTGTAAGAAAAGCAATGCCAAACAAAATCTAAAACAAGAATTAACAATGGCTCACACACACGTTACACAAAGATTTACCCTAGAAACATAAAACCGAGAAACCAAACTATTGAAAAGCTTCTCCATTGTCTATCTCATTGCATTATCTTCTTTGTTTACAATACAATATTATAGCATCCAAAACCCTGATCCATTAACTCAAATTAGATTACAACACTAATTCCTTAACTGGAAATAGTTTACAATGGGGCAAAAAACCATTCGCTGAAAACAACTCAAAAAACAAACCCAAAAATTTCTTCTTGGGGAGCTCATTGGCCCCCCTAGCCAGGGGAGCTAATTAGCTTCCCCCTTTGCTCCAAGAACCTACAAAGAGTACAACACATCAATCACCAATGCCAAGTATTCCCTTCTATTTGTTGATAACTATATTAGGAAGATATGGGTGTACTTTTTGAAATTAAAAGCAAAAGTGTTTAATGAATTTCGAAATTTTAAAGCATTAGTAGAAAAAGAGTTTGTTTGTCCTATAACCACTCTTAGGTCTGAAAATGGTTGAGAATTCTGCTCCAAAAACTTCAAACGCTTTTGTACTAAAACATGGGATCGAAAGATAGTACACTATACCTTACACTCCATAGGAGAATGGAGTAGTTCATAGACAAAACCGCACCATCAAGGAGATGGCCAAATGTATAATGTAGAACAAGTATGTTCCCAAGAGGTTTTGGGTTGAGCCAATGTGGTGTCCAAGGTACAGTGGCATCTGGTATCCATTGAAGGAAAAGCCATGAAGATTGATCCTCCAGCCAGATATTGATCATTCCACTTATTGGGGATGTTCAGCGGAGCTTGTCATTCTTCCACGGGTGTTTGTGGCTCGGGTGGTATTCTATTCCTGTCCAAAAATCACTTTATAACTTAAGCAGCAATGGGTCATGGTACAAACCTCTGTTGCAAGAAACTCCGTCCGGAAGGCCGTACCAGTACCGAAAACTCTCCAAAACGTGGGTACTGGTACGAAACGCCGTCGGTCGTACCGTACAGCATTTCATGATTTGGAAACACTGTACGGTATGGCCGGCGGCGTTTCGGCTGATTTTTTTACTCTACGGCATGTTTCCAAGTCATCATTTGACTCGTGGGCCCCCAAATTACATTTATTTTTTTTAATTACCCTAAATCCTATCTAGAACCATCTAAAACCCTAAACTAAAGTCTTTATAAACCGGCTGCTCTAATAAACTATTCACCATTGTTTTGAAAAGAGCGTCATTCCAAAAGTGAGTGAGTTTTTTAATTGTTTGTGGCATTGTGTCTTGGGACCTTGGTTGTATTCGTGCAGTTGTACAGCAGGGGCGTTTTAGATTATATGTAATTGATTATGTCTTTACCTTATGTTTTTTTTTCATTTCCAGCACATATAGCCTCATGTATAAAGTCTAATTTTGGATGTAAAGCCTAATCTATAAAGGTTTTTTTTGGATGTAAAGACTCATCTAATAAAGACTAAGTTAATAATAAATAAAGATGTGCTTTTCCTTCTAAATTATTGTTTATTTGTCTCATTCTTTTTTTTACAAAACAATGAGGTATTTTAAATTCTAAAATAACATATATATATATATACACACACACAGCGTTTCCCTCGGCATACCCATTTTGGGAGGGTCACGTTTCTAGGCGTCCCCGTTTCAGAACTCAGAAACTTTTCCACGTTTCGTGCAACTTAGGTACAAACAATAAAGCTGAGTTGTGTTCCTTGTGGATAAAGCTGAGTTGTGTGCCTTGTGGATTCTGCTCAAATTGGCAGCTGATAGAGGATTAGTAAGCCTTCGAGTATTTGGAGACAGTAAAATGGTTATAGAGTGGGCAATAGGGAAGATTAAGTTGGAAAACCTACTGCTGTGTGCAGTTACAGAAAAAATCATGGAAGTGCAGAAACTTTGAAAACATGGCATCCAAACATATTTATAGAGAACTAAAGGAGCAAGTAGATAAATTATCCAAGGAATCTTGCTCCTCAGATAAAGTTCTCTGATCACAGTTGAGACAAATGAAAGTCCCTTTTCCAGCTGTGACTACTTCCCTAATCTGAATGGATTCAAGAAAGCTCAGCAGATCTGTTTCTGGTTGAACTGTTATTTGGCTATTCTTTTAAATTTTGGGAATGGCTTAAAGCCATTTCTTTACAAAATATAAGTGGACTGCTGCAGATTTAGACTGAAGGAAGTTCCTTTTTTATGGGTAACAAATAGAGTGACTGTATCCAGTAGAGTGTTGATGAGACACAGAATAGCTATATTTTGATTTCATCTCGCACTATAGAATATACTCTTTTCTCCTTGAAAAAAAATGGTCATAGAGTTTATTAGATTTCTGATTAACTATTTGCCACATTTACAAAGTTTAGGCTGGTATTTTGTTTGGTTTTTAGTATTTGAAAAAAGAAATATCAGTATGTTTTTGGTGAACTTTATGATTGCTGCACAGAAATGATGTAACAAAATGTACAAATACTCAAATCTTTCAGTCTCCTTTATTCTAATATTTCATTTCCATTGGTTTCTAAATTGAGATATAGGCTGACATACTTCTATCCTGTAATGCTTCTTCATTGTAACATTTCAGTTTTAACTAGTTTTACAGACCAAATTTGACATGTTTCTAGACATTAAATAAATCATGTTTTATATGCTTACAGAAGTTGTTGCCGCAATGTTTCTTGCCTTCCTTTGATACATATTTTCCATCTGAAATGTTAAACTACTGCACAAAAATAATTTTCTTAGGTCATCACTAAAATTTACAATATTAAGTTTCTCTCAAATTCGTGCCTGGCATATAGCTCCACTGATAATATTTTCATTTCAGTTTGGTCATCCTAAGTAAGAACAAGAAGACAACTACCCAATAGAAAGATTAGAAAGGGCAAATCAGACTTGGTTCATTTAATATTGCAGCAAGCTTTATTATATACCAGTGGTCACTGGTTAAAGCCTTGAGAAGTTACTATCATTGCCAACTTGCCTGGATCTCCAGTGTTAAGACCTACGCTCCTAAAATGTCAACCTAGTTCAATCTCTTTTAGATTTGTTCTGACAACCAGTATGAGATTTCTAGTCATCTGAGTTGGCCGCAAGTTCAATCAAGCAACACATAAAATCTTGTAGTAATCATAGAATTTATAATGCCCTCCAAAGCCACAGATGTATTTGTTTCAAGAAAAGGGAAAAAAAGGGTGCTTTAACGTATTGACTATTGTGAAACATCAGTTGACAGAATATCCAATCATAAATATCACAATATTAAACAACAGGATGGATGACAATGAAATTACAGTCCTAATCTTATCGGCACTCTCTTTGTTCCATGGACTAATAGATGATGCATTTCTCAAAAACACATCACAATATTTAGACATGTCAGGCTACTCAGGTTTGAACCGCAGGTACCTGAAGGCTAAAATATGCAGAGCCTTCAGAAAGGAAGAGGCCATTTTTAACAGGCCAGTATTCTAGATAAAAATAAGGTAAAAATAAAAATAGCTGAAGCAGGATAAACTAAAGTAGAAATGGATTTCTTAAATTGTCTCAACAATACTGATAAATGTAGGATTCATTTAATCTTAGTTGCCTTTAAAGTTTAAGCATAAGAAAATATATTAAATAACCACTGCAAAATGAAAAAAATTGACTAGGAGCTGCCAGCATCCAGCTCCTAGCCAGACCAAAGACAAAGGTAAGGTAGCATTCTAGGAGACTTTAGTGCAGAGGGATCTATTGGAGAAAACATCCACCTCTCCCTTGAGATGCAGCTACTGCAAGCAACTATAGTACAGGGCAGGCATTCAGAAAGGCATTTCCTCCAAGTCTCTTCTTTAGAATGCTGATTTAGGGATGGAAAATCTTCCCTCTGCTTACAGAGAGCTTTAAAGTTTATATTGAGAAGGCAGAGGCATCTCCTGTCCTCTCAAACGGTCAAGAAATTTTCAGACTGTGCACTAATCTCTAAGCCTAATGGCTTTTGGCCAATCAGTTCAGCTTTCCATGACTAGATAAATAAATCTTGTTTAGGGGATTTTAGATGGTATTTCTACTCATAGTAGCAATATTCGAGTATGAATACAGATACGAATACGATTCTGTACGGAAAAATACATATAAAAAAAATCCAGTACGACTAAAATACGGTAGACATCTCACTAATACAAGAACATGCACTTTTTAAATTTTAGGAAATTTAAAAATATACGTGTCCATGAGTTTGTGTGTCCAGATTTTACATTCTTTTACTCTGCAAAACACTTTTGCTTATGTGACTTGAGTTTATATTTATTTATATCAAAAAACATCAGTCTTGTGATGGTGAAGTTACAAATAATAAGTGATTTGAGTTATAATTGGTTATGCTACTATTATAGTTCCACTCTTGTATTAATAATTAATGAATAGCTGAATTTGCTAAAAGTTAAATTACATGTAAGCATTAAACTATTTTAGTTGAAATTCCACTTTTATCTTAACAATAAATTTTAATAGTAACATCTAATGAATCTTTTAATAGTCAAAATTTGTAAATATATGTAAGCATTTAGTCAACTTTACCGTATCCGTACTATGTCAAATATTCACCGGATTTCGAACTCCATATGAATTTCTGCACACGAACTCCCAATACGGCCGAATCTTGCTACTATGCTTCTAGTCCTGAGGGTTCTTCTTTGTTTAATATAAAAATGTTGAAGAGCGGTAAAAAGTATTGGAAGTATTGGAAGAGGGATCGTGGTTCTGGAAAAGGTTTGAATTATTATTTAAACCATGGTTTCCAGAATCTAGTCCAGCAACTATTGTACCCTTCTCCATCATCATTTTGAAAATGTTTCTAAATCTCAAACTAACTTCAGGGTGGATGACGTCCTAGAAGACACTGACAGACAGAACTAGTTAGGCAATGTTTAGCAAAGGGAAGCCTAAACAATGACACATTTGATATCTTATGCCAGATTCAGCCTAGAACTATATTTTCAGATAAGATTATCTAAAAAGTAGTCCCAGAGATTCTCTGCAATCATTTGAAACAAATATTGAATTATGAAAATACAACTTTCAGATTCAGATGCAGGAGTTTAGTGAGTGAAAATGGAAAGCTTCTGGAGATTATAAAAATACAACTTTCAGATGCAAGAAGAGCCATATAGACAGCTTTTAGAGAACAAATCAGCAGAATGAAAAGAGAGCAAAATGCAACACAGATGCAGTTTGCAGAGCTCTGAGTTTCTCATTAATGTTGTCTTTGGCCAAGAAGTGTGGCTAAATGAATGCAGTGATTTTAGAGTAAATAAAGACATATAAATAGTCAAGTTTTATATGAATGACAGTTTTGAGAACTGACTGGAGAAATGAAGGGAAAGGAAAATAGTAAATACCTAATTTGCAAGTATCAAAGAGAGTTATAAAAGTTTCAATATTATTTTTAAGAGCATAGAGTTAATTTAATTGAATAAAAGGTCTATGGGTTGTCTGTAAAAGCCACATCTTATGCAAATTGAATTTTAACTGATTAATATCAAATCTTGTTATCCTCTTACTATGTTATTTTTAATGATCTATAATGGCTTATTCAATGATCTAGAGTGTATCAGCTTTTATTATTTCATATTTGCAATTGATATTATCCTATGAAGAATCATCATACCCTAAAACACGGAAGGAAGACATTGGTTCCATTGCCAAAGTTAGACTGTCTACCATTATAGTTGGAATTTTGAATGTTCTGTATGGTGATCAGATACATATCGAGCATTCAATCCACAAACTACTGTGTCCTAGCTACCTCAGTTCAACCTTGAAGGTGCGAAGTTGCAAACTCGTACACCTATGAGACATATTCAAAGTTTAAAATGCATTGAGCAACAGCAGAAGTAGGAGTGAATTGAGCAACACAACCTCAAGGTATCACATTAACAAGTGATACAAATTCTGATCATTATAACAACATCCTCACATTTGAAGACAAAATCACCTTGGCCAATCTATACATCTCTGAGAAATGGCATCTAATGCTGTGAAATTGCCCTTAATTGATGGTATGGAGATGGACAGTCACACACTCATGACTGAAAATCCATTCGGGGTGCACAAGGTATTGCAAATGATAACTATAACTTGAAAGTGTTTATTGCAGCTGTGTAGAATTCCATAAGAGGGAACGGTAGAAAAAATGTGATCACAAGATATTCAAACTGACATGCCTTTTGGGTTAACTTTGTAAGGCATCTTAATATCCTTAAACATCAGGTATAGCTTTTTGATATCTTGGAAAAATTCAGAAGAGCTCATGCGAGAGTATCCCAGAATTCCAGCAAGGGGGGAAAACATCACAGTGAATCTCCAAATGGACATCTTAAAGGAGAGTAAATTGATTTATAGAAGGGTTGCCATATCACTTGCAGGTGCAGGTGAAGTAGGCTAAATCGGCTACTTAGAGGATGCTTTGTATCTGTAGCTGTTCAATTTCATGAAGGACCAGACTAGACAAATCAAGACCATGTGGAAGGAAATATAGTTTTGCATGAAAGTTTGAGCAGGAAGGAAGAATAGATAAACCAAACACTGTACCTAACTGATAATGAGATATATAGCATAAGTGGATGAAGAATAATAATTCTGAAAATAAAAGTCCAACAAATAAGATGGCATCTCAAAGAAGTATAGTGAAGAATGTCATTTGAAAGGAGAATGATGAAGATGGCAAGGGATTTTGCCCGTTTGTTGGGCCACCATCTCAACACAGTCCATACATTCCCTTACTCTCCAAGTTAGTTTTTGTTCTGTTATATTCATTTTTCCAAGCAAGTGAATGACTAATCAGTTAGATTGTTGGATGTATTGAAAAGACAAAATATTTAATTGTTCATTATGCATTGGATCATTGAATTGCTTCTGGTGAATGAATGAATCTGTAATTCCAGACAAAGGTGTGAGCAGGTTGATAAGAAGCCTGTCGGAAGCATATGTCCTCCAGGGTTTTGTTTGAATTAACAGTGTTGCATATTTTTCCAAGAGAAAAAACCAATGTTCCACAGGGATGCATCCTGCAGGGTTGGGAGCACACCCCCTGCACTACCTGCACAACCAGGAGCAAAACGTTTTGCCCCCTTCCCCACCTCAAGATTTTTTTAATTTTTGTATTCTCCATTATTTTTAATGTTTACAGCATCTACTTGGTACTATTTAGAAACTAAATAGATGTATTTAGTATTTACATTGCACAATGATGAATATACATCAGATGAATTGTTGTTTCCGGGATATTGATTTTATTTTTATAATTTCAGAGAGGCCCCCCATCCCCCATGAATTTCCCTAAAATTTGGGGGGCGTCTCCACACGTCCCCAATGTGAGTTTCCCCACTCCCATGTCCAGGAAACTTGGGGGAACATTGGAAAAAACCCATGATAATTTATATAAGATTCAGAAAAATTCTTAAAATGGCCATGAACTAGTCTAATACAAACAAAATTCAGCACCTTTTAGTTTAAAGGAAGTTTAACAGGTAGCAGTATGAAGGCACAGTTTCACGGATTACTATTTCAAATTAATTTAACATATCTACCAGTCTGAATTTCCCCAAGATCAGTAAGCCTGGAATAGTTTTTCCTCATTGAGGCAGCTAACAGTCAAATCTAATGGAATCACTTCCATACCCCATCATTGAGGCAGCTAACAGTTCAAATCTAATGGAATCACTTCCATACCCCATCCCCTTAAGAAGTAGAGGATAAGAACTATGTCCTCATAACAAACTCGTCAAGCTATATTTCCTGTAAATAAGATGAAACACAAAATCTGGTGATGAAATTCCGTGTAATTTAAGCCAGAGCAATGTTCCAAATCTGGCAAAGCCTCCATCTTAGATTATTGTGTCGTAGCATTTGTAAACACTTTAAGATTCAAGCTTCTCACTTTGAGATTCAAGTTTCTCAATGGTTCTTGAAAATGTTCAGCTACTTTCAATATGTGTAACTACTGAACCTATTCTCAGGATTTAAACCAAAAATAAGTTGAATAATAACTGAATTTAAATTCTCTATAAAACAGGGCGTGGCCATTTTTGCAAATTTAAATCAATAACCGCAATTTTTCAGCTGCTTTGAACAAATATGCCAAGACTGAACCTATACTCAGGATTTAAACTCAAAAAAGGTTGGGAGAAATACAGAGTTGTGCCATTCCTGCCAAAATAATTATATGACGTACGAATTTGAGCTGTTTTAATAAATATATAAATACTGAACCTATTCTCTGGATTTAAACTCAAATAAAACTGAAAAAAATACTAAATTAAAACGATTGAAAGAATGAACGTTGTTATAAAATTGAAATAAGAGCTGAAATTTTGAGTTGCCTTGAATAAATATATAAATAGTAAATACTGAACTTATTCTCGAGATGTAATCCAAATTAGGATGGAAAAAATTGTGTTGGAATTTCTGCAAAATAAAAATAAAATAAAGAATAACTGAAAATTTTCAGCTGCTTTAAATAAATACATAAAACTAAACCTACTCCCAAGATTCGAACTCACAATCAAGCTGACAATATTTAAATTCAAACACTTACAGAAACAGCGTTGCTATTTCTGCAAAATTAAAGAAATGACTGAAAATTCCGAGCTGCTTTGAATATATAAATACCGAACCTATTCTCGGGATTGAACACAAAAAAATTGGAAACAAGAAATAGACATCGCGTTTTAATTTCCACAAAACTGAAGAAATAACTGGAAAATTTAGAAAACGAACCCCGTCGTACGTGGCGTTGTCCGCTTGCATTGAGGGCCAGAGGTTCTGGAACACTTGCGGGCTTCGGTACACGGAACCGGGAGCTGCGCGATGCTTGACGACGCGGCTCACATCGAACGACATGGTTCCCATGTACAGCAGCATCCCTGAAATATATATGAGCGGTGCAAACAAGAAAAGTCCATGGCGCCTCAACAGCACAGAGAGCAGAAGCCACACAACTTTCTGCAAAAATGTCCGGGGCGGCAGCGGAGGGCCGACGCCCTGCATGCGCCCGCTCTTAGTCCGGCCATGTCTGCCGCCGTACCTCGGCGACGACCGGCGAGGCGATGATGGCGGAGACGGAGAGCTGTGCGCGCTACTGCCCGAGAGTCGATTCTTTGCAAGCATTTCTTATGCATTTATGCATCTGTTTATCATCGTCTGTGATCGGATCTATGCATCCAGCTACTTCTTCTGGAGAAAGAATCGTGTAATCTTTATTTATTTCTCTCCACCCCGACAGCCGCAATTCAAATGTTTAAGCAATCTGTCTGCGAAATGGCCGCAGAAATATGTTCGAATATGACGAAAATTTTGGCTCGGCTTCAACAAATTTTCCGAAACTTCCGGTCCCTGTATCTACTGTGAGTATTTTGCCGTCAGAGGCCAGGGACCTCGGCCAACTGGCACGTATCGGTTTCCTTCCGGTCTTTAACAAGTCTCCATTTCTATCTGGCCTCGAGGCTTTGACTTGTTGTAAACCCGATTTCCCGTGCATCTTAAAATCAAACTAGAGCTGGTCTTCGCTCCTTTATAACTTTTTCTGTGCTCTCATGTGCTTTTGACAACTAATGTTGGAAAATCTCCATCGCACCATGTGACGAGCAAACTTACAAAAATTATCTTTGAACCTTTAAAAACGTAGTGAATTACGCGGAGATATATATTAAAAAAAAAACATGAATATTTTTGTTTTAGCAATTGGTAATATATTTGAAATTTACTGAAAAGGGAAAGATTATCCAAATAATTTTAAAATTCATTTTGTTGTTGACTTCAAAAACATTTTAATAACATAAATTTAATAAATTTATGACTGAGAAGGGAAAGATTATCAAAATAATTTTAAAATTCATTTTGTTGTTGATTTTAATAACATAAATTTATTAAATTTATGATAGAAAGAAGTTGACGATCAACCATTTCTTTTTAACATGTTCCGAGCTTAAGAATAATATAATATATAATGTTACGCTATCTCATAATTCAATTATTTTCGGACTATTTAATTTATAAAATTTATAATAATTTCGGTTTTCCATCTAAAAAATGGTTAACTTCATCATCACCTTTATAAAGGTTTTGAGCTACTACATACTTCTACTTTGTAAAAAGGTTTGGTTTTTCGTTAAAACTTTATATTTACGTATAAGAGGTTTTAGGTTTTACTTCCATCAATGTAAGTAATCCAATTTGGTTGTTTAGAGAAATATTCATATTTATGTATAAAGGGTTTTTAACTTAAATAATCCAATTTGGTTGTTCAGAGAAATATTCATATTTATGTATAAAAGGTTTTAAAATCTCTTTTTCTTTAAATATATTAAGTAAGTTAATAGCAAATAGAAGTGCCATACTCATAGGGAATTGGAGTCATTACAAATAATTAAGAAAAGATCTATACATTATGAACAAAGATTTATGTAAGTTAATAGCAAATAGAATTATCATATTCATGGGAATTGGAGTCATTATAAATAACCAAGTAAAGATCTATACTTTATATATGCTAAGAATAGAGATTCTCAAATCTCTTCACTTGAATAAAATAATGATAATTGGACACTTGTTCTTGGTCATCAAGCAAGCAAGGAAAAACCGCATCAAAGAAGGGACTACTCATAGCTCAATCTTTCAAATAATAGCTTGGAATCTTGATAGACTAGATGAGATTTAATTCTATCATGTCAAGAAGGCCAATAACTCATTACTAATCCGCAAGCCAATGCAATAATTTATTTAGAAAAGGGGATCTTGGTAGGGACCCCTTTGAACGAAGATGGATCTCCTAATATTCAATTAATGGCGATTTTTTATGATACATGGGATTTGATAAGTTAATCTTGGTTTATTTAGAAAAGGGAGGGAGACAGTCCACATGTCTCCACTCTATCACCCACTAGCACGCAACTCTTTTCAATTTATGGTTTAACAAGGGAGAAATAAAGCTCCCTCCATTCTTGATTGGATGTTCAGGTAGCTTCTTCCTATGTGGTATGTGCTTGAATAACCAAGAGCAAAGGTGGGATTTATGTTTGTTTTATGGAATTTGGAATGACCCCAATTGACGAGGAGGCAATAACGACTTGGAGTGACTTCGTAAGATCATAGGATAGAGCCTTTCTTCGCATTTCAATCTTTAACGGAGGTAAATTCTTATTCTCAACTTTGTTTGGTGTTTTAGTTGGGCATTTATTCATTAAGTTATCCCTAGATCCTATGGGATTCTTCGGCGCCTTTCAAGGGCATTCCAGTGTTTTGTTATAGTATTGGCCTCCCTATTTAAGGGACATTATAGTGGAGTTTAGGCCGTGCTTGAAACTATCCATGTGAGGGGTTTGTTTCTCAATTCGAATAATGTCTCTTTTCTATTGAACATGGTTGATGACACATCTTCCAATTTGCCAAAAAGGGAAGGATCAACGAAAATAAAGGAAATCCTAGGACACGCGACAAGGCAACTTGAGGACATGCATCAAGCTACAAAACACTTGACTATCCATCTTAAGAAACATGAGAAATATTTCAAGCAACAGGGTAAGAGATTGGATAAGTTAGCTTTTGACGCTAAGATGCATTACAATATCATCCTTGGTTTTGCACATGCCTCACACTCTGTCAACCAATGCTCTCTATAGGCTCTAAGCATTTCAAGGAGGATACAATGCAACTATGGTAGTGATTGAGCGGACTCAAGGATTTCAAGGACCTATGAATGAAGATCAGTTTATGGAGGAAGTCCATAGTGGTCATCGCTTTAGTTGATTTTATCCATTATTTGTGTATTTCACTTGTGTCTTTTCACTTGGACAATTTGTCAAGGTCTTTAGATTTCAACAATGTATGAAAGCAGTATATCTGAACATTTTGGAACAATCTATGGAAGTTTTTTGTTTCACTGCTATACTTCCAAGAGCAATTTTGATCTCGACATTGAACGTATGAATTTTTTTGGATGTTTGGACTTCCACAACCATATTTAATATAAAAATTATGCTCCTTCTCATAAATTAACTGTGGCTTTGGTACAAACACAAAAGGCAGAATTGTTGGGGTTATGGTGTCTTTTAAAATGGCACATAACTTTGGCATAGACACATTATATGTGTATGGAGATTTGAAAGTCATCATCAATTGGGATGTCAAAAAAACAAATATTCAAAGTGTTTCTTTATTGCATTGGAGCAGGTGTGTTGAAGGTCTTATATCTACTTTTACTCATATAGACTTCATACATATATCTAGGGAATTAAATCAAGATGCAGATGCTCTTTCAAAGAAGGCCTTTTCGGGTGAAGAAGGCATTATCATTTGGGAGGAATTTTTTGATAACTCTCTTATTGACAGCGGTACTAAAAACATCTTTCTACTATAAGGTGTCATAATTGATGATATTTGTATAAGTTTGTACGTTGTAGGGCTCACAGTTTTGTTGAGATGATTTTGTGGTTAGTAACTCATGGGGTTAAGACGTGTCTTCTTCTGAACTGTTTGTTCTAGTATTTTCAGTCCTATGGACAGATGCTCCTTTGATGAGGATGTTAGACAGTATCTTGGGGAGATACCTGGTTTTCTGGCATGTACTTTTCTATTTTATTATAATAACAAAAATACGGTTTTTTTCTTGCTGGAAAAAAATTAAATAAAAATAAAAATAGATTATCGTTTTTAATTCATAAATGAATTCAACACCCTCTAATATTCGCATTGCAACCAAATTGTGCAATGTTAATATTTGATATATACAATTCCATCAATCGAAATTTATTCTTGTCGGATTTTAAGCAAAAAAATGTTGATTTCCACTTATGTGAATAACAAAAGAAAATGATCATTTAATTGTATCAGCGCGCGCTGTTAGGCGAAGACGCTGATAAGGGGGGTCGGGGGTTCGATCTAGGGTGAGGACGACCATAGCCGATCGCCCCAACCACCCTACCTAATAAGGCAACCCCTTATTACTTTAGCATGAGTAAAGACCATCTCATAATAAAAAATAAAATAAAATAAAAGAAAGAAGAGTAAAGTGTAAACTCTACATCTTGCTTAACTATTAAAACATAAAATAAATCAAATACAAATTAATAAAAATACTTATATCTATGCATTTTAAGGACAAAAACTAAAATAACAAATATAAGATATCATTAATAAAAGAAAATTGGCAAACTATACAAATCTTATCAATCCTGATTTGACTTATCAGAATTGATTTTTGTGGTGCCCAACCTTTAAAAAAAGGAAAAACAAAAATTTAGTGATACTATACCCAATCAATGTTTCAATCCACAATTGGTATGTGCCACTAAGTACTAACATGAGAAATATGTTCTTGTCACGAACCTCTCGTAATGTTCCAACGCCCAATCATATCATTTTATTTACGCTTTTTTGCATTCTCCGCATGATAGATTTGTGTACTTTTTTGTTTGAAGTGGATGTGATAACGACTTGAAGGATTGGGAAAACCCCGGAACAAAGGATGCTTTAGCCGCAAGAAATAGTTTCCCATGAAAATGTTTCCTCTACGGGTTGAAAGGGTTTATTATGATCGGATGTAAATACTTGCTAAGTGTGAATAACCAGAAAATATAATTCAAACTATCAGGATTGTAAATATTTAAATGGAATTGTGTTAATTGAGGTTCATAATTATCTATGCATTTAATAACAATATTTACAGTTACAAAAAAAATATAAATAAAGTTATTAGCATTGAATTGTTTTCGTAATTTATATGGTTATGTTGTTAGAGTATATATCGATATTTATTGAGTTAGATTGTGTATGGATAATCATCCTTGAGAGGGGTTTCAAGTTGGATTGCATTTAGTTGATCGACCACATTCTACCAGTTGGTTAAGATTGCTCATGACATAGTGGTTGAGATGATTCGAGGAGCATGAGTGTTAATTTATCGAAGATGTGAACCTTCATCTATGAGAGTTGAATTTGTTTGTGTTGGCTTCCAGGTTGGTCTTGAAATTGAAAGTTTTTTTAGTGACGTTGTATTGGCTTGAGTCCTCAACATGAGGGTTATCCATCAAGAGGCAAGTACATATGAACCGATGTTTTGCTTCGCATGACAATAGAAAGAGTTTGACATCACCATAGTACATTCCTTGACAATGAGATTAAATAATGCATTGGAGTTTATTAGGACATTCTCAAAGTTGTAAGGGAATTACGTAAGGCATTGATCATTATTACTTCCTTCACATTATTTTTAAAGTCTTTAGAATCCACACCAACCAATTAAAGTTTGGGGTGAAATTAACTAGTTGAACAACAACATCAAGACTGTTGAGGATGTTGCAATTGATTTATCCTACTTGATGGACTTATGTGTGGTGGTGATATGAAAATTACATCAATTTTGTTTCATCCATCTACATGAAATGATAGCCAAGCAAAAGAATTGGATCATAAGGCAAGAGCTCCAACAAGGCTCAAAGGCTCTTACACATGGATATTGTAACATCCATCCTAGCGATGGGTGTTAATTAACTAACACTATTAACAATAAATTTGTTTAATCAAAACATATTCTACATGTGGATTTGTACATGTAATTTTTTTTTGTTTCTCTTAAGTATATTTTCTAGCATAATAGATACAATTTCTACATATATCTTAATACTAGTTATGCACGTAATTCAAATGAAATAATATTTGAAGATAAGAATGGTAGATTAGCTTAGCAATTGTTTGAATTAGCAATCCAATAGCAATCCCAATGGTCCAATTGAGATAATGTTACCAAAACTAGAATTAATCCTCCCAACAAACTAGCAGCTCAGCTATTAGTTCTAGGAAATATGTGGGGTTTCCTAGCCCTATGTGCCTACAACTCTAATAACAACAAAAGTAGTCACAAAACCTTCAAATTTCAAGAATAAACCTCAAGGTTTCAGTTCCAAGTTCCATGTTACTAACATACAATGTTTCCCTCTCCAACTCCTTATCTTCCAAGTGTCAACAACCCCCTCTACCATCCCCCAAAACCTCATATAAACAAGCTCTTTGCCATTGCCTTCATCCCTTCTCAAGAAAAAACCTAGGAATATCAAAATATCATATAATAATAATTTACCTACCAACATAATGATTTGACAACCCACACAACAAGGCAAGTTTTCTCATTAATTCAATTCATATCTCATAAATCTAAATAAATAAAATAATAAAATATCTACCTATCATCAATACTCTTGGAGAAAATCAAATGCCATTTAGGTCAATTTATATTTGGTAAGCATTAAATGAATCAAATTCTAAAATAACATGCAAGTAAGAGATAATGTACACCAAATGAGAGTTAATTGCATTAAATGAAATATAATTAATATAAATGCCAATGAAATGTAATTCTCATAGGGGAAATGTAAATGAACCTAAATGAAATGTAACCAATATAGACCCATCTAACTCTGGTTCTGCAAAGTGTCGAGAAGAATCAAATCTGCAAACCTTTCACCACTAAACTACAACACACATCCCTCTCACCACTATGCTATAGAACATTGATGCATGCATTCTTATTTTATTTTATTTTTTTACTTCTTTTTTTATATTTATATTTTATTTTTAATTTTTGTATGGAACAAACGGAGACTCCCCCCCACCCAGGCTCCACTATGCTACAACACACTAATGCATGCATTTTTTTAATGGGATAGACGAACTCTTCTCCCCCACCCTCGTTGTAGAAATGTGCCTTCTCGGCGCAATTAATGATGATGATGATGATTAACGTCCCCTAAGACCAAACTTTGGTCCATCGGGCCTTAAGAAGAAAGAAGAGAATTATTTGGTTTTCTTTAAAATTGTATTCCTATACTCAAAAAGCTTGAAGAGAAGCTTCCCTAGCTCGCTATAGTTTTCGTAAGTTAGGAGGTTAGAAAGGTTTGTATTGTAACAATATTATGAAATTGAGATCAAATGTGGGTGTAGGCAAGACACTCTAAGAGAAAGTGATTTTCATCCTCAACGCTCATAGACTCACAAAGATGGAAAATCCTTTCTACCCACAGCATTTTAGGAATTGACCAACACCCTATTTTGCTATGGAGCTCATGAGAGTTCATTCTTCTATTGGCTATATTAATTTTCTTCTTTGAGCTAATTAAACCGAAAGATACTTTTGATATTCTAGATTAGGGTTAATGACCTCATTATAGTATCGTAATTTGCTTTTAACCTCTAAATATTTCTCACGTCGCATTTTCTCTTTAAACTTAGATGTAATAATATTTTGACATTATTTATATTCTACAAAGTGGCATTCTCGCTGATTAATACGAATGCAAGGCTAAGTATAATTATGTATTTTAACCCTTACTACACCCATCATGCGTCAATCATGTACACATCGCATGTGCATGTATTAAAGATAACCATCACCACCTCTAATGCATAGTTCTTGAATAATCATAACCATACATGCAAGACAATAATCTAGTAAACACAACACTATATAATCTTACTAAGTTACAATACACTGGTACCAATTGAATGTCATACTAAGGTTTACCCTTAATGAATTAAACAATGATTTACAAGGGAAAGGAACCAAGTACAAAACTAAAGCGTCATCTCAAATCCCAAACAATATTCTTACTAATTTAAATCATCCTTCCTTTCTAACCCACTTCCATCTTCCACTTCCTATATGTTCCTCTACTAGAATATCCTAAAGTATCAATTGTATTGATCTAACCTAATATATGCCCCATAAGTGGAAGCATCAACTAAATTGACCTAATTTCCCCACCAAGCATTAACTGACAAGCGCCATCACACAACTTGGGAACATGGCTTAACATAGCCCTCCCATGACTCCAGGTTTCAGAGGATAAACATTAGGAAATACCTCCACCTCTCCTAGTGGAATTAGAGTCAACGCCTAGTCAACAATCACATTGTGCTTCTATTGGTGTTCTTAGAGTTGCATCATCAAATGACCAATTTGGGGGACTCCATTTCCTACATAAGCATGTATTGGGCCACATATCATAGCATTGTATTGAGCTGACAATTAATCCATGAATTAATGCCTTGTAACTTACCCTTTTCTCTTTTATGTCCATGACATCAAAGTAACTTTAGTATCAAAAGTATCTCGCTATCACTTAGCCCCTCCATCCTATGGTTATAATTTCATAATTTCAAATGTTTACTTATTGAGATTTATAATATTGGAACCTTAAGGGCCATATTCAAAACAAAACATAAATATGAACTTAAACCCAAAATCTGAACATAGGCAAAAATCTACACTTAAATAGACCTAAAAATATAAACATAAACAAACCCAAAAATCTGAATTTGAATAAAAACAAGGGTAGGAATTGAAAGAACAAATTTAAGTTGAAGGCAAGCTTGATAAGCTGCCTATAAAACTATAGATTACAATGCAAAAATGGAACCTAGTTCCATACTTCAAAAGGGGGAACAACAAGCCTCTAAAGGATTTCTTTACAAAATTTAACATGGCATGTAGCCTTATGGAAAGGATATTGAAGAACATCCTTCCTAATGCGAATCCATTCGTACAGTACATGTGAACAAACAAAGACTTATTGTGACTTACAAGGGTCTTGTTACCTGTAGGGGAAAGAAAGGATAAACAAATTATAAGAATTACAAAAAAATCCAATTAGTGTACTAAAAGATTTTATGAGTGCATTTATATATAGAAACAATCCTATATAGAAATTGGAAAAAATTAGAGATGAGAAATTTCTATTTCATTATGTATAAAAGAAGGAGAACTTTAGTATATATGAAATTATAAGTAAACATTATATAAAATAAATAAAAAATAAAATCTTTAAGTGAAATCCTCAAGTGGTTATGAGCCATACATGACATATCTCCCCCTAAAGTTGGGGAGGTCACGGATTTGACTCTCTTAATCCCATATGGATTAGGATCTATAATTAGGGCCGATAGTTTACCATGTGTACCATCCATGAATCACAGGGAAGTAATTGGAAAGTTTTCTACGATAAAAATAAAAATAAAAATTGATGTAATGTATTATATTTTAGTTTTATTTTGAAATTATTGAAAAATAAATAAATATAACTATATAACTATCTATCTATATTTATAACAAATGGATTTTGTTACATATTTTGGAAAATGAAATTTTGTTACACAATTACGCTAACAAATGGATTTTGTTAGCACGCGCACACACACACACATATTTCTATATATCAAAATATGTATATCAATATTTTTTTATAAAAAAGAGAAAAATGATTTATGAGAATTATAGAATAAAAAATAAAATAGATTTAAAAAATAGGGTTTTGGCAGGTCGGCAACCATGGCTTCCCAGGCCAAGCCACGACCTCAACCGCATAGGTATGGACATGACCAAGCCCCTTGGTGCCAACTATGGACACGAAACAAAGGTTAGCATGGCCGGAGGGATGGAACTGAGACCTAAGGCCACCCCTCCTTGAAAGATATAAAAAGGGATAAAACCCTAAATTTCAAAAAAAAATCTCATACACAAAGAAAAATAAAACCAAGGGAACCCTAAGATTGGGGAAATACAAATAAAAATTTCTAGATGTTATAGGTTTGAAAACAAAAACAAAAAATATAGAAATGAGAATGTGGTTTAGAGAAGTTATACCTAAGAGAATATCTAGAAGTTGAACTACACTGTAAACCATATGCAACAAAAAGCAAGTCCCGAACTCCACCTGTGAAACTCATAAAACCTCCACCATGAAACCTCTTGATGGCTACAACAGATGGCTTAAAGTTGAGGATGGATGGAGGAGAATTAGAGAATCAAGGCCATGGCTATAACATGAAACATTAAAACCCTCAAAATACTAAAACCCTAACAAAGGGAGACCAAAGCAAAAATATTACAAAAATGAAATGAGAGGAGGGGATGGAGGGTTTTGTTATCCCTTAACCCCCCTTATAATTTAATATAAATTTTCATTACGTTGTGAAGAGAAGGCGAGGGTGTGTGGCCCTCATGCAAGGGCCTAGTTGGGACATTAAACAATTTTTTTTACCTATAGTTAGTGAATTATGTTATTTTGATGATTGATTTATCAATTATTTTGAATATATAATTATAATACAAATAAAAATAATGTATATGATAATAATAATAATAAGATGTATATTACACACACAAATCTTAGTTATTTCTTCCATTAGGAGGTTTTTTTCTAAGCGCGGGTAGCGATTAGGTGCGTTAAGAGGTTTAAGGCAACGTCTGATACCTAACGAAATGGTAGGGATGGCATAGTACCTAAGGGTAAGCAACAAAGTTTTTACTAGCATATTGACCTCCCTAACCTATAGCCACAACCTTAAGTGATATGCATGTTACGAGTGAATGTAAAAGATACTTACACCTATGCATATCATTATGTAATCTAGTGGTATGAATTAAGCCCTTATTAATGAACCTTATTGATGTGACGTAGAAGTATTATGGTCAAGACGCATGGGAATCATAGTCGGGACAGGCAACACCACTAATTGGGCTAGTAGTGACAACACCGTCGACACTATAATCTCATACAGTAAGAGACACTTAAGGGGTTCCGAGGATCAATCAATGTGCCTATTGTACTAGAGGAGGAGTTCCCACCCCCGGGGAGGTAATCTCGAAGTGTCAACAAACTTGGAGCAAGAACCTCCTCTTCGAGACATTGCTAGAGAGCTTCAGAAAATCAAGCTCCCATACTTTTTTGGGGGTTGTGTTGGGAAACATGCTAATACATGGCTAAAGGGCATGCATATGTGCTTTGCACTAAGAGAGTATACCTTCACCTCGAAGTCCAAAATAACCAATTTTCAACTTCGAGACCATGCCTTGAATGGTGTGTAAACATTGAAAAGCAGTTGCATCTCACTTCAAACACCATCCCATAGGAATTATTTGAAGATAGGTTTTGAAAAAGGTAACTGCATGCATCCTTCGAGAAGGAGAAGGTAGAAGCCTTTCACGCCTTGGTATAGGGGAACCGAACCATGGAGGAGTATGAGATGTGATTCCTGGAGCCAATTATGTATCCTAAATGGACTCGTATCAATAATTACAAGATGAGACCCTTGTGTGGACGTGGAAACCAACTTCGGTGCTAGATGAAGTTGAATGTGTTTGTTGTGGAGAAGAGCATCTAGGCTCTAAAGGGGACCAAAGAATGGGTGTAAAATTGATCACCCCACAATAGTCAGGGTATGCAGGGAAGGCCCCATGGAAATTTTCCAAGGGGAGTACTCTAGACCACCTCATGAAAATAGGCCTACACTAAGAGTGGTAGCTAGTGCAATATTGCAAGCATTATCGAGGCCTCATGAGATTCCAAGGCATTCACGAGGGGTAGTTAGCAGGGACAAGAATTCCATGGAAGGAACTTAGAGATCTTCGTAAATTAACATATATATCACCCCATGCCACATTGCTTGTTTGGGGTACGAAATCCACATTTTCAATGTGACTGCCCAGAGTTTCAAATAGGGGTCATGCACTTGCAATAAAAGGCCCCAATGGGAAAATCTAACACAATCACCAAATCTACGCAACAATTGATAACCACTAGGTTGGGCACCAATCCACTATGGTGGATACTGTCTTCAACTAAAATAAACAATGCTAAAATATTATTTGATACTGTGAAACATATAGTTTCATTTCTCCATTTGTATTAGATAAATGTGGGTTGGTAGCCTACGAGCATGACAATTTTAATCTATTTGAAATGTGTTTGGCGGTAAAGCAAGAAGTAGGACCTAGTGTTAAAGAATGTTTTGTGGACCTAGGGGTGTGTACAACTAGGGTAAAAGTACTTATGATCTTATCATTGGTATAAAATGGCTTGAGAATCATAAATCTTTCTTAGATTGTTTTAGGAAAAGAGTGCTTTGTTTAGATGATGAAGGGAGAAAAATTCATATTCATGGTAATAAGAGAAAGGTTTCCCTACATTTCATCTCAATGATGAAAGTAAAGAATTTCCTAAGGTAAGGATGTTGATTCTACTTAGTGGTTATTGCACGCAAGGAGAAGGAACCATCTTTAGATTAATACCCTATGTTACCAAAATTCAGGGATGTCTTTCCCAAGGAGTTACCGTGATTACCTCCTATTATACACTAAATTGCATTTAGTGGATTCCAAGTGAACTGTCAAAGAATTGAACAATCTAATTGTTCATCATCTGAGTCCAGAAGTCCATGAGGCCTTCTAGGCCCTTTTATTTTTTGTACCACATGTTCATATCCCCTTGGGGGAATTGTAATAAAGTGTGCTAGCATGGACCTTTTGTAAAGGACTTGGCCTTCCTAAGACTTAGACATCAAAGACGAGTATTCCAAGGTGTTTTTCCCCTTGTTAATTATGCATTGTTGAACAAGTTGTGTATAATTTTTGAATTTTTCACCTGCTTCCTCCAAAGCTGTAATGCATGTCCTGATGGTTAGGCCTTAGGTGGTTATTAAAGTTCACCTGTCAATGTATATTAACATGCTAGACACTAAAATTGAGTCATATGGACATGTGCTAGGACTCCTAGTTTTTTATTTATTTATGAGAAATATATATATATATATATATATATATATATATATATATATATATATATATATATATTTTTTTTTTTTTTTTTTTTTTCTTCGTAAAATTAGACTATTTTTTAATAGTTTAATTGGAAAAAATAAAATGTAATAAAAGTATGGTTTGTGGGCGTAATTTGTCAAGTGGATGCTCTGTTTCTAAACCATATCATCCACTAAACCCATAAAGTCACTTATCCTAAGTTTTGAGTAAGTATTTATCTCAACAAATATTTTTTACTCAAAAAACCCAAAAAGACCAATTTAATTAGCAAAAAAGACATAATAAAGGCAAAATCTCAATCCCACGGATCAAAGAAATGTGTTGGAATCAAATATGCTTTGCTTGGAAATCAAATCAAGGAGAATATTGAGCAAATAAATGATGATTTGATTGAAGATTGGAGATCCACCAAAGGGGGGGCGATTTTGTGGTTGGAGAGGTGTCAAGTGGAGGTTGAAAAGTGTCAAATGGTTGGAGAAAGGTGTCATTAACCTCCCCAAACCTCTCACATGTGTCAAAAATCCTTCTCCAAGTGTATCAACTCATTTCTCAAGTGTCAAAGAGGATCTCTCTTGGTTTTGCTATATTAGCAAGTCTCTCCATCACTATTCTCATGAAGTGTGGAACCTTTGCTCCATTTGTAAACTAGTTTTTTAACTTAGATTTTTTTAAGTTTTTTTTTAACTTGCCCAAGTCACTTTTAAAGTGAATTTGGTCACTTCTACCATTAATTTAGTTTGCTGGTTTTTGTTTTATGGCAGCATAAAAAGTGATTTAAGAGGACTTATTTCGACAAGATTGAAGAAGCAAAGACCCTCTTGAACCATCTTTTTCTCTCACGCTTTTTCTACAAGCTTTGTAACCTCTTTTCTCCAAAATGTATAAGGAGAAAGAGGAGTTCTTTCTACTTTAGTTGCCATTGTAATCTCATAATAAAATCGCTTTTGGAAGTAACCTCATAAAGCTTGCTTCTCATCCCCCCAGGGGGCATTGGTGTCGGTGCCCTTTTGTGGTTGTTTTTACTTCTTTAGCTTTTCTTATTTTTTAATTTAGCTTTGATTTGTTTAAAATCAACTTAGATTAATTAAAATTTACTATCGTGGCCAATCCAAATATTGGGCCATTGACTCACTCAGGACATAGGAATTTTTAACTTTGTTTTGCAGACCGTATACTTTTACAATACAATTTGATTTATTTTTTGCCAAAAGTAATCGGATACTAACCCACTACTCCGGCAGTGTAGTAATTAGATAACTTATTTTTAGTCTTTCTTTTACTTTTAATTAAACCCCTTACTTTCCCAAAGTACGTATTTCAGGATAAGAGCTTGCCAGAGTACTGGACGGAAAAGAGACTCTTGGGTTGTTAATAAACAATGCAACTTTGTTCAAAAATCCTTAAAATTAACAAGGATACATTGTTCCAAGTATGTTCTAGATCTCTACAGCCTTGAATGAACAGTTGATTATACCGGAAAGGGACTTAGTGACTAGTAATTAGTCTTCACATCTTTTGATTAACCTCCCATAGACAAATATCCATCGTCTCCATTTTGCTTTTGTATGGGCAAATTTCATAGAGAAAGCGAGAACAACTAGATAGTGACCGCGGGCCCCCATCAGACTACACTCTCGTTTGGTGTAGTGTTGGACACACCCCTGTGATTCTGATCTAGCCCACATTTTCTCGCGTGGAGCCACACTTAGCGAGTCTAGACATATTCCCATTACCTTCGTGGTATATTGGGAATCTCCCTCCCTAATAATCCACTCATCTTTTCACATTAATTTAAAATTGACCAAGAGAATCCGCACAACATTTTTTCAAGCATTGCAACAACACTCTATTTGACTCCATATTCAACACTGGTCTTTACTTTTATCATTACAATCATTTGTTTAATTCTATCATGCATTGAATGGTTGTGGAAATTTTATGATCTTTATGTTGTTATGCTTAAATTTCATATTGCAAATCTCTTGTTTCAATTTCATTCTTATAAACTCCTAAAAAACTCACTCATCCACCAAACCATCACCTAAAGATTAAACAACCTTAGTAACTTTTAGGGTCCACCCTCCTTGGCTTCGTTAGGAGTTTTCCTAAATGGAGTAGTCAAGAATCAAGTGAAAGTACTTGACTCGAAGCTTTCCCCCAAGGAAACACTTAGTGGCTTGAATATTTCTGCCACATTAACCCCTAGGTGTGCGAAAGGCAAAAACACCTCCAAAAAGAGAACTTGAATTTACTATTGAGTTAAAACCAAGATCTAAGCCAATGTCCAAGAAACCTTACGAGATAACGAATCCCAAGCTTTCTGAGTTGCAGATGCAGTTGAAGGATCTATTGGACCTAAAATCAAACCCATATTTTTCCTTGGGTTCCACCAGTAATCTTTGTCAAGAAGAAGGACAATTATTTGTGACTATGCATTTATTATATAGATTTGAATAAAGCCACTATGAAGAATAAGTACCATATACATCGAATTGATGACCCCTTTGATTAGATGAAAGGAGCACCAATTTTCTCAAAGATCGATATGTGATAAGGATATCAACAACTTATAATTAAGGAAGTTTATATACCTAAAACCACCTTTCGGACACGGTTTGGGCACTACGAACTTATATTGGTGTCCTTCGGTTTGACCAATGCACCAACGGTATCCATGGGTCTCATGGATGGAGTATTCCATAAGTGCTCGGACCACTTTGTGTCAGTATTTTTAGATGATAATTTATTCTGGGAATAAGAAGGAACATGAGGAGCACTTGCAATTAGTGTTTTCATGCTCAAGAGAATACGCATTGTATGGTCAGTTGTCTAAGTGTTATTTATTTCAAAAGGAGATTCACTATCTTGGTCATATTATTTCATGGGAAGGAATTCTGGTGGACCCTAAAAAGGTGAAGGCCATCATGGAGTGGCTAGTGCCAAGGAATGCTCACAAGGTATGAAGCTTCAGGGGCTTAGTTGGGTACTACTGAATATTGTTTGTGGAAGGGTTCTCAAAGATTGAAAAATCCATCACTACCTTCAAACACAAGGGAATCAAGTATGAGTGGACCAAGGAATGTGACACTACATTGTCTAAGCTTAAGAGATTACTAACCAATGCGTCAATCCTACAAGTGTCTGATACATGACTTATAGTTGCTAGTCATAATGTTAGCACTAAAGATTTGGAGGCATTATCGTTATAGGGCACAACTTTGTGCTAAAGTATGATCATAAAAGCTTGAAATATCTCTTTATGCAGAGAGATCTAAATGCCAGGCATATGTAATGGAGTGAATTCATGAGTGAGTACGATTTTGGAATATATTACATTAAAGGAAAAGAGAATGCAATGGTCTATGCCCTAAGCAAAATACTAAGGGTATTTTGTTGAGTGCCCTTGAAAGTCAATTTAAGGGAGAGGATGTTAGGACAACTTCTTGGAGATAGTTGGTACCTAAAGTTTGCATCATTACTTCAAAGAGGGAGGTAGTCATAACCTAAGTTGGAGGGGTATGACCTTGAGGAAAATAGATTGTTGCCATTACAAGGGAAGGTGTATATCCCAGAGGAAGGGGATATTGGAAGCACTATCCTCAAGGAAGCCCATAGAGCACTTTATTGTGCACATTTGTGTGTGAGTAAGATGTATGCAGACATGAACAAGTTCTTCTTCTAGGCATGCATGAAGCATGATGTATTGCAATTTGTTGCTAAGTGCCTTGAATGTCAACAAGTAAAGGTTGATCACCACCACCCAATATGTCTCTTACAACCTCATGACGTTCCTATGTCCAAGTGGCAAGTCATTTCCATGCATTTCATTGAAGGATTTCCCTTCACACCTCTGCAACATAATGCCATTTTGGTAATAGTTGATAAACTAACCAAAATAACCGATCTTATTCTAGTCAGGGAAACTTATGAAGTCACAGATATGGCAAGGGTATTTATAAGCAAGATTATTCACCTTCATGGAATACCCAAAAATATCATCTCAAATAGAGACTTTAGGTTTACATACAAGTTTTGGACAAGCTTATAATCAACATTTGGGACTCAATTAAACTTAAGAACAACTTATCATCATGAAATGAACGGGAAGGAAAAGAGAGTTAATCAGATAATGGAGAACATGCTTAGGATGTATGTTATGGATCAACAAACCCATTGGGAAAGAACTTACCTTTGGTGGATTTTGCTTACAAGAATAGTTTCCACAACTCAATTAGAATGCCACCTTATCAGGCTCTGTATGGAAGGCCATACATGTTTCATGGAATTGGGACAGGTTAGAAGATCGAGTGATCATAGGACTAGAATTGATCTAGGAGATGGAATAGCAGGTAGACATAAGAGTTATGTCGACCCATATAGAACTAACTGAAGTTATACTATTGGAGACAAGGTTTTTATGCGTATTATACTTAATAAGAGTACTATATAGTTCATAAAGGGACAAAGATGTCACATCTATTTATAGGGCCTTTTGAAATCCTAGAAAGAATTGGACTAGTTGTATATCGCCTTGCGCTACCACCCCATTTGCATAAGACTCATGGTGTTTTTCATGTATCTATGTTACGCCATTATATTGTTGACAAATCTCATAAACTAAATGGGAAGGAACTACAGGTCTTGGATGAGGGAATCTTCATGGTTGAAGCATTACTCATACTGGATTGTAGGGTCCTCCAGCTCAAGCACCGCTTGGTGGACCAGGTTAAGGTATGGTGGGACACGTATAGCCCAAGATCTTATTCCTAGGAGGACACAAAAACCATGGGTTGTGATTATTTGGAACAAAGATTCCCGAAGGGTGGTTGCATGTAATGCTCCTTATTTTGTTTTGACGACTAAACACCATTAAGACCTATCTTGTATTTCTTTCCTTATTATCCATTGGAATCAACTTGGTTGAGGAAACTATATTTGTGGATTTATGAACCTACCTATATGTGGCAGTTATGTTTTAAGTTTATCGCTTATCTTATTAACAATGATAATTGTGTGATTTACTTTGAGCATGCAAAAATAAATAGAATGATAGGGCACGTGGACACCAATTTAGGTTATGATTAAATGAATAAATGGATGCCATGCACATGATGAATCAATTAGCTTGTTTACATTGTTTGGAAGTTGATAAATTGGCAATTACTCGGAAGCAATGAAAGATTATTCATGATTTTATGTTTTGGATGAGACTAACCCATAGGTTAGAGGGGCTAAGTGATAGCCAGATACTTGTGATATTAAACTTACCATGATGTTTTAGACATCAAAAGAGAAAAGGGTAAGTTAAAAGGCATTAATTTTTAGATTAATTGTTGGTTCGATACATTGTTATTATACGTGGGCTAATACAAGTCAAGTATGATATGTGACCACTATGTATGACAAGTAGATATATTATTATTTTATTGTATTTAGATTTACAATATATGAATTGAATTAATGAGAAAACTTGTCTTATTGAGTGGGTTGCCAAATCATTGTGTTGGCAGGTAAATTATTATTATATGATATTTTGACCTTCCTAGGGGCCTGCTCGAGAAGGGAGGAGGACAATGACAGATAACTAGTTAAAGGGATATTTTGAGGGATGATAGAGGGGGCTATTGACACTTGGAAGAGGAGTTGGAGATGGACAACATTGTCTATTAGTAACTTGGAATTGGAACATTGAGGTTGATTCTTGAACTTTGAATGTTTTGTGACTATTGTTTTTATTAGAGTTGCATGTACAAGGGGATAGGAAACCCCGCAAGTTTCCTAGAACTAGCAGCTAAGCTTCTGGTTGGCTAAGAGGGTTAATCCCACTTAAGTAATATTATTTCAATTGGACTCCCAAGACTGCTAAATGATTGTTAATTCGAATAGTTATTAAGATAATATGCTATTCTTGTTTTGGCATATTATTTCATTTAAATTATATGCAAAATTGGTATATGTGAAGAAATTATAACTATTACACTAGAATTATGCTAGAAAATAAGCATACAATTCTTGTTACATGTACAAATCTACATTTAGAATACATGTTTGTAAAGAAGTTTACTTTTGGTAGTGTTATTTGATTACCACCCATAACTAGGATCGATGTTACACTATCCATTTGTTGAGGATGATGCAATTTCTCTATGCAACCCACAACCTGTAACATCCCTACCATGAAAAATTGTTCAATTTTGACCAATTTTGAACCTTGGACTAGTGAAACCCAAGCTGTCCCAAATGCTCCCAAATGATTTTGAATTATATCTGGAAGGGATTGAGGGGTCTTAATACATCCTAATGCATATACTGGACACTCAGACACTTGCTAAATACATTTATGACTTGCATTAGTCAAGGAGGAATGAAAGGGAAAAATACTAGTAAATTCGATGTTGAAACCCCCCACGAGTCACTGACTTTTTGGCTTTCCAAATGTTGTAAGACCCTCCCTAATTTCTGAACAAAGGCTTGGATTGGATAAAGGAATTCAGTGGAAACCAAAATGCATCATTTATCATGATTTATAATTTTCTATTGCACCCATAAAATAGAAAGTTGCAACACATAAACATTGCTTGGAAAATGTAGACAAAATACATGAAATTTGTTACATAAACTTTGATCAAATGCCCAAGGGGCCTACATAAAGTAACTTGGTCATCTACAGTACATCAGAGGATGCTCAAGCAGCTTCAAAAACTCAGAGAAAGTATGATACACGAAATATGTATAATTACTCCAAAAGTCCACAAGAAAATATAGAGGAAAACTAGCTCGAATGCGAGGTTTGCTTGGAAGTTTTACATGATACACATGAGATTTCGAGATATGGATCATATATGCAGCTTAAAACAATGCCATACATAAGATCCTACATCAATGGAGTCACAAAGGAATCTTCAACAAGTTTTATGCATCCATTAGTGTGCCATCAACACTAGAACATGAACATTGAGAAGAGAATGAAATAAGAGAAAGTAGAAGAATAACTATGAGATGAAATCGAACTGTAGAGGGACTTGAACCTGCTACAAACACTTTCTTTAAGCTCTAATCAGAGGTGTGAATGGCCTCTCCTCCATCCAACTTGGACATGGATATTCCACCTTCGAAATTGGTTCAATAGCAGGGAAGGTAAACACCCATCATGCATGGACAAACTAAGCTCTCTAAGAGTGCAAAACAAAAATAATCCAAAATCCGCTCTCCTTCCTCATCTTCCATTTTTATTAACTTCATGTGGACTTATGAGCTCGAATTTCCCTCCAACGCACTCACCCAACTTGAGTTAGTGATTGATTCCTTCATGGGACACTTGTCCTCCTCATTCTTGCACTCCTCTTTCCCCAATTCAAATTGAGAATCTTGGCTGACCATAACTCCCTCTATGTGCCCTCTTGATGGCTATTTTTATCCCTAATATGTTAGATTTGTCATAGGTCTTCCATCAGGTCTGACTTTGTCATATTTGTCATAGATTCTTTCATTATTGTTGTCATAGATGCCATGGAATCTTGTTACAAGTGTCACAATTTGTCTATGATGCATTTTCCTCTCCATTGAGAGTTACTCTTCCACTCCAAGTCGAGTCTCCTTGATTCTTTCCATGAATATTACCTCTTCATCTACCCCAAGTATGTTACCTTCCACCTTGAACTCGAATTTGTGTGGGAATGATGCCAAGTGTAGTGGGGAATCTTGCCACATGTGGGTCCCACAACCTCTTATGCACCCTCATGATCCAATGCCACCTTATTTTCCTTTTTATTATTGTTTATTTGGCCCATTTAATGTGAATTTGTAAGTCTAAGGTCATTTTGGGTCTTGTAGCTCCCTTATTTCAAATTTTAATGCTTGCATCCCAACCTAGGGAACTAGTAGGTTAGTGGATTTTTTCCTCCATGATAATTTATTTGGATGAGAACATTACACAACCCCTCTCAAGGGTGATTATCCATGCACAATATCCCTTAGTGAATATCGACATATAATCTAACAACATAACCATATAGAATATCAAAGCAGTTGTCTTTATTTCAATGCTAACAAGTTTATAAACAGTTATTTTTTGGTGAATGTAAATATTATTGTTAGATGCATAGAGAGTTATGAAACTCGATATGACATTAACGTAATACAATATACATATGCATATACATCAATAGATATCTAAACATATTAATCTACAAAATATATATATATATATATATATATATATATATATATAACAATGAGAATGCTTGTTGTTTGCTTCCCCACCACCATTGAAAGCCCCTATTTTGAAAATTAGTTTATAGTTATTATTATAATAACAAACATTAAGTGTGTCTCACTTTGATAAAGCTTTTTAAGGGTTTTTTAAATAAAGATATCAAAGATATCGTCGAGGGCCGTGCAAACCTTTAGATAATAAGTGTCTTCCCGTGGAAGAAACATTTCCCGGAACTCAAGCATCCTTTGTGTGGGTTTTCCCGATCATCAGTCGTTATCACATGAACATCCCCTTCAACAAAGAAGTACACAAATCTATCATGCGGAGAAAGCAAAAAAGCGTGAATAAAATTATATGATTGGAGGTTAGGTTCGTGACAAGCACTTATTTCTCATCTTAGTACTTAGTGGCTCATACCACATGTGCATGCAAACATTGATTGGTTATAGGTATCACAAAATTCATGTCTTCCATTTTGGAAGAATTGGGCACTAAAAAAATCAATTTTAATCAGTCAAATCAAGTTTGGTAAGTAGGTAATGATATTTTTGGTTTTATTTTTAAAATTTATAGATATATAAGATTTAATATTATTTATATTATTGATTTGATTGTTTTTGTTTTTTTAATTGAAGCAAGATTTAGAGTTTACACTTTTTTTTGGTTCATGTGTAATAATAAGGAATAGGTTCTTATTAGAAATTTTTGTTTAATAGTAGTTTAAAGGCATGATGAAATGATTATTTTTTGGCGTGTAATTGCTGAAGAAATTGATATTTTTTTATTAAAATGACAAGAATAATTTTGGATTGATGGAATTGTATATATTAGATGTCAACATTGTACAATTTGGTTGCAATATGAGTAATATAGGGTGTTGAACTTATTTATGCATTAAAAATAACAATCTTATCAATCCAAATTGCAATTTTAGCAAATATTGTCTATTCAGATTTTGGTGATGGCAAATCAGAAAAGGTCCAAATTGTAAAATGTTTAGCCTTCTTATTTAAGTTTATATTTAAGATATCTAATCATGCTTTAGGCTCAACAAAAGCACAACTGGATTCAATCAAGAGAATTAAGGATTATTGCATTTGATTTTAAAGTTATAGGTTATAAAATATTTTTGGATTTATTCAATTTTATCCCAAGTCTCGTGAGAGATATCACTAACCCAAACTTCATAGTTGTACGAAATAGTCTAGATAACTAAGGTGTTAAAAAATATTTATTTCTTATCCTAGTCATTGAGTTCAACATTTCAACATATATTTTCAAGACCATAAAAGGTTTTCGAACCGTTAAAGATTCTCTTCTCAATGTCGTGGCTCCAATATAAATGAAATTGAAATCTATGCCCTAGTATTTGTATGACTTGACCTCTTCAAGGGTGTTATCCTCATACAAAAGTTGGAAGATATACAAATATCTTAGAGTAATTATCATTCTTTTAGTTTTATCACAATTTTTTTTTTAATTCGAAATCTATTAAAAAACTAGAAGAATATACATGGAGAGATGCTGCCAAGTCTTTACTAAAAGCTAGTGCCAAATGTCTATTGGTGGTAGCTTTAACCATCGTTTAACAAAAACTAACTAATAGGTTGATCGACTTAGAATAGTCAAAATGAAGCAAAAGTCTAGGGCCTATAGCTTAAAGGACTCCCCCACAGGGCGGGGGTTATGGCCACAGATTACCAAACCAAGTTAGATGCAAACTCTACAGGAAATAAACAAAATTGAAACTTAAGGAGCATGAGGCTCGAAGTTGGGCTATTCATCATCTGAGATAAAGATGCGAAGAGAGTTGAACTGCTTGTCACCTGGAATTTCCTTCTTGGATTCCAAAATCTCTCTTGGACTGATGAAGGTGCGAATGGCAACGACATACCGATTGGGAGGCATTGTGGTTCGTTGAGGCCATGTTGAAAGCTTTTCCAGTCAATTCATGAGCCAAAGCATTGAGCTTGACATTGAGACGAGCATAAGAGTCCATTTGATCCTGGGTCAATCGACAGAGCCAACCTTTCATGCGTTCCATTCGCACGTCCAAGCTCATTCCATGAGGATTTTCTTGAAACCTACCTTCTACGCAATCCATGATGAAATGATCGAGCAGTGTCTTGGTATACTAGAGAAGGAAAAGAGTTTTGGTATACCTTGTTTCCCTAGTGCTATTTGAACTTGAGTCGTCAACCAAGTTTCGCGGATCCTCAACAAGTTTATCTGGAATGGGATTCCATAATCGCCCCTAAATTTGATTTTCCATGCCTTGAATATGGCTCCTAGCAGAGGGATGAACCATTTTAGAGAAATAAGCCGGATTTTTCTCTTGGTCTCGGATAACGTGGGGCATATGGGAGCGGGGAGGACCGGTGGTGGTTTTGTGCTCTGTGTGCTTGGAGTGAACCATGGTTGGAGGAGGACCAGAAGGAGGGAAAACAAAAGTGGGGCAAGGGCAAAGAGGGTAAGGACGTTGAACGGAAGGGATGATGAGTGAAGGAGAGAGCTAATAGAAGAGGCGACGAAGACTGAGGTGGATATATCTGTTTCTTTTTCAAATCACGACATAAGCCATATTATTTCCCAATCTAGAGTAGTACGGGAATTGGATTTGGTTGCATGTGCCATGAAGTTAGGGATGATGATGATCATATATGGAGGAGTCCAGACATGGAGCCAAGGTTGGCACAGGTGCAGCGAACGTTACGGTCCATCCCATGATTTCTTCAGAGTTTGAGCCGTATTCCATTTTATGCATGCGTACAAGCCACCCGCTAGGTGGTTGTACATTCAAGATTCCCTGTGCCTTGCGAATTATCATGCCACGAGGCATGGGTTCGTATAGCACCCAATGTGGGGGTAGTTTTATCACAATGTTTCATTATTAATGATAAGCTCATAATTTATTTATTTATTCTTTTATGTGGAATACATTTCCCAGAGAAACTTGCCAAGCACTTCTTCTCATTTAGAGGATGGTACCTAGGGTAAACCAAATTCTAGAAAATATCGAGGCTTTGTCAACAACATACTCATTTAAGATCTCAACATGTCACTTGCTCAAATTGAACTTCAGTAAGGAGGATAACTCCTCTCTTTTAACCACTCAAGTTAGACCCAATTGCCAAAGCTCATAATCTCTATATAAATGTTGGGGAATTTTGAGTTGTTTGTTAAGATTGTCAATGGTTTTTGCAAGAAGATCAATGTCTTTAGTTTATAAGAAGAGGGCAAAAACGAGTCCAACTATGTTAATAAGAACACACCCCTTCCCTTCCAAACATTGGCTTATTTTATTGATATAGATGTAAAAAAGGGTGGGAAAAAGGGCGCACTATTTAGTAAGACTAATATCAAAATTCACACACATAGACATTGTTCATCATTACATTTCGTCTCAGCAATAACCTATTTGTAGAGCCCAATCACGACACTGCGAGACTAAAGAAGAGCACATTTTTCTTCAAGTCTATCTTGTGCATTAGTTATTCACATAATGTTGAAAGCTTTTCTAAAATCAACAAAACAACAAATGGGATCTTCCTTTTTATATCTACAATATTTGATCATCACTCTAAGGATGGAAAGGTGATTAGTTGCAGCGCGTTGATTCCTAAAGCCTGCATGTCCCTTAGCCCTATTAGTATTGTCCTCTATCCATTAACTATTTTCTCTTTCAAGAATAAAGTCAAGTAACTTTGCTAAAACAAGCTAATCGTGATCATTTGATAATTGGTTGGTCATTTTGGTTTCTCGATTTGAAAACAAAGACAATTAAACATTCAATCCATTTTTACAGATGCTTCCTTGCCAAATTGGTGGAAAAGATGTTTGGTGTGCAACATAAGGATCATACTCCCATGTTTTAAGATCTCAACTTGGTATCCTTCAATGTCTTTAGCTTTGCCATTTGCTAAACACTTGATGCTGGATTTTATATTCTTAGCCAGGAAAACCTCAATGCAAAAATGAGTGGTCTTGATGTCTTTTCAAACTTGAGGGAAAACTTAGAGCTTATTTAAGTAATATCTTCAATCACTTATATTATTTTTTCTTGATTCTTCAGGTTATTTTAAGAGATGATGTTAGTGGAAAAAGAAATTATCTTTTACGCATGCCTAAAATTCTATTGATTTTTTATTGTATACTAATGTTTAATGTTTTATCTTTTGTATTAATGATTTTTTTTTTCATAAAGAAAAAATAGCAGCTTGTTATTCTATTAGAATCAAAGTTGCTACATAAACATAACAACAAAAGATATCTGGTGAAAACGACATTCAACTAGCTTACCCTCTGCCTATACCAATCTAGAAAAAGGTATGTAATAACTTCCATAACTGACAATCTGAGTTATCAATCATTACATGCCCCCAAAAATATGCTAAAAATAGAAAAAACAGATACCGATCTTTCCACAGAAAAACTAAAAACAAGAAATCTGGGACATCAACTATATCCCACAAAAACCTCCAAAAAAAGAACCATAACCCTCTCTGTGGATCTATCCAATAACCTCGAAGAACATGCTCCTCGTGCCAGACACAACCAGATTACCATCCATGAATTCTTCAAAGTATAGAATACCATCCATATCACCCAGGGCCAACTTAGATAACCAGTCTACTTCAACGTTAAACTCTCTATAAATGTGTTTGAATGTAATATGAGAGAAAAAGGAGAACAAGGCCTTTACCCTACATTTCCACTGTTCCAGAACCAACGAGTGCAATGTTGAGGCATCCCTAGCCCAATCAATAATAATTTTTGAGGCCTCCATTATATGTAAACTAGAGGTATTGATTCTCCAGGCGAACCAAAGTAAAGCCCACAAAGCTAAGAGCTCAACATGCGTATTTGTACCTAGGCTTGCTTTCATCCACAATTTAAAAATATGAGAAGGATTTAACTGCAATATCATACCAGATCCGCGCATACCACTCTGTTTGACTCCATCGAAGAACCTTACAACCCGATCAACATCCATAAAAGGGTCTAATCCGTTGAAAACTAGTATGGTGTAGTATTTTCCGTACCCAACTCAAAATAAAGGGAGACAATTTTTGTGCAAGTCTGCGCAGCCGAGATGTTGTGATTCTGAAAAAGATAACCATTCCTCGAATTCCATATAACCCATAATACCACAAAAGGTAGATCACGATGGATTCGTTGATGTCCCAACCAGTCTGCAAGATTTTGTTCCAGGCTGAGCTTATCCCAGCGAATGGCGAAACTAAAAAAAATACCCAGCCACCGCCATATACACTTGAAAAAGGAACAACTCCCAAACATATGATCCACGGACTCCTGCGCTCTACTACAGAGAATGCATATACTAGGACCAATACAACTACGTCTTAGCAGCATGTCCCAAGTCAAAATCCTCTTCTTTATGCATAACTAGGAAAACAAATTAATTTTTAAGGGTAAAGGACCCTTCCAAAGAAATGGTTGCCACCAACATAAAGTATCATCTATCTCAATATCAATCAGCATATGATAAGCAAGTTTGGCCGAGACGTTCCCCGTACATTTTTTATAAGACCACATAAGGCCGTCAGGGGAGTCATTCAAAACAATCCCTGCTTGATAAAGATAATCAACAAACAAATTCCACTCATCGGTCCAACAGGGATACAAATCCAGTTCACTAGCTTGTAGCCAAGAAGTTTCACCACATGACGTCGACCCAACCACGTGTTTAAGAACAAAAGTATTTTGATGATGAATCTATGCAAGGAGACCAGAGGATAACAGGTAGTTAGATCCTAAACCAATAATTGGGTCCACACCCAGGTAGATATGAATACCTCTACCAACAGACCAACTAATGGAATTGTTAATGATCCGATATGCCTTCATGAGACTTTTCCACATGACCAAGGCATTCTGCCTAAACTTCACAGGTTCACGAAACCACTGCTCCACATTACAAGTTTTGAAATACTTTTGAGAGATCAGTTTACCCCATAAGCCTTGATAAAAAAGAGCTCTCCAAAGACTCTTCGCACAGAGAGACCGATTAAATAAAGAAAGATTCTTTATCCCCCAAACTCTGAGAGATCTGGGTTTCACAACGCTATCCCACGCGACTAGATGATATTTTGAGATATTCAATTTCCCCGCCCAAAAGAAATGTGAGATCAGGCGACTGATAGAGTATAATATAGAAGCTGGAACCATACATAAAGAGAACCAATACACAGGGATACAATGTAGTACTGCATTAATCAAAGTAAGTCTGCCCCCATTAGACAACCATCTGAACGACCAAGAGCTTAAACGCCTTTGAATCTTCTTAACCAACCAAATCCAGTCACATAACAGATAGCCATTAGGTTTTAGACTAAAACCAAGGTACTTCATCCCAATATCAAGAGTTTTCATTTGATAAGGGAAAATGGAGCTAATATGTTCACATACTTCCGTATCATCACTTAAATAAACAAAGCAGGATTTCTGGGTGCTCAGAGCCATATCTAAAGCACAACAAAAATTCTTAATAATTGAATGGAAGTTCTGCCACTCCCTGAAATAGTCCACTCCAAAAAGTATGACATCATCCAAGAAAAGTAGATGAGTGAGAGTTAGCAATCTGGTGATATTTACTCCCTTTATCTTCCCCTCCTTTTTATCCTTATTAATAAGCAGGCTCATACCTTCTATAACCAAGATAAACATATAGGGAGATAAAGGATAGCCTTGGCGTAATCCTCGTGAACCGCTGAAAAAAGAAGTAAGGGATCCATTTATCAAAACCGAGAAGTTGGTCGTCATGATGCAGGCCATGATCCAAGAGAAAACCTTCGGAGGTAGCCCAATCTGAACCAGTATGAGTCTCAAAAGAGACCAATATACTCTGTCATAAACCTTTATAAGATACATTTTTAGGATAAAGGCATTCATCCTCTTGAATTTAATATAATGTAAAGTTTCTTGTGCAAGGCCCACAACATCCATAATCTATCGGTTAGGAAACCAAAATTGTTTCGGCGATAAGAACTTCTCCAGATATGGCTTTAGTCTTTTAGATATAATCTTGGTGATAAGCTTATACATTAAATTACAGAGTGAGATCGGTCTAAAATCGTCAAATGTTTCAGGATGATCCTTCTTGGGGATAAGTTCTATATAAGTGTAATTGATATTACCCAGTAATCTCCCAGTTCTTCGTGACTCATTAAATGCTTCCACCAAATCGCACCCCGAGAGGTTAAAAAAGTGTAAGAAGAACTCCACCGTCCACCCGTCAGGGCCTGGACCCTTATATTTTGAAAAGAGAGACAGGGTACTCTTAACCTCCTCCATCGAGATCTGGGCGCCTATGGAATGCCCTTCTTCCTCTAAGAAAAATATCAGGAATTTTGTAAAATAGTTAATTGGTGCTCCAAATTTGCCGAACCAGATTGAGAATAAAGATTTTTAAAATGTCCCAATGCTGCTGCCTTAAGAGACCTGTTATCCATAATAACTTCATCATGATCCCCATTTAGTTCCCAAATAGAGTTATGTATTATGCGTTGATTAGTGAATCGGTGGAAAAAATTTATGTTATTGTCTCCAGCCTGTAACCACACGGCCCGACTCTTTTGTCTGCAAGTATCTTCTTGAATCTGGAGGAGCTCTTGCCTTTTAGACTCGAGGGAGGCTATAGAATATTTGCATTCCATGTGAAACATACACCCATCAACGAGTCCCAAAAACTTTTGTATGTCAACTTCCAACTGGGCTAAATCCTTGTTTAGCTCCTGTTTCTTCTCTTTTTCCCATTTTCGGACTTCATCCTTCAGCTTGTCCAGCTTTTTGGTCATCCAAACTAAGGATGAAGCATGCGTTATATTGGACAACAGTTCCCATTGATGATGGACAAGAGAACAAAAATACGCATCCTTCAACCAAACAGGATTAAACTTAAAAGGGTAGTGTACAAACTCCCTATTAAAATCCAACTGAAGTGTAATAGATTTATGATCCGATATCCCAAAATAATAAGCCCAAGAACGATAGCGACCAATATAATCACATAATGATTCTGTCATTAAAAAATGGTCCAGACGTTTGGAAATCCCAATAAAACCACACCTTCCATTCGACCAAGTTGGAACAAGAGAATGGGGTAGGATATTCACAAGCTTTACAACTTCAAACAAAGAGCAAAAATATTTGGCCAGAGGGTCCTCTGCCTTGCCAACCCCCCAGGTTTCCTCAAGCGACAGTGTAAGATTGAGATCCCTAGACACAATCAACGGAGCATCCGAAAGAATACCAAACTGAGCCACCATGTCCCAAAAAGTGCGTCGATGATTATACGGGCCATAAATGTTAAGGATTCTAATCTTTTGGTTGATACCTTGTAAGAATCCTTCCACCACAATACCAGTAATAGTAGATAAAGCTTTTAGATTAGCCAATAGAGGATTCCAAGCCACTAGGGTACTACCCGACATCCCTAATGAATCCAACCCACTTACATGCCAAGAGGGAAATAACTTAAGGAAACAATTATAAGCACATGCCGCAGAGGTCATGGTTTCCTGTAAAAGAACCACCGTCGGCTTCAAAAGGCTCAAAAGTCTCTTCAAGGTAGTTCTTTTGGGGCTACTACCCAAAACCTGAATTTTTAAAGAGAGTAAATTCATTTCTCAACCCCTACAGGGGCCACATATTCTCTAAGAGCCCGAGTATCATTGTTTGAAAAAAAGTCTGAGACCCTCGAAAAACCCTTCTCAAAAAGGGAAGTTACCTTCGGATTATAACAGTTCGTGTCCCCAACCTCTAAGACCCCTGTGGATATAGCCGAAGTGAGATTTTTCTTTACCTTTCTCGGCCTTCTAATAGTCACATTCCAATTGAAAATTGACGAGATAGGGACAATGCTATTATTCTCAACCACGACCGAGGAGTACATAGGAATCGGTTTTAGGCCCACCGAAGCAAGATCCACGTAATCTCTTGGGTCCTGTAATGGGGAATCCGTAATATTAGACTCAATATAGGTAGTGCTAATGTGTTTCCTTGGTCTTTTACTATCTAGATCATATCGCGCTTGAAATATAACGTTTATATTTAATATAAAGTATTCATGAATACTTTTATAAACATGTAGATTGTCTCTTCGGAGACATCCGATAAAATTGGAACGATACAAAGAAGATTAGCATGGCCCCTGCGCAAGGATGACACGTGATTAGTGGAAGATAGAGATAGATAGGGTTTTGTGGGTGAGGGTTGTGGTGCTTCTGCAGTTCTGGGGTGGGATTGGTGCCCGGAGCAATGGATTTTGATTCTTCATCTCCTGGGAGTCTAGTTGGTGGATGGCTCCTTTGGGATTTTGCTCTCAGTGTTTTTGGTGGTGGTCTACTTGTGGTTTTCGGGATACCTTGTGTTTTATTGTGGTTTTCTTCACTCCAACTAGGGTTATTAGCTAGGTTTGTGCTGCAGTGTTAGTGGAATCCAGGTGTCTACAGGACCCGTTGTGTTCATTTTGAGAAGGACAGGTGTGGGTTTCACCCACTTAACCGGTCACAGGTCCTTATGGCCTCACCTATTCACTTTCGAGGGGCATTCTCTGTTCCTCCTTTGGAAAAACCTTATTATGCGCCGGCTTCGTCTGTGCTGCACCTATTGGAGAATTGTAACCCTAATTACTATGGGGCAAAGGCGAGGGTTCGTCGCAGGCTGAAAGCTTACAAGGCCAGGTCTACTCTTTCCAGGTTTGTTATTGCTGAAGATGCCAATCTTGATAGGGTAGCAATGCTTGTTGAACGTGTTTTAGTCGGGCGCCTTGAATAAACTTCTGGTTCGAAGGACGAAATCCTGGAGTGGGTTAGGGTTAATTGGGTGCCAGTTTTTGGTATGGCTCCAAGGGTCAATTTATTGCTAAACCGTTGGATTCTCTTTGTCTTTCCGGACACTGCCATGATGTCTAGGGTCTTGGAGGGCACCTGGATTTTCAAAGAAGGCTCATTATTTCTGAAACGTTGGCATATTGCCTTCGATCCTCTTACGGAGAAATAGAGAATTCGTCACCTTTGGATGATGATTCCAGGATTTCCAATAGAACTTTGGACTGAGGAGATTATTGTCGGCTTGGAAAATTCGGTTGGGCGTTTCATCCGTATTGATAGGAAATCCCTTTTTGGCATGGATAGAAGATACGCCAAGGTAATGGTGGAAATTGAAATGGATGCTGGTCTTCAGGCAGAAGTTGAGGTTGTTTGGGGACATAGATGCTGGAAGCAAAGACTTGATTTTTTCAGAATCCCATTTCGTTGTTACGCTTTCAAGGAAATTGGACACATTCTTGCAAAATGCCCTAATGTTTTGAAGTCAGGGTCGGCAATGGAAGGTACTCTGGACCTGTCTGCTCCCTCTGTTGAACCTGGTAGGTCTGTTCCTGTTCTTGATACTGTTTATTCAGATGTTTCTAAAGATGATATTGCTTTGTTGGAAGTCACGAAAAAGGATTTAGATGCTCGTATTGCTTCTGGGGATGTTATTTTAAGACATGGTCCTCATGTGCCTTCTGTCAGGAGTCTTCCTGTGTCTGTGGATATGGTGAAATCATCTGTTATTCGCAATCTTTCTTCTGATTTAGCCTCTGTTGGGGATAGGTTTGATGTTGGTGTGGATATTTCTGGTGTCATGTTTTATGTGAAGAAGCTCAGGAATCTGTTATGCCTTTGTCCCCTTCTGCTAAGGTTTTGGGTTCAGTGAGTCATAAGGCTACGGAACCTAATCCATATGATCTTGAAGATTCTGGGATTGGGGAAAATTGTGAACTCAAAGTTGATGGGGTTTTAAAAACCCTCACCTCGGTTCCTTCTTATTCCAAATCTCCACTAGCAGGTTCTGATGTTATTCCGCTTCATGTTGTTAAATTTCAAAATGTTACCATTCGAAGGGGTAAAAAGAAGAAAGAGGGGAGTCGGGCTTCTGATTGTGTTGATACAAACCCTCCTCGGGGTTCTGGTCATTTGATGTCCGGGGTTTCTATTTCTTCGTCAGATGAGGGTCTTAGAGCAAAGATACCCTGCGCCTCTGGTTCTTAATGTCCATTTTATCATTGAATGTCCGGGGGTTGGGGAAGGTTGCTAGGGCAAAGGCCTTCTCCAAACTTTATGCAGCTATTTGTCCAGGTATAGTGTTACTTCAGGAAACTATGTGTTTAAGTTCGGTGGCGATCTCTAAGTTAGGTGACCTTCTTCCCAGTTGGGAAGTTGCGGCTTGTTGCTCCAATGGCCTTTCTGGGGGTTTGGCGGTGGCTTGGAACCCTACCTTGTTTGCCTTCAAAGTTTTTTCTACTCCGTGGGGTCTTCTGATGAAAGGAAGTTGTTTAGGTTTGAACATACAGTTTCACATCCTCAATTGTTATGCTCCTTATGATGGCCGAAGGGATTTCTGGGAAGCCTTGGCTGCGTCTGGGGTTCTTAATTTATCCCATTTGGTGATTGCTAGCGATTTGAATTTTAGAAAATCTGCCTTTGAGATCTGGGGAACTGGGGCCAGAATGGATCCGTTGGCAGATTATTTTATGGATTATCTATGTCGGTTTGATCTGGTGGATATGGTTCCAGCTAAATTAATTCCAACCTGGACAAACGGTAAGCAGGGCGATGCAGGTGTTCATAAGAGACTAGATCGTTTTTTGGTAAAGTCTTCTTTTTTAAGTATCATTCGGAAGTTTCGAACATGGGTTCATGAGGTGAAATTCTTTGATCACTGGCCTATTGTTTTTCAATTTGAAGATTATGGTCAAAAGGTTTGTTACCCGTTTAAGTTTAATAGTTCATGGCTTTTGGAGACTGATTTTTGTGAGATGGTGAAATCTTTCTGGTTAAATTATGATATTGAGAATTTAAATCCTGTTGATTATTTATGTCATAAAATGATGAAGCTCAAAGAAGAGGTTATAGAATGGATAAAGGTTAGAAAGAAGACTAATGCTGCAGAACTAAAGAATTTGGAATACAGTATTCAAAATGCCTGTATGCAGAATTTTGATGGTTCTTTGAATCAGGGAGATTTTGAAGTTCTGAAGTTATTTGAGAAAAAAAAGGAGGAAATCCTCTTGATGGAAGAAAGGGAGTGGAGATTGAAAAGCCGAGCGGTGTGGATCAGTCATGGGGACAGGAATACAAATTTTTTTCATGCTTATGCATCTGCGAGGAGGAATTTGAAATTGATTTGGGATATCAATGATGAAGATGGAAACACTACAAAGGGTTTGGAATCTTTGAGCTCTGAAGTTGTGAGGTTTTTTGGCAATATTTTCAAAGAAGAAGGTGGCTGTGATCTTTTGGACCAAATCAGACTGGCAAAACTCTATCCTAGATGTTTTGATGAAAGGGATGCTGAGGCGGTGGGAAAGGAGGTTTCTTTAGATGAAATTGAGCATACTTTAAAAAATTTTGCTAGGGAGAAAAGCCCTAGTCCTGATGGTTGGACAATGGAAGTTTATGTGCATTTCTTTGATATTATGGAGAAAGACATTCAACGTCTTGTGGAATTTACTAGGGTTCATGGGTTCATTTCTGGAGCTTTAAATTCAACATTCCTTACCTTAATTCCCAAAAGTAACAAACCAGTATCATTTGGGGATTATCGTCCCATTGCTCTATGTAACCTCATCTATAAACTTGTTTAAAAAATTATTGCTCAGAGATTGAAGAATGTTCTATCTACTGTTATAACTCCTGAACAGTTTGGGTTCTTAAAGGATAGGCAAATTCATGATTCGATTGGTCTTACCCAAGAACTGCTACACACTATCAAATCTAAGAAGTTAAAGGATCTGATATTAAAGATGGATTTAGAGAAAGCCTATGACCGTGTCAATTGGTCATTCCTCAGGCTGATACTGATACAAATTGGTACTCCTCCCCTTGTGTTAAATTGGATAATGGCCTGCGTTTCAACGCCATGTATTGCTATTTTGGTAAATGGTAATCCCACCTCTTTTTTTCAATGTTCTAGAGGGATCAGATAGGGTTGTCCTCTGTCACCCCTTCTATTTCTCCTGATCATTGATGGTCTCAGTAGGCTCGTTCAACAAGCCAAAGAGATGGGATTGATTAAAGGTATCAAGATGGGTGATGGATGCTTCCTGTCGCATCTCCTTTTTGTTGATGACGTTCTTCTTGCTGGCACTGACTCTATTACAGAATGGAAGGTTTTTTCGAATATCATCAAATTTTTCTACAAGGTTTCTGGGATGAAGGTTAGCATTTCAAAGTCATGTTTTTATCAACATAATGTCAAGATTTGGCCGATGGTTTGAAATATTTAGGTTTTATTTTAAAACCTAATTCTTATAAATTCAATGATTGGCTGTGGATTATTAGCAAGTTCAAAGAGAAAATTGATCACTGGACTTTCCGTTTGCTCTCAGCTGGTGGCAGACTTGTTTTAGTTAAAGCAGCGCTTTCAAGTATTCTAGTTTTTTGGTTCTCTTTTAGAGAATCCGGTCTACATTCTTAATAGGCTCAGGATGCTTATTTTCATATTTCTTTGGTCTGGTAATATTGATGGTACTAAACTGGTGATGGTTAAATGGGAGGTTCTTGCTCGACCGGTGAAGTTCGGTGGATGGGGTATTAAAGATATCAATATTTTTAGAAAAGCTCTTAGATTGAAGAGCTTATGGCGAGGTTTATTCAGTAATTCTCTTTGGTCGAAGGTTCTCCATCTCAAATATATTAAAACAGATTTTATTAGCTTGTTGAGGAAACCCAAGAAGGTCTCAGGTTTGCTGTCTCCAGTTTGGAGAGGTTTTCTTAAAGTCTATGACTAGATTTCCAAAGATATTTGCTGGCAGGTAGGTAATGGCTGCAGTATTCTAATCGGTGTGGATCCTGTTCTTGGTTTGGAGGAAAATTTTAGACTGTCAGATAATCTAATTTCTCTGTTGAATTTTATGGGTTATAAAACTTTAAATGATGTTCAAAATATCGATCATTTTCACCGATCAGGTAATGGTTGGTTAAGTGCTTTAGAGTTGGAGCTCCCGGATCACTCACAAGAATGGGATCGTTATATTATGGCTCTGAGATCGGTTGGTATTGTTCTTTCGGGGAACCCTGATAAATTATTATGGGAAGGTAATCCAAAAGAAGGTTCTGTTTCTGCGAAATCTGCTTATGACAGGATTATTCAGGAACGTTGTATTTATCCAAGACAATGGTGGTATTCGAAAATCTGGAAATGGTCTATCCCTCTGAAGGTGAAATGTTTCCTATGGCATGTTCTCAATGGCAGTCTTAAGACATGGGATAATCTCCTCAAACGTGGCTGGAATGGCCACAGTCGGTGTTGTTTATGTAATTTAAGTTTTGAATCTGCTGGTCATCTATTTGTGAAGTGCTCTTTTATGCAAGAAATTTGGTCTCTGTGCTGTAAAGAACTCAACTTGGATTTAGTTTGGGAAGATTTGGACTTTGGTACAGGTTTGCTCAATTGGGTTAGGGATTACAAAAAACCACTCTTCCTTCCTATTTTTATATCCTGGATTATCTGGTTTACAAGGAATGAAGCAATTTTTCAGAACAATATGCCTGTTGCGGTGCAGTGTGTAAGGTCTGTTATTTATTTGTTACAGACTTACCCTGAGGAGGAACATGGTAAGAAATGTGTGAGTGAAAGTTCTTTCTCCTTTGTGGTAACTCAACCGATATTATTCTTTGATGGTGCTGCTCAAGATGGTATGTGTGCACTTGGTGGTGTCATCTATATCAATGAAGATCATTATTTTTCTCTTCGTCTTAATGGTGGCATAGGTACCAATATGAAAGCGGAGTTATTGGCCCTTTGGGATGTTCTTAAAGTGGCAAATACCTTTGGACTGGTTAATCTCAAAGTCTTTGGGGACTCCCGAGTGACAATCAAATGGGCCTCAAATGAATACAATCTCAATGTTATTGATCTAAAAAATTGGTGTGTTCGAATTCGTCATGAGATTGCAAAGCAGGACCAGATTTCATTCGAGCATATTTTCAGGTCTCACAATTCTCATGCAGATCAACTTTCAAAAGATGCCTTTGCTGGACCTGAAGGAATATTATTCTGGGAAGAATGGATGGACGCCTGTCTGATTGACAGGGGTAACTTATTTTTCTTTTAGGTTGTTTTCTCTACTTGGGTTGATGAACATCATTTTGTGAAATCTTTTTGATGGGCGATTTTAATTTTGTACAGCAGTTAAACTGATGCACATTTTGAGAACAAGATCCTGTCTTGATATCTTGTATCTTCGATACACAAACTATCTTTGTACTCTTTGATTCAACGGAATAGCAATAGTACAATTTTTTTCTGATGGAAAAAAAAACATGTAGATAGATTGGAAGTGAAGTTTTCATACTAATCTTCAATCATGTCATATTTCATATTGCAATTAAATATCCCTTTATATATTTTTTTTTAAATTGGAAAAGTGAAATGCAATTAAATAATTTGAGTATAATTCATTATCCTCATTTACCTTAAGATATTTTTATTTTCACCATATTCAAATATAAAAATAACATTTTAAAATATATTTAAGCAATTTTCATTTATCTAATAAATTTTATAAATATTATAAATTAAAACATCGATTAATTATATCTCCAAATTTCTTTTGCTTAGAAAAAATCACCATTACTTATATGTTTGCATTTGTTTACATATCATACAAATATTTCTTTCAATTCATGATATCATTAGTTTTCACAAGTGTTGATAATCCTACCATTCATGTGTATGTCCCGTTGGGATTTTGAGGAGGTGTATGTATGGTCTTGCAATGTTATGTTATGGTTTGGGTCTTAAAAATCCTACCATTTATGTGTAATCATATGTTCAAATTTTTTTTATAGTTATTAGAAACATCATATGGTAACATGTAAATTGTTTTTTCATAGAATTCGATTTTTTTTAATATCAAGTTTTTGGAAGATATATTATTGTTATTGTTATTATTTATTATTATTATTATTATTTTGTAAGTAAGTACTTATGGAGATTTGAACTTGTGACCTTTCATTTACAACTTTTTATCTCAATTATTCATTACCAATTGCTCTACTTTTGTGGGCACATTATTATTATTTTTAATCATAATAATATAATTCATATTATTTAAAATAAAAATAAACATTATTATTCCACCATGAAAAGAAGTAAAAAAACTCATCCAAAACTTTAACACTTTTTCATGTCTGCATGTCTACAGGGAGAGGAACGGAATTGCAGACTCCCTTTTTAAAGAAGGCCTTCAAATGAATAAAGACCAGCTTAAAATAATTGAGCAGAGGGGAGATCGGTTCTTTCAATACTACCACAGGCCATTTATGAAACCACGAGAGACAATAGATCATCCATAAAGTTTTGAGTGGAATTTCATGTACGCCCAAAAGCTAAACGCTGTTATTTTTGTTTTTCCTAAGAATATTATATGCACATGTAAAATAAAAGCTCATATAATGAAGGAATCGAGGATTATTTTCATATCAAAGAAAATCATCGAATTTTTGAAGAAGGGGTTTTAAGCCAATTTTGAACAAGCTTTATCATAACAATATACAAAGAGTGGCCTATACAAATCATCCAATTTGTGAGGAATATTTAAATGAAGAAGTCTGCAAGGAAAGATTCATGATCTATGGACATAAATAATATATTGACTGTACTTTTGAAGGTTTTTTTCATTTTGTAAGCCTTGTGTTACTTGAAGACATGCACCAACTAAAATATAATTTTGTAATTTTTTTAGAAATAAAATTATAGTTTTTTTCAAAAAAAATAAAAATAAACCTTATTAAAATCAATTTATAATGTGAACTCTTCCCATAAATATTTAATACCTTGAATTCATACAAATAATCATTATCTATACACCAAACTACTTGGAATATGTTAGAAGATTTATTTTATGGTCACAAACTTGATAATTAGACAACTTCATGAAAGACGATTGTGCACATGTAGGCCAATTCAATTACCTGGCATCTTGTGCAACACAATTGGTTAAAGATGGCACCTATTTCATTCTTCTTTGTGTATAGTAAAGCAAGAGCACAGACTTGAAAGGATCGAAAAAATCACAAAGAAGTTAAAACTTCTTCATTGTCTCCATAGATCCATTATCCAAAATGAAAAACCTTTCAACCACGAGGAAATGGAGGAGGATTACGATATTTTTTTCATTGTATGTTTTGATTGGTATGTGAATAATTTATAAGAGTATGTGCTCTATACATTTTAAAACAACCTTGAAGGAATTATGCAAAGACATTGCTACCTCATAGATTTTGTTTACAAAAGTATATACTAATTAACATGATTTTTTTTTTCAACACAAAAAAATAGTAACCTGTTATTCCAAGATAGAATCAAAGTTACATAACTGGAAACCTCCATAGAATACTCATAACACGACTGAAAATTATTTATATAAAATAACAATTCTGTAAGAAGATTGATTAATTAATATGATGATTGACTTGCATACTTGCACCAAGTCATTTCACTCACTATTTTTATAGTTAATTCCACTAAATTCCTTCAATCCTAAACTACCTAGTAATAGAACAATTTCTACAATTTGGTGGCAGTTGATGGCATTCACAAAGTGCATCCAAGTGTTTCAAATTCCTTACACACAATGTTTAAATATTACTTCTAATCATTATAAATAAAATATGATAATGTAATATGGTTGTTAAAAGTTTGTAAATTTTATCATGGGATTTTTTTTCAATAGAAAAAAACCGTAGTTCCATATATATATAAAACCACATTGTACATTGGCCATTGGCCTTACAAAATAATTCATCAACCTTTTTCAAGGTTGGAATGACTAATCTAAGAAAACATGTAGAACAAACACACATATAGTTCCTAAATAAGTTCCACAAAAAACTGGAAATTAGTAAAAAAAATCCAAAAAGAGGGGGGTGACTGGTCCCACGGAATGTGACAGAAATCCCTCATCCAAATAATCAGAAGTATCATGAGCAACGCTCTAAAAACCACTGAAGAATATAAGACAAAAGTCAAAATATCGTAACAAAAACAAGAAGCATTGCGAATCCTAAAAGAGATCAACCAGGCAGATGATCAATAGCCTCTCAGTGATGGTGCCTTCAACACCTTCCCAAATATCCCAATAACCTTCATCTAACTGAAGCCCCTGCTTAGATACGTGGTTTGCATTGAAGTTCCTCTCCCTATCAATGAGATGGAAAGAGATGGACAATAAGGATCTGCTAATTTTGAAGACATCCTCAAAAATAGGCTTCAACAAAATATTCTTGGGAGGCTTTTGCTTTTTAAACCACTCCATCTCCAACAAGGAGTCGCCAAAATCCTGTAACTTTTGAATCCGCTTTGAAAGAGCTAGGAGCATCATGAGCTTAAGAGCCAACAATTTGGCTTTGTTGTTAGAAATTCTACTTAAGCCTGCCACAAATTTAATCCATTCATTATCTGTAAGGAATAGATGATCCCCTGCTCCCCCCAAGCTTGACCTCCCTTGGGAGGTCCCATCAAAATTATCCCAACTACCATCCTCTTCAATAACCTCCTCAATAACTCTTCTCTTCTTGACTGTAGTTTCACTTTGAGGAAAAAATTCTAAAATGGCAAGACTCTTTGCTGCATAAACATCAGGAGGGGTGAAACAGTCCTGGAAAGTGGCTTTATTCCTATCCAACCAAGCCCTCAGATGATAAGGGATGATAGAGCTTTAAAAGATTTGTATTCAAGACTATTTAACTAAACCTATAAGGATTCCTGTAAACTATTTCCATTCGATATGAAAAAAATACCAGAAACCTGTGAAACAAAAGACCACATGTTTACCAAGTATGAACATGACACAAATAAATGATTAGAGCTCTCATATTCCTCTTTGCAAAGAGGGAACCTACTGGGGCCACGTGCATACTTTTTAATCAAATTGTCCCATAATGGAACCTTTCTAAAAAGGACAGCCGCAAGAATAACTTATTCTTCAGAGGGCACTACATATGCCAAATCGCCTGAGACCACCACTCAGGATGGGGATGATCCCCCTCCTCCCTAAGCACCCTGTAACCCAACTTGGGCACATAAATACCTTCTGTGGGATTCTTGGACCAAAGTAGAGTATCATCCTTATTCCCTAGTCTAATCTGACTCTCCTGCAAACTTTTGATGAATCTCCTCCAAATAATACCATATGTTCCCACTAACCCGAGGTCTTCATCAGATAGCCAACCTTGTCTCAAGGTAGTAGTTTTAAGAGGATCCTGAATATAACTCAAGAAAAGGAAACATCTATCCAATAGATATTCAATCAATGCTTCATGGAGTATGATAAAATCAGAACTACATATCTAGGGGTCTTACCCAATTCTCACCTTATTTCCATTGCCGATGTCCCGGGCAATCCGGTCCCCTATGATACCGAAAGCCCTTATCACAACTTTACACATGATGGATACGTTGGACACAAACTTGTCTCTGACTTTGAACCACTCTTCGATGGTTAAAGGGGAAATATACTTATGATGAATTTTTTTAACCCATAACCCCTCATCCCTGAGGATTCTCCACACTCAGTTGCCAGAGCTTTCACAAAATAATGTAGATTTTTTAGACCCCAACCCCCAAGATCTTTGGGGAGAACAAGTTTATGCCAAGCCACCCAAGGGAAAACACTCTCTTCAACTTTGCCACTCCAAAAAAAATTGAAGCACAACTTTATGATACATTGTATTAAATTTTCTAATTTTTACCATGGGCTATATACATTGTACTAAATTTGGTAGTTGCTAAATTGGTGTGACATTTGGAGTTTATTTTGAGGTGAGCAACAAAAATGTATACGTTGAGGGAATTAGACACTAGTTTTTATGAAATTGTGTATATAGCGGTTAGATATAACAATTGAGTTTGCTAAAATTTGCTCTTTTTACTTCCAATTTCCAATATTTGGTTTAAGAGATTACTTTCATATTTTGAATATTGAAATTCTTCCCCAAATTTAATAGGAATTTTGTTGAAGTTATAGTTTTATTTGATTGATGAAAACTTTGACTATGGAACATAGCTCTTGGGGTTTTGGTTTATTTTAAAATGATTTAGATCATTATAATTTTGACAAAATGAGTAGATTAAGCTAGAATTTTACCTTGTAAAAACAAAAACCAAAAAACAAACAAAAACAAAAATAGGAAAATTATATTTACTTTTTTAAACTCAAAACACAAAATATTATAAATTCTTAATTTTTTTTTTTTAAATTCAATACTCAATAATCAAGATCAAGTTAAGTGACACATGCTTTGTACCTTTTAAATTCAACCATTGTTGGCTTCAGGTGGTGGAGTTCTGTGACCTGGTAAAAAAAGTTGGTCTTCTTATGAAATTTAGGGTTGTGAGTCGGCTATGCATAAACTTGTTCAATAATTGAAGTTATTAAATAAGGATGCATCTGTATGGCAGAGAGAGAAAAAAAGAGAAAATAGAAAGGAGTTTATCTTCATTGAGATATAGATTGAAGCTATATTAGATATGGTGGATGAGGAAATGTTCTTTGATTCTAGAACGGAAAAATTGGTTGAATTAGAAACGAAAAAACCAAAGCTACCAAAGATGGAAGAAGAAACGTGGTGTTTAAAAACTAGAGCAGTTTGGTTAGCTGAGGGTGACAATAACACTAAATTCTTCCACTGTTATGCAAATCAGTGAATGTACAATAATCCTATACGGGAATTGAAAAATGCAAATGGGGATTTGATTTCATATCATAAATCTTTGGAGATGGTTGTTATTAGTCATTTTAAGGAGATTTATAATGAAAGTAAAACTTTTTCTATTGAAGCTCAATTGTAGGTTCTTCAACATTATCCCAGGTTTTTCAATAATGTAGAAGGAATTAAAATTGGTGAGGTTGTTTCTAAGGAGGAGGTTAAGGACATATTACAGAAATTTGCTAAGGCTAAAATCCCTGGTCTAGATGGATGGACAATGGAGTTTTTTCTTCATTTTTTGACTTGGTGGGGGATGATATAGTGAATGCATATGAAGAATCAAGATTGAGAGGAGAATTAATTGGTGGTATGAATGCAACCTTCATATCACTCATCCCAAAAAAGGATAAACTTGATACGTTCAATGAGTACAGACCTATTTCCTTGGGCAATTTGATATACAAAGTTATTTCAAAAGTCATTGCAAATAGAATTAAGCCATTTTTGGCTAGGGGAATATCAATGGAGTAGTTTGGTTTTCCTACCAAATAGACATATCTTGGATGCTATGAGGGTGGATCAAGAGAACCCACACTCCATTAAAACTAAAGTTATTATGATTCTTATCTTGGAAATGAACTTAATAAATTCCTATAACCGAGTGGATCGGGCCTTTGTCCGATTGGTTCTCCTTTAGATTGGTTTACCTATTGAAGTGATGAATTGGATCATGGCATGCATCTCTTCGTTAAGTTTTTCCATTTTGGTCAATGGGTCTCCTACAACTTTCTTCAAGGGTCAAAGAGGGCTTAGATAAGGCTGCCCTCTATCACCTCTACTGTTCCTAATGGTAATTGAAGGGTTGAACAAGCTTATATGTGAAGCCAAGAAGCAAAAAAATAAATCAAAGGCATACAAATTTCACCACATCTTTCAGTAACACATCTCCTTTTTGTAGATGATGTATCATTATTTGAGGTTGGTACTTTGGCTGGGTGGGAGAACTTTTTAATTATTATCAATTTTTTTTGTAAGGCCTTCGGTATGGATGTCAGTCAACATAAATCAATGTTTCTACACAATTGTATTGATTAGGATATGTGTGATCAAATCCATCAAATTCTCCCTTACCAGGTGTCTACAATGTATAACGGTCTTAAGTACCTTGGGTACTTTCTAAAACCAAATTGTTATAAAAAAGAGGATTGGTTTTGGCTGCTCAAAAAAATTGATACAATGATATCCAATTGGTCATATAAATGGATATCTCTTGGGGGAAGGTTCATCCTAGTGAAGTCAGTATTAGAAAGTATCCCTGTATAATGGATGTCTCTGGTTAGGTTACCTAGATTATTCAAGATATAAGACGAATACTAGTTCTTTTTCCCATGGGATGGTAATTATTCTAGTAAAAAAATTTCGCTTATCCAGCTGGAAAAGCTTATCTTGCCCTAAAAAATAGGGTGGTTGGGGTTTTAAAATTTTGAATTGGATCAATTTTGTACTAAGCCTCAAGAGTCTTTGCAGAGGACTATTTGGGGAAGCTCTCTAGATTCAAGTTTTGAAAGAAAAATATATCAAGAAATCTATTGTTGTGAAATGGATTAAGAAGCCTCTAAAATCTTGTACACATGATTGAATTGTTTGGGGGGGGCATGGTTAAGTCTTTCCCAAAAATGGGTGAATGGATGTCATGGAAGATAGGAAATGGATGTCAAATGGTTATCGGTATTAATCCATTTGTTGGATGTGAAAGTAATTATAAATTATCGGATCCCTTATTAGCTCACATCAATGGTCTAAATATTGTCTTTCTGGCTCAAGCGAGGAATCCACAAGGCTTATATTTATATCAGTCATATTGGTATAAGGCTATTGATTTGGGCTTGACAGGTTCTCTTGCGGGTGAATGGAATTTCTACATTTTATCCTTAAATCAAGCTGGAATTAGACTATTTGAAAGAGATGATGTGCTTGTTTAGGACTGGAAGGGAGCAAATGACATCATTACTGCAAATTATGAATATTAGGCTTTGTCTGAAGATGCTGTGGTAAGTGAGCCTATATGGTGGTCTAGACAGTTATGGAATTGGTGCATTCCTTTAAAACTAAAATGTTTTCTTTGGTTGTGCCTTCAAAATAATTTTTTAACATGGGAAAATGTACTTAGAAGAGGTTTTGATGGTCTCGAATGGTATCGACATATGTTCCTTATCCAAAGAAGATGACGGATCTATTTCAAACTTGTTTATTCATTGCTCATTTATCCAAAAGGTATGGTCTGAAGTATACAGATTGCTGAATATTAATTTTGAATGGGAAGGATCATATTTCCAAAGCTGTTTGTTTAATTGGTTCAACAAACAAATGAAGTATAGAGATATCCCACTTATGGTCATTTGGTTTACTTGGAAAGCTATAAATAAGTCTATCTTCGAGGATAAGATGGTTTCCATATTCTTAGTCAATGCTTTAGATATTGGTCTCTATTTTGAATATGATAAGAGAAATATGCATAAACAGGTAAAAATTCAAAATAGACCATATTTTGATGAATCTATTTCAATAAGTTATTTTGATGGTGCTGAAAATGGTGGTTGGTGTAGAGTCGGTATGGTGTTATAAGTGCACCAAAAACATTGTATTCACCTATGGATGGGATGTGGTAGAGGATCAAATACCAAAGTAGAACTTATTGCTTTATGGGGATTTTTGTGTTTTGCAAAGCAAAGGGAGATTTTTCAGTTGTAGGTGACATGAGATTCAAGTGTGATTATTAATTGGGCAGCTGGTAATGCAAATATGCAGGTACTAGAGTTGGAATAGTAGATTAACAAGGTTAGGGAAATGATTTTCAGTATCTTGGATATTTCCTTTGTTCACAACTACATGAAATTCAACCAATTGGCAGATAGCCTATCTAAAAAGGCTGTTGGGGAAACGAATGGTTTCATTTTCTATGAATACTTTGTTGATGGTATCATGGTTGATAGTGGTACTAAATCTTTTTTCTAGTCTGTCTTATACTTTCTCCGGGATATATTTGCCATAAATTTGTTTTTAATAGTGATGAAGATGTAATATTTTATGTTGGAGGCAGTAGTTTACAATCTCATAATGTTTAGAGTTGAAGAAAATAGAATGTTTTGAACATTTTTGAAGTTTTTGAAGTATGGAAGGCCTACTGAGGTGAGGGGTCTTAGGATATGCTGTCAAGTAAATGTAAACTTTGATTCTCATTTGATGAATATCAAGGTTATAGCTTTTTTTCTTTCTGAAAAAAAAGAAGAAGAAGGGAACATGAAATTGTAATTTCTTAATTTTTGTTTAAAAAATTCAATAGTTAATAGTCAAGATCAAGTTGAGTGACACATGCTTTTCCTCGGAAAAAGCATGTGTCACTCAACTTGAGTGACACATGCTATGATGTAAGAAGGGAACTTGGACAAATGGAAAAAGAAGATGTAACTCATTTCAATGCAATATCCTAGGTGTTGTATTGACATGCGTTTCCACCTAAGAGGTTACAGGTTCAAATCCGGAGGGGGTAGGTTATGTACACCTCTGTATAATTTAACAGTTAAATCGTTGCACAGAGGGCGTTCCTTTGTCCCAAAAACAAGGGGGTCTTATACACTAAATTGGTGTCTCGCTTGGCGGTGACCTTAAAAATAGATTATTATTATTTTTTGTTTGCTCGAATCTCCCTGACTTGTGGGAGTGGCCTGTGGCCTAAGAAACCACGACCTAGGGGCATCTAAGCCGTTGAAATCACTCGGGGATCGCACCCGTCCTGGACCGCACTAGCCTCAACTTGACTGGGTTTTGGGTGTTGCCTCCCAACTAAGTCACCCGTAAAGGAAATTGAACTTGGATAGTCTTGCTAGCGAGACCCACACCTTAACTGAGTAAGCTAACAAAAATTAACAAATAAATTACTATTATTATTAATTATTAATTTTATCACTTATTGTTATAAAAATAAAAATATTTTTATTTTAAAATATGTAATAATTTTTTTTTAAATGAAATAAAAATTGAGATATTGAAATATACTATAGGTTTAAAAAACGAAAGAAATAAGATATTAAAATATGTCATGATATTAAAATAGGTCATGTTTATAAAAGGAAGAACATTACGGGAAAGAAAAGGCTAAACTAATATAGACGGTGATATAAATTATTTGAATTTTTAATTAATATATAAAAATATTAAATTTGAGATAATTTATTTAATGTTTTTATTAATATATATTTTTATTAAAATAATTATATAATTATTTTATATAAAATATCAAAATTTAAAAATATGATGTTGTATAATATAAAATTTTAAAAATAAAATATCAAATCATCATCATTAGTTAAAGAGACATTCACATTAACTTACCCATTAAGTCATGGAGGCAATGAATATATGAGACAATGAAATATCTACTTCAATCAGACATTGAGATATCTACTTCAATGAAATACTCACATTAACTTGCCCAATAATCATGGAGGCAATGAATAACTTACCGAGAAGTCATGGAGGCAATGAATATATGAGACAATGATATATCTACTTATCCATATTACAATATTCTAAGTAGAAAATGAATTTTTGAAATTGCATTAAAAGTAAACAAGATAATAAATCCATAAAATTGGGCTTCGGTATTGGCTTTATATAATGGTTTTTTTTTTTACAACATGTAACCACCTTTATTTGTTTCAAAATGTTTGTATTTTTTAGTTAGTAATTATATTATATCACATATAAAATTATATAGGTTGAGATTGAGGTGGTACTTGGAGCAAAACAAAAAAATCAGAGTTTCATAGAGCATAGTTCAAAAAGATGTATTGCAGATTACAATACAGTTCAAAAAGATGTATTGCAGATTACAATACAGTGCAAAAAGATGTATTGCAGATTACAATACAGTTCAAAAAGATGTATTGTAGATTACAATACATTTGATGTCTTTTTAAAAAACTGGCTATACTCTATTTCTATCATGTCTGTACTTTTAGACTGAGAAACTATAAAGTGACAATTGTTGGAGCAAATAGTAACTAAAATTGGCAAAATATCTAACCTAGACTCTGTTCTCATATTCAAATTCTTCATAGAACTAAAACAAAAAACATATAACAACCATTCAAGAACTTCCAGGGAGTCATTGAGCTCGGGACAAAGAGCTATGCACCATATTGACAGCCACAAAAAGTATCCAAGTGCGGAGGCTTATTCATTGACTAGGATCTACAATTGCGGTGGCTTTCAGACGCTTATGACCTGAGGTTGGGTCAAGGTATTCCTTTTACTCCCTCTTCGTTCCATGCTCCCTAGGTTCCAAATCAGCGTTGCTGCTAGGGGGGATAGCTTTTGGTTTCTTTATCTCAGGTTCTAGCACCATTGTGGAAGGAATCTCTTCATTAACCCTTGCGCTTGCACCTTCCTCAAGCACTGTCGATCCCAAGGTATCTGCCTCCGGAGTGGGATTATCCTCCTCAATATTTATTTCCTCTCCTTCTGCAGTGCCCCCAAAGTAGTCCCGAGGTTCAAAGTAAGGAAGGGGGATCCCCATTACTTCTGCGACGTCAATGTGCCAGTCAGTTACACCTTTCACTTTGAGGGCGATGCTGCGAACAACTTTCTGAGTCTCCTCTCTAAACCCTTCATTCTTTTGTTGTAACTCAAACATTGCATCAATAATGGACGTGATACATTTAGCAGTGCACTTCCAGCCGGAGCCAAGGAGCGGCTCCTCTGATAGTGACCACGACGACCAATACCTCTTTGTCTTTCCGGGACCATGATTTCCTAGCTACGCTCGCTCATAGACAGAGGAGTGGTAAAGTAGATGGTGGAAGGAATGGGCTGCTTGGGATATGGAGTTGGATTCTCCTTGTTCATCAAACCACTGCGGGAATTGATGCCACATTAAACACACCCATCACGTCGGCTTTGTGTGAGTTAGGGTGGAGTAACTCGATCACATGGGCTCTTCTTGTCCGAGGGGGCGGGCGTTAAATGTCTCGGCTCCTTGAGCCTTCCCTCCCTTCCCCTCAGTCAAGTCACCTGTCACCCCATCCGGGGGTTTCAAAATGTTATTACAAATAATATCTTTTAATTTATTTTTCAATATTTTTTTATTAATTTGTAATATTAAAATATATAAAATTATTTAGAATTATTATATTGTTATTGGTTTGGTTTAGTGGTAAAAACATGTATTTTTATCTTAAAATTATGTGTTTAAATCCTATGGGTAGAGTATGTACATTTCTAGGATTTGGTGTCCAATTAGGCAATGACTTTAAAATTAGATTATATGATTGATATTATATATTAAATTTTCTCATTATATTGAATTGGTATTACTAAAACTATAAAATAAGAAGGGGATAATTGAAGACATTTTGAAGTCTTTTGCTAAGTCAAAAAGTCGAGGCCATGATGGCTGGACTATATATATATATTCCGAATATTTTGATATTATTGGTAATGAGTTGTTGAATGTGGTGGAAGAATTTATAATTTATTGAAAAGTCACTTAGGTTATTAACGCTACTTTCATTGCACTCATTCCAAAAAGTGCAAACCCCGTTTCTTTCAATGACTTTAGGCCTATTTATCTATGTAAGCTGATGTATAAAATTATTGCAAACAGACTCAAGTCAAAATTGGCAGATTGCATTTCTAGAGAACAATTTTGTTTTTTAAACAACAGACAAATCTTTGATGCCATTGGAGTAGCACAAGAGAGTATGCACACCATCAAAGTAAAAAAGATAAAAGCTTTGATTCTAAAGATGGATTTGGTAAAGGCTTATGACAAAGTGAATTGGACTTTCTTGAGGTTAGTTTTATTGTAGATTGGTTTAAGCTTAGAAGTTGTAGATTGGATCATGGGATGTGTCACATCAAAAAATTTTGTTGTTCTTGTAAATGGTTATCTTTCAAGATTTTTCAAAAGCCACAGGGGTCTCAAGTAGGGTGTCCTTTGTCTCCTTTATTTTTCTTACTAATTGTGGAAGGATTGAGCAAGTTGATTAGAAACACAATAAGTGAAGGAAAAATTCAGGGTGTCAAAATTTCAAATCTTCATTATATAACATTTGGTGTTTGCAGTTGATGTCCTTACTTTTGGTAATGGATTTGTGGAGGAATGGAGGGATTTGCATGAAATCATTATGTTGTTCAGTGATGCCACATGCATGGAAATCAATATGCAAAAATCAAGTTTTCCGATGAATGGGGTAGAAGAGGAAGTTATGGAACATGTATTTGTTATTTTTCCTCTTAAAGTGGATTATGTTGACATAGGTTTCAAGTATCTAAGATACTGCCTAAAGCCTAATAATGATTTGAAGGAGGATTAGATATGGCTTTTAAAAAAGGTTGAAAAGAAAGTTGTTAACTGATGTTTCATATGTCTTTCACTTGGGAGTAGATTGGTTCTAGCTAAATCTGTTTTGGAAAATCTTTCTATTTATTAGCTTTCTCTAGCTAAAATCCCTCAGTTTATATTGAACAAAATCATACAAAAATGGTTCCGTTTTCCGTGGACAAGTAACAAATCCTAAGAGGTGTTCATTTAGTCAAATGGGACAAAGTATCTATTCCAAATAAGTTAGGAGGTTGGGGTTTGAAAACCATATTTTGGTTTGATCAAGTGTTGGCGATGAAGAGTCTTTGGCGTGGATTATTTGGTAAGGGATTAAGTAGTGATCTTCTGAAGGCTAAATATCTGAAAAGCTCAATTGTTTTTTAATGGATTAGGAGTCCAAGTAAGTTAGTTTCAAATGTATCAAATATATGGAGAAATTTGTTAGCCTCTTTTCCTTGTTTGGGAAATTGGTTTGCTTGTAAGATTGGTGATGCTAAACATGTAAAATTGGGTGAAGACCCTTTCATAGGGGGAGAATATTTTTATAAGCTTTCACCCGCTATCATTACTTATTTGAAGAAATTTGGTATTAAATATTTGGTACAGGTAAAAACATCATTCCTAGACACAAATTCTCCTTCTTAATGCCTGCTTCAAGCAGAGGAATTGGGTTTGGAAAGAGAATATGCAGTTAAATGGCAATCTTTATCAATGATTTGAATCATTATGGAATAAGATTAATCGAGGTGGAGGATGAAATAATATTGTCTTGGGATGTTTCTTCGGGATAGGTTAGTGCTAATATGGCTTATGAAGTTATTTCCTCCGCTAGTGTGGATTATGTAGCTAAGTGGTGGCACATGTCTATATGGAATGGAATTCTCCTCTAAAACTTAAGCTTTTTTGTTGGCTATTGTTGGAAAACAAAGTAATGACCTGGTATAATTTTTTTAAGAGGGGTAGCATTGGGACAAATTAGTGCAGTTTATGTAATTCGAATGCTAAATCAGTGGATCACCTGTTTTTTCATTGTTTGTTTTCTCAACAAATTTGAAGGGAGGTAAACCATATTCTGAACATGAATGTTAGTTGGTCTTTAAATTCTTTTGAGGGAAGTCTAGCACACTGGGTCTCAATTGCTTTTTTCTTTTAAAGAGTTGCTTGTATTTGTATCATGGGGGCTCTGGAGACTTATAAACTTTGTTCTCTTTGATCATGCATAAAAAAATGCTCTCAAATTCACTTCAAATATTGTGGGAGTGTACAAAGAAATTCATATGGATTGGTGGTCAATGTTTTGAGATACATTCTAGTCCCTCTTTTCTCATATGAGTTTCCTGTGGGGTTCTTTGATGATGCCTCCCAGTTGGATCAACGTGGAGCATGAATGGTGATTAAATTTAGGGGAAATAATTTCTTCCATTTAGGGATGAGGTGTGGAGATGGAACTAACATAAGAGTAGAGCTTTTGGCATTATGTGGTTCACTTCATTTTGATTTTTCTAAAGGTATGATGACTTTATAGATTGCAGGTGATTCCAGGGTAATTATTGGCTGGGCTTTAGAGAAAGCAAATTTATAGGAAGCTCATCTTGTTCACTAGATGAGAAGAATATGAGAGCTAAAATGAAAGTTTCAAACTATCTCTTTTAGACATATTTATCGACAATATAATTATGAAGCTGATAGCTTCTCCAAAAAAGCTATAGGTCAATTGGAGGGGTATCTGCACTTTGAAGAATTTCAAGAGCAAAGTCTAGTTTATGAAGGTTGTTATCAAGTTTATTAGTCAAAGATAAGGGCTTTGTGTGGATTTTGTTACATCTTGTCTAAGTTTTGATAAAAATTTTTGAGGAACGTTGCATTTGAAGTCATCTTAGCAATAGTGTTATGTAATGTGTACTCTCTTTTAAGAGGGGGATAGTTTTGATGATTATGTTCAGTAGTCTACAAATATGATTACAACTTGATGATCAATTTTTGATTGTATGATGGGTAGATGTAATAGTCATTTTGTCTCTATGAAGGGCATGGCCAAGTATGGGAAGATCTGGATAGATTATGTTTTCTTTGATTCAACCCTTTTGAATAATAAGAAACAATCATTTTTTCCTTGTGAAAAAAAACTATAAAATAAATTATTTTTATTTTGTTGTTCAAATAATAAGTTAAATCTAGCTCAGTGGGTTAGTTAGAGTTGTTGAGTAATATGAATTGCAAGTAAAGGGTCACGGGGTCAAGTCCTTAAGCTAGTTGCTTTGTGAATATTGTGGGCCTCACTCGATGTCTTCGTTGGGTTCGATTGTCAAAATTGTAATTGAACAGTTTACCCCGGATACCATCCTCGGAATGTGGGAAAGTAAGAAAAGAGTTTTCCATGATGTGCATTTCATTGAAAAAATAATAAGAATTTAAATCTAATAAGATTATGAATTTGTAAACATGTTAGTTGTTGTAATGGCCCACCATATATGTTTTAAGCCAACAATAGATATATAAATTGAATTAACATGATTGATATAAAAATAGATATATATGTTTATATTGAGGTTACACCATTGATGAATTTAAAAACTATCTCACAGGCCTAGTTTTGCATGGACACTGGGGTAGATTAAAACCCTGATCTTTTTGGCTTACAATTTGTGCAATGTAACTTATGGCCACATGAGTGTGTTTTCCCCTTGGCTCAGGGTTGGGTAATTGTCTTAATTCTTATATAAGGTTATAGAGCTACTTAATCTACTAACAAACTGTCCTCATCATTCAACAACTTAATGAAGTCTAGTAAAACCAAAATCCTAGTTTTATCAATTTTTCGAAAATCTCCATTTATTACAAACAAAAAAACAAAAAAAACAAAAACAAAAAAACTAAAAAACTTTGAATATTTCATTTAAATAACAACATTTTACCTCCAAATTATCTTATTCCATAATGATATTTAATTTTTGATATCTCTCCTCCATGCCCTTGTTGCTTGATATGGCTTTTTATCCCTTTGCAAAAGCTTTTGCTCCATAAGTACATAAGGCTGCTCGATATGGCTTCATCTTTAAAAACACAGTTCCCCTCGTCATCTAAGAGAGTTTTGGCCCACAAAAAAACGTCTTCAAAAGGCTACAAATTATTGCTTACGGTTTAAGCATCCTTCGTGTAGCTCTTCTCCAATCCCATGCCCGGGTTAGACTTAGTCATTATAACAGCAAGATGTAAATAAATATGTACACACAATCTTTGATAATGATAATCAAGAAAGAATGAATAAATATATGTGATTGGTTGACCACCATCACTCATTACTCGTGTAGCTCTTCTCCAATCCCAGGCCCGGGTTAGACTTAGTCATTATAACATCAAGATGTAAATAAATATGTACACACAATCTTTGATAATGATAATCAAGAAAGAATGAATAAATATATGTGATTGGTTGACCACCATCACTCATTACTCACGTGAAATCTAGCTCATACCGCCTTATGTTCACGTGGATCCAAACACTTATTGGAATTCTTAGTTTTTACCTTTGGGGGGGTGGATTGAGTGAAAGGTTATATGCAGTGGATTGAATGAAAAGTTATCTGCCTAAATTATTATGTTTCCCTATTGAAAGGGTCATTATTCTGTTCCCCTTTTGAAAACGGTCAATTTCTTAGTAGTGATTTTATTGGTTGTTGGTTAAGTGCCATATGTTTTGCTTTAACCATACAAAGCATTTGGTATAACAAGTAATTTAGTTTTTTGAAGGGGTGGATTGAATGACTGGTTATCTCGTGTATATAAAGCATTTAACTATATAAGGCATTTGGTATAACCAATACTTTAGCTTTTGAAGGGGTGGATTGAATGACTGGTTATTTGAATTTGTATTATTGCTTTTCCCTTTCGAAGGGTCAACTCAGAGCGTTGATTTTATTGATTGAACGTTCACTCTTCATACGTTTTGGCATAACTATATAATGCATTTTTTTTTGGTAGGTATATGTGTGTGGGCCATATCAGTGTTAATTACTGTCATGTTATGTTTTTGATGTTATGTTTTTGAGATTTAAGGAGTGGGTGAGGGTATCATCAATGACTGGAAGTTGAGGATGGTTATTGATGTGAATTCTGTAAATGTTGTTAAGTTTTTAAAAGTCAAAGTGTTTTTGTAACTTATAGCCACTTTCAACATAGTGGTTGAATTTTCGAAAAATGATTTCTACAAGTTTGTTTTGTGGTTTTATATTGTAAACTAATTTTGAAGCTTTGTGGTGCTCTTGTGCTTATAAAGAAAATGCTAGGATGTGGATTCGAGCAAGATAGGCTGTTGGGAAAGTATATGCTAAACATGTATGCTAAGCAACAAAGTAATGACAATGCCCTTCAAGTGTTTGACAAAACGCCTAAACAAAATGTGGTCTTCTGGATTGCATTAATCATAAGATGTGTGATAGCAATTGTCACAATGATCTCATGGAGACTTTTCAAAAACTAGCGGGGTCATAGGAGACCAAGACCATCACATTGGAGGTTCAATTTTTGGAACCTATTGCCTCCTTTAAGCTAAAATTGTAAAAAAATGGGTGATCTCAATGGCACAACAAAGCCTCCTATATGCTAGTGAGTAGCTAGATGATCATCATTTGCTTTTATATTATAACATTGGTAAGGATTCAATTTTATCCCTAGTTATTCGTATTCATGGAGGAGGAGGGGGTAAGGATATAACTCGTTATCCAAGGGTTTCTCTTTTAAGGATGCAAGAGGGGGTAAGGATATACTCTCTTTATCCAATGGTTTTTCTTGTAAGGATGCAGTCACTAACAAATTCCCTGTAGTTGTGTTGATTTATCCAACCAATTTGTATATAATAGAGAAAGCAGAGGAGATTCTAGTACTAGAGGTAATGAAAGATTTAGTTTCCAAGCTCCTTTAATACTATGAATCCAAGTTGGTAATTTGTTGGTTCAATGGTTTCTTGCCTCCTACATTAGATATGCAACAATAGCTCTATTTGTAATAGACAAAGGATTGTGAGGTATATCTAGTTTCCAAGCTTTTTTTATTGTTTAATTTCACAAGTTTGTTGATTATCATAAATTTTTTGAGGATCCCTAGTTCTGAGGAAGACTAGGTCTTTTCGTTACCCCATTGTTCCCAGAATTTGACCATCCAATATTTATGTCACTAAGGTGCTTACTTGGATACACCTCCCAAATTTTCCAATAGCTATTAGGATTTATTGGTTTTCAAAGACATTGGAAATATATTGGTAGGCATCTAAAGACATATATAGATCAAAATAAGCTTGGTCTTTTTACATATATACGTATATGTGTGAAGAGAAATATATCAATTGGATTAAGGTTGGCATTTTTACATATGCAAGTAAATGTGTGAAGAGAAAGATATTGATCAGATTAAGGTCGGCATTTTTACATATTCATGTAAATGTGTGAAGGCCGACATTAGTAAGACATTACAAAATAAGATGATACTCCAAAGGAAGGTTCTAGATGGACTAAAGAAGTAGATTAATATAAACAACTTTCTAATGCTAGATTTGTCAACAAACAAGATATTTGCATGAGTCATTTCCTCAAACATGAGCTTATTACAAAAGGAAAAAGGGACACAATTATCTGAGCAACAAGTGTTGGATGATGATGAGAAACAAAGTGCAAAAACACTATATACTACAATTTTAGAGAAATATATCCATGGATGCCCAAAAGTGCAGGTTTAGGAATCAATGCCCTCTATGGTGGATCAAGTAGAAGACCAAAACACTATGATGGTGGTAGTTGCACAGGAAGTTCCATCAAGGGGGATGAAAATAATTCATGAATATGACATCTCCACTTCCAATAAGGAGTTGGCACACCTTATGAATCTTGGATAGTTTATTTTTCATATGAATTATGACCTTCCAATTTATGGTTTACGATTATTCGTAGCGAAATTTTTTCAAGGGTGTAACACGAAGTTAAAAATGATATGTACATTAATATGCAATATAACATTTATTGGTGTAATTTACACATAAAAAAATGTGATTTTTATTTAATCTTTAAATAAATGACATTTATTTTTTTGGAAAAAATGTTTTTTATTAACTATTAGATTTATATGTCAAGATTTCTAAAAAACATTTTTTTTCAATAAATTTGTCATCTATTTTTAATTTCTTTTATATTATAATATATCAATAAAACAAACCATCAACAAAATAAACTTAAATAAATAATTTTATACTTTCAAACTTTATCACTTTTCTTTTATTATTATAAATTGATACCAATAATCATTATAGATATATCTAAATATTATATTATAAGTAGTTTAAGCTCAACATCTAAATATTCTTTCATTATTGTAAATTAATACTAATAATCATTATAGATATATCTAAATATTACATTATAAATAATTTAAACTTAACATCTAAATATTCTTTCATTATTATAAATTGATACCAATAATCATTATAAATATATCTAAATATTATATTATATGTAGTTTAAACTCAACATCTAATTGATTAATAAATTATACTTATTTTTTTTTTATATTATATAAATACATCTAAATATTATAGATAGTTACAACTCAACATCTAAATATTTATATTTTATTAATAAATTATGATTACTCTTATTTTTTCATATTATATAAATTTATTAATGAATTAAATATTATATAATTTTATTAATAAATTCTTAATAATTGAAAATCATATTCATAAACTACTCAATATAAATCACTCACCACTCAAATACAAACACTTGGATTTTGTTAATAATAAACTAAAGTGCTTTTACGTTTATTGATTCAATTCATGATCCTTGGATGGTTGAAACTCAAAATCCAAATACTTCAATTATTTTACTAGCATTTGCACCAGGAGATGCAAAAGTGAACGCCGGTAGGAAAAGATAAAGGTTGTAACAATCTCAGAAACATCAAATTTGGAAACATCAAAATATATCAAAAGCATGACGTTCCAACGATATGCTTTTGTCACCATTGATCTTCGACAAGATCGATCTCAAGTCTTGCCTCAACAAACTTGGACAGGTTCGGTTCGACAAGTTTCAACTCGACCAACTTCGTCGGAGGTTGCCGAATGCGTCGAAGTGTTGTATGTCTGTCGAACTTGAGACTTGTCGAACTAGAACCTGTCGGGGTTGGTCGAGTTGAAACTTGTCGAATTGGAACCTATCGAGACTTGTCGAATCGGAACCTATCGGGGTTGGTCGAGTTGAAACTTGTCGAATTGGAACCTGTCGAGACTTGTCAAACCGGACCCTGTTGGGGTTGGTCGAGTTCTCGTTGACAATCGAAACAAAATAGTGGTCGGGTGATTCCTTCAACAATGTTTGAAGAGCCGACAAGTTTATGGGTTGGAAAGAAAAACCTAGGTCACTGAGGTTTTAACAACTAAATCGAAGAAAGAGAAAATAAAAAGAAATTTATTTGCACGAAGAAGAAGTTTTGCTCGATATGAATTCCGCACTTGAATGAACATAACACTGGAAATACTTGGAAGAAGAAGCTATTGATTTGGCACATTGTCGTGGAATGAAGGAGCTTTGCGATTTCCCACAGTAGGAGACAATTTTTGGAGTTATGTCAGATTCTATACGGCATAGGAATCATCATCAAATCAAAAAGATATATATGGGAAACGATGAAAATGCTACCAATTCATTTGGCGCCCGACCACTTCCTTAGCAGCCAACCATTTCAATCGAATTAAATCTGACCACTCCAGTGGGCGCCCGACCACTTCCTTAGCAGCCGACCACTTCAGTCGAATTAAATCCGACCACTTCAATCGAATTAAATCCGACCAGTCCATTCGACAAGTCTCATGGACTCCTCGGTTTGGTCGGTCGTCTGATAGTCGGTTTGGTCGGTCGTCTGATAGTCGGTTTGGTCGGTCGTCTTTTGATGGTTAACTGGATTATGGAGGCAAGAATTTTGCACAATTTAAATTGAATTAGAAGCTGGCGTGCATTTCTTTTCAAATATTCATATGCACAAATTAAATTGAATTAGTTAACTGGATTCATTCGTAACTTCTGGAAGGAAGCTGGCGTGCATTTCTTTTCAAATATTCATTGCGTTCTCCAAGATGCTTTGCGGGTTCATTTTCCCTGAGATGAAAACTCAATACATTAGATTGATTTTGCTGCAGTGGTTTGGTATTTGATTGCAGTGCATTCGAAGAACTACCGGAGAAATACTCTGATATAATGTTATTATTTTCCTCTTCCCCTGAACTTGAAAAAAATGACCTGGGTGCCGAATGGTAGCGCATCAACCCTGTTGGTCCCTAAAAATTGTTGCTGAAGGGCATTAACAAATACACTGTTAATTATAAATACATTGTATCTTTCTTTCAACTGAAATGAAAGGTGCAATTTCTGAAAGAGAAAAGAAATATATACAATATCATTCATGCTTATCCCATAAACGCAATATGACCCTGTCGAGATTCATGTCAGATTAATTAATTCCTTTGTATTTTTGTTGAAATCCATTGAAAATATTAATTTGTCATATGAATGGAACGTCGACATGACTATGGCTAAACGCAAGATGACCAAACGTCGACAGGTTCATCTCGACATGTCTATTGGATGTATCATGACTATTGGTTGTATAGAAGTAGTAGCAACAACTTCGAAGCATGAATTTTCGGAAGTAGAAGTGAATTTAGTTTCAAGAATTTTTTAGCAGCATCTTAGATCACTGATTTGTGGGCATTGATGAATTCGGTCGAACTCGGTTTAACCTGTCGAAGGTTTTGCAAATATATAATGATGGACTTACGTTTTAATGGGTTCGACTTCTGGGTAAAATAAACTCAAAACATGTCGCCATGATAATGGTCGACGTTAGTATTAAATTATATGGTCGAGAGTGAGTGTAATATTAAGTGATTTGGTCGACAAGTCAATATTAAACTATGTGCCAAACTCTAAAACTGTCGACCTGGAACCTGTCAATGTTCTTAATGTTAGTTATTATTCCCGTTTATTACAATGGCGATTGTAGAAATTTCAAAAGGAGAATCAACATCCTAATGATCTGTGCCCGACATCTTTCTTACATGTGTCTGAAATTTAAATTTACAATCTGAAATTTGTTGTTCTGAATAGACGAATAAGGAATTATGTTTTCCAAAGTTGGTTGTATAGAAGTAGTGGCAACAACTTCGAAGCATGAATTTTCGGAAGTGGAAGCAAATTTAGTTTCAAGAATTTTTTAGCAGCATCTTAGATCACCGATTTGTGGGCATTGATGAATTCAGTCGAACTCGGTTTAACCTGTCAAAGGTTTTCCAAATATATAATGATGGACTTACGTTGTAATGGGTTCGACTTCTGGGTAAATAAAACTCAAACATGTTGACATTATAATGGTCGACGTTAATTTTAAATTATATGGTCGAGAGTGAGTGTAAAACTAAGTGATTTGGTCGACAAGTCAATATTAAACTATGTGCCAAACTCTAAAACTGTCGACCTGGAACCTGTCGAAGTTCTTAATGTTAGTTATTATTCTCGTCTATTACAATGGCGACTGTATAAATTTCAAAAGATTATTTCTTTCGAGTTCTATTTGCGGTATTAAATGCATTTAGATCATTACAGTATTAAAATGCTTTTTAAATACAAGAATCCGATAATTATTGATCAGTCTTATCGCTATTCGACATCGCTATTTAAAATTCAGTCCTATTGTGATTCGACATTGCCATGTAAAATTTAGGTAAAGCGAACGGTGTGATATAGTCGACGTGCGCGAAAGCGGAAACACACGCGGCAGGATTCCATTGGATCCATAGACGAGGAATCTTTCCGAGGTGGAAGGTCACGCTTCTCTATGGGGAAACACCTTCGGCGTAATTAAGAAAACATAAAAATAATTTATTTAGGATAAATATTATTTTTAAAGTGAATTTTTTTAGGATAAATATTATTTTTCGCATTTCTAACAGACTTTTTAGCATTGATTCTCGAGAAGGATGTTCCAAAGTTTTTTTAAGATTTCAAATCAATTTGTCTTTGCAGAGTAGTTTATAAAATCATTTCAAAGGTGAAAGAAGCAATTTGGGTTATTAAATGGAAGAGAGATCCATCAAGCAATTGGTATATCTTAAGAAGATGTGAATTCCATCAAGTTGATAAGTAAACTCTTTCATCATTAAATTGAGAAATTATATTATGTATTTCTTAATTTGAATTTATTCAGGATAGATATTATTTTTAACATTTCTAATGAAATCATATTTTATGGACTATAAGGCTATGAACTCTACTTTTTTTTAGCATTGATTTCCAAGAAGGATGTGCTAAGTTTTTTTCAAGATTTCAAATCAACTTCTCTTTATAGAATAATTTACAAAGTCATCAACTTCTCTTTATAAAGTAATTTACAAAGTCATTTTAAATACAATTGATATAAAATCGAATACTTATATTTTCTCCTTCCATATCAATTAAGCAATTTCACTGAGACAAAGCCATGAGGCAATTGATATATCTCAAGAAGGTCTTCATTCTATCAAATTAATTAAACCACCCTCTATCATAAAATAATTGGCTCTTTATAAAACATATGATAGAATAAGTTTTTCATATTTAAGATTGATAATGCTCAATGTTGGGATTCTCTTGTGATTTTGTGAATAGGATGAAAGGTTATAACTAATGTATTTCATTTTCATTTATTCAAACTAATGCTGAATTTCATTTTCACTTATTCAAACTAATACTCTACTCAAAGGAATTAAAAAATTAATATGAGATTTTTTTTCCTAACTCATTTCCTTTTCATCCATTATTAAAGACATGGTGTAGAGCAACAAGTTACTATCAAAGTTTCATCCATTATTAAAGATATTGTAATATATGTCTTCATGTATGGCTTAATATAACATTTTACAAAACATAAAATAAAAGTAATGATAATAATAATGCTAAAAAATATTAATGTTTTGATATGTTAGATAAGATTTATTAAGTGGTGAGATGGATCAAATTTCTTAAAATGTAAATTTTTTTTAAAATATAAAATTTGAGGAAAATTTTGCTTTAAAAAATTTGATCATAAAAATTTTAAATTTCTAATAATGATGACAATCAAACAATCAAATTTACATATCTTGAAAATTCAATATTATGTTTAATATACAATTTTAACATTAAAACAAATATAAAAATATAATATTGTTTGATAAATATAATATCAAATGGATTTAACGTGAAGCAAAATATATTGTACCTGTTTTGTGAAGGTCGTTTCATGCTTTGATTTTGACTCCCAATGAGATATTTTTGTTTGTATTAATAATGATGGTTTTTCATATATCAACCACTTGAATGTTACAAGTTACATTGGCAAGTCAACCATTTAACTATTTTTTAATTTTACATTTGCCATGGTGATTGAATCATACTTGCCTACTTCAGTATGAATGGTGATCTTTTGTCATAAACACCTAAATCTTTAATTGTGGCGTTGTAGAACCTCCTAGATTTATAAAAATGCAGATTTCTCTGTGTTGAGGTTGTTAAACCTACTGTACATGATGCAATTAGAATGTTAGGTGGATGAATATTCTTCTCGTTCTTGAACTGTGCATGCAATTAGAATGTTTGGTGGATGAATCTTCTTTACCTTCTTGAACTGTGCATGCAATTGGATGAACCTTCTTCTCGTTCTTAAACTGTGCATGCAATTGGATGAACCTTCTTCTCGTTCTTAAACTGTTCATGCAATTAGAACGTTTGGTGGATGAATCTTCTTCTCATTCATGAACTCACCTCATAGTTGGGCATGGTAGTGGTAATAACATAACCAAAATATACTAAAATTTGAAGAACATAAGACAAAACAATATCCATAATATACTGCAGACTGACAACTACATTCAAAGGAAAAACAAAAAACTGCAATTCCAAAAGGCCCACTCAAGAGTCTCAGTAAGTACTAAAATATGTTTTCAATTAGACTTTTCTCATTCTTCTTTATTTTTATGTTTTTTTCACCCAATGTCAATTTGGATATCTCAACTTCTCTAAAATATGTGATTTTCTCATTCTTCTTTATTTATTTATTTTTTTTCCCAACGTCAATTTGGAGAATAATTTAATTCCAACATTTGTAGCATGAGGAGGAAGAATTCACACTTTGTCCACAATTTACGCTTTTTCAGATATTAGATCAAACCATAATTGATGAATTGATATCCTAGTGATGAGTTGATATCCTAGTGATGAGTTGATATCCATTTTGCATGCTTTCTCGTCGTCATTGTCAATTATGGTTTGATCTAATAGATGAAGAAAAACTACAAGAATGAATGGAATCCAAATGAGCATCATGCTTTCTAAGTGGCGTCTCAATAATGGTTGAGAGATCGAATGGAGTTTCTAACACAACACAAACGGTGTTGCAGAGACGAAATCAAGAAGAGGATAGTTCTTTTGCAGCCAAGAATGGCTCTTTCCTACTATTGCTATGGAGATGGATAACAAAGCATATACGGTAGTAGCGGATAGCAAGGATCCAACCACATTTGTACAGAAAATGGGACAGAGCGTGCCAAATGTGTCTTAGAATTGAGTTGAGATCAAGATCTGTGCATGCTTGCCATTGGAGAATCATCTGTAAGGAAAACATGGGTATTTGATTTTCTGCCTTCATAATATCTTCCTGCACTGCTGCAAACATGCTTGTTTGATTTTCTAGTTTCATGATATCTTCATCAACGACATGGTAGCAGCTGGTTTTGTAGAAAGAAAAAATGAGTTGCTTGATCACAATCTGACGGTGAAGATCTTCCTAAAATCATAATGGAGGTACAAAGGATCGGTTTCTTCGTATTCGACTCCATCCTCGTCGAGCAAGTGCAATTCCACATCAGCCGTGTTTTGATTTCCCATCTGCAAGAATTGTTTGGCCATTTCACAGTGAATTTCAAATCTTAGATTGTCACTATGATTGCTAAATCTTCGATTTGAAGTCTCTCATTGAGAATTTATTTTGCTCAGTTAAGAGAGATTTAGAGACAGTTTCCGAAGATTGTTTTACTTATCAAGAAAGTTGTTTTTTTTTTTAATTTATCGGCAATCTGTAATTGAATGCTCCGGTCGCACGAATGTTTGAAAAACCAAATAGCTAAATATGGCTGCCCTTAGCGAGATGACCAGTCATTGGTCACGAGTATTCTTGCAAAAGCAGGACAAAGTGTGAATACAGCGAACAAGGTAAAATGACCAGTTGCGGATCGCTACTGTCGACGGTTGCACGAATGTTTACAAAACCAAATTGCGAAATATGGCTGCCCTTAGCGAGATGACTGGTCGCCGATCGGCGGTTGCTGCATTTTGGAGAGTTTCTGTCGATCGTAGAGTGCAGCGACGCGTCGCCCGAGAACAATATCCACTTAAACATTGCAAACAATAAAATGTCAATATCCACAATTTTAAACTCCAAAATATAACAAAATTTCAAAAATTGAAATGGCAAAACCCTAAACCCATAAATGAACTTCAGAAGCAAACCACAAATATTAATTGAAAACCCCAGCTCCAGGAAAGTGCTAATTAATAAGAGTCCGAGTTCAGTGCGAGATGGATTTGATCTTCTGATCACCTAGCTGTCTCCATCCATCTGTCGATAGCCCAGTGAAGATAAGTCGGCCAACTCAGAACTAATTTTACACAATTAAATTAAGATATAGATATAGATATTCTTAATTATTTATGTGTCGGTTTGATTATACTGGCAACTACAACAAAGTTTTGGAATTGGTCACCGTATGACTATCTGCTCTGCGATAGGCTAAATCGTCCTCTTTTTGACAGGTTCTCAAACGCGTTGGTCCTTGTGGACACAGAAAACAAAATTGGTTTGCTGCAAATTTCATAGTGTCCAATAAACTGTCATTTTGATTAAAAATCCGTTCACTTTCATGCCATATCAAATGGTGCTTCTATTTAGAACGTAGTTGTGTATTTTAGAAAATGGCATTTAATCGATCAATCAACCAATAGACTAGTGCAACCAGAGATCCTTTACAAGTGTTTACCTTGATCGACTAGCAGAGGTAAAAACCTGTTAGATAAACAAATGCATAAACCCAAGTTAAACTCAAAATAATTACTAATATTTTAAGTGTTAATCATGGATTTCAATACCCATTGATCTAATTTTTTTGAAACAGATTTTAGTTCTCTCCCTTGATCTTATACAATTAAATTTCAATCCAAGATTAGACTGTACTAAGTGTGTAGCAGTAATCTGTACAAAATGGTGGTGGACAGTAAGGTCCAAAAATAGGTAAAAAATTTGCATGCATCGTGACAAATGCTTTGAAAGTAAAAAACTGAGCGACCTTGATACATTGTCGACCATAGCAGGAGCAAAGCTCTTAGGTAGTTCTACTGAACCCAGTACAAACAAATATATGGAAACGAGTAATCAAATAGAATGTTATAATGATGCAAACTCTAGCTTCGTCTTCACTGTTGAATTCGAATATATGTGAAAGACAAAATTTATAAACAGCCTGCGGTAATAAAAGACAAAACTTATAAACAACAAGCATCTTGTTCCGCAAAGAGGGACTCGAGTACATGTTGTTCACGCGATAAGTTTTGGAAAAGAATTGTCTTGTGAAATTATTTTAGTGCAACTACTCTACATGTTTTTGCTATCAACTTATCTTGCATTTAGGTGTTGGTTCATTTCAGAAGAAACACCTAAAATATGAATGTAAATAGCAAAACAAAAAGACTGTAGTTACCAGGCTCCATCAAAGCCAAACAATGCAGGTCTTTTCACGGGAATGAAACCGACTATGTCTTCCTAAAATGCAATGGACTCTTTTATGGATCTGCAGACCAGAGCAATATGCTTCAATGATTTCAGAGAAATAGGTCCTGATCTTGATCCTCGAGTTCACCATTCTCGTCTAATGTTAAATTTACAGTGTCTTTGTTCCTGCTGTCGTGAGACGGAGTAACAGATCCAAATGAGAGGAATGAGATCGATCGTGACTGTGTTATGTTTTTAAATGTTTCACCATACGCATCAATTTGGAGATTTAGAAATTTATATAGATTTTAATGGAGATCGATTGTGACTGTGTTATGTTTTTAAACATAAATTTATATAGATTTTAATGGAAATCAGGACCATGTAATGGCACTGGCTATGCGGGTAATTGGCAACTCTGCTCCGCGCTGCTAATTAAAATGTTTTGCCGGGTCTCTCTCGAGAGTTTAGGGGTCGGCAATCGGAGCCCGGGGAGGAGTACACGGGGCGGTCCGCGTCGGAGCTCGGCGGTTGGAGCCTGGGAGGAGTGAATGCGGGGTGGTCGGCGTCGGAGCTCGGTGGGCGGCGATCCGAGATTGGCAGTTGGCAGTCGGAGCTCGGGGAGGAGTGAACGCGGCGTGGTCGGCGACGAGGGCTGGCGACGGTGGACAGCTGGAAGGGGAAGAATACGGGTGTCGGCGGTCGGAGGTCGGGGAGGAGTGAAAGCGGGGCGGTCGGCGATGAGGGCCGGCGATGGCGGCGACGGTATATATGATACAAGTCTCCGACCATTATGAAATTTCTGCTGCACAGGTTCCCAACAGATTTAAAGAATACAAATTATCTATGTTGCAGACTTATCTTGTGTACATAAAATTGAAGCAAAGGCTTATACAAAGGCTTATACAACCTTGATGACCTTCCTGTGCTGATTACAAGAAACCGCCAGTTTCTAAAGTCCATGTCGCAGAAAACTCCCCGTCAAAGAACATGTCTTGGCTAATCGAAAAGCAAATAGAAGATTTCTTGACTCTGGACTTGCAATGGAATTTCGGGGCGGTCAGCAGCTTTAAAGGGAAATCGCTGAAAACAATTGCAATTGAAGGGCGATTGTCAGGATTGTTTAAATAGTCGAAGATTGGGTGCAGCGGCCAAGGAAGGAAGAGTTTCGCGCAGAGAGGACGTGATCGCGGAGAAGTAGAACCGTCCATATGACAAGATTCCATTCGCTCCATGAACAAAGAATCTTGCTGATGTGGAGGTAATGCTTCTCCATGGTGAACACCTACTGCGTAATTAATAAACTAATAATTTTTCTTACTCTCATTTATAAATATAACTTGTTAATTCAATTCTTGTATCTTTAGTTGACATGAATATTGAGAGCCAAACAACTCATACGTAAGCACATATTAAAGATATGTCAAAACAATTTCAAGTATATTAATGGGAACCTTATGATGTTTTAGGGTACTATACTTTTGAGCATGTAATGCATGACTCGTCCATAATGTCACAATTCCATATTTTATTTCATGGAGTTCCACATGAAGTAGTGCATAGAAATGGGTTTCTAATAACTTAGAATGGTCTAAACAAAAAATTCCCCATGATATCCTATTGAAGTTTTTTTTTTCATGGTACCTAATTTAGCAGGGACAAGATGGTAATGTGTTGTTATTAAATGCTTAATTTTGTCCTCAATTGTTTATTAGATGTAATATTTATTTGGTCGATGATGATGTATTGGATTAATATAATTTTAAAGTTGTATTTTTATTTTTAATTTATATCTTCAAGTTAATTTGAAAGAAAATGTTCATGACATGGTGCTAACATTGTCGTGGTAACAAATTTTTTTAAGTCATGTTTTATTATCGATAAAAAACAATAGTATCATTTCATTTCATAACTCCTTTAAACATACTTGTTCAAGTTTTACAAATAACAAAAGAAATTCCATTTTATTAGTTGAACAAATGAGAAAAAGATCATTAGATAACCTTATATTATTAAAAAGTTAAAAAACAACGCATTTAAAGTGGGGCCAATATTGCCAATATTGCTTTATGATGGTAAAGTGAAATGTAAAACAAGAATATTAGAAACGACTTGGCTTGATCCCTACATAATTGAAAACATTAGAGGAATTTAATCGAAAACACCTCAACAATACCTTCTAAGAAAGGTAGCCAACGAGGTTGAGAGAGATGTTAGGGTTGCAAATTTACAAGTTACATTATTGTATTTGATATAATTGTATAATTATAAATTGAATTATTAAGATATTATTTAAGTCAAATTTGAACAATGGAGATGAGTGACAAACCCAAACAACAACCATTCAATTAAGGATAGTTATAAGTGGTTACAACTATTTTTCTTTCTATCTATTAATATAAAATGACATTTGATTCCTTTGTTTTAAGGTTGGAGATTATGAGGTTATCATGATATAACAAATTACACATGTTGTTGCCTTTATTATTAATTTCTCCTAATATCCATTCATATCCATGTATGTCTTGTGTATTATAAGTTGTAGATTGTAGTTGATTCATATTCATGTATGTCTTGTGTATTATAAATTGTAGATTGTAGTTGAGTATTATTTTTTCTTTGTTTGTTATTTATATAAGCAAAATATTATAGTAGATAATTTGTGCAATTGATATGGGCTAATGATGTGTTTCTACATAAGGGTGTGCTTCTTTAGATTATGGTTAGTCAAATTAAATGAATGCACAATTTCTAGAAATCTATGTAAGTAATATAAATGTATTTGTTATTTAGGAGTGGTTATTTTTTACTTTGTCAAATCAATAACTCAGATGACATTTTTGTATTTCTTATTAAGCCTTAAAGATATAAATGAATAAGTAAGCTATCTTATTTCCAGTTTCATTTTCTCTTAATCTTCTTTGTGTCCTACATATGTATTTTTAGTTTGTCAAGCTAAACACTCCTCTAATTTCCATTTTCTCTTAATCTTCTTTGTGTCCTACATATGTATTTTTAGTTTGTCAAGCTAAACACTCTTCTAATTTCCATTAGTAACCCATTAGATTGGAGCAAGGGGCTTTGATCTTCCAGGTCATTGGCCACTTCTACCTTGTATCTATAATTGACACAAACTTTTGGAGAACTTGTATAACCAATTTTTAAAAGACATAGACCCCTCTTTAGATTTGGAACTCATAATAGACAAGGGATTGATAACTATTTTTTAACAAGACAAAAATGAGATGTACATTAATTAATATAATGTTATAGTCTTATTTCATCTTTCAATATACATGATTATTTTTTGAAATTTTTCTCTAATAATTATTAACATGATAGTCATATTATAAAAAATTTATCATATAACATAAATTTCTTGACTAAAATATTAAGATTAAAAATACAATAACATATATTTCAATAAATTTATATATCATTGAAATGAAACAAAACACAATCAAAATTAAATTTGAATAATGTATTTTATACTTTAAAAGTTTATAATTATATTTCCATGTCTTTTAATATTTGGAATTCATATTAATATTGATACTTTATACACCTTTAAGTGTTTAGAGTACTTTGGAATTCATATTAATATTGATTCTTTATACACCTTTAAGTGTTTAGAGTACTTGAACCTCAACATCTAAATATGTACAATTTATTAATAAACTATTAATTACTCTTACATTTTCTGACATTTTCTTATATAAGTAATTTATTAATCCATGTATGTGGTATTTTAAATTTTATGTATAAACTAATCAATAACATGATTTAAATAATTTATATTTATTGATCAATTCATGAAATTTGATATTTATCTAGCTCATAATTCTTGGAAGTGGAAACTCTACATCTAAATAATTAAATTATATTAATATATAAATTACCAATTATTTTGGCACTTGCTTAGAAAATTGTACCAATAGGGCCTTCATAGTGATAGGGCATATTAGATCTCCATGAAAGTTTTCCTTAAGCTCCTTTGAAAAGATCGAGCCTACTAGCTAAACATCTCAAATGGTTTCTTTTGTCGGTTGAGAAATTTTCCTTCTATAATGTGTCACTCCTAACTTATTGATAGAATGAAAGGACTCAGAGAGAGACCCCCTTTCTCATTGAAAATTCTCTAAATAGTGTTTTTCACTTTTCAAGATATTATGTATTTGTCAAAGAATGTTGTATTTTGATCTCCAGATTCTAGCCAAATCACCTAGTTCTTCATGCACCACTTAGATATCTTCTTAACATTTAAACTTTTGCACCACTTAGATATCTTCTTAACACTTAAAATTTTCCTTTGATCATTCCTTAGATACTGTTTTTGCTTTGAGAAAATTCTTTTGGATGTTTGAGATTGCATATTCCTCCTCACCATGACCATTAGGATCTCTTATTTGCTTTATTTTCTCTATATAATATGGAGATTCAAGCCAACATGGATTGAGTTTAAAAGGGAAGGAGGCCTTTTTGTCAAATTGTAAAATAAACATTGAGTGATTTGTTCCTCCATCCATGACAATGGAAGTTTTGAAATGATCAATATTTGATAAAAAAGATTCCTTGATCAAGAAGCCATCTAGTCATTTCATGGTGTAGTTAGGCATCAATTTCTTGTTTATCCAAGTTGGAACAAGTTTCGTTAGCTCTATATCCATTGACTCCTTCTCCTCAAAATTATTTTAAAAGAGATAAGATAAAGGGTCATACCATGTCTTCAAAACCCATTTTCCCTACCATTTATAATAGGTTCAAACCTCCACCTATGATTAGGATAAGGATTCGAATATGCCTCTTTACTTCATATCATCCCAAAAAATGCATGTTCTCCCATGCACCATACATGCTTAGGAGGTCTAGATTTTGGTTTTTAAACTTTGAGAAGAGTGTGGCCATTACAACATTTTGAAATTTTATATTGCTTATGAGCTTGAAGGAGGATCTCCATCCCACTACCAACCCTCCAAAGAGGCGCATAACACTTGAATTAAAAATTCCATTATGGGAAATACTTTTTAAGAAATGATTTATAGCTATGTTCTTGGATCATGGTTTCTTGGACAAAAAGTAGTTTAAGTTTATGAATATACAAGGACCTTTAGAGAGAACATATTTTTTGTAATGATCAAAAGTGCTTGTGATTTATGCCATGTAGGATCATGGGGAAATATCCTAAGAGGCTTGTTGTAAGCACCCCATAGATTGTTTGTTGCATACCTTCCATAACTTCTTTCCCTTCTTGTGTGATAACCTTTGCTTGATTAGATTTTAAATTTGAATGTTTTTTTCCCTTCATCTGTGTGGACCTTATCTATTCCTCTTTCCAAGATTTGAAAAAAATACTTCTTCATGTTCTTAGAATTGGTTTTCGTTCTACATCTATGGTTAAGGGGGAGAATCCAAAGGATTGACCATATGTGAGGGGAGTAAAAAAAACCTCCTTGACTTATGAAAATTGAGGTGCATATGGACTCACTTTCTAGATCTAGCTTGTTTAACTTGTTTTTAAGATGGTAGGATAAAAGACCATATACATGTAATGTAACTTTCATATACTCATCAATTTTGGATGAATTCCTCAAATTTCCACTTGAGATTTAATCCATTAATTTTAAACTTTGTGCCTTTCATTTTAATTGACCCCGGACACAATATTTGACATGCTTAAATGTGTTCATTCGCAAAATTATAAAGCAAAAGGGGAGCATGAATGGAAGCAAGTAAAAAAGCTCTACCCTATGTTTTTCAATATTAACTTTTGCACATGTTCAAGGGATGTGAATGGTTTTTATATGTTTAAGTTCAAATCTAACATGCTTGAATGATACATGTGTAATCAATATACCTAGAAATGATAAAACAATACACATAAAATTATACTTCCACCAAATTGTGAGATTAATTGATTAGGAACGCAAGACATGGAGGATTACTTTGAATTAAATTGCTCATTGGCTACAACACTTGCATATCTTTAAGAATTTGTCACAAAACTTATGTGGTGGATTTTCAAAAACATTTGGGGTCGTGCATATTGTTAGAGCCTTTGCAACATTGGTTTCATTAAAGAATTTTGCTATCTTATATCTATAAACACATCCCAAATAGAAGGTTTCACTTTTCATGGGTAGGGTTATGGCGATAGGAAAGAAAGCACCACCATTGGATCAACTATGATTGTATTTACCAAACCAAAAATACCTTGTATTAGTGCTTATTTATTGTGGATTTTACCATTTATGAGAGGAGACCAAGCTTAACTAAAGTAAATTAAAGACTAAGCTTAAATGAAGGAAATTAAAGGGCATAATTAGGTTATCATTTCAATGGTTAGCATGGTTTATTGCCCATAACACATTGGGAGAAACATACTTTACAAGATGCCAAAGGATCATGCCAAGAAGAGTTCGAACACCAAAACCTCAAGAGAGTTGTCTTAAAATTTACACAGTTAATAAACTCAAAGCTAGTTTTGCTATATTTTTTTTCGGGGTTGTTTTAAATAGTGAAATCTTGAGGAGACTCAAAAGAAAGAGTGAAGTACCTGTGGTAAATTTTGAAGGTCTATTTCATTATAAGTTTAGATTTATTGTATGTGGAAGTTATGGTTTTTGACTAGTACAAAAACTATTCTCAAACAAGTGTTCTAGGTAAAACCATTATTTATGAAGCTTGAGGGCTCCAAATGCCTTCTTGTCTGATTTTCAACTAGTGCCTTGAATTCTTTGAACTTATCAAAAGTTTCATTCTTAGTCTTTAAAAAATAGATCCAAGATTTGTGGGAGCAATCATATATGAAAATCACATAATATAAACAACCACTCATTGAAGGTGAAGTCATTTGACCACATATATATTAATGGATTAGATCCAAAATCCCTTTAGATCTACTGCTACTGTTAGGAAATGATTTCTTGGCATGATTTCCAAGAGCACAACCTTTACAGATACCATCATGCTCATAAGAAAACTCATGCATACCTGTTACCATCTTTTGTAGACCAGGAAGAGCTCTGTAATGTAGGTGTCCAAACCTTCGATGCCATTACTCACATGGGTTGATTGTGCCATGGAACAATTCCTGAATGGAGTGTCTGGATGCTTTGTAAAGGCCTGCTTCTCAAACTCCAATCACCATAGTTGAACTCAACTCTTCATTCTTTGGCCACAAGAGAACATTTCTATCCATGAAGATCACTTTGTAACCTTTATCTTCTAAGCATGCAACTGAGAGGAGATTCTTCTTTAAGCTAGGAACATATAATATTTCTTCAATATGTAAGATAGTCCCTAAGTCAACCTAAAATGATGTTGAACCAACTCCTTCAATGTCATAGGCGGTATCATCCCCAAGTTCCACCTGAGCAATAAAATTTTTCTTTCTGAAGTTTGTAAGAGCCTCTCGAAATCCTGTCATATGCCTTGAAGATCCACTGTCCACCAACTAGGATTTAGCACTATTGGTGAAGGATCCGGGGAGTGCTGAAATTAAATTGTATTCTCTTCTTGGTTCCTGATATTTTGTAGACTTATTGTTTTTCTTCTTCTTTGGTTCTTCTTCTTCTGCAACGGATGCTTGAAGTTTTCCTTTGAACTTTCTCTTTGGCTGCTTACAATCTCTGGCATAGTGTTCCATCATGTGACAATTGTAGCATTCAACCTTTGAAAAATCAATGCACTTACCTTGAGGCTTTTTACCCATGTTCTTTTGATGGAATAATTTCTTGCTTTTCTTTGTCTTGGAGACAAGGGCACGATTTCCTTCTTTAGAGCCACCATTTCTGCTTTGAATTCTTCCTTCTTCTTGCAAACAATCATGCCATAATATTTCAAAATATGGCTGGACTTCATGACCATTTACATCATATAGAAAATTTTCCCAAGAGCTAGGAAGACCATCAACAACAGTTTGAACAAGATCGTCATCATCTACAGTATTGATCCTTTACCTGAGAAATCTTCGAAAAGAATGAAGCCACACTTTCATCCTTTTCCATTTTCAAAGTACAAAGCTTGTTCTTCAAAACTATTTTCTGGATGGGAGATTTCTTTTCATATATTTTGGTCAAGGTATCAAAACATTCTTTGGCAGTATTCAACGGAGTTATGACAGACATGATGGTGTAGGTCCTTGTCTCTGGACCATGTCTCTGATGAAGTGGTACTTCATCTCATTGCATTTTTATCTATCATGAAACACCGGATTCTCTGAAAACTTCATGCACTCTGGTTATCACAATGGATAACAGCTGGCTCAAGCTTTCCACCAAACAAATCAGATAGTAGCTTCCTAAGCCACACCGCTTCTCTGCAGGCATCACTGGCAGCAATATATTCAACTTCTGCTGTTCTCTGAGCTATGGAATCTTGTTTCTTGCTGGACCAAGAGATCATGGCTGATCCCATACTGAAGCAACACCCGAATGTGCTTTTCCGGTCCACTGAACTACCGACCCAATCAAAGCCAGCATAACCAAGTAACATCACTCCACAGCTGGAATTGTATATGAGCCCATAAGTAATAGTGCCTGCAAATATCTAAGCACATGTTTAGCATATATCCAATGTATGTGCTTAGGATCATACATAAACTGACTCAATGCACTTACTGCATAACAAATATCTAGTCTAGTATGTACCAAGTACATCAATGATCCAATAAGATGACGGTATAAGGTAGGATCCATTGACTTTGAACAAGAAGCTAAATCATGTAGCTTCTTCAAGTTTGACACCATAGGTGTGTTCATGGGCTTGTAGTCTTGCATCCCATATCTTCACAATATTTCAACTGCATACTTCCTTTGTGAAAGGAAGATCTCATTTGGATTTTTCCAGACTTCTAGACCAAGAAAATAATGCATAAGACCCAAATCCTTCATCTCAAATTATGAAGTGAGCTCCCTCTTACACTGAGCTATTAGTTGTTCCTCTCCAACAAGGAACATGTCATCAACATATAGGACCAAGATCAAAGGATGATTCTGAACAACCTTGAAATATAAATTTGGATTTGCAGCAATCGTGGAGAAACCCAAGCTATGAAGGTAGCTGTCAATTCTTGCATACTAGGCCCTTGGAGCCTGTTTAAGCCCATACAAGGATTTCTTCAGCTTGCACATATGCGATTCCATCCCATGGATCACAAAACTTTATGGTTGCTCAATGTAGACTTCTTCTTCAATTTTTCCATTAAGAAAGGCTATCTTCACATCCATCTGGTGAAGTTTCCATCCAAAAACTGCAACGAGGGAGATAATTGTTCTGATGGTGGTGTACTTGACAACTGGAGCAAAGGTTTCATCATAATCTATACCTTCCTTTTGAGAGAAACCACAGGCCACAAACCTTGCTTTATATTTTTCAATATTTCCATCAGCAACATGTTTGATTTTGTAAATCCACTTAGAATTCGCTGTCGACTTCCCTTTTGGTCTTGGAACCACTTACCATACATAATTTTTCATGATAGAATTGTACTCTTCTGTCATTGCATCTTTCCATAACTGCTGACGTGCTGCTTCCTCATAAGTGGAAGGTTCTGCATCAATGAGGACCTGGTGTCCCAACTGAGTAATAAGACCAGAGTACTTCTGAGGCTTCTTTCTTTCTTTGAAAGTTCCTGAAAGAGATTTATGCTTTTCCACTTCCTACAAAGTTTCACGAAACCAGGAAGGTCTTCTTTTGGAAGGAGGAGCTTCAAGCAATTCTTCGGTAGGATTCTCTGGTTCTATCACAACATCTTGAACTTAAGGCTCATCTTCCTCCTCCCTCTAATCACCTGAATGAGGAGAATATGGTACTTCTGAAGGAGGAGATTCTGAGTCATTTGGAATCTCTTTATATAGACGGAAAGTAGCTTCTTCATGAAATATCACATCTCTACTAACCTCAATGTATCTCTGACCTGAAACATAAATGCGATAAGCTTTTGAGCTTTCACTATGACCAACAAACATACCTTTCTTTCCGGAAGGCTCCAATTTTGTTCTCTTTTATTTTGGCACATGGATATAAACTGGAGTGCCAAAAATCCTCATGTGATCAACTACATGTTTCTTACGTGCAAACACTTCCTCTGGAGTCTTTTCCCCCAAAATAGCATGAGGGATTCTGTTCTGAATGTAGACAACAGTACTGGCAACCTCATCCCATAGAGATAAAGGAATATCTAGATCACATAACATATATCTGGCATCTTTGCATATTGACATGTTCTTTCTTTCTGCAACCATATTCCGTTGAGGGTTGTAAGGCACAGTTAGCTCCCTTTCGATCCTTGCTTCTCAGAAAATATCATCAAAATGGTGAGATTCAAATTCACCCCCATTATCTAACCTCAAGATATGAATGTTCCTTCCTTTGTGATTTTCAACCAGTGCCTTGAATTCTTTGAACTTATCAAAAGTTTCATTCTTAGTCTTTAGAAAATAGATCCAAGATTTGTGGGAGCAATCATCTATGAAAATCACATAATATAGACAACCACTCATTGAAGGTGAAGTCATAGGACCACATATATCTTAATGGATTAGATCCAAAATCCCTTTAGATCTACTGCTACTGTTAGGAAAGGATTTCTTGGCATGCTTTCCAAGAGCACAACCTTTACAGATACCATCATGCTCATAAGAAAACTCGGGCATACCCGTTACCATATTTTGTAGACGAGGAAGAGCTCTGTAATGATGTTGTCCAAACCTTCGATTCCATAACTCACATGGGTTTAATATTGTGCTATGGATCAATGCCTGAATGGAGTGTCTGAATGCTTTGTAAAGGCCTCCCTCTTGAAATCCAATCACCATAGTTGAACTCAACTCTTCATTCTTTGGCCACATGAGAACCTTTTCATCCATGAAGATTACTCTCTAACCTTTATCTTCTAAGCATGCAACTGAGAGGAGATTCTTCTTTAATCCAGGAACATATAATATTTATTCAATATGTAATATTGTCCCTGATTCAAGCTGAAAGGATGATAAACCAACTCTTTTAATGACATAGGTGGTGTCATCCCCAAGTTCCACTTGAGCAATAAACTTCTTCTTTTTGAAGTTTGTAAGAGCCTCTTGAAATCCTGTCATATGCCTTGAAATCAAATAGTACTCTCTTATTAGTTCTTGATCTTTTGTAGACTTCTTGTTTTCTTTATTCTTTGGTTCTTCTTCTTTTGCAACGGATGCTTGAAATTTTCATTTGAACTTTCTCTTTGGCTACTTACAATCTTTGGCATAATGTCCCATCCCATGACAACTGTAGCATTCAATCTTTGACAAATCAATGTGCTTACCTTGAGTCTTTTTACCCTTGTTCTTCTGATGGAATAATTTCTTGCTTTTCTTTGTCTTGGCGACAAGGGAAATATTTCCTTCCTTAGAGCCACCATTTCTGATTTGCATTCTTCCTTCTTCTTGCAAACAATCATGCCATAATATTTCAAAATCTGGCTGGGCTTCACGACCATTTACGACAGATAGAAAAGTTTCCCAAGAGTTAGGAGGACCATAAACAACATTTTGAACAAGATCACCATCATCTACAGACCAATAGCTATGTGTTGATCCTTTACCTGAGAAATCTTTGAAAAGAATGAAGCCACACTTTCATCCTTTTCCATCTTCAAAGTACAGAGTTTGTTCTTCAAAACTCTTTTATGGATGGGAGATTTCTTTTCATATAGTTTGGTCATGGTATCAAAACATTCTTTGGAAGTATTCAATAGAGTTATGACATGCATCAAGTTTTCTTTGACTAAATCATAGATGTTTCTTCTTGCCTTGGTTTGCTTCTTCTTGAATGTTGTCGTCCCTGCGATTGAGGTAGGTTCTTCTACAACATTGATGACTAGGTCATCAAGATCATTTTCCTCCAATGTAGCCAAGATCCTTGCCTTCCAGGAGTTGAAGTTAAATGACCCTTCAAGTATGTCCTCTAGCCTAAAAGAGACTAAATCCATCAGAGTAGTCTACTGAAACAAGTCTGCAAAATTTTAATCCTCTCAGATTTGTACCAAGATCACGTAGGAAATAGTAACCTGCTCCAAAAATATGCTCTTCATGCCCTCTACTATGATACCATGTTAAATTTTTAACATAGATCTGAATTTGATAGGAGTAACAATCTTCTTTTAAATTTTAGCAGACTTAAAATTGAAAATCTGAGATTTATAGCAACGGTAAATGAACAGTAGATAATCAACAGTAAAGTAAAAGACAACCATCCACACGAACACAACGTTTTACCCTGGGGAAAACCTTTCAAGGTATAAAAACCCCAGCAAGAATAATCTTCTTTAAATATGAGATGACTGAGTTTTACATGAGCAGATATAAAGAGCAGACTTATACATCAATATGCATTTGTCTCTAGGGCACACAAACCAAGAGAGACTTCCTATAGATGATGAAGTCAAACTTAAACAAGATGACTGCTGCCACTTATCCAAACCCCAACTTTTGCAATTAATTAAATAAATACTGTAGCTGCCTTTGACTAAAATGAAAAACCTTGAGACTGCATTGACCAAAAAGATTGTTGCTGTTGACTGCTATTGACCAGATCTGATCCTGTTTTTCACTGTTTAAACCCTTAAAGCCTTCGAATGCTTGAAAAAAGACCTCAGGTGCTGAGTAGAGGTCATAATAGGATAGCGAAATGTCACAACATGTTGGTGTAGGCCCTTGCAAGGGATACCGTGAGCTGTAGGTGTCCTAATAGGGCTGTCGGTGGACTGTAATAGGCCCTAACAAGGATCGAGTGCTTGGAACAAGCCCTAAGCAGGGCTCGAATGAGTGGAGAAGGCCCTAGACAAGGCTTAGCTGAGAGGAGAAGACCCTAGCAGGGCTGCCGTGGACTAGAGATAGGCCCAACCAGTGTTGCCAGATGCCTGCTCTTACCTCCAATACCCCTGCGGCCGCCTTCAAGTCTGAACCAATCCTTCGTTGGTGAAGAGAGAGAGAAAATACTAGCATTAAACCCCAAAACAATCTTCTTGGATCAACTACAGAGATCATATGTAGTGTGTCTTGCTCAAATGAGAATGCTTCTCTATGTATATTTCATCTTTGGGGATCAATTTCTCAATCTTAGGAATAAAAAAATAATAAAAATCCACTTAGTTAGGGTTACATTATTTTATTTTCACTTTTAACCCTTCACAAAAGAATTTGAATTTTATCTTGGACGTTTGGTTCTTTACAAGTGGGCTCTTGGTCCTTCATTGGGGTTCTTGGACCTTCATTAGGTTTCCTTGTCCTTCAAGGGTGGTATCTATGACCCTATCTCTTTAAGCAAGTCATTTAAGAACTTTCTCTTGGTCTCTATGGTCCACACATGCCAACTCAAAGTACATCATCATAAATAAAGAAGATTATTCTTGTTCTCCTTGCTCACCAAAGTCAAGTGCTAGGTACATCAACAAGGGGTGGCTAGTCTGTTGAGAAGGTCACATAACCCACTGACCAAGGAGAGGATTATATCACTTTCCTAGATCCAATATAGGACTTCATTTTGTTTGAATCGATGTCCTGGTCCCAGACCAGGTCCTGGTCCCTTATCAGGTTCTTCAACCCTAGGCTGAAGGTTGACCAAAGTCAACATCTTGGTAACTGACCAAGTGCCTCCATTATTAAAGAATGGATCTCAGACACGAGATGAGAATCAGTCCCAAACACAATTATGTTGATCAACTTCCTGGTCCCTTATCAGGTGTCTCCATTCTCTTGGAGAATGGTTCTTAGCCCTAGGTTGAGCTTTAGTCCCAGATTGAAGGTTGATCAACTTCCTGGTCCCTGAACAGGTGCCTCCATTCTCCCAGAGAATGGCTCTTGATGCTGATAAAAAATTAACACATACAACATATCAACATGGTCTTAAAGCTATTGGAGGAGCAAAAACTATATGTCGAGCCTTCTAAGTGTGCGTTTGGGGTTGAGGAAGTGGAATATTTAGGCCATATAATATCTCATGAAGTTGTTAAAGTGGACCCTAACAAAATTATGGCTATAATGGAATGCCCAGTTGCCAAAACCTCTAAGAATATTAGAGGATTCTTAGGATTGCATGCTAATTTAGCAAATTCGTCAAGAATTATGGTCAAATAGCAGCACCTCTAATAGTGTTATTAAAAAAAGGGGCATTTTATTGGACTCAAGAAGCAACCAAATATTTTGAAAAACTTAAAGTGGCTACATATAGAACTCATGTATTAGCCACACAATAACTTCACAATAAATTTTTTAATGGAATGTAATGCTTTAAGGAATTGAATTGGTGCAGTGTAAATGTAAGAAGGAAGGCCCCTTGCATTCAAAAGTTGCCAACTTAAAGGAAAAACTTACTCAAACCAATTTATGAAAAAAATGTAACTACATGCAATTAACAAATGGCACCCTTACCTAATAGGAAGACACTTCAAGGTAATAATAGATCATGATAGTCTTAATTACTTCTTGGAGCAATGATTTTTTTTAGAAGAGAAAAAAAAGGTTACAAAGATGCTAGGTTATGACTTTGAAATTATCTATAGAAAAGGAAAACAAAATGTAGTGGTAGATGCACTTTCATGAAAATAAGATGACATTGAGGGCTTACTTTGTGCTATTTCCATTTTGTAATCAAATTGGTTCGAAGAAGCAAGCATAGAATGGAAGCAAGATCAAAAGGCATACAAGATAATTCAACAACTACAAGAGGACCCTAGTGCATTAGATAAATTTGTGTGGAATAATGATTCACTATGGTATTAGGATCACTTATATTTATGTAAGAATTCCCAACTCAAACAAAGGTCCTTTTGGAATTGCACACTTCTCCAATAGGATGACATTCAAGGTTCTTGAAAACTTACCATGGGATTAAGAAGGATTTTTTCTGGAAAGGTATTACCACTGATGTCCAAAATGTTGTGCGAGGATTTTTGTTTTCCTAACATAATAAGGGAGATAAAATCAACACACCAGGTATTCTACAACCATTGGCTACACCAATACAATATCGAGAAGAGGTCTCAATGGAATTTATTACAATTCTACCAAAATCTGAAAGAAAATAATGTCATCATGGTAATGGTGGATTGACTCACAAACTATGCTCATTTTTGCTCTCTTTCTTATCCTTTTAAAGTAAGTAGAGTAGTTGCATCATTCATGGAAACAATTCAAAAGCTACATGGAATCCCCAAGATTATTGTAAGTGATAAAGACCCAATTTCCAATGGTAATTTTTGGAAGGAAATCTTTTATTGTTTGGGAACTCAGTTGGTTCACAACTCTTCTTACCATCCTCAATTCGATGGGAAAACTAAAATAATGAATAAATGTTTAGAAGGGTATCTTCGTTGCTTTGCATCTAATAAACAAACACAATGAGTCAAGTGGTTTCCCTTGGTAGAATGGTGGTACAACACATCCTTCCATACTTCATAAAAAATGTCACCATTTATGACAATTCTGGCTATCAACCTCCATACATCGACACATCATCTTTGAAAGAGAAATCCAAGGTCCAAGCAATGAAGGGTCACATAGAGCACCAATAAGAGGTTCTCCAACTATTGAAATAACACTTGACTATAACACAAAATAAGATGAAACAAAAAGTATATCAACATCGAAGTGAACGGAAATTTGAAGTATGGGATTGGGTATTTTTGAAGTTGCAACCATACAAACAGATGTCTCTCAAGCCAAAAAAGGATGATAAATTAGCACCCAAGTACTATGGTCCCTATAAGGTGTTGCAGAGAATTGGAAGTATGACTTACAAATTGTAGTTGCCTCCATCTTCACATGTACATCCATATTTCATGTTTCTTTCCTTAAAAAGGTAATTGGCGACAAGATCCCATTTTATACTATTTTACCATAAATTGATGAAGAAGGGAAAATCATACTAGAACTATAAACAATCCTTGAAACACAAATCAAACAATTGTGAAATTGAGCAATTACTGAGTACCTCATAGAGTGGAAGAATCTACGAATAAAAGAAGCGACATAGGAAGATGATTTATTCATGCAGAAACAACCATAGTTAATCAAGTGTCGAGGACAAAACTTGTTTGAATGGGAGAGACATGCTAAGCCCTATATATTGTGACATTACATTTCTATTATTATATTAGTATGTCTTTATTGGTAGTCTAGGACCTTAATTGTAATTGTACCCTTTATTTCCTATACATTGTCATGTCCCCGGTCACATCGGTGTCCTTCAGATGCGATGCGAGACAACCCTTGGATCTACATGCTAATTTTTTTTCCAAGCAGTCCAAAGGTTCTGCAACTCTGCACCCGCATTGATCTTCAGTCCGCAATCCACAATCTGCATTCCGCAGTGCGGAAATCGAAAATCAGAATGCCAAATACACAACGCCAAAACCCACATCTTCGACTTCCACAATTCGCAATCCGCATGCATAACTCGAAAATCGGAACGCCAAATACACAATGCCGAAAAACCCGTCTCCGAATTCTGCAATCCGTAGTCCACATGCGAACTTAGAAATCGGAAAGCCAAATACACAATGACGAAAACCCCATCTCTGACTTCCGCAATCCGCAATCCGCATGCAGAACTCGAAAATTAGAATGTCGAATTCACCACCTCGCTGAATTTGTCACCTGAATTCTGCAATCTGCATGCGGAACTCGGAAGTCGAAAACCTCAATTTCTCAGCTTCAACGAATTACCTTTCCGACTTCCGCAATCCGCAATGCGGAACTCAGAAGTCGGAACTCCGACTTTGCCAACCCAAAAAAATTACCTTCCCAACTTCCGCAATCTGCAATCTGCATGCGGAACTCGGAAGTCGCAACCATGTAGAGAGTGCCCTTCCAACTTCCACAATCCGCAATCCGCAATCCGCATCTGGGACTAGGAATTCAGAATCACCATTTCGCAACCCCATAGAGAATGCCCTTCCGACTTCCGCAATCTGCAATCCGCATGTGAAACTCGGAAGTCAGAACCACCGAATGAACAACTTCTCCAGCCCATAATTTATTCATCCTTAGACCAAATTGGACAAGTCCGGTACCGTTGGAAATCTCTTGGTGAGCACTATCAAGCTGCAGGGTCTTCATCCACACCTGATAACATTGATCTTATCCTTATTCCACTCCAAAAGATAGCCTTAAACCCCATCTATGCCTCTTTACCACTCCGTATGAGGCCCTGCTCCACTCTACCATGTCCTCTCTCCTTCAACTGGTCCCCATGGGTCATGAACACCACACAGGTGTTTATTCCTCTCCCAAGTCCTGGTTGGAGTATCCTGAACACTTACCAGACTTATCCCTAATTCATCAATGGATAATTTAAAGACATTACACCCATGGAAATGCAAATGTGCAGAAGTATAATAAGTCACTCTTGTATGCAGATTCATACACTAATGAACATAAGAGGATGAAACATTATACACACACGTAGAATGGAATACATCAACCTATTTTCCCTAGGAAGATTGGTGATCTAACATGCTGAGACTTAGTCCTACTCCTCAAGCCTAAATACATATGAGTGCTAACATGATATAAAAATGCAAAGGTGCAAAAGTATGGCAATGACATGCACATCAGAATAAAACCATATTGCATAGACATTCAACCCTATCAATCATTTGGATCAAATCATACAGTCTGACATAAATAAACACACATGCACAGATGTAGAATAGACATCATTCAAGGCACAAGGGACACTTATCTCTTTATTGAAATTTCCAAGCAAACTAGCTATGGACTACAACGGTCCAACCCAACCATAGGTCTCTGCCCAACCTGTATTATTTCAACACTCATAGACCATCCCCGAGCTGGGGCTGTGTATCCAATAAGGAGTCCCACTATGGTTCACTCACAACTTGGTTCATAGTCAATCAGGGTCATCATCACATACCTATCCTGTCAAGCGAGTGGGGAAAGCAGGTAATGTTTTATGGGTCAATAGACTCCTCCACAGGGCTATGGGTATATCCCAATGACCTCATCCAGTTCAGGAACCCCCATCACCTCCACTCTCATCCTAAGTAACGTCCCCTTCACTGCTGCACACTCCCTAGGAAGCCCCTTCCCTTAGCACTGACCTGGAAAGTGTGGCTGGTCCTGACTGCTAAGTCAAGATAATTGAGCCCTCACTGGTTCAAGCATGCAGCACTAAACCTTCCTGATCTCTTCCCACTAATTTTATTGGCGTCTCACCCACTCAAATACACCCAAGTATTCATATCTATGGATTTCTCCTTGACCTTCCTTTCCCCACCAATTTCTAGATGATCTTCGCTCTGTAATTCACGGCCTTACTCAGGATCATGATTTTTGGTTTTCTTCCTCCTTTCCTGGTCTACTAGGTCACGTAAGGGTTTGACTGATGCCAAAAAATCCAATTTCTAGTCCCTAATGGAATGGGGATCCACGAATACGAATTTCCAGGGGTGGAGTGATGTGCGAATCAAGGCACAATATAGCTCCATACCCTGTCGTCCGACCTTTGGGTTGCCCCACGTCATCGACCTCATGAACTGTCCTCCTGCAGTACTACCTTACAACATAAAATAAATGGAATCTAGGACAGGTCAAAGGGATTATTTAGGTGACATATTGCATCCTAGGGTTCCATCTCACACCCCCTCACCACTCCCTAGTGGATACATAGTTCCCCCTCATTTAGTTGCATTCCATAGCCAACCCTTGGTATTTTTATTTACATGGTATCATTTACATCATTTAAATTTTCCATGGCTCTTACTAGCACATGGTTACACTAATACTAAATACTTGCCTATTCAAGGCCGAGCATTCATTAGTGGGGCCTTGGCCTTGAGCTCCGCGCTAGGAATCATACATCACATGCATACAATATTTACATTACAGCGAAAATATCCTAAGGATCAAAATGAGGGATATTACAATTCCCCTCCCCTTAGAATAACACCGTCCTCGGTGTTCCAATACTTAGGAATACCTATACAGTTTACGCATGTCCAAAATTTACAAAAAATGTTGCAGGTCTACCCTGCATTTTACCCTTTACTTTGAACTTTCAGGACCAAGTCCTTTGGCTTCCACAAGTTGCTCCTGCTAGCTTTGATCTTCCAGCTCTGCAGGTAGGCATTGCTCCATAGCAATCCCTTCCTTCTCTTTACCTTCCAGCTGATCCACAAGTCTGGAATCTTTATGGCTGCTAGCTTTCTTGGTTTCCTTTGTTGAGAAGTTGTGGAGGCAATGATTTCCTCCACATTCCCAATATTTAAGTGCATGCTTTTTCTTTACGTGCTCAATTTCCTTGGAGTCTTCCCACCTGGAATGTTTCTTAGGGGACTTATTGGATGAAGGCCTCTTCATTGATCCACTACACTTTCCTTTGCTGGTTGTTTCCGGAATGATTTTTACCTCCCTTTGTAGACAAATAGAGTCCTACAAAGCCCCGTGGTTCATCTCATTCTGTTGCTTTTGTAGCTTGAGCATCTCTCCAAGATTTTCTTGGGTCTTGGAAATTGTTTGAAGAATATTTTTCAGCCAAGTCCAATAGCTTTTGGTCTGATGCCATGGTCAATGTGCACAGTTGCCCACACTTTTCTTTCTAGCACCACTTGTCTTGTAACAACTACAACCAATTGATTTCAATTTCTCAACTATGAAATTCATCATGGAAATTCCTGGTAGTCCAAGCAAAACATAACATTAAAATTAGTCAGTTATTTGCCCAATTGACATGGAAAGTTCATGCTTTATCATGAGACTTCCATACATTTCATGCTTTCCCAACATACACATGAGCTCATTCATGCTCATCCTTTCGCAATGAATTTACTATTTTAGCATTCACAATTTATTTCAAGCAAATAGACACAATCAACTCTCAACCATATCATGCATTCAACAATTTTCTATTTTCTAAATGCTTCAATCAAAAAGGAAAGAGAAGAGTGAGAGTTTCCCCCTTTTAGTCTTGTTCCAATCCGGAGCCACACCACTACTGTGGTTTTATGCTCCTTAGCCTCTTTAACTTCAATGTGAATGCTTGACTCACCCTTTCATTGTTTTGGCGATGACGCTTAGTGTCTAAGGTCTGTTTTAGGATTTTCAACCAGGGAACCCTTCCCCCATGATTGCCTACAGAACCTTTGGCTGCTAGGACCCACACAAGTACACTAGCACCATTCTCCATTGCTGCTCATACTGATCTCTCTAGAACATTCACATGTCCAAATGCATCCTTAGGATGCCTTCAAAGTCCTTGCTTCCTGCAACGACCTAGGTTTCCAACAAAGAAACGACAATGTATCAGCTTGGTTGTTATAAGACTTGTACATGAAATATTTCATTATTCAGATTAAGGATTAGATGATAATTAAATACTTATTTGTATTGGACATTTCCTCGCTACTCCAGAGGTTCCTTCTCTGCTTTACAAGCCTTGGATCACTCGTGGGATGGATGTTTGGCCAGCACACATGCTGCTCCACAACATCAAGTAGTTAATTCCAAGCCAGTACACCGACTAGGTTTATCAGGCATTTAAGGAATGTTTGGCAAACACACCGGCTGCTCCACAACATTCAATGCCCAACCAGTGCACCGACTGGATTTACCAAGCATTTATGGTGCCAAACCAGTCCCATACCTGGTTTTCCCTCTCCATTGCAAATCCAACACATCCGTCTGGGTCAACAGGCCAATGGAAGGAAACTTCACCATGACAATTTCCAGGTCAAGGCTCTACTACAAAGCCATTGACATCTCCTCGCGCTCCAGCCAGTCTCGGCACCCACTTCACTTTGATCCTCAACATGCATTACCAATATCACCACATCATTCAAGTAACTAATGCCAAGCCAGTATGCCGACTAGGTTTATCAGGCAATGGACAACCACTCTTAACACACACAACAACCCTTCACACACAAAACAACCCTTCATACACACAACAACCCTTCACACACAAAACAACCCTTCATACACACAACAACCCTTCACACACAAAACAACCCTTCATACACACAACAACCCTTCACTTTGATTCTTTAGTGTGCAACACCAAATTGCATCTGCTTAAGATGATAACACAAGATGGATAATCAAGCTCATCAATATTGCCGATATAAAAGTGTAAACATATTTCATAAGCATTCACTCTCTAATATTGAAACACCAGGAATGCGTCCATTCCTTTAGAGTGTAGTAAATATTGAAAACCCTAACATAGCCCAACACCCGAAAGGTGTGAACCCCTTTCCGATGTGAGTCATGTAGGCCCTAAACGCACTCAAGCAATCTAAAATAAGAACACATAATCACATTCCGATAGTCTGAAATAAAACATGCCCTGGACTTTAATTCTGATAATCAGTCATGTATATTCTTAGCTAGGGTTACATAATACTCATCTGTTTTGCAGATGTACATTCTCTTTCCTCGCGAGGAATGGGAGCTCCCTTATTTGAGTTAACAGTCCCTCGGTTTGCCACCCCAAACCCTCTCACGTTCCATAGACAACATATGCCTTGTTGGCATAGTTTTAACATCAAATTCAAATCTGATTTTTTCATAACCAATCAATGGCATTAATAATTAATTCAACATGAATTTACAACTCTGTCTACTACATAAATCATATTTGTTTAATCATGAGGCCATCCTCATATTGTTTGTCTCTTGTAAGTGGTATCACCCTGTCCATTACGGTCTTACACTTGCTGCCATAACTTGGACATCCACCTACAACATGCTCTCTTGACACAATTCTAAGAACCAAACAACCATTAGTAATTATTAGAAAAATCTCAAATCTAAAATTTATACGCCTGTTATGTGCATAAATTAGATTTTACAACAATGGAACCACTCTCATAACTTAAGTCAGTTTGCAAATCTATTTCATCAATAAATCAGATTTCACATTCATGAGATCATCCTCACAATAGAACTGCAAGATACAATCAAATCGTCCATGCAATTTAACTAAAAATTCAAATTCTGATTACTTCACAGCCTTATCATTTTATGCGACTCTGTCTTTCCAACAGAGCACTCTGGCAGCCCACCAATCATGATTACCTTCCTGCAATATTTCTCCTACATTCATAGTAGTTCATGAAATGATCTCATAATTATCATTAATTCATCATTTCATCTATTGTTTAATTGCAATGAACATACACCACGACCATGCATTCATGCAATGCATCACAACATGTGCACCCACACTCATGCATGCACATTTACAACATTCACATTATCTTTTAGTGTGCATTTGCTTCATGCAACCACATATTTACAAAATATTTTAATGCATATCCACTCAATGCCACCTTGCATTGATTCATGAATACTATACTTATCATGTCATGCATTCTACCCTTCCAAACACATATGGCCCTAACCATGGCTATCTCACATAGCATGCACTACCATACAAGACCATGAATCTTTTCTTGCACTGGTTATTAAACTCATGACCAACATACACAAATGGCATGATATAATTCCATATGAATGCATTCTAATATTTAATCAGTCACATGGTAGAAGGTTCCTTGACTTCACTACCCTCTACCTCACCATGCCATGGTGATATGGCACTTACATAGAAGCATTCAACCTTACATGCATACCATTTTATGGTGATTAAAATATGGTTCAAGGGATTCTTACCCAATCCCTATTCAACACTTATACAATTAACATGAATAACCATTACCTGCATGGCTCCCATTAACATATTTGATGTTACCTGATCAGTTGGCCTCTTGCAAAGGACTACACCATCCTTCCACCAACCTCATGATCACATATTTGTTGCACCATCCTCTCGTCATAAGGTTGCTGGTCATATGCAACAACATCATGTACATTCTTAGCCATGTTTATGTTGTCTTTGGTCCTACAACCAATACCAACACCAATAGTGATTATCAACCACATTGATTAACTTAAGTGGCTCATTGCATATGTAAACCTCACTAGATTTACCAACATGCAACATCACATACATGCACTATGCAATATCTAACAATATGCCCATTAGTGCATAAGTATTTCAATTATCTAATCACTTGCACTTTTGGCATTCCTATGCCCTAATTTTCTGTATATAAATCTCATAATACAAGAACATGGCAGTGGTTAAGGGGTTCTCCCTTTCCAATCCATTATCAAGCATGGGATTTCCTCTTCCATATCATAGCTGGTCCAATTCCTGGCCTCTAGCAAGCACACAAGGAACCATTAGCTATGATTTTCTCACCAAGCAACAATTCCATATACATACCCATGGATAGCATTCCTATTTGCTGCTTGAAAAGCATACCATTCACATGCTGTAACAAAAATAGTTCGAGGTGAGAGATTTCCTTTTTTATTAGAGTTTCCATACTGCTTCAATTTCCTTCAAAACATGGGGTCAAGTCCAACTTGGCCTTTCTTGGACTTCTCTACGTTTATCAACACTGTCATTTGTTCAATGTTGATGCTTGGTAAAGGGATAGATGTCTAGCTGGAACCGAATCGGCCTCTCTGTGCTGATCATGCAATCCCTATTGGTTGTCAGGTCTTTCCCAACGAGATACTACACGGCTGCTGGTCTCAACCTTTGTTCTTCTACAACTCTAACACACATGCAGGATTCAACTTCGGCCCAAGCAGCCCCAGTTCTGCAACCTTGGGCTCTAATACCATTTTTCACGTCCCCGGTCACCTCGGTGTCCTTCGGAGGTGATGGGAGACAACCCTTGGATCTACCTGCTATTTTTTTTCAAGCAATCCAAAATGTCAGAAATATAGATCTAGCTAAACTAGCTTACCTATTTTAGCAATCGATAACATATCAACTTAAATAAGAACATAAAGAGAATAAGCAAATGAATACACCATATATACGTGGTTCACCCAATTGGGCTACGTCCACAGGAAGGTTGTCTTCTATTATCTCCAGAAATCTCCTTCAATCTTAAAAGAGAGCAACTACAAATAACCCCAATGCAATATAGCAGAGCTTCTGATCACAATACCATGTGTTGATACTATCTATGAGCGTATACCACTATACCATCATGTTGTTCACCATGTCACTGTATTGGTAATGTGACTCCCTTAACCCTATTATATACCAAAAGATGTGGAGGAATTACTCTCACATATTTCATGTGGGATAATATAATTCTCCATAATAACATCTCTTTATATAATAATGGATATCAAGAGTATACTTTACCATAATGAATATGGGATATAATGTATTACTCTTTTACATAATACAATGACATTATTACCTTCCAAGGAATATAATTAATATATTCCAACACTCCCCCTGAATAATGGATGGGGGAAAAGCCCTCACTAACACTAAGGAAGGAAGGAATCATTACTGATCCCCCTTGATGACAACTTCTAGAATATCCATAAGCGGCAAATAAGAAGAACACTTCGGCTAATGGAATTTGATGAAGAACAACTGCTTCTCACTGAATCATGAAATTACACACGAACCAGGTTGTACGATGAAATACCGACAACAAGATGCCCAGATCTAAAGAGAAGCCTTTATGGCTACTAGATCCAACAGTAAAATGCCGATAACATGTGATGCAATCCAATAACAAGGTTCCTAGATCACCACAGGAGTCATCACAACCATAACTGATAGCTGAAGAACTCTGATATAACATCCACACTAGTGTACATATACCTTATGCCGGCTGATACAACAGAACATGTGGCTAAGAACACCACAATAGTGTACAAAATACCTTTATGGCCAATACACATGCAGATAACAAACATTCTTCCATTCAAGGTGCAATATAAATATCTGTAGAAGCCCTCAAACATCGAAGAAACAAGACCTCAATGCTCTATACATCGAAAATGATATCATACAGATGAACATCACGACTTTAAGAGTAGAAGATGGTGCTTCATTATTTCTGGAATAAGGTGATAACAAAGATCAAAGATTAATATGCTCAGGAAGAAGTACATAAACCAGCTTCTCACAACTTTTCACATAAACAGAGAACTTATCTGCACATAAGAGCTTCCAATACTAAGGCATACAAAGATCATAAAACAAAATTGCTCATACATAAATGAAAATGCTTATACACCAAAGGTTAGAAAACATCATATAAAAAGATGGCAACATAATATGATCAAATAAAAGATTAACTTGCTCATTAAGGAAAATGAAGTTACTTTTACACATTAAGTGTCAACCACAACATATAAATAGTGAGCAATAAAATATCTTACACAAGATTTACAAATATGAGATAAAATTGCTCAAGAATATATAGATTGCTTTTATGCTATCGCTTATATGTGAGACCATAAAACATTATTCCATGAAGAGTGCTCTAATTACATGTTACAATAGGAGTAACAACTCATATATCATGTTTAAAATAATATAGGAATGCTTCTATGCGATTGCTTCTATGCAAATCATAAAAAAATATATGAACAAAATAAACATGACATGATTAGAAATCAACATGATTAAACATGATCAACAAAAAATAACAATTTTAGTCATTAAGCATCTTATTTAAAACATTAAGCATTAGATGGTTTATAGCTATCATCATGACAAAATACTAGAGTTCCATGCCCTTAAAAAATGCCAATGCTTCCATATAGGAATGTGAGAAAAATCATATATACCAAGAACAAGAAATAATCTCTTAAAAAACATGATTAGAAGCAAAACCCAAATGCAAAAAAAGACAAGAGAAAAAAAAGGCGAATAACAGAAAACTGATACACTTTACCGTGCGGATATGAATAAACACATTAAAAAAAATAGAAACTTCACTTACAACCCTTTTGAAAAAGTGCCAAGAAAAGTCACTCGCAGGTCTGCCACTGTAAACTCGCGAATAAAACTGATACTTGCGGGTTCTGTACGGAAATAGTCACGGTTACTCGCAGTTTTACAGTAGAGTAAGCTGCGGGTGTGCGGGTCTGTAAAATAAAATGTCGTGGTTCTGATCTGATATTCGTGGGTTTCTGTACAGTAAAGTTGTGGTTATGTCGAAGCACTCGCGGGTCTCTGCATAGGAGGGTAGCGAGTATACTGAAGTAAGCGTGAGTTCACAGTAGAGTAGGCACGAGTATGCCGTAGCACACGCGGGTCTGTACACTAGAATTCGTGGGTCTGCAGTATACTCGTGGGTTCGCAATAGGGGAACTTGTGGTTACACGCGCTGTTTGCGAAGCAAAAGTCGTGAATGTCTAGTTTTAGGCCGAAAATAGTGCCGATTAAGCCGCTGACGGAAACCTGCACAAAGTCTACCAAACTTGGACGAAAACTGCCGATCTGACAACCGGAAGATAGATCTCCTTGTGGAGAATCCAAAAAAAATATAGATCTACAAAAAAAACATCAAGAAACCCTTGAAAAATTTCTGCAAAAATATACACAACAAGGTTAGGGTTAGAAGTAAAAAACTGCAGAAACATGCCCAGGTCTGAAGAGAAGCCTAATGGCTACCAGATGGAAAGCAAATCTACAAAATAAAAAGTGCCCAGATGATAATTGTTATTGATTGAAATCTATAGAAGGTGCTATATCATAGCAACTAGCTCTGATACCATGACATAACTATAGATCTAGCTAAACTAGCTTACCTACCTTAGCAATCAATAACATATCAACATAATTAAGAACAAAAAGAGAACAAGGAAAATAATACACCAGATATAAGTGGTTCACCCAATTGGGCTACGTCAACGGGAATGTTGTATTCTATTATCTCCAGAAATCTCCTTCAATCTTACAAGAGAGAAACTACAAATAACCCCAATACAATATGGCCGAGCTTATGATTACGATACCATGTGTTGATACTATCTATGGACGTATACAACTATACCATCATGTTGTTCACTATGTCACTGTATTGGTGATGTGACTCCCTTGACCCTATTATATACCAAGAGATGTGGAGGAATTACTCTCACATATTGCATGTGGGATAAAATAATTCTCCATAATAACATCTCTTTATATAATAATGGATATCAAGATATACTTTACCATAATGAATATGGGATATAATGTATTACTCTTTTACATAAGATTGTGGATAAATTCCGACATAATACAAAAAAATTATTACCTTCCAAGGAATATAATTAATATATTCCAACACAAAGGTTCCGCAACTCTGCACCCGCATTGATATTCAGTCCACAATCCATAATCCGTAGTGCGGAAATCGAAAATCGGAACGCCAAATACACAAGGCCAAAACCCACATCTCTGACTTCCACAATCCACAATCCACATGCGGAACTCGAAAATTGGAACGCCAAATACACAGTGCCAAAAATCCCGTCTCTGAATTCTGCAATCCACAGTCTGCATGCGGAACTCGGAAATTAGAACGCCAAATACACAGTGCCGAAAAACCCGTCTCTGACTTCCGCAATCCGCAATCCACATGCAGAACTCTGAAATCAGAACGTCGAATTCACCACCTCGCCGAATTTCTCACCCGACTTGCGCAATACGCAATCCGAAATTCGTATGTGGAACTTGAAAGTCGAAAAACTCAATTTATAAGCTTCGAAAAATTACCTTTCTGATTTCCGCAATCCGCCATGCGGAACTTGGTAGTCGGAACTCCGGCTTCGCCAACCCGAAAAAATTACCTTCCCGACTTCCGCAATCCGCATGTGGAACTTGGAACTCAGAACCACCATTTCGCAACCCCGTAGAGAGTGCCCTTCTGACTTCCGCAATCTGCAATCTGCATGTGATACTCAAAATTCAGAACCACCAACTGCACAACTTCTACAGCCCATAATTTCTTTATCCTTAGACCAAATTGGACAAGTCCAGTTTCGTTGGAAATCTCTTGGTGAGCATTATGCATCTGCAGGGTCTTCAACCACACTTGATAACATTTATCTTAAACCCCATATATTCCTCTTTACCACTCTGCAAGAAGCCCTGCTCCACTCTGCCATGTCCTCTCTCCTTCAAATGGTCCCCAGGGGTCATGAAAACCACATGGGTGTTTATTCCTCTCCCAAGTCCTGGCTGGAGTATCCTGCACACTTACCAGACTTATCCCTAATTCATCAATGGATAATTTAAAGACATTACACCCATGGAAATGCAAATGTGCAGAAGTATAGTAAGTCACTCTTGTATGCATATTCATACACCAATGAACACATGAGGATGAAACATTATCCACACACATAGAATGGAATACATCAACCTATTTTCCCCAAGAATATTGGTGATCTAACATGTTGAGAATTATCTCTACTCCTCAAGCCTAAATACATATGAGTGCTAACATGATATAAAAATGCAAAGGTGCAGAAGTATGGCAATGACATGCATAACATAATGAAAACATAATGCATAGGCATTCAACCCTATCACTTATTTGGATCAAATCATACATTCTGACATAAATAAACACACATGCAAAAATGTAGAATATAAATCATTCAAAGAACAAGGGGGCACTTATCTCTTTATTGAAATTTCCAAGCCAACTGGCTATGGACTGCAACGTTCCAACCCAACCATAGGTCTCTTCTCAGCCTGTATTATTTCAGCACTCAGAGACCACCCCCGAGCTGGGGCTATGTATCCACTAAGGAGTCCCACTCAGGTTCACTCACAACTTGGTTCACAATCAATCAGGGTCATCATCACATAGCTAGCTTGCCAAGCGAGTGGGGAAAGCAGGTAAGGTTTTCTGGGTTAATAGACTCCTCCATAGGGTTGTAGGTATATCCCAATGACCTCAGCTAGTTTAGGGACCCCCATCACTTCCACTCTCGGCCTAAGTAAGTTATCCTTCACTATTGCACAGTCCCTAGGGTGCCCCTTCCCTTAGCATTGACCTAGCAAGTGTGGCTGGTCCTGAATGCTAAATTAAGATAATTGAGCCCTCACTGGTTCAAGCATGCAACACTAAAATTTCCTGATCTCTTCCCACTAATTTTCTGGGTGTCTCACCCACTCAAATCCCCCCAAGGATTCATATCTATGGATTTCTCCTCGACCTTCCTTTCCACGCCAATTTCTTGACGATCTTCGCTCTGTAATTCATGACCTTACTCAGGATCGTGATTTTTGGTTTTCTTCCTCCCTACCCGGTCTGCTAGGTCGCGTAAGGGTTCGAATGATGCCCCAAACTCCGGTTGCTAGTCCCTAATGGAATGGGAATCCAGGAATACGAACTTCCAGGGGTGGAATGACGTGTGGATCAAGGCACAACAGAGCTCCATACCCTGCCGTCCGAACTTTGGGTTGCCCCCACTCCATCGACCTCATGAACCGTCCTCCCACAGTACTACCTTGCAACATAAAATAAATGGCAGCTAGGACAGGTTAAAGGGATTCTCTATGTGACATATGGCAGCTTAGGGTTCCATCCCACACCCCCTCACCGCTCCCCAGTGGATAAATAGTTCCTCCTCATTTAGTTGCATTCCATAGCCAACCCTTGGTATTTTTATTTACATGGTATCATTTACATCATTTACATATCCCATGGCTTACTAGCACATGGTTACCCTAATACCAAATATTTTCCTCTTCAAGGCTGAGCATTCAATAGCGTGGCCTTGGCCTTGAGATCCACGCTAGGAATTATACATCACATGCATACAATATTTACATTACAACCAAAGTATCTTAATTTTCAAAATGAGGGATATTACAATTCCCCTCCCCTTAGAATAACACCGTCCTCGATCTTCAAATGCTTAGGAATACCTATATAGTTTACGCATGTCCAAAATTTGCAAAAAATGTTGCAGTTATACCCTGCATTTTACCCTTTACTTTGAACTTTCAGGACCAAGTCCTTTGGATTCCACAAGCTACTCCTGCTGGCTTTGATCTTCCAATTCTACAGGTGGGCATTGCTTTATAGCAATCCCTTCCTTCTCTTTACCTTCCATCTGATCCACAAGTCTGGAGTCTTTATGGATGCTAGATTTCTTGTTGTCCTTTGTTGGGCAGTTGTGGAGGCAATGATTTCCTCCACATTCCCAACATTTCAGTGGCTGTTTTTTCTCTACCTGCTCAATTTCCTTGGAGTCTTCCCACCTGGAACGTTTCTTAAGGGACTGATTGGATGAAGGCCTCTTCATTGATTCACTACCCTTTCCTCTGCTGGTTGTTTCCATAATGCTTTTTACCTCCCTTTGCAGACAAATAGAGTTCTGCAAAGCCCTTTGGTTCATCTTATTCTGCTGCTTTTGTAGCTTGAGCATCTCTCCAATATTTTTTTGGGTCTTGGCAATTCTTTGAAGAAAATATTCATCCAACTCCAATAGCTTTTGGTATGCTTCCATGGTCAATGTGCACAGTAACCTACACTTTTCTTGCTAGCACCACTTGTCTTGTAATAGCTGCAACTAATTGATTTCAATTTCTCACTTATGAAATTCATCATGGCAATTCCTGTTAGGCCAAGCATAACATAACATTAAAATTAGTCAGTTATTTTCCCAATTGACATGGAAAGTTCATGCTTTACCATGAGACTTCCATACATTTCATGCTTTCCCAACATACACATGAGCTCATTCATGCTCATCCTTTCACTGGGAATTTACTATTTCAACATTCACAATTTATTTCAAGCAAATAAATACAATCAACTCTCAGCCATACCATGCATTCAACAATTTTCTGTTTTCTAAAGGCATCAATCAAAAAGGAAAGAGAAGAGTAAGAGTTTCCCTCTCTTAGTCCTTTTCGAATCCAGAGCCACACCACCACTGTGGTTTCATGCTCCTTAGCCTCTTTCACTTCAATGTGAATGCTTGAATCGCCCTTTCATTGTTTTGGCGATTACGCTTAGTGTCTAAGGTATGTCTAAGGCTTTTCAACTAGGGAACCCTTCCCCCATGATTTCCTACAGAACCTTTGGCTGCTAGGACCCACACAATTCCACTAGCACCATTCTCCACTGTTGCTCATATTGAGCTCTCTAGAGCAGTCACATGTACAAATGCATCCTTAGGATGCCTTCAAAGTCCTTGCTTCCTGCATTGAACTAGGTTTCCAACAAAGAAAAAATGGTGTATCAGCTTGGTTGTTATAAGACTTGTACATGAAATCTTTCATTATTTGGAATAAGGATTATATGATAATTAAATACTTATTTGTATTGGACATTTAATCGCTACTCCATAGGTTCCTTCTATGCTTTACAAGCCTTGGATCACCCGTGGGATGGATGTTTGGTTAGCACACATGATGCTCCACAACATCAAGTAGTTAATGCCAAGCCAGTACATCGACTGGGCTTATCAAGCATTTAAGGAATGTTTGGCCAACACACCCGCTGCTCCACAACATTCAATGCCCAACCAGTGCACTGACTGGATTTACCAAGCATATATGGTGCCAAACCAGTCCCATACCTGGTTTTCCCTCTCCATTTCCAAGCCAACACATCCATCTGGGTCAACAAGCCAATGGAAGGAAACTGCACCATGACCATTTCCAGGTCAAGGCTCTACTACTGAGCCATAGAAATATCCTCGCGCTCCAGCCAGTCTCGACACCCACTTCACTTTGCTCCTCAACATGCATTACCGATATCACCACATCATCTAAGTAACTAATGCCAATCCAGTATGCCGACTGGGTTTATTAGGAAATGAACAACCACTCTTCACACACACAACAACCTTTCATACACACAACAACCCTTCACTTTGATTCTTTAGTGTGCAGCACCAAATTGCATCTGCTTAAGCTGACAACACAAGATGGATAAGCAAGCTCATCAGTATTGTTGATATAAAAGTGTAAACATATTTCATAAACATTCACTCTCTAATATTGAAACACCGGGAATGCGTCCATTCCTTTAGAGTGTAGTCAATATTGAAAACCCTAACATAGCCCAACACCCGAAAGGTGTGCACCCCTTTCCGATGTGAGTCATGTAGTTCCTAAACACACTCAAGCAGTCTAAAATAAAAACACATAATCACATACCAACAGTCCGAAATAAAACATGCCCTAGACATTAATTCTGATAATCAGACATGTATATTCTTAGCTAGGGTTACATAATAATCATCCATTTCGCATATGTACTTTCTCTTTCCTCGTGAGGAATGGGGGCTCCCTTCTTTGAGTTAACAGTCCCTCGTTTTTCCACCCCAAACACTCTCACGTTCCATAGACAACATATGCCTTGTTCGCATAGTTTTACCATCATATTCAAATCTAATTTTTCCATAACCAATCAATGGTATTAATAATTAATTCAACATGAATTTACAACTTTGTCTACTACAAAAATCAGATTTGTTTAATCATGATTCCATCCTCATATTGTTTGGCTCTTGTAAGTGGTATCACCCTGTCCATTACGGTCTTACACTTGCTTCCATAACCTGGACATCCACCTACAACATGCTCTCTTGACACAATTCTAAGAACCAAACAACCATTAGTAATTACTAGCAAAATCTAAAATCTGAAATTTATAAGCCTGTTATGTGCATAAATTAGATTTTGCAACAATGGAACCACTCTCATAACTTAAATCAGAAGTTTGCAAATCTATTTCATCCAGAAATCAAATTTCACATTCATGAGATTATCCTCACAATAAAAATGCAAGATACAATCACATCATCCATGCAATTTAACTAAAAATTCCAATTCTCATTACTTCACAGCCTTATCATTTTATGAACTATATCCTTCCAACAGAGCACTTTGGAAACCCACCAATCATGATTACCTTCCTGCATTCATAGAAGCTCATGAAATGATCTCAGAATTATCATTAATTCATCATTTCATCTATTGTTTAATTGCAATGAACATACACCACGACCATGCATTCATGCAATGCATCACAACATGTGCACCCACACTCATGCATGCACATTTACAACATTCACATTATCTTTTAATGTGCATTCGCTTCATGCAACGGCAAATTTACAAAATATTTTAATACATATCCACTCAATGCCACCTTGAATTGATTCATGATTACTAGAATTATCATGTCATGCATTCTACCCTTCCAAACACATATGGCCCTAACCATGGCTATCTCACATAGCATGCACTACCATACAAGACCATGAGTCTTTTCTTGCATTGGTTATTAAACTCATGACCAACATACACAAATGGCATGATATAATTCCACATGAATGCATTCTAACATTTAATTAGTCACATCGTAGAAGGTTCCTTTCCTTCACTACCCTCTACCTCACCATGCCATGGTGATATGGCACTTACATAGATGCATTCAACCTTACATGCATACCATTTTATGGTGATTAAAATATGGTTCAAGGGATTCTTACCCAATCCCTATTCAACACTTATACAATTAACATGAATAACCATTACCTACATGGATCTCATTAACATCTTTGATGTTACCTGATCAGTTGGCCTCTTGCACCAACCTCATGATCACATATTTTTTGCACCATCCGTTCTTCATAAGGTTGCTGGTCATATGCAACAACATCATGTACATTTTTAGCCATGCTTCTGTTGTCTTTGGTCCTACAACCAATACCAACATCAATAGTGATTATCAACCACATTGATTAGCTTAAGTGGCTCATTGCATATGTAAACCTCACTAGATTTACCAACATGCAACATCGTATACATGCACTATGCAATATCTAACAATATGCCCATTAGTGCATAAGTACTTCAACTATCTAATCACTTGCATTTTTGGTATTCCTATGCCCTAATTTTCTGTATATAAATCTCATAATGCAAGAACATGGCAGGGGTTAAGGGGTTCTCCCTTTCCAATCCCTTATCAAGCATGGGATTGCCTCTTCCATATCATAGCTGGTCCAATTCCTGGCCTCTAGCAAGCACACAAGGAACCATTAGCTATGATTTTCTCACCAAGCAACAATTCCATATACATACCCATGGATAACATTCCTATCTGCTGCTTGAAAAGAATACCATTCACATGCTGTAACATAAATAGTTCGAGGTGAGAGATTTCCCTTTTTATCATATTTTCCCTACTGCTCCAATGCCTTCAGAAATTGGGGTCAAGTCCAACTTAGCCGTTCTTGGACTTCTCTACGCTTATCAACGCTGCCATTTGTTCAACGTTGATGCCCGGTAAAGGGCTAGATGTCTAGGTGGAACCAAATCGGCCTCTCTGTGTTGATTAGGAAGTCCCTATTGGTTGTTAGGTCTTTCCCAGGGAGATACTACACAGCCGTTGGTCTCAATATTTGTTCTAACACGCCTGCAAGCTTCAACTTCGGCCCAAGCAACCCCAATGCTGCAACCTTGTGCTCTGAAACCATTTGTCACATCCCCGATCACCTTGGTGTCCTTCAGAGGCGATGGGAGACAACCCTTGGATCTACCTGCTAATTTTTTTTCCAAGCAGTCCAAAGGTTCCGCAACTCTGCACACGCATTCATCTTTAGTCCGCAATCTGCAATTTGCATTCCATAGTGCGGAAATCGAAAATCGAAACGCCAAATACACAACGCCGAAACCCACGTCTCTGATTTCTGCAATCTGCAATCCACATGTGGAACTCGTAAATCAGAACGCCAAATACAAATCGCCAAAAACCTCATCTCCAACTTCCGCAATCCGTAGTCCGCATGAGGAACTCGGAAATCAGAATGCCACTGACTTCTGCAATCCGCAATCTGCATGTGGAACTCGAAAATCAGAACGCCAAATACAAAGCGCCGAAAACCACGTCTCTGACTTTTGCAATCTGCAATCCGCATGTGGAACTCGGAAATCAGAATGCCAAATACAAAGCGTCGAAAACCACGTCTTTGACTTCTGCAATCCGCAATCCGCATGTGGAACTCGAAAATCAGAACGCCAAATACAAAGCGCCGAAAACCTCATCTCCAACTTCCGCAATCCGCAGTCCGCATGAGGAACTCGGAAATCAGAACGCCAAATACACAACGCCAAAAACCCCGTCTCCTACTTCCGAAATCCGCAATCTGTATGTGGAACATGGAAATCGGAACGTTGAATTCACCACCTCGTCGAATTTCTCACTCAAATTCCGCAATCCGCAATCCGCATGCAGAGCTTAGAAGTTGAAAACCTCAATTTCTCATCTTCGACGAATTACCTTTCCGACTTCTGCAATGTGGAACTCGGAAGTTGAAATTCCGAATTCACCAACCGGAAAAAATTACCTTCCCGACTTCCGCAATCCGAAATCCGCATGCGTAAATCGGAAGTCGGAACCACCATTTCGCAACCCCGTAGAGAGTTCCCTTCCGACTTCCGCAATCTGTAATCCTCATGCGGTACTTGGAATTCGGAACCACCATTTCGCAACCCCATAGAGAGTGCCCTTCCGAATTCCACAATCCTCAATCTGCATGCGGAACTCGGAACTCGGAACCACCAACTGTACAACTTCTCTAGCCCATAATTTCTTCATCCTTAGACCAAATTGGACAAGTTCAGTACCGTTGGAAATCTCTTGGTGAGCACTATGCAGTTGCAGGGTCTTCATACACACCTGAGAACATTGATCTTATCCTTCTTCCACTCCAAAAGATAGCCTTAAACCCCATCTATGCCTCTTTACCACTCCGTAAGAAGTCGTGCTCCACTCTGCCATGTCATCTCTCCTTCAACTGGTCCCTAGGGGTCATGAACATCACAGGGGTGTTCATTCCCCTCCCAAGTCTTGGATGGAGGATCCTGCACACTTACCAGACTTAGCCCTAAATCATCAATGGATAATTTAAAGACATTACACCCATGGAAATGCAAATGTGCAGAAGTATAATAAGTCAGTCTTGTATGCAGATTTATACACCAATGAACACAGGAGGATGAAACATTATCCACACACATAGAATGGAATACATCAACCTATTTTCCCCAGGCAGATTGGTGATCTAACATGTTGAGACTTAGCCCTACTCCTTAAGCCTAAATACATATGAGTGCTAACATGATATAAAAATGCAAAGGTACAGAAGTATGGAAATGACATGCACAACAGAATGAAAACATAATGCATAGGAATTCATCCCTATCACTCATTTGGATCAAATCATACATTCTGACATAAATAAACACACATGCAAAGATGTAGAATACACATCATTCAAGGCACATGGGACACTTATCTCTTTATTGAAATTTCCAAGCAAAATGGCTATGGACTGCAACGTTCCAACCCAACCATAGGTCTCTTCCCAACCTGTATTATTTTAGCACTCAGAGACCAACCCCAAGCTAGGGCTATGTATCCACTAAGGAGTCCCACTCAGGTTCACTCACAACTTGGTTCACAGTCAATCAAGGTCATCATCACATAGATATCTTGTCAAGGGAGTGGGGAAAGCAGGTAAGGTTTTCTGGGTCAATAGACTCCTCCACAGGGCTATGGGTATATCCCAATGACCTCAGCCAGTTCAGGAACCCCCATCACCTCCACTCTTAGCCTAAGTAAGGTCCTTTTCACTACTGCACAGTCCCTAGGGCGCCCCTTCCCTTAGCACTGACCTGGCAAGTGTGGTTGGTCCTGACTGCTAAATTAAGATAATTGAGCCCTCACTGGTTCAAGCATGCAACACTAAACTTTCCTGATCTCTTCCCACTGATTTTTTGGGCATCTCACCCACTCAAATCCACCCAAGGATTCAGATCTATGGATTTCTCCTCGACCTTCCTTTCCACACCAATTTCTGGACGATCTTCGCTCTGTAATTCGCGGCCTTACTCAGGATCGTGATTTCTGGTTTTCTTCCTCCCTGCTCAGTCTGTTGGGTCGCGTAAGGGTTCGGCTGATGCCCCAAACTCCGTTTGCTAGTCCCTAATGGAATGGGGATCTGGGAATACAAACTGTCAGGGTGGAGTGACGTGCGGATCAAGGCACAACAGAGCTCCATACCCTGCCGTCCAACCTTTGGGTTGCCCCTACTCCATCGACCTCGTGAACTGTCCTCCTGCAATACTACCTTACAACCGAAAATAAATGGCAGCTAGGACAAGTCAAATGGATTCTCTAGGTGACATATGGCAACCTATGATTCCATCCCACACTCCCTCACCACTCCCTAGTGGATACATAGTTCCCCCTCATTTAGTTGCATTCCATAGCCAACCCTTGGTATATTTATTTACATGGTATCATTTACATTTTCCATGGCTTACTATCACATTGTTACCCTAATACCAAATGCATGCCTCTTCAAGGCTGAGCATTCACTAGCGGGGCCTTGGCCTTGAGCTCCAAGCTAGGAATCATACATCACATGTATCCAATATTTACATTACAACCAAAATATCCTAAGGGTCAAAATGATGGATATAACAATACATATACCAATGAAATCTAGTTTTAGGATCATCTCATCTCATATTGTGCATTTGCTACATTGTATACGGAGGTTGCTCCCCAAAGAGGTTTCTTTTTCATCTCTTTATTGAATCATTATGAAGGCGTTGGGTAACTCTCTCTTTCTAATTTTATGTTATTTTAAGAATTTGGCCCATAACATGCTTCTTTGGATTCTTAGCTTTATCCTTGTGTCACACCTTTAAAGAGGACATTTGGTAAGTAACTCCTTGATGATCAAGAGCTTCTCTAGTGAAGTGAAAAGTAGATTCAAAATAGAATAAGCAATGCCAAGCTAAGCAAAAATATCATATAAGAGTTGTTCCTTTATCTTGATTATTTTACATTCTGCAAATAGAAGTCTATGTACATGGGGACTGAAGTTATACCATTTGTACACCCACATTTAAAATTTGTAAATTTATATTATTTTGTCACATTGTAACTTCAATCCAATTCCAAGTGTATGACTACTTAGGTTACCACTTGGGCTTACAACTTTCACGTGGAAAGCTTGGTTGAGAACGAGTCAAATAACAAATAAGCACGAGTAGGATCGTGCTATTGAAGTATAGAATAGAAACTAAAATATGGAACTGTAGAATAGAAACTAAAATTACATGAGAAGCAAGTCATGGATATTAGACCATCAAAGCTCTGTCTCAGATTTGCCCACGTCGACGTTGGGTAGCCCTCCCTATCTCCGAACCTAATTCCCGTGTGACTCCAGTGCTTCGCTCGATCTCCCAGCCAAAACGCCACGACCAGAGGCCATTATAAACGCAAGTCTATCGACCCTCGAAGCCTTTCTCTGTAAACTGGATTACAGATGCCCACATGGCTGTCCAGGGCGCCTGAGAAAGCCAATTCCAGCACACGGTTTTAAGCTCAGATTTGGTGGAATTCAGTGTTTGTGAGAGATGGCTACAATTTCAAGCATAGCAGCAACAGGAAACAATGTGCTATCGCGTGGGAGGATGATCAATGATGGGGGCGGGTGGAAGAACTCGTCCATGGCGGGGCAAGGTTCGGCTCAACTCAGTGCTCGCCTATGGTCTGTGAGGACGTCGAGCAAGCCCGTTCGAGCTCAGCCTGTAATGGGGAACAAAAACGAAGGGAAAGGAATATTTGCTCCTCTCGTTGTGCTCTCGCGTAATATCATTGGGAAAAAACCCTTCAACCAATTGAGAGGAAAAGCCATTGCCTTGCACTCACAGGTAACAGTATAGTATTTTGTTGTCAAAGTCCAGCTTTTATACGGAATTTATAGAGGCCAAATTGGGTTAATTTTTCATTGTTTACAATTGTGTGTATTATTTTTTTTTCAAAACTAATGATTTAGAATATATAGGATAAAATTATCAAATTATGTAAATAAAATTGTAAAATAAAATTGTAAAATAAAATTGAAATCCAATATCATTGAACAATTTAAAAATCAGCCTAAGAGTCTGTATATCCCTGCAGAGTTCTAAACTGAAATTGCAAATATTTTATACTTTGCAAAATTCTTTCTGCAACTTAAATGGGTTTGTGTTAATTTATATATTCAATTTATCGATTAAATTCACTACATTATTATAACTCTTAACAAAATGGTGATGAACTCTGCACACCACCTTAGTTATATCAGTTTAGATTCATCTTTAAAATTTTGGATTAAGGAAGAAACACATGCTTTTAGGTTCAATTTAATCTGGATTGAGAATTGAATCATTACTGTTATTTAAGAAAAACTATGCCATCTGAAATAATTCCCTGTTGGTGGTGTGTGCTGGTGGTGTGGAGATGAATTCTTAATCAATCAAAAGCAATTTTAGGTTTTGGTAATCCAAGACCAAAAGGCCGTTTCAGCAGTGTAGTCATTGCTGAGGCTAGCCTTGTGGTCATTGCTAAGGCTAGCTCCAGTAGAGTCATGTGCTTTTTAGTAGCATTAGGCCTTAGTCAGATACATGAGACCAAATACTACACCATGTCTGTTGTAGTTAACGTGCTGGTGGTGTGAAGATGAGTTCTTAACCAATCAAAGTTAGTTTTAGGTCTTAACCAATCAAAAGTAGTTTTAGGTCTTCCTCCAAGACCAAAAGGCCATTTCAGCCTTGTGGTCATTGCTGAAGCTAGCTCCAATAGTAACGTCGAACCTTAATCCCATACATGAGACCAGATACTACACAGCATCTGTTGCAATTTAACCTCTTGTCCAAGAAGGTTTCAGTAAATTATTTATTTCTCTTCATATATATCTTTATAAATTACTTTTATTTTTTTATATTATGAATTTGATTATTTTTCTCATTTAAATTTATTACATAAACATCATACATCTCATTTACATTGGATTTTAAAATGCCTCTAACTTCTGTGACATAAGAACACCTAATTACTTCTCTACCATTTCAATGATCATGATAATGACTGTAGAATTACTATCAGCACAGGCAGTACTTAACAATCTTTTAATGAACTTTTCTTTAACATCCATTTAGAAAATTAGCTGTGTGACCCTCATCCTTAGTCCGGCTGTTTTAGATAAAGCTGATTAATGGTGGATTAATACTGAACCTGTTTCTCTTATAAGTTTCATCTTCCTAACTGGGTTTCATGCATTTCATATTTTCCAGTAGGGATAATATACTATTAGATTCTTCACAAGCATGCATGTTGGCTGAGTGTTTCAACTTCTTCCTTCAGTATAGATATAAAACAGTTCTCATTTTCCTTTTATGGGTTCTTCTTCTTCCCAATCAATCTACAACAGTGTGGTTTAATATGATTGTGGTGGTCTGAGGTTTTACATGGTTATGCTTACTTTGTAACCAGTCCATATCCATCTAAACTTTGGATTTGTTATATGTGAATATATATCAAATTTTCCTCACTGCTAATCTCCATATTTTCCAGCCATACCTAATATTCTAATTGGTAATGCCAAAAAACATTGAGATTAAAATGGAGAAGAATTTGATATCTTTGATACCTATGTTTTGGGTTGGACAATGTCGAGGTATATGGAAAGCTAAAGTTGCAGTTTTGTATGTGACAGTGTCTTCCTGAAAATGTAAATAAAAATATTATCTTCTATCATTTCTTTTTATAAAATCACAATTCTGGAACCTGCCAAAATTGAGGACTTGTTACTCTGCTGTTGTGGTGGTGATGACGTAGGTTATTACTGAATTCTGCAAATCAATAGGAGCTGATGCTAAACAAAGGCAAGCCTTGATTCGTTTGGCTAAGAAAAATGGTGAAAAGTTGGGCTTCTTGGCGTAGCTGAAAACCTGCACAGCCATATTCATATTCATGGCAGGAGTCAAGTCATGGCCTGCAGAGTTTGAGAAACCATGAATGTAGAATATTTTGAGGTCTGCACTTATTGGCAGAATGGGCTGTAATTCATTCTTCCTCAACAGCTTATCAATAGTGCCTGCAAACATTTTACTGTGTTATACACAACAGTGAGATAATCTGATATTATTTCAAATTTGAATGAATACCGCATCTTATTATTTCACTCTGAGTAGGATGAGTTGACGAAATTGTTTGTACATGGCCCTATGGACTCTCATTTTAATAGCAATTTTGTTAAAATATGGCAGAAAGGGAGAAGTTGTTTTCGAAAGTTACTTGCATTGGGATAAAAAAACTTCAAAGAACTGTATTTTTCTTTCTTTCAGTGTGAGTTCATTATATTTAAATGGTTGTGGGTCGATATAATGTAGTTTGATTATGTTGAATTGTATTTATATCGTTGAATTATATTTCCATTGAGTTGTAAAGGTGGGCGATTAGTATAATGGATGTATTGATTAATCAATTATTAATCAAAGGATTTTAAAAAGTGGTATTTTTAAGTATTAATTTATTTTTATTTATTTATAATCATTATTATAATAATGATTGATTGATTAATTCATCCGCATCTTCTGAAATTCATATTTAAGGTATGATATATAGTTTGCAAATTAACAATCTTTCTCTCTTCAACTAGTTAGAAAGGTTGAAACTAAATGGAAATTATATTGCAATGAAGTTAATTTTAATAGATTGTATTGGGTGATATTATAAATGAGTAGATTTTTAGAGTTTTATTTAAAAAAATTCAATTTCTATTCATAAATAAAAATAGTTTAAGATTTAAAATTAAAAAGATTGAAAAGAAATAAAATTTGTATTGCAATGAAGTTAATTTTAATAGATGATATTGGATGATATTATAAATGAGTTCATTTGGGAGGGTTTTATGTAACAAAAAAAATTAAAGATTTAAAGAAATCCTTACTCTTAGTGTTACACCAACTCTTGGAGAAGATAAATTGAAAGGTTGTGCATTTTTTGTTGTTTGTTTTATATCATCATTCTTTATTCTAGATTCTTCTTTATTGACTTTCTCAACTTCATTAGTGGCAAAATCTTCTTTACTCTCCTCTTCTTCATCCTCTTAGGAAAGATGATCATATGGCTTCTAATTTTTAGTTTTGAAAAACTACCCCTTTTTCTTTCTAGGTAGGGTTCTTGGTTGTGGATAAGTTGCCTGAGTTGACCTTGATGATAGTGCCCACACCTAAAGACTATATTTTCATAATCCAAACTTTGTATGATTTTTTAGTTCATTTTGTTGGAAGACCTTTACCAAGGTTGATCTCCACTCAAATACAAACATACGTAAACAAAACTTTACGGGTCCTCTCACTTTCACATTTTATAAATCTACCCAAAGTATTGCCAATATGTTGTAACACCATATGGTGCCAAAAGGTATTAAGAGGCATATTTGAGAGTCACATCCAAACCGACATTTTGGATACCACCATACTAGTAGGATCAAACTCGAAAACCATGGAGTAATAAACAACCCTACTCTTCCCTAGAACCAAGGTCCTTCATCAAATATTTCTTTTGTAATAATCCTAGGAATATAATTGTACTACAAAGAAACTTTAGAGCACAAAATGATCTCACAATTTTTGGTCCAATTAGAATATATCCCCTGCTATAGATCTTCCCATTGTTCCCATAAACCATTAAATGTACATATGACTACTTCAGATTGAGGTGATAAGAAAAACTCATTTACCTTTGAATTCTTCACCTCCAAAGCTGGCACCTCGTCCAATTTATCAATTGACATTTGCACTAATGAAGGAGATGTCTTGGATCCAAGTGCATCCTTATAAGAAACATTATTTTTTCTACATCAACATTAATGTTTATGTTTTATGGGTTATACAATTTATAAAAATAAAAATATCAATGTTTTGTGTTACGTGTCAAAAAATTTACAATAAAAAACCTAATATTAACTATAACATTAATGTTTTAGATTAGAAAATAAAAAAGTTAATATTAATTATAAAGCAAGATTTGTATACCATTATCAATATTTATAGTAAGATTTATATATAATTATTAATGCAACACTGGGCTATGATCAAAATCCCTTAACAAAAACTCAAAACAAAAATAACACAAATTTACAGAGAGCTTACACATAGGATTCAACAACACATGACTCATACTTCATTCCTCCAATGAAAATACATCAATTATCCACTTCATACATTCACAAAACCGTCAAGGTCTTTGGATTCTACACAGACTCACTTTACAGGTCAACCAATGAGAGACCAAAGGCCTCAATCACATCAAGGATTCAGATATTTATGCTAGAGTAATTCAATGTTAAGTTCTCAAGACTTTCATTTCATTGGGTAGCTCAAACATTACATAGTTTTATTACTACAAGTTAATTATGGTCTCTCGATGTTCTAGATTCTAGAACTCAAAGTTTGAATAGTCAAGCTAAAATTAGAAAATATATGCACATGTAGAAATTATGTATTGCTTATGTTGCAATATGTGTTTAAATTATTTGACCCATTTAAACTCAATATTTTTTTGATGAAATTTGGAGGGAAGGTAGAGGAATATGTCTACATCCTGTAAAAATTTAGGCCTTTATTCCAAAAAATGAGCGCATGCTAATCAAAATACTAAGTAACTATTTACATAGAAATTTCACTATCATGTTGGTACGTTTTGGGCTTGTGTGTAGGGTCTAAACTTTATATCTTCTTTTGAAATTTGGTGTGAAGGTAGAAAATGTCTCTTCTATAACATGTCCAAAATTTAGCTTCTAATCCCAAGGTTTATGCGCCTGCCAATGAAAACACTCAAACACTCTCATGTGCATGGGAAATCTGAAAAACTTGAATTAAAATTGAAATTTTGTTAAAAATATTTTTTGGGTGATGTAGGATTGCCAAAACCCAAATATGCTCCTGTATCAATTATGAATATTTATAATGAAGTTGTGTTTGAAATTATTAAAATTATTATATACTTTTTTTTTGTAAGTAAGATGTATCATATTAACAATTTATACAGTAAAACGTACAATATCCACTAGCCTAAGATTTTTCCATGGAAGTCTGATCCACCCTTCTACATAGTCATAATTAACGAAAAACAAACATTCCTACGACCCCTCTCCCGGAGGAGAAAACAAGGCTTAGAATCTAGAAATTGTTCATCACTCCCTAGCCCAATATCAAAATATAGAGACCTTGACAAAAAATCGGCAACCTCGAGGCTAACTATTTCACGATAACCATCAACCAGCCTAAGTTTAAAACAACCTTTACAGGAAAAACAGAGAACAAACAACAAAAAACTGACCAACAAAGTAAAAAAACCAACAGAGAGGCCCAAACAAATCCCTTAAGGCACTTGGTGACCCTTTGCAGAAGGAGTCGAACCCTCGCAACCCATAATTCCATCCTAGTCCAAAGTCATCGCCTGCGTTGCACCCACCAATGGTGCCACTATCCCCATTTGCGGAAGGAAGGGAATCCCCAATTCCTTTCCCATAGCATCAATATTCATATGCAACAACCTTGTATCCGCGTGGAGCTTTTTCCAAAATGCCAACGTGATGTCATCAACCCTTTTCTTCTCCTCACGCTCCATCAACACCCTGATAAGGAGGCGTTTTACCACCCAATACAGGGTGAAATTTATTTCAAATAGACCCTAATGGTCGCGCGAGGAACCAAGGTCCTGGATCCAGGACTCCATCGTTGCCTCCTCCACAAAAGGAGCAGTTTCCTCCACCTCTCTCCAAACGACTTATTCCAACATTTCCATGTCCGCCCGAATCGATGTGGGGATGGATGAGCGGTATTTCCATGGTGCTTGAGCAACACACAATTTCTCCCAGCTCACCCTTCGTCTCCCCCTCCCATCAGAAGCTCTTGATTTCCCCTCCAGTTCCATATCTCTATCAGCCACCACACCAGACTCCTCCAAGCCACCAACAAATTTGTAGGAACGCACTCCACCACCCTTCATGATGCCAGAATACACCACCCCATGTTGGATGCAAACACATCAGCAAGGGCCAGAGGGGACAAGCAAGCCGCAACAAGGAATTTCCACGAAAACAAAAATTCCCATCCTCCCGACGCCCGAAAAATAACACCCCTCCCACCGAATTCCATCATGGTCTTTGTCCTTTCCCACCCACAGATCGTACTGCCAACCCACTCACCCTCCCGCAATATTCCTCCTCGCGTATGGTAACCTCGTGCAAGGATCTCCCCCTCAAACTCTCCTCTGCCATCTCTTAAATTACCACATGTCATTATCAATGTGAGCATATACCACACGTCAGGTCGGATCTGCCACTTGTCTCCACTGTGAAGCCCCTCCTCTGCCTGTCCTCACCCGCATCCGGGGAAAATTATTATATACTTAATGCTAATGTGAAAAAATTAAAAATCTACATAAATGTCTTTTTCTTAAAAATTATTTTCAATACTTCCATCCATAAAAAGAACTATAATAATTTTATATGCCTGTGGAACTATACTTAAATGCGATGTAATTATGAGTTCAATAGTTATAATCAATGATATCATTGATGTAAGGATTACCAAATAAATCATGCAGTCTCTTGACAAACTTGAAACTTGGCTCCAAAGTTGTGAATCACACCCTCTTGGGTGAAAGACAACCAACCACAATATTAGGGGATCCTGGGAATCACTTGCATCATTTAGAGTGATACTAATCTATCAATTGAAAAGGTGAGCTACCAAAAATGATTTCAAGCTTGAAAGGTATTGAACTTACCTTTGATTAGTGTGCTAGAAGTATAATATTTTTCCAATGGGCACCCATGGTCTTATTCGCATTGGTGGAAATGAAAGTTGATGGACTATGGCTTGAACCAATCTCTTCTTAACACCAATTGAACAAAATCACAAGCTTTCAAGGGACATGATAAAAGGATGCCTCTTCATGAGTACAAGGGAAAAATTTGATATCGACACCCATAGAAATTTAATGTTCAAGCAATGGATCGAATCCCAACTTTGGAACCCTTAAGAACAAAGACACCAAACCTTGGTGGGTTCACTCACAATGAGACTCATGTTATTGATAGTTGTGGGATAAAGGAGGAGGAATATAATCCCTTCATGGCTTAAGAGGAGATCAACATTTAATCCATGAGTATCATGAAATGGGAGGGGATTAGTAAAATAGGGATTAACCTACATTCTAACCTATCCTTAAAATCATGATTAGTAAACTATGATGGATACCTTATCATTAGAGTCTTTGAGGCAAATGGAAATATAAAGTTTGAATCCTTATAGTCACAAACTTGAAGGAGACACTCACCCTTCATGGATGTGAGGGAAATGTAACTCAAACCATTTGATTATGTGGCCTTTATAACCATACTCACTCATCCATATTGATTGCTCAATCAAGGGTGAAGGTAGTGACCCTTTACATAAATGGAAGCAATGATATGCCTTGAAGTAATTTGGGAAGCAATACTCTCGTGGTAATTGGATTTGATGAGATGAAACCAAACCTTTCATAGTTATGCTAAGGATCTCACTTGCAACCTACTTGCTTGGTGAATGTTGGCTCAAAAAGGAATGGGGTTGAATCTGTTGTGGTTGTGAGAGGAAATAAAAAACAAAAGCTCACTTACTCTGGTCACTAGGTTAAAGATGAATGCATATGATTTTTTTGTGGGAAGTGTGCGACATGCATATCATACTTCATTGAATGCTTAAAGTCACACATAATAAGGTGTGAGTGATCACATCAAAATAAAGTTTGATCACTTCTTTCAAAGTTGTTAGTGTTAAATATGAAGGATTCTCATGGATAATTAAAATGCAAGGGTGATGTTGTAATGCTCCAGTTTTGATCCCTGGAATGTATTAAATCAGATTATGTAAAATGATGTAAATTAATGTTGCAAAAATCGTTTTGGGGAATATATTGTTGAGGGTCTGCAAAGAAATTTATCGGGAATATTGAGGAAAATACCAGAAATTATCAACAAGAGGAAACTTAGACTTGAAGAATTATGAAAATATCAGAAAAATCGACAACCTGAAAAACTCAAGAGAAATCAGAAATATTGGGAGAAAACAAAGATATTTGCAACACTGATGTAACTATGCTAGTAAAGGTTCCTAGTGTGGAGCTCAATGACAAAGCCCAACTATTGAATGGCTAGGCATGTATGATGAGAATATCCATATATGGACCATGTGTTAGGTGTATCGCAATGATTTAAAGCTACATAAATATTATTTTGAAAATTAATATAATGGTCCAAGAAGGTTTTGTAAAGAGCACTAGAGGGGCTATGATTCCACTGGAGGGGAAGAGGAAAGGGGGCCTATGGGAGCGTAAATCCTCTTTTTCCAAGTGTTAGCCTTAAGAACTCATCTATTTTCTTCTGTGTGCCTTAAATGAGTCCTTTACTTCCTTTGACTTATCAAATCCAATCATTGAACGCATGTGTGAGGTTGGTGGGAAAGTCTTCTCATGAAGTTATGGAAGCATGGGATGAATATGTTTTTTTATGACAATTGTAAGAGTCATTCATTCTATGGTTAGAAGTAGTTGTCAATTGTCTATTCACCAAACCTCTCATATCCATTGGAGTTTGTCACTCACTTTCCATGTAGGATTTAGAATACGTAGTTTTCCATGCTGCTCTCAGTCCATTGTCAATTTACCAAACTGATAAATTAACCAGAAATTAGCACTGTGAAGAGGAAATTGTAGACAAAGAGTGAAGAATAATGGTTATAGGTGATCATAGAGGCTAGGAAATTTAGGAAACCTTTACCCATTTCATATTTGCTTCTTGGTGGATGCTTGAGAAGCCATGAATTGATTTTACAATTAATTATCTGAAAGTGTAGAACAAGATGGATTCTTTCTACACACATCGAAAATCACTATAAAGGTTGAATATTCTAAGGGATTGTTGAGCAAAGAAAGAGTAGGCCTTCCTTGTTTTGTGAGGGGTAGTGGAAGAGAGTTCCATGATTTGGTTGGATGAGTGAGATTCCCCTAATGTTTACACATTAATTTACAATAGTCTTGAAGGATAAAAAATCTAGGGTTAAGATATGAGGAACTTTCTAGAAAGAAGGTGGAATATTTAGATTGGTATTAACTACCCAATGCAAATTAAATTTCAACACTTCGAAGTAATTTCCTTTAGCTCTATGAGTTATGAAAACATCTACTTGTTCCTACTTGTAGACTCATTCATATCATACCACAATGTAGTAGTAAGAATATACATAGATATGGTCCCCACAAAGCCACCATGGTGAAATTGGTAAACATGCCACTCTTTGGAAGTCGTGCAAGAGCATATCGAATCAAATCTAATTGGTGGCATTTTTCCAAGAAGATCTCATCAATAACATCTCCTTATGTATCAATATTTGTTCAATCTATTTCCATTGTTATATATCAATCCTATATTTTCATTATAGATCTCATTCAGGAATAAAATGAATAAATGGGTTTATTATGATATTCATAACTTCAAAACATATAATTGGCTCACATATGTTTTTCTCTCGGTTATTGGGGAACCTTAGTTTATCAAATTGAAGGACTAAGTAGTTTAGGAGGAAAGGGCATGATAGTTACTTTTCTTTGTACAACTAGATTAATAATTACTCACTAGATTTATTCGAGACATTTATCATTGTGTATTGTTTATGAATCATTCATGTTCCTTTCTAGGATTTCATCCATGTTCCATATAGTTCTGGATGTACAAAGTCGAGATGATCATTGGTTAGGTGCAATCATCATGCCAAGTGCCATGGTAACTCGTGGTTTTTCTACTTTAGGTCTTCCAAAGGAAATGCAACAATCCAAAATATTAGTATCCACGCTACAACCTCATTGGTCAATGATAATGTTTAGCTATGAAACCCTTTTATATGGATCCCTAGCATAATTACTCTTCTAGTGTTTAGGTCTAGAGTAAATAGACAATTTCTTTTCAGTGCAATGGACAATTTATTTTCCCCATCCATTCTTCCTAAGGAAAATTGTATTCACATGAAAAACAAAATAGTGATTTTCATGCACTTTTGATTTTGGGCCAAATATCCTCATAATGATAGTCCTTGGATTTTAAAGTATCTAGAATTGCAGGTATTAGAAATTAAATAAGAGTAAAAATACTATCGTGTTTAGGATCACACCCAATTTGTAACATTTTTTTACTATGTCTCACCAGGGTGACTTAGATATTACAACTAGTCATTGATTTTCCAATTCTGCATTTCCCATAAACTGTTATTTTCACACACCAATCCTCCTCTATCTAAATTTAAAAATTATCTCTTTATTTCAAGGTTCACATAATCAAACTATTAATTTTTAAAGTGATAAAGAATTGAATAGTAGTAATAATAATAGATCCTATTGTATTTAGAGGTCACTAACTCTAGGGTGGAGTGTACACAATGTTCCAAAAGTTATGAAAAAATCTTATTGAGTTTCTCAATAGTTCAGGTATTGGTCATGGGCCACTCCAGAGAAAAACAATCTTGAACATATATGGGATCTAACCCTATGATGTTCCTCACTAACTCAATCGTAGAGAGTTCGTGGAGATCAATCAAGGATATAGCTTATCGGTGCATACAAACCCTATGTCATACTTGGAGGATATGGCTAAAATTGAACCAATCTATTCGTTCCATTTCATCAATGTGAAAAGATTCTACATATTGTTGATTCAAGTGTTCGTTCAAGTGCTTGTGGATATTGATATGAAACAATTGGAATTGAAACAGGTTGACCCAATTGCTAATTCAGTTGATCCAACAATTTAAGTAGAACCAAAAGAGCAGGAGTAGAATTTTCACCCGCACATAGTGTTTTTGCAAGAATTCAAAATGATCTTATGTAAAACACAAAAATTAGCTCCTTTTAACAATTGAAAGAATAACTTAGGCCATGAATTAATTAGGAATGTTTTTCATGGCCTTGGACCCATTTTGCTTACCCTTTAAGTGCATGCTCCCCTTTTTCCATGTAGAATGTTGGAGGACAATTGGGGTCGGAGTGGAGGGGGAGTGAGGAGGTATATTTACTATGGAATCAAGCTTATACCAAAATAGGATTTGCTTTGACCATTAGGATTCGTTCACACATTACATGTCCTTGTTCATGATATATGCATGAAAAATCACCACATGATAGAGATAGGGTCCTAGTAGTTTGAGAAAGGAAATATGGAAACAATGATCTCTTCGAAATACAGGAAAGTTCATACGAACAAATCCATCATTTTCTCAATGTGATGAAATTTCTAGAGTTGAAGATGAAGAGGCCTATATTCGCTTAACTTACCAATCACTTGACTCATTACTAGTTGTTAGAACTATTAGTTTGTTCCTTGTAAGTCAAAATTAGATCCTTGCATGCTATAAATATATTTCCCCTCATATTTGGGAGAATGTCTCATTCTATAGCCCTAATTAGATTAGATTAGGGCTATTTCCAACTAACCTCGAATTAGAAAGTAATGTACTTGCAATCTACCGAAGAAGCAATCATCCATTCTCTTCTCTCAAGAGGCAATGATCTAGCAATAGGTTTATTAATAATGAGAAACATATGTATGGTTGCTACTAATACTCTACCCAAGCCTAACAACAATGAGAAGTATTACAAGAGTTTAGACATAGGTATGTTGGTTATTCTTGAATGTATTGGGTATCATTTTCGAAAAATGACCCTTTGTGAAGACTAAGTTCCATAGATGTGCATTTGCTACCCCAATCATAATCTCCCTACCCCCGAAAAGACTTTCCTTTTGTCCCCTTTTGAGGTGGGATATGATGGATTCAAACCCCCAACAACATGGCTCATAAACATGTGCTTTAATCATTTAAGCTATAGGTCTCATCTCCACTAGATTAGTGTTGAAATTTGGTTGAGCTTTGATCTTTAATTCTTTTAGATGCAGAGACTTGAAGCAATGAGACAATTCAATCCATGAAATTCATACAACCATAACACAAGATATACCTTGGGGAAAATCCTCAAAATTATGAGAACAAAAACCCCATCAATTCTTCTCAGTATAATATAATGGATAACAGAGAATGCTTTCTTTTACATCATAGCAGATTGCTTTCGAAAGATAAGAGATCATCAAACACTCTTGATGAAGATGCGAAAGCAATAGAGAAGAGAGATCAATCGAATGTGTGTCCAACACAACAATACCCTGCACAAAGAGAAACGCCTTTCCTTCAATGGAGAAGAAAATTCGCTTCACAATGGATTCACCAATCTCGTATAACATACTTATACGTTCTTCTCTTCTATTTTTAACTTCTAACTTTAGGATGAACTCCCCTCAAACTAGATGTATTAATATTGCATGTAGAGGTGTGCCCCACTTCTCATGCAGTTCTTTATCTCATTGAGCTGTCACTTATGTTGAACTCACCTCTTAATTGAAAGCTTGCCCACTTAGTTAGTATTGGAATATTATCACCATCATTTTTTATATTTGCATGCATGCATGCATCCGGTCATCAGTATGGTGGTCTCCCCAGCACCTGGAGTCTATTTTCAGCCCCCTAGAGCCTGTCTACAACCCTCAGTAGCCATCCTACCTACCTGATGCGCCTTTCTTTCCTCACCTAGATGACATATGCACCTTATCTCACCTACCAGGAGTTTAACAGTCAGTTAGAGCATTGATTGACCAGTTCTTGCATTTATTGCTCATTTTAACTGCCTGTAGCTCCCAGTTGTCTATTTTGGAGTGCCACTTGACCTTCTGATAGCCTCATGCGCCCTCCTTGGAGTCTCCATCCCCTGATTTGTGCTCACATGGTTTAGTTAGACTCAGTTAGACTCATTTGACTATTTGTGACTACTGCTTGGATGATGTCTCTAATGCTATCCAAGCTACACACTGAGGATAATTCGAATGATCTTTGCTCCATTCGAATTCACTTGACAGTTATTGTATTGTATTCAGTTATTCACAGTTCCAGCTTACATTTGATGTATGATTATACTGCAGTTTCTCCATTTATGAGTTAATGAGTGATTATTGATTCATTTATTCTTCTTTCTTCTTTGTTATTCTTGAGTGAGATTAGTGAGATTTTCTCCAGCTGTGTGATATTTCTTGTTGAATTATCACATGGTATCAAAGTTTGAGCCAACTATTCGAATTGCAACAGTAGCAGCTGTAGCCATTGCTACAGTTGCAGCAATTCATTGAGCAGCTGTCTTTCATTGAGCACCAGAAGCCTCTGGATTTCCACAACAATTCCTGGTACAATTGTCTTGAGTTCACTGGAGAAATCCAGTGAGGTCTAGCCAGGTGTGAAGGATCCAGTCACATGTGCTCATTATCCTATGGCAGTGTTGTCTCGATTTGCAGCAAATCTCCATCAACAATTTCATTTGTTTTGCAGGTTTATTCCATCATTCAAATTCATCATCGATTCGACTTCAACAACTACCTATGGATCTAAAACTCAATTCATTCAATTATTTCGAATGGAAGGCCAAGATGGACATCTTCATGAAGTCCAAGAGCCTCTCTAGAGTTTTGAATGGCACTGCAGTTGAGCTTATTAGTGTAGTAGAGAAATCCAAGTACTTGGATAAACTTGATGAAGTAGTGGGACTGTTACTCCTCAACATTTTTGAAGACCTTCATTTTCATGTCATAGATCTAGCAACTCCAAAAGAGGTTTGGGACAAGCTCGAATCTCTTATTGGACAGAAAGATGACTTGAAAGGTCACAAATTGGAAAATGAGCTAGTCTCACTGAGCCCTTGCAGCTTCGACTCCATCAATGAGTTTCTTACCAAGTTTAAAAATCTGATTTCACAATTGAAGAGATATGGAATAGAGAAGGAAAAGAAGCAGCTCATCCTTGCCATACTATCAAAATTAGGCCCTAACTACTCAGTATTTGTCTCCACCTTTCAGTCAGCGAAGCTATCCATCCCAAAATGGAAGTTTCCAAGCCTTAATGACTTCATCCAGTCTCTCACACAAGAGGAGAAGAAGTTGATTCAAATGGGAATGATAAAACCCAAGATGGATTCAGCACTTGCAGCTGCTGAGGTGAAGAGAGCGAATGGAAAGGGAAAGCAATTTTTTTTTGACAAAAAGTCGAATGAGTAGAAGCAAAAGGAGGCTCCCTATCAGTCGGAAGGGGCTTCGAATTCCAAGAAGACCAAGCATTCTCAAAAGGAGAAATCCAAATGTACCTATTGCAATAGAGGATTTCATCCTGAGAGTTCTTGTATGAAGAAGACTATAGACATGACGGCTCAGTTACTTGAAAATAGTAACCTCCCAGTACCTGCATGTGCTAGGAAGAAAGATGTTGGACCTTCTAGATCTGAGGAAAAGGAGAGATGCCATGCCCTCATGGAAGGTGCATCAAGAGAGTCCTCCTTCATCATAGATTCAGGAGCATCTAGACATATGTCTTCCTCCAAAGATCTCTTCACTAGATTTGAATGCACAGTTGGCCCTTCCATCATGTTGGGGAATGATTCTGAGGTCTCCTCTGAGGGGATTGGAAGGATCAAACTTGATCATGGATACTTCTCCGATGTACTCTATGTGCCTACACTTACTGCTAATCTGCTTTCGGTCTACCAAATGACCCATACTAGAGATCCCAAGAGGGTGATATTCTCTCCAAATGAGGTCGAAATACAAGACATGGCTTCAGGAAATATCATTACAAAATGAGTTGCAAATCACAATTCGAAACTATATGAATTCTATCACTTTCTTCCTCTTTCCAAGAAGTCTTCTCTTCACACTCATGCAAATGAAGAGAGTAGGCTATGGCATGAAATATTTGGGCATCTCAACTACAAGTACTTGCAATATATGCATACACAAGAGATGGTTGAAGGAATTCCCAAAGTCAAGTTTTCCAAGGGCAACTGTAAGGGTTGCTTGATGGGAAAACATCTTGAAAAGAGGTTTGAGAAAGGAAAGGCAAGGAGAGCCTCTCAAACCCTAGATCTGATTCATAGTGATGTTGCAGGGCCATTTCCAGATCTATCTTTGAACAAGGCAAGGTATATTCTTACTTTTATTGATGATTATTCAAGATTTACATGGGTATACTTTCTCAAATTAAAATCAGAAGTATTTGGATACTTTAATTTTTTCAAGTCTTCTGCAGAAACGTTTTCAGATAGAAAGATCAAGGCCATTCGCACTAATAATGGGGGTGAGTATGTCAAAGGTGATTTTCAATCTTTTTGTGATGATGCCAAGGCATTGAGATGCAACATGTTGTTCCCTATACACCACAACAGAATGGTGTTGCAAAAAGGAAGAATAGAACATTGAAGGAGATGGAAACTTGCATGCTCAAGTTGAAAGGGTTGCACCCTAGTCTTTGGGCAGAAGCCATTGATTGTCCTGCTTACCTTTAGAACATAGTCCCTCATAAAGGACTAAAAAATATGACTCCTTTCGAAGCATGGATGGGCTACAAACCTGATGTATCCCATCTTAGAGTGTTTGGATCCAGAGCATGGGCAAGGATTCCAAATGAGAAAAGGAGAGCCCTAGATCCACAAAGCAGAGAGTGTATATTGGTGGGCTATGCATTGAGTGCAAAGGCCTACAAGCTTCTTGATCCTTCTACTATGTCTACATTTCTTGAGAGGAGTGTACAGTTTGAGGAATGGCCTCTTCATGATGCTCATCCTATTGAGCAAGATAGCTTGCCTACCACACCACCATTTCTTGATGAGCTCCAAGAGAGCAAATCTTCATCACATGACAGTTCAGATTCAGAGTATGAGAGTGAAGATGATGAAGAGCAAATGCTAGATCCAGATCCACAAGAACCTGAAGATCTAGCACTTGATAGTGAATATGAGTGAATGGGAGATCCAGATCCATAAGAACCTGATGATCCTTCTCTTCCGAGATGGGAAGCCACTACTCTTAGATCTTCCGGAGATCTTGTTGGAGATGCACTTGATCAAAGGAGAACCAAATCTGATTTTCAGAATGGAAGGTTTCATCCTTCTCACATTATTGATCCATTTCTTGTCGATCGATCATTCTTCGGTAAAGAGGGTCACTCGCCTCCTTCTGGGGTGAGTGATGTCATGCTACATTAGCATCCTTCAGTCTATTTTGAGGGAGGGATTTCTTCCCACTGGGTTTTCCCTCTTTCCTCACTTTATTATTTAGATTGTTTTACGGGGTGACCTTTGGTCTCAGTCATGAGGGCCCTACCATTAGTTCTTCAGTTATTACCTCATAGTATAGCTTGAGAGGGGGGTGTTGAAATATTATCACCATCATTTTTTATATTTGCATGCATGCATGCATCCATTCATCAGCATGGTGGTCTCCCCAGCACCTGGAGCCTATTTTCATCCCCCTAGATCCTGTCTACAACCCTCAATATCCCTCCTACGTACCTAATGCACCTTGTTTTCATCAACTAGATGACATATGCGCCTTATCTCATCTACCAGGAGTTTAACAGTCAGTTAGAGCATTGATTGACCAGTTCTTGCATTTATTGCTCAGTTTAACTGCCTGTAGCTCCTAGTTGTCTATTTTGGAGTGCCACTTGATCTTCTACCAGCCTCATGCACCCTCCTTGGAGTCTCCATCCCCTGATTTGTGCTCACATGGTTCAATTAGACTCAGTTAGACTCATTTGACTGAATTTTGACTATTTGTCACTACTGCCACTGATTGGATGATGTCTCCAATGCTATCCAAGCTACACACTGAGGAGAATTCGAATGACCTTTGCTCCATTCGAATTCACTTGACAGTTATTGTATTGTATTCAGTTATTCACAGTGCCAGCTTACAACAGATGTATGATTATACTGTAGTTTCTCCATTTCTGAGTTAATGAGTGATTATTGATTCTTCTATTCTTCTTTCTTCTCTGCTATTCTTGAGTGAGATTAGTGAGATTTGCTCCAGCTGTGTGATCTTTCTTGTTGAATTATCACAGTTAGGTGGATAACTTAAGTGTCGACATGCAAGTGTCACAAATCACGTGTCATATTTTAGTTTAACATAAGTGTCATCATGCAATAACACTTAGTTGGCTAGATCTTCTTTGTTGTCACTTAGTTAACTCTCTTTAATCGAAGTGTCGTCTTTTAATTTAACTAAAGTGAAAACACTTTAGTTAACTAGTCCTTCTTATTTAACACTTAGTTAACTGAAATCCTGCTGATTGATTTACTTGAAGTGACCACCGTGAGTTCTTTAGTTAACTGAGGCATATCTTTAACTGATGCTTTAACTGAAGCATTGATACTTAACTGAAGCTTTAACAATTCGAGTTCTCTTTAATTAGTTGAAGTGTCTGCATGGGAAATTTCGAATTCTCTTGATCTCTATGATTTATCTTTTACTAGATGGTCAATTTGTGCTAAATTTAATTATCCATCACATTACATTATACAAAGAAGAATTATCGAATGTTGTGATCATATTATATTATTCCGGACCAAATGATCATATGCTAAATTAATTCACTTTAGAGGTGATCAATCTCTAAAGCATACTTAATAGCAATATGGTGATCATGGTTAATAATACATCACACATCATTAAATGTTTTTAACAAGTAAAGCATGACCTTTATATTGAAGGTCCACCTCTATACGGCAGGTTCATCTCATGGATACCTTTATACGGAAGGATCACATGATAATCATGACTTGACACACAAGTTTGAAGTCTTGTCTAACAACACTTTACAACATCATTACTTTGATCAAGTACCTCTATACAGGAGGAATAACATTTACACAGAAGGAAATCAAAGTACTCACCTCTATACAGTAGGATCAATCTTGGTTACACAAGATTGGTTTGGAGAATGTATCATGATGGTGTATATTTAACACTCCCTCTCAGCGAGGGAGGCATTCTCTACCATACCAAGCTTGTCTCGTAAGTACCTGAACTTCATCAATGACAGAGGCTTTGCTAACGCATCTGCAATATGATCATTTGTAGCAATGTACTGAAGCTTCACTGTACCTTTCTGGACCATGTCTCGAAAGTGATACTTCATTTCAATGTGCTTCGATTTGTCATGAAACACTGGTTTTTTGGAAATCTTGGTGCAACTCTGATTGTCATACCTAATAACTGTAGGCTCAATCTTTTCATCGAACAACCCTGCAAGTAGCTTCCTGAGCCACACTGCTTCTCGATAGGAAACACTAGCATCTATGTATTCTGCTTCGGTAGTGCTCTGGGCTATGGAGCCCTACTTCCTGCTGGACCAAGATATCATAGTTGATCCTAGGCTATAACAGTAGCCGGATGTACTCTTACGTTCCACAATTCTTCCTCCCTAGTCTGAGTCTGTATAACCAAGTAACATGACTCCACTGGAGGCATATCTGAGTCCATATGAAATTGTACCTCAAAGGTACCTAAGCACATGCTTAGTAGCTGTCCAGTGTCTGTGTCTCAGATCATACATAAATTGACTCAGAATGCTCACGTCATAACATATATATGTGTCTCAGATCTACTGGATCTGATCCAGAGCCTGAATCATGAAGTTTCCTCAGATTGGAAACCATCGGTGCTCTATATTCATGCCAAACATGCGCAATATATCCACAGTGTACTTCCCTTGAGATAGAAAAATTTCATCTTTTCTTTTCCAGATCTCAAGGCCAAGAAATTAGTGCATTAGACCTAAGTCTTTCATCTCAAACTCTGAGGTGAGATCCCTCTTGCACCAAGCAATCATATGTTCCTCTCCAGTGAGAAAAAAATCATCAACATACATAACCAATATCAATGGTTGTTTTTTCATTACTTTGAAGTACAAATTTGGATCAACTTCACTCTCATAGAAACCCAGTTTCTGAAGGTAGCTATCAATTCTAGAGTACCAAGCCCTAGGGGCTTGCTTAAGCCCACATAGAGATTTCTTTAGCTTGCAAACATGGGACTCCTTCCTATGCACCACAAATCCTTCAGGATGTTGAATATAGACCTCTTCCTCAACCTCACCATTGAGGAAGGCTATATTCACATCCATCTGGTGAAGTTTCCATCCTAGAACATATGCAACTGCAATCATTGCTCAGATTGTGGTGTATCTTGCCACATGGGAAAAGGTCTCATCATAATCGATGCCTTCTTTCTGAGAGAAACCTCTGGCAACAAATATGGATTTATACTTCTCAATGCTACCATCCACATCATGCTTTATCTTGTAAAGCCATCCGGAAGTCACAATGGAATTCCCATCAGGTTTGGGAACAACCTCCCAAACATCATTCTTCATTATATAGTTGTACTCTTCTGTCATTGCATATTTCCAAACTTGTTGCTTTGCAGCTTCTTCATATGAGGATGGTCTGAATCACCAATGTGACTCATCAGTGCAACATACCTTGAATATCTGTCAGGTTGCTTGCGCTCTCTGGATGAGCCTGTTGGTGCTCCTTGTTTCTCTGTATTTTGTAAGATGTCTCAGCACCAAGCAAATATTATTTTAGCGGGAGGTTCATCAATTGACCTCTCAACCAGTTCTACTGGTTCTTCAGGAGCTAGCGAATTTGAGGCATCTTCTGGTTTCTCCCTCTCAAACTCTGAAGGGGGAGAATCAGACTCGGGATCCTCCATCTCTGAATCACATTGAATCTCTTTCGATATTTTGAAAGAAGCTTCCTCATGGAAGGTAACATCTCGACTGACGTCAATGTGTCTCTCACCATGTACATATATTCGGTATGCTTTGGATGACTCGCTATAACCCACAAAGGTGCCTTTCTTTCCAGAAGGATCCATCCTTGTTCTATTTTCTTTCGGTACATGAATGTATACTAGGCCCCCAGAAGATCTTCAAGTGTGATATGTCTGGTTTCTCACCACTAAACACTTCTTCTGGTGTCTTCTCATCTAAAATGGCACGCAGGATTCTATTATGTATGTACACAACTGTACGGGTGGCTTCTTCCCATAATGAAGTAGACATATCTTGATCATGCATCATGGAGTTTGCAGCCTCACATATGGTTCTATTCTTCCTCTCGACAACCCCATTTTGCTGAGGGTTGTATGGAATTGTTAATTGTCTACATATTCCTACATCACTGCGTGGATCATTAATGTATGTGAATCAAATTCACCTCCATTATCGGACTTTAATGCACGGATATGCTTTTCTTTCTGATTTTCAAAGAGGGCTTTAAACTCTTTAAATTTGCTAAGAGTTTCACTTTTATCCTTCATGAAATAAATCCATGACTTCCTAGAAAAATCATCTATGAACAATACATAATATGAGAAGCCACTTAGGGAGAGAGATGACATGGGACCACATACATCATAATGTATTAAATCTAAAATCCCTTTAGATCTAGTAGAACGGCTAGAAAAACTTTTCTTAACATTCTTCCCAAGTGCACAACCCCGACATACACTATCATGCTCAAAATCAAATACGAGCATACCTTTTACCATCTTTTGAAGTCCTGGTAGTGCTTTGTAGTGTATGTGTCCAAGCCTTCGGTGCCATAGCACACATGGACTGATAGTGTGGTGAATCATAGCTTGAATGTACTTCTCGGGTACCTTGTAGAGTCCTCCGTCTCGAACTCCAATCACAACAACAGATTCTAGGGTTTTGTTCTTCAGCCATAAAAGTGCTTTGTTATCCATGAAGATAACTCAGAATCCTTTTGTCTTCAAGAACCAAAACTGATAGGAGGTTCTTCTTCAATCCTAGAACATATAGAATGTCCTCCACGTGTATAATATCACCGGTACTTAGCTAGAATGAGGTGGATCCAACTCCTTGGATCGAATAAGTTGAGTTGTCCCCCAACTCTACCATGCATGTGAATTCTTTCTCATTTAGATCGGTGATGGAACTCTTGTAACCAATCATATGTTTGGGTGCACCACTGTCAATCAACCATGTGTCTGCATTTGTGATGACGGATCCCGAAAGGGATGAGACAAGACAATATTCCGTTCTTCTCTCCTTTTTTTTGGATGCATTCTTTTGAGTGATTTCATGTTCTATGGTGATAGAAGCATGGAACTTTTCTTTCTTCTTTTCTCTGCAATCTCTTGAGAAATGGCCTTTCTTGTTGCAATTGAAGCATCTAGCTTTTGACTTTTCAAATCCTTTGTTGAACTCCTTCTTTGGATGAGAGAACTTCTTTTGGAAGAAGGGTTTCTTTTGGTGAGGGAAATATTTTCTTCTTTGATGCACACTGACTTGCTCTAGATTCGCCCCTCCTCTTGGAGGCAGTCATGCCACAACCTTTCGAAGTTAGGTTGTACCTCTCGGCCATTTACCTTATCCAATAATGCCTCCTCAAGACAGTCTTCCGGTCATACAAATACTGATGCCATAGTATTCAAATATTATGCTCAACTTCTCAAGATAAACGCAGGCTCTAGCTAGCATGCAAAACTGAGCTCCTTCACACCCTGAGCTCTGATACCATGTTGAAATTTGGTTGAGTTTTGATCTTTAATTCTTTTCGATGCAGAGACTTGAAGCAATGAGACAATTCAATCCATGAAATTCATACAACCATAACACAAGATATACCCTGGGGAAAATCCTCAAAATTATGAGAACAAAAACCCCAACAATTCTTCTCAGTATAATATAATGGATAGCAGAGAATGCTTTCTTTTACAACATAGCAGATTGCTTTCGGAAGATAAGAGATCACCAAACACTCTTGATGAAGATACAAAAGCAATATAGAAGAGAGATCAATCGGATGTGTGCCCAACACAACAATAGCAAGCACGAACAATACCCTGCATAAATAAAAGCGTGTTTCCTTCAATGGAGAAGAGAATTTGCTTCACACTGGATTCATAAATCCCGTATAACATATTTATACATTCGTCTCTTCTATTTTAACTTCTAACTTCATGATGAACTCGCCCTCAAACTGGATGTATTAATCTTGCATGCAGTGTGCCCCACTTCTCATGCAGTGCTTTATCTCACTGAACTATCACTTAGGATGAACTCACCTCTTTACTGAAAGCTTTGCCACTTAATTAAGTGGCTAACTTAAGTGTCGACATGCAAGTGTCACAACTCACATGTCATCTTTTAGTTTAACATAAGTGTCGTCATGCAATAACATTTAGTTAATTAGATCTTCTTTGTTGTCACTTAGTTCACTCTCTTTAACTGAAGTGTTGTCTTTTATTTTAACTAAAGTGAAAACACTTTAGTTAACTAGTCATTCTTATTTAACACTTAGTTAACTGAAATCATGTTCATTGATTTACTTGAAGTGACCATTGTGAGTTCTTTAGTTAACTGAGGCATATATTTAATTGATGCTTTAACTGAAACATTGATACTTAACTGAAGCTTTAACAATTCAATTTCTTTTTAATTAGTTGAAGTGTCTGCATGGGAAATTTTGAATTATCTTGATCTCTATGCTTTATCTTTTATTTCTTTATATTTTACTGCATGTTCAATAGGTGCTAACTTTAATTATCCATCATATTACATTATACTAAGAAGAATTATCGGATTATGTGATCATATTATATTATTCCGGACCAAATGATCATATGCTAAAGTAATTCACTTTAGAGGTGATCAATCTCTAAAGGAGACTTAATAGCAATCTGGTGATCATGGTTAATAATACATCACACAACATTAAATGCTTTTAACAAGTAAAGCATGACCTTTATACCGAAGGTCCACCTCTATACGGGAGGTTCATCTCATGGATACCTTTATACGGAAGGCTCACATGATAACCATGACTTGACACACAAGTCTGGAGTCTTGTCCAACAAGAATTTACAACATCATTACTTTGATCAAGTACCTCTATGCATGAGGAATAACCTTTACACATAAGGTAATCAAAGTGCTCGCCTCTATACGGGAGGATCAATCTTGGCTACACAAGATTGGTTTGGAGAATGTCTCCTGATGCTGTATATTTAACAATTAGTTCCTATGAGTCTCTCCCAAAAGGGAGGAATTCCTCTCTTCAACCAAGGTAAGAGGATGTAGAAACGAGTTCCTTGCTATGAGTGAGTGTAGATGTTGCATTTGAAAGTAAAGTGTGGAGTGGGAAAGATGTCGAAATGGGGTTTCAAAGAAGAAGACTTTCTAATGAAAACAAGAGGCATTGATCTTTTCATCATCCCAACACCAATCTATTTTCCTGCAAGGGTTCCCTTACAATATTATCACTCTAATAGCGTTTAACTACTAAGATTAGGATGGGTTGTTGTTGTCACATACCTATTTTCCATATGATATGTTATAATGTTGAAAAAGGGAAAAGAATATAAGAAGGCATAAAAACCTGCTAATCGTATTGATTTGTCAGTTTAAAATAACAACAATATGAAGAGACGTTACTTTCGGTTATGGAACCCTTTATGTTTTATTTATTTGAAATTGCATTATTGACTTGGTCATGGGAGGAAATGCAAAGATGTGTTCATGATAAGTGTTATATGTGGGCTAACTTAGGGCCCAATATAATTTCTCATTATTGAGGCAAACAAGTAGATCTCTTACATTGACCCCTCAAGGGCCCAAGCCAAGTGCTATCACATATAAGTCCTTTCTCTTGTACTTTTATTTAAATGAATATAAATGATGAAATATTATTCCCAATTATTGACTAAAATGAATATTGGATTACTGTTATATTATGACTCTATGATAGATTGAGGTCATTTACATCATTTTGTTACCAATGTATTTTTATATGTTGTAAATATATGTACTATGCAATATGCATTTTCTTTTATTGTTATTATTATTATTATTATGTGAACCATACATTCAATATTTACGTAGGAAAATAGATCATTATATTTGGTATCAAAGCCTAAATTCATATTTCTATATTTGAATAAATCAATATTACAAACACTTAAATTTTTTAAAAGATAAAATGTTTATACATTATTTTACTTTATCTTTCGATGAGATTTTCTAATAATACCCACTTGGCATTCATGGGTTGCTAAAAAATATAAACCATAAATATTAAATGTTGATATACAATTAACATTCTCAATATATATATATATAGTATTAAACTCACAATTGCATTACACATGTTTGTACATGTTAAAAATATGAGAACTTTGGAAAAATAATGCATATGTAAAAAGTACAAACTAATGGATAAAATTAACAATGTGATAGTGAATCTCTATCTATTTCATGGATTGAGAGATAACATAATAAGAAATTATTTAATGATGTGAAGGATTAAAGTATATATTATATAACAATCACAATTGCCACTCTTTATTTCCAACCATTATATGGAAGTCGCAAGGGGGGTGATGTTTCCTACTAATATTATAATTGATTAGTTACATGGTGATTTATGATGTCATGTATACTCCTAAAATTGTGATGATGTAAATGAATTATATATATACTCAATGTTTTGTATTTCCAAATATTATTAGATCAAGTGCAATATGATTAATATAATGTGTAGATATTGTTCAATTGGTTTTAAATTTTATGAATGCTAAAAACAAATTAACTTGTATATAACTAGAAGTATGTCAAATTTATTGAAAGAAGCATATCAAAATGGAGAGACAAAATAGGTTTTAAATTTTATGAATGCTAAAAACAAATTAACTTGTATATAACTAGAAGTATGTCAAATTTATTGAAAGAAGCATATCAAAATGGAGAGACAAAATATGTAGAGAGAGAAAACACAACTCAATGTTTTGCATTTTTAAGCATTATTAGTCAAAGATAATTTGAATACATTTGATTGGTTTTAAATTTTATGAATGATAAAAACAAATTAACTTCTATAAGTGGAAGTATGTCAAATTTATTTGAAGAATCACATAAGCTCTTAAGTATGAAATACTTACCAAAGTGGAGAGATGAAATATGTACTTATTTTTACTTTTCTATGTGGCGGTTATCTCTTTGACTTAAGTATGAAATACTTACCAAAGTTTAGGAATCTTTTTGACTTAAGAAAGGTTTAAAAAGACATAAAAGGTATATGAGGATGTTTATTTTGTATGATGAAAGACTTGAACTATGGCCTTTGAATGAATGAAGATACAATATTAAAAAACCAAATCTATAATACCCTCTAAAATTGTCGATAAAATCTTGTGACATGTTGCATATTAAATATGTTTATGGATGTAGTATGGGTTTACTACTCGAGAGCTCATGTTAATTAAATGAATCGTTTTTCTCTTTGAGTTGTGTTGAGTGTTAGGGTATTAAGACACTTAGGAGTTAGTTAATATCAACATACCATGCCCGTTGTGTCCCCGAGTCGGGGCACCGAAGAAAACTGGTCACCTTCTCAACCCCAGTAGGCCCCTCCCTCTCGATACAACATGAACCAACCTACTATCCATAGTCTGGACTGCTACCCGAATTGTTTAGGATGGGGATGGATTAGGGCTAGTATAGATAGATGGCCCCATCCTTCTAGAGAGATGTGGGATCTGGGAGGGTGCCATAGATAATTCTAGGGCCAAGTTGAAATCCCATTTCGTGGATTCTTGTAGTTCTGGGCTATCCAGCTACAAGAGAACCAGGAACGGGGAGCTCTTCCCTTTTTCCGCCTGACTCTTTGGTCTTAAGAATGATTGCCCTTCTCCGACCCTTTCTGTCCAACCGGAGGGGACAATTAATGCGTTCCACTCCTTGAATTAGGGTGGGTATAAGGTCAATCTATGACCCCTTGATGCCTTCATTATAATGTATCTTTAGGAAAAGTGTGTTTCTTTACTATGAATTACTATGCATTTATACATATTTAATCTGACGATCACAATATGTTCTAGACATAGAGTGATATGACAATTCATTCTCACCTTGATCTTAACAATCATTGATCTATGGCTTACACTCTATTCGTCCATGATTTATATTTAAAGAGGATGGAGGGTCATTTGTTCGATGATCAATTATGAGAAACTCATCGTAACAATTTTTTCTTTTGCATAATATATTGCCTCGAGTAGCTATTTAGCTAGAGTCGTGGACTGTTTCCCTCTTCCAGGGTTTTAACCACGTAAAAACATCAGTGTGTTGATCTATCAGCGTTTTTTGAAGGTGTTCGATGTTATGGAAATATCTTGTGTTAGTTAAACATGGTATCATGGATCTTATAAAGTGTTGCTTTTGTTGATGATCAAGAACTTGAACTGGTGTTATCGTATGCATCAAAGGGATTTTGGTTTATGATATTTATGTACATTTATGAGCTGAGAAAGGTGTTTGATTTCACCTGGGGCACCACTTTTAGTTGGACTCACTTCTCGTTTCAATGAAACGGGTTTCTATTTACCCAAGATACGACCATTTTACCAGATCCAGAGATACAATGTTTATAGTTACATATTTTTAATTTTTTTTCCCTTTTAGATTTTAGCTTGGTTTTTTTGTTTTATTTTTGGTTTCTTACATTTTCAATTTGCAAATGCGCTTTGTGCGAACTCGACAAACTAGAAATAGAGCATAAAGGGTTTTCTTTAGTGCATATGCCTTTTTCCATGTACTCTATGCGAATTCAGTAAACCAGAAAATAGTGAGAAAACTTACATTTTATGGGAAAGCTAACAAGGATTAACCCCAAATATGACATTTTAGTTTCAGAATTTTGTTTTTTGTTTTTGTGTGGTTGTGTAAAGTGTCTTGTAGGCCAAAAAGCAAGGTTTTTTGGAAAGGCCTTGTTGATGCCTCGAATATCGCTGCATCAATCAGCAAGGGATTCTCCCCAGTAAGCGATCCCAACTAGATCGCTCACCGTTTGGTGTGGGGAATCCGTCTGGTTAACGGTTCTGGCTACCGTGAGTTTTAAAGATTGGTTTGTTTTATCGATTGCGGCCCGGTCCACCGGTTATGTATTTTGTATTTATTATGATATGCATGTGCCCTAAATTAAATGCATGTAGTAAACAAATCTGTGCTAATCTAATTTAAATCTAAATTATCTTATCCTTATAAGGAGCAGATTTAAAGAATGGGTAATAAATTGAAAACACACCCAATAATTCCACAGATAGCTGTTAAATTGGAAGGAGCATTTACAGCAGAAATAAAGATTATCCAAGATAGCCCAGATAAATACAAGCATTCAATCACCCATTTAACACAGAAATTTTGCAGAGAAAGTGAAACCATTCATAGCAAAGAATTAATTCATAAGAGCCAGGAAAGATCTCACAAGAAACGTATGAAAACGCATAAATAGTTCAGCAATTATCCAACAAGACTCCAAGCAAAGTGTTGTGTCGGCTTCCATAGGCCAAAACGATTTTTCTTATTCATGTAGCAGAAATAGTTCATTTACAGGACAGAAAACCTTTCACCTGCCAAAAGTCCCTCTTCTGTCCTCTAATCAGCTTTATATAGCTTTACAAAATGTGCCAAGAGTTGCCACCTATACCCTAACCGTTTCTATTCCTCTAATTTGTCTTGTAGTGTTGACATTACAAAAAGAGAAATATCTCAAATAACTTTACAAAAATCAGGAGCACAAGTCATTTTAATATTACAAAGGTATATGCATAAACTATCAACCCAAGAGACACGTTGGCGAATGTAAGCTATCCCTGAGCTGGCGCTTTGGGCAACTTAGGCACTTCTGGGACCGTTGGGGCTTCTTCCATCACTACTGCAACAGCTGGGCCACTTTTTGATGTGGGAACTTGACTGGCTACCAATGCCCTATCCACTTCGACAATATAATTTCCCCACTAATTTGTTTCTTTCACTATATTTATTCCAACCAGGGGAATCATAAATCTGAGGGACACTCTCTGCTTGGCGAGTTCTTCTGCTAAAACAGTTATTTCTGCCATTGTGGTCCTGAGACTTTCTTCTAGGCGGTGCTTATGAATAGCTGCTTCGCTGATAAATTGGTGCAGGTCTTATGAAGTCAAGACATCTAGCTTCTGCACATATTCATTTTCTGCCTTGAGTTCTTCACTTAGCGTAGATAAACGTTGTGCTTTATCCGAGAATTCTTCTAAATTTTGAGGCATGGCTATCTGACAACTTTCCTGTGTGGCTCATATTTGGGAATACAAATTCTTACACCGCTCATAAGTAGCTAAGGTCACAGTGGCCAACTTTACTCCGCAATCCTTAGAATAATTTGGGGTGCGTATATCTGCCCTGTACTCAACAACAAACCTAAGGGGAATATTTTCCGGGAACTCTGACCTCCCTTCCCTCCATTCAATGTGTTTTTTAATCTCTCCCCTGATGCGTGTGTGCTTCTTCCTGACCCGAGTGGCTTCGACATTGATTTCCTTAACCTGGGCCATTATTGCTTTTAGCTTGTATATTTCCTCTGATAGAAGTTCTTGTATGCCGTAGGTCTCTCTTAGTATTTCACAGGCTTGCTCATGGAAGGGGCTAATGTCTCCCATTTTGCTATTTGCCAGCTTTAATTGTTGTTCTAACAATTCGTTGCCTCCTTGTAACTTTTCAATGTGTTCTTTTAGGTCGACGATCTCTTGAATGTTGTTAACCTTCTCTGATTCAAGCCTCAAATTTTTTTCTTCAAGCCCTCCCTTCTCTTCCTCTAACATCCTTACTTGTATTGCCAAGGCCCTCCTGTCAGCTTCCAGTTGTTGGAGAATTTCATTTAACTCTTCCTTCTGAGATGTGAGAGCATCATTCCTCTCGATCATCAAATTTGTGTAGTTCTACTCTTTGACTAAAGCTTCCTGCAACTGACATGCCTTCTCCTTTTCTTCACTCAATTTATCCCCTAGTAGGTTGACATTGTCTGCAGTTGCTGTAACCGTGGCTACGGAGTTGGATGCCAGGATTTTAGCAGCCTCTTCTGTGTTCCGCATGACCGTAGTCTCGTGTGTGGTGATGATGTCTGGCCGAAAAGGTATTTTCAATTTGGAACCTGTCTCTTTGACAATGGTTTTCATTTTCTTGTTATAAGCGAAATTTTCCCAATTGGAAACTGTACTGCCTTTGTAGGGTGTAAAAGGGACAATGGGGAAACCTCTTATGGGGGAACCCATATCTAAATTTTGCAGGTTTGGGCTTTTGGGATCAATATCCTCTTGGGACTTCTTTTCTTCCTCCTCTTCTTTCGTGCCTCTTCCTCTTGCTCCCTTCTTAATGTATCATGTTGTTCTTGCTTCGCAATTCTTTCCAATCTAATTCTCTCTTCTTCTTCTTGCCTCCTTGCCTTAGCTTTGGCTGCTTGGATTCTCAAGTTCTCTTCTTCTATGCGTTTATCTTCTTCAATTTTCTTTGCTTGTTCTAGGAGCCTTTGTTCTTCTTTCGAGAAATCCTTAGCAGTCTCTACAGTATCATTTTCTCTTTGTGAACCTATTTTCCCCACAACATTAGAGCTCGAGCTGGCCCCTCCTTTGCCCATTTGACAAATCTGTAGCTCGGCCATATTGTTGATCCCCCTATATGCTTCCTCCTGTTGATCATAAAAGTTGGCATACTCACAGGGAGTGGAGAGTTTTTTGCAATGCTGTGCAATTTTTCCCTGTCAATCATTCCTGTGAAAAATCCTTTCTCCAAAATGAAAGCTTCTCAACTCTGCAACAAACTCTTTCACAGTTGCAATTCCTGAAAACTTGTAGGCCCTGACATAGAAGGGTAAGGGTGGAAAAGTAGCTTTCTTGGCCTTATACAGGGTATCCATTCCATCAATAAATACCTGCCTTACCATCTCTTTGTGGACTATATAATCCGTAGCGTACCTAGGTAGAATATACGGGGCTTTGGAACCTCCGTACATTCTTATGTAGGTGCCATCTGGAGAAAAATAGAAATCACCATATTTCTCCAAAGCTTCCATGGCGTTTTCAGATAAGCACTTGGGTTCTTCATTAAATATCAATTCATATAGGGGCATGATGAACTCCTCGCAAATGAGTTTGTAATCCCTCTTGTAGTTTTGAGCCCAGAAGATTTTGTAGGCAATGAACACTGAGCCATCAGCCGAGTTCCATATGCATCCCAACTTGGGAAAGGGACATTTCGCCACGATACAATCTATCAAGTAAGAAGCCATATAAAACTCTACCTTCCTCTCCACCAACCCTTCTTGTGCCATAGTTATAGTTGATGACAGACTGTCTAAGATGATATCAGCCCAGTTGAAGATTGTCCCTTTGAAGGCTACATAGTGGATGATAGGGACCCATTGTAGCATAAACATCATCCCATCGGGTCTCCCGAAGATTCTGCTTAACATGAGAGCGATCAGTCTGAAAGGAGGCCTCAGATTCTGAACCTCATACTCCTCACTGTCTTTTCTTCTGATTTGCTTGCCTGCAATTAACAACCTTCTTGCCATGTCTAGATTATCCATCTGGATCCCTTCCAACCATGCATCATCAAGCCGCTGCTGTGCTTTGGGTAATTTGTAGGCCGTTGAGATATAAGACGGGTGAAACGAAGCAAAGGCCTTTCCCGTGCTATCTGATATGACTCTTGTCTCGGTGTTCGCATGTTGCAACACCCATCCAATTACTTCAAAGCACGGGAAGAGTTCTGGACGTGTGGCCGTGTTGGATATACATGAGTTCCGGATGTTCTGATATAAACATTCCTCCTCAAGAAGAGCCTCAGGGAAGTCCTGATCTCTTATCATGCGGTAGACATCTCCCTAGTTTACTTCTGGAGGCACGCATGTAATGCACTTGGTATCCTGGAACGTTGTTTCTATTCTTGTGCTTTCATCGACTGCCTTCGATTTTCTCTTGCCACCTTTAGCCATTTTGAAAATCTTGTTCAACAATTAAACATGAATAAGCATGTATGACATGATGTTAACAACCCAAACTGGTGTCTCTTTGATAATGATGAGATCTAAATGCTAACTTCTGTTTGATTACTGTTCTCTTTTCTAAAAAAAAACAATTGTTTCATATGCCAAAATTTAAATTCAGTTACCTCTGTCGTTTGATATTGCAACCATGAACTAATGGTCACGAGGTGAGCCTGGGATTTCTACGTTCTTATAACACAAGACATGGCACAACCGGCCTGAAAGCGCGGAAAGGCACGGACTCGGCGGTTGCAAAAAAACTTATAACTTGGTGCGAGAATGGGCAGGGTTGGTCTAACGGGTGGTTTCTTTATTATGAGAGGAGGCACGTTGCTGGTTCTTCTAACAATTAAGTAGTGGGAGCCTTGAGGTTCTAGGGCCTGGGTCCGCCTACTGTATATAAGGTCTTCCTACTTCTGAATTAAGAGCTCTAAATGCAGCAAGCAAAGTGATCAATTACCCTCTACATGCCACGTAGAAATTGGTCCTGTCTCTTATCAATTCTATGTAGAAAGGAACAAAGACAGTAAGGGTCTCTTCTTAAGGAATCGTGATTATGAGTCCTAAAGCTTCATTACTTTCTATCGGAGCCCTACGCCATTTGCATTGGCGTTACATGCTTCCTAAAACCCTTAGACTCAATGGGCAAGAACTTTTACGTCGATGCTTAAAGCTTCAAAGTTTGAGTCGGGTGCACACAGGATGGTTTAGAAAAGGGCGACGGATCATGTCTTTTACACAGGCAGCATACCACAACATAGGGTTCATGAAGATACTAACCTGGAAGTGCCTGCGTCTGTTGCAGAGCTCGCGATCCTGGGGCATTGTTCGTAACTTTCAACAGGAACGGGAAGAAACTCCGGGTGACGAGTGGCAATGGGATGTTAACGGGGTTTATACCCTATAAATTCAAAACGGTATGTGCGAGCATTTAGTATGGTGGTTGTAAGTCATCAAAACGGGATTTAAGGTGTGTACGGATGGGTCAAATCAATCCCATTTTCAATAAATACGACCGTCAAAATCGGAGAGGTTAGGTTAAGGCTTCCGCCTCAGCAGAAAGAAGAGTCGATTTTTTCCCGCTATTGCGGGAGAATTGACTGAATGCTTCCGCGGAGGAATAGTGTGCCGCGGCAAACTTATGTGAGCTCGTCCGCTTTCACGGGAAATTTAGCCAAGTTCTTCCGAAAACGTGCCAACGTTTATCAGTGCAGAAGAGATAGACGAGCCTTTCTGCAAATACTTGTTGATGTGTTTCCGATGCTTGCAGAAGAGTTAGATGAAAGCTTCCATCGTTGCGGAGAGACTTGATGAATTCGTTTCGTCGCGGGCCCGCTTGATCAGAAGTTTCGCCCTTTCGGAGACTTTAAGGTAACTTATCTGCCACGGGTTTGACTTAGCCTTTTATTTCCGCGGTTTCAGAAGGCTTGAACTAACTCTTCCGTCGTGGCGACAAGATTAGCTCAAAGCTTCCGCCGTTGCGGCCCGAAACCCTGAGTTTTACTTAGGCAAAAAAAAAAAAACATAACTCAAAAAGTTTAAGGCAAGTTGAGATTATTTTTAGGGGAAAGCTAAGGAAAGATTTATGATGTCCGGATAACCTTGGGCAGATTTTCCTTTTTCAAAAACAAAGGAGAGGCCCCAATATTTTTCAAAAAATCTAGGGGGGGGGGTTGTTGTACCAACAACAAGCCCACTCTTACAACAATGACGACAACGACAACAACGATAAGCACACAACAACAATAGCAACAACAACCCCATTCTCCTCCGTAATATTACTAAATCTTTTCCTTAACTCACTTGGTTGAAAGTTACTTTTAAAAGTAAGAGGTCTTGGGTTCAAATCCTTCTTTTTGTTACTTTTTGTAAAAGTTCATGTAACTTTAAGTTATAAACTATATTGTAAAAATGTGTTTCACTTGTTTTATAAAAGTGTGTCACTTATTTTAAAACAACTTATTTGTAAAAGCGAGCTTATAGGAAAAGTTAGTAAGAGGGGGTTCTTTACTTTATTTTTACTGTATTTGAACTCCAAGAAAGGAGAAGAAAAAACATGCAAATATGTCACTAAATTCATAGAATGAACATTGACAAAAACAGATAAATGAGATACACCCTGAAAATACAAGAGAGAGTTGGAGAAGAAAGATTCCATTCATTTGAAGTATTACATGCAATGAGACCAATTTTATGACCTCTTCTTCCCAATTGTAACTCTCTCCCTTCTACATTTTTATAAGGTGTCTTGTTGACCATGTCAACTTTGATTACTTGACTCCATAAATTACATGTCCATTATGTTCCCTTTTACTCTTAATAAAAAATACAACCTTATGACTTTTAGGTCCAAACTTAGACTGTATGTACCCCAAGATTCGGATCACATTGGTGGATTTTCATCCTCACTTTCATCATCATCAGAAGAAGTCAGAGTAGAGACACTATCAAGGAAGTTGGGAGTAGAAGATTGCACAAGCGTCAAAGATGGCTCGCAAGCCACATATGGAATAGACATCGAATTAAGCTCGCAAGCCAAGATATTTTCATCAAATTTTACATCTCTTCTAATAATTATATCATTGGATTTTGGTTGAAGAAATCTATAACCCTTTACATCTTCAGAATATGTCAACAACAAATTTTCTACTTACTGCACTACTTAGGGAATTCAAATGCAACATATTGTTCCATATACCAATAGTGACCATAACCTTTTAACCCATGTGAAATCCAGTCTTAAGAAAAAATTTGAAATAACAGACTTAGGAATTTGCAAAAGTTTAGAGATGTCAATATATAATCTACAAAAGTTTGGAAAATTCTTATTCGTTGTTTGTGCCTAATTTTGGATTTAAATGTTATGAAAGGCATAAACAAAAATCAACCTTACACTTAGTAGGATAAGGTTAAGAGTCTACTTCTATATAGCGACAAGTTTTTCTCTTTGCTCACACTTATTTATCCCATAAAACACATAGGTCCATATTGGTTATCCCCTATACAATCACAAAAACATATTTGTTTCATACCGATGTCACATAGCTTAAGACTTGGGCTTCAATAACATTAGTCACAGATCAACGGAGAGTTTGTCATTTTCTTTTAAAACCGATTAACCCTACGTATCATACATGGGTATCAATTTATATGATCATAAGAAGTGATTTCGAGGATTTTACCCTGTTATTTTCAAACGAATTAACCCATCAATTAAATATAACAAATTAAATTTATTCTTTAACTTAAAAAAAGTGGTTTATATTTCAATGTTATTGCTAAGAATTCCACATTCTGGCCATGGAGCCTTGGGCTTGAATCCTAGCACCCACTTATGTGTTTTGTTATTTGTCTCTTTTCAGCTGCGTGCACCTTGGAATTCGAAGATGCTTCTTTAACTCGTGGTTTTTTTATGTAGTAATGATCATGAAATTTATGAAAGGTAAAAATTAATTAATTAATTTATGATAAAACATATTATTAGCAATTGTTTATTAAGATGTAAATACATGTGAGTCCAATAAATAGTATTATAAAATTATATTGATAATTAGATCTCTTGAAATATTTTTTTCAAACATATATTACGAAAATTTCACAACAATTAATTAATTATAGTATTTAATAAGTTTTAATAGATTATTAAGATTTTCCTATTTCTCCTCAAAAAAAAAGTTAGATCCACCACAAAGGATGCTTGAGAGAACACCATAAAATGAGTATGTTTTGGTCATGTAAACTTTGTAATATCCATAGAAACCACTAGTGTTAGATCCATTAGCAATTGGCATAGATTTATGTTAATCTAATATGTATATTTAAGTAATAGCTATAAATAAACTACCATATAACAATGTTAACCTAGTTGCTGCTCGTATTCTGCTATACATAGTTGATGGGAATTGAATGATACTATGTGTTGTGTTATCATAAAATTTGGAATTCAATCCTTTCACAATTTAAGGAAAGTTTGATCTTATTTGTAATTGGTTTTGACTTATTAGTATTTGGCATGGAATGGAATGTCATGACTAATTGGCAATGATAAAATGAAATTTGAAGAGTTGATGGAAGAATATAATTATGGATATTGTTTGTCATTTTTCATATTAGGCTTATATTGTGTTGATGAATCTCAAGTTTTGGCCAAATAATAACAACATGAAGTATCTATTTCATAGTATTGACATAATGTCTTGTTATTAACCAGATTTTTTAAATTGAATTTCTGCAATCCATAATTGACAATTTTTTGTCATATCTATATGACGATGAAGTGTGGAATTAATCACTTCTATTTTTTTTTTTGCACTAATGGTACTGTAAAATTAGTCTTGCACAACCCCATTATTTCTATGATAATCAAGAATTAAATGACAGATTTCCCTTTGTAAATGTTCTAAGCATCTTCAAAGGTATAGCTCAAAATCAATAATTTTTAAATTTCAAAATACCCTATTGCCAAAGTCCCACCTAGTAGATCTTGTTTTATAATAGAATAGGGTTTGGAATTTTTATTTGAATTATTTGTGTCAATATATCTTTAATAATAAAAGTGAAAATATATCTTAATGAGTGGGTCGAAGTAAATTATAAAGGGGAATTGATGATGGATGTGGTAAAAGGTTAAGTGTATGTATGTTTATTTATATTGAAGAGATGCAATTTGTTAATATCATTAAAATAAGCAATAAGATCACCAATAATTTTTAAAAATAGGATTTAAAAAGAATATATGTGTGTAGGGGTTTAAAGTACATCATGAAAAGGATTGATGATGGATGCAATTAAAGGTTAGGTGTATGATCTATGTGTATGCATATAGATCATTATACCATCCTCGGAGACTCCAAGATTGTAATACAGAAAATGATAAACATTCAAAAAGGTCATGATAAGCATATGAACATAATACACAAATGAATTGTATCAACCATTAGTGACATCTCTCGGATTCAATTCTATCACATCCTAAGGCACAATAATGTGGAGGCTAATACCATGGCTAACCAAGGAGCAAGGTTAAAATAAGGGCTTATTGTTTTGAACCATGATCCTCCTTACACCAAATGGTCCTCATGTTTTTTATCTTCAACTTCCTAATGGGGACGCGCATGCAAAGCCCCCTCTCCTTATGTGGACAAGTGGATTCCACCATAGTTCGAGCTTTAAAGACGGCTCTCGGACTTCTCCTTGTATCCTCGTATTAATGAAGGTTGGCGTGGCGGTAAAATGGAAGTATGCGAAGTAATGCCGAATTCTCGAGGCTTTCGTTCGCACAATCCATTTCAGGTAGATGGTACTGCAATTCATTTGGTGGTGTTGAGTATTGAAGCTCTCACTTGCGACGGCGGAGCTCTCGTTGTTGGTTTGCGAACTCTTCCCTGATCTATCAAAGCTTGCAGGAGAATGAATATGGAGAACATAGTGAAGGAGCTCTGGGAGATCAAGGTAGTTCATCAAGACATCAAGAGGACATCAAAAGAACGCCCGCAATGCTTTCGAAGTTTCTAAAGCCGCTCTGGAGGAGAGCAGACTTATCAGCCTGGATATCAACCGGATGGAGTCGCGAATGGAGGATGTGGAATCCAACGTCTGTGTCCATGTGGGTGAGCTCGAGGAATTGCATAAGGATGTTAAAGGCATGAAATACTACCAACAAGCCAACTTCAAAGGTCTCAAACAGTTTCTGTTTTCTCTAAAAGTGCAGTTATTGGATACCCTGCAAAATGGAAACAACGGGATTGAGGCTCGCCTAGCTCAGTTGGAAGAGTCATTGACCGACCTGAGGGATGATTTCGGGAAGCACTCTAAACCAACGGACCCAGGAAACCAGCGTGAAGATAGTTCTCTGATGGAAGATGACTCGCAGACTCATGAAGGAATCCCACCCGCTTAATTCCAGGAATGTTGATGCGTACTATTTGTTTTGTTTTGTTAAATGTTTTTTTGTGCTTATATATGTAACCAATATGTCAAGGATTTACTCGATAAAAGACAATAGATATGAACAGTTAGAAAGAACAATGCCCAGGGTTGAAAAGCTAAATTTTTCGATGTTAAACTACACATTATCCAGATTATGGTATACCCTACCAGGAAGGGAATTTTGTAACTTATCCTATGTTTAATACAATCTATTTCATGTTTCTATTAAAAAAAAGACAAAATAAAAATATTAGAAATGGTGACCAATGAACCTCTCCAAAAAATTTAGGATATAGATAATATTATGCGCCTCACTAAATTACATATCGATTTTATTGTGATTATTGGTGAAAACACAAGTTATATATTAGACTCGTCATTTTAGCAAAACTTTACATGTTTTTGAGAGAAAGTGATGGAAACATTTAAGAGAGTATAGTTGTATTCTATGACTAATAGATTGAATTAATTTCATACTTGAAGTGGATGGTTGAAACAAACAATGAATGGTGTGTCATGGGGAAAAGTCCCATTGTTAAAACAATAAAGAAAATTAATTGTGGGTAGATATCCATTCCTAACTCTATATGTTTCCAAGATAAAGCAATGGAAACATTTAAAAAAGCATAGTTGTATTATATAATTATTACAGCTTTTGATAATCGACCACGATGATTGAAACAAACAAAGAAACATGTATGTTATGGCAGTCCAAATGTTAAAACAAACAATGAAAAATGAGTTGTGGATAGAAATCGATAATTATCTTTCACATTGTAATCGAAAGTTATAAAAAATAGAAGGTATTAAAAAATCTATTATGTATCGTAAGTTATAAAAAGTATATAACTTATAAAAAAAATTAAAACAAATAGTTTAAAATAAATTATAATTTAATATATAGTGAGTATGAATATATTTGGACATTGTCAAAATGATATAATGATATAGAGTTAAAAAAGATAAAATAATAATTTAAAATAAATTATAAATTAATATATAGTGAATATGAATACATTTGGACACTCTCAAAATGGTAGTGTAATATGAGTAATATTAGCATGATAGGATGATTATATATAGATGTATTACATGGTTGGAGATAATAATATAATGCAATATGAGTAATATTAATATGATATGATCATGGGAGGCAGGTGTGGGAGGGGTCAATTTGTATTTTGTACGAAGAAAGATGCATTCTTTTGCTTGGGGTTTGGGCAAAAGGACAAGCAATCAAGGAGAATAGGCAGCTTTAATGCAAGGTATAGAAACTATGGAAGATTTAAATATTGGAACCTTTCAAGTTTTTGGAGACTCTTGGATAACAATATAAAAGATGTAAAACATTCATTCGAGCAAAGAAGAAGAAGTTAGGAGAGTTCAAAAAAGAATTCAGGCGCATATCCCTGATATCTCAAAGGTCCAATTTTTTCATGTCAAGCGCCAAAATAATAAGGAAGCGGACAAGTCATCCAATAAAGGCACCAAACTCAATCAAGGTGAAATCTTGATTAATAACTCCAGTCTCTCTATTAAATGGTCTTCTTGCTTTTACACATAGGGAGACGATCTCTTGATCTCTTCGTGGGGGGAACACCATGAAAGGACATAGTGTTTTCGTAAGGAGGGCCCAAGAAAACCTTAAAACCATCATGAAACAACGATATCGCTATGCACATATTCGATCAATGTGTTGGCGGACAGGTGGAAGTCTCACTTGAAAGGTGATTTCGTGCTTTAAAGGCACTTATGTGGATGCATTTAATCATGCCACCCTTGCTCGAATTGTTTTTGGAGGAGCCCATGTGAATGATCTAATGGATGGCAAATGACTCGATTTTTCGCACGCTTCATAGCCTGTCAAATTCGGAAGAATCTAGATGTTTTTCATTTATCCGCCTTTTTTTGAGAGTCGGCATAGAATAATTTCCTTAAGAAGCCAGGTGGGGAAGAAGGAAGCAGTTGCTAGAAGGAATTGGCATCTCTCGACAAAGGATTTTATGATGGAGAAGTTATTGGACGAGATCTTAGAGTTGAAAAATAGTATGGTTGATTTCAAGAAGATGCTACGATGTGTTTTTGAGGTTGCTTCAGCAACTTGGGATGAGAATAGGAGAATCTCAGTGGATATTACGAACATTAGATCATGCATGGACGACATTGAGGATAGCACGTAGGTTCAGGTTGGCGAGATTGAGGATATCAGGCGTATGGTGCAGAGCATAAAAAGGCTTCAGACATCAAGGCATGAGGACATTCTAAGAGCAATTGCAGAGGTGAAGTACCAACAGCAGCAGCAATTTATGGCCAGTAATGAAAGGAATGAAAATCGTTTCATTTAGATGAAGGTGACTCTCAACGAAATTCAAAAGGACTTGGTTGATTGGAACAGGGGATTTAGTGAACCAATGCAGCAAGAAGGGGCCTCCCCCATGGAAGAAGCCACCAATGTGCAGTCAGGAGTAGCGAAGACCAGACCTAGGAATGCAATTCACCAATCTTCTTCTATAAATTTTGATATGTATGTCTACTTATATATTTGTAGTTAGTTTGTTAGAATTTACACTGTCAAAGAAAGTAGTATAGGTTACAGATATCACTACATTTTTGGACCTCTGAAAGAGCTGATGGAAGCTCTCACCTCCATGGATATTTTTTTCCCAACTCTCTTTTTCGATATTTTGTGGAATGCTTGTATGCTATTTGTACTCTTTGTTTATATATAAATATACATTTTCTCGTTTTTGTTAAAAAAAATATTAATGACATGATGAATATATATACGATTTGTATTATATGATTGGAAAATTTATTTTCTATTAAATAAATGAAGTGCTTAATTTAATTAGGAGTACATTTTATAAGATATATTTTATGAACGAAGAAAATGTTTAGATAATAATGTCGTATTTGCCTTGGGAATTTATATATAGGATGTGTATTATATGGTTGGAAGTTAGAGTTGATAGACTCTGACTTGTCATGTGGCCCCATGCCTATTGTTTCTGCCAATGTTAATAAATATCTCGTGACCTTTATTGATGATCAATATTAGCATAGTTATGAACAATTGTTATCTTCTTAACTGATTAATATTGAACTTTAATTATGCATCCACCATAAATAAAACATTCATCCACATATGCGCAAAAACACAGAACACACATAATTTTTACGTGGAAGCCCAAACGGGAGAAAACCATGAAATGCTCTTTTATAATAAAAAGATTACATTCGAGGAAACACCAACTCGAAGGAAGCACCGACCCTCTGGTTTTACAGGCACCGACTTGAAAGAAACACCAACTCCCTGATTTACCAACACCAATTGGAAGGAGGCTACGACCCCCTACTCCTTGCCCCGTCCTACCACCCAGATATATAAGAATAAGATATTGCTATGTTGAACTACTGATCCACGCACACTTTTGATAATCTGCTCTTCTTTATATTGTGCGCACCTTCTGCAACATTGAGATATTGCAACTGTTATTCCGTATCACTAAATTCACTTGAACACTTCACACCTTTACAAATGACTTCGCACTCCACGAACTGTGTGTTGCATAATCAACCTCTGCAGTCTGCGCTCAGATTCTGTATGCAATTATGTTTCTGCACTACTGCACTTCAATTGATACTGTGCATCTACTGATATCTTGATGTTTTGACTGTGTGCATCAGTATTAGATGGAACTGCACACCTTTTGAAATGTATCATTTATGTCTTGGTGCAACAGTCTTTAGACAATCTGCGACCTTTTGTGCATCATATGATTCGCCCTTTTTGTTTAACGCACTTGTCTCATATCATCCTTATCATAATGTGCATCCCTCATTGTGCTGCAATTATGTCTTAGCACATCAGATAAACTTATTCACTTTGTGCATCACAAGATATACTTCAAATCTATCTTTGCGCTTATGTCTTAAATCATCTATGACCATCTACGTGTTGTTTGCGATATTGTCATTCAGTCCTCGCGCACTTGCACATCTTCTGTAATTCTTCCTTTCTGTCATCGCACGAATGTCATAGATTCACAACATCATTCTGCACACGTCAGCTATTCCATTCCTTTGCTTGTGCGCACTCGGCTCTTTGCTAGATCATCATGTTATGGTTCTATGAGCCCTTGATGCTCCAAGTATTAGAAGCTTGATAAATATGTATCTTCTAGTTTTCCACTTCAAAGCATACATCCAGCTTACATCAAATCTCCAACTTACTCCTTATTTATACTTGTCTTGCACAGATTGTATGTCCACAAGTTGGTTGTGGATTTCCTTCTTCTTTGCTTCATGGTTCATGCTTCTGCCACTTGTCATGTTCTGTGCCACTGAGGTGTCATCTCTTGTGGGTCTTGCGCATACGTGGCCCTCTACCTAGTGGGACTTGCACCCTTGCGGTGTGGTCTTCCGCCCTTGATGTATCATTGCTTGTGGGACTTGCGCACTTGACATCTTGAACCACTACTACCTTCTTGGAGTTTGTGCGCGCTTTAACAACTGAAAGCTTCTTCCGATTGGTGAGTCTTGCGTGCTTCCGAGATTTGCATAACTGTTCGACCACTTCTTGTTCCAAGCTGCTTGCGCACTTCTGAACATTATCCAATCAACTATTTGGCTTGCTTGCACACTCTCGAACTTTTGTCCAACCAACTCTTTAGCTTTTACCTTGAAGGAGTATGACTAGGTGGACTTGAGACTTGCACCTGTACCATATTTCTTTAGGCTGGATGCACTTCTGAATATACTTATTCATACTGGCATCCATATTCTTCTTCAAAATGTCTTTCATGTACTTCAAACTGGCACAAAAATATACTTCTTCAAAGTGGCTTTCATATATTTCTTCAAACTAGCATAGGAATACCAAATCCTCTTTGACATTAATTGACATCAATGACAACCAAAGTTCAACAATCTCCCCCTTTGGCATTGATGGCAATACCTTATGAAGCTATGCATAATCATAACCTGAAGTTTGTATGCTTCATCTGTGCTTGTCGCAGTACTTCCCCTATGTTCTTTGTCAGTTTGAGCCTTCGACATTTGCGCATTTTGTTGTCAATGCTTTTTCTGCTTTCCATTACTTTTGTGTAGATCGCGTGCTTATGATCATTCTCATAATGTTGTTGCATGCTTCATGATCAGCTTCATGCTCTTTCTCCCCCTTTGACATCAATGGCAAAGAGGTGCCATCATTGCGCAATTATTGGCTCTCCTTTCTTTTGTTTTGCGTTGGGATCCATTCATTGACTTACAAGGATAACTCCCATTGTCTTCATGCTTCATTATTTTACTGAAGTTTCTGCGTTGATACCTTGCAACCTGCACTCTAATTTCATAGCCATCTCATATGCTCCCCTTGTACAGTTGTTATCTTCCTTCTTATCTTGATCTTTTGTTCCTGTCACAACAGTGCACAATACTTCATCATTCCTTGTGCAAATCTTCATGCAATCTTCCTGTTGTGCCAACTGTGCAGTACCAAATTCCAAGTGCCTATGTTTTTGCATTGACTTTTCTCGTCGATTTATTTTTTGCGTCTGAATGTTCCTTAAGTCGCATTTATTGCACTATGAATACCTTTGTTACCTTTTCTAACGTCGCATCCATTGCCACGACAATCAAAGATTTGGCACGTTTTTCCACATGTCAGCCAGCTCGGCAATAAAACAATATGACAATTAGTTCGTGTGGAAACTTTGACGTGTTGCATTCGTACTTGAACCTTTTGGGCAACATTATTTCGGTCACATGGAACAATGAATTAGATTTCTGTTTTTTGTACTTTTTCCCAAATTCATTAACTCGTGCATTTACTTTTGGTGACTCCATAACCAGCTTCAGATCACGCAAACTTGAATGTGATTTACTACACATCTCTTCAACTTAATTTCATGTATGCGGAAACTACCATCTGATTCTATAATAGAGCTGTGAAATGCCTGGTTCGTCACCTTTGTTCTTTTGCCATCTTGCTCTGCATCGCATTGCCTCCTGGTCTTTCACCTTCCCTAGTCATGGCTTCCTTCTTCAAGAAGTTCAATGATTCTCTTGACAGTGTGCTCCTTGTTGTCCAATTGCACCAATCAGATTTCATTCGTCTAAGAATCGACATGGGCATTTGGCAGGGCCAAATGAAGGAGTCTGAATTCAATCATTTGTATGCTCAATCGCAGGAAGGATTGACTAATCTGAGCAAACGGGTTGAATTCCTGGAGCAGCAACAACAAAGAATTCTTGATGAACTGAATTCAATTTGGGTTGAACAAGCGTCGTCTGCAACTCTGCAGCTTTATCCCCTGCAGCTAAATTCTGAGTATGACGAGTCGGTTCCAATGGATTTGGAGCTTCGTCTCGCACAACAACCAGACACAGAGTTAGACCTTGAATTGCGGCTTTGAATTTTGCTTATCATGACCTTAATTGTCTTCTTGAACTCACCTTTTGGCCACGGCATGATGTCTCTTTTGTTCTGCAATTATGTTCTCAATCAATAAAAGACTCATGCATTTTGTAAAAGCACAAATTTTGAATATAATATAATATGTTCATGTATCTGTGCAGACTCATGTGTGTTCTTTTAGCAATGATCATTTGAACCTTTCTTCATCTTGTAATATGTATGTGCAATCTAATTATAATCATATGACAACAACTAACTGAATACACATATCTTTGTTCATTAACAATATTGAAGATCTTTTCTGCGACAATCCAACTTAACACATATAACTTTTGCAACATTATCATTTATGCGACAACCACCTTCAAACTATAACCTTCACTAACATACTCCCTGAATTATTAATATGCATCGTGTTGAATTCAAGGGTCTCACTCAATCTCTTGGAGATCAGTAAGAGGGGCATCAATTACTTGCTTCTTTGGATGTACTAGGATTGTCAACTTCTTCTGGGCATTTTTTAGGAAATTTCCTTACCCAAGTTTTCATGTGCACACTTCCATTCTGATTATGTGTATGATTGTCTCCTCTTTTGGTCCTTGTATTGTGATAGTTGTTAGGTAGAATATATTGGTGTGGACAATTCACTGATTTTCAACAATACATAGCTTTGTGTCCAAAGCCATCACAAGCATAACATCTCATAGTTTGATAGTACTTATCAATATGACCAATAAAATTGCACTTTGCGCACTTCATTATGTTAGTCCTTCTTCGAGTACTGTAATAGAAAGAGTTGTAATCATTGAAGGAATTTTCATACTTGAAATACTTCACTTGATTTGAACGATGTTCACTGTCGCAAACCTCCTATATGTTCTTTCATAACCAAGTCCTGGCTTATCTTTTGGTGATCTCTAATCATTCAAAATTTTGTTCAGAATTGACTAGCTGACTTTGAACTTGTTCTTCACTCCATCTTCAAGACCAATCTTGTCACTTCTTGGATGTGCGCAATTTGGAGTATCACTTATGATGTGATCTTGGACTTGTTTCTTTCCCTTTATCTAGATCAACTTGTCTTCTAGGTGAGAGATCTCTCTATCCTTTAGTTCAATCTGACTTGTCAACATCTTATTTCTCTGCGCTAACTCTTCCAAAGAAGCCTTTAATAAAGATTTATCTTCTTCAAGCACTTTGACCTTATCGACTGTGCAATTCAGTTGTTTTTCACAGCTCATCACTTTTTCACAGACTCGTTTATCAAGGTACTCTTGAACCACTTTAGCTTGCTCGATATGTTCTTCATACTTCGACAGTTGATCCTGCAAGAGTTTATTCTTCTTTCTTGACTTCTTCAATTCATCCAAGGCACTGACCAATTCACCTTCACAATCAACATCTGCAACTTCTTCAGATTGACTGTCAAATTTAATTTTTGCGATAGGTTTTGAAGGTGTATTGAAGGACCCACTAAAGAAGTACTTATCCAGTGATCCTGGTTTGCTTTGCGCAACTGGTGTAGTCTTCTTGATTGACGGACAACTCTTCTTCTTTTCATCACTACTTTCTTCTTCCACAAAAGTCGAAAATTGTACATGTTTTGGCTTCTCGTCGCAATCACTTCCTTCGAACACATTGTTGTCTTCCTCAGTCTACAGACTCTTCATATGCTTTGGAATCTTCTTTCTAGTCTTTGGTTTGTCCTGAGTGCGCACTGTTCTTCGTTCATGGGGACTGGCTTCTTCCTCTATGTAACTATCTCCATCTTCCATGTATGGACACTTAGAAGCAAAGTGTCATATTCCTCCACATTTGAAACATTTGAAAGACAATGTGTTTTTATACTTACCATGTCCTCTTTTCAGCTTCCTCACGAAGTTTGACTCCTCTTCATCTGATTCATTGCAAGAGTCCTTATCATGCTCATGCGTATCCTTTCCAGTGGCTTAAAGGTCGCTTCTTTTCTGATGGGATTTTCTTTCTCAGTTCTCATCTCATATGCAGTCAAGAACCCTTGAAGTTTGTCATTTTTCAGGTCTACAAGATTGGCTCTATCTTCTAACACAGATACCTTTGCATCAAATCTTGAAGGTAGAGTTCTCAATATCTTATGTACTACTGATTCTTCTTCTAGAGTAACTCCAAGACTCTTGATAGCATTAACTATCTCATCAACTCGCAAGAAGTAAGAGGCAATATTCTCTTCATCTCTCATTTTCAAGGATTTATATAATCCAGAGTAATTCTGCAGTTTCACCTTCTTTACTTTCTCGTCACCTTCATAGACACCTCTGAGCTTATCCCATAAATCATTCTTTGAGGCGCAATGCATGACCTTAATAAATTCAATGTCTGTTAACCCACAGAACAGTGTGTTTCTGGCTCTTGCATTGCACTCATATAGTCTCTTCTCAGTTGGGTAACTGGTGCGACTGCTGGGACATTGTAACCATCCACAATGGATTTCCAGACATCAGCTCTGAGTGATTGCAAATACATTTCCATCCTAACCTTCCAGAAAGTATAGTTGGTACCATCAAACCTTGGTGCTCTATTGGTAGAGAGACCTTCCTGCTTGTCCATATATGTGCACAGATCTATCTTCTAGATGTTAAGTTGTTATTGAAGACACCGGCTCTGATACCAATTGTTGGAATCTATTTAATACTAAGAGGGGGGTGAATCAATATTAGCACAGGTATGAACCATTTGTATCTTCTTAATGGATTAATCTTGAACTTTAATTATGCATCCACCATAAATAAAGCATTCATCCACATATGCGCAAAAACACAGAACACACAAATATGAAACTCAAACGGGAGAAAACCACGAAATGCTCTTTTATAATAGAAAGATTACATTCGAGGAAGCACCAACTTCCTAAGTTCTCCAGCACCAACTGGAAGGAGGCACCGACCTGAAGGAAGCACCAACTCCCTAATTTACCAGCACCAATTGGAAGGAGGCTACGACCCCCTGCTCCTTGCCCCGTCCTGTTGCCCATATATATAAGAATAAGATATTATTTTGATGAATTATTGATCCCCGCACACTTCTGATAATCTGCTCTTCTTTATACAGTGCGCACCTTCTGCAACCTTGAGATAATGCAACTATTGTTCTGTATCATGAACTTCACTTGAACACTTCACACCTTTACAATTAACTTCGCACTCCACGAACTGTGTGTTGCATAATCAACTTCTGTAGTCTGAAATAAGATTATGTATGTCATTATGTTTATGTGCTATTACATTTCAATTGAAATTACGCATCTACTGATATCATGTTGTTCTGACTTCGCGCGTCAATATCAAATGGAACTACACACCTTCTGAAATGTGTTCGTTCTGTCTTGGTGCAACAGTCTTTAGACAATCTGCGACCTTATGTGCATCATATTATTCTTCCTTTCTATTTAACGCACTTGTCTGAGATCATCCTTATCATAATACGCATCCCTCACTGTGTTGCAATTTTGTCTTAGCGCATCAGATAAACTTCTTCACTTTGTGCATCACAAGATATACTTCAAACATGTCTCTGCGCTTCTGTCTTAGATCATCTGTGATTGTTTGCGTGTTGTCTGCGATACTGTCATTCAGTGTAATTTTGTCTTTCTGTCATCGCGCAATTGTCACAGATTCACAACATCATTCTGCTCACGTCAACTATTCCATTCCTTTGCTTGTGCCCACTCAACTCTTTGCTAGTTCATCTTGTTCTGGTTCCATGAGCCCTTGATGCCCCGAGTATTAGAAGCTTGATAAATATGTATCTTCTAGTTTTCCACTTCAAAGCATACATCAAGCTTACATCAAATCTCCAACTTGCTCCTTACTTATATTTGTCTTGCGCGAATTGTATGTCCACAAGTTGGTTGTGGCTTTCCTTCTTCTTTGCTTCATGGTTCATGCTTCTGCCACTTGTCATGTTCTGCGTCGTTGAGGTGTCATCTATTGTGGGTCTCGTGCATACTCAGTCCTTTGCCTAGTGGGACTTGCACCCTTGTGGTGTGGTCTTGTGCCCTTGATGTATCATTGCTTGTGGGACTTGTGCACTTGCCATCTTCAACCGCTACTACCTTCTTGGTGTTTGTGCGCGCTTCAACAACTGAAAGCTTCTTTTGATTGGTGAGCCTTGTGCCCTTCCGGGATTTGCATAACTGTTCAACCACTTCTTGTTCCAAGTTGCTTCCGCACTCCCAAACCTTGTCCAATCAACTCTTCGGCTTGCTTGCTCACTCCCAAACTTTTGTCCAACCAACTCTTTAGCTTTTACCTTGAAGGAATATGACTGGGTGGACTTGAGAGCTGCACCTGTGCCATATTTCTTCAGGCTGAATGCACTTCTAGATATACTTCTTCATACTAGCATCCATATTCTTCTTCAAAGTATCTTTCGTATACTTCTTCAAAGTGGCTTTCATATATTTCTTCAAACTGGCACAAGAATACTAAATCCTCTTTGACATTAGTTGACATCAATGACAACCAAAGTTCAACATAACTGTCTTCTTTCCAAAGCCTTTCTCTCGTTCTCTAATTTTCTCCGCAAATATCAAATTTGAGGTCTTTCAATTGGCCACTAGCTTGAAGTGACAAAAGATAGTGGGAATTTGTGAGGTAGAGGACCTTGATGAAGGCAGTTAGGGCAATGTCTACCTTCATACAAATGGAATCAATTTCATGCATAATGACTTTAATTTATGATGTTAAAGCCATGGGGTCATTATCCTTCAACTCTAACCTAAAGAGCTTCAACAACAATTGAATAAGCTCCAATTTTGAGTGAGTCATACAAGTCCTTCAATTCCTTAAGGCACCATAAGAACATATAACATGTATAATATAACAATCTTCACTCATTGTAGTAGTGATCAATGCATAAGCTTTCTTGTCTCTGCTCTTCCATATTGCAAGATCTTTGTCTGTTGTAGGTTATTTAGGTTCAACTCCATTCTCTCCTTTACAAATGCCATCCCACAAATCGTTGAAGATGAGTACATATTTCATCTTCCTCGAACATTCTAGAAAAATTATCTTTGTCGTTGAGCACCACTCCGACAATTGAAATAAGAGAATGCATCTTTATATGCAATACCAAATACAAAACCAAATATTTTCAAGGGTGCAATGACCAAGACTGAAATGCTACAAATAACAATTGTCATTTCTCCATCATATTCTTCAACATATTTACAATAATGAGAAATATATTGACAAAGGAAAACTTTCAAAGTTTAAAAGTGAGAAGCAAAAGAAGGCAAGGGTTCCTCACCTCTTCCAAACATTGGTGGGAGCAAAATGAATGCCAACTAATACAATCTACAATCTACAGAAGTCTACGATCTTGATATTGTAACTACTGTTGATGTCTCTATGCATGATCTTTTGGGTATGGCAAGATAGATTAACTTGTTGAGGACACCTAGTTCAAATCATAAAATACAAAATCTAAATAAAACTTGTGACACCTAGTTCAAATCGTGGAGAACCAATATACAAAGAGACACGTATATTACTCAGCACTATGGTTGTGGATAAAGCAAGATATACTATGAAGATCACTCAAATTCAAATCCTAATACTACCAAGTAAATTGAGAAAAGAAAAGGTAGAGAGGAATTAGTAGCTTAAATTAGCTAATATCTCTAGTGCAACACGTAATCTCAGTGCAACTGTGAACACAAGGATCAATCTCTGAAGTCTTCATGCAATAAGAAAGCCGCTTCAACAAGCATGGTTTCATGTCAAATCTAATGCCTTCATAACTAATATGGCATGTTGAACTAGGTTGCAAAGCAATGGTTCGATCAATGAGTTCTTTAAAAAGGATAAAGAGAACGGTGTGGTACCAATGGAACTTTATGTAGCCCTTCATGAGCATCAAGATACACAATAATACACAAAGGTAACACGACACTTTAGTTGTGCATGGATAACTCCATGATATGCAAAGGTAACAAGATACATACGCAGAGGTAATCTGCATGTAACCACAAACGACTCAAGTAACCACACAGAGGTAAGAAGATATCACGTAGAGGCTTGGAAAGGGTACAGAACATGCAAAGGGCAATAGATCAAAGTGTACTAGGCTGAGGTAATCAATGATACCAGTAGAACAAGTCTAAATGCACAACGATTTTGCTTTTCCAACGAAATTTTGATAGAAAATGGCGATTCTTTTCTTTTAAATTAGATTTTGTGTTATTCAAATTGTGGTTCTAAATTATAAATGAATTTAGTGGCCTTGAATACCCCAAGACATCCTAATTAAGCAATTTTAACATTGATTTATGAGAATTTAAAAAATTCGTCCCAAATTCCGTCAAAATCCTGCCAAGAAATGTTGTTGGAAAGAGACGAAATCATCGCTCGTTTAGACTACTTGATAACAGTATAGTTGACGATTAGGATTTCAGTGGAACAAAGGCAAGTTAAATTAATAAATAATATTAATTTATTATTTTAAATTGTCTTCCCTCCTTTGACTCCCTTTTTAATAATATATCATATTATAACGTTTTCTTGTTCTCTAAGGTTAATCTTTAAACTTACTTATAAATTAGGTTTTATTTTTCCTTTAGGTCATTATTCCTCTCTTTATTAAATAATTAAATATGAAACCCCTTTCCCCTTTTAACTTTTATTTTTATATAGATTATTTATTGTATTTATATTTATACTTAAAATTATACAATGGCCATAAAATGTTGTCTCTCCATTGGCCATAAAATGTTGTCCTCCTATGCTTTTGGAAGATGAAACAACAAGATAACATAAGTGCTTCCAAGCATTCTCGACGGCCGTTTGAAGCAAAGGAACAACATAGCCAAACCAAGTGCACAAGTCCCTTTCTTATTCTTCTTTTCTCAGTTTTTGTTTTTGTTGCTTATACATATAAATAATTATTCATCCAAATATGAACACTTCACTGCATATACCAAAAACTGTTAAAAGGAGGCATAGTGCAATGACCCTACAAAGCCTTGGTGATCGTCTAGACTCTTTTGAGAAAAATAGAGAAGAAAGGGAAGCTAAGTTTCAAAAAGAGTTAGAGGCCATGCTTGAAAATAAATTTGCAGACATGCTCAATAACAAATTTGTGGCCATGCTTGAAAATACTCTCGCTACCATGATGGATAATAAATTTACATCCCTTGACGACAAGATCCAAAAACAAATAGACAAGTTGTTAAAAGTATTCAGTTAATAGAGAATAGATTACAGATAATGGGAAAATCAAAGCCAATGACTCAAACAATCACCCCAACAAGGAGATGTTGATACATTAGAGAATTTTAAATGGACGGACAAGTTTAAAGAGCTAGAAGAAAAAGTAAATATAAACCTGGCCCTAAATCATATTGAAGGTCAAGTTGATATCAAGACCATTCAGGAGGAAATGAATAAGCACTTGGAATTAGATCACGAGTGTAACAAAGAGCTTTGAACCTCGTAATTTTTGGTTTAAAGGAGAAGGCAGATGAGGATACGTTAGTCGCAGTCAGGGAAGAATTGCATAATAGGCTACATATCAAAACAACCTACCTAGCAGAAGCAAAGAGACTAGGGAAATCAATTGAGAATAAAGAAAGGTTGATTCGGATCAAAGTTAGCTCTAATGACCATAAGTATAGAACTCTCAGCAAAACCTCAAATCTAAAAGGGTCAAGAATATTTATAAATGAAGATGTTATTCCAAAAGACCAAGCCGAATTAATAAAGGAGGTCCAAAAGGTAAAAGAAGTTAGGAAGGAAGGAAGGAAAGTGGGGTCTAATTGGAAATAGAAAAGTTGTTATCTGAGATAGAAGCCAAAAAGATAACAATAAATAGCAATTAAACACACTCTAGATCCTCTCTTGGAACTATTGAGGTTTCCCTTGGAACAAAGGCCCCAAGCTAAGTTGGATCTCGAATGAAATTGATATTATTCTTTGTTGAATTTATTTCCAAATCTTGACAATGATTTCACAATGATTTCAAGCATTCATTTCATCTTGCATTTTTCATTGAATAATTACACACTAAAAAATTTCAACTTAAATTGCAACGAAAACAAAGGATCATAGAAAGATAGCCATGCACAAGAGAAAGAATTTTATCCCGGGAAACCCAACAGGGAGAAAACTCGGCCAACTTTTCTTAGAAGAGATCATTCCAATTCAAGTACAATACCAATCATGAAAAGAAACCCTAGCAAGATGAGAGGTTCACCCTTCCTCACAAGAAACCCTAGCAAGATGGCAAATCCCAACAAATGAAAAGAACCTTCACAAAGATGCTCCTTAAAAACTTCATTATACCCAGCTGAATTTTCCCACAAGAGAGAAGATGACTTGGACGAATTGGATGAACAAATGAGATGATGAGCACTTTATTTATATCCTTCGGTTCACTTCAATTTTTCTTCTTGGGGCCGACTTGTGTTTTAAATGAGGCCGACTTGTCTTCTTGTCTTCAATCTTCTCTAGAACTTGTTCAATGCTATCTAGAACTTCTTCCATTGTATGACTTGTCTTCTTGGTTATTTCTTCATCATAGAAAAGTTGTCCTTGTTGATGATCATCTCCTCACATGCAAGTCTATTCACCCATAGAGCTCTGATGTTGATTTGAACCACACTAAGAAGTCCCGGACACTACTTAGAGCCTATGTCAAATTCAACATTAGATTAGACTTTCTATATTCCACAAGGGGATGAAATCCCCTATCAAATAAACAAGTCAACTCACTCTAATATAGAATAAATCACTCTATCACGGAGCACTCCCTCATAGAGTATGCAATGTGACCTCTAGCCTTATTCACTCTTAGTCAACACGCATGAATCATCAAGGCTAAGCACCTCGAGCCTTATTCACTCTTGGCCAACACACATGACTAATCAAGACTACACTAGGGCCAATTCTCCACTAGCCATTGGTCAAATCATATGACCCCTCTGGGAGAATGTCTGCAAAATGTTTGCATGGTGTTGCAACCTGGAGACATTCTACATCACGCCAAGCATCACACTTGGTGAGAATGTCCATGGAAGACATTATGCATCACTGTCAAGCATCACACTTGGTGAGAATGTTCGTAATCCATCTCGGATATGTACTGCATTTACATCTCGAGTCTTTCACTCCTAGCCAAATCACATGACTATTTGGATAAAGATTGTGCCAATGGCATTCACCTCTCGAGAATGTCCACTACTGGTCTGTAGGACCATCACGGTGTTTGGGGCATTCACCTCACGTGAATGTCTGTCGCTCGTTTGTAGGACCATCACGATGTCTAGGCCATTCACCACTAGCCATATGACTTAGGCTCTAAGGTTGAATGTCTACCCAATGCTACTCATCCATCAACACTCACTTCCACTGAGGGAGACATTCTCTATCACGCCAAGCTTGTCCCTAAAGTATACAAACTTTGCCTTGGCTTGGTGAGAATGTCGGTTATCTACTCATTTGTGGATATGTACTAGAGCTTCATTGCTCCCTTTTGCACCATGTCTCAGATGAAGTGATATTTGATATCAATATGCTTTGACCTATCATGAAATACTGGATTTTTCAAAATCTTAACACAGTTTGATTATCACAATGTATCAAGGTTGACTCTATCTCCTGATCAAATAGTCCTGCAAGAAGCTTCTGAAGCAATACTTCTTCAAGATTTGCGACATTGGTTGCACAATACTTTGCTTCTGATGTACTAAGTGCGACATAATTTTGCTTCTACTACATTGAGTGCGATAGAAGTATGCTTCCTACTAAACCAAGATATCATGGTTGATCCCAAGCTGAACAGCACCACGAGGTGTTATTTTTGTCCACTACACTCCCCACCCAAACAAAATTTGCATAACCCTACAGCCTCACTTCACCACCTAAGACATATCTCAAGCCATATCAAACTATATCCCACAAGTACCTCAACACATGCTTTGATGCAACCTAATGTACATGCCTCGAATCAACCATAAACTTGCTCAGGGTGTTCACTTCAAAGCAAATATCTGTCTTGGTGTTAACCAGGTACATCAAGGATCCAATCAACTGCCAGTACATCGTGGGATCCACCAAATCTAAATATGAAGCAAAATCACTCAACTTCTTCATATTTACTTCTATAGGTGTAGTCATGGACTTGCAGTCCATCATACCGAATCTCCTCAAGATATCGACCGTGTACTTACCCTAACTAAGGAAGATCTCATATGGTCTCTGCCACACCTCTAATCCCAAGAAGTAATGCATCGAGCCAAGATCCTTCATCTCAAACTCAAAGGCCAACTCCCTCTTGATGTACTCGTATATGAGCCTCTCTGCTCCTGTAAGGAACAAATTGTCAACATACAACACCAAGATCACAGGATCACCATCAACAACCTTGTAGTAAAGGTTGGAATCTACATCACTCTTGGTGAAGCCCAAGATCATCAAATATATGTCAATCCTAGCATACCAAGCCCTAGGTGCTTGCTTAAGTTCATACAAGGCCTTCTTTAATCTGAAAACATGGGACTCCTTCCCATGTATCACAAAGCCTTGAGATTGCTCTATGTACACCTCTTCCTCAATCACACCATTGAAGAACGTTGTCTTTACATCCATCTCATGTAATTTCCATCCCATCACTGAAGCAAGAGCAATAATAGTCCTGATGGAAGTGTACTTGGCGATTGGAGCAAAAGTCTCCTCATACTCCACTCCCTCTTTCTAGGAGAATCCTCTCGCCACAAACCTTGCTTTGGGCTTCTCAATGCTGCCATCTGTTGCATGCTTGATATTATAGACCCACTTGGAAATCACCACTGACTTCCCCTCAGGTCTCGGAACAATCTCCCACACATCATTCTTCATGATGGATTGATACTCCTCCATCATGGCATCTTTCCAAACCTGTTGGTTTGCTGCCTCCTCATAACTGGAAGGCTCAGAATAAATGATGCGACTCATCAATGCCATGTAACTCAAGAACCTCTAAGGCCTTTTTCGCTCCCTGAAAGTAACCATCGGAGTTGCATGCCTCTCTACATCCTGCAAACTATCAAGAAGCCAAGCTGGCCTCTTCCTAGTCACGGCAACATCTCTAGGTACATCTATTGGCTCTGCTGTGAAGAAATTTTGACAAAATACAAAAAAATCTCTTTTAAGTGTGTTGTCAAACACTTAGCATCCTGGTTGTTTTAAACTTAAAATTACTTTCAAGCTTTAAAGAATTAAAACACATATGCCATGTACTTAAAATACATAAGTTCAGAACATTAATCATCATACACAGTAGTTTAGGTCAAACTGACCAAGGCAAAACCCAAACTGGGAAAACCCTTCAGAAAGATTTTATTCTGCCTTTTTGAGAAAACTTACAAATTTACATTGAGGAACTGAACAAAAGACACCTTGAGAACTGTGTCGAATTTTGAAAATAAAACCCAGCAAATATATTATTGTACTAACAGTCTGTACGGTATTGTACAGTTTGATTTTTAAACCGAAAACCAAACTCATAAATTACCTCGATTCCTGTGCTTGATCACACTTGCCAAAACTGTCAAATTTGTCTTGGAATGTGTGTTGTATGGTCTGCAAGCTTTTGTTGTTGTATGGTCAACAAAACAAGTTGTACTACCCTTGGAAAAACATGTTGTACGGACTGTACTTTCCAGAAATATTGACTACCTCTTTACCTATTACCTTGTGCCCTCTTTCAGTCTTGGAAAAGCACTCTCTTGCTGCAAAACCCTTCCTCTTTCTTTGTCTCATTCTCCTTAGCTTTTCTTCTCTCTCTTAATCCCTTGGTGTGTTCTCTTTGTCCCACTTATTCTTTTTATACTTCACTTTCTTATAACTAACCCTAACTACCAACTCATCAAAGGATCGGATTAGTTATTTTAATCAATGGCTCACATTAAATGCACTTTAATTAAAAAATAATAATAATAAAGTGCACATTACATCATCGGACCCACAACTTAAGTGAAGTGCAAACTTTATTTATTTACATAAGTCACTTTACACAAATAAATACACTCAAGACAACACTTTGTCCCCCCCATGACTAACCCACCCAAAAACTCATGAGGAAGACCTTCAGAGTTATTGTTTTCTAACATGTTGGCTCTACAGACTCCTCTCGATGGTCTGAAGGAGGAATAACTGGACTAGAGTGTGGTGTACCCTTGTCTCTTGGAGTGTCATGCTCCTTGTCATCAATCTCCATGTGAGAATCTATGGACCTTCTGAAGGCTACCTCCTCACCAAAAATAACATCCCCACTAACCTCAATATGATGTTGTCCTAGAATGTAGATCTTGTAAACCTTTGAATTCTCGCTATATCCCACAAAAGTAACCTTCTTCCCCGAAGGTTCTAACTTCATCCTCTTCTCCTTTGGCACATGGATGTATACTGGACAACCAAAGATCCTCAAGTCACTGACATCAGGATTCACTCCTGTGAATGCCTCCTCATGAGTCTTGTCCCCCAATATACGGTGAGTACTTATATTATGAACATATAATGTTGTGTTGGATGCCTCTGTTGAAATATTGTAACTTCAAAGAATATTCTATTGTATTTTATTGTTGTAATTTATTCGGAGATGTTTTATTCCTCTGTCGGGATGGCATTATTGTATTTGATTATGTAAAGTCATTGAGGTAAATCCTCCCTTGTAAGTCGGGGCAATAGATCCCCTTTGAGTCATTTGTAATGGGGTGTTTAAGTCCCCTAGAGAAGTCGGCCCAGTCAGCATTAGGTTAAGTTGTTAGGGGCCGACCTAGTTAGGGAAAAAGTCAAGTGGAAGATAAAGTATAAATAGAAGTGATGTGCTCCTCATTTGGACACACACACACTTATGTATTGCGCATAGGAGAGAGAGAGAGAGATATCTGCGAAGGAGAAGGAGCGCTTGCTTGGGGATTTCATCTTTGTACTTTTTGGTCATCTATATTGAGGAAGTTTTTGTTGGGTTTTCTACCCCATGAGGGTTTCCCAGGATAACTCTGTTTCTATCTTGTGATTGTGTTTCTTTCAGTGATCATGTTTATGCTCTTGTTGTGAATTTGATTAAAACTTAACATGGTGTCAGAGCTAACCTGAATAGGACAGCTTTCACAAGGTGAAACTCTCTCTCTTATTAGGGTTTTTGTCAAAGTTGGAATTTTGGAAATCTGATTGCATAGAAAGATGAACCTCTTCAAAAGCGAACTTTTGAGCCCTAGATCGAAGTTTTTGAGTGGGTAGATCTCCGGGAAAGTCAAACCCTAGTTTGACTTTTGGACTAGATAAAACAGAAAACCAGTGAACCAGAAATCTGCTACAGATCCGAAATTCGCAAGTCAATTTTGAGGGGTAAAAAATTGGAATCTCCAGAAAGCAAGTGTACCAGTCAACTCGCCGCAGTCAAGCACATCTCCTGGTAAGGTCAGTTTTGCATTTTGAGAATTTTCATTTTTTGGTGACCTCTTGGATAAGATGGCCCCAAGCATTAAGCTTGAGGATAAGCTAGAAGGCATAGAGAATTTTCGAGCATGGAAATATAGGATTGGCCTCATTCTTGGAGAGAATGATCTTGCCAAATACATCAAGGATGAAGTTGCAGAACCTGTAGAAGATGAAGCTAAGGAAAAGCACAAGAAGGACCTGATTAGGGCAAGAGAATCATTGTTGATTCTATCAAAGACCACTTGATTCCTCAAGTGTCATCCAAGAAGACCCCGAAGGATATGTATGATTCCCTAGCCAGAATGTATGAAGGAAAGAACATCAATAGGAAGATGAATTTGAGATCTCAATTGAAGAGTACCAAGATGAGCCAAGGAGAATTCATCCAAGACTACTTCACAAGGGTCTCCCAGTTCAAGGAGAAAATAGAAGCCATTGGAGACTCCCTTGATGAAGATGAGCTAGTAATGACTACTCTCAATGGTCTCACTAGACCTTGGGATTCATTCATCTAGACTATGTGTGCCAGAAAGGAAAGCATGAAGTTCGACATTGTATGGGAAGATTGCATCCAAGAAGAGGCTAGAGTAGCTAATAGAGAAGCTCTACTTAAAGAAGATGATCAAGCCCTAGCCACCCATACCAAGAGAGGAAGAAGTCAATCTAACTTCAAGAAGGAAAGCCACAAGGAGTCTCAACCTCCCAAGAAGTTCTAAAGGACAAGAGGAAACAATCCAAAAAGAAACTACTCCAACTTTCAATGTTACTATTGTGATCAGATGGGACATATTGCCAGAGATTGTCCTTTGACGAAAGAAGAATACAAGAAGAGGAACAACAACAAAAGACATCATGCACACCTAGCCGAAGACAATGAAGAAGAATCAAAAGATGAAGAACCTCCCAGGAAGCAAGCAAAGGAATAAGTCGAAGAATATGTCTTGTGATAGTGGTGCTTCAAAGCACATGATAGGTCAGAACAAGACTCTCTCCAGTTTAGAAGAAAAGGACTTCCCTCAAAAAGGATCATAGGAGAAGCAAAATACAAGCTTGATGATGGAGTAGAATTCACCATCAGACATTTCAGTAATACCTGCAAAGAGACTAGGATCAAAAGAGATCCTACCAAACAAACAAAGATAAGTATTTGAATTGTCATTTATATCACATTGTTTAAATGATAGTATCCAGCTGTATACACATTTATTTAGAATGGGTGTTAGGATGTTTGCAGTGTCATGCATGTGATGGGTAAGTAGCCTATGGTGCTATACAACATTCCATTGCTACTTATCTAGAGTGAAACCTCTTTGCTAACATGTTGGGAGTAGTGCACACTTTTAATAATGTCCTGGTAGAGATGGAGAGCATCTAGAAAGTTACCATATGAATATGGGATATGGATGAATGTTGTAGCATTGACTAATATAGTGTGACTTATGTTTTTATGCATATATTTGGAAACTATGAGATGTTTCTAACCATGCTATTGAATTTGACTTGTAGGAAGTATCGTACAACGATCACCTACAAATGAAGAATGATGAGACTTGTTCCGTAGAACAAGTGACAATGGTTCAACTATAAAAGACTTATGAAATCAATTAGAGGAAGTCGACTATAACGAGATAGCCAGACTCATGGTGTGATCCAAGTATATGAAGAAGATGTACCTCCCAAAATTGTAGAAGTTGCACCCTCCCCCGAAGATGAAACACCAGAAGACCATGATATGCTAGAACCTCAAGAACGTCCCACTGTGAATATATCACAAAAGAGAAAGCCTCCTTGGGCAAGAGAAATTATACAAGAAGCAGAGAAGTATGGAGTTCCAGAAGGCTCCACAAGAGCAAGCAAGAAACCAAAGCCATTTTTTAGTTATGTGGCTTTGATGTGTGATCTTGTAGATCAAGAACCTACCAGTTATGAAGAAGTGTACATAGAACAGCCACAGGGATTTAAAGTTGAAGACAGACAGACTCACGTATGCAAGTTGAAGAAGGCTCTGTATGGATTGAAGCAAGCTCCTAGAGCTTGGTACGGAAGGATAGATAGCTTTCTGATGAGCTTGGGCTTTACCAAAAGTAAAGCTGACCCTAACATTTAATTTAAGGTTATGGATGATGAACTTGTCATACTATTGTTGTATGTGGATGATTTATTTCTGACAAGAAATGAGAAACAAATTGTAGAATGTAAGAAGAAGCTCGCTGAAGAATTTGAGATGAAAGACCTTGGATTGATGCACTATTTTCTAGGTGTAGAAGTGTGGCAAAGCCCAGAAGGAATCTTTCTCAACCAGGGAAAGTATGCTATGGAAATCCTAAAAAGATTTGATATGTTGGAATGTAAAGCCATGGCCACACCCATGGATACCAACCTGAAGTTGTTAGCTGATGAATCATCAGAGTTAGTAGATGTGACTCAGTACAGACAGATTATTGGGTCGTTGATGTATCTGACAAATACCAAGCCAGATTATATGCTTTGCTGTGAACACCCTGAGTCAATATCTAGTTGAGCCTAGACGTGTTCACCTGGTAGTTGCAAAGCATGTGATGAGGTACCTGAAAGGTACGATAGACCTTGGTCTATACTATGTTGGCGATCATGACTACAGATTGTATGGTTACACAGATGCAGATTGAGCTGGAAGTGTCTCAGACAGGAAGAGCACCTCAGGTGGATGTTATTGTCTGGGATCTGCCATGATCTCATGATTTAGCAGGAAGCAATCCAGTGTTGTTCTCAGCACAGCTGAAGCAGAGTATATAGCAGCTTGTTCTGCTATTTGTGAAGCCATATGGCTTCGGCAGTTGATGTCAGTGCTATTTGACCTGGAGTTGGATACCACAGTGATTCTATGGAGTTGGATACCACAGTGATTCTATTCGAAGATGATGATCAAGCTCTAGCTACCCATTACTAAAAGAGGAAAAGGAAAATCTCATTACAAGAAGGAAACCCATATGGAGTTTCCTCCTAAGAGGTTTCAAAAATACAAGAAGGGAAGCTACAAGCAGAGAGACTTCTCTTCTTATCAATGCTATCATTGTGATAAGATGGGACATATTGCTAAAGATTGTCCAGTAAGAAAAGAAGAATACAAAAGGAAGAATAACAAAAGACATCATGCTCATTTTGCCGAAGAAGAAGAAGAACCTCACAGGAAGTTACCAAAGGAAGAAATTGAAGAATATGTCTGATAATAATGGTGCTTCAAAGCACTTTCTCCAATCTTGAAGGAAAGGACTCCCCTTAGAAAGTTTAACTAAGGGAATAGAAGAAGTTACATACAAGCTTGATTCAGGAACCCCAATGAAGATGAAGGATGTGCTTTAGATAAGAAAAAGTTTAGAGTTGTTTTATAGATGGTGAAGTTTTTATAGAAGATGCAGTTGTTATTAGGACAGAAGAAGGTGGCTCATATAAACTGAAAGTTCACTTAGAAGCAGTTTTGACTTATGATACTACAAACCTATGGTGTAGAAGACTTGATCAGCATTATCAGATGATGGAGTAGATCTCACCATCAGACATTCCAGTAATCCCTACTAGGAGACTAGGATCAAAAAGAGATCCTACCAAACAAACAAAGATAAGTATTTGAATTGTCATTTCCTATATTGTTTAGTTGTATACATATTTATATTCCTAGATTTAGGAAGTGTAGTATGCATGTCAAAACAATTGCATTAATGAACAATATACTACTAATACGCATGTGATGGGTAAGTGGCCTATACAACATTCCATTGCTACTTATCTAGAATGAAACCTCTTTGCTGACATATTCGGAGTAATGCACGCTCTTAATAATGTCCTGGTAGAAATGGAAGGCATATAGATAGTTACCGTATGAATACGGAATATGGATGAATGTTTTGTTGAAGCATTGGCTAAGATAGTTGCATGACAGTGTGACCTATGTTTTTATGTATAAGAATTTGTCATATACGATCACCTACAAATGATGAGACTTGTTCCGTAGAAGAAGTGACGATGGTTCAACTATGAACAAGACTTATGAAATCAAGCAGAGGAAGTCGACTATGACTAGATATTGCTCTAGTAGCTAGACCCATGGTGTAGTCGAAGTAGAAGAAGATATCGAGCAACCTCCAGGATTCAAAGAACCACATGTGTGCAAATTGAAGAAAACTTTGAACGGGCTCAGAAGACACCCATGGGATAGAATGATGAGATCAAGGCTCACCTAGAGTGATGAGACATCAACCTTTGCTACAAGGTTGAAGATGAGAAGCTCATAGATGGGTGCAAGAGAGAACTTGCAACAAAGTTCGAGATCTTGGTATCCAATGACCTAGAAAGATGAAATAGATGAATACACAGAGGATCATCAGAAGAGAAGGCTACTAGTCACTCCAGTATAGAATTTCTTGTTATAGAGAGTACAAGCTTCAGAGGGAGTGACTACAGTACAAATGGAGAGACGCTTTCACTTAGTCTCTATTTGTGGCAAAGTTTGTTTGCCCCAATATGCAGTAGAAATCCTAAAAAGGTTTGATATGTTGTAAAGTAAAGCCATGGCCACACCCATGGATACAAATTTGAAGTTGTTGATTGATGATTCGTTAGAGTTAGTGGATATGACACTATACAAACAAATTATTGGGCCATTAATGTACCTAACGAATACCAAGCCATATATATGCTTTGTTGTGAACACCTTGAGTCGGTATTTGGTTGAGCCCATACGTGTTCACCTTGTAGCTGCAAAGCATGTGATGAGGTACGACAGACTATGGTCTTAGTTATACTAGAGATCACGACATCGGAATGTAAGGTTATACAGATTCAGATTGGGCACGAAGTGTCTCAGATAGAAAGAGCACTTATAGTGGATGTTTTTAGTCTGGGGTCATCCATGATCTCATGGCTAAGCAGGAAGCAGTCCAGTGTTGCTCCCAGCACTGCAGAAGTGGAATATATTGCAGCTTGTTCCACTAGTTGAGAATCCATATGGCTTCGGAAGCTGTTATCAGATCTATTCGACCTGGAATTGGATACCACAAGTGATTCTATGTGATAACCAAAGTTGTATGAAGACGACTGAGAACTTCGTGTTCCATGATAAGTCGAAGCACATAGAAATTTGGTATTTCTACATTCGAGATATGGTGCAGAAGGGAGCTGTAAAGCTCCAATATGTGAGAACAGATGAGCAAGTTGCAGATGTGTTGACTAAGCCTCTGTCTCGTGTGAAGTTTGAGCACTTCCGTGATAAGCTTGGTGTAGTCTATAAGGACTTCCCTCGAAAGGGGGAGTAGTGTTGATAATACTATGAGATTGATCATCCTTAGACTGAATCTCGTAATTCTGAAAGGAAGGATTGTCTAAGATGTGAGTAGTGGACAATGATCCTGTAATTCCTAAAGGAAGGACCATCCGAGTGCCTGTGTGTAGCTCTGTAAAGACTAGGTCCCGTAATTCCAACTGGAAGGATCGTCCGTGTAGGACTGGATCCCATAATTCCGACAGGAAGGATTGTCTAGGAACCACGGATGTTGTTGGAAGGAATCCCGTAATTCTGAAAGGAAGAATTGTCCATGATCCCGTAATTCTGAAAGGAAGGATCACCAGTGTTGTTGGAATGAATCTCGTAATTCCGAAAGGAAGGATTGTCCATGATCCCATAATTCCGAAAGGAAGGATCACCAGTGTTATTGGATTGAATCCCATAATTCTGAAAGGAAGGATTGTCCATGATCTCGTAGTTTTGAAAGGAAGGATCACTAGTGTTGTTGGACTGAATCCAATAATTCCGAAAGGAAGGATCACCGATGTTGTTGGACTGAATCCCGTAATTCTGAAAGAAAGGATTGTCCATGATCCCGTAATTCTGAAAGGAAGGATCACCAGTGTTGTTGGACTGAATCCCATAATTCTGAAAGGAAGGATTGTCCATGATCCCGTAATTCCGAAAGGAAGGATCACCAGTGTTGTTGGACTGAATCTCGTCATTCCGAAAAGAAGGATTGTCCATGATCCCGTAATTCCGAAATGAAGGATTGTCCATGATCCCGTAATTCCGAAAGGAAGGATCACCAATGTTGTTGGACTGAATCTCGTAATTCCGAAAGGAAGAATTGTCCATGATCCCGTAATTTTGAAAGGAAGGATCACCAGTGTTGTTGGACTGAATCCCGTAATTCCGAAAGGAAGAATTGGCCATGATCCCGTAATTCTGAAAGGAAGGATCACCTATGTTGAACTTGATCCCGAAATTCCGAAAGGAAGGATCATATTGGTTGCCAGAGATGATGTTGTTCAAGCCTTGAGTTGTTGACGATGATGATGTTATTCCAGCTTTATGTTGATGAGCCAACCTCGTGCTGTCGTTGTTGTTGATGTATCAGTTTTTTATATTAATGTGATGACACTTCAGCTCTGTACTGAAGAAGATGATGATGCTCCAACTTCATGCTGCAAATGATGATGCTCCAGCTTCGTGTTGCGGATGTTGATGTTCCAGCTTCGTGCTATAAATGATGTTGTTCCAGCTATGTGCTGCAAATGTTGATGATGTTACAGCAAGTTGTTCTAGCTTCTGATATTGATATTGTTGAAGAACTTCCAATGATTTATAGATGTACCAACCAATGTTCCAGATGATGTTGATGATGCCTCCTCCTCCCTCCTTCCGATGATGTTGTGTAGAGCCTCACATGTTGTTGTTGTTGTCAATAGAATACCCTTCTTGTTAAGGGGGAGTGTTGAAATAATGTAACTTCAAAGAATATTCTACTTGTATTATTCCTCCTTCGGGAGATGTCTTTAATGTAAAAGTCATGAGGTAAAACCTTTGTTGTAAGTCGGGTCAATAGTACCCAAAAGAGTTTATTATAATTATTATTTTGAGTCTCCCTAGAGAGGTCGGCCCAGTCAAGTTAGTGAGGTCGACCTAGTTAGGTTAAAAGTCAAGTGAAAAGTAAAGTATAAATAGAGAGTGTCACTTCCTTTCATTTGCACCATTCACTCACTCAAGCATTACGCAAGAGAGGAAGAGGAAGGATTGCGAAGGAGGAGGAGGATTGTTCTTGGCTCTAGAGTTTGGGTTTTGTCTCTCTTTCTTATGAGACTTATTTCTTTGGGCATTGTACTTTGGTAATCTATATTGAGGAAGTTCTTGCTGGGTTTTCTTCCCCTTGAGGGTTTCCCAGGATAAATTGTTGTGTACCTTGTGATTGTGTGTCTTTCAGAGATCCTCTTTATGTTGTTATTGTGAAAATGTATTAAATGCTAATCAAGTAGGAATCTAAGTTATTGCAGCATATAAACTTAACACCCCATTCTGCTGAGGATTGTAAGTCAAGTCCCTCTTGATCCTTGCTTCCTTGCAGAAATCATTGAAGTCCTTGGAGGTAAACTCTCCTCCATTATCTGACCTCAAAATTTTGATCTTATTTTCTGTCGGGTTCTCTACCTGAGCCCTGAACTCCTGGAACCTACTGAAGACCTCATCCTTGGTCTTCATGAAATAGATCCATGTCTTTTGGGATAAATCATCAATGAATGCCACATAATACAAGAAGCCACCCAAAGATGATACTATCATTGCTCCACATACATCTGAATGTACAAGATCCAGGGTCCCCTTGGATCTACTATCACTACTTGGAAAAGAACCCTTGGCATTCTTGCCAAGTGCACAACCTCTGCAAACACCCTCATGCTCTACTTGGAGCTCTGGAAGACTTGTAACCATCTTCCTCAATGCTAGCAAAGCCCTGTAATGTAGGTGAGAAAATCTCGGATGCCATAGCTCACATAAATTGATATCATCATGTACCAATGCCTGGGTTGGATGTCCTATCAATCTATATAGTCCTCCTTCTCGAACACCAATCACTCTTGTTGAATCTATGCTCGAGCCCTTTGGCAATACAGGAACCTGACCATCCACAAATGCAACTCTGTAGCCTCTATCCTCCAATGCTGAAATGGAGAGTAGATTCTTCTTCAATCCTGGTGCAAACAATACATCTCTCATATGTAGAGAATCTTCATAATCTAGCTGAAACGATGACGTTCCAACTCCTTTTACTACATAGTTGGCATTGTGTCCAAGTTCCACTAGTAATGTTGAGTTCTTCTCTGTCAAATTTATGAGAGAATCTTTGTAGCATGTCATGTGCCTGGAAGCACCACTATCTACCAACCAGGTATCACTACTATCTATAATAGTGCTTATGAGAGCGGAGATATGAAAATACTCATTTTGAAGCTTATATGTAATATTGTCAAGTTGTGTCTTCTTCTATGGTGGATGTTCATCAACATTGGTTGTTGATGCATGTTGGTTTTTCTTTATTTTCTTATGAGGGCACCGAAAGGCATAGTGACCAAATTTCTGACAACTAAAGCACTTAACTTTTGAAAGAGCCTTCTTTTGTTCTTAAACTGATGCTTGATTTTCTTCATTCTGTAAATTGTTCTTGGACAATATTCTGAAACTGGAACTGGACACCATCTTGACAAAAAATCTGAAATTTGATCCAAAAACCCTAGTCCCAGTAAAAATTAGATCAAAAATGAAATTCGACAAAATCAAAATCGGACTCCACGGATAGATGTGCCCTCCTTAGGCGACCTCCAGAACACTACGTTCAAGCCAAAACTTAGGGTAGAAGAGCCCAATCTTGGAATCCCTGGTTTCCAAAATTAGGGAAAAAGTCTGATCACTAGCTGTCTTTCAAAACTGCTCTGATACCATGTTGAATTTATTTCTAGATCTTGACAATTATTTCAAAGTCATTTCAAGCATTCATTTCATCCCACAATTTTCAGTGAATAATTGCACACTGAAAAATTTCAACTTAAATTGCAGTGAAAACAAAGGATCATAGAAAGATAGCCATGCATAAGAGACACAAGAATTTTATCCTGGGAAACCCAATAAGGAGAAAACCCAACCAACTTTTCTTAGAAGAAATCAGTCCAATTCAAGTACAATACCGATCATGAAGAGAAACCCTATCAATGTGAGAGGTTTGGCCTTCCTCACAAGAAACCTAGCAAGATGGCGAATCCCAAGAGATGAAAAGAACCTTCACAAAGATGCTCCTTAGAAACCTCATTGTACCTAGCTAAAATTGCGCACAAGAGAGGAGAAGATGACTTGGACGAATTGGATGAAGAAATAAGATGATGAGCACTTTATTTATATCCTTCAGTTCACTTCATTTTTTCTTCTTGGGGCCAACTTGTGTTTTTTATGAGGTCGACTTGTCTTCTTGTCTTCAATCTTCTCTGGAACTTCTTCAATGCTATATGGGACTTCCATGGTATGGCTTGTCTTCTTGGATATTTCTTCATCATAGAAAAGTTGTCTTTGTTGATGATCATCTCCTCACATGCACGTCTATTCACCCATTCACCCATAGAGCTCTAATGTTGATTTGACCCACACTAAGAAGTCTCGAACACTTCTTAGAGTCAATGTCAAATTCAACATTAGATTAGACTTTGTATATTCCACAAGGGGATGAAATCCCCTATCAAATAAACAAGTCAACTCACTCTAATATAGAATAGATCACTTTATCAGGGAGCACTCCCTCACAGAGTATGCAATGTGACCTCTAGCCTTCTTCATTCTTAGTCAACACACATGACTAATCAAGGCTAAGCACATCAAGCCTTATTCACTCTTAGCCAACACACATGACTAATTAAGGCTACGCCGAGGCCATTCTCCACTAGACATTGGTCAAATCACATGACCCCTCTAGGAGAATGTCTGCAAAATGTTTGCCGAATGTTGCGACCTACAGAAACATCAATATTCTTATGGTTGAAACGTGGGAGCATGAATAAACTAAGGTCCCTAACATAGAGGGATTTGTTCTTTGGTCGATTTGGAACAAGAGATCCTCCTGCGAAGGCATTGGAGGTATAGCCTGTTTCATTAAATAAAACATCTTTCTCAATGCTAGGCTCTATAAGAAAGACCCCCACAACTAGTATATGTGGATAGAAATAGTTGACATCACTAATAAGAAAACCTACATTGCAATATGTTATTTTTCCCCTAGTAACTCTAACTTTTATATGAAAAACAACATAGATAAAAAAATATTCTTTCAATGGTTTAGAAAATGATATTGATAACCTAAGAAATTATGGAAATATTCTCTTAATGGGTGACTTTAACGCTCGTACTTCGAGTAACCAAGCTATTCTTCTAAGCAATTATTCTAACCCTTATCCTCTTTGGTTGGACGAAGATCCCACTCTAGACAGTCAATACAAAAATTTTCTACAGATCTAGGCAAAAATTTGTTCGGCTCTAAGCTAGTCAAGCTTTGTAGTGCTCAAGACCTTATAATTTGTAATGGGTTAAAGAAGTGGCCAAATTCTAGCCAGATGACTTGCATTCATGGGCTCAATAGTGGTGTGGTAGACTATGTCATATCTAATATCCCTTTACATAACAGTATGATAAATCTAGACATTATGCTCGACCATGAGCCTGACTCAGATCATAGACCTCTAGTTGTAACCCTAAATTTGGCCATGCATAGAGATCCCACATAATACAATTCTCATAGTCAAAAGCATTCGTTCTTTGATAGAAATAAGGACGATCTTTTCATAAATGATCTAAAAAATAACTTGTTTCCTCTTTCTAGTACGGACAATATAGAAGACCTCTATCATAATTTCACCACGACCCTCTCTTCTTTCATTAACAAGTTTTCCATCGAAACTTTGGGTAAAAAGAATAATATGAAAACCAACCCTTGGTATGATAAGGAATGGAAAATTGCTAGAAGAGCCATCAAGGAAGCGACTTAAGAGTCTCTAAAAATTGACAAGATAAATAATTACAAAGCCCTAATCAAAAGAAAAAAGAAGCATTATATAAATAAAAAACAGGAACACCTTTTACACCTCTCTAAGGTGGCCCCTAAGAATTTTTGGAGACAAATTCTAACTAGTAAAACTAAAGAGAATAATAAGATTGCTTTGAAAATGTGGGAAATGGGGAAAGGGTTTTGGTTGGAAGGGACCCCTGGCTGGGTAGTGATCATCAACATATCTTGCCCGAGGGGGTTATCCAGGCCTTGGACATCAGGGGAATTACTACACTTCACCAGCTTGCAGATCAGAGACCTGGGGAACCTTGGTTTCAACATTGGAAGAGTGCTGATAGGCTAGGGTTGGTAGAACCAGAAGCAGGTTTATTGGAGGTATATATCAGAGGGCTACAAAATGCTCACATACAGCTGTCGGAACAGGAAGATGATTTGATCTGGGAGTCAAATCCGGAGGGGAAGTATACACCAAAGGCGGGATATCTAAAATTGAGTACTGAGGATGGTTTAAGGGAGGAGGTATGGTGGTGGAAACCTCTGTGGAAATTAAAATGTCCTCCTAAATCAAGGGTGTTCATGTGGTGTGTCCTTGAAAACAGGGTTCCTACTTGGGACAATTTACAAAAAAGATCCTTTCAGGGCCCTGGCTGGTGTGTCCTATGCAAAAAGGAACTGGAAACGATATCTCACCTCTTCATTTCATGCCCTTTCTCGATTGCAGTTTGGAAAGAATGTTCGGGACAGGTCGGTCTGGATTTGAGATGGGAGGGCATCTCTGTGAATTGTGCGTGGGAGAGATGGAGGAGAAATGTCCCCAATTTGAATCTGAAAGCTTTCCCACTGATTGTGATATGGGGGATCTGGCTAGCTCGGAATGGGGCTATTTTTCAGGACAGATCTTCCATCCCTGAAATTATCAGTGCCCAAGCTGTGGGCATTTCAAAAGCTTTTCCTGAACATGTGAGAGCGGCAAATCAGCAGAGGGACTTGGAAATTGAAATTGACAGAACAAAACCTTGGGGTTTCTTTGATGGAGCAGCGCAAAATGATCACTGTGGTGGAGGAGCATTATTATTTCTGTCGGATACACATTTCTTTACGCTTACCATGGGGCTGGGGATGGGTACGAATAACTATGCTGAATTGATGAGTATCAGACTTCTTCTTATCTTTGCCATTGAAAAGGGTATAAAACAGATGACGGTCTTAGGGGACTCGATGAATGTTATCAACTGGATCAAACAAACACAAGCTTGCAGAAACATCAGACTTGCAAATTTGCTATCAACTGTTCAAAACGTTATATTAACTTTTGACAACCTAAATTGCCGACATGTGTACAGGGAGAATAACCGGGCTGCGCACCAGGCATCCAAGGAGGGGCTGCGCTTGGAATTCGGCATCTGGAATGTGAAAGAATTTAGAGATGGACAGATATATGAGTTTTATCACAGGCCGTTCAATGACTGAGCATATTAAAAAAATTTCTGTTATTAGAAATTACATTCTCAATGTAACTTATAAAAAAGTTATATTATGCAGAAAACCAGTGAATATGTAACAGAAAGGTGAACGTAGGGACAGCCTTGTCACCTATTATGAAAACAGAAAGGTAATATCTTCAATTTTTTTGAAAGTAGACGTAACAGTCTCATCAATGAATCCTATGCAACATAGGAGTTGGATATCACACTGATACAGTGAACCACAAATGTAATTTTGATCTCAATATGATGAATGAAATTACGCTTTTTTCTTTTTGAAAAAAAAAAGATTGCTTTGAAAGATTGGGATTCCTATCTTAAAAGGCTCTACACATCCCCGAATGTCATTAATAACACTCAAAACCTTTTTGCAATGGAATAAGTTTTCTTGTTAGAAAACATTGACTTTGGGGCCAAACACCTAGAAAATGGGAAAGCTAAAGACATTTAAGGATATCAGCAAAAATCCTAAAAATTACAGGAACTGTTCTCATTCCTCACATCCACAATCTCTTCAATTTGGTGGTCATGCAAGGTTTCCCTATTCCTGGACTCAGCGCCTCATTATTCCTCTCTTTAAAAGCGACGATAAAAATAACCCCTCTAATTATCGAACTATTATGATTAGCCCTCTCTTAGCCAAGCTATATGCTATCATTTAGAGAAGAAAATCAGCGTATGGCTTGAAAGTGAAAGTAAGCATGCTAAAGGCCAAGCGGAGTTTAGAAGGCATCACTCTAAAACATACCACCACATTACACTTAGGATAATTGCGGAGGATTGTCGTAATATTAAATCAAATCTCTTTTATTGCTTTGTGGACTTTAGGAAAGATTTTGATACAGTGCATAGAAATAACTTGTGAAATAGATTAGAAGAGCTAAAGGTTCCTTTAGAGTTGAGAGTTGCTGCAATAAACTTGCATGAAAAAGTCATTGCCAAATTTAAGAGCATTGAGGGATGGTCGAAGAATATTAACTATAATATTGGACTCAAACAAGGTTGCCCCTCTCCCCTACCCTTTTCGGCTTTACATCGTTAAGCTATAAAGTTGTCTAGAAGATGCAAGTTGCATTGGAACGACCTTAGCTGGAATAGTAGTCATCCTCCTCTACATCGATGATATTGTTCTTTTGGAAAGGAGCCCCTCTGACCTTGATAATCAATTAAGGACTCTCAAGGATTTCTACTCTAACATGGGTATGCTTGATAACACTGAAAAAACTAAAGTTATGATTATCAAGTCAAATAAAGACACTTGTGCTAGTTTTGTTTATGACAGTAATAACTTGGAGAAAGTGTCCTCCTACAAATATCTCGAAATTGATATCCATCACAAGCTCAATTGAAACTATAGCATTGAGAAAACAATTAACGGAGGGTGCAAAGTTTATTTTGGCCTAGAAAACAATTGTAAATTGGCAAATCTAGTGATGTGGGATAAAAAGAAGTTATGTTTTGAAACTCTCATCATCCCATTATCTTGTACTGTTGTGAAGTTTGGGGTTGCAGCATCTCTCGAGAATCTTGGAGAAAGATCGAGCAAATTCAAAAACGTTTTATCACGTATAACCTCAAAATTAAGAGCAATATGCCCTATCATATTCTCCTTATAGAAGTGGGTCTCCCCCCCCATCGAAAGCATCGCTATGTCTAGATACTTGATGTACAAGAATAAGATAAATAACATGGAAGACCAGAGACTCCCCAAAATTGCTTTAAATTCTAGTCAAGGCCATCTTCGGCTCAAGAGAGGATGTTATAAGGATGCCACTACTTGGTTAAATACGCCAGTTCCTTTTCTTTTCTCAAATGCTTCTTGCCGATCCTAAAGATGGGTGGAGTGTCTGCTCGAAACGTACAACGGTCATTTCTAAACTACAACACAGTAGAATCAAGAAGATATAAACACTGCATTTTAGCACTGTGAAAACATCCATGCTCAGAACTCAAGTATCATATAGCTTTGACAAATACCAACATGCATAGGTAAGAAGGATATCCTGGTCACTAGATGTTTATCAAAAGAATTTGTAGGTCTAAAATGACAACATGCAGGTCTGGCAAAATCCCATGATGCTCAGAACAATACAAACCACAAGGAATCATGGAGTTAAAAGAACTCGTGCTCTAATACCAATGATGGTCCTAGATAACTCCAATGCTAGATGATTTTGCATTAACATGAATCTCATAAAAATACATGGAGGGATGACCTTTCGATTTCATCTTCCAAGAGGTTGATTCTCATTCTCTATGACTTCACATTTCTTAAGCAACTGCACTAATTTATCTAATATATACAATGAACCATAATCCCCAAGGATTAGATTTCTAACAACATCAAAGGGATATATTACTACCTATATCGGAACACAAGAAGCTCCTCTCCACTTGCTTTTGTTACCTTGACCTGAGGTGACTTGTTCTCTTCACAAGGGAGGTTTTTTGACGTAGATCATAGTCTCTGTGCACTCTAACTCGACCAGAGACCTTCAAAAGGCTCACCTCTTTACACACTTCCATGCTTACGTTATTGCTATTTTTCCATTTAGTGTAAAATTGAAAATGATTAGGTCAAGACATAAGAGTCAGAGGTGGAAACAAACAATAGAGAAAGCAGCTCGAAAGCTCGTTCGAGTTCAAGCATAGATGATTATAGATCGATATTGAAACAAAAACCTAGCAGCAGAAGAATAGGTGGTCGACCCAGTCACATATCTTCCACCCACATAAGAAGATCAATCAACAGCTATTGACCCCGCGCCAATTACATTTGATCCATACAAATTGGGGCAGCCAACAACACGCAAATATCCACACCCCTCAAAATTCCAAATCACTGAGACCTTGAGTTTCCACTCTATCCCACCCCAATGAGTTGACAACCTCCTGCAAACCCCTAAGGAGCTTCCCTTCCAAACGCCAAAACAAACACCACCATTTCGACAGGTGGATCAGCTTTAAGAGATCCCAAAGTCAAGTTCCCCTTGGACAAAGTACTAGCCTCCACGTTCAGTGGAGCAACAAGTGTTTCATTTGGAGTTTCTTCCCTACAACCTTGGATGCTAGGAGAATTGGACCTCTTCACCCTTGTGCTCCCCCAAGGTCATGCAACCAACCCCCCCCCAAACCTAGAGATTCCTCACAGAGCATCCTCTGATACCGTATCAACCCCTTCATAGTGATTGATGACTTTGACGAGGAGCTTGTTTCTCAGTCCCCTCACTTGGCATCAGCAGCTAGTTCTAGTGTGATTTAACTTCCTCTCTTTTGTACTGCACATGCTTTTAGCGATTAGCCTTTATCATGTCCTCTAACCTTTTCTTATAACTTATTTTAACAAGATATTTAGATCTTCATCCTTGTCTGCTTTTGATATAGTTTCCTTTGCACTCCTACTATGTAACCACGCTTGATGTACCTCTTTTTGTCCCATTGGCCTACTTTTATGATCATTGTTTGTAATGTCCCTTGTTAGGAATTTTATTAAAATTGCAATTTTCCACTTTTTTCCTTGGTTCGACCTTTGACGAGTTTCGATCTCTAGGTCCCAAATTTGCCCCAAATGATCCCAAATCTTCTGAGAAGGTATATGAATGATATTAGAACATAAATATGTGTTTCAGGGATGCTTTTGTACCTTTAAAACACTTCTGCAAATACTCTTTCAATTCTGGTCAATGTAGGTAACTTTACTAGTGATTTCCCTTTGACTAGTATTGGTCTCTAGGTCTCAAATTGACTCCAAATGCCTTCAAATCTTCAAGGAAGGTTTAGGAATGATATTAGGAATTGAATATGATGTTCAGGGATAACATATGGCCACCAAAAGACCTCTGCAAACTCTCTTAAGATTCTGGACCAAGTATGCAATTTTACTAGTAATTTGGGGTTCAAATCCCCCTAAGGTAAGTACTGAAAATGGCTTCCCAAATGCCTTCAAACCCACTCAAATTTATGAACAGAGGTATGTAATGTGTTAATTATGTTATTAAGGTCTCATATGCACCATTAATGGTTTATTACAACTGTTCTCACCCTCTTCCATTCAACTGCAAAAATCCCCAATTCAACCCTTGGGGAAATGGCACTATTTCTTCTCCCAATGCAATTAAACTGAGTAAAAATGCTTCAAATGCTCAAGTACAGTACATGAAACTTGTATAAGACATCCATGGCAGTATATTTATCACAAATATATCATAGAATCATCCATTCATTCGAAATCATCATCAATACATTGGCTCACAACAAGGTAGTGGGGAAATGGCATTGTTCTTCCATTAAAAATGAGATTTATACATTTCTACTTGGAATTTCGACCTGAAACTTTTTGGAGATGAAGAACAGAGTATTTACTTCATATTACAAAAGAAATGGGGCATTAGAAGCTCCCCCAAAGAGTACAATAGCTCATCAAAAACGCCCTCCCTCAAGGATCAAGAATATGCCATCAAAATTGGAAATGGTTGAAGGAGCGAGCTGCAATAGAAGAAACCATGAGCTGCCCTGTAGCTTAAACCTGCAAATAAAGACTCCATTAAAGCTCCAAATGAAAGGTCTGAATGGCCTTTCCAATTGCCAACTTGGATGGGAATCTTTCACCCTCGAAATTGGCTAAGGCAAGAAACTAGTCATCCACTAGCTCTCCCTCTTCACAAATGCAATTGCAAATTCTACAAATGATCAAAAGCTATTCTCATACTTCATTTCTACATTTTATAACCAACATTAGCCTTCTAAGGGTCGAAATCCTCTCAATAGATTCAATAGATTTTCATTTAGGAAATATTCCACATTTGCCACTTGTCTCCTAGTTCCAACCTTCCATCTTCTCCCAAATTCGATTTTGAGTCTCTTTGGCTTCTCCCACTCCCAAATTCGCCTTCTTTGAGCCTATTTTTGGGGCTGACATGTCATAGTGGTCAGATGTCAGAGGTCAGGTCTGCAATTTGTCATAGTTGTCATAGATGCTCCATCATTGGTGTCATAGGGTTAGGGAATCTAGCCCAAGTGTCCACAAACTTCCACTTTGACTCTTTATCTTCCATGGAGGTTACCAATCCTTCCAAATTCGACCTAAGATGCTCAATGACATGTGTTATGACTTACCAACTCACCCAAGAGTGTTCACATTCCCATTAATTCGAATTTGCAAAAGAGAGATACCATGTATTATGAAAAATCAAGCTAGTGTGGGTCCCACATCCTCCATATGTCTCCAAAACCATTTGTCACTTAGGATTTCTCTTGAATTTCTTTATTCACTCTATTTATTAAATACTTGAACCCTTCTAATGTTTAAACATCATTTATTATCCCCCTTATTCCAAATCCCAAAGCTTCCACCCCAAACCTAGGAAACTAGTAATTTTCCTCCTTGGCAATTATTTGACCCTTAACACCAATTTTACAAACTCTAATGAATATGGCTAATGTGATTAGGCCATTGTGACTCAATTCCAAATTTGGGACATGACATTGTTGGCCTACTTGATGTACCTCTTTCTCCCAACTAACTTATCTATTTCATTTTTCAATCGTTTTGGAGTGTGTTCTTTTGGACTAAGCATCATCAGTGAGAATGGTGGCATTTTCTATGGATCATTTTCTGGCATTTTCAATCAATCATTGTCTATGTTATATATATATCCAAGATTTTCTGAAAATATGATGTCTCTATGTTTATATCTATATCAGTTCATATCCTGGTAACTTGGGTAAAATGCTAAAGAAAAGCAGTAAGAAAGTTGAGCCATTGTCAAATTTAAACTATACAGGTAGGGGTTACAGCCAATAACCAAGCTGATAGTCATTTAGAGAACTCAAAAATTGTAGACTTTGTGCAGCAGGATTCATGGTGAAACTGAAGAAATTATCTAGGCACCCAATATCCAATGTAATTGTGAACATTTGCAGAGTCCTGACATACTTGTTTAAGTCCGTTGTATTTTGAATAGCATTTCTCACAGAGAACATTTTTTCATTGACGTAAACCAACGAAGATTAATTGGCCACTGACAGGTCTTGGCATCTGTAAATTTTCAAGGGAGTTATATTCATAGTATTCAATGCTAGAAATAAGTAAGTTGATCAGTTTTTAAGCCTCTGATTATACACAAGAATACTCCCAGTTCTTGTATTCTCTTCAACCATAATTTAGAATTGTTGTTCAAAAAAGATAGTATTCCCAACTAATCCTTATATCAGAAAAAATGTAGCATACCACAAATTTCACCAAGATACAACTTCTTTGTTTGATACCAGTTGGCTTTCTCATAAACAAAAAGAAAGCCTTCAAACATCAGGGAATGATGACTGCACCTACCATATAAATCAAATTGCTATAACAGCTCTGCCTATATTTTCACATGCACAAAATCCAGGTGGTTACTTGTACAGGTTAGCAAGCTCACCCAATTTCAAGTGTGTTACCAAGAAGGCTGTCCACGTCTGGAACAAGTATTACTCGTTTATTTATATCCCCAAGAAAGCAACACTGCTTAGTTACTGAATTAATAGCTGCAACATCTTGAGCAAAAATGCACTCAGATCCTGGTACAGCCTGGTACGAAATTATAAATGGCACTAGTCAGGAACCTTAATTGGATGAGTGGGAAGAGTAACAAAAGTAATAAAAACAAAATCCTGAAAAAAGACAATAGGGCTCTAGCACAGTTGTGACTCACATCTAAAAGTATATCACCAAGCTGCATCTTTACTGCCCCACTCTCATACACAAGCAGCTTTCCCATGAATCCTGCTGGCAACTTCCCAAGAACAGAAGTTTCTTCATTACTCGTACTCTGAGCACCTGAGCTGCTAGCACCCTTATCCGATGACTCAGGAACCCTTGTAGTCTGCACACTAGGTAACTTGCCCAAAGGTAGTGAAGCTGGAAGCTGGAAAAACAAAATTTTGTCTTCCTCGCTTTCATTCTGCATATGAATTGTAACAGCATTGATGTTACAAAGTTATTACAGAATCACATAGAAATGTGACCAATGCGAAAAGAACTGCACAGAAAAATCTATTTTTGTGATGTGTTCTCATGGAACAAACCCATAAGCCAAGCTCCTGTGCTGGAACTATAGTATCTTCGTCAAATTCATTAACTGATCCTTCTCCAAATTCTTCTTCATCCAATGATTCTGTGAGAATACATAAAAATAATTATTACTGCAACTACAGTATTTACATCAAGGTCCAAGGATTTCATGAATTTTATAAGCTCAAGCCACTGCATATAAATTATATGAGAAAAGACAATAATATACCAGATTTTCCAGAGTACGGCTTTCTTAGAGGAAGTGTCACAGGATAGTAGGTAGAATAATCCTGCAAGATACCCCATAGGTATGAAACCAACCAGATGAGCATAGAAATGTCACCCTGTTGAACTTCACTGTTGAAGACTTCAATATAAACTTTAAGAGGGGATTTATACACAAAATACAATGTCAGACAAGTTAGGAGCATACCAGGGGCTCAACAAACTCTTTCGCTGAATTTTTTGCCTTACCATCTCCAAACATTCCACCCTGCATTCCATCTGACTAACAAGAGAAAATAAGTAGAGGAAATCAAATAACTGCTATTTACAAGGGCATGCAGACACATTATTCTTAAGGAAAAATATTCATATATGCTAGAAGATAGAACCAAAATATTAGTAATGCAATATTCACTAATTTTTCAAGTATTACTTTTGAGAGATGAACAATGAATATTATCACCCAATTATACCATCAATTAATGTTTTCTTGTCTGCTCCTCGAAAGCTGCTTCCACCACCTCCTCCTCCTCCTCCTCCTCCTCCACCACCACCACCACCACCACTGCCAAATCCCCTTGAAAAGCCTGCTGATCTGGCAGTGGCAGCAGATCCTCCAAATCCAAAAGCAACTCGCACAGGTGCCGCTGGTATGCATAAAAATTACAATATTAGTGACTTCTTTTATGTACAAATCAAAGGAACCATTATTAAGATATTTACAGATAATCCTTAAAATACTGAACTATTTAACAACACAATGATTTTGCCCCACACTTACTACCAAACAGAAACAGCATGTAGACAAAAATCTAGTAAGAAGAAGACTAAAGCTATTCTGCTTTTCTGAAATTGCGATTTTTGTGGGGATGCTATTCAAAATGCATAGCCCATCATATCTGCAAAGAAAATGGCTAGTTTTAAATGTGTAAGAGAAAAGTAGTTCTCATAGGTGGTTTAGCTTATCAAGATAGTATTCATAATAACATTAATCACAACAATTATTTCAAGCTAAGTTTCACAGCTACAAATACAGTATCCAAAACAGATTTTAGAAAAGTGTGGATGCAATATGACCAGGATATGGTAAACATACATGCACATGCGAAAAACCACAAGCCAAAACTTTCAGAATGTCAATCATGAATTTGGAAGTAAGGCCAAAAAGAGAGTTATCCTTAATATTAGCAGGATGTGATATGTAAACATTACATGCAATATGAGTATCTCGTCACTCTAATTAGTACTATCCAGAACCCATAGTCTAGAGCTACGCCGTTGGGAGCGGGGAGCGAGAGCGGGGAGCGAGAGCGGGAAACGGGAGCGAAGTGAAAAGCGAAATTTTCAAAAGCTTCTGGGTTGGGAGCATTTCGGGAGCGTTTTGTATATAATATATATAATTTTTATATTTTGATGCATATATGTGAACAAAACCATAGAGAATGTTGAATTAGTTACAAAAAACATAAAAACATGGATTAAACTATATAACATCAATCATCTAGTAGTTATAAATTATAACCTATAGCTTATAACATTGTCATCATGATCAAATCATCAACCATTTCCAATATACAACATTTGCAATTTTGGCATGACTCATCAAATGATCAATCATCAATCATCAAACTCATAATTCTTGTAACCAAGTTACCAAACTATAACAAAGAACATAAAATGATCAAGTTCAAGTGTTCAACCATGAAATGAAACGATTCAATTTCACAAAGCAATGAACTTCAAAGTTCAAACATCAAACTTAAATTGCCATATAATGTCTTCAAAACTGACTATAAGAAATATTAAAGAGTCAATAGGTACTGTAGTTTGCAAAATGCAAAGTACTGAAAAACTAGAAAAAGACAAGTACTAATATTTCCTTTTGCCACGGGAAACTTCTAATTTCTTTTCCCGTGCTCTATGAGCACTGCTAGCAGTAGTATCACGATCCTCATCCTCAGTAGGTGGAACTAGAAGTGGTCGTGAACCACGTCCAACAGCTACACGACCCCCACGAAACAATGGAGGTTGTGAAGCTAGAGGAAAAACCGGTACATCTGGGACTGTCGCTGGAAGTGGAAGTGGAGTGGAAAACTACTACTGGAGGGAGGTGGCATCGCTGTTGCTGCTGGTGCACGGTCAACAATAACATCATCATCATCCAAACGTTCAGCCTCCAAACACTCTAAAACCATGGCTCCATCCTCCAAATTATCCTCCTTCGGGTTGTTTTCGCAAGTGACAAATGTTCTATCACTTTTGGCCTGCTCACAATAATGAGACAACAACCTCAAGTTGTAGTGTACAAAAACCAAGCTTTTTGCCAGTTTTCATTTAGGTTGTTTCTTTTCACATTGTGGATATAGCTATAGGTGCTCCAACACCTCTCTGCAGAAGAACTATTAACCACCTGTGAAAGCACTTTAATGGCCAATTTATGCAACTGTGTGGCGGCAGAGCCATACATATTCCACCACTCGATAGGAGGAATCTTTTCTCGATCTTTGTTTGCATGCAAAGTACCAAACACCCCATGTTGACTAAGATATTTGCTCAATTGAGCACGCAATATGGCACTTTCCTCTTCACCAGGGACCAACTTATCTAATGCTTGCATGTACCCATTCTGTACCTCTGGATCTGTGTGGGGTTTTTTCATGATCCCACCCCTAGGTGCTGGTTTGGCCAACCAATATGGAGAATAATATTTTGGTGTAAGGACGTAGGCTAAGGCATGGACTGGAACATTAAGATTAACCCACCTTTTGACCACATGTTTGCGAATATGATCATACAAGATGGCATCTTTTGGCTCAACAATATCTTTTATTTGTCCTAGCATGCTATCCATTTGCTCATACACCTCCCCAATTAACGGCTCATCAGTATCTGCAAACCGAATCATGTGATAAATGGGCTTGGTGAAATTCAAAACATACCTTACACTTGCCCAAAACTGACCATCAAGAACAGTGTCCTCCAGCTCTTGAAAATCTTGCATGTCAGATGCGGATGTAGCCCTGTCTTTCAAAACTTGCCATGAGTCACTTGATGCCATACTAGCCAATGCCTCTCTTACCTTCAAAAGGCGCCTGAAGGTGAGGTAATAGCTAGCAGATCTAGTCTTCGCAATCTTCAATAGCTCCAACTTTGAGTGACTGCGGAAAATGTGGTGGGCATTACTATGATTGGTAATGAATCTTATCATGAACTTGCCTTTCTTGTACAAAGAACCAATCCATTTATAATCATGTTTCTTCATCTTGATAATGTCATGCATCAAAAGGTATAAGAACTTGCCTTTCTTGTACAATGAACCAATCCATTTATAATCATGTTTCTTCATCTTGATAATGTCATGCATCAAAAGGTTCAATGTGTGAACCAAACACCCGGACCAAAATTTGTTGGGGTATCTATCCTCAATGATTGCTCTCGCTACTTTACAATTAGCAGCATTATCGGTAATGACTTGTATGACATTGTATGGCCCAATAGATTTAATGGTTTTAATTAAGGCTTCTGCAATATTGAGGCCGGTCTTGAAGCGATCAGAGTAGTCATGGGATGAAAGGAAGATTGCACCACTAGCAAACACCCCAGGAATATTTATCAATGGCTTTCCCTTTATATTTTTCCAACCATCAGATACAATGGAAACCCCATATTCATTCCAAGCATTTGTGAATTGCCCCAAAGCATTTTGGATCTTGGTTTTTTCCTTGTCAAGACCTACGGTTCTAGCTTTGTCATACCTGGGGCTCATGTATCCTTTAGAGGCAGAATGGATGGCTTCTATCATTTCATGCCAATAGGGCGAGCGAAGAACATTGAATGATATGCCACATGCATAGAGAAACCGGAACACTTTTGCATCCACGTCATCCCAACCACGTTGGTCAAGGAAATCTGATATTGTTCTACGCACTGAACTTGCAGGCATGGCCAAGAATCCAATACCATGGATGGATGGGGTTCGAGCACCGAATCCTCTATGTGAGCTTGAGGTCTCCTGTTCAACCCTTGAATTTTTGGTTTGGTATTGTGCTTCCTCCTCTTCCCTCTTATATTTGGCTCTATCTTTTGATGGCACTTCACTACAAGTTTTGACTCCTATAGTCTATTTTCATCCCATGGGATAACCCCACATAAATGCTTTCTCACACGGGTATATGAACCTGTGAATGTTACTCTACAATGGGGGCATGCAAATGTTGTGGTTCCACCCCCTTTCCCTCCTCCAAGCTTTGTGACATATTTCCACAAGGGTGTGTGGTTCTCTCTGTTTTTCCTTCCATCATCACCACTATCCTCTCCCTCTCCCTCCTCTTCCTCCTCTCCATAATATGCGTCACTACCCACTTCTTCATCATCTCCATCATTTCTCCTCTGGTTTCCAATCAACACCAGCATAACAAACAATGGAACCAAAAAGAGAAGCCACATTGGAATACCCATGATCATCATGCTTGTTGCAGTAGAGGTTCAAACTTTAAAAGTTTCAAACTTTAAGTTCAAAGAATAACCCTTTGCCTGCAATAGAATGAGGGAGAAGGAATGGGAAAGAGTAGGAGAAGAAAACATGCAAGTAACAAGCATTCAATTTCAAGCCAAAAAAAAGGGATGAGTTTAGAGCCTACCTCTTTGGCTCTCCAATGGTGCTTGAAACCTTGAACCCTATGGAAGCCTTCAATCTCCCCTCCAAGCTTTCACAAATGGCACCCTTCAATCTCTCTTCCAAGCTCTCCAAGAGTCCAATCTTCTTGCAAAATCTCCAAATACACTCCAAGCTCCTCAAACCCTTGCAATGGTGAATGAAATGGCAACAATGAAGTGAAATGAAGTGGGGGAGTGCTTTATAGCCCAAGCAAACTCCCCCCAAAACAAAACAAAAAACGCCCACTCATCTTCAATCCGCAGACTTCCTCGGGAGCACAGTCGGGAGCAACAGGGAGCGATATTAAAGCGTTTTCTAGAGCACTCGAGAGCGATGAGGGAGAGACCAGGGAGTGGTCGCTCCCTCATCGCTCCCGAGTAGAGGCAGGGAGCGATTTTTCTCACCCCAAAGCGCGCTCCCAAAAATCGCTCTGGATCGAGAGCGAAAGCGGAGCGCACTTTTTGAGCGCTTCCGCATCGCTTTGGCTCGGAGCGAGCTTCCGAAGCAGGGATGAGGGGGGGGGGCGCTCCCATGCAACGTACGGACTCTAGAGTCTAGACATCAAAATCATTACAATTTAGAAATTCAAATTACATATCATTAATATACTCTCGAGCACCAGGAATGTTGCTTGAAGATGTAGAGATGTCATGTCCACTTAGCGAGGCTATAGTTGATGTCTCATCATCAAGCAAATTTAGCCGAGTTGTGTTAGTTGGCAATAAAATCATGAAGTGTCCAGTGTCCACTACGATAAGACTCAGCCCTTGACAATGTTGTGAAGAAGACGTTAACACCTAAATACACAAAAATGTTACACATCTACAGTTTAGCAAAGATTCACAAAGAGGGCAGCCCTCTGAGGCCAATCATAAACATGATAGGTTCTCCCACTTGTGTCCTCATAAAGTTCCTTACAAAGAAACTCATTCCCCTGGCAGTAAACAAAACATCCTTCATGAAAGACTTGGCATCTGTCATTGAGTGGATAAAAAACCAAGCAGTAAATGAATGGGAAATTCTGGTATGCTTTGATACAGTGTCACTTTACACTAAGGTTCCAGCTAATGAGGCCTTCAATGTTATTAAAACATCGCTGACATGGAAAATTCAAACTTAGTGAAGATCTATCTTGAGTCTACATATTTCAGTTTTAAGGGATTAATTATCATTAATATATGATCAGATTGATGGTGTTGCAATGGGCTCCCTACTGTCACAAGTTGTAGTGAACATCTGCATTGAGTACGAGATGACGGCCATTAACTCTTATTCACTCAAGCCCAATTGGTGGAAAATATTTGTAAATGATACCTAAGGGAAATGGAAAAATGGGAGAGAGGCTGGGAGAATACATTACTCATTTAAAGAGCCTTTCCAAGCATATAAAATTCACCATGGAAGTAGAGGAAGATGACAAACTACCCTTTCTCAATGTAATTACATAGATACTACACACCAACTCACACCATCATGCAAATCAGAAAGTTGGGGGTATTCGCACTCTCGTATTCAGAGCAACAAGAATCTCCAATGCATAAAATGTGGAGCAAAAACTTGATCACCTTAATGGATAATGGTTACAAGGATACCCTACTCAACAAGGCAATATACAAAGCCCAAGATAATTGAAATAATCAGAGAAATTAAGAAATGGGCAGGTCAAGGATGTTGGAAACGTTAATCCTTTATGGTTAATGTTATTATATTATTGTATTAAATATTCACATGAAACGAAGACCAGAGTCACAATGAATAGGAACAGCCATCGAGAGTCCAAGAGACGCCTTGGAATGTGAATCCAAGGGTCATTCTCAATGTATTTATATGTACATATGTGAATGAGAAAAATGGATCAATGATTATTCTTTCATTTGTTGTGTGTGTTGTTTTTCTCTTTGTTGCCCATTGTTACTGGGCACTCCAACAATGGTATCAGAGCCTTTGCCAAGGTTCAATTCCCCCGAGTTACGTCGAAGGGGGGTGTTGGACTAACCACCGCACCTCTAAGAATTGATCTTATGGACTAACTGCCACCCCGGGAACATGGGACTAACCGCCCACTCAAGGTTATGTGCTTGGTTTGGAAGTTTACTAATTATTGCAGGTTTTGGTGTAACGGCAAACCTTAACAGTGGTGTCAGAGCTCAATTATTCTGAGCCAATGGTCTTTGCTATTCTGAGCATTGTGGGAATCTACCCCCTTTGCCTACTGCAAAATTCACTAGATAAGCTGCCTACACCGTCAAACACCATCTCCCTATGTGTTCAAACCTGTTGTATGCTCACACCTACAATGAGGTAAACATCTCTATGTTTTTTTGCAAAACCCTAATTTTTGTAAGGTTACCTATACTCTTGAAGTTAATTGTTTCATAGTATCTTTTTCCACTACCTAAGCATTGCGGCTTGAACATTTGCTTACCTTGCACGGCTGGCCTTGGTGCAATATCCTGAGGAGACTTGAAATACCTCCAACACTTGCACTTAGAAATAACGCCCACGTCCATGACGGCCTTTTTGAACCCTCTGACTTCTGCATCAAGCGGCTTGTCCTCCCCCACAAAGACTTGGGCGTTGTAATGCTTGCCCTTGAACCACATTGCATTTCCGTACTCAAATGAAGGATTCATCACCAATTCTTTCACCTCAACTACAGCCTCGTATTGGACAAAAGACTTATTATGTTGCCACTCCCACGTTGTGGCATTGCACATCGTAATCCCAAGCCCGCCATCTTTGCTGAAGCCATCCTCTCAAACCCTAATTTCTTCACTAAGTGGGACTTGGTTCAACTTCACGTAGAGTCCAAACACGTTACCAGAACCTAGCGAATATTAGCACACTGCTCAATTTAAGCAAGTCCCAGATGGTCTAGATCAAGAAGCTCTCGAACACCACCATGCTCCTCAACATCGACAGTTCACTGAACAGAGTAGTCATAGTTACAGAGCAACGCTATGAGACCGCCGACCATGGTTGCTCCCACCAGTGGAACCACCATTTGAATAGCTCTAGGATCGTAATTGATGGAGAGGAACAATCTCAGCGAGTTCCAATACATATTCAGTGATTGGATCGCTAATGGAGTCGAGTTTTTTTGGTGATTTCTAAGTGATCCAGCCCAAGCAGCATTGAGGGGTTTGCAGGTTGTGAGAAGAGTCGATGAATACTCAAGCTGGAGGTGCGTAAACACATGAGAACTATTTCTATCGAGAGCTAGGTTAACTTCTGCATGGATGTGTGGAGTTGTGTGCGAGTTGCCTAAACCAGTGTGGGGAGCTTGGAAGTTGCGTGTAGAGAACCTCTAAGCTAAGTGAAGGGCAAAATCAATTTTAGTAATTATCAACGGCGCTTGAATGATGAATTTGATGCAAAGGTACAGGAACACAATGTTGTAACTCAAAAATATGTTTGAAAACCTTGAGTTGCACCATATCCTTCGTCCAAAAAATCTTTACGCATGTTAGCTCTCACAGAAAAGCTTTAATAGCACAATTGGTGACCGGCCTATCTCAACCCTAAGTGAGATTCATGATAGTTGCGGGAATTGAGATGATGCGAGCCGATACAATATGATGCATAGTGGAGAAGGCTAAATCATGCCATCACTCCATCGTGGTATTTGTATTTCTACCTTTGCATGTTAATCTCAATCTGTAATTTGTGTTGGCCTTCTCCATTATGTGAATAATTGCAACCACGAGGGAATCTAAACAATTTTAGAGTTCAAGAAGACAACCTGTGAAAGGAGATTTTTAAATCCAACCAGTGCATGGATGCTAGAACAATTTGAAGAGCATGCTACTTGTTGCAACAAATTGTATTATTGAAATTGTACTGCAAACTAGCACCATTGTTAAAAGAACACAAAGAGTTGCGAAGTATATTTTCACATGCTAATAATTGTGGTCAATTGATACCTATGTTGCACAAAACTCCTAAAATGCCCACGTAGTGGTACCGGAAACTCAAAAACTTTTTAGAAACTTCTTGGAAACCTCCAAGGGCCCATGAGCAGCTTGGGACCCATAGAAAATCTAAAAAAACCTAGTTTACAGAAAATGAAAACAAATTAACCTCTAAATAATTTCTAAACCTACCTAAAAATTAACCTCTCATTCTTATTTTATTGTGAGATAATGTGTTATTAAAAAAAACTATATATATATATATATACCGTGTTTCCCCTGATGTACCCATTTTGGGGGGGTCATGTTTCCAAGCGTTCCCGTTACTGAAACTTGTACACATTTCCACGTTTCGTCAACTTAGGCTGACACTCATTCTGTGATTTGTCTCTTAATTTCAATCGATTCAATTTTCAATTATTATATCTCTGCTTTTGGCACTTGGTGACTAGGTGTCTTTTGTGTTAGATTTTGTAGCTCAGACAAGTACTTCTACATGGGGTGTCTAGAATGTCGAAGTCGTCCGGAAGAGTAACTCTATAGACAAGCTTTGTAAAAAGTGTCTTTTGTAATACTTTATGTAAAAGGGTCAATTGTATTTGTTGTCCGATGGTATTGACCATGGTATTTGCATGAAGCAAATATTATAAAAGGGTCTATAGAGAGTTGTATAGACAAAGTGTCAAGAGTGACTGATATCTCTTGCATGTCGGACGGGAGTGAGTCATATCTCTTATGGTGGTCATTGTCTATGTGAGTAACATCATTGATAGTGGGTGATCAGTGAGTGATCAAATCCGAGAGAGGGAGTCTTATAGAGGCTTGGGAGTGAGGGATTCACTCAAAGCCGTGGTTTGTTGATATCGTTGAGGGTTTGGACATAGTTGCAGCAAGGGACAGTCAGGAGTTGACTAAGATCTGGTGTGCGTATTTGTTTGCCTGGTGTTGTAAATGTTGTTTTAATAAATCTGCGGTAAAGACAAAATTGTTTTTGGTTTTCCCCACTGGGGTTTCCAAGGCACATCTTGTGTTTGGTTTTCTTTGCATCTGTTGGTTAGCTTAGACAGTGTGTTTATATGTGTTAAAGTTCAGATTTGCAGTGTTCTCTATGGCTAAATAATCTGAAGTGAATGTTTAACAGAAGATATAAACCAAATCTGTTTAAGGGTATAAAAATTCACATTTTGACGTTCATTTTTGCCTTTAGATGTTCTTAACTCATGTTAGATGTGCAACAAAATCAGTGGAGCTTTTATTTAAGATGAGGTCCTACTAATCATGTCAAAGAGGTCGGGGCATGAGATCAATGTTGGTCTGTTGCGTGTTGATGATGTTTTTTCATAATTGGTTTGAGAGTAGGTCAATGCCTTATGCTTACATGTGTTGAAGATTGTGTAACTTCGGAAGATATTCTTATTGCACTTCCTTCGGGAAATATTCATATTGTATTTGATTATGTAAAAACCCTAAAAGAATAAGTCAAAATAGAAATGTCGGCTCAACAGAAGTCAGTGGGTAAACTGCCCCAGTGAAGTTGGCCCTATAGTTGAAAAGTCAGCCAAACATGTGTATAAATAAGAGGGTCAAATTGCTCATTTGGAACATCACAATTTCACTCAAGCAAGTGAACAAGTGCGCATGGGAGAGTAGTTGCAGTTGGAGGAAGCTTATGTTTTGGTCTTCCATCTTATCTTATTCTCGGGATCTTTGTGTAAGAGCCTTTAGCTCTTGATGTACTAGATTGGCATTGTACTTGTGACGAATCTATATTGAAGAAGTTTTGTTGGGTATTTCCCGTGAGAGGGTTTTCCCAAGGTAAATCTTTGTGTCTCTTTTGTATGATGTGCTTGTCTATCTTTTAGTGATCCTATTGCATATGGTTATTGTGATAATATATATAAATTGTTTGAAGATCTAACATAACCATCCTGGAAGTATCAAAATTCTAACATGGTTTCAGAGCTAACCTGAAAGAAGACCTTGTGCAGCAGAAACTGTCGGAAGTGAAAACTAGGGTTTCATATTCCGGAGACTTTTGACCATAGTTTGGCCTGAAAAGGATGTCAAAGCAACACGCCCTAGGAGGGCGCATTTTTCTGTGGAGGCAAAATTCAGATCGGAGAAGTTTCATTTTTGGTCCTCTCACTACTGCTCGGGAAAAATTAGGGCATCAAGTTTTTGGCAGTTCTATCCAGAGATTTGGAAGAAAAGGACCTTTGTTCAACTCGTCTTAGGGAGGCACATCACTCTCTCTATTCAATTTTTTAAGATTCCAAAGTTGAAAAATTAGGGTTTCTCTAACAAACCCTAGGTCAACCAAAAGTCAGAGCTCAGAAGACATTGAAGCAAGCACTTGATTGGAGCATCTCAATTGGTAAGTCCTATTATCTTTATTTCCATTTGAGGTTCTCATTTTATCAAGATGACAAACAATACCAAGCTTGACGATAAGCTTGAAGGAGTAGATAACTTTTGTGCCTGGAAGTATAGAGTGATGCTCATTCTAGAAGAGAATGAGTTGGACAACTATGTCAAGGAAGATGATGCGAAGCCAAAGGGAGATGAAGACAAAGCTAAACACGAGAAGAATTTGGTTAAGGCCAAAAGGATCATTGCTGACTCCTTAAGGATCACTTGATCCCCCATATCTCAACTTTGAAGACTCCTAAAGAGATGTTCGATGCATTGAAGAGATTATTCGAAGGGAAAACATTAATAAGAAGATGACCTTGAGAACTCAACTCAAGGGTGTGAAGATGCAGAACTCATAAAGCATCCAATCCTATTTCACAAGGGTATCCCAAATCAAAGAACAATTAGAAGCTATTGGAGAACATGTTGAAGGAGCAGAATTAGTAATGACTACATTGAATGGTCTCCTAAGATCATGGGAATCATTCATTCAAGGAATTTGTTCTAGAAGGAAGCTCGCCAAATTTAGTAGGCTATGGGAGAATTGTACTCAAGAGGAAGCCATAATTGAAGCCAGAGAAAAGAAGATGGGTGAAGATGACAATCAAGCCTTAGCCACTCATACAAAGAAGGAAAAGAGCAAGAAAGAAGTACACTCTCACAAGAAGCCGAGAAGATTCCAAAAGAATCATAGACCTCATAAGGACTACTCAAACTACAAATGTTACACTTGTGATGAAAAGGGACACCTTGCAAGAGATTGCCCCAAAAACAAAGGCAACAACAAGAAAGGAAAGAAGATGAGGCATCATGCTCATGCTGCAGAAGATGATGAACCAATTAAGAAGAGAGCAAGGGAAGATTACTCAAGTGATGAAGAATATGTTTTGAAATTTTGATGATACAATAGTTATGGAAGAGCAAGAGGGAGGCTTGTACAAATTAAAAGGTCAACCAGATCAAGCATTGGTTCATGACACTATGGAACCAAGTGAACTATGGCACAGAAAGCTTGCATATATATACACTTCAAGGCTTTACCGATCGTAAGCAAAATGGTGACTGGTCTACCCAAGATCCAAACAAAACATGATGGTGTGAAGAATCTGTTTCCAAGCAAAAGGAGATCTTGAATCCAGTACATAAGTCCAAGGATGAAGAAAATTCCAGACTAGACGAAGAAGAAGATCAAGGTCTTCAGAATCAGATGATGGAGCAGAGTACGCTTCCAAAAACTCCAGTAACTTCTGCAAGGACCCCATTACTGCTGCCTTTAATGACATCAATTGTTTAGGATTTCTTCATGGTTGGATTGTGAGAGTTCTCTCACTTTTCAAGCCTAATAAGCATCTCTTTTCTTGGTGCAAATTGCAATGTAAGGGTTTCTTTCTCCTTTTATGTGTGGCACAATGTTCCTACAATTTTGATTTAGAGTTGCTAGAACTTGTTTTATCAGGGCCATATGATAAGGGTAACTTACCTCGTTGGAAGAGTTTTGTGTGAGAAGTAATTCCCCCAACTCCCTTTGATGATTTATGCATGAACATATTAAATTGCTTCTATCATCTTGTATAGTTGTTGCTCCTTAACATTTCATTGCAATCACACCTTAATTAAACAACGTTTTGATGTGGGACCATTTGGGCCCTCCTAGCATATTTCTATTTCTCATTTTTCAGCATGTTAAGTTTTCTTGCAGCATGTGTATGCAACCCTAGTCACGTTAACCATTTGTGAATTCACCCTCTTAGACTAAATCCCTTGACTCCATTTGCCCTTGTTGGATTAGCACTAGTCTCTTGGTCCTTCCATCACCTTTTATTTCCTATACTATAAGACAAACCGTTTGGCTAGGCCATATCTTCATATCACCTTGTGCTTTATTGTCTAAGCCTTAGAAATCCTATCCTAGGGAAGCCCCCCTTTGTTGATGTAAATGTAACTTCGGAAGATATTCACTTGTATTTTATATTGATATTATTATTGTATTTTATTTGTACCTCCGACGGAGATGTTTTTCCTCTGGTCGGGGATGTCATTATTATGCTTAGTCATGCTAGGTCATTTAGGTTAAAAGCCTCCATTGTAAGTCGGGGCAATAGTTCCCCAAAAGGTCAAATGTAAATGTATTATTGAGTCTCCTAGAGAGGTCGGCCCAGTCAGTTTAGTTGAGGCCGACCTAGTTAGGTAAAAGGTCACCCCAAAAGTAAAGTATAAATAGAGAGTTGGGCTCTCTCATTTGTACACACACACTCACTCACTCAAGTTCGCATTACTGAGAGAGAGAGAAGACAAGTTTGCTAAGGAGAAAGAGAGAGAGTTGCAAAAGACTATCTTGTTTTGGGGTTTTCTATTTTGTGATATTGTACTGGTGACGAATCTATCTTTGAGGAAGTTGCGGGGTTTTCTCCTTTATGGTTTCCCCGAGGAAAACTATTATGTCTATTGTGTTTTGTTGTGCTTGTTATTCTTTCAGTTAAAGATCCTAGCTAACATTGAATTAAAGTAGAAAAACCAACACCCTTGTGTTCAAGAAGAGCCAACCTAAAGTGTAGGGAGGGAGTTATTAAGGTGACCTGAAAAGAAGGCATTGTGCAGCACCGGGAGAAACTAGGGTTTCCTGTTCCGAGCACTTTCCTCCACAGATCAGCCTAAAAAGAGGGTTAATTCAATTCGCCGTAGGAGGGCGCATCTTCCTGTGAAGGCATAATTCAAATCCGAGAATTTTCATTTTTGGCCCCGTCACTACTACCGGAAGAAAACTAGGGCATTAGTTATTTTGGGATTATGTCCACAGATCCCATTCAAATTCAAATTCAATTCTCAAATAAAATCACTAATAATCGTTCACACCAAAGGAAGCAGTCCAGTGCCCACCTCGAATCGATTATCGACAGCCATGAGGTTAATATAATCAACTTTTTTTTAACTCAGTTGCACACGCTACTTTATCATGGTAAGTAAATTACGTCAACAAATAATTGCAATTGAAATTTGGAAGTCAACCAATATTCTTCATTGAATGTGAAAGTTTGCACAAGTTTGTCATGATGATCCTCTAATGGGAAATAAATTAACCACACATTTCTTACTAGGGGATGTTTCTTTTATATAGGCAATAAAAGCATTTGTACTAGAGAGGTCATAGGTATATTGTGTTTTGTTAAAGAAGGTATAAAGGGAGTCAAAAGGAGTTGTAAGGTATCCCTTTTTAATGGAGTTATAAGGGGTTTTTAGACATGGAATCATTGAGCCAGAACCAGAGTCCAAACTAAGTTCCAGATTTGGTTTGTGGTCATCCTAAAACCACCATTTTGGTTCATGGTCAACCAAAAACCATCCATTTAGTACAAGATTTTCAGTTTTGCTAGACTTCGGTTTGTGGTCATCCAAAACCACCCATTTAGTAGAAGATTTTCAACTTCTACTAGCATCAATTTGTGGTCATCCTAAAACCATCTTTTTTATTTATGGTCAGCATAAAACCATCCATTTAGTAAAAAACTAACAACTTCTACTAGCTTACATAATGTTTCAGGAACCTCTAAGCCTTGGAGCCAAGTTCCAGAGTTTGTGATAATCCTAAAACCACCATTTAGTAGAAAACACCAACTTCTGCAAGGCTTTTACAGACATATGATTAAGAGGGGGATTGTTAGAATAACCCTAATCTAAGTACTAAACCTACCTTAACACGCATCTAGTTATGAGGTAGTTTCCAATTTGTATACTATATATGTAATCTATATACAAACTAATAAATTGCTCAAGGTGAGCCTTTTCCACCATGTTGCCACCTTCTTCATCTTCTTGATTTCTATATTGATATTCTAACACCCTAGGCCTCAGTGGCGGGCTACCTCTTCCAGACAATAGCACAGAAGGCAGCCTAGACCTTCCACTAGTTCTTCCTCGGGACAGCATACTATTCTTAGTTTCCTTCATTCAGCCTCGGATTTTAGGAGAGATGGATCTATCCCTTGATAAACATACCTCATCTCTTTTGGATTTCTTTGCTCCTGGATACTTTCCCCATGTATTTCTCCACCCCTATGTGATCTCCCGTACTCGGGGTCGAGGGCTTCTCATGCCTCAGCATGTATTTCTCCTCTCTTCTCTTCTACTTTGCTTTCTTTTCTACGTATTGCCTTTTATAGGAAACCTTTTGGTACCTTGCTTTGTAATGACGTCATTGTACTCAACAACCCCACTGACCTACTTTTGTGGTCATTAGTCGAACATTAATAAAATTATCTTATCTTACCTTATGTAAAAGTCGTATTGGCATGTCCCTACGATTGTACGAAATCCATACAACTATACAGATCTGCACGTTGCTCTCTACCTGGTTGTTGAACTTGGCTCCTCTTTGACACTCTAACTCTGCTCCACATATGAAATCAATCACCTCCCAACCAAACTATCTTTGAGTGAATAATGAATGTGTCTTAACCCTCTTACCTTGACTTGCCATTATACTTGAGTTGAAACCCTAATCTACCAAAACCTTAATCTCACAGTGAAATGTATGGTTGAGATTAGTCTAAATCACTAAGATATTAGAAATAGACTTTATTAGACTCAACAGCTAAATAAAAGACTTTCAGTTTATCACTAAAGTGAATTACAAACTAGAATTGACCCAAACGACTTATGACACATTTGACATTAAAGCTATGCAGAAGTTCCTGCCCGAGCTACAATCTTCAACGAACCTATTGCAAAATGGAAGGGAATATGCTCCAATTTGAAATAATAGTCAAAATGCACAACACTGGAAATAGATCCCATCATCCAACAAATCCAGTTCAGATTTGAAAGAGAACACTACACTATGCGAACCATGACCAAAATAAGCAAAGTAACTCATACAGTTGCCTATTAGTGGCAACAATACCATGTAATGTGTCCACAAACCTCGACCAAAGAAATGCATGCACCAACAATGACAAAAGATGAGACTATTGGCACACTTTTATCCATAGAGATTCAAGTAGCTCCAAATCTAAGCAGCTTTGTAAATATCTTGTGCAAAGTGGCTGACAATGTCCATTCAAAAGAATGTGATAAGTTATCACCCCACATAAATAATGGTTTTACTTTAAGCAAAGTAACTCATACAGTTGCCTATTAGTGGCAACAATACCATGTAATGTGTCCACGGACCTCGACCAAAGAAATGCATGCACCAACAATGACAAAAGATGAGACTATTGGCACACTTTTATCCATAGAGATTCAAGTAGCTCCGAATCTAAGCAGCTTTGTAAATATCTTGTGCAAAGTGGCTGACACTGTCCATTCAAAAGAATGTGATAAGACCCCACATTAATAATGGCTTTACTTTAAGTCTTGTTGTGGTTTTCTTTTTGGAAAGGGTATGTTGAAAGGACCCCACCAAAGTCATGAATATGTAGCAAGTGGCTACAGTAAAAGTTGTAAATAGTTCCTAGTGGTTACAGTATTTTAGATGCTCTTTAGGAAGCTTCGTGATAACCCTTTATAATTATAAAAGGACGTCTTGCCTTATTTGGATCATCACAATTCATTGTATGTTTGTGCAAGATCAAAAATCTGAGAATCATTACTTGCTTATTTTGTAAAAAAATATTTGATCTAATATTAGAAGCCAAGTAAGGGCGACGTCTAAGGAGAGATCACGCAGTTGCAAAGATAATTGGTGTGCGTGTGTGTGTGTTAAGTGTATCCCAAGGGATTAGCTCAATCGCTTGTCACCAATGTTGTTGGCCATTTGGCTAGTTCCACACTAGCAAGTGCCTAATTTGAATCCCCCTAGGTGAGATGCATTAGTCTATGTTGACGGATTTACTGGGGCTGCCATCCACAAATTGTTGATTTTTAGTGCAGCTGCGAGACCCATTCTCAGAGAGAATGGTACCCTAGTCATTTGACTAGGGTTCCTGGTCAAGTTAACCAGGGAGAGTATGAGTAAGACCCTAGAAGGTACCCTAGGGCCCCCAGCTGTCTCCTGGGGTTCTTGGTCTAGGACCAAGCAGATTGATGCCATGGCAAAGTCCCTAGCATGTGGCTAGGGCCCCTATTTGTCTCTAGGGTATTCTGGTCTAGAACCAAACGGTTTCTTGGTCATGATGACCAAGCAGATCCTACAGGTTGAGACAGAGACTTCCTAGGTCCTGCAGATGGTTGATCAACATTCAGCCTAGGACTGAATGATCAGCTTGAGGCTGAGGACCATTCTCTGGGAGAATGGAGATCCTGGTCATGGACCAGATGGTTGATCAACATGTCCCAATCTAGGACTAAGGTTCAGCCTTGAGCTGAAAGCCATTCATTGAGAATGGAAGATTTTGTTGTCCCCTCTCCTAATCGGTTATTGCTAGGTTGCTTCTCAAGGGACTGGCCACCCCTTGGCGATGTCTCTAGTACCTAACCCTTAGGAGCAGCGTTAAGGACAAAAGGGTTGCACCATCCGTTTGGATCTTCTCCCTTATACAGTGATGACAAAAATATATAAACTATGTATCTTAAGAGAGAGAAAAGTTTTTGGTCTTGATGGTCCTATTTGATTGCATGCCCACCTTGGTCTTGTGGTTGTTGACTCATGGTCTTTTTCTTACTTGGTCCTAGCACTCTCACTTATGTGCACTTTTGACCATGATGACTCCTACTTTATGGAGTGTATTTAAATATTAATTTATTAAAAGATTATTGGACCATGTATTGTTATGGTTACCTTATAAACCCTTGACCCATGATTTTTGGTCCTTTTACCTTTTGTTGAACCTATGTTTTTTTTATTTTATTATAAAGTCATTATTTAATTTATTTTTTTCTTTCTTATTAATAAAATCATTATGATTTTATTAATAAAGATTTTGTGGACCATTTAACTTTGTGACCACTTGCCATTATGTTTATTTTATTATTACGTTTTTTTTTTTTTATGATCACTTCCTATTCCTAATCTTATATAAATTTGAGTGCTCTCACTTATCTTCGTGTGCGCTCTTCTTGGTTATATTTCTCGGTCTGCTTTCCACGAGTATTTTTAGCGCTGCTTTTATTTGTCATTTGTTGATTCGGTTGTCTCTCTCCACGGGTTTTCCTCCACGACTTTCTCTCCACGAGTGTGATCCCTTCACGGCTGTCTGTCTACAGGGTTCTCTCACAGCCTCACGGTTTTCTCTCCACGGGGTTCTCTCTCAGCCTCACGGCTTTCTCCCATACGGTGTTCTCTCATAGCTTCACGATTTTCTCCTTTACGGTGTTCTCTCACAGCCTCACGGTTTTCTCTCCACGGGGTTCTCTCTCAGCCTCACGGCTTTCTCCTTTACGGTGTTCTCTCACAGCCTCACGGTTTTCTCTCCACGGGGTTCTCTCTCAGCCTCACGGCTTTCTCCTTTACGGTGTTCTCTCATAGCTTCACGGTTTTCTCCTTTACGGGGTTCTCTCACAGCCTCACGGATTTCTCCTTCACGAGTTTCTCTCACAGCTTTACCCTCACGGGCTTCTTCTTCACAGCTGTCTCTCCACAGGGTTTCCCTTCACAGCTTTATCTTCACGGCTGTCTCTCCTTCACGAGTGTCTCTCTTCATGGCTGTAGCATTTAACTGTCTATAGCATTTGATTGTCTCACGACTCCTCTATTTTTGTTGTAGCTTTAATTGTCTTACAGCTTCTCTTGACTGTCTCTTGATTTCTTTATTTTGGCTGTAGCATTTGATTGACACACAGTTTCTATATCCTGGCTGTAGCATTCAGCAGTCTCATAGTTTCTCTATTCTGCCTGTAGCATTCAGCAGACATCATTATAATTGAACTCTGAGTGAGTGTTTGTTTACGTGCTTGACCTTTGTAGTCTGCAGCACCTGTGTGTCCTTCTTACTACTGTCATTTTAATTGAAGAACTTGAGGTCTGTTTTATTCTACCTGAACCTTCTCTCTCTTAAGGTACGTATATGGTTTATCTAGTTTGACTTGTCCTTTCAGTGACAAGATCAAAACTATCTGAGTATAAGACTGATCCAAATATTGGTTATAATTCGTTAATGCTACTTCTCATGTACATGAAATTTGAAATTTAGTTTACTATTCATGTCACTTGAAATTTATTTTATATTTTGTGCATTTGATGATTCTCGAGGACCAACTCTAATGCAGTGACCAAATGGAGCATTAAGTTGAAAGAGATGAAAATTATATTACTTCTGTTTTAAATTCAGCTTAAAGTCAATTAAGTATTGCAATTGTTTACATATTCTTGTATCAAGTTTTTATATATGCGATAAAATGTACATAACCTGGAATTTCAACACAAATGTGGAGCAGCATCCCTTGGGTTTCTCCGCAAGGTTTTCCTTGAAAGTGTGTGTATGTGTGTGTGTGTGTATATATACAGTACTTAATAAAAATAATATATCCACCATTAATGCGTCTATTTATCAAAGAATCATTAATAGTATCTTCAACTGCATCACACTCCTCCATAGCTACTTTTGACTTGTTATAAGAGTACAGTGGCAATATCATAAAAAGGCCCACATTGTAGTTTACAGTGTACACCCTATAAATGGTTTTTGCTGCTTGATTTGTTAAGAAAATTCAAAATATACATATAGACATTATCATATAATGCCCACTTTTGCTAGACTTGCATTTTAAAGCATTGAACATGGCAATGATTACATACAAGTGAATGTTTCATCTTTCAAAATATATGTAAAGTGTAGAACTTACACTTCTTATCTGCTCCAGGTCCCCTCCTTGCAAGATCTTCTTTTGATTGCTGCACATTTTCGTTGACAAAAAATATATAAAAGATAAAGAAAATATAGTGGATATGATGACTATACATTGAATAGATAGAATAAAAACGGCCAAAAGGATCAATGCTCATGTACCTTAACAAGTTTTAGCAACTCACTAGACATCTCTGCTTCAGCATTCCCTTTATCCTCTCTGCAGTGAGATGAACAAAGTGTAAACTAGCATACAACATTAATATTATCCGTGGAAATTAAAGCAAGCAATGTTACTAAAGAGAATTGAATCACACTTTTTAACTGCCGACAGTTTCTTCAGTCTCCGTGCTGGCACCTTTGGTGCAAATTTTGCCTGCAATTAAAACAACACTTTTGCACACATCAAAATCATGCGCTTCATGAGAATATTTTTTTTCCTTCTGATCCCATATCAAACATACTCAAGATTACATGGCATTTTGATAATCAATTCCTATGATATATTCAAGGATAATAGCTAAGAAAGGGAACAATTAAAATGGTCATATGTAAAGCCCTTTGATACAAGAACAAGAATTTGTTGTACTACAGGTGATGAAAAAATTGTTAATTCTTTCTACCCATGTCCTTAGGGTAATGTTCCCATCTAATTCAAATGAAGGAACCGTTTCCTTTTTGGGATATATATTTCTAGGGTCTTAAATCATTTCAACTTGCAGGATTTTATTTATTGTGTGCCATATTGATGTTGAAACCAACTCAGTAATTTATTGTTAGAATATTGTTTCATCAACATTGATTATGCATAATGAATAAATTCCAATCTCCCATGAGGTGGAAGATCCCTTCAAACTCCACATGATAATATAAATAAATGCTTAAAAGAAATAGGTTCACTAACTGGCTTTAGGGAACTGAGTCAATCAAATAATATTTAAGCAAAATATTCCAATAATATAGATACTTGGGCCCTCCTTTCAATAGAAAGATAGTGTACAGTAAATATACTATTTTTACAAAGGTGGATTCCTTTTCCTTCTCCTTTTCTTGAATTTCAGAATATCGCTTGAATGGCAACATAATGAACCAGGAAAAAGAATAAATGAAGATTTGAATCTTGATTACGACAGAGGCGAATGTGCAACATGCCCTGTAGTTCCATGGATGCATTAATCATAATCTCCTCTTCCCTAGGCCTGTTTAAGTCATTATGATGTTATTAAGAACAGACATTAAGGCAATGTTGCTGTCCATCGCATGGCCGAATGAATTGAGATGAATAACTGTAATGTTAATATTCATGTTTTATAATTTATTTGATATCTTATTCTGGTTTCTTGATTATGTTTGCCTGGTGTAATTCAAAGTGAGACTTTGGTAGTCTGGATTCTTGTGTGCTAAGTGGTTATGGATGAAGGAGAATAACATGGTAAAAGAATTAAAGCACAATGAGTCAACTGATTTATATAACTGTATCTACTAAAGGCAAGCTAATGATCATGAGTAATCAAACCCATAAGGAAATGAAAAGCTATACCCAAAACAATAAATTAGTGCATGCTCCTACAAAAGTTGCCAGACATAGTTAATTCATGAAAGCTGATCAGACTCTACTCAACACCCATTTAAGGATTATAATAGAACATAGAATAACCTGTGAATGGTTAACTAGTCAGTAAAATGTGTGAAAAGGAGTACTTTTCAACAGAGGCATAGGAAAAACAATGTATGGGTATGTTCATAAAGATTTAAGATTTGTCCCTTGGAAATTGGAGATTAGGGTTTTGAGAGAAACCCCTAGGATGCATTGGTGGAGAAGAAAAGAAGACAAGGAGGTATTGCCTTGGTGATTGTGTTGAAGAGATTTTTGCACTTGGATCTTCTTGGTTGAGCACTTGCCCTTGGATCAGTCTTCAATTGTACTTGTATTCTCTCTCTCCCCATCTCTCTCCCTCTCTCTTAGTCTTCACTTGTCCTTGTACTCTCTCTCTCCACTTATATTCGCTCTCTTTCTCTCTTGGTGTCACTAGCTTTCTTGGTCTTCTTGGAGTTTCTTGGAGCATCATAGAGTTGCCAAGTTAAGATTTATCCCTTGGAAATTGGAAATTGGGATTTTGAGAGAAAACCCTAGGATGCATTGGTGGAGAAGAAAAGAAGACGAGGAGGTCTTGCCTTGGAGATTGTGTTGGAGAAATTCTTGCACTTGGATCTTCTTGGTTGAGCTAGGGTTTAATGATTTACCATAGCTAGGCCTTTTTGGATATTTGGAGTTTTGTATTGGCTTTGAAAGAAGGCTATGGTATGTACTTGTACTTCACCTTGAGCTAATATGTGAAGTTTCCAGCTGTCCATATCTTGTGCAATTTTCAGATTTAAATTTCAGCTATATATAAGTCTTTTATGCATTGTTATTTACAGCCATTTATGTCTTGCTGATTTGACTAAGTAAAGGGGCAACTTGTTAAGTGTTTTTGCATTTAAGAAAGAGAAAAAAGGAGCTGATTTTACTGATATAATTACTGTTGTAAAAGTTCATTTTCAGATCTGATTATTGGCAAATAAGTTGCCTTAAAAGGGGTTGAAACTATCTCATTGGTTGGTATCTTCTCTCCTTGAATTGCCATGAAGTTTGGGGCTATTTGAAGTGAATTATTGTGATCTTTCCATTGTTTTATACTCTAATTTACAGCATTTATAAAGCTGAAAATTCTAGGGCTATAAGATCAGAGAAACCTCAAGTCTTATAGATGGATTTTTTGTTTTGGATTAAAAGTCAAAGAGGGCAGAATTTCCCACATGGTATCAAAGCTTGTTTTGGCTAAGATCAATGGTAAAAGGGAGTTTGTATTTCAGTTGGAGATTACTTGGGACAAGTACTTGACTTAACTGGGCTCATTGGGGTTCCATAAACAGGTTGCTTGAGAGAAGCACCTTAACCCTTGGAAGAGTTGTTCTTCTTCATTTATTGTTGATTTGTGCTTCAGATGAGCACTCACACTTGTGAGAAGTTTTGATGAGGCGAAACCCTTGTTTCTCTTGTGATAAGAGATGATGGATCTTCTGCATTGATGGCTGTTATGGGTGTATTTTCAGCTGGTGTGATGCCTAGGACCCGTGATAGGTGGCTAATGTGTTCCAAAGGTTGCCAGTGATAGGTGGTAGATCTATTTGATTTTTGATTGGCATGGTTTTCTTTTCAATGGGTGAGATACAAGTACCTCCAAAGGACTTGCAATAGGTGGCTAATTTGTTCGAATAGATGCCAGTTTGTTTTCACTTGTAATAGGTGGAGGATTTTCTTCATACTACAAATTCTTCGGGATGGATATGGCTTTGGTCTCTTGCTTGCCCTCTAAGAGTGTGGCTAGCGTTGGATGGTTTGTAAACAATGGAGCTTCGACACATATGACAACGAACAAATCATTGTTTAGCAAATTTCAAGAGCCAAATGGAGGCATGACTATGGACCTTGGTGATGATGCCACTTATCCTATGAGAGGAGTTGGCTCCATTTCCTTTCAAATGCCTTCCAATGATGTTCTTGAATTGGATTATGTTATGTTTGATCCTAGTTTGAAGAAGCATCTTCTTTTAGTGTCTTGCATGACAAATGTACAGTGTATAGTTGGTTTTGAGGGGCAATAGTGCACCATCAATAATTGTACTCTAGCTAGTTTGAGAACATTGCATGATTGCCTAGAGGGGTGAAAGAGGGTTTTACAGGTTACTTGTTGATCATGGTGGGATCTCTATTTTAAAAATCATCAACTCGGACTCGGACTCGATCGAACTGATCCTCCACTGAGCTGACTCAGCCTTCAAACCGAATCGAATGACCGGCTCGGCACTAAACCGGCCGAGTTGGTGTCTGATTCGACCAGTTCGGTACTGAACCCGTCAACTCGATTGAGTCCCGATCTGAACCGGCCAAGTTGACTATAAAAAAAATATGATATGTTCAGTTACTCAATAATATTTGGTAATACTAAATGGTAATATCAAATTCAAAGTAAAGGGGACATTCTCCTTATCTTTCATTTTCTATCATTTTACTTAAATTTTTAACATTACCATTAATTGTTTCAGGATGTTTGAGAGTGGTTCCAACCTCATCGGACTTCATATGCAAAAAGTAGAATTCAACAGACTTAACAGTGTTCAGGGTTTCAGGATTGCAACATTTCCACTAGATTCTATCATGTATGAGGGTAGGGGATTGACATTTAATCAAGTGCATCAACTCTCTATGTACCTTGATGTTGGTGGTGTTGATTGTTTAAACTTTAACTCCTTTGTCATGACCTTGGTAACAATGTACCCTTCACTCAAGCAAAATTACTTATTAGGCATGTGAAGTTTTCTACTTTTTTTAATACTTGGATTAGGAGGTTTCATCAAAATTGTAGGGTACTGACTAATGTCCTTGGAGGATCAACTTTAAGATTCGAAAGAGGCAAGGGCTAGAGCTTCGAGGTGGGGGGCACAGGGTGCTATTGACGATAGGATCCCAATATAGGCAATGATTTTGATTCTATGTAGTTATTTGTTGCAGCATGAAGTTTTGAAGTTTTTTGGAATCTAGAGGCCATTTAGAGCATCTTTGCTTATGTATTTTGGGTCAAATATGAATTGCACTCAATGCAATTTTAGTTATATGCACCCTTACTTTCTATATATATGAGAAACTTTGCATATTTGTGTATAATTGTTTGGATTCTTATGGATGCACATGATTTATTTTTTTTCAAAATTTGAATATTTTATGTATTTTTTGGTCAACCGGTTTTTTGGTCCGGTTTTTTTCCAGTTCTGGTCCGGTTCAGATTTTTGGGCTCTGTCAGTTTGATGACCAATGCGGTTTTGATAACATTGGTTTAAAGCTTCATTGCACAAGTACCAGTCCCAAAAGTTGGAATTCATACCCATCATTTCCCTAACCCTAGGAAATTTGGAGGATATACAAAACACTCCAAAAATGCAAGGCGCAGTACCAAGAGCTCCAGGGGCTTCATGGAAGGATTCCTGTCAAGGGTGAACCACTCCAAACACTGATTTCATGACACCACAGAAGCTCGCAGAAGCTCCTTGCCTATTGAGGAGTGACTTAGTGGGAGGGTACTGCCGATGGTTAGCAGCTCCAAAAACCATTTCTATGGTGCCACGGGAGATCGCAAAAGCTCCCTATATATCGAAGAGCGTATAGGAACTCCTCAACAGACAGGGAACTTCTTCATGTTCTGGAAATCCAAAAAACTTTTAAAAAACACCAAAAATGTCTTATTGCTTGTTCTCACACTTCCACGACAAACCAAATCCTTTTCTCAAAGCAGACATACACCACTTGGTCTGGCTTTCTTTCAAGTGCAAGGCAATTTATTGGGCTGTTCATTCCCACGTTCCCTTTCCTATTGGGTCTTTGCACATTCAATGTTCTCTTTCCACCATTCTACATGAGTAGCCCCTCGTCTATCCCAGAAATTGTTGTAGACTCAAATGCCCTTGGTCTCTTTTTACAGCATTGTCATTTTGCTTTGGAGCTGTGTTCTTAGGTTTTTATGAATAGGTTTGGATTTTTGTGTAGAAGACCATGTTCATTACTTAAAACTCACCACAGCACTGTTGAACATAAATAATCTTCCATCATCCAGGCTGACTCTGACCCGTGGATTTCTCCCAGTGTAGGAATCTATAGCAAGATCTTTTCAATATCATCTGCAGAGTTCATGCATCTCCAGGCTGACAATACTTTGATATGTTTATGCCTCTGTCTTGCTGATTGGTGTAACTTATTTCTCGTTCGGAATATTGAATCAAGTCTTATATTTTCTCTTTTTCTCAAAACTGAAATAAAATAATTACATGATATAAACATAATATTACAGAATTGTCTTTGCTATATCTGTATGTAAATCCAATTTGCAATCCTTGAGAAGAGTATGATCAAAAACCCTGCTGTTTAAACTACTTTTAGTCATTGCTAAACAGTCAGTAATGCGATGAAAGTACAGCTAGACCTATTAAACAACAGAGCCTAAAAATCTCTAAACAAAAAGGAAGACCCATCCTAAGATGAACTCCAGGAGAGACTGGAATCATTCCGAATGGCTGGGGAAACTGTAGCGGTTGTCATTCTTCATCCTCTTCAGTATCTTCCTTTTCATCGGTTTGCTTGAACTTATTCCATATGAAAATTCCCTATTATTGCTCTGAACTGCTTTCAAAGTCTTTGAAAAATTCTATTTCTCCATATATTTTATCAAAATTGGACACATTTCCTCATTCTATCATTTATTTACCCTTTACTTGTTGCAAGTTGTCTTTAATGTGGTGCACGTCTATTTTAACTATGTCAAACTGTCTGTTCTAAGTTTCTCCTTTAACCATGGATGGTGTACCGTGTAACAGTGATCAATGTTCATTGAATAATGGATGGGGGAATGATTAGTTAGTTAGTGTTATCATTATGTGTATGTCATGAAATTATGTTTTATTTCGACTTTTTTTAATTTTCCTCATTTTCTCTCTTTTTTTGGTCTAAGTTTTTTCAACATAAAATATTGCTGCTTCCAGCCTGTTGTTTCCTGCAAATTTGGGCAAAGCTCCTAGCTGTGCCGGACACCCCATACCCACGTTCTGGGCCTTCCTGCATTCCGGAAATTTGTGAAAATTGGGTTTAAAGGAAGTATTTACCGAACAGCAAAAAAGGACAAAGTAAAATATGCAGATTTCCACGAACTTGTGAACTGCACAAAGTTCAAGATGGCCTAAGTGCTGCAGCACCAGATCTTATGTAGGAAGAGAGATTCTCTTCCATTTATGCACTTAGGTATCTAGGGTTTTGCCGGTTACTTTGTGGTATTTTAAATCGTTGCCATATTTTTCAGGCTTTTTATAAAATCATGGTGTTTATCTTAGTTTTATGAAATCATGGACAGTTAGATTTTCTCCTGTATAAACACCAGTGCTAATTTTATAACTAGTCATGCGTGGATGCCATATTCGGCGCCGTAAACTACTGGGCATTATAATAGTGTTCCAACCCAAAGAATAAGCAGCAGCAGCAACAAGAGAAATCAAACCCTATCTTTTCATTTTAAAGTCAAAAAAAGCGTCTGCAGTACACGTACTATTTCTTAATTCACTATGGAAAGATAACTGAGAGGTGAGAGGTCGCAATATCGAACCTTTGGAACGCCGCCATGAGTAAATGCTTCAGCATCCAATACAGTAGGCTCATTTGACGCGGCAGCTGCCGGTGGTGGTGGTTGTGGCGCTTTACCAGCTGTTCTTGTGCGAGCTGTTCTACCTTTGGGCGGTTTATCCGCCATTATTATACCTCTGTCACTCTGGTTTTCAAATCTGCTGACTACGTTCAGATTTCAATGCTTAATTCGTGAGAAACCCTCGGTCACCCTCTACGCGATTGATCGACTGTAGTTCGGCTATCACGAGCAACAGTAATAACCCGGCAAACTCGAATTCGTTGTAGTATCCTCTGCAAATATCCTTGATTTTTAAGTGAAAATAAATTATTAAATTCAAAACTGCAGTGCCTTCCAGAGGCTGTTGAACCCTAACCCTGCACATGAAGTACATAATAGAAACTATAAATTCTCGAACGGAAAATACCAGAAAAAACGGTAATTCTATAGTAAAATCTTCGGCGTGTTCAACATGAATTCGCTAGGTTTACTGATCACTGAAATTGCAAACAGAAATGAATCTACAAACAGTTACATATTCAGAGGTTTCTGGTATGAATTATTCAGTTCCATCTATAACGCCATTAGAATTAAAAGAGAGAAGTACCTTACTGAGAAATCTCTGCACGCCTACTAACCGTGTTCTCTTCCAACATCCCCGAAACTCTGGCAAGGCAATAGTCTGTATCGATGTAGATGAACCCTGCTTCAATTTTACCTTAAAAATTCCCCAGACTCGTTTCGATCCCCACTCCCGCCACAAACCTGCGGTGGTTATCATTGAAATATTTGTATGATTTCTAGTTTAATCTTATCTTAATTGTTATATGTCTAGGTAGAGGAAGTAGGGGAGACTTTTCCAGCAACGATAATCATCCTATTATGTTGGTGGAGGTGAAGCTTGCAATTTTGGTCACTAATAATCCATGTGAAACCCAAAATTTCTAGCTCAATAAGACCAAAAACACATTTAATTTTGTAACTAAAATGAAAAAATATAAATACTAAATGTATATTAATCGAATTGTTATTGCATTGAGTGACCAAGTGCTTACAACCCAGTATGGGGGAGATCTATGAGAGATCCTGTAATGGATGTCACATGTCACATGTAACGTTTTCAAAAGTAATAAAATGTAAAAAGTAATAGTATGGGGGAGATCATGTAACAGATGTCACATGTCACATTTGTCAGGTTTGTCACATTACGTTACAACCCAGTATGGGGGATATGTTCTAACGTTTGTCACATTTGTCACGTTTGTCACGTTACGTTTCCATGTCGGCTCATAACTTATAAAAAATCAAAAGTAATTAAAAATTTCATGTTCACTCATAAAAAATAAAAAATAAAAAAACTTATCAAAAATAAAAATAAAAATAATTAAAAGAGAGGAATCCAATTTCTTGGGGGGTAATTTTTTTCTTAATGTGTAAAAAATTTAAGATAAAACAAAAAAAATTACACCTCAAGAAATTGGATCCCTCTCGGTGCTTGTTAGATCTGGGTTTGAGATGGATCTACGCTGGTGCTTAATTTAAGTTGAGTTTCATTGCACCGAGTGAAACGAGGTGCTCTACAATCCAGTATGGGAGAGATCCTCTAACGTGATAACAAAATAACAAATAATTAAAAAAATTCATGTCGGCTCATAAAATAAAAAATTATGGAAAATAAATTTTTTTTAAATCCATGTTGGTTCATAAAATAAAATATTATGAAAAGTAATTAAAAAATAAATGTTCCTTTATAAAATAAAAACTTAAAACTTAAACCGGGATCTATCAATCAAGAAAGATCAAATTTATTGAGTTTAAATTTTAAAAAAGAAATACACCTCAAGAAATTGGATCCCTCTCGGTGCTTGATAGATACGAGTTTAAGATGGATCTATGTTGGTGGTATCCCAATGCAATTTTAATCTTTTATAAAGCAAATCTCAACATGTGTTGGTTGTTTTCATTATTATGAGCTTGAGCATTTCTTTAACCTTAGGGTTCAGAGTAGGGTTTGTCTTGACTCATAAGGGTAAGAGACAAATTGATAAGACGCCTTTTTAAGTATGGCAATTTGGCAAATACATATTTCATATGTCAAAGCCTAGACTACCATGTATGTGATTGTGTGTTGATGGCATAGCCTCACTCCCTAGTGGCCCCAACCTTTCCATTGCCTTAAGCACAAATAAAGTCTAGAGCCAATAATGTTATTGAAGGTGGATGGACTCACATAATGTGTGGTGGAAAGGACAATGAGCCTCAGAAGGCCCTCGCACAAAAGATTGTAGCAATAGTTGAACCTAGTAGGTCTCAGGGCCCTTTGGTTGACAAGTGAGTGAGCACCAATGCATAGTGCTTACCATATGAGGAGGAGGTTGTAGGGCCCATTCCCTGCTTCCATTGCTCAAAAGTTAGGTGGATGATTTGGTTGATGACTACTAGAAGAGGCCAAGGCCCATTAGTTTGGACAACTCACCTATCCCACGGTATGTTAAAGGAGTTCCAAACCCTTGCAGTGCTCTCTAAGACCTTAAGGAGAATCAGGTAGAAGCGATGCACGACATTGCAAGATCCCAATGAAAGTTAACTCATTAAATGTGTAGGGTCTAATTAATCTTCATAAAAAACATATAATGACTTTCATTTGTGGAGTGGGCATTTTATGTTTGCAAGATGCTTAAATTATTGGATTTTTGTTACGTATGACCTTATCTATTATTTGGTAAGGTGCTACTTATTATTTGTCTAGTCACGGTGATGGGAAGAGTGGAGTTACCACCCTCGTGTCTCCTTGGTTATCTTATGTTGCAGTTGGGTGGGGCATGGCCCCCACTCGGAGTCTAGATTGGATACTTATGAGTTTATATGGTTGTTTGTTGAGTTATATGCTTCTAATGATGCAATTAAGAGAGTAACCTTTCGGAGATGGATGGTGGATGAATTACCAAAGGCTTCATTGTTAGTTTGTGGAAATTTTAATGTGGTGTAATATCAAGAGACAAGGAAGGTGCCTTGATAGTGTGAAATCCTCCCAGAGAGAAAGAAGCCTAGGTAACTCTAAAGACCCAACTAGATCTTTATAGCCCAAATAGGTTCTAACATCATGTGTATGTGAAGTTTTAGTTTACCTGGAACAATTTTTGGAAAGGTTACATAGGATTCATCAAAGGTTTGTCAAAATCATGCTTTCTAAACATAACTCCTTTTACTTTGACTTCCAAGTGGAAGGTTGGTTTTTGTATATGGGACAACCACTATGTTAGAGCGTTGGCCTATTTGTTCACTTTATCTAGGGTGTCGACAAGGTGTACATGGACAAAACATGAATTGTTGTCAATGTTTCAAACATTCAAAACTAGAGTTGTATGGTGTACATAAAAATCATTGGAATCTATTGCCCAAGTCTTGAGGTGAATAGTGTTAGATTATCTATCCAAAATGAATTATCTCCAATATGGTGGCCTTTCTTAGGGGCTGTGGTCTACAAACAACAATCGTCTCGTGTAACTAAAGAAGGATCATCTGAGAAAACTTTGAGGTTATTTCTCTAGGCCTATTCTCACAAATGATGTAGAATAAGAGGGGAAGAGTTGGCACCCCTTTGTCTATTCAATTGGCTTATGTTGTGGTTAGGTGAAGAATAGCCCCTGCTTAAAGACTAGTTTGGATACTTTTTAATTTAGATGATTTTTTTTGGAGGGGTGGCCAACATATATGCTTATAATGATGCAATCGAGAGAGTGACAATTTGGAAGTTTATTGCTAACGAACTATGAGGGGCCTAATGGTTGCCTTGTGGAAACTTTTATATGGTAAAAAAATAGGAGAACACGGAAGTCGGTGCCTTGGTAATATGAATTCCTCCTGTAGAGAGAAGCTCAAGCCGGCCACTAATCTTGACTAAGGCTTTATGACCCTAGTGGGCTTTAGCACCATGACTCTTTGGAGATTGTGGTTTACTTGGAACAGTTTTTGAAAAGCTTAATTAAGATTTTATAAGGCATGATGAAACCATGACTTCTAAACGAAACTCCTTTCACTTTGAATCCTCGAGTGGAAGGCTGGTTTATGTAGATGAGATAGCCACTTTGTCAAATCAACCTATTTGGTTCACTTTATCATGGAGTGTTGAAAAAATGCACATGCACAATATGTGATTCATTATGAATGTTTCACACCTGTAGGACTAGAGATATATAGCATGCATAAAAACCATTTGGGATCTATCACCTAGGCCTCAAGATGAAGAGGGGTAGATTATATTTTGGGAAAATATTCAAGATGGTGTCCTTTCTTGGATGCTATAGTTGGTATAACAATAATCCAAAGTAACAAAATAGGGTCATTCAAGAAGAATATGAGGTTACCTTTCAGGGCCTTCAACCTAGTGCTTTTAATGAAGATAAACTAGTTTGGGTGGCCAAACTTTATCACCTTAAGTTAGTGGATGAAGACCATTGAGCCAAAGGTACACAACTCCACACCCATTTGCACTAGATGAACATGGGAGCAGACCTACTAAGGCATTTTTCAAAGTTGTGGGAATTACGAAAGAAAACAAAGGACAAGCATGTGATTGATTAGGGGTTGATTAAACATGAGTTTGTTATCCATTAGAAAATTATTTTCAAGTCACAAGGCCTTACTGTAGAATGTAAGGTGGGCATGCAACCGCTATGAATATTATATGTATGGTAATTAAAGTTATTAATTATTAAGTGAAAGGGTGTAACCCTTCACTAGACACGCTCAAGCTTATAAAAGCGAGCCTCATTGTAATTATTAATCATCCATTATCAATTATATATTATTATTTTATCAAATGGAGTTATTTTCCATTGGAGGATTATTCACTTGAATAATCACTGAGTATATCCGGACTCGGATATAGCATTGGTATCAGAGCAGCTCTTTCCTCGAGCCTCATTGATCTCGGGCTGATAGCCATTCTCTCAGAATTTCTGAGCTACTTGGTCTTTGACCAGATATCGGGCTCTTGGCCCTCTTCTTCACATACCCTCCCGCAACCTCCACGACTTCTGCACACTCCATTCCCCGCCATCTTCCTTCCTCTCTATCCTTTCCCTTCCCATGTCCTCCATCCATTCCCTGCCCATATTCCTCCGTGCCCCCCACCGGTATCCATCTCTCCCACTGCGCTCACCTCGCCTCGTCCTTCCACCCCCTTCCGCATCCACGCAACCTTTCCTCCTCTCCGCGTCGCCGCTCCCAACTCCCTGCCACCATTCCCTTTATCTCCCTGCGTTTCAACTCCCGCCCAACCTTACCATCCACCCCCGTGCATGCACGCCTCCAGCCTGCGCGTCTGCAAGCCCTCCGCCAGCTTCACACCACCGCCAACCCCACGCACAGCTCCCTCATGCGCCCTCGCCCATAGCTTCATTCTCCTCGTCAATTGCCTTTGCAACTACGCCTACCCACCATCACAACTGCACCAACTCGACCAATCCCTCCTCGCGGCCACCTCTTCCAGCACACCTCCGCCACCACCGACCCCCTTCTGCCGCCTCCAGCTTGGCCACCCCCCTCCTCCAGACCACTACACCTCTCTTCCGCGTGTATTTTTCCATTCAAAAAAAAACTATTATCATTGTTATAATATTTGAAAAAAAATTATTATAACACATTATTATTAAATTTAATAATAAGTGTTATTATAATATAAGTATTTATATTATTATTATTTAAAAAAATAATAATAATAATAATTATTTTTTTATAATTATTATTTTTGGAAAAAAAAGAAGAGAGAGATCAATTATCATTGAAGGAAGCCAAGGACCAGTTGTCATCGTCAAGAAGACATTAAGACAAAGCCAAGAAAAACAAAAACCAGAAGTCCAAGCAAGACTCCTTATTGTCAAAGAAGTCGAAGAACACTTATCACCGAAGAAATCAAAGTCAAGACAGTTAATTATCTTTGAAAAAGTCAAAGTAAAGGAAGGCTCATTAAGAAGTTGAGACACTTTAACGACAAGGACGACCAAGTTTAAGAAAGACTCATCAAAGAAATCAAAGAAGATCATTCCATCGTCGAAGAAGACAGAAACCATGGAAGCCGATTTGCGAGAGAAATTAGAAGCCAAGTTAAAGCACTATCGAAAAGACAATGAAGAATTACGAGACATTAATACACAATCAGAAATAAAGATTGAACTACATAAGATACAAGAACGGTTCAATGAACACACAATGTCCAATCAGAAAAATCACATAGAAAAATTATGTGCGCAAATCAAGGAATTAAAAGATGAAAGTGATTTCAATCAGAGGTTGAAAAATCAAGATATAAAGAAGGAAATATCTAATTACGAAGCAGAAATAATACGCTTGAACAAAATCGTTAGCGACAAAGATGAAGAACTAATGTAGTTACGACATAAATTAGAAAGTCAAGAATCAGAGGTCGGCCAGTGTCGACAACAGATAAAAGTTCTTCAACAACAAAACGATGACTCTAAAAAGGCACACAAACTGGAGATCGCAAAGAGTAATAAAACACTATCCAACAATTCCGAAGAAATTTTCAGATTAAGAAATTATAACAAGACACTAGTCACAAAAATTAAGAAGCTGAAAAATAGTCGGAAGATAGAACCATCTACGGAAGACATTGAAGGAAAACTTCTAGACAAGCAGGAAGAAAATAGCTGCATCAGAAGTCATAATGAAGATCTTAAGGAACAACTTAAGAAGTGTGAAGATGACAGAAAATCGCAGGTCGAATTGATCAAGAAGTTTCAAAATGATAACAGGCAGTTAGGAAACAAGTTGGAAAAGATACAAAATGAAACCTTAAAACCTAAAGAGACGAAAATAAAACTCCCAGCTCAGATCAATGCTCAAAAGACGACACTCGTAAAAGAAAATGACATTGTGAAAATTCCCTATCAACACCCCAACCATAAAAACCGATATTATGAAAAGTGGGAAATGTCGAAAGACGATGGTACTAATGTGATCAAAGCTCTTACCGACCGATCAATGGGGAATCCCAACAGTCAGCAACAAATCAATTTGGGATGGATTGACCCATCCACATATCGGAAGTTATGCTCTACACTTAGCAGCTCGTATCAACATGTGTCGTCAGCTATGACATCACAAAGAAAAATGCGCCAAAATTATAAGGCTTTGAGGACAAAGCCTTTCTAAGAGAGTGGCAATGCTATGAATATTATATGTATGGTAATTAAAGTTATTAATTATTAAGTGAAAGGGTGTAACCCTTCACTAGACACGCTCAAGCTTATAAAAGCGAGCCTCATTGTAATTATTAATCATCTATTATCAATTATATATTATTATTTTATCAAATGGAGTTATTTTCCATTGGAGGATTATTCGCTTGAATAATCACTGAGTATATCCGGACTCGGATATAGCAACAACAATGCCTCAATATGGTCCTTGTCATGCTCATAAAGGAGTATAGACATGTGTGTGACCACACCTTTTCCTTATATGAACTAATGACTGCCCTTTACAATGTGGAGTGAATATGTTGATAGTGAGAACAAGAGGAAAGCATTTAGTAGTAGGTAAAATTTTCCAGTTTGCTTTCATTGAACTATTGTTGAAAGAGACAAAAGACTTATATTGCATTTGTGCAAAGTTTATGACTAGTTTAGAAAATCAGTTGTTGTTGTTTTTGCTTTGTGAGTGGATATAGCTAGCCATCAAAATCTACCGCTGACTTAAAAATTATCATATACTTTAGACTCATTTTTAAAGCATTGGTCATGCATTTTTTATGACTAACATGGCCAAAAACATTCTATCAATGCTAACTCAACCAAACACATAGAGATCAAAATAAGCTTTGTAATGATTTGAGAAACACCCCAATTGTAGTTCATATGTGGAAGTTGGAGCCCCAGGAAGTTGACATCTGACTTCTCAAGGCTTGCATTGTTTTTGCCACCTCATCTCCTAGAGTTAGGGTTTCCAACATCAAACTTTATTTCCTTCTTCTGTCACAACTAGATTTACCAATCACACACATCATTAATTGGAAACACCATATAACAATAACTGATACATACTTAGGTGGAATCAATGTAATGATAAAACATAAATTATAGATGTGCATATACAATAAAATGCAATTCCCACTATCCACACATAAAAATTTTGCAATGGTGAACTTCAACTATTTATAAAAATTAATTCAACAACACGAATAACAATAAGATAATTTAACACACAAATACAAGCATCTCGCTGAAGCATTCCAAATTTGACCCAACACACCACCTCTTGGTGAGTTCCTCATTATATTCAAATACTACGTAACAAAGACATATAATAGAGATGAATGACATACAGCAAGAATAAATACTTATCTTTTATATGAAATTCACCACCAACAGATTGAAAGTGAGTGCTTTTCCGCCCAACCTTGGGCACCTTATGAGACAACCCTTAAGCTAAGGTTATGAGACAATGGAGCAAAATTCCTATAGCCTAGTTCAAAACTCTCTTACACATCCCAACCCATAATTCTCACATAAGGAAAACACCATTGTAATAATAGTCCATATTCAACCGACAACACCCTTCCATATCAACCTATGCAACACAAGGAAAAGAGTTCCCTTCTCTACCACACAGTCCATTAGACAATTTCATTTCCCTCCAACGTGTTAGCTTTCAAGGTTACTTCGAAAGTATTTACACCATATTGAAGGGTTCTTTATGTGACGTAGGGTGCATGGTGCATGGATGAACCTTGGTTGTTCTACGATGGATAGACATGGTGAAGTTGACTTTCTATTTGATTATAGTCCTTGTATGGATGCTCGTACGACATTCTTCCCTATACTGTTTAAGACCTACGGGGCTTGGTGACTTTCTTCATGATGTACACATGGATCAGCGATTTCTTACTTGGAGGATCCCTTACTTTGGAAGAGGAGCATTAAGCATTATACAGGAGGGCATTGAGCCCTAAATGGCATGGGCACACTTGGTTGCTTGCATGGAGGCTTGTACTTGACTGAAGGATGCTTAGGTTGAGGAAATGATGATGTGGATGGGGTGGATCCGAATGGGCACATGGATTTGGAGGAGCGTGTGGGACCTTGGCAGCTTATGGAGGAGGAGCATTGGACACATCTCATGGATCACTAATGCCTTAGAGCCTTTCCTATTAGATGTATTTACTTTGGAGCTTGACATGTGTTACTTAGAGAGGGGGTGCTTCACTTATGAGCATGCTTGTGTAGAGCTAGGCTACTTGTAGAGGTTTGGACCCACTTTATAATTTTTGGCCTCCCTTACCTCTCATATAAATAAAGGAGGAGAGATTCCTTTCATCAAATTCACTCATCACCTACTTGTATTAGAGACATGAGGAGTGGAGCATGCCAATCTCTCTTTCTCCTTGTACTCTTCATTGTATTATTACTCTTTGTTTCAAAATGCTAGGGTTCTTAAAGAAGTTCAAGGGATATTTTAGGTTTATGGTTTCACCATAAGGAGGCAAATAAACTAATGTTTGTGATAAACCATAGAGGGTAAAGAATCATTGTTCCTATAACTCTTGAGAGAGAAGAAGGCCAGGGTTTTGTGGCATATGGAAACCATAGTACTATTTATTATGCTTGATTGAGGCGAGAAGAGGAAGAGACATTTTGAACACTTATGGATTGCAAGTGTTGAAACCAAGGAGGACTTGCCAATCTTAATGCTAGTTTGTTGTGGATGTTTGGTGATGGCTATTGTTTTCTTGGTTTTCACGATCTAGGTAGATATTGGTGGCCACCCCCTTGTTCCACCGAGTTACAATGGTTCTCCATCTTCTTTGAAATTTTAACTCCCCGTAAGAAGAGCAACACAATAGAGGCCATTGCTAAGCTCTTATTTTAGTGTGCTTGGGTTCATTTTGGCTTCCCATGGACCATTATTTCGAATTGAGACAACATGTTCCTAAGTACCTTCTAGTCCATCCTATGGTCGATGATGGACAATAAGCTGACCAAATCGACTTCCTTCCACCCACAAATTGACAAGCAGATAAAGATGGTCAACAAGATGCTTGTGCATATCTTGAGAATGTATAACTCCAAATATCCGCACATTTGGGATGAGAGCCTTTCTTATGTTCAAGATAGCTACAACAAATCCCTTCACATCTCTATGGGTTCCAGCCATTAGTCCCAATTGATGTAGCACTGCCCATTCCATATACACATAAAGAGACCTCCCATGCTCAAACTGATTCTGATTGGGCATCCAATTTTGTTGAGCGGATCCAACACATCCAACAACAAGTTCATGATATATTGCAGAAAGCCATTGTCAAGTATAAGCAGCGACATGGCCAGCATCAAGTTCCATATAAGTTTCAAGTTTGTGATAAGGTCTTGTTACATTTACAGAAAGAGCGCCTCACAGGTCCCCATTAGAAGCTTTGGCCACTTCAATATGGGCCTTACACCATCATCAAGGTTGTGGGTGAGAATGCTTTTGAGTTAACTATTCACCCTTGCCTCGGCTTCCAACCTGTATTTAATGTGGAGCTACTTTGACCATATTTTCCACCTCTATTGGACGCCTCATACGTAGTTGAGCACTTGGCCCCTATAGAACTCAATCATGACTGCATTAAGAAGGCTACAGTCAACTAGATCATGTACACTAAGATGAAGGACACCCCCCAACAAAACATCCAACTATATAGGGTCGTCAAAATAGGGCAACTTTTTCACCAGGGAAAGTGGCTCACTAGGATACTGTCAGATTCAACAAAATTTTCCTCATTTGATGGAGGAACTTGACGCAATGGGGACCATTGTTCCCTAAGGGAGGAGGACTAATCCAGGTGGATACTGGTGACCACTTGCCTGTTCCATTGAGTTACAATGGCTCTCCATCTTCTTGGGCCATTTTGAGGCCATAAACGATGTTTCTTTCCCAGTGGGGGGGGGGGGGGGTAAGTGTTGCTATGTCATGCCTTGGATCCATTCAAAAATTGTAATCCTTAGTTATCTCTTTCCAACAAGCTATCGTGTGCTGGAAACAAAGATCATATGCAAAAGTTGTGCACCCGAGGAGTTGGCATATCAACTAGACAACTCGGGGCCAACAAATCCTTTTGGCGCTTCATCTCCTAGGGTTAGGTTTTCTTCAATGTCCCCCCAAGTTTCTGGGACGAGGGGATGCAGGAGCGGGGAAACGCACATCCGGGACGCGTGGAGACCACCCCCAAATTTTAGGGAAATTCGGGGGGGACGTCCCTGAAATTATAAAAATAAAATAAAATACCAAAAATAATATTTTATTTGACATATATTCATGATCGTGCAATGTAAATACAAAATATATTGATTATTTTCTAAGTAGTACTAAGTAGGGATTGTAAAATGTGAAAATAATGGAAAACATAAAAAATAATGTTCTCATGGGCATGGGTGGGGGGAAACGTTTCGTCAGGAGTCTCCGGGACGTCGGGATGTAGGAAACATGGGAAACGCGTCCCCGTGGAACACTGGTTTTTTTATGTTTATGGTTTTTGTCTATTTATGCTTATGATAAAAGGCCCTTTTCAGTCTCTTTGAAATAAACTCTTGCGAATGAGCATAGCTGACACATCTCTCTTCGGAGATAAGCTACCACCATCTGAGCTAGTTTGTATGTTTCATAAAGTGTGTATGTTAGTAGCACCATTTTTCATTTCAAGCCATTTTTTTGCGATTTTGAAACTTGTTGGTCATAAAAAAAAAAAAAAAATTATTTACAAATGCATATTTTCAAATTTTACAAGAAAATATACATTTAGTAGCTAATTATAATGAAAAAATATATACATTTTCGTTTTATTAACTTTTAGAAGCTAGTTAGAATGAAAAATATATATATTTTGGAAGTTTTTTTTTAATTCTTCTTTTAAATAAGTAATTTTTATGGGAAAATTTGTAAAAAAATGATAAAATAAATACATTTCAACCCTTTTTAACGCATTTTCAGCTATTTTATGTATAGAAGTAAAAAAAAAAAGTTTTAAAAGAAGACTGAAGAAAAAAAAAACACTTTAAAACAAAATAAAAAACAAAACTTACATAGTAAATTAATTTTTTTTTTGAAAAAACTATAACATAATTTTAAATTATAAAAAAATAAAAAAAACCCCACCCCACACACCCCTCCCCCTCCCCTCCACGCCCCTGGCCCCTGCCCACTGAACCCTCTTTCGGCCCGGCTCAATTCCAGGAATCGGTGCACCGTTGCAAAGGGGCGGCACTTGGGGGGAAGAAGGAGCAGCGGCGTGCCGAATCCCAGAATCGAGCCGAGCGAGAAGAGGGTCGGGTGGTCTGCTCCTTCTTCCACCCAAGCATCGCCCCTTCGCGGCGGCGCGCCGATTCTCGGAATCGAGCTGGGTCGGAAGAGGGTTGGGTGGGGGTTCGCTCTTTCTGCCCAAGCGCCGCCCCTTCGCAGCGACACGTTGATTCCCGAAATCGAGCTAAGTCGGAAGAGAGTTGGGTGGGTGGGGGGCGGGGGTAAGGGAGGGTGTTTTTATTTATTTATTTATAATTATATTATAGTTTTTTGGTTTTTAAATTTACTTTCTAAGTTTTGTTTTTTTGTTTGTTTTTTAAGTTTTTTATTAAATTTTCTTGTAAAATTTTGAAACATTTTTGTTTATTTTGAAATGTTTTTAAGATAAATTATTATTTTTTAATTGATTTTTTTTAAAAAAATTGTTAAAAGTTTTTAATTTTTTTTAAATGTTAAGTTTTCTTTTCAAATTTGTATTTTTTTAAAAATTTGTGTTTTATTTTGTTTTTTTCTACAATTTTTTTAATGTTTTTTTTTTTAATTTATTTAAAAAAAGATTGTTTATAATTTTTTTTTTTAAGTTTTAAATACTTTTTGAAGATTTGTTTAATTTGGTTTTTGAATTTTTTTAATAAATTTTGCGTTTTTGCATTTTCATTTTTTTAATTTTTTTTTTTTAATTTTTTTTTTTCAAGTTATTGTTTTATAAATTGTAACCTTGAATAAAAATGACAACGATTCTAGGAGGTCCACTTTTCAATATGGGGTCGATTTAGGGTTTTGATTGCAATGATACTATCCATGGTTCATTTTGGGGTTGTTTTTTATGAAAAAATATGAATTTTTATGGCTAGAGTTTTCATTCTTTGTATATAGTTATTGTTTTATAGTATACTGGATTTTCTCCCTTGTGCACCCAAATATCATAACTTCTATGTTTTATGGTTTAATATATGGTTTTATTATGAATAATATCATAAATTCTTTTATTTTATATGGTAAGAGTAGTGAAATAATTTATTGAATAATTTGTGTTTAATTCGATGCTAGTTTTATATAGTGTTGTTAAGAGATTTAATAAATACAATTTTAAATTATGATACAATGATATAATAATGTCATTTTTTTAAAAGCGTGCTGCTAGTAGCATTAGTTTTCAATTCAGGGTTTGATTTTAAGGTTTTTATAAACAACAATAAGGATTGTTTTGGTCCATGTCTATATTTTTCAATACAAAAAAGTGATGCAACTGGTAGCACCACTTTTTGATTCATTTTTTTTGTGTGTTTTTCTTATGCAAAAAATATGAGTTTTGATGGCTAGAGTTCTCATTTTGAGTATAAAGTTCTCGTCAAGTTGTATAACTTGTTCTATGACTTGAGTTTAAATCAATTAAAATTGCAATAGGTTAATCGACAATTTTACCTTCAAGCTTGATCATGTTTGACTGGTGATCTACCTGGTTTTTTTTAAAATAAGAAGTATTATATTAACAAATTATACAAAAAATGTTACAATATCCACCAGCCTGAGAACTTTTCGTGGGAGTATAATATAGTCTTCTACAGAGATATAATAACATAGATAACAAGCATTCCCATGGCCCCTCTCCCGGAAGAGAAAACAAAGCCTACAAACTAGAGACTGATCATCATTTTCCCACCCTATAAACATACACATCTTGTAGCCAAAACTTGGTAGCCTTGAAGCTGACCATATCACAGATACCCTTTCCCAGCTTGAGATTAACACAACTATTGCAGTAAAAACAAAATATAGACATTCTTAAAACTAATAGGTAGAAAAATCTATAGAAATTCCACCCACTTCCCTTAAGGAGATTTGTTACCCGTTTCCAGAGGATTCGAACCATCGTTACTTGGACCACCAGCCTGGTCTAGACCCGTCGTCTACGCACCGCCCACCACCGAAGTTTCTCTCCCCATCTGCGAAAGGAATGAGATCCCCAGTTCCTTCCCCACTGTGTCGATTTTCATGTGCAGCAGCCTCGTGTCCACGTAGAGCTACTTCTGAAATGCCACTAGGATGTCTTCAGCTCTCTCCTTCTCCTCACGTTCTATTAGAACCCTACTAAGCAGGACTTTAACCACTTAGTATAGGGTGATCGTTCGTTCATACATCCCTTGACGACCACATGAGGACCCAGGGTCTTGAATCTATGATTCCATAGTTGCCTCCTCCACAAACATAACCGCATCCTCCACCTCCCTCCAAACACCCTATTCCACCATTTCCAAGTCTGCCCGAATTGACACGGGGATTGACGAGCGGTATTTCCATGTTGTTTGAGCATCACACAATTTCTCTCGACTCACCCTGCGCTTCCCCCTCACTTCTGCTGCACCCATATGCCCCTCCCGCTCCATGCCTCTGTCGACCCCTAGACCAGGCTCATTCCAACCACCAACCGCACTGCATGAACCCGCTTTGCCACCCTTCACAATGCTAAAATACACCACCCTGCGTCGGACACCAAAAAGTAGCAAGGACCAAAGGCAATGAGAAAACCATTGCAGGAGAATTCCCCAAGAACGATAATGCCCATCCTTCTGTCACCCAGGTTATCAAAATTCCTCTCACCAACTTCCATAATGGATTATGTCCCTTCCCACCCACATATCGTACAATACATCAACTCAACCTCCCGCTATCTAACTCCTCGCATGAACCCGCCTCGTACGAAGATCTCCCTTTTCAAATCTCCACCACCATCCCTTATGTTAGCACCTACCAACATTAATGCAGATATGCTCCACACATTGCGTTAGGACCGCCACCTATTCCCACCATGATGCCCCTCCTACGCCCTTCATCACCCGCATTCGAGGGCTGGTGATCTACCTGTTGATTATCCAAGGCTGTATAAATTCTTGAAATATTCATGGCCACATATTCCATTGTTGTTGATTATTGAATCCACAATTCGCATTCTATCTTCCCTACGAGGACAATCTCTATAGAAATGGTCTCCTTCACATCCCCAACATTTGATCATTTGCCTTGTGTCATGTCCCCTCCTGTGGATCCAACTCAAGGAAGGGAACATGACTGCAGATCTTGGACTTTTACATAAACTCAGTTCCATTCATTAGATTCATACAAATAAAAACATATGTATGTGCAGATCTAACAAACACAATGGAAGTAAAATTGTTCTACACACACACATATCATGCAAATTCTAGCATATTGATAACATTCATCAAATAATTAAGACTTTGCAGAAGTAAAACACATAAATAAAATACTCATCTTGATGTAATGCTATCCCAAGCAACTAGCTATATCGCTGCAACTTTCCACCCAACCATAGGCCAGTTGTGTTCATCACTCTCTCAACACAACTGCCACCCCTGAGCTGGGCATGATTTCTACAAGGAAAAGGGGACTCTCAAGCTCAGCACAGCCCAAGCAACGTCATATCTAATCCAAGCTAGCCCACAACTGGGTTTATCAAGCTAAATCTCAACCCTCTTCATTTTTGGATATTTGCACTCAAGCTCAAGCCAAAACAATGGATACCCATAACCCATACCCAAACATACTCTTTCTACACACACCAAACACAATCATTGGGCATGGATACACATTTTCAACAAGGTATTTACAAAATAGAGTCCATGGGTTTTCCCCAAATCGTGGCTCACCCAAAATGAACTATGGAAAGGGGAATTCAACCCTAGGGAGAAAAATCGATTTCTCCCACAGGTTATGAGCATTCCAAATGGCCAAAACGACCTCAATGAAACCCCAAATCGAGCTCCCTTCCTCTCAGCAGCTTTGCAACATAAAAACGCCCTCTTCCCAGCTAGAAAACAAGGAAAAACCAGGAAAATGTAGAGGAAAAACGTCCAAGATATCTGATTACATGAGGGAGAAAAGGCCAGGGTGAATAATGGCTTGGGGAGCAATTTCGTGGCTCTCATCTTGCCCAAGGAGTCAAACACGAATTTCTATGAAGGGTGGCTTGCCCATACCCGAATTTGGATAGCCATACCTTTCCATTCCCCAAGGCATTAACTAATTCAACCAACTCCTGGGAGAAATAAATGATGGGGTACAAAAGACAACATGGGTAGTTGAGGGTTTATGGGTTCTCTCATTGACACTTGGCTTGACTTGATTGGCTCTAAGGGTTTGAATATTTCCCTCCCAATTCCTTGTAAAAATCATGCTCCCATCCCTTGTTGCATTGCATAGCTAGTTGTGGGTATTCTATTAAAATGCATACTTACATGATATTTGCAATTCCATTGTGCCTGGCTAGCACACAAACCATATGCATCACTAAATCGATGGCGGAGCCTTGGCCTTGAACTCCTCACCATGATTTTATCACAATATTACATCCTTTACATTTTAATGCAATGGGGTCAAAATCGGGATATTACACCGCGTCCTTTTCCTTAAAGATTTTGCCATCTTGGATCCACTATGGGCTAGGTAATTTTGCTGATATTTATTAGGACTATTTTTTGAATAAATGAGAAAATCTATCATGCAACCTCATATAGTGTCTAAGATATTTACTTTCTTGATGAATTCATACCAATTGCTTTAAGAAAACGATCAATTGCATATTAGAGAACATTTATGCCTTGGTCACATAGTGTTACTAATATTGTACAAAGATTAAAACCAGAGCCTCAACATCTTTCTATTTTTTTTTGGCTTTATGGTAATCTTGGTTTGCATTGTTAATTGAGAAACTTGATCACACTGAAGAGCTTTGTGAAATTAAATTTGGTGAATTTAAAAAAAAATGCATTGGTTGTCAAATATGAGATTAAAAAATTCCAACTCTATTTACTTCCTCACATATTTTTGGTCGGAACCCATAGTCATAACTTTTCAGGTTTAAAAAAAAAACTTAAAATTTACAACTCATAACATAAGGGGGCTATTAAATTGGCACCTCTGGTTTTACATGTTTGATTCTACAGTTGAATGTGTTAAGCCTAGGCAAATGATGTAGTTGATATTCTTTGCACTCAGTTTAATCCTAAACCTCCTAATTTTGATGATCACATACTCTACAAGTACTTCAGGCCTCTTAGCATTTGAGAAAACAAAAACACACATGTTAACGGACAATCCACTCGGGCGGACACGAGCCGGATCTCCCTAGTTCAAGTGAATCTAGAACAAATAGTAGCGAATACAAAACTCATTTCCTAGATCTAGTTACAGATCGAGTACTTAGATATCGTACCTTTCAAATCGTGGATCCTTCTCCTTGTTGTTGCTCCAAGTCTCGTGGTCATCAGATCTCCAGCTGCAAGACCTGTCAAGACAATATGGAAACGATACAAGCAGTACAAGATATCTAAACAATAACTGATCTAAACTAACAGTTGAGGAAGAAAGTTCTAAACATCATCAACGAGACAACATTTATGGAAAGAGATTATATTAATTGTATAAAAAGATGGGAATACATAGAAAGGATGAAGCTACAACCAAAGCCTCAACGTTGCATCCTCCATCCAACATGTCCAAGCCAAACCTCCAAGATGGTACAAGCTTCCCAATCACCAATATGGGTTCTACCAGCATAAGGGTACCATAGACCTTCCCCCCCTCCCATGGAGAGAGTGGGTGTTTATATAGGGCTAAAGAGATAGGATAGTTTGAGGATTAGGGGGAGATGGTTAAGGGATCTTCCCATTAGGTTAGGAACCAAAATGCCACCTCACCTAGAGCCTAGGGATAGGCCTCCACATCACTCATCTTCGAGAATGGGCTCGAAGATACTCTTTTATCCAAATAACTGACATTGTCGTAGGTTGCATTAGGACAACCTGTGACGTCGCATGTTGCACAAGGGCAGACTGCGACGACCTTGAAAAGTAGGTCAGTTAAGCCCTCCAGTCATGGGAAACTTCAGGGATGTGTTTTTACTCTAAAATGGGTTTAGGTAAAATAGCAAAGAGTTCACACAATGGTCAAGATGACGACATTGTCACAACGGTCATGATGACAACACTTGGTCATAATAACGGTACTTGCAACGGTCATGATGACGACACTAGGTCATGACGACGACACTTGCAACACTTGTGACACTTGCACAAGGGTGACAACATTTTGGTGTCACACACACTCCTCAACTGGACCTCATTATTTAGTGTGAATATTTTGTTCTAGGTTGCATATGTGGTGAAGATGATTATGTTTATTTTAATGATGATATTTAGATAATAGACATTTATCTGTGGTGAAGATGTTTATGTTTATTTTAATAGATGATTATGTGTGCATTCAAGTGATCTGAATAATCCCCAAAACACATAGCCGCGCTTCCACAAAAAACTTGCAAATCGCCCACGCAACAAGGATTATGTCAATGCCCATAATCAACAACTGGTGCCACCTTAAAAAACGTTTTACTCGCAATTTATTGGTAATTATGGGTGTGACCTCCATTTGGGTTTATGGATGTGATTGTCTTTGTTTTCAGCCATTTTGGACGAAGCCTCCCACCTTTCTCATTTTTACAACATATCAAAATTCTCTTCGATGTTTCATTTCCCCCGTTTTGGGGGTAAGCTTAGTAAATACATAGATATTAATATCAATAGTTACGCCGAAGGCGCTGTTTAAGGGAGCGGTTCCTCTAGCCACTTTGTTGTTTGTCGACGGCATATCAGGAGCCGCCTCGTCATATCAGTAAAAAAAATAATATTATGACCGCTTTCATTTAATACATGTGGGATATATCCCAGCCAAAAAAGGTGTGAGGTAAGCCTTTAATTTATGGCCTTGGCCTTAGAGGAGTAAGAAGATCTGTATTGTCAGCTGAAACTTTTTGTGTATCGGTTTATGTTCATACCGCGACCATTACCAGAATCCAGAGATTTATCCTCTGGCAGTAGCATTTGCTTTTGACAATAAAATATGGCCCAGCTTGTGATGCTTACTATAAAATTTAAGTTCCAGTACATGGGTTGTAGTCGCCTGAATTTTCTTTAGAAGTTTTGAATCTGACTGTTTGCTGGAGTCCAAAGGTTACAACCATTTTCAGCTGCATTTTCATTCCCGTGGACACATCAGAAAATGCTAGAATTTACAGTGAAATTTAAGCTTTTCAATGGAATTTAAGTTACATTTTTTGAGAAATTGTGGAGTTGTAGGAAATGATTTGTCATGGATAAAATAGAATTTAATTTCTTAGTCCACCTATATTTATAGATCAGCTTAAATAGTGAAATATCCTACCCGTATTAAATGAAGCGGTTAAATGATTACTTAATATCCCAACGAAATAATGAAGTAATAGTGAAATATCCCATCTAGAATAGGTATACAGTGGTTACTTCCTTTCCTTCTTAGGATCCAGCTTCCCAATTGCAGGTTATCAGATAGTTTTAATCGATCGCCACCATGTAAGTTGGGAAAGGTGGAATCCGATGAGAAAGTTGTCAAGGAATTCATGGAAAGGAAGGCTAACGGTATGGAACACATGAAACTGCTTTACACCGTTTAAAATCTCTTAGATTTGAACATTCTTTTATAACTATTGATAAACATGGTAGAAAAAATTAACAATAATTTAGCAATATTTTGATAGCACCATATCCAATCATTCAATTATTTTAATGTTTAATTATAATGACACATAGAACTAAAACACGTAGATGTCAAAGAGGAACAAGGATTTTATAGCGGAAATCTTTAAAAAAAATTAACAAGGTATTTTATTTTAACAGTCTCATGGCTAATGACATTTTAAATGGTTTTCAAATATAAAATATGAAATCATTACTTAAAGTAGAGATACTCATGGATTATCATGATTCCAAAATTATATAATTAATTACTATAATAAAATTTTTTTATATTCTTTATATGTGTAAAAAAAATATTAATATTTAAATAGCTTAAATATTTAAAATTAAAAAAATATAATTGAAATAAATTAATTGCAAACTATCTACCATTTTTAAATTCATTTACTCATGGATCATCGTGATTCCAAAATTATATAACCAAGTACTATAATCAAATATTTTGTATATTCTTTATACTTTAAAAAAGTTTTAATATTTAAATAATTTGAATATCAAGAATATTTAAAATTAATAAAATTATAATTAAAATAATTTAATTGAAAACTATCTACCATTTTTAATTCATTTTTACACGTGGCACTTGAAAATTCCTTGGTTGGTTGAGTAGCTTGAGAATGTGGCACTTGATATGGACACTGTTCTCATTGTAAAATTCATGGTTGAATAAGAAATATAGAAGAACAAACGAACATACCATGATCGATAGAGAGAAGCTCTTTACTAATTTCCCTCAGTGATTGGCACATAATGGATATTGCGATGGGCTTGGTATGATTGGTATTAGACGATGGTTGCGATCGCCCACCATAGATCCACGGTTGTGATCATTTACATAACAGGCCCATGATCATTTGACACTACTGCAAATAATATCCCTAAGATTTGCGCGTGCAGGAATGAAAAATAATAGGCAAAAGATTCATAATACACTCACATTGAAACCAATACACCATTATGTTAGTAGGGAGCACCACTCTCTTGTTATTGCCCTCACGTTGTCATGACATTTGATAATTGCATTGGTCCTCCATGTGACCAATCTCAACCAAAGCACATACCAGTTCCACCCATAAATCAAAGTAACAAGAAACAAATCCCCCTCAAGATGGCTTGGGCATTGACTATCCATAAATCCCAAGGATTGACGTTAACAAGGTCAACCATTGACATTGGTAACAATAAACGCCATTTAAGGGGTCAGTTCCTTCGTCGTCTGTCGACGGCCTATGAGGAGTCACCCCTATCATCAATCAATAACGCATTTCCTCACAACAACTTGCGAACTGAAAGGACCAATACAATTTATTAGTCTTGCATGTCTTTATAATAAGTAGCATGGTCGTTATTCCGTTATTGATGACCTAGATGCTATGAAGCCACATGTTCGAGATTTCAATTGAGATATCAATAATGATAATATGAGTGGTTGGAGATATGAAAATCGAGACAGGTCAAGGACTCAACGACCTATGTTTTCTTAAAAAGGGTTAGGGCTATGAAAGCGATTTTCTTATTTAATAAAATTGTATGATCTTTTTTCACTCCAATATTAATATTATTGATAAGTTCGATATCAAATTTTATTATTAGATTTCTTTAATATATATTCATTTATGTGAAATGTTAAGCCAACATTATATATAATACATTTTAGGATATATAAAAGGTTTTATCTTAGATAAATGTGATTAGATACATGGGATGAAAATATATGTATTTTAGGATATGCTACCATCAATATAACACAAAAGTTTTAGGTGTTTAGCTTTTTATATTTAAAAGTAGTTAGCTTTTTATTATTTTATTTTTATTTTTACTTAGTTTAAATGTTTATGTTTATTTATTGTTTTTTTTATAATCATAATTGTAAATTTTCATTTAAAAGTCGATGTATTATGTTATGTTTAAGGCAGGAAGATTGGAAAATAAATTTATTTTATAATAATAATTTTGAATCTCTAAAGGAGACGCAATTATGTTATGTCTAATGGATGGAGATTAAAAAATAAATTCTAACAAATTAATGAATTAACATGATTCAATTTAATTGATATCTATCTATGTAAATATGTGTTTTTATGTTATATAAAATTAAAATGTTTATTATATTTGAATATTAATTAATTAGTTAATTTAATTATATTGTATATTAATATCAAACTTATATGTAAATAAATTAATATCATTTTTTAATTGCTAATTCATTAATTCACTAACCTCTAACTCTTAACTCAGTAATCCTCTAATTCATTCCTCATATATAATAAGCCCTTCACCATTAATCCTACTAACCAACACATTCCTTCATGATTGATCCACTCATTCACAAACCCTTTAACAATGACCAACCAACACATCATGAAAAGGGTCAAAAAAACATATCACCCTGCATGCAATGATGCTCGACTGTCTTGAAATACATAGCCAAATATGATTCCAAAGTAGAAAGAAAATCAAATACCTACCATCATATGCTGACTAAAATCACAGCTACATCATCTCCACAGGACCCAGCCTCATATGCCTATCGTCGCTTGCACTCAGAAGCAATTGTTGACCGAGACATCAGTGCTCAATAAACTTGCCATATGTTGCAAAAATTACCCCTTGTCACATGCAGTCGGCCCTTCGCTAAGCTAAATGTTGGTCTCCAAGTATTCCACCGTGTATCTCTCGACTCGGGTGATTGCTTATCTGGATCAAGTTTCATAGATGCGTACTTGCAACGCCCTCCAACATTGGACCTCGTCTTGCCTTATAGACCTTGCACAACAATGGTCATATAACCAGGGACACAAAATTGAAAAGTAGAAGAAGACAATTGTCAACCATTGACATTGGTAACACTGAACGTCAAGGCTTGACCTTCATGACAATGTCACGCACTACAACATTAGAAGGAATGTGAATTGCAATCCTCAATCCCTGCACTCCCCCTACCAAATGAAAATACCAATCTTGGTTTCCAATGTATTTAGTACGAAACTTGATCACTACCTAGCCCTTTATTGTTTTACTCACATATTTATACTTTTTCATATGACAAATTAATGTACAATTAATTTTACTTTTCATCGATTACATGAGTTTCTATTTATTGCTTATTAGTACTTGCAATAGAGTTTTCCTTTCAATTTCATCGACTACTATCCCTACTATAAATTAGCTGGATTTGTTTTCAAACAAATAAATTTTATTGTCTCTGTACACACAACTTTCTTTCATTTTACCACATATTGAAATTCTTCTCAACGTTTCATTTCCCCTACTTTAAGGATATGCTAGTTGACATATACCCTTTACCAAACCATTTCATAGTTTATTGAAATGTGTGAACTTTTACAGTTTATATTTACATTAAAGAGATTGTTGAAAGAGATTGCATTTGCTTTTACTTTTCCAAATATTAAAAATTGTACTCAAAGTGTATTTCTCCTCCCTCGAAATATTGGCCAAATCATGATTATTAAATGTTCTCATGAAGAGATTGTCAATTTGTGAGGAACATGCTTTGATTGGCAAGGGAAAAATAACTAGAGGAATTACAAAATAAACTTTTTCCCTCTTTATGCATCCTTCGGCATGTGAGGGAAAAATAACTAAAACAAGTAATGTGCTAAACAACCTTACAAAATAAACATGTTCCCACTTCATGTGAGAGGTTTTATATATATACATTCTTTTCTTAAGTTGTATTGATTTTATTTTGTAATTTTTTGTAATAAATAAGTTTAAATGATTATTTATCGAATACACAAATCTTCTTAAAGTTATAAGATAAAGTCATAAGATCATGTATAGAGTTGATGTCTATCCAATAGTAAACAGTGTAAAAAGTGTAAACAAGTAAAAACAGCTAATGACTTGATGATTTTTTGTTTCATGAAAGAAGATCATAATTTTATATTTATAAAATCACATTTGTTGAGGTCCATGGACCTTGCTTTACATAACATTTCATGGTTCATTTGTTAGTCTATATTGAACTGTTACAACTACTACAAAAAGTAAACTTCTAAGTTTGTCTAAAAAATAGTTTCATCATTTATTAGAAAAAACAAAAAAAGTCTTTACATATATATGGATTGCCATCCATACATGCTCATACATAAATAAAGCATTTTGAAAATCTTGTAACTTACAGTTCTCAACTGATCAGGTACTAGAATTGGCAAATAAGAAAACTGTTGAAATGTGCCATTGTCTACCTAAAAAAGGTCCTGAATCATGCTCCTCAATCTGATCCCCATAAAACTCCCACCTATGCCAAAGTCCAATTCCAGTGTGAAGTCCATCCTTTGAGAGTATATCTTCCTTCGAGTTCCTCTCTCTCTATATATACTGAAAAGTGACATTTTGGAAAGTACCAAGAAGAAGCATGATTTCCTCATGGAAAGGTTTGAGATAGATATTCTTAGGGGTCTTCTTTGTTTGAACCAGACAATGACAAGATGTGAGTCACCCATAACTTGTAGCTTTTGTACCACTTTTGACTCTGCAAATGCTAAAAGAATTTTTAGAGCTGTTAACTCTGCCATGTTGTTTGTACTTGGTCCAAGGCCAGCGTTGAATTTTGTCCAATGGGATTCATCCATGAAAATGATACCTCCAAATCCCCCAATTTTTGGTGTACCCTATTCAGCCCCATCAAAATAGACCCATGCTCTAGATTTATCTATATTTTCTACATGGATCATTCTTTGTTTATTATCATCAACCACATGTGGGAATTTTTTTGAGAATGACAACCAACTTTGTTGCATAAACAAAAGAAGGAAATGAACATCTTCAAATGTTGCATTGTTCTGGGTCAACCATACCCCCCCACATCAAAATAACAGGTAGGGCCATAAAAAATTTGTAAACTGAATTTTGTGTCCAAGTCAAAAGAGCCTCTTCAATGTCATTTCTATTCCAAATAAACTGCATGCCCAAAATCTGAGAAGCATGATAAAAAACTTGTATCATAAATGGGCATTTGATGAATAAATGATCCACATTCTCTGAACTTGCTTTGCATAGAGGACATCTACTATGCCTAGACCAAAATTTACTTTGAAAGAGATCCCATGCAGGTACTTTTTTGTTCAAGGCCATCCATAAAAATAACTTATTCTTTAAAGGGCATTGAAATTTCCATAGAGTTTTGTACCACCATAGAATCTCATGATGATTTTCCTCTTCTCTCAGCCCTTTATAACCAAGATTTGGGAAATAAGTTCCACCAATAAGATTCCTTGTCCATATAAGTTCATCCTCCTTATCAGGTAATCTAGCATGATTGTTCTATAGGGTGTCTATATTTCCATTCCATTGTTCCAATTTTGCATTCGAAAAACCAAAGTGTTCTCCAGGTAGGCAGGCCTGTCTAAGAATAGCACTGTGTCTAGGATCCGTTATTTGTGCCAAATAAATGTATCCTTGATCCCTTAGCTCTTGAGCCATATCCTTTGGGAGTCTATAGTTTCCCCCACATCCAAACCATGGATCCATTCCAATTTTGACTTTGTCACCAACCCCTATTTTCCATGCAAGCCACTCTCCAATGAGATCAAAGGAAAGTAGTATTTCTTTCCCTATTATAGAGACATTTGTAGATGGTTTTACCTTGGATCTAAACCGCTCTATATTATTCAATGGGTAGATGTATTTTTGCTTAACAACTATAACCCACAATCATTTTCCTCTCAGAATCCTCCATACATTCTTTTAGGGCCTATAAAATACAATGAAGATTCTTCAATCACTAGTCTCCTAGCTCTTTTGATAATGCTATTTTCCCAGGCTACCCAATAAAATATTTTGTGTTCATTCTTTCCTTTCCACAAAAAAAAAAATGAAATTAATCTTTCTAATATATTTGAAAACACCTTTTGAAATGAAAAATAAAAAAAACCAAAATAGACAATTATTAATATTTTGATAAATAACAATTATAACTATAATAATCCAAGAATTCTATAAATTAAAAAATATATCATTTCCATTCATTCTATCTTCGTGACTCCAACGAAGAATTCTATGAATAAATAAACAAATATATCATTTATCATTTCCATTCATTCTATCTTAATGACTCCAACCGTGAATTCTATGAATAAACAAATATATCATTTCCATTCATTCTATCTTGGTGATTCCAACTAAGGATTCTATGAATTAAAAAAATTGTCATTTCAAGTGTATATGGGTGATTCCAACTATGCTAAGTGTATAACTAAGAATTCCATGAATTAAAAAAATTGTCTTTTCAAGTGTATCTTGGTGATTCCAACTATGTTAAGTGTATAAAATTTGGGAAGAGAGGAAGGCATGGACACAAAAGTGATTTGTTATAATTGTTGGTTGTTGGTTGAGAGACGCTATTGAGATGTCCATCCATGTTAATCTTTCTATATTATTAAATTGGGTTGTGTATATTATAAAGATATGTTGGGTTGTGTCTATTATAAAGATATATGTATCAAGGTAGTAGAATGATCCATAAACATGATCGAACTCTGAAAGAACATAATATATTCAATGTTATGCATTTAATTTGTTATGTACTTAAGTGTTAAATTTAAACTTTTATAACATTATATATGTATAAATCTCATTTTAATGTAATAAAAGTATATATAAAAGGTTATTATTTTTATTATTGTTTTAAATAATAAATTAAAAGTATAAATAGCGATTTTCTTTATTTTAATATTTTTTCTTATCCAAATTTTGTAATTAAAAATTAAATAAAATTTATAAAATATTAAATAAAAAAAATATTAAACTAAACACTCATTCTATTACAATTTAATCAATGGTTTATATGCGATGAGAGCTTTTAATAAAATGTTACACAAATGCAACGCTTAGATTTACCTTACAAATATGCTCCATGGTTAGTATAATATTTCTGGTGAGGCATTTTGACTAGGCCTTCAAATATCATGCTTATATGGTATGTGTATAGTACTTTTAAAGATTTTATTCTTATGCTACTTTAATTGATAATTATTGATAGGAATGATGGTTTATTATTCATAGAAAAATTAATAAATATTTATATATTCATATATGTTTTATATTGGTTTGATATAGAGTTTTTTAATTGAAAAGTTGGTTAGTAATTATTGTTATTTTTTTTTTCTTGGAATTTTTATTTGTCAAATTATAATTGTTATAAGTTTTTTTTTTTCTATTTCATGCATCGAGAGTAGCGAAATGCTTTACAATCTAGTACGTGAAAGATATTGTAACATTACATAACATGACCACAAAATAAAACTAAAAAAATATCAACCCTACTATCCAAATTTAAGATGATTCTATATTAATATATCGCCAAAACAACAATTAATTAAAAAAATACTATCCTAAAATAAATAACTTTACAAAATAAGCCTTTTTATTAAGCAAACTAATAACAATAACCCAAAAATATATATTTCATAAAAACAAATAAATTAAGAAAGTTAAACAATAAAATCTCATCAACCTCAATCATATGCATATGGAAATAGAATTTGCAAATGAAAGACTTGAAAAACTGAGCATGCTGATTAATTAAGACTTGAAAAACTGAGCATGTTGATTAATTAAACTTAAATCAAATTTGACCAATTTTCACTATAAGTTATAACTGAAAATGGATTTGATTTCTATAAGTTTAACTTACTCCTTACTCTGTCAACGTCACACAAACCATGGTATGATGTTGAAAGCAACGCCAATTTTATGAATATGGATTTTGACAGTTCTTAAAAAAAAATGCTAGGCCATAGTACTATGTAAAAATTGACTCCAAGTTTGTGAATATAGGTTCTTAACAAACATGTCAACCGCAACAACGTAATCACAGCATCGCATAAAAGAAGATGGGAGACCGTGACTGACCTATGAAATTCCAATGCCAGGGAAACAGGTGCTAAAGGCTTGCATTTGCTCTCTGCCCAGAGATGATCCCCCTGTCATAACTTCCTTTAGAGAACTCAAATCATATTTATGTTCGACGTCGGGCAACTTAGAGAGCCAAATGATAATAGGGGAAACAGTGGGAAGGTGCGTTAAATTCTGAATCTCCGAATTCCAGATGGAATCGTTGGGACAAAAATAATTTGTTTCAGTAATCACAGTATTGATGATTTGTTGCAGCATTCATCTGTAGTATTCTAGCAATCAATTCTTCATATCTCATTCAATATAAATCGGGGTTCAATTTTTAGATGTGTCAATCGAATTCGAAAGGTTTTGTATATAAGAATCATGAGCCAATGTGTAAATATCTATCTTATGCTACAACTAAACATTTTGTAGGCATCTGAAGAGTATACGAGGTTGGCATATGACGAATGTGTGAAGCTGAAGAGCAAGAGCATACGGGGATTGGTACGGGAACAAAGTGTTAGTGGGTGTTGTGAGTTAGAAGAGTTGAGCTTCCAATTATGGAAACATTGGTACCTTTGGAGGAATTGTGAGCAGGTGAATATGTGAAGTTGAAGAGCATAAAGGGTTTGGTGAAGTTGAAGAGCATAGAGGGTCTGGTGAAGTGGACAAAGGCCTAAGTGTTAGTGGTCGATCGTTGGAACTGTTAGAAGCTGAAGAGAATAACAGGGTTGGAGCAGTGGAAAAATCTTAAACAACTAAGAGTTTATAATGGGTGGTCTGACTTAGAAGAGCTACCAACATAGGGAAACATTGGTGTCTTTGGATGTGTTGTGGGCAGAGGGATGCATGAAACTAAAGGGAAGTTCACAAAAGCTTTGGACGCTAATTGTTGCTTGCTGCTCTAACTTAGAAGAGGCGGAAGGTGTTGAACATGCACATATGTAGTTGGAGAAACTTTGATGTCCACCAGATGTCCCAAATTAGTGGACAAGCTGTGCGAATGATTAAAGGAAGGCAGGTTGATTATATGTAAAGCAAAGCAGAAAAATAGAAAAGCAATTTTCCAATGAAAGGTCATGATAATAATATTTTTGTGCATGGATACGACCCCTTTGATCCGACCTGTGGTGCCCGATGAATACATCACCAATGTTGTATAATCCTGACGCATTTTCGTTGGAGGTTTGTAAGCTAGATCCGAGTTTAATAGACTAGAAAAAGATGAAATCACAAAGGCATTGTAGTCCGCAGATTCCTCGTGGCTTCCAATCACAACAATCCTTACATTCATCCCATGAACTTGTGGAGGATATGGAGAGTAGTGAAAAAAAGCACGGACACCAAATCCTCGATCTGGTTATGTATCCCTAAAGAAGTGTAAAGCAGATTTGCAGTACTCAAGAATGCACCGATTTCCATTTGCAAGTGAAAGCCAGTTAGACAGGAGTCATGGTCTGTGTGGACCGCGCTAATCCATGTTTGCACGTTGTTCATCTAAAAATGGAAAGTGTTTGTGTTAACAACAAAATTAACACCCTTAGTCAAGTGACGGAAGAAGCGCATTTTACCATGCACCCGCAGCAGGAAGACATGACACAAGTTCATGCAAAGATGAATCCTCTCTAAGCAATGCATTAAAATGCATTAATGATGGTTAAAATCATTATAAATGGTGCAAAAAGCCTAAAAACTATGAAAAGTGGGTTTTCAAGATAAATTAATCTAAAATGGATTATCCCACACTCAAAAGAGAAACCTAAGGCACATTTCCCAAGGCTATATAAGAAAGGATTTGGATCATGGTAAAGACACACAAAGGAAGAGCAAAGGAATGCTGGAAAGATTCTGAAGGAGGAGAAAGAGCTCAAATTCTTAAAAATCAAGGGTGAAGGAAGGGAAGCTCATGTCAATGGAGGAAGGATGTACACCTAATGCCATAGTAAGGATGTACTTCTCCATTGTTCTACTATGAATAGATTCAAGTTTTTTCCATCATGATGTTTGAATGTTGCTTATATTGCGTGATTTAAACTTTTAAATGGCTGTAGATCTTTGATTTGCTTGTCATAAATGGATGATGAATCTAAATTTAAAATAACTTATGATAATCTTTTCATAATGCTGACGTAGAGACTCACCAGCACTTAGAATAATAGTTAAATTAGTGTAGACATGTCCCTGCACTAAAGATTGTTATCAGTTCGCCTTCAAGTGCTTCAACACCACCAGAGATCCTCTAATATTGGATGTGCTATCCTTGAAATTCCCAATACAATACTTAAGCGTCGCGCTTTCTTTTTGAATCATCGTAGCTCTTTTGTTTTTCAGACAACGGGAGGCCGAGACATAAATGTTTTTGGTTTTCAGACCGCGGGAGGTCAAGACAGAAATGTTGCGGGAATTAATGAGGCTCACTGTCACGACCTCCTTCACGAGATCCCTCTATGTCGCCTTCAGCGACCTCTGGTAGGAAGAGAGCGAGGAAACACAAACCCGCAGATACAAAGTGACATTACATGATGCTTTGATGAATTTCACGATGTTTGCGTGGCTCACCTTGTGATTCGTTGTTGTTGTTGCGACTGAATCTAGTGTCATAGAAGGTGATTCATTGCTGCTGTTGCGACTAAAGCCAATGTCACTGCAATTCAATGCACAATGCACGAAAATCTAAACACAAATTGAAATTGAACAGTGCAAATTCATTCAAAATTAAGGCGAAGAAACAAACAAACCTGTATGATGATGATGAGCATGAGGAGCAAGGCAGCGATCCCCCAGGAAGAGCCTCCTAGATTATGTATCTTGGAGGCATCTACCCTCGTTACTGTGAGATCAACAGAGTTGTGTCCCTCCTAGATATATAGATTTCCACCACTAGTAACGTCAGCAGAACTGGGAGCCAAATAGATGGATCTAGTAACCAAGAAGATGTCATTTTGGTCTCTGCGTCACAGTCATCATCATGAGCGAAAAACCTAGGCGACAATATTATGAAAAACTTCAATTCTAGCAACACCAACGGCTGGATAGGAGAAGTACCTCCTAAATCTACGGAGGTTGACATCAGCATGATAACAACGAAAACCCTAATTAAAATTCAAAACTAAAATTCTGCAAATGCAGATCAGCTCAGAACTCTCCCATCGAATGGATTTTCATTTTGAAAGTCTTCGTCACTGCATTATGAGGGCTCTGCAAATGTTGTTGCAGCGTGACCAGGTGAATAAAGGGTTTTGTAGAGGCAAGGAGCATAATTGAACCAACGAATGTGAGACTCAAAGCTTGGTCTCGAATATATGGAAGATGGAAAAATTTGAGAGAGTAGGCGAGGCCATGATAGCTGAGAATAAGGAATATATGAAATATATTAAAGATTTGAAGGCCAAATATGCTTTTGATCCCTCTCCATGTTCTTCTTTGTCTTGTAATGTATGTGTTTATAAGTCTGGAATAATTGGAATGCAAGCAAACTTTTATGCTCTCAAGCCAACAAAATCAAATGCTCCGGAAAAAAGACGTCTCACATCACATTTCTAGAGTTTCAGGTTTATTTACTATTTTTCAAATAGTGTTCATTTTATGAAGGTGAATCTAAAAGTGAAAAGTTGGAGAATAATTCAATGCACAATGTACTATCGAGAAGGGCTAGGCGGACAGACGTCGCCTAGTTTCCCCGCTCCAAAAATCAAAGCAAAAATAGTCTTTCAATCAAAGTGGAACTTTGTAAATTGAGAAATTAATTTTTTGAATTTTGTGCCATTGAGCTAATCTGTCCAAAATGGTCACAAGATGTCAAGGACATAACTAGCATTTTCCCTTTTAGGGACAAAAATGAACGCTGCTATGAGAAGAGGAAAGGTAGAAGGAAGAAAAACATAAGCAGAGACAGTACTTGAATTTAATAATTGAACGCAAATATACATTAAGTTATAAATGTCATTCGATTAATGAAAATGCACAACATAATCCAAGCGCAAATAATTCATTGACGCATAAAGTATCAACTAAGTGTAGCACGAAATTGCAAATAGATATAGCAAGTAGATATGCAAATATGATTCATCAAATAACAATAGCCCTATTCAATATTTTATCAACATCAACATATAACTTTCAGATATGTATGTAATCCGAGTTGATTGATTTTATAGCAAAAGTAGAGAGCGATTAAAAACTGCAATAACCAGTTCAAGTAGCTAAAGTAAATACTCAATTTGATTTGCAATAAAATCTTAAAAAAGGAAGCATGCAACATATTCCAACTGGTCCACAGAGCTTGTTGACTTAACTGACTAACATATCTCCACTACTTCATACAGCTTGTCGAGTTAACCGACCGACATATCTCGACTGGTTCAAAGAGCTTGTCGACTTACATTGCAAATTTTCGGCTGATGAGCCTAGTCGATAGGTTCTTTTTGCTGAAGAAAGAAGGAGATGTGAAATAATTGAACAAAAGATGGATGACTGTGCAAAATTGATAGATGTAGCTGGTACTTTTTATTTATGATTGGAACTTGCCGCTGCTTCTTGTTGTGCACAGACCTGAACAATTGTTTCAGTCGAGATAGATAGATGGTGATGAAAGTTTTCCCAATGGCGCAGTGAGTTTTGGATGTCAATTGTAAGTGTTGTCAGACTTGATAACTCAATCATCTTTTCCTCTGTTGTCTTGTTTTGCAGATGAATTAAGTCTGGACCAAATAGCTCAATTTTCTCATTGGCAGTTGTAAGCAGTGTTTGGAGATGAGGTTGAAGTTGTTCCACTTTGAAGAGGTTGTTTCGGTCTTGGCTCAACCATTGCTCTTCACTTTTTTCTAATTTCTCCAATTTGTTGTTTTCTATTAGAATTTGATCTTCGATGGCTCTGTTCATCATGTCGTCAGCTACTCGGTGTTGCCGTTGAAGTTTCTCAATTAAGTCACTTGTGTTCCACATTTCTGTGAATACATTGCCATAGTGTTTGTACAAGTTTCAGAGAACATCAATGACAGTAGCTGCTTGGTCATTATACTGGTTGAGCTGATCATATGCTGAATTAAATGCTTCATATTGTGTCGACTTCAGGGATGCTATTATTGTGACCTGTTCCTGTCGGTCCTTGATGAGTTCTTCTCGCAATCTCGACACGACTATTTGGAATAACTGAAGAGCTTTATCAATTGTGCTAGTCATGTCGGAGCTGGTTGGAAGAGAAACGACTACTTGCGCTAACTCCTGAAACTTAGCCAAAAATACATTTTGCTCCTGTTGTAATCCGTGTATGCGGTCTTTGGTTTCTAGTCATTGGTGTCGTTGCTCTCGACTAATTGCATCAACCAGTAAGTCGAGCTCTATTTGTGTTGCTTCTTGTGGCTCATATGTCGAGATGGGGCCGAATTGGTTGCGATGTACAGATAATCGACCCAGCTAAGAGATATGATCCAGATGCTGTTGTTGCTGTTGCATCTCTCTATTTTGGCGCCGCTTGTCTTGACGCTGCTTTTTCTTGGACTTCTGTTGAGATTGTGGAGGCTTTTTGTGTGTCTCAGCTGCTTCGTGTGAGACTTGTGTTTCCACTTGTGCTTCGTCAATGTTTTGTTCTGCTTGTATTGAGCTACTTGGTATGGATACTGTATTTGTCAGGAGTGCTTTTGCGACCATTTGTTGATTGTCTTCTTGTTCTTGTTCTGTGGCTGCTTCAGTGATTTGTGCTGCTGGTTTAGTTTCTAGTTCCATGGATGCTTCAGAGATTTCTGTTGTTGGTTTGGCTGCTGCTTCGAATATTTCTTGAGCTGGTGCTTCTTGTTCTTGAATTACTTGAGATGGAGTAGTGGTTTCGTCAGCAGGGTTAGGGAATGACACATTAATATCTGTTGTGTCTTTGACTTGGGGAGCAGGGTTGGAAAGGGAGCTTCCAGACGGTTCCGGTCTTGCGACAAGTGACAACACTTCTGGTATCAATGGTTCGACTGAATTTAGAACTTCAAGGTCTGGGGGTTGTTCTGGTGGATTGACGACAGGTCGAGGAGGTGAATGGGATTGCACCGACAGGTTCACTGGAAAAGGGATAAACTTTAAAGTTTCCTTGCAAGAAATGAGATTGGTGGGGTCCATATTACGTTTAACATGTCTATGATGCATACCAATTGCTTCTGGTGCTGAAGTAATCAAAGGGTTCAATAATTTAGTTGGGTCATCTCCAAGAGGGGCTGAATTAGTCGATGGGTTATTTTCGATGAAGATAGGTTTCTTCGTCACTAATTCTTGCCATTTTGGGAACATATTGGGAAGATTGGTTATGAACTGCGTTAGGTCTTGTTCAGTTTGAAATGTTTGACAAAGAGGACGAGGAAGAGATTGTACACCACTTGAAAACTGAGTTAATGCTAAAGGTGCAAGTGGAGTACTTACAAGTGTAGCAAAAATAGCGTCTTCCATCACAATAGTCGGAGACATTGGGAGTGAACTTACAGTCGAGTCGATAGAATCCTCAATCATAAGCTGAACTTTCTTTTTAGGTTTTGGTTGGCTACGAGCTTCCTCAGCTTCAAAAAATATCTTAAACTCCTCGTCGACTGGTACTTTATTTTTAGCTGCATTCTCGAGAATTTGTGTTGCATTGTTGAACAGTTCTATCTCATCTTCCTCAGTCGGCTCCTGTATCATCATTTTTCTTTTTCCCTTGCCATGCAATTGTACATTTCGTGCTTGTCGAGCTTCTGTTAACTTGTCGGCTACCTGTTGAATGTTGTCACTCGTCAAAGCATATTCTGGGTTGTCGGAGTGACTTTGTTCATCTAAATGTTCGGCTAGATCCGGAGGGTCTTCATGTGGTGTAAGAGTAAGTGCTAGAGGTTGTTGTGCGAGTGTAGGTTCAACTTCATATACAAAGTTGTTCATATATAGGTGACCTTCATACTCTTCCTCTTTTTCTGGATTTGTTAAAGGTTCAACTATGGGGACGTTGACCTCTCGGGCCTTAGCAGGAAATGTCAGTATTGTATTACTTTGTCTGCTGATCTCATTGAAGATTTCATCGACGAAAGGGTAAAAGTCGAGAGCTCTTGCGGTGCCACCTATACCTTGGAACTGTTCGAAGCTGAAGAGAATAACAGGGTTGGAGCAGTGGAAAAATCTTAAACAACTAAGAGTTTATAATGGGTGGTTTGAGTTAGAAGAGCTACCAAAATCTTAAACAACTAAGAGTTTATAATGGGTGGTCTGAGTTAGAAGAGCTACCAACGTAGGGAAACATTGGTGTCTTTGGATGTGTTGTGGGTAGAGGGATGCATGAAACTAAAGGGAAGTTCACAAAAGCTTTGGACGCTAATTGTTGCTTGCTGCTCTAACTTAGAAGAGGCGGAAGGTGTTGAACATGCACATATGTAGTTGGAGAAACTTTGATGTCCACTAGATGTCCCAAATTAGTGGACAAGCTGTGCGAATGATTAAAGGAAGGCAGGTTGATTATATGTAAAGCAAAGCAGAAAAATAGAAAAGCAATTTTCCAATGAAAGGTAATGATAATAATATTTTTGTGCGTGGATACGACCCCTTTGATCCGACCTGTGGTGCCTGATGAATACATCACCAATGTTGTATAATCCTAACACATTTTCGTTGGAGGTTTGTAAGCTAGATCCGAGTTTAATAGACTAGAAAAAGATGAAATCACAAAGGCATTGTAGTCCGCAGATTCCTCGTGGCTTCCAATCACAACAATCCTTACATTCATCCCATGAACTTGTGGAGGATATGGAGAGTAGTGAAAAAAAACACGGACACCAAATCCTCGATCTGGTTATGTATCCCTAAAGAAGTGTAAAGCAGATTTGCAGTACTCAAGAATGCACCGATTTCCATTTGCAAGTGAAAGCCAGTTAGGCAGGAGTCATGGTCTGTGTGGACTGCACTCATCCATGTTTGCACGTTGCTCATATAAAAATGGAAAGTGTTCGTGTTAACAACAAAATTAACACCCTTAGTTAAGTGACGGAAGAAGCGCATTTTACCATGCACCCGCAACAGGAAGACATGACACAAGTTCATGCAAAGATGAATCCTCTCTAAGCAATGCATTAAAATGCATTAATGATGGTTAAAATCATTATAAATGGTGCAAAAAGCCTAAAAACTATGAAAAGTGAGTTTTCAAGATAAATTAATCTAAAATGGATTATCCCACACTCAAAAGAGAAACCTAAGGCACATTTCCCAAGGCTATATAAGAAAGGATTTGGGGCATGGTAAAAACACACAAATGAAGAGCAAAGGAATGCTGGAAAGATTCTGAAAGAGGAGAAAGAACTCAAATTTTTCAAAAGCAAGGGTGAAGGAAGGGAAGCTCATGTCAATGGAGGAAGGATGTACACCTAATGCCATAGTAAGGATGTACTTCTCCATTGTTCTACTATGAATAGATTCAAGTTTCTGCCATTATGATGTTTGAATGTTGCTTATATTGTGTGATTTAAATTTTTAAATGGCTGTAGATCTTTGATTTGCTTGTCATAAATGGATGAATGAATCTAGATTTAAAATAACTTGTGATAATCTTTTCATAATGCTGACGTAGAGACTCACCAGCTCTTAGAATAATAATTAAATTAGTGTAGACATGTCCCTGCACTAAAGATTATTATCAGTTCGCCTTCAAGTGCTTCAACACCACCAGGGATCCTCTAATATTGGACGTGCTATCCTTGAAATTCCCAATACAATACTTAAGTGTCGCGCTTTCTTTTTGAATCATCGTAGCTCTTTTGTTTTTCAGACAACGGGAGGCCGAAACATAAATGTTTTTGGTTTTCAGACCACGGGAGGCCAAGACAGAAATGTTGCGGGCATTAATGAGGCTCACTGTCACGGCCTCCTTCACGAGATCCCTCTACATCGCCTTCAGTGACCTCTGGTAGGAAGAGAGCGAGGAAACGCAAACCCGCGGATACAAAGCGACCTTGCATGATGCTTTGATGAATTTCATGATGTTTGCGTGGCTCACCTTGTGATTCGTTGTTGTTGTTGCGACTGAATCCAGTGTCATAGAAGGTGATTCGTTGCTGCTGTTGTGACTAAAGCCAGTGTCACTGCAATTCAATGCACAATGCACGAAAATCTAAACACAAATTGAAATTGAACAGTGCAAATTCATTCAAAATTAAGGCGAAGAAACAAACAAACCTGTATGATGATGATGAGCATGAGGAGCAAGGCACCGATCCCCTAGGAAGAGCCTCCTAGATTATGTATCTTGGAGGCATCTACCCTCGTTACTGTGAGATCAGCAGAGTTGTGTCCCTTCTAGATATATAGATTTCCACCACTAGTAACGTCGGCAGAACTGGGAGCCAAATAGATGGATCTAGTAACCAAGAAGATGTCGTTTTGGTCTCTGCGTCACAGTCATCATCATGAGCGAAAAACCTAGGCGACAATATTATGAAAAACTTCAATTCCAGCAACACCAACGGCTGGACAGGAGAAGTACCTCCTGAATCTACGGAGGTTGACATCAACACGATAACAACGAAAACCCTAATTAAAATTCAAAACTAAAATTCTGCAAATGCAGATCAGCTCAGAACTCTCCCATCGAATGGATTTTCATTCTGCAAGTCTTCGTAACTGCATTATGAGGGCTCTGCAAATGTTGTTGCAACGTGACCAGGTGAATAAAGGGTTTTGTAGAGGCAAGGAGCATAATTGAACCAACGAATGTGAGACTCAAAGCTTGGTCTCGAATATATGGAAGATGGAAAAATTTGAGAGAGCAGGCGAGGCCATGATAGCTGAGAATAAGGAATATATGAAATATATTAAAGATTTGAATGCCAAATATGCTTTTGATCCCTCTCCATGTTCTTCTTTGTCTTGTAATGTATTTGTTTATAAGTCTGGAATCATTGGAATGCAAGCAGACTTTTATGCTCTCAAGCCAACAAAATCAAATGTTTCGGAAAAAAGACGTCTCACATCACATTTCTAGAGTTTCAGGTTTATTTACTATTTTTCAAATAGTGTTCATTTTATGAAGGTGAATCTAAAAGTGAAAAGTTAGAGAATAATTCAATGCACAATGTACTATTGAGAAGGGCTAGGAGGACAGATGTCGCCTAGTTTCCCCGCTCCAAAAATCAAAGCAAAAATAGTCTTTCAATCAAAGTGGAACTTTGTAAATTGAGAAATTAATTTTTTGAATTTTGTGCCATTGAGCTAATCTGTCCAAAATGGTCACAAGATGTCAAGGACAAAACTAGCATTTGCCCTTTTAGGGACAAAAATGAATGCTGCTATGAGAAGAGGAAAGGTAGAAGGAAGAAAAACATAAGCAGAGACAGTACTTGAATTTAATAATTGAACGCAAATATACATTAAGTTATAAATGTCATTCGATTAACGAAAATGCACAACATAATCCAAGTGCAAATAATTCATTGACGCATAAAGTATCAACTAAGTGTAGCACGAAATTGCAAATAGATATAGCAAGTAGATATGCAAATATGATTCATCAAATAACAATAGCCCTATTCAATATTTTATCAACATCAACATATAACTTTCAGATATGTATGTAATCCAAGTTGATTGATTTTATAGCAAAAGTAGAGAGCGATTAAAAACTGCGATAACCAGTTCAAGTAGCTGAAGTAAATACTCAATTTGATTTGCCATAAAATCTTAAAAAAGGAAGCATGCAACATATTCCAACTGGTCCATAGAGCTTGTTGACTTAACTGACTGACATATCTCCACTACTTCATACATCTTGTCGACTTAACCGACCGACATATCTCGACTGGTTCAAAGAGCTTGTCGACTTACATTGCAAATTTTCGACTGATGAGCCTAGTCGATAGGTTCTTTTTGCCGAAGAAAGAAGGAGATGTGAAATAATTGAACAAAAGATGGATGACTGTGCAAAATTGATAGATGTAGCTGGTACTGTTTATTTATGATTGGAACTTGCCGCTGCTTCTTGTTGTGCACAGACCTGAACAATTGTTTCAGCCGAGATAGATAGATGGTGGCGAAAGTTTTCCCAATGGCGCAGTGAGTTTTGGATGTCAATCGTAAGTGTTGTCAGACTTGATAACTCAGTCATCTTTTCCTCTGTTGTCTTGTTTTGCAGATGAATTAAGTCTGGACCAAATAGCTCAATTTTCTCATTGGCAGTTGTAAGCAGTGTTTGCAGATGAGGTTGAAGTTGTTCCACTTTGAAGAGGTTGTTTCGGTCTTGGCTCAACCATTGCTCTTCACTTTTTTCTAATTTCTCCAATTTGTTGTTTTCTATCAGAATTTGATCTTCGATGGCTCTATTCATCGTGTCGTCAGCTACTCGTCGTTGCTGTTGAAGTTTCTCAATTAAGTCACTTGTGTTCTGCATTTATGTGAATACATTGCCATAGTGTTTGTACCAATTTAAGAGAACATCAATGACAGTAACTGCTTGGTCATTATATTGGTTGAGCTGATCATATGCTGAATTAAATGCTTCATATTGTGCCGACATCAGGGATGCTGTTATTGTGGCCTGTTCCTATCGGTCCTTGATGAGTTCTTCTCGCAATCTCGACACGACTGGTTGGAATAACTTAAGAGCTTTATCAAGTGTGCTAGTCGTGTCGGAGCTGGTTGGAAGAGAAACGACTACTTGCGCTAACTCCTGAAACTTAGCCAAAAATACATTTTGCTCCTATTGTAATCCGTGTATGCGGTCTTCGGTTTCTAGTCGTCGGTGTCGTTGCTCTCGACTAATTGCATCAGCCAGTAAGTCGAGCTCTATTTGTGTTGCTTCTTGTGGCTCGTATGTCGAGATGGGGCCAAATTGGTTGCGATGTATAGATAATCGACCCAGCTGATAGATATGATCCAGATGCTATTGTTGCTGTTGCAGCTCTCTATTTTGGCGCCGCTTGTCTTGACGCTGCTTTTTCTTGGACTTCTGTTGAGATTGTGGAGGCTTTTTGTGTGTCTCAGCTGCTTCATGTGAGACTTGTGTTTCCACTTGTGCTTCGTCAATGTTTTGTTCTGCTTGTATTGAGCTACTTGGTACGGATACTGCATTTGTCGGGAGTGCTTTTGTGACCATTTGTTGATTGTCTTCTTGTTCTTGTTCTGTGGTTGCTTCAGTGATTTGTGCTGCTGGTTCGGTTTCTAGTTCCATGGCTGCTTTGGAGATTTTTGCTGCTGGTTTGGCTACTGCTTCGAAGATTTCTTGAGCTGGTGCTTCTTGTTCTTGAATTACTTGAGATGGAGTAGTGGTTTCGTCAGCAGGGTTAGGGAACGACACATTAATATCTGCTGTGTCTTTGACTTGGGGACAGGGTTGGAAAGGGAGCTTCTAGACAGTTCCGGTCTTGCAATAGGTGACAACACTTCTGGTATCAATGGTTCGACTGAATTTAGAACTTCAAGGTCTGGGGGTTGTTCTGGTGGATTGACGACAGGTCGAGGAGGTGAATGGGATTGCACCGACAGGTTCACTGGAAAAGGGATAAACTGTGAAGTTTCCTCGCAAGAAATGAGATTAGTGGGGTCCAGATTACGCTTAACATGTCTATGATGCATACCAATTTCTTCTGGTGCTGAAGTAATCAGAGGGTTCAATAATTTAGTTGGGTCATCTCCAAGAGGGACTGAATTAGTCGATGGGTTATTGTCGATGAAGATAGGTTTCTTCATCACTAATTCTTGCCATTTTGGGAACATATTGGGAAGATTGGTTATGAACTGCGTTAGGTCTTGTTCAGTTTGAAATGTTTGATGAAGAGGGCAAGGAAGAGATTGTACAACATTTGAAAACTGATTTAATGCTAAAGGTGCAAGTGGAGTACTTATAGGTGTAGCGAAAATAGCGTCTTCCGTCACAATAATCGGAGACATTGGGGGTGAACTTACAGTCAAGTCGATAGAATCCTTAATCATAAGCTGAACTTTATTTTTAGGTTCTGGTTGGCTACGAGCTTCCTCAGCTTCCAAAAATCTCTTAAACTCCTCGTCGACTGGTACTTTATTTTTAGCTGCATTCTCGAGAATTTGTGTTGCATTGTCGAATAGTTCTATCTCATCTTCCTCAGTCGGCTCCTGTATCATCATTTTTCTTTTGCCCTTTCCATGCAATTGTACATTTCGTGCTTGTCGAGCTTCTGTTAACTCGTCGGCTACCTGTTGAATGTTGTCACTCGTTAAAGCATATTCTGGGTTGTCGGAGTGACTTTGTTCATCTAAATGTTCAGCTAGATCCGGAGGGTCTTCATGTGGTGTAAGAGTAAGTGCTAGAGGTTGTTGTGCGAGTGTAGGTTCAGCTTCATACACAAAGGTGTGCATATATAGGTGACCTTCATACTCTTCCTCTTCTGGATCTGTTAAAGGTTCAACTATGGGGACGTTGACCTCTCGGGCCTTAGCAGGAAATGTCAGTATTGTATTACTTTGTCTGCTGAGCTCATTGAAGATTTCATCGACGAAAGGGTAAAAGTCGAGAGCTCTTGCGGTGCCACCTATACCTTGCAGGTGCCAGACCTTAGTGTGATCTAGGTCAAGTTGGATGTGTGCCGACGGAGGCAGACTTCGTCGAACATCTTGAGGTACTCTCCATCTGGTGGATACAGTTTTTAGGTTTTGAAACCAGACTTCTAGCCAAATTTTTACAGTTAAGGGGCCTAGCCGATTTCCCCCAAATGTAAAAGACTTGAAGTTATGTATTAACATGGGTCTTTCTAGAACAAAGTCTTTATTTCCTTCTGGTATGAGATACGTCATGGCAATCCAGATAATTAGAGATGGGTACCAAATGGCCGCTTTATCATTTTGACATTTGGAGCATATCGTCCAGATTATGTCGGCTAAGTAGTTTTCCCAGTTGTATTGTTTGCCACTTTTTTCCATGTTCAGTATTGCCTCTAGCATTTCAATTTTTAGATCCGAACCGCGACCCGAAGTTGATAAAGCGGTCAAAACGATTCGAGCATCTATCTTATAATTTTCATATTTCATGTTACTTATCACTAACCCTCGAGAATTTTTTCCATTCGGGTGCTCTGTAGATTCTTCAATCAACTTTGGCCTATGTCGAATGGGTACCTCTTCGCCTCTATTTGACAATCTTGTAATCTTGTGAATAACTGCACCATTTATCTCAACCGGGGTATGAAAATAAAATTTTCCATTATGATATATGCTAACTATGAATTGAGCAATAATATCCTTGAGTCCGCCAAATGATTCAAGCATAGGTGCTTGCATGTAATTCAGAACTGTAGCAACCTGCAATTTTACAGCTTCTTCTTTCCATTGGCCTTTTGAATCTTTTCCCCAAATTAGAATGTCTTTCCATGTTCTTCTCCAATGTGACTCCTGTACCTTAGCATTTCGAACCTGCTGCATGCGGGTTTGCAACGATGTTTGGGCTGTCTCTAACTCACGGACTTTAGCTGCGACTAAACGAGTGGTTGTCTGAACCCTCTTGGGCGCCATGGTTTCTATGCAATTATAAAGATCTCAGACGTTTTCCGGTATTTCTTAAGTCTGGTTTTCCAGTTCTTGTAGAAGAGTATCGAGGAATCCTCGACTTCGAGATTTAAAGAAGACAAGCTCGGCACGTGTGACTGTAAAGTAGATGGGTGTAATAAAGAGTGATTTAACGACGGAGTTAATTTTGATTGACAGTCTATCCGTGCCTCATTAAGTGGATGCTTTTCATTTATGTTGGAAGGTTGTCGCTTTCTATCTTTTATCTGATCATGTCTGTTATGGCTAAGTTGTCGATTTTGATTAATATGGCGATTTCGACTTGTATACGTGCTGACTTGGAAACTTCCATTTTGAAATCCTTTGTATTGTCGACTCATAGGGTTGATATAATTTTCATGGATTTTCGACGAGTTACACGTGTGGTCAACCTTCGACGAGTTACAGATTTGGTCAACTTGATTTTACCTGATTTTGGATCATATATACTTTGATCATGAAGTTTGAAGTTCTCTACAAAGTGGATGTTGACAAATAACTTTTTTTTATATACATTTTTTGCGTTTATGGTTGTATAGGTCAGAATACAATGTAAAGTAGTTTTGTGGTTATGCCAATTTGGCTTCTATGCAACTTTAAGTTACATTTTGGGTGCTCACATCCAGGAGGTGAAATTCGTCAAATCTAGAAACGGGTCGAAACAATATGCGACCAAAAGAGAATTTTGATTAATATATTTGGCATAGTATATGTTAAAGTTGAGTCTGGTCAACTTTTAGACTGTTTTGGCATGCTCGATAGGCAACTGTACAAGTCGGTGAAGAGTGTTTGATTGCTTTGGCATAGCTGACAGGCGATTGCAAGAAGACGAGCTAGGCACATTTGATTGTAAAGTAGATGGGTGTAATAAAGAGTGATTTAACGATGGAGTTAATTTTGATTAGCAGGCTATCCGTGCCTCATTAAGTGGATGCTTTGCATTTATGTTGGAAAGTTGTCGCAAACTATCTTTTGTTTGGTCTTGTCGGGTATGGCTAAGCTGTATGAATATGGTGATTCCGATTTGTACGCCTTGCGACTTGGAAACTTCCATCTTGAAAGCCTTGGTATTGTCGATGCATATGGTTGATATAAAATTTATTTTTTATTTTTCCAACAAAATAGGTTGTATTAATACTTAGAATCCTATTCATTTATGTTAAAATATTGAAGTTAAATCTATCTGTATATATTTTTTAAACTAAGTGATTATTTAATTTTATTAAACTTCTGATGGCATGTAATCCATAATAAATAATAAAAAATGTGAATGTATTGTTTACTAAGTAGGGGTAACTATTATCTATAATGAAATAATAGGAAGCAAGTTGTATGAAAAATGATATATTACAAAATGAGAATTTTGACAAAAATATATAAAGATAATTATTAAATATGGGAGTTGTCTATTTATTCTAAGTTTTGGACTTTTCCGTGGATTTTGGTCGGAATCTATAATATCGATCTCCAACGACTTACACATGTGGTCGACCTTCGACGAGTTACAGATTTGGTCGACCTCATTTTACCTCATTTTCAAACATATATATTGCGATCATGAAGTTTGAAGTTCTCTACAAAGTGGATGGTGACGAATAACTTTTTTTTATATACATTTTTTCCGTTTTTGGTTGTATAGGTCAGAATACAATGTAAAGTGGTTTTGTGGTTACCCTAATTTGTTCTCTCTGCAACTTTAAGTTACATTTTGGGTGCTGACACCCAAGAGGTGAAATCCGTTAAATCTAGAAACGGGTGGAAACAATATACGACCAAAAGAGAGTTTTGATTAATACATTTGGCATAGTATATGTTAAACTTGAGTTTGGTCGACTTTTAGACTGTTTTGGCATACTCGACAGGCGACTGTACAAGTTGGTGGAGAGTGCTCAACTACTTTTCCATAGCTGACAGACAATAAGACAATTTGAAGAAGAGTGGTCGGGAGACTCTTATGAAAGATGGACTGATTATGCTGATGAAATATGTTTTGCGTTATTACAGTTGCAGGTGAAGAGTGGCCGACAGAACATATTATTCTCTGTACTGGGGTTTTACATCTTCAGGCTATTAATGCAGTCACGACCGAAATAAGGGAGCATTATCATAGTTGCAGGTGACAGTCCATCGGTTCAGTTTTGAAATTTTTTCGACTCTCTGGCTATATGTTCCAAAGAAAAATGTAATGAAGAGGTCGAATATGGCCACCTGATGTACATATGTCGGTCGACATGCAACACTGGTTTATCAAGGAGGTCACTATTTTGAGACGTGCAAATAAAACATTTGAAGCAGACTGTAGAAATTATTCATTATTACATCGACTTAAGTCGTTTAAATTCAACAAGTTTTCAAGATCTTACCCTTCATTTATATTTGTTCAATCCACATGCAAGTTGACCAACGCCTCACTTAAGCCAATAAGGAATCGACTAACATCTTTCACAGTTTATCCACTATTTTATTTTGTTGAATAATGGTTTTACTTTTTTAATTTTATCGAAGTTGTTTGACACGTCATCATATTATTTTGTGGTCGGCTCCTCATCCCTGTCGATCGGTAAAGTCTTAGTGTATTGGTCGAAGTCGATAGATTCGACCATTTTAATATGGTTGATAGTTGATATTATATTTTTGGTCAAAAGTGTTGAGGTCAACTCTTTCTTACGTAATTTTGTAATTTGATTGATGGTTGAGTAGTCGTTGGACTATGTATAAGTTAAATTATCTTTCTTTGAAGCTGACGGAGTTGTAAGTAAGTTTGGTCGATGTTATTTAAAATGGCCGAGACTTTAACCTATGAAGTGAAGTCACTCTTATATTTAAAGGAGTTATTGTAACACACAAATGTTTGTTTCTATGGTCGGCTGCTAAGGAAGTGGTTGGGCTTCGACTGAAGTGGTAGGGTTTTCATTGTTTCCCATATATATTTTTTCATTTTGATGATGATTCTCATGTCGTATAGAGTCTGACATAATTCAAAAAATTGTCTTCCACTGTGGGAAATCGCAAATCTCCTTGATTCTAGGACAATTTGCCAAATTAATAGCTTCTTCTTCCAAGTATTTCCAGTGTTATGTTTATTCAACTGCGGAATTCATCTTGAGCAAAACTTCTTCTTTGTGCAAATAAATTTCCTTTTATTTTCCCTTTCTTCGATTTAATTGTTAAAACCTCAATGACTTGAGCTTCTCTTTCTAGCCCATAAACCTGTCGGCTTTTGAATGACCTATATAATTTTTCACCACATAATTTAACCTGTGAATGCACTCATTCAACATGAAATCACTCATTGACGTTTATTTTTAAATTAATCTAAACATTTAATTGTTAAGTACCAAACAAGACAATGATATAAAATTTCCAATGAGCACTGAAGCAATCATGGACTGAGTTATGTTCAAACGGAGATGCTTAGGCTATTTATGGTTGATACTGTAAAGTGGTCGAGCCTTAATATTTGTAAAGTAAAATTTGTGGTCGGTGTTCGACTAAGTGGTCAGAACCCTATGTGGTTGGGGTTCAAAGGGATTCGAGTAAGTTGTCTTGTTTTGGCGTCGACAGAAATGAGCAAAAGTATGTGTTTTAATGGTCGTGTCGATTGTATATAATATAGTGTTTTCATGGTCGAGTGTGTAAAAATAGTCAAATAATTATTTAAAATTATGGTCAATGTAACATTGTCGGGACATGTAGTTTGAGTCTATACATCATATGGTGGATACAAAAAATTATATGCTATTTGGTCAAGTAATAAGTCATTTTATTTGAGAATATGCGACCAAAAGAAAGTTTTTGTCGATATATGTGGCATATTATATGTTAAAGTTGAGTCTGGTCGAATTTGAAAAATGGTCGCCAGATAAAGTTAATACAGATAAAGTCACTTTGTAGTGTAGTCGACCAAACTTGTGCATCGACCAAAGTCGCTGTGTCCATATCTTACTGAGAACTGCGAGACCTCAGAAGGCCATAACGAGGCCCAGAAACATTCTGCAAATGGTATTCGACAGAAATGGCAGAATCTCTTTAGGAAATAAATTTATCAGCATTTGAAATCATTATAAAGTTAGGGTCCTGATTGAAACATTTCAGACAAACTATAAAAGAAACAATAAAAGTAACATTTTGATCCTGCATCTGTTATGGGCTGATTTAATTCGACTAAGTTTGTCTGTAAATAGTTGGGTAATTATTTTAAAATATGGTCGATGTTTGTTAGAATAAATCGTGTTTGTCGGTGAAGAGTGGTTGACAGCTTTGGCATACTCGACAGGTGATTGCAGAAGTTGGTGAAGAGTGGTCGACAGACTCTTGTCGAATATTGAGTGATTATGCTGATGAAAGATGTTATGGCCGACAAAACATATTCTTTAGACGGTCAATTTGTCTCGTTAGTGCCCATGTCGGCTTCACGTTCAGGCCAACAAAAGCATGCATAAGTTTATCAATGCTTTTCATTCGAGAAAAACAAATGTCCACTAGATTCCTCGCTCATAGAGCGAATGGAAAACTGCCACGTGTTTTGCGATGGTTCGTCAATTTAAGTTTCTCTTCATCGAGGTTTCCTGTCACTTCGTCGCATAGTATATGTTAAAGTTGAGTCTGGTCAACTTTTAAAAATGGTCGGTAGAGTGTTTTCATGGTCATCTTGATAATGTATGGTTCATGCGAATTGTCAAATTTGGTCAAGTATAACTGATGTACGTGGTTGACCACTTTCGTCGATCCTCAAGTTTGGTCGACTCCACTACAAAGTAACTTTATCTATATTGTATTTGGTCGACCACTCCGGCTCAATACTTATTTTTGGTCGAATTGTAAAATATGATCAATGGCTATGCAAGGCATGTAATCAAGAGGACTAATTTAGTCGCATATGATGTGCATCTTACACATTAATTAATTTAAGTATAACTACCAATGACCCCTAGAATATGCATTTCACCTCACAAAAGGTAGGTTAAGAGGTTAAACACGATTAATTTAAGTGTAACTACCTTTCTATCCCCAAAAGAGATTATTTCGAAATATGTGAGATTGTGTAGCATATATCAAATCAAAGTACAAGTGTTATGTATATTGTTGAGAATAAAGTGTAAATATTAATATTTTGATTATTAGTTTCTGCCATAGGCAGGAGACTATATGTTCCGCCTTTTGCAATTAATTTGAAAATCAAACATCACAAGACATTATGTTTTACAAAGTCATTACATATAATATTATTTTTTAATTTTGGTTTTTATGTTTTTTCTCAAAGTTCATTCGGTAAGAGCTCTAGATTTGACAATTTTTATCATTGCACGGATTACATAAAATTATAAAATAAATATAATTTGCATATACATTATAGCTACACTATAGCTTAATTGAAATATTTTACTAACTTTATAGTCATCTACCATTTTATAACATCTGTCAATCTCAAATTAGCTTTTCCTGTATCAATGACTTCTCTTTCGACACTTGTTGAGCAGGCTCTGCTGTATGGCACATTACATCTAGAAAAATCTAAAAAAAATATGCATTTCAACATTTACTCGAGCTCTGTGTTTTGTTGTTTCAATTTATTATATTCCTTTTCCTCCTCGAGTACATTGATCCTCTCAATCATTTATTCCCGTCATAGCTTGCTACCACCTGCTAGCTTAGTGTCGTGTTCAAGGGGTATTTAATGGTACATCATATCTTGATACCACCTGCTAGCTTAGTGTCGTGTTCACGGGGTATTTAATGGTACAAATGCTCGTTTGGCATTCACTGTTACGGTTTGTCACTATGTTTCTCTCGTTCTGTCTGTAATTTTCCCAAGTTTCCCAAGTGGTCTGTCTGTAGACTGCCCAATATACCAAAGTCTGCCCAGTATACCAAAGTGAAAGCAGCTCAATAACTGTTATTTGAGGTTAGAAAAACTATGGCAAGCAATGTATATGTAAGGACGGCTCCGCTTTTCAAATTGTAGTAATAACTGTTATTTGAGGTTAGAAAAACTATGGCAAGCAATGTATATGTAAGGACGGCTCTGCTTTTCGAATTGTAGTAAATTGCCAGCAGAGCTTGCATGCTTACTGGCAGGATATCTTCAATTAAGGAGTCCGCCGGTCTGGCTGTTACATTATGAAGATAAAGATAAGACTTCCTGATGTTTTGATATACATCAAGGTCGGGGTATTGCTCCCCAGGATGTATAAAAGGGTCTGGATAATCTTCGTGATATCTTCAATTAAGGAGTCCGCCGGTCTGGCTGTTACATTATGAAGATAAAGATAAGACCTCCTGATGTTTTGATATACATCAGGGTCGAGGTTTTGCTCCCTAGGATGTATAAAAGGGTCTGGATAATCTTCGTTTTTAATCATTTGTTCTTTTTCGTATGAGGTATTGTGCTTTCGTCACCCTTATATGGACCATGATTGAGGTTATGCTTATTTGATTCTGCTTCATTTAGAGGTCAATAGATGAGTAGCATTAGCAATAAGTCATCGAATAGAAATCCCATGCTTTCTGCCTCATGCTTTCTCATTCCTAGAATATAAATTGACTTATGAATCATATCGCAATAGTAATGAAGAAGTTTGGTCTGGTTGTTGAACTGTACTATTGCAGGATTCTCCTCAAATTACACTCAAATTACAAATGTTTTAAATTCAGTACCACTGGAAGATCTCTGTAAGAAGGAAGAGATCTCTGTAAGACTCTTTCATGTTACTTAACTATCTAGTAATCACTCCATCAACATTAATTCAACTTATAATAACCCAATCTATTAAGTCAAGAACACTTTACCTCTCCTCACTTGCATTCACATTTTATAATATTTCATTGTATTAATTTAACTCATTTACTAAATTATCTTAAAATTACATAGTAATCTCTTCCTTGTTAACTTAAAATTTGAAAGCCTACTCCCAACTAATGATCGAACCATTTACATTTTATGTCCCTCAACATTTCAGTTTAACAGTTGAATGCAATAACCATATAGTTTGAACTAAAGAACCAATGAAAGTTTTATTGTGTGATCATTAAAGTGTCTCAATTCAACCTCCTTTCTAAATGAATATATATATATATATATATATGCAATTATGTCTTCTAAATCAATCACAATATATTGTATAAATATATGATATTACAGTAAAATTTTAAAAATGGCAATACTGAAAAGCTTTGTTTTATATCTTCCCAATAATTAGGCCTTGAGATAAATTCATTCTGAAAATCGAGCAAACTATTGCCTTGCAGACCCAAGCAAAGGTAAAGACTCTACAATGGCCTTGCCTTCTTCTTCAACATCAATGTCATAGTCTTTTAGTGGATCTCCAGTCAAGTTCTTCACAATATCTTTTTCCATTTCCTTATCTTGTACAATAGCAGCAGCATTTTCAGGCTCTCTATCTTCCTCAGACCTAGAATATGCAGAGCTCTCACTAGCAGCACTCGAAGAGCTCTAACTAGAATTAGAAGCAGTCGAAGCTGTATCTACATTTTGGAATTCTCCAAGAAGAAATTCTATTGCCTCCTCCTTGGTACCGAAACGTAATAAGGCTCTTTCAGCTTTTCCTCTTTCAAAGCCCATTGATACCATCTCTGCAATATATCTTCTTCCTGGGGAGATTTTCGCCGAGTCTTTCTTTGTCTGGATTCAAGAATACCATGCAGAGAAGAAAAGGATGCGGGATCTGTTAAGTGATCCATGGCTTTTTCAAAATCATTCTCATTCCTTCGGAGTGCTTCTGCTGCAAGGCGTCTCTCATACCCAATTGAAGCAAGTTGAATCAGTTTTATCATGTCCACAACCTTTCCTTGTGGTGTCCTGCCATAAGATTTTTGCTCCTTGATGTTTCTGTAATGTTGTCCATCTTCCTGTAATTTCTTTGCAATTCTTTCCCTTTCTTCAATGCCAAACTCTACAGCACATTGAATATCTTGGCCACACATTCTTAAAGCCCTTCTTGACTGTTTTACAGTAAAACCTATATTGACAAGTGTTGACAAAGATTCATCTGAGAACTGAAGCTGTCGATATTTGGCTTGAGCTGATGTTAGTGCCTTGCGAGACTCTTCCAATGATCCTGTATGGTAAGCCACAACAGCTTCCAAAAGCTCCAATCGTGTGTATGTAGCAATTTCTGGACAAAACCCTCCTTGTAGAACCCTAGCTCTCTCCATATTTGCGCCATAGCAATGTTCAAGCCCTTTGTGGGCCTCTTTTAACCGCATTCCAGCCACAGCCAAACAGGATATGTCACGCTGCATGAAATAACACCACACTGTGTCTATTTGCAGCAGTGATGGATTGTCCACCATCTCGATTACTTTCCGATCGGAAAGGGAAAAGGCCTCCTCTCCCATGCCAAGATTCTCAAGAGCATCTTTATATTGTTTCTTTTTAATGAGATGTCGCCCTTTTGCATGAAGCATCAAACAAGGCCCTTTGATCTGTCTTGATACCAACTTTCATCTCGTCTCCACTTTGATTGTCCAGTTGGATGTTGAAGTTATCAACTGGAAATGAATTATCTGTATGTCTCTTTGCCATTGCTTCTACTGCAGCTTTGATACGAGCAAGTCGATTCTGGGCATCAAGATCATCGTTTATAGGCTTTACATGATCCACCTCAACTTTACATATCAGAATTTTTGAATTGGCCCTCAATCCCACGTGGCTCAGCTTTTTATCGCCCAATTCCTCTTTCAGAATTTTGCCGGCACAGATAATCTTTAAATTCTCTGGCGGGCTCTTTGAACTCTTGGCAAGCTCTGCTATCAACATGGGTTCTCAACATGGGTACCGTCCAGTCCAAATCGACCTCAATTACTCCTGACCGTAAGCCGCTCACCTTTAGCTTTGCACTGCCAGGGTTACTGCTACTGCTGCTCGAGCCTTCCATGATCAATTATCCACAAAATCAATAGAATTTAAAAGTAAACCCTTCAGATAAACGCCAACAGAGTTCAAACTTGACGCGCAAAGAGGATCAGGGAATTTATAGTCCAGTTCAACTAACGTAGATGTCAAATAAACAACGTAATTCGACAGAAGTTAGCTCGCGTAGAGTCAACTTGGCATTCGGGGGGCTATGGGAAAGGAATGGTCGGAATACACTATGCACCTCTGCCAAGCAAACATCCACCTCTGCGATTCCTCGGACAGGTTGGTTTGGTCATGGGATGTTGCTCGTGGCTTGGTCACTTCAAAACTTGCTTATGATTCATTATTTGCAGACTGTCAACTGAAGAAGTTTTGGTGGCACTCTGCGATCTGGAAGCTTGCCCTCCCTCCGAGGATTAGATGTTTTGTATGGTTGGAAATGGGCAACAATATTCTTACATGGGATAATCTCTGCCGTCGCGATTTTTATGGTCCTGGCTGGTGCCCTTTGTGTTGCTCACATTTGGAAACGGTTGATCATCTCTTCTCTTTGTGCCTGATCATAAATGAGCTCTGGATGCTTATTGCCAATTCCCTTGGTATTTCTGTTGTTTGGCACTCGTCCACATTGAAGGACAGCTTAGGCCAATGGCTCCGAGACTCACGCTCTCGTCGATGGTTAGAACTCCCATGTTATATGCTGTGGGAACTTTGGAAGGCTCGCAACCGCTATGTATTTGATGGTATTGCTATAAATCTGAATTGGTTATGCAGTCGTATTATTGCTTTATTTAAGGAGTTTAATTCCATTTCAGTCCTTGCGGGAGGCAGATCTGTTTCAATTGTTAAACAAACTGGATACCGCAATGCTCCTCCGGTATTGATGTATCCTTGTGGGTTCTTTGATGGGGCTGCGGCTGGGGGGGGCGGTGTTAGTGGGGAGGGTGTGGTACTTCATCTAAACAACTCCGTTTCCTATCGGATACATTTAAATTTGGGTTGTGGAACGAACACCCGCAGTGAATTGTGTGCACTCTAGCTTCTTTTACACTTTGCTCGGCGCAAACAGGTTTCTTCACTTGTTGTTATGGGTGATTCTTCTTCCATAATATCATGGGCTTTGGGTACCTCCCCACTTAATGTGCTGCTCCTCACAAAATGGTTGGCTGCTGTTAGGAAATACATCAGTGACTTTCAGCATATTCACTTTGCCCATGTTTACCGCGAGATTAATGTGGAGGCAGACATCTTTTCCAAGCGGGATTTGGACGCACCGATTGGTATTATCTTGTGGAAAGAATGGCATGAGGACCTTTTTTTCTCCCGGGGTTCGGTTGATTTGCTTTGGATCTGAATCTTTTGGTCTAGACTTACGGCATGATATGATATATTTTTCTCATGTTTCATTTGCGGCTATATTTGTGCAGGTTCTTAGTTACTATCTCCAACTACTTGTTGGATTTTTGATATAGTTGGATATGCGGATCTATGTTTTTTGATATATTAGACCCTTGTGTCCAGGCCATTGGCTGTTTTGGACTTATTTTATATGTATTTATGTATTGGCAATCTGACACAATGCCACATGGGGACTGTAATATTTTTGGTCATGCAATTGGTGGGGTTCTGATGCTTTTTTGTGGCATCTTTCTGGTTCTTGTTTAAGATTTGGTATGGATCCTGGATGCTGTGATGTTGTCTTGGGGCTCATCCTGTGCCCGTATGAGTTTTGGGTTCACATGCCTTTATGGTTTGATGACTTGATGTATTGATCCTATTTACTATTTCGCGGTATTAATAGTAAGATATATTTTTATGTGAAAAAAGAGTTAGAGCAAAAACGAATTTACATGAATGTGTTAATTGAATATCCTCACTTCTATTTATAAGAAAAGCTTGTGCTGCATTTTTATTCTATTTTCCTCTTATTAATTATACTAGGTCGGCAATAAATAAAAAATAAAATCCATTAATTATTATTTTATCTCCTAATGACTATTACTTTATCTCTCTCATTTATATATATACGAGATTAGTTATCAAAGTGCAAAAAAAACATGATGTATAGCATCTTCCAAGACCCTAGCACTATGTGATGGTACATGGTGTTTGATGAATACTCTCAAGACAATTAAGACAAGCCACTTTAGGAAATTAGTTGAGTTTATCATACATAAACATGTCCACTATTTTGATATTTTAGAATTTTACAGTACGGGATAAGGGATGATCCAATATAGAGATAATGCTAGAGCTAGAGTTGATCAAAACCATGTGTATCGTTCTCCGTACTCTCCAAATCCTCCCCATTTATGTCCTCCTGTAAACACCTTGCTTGATAGCACACAAGGTGCATAGTTACAGTTATCACAGACATTGGTCCACCATGGCACAATGATTTCAAAATATGTCACTATTTTATTAGCATGTTTGTAGTCCATTATTGGACATGCTCAAATTGACCCTCCGGAGGAGTCGTTGATTGTCAATGCATTCAATGTTTTGACCTTAGGGCAACCTATGACTAAAGGCACATGTGTTCCAACTTCTTTGATCTCTCATATACATGTATCTCTCACACTCAAATAAAAGGTAATTGTAGGTACCAATCATAATTTTCAAATATTAACTTGTATGATTCTAAATGGTTTGATTGGTATGACATTGTAGTTTTCAAATATTAACTTGTATGATTCTAAATGGTTTGATTGGTATGACATTGTAGTTTTCAAATATTAACTTGTATGATTCTAAATGGTTTGATTGGTATGACATTGTAGTATATTATCGTATAGACTCTCACAAATACTCTCGAGGCATCTAATGTTTTCTCTTCACAACAAGATGTTCAACCAATGGATTCTCCTTGGTTCACACCACCCATGAGAATGATCTACTCATGTTTGATGAGTTTTTATTGGATTGAATTGTAATTTTACTAATTGCATGAACATGTTAGTTTCTAAAATTGTTAAACCTTAAAATTGGTGTTTCATTCCCAGACTCCAAAAATAAGCACATATCCTCGGCCTAGGAATTGCTAACTATTTTGGGCTTAGTGTAAAAGAAATCAAATTTTCTAAGGCATATGATAGTGGTGGGGAAGTGGGGCTCACTATGTCTCACATTGTACATTTGTAGATTGGGCACAAGTTTCCATTTTTGTAATATGGAAACTAGATCTAACCATTTTGCAATTTGAACACAAGTTGTTGTTATGTACTATGGGCATGATGCGCCATGAGTGTAATACTTGGATGCTTGTGCTTAATCTTATCCTTAATACATGGATGCTTATGCTTAATCGTGTGCTTAATAAATGGATGAATCAAAAGTATGAACCAAAATTTATGAATTTTTTATGAAGGATGAGCTTGGTATTTCATCCTTTGTCCTTTTTGGCTTTACCTTTGCTAGCAAGAGCAACAATTTTGTTTTATAAACTGGACTTTCAAGCTCATGTTTTTCCTATGTTTTCCTAGATATGAAGCTGAACAATGTGGATTATGATGAATCTTTTTAGGAGTTCCTTGAATTTTTCTAGAATGCCTCCAAAAACTAGCTTGGTACCATGGAGGATCATGTATAGTGAGATAAATAAGTTGTTACCAATTATCCTTTTTTGGGCATTTCTTCTAGATTGATGGTGGGTTCAACGTCACAGTTTCTTTGTCATAGGGTTGTAAAGGTGCAATTGTCTGTTCTTCTTTTTATAAATGCATTACAATATATTAAGGTATTTTTTTTTGGATGGTTACTACATAATTTTAATTTACTATGAAACACTAATAACGTTGCTGAAAGAATGTATGTATGGAAAATATTTTATTTAAAACTTTTAATTGTTAATTCACTTTAGGGTTTGATTTTGATTACTGAAGTTTGTTTCTTTACAAAGTTTAAAGTTTATAAATGATATCATTATCTTTTATTTGGATATGGATCAATGAAGATAGGTATATGAGAAACTATTACTGCTGAAAGAATACATGTCTGAGGAATATATCATTTATCAGTCAATATCTTAATGAGGAAACGGGAAGGAGTGGTTAGAAATCACATTTATATTCAATAAATTTATATATTTGTCTTTCTTGATAATGTATATTATCAAGAAAGGTTGGGTAGCTATAGTTCGACATGTACTACACATTAAATATAAATTTGGATACAATAATGCAAATTTGCAATCCTGCAATCTTAAGGCTCGTGAGATGGAAAAATGTATTCCAAATTTCCATGTTAAATGCATATATCATTGCTGATGGTAGGTGATATAAAAGTAAATTATAAGTAATTTTTTGGTCTAGTTCTAGTGGTTACAAGGAAAATTGTCATCTTCCCCATTCAGGTTTAAATCATGTGACGCCATACTCTTCTGCTTTTGCTTCTGCAGAATCAAGTTTACTCTAAGTACCATTCTCATAATCAAAGAAAATATCCAAGAAATTAACATAAATTTGTTTTAGACATAGATTATCTATTGGTAGATGATGGTAAATCATAAATAATTACAAAGAATTTGAAAAGAAAATTAAATATTTATGATTTTCATTTTACAAGTGGATTATTGGATGTCACATTACTGATGGTGGGTTTGCTCATGGTATTGTGTTGTGGATTCTGTGTGAATTATTAAGTACTTTCCATCTTTTGGCGAATTATCCATATTCTTGGCAACCATTGCATGGAGTTTACTACGCAACAGTCTATTTTTTAAAGGTTGATGACATTGAAATGTTGCTAGTCCTTGACATCTACATGTCAAGGGCTTGCTCTTCCCTTCATCTTATTTGTGGTTTTGTGGGGATTTTTTAACGGTTTTAGTTTGTAGATTAGCTTGGGATGAAGTGTTTGCATTGTACCATATTTCGTATTTTAGTTTCTTAAATTTTAGTACTTTTTAAAATATATTTAAAAATAAAAATAAAAATAATAATTTATTACTGAAGATGCCAGATTAACTTTTTATTTGTTGGCATCTTGTTAAAATGAAATCTATAATTGTTCTCAACAGAAGATGATTTTTTTTTTTAACATAATTCATACAAAATTGAGACTATTCAGTATTCACGCAAAGGTGATGAGCTGGAGTGTCTGAGCTAGGGTTGCGATCTGCATGCCCTGTGCAGCGTGAGCCCTCGTGCTAGGCCCCCGCGGGCCTGCTATGGCCGCCTCTGAGCAGGATCCTACATCCCCCGGCGAACGACAACGCTTGTTGGATGCTGCTTTCCGTGAGCTGGTCGACTCCACACCCCCACCTCCTGCCCCCTCTGATCCTTCTGATCTCAGCTTCATTAAGCGAGCAACCGCCCCTCGCATCCAGATCCTGTCGACAGCTTCCAAACTCAAAGCCCTGGCGCTAAATGATCGAGGACTGATTGGTCAGTTCACCGGAATATGGCCCTCTCCAAAATCCATGGATGCATGGATCAACAAAAACTGGATGCCCCTGATCACTGGAGGACTGCAGCACTGCTATTGTGGTAAGGGATTCTTCACTTTTCTCTTTGAGCATAAATCTGACCGGGATCTCATCTTTAGAAGCGGGCCTTATTTTATGGGACCACGGGGACTCTGTCTAAATCGATGGAGCCTCGCCTTTGATCCGGAAAAGGATGTCCCATTGGCAGTTCCTGTATGGGTGCGTTTGCCCCACCTTCTGCTTCATTGTTGGAACGACGATACCCTACAGTCCATCGGGAACTCTCTCGGAAAATACATTGATAAAGCAGAACCTAAAGGGCCCCTCTTCTCTTGTGCCAGAATTTGTGTGGAAGTAGATCTAGAAAAATGCTTACCAGAGGAAGTTATCCTTTCTATGGATGGTTGGGAACACTTACAGAAAGTGGATTACGAACAACTTCCATTTAACTGTAAAAAATGCCACGAATATGGGCATTTCGTCAAAAAATGCCCCAAATCGGTCCAGGAAAACTCTGAGAAAGCCCCTGAAGAAGGATGGCAACAAGTTAAAAAAGGAAAAAAAAGCACTCATACATCGGCTGGATCCCCTTCGTTAATCCCTTCCAGAACTCCTCCAGAATCTCAAGAAATCCTTACAGCAAACCAGTTTTCAAATCTCCCTACTGAAGAAGGAGATACAGAACTCACACAAGAACCAACAGACCCTAGAGCAGAAGAAAACATCAATCCCCCAAACAATGTTGCTGCGGCCCCTATCGCAGAAATCTCCACCACTCCCGGTGGCTCTTGGGCAGACAAGGTTAAAAGCAAATTTATCCCTTCTTCATCAAATATGGACACCTCCATGGAATCATTGGAAGAAGCTGAAGAAGTGCAACCCCCCAGTACCAGAGGAAGGAAGTCCCAGAAATATCATAGAGAAATTGAAACAGAACGAGAACTAGAATTGGGCAGACAGAAAATCCTGGAGGATATGAAGATACTACAAAATCAAAAAAATCAAGTTAGCGTCAAGGAAGGAAGGTCTCGAGCAGGATCTCAATCCACCAGGAAATAATGTTGATAGTCTCTTGGAACTGCAGAGGTATGGCTGGATTAAACAAGCCCGAAGCTTTAAAAAATTTGTTGAAATAAAAAAAACCTGATCTCATGCTGATCCAAGAGACCAAAATGCAGGACGTGGAGATCTTGGCTCTCTCTCGTTCTCTGTGGAAGGATAGCCAAGGCTCGGCTCTGTGTGCTCGCGGGGCCTCTGGAGGTATAACCACTATGTTCTCCAACAAATTCTCAATCATCTCCACATATGTAAATTCGCACTGGCTGTTAACTGAAATCAAAGACAATGACAGCAACGACCTCTTCACCGTCTGTAATGTCTACGGACCGAACCACCACAGGGATAAGATCAACTTCTAGAATGATCTCAGCAACCTCAAAAACAATATGAATGGGAAAAAACTCATGATAGCTGGTGACTTCAATGTTACAAAATCTGGACAGGAAAAAAGAGGCGGAAGCATAGTCCGTGACCCATTTGGAGAAAAGCTGGAAGATCTCCTTGCTGAACTGGAACTTGTTGACATCCCTCTCAAAAATGCCAAATACACTTGGAACAACAGAAGATGCGGAGTGGGACATATAGCTGCAAGACTGGATTGCTTTTTGGTGAGTGCCTCCTTTTTTAATTCCGATCTTTTGCTTACTGCTTATGCTTTTCCTTGTTCATCCTCGGACCACAAACCCATTTGCCTTGACATCTCGCCTCCTGTTTTTCTCGGACCCATTCCTTTTCGTTTCAACCATCTTTGGTCTCAACACCAAGATTTCCTGGACATTGTTTCACACTCATGGTCTAAAACCATCGAAGGCTCCCCCAGCTTTGTTTTGGATTCCAAACTCCGTGCAGTAAAGACAACCCTCAAGCATTGGGCCAAGACTTCCTTTCAAAATCTAGTCACCACAAAATAACTTGTCAAACCAAGCTCGTTAATCTCCATGAAAGGATGGAATCTGAGGAAATCTCCCACTCTCTCCTCCGTCTTGAATCTACTCTAGAACAAGAAATCCTCACAACGGCCAAAAAAGAAGAGGAAACATGGAGAATCAAGTCAAGAAAACTCTGGCCCAGGGGGGGGATAGCAACACCAAGTACTTCCACAACCAAGCCAAAGCTCGACGCAGCTACAATGCTATCAGAGAAATAAACATCAGAAATGGTGAAAAAATCAGTTGACAAGAAAACCTCCAAACTCATGCTTACAATCATTTTAAAGAGTTATTCATAGATAGTGGAGACACTGACCCTGCAGCCCAAGCCGATCTGATTGAAGGCATCCCTCACCTAATCTCAGAGGAAATCAACCAAGATCTCACAAAGCCTATTTCAGAAAATGAAATAATGAATGCCATCTGGTCCCTTCACCTTGACAAAGCTCCAGGTTCCGATGGTTTTACCATAAACTTCTACAGAGCAGCCTGGAGCATCATAAAAGACGACCTTAAAAGAATGCTCAACTGGACTAGGAAAAAAGACAAGATTGGAGGGGCCACCAACTCCTCTTTCCTCGCCCTCATCCCTAAAAGCAAAGCCCCCTGCTCCTTTGGTCGCTTCAGACCGATCTGTCTTTGTAACTCCTCTTACAAAATCCTTACAAAAATCCTCTCTACCAGAATGAAAAAGACAATGGGAAACATTATCTCTGAAACCCAAGGGGGTTTCCTTGCAGGTCGTCAAATTCTCGACAACATCATCATGGTTCAAGAAGCTATTCATTCGAGCACGGAAAAAAAACACCAAGGCATGGCCATAAAGCTGGATATGGCCAACGCCTTTGATAAAGTAAACCACCAATTCCTCTCTGACATTATGCTCAAATTTGGCTTCTCTAATAGGTTTGTAAGATGGGTCAAGGCCTGCATTCAGAACCCCTGGATCTCCCCGCTTGTAAATGGAAGACCGACGAATTTTTTCATGGCAACTAGAGGGCTACGACAAGGCTTCCCTCTATCGCCCTTCCTCTACCTTCTTGTAGCAGAATCTATGAGCAGGAAGCTCCAATCTTTACAAGATGCTAGAGACCTCAAAGGAATCAGAGTGGTTCGAGGGGTAAAATCAGTGAATCACTCTCAGTTCGCCGATGACACGATACTGCTAGGAGGGGCCTCCACAACTGTAGCTGAGCGATTTAATAATGTGCTGTCTTCTTTCCTCAGAGATTCAAATGGCAAGGTTAATGCTGAAAAATCCAAAATCTACGAGTGGAACTGCCCTCCGGGAACCTTGGCGAGAATCTCTAGGATACTTGGTTTCGAGGGAGTGGAGGACTGGAACTCTTTCTCTTATCTGGGAATTCCCATTTTCAAAGGGAAAAAGAAAGTCACAGATTGGCAAGGTCTCATTGAAAAAAGAAAAACCAAAATCAATGCCTGGGGCTCCAGATGGCTCAATATTGCGGGCAAACTTGTCCTCATCAAGTCTATTCTTTCATCCTACCCCTTATACAACTGCTCAATTTCACTTGCTCCAAAAATGATTATGTTAAAAATAACTAAAGAACTTATCAAGTGGGAGACGGTCTGCAGGCCCAAGAGTCATGGAGGAACGGGAATAAAAGACCCTACTCAAATGAATCTAGCACTTGGCGCCAAAATACTTTGGAGAATCATCTCTGGGAAGTCGGCATGGTGGAAAGAGATTCTAAAAAAAAAGTATATGTAGGGAAACCGAAAAAGATGTGTTGATACAATTAATCTCGAGAGAAAAGGCACCTCCATTTGGCAGTTGTGCAAGAAAGCTGCTCCTATCATTCAAAGTAATCTTTACTGGTCTCCCGGGAATGGCAAGCAAATAAAAATATGGGAAGATAAGTTCTGTTCAAACCCTCCGGAAACACTCATCCATAGCTTCCGTGCTCTAAAAAATTGGATGGATCCAAAAGGAATTCGAACCCTTCATGACATATCTAGTTGGTCGGAGAGCGGCACCTGGAATGGATGGAGGAATCTCGATCTTCCATACCACCTAACTCAGGACTACAACCTAATCCTATCACTATTTCACGGAGCCACTACCATTCATCTCTCCATGAAATATTATCGGAGTTGGGGAAGCTCCGGATCTTACACAGTAAGGGAAGGATACAATCATCTGGAGTCACTCAACAATTCAAGTATTAAAGACAGGAAATGGGACAGAGTTTGGAACAAATACGGGTTCCCAAAAGTCAACACTTTCAATTGGGTTTTGGTGCATAGAAAGATCCTTACAAATGAGAACTTAAAGAAAAGAGGAATCGAAGGTCCAGCTAGATGCATTCTATGCAAAAATGCAAAGGAAACAATAGAACACTTATTCATTGAGTGCAGCTACGCAAAAGCAGTCTGGCATCAGGATTTTCTAACCATACAACCTGAACTCACTCTCCCCACCAATTGGAATGATCTCTTCGGCAATTGGCATCTATACTACTCTAATTCGTTGGCCAAGAAACCAGAATTCAAGCGAGCCTGGATTGCCTTCCCCAAGTTTGTCTGCTGGAAAATTTGGAATGCTAGGAATAAAGAGATATTTGAGGATAACAGAACCACCATTGGCAAGGTTCTCTCATCTGCCAAAGCCATATGGGTGGATACTTTAAAGACAAGAGGAATGAAGAACCTGGCAAAAGAACTTCTAACCGTGGAAGAAAGAGTTTGGGTGGCAGATCTTCTAATACCTCACCACTCTCCCACTCACTCCATCCACAAAAGTCAAAAAACTCAAAACTGGAAGATACGACTTGAGCCAAAAGATTTTCAGGAATGGAAAACAAATTGTCAGAAACATAAACTCTTCTTTGATGGAGCCTCGAAAGGCAATCCTGGGTTGGCAGGTGCGGGGGGAGTCCTACTAGACTCCGAAGGGAACAAGCTGATGGACTATGCATGGGGAATAGGGAAAAAGACCAACAATGACGCAGAATGGATTGCGCTTCTACAAGGAATTGATATAGCAAAGGAAAACAATGTCCAAGATCTGGTCGCAATTGGCGACTCTCTCCTGGTGATCAAAGAAGCAAGGGAACTTGCAAAGAACAATCATCAACCCTCCTCCAAATTCCAATTTCATTTATCTCAAAAGGTAAAGGACCTCAACTCCATCTCTCTCTATCACATTCTGAGAGGCAATAATGAAAAAGCTGACTCAATGGCAAATATTGGAGCCATACTGAATTGCGGCACCTTGATAAAAAATGGGCAACAACCAACAATGGAATGGGTTCCCTAACCCCCTCTTCTCTCCTCAAGGACTTGATTTTAATCAATTTGAAATGGGAAACAAAATCCCCACATTACTTAATGGTTTTGGGTGTCAACATGGGAATGTGCACCTATTAATTGGCAACCTCCCCAACGTATCATCCACCTGGCTGATGGAGGCGAAGGTCAATTCCATAATCCCTTTAAGATCGTGTTGCAGGGAGAATCGACGGCATCTGCAACTTAGAATCCCCCGCTCAACATGCAAAAATTCAATACACAGCATATGTCTGGCAGAGTAGGCCTATTTCAAACACTTGGCTGTTGGCATTCCTCATTCAATGCAATCTGAAACATTCTGTGAAGAAAATCTGGCCTGCAAGCATTCAGCGTGTTTCAACATGGAAAATGGAAGCTTCCCTGGTTTGTGTTTCCTTGCGCTGAAGTGCAGACAATGCAAGACGTCCATTCAAGTCGCTGAAGGTATTGGTCTGAATCACTACATATCTGCTTTGGAAGCCCTACAGGGGAATGGCCACAGTGAAAATGATGGCATCGTGAACAAAGAGAAGCATGTTCGTCGACCCAATGCACTGGAAATCAATACAGGAGGGGTTCCTCAGGGTGGCAGCCAATTGATGAACCAAGCCAGCCTACCAAATGGTCTCAAACAGGAAACTCGGAAGCTATGGTGCCCGTTGGAGTCCAACAATCAGCTTCTTGGAAACCTTGCGCATCTCGTCTCTCTGCATCAGTTGGGTGGAAATTTTGGGGATGCTGTAATTGGCAAACTCTGGAATGTAACAGAAGATAATGTAGGTGTGGTGAACCTTAACTCCCCCAACGGACCTGAAATCCTTCCCCCTGGTCTTCTCTCTCATCTTCAAGAAATTGAAGCTCAAGTTGGAGTGCTGAGAGGTGAACAGAAAGACCTCAAGAAAACTGTCTCTCATTTAGCTACTTTTGTTCAAATTAAAATCTCAGAGGCAAGGAACAACAACAACAAAATGAAAGAGTACTTTGAAAGCATTGCTGGCAGGATGGAGACCATGCACAACTGCCTCAAGATTGTAGAAGCCAAGGTAAACTGTATTCGGACTACTAAGAGCAACAGCCCGTCGGTCATTCTGGGAATGGAGGACCATGCGAATCTGGCCACAAGCAGCAAGAAAAAGTCACGCCACTCAGTAGAGAACTAACTACTGCTTTTCTTCTAGATACTACTTTTCTATATGATTTTTGTATAAACAATTGTTATAACAGACAGTCTCCTTCTCTTTTTAAGAATTATATGTATCTAAGTTCCTGCGAACTGTAAAGACTAGAATCGAGGTGCCCAACTCCCTCTTTTTGTTGGGTTTAGTCTCCCCACTTTTGTATCAGTTCTTCCCGTTTTAATATAAAACTTCTTACTCGTTTCTGTAAAAAAAAACCAGAAGATGAATTTTTTTTTATGACATGACATGCTTGGAGGGGCTACATTGCAAATATCAGACTACCTTTAAATATTAATAGTCTGTGTAGCTATTCTGAGAATGGAACCTTCGTGGACAGCTTAACACTTTAGTCAACCTCACCTGTAAACAATACCAACAAAATATTATTTGTAGTAGTCTTTTTACCATATTGTTGTAGTACTATTTGGGATGTGAATTTCAATTTAAAAAAAAACAGAGGGTCTGTCCAGATCCATAGGAAATTCTTCATATACGACGAGTATGGTGGAATAGTTTGCAAGAAAGTTGGGAATTCCCCAAACATTCTCGGGTTGTGGTGAAGTTTTTTGGACAACTGATTTTGTGGTTTTTTAGGTCTTTCTCTTTCGGCTAAAGATGAAGACCTATACAAACAATGGAATGCATATAAAACTCAGGGATCCCACTCAAACAAATGGCACTATGCGAATATTATTCCTAATTCCAATGTATTTAGACACAATATGAATGTCTTTGCTATTAGTCATATGCAGGGCTTGCTTTGGCAAGATGCAAGTTTGAAGATTTTGGTTTTGGATTTGTCAATGGAAACTCTAATCAAGCATATTGGTTCCAATACACATTTTATGGACATTATTGACTGATTTGAAAGATTGGAGATATGTATAGATATCTTCATAAAATGAGTATAATTCGGTTTGTGATGTGATCTAATCTTATTTGAACATTACTAATCAAATGAAGCTCAAAATTCACATATATTGTTTTATTCAAGCGACAACTAGAGCCACAACTACCCCATATGATAGCTAATGCATTCATTCTTTCCAACTTTTTAATAGATTGGTTTTAATGATAGAAATTTTCTTAAAATACCAGTCTCTTAGACAATCTTACTAGATTTCTCATAATTAATTTAGTGTTCATAAGAACCATGTTTTAATTGGATGGATGGATAGTAGTAATCTATTGATTTTTTTGGTTAATCTAATTCAATAATGAAGCCAAGTTTTACACATAGAAAATGTGTCCTTAAATAATGAATTTCTTCTTTTAAATAATTTACCCTTTAATAATGATTTTGTGTGCAATAATTTGTTCTTTTCAATCTATTTATTTCTTCACCTAGAAGGCAGGGACTAAGCTGCATGCAACTCTTGTTATAGTTATATTTAGATATATGAAATTAAAATAGATGTTTGATGCTTAATTTTTTGGTTAAGTTATTTCCAAATTTTTATGTTTTTTTTATAGATTTTCTTATGAAACTAGTTTTAGTAGTTCATATGAGCAAGACAAATACTATAGTAAGCATTTTGACTAGGATTAGTGAATTGCATGATAAGTTGGTCATCATTGGAGCTAAGGTCGAGGATCATCAACTACTTTCTATATCCGTTAAAGAGCTTGCTCCTTCATGGGCACCTTTTGTTCAAGGTAGTTGTGCTTGGGAGAATATATCATACTTCCCAATGCTTTGGGTTGATATTGTGCAAGAGGAGATTGTATTTCTAACTTGTCTGGAATAAAAAGTAGAAGTGCATGTTATTGGTCTCACCAAGAAGATGAAGAAGGATTACAAGAAAGGATCCAAGAAGAAGCATGGGTCAAATGTAGGAAATAAAAACTTAAATAAAATCATATGCTTCGAATCTCATGGGATGAGACATTGTACAAGACAATGTCCCTTGAAGAAGAAGGGAAAAATCATGAAACATGTTGTATCTAGGATTGATGTAGGAGTAGAGGAGGTGACCTCTTATTTTAAGACTAATTTTTTGTGGCTTTTTGTTTATCTTCTAACATTGTGTCTAATGTTAGTTGGTATGTGGGCGACAAATATTTGAGACACATGACATGTGGCAAGTCCCTATTAATTAAGATTCATGATCAAGAGGGAGTTGTCATGGAGCTTGGTGATGATACCACTCACCCTGCGAGAGGAGTTGGCTCCATTTAATTGCCTTCATGTGATATTCTTGATTTGGATGATATTATATTTGTTTCAAGGTTGAGGAAAAACCTCCTTTTAGTTTCTTGCATGATAGATATACATTGGAGAGTAGTTTTCGAGGGACATTAGTGCATCAATGATTGTAGTCTAGCTAATCCAAGGACTTTGGCTAGATCAGTGAGAGAGGGTATCCTTTATAGGTTACATGCTAATCTAGTGGCACTCATGCATTCCGATGAGAGGCTAGTAGAACCTTTTAGTTCTTAGGAGGCACATTATGGTGAGACACCTTTGATCCAAGTTGCAAACCAAGCATTGACACTAGACTGTATCTAATATACATGTAACATATTTTATTGCACAAGGTTCTCCTTCTATGATTGGGGAGAATGTGGACATTGTTGATCTGTATGATCGGGGAGAATGTGGAGATTGTTGATCTTGTATGATCGAGGATAATGTGGAGATTGTTGATCTAGTGGCTCATGGGCATATCATGTGCACCACCCGAGAAATATGTTAGTATTATAGCATTGGTTTCTTCCATCTGTGATACTTCCAGTTGTATAGAGGAGGAGAGACACAATGATGAGATTGACTTCATTCATGAGCTTTCTAGTTGTTCATTGGAGAAGAGGTGTGATGCCTTGATGGAGGATGTTTCCAAGATTGATTATAGAGGTGCGACCGATGGAAGTATTATAGAGTGTAGAGACATGGATTTTAGATTTTATTAGATAGATGGAGTCTCCTTTGATGATACTTTTGCTTCACGATTCTCTTGGGATGAGGGAGTTGACCTAGTTTAGGTGATTTTAACTGTCATATTTGAGGTGCATGAGAGGGATTCTCGTGTTGACAGGTTGATAATGACCTTTCATAATTTGATTACTATTCCACGAACTTTGTATTCCATGATCGATTTGATTGTTCATAGAGATATGATTATATTTGCAAGTGTTATTGAACAACTTATGATGTGGTGTCCTTTGATGTTGGCCCATGATGTTGATTTGAAGGATGTTGGCGGGTGGAAAATAGCTTTAATCCAGAGATATATTTCTTCATATTCATTCGTGGTCATTATTCACTAGAGGGTCGAGATGTTGTGATAGCATAGTTGCCATTTTTGTTATAGATAACAATGGTTGATTCTGGGACTAAAGTCAGTATTGATTTGAAATAATAGATTTGGTAGAATTACAGAGGGAGTTAATAGGTGTTAGTGTAAAACACTTTCCTTATGAAAAGAGAGTGGTAGAATTTTGGGATACTCCAAAAGTGTTTACACCATGTTTTGAAATGCTCTATGAGATTTGGGGTACATCGTGTATGACTAGCCCCTGGATGGTCGCAGATGGATTATAGCACGGGAGATAGTCTATGATGGATATTCATAGTTGAGATAGATTTCTCAGTGGATGCTTGACCTTAGGATAATGCAAACTTAGATTTGTTCTGTTAGTTGTTGGAGATCTAGTAGTTTTATGGACACCCTTCATTGAGGCCTTGTGGAGGAGCCACTTATATTGACAAAACCCTTCAGGGGATGTGGAGTTTTTTGCATCATGGAAGAGAGATTGAAGCCCTAATTGGCATGTGGGAAATTTTTTTCATATTCAGAGAATTGGAGATGGATCCATCATGGAAGAGGGATTGAAGCCCTAATTGGCATGTGGGAAATTTTTTTCATATTCAGAGAATTGGAGATGGATCGAGGACGCTTAGAGATTTGACAACATTCTTGTAGGGGGCAGCAGACCCATTGGAGTACTTTGCTTTTGGGGGATAGATGGAGTTCACAAACACTTGTGATGGAGTGGTGTGGACTTTTTTTGAGTATATACATCACCTTGGAGTCATTATCATGCACAACATCACAATTGAGCATGATATTTGTACTCTCAAATGGATGTCTCGTTTGTGTGGCCAATAAGGGCTCATGTAGGTTACTTGTAAAAGATTAGGCACACATAGTATTGTTGGCCTCCCTTAACTCTCATATAAATTGAAGAAGGAGAGAATCCTTTTATACAAAATAATCACATCATAATTTGTACACTTCTCTTTGTACTTGTCTTCTCGAAGAGAGTGGCCAGGGTTTCCTCATGAACCCTAGTAGAAGCTAATGGAATGGAAGGAGGATGTCTTGCTTGGGGTTTTCTCTCGTGGATGATACATTGGTGATGATCTTGGATTTCTCTCTCTCTCTCTCTCTCTCTTAGATCTTATCTTGTACTTGTTTACCTCTCTCTCTCTTGAGTCGCTAGGGTTTCTTGGTCTTCTTATGCATCTTGAAGCATCTTGAAGTTTTAGGGTTAGGGTTTTACCCTTGGAGATTGGGGATTAGGGTTTTGTGAGAAAACCCTAGGGTGGATTTGTGAAGAAGAAGAGAGGACATATTGCCTTGGAGAAAGTGTTGGAGAGATTCTTGCACTTAGATATTCTTGGTTGAGCTAGGGTTTAATGATTTACCATAGCTAGGGCCTTTTGGATAATTGAATTTTTATACTAACATTGAGAGAAGGCTATAGTATGTACTTCATCTTGAGCTTACAATGAAAACAAAAATGTTGAAAGTAGGCTATATATACTTCATTTTTGTACTAACATTGAGCTTACAACGAAAAAAACTTAATTTTTCTTGGTATGACGACTTAATGATCCACCTCATATGGAATAATATGTAAAAAAAAATTTGTAGTTGTCAGTTGATATACATAGAAAGGGTGTGATTTTCCTTCATTTGGTAGAAAGGGTGTGCATAGATAAGGTCAAGGATCTCGATGTTTGACCATCCTGTGTATGAAATTTCTTCTAACTATAATTTGTCCCAGGAGGCGCAAAAGTGAACGCCGTTAGGAAAATAGAAAAGTTTGTAACAATCTCGGAACACGCGTTGCCGACTGGAACAGTTAGTCGACTCATCGACCATCACATTTCTGGATCGAGTTGAATAGCATAGATGGTGAGAAGAAGTCGACATAACTCTAAGTTGGTTGATAAAGTTGTCCCATCGATATGAAATGGTTGACCTTATTGTCATTATTATTAAAATTTGTCGGCATTGTATTTTTTTTTTTTTGTAAACTATGGTTGGTTCGATGAGTCATTCTATTGTAAATATGGTCGATGTAGTTTGTGTCGATACTAATTAGTCGAGAGCCATCTTCAATTGATTATAGAGCATAAATTTCTATGTGGACGAGATATATCAATTATGTAGGAAGCATTGAGTTATATATGTGTACTAAGAAATGGTCGACTGCTCCAGAATGAGAAATGTGATAACAAGAGAAGGCGACATAACTGGGTGACGGTGTAATTAGTTGACAGTGAACTTGTGCGTGGTCGGTTGGGTTCTTTGGTCGACTGTTAGTTGATTATGTTGATCACATCCATTGACGGTTGGTCGACTTTAAAAGAAAAAGTTGTCGACCAAATGATGTGTCGGCCACCTCGACCATATATTTAAGAACCGAGCAATAAATATCAACTATACCGATCATATAACTTTTAATATTTCGATGATAAAGTATCGACCGTACTATAATCATTTAAATATGAAAAAGGTATTCTCGACCCAGATGTAAGTATCGACCATAAATGTTATATGTCAACCAACATATCGACGAGATTAGGCTTCGACCAAATGCAAACACTTGTAACTTTACAGACATAAGTTAAAATTGACTAAAATATATTACAAAATTAAGCAAAGCCATAAAATATTTTGATGATGCATCGGTTTGTTAAATATACCATCTTGTCAACCAAACTTTGCAGCATGAGAAGACAGGCGATCATCGATGTGCAACAATATTCAATAATCAAATGCATCTATCATCGACGATTACATTATTTGATGATGCACATTTGGAATCGTCTATCATTGATGGGTACATTATTTGATGACGCACATTTGGAGTAGGGCTTGACTATTTCGGTAGGGTTCTGAATTGAGTATCTCTAGGAACGCCCCAAGGAGAAGCTCAACCAAGAAAGAGAGTTCAAGCCTTTTCATTATCAAAGTCAGTAGAATAAACCAACATTGAGTATAAATTGACCAACTAAGTCATTGGGGAAGAGACCAAGAGGACCCATCCAATGTTAGGGATATCGAGAATATCATATGTTAAAATATTGTTGACATCAAAAGGAGAAAACTATGAATGTTCATAACATTCAAGAGGTTACAACTATTGACATTATATCAATCTCACGTACCCAATAACCTTAGTCCAATGTAAAGGATATGGCGTACCTTAATTCTACCATAGAGTTTGTCTTTTGATACCAATATAATTTTTAATGGTTGATTGTATATATTAATAGCAGAAGGAAGCTACAACAATCTTAATTACTTAATTCTAATACTAAACATGGATGCATTTCTATTGTGCTTTCATCCCTAGTTATGCTAATTAAATTCATAAACACACGATTGGCCAAACTATCAAATAAACAAGATAAAGTTGCATAACAATAGGTCCCTGCATCTTATTTTAATTTAAGACTTTATATATCTCGCATATTTAAATGCAACAGAGTAAGTAAACACAAAGAGTCATAGTCATCTATCACGATAACATATACATAAAAAATAACATATACATAAAAAAATAACATATACATAAACACAAAGAGAGTGATGAAAGTAGTCGACCAATATTTTAACCAAATATAAGGCTCGACCATATGTTAAATTCAGCTTAAAATGTCTTGACCTTCTTAAATTTATAAGCAATATTTATAATTCGACTTATGTTAAATTCAGCTTAAAATGTCTTAACCTTCTTAAATTTATAAGCAATATTTTTAAAGTATTTAAACCAAAATGAACCAAAAACTGCACGCTATTATGTTATACGAGCATAAGAGTAAGTTTTAAGAGGAAAAAATTGGATGAATTTTCAAGCACGCTCAAGAATCTAAACTAAAACGAAGCAACTATCGAAGCATGGGAGAAGGAGCAAAAAGTGAAAGCGAGAGAGAGAAAGGAGGAGGTCGACGGAGGTCGTTTGAATGCCCTGAAGGGAGGTTCTAAATGGCCTGCTACCCGGAATAGTCGGCTTTCGACTGGTCATGGTCCGACCACCCCCTTTCTGTATTCGACAAATTTTACTGCTGTCGATTGTCGACCTGAATGACTATCCTTGTCCCTGCGAGCCTTCGACGGGTTAACAGTGTTGACAGGTCGCAATCTCTGACAACTTCATCCTCGACAAGTTCGCGACGACAGGGGTCATCAAGACATGTCGACGATCTCGACAAGTTCGTCCTCGATCGGCCAACAATTCCGACCGGTTCGTCTTTGACGAAATTCACAACCTCGACAGATTCCACGGTTGAACAACATTGAATTTTTAAACCCATTCGTTGACATCTTCCAGACATGACCCTCCATTCTTTCTCCATTGAAATGGGATACACCCAACAGGACCAATTCCATTGAACACAATTTTAAGTGCTCCAATTTGGTGGATTCTCTGCTCAAAATTTTTGTTTCCATGTTACTTACCACTGAATTATAATCTTAGGTTTAAAAAATGACAACTAAAATTTCAATTACCTTGAGTTGTCGCTGTAATGACCTAATTAGAAGACCCGCGAATAGATCTGGAGTATTATGCTGCGCATTAGTAAGATTAAGGGGCAATAAATAGTTATTGATGTAATCATTGTCTCCTATTACAATGATGTAAAACACTTCATTAAGGAGATTTTTTGTTTGTATCGACAGTCCGGCACTGGCATTGGCATTCGCTATTGATTGTATTTTAGGCCTGCTCGACATCTCCAGGTACAATCTTCGGATCCATGGCTGCAATTTCAAAATTCTTGGATCGATGCTGCCAAATTGATGACGAATTTACTCTGTACAATAAATAAAGGCACTATATTATTGTTTATAATTCGCCAACAATCAGAAGATAATGTGGATACCTTATTGTTAAGCCAGTTTTCCAGCAAATAGTTGGACACGTCTTTATCTTATCACCAAATAACACTATGTTACGATGTTGAAACCCTCGCATCGCATCTGAAACTGTCGAAAGGGTCGATACCAAATATGCTTGATGAAGAATCAGATGTAAATTATGGTCGACACAAAATTTAGAGTTTCGACCATTTTTAAATAATTACAAATTGAATTTTAAAAATTGGTTTTCAAAATTTAGGTAAGAGTATCTATTCTTCTTACACTTAAACATAATATTCAGCTAATTCCAACTGTTTTCGTGGATTGAAGAGTCAAGGCCTTATTACTGGAGCATGTAGGATTTCACCGGTGGTGGTTTGCCTCTGTCGAGAGCCACGCTCCATTTTATTTTTATTACAGAGACACTGTATTGCTTTTTGGTCATGCTTGGATGATGTTTTAGCCTTGAACTTGTTTGCTTATAATATTTTCCTTTTCACACTCTTGCTTGAAGAAAGGGAACGTCCCTTGCCTAAATGTATGGATCGCTATTTAAATTCATACTTCTACCATTTAAATGGTCGGAACTCTACAACTAAATGGTTGTTGCGCTATTTAGATGGTCGCTACCAATACCTGTCGGCGCACGTTGGGAGTGTTTTCATGAGCCTAAAACAATCCCTGCAATATGAATGTTTACCCACTGACTAATAATCTGACATATGATGTTATAATATCCTTTGCTTGATTTAAATGATACAACCATTTTTCTTGTAAATTATCTATGTCCTATGGAGGTAATATTACTATGTTCCCACATACCAAAATAGAGTCCACTCCTAGTCTTACTCGATCCCCACTTCCATCCTTTTAAGATCAATTGTTTTCAATAATAGTGAATGTCAAGACTAAGTCTTCCACTAATTTGGCACGTTCTTAATGTTCTTCCTGGGATTTCTAATCCAATCCAAGAATGTACCAGCAACTATATACTTATGCTATGTAACTTTCTTTGTTATTAAATTATTCAAACTCTTTGTTGCAAGAGATTTCTCAAATAGATGTATGTGCTTAAAAGCCCATCCTCCTATATCCTTTGGAAAAGCTATATCTATCCCTTTAGCTAGATGAATCCCTTGAATGTCATGCCTCCTCCCCATAAGAAATTGAAACTTCTACATCTCTGAATCTTTCCAAGACTCCTTTTGGGATGAAAGGAAGAGTGTGATTCTATTTTTAATCCTTTCAATTAATAAGCCCCATTTTTTTACCATAACTACACTTAAGGATGAAGCCTAGATACTCCGGTCCTACTTAGAAATCTACATTTTTATCAAGAAACCTAGTAACTAATTCTTGAATTTCTTCCTCTCTAAATCCACAATAACTAAAAAAAAATTATTTTTCAACATTAATCTCCATGCAACCATGCAATTTTTCAATCTTGCTAACTTACTTCTCAAATCCATTTAGAAAAAACACAGTAGCATCAACAAATAAAACATATGAAACTAAACCTATATTTGTACCTTGTAAGCAACCCTCCTAAATCCATTTTAGAAATAACAAATATCCTCGACAAATGGATGGGTTAAAAAAGCCAAACCTCTTGTAATCTCCATATTTAGTATTATTTTTGCGTCCATGATAGCCTTGCTAAGTCTACCTTAAACACAATTATATAAAGTCGGAATTTACATTCCGACAAAGAGATTATCTTACTTATTTTTATGACTTTTATAAAATTTAAATTCTGATATTTTTAAAATTAACAAAACAAATTCAAAACATTTTTATAATAAAACCTAAACATAACAAAAATAATAACCAACCATCTTAAAATTAGACGTCTTAACATTAAAAGCCATCGTGTTTGATGCCATATCTTTGCGGATCAAAGCTTTACATTTCTGTCAACGACAATTTAGATGGTATCTTAGGACCAGGGATCAAATTTGAAGTCGTTATTTTATGTTAGGATCCTTCTAACCTATCGTAGAAGACGTTGACAACGTTCCTAAGGCGATACCGACAGGGTATAATTTCCAAACGTAGACTTATCAACTTCTTGGATTGCGGACTTATCAACTTACTGGATTGCGACCTGTCGACACTGTTAACCTGTGGGTCGGCAATCGACAGTAGCAAAATCTGTCGAAGGGTCGACAGAAAGGGGGTGGTCGGACCACGACCAATTGGAAGCCGACTATTCCAGGAGAATTTATTAACGGAAACATAAATTTCCTAAATGAACGTTACCTGCAAATAGTCTGAAAATGCTTCATTACCACGATGTGATTCTATAAAAACAATTTCAAACAACATATTGGAAGTGTCTGGCTTAAGGGTCATCTCGACATGTCAGCGATCGACAGGCTCCTCCTCGACCGGCAAACAATTTCGACTGGTTAGCAGTGTACAGGTCGCAATCCCCGACAGTCTCATCATCGACAAGTTCTCGATGACAGGGTCATCTTGACCAATCCTTCGGCACACCACATCTCCACCAGTGTTTCCACATCAATTTGTGCATCCTTTGGAAATGCAACACAATATAGAAAACAACTCTTCTGAGTATCGAAAAAATCATTGTAACTCAATCTTAAACGTTGATAGAATAATGACAAGAAGCTAGCCACTGTACCTGCTGCTCTAATTAACATAGCCACTAGGTCGCTCGCTGGTTCACAACCTGTGTTTCCCATATATATATTTTCAATGAGGGACTTCAAAAATCAATCATACAGTCGTTGATTTCCAACATTCCCCATAAGATTCCCATGCAATTAAATTTAACTCGTGCTATGGAATAAGTGGGCACTCTTCCAAGCATCGTGGAATATACTGCCTGTCGTGGGCTCATGGAAAATTGCATGGCAATGATAACTTTGGGTATACATGCTAACCTGGAGGGACCATGCATATTGGCATCAATGTCTAGCAGTCGACGTGTGAGAAGATGTCGAGGAGGTCGGAAGAGGTCGAGGAGGTCCAAGGTCGAAGGAGGTCGAGGTCGAGGAGGCCAGATGAGGTCGGAGGAGGTCGGAGAGGTCAAGGAGGTCGGGGAGGTCGGAGGGCTGTCGACTAAGAAAATGATATGTGATGAGATATTCGACCTGTTATGTGAACAAAAAATGGTCCTTGTTGTGGATTCTTTTTCCTAGAAGCTAAGTCTCTTTGGTTGGTCGGTTGATCTATCGATTTCCAGAGCATTTTGCTTTGGTATGGGCGACTCTAGCAGTTTTGTGTCGGTGGACATTGAAATAATGCCCCGGGGAGGGCAGGTATTGTATTCATCGATACTCTCATTTCTGCATATCATCGCCGTTTGACTCGAAGATTGGCTGATTTAGCCATGGATACAATTAAGATAGCTGAAAAATGAAAATGCACCGTGAGAATTTAGCTTATTTTGAAAAATGTATGTATGTGTTAAAAATTTCCTTTTCATTTTCCTTGTAAAGTTTGTTGATTGTTTCGGTGCCCCCATATTTCAGAGAAAAATAACCGTAGATTTTCGTGTAAAATGACCCCGGTTTTGTCATTTATCGGATGAATGGAGACCCGAGGCACTTGAAGCGGAAAATTCCTTGAAGTTCACATAATCAGGATTCTATAGGAAGTTTGCTTGTAGTTTTAGTGTATTATCGTCTGTTTTTATTGAATAATAAACCTTGTGGAAGAATATGTAGAGTTCTTCTTTTCTTTACTGCAATTTTGTTTCTTGAACTTCAAATGTGCTGCTTCTTTGTTGCCCGAAAATGTCATACTTACGCAATTCTAAAAAAAGAATTCAAAATTTTCAGTCAATTTTGTGGAATGTAGCATATTGCCATCCATCTGCAACAAAGTTAAGGTGCAAAATAAAATTTCAATAGTGAAATCCTCTGAATTAATTTGTTTCAAAGGTCTTCTAACATGTATATGATTCCCAACAAGTTTTACTGTTGGAATAGGCCTGCAACCGAGATCTACTATGGCTTTTCAACTTATTTTGGCATTAAACTTCAAAGTGGAGATTTCCAAATATATGTTTTGAGCCAAATGGCTCTCCTCGAGGCCTTTCTTGAACAAATCGATCCGCTTATGCGGAATTTACTACAGATTTGTTCGAAAATGGCTTATGCACACACTTCTTTTAAACATTTTGACATTTCAGTGAGAATTTCCCTTTTTCAAACCAAATTTTCTTCTTACTTAGACTTTGAAATCAAATTTCATCGAAATATTGGTGGAAAGAAAAGGAAATGCGGATCAAAATTTCGCTGATACATGAAGTAGATAATTGAGCTAAACTTTGTAGGATTGGTTGTCACTAGATCTACAATTAAGTACAATTAAGTGCTCTAAGATGGCTACTGTATCTACAGAGAGTTGGTCGAATGGTTGCATATACTTTCAAGTGGTCGATATTTTACAACTTTGCCCAGAAACTATTGTTGATAGGAAAACTCCTGGATGAAATGGTCGAGGCTCACAGGCTGTGAACGATAATTTGCGAATAGACTGCTTGGTCTATGTCATCATCAGCGCAGAGAGAGTATGAATATGTTGTGTTTATATTTAAAGGAACAAAGTTTACATATCGAAAGGAGGAGACTCGTTGTAGCAGGAGCACAAGAAATGAGTGGTCAATGCAAGAACGCCCCTTTAGGGACAAAAATGGCAATTGATAGAGTAAATTTTGGTCGTGGAGTGATTATGCTTCTGTCAATGGTTCCAATGGCTTGTCAGAGCTTCCGTTAATATTTAATTATATAATATTACTCCAAAACACTACCGTTTTATAAAAAAATAAAAAATAAAATTAATAGAAATAAACATAAAGCAGTAATTATATTCTTTAACGAAATAAAAGTCGACTTCCTCCATGTCGTTGATCGACTGCAAATACCAACCGGTCGCCAAGCGACCAACGTTGAGATTATCTTACTGATTTGCTTAGTTATTTGAAAAATCCGATTATCAGAGCGGCTTTTTGTTTCATGGAAAGTAAGTTAAACAACTTGCCGATTATCAGAGCGACTTTTTGTTTCATGGCGAGTAAGTCAAACAACCTGCAACACCCAGATTCCATTTAGCCAAATTTTGAGATATAATTGGAATTTACACATTGGCTCTCTAATGGGTGGCATTTGGGGGTCTAGGGACATGGTTGCATATGATAGCAGCCGGTCGAAAGCAGTGACTGAGAATCCAGGCAGTGTTGCAACAGATAAAGCAGTGATTGAGAAAGAAGGTAGGGTTGCAACATATAAGTACAAATGTGGAATACTGAAATGGTCGGTACAAGACTTCTTGAGTCGGTTGTAGGTAGTCGAAACCGCCATCGAAGCTACTTCAAACCCTTGTTGAACCAAGCCACGAAAACCGGGAAAGCAAACCCATATAAAACTGATGGACGCAAAATTTAAAACCATGTGAAAATGGTTGACACGTGCTAGGATTCCATTGGATCCATAAACGAGGAATCTATCCGAGGTGGAAGGTCACGCTTCTCGTTGGTGAAACGCCTACGGCGTAAATATGTTGTGAGTTAGAAATATATGATAATAAATATGTTGTTAGTAAATATACTGAAGACTAATGATTGTTGTGCCTAGTACCAATGTAATGACAATGATTTTGTCTATGCGATTAACAATTATTTCAAGCAAGGTGGTAGGAAGATCACTTTGGTTCTTTGTGTTGTAGTGTCATTCTTGGAGCAATTTCTTTTGATATTGTTACATAATTCCACTTATTTTTCAAATGTGTGCTTCAATGTTTCTTTAGTATATTTTTGTGATAGTTACCACCTTTCCTCTATTTTTTTATCATATTTTTTATTGATTTAGTTGATACTTTGAAATTACAAGATAATCTTCATGAAACTTTAATGTATGGTAGTATAGTAATTCTTCAATGGAATTTATGAATGATGAATGACCGAAGGGTAGTTGTGATTAAAGACTAACATTAAAGAAAATATATTAAATATATGGCCAAAGGTTGGATTGCGGTCAACAACCTCTAAAAAGAGAAATCTTGATAGAATGGGAGTGGCCAAAAGCTAGATAAGAAATGAAGCTTTGATACCGATGAAATGAGAAAATGTTCATTTACTAACAAATATCCAACATAAGCGGGGGAGGCAGGTGCGGGAGGGGTCATTTTTGACCCAAGAGGAAATAAGATTAAGTCTTTCGCTTGGGGGTTAGGTAGGCGAACGAACAATCGAGCTGAATGGGTTGCGCTTATGCAAGGTTTGGAAACTATGTACAAATTGAATATTGATGACTTCAATGTCTTTGGAGACTCTTGGATCGTCATACAATCTATGCATGGCCTTCAATCCAACAAGGTGAAAAAGAATGGAATCCATAAAAGAGCATTGACCTTATTTCCTGACATATCTAAAATCAAGTTTTATCATATTAAATGCCATAATAATTTTGAAGCTGATAGGCTTGCAAACTTTGGTGTAAGGCTTTGGCAAGGGGAAATCTCGTTCAACAACTCCTCCCCCTTCTTAAATGGTTATGGGCCCTCCAAGTATAGCATTAATGTCTCATCTACCCAAGAGTATTTGGTTTTGGGACAAGGACAACATCCGGCCGAAAATCATGCCAAGTGGTTCGTTGAATGTGTGGGTTGGTGTGGGCATGTTATGTCTTCACCAGAGTTCATTTAAACCTATCTTCTCGGCTTGTGCATGCTGTAAAAGCTCAAGTTTCTTAGTTAATTGCGAAGTTATGGTGGTATTTTCCCTCGGTGTTGAGTTGGCTTCCTATAAAAGCATCTAGACCTGACTCCATTCCCTGCATTTCTCTGATAGCAGAATGGCGTCGCCTGTTCAAGAGGTGTTAATGTTGGATGAAAGGGATTGTACAATGGATAAATATATGAAGGATCCCCATTATAATGAGGACATCACTTTGAAAAAAATTATGGAAGAAATTAGTGGCATGAAACAGGACATGGGGGACTTCAAGAAAATGTCTAGATGTGTTTTTGAGATGGTGAAGGCTTGTCTAGAAGAAACTATGCGAGTCTACTTGGAAATTTCCTGTCTAGACTCTCGTGTGGAAGATGTGGAAGGTGGCTATAGGGTCCAATCTGGTGATGTTGAAGAAATGAAGTGGTGCTTGACTGAGATGAAGAAGACGTTGAGGACTAGGTTCGACAGGATGCGTGGTATGATTGTGGAATTAAAGCGTGTCGTGTAGGAACTGAGCATGAATGCCTCAGAGCAAAATGAATCTCGTTTTGTGCAACTGAAAGAAATTGTGGAAGAAGTCCAAGCAGACGTTAATTGTATGTACAGAGGAAACAATGGTCCTTCAAGCGACCAAGCCGAAGCTTCCCCATGGATGGAGTCTCCACTGTCCAGCCTGATGCTGATGAAGACCTTTCCCATGAATGATGTTTCTGTTACTATTTCCTAGTTTTCTAGATGTTTTTTGCCAATATATAGGTGGACAATTTATCAAAATATACATAGTTAGAAGTAGCGAAACAAATATTGTTAAGCAATGTAAAGCTCCATATTTGACTGAGCAATCTGTTGGTCTTTCCTAGACTGAAATTGTATGCTTAGACCTTAGTTCTGCTTTTTTGCTGCCCTAGGGGCTCTTGCAACTTCTATTTTTATAATATATATAAATGCTTTCTCGTTTCTGTTAAAAAAAAACAAATACCCAACATAAGAAGGGTAATAAACAAAAGTCAATATAGGATAGATAAATATAAAATAATGAATAATATATGATTGAATTAGAGATAGATAAGTTAAAATAACATGTGATGGTGTACTTATAGCATTGACTATGAGAATGGTTGATAGTTCATGCCCCTTGATTAGGTCATGCTTTTTAGTTAAGATGTGTCACTCCATTTACTATTATCATTGTTATTATTATTTTGATAATTGATGTTTATTTATGTATTCATGTTCATTACACCTTCGTATAAATGACAAAAGGCAAGCAAGTCATCTTCGAGTGTGTCACGTATGAAAACAACACAAAAGTAGAACCCACCATCGTACTTCTAAATGGATAGACATATCTAAGTACTAAAGTGTGAAATCTATAAAATCCAAATGATATATACTCTATAACGAAAAACAAATACTTACTTGAACTCTATCGAATATAAAAAAAATCATTCTCGAATGGGGTGGCATCATGATGAAGCAGGGGCATTAATGATGATGGGATGGCAGGTGAGATAGAGGCAGTGTTGGCTTTAGTGTGACATTTATGACCCTCCATTCCTGAGCGTAGGCACGTACAACACCACATAGGTCACTCATTGTGCGTTAATGGAGGAGAGAGGGTTGGAAGTGATGGGCTCCAAGCCACTTTTTAATGGCGGGAGGGCTCCATTTGGGACTTCGTCTGCCATCGGTCTAAATTCTGGTGAGAGCTTCTCGACTCAGAGCATGCTGTGTGCTAGTATGCAACCTATGTTTGAGCGCGAAGGTGGTGGTGGAAATTCGAAGATGGTGCATGAACATCATAGAGCCTCTAATCGATGAGGTTGTTCCCATCATGCGTAGGCCCGGGAAAGAAGTGGGGTGGGCATTGCTCGACACTTGGAGTCCATGACAGACACGTTGCTCGATATTAGGAACGACATTCGAAATATGGATGAAGATGCGCAAGCCAGGATGCGGGAGCTCGATCATCGGGTTCAAGTGATGATATAGTGGTGTGCAAAGATCGTAGAGCTCTTCCATCTCCCCTTTCTGCTTCTCATGGTGGCTGTGGAGCCCAAGGCGGCGAATTCTACGCAGGAAATGGAGGTGGAGAAAAAGCCTGCCCAAACCATGGTGAACAATCCTGCAATTGACCGACATGAGATTAAGGAGGCAACAACTCAATCGGTGGTTGAAGACTCGATTAAGGAGGAGAAGCCCATTGTGGCCCCTATTGGTAGTAGCAAGCATGAAGCTCCAAACCCTAGCCTGGATAGTGGAGAGTCTTCAAGGTATCGACAACATCTGTACCCCAGCTCCTCGAAGTAGCTTCAGTGGCGATGATTTCCTTGCACGTAGACAGTTCATCATGATTTACCTCCCTTGGGTTATCTTTGTGTTTTATGTTTGTAGTATTTTGTTAGTTTTAGTATGGAAAATGTTAAACTTTACCAGTCTTTTTGTATGGGGTTTAGTTGTGGCAACTAGAAATTTTTTTGGAGACTGTCATCAGTATTTTCCTGAAGGTTTTTTAACTCTTTGCTTGAGTTGTTTTCTCTTATTGAAAGGTTCGGTTTCCTTGTATATATATATATATATATATATATAACCCATAAAAAAACTATACCGCATAATTCAAAGGCTTGTGGGTGTAAGCGTACATTTCAGATAATTTATAATACTTCTTTAAAATCATTTTCTTAAGTATCATTGTTATATGATCGAAATCATTGATGAAAGAATGTATATACTTGAGTTCAACTAAATGTAAATAGAAGAATGTAAAGTTTTAATTTGAAAATATTTTTAATCATATTTCTTTAATTTAAAACTTTGTTATAACTCATTCATAGCTATATGTACATGTTGCATTTTGGAGTTTATCTTATTTGTAAATGGGCAAGTCACACACCTCGGGTTATGTATTTTTTTCAATGTGATTCATAGTCCTAGAGCTCGCTACGTCCACGGATCCAAGTAAAGGGGGCCCACCCGAAGGGGCTTCACACCTGTCAGAATTACTTTGATGCCTAGCCTTGAAGGATCCCGATAATTGAACCCCCAACCTCGTCCTATGTCGTCTTAATCCCAGAAGATCCAACCAATTGAGTTACCCCTCAGGTCTCCACCTTAAACTATATATATATCATTATTATTATATAATTTTATATTCGAACAAATCAACCAATATTATACCTAAGTTGTTTATCCCCGAAGGGTCACTTAATATAAATTAATAACATATTTTGTTTATTCCCAAAGGGTCTAAGTGAAATCTAATATATATATAATATAAATTAATTAACATATTTTGATTCCCTTGAGATAGACTTATTTCTCTTTTATTCTCGTGGAATATATATATATATATTGATTCCTATGAGATAGACTTCGTATTTTGATTCCCCTCACATAGACTTCCTTTATTCTCGTAGAAATACATTTCAACGCTATTATATGTAGATGATGAGATTAAAATATAATTTGTTTTGATAAGAAGAGAACTTTCTATTATATCTTTTATTTATGAAGTTTTTGATAATAAAAAAATTTAATTTATTTAAGAATCAAAATTTCGATTTTTTCTAAAATTTCTTAAATAAAAATATAATTAAAATCAAGTTTAATTAAATTACCCAACCACAAACAACATATTCCACTTATTTATAATGAATAATAAGTATTTAAATTTTCTAAAAACACATGCTTCACATTTGTGTGAATTATTGAGATATACTAATGGTTAATATAATCTTTTTTGACTAGGCCTTCTATATAGGGTCTTGAAATAACATGTCTCGTATATAATGGACATATGACCCCATGTGTCGGTAGTTCAAAAGCTTTTATTGGTATGCTACTTTAGTGGATAAATACTATAGGAGTGATGGTTTACTTATGTGTGAACTTTTATTGGAGTGATGGTTTAATTATGTGTGAACTTTCATATATTATATTCATATTTATATGACATATAGTCTTTACCCTTAATGTAGTAAGGATTAGTAATCACACATATTTATGAAAATTATAATTTTTAACGTGGTAGGGGTTATGAAAATTATAATTTTTAATGTGGTATGGGTTAGGGATTAGTAAGGTGGACAATTATATAACATAATTTTTTACTAAATAAAGCCTTGCCATATGTCTTAAAGCTTCATTGTCTACATACTATTTAACACTGGATATAATGTTAAAGGATATACAAAAGATCAAAGCTATATCTATCTTAAAAACAAAAGACCAAAGCTATATCTATCTTAAAAAATTTGTAATATGAGAAAGATGCTCCACCTACCACAAGTGAAAAATATTGATATTTATTAAAAAAAATTAACCATCTATCGTAAGTCCTTTTCGACATCTCACCCACTTAAAATAAAACCATACCAATCAATAATCACATAGATCTACAACTTATCCTTGGAAACATTTGGAACATATTAACCATCTATAACAAGTCATCCTAGGCATCACATTGATTGAAGATACATCCATAACAATCATCAATGTAGATCCACCATTTCTCATCACAAAAGAAACTCATCAAAATGTCTCACAAGTGCAAGTGCTCCTCTCATCAATCCTCTTAATCCATGTACTTTACTGGGTCAACTGCTCTTGCAAGATTAAATTGCATAAGTGTAAAAATTTTGGGAAGAGAAAGATGCATAGAGAAAAAGGTGATTTGTTGTGATTGTTGGTCTTCCATTCTAGACAAATTATTTGAGATGTCCATAGATATGAATGTGCACACAATAAGTTGGGTTGTTAAACACAATTGAACTTTGGAACAACATGACCGATGTTATGTACCTAATGTTATGTTATGTACCTAATGTTATTTTTAGTGGGCATTAGACTCTATATACATGAACTATTTTGTGTTCTTGTTCATGATTTTGTAATGAAATGTTCCAATCTTAAATTTTTATAGCATCATATTTTCTATTTGCAAGGATCACTTTTAACAATACAAGGAATCAATCATAAATATTAGTGCATATGTCTTCCTCCATTACTCAAATTCATAATTATAATAGTGCTAAATATAAATAGAATTTGTCAAATTTGTCAAAAATTAAATGTGAAATATATAAAATCAATCTTAAAAATTTTAATTATTCTACTTTATTACTAAAACACAAGTGAGTTAATGGTTTGTATATAATAAAAGATTTTAATGTATCCCAGGTGGTGTGGTATAGAATAGTGAGTAAATGGATGTACTATTAAAGCACTTCTTGTGTTAGATTACCCATTTAAAACTTTATGGGTTCTAACTTAAAAAATAAAATAAAATATTAAAATTAGATTTTACAATATAATTAAATTTTACCAAATTTCAAATTAAAATAACCAATTTCCCTTTAATTACTTTAAAAACAAATTTATAAAACATTTATATACTATAACTTAATAAAACATTATAATAACAGAGTATTAAACACTTAAATTAACTTATATTTTCCATGGTTAGTATAATATTTTTTAAAAGGCATTTTGACTAAGAAAAATTATTCTTCATGTATGCTAGATATATGGACGTCTGATAGATTTTATTCTTACGTTATTTTTGTTAATAATTATTTATCGGGAGTGTTTGTTCACCACCCACGTGGTATAGAATAGTGAGTGAATGGATGTACTATTAAAGCACTTCTTATGTTAGATTACCCATTTAAAACTTTATGAATTCTAACTTAAAAAATAAAATAAAAAATTAAAATTAGATTTTACAATATAATTAAATTTTACCAAATTTCAAATTAAAATAACCAATTTCCCTTAAATTACTTTAAAAACAAATTTATAAAACATTTATATACTATAACTTAATAAAACATTATAATAACACTCAGGAAAAAAAACATTATAATAACACAATATTAAACACTTAAATTAACTTATATTTTCCATGGTTAGTATAATATTTTTTAAAAGGCATTTTGACTAAGGAAAATCGTTCTTCATGTATGGTAGACATATGGCCGTCTGACAGATTTTATTCTTACGCTATTTTTGTTAATAATTATTTATTGGGAGTGTTTGTTCACCACCCATATAAGAATATATAAAAGATTCTTTAGCATTTTTTAATACATATATTCACATATATTTAATATGTGTTTCATATAGACTTTTTATGTTGAAGTTTGTTGGGTATTGCTTTGCCTTAGTTTTCATGTATTTAATATCAAATTATTTACCAACTTGCTTTTGACATTTAATGTCACAATATTTGCCAAGGTAGTTTTCTTGCATGGGGAAGTAGCAAAACATTATCTACCAACTTGCTTTTTAGATTTAATGTCACAATATTTGCCAAGGTAGTTTTTCTTGCACGTGGAAGTAGAAAAACATTTGTACTATCCTCCCTCGAAGCATTAGTTGCCAAATCATGGTCGTTACGTGTTTTCTCATCTCATGTTTTATGACCAGATCAACATAGTTAATGAAGAAAACAATGTTGTGAAGGTGAACAACCTTACAAAATAAACATTGAAATCAATATGGGAGGCTCCACCATATGTTGTTTCCATTCGATCATCCAAACTCTTTCCTTAGAAGGAGTTGCAACATAATTACGTGGGTGGGTGGGTGAGGATATTGTTGGCCCTTATTGTAGTCATCATTACGTGGTGGGTGGGTGAGGATGTTGTTGATTTTTTTTTTAAAGTTAATATTGCAAAGTTTTACATTAAATGTGTAAGTTTGTCAATTTGAAATTATTATTCTAATTATTGTTTAATTTTTGTTTTGTCAATAATATCTTAGATCTGTTACTAAAGCTTACCATGTTAGTGTTATGCTCGAGTTATAAAGATCCTATGGTTATTGTAGTTTTGTTTATCATGATGGCATGCTCATGTGTATTTTAGGCATTTTGTTTTTATTTGAATTATGGTTATGATTATGTCATGATGATATGGGTGTAATATGGTTGGTGGTTCTAATGGTTATATGTAGTTATGTTTTCATTTTGTTGTGTTATAGAACATCGGTAAACAACTTTGTTTTGGGTTGTATATATTGTGGTTATATGTTATAATTATGGTTGACAATAGTTGTTTGGTTTTCTTGTGATTGGTTGCCTCTGCTTATGCTTAAAGTTTTACATAGTACCTAAAACTAAGGTCTAAACTTCTTAGACTCATACTATTGCACATACATGTAAATGTGTCCTAGACTTATACCAAAGACAAGTGATATATATACTAGGGTGCATACATTGCAAAGTTGACAAAATTGGTTTGGGATGAGACTATAATATTGACCCCATGGAACACGTAGCAATACTATAATGTATTGGCTTTGGTTTTGGCATATTCATTAGATATATGATTAAAGACATGTCATCAAGACTTCTTTGAGACACGTGAAGTTGAAAATATGGTATAAACATTGCCACTTGTTTTGAAGGTATCAAGCCTTAAACCTTGGAGTAAATACTACTATGCATTGCATGGGCCATTGGATGATTGCCACTCTTCATTTGAATAGAAGATTCAATCTATGAGCTCATTGTTTCAGGGGTGTTAAACGTAATCTGTTGGCTAACTCCGTCATTTTCTTTCAACATTCTATTGTAGTTTGATATTTATATATCTTGAGTTTGGAGGTGGAGAGAACATGCTCTTCTTGCAGCCTTACATAGTCTATACGAGATTGAGGGTGACATAGTTTATTGCTTTAGTGCTTGGCTTGAAGGCTTGGCTTATTCCATTAAAACCAACTCTCCTTAGCTCATTTTGTTGAGAGCCAAACTCATTGAATGATCCAATTCTTGCATTCTATTAGTTGGTTGGCATGGGAGGCATTGCATATTGGTTTGATTGTTTGCAGTGGTATTTTTTTATTATTCAGCCTACATGCACCAAGGAAACACCACAACAATCTACTGGTGTTGTCAAGGAAATCTCATGTACATGGAATAACCTTCTTTTTTTCTTCATTGTGTTGGTGTGTATTGCATGATGCCATTCTATAGCTTGGGTGTCCATTGCGCATTCATTTAATGTAATACACCAGGATTTAATAAATTATTATTAAATACTTTTTGAATATTTTAATTTATTTTATTTTTAATATTTTTGACAAGAAGTAAAAAATAAAACAATGTAATGGATTATTCTTTTATTAATAAAGATAATGAAGGGGACAAAAATGAAATAGTTGTTGAATGAGTGATTGCTGACCCACAAGAGGAAAAGACAGGTGGCTGGAGCTACTAAGTGAGAACTCAAGGTGCATGAGGCATCTTCCCCAAAATCAGGTCACCACTCCTTGTTGAGTGCTAAAGAGCAGGAGGCTCATAAATGACCAAGTGCTAGGCAAAATACTATATAATAGTATGTCCATAAACAACAGGAGTCTAGCATTGGATGGGGATTGAATCTGATAATGCAAGAGATGGCGCATTAAGTGGATTTTTCTCTTGTGGTTCAACGATCAGACTCGGGGGTTTTAGAGCAAGTGAGACTTGGCTGCTCTAGGAGTTGGTTGGGAGGAACGGCTATTTCATCTTTGTTTTCCCGACAGTGGTGCGAGGTTCTTTGTTCTATTTCTTATATGTTTAAAAGTAATTACAGTAGGATTTTATTTCTGTTATGAATCACATCTAACCCTTAGCAAAATTCTTATTATGTATCTAAATAGAAACTGGATTTATTATACAACTGTTCAATGTATCTCCTATTATGTTTTCGAATTTAAATAATCTGTCGCAATTATATTTATGTTTATAAAATAACCATAACTAGTATTTGTTTTGATTTCTAACGATTCTCAGTTCGGGTATCCATGCCTAAATCATGTATTGAGTAAACTAAATCAACTATTGCTTAGTTAGAAATCTGAATGAAGGATCCAAACTTTAGGGTAAACATAAGTTGTTATAACCCGAGTAAATAAATTACTGTAACTATTTAAAATAAAAAAAACGATCTATACTTATAACCATTTTACAGAACGATCATCGAAACTAAGTAAGTCTAATAGCATAGTTAATTATTCTTTTCCTCTGCTTAAAATTACCAACGAAAATACTAAAATCTGGTTAAAAGCCGAGAGGCTTCTATAGAAGGGAAAATAGTACCTAAAACTAAGGTCTAAACCTCTTAGACTCATACTATTGCACATACATGTAAATGTGTCCTAGACTTATACCAAAGACAAGTGGTATATATACTAGGGTGCATACATTGCAAAGTTGACAAAATTGGTATGGGATGAAACTATAATATTGACCCCATGCAACACTTAGCAATACTACAATGTATTTGCTTTGGTTTTGGCATATTCATTAGATATATGATTAAAGACATGTCATCAAAACTTCTTTGAGACACGTGAAGTTGAAAATATGGAATAAACATTGCCACTTGTTTTGAAGGTATCAAGCCTTAAACCTTGGAGTAAATACTGCTATGCATTGCATGGGCCATTGGATGATTGCCACTCTTCATTTGAATAGAAGATTCAATCTATGAGCTCATTGTTTCAGGGGTGTTAAACCTAATCCGTTGGCTCACTACGTCATTTTCTTTCAACATTCTATCGTAGTTTGATATTTATATATCTTGAGTTTGAAGGTGGAGAGAACATGCTCTTCTTGCGGCGTTACATAGTCTATACGAGATTGAGGGTGACACAATTTATTGCTTTAGTGCTTGGCTTATTCCATCAAAACCAACTCTCCTTAGCTCATTTTGTTGAGAGCCAAACTCATTTGAATGATCCAATTCTTGCATTCTATTAGTTGGTTGGCATGGGAGGCATTGCATATTGGTTTGATTGCTTGCAGTGGTAGTTTGTTTATTAAGCCTACATGCACCAAGGAAACACCACATTGATCTACTGGTGTTGTCAAGGAAAGCTCATGTACATGGAATGACCTTCTTTTTTCTTCATTGTGTTGGTGTGTATTGCATGAGGTCATTCTATATCTTGGGTGTCCACTATGCATTCATTCAACTTCTATTGAAGTTTTTCCTTCCATTCATTACACATTTGAACCCATTGCATGTTATCATTATAGTCTTATTTATTTGTGAGTTTGGTATGCAAAGGCAAAGCTACATTGAGCCATCTGCATTGTTAATACTATGTGAGTGCATAGCACTATATCCCTTGTTGTTTAGAGTTTTTGCAAGAGCCATCAAGCTCGAACCATGACCCTTTTGTTTACCAAAATTACACATTATTACTTAAGTAAGTCCTTGATAAATCAACCCTTTTATCAATAGAGGTAATATAAAATCCCAACGGCCTATTTCATTTATTTCCCTTTGTCATTGCTCAAACCCATATCCTTATTTTGCTAGCAACCCTCGAATTGGTAGTTTATTGTGTATGATTAATGGCGTTTGCGATTGGAGCATTATTATGGGCATGCAACTATTTGGGGAGTTATATTCCATAGTTGAATGGCTTACAGATACCATGTCAGTATTTTGAGTTGGTATTTTCATCAAATTTGGTTTATATACTAATTTTCACATTGCATTGTGAGAGAACTCGACCTCACGATCTCGAGTTGGGGGCGACAAGAAGTTTGTTGGATGCCATACATTTAGAGTGCAATTGTAATTGTTGTTAGTAGATATTGATTCGCTTATGCTTGTGATTCAAAGGTCCATACCATAGCTACTTGGTTTCGTTACCTTTATTTGAATGATGATATTTTGGTGTGTGGTTTCACCACAACTACATGGACCATGAATCAAACAATCCACATAATGGAAAACCTATAATCGTTGGTGCATATAGCTTGGCCATATACATATACTCAACAATGTTAATTGATTTGTTCTTGATATGTATGGGTATTGTGGATGTTTTATGTAGCATATTATTGTTGTCCATAATTCCTTGGCATACATATATAGATGTTGTAGATGGACGTTGGTTCTATTTCCTTAATTATGTCCTCTCTAACTTATGGAGTCTCCATGCATTTTGTCATGGGAGTTGTATGTAGTTTCTATAGCTTGCTTGTATTCATATGTTGTTGATGAAGGTCCATATACTTAATTGGTTGAGCACTATTTTGTGGTTTTGTTTGACATGTATGCATACCTATATTTGATAGTATAAGTTAATATTTAGAACAATAAGCAAACTTTGCATTATTAGCTTGTTTATGTGTTATGTTGGATATGCTACATCTACATATGGAAGGTTTGCAACGAACTTATACACATGTAGGGTGACACATGCATTATATTGTGTATATTCAATTTGCAAATGGAAGTATGATACCACTAGGTGTTTGCTAGTATACTATGACTCATTTTTTATTTGTGTCAAGATAATGTTATTGCATTTGGAAACCATATTTTGATAACAATATAAACTTAGTTCGATGCAGCTAATAATTGATATTATGTTTATATTGGTGAATGTTGGCCACATATGCTATTGTTTTGATTGGCATGTTGATGTTACAATACTCTTACATTTTTACCCATTTCCATCCATTTACCTTAACTTATGCACAAGTTTGACATATTATACACCCTCGTTGAGTTTGATCTCATGTATGCATGCATGCATAAGGGTTGAATTATGCATAGTTCAGGTAATTTTGCATGAGCTTCTTGCTTCATTGATCATGATTGTTGAATGGATAATCATGATAGGAAGCTTCCAACTGTAGTTACTTATCAGGAGAATACAAGAATAAGTTCTCTTCCAAGCCCAATTATTGAAGAGGTTCTACCTTTCGGGAATGGTGTTCCTGATTGGATAGAAATCACTTTATGTAATAGAAACTTCTACTATCTTAACATAGTGCTTTGATTATTGTTGCTTTTTATGTACTATTTATCGATGCACTTGGTGCGTAGATATTGGAACATGTTTAATGCTGAGCAACCATGAGCTTGTATATTTGGATTGCTTAATAATTTTTGAAAACTGCATGAGAACAGTAGGTTGATGCTCACACATGTGCGCATGCGCACGCATAGACACACACACAATTATTTATGATCAAATGGATAATTTTCTTTGTTGCTTGTTTTTTCTATTATATGCATGGAGTTTATGGAGCTATATGATGATTAAAATATACTTCCAATAAAGTTCTAGGACTTTATTTTTATGTTATCAATGCTAAAGAAAGGTCCATGCTAGTATTAGGTTGGTGCCCATTGTTTACCTAGGATCTTGGTCCTATTTGACCAAAATGACTCGCTAAGTTCTAGCCATCCAAACAGTTGAATGAAGTTCTCTAGAAATGAATTTTTGCATGAAATTTAGGAGGCAGAGGTGACCCTGCAGCTACTAATGTATCCCTCTATAAAAGTAGAGAAGGAGACATGAACAAAGGAGGAGGAGAAGAGTTATTTATGCAATTGAACATCCATATTGTTTTAAATTCTAATTGGCCTAACAACAAACTACGATGGTAGGATGGCTTATACAAGGGTTTAGAATTAGGGTGAAAATGAGTTTTACCATCTTTTGAAGGTATATTCATTGACTTGTTTCCATGGATTATGTTATATTTTTTAGACTAACTTAGCCATGGTTGCAAATCCCTTTCAAACAAACCGTGTGTAGATTCCTTCAAATAGATTCCTCACCATCTGAGGCTTCTCCCACTATGTATTTGTTGTTTGTAAATCATGTATGGTTTCATAAACATCGTATGCACTAGGATCTAATCTAGTTGTATGACTTGTTGGATTATCATTTGGCTATATTAACACCTTGTTATCTATAAAATTATATTTCGAACCATATTTGTTATTTATCTTTGTGTACATTATCATGTCCTCAACTTTCTTGTTTTGCTTCAAAAACATGTATTTTTTTGTTTTCTTTTCCATGATACCAATTCCCATATATGATTGCACGTCACATGCTTTGATAGTTTAGATTCAATTGCTTATTGTTTGCTCCTTACACGCTTTTATTTCTAGTATTTAATTTCATCCATCATTTACTCTCTTTCAATAGTTGCAGTTGTTACTTCTATATTTTGGCTAAATTTTGTACCTATAATTTACCTTAATTTTTATTTAGGAGAGTGGCATTTATTCACATTTAAGTAGAAAATTGGTTGAGATAAACCACTAACCTAAGGTTCATTTCTAAAATTAACATGCACATATCTAAGGGGACTTAGTACCCCTAAGGTGGAAAGGATTCACTAACTCAACTAACTAATTAATTTGACTTCTAGTGGGTGGGTCTAGGGATTAAAGCAAAATCTTATCTTCATTCCCAATCTCCCCCTTGAGAGCACCATGAGGGTGTTTCTGGTGTTGTTGTTGGGGTTGCAAATTCCACCATCAACATAGGTAACCTACTCAATTGAGGGCACATGAGTCATCCATACCTTCATTTCTCTTATTTACATTTAGATGTATGGTTTGCATGTTCCTTTTTTTATTTAATTCAGAGATAGCATATCCTAGTTTAATGCTTTCATGGGATGAGAAGTGCTATGTATGTATGTATGTATGTATTGACAAATATTTCACTAAATTATAGAGAAATGTAAAACCTTGGGAAATATTTTTTTATTCACTTAGGACTAAGGTATGATCCTTCAGAAAGATAATCTTATGTCCTTAAATATTAACACAAGAGGAAGGGATTAAGAGATATGATAGGAAAATGGTCACAGTTATGGAAACACGTAGTCTAAAAATTCTACGATTTGAGCTGGAATAGATGATTTTTTCGAGCACAATTTTGAAAAAATATGGTCGTAATTTTTCAAAATCCAGGTTACAGCTGTCGAATTCTAGAATTTTGGGTTCCCTAGGGGTTTTTGAGGGTGTTGAATCCATTTCTACCATCAAAAATCCTGATAAAACATAGCTAAATTTCGATTTTGCAAAATAAAAAAACATTGAATTCCAGCTAAAAATGGTTGTCCGATCCAAATTGTCGAATTTTTATACAACTCCTTATGGAAATCATCTACCTCACTTTCCCTACAGGCTATAATTAGAATTAGCCTTGTAACTATATGTCAAGAACAATTGTATACTTGTTATAATATTCTACCATGATTTGTACAACATGAGTGGGCCTAATGATTAACAACATTACTTTTCTCCTCGAAGGTCACATGTTCAACTTCAAAGGGGTGTTAGGGAATGCACATGCGATGGAAAAGTATTAACACTCTCACTTTTAGGCTAGAGAGTGGGACAAATTAGATTTCCTAGGTGGACCCCAATGCCCAAAATCTTCTACCATGAGTTATGAGAGAAACATTTTCATAGTCCTCCCAATTTTAAAAATGAATGTCCTTTTTGGGTGGCCCAAATCACTAAGGTCCAAGAGACTAAAAAACGGGTGTAGGAGTGAAATGAGAATGTACATGATTTGAAGGAAGAAATCAATGGTGGAGTGTGTGTTGTTCAGTAAATGGTCTCGTTAGTCGTAGTTGAGGTGGAATAAAAATAAGGAAACTCTTAATGGTAAATGTCAACACCTAAAATATGATGAGAAGTTTTCTATGGTGGAATATGAGCTTGGGAACCTTGAGGAGAGACTTCACATATATTGATATTTGGTTGACCACATGTACAAATCTAGATGAGAAATTAAAAAAGATGAAAGGGCATTTGGAGCAATCTAAGAAGGCTCTAGGGGTTCCATTGCTTTAAGAGAAGAAATATCCTTTGGCTGAGCATTTTCGGTTTCCAAGTGATGAGGCCACCATTCAACCTTTCCTGCATCCATAACGGAGATTTATCCCTTCCCATATTTGTTTTTCAAGTATGTTGGTTTAAAGTTAAATATGTTTTTAAATTAGCTTTTAATGGTGTTAGATGAAACCTAGAAGCCCCGGGTTTTGCAAGTCTTTGCCTTTATGTAAAAGGGAGTTTCATGGAAAAGTGTAGACCTAATAGATTTGAAGACTCTCTTTTCTAATGGGTTGGATTGGTATTACAAGTATAGTATAGACCTTTGCACAGAACGTTTTTTTGAATATAAATATTTTTTTTGTTAAAAAAGGCGGGGAGACTATTTTTGTTAATAAAGGTGGAAAGACACTTTTATATTAAGAGTTGGAAACGTATATTTTAGTTAGGAGTGGTATTTTCAAGAAAGATGTAAGTAATCTTGCAATTGATCCAAAATAGATATGTTGGATCTCTTTGATAATGTTAGGAGGGATAGCTTGGATACTAATTTGTTTAAGTGAATTGTCAAGATTTGATAATCCAATCACATTTCCCATGTGTTATCCTTCTTCAAAACTAATACAAAAGGCTTATTCAAAAGGAAATCCATTGGGTTAAATGTGACCCTCACCCGATAAACTCCTAAAATTTACCTTTTAATCTATTCATTCTTCATCAATGACGTCCTCTACAACTTTTTATCATACATAACAACTACTTGTTGCAAGACGAGGAGTGTTAAATTTTGCAACTTGGAGGAATTTAATGCAATCACTAGAATGACTCAAAATAACAATGGAACAAACTTCCCAACTAGCTTTTCTCTTTTGAATTTTCTAATCATGTTGAGTTTATGCATAATGAGGCTTATTGTATGGGAATTTGGTCCTTGTAAATGGTCACATGATGTGTAATGTAACCTTCTTGTATTCACTCTAATGACTAAGTTTGACATGGTCTTATAAGTCCATATGTATTTGTGTGCATTGATGTATGAGTCATCATTTCCATGTGGACATAGGCTACACAGATATGTACACAGTGGGTGATTATGCAAAGTTGGCATTCAATAAGTCCAAATCAATGTGTCTATGTGAATGTGGCTTTTAATAATGATGAACATAGTGGACACAATACTATAAATGGTTATGGACATAATTCCCATTGATTCTAAAGGAAATTATGTGTCTTAGTGGGCACTAATAAGTTAATATGAGATTGTGCATGAGGTTGTCCTATTTATAGGTTGGCATTTGATTGAGAAAGTGTTGGTCATACATTCGTTGGTGATTGATTTGAGGCATAATTGGTTTGAAGTGAAAGAGTGTTCATTTGGTTTTGTTTGGTTTAGGAGTTTGTTGGTCATGGGTACTAGTGTATGATACTTAGTGTAGATAGCCTACATAGAAGATGCGACTTAATGGATATGCACATGTTGGTAAGTATTGTACTTTCCAAAAGTCTACTAATAACCATTTGATTAATAATGGACACGACTGTTTCAAAGTGGATTTTATCCCATCACTTGGATTCCCCCTATATTTTTTGTGTTGATTGATGGTGTGTTATTTGTTTTGTTTTTGTTTATCTAAGTTAGGCACAAGTCGTGTTATGGATTTGTTATGTCTAACTTATGTCTAAATTGATGTCTCATTTGGGACACAACTCAATTGATTGAATTTAGTTAGATAAAGCCCAAATTGGATTATAAGAGTTTTGTCTCTTAATTAAGTTCTTTCAATGGACACATAGACCCATTTAAGGGACATCTAAATTAACTTGCAAATATTGTGTTTAACTATGATTTTTGCATTATTTTCAATTGTGATTTAATGAAAATGGTATGGACTTACTTACAATAAGTCTTAGGAGTTTTCCTTCATACATAGTTTTTTTGATTAGACGATCAACAACATGAGTTGAAAAACTATTTCTTCGCACAAGAGGGATGATAAGTCTTGTGTGCAAGATTTATATACAAAGTGGACAAGAAAATTAAGGATAATAGGAAATCATCTATAATGTTTAGCAAAAGTACAAATATTGGCAAGGACAATTTTTAAAGGGGCATGAAAATACATGACTACCAAATCAAACATCAGAACATATATTAGGTGTCGTTTCCCAAGCCCACCTTGGATGAGTTTAAGGTCTCCTTTAGCATGGGAAAAGAGTAAAGGAACCATTAAAGAAAAGTAATTGGGGGAAAGTGATGAAATCCACAAAGAAGACAAATCTCAACAAATAAGTAGTGGAGTTGTCGCGTCCTTAACCAAGGAGCCCAAAACTAAAGAAAAGAGTAAGAACCACGAAGAAAAAGCTTATAAAGAAGGTATTATACATGATCCAATCCATTGGATAACCAAGGTGACATTCCTAGGACTAACCTTGAAGGAAGGAAACACAAACTAATTGAAGAAGCAATAAAATACAGTGACAGAGTGGCAGCCCGTAGAGGCAGTTAGGATGGCAGCGTGGATAGTAGCAAAAATCTAGACTCGTGTAAAGATGATAAGAGTGAATGTCATCAATCTCTGGAGTGGGAATGACAAAAATAGCTTTCAAAGCATCAATTCGAGGAAATGGAGAAAGAGAGAGATAAAGGACCTAGGGTGACCTTCGAGACTATGGTATGAGAAGCTAGAAGTCGTGGTCCTTGATTTTGCATGAAAACACCCTTCTTAAATTGGATTAGGCTATAATAAAACAACTACAATCCTCCTTTGAGAAGATGCATAAAATTAAATAACATTACTCCAATACCTAACTAGGAGGAGTGGCTTTGGTGTTATAATAAGCCAATTTGGATTTATAAGGATCCTCAATTATATTAGGTGTTCTATACGAGGCATTTGTTTAAAGAGATCCTTAATAGAAGATTGGCCACTAAGGACGACGAAAGGATGTGGATTAACCCTTACACTTAGTTTTAAAACACATGTTCTCTTACCATTTGAGGGTCTTTTCTTTATTGATGGTTATTTTTTGAAAGTGATCCTTGCCCTGTCTAGTTTCACATATGTATCGTGAGTACATTATGGTATCAAAAGATAAACATACACATATTTAAGAATGTAGGTGCGCTAGTGGTTGCTAAGGTAACATTTGTGCTTCCTAGTATCATATCTTATACAATATTTTATTTTGGAAAGACATTTTATAAAAATATTTTGATGTTGCCTTACCTCACTTATGAGGAGATAGGCATTGGATATGAATAGTTTATTCATATTCCATCTCGAGGATGATATGTAGTGCACTTTTCAACAACTCATTTTGTCTAATATCTTTTTGCAATTAACTTATAAGCCTAAATTAAAGCTAAAAATATTGTCATTATCCTTTTGCAATTAACTTATAAGCCTAAATTAAAGCTAAAAGTATTGTCATTAGAAAATATTCCAAGAATTATGATCCTCAAGCTCACATTATCTTAAGAACATTAAAGCTAAAAGTATTGTCATTAGGAAATATTCCAAGAATTATGATCCTCAAGCTCACATTATCTTAAGAACATTAAAGCTAAAAGTATTGTAATTAGGAAATATTCCAAGAATTATGATCCTCAAGCTCACATTATCTTAAGAACATTAAAGCTAAAAGTATTGTCATTAGGAAATATTCTAAGAATTATGATCCTCAAGCTCACATTATCTTAAGAACATTAAAGCTAAAAGTATTGTCATTAGGAAATATTCCAAGAATTATGATCCTCAAGTTCACATTATCTTAAAAACATTTTTGTTGTACTTTACATAAATGTGAATTAATTTTTTACTTTGCAATTTGTATGCTAATTCATAAAGCATTATTTTAAAAAGCTCACTTTATCTTAAGAACAAAAACATGTTCAAACTCACATTATCTTAAGAACATTTTTGTCGTCCTCGGACAGAACATTTTTAAAAAAAGCTCATTTTATCTAATTTATAAAACATTTCTTTTATAAACTCACTTTATATAATTTATAAAACATTTTTTTTAAACGTTCACTTTATCTTAAGAACTTTTTTGTGTCCTTTGGATAAATATGAATTAATTTTTTACTTTACTATTTATATGCTAAATAATTTTAAAAAAATCCAGTCTTTCTAATAATATAGTAAGTTTAGTTTCTATTAGCCAAAAAGTTACCATTTTTTAATATTTTCCTTGATTTAATGGGAGAAAAATATTCACCCCATAGAAATTCAATGATTACATACCCCTCCTAGCTTAAAATCATGAATAAGAAGTTCAAACCATGAATGATTCTGCTATGCATGGTTCCAACCTACCCATTCATGATTTGAATTGTGACTTGGGTAAGCACTCATTGAATTTGAATTTATGTGGGGTGGAAACTTTTCATTTTTAAGTAATGAGTTGTGGTTGCTAGTTACATTGTCATTGTCATGAATTTTTTTGAGATTAAAAAAATCAACTTATCTTGAGAATCTTTTAATCTTGTAAAAAGTAAATGGTTGATCTCTATAAAAGACAAGTCAAGTCACTTTGCAAAAGAGGTTGGCCAACCATCAATATTTACTAATTTGGTCCATACTTATATGCCTCTAAAACAATAGACCATTTGAGATGGGATTGGAATGGATTGAATCTACAACACAATTAATAATATTTCTTGTAATGAGATACTTTTATTTATTATTTGATGGGCTAAAGGAAACATTCAAGCAAGAATAGGTTGTAGGTTATGGAACATAATTATGGAATTGGTCACCTTGAATATATAGTTGGAAAGAAGCTACTAGATCTTTGGGAGGCACGAAAATCCTTTCAATTTGTTCAAAACAATTCTTAGGAATATACGAGAAACACCTTATTCCAAAGAATGGAAGAAAATTGATTTGGAATTTTACAAAGATGAGAGAAAAATTAAATGGTTGGGGGTTGATGTGTCCCATTTAACAAAATAATATTATAATCCCAATCCAATTGCCTCTCTTCATTTAAGGTAGTAACCTCCACTCTCACCTTACAGTAGATTGAATTTCGACAAGGCCTCCAAAGGTAACCAAGGTAAAGTGGGTGACTCACGAATAATTACAAACAAAACAAAGAAAAACAAAATGAAAAGAAATGATGCCGATGAAAAATCTTGTTGGATACTATGTAATCCCTATCAGCTATTTTAAAACATGTGGGTGCCTTGCAATCATACAAACTACATCATACATGGAGTATAGGGATAGTATTGCAATACCTTAGCTAACAAAAGAGTAGGGTTACAATTTGGTTATCAGGATGCCTCTAATCGAGTACCCCACATATTCATGCACCTATTTTAGCTAGTGGCTTTGGAGTAAAAAGAATATAAGAAGAGATGGTGAGAAACTCAATGTAATAAGACCTGCTAAGAGGTCTAAGCACTAAACTTAGGACCTTTGTAAAGGTAAATAATTATAGTATATAAAAAGGTGAAAAAGTCGCAATTTGAATCATCCCACATAAGGAAGAATCATCTAAGGAAAGTAGGTGAAAGCAATACATATATTGATAAACTTAGGAAGGGCGGGGAAAGCATTCATTGTCAAACTCTTCTATGCTTTCACTCCCATGCATGCTAATGATGGAAATGTGGCATTAAGATTTAATTACCATTAATTTGGGAGTGATAATCAAACAAGGAGATGTGATGTGGAAAATCATGGGTATCATAGTTTTGATTGTCTCATGCTACATTATTTACATCCATTTTTCCAACTTCCCATCTTGCATACCCAAGGGTTCTCAATCACACATATAGTGCAAGGTACCTTAATCCAATGAGATTCTTAGAAGATTGGCAATGATGGATGCCTAAAGCATTAGTGATCTCTCAATGATAATCCTTCGGTTCTTGCTTCAACACAATGTTCATAATACCATCGAGTAAATAGAAGATTATAAATAGGATCATAACCACTTGATGGCAACCATATTACAATAATAACATCACAATATCATCATAAAATGAGGATGAACTTATAGCTATACATAAACAATGAAACCAAGTTTGTCAAACATAATTGGGTTAGGAAACTAAGGGAATTTTTAACGATTCATCAAAAGGCTATCTCCTCTTACAACTTCCTCATTTCTACATGGTATTATGAAGAACTCGATCTCCATCGAGTAATGGGACTATGTTGATTCAACATATGTAAAATAATTACAATATATTGTATGGAAGAAGCTCTAAATGCCATTTATCCTATAGATTCTATTCATCAACATGCCTGTGAGCATGGACTTATACATGCTCTTCTTAATTCCCAACATCATAATAGTAGCTCATAGCTTCATTATCAACATCGAGACCTTGCAGTTCACATCAATTGACATGGATGCAACTTGACATACCCCTCTTACAATCTCAACAAATTGACATATCCAATATCATGCTAACAATTGTTTTGTCGCTAATGTTCTTAGTAACCATGGTATGCATCCAAGCACATTTGCGCTCTCCCCCAAGTGTCAAATGCCAACATAGTAATGTCCTTAAGGTACCATGAAACCCCAAGGGAACATCTTCCATTTGATCCTCCAACAACTTGTTGAGTATAGCTAATCTAGTGTCCTTAAGGTATCACAAAACACTACGGGAATAATTTCCATTGATCTTCCAACAACTAGTTAAGTATAACCAATCTATCATGGAGTTAGAAAACATGCTAACAACAACTAGTTGAGTATAGCCAATCTATTAGAGTTAGAAAATAAGCTATTAGGGTAGGAATTTGAAATTGATTCTACCCATAAAATTTGATGCTCATGTCAAATTTATTAAATGTATCACACATTCTAAGGAACTTTGATGATGGGTTTGCCCATGTTTTGGATGTATTTAACCTATAAACTTGTGATGAGCAATTTTCCCATCAAATTCCATCCCCTTGTGATGAGCAATTTGCCCATCAAATTCCATCCATGCATGCTACAAACCATTGAATCAAAATTCCACACTAAGCCATTAAATGGTTGTCATGATTCCTGAACTCAATATGGTCAGCAAATCTCTTTGGTAGATCAAAATGATAATAATGAACATATAGAAACTGAGGTTGTTGACATATTCCTTAATCTTACCAAGGAATAAGATTTGATAAATTAAAAGAACAATATTTTAATGACTATCAACATTTTTTCCATCACGACAATGAAATCTCACCCCAAAAAAATATTACAATATCACTTACCTCTCAAACCAGCAAACTACATCACCAATTTGTCCATAAATGATGCCATAATCAACTATGAATAACTCTCAATTTGAACAGGATCAATGACCTACTCTTTACAAACAATCTACACAATTCTTTTAAGTGCCAAACTACTTTTGATAATTATCAATAATTTATTACGATATTTTATTTCTCTTACGTGCCAAACTATTCTTGATTACCATCAATATTTTATTACAAACATGACCTAATATAATAAAAAATATATATATATTTTCCAAAAATCTTAATTTTTTTAATCTTGCTAAACAACTTTATAGTTAAAGATGTGGAAGCCATGGTCGTAGTCACAACAGATTATAGAAAATGATGGATTCCTTCCGACATGAGATTGATGTCCACGTGATCTTGATTTGGTTAATTATATCAATGCTGGTCTTTTAAAAGACTTTAAAGTGTTTATTTTTTATCACAAAGCTTATCATTAAGAACTCTTTTTAATAATGTGTAATAATTAACCATGATGGGTACCTTGTACAAGGTACAAAATAACTATCAAAGATGTCCCTCACTATGTCTTATTGAATGGCCTCTTTGACACGATTTTGATGCTCTTTCACTATCTCCTTTACACTGTTTTATTGAATGGCCTCTTCAACACTGTTTTATTGAATGGCCTCTTCAACATGATTGAAAGTGATCTTTGAACATGATTATAATCATTTGTTATGTTACATTTTTCACAATATATTAATAATAATAATATAATTTTATATTTGTATAAATTTATTTTAACTTTGGTTTTATCACCCTCAGCATAAGGAACAACTGGAACAGCTCACACTGGTCTTACTTCCATTCCTGCTACCTACAGACCCACATTACCATAGTACCCACTATTACGATATGCAACCACATAATCCACAGGATCAACTCCATCTACTTTATCACACTAAGAATAATAAACTGATTTTTCCGTAGGTTTCTCTATGTTATCTATAAGTGCTAGTAGGACTAGTAGTAGCAGCAATTAGCTTATATTCTTTGTGATCTTTGAACATGATTATAATCATTTGTTATGTTACATTTTTCACAATATATTAATAATAATAATATAATTTTAAATTATGGTTAAGTTATATTAGTATAAATTTATTTTAATTTTGGTTTTATCAAATATTAAGAAGGATCAAATTTGTTGAGCTGCAAAGTTCTTTTATTTTATAGAGCAAGAGTTACATGGATCTATACGGATTCGTAGTGGAAAAACAAAATTTACTACATTGAAATCATCTCATCCAAAAATTTTAAAAAATATTTACACCATCAAAATAGTGAATTGTAATAAAGTAATAATTATGTTTAGTTATAATACATGCGAGAGAATTCATTGAAAGAAAAAATAGAAAAATAAGCCAAAATTACATTAATTAATTAGTTATAAAGTAAAATACTTAGAATTTACCCAATTATTCATTAATTAGCAATTATCACAAAACTAATATCTAACTTATAATTCTATTATTAACTTAACAATACATAATCACATATGTTTTCCATCATAATCATCCACTTGTCAACTATTCCAATTTGGAATCCTACAAATAGACAAAAATTGCATTTATTCATTGATTATGAAGTAAAATAGTTATTCTTAATCGATAATATGTCTCTCTTGTGGATCAAATCAAGGAAAGACTAACTAATACAACAAGATTTACTTTCTTATATTTGTTTATTAAAATATTTATTTAAAATGTGATTTCTTATATTTGTTTATTAAAATATTTATTTAAAATGTGAGGATGCATGAATGAAAATTGAAATTGAAATTTGATGTATATTTATATAAATGTATTTACAATCTAGCCAATTTAAATTTGGAGCCGACATGTGCTTGGTTTTATATTTTTTTATATATATTTAATTACGTGTGAATGTCATAGACATGACACATCATAGAAAACACATCTCATCCACTTTGAGCTGTAGAGAGTGCCTCTCAGCACAATGAACATATTGATGTATGAAAACAATAAAAGAAATGGTGAGCAATAAACATCTCTAGTGCAACATACATAACATACATTTAATGCTGTGGCTGTAGATATGTAAGTGGTTGGATTTGACCACATTAAATACAGCATTTAATGCTAAACATGCTAAACTGCTGAGTAGTTATTGTTAGCCAAAAGAAATCCTTCCTACATAAAGACTAAAATCTACATAAACATATTTAAGTAAAAAAAAATATTGGACATTATTTTTACTAGATAAAATAAAACAAACAATTTAGTTGTGGAGATGTGCATGGCTACTGAAAAAAGTTGGATTTTACATACTGAAACAAGTTTTTATGTATGAAATGGTATAAGTTCAAATCTTAACAGGTAAATAATTACAGAAAATCCCTCCAAATTTTATTAACACATCTTACAAAGGAGGTAAACATATTTCTCATTACAAAGGAGGTAAACAGATTTCTCAATTCTTGAAGGAAAACATCCAGAAGTCACGAGCTCGAGCCACACTTAGCTACCAGTACCAATCTTCTTACATATTACAGTTTTTCTGGGTCGTCTATTTCCTATATTTGTCATCTTCCTAGAAAGAAAAAGCTGATGTACAATCCCCGTCAGAGATTTCTGTATGCTATCAGTCCGGGGATTAAATTCCGAGCAGGATAGCTAGTGGGAGGAATTATTACTGCCTTCGTCATTATTCTTGTTGACAAAGTCTAAATCCAAATCCATTCCGACCATGGCTAGGGCGAGGTGGCCCTGGAGGGCCTTCATGTTCTCAGATTCTCCATTAACGTCGTCAAGCAGTGTGAGGCGAGCATGCTGTATGAGCCTCGTGTCTTCTTCACCCCTCAGGATTTTGAGAATGTGGCTCATGCATGGCCTCAAAGACTCCATTGGGTGGAGGCACAAAGCCGCTGCTCTCATCATTCGCTCTACCTGCTTGGCCTTGCATGACGATTTCAGTTGAGGGTCCACCAGCTCCTCTGCCAATCCCCTGTACAGTAACGGCCTTGCCTGAACAAACACCCAAAACAATGAATCTAGCTGGGCATCAATTATTTCTTCAAAGTTTAAACCCATTGAATCTAACCAGTTCATTGGGTGCGTTGGTTCATTGGATTCACTGAATATGAACATTGTCAATTGTGGATTGAACCCATTGAATCTGAACAGTTCAGTGGGTGTAGTGAATATGAATATTAGAATACTCCACAACCTCCAAATTCATATGGCTTTAAATGAGTCTGCTATTATTAGCAAAATCAATAAAAAAACTACCGACATAACAAAACAAAATAGAAGAAAATTGGCTCACCCAAAGAACCAAGTTCTCAATCTCAGGGCGTTCTGTGTCAATGGCCTTCCTTCCAGTCAGCAACTCCAATAGAACAACTCCAAATGCATAAACATCGGTTTTTTCGGACACCTTCCCATGCTGGAAATATTCTGGAGCCAGATACCTGTAAACAAATGCCCCTTTAATTATTCTTCACATCATCAAGCTTGTGTGTACTAGACCATGTAACAGCCTATTGAATTTACATAGTGCATTTGGTCCATTGAATATGGATATCAGCACAAATCAATCTAAATTTCAATCCTAGCAGAAACCCATTTGAATATGGATACCAAGACAAACCCATCTAAATCAGGTCTGATACATATCCCACAAATGGCCGAACCATACATGCAACCTCTGAAATCTAATCTCAAGGCTTATATCAGATTCGGCTCAGATTTATATCAGATTCCAGTTTAGATGGGTATGTGCAAGTATCATATCTGATCTGATAAGAAAATGGTCTTTACATGGAAATGGCATGCCCACAAATATTTGCCTCACCCAAAGGTTCCTTTGACTGACTTGCACAGGAAGGGTACAGAAGCTCCCATCGTCCATGTTGCTAGCCCAAAGTCACACAGCTGCAATAGAAATTGACACAAAATGTATATAACAAGGATCTGAACATTATGGGATGTAGAATCCACATGCAAATTGCAATAGAAATAGATCTCATCAATACATGCAAATCAACTGTTACATTACCTTGGCCGTTTTCCGGGAGGATAACAGAATGTTCGAGGGTTTGATATCTCTATGAAGAACACATTTGTGAGTGCCGTGATGCAAATAATCCACAGACTTGGCAATTCCTACTGCGACTCGAAACCTGGCGTTCCAGGACAGAGAGCTCTTCCCTTTCGTTCTCTTTTCTGTATTTACATCAAAACAATAGGAATCAGGCTTCCTCTTTTCAGCCCAACAGAAAATAAATGCCCAAAAGAAGAAGAAGAATAACAGATATAAAAGTACCATGATGATGGTATTCCAAACTTTCACCATCAGTACACTAATCGGACTTCTTTCTTTTCAGTCCAACAGAAAATAAAACGCCCAAAACAAGAATAATTACAGGTATATAACGGTACCATGAAGACGGTATTCCAAACCATCAAAACTCTAATCAGGCTTCTTTCTTTTTAGTCCAACAGAAAATAAAATGCCCAAAAGAAGAATAATTACAGATAGCAATACCATGAAGATGGTCTTCCAAACTTCCAGAATCAAAACACTAGGATTCAGACTTCTTCTTTTCAGTCCAACAGAAAATAAAATGCCCAGAAGAATAATAACAACAGATATAACAATACCATGAAGATGGTACTCCAAGCTTCCACCAGATATGAATTTGTAGACCAGAAAGAGGCCCAGGCGATCCATGCAGTAACCTAACAGAGGAACCACATGACGATTCTTCAAGCTGCCTGCAATGTGAAGTTCTCTGCAGAATGCCTTGTCTGATTCCTTGTCATCACAGTCCAGCCTTTTCACAGCAATCAGTTTCCCAAACCTCAGCCTGCCTCTGTAAACGCAGCTGTGAGCTCCCCTCCCAAGCACTTTGTCTATACCCATTAAAAATTTCTCATAATCAAGATAACACCAAACAAGAAGAAAGTATACAGAATTTGTAGGGGAACTTGATTTGATTTGTATGTACATTGATATTATATCAGAAAATACCTTGAGAGAAGTCAGATGTAGCCAAGCGAATCTCTTCATAATCGAATCTAGTCAAGCCTTCCACAGCAGGCAAAATGTTGCGTTCCAAGGACTGAATCCTTGCCCATTGAACATCCGATTTGTGGGTGGAAGCCTTGATATCGTCAATACAGTCTGGGGTCTCCAGCCCTTTCTCAAGATTCACCAACAATACAGTCGGTCTAGAACCAACGGGATTATTGTTGTTGTTACTATTGCATGCAGCTTCCAAATCCACTTGGGAGCCGAAGCTGAAACGAAAAGAAGAATTAACAGAAGTGATATCCAGGTTCTCTGTGGCTCCTGGACTACATCCCAGCCGATCGACTAGATTGCCCGCTAGAAGCCAAGTATCATTATTGTCAAATTCATTTAGACTATCAAGATTTCGAGCCGATTTTTTACTTCCTGTTAGAAGTCCCATGGTGGCGAGACCCCATTTATTTTTCCCGCACAAAATTTTCATTTTCATGGCGGTCTCACAGTCCACCGAAACTTGTGCAATCAACTCTCCCTCCTTATTAATATGACCATCATCAATGCAAGCCTTGCTTTTATGGTTTTCCTGGTCACCACACTCCGATTTTTCCTCATCATTCACTCGCTCACTGCTGGCGACGCACCCCATGAATAATGTTATATCATGTCCTCCGTCAGATCTGGAGTTGGAATTTGCACCCAAACAAAAGCAAAAGTAGGAAAAAGAAAGTGTCTGAAAAAGGCTGCCAGTCTTCTGGGACACTTTCCAAAGCCGGAGGCACCTTGTTCCTTCGAATGCAAGAAATGCCCACAATATGTGAATGGGCAGTGCGACAAACAAGGGCCGTTTATTCAAATAGTGAAAGACATATCAAAGCATCCACGGGATTAGATTACATAAATGAATGTCACCGAAAAAAGCTTCAGCATTGTTGGCGAGTTCTATAAATCAGAGCGATGAAGAACAGATTCAATTCAAAGCTGGGGCATGAATCCCCTTGGGCAAAGAGAATCTGTACATGTCGCGCCCAAATGCCCGCAAACTCCGCACTCCGCATAAATAAGGCAAAACACTTTCAAATTTATAACCACCGGTTCAACACAGTGATTCCTTTTCATGTAGGGTAAGATGAAATTGGATCTTGTTACATTGGATTTTCATCCGATTTAGGTCACCTGCACAACTTCACTTGTTTTTTAATATTTCTTCTCCGTTTTCAGCTAAAAAGTTGTTTAGGGTTTATCAAAGGTGACTTAATGGGGTATAATCAGTTGACCGATCTTTACGTTGTAACTTAATTTTGTGACACGACAACATATTGTTTACTGAGTTACTCTTTCTTGTAGGGTTAAGGTAAAAGGAATCTAGAATTTATCGAGGTGAATTAATGAAGAGTGTAATCCTTTGACTTACTTTGGACGTTTTGACTTACTTTTGTGACTTGACGTGAGTAGATTGTTATATGTTTTATTTTATAGTTAAAGCAACGTGGCAAGATAGGTAAATTAATAGACTTTTACCATGTAAACCATGGACTCACTTTTGTTTTATGTGGTCAATTTGTGACGTGGATAAATTGCCGGGTTAGTAAATTAATGGGGGTCAAATAAGTTGGGTAAATTGTTCGTTAGAGTAGATAGTAAAATTGGTGACAAATTATTGGGTTAATAAAATAATAGGTGTATATTGGGTAAATTGAGTAAAATTAGTACAATCATTTAACTTGTGTTTGATAAATATGGATAAGCATTAAGTTAAGTACTATTAAGTAAATTGAAGTATATATCTATATATATATTTCAAATTTGGAACAATTGTCATAAAACCAACATAGATCTATCTTAAACCCCGATCTATCAAGCATGATCCAATTAAGTTTTTATTTTATAGACAAACATTAATTTTTAATTACTTTTCATCATATTTTATTTTATGAGCCAGTATGGATTTTTAAAAAATACTTTACATAATTTTTTTATTTTATGAGCCGACATGATTTTTTTTAATTATTTTGTTAGGAACGAACGTTACAACATCTCCCCCATACTGGGCAACATCTCCCCCCCATACTGGGCTGTAGAGCACCTCGTTCCTCTAGGTGCAATAAATCTTGACTCTCATCTTCTTACAATAAAGGAAGATGACCCCTTCTCTGTCACCTAGAATGTACTAGCACAACCACTTAACTTGTGGTCGGCCTGTGAAGTTTGGCCGATGAACATTGATACACCACAAGTTAAGTGGGCTTGTGAACACCTATAGCCCAAAAGCTAAGTGCCATGAACAAGTTGTATGCCTAAGCTAACCTGCCTTCTTCAGGTTGTATGCAAGTGCCCATTATCCATGCATCAACTACCAATTATTTTTTATATCATTTTTTTATGATTGTTTATTTTGAATTTGTAATCCTCATATAATCTAGGAAAAACACACTTGCTACTCCTTCTACCAAATTTTAAACTAGCAGAGCCACTTAACTTGTGGCGGTGAACATCCATAGGCCACAAGTTAAGTGCCATAAATATGATATATGTTACTTGCTCTCCATGGATAGTAGTAATCACCAGTTGTCTATGCCCAACTACATGTTATCACTCGCCTTCTTCTAGGTAAAGGGCATCAGCTAACAGCTAAGAGTTATCCATATATCATCTACCAGTTATCTATCCATTGACAACCAATTACTGCGATAAAATCAATCTAGACAATACACTTGTCTCATCTTAATGCAAACTAGAAAAAACATAGGTTAGTCCACCCCAAATTCTAAGATATAAACACCCCTATCAAGTAAAAATATCATTATGCTAATAAACAATGAATTCTATTGAATAAATATATGAATTAAATTAGAAAGTAAATTTTTAATAAAACAATGGTTTTCTATTAAAGTTGGGAAAATTGTTAGTTAGATTAAATGTGTTAAGTTTGCATACAAGTGTTAAAGACTTTTCCATAAACATTTTATAAATAAAATTATGAATACGTGACTAACTTTGATTCTAAAGTTTCTCATCCTAAATTATATTTTCAATTACCTTTTCCTAAATAGGTTTGTAGTTTCAACTACTTAGTTATATTTTAAATAGGTTTGTAGTTTCAACTACTTAGTTATATTTGAAAGTGTGGTGATTTAGATATTTGTTAATGTTTAAAATTTTAGTGTGAATAATTGTATTTTGTAAATTTATGGTGAGGAGGTGGATATCTATAAAATATAAAAGTATTATTAAAATAATTTGAAAAAAATACTATGAAATCTTTTAAATATAATAAATATTTAAATATTTAATTAATATAAAATTAATTTACCTTAAAATAAAGTGATCTGGATAATCTACATTAAAGATGTGGATGTCCATTGTCATTTAAGTGATTTGGACAATCCACATAAGAGGATGTGGATGTCTATTGTCATGAAAAATACTCTTTAACAACTTCTTAAACCAATTTACATTAAGGATGTGGATGTCCATTGTCATTTAAGTGATTTGGACAATCCACATAAGAGGATGTGGATGTCTACTGTCATGAAAAATACTCTTTAACAACTTCTTAAACCTAAAAAGATCCTAGATATCTAATTAACCTAGAATTAATATAATTGAAAATAAGATAATTTAAATAATATACATTAATCACATGTTTCAACCTAATTCATATAAAATTACATTTCAACTTTAATTTCCCATCTAAACTAAACCAATCTTGTCACAAGGTGTGACTTCATTTATAGGTAGTTTTTATATTTGAATGTAAGTTTTTGTAAATTGCATTTTAAACTTGGTTTCTCATATAGATTAAATCAATTTTGTTACAAAATGTGACTTTATTTATAGGTAATTTTTATATTTGAATGTAAGTGTTTGTAATTTGACATTTTGAAAGATAATTTTTTGTTGTAATTATTTGAAAGGTTTAATCTAATTTGTTTAAGGTGAATAAGGTAGTTATATTTTAAATCTTTGATAACGAGTAAAGTGTTTACCTAAAATTTGTTGTGTTTTTTCTTTAAAGTGAATAAAAACAATTATTTCAAAATAACTCTCTTTTAGATATGATTTGGAAGTTTTGAAGTTATTAAGATCCCATTTTCTTTTTAAGGAGATAGGATTTTCAAAGTCATTATGTAAACATGTTTGTGTTTAATTAGAAAAGATTATAGGCCAATATAATTATAGGTTTTTAATTTAAAATAAAAAGAAAAATTTAAAATTATATTTTTAGTTTAATTTTTTTAATTATATTAATTTTGTGAGTAAACAAAATCAAATATTATTTTTTCATAAAAATATATTATAATTTTTTTTGTTTGAAATATAAAACTAACCTAGAATTTTATGTTAAGGAACTAGTAAAAGGTTTTGACTTTTAACTACTAAATGTTATCTATTGTAAAATAATCCAAGGTCCAAATCAAAGTTTGGTTAGGGTAGATGGTTATTGCGTAAACTACAAGGTCTAGGTAGATAAAGGTAGCGGAGTTCTAAGAAATCTAGTAAGCTAAGGTAGTGTAGGTGGGTAGGTCATTTTCTTATCATTTATATATAAATAATAATAAAAAATAAAGATGGCCTCGATCAATGCTTTAGCCATGTTCTCAATATTGACTGTATCATGGAAACAACCATGTTCACGTGAAGCCCCTCAATTGGGTTTCATTATCGAGAAATCATAAGAGACAAAATGCTTATTTTGTAAAGTATTAATCGACCACATCATTTCATTCCATGATTTGATTTTGGTATGGTTAGAGTGACCATGCCCTCTCATAATTGAGACTCTGATTTGATTTTGGTATGGTTAGAGTGACCATGCCCTCTCATAATTGAGACTCTAATAATGAATAGGTCCAACAACATATTTGGCACATGGTATTTTTCAATTAAGGTAGACAACGCACTAAAAAAGGGGGAGAGATTGAATTTTGGTTGGAGATGAACATGAACCTTATCCTTATGCTTCATTTTATGTGTTTTAAGTAATGTTATTTTATTATAAAAAAATTCTTGTTCAGAGAAAGTGAACTCTAATTTATGGGAAAGCTTAGGACAACTACACTTTACCCTAGTTCATGTACCAATAAAAATTTGTTTTGACTATGATTCTTAAGTTCAATTTAGCTTACTTGAACATGAAGACTTTTTTCTCGACCATGCTATGATTTCAAAGTTTAATTTTCTATGACTTTGTTTTGAAAAACTTCATGCATAGATAAGTAATTTAATTAATTGGAAGTTTTTTTGAGAAATCATTTCCATAAACACAAAGATTTTTTCACCTTGGAGTTTGACTCTAGTGTAAACAAAACACAAGTTATCACCAGTGGGTCATAGTTTCTGGATTGTGTTGGATTATTTATGAAACCATGGTAGCATAACTTTAGCTTTAATTCATAAGTTCTAATAATGATCTACTTGCCCAACCTTCCTTTGAGATATTGGGGTCCTACAACTTTAAAATTATTTTTTATTATTTGGGTTAGTTTACCTCCTTAGTTTCAAGAATTCATTGTGGTTTTACTAATTATGTTAGTTTATATATTTATGCGTATTTAATAAAAGACTTCGCTTAGCACATTGTGCTAGAATCTAATGACCAAGGATGGACTCAACCTTTGGATTACAAACACACTTCTTTTCGTTGTAGAGTTTGCTTTGACCATGGTCATGTGGAGGCCTCCAACTAAGTTATCTCTAGCTTCAAAAGGAAAACATTGGAATCCTTATTAGTGGAAGAAGATGCAATATAATACCATTTGGTGTATCTAATTAAGACTGTAGTAAACCTAAGTAGATAAAAACTAAAAATCCTTAAGCTTCATGATAACCAAATACATCCATGCAAGAATAAACACATGAATATAGAGAAAATCCTTAAGGTAAGGTAACACCATCAAATACTTATCATGGAAGGAATCAATCAACAAGCCATGCTTGCTACAACATAATCATCAACATCTAACAAATCTCGATACAATGGTACTCATTTATATTTATACCTTCTCGTAAGTATTCCGAAGGGTCTATACCAAATACCCATCATTATCATATTCATTTTCTTTAATTACCTAGTGGGCCTATTAATTACCCACCAACTATAAAGTGGGCATATTTATTACCCATCAACTACCAAGTGGGCCTCATTCCACAATTTATGGTCACATTACCTGAATCACATTATCTTCCCCGTGTGCATCACATTCCATCCCTCTTTGCATGTTTCATCTTCAAAACTTGAGGGGAAGTCATATAATATGATTTGTTAAGCAATGTAGTCAATTAATAACAAACATGAGCATCCATACATTATAGTGAAACGTGAACATTGGGTCCAACCATTTCCTTGCCACCTCAATATTGATTCGGGTTTCCTTTGGTTCCTTGTTGCCATTGTGTTACTATGTTATCTCCACTCCTTGCTTTTAGTCCTCCATGTGTCTCCATAATGTATGCCATCTTGGTTCCATGTTGGTCCACAATAGGTTTACTAACTCTCATGCCCTTTCCTAGATGACCATGCTCTCTCATGGTGATGTGGGTGGTGATATACAACAACCTTTTCTATTGGTTCTTCTTTCTTTGACCCTTCAACATGCCACTCCTTAGATTTTTCTTCCTTTAGGTGTTGTTGTAGACTCTTCTTCTTATTCAACCTTGAACTATTTACATGATGTGTCTATCGGTACAACAATTAGTTTCCCTACAAGGAATTCTTCATGTGCCACCTTTAACACTTGGGGCTAGCAAAGAGAAATATCATACAAGACCAAAGCTTTAGAAACTTCTTTTGCACATTAATATAATTGTACCAACTGAGTACATCCAAGGATATCCAAGAACAATATCCACACCATTCATATCTGTAGCATGAAAATGTGAATGAAAAACATACATGGCCATATTAATATTCAAACCTTTAAAATTTTGAATAGGCTCCCCCTCAACTTATGTGCATTGAATATGCATTGCAAGACCTGCAATCTTTTTGCTAATTTGACATTGATGAAATTATACATCAATGTCAGAAGAAGGATTAAAAATTGTAGAGAATGAGTGTTTATCCCTCGTCCAAGTGCAAAGAAGAGAGTGAGATTCTTGTTCTCCTGAGAATGAACATGCTTAATAGGTTCGAAACTTGTCGAATTGCAAAATTCTCACCACAGATTTCCTGTCACTGGAAATTATACATGTCATTAGGGTTTATAAGGATAATGTTCCTCCTTCTAAAGACATCCATGAATTTGTAATATAAAGGTTTCACATGAATATAGGCCCTTACGGATCTCTTTATCATTATTCTTGGCATAAGACCACTATTAAAATTAATTGAGCATTATGGAGAAATACAAATTCACAATAATAAGCATGCACATAATAATGGCCAATATTTATCCTAAAAACCCTTTATAGAGAAAACTAGCCTTCAAAATATATATTTAACAATGGAGTTCAAGTAACCACATTAGGCATTTTACAATGGAGTTCAAGTAACTACATTAGGCATTTTACAATGGAGTTCTTCAAGCCTTTAAATAGGCTTCATCACATACTAATACTATGGGCCCATTTTTTTTAATGGAAATTGGAAACAACTATTGTATTAAAAAGGTTGTGCACAATCATCCATATACAAAAAGGACCATAAGCTGGATAATAAAACTGCCTGAGGCAGAATCCCTATTACATATGCTTCTATAAACTTGCAAAATTTTCCAACAGACTTCCCATCCTTGTCCAAGAAAAGGGTGGAGTATATCCAAACAAACTGGCTACACAAAAATTTGCAGAAAAACATGCAAAACAGACGGATGAAAGGGAGACATTCTTCTATTCCTTCTTTCTTGGAAGACCATCTTTTGGTTGTATGACTGAAACTTCCTCCATTGGGCGGATATCTTCATAGGGGGACTCCTGACAGTGACTGTACTAGTCCATCAAGCTATCCTTTTCATGTCCTCCTTGATTTCTTCCACTGAAGCCAAGAGATCTCTCATATTCCCTTCGAGATCTTCTACGCGGGAGTCCAAACAAGAAAGCTGCAACGAGTTGTATTTAACTTCCTCAAATACGGAAATGGTTTCATGTAGGCCTTTGCTCGCAGTTTCAAATACCCTCCTGAGGTTCTTCTTAAAGTATTCCATGCTTCCCTTGATGAATGCGAACATCTTAGGCCAACTTCCCATCTTCTCCACAGAAGGCTCCGAAAGATTGCCTATCGCATGCTCCTAAGATTCACAAATATCACTAGTTGCAAAAGGATTTACAAAAGAAAGGAACTGGAAGGATTGACTTAAATTGTTGTACTATGCCGAAAACACTTCAGGGTGCCCTCACATTCCAGTTTCCTCCACCGTCAAATAATTAATTTGACCCAAATCCTCCCCTGTTATATTTCTCATCGCATCCATCGAAACACCAATAAATTCAAGTGTGTGAATCTGCGGGGTTAATGAGAAAACGACCCCTATTTTAGGAAACTTAACTCTCGAGTTGCACATATTTGTCGTTTCAGGTAGAAGTAAGGTTACATCTACATGTGAGGAGCCAAGTGTCCCACACTTAGGGAGAAACAATGAAGGGAATAGAGAGGGGATGGGGCACACCCCCATAATCCAAACTTGATTCCAATATGCCAATTTAAAACTATAATAAGACTTGATTTTCATGTTTAGGGAATACATTTATTAACCATAGAGTTGTTGGCGTAAGCAACTATGCCCTGCTTATTTCTAACACCTTTGTTGGCTAGCTTATTCGCTATCTCGTTGTTTCCTCTTTTCAAATGATAAAAACTTATCAATGGAGGCTTGATGAGATGAGATATACGTTTGTAAATTATTTTGCAATTTGAAGTACTTGCTGAGTACCCCCGACACATCTTCTGAATCACCTGCATGGAGTCCCCAATGATCATCAGACTAGTAATTTTTAATGTCAACACTATTTCTAAGCCATGAAGGAGGGCCAACCATTCTGTTTCATTATTGGTTTTATTTCCTAGTCCCCAAGCAAAATAATTTACTGTTTTTCCTCCTGGATCAAATATGATCCCTCTCGCACCTGCCACCCCTAATACTATGGGCCCATAGCCACCAAAGGTAAAAAAATTAATGACCAAACACAAGTTAATATGATTAAAGATCAACCCAACAACCACCTATCTAAAAATGCTTGTTCGTATGCTTTATTTGAAGGTGGCATCACCTTGTGAGAGTTACAGTGAGTCCCTCCACGTGGCAATAAAATTCTATGAATCTCCATATAGACAAATTCTACATGTAATTGGAATTTGTTCCTTGCGATCCTTTATGGATTCTTCAATACATGGACAATCGACGTTTATTGTAAAATACATCTTCCTTGCTATAACCAAAAAATAGAACTAGGGTTTTGAAGAAATACCTTAATTTTGAATGGAGCTCCTTTGTGTGGCTATGTTCTTGAAATGAAAAAAATTAAATAACTATAACTCCCTCAATATTGATTGAAACATCTATTATGACCACATTTATGAAGTTGTGTGGCACTGATATGGTACATTACAAAGACTACCTACGTACATTGCAAAGACTACCCATTGTTGAGTACCTACTACCTCAATAACTTCATGCGACAACTCCTCTCTATTAGATACCACTTTCTTGACAGGGGAAGAGGAGGCACAAATCATCTCATGCCAAGAAGGGGATCCAAATCCATTAGCTTCAACATATGTAGGGAAGCAATTAATGATGATAGACACAATAACCATTATCAATATGAAAGTTTGTTGGACCACAATTAGGAGAAATTTAGGAAAAAAGGAAAGAAATGGAGAAATCAACTATTTCAGACAAATGGTTATGTATGGTCATAGCTTGAATGTAGAGTCACGTGGAACACCTTTAGGTAGGATTTGAAAATCAGAATAGTAAGTTTGGGAATATGGATGGACAATTGACCAATATTGCTCATTTCTGGGAAGTGCTAACATCCTTCGTCACAACGCTATACATCCTTGTCTACCGAAGACAACATAAACCTAAAATTGAACAGCAGTGGAAAACCTTTTTGTTCTCTAGGCCAACTTTTCATAAGTTTCAATGCTCCACTTAAAAATCATAGATGTGAAGGAGTGGGATTGAAATAAGTAAAATAAATCATGTAGCATCGATCATCACTTCTATATCTCACACTTAGCAATTAAAAATTCTTGAAAATATTAACCATCCTAGTATCACCATGATTCAAGCACTCTTATCTATAAATCTGTGCCTTAGTAATTAACTTGCTTAACGTATCTTCTATAATATTTAAAAATCCAAATTTAACCTTGGTTAGGATTAAAAAACAGAATTATGAGAAGCAAAATTATATGGAGTAAGGAGATAAAAGGCAAGGAAAGCACCCCAAAATTATTTGGAAAGATAATGTTAGTGGATATATAATTTATATATACATCCTAAATTTATGGTTACTCATATTCTTGAGTATTAATATAATAAAAAACATCAAACACACCGATGTGAAGTTTCTTATATGGCTTTCAATACTCATAATACCAGGAAACAAAATGCTTATTTAGTAGGTTTTTTCACCTCTCTCGTCGTATTTCCAATGTTCGTGGATATATAATTTATATATACATCATAAATTTATGATTACTCATGTTCTTCAATACTAATATAATCAAAAACATCAAACACACTGAAGTGAAGCTTCTTATATGGCTTTCAATACTCATAATACAATGAGACAAAATGCTTATTTAGTAGGTTTGTTCACCTCTCTCGTAGTATTTCCTTTAATTATGTTATAAAACATGTTCCTAACCACCATAATTTTAATTAAATTATAAAAGATGTTCCCAATAAATTAACATGGTCATCATGATTTGGCAAGTTTGATCACCTCACAACCATATTTGATTTAATTATGTTGCTCTTATCATATAAAGTCTGTTCCTTTCCTTGTGAATTGAAACTCTCTTAGAATAGTAAAGAGCTAACAACCATGATTGGGCAAACAGGTATTTCAATGGGTTGCAGTGCAAATGTATTGCTAAGTAACCACAAGAGGATTAACTAGTAAACATCAAATACTTTAATATCAAGTTCATGAAAACTAAACTCAAAAGCAATCCCTCGACCAAAGAAGAAACTTTCCCTGGAAAAGTGTGCATCAAACAAATATTTTATATATACACTCAAAAAGTTTTAAAATACTTTACAAGGTCCTGTATTGACTATAATTTAAATTCTATTATTTTAGGGGACATATGGGGTCATATGTGCACCATACACTATGCATGCTTTTAAGACCCCATTTTAAAGCCTTATAAAAGTATTATATAAACCATCATTATATCTCATATTTCACACAAACAATATTATATTTAATTGTTTATTATTCTAAAGGGCAACATGTTTTTGTTCCATGTGACTCCTTTTTGGCTTTGTTGAACTATTAATGCTTTATTAGTTTACCTATAGAAACATCTACTCATTATCTTAAAGTGTATTAGTGACTTGGATATAACCTTTTGTATGGGATCCTAGAATGAGATTGAAATCTTATGTTGAGAATTTCGTTAGTTGTAATTTTTAAAATAATTTTGTTTTATATATTAATTTTATTATTATTATAATATTAAAATTAAGTTTTTATGAATTAATATTAATTAATTTATTGTATATGAGGAATGAGAGATGAATAATTTTTTTTATTGAGATTATAAAAATAATTTTTTATAATAAAAAGTCATTGATATAAATTTCCAATTAATCACTACTATGTGAATATGAAATGTGTGTAAATTTTTTGTTAATCATTATTATGTGAATATGAAAACCTGTGTAATTTTTTTGATATGGTATCAACTTTAGGATAAAAATAAGGAGAAAGCAATCCATGAGAAGCAATGAATGATGGATGAGAATTAAAGGATCGTGTGAGTGTATAACATAAAACAAAGATAGTGTTATCTCGTGGGTTTGCATCCACATCTTTTAAAACTCCCAACCCATTTAAAATGTTGCAAAGTATATATATGTTTCATTAAGGTTTAATGTTAAACAAAATAAGGAAAACAGAAGCTCTCTAGTGCTTGTGTATTTGGAGCATATCAAGATGTAAGAGGGTTTTGAATATCATATTTCTATCTTATATGTCAATTTTAAACTAATGGATTGAATACTCAAAAGAAAACTAAAGAACCATTTTAGGTCTTCGAGGGAGGGTTAAGTCTTAATCAACTTGTTTATGGAGTTGATGCTCTTTTATCATTTCATTTCATTTGTTTTTTGGGGTTTGGAATGTTGTTGGATTTCAAGTTTCGCGATCTTAGTACTTCATAGGTTTCCCTATAGACTTGATGGCCTTTAATAGTTCCATTTTGTAATCATTTCATAGTCTAGGTCAAGGTACATTTTGACACTTATGTTCTTTTCTTGTACAAGTATCCTCACAAGGTTCCACAAAATATTTAACCTTGAGGAATCAGGAAAATGTTGATGAGGTTAAATCTCAAGTGTCATATGATTGCCAAATGTATACTAAGATTAACAAAATTGGTCCTTCACATTATCATAGTAACAAATAGTGCCAACTTAACACCATTAAAGTGAATAATGAGTGCCACATAAGCAATACAAAGTTGGAAAGACATGTCAACTTATTAGAGGTTGCCAAGTGGAAGGGCAACATCAACATAGTCCAAAATGTAGGGTTATGGCATCAAGTGTGGTCAAATCATGGATGGCACATGGATTACCAAATTAGTATTAGGAAATAAGGTTAGCCATTTTCATTGAAATTTTTTCCATGTTTTTGAATTCTAGATTTGAAAATGAACTTAACTATTTTCATGAAAATCTTCAGGTGTGTTGGCCAAGCAAAGTTTCCTTTCCATGTTGCTTGATCTACATAAGTTTTCTCTGAACTTGAAGCCACTCCTAATTGTGTTTTATGTTTTTCTTAGGTCCGAGCAATTGGGAAAATTCCATCTCTTATGTTCTAGTATGTTTCACAAGTATGCCATAAGGTTTGATGGTATTTTATAATATTTTAAGTTCGAGGAGCATTAGGTGGATTTAAGGAGTTATATAGGCCAAATAGCAAAGGAAAATAATATTTCCATGTGGCATGCATTTGAGAAGACATGAGGAATGATTATATGGACAAAGGTGCTAGGGCCATTGTGACATAGACTAATAAAAAGAATTTGTGTGATGAACTTAGAAAGTGCCACATCATCATCATTAAATCAATGTTGTTGACCTGTTTGAGTGTGGAAAATTAAAATCAACCATGTAGTAGTGACGATGTTAGGAAAAGATCCATTAGACAATTGGTTGCTCCAAAATCCACCATCTGGCATTGGTATGTACATGGCTAGGTCGACTAAATTTCCCCTTGTCATTGAAATTTGTCTTGAGTGTTTGGGATTGGATTTGAAGATATTTTTAATTGAATTTTATAAATCACTTCAGGTTTACTTGACAGAGATTTCCATCCTCATGTTTTATGACTTGAAAAAGTCTCTCCCCATACCCATTATGGGTATTAATTGAATTGCATAAGTTTGCAATTTTGGAGAAGTGGGTCAATTCAGAATCTTGTGTTCTTAAAGTTCAAAAATATACTCCACAAACCCACAAACCCATAGATGACCTCCAACATGGTTGGAATTTGACAGGAAAAATGCTCGTCATGGGAAACATTTCCCATCAAATACGGTTTATATTTTAACCTATCTGTCAAATAAAACAAAGAAAATTGTGAAAACATCGATATATAATGTCGAAACCGGATGGGTGAGTTTTTTTTCAAATTCCTACCTTAACCTCCAAGATCATTTTAATACTATTTTGTGTCTCGTGCACAAGCACATGGATTTATGGGAAAAAAGATAGAAAATACAAAGGGCTCTACCACATCAACACATCCGGGTACAATCCAACCAAAGCATGTCACGTGTCCAAGGAATAAAGAGGAGTGGGTGCTTTGGCACTAATAGTTGGGTTGTGGCATTAGGACTATGCACTATCCTCTTTTTGAGGGAGTTATACCAGGCTACAACCTTCATCAACATCTACAGGCCTTATCAACACAAATTTGTTTATTGGGATAAGCTTTTTAATTTTAACCTCCTCTCTTAAGACAGGGTGATTTTGGGAGGGGATTTAAATTTTACACTGGGGTATGCTAAAATATGGGGTTGTCACTCATATGGATCCCCTTTCAAACTAATTTATTAAGATGTTGGAATATTTGTCTCTGCTTTACATCACACCCTCTAGAATCAGGCCCACTTGGAGGAACACAATATCAGGGCAGGATAACATAGCAAAAATATTGGACAGATTCCTTATTAATGAAGGTATTCTTCAGGCTGCCTTCAGTATAAAACAATGGGTTGTTCTTGGAGGTGAATTAGACCACTTCCCCACTGTATTGGAGGTGGATTTGGGTTATTCGAAGCCCCTGGCCCATTTAATTTTTGTTCTATTTGGCTCGAAGACGGAGGTTATAAGCAATTTGTGAAGGACCAGTGGGTCCCTTTCGATGAAAACAGAAGAGAATCAACATCCATTCAATTTATTCATAATATAAATGCTATCAAAGCAGTTTCTATCACTTGGGAAGCTGACAAAAGAAAAGAAAAACAAGTTGAGTTAAGTTCCATTGAGAGACAACTGGAATCTTTTTATACCTCTAATCCAGTTGGTTTTAGTAACCAAGGGAAGAAGAAGGAGATTGTGGACCTTGAATCTAAGAGAAGGAAAATTTTAGCTAATAACGAGGCTATCTAGATATTGAAGAGTAGAGCTACATGGGTGCAAAAAGGAGACTGATACTCCAAAATTTTCCATAATTTCATCAAGCATATGAAGCATGTAAACTCTCTTTGGAAACTGGAGGATGGGGAGGGTGGTACTGTTTCTGGTTTTAGTAACCTTGTTGAAGATGGTGTTCAACACTTAATCAACTTATTCAAACAAGGGCACTTCAGTCACTTTGGTCTCTTTTGTTGTTTTGATCGATGGATCATCTTCTCCCTTCTTCAGACCTAGAAGGGGCCTTCATCAAGGGTGCCCTTTGGCATCTCTCTCGTTCATTTTAGTGGTTGAAGGGTTAAGCAGATTACTACTTCATGCTAAACATAGTGGCTCTTTCAAGGGTATTCATGTTGGTGGTACTGTAAGTGTATCCCATATGTTTCTTGTTGATGATATCCTTATTTTTTATAATGGGTCTTGTTCCTTCCATCAATATTTAGATTGGTGTTGGTTTCACTTTACAATACGTGGTATATGTGAAGTAATTGGCCATGAAAAGTAGCATTACAATTAGAGATTAATACCACACAAAACCATGATGGTGTCTCATCCTTGATCATCTTGACAGATCTAGATCAGATGGATATCAACGTGCAAAGAAGTCAAGCACAAAACATATATTTATTAATGAAATAAAAATTGCAAAGGACTAATTCATATTAGCATTGCCAAATAGTTGTTTGTGTGCAAGTTACACTAGAGAACATGCATGTCACCATTATTGAATATTGTTTCTAGGTAGTTTTTACCGATAAGTGCATCAAGAATAAAAGCCTAGTAATCCATTCAAAAGACATAGTTCTTTACATAAGGCTGGGAATATAAATCCAATTTAAATAGCACATAGGATACATGTTGGCGAAGCTAAAAGAAGTATATCCTCATCATCTATTTTAGGATGAGGATGAAACTATGTAAGTCTAAAGAGCCAAGAGTAGATATGGAAGGCCAAGAGTCACCCTATTTTATATAAAATAAACTCTTTCCTTCCTTGGCACATGTTCTTTTTCTTTGCATTGTAAGGCATCTTCATTTGTGAATAAAGAATCCATTGTTATCTTAGTTATTTATACTCTTGATATATGGGCTTGGTTGTGGACTATTATTTCCTCTCCTAGCTCTCTTACTGCTTGTGAGTTTTGACATTGTATCATGTGGATTATTCAATTACTGTTATGTTTAAAGCTCAATAGTAATTTTAATTTTTTTTATTAGAAGAGTATCCTCATCATCTATTTTATGATGATGATGAAACCATGTAAGGCTAAGCAACCAAGATTATAGATGTAAGGCCAAGAGTCTCCCTATTTTATATTGAAGGAAACTCTTTCATCCATTGGCATGGGTCTTTTTCTTTGCATTGTAGGCTATCTTTATTTGTGAATAAAGAGATCATTGTTATTCAAGTTCTTTATACTCTTGAGATTTAGGCTTGGTTGTGGATTATTATTTCCTCTCCTAGCTCTCTTAGTGCTTGTGATTTTTGACACGATATCACGTGGATTATTCTATTGATTATATTTTTTGCCCACTTATCTATTGCTTGCTAACATATGCCATGAAGTATTGAGTCTCCCAATGGACTATGGATTAATTTTTACTACTCAAAGCCTCTAATTTCTCATATGATTTAGCTCCTAACATGATATGCTTGACCATGTTTCATTTCAAATTGTTGGTTTTATGATAGAGAAGTATTCCCACCGTTAAAATCTCTTTGAATTTGTGAGGAAGATGAAGGAGTTTGGTGTGATTCATTTACAATGGAAACAATAGATTAGCCTCCTCAATATCAATTGTATTATCGGTCTTAGTTTCCACTCATGCAATATTAGCCGGATTAAATTTCATGTTGAACTGTGCATTGCATGATAGTTACATTTCATTTATTTCGTAAAACCCAATTTATGACAGTCGAGCCAAAATTGGATGGTTTACCATTTTCACTAGAGGAAGGTCTAATTGAGCCATTTTTCCGTGCAAACCTGTGAAATTGACAAGAGACATTGTTCCATGTCCAAACTCCTCAATAAAGAGGAAAATAACTACAACAAAACAAATAATCTATGCAAGCATTCAATAAGGAAATGAGATACACAAAAAATATTGTTAAATATCACTTTGCAACATGAATCACAATGTAATATGCAAATGATTACAAATATATATATATATATATATATATATATATATATATATATATATATATATATATATATATATATATTTACTTGGAGAAAATCGTAATTTTATTTCTCTAGAAGAGTATAAAATTACATTATGTAGATATATGCATAATGCATATATTCAAAAGAGTAGAAACAAGCCAAAAGCCTATGTTGACAGAAAAGATTCAATACAGACAAAATAAATAGGGAAAAAGCCCTTGAAGAGTCAATGGTTGAGATGATCCTCAATCTTTCCTTTCTTTCCTTTCTTTTTCTTGACCTTGGTCCACCCCTTAATATTTGGATTAGCCACAACTAACTGTGATGCATCATCTCTTTGGGAATGCTCCTTACCTGAATCAAAACTATCAGATTCATGAGTTATATTTATTCCACCTGCTGAAATATTGATTGATACCAAAGTTCCGAGATGCGGGGTAGCCACATGTTGAATCAGTTCCAACGACTGGTTTCTATATTTCGTCTTCCATATTTTCCACCTTCTCATTTCCCGACGAGGCAGGATCAAAAGGTTTGCTAAGATTTAGATTCAGGAGGATGCCCTTTTTTCTTTTTAGGTTTCTTTTTTAATCGAGGGTAGTCATCTTCAAGATGACTTGCTTGAAAACAAACACGACATCTGAAAGCTGTGTTTTCATAATCCAAACTTTGGGAATGCTGGAATTTTTCAATCTATAACATGATTTTTTCTAAAAACTGCTTAGATCCACTTCCACACATATTAGTGCATAAGTGAATAATCCATGCTACATATGAACATTACCCTATTTAATAAAACTACCCAAAGCGTTTCCAATGTCTTCTAGAACTGAGTGATGCCAAAATGGCAGGGGAAGATTCAATAGTCGTACCCAGACTGGGATTTTAGTTATTACCATAGTGGAAGGATTTTAGTTATTACCATGGGGTAATAAAAAGCTCATCCCTTCCCCAGAACCACGGTCCTTTCTTAAAAACTCAAATATAATATGCCTAAGAGAAAAATTGGACAAAAAAAATCCCTTAGAACATAAATAATAATGACAGTTCATGGACCAGTTAGTGTGTATCCATTGTTCCAGTTCCTCCGTTCGTGGCCAAAAGCCATTAAAATTGCAGATTACTACTTCGGATTTGCAAGTAAATTTTTTTTGTTTACCTTTGCATTTTTAATCTCTAGCTTAAGAGCTTCATCATCCTTGTCGATGGTGTATGGGATAGGGATATGAACTGGTGTGGGTGGTATCTTTGATCTTGTTGCCTCCTTAGACAATATTGGTTTTGAAGCTGCATCCTTATAATTTTTTGGGTTTGGATATGAACCAGAACCAATGGTCCTCCCTCAAAGCACATTATCAAAATTATGGTTGAGTCCTTGGAGATTTTGCAGTCAGAGAGAAATTTGTGATCCTCGAGTTGTTTGAATTCATAGATGAGGTATTGAAAAACTTCTGGAAACCCTTGTTTGTCATATAGTTTCATCTTGAGTGATTTTATTCTATCTGAATCTTTAATTGTGAAAGCAAGGGATTTCCCTTCAATGCTTTTGATAAATATTTGGACTCCCTATCTATCTGCTAAGGGACAATTTCCCTTAAGATCTCCCATTTCTTTGGTGGCTGTAGAATCATTTGAAGGTGATGGTGGAGGCATTGCCTAAGAAATCCCTACAAAAGATTGCCAACAAAAAGAAAGAGGTCGATCTAGCCACAAATCCCACCATAATTTCTTGTCATGATTCACAGGTTATGGATGCGAGAAGAAAATTCCCTTGAGACAACTCAACTCATTGGATTCCTTTAAGATGCGCCCATTCGAAATAAACCCTTGTGATTTGATCTAAAGTAACTCCTTGGTATGTATGGTTTTCAAAATATCCAAGATCCCATGGATAAAAAGAGGGGCATTCGCCGGTTCCTTCAGCCTGATCTCCAAACAATACCTTGGACGGTAGCTGCTCTCATATACCTTCGGGATAGAAGAAATATAAAGAAAGGCTTTCTTATAGCTAGATCTAGCCCAAATTCCTTCTAATATCTCTTACCCCAATCATTAATGCAAAGTGGAACCCTTGTAATGTCATCGATCCTGAAGATAAAGTGTAAAGAGTGCACTCCATCGGTAGGGTTTTGTTGTCGAGCCCTAGATCCCAAAAAATCAAAATCTTCAATCCTAAAAATACACACACACACATATACTATATATAACTGAAAAAATTAGTATTCTATTCAAAGATAAATATGGTAGTGGCTTTAATAATAGAGCCGAGTGCTTGACATTAAGATCTTTACTCAAATTAGCTATTGGGGAAAATGTGAAAGATATTTAGTTTATAGAGATTCATCAGTAGTGGTGGACTAGATGAATGGAACTCAGTAGCCGTTGAATAACAAATAATGAGGAATGGGGAATTTACTGAAGGAACCAGCATGGGATTTTAACACATTCATAATTAGCCATATTTTTAGAGAATATAATGAGAAGGCAGATTCACTATCCGAGGTAGGTCTCTCATACCAATAGGTACCATATCATACACAAGAAACAAAAATGATGAGCATGAATAAATTATGACAGTTCCCGACTATATGTAAGAATGATAGTTGTTTCTTACTTAAAATTGCTACAGGTTTTTTGAGTATTTCAAATCATTTTATTGCAAATTAACTAAAAGAGTATTTCAAGTAATGTGTACTTCTAACTCTAAGAGATGCTCATGGCGCTTTGCAAAATCAAAATATTCTAACTAATAGAAAAGTGTGCAATGGTGGTATTTCACGCTTCTCACCCTTTTTTTGATTCACCAAGCTCACATGAAGTGCGAGGTGAAGAGAATACTTTGGGAGACAAGTGTCTTTAGGTCCTTTCTTGTGTGCAAAAAATGTTTTCTACACTAGCAATACTACTAAAAACCACATGTCGATTTGACGCATAAACAAGAAATGGTCTTGAATACTAGTGACAACAATGGGGGCCGTTGAAAGCCTCAAAGTTGGTTTCCTAGGTAAGTTTCAAGAGAGATGTATTCTTTACTTTCCAATATTGGTATATGTGCTCTAATTACTAAAACATTAAGTAATTGGGTGAATTAGAATTAATTTAAGTTCACTAGTAAGAAGCAGTTGGGCTGTCAAACTAAGCTATGCATATAAAAATAAAATAACTAGTAGTAGCGCGGTTAAACCAGACTCTGCCGTGCGGATGCGCGGGTTAATAAAAAACATACGTGTTGGACAATGCAGGTAATACACTAACCTTCCGTGCAAGTGTGATGAGAGGTCTAGCGCGGGAATTACATTGGTAACCTGCACTATGTGCGCGATTGTCCGAGTCGATTCCGCACTATCAACGTGATAGAGACACCAGGAACCGCGTGATTACAGAAAAATAAATGGGGCCAAATTTTGGAAGCAAGAGGTGGAATACCCGATCTCCTGCAAGTGACAAATACCCAAAATTAACTACTTAGCATAAAAAACCTAGTTTAATAGGAAATGAACAAAAGTAAGTATGGTATCCATTAAAACTGTTGTGGAAAAAATTCCACAAGTGCACTCTTCCACTTGGTAAGGGGATAAGCCTTGTAGGTTGCTGCAAGGTCTCAGTCCTTGGAGCCCATTTTGATGTTGTTTGTTATTCCTCCAAGTGACCCTGCAAGAGGTTGTTAGTGTAGTTCACATCCAAACATTAAAATATTGGTAAAAATAAAATGAAAGAGATAGGGGGAAGATGCAAAATCCAAAAACAACCAAAGATATGTTAAACCACTCTTGTTATTTCCCATTGGAATAATTGTACAACGCCTAGGAGTTGAGGGCTTCAAGGGAAGCCAACAATCTCCCTTAGGGAGGCCTTTCTTGTCCAAACTAAATGCTAAGTGGATGGCAGAATGTTAAGATCCTAGTGGGCGGCATTCACTAACATCTCGGGGTTTTGGTGTAGCGGCTCGTATCATTTCGTATCAGAGCCTCCACCCTGGTTCGAGTCATAGAGTGGGTGGCAACGCCGGCATTGCAGTGTTCGTCTGAGGCGCGTATGACTCAAAGGGGACACCACCGTATGGGCGCACATCCAGCCCAAAGTCTGGACTGCAGAGCGTGGTGGGATGTTAAGATCCTAGTGGGCGGCCTTCACTAACATCTCGAGGTTTTGGTGTAACGGTTCGTATCATAGAACAATGGAGAGAAACCATTACCCCTTGATGGGAGGTGGAAAGCAAGCTTGGGAATGCTTACAATGGTACGAAATGGTGGGCTATGAGGAAGCTCCAGCTCAAATCCAACAACATAACCTTGCTCTAAATTTTCTTTACAAAATGCATGCCAATGGATTCCTTTTATAGGCCAAGAGGTAGCCATTAAACAACTAGATCCAAATGTGAACTCTCCTCCTTCATGAACTAATTCTAAGGTACAAAAGGGGGTATGATTAATGCCCCAAGTGTGTGAGGAGTTGAATTCTGATCCTTGGGGAGGATTGAGTCTTCAATGTGCAACTGGGAGTGAGTGGTCTCGTCGTTTTGACAATAGCGTGACTATCGAAGGAAAAGCCGCACAGACGTAGCACGGGCATTGTTCTGATAACATGTGCTATAGCGCAGGTCAACTGTGTAATACTCACGCTACCCTTTGTTTTGACTGTTTCTTGGCACTTATGGACTCATGATGTGTTTTGGATCTTTTGAGGATGCTTATGGTGAGATTCATTCTTTATGTTGATGACGCCTTACTAGATGAAGCACTGAAATGTCGCATGTGTGTGACTTTTAGGTGTTAACATGGCTTACGCCCAAATCAATCACATCATTAAGGGGATTCCTTGATGTAGCAGGTTACTATAGAATATTTGTTCAAAACTATGCACAAATTGTGGCGCCACTAACATCAATATTAAAAAGGGATGCCTTCATATGGGATACTTATGTAAAAAATATATTTAAACTCCATGGTTTCCCCAAAGTTATTTTCAACGACAAGGACCCCAAATTTACCAGCAATTTCTAGAAGGAATTGTTCCACCAAGTGAGGACTTCATTAACTAGGACTACCTCTTACCATCCCTAAACGGATGGACAAACCAAAGTGGACAATAAATTCCTAAAAGGATACCTTAGGAATTTTGTGAATGGTTTCCAATCACAATGGATAATTTGTCTACACCTTGCAGAATGGTGGTACAATAGTACATATCATACCACAACTAAAATGACCCCTTTCGAGGCCATATATGGGTATCCACCTCCATCAACAAAAGAGTATGTCATAGACAATTTCAAGGTTCCTGCAATGAAAGACTATCTCGCAACATCCAATGAATTCATACGCATTCTAAAGAACCATCTCGAACAAGCAAGGAATCACATGAAGCAATAAGCTGACTTAAAGAGAACTGAGCGTGAATTCGAAGTAGGTGATTAGGTGTTCGTTCGTCTACAACCATACAAACAAATGTCGCCCAAATATTCCAAAAACCATAAACTTGCGCCCAAGTTCTATGGTTCATATCAAGTACGAAAGAAAGTAGGATAAGTGGCTTACGCTCTAGATATATCAAACAAAGGGAAACTCCATGATGTTTTCCATGTGTCATGTTTAAAGAAAAATTTGGTCCAAAAACCGACATACAAACATAGTTATCCCTATTGGATGACGAAGGGAAATTGGTGCTAGAACCTGAGTGCATTCTATAAGTTAAAACAAGAATGCTTAGTTCCTAATCAGTTAATGAGTACCTTGTAAAGTGGAAAAACTTTCCAAAATATGAAGCTACTTGGGAGAATGAATATTTTCAATTAAAACACTTATCCTTACCATGTTATTGTGTGTCCCTCCATTTGTATATAAGCCGCTTGAGAGATTTTGTAAATCCATCATTCAATTCAATAAAATATTATATTAACTAGACAGATTCACTCCAAATAGCCATTGATTTAAGTTTTTTAGACCTTATTGAATGTAAACCCTCCCTAGCCAATCTGATAGCGTCGTGAATCTGTCTTCCTGACAAAAAACCAAACTTATCATCAATAATACCAAAAGCAAGAATAGGTTTGATTTGATTAGCTATATTTTTTGCTATAATCTTATAGATATTGTTACAGAGAGTAATCGGCCGAAATTGATCGAAGGAAACTGGATTTTTTGTCTTTGGAATGAGCATGTGAAAAGCAACGTTGAAAGCTGCTAGCATTTTTCGATTCTATATAGAATCCTCCACCACCCTTGATAAATATTGTCTCAAGACCTCAAGTAAACAAGGATAGAATTCAACTGCAAATCCATATAGGCCAGGACTTTTTTCCCTTTTTAGCATGTGTAAAACATCTTCTAATTCCTTACTCGAAACAACCTTCATTACTTTTTCATTATCTTCAACACTCGCTATTTTAGGAAAAAATTCAGTTATTCTAACCACTTTAGATAGGTTATCATAACCTTCAGATTTGAACAACCTGTCAAATTAATTCGCTCTTGCTTCAGCTATGTCTTCAAAGTTATTTACTTCCTTCCTAACATCATTTTTTATTTTCTAAATGGAATTTATATTCTTTCTGTGATTAGCATAATGATTAAAACATTTGATATTCTCATCACCCTTATCTAGCAATAGGGACATGCTTTTAATTCTCTAGTCTGCTTCCCGATATGCTAAAATATCCCTTCTCTTCTTTTCTAGCTCCAAGAGAACTATATTTGAACCTTCAGAAAAAACTCGCCCCATCCTTTTTAGACCAGTCCTCTAAATATTTCTTTATTTTGGTTAGCTCTTGATTCTTTTGCTTTCTAATTTTATGGGATCAATCTAAAGAGACTACTTTCACCCATTTCAAGTTATTCAAGAAATGTTCAGCCACCAATTCCTTACTGGAATTATCAAAAGGGATGCATACATCCTTAATATTATTGATCAAGTTCTTATCTTCCAACCATAAGGAATTAAATTTGAAAGGGGCATAAGGTTTTGCACCAACATAGGTGATTTCCATAAAAATAGGATAGTGGTCTGATTTTCCTCTGACTCCCACCCATTGACGAAACCTAAAAGAAGAGTCCATCAAATCCTCACCAACAAGGAAGTGATCGAAACATTTTGCAACTCTGGCATCCCCCAATATTTTGTTACTCCATGTGGGATTAATATTACATCGCTCAATATCCAGTAAACCCGCATAAACTAGTTTTTCTGTAAAGAAATCCTACAGACTATTTTTTTGGGTAGAATGGCCCAAAATTTAAGAAAGCCCTAAAGAAAAATTCAGATCACCCCCTAGGACAAAATTATTGTGAGATATAAACTTCGAAGATAGCAGATTATTCCAAAATGAAACTCTATTTGAATATGGCCCATAAACATTAGTAAATGAAATATTCCTTCCCCAATTCTAAAGAGTATAAGGTTGTTCCCAAAATAGAATCCATGGACTAATAGTTTATAAGTAACATACCTTTTCTCTTCCAACCCATGATCAAACCTCCAGTGTTTCCTTTAGCGTCATTGTAACATAACTCCCATCCAGCAAGAAGTTGCTTCTAAAACCTTAAACAATTTTATCACCTTCACTCATTGTCTCTTGAATAAACATAACCTCTAGATTAACTAAATCCATCATTCATTTGATGGCTAATTTTTTAGAGGTATTAACCAATCCTAAACAATTCAGAGAGTCTAGGATCATTGAGTAACCATGGCCGAGGATTATGCTACTCTAAGCATCCCCATAATGGTATTCTATGTACTTGAAGCCACTTCCCATGAGGCTAAACTCAGAGCTTTACGGAGAAAATATTTCCACCCTCTCCCTCCTAATTTATATAGATCAGGATTCATCCCTAGACCACCTGATCCACCCTTTGGAGTAACTTCTGAAATATTTTTCCCACACCTAAGCTTGAGTTTAGAATTATCAAGCATCCTAGGTTTTAAAGAATCCGAAAACCCCCCCAAAAGATTCATAGAAATTTTGAGCCCCTAAGGGTAAGTTATAATTATGGATTTGAATAAAACAGTATAGATCCATCTTAAAAGGGGATCTACCAAGCCCCGAGAGGGATCAAATCTCTCGAGGTGCAAACCCCTTTTTAGAGTGCAAATGTTGAGGAAGCATTTTAATTTATGTAATTTGTTTAGTTTTATATATATGCTTTTTAAATATTTTAAATCTAATTTGAGTCGACATTATTTTTTATAATATTTTATTATTTTTAAAAAAGACTTGTGTCAACTCCAGGATGAGCACGGAAGAAATTACACATCCTCCTACTAAGATGTAAAATGCGCCTCTTTGACGCAATAACATACTATAGATACAACCCAATAAGTCCATAAATCTTAATTATGAGTCTTTGTTTATTTCTCCATGAAGATCATATCTAATTCTATTAGATAAAATCCATCGAATTAATTTCTAAAACCTAAATTTATTGAATTCTTAGTAATGGTCCAGAAAATAAAACATGTTTTGACTTGCGTACAATAAACATAAAAACTAAAGACCAACAGTACGCCCTTTTTATTCTTCATCGCTTTGATCCGCGAGATTACTCTTCCCCATAGTGCACAATTAAATATTTGTCATCGAGAGAAGCTATAAAATATTAGTGAATGCAACTATGACACATGTTGATTAAATCTTGGAGATAAAGGCAATGTCCTCATTTCATTTTTTATTGGTTTTAGCTCTCCTCTTCATAAAGACTACGACCTTCTACTTAAATTTGGGCTTTATTGGTAAGGTTTTATGTGGTGGTTAGGATGTGACAACTATAGTAGGTATAGGTATTGAAATAGAGTTTCATGTATGTAAGAAACTTCATGTAATTGAAAAGCGTGAAAAACATAATGGAAGCACAATCGAAGAAACACATTTAAATCTTGCTTCATATGCATCTCTTAATTCTTAGTTTTTTTAGAATCTTCATATGTTGACATCATCATGTTATGTGTGAGGTTTTAATTGTTCCAGATATCTATTTGATCAACTTAGTAGGAATCCACTCATTTTTTTTTTCCCGAAAAATCATTCGCATTTCATTTAGATTGAAAATGAATTATCTTGTACGGTAATCTTTATGCGTTGAAGAGAAATATTCTAAAAGAGATCCAAATATCTGATAATCTCTTCAAAAATATGAACTAGGAAAATAATATTTGGCTTTCTTGTGTTCTTCATCCATTTGATAACAATTCTTGAGTCACCATATACCTGTAAGTGTTGCACACCCTTCGAAATAGACAAAGAAATGGATAACTTTAATGCCATCAGTTCTGCCTTATTATTAGTATAACTCCCCAATCCAATTGCAAAACTAATCTGGTGGTGATTTGATGTATGAAGGATGCCACCTGCCCCAATCACTGCAGGAGAACTTTGTGCAACTCCATCAAAATATAGCCATGGAATAGATTTTTCAACTGTTTCAGCCACGATCCTTCTTACAGATCGAGAAGAGACCTCTTGAGGAAAAAGATTGAGGATAGCTATTAAACCTTTGCAAGCACAAACATACAGAGCTATATAAACATATTCAAGGATTGCTTTATTCCTCGACAACCAAACCCCCCAAATGAAAATAATTGGAAAATCCGGCAAAGCCTTAAACACGACATTATTTGTTCAAATTTCTAAGGCATGATCAAGAGTCTTGCCATCCCAAAAGAAATAATTACTCGTGATTGAAGATACATGATCCCACATTGTTTCATATAGGAGCAGTGAATAAAAATATGTTCTATATTTTCTCTATAAGACTTGCAGAGGGGGCATCTGCCTGGATTGCACCATAGTTTCCTAAAAATCAGATCGCAAACAAGAATATTTTTGGAGAGAGCAATTCATTAAAAAAAATTGCATTTCAGGGGACACTTAAACTCTCGGGTAGCTGAATACCACCAACAATGCACATGAGGGTCTTCCTCTACCCGAATGACCTGGTAGCCAATTCCAGGTAAATAGGTCCCACCAGATTTGTTATTTGAACAAAGAAGCTCATCATCTCTATCCACAAGCCTGATTTGGCTATATTTAAGTGCCTTTAAATATATATTCCAAGCAAGTTTGTCTACCTCCTCCATAATGCCCAAGAAATCAACTTTGATCCATTCTTAAGAAAATATTGTAGAATTTAGAGGATCACTGATCTAGTCCAAAAAAATAAAACTCTGGTCTCTGAGATCTTCCACCAAAGGAAGAGGAAGCCTGTGTTCCCCTCCACATCCTATCCAAGGGTCTTGGCCTTGTTTGAATTTTCTGTCATTGCCAATTTTCCATTCCAACCAGTCATCAATAAAATCGAAAGCGAATAACACATCTCCACATAGAAGAAATATTCCTGAAATATTTGGCTCTACTTCTAAACCATTCCTCCATAGTTAAAGGGGCTATGTATTTTTGTATGACTACAAAAACCCAAAGTCCATCACCCTTCAAGATTATCTAGACCCCCTTTCCAGCAAGGACCTTTGCAAAACTACGAGGATTCTTCAAGCCCCAATCACCTAGCTCCTTAGGCCAAGCAATAGCATTCTAGGTTGCCTAGAGAAAACAAACACCTTCCTGACTACCTTTCCAAAGAAAATTGAAACTGATCTTCCTTATTTTCTCCATAATACCACTTGGTACATAGGCCAATGAAACCCTGTACACTAGAATTTCTCCTATGACATATTTGACTAGAATGAGGTGCCCACCTCTACTGAGCCATTTGTTGCACTAGAGAAACATTTTTTTTTCAATTTTAGCCACAAGTTAGGCCCAATCTCTTTTCTAGTAAGCATTAGGCTTCAAGACAAACCCTAAATACTTGAGACCATTCTCAATATTCATCAAAGGAAAATCCAGTTGGGAACATACCCATTCAATTCCCTCTTGTTCAATGTTCATAAAAGAAACATAAGACTTCTAATATTAGAACTCATACTTGAGGCACCTGTAAAAACATCCAAATAACCTCAAAGAAGGATCACTTCCCTCCGAGAGTCCATTTTTATTTTTCAACTTCCTGAATGGAAGCATCTAACATAAGTTAATTTGAGCAGACATGTTATTGTTTATATATATTTTTTTAAATACACGTGCCAGCTCGAGGATGAGCACGAAAGGAGTTACACATCTTTCCCGTACTGGGCTGTAGAATGTGCCTCTTTGGCGCAATAAAGGACAAGCTCAATCAATAAAGCATTATAACAAGATGCAAAATTAAAAATACTAGCAAGCTGATTTTTACACCTCTTCACTTCATCACTGCAAGGAAATTTGTTGACCGCCATAAAATTTATACTTGGATTCCTTTCACTTGTGGGAAAAAACCATAAGTGCACAAAGGACTCTCAAGCTGTCCAAAGCATAAGATTAATCTAACTGAAGGTCATTAAAGAAAATGTATAACCTATTCTATGAAGGCAAAACAACTTGCTTACCCACTAGAATATATTCATAAAGTGATTTCAACTTTCTCCTCACTCTCTTGCTGTAATTAAACACTTCTTGTTTTTCAGGTAATTATCCTGGGGAAAACCTCCGATCCCTTCCCCTCATTTAGAGGATGGTACCATTGTAAACCCTAAATTCTTCAAGGTACAAGGCCAAGTCAAGAACAAGGCTGGAATTTGTTACAACAATATATTCATTATGAGCTCAACATGTCACTTATGGGAGTAGAGTTTGGGTGGGGAGAATAACACTCCATTCCACAACTACTCAAGCTAAGTCCAATTGACCTACAACAATAAAACTTGTCAATACAATGACATTAATTTTTAACCATTCCTTCCATCGACAAGAAAGAAAAATGATGAGCTGTAACAAAGAGAAAAGCAAGAAATATCATGGAAGCTCACTAATCTAGCTTATTCAATGCAAGAAAGAGTTATTCATTTGTTATACCCTTTCAAAAATAGATTGTTCAAGCAAGCTAACAATGATTAAACCATAATCATTCCTTTACTAGATCCTTGTTCACTGATGAATCATTGGGCCGAGAAGCCCTTTATACAGCCCAAAGTGGATGAGATGTGTCACATCTGTCACATGTTGGCTCCAAATTTAAATTGGCTTTATGTGTTATTGATTAGGATCCCAAATTGGAGTAGTTGGCATGTGGATGAATATATTGGATTATGTATTGTTATTAAGTTGATAATAGAATGCAATAAGTAAGATTTTAGTTTTGTGATAATTGCAAATTAACCAATAATTGGGTAAATTGAAAGCATTTTACTTCACAATTAATTAATGAATGCAACTTTAGTGTATTTGTAGGATTTATATGATATAATTTACAACATGAATGTAACGCCCCATATTTTGACTAGGCGTGTTTATGAGTTAGACACCTTTCACCTTATTTGCTTATTATCTGTTGGACTCAACTAGATAGAGTGAACTATATTTTCGGCATGTTAGACGTGATGATATGTTGCTACTATGTTTAGGATGTTACTATGCCCATGCTGACACTACGATTATGATGTTATGATGTTACCATTCCTCATGATGTTATTAGGTTTATGTGGTTACTATGTTGTAGTTATCATGAGATTCTTTTATTTCATAATGACAGTGTATGATTAATAATCGTCCTGGATAAAATGTGATATATATGATGTGGTAATTATGTTGTGATTGATTTAATGATTTTATGTGATGAAATAAATTATGTTGACAATATGGATCAGACGATGATAGAATGGAAATATTGTTATAAATGTATGGCTGCAAAGTACTAATCCGCAGGACACCGGGGCTATGTAATAGTCGGATACCTGATAAGAAGTATGGTATAGTACCTATTTGGCAGAGAGCCTTGTTTACCAAAGTTGATGATAAGATGACACAAACCAATAATCTCGAGAGCAACAAAGTATGAGTTGATAAGGGCGTAGACCCAGTATGTTGAGAGGGATGGATGTATTGCCCACCCTATGTTTCTATGATACCCGAGGTCGTGGGAGGGCCGTTCTGAGACATGCTCCCCAAGTTGTTGTGATGACGATGGTCGGATGCCTGCTAGGAGAGGTTAGGTCCGCTAGTTAGCCGACGCTACCACTCTCACGTTCTACGTGGCTAGGTCAGTATAGCTGACATCCACTTTTGTACTAACAGAGGAAGGATAGGGAGGATGCAGATGCAGGTTAGGATGGGAGGATATTTTAGTTAGTACTGTTGAGGGTTGGGTATTACTTGATCTTGAGTTAGTGGTAGTAGGTACATTTCCTTGTACTTGATTGATTGAACTGATGTAATCATAAAAATAATGAAATGAAATCTTAAAAACTCATAAGATAACCAATGGATGTTTTAGTAATGTTATGATAAATGTAATATACTTGTTCTATTTGCATGAAGTATTACTAGTATTAGTTAGCTATTAAGCATAGGAAATATGATGTATGCTTATAGTACCTGTTAGAACCTGTGCATACGCTGGCCACGCATGCACATTTTGTACATGTGCGATAGTATCGGTTTACGACATACTTATCAGTATTTAACAATGTTATAAGTTGTCATAGATAACTCAGTTAAGGTTTGGGTAAATGACATGAGTAATAGATGATCGATTTGTTTATGTATAAAATAAGTTAATTAATCTTATATGTAAACATTGTAATGAACAATTAAAATAATTGCCACCAATTGTAACTCTCATCAAGTGAAGGTATCGGAAATATGAAGTATAGCAGATAAACATTAATGCTGGAAGCGTGTATTATCTAATTGTTAATATTGATTAATTAAACCCTTAAGAGTACTTCGTTTATCAATGAAGTATGTTAGATTAGTGCTAAGGTACTCATTATTAATTAAGTATGTTAGGATTAGTGCTAAGGTACTTAAATCACTATTAATATTTATTATTATTATGATTATTTAATATTATTATTATTATTATTTAACTAATGTTAATAATGATAATGTGTCCTTATTGGAATAAAAGAAATCATAAGTGGGTAAGTGAACATGTTTTGAATTATTAAATTAATTAATTTATTGTTATGAAACGAGAAAGGAGTATTATTAAATTATTAAATGAGGAAGGATAAGATAAAACTCAATTAAATTTATATTCATAAATTACTGTCATGTCAGACAACCGATCTGAGATTGGATTTTTATATATATTTTATAATTAAAACAAACTACCACTTCAAATTGAAAGGGTCAACATGATAGTATTTAATTATTATTTTAAATATTAAATGGAGGATAAGACTAATATTGAATCCACCGCCTTCGTGAATGTCTTAAATTGAATATTTCAAGAATCATTAAATAATGTACATTCAACCCATCAAATCCAACCTAACTAGTCTTAATACCATTGAACTGCTCGAGAAAAGAAGTACTATAAAATAATATTTATTTATGATTTGGATTGTAAAAACAAGCAATCAATTTAATGTTTTGGGGCTCGAGGGTTCTTATGGAGGGCGGTGGAGGAGGAAAATGGATCTATAAAGCAATGGTTGCACGGAGATGAAAGGGGGGTGGGTTTTTGGAGAAGTACACTTAGTATTTTGATGAAAAGGAGGAATGCTAAGGAGGGGGGAGAACTCGAAGCTTTGAGGAGGTGGGAAACTCAAAGACTGAGGTGGGGTTAACTCAGAGAAAATAAAATTACTACTGAACTATGGAAAGGTACTAAGGAAGGATGCTGTTGGGATTATTGGTTTGTGGGCTCGGGGGCTAGGAAACCATGTCGGTTTCCTAGGGCCAGCATGATAAGAGCTGGTCGGCAGGGTGGATCATCTATTTTGGTTACAAAGGCTTGGACCAAAGGAGCTACGAAGTCGATAGGGGCAACCTACAACCTACATTGGTCCAGGTATTCTACTGGTAGTTAGAAAAATGATTTATATTTCAATATACTGAGTATTATGCAAGAAATTACAATTATATGTATGTTGTTAAAATTACTATATGTAGGTGCACTGTATGTTGCTAGACATTTTCTAATCACTAAAGTTATGCAGAAAATTAGCATAACGAAAGCATAATGATACTTATTTATTATTGAAATAAAAAGAAGGAAAAACAACTCCGTAGGAGCTGGTTACAAAACTTGATTTCAAAATCTAGAACTTCGGTGGCCTTCCGGATAGAGGGGCACTGCATTTGGTATTAGAGCTTAAGGCTCGGACACTTAGACCTTTAGGGCCTGCACACGCCTAAACTACCTTGACTTTTCACCATGTTAAAACCTACCATAACTTAGAACCACTTAGAACATGAACCTTGATAGAAATACCTGCACGAACATAAAACACCATTAGAAAGTTGGATATGTTAGAAAAAACTGCATATATGTAAATATATGTGTGTTTGTATTTCAAAATAGATACATATTGCAAATATATTTAAGAAATTAAAAACATAGTACAATTATTTGCAGGTTGAAGCAAGATAACAAGTACAAATTGTATATATAAAGTTTTAATGTTATTTTCTAGCGTGAGCTATGTTAATGTAATTCAACTGGAATGCATATCTATATTCAAGGCACCACAACATAATGCACATATTATATCAACATTTACAGATGCCATAAAGTGATCAATATATAATTACAGTTGTACACTAGTTTAATAGGGGAGGGATGGAATCAATCTCCAAACTATGTCTAAAAGCTCCGTTGTTTTATATGTTGACTCGTACAAGATAACAAGGCAAAATGCACAAAATATATAACTTCCAAAGATGGCTGAAACGGATTGACATAGTGTAAGGGTTGATATATGCATGCTTAATAACACAGAAGGGAGCAACATAGACAATTCTGATCAAAGTCGCATTTGCTATTGAACAAAAAAAAAAAAGTAGAATTCCTCGCTATATATATAAGAAAAATTGATTATTATATAAAATGCAAGATTTCTTCTGTTGAGAACAGTTGGTGCTGGTACAATGTGACTGGTACAAGTGATCGATATCATTTCATCTCAAATTATGCATCTCAGTCATTCGCTCTACTGGTTTATATCATACATATAGGTCTGCTAATTAATTTTCAAGAGAAGCTAATGTACAAGCTTGGTTTTGGGAAAACCAAGTAGAAAATAAACCATAACAAAAAAAAAAAAAACCTATTTTGAAGCTAATGTACAAATTTGAATGGGATAAGAAATAAATCCAGCTTACCTTCAATCCAGCTAACCTAGCATAATTCACAGCTACAACAAGATCATTGTCTGTGGCAAGTAAAACTTTATCACCTTCATCATCCTCATACAGAATCTGAGGCAGGTGAGCCCGATCAATGTCATCTCCCACTCGCTGAATGATTGCAGATATGAGCTCTGTCAAACTTTCTGTACCAGAGTTAAACCTATGAACTCGCCCCTTTTCGATCCTCTAATTTAAAGCCAAAATAATTTCCTAGGCCAAGAGATGGATAGCCAGCTTTTGCCGTTTCTGTTGTCTTGGAAGCCATCCTTGCAGATGCATCACTGTGAGAGTCATCATAATCCTCCGCTGGCTCTAATGCCAGAGATGAATCCCAAAACTTCTGCATCATTGAACTTGTCATATCATTTCCAACTGCTCCAGAACTTTCCACAGTGGCCACTGCTGCATTGGTAATTTGTAACACAATCTATACATGCCACAACAAATCCATCTATGTCAACAACTGGCAGGTGTAAGAATTTCCCATCATGCATTATGTGCAAAGCATCAACAAATTGGTGTATCAATAGTTACACATTTTGGGTTTTGGTGTCATCACCTTTTCAACAAGTGTGGATTTTGGGGATAGATTTTGTGCTACAACTCGCATCAAAACATCCTTTGAAGTGAGAATTCCACGTGGTTTATTCTCAATTGTCACAACAGCTACATTCATCCGAAGGTTCCTGCATTCTCTTTGTTGTTGTGTACACAGATTCTGTAGGTAAAACTTTTGCTACCTTTGTATGCTCAGTGATAACAGAGGCTATAGAAGGTCTAAACATTCGCTCTCGTAATGTCTCAATAAAAGTATTAGGAATAGAAGTGGTGCTTCCCCATTGTCGCTCCACCCCTTCCACAGCAGCCACAATGGCATTACCCTTTTCTGCAGCCCTTTCCATTCTAGCTATGGCATCATAGAGGCATTTAGTAATATCAAGCAAAGCTATGACCTCTCCATTTTCCACAACGGGAAAGTGTCTAAATTTTCCTTGAACCATTTTGTTAATGCATCTACTGCTAATGTATCTGCCAATTACGAATACAAGGTTCTTTGTCATGACATTTGATACAGATATCTCAGCTGGTTTCAAGCCTTCCGCAATAACCCTTGTTGCGATATCCTTATCTGTTATTATCCCACAAAGTAAAGCAATTGTATTAGTAAGGAGGGCAGCATCCACTCTCCGTATGGCCATGCGACGATAGGCATCTAAAACTGTCGTAGCCTCTGGAATTGTCAGAGCTTTTGATAATCTCAAGCGCTTTACAGTTCGTTCCCCCAGCCCCTGACATAGATGAACGACTTGATCCCAGAGACTTTCGGCCTGCTTCAGTGGAGGTTTTCCGTTCTCAGATGGAGCCTTCTTCTTTGTGTAGTGCGCTTCTGCCTTCGACTTGGAAGGGACGGAAGGCCACCCACGCCATCTACCGCTGCCCCTGCCCCCTGGTTACTCATTATACTTATAAAAACCGATATATAGCCCCTTATTCTACCAAAATACTTCTCCGCAAACGATTGCAAGAATCCCTTTTTGTTTCCAAATCAAATTCCCCGATCACCATAAATAGTTAGCATATGTTTATTTATATGAAACCTTCCCAAAAATGAATTCTGGAGCGAAGTCAATGACCATACAAAACCAACACTCTATCGATTCCAATCTATTAAACACCGTATAAAGATATTGAATTCAATCTTTATTTACTTCAACCATGAAATTCAAATTTATGATTGATTTTTGCTTGAAAGAGAGACGTCTGACCCAGGGGATTTCTATTTCTTACCCGCCTGGGCCTAACAATATATACACATAAAATCCTCGCCTTCCCTTGTTATTGTTTCAGGCAGTCCAACCCTAGCGACGAAATAAAATTGAATAGAAATCCTGCGGGCCCTAAAGGGGCGTCACTGAGTTGCAGAACCAGCAGGAGAAGAAATGAGAGTTCACGCGCGCGTGAGGTAGGTGGAGACTTGATATAAAGAAGATCGCCTTCAGCTGGGGCTCCCCACCGGAGTCCCGCCTGGTAGCATGCACACTGGCGCGTGGCAAGCATGCAGGAGACAGTCACGTGGGCGCCCTTGAACCATTGGCTGCCCTGGAGGTGAAAGGATGGGGATCCGGGAGCAAGTCAGGGACGCGTGGGAAATAAGGGCTGCGTGCCCTGTGGAGAGAGCCAGTTGCTAGCTAGGGATTAGGCTTAGGCTAGGGTTAGGTTAATATTTTATAAAATAAAATAGAAATAAAAAAGGAAATAAAAATAAATAAATGTTTAAAATTATTACTATAAAATGTTTAAAAAAATTCAAAATTATAGTTTCCATTAAGTCTCAGCATCAACGAAGATTTTTGAAATTAAAAAAAATAAAAATAATAAAAAAATAAAAATAAAAATGATAATTGATGTTGATTAATGCCTAAATTAATTATATATCAGATTTTAATTAATGATGAATTATGTTTATTTAAAATTTAAATTTTAGGTAAAAATCGAACTAGAACATGAAATAGTAATAGTGGAATATTAGTGCTTAAATTAAGTTAAATAAATTATTTTTATTATGCTGAACCATTAAGATTAATGTCTGGGTTTAATATATAGACTAGATCAAACATTAATTTATTTATTTAAAACTTAGAAAAGCCCTTGTCGAGACTTCAACGTATAGTCGAAGAGACGAAACAAACACATAATCTGAAAACAAGGAACCGCTGAAACGAGCATGGCGAGCTGAATGCTAAGACCGCCAATTTCACTACATGACAAAATCATTAATGAAAACGACCATAGATTTCAACACATTGATCCTAACAAACTGTTCCTTGCACATAATTATAAATATAGGCATTTTTAAACTTTTTTTTCTTCTTTTTTCGATAGAGGAGCATTACATTTGGTAATCTCTGGAGTAACCAAGGAGATTTTGATTGTGCATACATTAAGAGAAGCAGGTTTGACAAAACAACAAAGCTATTATACCCTATAGGTTCAATATATATATATAGAAAGATTATATGTTAAAAGTACTTGCTGTAAAATTTAAATTCAAAAAAAAATAAAAATAAAAAGGTTTTCCCTCGTGATGTAAAATGACAGGGTAGAAATGAATTCCTTTATTTTCTTATATTTCTTCTCTAATTTCGGTTCAAATTTTGTATGAGGATGGGGTACTTATGATGACAGTGGCTTTCATAATTTTATTAAAATAAACTTAAAAAATTTAGTGTTTCATATACAAACCTTATTTAGTTTACTTTAAACTAGGTTGACAATCTTATGATAAAAAGAAATACATGCTAAAAGTCTAAGACATTCACTCACGGAAAAAGATCAACTTAAAGGTTAACATTTACAACCATCTAGAATAATTCAAATGAGTATTACAAAGAGTGGTAATTTTTACATATCAGCTAAAAAAGGAAAAGTTGTGTTTTAATCTATTAATGAAATTCCTAGATTGCATTAGTTGCAATGCTATGTAACCTCATCAAGTTTTATTGAATAGGTTTTACATGTTGGGTAATTAACATGTTTAATGGTTATGTGAATGTGTAATTTGTTAGGACAACCACATCTAAACTTTGCTTGTGTTTAATAAGAGAACATGGTTAAATAAACATGGAGTGGTGTTTGAGCTGCTACTTCCCCACAACAAATTACACAAACATTAATGTGTGTATATAGATAACTTAGTACAAGGTAAAAATTAAAGTGAAAACTCGTGAACCTCTCATAATTATATTTACAAATAAAAATTTCATTTAAAATATAAATAAATGTTATATAGATTAGTGAAAAAAAAAAAGGAGAGAGAGACTTAGAAAATACATTATATATTATTTAGATAAGATAATGGATGGAAATAAATTGGTTGGACACAAGGATAGGTATCCTTTTGAATCACATTATGGAAAACACCATGTACTTAAACCAGGAGATTGCATATAAAGCTTATTAAAAGACTATTTTATTAAAGGGGAACATGGCTTTAGACTAATTAAGTTAAATATTGGTGTAATGGTGCGAAAGGTTTTTGAGAAAATTTCGGATTAATCATACCTAATATAGTGATGATCTTGGGTAATAATAAGAGAGTCATAAGAACCTCAGCACAGTCCTCAACTTAACTCAATTAAAGCGGTTGTTATGAAATTCTAATATGATTGAACATATTAAGTAATGATGTTTTCGTTCAACTTGTAGGATTAGACTAAGGCCTTTACAAAGTACATAAAGGTTGCTTGTGTGGGTAGGAAGAGTGGTGATGTAAAAAATGCAATGGCATACTAGGATAAATACTAGTAATTACCTTTGCGATGGTAAGGGTGGGAACAAAACTAGTTATGAAATTCTTAAGGAATTGAAGAAGTAATGGTTTCCCAACAAATTATATTAGTTTGAAAATGAGAATAATAAATAAACAAGATAACAATTGTATTTTGATAAGAAATAGCCATGAAAACCTTGTAAACAATAATAGTTCTCCTAGTTTAATGATGTTACGATACTTTTGTTATTGTTTATTACCGATAAGGAAATAATAATGTATGACCTTAGGATTTTGAGGACATGAACCTTCTTCCCTAAAAAGAGGTATGCCAACCTTAAGGTTCCTTGGTCGTTGTGTGTTGAGTGAATACAAATTATGAGTTATAAAGACCTCCATTTTAAATCGTTGATTATTTCATGCTAAGTTGGATCAATATAAGCTTTTGTAATGAGTAAACCCCTCTGGATGTTATAAATTAAAAGGACATTGCTAAAACGGTAAGAAGTAGGATACTAAAGTGGATAGCACTTGATTATAACCTTAGGCATTCTAGATATAATATTGAGATTCGATAGAAGGATTAATATAAATGTTTCTTTAATTATTAGAATACATATCAGGGGATAAAAGAAGTAAAACCATAAGATAATATCGACATATTCGGTCAAGTCAAGGCTAAGTAGGACAAGTATGGCCAACACCTGCTACTTGCAAAGAATGAAGAGGTTAGGCATCAAGATTTTCCCTGCATTATTATGACCATAACTTCGGGACGAAGTTTCCTGAAGGGTGGGTGTATGTAACGCCCCATTTTTGACTAGGCGTGTTTATGAGTTAGACACCTTTCACCTTATTTGCTTATTATTTGTTGGACTCAACTAGATAGAGTGAACTATATTTTCGGCATGTTAGACGTGATGATATATTGCTACTATGTTTAGGATGTTACTATGCCCATGCTGATACTACGATTATGATGTTATGATGTTACCATCCTCATGATGTTATTAGGTTTATGTGGTTACTATGTTGTAGTTATCATGAGATTCTTTTATTTCATAATGACAGTGTATGATTAATAATCGTCCTGGATGAAATGTGATATATATGATGTGGTAATTATGTTGTGATTGATTTAATAATTTTATGTGATGAAATAAATGATGTTGACAATATGGATCAGACGATGATAGAATGGAAATATTGTTATAAATGTATGGCTGCAAAGTACTAATCCGTAGGACACCGGGGCTATGTAATAGTCGGATACCTGATACGAAGTATGGTATAGTACCTATTTGGCAGAGAGCCTTGTTTACCCAAAGTTGATGATACGATGACACAAACCAATAAACTCAAGAGCAACAAAGTATGAGTTGATAAGGGCGTAGACCCAGTATGTTGAGAGGGATGGATGTATTGCCCACCCTATGTTTCTATGATACCCGAGGTCGTGGAGGGCCGTGCTGAGACACGCTCCCCAAGTTGTTGTGATGACAATGGTCGGATGCCTGCTAGGAGAGGTTAGGTCCGCTAGTTAGCCGACGCTACCACTCTCACGTTCTACGTGGCTAGGTCAGTATAGCTGACATCCACTTTTGTACTAGCAGAGGAAGGATAGGGAGGATGCGGACGCAGGTTAGGATGGGAGGATATTTTAGTTAGTACTGTTGAGGGTTGGGTATTACTTGATCTTGAGTTAGTGGTAGTAGGTACATTTCCTTGTACTTGATTGATTGAACTGATGTAATCATAAAAATAATGAAATGAAATCTTAAAAAACTCATAAGATAACCAATGATGTTTTAGTAATGTTATGATAAATGTAATATACTTGTTCTATTTGCATGAAGTATTATTAGTATTAGTTAGCTGTTAAGCATAGGAAATATGATGTATGCTTATATTACCTGTTAGACCCTGTGCATACGCTGGCCACGCATGCAAATTTGGTACATGTGCGATAGTACCGTTTTGCGACATACTTATCAGTATTTAACAATGTTATAAGTTGTCATAGATAACTCAGTTAAGGTTTGGGTAAAACGACATGAGTAATAGATGATCGATTTGTTTATGTATAAAATAAGTTAATTAATCTTATATGTAAACATTGTAATGAACAATTAAAATAATTGCCGCCAATTGTAATTCTCATCAAGTGAAGGTATCGGAAATATGAAGTATAGCAGATAAACATTAATGCTGGAAGCGTGTATTATCTAATTGTTAATATTGATTAATTAAACCCTTAAGAGTACTTCGTTTATCAATGAAAGTATGTTAGATTAGTGCTAAGGTACTCATTATTAATTAAGTATGTTAGATTAGTGCTAAGGTACTCATTATTAATTAAGTATGTTAGATTAGTGCTAAGGTACTTAAATCACCATTAATATTTATTATTATGATGATTATTTAATATTATTATTATTATTATTTAATATTATTATTATTATTATTTAACTAATGTTAATAATGATAATGTGTCCTTATTGGAATAAAAGAAATCCTAAGTGGGTAAGTGAACAAGTTTTGAATTATTAAATTAATTAATTTATTGTTATGAAACGAGAAAGGAGTATTATTAAATTATTAAATGAGGAAGGATAAGATAAAACTCAATTAAATTTATATTCATAAATTATTGTCATGTCAAACAACCGATCTGAGATTGGATTTTTATATATATTTATAATTAAAACAAACTACCACTTCAAATTGAAAGGGTCAACATGATAGTATTTAATTATTATTTTAAATATTAAATGGAGGATAAGACTAATATTGAATCCACCGCCTTCGTGAATGTCTTAAATTGAATATTTCAAGAATCATTAAATAATGTACATTCAACCCATCAAATCCAACCTAACTAGTCTTAATACCATTGAACTGCTCGAGAAAAGAAGTACTATAAAATAATATTTATTTATGAATGTTTTGGGGCTCGAGGGTTCTTATGGAGGGCGGTGGAGGAGGAAAATGGATCTATAAAGCAATGGTTGCACGGAGATGAAAGGGGGGTGGGTTTTTTGGAGAAGTACACTTAGTATTTTGATGAAAAGGAGGAATGCCGAGGAGGGGGAGAACTCGAAGCTTTGAGGAGGTCGGAAACTCAAAGACTGAGGTGGGGTTAACTCAGAGAAAATAAAATTACTATTGAACTATGGAAAGGTACTAAGGAAGGATGCTGTCGGGATTATTGGTTTGTGGGCTCGGGGGCTAGGAAACCCGTCGATTTCCTAGGGCCAGCATGATAAGAGCTGGTCGGCAGGGTGGATCATCTATTTTGGCTACTAAGGCTTGGACCAAAGGAGCTACGAAGTCGAGAGGGGCAATCTACAACCTACATTGGTCCAGGTATTCTACTGGTAGTTAGAAAAATGATTTATATTTCAATATACTGAGTATTATGCAAGAAATTACAATTATATGTATGTTGTTAAAATTACTATATGTAGGTGCACTGTATGCTGCTAGACATTTTCTAATCACTAAAGTTATGCAGAAAATTAGCATAACGAAAGCATAATGATACTTATTTATTATTGAAATAAAAAGAAGGAAAAACAACTCCGTAGGAGCTGGTTACAAAACTTGATTTCAAAATCTAGAACTTCGGTGGCCTTTCGGATAGAGGGGCACTGCAATGAAATAGTTGGCGCTTACGATTATATTTGGGTAAATAACTATTTTACTTCATAACCAATTTTGTCTATTTGTAGGATTGATGTGTTATACTCTAGAACATGTAATAATTGACACTTCGACCATTAAATTTGGGTAAATAACTATTTTACTTCATAATTAATTAATTAATGAAATTTTGCTTATTTTGTAGTATTTATGTGTTAGCATTTACAACATGATGCCAAATTGGAATGGTTGGTGGTTAGATATTAGTTTTGGGTGAATATCTGTTTTACTTCATAATTAATTAATTAATTAATGTAACTTTGGCCTATTTGTAAGATATTGAAATTGGAATAATTGGTGCTTGAATGATTATAACCTAAAATATATTAGATTAAATATATTTTTAACTTGATAATATAACAATGAGCTAAATATTAGTTTTGTAATAATTGCATATTAATAAACTAGCATAGATCCATCTTAACGCTCTATCAAGCGAGACCAGGGATCAAATCCTAGAGGTGCAAACCCCTTTTTAGAATCCGAAACTTACTAAAGAGATTTGATCCCCATCGGTCCTTGATAGAGAGAGGTTGTATGTCAATTGTAACTACCACCCATCTATGTAAAAGTACAAATACACAAGAATATGTTGAATGGAAGAGATTATTGTAAGGAGCAATATAGACTACTATTTGTGGATTTATAGTTACTTCTCTTTTCTCTTACTCCTCCTACATATGTATGTTTTGTATATTACTACTTGTATAATATGATTTATTGTTGTACCATTGGTAACTAGGTTACATTATAATCCCTTAGATTACAACACTAGTTTCATTGTTGGTATACTAATACAAGACTTGAACTGTATATTAAATGCATACATGCATATATGCTAAGAGAGAAGGAGATAAGTGATTGGTGGGAAAGAAAAATAGAAAAGTATCTAAATAACTACACAAGAAGGAACTAACTGAGCCTTGCACAAACTAGGGAAATATTTTATATATAATCCCATGAGAAGTTCTTAGAGTTAGTACCTTGAAGATAAATAAATTGATTGAGAGATACAACACATGACCACATAAGATGAAAACTTGTTGTTGAAACTACTAGTTGGAGATCGAATGAACTTGTATGAATTGTATGAGAAGATTATAGATGAATTCTACGAAGACCAAGGAATTGAAGAATGCATGTCCCTCGATGATGTGAAGAGGATATTCTTCAAGATATAAACGAGCATTTCTTCTACCTATTACAAAAATTACTACATAAATTCCTTATTGACAAAAGAGTTGATCATATTGTGGAAGAAACATCCCCACTATAGAACATTGCTAAACATTGATTGAAAGAGGAGCAAGTAGTTTGGGAGTACTTTGTATGGAAGTAAGAAAGAAAATAATCAAAATGAATGGTATGTCCACCCTCATCAACTTAGAGTAGACTCGGGGCCAGAGATGGGGAGTTAACTACTCATGCGTTTTCTTTGTAGAAGGAAACAATAGTAAACTCAACTTGAAAATATAAAACAAGACCAATGAAAGAAGCAAGTATGTTGAGGAATGCACGTAAGCAAGTATCAATTGGGAGGAAAAGATAATATACATTGGAAGAAGAAACAAAGAAAATAACATAAAAAGGAATGCAAGATAACAAGGGGCCTATGTGGACTTGCAAAAAAAATGAAAGAGATAGGAGACATCAACGGAGGGATGATTTGGCCTGCACAGGGTATACTGAGTGGTTGGGACTCCTAGTGTTAATGTCACCCACCTCAGTTTCCTAGATTTACCCGGGACATGTGCTTCTGGGCGGTTGCGAGAAAAATGGGTTATAATGGCAGCCATGAGATTCGTTCTTGGATATTGCCTAAGTGATTCTTCACAATTACCGATTCTGTGGTGATTCCCCACACCCCAATGCAAAAGAGGAGGGTTGTTTTAAGAGAAACCATAGACCCTCATCGATTAAGAAGAAGAGAAGACGTAGCATAATGTCGAGTCAATAGGTTGTTAACCTTATCTGAGTTGAGTCAAGAAGACTAACTAGATGTGGAGGAGGAAGCAACTAGGATGGTTGCAAAAATTGCAGATCTAATGATTGTCAGGTTGATGAGATGCTAACCCTATTTGGGGTGGTCCTAGAAGGATGACCAAATGCATTGGAAGCATCCACAATGGTTCCAAATGTTGCAAATCCAATGAGTTTCAGGTTTATGAGATGCTAACCCTATTTGGGGTGGTGCTAAAAGGGTGTCTGATGTGGAACTGAAAACATCCATTATGGTTCTTGTCATGGAAAAGGTTCTACATGATGTAGAGGTTAACATGGAAGCCCTACAACTCTCATAATATTGAATATATGGAGGTCGATGAGTCGAGACTCACAATATCCAAAATATCATTATAAAAAAGACAAAGTCTTAATATAAATGAAATCATCCACTAACAACTACCCATAGAATTTGGTTTAACTTCAATATGGCTTTGACTACATAAAAATGGTTAAATAACATACAAAAGATGACAACTTGTTAAATATTGTCCTTGTGGAAGGGAATAATGACTTACTAATCCATGTGACAATTTAATAAGAATGCACCTACACGAACTAAACCATGAAAATATGACATATTAGCACATAAAGACCAAGTATGCTACACTGAATTTGAAGAAATCAACACTTATGATAAGTTTTACCATCTTTAAAAAATAAAAATAATATGCAATTTAAGTGTGTTAAAGTTATTATTGATTGACAATGAGAAATTATAAGTGTTGCCCTATTTTATTTAATGGGACAATGTATCTCTCAACCCAATGATTTGAATAGTAAAGGAGGTGTACATACCCTATCCCCTATGACCTCCTAGAAGGAAACACATGTTGATAATATAAAGTTTTATCAATTAACAATCATAAATGATAAGTGTTGTGCTCTTTTATTTAATATACAATTTTACATGTGTTAAAAACCATTTTTATTCTTTTTTGAAATCAAGTTAATTTTTTAGAGGACCCTAAATCTATTTCTACAATAAAAATGGATTCTAAATCATGAAAATTGAATCTCTCAAATTTAATTTATTTTTGATGATATTTTTATATTTAAAAAACCAACTCTTTTTTCTAAAAAAAAGAACTTTCTTACTATTCATAAACAGAATAAAAAAACTTACAATGTTACTTATCCTGAGGATAAACTATGTATGAAGTACATTCTATAGTTGCTATGAGCTATCTTCAATTTACACTCATGTATAAATGATTTTTACAAATTAGTACGATTTACTCTATAAAACAAAGCCAAACCTATGTAACCTTTTGTGCATTGACCTTTTAATTTTAATTGTACATACCCATTATTAGCTAGTGACTAACTGTGCCCTTTTAATAATTTTAATTGTGCATACCCAATATTAGCTTGGTGACTGTTCCTTTTTAATCATTAGTGGGTGATTCTTAGATGATTTTTTTTTGAAACTTTATTCATTCTTCCTTCCTTAATCAAACCTTATCCATAACCATTCCTTGCTTAATCAAACCTTATCCATAAAACCATTACCTTAATTAATACCAACGGATCACCGTATGATTATCCATATAATCATCCATATAACTGTTGAATTAATAATATTATATTCAAGTTCATGAAGAGTTATTTTTTATTTATAATTTTACAACGATTGGGCTTGTGACGAGAGCATCAGATCACAAAATCACAAGACGGTAGCGAGCAGTGGGCAGAAATTTCTCTGAAATCATGGAGGATTAAGGTCGAAGGCGATCTGTTTGAGTTTTGATTTCATAATTATACTCGTCTGTGTTGATTAGAATGGCATCATCAGGGGCGGGTCTGTTGAAAGATCTGGATGATTTAAACAAGCTAGAGAAAGATGTCAACGAGGCGCTTCAATCGGCGTCAGATGGCAGCCTCACCCCTCCGAAGCCCATATCGTTGGCCTCTCTTCCTCTCCCGCAAAGCCCTCTCGCTGAGAAGGCCACAGCTTACGCCAAATCGTGGCTGGACTCTGCCGTGTTCCTCCACAGCATGCGATCGTACTATTTCGGGACGGCCATAGCCACGGTGAATTTCCCTCATTGGAATTGGGATCCGCAGGTGTTCTATTTGGCATCCATGCTCCACGACCTGGGCCTCACATCCGTTGCCATGGAACAGACACCGCTCTCCTTTGAATTCCACGGGGGCCTGCTGGCGCGGGAGTTTCTGCTTCGGGAAGGGGCGCCGGAGCGTGTGAGCGATAGCGTGGCGGAGGCCATCTTCAGGCACAAAGACAACATATGCGAGACATTCGGGCATTCGCCGGAGGGTGGGTTGCTAATCTTCGGAACCCACCTCGACGTTTACGGCGCCTTCGACCCTCTCATCCACGCGGACACCGTCCAGGAGGTGGTGAATTGCTTCCCCAGAAATAATTTCTGCAATGAGTTTGCAGATTTGCTCATTCAGGAAGTGAAGGTCAAGCGCTTTTGCACGGCGGCAGGGGCGGCGGAGGACTCCGGCTTTCTCAATAAAATCTTTCTCAGTAAAGTCAGAAACAATACAGTGTTTGCAAAATATGATCTCCAATCACTGTGATATACAGGTATGATCTTTTTAGTTAAGGATCGATATCTATGCGTTTAGTTTCAGGTTTCATTACTCATCGTGGGTACTTGCCAGAAATTTAGGGTTGTATTTTAGTTAAGAAATCATATCCAGGTTAAAACAGTAATGAGTGGTATTTTAGGGTTCATGGAAACTGGAAGATTCAACTCTTCCATGTATATATATAAGTTTATTCTACATATTTCAGTAGAATCCAGGTCTATATTTATCAATTAAAAGTCTATGAATTCAACAGTGGGGGCAACTCTCTAAATGGTGTTCCTTCTCCTCTTTTTCATAAGGTTTATATTTCTATTTTCTAACCTGGTATCGGAACTAAGTACAATGTCAGGACTTAGGCTAAGGCCAAAGGGTAATCGATACCAGAGTATGAAACACTATTGACTTAAAAATAATGCCACCGCTTTAAGGTAATAACTCATCATGGGCTGTTGCAAATGTCTCCCAATGGAGGCTCAGAAATAGATAAATAGACATTTCAGCTCCAATTGAATATATATGACAGAAACGCTGTAGAGGATTGACAAACCCTACTAGTTTACAGCATGAAGGGGTTTGTAGTCTGGTATTCCAATTCAACTCAGGCTATCCCATATTTTGTTGAAAAATAACAAGATTATTCAATTTGAATGCTGGAAAGTTTTTGGTATTGTTTATCAGTCATTTGAAAGGAAGGGAAATGCATTAGTCATTTGAAAGGAAGGGAAATGCATTGTGATGAAGATGGGATGACACCGGCTTCCTTGGAGCAAGTTTCTTCTCTATATCTGCTACAAAGAGAATAGATTCCACTGTAATGAGTTGTCTCACTGTATTATTTAATTATATACATATTTATGTTAATGTTTGATTAATAGTTACCTTCTTATAACTCTTTTTATGCTCTGTTTTCCGTTTTAAAAATACACTTACAGCTTGTTGAAATATTACCATACAACTATAGTTTACGACTGACCAACATAGTGACAGTGAAATTGGGATCGTAACAAATGATTTCATCATATAAAAATTGGCATAACACAACAGAAAAATATTTATTTGTGCATAAATCTCAACATGGCATATGGGATGTCAAGGGGACATATCCATTTAGCCAGAGCCATTTGATTCCAATATCACCCTTGAAGAGGTCAATGGGATGACTGTATGCTTCATACACTCATTTATGTGAAAAAAAAGTGCAGAAACTTTAAACAAAACAGTTGCAATTAAATGAAAGGAACAACAAACCATTTCAACATGATTTTGTGACTAAATCTTTTTGAGAAAAAAAACTCACTCCAAAATAAACTCAATATATTCTCAACAACTAAAAGCAATTACAATACACTTTCAGAGCTATGCTCTTAACAGGAGTAATCTTCAGCAAGCTCCTTTTAGCATGGCTCTCTAGATCAAATAAGGCCTACACTATGCACTGCAGGACTAAATTAGCTACTCAGGATAAATTAGCCACTCAGGCCTCTATGGGTCAATTCCTGTTGCGTATTCATGAAGTTCATATGTGAGGCATATTTACAATGAAGTCTTGTGGTCAATAAATAAGCTTCATTGTTGTCAATAAATAAGCTTCATCGCATTTAATATAGTGGACAAATACCATGAATTACTCAATACCATAGGTTAGTAAATACTATAAGTTAGTAAATCATTAATAATAAACTTTATATTGACTCTATCAAGGTTATCCTAACGACTCTATGATTAATGAACAATGACAAAGGCATGACTGCCACCAACTTACTCCCAAAAATCTCTTAAGTGGTGTCCAACATCCAAGCAGATAGAAAACTGAGTAACAAAGCAACCAAGAACCCTTGGTCAGCTAACAATATACTTTCAAAATCCCAAATGCTGATGCTCCAAGCCTCCAACATCCAAGCTATTAAAAAAAATGAGTAACGAAGTAACCAAAAACCCTCCTCCAATCCACACTGGTACCCGTTTTATTTGATGAAGGTTGATAAAGGGTGATCCGCTAATTTCTTTTAGAAATGTTCGTACATCTGAAGGGAATATTTTGCAGAGTGCAAAGCGATGACATTGAGCAATTTTCAATTGTTTGATTTAGCTTTTCTGAAAGCGGCTCACTCAGATCAATATGCACACAGATCCTTACATAATAAGACATCGTTTCCTCCTTTTTTATTTTTGAGCCTTCAATATAAGATCCAAGATCAGAATTCAATAGGTAAGAATAGTAACCTCGTCCAAACCGGGACTTTCATTTGGTTTCTGCCCTGGGTCAAACCTTGATGACAATAATTACAGGAACAACCCAGCTCTGCTTAAGAACTAGGGGTTCCTTTCAGAGATTTTCACCAACTCTCACCCAGTCCCCCTTCAGATCTAAAGAAACCAAAAACTACTCCCTGCCTAGCTTATGATAAGGAGCAACTCCCTTTAAATTTCTAGTTGACCTCTATCTAGTTGCTGAGAGTGTTTTCCAGTGACCACAAATTTTCACATCAAGCCTAACTGGTGAAGCTTGACCATATCCTCGATAAGAGTTGATGGAAAAGCCTAACTGGTCAAGCTTGACCATATCTTCGATAAGCGTTGCAGGATCCATGGAAACCGTATGATCTTCGGTTCTCTTCTCATAACATCAATTTTATGATGGGAAGACGGATTTTCTTTTTATTTAAGTCCTCCCGGAGGTATTTCAAGAGTTCTGACAGCAGCCCTGCTATAACAGAGATGCGGATTTGTTTCTAAGGTATGCATGAAGGGCAAACCTTATGTACCTTACAGAATTCTCGTGCTCTTATTCAAATAGCATCTTCTTTATTCAAATTTCAACCACCACCTTTGAAGTAGAAGCCAATCATTGTTTGAATGCATGTAGTGGCTGGTGAGAAAAATATTTTTTTCATAGCGAAAAAAAACAAGCTTTTATATTAAAAGAAAGTGGTATCAGAATATACATCGATAACAATAGAAGTGGGTCATATTGAGTTTCTCAAATAGACAAAAGCTAGACAAAACCACAAAAACACTGTACACCCCTAACTTCTAACAATCCCAAAATTGGATCAGATATTCAGTCATCCTCTTAACTGATGAGTATCTGAAAAACTTACAGCAAGCAAAATGCACAATTGCACTATACAAAACTCATAAACAAAATAAGAACAAGAAAACTATCCAAATATCATGACTCCCAGAGTCCACAAGGAATCCATTTCTGAATTCCTCGAAAACTATTCTTCCATCCATGGGCCCAATAGCTCTTTTGGAGAGGAAGTCAGCCCCAGAATTGAACTCCCGATATATGTGCTTGAAAGAAATATGTTCAAACTCATTAATCATAATTCTACCTCTGCACATCCAATGATCTAAAGAAAGATTTGACAGAGTGTTGTTCCCCAACGCCCATGAGTTTCAAATCCCCTACAATCATGAAGGAATCCATATTTCTCAAACCGACAGAATAGAGCTAGGTCCAAAGAGCCAGAAGCTCAGCTTTGGTGTTGGTGCTTTCCCCAACACCCATCTAGAGATTGATATAATGTCCGAAATTATATCTCATCACCATGCCTACCCCACAATAACCCTTATGTTCAGCTCCATCGAAAAAGCATATAGACAATGACAATCTGAAATCAGGAACAAAAATTCTGCGATTGCAAGAGGATGTATTTTTCTTAAGATAATCATGAAAATGTGCCTTCACTTTGAAACCGACCATAACTGTATTGGGTCAAACCTCCTGAAATATGCATATGTTCCTAGCTCTCCAAATGAACCATAGCTTAAAAAAGGGGAAATTCAAGTGTTGGAATTATACCAAGCACCCATATTTTTATCTAATGTACCATGGACCCAAACAAAATTGAAAGAAAAGTATGGGTACAATAATCATGGGGAAGTGTAAGAGATCCCATCCTCATGGAAATTCAAACCTTCTTCATTCCTATTCACACTCTTCCCATTCTAATTCTAATTCTAATTGACTCATTCACTCACCTTCTCTCATGTTCAAGCACCATTGAAGTTTTAAAAAAATGCATCTTCATGCTTTAGATTGATATACAATCATGTAAATGACCCAATCTAATAGTGGGAGAGTAATTTGTGGACCTAAAAAGAGAGATGGATGGTTGTAAAGAAGCATAGAGATTGGATTGTTTAGTAAACCTTCCTTTCCTCTATAAATTGCTACTTATTGGGTACCATAGAACCATGGTATAATTTTGCCAAGTTATTCTAGAAGGCAAAAATAGGATGGGTTATTCCTACCTAAGCTAAAATCACTAGAAGGAGAACACTCTTGAGGGATTGTTCAACAAAGAAGGGAGATTCATTTCTTTTGTTGTTTGTGTGCTGGATGAGAATGCCATGATTGTTTGATGGTTGGATGATTTCCTAGAATGTTTAGTGGTGAACAATTTAGCTAAGCGCCCAATATAAATTGGTTTGGGTGAGACACCTCAGCCTTTATCCAATTTCCTTCACCCTAGTGGCTTTATACCCGACTTAAGTGGAGGGGGAATATGTAGTGGATGCCTAGAGTTTGGTGGAAATAGCCTCTACACAACTATTTTCTTGAACCATTATATTAAAAGATAAATGTTCAATCTCTATTTGTAAATCCACAATTAACGTCAACTTATACTTATGAATAGAGTTTGAAATGAAATCCCTCTTTTAAATGAAGTTTATATATATTAATTTCCATTGCACTATTTATTTGTATGCATGTATGAATTTGAGTGAATTTAGAGTTTAGTAGCTTCAAATTTATAGTAAGTATTTCAAACTTAGGTTGTGCACCTACTTTGTAGGTTGGGTAATCTTTTAAAAGGAACATGGCATATTGATATCATAGAAAATGGTTATAGTAATGAGGCTATTTTTTAATCGGAAATATGCCAATACCTATTATTCAGGAGAATGTATGGCCAAATTACATAATCCACTCAACAAAAAGCATGTTACTTACAAGAATTGAACCGGGAAAAGAGAATAACAATCAATACCCAACTACCCAACTTATAATAATGAAACACATTAAATTTTTTAATAATTTTTTTTTCCAACTTTATTCATTCGTCCTTACTTAACCAAACCTTCTCCATATAACCATTGATTGAAGAATATTATATTCAAGTCAACGTAGAGTTATTTTATTTATAATTTTACAACGATGGGGTTTGTGACGAGAAAATCAGATCACAAGACGGTAGCGAGCAGTGGGCAGAAATTTCTGTGAAATCCTGGAGGATTAAGGGCTGATTCTGCAAGTGTTGATTAGAATGGCATCATGGGGAGCGGGTCTGTTGAAAGAGCTGGATGATTTAAACAAGCTGGAGAAAGAGGTGAACCAGGCGCTTCAATCGGCGTCGGATGGCACCCTCATCCCTCCGAAGCCCATATCGTTGGCGTCTCTTCCTCTTCCGCAAAGCCCTCTCACCGAGAAGGCCACATCTTACGCCAAATCGTGGCTGGACTCCGCCGTCTTCCTCCACAGCATGCGATCGTACTATTTTGGGACGGCCATAGCCACGGTGAATTTCCCTCATTGGAATTGGGATCCGCAGGTGTTCTACTTGGCATCCATGCTCCACGACCTGGGCCTCACATCCGTCGCCATGGAACAGACACCGCTTTCCTTTGAATTCCACGGGGGGCTGCTGGCCCGGGAGTTCCTGCTTCGCGAGGGGGCGACGGCACGCGTGAGTGATAGCGTGGCGGAGGCCGTCTTCAGGCATCGGGACAACATATGCGAGACGTTCGGGCATTCGCCGGAGGGTGGGTTGCTAATCTTAGGAACCCACCTGGACGTCTACGGCGCCTTCGACCCTCTCATCCACGCGGGCACCGTCCAGGAGGTGGTGAATTGCTTCCCCAGAAATAATTTCTGCAATGAGTTTGCAGATTTGCTCATTCAGGAAGTGAAGATCAAGCGCTTTTGCACGGCGGCAGGGAGGGTGCAGGACTCCGGCCCCTTTCTCAATAAAATCAGAAATAATGCAGTGTTTGCAAAATATGATCACCAATCACTGTGAAGTACACGTATGCTCTTTTTGGTGTAGGATCAATATCTATGCGTTTAACTTCTGGTTTCATTGCTCATCGTGATTCGTGGGTATTTGCCAGAAAATTCAGGTTTGTTTTTTTAGTTAAAAAATCATGTCCAGTTTGGAACAGTACTAATGAGTGTGTTTTTTTGGGTTGATTTTTATCATGGACGAATTAAATATAATTTAGTTTCTTCTTTTCTCTCCTCTGTGGAAACTGGAAGAGATGTATATTGTCTATAACAAACAAAAATATGTGTGGCAAGATTTCTGTAGTTGTTGATGGTAAAAGGCTTTGGAGAATCCACAGTATTTATGTTTAGTAATAGACGTTTCGAATCCATAACATGATTCATCCTTTGGACAAATTGTCAATTTGTGAAGAACATAAAATCTACAGTATTCGCATCTCATTTATTAACTATTAATACTCTAGATCTTATACTCTTCACAAATTGACAATTTGTGGTGAGGATGAATCCTGTTATGGATTATCAACATTGATTACTAAACATAGATACTGTGAATTCTCAAAGACCTCGTGAAAACAAAAATATTATATATAAAAATAGATCTCTATCTTATTTTTGATATTTCAATAAGAATCCATCTCAATTAAAAAATCTATGCTGGGGCAGCTCTCTAAATGGTGTTATTTCTCTGTTTCATTAAGTTTTATATTTCTATTTTTTAACCTATATCAGAATTTACAATGTTAGGATAGGGCTAAAAATGAGGACCAAAATATCATTTGAACTTGGTAGAGTGTGAAACTTATTTTTTACACATCAACAAAATAATATAAACTTAAAAATAATGCCAAGGCTCTAAAACAACAACTCATCATGAATTATTATAAATTGTTGCAAATGTCTCCCAGTAGATAGTAACGCCATAGATTTCGAGAGGCTCAGAAATAGATAAATAGACATTCCAGCTCCATTTGAATATATATGATGGAAACGCTGTAGAGGATTGGCAAACGCTACTATTTTACAGCATGAAGGGTTTTGCAGTTCGGTATTTCAATTCGGCTCCGGCTCCAGATTTTGTTGAAAAATAACAACATTATTCAATTTGCATTTTAGTAAACCCGTTATCATGTTGGAAAGTTTTTGGCATTGATTGTCAGTCATGTGAAAGGAAGGGAAATGCATTGAGCTGAGAGTGTTTTTTTAAATGTATCCTTATTTTGGTCTTAGTTTTTTATGGAGTTGGTAGATAGTGAGGTTTATTTTTGTTAGTATGCTAAAGCTTTTTTATTTATCTTTAGCTTATCTCAGGTCTACATTTTTTTAAGATCTACACAGCTTATCTTAGGTCCACATGGCATGAGCTTAGAGAGCTACTGTCTTCAAAGCTTCAACACTACATAGATGTATGTCTTTATATTAGTGCTGATCCAACCCTTGGGATACACCAAATTCTAGTGGTTGTGTAGCTTAAGGTTCCTCTTGCTTAAGTTAGAGTTTGCTCTCACCAACTTCACATCAATAGACCAGATTCTAATGGTTGTGTAGCTTATGGGTTCCTCTTGCTCAAGTCAAGTTTGTTCTCACCATCTTCACATCTCCTTATAGCTTGAGAATGAGGACCACTTTATTTTCAGTTGTGCTTTTTTTTATAAGATGAGAAGAAGACTTTATTGTCTCTTTAGGGACTCATTTGCCTCTTTCCATATTTTTATGGCCTATGAGGACCAAAGATGCTTAGCCCTCTCTTCTTTCGTGAGATGTTCAAGCTTCGTCATTAGATTTCTATAGGAAAATCCCCTAGTAGAGCAAGCAACAAGTTAAACACTTTTTTCTCCCACTGCTCTCATCTCATATTAGTAGGGAAAAGTCCCATGTCCTATTTCCAAGCTCACCTTGTAGACCTCTTAGGTGATGCAGGTCTAATGAATATCTTGACCTAAGGATCATAGCAAACTTATTTTCGATCTTAATTTATCTTCTTTCTCAAAAAAAAAATATTTTTATTTTTTTCAATCATTTATATTTAATCCAAATAATTAGATCATCATTTAAAAATAGATTCAAATATGCTTCCCTAGTCCGTAGAACACAATATCCTCTAGTACCAACAAACTCTCAACACCATCGTGATATCATGACATTGCCAAGAAGACAACATACTTCAATTCCGAAGTCATTTCTTAAAGTGCTCAATATCACTCTTATTCGAGAATTGTCATAACTTTAGTCAAAGCAAAGTCTGTTTCGGGCTCAACATCACTCGTATTCGGGTATTGTGATAACTTTGGTCAAAGTAACATTAAAATGTTTGATGTTTATATATATATATCGCATATTTTAATGAGAATTTCATACATAAGTATATTAGTTTAAGTTGTCTATTGGTTGTAGCTTAGATGGTTGGGAGAAAAGATTATTGTCTTCCCCACCCACTTTCAATTCTTGTAAGTGACATGATGTTCTTCTTGAGCCTTATTGTAATGATTATATTTCAAACTTTTTATGATTTCTTTGGAATAACACGAAGATGATTTTTTTCACACAATAAAACACACCTCATTAACCTTTATTCAAGTTATATATATTTTAAAATTATTAACTTAAACTTAATATTAAAAATATAAAACAATAAAACACACCTCATTAACCTCTATCCAAGTTATATATATTTTAAAATTTATTAACTTAAATTTAATATTAAAAATATATAGTCATATGATGTAAAGTAACCATATAAATTGAATTATTCATAAATTTTAGTGAAAAACTAGTTTAAACAATTTATTAATTAATCTCTAAAACATCCACATGCATGTTGCCATGGGTTTTACTTTGTTATTTCTCACATGCATGTTGCAATGGGTTTTACATTGTTATTTCTCACATGCATGTTGCAATGGGTTTTACATTGTTATTTCTTAAATGTTTTGATAAAAATAAGTTTTTTTTTTGTTATTTTCCAAATACTTTATCAAAATATTAAATTGTTTAAATTTTAATTAGATTTATAAAAAAAATATCAAACACTTTATTATACGTTATCAAAAATATTAAATTAATTTAAATTTTAATTAGGTTTAAAAAATAAAAAAATATCTAACACTTCATTGATTTCATCTTTTATTCTTTTATAAATTATTTAAATTATTTATATTTTCTTCATAGACATCCTTTTTTTCTTGGTTAATCACCCAAAATGAAGCGTTGCCCCTACTTCTCATGCTCCCTTCCCATTCTTTCTTCGTATTTACTTTTCCTCGACCAACCATGAATCATATATTAATTTCATTAAAGTGTTTAGTGATTATTGTTTTATGTTTTGAATTTATCTACCACATGTTAGAGTTTATTTGTTTCTGACCCCTTCAAGGCACATCCTTTCTTTCTCGACCTCAATTTCCCTAACATTTTAGGAAGAGGATTTAATAGATGGAGGGAACATCATGCCTTGAAAAACCCTCTTAGTGTGAGATGTGCAGATGGATTGATAATACATGTTCCTTCTCTCTAGGATGCTTCCAATACATGCTAGTTCTACCAACGCTTCTTCAATGTGGAGCAAGGAATTCATCTTCCAATATTACAAAGGGGTTTACAAGAAAACAAAAGTTGCTCCTACATCATGCTCCTTAAGTAAAAAGAGAAATGAGTTCATATTCACAATATTGATGGAATATTCATGCAATCCTCAAGTAACTTACTCCAACTTTTCCTCTAAAATGCAAGTGGCTTCCTCTAACCATTTACTTGAACCCAACTAACTAAATATTCTTTGGTCATTTGATTCTTTGTTCTTGCCACAATTCTCTCCTTGAGTATTTATACAATATCTTATCTTTCTCACTTTGAAATTTGTTCTTTCTAATCATCGATATGTTCTCTTCGTCCATAACACCAATGTAATGCTCCAATTTTAACCCTTTAAATGTACTAAGTCATATTATGTATATCTTCTAAACAAGTGTTTATAATCAAAGGAGTCAAGCCATATGGGTTAAAATAAAATGAACCCATGTGTAAATGATGTAAGTATGGATTCCTAGTGGAGAGAGCTCAGCTCAAAATTCTCAAGATCAAATGATTTTACCCAACAGATTTACAAGGTTTTGTAGAAAGCATATAAATTTTTTAGAAATTTTAATATTATGTAATATTGTCAAAGATATTAGAGTTGACATTTCAAAAATTAGTAAGATTTTCCAAGGTTTCGATACTTTGGGATAAGTATGGATCCTTAAAATTTTCCCTAGATGTTTCCCTTTTTAATGTTTCATAAGATGGAGCAAAAAACTCATGCCCAAGCGCTCAATTTGCATCTATCCTGTTGAGGATTCACACACATACTTTTTGAGAAGGTCAAAGAAAGACAAGGGAACAATCTCAAGAAACTCGAGCCTTTTAATATTTTTCCCACACCACTCTTCTATTGAAACAACATTTTCAAAAAAAATGAGATGAACCATTTAAACCTGCAAAGAAATTTCTGTACAACACCTTAGTGAAGCACTCATCATTTTCTCACTTTTCTTTGGTACACTTTTCTGGTTTAATTTTGAATCTTCTCAATGATTGTTTCACTAAGAGCTTGCAATTTGTTCCTTAGTTTCTTTCCATTCATTTTATTTATTTATTTACTATATATTTTAAGACTTATTTTCATTTTTCATTTATTTGAAAATAATTATTCAAATTCTTCCCAAATTCAATGCAATCTTATGTTTATATCCACACCACTACACCAAAGCCTAGCTACCTCAAGAAAATGGGAACCTCCATGGAGGACGACGTTAAATATTTCCCAATTTTTCTTTTCAATATTTAAGCATTTTTCAACACCAATCCACATTCAATATCCTAAAACGAAGGTATTTCCCTCATTGCTTGTTCTTAAGCTCTCAAGGTTTAGTCAAATCCCCTACCTTACAACTTCACAATATTCAAACACTTATCTTAGATAGCATTTGACTAATATAGTATACTTTTGTTCCACTTATGAAAGAATTTTGAATCACCTCAATCAAACTTAGCCTACTTTTTAAAACCCTTACTTGGATATTGTCCCACTTGATGACCTTGCACTTGAGGTGGTTCTTTGAAATTACTCAATTTATGAACTTCAATTTTTTTTTTATCTATAATAGTCATATATGTATTGGCTATAGTTTCACATGTGTCACTAAATTTTGATGTGCCAAGGAAAAGTTATGATAAATTTCCTCAAACTTGTTGTTTTTGGCACCTTTAAGGAGAATACTCTTGTAGAATATACCACACATATGCTACATGTCTAATTTTAGAGATATTATTTTGAAATTTGGACCTAAAATGCTATGACCCATTTTCTTTATAATTCCACTTCTGGGACTTGATTTGTGGATCTCTAGTTCTTGTTTTAATTGTTTTTAATGAGAACATTGTTTGAGACTAGTTCAAGGGGTAGTAAAAAACCTGCAGATAAATCCAAAAGTATAGCGAACCAAAATTTAAAATTTTGACAAAATGTACTTCGATATGTCCTGTATCCACACTAAAAATTGTGTTTCCTAAAATTTTCCAAATATGGTTAGATATAAAATGGTAAAACACTTATTTGAAGAATCCAAACCAATGATTATCTACTCAGTCATACCAAATGTTATGTACCAAACCCTTAAAATAACATAAACCAAGCAAAGTGCACATAATGTACACATGAGTGTGGAGAACAATTCTCAAAGTGATAATAGAGATGAGTCACACAAGAACTCCTTATAACGAGAACCTTCTCCAAATAACTCAAATACAACTACCTAACCAAGTCACATGTTCATGTCTCCATAATGACTATACTAACCTCTATATACACCTACTCTTATTCATTACACATATAGACCATTTATTAAGTTAACCCAAATTACATATACATTTTACTTTTTTACATATACATTTAACCCATATATACCCCTTAAAATCACATCATGTTAAATTTTCTTCTTTATAATATTAATTTCTTCTTATATTTCTATCTCACTATTCTATACTTAGCTATAACAATCGATCAACTTGGGCAACATAATCTCTGGTGAGGACTCATTAAAGTCTGAAGCTGTTAATTTTTTTAGCAATATTTATAAGGACGAAGGAAATGGAGTGCTTTAGAACTAGATCAGAGTTGCTAGACTCTTCCCCATATTTTTTGATGATCATGCAGCAGCTGAGTTGGGGAAAATGGTTACTTTGGATGAAATTGAACAAACTCTGAAAATTTTTAAAAAGGAAAAAAGCTCAGGGCCCGATGGCTAGCCGGTTGAAGTTTATATCCATTTTTTTGACTTATTGGGTAAGGATTTACTTAATATGGTTGAACACACTAGAGTGTTTGGTTTTTCTTCTGGTGCCCTGAATTCCACCTTTGTAACTTTGATACCCAAATGTGATAATCCGTCATCGTTTGGGGAATTTCGACCAATTGCACTTTGTAATTTAGCATACAAGGTAATGAATAAGATCATTGCGCAGAGGATCAAGGCTGATTTGTCTGAGCATATTACTGTTGAACAATTTGGTTTTTTGCACAACCGTCAGATACATGATGCCATTGGTGTTTCACAAGAACTCGTGCACTCTATAAAGACTAGGAAGCAAGAAGCATTACTATTAAAAATGGATTTGGAGAAGGCATATGATTGGGTAAACTGGGTATTTTTAAGACTTGTGTTGATATAGATTGGGATTCCTCCTCTGGTTATAAATTGGATAATGGGCTGTGTCACCACGGCGAGTATAGATGTGTTGATAAATGGGACACCTTTTGATTTTTTTCAGTGTACTAGGGGGTTTTGTCATGGTTGCCCATTATCACCTCTATTGTTCATTTTAGTGATTGATGCTTTCAGCAGGCTCTTGAATATTGCAAAAGAGGAGGGTTTTATCAAAGGTATTGATGTGGGCCATAGATGTGTTCTCACACATTTGATTTTTGTTGATGATGTGTTATTAGCGGGCATTGCATCTGTTGAGGAATGGATGGTTTTCAGAAACATTATCAAAGCATTCTGTAATGTTACAGGCATGAAGGTTAGTACTACTAAATCAAACTTTTTCCAATATAACGTATGCCCATCTAGAAGGTTAGAAATTGGGAGAATTTTGCCTTATAAATGTTGTGATTTAGAAGAGGGAGTTAAGTATCTTGGTTTTTATTTAAAGCTGAACAATTATCAATTAAGCGACTGGAAGTGGCTTATACGCAAGGTGGAGGCCCGTGTATCCCATTGGACTTACAGGTTCCTCTCAATAGGGGGAAAAATTATACTTGTAAAAGCAGTATTAACAGGTATACCTGTTTATTGGATGTCTCTTCTGGAAGTTCCGGTGACAATTTTGAATGCTTTTAGAAAGTTGTTATTCAATTTCCTGTGGACTGGAAGTGCTGAACGAGCAAAGTTGACCATGACAGGCTGGGAGACTCTCTCTAGGCCTAAAAGGTTTGGCGGTTGGGGTATCAAAGATCTCAAAGTTTTTAATACAGCCCTGAGATTAAAGAGCTTGTGGCGTGGGATATTCGGATGCACTCTCTGGTCACGAGTCATTCAAAATAAATATATAAAGGTTGAGGTGTATTCTTGGTTATGGAAACCAAAGAACCTGGATGGTTGCATTTCTCCTATTTGGAGAGGTATGCTAAAGGTATTTGGCTGGATTGCTGATGACATTAAATGGCAGGTGGGAACGGGTGAATAGATTTATGTTGGGAAGGACCCAATCTTGGGTATGGAGGACTCCTATAAATTTTCTGAGCAACTGTTGGGATATTTAAAATTCTATGGGTTATCCACCTTGAACAAGGTAAGAAATGGAGTTCGTTTTAGTGGTGAAGGCAAATACTGGCTTAGCTCTAAAGATCTAGGACTTCACGGCTATGATGCATTTGAATGGGACGGTTATGTTCGTAACTTATGTGCTGCGGGTGTTCAACTAAATGCTGAAGATGAGAAAATTGTCTGGACAGGAGATGAGAAATCTGGTATGGTGACTGCTAAAGCAACTTATATTAGAATTCTTCAAAACAAATATATATTCCCACAGAATTGGTCGTATAAAATTTTTTGGAAATGGGAATTACCTTTGAAAATCAAGTGTTTCCTTTGGCAAGCACTACAGGGAACACTTAAAACTTGGGACAATCTGTTAAGACGTGGGTGGTGTGGCCCCAACTGGTGCATCCTCTGCAAACAAAATTTGGAATCAGTCAGTCATCTTTTTGTTGATTGTCGATTTGGGAAGGATATCTGGGAAATTGTTTGTGCAGATTTACATATAAATGATACCTGGGATGTTGGTGAATTTGGTTTATGTCTTCTTAATTGGTACAGGATTGCAAATTCACATTTTCTATTACCAATCTTTGTGTCTTTGGTAATATGGTATGCTAGAAATTGTGCTACTTTCCAAGGTAGAGTCCTTGAGGTTACGGCTTGTGGGATAACTGTTCTGAAGATGGCACAGATCTATAATAATGATAAGATGAAGCTTGGTACTAATCGGAGCAATTTGTTCTCTTTCACTGTTAATCAGCCGGTTCTTTTTTGTGATGGGGCAGCTCAGCATGGTTTGTGTGCAGCATGTGGTGTGATTTTTTTAAACAAAGACCACTATTTTACACTTCGACTTAATTGTGGATCTGGGACAAACATGAAGGCGGAATTGCTGGCTTTGTGGTGTGTATTGAAGAGTGCAAATATCTTTGGACTTGTGGACCTAAAGGTTTATGGTGACTCCCGGGTTACAATTAAGTGGGCTACCAGGGACTACAGCTTAAATGTTCTAGCTCTTAGTCATTGGTGCTCGCGCACTAGGGCTGAGATTGACAAATGTGAGAAGATCACATTTGAACATATTTATAGAGAACATAATGATTTGGCAGATAAGTTATCTAAGCAAGCCTTTGATGGAATCGAAAGATATCTGATTTGGGAAGAATGGTATGAGCAAAATGTTTTGGAAAATGGGGCCCATTACTTTTTGGGGGATTACTGAGAATGAATAATCTTATTTTGATGGATGATAGTTAAATCACAGAACTTTTCTAGATTTTTTGATATTTTGTATGAGCCTGCGTGCTTTGGTTATGATGGAAAGTCTTGAAAATATGAGACTTGATATATCTTTGTACTATTTGATTCTGAAAAATAACAATAGTACCATGTCGACGATTGTCTACTCAATACTTTTTGTTGAAATAATATTGAAAGTAATCTTCACTCTATCTACATACAACAACAAATTCCAAACATGCAAGAGAGGTCGATACGCTTTTGTTGTAAAAATTTGGAAGTGTTCCTTCCTCCATAGTGTCAAAATAAACCAATAGAGGTTTTAATTTTTCAATTAATGGACGTTGGGTTTTTCCTTCGAGGTTTAGCATTTAATATCATTATTATGAGGTTAAGATTTTACGTTGTTAATTTCTGTAAAAATAAATGTACTTTGTAAGGTAATTTATGAAATTGAACTCTTTCCATCAACTTATGATCTCAAACGACAACTAAACCATAAAATCAATTGCCTTGCTTTAAGGGCATCCAATTAATGTCTTTGATTGCCTTACTTTAAGGGCACCCAATTCATGTCTTCCTTGGACTGTTTAGAGTGGACACGCTTGCCTTAGTTTAAGGGCACCCAATTCATGTCTTCCTTGGACGGTTTTAAAGTGAACACTCCATAAATGTACGTATTTTGTGAGGAAGTTGATGAAGAGAAAAGATAAGCATGCTTAAATGTGCTAAAGAAAATTGTTAGTGATTTATTAAATATGATGCAATGATTAAGAATGATAAAGAAGTGTAATTCAGTATTCAATTACTAGCATATATAAATTTTAATTTATGCACACGGAAGATCAAATCTCTATAGATACAAACTTTTCCTTAAGTTTTTGCACTTTAAAAAGGATTTGCATCTCTAAATATTTGATTCCTCTAAACTTATAATAAATCTAAATGGATTTAACACTAAAAACTTAACATTGTGAGATACTAAATTTAACAGTAAAAATAATCAAAAGTGGCATAATAATCCTTGGAGATGGAGGTACAACTCCGTATAGCAAGGCCCCATTATAGCGCTCTTAAGACTTTTATTGTTGGTAAGGCTTGCGAGGACTAAGATTGCCTCTAAGGTTGGTGATCATTTCTCATTGAAGTTGGTAGCATGTATGCTCTAAAATATGAAATCTTGCTCTATATCTAAAATTAGAATGACGAGAATTTGTGATCTTATATTAATTTCATAACTTGAGAAACATAACTTTCATTTGTTTGCCCTAGCCAAGGCTTTGTTAACTCTAAGAGCCCGATGTCTAGTGAACGGGGAAAAATCCCTAGAGTCGACTCTGTCAATCTTTGTGATGTTGTAGAAGATCCCTTTCTAGTATTTCTTGTCTTAAGGGGGGACAATTATGTGGCTAAACCTCCCTTAATAGATCCTTTCAGTATCTTATTATTTCCCGATGGTTGAATTTTCGGATATGTTATGTTATTAAAAGACCCATCAGGCATAGTACCCAAATCCTTTTTTGGGATTGTACCTACAAAAATGAGAATCAGATCTTTTTTAATTGTCATTGGAAGATAAGGAAAAGGATTTGTTTGATAATGGCCTCCCCACTATCTCCTTAGCCTCCCTATCAAACACCCTAGATCCGTTAAAAAACCCCCCGAAGTAACGACAGGAGATTTTAACTCCCTCTCCTCCATGATAGGCACAGTGTTGGCCTCATGACCCTATATAGAGTCCCCAAAAACATGGCCTGCTGTCGCCAATGTATGTACTTCCCCCAAAGGTGAAAGTTCAGGTCTAACCCCACACAGAACAGATGGGTTCTCATCACTTATTTTAGAGCCTTCAATATAAGATCCAAGATCAGAATTCAATAGGTAAGAATAGTAACCTCGTCCAAACCGGGACTTTCATTTGGTTTCTGCCCTGGGTCAAACCTTGATGACAATAATTACAGGAACAACCCAGCTCTGCTTAAGAACTAGGGGTTCCTTTCAGAGATTTTCACCAACTCTCACCCAGTCCCCCTTCAGATCTAAAGAAACCAAAAACTACTCCCTGCCTAGCTTATGATAAGGAGCAACTCCCTTTAAATTTCTAGTTGACCTCTATCTAGTTGCTGAGAGTGTTTTCCAGTGACCACAAATTTTCACATCAAGCCTAACTGGTGAAGCTTGACCATATCCTTGATAAGAGTTGATGGAAAAGCCTAACTGGTCAAGCTTGACCATATCTTCGATAAGCGTTGCAGGATCCATGGAAACCGTATGATCTTCGGTTCTTTTCTCATAACATCAATTTTATGATGGGAAGACGGATTTTCTTTTTATTTAAGTCCTCCCCGAGGTATTTCAAGAGTTCTGACAGCAGCCCTGCTATAACAGAGATGCGGATTTGTTTCTAAGGTATGCATGAAGGGCAAACCTTATGTACCTTACAGAATTCTCGTGCTCTTATTCCAATAGCATCTTCTTTATTCAAATTTCAACCACCATCTTTGAAGTAGAAGCCAATCATTGTTTGAATGCATGTAGTGGCTGGTGAGGAAAATATTTTTTTCATAGCGAAAAAAAACAAGTTTTTATATTAAAAGAAAGTGGTATCAGAATATACATCGATAACAATAGAAGTGGGTCATTTTGAGTTTCCCAAATAGACAAAAGCTAGACAAAAACACAGGGTAATCGATACCAGAGTATGAAACACTATTGACTTAGGCTAAGGCCAAAGGGTAATCGATACCAGAGTATGAAACACTATTGACTTAAAAATAATGCCACCGCTTTAAGGTAATAACTCATCATGGGCTGTTGCAAATGTCTCCCAGTGGAGGCTCAGAAATAGATAAATAGACATTTCAGCTCCAATTGAATATATATGACAGAAACGCTGTAGAGGATTGACAAACCCTACTAGTTTACAGCATGAAGGGGTTTGTAGTCTGGTATTCCAATTCAACTCAGGCTATCCCATATTTTGTTGAAAATAACAAGATTATTCAATTTGAATGCTGGAAAGTTTTTGGTATTGTTTATCAGTCATTTGAAAGGTAGGGAAATGCATTAGTCATTTGAAAGGAAGGGAAATGCACTGTGATGAAGATGGGATGACACCGGCTTCCTTGGAGCAAGTTTCTTCTCTATATCTGCTACAAAGAGAATAGATTCCACTGTAATGAGTTGTCTCACTGTATTTTATAATTATATACATATTTATGTTAATGTTTGATTAATAGTTACCTTCTTATAACTCTTTTTATGCTCTGTTTTCCGTTTTAAAAATACACTTACAGCTTGTTGAAATATTACCATAGAACTATAGTTTACGACTGACCAACATAGTGACAGTGAAATTGGTATCGTAACAAATGATTTCATCATATAAAAATTGGCATAACACAACAGAAAAATATTTATTTGTGCATAAATCTCAACATGGCATATGGGATGTCAAGGGGACATATCCATTTAGCCAGAGCCATTTGATTCCAATATCACCCCTGAAGAGGTCAATAGGATGACTGTATGCTTCCTAAACTAATCTATGTGAAAAAAAGTGCAGAAACTTTAAACATAACAGTTGCAATTAAATGAAAGGAACAAGAAACCATTTCAAACGTGATTTTGTGACTAAATCTTTTTGAGAAAAAAATCTAACTCCAAAATAAACTCAATATATTCTCAACAACTAATAGCAATTACAATACACTTTCAGAGCTATGCTCTTAACAGGAGTAATCTTCAGCAAGCTCCTCTTAGCATGGCTCTCTAGATCAAATAAGGCCTACACTATGCACTGCAGGACTACATTAGCCAGCCAGGCCTCTATGGGTCAATTCCTGTTGCGTATTCATGAAGTTCATATGTGAGGCATATTTACAATGAAGTATTGTTGTGAATAAATAAGCTTCATCGCATTTAATATAGTGGACAAATACCATGAATTACTCAATACCATAGGTTAGTAAATCATTAATAATAAACTTTATATTGACTCTATCAAGGTTATCCTAACGACTCTATGACCAAACAAAGATTAATGAACAATGACAAAGGCAAGACTGCCACCAACTTACTCCCAAAAATCTCTCAAGTGGTGTCCAACATCCAAGCAGATAGAAAACTGAGTAACAAAGCAACCAAGCCTTGGTCAGCTAACAATATACTTTCAAAATCCCAAACGCTGATGCTCCAAGCCTCCAACATCCAAGCTATTAAAAATATGAGTAACGAAGTAACCAAAAACCCTCCTCCAATCCACACTGGTACGCGTTTTATTTGATGAAGGTTCATAAAGGGTGATCCGCTAATTTCTTTTAGAAATGTTCGTACATCTGAAGGGAATATTTTGCAGAGTGCAAAGCGATGACATTGAGCAATTTTCAATTGTTTGATTTAGCTTTTCTGAAAGCGGCTCACTCAGATCAATATGCACACAGATCCTTACATAATAAGACATCGTTTCCTCCTTTTTTATTTTAGAGCCTTCAATATAAGATCCAAGATCAGAATTCAATAGGTAAGAATAGTAACCTCGTCCAAACCGGGACTTTCATTTGGTTTCTGCCCTGGGTCAAACTTTGATGACAATAATTACAGGAACAACCCAGCTCTGCTTAAGAACTAGGGGTTCCTTTCAGAGATTTTCACCAACTCTCACCCAGTCCCCCTTCAGATCTAAAGAAACCAAAAACTACTCCCTGCCTAGCTTATGATAAGGAGCAACTCCCTTTAAATTTCTAGTTGACCTCTATCTAGTTGCTGAGAGTGTTTTCCAGTGACCACAAATTTTCACATCAAGCCTAACTGGTGAAGCTTGACCATATCCTCGATAAGAGTTGATGGAAAAGCCTAACTGGTCAAGCTTGACCATATCTTCGATAAGCGTTGCAGGATCCATGGAAACCGTATGATCTTCGGTTCTCTTCTCATAACATCAATTTTATGATGGGAAGACGGATTTTCTTTTTATTTAAGTCCTCCCGGAGGTATTTCAAGAGTTCTGACAGCAGCCCTGCTATAACAGAGATGCGGATTTGTTTCTAAGGTATGCATGAAGGGCAAACCTTATGTACCTTACAGAATTCTCGTGCTCTTATTCCAATAGCATCTTCTTTATTCAAATTTCAACCACCATCTTTGAAGTAGAAGCCAATCATTGTTTGAATGCATGTAGTGGCTGGTGAGAAAAATATTTTTTTCATAGCGAAAAAACAAGAAGTTTTTATATTAAAAGAAAGTGGTATCAGAATATACATCGATAACAATAGAAGTGGGTCATTTTGAGTTTCCAAATAGACAAAAGCAAGACAAAAACACAAAAACACTGTACACCCCTATCTTCTAACAATCCCAAAATTGGATCAGATATTCAGTCATCTTCTTAACTGATGAGTATTTGAAAAACTTACAGCAAGCAAAATGCACAATTGCACTATACAAAACTCATAAACAAAGTAAGAACAAGAAAACTATCCAGATATCATGACTCTCAGAGTCCACAAGGAATCCATTTCTGAATTCCTCGAAAACTATTCTTCCATCCATGGGCCCAATAGCTCTTTTGGAGAGGAAGTCAGCCCTAGAATTGAACTCCCGATATATGTGCTTGAAAGAAATATGTTCAAACTCATTAATCATAATTCTAACTCTGCACATCCAATGATCTAAAGAAAGATTTGACAGAGTGTTGTTCCCCAACGCCCATGAGTTTCAAATCCCCTACAATCATGAAGGAATCCATATTTCTCAAACCGACAGAATAGAGCAAGGTCCAAAGAGCCAGAAGCTCAACTTTGGTGTTGGTGCTTTCCCCAACACCCATCTAGAGATTGATATAATGTCCGAAATTATATCTCATCACCACGCCTACCCCACAATAACCCTTATGTTCAGCTCCATCGAAAAAGCATATAGACAATGACAATCCGAAATCGGGAACAAAAATTCTGCGATTGCAAGAGGATGTATTTTTCTTAAGATAATCATGAAAATGTGCCTTCACTTTGAAACTGACCATAACTGTATTGGGTCAAGCCTCCTGAAATATGCATATGTTCCTAGCTCTCCAAATGAACCATAGCTTAAAAAAGGGGAAATTCAAGTGTTGGAATTATACCAAGCGCCCATATTTTCATCTAATGTACCATGGACCCAAACAAAATTGAAAGAAAAGTATGGGTACAATAATCATGGGGAAGTGTAAGAGATCCCATCCTCGTGGAAATTCAAACCTTCTTCATTCCTATACACACTCTTCCCATTCTAATTCTAATTCTAATTGACTCATTCACTCACCTTCTCCCATGTTCAAGCACCATTGAAGTTTAAAAAAAATGCATCTTCATGCTTTAGATTGATATACAATCATGTAAATGACCCAATCTAATAGTGGGAGAGTAATTTGTGGACCTAAAAAGAGAGATGGATGGTTGTAAAGAAGCATAGAGATTGGATTGTTTAGTAAACCTTCCTTTCCTCTATAAATTGCTACTTATTGGGTACCATAGAACCATGGTATAATTTTGCCAAGTTATTCTAGAAGGCAAAAATAGGATGGGGCTAAAATCACTAGAAGGAGAACACTCTTGAGGGATTGTTCAACAAAGAAGGGAGATTCATTTCTTTTGTTGTTTGTGTGCTGGATGAGAATGCCATGATTGCTTGATGGTTGGATGGTTTCCTAGAATGTTTAGTGGTGAACAATTTGGCTAAGCCCAATATAAATTGGTTTGGGTGAGACTCCTCACCCTTTATCCAATTTCTTTCACCCTAGTGGCCTTATACCCGACTTAAGTGGAGGGGGAATATGTAGTGGATGCCTAGAGTTTGGTGGAAATAGCCTCCACACAACTATTTTCTTGAACCATTATGTTAAAAGATAAATGTTCAATCTCTATTTGTAAATCCACAATTAAGGTTAACTTATACTTATGAATAGAGTTTGAAATGAAATCCCTCTTTTAAATGAAGTTTATATATATTAATTTCCATTGCACTATTTATTTGTATGCATGTATGAATTTGAATGAATTTAGCGTTTACTAGCTTCAAATTTATAGTAAGTATTTCAAACCTAGGTTGTGCACCTACTTTGTAGGTTGGGTAATCTTTTAAAAGGAATATGGCATATTGATATCATAGAAAATGGTTATAGTAATGAGGCTATTTTTTAATCGAAAATATGCCAACACCTATTATTCAGGAGAAGGTATGGCCAAATTACATAATCCACTCAACAAAAAGCATGTTACTTACAAGAATTGAACCTTGAAAGGATGATAACAATCAATATCCAACTACCCAAATTATAAACACATTAAATTTTTTAATAATTTTTTTTTTCCAACTTTATTCATTCGTCCTTACTTAACCAAACCTTCTCCATATAACCATTGATTGAAGAATATTATATTCAAGTCAACGTAGAGTTATTTTATTTATAATTTTACAACGATGGGGTTTGTGACGAGCAAATCAGATCACAAGACGGTAGCGAGCAGTGGGCAGAAATTTCTGTGAAATCCTGGAGGATTAAGGGCTGATTCTGTAAGTGTTGATTAGAATGGCATCATGGGAAGCGGGTCTGTTGAAAGAGCTGGATGATTTAAACAAGCTGGAGAAAGAGGTGAACCAGGCGCTTCAATCGGCGTCGGATGGCACCCTCATCCCTCCGAAGCCCATATCGTTGGCGTCTCTTCCTCTTCCGCAAAGCCCTCTCACCGAGAAGGCCACATCTTACGCCAAATCGTGGCTGGACTCCGCCGTCTTCCTCCACAGCATGCGATCGTACTATTTTGGGACGGCCATAGCCACGGTGAATTTCCCTCATTGGAATTGGGATCCGCAGGTGTTCTACTTGGCATCCATGCTCCACGACCTGGGCCTCTCATCCGTCGCCATGGAACAGACACCGCTTTCCTTTGAATTCCACGGGGGGCTGCTGGCCCGGGAGTTCCTGCTTCGCGAGGGGGCGACGGCACGCGTGAGTGATAGCGTGGCGGAGGCCGTCTTCAGGCATCGGGACAACATATGCGAGACGTTCGGGCATTCGCCGGAGGGTGGGTTGCTAATCTTAGGAACCCACCTGGACGTCTACGGCGCCTTCGACCCTCTCATCCACGCGGGCACCGTCCAGGAGGTGGTGAATTGCTTCCCCAGAAATAATTTCTGCAATGAGTTTGCAGATTTGCTCATTCAGGAAGTGAAGATCAAGCGCTTTTGCACGGCGGCAGGGAGGGTGCAGGACTCCGGCCCCTTTCTCAATAAAATCAGAAATAATGCAGTGTTTGCAAAATATGATCACCAATCACTGTGAAGTACACGTATGCTCTTTTTGGTGTAGGATCAATATCTATGCGTTTAACTTCTGGTTTCATTGCTCATCGTGATTCGTGGGTATTTGCCAGAAATTCAGGTTTGTTTTTTTAGTTAAAAAATCATGTCCAGTTTGGAACAGTACTAATGAGTGTGTTTTTTTGGGTTGATTTTTATCATGGACGAATTAAATATAATTTAGTTTCTTCTTTTCTCTCCTCTGTGGAAACTGGAAGAGATGTATATTGTCTATAACAAACAAAAATATGTGTGGCAAGATTTCTGTAGTTGTTGATGGTAAAAGGCTTTGGAGAATCCACAGTATTTATGTTTAGTAATAGACGTTTCGAATCCATAACATGATTCATCCTTTGGACAAATTGTCAATTTGTGAAGAACATAAAATCTACAGTATTCGCATCTCATTTATTAACTATTAATACTCTAGATCTTATACTCTTCACAAATTGACAATTTGTGGTGAGGATGAATCCTGTTATGGATTATCAACATTGATTACTAAACATAGATACTTACTAAACATAGATACTATGAATTCTCAGAGACCTCGTGAAAACAAAAATATTATATATAAAAATAGATCTCTATCTTATTTTTGATATTTCAATACAAATCCATCTCAATTAAAAAATCTATGCTGGGGCAGCTCTCTAAATGGTGTTCTTTCTCTGTTTCATTAAGTTTTATATTTCTATTTTCTAACCTGTATCAGAATTTACAATGTTAGGATAGGGCTAAAAATGAGGACCAAAATATCATTTGAACTTGGTAGAGTCTGAAACTTATTTTTTACACATCAACAAAATAATATAAAACTAAAAAATAATGCCAAGGCTCTAAAACAACAACTCATCATGAATTATTATAAATTGTTGCAAATGTCTCCCAGTAGATAGTAACGCCATAGATTTCGAGAGGCTCAGAAATAGATAAATAGACTTCCAGCTCCATTTGAATATATATGATGGAAACGCTGTAGAGGATTGGCAAACGCTACTATTTTACAGCATTCAATTCAGCTCCGGCTCCAGATTTTGTTGAAAAATAACAACATTATTCAATTTGCATTTTAGTAAACCCGTTATCATGTTGGAAAGTTTTTGGCATTGATTGTCAGTCATGTGAAAGGAAGGGAAATGCATTGAGCTGAGAGTGTTTTTTTTAATGTATCCTTATTTTGGTCTTAGTTTTTTATGGAGTTGGTAGGTAGTGAGGTTGATTTTTGTTGGTAAGCTAAAGCTTTTTTATTTATATTTAGCTTATCTCAGGTCTACATTTTTCTAAGATCTACATAGCCTATCTTAGGTCCACATGGCATGAGCTTAGAGAGCCGCTGTCTTCAAAGCTTCAACATTATATAGATGTATGTCTTCATATTAGTGCTGATCCAACCCTTGGGATACACCAAATTCTAGTGGTTGTGTAGCTTAAGGTTCCTGTTGCTTAAATTAGATTAAGTTAGAGTTTGCTCTCACCAACTTCACATCAATAGACCAGATTCTAATGGTTGTGTAGCTTATGGGTTCCTCTTGCTTAAATCAAGTTTGTTCTCACCATCTTCACATCTCCTTATAGCTTGAGAATGAGGACCACTTTATTTTCAGTTGTGCTTTTTTTTATAAGATGAAAGGAAGATTTTATTATCTCTTTAGAGATTCATTTGCCTCTTTCCATATTTTTATGGCCTATGAGGACCAAAGATGCTTAGCCCTCTCTTCTTTCGTGAGATGTTCAAGCTTCGTCGTTAGATTTCTATAGGAAAATCCCCTAGTAGAGCAAGCAACAAGTTAAACACTTTTTTCTCCCAATGCTCTCATCTCATATTAGTAGGGAAAAGTCCCATGTCCTATTTCCAAGCTCACCTTGTAGACCTCTTAGGTGATGCAGGCCTAATGAATATCTTAACCTAGGGATCATAGCAAACTTATTTTGGATCTTAATTTATCTTCTTTCTCAAAAAAAAAATATTTTTATTTTTTTCAATCATTTATATTTAATCCAAGTAATTAGATCATCATTTAAAAATGGATTCAAATATGCTTATGGATTCAAATATGCTTCCCTAGTCCGTAAAACACAATATCCTCTAGTACCAACAAACTCTCAACACTATCGTGATATCATGACATTGCCCAGAAGACAACATACTTCAATTCCGAAGTCATTTCTTAAAGTGCTCAATATCACTCTTATTCGAGAATTGTAATAACTTTGGTCAAAGCAAAGTCTGTTTCGGGCTCAACATCACTCGTATTCGGGTATTGTGATAACTTTGGTCAAAGTAACATTAAAATGTTTGATGTTTATATATATTTTTATATATATCGCATATTTTAATGAGAATTTCCTACACAAGCATATTAGTTAAGTTGTCTATTGGTTGTAGCTTAGATGGTTGGGAGAAAAGATTATTGTCTTCCCCACCCACGTTCAATTTTTATAAGTGACATGATGTTCTTGTTAAGCCTTATTGTAATGATTATATTTCAAGTTTTTAGTGATTCCTTCGGAATAATAGAAAGGTGATTTTTTTCACACAATAAAACACACCTTATTAACCTTTATTCAAATTATATATATTTTAAATTTTTTTTTTTTTTTTTACGGAAACGGTTAAAGTTTATAAGTGTCTGGCAAATGAGCTGCCAGGGCCTTTACAATTCAGATCCGCTGTACGGAACTTCATTTCCAGCTCAGAAGACCAGTTAGAATGATGCTGATGGGTGCTGGGAAGAGCCCAAAGTAACCGGGAGACCATGTTTCTTACTCTTAGGGGATAGGATGCTTTGAAATTTCTCCGTTAACAATAAGTTGACTCTTGCTCAGGCTCGCTCCTCGGTTGGCTTCAGTGTCAGCAAGATTATTGAGACTCCTTAGAACGTGGTAAACCTTATAGGTTCTGAAATGCTTCAGCATGAGTAGGATTTTCCTGTGGATGTGGGTCAGATTTGTACTGGCAGGCTTCTTCTTGGTGTGCAGATCCTTGACTATCAACCTGGAGTCACCAAAGATGGTAAGCTTCTGAATGTTCATTTTTCTTGCTTGATTCAGTCCTTGCCACAGTGCAAGATACTCAGCACGATTGTTGGATGCATATCCTAGGCCCCAGGCATAGGATAAGACGGTGGTACCGTAGGGATCGAGAATAATGCCTCCTCCTCCAGCTTGACCGGGGTTCCCTTTCGAGGCCCCGTCAAAAAATAGGCACCAATCATTCAGGACAGATCTCCACTTGATGAATTCCTGTTCTTCCAGTCTGATATCCCAGCGAGCCTTTTGAGGAGGTTTGATAGGTTGATTGCTTTGCTGGTTCACCTTGATCTCCTTAAGCCAGCGCTCTTCTTCGGGCAGTAGAGAGGCCTTATTTCTGATCGTTGACTTGGTGCTTAAAGCTTCAGCAAGCATGGATCTAGCCTTCACGGCCACTTGAGCTGGAAGTCTGCATTCCTCTTTAAATATCCTATTATTTCTTTCCAACCAGACTTTCCAGCAGAGGAATTTCGGGGTCCACATCCATGCATGCTTGAGGACATCTTTTTTGCTTAGCTCGAAGGGGGCAAGATCGATCCAACTGCTGATTAGTTCCTTGATCGAGTTGGGCAGATTTACAGCGATGGATCCTGTCATGAGACTCCACACTTCCTTGGTGAAATCACAGAAGATGAACAAGTGGTCTATTGTTTCTTCAGCATGATAGCACAGAGGGCAACGTGATGGCCCTGCCCATCCTTTGATTTTCAGTTTTTCTCCTGTCAAAATACTGTTGTGGAGGACGGTCCAGATAAAGATATCGATCTTAGGGATAGAGGCGAAATTCCAGAGGGCTTTCCACGGCCCAGGGTTGGGAGAGACCCATGGCACCTCCAGAATCGCGTCATAGCCCTCTGCTGCAGTGTACAAGCCCGATCGGGATCCCCAGTTGCGCGTGTCTTTAGCTTTGGCGCTGATGGGGGACTTCCCTTGCAAAAGATCCAGCAGGGTAATAGCTTCATCATCCAATTCGTGAGGATAGTCACCCAGGTTCCAATTTGCCCAGGATTCATCCTCATCTCTGTTCCAGATTGAAATGTCCTTCAACGTTCTGAGATTTTTGTTGTCGAGCCAGTCTTTAATATTGCTCAGTTCGTTGAAATTGTTAAGAGGCTGATCCCCAAGGATCGAGTCCTCCCAGATTCGAATTTTTTCTCCATTGCCAGGAGACCACGTTAGCTTGGAGGTGAAGAAGGGGATAGCTCTTTTACACAGTGAAAAAATCGGGGAGCCTTTCTGCAGTTTTGTGGCCTTTTCAAGACACCTCTGTCTGTCTCCTTTGAAGTATTTCTTCTTGAGTATTTGCTTGCTCCAGGTTCTTTTGCCAGTTATCATCTTCCAGAGAATTTTGCCTCCCATGGCAAGATTTTGGGTGGCCACGTCTCTAATTTGAAGACCCCCTTCCATTTTTGGTCTGGTGATCTTGTCCCAGCTTACTAGATGAGGTTTTTTCTCACAGTTACGGCCACCCTCCCACAGAAAACGACGGAGCAGCTCATTAATTCTATTGGTGATGGTTTTTGGAGCTAGTAGCACCGAACATTGATATATTGGAAGGCTGGTGAGGACAGAGTTCATCAAAATCACTTTGCCTGCTTTGTTGAGCCAGTTTGCCCCCCACACCTGTATCTTTTTTTTTAGTTTATCCAGCATTGGCAGCCAATGGGCAACTCTAGTGGTGTCTTTGAAAATTGGGATGCCCAGATAGGTGAAGGTGTCCCAAATGGTAATAGCTTCCATTTCCAGAGTCCGAGCTATATCCAACATTGCACGAGGTGAACAGTTCCAGCCATAGACCTTGCTTTTGAGGAAGTTTATTTCACTTCCGGATGTATTCCTGTAACAGTCCAGTTCGAGTTTAAAGTTCCTGGCTGTGTTGAGATTGGCAACTCCCAGTAGAAGTGTATCATCGGCGAACTGGGCATGGTTTACATCCTTGACCTTTGGGACAATTCTGATGCCTGAAAGAGACCTATTTTGGAGACTTCTGTTCAGCTGATAACTTAGGACAGCGGCCTGTATAACATACAGCATCGGGGAGAGAGGGCAGCCTTGCCTTAATCCTCTTGAGGCCTTGAAGAAATCAGCAGGCCGCCCATTGACCAGCGGGGCAATCCATGGAGATGAGATGCAAGCTTTGACCCACATAATGAAATTCTAATTGAAACCGAAGTTCCTCATGGCTGCAAAAAGGAAATCATGCCTGACTCTGTCGAAGGCATTGGCTAAATCCAGCTTTACTACCATCCCTTTCTCTTTTCTCTTGTAGCTGGAGTGGATGGCTTCTTGCACTAAGATAATGTTGTCCAAGATCTGTCTACCTTTCACAAACCCCCCTTGGTTTTCCGGAATCAGCTTAGGCAGGATTTTTTTAAGTCTATTAGCCATAATTTTGGTTATGATTTTGTAACCCGTGTTACACAGGGATATAGGTCTGAATCTGCTGAAGTTTTTAGCTCCTTTTTCTTTCGGAATGAGCGCCAGGAAGGAGGAATTAGTGCTGCCCCCCAATTTGTTACAGTTCTGGGCCTTCTTCACCATTCTGTACAAATCCTTCTCTATTATGTCCCAACAAGAAATATAGAACCGGGCTGTGAACCCATCTGGCCCAGGTGCTTTATCAGGGTTCATATTGTCAAGGGCTTTCTTGACTTCGCGAATGCTGATGGGCCTGTTGAGCTGCAGGTTGTCCTCTTCATTGACCAGTATAGGAATCTCTGAAAGTGGGTAGGAGTTCGGTTCCACCGGGTCCTTGTCTGGGGCGGAGTAAAGATTTTTGAAAAAGGAATGGGTTGCCTCCTTAATGCCTCTAAAGTCCTTTATCACTTGGCCTTGGGTCTGAATTTCAGTGATGGCATTGTAAATCTTTCTGGCTTGGGCTTGCTTGTGAAAGAATGTGGTGTTTTTGTCTCCAGCTTGGAGCCAAAGCGATCTTGATTTGACTCTCCAATAGGTTTCCTCTTCTCTGCAGGCTTTATGGTATTCCCTTTGGAGCTCAGTTTCCCGAAAAAGCATTGCAGGAGTGACAGGGGAATCTTCCAATAATAGCTGATGCCTTCCCAAGGCCTTCTGGATTCTCTTCCTTTCATCCATTGGGGATCCCAGCCCTTTGGCCCAATCTTTCAGGGCCCCTTTGAGTCTTCTGAGCTTTTCTTCCCAAACAAAGAACGGGGAGCCTTGAACCGGTTCTTTCCAAGAATTAGAGACAAGGTCGAGGAAGCCTTCCTGGGTTACCCAATTAGGGCTGAACCGGAAGGGAATGGGGCCTAACTTTTCATCAGGGTGCAGCGAAAGGGAGATCGGCTTGTGGTCAGAAGTATAATGCGGGTGAATCTTAGAGGATGCCATCAGCCCTAGGGTTAGGAAGGAGGAGTGGAGGAGGAACCGGTCAAGGCGGGCAGCAATATGACCAGGTCCCAATCTTTTATTTGACCACGTATACTTTCCTTTGGCAGGGGTGATGTCTTCAAGGTCCCATTCAAGCATTAGGTCTTCAACCCACTCTCTTGCAGGGTCCCGCACAATAGAACCCCCTTTTTTTTCCGCCAGAGCTAGGGTAACATTTAGGTCTCCAGCCAACACAAGATTTTCCGGCTTGTGGAGCGTCAGAAACATTTTTAAGGTGTCCCAACAATCTTTTTTTTCAGAATAAGAGACAGGAGCATAAATATTAAAGAGACTTACATGATGGCCTGAGTCTTTATGAAGCAGCTTGGTGAATAGCCAGTGAATGGTTCCTTCTTCTTCAATAAGGTCGAGCTTTGCAGAGTCCCAGAAGGTTGCTAAGCCTCCCGAGGCTCCTCTTGCACTTATAGCCCTCGCCGGGCCTTTCTTCCAAAACGAGTTGCTTGCACGGAGGAGAGCATCTTCCTCCAGTTTCGTCTCCTGGATTAGTAGGACTTCGGGCTTCATTACTCTTACTAAATCCCTTATAGCTTCTTCTTTTTGAGGGCTGCCTAGTCCTCTGCAATTCCAGGAGACGTATTGCATTATTTACCTGGGGGAGGGTGATGACCCCCTTTCGGGGTCTTTCCCAGCCTCATTCCGGATCTGGTATTCATCATTTCAGGTATGGTGTGTTGAGAGCCTTGGACCACGTCCTTGTAGGACTGCTCTTCCCCTCGCTTCTTTTCTGACTTCCGTCCGCGTTTTGGTTGATCCGGGGATCCTGATTGACTGCTTACTTCAGTATCACCATCCTCAGAGGAGTCAGCTCCTGTTTCCGAGGCTAGGCTGATATGATCTTTGGTTGGACTGGCGGCACCAGCTTGATGGGTTGGACCGATTGGGTCTTGTGATGCCCTGGCTTCATCAGCTTCTGGTATATCCCCAAGGTTTTGGGATACCGTGAGATCTTCCTGAGTAGAGGGCTTTGAGTTACCTTCCTTTGGGGGGCCTTGGGCCGTCTTTTCCTTGCTTCTGACTATGTTCATGGGTTTTCCTTTTTTTACTTTCTGCCATCCTTCAGCATCTTCTTTCTCAGCAGTTAGCTTGGGACAGTATCTTTGGAAGTGGCCATGCTCCTGGCAGTTTCTGCACTTGAATGGCAGATGCTCATAATCCAGCTTCTGGTAATGGGTCCATGTTCCGACTTTTAGTTTTATTGCCTCCGGGAGGCCAGCTTCCAGGTCGACTTCGACGCAGATTCTGGCACAGGTATATTGGCCCTTATTGTCAGCTTTGTCAATGAATCGTCCGATTCCGTTCCCTATTCTCTGCAAGGAATCGAAGTCCCAGCAGTGCACCGGGAGGTTAGGGAGCCTGACCCACACTGGCACTTCCTTGGGGAGATCGATCGAGGGATCAAAGTCTGGGGTCCATTTATTCAGGTATAAGCCCTGCATCCCCATGAAGTAGGGGCCGTTTCTAAAGATCAAGTCTCGATCTTCTTCGGAGATAAATTCAAATATGAAATACCCTCTCCCAACGGGGTAGCAAGTCACTCCATTTTTGAGATTGGGCCTCCAATTCCTCTGTATCCAGTCATCAGTTGTTTTATTGGATGGCCATAGGCCCATGAACTGCCCTACGAGGCCTCGCTTTTCCAAAGCTAGAGCTATCTTCATTGGTTTTTCTTCAGGCAGGGCGATTTCTGGTATGTCTTCAAGCTTCTTGATGAATTTCGGGACCTCCGGAGGAGAGGATTTCTTGCCTCTGCCAAGGACAAGCCTGCTGAAGGCTTCCTCGTCTGATCTGGACGGGGGGGGGGGCGTCCTCCCCTCCCCCAGGTGCCGCCATCCTCCTCAGCTGCGGCTAGGGTTAGCAGGTCGTGGCTGCGTGCGTGCTCCTCAGCTGCGTTCTCTCCAAATAATCCTTTCTAAAATATATATATTTTAAAATTATTAACTTAAACTTAATATTAAAAATATAAAACAATGAAACACACCTCATTAACCTCTATCCAAGTTATATATATTTTAAAATTTATTAACTTAAACTTAATATTAAAAGTATATAGTCATATGATGTAAAGTAACAATATAAATTGAATTATTCATAAATTTTAGTGAAAAACTAGTTTAAACAATTTATTAATTAATCTCTAAAACATCCACATGCATGTTGCAATGGGTTTTACATTATTATTTCTCACATGCATGTTGCAATGGGTTTTACATTGTTATTTCTTAAATGTTTTGATGAAAATAGGTTTTTTTTTGTTATTTTTCAAATACTTTATTAAAATATTAAATTGATTAAATTTTAATTAGATTTATAAAAAAAAATAAAAAATATCAAACACTTTATTATACGTTATCAAAAATATTAAATTGATTTCAGTTTTAATTAGGTTTAAAAAACAAAAAAATATCTAACACTTCGTTGATTTCATCTTTTGTTCTTTTATAAATTATTTAAATTATTTATATTTTCTTCTTAGACATCCTTTTTTTCTTGGTTAATCACCCAAAATGAAGCGTTGCCCCTACTTCCCATGCTCCCTTCCCATTCTTTCTTCACATTTACTTTTCCTCGACCAACCATGAATCATATATTAATTTCATTAAAGTGTTTAGTGATTATTGTTTTATGTTTTGAATTTATCTACCACATGTTCAAGGCACATCCTTTCTTTCTCGACCTCAATTTCCCTAACATTTTAGGAAGAGGATTTAATAGATGGAGGGAACATCATGCCTTGAAAAACCCTCTTAGTGTGAGATGTGCAGATGGATTGATAACACATGTTCCTTCTCTCTAGGATGCTTCCAATACATGCTAGTTCTACCAACGCTTCTTCAATGTGGAACAAGGAATTCCTCTTCCAATTTTACAAAGGGGTTTACAAAAAAACAAAAGTTGCTCCTACATCATGCTCCTTAAGTAAAAAGAGAAATGAGTTCATATTCACAATATTGATGGAATATTCATGCAATCCTCAAGTAACTTACTCCAACTTTTCCTTTAAAATTCAAGTGGTTTCCTCTAACCATTTACTTGAACCCAACTAACTAAATATTCTTTGGTCATTTGATTCTTTGTTCTTTCCACAATTCTCTCCTTGAGTATTTATACAATATCTTATCTTTCTCACTTTGGAATTTGTTCTTTCTAATCATCGATATGTTCTCTTCGTCCATAACACCAATGTAATGCTCCAATTTTGACCCTTTAGATGTACTAAGTCAGAATATGTATATCTTTTAAACAAGTGTTTATAATCAAAGGAGTCAAGCCATATGGGTTAAAATAAAATGAACCCATGTGTAAATGATGTAAGTATGGATTCCTAGTGGAGAGCTCAGCTCAAAATTCTCAAGATCAAATGATTTTACCCAACAGATTTACAAGGTTTTGTAGAAAGCATATAATTTTTTTAGAAATTTTAATATTATATAATATTGTCAAAGATATTAGAGTTGACATTTTAAGAATTAGTAAGATTTTCCAAGGTTTCGATACTTTAGGATAAGTATGGATCCTTAAAATTTTCCCTAGATGTTTTCCTTTTTAATGTTTCATAAGATGGAGCAAAAAACTCATGCCCAAGCGCTCAATTTGCATCTATCCTTGTCGAGGATTCACACACATACTTTTTGAGAAGGTCAAAGAAAGACAAGGGAACAATCTCAAGAAACTCGAGCCTTTTAATATTTTTCCCACACCACTCTTCTATTGAAACAACATTTTCAAAAAAAATGAGACGAACCATTTAAACCTGCAAAGAAATTTCTGTACAACACCGTAGTGAAGCACTCATCATTTTCTCACTTTTCTTTGGTACACTTTTCTGGTTTAATTTTGAATCTTCTTACTGATTGCTTCACTAAGAGCTTGCAATGTGTTCCTTAGTTTCTTTCTATTCATTTTATTTATTTATTTACTATATATTTTAAGACTTATTTTCATTATTCATTTATTTGAAAATAATTATTCAAATTCTTCCCAAATTCAATGCAATCTTATGTTTATATCCACACCACTACACCAAAGCCTAGCTACCTCAAGAAAATGGGAACCTCCATGAAGGACGACGTTAAATATTTCCCAATTTTTCTTTTTAGTATTTAAGCATTTTTCAACACCAATCCACATTCAATATCCTAAAACGAAGGTATGTCCCTCATTGCTTGTTCTTAAGCTCTCAAGGTTTAGTCAAATCCCCTACCTTACAACTTCGCAATATTCAAACACTTATCTTAGATAGCATTTGACTAATATAGTATACTTTTGTTCCACTTATGAAAGAATTTTGAATCACCTCAATCAAACTTAGCCTACTTTTTAAAACCCTTACTTGGATATTGTTCCACTTAATGACCTTGCACTTGAGGTGGTTCTTTGAAATTACTCAATTTATGAACTTCAATTTTTTATTATTATCTATAATAGTCATATATGTATTGGCTATAGTTTCACATGTGTCACTAAATTTTGATGTGCCCAAGGAAAAGTTATGATAAATTTCCTCAAACTTGTTGCTTTTGGCACCTTTAAGGAGAATACTCTTGTACAATATGCCACACATATGCTACACGTCTAATTTTAGAGATATTATTTTGAAATTTGCACCTAAAATGCTATGACCCATTTTCTTTATAGTTCCACTTCTGGGACTTGATTTGTGGATCTCTAGTTCTTGTTATAATTGTTTTTAATGGGAACATTGTTTGAGACTAGTTCTAGGGGTAGTAAAAAACCCACATATAAATCCAAAAGTATAGCAAACCAAAATTTAAAATTTTGACAAAATGTACTTCGACATGTCCTGTATCCATACTAAATATTGTGTTTCCTAAAATTTTCCAAATATGGTTAGATATAAAATGGTAAAACACTTATTTGAAGAATCCAAACCAATGATTACCTACTCAGTCATACCAAATGTTATGTACCAAACCCTTAAAATAACATAAACCAAACAAGGTGCACATAATGTACACGAGTGTGGAGAACAATTCTCAAAGTGATAATAGAGATGAGTCACACAAGAACTCCTTATAACGAGAACCTTCTCCAAATAACTCAAATACAACTACCTAACCAAGTCGCATGTTCATGTCTCCATAATGACTATACTAACCTCTATATACACCTACTCTTATTCATTACACATATAGACCATTTATTAAGTTAACCCAAATTACATATACATTTTACTTTTTTACATATACATTTAACCCATATATACCCCTTAAAATCACATCATGTTAAATTTTCTTCTTTATAATATTAATTTCTTCTTATATTTCTATCTCACTATTCTATACTTAGCTATAACAATCAATCAACTTGGGAAACATAATCTCTGGTGAGGACTCATTAAAGTCTGAAGCTGTTAATTTTTTTAGCAATATTTATAAGGACGAAGGAAATGGAGTGCTTTTGGACCAGATCAGAGTTGCTAGACTCTTCCCCAGATTTTTTGATGATCATGCAGCAGCTGAGTTGGAGAAAATGGTTACTTTGGATGAAATTGAACATACTCTGAAAATTTTTAAAAAGGAAAAAATCCTGGGCCCCGATGGCTGGCCGGTTGAAGTTTATATCCATTTTTTTGACTTATTGGGTAAGGATTTACTTAATATGGTTGAACACACTAGAGTGTTTGGTTTTTCTTCCGGTGCCCTGAATTCCACCTTTGTAACTTTGATACCCAAATGTGATAATCCGTCATCGTTTGGGGAATTCCGACCAATTGCACTTTGTAATTTAGCATACAAGGTAATGAATAAGATCATTGCACAGAGGATCAAGGCTGATTTGTCTGAGCATATTACTGTTGAACAATTTGTTTTTTTGCACAACCGTCAGATACATGATGCCATCGGTGTTTCACAAGAACTCGTGCACTCTATAAAGACTAGGAAGCAAGAAGCATTGCTATTAAAAATGGATCTGGAGAGGGCATATGATTGGGTAAACTGGGTATTTTTAAGACTTGTGTTGATACAGATTGGGATTCCTCCTCTGGTTATAAATTGGATAATGGGTTGTGTCACCACGACGAGTATAGTTGTGTTGATAAATGGGACAACTTCTGATTTTTTCAGTGTACTAGGGGGTTGCGTCATGGTTGCCCATTATCACCTCTATTGTTCATTTTAGTGATTAATGCTTTCAGCAGGCTCTTGAATATTGCAAAAGAGGAGGGTTTTATCAAAGGTATTGATGTGGGCCGTGGATGTGTTCTCACACATTTGATTTTTGTTGATGATGTGTTATTGGCGGGCATTGCATCTGTTGAGGAATGGATGGTTTTCAGAAACATTATCAAAGCATTCTGTAATGTTACAGGCATGAAGGTTAGTACTACTAAATCAAACTTTTTTCCAATATAACGTATGTCCATCTAGAAGATTAGAAATTGGGAGAATTTTGCCTTATAAATGCTGTGATTTAGAAGAGGGAGTTAGGTATCTTGGTTTTTATTTAAAGCCAAACAATTATCAATTAAGCGTCTGGAAGTGGCTTATACGCAAGGTGGAGGCCCGTGTATCCCATTGGACTTACAGGTTCCTCTCAATAGGGGGAAAACTTATACTTGTAAATGCAGTATTAACAGGTATACATGTTTATTGGATGTCTCTTCTGGAAGTTCCGGTGATAATTTTGAATGCTTTTAGAAAGTTGTTATTCAATTTCCTGTGGAATGGAAGTGCTGAACGAGCAAAGTTGACCATGACAGGCTGGGAGACTCTCTCTAGGCCTGAAAGGTTTGGCGGTTGGGGTATCAAAGATCTCAAAGTTTTTAATACAGCCCTGAGATTAAAGAGCTTGTGGCGTGGGATATTCAGATGCACTCTCTGGTCACGAGTCATTCAAAATAAATATATAAAGGCTGAGTTGTATTCTTGGTTATGGAAACCAAAGAACCTGGATGGTTGCATTTCTCCTATGTGGAGAGGTATGCTAAAGGTATTTGGTTGGATTGCTGATGACATTAAATGGCAGGTGCGAACGGGTGAATAGATTTATGTTGGGAAGGACCCAATCTTGGGTATGGAGGACTCTTATAAATTTTCTGAGCGACTGCTGGGATATTTAAAATTCTACGGGTTATCCACCTTGAACAGGGTAAGAAATGGAGTTCGTTTTAGTGGTGAAGGCAAATACTGGCTTAGCTCTAAAGATCTAGGACTTCACGGCTATGATGCATTTGAATGGGACGGTTATGTTCGTAACTTATGTGCTGCGGGTGTTCAACTAAATGCCGAAGATGAGAAAATTGTCTGGACAGGAGATGAGAAATCTGGTATGGTCACTGCTAAAGCAGCTTATATTAGAATTCTTCAAAACAAATATATATTCCTGCAGAATTGGTGGTATAAAATTTTTTGGAAATGGGAATTACCTTTGAAAATCAAGTGTTTCCTTTGGCAAGCACTACAGGGAACACTTAAAACTTGGGACAATCTGTTAAGACGTGGCTGGTTTGGCCCCAATTGGTGCATCCTCTGCAAACAAAATTTGGAATCAGTCAGTCATCTTTTTGTTGATTGTCGATTTGGGAAGTATATCTGGGAAATTGTTTGTGCAGATTTACATATAAATGATACCTGGGATGTTGGTGAATTTGGTTTATGTCTTCTTAATTGGTATAGGATTGCAAATTCACATTTTCTATTACCAATCTTTGTGTCTTTGGTAATATGGTATGCTAGAAATTGTGCTACTTTCCAAGGTAGAGTCCTTGAGGTTACGGCTTGTGGGATAACTGTTCTGAAGATGGCACAGATCTATAATAATGATAAGATGAAGCTTGGTACTAATCGGATTAGTTTGTTCTCTTTCACTGTTAATCAGCCGGTTCTTTTTTTTGATGGGGCAGCTCAGCACGGTTTGTGTGCAGCAGGTGATGTGATTTTTTAAACAAAGACCACTATTTTACACTTCGACTTAATTGTGGATCTGGGACAAACATGAAGGCGGAATTGTTGGCTTTGTGGTGTGTATTGAAGAGTGCAAATATCTTTGGACTTGTGGACCTAAAGGTTTATGGTGACTCCCAGGTTACAATTAAGTGGGCTACCAGGGACTACAACTTAAATGTTCTAGCTCTTAGTCATTGGTGCTCGCGCACTAGGGCTGAGATTGACAAATGTGAGAAGATCACATTTGAACATATTTATAGAGAACATAATGATTTGGCAGATAAGTTATCTAAGCAAGCCTTTGATGGAATTGAAGGATATCTGATTTGGGAAGAATGGTATGAGCAAAATGTTTTGGAAAATGGGGCCCATTACTTTTTTGGGGATTACTGAGAATGAATAGTCTTATTTTGATGGATGATAGTTAAATCACAGAACTTTTCTGGATTTTTTTATATTTTGTACGAACCTGCGTGCTTTGGTTATGATGGCAAGTCTTGAGAATATGAGACTTGATATATCGTTGTACTATTTGATTCTGAAAAATAACAATAATACATTTTTTTTTTCCTTTGAAAAAAAAACAATCGATCAACTTGCTTCTCCTAAATGTTCAATCACATTATTATCATTGAATATACCTTTACCATTTTATTCTCGAAAGCTTAACTAAACCAAACCTTTACCATGTAGAGGATTGTCTACTCAATACTTTTTGTTGAAATAATATTGAAAGTAATCTTTACTCTATCTACATACAACAGCAAATTCCAAACATGCAAGAGAGGTCGATACGCTTTTGTTGTAAAAATTTGGAAGTGTTCCTTCCTCCATAGTGTCAAAATAAACCAATAAAGGTTTTAATTTTTCAATTAATGGACGTTGGGTTTTTCCTTTGAGGTTTAGCATTTAATATCATTATCATGAGGTTAAGATTTTACGTTGTTAATTTCTGTAAAAATAAAAAATAAATGTACTTTGTAAGGTAATTTATGAAATTGAACTCTTTCCATCAACTTATGATCCCAAACGACAACTAAACCATAAAATTAATTGCCTTGCTTTAAGGGCATCCAATTAATGTCTTTGATTGCCTTACTTTAAGGGCACCCAATTCATGTCTTCCTTGGACTGTTTAGAGTGGACACGCTTGCCTTAGTTTAAGGGCACCCAATTCATGTCTTCCTTGGACTGTTTAGAGTGGACACGCTTGCCTTAGTTTAAGGGCACCCAATTCATGTCTTCCTTGGACGGTTTAAAGTGAACACTCCATAAATGTACGTATTTTGTGAGGAAGTTGATGAAGAGAAAAGATAAGCATGCTTAAATGTGCTAAAGAAAATTGTTAGTGATTTATTAAATATGATGCAATGATTAAGAATGATAAAGAAGTGTAATTCAGTATTCAATTACTAGCATATATACATTTTAATTTATGCACACAAAAGATCAAATTTCTATAGATACAAACTTTTTCTCAAGTTTTTGCACTTTAAAAAGGATTTGCATCTCTAAATATTTGATTCCTCTAAACTTATAATAAATCTAAATGGATTTAACACTAAAAACTTAACATTGTGAGATACTAAATTTAACAGTAAAAATAATCAAAAGTGGCATAATAATCCTTGGAGATGGAGGTACAACTCCGTATAGCAAGGCCCCATTATAGTGCTCTTAAGACTTTTATTGTTGGTAAGGCTTGCAAGGACTATGATTGCCTCTAAGGTTGGTGATCATTTCTCATTGAAGTTGGTAGCATGTATGCTCTAAAATATGAAATCTTGCTCTATATCTAAAATTATAATGACGAGAATTTGTGATCTTATATTAATTTCAATTAGACAAAACATGAGTCTATAATTAACACAAATTTGCATAAAGTTAATGAGTAAAGTATGTTTATATTTAGAATTTGGGGTGGATTTGCAAGTATGTTTTTCCTAGATTGTAAGAGGATGAGACAAGTGTAATGTCCACATTGATTTTATAGTTTTTTTCCAAATTCAAAATAAAAATAATTGATCGTTGATGCATGGATAACTGGTAGTTGATAGCAACAACTCATTTCACTAGAAGAAAGACAGTGATTTGGAAATCTTCAAATACCATCATATCTAATGAAAATAAATCGGCATGTTATCGTAGTATATATAAGCACAAGTTAAGTATATGACTGTGCCTTGGGTTGTGTGTGGTCATCGCCTTATTTGAAACAATTTATACTTGGTTTGATCACCAAATAAGATGGAATAATTGGTTTCAACCTCAAGAAACTCTATTTAATGCCATACACTGGAAAACAATAGAGGTATGATATGTGTTATGAAGCAACCATCGAACAAAGGAGATGGATGACCAACCTGTAATCAATCCCAATGACGATCCAATGGATGCTTGCATCCAAAAGGTCACTTCAAATCCGAAAAGAATGGATGGATTCTCAGCAAATATTTGCTAGCAACCTAGTGTTGCCAATGGCGGTAAGGGTGGTGATGAAAACTGACATATGTGGGGCACAACCCGATCGCGGGTACAATGACATTGGGGGCATGCAGCAAGGCAGATTAGGATGGTATACTATGTCGAAAGGATTTGGACAACAAATTATTGGGAGGAATCTAAACCCATAGTAGCATAATTTGAGTATGAATACGGATACAAACACGATTCGATAAAAAAAATATGCAATGAAAAAATCTAGTACGAACAAAATATCGAAGTAGACTCCTTATATATAATACTTTTAATCAAATAATCACAAATATACCATAAATGTACATAAACATTTATATAATAAAATCAAACATATATTTAAAAAACAAAATATAAAATCTCAACAACCTGTGATATGGCCATTGTGAGAGAAGGAAACTAATTATTAATAATTATTTTAATAAGAAAGTAATAAATTGAATGGTATTTTTGTTTTATACTCTTTATCTAAGTAAAGTTTGCTTATTTTAAATTGGTTTTCCTAATTTAATTGTCCACTAGTAATAATCACGTATTAGACCTACACCGAATATTTGACGAATTCAAATTTGATTCTACCCCTAATTGCATGCCTTGAGCATAAACATATGTGACTGGATTTTATTTATGTCCAGGAATTTGCTTTGAAAATAACACCCAACTCAAAATAATCATTGAAGAAAAAGCTTAAACTTGTTATTTTGGGATGAGGATGTAATAAGATTTATCTATTATCTAATTTTAAAGTAATTGGTTAAGATATTAATAGTTTATAAATGGTTCAATCTCTTTTAATTCGAATTTGTGATAAGAGGGATCAAATCTCTCTAGGTGCATAATGGAAAATATCTTAGGAAAGGTTTGCACCTAGGGCTTTGAACCTTTGATAAAGTGGTATTTAATTATAATAAATTTTACTTTTTCACATAATCCTTTAAAATGGTACCCAAACCAAGTAAAAGAATCTAATGGCTTTGGAATTGGGATCTTGTCTCAAAAACCTTACTTGACTAATAACTTAGATATTGACCTATATTCCAATTAATTCTTTTAGTTTAAATTAATTGGTGATTTTTTGTTATCCTAAAAATGTTGGAGTTGCATGATTGAGGTGCTAAGGATATTTGAGGTTGATGTCATTGATATTTGGGAACCTCATATTTTTTAACTTCTATTTTTAAGTTGTAGGTACATTGTTAAGGCACTCCTTGTAAAATGGATGGTCGTGTATTGTTCATTCTACCTCATACAAAACAATATATATATATATATATATATATATATTCCCATGAAAAAAATGACATCTTTTTTTTCCAGCAAGAAAAAAAGCATACCAATGTTATTCATTACGAATCAAAAGGTACATGAAGTTAAGCTTAAGTTCGATAGATTTCTTTTGACATCTCTGTCCAAGAAATCCCAAGCCATCATCAATTAACAGAAAGATTTTCTGATCATCACGTAGGATTTCAGTCAAACCTCAGAATCCTCCAAAAAATAAAACTAAAACTTATCAAACCTATCAATCCTTGATACACCAGAAAATTATTCAAAAAGGTTCAAAACTCCAAAATTCAGAATCTGAGAGTTCTGAATTTCTTCCCAAGCCAGCATCCCAACATCTCCCATCGGGGCCTGTTTTGACAATTTATCTGCCGAGGAGTTGTGTTGCCTGAAAATGTGCTGAAATGATATATTCTTGAAGCCTTGAATATCTGATTTGATTCTTTGACACCAGTGAACAAGAGCTAATATTTTAAGATCAAACTCACCTTTAGCCCATTTTATTGTGACTCTAGAATCACCGAAGACTTTCAGATCATCAATACCAAAAATCTTTGCCACCTTTAAGACACACCACGGTGCAATGAGCTCAGCTTTCATATTTGTTCCCAGTCCACATTTCATTTTGATAGTGAAATGATGAAATTTATTTAGAAAAATTGCTCCACCAATCGCACAAATTCCATCTTGTGCCGCACCATCAAAGAAAAGTACAGGGGAATTAAAAACAGGCTCAAATGCTCCAATCCTTTTTATCACAGTTGGTTTCTTCCCTTTAAAAATGGATTTATAAAGAGAGAGAATTTGTTCTACCCCATTTAATACCAAAGGAACCATATCTTCAAAAACTACTTTGTTTCTGATATGCCAAATGACCCAAGATATAAAAAGTCGTAGCACAAGGTGATTTCTACATTCCTTGAACCATTTTAAGAAAGAAAACTCAAAAGACTCCCTTCCCCAAACCAAATTTATATCCAAACCAACACAAACCTGATACCAAATTTCTCTAGTAAAACTGCAATTTACCAGAATATGCTGAGTAGATTCTGCATCAGATTTACATAAGGAGCATCTATTTGGTCCAGACCACCCCATTCTAACCAATGCATCCCAAGTTTTCAATTTCTCTTTAAAAGCAAACCATCCAAAACACTTAAGTTTGATAGGTAACTTCCATTTCCAGAGCTTCTTGAACCACCAGTGTTGTGGGCAAAAATTCCTATAAGATATAATATAATTGTAGGCTGTTTTGGCTATAACATCACCTGAGATAGGGTTCCCTTCCCATTTCAATACATCACACTGGGTCGATAGCCTACACCCACTTGAGTTCAAACGGGAAAAGAAGTAATCCCATTCTCTTTGATAACAGCCCAGTAGGCCCAAATCGACACCTTTTAACCAGTAAGAAGTTCCATTCAATGAGACATAATTTCTCATCCGATCCAATGTAGTGAAGTTCCTATCCTTGATAAATTCAAGAATTTCCACTGATAGCTTATATTCCTCATCAAGTCCCAAAATTCGATCAACACCAACTTGGATTTTCTGTCCATTTCCTACCTGCCAAGATAAATCACTACCAATCCAATGATAAACCTGCATAAAACCTTTCCAAATCACAGAGGAGTTCCTAGTTTTCGTGACTGAATTTTTGATCCAGTCCATTGTATCCAATTTCATGTACTTCATTTTTAATACCTGTGACCATAAAGTGTTACCCATCAAACCTCTCCAAAGGCTCTTAAGCCGCAATGCCTTCCCAAAGATATCCAAATTTTTAAGCCCCTAGCCACCAAATTTTACAGGATTAGTAATATAATCCCATTTGGCCATTATAAGACCTCTGTGCTCCAAACAACCTGTCCAAAGAAAGTTTGAGCAGAGTCTATTTAATTGCTTGAGGATCGATTTGGGCAGTTTGAACAAAGATAACCAATAAACTGGGATGCTTGTAAGAACAACTTTGACCAGAATAAGGCAGCCTCCAACAGATAGAAGTTTGTTTGTCCAGGATTGAATTCTATATTCCATCTTCTTAACAAGCCAAGACCAGTCCTTAATTCTATAATTATTCGGCTTTAAAAAATATCCCAAATATGTAAATCCATCCTCTAATTTCTGAAATTTATATGGAAGAGCATTCTGTAACTCCTCAATTTGCATATCATCCATATTATGTTGAAATAAGATGGATTTCCTATCACTAACCTTCATCCCTGATGCACAGCAAAATAGTGATATAGAATTCCTGAAACATCTTCTTTCACCAATTGAGTTTGCACCAACTAGAAGAACATCATCAACAAAGAGTAGATGAGATATAGATATCTCTCTGGAAATTTTAATCCCTTTTATAAGACCATCATTTTTTTCCTTAAGGATAATTCTGCTTAAACCATCAATGACCAGCACAAATAGAATAGGTGACAGTGGACATCCCTGTCTTATCCCCCGCAAGCACTTAAAGAAATTTGATGGGATCCCATTAACAAGAACAACAATGTTTGTTGAAGTCACACAAGACATAATCCACTTCAGCATCATAGGTGACAAGCCAATTTGTATAAGAAGAACTCTAAGATAGCACCAATCCACCCGATCATAGGCTTTTTCAAGATCCATTTTAAGAAGGAAAGCCTTTTTGTTCCGAATCTTTATAGTGTGGATTATTTCCTGGGTGATGCCCACTGCATCCAGAATTTGTATGTCATGGAGAAAGCCAAACTGGTTTGCTGAAACAAACTTTGACAGCCCAGGTTTAATCCTCACAGCTATGATCTTGGATATAAGTTTATAAATCAAATTGCATAATGCAATAGGCCTATATTCTCCAAAAGATGAGGGTTTATTACATTTCGGAATTAAGGTCAGAAATGTTGAATTCATGGCTCCCAAGATATAACCATTGATTCTGGAGTATTCCACCATTGCAAGAATTTCTTCTCCCATTAAGTCAAAAAAGTGCAAAAATAACTCCACAGTCCAACCATCAGGCCCAGGACTTTTATCTTTTGCAAAAAGTTTTAATATATCTTCAACTTCTTTTAGATTAACCTCTTGTTCCAATTCCAATGCCTCCTGTGGACTAAAAAAAACTGGGAACAAGCGAGCAATCTCTATTTGTTTAAGCAAATCACTACCCCCTGGATCTTTGAAAATATTACCAAAAAAGTTTGCAGCAACATATTGAAGCTGAGTCTATCCATTAATAGTAACCCCATCATCATCTTTTAATTCCCAAATTGCTTTTTGATTCCTTCTGTATGATGCATAAGCATGAAAATACTTAGTATTACTATCCCCGAGTTCTAGCCACAGGGCTCGATTTTTTAATCTCCACTCTGCTTCCTCTTGAAACAATAAAGCCTCCTTTTTTGCAATCCGTAACTTTAGTAAACCCTGATCCTCTTTATTGTCCATAGAATCAATTTTCTTTTCATAAAACTTCTTGATTTGTTCTTGCAAATCCTCACATTCCTGAAGATCCAGCTTCTTTTTATTTTTGATCCATGATTTTACCACAGCCTTCAAATTCCTAAGTTTTAAAACAAATCTATCCATAGGATTTAAGTCCCAATCTCGACAGGAATCGAGCCATGACTTCCTAATAGTCTCACAAAAATTCTCATCAAGAAGCCAAGTATTATTAAACTTAAATGGGAAATTCTTAGGACCCTGAGCATCATCAAACTGAAGAAAAATGGGCCAATGGTCCAAGACTATATTCTCCCCCACCCAAGAAAGATATCTTTGAGATTGTTGCAGCAGAGGCCGTGCAACCAGGAAGCGATCAAGCCTTTTAAGAATACCTTCTTTCCCGGCTTTGCCATTTGTCCATGTTGGCAGAATAGGAGCACGAGCCACATCCACCAAATCAAAATTTAACAGTAGTTCAGAAAAATATTCGGCTAAATCATCAAATCGAGCCATGGATCCCCAGATTTGAGACCAGAAAAATGACATCTTTATTTACTCTGTAGTAAACCAAAACACAATCTTCAATGCACTTGGCACTAACACTACACCCTTCAAGGTGTTGCTGAAATTTTGATACTTTTCCACCCAAAAAAGCATAAATATAAGATACCATAATGATTGAAAAAGAATATATATTTCAATTCAAAAAGGGTCTCTTCTTTTTCCTATTTTCTTGAAAATGTTGGACTTGCGTAATTAGGCTGCTAAGAATATTTGAGGTTGATGTGGTTGATTTTTGAGAATCTTATATTTTTTAACTTCTATTTTAAATTGTAGGTGTATTGTTAAGACACTTCTTGTGAAATGGATGGCTATGTATTGTCCACTCTACTACATACAAAAATATATATATATTTCAATTCAAAACCAAGCTCCTCTTCTTCCTATCTTCCTATATCAATTTAAAATTTCTAAAATTTAAATAAATTATTTTTAAAATCAAACTTAAATTTATATGAGTTGTAGTAAACTTAATTTAATCAAACTTATATGAGTTGTAATAAACTTAATTTATGTTTAGATGACAATTAAAAAATCAATGTTAAAGTAACTCATATCAATTTAAAGATTCTCAAATTAAATAAATGATTTTGACAACTAAACTTATATGAATTGTAATAAACAAATTAAATAAATGATTTTGACAACTAAACTTATATGAATTATAATAAACTTAATTTATATTTATATGACAAAGCAAATGTCAATGTCCAAGTAACTCGTGTCAATTTGAAGATTCTTAAATTAAATAAAAGATTTTGACAATCAAACTTATGAATTGTAATAAACATAATCTATGTCCAATGACAAACCAAATGTCAATGTCAAAATAATATTGGCTTTTCTTGATATGAAAATAAATAATTAGTTAAATGAGGTTTATTAAACACTAAAGAAACTAAAAATAAGGAGCATTTCCTTCCAATAAATCTATAAATTCGATGATTTTACTAATTGTTTATATTATAGTTTTTTATTTTGTATTTTTTAAATAAATTTGAATTTTGTGTTTTTTAAATTATATTTTTGAATTTATAAATAGATTTTATGTTCTCAAATATTTCTAAGCATTCAGATTATATAAATTTAATCACTCTTCTTTGAAATTAAAAAATAAAAGTAAAATTTTTAGATTTTCAAAATGTTGTAGAAAATATTATTGTGAAGTTTTAGAATATTTAAGAGCTGAGAGTTGTAAATGTTGTAAGTAGAAGGTTTTCTGGTCAAATCCCTGGTTTAACAGGGTAATCAGAGCTAGCTGGATGAGATCCATTCGGTTGGCCTGTGATTTCTTCTTATAAATATAACAACTCCTCTCCAAAATTGTTAACCACCTATAAGCCCTATGTTGTTAAAAGTTGTGAACTACATTGAAAAAAATACCAAATCTTAGGTGACATATAATGTTGACCTCCATTTAAATGACGGGCATTTTGCCCGTTAAATTCCTAGCCTGGGTGGGCCTCGTCCCTCAATCCGGTGTATAAAAGGTTTTAGTAAAACAAAAGACATGTCAACGGCAGACACAACATTACACCAAATTCCCATTATTTTTTTCCTATCAAAGGTTTGACCTCCTCTTCTTATCAGATCTTACATCTCCAGACTCCGCCTACAGACACTTGTGCCCTAATCACAAGAGCTCGTGATTTGAGGTGGGTTTATGGGAAAAACTAAAAATGAGAATAGTCAATCTCATGGCAATGGGCTTTTGGGCCGGTGTCGCACTGGTTCTCATGTCGGGTGGACGGGTTGAAGCTTACCAGAACTACACAGTCGGAGATTCACTGGGATGGTACGACAATATCACGAAGCCCAGTGTCAATTATGCCAAGTGGGCTGCCGGCAAGAATTTCAGCCTGGGAGACTTCTTAAGTGAGTCAAATCACAGATCGAATCCATTCACATTCATTCTGAAGCCTTGAAATTCTAACTTGTTCCCCTTTCTGTTGTTGTTTTGTGCAGTATTCAACACCGACACGAACCACACAGTTCTTCAGACTTACAACCAGACCACGTACCAGGACTGCGACTCCGAAGCGGACGACGTCTACGAGTGGTCGACCGCCGATCCCGAGGCCGACGCGAATCCGTCGACGGTAGCGGTTCCCCTGACGAAGGAAGGGGCCAACTACTTCTTCTCCGGCGATTATGACGGATGGCAGTGCACCAAGGGAGCCCAGAAGTTCGAGATCAACGTGACTTACGGGCAGGGCCTCCCTTCCTCCCTCCTGGTTCCTCCCGCCGCTCCCCCTCCTCCGCCCATCACAAACGGCTCCTCCACCGTCCCACCACCCGACACAGCTTCTGCCTCCGACGCCGCAACTAGAATTAACGGATTATTTCTTGCATTGGCCCTGATATTAATGTTACCGTTCTTTGTAATTTGGTGATTTTTATCGCTTAGATCCGATTCAAAGGATTATGCTAGGGTTGCTGTTATGTCTATGGAAACAAATAAGGATATTTGTTTTATGATTATTGATGATAAAGAAAAAGATAACGTATATTGATTTTGATTTTAAGAAAAGAGAAAGAAGCATTCCTAAATCTTAATTCACTATCCATTCTTTCATGACTGTGTACCTGAGCACCCCATAAAACAGAATAAAAATTTCAATGAATACATGATTCATCACACCACAATGTAACTGCAATTTCACAGGCAATATGATCAATTCTGCTTCATTTGAGCTCTGCAATTTCACAGGCAATATGATCAATTCTGCTTCATTTGCACTGCAAGCTCAAAAGGGTTCCAAATTTACTTTCTTTTCTTCTCTTCTAAAAGCAAATTTACTATCTCTTTTTCTCTTCTGATTTAATGTTGAAATTAGAAACAACACAGACATGGAAAACAGAGAGAACTTCTAAGAGCAAATTTACCATCTCTTTTTCTCTTCTGATTTAATGTTGAAATTAGAAACAACACAGGCATGGAAAACAGAGAGAACTTCTAAGAGCAAATTTACCATCGTTTTTTCTCTTCTGATTTAATGTTGAAATAGAAACAACACAGGCATGGAAAACAGAGAGAACTTCTAAGAGCAAATTTACCATCTCTTTTTCTCTTCTGATTTAATGTTGAAATTAGAAATAATACAGCCATCGAAATCAGAGAGATTTGAACTTTAGACCATATGCTGTTGTTGTAGAAATTTCCACCATGAATGTAACCACTGGCTTGTAGCACAATGACCCAATGTCTATTACCAGATCCAACATGTATTGGGTCCATACGATGTTGAATTATTTGTAGTGATTTGGCATTTAATACAAATACTCCAGCTGGACTTGCAGATCTATGGTTCCAATTACATGGCATTATCAATATAAATTGCGTCAGCCACCGAAATTGGACTCGCCCTTCCGCCAACGATCATACCTTGTTTGCTCAGAGATTGGGTCCAGTACGTTGGAGTCTAGTGCAGACCATGTCAAGGGTAGTGTAATGTTATGTGTTCTCAAAAAAAATATATGTGCTTAACATGTTATTAATGCTTTTGATCTAACCCTATGGGTTCTTTTTAATAACACAAGTAGAGGCGATGAAGAGCCACTCGGCTTGGCTCTTGGTCTCGATAAGTCCTCGGCGCTGGGTGCATAACCTTTGGGGCGGCAGGTGCGGGGGGGTAATTTTTGACCCTGGCGGAAATGAAGTAGCAGACTTCTCCTGGGGACTTGGCATCAGCACCAACAACCAAGCAGAATGGTTGGCCTTGTATCACTCTCTAGAAATAGCGGCCACCTTAAACATGAACCATTTGCAAGTATTTGGGGATTCCAGGCATGTAATACAGGCTATGCGCAATGGTAAGTCCCACAAAAATGACAGAAGTCGGAGAATTCAGAAAAGAATTCAATGTCTTGAACTCCCAAAGGACACTCTCTATTTCCATGTGCTCAGAGATCTCAATTCCATTGCGGACAAGCTAGCAAATGTTGGTGTTGCTATGGGCAAGGGACAAGCCTCCCTCAACAAGGTCCCAATACATTGTTTTATACCTTAATGAAAGCATTGTTAAAGACTTTATATATATAGAGTAAACATACGCATGGTCTCCCTTTTCAGCATCGCGAAATTTGGTTTGAATATCAATACACCTACCACCGCGCCTTGGCTTGGCAGTCTCACATCAACCCATGCGCCCTCCTCGTGGCTTGTCCAGTTCTCACGATCGGGCATTTAATTCCCCATGTGTTCGTCGGTTTCATAGAGCTCAGAATGGAGAGCCTTCCCCACCCTGCCCTCGCTCCAGCTCTGCAGAGCCTCTGTATCTCCCAGGATTCTACAGCGTCGTTCGTAGTCGGTTCTTCCTCGGCAGCTAGCAATATGGAAGGCGTCAGACAGGCCATAGCCATGCTGAGCCAGCTTTCTTCTGAAATCAAAACATATCTTTCCAGGACCTTTTCTGCAGTCTGTACCATTGCAAAGCAAATCGAAGAATTGGCTACGGAAGATAGGTATATCCACGCTCGTCTCTCTTGCCTGGAATCGCGCATGGACGACATGGACAGGAATATTATTGAGTTGATGGGGAAAGTAGACAGCATCAAAGCAGACACCTCCGCCTTCGTCTGCAAAACTCAATTTAGCTTTGTGCAGGAGGCCCCAACCGTAAATCTGGAGATGATAGACGCTGCCTCTGTTCAGCAGCAAAATTTTAGTTGATGGCAGCCACTTCTTCCCTGGCCTGCAGGTTCTCTCAGATGCTTCTATTTTGAATGTTTTTTTGTTTAAAGTTATGCAATCAATATGTAAGGGTTTATCCCAACAGCAAGAACAGAGTTTTTAGAAAGTCAGGAAGCATAGAATTTCAGGAAAAAAACCACACAAGCCTCTGCAATTTTCCCTTCTCTGATGCAGAGTGTTGGCTTTTGTTTTTTGTAATGAATGGCTGTGCACAGCCTTTGTTTATATAAATCTTTCACCTGTTTCTGTTAAAAAAAAAATGCTTTTGATCTAACCCACATAGTTGAATAATTGGGTTCATATTACATAACACAAAGAAGGATTAGCAGTATTATTTAGATAGTGTAACTTAGAACAAAGTATCATTTTGCCCAAAAGCTTGACACATATGTGCTCCATTCCCATGGCCTGCCCTAACACAACGAAATACCCAGTATGGAAACAATGGAAATACGGGGGGGGGGGTAGGGTTGCTCATTGGCCCGTTGTGACAACGCTCGAAGGGTAGGCGACCCCTGGATAGAGGCTCTCCCCTGGGATAAAGGGTCTCGGGACGTCTCGGCCCCTGCTGAGTCACAAGTTTCTGGTATATTTGGCTTGCGGGCTGTTGGATATACCCTTGGGAGGTTGTTGTTCCCATGGTTAAAAAAAAAAACAATGGAAACATTTTTTTTAGCAATTGATCGATTGGAGCTACTACTACCATCTTTAGCTAGCTAGAAATAGGATATGTTGACTCGTTTCAGGAGGCCTCTAAATTTGTGACTGTTAGCCAACCATTATGTTTGTGCATTTGTATTCAAACCAAGTTGTCCTCACACATCGTGTCATGTTGAAGCAATATTGTCTCCAAAAACTAGTTATTCATGTTAAAATAAGCAATTTGAATCAAAATATCAAGGAAAAATTGCTACCGGCTTGAATAGATGTCACCGAGCATTCTTTGCATGCGTAAATAAATTAAATAATTAAACTGAACCTTAAGTAATTCCATAGGCCAACAGAGTAGGAATACAAGCATCCAAACACCTTGTCAATGGATGTATTAGGCCTTAGCCTCGAATTCCCAATTCAAGCAAAAACCTTCCTTAATGGATGGTAGGTAGATAGTTGGACAACAAGTTGCTTGCTAACTCCCGAACACAACTAATTATGTAACTAGGGAGTGGTTAGTGCAAATCCCCTACATGCATTAGACAATAGTCACAGGTTGTTCAAGCTCCTTTGGCCAACGTAAGGCAGTGCTCCATGATCAGAAATGACGAAAAGAAATTTTTTGGGTAAGACTCCTAGCTTTGTGGCAGGTGGTATAAGATCACTTTATTTACTCTTTCTCTATTGGAAAGGTAGAAATAGGGCATAAATTATGTTGAAAGTTGGTTTTAGAATCTCACTGGGTTCCCTTCACCATGTCTCTAATAGGTGCAGTAGGATTTGAGGGTGCTTCAACTGGTTTGAGACAACCTTGCAGTTCTCTCTCTGTGGGAAAATTAGCTGGGAAGGTAGGGCGTAGGGTAAGGAAACACTTGGAACAAGTATTGCGGTGCCCTCTTTTTCAACAGTTGTCTTGAATGTTACTTGCTACATAAGGATACAAGATGAAGGTGGAGGATGATCCATAGTTATTGTTGCATGATATGGTTGGTCTGGGAGCATCTCAGCCAAGTGTCCCACTACAACATAAAGTGCATTTCAATCAAGTTATGATGCATACAGTTGTTATCGAGGACACAACAAAGTTCCTTAGCAGATGAAGGGGAGAAGCCCCTCTTTGAGCAATTATTGTGAAGGATCGGTGCCTTAGCCAACAACTAAAGATGAAGCCACAACCAACTTTATTATGTGGATCCGATTAGCAACGGAAGGGAAATATAAGCATTGGTTGATTATAGTACATCTCACTACTTCTTGAAGGAGGTAGCAAGTGAACCTAGGCTTAGAATTGGACCATGCATAGCTTCAGTTAAGTAGGTCAATTCTAATGCGAAGGAAACAACTGGGGTTGTGACCGCAGCTCCATGCAATTGAAAAGTTGAAGGGTTGTGCAGACTTCACAAATGATGCAGATGAACGACTTTGAAGTCAATATTGGGAAGAAATTTTTAAATAGAATGCAGTCAGTTCACATACAGTTTGCGACAAGTTGATGATACTAAATGGGAAAAATACTTGTGTTGTGTGCACAACAACAAGAAAGTTGGATGGAAAGGTGTAGCTAATATCTACATTGAGCATGAAGAGGGTGGCCAAGTGCCTAGAATCACATCTTTTTGCAATAGTCATTAGGGGAGTAGATGAAAGTGGAGTGGGGACTCCTGTGCCAACAACACTTGCTAATGTGTTGAATGAGTTCGTTGATTGAATGTCTAACTATTTTCCAAAGGTGTTCCTGCCTAGGTGCACTATTAACTATGGCATCGAGATTGAACAGGGGTTGTAGCCTCTGGTAATGGCTCCTTACCAACTTTCCTGCCATGAGTTATAAGAGCTGGGAAGACAGAACTTGACAAAGTTGCTTAATGTTGGATTGACCTAACCCTCTAGGTCACCATACGGTGCACATGTCCTCTTCTGAAAGAAGAACGACACCCTTAAGTTGAGGATGTTCGTAGACTACTGTGTGTTGAACAAGCAAACCATCAAAAATTGGTACCCCCTTGCCTTTGGAAACATATTGCTTTAATAAGTTGGCTAAGGCAAAGTCTTCGTGAAGCCAATATTGAGGCAGGGATACTACCAAGTAAGGATCACATAAGGAGACAAGTTGAAGATAGTCTCTATAACAAGGTATGGTAATTCTGAGTTTATTTTTTTTCCTTTTGGGTTGTGCAACACACCAACCACTTTTTGAACCTTGACATGTGATGTGTTAAGACCATTCTTGGACAAATCAGTTGTTATATATCAAGACAACATTGTGGTGTTCAATGAGAACATGGAAGACCATAAGAAGTATTTGGCAAAGGCCTTTGAAGCATTGAGAAAAATCAGTTGTACTTGATGAACTCCAAGTGTCTCGTTGGCTAGACCAAAATTCCATTCTTGGGCCATTGGACTAGGCAAGGATGCATTCGCATGGAACCTTTGAAAATTGGGGTGATTGAGGATTGGGAGGAACCTAGAATATTTCATGAGGTAAGAAGTTTCCTTGGATTGGATAACTATTATCGCATATTTCTTGAAAGGCACTCTAAATTTTTAGTACCACTTAGTGATTTGTTGAAGAAGAATAAACTATGAAATTGGACAAAGAAGTGTTCAACATTTTGCAAACTGAAACGCAAACTTGTGATAGCACCTATACGAAAGTTGCCAGTCTTTGAGTAGTCATTTGAGGTACATATAGATGCCTTAGGCTTCACCATTGGATGCTTTTATTGCAGGAGGTAATCCAATGGCCTATGAGAGAAGAAATATGTAGGATCGTGAATGAAGGTGCTACATTCATGAGAAAGAGATGATTGTAGTTGTGCATTGCCTACAAGCATGGAGGCACTACTTTTTAGGCAAATTGTTCATTGTGAAAACAAAAAATGTTGCAATGAGATACTTATCATGCATCCAAAGTTGTCACCTAAGCAAGCATGAGGAAATATTTATGGATAGAATCTGGCATGACCATTGAGTACGGACTAGGTCGGGTTAATACAGCAACATATGCCTTAATCAAGACAACACAACTTGCATTCTTAGAAGAAGATGAGTTGTCATTGTTTGTGGCAAAGCATGGGCGGGTCTTTATAGACTTGCATGAGCAAATTAAGGACTGATTGCAAAAAGACCCCATTGAGATGAACATCATGAAGCAGGTGAAGGAAGGAAAGATGAGGAGGTTTTGAATAGACAACAAACTTCTACACTTTGGTGATCCCATCTATGTGCCTATGTCATTCAATCTTAGGAAAGAGCTCTCGAAGGAGTGCAACAACTTGCCTTGGGTTGGCCACCCAAGAAAACAAAGAACGATGACATTAATGGAATGAGGATACTACTAAGAGGCCATTACAAATTTTTTCGCTCCCAAATAGAACTTGGGCAAGTGTCTCCATGGACTTCATCACTTAGGTACCAATTTCAAAAGGATGCAATGGGATTTTTGTGGTTGTTGATACATTTTCCAAATATGCCATCTTCATGCTAATGAAGGTTCCTTATCCCACGGAGGAAGTTGCAAAGTTGTTATTAAAAATGTTGTGAATTCCTAGGGTTTACCATTGAGAATTATGTCACACATAGACATAAGGTTCATAGGGTAGTTCTAGATAGATTTATTCAAACTTGTTAGTACCAAGTTGTTGTTGAGTTCGAGCTACCATCTATAGACTAACATGAAAACAAAATGCATAAATGGACTTTTGGAGGATTACATAAGGCATTTGGTAGAGTTGTTGGATGCATCCAAACTCAGTTAAAACATGCAATAGATTTTCGTGCAAAGATACAGTCCAATTTAGCTATAACATGCAAAAGAGTTCCATACAAAGATACAATCCATTTGAATTGGAAAATGAGAAGCAATTGTTGGATCCCCACATAGTTATGGAAGGCTACTATGGATAGAACCCATTATCCCCTAGTTCATGAAGAGATGGAAGGGAATATTAGAGATGGCTCGTGTTTAATTAACAAATGTAGTAAAAAGTGTGAAGCATTAGGTGAATCATGATAGGAGGGAGGTAGAATTAAAAGTAGGTGACTTGGTCTTAATTAAGTTGGGAATATAATAGTTCAAGCCACCAAGTGGCTTGTCTGGTGATTTATTGCAATGGTTTGAAGGATCATTCAAGGTACATGGGAAGCTTGTCAACGTCACTTACAAATTGGAGCATTCAGAATAGATGAGATCTCACCACATAGTTTTCCACATCAACTAGTTGAATCCTTGTAGGTTTGATGTAGGCAATCCTATCAAAGTTGCACCATCCAAAGCTCCTGCAATGATCACAAACATACCAAATCTAGATGTGAATAAGAAATTACACATAAGACTATGCTTTTCTACAAGAACCAAAGGCAAGAGTGATTTTTCAGCTAGACGAATAGACTAGAAGAGGAGAATATATGGGAAAGGAAAGAAGCATAGTGGCATTTGAATATAAGATGTGAGAGTTCAAGAAGTAGAACATTGGGGCACTTAGGAAAGTGTCAATTGGACATTGTTGGGATGTAAATAAGTTTGGTGACAAAGGATGTAAGGCCTCCACCTACAACCGACAATAGGTTAATTGATAGGCGAGCATGAAGGGTCACCGAGAAAGAGCGTGATGCCATGTGTTGCTTACCACATAACTGGACGAAGTGGTGAACCATTCATGTTGCCTTTATAAGACTTGGGGTTTCCTATGTGCATGATCCAAATGTGTAGACCCAAGAAATTTGAGCCTTCCCTTAGTCAATGACCATTAGCTTTGAGGGACTTGACCGTGCACATTTGAGGATGCTTATGATGGATGCACTTCCAATGGAAATACTTGTTTTCAAACATGCAATGGGTGACATATGATGGGATATCATACTATTAGTCCACTTGTGGGCACACAGATGCCAGATTTACTCACAATGAGTGCAGTTGGGGATGCAAATGACCAATGGATGGAAGGCACCAAAGGAAGCAAATTTGGATGTGGGCACTCGAGTTCACCTTAGAAGTAAGAGGATTGAAAGAGCTTGGAAAGAATCATATATACAGGAGGACACCACATTGTGCTAAGGAAATCCATTCATGAAAGGAAGCATTCAAGTGTAAGGTGTTCTACGATTGTGCTAATATATGGGGTTTGCATAGTAGGACAAATTTGCACTAGCTAAGTAAAAAGGAGAAGTGAATAGGACCTATAGAAGCTAGGCATGCAGTTGATTCAAGGGTTGGATTGACAATTCTAGGCAAGTGGTGCCTTTCGTAATTATAGTTTGTAAAAAGAGCTATATGTAGTTTCCTTGGCTCCTCTATTGTAAATTGAAATATACATAATCTAATAAAGTTTAAGGCATCTTCTTTGGGCGTTGGTTGCACATGTGCCTTTTGTTCTCTTTGGTTGGTCGATGAATGTTATTATGTTTCAAACAATGCATTTTTTTGGCTAACTATTATATTATTGGCTAAGTTTAAGTATCATTGGGATGTTTTGGAAGGCATAGTTGGACATTGCCTATTGTTGGATAACTTGGTGAAGTAGAACTAAAGTTACACATGTAACATGTTGGAGTCTAAGGAAAAGTTATGGGCATAACTTAGGCAAAGAGGTGTAGTCTGGTTGTAGCAAGCATAGGTTGGTCAAACCCCTATGGCCAAGACAAGGCAATTCCACACAACTAGAGATGATGAAAATAAAAATTCTAGGTATGACTCTTAGGTCCATGGTAGAAGAATTCAACTATCTAGTTTCCCTTCACTCAACTCATTCTTTGCTTGAATTTTTTCAACTCCTTAGTTGTTTCCTTTTCTCACTTGGTGATCTCTATCTATCTCCTTTTGAACTCAAGCATATGTATTTAGGTTCACCCGGTAGGATGAGTTGATATTTTTTGCCTCGTTCTTTTGTTCATCAAGTGTGAAACCACCTAGGGTTGTGTTATTTCTTCTAATTTATTACCCCATGTATGCTGCTACCACTAGCACCTTTGTCCCCTTCACCTTCATGAAATCATGAAATCATTTATGGACTTGATGCTTGACAACATCTCATTTTTCAATGATCTGGTGGCACCATATACAATGGGTGTCTTTAGACCTCATAGTAGATTAGATAAAAAAATCATTTGCACCAACGGTTGAATCAACACCACACTAAGATGGCATGAAGGAAATTGAGATGCTCACAATATATGTTCAACATTGACATTAAAGGAATCATAAATGCATAGTAATAATCATTGACAAATAAAATAAAAAAGACTTGCCAAGATGTCTTTGTTTCTCTTGGAATTGGGAGTGTCTATGTATAAGCTCTACTATCCACCATGGTAGTGTTTCTCTCTAGTGATAATTTGTTTATACACATGCCCACTAAATTTTATGTTATCGTGCTTGTGACTATTACTGTGAATATGAATACCTAACACAAAACACTTGGCCTAGCTTCCTGTGACTATGATATTACCAACAATATGTTTCAACCCTCAAAACAAAGTTAAGGTTAATAGGTTCTAGTGTGGATCTATGATGCATCAAGAATGGCTAAGAACTAAAAAAATTAGAATGTGTATAAAATCTGAAATTCCTGAGAAATTATATTGGCTTGGAATGAGGGGACATATTAAATCCTCATTCTACATCATTAGTTTAGGGTAAATTTTAAGGGCGAAATTTCGTCAATTGGCTATTTTTCGGGTTTTTTTCAAAAAATAAATTCGTAATTTGGTCATTTTTAGTCTCCAATATCACCTATATTTACATAAAATATGTTTTTTTTATCATAATATTCGCCAAAATTTACATGTTTCAGTGGTAAATTGCATGTTTCATATTTAATATTCGCCTACGTATCTATATTCATGTTGTTTTCAATCCAAAATAATCGCCTAGGATACTATACTTAAGTATAATATCAGAATCCTTAAAAAATACCATGGGGGACATATTAAATCCTCATTCTACATCATTAGTTTAGTGGAGTAGATAAATGCCTAAAAGTTGAGGTTGAAATTTTACAAGCCGTAGATGCTTCCATCGTTGTTGGCTCTCATGCAACCTAAGTCTCTATGAGTGGTTGTTGCACGATGGTAAACATTATTACTCCTTTCTTAAATATACAGATGAAAAAAGTGATGTGATACAAGGATATAGGTACCATGCTCTAGGTGTTGTGTTTCCTCTATCAGTTAGATATATTCTTGACTAGTACTTCGATGCCAGAAATCTCAGTAGCAATCACCAATATGTATATCCCTTTAAAGTTTTTCATTGAGATAAGAAAGCAATTGTAGACACATTACTATCATATTTCTTCATTGGGTATGTTTCCATGCAACACTAACTAAAACTTCTTGAAATAGCAAATCCCTCAAAAAGAGTAAAAGGGTCAAACAAGCACTCAAAGTGCACTAACAAATCAAGCGTGGATTAGTAGTCGATTTCCCCATATTCCACTTAGGCGAGGCAAATATTAAAATTATGATTGTTCTCTAATTTGCAAACAAGATCAAAATTATGATGGTTCTCTAAGTCAATTCCTCCTTATTCTCCATACCCATTTGATTTCACCAAAAATAGAACTATGGGATTTAGAGGTTGGTAAGTGCTCTACTTATGTGTGCTGGAATTCAGTTTCATTAGTTTGTTGTCAACTTGTTGGTTGTCGAATTGCATTTACTAGTGCCAACATAAGAAGTTCATAGAGTTGAAGTTGTGCAAGTGGATTATGGTTTTGTGTTCGACAAGTTAAGGCCTAACCAACTATTTGTTTTAGCGCTATCACTAAAAGGTGTTCCAAATGCAAGGTTGTGAGATACTAGTTAGCCATCATTTTTTTTACATTTTCAACTATTTTCATAAATTGTGCATCAAAGTATGTTGCATTTCGTTCAATTTTCATTACAGTTCCAATGTGTATGTGTGTGGGGGGTTAAATTTTTTAGAGATGTTAGAAGCAAGGAAATAAATGTTTTTGGTATAGATTTATGAAATCTCACTAAATCTCTAGTGTGAGTCCTATGCATATGTAAGTTTTTAAACCAAATTCAAGGGTTAGTTGTACTAGTATAAATAGTTATAGCAAAGAATGCATATGCATGATAAACAAATTAGAGCACTTGTTTTTCCTTTTTTTGGTTGTATATTTTTGAGCAATGCTCACCCTTAACAACTCTATCATGTTTGGTAAAAAATATGATTTTATGTTCTTGTCTTTGTTTGGTAAAAAAAATAACATTTCTAAATTAAGGATGAAATCCCACAAGCTCCATAGTGAAACAAGATATTAGATAATTTTTAAATCGTCGTGTGATGAAAGAACTTGTCATATTTTCAATAATAAGAAGGTGGAAGATGGAAAAAAATCTTTTAAAATTTCTTGTGTGTGTCTACATTAAATCTCAATTTCAAAACACTTATAATAACACTTACCTTCCTAACCTTTTGGTTGAAAAAGACTTGGAGATTTATGAAAGCTTCTCTCAAATCTTTTCAAGCATAGAAATACAATTTGAAACCAATCCAAATAATTCCTTACTATTTGTTATTAAGTTATGTTATACAAAAGTTAAGTTCATCGTCATCATCATCATCACTATAAGTTTTCCCTTTATAGATCAAAATATTCCACTCACAATTGCTTTACCAAAAGTTAGGATTTCAATTTCCATTCATAACTTGAATTGAAATTACATTTTCTGTATATTTTTTATACTTGTAATAAACATGGATTTTATCCTTTCCATTTCTTAAAAAAATATGAAATTTCACCACTTTATAATCTTGATTTTTCAACAAAATAAATTTAGTCTCCACTATTTATTTGCTAGAAAAGTAAAAAGCTCCATTAAATATATATATATATATATAAAGCGAGTCTAAAACATAAAAACAAACCACAAAACAAGTATTGTCGTAGGTTGTAAGTAGAGTTGCAAACTATGCATCCTCTAGCCTCTTCTAGAATCATAGTCTCTTCTGCAATTTGGAGAGCTTCCTTTGATAAGACATCTATCTCCTCATTGCACTGAGAGTTACCTTCTACAACCCAGTATGAGGGAGAAGTGCAATTATGTGCTCAACATGGATATGGCACATGGCACTTTAGTAAAATAATAAAATATTTAGTAAACAAAATTTTTACAATGCCGATCCTAACCTACACGTCAAAACATAATATATATATATATATATATATATATATTCCAATTAATTAAAACCAAAAGAATTAATTAGAGTAACAATTAGACTCCTTTACTTTGTTTGAATACCATTTTCAAGGATAATATAAAGAGGTAAAATTTATTGCACCGAGATGAGCTTTCTAAAGCCCAGTATGAGGGAGAAGTGCAATTTCTTACTCAATGTGGAGCTGACATGTGGAACTTAAATAAAAAGATCCATTTTATTTCCAGAACTATTGAGCGTCGAGTGGAATCAAATCCCTTGATGTGAAAAACTTTCCTCAAATTTTACACTTAAATTTGCATTTCAATGGATTTGATGTGTCCCAATGCTTCGTATATCCAAAGATAAGATGAATCTTTTAACTCTCCAATAACAAAATGTATGAACGAAATTTCTTCAAAAAAATTAAGCCATTGATCTATACTAAACATATAGATCCAAACCCTAGGCTCTATCAAGCCCCGAGAGGGATCAAATCTCCGGAGGTGCAAACCTCTACTTGAATAGCTCTTTGAGTGCAATACCTGAGCCATCTAGTCCTAAGCTCTAAAGTCTCTAGTTTAAGTCTCATATTTACTTTTTACTTTGTATTATTCTTTTTTGTTGATGTTCAACATAATATTTATTACTTTTTACTTTGTATTATTTTATTTTGTTTACTTTGTATTATTTTGTTACTCGACAAACACTCTAAAATCTAAAATCTCATATTTACATTTTACTTTGTATTAAAAGTAAAAAGTAAAGTCTCTAGTTTAAGTTTCATATTTACTTTTTACTTTGAATTATTCTTTTTTGTTTATGACCGATATAACATTTATCACCTAATCCTAAGCTCTAAAGTCTATAGTTTAAGTCTCATATTTACTTTTTACTTTGTATTATTCTTTTTTGTTTATGGCCGACATAATATTTATTACTTTTTACTTTGTATTATTTTTTTTTGTTTACTTTGTATTATTTTGTTACTAGCGACAAACTCGACAAACACTCACATGTTACAAGATCTCCCTCATACTGGGTTGTAAAGTGCCTCTCGGCGTAATCAACAATATTATTTGAACCTGTGGTGAACCATTTTGAACTTTAGAACATGATCATAATATAAACACAAACTATTCCAACATCACTAATATCAAAATAATCCTTACTAGCTATATCTAATAAGCCTTGGACTTTGGATTTGTCAATGTTCGAGTTCTTTATTTGTTTAGACTTTGGACTTGTCAATGTTTGAGTTATATATTTGTAAAGAATTTGGATTTCTCAATGTTTGAGTTCTTTATCTGTTTAGAATCTATTAAAATTATTCATTTGAAATGGTTGAGTAAATTTCAAATTTAAAAATTTATAGACTTTATGGTTAATGGAGTAAATTTCAAATTTTAAAATTTATGGTGAGTTTATGGTTAGCCATATCTTCTCTGTGTAAGATAGGATAAAATCCTAAAATCTTTAGTTTTTTTTTTAAGTTTTAAATTTGTGAAATGAAATAATATATACAGGTTTTTAAGTAAAATAGAGATTATACAATCTCACACACATAGTATTAGAGATTAACATTAAAACCCTTAACAGGGAAGATCAACAAAACTTAGAGCTGTATCTTTATATTTCTTCTTGTATTTTTTAACCATTCACAATACAATATTAAAGTATTTCGAAGCATCCAAAACTTTAGTATGTTAACCTGAATTAGATATAAACCCCAATCCCTTAATCTGAATTAACTACATATTTTCTGATATAATAGCAAAAAAAAATTGGGTATTGCCTCGAGTCCATTTTGTGGATTAGGAAGATGCACTCCTATGCCCCCATAACCCCTTGAGCCAGCTCCACACACAACACCCAATACATACGACAGGAGCACTAAATTATTCTATTCATAAGTGACACAAGCCACATGCAAAAAATATAACATATAATCAACATTTTTTACAACACCATATTTTTAAGGCAACTTTTACAAAATTATCTAACCTTTGACCAAACTCTTAGAACATATTTGCATTTTATAAGAAAATAGGCAATCATTTTGGTTTGTCAGGAAGCTTGTGAAAGGAAACGTGAAGTAAACCAAATCTTCAAACCTGGCCATGTGCTCGTCATCAAAGAACTAATTGTTATGCTTTGTTGAGAAGCTTATGCTTGGAAATATCAAGGAAATCGAATCTGTAAACTTGATCATGTGCTATCACAGCAAACAATTGTTATTATTTAATTGATTTGATGAATAGGAGCGCATATGGTATCTGTCTTCTATTCTATTAAAACGTTGTGAGAAAAATAAAATATAACAAAAAAATTTAAAAATCTATTAAAACGCTGATTATAAAAAATCATGGTATTTTTTTTCAGTCAATCTTATTTTTAATAATAATGAGAGATACATAATTTCAGGAGAGAAAACAACAAAAGTAAAGGCGTTGTGACATCTCAGCCATAAAATTATTTGTTCCTCCTAAATATCTCTCGTGTCATACAAATGATTTCAATTACAATAAATGTAGATGGTGTCATGCGCATGAGACATAGCTCAAGTGTTACCAATCTACAGTTCATATGATAATGAATAAGTATCTCACAACCTCCTTTGCTATTTCTTCTCATCGTATATCTATTAACAACTAATTTACTTTAAACAAATGCTCCATTCGTTATTCATGGCCCATCAAACTATCTTTCTTTAAAGCATCCAGCCATAATCCATTTAGCTTTCCCCTTCATTCACTACCAAGGTATGTTGGTTAGAACTAGGTGTAAGTTTTGAGTAATTTTAGTGAAATAGATAACTCACTCACAACTACTTAACCAAATTGTAAATGTTTCCATAGCATATGAGATATATTTTCTTCCTATATACATTAGGGGAAGTACCTTACTTGTGTTAGCTCTAAATATTGGAAAACAAAAGGGTTCACCAATTCAAAAGTAATGTAATATGAATTCCTTCAATGGGTTCATTTAGCTCATCCAATTCATCTTTCTCTCATTGAAGAGGAATTTATACCTCATCCAATTATATTATTTTGGATGAGAGAGATCAATAACATATGCTTGTTTTTTTTTCAAACTTAATTCAAAATGGATCATTATCAAAGAAATGGTTTGGTTATAATTGATTTTATGTTTGAGGTCAAACACTTGAGTTGCAAGTTTAATGAGCATGAACCTTTGTTAAACCTTATTTATAAGTCTACTTGAAACTTAATGTTTCCTTGCCTTTGTTATTTGATAAATGAAAATATTAAATTGCTTAAATAATAATGGACAAACTCAACCTCTTTTATATTTTATTTTTTGCTAAATTAATCAAAATTTTGCCAAAATTTATAAATTCAAATAATTAATGGAATCTTCAACTAAGATGATGATGGTGATGGTTAATATCACTGAGACCAGATTTGGTCTATTGGACCTTAAGAGAAAATAAAAGAAAGAAATTATTTGGTTTACTTTAAAATTTTATTCTTATGACCAAAAAGCTTAAAGATAAGCATTCATAACTTACCATAGTTTTGAGGAGTTAGAAGATTAGAAAGGTTTGTATTGTAGCAAAGATTTTGAAACTGAGATTTAATGTGGGTGTACACAAGGCATTCCAAGAGAAAGCGATTTTCATCCTCAACACTCATAGTCTTGTAGAGATGGAAAATCCTTTCATCCCAAGGTTGTAACGTCTCCTTCACCCAATCTAGCCACCACAGGGGACATTAACTAAATCGAGGCCTCTAAATTTCGCCCCATAACTACAACTACAAATTTATACAACTAAAATGCATGTGCGGACAAGGATTTAAAAACACACAGTGGAATAAACTCAATCCACACACACAACATGCAATTTACATGCATAATTATCACATGAATACAAATAAAATCATTGCACATCAAATACATAAGAATACTTATCTTTAAGCGAAGAAGATCCAAGCAACTAGTTGTGTAAGAGCAATTTTCCACCTAGATGTAGGCACTCTGTCCAACATATTCTCTTTCTATTGAGAGGCCACCGGGGCGAACGAAACACCTACAAGCTTCTCTCTCCCACAACCAACATTGTTCTCTATGCTTAGCCAAAAGCTCCAATAGAGCTCTACAGGGGTCTCACTAAGCCTTCACAACCATGGCACTCCTTCCAACTGCACCACACAACACAAGGAAGGCATTTCCCTTCACTTATCCACGGTTCCCTCAGGAAATCCAACCCTTATAGTGCTTACTAGTGTGTGCAGTAAGAGTCTAACCTGCTATAAGCTACTGGAGAACCTCCTGCAACATTAATCCATGGCTTCTCAAGCATCCAAAAGTAGCAGTACTCAATGGGTAAAGGTTCCTAGCTTGCCCAACCTCCATGCTCACCTACATCCATTTATTTCCCCTTCCCAAAAATGTATCTCTATTTCCAAATTTGAATTTTTGGTTTAAACACGGTCTGGTAATGGTCATGAACAACAATGAAAAACTCATGATGTAGTGTAGGAACATGCATGAGATAATGATCAAAATAGTGTTGACTCCAAGGGATATGAGGTAAGGGTGAAAATACAACTGACATAGCTTCTTACCATAGGAGAAATAGGACTGTGGATTGCTGACATAACTGTCACAACCCCCCCATGCTTCAATAACTACATGAAGTGACTTTTCCCACCAACCTCACATATGTATACAATGATTGGATTTAATAGTCAAGCGAAGGTAATTGATTCATTTTAGGCACATGGCATATTTTGGATGAGTTCTAAGGTTGACACTTGGAAACATAGGATTTAGCTTCCCACTGACCCCCTTTCCCCTTCCCCTTTGGTGGAATCATAGCCCCTCTAGTGCTCTCTACATAGCCATATTGGATAATTTCATTAATTTTCAACATAATATTTACATACATTTTGAATTGACATGATAAGCCAATCATATGGTCCAGATAAAAATAGATGCATCATACATGCCTGGCCATTCACTAGTTGGGCCTTGGGCTTGAGCTCCACATTGAGAATCCATACTGTCATATTTACATCATTCACATAATTTTGATTAAATACATTCCAAGTCAAAATTGGGGGTATTACAACGGTGTTTTAGGAATTTTCCAACAACCTATTTCACTGTGGATCTCATGAGAGTTCGTTCTTAGATTGGCAATATCAATTTCTTCCTTGAACTAGTTAAAACATAGAGATAATTTTGATCTTCTAGATTATGGTTAATGACATCATTATATTATCTCAATTTTATTTTAATCTCTAAATCTTTTTCGCATCACATTTTCTCATTAAACTTAGATGTAATAATATCTTTAATGTTATTGATATTTTGCAAAGTGTAATTTTCATCAATCTCTCAATAGTTTAACCACGCCATGGCACCTTTATACCACCCTATTTGAAACTTAGTCCAAATTTGAAAAAATAAATAAATCGAAAAACCCAAAAAAAAAAAAACATTTTTAACTTATTATATTAAAATGCATATACATTATTAGGTATCTTAATATTGTATATTGAAAAAGCTTGCATGTATGTTCAAAATGTGGAGGTTGTTAAGTCCCCATCGTTAGGAAGATGTGAATTCTTTAATTTGAAAAGATAAGCCATGTACCATTACAATAATAATGGTACCATTATATCTCAGGAATGCTGGCTATTATACTATACACTTGATTCAGTTGCTAATATAAATTCCCACAGATATTGGATATTAGTGGAAGATTTAAACCTGCCACAACTTCAATATGAAGAATGGGACCGATACATTCGTGCATTGAATGGAGCTGGTATTCACCTGAGATGTGCGGCCGATGAGGTGATTTGGGCAAGAAACACTGCCACGGGGAGGATCACGGCGCAAACTGCATATGCCTATATGATTAAAAGACGATGCATCATCCTAAAACACTAGTGGTGTGATATGATATGGTCATGGTACATCCCTCTGAAATTAAAATGTTTTACATGGTTTCTACTCCAGGAATGTCTTAAAACCTGGGAAAACTTGACCGCTATTGGGTGGATTGGCCCTAGCATTTGCGTTTTCTGCAAAACAGAAGCAGAATCTATGTATCATATCTTCATCAAATGTACTTTTACGCTCAGTCTGTGGGAGAAGTTCTACATAAGTTATGGTATCACTGAGCGATGGGGTGGTAACAACATCGAATCTTGTTTCCATTCATGGGTAAAATGTTGCAGGTCCCATCTTACTCTTCCGGTGTTTATTTGTTCGGTTCTTTGGAAAGCTCAAAATATGGCTATATTTGAGAATTGCAGTCCTAACCTGGAGCATATTTTTAATACTGTTTTGTGCCAATATCATCATTATATGCCAACTGTGGCCAACCCTGTCAAGCGAGTTATTGGAGACTTTCAGGTTACCTTTGATGATCCTGTACTATATTTCGATGGAGCGGCGCAACTTGGAATATGTGGAGCAGGTGGTGTTATTTATCTCAACCAGGATCATTATTTTTCTTTTCGCCTCAACTGTGGCAAAGCAACCAATATGAAAGCAGAATTGATAGCACTCTGGTGTGTTATTCATATTGATAATTTGTTTGGACTGGTTACTATTAAAGTCTTTGGCGATTCACGTGTCACAATTAAGTGGGCACGAGGTGAATACAGTTTGCAGGTTCTGAATTTAGATTACTGGTGTAGCAGAATTATGACAAAACTCCAGACTTTTAACACTCTATCCTTGACACATATTTATCGGGAGTTCAATACACAGGCTGACAACTTGTCGAAGCTGGCATTGGACGATGCAAAAGGCTTTCTACTTTGGGAAGAACATTGTGAGAACTCGATGACAGAGTCGGGTTCTTTATATTTTCTTGATTAGTGCTTGGTCTGCCCGAGTTTTTTGCCTTTTGCTTATCACTGTTAGTATATCTTGTATATATTTGGGAAGAATTTGGAGCTTTTTGTAATCCTTTTGTGGGACTAAAGTTTTCGCTGTTGACATATCATGTACTATTTGATTCAGTTATTTTTTAATATCAATTGTATGCTTTTTTTCGCGGAAAAAAAAAATGATCACAGAGAGCATAAAGCCCTACAATGCAAACAAAAAATGATATATACATATATATTCTTCACGAATATCACGATGTCTCTGACCACCCGGGCATCGTTTGCTATGGCATTTAACAACATTGAAAGGTACCCGGTCTAATGGTCTCTCACCTTTACTAAACGAAGGAGTGTGTGATGGAAGTAAGTACATTCAAGAAAGTACAAGTGTTCCAAATCTTGTTTTCACATCAACAACGTGTTTTGAATACTTTAGGTTTTGGATTAATTTAAATTTTTAATATAAATTATTGATATTTTAAAAAAAAGTTAAAATTTCGACCGGCCTCGTTTTGTATAGTGATTTTAGTTAACATCTTATGACGTAAAGGGTTGATAGCTAAATAGACCGCAGTGCGATGCCCCTCAAAAACACCATTTATCTATTTTTTAATTTGTTTTAAATATTTTAAATTGATAATAAAATTAGTTTTCATTTTACTTTCGATTCCTAATTCTGGCATATTAAAAAAAACTACTTTTTATATTTTTTTAGAGAAAGAAGAATGGTTAGTTTTGAAATAAAAATCTGTATGGTTATTTTTAGTGTTATGTTAGTTTTGAATTCATTTTCCTTCTTCCAGATCCAATGCTTGTTTTGAAAGGTAGTCAACATTAGAATTGAATTTCTTGTAAACATGTTGAGCTTCCATAAATTCAAACTCTGGGTTTAATAGTATGATTTTTTTCTTCCAATTTTCAAGAGAGACAACTTGCAAATTACACCTAAAAGAAAACTGATTAACGATAATCTTTGAGTCCCCCACAATCTATAATCTGCTCACTTGCTTATGCCTAGCAAAGAACAAGAGGCACCACAATGCCAAGAGCTCCCTTCTAGAATTTGTTCTTGAACCACAATTCATTTTAACTTTAAAAGAAACTGAATTTGATATCTTCAAGACCACACGAACACCACACTCTGACCCATAATTTTGAGATGCCCCATCAAAGAATCCCACAAGAATGCAACTATCCAGTATAGCAGGTCTAAGCACCCTTCCTCTATCTTCCACAGTATCCTTTTTAATTTCCTTTACATCACTTAGGACTCTATTACACACTTTTGCAACTCACCACTATTTCCCTTCAAATATTTTTAAATTTCTATGTTTCCACACCTCCTAACAAATAAAGCACAGAAGTTATTTCCACAAATAAACCTCCTTCATCCATTTTTGGAAACACAAATTAAGCAAAGGAGAGTTCCATCTTTGTCCAATATTTAACTGCTGAAGAATATTGTCCCAAACATTATGGGTAAAAAAAAAATTATGATTAAATGTTGCACAAACTCCTCATCAGCTCTACACAGAGCACACTTGACCCAAAACCTCCTCTTTTAATGAAATTATCCCAAGTTAATATCTTGTTTCCTAACATCAACCAACAAGATAACTTGATATTAACTGGAATGTGTCATTTCCATAAAGCAGAAAACCAGCAGTAATCCTGATCATCTACATATTCAAATATTAGAACATCATAAGCAGATTTTGCAGTAATCATACCTTCCTTTTCATTCCTTGACCAAACTAAGGAATCATCCTCTTCAAAAAGATTTATACCACAATGATTCAAGCCCAAAATATAATTATTCCATTCCTCCTTTAAGTCACCTTGAAAACCTATAAGGCCTTCTTCCAAACATGCCCACCAAAAACACCCTGATCTTCTGAGATAGCTTAGGCTAAAAAGGAAATCCCTTTATCATTCAAACACCTTCCCAACCCTAAAGACAACTTATAAAAAGATGTTACCCCACTAGTGGGTCTTCCCCGATCCTAAGACTCCACCCATTACTAGGATTCCAAACAAGCCATTCAATCAAAATATGCACATAATTTAGCAAAGCATGCCAACTCTTAGAAATACCTTTGAAACTCTTTCTCTCATACCGAATCCATTCCACTAAATTCCTCTACTTCAAGTATTTTCCCATGATGATTTCATTCCACAAACCATAAACAAACTTCTCCAAAGACTCTTAACTTCTAAAGCCTTCCCAACAAGATAAATGTTCTTTATACCCCATCCTCCAGCTTTTTTAGGTCTCACCAACCTTTCCCAACCCATCAAATGTCACCCTTTTTTCTCCCTTTTTCCCCAACGAGAGAAAATTGAAGACCCTCCTCCTTATCTTATCTAAAACGACTTTGGGAATTCTGGATACAGCTCAAGACTTTTATTACAACAATAAAGGTAATGTGCTTTTTTTTTTTATGTATGAGGTATGTAATATTATTAAAATTAAATGAGTATTATTTTAAAAAAATTGTTGTATAATGAATTTAGTTTATTTTTTCTTTTAAATTTGTTGAGAGTCATTTTAATATTATATTTTTAAATAGTGAATTTTATTTTTAAGTTTTGTGGACTAACTCAAGTGGTTAAGTGTTGTGAATTGCAAGTAGGAGCTTATGGGGTCAAATCCCTAGGCTAGTTGCCTTTGTGAATATTGTGGACCTCACTCAATGTTGCTTAGTACTTTTCATTGATGCTCGAAAAGAAGAGCGTTAATGTGGGAAATAAAATGGCCCTTTGTAGAAAATGTGGGATAACTCTAGTTTGTTTGGGATGTTGAACTATGTTAAGTGTCCTCATTATGGTTTATTTTGTGGTTCTATTGAGACCTATGGAGCCTCGGCATATTCAACAACAAGTGCAAACAATGGAATCCTTAATTTGGTGGAGGAATTTTGGGGGAGGACTCTTAGTTTGGTCTCATTGAGACAAGCGCTCAGATGTGTGTGGTGACAATTTGGACCCCTCTCCTCTTCAGTGGTTTTCTATGTTCACTTGAGGTATTTTAGTTGGTGATTGAGCAACTTGCCTTTCATTTTGCCTACTCTGTCTTGTGAATTCACTTAGCTTTGGGAATTTGGGTACTTTAATTATGTATATCATCATCATACTACGGGTACTCCTTTTCACCCAAATTAAGTTTTTGTCCTAGTGAGCTTGATATATGTCATCATGGATGGACACTGACATTCTAGCAATTGTAGTCCATGTGAAATAGTTGATATTTCCATGGTATTAAGAACGGTGGTGCACCGATTGAGAGTCTTCATGTTCCAGTATTCCACCAAGTAACAATCGAGTGTTCTACGAATTAGATGACCAAATGGTTAGAAATGTGGATTTGACAACAAAGGTAGCAATACAAGGAAATCAAATTGAGAAGCTCATAGTAGAGCACAAAATGCATCTGCAATTATTCAAGATTTAGCCATAAGCCCTCATCCTATGACTTCCCCACCTCAAGATTCAATTAGTTCTCTTCAAAAAGTGGCCATGGACGACAAGACAAATCAACAAATTCAAGGAAACCGGGAAGCTGAAGAAATAGCTTTGGTACTCGAATCAAAGGAAAAGTAGGAAGCCTATAGTGGGCATGGTTGCCCTTAAAATATCTAAGCTTTTTAGTTTTGTAATTTAATATTAAGGCTATGTTAATATTATTTATAACAGTAAACGTTTTAGTTTTTTGAAAAAAAATATAAATGCAATGCAAATTGTATGCATACTCTTCTTAAACTTTAAATTTTTTTAATTTTAATATAAACTTTTGAAAAATTATATTATTTTATTATATGGTGAAATCTCAATTTTCTGTTAATACAATTTTTAACCATTTCATTTAAATAAAATAAATATAAAATATAAAATATAAAATTACTTTTTACTTTAAAAACTTCCCTTTCCCTTTGTAATTTGATAACTAAAAATATATATTTTATAGACGCACAAAGTTTTTTTTTCCAGCAAGAAAAAAGCATACCAATGTTATTCCATAGAATCAAAAGGTATATGCAAGCAAGCTTAATAGACATAGGACTTCTTTTGTCTCCAAAAAGCCCCGAGCTATCATCAACTTGACATAGAGATTCACTGACCATCACACAGGATGTCATTCAAATCGCCACTACCACAACAAAACCAAAATGCAAACAACATTTATATATAAACACAAAAAAGTTCAGAATCCCAAAATTCTGAATCTGAGAGTTCTAAAATTCTTCCCAAACTAAAACTCAAATGTCACCAAACAAGACTTATTTAGACAATTTATCAGCCAGCAAATTATGTTGCCTATAGACACACAAAGTTATGAACACCTAATACCACAAAAGTAATCTATCATCAAAATAATAATTGTTGTGTAGATTTATAATATAAATAAAAAATAATCTCATGAATATCATGGTGGACTTTGACAAGTAGATGTAATTGGTACTTTAATCACGAGGGCATCATTTTAGTGTTTTAAAAACATTGAAAGGCATCACAAGTCTAATGGTCTCTCACATTTGGTGAAGGAATATGCCATGGAAGTGTGTATCATGGAAGTGTGTAGACAAAAATTAGGTACAACTCCTCATTTATTTTCTACGTTTTGCTTTTGTTATTGACATTTGTTTTGAAAATGACACCTCACCCCTGCAATGAAGAATAGCTTTAATGAATGGCAAGAAACTGATTTTTCCTCTTGGAAAAAACAGTTGGTTCAATTCCCAAAGCAAATTGTTTTTTTTTATTATTTCTCCATTTTGCTTTTGGCATGGGCATTTCTTTGAAAATAGCATTTCAGTGAAAAAAAGTTATTTGAAAATAGCAGCTAAGCAATGAGGAATAAGTTGGTTCATTTCCCAAAGCAAATTGTTTTTAAAGAGGAACTTTGTCTTTTGTGAGCGTGAATGTGGGATTAACACTTCTTCTAATTATAAAAGAATTAATTAATGAATAATTTATATCATTCAAAATTAAATTGGTATAGTGTAATTAAATGTTAATGAAGATTTGGTTGTTTGAAATAGTGGGATTAACATCTCTTCTAATTATAAAGTAATTAGTTATAAATTAATTATAATTAAAATGTAATTAATTGTTAATGAGGATTGGTTAATTGTTAATGAGGATTTTGTTGGTTGTTATACTCCTCACTCGGGTTCAAATCTAGCTTACGACATGTTATGATGGACATTGGGGATACCTTGATTCTTCATGAATAACTAGTGTTTATTCTTTCAATGGATGTAGCCAGTGACGTCGATGAACCACATTTAAAATATATATATATATATATATATATATATATATATATATATTCAGAATTACTTGATGAAAATGTAATTAATTATTAATGAGGGTTTGGTTGATTGGAAAGTGGGGTCCTTGTTACTATTGATAAAAGTCACTTTAACATATTAATTATTCCACGAGCATCCTTAGCTTTCCCAACATGCATAGCTAGTGTTTGTGCCCTAGTTGCTCCATTGTTTCCCTATTGGCCCTTGTGGACTCTCAACCCAACTCAGCCTTTAAAATCATACTAGGATCATCCCTTCCATTCCCCTCCATGACGTCGAATCACCTAATGAATCATTGTTTCAATCTCTACAAATTCAATATAACACAATGTCTCACAAATGGTAGTGAACTATTTCTTGGTGATACCCTCTTTTACAGATGTTTTTTCCCCTGGAATGGATTTGTGATCCTCTTTGGTTTTACCTTCCCCAAATCTCACTGTTGGTGGCAATTAGATACAGGGATTACCTTCAAGGATTCCCTCATTTTTGTTAATTAAACAGCAAACCCCTCAATTATGGAATAAAGGTTATTAGTTCATATGATCTATAAAATGGCTTCTCCTTCCATCTTGGTGATTTCAAATTGGTTAACCACTCTATCTACTTCAAGGGCAATGACCTCATCTGCAGATTCATTGTCCTATGGCCAAAGCGCATAGAGCTTCACAAATGGATATCCACCACTTGGAAGCCATAAATCAAGGAAGAACTTTTATCTGCCCATGTGCAAAACAATTTGTCATCGTAGAATTTGATTTGCCAAAAGATAGGGATCACATCCTTAAATCTTGGCCATGGTTTTAAGGCAAGGTAGGTTTATGTATGAAGCCTTTGTTCCCAACCTTCGATCCTACTACAAACACTTTTTCCTTGACCTCAATGTGGTGAGACTCCCCAACCTCTCTCTCCATTTCTATGGTCTTCATCCACTACAAGCTATTCAAAGTACCATTGGAAAATTCCACTTCAAGGATTAGAAATGGCAAGGAGGTGCATCTCTACATATGCTTGGATATGCATTAACATGGACTTCAAAAATGGATTTATAATAGAGATCAAGTTGGTTTCCAAAGACTAAAGTTCTAGTTTCAACCTCTTAACTACAAAATGTTGCATTAAGGTTTACAACCTGCTTTGAAATAAGTTGTATTACAACTGATTACACAAATGCTTAAAAAGAAGGTTGACTTAGAAGACCGCTAAATATCCAACTTGGTGGGATGAGGCCCTTAAAGATCATCATCTCATCAACAAAGATCCACCCTCAACACAACAAGAGAAATAACCTTAAAACTCCCCTCTCGATCCTTGAAGAAGCACCTATCAGTACATCCAAAGGAAAAGGAGACATAGCACCCTAAATGGCCCTCCTCTCCTAGGAAGCTCCCCTTAGCTAGCCATAGCAATGGCTATACCACCAATATTCATAATAATCATGAACTAGTACCTCTCCTCAAACCCCCTACTCACCATTCAAACCATCTCTCTAGTATGACAAAGAAGGAAGACGGTGATGGGCAATGAACATGGAAGAAAAAGATAAAGAAATCAACATCTTATTAGTGGTATGTGGTACTTGAGGAAGGAAAGCTACACAAGCCTATGACATCCCTCTATGAACAACAAGAGTAATAGACAAAAGTCACTAAAAAGAAAAAATGCAAACCCCCTTTGACAACTATGACCTATAAAACTCAACACCGATATAAAAATATGTTCTAATTTATATTAATTTGTTTTTATCAATTAATTTAATGAATATATAAAAATATGTTCAAAAAATAAAGAAACAACACAGGAAAAGAAATCCCATCTAATGGAAATCCCCCTACCCCGTAGAGGGACCCTCTCATATGAAAAGTTGGAATTATAACTCTCCTCTATATAGGTAAAGTCATAACTCTCCCCTATGTATCACTTCTAAAATTAAATGAAAATACATTACAATACATTTTATATCTAATGTTTTGAGTTAGGAAGTTAATTCTTTTTTCAAATACTGGTGTAGACATGTTTTCATTTCATAATTCTCAAGTGGGATTTTGGTGCAAAGTCTTACATGTTTTCATTTCATAATTCTCAAGTGGGATTTTGGTGCAAAGTCTTATGAATGAATCGATTTTATAGTATCGAGTTTGTGCATATTTATTATGATAAAATTTAGTTAATCTAATTTTTTGGCTAAATTTTAAAAAATGAAAATTAAGATTTAATCAAAATTAAATCTTCAAATTTTATTGATGATAATTCAAAGTAATAAAAAAAATTATGATGATGATAACCCAAATAAATCAAAACCAACTTAAAACTTTTAAAAGAATGAGGAATTGTCTTACATCATGTCTCCATGTTAAATGCATATGGGAAAGCAACGAAGATGTGAAGGCACTTTTGGAAAAGTAATTATTAACATATGGGAGTATAATTTATTAATGTGGCATCTGCATTGAAAATAATAACAATTACCTAATAATGAAATGTGGAATTTAAGACATGAATGTGAAAATAATAACAATTACCTAATAATGAAATGTGGAATTTAAGACATGAATGTGAAAGTAAAAGTGAAGGATTGAAAAAGAACTTGATTTTATTCCAAAGGAAATTGTTTTAAAATAAGTTGGTTCAATTCTAAGTAATGTTATTTTATTTTTGAAACTAGAAATTTCTACTTTATGGGGGTGAAAGTGGGATTAACCATTTATTTATAATTATAAAGTGATTTTATATAAATTCAAAATAATCAAAAGCAAGTTTGTAATTTTATTTTTTGTTGATTTTTAAATTGGGGTATTGTTATTAATAATAAAAATATGGAACAAACTAATAACTTTTAAGTACCATTAAGTTTTCTAATATATATAGCTTAGGTTCATGTCTTAGTTGGTCTCTCAGCGCTTATGGACCTCTACCCAGTTACGCCTCTGGGATCTTGTCTAGATCATCTCCTCCTCCCTCTATAAAGTTGAATCACCTCAATGGTTTGTCACTTCAATGTCCCACAAGTTCAATACATTGACAACACGAGTTCAATACATTGAAAAATTGTCTCTCAAATTGTAGCAATGTCTCATGTGGTGATGCCCTCTTCTACTATTGGTCTTGCCCATTAGAATGACTCTCGCCCCTCTTGGGCCTTACCTCCCCCATTTCTCCCCTCTAGTTACAACTAGGCCCCAAGTTTGCCGATGCCGTCATTTGTACTAATCGGATGACCAATCCCTTGGTTGTGGAACAAGTCTTGCAAGTTCCTATGGTCTATAAATTGTCTTCCCCTTTTTTCCTAGTGCCAAATCTCACAGAGCTTCAAAAATTAATGTCCACCTCATAAAAGCCATAAATCAAGGAAGAGGCTTTTCTCTACCCTTCTACAAAAGAGTTTGTCATCATAGAATTAAATTTTCCCAAAGATAGAGACCACATCCTCAAATCTGAGTGATGGTTCTAGGGAAAGGTAGGCTTATGCATAAAGTCCTAGTTCCCAACCTTTAATCCTACTACATACACTCTTTCCTCCATCCTACTCTAGGTGAGACTCCCTGACTTCCCCCTACATTTCAATTATTTTGATTCACTGCAAGCTATTGGAAATGTCATTGACAAGTTCCACTTCTAAGGATTAGAAACAACAAGGAGGCACATCATTATGTACGCCTAAATATGTGTGAACATGGACTTCAATAAGGGAATTCTAGTAGAGATCAAGTTGGTTGCTAAAGACTATGCATGGTATTTACCTCTCGGCTACAAGCAAGTTTCCTTTAGGTGTGAAGCCTCGTTTGAAATAACCCATGCAACAACTTAACAATGTGGAAATGCTTGGAAAGAAGGCCAACCCAAAAGAGCCTCTAAGAAGCCAAGTTTCTAGAATGGGGAAAGAAGGCCAACCCATAAGACCCTCCAAAAATCCAACTTTTTAGGATGGAGCCCTGGAGGAGCATCACCTCATCATCAAAGATCCATCCTTCATCCCAAGAAGATGGACAACCTCAAAACCAAATACCTCTAGGTATGCCCCAAGGAAAAGAAGAAGACATAACACCCCAACCAACCTCCCTCCCCTAAGAAGCTCCCCTTACATAGCTAGAGAAAGGGTTGAATCATTGATCTCTACAACAAGCACTAATAAGAACCTCCCTTGTTGTTCAAATCCTCCCTCCATTGTGACTCAGAAGGAAAACGACAATGGGAAGCAACAACAAAAGAAGAAGAGAAAGAATATATCATCTCAACAATGGCATTGGAGGTAGGAACCAAGGAAGAATTGGAGGAAGGAAAGCTACATGAGCATGTCATACCCCTCCTAAAACAATAAGAAGATTAGACAAAAGTCACAAAAAAGGTTGAAACCCTTTTAGACGGCTCTAACTTAGACGACTTTAGGCAAGCACGGAAATCTACTCTAGCATGTACTACTTTAGTAATATGTTTTATGGTCAATTTGTTAGAAGTTACTCTTCTACCATTTGGAAAGAAAGAAATACTAGTACCAAAAGAAATCCCACCTAATGGCACTCTCGTTGCCTTATAAGAGTAGAGAGCCTTCTCATTTAGTGAAACTCATCGAAATCAACTAGAATTATAACTCGCCTCCATATATATAAAACCATAAAAATTTACTTAACATATAATTGTTTCTTTAAATATAAAAATTAAAGTAGAAATGTTATTATCCTCCCCATGAAAATTCAAACCTCTACATATAAGTTTTCCCATCATGGATTGTGTGTCCATGTAAACATATTATCTATATAATTAGAACTAAGCATAAGCTCTCGTTAATATTAATATCGACAAAAAAACATATTGCGCTAAACATGTATTATGTGGATGTACCTAGAGGTATAGTAATAGTGGATTGTGTCAAGCAACTACGAATTTGATTCCGGAAATTAATGTAGACAAAATACATATTGCAATCCCAATTACAAATACATATTGCACTCCCAATTACATAATAGTATCATACGAGTCTAATTCCCCTAATAAAATTTATTTTTTATCTAATTTCAAGTTAATTTCAATTTTCAAGAGTTAAAACAAATGATCATAAACCAAACATGAAATCCAAACATGAAATCCCTTACCATTTTTTTGGAAAAACAAAGATTTTATGTAAAATTATTCCAACTTTTCTTCCTAAAATAAAATTAAAAACTCATCCAATTCCATCGTTTAGAGGTCGGTCATATCAATAGCGCATCGTTATTGGAAAAATTTTAACAGATTTTTATCTCAAAATCGCCAAAAAGACACTCCAAAAAACCATTTTGACAAAAATTGCTCTGCCAAATTAGGGTGAGTCTAGAGCCTTTTGGTTTTGGTGAGGGCTTATACAACTCCGTGTGATCAATAGCCCGTCCAAATCCAGAGTAAATAGTAATAACTCATAACGAAAATTGAAATTTAAAAAAACAGAAACTCATAACGAAAATTGAAATTTAAAAAAACAAAAACTCATAACGAAAATTGAAATTTAAAAAAACAAAAACTCATAACGAAAATTGAAATTTAAAAAAACAAAAACTCATAACGAAAATTTCCGTAAACTAACTATTCACCATTCTCGAAACACGAATATTGAAAACATTTCGTTGTTAATAAAATACCGATGGAAGGACACTTTACTAATCTTTGGCGAGAGCCTATCTGGCCAGCTGTCTTTCACATGGATACATTTTTGACCGTCCGATATACTACAATGGACGGTTGGCAGATCATCAGGTCCCAATGCTTAAGCTGATGTCACAATGGGACCCACTGTCACTGAGTCGGTGTATAAAAGTTTTTATATCAAATGTCTCTTCACCTAAACGCAAGAGACTAACAGAGAGAACGTGGTACAACCATACATACACGGGCTCTTCCCAGCTTTCCCTGCCCTTTGATGGGAACGAAGAAACCAATCCAGGATCCGAGCAAGACACTGTGATTTGAGGTGGGTTTGTGGGGAAAAAAGTAAAATGAGAATGGAGGGGATCAATCTCATGGCATTGTTGGGCTTATGGGCAACTGTCGCACTGGTTCTCATGTCGGGTGGACGGGTTGAAGCTTACAAGAACTACACAGTCGGAGACTCGCTGGGATGGTACGACGATTTCATGAAGCCCACTGTTGATTATGCCAAGTGGGCTGCCGGCAAGAATTTCACTCTGGGAGACTTCTTAAGTGAGTTAAATCACAGATCGAATCCATTCGCATTCATTCTGAAGCCTTGAAATTCTAATTTGTTCCCCTTTCTGTTGTTGTTTTGTGCAGTATTCAATACCGACACGAACCACACAGTTGTTCAGACTTTCAACCAGACGACGTACAATAACTGCGACTCCGAAGCGGACGACGTCTACGAGTGGTCGACCGCCGATCCCGAGGCCGACGCGAATCCGTCGACGGTAGCGGTTCCCCTGACGAAGGAAGGGGCTAACTACTTCTTCTCCGGCGATTATGACGGATGGCAGTGCTCTAAGGGAGGCCAGAAAATGGAGATCAATGTGACTCATGGAGAGGGCCTCCCTCCTTCCCTCTCGGTTCCTCCCGCCGCTTCCTCTCCGCCCACTGACGATGGCAGCGACACACCTGCCATGACAAACGCGCCCGCCGTTACAGGTCCCGTCGCCGACACACCTCCCGACACTTCCACCGACACAGCTTCACCTTCCGACGCTGCATCTAGAATTGACGGTGTATTTCTTGCATTGGCCCTGATGTTAATGTTACCGTTCTGTGTAATTTGGTGATTTTTATCGCTGAGATCCGATTTAGAGGATTATGCTACAATTGGTATTATGTCTATAGAGACAAGTCTTTTCAGTCGAGCAAGTTGCAGATCGACATTTTAGGCTATTCTTTATGTATGTTGTTTTATGATACCCTATCTAGCTTACTATCCATCCATTCATGTCTTTGTCTGGTTCACTGTGTGCCTGAGCGCTCCATGGAGCAGAATAATGATTTTGATATGTATATGATTCATCATACAACAATGTGTCTGTAATTCTACAGATTATATCATAAATTCTACTTCTAATTCTACAGGTTATATGGTAAATTCTACAGGTTATATGATAAATTCTACTTCTTTACACTGCAGGCAAGGGTTCGTAAGTAAATTTTTTGTTTTTTTTTGCTTTATTGTTGAAAATGGAAAAAATACAGGCATGGGCATCAGGCATATTTGAACTTTAGACCATACGCCGCTGCTGCTGCAGCAATTTCCACCATGAGTGGAAACACTTGCTTGTAGTAGCTCAATTACCCGAGGCTGTCTATCACCAGATCTACCTTGTATTTGGTCTATCTGAGGTAGTGATTTGGCAATTAGTACAAATACTGCAGCTGGATTTCCAGATCTATGGTTCCAGTCGCATGGCATTATCTAGGGGAGAGGCTCCTATTGTTGTGCAGGAACTAGTAGTGGTCATGGTTCCTGTCACATCAACCACCCAAATCTTGCACATGACAAAGCAGATTAAAAAACATTAAACAACTTATTTTTGCACATATATATATTATATTAAGTCCAAAATAGGAGTACCTAATGGGCACCTGTCGTACAACTAACGTGGACTGCCGGGTGTCCGCTCGCGTGGACCCCACACCACATTTGGCGCCTCTCCCCTATAAATTGGGTTAACCACCTAAATTGGACTCGCCCTTTTCGTCTATGACAAAAACTTACTGCTCAAGATTTGGTCCAGTACGTTTTTTCTTTTGGAGGCTAGTGCAGAGAATAATGGAAGAAGTATCAAAGGAGGGTCGCAAAAAACATTTGCCAGAAGGAAAGATGTGGGAGTGTAGGGTTGTTGCCATGCTACTTAGAAGCGTCTAAAGTAAAAGTGTCTCTTTGATTGGAAGCTTCGAAGGTAGAAGTGTCTGTTTGATTGTTGCATTGAGAGTAGTAATGTGCATAGGGTAGATGTGTCAGTGTAGTCAATGTGTATATTGATAGATGTGTCATTGCATAGAGATTAGTGTAGTCAGTGGCAATATTGGTATATGTGTCATTGCAGTGAGATTAATGAGAATGTTTCATTGCATTTATGTGTATTGGTTAACAATATCCACTTTACAGCAGAGGTTAGCCATATCCATTCTGCAACAGAGTTTTAAATGTTTTGTATAGAGAATAATGAGATATTTGTTAAGCTAGATGTATAGAGGTGTAGATGTGTCAATGAATCAAGAATACAGTAGAGGTTAGCCATATCCATCTTGCAGCAGAGTTTTAAATGTTTGTTAAAATAGATGTATTGAGGTGCAGATGTATCATTGTATCAAGAATAATGAGATGCATTCATAGTTGAAAATAGATATACTGATGTGTCATTGTATCTAGAATAGTGAAATGCATTTACAATTAAGATAAATGTACTCAGGTGTCATTATATTGACCATCATTATATCGACCAGAGTAAGATGTTTCATTGTATGGAGAATAATGAGATGCATTTACAATTGAGATAATGTTTGTCTAGAAAACAGTGGGATATATCTATATCTACACCTCGGGCATAACTCTACTTTTATCTTTGTGTAAAAACAATTGGCATAAATCTACTTTTATCCTTCTGTGTAAAGGCAATTTTGTATGTATTGCAGTGTTACTTTGGGTGAACCACTAAAATCAAGAATAGATCTTAGTTATGTAGATTGTTGTATGGTGTGATGTGGATTGCTACAGGAGTTTAAATGGTTGGTCAGTATGGGTGGTGGCAAGTCTTCATCAGGAATCAATATCCTTAGAAAATACATAGTGAGTGGACGTTGGCATGCTCTCAATGGTTTACACTGAAATCAATAATAAATCCCAGTTATTTAAATTGTTGTATGGTGTGATGTGGATTACTACATAAGTTTAAATGGTTGGTCAGTATGGGTGGTGGCATGTCTCCATCAAGAGTCAATTCCCTTTGAAAATACATGGTGAGTGGACATTGGGATGCCCTCAAGGGTTTGAAGCTAACCGGATAAGACACCAAAAAATGCAATAACATATGAATGAATGGTCCACCTCAAAAAAATGCAATAACCTATGAATGAATGGTCCACCTCAAAAAAAATGCAATAACCTATGAATGAATGGTCTACCTCAGTCCATTTCTTGGTAATTGATGATGGGCTTTCACAGCGATGGATGGCACTGGAAACCAGAAGGATATCACTTACTTTATATAGATTTGAGTGTGAAATGCCATTAGAGGATTAACATTGATTTTTTTATTTTTACAATCAGTTTTCAATCACAAGCTTCTGGTACTTATTGTGGGGCTACGCTGGTTATGACTTTTAGATTGCAGAGTAGTAACTCATCATTTATCATTGTGTGGTTATAATTTGCAGTGGACCCATCTCAAACTAAGGCACAAGATTCAAAATAAATATTTCCTTTAATAGTCCATCTGGACAACTTCCCAGTTCCCATGGTGGGCTATCAAATTTACTAATCTTATCTTTCGTTTGTTCATTTTATATTTTGTTGGTTCTTTTATATTTTTTATAATAATAATTGTCATCATTTTTATAATTAAGAGTTATGCCTTAATACATATGTACATCCATATAATAATGGCAATCCTTGAGATAAACTTTGTGTTATCATACTTGCTGAAACAAATAATATTTTAGCTGACATGACAGGTTTGGTAAAACAAATAAACCTTTAAATCCCTAGTAGCGCAAGAGTCTCTCATTAAAGTGGTCATGTAAGCCTGGAAACTTCAATTTGTGAAAAAGGAATTCAAAGCATAACACTTTAATAATCTAAAGAAAAGGCATATATATAATAAAGGCACTCCATAAGCCTGTGGATGCGTAAAATTATATTTATTTACTCTTACCACCCAAATCTCAAAAGGAAACAAGTTAAGTAGGAACCACTTGTGTCTTGTTTTGCACCTCACCTTTATCTTTCTATTAGCATCACATATTTTTTTCCATTCGTTTTAGTTTTGTATTTTTCCATCAAAATATTTTTGTTTTATTTTAACTTTTTCCATAATTGTATTTTCCATCGAAGTTATATTCATATTTATTTTAACTTTTTCCATCATTTTTTTTTCTTTATTTTAACTTTTTCCATAATTGTATTTTCCATCAAAGTTATATTCATATTTATTTTAACTTTTTCCATCATTTTTTTTTACTTTATTTTAACTTCTTCCATAATTGTATTTTCCATCAAAGTTATATTCATATTTATTTTAACTTTTTCCATCATTTTTTTTTGCTTTATTTTAACTTTTTCCATAATTGTATTTTCCATCAAAGTTATATTCATATTTATTTTAATTTTTTCCATAATTGTATTTTCTATCAAAGTTATATTTATATGAATTACATGTAAATATAGACTAGCACAGTCACGCCGGTGGATACTGATATGCTACAAGTTGAGTGTCACAAATAAGTAACAAATAAGTAATAAGTTATATATTATTTGTTGCTGAAGACTTTTATTCTATACATTAGCTAAGAGTTATCCATGTATTAGTTACCAATAATCCATGCATTAACTACCAACTATTTTTTATATTCTTATTTTTTTTATAATTGTTTATTTCAAATTTTGAACCATAAAATCAATCTAGACTATACACTTGTCTCATACTCATGGAATCTAAAAAAACATAAATACTAATCCACCCCAAATTATTACATTATATTTGCATTTCATTTATTTTTTATAATATATATATATAATATTTATATACCATCAAATAACAACATATAAATATTATAATACTCATGAAATATTATGTGACAAATCTATAAACTTGAGGAGGACCCTAAATGTGCAATCCATACAAGGTAATAACAAGTTTTTATTCAATATAAAATTAAAATTAAAATCGGAGCAATGTATGTCTTTCATTGTTTTTATTGAATGTAACTTTTCCCAATATTGGAATTGTCAATTTTTTATAATAATAGATTCAAAGTGTAATTTATTTCCTTCTTTAAAACTAGGTTGAGTTCATACATTTCCATCTCCATTTTTAAAATATAATTTTGTTATTATTAATAATAATAACTATTCATTTACTTACATCTACATTTGTATAAATTTTACATAAATAGATTGCAACTATGGTAATTTATTATTTGTTTATTGATTTGTATAATATGTAAAAATTATTGCTTTTTAATTATTTATCATTGTGTACACACAATATGTATATATTATGTATAGATGTGATTTTTATACGCTATACATAACACATTGTTTTTAACTTTATTTGAAGCTATGCTTAAGTGAGAAATCGTGTGTTTTTGGAAAGTGAATTTTAGTAATAGAAAACAAGTCAAATTGAGTTAAGAAATAGATAAGCCCTAAACAATTGGCAATCTTGAGGATCGTTAAGACGTGTGTATGTTGAATGACATTGAACTTCATAACCGCAAAACTACTATCCATTAACAATATAATGTTGTTAGGAACCCATGTCAACCCTTCTATTTACTTTGTTAGTATATGGTTGTTGGACGCATATGCTTTGTAAGTCATCCCATAGTATTTGTTGATCCATAGTTTGTCTTATTGTTGTTGGACGCATATGCTTTGTAAGTCGTCCCATAGCAATTGTTGATTTATAGTTTGTATTGACACATGGTATTGACCCATGGTATTGGCGCCTAGACTTAGTATATAAGTTTGTGTTGAGACCAATGAAGGTACCATGAAGTTATTTGTATTGAGCTTGCTCAAAGGAGGTTGCCCCCTCGAAGTGGTCTGCGATCAATAAAAGTGATTCTGAGTTATGTTATTCTTGCTATCTCATGTATTTTCATGAATTAATTATTGCAGGTTCTTCACATCTGATATCAGAGCACTTTCTTGGGCTCGTTGGGTGGAATTTCTGCCAAAAAAAAAAATTGCATTTGTTGCAAGTTCGGATCTACGAATAATCCCTATCCGCTTAACTGTGGGAAGTACTTGGGCATAAGCCCTAAAACTCATTGTGAGGAGTACCACAGGAACCCCAAAGTAGCTGGCCCATTAAGAGGACCTGCCAGCGAAAAGGGCAACGACCCCTGCCTAATTGACTAGTTCCCACCCGTGAGGTAAACCAAGAGATGTCGTTTGTGGCAAAGCGGTTATTAGTTTTACTTGAGCTGTGAAGTGAGGGGTACTGCCCCAATACGCAAGTCGTCAGACAGCATTGGTGGCCGAGTGAAACCCCTAAACTATTAGGAAGTCGAACATACCTGGGGTCCATATCTATTTTCAGCTGAACTGTTGCCGATCACTTCCGCGCTATTTCAGATCCATTCTGAAAGCCGTTCCAGATCCATCCATTTCAGATCCATTTGGCATTGTTTCAGATCCATCTGTTGCAGATCACTTCCGTGTCGTTGCAGATCCATTTGTTTCCGATCCCTTCCGCACCGTAGCAAATCCATTCTGTTTTTTCGCCATATCTCCCTTGTTTTCACTCTATTTCCCTTGAAACTTCCCTCACACCCTTGCAATATCATTTTGCATCTTTCATTCCTGGGGACCCTATCCCAAATTCCACTTCCCAAAGCCAGAAATCCCACATTTGTCTATTTTTAGGGTTTGCCATAACATTTTTAATTTTCACCCAATCGCCTTCAAATTTTGCCACCGTGTTCATTCCCTATTTCGCTTCTTTGTCCCTCTGACAAATTTTCCCATTCTTTCACCCCGCTTCTGAAATCCTCATTTTCTGCTTCCCTGTCCATTCGACAGTGTCCAAAACCTATTCAAACCCCAATTACCCATCAGAGTTTTTCCCAAATCTAAATTTTTCTTTACTAAATAAGGTTTTGTTTATGTTTTTCTACCCATTCCCCCCCCAAAAAAAAAAACTCCTAGTTATGGATCACCCACACAGGAGCAAAAACCATGGAGGAAGCACTTACAGCCATCCAAACCAAACTCCAGGATCTGGATGAAAAATTTCTCGGCCTCCAACTTGAGCATTCAGCCATGAACAACAAACGACAGTTCGAGTCTTCATCAGACAATGGGTTCTCTTCTTCCAGCAATTTTCGTGGTCTGAAGCTTGATTTTCCTCGCTTCAATGGTACTGATCCGACTGGATGGATCTATCGTGCAGAACAGTATTTTAGTCTGCATAATACTTTTGATGTCACCAAAGTTCCACTTGCATCATTTCATTTGGAACAGGAAGCTCTTCAATGATACCGTTGGTACATCAAGGCTCATGAAGAGCCAAAATGGCCAGATTTTTGTCAGCGCCTTTTGCAACAATTTGGTCCTAGTGTTTTTTATGACTTCACGGGAGCCCTCACTAAACTTCACCAAATTGGCACTGTGAGAGAGTATCAGACAGAATTTGAGAAACTAGCCAATCACACAGAATGATTGTCTGATGAATTCTACAGGAGTTGTTTCATCAGTGGTCTTAAGGATGAAATCCGCTCAAAGGTTAAAATGTTATGTCCCAACACAATGATGGAAGCCCTGGGGTTGGCTAAGTTGGCAGAAGACAATATTGCAGCCCAACAACGCTCCAAACCCACTTTTGTCCCCTTCCAAAATATGGGTTCTCAACAACCTCCCATCCCGCCAGCTCCTCGACCAACTCCTACCAAGCATTTGTTTGAAACAGAGATGCAGGCACGCAGAGAAAAAGGGCTTTGTTATAATTGTGATGAGAAATTCACTTGGGGACATATATGTGTTCAGCAAAATCTCTATCTCTTGGATATGGATTCTCCGCCTGTCTCTAAAATTGGTGAAGAAGCTCCAGATTGAATGGATGATCAGGTTGACATTCAGGAGCCGCTTATTGACCCCCAATCTCAAGACGACCAACCAGATATATCTCTCCATGCTTTATCTGGCGTCACCACCCCCCAAACAATGTGGGACAGGGGTTACTTCAAGAAGCTTCCTCTTACAATACTCATTGATTCCAGTAGCACTCATAATTTTATTGACCCCCGGATCGCCAAATAGGATGATTGTTTTGTCCATCCTTGCTCCAACTTTGAAGTCATGGTTTTCAATGGGGGCACCTTACCTTGCAAGGGAAAGTGTCACAATGTGCGTATCTCTCTGGAAGATTATAACCTACGCTCTGACATGTTTGGCTTGTCCTTAGGCGAATCTGATGTGGTTTTGGGCGTTCAATGGTTACGCACACTTGGCCCCATCTTATGGGATTTTGTTGAACTTTGGATGCAGTTTTCAATCAATGGGACACAACACAAATTTACTGGCTTACAACCAAGGTCTCTCTGCATCATCAATTCACATCGCCTGGAAAAGATCCTTAAGAAGAATTCACATGGTGTCATCACTCAGCTCCATTCCATTCAGATTCATCCATCAACGGTCTCCACTACTTCCTTGGATCGATATGTGGGTGTCTTTGCTACACTAGTGGGCTTGCCGCCTTCAAGACACCTTTCCGGTAAGCATTTAGCCGCATCTACATCTTAGTAGGTGTCACATACCCCAATTTTGCAAAAATAATGTAATTATTTTATTTTATTCCTGAGACATTATGTTAAATTTAATGCTAAGTAGGAATTGATGACTCAGCAGAGTCACCAGAAGTGGAATGTAATTCTGAATATTTTATTATTAATAAATAAATTATGGAGACAACAGCATGGGAGAGCTGTTAAAAGAGGTTACTGGTCTCACTGGTGGATGGAACTAGGTGGAAAGGCAAAGGACAAGTGGCAGCATCCTCAAACACTTCCTAAGTTGCAGGTGGCAACTTCCCTATATTTTGGGGTCATGATTCCCCAAGAAAGTGGAATCTGAGCAGGTGGCTCATTAATGACAGTTAACCCAACTAAGACCTAGGCAATCTTTTAAATAGTACTCAATGAACTGAGCTGGGGGTTCAGCATTGTTCTGGAGGGAGAATACATTCAGGTGAATGATATTCAGGAGTCCCATTGAGGAAGAGGGAAAGTACAGTAAGGGAGTTTTGATATGGGATGCTGCAGTAACTTGGTTCCAGTTTAGCTGTTTGGCTGAGTGAATTGTTTTGCTGCACCTAGTTCCAGCCAGGGAGACTAGAGCAAGCTCGGGGGTCCTGAGAAGTGCTGTCTGGGCACTCTCCAGGAGTTGGTAGGGAGGAACAGCCTCCCATTGCTGTTGTTGTCTACCATTGACACAGGTTCTGCCATTTATTCCTGCTGTTTATTGAGTAAATTTAAATGTAGAATATGACTTTCTCATCTATGTTTGAACAGGACTTAATTCGGTAAAGTTAGCATCTCTGTATTGTTAGTAGATAGAATCTGCAGAACTATTATGTCTTAGAAATTCCCTATTATCACTATTATCTTACAGTTCGAGTAATTTTTTTATGCATAATATGCTTTGTTATTATTATAAGTAATAGGATATTATTGTGATTTTACCTTTGTTTATTACAATAGTTAAAAAGATAAGTATAGATTATTTATACAGTAAATATTCCTGGAAATACACTCGTTAAAACAATTATAGGAACAGAATCATAGACAACTTTATAATCACAGTGAAATATTTTTCATAGATAGTTTAACAGGTATAAACCCTAGCTGAACAAGTATACCGGTCTATATCCGTCCCGTGAATTAGTTAAACAAGTATACAGGTTTTATCTGTACCAAGGATGGGTGAACAAATTTATGTTAGTAAGTTTATTTATTTACTGTCAGAACATAGCTGAATTGTTATTGACTCATCATAGAATTCGAATAGCAGTATAGCCACATCTTTAAACTCATTACCTATAATCTTCTTTCAACAAAATCTTAGCCAAAACAAAACAATCGAACTTATAAGCAAAAATCGCGGCGAAGAAGTTCTATACAAAATCTATCTCTATCGTGGTTACAACCAAGGAACTCACAGCAGAGTTTGACCGAGCTATTAACTTTAGGGCAGAAAGAATTTAAAGACAAACACAATAACTAGCTCGAGGCCGAGTTTTTACAATATAGTAGTTTCATTTTCTTTTGTCAAAATCTTTCCATCATCACAAGTATATCTTCCGCTCATTATCGAGCTCATTCTTCATGCATTACACAGCATCGTTAGGGTTCTACCATGACAATAGTTTAAATATCATAGTATCCACAGAGTTATCACTTGAACCCAGCCATTGTTGGCAATTCGAAATCAAACCCTACTACCTTAGTTATGAACAATGAGAAATTTATTACAGTATGTAAACATTAAAAAGTTTCTACAACAACTCGTTTACAGCCATAAACGACCAACAAAGCTTGGACACATTTTCATATATTACAATATTTCAATCTGGGTGAGAACCCCAATTCGACAGGGTTATCAACACATTGAATGGCCTGCCACTGTAAGGATTATGGAACCCTATCGTTATCTTTCAACACACAAAAACAAAAGAAAAACGATGTTAAAACAAGACCAGGCTTTCACTCACAGCCGTGTCACCTGCCCACTCAGTAAGAGTTTTAAGAAACGTAACCATTCCTATTACTATACACAGTATCGAATACCAAAAAGGCACGCAGACACTTCGTAAACATTCAAACAACAAAATTATCTATGGTCGTAGCCCTATTGTTTTTATTTACATAGAAACAGTAGATAAATGTAGAAATCTTTCAACGCATTCCATTTCCAACTCATTGCACAGTCCAGGACAAAGACAGAACAAGCATTATACAAGCCTGTGTACAGGCAGAACGATATTATTATATATTTCGAAAACCCTGGAAGTTATCCCAACCCTTTTTAAAAAGGGTTTGTAACAAAACTTAAACCAGAGGTCGTAACCTCCCTTTTGAACAAGCTTACAAACAACCAAAGTGCCGAAAGGAGTTCCAATAGCCACGACTACGATTGAAGCCATGCTTCCAAAACCAAAACCCTACAGTGCAAACAACCCACAAGGAGGAACGCCATGGTAAAAGACCAGGCTTACCCGGTTATGCAACCCACGGCCGTAGCATGAAGTCACCCATTGTGAATGGAGTCCGAGCCTGCACAAAACCATAACCTCATTAACAACCAAATCACTTATAATTATTCGACCAGTCTTAAAATAACTTATCGCATTCAAAACTCAAGGATGAAACCCTTAGCTTACCAAGTTTTTAAATGAAGTCATGCTCAGTAAGTAGGCTGATAACCATGAGCAGCTGTGGGGTTAACCCTCTCATTTCCACCAGTACGAATCAGCTGACTTAATAAGGAGCATGTACCACCGTGGAAGCTTCAAACCGAATCGAGCCAAAAATCAAAAGGCCACGCGGTGACAGGGGTTCTACATTAAGCAAACAAAAATACAAACCCTAAATATTGACTAGTTACAGCTGCTGAACAACGAACGCGAATGACTCTCAGACTAAGCAAGGGACACTACGAGGGATGAGGCAGCATGTAAGCTGTGAAACAATGCGATAATGACAACCAGGCCCGTAAGTGAACCCAAGGAATAACCCTAGGTATTTTAAGACCTCCATAGCTGCCAACGGTTAGTGATAAAGACTTGCAAACAATAATATTTAGCAAAGACACAGCAGTAGACCAAGAACTGTAACAACGACGCCACTACTTAGCATAGACCTGGGGAGGTTGCAGAGAAGGACCCGAGCCTGTAGGCGAAGAGAATGACGAGGTAGGGTTTGGCCCGGTGTTTTAAATCACCTCACACTTGGTCCTTGTTGATACACGTAGCAGTTAAATAATTCAGAAGCTGTGGGTCGAGGTTCTATAGTCCCACGAGGGCTCCCAATAATTGTTAATCAATTTAAACATCATTCTAAGAATATCCAATTACGATATTATTTCATAATGCAAAACTTGCCAAAGTACCACTTTCCCCCATGCTGTCGATTATCGTTTTGGACTAACCATATTATTCAAATCCATAATCTTTACAAACATCGTGATAGATGATATTTCATCTTTGATGCTAAGTAGGAACATCTTTTAAATATATAAAGAACAAGTGGTGTATGAATTTTTACAATGGTTAGTCCTTGTATTATTCATATAACAATCAAAAAAAAAACCCTGGGATGAAGTCTTCAATACCTAGTATTATGTTCTTAACAAACTCTTGCTTAAACAATAGCAATCGAGAATAAGTTTGGAAGTTGGTCTATAACATAAAACATTTGTTAAAATTTTATAAAAACTCCAAGATAGAAGCTATCAAGTACATCATTACTAGATTTCAAATTGATCACTAATATTTATAGCCATCTTGATACGAAAAAATAAAAGACACAATATCTATATCATTACTCTAAGTTACTATAGAGAGTTAGAGCATAAATGACTGGCGTTTTTATGTTGAGATAGTATTGCAGGGATGGGTAAAAACTTGCTACTGATTCATGATTGGAACTTTAGCTGGCAGATAACAAATTATACGACTTATTGTTATTTGCTTAAGAAAGACTAGACTTGTGTTATCTTAAATACACCACGTGTTATTTAAAATATAGTCATGAAAAACAAGTGCAGTATTCGATAAAAAAAAAAAAAAAACTACTTAAATCGTAAACAACAGAAGACAGGTATCGACAAGACATAGTGATATTCTTTAACTTCCAAGCTGAGCAATATAAAGTATAAGACAAATTTGTCCTGAATTCTGAACTGAACAGGAATCAAAAGTAATCTACCTTAAGGAGCTTGATACACCTGGTTAGCATTTTTAGACCTATTCATTGAAGGAGCGGGTAAAGATAAATTGACTTATGATGCCCGACTTTACCTGTGTATCTGTAAGCGAAGAAAGAAATTGTTGCGTTAGCTCGAAAGCTAAGTAAGCCAGTCCATCATAGCACTTTCCCCCTTGCGGTTGAACAAACAGAAAACAATCAGCAACAATTATTGAAACTCATAATAATATTAAAGTACAACAAAGAGCATTCCGACATCCGTACCATCACATAAGCTAAACAGATAGTTAATCACTGCATTAATTAACATTTATTGCTATCTTAAAAATTTTAAATTTTCCTGAAAATATCGGGATTTGACAGCAGGAAATGATGGCTATTTTGCATGCAATACCGAAGTGGCAGCCATCCCTATTAGGGAATTATTTCTACATCAAGACTGATCTCCAGAGTCTGGAAAATTTCCTGGAACAACGGGTCTGTTCCTCAGCACACCTAAAATGGGTTATCCAACTCATGGGTTATGATTATGCGATCACTTACAAGAAGGGTAAGGACAATATGGTGGCAGATGCTCCTTCTCGCACATTTGATGACCCAGTTTCTCTTACAGCTATTTCTCTGCTTGTTCCAAACTGGTTACAATCTATTCAATAGGGCTATCTCTTCTATGAACTCCATGCTTCTTCATTGGAAAGGCACTTTGGGTTCCTCAAAATGTATTACTGGGAACAATGTAACTTCTTTTGGCAGGGAGTAAAAATGACAATTCAACAGCTGGTGGTTGACTGTGATACTTTCCAGGTCAACAAGGGTGAAACGACACTCCTTTCGGGACTGCTCAAACCCTTGCCCATCCCTACACAGATTTGGACAACTTTTTCTATGGATTTCCTAGAAGCGCTCCAGTGGTACATTACCACATCTAAAAGGACACCAAGTGAAGCAGTCTATGGACAGGCACCACCAGTTCTTCTTCCATACACCCTCAGCAACTCCCCAATTCAGGCAGTTGACTTGGTTCTTCGAAACCGCGATCATATTCTTTTCATTCTGCAGGACAATCTTCACATGGCAAGAATTCAACTAAACCAACAAGCCGATGAGCACCATTATGAGCACACTTTTCACGCAGCTGATATGGTTCTTATTCGTCTACAGTGTTCCAAGCAACCCTCCCTGAAATGCAAAAGGCGTCAGTGGCCCAGAATGCAACCCGGGGATGCTACAAGGGAACCACTCCTTCAGATTCTGCATCAATTTTCACATCTAAAGCTTTGAGGACAAATTTGTTTCTAAGGGAGAGGGGATGTTAGGAACCCATGTCAACCCTTCTATTTACTTTGTTAGTATATGGTTGTTGGACGCACATGCTTTGTAAGTCGTCCCGTAGTATTTGTTGATCCATAGTTTGTCTTATTGTTGTTGGATGCATATGCTTTGCAAGTCGTCCCGTAGTAATTGTTGATCCATAGTTTGTATTGACACATGGTATTGACCCATGGTATTGGTGCCTAGACTTAGTATATAAGTTTGTGTTGAGACCAATGAAAGTACCGTGAAGTTATTTGTATTGAGCTTGCTCAAAGGAGGTTGCCCCCTCAAAGTGGCCTGCGATTAATAAAAGTGATTCTGAGTTCATTTATTCTTGATATTTCGTGTATTTTCATGAATTAATTGTTGCAGGTTCTTCACAAATGTGAATTTGGTGACAGAATATAGGGTCATCCACTATGGGAACTTATGGTCTTCTGCCTTTCAAAAGTTTAGAGAGATTTTGCATCTAGGATAACCATTATTTTTGTAGTCATGTGTTTTGATAATTAATAATTATTATTATTATTTTTTAAGGTCGTAACTTAGCCAAATATTAATTTGGTGTATAAGACTTCTTTGTTGGTGGGACAAGGTCCCCCTCCGTGTAGTGATTTGACTGTTAAATTTTATGAATATGTACACACAGTGCTCCCCTTTGGATTTGAACCTATGACCTCCTAAGAGGAAACACATGCTCTTAAACGTTAGGCTCCACTCAAGTTGTACAATGGACCAAGAATGTCTCTGTATATGTAACAAGGCAAAGTGTTGTACATCATATTAGTGCTTATGCAAATGGGCATGAACCTGCAAATAATGAATTGGATTTTGGGTTGTGTATACTCAACTTCTTATGTTTTTTAAGCAATAGACCCCCCCTTGGGTTTTTTGTCAATACATCAAGAAGTATCAGGCAAGTATGCCCTTTATCACCTTTCCTATTTGATCTCGAAGGCCTGAGTAGATTGAACAAAGAAGCCAAAAGAGAAGGATCCACCTGGGGCATAAGAGTAATGAGTATTGTGTTCATTACCCAGTTGCTAGTTGTTGATGACGTATTGATATTTTGGAAAGGAACTTTAAGGGAATCGAAGTATTAAGATGCAGATGCGACCTTCGTCGGCTGCATATCAGTGTGCACAACAGAAACGAATCACACACACAAACAATCACATCGATATCATGCCAAGAATTATGGCTTTTGAATTAAATCAAATAATCCCTTTTACAAGAAGAAATTACAATTTAGAGCTCAGCTCTATTCAGTCGGAATGGACAACGACCGTTTCACTGCTTAACACTTCGCAAGAATGCAATCCTATGCGCACAGACAACCATCACCCTTCCAAAAAGGTCCCTCAATTGTGTTTTCCACGGGTATTTATACTCGTCACTGGCCTTAGTCCACTCGGCTCGTCTTCTCGAATCTTCACTTACTTCCAAGCGTGATCATACTTCATTAATTACTTCACGTGGCCTTCTTTAATAGATTGCACCACCTTGTTCCCTGCAACAACTGCCTTGATTTCTCTTAATTTCTCCAACTACCTCCACAGTCATTAATTAAATACTAGCTTATAAGGGTCACTTACTTGTTACATAGTTTAGATATATAAGCAAACACAGATACAACATCTCTAAGCTTATTACGTATTAGTTATACAAGGGTACTAGAACTCTTCTATTACAAGATCATGTGTTGCCTTCTACTTCGATTGTCTCTATCGTCGACTCGCCAATCGATATCACGACTTGTCACATCGACCCCTTCTCTATCCTACTATCTGGGGTCGTCGACTATTCCCCAAATGATTTTAGTCGGCCTAGTTCGACTGTTTGGCATGGGTCAAATTCCCTTGCATCAACCTCCCTAAGCTGAAAAGAACTTTTCCCTAGTTCTTCAATTCTACGAACTTATCCTCTGGAATCCATGTCATTTCTTCCATACTTATGTCCTTCTAGCGAACCAAATATTCCTTCTTGTGTTGTCAAGTTCTCCCGACTTCTCACTCGTCGAGTATCTATTCGACTTCTTCTATTGGGTGGGTTGGCACTTGTTCTTTATAGTTGACATTCGACTCAGCCCCACTTGTCGATCCTTCCTCATATTTGTATAGGTATGCAACATTGAATGTCAGTGAAATATTTATCTCCTCAGGAAGATCCAACACATAGGCATTACCAGATATCTTCTTTAATATTTTACATGGACCTATCTTTTTCAATTTCAACTTGTTATACGTCCCCCTTGGGAACATTTCCTTCCTTAGGTGTGCATAGACTAAATCTCCTTCTGCAAATGAATGTAATCTTCTCTTTCTGTCGGCCCTTAGCTTATACGCATCATTGCTTTTATCGAGTTGTCATCTTACTCTATCATGCACCTCTTTCATGTGTTTTTCAAATGACTCAGCATCTGCGCTCTTTGTTGTCCCTGTCGGTAGCTCTACCAAGTCTAATTTGGAATGGACTCATTCCAGTCGACCTGTTCCCAAAATTGTTGTACGCGAATTCTCCCTGCGTCAACACATTCTCCCAGTGCTTCGGTCGGTCAGTAGTCAAGCACCTCAAGAGATTCCCTAAACTCTTGTTCACGAATTCAGTTTTCCCATCGATCTGTGGTGCTATGTTCAACTGAATTGCAACTTTGTGTCGATCTTTCTCCACAAGGTTCTCCAGAAATGACCCATAAACTTGGTATCTTTGTCCAACGTGATAATCTTCAGCAATCCATCCAGTCTCACTACTTCCTTAAAGAATAATACAACAATACTTGTGGCATCACTTGTCTTCTTACCTGGTATGAAATGTGCCATCTTTGAAATCTGTTGACTACCACAAATATGGAGTCGTTACCTTGCTGCATCTTCGGAAATACCAACACTAATGTGCTCCCACAGAATGGTCGACACTGGTAAAGGTGCATACAGTCCCACATTTTGGCTTCTTCCTTTGGCATGTTGGCATATCTGACACTGTCGAACCCATTTATTCACATATTTTGCCAACCCCAGCCAATAATATTTCTCTTTGACCAACGCCTTGGTCTTGTTGATACCAAAGTGTCCTGCTTATCCCCCATTATGCAACTCCCGTATCAGGTTATCCTTCACCGATCCTCTGGGAATGCACAATTGATGCCCTTTGAACATGTATCCTTCTTGGATAAAATAATCCAGGTATGGAGTTTTGTCTACACCCCATGGCTCCTTCGATGCTCTCCATGATTCAGCAAAATCTTCGTCGGCTTCATAGTCATCTTTTACCGACTTCAACCCTGTCGCCTCAACTATTTCCATTCCAATCATCATGACTCATCGACTCAATGCATCGACCACCTTGTTCAACTTTCCTGACTTGTGCTTCAACACAAAAGTGTAGCTTTGCAATAACTCGACCCACTTCAGATGTTGTTCATTTAACTTCGTTTGAGTATTGAGATATCTCAGAGCTTGGTGGTCGATGTATAACACAAATTCTTTGGGTATCAGATAGTGCCTCCATTTAATCAACACCTATATAATGGCATAAAATTCTTGGTCATAGACCGATTATTTTTGCATTGCATCGTTCCAATTTTTCACTGAAAAATGCAATTGGTCGGCCGTCTTGGCTCAGCATCGCTCCAATTGATAATCCACTTGCGTCACAGTCAACTTGAAATATCTTGTTGAAATCTGGGAGAGCTAAGACTGGACTCTTTGTAACTCTCTCCTTCAGTCTCTCAAAAGCTCGTTGGGTGGTCGTCGTCCACTTGAGCTCGCCCTTCCTCATGCAAATCGTCAGTGGTGTGCATATTCGACTAAAATATATAATGAACTTCTGATAAAAACTGGTCAGTCCATGAAAACTCCTCACCTCGGTGGCATTCGTCGACTCCAACCACTTCAAGATAACTTTGACCTTTTTTGGGTCCATCTTCAAACCCTGGCTTGAGATTATAAACCTCAAGTACGTTAGCTCCTCCCTCATGAAGGAACACTTGTACAAATTCACTAGCAATTTTTCTTGACTCAACCTTTCCAATACCTACCCCAAATGAGTCAAGTGTTCATCCTTTCCCTTATTGAATATCAGAATGTCGTTGAGGTAGACAATGATGAAATTTCCCAGAAATGGCTTCAAAACCTCGTTCATCATTCACATGAATGTACTAGGTGCATTGGTTAATCTGAATGGCATTACCAACCATTCATATCGTCCTTCCTTCGTCTTGAAGGTTGTTTTCCATTCATCGTCTTCATTGATCCTTATCTGGTGATATACACTCTTCAAGTTGATCTTGGTGAAGTACTTAGCTCCACTCAAGCAATTGAGCAGGTCATCCATCCTTGGCAGTGGAAACATGTACTTAATGGTAATTTTGTTGATGTGCTGTGAATCGGTGCACATCCTCTATTCTCCTCCTTTCTTCAATGTTAGTACAACTAGTACTACACGTGAACTCAAGCTTTCCCGGATCAATCCCCTATCCAACAACTCCTGGACTTGTCGATTCAACTCGACATTGTTCATCAATGTCATCATGTGCGGTGCCTTATTTGGAAAACTCGATCCTGGGATTAAATCAATCTGGTGTGATATACGCCTTGCTGGTGGAAAAACTGTCGGAATCTCATCGACAATTATGCCCTTGAACTCCGTCAATATCCTTCTAACCTCTGTCAGGATGTTCTCCTTCAGGACATCGACACTTAGTCCTTTTGGGATGACTATGAAGCAACATTGTTGCTTCTTTTCCTCCTGCGAAAATTCTTTCAAGGAATGCATCAGCATCCTTGGTTCCCAGTAATTGTTCTCCTTTCCCTGGATATCCTACTCTTCAACCAAGGGAATCAACTTGAAATTGCAGTCATCTTTATCAACCGTGACGGTATTCTTACGACCATCATACAACATGTTTCGATCATATTTCCGTGGTCATCCCAACAATATATGACAAGCATCAGTGGGAATCACATCGCACAACACGTTGTCATACATCTCGTTGATATTGAACTTAATCAAGCATTGTCTAGTCACCGTAACAATGTGACCCTTTTGTAGCCACAACAATTGATATGCATTTGGGTGTGGTCGACAATTCAGTCCCAACTTATCAATGACTTCCGTCGAGACAAGGTTCTTTGTGTTGCCTCCATCAACGATGGTCATACAACACCTATCCCATATTTTCACCTTCGTCCTGAAGATCAACTTCCTCTGGGTTGGTTCCTTCTCATGTGCTTGGGTTGGTTGGAGCAATGTCCATCAAGTGGTCAAATTTCAACCTTCTTCTGATCTCGTTTCTGACATAGCTTCTTTGTTGGTCGGGTTTGTCTTTACATCGGTTCCTTGACCGCTCATTTCCTGCCAACTTGCCACATGCAATTTTTTCGGGCATTCGTACGTTTTGTGTCCCAATTCCCTACATTTATATCAAGCAATATTGGGTTCCACCCTTCTGCCTCCAAAGGCTCCTCTTCGACCAAAAGTGCCACGACCTTTGGGGTTATCACCACCCCATCGATTTTCTGGTGTAGCATCTCCGGTCATTCGTTCATCTCTTCTTTCTTCGTGACCTTCACCCTTCTACAACCCACTGGTTTGTCCTTGAGTGGCAACATACTCTTGACTTCAAGCAATCATTTTTCCTCTGCTCGTCGAAGTATTTCGTGACAATTTATCCACTTCTTTCAGAGCCAGCTGATAAGCTTCATCGACTATTCTGAACCTTTACATGCTTAATTCATCCTAAATGGCATATTTAATACCATTCACGTACCTCGCGATTGCCTCCTCCCCTTAGTCGGTTTGTCCCAACCTAATCGACAGCCAATAGAATTCCTAAGTGAATTCTTGCATAGTCGACTCCTTTTGTCTCTGGTTTTGCAGCTTCCTGAACAAGGAGATCATGCATTCGTTGGGAAAGAACTTGTTCTTCAACTTGGCGACCATTCTGTCCCAATTCTTCACTTTTTCTTTTCCCTTCTTCTTTTTGTCAAACTGCACATTGTTCCACCACAATGAGGCATGACCTTTTAGCTTCAGATAGGTAACCTTCACCCTTTTGGGGTCTTTTATCTGCTCCATATCAAAGTATTTTTCCCTTTCTCTTATCCAATCAATCAATTCTTTAGGGTTTAATCTCCCTTAGTAGGTGGAGACCTCCATCTTAGACCTATCCTTCATCTCAGATAATACCTTCAACAATTCATCTCCTAGGTCTTCTTCTCGTTCATCCTTAGAAGTATTTCCTTTATCCTCAACCTCCTCATCACTATGGTCAAGGGTATCAATACCCAGTCCCCTCTTATGGGATTCCTTCATTGCATCCAACTCGCTCTTCAGAATCCTCATGGTCTAGACGCATTCTTCAAACATTTCATGGTCACTTGTGACCCCTGTGCCTCCGCGCAGCCTTCGTCCTCTGCCACATACATTTACGCCCCTCTAAGCCATTACCACTTATTATACCGACTGAACTCCCACTACCCAATTGTAACCGAGCTCACCACCCAGGATTAACTTCTTGCTCTTATACCAACTAATGCATACGCGACCTTGGTCAGCTACTAATCAGTGTGCACAATAGAAACGAATCACACACACAAACACTCACGACGACAGCATGCCAAGAATTATGTTTTTTGAATTAAATAACATAATCCCTTTTACAAGAGGAAATTACAATCTAGAGCTCAGCTCTATTCAATCATAATGGACATCGACCATTTCAATTCTTAACACTTCGCAGGAATGCAATCCTCTATGCACAGACAACCATCACCCTTCCAAAAAGGTCCCTCAACTATGATTTTCCATTGGTATTTATACTTGTCCCTGGCCTTAGTCCACTCGGATCGTCTTCTCGAAGCTCCACTTACTTCCAAGTGTGACCATACTTCATTAATTACTTCATGTGGCCCTCTTCAGCAGATCGCACCACCTGGTCCCTTGCAACAACCACCCTAATTGCTCATTAATTTCTCTAACTACCTCCATGGTCATTAATTCTTGCACTCAACCTTTTTGTCGGTCATCAACTCTACTTCGACTGTCTCTATCATCGACACACCGATCGATATCACGACTTGTCACGTCGACCCCTTCTCTATTCTGCTATCTGGGGTCGTCGACTATTCCCTAAACAATTTCAACCGCCCTAGTTCAACTATTTGTCATGGGACATATTCCCCTACATCATATTATAAGAAACTCTTAGACATTTATTGTCGAGCTACTGTCATGGAAGTGAACATGAATAAATCTTGTATGCTCTTCAATGGGATAGAATTAGACTTGGAAGACAAATTGCACAAGTTTTTTCATTTCCCTCAACTCCATTGAATCAAAGAATAAATACTTGAGCTTCAATTTAAAACCAAATGATTATAGATTTGCAAACTAGTTATGGTATATAAGAAAATAGAAGCTAGGGTTTTATGTTGGTGCTATAGGTGATTGTCTAAAGGTGGTAGATTGGTGTTGGTTAAAGCAGTTCCACAAAGTATTCTTGTATACTGGTTTTCTATTGCCTACATCCCTAAATGTATTCTTGACAAGATAAGGAAAAATTCATTTATCTTTCTTTGGATAGGGAAGAAGGAAACATAGGGGATTCCTCTAGTAAGATGAATAGATAGCCAGGACAAAAGAAACTAGGGGGTGAGGAATAAAGAACATTTATATCTTCAATCAAGCACTGGCAACAAGAAAAACTAGGTAGAATTTTCTTTAATCAAGGTCCATGGGCTAAAGTTCTCAAGACTAAATATCTAAGAGAGAACTTCTATAGTATGGAAAGGATTAGTCGAGTCTTTTCTAATCATTAACAAGTGGGTGGCATAGAATATTGGTACAAGAGACAAATTTAAGACTGGGAGAAGATCCCTGGATTGGATGTAGTGTTAATTGTAGGCTTTCCAAAGGTTTGATTAAGAGGCTACACACACAAGAGTTGACTAGAGTCTCAATTGTATCCACTCAAGAAATTCATGGTGGATGAATACATGGCTAGAAAACAACATAGAACTTGCAACTGTAGGGAGAACTAAAAGTTGAATGGTCCATTGATATTGCTCTAGTAAAACACAATGTTATAGAATTAAATGAATCTAAAGACGAGTTAAAGTCGTCCAAAAACAAAGCATTGGGAATCCTAACTACAAAAATGGGTTATGAATCCAAGGTAGAAGAATTCAACAAGGAGGAAAAGGTATGGTGGTGGAGTTTGATTTGGAAGATTCGAAATCATTTGCAAACAATAATATTTCCATGGTTATCTCTATCCAGTAAAATTTTGACATGGTATTAGATACAGAATCCTTAGGGATTATGGTGTATTGTAAATATTATTATTATTATTATTATTCGTTTAGGATTAATATGAAGAGTCATAAGTAAGTATGAATAGTCATTAGACCTCTTGGAAGATGAAACCAAAGGCCATATTGAGCAATGTCTTTATATGTGACTCATGTTGATGAAATTCATTCAAATTTTGGAGTTATTCAAGGATCGCCAGTGGCATCAAATCCTTGGTGTTTTAATATAACTCTGTGATCATCCTTGGCCCACTCCATCGTTATCCTACTCCGTAGCTATCCATCCAATGTGTGCCCTAGCTGTAATTGCTATCTCTCTTCACCAACTCTAGAGTGATAACGTTAGTGGAATAGTGCCAAGTAGCAAAGCATTAGTTGTCTTGTTTACTGTTGGAGCAATTTATATTCCAAATTGCTCACCCACATGAATTATAACTTGAAATTATTATGTTTATGAAACATTCTCATGTCTCAATTGTTGGTGTGGTGCTTAATAGAAAAGAAAATTATCCATAATAGTCAAGAAAGATCAAGTATACTCTTATCTTCAATGGTATTTGGAATGGCATTTGTGACAGAGATAGTTCACCTACCAAACCTACAAGATATAAAGAGCTTGAAATATGGATGAATAAAGATAAGAAAACATATGCCTTGATTGTTGCTTCTGTAATTGAAGAGGTGAGTTGTCACATCGGATCTATCAAATATTCTTGGGGTTATTTGAATAAGTTGAAATTTGTATGATTCACATTCAAAGTTGGAGCTAATTCAATTGTTGTTGAATCTCTTCAACCTAGAGTCGAAGGATAATGATCCAATGTCTTTAGCATCTATAATTAAAGCCAGCATGCATGGCATCAATGCTATTGGTGTAAAGGTATGCATTACTCTCACAACCTTCTTCAAGGTCCTCTACCTAGTATATTCTCACTATCTTGAATCACTTCAAGCTAGTGGTCAATTGAAGTCACACATTTTCGACACTTTGGTGGAGAAAGTTGCAAAATATGATAAAGCTTTCGAGAAGAAGACAGTTCATCCCACTGGAGAGACTATGTGCCTTGATCAAAAAAGGGAAGAATCAATTAGATGATTATTCTAGAGAGAATGTATTAATAGAGGACATGTGAAGAAGAATTTTAGAGGCAAAGGGAAGGTAAGAGATCTAATATTCATTGTGTTCATTGTGTCAAGAATGGACATGATTCAAAGACATGTAGGATCCCATGGGAGAAAATCAAAGAGATGTAGGAACAAAAATAATAAAAGGTAAAGCTCCTAAACCCATTCATTTTGGTATTGCTCATTGCAATATTGGCATAAATGAAGATTTCTTCAAAACTTCATTTGCTTCTTGAAGAGATGCACGGTTGCTTGACATTGATGCTACTTGCCACCCTTTTCAGAGAGACATATTTGAGGAATATAATGACAATGAAGAGAGTGCAATACACTTTGCAGATAGATCCAGTCTCAAACCTATGGGAATTGGCACCATCATGCTCAAATTATCAAGGTTACAAGAACTTATTTTGCGTGTTGTTCTCTATCTTCCTAGGTTGAAAAGAAACTCATTGGCTCTTATGCACATTTGATAGTATGGCCATTCTATTCACGTGTTTGATGGAAATTTTGAAATAAGGAGGTCTTCCAACAACATGGTCATCATGAAAATATGGGAGGATGATAGATTGTTGTAGTTGAAAAATACATTTGCACATGCACAAAGGTTTGCATATCTCTCTCAAAATTATGAAGGTACATTGTCATCTAGTCTCTTGTGTCATGCTAGATTTGGGCACATCAATTATGATAATCTTCATATGTTGAAGAAAAATGGTGTTTCTAGTTTTCCTACCATTCCAAGGAATTTGAAGCAATGTGATGCGTCTATCCGTTGTAAACATGGCAAACATCCTTTTCATGTTTCCACTTCAAGAGCATGTAGAAAGATAGAGCTGATACACTTTTATTTGTGTGACCCCATTCCTATTGCATATTCTTTTAGCAATAAATATATCGTGACGTTTATTGATGATTACAACATGATGTGTTGGGTTTATTTGTTGAAACATTTAAATTTTTTCATATATAGATTGAAATGAATCTCAATCTCGTATTGGCACTCTTCATACTAATAATGGGAAGGAATATACTTATAATGAATTTTAAATCTATTTTCGTCACATGGTATTAAGCATCAAACCATGGTTCCATTGAATCCAAAGAAGAATGGTGTAGTAGAAAGAATGAACATGACACTCTTGAATATGGTATGGTCCATGCCATTTTTCAAGAATGTGAAGTTGATTTTTTTGGGTGATGCAATTTTGTTTGCAATGTGTTTTAAAAATAGAAGTCCATATCATGCTCTTGGAAACAACAATCCTTATGAAATTTTGCATGGTCGCATTCCTTCGGTGAGGCATCTCAAGTTTTTTGGTTCCCCTTGTTATACCTTAATTCCTAAGGAGAAAAGCAACAAACTAAGTGCAAGGAGTCACAAGTGCATCTTCTTGGGATACTCAAATACCACCAAAGCATATAGTCTTTACAATAAGGTAAATAAAAAGTTCATTCTTTCCAAAGATGTGGTTTTCTTGAATCCTCTAAAAATTACAAGACTGTTGAGTGTCAACTTGATCATCTTTATATATTTACCTATGTAAAGACATATCATAAGTTTGATAATGAGGTTCCACATATTGAAGGCGAGGTCCCTATATTGAATCAATCTTTGGAATCTTCTTTTGAAGTGCTATCTCCCCCTTATGTAGAAGATCTATCCACTTCACCAAAAGAGGAGGTTCAATTGGAGGATGTGATTGAGAGGATTGAAAGGTTGAGTCTTAATGGTAATGCAACACCATCTCAATCAGTTGAGTAGCCTAATTCATCACAGAAATTTCCAAAGTGGGCCATAAAAACACTTCAAAGTGTTCATCCTAATGAGGTTGGAAAGAAAAGAACTAGAAGTTCGGCCAGACAAGAATATGGAGGTGATGTAGATGATTCATATTCAAGTGATTTAAATTGTATGGAAGTTTCATATGATTGTGAGTTGAATTTATCTACTAACTTTGAACCAACTTCCTTTAAAGAAGTAGTTTCTCATGATTAGTGGAAAGAAGCTATGCAAAAGGAGTGTGATGCTCTCATTAAGATTGAGACATGGAAATTAATGGATCCTCCATTTGGAACCAAACCAATTGGTTGCAAGTGGATCAACAAGAACAAGTGCAAATCAAATGGCTCATGTGACAAGCATAAGGCGAGGCTTGTGGTGAAAGGATTTGCATATAAAGAATCCATCGACTATGACAAGACTTTTTCCCCATGGAAAAATGGGATACCATTCATGCTTTGTTTAATTTGGTGCCATAGAATGGGTGGAAGATTAAACAAATGGATGTCAAGACAGCCTTCTTGAATGGAGATTTTAAAGAGAATGTATACATGTCTCAACCAGAAGGATTTGTTGTGAACATTCAAGAATATAAGGTATGAAATCTCATCAAGTCTTTGTATGGACTAAAGCAAGAACCTCGTGCATGGCATGAAAATCTAACTGAGCATCTTTGGAAGATCAATTTCAAGTGCTTTAATGTTGATGATGCAACTTTTGTTGTCAAGAAAGTTGGCATAATTGTTGTATATATTGTGGTATATGTAGATGATATTTTGGTAATAGGGAACAATGAAGCATATATTGCATCCATAAAGAAATAAATGAAGAATGGTTTTGAGATGATAGGTGTGGAACATATTCATTACTACTTGGGTATTAATGTGACTCAAAATCCAAGGTATATATTCATCTCCCAAAATAAGTACATTGGAGAATTGTTGAGTAGATTTGGCATGGTTGATTGCAATCCTCTTCCTACTCCAATGGAACAAAATTTGAAGCTAACATCAAATGAAGGGAATGAATTTGAGGATGCAACTAAATATAGATAGCTTGTGTCGAGCCTTGTCTACCTTACCACTACTAGACCAATTATTTCATTTGTAGTTAGATACCTAATGTTCCATTGGATGTTTTTGGTGGCAGAGGGTCATGGAATCATTGGGATGTGCTTAATAAAAGATAATCTCAAAGACCCATTATTGTTTGTACTAGGGTGAAATATTGGAAACAATACACAGTTTGTCTGTGTCCTAAGGATGGCTTACCCGTTTGGTTTATCATCTCCTTTTGTTGTTTAATTTATGGCTTGATATCTCACTCCACCATGTCCATTATGTGTACCAACATTTATTGGTTGTTTTTCTTTAATGCCATATGATAATATATCGTATTTTAGAACGTTATTACTTGAAGTTATATTCTCTATTCTGTGTAATCTTTGGTAATAGCCCTACGATTGTTAGCTATCTCAATTACCTTAGCATTCATTTCATTCTGCTTTGCATTCTATCTCAGCTGGCATGTATTAATTTCCCCTCTATTGCCAACCAATTTATGTTTAGAGGGCTCCAAATAAGTTAATGCTCTTGAGAGTTGAAATCGTTCTTATTTTAAACTTCACAAAGGCTTTGTTATAGGGTCTTATGAAGTTGAATATGTTGTGTGATGCTCACGTTTCCATTCCTTAATAAGTGGGTTTTTATCCCTCGGTCATACACTTTCCTAATTGCATGAAGTATATGCGACATGGTCCTACAAAAGCAAGCAAATGACCTCGGGAGTTCATGACAGAATAATTTCCACCTATATTTCGATATCATTCCCTTTGAAGTTGCTTGTAACATAAATCCCACCTCACTCTGTGTTTCCTACACTCACCCTCCCATTATATATCTACCAGTCTTAAGTACCTAACCATCCAACCTTGGTTGCTAAAATTTGCTTGGGTGTTGTCTTCCTAGTTGCATTATGTTCATATTTTTTTGGATAATGATTAGTGGGCACTCGTGATAAGCTTGCATGGTTTAATTGTCATTTCTAGATGAGATTTTTCAATTGCAACTCAAGAAGGCCAAGGAGGGGCAGAGGAAATAGATATTTGCATGTGTGGCAAGAGGAAGAAAGAAGAAGATACGTTTTTTGTGTATTTTAATGTTGATTCTAATTAATGTATTCAACTGAATCAAGTCGGCCAGCTATTCCTTGGTAATCATGCTTAATTTGTTATACCTTCTTATCTCTCTCCTCAACTTGAATTACAACCTCATCCCAGTATTAGCAAGGTCTCCCAAGCACAATGATGGGTGGGATCCACACCCTCCTTCACCTCTAGTTGTAGGAAAAGGTTAGTGCAAGAAGCTTCTAGTCCAGTATCATCCAAAAAAGGTTCCCACCATCCTCTTAAGGATCCTATTGACCTTGAATCTCCATTAAATGTGCCCCCTAAAATTAATAAAGATAAAGGAAAGATGGCACTTGAGTTAAAATATGTGTCTATCAACCAGTGGTCTAAAGCCTAATCAATGGCATGGCATGAAGGGGATTCACACAAAGTATAGCATTGTATTTGGCATACCTTTTCATTTGCTGGCCTCCACCCTGAAATATCACTATCTCGAGTTGAACCTGAGTCCTCACACATGTATGGACCTTCTTAAATGATAAGTCTTTTTTAACTATGAAGACGATGGGTATGTTGTAAATAAATTTTGGATTGTTTAAAGCTTTATCTTTTAAAAATGGACAAAGTTTTTGGTTAATGCATTTACATTCTGAAACAATGATGATTAAGTATGAGAAATTGAATTAATGGTTGGTTTCAAGTATTTAATTGGCTTAGCATGTTAAATATGGTTTAATATGATTGTCTTTTATGTCACATTGTGACAATCAACTTGGTTGACTTATGTTGGTTGTGATATTCTTTAATGGTTATATTGCATTGTGACATTTATCTTGGTTGATTTATGTTGATTAGATTTTATGGTTATGTTTCATTGCAACATTTTCAAGGGTTATGTCGCATTGATCTAGACTTACTTATGTTGAATTGTTTTAAGTCCTCAATGGTTATGTTGTATTGCAACATTCTTCAAAGGTTATGTCACATTGAGTTTGTTTGACAATGGATGGTTTATTGTCGCTGACCATGTTGAATAAGGTTGACCATGAATCTCTATGTCACATTGTGATATTCATCTTGGTTAAGTTATGTCAAATTGCTACATGTATTGAACTGTGACAATCTTAAAGGCTTGTCACATTGAGTTTGTTTGATTGTGGTTTACTATGGTTGACAATTGTTAACCATGATGTTTTAACCAGTGTTACACAAAAACACATTTCCATACCTTGAAAACACAACTCCACGACCCCGCAAGTTTTCAGGACGGGGAAACGTGAGTGGAAATGTTTTCCTCACGTACCCAAATTTCCTTCTCCCACGGTCCAAAATGAAAAAGTGGTCAATTTTTTAATTGATTTTGGTCTTTATGAGTCTTGTATTTAACCCTAGGAATTTTTTTATCATTTACCCACTGGTTTCCATATCCATCAACTTCCATAATCCAATTTGGCATTTTCCCAACGCATTGTCTTGAGCAATGGTGCTCATTTGTCATTTGACATGTTCTACTTCTTTCTCTTTCAATTTATATTTTCTTTTTAATCTTGATATGTCAAACTTGACTCTTTAAATTTTATTTTTTTAGTCCCAAGACATTTAAAAATATGGATCTTGATGTATAATATTTATAAGATTGAGATTTCATAGTTTTAAGTTTTATTTCACTATGCAAACTTCAATGTGGTAGTATTTTCAATTTTGTTTTTAATAATCAATTCTAATTTTAATTTATAACTTATGTATAGTTGTAAGTTCTAACCTATATTTCGTTTTATAATATTTATAAGATTGAGATTTCATAGTTTTAAGTTTTATTGCACTATACAAACTTCAATGTGGTTGTATTTTCAATTTTATTTTTGATAATCAATTCTATTTTAATTTATAGCTTATGTATAGTTGTAAGTTGTAACCTATATTTCGTTTTAGATTTAGTTTAGTTAGATGATTTAGCATTTATGAATGAATTGTGATTTATGATGTTAGTGGTTTAGTGTTTACATGGTGACAAGCACAATGCATGACCCCTCCATTGTGGTACATGAGATAAAGGTTTATCCTGGTGCCCGACCCATTCGACAAAAATTACAGCTTGTTCATCCTCGAAAAACTGCAACTATTAAGGCGGAAGTTGAAAAACTTCTCCGTGTTGGGTTCATTTACCCTGTTCCATTGACAAATTGGGTGTCCAACATTGTTCCCGTAGCAAAGAAACAGGGTACGATCCGGGTCTATGTCGATTGTCGCGACTTGAATAAAGCTTGTCCGAAGGACAATTATCCATAGCCCTTCATCGACCAGATTATCGATAATTGTGTCGGGAGTGTCATCTCCTCATTTATGGATGGCTTCTCAATCTATAATCAGATAGATATTCTCCCATCCGATTAGCACAAAACCGCTTTCATCTGCCAATGGGGGACATTTGCATATCACAAATTACCTTTTGGTCTTAAGAACGTCGAGGCTACTTTTCAGAGGGCCATGTCATACGCGTTTCATGATATCAAACATGTTGTAGAACCTTATCTGGACGACCTTCCCGCTCATTCCGATACACGAGAAGACCACCTAGATCATCTCAGTGTTATCTTTTCAAGATGTCGCCATTACAACATTCATTTGAATCCCCACAAATGCGTGTTCTGCGTCGAGCTCGGTAGAATGTTAGGCTTCATAATCTCCAAAGATGGTATTTGACTTGATCCGTCGAAGGTCAAGGCTATTCTCGCCTTGCCTTCTCCTTCCACTATCCCAGAACTCCAAAGTTTGCAAGGGCATGCAAACTTTCTTCGTTGTTTTGTTTGTAATTTCGTCGAGATCACTAAGGGCTATATGAGTCTTCGAAAGAAAGATATTCCTTTCATTTGGGACAATGAATCCCAACGGTCTTTTGACAACCTAAAAAAGGCCCTTACCAACGCTCCCGTCATCCAACCCCCGAACTATGCACGGGATTACCTTTTATATCTCACCGCTTCCACTACCACCATCGACATGGTGCTAGTGCAGGAAGATTATAATGGCCAAGAGCATGTGATCTATTATCTCAGCAAGAGTCTCATAGAATTTGAAACTCGTTACTCACATGTGGAGAAGCTGGCTCTGGATACAGTGTTCGTTGTCCAGAGATTTCGTCATTACATACTACTTTGAAAGACCACAGTTATTGCGAACTTCAACCCGATGGTTTATATCCTAACACGTCAAGTGCTAGGGGGGGGGGGAATACTCCCGTTGGATTGTAGTTCTCCAAGAGTTCGATTTGGACTTTGCTAAGGCGAAATCCAAGAAGTCGTTGGTCTTCGCAGAGCTCATGTGTACTTTGCCCCATGTCGATGATAATCCTGAGCCCATTGATTCTCTTCCGGATGAATCTTTGTTTCTCATCGACACAACTGATCCATGTTATGGGGATATTATTCTATATCTCCAGACTCAACGCTTTTGGCTTGACCTCAACCAAGATGAACATCGTCGTATTTGACACCACGCTAAGTATTACCTAATCATTAGCGATACCTTATATCGACGCAGTGTCGATTTTGTTTTATGACTTTGTCTGACACTAGACGAGGCCGAGCACGTCTTAAATGACTGCCACTACAGAGCATGTGGTGGTCACATTTCTGGGATGGGTATAGCCGAGAAAATCTTGCGCGCGAGATATTTTTGGGCCTCGATCTTCAAAGATTGCATTGAAAAGGTCAAGAAATGCCCTCCATGTCAATTCTTTCACGTCAAGAAACGATCACACCCCGCTCCACTCCACCATGTCATTATCATTGGTCCTTTTGCAAAATGGAGTATCGGATTTACGCACTGTAAGCCTACTTCAGTCGGGGGGCATAGCTATGTTATTGTAGCCGTGGATTATTTTACTAAATGGGATGAAGCAATGCCTACTTATGCAGAAGACGCCAAGACAACCGCAATGTTCATATTCAATCATATTATAGCTAGGTTCAGAGTCTCGCAAGCTATTGTGACTGATCATGGTTCCCATTTCAGGAACCACATGATAGAAGAGCTAAGTTCCAAACTGGGGTTTCGCCATGAAAACTCAACTCCATATTACCCACAAGAAAACGGTCAGGTAGAAGCAATTAACAAAGTATTAAAATGCATGATCCAATGTACTGTGGGCACTCAGAAATATCGATGGCACTTAGCTCTCTTTTCAGCACTTTGGTCCTATCGGACTTCGATAAAAAAATGCAACTGGGTTCATGCCATTTCAGTTAGTTTACAGCCTGGAAGCTATCCTGCCGATTGAATGTGAAATACCATCCCTGAAATTAGCTGTAGAAATCCTACCCAGCACAACTTTTGAAGAGGAACGGTTTCTATATCTGGCCAAGCTAGATGAAACTCACAGAGACGCCACGTTAGCCAACGAAGCCCATAAAAAGCGAGTCAAAGATCAATACGATAAATCTGTTCAACCTCGAATCTTCAATGAAGGGTACCTAGTCCTAACCTACGATCAGATGCATGATAAGTTAGGGATGGGCAAGTTAGAATCTATGTGGTATGGTCCCTATGTAGTGAAGCGTGTGTTGGAGAAGGGAGCTTACGAGCTCATCGATTGCAATGGTATACCTTTGGGAGAGCCCCGCAACGAGCTTTAACTGAAGCGTTTTTATGCGTGGGTCTGTCCTGCATAAAGACATCTTGTACATTATGTATTTAGTTTGTTTTTTCATCTTTGCGTGTGTGAGGATTCTATCTCATACATCCTTATTTACTTCGACTTGTGCTTGTATGCACAGATGTCAATGTACTACGGATTCGCGGATGGTGTGAGTCGACACACTCGGAACCTTGTTTTCGCCGCATGGGTACTGTATTCCCCTGCCAACGAGTTGATATCCTCGGGTGGCGCATGCCTGGGTCGCACAACAAACAATGTCGCGGAGTACCATGCAGTTATTGGACTCCTAATGGAAGTTGCTTCCCTTGGGATCCGTACTATTCTAGTCTACCTGGATTCTCAACTCGTGGTGTCACAGTTGAACCACGTCTACACCGTTCGTGATTCTTCGTTACTTTGATTATTCAAAAGGGTATGCCTCTTGGAACGATCATTTGACTATATTCAGTATCAACATGTATCAAGAGAATTCAATATGGTGGCTAATTCATTAGATAACTATATATTGGATTGGCATCTGGCCCACATATGAACTAAACATCATAACAAACACATGCAAAAATGTAAGTATGCAACTTGTTGTAAATAAACAAGCTATAGAGATAGGTCCATATATGTAAATATCATGTCAAAAGTGTTTTTTTCTCAAACTACAATATCATAATGCGTCCAAAAAAGACAAAATTGGGACCATCTCCCATACAAAATTGGCTCTCTGGCCTACATATCGTGTACATGCCGCTAACAACACTGCTACCCAAATACTAATCATCAGGCTCACGGTGCTCATGGTAACAAACGACTGCCCTCGCCACACGACGGAGCAATCTACCATTGTGCTCGGACACCCCTACAGTGTGTCTCTGGAGATGGAGAGGTATATTGGGCATCCTCATATGAGGGACACCCATCGTCAAACCCTGGAGGTTCCGCTCAATATCGCGAAGTCCCCCTACCTCCTCCTCCTCCTCGTCTTCGACATGCTGTTGGATCCCTGCTCAACGTAGTGGTGAATACCCCACTGGTCTCCGTGGTCCACGATCTGTGACAATACACGTACATTTGTTAGATATTTTTCACGCATTAAAAAACAAAACAAATATATATATATATATAATCAAAAATACCAAAAAGCACATGTCTATGAAGGTCACATACCTGAGTTGTCCCAATCATCATCTTCAGGATATGCCAAGTCAATATCCTCTCAGAAATCCACCCCCTCATAGGGATAGTCCTCGATCATGATAATCTGCTCCTCAAGCCACGAGAAGAAGTCCTCGCCAAAATCCAGGACCTGCGGCCCGTCGAGCCGTCCAACATAGTCGCTCCATCTCCCCATCTGAGGCTCGGATGCGGGACGGATCGATCTGTCTATCTGAAGGTGCAATAGTGGTACCCTCTCCAGGAAGAATGTGACCAGAATACTCCCATATCCGAACTGATGGATATCTCCGTTCTTGCACTTGGTCACTTGATCTTTGAGATTCATCAGGACTCCTTCACACCAATTGAATAGTGTTGGTGCCATGCATTCTACTGCATAGGTTATATGTGCCTTCGTTGCATGGTGGGAACCCACGCTACCTGCTACATGTGCAATGGTATACAAAATGGTTCTCAATGGAAGATCTAGCACATCCGCTATGAGCACCTTCCTGCTTTTCTTGCGGGACCCCTGTCTGCAATAACGGGAAATATATGTGTTCGTGGTCTCCTCTAAGGTCCTGTGCCTGGACAGATTGACCCGTGCCCCTCTCTTGGAGAGACCGGTCAGAAAGTAAACATCCTTGAGCTATATCTCGGGGGTGTGCTCTCCAATCCGTAAAGCTTGGATATCACTATCCCACATCTTAATGATATAATTTAATAGCTTCCCATGTTTGCGCATACCCTTTGTTTTGAAGAATTTCAGTAAACCACATTCCCGTAGTGTAGTTAGTGTGGCATGGTCTTGTAGAGCTATCCTATCATCATCTTCATGTTCCCTCTCCTTCCAATCAACCAGCGTCACTCAAGTGAGTTGCAAACCCCTGAAAAATGTCAAAGGAAACATTGGTGAGAAGATGAAAACCTGATTTTGTGTCAAACAAGAGAAAGAAGTTTGTATTTTTCCTATTCTACGGATTTTCACGCCTGGGTGTTCATCGGGCACGTGAAAACTGGGAATTTCCATGCCCCTCCTTAAGGCAGAACGCGAAAATCCCAAAATTTTCATGCCTCTCGACATAGAGAGGGTGCGAAAATTTTAGAGGGCAAAATTTTTTTCCCTAGAGCTTCTCAAAAACCAGAAAAAGTGGCATGAAAATAGTAAATAAATGGATGAAATGGAAGATGAAGTGAAGATCTACCTGGATCGAACGGTGGTCGAAATGGTGTCCCGGATCTCCTGATACCTTCAGTTGAATATTTGCCCTCCACAAGGTAAAAAACTTTTCTTTGGGCGAAAAACAAGCAAATGACAATGGGTAATTTTCCTTTTACCTTCTTTTATACTTTTTAAATAGGTATTTTTACCCATTACTTTATTTTAAAAGTCTTTTTTAGTTCAATTCTTCATTTTGATGAACTAATATTTGCTTCCAGGGTTTTTTACCGTGTTCGACAGGTTTGCACGCATCGTTCACATTGGTATTCAATTTTGACCTTCATTCGAGCTCACTTTATCTTTTTCGTGTTCTGGACCTAAAACCTGAAAAATATTCCAAGCATTTTTCACACTTGTGTCGTGCTTGTCAAACCTAAGAAAACCGGTGTCGAGCTTAGTCAACTTTACTCGTGCTCGTTAAACGATGAGGAAAGTATCGTCTTAGTATTATTTTATTCATTTTTCGGACTAAGACGATTAACTCACGAAAACAGACCTTTGGAGTTCTCTTTAAGCTCTTTTCGGACTCCCTCGTCACGAAAAGATCGCCAAGTGTCTTGTCTCTTTCACACTTGTAAAAGTATTTGAAATGACGTCTATTCAGTGGTAGGTTAACCATTTTTCGGACCGTTTAGACTGTTTACGAGAAAGGTATACCTCAGTCAACTTTTCACTGGGAGAGTTCTCTCAGGAATTGTTTTATACTTTTTCAGGTCTGGGGGACTAATTTTACAAAAAAAGTACATTTTGGAGTCTTCTTTAAGTTATTTCAGACTCTCTAAACATGAAAAACTACCAAGTTTTCCTTCTTTGGACTCATTAAAACTCAACATAGAAGGACCCGCATTGGGACGAACCCCACCTTTATCAGCTTCGTAAAACATGTGAGATTGGACTCATCCATAAGATGAGTTGTACCAAGCATCTGTTATCCTCTTCAAACTCGTTAAACCACAAAGAGGTACTCATCAGTTATGATAGGGGGAAAATGGGAAATGAGTCAAGTTTACATTTTGGCAGCTTGTGAGTCGTTACCTTTGAACATGGCATGCATCCGCACCTTGTCTTCTTTGGGTAGTCAGTCGCTCCAATGAATTGTAACTATAGTTATGTGTCGTCTTCATTATGAGTCTACCAGCCCCGTGGTTATTTCTGCAAATTAATCCCAACTGCTCAGTCCTGTCGCATGTCATTATATGTTCAAAGGGTTATTGTTACCTTGAGTCTACTCTTTTTCCAGTTTGTCAATCCGCCAATCTTGTGTCAATACGTGCTATTTTAGTCCATTGTTCCACACCTCTTTCCTATCTCGGTTTCGTGTCATTGATGTGGGAGTCATTATGGCCCTCCTTCAACGAGTCTATTGCTGTCGACTTCAACTCATCATCCAGGAATTAGGCTTAGAAACCAACATTAGTACCTTGGTACCTGCATGCCTCAATGGCAGGTTTCGTCGTATTCGACAATAGGTTTACATCATTGGCCTCTGATCGAATGATTCCACGAATGTTCGACATCAAGACATCTATTCACATTCGATGGACTGTACTAGAGATACCTTGGGAATCATTGTCATCATTGGTGATCTCCCTCGCACTTGTTAACGGTTTACATCATGGACTGGTAATCAAGTGGTTCCTATCATGTTCAACTTCAACACCTTGTAATCACATGATTAGGATCATGTCACTTTGGGATCGGGTAGAAGACCCCGGATGTTCTTGATATTACCTTTACATACGGGATGCGATGGCGATTATTGAGTAGGTCTCCATACAAACATCATGTTGGTGACCTCAGTGATGTATTGTCGTACAGATCCACTTTGTATTAGTCGTGGTTGTGTTATTGTCATCTCATGGATCTACGATTGTTCATACTAGCCATCATTCATCTACAGTCTATATCATCTCAGTTCTCTCATGGATCTACAATGTATTGGTCGGTAGCCATGTTTCGAGTCAGTTGTTCTGAGCATGGGTATGCCCGCCTCGGTGGTATTTGACATTCTGTGTCCTTGCAACTCCGCTTTGACTTCCTTGATGCTATCTCCACACGATTTATTGGTAAAGTCTTTCGGCCATCAGTTTCTTCTGACCTCACACTTTAGGGGGCATCTGTTATAACTCAAAGTTACACTTCGAGTCTTAGTGTCGCATCTTCATGGCATATGACCTAGCAACACTTCCTCCTGATATGTGTTTTACCTCGTTGGTCCCCTCCTTGGCCTCATCTGGACACCTAGGAGACAAATCCAACATTTTTCAGTCGAAAGACAACCTTATGGGCCAAATGTCACCTTATTGACCTTGTTTTACCCTAATTTTTGCACCCTGCCTATAGACTAAGGCGCGAAAAACCCTCATTTTTGCGTGTTGCACAACTGTTGGGGCGCAAAAATCCCATTATAGCCTTTTTGCATGGATTGTGGATCTTCACCTTTCGAGAGATGTCCTTGGGATTGGCTCACCTGATTCGATCATTACTTGTTCTCCTTGTTTAGTCTAGTTGATCCACTAAACTCTCATGAGATCCACCTTCCTCTCCCTATGGTTAGCTTTCCAAATGCTATAAAGGAGAGACCATCCATAAGCCAAAGGGAGGACTATTTGGGGCATCCAACCTATGATCCTAAAAGATTTGAAGAGATAGCTAAAGGGAAGGAACATTGGAGCTAAAGGTCACTTGGACATCAAGGAACTCTTTGTAAGAATCTTCAAGCTTCTAATCAATAATAACTTGTCTTGTTTTCCCACTTTGTGTGTATTGTGTTTCAATCATTTCCATGAAGTGTATTCAATAGAATTTAGATCTAACTTGTATTTCAAGATATTTGGGAGATCGTTTGTTTGTCTTTGTTTGATCTTGACAAGTCCAACTTAGGAGCTTCAGGACTAAAGCTAGAAGCGGGACAAACGTCTGATTTAAGGTGAGTGACATTCATCCTCCACTTTCAAGTACGTTTAATCTTGATGTATGAATTTGATTTAGGATTTCAAGGGTGTATTTGTTACAAGATGTCGATTATTTTAGTTTAAGCTAAGAGAACCTCTTCTTATCCGTAGGAAGAAAGTTCTACAACAGTTATGTTGGATACCTATTATGACTATGGTTAACCATGATGTACATGTTTTACCATAGTTTACTATGGATGACCAGGTTGACCAAGAATAATTATGTCATATTAGAACATTTATCTCAATTGACTTACGTTGAATTACTATGTGTATTATTGGTTTTGTTGCACTACAACATTCTTCAAGGCTTATGTCGCATTGGTTTTGTTTGATTGTGGTTAACTATGGATGAGTTCCGTTGACCACGATGTCCATGGTTTACAATGGTTTAAAGGCTTATATCACATTTAGTTTGTTTGGCTATGGTTATTAACTATGATTGACAATTGTTGACCATGATGTTTTAATATGGATAAACATGATTAACTTTATGTTCCATTGTATCATTCATCTTGACTAACTTATGTTATGGTTATGTTGCATTGAAACATTTTTCAAGAGTTATGTCAAATACCTATTAGCACAACCACTTAATTTGTGGTGGGTAAACACTAATAGACTACAAGTTAAGTGGGTTGTCTGCCACAAACTACTCATTATCCATGCATCAGCTAAGAGTTATCCATGCATCAACTACCAAATTTTTTTATATTCTTTTTTTTATAATTGTTTCTTTTGATTTTGAAACAACTGCTATGGAATCAATCTAGACGGTACACTTGTCTCATACTTGTGCAATCTAGGTAAAGCATAGGTGCTAGTCCACCCCAAATTCTAAGATATAAACACCTATCGATGTAATTATAACAATGGTAATCAGTGATCTAATTTATTATACCTATTTCCCTAATAAATGTCACCATTAAATCTGTGATTATTCCCTAACAAATGTTACCATTAAATCCATGATTACTCCCTAAAATTGTTAGTATTAAAGCCATGATTACAAGATTAAGTATTATACTTGAGCCTAGGTAAGCATAGCCAACTTAAGACAACCATAGTCAATCAAACTCATCTTTTATTCATAATTGCATGTTTAAATATAACAACATTATCAAGCATTGTGATGCCTTCGTAAACCATGGTGAACCATGGCCAACAAAAGTCAATTATAATGCCTCTACCTACACATCACAATCCAACGTAACACATGAGGAATGCCACAAGCCATGGTCAAGAATAGTCAACCATGGCCAACGGCAATTAACAAAACTCAATGTGACAACACTTGATGAATGTTGTAATGCAACATAGCCATTAAGGGACCTATTAATGTGACAAAGTTAATCATGTTCATCCATATTAAACGATCACGATCAACAATTGTCAAAATTCCCATATGCCTTAATCATGTTCGTCCATATTAAACTTGACATAAGCCTTTAGGAATGTCAAAATTCAACATAACCATTAATACACAGCAATTTGACATAAATCAACCAAGATGAATGTCACAATGTGATAAAGTTATTCATGGTCCATCATAGTCAACATTGTCATCCTAGTCACCATAGTCTACATGGTTTATTATAACCAGCAATCCATCTTAAACTCGGATCTATTAAGCTCCGAGAGGAATCCAATTTCTTGAGGTGCAATTTTTTTTATCTTAAATTTTTTACACATCAAGAAAAAAATTATCCCTCAAGAAATTGGATCCCTCTCAATGCTTAATAGATCCGAGTTTAAGATACATCTATGTTGTTTTTAATTTTTTTACTATGAGCCGAGATTAAATTTTTTGTTTTTGATAAATTATGAACTGACATGGGAACATTACATTGCATAACGTGACAAACATGACATCTCCCCCATATTGGGTTGTAAGTAGCCAATAGGTAATAAAACATGACATCTCCCCCATAATAAACTAAATATATGCCTATTAGCGTACAAACACATTAATATTATTAATGTGGTTGTTGCATTCAACTCTATCATGACCTATTTCAAGACTAAGTAAAACATTTCCAAAGATTCAAGGGGAGGTTTCAAGCAAAGCAACACTCCTTTGGACATCAATATGGAGGTGCACTTCCCAGATGCGGGTGATCACACTGCACCATCCTCAGCCATCGCGCCAACAGAGATGACGCCACCGCACCACCCCGTACGCGACGACAAAGCTTGCATGCAAAAGCGGGTTCCGGCTACGTGTGAAGGACAGGGCAGCCACCTAGACACGCCATCTCCCCCAGCTCCAGCCCCTAGGATGGCCTCCATTCGAGACGACGCTTAAATGCTAAGCACTATCCCCTCCCAATTAGTCGTTTCACATGCTCAAACTGACTCTGCTCACATGGCTTGGTGGGTGGCATTAATGTCGGATCGGTTCCTTACGTCCTCTAGCCCCCGCTGGTTTCACTTCACCATTACTCTATCCCGTGTGAAGCTCCTCCCTCCCAATCGCCACCTCCAGGATATGAAGAGCCCTATCCATCCTCCTGCGTTCATTCCACACTTCCGGTTTTCACCGCCTGCGTCTTCTGCTAAAAGCTCGGCCCCTATGCAACGCTCCTGCAAATTCTCCAACACGGCCATGAAGCGCACAAGGGGCACTTCCAAGCGTGGCTCCACGCAAAGCACTGGAAAATCTGCATCGGCCGAAAAGGAAATCCCTGCAAACATTGGGTACAAGGATAATGTTTCGACGCCGATCTGACGCTTGGTGGATGACTGGGAATCGCGAAATGTGGCTAAAATCCTTGCATTTGGCAGCCCGGGCACTCAGGTGAATCACTACTGGTTGCTCAAGAACCTAATTGGCACGCTGGTAGAAGAAATGTTGACCCATTGGAATTTGGCCAAGATGTCCATCATGGACACCAGGTCCACCATGGCTCATCTGGACGAGATTCTTGTGGCGCTAGAAGCCAATCTCACAAATCGCCATCTCTATTCATTGTTTCCTCAACCGGCTCAACCCATAGGTTTTGGACCGGAAGGTCCTGTTGCAGGTTTGGAAAGGAGAGCATTGCTCTCAAAAAAGGCACTGGCTCTCAAGCAACAGCACAGGCAACCGACAGCTCTCTGCATGACTCCATGGCAGCTCCTATTCCTGGACATGCTTCTGGCCCGGACTCTCCTACGGCGGTTGTGGTGCAAGGAATGTCTCCTGGGACCTCCTTTCCGATTCCATCCACAATCGTGGTCACACAGTATAAACGCACTCCTAAAGACAGAACTAAAGAAATTGTCCCACGCAAAGTGGAACACTTGCCCGCCAACCTCCCAGAACAACAATGGACAGATGATTTCTTCGACCCCTGTCCCATTTCTGCTGATATCCAAGACTCCAAAGGAACGGAAGCCAGCTCTTAAACAAGGTTGTCTAGGTTTTGTTTTTGTTTATATGTATTGCAGAGTCTCACTCTGTTTCTGTCTTTTCATGATCGATGGTTAATTAGTTTACTACTCTAAGTTTTTCTTAAAGTACTTCTCTGTAATATGGGCACTGAGAGTAGCACCAGAATGCCATATTCAGCGTCTCCTGATTATTGTACTCCTTTTTGTACTATAATATAATCTTTCTATGCAGCTTACAAAAAAATAATATGGAGGTGCACTCAATAATAGGTTTTGGTCCAAGTCACATGGCATGGAACACGATGTGTGGGAACAAGTTTTTGATGTGGTCAGCATGGAATTCATCAAACATTCTATATATATATATATATATATATATATATATTACAAACACAAATATAAAATAGACAAATTTAAACATTTACAAAAATATATTAATAGAAATAGTCATTATATCAATGATGATCAAACACAAAAAAAAAATTAAAATAATTATACACATTATGAAATAGAAATTTAAAAGTTAGATAATCAAAATCAAAATGTACATATATGATACCATCAAAATCAAAATCAAAATATATTACATAGATACTAAGTAACTGATACTAAAGATACTAAGTAACTGATACTATATATAGAAATGATGATGGCAATTACAAAATAAAGTTTCTGATACTATATATAGAAATGATAATGGCAATTACAAAATAAAGTTTCTAATACTATATATAGAAATGATAATGGCAATTATAAATTAAAGTTTATAAATAGGAGAATCATCTATGAAAGTCCCATAGCTTGTTATGTCAATAGTCTTTCCTCCATGTCATGGTCATCAAATCATGATTATTGTTGCTGCTCTCTTCCATCCTCCTCTATATCCAATCCAAGATTTTAAATCTGTTGATGTGGAACATGACCTAACCATTATTGTTGCTTCTCTCTCTTCCATCTTCCTCTATATCTAATCTAAGATTTAGATATGTTGATGTCCATGTCATGGTCATCAAATCATGATTATTGTTACTGCTCTCTTTCATCCTCCTCTATATCCAATCCAAGATTTTAAATCTGTTGATGTGGAACATGACCTAACCATTATTGTTGCTTCTCTCTCTTCCATCCTCCTCTATATCTAATCTAAGATTTAGATATGTTGATGTGGACCATCATTGAAGTGACCAACTCTTACATTGAAAGATCCAAGTTAACTAATTTAGCACAACACTGGCGTCTAAACCCATATCGTTAAGAAACACATCCCACATTTCCCACATTTTGGTAGCATCCTACATTTTTGTATTTTCTTTCAATCACTGCTCCCTCTACTCATCACACAGGTCGACTTTTTCATGTCTGTGTCAGACACGTCAAGACACCTCTAGAGCATATATCATGCAAAACACATGTACATGTGTCCTAACACATTAAAAAGACTGATAAATGTTTTATCTAACTGTTCCTATAAACATGTAATTTTACATTTGATCAGCTACAAACCAAAAATATAATGGGAAATTAAACTTAAACGTTTGCAATTAATATGGAACTCTATAAAACAATAAACAATAAAGTTATCATCTAATTTAAAATCACAACCTAACCAAACCTCAATACATATCATTTAGGTATAATTCCAAAGAATAAAAATATCACTGTGTGCAGATTAGATTTAATTAGTTATAACTCCAAAGAATAAAAAGGACCGTGTGCAAATTAGATTTTGTGTGACTGTTAACTCCCAACCAAACCTCAAGACTCACTACACATCAATCAGGTATAACTCCAAAGAATAAAATCACTGTGTGCGGATTAAATTTTATGTGACTGTTAACTCCTGTCAACCAAAAAGAGAGTAGCAACAAACCTCAATACATATCAATTAGGTATAACTCCAAAGAATAAAATCACTGTGTGCGGATAAAATTTTATGTGACTATTAACTCCTGTCAACCAAAAAGAGAGTAGCAACATACAGTGCATATATGCCAGGTATATCCATCAATACTCAGATTTCCGCTCTGGCCCGACAATCAAGGGCAAAATCTAGTGGAAACTTTTAGGACGTAAGATCCAGAAATTAGATCACTGAAAGGCCAAACAACAAAGAGAAATAAAGTCCTGGAAAAGGTAGATAAGATTCCCAATTTCACAATCATAGGAGTCTAACAATAACGTCCAACGTCCATCTTGTGCAAGTAAATCAAGATCAATATCTTTAATTGTATCTTAGTAGAATAGAGAAATAATATTAATAAGGAATATTTATCTTCGTACAAAATGGTTGGGGAATCGTAAGTATTCTTCACCTGGATAGCGAGTTATCCTATCCAGGATCAAAGGCAGTCATAATCTACACTTGCAAAAACGGAGTGTAGATTATCATAACCGCAAGAGTTCAATTTATGATAACCGCATAAGACGCTGCACATCTTCCACACGCATTTGGCGCTGCTCCTTATCAGACTTCTCTTTGAATGCAGAGCTAGCTAACTTCCGTTTCCCATCTTGCATCTCTAATATGCGTTCCTCAATGCTGTCCTTTACAACTAACCTGAGCACTCTCACAGACCTTGTCTGCCCAATTCTGTGTATTCGATCCATTGCTTGATCTTCCACGGCAGGATTCCACCAAGGATCAAACATGTAGACATCAGAAGCAGCAGTTAGATTTATCCCCACTCCTGCAGCTTTTAAACTTGCTAAGAGGATGGTTGGACTGCTTGGTTTGCTCGACATAAATGCTGCAATAGATGCAGCTCGCTTCTTTTGAGGCATAGACCCATCCAAACGGACAAACTTGAAGCCTGACTTTTCCAAAGGATCCTGCAAGAGATCCAGCATTTTCCGAAACTGTGAAAAAACAACAGATTTTGTAGTTGGATCACGGTCCTGGGAATCTTTCAATAGTGATATTAATGCATTGATTTTTGAACTGGTTTTGACTACTTTATCTGGTGTAACTTCATCCTCGTCAGCAACCTTTGGCGAACTAAAAAGATCAGATTCTGTAAGCTGCTTACGGCACAATGGACACTGTGGCTTGAGATGTTTCAATGTCTTCTCAATGCACTTCTTACAGAACACATGTGAACAGATAGTTATTATAGCCTCTGACGGTGGTGATAAACATACTGGACAGTCAAAGTCATCTCCAGCTTGCAAAACTGAAAGTAGTTTCTTCAGCAAATTGGGATCGCATGAAGCATCTGCAACAGACACAATAAAATGTCCCACATCAGTAAGCAATTTGGACATTCACAGAACATGTCATATTTAACACAAGAACAAAGAACACCACTACTAGTGGGTTTTTCAAAAATTCAACTGTCTTAAAATAGCAAACAAATGTGTGTTCAATAAACTGAAATCATTCAACAAAGGTGGATATAACTTTATTAGAGTAAAAATGTTCTACATAATATGCTTCATTCAAGTTTGTTAGATGCAATAACAAGTATGGAATAAGCTATATGTTTATTGGTTAGAGCAGTGCAGAAGGGTTGTAACAAGAACACAGAAATGTGTTGAACAAATTAATATTGTATATTTACAAGCAAAGCTCCTATCATTGCGTTGATAACCTCCACGAATTATACGACTAAACCTTCAGTAGCATTTTTCCAAAGGATTACTGCAATTTTTATAACTTACTTTGTTTGCATTAAAAAATTTGATAATTTTGAACCATATCTTGCTTATTTGTTTTTGAACCGAACAATTAATGCTGCTTGTGTTATTATGCAAATGAGCAAGCATTTAGAGGATCATAAAACTGCAAGCTAACATTTTCAGAATTTGGGAATGGCAAATGCCAAAAGAAGTAATTCCCTGGGCTGGAAATGTTTTTAATCTACATAGTTTTCCACAACAAATAAAATGTACAGAGAACAAGTGTGAAACTGAGAAATAATAGGAACTTGTAAAAAAAAATCCTCTTGATTATAAGGATCAACTTAATAATAAAGATAAAATGATATTTTCATTGCTGATACTTCGCAAGAGAAACATAGAAAATATCCAACCCCACTGGGGTACGTCAAGCCTTAGTTAAATCAGCCAAACAAAATCAGCAATTAGGCATATATCAGGCACGTGGAATAGCAGACTTTTGTACGAGGACAACAGCAAGCAGTGCTTTTAACGTATCTAATTATTTATAGAAGCTAAAAGCGCATGCTTTATGTGCAATTTTCTGGAAAATAGTGAGCAAAATAAACCGTTATACTCCTACGCATCAAAGTCTTCCCACTGCTGATTCCATATCTTATTTCAAACTCTACACGACAAATTGCTGCAATGTGTATATTGACATGAAAGATAATTCCCATGCTCATATCTGTTCAAAGTCTACAGAACAAAAATATCATTGCAGCATAGTAGAATTCAAAGTGTATGACACCTATCACCTTCCTTCACTTCCAAGGGATCACTGAGTTAATGGTATTCTAAAATGGATCCTAAGGAATCCATTGACACATCTGCTGTAGACAAGGGAACAATTTAAGAAAGGGAGATAAAGAATGCATTACAAAACCCTTAAGGTCCAAACTCGACTATCGCATGCAATATATGGAGAATATTCATCAAGCTGCCAACACATCTATTAAGTCTATCAGCCAGAGTGACTAACAGCTAATAATAGGTGAGAGATAGAATGAATTGATTCTTGTTTAAACCAGCATAAATCTATCTTAACCCCAGATCTATCAAAGAACCAAGAGGCATCAAATCCTTTGATGCATAAATCTTTTGATGATTTAAGATGGAGGTAGGCTGGTCGTAGTGTCACTCATCTCCGTAGAACTTAGAACCATAATTAATGAGAAATGGATATTTATTACTATATAAATATCATATTTATAGTATTTTTGTTTGAGTATATCCAGTATCTCCCTTTGTATCTTTCTATGTAGCATTTTTTATATTAGGTGTACATATCAAATCTCTCTTTCATATATATTTGACTAGCATATAATATTTACTATTGTTATTTGTTACAACTTACAAGTACTATAATATTTTTTTGAAGCCAACATACGATAATGTGAACATTACCAGTGGGGGCCGGATGGAGGTACGAGGGATTACCTAACTATAGGATGGAAATGTGGTGAAAGCCTGGATCAGGGAGGGCGCATGGCAGGGAAAGGTACACCCTTCCTCTGGTCGATTAAACTCTTAGCATGAACAAGGATCAGAGCATTTATGCTCCGCAGGTGGGACGTGATGGGAGAGTTGATGGAAACAGAGAAGGCGGATGAGGGCTTCCATTGTCATTGTGAGATAGAGGTCGCAGGCCCTGAGCTCTGCAGACTTGGCATGTCTGGGAAGACCCTTCTTGCTGGACAACAAGCTAATGAAATCTTTTGCACCTTGAAGCTGCAGTCAGCTTTTTCATCTGGTTCTGCTCCTCCTGGTGATTTCGAAGTGGAATTTTCCTCCTCAGTCTCCGAGTCTGTCACAAAAAGCTCCAGGGAGCTGAATTCGAGCATTTCCCCAGTGGTACAGGGCAGTCGATGGTGTGAAAGGGGGGGTTCTCAGAAGTTACACGGAGAGAGAATTGTGGAAATATCACAGTGGAGAGAGATCATCAGCCTAATTCGCAATGAGTTCAGCGACTTCAAGCGCATGCTTAGAACAGTCTTTGACAACATGACAGGGCAACGGGAAACCATGACACAGCTCTCATACTTCTTCTTAATGTTGAAAACATGGATGGAAGACATAGAGAGAAATATCCAGGAACAAGGAGGACAAATAGATGGGTTCAGAATCGGCTTGGACATGCTCTGAAAGATGAATCAGCGTAGCCACTGCCAATCCATCCCAAGCTATAACTGTATCAGATGGAGGAAGACTCAGTCCACCTCCCAGTCCAGGTCGACACCAGGCATGTTCAGGAATGAAGAATCTCCCTACTTTCTCCCCTTTTTGTTTGGTTAATGATATGTAAATGTATTTATCTGTTAAATCAATATGTGCATATATATAGCACTCAAAGAACAGTAGAATCTGCAGAAAAAAACAGGGTCTCTGCCCTCTGGGCCAGCCTTTTTTTGTTTGTACTGGGAATGGGGTAGCAGGCATAGATAATTAGCAGGGCATTCTCAGATTTTCTGTAATCTCTGGCTGGTTCCAGCCTTTTATATATATAAAACTCTTACCCGTCTCTGTTTAAAAAAAAGCATATGATAATGTGAATGCTGTTCATGTGACAACATCTCTATCATATTGAGCTGTAGATGCACCTCGCTAATCTTGGTGTAATAATATTACTGGCAAGTGTTATAACAAGTTCCCTGACTCTTTGTCCAGCATGCAGAATATTATAATAAAAGAATAATTTGTGTATCCCAATGAATCTCTAGGCTTAGAATGTGCTCAGTCTACTATAAAAACAAGTTCTCAACATGGTAATACTCGTGAATAATGACAATTAGATAAAAGATGTGAATTCTATACCTTCTATTTTTAAAGACGACATTAACGATTCCATATCAGAAGGACACAAAGATGCATCATCGCAAATTTGGCGCAGCCGTAGAATTATCTGAAGGATGGACGAATAATTATTTAGCACAGTGCCTGAATTAATGAAGTTTTGAACCACTTCTCTGCCTTCTGTTTCCACACTATTGTATAGTTCACGCTCCTCATGAGACAGTTCTACTGGATGGATCTGCACATATTTAGGCGGAAGTTCCACCAAACTCTGTCCATTGATTTTCATATCTTTGGTCCTTCGAAGAGCAATAGTCTCCATTAAAGCCTGCATAAAAAATTGCACACAAGCAAAATTCAAATGTTAGAAACCTACCTGTACATCAGAAAACTAAATCTCAGTTGTACTGATTTCTACGATTTGCATAGCATACCTAGTTGTATGGCATATGTTATGTATGGTTAGTCCCATGGGGCATCCTTATACCAACCTCTTATTAGATAGACTTTAAACCAGCCAAACATTTGATCAAGCCATATACTGCTAGTGGCCCACTGTCATATTAATTCAAGCCTTTAACACAAAGACAATGACTCTTAAAGAATATATCAAGCATAGTAGCAAGATTCACCCGTATTTCTCTTTGTTACACGAAAATTCAGCAATAGTACAAGATTCAGCAAAGTTTCCATATAGTATGATATAGTACAGTCAACCTATGTTGTACTGTCATTGATACCAGTCAACTTAAGGGCAAAAGCACAGCCCATAAACCTCGCAAACATGAAACATTTAAAAGAAAAAACACTAAAAAATTTATAAACATAGACTACATTACAAAATTTTCAAGGAACCAATTATCTTTTTCCAGTTTATCATGCATTCTTGAGACCGAAATTCTTCTAAAGTATGGAACAAAATGCATATTTTCATATATACAAGAGGTATACTTTTATATTGGAGCCATATTTTCATTGCTTATTTTTCCATACCAGGTGAAATGCAATTTAGGAAGGCTAGGTTGTATATAAATTTTTTCTATCTTCCTTTTATCCCAATGCAACAAGTTCGCCCTTCCCCAATCCGGGAGTATTACAATTAATGAAGAGAGCTTGCAACACTCAAATCGGAATCTTTCAACTACAAAGCCACGAGTGGGAAGGATATATTCTGCCAAAGTCACCCAAGACTTGCCCCTAGCCTCAACTATAAATACAAGTGCAAGCACAAGCACAAGAGGCCCACAGAGGGCAAGCAAACATGTCATTGAGAAGATCTGAACCTTGACGGAAGCATCAACACCACCCCACTTTCACTGACCAAGCAAGACCCTGTTGACATTATATGAAGTATAAACTTTTCAATGGAGACTGGGGTGAGGATTTTAGCTTTTAATTATCGGTGTTTGGTGATGGAATCATTATCAGACCCACTGAACCTCACACAGAGAATATAGAAGTTGGGGTGTTTATCAACTTTCAACACACTTCATAACTGTTTCAACATTTCAACATATATGCAAAAAATAGCTTGTGCCCATTCCTCCTGCATCCCTTGCACTATTGCACTAGGAGTCCTAAGCTGTTGGGAGCGGGGAGCAGGGAAGGAGGAGCGGGAGCGGAGCGAAAACTGAAATTTTCAAAAGCATTTCAGGAGCATTTTTTATATAGTATATATTTTGATATATTTTGGTGGATTTATATCTAAAAAACATGTAGGATGTTGAATTAGCAATAGAAAACATGGATTAAACCATATAACATCAATCATCTAGTAGTTATAACTTATAACGTTGTCGTCAAATGATCAACCATAACAGCTTTTATAGGAGCTTGGCAAAGAAGGGAGGTACCATAACATTGTCATTAAATTATCAACCTAGTATAGGAGCTTTTAGTATAGGAGAGGTAGGGAGCGCCTCGGGAGCGTTCTAGGAGTGAACTTCCAAAGGGAGCGAGAACGGAGCGAGCTTCAGGAGTGGGAGCAAGGGGGGTGGGGGCAGTCCCAACAGTAGAGACTGGGATTTCTAAACAAGACTGAAACCTAGAAACTAAACATTTGTTTACAAAAAGCAAAGAATGCCTAAGGAAGCATGCACTTGTAATGAGCTTAGCCACCTCATTACCACAGAGGATTTAGTCTAACCAATATAGATCCATCTTAAACTCCAATCTATCAAGCACCAAGAGGGATCCAATTTCTTAAGGTGTAATTTTATTTATCTTAAATTTTTGCACATTAAGAAAAAATTTACAACTTGAGATATTTGATCCCTCTCGGTTGCTTGATATATCTACGTTTAAACTGAAATCAATATAAAAAAAAATTTTAAGCCAACATCATTTGCATTTTTATTTCTTTTTTTTATTTTATTTATGAGAACGACACGTTACAACATCTCTGCCATATTGGGTTGTAGAGCACCTCACTACTATCAATGCAACAAATGCATTCCCTAGGTTGGCTACTCACCAAACCTACATGAAACGATTGCATTGTTGTGTCCACAGGAAAAGTCGACTACAATTATTGTATGAGGGTACATAGGCTGAAATGTCACTTAGGGCATATTTCTAGGAATATTATAGGTTGCCCAACGGTACAAGCTGACTTAAAACATGAAATGGCTACTTAGATTCCTAGAGTTGCCTAAGTCAGTCTAATGTGCCAAACTTTAGATTAAATGCTTCAAAACCAGTTTAACCAAGTGTTATCTCCAAAGATCTCAACATTTACTCATTAAATTATAGTTTTATGATTTTAGGACTCTAGAGACCATTTAGAGCATCAATGTTTATGTATTTTGCCAAAAAACTTTAATGTTATGTATCTCAGAACTCATTCTTTCTATATCTCAATGATTTACATGAATATATTTTTTATTAGAAATTGAATATTTTTTATTTGGTCAAAACATTTACCAAGTCAATGAGCCCCAATCTGAGTCATAACTTTGTGCCAAACCAAGTTGATTCGAGTATAAGTCTAACAACTTTAGACTAGAATAACTAAATTTCTTAGAGGGTATGGAAATAAAAAATAGTAATACAAGAATAAGAATTCACAAAGTCTTTAGGATGAAAACTCTAGAATTTGAAGCATCCCACTACTGTAGCCTTGCGAGACTGAGTAAACAAATTAACAACACTGCCAACCAAGGCATGAAACCAAACCGTAAACAAGCTAGGGCTAGACTACACTAGTTGAAAGGGGAATTTTAGAAGCACTAAATAGAAAACACAGTATTAAGAGATGTTAATTCTTCTACCTAAGCATGGCAAAATTGCTTCCCAAGCAACGATAGCCAAAAAATTTGTGAACTGCTTTATACAAGTCCTTTGATCCCAAGGTAAAATCCTTAAGAGAAAGGCTACTAGTCTCAAACTTACAAATCAGACGTCCAAAAAAGTCACATGCTTCTCAAGCCACATTTTGTGATTGTTTCTTTTACTTAATGAGCTTACAAAAGCAGTTACAGTGATGGAAAAAGACAGAGCCTTGGACTGAATTGTTTTCCTTCTAAATTCAAAAATCAAACATGGAACTCTACACCTAATCTCCTTAAGGTTCAAGAGTTTATCAAGACAAAGTAGAAATCAACCATTTAAAGACATCATCAATAAGGCATCATAAAGCTTACCCAAACCAACCAATTCTAATAATCATCAATTCAGTGTGCATTCCTCTGCTCAATATATAGAATAAGATTGTCAATAAAGCCTTGGCTATCATATTCTAGCACTAACTACCAGGTACAGGAAGTCCGGTACATTGGTTTTAATTTTTGGACAAGGCAAATGCCTTTTGGAAAATCTAAAAGCAGTTCAAGAAGCTGCAAAATGGGCAAGAATCGTCACAGCAGATGTTGAATTCATCAAACCACTGTGAATAATCCGATGATGGTTTAGAATGGCACTTCCTCATGGCCATAGCTTAAAAATTGTATTCCTTGCAAGTCATTGCATCAAACCATATTAAATGTCCTTCTATTTGTTGCATTGCTATCATTCAAGTGCAAGTCAAGTATATGTTTGCCTTTGACAGCATTATACCATGTAGGTGTAGCTGTCCCACGATATTAGTTGAACAACTCAGAGACATTGAGAACATGGGAGCTAATTATTGTCATTGACAGAAAAACATGAATGAAAAGATGAGTGAAGAATGTGATTGATTTTCATCATTGAGGAAAGACTTTTGAGTTCATTAAGTTGGCTAATCAACTAATTATGTTCCAGTGCATTCAACCCATGTTGTAAGCCAATATTTCATAAGCCGTGATAATCGAAAAAACTATCAATTAAAAAGAATCAAATACTTAACTCTGTTCATGCAAGCCAAAAACTAAAGCAAAAGGTGACAAGAATCAGTAAGTCACCTGTAAGCGCGAACAACCACTCTTGTTGCCTTGGGATAGCGGCCGTTGAACTAAGCTGTTCCAATAGGATTTGATTGAAAATGGTTCAAAATGCAAGAATGCCATCAGTGTAAACAAATCAAATGCCGTGTTTTGAATCGGAGTACCAGTAACTGCCCATCTCCTTTCAGCATTCAAAGCTATTGCAGCCTTGGCTTGTTTAGTACTAGCATTTTTTATGTAATGCGCCTCATCCAAAATTACTCTCAACCACTTGATCTCTTTAATAGGCGAGCTCAGACGAGTTAAATCTGAACCGAGAGTACTATATGTTGTCAAAACAATATCAAATTTAGAAATCTCATTGGCTTCCTTCATACGATCACCGCCATGGTACAGACAAACTTTCAAGCTCCCCTGCCTAGTGTGTTCCTCAAGCTGACCCACCCAGTTCGAAAGCACGGAGGGCGGGCAGACAACGAGGGTTGCCTTGGGTCCATCAGGGTTTGGGGGCTCAAAGACAAATTCCTGGCAATTGTTGTGCACTTGGGCATTTTCCATAGTAACGTTTCTAGAGCCATCACTGCCACTCCTCTTTCTCTTGACTCCCTTACGATTAGGGCTCTTGGGGATTTCAGTATTAGGGTTCGCAGGGTTTTCAGCATCGGGGCTTTCGGAAGAGGGGGCAATATCTAGAACAGGAGGGAGCTTGGCACCGGGCCGGTTCGTTGCAATGAGCGAAAGCAGCGCCAGAGTCTTACCAAGCCCCATATCGTCCGCCAAAATTCCTCCTCTCAAAGGCTTCGGCCTTACAATCGTCTCAAAATTCGTCAAAACATTCTTATACCTGAGCTGCTGTGACTTAGCCGTCTTATCACATACCTCCCAAAATGGCGGCAATTCGGGGGAATTCTCCCTCTGCACCATCCAAGCCAATGCCTCCTTCTGGTGCTGCAATAGTGTCGAAGTCACGAGCTCGCAAGCCTCCATCACCTGCCTCTTTTTGGGGTTATTAAGTGACCCAAAGATATCATCGATCCTTCTAACCTCCTTCGTCCCTGAATCTTCTTCATTTATTTCTTTTGCAGCAATGGATTCCGCTGTCAAAAACTCTTGGTTCTCCGCAGTAATAACACTCAGTCCAGCACCTTTGAGCTCCTGGAGAGCCATGCCCATCAAATCCCTGTGGCTGAAAATGTAGATTTGACAAGGTAACTTATAAGCACCCTTGTGCAAAGCCCTGGACACGATTCCCTCAATTAAAATTAGGGTTTCATCGACATAGGGTGCAAGTGCCCGCGACACCGCGCGCTCGATGTAACCGACCTGCTGTCCGCTCATGTTGAGGACTTTGATGGCGTTCGGGTCATGCTGATTTTGGGGTTCGCGAACCAGTCGAACCATTTCACGGCCATTGATGGTACCCGTGTAGTACTGCAATCCCACGACATTGGCCAGGGCAAAGCCAACCATGTAGTTGTTGTCGGAATTTGGGGTTTCCAGGAAGTTTTCGACCTCCTCCTCCGCTTCTTCGAAGCCCAAGTCAGCCATCCTTGTAGTTGTGCTCTTCTGTCTGCTGTACTCTGTAAAAATAAATTGGTGGAAGTTTACGCAAGCACCCCTTCCGGGCTCCTACCATAAGATATTGACCAAGCCAGAGGAATAAGTATGGGAGACTTCAAGTGTGAAACCGAAGAAGAAGGAACGGAGAAAGTATGTCGGCGGGACTCGGGAGATGAACCTTTTGAAATTTGAAATATTCTAGTCCACTCTCGCTGCCTTTTATAGTTAATTTAGATTCATGGACTGTGGAGCCGTTGCTGGCTGCGGTAGATATTGATAATTGACGTGTCAAAGAGGTTTTTAATTTTCGGGTCTAACCAAATAGATGTCCAGTGAACGTGTATTTATCGGTTACATTTTTTCCATCCGACCAGATCTTACCATTTATTATTATTATTGTAAAGCACTATTTGGATTTTTTTGGGCTTATTTTTGTCCTAAAATTTAAAATATCCAAAAAATATGAAAAATTTAGATTACTTCTTTATTTTATTTATAATTAAAATCAATTGAAATTGTGAATCAATATAATAGGAATGTAATTTATTATGATAACTAATCTAGTCACTTAACTTGTGGTTGGTGAACATCGATAAACCACAAGTTAAGTATCACAAATAAGCTCTTCATGTGTAGTGTTTATGTAGGCCATAAATTGAGTGCTAGAAATAAGTTCTCCATGCGTAGTTGCAATCACCAGTTGTCTATGCCTCAGCTACATGTTATCACTACCTTCTTCGAGTTAAACGGGTTACCTGCCAGGAAGCACATTATCCATGCATCTACCTTCTTCGAGTTAAACGAGTTGCTTGCCAGGAAACGCATTATCCATGCATCAGCTACCAGTTATCAATGCATTAGCTACCAATTGTTTTTGATATTCTTATTTCTTTTATTATTGTTTATTTTGAATTTTAAACAACTGCCATAAAAACAATCTGGACAATAAGCTTGTCTCATCCTAGTGCAATCTAGGAAAAGCATAGGTGCTTGTCCACCCCAAATTCTAAGATATAAACACCTATCAGTGTAATCATTTAGGGTTAGGGTTAGGGTTTTTACATACTTAAACTTTTGATTAGAGTTCGGTTTTAAACTCTAAAAAATCATTTTAAATATCCACATGTCACTAGCTCTACATGTGAGTAATGGAAAATGATTTGGTGTCTACTCCACATTGTGGTAGTCAAAGAATAAGACAAGTTGCAAGTGGTTGCAAACTACTTTCTCAAAGCTTTAACCCCAAAAGCATTCATTCAATGCCTAAAACAAGTTTCAGAACTTTTAGGACCCCAAAAACTGGTGTAGGGAATGCCTTGAAATGGACCCTACAAGTCCATGGCTCCAAGTTTTGTTTGAGAAATAGGGTATATCCACACAAGGAAAACACCTTAAGACAAATGCTCACACACACACATCAAAGATCAATACACTAATGTTTATATGGTTAAAATCCTCAAAGAGGGAAACAATGCACGACCCCAACCAACACGACCACTTGAGGAAATATATTAATGAATAAATGATCCGGATTTTATGAGCAGAACGAAATGAATACAGATTATTATCAGATGCTTAACACAAAATAACAGAGACACAGTAAAACTGGTTTTCTATTCAATAAGGAAATAAGATAAAACTGTAAAATGCACCGGAAAACAAGCTTGTTGGAATGGTGGTGGCTTATCTCTGAGAAGAGATGTGACGGCTACGCTCATTTTGCAAGAAGATGGTTACAATGAGGCTCTCAAGGCCTTTTACAATAAACAGGAATGTCAAAAACCCTAGACATCCAAAAACCTAACCCTAGGAGATGAAGCGCCAAAAGTCATGTGGGCCCCGTTTGGGTAAGTTAGTACATCAACTTCCTGGGGTCGTAACTTTTGCATACGATCTCCGTTTGGGGCGCTCGGTAGCCCATTGGAAAGGTCTATCTGAGATTTACAACTTTTGACTGGAGCCAGATGAATGTTGTTGGCAATCTTTTGGCCCCCCAAATCGCCAAAAAAGGTCGTTTAGGGCCTCAAAATGGCCCCGGAAGTTCAGGACCCGAAAAACTGTTAAAAATAGTACATTACCAAAATTGCCAGAAAACTGTTTTGAGCCAGTTGGAAAGGTGGGTGGCCACCGATATCCACCTAGATCAATCCTCCCTCCTTAGGAAGCAATGGTCTCCATTGCGTTGAGTTCCCCCATCATATGAGGAAATTTCTGCTGAATTTGGCCCCGGGTTAGCCACTTGCCTTGGTGCAGGAGTTGCCCTGCTTTGACGACTCGATAAAGCTGGATCCTTTGATGTCAAGTGCCCTTGATCTATGTGTCTACAATATGATCACTGGATGCTTGTTGTAGGCATTCAGGGTTGAGCTCTGTTGATGTCAACTTCTCTGTTATCTCTGAGGTGTCTAATAATGGTGGGAAATATGGTCGAAGGAGAGCCACATTGAAGACTGGATGCATACCAAGGAAGGGGGGAATGTTGAGCTCAAAAGCATTGTCACCCACCGCCTTGGTGATGGTGTATGGCCCATAACGGAGTGGGTGAAGCTTTCGATGGGGCCCTATAAGGTGTTCTTTCTGCAAATGCAACCAAACTTTTTCGCCCACCTGAAACTTATGTGGCACCCGATGTTGATCATGGCGCTGCTTGTACTTGGCATTAGACTTCTGTAGAATATTCTGAACCTATTGGCAGATATGTTGGATCCGTTCAATGAATCGGGCTACTTTGTCAGCTTCTGGGGAGGAGTCGGTCGAAGTGGTCGCAAGGGGAAGTGCAACATCCATGGGGCCCAATGGTTGGAATCCCAACCCCACCTAAAAGGGGTTGTGGCCAGTTGAGCTATGTAGGGCTCGGTTGTAGCTATGTTGGACATAGGAAAGACTCTCATCCCATGTGCGGGGATGTGTTGAATTGTACATGCGCAGGATATATACAACCATCCGGTTGACAACCTCGGTTTGGTCGTCGGTCTAGGGGTGGAAGGAAGTGGATTTGGTGAGCTTGGTATCTAGCAGTGACCAAAGGCTCAACTAGACTGAGTTGAGGAATCGACTATCACGGTCTGAGATAATGGTCTATGGGATCCCAAAATGTACCCATACTCGTTCAAAGAAGAGCTTGGCAGTGGCTTCTATTGTGATGTTCTTCTTGCAGGCGACTAGAATCGCCATTTTGGAAAATCGATCAACAACCACAAAAACACAATCGTTTCCCCTCTTGGTGGACGGGAGGCCCGACATGTAGTCCATTGAGATGGATTCCCACGGCCTGTCAGGGGTAGGCAAAGGGGTGTATAGGCCCTGTTTCTTAGTGGTCGGTTTGGCAATAGAGTAAGTGGTGCAGGACCTGATATACTTGCTGACATCCTATCGAAGTTTCAGCCAGTAGAAATGTTTCTGTAGCACTGCCACTATCTTTTCGACTCCAAAGTGTCCTACCACCCGACTGTAGTGAGCTTCCCAAATCAACTTCGCGCGCTCGCTTGATGGAATGCAAATATGGCCCAAACGACACAACAACCCGTCCTAAAGATGGAAATTAGCAACCAATAATTTGGTGCCCAACATTTGATAGGTGGTGGAGAAGTCAGGGTCTGTCTTGTAGAGGTGGGACCATCCGGAGGTCTCGTGGCCGCAAGAGTCTAGCACCGTGGTGAGTGCCGCGACTGGAGGTTGACTAAGGCAGTCAGCAACTCGGTTGGTACTCCCTGTTTTATATTTGATGTTGAGGTGGAACTGCTGTAAATATGTTGACCACTTTTGATGGCTGTCATTCTGCAACTTTCCTTGGGTCTGCATGAACTGTAGTGGCTTGTGATAAGTGTGGATGACTGTCTCCTTCCCAAGAATGTAATGTATCGACTCGCGGTAGGCTTGTACAATGGAGTACATTTCTTTGTCGTAGGTAGGGTACTTACGGACAACATCTGATAGTGTCTCACTATGATATGCCACGGGGTGGCCGTGTTGAGTGAGAACAACACCCACAGCATAATCTAAAGCATCTGTCTCGATCTCAAAGGAATGTTGCAAGTCCGGTAATGAGAATACTGGCGATGAGCACAAACGCTTCTTCAAGTCATCGAAGGCTTGTTGTTGGGACAGGCCCCACACAAATTTTGCCTTACCACCACCCTTGGTCACTTCGTTGAGGGCCCATGCGATATGAGAGAATCCCAGCACAAACCGGCGATAGAAATCGGCGAGGCCTAAGAAGCTTCGAAGTTCAGTGACTGTGGTTGGGGTTGGCCAGTCACAGATGACCTGGATCTTGGCTGGATCCACATGCACACCATGTCGATCAACAATGTAGCCTCAGTAATGGACCCTGTCCATGCCGAAGGAGCATTTTTCCAAGTTTGCATATAGTTTGTGTTGTCGCAGGGTGTGCAGAACCTGTTGAATATGCTGCAAGTGTTCCTCCCAAGTCTTGTTGTAGATGAGGATGTCATCCAGATACACCACTACAAAAGTATTGGTGAAAGGTCGTAGGATATCGTCCATCATCCTCATAAAAGTTGCTGGAGCATTTGTCAAACCGAAAGGCATGACCAACCATTCAAAAAGACCTTCTTTTGACTTGAAGGCAGACTTCCATACATATGTCTGTTCTATTGGGACCTGGTGGTAGCCAAACTTCAGATCAATCTTACTGAAGTATTTAGCCCCCGTGAGCTGATCAAGGAGGTCGTTGATTCGAGGAATCGGGTACCGGTTGCGGACTGTGATTTTATTCAGGGCCCGGTAATCAATGCAGAGTCACCAGGTCCCATCTTTCTTCTGCACCAACACGATTGGGATCCCACAAGGTGATGAGATGGGACAGATGTGCCCCTTGTGGAGCAATTCTTGGATCTACCTCTTGATCTCTTCATTTTCCAACAGAGAGCGGCGATAGACTAGCCCATTGGGTAGCGGTGCGCCTGGGGTTAGATCGATGGGATGCTTGACCTGGAAGTGCAGAGGTACCCCGATATGAGAGGATAATATATCTGAGTATCCTTCCACAACCTTATCCACTTGCTTCTGTTGTGTGGAGAGATCGGTCGCGGAGGCCCTGGATGTGGCTGCGATCTTTCTCTCACTCTGAGAGCGAATCACGAAGAAGACAAATTTCCCAGTCTGAGAGATGGCCTTCCTGCATTGCTCGACAGAGATCAAGGAAATAGCACTAGGAGGGACTGCCTCGGGTATCCTGTACAATTTCCTGTTCAAAGAAATAACAACACTACGAGGCCTAGACTCATATACAACATGACGTTTCCATAAATAAGGTTGGCCCAAAAGAACATCTGAAACTTCGAGAGGAGCAACATCACACAATACCACGTCCTTCAAGGGCTTGATGCCGTATGACAGTCGGCACTGTTGGTTGACGCGGAGATCGCTTCCTTTGTGGAGCCATCCAATGGTGTAGGGTTGTGGGTGCGGTGTTGTCGGCAGGGCCAAGCGCTTGACGACCTCTGCTGAGATGAGGTTCTTCTGGCTACCGCTATCAACGATGAAGTGCAGAGGGGTGCCTTTTACCCACATCTGTGAATGGAAGAGGCGTTCTCCTTCTTCTGGCTCGTCTAGTTCATCAGGCTGGAGCTTGGTGGTAGGAATGGTGGCACTGGGTTCCAGGTCAATGATCCGTCTTCCCCTTTCTGGTTTGGAATCAGAGTCAGAACCCGCATCTGATTCAGATGCTTTCACTTCGGCTACCAGCGACTGCTTTGAGCGGCAGTCAGCAGTGTTATGCCAAGGGCTCTTATGGAAGTCGCACCACTTCCCGGTATCTTTCTTTGTCTTTCCAGTGTCCTTCTTTGCTTGTGGCTTGGACTGGTTATCCTGATACTGTCTATCTTTGCTCTGTCCTTTATTCTGTGGGTTGGGGCCGCCCTTTCCTGTCTTTTGCCGTGAGGGGTTCCCAGGCCTAAATTGCCGTGTCTTTTGTTTGAGCTTCTGCTCGATTTTGACGGCATATCAGTAGGTCGTGCCCAAGGAAGAGATGTCCATAAATTCCATTTTGATCTGGATGTATCTATGCAGAATGCGATACTTGAGCACCAGATGTCGCTCTGAATCTTTGATACCCAGCTCGGTGCACAAGGTATGGAGGATATTTGTGAACTCTGGCACTGCTTGGTCTCTTTCTTGTCGCAGTGTGATCCATTTGGTATACAAGTCGTCATAACTTCCAACAGGGTAGTATTGTTCCTTAATAGCATCCCTGAAGGATTCCCAAGTGGCCGTGACTGAAAATAATGAGGCTTCCTCTGTGTCCTTTTGTTCGCAGAAAGTTTCCCACCAATATTTGACATGGGGAATGGCTTTGAGAAGCGCAAAAGTAATATTTTCTCTATTCGAAAAGTTATGGACAAAAAAATACAATTCTAGTAGATTCAACCACTTATCTACAGCATCTGCGTCTATCTGTCCTTCAAATATAGGAATATTGAAGTTGATTTGTACCTTGAAGGGGGCGGCGCCTCCGCTCGAGGAATATGCGTCGCTTGTTGGTAGTCGCCGAAGGATTTGCGTGAAACTATCCATCATCTCGTTCCTCTATTGCGTGAGGGCTTCCTCAAGCAACATTTTGATAGGATCTCCTGTCCCATCATCTTTCTTTTCTCCTGCCATGAGAGGTCACTTGGGCGTGCGAGAGCTTTTGTCCTCAAGAGAAACAAGCTCAAGACCCAATTCTTTGTACCCAGACCTCGTTGGGGACATGCATTAAGACGACAAGGAGCAAACCGCTCTGATACCACTAATCCGGATTTTATGAGAAGAACGAAATGAATACAGATTATTATCAGATGCTTAACACAAAATAACAGAGATACAATAAAACTAGTTTTCTATTCAATAAGGAAATAAGATAAAACTATAAAATGCAGCAGAAAACAAGCTTGCTGGAATGGTGGCGACTTATCTCTGAGAAGAGATGTGACAGTTGCGCTCATTTTGCAAGAAGATGGTTACAATGAGGCTTTCAAATCCTTTTACAATAAACAGGAATGTAAAAAACCCTAGACATCCAAAAACCTAACCCTAAGAGATGAAGCGCCAAAAGTCATGTGGGCCCTGTTTGGGTAAGTTAGTACATCAACTTCCCGAGGTCGTAACTTTTGCATACGATCTCCGTTTGGGGCATTCAGTAGCCCGTTGGAAAGGTCTATCAGAGATTTACAACTTTCAACTAATACCATAAGAAAGTCGTTGGCAACCATTTGGCCCCCCAAATCGCCAAAAAAGGTCGTTTAGGGCCTCAAAATGGCCCCGAAAGTTCAGGACCCGAAAAACTGCTAAAAATAGTACATTACGAAAATTGCTAGAAAACTGTTTTGAGCCAGTTGGAAAGGTGGGTGGCCACCGATATCCACCTGGATCAATAAATGAATAAATTACAAGAATTTCTCTCACAATCAATCATCGACAAATGACCCTCCATTCTTTTTAAATATAGACCATGGACCAATCAAATGTGAAGCCACGGATTAAGTGTCCTTAATACTAAGGAGAAGATGAATTGTCGAATCATTTTATGTCTAGAACATAAACGTGACTAATGTATTAGTTACAAAACTACACTAGAGAAACACACTTTAGCTAAAGACACTTGATCATCTATTTTAATACTTTTATGGTGGAAAAAAAGGAGCTATTGATTTCTAGGGCCCATTTTATGGGCAAGTCCCATTTTAGTGATTTGGGGTCCAAGACCTTCTAGAGCCCATTTGAGTCCTTAAATAGTGTTTTAGGGGCGAAAACTTGGTGAGCATAGCTCCAACCTCACAATATTGTTCTACTCATCAAGAGCTTTCCAACGATGCTAAAATTACATCAATTGGAGTCTGTATATGTAAGTTATGTCTCCTGCTAGTTTACTTATCTTGTTGAACACCATGGGACCAAGTGGATGCCATGTCAACTTCCATTATTCACACATGTGGAGCTAGTCGTGTGTGGTCTTTCACAAAGATTCTAGAGGGTCCAAAATACTAACATTAATTGAGGGTTGATGCATGTAAAACCACTACATCTAATTGTAGACTATTGTTTGGCTATGTTAAATACTATGTCGCTAGGAAAAGAAAGATTATATTATGTCGGTATTGTTATTGTTACATAGTTGAGCAGAGCATCTAGGATCGGGATATTGAAGCATAATAGAGAAAGTTTAAGATCATATAGCAATCATTTAAGCCATAATGTCCATGGCAACTCCATAGTGAGTGCACCTTTCTTTGTACTTGCATTTCATAACTGAGAAGAAAAGAGAAAGAGCATAAGCCTCACCTTCTAATTGTGCTTTTCTCGTTTTGGGTTTTCACAAGATGCATATAGTGTTCATTATGCGGATGGTGTGTTATTTGCTTAGCTTCTCTCATTTTAGTTTCAATTTATTCAATTATTCATTCATTAATCTAGTAACAATAAATCTAGTAACACTACATAACTTAAGGGACTTTCTTAATATTGTAATTAATGTTTGTTGCGACAATTTGTTCCAATGGAATATCCACAACAAAGTTGATCTTAACTTACTCCTAAGTGTCTAAATATCCTAACCATCTACAACATTGATAACAACTTGGTATAGGATTGAAGGATTTACAAAGGTGATACAATGGGAGAATGAAAGAGGCATTAGAACCTATCCCCCCATTATGACAACTTATTCCTAATACAAACCAAAGCTTTGAAAACCTACTTTTTGTAATGGTATTTGTGGGATGTATGCAACTTGATCATTTGTTTAACAATAGAGGACTTCAAGGGCATGATCCTTAAGAAGCTTCGTGATGAAGTGCATGTGTAATTCAATTTGTTTGTTGCATTGATGTTGACCTTCATATTTGGCGAGTTGAATGGCACTTTAATTATCACATCGAAGTATGGTTGAATTTTGTTGGTGGAATCCAAATCCTAAGCCACATGGGTTCTTGACTTGCATGAACCACTACTCGATACTTTGCTTCTTACAGGCCCAAGTGAAAAGTAGAAAATGAACACTAAAAACATAATCTACATTAGAATTTTGATCATCTTGGTTTGTGACCTAATTAAAATCAAGGAACTAACCAACAAAGGAGTCCCTCAAGAATTGCATTGCATCTCGAACTGAATTGTTCCTCAGATATACCAAAGGATCTCTTTTGCTACTTTCCAATGGCTCTTGTGGGATGCTTGCATGCATCAAGCAATAAGACCAACAACAAAGGAAGTATTGAGATGGGTGTCATCAAATACAAAATGCTACCCACTAACTAATGATATAAAGTGGCATCCACTTTGGGCGTGGTATGTATGGTAGTAAGTTTGAATTTTGGGGTCATTACCAATGAGTATGAGGTCATCAATATACATGACAAGTATGATGAGATAGTGACCCAATTTCTTGGTATAAACAATGGGGTCACAATGACATCTAGAAAAAACAAAATAAAAAGAAAGCTATCCATTTTGGTATACCAACCCAGAGGAGCTTGCATAATGCCATAGAGTGATTTATTAAGATAACAAACAACATTGGAGTCATTATGAATATCACCAAGGGAGTGTTGCATGTGGATTTCTTCTTGAAACTCCCCATGCAGGAACGTAAATTTAGCATCCACTGGATGGACCTCCCATTTGTGTGATGCTACAAGTGTTGGAATGGTGGATATAATTCATTTCAAAAAAGAGTCTCGTAAAATTGAGCCAAAAGAGAGGAGGCTTGATGGAACTATGTATGTGTACAATGTTGATAAGTAGGATCATCAACAAGATTATTAATTGAATATTGTGTTGTGTGGACCCGTATAGGAAGGTATGGCATTAGTGCAAGTTCTTGTTCAGTGGACTCGACTAGAGGAAGGTGAGCAGGCGAAGCTGGATTTTCATCCACACCATCATCATTGATAGAAGAAGAAACTATAATAGAGGTTCTAGAAGAAAAATTGGGGATAGAAGAGCGGAAATGAGAGAATGCATGCATTGAATATGGCTTGTAGGTCGAAGACGACACAAATGTTGAATTAGGCATGCAAGCATAAATACCTTCATCAAACTTGACATCTCCCCTAACAATAATTTCTATTCAATTAGGTTGAAGAAGTCTATAACCTTTTACATCTTCAGAGTATCCAACAAAAATGCACTTCTCACTCTTAGGCTATAATACTTTGCTTTTCTCATTAGGAATGTGAGTCTACGCATCACTACCAAACACATAGAACGAGCTTACATATGGTTTAATGTTATTCCATGCTTCTTCTCATGTGATATCTTTCAAAACTTTGTGAGAGTGCAATTGACTATGTACTTTGACGATTAATAGCTTTTATTGAGGACTTAATTCCTTGGATTGAATAACACAATTTTTCATTTCCTTTGATGTGAGATTATTTCTTTAAGCAACACCATTTTGTTGTGGTGTGTATGGAACAATGCATTGCATCTAAATGCCCTATGTAGTAAAATAAATTGTAAATTTGTCGTTAACATACTCACCACAATTATTTGTTCTTAACATCTAAAGTTTATGTCAATATTATTTTTCTACAAGGGTGGGCCAAAAACATGTCGAAAACTTCCCTCTTAAGTTTTAAGAGATAAACCATGTGTGTTTGGTGAATTCGTTAATGAATGTGAAGAAGTACTTGAACCCAAATAAAGAAGCATAGGGAAGTGGACCACACAAATCACCATGAACAAGTTTTGTCTTGCAACATAATCTTTGTCTCCTTCTTCAAACAATGGCGATTTTGCAGTGTTTCTCGACGTGGAACTAGAGTCCACCCCTTCCGATACATCCCCGGAAAATAGAGACTCTGAAGAAGAGAACCAATTAGAGTACATTGAAGATAGAAATGCATGCAAGGGTTTTCTCAATGATGTCAACTGGATCAAGGAGGAAGAGTTGAGTGCCTATGAAAAAATGGATGCCACGATATGTAAAAGGCAAAGATTATATGAAGACAAAGGAATTGAAGATGGGGAAAGAAGAGAGGTACAAATATATTTGAAGAAAGATGTTTTCTTTTGTTATTCTAGACACATGTGACAATAGTTTTATTGTTGCTCGAGATGCAATTGGCATCACACCCCTTTACACAAGTTGGGGCCTTGATGGATCAATATGGTTTGCATATGAAATGAAATCTTTGAAAGACGACTATGAGCAGGCAGTTCGAAAAATACTTATGGCAGATGTTCCTTTCAGAGTATTGTTTTCTATTGGTCTGGATTCTTCATTAGTTGCTACTATGGATTCCCACTATTTGGCAAGCACCAAGATTGTGATAAAGCTGCATACCTTCTGCATTGGTCTGCAAGGTTCTCCAAACTTGAAGGTTACAAAAGAGGTATCAAATAGGTGTATAAAGTAGCAAGTGGGGTAGTAAAAACATGGAGGTGGTCTCCATATAGAGTTGATTATTGTTGGGTTTCCAGATATGAAGATAAGTAAAATGCATGTATCACTACAGTGCCAGGATACTAGTACGTAGGCTTGCAGATCTGTAAATACAACACATAATTAGGGTTTAGGATACACAAAGAGCATACCAATGGTAAATAGAGTAGGAATATTCTCAAAATGTGGAACTGAATATATGTAGGTCTATAATGATATTATGCAATTATGAAATGACAATGAATACCATATAAAGGAAACATGTATAGGAAATCTGTGATGTGAAATGTACGACTATTAGAAAAGGACAGAGAAAGTAAGTAGATTTGAAAGGAATCTGTGCAAAACAAGTGAGGTGGATGAGGCATTCTGATATGCGAGATTCTAAGCACATGCCACAGGGATCAAAATAGCTCTAGTGCCACTATTGATTCCCAAGGGGCAGACAGGCAAAGATCAGACAGAGAACAACATAGACAAGAATAATTGGGCATTAAAGCACAATATTCCATCAAGATAGAATTATCCCAAGTCCCCATGTAAAATTAACTTCTTCAATTCCTCCAAAGTCAAGGATGACCCCTCGTGCACCTACCACACCTAGGATCCATTTTGAAGCTCCATCAAAGGATATTGTAAATTGCTTTAGTGTCCTTAACTGGTTCGAGAATTCTTCATTTTCCAATGCGATCTTCCATTGATTTCCTTAAAAAAAAGGTTTTTTTGTAAATTGTTTTGGACTGAAGAGGGATTCCTTTAAGAAGATCTCTAACCCACATATTCTCTTATGTAATTAAAGGTTTCGAATTAAGATGGACTAGAGATCGATGAGAGAGAGAGAGAGAGAGAGAGAGAGAGAGAAATTTCATCATCAAATATTTGGCATTGAGGGTCGTTTACCTTGGCAATCGAAATTCCCCTTTGAAGATTGACCTATTCCTAAATAACCAAATCTTCCAACATATGTATTTAGGCAGGGATTTCCATACATGAGTAAAAATTGTCTTCTTATGCAAAATTCCAGGATAGAATATCCAAAGAATAAATATATCACCCCAAGAAGCTAGAAGCCAAACTTCATTACCCAAGCCAACTAGAGATAATTGCCAAAATTGTTGAGAATATGGGCACTCAAAGAAGAGATGGGGAATTGTCTCTTCTGATAGTTTGCATAGAAAACAAAGATATGGCCCTTGCACTCCATTTTTCTTAAGTTTTAGTAGTGACCACTTTCTCATGTGTTAATGTCCAACATAATGCATTTACTAATTGAAATCCATCACAATGCCAAATATTCTTCCACGTGATATATGTTGGGGGGGATGACTTTTTTTTCCAATAAAACTTTGTATCCCTATTTAATTGAGTATTTACCCAATTTATGTCCTCATACTCTCAAGTCTTTCGTAGTCTCACATATTGGTGCTACACCTTGTAAAATCTCCTTAAGTTTGAAAAATTGATCATTTAAATGCTCAAGAAAATCAATAGATTTCCAACCTATCCATTTTCCAGTTGAGTTCCATTACGAAATATCAAATAGATATTTATACCCATTACTATGCAAATATTTCCCTCTGACCTTAAGATTTGCTCTTAAGGAAAGGGGAGTTCATATCATTATATCATCCTCCCAAAATTTAATTTGTGTTCTATTCCCAGGGAGCCAAGCAAGCTAAATTCTTATGAGACTCGAATAAGATTTACATAAGCTCCAATTTCTTGATCCTTTTTTCTCGTTAAGATCTTGATCAAGACATCGTTTCCTGGGAATTATGAAGTATTTTTTCATTAATTCTATCTTCCACTATTCTTGATCTCCATAAGATTTTTTCTACCAAGGCCAATTTTAGCAATTTTAGCTCTCTTATTTCCAGTCCTCCCTTTTCTTGATTGGCTTGAACGGTTTCTCATTTAACTAAATGAAACATTTTTTAATTGGATTCACCTCTCTACCAGATAAATCTTCAAGTCTCCTTGCTTATTTTGTTCACTACAAATATGGTTGCCAACAAACATGAACACTGGAAAATATGAAAGGAGGATAACACAAATTTAATGAGAACAACATTACCCATTGGATTGAGCTAGGATACACCCCACACTTGGATCTATAATCTAAGTTAAAGAAGGATTAGATCCCAATCATTTGATTTAAGATTTTTCTTAACAACGGGAATACCCAAATACCTAAATGAGGACCAATTTATATTGCCAAGAAATCCCATGATGTGAGATATTCTTTGAATTGGGGTAGTTCAAATATTTTAGTTGTATATATGTCTTTTCCCATTGTTGATCTGCCCCCATAAGCTTTAGTGAATTGATAATAAAAAAATTAAAATCTTTGAGCTATAACAATGGAGGCTCCTCTTAGCAACAAGGTATTATCTGCAAATTGAGCATGATCAATTGGTTTAATGCCCCTTTCAGTTAAAAAAAATTAAAAATAAAAATTGGTTTAATGCCCCTTGCAAGATGTATGCCATCAAGTTCTCTATTTGTTCTTTCATATTCTAGCTTCCGACTTAACAACTCAACCATAATGATATAAAGAAAGAGGATAACACAAAACCTTGGTGGATACCTTTAGAACATTTGAATAATTTAGCTGGCCTACAATTGACTAAGGAAAAATCCATGAGTATCCAATATAGGGTTTAATCCATTTTATGAAGTCTTCTAAGAAACCCATATTTTCCATAATAGAGAAAATAAATGCATGCTTTACTCTATCAAAAGCACTTGCCATATCGATTTTGATAACCATACCTTTATCCCCATTTGATTGGTTGGAGTGAATGTCTTCTTGAACTAGGATAATATTATCAATGATTTTCCTTTTCTCTCCAAACCCTTCTTGATTTGGTGATATTATTTTGCTCATGAAAGGCTTTAATTTGTTTGCTAAGATTTTGGTCAAAATCTTGTAAGCGGAGTTGCATAGAGATATTGGCTAAAATTTGGAAAAGGATGAGGGTCAATTCTCCTTTGGAATTAATGCCAAAAAAATGAGTTAGTTGTTGCAATATTGTCACGTCCCCTAGTCCAATTAAGCATTCAACAAAGATTTTTTTTTAATGCTAAACAAGCAAGCTCAGAAAAAATGGATTGAAACCCCATCAAGGTCCAATGCCTTATCAAACTCTAAGTTCCAAATGGCATCAACAACTTCATTTTATTCTATTTCTTCTTTCTAAATATTTTTTTTCCTTGTTGTCAATGAGGTATGGAATATTTTAAGGCATCTCAACCTACATTGTCATATCTCTAGGACCTATTTTAGTATAAAGAAGTTTGAAATGCTCACGAACTTCCATTTTTATACTCTCAAAAATTGTTATTTGTTGTCCCTAGGGATTCTTTATTTATTTCTTTAACACGATTTTTGTGTTTTCTCTTTTTCTTACTTATGGACAAACAATGTATTTTGATCCCCTAATTGTAGCAAACAACTTTTTGAATTGAGCCTCCACATCTCTTCCTCCTATTTATTTAGTTGATGCCTCCTGAGATTTAGCTTTTGTTCTTACATCAAAATGTCTTTTGTGACTTCCTTGATATCCAGTGCATCCCTAAGCTTTCATTTCTTTAAGATTATTACAAAGTGTTTTTTTCCTTATATTTTGAACAATTAGGATTTTTTAACCTATACATTCAATAAAGAAATAAACTTTATCAAAATAACTTATTTAAATAGAAATTGAAAATGTAGAGTTTAAATAGGAAAAGTTCATTTTAAAATATTAAATAAAAAGTAAGTTTAATTTATTTTTTGTTGTAAGTTAGTAGAATCTTATATGATTGTATAAGCAAAATATACATAGTTTTAATTGGTTGGTCTATCACTACCGAAACCAAAACAACAAAAAAAAACAGACATCATTAGTTTTCCCAATAAATCCAATAACAAAAGTCCTTATCAGCCATTTTCTTAAGTTCCTATAACTAAAAAAATGATCAATTCTAGTGATCAAGAGAGGAAAGCTAACTAAAAATAGTGTAAGGAAACTATTCATCATCAGACATTGATACGGTGGTCACCTTTGGGACCGTTGGAGCCGCGCTGCGCTGCCTAGTAGGAGACTTCTCCTTGAATACCATATCTGCAATTCCCTTCATGAGCAGGTTGTGTTTTTCCCCTAACCCCGTCATTTCCTTAGCTATGAAATGAAGTTTGCCATCCATTTGACAAATTTGTTCTCGAGCTTCATCAAGTTGTAACAACATTTATTTTCTCTCCTCCTAACTGTCCATTAATGCTTTTCCTACCAAAGCATTCATATACCATAATAAAGCAAAATTCTTAACATACTTAGTGTCTCGTGTTCATGAATACCTTGCATCCTGGACCTAATGATCCATCTTTTCCTGAATGTTCGGAGCCCCTAATTCCTCCCAAATGTCCCTCGCTTTCTCTTAACCCAATCCTCAGCCTTCTTAATTTCTTGTTGAATTGGAGGTGAGACAACCTTGTTGAATACTTCCCTTGATTTATTTGCCTCCTTTTGAACCCTTGGCATGTGGGTTACTCCCTTCCCTCTCTGTCCACGACTCGCTCAACTTCTCCTCACCATCCTACCGACGATGGACTTGAAATTGTTACCCCAAACAAAAAACCTCAGTCTCCTTCCAAGAACAAGATGCGAACCTTTGCGATTAGAGATACCTCCCTCTTTGTTTTCTAGAGTCTATGACCTTCACATTCCATTCCTCCCACAAGCACTTCTTCGCTAATTGATTGTTGCGTCTTGTATCCTTCCTATATCATGTTCCAACACGGGTGAGTCGATAGTGTGAACCTTACCATCTTCACCTCAAGTGGGGGAGCCATTGTTTCCAAATTGTGCCACCTTACTTTTGACCTCTGCTATCTACAACCATTACTCAAATTCATTGCAGGCTTCATTACCAAGTTAGAACATTTGCAGGGGATGTATACCTCCTTGTACTTGGAAATATTACCTCTTTCCATGTGCCCTCTCCTCCCTACTAGACATCACACTCAATGGGATGGCCTGGTTGGTAGGCATGTCCACGTTCCTCACCTAAATCAGGGAAAATTAAGTTTAATTATTAAAAACATACTTATGTTTCTTAAAAGTCAAAAGTTTGAATTTGAATGGAAATGGATACATACATTTATAAGTAAAAATAATTGATTTATTTTTAATAAACTACAACTTCATTATCAAATGATCCCCTCAATTTATACAAATTCATTTTCGCAATCATTTTTCACCATATTCTTCCTACCCCTCTACATTTGTTTTCACTTTAGACTCCCCTCCAAGTAATTGAAAATCTCATTCTTCCACTTTAGACTCCAATTCAAGTAGTTCACAATCTCACAATCTCATTGCAAGTTTCTAAGCATAAAGTTTAAAACAATATTAAATAGCCACAATTTTTATAATCTATTGTAACAATCCCATTTCAAGTTTATAAGCATAAAATTTGAAAGAATATTAAATAGTCCGATTTGTAACAAAAAGAGACTTATAGCCCATTCACTTTACCAACACGTAAGTCTATGGATATGAAACTTGTTCTCTGCAATCTTTTCTTATGATTGATTACAAGGCCTATTATTGGTGTAATTATGAGTACCAAATTCTCTACAAATTTCTCTATTCCCTGTTCTCCAACTAGCATAGGAGGATGGATATATTTGTTTCCTTTGTAATACCACTATGGTTAGGGTTCAGACTATTAACGGATCAAAGTGAGATCTTGCTCTAAATTTCTACTTAGTTAACTAAATTGAACTCAAAGAGATAGAAATATGTACTTACTTGGATCTGGTTGATTTGATGTTTCTCAAGCAGATGGCCCTAAGGCTTATCTTCTAATCAACCCTGGAGCTCTTATGTACCTGCACACAAGACAACCAAATACCCTCCTCAAATGCATTTAACTATTAGAAAATAATAATAAAAGCAACTATTGAATTCTTGGTTAAACTAAGCAAATTGACTTGCATATATCAATATCAATTCAATCCACAAAACATTATGCACAAATAAACCATATCACGAGCATAAATATTTTGGGGAGGGAAAGAAGAGTGATCTAATATATTAATCAAGAGACAACTAAACAAACAAGATATCCTTGAATCTTCAATGAGGTGTCTTTATCACCAGTTTGGATTCTATGTGCCCATGTCACTGATAGGTCTCCTTCCACAATCTTCCCTGAACTAGGAGTAAAAGGATCAAGTAGGATTACCCCCACTAACTACACGAAGAAATAATGACTCAACATGTATGGGAAACTGAGTAGAAGGGTGTTGTAAAAACCTTGAGGTAGAACCTTGATTTAATTCCTCCAACATGTACTTGCTTTGTTGGAATCTGGTCCCCATTCTTCATTTCGAGACTTGTTCTATACTTTGAGGTAGGTGGTTCAAGAAGTTGATTATGGTATAACTTATACCATAACGACCTTCATCTGCCCTAACCACGCGTGGGAATTCCTTTATTTTCATTTTTTGGGGAATTTTAAGAGTTGTATGCATGTTGCTCAAGGGAAACACATGTATATGCATGTTGCTAAATGGAAATCCATGTAGACAAGCCAAAACTGAGTTTTTTTAAGGATTTACTCACATTTTGATGTGTGAGGGGAATGTAGGGGATTTTTTAGTATCATTGAGTAATTTAATGCTATAACATATTCTCCCTAATGTATGAGGTCAGAGGAGAATCAGATGGCCAAAATGCATTATAAATCAACTGGGATCTTGATCAGTGAGATCGAGTAGGATTCACTGAGATTGGATCAGGAGGGAAACCTGCGAATGAAAACCAAGGATCAAAACACTCTCTTCCTAAGGTGGGAATACCCATGCTCAAGTGGAAAAAAACATGGCTACCAAATAAAGTACGATATGGATCCATGACATATAAAAGATGCAAAATCATGGCCATTAAAAGAGTATGCAGTGTATCCATGGAGTATATATAGAATGCAGGATCATGGCCACAACAATGATACACAATGATCCATGTCAATAAGAGATCATAGCCACGAACATATATACAATGGATCTATGTATCAACATATATCATGAGAACAATTGTAACTAAAATGAGGATAAATTGGTCCTCCGGGTAGTACTGATGTGAGATAGTGTATATACATTCTTTTGCAACTTGAGCAATAACAAAATGTGGGGATGCTACTATTGGCCCAAGATCTTCCATCCAAACTGTTGAAAGGTACGAGTCTTAACCATGTGAATAAATGATCTCAAGTAGAACATGGAGAACATTGTTTGATTATTGGTCATTGATGTATACCATTAACAAACATGAAACAACCCACAGATAATGATAATGGGTGCCAAGATATCTAATACATTCTAACAAGTGTGAATATATGTATGGGAGTACACTTCTAGAATCTATCAAGTAGGAGACATTGATGGATTCCCACTTCCAATAGCCAGGGAACTTTCCATTGATGACTACAATCCCCAAGATACTATTTAGAATCTAAATCCCATTCCTAGAGCATGATGTGTTCAAGTTGATGGGAAGAGATCCATTGGGGCATCCTCCATCAACCAACATGAGGAAGTATCAAGGACTGATCTGACTTGGAAAAGGACTCGGACAAAGTTTTGTAGGATGAACCATTGAGGGTGTCTCCCACATACACCAGATGTAAAGAGCACACAAATTAAACCCTCTAATCAATAACCGATAATGAAAGACATTAACAAAGGTAAGCGCTTCCACCAATGATGAAAATAGAACCCTAGGTATAACACAAATCCCAAAATGTGAATAGAGGTCTTGATGTCGAACATTTGGGAAACCACTTAGTGAGTGACCAATGATGAGGTGTCATTTTTTGATCTCAAGGTAACCTACCAATGATGTAAATAGGCCCAGGGTGCTACTACTCCAGGTCAAAATATCATAGCCATGAGTCGTTGTCAATGAGACATGACCCGCCAGTGAGAATTCAATGGAGACCTTCCACACTAGCATGATTACAAACACTGGTATGATAACACATGTTGACAACAACTTAACACCAGGGAAGGTTGACATGCAAAGTCGAGGAATTTGAGGAATGGTCGACTTAGGCTAAAACTTCCTTTGAACAAAAACACAACACATTATGTGACTTGAGTAGCAACGATCACCCATGGGTAATATAATGATATAAAGTCAACAATGCATGAGGCAATGAAGATTGCTCCATAGTGGTTGGAAGAAAAACAAACTGAAGGAGTTTTAGGACTTGTATCATGGTTCAGTTCCTACAACCAACACTACCACCCAATTGTGAAAATAGACATGACACAAGTGCTTTGTTCAAAGGTGACATGACTGTGCTACTCAAGGCATTCATAAGAGATCATAATTCCCACCCTCTCTCTTTTTAAAAATATTTTATTTGTTTTTTGTGTCTTTTTCATACTATAAATCCCAAAAAATAATAAAAGAATGTTATATTACAATGGAGTAGATGAATGTCACATGGCGTGCAACTAAGAGTCCAAGTGCACGGAATGTACCTATGCAAAACCAAGAATGAAAAAGGGGATGTACAAGAAGTGATAGTTATATATGATGTTTGCTTTGGTGATGGTTTCAAGGAGTGGCTACAATAGAAGTAGAGGCTTACGACTAATGATAATGCATGAGCGGTGAGCGATGAATGGAAAACTGCAATGTGCATTAGGATCAATTAATGAAAGCAGTGGTACGTAGTGCAACAACACAACTGAAACAAAATCGTGGTAGTCCTTATAGGGAACGACTAGAAAGAAGATGAAGAAGATAACATGCAACTTCAATATATAGTCACGACAGGGATGAAAGGGACCCCCATGCCTATAGAGATATTCGACAAGGGCACCAAATGAAAAAAAGCGGATATATCTAGGGTACCCATGTTTTGTCTAATTCATTAACATTTCATTATGGAGAGTTAATGTCGCAATTCAATGAATGTGGATCCTAAGGCGGATGATGTCACAAAAACTAATAATGCATGTATGCAGATGGAGTGAACCTATCCTATATGCCAATTAGAATCAATATTACCTTGATCACCTCATAATGATGTTGTCTAGAAGGAATTATCGCATAATGTCGCCTACACCTAGTAAAAAATTGATTCTTAACGTAGAACCATTAGCACAAGTTTTCAAAAAATCCAATTATAAAGTTTTCTAGGACATTTGGGTAAATAATTTGTATTAGCAAGTTTATAATTATGAAAAAATTTCATTTTTATAATAAATTTCTAAAATTACAATAATGAACCAAATGCACCTTAAATTTTCAAACTTGAATTGTGGGCACATCTTTGGTCGAAATTTGCCACCGTCACCACCAAGTTTTTAATCGGTCCCTCTACTTTCAATTTCATCTATTTGGTTTTAATTTTTATGCTCTGTGGGTATACATTTTCATTTTAAAATTCAATTTTGCGTTTACATGGTTTGTAGTTGGATATGCCACATACATACGCTCCTATCCAGACAATAAAATACGTAACTTGTGCCTTATACATGACTTCTTGCATTACCGGGCGTGTACGCCATCAAGATAGATGAAAAATTCAAACTTTGACACTAATTCTTGAAATTTCTCTCATTGCAGATTACTCATTAGGTGCCCTTCGTCAATGTGGTTTGTTAAAGTTTTTTTGATGTGAGGATATGCAAGCCCAATCATGTTTGATCAACATTCTGATACAATATTTGGATGTGGATTGGGAGGAATTTACCATAGATGGAACCATCCTTACTATTGAGATGGGTGATATATACTTTTTGACTAGTTTATCATGTTGTGGTGAGGTTGTGAACCTCAAAGTATGTCCTCGAGGAGGATACATAGTACATGATTACATCGACACATATTGCAGTGTCGAGGCTGAGAAGATTAGTTCTCAGTTACCCATTGAGAGGATTATTGATCTTGGTCTCAAGACCATAGTTCTCACCATAGTGAGGGTGGACGCCTCGACTTCACCTCATCTTACCTCCCGCTCATACATATATTATGTTGTTGAATGTTTTCAGTCGACAGTGTATGATTGGTGCTCGACTTTACTAGGAAATATTATATCTTAGTTGACTTGGTGCAGGATAGGTGGTCTAAGATTGTTTGGATATGGGAATATTCTAGTTTCATTCTTCATGGAGAGAGTCCCACGTCTGCACCCTTGCAATATCATGCCCCCATATGATCCTCAAGAGCCACGCATGAGTGTATGGGGATATTTGATGAGGAGGCTTACAGGTGGACAGGTCCTCAATGCCTTCAACAATAGTTCTTTGATTGGTGGTGGTCCCATATTATTTCCATTGATGACTATTCATCCGAGTTGATGGATTTTTTCCAAGACCATAAGTTTTCCACTCCCACCAGATGCGCACTGGAGGAATATAGGTAACTTTTTTTTTTTTTTTTGATGTTATTTAATTTTTATGGTTTATATTGAAGAGGCATATAATTTTTACTCTCTCTCTCTCTCTCTCTCTCTCTCTCTCTATATATATATATATATATATATAGTGAGTCCTGTCGTCGGGTCCACGCCACTAAGGGAGACATCATGAAGAGGAAGAAGGGTCGGATGATATCGAGGCATATGTAGTGCTTGATAACCTCTAGAGGAACCTAAAAGTATTGACCAACCGGTACCTATGGCTTGTATAGAGGAACTGCCAAAGTGTATGCAGAGGCAAGTCGTGGGGGTCCCAGGTGTATGGGTCTGGAATATTTTCCAAATTCCCTCTCTAATGACCACATACTATAATTTGTACCCAACACCAAAAGCGTAGTTTTGGCATGACAATATTTTATATAGAGGCATTAGAGCCCTATTTTTGTAGATGACTATGAAGCTAGATGGCTTCTCATTTTTTGTATTTTGAACTTAATGGACATCCTATATTATTAATGAAAACCATCGGCTTCTTTTTCTATATACAAATGTTTGCTCTCTTGTGTACTTGTATGCTTGATTATTGATGTGTCAAATAATGATCTAACACATAATTGGCTAATGCATCAAATAAATGAAATCTCCTTGGAATGTGTATGTATGAAATGAATTCAAAACGTCTTTAAAAAAAATGCACTTGTAGAAATTTTTGTAAAAGACTATGGTCATGGACACGATACAAGCCATTAAATTGTGACACTGCCAAATGGGAGTCCAAGTGGACTACCAAACTATAGATTCCATGTGACATGGAATCCAACAAGAATTTAATAACTGCATTGTATTCGGCAATGTTGTTGGTTGTCGATCCAAGGCATACTTCCCCTAAACTTACTAGTTGACTTGTAGTTGAATAAATCACCCAAGCAACGGATGAAAGGTTCCCAGTGTGGCATCTAGCACCATTTTCATAAGTGAAAAATACAGGTGGTTATAGTGTCATATGCCAAATGAGCACAAATCACAATGAGTGGCAGTTGAAAACAAAAAAAATAGTAGATGAAAAGCAACCTATCTACTTATAATACAACAAGTTCAAGGCATTTTCTAGGAATTTCCACCTAGGCATAATACCTATTCAAGTAGAGCCCATTTCTAGGCCCACTCAACATAATTCCCTCTAAATATTCCAATTAATAGGCTCCTTTATTCAAAACTCATCTCACATTGTAAGGACCGAGCCACATAGAGTTGAATTTCCCTGACCCTAGTTCGTCATGACCCTGGTCATAAACAATTACCATGTCTCCTTTAGAGAAGACATGGGCGCGAACCAACTTATCATAATGAGCCTTGATGCACTTTTTATGCACCTCATTTGCAATAGCGGCATCCTTTCTATGTTCATCTAATTGCTCCAAGTAAACTAAGCATTCTTCTAACTAGTTAGTGTCAAGCATGATCTCAATGGCTAGTTTTAACAAAGGAATTTCATACTCAATTTGTAACACAAATTTGACTCCATGAACAAGTTGGAATTGGGTGAACCCTGTAGCAGCCTTGATTGAAGCCCGAAATGTCCAAAGCTCTGGATATAGCATGATATGCCAATTATTCTTTCTCCTACTAAATGTTTGTTGCAACACGGTTTTCAAGGAATTATTGACAACCTCTACTTGTCCATTTTCTCGTGGATGGTATGGTGAGGATAAATCTTGTTGGAAACCAAGCTTGGAGGCTAGTTACTTCATCATTTTATTATGAAAATGACTACCATTATTAGTGACAATCTCTTTGGGAATACCAAGTCTAGCTATGATATGATTAAATACAAAGTGGCCAGTTGTCTCATCGTCATATGTAAAGGTAGGCATGGCTTTGACCCACTTGGTAAAGTAGTCCACGACCACAATGATGTATTTATGGCCTTTTTTCAATGTCGGGTTACAGATCATGAAGTCTATACCCCATTTTGTGAAGGGTCCAATGGTGATGGCGAGATATAATGGAGCAAGGTGTGTGCACATCTTCCTGGTGAACATTTGACATGGGTGAAACTGCTTTATTGCTTTGACACAATCTTTAAATATAGAAGGCCAAAAATATGGTGAAGGCAGGAATGACCAAAAGCCAATCCAACCCGCTTCCCAAGAATTATTGTGATCCTTTGAAATCGGACCACCAACCTTAGCTAACAACCAGCTAGGTTCTCCTAACTTGCGGTCCTCCCCTTCAAAATGAGATTTCCACAACATTCCGATCGTCAGAATTGACCTTCCGCAACAGCCTTGTGGAAACACCTTCTTTCCACAACTGCATTGTTTCTTCGCAACGATCTTTCTGCAGTCGCCTTCCTGCAACGGTCCTTCCACAACACTTCTTTTCGCAACTTGAAGATTGCAAATTGCAGGTGCACCTTCGGTGCTTTATTGAAAGAGATTTCCGCAAAGACGCTTCCGGTTCCCGCAACTCTCGCCGCTAACTCCCGAGCTCTTCCTTCTACGGAACGTGATATCAACCGTCGATATTTTGCAGGCTCGATCTAGTCCGTTGATCCTTGATCAATGCGGAACACTTCATTTGGCTTGGGGATACCCTAACTTCGGTGCACGTTCACTTGATCGATTCTTTCCCTGTCGTCGATCTTCCTTTCGGATTTGATCTGAGCCATCCAACCTCTGTTATTTGAATCGACTGTGACTCTGCGATTTTCTTGTGGATTGATCAGAGAATCGATCAATCCAGCTCAGTCTTCGTCTGGATCTGATGAAAACTAAAGATGACAAGAAGTTATATCGACTACGTATTAATGGTCTGTTTACAAAGTGTTTGGGTGCTCCTAACTGTTCATACAAACACAAAGACAACGATTCATTCACACAGATATCAGGTTAACGATTTGCATTACTCCACCTGACAGAATCTAAGCTCAACTCTTGTTCAAATGCACAGTACCACCATTAACACACAAAACTTGCTCATTTCATTAAGTGATAGCAAAACATCTATACAGTTGTATTTTCCTCTAGTGTTCAGGAAAATATCCCACCGACTCTTTCTTACGCAGAGCTCTCTCTTGCTCCCTGAGCTGATCCCTTCCTGACTCCTAATCTCCCCCTATTTCACCCATCCGAAATCCCCCAAAACCGAATGGTTGAATAACTAAACAAACTACTAATTAACTCCCCCCATCATTGAAGGAGTAATTATCATTTAACAACAAACTCGCTATCTGGCTTGATATCCACGCAGGGAGTATCAAATTGCCACTACGTCCTATTTTCTCAAAAACTGACAACATACTATTCGGTTACATATTTGCAATTATTCAAAATACTTAACAAAATGAATCTTCTCCCCATTTCAGGACATCTTGTCCTCTTGCTAGCCACAACATGTGAACGGGCAATCACATTGATGGCTTAGCATCGATGCTCGTGCATCAAAATACCCAACACATAGTATCTTTTGGGTTGTAGCTAACGGTGATAAGTGATCGCGACATGCTCCTCCATGGCAATCATTCGAAGCCTTCTTGGATTCTCCATGAGTTAAACATATTCTAAGGATGGAATCCACTCCCTGATGGTATAAAGTGTCACCTATGGTAAGATAGTGTTTTGCATGGTGATGAATATGTTATCGCTACTCATGAGAGAATTGAGATGGGACTCTATGTGTATGGAGGTATACCAAGATGTTTATATACCAGGGGTCATTCGAGTTGATGAAGAAGACATGCTCGTTAGGTAATGAATCATTCTCACTTGATTCCTCACCTTCGTTTGGGAGCTTTGGCATAAGCTCATCAAACACCAAGGAATTTTTTGACTTCACTAACATAAATTCTAAGTCGAACTCTTGTAGAATTACATTATAGTTATTATATTTTTCGTCGATTATGCGTCGAAACAATATATGCTGAAATGGATTAACATCCGCAATCACTGTTGTTCATCTCATAATGATATAGTGTCGAAGTCTTTGGACAATGTGAACATCTTCTCGACATGTGAATACCTCAAATCAGGTCCAGCCAAATTCTTGCTCAAATAATAAACCACATGCTCATGATAAAATTCATCTTCTTGAACCAAAACCATTCCAATGGTTGATTCATACACCTCTAGATATAGAAGACAATATTTACTATAGTAAGGTGGACTTAATACAGGGGAAAACATTAATGCCTTTTTCGACACGTCAAATGATATTTGAGTGAGATCATCCCAAATGAAATGGACCTCTTTCTTCAAAAGGTGCATGAATCCTTTCATAATCTCGACATAATTGCCAATGGAACTATGCAAGAAGTTATCCTTTCCTTGGAGGCTCTGTAATTGATGCACATTGTGTGGGAGAGGCAATTGAACTACTACCTCAACCTTGAAAAAATCCACAAGAATCCCATACTTGGAAACAATGAAACCAAGCAAACGACTTGATATGACACAAAATGTGCACTTGTGAAGATTCAAACAAATCCTATAATAGTGAAATTTATCAAAGACCACCCTAAGATGTTTGGGATGATTGGATCTCTTTGAAAATCAAGCCGTTAGGTTATCTAGGTAATCTCTAGTGATCTTTTTAATGTCATGGAAAGCATATGACATAGCTCGCTGAAATGGAGCTCCAACATTCTTTAGACCGAAAAGCATCTTCCTGTATGCAAATGTTCCCCAAGGACATATGAATGCAGTTTTGTCTTGATCTTCAAGGCAAATATGTATCTGATTATATCCTAAAAACCCATCTATGAATGAGAAAATCCCATTCCCAATGCATTCATCGATCATTTGATCGATAAATGGTGTAGGACAATTATCATTTGGACATGCTAGGCTCAGGTCCCTAAAGTTAGTGCACACTCTAATGTTTCCTTGTTTCTTGTAGATGGGTACCAAGTAAGATACCCATTCAGTCAGTGGGACATGATAGATAAAACCCACATGTAGAAGTTTCTCCACTTTTGGTTTGACATTAGTGACCTTCTAAGGGTTAACCAGTTGCTGTCGATTAGACTCAACATTGGGATATGCCTTAATTTCCTTCTCAACAATACTTGGATCGATACTCGTGATCTCTTCATAAGACCAGGAAAATATGTTGCAAAATTCTATGAATAAAGCAATATAAATCTCAATCTCCTCGGAGGAACAATCTGCACCAATAAAGAGATTTTCAATGACACTAGGAGTCTTGGAAATACTAATCGGGGTGGTTTTAGAGATGTTTTCCATATTCCCTTTCACATATACTTCATATGCAGTGACAAGGCTTCCATACCAATCCATACATCCTAGTTTGATGATTCCATTCTCATCAATCCTCAATCTATTCGTGCTATGAAAAAATGACGTACGTTGGTGCATATCCTTCCATGACCTTTCCTCCATAGGCATGGATTCTAATGTAGATTCATCGAAAGGTAGAACCATGTCTAGGAGATTTTGACAAGGTGATGAATTGATAGCCCAGACAGGCATATTGTATTGATCACATTTCTCCACATATGAAGATTCATGATCATGGTCTGCTATGTTAGATATAACCACTTAATATGATATTTTGACTATAGACAAAGCAAATGGTGCCCTTCTATATCCAGTTTCTTGTGAGGAGACTAACACTATCCATGGATATTCAAAATAGGAGGTTTTGAAGTTGCATATTCTTACCATGGCACTAGTGGTGATCGACGAGGTCACATTTATTGGGGTAATGTCTTCATGTGGGTTGGGTGGGGGAAGATTAAATGTGCCCATAAGGGTAGGGTACATCCCCACTCCCACATTCTTGCAAAACTTTATGGCATGGGAAACTAACAAGACATTTTTCCCAGTTGTTTGAATGGACTCATTTATGCAATAAGATAGTTGGTCTATCATGTTGATCTTCGCTTCATGTGGAAACCAGATTACACGGAAAATTTAAGACACTATTTCCATCATAATGTAAGTCCAACTGCATCCTAAAAAGAGGTTATAATCTAATGAAGCATCAACAACTTCCACCTCCATGGTTACAATATTTCCCTCTAGCTCTATCGGGAGAGCCAAGATGATTCCATAAGGCCTGAAAAGATGGGCATCAAATGCTTTCAACATAGTGGGGGAGGGAACAATCTCAGGTGATCCTATAGATTTCCAACATGACAAGGACATAATACAAGTGGAAGCTCCCTCAACTAACACAGTTCTAAAAATATTCGACCCTCTAGTTGACACTTGGATCTAAAAAGTGGCAGAGTGAGGTAGGTGAGGTTTCATATTATCCAAGTCAAATGTTATTAGCTTAAATTCCAAGGGGTCTAAATATCCTATTGCCATTAATAAGGTATTTTGCTGCATAGGACAACTCTGGAGAACCTCTAGTGTGGACATCATGTACAAATATTGTGCTAGGTATTTAATGATACAATAGTTTTGGGAGGCTCATGCATTGGGATTATATGCATTCCGCTTTAGCACACATTTAAGTATACGGGGAATCATTTCACTGGTTGGCTTCTCGATGTGTAGAGTATAGTGGAATTCATAGTCAAGGACATCATTTCCCTTGTATCTAGATGTAGATGTCTCATAATTACGAGCTCTGTTCTGGATGTTAATTTCTTGTTCACACATGTTTACATTCACATTCGAAGGGTTGCCCCTTAGGAGGAGGCTTCTCGATTTCCCCATTGTAGGGGTGTAGGGTTAATTGGGGTTCCGATAACCATTTTTTCATGTTGTGGAGGGAATGGGTTGGTCAAAATAGCAAGTTGCTTGGTAGCTTCTTGTTGTGACAATAGTTGTTGAGAAACCTCCATTTTGGGACATTGATGAGCCAATTGATCCTCGTCGTAGAGTTTACAGGGGAATTTCACCTTCGTATTTTCTTTCTTATCCTCATCGGTGTTATTGTTGCTTGCATTATTTTCCTTGTTCCCGTTGTTTTTATTTTTGTTTCGTTTCTTCTTTCCTTTGGCATTAAATGTTTGTACTGATAGAACATCAGAGCGTGGATTGGGAGTAGGGTTGTTGGTGTTGGTATATGTAGTTGTAGGAGCTTTTAAAGACAATTGTCGCATTTGCGTGGCAATCTAACTCGCTGTAACATTTTCTACCAAACCAATCAAACCATCAGCATGTGGTCCAGGATTTGGTTGTGTTGAATTAGAATATGCTCTAGAAGTAGTGGGTAAGATCTCATATATTAATAGAGATTGAGAGTACACCATGTCTAATTGTTGGGCCTTGATGATAACTTGTTCCTCAGTAGTGATCCCAGATAGAGCTACGTCTTTTGCAATATATGGTTGCAAGAAATTTATAAATCAATCTACCTAGAATTCATCTGGAATCTGAGCTTTAATCAAGCGATGCATTCTCTGCCACTCATGAATATGATCTGAGATATGCGTAGATTTATCTTATCTAAAGGATGTCAAAATATTAGTGTTGGTCTCATAGTGAATTAGTAGTTGGAAGTGGTTGATAAAGGTCATTGCAATTGCATCGAAGTTTTGGAAAGAAGCTCTTGACATCTCTATGTACCATTTTGAGGCTACCCCAATTAATTTTCTTTGGAAAAGGCAAAGACTAATTCTATCATCCATTAATGAATTTGATAAACACCAGAGATAGAAAGTTATGATGTGTCTGGAAAGGTCTTCACCAGATTTCCATTTGAACTTAGGTATGTCATAGTTAATTTTGTGGGGACTGAGGGCCAACTGTGGTTATGTAAAGTCAAGTCATTGGTTAACTTCATCAAGTCAGATAGATTTAATGTTTCAAATAAAGGTAACCTTTTCTACGTGATAGGGTTCCAATTTCTCAAGGCATTTCCTGTCCACTGGCTTTGATTGACGAAAGATTGTCCTGGCACATAAAGGATGCCATGTACCACAAAAGGATTGTTCTGATGGCTAGGGATATGAGTATAACTAGGTTGAACTTGAACATATGGTGTGGAAACGCCACTAAACATGCCCCCCATTCCAAGAAAAGGTACACTTCCTTGAGGCTTGATGAAGCTTGGAGAAGCTCCAATTTCCATAGAGGGATTTCACATAGAAATGTGTTCATCTCCAAATGGAAATAGATTGAAGGGGACATAGGAGCTAGCAACATATGCAATGAAATTTAGTGTCATGGGAGGTATTCTAGCAGGTATTGATGGAAATCCAGATAATGACATTCCAATAGAGAATGGATTTGTACCTTGTGGTATAGATGCTAAATTTCTTATTCCATTAACAAGAGTAATGATTGGAGGAAGTGATCCTCAAATGGGTACTCCCAATGGAAGCAAAGATCACACAGATTCCATTGTAGAAGACATGGTTGGATTGCCAACTCCTATGGGGTTTTTAGTGGCTAAGGGTGGGATACCCTCAGTAGAAGGAATGCCCCCTATGGTATTCATGTCAGTCCACTGGGACAACAGATTGAAATGTGTTATGAAATTATGAGTATCAAATTCACGGGTTTGGTCGAAGGATAGACTTCGTGGTGGATTTAATCTCCTCGTTGGGCTTGTGGAGTCCTCAATATCAATCGAACCTACGTCCTCTTGAGCAGGAGGAGATGTACTCCTCGGTGATAAATTAATGTGACCATTTGACCTTATAAGGTATCCTTCCTCGAACAACTGATCATATTCACTAGATTCATATTATCTTCCTTCTTTAATGGGATTGTTTCCAGTTCTTGGGTTTTCTTCATCTTCTCCCTATGGGGGTGGTGGATCAATGTGATCCAGTCTGTGCATTTTAGTATTTTAGTAGGTAACTATACCTTTTCATGTGATATACCTCAGGTATTTCTGGACTGATGAGGTGAGTGTTCGAGCACTTTGGATTAAACAAATGCAAGGGATTAAAGTTTAACAACTTGTTTTACAATAAGCTCACACTCACTAACAAATTTTCTTGAATAGATTTAGACAAGCAATTTCACTCTTCTAAGATAATAACAAGGTGATTAAGACCTTGTATGAATCAATGAAGGTCTGCATGAGATCCTTCCGAAGGTCATCCTGGGATGATCAAGGCCCAATTCCAACCAACGAAGGTGTGAGAAGTAGTTACGTTAAATCTCCTGCAACAATTACCCAAGGGCCAAGAACTCTCATGAGGACGAGTACCCTCCAAGGAAGCTGAGTGGATGATATATGTATACCTCATGTAACAAAATACTTTTCCCCTTGTAGTCACCTATTAGGAACCTAGGAAAAGCAACCATGGCCACTAATTCATAGAGAACAATTGGGTAGAACAATCGCAGGTTAGGTGTCCGCGAATGGGGAGGGAACATATAACACAAGTCCTAGACCCAAAACTCCAGATAAAGTGGTGTCACCACTTCCTTAGAGCTCCCATACTCTCCTAGCCAACTAAACAAACAACTTAAGGGATATCTCAATTGTTTGCCTTATTTTACCTGATGTTTGATGCATGTGTTAGACGCAAGCATCCCAACAAGTGCTTCTGCTACTACTGGATTTATTCTCTTAATTAGTGGATTCCTAGTTTTTTTTAACAACCATGGGATAATTTACTCTCCACCCTACTACCAAGGACCTATAACCTAGGCTTATGTTGGTTTCTAAGATGAAAAACACTTAAAGTTCTTTTCAGTGGACACAATTTTTAATGTATTTCTCATTTTTCATGGGGTGAGGCCCATCAAAAGTATGTAGTGTGGGTACTCATTGGATGTGAAATTGAATTCTGCATCCAACAAGTGCCCTCGCTCGAAATTTGAGTAAAACCATAGGGAGATAAGTTGAATATACAAATTAAAAAAGTAGTTTTTTAATGGCAAATATGCCAAGTCAACCATTATGGTTGACTCATATTCTTGAAATTCTATTGGTTCTTGAATTCCAATGCATTAATGGCTCATTTTCTTGCAAGGCTCAACATGGATCCTTTACAAAAGTGAAACCAGTTCCTTGCAATCCCTGCTCATAATTCATTACAAGGCTTGTTCTTGGTCTAATTATGACTACCAACTCCTCTACAAATTTCTCTACTCACTATTTTCCAGTTTGAATGTGATGATGGTTATGTTTATTTCCTTTCTAATGCCATAAAAATTACTAAGCAACTCTCTTTAAGTTTGAATTACTACATGTAACTGCAGTTTTAATGCCATCAATGTCCAATTAAAACACTTTCCATGTCTATATGGGTTAATCTCCAAGTGTGTAAAACTTAGCCCAATGACAATGAAATTGGTAAGTGTATGCTCATGCAACCAATGGAATTATTAGCCTACTATAGGACAACGTTGACTCAATAGTCCTATTTAAATGAAATTGATAATGGATATTTAAATATGCTCTTGTTTTTCTTGTGGTAGAAAAATCCAATGTTGTTGTACTCAAAGGTTTCATACAAGATTCCAATATTAGAAGACATATCTATGGCTTCAATATTGTTAAAAGAAAGATGTTATTATTATTCTTCCTACCATAACATTCATGTTTCTCTATTATAATAATGCAACAACCAAAGGAATATTACACTCAGGTATGAACAAGGAGTGAGGTGCTCAAACATACATGAAGACCAACAATGCTATAGAAGAACATTTATCTAGAAGTAATGAAGTATAGGGATGCTTTATCCAATGGAAACTTTCCTAGTTTTGACATATACACTTCAAATGCAGACTAATGTTATTAATGAATACCAAGTCTATTCAATTTACAAAGAAAAGAGAGAATCACTCCAATGCAACCACCACTTAATCACTCTTTTTCCATTCATTAACATGTTTGTAAAATTCCATTTGATAACACATTAATTTCTTTTCAATTATCGATAGTGTGTCCGTAGGAAGTATTGATGGCTGTCTAAATTTAATGTGCACATAGTAAGATGAGAACATGTTTCAATAGATAATAACAAAGGATGTATATGCTTACTAGAATCGGCCAACAACTGTATTTCTCTCCACTTGATTTGCCATTATTTTATTTTGGATATCTCTGCTTTTAGATAAGACAAAAAATGCAATTGGCAATGGTTTGTTAAGGGATAATGTTACCAAAGGAGGACACCTTCAAACATGTTAGTTGATTATGTCTAGCTATAGGTTAAAAATTTGGAATGGAATCACTTGATTGAATTATTTTCTATGGAAGTTGAAAACATCAAGCTGATTGTCCCACACTTACTGAAGTTGATTCATACCGTGAATTGTCTATGCCTCTCTAGGGTGTGATCTATTGTGATACATAGATCAATTCAATATGAGAGAGTAGGGAAATAATTTCAGCTACTGAATTCACCTCTTGAAAATCGGTTTCAAATGCATAGACAACAATCCCATCAATGGAAGCATATAGCCCAGTCAATATTCCATTGGTCCATAATAGGGATGAGTTGTACTATATTTAAAAAATATGAGAATATAAATCTAGTGGAGGAAACATAACAACTCTTTGGCACAAACCATTGATCTCACTCAACCGAATTGAGGTATAGTCTAATCAAACTAGTGTTGTAATTAACAAGTCGAATGACATGAATCGACTCCATACAAGAATTAAAATGAAGTGGCAATCTTAAATTTCCACAGGAATCCATTAAAATGGTTCTATATCTATAATTCCATAATAGAGAAATTAAATAAAACTCATCATTAACACATGGATTTTACCTTGGAAACCCAAATGGAAAACTAGCTTCGAATGGTTTCTCATTATTTATTTCAACAATTTCATGTTACAATCCAGGCTTTAGGCTCATGGGACATTTAATAATTACACATCTAGTCCTCTTTTACATCTTCACCTTTTGACCAAAATACCCTTTGTGAGTCAAATTACCATAAGATATAGGTAGTGCGGAGGGTAACGGGAATGGCAATCATAATTTTCCTTTCATTTCCCATTCCCCAACTTTTTATCTCTTTTCATTTTCTTTTCCTCATTTCATTTTCTTTCCCTTTATTTTCTCTCTCTTTTTAAAAAATGTTTGCATTGCTTTTTCTTTTCCTTCAACCCTCATTAAAATTCAAATTGCTTATGGGTACCGAGTCTTATAATCATTCATTTTTGTTTGAATCTATTTTGGATCACCCTGCCCCATTGAGAGGCTTTTGGTCTCCATAGGTTCCGAGAAACCAATATTTGGATCAATATACTTTTTGTCTACTTCTCTGGAACATGGCTCTCAACTCTGGCTCTTGGCTACAACTCTGATTTTGGCTCTAGCTTTGGCTTCTAGCTTTAGTTCTGGCTATGGTTCCAGCACTAGTTTTTGGGTCTCTTGCTTTGACAGTGTAAAAATATGCTCATTAATTCTTTGCTATGAGAAATATGAAATTTAAAACTCTCTTCAATCAAAATCCATTCCCATCTTTGATGTACAATTCTCTTTCAATGTAAGACTTGGATATGGTCTATCTCGGTAGCCAATGGAAGCCAAATCAAATTCTATATTTCACTTATTCGCTATTCAATATATGCAACACTCATTCAACAGTGGTTTATGTGTCCAATTGAAATAGACCATCAATCAAGATGCTATCACTCACCAAATCCACAAAAAGGAAGCATGAACTATCTTCTTTTGCCGAGTTCAATTGTTTTTCAACATGAAAACAACTTTGTTGTTTGTACATGATTCACAAAATTATGTGTCTACTACAATGTCATTTGGACTACCACCTTTTTGTACAATTGGACCATCTTATTCATGAATAATTTATCCATCATTATGTTTGTTTTGGTAGTTGTCATGGAGTTCCAAGGAATCCCCAACGCCATTGATCATTTCCATGTACCGATAATTGACACATTTCCATGAAGGGAATATTTTGTTGCAATATTGAAAGCAACAATTTGATTATACTTTCCCTTGATGTCAAATCAACCTATTATCCACTTCATTGATGAATCTATCCTCTTATGTTATTATGACTCCTCGAATAGTTTCTTCTCATTGGACCGACGACACAAGTTGCTCGTTATTGCTTTTGGTCTTCACTCTCCAGACTCTTCTCTTGGTTGTGTGTTTCTTGGGTGAAGCCCTATATGAATCCTCTAAAACTTGGCTTCCCAATGTCCGCTCAACTTGCAGTGTTAGAGAAAGTTCTTGTTGTTTCATGGATTGCTTGACATTCTTCTTTTCTCCATGCGCCTTTGAGGTTTCCATTTTATTTGGAAGTCTTCTTTCCATTCTTCCTATGAAAACATTCAATCTTGCAGCACGTGGTTTTATTCTCCTACAAAGATGCCTCAAGATGGCCTTTCTTCACCATACAAGGAACATGCTTTAGAATACCAACAACTAGTGGCACTATGGCCTTTCTTCTTGCCGCAATAACAAACAATAGTTGTCTTCCTTGATCTATACTCCTTATTCCCTTTGTTCTTATTTTTGATGATCTACTTGCTACATCTTCTAAGTATTGGTGTAGTCTAATTCTCCAAACTCTTCTCATTGCTACCCTCTTCCAATATGCCACCAAAAGGCTAAATTGGTAGTGAGCTACCATCTTCTTTAACTACTACTCTTTCTTTTGATGAGTAGGCTAACTATGCAAGATCTTTCCGCTTCACAAATGTGATATTTTTGGTCATGGCATTTTCCTCTATGCTATCAAAACCTAGGCCTTCATGCTTGGCCCTCATTTCAATTGCTACGGGACTTATGATTCATTAACCTCCCTTGCCTAGCCCTTGACCATCATAGCCCATCTGTCTTAATAGCATGGAACCAATGCCTCTAGTATGCCTTTAAAACATCGAAATGCTCTCGAGAAATATTTGAAGGTGAGGTTACCATGCTTTCCTCAGATTTGGTGCTAGCTTTTGCAATAACAATGGAAGGTTGCTTTGCTTCCTTGGTCTCTTAGACAACTTCTTGTAACTTTTTTGATGGTTCCTCCTTTGCCAACTCTTAATGGACCTTTCCTCCTTCCAACTATCCAATTGAATTACCTTCTCTCTCAAATGCACAAGTGAAACTCTGTTATTGTTCCAATCTACCATGACAATGATGAGGGAGTCTTGACATTAAAAAAAACAATTCTTTAGCAATTGCAATGGTAGTGTGGAAGTATCAAGGTATTTTTCCAGTGTTGTTATCCTTCGATCAAACTTTTGTACCTTCTCTTTCAAGTGTCGGTTCTCATCCCGGAGTTGCACATTACTAGTTCGTAAGTCTTAGAGCCTTTCTCTCTTCTATGCTTAATCCATGCTAGGTCTGTTATCTCCTCAAAGTTGTCACGAACCCAATGACCTCCCAATACCAATTGAACTGGGAAAACAACCATAATTTTACCCAGAAAACACCCATGTCCTTCCAATTCATTTTTTCTATTGGTTAAATTGGGGTTTATAGTGAATTTAGGAATATATTTGAACAACATAGATATTTAAATATGTATGAAAGCTATGTAAACATAATTGTTACGAATGCAATTCCATTGACAACAATAATTCTAGGCAATTAAATAAACATTCAACAATACTACCTTAAGCATACTTCAATGTTATTTACAACACATTTCACACACAGGGAAATACTTATCTGAAAATGTAATCGTCTGTTTGCAAACCAAGGACATTCCACCCAACCGTAGGATCTATCAAGCCATATCTTACCACTATCTTACTTTGACAGGCCACCCCTGAGCTAGGACTATCACTCCACAAGAAGGTGTCGGTTTCTCTGGCTACAACTCTTCCTCAGCCAAGGAATGAGGCTCCCTTCTTTGAGTTAACAGTACCTTGGGCTCCCTTCTCTGAGCTAACAGTACCTTGGGCTCCCTTCTCTGAGCTAATAGTACCTCGGGTTTGTTATTCCCAATTCCTTTCCAGGCTCGAGGGAGTTCCACTTTTCTTTGTCTGGTTCATTGTGTACAACAGGGGGATGATGGTACAACATGGTACATAATAGTACAGAATGCTACCTCGGGTGACAGGGTTTTGCAGTAGATAATTTGGGATTGGTAGGCAGAATGACTTCTTTCTTACATGAAGGAATGATGGATTGAAGGCTACCTCTCTCTATTTATATGCATGCTTGAGGCTAGACAAGTGGCACCAAAGTGGACAAGTGGCATGCATGAGGTTGGACACTTTTCCCTTTCCCAAAGAGAGTTGGATAGGTGGCATGCATGAGTTGGGTAACTTTTCCCCTTTTTGTGGAAGGATAGTCCCCCATCTCTTTTCTTTTGTCCTTTGGTCTACATCAGCCATGAATTTTTATATTAAAGAGTGGAAATTTACAAATTTACATATCTTGGTCACTCTGGACCATGCATATCCAGTTTGTAGCCCTTTCATAAATATTTACATTTTTATACATATTAGGGTCAAAAACAGGGTGTTACAAAAGTTATGACAATTTTGTCATAGCCAAGGATTCAATTGCTCCGATACCAATGTGATATGTAAATGATGAACTTATACCCCACTCACTTCACCAACAAAGATCCTATACAAAAATTAAACTCATTCTCTGCAATCCCTGCTTGGAATTGACTACAAGGCATGTTCTTGGTGTAATTCTGAGCACCAACTTCTTTGCAAACTTCTCAACTCACTATTCCTCAACTAGCAAGTGAGGATGGTTATGTTTGTTGCCTTTGTAATGCCAAGGCAATTATTAAGTTACTCTCTTTAAGTTTGAATGAGCACAACCAACCTTTGTTTGAATGCCACCCATGCCCAACCACAACACTTTCCATGTCTCTATATGACCTACTCTCCAAGGGCGCAAAACTCAACCCAATGAATATGCAATTGGTAAGTGTATGCTCCTGCGACTAATGGAATTGCAATGCTAGATCTCTAGTCTTCTTGAATGGAAATAAATGGAGATATAAATATGCTCTCGTTCTTCTGGTGGTAGAAAAATCCAATGGTATAGTACCCAAATGTTTCATACAACACTAGGTAGCGATTGAAAAAATATCTATGCCTTCGATATCATTAAAAAAATTGCTATTATTGTTCCTACCTACTAGAACATCCAGATTTCTCTATTATACTACTCAAACATCCAAAAAAGGATTACACTCTAATAGTATTAACAAAGATGAGATGCTCCATAAATGAAGATCAAGAATGGTTTAGAAATATATTACTCTAACATTCATTAAAAGAATGCAACCCAAATTTTGTCATTGAAATAGAGAAACCAGGCTTTGTAACAAACTCCAAGTCTTTTTCTTATATTTCTTTCCTGAAACGCGGACGGCTACATTCACCATGCCAAATTGTTCATAAGTTTAATGAACAAAGACACACAACTTTATTATGTCCCCGAAGGGGATCATGTATATATCAGACATCCCCCATTAATTTGGTCATAGGGTCTATTAATTTTTCCAGCAGTCTATAGTTTTAGGTGGTCTATGTATAGTTAAAATAATTTATTTATATGAACTTTTTAAATAATATAAATTTGTTACATTCTAATTGGATATGAGTTAATGACGTCTTCCTCAAAAATCCCTTCCTAGTTCGACGACGGAGCCTGCGTCATCTGTTATTAATGTTGTACAGACTTGTTTGAGGTAACCCACGGAGCTTCCTATCTCTCTGGCTTGTCACCTACTCACTATCCCCCTGGCTTGTCACCTACTCACCAAACAGGATGACATTAATGATAGCATTCATTGAGCAGGTCAGGTCATACCAGGTCAGGGAAAAACGAGGCAAGTCCACTTTCTTTAATCGTTGTAAAGACAATCAAGGGTTTAATGGCGTCGACAGAGAGCTAGAATTTTTACAGTCGATGCATCGGGTAGGCCGTTTGTACTGCAGTCGATGCACATGCATGGAAATCTGCATGTATTGGTCATGTGCAGTCGATGCACGTTGCATGTAATATCCCATGTCCATGCTTGAAGAAGCATATTTCATCCATGAAGGTGCAGGTGGATTTCTAATCTGTGGTTTGTGCTCGTTTCTTATCCGTGGACTTCATTCACAGATTTTTCCTTGGCTTGGGTGAACTCCATACCTGATAATATCCTTTCGCAATATGTCGTCCATGGGATCAAGCAACCCTTCCTAGTTGTTGGCACCTTGGATTTCCCTCCTTATGTCCGCTAGATTCCTTTCGGACTTCGATGCCTGGGAGATCTTTGGCTTAGTTGTTCCGGTAGTAATTTGCCAATCCATTTCTCTGCCAATTCTCCCACAAGGAGCCCCACAACAACAGATATTCATCATCAAAACCAGTCTACCGAGATTCATCATCTCTCTCAGCTCAGAGGGCTTTTCCCTGATATGGATGAATAGGTATGCACCCATTTTGTTTGAATCGCTTGTTTCTCTTTATTGATTTTGTAATTTTAGTGCGAAAACTGGTTTGTGATCGCAATTTTCTTGAGCTGAATACAATGGCTGAATGCTTGTTTTATTTTTTGCAAAATATGATTTTCTTTCTTCCTTGTTATTGCTCTATGGGAATTGAGGGTTTTTTTTTTATTAGACCGATTCCATAAGAGTTGGGTCTTTGTCCATCTTTGTTATTGCGTCCGCCTTTGTGATCCTCCTCATAATTGGGTTCTTGTTATTAGATGGGAAACAACCAACCCTCTCTGATTTTAATATGATTTCCCTATGAGAATTTGGTCATCCGTTGTTATTTTTGTTACTCCGTGGAGTTGCGTATGTGGGTATCTTTGTTGATGAAAGTTTAATCTACAACAAATTATGAATAAATATTCTGATGGCAATTGTGCCTGTGCGGATGTATATAGCTGAAACTGTTGGAAAGTGAACATATTTTTATTACTAGACTCCAATAGGTGCAATTACAACGATATCCACTAGGCACCAATATGCGAGATTACAACAGTGTTTGGTATCTATTAAAATTGCAACAGGTTCCACTAGACACAAGTATATGAGATTATGAGTGTCCGGTAGCTGATAACAGGTACCTAGGCATATTGATCCATCAATAGTTTAGACTGGATAATCGCTACTGCCCTAGCTGGCCTGGTTAATGGCTACTGTAAGAGTGTCTCTGTCACTAGAAAGGATGGAACTCAAAACCTGTATTGAACAAATTCTCCATTTTGTTGTTAGACCACAATCTAATGTTTGGTTGAAACTAGAATATATAATTATTTATGGACTAATGCTTCAAAGGCCTCAGAGCATGTATGAAGGAAAGGACCTAATTCTCTGAACAACTCACATATGCCCGTTTTTATTCTCTCAATCTGTAACTAATGAACATGTTCGTTTACAGTATTTAGTGTATTTCTGGCCATTATACCTTACCACCGAAGATCTCTATAACTGCAGAACAATATCATAATTTTTCCTCCTGAAACATTTCATAATTGTTATCAACATATAAGTCTACAGTATTTTTTTAGCATAACCTACGGGTGTGCAAACGATGTTATGGCAATATGGAAGCTTTTGGTTTTTGATGAGGGTCAATGTTGCAGATATTGCTAATTTATCTAAAGTAGCATGATATTTCTCCCCAAACGATAACTCACTGCCAAAAAATTGCAATGTGGTGTTAATTTGGAAATATTGTGATATTTTGAAAAATATTAGGATACTTCTGAAAATTTTGCAATATTTTCAAAACTATTGCGATATTTTTAGAAAGATTATGATATATTTGTAAATATTGCAGTACTTTCAAAAATATTTCCAATGCATGCAAAGAAAGCCTATAAAGTTGCTAGGGTTCATGGGGATAGTGACAAGGATGGCATTTCTGAAAATCAGGGTGTTTGTGGGGGTGCCTTCATATTGTATCATTTATATATAAAATTTTAAATATATATAAAAAAGAAACTGAAATTTATGTGAAACAATAAATCTGAAAAACATAAAATTATATTGTTCATTCAGTAATATTGTTCTAATACATTGCAACAATTGTGATTCAGTTATTCATCAACTGTTTCAGATTCATATTTAGGGACTTGTAGATTCATAAATCAAGATTGTAAGGTTCATAAGTTCAAATTTTCAAATTTGAACCTGTAAATTCGTTTTTTGCCTTGAAAATTCAGTGCCTAAATGAATAAAGACCACTTGGATGAAGGCGTTTTTTAACTTTTGATGCTGCTTCTGCCACCAAAAACAATTTTTGCTAAAATATTGGCTCAAAAAACCAAAAATGATTTTGTTTGCTGCTCTTGTAAACAGAATACAAAGTGAATTTCTCTGGGATTATTATTGGTAATCTATGTCATATGATTTGTGTTGGTGTTTGAATTTGGCCACCATGAAATTTACATAAAACTTGTCAGTGTAACAAAACCTATAAAATTTGCCATCGTGTTTGCCCATATATATATTTCAAGATTTTCCCATGCTCTAAATAAATATAAATGATTCATGATCAAATGGAAAACCCCGTGACCTCAATAAACACATAAGAATCCCGTAACTTTAGTGTTAGAGTTTAGACTTGCTATTTCACAAAATTTAAAAGAGAAATGAATTTGAAATTTTTGTTGTTGTTGAAGTTAGTTGAAGTTTGACTATCAAATTCGATTCAATTTGGTTTGTTCAAGTTCGGCTATTAAATTTTCTGAATCAGTTTGGATTAATTTGTTCGTCTTGAAGTTTGTCAAATTTTGATTTTCAATGAAAAGATTTGTGTCTTTGACCAACATCTCTTTCTAGAATATGCGTCTGTGATTCTGTGGCCAACATCCCTTGTCTTTAACCTCTCTGGTCTATTAGAGCAAATAGATACCAAGTATATTATTTGTTTACATTGAATTGAATATGATTCATATATTTTATGGCATTAATTTAATTTTATTGATTTCAAAACTCTCTTATTGAGAACAATTGCAATTAACAGTGAAGATATGCATGTCGGTTTTTGTCAGGGTTTGGGGTGAGAAGTATAATAAACTTTATTGTGAATTATGGATAATCATATATGTATCCATTTAAATGGATTTAATAATGGAGTCTGACCATAGCTTATAACGAGTAATTCCATGAATTTATTTGTAATTGAATGCAAACACATAATTCATTACACTACTTGTTTTGTGGTTGTCCTTTTTTCTGGTCCTTCCTTGATTCACAAAAGATTATAAATGCATAGATATTTATGACGGGAAAAATGGCGTAAAGGAGAAATTTAATGGAACACATGACAAATGAATGACATTAACTTTTGTAGTGGCAAAGGATCCAAAGAGTGTCCCCTTAATCGAGAAATTATTTTTTTCATTGAAGCTTCACTTTTTAAATGATAATACCAATTCTTTCGCATGGATTCTTTTCTTCTAGGTTTTTATGTCTGTAGTTTTCATGTTATGGCAATACCTGTTAGTAAAGTCGGGGACATTACCACCTCGTCGCTCTTGTTACAAACTTAAACAATACGCGTTATTATCCAACTATATTTCTTATATTTCTTTCTAAAAACTTCGATTGTTGGATTGGTCGCAAGTATAATGAACAAAGACGGACGACTTTATTACAAACTTCAACTACACGCGTTACCAAGACAAATACATATAAAAGTTAAGGAGTTTCCAAACGACCACCTTATAGGCCAGGCGAGGGTTTAATGTATCCCTGGTTTGTGCCAGGTCTTGTGGTTCTGTACCAGCTGTTAAAGTTGGCTGGTGTTCATCTTTGTTTCTGTCCAGTTGGTATCTATCCATTTCTATCCTTGTCTTGTTTGTTAAAGACGGAAGCTTCTGTCCATTTCTATCCTTGTCTATCCATTTCTATCCATTTTTATCCTTGGCTGGTGTTCATTTTTATCCATTTCTATCCATTGTTAAAGACGGAAGCTTCTATCCTTGTCTATCCATTTCTATCCTTGGCTGGTGTTCATCTTTGTTTCTGTCCAGTTGGTATCTATCCATTTCTATCCATGATGATACCAAGCGCGATTGAGGTCTCATTATACACCGAAAATTTTAGGTCAAAGTTGATTGTCTTTCGTTTTTGTTCTCGTCCACATAGTCAGTTGGTATCCCATCCATTTCTATTGTTGTCTTGCTTCTCGACATTGTTTTGTAATGACTGATAAAGCGCTATTATGTAATAAACTCAGCTCATTTGGCATGTTTCTCACGGTTGTTTTTTAACTTTGAAAGTGTTAACCCTAGTGGATTATCCATTTTAAAGTTTTTTAACTCAATTAAAATCCTCCAAAGTTGTGAGCTCATCTTCATGCAAATGTGATTTTTTTTAAGGTCTAAATTACATCTCAATTGGGTCACCATGGACATATGTCAAGTTGGTCCTAACTTTAATCCTAGTTAGGATAGAGTCTTTTAGGAATGCCTCCTTCAAAGTTGTGAGCTCATCTTCGACATGCAGAGGTTCTATGCATCCATTGTAATTTTGATGATATTTTAATGCAAGTTGAAGACTTTGTAGGTCCATTGTTGTGCAAATGTGATGCATGCTACTATATGAGGTGATATTTTTTCAATTAAGCTGTTCTTGTGTTATTTTGTTGATAGATCTATCTTGGTAGATCCTAGAGTAAGCATTTACTGTTGTTAATTTGCTTACTTGTGTATTGCTTTTGAAAGATTAGGAAATAGTCGACTATACTAGGTTGTATTTAGGCTCTTTTTATTTTTATTCTTCAAGCACACTAGATTTAACTCATTGTATGCAAGAGATTTGTCTTAGTTAATCCTTGTGATGGAGAATTAGGAGGGGAAAATTTGGGTTTAGGGTGCAAAAATATATTCCCTCGAACATTAATCGACATGATATTCATAATGTGACTAAGGTAGGGGTTTTTACTATTGTAAGAACTCCATATATCAAATTCTGACTACCCTAACTTACTTAGCCATATTTTCATGGGTATGCTTAGTAGTGAATTTCTTTCCCACATTACAAGTACTAGCCTCCTTCGACATATTTAATCCCAACACCCTTGAAACCCCATAGCCTTTTGAAAGTGGCCGAGGTCTTAACAGATAAGGTGCACACCCATGGGACAAGGAAGACTGTCCATTATATTTTGTAGAAAAGTGAGAGGGGAATGAATAAAGGAGTCTGAATTTGCAGATAAACCAATAGTGAACTATCCATCGATTAGTCCCTCTCCCATAGAGCCAACATCCGTTTTCGTCTTAGTATTGGAAATGGGAAGGCTCTAGTTACTAGTGGAATGGAAATATTACTTTCATGAACTAGAGAGGAATAAGAGAGTTATAAATTCTTACCTAGGAATTTTTCGACTCAATCTTCTGCTCTTCACATGGCCTCCAACTACAGTAATTGTTTTGAAGATATTTCAATATCTCCAACTATCTATGGAAATATCTCGATGAGCCTGCTATTGATGATCTTATGTAATCAACAAGATAGACATGTCCCCCACCACTAATTATTTAATAATTTTTCCTTAAATTTTTTGGTAAGCTTTCCAATAGTCTCCTCATTAGTCCAAGCACCCAACCCCTTTAACATCTCATCACTACCTAAAGGGACCGATGCAACGAAATGAACCTGGGAGTCCTCACCTGGCACTGCCTTATGCTTGGGATTCCATTTTTTTTTCTAAAAAGGGTTTACATAATTGACCAAAACATGCCCATAGTGGTGGCAATATGCACACCTAAAAGGGATATTAATATAGTCTAGAGTGGTCGAGGATAAGTTCTACTCCCAATAATAAAGTCCACAGAATCATAGACAATCATTCAACAATGGTTTCTATGTCCAATTGCAGTAAACCATCAATCAAGCTTCTATCACTCACCAAATCAATGAAAAGAAGTGTGAATTGTCGTCTTCTGCATAGTTCAATTGTTTTTCAACATGACAACGACTTTGTTGTTTGCACATGCTTCACAACACTTTGTTTCTACCACAATGCCATTTGGGAAACCACCTTTGTGTGCAATTACAACATCTTATTCATGAATAATTTATCCATCGTTATGTTTGCTTTGGTAGTTTTCATGGAGTCCCAAGGAACCCTAAGGCCATGGAATTCCACTAATCGATATTTGACACATGTCCTTGAAGGGAATCTTATGTTGCAATATTGAAACCAACAATTGGATTAGAGTAACCTTTGATGTTGAATCAACCTGTTGTCCACTTTGTTGATGATGCTGTCTGCTTGTGCTGTTATATCTCCTTGAATAATTTCTTCTCCTTGGACTGTCGACATAGGGTGCTCTTCATTCACTTTAGTGTTCACTCTCTAGACTCTTCTCTTGGTTGTGTGGTTCCAGGGATGAAACTCTGGATGAATCCTCCAACACTTGGATTTCTAATGTCTGCTCAACTTGTAGCGTTTGCAAAAGTTCTTGTTGCACGGACTATTTGACACTCTTCTTTTCTCTAGGTTCCTTTGAGGTTTCTATTTTATTGGGGAAGTATTCTTTCCATTCTTCTTATGAAAACATTTGAGCTTGTGGCACATGGCTTCCTTCTCCCAACAAGATCCCTCAAGATGGTCCTTCTTACCCATAGAAACAACATGCTTCATAATACCAACAAATAGCAACACTATGGCCTTCCTCTTGTCACAATAACAACCAATGGTTGTCTTCCTTGATGCATACCTCTTATTCCTTTTCTTCTTGTTTTGGATGACCGACTTGATGCATATTCTAAGTACTAGTGTATTCTAATTCTCCGAACTCTTCTCATCAAGTTACTTTCCTGTAATTTGCCACAAAAGGCTAAAGTGGTAGTGTGTTTCCACCTTCATTCACTACTACTCTTTCTTCTTATGGGAAGGCTAACTCTGCAAGATCTTTCACCTTCACAAATGTGATATTGTTGGTCATGGTATTTTCCTATCAAAACCTAGGCCTTCATGCTTGACCGTCAGTTCAGCCACAATGGTACTTATGATTCCTTAAATTCCATTGCTTATCCCTTGACCATCATAGTCCATCTGTCTTGATAGCTTGGAATCATTGCCTCTAGTATGCCTTCCAAAATCATCAAAATTATCTTGAGAAAGATTTGAAGGTGAGCTTACCTTGCTTGCCTCAGACTGGTGCTAGCTTTTGCAATAGCAATGGAATGTTGCTTTGCTTCCTTGGTCTCTTAGACAACTTCCTGTAACTTTTTCGACGGTTCCTCCTTTTCCAACTCTTGGTGGACTTAAGTTATCATCTCAATGGACCTTTCCTCCTTCCAATTATCCAATTGAATTACCTTCTCTCCCAAATACACAAGTAGAAATTTGTTCTTGTCCCATCTGCCATGATGATGGTGAGGGAGTCTTGGCATTCAACAAAAAAATTCCTTAGCAATGAGAACAATTGTGTAGAGATCTCAAGAGTCTTTTTCCAGCATTGCTATCCTTCAATCAAACTTTTGTACCTTCTCTTTCAAACATCGGTTCTCTCCTTGGAGTTGCACATTACTAGCTCTTAAGTCTTCCAACCTTTCTCGCTCCAATGCTTAATCCATGCTAGGTCTGTTATCTCCTCAAAGTTGGTAGCTATTATCTCCAAGGGTGTAGAACTCAACCCAATGAATATGCAATCGATAAATGTATGCTTATGCAACAAATGTAATTACAACACTAGTTCTTTGTTATTCTTAAATGGGAATAAACAATGAAGATTTAAACTATAATACACAAAGGTTTCATACAACACACTAGCAATTGAAAACATATCTATAGCTTTAATATCATTAAAATACAAATGCTATTGTTATTGTTGTTCTTGCGTGAGCTGTAATATCTAAATTTCTTTATTATACTACTCCAACCTCCAAAGAAAAATTATGGCCGGGTATTAACAAGAATAAGGTGTTCCATAAATGTGAATCACCAATGCTTTAGAAATATATTTGCTCCAACATTAATAAAGTAATGCATATCAACGTGATTAAAGAATATCACTATTCAATTTACCAAGAAAAGGAAAAGTGATTTCAGCACAACCACTCGTCAATTATTCAATTGCCATTCATTAACACATTTGCAAAGTGCCATTTGATAACACATTAATATCTATTAATAACCAATTGGTAACCAATAGTGTTGATAACACATTAATATCTATTAATAACCAATTGGTAACCAATAGTGTGGCTATAGGAAGTATGGATGGCCATTCGAAATTTAAGACCAAATTGGTAAATTGCTGTATGAGACCTCTCGGTGCAGCCATTTCACTAAATTTTGTCCACACGATTATCTGTGGAAGTTGACGACATTACGGAGCTTTTTCGATTCATGCCACGAATTGTCAAAGGCACTCGGGTGTGTGATTTCTTGTGATGTAGAGATTAATTGAATATGAGAAAGGAGGGAAATCATTCCAGCTACTCAATTCCCGTGTAGGCAACCAATTTCAAATGCACAAACAACGAGATAAACCTTTTATGGTCCAGCTAATTGCCCATTGGTTCGGATCAAGGATAAGGTGCTAAATTTAAGAGTATGAGAATAGAAACTCAGTTAAGGAAAGGTAATTGTTGATCTCATTTAATTTAGTTTTTATTAAACTAGTTGTTGTAATTATATTGATAGGTGTTTATATTTTAGAATTTGGCGTGAACTATTATTGATGTTTTTCCTAGTTTAAAGGAAAAACATTATGAGAATAGAAACTCATTTGAAGAAAGGTAATTGTTGATCTCATTTAATTTAGTTTTTATTAAACTAGTCATTGTAATTATATCGATAGGTGTTTATATCTTAGAATTTGGGGTGAACTACCATCTATGTTTTTCCTAGATTAAAGGAGGATGAGACAAGTGTACTGTATTGATTTTATGGTCGTCGTTCAAAATTCAAAATAAACATTTATAAAAAAAATATATAAAAAATAATTGGTATCTACATGGATAAGTGGTAGCTCATGCATAGATAATAGATACACATTTAACTAAAGAATGTAACAAATAGCTTAGGCATGGGAACAATATAGGTCACAAGTTAAGTGTCATAAACAAGTTATCTACTACTTGTTCTCCATGTTTAGTTGTAATCACATGTTGTCTATGCTTCATCTTCTTGTTAATTTCTTTAGTTAAATAGGTTGTCTCTTACTAAGTGTTATCCATGCATCAACTACTAGTTATTTTTATATTTCTTTTTTTATAATTGTATGTTTGGAATTTAGAACGACGACCACAAAATCAAGTTGAATAATACATTAGTCTCATTCTCCTTTAATTTGAAAAAAACATAAATGATACTCCACCCCAAATTCTAAAATAATTTCATGACACGACAATAAAACAAAACTAATATTTAAAAAAATACCAAAATATTTCAACCTAAAAACCAAAACGAAGATACACATTCTAATGTCCATCTTTTGACTGATTCTATAGTTTTTGAAACTATCTAATTTTTTCCAAAATTTTGTAAACTTTAGTTTACTTGAGGGCGTTACCATATCCAAATTCAAGCTTTCGTGAGTATATCATTATTTTAATGATTCAAATTGGAACCCGGTTGAATATAGTCCCTTCCATCAACAACATGCACATGCACAACCTTAATAAAAAGGTTCCATTGACCACATGCACAACAATAATAAAAAGGAATTATGATAAAAAGTCTTTGTATACATTAATAAAAAGGAATTACGATAAAAAAGTATTTGGATAAGGAAATAAATGAACGCCATGAACATGCACAACATTAATAAAAAGATTCCATTAACAACATGCACAACATTAATAAAAAGGAATTATGATAAAAAGTCTTTGGATAAGAAAATAAATATTGTAGCAGATTTGACACAAAAATATCAGTTACAAAGATTTATAAAATGGCTGGGTGTAAACAACGCTGAGATAAATAATCAACGACCCATTTTTGGCATTTCAGTCGCTCCACGAGACACAGACAAGGCTCTCTAACAAACTCCAACTATAATTCTTTCCTGAACCACTCCAACTATATTTCTTTCCTGAAACACTGACGGCTACATTCACATGCTAAATTGTTCGTAAGTATAATTAGCAAAGACACACGGCTTTATTACAAACTACAACTGCACGCGCTACCAAGACAAATATATATAAAGTTAAGGAGTTTCCGAACGACGACCTTTACGGCCCGGAGGGGACGTAATGTATCCCTGGTTTGTGCCAGGTCCGTATGGGTCATTATAGTCGCCCATGGTTTGTGCCAGGCGGCGAAGCGTATAGGCCGAAGCCGTTCCTGAATAGTAGTCGCCACTTCTTCCAGAACCCAAACGCCGGTAGCCCGCGCTCCCTGCTTCTCCGTAGCCGGCACCGCTGCCAGAACTGGCGGGGGAAGCCTCAGGGTCGCCAAATACGTACCCATTACAGAGAAACAGAGTTAAGGCAAGCACATATATGCACACAACTTTTGTCATGCTGGTCGTCATTATCGATTATATCTTCGATATTGAACTCGTGAAGAGCTAGCTTAGGCGTTGATGAGATGGAGGGAAGTAAGGCTTCATATTTATGGACAGAAATTTCTTCGGTCCTTAGCTTGAAGCTTCAGCCATGATTAGTTTGTCAGATTCTTTGCGTGGTGCGCCAAACATGCCTGTGATTCTGTACCAGCTGTTAAAGTTGACTGCTTCACATCTTTGTTGCCGTCAACGTATGGAGTTAGTATCCATCACCTCCATCCTCATCTGGTTGGTCGTGACGCAACTATGAGCGTCTCATTATACACCGACATTTTAGGTCAAAGTTTATTGGCTTTCGTTCCGGTCCACATATTCAGTTAGTTGGTAATAGGTATCCATCCATTCTATGTTGTTTTTCTATTCGAGTTTGTCGTGACGCATGCTTGCAAAGTCCACGATGAAGCCAAGCGCGCAATGGTCTCATTATTGTCCAAAAACTTTAAGTCAAAGTGACTGGCTTTCGGTTTTGTTCTCGTGATCTGTGAACGGGAAAGCTCAAATCAGTGATCGTTTTTCAAATAAGAAATAGAAAATCGGGGCCCATATGACTGTTTACTTGTAGTAAGTTGGAATGCAGAGGTTATTCATGGAGAAGAGGTCAGGGGTTGGGGCCCATAGAGGTGACATAGATTATCTCAGAAGATTTCAGTTTGGATACGAGGGAGTCATAGTGTTAATAAATGAAAAATGGTGTGGAATTGTACACCGACATTTTTGGTCAAAGTTTATTGGCTTTCGTTCCGGTCCACATATTCAGTTAGTTGGTAATAGGTATCCATCCATTCTATGTTGTTTTTCTATTTGCAATGGAATGAGAGGGTGGCCAGCTTCATGGGGTATCACATGCAAGACTTACAATGGTCAAAGTGTGGTAGATTACCTAATTTGCTCTTAAAGTTTTACTTCTAGAGTGCTGAAGTTTGATATAGGGGATTGTCCTATTGAAATGAAATGTGATCATGCCCCTCTATTTGTTAAGCTCGACTTTGCTCCTACTAGTCCGAACAATAATCAAATTCTTGGCATACAAAAGAAAACTCTTTCCAAAGGAAAATCCCCCTTGAATCAGGAAAATAGGGAAAGATTTAGTGTTGCTCTTAAGCGGCAGTTTCATGGTTTAAAGTATAGCATGGAAAATGTGACAACCAATGAAGCGGGTGGTTATGTTCATAGTAGTTTGTTGATCCCAACAATCCACAAGGCCTCAAGGGCATGCAAAATGTCTCATCCCAAGAAGAGGGCTACAAGCACTTTACCGACAAATCCATGGTATGATAAAGAAGGCAAGGTAGCCAAGAGATCTTTAAAAGAGAGAAAATTGAGCAAAGAAAACAAGAAGAAATATGAAAAATTAGTACAATAAAAAAAAGAATATGTAAATGCAAGAAGAAAGGAGTTAATCTATCTCGGAAAACACAACCCCAAAGGATTTTGGAGAGAACTATAACAAAGGAGAAAGCAAACTGAAAACAATGTTACAGATGTCTAATGGTTAGAGTATGCGAAGCTCCTTCATGTGCGGGTAAACGAGAAAGATACTCCTCCCATAGTGAAAACATTAGTGGAACTATTCATAGTGGATGATATTAAGCAAGGCATAAATAATTTAGCAAGCGACAAAGCGAAGGACATAGACAAGCTTCAAGCTGAATTTTTAAAATGGGGGGTTGATCTCATTGCCCCTCACATAAAATGAATTTTCAATGGGGTCCTCCAAGACGACTTTCCGAGAGAATGGACGACAAGTGTGGTCATTCCTCTTTTTAAAAATCGAGATATAAATAACCCTTCTAACTACCGCACAATTATGGTCAACCCCCTCATTGGATATCTTATTGGGAGCATGATAGAGTGAAGAATCAACACTTGGGAAGAAGATGGGGAAAAGGGGCAAAAGGGCACGCGGGTTTTAGACCTAGGCACTCTACCATTGATCATTGTGTCACCCTTAGACATTTGATAGAGAAAATTTGGGACAAACAAGGTGAAACGACCTATTGTTGTTCTGTAGACTTTAAGAAAGCCTTCAACATAGTGCCTAGAGACAAACTATGGAACAAAATGGAAGAGTTGGGTATCCCAGACTCGGATATAGAGCGGAAGTTCACAGACTTTATGAGAAGCTTAGAACTAAAACCAGCATAGATCCATCTTAAACCTGTATCTATCAAGCACCGAGAGGGATCCAATTTCTTGAGGTGTATTTCTTTTTTTTAAATTAAACTCAAGAAATTTGATATCTCTTGATTGATAGATCCAGGTTTAAGTTTTCAGTTTTTATTTTATAAACGAACATCCATATTTTAATTACTTTTCATAATATTTTATTTTATGAGCCAACATGGTTTTTTGTAAATACTTTCCATAATTTTTTATTTTATGAGCCGACATAAATTTATTAATGGCCGACATAATATGGTACTTCACTTTTTACATTTTATTAGATGACATGAATTTATTAATGGCCGACATAATATGGTACTTCACTTTTTACGATCACTCTTTACGTTTTATTAGATGACATGAATTTATTAATGGTCAACATAATATGGTACTTCACTTTTTACTATCACTTTTTACGTTTGATTAGATGACATGAATTTATTAATGGCCGACATAATATGGTACTTCACTTTTTACTATCATTTTTTACGTTTTATTAGATGTAATGCTACATACACGTTACAACATCTCCCCCATACTAGGCTATAAAGCACCTCGTTTCACTCGGTGCAACCCCACTTTGTTTGGTTTACACATTGATAAGTTAGAAGCTTGGTTAAGCAAAACGGATGGAGAGGGTGTCCATCTAGTAGGCTATGTGGTGAAGTTACTTATACGTGGATGATCTTATTCTAATTTCTAAAACAATGCATGGATTAAGAGAACAGTTAAAGGCCTCAGAACACTTTTGTTAGGAGGTCGGGATGAAAGTGAACATTACCAAGACCAAAATCATGATCTTCTCTTTAAATAAAAAAGACTTGAACCAACCACCTTTCATTTCGAAAGCAGTCCATTGGAGATAGTGAAAGAATACAAATATCTTTGGATTGACTTCCACTATAAGCTCAATTGGGGAAGCCACATGTCAACTTGCAAATGGAGACAACTAGAAATAATTCAGAAGCAAGAAATTACTAGCAATTTCAAAGTTAAAGCCACAATCCCATATGAAATTCTTTTAGTTGAAGTAGGTACTTCTCCGTTGGAGGTGACAACGATAACCAAGTTAATGAGCTATTTAAAGAAGGTTGAAAACATGGATAACCAATGTTGGTCCAAGATAACTATGGAGGAGCAGTTAGATTGTGGGAAGAAAACTTGGATGATGAAAAACAAGAAGTGATTGAATAAGTGGAATATCAAGTTGCATGAATGTCCTAACACCAATGAAGAAGTAAAAATTTTCATGATTGAAAAATTTAGGACTACCATGTGGACCAATCACAATGGGCATAAAAAGGAAAACTATATTAAAAAGTTTAATCCAAATTGTGACCATGGAGAGAAAACATATTTAGGGGCAATTATTAAAGGAAAAGCAAGGTTGTTAGTTGCACAATTGAGAACAAGTTCACATCACTTTAGATGTGAGACCGACAGATGGAGGGGACCCAAGGAAGACTGGGAAGAGAGAACTTGCACATTCTGCAATAAGGGTGTGGTGGAGACGGAATGGCTCTTTGCCATGGAATCTGTAGCCTACAAGGATTTCTGCATTCAATATGAAAAAAACTTCAAGGTCGACAACATGCACCATTTATTTGACGAGGATAAGATCAACCAGATTACTATCCTTCTAGTCAAGATCCATAGCAAAATATATAACATAGAAAAGAGTATGAAGATGAGTTAGGGTTGTTATTCTCTTGGTCCCTTTGGTTGTTCAACCTCATGGACGCCATTAAAATCAATCAATCAATCAATTGCCCTTTTTTTGTATTTTTTGGTATCCATGAATTTCCATCTTTGTCTTCTTTCTCGAGTTTACCGTTATGCCACTTAGAAATCAAATACACAAACTTACGCCCTCCTTGATAAAGTCAAGTCCGGTCATAAAAGTATACCAGGATCCCAATTCTCTAGTCCAAAAAACGTGGGAGTTGTTACCTCTCATTTTGTGCTTGTAGTTGTTTATAAAAGGCTAGTTTGTAATGTGGGGTTGAGGGTGTCAGCGAATGGTGGGGCCTTATGGCTGACTCAATGGAAGCTCATGTTCCAATCCCTACGGGGGGTCGTAGTTCTTTCTTACGGGATAGGCTTCCAACCTCTAAGAGCTCGTGCGACCATGGTGATAGTTCTACTCCCGTTGGACAAATCGTTCTTGCATCCAACACTAAGGTTGGCCCCGATTCTTGGTTTTCACCTCGGTCATTAGATAAAGCAGTTGACCAAGTGAAGTAGTCGTGCGATGGCTAGGGTTTCCAGAGTGTTAAAACAAAGTTAGATTGTAATGTATTATAAGTCTAGCTATGAGAGTTGTGGCAAGTATTTCAGGAGTGTTTTTTATTTCGAAAGTCTTAGCTCTAGTGGAATAACCCTTTCGAAGTTTTTTCAATCAATCAAAATACTCCAAACTTGTGAGCTCGTCTTGGTACAATTTCCTTAGTCATGGATCATGGATCTTCCCTAGCCCTTTGTTTATTACATCTCACTTTGGGTCACCTTGGACATGTGTTAAGTTAGTGCTAGTTAGGATAGAGTCTTTTAAGAGTTCCTCTTGCACTTGGTCTTGATTATTAAAGTGTGTTGGTGGTTAAAACACAAATTGGATAGTTTGAGGTGCCTTTTTGTTGCTCAAACCTTAGGTTTTAAGTTCTAATTCTCAATTACCTTTTAAAACCCATTCCCCCTTTCTCATTTTGGACCCTCATCATATGTTATGCAGTCTCATATATATCCATGCATGCCACATAAGACACCGTTAGACCCTAGAATCCCCTTGTTTGATAATTTGAGATACATGTGGTGCCACCCTAGAGGCTTCCTTAGCCTCAAAGGCCTCAATACCCTCCTTTAAAGGCAATTCACATCATCATCTTTGCTTCAAAACCCACAAATGTGAGTTGTCTCATCACTCTAAGAAAGTCATTGGGATTTTGGTCCAACATTTAGCTTTGTTTGAGGTGTTTGTTGCTTGAAATAACCTTCCCGGGTCTCATACATTCCAAATCCTTTCCGAAAGACTCCTCCCCTAGCCATTTTATCCCTCTTTTGGCCTCCCTTAACTAAATTGTCCGTCTTTTTGGCTAAGTTGTCCCTCCTTTTTCCCTCTTCTAGCCTAGGCGCCTCTCTCTTTTGAATTGTTTAGGGTTTGTTGAGAACCACCTCCATTATATTATTATTTTTTGACCTTGACAAGAGGAAGTTAAGTCTTTTTTACTTTGTCCTAGGATAGATCTAAGGTTTTAGACATAAAAATATTTTTTAATAAAGAGGTAGTTGAGTCTCAAGTCCTATAAAGGAGGCTACCTATCTTATTTTTAGTGTTGTTGATTGACTTAGATAACTTTTGTTGAATATCAATCTAAAGACTTTGGAGGAAAATTTCCTGGAATCTACTTGTGCATGTGTGGCTTATATCTCGCTTCATGTTAGATGTAACATCATAATAATATTGTGATTTTTTTTCTTTATGGGCCATTAAAAAGACAGTTTTATTTAGTTGGATGAAGAATATGCTATGCCAATCTTTATCATCATTCTCATTGTTATTTTGTTTGAAAGGGTGTTATTTTTTGTATATTTTCCTTAATTTGGATTATGCAATACTAACCCCTTACTTATAGAGTGCACCCTTAAAGAAACAAAATGATAAATCATTTTCTCCCTTGGTGAATTTGTGTAGTTATCTCTAACACATCAATTGGGTTGAGTTTAGCTTGGAGAAAAATCTTTGCCCTGGTGAATTTTATAAAAGGCCCTCTTGGTATATTTTGAGTGATTCCATGCACTATAGTGTGTTTGAAGCACATTTTTGGAAATTTCCAGTTTTTCAAGAATGTTTGGCAGGAGCTGGGTTCGTATTAAACCTTCGGTGATCGATGGGACTACCTCAATCTTGAGGAAAATTTAGCTGCTTGGTGGAGACATCAGAAGAAGCTCCTTTTATTTCCTTTTGTTGTGATGTGGGAAGTGTGGAAAGCCAAGAATAAGCTCTTATTTCAGGACCGTGTCCTTTCAGTTGCGTGGGTATGCTTTAATATTGTTTCTTATTGGTCTGAATTGGGTGGGGAGAAATTTATTCACATGAACGAGATCAAGAGGTCTATCCCTCCTTTATTTGATGACGACCTGGCTATTGGTTTCTTCGACAGTGCTGAGCAAGAAGGGAAGTGTGGGTCCAATATGATTCTTCAGGTAAGCAACGCTCATGTGTATAAAATTTGGATGGGTGCTAGTCTCGGCACTAACATGAGAGTCGAGCTTTTGTCGTTGTGTAGATTGCTTTGGTTCGCTAGTCGGTGCAACGCCACAAAATTAAAGATTGTGGGGGATTCAAAAGTGATTATTGAGTGGGTTGGTGGACTCTCGTCTCTTCATTCCTTGGCTTTGGAATGTAATGTCCCCATTCAAATAAATCTCAAGAAGAGAAAATCCCACCAATCTACTAGTTTCCTAGGTTGGGGTGGAGACATTAAATTTGGAAAAAGGAGACTAGTAAACCCCAAATGGACTTTAGCTTGACATAAATATATTAAGAGGGGATAAATAAATAGTTATCATGAGAAAGTAAGATGGCACTTGGTCAAGGAGACACATTGGTGGTGTGGGACCCACACAAAGCTATATTCCCCATGCCACATGGCATTCCACTCTCAACCATTCGAATCCAAGGTGGATTCCACTAATCTTGGGGGAGTTGGAAGGGCATAATACTTGGCATGACTCAATGAGGTCAAAATGTAGAGGAAGAGGCATTTTGGAGGTAGTGGGACACTTGGGCTAGATTCCCTAGCTTCTATGACACCAATGATGAAGATGCCTATGACACTTATGAAAAAATCAGACCTGATGGTTGACATTTGGCATACATGACATGTCAGGGCTAAAAATAGCCTCCAAGAAGGTGCACAAGGGAGTTAGGGCAGCCAAAGTGACACCTATTCGAATTGAGTGAAGGAGGAAGCTAGAATTGGAGGGACAAGTGGCATACTTTGGAATCTCTTCCCAATTCGAGTTGGCATGAAGCTCATGGATGGAATTCGAGTTAAGGAAGCCTTAGGAATATTATAAAAGTCAGGAACAAAGAAATAGAGTAGCTTTTTATCATTTGATATTTTGCATTTGGAGAGGAGAGCTAGTAGAGTGTTATTCTACTCGTCTTACCACCAATTTCGAGGGTGAAAGATTCCCATCCTAATTGGAAATTGGAGAGGCCATTCAGAAATTTCATTTGGAGCTACAATGGAGTATTTTGTTACAGGTTAAATCTACAGGGCAACTCGTGGTCACGTCTCTTTCATCTTGCTTCTACAACGATTCTTCCATTTCTTGGCATATTCTTGCTCCTTGAGGAGAGGTGCACTCGTTGAGGTGATGAAATATTTGGGATAGATCTTGAGGCCCCATATCTTTGTAATATGATATATATACTCTGTATTTACCGCTCAGAATACTTTCAGGTCGAAACTCCAAGATATTTTATGTAAAAATACTAAACTATGAATAAATGGTGTCATTTCCCCAATACCTTGTTATTTGCACTTGAAGTGGTATCAAATTCGAATGGTTAAGTCAATATTTGATATATTAATGTTGTATGGAGTGCCATTAATATGTTGAAGAAGTTTCATATTCATTAGACAAGCATTTGGAGCAATATTCTTAAGTTTCATAACAATTTGTGAAGATTTGCTATCATTTCCCCCTATGTGAAAGCTAGTATACAAACATCTGGTTTATGGGAGTTGAAGAAGGTTATAGAAACTTATTAATGATGAATTGGGGATCCCATTGAAGTCCTTTATCAGTACCATGTATCTGTTCTGAAATTTGGGAAGGTTTTACAGGGTTTGGGAAGCCATCTTTGTCTCCTAACCTTGGGGATTGTGAACCTCAATTTGACTAGTAAAGTTCATCATTTTTTCCTAATTATAAATGAATGTTGCAGAAGTGTTTCAGAGTGTCCAAGCATCCATCAGCCTCATTTACATGTATGAATACCTTCCAAACTCATTCAGACCCAATTCGAAACCATTTGGAGCCATTTGGAAGTAGTTGAGTCAAGACTAGTCTCAGAGTCGAATTGGTCAAAATTGGCAACTTTTCGTAGTTTTTGCAAATTCTTAAAAAGGGACACTACATGGAACCTTGGAAGAACAGGGTAAAATTACCGATTGCTTCTTTCACTCATATCTCCTTCAAGCATATTTTCAGAGGGTTTAATGCAGAAGCTGATCAGTAGTCCAAGATAATAATTGGAGATAAGGATGGTCGTCTTTTTTTCGAGGAATTCGGAGATGGAGCTTTACTTGATTCTAGTTCCTTGAGGCTTTATTAAGAAGTTGGCTAGTGATGCTTCTGTTTGTTAGTTGACTGATGTATTTATCTTGTGAGCTTGCTAATACTTTTCCTCTGCTTTCTCTTTTTGTTTGATTAGTCTTTCTTGAACAGTTTAGTGGCGTTATGTTTATAGGATTATTGAAAAGGAATTATTGTAATGATGTAAGGTACTTAGTATTTTGCGAGACTTCTATTTATAAGCTATTTGAAAGCCTCTTTCACTAGTCCTCTTTCAATGTATTGATGGTAGCAACTTTGATTCCATGGAATAACAAGTTGTTTTTTAGTGTGAAAAAAAAACTAATTTATTTCATTCAACCACTAAAAGTTTTAAAAAATAAAAAAACCCTAAACCCCCTACGAACCTTAAAAAAATATATTATATTTTACAATTACTTTAGATATATAATTTACATTGAATATCTTTGGATTAGATCTAATTAGAGTATAAAACCCTAATGATTCATTGTTAAACTTTAAGATTTCTCTTTCATAGGCCTTAGGGCATTAAAGATTAGTTTTCTAAAACTAAGTCCTAAAAAATCTAAATTTGGCAATCTAAAAATTACATTTATTAAGCATTAAAAATAAATTTAAACAAGATAAATATTTGTTATGTTTGAGTTGATTACATAATTTCTACTCTTTCTAGCAATATACAATCATAATTATATCATATAATTGTAGTGTGTTTATTAGTTAACTTTATCTTTTATAATTATGAGATTTATTTTAAATTTATGTATTTTTATTTTATTAATTTCCAGAATTAAAATTTTTATTGCAAGCTAAATACATATTTTCAAGGGAAATTTCATAGTTGTTCTCAACTGGTTATTTCTACTCATTAAAAGTAGTTCTTATCACTAATTTTTTGAGATTAATTCATCTAGCTTTTAATATTGGTGTAGTCTAAATATTCTAAGTTTTCAATTTTTTTCTAAGTATATTTTCCGTCTAACTTTTTTCGTATTCTTGTTGGAAATCTTTAAAAAATCTTAGAATGAGATATATTAGTTATGGAAATTGCATAATTTAGGTGTCATGGAGTTATTTGACGGTGCTGAATCTATTTATGGATTCAAAAATATAATTTAAACACATAGAAAGTAACAACGCAGCAGAGCTCTACGCGATGTTAATGGGCATCATAATTGCAACCGAAGCAAAGTACACAAAATTAATCATAGAAGGGGACTCCAAGCTAATGGTACATGTCCTATCCCGACTCATCAATGGGACAAGTGTGAGCAAAATAAACCCAAGCTAGAGACTAGCTACCAAAATGGAGGCATTATCCTCTAGTCTTTAGAACTTGAATGCTTTCATCCCGCATCATGTCAGAAGAGAGGCTAACAAACTTACTGACAAGTTTGCCAACTAGGGTGTGGATTATCCTCAGAATAATGTGACCAATTATGGGATAATGAGGCAAGAGTGTAGCTCAAAGAAGATTGTTCCAGAATCCACGCTCAAGATATGCTCCCCCACGACGGGTGTCATAAGCCTAGGGAAAGAACCTCTACGCATGGGCAACTGGATTAATTTGGAGAGGGGTTGATATGAAGGGTAGGCATGTGGTGTGCTGGCAGATGGAAGCCCCCACTCACCATGCAATAATACCTAGAAGGTGATCATTATTTCCAATGTTAATGGAGGGTACCGTCACATGAACAGACTTCGGCTAACCGAGCAGAACTCTGATACTTCCCTAGTGCAAGTTATAATGGATCTTCTTGGTAGTCTGTATCATGATGATGGGGTACCCAGTAAGAAGTTTAATCTCTTAATGGATGCTTATGAGCAAAGGAATTCCAATCTGGTTTGAATTCCCTTGAATGGAAAAGGTGTTCCTCCTTGGATCATAATTCTCGTCGCAGGTGCAATTCTCTCCTCCGGAAGCTACGACCAAGGAGGAGTGCTATAGTCTTGGGGATTGGTGTGCAACATAATGGTTCGATTGAAGACTACGAAGAGGAAAAAAAAAGAGGGGCCAAAGTGCTCTCACATGGCAAGAGCCCTGAGGGAAATAGAAAATACAAGAGGCCATTTCAAAACCAAGATTAGCCCCTCGGCCCGAGACCACATAGACATAATGGAGAAAATACAGAGAAGGGAGAAGCAGGTTCTTGGTGCGCATAGGCTAGAGGAAGAGTTTGGAGGCCTTGTTGAAGACTCTGGTTCGTCTTGAACCAGAGAAACCCAACATACCAAGACACAACACATCCTCTGGTGCATGAATTCGATGTTGAGTTTGGATTTGGAGGACTTCCTGAAAGGCAAGGCTCGTGAGAACCTAGAGGCCATGCCAATGGAGGCACACTCAGAAAGCATAGAGGAAGGCATGAGGAGGCTGGCACACAATCAAGTTATTGCATACGAGGACATCAACAACAAGCTGGATTCCCTAGAGCAGGAACTAACTGGTAAACGATTCAGCAAGCCACCCCAGTCCCGCCCGACGTGTTCACAACTGAGGTTCTGGTGCTGCCCCGAAGCGATCAATCAAATGACCAAGCAAGATAATCTAGGTCCTGAGTCCTCTTTCATAATAGTCTTAGATGATGGATAGGTTTGATTATTTTAGTTCTATTAAAAATGGCTTTAATTTTGGACATAACCCCCGACTTGTGGGGGAATTGTAGACACTCTAGTCTCCCTCCTCAGACTCCTATTTTAGACTTTCGAAAGCCCTAGTTTTTCTTATTATGATCCATAGAAGGAACCACCCTGAATATTGGTATTTTTGCTATGCCATCTAGACACGCTACACAGACAAGTGTGATGCCTTTGTCATGTACAAATGTTTATATTAGTGTAAGATAATACCGAATCTTACAAAAAAAAATTCCTCAATTGAACTAATTCCTAAGGTTAGTTCTACTGATAAACCATGCTTCGCATTCTTAAAAGATATTCCTCTAGAATGATAGTGGATCGTGTTTAATTCCTTTAATGAAATCATTACTCATTATTGAACCTTAAATACGTTCATCGAGAGAACATATTCATATTCTAAGACTGCACTAGTGAAATATTGTTCTCTTGTTAGCCTCAGAAATCTAATTAAGTACTTTAATCATACCCTTAATCATTTTTTCCACATTGTGACCTCCAACATTTGTCACATTCAATTCAATCAACAACAAGTCTCGCACCTAGTTTCTTGCAATATTTATATATCAAATGGTAGTTCCATTCTCCCATAAAAGAACATTGATGTTTGCAACATATATTCTGATTATTACACATGTATATTTCAACCAAAAAAACTATACTGTCTGACTTTAAAAAGGATATACAAGTAATTTCAAAACACCTTAAATTTAATATATTCTGAATTCTTTCGCTTATCAATATGACCAAGGTTATTCACTTAAACCTAATTTTTATTCATCATTCATAAGGTTATTAATCATACTCCATCCAAAGGAATCATTAACATTTTCATCAACTTTATAAGCCCATAAAACTCATAACCTTTTAACCTACAACTTTAATACCATTTTTTTTTCATGAAAACTTGAATACCATTTTGTTATCACCACATATATTTTCAAAATAACTTTATTCATAATCTTAATGATAACGACACACCACCACATGCATAAGTCTACTACATGTATTTTCAAAATAATTGTATTCATAGTCTTTTTATAATGTGGTGTCGTTATCATTAAGACAATGAATAATAATATGGTGTCGTTATCACTAAGACTATGAATAAAGTTATTTTGAAAATATATGTAACGTTAATAAAACATATATTTTTAAAATAACTTTGTTTCTCGTCTTAATGATAACGACACCAAATGCCTAAGACTTTATGGTCATATGCGCGTTAATACAATATGACAATTTTTACTCAAATTATATCATGCTCGTGTTAAGGCTTAGACTATGGAACACATGCTCGTGCTAAGGCTTAGACTATGGAAGACAGTTATTTGGAAAATATTTGCTCAAACTATATCCTGCTCATGCTAAGGCTAAAACTATGGGAAAAAGTTATTTGGAAAACATTTGTTTTATTTTTTGTTAGAGTTTTATGGATAACGACACTCTGTAAGTCTTTATGTCACATGTACATTAATATTAGTAGGATTTTTTTTTTTTAAAACTATAAATTTCATGTTAAGACTAAGTTCAAGTAGCAGATATATTGAAAATATATGTTTTATAGACATTATAGTAAAATATTTGTTTTAATTTTGTTATAGTTTATTGATAACGATGTCATGTGCGTAAGTCTTTATGTTACATGTACATTAATACTAGTAGGATGATCTTTTTAAAAAACTATGAATTTCATGCTAAGACTAAGTCCAAGGAGCAAAAATATTGAAAATATATGTTTTATAGACATTATAGTAAAATATTTGTTTTAATTTTGTTATGTTAAGACTAAGTTCAAGTAGCATATATATTGAAAATATATGTTTTATAGACATTATAGTAAAATATTTGTTTTAATTTTGTTATAGTTTATTGATAACGATGTCATGTGCGTAAGTCTTTATGTCACATGTACATTAATACTAGTAGGATGATCTTTTTAAAAAACTATGAATTTCATGCTAAGACTAAGTCCAAGGAGCAAAAATATTGAAAATATATGTTTTATAGACATTATAGTAAAATATTTGTTTTAATTTTGTTATAGTTTTATCGATAACGACACCATGTGCGTAAGTCTTTATGTCACATGTACATTAATACTAGTAGGACGATCTTTTTTAAAAGCTATGAATTTCATGCTAAGACTAAGTCCAAGGAGCAAATATATTGAAAATATATGTTTTATAGACATCATAGTGTATAAAATTCTGCATCGTCATATGCACATTAATACTAGTATGACCATCTTAGTAAGACTATGTATGTGGTGCGAAGACCAAGTCTACCGGAAAAAGTTATTTGGAATATATATGTTTTATCATACTACATTTTTTTTCACAAGAAAAATATCTATATTTTAAATTATAAAAGTATATGGACATATATCTAGATATACAAGAGTTGTATTAACAAAATCTTGACCAGTCCCCATAGACAAAAAAAAAAGCCCACAGAAAAATACAAAAGCCCATATCCAATACAAAGATACTCAAGTGGCCCACATTATGTTGAGAATATATCAAAAGAAGCACCTATATAGAAATAGATAAATACAAACATCTAGAGACAGGTAGTGGACCATGAAGATGCTCTACAACTAAAAAGACTAGATACTCCTATCCAGGAGTAGTATATATATAAAATAAAATATACCTACCAAAATCCAAAATTGAATATTATGCGCATCATCTCAGCTGTGACAAAAAATGGATCAAAGGGATCAACACCAAGAAGCTATAGATTATAAATGATCAGGCGATCTGTAGAAGAGATGTGTCCATCCTCCCAAAATTCAAAATGAATGACACCTTCCACAACATCTATGCCACATTTGGATAATGCATCTGCTTGGTCATTGAACTCATAGAAAATATGAATAATGGATATGTTTGGAAAATACTTCAGCAATCTCAAAACAAAATCCATCCACGATTTAAGATGCATGGCCTGAATAGAGCAGAGTTTTCTTTCACAATTTACAATCATCAAAGAGGCCCCGACAACTTGTTCCAATAATATATGACAAACCTTTGCAAAATAAAGAACCATGCATAAGCCCATTAACTCCCCACGAGTGTTAGTTCCTGGTCCACAGTTAAACCATAAATTGAAATGACGGGAACAATCCAACTCAATAATTGCAGCAGCACCACATTTCTGGGCAATGTCCTGTGAGGCACCATTGAATCTTGCTCTTCAATCATCCATATACGCCAAAGGATTTCCGATCACTTTGGATGAGCTTTGCTGGGGAATATTTGACTTCCCCCCATATTCTAGAAAGGAAGATATGGCTTTACCAACAATCCAATCTGAGTTGTATCTTTTGTTTTCAAAGATTAAGAGATTTCTCATCTTCCATATTTCCCAACAAATAAAACAAGCAAGTTCACCCCATTGTGGAGTGTATTTGACCAATTCTTTAAACAACCTGAAAGTGACACACCATACCAGTCAGAGATGATGTTTAATGATCTTTGAGTAGAAAGCCGTGCCCGAAATGTAAAAGGGAAAAAAATAAATAAGTGTGACACTGATTTTGCATCGCGATTACACAGAGGACAAATATTTGGTCCAATGTAGCCCCTACATATATTAGTGATAATGACACTATATGTATACGTTTTTATACTTACATACACATTTTAATGTATAATTCTAAGGGGATGATATAAGGTATATAGAAAGGTATTCAAGATGATAATGTTATATCTTGAGGTCATTTTTATGAAATAAGGTCTATGTAGTGTGAAAAGTAATAATTGTAATAAAACTTACTAAAAGGTTCCATCTACCAGAACATTTAATTTTAGAAAGTATATATAAGGTTTCACTGACTAGAAAATTCATTCTCTAAAAAATACCTAAAAGGTTAAATAAAAACTATATATATAGAAGTAGAAGAAATTTAAGGAGATGTCTTGTGAAGTATGTTGGATGTAATAGTTGTGGCAAACATATCTAGTAGAGTGATTCCTTCCATAAGGAATAGTTAATGGTGGTACCCTACCTTAAGTGTATTCTCTACATTATTGTGTCATTATCTCATTGTTTATTGTGTGGATCTATCGTGTTATTTCCAAGTTAATTTCTATATTCTTTTTTAAGATTTATTAAGAAACACAACATTTGGTATCAAAGTTGTTTCTTCGGCTGAAAATTTGGAAAAAAAATTGCATAATTTTGAAGGGAAAAATTCATCGGACGGGGTGACTGAGCCCAAGAGGTGGCCAATGGACGACTGCTCGCATGCATCTCACATGGAAATCCATCCGAATAACATCTCCCCCATTCATGGGGATTAATGGAGATGGGTGGGAGGGATGGTTGGATTGTTCTCTCCTGCGGATACGGCATATGCACCAGGTCATTCATACCAAAGGATGGATTGGAGGCTAAGGGGTTGGCTCCATATTGATCAAATATAAATTTCTGAAACGAGAATGAGTCTCATCCCCCACGATGTTGCCTACTCATTTATGCTTTTCGTAGTCTTGGTCTCGTGCTTTGTGTTGTGGTTTTAGATCGCTACAAACAGATTCTGATTGAGGTAAACTCAGGGTTCCCGCCTTCTTCTCAGCTTGGAGGGAAGTATAATCTGGCGGTTGAGATGGGGTGTAGAGGTCATGAAAAAGGGCCTTGTAGAGGAAAAAATAGTCGGGGGCCTTTGCAAGCTAAGGCAGAGGCAAGTGCAGTAGAGAACCTGTATTACCAAGAGATTTCTCCTTAAATAAGATCTCAAACCACTCAGGTGGAGAAGTGGGTTAAGGAAGAAGAGTATTTTACTAGGCCCGAGGAGATAAAGGACATGTGGACTTGGGTGGTTGACATGGGTAATACTCGTTCCCAGTAGACTAAGTATTACAAGACTTTAGCCTTACATTGGACTACCAAGGATCTTCTTGGAAAGGTGCTACTTGATACTAAGGAGGAGAGAGCTGAATTGTTGCTTCAAATGGATGAGCTTAATGGCAAGCTCAACTTCCTGATCAAAGTCGTCATTGGTAAAGAATATGAACTAGAGAACCATGCTACTGCCAAAGAGGTTCCTCCTCTCAATTTCCCCGAGGTTGTTATGGTTTCTTAAGTTTTCTTCATGTCATAGCTTCTTATGTTGTTATAATAGTTTTTCTAAGTGATCTAATAGTATTATTCCTAGTATGGACTGTACTGTTAGAACTTGTAAACTCTTGTTTTACTCAAGGTCAGGTTTGGCATGGGGCTGACCAATTTTAGCATCTATGTAATATCAGGTTGATATAATAGAATATTTTAGCTTCACAAAATAAAAAAAATTGAAGGAAAAATAGGGTTACAACTCTCCCACCATTTTCTAAGAATATTTCAATAGAATTTGCAAAAAATAATTGAAGTTTTTCACATTTAAACTTTGCAATATAAATTTTCTTTAGTCTCACATCAATAGGCTTTGCTCCCTTCCACACCTAGTATTGAAGTCTTAGATCCCCAATATTTGAACTTTCATCTTCTCCTTCTTCCAGCTCACATAGTGTTTTGTTAATAAATTGATTTAAAATTTAACTTTTAGTATATATATTAACTCAGAGGATTAAACTCACATAATTATGAGCGAGACTTGAAATTTTTCCATATTTAATATATATTAAACAAGGTCGCTTAGTGGCAATGTCCCTGTGCTTTTAAGCATAAATGGGAAAGAAAGACAATGAGCTATTAGGTAACAAGTAATGCAAATGGATTCTGAAACCCAATAATTTAAGGCTTGTTCATAACCATGCAATACCAAATTACCACCTTTATTGTGACATGATAATCCAACGAAGGAAGGGTCTTCCCATTACTCATGTTCGCCCTCATTCTAGACGCTGCCAAGATCGCAATTACCATGACTACAACCACCCTAACAAATTATCCTAGCTATGAGTCTTGACCATTCTCCTTTCCTAATGGTTGTGCAAAGGGATTACTGACCTATCGAACTAAGTAACACAAGATATTTTCCACCTTAAGCCTTCAACCATGCGCTTGTGGGCAGGACAGGTGTTGTGAAGTCTCCCCCAACTTGTAGGATGGAAGGCTAGGTGTCCCATCACCTCTGTTCCCCGTGTCAGCCATCTCGTACACTTGCATTTAGGTATCATGTTGAGTACTATTATCATAATGAGTGGGTCCAAATTACTAAACCTTTTAAAGGGAGGCATGAATTTGTATGAGGAGTTAGTGTGGAAGAGCAAATTTGCTTGGAAGCAAATCTAAGATAGTAAAGATGACAAAGCAATAGAGTGACTCGAAAATATGATGGTTGGAATTTGAGGGTAAGAAGAAGCGATGTTAGGAGGGGAGGTAGCTCGTGTGAGGGTTGGAATTTGATGGTCATTTTGTTTGTCATAAGGCAATTTACTCGCCATACACGGGTAAATATTTTATTAAGTTGTTTCAGTGGAGGAGTTGGTTATTCATCAACATATTTTCTGAATGAGTAATATATGAATCAAAACGTAATTATAATTCAAAACTTTCAAACCTATCTACAAATTTATAATTATTATTATGAAAGAATAATTATATAATAGTTGGGAATTTCCTCATTTCCAATAACCCTAAATAGAGTTCAATCATGTCAATGTCAAAAGGGAACAAGCAAAACAATGAATGTGTGGACCTTTCTTATTTCTCTTGTTACGATATTCATGAGGAGAACGAGACTTAAACAAGAAAGAGCAATATACCACTTTCTCAACATACTTTTCCTATGAAACATTAAAGCAAATACCTAAGATTTAAGATTTGAAAATGCGATGTATTGCTAAATTTTGGTGTACATTTTAGTAAGTGTAAAGGTTATTTGTAAATTGGTGAGGATGGAATTGAGTAAATGATTATAAAGTTCTAGAGATGGAATTGTGAAAACTTTCTAAAGATGAAATTGAGTAAAGGAATGTAAAGTTTTATTCGTCATCCTCTTACCTCTTTGTTGAAAGGAACTCCTTCACCGAGAGTGAATGTAAATTAGGGTTTTATACTAGAAAAATGTTTATTTTAAACTCATACATATTTATTTAACAAAACTTAGTTATTGACAAACTTTCCACCAGGCTATCGCTGCAATATAAATAAATAAATAAATAAAAATTATGCTTTGACTCCCGCGGCCATTTGACTATCGCTATCGCTGCTAAGGCCATTTGACTATGGCTATCGCCGCTAAGGCCAACCTATTGAACAAAACACTCCACGAATAGTGACAGTTACCATCCTCGACTCCACGAATTTGAATCTGTGACCTGGATTTGTGACCTGATGGGACTGGATTTGTGACCTGATGGGAACTGGATTACCATGTACTTACCTGTGATGCCTTTTAAAAGCTATTAGCGATCGTTTTAGTAAAACGATAACATTAAACAGTATGTGGTTAGCGATCGTTTTAGTAAAACGATAACATTGCCCAAACCAAGAAAACTTGACATAATTTCTGAAGTATCGATCTCTGCACGGAGGAGGCTGTAGTCGACCAGAAGAGGAGATGGCGAGTTGGAGGGATTTCATCCTCGTGAGCATCACAGTAATGATCATCTTTGTTTGCGCAAATAGCCAACTGATTGAGAATTATAATCAAAGTAGTGGGCGAATACAGGTCGATATAGAAGCACTGCAGGCATTGAAGCTTTATGTCTATAGTGATCCCTCTGGAGCTTTAGCCAACTGGGATCATGCTGGAAATCATGTCTGCAATTGGACGGGTGTGAGTTGCAACCCTCAGAAACTGCGTGTAATAGAGTTGAATCTTTACAACAGGAGCCTGCAAGGGACTATTCCTCCGCACTTGGGTAATATGTCGTTCCTCGGAGTGTTGAATCTTACTCTTAACCATTTTTCTGGTGCAATCCCTCCTGAATTGGGCAGGCTGCATCGCTTAGAACGCCTCGTGATAAGGAACAACAACTTGACATCCTCCATTCCAAAGGCTTTGAAGGATTGCACTGCTCTCACGATACTTCGTCTGTCCAATAATCATCTGACCGGGGGTATTCCAAGTGATCTCGGTCAATTGCAGAAGCTACAAAATCTTGATGTGAATGGGAACAGACTTAGAGGAAAAGTGCCCGAATCCTTGGGAAATTGTTCAGCGATGGAGATACTGGATCTAGGAAATAACTTACTCAGCGGCACTATTCCTTCTCAGCTTGGCTTGCTTGCCAAAATTCAAATACTGTTTCTTGGATATAATTCGCTCACTGGAGGAATCCCACCTTCACTGCTAAATTGCACGGAGTTGGTGCAGTTATACTTGTTTAACAACACGCTTTCTGGAGAAATTCCATGGGAGATAGGCACCAGACTCTCGAAGTTAGAGAAACTGGTAGTCTGGGGAAACGAATTGAACGGTACTATTCCGAAATCCCTAGGAAATTGCTCTCAGCTTTCATGGCTCATGCTCTCTGAGAATTCTATAACGGGAAGCATACCTCAAGAATTTGGCAAGCTCCGTCTTCTCCAACAACTTTGGCTTTATGGGAATCGCTTGGTTAGTGCCGAATCCATACCCATATTCGAAACACTTTCTAACTGCACCAACCTTCAAACCCTCAATCTTTGTAAAAATTATCTTAGCGGGGAGTTGACTGGGAGCATAGGCCAGCTTTCTCAAAATCTGAGTGAGCTAGATTTGTCTGAAAATCGTTTCACTGGTAAGATACCCCAGGAGATAAGCAACCTCGCTGGACTCTACACGCTGAGTCTAAGAGACAATTTTCTCTCGGGAGACGTTCATTCTGCACTAGGAAGGCTGTCTACTCTTCAGCTGCTGGATCTCTCAGAAAACAACTTAGAAGGTACTATTCCCAATCAATTCAGTCAATTGAAAGCTCTGGACCAATTGTACCTTTCCAGAAACATGTTTTCTGGAAAAATTCCTGACATTTTTGCAAGTTTGCAGCGGCTAAGAAAATTAGATCTCAGCTATAACAAATTCAGTGGCAATATACCGGAAAGTATCGGGCGATCTTCCAGTCTCGAGCTTCTAGATCTCAGTTACAACCAGCTCACCGGCGTGATGCCATTGCAATTGGCTAGCCTTCATAACCTGCAGTCCTACATTAGTCTCTCACATAATGCGCTCACAGGACGGCTGCCTGCCGAACTAGGAGGAATGCAAATGATTCAAAAAATTGATCTTTCTGCCAATAATTTTTCGGGGACCATACCCGAGCAATTAGGGAATTGTGCTGGGCTCGAGCGCCTTAATCTTTCTCACAACTCATTGGAAGGTTTGATTCCGGGATCTATCGATAAACTTGAAGGCCTTCAAGATATGGATTTATCTTTCAATCAGATGTCCGGTCCCCTGCCTCTCTCTATAGAGAAATTAGGGATGCTTAGTAATTTAAACTTGTCATACAATAATTTTGTAGGAGAAATACCATCCTCTGGAGCTTTCAGAAAACTGAATTTTACATCATTCTTAGGAAACACTGGACTCTGTGGCAGGTGGATAGAGTTGCCCCCCTGTAAATTGAACCATCACGATTCCAACAGAAGGATAGTTATTTTGGTGGCTTCGGTTGCCTCGGGTTTGCTATTAGTCATCTTGTTAACAGTTTTGATATGCTTTCGTAGAAGAAAGTCGGAAGCTATTAAAGACAGATCAGGGACCATGCTCAGAAGCCAACTTCGGGAGACGAAGACTGTAAGTGAGGAAGAGGTTAAGAGAGCAACTAATGGCTTCAGTCCAGATAACCTACTGGGACGTGGCGGCCATGGATCTGTTTATAAGGGTGTCTTAGAAGATGGCACAACCGTTGCTGTCAAAGTTATCCACTCCGACACATCTGGAGGTGCGTACAAGAGGCTTATAAAAGAATGCAAGACGTTGGGCAGTGTTCGACATCGGAATCTGGTGAGAATAATCGGCATATGTTCAAGTTTCCATGTCAAATCTTTGGTTATGGAGTTCATGTCGCAGGGAAGCCTTGATAAGCATTTGCATTACAGTGAAAATAATTCCAAGTTGGGTCTGAAAAGGCGGCTGAGCATTCTCAAGGAGGTGGCCCATGGAATGTCGTATCTTCACCATGACTGCTCTCCGGCCATTGTGCATTGCGATCTGAAACCTTCCAACATTTTATTAGATAACACAATGACGGCCCATGTTGGAGATTTCGGTATTTCACGTCTGATGAACTCTACAGCAGGGCATGACGATTCAACAGCAGGCTCAGGAGACACCTCAAATCTTGTCATTGGAACTATCGGTTACACCCCGCCAGGTAAAATATGGTGTTTTCCTTTATCATGATGAAATCCATTTTCTTAAAAAAATTAAGATACCACTTTATATTCTTACAGTGAGAAATATGGTTTAGGGGCGGGTGCCTACTTTGGATTTTTATATATATGAATCACTGATAACGGTTTTATATTTAGACTGCAAAATATGGTTTAGAGGGGTGGTTTTCCATATATGAATCACTGATAAGGATTTCTTATATTTATTGCAGAGTATGGTGTAGGGGGGCGGGTGTCTACAAAAGGGGATGTATACAGCTACGGGATTTTGGTGTTGGAAACGATGGCAAGAAAGAGGCCCACGGACCCGATGTTCTCAGGGGAAAGGCAATCGGGTTCCACTTTGCAGAGTTGGATGGGCGAGGCGTTCCCGGACAAATTGTTGGAGGTGATCGACGGGGATTTGGTGGAGGAGATCAGAAAGGATGTAGAAGAAGTTGAGCGTGAAGAGGAATCACTTGCAGGAAGGAAAGCGATCGAGGGATATGGAATCGCTGCTTGGTTGGTCAAGATAGGTCTCATGTGCACCAAAGAATCTCCCCATGAGCGTCCCACCATTCGAGAGATTGAGGCATCGCTAGAGCAGTTAGTCGCCGCCGAGGATTTTGATAATTGGTGGAGTAGTATTGAAGAAACTATAAGTATTGTCTAAATAATCGAATATTTTGATTATTTTTGTGTAAAATTTTATTAATGTTGTTGTATTGTAAATATATATTTTGAGATTCCACAATCTAAATAAGATTGTATTTGACAGTGTCCATCAAATATAATAACTGTAAAAGTCAAAATCCTAATTTTATATGTATATCTTGTCTGCTGTCTTTTATTACAGCATGACATGCAATTTGAATAAGAAATACATTCTACTTGAAGTAGAAGAATCTGACTTGTGATCATGTAACTGTTGGAAAATACCCTTCATCAATCGACCCGTGTTTTTCTCCTTGAGTCTCATTTTGAATATGTTTTGAAATACGTATGGAGGGTTTGTATAATATGGCTCAATACAGGTTCCAGAAATGTCACTTGCATGTGTATACTCCTTCAACTTTGGCTGTTGGAAAATGCCTAAACCCTTGTCTTCAATCTGGTATCTATGTGTGTTTGATATAATATGGCTCAATATAGGCTCTTGAAATGCCACTTGCATTTGTGTAATTTCTTTCTTTCGACTTCGCGAGTATAGCTGTATGTTTCCTGCCTGTTTGGTGTTAGTAGGATTAAGTATTAAGTGGAGTTGAGCATTGAAATGTTGTTGATTCCACTTATGTTAAGTGGACGTATTTTAATTTAATTATGAAAAAGTTAAATGTTTAATAATCAAGTTTAGTGGGCTAGCTTAAATGATTGAGTGATATAAATTGGGAACAAAAGGTCTGTGAGTGAACCACATGTTAAAAAATGTTAAATAACCAAAGAATAAATAAATATTAATATCTTTTTGCAATAAATTAAATTTTAAAAGAAGTTACAATGTATTTTATTTGAAATGCAATATCATTATTTTTATGGTTTGAGATTGTTTAAATAAGTGATATTAACATCTAGAACTATGTTCTTATTGGATATCCAATATCCAACATAACTTTATCATTATGTCAATTATAAGAGTTTTGTTTTTTTGTTTTTGTTTTTTTGTTGTTTTTGTTTTACCATTTTTTAGTTTTAAAATTTATAAGTTTGGTCAGATAGTATAGTTGTTGGAATTGGATGGGAGTGTCACTATGTGGTGGGTTCTTTTATCCAAGTTATTGGCACTTAGTATCGTTACATGGTGAGTTATTTGTTGTATAGGCAAGTTACTGATAACATAGTGCATAGTTGATGTTGATCTTAAGCTTGTTCACCATGGGATTACACATCTAGGATAGAGGACTTTGTATGACTTGGGCTTCTGTATTTCATACACTCGTGTATTTGTTAATATGTTTTAGAGAGGAGACGCAGGAAACACAATATTCTTTTGGTTTCTTTAGTGGCAAGTTATTGGCACTTAGTATCGTTACATGGTGAATTATTTGTTGTGTAGACAAGTTATCGACAACATAGTGCATAGTTGATGTTAATCTTAAGTTTGCTCACCATGTGATTACATACCTAGGATAGAGGACTTTGTATGACTTGGACTTATGTATTTCATACACTCATGTATTTGTTAATATGTTTCAGAGAGGAGACAGGGGAAATACGATATTCTTTTGGTCTCTTTAGCGGGACATGGTGAGTTAATACCATTTCCCATATATTTGTCATAATTAGATACGAAGAAGTGGAACCTTTGGAGACAGAGACATAAGCTATATATTGCATAAGTCGGCTTGTATTTGTATTCTAGGTATTTGTATCTTCTTGAAGTGATGTGCATGGTGGTTTCCTAATTTTAGAGAGTTTTGTTCCCTTCTCCCAACCTAGGTAAGGGACGTGTAGTTGTATCATAGTTTTTTATTTTTATTTTTTTAATAAATAAGATTCATATTTCATATTTTTATGTTTTTCCTTTGCTTTTGTTATGCTTTTATGGTTATATTTTTTTATGGATTATTGCTTGTTGTACTACATTTGATGTTGTTATCAAAAAATCCTCAATAACCAATGTTATTAGGGAACAATCAGTTTGTTCGTCCATGGATGGGTGATAATAATGATGTAGAAGGACACTCTTATAAACAACTCACAACAAAGGGTTTTTACCTAGCCTCAAGAGTGGAGGGTGAGTGCATTCTCTTAGGCTATGTTTGGAATATTTAACTATCACATCGAAATTCCCTCTTTAGGTGGGGAAAGGAATTTTTTTCTCTCAAATCCTAGTTGTATTGGCAAACATTTAGTAGATTAAAAATGAATATCCTTTTCAATTTAAAATTTAAATATTATACATTGGACAAAGAATTTAGTTAAATTTCTAGATAATTTACTAGATACATGATTTCATGCCATTTCCTGAAGAGCAAACATGTCACGAGAAGGATTTGAGATCAGGTTGAGAGGATACCATTTATCCTCTCAACTATTATGTGAGATAATTTTTTATACATATTGAGAAATACTTCATATATTTACAAGGAAATATTTACAACCATGCATATTTGAGAGATTTGAACCCAAATGTCCATGATAATACAACCCCAATCACCTCATAATTTTTCGTTAAACCACACTCCCATCTATGTACACATAGAAATAATTATGGAATTTCAATATTAAAAATAATTTTATTCTAACAAATCCATCCAATGTATGAATTATAATCTAAAAAAACCATCATATATAAGAAATTATGTTAAATTAGAAAATGCAACTTCAGTTGAAGTACCTATGGTATATAGTGGATACTAAGTTCTCGTATAGATTTTTTACCTTTCCTTCAAATACCTTTGCAATTGGTTAAGACCACTACATCAAATGTGTTCAATCTCTCGATCCAATACATCAACAACTTGTATAAAAATCAAGTGTGTTCAATCTCTCAACCCAATACAAGTAGAGAAGGTGGTGAGTAGTGCGTCTACATGTGTGCCAAGGATTTAGGCATTTGGATCCTAATTTCTATGTATTATTTGTGCGCCCAATAGCACATCTACCTATATACCAAGGCTTTAGCCATTTGGATGTGTGTACCTAGTGTAAAAATTCCAAAAGCTTTTGCAGAACTTCGAGAGAATGGATTTAATGTTTAGTTAATATCATAATATACTAAATCAATTCCCTGTAATAAAGGGGCATAGAAGACCGCATGAGTAGAAACTAAAAACAAGGGCATAGAAGACCGCATGAGTAGAAACTAAAAACAAGTGCAGAAAATACAAAGGCTTTGAGAGAGTGGAGTAAATGTTTACTTAATCTCATAATAATAAATCAGTTTGTTACATAGTAAAAGGGCAGAGAAGGTTTTAAGTAAAACATATACCTATATGCCAATGTCCAACTAAAACACTTTCTATGTTTATGTATGGCTTAATATCCAAGTGTGTAGAACTCAATGCAATGGATATGAAATTGGAAAGTGTATGTTCATGCAACAAATGGAATTATTAAACTATTACAAGACAAGGTTGGCTCATTAGTCTTCTTGAATGGAATTAATAGATAATAGATATTTAAATATTCTCTTTTTCTTCTCGTGGTCGCTAAATCCAATGTTATTGTACTCAAAGGTTTCATACAACATTCTAATAATTAGAAAAGATATTTATGGCTTCCTTCTCCCAACAAGATGTACCTCAAGATGTCCTTTCTTCCCCATAGAAAGAACATGCTTCAGAATACCAACAACTAGCAACACTATGGTCTTTCCTCTTGCCACAATAAAAAACAATGGTTGTCTTCCTTGATGCATACCTTTTATCTTATCACTACCCTCCTGTAATTTACCACAAAAAGGGTAAAGTGGTAGTGTGTTTCCATCTTCATTCACTACTACTCTTTCTTGTGATGGGCATACCAATTTTGCGAGACCTTTCGCCTTCATAAAACCTAGGCCTTCATGCTGAACCCTCAATTAAGCTACAATGGGACTTATGATTCCTTAACTTCCATTGCTTAGCCCTTGACTATCATAGCCCATTTGTCTCAATAGCTTGGAACCATTGCCTCTAGTATGCCTTTCAAAATCACCAAAATTCTCTTGAGAAAGATATGAAGGTGAGCTTACCATACTTGCCTCAAACTCGTTGTTAACGTTCGCAATAGAAATGGAAGGTTGCTTGGTTCCTTGGTCTCTTAGGCAACTTCTTGTAACTTTGACGATGGTTCCTCCTTTGTCAATTCTCAGTGGACTTGAGTCATCATCTCAATGGACCTTTCCTCCTTCCAACTATTCAACTAAATTATCTTCTCTCCCAAATGCACAACTTGATCTCTGCTCTTGTCTTGGCAATATGCCATGACATGGGTGAGGGAGTCTTGGCATTCAACACAAAAATTCTTTGGCAGTGGCTACAATTGTGTAGATCTCTTTTGAGGTCTTTTTACAACACTACTATCCTTTGATTAAAGTTTTGTACCTTCCTTTCAGGGGTTGGTTCTCTTATTGGAGTTGCACATTATTAGCTCTTAAGTCTTCTAGTCTTTCTCTCTTCAATGTTTCATCCATGCTAGGTTTATTATTTCTTCAAAGTTGGTAGCTTTATCTCTAAGTATGGAGAACTCAATTCAATGAATATGCAATTAGTAAATGTATGCTTATGCAACTAATGAAATTGCAACATTAGTTCTTTGATCTTCTTAAATGGAAATAAACAATAAATATTTAAATATAACTCTTATTCTTCTTGTGATAGCGAAATCCAATGTTATAGTACTCAAAAGTTTGATACAACACTGTAATTGAAAACGTATCTATAACTATGATATCATTAAAAGACAAATGTTATCGTTGTTCTTACCTACCTTAACATCCAGATTTTTCTATCATACCACTCCAACATCCAAAGGAAGATTGTGCCACATAAATGAAGATCAACCATGCTTTATAAATATATTGCTCCAACAATAATAAACGAATGTAGGTCAACGTTATTAAAGAATTTACAATGAGAAGTGATTTCAAAATTTCAACACAGCCACTTGTTAATCACTCCATTTCCATTCATTAACATCTTTACAAAGTGCCATTTGATAGTTCACATTAATCTATATTAATTACCAATTGTGTGGCTACAGGAAGTATGGACGGCCATCCAAATTTAATGAGCACACAGTGGGATAAGCAAAGCGTTCAAGGGATAAAAACTAATGAAATAGTGAGCGCTCAGTAGACTCGGCAGCAATTATATTTTCTTTCACCATTAGTATATTTGGAGTTAGTTTTCTCTTTTCACACAAGATAAAATAAGCCATTGATGGAAAAGTATACTTGAAAACTAAATCATCTTGTATCGAAGAAAAATAAATAAAAATAATTGTGATCGTTGAAATTGCAAAATACAAAATTACATAATTAACTACCGTGAAAAAGAAAATCACGGAAATAATGAGGCCATTTGGTTGCTATTTTAATTAATTAATTGACTACGCATTGAGGGTACAACGTTGACCAAAGAATTGCTTGACTACCCGATTTTCTGTGGAAGTTAACTAAACTCAGGACCTTTGTCGATTCATGCCACAAAACAACAGGAATTCATTAAAATGCAGCTGTAATGTAATTTCATGAAAAAACAGTTAAACAAAACTGATATTTAATACCCAGAAATTTTAAAAGTGTAAACCCAAACAAACAAAAAAACAGATTTTAATGTCATCTTTTGACCCATTCTATCTTTCTGAAACTACCTATATTATTTTTTCACAATTTTATAAACTTTAGTTTACTCGGAGGCGCTACCATGTCCAATTTCTAACTTTTGTGTGTATATCATTATTTTAATGATTCAAAATGGAAGCCGGTTGAATAACATCAACATTAGTAAGACGGAGTTATGATAAAATGTTTTTCTTATATTTCTTTCCTGAAATGCGGACGGCTACATTCACCATGCCAAAGTATAATGAACAAAGACACACGGCTTTATTACGAACTTCAACTACACGCGTTACCAAGGCCTTGTAACAAATTCCAGCTATATTTCTTCGCTACATTCGCCATGCTAATTAATTGTCCCTAAGTATAATCAGCCAAGACACACGGTCTCTTACAAACTACAAATATATATAACTTTATAAAGTTAAGGAGTTTCCGAACTACCACCTTAACGGCCAGGCGGGGGTTTACCGTATCCCACGTTTGTGCCAGGTCCGTATGGGGGATTATAGTCGGCCAAAGTAGTCGCAAGCTGGCGAACCGTATACGCCATAGTCGTTCCTGAATAGTAGTCGCCACCTCTTCCAGAACCCAAACGCCTGTAGCCGCTCCCTGCTTCTCCGTAGCCGGCACCGCTGCCAGAACCGGCGGGGGAAGCCTCAGTGTCGCCAAATACATATCCATTACAGAGAAACAGACTCAAGGCAAGCACATATATGCACACAACTTTTGTCATGTTGGTCGCCATTAAAGATATCGAACTCGGGAAGAGCTACCTTACGCCTTGATGAGATGGAGGGAAGTAAGGTTTCATATTTATGGACAGAAATTTCTTCCGTCAAAGTAAGGTTACATATTTATGGACAGAAATTTCTTCGGTCAATATAGTTAGCTTCAGCCATTATTAGCTTCTTAGATTCTTTGAATGGTGCGCCACAAGATGGTTGTGCTTCTCTACCAGCCGCTAAAGTTGTCTGCGTTTCATCTTTGTTGACGTCCACGTATTGAGTTGGTATCCATCATTGTTGCCGTCTTGTTTCTCGTGACACAAACTTGCAAAGTCCATGATGAAGACAGGCGCGTTTACCGTCTTATTCTACACCGACACTTTACGTCGAAGTTGATTGGCTTTCGTTCCAGTCCACATTTTCAGTTGGTTGGTATCCATCCATTTCTATTTTGTTTTGATTCTCGAGGTCGTCCGGCACGAGGGCTGGTTTTAGCCTTTATTATTTCTATTTCATTTTGCAAGGGTTGCCAGAGCTGTCAGCTCGCACCGACAACTCTATCTATATTTAACCACCGTGTGGCTATTTCGCAGACGGTTTCCTTCCTTGGAAACGCCGAAAACATATTCACGCTTTCAGACCCTTCAATTTAGGGGCACAGACTGACGGGACTGCTTCTACTGGCATCCGAGTAATGACAGTAGGGCCACTATCGCATTTTATGACTAAAACCACTCGTTCGAGACATGGACCTTTCACTAGTGACTACCCTAATCACATCACATATAATGCAGCTTTCATAAACGACAAGCTAAAGTTTGTACGTACGGGTGAATGCATGTTCTTGCTTTATGTTAGTTGTTTCGAATTCCTGCTGAATATGCCCCTGTCCTAGATTCTGTCATATCCTTGTATATCCTGGAGGATGGGCGAGGGTTCAAAACTAAATCTGTTGTTTTTGTTGTTTAAAACCTACCTCTACAAATCTAGAATTAGTCGAGGTGGGTTTTAGAATTCCTGTTGAATATGCCCCTGTCTTGGATTCTGTCATACCCTTGTATATCCTGGAGGACGGGCGAGGGTTCAAAACTAAATCTATTGTTTTTGTTTAAAACCTACCTCTGCAAATCTAGAATTCGTTGGTTCCTAATGGAGTGTAATTCCATTGAGCACCGAGGTATTCAACGCTTGAAAACCTCTTCAGATGACCACCAGTTATACAAGAGTAAGTCTTCAATAGTGAAGGGTTTAACATACTATTTCTATTTTATCTTTGTTATCGTACAGTTGCTAACTCTCGACTGGTTTGTGTTAAATGCAACTTCCATAGATTTCGTGACCGCTTCCCTAAAGTCTGGTCTAGGGTTTTCGTGGCCTGGTTTTCCTGTGCCGAACGAGGAATGACTTTGTAATCTGTACATGAATGGGTTTCTGGTTTGTGTTAAATGCAATGTCTGTACAGGAATGGGTTTCTGGTTTGTGTTAAATGCAGCTTCAGTGGATTTTGTGACGGCTTCCCCAAAGTCTGTGCAGGGGCCGTCCTCATTTATTTTTTCAGTATGGCAACTAGCTGGTTTGTGGTTTTATATCCTATCAACCTTGGTCTCTTCGTCTTTCATTGCCATTTCAAGTTGTTTGGGTCTGCACTCTGTTTCGGCGATTTCTGTTGCACATTTCGGGAGCTTGTTGCAGTTGTTATTCCTCGGGTTCATTTGCAGTTCCTCGTTTGCAGTCTGCCCTCTCTGGCATCTTTTGGCAGAAGCACAACAGGTTGTGTCTTTTGCAATTTCAACAGGTGCCTCTTCTAAATTTTTCCTCAGCTTCAAATTGCATTTTCTGTTCCATTTTTTGTATAGGAAAAAAAAATACGAATTTGTTGTTGTGTATGTTCTATTGGTTTTGGATTTTGGAATTTTACAAATGAGAGAAGGTTTCCCTCCCATAATTGATGCCTTTTCGTTACCGCGGAATCAGCTACCCCGCGTATAGCCACAAATTAGTAAGTCACACGGTGCATGCCTGACCGTTTGAACATGGTTCTTGACAGCTCCTTCCCATCTTCTTTACCCCAAGAGGTGTGGAGGAGACTTGTTCCAACATGTCGGCTTCAAAGATTCCCAGGTAACGACTGGAAAGGGTGAGAGCTGAGAAACACTATGAATGGCTCGACTTCTTTGCTGTACTGAGGTGGGGGAGACGTGTTTCAACATGTCGGCTTCAGATTCTGAGGTTAAAAGCATGGTGCGATGAGAATCGAACTTGACTAGTGGTGGTGGTAAACCTATAGGCATAATGCCATAAGCGCCCATCCAATATGGATAGATCACATACACCTATATTGATACAAAAACTCGATGACATGCATTGAATTTCATGAATTATTTGATTCCTCAATCCGATGGATCTCTACTTTTACAATCTAGACTCTTCAAACTCATTAAAATCCACTTGCGCTCTTAGGCATTTTAGTCTTCCAAAGCATTTGACTTTTTCTGTGATAGAGATCTATTTAGCTTCGAAAACTGCAATATGATCAATACATATATAGAGCCTTGCAGAAACCAATCTGATAGATGGCGTGCAGATAGTTGACATTCTTCTGCTACCCCAAAAAGCATCAGTGAAGTGAAGCCAATGACATGCACTGAGTTATGAGATGGAAAGTTTCACCATGTGATGGAATCAGCTGAGATTCTCAGCTTTGATTGCAAGCTCTGTTATCATCCGGTGGATGAAATTTTATACCCGCGTACGCCAAAAAGCCTTACCTAATGGCTTCGCTCGCCTTCCTATCTTGCTTACAGTTGGTAGCATTATTTGAATGTCAGACCATCTTTTTTACCAGTCAATGATTCATGCAAGAAGCTATCTTATAACTTTTCATTATTTCTATAATTCTGATATGTCCCTGATTTCGATGCCATCAACACAATAGCGTAAGGGCACTTCAAAATTTCCTAGCGTGTAAGTTCCGGAGGTAAAAAGTTAATACGAGATATATACTTGACGTACCAGCTTGGTATGCATCTCTCCAGTCTCGCAAGACTTAGTTGCATTGTCCATTTACACTTCGATGACTTGTCTTAGGCACCTGGCAACTAGGTAAACAAGGATCGTGAAAAGTCAAAAGTTTGAAGAATTAGCCCCGAGAACTGTATTAATTAGATTTTCAGGGCCGCCATCAGGGCGTCCTACAATCTATTTTATGAGAACCCTCTTTGAGTATTTCGCCCATTCAACCGCAACCGCATCTTTCCCACTCCCGATTGCCATGCAACTCATTTGAGTGGCTAGCGATTCCGCCTATGTATCCATTTCAATTTCAACACCACTGCTAAAATTCAATACAATAATACTATTATTGGAATCTTCGGGACAATGCTTCACGAGACAAACATACTGCTCTTGTAAATAGGTTCACCTTCTTTGAGCATTTTTCTTTGTCAATTGCAGTTTGCAAGAGAAAAATCCTTTCATTTCACAATCGCATAAGCAATATTCCATTGTTTTCATCTTTAGTGTGTTTCCCTTTTTTATTTCATACCTGGCCAGTATGGAGGTGTACAAATTGCATATACAACTGCAATAGAGTGCTCGGTTCTTGTGGCCTTCCATTTCCCCTCTCCCACCGGATAATGGAATTCGGTTGAGCAAAGTTGAAAAAAAATATGTCAAATACATCCACCCATAACAATAGTATGTAACCTTTTCCAAAAGAAAATATGTTCAATTTTTTTTCCCAACGCCGAGTTTAATTGTTGTTGATTATGTCTTGCCATGGTCTATTCTGCTGCATGCGCTGCAACCCTTTTTGAAAATTAAAAAAAAGAAAAAACAGTCTGCATAGAAGCTTTGCAATGGTCTTAAAATAACAGCTTTAGTTTCATCAAGACCTTAGGACATGTATTTTTGCAAAGTTAATTTTCCCTGGCACAATATTCTTCTGGAAAAAACGATAGTTCCATTGTGCATAGCAATCTGGCCTCTATTGATTTGTCATAAACTATAGTGGAAAAGTAATTGGAATATTTCCAATGTCATATTGACATTTTTCAACTCTTTTAGTTAGCAAATACAATTTTTTTTGTTTGCTTTTACATTTCCCTATTTGATTGGCAAGATAAGAAGCCTATACAATTTTAACAAGAAATTTATCTGTTTTCTCTCAAAAAACACTTGTCAATACCACAAGATTATAAGATTTTTTGTAAATTGAAACCAAATCTCTTAATTAAATTAATCAAATTTATTTAACAACATTGGCATCAAAACTCCCACGAGTTATGGCTTCGAGGATTCAACAAAAACCCAAATGAGTGAGTTATGGCTCTGGCTTCAACTAAAGCCTACTCAAAATTGAATTTGAATAACTTCATGTCTTTCTTCAAAATTGAAGTTGAGTAAGTTATGACAAAATTTTGCCATAGTTACCAAATTTGAGTTTTACCATTTATTTTGCAAATTAAAAATTATCTCTTTTGCAGATTGCTTTCAGCGAATCTATATTCTAAATTCAATCTTTTTCTATTTGATTATAGTTTTATCTTGCACAAATCATTTTTTTTTCCTTTGAAATTCACACTTACAAATTCTCTTCTATCATGATATTTCTATTATTCTCTTATTCAATTGAGTGAATATTTATATGGATTCAGAGACCATTCTGAAATACCTTAAATAACTTGATATCTCCATGAGCTCATCTTTGGGCATGATTTTTTCATGTAGTCTAAATATGTTAAGATTTGGGCCTTTTAAGGCCTTTTTTTTGCCATTTTTCTTCAAAAATTCAGTATAGAATTTCCTTTTTTTAAGAGTTATTTCAATTGCAAATATTGGTTCTTGACATTGCATAATCAAGCTGCAATAGGGTTTTCTTAGGGTCTTAATCCATTTATGCATTAAAAAAATCCAATTTGATAAATGGATGGTTGCATTTTGACCAAAGATTGTCCAGCCAAGTTGGTGATGGTGGCTACACAATGTCCAAATGTTGCAAAGTTTAGATGTCTTCTCTATTTTTTTCAATTCTTTCCTTGGCATATTGCTGTTACTTTTATTCTTGGTTAATATTAGTACCAGAGTTCTTTCCCATGTAGCTTTTTAATTGGCATTTTTAAATAATAAGTTCAAAGTTCATAGCTATGTGCATTCACTCCTTCATTCCTAGAATGAATTCTCTTCCAGCTTCTTTGCTAAATCACGTTAGGGCTAAATCTGGAGAACTGACTTTGAATTTCGAACTGCAAATTTACAAGAAAAATTTCTTGCTTTTTCCATTCTTCTGTTTCATCTAAGGGCTAAATCTAGAGAACTGATTTTGAACTTGGAATTGCAAATTTACAAGAAACCATTTATTTTGCAAATTACAGATTCTGTACCCAAAAAAATCTTGATTTTTCCATTCTTCTGTTTCTTTGCTTTGTAGGTGATGTAGATGATTACATCTTGGAGTGTAGCAAAATCTAGTAAAGCATGTTGTTCATCATGAGCTATATCTCTTTTGTTGATTGCTTTCAGCGAATATATATTCTAAATTCAATCTTTTTCTATTTGATTACAGTTTTATCTTGCACTAATCATTTTTTATTTCCTTTGAAATTCACACTTACAAATTCCCTTCTATCATGATATTTCTATTATTGTCTTATTCAACTAAGTGAATATTTATGTGGATTCAGAGACCATTCCGAAACACCTTAAACAACTTGATATCTCCATGAGCTTATCTTTGGGCATAATTTTCCATGTAGTCTAAATATGCTAAGAGTTATTTCAATTGCAAATATTGGTTCTTGACATTGCATAATAAAGCTGCAATAGGATTTTCTTAGGGTCTTAATCCATATATGCATTAAAAAAAAATCCAATTTGATAAATGGATGGTTGCATTTTGACCAAAGATTGTCCAGCCAAGTTGGTGATGCTGTCCAGACAATGTCCAAATGTTGCAAAGTTTAAATGTATTCTCTATTTTTTTCAATTGTTTCCTTAGCATATTGTTGTTACTTTTATTCTTGCTTGATATCAGTTATACATTGTCATTCTTCTTTGGAAGAACCAGAGCTCTTTGCAATGTAGCTTTTTAATTGGCCTTTTTAGATAACAAGTTCAAAGTTCATAGCTATGTGCATTCACTCCTTCATTGCTAGAATGAATTCTCTTCCAGCGTCTTTGCTATATGTATATTTTTTTGCTTTTTGTAATAGATATCCTTTTTCCTATTTGGCTTATGTCACTATTTGTAAATAATGGTCTTCCAGTTTGCTATAATACTTACATATATTGTTTTGCAATGTGTCCATTGGAAATATTTCATTCGCTTTGCATTTGTATATATATTATACTTCTTTTTTGCTCATCGCAATCCATGAATTTTTCCAGTCTATGCTCATAAAAATAGGGTCAATGCCCAATGCCACTCATTTTAAATTTGCATAAAATACGGAAATCGTTCTTCACCTTACTCAAGTTAACAGTTTGTAATGCCCCAGAATGATTAACGTTGACAGCTGGTCTAGAATTCACACCGGAACCTTAACAAAAGGAAAGAATAGTGAGTCAAAACATATGCCCACTCCTACAGATCAAGAAATATTCTTTACTTGCTACTGGTATTTCATTCTCTTTGCACTTGAATATATATTATACTTATTTTTTGCTCATCGCAATGCATGAATTTTTCCAGTCTATGCTCATAAAAATAGGGTCGATGCCCAATGCCACTCATTTTAAATTTGCATAAAATACCAAAATCGTTCTTCACATTACTCAAGTTAACAGTTTGTATTGCCCTAGAATGATTAATGTTGACAGCTGGTCTAGAATTCACACCGGAACCTTAACAAAAGGAAAGAATAGTGAGTCAAAACATATGCCCACTCCTACAGATCAAGAAATATTCTTTACTTGCTACTGGCAATGGGGAGGCAAAGTAGGTATATACTTGGTCAGATTATGTTTCCAAAAGCTACAAATGATATGTATAAACAAACAATTTTTATTATTATTTTGCAACATATCTACAATCACTATTTCATCTCTAGAACATCAACAAATCAGTTAAAGAGTCATAGTCTTGACAACAAGATTGGCTACGTCATCTAGATGAAAATCCAGAGTCTACTCAAGTTCTCCGAAATATCCTTTGTTGGGCTCTATATGAAATGTACCACTGAAAGGTGCAAAGAAGAAAAATGCATAGCTAGGTTAGCTTATAACTTCGAACAAACACATTAAATTCATTGTAAGCCTTTGGTCAAACATACCTACATAATATGAATAAAGTATCCATTGAACAAAACAAGGTACAAAAACCTGTTCTTGATTTGTAACTCTCTCATTTCGTTTGCAAAATGCAAGTGTCAATAAGTGTACCACAAAAGCGTTTACAGGCAGCCATTTACAAGTCTATTAGCTTACCATTGGGTAATTCCTAGAGTTATTACAGGCAATTATTTTTCACAAAAATCACAAAAAATTTAAAAGTGGCACTGATTTAAACTCTTCAACAGACGCGATTTAAAATAAATTTCTGACAGAAATGTCTATCGAATTGTTTTCCAACATAGATTTCATTGCAAGTGGCTATGCAGAAGATACTGTTTTGTTTGGTTCATTGCATACAAGTGTCACAAACAATGTGACTTATTTTTGCTTATTTTGAAAGTTGCATTTGCCATGCAGGTTTTTCTTGTTGTCTTTCTTGTTGTGATGGAGAGCATTGAACACAATCAATGTTCTAGCATAGGAGCAAGATCTATTCTGATTATACGAGGGGCATTTGATGGTATTGATATTGCTTTGTCAAGAAACCATTTGTTTCGTTTGCAAGCTTTTCATTACCAAAATGGAGATTGTCTCTTTGACGCCTTTGCTGTCCTCTTGCATTTTCGGTACATCCTTGGAAATAAGAGAAGCAACCATAAACCATTTCCATTTGCGTCTAGCTGCAAATGATCCAGCCGCAATTTCTTCTCTCAACTTGGAATTGGATCCTTTATACTTGTCTGAATTGCATGGGATAGAGAATAGAGATCTTTATCTGCAACGAATGTCCCAAACTGCATCTCAACCGGATGCAGAAAATGTTTATGGCATTTGGGGTGATATCTTCTGCATAAAATGATTTGCAAATTGGTTAAATGTCCCTGTTATTGTATGGTCATTGACAAGGAAAAGGAAATATCTTCATTAAAACCCTTCGTATCTTGGATATTGCTACAATATTCTATTCCATGATCACACCCCAGCTGCTGGGCACTTCGAACCTTTGCTTTCATACAAATTGCTTGGACTTGACTATGTTATTTTGCATGGACAATCGGATACCTCTTGTGTTGATCCTTGTGAAGATATCTTCCTTGAGTCTCATTGCTTAAGAGAAAGTCTATTGCAACAAGGATTCCAATTAATCTCTCGCATTGATGGCCACTGCTGTGACTCGTTATTTGAATCAATTTCAAAATTGACAAAAACATTTGATACTGCAAGCCTCAGAAAAACAATAGCGCAAACATTTTTCAATTGCATGGTTTCAAATGATGCAAGAGCCTTCCGTTGTCTACAAACATTTCTTCAGATTGAGACAGTGCAAGAAAATCAACTTGTTTCTAGTTGGCAAACCTTTGTAGTGAATTTGGCAGAGCCTTATACAATTGGCCATGTAAATGGTGGCCATTTCACAATTCAATCGTTGTGTGAGGTTTTGGAAGTCAACATATTTCTTTTGAACATACATTCCTACAAAGTCCAAAATCAATTCTTCTCAACAAATACATCGTCAAAGATCTATTTTCTTCTCCATCATGAAATTGATAAATGCCATTCGCATTTTCATCCCTTGTCCCAAACAAGCCTTCAAAGACATTCTCCAATGTTGTCAAATGCCATGACTAGGAACCTTACTATTGATGCAATGATGAAAACAAATGACAATTGCCACCAGTCAACTCTTTGCAGTGTCATTGAACAACAACCTCTCATTGAACTTTGCAAAGAAAATTCGGAAACAAAGCCAAACAAAAGGAAAAAAACTTGTTCTATGCAAAAAACATCGAAAAAAAAACCAGGACTCTTTTGCATTGGCCCAGAAATTTCAGTTATGATGGAAAAATGTCTGGAGAAAGATTCCATTATGAAGCGGCAAAAATCCATTGTCCCGTTCAAGAACATACACACCATGAAAAAGGAAATACATCTACAAGCGCTTCAATCCTTTCAAAAGCAAAAGGCATATGAGAAGGCAAAAAAAGCACTTAAACAATACTCAGAAAGTATTCAAGATACACCTATTCATGCATGTTCTGTCTGTAGACGCTTGCACTTTAAAAGGGATGTTCGCTATATCAACGAAGACACTTTCTATGCATTGAAATGTCTTCCTTGGAATACTATGCCTTCTTCAATTGCATTGCACACATACATATGCAAATATTGCAAAAAGAGTATTTCAAATTCAGAAACACCATTGTTTGCAACGCCACTTAATATTTGTTGCAACACTTCATTGCCTTATGTAGGCAAATGGACTTCGCTTGAAGAGCGGCTTGTGTCACCAAGAATTGATTTTGCTCAGATTCGGCAACTAGGTTATAAACAAGCTCAAGTAGGGTTGACAGGAACAATCATCAATGTGTCCGCATCTCTAGACAAAGTACAAAAAGCATTGCCTAGGAACCTAGAAGAGGGCAAGACCATTGCAGTTATGCTTAAGCGAAAACTAGAATACAAGAATGCTTTCATTTCTGGAAATGTTCGGCCAAATATTGTCATGCAAGCATTGAAAACCCTTTGTGACATGGATCTTTACAAAATGGAAAATGTACATGTCAATTCAAATTAGGAAGAAACATTCCGTGAATTGGCAAAGCAAGAGTCCAAGAAACTATCGCCATCAGAATCAAATGATGTAGATGAACATTTTACAATCCTGGGAGAAAGCAATGAAGATACACATGATCAATCCATAGAACCAATCACAAAGACATTGGTGCATAGATATGGAGAAACCCATCTAATAGATGACTTGGCCACCAAAATCATTGAGCTTGCACCTTCTGAAAACTACTGACCCCTAGGAATTTTTCAAGATCGGTTCTCTGAAGAACTTAATTTCCCTACACTTTTCTTTGGATGCAGCCATTCCAATGACATCTACAAACGCTTTCGACACCAACAAATCTTCCAATGGGAAATTCAACATGAAAGCACACATTTTGAAGCACATCCCACAAACATATTCTTCAAAGCAGTGAAAGTGTTAATAGGTCAAATCTCTAGCACTGCTTGGATATCTATTCGCATAGGGGAGTTAAAAGGGAAAAAACTAAAAGCCAAAGATGTGAAATGCAAAGCCAACCTTCTTAAGATAATGAAATCCCCAATTTCATATCATTCAATAAAAGCCATCCGAACATCTCCTGACTATTTTGACAACATGAAAAAAAATCTTTTCGCAATGATCCGTCAACTAGGCCCACCAACTTTCTTTGTAAGCTTTTCTACTGCTGAACATCTTTGGAAACCTTTGTGTGATGCTTTGCACACGCTTGAGAAAAGAGACAGAGAAAATTGCAACGAACTTCCTCCTGATGATGTTATTGATGATTTAATAAGAAAACACCCTGTACTTTGTACCCGTTACTATAGACACAAAATGAATGCATTCAAGTCCTTGATCTTGAAAAACAAATACCTTTTTGGTGAAGTAAATGACTTTTTTTTTACAACTGAATTTCAACAAAGAGGAAATGAGCATGAACATGGGCTTCTTTGGATTGAAAATGCACCCGTCTTTGGTGATAATAGCAATGATGAAATAACTTCTTTTGTCGATTGCTACATTTCGACAGACTCCTCGTTACTTGAAGAAGACTTCATAAAAATTCAAACTCATAGACATACAAGAACATGTAAAAAACATAGACACTCTACATGTAGGTTTCGATTCCCGATGTTCCCTATTGATGTTACAATGGTTGTAGAACCTCTTGAAATTAAATCGGATGCGCTGATTGAAAAAAAAAACTCCTTTCTTTTGCTCTTGAAACTAAAGAATATCCAAAGAGCATGACTTTTGATTCATTCTTGCAAGTACTACATTTAAATAGGGACAAGTACATTGAACTAGTGCGTTCTACAATTGAGCGGCCAACATTGCTATTAAAAAGAGACCCTTCAGATATTTGGATAAATTGTTTTGCAAAAGGAATTCCAAATTTGTGGCAAGCAAACACAGATGTCCAATTCATCTTAGATGCATATGCAACTGCGACATATGTAAGCTCATACATAACGAAAATAGATAGGCATATGACAATGGCTTTGAAAAAATCAAGGAAGAGTCTGTTTCAAACAATTGTAATCAACTAGAAACAATTCGTAGGCTTGGAAACACATTTCTGAACATGCAATAGATGTCTATTAGACAAGCAATACATATTGTGCTTTCCTTACCTCTACATTCATCTTCAAGAACCACAATTTTTATCAACACTGCTCCAGATGATAAAAAAACCGTCGTTTTAAAAAAACCATCTCTGCTAGAAAAGGAGCATGATGATTCTGAAGACATCATTTGTCCATCGATTATAGACAGGTACATTGAACGCCCGCCGGACCTGGAACATGAATACACTTCTTCCTATTGCCTGGTTCATGGAAAAACAATCAAAAGAAACACACAATGTATCATTCGATACATTCATTACAGATAAGAAAAAGATCCTGAAAATTTTGCCCGTGAAAGGCTATTGCTCTTTGTGCCTTACAGAAATCTTTCCAATCTGTTCGAGCACCCCCTTCAAACATGGATAGAGGCATATGAAAAATACAAACAACAAATAGGAAATTTTGAAGGAAAAATTATGGCAAAAGCAATTTCAAAATGGGGTGATATTGACATTGCAAAAGAGAAAGTTGAAACACATGTTCAAATTCCTCTAGACTTTGCAAAAGATACCAATGATGGACTCAAATTGAATGGTGTTGAAAAGTATGACATGGGTGATGATCTTCTCTATAGAAGAAAGAATCGACTATTCGAAATGCCAAAGACATTTACCATAGCAAAAAAACCATTTCTCCCTGATAAAGATGAATATTTTGCGACTAGACGTAGTTTAAACAATGAGCAACAGTCCATTGTGAAAGAAATTATTGCTAGGAAAAAAAAAACCCTGCAAAAGCAATCCATATCTTCCTTACAGGAAGCGTAGGAACAGGAAAAACACATACTGCAAAGGCCCTTTATGATGCTCTTGTCTTTTTCTATGAAAAAGAACTTGGTAGTGACCCATTGAAAAGAAAAGGTCTTATTGTGGCATTCACTGGAAAAGCAGCATATCATGCAGATGGGATTACTGTTCACTCTGCTTTTAAGCTTCCTTTTGGTTCCTCGATCTTGATGCCATTAAGCTCAAACACACTAGATCTTCTAAGCAAAGACTATGAACATGTTCGCGTTCTATTGATTGATGAAGTTTCTTTGATAGGTTCACGCATGCTACATAACATAGACAAACATCTTCGTGATATCATGCATACTCCGACAAAACCATTTGGAAATCTAGATGTCATCTTTTGCGGCGATTTCTGCCAAGAAGAACTTGTTCACGATTCTTGGATTTTTGACTTCCCAAGTTTCAATAATAAAAAATTCCCTTACAGTTTTTGGAATGATTCTATACAATACTATGAATTAAAAACCATTGTCAGACAGAAAGACGAAACTTTTATATCGATCTTGAATAGAATCAGAACAGGGAAACAAACATTTGATGATATACAATATTTGAACCGGAAATGCTATAGACAACCACCAGTTGACCCATCATTTCCATTCCTTTATTATTGCAACAAAGATGTTCAACAACATAACTCAAAGATGTTGGCCCTTGTTAATATAGAAGCGTTTACCATTTTCGCTCAAGACACCAAAATTGATCAAATTGATAACATAGCCGACATACATAAGAAAATTCATTTGCCATTTACAATTACTCTAAAAAAACACATGCTTATCGAAATAGTAGGCGGAAACTATTCAATTGAAGATGGCCTTGTTAATGGTGCTGAAGGCATCTTCAAACATTATAGCCAAGCAACAATAGACATTTTATGGATTCAATTTTCAGATCCAAAGGTTGGAGCAATTGCACGGGAATCTATGCAACATCTTTACACTGATTCCATCCTATGCACTTGGACACCTATAAAAAGAGTTACAACACAAATTTCTCTTGGAAAGAGAAAAAACTACATCCGAGTACAATTCCTAGTCCAATTAGCATGTGCTCGAACAATTCATAGAGCACAAGGTCTTACACTTGAGAAATTGGCATTTGACCCAAAAGGAGTCACAAAACATGGTCTTGTTTACACCGCATTGTCACGTGCAAAGAACATTGAATGTCTCTATCTTCTTACCAAACTACAGGAAAAAAATTTCTCCGTTTCATCAAAAGTAGTTGCAGAACTGAATAGATTAGAGAAACAGGCTTCTTTGCAATTTCAATATGGACTTAAATCATTTCCAAATACTAATCACATGTTCATTTCTTCACTTAACACATGAAGTCTGCTTTCACACATTCATGATGTTGCAAATGACTTTGAACTTATGCAATCAGACATTTTTTGTTTGCAAGAAACACATATGAATTTGCCCCCTGATACTGCAGCATTTGTAAACCAAAACAATTGCATTGCAACACATTCAGTTCATGGACTTCTGACAGTTGTAAAAAAGACGATTCCTATTATGGAAACAATCTTTGTTAATGAGCCATCAGTCGAGGCAATTGTCACTTACATTGCACTACCTGGGAACATTCTTCAGCTTGTCAATATTTATAACAAACCAACAATAATCTTATTGACAAACTTATTGATGTCTTGGACTTTGTTATGTTACAAAACAACAAGAAAACGCTAACCATAATAATTGGTGACTTTAACATTGACATGTACAAAGAAACAATATCGAAAAGGAGATTGGAACTGTTTATGGAGAATAAATGTCTAAAGTTAAAAACAAACATACCTACAACAGAGTATGGTTCTATGATTGACCATTTTTGGACAAACATAGATATTGACAAGCTTTCATTTACCATTTCCGATGCATATTGGTCATATCATTTTACTAGTATCTTATCAGTACCTGCAATTTGCATATAGTCTTCCTCATTTTTTTTTATCTTTTTTTACATGTGCATATTCTCATGTCATTGATTTTGTTTTGCTTCTGTACAGTTTGTTGCCAACACTTCCTTTGTTTCTTACAAATGCATCTTCTTTTATATTAGCAAATTTGGAATGAAGTTCATTTTGTTGCTGAGGTCACGTCCATATCATCTTTTACTGCCACAACAAAACAATATAAAAAATATTTTTTTCATTTTCTTTTGACAAAAAAAAACGATGAGAAAAAAATTGGTTGTCATCATTTTAGTCTTCATTGCATATGCAAATTGAAAAAAACAAATACAACATCTCAAAAAAACAACTAATCAGAAACAATATTTTCAATCAAGGAAACAATTTAGCTATGTCTTCGACATTAGACAGTCCATCGATAGAAAGAAGTTTTCTTTCCTCACAAGATGTTGTAGAGACCATTCCAATGGCAACATTGTCGCAGCCTTCAGGAAATGCAACAACAAATAGTCCTAAGAGGTAATGTTCCTATCCAACATCTTTGTTCATTCACTATTCTTGTCCAGATTCTTTGATCTTCTATCTAAGACAAATGTCAGTGTTTTGATCAAACATCCAGTTTGGCTTCTCTACTAATTTCATTTTAGTGTATTCAGTACAAAATTCAACATTCAATGAAAGACTAATCTATTCGCTGTTTCACTTTTTGATATTTTTAAATGTGCATAGATTAAAGCAAATGGCAGTTGAACCATCGTCAATAATACAGCTATGTGCTGCAACACACAAGCATGTATTTGAGGGGGATGTTTTGGTTGTGTATGGACCTGCACAAAATCGTAACCAAAAATCCCCTGTCAAGACAAAGATTCTACATGCAGATCTTGTTGACAAAAATGGATTGATGACAATGACAGTTACAATTAATGATAGTTTGATAAATCGCTTTGGCAGTTTCTTTTTGCCTGGAAAAAGTGTCAGAATTTCTGGTTTCGAACTGAAGAAGAATGGTCAATATGACCGAGGAGATGCCATAAATTCAATAGCGATATTGCCAACAACTGTCATAGAGACAATTGAACAAGTATGCAAAATGCATTGCCTTCCACCAGATACAACAATCAGTGAGCTGGTTACATCAGATGAGACATATGTCGTTGGCTCTGTCGCAGTCATAGTTGTTGCCTGTGAATACAACAACAAACAATTGGACTTCTACATAAGAGATGGTGAAACTACAAACGACTATGCAACTGTAAAGTCAATTCTCTTTAAACAATTTTTTTTTCGCTATATTTCCTTTCATTTTTTTGTTTTTTTTTCGCCGCTCCGTCTGTTGCTAGTTACATGTACAAAAAAAACAAAGTAGAATTGGTAACAAAAAACATTGGTCTATTTACCACCCCCCCCTTCACTAATTCTTTTCCAGTTATTCATGCTCAGTTTCAGGTTAATGAAAGCTACACAAATTTCTTCCTCCGTGTGCAACAACAACTTGCACTTGATGAACCGCCTATGTGTCTAATCAAAAACATTGTAAGGCCAGGTGCAAAAGGAAGTCATCTTATGAAGACCTCACAAGCAACATTTATAGATCCCCTAAATGATGAATTCACAATACAAAGTTTGCTTCCAATAATTGAAGCTAAAACATAGGTCAAACAAGAAGAAGCCCTCGTATAATGTCACTTGAAAAGTTTTTTTGTCATTTCATTATCAATTAAGCCGGCTCTCCATATGTACTTTGAGCAGTTTCATGGTTATCAAAAGAGATTTTATTCTTTCTTCAATATTCACCCTGTTGGATTACCGATATCAAAGTTTTCTACTTCTGATATAAACAAAATATAGACTTTTTACTTCTCAAAATCTTTTTTTATAGTACCAGATTTAGCAATTCAATTAACAACAATATAACTCATTACAATGAGATCTTTTCAAACACCATGTTGCAAAAGCTGCATTTGCACAGTTGTTTTCATAAATTCGTTTCTGATCTTTTTCCTAGCATAGCCTTCATATAAAATCATGCTCACTGCAATGTTTTTTATGTTTTCTATTTGCTTACCTACAACAGGTATATGGAACTTTGAAAGTAAAAAATGTGTTTGCACCACCCTACCACTGCATTTGCACACAATGTAAACTGCCAATGATACAAAGCACTGTTTTTTGCACATTTTGCAATCGTGAAGAGATTGAAGAAGGGATTATTGAATGTACACTTTGAGGTACACAATTAAAAGAGTGTTGCCCCGACGTTGTAGTTGTTTCTTATGAACAATACTGCAACAGTGTTTCCTCGATCATTTACAATCTTCGCAAATTGAAGTAACAAGGGATTTACACTTTGGAAATGAACAGCAGGATTTTCGAGTTCAAAAAATTCTAAATAGAAGGTATGATCATAATTTTCTTTTTTCTCCAAACATCTTCGACAATTTTTCCCTTCTTTCAACTTGCATTCAATATTTCATAATAGAATTCAAACATTCTCTGCTGCAACTTCTTTTATAAATCTATTTGAACCTGTTTTTTATAAAATATAGACAGTGTTAAGTCATTTTTCTTTTCCCATTCACAGAAACCTTGCATCCTAATCATGTTCATTGGTTATATACTTGTCAGTTGTCCCATTTGTTGTTTAATCAACAATAGTAGATCAGTAACAGGCATTGATCAATATTTCAAAATAGAAATGAAACATTCTTAGCTGCAACTTCTTTTGTAAATCTGTTTGAACCTGTTTTTTACAAAATATACACAATATTAAGTCATTTCCCATTCACATAAACCTTGCATCCTAGTTGTTGACACTATATTTGAAAATGCTCAAACCCTAAAAAATTTGTCAAAAAATATCCAAAAGAAGGGAAGTTATTACAAATGGGTTGAAGTAAAGGTACGTAATACAAAAACAACAAGAAAAACCCTTATATGCAAAGTCCGAAAGTAATTTTTTGAAGAGGTTAAGTCTTGGTCAAGTTTCAACGGCGGAGATGACAACTGTAGAGATCAACGGCTGTTATAGTTTCCCGCACCGCCAAAAGGATTGTTTGCAAACGTTAGGGAGTGGTTACGGACTTAATACCATCGGATACGTGTCACAGTTCCATTAATCCGCATCAACGTGATAGTGGTATCACAAACCACCACAACGCCGTGCGGAACCACCAAAGGATAAGGCACGGCGGGCCATAGCACGTGGCAGATGGATAAGGCGTAAGGGAATATGCCACATGTTGATATCAATCGGAGGGACAATATACATCAGGACAAAATCAACGACCAAGATTCATCCGCATCAGGAAAGGTGCGCACTCGATAGAAGGAAGAGCGGTCGCGGAAAGTAAACCACTCTAAAAGGTGTCATAAAATGGTTGATCCGCACAAGAGAAAAATCGGAGAAGAAAAGCGTTATTGGGATCGCAGATACCACCATGGGAGATAAAGGGATGCAAGATCTAACGGCTCAAATCAAAAGGCTCGTGATCAACGGTTGGATATAAACTACATTCCGAAAGCTGCCAGAAAGTTAATAAAAAAAGCTTATATAAAAGAAAAGGGTTTCAAATAACGACATTTTGTATATGTGTCGCTATCCCTGGGAGCTCTGAAGACTGGTGGAGATCAGCAATTGCGACAGAAGGATAAAGACGTGTCTATACAGGTAGGGTCTAGTGACCTGGCCCGCTTTTTAAATGGAATTTTGTTTGAAGAAACATTTTAAATGGAAACTGTACATGATGTAGATGTTTTTAAAGCAAAGGAAGCCCTAGAAGATAGAGACGGAGACATTAGGGATACCCTAACCAGGTTTCCAGTCGCTGAAGTTAAACTTAGGTTGTCTAAATTATTAAAAGAAGGAATAAATATGCACAGAGTCCACCAGTCATCCTTGTTAGCCTTTTGCCCTGACCAAATCCCATCTTTTCCAGAATTTGTTTCATGGTGTGCTGAGAATTACTCAAGAGAAGAAAGAACTATTTTAGATAGTCAAAAAACCAGAGTCGTTTGTAAAATAGAGCCTGCCGTAATAATTAAAGCCCTAGAAATAGAATTTTCCCAAACACTCGAGTCTGAGATTTTTTCTGAAACCTCTGTTATTGAATATTATCAGCAAACCCTTCAAGATGATAGAGAATTTTTTTTGTCTACGTGTCTTAAACCATAAACCAACATTTCAGATATCCCGTACCCTATAGATATCAATTTATTTGATGAAAATACCCAATTGGTTTTGACATTGTTGGCTTTAATCCTAGGTTTTGATACAGACATGTATGTAACCAAGTTTTAGTTGAGTCTTTTGTACAAAATGAGTACAATTCAATCAGGGATTGATGAAAATCAAATCCCTCGACTTAATTTTGAAGAATTTTTGACAAAGAAGATTCATGAACAGATGGTCAATTTCCCCACTCTGAGGCATTTCAGATTTTAGTCCTTTTTGATGAAAATGATCATGGTAGCCAGTCATGAAGAGTTGCAATTCCCTGAGATCATTTTCACAATGTTGTTAGAAAATAACATGTTCAATTACATAAATTATATGCTCTCTGAGATTTACAGAATGATCTTTGGTGAAAAATTGTCTAGAGTATTACCAGAAATGCAAACATGTATGCAATTGAGTGCAAAGTATGCTGTAGGAGATTGGTTTTTGTCAAAGGACAGTACAGTGATCAAATTATACGATTTCAAACATAAACCTTATGTTTTGCCAGCATTTCTTACCTTAAGGGTTTTTGCTTTGGAGTTCCTGAGACAGAAGTTAATTGTTGAAGATAACAATTTCTTGGTTTTCAAACAAACAACATACATCAAGTATCCGTTCACACTTGGCCCATTCACAGTGAAGAATAAAAACGCTGTTGTTTATATAGAGAAATTATTGAAAGATATGGGTTTTGAGACAGACATGGCTATTGAGTATGATCCGTTAAACATAATATCAAAACGGAGAACGGATCATCGCATCAAAGCGTTGAACCATCAGATGATTGAAGGAATGTCTGATAGAGCCAATTGGCTGGAGTATAAGGAAGAAATCATTCCAGATTCACATGATAAAGAAATGATATTGGCAGATGCAATAGCAGAGGCAGGAAGTACGATGAATACTGCAATGGTGGGATTTAAAAGACTCATACAGGATGTAGTGAACACTGAAGGTGAAGGAGCAGAAAAAGGAAAAAGGTAAAAAATGGATGAAAAACAAGAGTTAATGACAGTTTCAGAAGAGGAAAAGAGAATTGAAGTCAGAATACCAGAGGTCATGGTAAAGGAGTACAGTATTGAATAATACCCAGCGGAAGATGATGTAAATAGACCACACAATATGATGGATGTATTTAATGAACACAATCAGAATAAACAAGAATCCTCTAAGCAAACCGGTCAGTTATTTCCAAAAGTTAGAAATATATCCAACACTGAAGTAAATTTGCTTACTAGTAGAAATGTCAAAGAGAATTCTTTAAAGTTTTTAGTTGTTACTAAAGATAAGATCTCAGAGATGAAGGTGGATTTGTCAAAAATCAATGCCCTAGATAAAATTTTATTGCACAGACAAACAAGAGAGGTTATATATTCAGATTATTTGGGAGCAATATTAAAGGCAGACAAATTGAAAAATTCATTGGATAAATTGAACAACCAGTTGAGACAAGAGAAAGCAGAAAATAAGTCTCGACAACAACAAATAAAAAGATTACAAATAGATTTGATAAACAAAGAGGGAGATGCAGCAGTAAAATTGCTCAAAGCAAAGGATGATACGATTCTAATGTTAAGGCGAAAGCTAAAAATCCCAAACACTGTGCTTATCCAAGGAGCTGAACTAACAGTACTGGAAAAAGAAAAAGAAGATATGTCAAATGAAGTAAAGGATGTGACTGCAAAAATGTTGAAGCTCACCGAAGAAAAAGATCATTGGGAAAAAGAAAAATTTAGTTTGGAAGAGCAATTGGAGGAAATAAAGAAAAAATTAGCAGAAATAAGTCAACAATAGGTACAGACAGATACAGATGAAGATAAAACTGGATTAGATGGTCTCTTACAAGCCATGTCCCAAGTGAGTTTGAAAGAGGGTGAAATTAAAGAATTGAAGATGGGAATACAAAAGCTCAAAGAAGAAAATGAGACTAAAGATAAGGAAATTAAAACATTTCAAATAAAGAATCAGGAATTAACTGATAATAATAAAGGTTTGGCAGCTCATGTGACAGGACAGGTTGCAATGCAAGGTTGCAAACATATGGTATGGGATCAAATCATAAAAGAAATTGAAAAATTAAGACCTTATCTTGATTATATAAGAGTCAAAGAAAAAGTAACTAAAGATGCCTTTGAGAGTTGCAGAGCAGTCAGAGAGAATTTAAATAAGAAGCCAAAAGAAGTAGCACAGAAAGCAATAACCTTCTTAAACAGTTTAACTAAATCAGATTTGACAGCAATGAATATAATGAACAGAATTTCAGTCATTACATGGGCCAGAAGAATCTTGGGAAAATATTCACATGTTGAAAATATTGAACCTAAAGCTGGAGATATACGGGAGGAAGTAATAAAGTTTAAGAAGCGATTTGAAAAATTAATAAACAAAGGATTCTCTGCTTTTTGGGATGAAAAGAATGAATTGATTCCTCCTAATGAATATAAGAGATTGTTGTTTGACATAAGAATGGATCACAAAAAGTTTCAGCAGTTGGATCATATGCTTACAGGAAAGATTTTAATGGAGAAAATTGTGGAAGACTTTGAAATTCTAAATATGTTGATCTCAACCTATGAGAATCTTCCTCTTGTTTCTTATGCAGGTCATGTTGAAATGCGAGTCTTGGTAATATTATTTGAAGACAGTTATCTATTGTTTAAAGACAATTATCTTTTGAGTTAAAACATTTTCAGTTATTAGTTAGAAGAAGCAGTTATGTCAAGCTTCTTCCGAATGTTGAATAAAAAACAATGAGAGTCATTTTTGAAAGGGTGGGAAAACTCTTTAAGAGACGATTATGTTTTGAAGTCAAATCTTTTGATAAATAAAAGGCAGTACAGTGGAAATACCTATCTTTTGAGACCAGAGATTCATGTGTTGATCAGTTTTACAGTTTGTTTTTTCCCTTATCCTTATATGTGCATGTCCACTTTCTTTGTTATATCTTCCGTTATGTTCTTCTTCTATATTTAGATGAACGTTTGAAATAAATCGAGATTCATACTGGTTATGCCTCGTTTTATCTCATTTAAATATCCACTATTTCTCCAAAGTTGACAATGGATTCATCCTAGTTAGATGCCTGTTGTTGATGGAATGTCATTACTTCTTTCTATACCACCTGAAAAATCAAATTGACTGTGATATGATTGCTATCTTGCCTCTGTGGAAATCTGTTTGGTATAAATCTCTTGCTGGCACGTTTAATATTTGAAAGTTGACTCCATGCCCAATGTTTCTCATTTCCTTTCCAACCAAGTAAATCCTTTTGAGAAATTTTGAGCGTATTTCCATATACTTTTAGCCTTTACATATATCTTGTGAGAGAGCCCTCTCTGGTGGAAAAAAATGGTTAAGTTTTCTACCTAAAGTTTGGTTTGAAATAGGTTACTTTAGGTGTTATTCTTTTACAACCAGGAGAAAATATAAGTGCTAACATTTTGGCGCTGTTGCCGAGGAACGAAAGTGAAATTTTTCCTGGGAGAAACGACAAAGAAAGGTCAAATTTCTTGAGCAAGGAAGTTTGAAATAAGTTGGTTGTAGATATTGCCCTGGCGACTTCACTTGTGAAATTTTTTTAAGGTTTTTTGAAGATATTCTGAGATAGACATTGTGGCTACAAGAAGAAATCTCGGTTTGCAGTTCTTCTCAGGCGTGGATAATCCAGAAAATCTCCTCAAAACGAATAAAGGCAAGACAAAAGAAGGTATTCCTCAGTTTTCAAATATATTTTCTTCTTTTCAAGAAAATCTTTTTGAGGAAGAAAATATTGGTTCAGGTGAAAAAGTTTTGCTTAGAACTAAATTAGATTCTGATTTGAAAGAAACAAAAGTTGACCCAAAAAGTTTGTGGGACTATTCTTTAAAATCTGTTTGGGAAAACTTACAAAAATCTGAAAGGGCTGGGTCCAGAATATCCAAAGCCCAAAGAATACCTGTGCAAAGTCATAAACAACAGGTAGTGATTGTTCCACCTTATAATCCACCACCCATGGCTGCTAGATTTGCCCCATTGGTTTTGCCCGCTGCTTTACATGATTTGCCTCAAAATTATGGACAGAGAATCTTTACTTTTGATAATGAGGGTAATTATACAGCACAACAACATGTTGATAACTTTAGTGATTTCATTGATTTAGAAGAAGTGGATTATGATGATGCAAAAATGAGGTTGTTTTCCCAAAGCTTGTGAGGTGAAGTCAAAAAATGGTTCAGAGCTTTGGCTGCAAGATCAATTGCTAATTATGATGCTTTCACAACTCTTTTTATCGAAAGATGGGAAGACCAGAAAAATCCTTCACAGGTGTTGACACAGTATAACAATCTGAAAAAAGGAGGTTTTGAGTCAGTTCAAGAATTCTCTGCCAGATTTATGAAAGTTTATAACTCTATCCCTACATATATAAAACCTCCAGTGGGAGCAGCCAAGTTACATTATGCATATGCTTTTGAGGGTGATTTTTCATGCACATTAAGAGAAAGAAGATCTACCAGTTTGGAAATAATGATGAAAGATGCGGTAGAACTTGAAGCTAATATGATGGCTTCTGGAAAGATGAGGCATAGAGATATAGACCGAAAGAAAATTAGAGAAGATAATCAAAATGCAGCTTCTTCTTCTTCTTCCACTGATGTAAAATTTGAAGCAATAATGAAAACTATGGAAAAGTTACTAGACAGGTTAGTGGTGGATAACAAAGCTCCGAATAAAGAACAAACAGAACCTCAAATCAGAAACCCTAATTTTAGGAGACCCTTTGTTCCACCTATAAGGCCAAGAGAGCAGAGGAACCCAAGGAATGCAGAAGAAGATCCAATCAGACCTCCTTTCCCTAAAAATTGTATTGCTGGAGAAGTTGAAGCTGCGATGCCTGAGAGTGATATTCACCATTGTGGCAGTTCTGATTCAGAAGTGTATTTGACTAAAAAGGAGCATGATATGTTCCTTGCAGAAGGGGAATGTTGTAATTTGGAGACAGAAAATGATCAATACCATATTGGTTACCAAAGTGATATAAACGATTTCAAAGAAATATAAATCTGAGAAACCAGGACGTTATAATAGACAAAGGAAAAGAACCAATGGGCAAATCAAAAGGATCTACAGATAAACCCTCCACCAGTCAGAATGAACAGCAAACAAGAAGAAAAGAAAATGAAGATGTGCCAAAAGTGATTTCAGATAACAAGAAAGATTCTGTGAAAGAAGGTGATAAAAATTTGGTTCCTTTCAATATACAGAGTGAAATGTCAAAAGTCAAGATTTCTGTACCTTTCAATGAGATATTAAAGAATAAGGAATACAAGGAACAAATTTTTAAGATGATGCAAGTAGAAAATCGAGTGGAAATAGATACTTTGGAATTAGATGATGATACTCCTAATATCTGCCTAGGTTCAAGAATGGAAGATTATAGTTTTGGGGAAATTTCTCCTTTCTATGTAAATTTGAATGTTCATGATAAAGTTGTGCATAATTGTATGTTAGACTCAGGAGCTTCTCATAATCTGACGCCGAAACTTGTAGTTGAATCTTTAGGATTGGAAATCACAAGACCATGTGATGACTTATTTTCTTTTGATTCAAGGAAAGTCAAATGTTTAGGGTTGATCAAATATTTGACAGTCAATCTCAGTGAAATACCAGCAACTCACCATGAACAAAAACATAGATACAGAATAGGAATGGAGTTTACAACAATCAGAACAAATGAAGAATCTAAAACTTCCAATATCAATATCTCTGTGTGGTAGAGCACTTGTCAACACCATTAATCGTACTTCCTGCAAAGAACCAAATCTATGACACTATCTTTAGAAACAATAAAATTCATGAGCACCAATCTAGTGAACTATGTTTTCAATCCAATCTAAAAGGGACTTAGAGCTCCATACCTCCATCTGTCCTAAAGCTGAAAACTCTGTTCTCTACTAAAAATTCTAGACATAAATAAGTGGATTAGATCTACAGGAGAAATTTAACGGATGAGCGGCCGACATCTCCCACTTTATGTTGGATACAATATGTATTTGATAATTCACATCTAGTTTTATAATTCCATTTATTTTCTTGTGAATAACCAGAGACGAGAGGAAGCTGCTAGATATGGTTGTTGAATGTGTTTTAAAAAAGAGAAAAAATTACCATTAAATGTTGTCAAATATCCCACTGATTTGAATGAACAATTCAAAGACTTTGAAACAACAGCCATCACGCGCTATGACTGTGCATTATGCGAAATGTCTTTTGAAAAGGTTGAAGGAGAGACAGAAGCGTTAACACTGTCAATAGGGAAAATAGTATTGAATAAATTGGAGTATTCCATTGACATGTCTACAGTTCTTATGCAGCTCCAACACTTAGAACTGTACAAGACAGAAAAATCAGAGGTCTCGTTTCCTACAGTCGTTTTCTATAACCTTCGACATCTCATCATTAAGTGCTGTGATGATCTTGTAGAGGTTGGAACATTGCCAAATACACTCATACATCTGGAATTGACCAGTTGTTCTAAATTGAAGAAAATAGACGGGCTTTGTGATCTTGCAAAACTTAAAACACTTGACATTAGTGAATGCAAAGAAGTGGAGGAGCTGCAAAATATTGGGACATTGGTATCTTTGGAAGTGTTGAAGACATCTAAATGTGAGAAGCTAAAAACAATATGGGGATTGGCTCAGTTGAGAAGGCTACGGATCCTAAATATTAGTGAGTGCTCTAAGATAGAAGAGCTTCCAGGTGTGGAAAATTTAAGGTTATTAAAGGAGTTGTCCGCATATAGATGTGAGAAGATGAAGGGCATACAGGGTTTGGGGCAGCTGTCAAAACTCAAAACACTTAATATTAGTGAATGCTCTGCATTGGAACAACACACATATTTTTTGTTATAATTTTTTATCAATACAATGCTTTGTGTGTAACCTTGATCTATATGTTCTTGTGTTGTAAATCTCAGTATGTTATTAGTATTTCTGTGTCTTGAGTTATAAATCTCAGTATGTTATTAGTGTTTCTGTGTCTTGTGTTTTTCATGATGGTATTTCATGTAATTTGGAAGTTCTGGACTTGATTCACAAACTACTTATTCTTTATGCTTTTGAACTTGGTAAATAACTTGATGCACACTACTTTGTTTACTTGTTCAATTTCTTGGCCACTTCATCCCAAAACCCTTTCTGAGACCATCTAAGCCACAATTCATATTGTCTATTACAAAAGAAGCAATAACAATTTCATCTTTCAAATCCCATTTCAATCTCTTAACTCTGAATCCAGTTGCTAAACTATCCAAACCGACTTCTTCCTTCTTGTTTCTCAACCAAATTCCATCATCTTGGCTTCGAGTTCTTTCACCCATCAAAAACCTTTCAATCCAATTAAGCTCAGCCTTCTTTCTCTTGTTTTCATCTCTCAAATCAGAATTAGTAGAAAGGTGAGAAAAGCAAGTTGTGGTCAAGGGTTTCTGTGATTTTTTTTAGAAAACATGGAGCCACTCCTTTTACAATAGTTAATCTGATTTTGTTTCTTTTTATAGTGCTAATTTTTTATATATAAATATTTATGAATAAATTTAGCCCACATTAATATATTTATTATTATATTATTTCATTTTGAGAATATGTTCTGTAATTAAGAATTTCAAGAGCTTTGAAATGGCTAAAACTGTAAATTTGGCCATCTGCATTGATTGAAAGACCCAATTATAAAATTTAAGGGACTTGTTATTCTCCTTCTTGGAACCACATCTAATCAAAAAGTTACTTGATCCACGAACCCTCTCAGCCTAATGCAATCCACATGTAACCCTCTCAGCCGAATGCAATCCACATGGAGACAGCTTTGCAGAATCGCTCACATATCTATTATAACAAGACTCGTGGTTCGATCTTGGGGTCTGTGCTCTATCAAACCCCTTTCTCGAACCCTCACAGTCCCTCCTGGACAAACCTCTATTGTAATTGTCTTTGGATCTCTTAATTCCTCCATCGATCTCATGTTCAATTCTCTTCCTCGACATCCAACTATTTTCCATGCAATTTTCGTAGCCAAAACTCTCATTTCCTCGAAAACAACTAAATTTATTCTTAAAACCCACGTTATCTTCATTAATGATATCATTGTTTGATCAATGATTTTTATGATAGCCAAATTCTGTTGGAAATCCTCATTCAAGAATTCGATAAAGTCATCTACACCTAGAGCCTGTTCTGCAATTTTTGTCTAGATTTTATTGATTTAATTTCTTTGAACATCATTCTAAGCTACAAGTACATGACTTTTTTGAAAGCAACATTTTCAATAAGGGATAAGTTTTTTTTTTCCATAGCACGAGTACAAATAATACAAAGGGAGGTCATTGTGTCCTATAGCAATAGATAACCATGCTCATCACTATCCAGTATTTTTAGTTTACGAGTGTTGGGAGTCGCATCCACTAAGGAACAAGATACAATGCATTTCGAATCCTCTCATTTATCGAAATGAACTTCACATTTTCTTATTATAGCAAATGAGGAATATGAACCAGTGGCCTCACATAATTAAAGTTACTTTTTACAGCTTTGCATATATTTATTATTGCAATTTCGATCATTGCTTTGACTCTAATCTGCACACATTGTGCAGGAACAGGTACTATCAAAGACTACTACACCACCAACTAATTTAACATTGAATGTTGTCTTGTTCATGGTTGCAATTTTCGTTCTCCAGATAGTCTGTAATTATGTTTTGTACATTTATGCAGAAATAGAAGCAGAGAAAGTAGAACAAAATGGATTTTTTTGCACAAAGCAAAGTACAAAGCAGGTTTTTCTACTATAAAGAAAACTTCTAGGAACTTGCACTTTGCATCAAAAAACTATCTTTCAGTTTCGCTTGCTGCTCGATCTATAGTTGTTTTCCCTGTCTGACAAAGAAGACAAACAAAGATAGCTCTAAACACTATGTTATGTTTAGGTAGTTGATGGTTGCATGTACTTAAAGACTTCCTTGCCAATTTAAAAACTGTAATGCTGATATTTCCATAACATAAAACTCTATTGATGATTAAATGGCTTATGCTTTTGCTGATTGAATGGATTATGCTTTTGTTGTCCATTTCGATGCTTTTGCATAATGCTTTCAAAATTTGACCTTTGACATTGTGTTCTTCTTCCACCGCTTATGACATTATACGTAGGTGATTACAGAATGTCTTGCTTGTATCACATTGAAATTCTGTAAAACTGAATATTTTTGTGTTTTCCTTTGAGTGCCTGCTTAATGGATTAAAAAACTTAGCACTGGAGGGTAGGGTTATGTATATTCAACCTCTATTCAATATCTATTTTATAAAAAAATTCAGCCTCTAGAATACCTACTCTGTTGGAATGCGTGCATTTTCAACAATTTGTATTGGGGTTTGTAAAATTCAAAATAAAATGAAGAGAAAAGGCATTGTGGGACCATGGTAGTTTCTAAAGTATTGAAAGTTGAATAGAAATTATATGTAGTTTGGGAGTCATTGAAAACGGGAAGGGATGACACGATGGGCTTTATATATGATGCACTTGACTTAAGATATTATATGTAGTTTATTTTTATAAAATAAAACTTGAATAATGAAAAATCTAGTTGTTTAATCTGTCAATGGTTGAAAAAAATATCAGAACTGTTTATTGTTTTCTTCGTTTCACTTTCATACGTCCATGATACTGTTTCGTTTTCTCTGCCCAGTGCCACATTTCCACCTCAGTATGAGTTTGTTGTTTGTTTCAGGACTGCTTCAAAGCGTTGTGCGAGATGCAAAGTTTTGAGATACTGGTAAGTGCTATTTGGGTGTTTTTTTCTTTCAAATAAGTGTTTGCATATGAATGTTAACTGGAGACAGTTACATGTATCTGGTTTTGATTTCTCAAATTTCCTCATGCCCATCACTTTGATATGAATACACTTTCAGTAGATGCTTTATGGACTTGAATAAAATGTTAGGAAAGCAATATTCCTTCCCTTTGCGATATTTTCTTCTATGATTCTTCGTGATATTTTATTCTGTGCTTTTGAGTTTCCCTGTGTGATTTTAGGTTTCTTGCACGTTACTATCGGTCTACTCTGTGTTATATGTGAATGGGAAGAGACAACAGGGATTGGTCTCGCGACCCCATTAAAGAGATGCACTAATCACTGGACCAAACCCACTTAATATACCCAATCTTTAGATTAGGAAATAGACTAGATAGGTCTGCTCATTGAAATAATGTTGCAAATTGAATATAGGTTGTTGTTGGATTTTTGGTGCATTGTTTATGTCAGAAGAAAATGAATATAGGTCGTCGTTTGGATTTTTGGTGCACTCTTTTCATGCAATGATGTATGAAATTATAGTGACACCAAAATTAGCAAAAAGTTGGAATTTACGAGCAGAATTCACACCGCGTGGATATATACATTTTTGTATTTAAAAAATGAATCACAATATGTCAGTGTTGCCCATAATACCATGCGTAACTGTTCAAGACAATGGATTGGATAGTTTCCCATCCGTGTTAATTCGTATCATAGAAAATTTGTCAAATTTGAAGGAGAGGAACAAGGGGCTTTGGTCTTCCTTCTTTGACCACTCACTATTTTGATATATATGAACATTTTGATATCAATAAGATCCGTGCTAGTGGTTTTGACAAGATTTGAGTTGTTGCCGTTTGACTTTTTACATTTTTGATTAGCGACGTTCAAGCAACAATGCAGTAACTGGGAGAGTTGGGATTCATAGGTAAATGCTATTGAGGTTTGGCTTTAGGCCTCTTTGACCCTGCGCTGCATTTGTTGAGTGTGAATATTTCACAACAAAATTCTATGCGTTTATACTTACAGTTCATTGTCTCAAGTTTCTGCTGCAATTTCCATCTTTATGTGGACCTAGACAAAGAGACAGTTGTGTTGTAAGATTTCTGCACCTTATACTTGCAATCTATTGTCTTAAGTTACTGATTCTGGACCTAGGTGAAGAGACGTTGATTTCTAAGATTGTTTTTGGTTCAATCTGCCATGAACACACTACTAAACATGGACTCGCTTCACCTATACCTCAGGTCTGAGAGCTATCTACTCTACCGAATTTGCTTCGGACTTGCACCCGACCTCGTTCCCTATTTTGGTATGTTATTCACATCGAGCATGTCATTAGAATGTAGCCTTGTTTCCCTTGGTGGAAGAATTAAAATTCAGCCAACCTCTCCAGTGAACCAAAACCTCTTGGCACTGGCATTACTATTTAAACTGCTTTGATCATGACATCTCAGCAACAAATTTAAATGAAGCATGACAGAACCTAGGTCATCCCTTGTTGCTGGTGACGATTTTGTTGTATATAATATGAAACCAGAGAAATAATATCATCGAAGATCCATCTTAACCCTGTATCTGTACAGATAAAGGTATAAAAAAGAAACCAAGGGACAAAACGTTAAGATGGATCTATGCTGGTTTATTTTATTACTATATTCTTTTCTAATTTATTGTGGCCCTTCTTTTATTTTCATTTTTTACATTTTGGACCTCAATTTTTTTTCATTCTAGTTCTTAGCAATGCATTATGTTACACATCTCACCCATATTGGGTTGTAGAGTGCACCTTGCTTCTCTTAATGCAACGTATTTACATGACTCATGTTCACTTTGAAATGGGTGAAAGAAAAATATTGAGAGAAATGGCCCGACCAGTAACTTATGGAACAAGTAAATATCTCTTTGATTAAGGCAATACCCCCAATCTCTAGAAGTGTCAGAATTTTATAGTAGTATAACCAAGATCACTAAAAGAATGTCAAAGCACAAAAACAAAATGAGTGTGGAGCTCGTTTAACCACAATGATAAGAACAATCATCTACCAACCATAGACAAAGCTATTTGTCTCCCCCGAGCTCACACCTTCTAATAGAGAACGATGTACATCCAGATAGTAATAGCACAAACCCCAAGAAAACAAGAGAGAAACTTCTCCAAAGTGGAGAACCCCAAAAATCAGCACAAGAATAAATGCAATTTGGTAAGACTTAAAAGCAATTAAGGCCCTTGCATATGTCCAAAGCAATTACTCATTAACCATGTCTTTTTCAATTCCAGTATAATGTATTGACAATTTTGTAATTTTACCATAAGGCATGTTTACTTTTACACATTTCCAGTTTCAGTTTCGGTTTTGCAAAATTTACATTTCCACTTAACGTTTTATTTCTAAACTATAGAGTAACAATTCCCTTTTCAAATTACTTTTGTGCTTTTCAACAGCAACCAGTTTTCAATGCCTTTTTAGAACTTATGTCTTCTGCAACAATGCAGACTTCACACCTGCTCTTTGTCTTCTACATACAGTATAAAAATTTGGACCATCTGCTTTTTTATTTACTATTAGTATGTTGTTGTTGCTAAGTACTACTCCATATGATCAAATCTGTTATTTACAATTTTGCAAATACTTTTATTCTTCTCATTTTGCTGATTGCTTTAACTTGTCTGTACAACATGTGCAGGGACAAGTGGCTGCAAAAAAATCCTACAATGGAAATCAATTTGACATCATCTGTCCCCTTTTTTACCTATATTATTCTGCCTGCTCTAAGAATGACCAATTACGGTTTGTGCATATATGCAGAAAGAAAAACAAGCAACTAAAAAAATGCATTTTTGCATAGATAAAGCAGAAGACATCTTATGCCAGCTTCAAATAATGTCTATAAAGCCATAGTTACTTCAAAACAATGCAAAGTTGGTGTGCTCTTCCAACTATGGTTTTGCTTTTTTTTGGCTGGTTTCTTAACATAGCAAATATATACAAGTAGCTTTACACAATGTATAATGTTCAAATATATGTGCCTTGCATCTTTTAGATGCCTTTGTTGGCCATTTTGAAACTTTGTACATGGTGTCTCCATAACACATATCTATATATCTAATGACATTTACATAGCAAATATAACTTCGCGTTGATATTAATGTACTTGTGCAGTGCTTATAACAAAATATGTTTCTTCTTTGCTATTTAATAATATACCTAGTTTCAAGTTAAGGTCATTTCTTTTTGTGGCACCATAGCTGAAATCTCATGCTGCAAATAAATCTTCAGCAAGATTGTCATCTTTGCTGACATCCCATAAAGGAAAAAAACAATAGAGGACATAGAAATTTGCTGTATATCTATCTTGGTGGACTCGTTATTCTCTTTAAAAGATCCCCTGACTATAAATGGAGGGGTTTGAATGGGTTGGCATTTAGATTACTCTTTTTTTTAAAATTAATGTTATTGTATGTGTATTAATTTCCATATTCAAATGAGTATGTTTGAAAAAGCCAAAGTTCATTGCCCCATGTATCTATTCTCATTAATGCTATAGCCAACCCACTCCAGATAAAATCCTGACAAGCCTAATATGATAAAATTACAAAACATGTACATGTAAATCCTTATTAAATGGCTGTGCAAAAAGCAAGTGAACCAATTGTTGAGTAACTTCACATAGATTTCTTTTTGAATCTGAAACTGTGCTATTACTTAGATAATTTTCAAAGGATAGTTGTTTTGGGAAATTAGCTTGAACACATGCATGCCTATTTCGCCTCATTGTTTTCAACTTTTTTTTGTTTGCCTGCCTTTGCTCAATTCCATTCCTCCATGATTTCATCAACATACATAGGATATTTCTTTCCACCAACTGCATCTACATATTTAGGATATTGCTTTCCACCAACTGCACCTACAACATGCTCCAACCAGCTAGATGCAACATCTCTTTTTGCAATCAACCATCGTTCTTAGCCATTTTCAAAGTCGGGGACATTGCCACCTTGTGGCTATTGTTCTGTTTTATGTCCATACGTGTTCGATTTTTGGGTGTGGGTGTGGGCTAATGTTTTGCAATGTGGATTAGATTTGGCATTATTTTTATTTTGTGGTAATTGGGAATTTACTAGAGGATGATTGGCAAGGCTTTGCTGTTGTCCATTTCGGGATTTGGATCCCAAGCATAGGACAGGAACCTTACCGTTGATGTTTTAAATGTAGGGTCTCGAGTGTTCTCGTTTGCGGCCACCTTGTCGAATAGAGTATTGTGTTTTAATGCAAGTAGGTTGTCTAATGTGTGGGTTTTAATGCAGCGAGGGTCGTCAGGTGTTTGGACTCTTTTCCTTCTCCACAGTCTTCTGGCTATCCATCGGCCGGTCATCTGCGGCAAAAGATCGTTGCTCTGTGGGATGTTCTCCTTCCTCGTTAGCTCCTCAATTGAGTGTTGTGGTTATGTAGCACCTCGTTGCTTGGTGAAAAAGGTGGTTGCTAAGGATTGGTGGTGTGGTGGTGTGAGCGTTTGGCAGAGTTGAGTGGTGTCTGCGGGTTGCTGGTGTATTTATTCAGTGTTGTGGTTGTCCATCAACTAGTTGTCTGTGGCAGAAGGTGGTTGCTCTGTGGACTGTTTACCTTGCCCGCCAGCTCATTAATTGAGTGTTGTGGTTATATGGCACCTAGTTGTCAAGCGTAAAAGGTGATTGATGAGTATCGATGGCGTGGGCGTTTAGTAGAGTCGAGTAGTGTTTGCGGGTTGCGGGTTTGGTTTGTCGATGTTTGGAAAAGGTGAGTTCCAAGGTGTCTTGGCGCTTCTGCCTCTCGTGATTGTGGGTGTGTGTTCTAGGCGTAGCAGAGGTGTGGATTTCTTTGGCCTTCATGCCTACAATGTTTTTAAATTGAATGGCTTTTGAATGTTGTCTTTAAATTGAATGGGTTTGAAATGTTTTGGTTTTCTTGGCATTGATTTCTGCCAAGGTTGAATATATTTCGATCTATGTGTCACTTTGAACAATTTAGATCTCTATGTTAGTTCAAATATATTTGGACCTATATGTTCAGCTTGCAATGTGTTTTTGGGCATAATGGTTTTTTCCTCGGCTTTGAGTTGAGGGTTTTTTGGTTGCTCTATGGACTGTTTACCTTGCTCGCCAGCTCGTTAATTGAGTGTTGTGGTTATATGGCACCTGGTTGTCTAGCGTAAAAGGTGGTTGAAGAGTATCGATGGCGTGGGAATTTAGTAGAGTCGAGTGGTGTTTGCGGGTTGCGGGTTCGGTTTTTGGAAAAGGTGAGTTCAAAGGTGGCTTGGCGCTTCTGCCTCTGGTGATTGTGGGTGCGTGTTCTAGGCGTAGCAGAGGTGTGGATTTATTTGGCCTTCATGCCTGCAATGTTTTTAAATTGAATGGCTTTTGAATGTTGTCTTTAAATTGAATGGGTTTTGAATATTTTGGTTTTCTTGGCATTGATTTCTGCTAAGGTTAAATATATTTCGATCTATGTATTACTTTGAACAATTTAGATCTCTATGTTAGTTCAAATATATTTGGACCTATATGTTCAACTTGCAATGTGATTTTGGGCATAATGGTTGTGTGTTTTTAGGCATAATGGTTTTTTCCCGGCTTTGAGTTGAGGGTTTGTGGTTGGCCTAGGGTTTAGGAGCCTCGACATGGGATGCCATTAAAGTGCTCGCTATGGATTTTCTTATGTTTTTTCTTTTTTGTTTGATAATCTATTGAGCAGGTAGGGCCCTGGTTTTTTCACATGGAGTGTTCATGTTTGTTTCTTTCTATGGCAATGGAAGATTAGTAAGGTGGTAATGGTCAATTTTGTCTGAGATGTCATAATACCTTAGTGACTGGTATTCTTGTGTTTGTTATTATGTCCCTGCAGTGGCAAGAGACATATAGTAACAGGCGGGTCGCTGGTTTGGGCTTCTATACGTGTTCGATTTTTGGTGTAGGATAATGGTTTGCATTATGGATTATATTTGGCATTAATTTTATTTTGTGGTAATTGGAATTTATTGGAGGATGATGTGAGGAGGTTTGGTTGTTGGCAGCTTTGGACTTTTGGAATTGGATTATTCCTGTCTTTGTTTCCCTGGTTTTGGAGGTCAAGTGGCCTAATTAAATGTGTTTCCATATAATTATTTGACTCTAGGCATAGTGATTTTGGGGTCGAGGTTCCCCGACTTCCTTTTTCCAAAATCCACTAGCGCTACATGCATGAAGTTTTTTGTTATTTCTTTGGCTTAGGTTTTGTAGAAGAAATATGCTTTTAAGGCTTTGTGATCTTCTTCCTTTGGTCGAATTCCATGTATGGATTCTTGGTGTAGAGGTCTTTATGTGCATTTTCTAGGTGATCAAAGAGTTGTAGTTCACAACATTGTTTTTTGAGATCGATCTACAATGGGCAACATTGTTTTTTGAGATCAATCTACAACGGGAAACATTGTTTTTGAGATCAATCTGCAAGACAAAATGTTGATTGTGGAAGTTATTTTTTGAGCATAGACATAGTTAGTGATGGCATGAGCTCATAAACATTGAATTTTGGGATAGGAGAAATGAATGACGTTCATGGTCATGAAGATGTTATCATGACCAGTTATGTAGGATGATCATGATTAGGATGGCCAGTAGGAAGCACGAAACCCCAAAAAATGTGTTCATGCCCTAGGCCTGCATGTATTTTTGGATTAAATTCCAGCTCCTTATGTTCCATTCCTTTGTTAACTCCTGCAACTTGTTAAAATTTCCTCAAAAGACTCACTGCAAGAAGATTGTTTTATGTCAACATGGTTTCATCTTCAAGGAATTTGCATATACTTCTCTTCACATGTATGTTATTTTCTTATCTTGCACCTTGGATGGTGTAAGTTAGGATCCATTTAGGGTATTCATTTTTTCCCTCATTGTGATGTTGTCTTTGATATGCTTTTGTGTTAGTCTCTCATTTACTGGACAAGAATTATCCTTACCCGATATGTTTTTTCTTCAATTGGGGCTGTCATCTTTCTTTGTGGAATATCTTAGTAGAGAACGCATAAGCCCTTTCTCTTAGGAAAGCAACTTTCTGGGGTAATGTTCCACATTTTTGGATTTCAATCATCAATAAGCTAGATTTACATAGGATGAATCTTAGTCATCAATAAACAAGATTTGCATATGAGTACATATGAGAGATTTACATATCAAACCAGTATATATCCATCTTAACTCTGGATCTACCAACCGTCGACTGGGATCAATGGGGTGCAAGGTTTTACTCAAACTTTGCATTTTAAGAAAGATTTACACCCGAAAGGATTTGATCCCTATCGACTGCTTGAGTTAAGATGGATCTATAATAATAATTAAAAGAAATGATGTCTCAATCATATGGGTTCACACATAAATAAATTTGGCTGGTTTATTGTTTATATGGTTTTGTAAATTTAAAGTTTGTATAAATTCGAAACTTTTACATTCATGGAAAAAATTTATATGTTGTTTTGTGCTCTACAATGTCCTTATTAATAATTAATTTTATTTTTGTAATTTGAATTTTTTTAATTTTTTTTAAATGGTATAACCAATATAAATATATTATAATTATGTATTTGATTATTTATCATTTTGTAAATACTAATTTATTTCTTTATCTTTTAAAATATTACTATGAAGTGTTGAAGTGTAATATCGTATTAAATAAGAAATTAGAAATTTTTATTGGAATACTTTACACCTTAATAAAACCTTAATTTTGCAAAACCACCACAAAATATCATGTTGAGCACTATTATCATAAAGAGCGGGTCAAAATTACTAAACCTTTTAAAGAGAGGTGGGGATTTGGAGGAATTAGTGGAGATTAGCAAAACTACTTGAACCAAATCCAAGATCGGGATGGTTGTTATTTGAGGTCAAGAAAAAGCGATGTCGCGAGGGGAGGCAATTGGGGCCACACACGGTTAAATATTTTACCAAGTCGTTTCAATGGAAGAGTCGATTTTCTGGACTAGCAATATACAAAATTTTAATTATTATTATACTAGCATTTGCCCCTGGAGGGGTAAAGTGAACGCCGGTAGGAAAAGAGGGAAGGTAGAAGAAACAAAGATAGGGGTAAATCTATGCTCAAGTATCATGCCAATCAATGATATGACATCTGACATGTGCGGCAATAGAATCAAGCTCATCAAAGAACAAGATACATGGTGCGGATTGTCGAGATTTGTCAAAAATCTCTCGTACATTAACCTAAGTTTCTCCAAACCACATTGTTAAGAATTTTAGGCCTTTTACAATGATGAAATCAGCTTGACACTCATTAGCAATGGCTTTTGCATGCGGAGACTTCCTACAACAAGGTGATCCATAAAACAACAACCTACAAAACAACATTGAATCATTGGTGATTTACCGTTTGAAGGTTCATCTTGACATTTTCCAAACATTGGGCACCTCAACAAACTAGCGGACAATTCTTAACATGTTGTTATTTATACACTATTTATTATAAATAAACAAATAAAGATACAAAGACAACATTGGACCATAGTGTTTATATACACAACTTAAAACTTCCAAACCTTCTAAGGCATGGGTCAATACTATTTGGCAGTTTGTTGCTTCAATCACAAAAAAATAGACTCGAGTTTTTAGCTCATCCAAAGTAATGATATCATGTGCAACTTGTTGGTTCGCTAGATGAGCTATGAATTTTGTTGCTGCCAATAACAGAGGATGCATAATAGCTAAACATAAAATAAGCATATCATGCAAAAGATAGTTTTAGAATAAAACAGGAATTGACAAGGCCAAAAACTAGTTAATAAGATAAAGGCAAACCAACATTGTCATTGCGTTTGAATGACCTTTTAAGCTGGAAAATACTTATTCTCAAAAGCAGATTACCAACTTTTGGAAACTTTGTATTCACCACAGCAACCAAGGCATTGAAAAACAACAATAAATCTACATGATGCCATTTGGGATTTCATACATGACCTGCAACTCTCTTTTTTCGAGTTAAACAATGGGGGAATTCGCTTTTGACAATTCTATAGTAGTGTTTCCTTCTCTTGCCCCTACTGTTCCATTTCTAGGAGTTTCATAATCCCTCCTTTGTTCATGGTTACGACTATCAACCCTCGCATCTGGCTCCTTGTGTGGAAGGCCCGACCTTGATATCTTGTAATTGTCTGCGATCGGTGTGATTCGCTCATTTGCATTGAAACGGTTGGCGACCTTTGTTGTTTTTATACCGACATTGGCGTCAATTTACTTTTGCCGAAAACTTTCGTCATTAGCCAGTCGGCGTGTCTCGTTCAAATGAAGCAAAAATGTCAGCGCAACTCGCACAACCGATGCGAAACTCTCGGCCCAGATTCGTTAAAATGATGTGAAAATTCACAAAACAACTGAGACATGTTTCATCGTAAAAGCATGAGTTGTACTTAGCCGAAAAATCACCCTTTTTTCGAAAATATTAGGGCAAAATAAAGATTACAAGACATTTGAAGGAACCACAGAAGTTCTTAATCGTGTTACCTCCACCTAAGGGAATTTTCAAATTCTGATTGTCCCGATCTGTTTCTGCATAAGGTGTCTCACCAACAACCACAATAGCCATGATAGACAATATTAGCAGCAAGGTCATTGATCATGGTACACCCTCGCTTCAATTCATTTCATCTTGAAATTTCCTTGATAAGTTCTTGCTCTGACAGTCCATTTGCTAACAATCACTCTTAGATATGTGATCTTCTGAATATGAGAGTGTTGGAAAATATCCATATCGACATTAAAAGGAAAAGATATGTAATCAAATCTTCCTTGATGTTTTGAATTGCATACCTAAACTTGAATATATTGAAATACATTATATCCTTGTGCTCATCTATGAGTGAAACCATGCATTCCAACAACAGAATAGTCATTGGGAACAAATGCAACTACAAATCCAGAAATGAGGCTTTGACAATGGGAATTTGGATAACATCCTTGCATGGAGTATGGATAACATCTTTACCAATAATGGAAATTACATCGGTTAAGGTACAACAAATAGCAAAGCAACCTATACTCATGTTCTTGCTATTACTACTATGAATGCAAGCTACCCTAATTTCATGTATACATGTATCATCATAATAGAAGCTTTCATGTTATACAATATCAACATAATAGAAGCTTTCATGTCATACAATACATGTTAAACTCATAACAAGGAAAGTTATAATAGTCCATAACATTATGCACATTAAAGAGTGCTCACTCATACATTAAGGGAAGTAAACTAAGGTGAGTATGTGCCAAAGAATGCTCCAAATTCATACATGGTGTGACACTTAGGTGAGAAGAAATGTTTTGGAAAATGAGTGTTACCAATCTAAAAGATTTAAAAATACACTTTGTAAACAAATTGGGAGACCCGTGTCCTCAACGCTCATATGTCCAAGCTAGATTGTTTATGACCCTAAATCATTCATATTTGCTCATACAAAAGCAAATATGAGGGCATAACCAAGATAATATTGATCAAATAAATATTTGTGGAGTACATTGATTGAAAGCCATAACAACTTAATAGCAACAAATAAACAAATAGGAGTAACTGAGCTACATATTATGAAAGATATGGGCCCATACACACTGAAGAGGACAAGTGCATATCTACAACCCTTACGCCAAAAGAAAATGGAATGACCAATGGAATTCCACAACGATGCTTCTAACCATGCAGTACAAATTACCTTTCAACATAACTGTTGGTACTAAAATCTTCCCTATCAAAGTTTTTAGTTTCCAGCAACATGTTGACTGGAAAGTTCAAAAGAAGACGTTGTAGAAAGTTCAAACATACAATGATGTTTTTGCTAAAACTTTGAGTTAGTGTAGAGAACAAGGCTACCATGACAGTTGTGTAAATGCTAGACTGTTGAAGTGACCAATTGCCTCTTTTATGATGACATATAAGTGAGTCATTCATATGCATTGTTCCTTGGGGAAGTAGACTGGGTATACTATCCTCTCAAAGACACTCAGTATTGGACCCCTTTCATTCCTCAGTTTTCAAGTGGAAATCCCCTTTTCTGTCACTACCTTTGTGTGAATCGATAGGAAAAATATAACATTATTTTACTTTGGATATGAAACTTTTTAAGTAAAACAAATATAACATTAAAATCTTATAAATACCTGAAAATATCATCTTATAAATACTTGAAAATTTAAAGATAAAAGACAATTCTAGCAAAGATCAATGTGTGAAAGCCCAAACGACTCGTGTGAATGCTAATAATATATTGAAATAGAGTGTTGAAGTGGAGACGCAGCAGAAGAAAGTACATCCATGGAGAAAGCATATCGAGAGAGCAACGTCACAGAAAATGGAAATAATTAAGATGAAGCCACATGCATCACAGAGGTCCATCCTCACCACAAAAAAGGTGTCCTTTCTGCATTAATGATTTGGCTGAGAAATTGGTAGTTCGATTGCTCTATGGCTCCTCTAAATCTATGCACTACCTTGTTGATAATTTTGCACCATCCGAACATGAAACCCGCCACACTGAGACTTTCCCGTGCTTGGAAATCTCTCTGTAAGCCTTCTTCATTTTCTTTCATACATTTTCATTCCATGATTTATTTAAATTATAAGTTTATGAACCTTAATTATCAATCTCAGAAATGCTTGGATGGAGAATTTGTGTGAGTCGCGGTTCCAATCCCAAAGTACAATAGCAAAAATGAACATCTGCAGGAAAATAGTAAAATTAGAAGGAACAAAAATTTCTCCAAGAAGAATACCAAGAGACTCAAATGCCTTATAAGACAACACTAAATTTTCTTGTCAAACTACACCATGGAATCTAATCCACGATCAAGTCTAGACTTCATCTACGTTGTAGTGTCAGAAACGACTATGAACACCATAACACATCATAATGAACACCATTGCACTCATAACAATATGAAATTGAAACAAATCACTAACCACGCTATGCTTTTGAAAGGAATGGAAATGTTTTTTTAGGAATAAATAAACAAAAAGTATAGGAAAAAATTTGTATAATGAACACCATGTCATTTGTAACAATAGGAAATTGAAACAAATCACTAAGCACAGTATGGTTTTGAAAGGAATGGATATGTTTCTCTAGGAATTTGAATTTTAAAAAAGTGAATTAAATTGTGAATTATGAATTGGAAAATGCTTGGTCGCTCCCGTTGGTCAGAGAGAATCTTGGAAAATGCTTGGTGGCTCCTGCTGGTCGGAGAGAAGATCATAAAACACGCGAAACAGTCGGCGATATAGTTGAAAGAGAAGCGACCGAAAAAAAAAATTGGTCGATCCTACTGGTCGGAGAAAATATCATAAAACACGCGAAACAGGCGGTGAAAAAAGAAGCGACCGCGAAAGGAAATAAATGCTTTGGGGAAAAAAAATATGATGTGCTGTGATCGCTGGCGGCAAAAAAACTTGGTCGCTGAAAAAAACATAAGATCTGCGAAATGGTCGCCTGCAAAATCATAAGTTCTATGAAAAAAAAATCAAATTTTGCTTTCGGCATTCCTTTTGAAAACATAAAAAAATCCAAATATCAGAATAGTTAATATCATTTTTTATATATTAGGTCATCATTTTTAATATGAGAAGAGATGTATCCAAAAATAAATTTAAATTCATTATATTAATAGTTTTATTGGACCTTAACCAATATCATCAAATAAATAATATTTTAAATAAAATTAAAAGTTTTTTAAATAATATGTACACCGAGTTGGCAATCTATACACAACTCCTCGGGTCTATCCATCTCTTCTAGTGTCCTTTAGTGTGAGCGTTGAAAGGTTACCACTTCCCATACAGTTCTCTTGAGCACCCTTTCTTCACTTTGCCTCTTAACGTGCAACACCAAATTGCATTTGTGTATGCTGGTAGCACAAGAAGGATAAGCAGGATCATCAGTATTGCTGCTCTCAAATTGTAATCATATTTCATAACATTCACTATCAAGTATTGAAACACCGGGAATGCATCCATCCTTTAGGGTGTAGTCAATATTGACAACCCTAACATAACCCATCACCCTAAAGGTATGCATCCCTTTCCGATGTGATCCATGTAGGCCTTAATCACACTCAAGCACTCTAGAATAAGAATGAAACAACGAAACATGCTCTACATATCAAATCTAATAACCAGACAAGTATATTCTTAGTTAGGGTTATAGAATACTCAGAGATGTATCTTTTCTTCATTTGCGAAGAATGGGGGCTCCCTTCTCTGAGTGAAAAATCATTTGGTTTGCCACCCCAATCTTTTCATGTTCCATAACCCACACATGCCTTCTTGGCATAATTTTACTGTCTCACTCACATGCTTTACCAACATGCAGTTCGGTTGAGACATTATCGACATTTACAATGGCGTTTCACCTGAAACCCATTTCCAAAGCATGGGATACTTCCCATCTAGTTTGGCTTCTGCAGGCCATCACACATGGTCTTCATGCAATGTGTCGTCCTGGCACACTTATCAAATAGCCAAACAGTCAACAATATTTAGCAATAAGCTTCAAATATGATTGTTCCATAATCAATCAATAGCATTAATAATTAATTCAACATGAATTTACAATTTTGCCTCCTACAGAAATTGATTTGTTTAACCATGAGGCCACCCTCATATCGTTTGTATATTGTAAGTGGTATTACTCTATCCATTATGGTTTTACCCTTGCTACCATACATGAACATCCACCTACAACATGTCCTCAAACGGTGATTAGCAATTATAAGCAAATTCTCAAATCTGAAATCTACAAATCTGTTTTCCTACATAAATTAGATTTGCAACCATGCGATTATTCTCATAAACTTAAATCAGACAATTTTCATATTTGTTTCATGCATAAGTTACAACCATGAGAACCTTCTCATAACCTTTGGCTTCTGCACATGGTAGATCCAGGTCTTTACTATGGACTTATCCTCATTGCCATACGCAAGACCTTTCTACTTGAAATCTGAACTTTAATAAACTAAACACGTTATGAGTATCTATGCATATAATCTTTTCATTGCTACAACAATCACTGAAGTGATCTCAGAATTATAACACTCAATAATTCAAACACTTTCAGCTGTTAACATTTTAAATGCAATGAAATATATACATTTCTATATATTCATCATTATCACAATAAAATTGGAAGACACGATCACACTATCCATGCAATAAACTATAAATACTCATTACTTCACATTCCATGCAGCTCTGTCCTTACAACAGAGTGCTCTGGTAGCCCATCACATGTCTACCTTCTTCATGCAGTCCTTCTCCTGCATTCATAGCAGCTCATGAAATGGTCTCAGGATTAGTAATAGTCCACCATTTCATCTATTATCTAACTGCATTGAAACATATATATGTCACACCCATGCATTCACACAATGCATCTCAAAATGTGCACCCACACATATGCATGCACATTCACAACATTTACATAATCTTTTAATGTGCATTCACTCGATGCATAAGCCCTCAATACAACCTTGCATTAATCCATGAATACTATGTATTCCAACATATTATGGGCTAACCATGCCTATCTCATATGGCATGCACTACAACAGGACCATAAGTTCTCACTTGCTTTGGTTGTTAAACCTACAACCAACATACACAAATGGTATGATATAATTTCATATGAATGCATTGAGGTTTCTAAGAAACTATAGGGTGTAAGGCTCCCTGCTTTCACTTACCCGCACCTCACCATACTTGGTGGGTTGACATTCACATTCAGGCACTCAATACTACATACAAACCAAATGAACATAGTTTAAACATAGTTGAAGAGACTTTACCAAATCCTCTTTCAACATTCATGTGATTTAAGCACAAATAACCATCACCTGCATGGTTGTCATTAACATCGCTTGATGTTACCTGATTAGTTGGCCTCTTACCAAGGCTTCACAATCCTTTTGCCAACCTCATGATCACAAATTTGTTGCACCATCCTTTCCTCATAAGTTTGTTGGTCATATGCAACAACATCATCCACATCCTTAGCCATGCTTCGGTTGTCTTTGGTCCTACAACCAATGCGAACACAACTAATTATTAGCAACCACAATAATTATCTTAAGTGGTTCATTGCATATGTAAAACCTCACTATTTTACCAATATGCAATATCATATACATGCACAAACATTTTCACATGCACCGTGCAATGTTTATTTATATGCCATCTAGTGCATATTCATCTCATCTATCTAATCTCTTGCGTTTTCAATCATGCTTTTATGGTATGATTTCGACAACCATTATCAACAATATTAATAGTCATCAATCATAGGGGATACCATTAATGGGCTATTGCATGAGTAACCTCAATACCTTTATCAGTATGCAACATCATGCTCATGCATAAGCAATTCACATGCATTATGCAATAACTCTTCTAATCATGCCCACTAATTCATATGCATTATTCTCTTGCATTTCCAGCATCCCTATGCCATAATTTCCAGTATATAAAACTCAGGAAATAAAAACACAATAGAAAGTTAAGAGTTAAGGAATTCTCCTTTTCCAATTCCTCATCATGACATGGAGTTCCTCCTCCACATCATAGCTGATCCTTTTCTTCGCTTCCCTACCAAGCATACAAGCAATCGTTAGCTATGTTCTTCCCATGAATTAGCAATTCAGTATATTCATAAGTGTATGACATTCATTCTTGCTATTTTCCAAACATGCAATTCTTATGCTATAAACATAAATAGTTTAAGGTGAGTAATTTCCCTCTTATCAACATTGCTTTGTTTCTCCCATTGGTCTTCCGTAATGCACATTACAGCCAATTACTCTTAATAAGGCTTCCACAACCTTCTATGTAATTCCTGCTTCTCCTCCCAAGCATAGAGAATGCATTTCACACTTTAAACGACTATCTCCAGGGGACGACGGGGGTCAAGGGGGCTTGCCCCCTTGTGGATTCCCTGCAGGGCAGGTCGAGGGCAGCGCCCTCCTTTATTTTATTTTTTTGTAAATCCTTCGATTTCGCGCAATTTGGCGCATAAGTTCCATGGCATTTTTCAACTTTCAGCACCTAAAAAATCTCCCTGGAAAACGACTGAAATTCCCTGTTTCGGCGGACTTCTCCATTCTCTTCCGACCTATTGCAGACCAACTCACCAAGTTTCACCGGTCGGCGGACTCACCTGTCTTTTTCGCCGTTGCGGACCAACTCACCGAGTTCTTCCGCCGAAAGACACTTAGAAAAAAATTTCGGGCCAACTCGCTGAGTCCTTCCACCATTGCGGGTCAACTTGTCGTGTTCTGCCGCAATTTTGGACCACTCGCCGAGTTCTTCCACCATTGCGGACCAACTCGCCGAGTTCTTCTACCGTTGCGGACCAACTCGTCGAGTTCTTCTGCCGTTGAGGACCAACTCACCGAGTTCTTCCGCCGAAAGACACTTAGAAAAATTTTGAAATTTTTCTTCCTTTTCCCCAGGCATTTCCACAACTCTATTGGTGCAACTCGGCCAAATTCGCCTAACATGTCGGATCCACTCAGTGAGTTCTGCCACTGTTTCGGCCCAACTCGCCGAGTTCTTCCGCCATTGTGGCCCAACTCCATGAGACTAATTTTTTCTTCCTTTTCCTCGGGCATTTCTGCAACTCTGTCGGTGCAACTCGGCCAAACTCGTCGAACGTGTCGGCTCCTCTCAGCGAGTTCTACCTCTGTTTCGGCCCAACTCGCCGAGTTCTACCACCATTGCAGCCCAACTCCATGAGACTTGCCGAAACGCGTCGAAACAACCAAACAAAAACACTTAGAAAATTTTCAAAAATAATTAGAATTTTTTTTGAAATTCCGCAAACTTTTTTCGGCACAACTTAGCCAGATTCGCCGACGGTGTCGGCTCCACTCAGCAAGTTCTGCTGTTGTTTCGGGCCAACTCATCGAGATTCGTTGGCACAGTTTTTGGCAGAAAATGCATAGATTGTAGTTTCTATCATAAGAATATACAACAGTTGGGGCAGCTTCTATCACAAAATTTCCTGATGATCAATGTTTAAGCTTTGCGAGTTCCTGATTTTTGTTTTTTAGTGTCGACAAGAGAATTTATTAACAGAATTCCTAAACTAACGTTACCTGCAACTCTGTGTTTTTCTCCTCTTTACATAACAAGTTAAGATCAGGGCTGATATTGCAACTACCCCAATGGAGCAACCTGCCGCGAAATAAAGAGAATGATATCAATGTGATATTTTTCCAACTCCCATGCAAATAACGTTAGTGCAGGCAGCCGCGGCGAAGCATAACCATCCATGTGTCAGGATTCCATTCGCTCCATGAGCGAGCAATCTAACTGACGTGGAGGTTATGGACCTCCATGGTGAAACGCCTACGACGTAAAAATACCAATTATCCAATGGTTGGGAATTTCCTCATTTTCGATTACCTCAATTAGAGTTCAACTTTGTCAATTTCAAAAGGGAGAATGAGAGTCTCAAACAACAAAGAGCAATCGAAGCATTAAATCAAATGCCTAAGATTTGAAAAGGATGATTATATTTGCAATGTATTGCTAAGTATTAAGTCTAGAGTCTATTGGTAAAAATGGTTAAGATGGAATTTAACAAATGATTGTAGATTGTTATTAAAAGATATAAATAATTTTAATATTATAAAAAAAAGTTATTCCACATGCATCATATAATAAGTTTTTGTTTATTTCTATTCTATAGCTAAAGGTGCGGGTGTGGAAGAAGTGCATCTCATACTATATGTGGTATAAATGATTTCCACCTTTTTTATGGGATGTAATTCTTCCACACCTTTCTTATGGGATTAATTCTTCCACACTTATCACAAACCGGGTGCCCTCTCAATACTAATTGGGTTGTGATACATCCATAATTTTATCCCAAAACATCGATGTTATCCAAATTCGGTTTTCTACTGGTTAAATTGACGTTTACAGTGGAATTATGGATGTATTTGAGCACTGTGGTAATTTAAAGATGTATGAAAACAAATGCAAGTATAATTGTTATGAATGTAATTCCTCAAATGACAATAATTGCATGCAATTAAGTAAAACATTCAACAAAATTACACTACTTCACAATTCAATAATTTCCATACACAAATGTGTGAAAATCCTCCCTGTGGATCCAAAGAGATGATGTAAACCTCACAATGAAAGAATTTAGGAAAATAGAAGAAGAATAATGCAACAGAACATAGATCCAATGGAACTCAGATAGGAGTAGAATAATCACACATTTTTCATTAATCAGAATAGTCAAACAGTAATGATACAATGCACAGGATTCGAATACCAAGGGTGTAATTCGAATTAGCTTGCATGGAGAGATCAAAAGATCACTGGAGTGTCATCAAAGCACAACTGGAAGTCTTCATCATCATCATTGGAGTCATCAATGCACAAGTAACTGTCAACCATCAGTCAAACTGAGTCTAACTGAGTGTGGTAGGTGTAACTGAGTGTAACTAGCACTAACTGAATGAAGGAGGCTCAGTGGAGGGCGCATGAGGAGCTAACTAGGGTCAAAATGGGCAGTCTAGTCTCACTGGAGGTCCATCGGAGTGATACAGTCAGTTTAGAGTCAGTCTAGCCTTAAATCAAGGAAAGAATTGAAGATAACTGAAGTACAACTGAATGGTAAGTGAGAGAGGGCGCATGAGATGCATGAAACTGCATGCAGGGTGCACTAAACACTAGGAGGGTTGAAACTGATCAGTGAGAAGCTCCAGGGGCTAGTTAAATGAGGGCTAGGTGCTGGGACTGATGACTGGGATGCATGCATAAATGCATGCAAGACTGAAAATGTTGGTAGGACTAGGATGGAGTATAGGAATATCCTAACAAAATGAATGCTTATATGGAAAAGTGAACCGATTGTTTGCAGACCAAGGATGTTTCACCCAGTCGTAGGCTCTGTCAAGCCATATCTTACTTTGACATGCCAGCACCCAGCTGAGACTATCAATCCACAAGAAGGTGTCGGTTTCTATGGCTAATGCTATCCCTCATCCAAGGATTGAGGCTCCCTTCTTTGAATTAACAGTGCCTCAGACTCCCCTCTCTGAACAAACAATACATCGGGTTTGTTACCCCTAATTCCTTTTCAAGGATGGAGGGAATTCTGTTGTTCTACGTCTGGTTCTTTGTGTGCAGCAGTGTGAGGTTGGTACAAAATGATATGGAATGGTATCGAATGGCAGTATGGGTGATAGGGTTCTCAAGTAGATAGATCATGTCTAGAAATTGGTAGAACTCTCTCTAACATTCAAAAATAATAATGGAATGATGGCTAGCTCTCTCTATTTATATGCATGCTTGAGACTAGACAAGTGGTATGGAGAGGTAGACAAGTGGTATCCATAGAGTTGGACACTTTTCCATTTTCCAAAGAAGTTGGATAGGTGGCATACATGGGTTGGGCACATTTTTCCCCTTTTTGTGGAAGGATAGTCCCCCATCTCTTCCTTTTGTCCTTTAGTGTGTAGCGACCATGGATTTTTATATTAAAGAGTGGAAATTTACAAATTTACATATCTTGGTCACTCTAGACCATACATATCCGGCTTGTAGCCCTTTCATTAATATTTACATTTTTATACATAATGGGGTAAAAAATGAGGTGTTACAACACTTATAGCTATATAACATAGGTGAAGGAGAGTTTATTACATTATGCATGTGGAATAACGCATTTTTATAATATTATAGTTATTTATGTCTTTTAATGATATTTCACCAACAATGCCACACTAGTCATCATTACATATTCCAACACTCCCCTTTATGATTGGTACAATCAAATACTAGAAAATTTGTGCAAAGTATTTATTGTACAAAATATAATAGTGATCTTTATTTTCAACTCATATATATTTAATTTAAAATTAACAAAATTTGATTATTGAAAGATTAATTAACATTTTAACAAAACTACTTCAAAACTACGTAGAGTGGAGTTTTAGACAAGACATTTTATGATGAGTAATATCCAAATTCTAAAAGTCAAGAAAAAAAATGTGTTTGACAAGTAAGTTTGTAGGGAAATTCTAACATTGGTTGGTGCACACTACAAACAAGTAACTAAACGAAAGAGTGGAGGAGAAAGAAGGTGAACCGAGATTAAATCTAGGGTTAATGGAAAACATATGAGGGGGATCGCCTTATGGCCAAAATATATTTCTTTATTTTTTAAAAGAAAAAATTAAAAACAAAAGCCAACAGCATAGACAGATGGCCACACTAGTTGAGGTAGCATAATGTTTTTCCTTCTGTCACACACCAATTTTTCGACCTCATTTTCCCTTTTGTCACGAGAAAGACTTTACATCATGTTCTAACCGACCAGTCTTTCTTGTATCAACATTGTCGGTAAATTAACTTATTCACTAGCACACTCAAAGCTGGTGAAAATAGGCACTATTCTAGGGACCCACCCCCTTGAAGTTGTTTACAGTATGGTATTTGTTTAGTTGATCTCAGAGTTTAAGGAGGGTTTGGTGCATAGGTTCCATGGGACAATTTAGTGCCTATTGAGATCTGTCGATGTGGCATAAGATGTTTAGTGAGAGAGATAGAATTGATTTTGTTGTGTAGTGTAAGACCTATGACGAGAAAGAGAGAAATTTGCATCTCCATGATGTGTTATTTCCAAGTTAATTTCTATATTCTATTTTTAGAATTATTAAGAAACACAACATTTGGTATCAAAGCTATTTCTTGGGCTGAAAATTTGGAAAAAAAAATTGCATAATTTTAAAGGAAAAAAGTCCTTGGACGAGGTGACCGAGTCCAAGAGGCGGCCAATGGACGACTGCTAGCATGCATCTCACACGGTGATTCGTCCAAATAAAATCACCCCCACTCATGGGGATTAATAGAGATAGGTGGGAGGTATGGTTGGATTGTCTTCTCCCATGGATATGGCAGATGCATCAGGTCATTCATAGCAGATGATGGATTGGAGGCTAAGGGAAGCGATGGCTCTGGATTGTGAATGATTAGGAAACATTGTGGGGGATGAGACTCATTCTAGTTTTGGAAATTTACATTTGATCAACTTCGGGCTCTGAAATTCTAGTTCTCACCCTGCTTTTCGCAGCATTGGTCGCGTGCTTTGTGTTGTTGTTTTAGATCACTACGAACAGATTCTGATGGAGGGGAACTCAGGGTCCCTGCCTTCCTCTCAGCTTGGAGGGAATTTTGGTTTGGAGGTTGAGATGGGGCATAGAGGTCATGGAAAGGGTTTTTAATGTCCCTTGTTAGAAATTTTATTAAAATGGCAATTTTCTACTTTTTTTTCCCTAGTTCGACCTTTGACTAGTTTTGATCTCTAGGTCCCAAATTTGCCCCAAATGATCCCAAATATTCTGAGAAGGTATATGAATGATATTAGAACATAAATATGTGTTTCAGGGATGCCTTTGGACCTTTAAAATACTTCTGCAAATACTCTTTCAATTTCGGTCAATGTAGGTAACTTTACTAGTGATTTCCCTTTGACTAGTATTGGTCTCTAGGTCTCAAATTGACTCCAAATGCCTTAAAATATTAAAGGAAGGTGTGTTAATGATATTATGACTTGAATATGATGTTCAGGGATGAAATATGACCACCCAAATACCTTTGCAAACTCTCTTAAGATTCTGGACCAAGTATGCAATTTTACTAGTAATTTGGGGTTCAAATCCCCCTGGGGTAAGTACTGAAAATGGCTTCCCAATTGCCTCCAAACCCACTCAAATTTCTAAAAAGAGGTAGGGAATGTATTAAGGATGTTATTAAGGTCTCATGTGCACCATTAATTGATTTTTACATCTGTTCCAACCCTCTCCCATTCAACTGCAAAAATCACCAATTCGACCCTTGGGGAAATGACACTATTTCTTCTCCCAATGCAATTAAACTGAGTAAAAATACTTCAAATGCTCAATTACAGTACATTAAACTTGTAAAATACATCCATGGTAGTCCATTTATCACAAATTCATATTGGAATCATCCATTCATTCGAAATCATCAGCATTACATTGATTCACAACAAGGTAGTGGGGAAATGGCACTGTTCTTTCATTAAAATTGAGATTTATACATTTCTACTTGGAATTTCGACCTGAAAATTTATGGAGATGAAGAAGAGAGTATTTAATTCATATTACAAAAGAAATGGGGAATTAGAATCTCCCCCAAAGAGTACAATAGCTCACCAAAAATGCCCTCCCTCAAGGATCAAGAATATGCCATCAAAACTGGAAATGGTTGAAGGAGTGAGCTGCAATAGAAGAAACCATGAGATGCCCTGTAGCTTACACCTACAAATAAAGACTCCATTAAAGCTCCAAATGAAAGTTCTGAATGGACTCTCCAATTTCCAACTTGGATGGGAATCTTTCACCCTCGAAATTGGCTAAGGCAAGCAATTAGTCATCCACTAGCTCTCCCTCATCACAAATGCAATTGCAAATTCTACAAATGATCAAAAGCTAGTTTCATTCTTTTTTATTTAAATTTATAAATTTCTAATGTCCTCCATGGGTCGAATTCCTTCCAAGAGACTCATGCCAACTCAAGTTGGGAAGAGATTCCAAAGAACCCCACTTGTACAACAATTCCTGGTCTCCCACTTCCACCAAATCACATGTGGAAGCATCTTAGCTGCCCTAACACCCTTGAGCACCCTCTTGGAGTCTATTTTTATCCCTGACATGTCATGTATGTCATATGTCAGCCTTCAGGTCTGATTTGTGTCATAGGTGTCATAGCATCTTCATCATTGTTGTCATAGAGCTAGGGAATCTATCCCAAGTGTCTCACTAGCTCCAAATTGCCTCTTCCTCTTACATGGGAGTTACTCTTCCTCTATATTTCGACCTTGGATGAGTCATGCCATGAATAATACCTTTTGGACTCCCCCAAGTATGTTACCGTTCACCTTGAATTCGAATTGGTGAGAGAATGATGCCAAGTGTAGTGGGGAAATCTAGCCATATGTGGGTCCCACTTCCTCCATGTGTCTTCATGATCAAATGCCACTTTGATTTTCACTTGTATATATTTATTTAGGCCCTTTCTTAAATATTTATTCCATTCTAATGTTCAAACATCATTTATTATCCCCATTATTCCAAATCCCAAAGCTTCCACCCCAAACCTAAGAAACTAGTAATCTTCCAATTATTTGAACTTTAGCATCAATTTGACAAACTCTACTGAATAGGGACTATGTGATTAGGCCATTGTGACCCAATGCCAAATTTGGGACATTACAAATCCTCCCTTCCCAATATTGCTTGTCCTCAAGCAGATTTAAACATGGGTGTTGACGAACCTACTTTCTGTATAATTCTTTGAAGTTGCCATTGAATTGCCCAACCTTGAGTCTTTGAGTTTCCATGAAGATTTTAGAGAGGAACCACCATGCTTGCTGCTGCACTACTCTGATTAAAATCACTTTATGAAGTGGGGAATCCATCTCCCATACTGCTTGCTTCCCCCCAAAAAAATGAAACCAATGAGACAAAAATTATTTCAGGGTCCCATTGCTTGTATTGCACCCCAACAATTAAGAGTGCTCTCCAACCCACACCATTAGATAAGAGGATTCATGGATCCCATTTTCTTGTATGCATTCTTCCAAACATCATGAGTACCAAATATATATCATCAAAGTACATAACAACATAATGAAAATGTACATCAAGGATATGCTTCATCAAAGAGTCATGAAAGTGCTTATACCTCCAAGCAATTAGACCACCATTTTCCAAGTGCATACAAGCTTCAAGTGAGCAATCAAATATGCTCCAATGACATAGGTGAGGATCCCATGTCCTATAATGCTGCTCCAAAAGGATGTGATATGCATCAAAATATTCAGCCATGTATTCTTTCATCCAAGAAGTGAATGAAGAATCTCCACTAAAATCTGAACCAAATAATGAGCAGAAAAAACAAGAAGACTTCAAATGACTCAAAGAAGTCTCACCCATACATCCATGAATGTGAGAATCATAAAAATATAACAAAGTATATGGCTTCCAAAAAAAATGTTCTCCAATCATAAATCTATTCTCCCAAGTGTTGGATGAAGTTCCTCCAACATCAAATGAATCAAGTGTTGAGCAAGAAAAACCATGAGTCTTCAAGTGACTCAAATGCATATCATAGGTGCATCCATATAGATTTGCATCATCATAAAGTGACAAATAATGTTGCTGCAAATGTGAATAAGAATGTGCTCCAACCATGTCATCATAAAAGGTAAATCTAGGAGTTCCATACTCCTCATGTGGCACCATTAAAAAGAACCCTTTCACCCATACTTCATTGAGACTAATACCACAAAACATGGAATTGTAGGATGCAGGAGAATGAACTAACTCACCCAAATGATCAAAAAGTGAAGAAGTTTCATCATGGGAAGGATCCATGTGGGTAGTATCATGCAGCTCCTTCAAAAGTGGGAAACCTTTGTCATAGATTGGTTCCAATGTAGAGGAATCATGCTCTTCTTTAAAAATTGCATAATCTTCATCAAGAGACAATTCAAGTTCCTCTTCCACCACATCAAGTGTTTGGATCTCTTCAAGTTCATCTTCAAACACATTAACCACATTCAAATTCCCACATTTCTCATGATCCACCATGTCATGAGAATCCTCCAAACAATCTACCATTTGACAATCTGAAACATAGGAGGAAAAACAAGTATCTTGCAACTTTTCAAGAAGTTGCTCATTTTGAATTGTGAGCTTATGAATATCCTCATTATTCTTCAAGTATGCATCATGTAACAATTCATTAATCTCAAACAAATGGTTTCTATAAAAAATCAAAGACATGAAATTACCTTTGATGTGGCACATTGCTCTTTGTATCTTCTCCATGTCTTCAAGGAAGGATGTTTCCTCCAATGAAGTAGCTCTCCAACAAGAATTTGACACCAATGCTTGAGTGTCATGGAGAATGCTGAGGGACTCTTGGATCTTATTTTCATTCATCTTTAAGAACCCTTCAAGAAAATGAGGCTCTTGCAAATGAACCTCCTCATCTTCTTCAATTTTGCTTGGACCAACTTCATGAAGCTCAAGTGGTGATGGGGAAGTTGATCTTGGTTCTTCTTCAACTGCTACAAGGTCTTCATTATCATGCTTAATGGAACTTGGGCTTGTAGAAACACTTTCAAAAGTGATCTCTATGTCACCAACATAGAGGTGTGAGCACCCATCAGTAGGTACTCCTTCATAGTTTAAGCATCCATCAGTAGATGCTCTTTGGTTCATGTCTAAGCTAGAAAGTGTCTCGAAATGATCTTCCATATTTTCAATAGAATCTTCTTCATGCTCTTGTGATGTCTCTTCATTTTTATCCTTCAAGAAAGATGATGCATTTTTCCCCTTGTTTTCCTTATGATCAATATCTTTGGAATCTCTTTTTGAAGAATTCCCAAAAGCTCTCCTCAAGCAGGACATAATTTCATGCACACATGTATGATACTCACTCCAAGGTTCTTTACAAGAAGGGCATAAACCTTTCTTTACTAACTCCACATCTTTATTTTTGGGCCTATTTTCAAAAACATGTTCAGCAAAGTACTCAAAAGACATGGCATTTTGTGTATTTTTGCTAAAAGCAAGATATTCTTGATATTTTTGATATTGTTGGGGCAAGGTTTTATAGTTTGCTCTCCATCTTTGGAACTCACTCATAGAATTATCCTTGGTTGATGTGACACACTCATATTCATCAGATTTAAAGTCATAAGAATAATCTTCATTTCTCTTGAAATTGTAAGAAGTGTTGCATGATGGCACCTCTTCCTCGTACCATTCACATTCTGCTTCATATTGCTCATAAGCATCTGCATATTCCTCATAAGAATTGTACTCACGGGATTCATCATAATAGTAAGACATGGCTGCCTATTATTCTTGAATGTATGTACCTGATCCACAGGTGCAAGGACCATGCTCTAATACCACTGTAATGTCCCTTGTTAGGAATTTTATTAAAATGGCAATTTTCCACTTTTTTTCCCCTAGTTCGACCTTTGACTAGTTTTGATCTCTAGGTCCCAAATTTGCCCCAAATGATCCCAAATATTCTGAGAATGTATATGAATGATATTCGAACATAAATATGTGTTTCAGGGATGCCTTTGGACCTTTAAAATACTTCTGCAAATACTCTTTCAATTCTGGTCAATGTAGGTAACTTTACTAGTGATTTCCCTTTGACTAGTATTGGTCTCTAGGTCTCAAATTGACTCCAAATGCCTTCAAATCTTCAAGGAAGGTGTATGAATGATATTAGGACTTGAATATGATGTTCAAGGATGACATATGACCACCAAAATACCTCTGAAAACTCTCTTAAGATTCTGGACCAAGTATGCAATTTTACTAGTAATTTGGGGTTCAAATCCCCCTGGGGTAAGTACTGAAAATGGCTTCCAAATTGCCTCCAAACCAACTCAAATTTCTAAAAAGAGGTAGGGAATGTATTAAGGATGTTATTAAGGTCTCATGTGCACCATTAATTGATTTTTACATCTGTTCCAACCCTATCCCATTCAACTGCAAAAATCACGAATTCGACCCTTGGGGAAATGGCACTATTTCTTCTCCCAATGCAATTAAACTGAGTAAAAATACTTCAAATGCTCAAGTACAGTACATGAAACTTGTAAAAAACATCCATGGCAGTCCATTGATCACAAATTCATCAGATAATCATCCATTCATTCGAAATCATCAGCATTACATTGATTCACAACAAGGTAGTGGGGAAATGGCACTGTTATTTCATTAAAATTGAGATTTATACATTTCTACTTGGAATTTCGACCTAAAACTTTTTGGATATGAATAACAGAGTATTTAATTCATATTACAAAATAAATGGGGCATTAGAAGCTCCCCCAAAGAGTACAATGGCTCACCAAAAACGCCCTCCCTCAAGGATCAAGAATATGCCATCAAAACTGGAAATGGTTGAAGGAGTGAGCTACAATAGAAGAGACCATGAGATGCCCTGTAGCTTACACCTGCAAATAAAAACTCCATTAAAGCTCTAAATGAAAGGTCTGAATGGCCTTTCCAATTTCCAACTTGGATGGGAATCTTTCACCCTCGAAATTGGCTAAGGCAAGCAACTAGTCATCCACTAGCTCTCCCTCTTCAAAAATGCAATTGCAAATTATACAAATGATCAAAAGCTGGTTTCATTATTTGTTATTGACATTTATAAAGTTCTAATGTCCTCCATGGGTCGAATTCCTTCCAAGAGACTCATGCCAACTCAAGTTGGGAAGAGATTCCAAAGAACGCCACTTGTACAACAATTCCTGGTTTCCCACTTCCACCAAATCACATGTGGAAGCATCTTAGCTGCCCTAACACCCTTGAGCGCCATCTTGGAGTCTATTTTTAGCCCTGACATGTCATATATGTCATATTTCAGCCTTCAGGTTTGATTTGTGTCGTAGGTGTCATAGCATCTTCATCATTGTTGTCATAGAGCTAGGGAATCTAGCCCAAGTGTCTCACTAGCTCCAAATTGCCTCTTCCTCTTCCATGGGAGTTACTCTTCCTCTATATTTCGACCTTGGATGATTCATGCCATGAATAATACCTTTTGGACTCCCCCAAGTATGTTACCATTCACCTTGAAATCGAATTGGTGAGAGAATGATGCCAAGTGTAGTGGGGAAATCTAGCCATATGTGGGTCCCACTTCCTCCATGTGTCTTCATGATCAAATGACACTTTGATTTTCACTTGTATATATTTATTTAGGTCCTTTATTAAATATTTATTCCATTCTAATGTTCAAACATCATTTATTATCCCCATTATTCCAAATCCCAAAGCTTCCACCCCAAACCTAGGAAACTAGTAATTTTCCTCCTTGGCAATTATTTGAACTTTAGCATCAATTTGACAAACTCTACTAAATAGGGACAATGTGATTAGGCCATTGTGACCCAATGCCAAATTTGGGACATTACAGGGTCCTTGTAGATGCAACAACAGTCGAGGGCCTTCACGAGCTAAGGCAGAGGAAACTGCAGTAGAGAACTTGTATTACCAGAAGATTTCTCCTTAAATAAGAGCTCATCCCGTTGAGGTGGAGAAATGTGTTAAGGAAGAAGAGTATTTTACCAGGTTCGAGGAGATAAATGACATACAGACTTGGGTAGTTGACACTGGTAATACTCGTTCCCAGTAGACTAAGTATTACAAGACTTTAGCCTTACATTAGACTACCAAGGCTCTTATTGGAAAGGTGTTATTTGATACTAAGGAGGAGAGATATGAACAGTTGTTTCAAATGGATGAGCTTAATGACAAGCTCAACTTCCTGATCAAAGTTGTCATTGGTAAAGAATATGAACCAGAGAACCATGCTACTACCAAAGAGGTTCCTCCTATCAATTTCCTCGAGTTTGTTATGGTTTCTTAAGTTTTCTTCATGTCATATCTTCTTATGTTGTTATCATAGTTTTGCTAAGTGATCTAATAGTATTACTGCTAGTATGGACTCTACCGTTGGAACTTGTAAACTCTTGTTTTACTCAAGGTTAGGTTTTCCATGGGGCTAACCAATTTTAGAATTTTTGTAATCTCAGGTTGATATAATAGAAAATTTTAGCTTCACAAAATAAAAAATTTGAAGGAAAAAACAGGGCTACAAAACTACCATCATTTTTTGAGAATATTTCAATAGAATTTGCAAAAAATAATTGAAGTTTTTCCCATTTGAACTTCGCAATATAAATTTTCTTTAATCTCACATCAACAAGCTTTGCTCCCTTCCACACCTTGTACTGAAGTCTTAGATCCCCAATATTTGAACTTTCATCCTCTCCTTCTTTCCGCTCACATAGGTTTTGTTAATAAATTGATTTAAAATTTAACTTTTAGTATATATATTAACTTGGAGGATTAAACTCACATAATTATGAGCGAGACTTGAAATGTTTCCATATTTAATATATATTAAACAAGGTCGCTTAGTAGCAATGTCCTTTTTTCTTTTAAGCATAAACAGGAAAGAAAGACAATGAAATATTAGGTAACAAGTAATGCAAATGGACTTTGAAACCCAATAATCTAAGGCCTGTTCATAACCATGCAATACCAAATTACCACCTTTATTGTGTTATGATAATATGATGATGGAAGGGTCTTTCCATTATTCGTGTTCTCCCTCATTCCAGACGCCACCAAGATCGCAATTACCATAACTATAACCACATGCATCCACCCTAAGAAACTATCCTCGATACTAGTCTCAACCATTCCCCTTTACCAACGATTGCGCAGAGGGATTACCGACCTACCAAACTAAGTAGCACAAGATTTTTTCCACCTTAAGTCTTCAACCATGCGCTTGTGGGTATCACAAGTGTTGTCAAGTCTCCCCTAATGGGAAGGATGGAAGGCTAGGTGTCCCATCATCTTTGTTCCCTGTGTCAGCCATCGTGTACACTTGCATTCAGTTATCATGTTGAGTACTATTATCATAATGAGCAGGCCCGAATTACTAAACCTTTTAAAGGGAGGCATGGATTTGTATGAGGAATTAGTGTGGGGAGCAAAAATGCTTGGAAGCAAATCTAAGATTGTAAAGATGACAAGGCAATATAGTGACTCAAAAATATGATGGTTGGAATTTGAGGGTAAGAAGAAGCAATGCTAGGAGGGGAGGTAGCTTCCAGGGTTGGAATTTGATGGTCATTTTGTTTGTCATGAGGCATTTTACTCGCCATACACAGTTAAATATTTAATTGAGTTTTTTCAATGGAGGAGTCGGTTATTCATCAACACATTTTTTGAACGAGTAATATATGAATCAAAATGTTTTCATAATTCAAAACTTTCAAACCTGTTTACAAATTTCTAATTATTATTATGAAAGAATAATTATATAGTGGTTGGGAATTTACTCATTTCTCCTAACCCGAAATAGAGTTCAACCATGTCAGTGTCAAAAGGAAACAATCAAAGCAATGAATATGTGGGCCTTTCTTATTTTTCTAGTTACGATATCCAATACTTTTTTATTACGAGACATGAAAAGAGGAGAATGAGATGTTAGAAATAGTAATTAACTCTCGCTTTTATGATTTTGTTCTATTATTAGAAGCCAAGTTCAGTTCAGTTAATAAAGCATGCAGCATGCATGCAAGAGCTAGGTTAGAGTTTTAGTTTTTCAAAATTGTTTAAATACACCTTCAGCCTTTCATTGTTATTATGAATTAGATCTTTCGTTTTTATCAATAAAGTTTAAGAGCCACAGCTCATTTTGCACATTCTTTGTGTGGTTATTTCTGCCTCCAACTTTCAAATTGGTATCAAAGCATTGAAGAAGATTGATCAGAGCAAGTAAGAAGATCTCAGAGATTGCAAGAGAAGCCGTAGCTTTGACGAAAATTTGCAACAAAAAATTTCGCTCCTCTCTCTTGTAAGAGGGAGCGATAATCTCGAGAAAACTTAAGAAATAAATCTATTTCAAAAAAAATTCGCACCCACGAAGTGGTCACATGAGCGATGATTCCTGGAATTTTCACGCCATTGCCTTACCTTAAGGAGCGATAATTCTTAAGCTTTTTCGCTTGGCTACCCATTTGAGAGCAGTGAAAATTTGAGTCTTCTATAAAATCCACTTGAGTTTTTAATTCTTGAGTATTTTAATTCATGTGCTATTACTCTAAACATGTGTAAGTCCACGTGAGTATTGTACTTTGGAATATGTTTTTTTTAAAAGCCACTTTGCAATATATTATTTAAAAGTTAAAAACAAAGGCTTTTTATATATAATTTTTTTTAAAGTCTCTTTTTATATAAAAGCTTTTAAAAGGGTGAGAACCAATTTTTTTTAAAATAGAAATGAGATTTTTTTGAAAGAGTCATTGAAGGACTTTGCAATGTCTATGGATTCTAACAGCTACAACCAGCCACATATTTCTCCTCTTAAGTGCAAAAATGACTATGATGTATGGGCCATAAGGATGGCGGTCTATCTAAGATCAGAAGATGTTGGGAATATGTTGTGCGTGGCTATTCTGAACCGGCAAATGATGTAGCTGAGCAAGCCTTGTCGAATGGAGAAAAATATATCCTAAGGATTCATAGGAAGAAGTATGTGAAAGCATTGCACCATATAATGAACGCCTTGGATAACAACGTATTTCCAAAGGTATTGGCTTCATTACATGCCAAAGGAGCATGGGAAATATTGGTGACCAGCTACCAGGGTGTTGGTAAGGTACAGACTGCTAAACTTCAAAACTTAAGAAGATATTTTGAAGATTTGAAGATGAAAGAATCAAACACAGTGGATTCTTTTATGACCCAAGTCTTGGGGATAATTAATCAGCTAAATACCTATGGTGAAAATTTTGACTGCCAAAGGGTGATAAAAAGGGTTTTGAAATCCCTATCTGACAAATTTGACCTGAAAGTTGCAGCAATTGAGGAAGTGAAAGATCTAAGCACTTTGTCTATAGACGACTTGACAAGATCGATGCTATCATATGAATCCAGACTCATTAGAAATGAGGAATCCTCTCTGGAGAATGATTTCAAAGCACAGGTCTCATTCTCAAAATGTAGAGGAAGAGGCATAGGAAAATGTGGATCAAGAGGAAGAGGCAGAGGCGGCTGGAGCAATGGAAAGGGAGATCATGATCATCAACATGAAGATGGGAACTATAACAAAAATAGGTTAGATAAAACCCAATGTTAAGTGTTGTTATTGCAATAAATTTGTACATTATGCTAATGAATGTAAAAAGAAAAGGCCGATCAGGAAAAACAAAATGCCAATGTTACTAACACCTTTGAGAAGAATGAAGATTTGTTATTTCTTACATGTAATGGTCCACACGAAAACCCAAAGGGTCTTTGGCTGTAAGATAGTGGTTGTAGCAACCATATGACTGGTGATAGAAGTCTAGTTGCAGACCTAGATGAATCATTGAAGACAAAGGTTAAAGTCAAAACCAATGAGATAGTTCCAATAGTAGGAAAAGGAGTGGTCAACATACTGACCAAACCAGGCCAAAAGAAGACTATAACAGATGTATATTATGCTCCAGGGTTGAAGCATAATTTAATCAGCACTAGGAAACTTACTGAAAAGAAATATAGACTTTTCTTTGAGGGATCACACGGTTCCATATATGACAAACCCCCTAATAGACAGTTGATCATCAAGGTACAAGTGACTAGGAACAAAATGCATACACTAGTCATGATTTGCAGCAAGCAGGTAAGCTCATTTCCCCAGAAAGCAACATGCATGGATGATTATTGGCTATGGCATTTTAGATATGGACATCTTCATTTTGTTGGTTTGAAGTTGTTGCAGCAAAAAGAGATGGTTAAAGGATTACCCCCGATTAAGGATCCAACAAGCACATGTGAGTGTTGCATCATTGCAAAGAAGCATAGGGATAAGTTTCCTAAAGGTATGTCTTGAAGAGAACATGCACCTCTAGAACTTGTTCATTCTGATCTATGTGTTCCAATTCAGAATTAGTCACTGACAATTTTAGTAGAAAAACATGGGTGTATTTCCTTCGTCATAAGTGAGAAACTTTTGGCAAGTTCAAGGAATTTAAGGCTTTGGTTGAAAACCAGAGTGGCCATCAACTAAAAGAATTGAAATCAGATAGAGGGGGAGAGTATGATTCAAAGGATTTCCATGCTTACTGCAAATATCGTGGAATTAAGAGGCAATTCACTACAATTCATACACCTCAGCAGAATGGTGTAGCAGAACGCAAGAACAAAACCATCATGAATATGTCAAGCAACATGCTAAAGGGAAGAAACTTGTCTCGTGATTTTTGGGAAGAGGCAGTGGCTTGTGTTGTTCATGTGCTAAACATATCTCCCACCAAAATTGTGAAGAACAGAGTACCACAAGAATGATGGACAGGTACGCATTATAGTATTTTTCATCTTAGAATATTTGGTTGCACTAGTTATGCTCATGTACCTAAACAACTAAGAAAAAATCTAGATTACAGGAGTGATAAATGTATCTTTCTTGGATATGTTGAAGATTCTAAAGCTTATAAGTTGTATAACCCTATGACCAAAAATGTTATTATTAGCAAAGATGTATTGTTCACAGAGGAAGAGTCATGGGACGGAACCATATATAAGGTTCTAGGAGCTGCAATACCCCAACCAAAAGATGAAGAATAAGAAGAGTGGATTGGATAGTAGGGTCCAATAGCATCGTCACCAGCAGCAAGTACTCCATCAACAACTCCGAGAAATTCAGTTCGAGGTGAAGCATCAAGATCAACAAATCGACATACTCCTAGTCCTCAATCAAGTAATGAATCCGATCACATTAATATAAAGACTAGAAGATTAGAATATATTTATGATGATTTGGATGCAAATACCAATTTTTCTTTTATTGCTAGTTAACCTATGTGTTTTGAAGAGGCAATAAAAGAAGAGCATTGGGTGAAAGCTATGCACAAAGAGATAGATTCCATTGAAAGAAATGCCACATGGGATCTTGTTGACTTTCCTAAATATAAGAAACCTATTGGTGTGAAATGGGTCCATAAAACAATATTCAATGAAAAAAGTGAGATTGATAGGTACAAGGAAAGGTTAGTAGCAAAAGGTTTCTCACAGCAACCGAGATTTGATTTTGGAGAAACTTTTGCACCAATGGCTAGATTGGACGCTGTGAGAGCAGTCCTAGAGATAGCAGCTCAAAACAAATGGAAATTGTATCATATGGATTTCAAGTCAACATTCTTGAATGGCATTCTTGAAGAGGAAATTTATATGCAGCAACCACAAGGGTATGAAATCAAAGAACATGAAGAGAAAGTTTACATGTTGAAGAATTCAAAGCTCTATATGGGCTCAAGCAAGCTCCAAGAGCTTGGTATAGCATAATTTATTCTTACCTGATCAACAATGGTTTTAGCAAAAGTAGCAACAAACCAACAGTTTACACAAAGGTAAATCAACATGGACATATTTTGATAGTTTGTTCATATGTTGATGATATGATTTTTACTGGTAATCTATTAGTAGATGAATTCAAGGAAGCAATGAAGAAAGAGTTTGAGATGACAGATCTAGGTTTGATGAAATTCTTTCTCGGTATAGAGGTAGAATAGTCAAAAAAAGTTATATTTATTTCTCAAAGTAAATATGCTAATGATGTGCTTAAGCGATTCATAATGCTTAATTGAAAACTGACACCTAAAACAGTAGCAACAGGTACAAAGTTGAGAAAAAAATATTACAGTCCCAAAGTAGATCCAATATTGTATAAGAGACTTGTAGGAAGTCTTATGTATCTCACAGTTACGAGACCCGGTATTATGTAAGCAACCAGCTTAATTTCCAGGTTCATCGAGTCTCCCAAAGACTCGCATTGGCAAGTTGGAAAAAGGATCTTATGATATGTTGAAGGGAATTCAATCTATGGAATTTTATACTTAAGCAGTGAGTATGATGTTTTGATAGGTTTTACTGACAATGATTTTGTAGGAAGTTTGGATGACATGAAGAGCACTTCCAGTCATGTTTTTCATCTTGGATCGTGGGTGATTTCATGGGCATCCAATAAGAATCCCATTGTGACTATTTCATCAACATAAGAAGAATATGTAGCAACAACATCAGTGGCATGTCAAGTAGTTTGGTTATGCAAAGTTTTGGAATGTCTTCAACATAAACAAGGACCAAAAACAATCTATTGTGACAACAATTCAACGCTCGCCCAATCGAACAACCATGTATTTCACCAAAAGAGAAAGCACATTGATACCATATATCAGTTCATAAGAGAACATGTGAATAGTGGTGAAGTTAATGTAGAGCATTGTAAATCGATTGATCAATTGGATGAGATATTCACAAAGCCATTGACAAAATATATTTTTGAAACTCAGAGAGATAATTTAGGCATTCTAAAAGTTGCAGTAGTCAGTGGTCATAATTAAGAGGGAGTGTTAGAAATAGTAATTAACTTTTGCTTTTATGATTTGGTTCTATTATTATAAGTCAAGTTCAATTCGATTAATAAATCATGCAACATGCGTGCATGAGCTAGGTTAGGGTTTTATTTTCTCAAAAGTGTTTAAATACACCTTCAACCTTTCATTGTTATTGCGACTTAGATCTTCCATTTTTATCAATAAAGTTTAAGAGCCGCAACTCGTTTTGCACATTCTTTGTGTTGTTAATTCTGCCTGCAACCTTCATGAGACTAAAACAACAAAGAGCAATATACCAGTTTCTCACCATACTTTTCCTATGAAGCATTAAAGCAAATACTTAATATTTGAAAATGAAATGTATTACATTAGGTTCCTCTTTCGTGGCATAAATTGTTTCATCCTTTTCCTTGAAAAGAGAACCATTGCTCATTATTTTTTCCGAGTTGCTTCCAAGTTCACTAAGCAACAATTTGAACTCTTGAAAGTATTGCCTCCACTTGTCTTCAAAGGAAGGTTTCAGTAATTTTCTAAACTCCTCATTCTCCTCTAAGGTTCCTTTCTCATCCTTACTCATGGTGACCAATGAATGCACTTCTTCTCCTATTTCTTCCCTTTCACCAAAGTACATCCAGTTTCAGTTTCTAAGGGTGGTGGCTTATTTCTTTGACTCCTGGTCTTCATTAATGTTCTACCACATCAGGTGCCAAGACCATGCTCTGATACCACTGTAATGCCCCTTGTAAAGAATTTTATGAAAATGGCAATTTTTCACTTTTTTCCCTAGTTTGACCTTTGACTAATTTTGAGCTCTGGGTCCCCAAATTGCTCCAATTGCTCCCAAATATTCTGAGAAGGTATATGGATGATGTTAGAACATAAATATGTATTTTAGGGATGCTTTTGGACCTTTAAAATGCTTCTGCAAATCCTCTTTCAATTCTGGCCAATGTAGGGAACTTTACTAGTAATTTCCCTTTGACTAGTGTTGGTCTTTAGGTCTCGAATTGACTCCAAATTCCTTCAAATCTTCAAGGAAGGTGTATGAATGATATTAGGACTTGAATATGATTTTCAAGGATGATATATGGCCACCAAAATACCTCTGCAAAATCTCTTAAGATTCTGGACCAAGTATGCAATTTTACTAGTAATTTGGGGTTCAAATTCCCCTAGGGTAAGTACTGAAAATGGCTTCCCAAATGCCTCCAAACACACTCAAATTTATGAACAGAGGTAGGGAATGTATTAAGGATGTTATTAAGGTATCATGTGCACCATTAATTGATTTTTACATCTGTTCCAACCCTCTCCCATTCAACTGCAAAAATCACCAATTCGACCCTTGGGGAAATGGCACTATTTCTTCTCCCGATGCAATTAAACTGAGTAAAAATACTTCAAATTCTCAAGTACAGTACATGAAAATTGTAAAATACATCCATGGCAGTCCATTGATCACAAATGCATCATATAATCATCCATTCATTCGAAATCATCAGCATTACATTGATTCACAATAAGGTAGTGGGGAAATGGCACTGTTTTTTCATTAAAATTGAGATTTATACATTTCTACTTGGAATTTCGACCTGAAACTTTCTGGAGATGAATAACAGAGTATTTAATTCATATTAAAAAATAAATGGGGCATTATAAGCTCCCCCAAAGAGTACAATAGCTCACCAAAAACGCCCTCCCTCAAGGATCAAGAATATGCCATCAAAACTGGAAATGGTTGAAGGAGTGAGCTGCAATAGAAGAAACCATGAGCTTCCCTGTAGCTTACACCTGAATATAAAGACTCCATTAAATATCCAAATGAAAGTTCTGAATGGTCTTTCCAATTGCCAACTTGGATGGGAATCTTTCACCCTCGAAATTGGCTAAGGAAAGCAACTAGTCATCCACTAGCTCTCCCTCTTCACAAATGCAGTTACAAATTCTACAAATAATCAAAAGCTAGTTTCATTCTTTGTTATTGACATTTATAAAGTTCTAATGTCCTCCATGGGTCGAATTCCTTCCAAGAGACTCATGCCAACTCAAGTTGGAAAGAGATTCCAAAGAACGCCACTTGTACAACAATTCCTAGTTTTCCACTTCCACCAAATCACATGTGGAAGCATCTTAGCTTCCCTAACACCCTTGAGAACCCTCTTGGAGTCTATTTTTAGCCCTGACATGTTATATATGTCATATGTCATCCTTCAGGTCTGATTTGTGTCATAGGTGTCATAGCATCTTCATCATTGTTGTCATAGAGCTAGGGAATCTATCCCAAGTGTCTCACTAGCTCCAAATTGCCTCTTCCTCTTCCATGGGAGTTACTCTTCCTCTATATTTCAACCTTGGATGAGTCATGCCATGAGTAATACCTTTTGGACTCCCCCAAGTATGTTACCATTCACCTTGAATTTGAATTGGTGAGAGAATGATGCCAAGTGTAGTGGGGAAATCTAGCCATATGTGGGTCCCACTTCCTCCATGTGTCTTCATGATCAAATGCCACTTTGATTTTCACTTGTATATATTTATTTAGCTCCTTTATTAAATATTTATGCCACTCTAATGTTCAAACATCATTTATTATCCCCATTATTCCAAATCCCAAAGCTTGCACCCCAAACCTAGGAAACTAGTAATTTTCCTCCTTGGCAATTATTTGACCTTTAACATCAATTTTACAAACTCTAATGAATATGGCCAGTGTGATTAGGCCATTGTGACCCAATTCCAAATTTAGGACATGACAAAATATTCTGATATAAAAAACGATCTAAGCACTTGGCCACCAACTCCTCCCCCATCCTGCCATTACGCCATGTAGGAACAAGAGGGAAAGGTGTGATATCCATTATAAGATTCACTTGAAATAGACTCCCAAGCTCAACATCAAGGGGATCACCCCTTGAATGTGAACCTCACTCCTCTCCATGATGAAGGGTAAAATTAATGTCCCCACCGAAAATAACATTAGATTCAACCAGAATACCATTGTTTTCCAGTTTCTCCTAGAAATCCCCCCGATCCAAATATGGCCCATAACAATTGATGCTGACGACATGATCCGCAAGATCTCTGACCCCGCCCTTTAAGACAATCCATGTAATTGATGAAAAAGCTCGAAGGTGAACCACCAACAGGTTCCACGCCATCCCCAACCCACCAGAAAACCAACAACGCTAGTGGCACAAGATAACCAACCAGGACACAAACGAATCAAAATCGAATGGTCGTATCCACCTCGCACATAGTCTCCTGAAGCATAACTAAATTTGAGTTGTGGACTTCCAAATAATGCTTGAGGGAAAGTTGTTTTGAGCCCCCCCAACCCCCTAACATTGAAGGATATGAAGAGCAATAAGGTGATGTCAAGACGACTTCAGATGCTCTAAGGGGCTAGAAAATAGAGGAGGATGAGGAATGGCACACTGTCGCTTTAATGCGAGTGGACAAAGCAACGACCATAGGCTCAGTATCCCCCTTATCAGGTGTCTCTCTAGGATCCCATGGTTTGTTAGACTTCTTTTTCCGTAGGGTGATGTTCTGAAACCAAATCGATTGCACGGGTAAGACCCCTTCCTGAAAGGGTTTGTCAGAAAAAAATAAAAACTTATAGGGGTTGAAGACCATTACCCAATACTAGGGGAGTTTCCGACGATGAAGGGACAAACGACCTTTCCTGGATAGGAGTCACAGGGGGAACGTCCATAGTGGGAATACTATCCTCCGAGGGAAATCAATCCTGCATAGGATGAGACTCAAGGATTGGAGGAATATCGCCGCTCCTATCCGATATAAGCTCCAACAGAGGAAAGAGAGGGTTTGCTACAAAACCCCAAAAAAGAGTAGGAGAACCAGGCGATATACCAGTCCCAGGGAAGACAGTAGGCAAAAACCCCACCCCAATAGAACCAAGAGACAACGAAACCAGGTCTGTACCACAAAAAGGAGAAAGAACTGACTTGATAGCATCAACTTCTACTGAGTCAAAAGTACTCAAGCACACAAAGGAGGAGAGATCCAACTTACCTTGGATTTTGGAGAGTAACGTCGACGAGGGAGTCGTCGAGGCCGTAGGATGAGCATGAGAATTTTGGCTATTACCATGCGAACCCCAATGATGAACCAAATATGGGTGTACCCTCAAAAAATCGGCTCGAGATGCCCAACCAAGACCCGGCCCAAGAGGAGATGAATATTTTGTGTGAAACCCTAATAATGGGCATTGAGCTCGTAAGTTACCTATTTCCCGATAGCTAAAGAATCGGACGGGTATACCCTTGTAATCCAGCCTCTGTGAAGGAGTAACCCCACACACATCGATTACCACCTCCGTTGACATACACACATAAACATCAATCTCCACCAGGAAAGACTCCACCTGCTTGTCCACACCGTAGAGCATATCAACGTCCATGTGAATAAGATGACCAACCTTGTTTGCAAGAGCTTCCATAATAGGACGAGACCAGAGGTCCAAAGGAAAACTGGGTGCCAAAACCCACAAGTGTCGTAGGTGAATAGGTTCAGTCTCAGAGTTAAAAGCCCCGTGCCACATGGAAAGAACCAATGATCCTTTACCTATGACCTAGGGCCTCACCAAAATATTCTCTGTAGATTCCACCAACGGGAAGTGGAAGCAAAACCAACCGTTAACCAGAATGTTAAGTTTTGGGCAGTAGTCGATAAGCGGCTTCCATTGCACCCTCATCCACTCAATGAATTCTTTACAATCAATAGACGTATATTCCAACCTACCAACGAGGTACCTGGCAGATAAGGTATTAACCCGCTCCATGTGAACATCCCTCCCCATCATCATATAGGGGGGATCTACCAGCGCTTTAAAATACTTGAGTGTCTGCTTAGCACATGCCTTCTTTCCAAAATAGTGTTTTGAACCCCCCTTGACAGGCGAGCCTATCGAAACCTCTGCCACAAACTAACCTGCAGAGGTGTCAAAAGGCATATTAGACACACCCTAGACAGACGGATAAAACAAGCGTTTGGCTATTTCCGGTCGACACAACCGCGAGGAATCAGAACTTCTACATTGAGACTTAACCAGGCAAGTACCTCCACCACCAGAGAAATGCATGAAGCCCCCCGATCCGAAGGATGTGGCGAACCCAAGAGTATTGGAGGAGCTAAGTCAGATTCCTTTGCCACCTAATCCAATGCCTCATCGTACAAATCCGAAATTGAACTTTCGATCCTGTCATCCTGTTATTGCTACAACATCCCCCAAAAAATGTTGTAAATATTGGGGCCCCTCCTTTATTTTTGAAGATTTCCTTTGATTTTTTGAAACTTGTTTGTTCGACTTTGCAAGTTCTCTTATATCTCTTCTTCCAAATCTTTTGATTTTTTCTACTAAGGAAAAATTTATCTTTTCAGCTTTGGCTGTAGTTTTTAACGATAAACTTTGCAACAGTTGCGCAAAGTTTAACCTTATTTTGGCCGACTGTGGCGCATTATTTAGCCTTAATTTTGTCGATCAAAAGCAATCTTTTTATCTTTCCTCTCGAGTTCATTGCAATTTTTTAACTCAAAATTATCCACCTTTCTGCAGTTTTTAACACTAACTCGACCGCTTTTTGCACCAAATTCCAAACCTTAACTCTGCGTCGATTACCGCAGTTTTTAGAGCTAAAATGCCCGCCCGTTGTGCAATGTCTAGCCTTAAAATTGCCGCCCGTTTGTGCGCCTAGCCTTCTTCGTCGCAGCTTTTGGTCGCAGGGGCTATGGCTAAAGTCGCCATCGGTTGCGCCGTTTCAACCCTAAAATTGCCAACCCACGTTTCAATCCACGGGCGCAGCTCTTGGTCGCAGGAGTTAGCCCTAAAGGTGCCTTCTGTTGCGCATGAATTATCGTCTCGATTGCCGCCGCAGCGCAGCCTATGTTTTGGGTATATGTGAAAGGTAAGTTGGTGAATTTTTATCGCCACCCCGTGCAGAATTAATTACCCGTTGTGTTGAGCCTCGTGCTCATTAATACTCCAACTGGCCACCCCGTGCGGTTTTATTGCTCATCCTATATATATACGTAGAATGGGGTTTTTGCCCATTCCACTTTTGCTAAAGAGAAGCAGAGTTCGCCATTCGCCATAGAGGATTTTTCGGACTGGCACTCATATGGGTACGCGCGTCAACCACCGAGAGCCATTTCAAGACTGACAGGTAGATGATTTTGTTCCCCCCTTTGCTTTCATTCGATAGGAAACTCCGTCTATAGCTCGTTTTTTCCTTTTTAAAGCTTTTTAGCACTCGGATTGCCTGTTATTTTAGTGTGATGTAAGAGAACCCCTTCGTCCAATGGGAAAACCTCCCTTAAGGCCAATAGGAGCACAAAGTTTTTCGGTTTTTCTCCTGTCGAGACCATGACCCAGAAAAGCCGCCTTCCACGCATATACGTTTTAGCTCGTCGACTGTTGTTTTCTTAGTATTTTAGGAAAGGTTTCCTCCTTGCGTTTGTTTTATTGATAATGGCTAATCCTAGGAAAATCCTTATCACATATTTGAGGCCACGGTTGGCACTACTAGCTCTATAGCACACATTCTAGTCTATAGCGCACATTTGCTAATGCCGGGAAATGCCATACTCACCATTGTGGGTAATAAGTCATGCTCCAAATGATAAAGCCCTGCGTAAAAACGATAAAGCCACAGACGTTTCGGGAATGCTCCTTATGTCCCACAAGAATGGCACTCTGTGTAATTATATATTGTTTCAAAAAAGCTAAGGCCAGTGAAAGAATTGTTTTATTATAAATATGGTCAAATACTGGCTAGCAGCATTCGGGTCTGTGTCAATTGCATTTCTTGCATGGGTGTCTTGTTTAAATGCTCTGCCTCGTCGCCATTTTCTTTGAAAGATTATTTTAAATTGGAAGCCAACACTTTTACACGCTCAATTTCTGCTTAACACTATAAACCTTGAGATGTGATTTGTTCGCTAGCAATGGTTGCTCAATAATTCATCAAACTCCTCATTTGTGCTACCCTCTCCATTGCAAGTTTAACATGCATAGGAGGTCTGCCAGGAGAAAGGCTAAGCTTGTAGAATCAGATTCAGACGTGGAAATCTTGGTGGACACATCGCTCGAAACCATGTTTAGCGACACACAAGCCATCACCGGAGTAGCCCCAGGAAGCTCTGCCTTGGAATTTCAATGGGGTGACTTATACAGGTTTATCAAAGATCAGAACTACCCTGAAGCATCCCTAGAAGAAACCATGGTTTACTTGAACATCAAGAAATCCAGCCTTCACAAGGTAGCGACTCGTCCTGAGCTATTCCCATGCTCAGAGGTCATCGACTGGATAATTCCTCATGTTAAGACTGATACAAGGTTTATTAATGACAAGAATGGGATTAATCTGGCATCTTTCGCACCTGAGCACATCATGGCTACTTACAAGTTGCCCCAGGCAAGGGAATGGCTGGACGATGAATGGATAGCCAAAAAAACTATGGACCCTCTAGAGTCCACCAGAAATATGATGATAAGTGAAAGGCAAATCAAACAAAGGAACAACAATGAATATGAAAGTGCTCTTCTAAGGACCCATTATAGACTCATTGCCTTAATGTTGAGTCGGATTTTTGGCATACCGAATGGAAGTGTCTTCAAACTCGGCTGGGTACCAGTGATGGTCCACATGGCCATGTCTGGCACAATCTTCAATTGGGCCGACATAATCTCGGACAGTTTGGCCTCGTAGTTAACTGTTTCCCAACGGGGCCTAACCCAGAAGAAAGTTGACTTCTTCATGTCTTCTTATTTGATGGATTGTTTGTTAAGCAAGCACACTTTCCCTGATTTGGGTTGCATATGGAATAGAAAGGAGTACCTTCTCTTTGTAGCTTACCAACCCACATGAGCAATCAAATATGCGAACTACTACAAACAGATTTGTGAGAAACTCGTCATGCCCCTATATCAGCTCATTTTTATAGAGGAGCTGAACTGCATGTCTGAGAATGCCATGTCCATCATAGAAGAGTTTGGGGATTATTACTTTTCCAATGAGGGCACCTATATACGGATGAGTGGAGGGTCTCAACCTCCTTTTTTGTTTCCCCAATATGTCACATATTTTGTAGTACACAAGGAAGCTTTAAGACAACTCTTCGACACTGGCGGGATCAGCAAGATCCTCTCAGAGAGGAAGAAAGGTATGTATCCACCAATGCCCTTCACTATCGGTGCATATAGTCTCCCGAAGGAAAAGGATGGTGAAAACTATGCTCAGGGCTTAGAAGTTTTTCATTTCGGCACAAGGCCCTTTAGGAGACATGATCCTAGTAACAGAGTTGTTGAGCACTACAACAATGTCAAAACTTCTTATGAGTACACGCATCTTTGGGACAAGGATGAAGAATTTTTCCAGAGTGCCAGGAACTTAACTGAATTGGGAAAACGTTACCGCCATAAAAGCGAGGCAAGTTCCAATCCTAGACCTGTGGGCCTGATCCAAAAGGAGCGAGAGGCAACAGCGTCGCAATCAGATGAATCAAAGAGGAAGGAACAAGAGGAAGAAGAAAGACTAAAAAAGGAGCAAGAAGTCAAGCAGCAGCAAGATGCAGAAGTTGCTAAAGCTCAACAAGAACAAGAAGCAGAAGCAGTGAGAGTAAAAAATGAAAGGTTTCAAGCGGCAGAAGCTGCCAGATTGCAGAGAGGGAGACGAAAAGAATCAAACAAGAAGAAGCTGAGAAGTTATGAGAGGTGAGGGAGAAAGCTAATAAGGAAGCAGCAGAACTAGCTGAGCTAGCAGAAAAGTTTGTGAGAGAAGAAGAAGAGGCCAAAAAAGCCGCGGAACAAGGCACGACTAGTCCACACACCATGGACATGGATCTTTCAACAAGGGACCGACTGGGGATAGCTAATGAAGGGATTGTCGCTACTGAAGAGCTAACACTCACTCCATACAACCCTTCAAAGCAGTGCCAAGTGGCCAACCCGAATTCTGTCTTTTACAACAGCAAGAGGAAGGTAATTGTAGGAAGATCAGAAAAGAGGATGAAGACTGAAGAGGGTCGATTGGAGATTAGAGTAACAGAAACCCCACTCTTCAAGGGGACTGACAATGACCCCAATCTAGTTTGAATTCCCTTGAATGGAAAAGGTGTTCCTCCTTAAATCATAATTCTCGTCGCAGGTGCAATTCTCTCCTCCGGAAGCTACGACCAAGGGGGAGTGCTATAGTCTTGGGGATTGGTGTGCAACATAATGATTCGATTGAAGACTACGAAGAGGAAAAAAAAAGAGGGGCAAAAGTGATCTCACATGGCGAGAGCTTTGAAGGAAATAGAAAATGCAAGAGGCCATTTCAAAACCAAGATTAGCCCATCGGCCCGAGACCACATAGACATAATGGAGAAAATACAGAGAAGGGAGAAGCAGGTTCTTGGTGCGCATAGGCTAGAGGAAGAGTTTGGAAGCCTTGTTGAAGACTCTGGTTCGTCTCGAACCAAAGAAACCCAACATACCAAGACGCAACACATCCTCTGGTGCATGAAGTCGATGTTGAGTTTGGATTTGGAGGACTTCCTGAAAGGCAAGGCTCGTGAGAACCTAAAGGCCATTCCAAAGGAGGCACACCCGGAAAGCCTAGAGGAAGGCATGAGGAGGCTGGCACGCAATCAAGTTATTGCATACGAGGACATCAACAACAAGCTGGATTCCCTAGAGTAGGAACTAACTGGTAAAATATTTAGCAAGCCACCCCAGTCCCGCCCGACGTGTTCACAACTGAGGTTCTGGTGCTGCCCTGAAGCGATCAATCAAATGACCAAGCAAGATAATCTAGGTCCTAAGCCCTCTTTCATGATAGTCTTAGATGATGAATAGGTTTGATTATTTTAGTTCTGTTAAAAATGGCTTTAATTTTGGACATAAGCCTCGACTTGTGGGGGAACTGTAGACACTCTATTCTCCCTCCTCCGACTCCTATTTTAGACTTTGGAAAGCCCTAGTTTTTCTTAGTATGATCCATAGAAGGAACCACGGTGAATATTGGTATTTTTGCTATGCCATCTCGACACGCTACACAGACAAGTGTGATGCCTTTGTCATGTACAAATGTTTATATTAGTGTAATATAATACCGAATCTTACAAAAAAAATTCCTCAATTGAACTAATTCCTAAGGTTAGTTCTATTGATAAACCATGCTTCGCATTCTTAATAGATATTCCTCTAGAATGACAGTGGATCGTGTTTAATTCCTTTAATGAAATCGTTACTCATCATTGAACCTTAAATACGCTCATCGAGAGAACATATTCACATTCTAAGACTGCACTAGTGAAATATTGTTCTCTTGTTACCCTTAGAAATCTATTTAAGTACTTTAATCATACCCGTAATCATTTTTTCCACATCGTGGCCTCCAACATTTGTCGCATTCAATTCAATCAACAATGAATATCGCACCTAATTTCTTGCAATATTTATATATCAAATGGTAGTTCCATTCTCTCATAAAAGAACATTGATGTTTGCAACATATATTCTGATTATTACACATGTATATTTCAACCAAAAAAACTACATTGTCTGACTTTAAAAAAGATGTACAAGTAAATTCAAAACACCTTAAATTTAATATATTCTGAATTCTTTCACTTATCAATATGACCAAGATTATTCACTTGAACCTAATTTTTATTTATCATTCATAAAGTTATTAATCGTACTCCATCCAAAGGAATCATTAACATTTTCATCAACTTTATAAGCCCATAAAACTCATAACCTTTTAACCTACAACTTTAATACCATTTTTTTTTCTTGAAAACTTTAATACCATTTTGTTATCACCACATATATTTTCAAAATATGACCAAGATTATTCACTTGAACCTAATTTTTATTTATCATTCATAAAGTTTTTAATCGTACTCCATCCAAAGGAATCATTAACATTTTCATCAACTTTATAAGCCCATAAAACTCATAACCTTTTAACCTACAACTTTAATACCATTTTTTTTTTCTTGAAAACTTTAATACCATTTTGTTATCACCACATATATTTTCAAAATAACTTTATTCATAATCTTAATGATAACGACACACCACCACATGCATAAGTCTACTACATGTATTTTCAAAATAATTGTATTCATAGTCTTTTTATGATGTGGTGTCGTTATCATTAAGACAATGAATAATAATATGGTGTCGTTATCACGAAGACTATGAATAAAGTTATTTTGAAAATATATGTAATGTTAATAAAACATATATTTTTAAAATAACTTTGTTTCTCGTCTTAATGATAACGACACCACATGCCTAAGACTTTATGGTCATATGCGCGTTAATACAATATGACAATTTTTACTCAAATTATATCATGCTCGTGCTAAGGCTTAGACTATGGAACTTAGACTATGGAACATAGTTATTTGGAAAATATTTGCTCAAACTATATCATGCTCATGCTAAGGCTAAAACTATGGAAAAAAGTTATTTGGAAAATATTTGTTTTATTTTTTGTTATAGTTTTATTGATAACGACACTCTGTAAGTTTTTATGTCACATGTACATTAATATTAGTAGGATAATTTTTTTTTAAATTATAAATTTCATGTTAAGATTAAGTTCAAGTAGCAGATATATTGAAAATATATGTTTTATAGACATTATAGTAAAATATTTGTTTTAATTTTGTTATAGTTTATTGATAATGACGTCATGTGCGTAAGTCTTTATGTCACATGTACATTAATACTAGTAGGATGATCTTTTTAAAAAACTATGAATTTCATGGTAAGACTAAGTCCAAGGAGCAAAAATATTGAAAATATATGTTTTATAGACATTGTAGTAAAATATTTGTTTTAATTTTGTTAGTTTTATCGATAACGACACCATGTGCGTAAGTCTTTATGTCACATGTACATTAATACTAGTAGGACGATCTTTTTAAAAAGCTATGAATTTCATGCTAAGACTAAGTCCAAGGAGCAAATATATTGAAAATATATGTTTTATAGACATCATAGTGCATAAAATTATGCATCGTCATATGCACATTAATACTAGTATGACCATCTTAGTAAGACTATGTACGTGGTGCGAAGACCAAGTCTACCGGAAAAAGTTATTTGGAATATATATGTTTTATCATACTACATTTTTTTTCACAAGAAAAATAGTTATATTTTAAATTATAAAAGTATATGAACATATATCTAGATATACAAGAGCTGTATTAACAAAATCTTGACCAGTCCCCATAGACAACAAAAAAAGTCCACAGAAAAATACAAAAGCCCATATCCAATACAAAGATACTCAAGTGACCCACATTATGTTGAGAATATATCAAAAGTAGCACCTATATAGAAATAGATAAATTCAAACATCTAGAGACAGGTAGTGGACCATGAAGATGCTCTACAACTAAAAAGACTAGATACTCCTATCCAGGAGTAGTATATATATAAAATAAAATATACCTGCCAAAATCCAAAATTGAATATTATGTGCATCATCTCAGCTGTGCCAAAAAATGGATCAAAGGGATCAACACCAAGAAGCTATAGATTATAAATGACCAGGAGATCTGCAGAAGAGATGTGTCCATCCTCCCAAAATTCAAAATGAATGACACCTTCCACAACATCTATGCCACATTTGGATAACGCATCTGCTTGGTCATTGAACTCATAGAAAATATGAATAATGGATATGTTTGGAAAATACTTCAGCAATCTCAAAACAAAATCCATCCACGATTTAAGATGCATGGCCTGAATAGAGCAGAGATTTCTTTCACAATTTACAATCATCAAAGAGCCCCCAACAACTTGTTCCAATAATATATGACAAACCTTTGCAAAATAAAGAACCATTCATAAGCCCATGAACTCCCCACGAGTGTTAGTTCCTGGTCCACAGTTAAACCATAAATTGAAATGACGGGAACAATCCAACTCAATAATTGCAGCAGCACCACATTTCTGGGCAATGTCCTGTGAGGCACCATCGAATCTTGCTCTTCAACCATCCATATACGCCGAAGGATTTATGATCACTTTGGATGAGCTTTGCTGGGGAATATTTGACTTCCCCCCATATTCTAGAAAGGAAGATATGGCTTTACCAACAATCCAATCTGAGTTGTATCTTTTGTTTTCAAAGATTAAGAGATTTCTCATCTTCCATATTTCCCAACAAATAAAACAAGCAAGTTCACCCCATTGTGGAGTGTATTTGAACCAATTTTTTTAACAACCTGAAAGTGACACACCATACCAGTCAGAGATGATGTTTAATGATCTTTGAGTAGAAAGCCGTGCCTGAAATGTAAAAGGGAAAAAGATAAATAAGTGTGACACTGATTTTGCATCGTGATTACACAGAGGACAAATATTTGGTCCAATGTAGCCCCTACATATATTAGTGATAATGACACTATATGTATACGTTTTTATACTTACATACACATTTTAATGTATAATTCTAAGGGGATGATATAAGGTATATAGAAAGGTATTCAAGATGATAATGTTATATCTTGAGATCATTTTTATGAAATAAGGTCTATGTAGTGTGAAAAGTAATAATTGTAATAAGACTTACTAAAAGGTTTACTAAAAGGTTCCGTCTACCATAACATTTAATTTTAGAAAGTATATATAAGGTTTCACTCACTAGAAAATTCATTCTCTAAAAAATACCTAAAAGGTTAAATAAAAACTATATATATGGAAGTAGAAGAAATTTAATGAGATGTCTTGTGAAGTATGTTGGATGTAATAGTTGTAGCAAACATATCTAGTAGAGTGATTCCTTCCATAAGGAATAGTTAATGGTGGTACCCTACCTTAAGTGTATTCTCTACATTATTGTGTCGTTATCTCATTGTTTATTGTGTGGATCTATCGTGTTATTTCCAAGTTAATTTCTATATTCTTTTTTTAGATTTATTAAGAAACAGAACATTTGGTATCAAAGTTGTTTCTTGGGCTGAAAATTTGGAAAAAAAAAATTGCATAATTTTGAAGGGAAAAATTCATCGGACGAGGTGACTGAGCCCAAGAGGTGGCCAATGGACGACTGCTCGCATGCATCTCACATGGAAAGCCATCCGAATAACATCTCCCCCACTCATGGGGATTAATGGAGATGGGTGGGAGGGATGGTTGGTGTCACGTCCCCATCTTGACCCTACCACATTAAAATTGTAAATGATGTAATCTTGTTATATAATCATGGTGAGGAGCTCAAGGCCAAGGCCCCGCCATCGATTTATTGATGCATATGGTTTACGTGCTAGCCCGACACAGTAGAACTGTAAATATCATGTAAATATGCATTTAATAAAATACCCACAACTAGCTATGCAATGCAACAAGAGATGGGGGCATGATTTTACAAGGAATTGGGAGGGAAAACATTCAAACCCTTGGAGCCAAGTGTCAATGAGAGAACCCATCAAACCCTCAACTACCCATGTTGACTTTTGTACCCAATCATTCAAGAGTTGGTTGAGGTAGTTAATGCCTTGGGAATGGAAAGGTATGGTTGTCCAAATTCGGGTATGGGCAAGCCACCCTTCATGGAAAATCGTGTTTGTCTCCTTGGGCAAGAAAAGAGCCACGAAATTGCTCTCTAAGCCATTATTCACCATGGCCTTGCTCTCTCATGCAGCTCTAGCTTCCTCGGCGTTTTCCTCCCCGGGTTTTTTGTTTTCCCCTTCATCTTTTAGCTGGGAAGGGGCGTTTTTGTGTTGATTACCAGTGGGGAAGAGAACAGAACGTTTTTGGGTCTTCCTGGAGGTCGTTTAAGCCATTGGGAAGAATCATAACTAGTGGGAGAAATCGGTTTTGCTCCCTAGGGGTTGAATTCAAAATTCCACAGTTCGTTTGGGTGAACCACGAGTTGGGAGAGCCAATGTGGTCCCTGTGTTGTGAGTACCTCTATTGTAAATGTGTTAGGGTATGGGTAATGGGTAATCCATTGTTTTGGCTTGAGCTTGAGAGTAAGCATCCAGGGTTCAAGTGTAGCTTGATAAACCCAGTTGGACTGGCTTGGCTGAGATGAAATGGTTAATGGGATGTGTGTGAGCTTGAATGTCCCCATTTCCTTATAAGAATCATGCCCAGCTCGGGGGTGGCTTTCGGACGAACTCAGTATATGTCGTCGAAGAGCCTACAGTTGGGTGGAACGTTGCAGCGACATAGCTAGTTGCTTGGGACAATTGCGAAAGGAAGATAAGTATCTGATGTGTATTTACTTCTGCAATGTTTAATTTGATGATTATTTTGATGTAATGGATGAGCATGAATAGTGTGTGTGGACGAGTCTTAATTCTGCTGTGCATAATTGCTTGATTTGCATATGCACTCTCTTGTTCTATTCATATGATTCTAATGAATTTGGCTGAGATTATGTGAAAAGCCCCAGAGATTGGCATCACGATTCCTTCCTTGCATTGGGTCCAAGGGTGGGTACGTGACAGATGGTATCAGAGTTGCTGGTTGCAGCATTGGGCCTTTATGGGCTACCTATCATAGTTGCAGAGGTAAGTATGCTTCCTGCTTAGCACTGATAGTTAAGAAAAAAAATTTCAAAATTTTTCCAAAATTTCAAAATTTTTCTAAGTGTCTATGAGTTTCTGCCAAAACTGTGTCGGCGGAGGAACTCGGCAAGTTCGTCCGCAACTGCGGAAGAACTTAGCGAGTTGTTCTGCAACAGCGGAGGAACTTGGCAAGTTGGCCCAAAGTTGCGGAAGTGCCAAAAAAAATAAAAATTCTAAGTGATTTCAGCGGCCGGACTCGGCGAGTTGGCCCGAAACTGCGGAAGGACTCGACAAGTCGTTCCGCAATGCGGCAAAACAAATCAATAAGTTCAGCGGAAAGATGGAAAATTTTCGGAAGGAAAAGCTGAGTTTGATCGGAAGAACTCGGCAAGTCGCCCCGCAACGGCGGAAGGACTCAGGGAGCTGGTCCGAAAAACTTTCTAAGTGTTTTCGGCGTCAAAGAGAAAAATTTCGAAAGAACTTGGTGAGTTGCTCCGAAACAGCGGGAGAACTCAGCAAGATGGTCCGAAACGACGGAAGGTTTTTCTAAGTATTTTTCGGCGTCCAAGAGAAAATTTCGGAAGAACTGGGCAAGTCACCCCGCAACGACGGAAGCCACAAGGGGGCAAGCCCCCTTGACCCCCGTCGTCCCCCGGAAGACAATCGTTGAAAGTGTGAAATGCATTCTTGGGATGAAGAGAAAGAATTGCATAGAAGGTTGTGGAATCCTTAGTAAGAGTAATGGGTTGTAATACCCATTATGGAGGATGAAAGGGAAATTCCTCACCTTAAACTATTTTTGTTTATAGCATAAGAATTGCATAGTGAATGTTATATACGTATGTATATACTGAATTGCTAATTCGTGAGAAGATCATAGCTAATGATTGCTTGTATGCTTGGTAGGAAAGCCAAGAAAATGATCAGCTATGATGTGGAGGAGGAACTCCATGTCATAATGAGGAATTGGAAAGGGAGAATTCCTTCACTCCTCTCTTGCTATTGTATTTATAATTCCTGAGTTTTATATACTGAAAATTATGGCATAGGGTTGTTGTAAATGCAAGAGCGCAATGCATACGAATTAGTGGGAACGATTAAAGAGTCATTGCATAGTGCATGTGAATTGCTTATGCATGAGTATGATATTGCATATTGGTAAAATAGTGAGGTTTTACATATGCAATGAGCCACTTAGGATAATTATTGTTGTTGCTAATAATTAGTCATGTTCACATTGGTTGTAGAACCAAAGACAACCGAAGCATGGCTAAGGAGGTGGATGATGATTGTTGCATACAACCTTATGAAGAGAGGATGGTGCAACAAATCCGTGATCATGATGTTGGCAAAAGGACGAAGTAGCCTTGGTAAGAGGCCAACTGATTAGGGAACATCAAGCGATGTTAATAACAGCCATGCAGGTAATGGTTATTTGTGCTTAAATGCATGGATGTTGAAAGAGGATTTGGTAAGATCCCTTCAACTATGTTTATACTATGTTGATTTTGTCTACATGTGGTATTGAGTGCTTCAATGTGAATGTCAACCTACCAAGTATGGTAAGGTGTGGGTAAGTGAAGGCAGTGAGCCTTACACCCTATAGTTTCTTAGAAACCTCGATGCATTCATATGAAATTATAACATGCCATTGTGTATGCTGGATTAGAGGTTTAAATAACCAAAGAAAGTAAAGACCTATAGTCATGTTGTGGTAGTACATGCCATATGAATGGTTAGGCCATAATATGTTTGAAGGCATAATATTCATGAATTAATGCAAGGTTGCATTGAGGGGATGTGCATTAAAAATATTTTGTACAATTTCGTGGTTATGCACGAAATGGTGATCTATTTAATGAGCTGTTGTGAATGCAAGAGAATGATTGAATATAGAAGGTAGACATGTTAATGGGCTACCAAGAAGTGCTATGTTGGAAGGACAGAATTGCATGAAATGTGAAGTAATGAGTATTTATTGTTTATCTAAATTGCATGGATAGTATGACTATGTCTTACAATTTTTAATGCATATATAGAGATGTATATATTTCATTGCATTTAAAATGTTAACAGCTGAAAGTGTTTGAATTATTGAGCATTTTAATTCTGAGATCACTTCAGTGACTGTTGTAGCAATGAAGAGAGTATATGCATACATACTCACAATGTGGTTGGCTTATTGAAATTTCAGTTTTCAAGTAGAAAGGTCTTGCGTATGACGGTGAGGATAAGTCCATAGTAAAGACCAGGATATACCATGTGCAGAAGCCAAAGGTTATGAGAAGGTTCTCATGGCTGTAATTTATGCATAAAACAAATCTGAAAATTGTCTGGTTTAAGTTTATGAGAATAGTCTCATAGTTGCAAATCTAATTTCTGTAGGAAAATAGATTTACAAATTTCAGATTTGAGAATTGCTTATAATTGCTAATGACTATTTGGCTTATATAGAATTGTGTCAGGAGGACATGTTATAGGTGGATGTTCATGTATGGTAGCAAGGGTGAAACCATAATGGACAGAGTGATACCACTTACGAGAGCCAAACAACATGAGGGTAGCCTCACGGTTAAACAAATCAATTTCTGTAGGAGACAGAATTGCAAATTCTTGTTGAGTTAATTATTAATGTTATTGATTGGTTATGAAACAATCATATTTTAGGCTTATTGCTAAATGTTGCTGACTGTTTGGCTATTTGATAAGTGTGCCAGGATGGCACATTGCAGCAAGACCATGTGTGATGGCCTGTGGAAGCCAAACCAGATGGGAAGGATCCCATGCTTTGGAAATTGGTTCCGGGTGAAACGCCATTGTAAATGTTGATAATGTCTCAACCGAACTGCATGTTGGTAAAGCATGTGAGTGAGACAGTAAATTATGCCAAGAAGGCATGTGTGGGTTATGGAATGTGAAAAGATTGGGGTGGAAAACCGAAGGACTGATGACTCAGAGAAGGGAACCCCCATTCTTCGCAAATGAAGGAAAGATACATCTGTAAAACAAATGAGTATTCTATAACCCTAACTAAGAATATACCTGTCTAGTTATTAGATTTGATATGCAGCGCATGTTTCATTGTTTCATTATTATTCCAAACTGCTTGAGTATGATTAGGTCCTACATGGCTCACACCGAAAAGGGATGCATACCTTTCAGATGTTGGGTTATGTTAGGGTTGTCAATATTGACTACACCCTAAGGGAATGGACGCATTCCTGGTGTTTCAATACTTGATAGTGAATGTTATGAAATATGGTTACAATTTTAGAGCAGCAATACTGATGAGTCTGCTTATCCTTCTTGTGCTATCAGCTTACACATATGCAATTTGGTGTTGCACGTAAGAGGCAAAGTGAAGAAGGATGCTCAAGAGGACTATATGGGTAGTGGTAACCTTTCTACGTTCACACTAAAGGACACTAGAAGATATGGATAGGCCCGAGGAGCTGTGTTGTAGAAAAGGGGTATCATCCTTGTGTAGTGTGAGTGGGTATTGTGGGGCCATGCTAGCATGCAGTCAAGTGAGTCACCTATGGAGTTCCTGGAGGGAACCACTGGTTGCACAAGAGAAGGATCCACGTAATCATGTTATGTTGTTCATATTGCCTGATAAACCTAGTCGATGTACTAGCTTGGCAATGGTTGTGGTATGCCTGATAAACCCAGTCGGTGTACTGGCTTGGCATTGGTTATTTGCATGTTGTGGAGGTATTGGTGAAGGGTGTTATTTCCTGACAAACCCAGTCGAAAAACTGGCTTGGAAATGGTTATTGTATGCTTGATAAACCCAGTCGGCGTACTGGCTTAGCATACTAATTTTTGAAATGCTTGATAAACCCAGTCGGCGTACTGGCTTAGCATACTGATTTTTTAAATGCTTGATAAACCCAGTCGGCTTACTTGCTTAGCATATTGATTTTTGAAATGCTTGATAAACCCAGTCTGCGTACTGGCTTAGCATACTGATTTTAGGGATGCCTGATAAACCCAGTCGGCATACTGGCTTGGCATTGCCTATTCGGATGATGTTGTGGAGCAGCAGGTGTGTTGGCCAAGCATCCACCCCACAGGTGATCCAAGGCTTGTAAAGCAAAGAAGGAAACCTATGGAGTAGCGAGGAAAATGCACAATATAGATAAGTATTCATTTTCATTTATTTCTTGTTTGGAATAATGAAGATTTCAGGTACAAGTCTTATGACAACCAAGCTAATACACTGTTGTTTCTTTGTTGGAAACCTTGGCCGTTGCAGGAAGTAAGGACCCTGAAAGAGCCACAAATGCTTAGTAAAACCAGAGAGTAACTAGTTGGGCGCTATAAATTTCTTGGTAGAACCAAAGAGTAACTGGTCGGGTGCTATAAAATTCTTGGTAAATCCAGAGAATAACTGATGATTGATAAATTCAGAGAATAGTTGGTGGAAACATTAACCACTTGATGTTGTCGAGCAGCCGGCGTGCTAGCCAAACATTCCTTAAATAATTGATAAACCCAGTTAGCGTACTAGCCTGGCATTGCCTATTTGAATGGTTGTGAAGTAGCCTGCATGCTAGCCCAACATTCATTATTGTATCCACGGGAAATCCAATGCTGGTAAAGCAAAGAAGGATCCTCTGGGATAAAGTGAAGACATCCAATAAAGATAAGTATTTGGTTATCTTGCAACTCTTACTTATGAATATACGTGTGTATATGATTTAATTATGATTTCTTAAACTCTTGTTTAGAGATAAACCTTACGAAAATACACTAAGCATGTGAATTGATTCAATGCTTGAGTGTAGGTACTGCTGGAAGCAAGGACTATGAAAGCATCTGAAGGATGCATGTGGACATGTGACCATCCTAAAGAGAGCTCAGTATGAGCAGTAATGAAAGATGGTGCTAGTGGACATGTGTGGGTCCTAGCAGCCAAAGGTTCTGTAAGTAGCAACGGGGAAGGGTACCCTAGCTGAAAAGCATTATACAGACCTTATACACTAAGTGTCATAGCCAAGAAAGGGCAAGTCAAGCATTCACATTGAAGTGAAAGAGGCTAAGGAGCATAGAACCACAAGTGATGGTGTGGCTCTGGATTGGAACAAGACTAAGAGGGGGAAACTCTTACTCTTCTCTTTCATTATGACTAATGCATCTTAGAAACAAAATATTGTTGAGTGCATGTCATAGATGAAGTTGATTGTGTTTATTGCTTGAAATAAATTGTGAATGTTGAAATAGTTATATTCCTGTGGAAGGATGAACATGAGTGAGTTCATGTGTATGTTAGGAAAGCATGAAATATGTGGAAGTCTCATGAGTAAAGCATGGACGTTCCAAGTCAATTGGGAAAATAATTGACTAATTTTTTATATTGTGTTATGCTTGTCCTAACAGGAATTGCCATGATGAGTCTCACAGGTGAAAAATTGAAAGCCATTGGTTGCAGCTGTTACCAGCCAAGTGTTGCTAGTGAGCAAAGTGAGAGCCAGTTGTGCACCGTGATCATGGAAGCAGAGTAGAAGCTATTTGTTTTAGCTGGAAATTTTCCTCAATTAATTGCCAAGATGACAAGAAAGATGATAGCCATGAAATTCCATACTTGTAGATCAACTGGAAGGGTAACAAAGGAAAGGGATTGTCGTGGAGCAATGCCCACCTCCAGAGATGGAAGATCAAAGCTAGCAAGAGTAGCTTGAGGAAGCCAAAGGACTTGATCCTGAAAGTTCAAATTCAAGAGATGAAACGCGGGACAGACCTGCCACCAGTTGTGAATTTTGAGGCATGTGTAAAGTGGGTATATATTCTGAAGTATTGGAACACCGAGGACGATGTTATTCCAAGGGGAGGGGAATGTCACGTCCCCATCTTGACCCTATCACATTAAAATTGTAAATGATGTAATCTTGTTACATAATTGTGGTGAGGAGCTCAAGGCCAAGGCCCCACCATCGATTTATTGATGCATATGGTTTACGTGCTAGCCCGACACAATGGAATTGTAAATATCATGTAAATATGCATTTAATAAAATACCCACAACTAGCTATGCAATGCAACAAGAGATGGGGGCATGATTTTACAAGGAATTGGGAGGGAAAACATTCAAACCCTTGGAGCCAAGTGTCAATGAGAGAACCCATCAAACCCTCAACTACCCATGTTGACTTTTGTACCCAATCATTCAAGAGTTGGTTGAGGTAGTTAATGCCTTGGGAATGGAGAGGTATGGCTGTCCAAATTCGGGTATGGGCAAGCCACCCTTCATGGAAAATTGTGTTTGTCTCCTTGGGCAAGAAAAGAGCCACGAAATTGCTCTCTAAGCCATTATTCACCATGGCCTTGCTCTCTCACGCATCTCCAACTGCCTGGGCGTTTTCCTCCCTAAGTTTTTTGTGTTCCCCTTCATCTTTTAGCTGGGAAGGGGCGTTTTTGTGTTGATTACCAGTGGGGAAGAGAACAGAACTTTTTTGGGTCTTCCTGGAGGTCGTTTAGGCCATTGGGAAGGATCATAACTAGTGGGAGAAATCGGTTTTGCTCCCTGGGGGTTGAATTCAAAATTCCACAGTTCGTTTGGGTGAACCGCGATTTGGGAGAGCCAATGTGGTCCATATGTTGTGAGTACCTCTATTGTAAATGTGTTAGGGTATGGGTAATGGGTAATCCATTGTTTTGGATTGAGCTTGAGAGTAAACATCTAGGGTTCAAGTGTAGCCTGATAAACCCAGTTGGACTGGCTTGGCTGAGATGAAATGGTTAATGGGCTGTGTGTGAGCTTGAATGTCCCCTTTTCCTTGTAAGAATCATGCCCAGCTCAGGGGTGGCCCTCGGATGGACTCAGTATATGCTGTCAAAGAGCCTACGGTTGGGTGGAACGTTGCAACGACATAGCTAGTTGCTTGGGACAATTGCGAAAGGAAGATAAGTATCTGATGTGTATTTACTTCTGCAATGTTTAACTTAATGATTATTTTGATGTAATGGATGAGCATGAATTGTGTGTGTGGACGAGTCTTAATTCCGCTGTGCATAATTGCTTGATTTGCATCTGCACACTCTTGTTCTATTCATATGATTCTAATGAATTTGGCTGAGATTATGTGAAAATCCCCAGAGATTGGCATTGTGATTCCTTCCTTGCATTAGGTCCAAGGGTGGGTACGTGACAGTTGGATTGTTCTCTCCCGCGGATATGGCAGATGCACCAGGTCATTCATAATAGAGGATGGATTGGAGGCTAAGGGGTTGTCTCCATATTAATCAAATATAAATTTCCGAAACGAGAATGAATCTCATCCCCCACAATGTTGCCTACTCATTTATGCTTTTTGTAGTTTTGGTCTCGTGCTTTGTGTTGTGGTTTTAGATCGCTACGAACAGATTATGATTGAGGTAAACTCAGGGTTCCTGCCTTCTTCTCGGCTTGGAGGGAAATATAGTCTGGTGGTTGAGATGGGGTGTAGAGGTCATGAAAAGGGGCCTTGTAGAGGAAAAAATAGTCGGGGGCCTTTGCAAGCTAAGGCAAAGGCAAGTGCAGTAGAGAACCTGTATTACCAAGAGATTTCACCTTAAATAAGATCTCAAATCGCTCAGGTGGAGAAGTGGGTTAAGGAAGAAGAGTATTTTACTAGGCCCGAGGAGATAAACGACATGCGGACTTGGGTGGTTGATACGGGTAATACTCGTTCCCAGTAGACTAAGTATTACAAGACTTTAGCCTTACATTGGACTACCAAGGATCTTCTTGGAAAGGTGCTACTTGATACTAAGGAGGAGAGAGCTGAATTGTTGTGTCAAATGGATGAGCTTAATGGCAAGCTCAACTTCCTGATCAAAGTCGTCATTGGTAAAGAATATGAACCAGAGAACCATGCTACTGCCAAAGAGGTTCCTCCTCTCAATTTCCCCGAGGTTGTTATGGTTTCTTAAGTTTCCTTCATGTCATAGCTTCTTATGTTGTTATAATAGTTTTGCTAAGTGATCTGATAGTATTACTCCTAGTATGGACTGTACTGTTAGAACTTGTAAACTCTTGTTTTACTCAAGGCCAGGTTTGGCATGGGGCTGACCAATTTTAGCATCTATGTAATATCAAGTTGATATAATAGAAAATTTTAGCTTCACAAAATAAAAATAAAAATTGAAGGAAAAATAGGGCTACAACTCCCCAACCATTTTCTGAGAATATTTCAATAGAATTTGCAAAAAATAATTGAAGTTTTTCACATTTAAACTTTGCAATATAAATTTTCTTTACTCTCACATCAATAGGCTTTGCTCCCTTCCACACCTAGTACTGAAGTCTTAGATCCCCAATATTTGAACTTTCATCTTCTCCTTCTTCCAGCTCACATAGTGTTTTGTTAATAAATTGATTTAAAATTTAACTTTTAGTATATATATTAACTCAGAGGATTAAACTCACATAATTATGAGCGAGACTTGAAATTTTTCCATATTTAATATATATTAAACAAGGTCGCTTAGTGGCAATGTCCCTGTGCTTTTAAGCATAAATGGGAAAGAAAGACAATGAGCTATTAGGTAACAAGTAATGCAAATGGATTCTGAAACCCAATAATTTAAGGCTTGTTCATAACCATGCAATACCAAATTACCACCTTTATTGTGACATGATAATCCAACGAAGGAAGGGTCTTCCCATTACTCATGTTCGCCCTCATTCTAGACGCCGCCAAGATCACAATTACCGTGACTACAACCACCCTAACAAATTATCCTAGCTATGAGTCTTGACCATTCTCCTTTCCTAATGGTTGTGCAGAGGGATTACTGACCTATCGAACTAAGTAACACAAGATATTTTCCACCTTAAGCCTTCAACCATGCGCTTGTGGGCGGGACAAGTGTTGTGAAGTCTCCCCCAACTTGTAGGATGGAAGGCTAGGTGTCCCATCACCTATGTTCCCCGTGCCAGCCATCTCGTACACTTGCATTTAGGTATCATGTTGATACCTATTATCATAATGAGTGGGTCCAAATTACTAAACCTTGTAAAGGGAGGCATGGATTTGTATGAGGAATTAGTGCGGAAGAGCAAATTTGCTTGGAAGCAAATCTAAGATTGTAAAGATGACAAAGCAATAGAGTGATTCGAAAATATGATGGTTGGAATTTGAGGGTAAGAAGAAGCGATGTTAGGAGGGGAGGTAGCTCGTGCGAGGGTTGGAATTTGATGGTCATTTTGTTTATCATAAGGCAATTTACTCGCCATACACGGGTAAATATTTTATTGAGTTGTTTTAGTGGAGGAGTTGGTTATTCATCAACACGTTTTCTGAATGAGTAATATATGAATCAAAACGTAATTATAATTCAAAACTTTCAAACCTATCTACAAATTTCTAATTATTATTATGAAATAATAATTATATAATAGTTGGGAATTTCCTCATTTCCAAGTTCAATCATGTCAATGTAAATAAGGAACAAGTAAAACAAGCAAAACAATGAATGTGTAGACCTTTCTTATTTCTCTTGTTACGATATTCATGAGGAGAATGAGACTTAAACAACAAAGAGCAATATACCACTTTCTCGACATACTTTTCCTATGAAGCATTAAAGCAAATACCTAAGATTTAAGATTTGAAAATGCAATGTATTGCTAAATTTTAGTGTACATTTTAGTAAGTGTAAAGGTTATTTGTAAATTGGTGAGGATGGAATTGAGTAAATGATTATAAAGTTCTAGAGATGGAATTGAGTAAATGATTATAAAGTTCTAGAGATGGAATTGTGAAAACTTTCTAAAGATGAAATTGAGTAAAGGAATGTAAAGTTTTATTCGTCATCCTCTTACCTCTTTGTTGAAAGGAACTCCTTCACCGAGAGTGAATGTAAATTAGGGTTTTATACTAAAAAAATGTTTATTTTAAACTCATACATATTTATTTAACAAAACTTAATTATTGAAAGATTAACATTCTAACAAAACTACTCCAAAATTACTTTATCAAAATTACTTTAACTATAAAAGGTATTTTTAACTATAAAAGGTATTCTTTATGATGAGTAATATCCAAACTCCAAACTTTGGAAAAAAAATGTTACTTTATCAAAATTACTTTAACTATAAAAGGTATAAAATTACTTTATCAAAATTACTTTAACTCCGGAAAAAAAATGTTTGACCGTATGTATGCAGGGAAATTCTAAGAGAGTTGGCTGGCCCTGGTCAAATCCATGGTCGTCTAAGAGAGTTGCCGAAAAAAAATGTTTGACCGTATGTATGCAGGGAAATTCTAAGAGAGTTGGCTGGCCCTGATCAAATCCATGGTCGTCTAAGAGAGTTGCCGAAAAAAAATGTCTGACCGTATGTATGCAGGGAAATTCTAAGAGAGTTGGCTGGCCCTGGTCAAATCCATGGTCGTCTAAGAGAGTTGCCCAAAAAAAATGTTTGACCGTATGTATGCAGGGAAATTCTAAGAGAGTTGGCTGGCCCTGGTCAAATCCATGGTCGTCTAATAGAGTTGCCGGCCCTGAGCGATTTAAAAATCGGCGGAACATCTCCATACTGCCAATACAGCTAGGGTTTTTTGCAGCTCAATATGCGGGAGCGCCAAATCTGCCTGGGTCACGGAGTCGATCCTGGGACCCCAGCCACCCGGCCATAACGGCGACCCCAATACAGCTAGGTTACAGACAGATTGAAAGGCCCCGTACAGTAACGAAGGAAAGGGACATGAAGTAAATCAAACCTAACACCACATCTGCATTAGGTGAATCACGAAATTCTTTTCACCGCGTATCTGGAGTAGGTAATGAGTGACAAAACACTCCACGAATAGTGACAGTTACCATCCTCTACTCCTATAAAATTTGAATCTGTGTGACCTGATGGGGACTGGATTTGTGACCTGATGGGAACTGGATTACCATGTACTTACCTGTGATGCCTTTTAAAAGCTATTAGCGATCGTTTTAGTAAAACGATAACATTAAACAGTATGTGGTTAGCGATCGTTTTAGTAAAACGATAACATTGCCCAAACCGAGAAAACTTGACATAATTTCTGAAGTATCGATCTCTGCACGGAGGAGGCTGTAGTCGACCAGAAGAGGAGATGGCGAGTTGGAGGGATTTCATCCTCGTGAGCATCACAGTAATGATCATCTTTGTTTGCGCAAATAGCCAACTGATTGAGAATTATAATCAAAGTAGTGGGCGAATACAGGTCGATATAGAAGCACTGCAAGCATTGAAGCTTTATGTCTATAGTGATCCCTCTGGAGCTTTAGCCAACTGGGATCATGCTGGAAATCATGTCTGCAATTGGACGGGTGTGAGTTGCAACCCTCAGAAACTGCGTGTAATAGAGTTGAATCTTTACAACAGGAGCCTGCAAGGGACTATTCCTCCGCACTTGGGTAATATGTCGTTCCTCGGAGTGTTGAATCTTACTCTTAACCATTTTTCTGGTGCAATCCCTCCTGAATTGGGCAGGCTGCATCGCTTAGAACGCCTCGTGATAAGGAACAACAACTTGACATCCTCCATTCCAAAGGCTTTGAAGGATTGCACTGCTCTCACGATACTTCGTCTGTCCAATAATCATCTGACCGGGGGTATTCCAAGTGATCTCGGTCAATTGCAGAAGCTACAAAATCTTGATGTGAATGGGAACAGACTTAGAGGAAAAGTGCCCGAATCCTTGGGAAATTGTTCAGCGATGGAGATACTGGATCTAGGAAATAACTTACTCAGCGGCACTATTCCTTCTCAGCTTGGCTTGCTTGCCAAAATTCAAATACTGTTTCTTGGAAATAATTCGCTCACTGGAGGAATCCCACCTTCACTGCTAAATTGCACGGAGTTGGTGGAGTTATACTTGTTTAACAACAAGCTTTCTGGAGAAATTCCATGGGAGATAGGCACCAGACTCTCGAAGTTAGAGAAACTGGTAGTCTGGGGAAACGAATTGAACGGTACTATTCCGAAATCCCTAGGAAATTGCTCTCAGCTTTCATGGCTCGTGCTCTCTGAGAATTCTTTAACGGGAAGCATACCTCAAGAATTTGGCAAGCTCCGTCTTCTCCAACAACTTTGGCTTTATGGGAATCGCTTGGTTAGTGCCGAATCCATACCCATATTCGAAACACTTTCTAACTGCACCAACCTTCAAACCCTCAATCTTTGTAAAAATTATCTTAGCGGGGAGTTGACTGGGAGCATAGGCCAGCTTTCTCAAAATCTGAGTGAGCTAGATTTGTCTGAAAATCTTTTCACTGGTAAGATACCCCAGGAGATAAGCAACCTCGCTGGACTCTACACGCTGAGTCTAAGACACAATTTTCTCTCGGGAGACGTTCATTCTGCACTAGGAAGGCTGTCTACTCTTCAGCTGCTGGATCTCTCAGAAAACAACTTAGAAGGTACTGTTCCCAATCAATTCAGTCAATTGAAAGCTCTGGACCAATTGTATCTTTCCAGAAACATGTTTTCTGGAAAAATTCCTGACATTTTTGCAAGTTTGCAGCGGCTAAGAAAATTAGATCTCAGCTATAACAAATTCAGTGGCAATATACCGGAAAGTATCGGGCGATCTTCCAGTCTCGAGCTTCTAGATCTCAGTTACAACCAGCTTACCGGCGTGATGCCATTGCAATTGGCTAGCCTTCATAACCTGCAGTTCTACATTAGTCTCTCACATAATGCACTCACAGGACGGCTGCCTGCCGAACTAGGAGGAATGCAAATGATTCAAAAAATTGATCTTTCTGCCAATAATTTTTCGGGGACCATACCCGAACAATTAGGGAATTGTGCTGGGCTCGAGCGCCTTAATCTTTCTCACAACTCATTGGAAGGTTTGATTCCGGCATCTATCGATAAACTTGAAGGGCTTCAAGATATGGATTTATCTTTCAATCAAATGTCCGGTCCCCTGCCTCTCTCTATAGAGAAATTAGGGATGCTTAGGAATTTAAACTTGTCATACAATAATTTTGTAGGAGAAATACCATCCTCTGGAGCTTTCAGAAAACTGAATTTTACATCATTCTTAGGAAACACTGGACTCTGTGGCAGGTGGATAGAGTTGCCCCCCTGTAAATTGAACCATCACGATTCCAACAGAAGGATAGTTATTTTGGTGGCTTCGGTTGCCTCGGGTTTGCTATTAGTCATCTTGTTAACAGTTTTGATATGCTTTCGTAGAAGAAAGTCAGAAGCTATTAAAGACAGATCAGGGACCATGCTCAGAAGCCAACTTCGGGAGACGAAGACTGTAAGTGAGGAAGAGGTTAAGAGAGCAACTAATGGCTTCAGTCCAGATAACCTACTGGGACGTGGCGGCCATGGATCTGTTTATAAGGGTGTCTTAGAAGATGGCACAACCGTTGCTGTCAAAGTTATCCACTCCGACACATCTGGAGGTGCGTACAAGAGACTTATAAAAGAATGCAAGACGTTGGGCAGTGTTCGACATCGGAATCTGGTGAGAATAATCGGCGTATGTTCAAGTTTCCATGTCAAATCTTTGGTTATGGAGTTCATGTCGCAGGGAAGCCTTGATAATCATTTGCATTACAGTGAAAATAATTCCAAGTTGGGTCTGAAAAGGCGGCTGAGCATTCTCAAGGAGGTGGCCCATGGAATGTCGTATCTTCACCATGACTGCTCTCCAGCCATTGTGCATTGCGATCTGAAACCTTCCAACATTTTATTAGATAAGACAATGACGGCCCATGTTGGAGATTTCGGTATTTCACGTCTGATGAACTCTACAGCAGGGCATGACGATTCAACAGCAGGCTCAGGAGACACCTCAAATCTTGTCATTGGAACTATCGGTTACACCCCGCCAGGTAAAATATGGTGTTTTCCTTTATCATGATGAAATCCATTTTCTTAAAAGAATTAAGATACCACTTTATATTCTTACAGTGAGAAATATGGTTTAGGGGCGGGTGCCTACTTTGGATTATTATATATATGAATCACTGATAACGGTTTTATATTTAGACTGCAAAATATGGTTTAGAGGGGTGGTTTTGGGGTGGTTTTCCATATATGAATCACTGATAAGGATTTCTTATATTTATTGCAGAGTCTGGTGTAGGGGGGCGGGTGTCTACAAAAGGGGATGTATACAGCTACGGGATTTTGGTGTTGGAAACGATGGCAAGAAAGAGGCCCACGGACCCGATGTTCTCAGGAGAAAGGCACTCAGGTTCCACTTTGCAGAGTTGGATGGGCGAGGCGTTCCCAGACAGATTGTTGGAGGTGATCGACGGGGATTTGGTGGAGGAGATCAGAAAGGAAGTAGAAGAAGTTGAGCGTGAAGAGGAATCACTTGCAGAATTAAATTCAGGAAGGAAAGCGATCGAGGGATATGGAATCGCTGCTTGGTTGGTCAAGATAGGTCTCATGTGCACCAAAGAATCTCCCGATGAGCGTCCCACCATTCGAGAGATTGAGGCATCGCTAGAGCAGTTAGTCGCCGCCAAGGATTTTGATAATTGGTGGAGTAGTATTGAAGAAACTATAAGTATTGTCTAAATAATCGAATATTTTGATTATTTTTGTGTAAAATTTTATTGTTGTTGTTGTATTGTAAATATATATTTTGAGATTCCACAATCTAAATAAGATTGTATTTGACAGTGTTGATCAAATATAATAACTGTAAAAGTCAAAATCCTAATTTTATATGTATATCTTGTCTGCTGTCTTTTATTACAGCATGACATGCAATTTGAATAAGAAATACATTTTACTTGAAGTAGAAGAATCTGACTTGTGATCATGTAACTGTTTGGCATGCACTACAATCCGGTTTACCATTTCAATGGAGGACGATTTAATTGGGCCATTTTACTCAAGACCTTTTCTCGTGTCAACACCAAGCAAGCTATATCTGATTTGACCTCTCAAAGTCAAATTTTATTATTAGGAAGAAAGAGTTTATATATAATTAATTAATTTAGATTCATTCTAACCCTGTATCTATAAAGCAACCAGAAAGATTAAATATTTTTAGGTGCAAATCTTTTTGAGAATGTGATTTGAGATTTATACTTCAATGAATTTGATCCTCTTAATTTGATCCTCTTAATGCTTAATAGTTTCCTTAAAAATGGATCTAAATTAGTTTATTAATATCAACTAGATTTTCATTACACTTATTTTTTATTAATATTTTGTGACACACATAACACATTGACTTAGTTGTAGAATGTGCCACTCTTGGTGCAACTTTATTATTTGCTTGCGTAGCAGGGACATATAACGATGGGTATGGTGTATTAGTTTGTTTGTACTCATGGCATTTTTTCTAAATGCAAATGTTAAACATTAGATTGAAGTTTTTATAATAAATTGAATTTTGATATAAATTATTTATCTCATCTCATATTCTCTCTATGCTGCTAATGTCCTCCATCGGGCTTTGTAGCACAAGGGTGGAAGCGTGATGATCTCACACTTCCATGTTTACATTAATATCTGAAATCCGTAGTTTATTTATTTATTGTTAATGAGATGCATGATCACATTGTTTGCATTTGGCTGGCTGAGGTTCAATTAAGGCCATCGAATCTGCTCTTGTTGAGGAGTGTACTCCAAACAACATGGCATCGTACTGAATAAGGGTTGAAGGGATTTCCAGGTAGGAAATGGGACGGGAGAGGTTCACGGCCACAAGTGACCATACAGATATGAAACAGCGTCATCTGTCATGCTTGGGAGGATTAAAATACAAAAATTAATGTTTCCATTCATCATGCCAACCTGAATATGTTGGAGTGTTATCTCCATGCCATTGATTTGATAATGCGACGAAATAATATTTTGACGGGTTGACACACTAGACACACTAGTTTAGCTCTACTGAGTTTTTTTCCAACGGTAAACTCCAATTGACATGTGGATCGACATTTAATATTATTTTTGCTACTTTAATGTTGAATGTCGATTGCAGTATGATAGAAGGTCACGATGATGGGATGTAGATTCATAATAAAAAGGTTAGGATGGTAAAAAGATTGACTCTAGTTTTTTTTCTGTTGTTGAAAATTATTGCGTTGAGAGGTGCTTTATAGTTCAGTATGAGGGAGATCTTGTAATATGTGTCTAGTGTTTGTCGAGTTTGTCGAGTGTTTGTCGAGTAACAAAATAATACAAAGTAAAAAGTAATAAATATTATGTCGGCCATAAACAAAAAAGAATAATACAAAGTAAAAAATAAATATGAGACTTAAACTAGAGACTTTAGAGCTTAGGATTAGGTGATAAATATTATGTGGATCATAAACAAAAAGGAATAATACAAAGTAAAACGTAAATAGGAGACTTAAACTAGAGACTTTACTTTTTACTTTTAATACAAAGTAAAAAGTAAAAATGAGATTTTAGAGTGTTTGTCAAGTTTGTCGAGTAACAAAATAATACAAAGTAAACAAAAAAAAATAATACAAAGTAAAAAGTAATAAATATTATGTCGACCATAAACAAAAAATAATAATACAAAGTAAAAAGTAAATACGAGACTTAAACTATAGACTTTAGAGCTTAGGATTAGGTGGCTCAGGTATTACACTCAAGGAACTATTCAAGGAGAGGTTTGCACCTCGCTAGATTTGATCCCTCTCGGCGCTTGATAGAGCCTAGGATTTTTTTATATAAGTCCATGATTAATAATTATAGGCTTCTCCTTTGCAAAGGTTGCGGTTTCTGCTAGCCCCAAGTGTTAGCTCGATCGGTTGTGTTCTCGGAAGTTAGGCCTCCCAGCATGCGAGGTCACGGGATCCATCCTCATAGACCCTCTTGGGGTTAGGCACGCAGCGGTCGCAGGGCGGAAACCCCTTCGGGGCGGGTCCGTCGGAAATTATTTCATGGATGTAGCGGTCGGCTAAGCCGATTAAAGTGAACCACATGGAAAAAAAAAAAAAAAAAAAAAGTTGCGGTTTCTGTTGCTTGAATTCTCCTCCTCCCTCTTTTTCCACATCTTGCGTGGGTCGAACAAGGAAGCGGACATCAAAGCTAACTTAGGCTGTCTTTTTCCCTTAGGAGCATACATAATAAATAATGAAGATTCTTCTTGGATTCCTATCCCTTGATTTTAATTTTGTAATGAAAGGAAAATATTCTTGGATTAGCTGATTCTGATATCTTGTAATGATGGTTGCTTTGGGTTAGCCCCAACCAAGCTCCAATTTTAATAAAATAACCGTTTCAGTTAAAAAAAATTATAGGCTTCTCCTCTACCCTTTGTGACAAACAATGAGGGAGTTTATGTCTTACATATTATTAATTTTCTTCTGTCAACACATGGTGCATATGTTTAACATGTCAACACATGGTGCATATGTTTACTTTGTTATGAATGGTATTATATGATACAAACAAGTTAGAAAAGTTAGATATTGTGTAATTTTTCAACAATTTCATATAAATTGTAAGTTTATTTTTTTGTAAAGTTCAAGATTATATTAAATTAAAGAGAGAAGTTGAACATGTCAAGTTCATAGCAAAGCAGAGCAGAAGTTCCAAAACTGAAGCCTACATAGAAATATGTTTGAAACCTCTAGGCCTAACTAAGTATGAGAAACCAAGCTTCATGGAGTGGCAACTAAAATGTCATAGGGTTCCTCCACAGGCTAGTGGTTATGGCCTCCAAAATTGAAATTGAGGAACAACATGTCGACCTTAAACTAACTAGGATACTAAAACAAAAAGGAACTGAAATTAGTCTTCATTAGATATTATAACAATGGATGGACCATCACACGGGTCTTCTAATTTAGCACCCCATGCAACAACTTCCCGACAGCGACAAAACACCAACTGAGTGGCTTCAGGATGAGACGGACGTGGCTTACTAAAGCGTTTCCCGGTGGGCTCATGGGCCAGAGTGTCTAGCTTACCATTAATATGCTCATCTGTTATAACCTGATTACGAGCAAGGTGACTCATTCACACTTCCAAACTCTCCAAATGGGCCTCAACCGAGGGAGTCCCCATATCTTCCTGACCTTTTCCCTTCACATATTCGTCCATTGCCATGCTGAAAATGGATTTCATCGTCTAGAGCATGCCTAGGATTTCAGTGTGTCATGTCTCAAGGGTTCTTGAGGAACCAGAATCTTCCACCAATCCTAAATCCTCCATAAGCTTTTGAGCACTAGGATATTGCTTCTCCTTTCGAAGCCACTTCTCCAGGTGTTCAGTGTGGTCATGCGCATGTGGACTAACAGTAGTGTTGAATAAGCCTTTCACGTTCTCCATTTCCTTCAGAGCCCGAGCCATGTGAGAGCGCTTGGGTCCATTTACAGTCTTTAGCTTAGTTGTTTTGGTGCGCACCATTCTATAACCCCTAATGCTGAGAATCCAAGCCCAAGGCCATTGCTCGCAAATGAGATGAGAAATAGTCAACTTCACAGGAGAGGTCCCCTTCCAGGAATTGAAGAGGCTATTGAACTCAATAGCATCGACACGAAAACTAACCCGACAATGTCTTATCCTAAGATCAGGCCTTTCCATCTCTCGAATCACCTTCTCAACATGAAGAGAGTTGTCACTTAAAGCCATGAAATCCCACAGGAGAGAGGATGCAGAGGTCTGTACTATTACCCCGTCACTAAGCCAGAGGTAGTACTCTTCCCGTAGATGGATTATAATGATCCAACTTATCACATAAATGCCAATGAGGTCACTCCAAGTGCGCATGATCCTTACACGTGTTAACATTTAAGTGGCACCCATCATGGGGGTATAAATTACAAGTTTATTATTAATATGATAGTTATAATTTTTTTTTATATATATAATATTTTTGGAATAACTAAGTATCATTTTGAGGGTATGGACTTGATGGAAATTGGGAGAATGGCTCGGGTGGTTTTTTCTAGGGTTTTTAGCGATTTTGCAGTCATTTCCGATTCTGAAGGTTGATCTGAAGTATGTGGCCTTCGACGACTTGGAGTCAAGTTGATTCGACGAATCAGCATAGTACCAACCAAGGGTAAAAAAAGTGGGAATAATCTTTCTAGTCGGAGGTTTTCATTCTTCATTTCTGCTGAATTTATCAGTTTTTTCTGCAATCGTGCGTGTCGGTTTCTTGAGTATTTTGGACCTCCTCCATATTTGGCATTTTTTTCTATTCTTGGACAATTTGGGGGTCTTTTGTGACTTCTTTGGGGTTATTTGTCTTTTTCCCTATTCGTCGGCAGCTGTAGTGATCCTTCTGCCGATTACCGACAGCTGTGGTCCTCATCTCTTGTTCGGGGTTGGAGCCCATTATGGGGGAGTTAGTTCATTTGCAAAACCCTATTCAGCAAAATTCCAATTTTGAGCCGGGAGAGAGCTCTGGTCGCGCTGTTGGTGATGGGTTTCTAAATACAAATCTTCGAGGGTTGAGGGCTAGAAAAAAAAGATTATTGAAGACTTATAAGGCAAGCCAAGAGGACAACCTTGATAGGATTCGCATTCTTGCAGAGAGGGCTATTGTTGGTAGACTTGAATACACTTCGGCGTCCAAGCTAGAACTTACAGAGTGGGTCAATAAATTTTGGGTTCTGTTCACAGGTATGGCTCCCCGAATAAATTTGTTAGCAAACCGGTGGATTTTGTTCACTTTCTCAGAGGCGGCACACCTAGAAAAGATCCTGGCTACTTTCTGGGAATTTAAAAGAGGTTCCCTGTTCATCAAACGGTGGCATTTGAATTTTAATCCTACCAAAGAGGCCCAAACCCTCCGGCATCTATGGATGATCATTCCGGGGCTCCCCATCGAACTTTGGACAGAAGATATTACTAAGCGGCTTGCAAATTCTGTTGGGAGATTTGTACGCTTTGAAAAGCATAATTTCTTTGGTATGGATCGTAGGTACGCTAAAGTAATGGTGGAAATTGACTTGAAATTGGGCTTACCTGCTGAGGTTGTGATAGCTTGGGGATCTAGGGTTTGGAATCAAACTCTTGACTTCTTCAAAATTCCTTTTTCGTTGTTTCTCATGCCATGCGATTGGACATGTTAGGGCTTCTTGTCCCTACCTCCGAAAGCATTCTCAGGATTCTCCTGTTACAGATTTTTCCACTCCTAGGGTTGGCACTATTAAACCTTCTTCGGAGCTCCCGGGTAAGTTAATACTTGAAACCCCTTTAAATTTCCCTGAATTATCTAATGCAGAGCTTGCTTTTATTGAATCCTCGGAAAAATTGTTATCTAGTCGTATATCAAAGCGTGAAGTTCATCTTCGTCATGATCCTGTGACGGGACTTCCTGTTAATTGTCGGGTAAATAATTCTTCTGTTTCGAAAGTGGGTCGTAAATTATTTAGGGAAGGGAAGCCAGACTCTCATGATTCTGAGTATTTAGTGGCTCGGCCAGATGTGGAAGTATTGTCTATCTCTAAACTTGATCGGCCTTCGAACCCTAGAAACTTGGGTTTTCTTTCTAATTCGTCTGATATTTTAGAGTCGGGTCCATCTTCTTCTGTGGTCTGTATGTCGGATTCTCTGCAGCATCTGGATGGCAGTGATGAGCAGACTGTGGAGGGGCTTAAATTATCAAACCCTATTCTAGGTGGGTCTTCTTTCACTAAAGACTTGGGGTTTCCATCTCTCCCTTCTGATAAGTTAGGGCCGGGTCCTTCTTCTGCTATGGTTTGTAACTTGGATACTCAGCAGGATTGGGGTAGCAATTTAGGACAAACTGTGGATGGTCATAAAAATTTGTCTTGCTTGGATAAACCAACTAGTTCGTTGGACAATGGTATTTTGACTGAAAGTGGATATATCATTTCGGAGAATGGGGAGGAATTCCCTCCGTTACCTTCCTATACCAGAAATCCAAGTTGTGGATCTTTAGCAAAACCTATTCATTCGTTGAATTTCCAAAATGTCACCATTAGGTGGGGTAAAAAGAAAAAATTTGAACATAATAGCTCAGATTCATATACCCCTCTTTCACGGAGGATGGAGGAGGTGGACAAAAAGGAGAAGGTGACTTCCATGGGGCTTAGAGCATCATCCCCCAATGTGACAGTCTCTTGATGTCTTTTTTATCGCTGAATGTTCGGGGATTGGGTAAGGTGACTCGGGCTCAGGCCTTATCCAATCTATTCAAAGCTACTGACCCTGCAATCATTTTGTTACAGGAGACCATGTGTGATGATCATTTTGCCATTCATAAGCTGAGTAAAATTCTTCCATTCTGGGAGGTGTCTGCAATTAGTTCCTGTGGCCTATCGGGGGGTCTTGCAGTTGCCTGGGATCCTACTGTATTTGTCCTTAAGGCATTTTCCACTCCATGGGGTATATTATTAAAAGGATTTTTCTGTAGAAACCAGCAATCACTTTCCATACTAAATTTCTATGCTCCCTATAGGGAGAGGCAGAAATTCTGGTTATCTTTACAGGGGTCTGGCCTATTGAATTTAAATGACTTGATTATTGCAGGTGATTTAAACTTAACTTGTCATGCTTCAGAAATTTGGGGACCTGCTGCCAGGTTGGATGATTTGGTGGATTTCTTTTCTCAGCTATTTCTGGATGCAGATCTTGTGGATGTGAAACCACATATTTTGACCCCTACATGGACTAATGGCAAATTTGGTAGTGATGGTGTTCACAAGCGTTTGGACAGATTCCTAGTCAAATTGGGATTATTGGATATCTTTCAGAAACATCGGTCTTGGGTATATGACTGCAAATTCTCGGACCATTGGCCCATTGTGCTTCAATTAGATGAATCTATTTTCCCACATTCCTCACCTTTCAAGTTCAATGCTTCTTGGCTTAGTGATGGCTCTTTTTGTAATATGGTTAGATCATATTGGCTAAGTTGTGAGACTTTTGATACAAACCCAGTACTAAATTTCTGTTATAAACTAAAGGGTTTAAAAGAGTCTGTTACTAAGTGGATCAGGGATAAAAGGAAGAAAGACAGACATGAGCTTTTGTTATTAGAAAAGAAACTGCGATTTTCCATCTCAGCTAACATAAATAACTCTCTCTCTTTTGACTCATTTGAAATTATGAAGCAACTGGAGCAGAAAAAAGAAGAGATTCTATTACAAGAAGAAAAGGAATGGCGACTTAAGAGTCGTGCCATTTGGATCTCCCATGGGGATAAAAACACAAAATTCTTCCATTCGTTCGCATCTGCTTGGCGAAATTTGAAATATATATGGGAGAACAATGATGAAAAAGGTTCTCAGCTATCGGGACTGGATTGTATTAAAACAGAAGCAGTTTCTTATTTTGGTAACTTATATCTCGATCCTGGTGATTGCAGTTTATCAGACCAGATTAAAGTTGCTTCTTTATATCCCCGTTACTTCTCAGAGTAGGAAGCTGAAGGTCTTCAAGCTGAGGTCACGCTGGAAGAGATTGAACAGACTTTGAAAGTCTTTGCAAAAGATAAAAGCCCCGGGCTAGATGGGTGGCCGGTGGAGCTATATCTTCATTTTTTTGATATGATGGGTTGTGAATTTCTCCAAGAACAATGGCTATATCCCGGGTGGGCTTAATTCTACATTTGTCACCCTTATTCCGAAAAAAGATAAGCCATTATTTTTTGGTGAATTTCGTCCGATTGCGCTCTGTAATTTATTATACAAGCTCATCTCAAAAATTATTGCTGATAGAATGAAGAGGATTCTCTCTAATCATATTTCGGCAGAGCAATTTGGTTTTCTTGAAGGAAGGCAGATTCATGATGCAATAGGTATTACTCAGGAATTGATGCACAGTATTAAGATCTACAAGAAAAAAGCACTTCTGCTCAAAATGGATTTGGTAAAAGCATATGACAGGGTTAACTGGTCATTTCTCAGAATGATTCTTATCAGAATTGGGATTCCTTCAATAATCATTAAGTGGATAATGGCCTGCATAACTTCTATGAATATCTCAGTGCTTATTAATGGCAGTCCATCTGATTTTTTCAACTGCTCCAAGGGGATTCGACAGGGTTGTCCCCTTTCTCCTCTCCTTTTTATTTTGATTATGGATGGATTTAGCAGGTTGGTTAATGAAGCTTTATTGAGAGGCAAAATTAAAGGCATCAAGATTGCGAAAGATTGTGTGATCTCACATATATTGTTCGTAGACGATGTGCTGGTGGCAGGAGAGGACACCATGGAGGAATGGGCTGCTTACAAGGATATTTTTCAGACTTTCTGTAGAGCTTCTGGTATGTTGGTCAGTGCTGATAAATCTAACTTTTATCACAATTCACTAAAGGAGGAGCAGATTAATGGAATCCAATCGATCATGTCTTACAAGTGTTGTCCTATTGAACAAGGCTTCAAATATCTTGGATTCAATCTTAAGCCGAACAATTACCAGATCAAGGATTGGTTTTGGCTGCTGGAAAAGATTGAGGCACGTATTGCTCAGTGGTCATACAGGCTCTTGTCTATTGGTGGGAAATTAATACTTGTGAAATTTGTTCTCTCCAGCATACCAGTATATTGGTTTTCCTTAATTGAAGTTCCATCCTCTATCATTAAGATCATTAAAAGGTATTTTTTCAATTTTCTGTGGTCTGGGACTGTGGGTGGTGCTAAGATTCACATGGTTGCGGCAGATACAATAGCTAGACCTTATCGATTCGGTGGATGGGGCATTAAGGATTTGGAGACTTTCAATATTGCTCTTAGACTAAAAAGTGCTTGGAGGGCTATGTTTGGAAAGACCCTTTGGTCCAGGATCATACATCTCAAATATATTAAATCAAAGGTTTTCTATTGGATTAGAAATCCAAAACTGAAAAGTTGGAATTACTCCCCTATCTGGAGGGGTTTCATGAAAATCATTCACTGGATCAAAGATGACCTTCTTTGGCAAGTTGGTTCTGGAAAATGCATCCGTGTTGGGGTTGATCCGATCATAGGACTTGATCTTGATTACACCCTTCCTGCTATCATCATTCGCTATCTACAGATTTTAGGGTTGTCCACCTTAAATAAAATTCAGAATAAAAGTGTTGGGGATGAATACAGTTCGAAGTGGTTGACTACTCGTGAGATTGGTCTCTCGGGTTATTTAGCCCGTGTTTGGCACGACTACATCAACAAGTTAGATACTGCTGGTGTCAGATTGACCAATGAGAAAGACGTGAGAAAGACAAGCTTCTTTGGGGGGGTAATCCTGCCTCTGTCATAGTTTCAGCACAAACTGCATATTCTAGAATTGTACAGGAGAAGTTTATTTTCCCTCAGGATTGGTGGTATAAGAGGATATGGACTTGGTCTATTCCTTTAAAGCTGAAATGTTTCATTTGGCTAGTGTTGCAAGACAAGTTGAAGACATGGGATAATTTGTGTAAGCGGGGATGGACTGGACCCAGCTTTTGTGTTCTTTGTAAAAACGCTGCTGAAACAAAACAACATCTTTTCGTCCATTGCTCCTTCACTTGCAAAGTCTGGGAAGTGGTGTCTACAAAGCTTAATATAACACTTTGCTGGGATGTAGGTGACTTCAATAAATGTTTATTAAATTGGTTTAAGCACTGTAAACAACATTTTTATGTTGTAATTTGTATCCCGTGGGCTATTTGGTTCATTAGAAACAGTGTCATCTTCCGGAATCTGGTACCTGACAATGTTCATTGCAGCTTGATTGCATTGAACATGTTCTCTACATGTGTGGTGGACTTTCAGAAATTGAAATCAGCCAGAATTAGCAGTTTTGATTTCAAAGTGGAGCAGCCAGTTCTATTCTTTGATGGTGCTTCAGCAAATGGTTTATGTGCAGTAGGGGGTGTTATTTATCTTAATGACTCTCATTATTTTTCTGTCAGGCTCAATTGTGGTTCTGGATCCAATATGAAGGCGGAGTTAATGGCACTTTGGTGTGTTCTTAAAGTTGCCAATATCTTTGGGCTGGTCAATATCAAGGTTTATGGTGATTCTCGGGTCACCATCAAATGGGCGATGGGAGAATTCAAGCTCAATGTTATGAATCTACAACATTGGGCTATTAGAACACATTTTGAAATATCTAAACAGCATAATATCAGTTTTGAACATATTTATAGAGAGCATAATGCTCGGGCTGACAAACTTTCCAAACTTGCTCTTTCTGGCATAGAAGGTCACTTAATCTGGGAAGAATGGTGTGATAACAACTTGCTAGACTGTGGGGCTCTCTACTTCCTTGACTGATCTGTTAAATGGGTCTAGAATCAGGTTTTTTTGTATGGATGGATCATTATATTTTGGTATTTTGTATGGGATGTGGTATAGGCATCTTTTGCCTAGATTGTATTGAGTGGCTACAGCAGCCCTATGCTACTATAAGCTCTCTTGATGATCAGTATCTGATTCAGCCTGAATCATGTATTCTCATTGTACTATTCGATTCTTTTTGAATATCAATAGTAGTTTTTTTCTTTGGAAAAAGTATCATTTTGAAAGTATTTAGAATTATGAATTAAGTATTTAAAATAATTTTAGAAATATAAATTTATTATTAATAAGATAAAATTAATGTAATCTAAGTAAAAAACATAGTTACATAGTGAACTTAATTTAACTAATAATTACATTTGGACATATTTATTTTAATTTTATTTAAGACAGATTATTAATATAGCTTATGAATAAATATAATTTATTATAAACCAAGCATTTTAATCACTAGATTTTAATGTCTAACATGTTTAGAACACTCATGTCAGTGCACATGAGATTTTTATGTCAACATATTTAGAATATATCTAAGATATGGATAAATGTTCTTATTATAAGCTACACATTTTAATCACAAGATTTTAATGTCTAACATGTCTAGAACACTCATCTGATACTATTTAATATTTAACAATATGTGATAATAACTTAATGAAGATAATCCATGTGATGGTAATATTATAAGTCATTGGGTTAAATGCTACAATTATGACAAACAAAGTTTAAACTATGTACGTGTCTAAATTATTGGTTACAAGGAATGCCAAGATGATCCCTAGTTTAAACAAGAGCTGTATGCAGCTTAGTCCCTGCCTTAATGTATAAGAAAATAAAAAAATATTAAATACAAACTAATAGCTATCTATTATAAAAATACAAAAAACAATATTATTGAGTTAACAAAATTTATATTCATTTAAAAGACAAGTATAATATATCTTTTCAAATTTTATCATAAAAATAAATATTGTTATTTTGATTTTTATGTTAAAAAAATAAAATAGGTATCAATAGTTGTGATCACCAAAGCTAACAATTGATGCCTTGCAAAAGTACTCATATATGCATCAAGCTCTCCTTGTTGACCACCTCCTATCAAAGGGACATGTTAAGATGGGTATTGCAATGAAGAAAGTTGAGATACTTCAACAAAACTAACTATGCATCCTCTGCAGTTGTAATTATTAATGTTCTATATCTAAAAAAAATCAAAATATTTTTTAATTGCTATAAAAATTAAGAATTTAAAAATATATTTAATCATATATAATTATTAATGTTCCATATCTATATCATACAATATTTAAGGATATATCTCTACGCCACCTGCAACAACATCTTATAAATCTCTCTTCCATCACAATTATGACAAATTGTTGCAACTTCAATTCATGCAAGCCATGGCTGAGATGATTATGAGGACTATATGAGCATAATACGATTGACTTGGCTGCGAATTATATCAATTCTTCTATTGTGGAGAAGTGGCCTGCCCAAGCTAGATGTGAAGTAGGAATAGTATATTGATGTAGCATCATTGATTCCTTCTACTCCAACATGGCAGAATTTGAAGATTAACGAGCAACAAGTAATTGACAAAGTGTCAAGCTAATCTCCTAGAAATCAGATTATTTTTAGGTTAGGAATCTAATTTTTTGGGTAAAAAATATGACTAGAATCCTATGAAAATTTCCTTCTATTAGAGGTAGGAGCATGAAAAGTAATTCTCTTTAGGGATTCAATTAGATAAGAATCCTATAATTTTAAAAGATTGAGGCAATAATCGATTCTCTCTTCATAGCCCCAAGAGTTAGCTCAATCGGTCGAGCACCCGTAGTTAGGCCTCCCAGCATGTGAGGTTGCGGGATCCATTCTCCTCGACACTCTTGGGGTTAGGTACGCAAAATGTGCCGAAGGTGTGAGGCCCCTTCGGGTGGGTCCGCCAGCTATTATTCCGTGTATGTAGCGATGCCGGCTGGTGGGACCGGTACGTGAACCACATTGAAAAAAAAAATTGAAAAAAAAATTGAATTCCCTCTTCTTCTAGACAGTACAATGGCTGAGCAACAAGTAATTGATTAAGAAGATAGACAATGAAGATGAATGCGTAGAAAGCATCCATTAAGTGTAATTACTTTTTTTATCACAAATCTGATAAAAATACTCTAAAATAGATAAAAAGTAATTGATGAAGAATTAGTTAATCTGGTAACAATCAAAACATCCTTCTTTTAACATAAATATGATTTTTTTTTACAAGTCTCATAAAAATCTTCCTAAAATTTTAAAGAAATTATCATAATTAAATATCTAGGCATAATGCAATAATGCTTCTGTATATTTTTTCCATTCTTTGCTCAATTTAGATATTGAAAAAGAGAAACATGTAAAAGAAATTTAAATGACTATCAATTAATAATAATTTGGAAAATATTTTAAACAATTTAATAATGTCAACAATTTATATATACATTTAAAAAAAAATGAAAATATTTTAAATAAAAATAACCTCAAAAAAATCCAAAATCTTAACATATTTAGAATACTCCTTTGACTAAGCGGAAGAATTAATAAGGTCTAAGTCAAGATTGTTTTGTAATGAAGTTGAAAAGGAAAAAAAATGAAGAGTTGTCTGGATATGAAACATGCAAGGCCGGAATATGGTCATTGAAAGTTGTGCATTTAGTCATTTCAAAATTAGTTTTTGAGATGCTTCAACAATTTAGGTCAGATCCAATTGATTGTAGAATGTTGAAAAAAAAAATAGTGTTTATCGAACTAAATCTTTCTTTGATCATTTTTTTGCCTCCCACAGCAAAGATTTTTCTATGGAGAATTGCACGAGGTTGATTTTTCATCTATGGAATGCAAGAACATAGTTTATCAACTATAGTTTCTTTGCTGTTTTGCTAAATATTTTATATAGGTAAGGTGGGTTTGCAAGCATTTTTCTTTCAAGAAACTTTGATTTTGCTTTATTCAAATAGTTTATCAAACCTAGTAAAGCTTTGGAGTAAGCCATTCACTATTTTTTAGAACAACCATTCAATATTTTTGAGAACTATTGGCAATGAATGCAATCCCGATGTCATTGACAATATTTATGTCATTAATAATATTTAAAAAGATAAATCCAAATTGTTGAAGCTATAATATTAAATGAATGAAGCACATTTCAAGCATTACTTTATGCAAAAGGAACAGATGCTTTGCAAGACACTGTTGTTGTCATTAGATAATATATCCTTATAATGTATATTTTGATTTAGTCTTTTTATTTTGCAACTATTTTGATTTTGTTTTATATTTTTTTTAGCAAAATTAACCCATTTTTTTTTTCATATTCCAAGTATTTCACATGTTAAGCTAATATTCCAATAAAATATTTTAGATGTTAAGCTAATCTGATGTTGTCAAGTATTTCACATGTTAAGCTAATATTCCAATAGAATATTTTAGATGTTAAGCTAATCCGATATTGTCAAGTATTTCACATGTTAAGCTAATATTCCAATAGAATATTTTAGATGTTAACCTAATATGTTGTTGTCATTAGATAATATATTCTTATCATGTATATTTTGATTTAGTCTTTTTATGTCCCACAAGGGGATTATATATGTTTCCTTGAATGTCTATTAATTCAGGTTCTAGTTTATAAATTTTTCTTTCTGCCTATAGTTTGGATAAAGGTTGGACTAATATTTTATTAAATTCGAATTTTAAAAATAGTTTTGTATATTTTTAATATTTTAAGGGAAAGCATGCATTTTCCATGTCGATGATTATCTCTATATTTTTTCATTACCATTCTGCCTAAATATATACTCAACCAGTTTTGTATACCAACCCAGAAATGAAGCTTCTATGTTTAATCTAAAATATACAAGAAAAATATTTTTGGGCATGGGTTTTTCTGACTTTCTGACATTTTACTTATAACATTAAGGGAATAGAAGCACTCACAGACAAACTATTGGATATCTCCCATCAACCGGTCTGTGGGGCACTTAGCTTCTCTGGAAAAAACCATCATGCATTTATGTATGTATTTTCTCTGTCACTTCTAAATATAGTGTGTTTTAAGGTTTGACGATCTTTTTATTAATGGTAAGTGTACTAATTAAAAGTCAATTAAAGTCGAAATGTTTTCTATCACGATCAGTTTAAACTGCAGGGGAACTGGATTCAAGTGCGGAGGAAACTATCGATGCCCATATAGAACTCAATCCCGAAACTACCGTCAGTGTTGACAAAGATGGGACGATATGCAAATCCATGGTCTTTTCCTTTCCTCTTTTTTTTTGGTTATAGGGAATGGATTTAACCTTTTTACAGCGGCAGGTTAATAATATTGGCGGATTATATTGTTCACCATTACATCTCTTTCCAATCTCGTTAGACCTTACATTGATTGGTTGTTAGCCATTGCACTTCGTTTCTAGTGTGCGCTTTCTTTGCTTTTTGGATAGAATGAATATGTATTAAATCTAGAGCATGATGCGCATAAGTAAAGGCTAGGCGGCTTATAAACTAAATAATACGACTGGTCTAATAAAGTGCGTACCCAAGCGGAGGCAGGGTTGGAATTTGGATTCATGTATACGAATTTTGTTTTTCTGAAGTTTTTGGTCTTTATATTCACAGTCAAAGAAAGTTTTGCTTAAAATTATAGTCTTAATGAAAAATTAAGACTTCAATAATAAAGTTTTAATTAAAAATTATTCTTTTAAATTAAAAACTACCCTTTAATCCATGGTTATTATGAAATTTTCTCTATTCCTCCATAAATTTTGTAGACATACATGGACAAATGGAAACATTTGTATTCTACTTACGATTTTCTATTCAACCTTTATAATCTCACTTTGATTTTATGGTTTCTTTTTTAAAGTCATCTTCTAAAATATTAAAATAGAAAATGGAGGAAAGTCGATATTAACATAGATATTTAACTTATTCTATTAAGACAAATTTCCATAAATGCTCTTCCTTCAAGAAATCAAGGCCACCATCAAAATAATATATATATATATATATCCTTAAATAAAAAGAAGAACACCTCAAAACATCCTGAAACCTGCGAGCTGCCTCCTGCGTTGTGCGTTTTTGAGATCCCATGTGAGCTGACCATCGTGCCATGGCCCCAGGAGGGGGCCCTGAGGCCTCCCCTCCCCTTCCTCCCGAGCTAGCTGCTTTTAAAAAGCTGGTTGCAGCTAGCGTTAAACGCCCAACAAGTGAGCAACTACAAAATTTTGTTAAAAGGTTGGCTAGCAAACCCACAGTTTCTCTGTCGACTGAAGAACCATGCACATCTGCTTTGAATCTTGTTGAACGAGGCCTCATAGGGCAGTTCACCGGACTCTGGCCCTTGCCCAAAGCTGTTGATGCCTGGGTGCAAAGGAATTGGCAATCTTTGGTCAAAGAAGGAATCATAAGCTAATTAGTCGGTAAGGGCTTTTTTGTCTTTGTCTTTGACAATGTAAAGGACAAGAATCTCATTTTCAGGAATGACCCATATTTTATGGGCCCTCAAGGGATGTATTTGAATAAATGGAATCTGGACTTCGATCCGACATAAGATGTGCCTTCGGCAATCCCAGTTTGGGTCTGCCTGCCTCACTTACCTGTACATTGCTGGAATCCCAAATCTTTAGAAGCAATAGGCAATAAGATTGGAAAATATATAGATCGTGCAGAGAGGAAGGACCAAGACTCCTGTGCAAGAATATGTGTAGAGGTGGATCTGGAGGTAGGACTCCCTGAAGCTATAAAGCTCACGGTGGCTAACTGGTCATACATCCAAGTGTTAGATTACGAGCAACTCCCTTTTAAATGCCGTCATTGCCACGGCTATGGCCACCTCGCCAGATACTGCAAAAAGAAAGCAGAGGAGGAGGCTGAGAAAACAAAGGGAGATCAATGGACTCAGGTCTAGAAACCAGTCACAGCTAAGCAGAATAACAGAACAAAAGGGAAATAAGTGCCCACGAGCAGCAAAGTACCTTCCTCTGGATAGTTTCAAGGTGAAGGGAGCTCATCCCCTCCAAGAGTAGAGACAACCAATAACCCTTTTGAAATACTTAGTACTCTAGAAGAACCTCTAGCTTCAGCTGCTGAAGAGGTCGAACAACAACTCACTAATCATGTAGAAGATAAAATCTTGGAAGAGACATCCCCTCTACAATTCGGATCCCCAATAGGAGCCTCTAGCCCCCCCTCCTATGCAGAAGTGACAAGGAAGAAGTCTTCGGAGATTTCAGGATCCTTGGAAGATTGGACATTCAAGAGGCCATCAAAAAGAGCTAGGAGAAAATCTCATATGGAGGCAAGGGTAGAAGAAGCGGAGAGGAAAAAAAAAAGGTAGCCAGTCCACGATCGAGATGTCCATTGGCAGAAATACTAGAAACAGGCCTCCCAAGGGAGGCTTTGCCCCCCCACCTGCTAGTAAATAATGTGACTAGTCTCTTGGAACTACAGAGGATTGGGGAATCCCTTAAAAGCTGAAGCTGTAAAAAACCTGTTGAAATCATAATCTCTTGAGATCCTCATGCTCCAAGAGACTAAAATAGCAGGGGAAGCCCTTCTCGAGATAAGCAAATCGAAATGGAAAAGTAATGTCGGGAAAGCAGTAAGTGCAAGGGGATCCTCCGGAGGGCTCGCTACTCTGTGGGAGGAAGACAAATTCCATCTCGAAAGATCCTTCGATACACAGCACTGGATCTACACCGAACTCTGTCATTCTATAAGTAAGATTATCTTCGCTCTCTTTAACCTTTATGTTCCAGTCCTCTATGCAAAAAAGAAAGATTGTTGGCAAACACTGTCAGATTTTCTAGAGATACACTCTCCCAAGAATATAATTCTAGCAGGAGACTTCAACCTAGTCTTTGAACCTAAGGAAAAAATAGGAGGCAACATCTATAGAGACCACTTTCTTCCTTTTGTTGAAGACCTAATTCAGTAGTGGGATCTACTGGATTTTAAGCCAAAAAAGGGGCTTTACACTTGGTTAAATAATAGAGTTGGGGCCCATCATATTTCAACTTGTTTGGATAGATTTTTACTGCAGAGTACCTTTCTATAAGAAAAAAAAGATTATTTCTACTAAAATCCTGCAAAAATTGACATCATATCACAAACCCATTTTACTACTTTTTGAAGAAGAAGAAAGATTGGGGCCCATTCCCTTCCGATTCATCCCCCTCTGGACAAAAAGGGAAGGGTTTTTGGATACTGTTTTGAATGCCTGGTCCACTCCTGTCACAGGGTCGCCCAACTTTGTGTGGGAACATAAATTAAAGGCAACCAAAATTGCTTTGAAAAAGTGGATAAAAAAGCCCTCAGACTCCCCCTCTAGCCATAGAAAGCAGACCACCAAGCAGTTGTTAAATTTGCAATTGGATTTGGATTATAAAGACATCACTTCCTCAAAAATCCAGAAGGAGCAAGTTTCCCAACTCACTACTTTTCGCTCATGCAGACAAGAGGAAGAGTACTGGAGACTTAAATCTCGAAGCCTATGGCTTAAGTCTAGAGATAGAAATACTACCCTCTTCCACAATCAATTTAGATCTCGCCTCTCTCGAAATCACATTGTTAAAATCACTTCCCCTGATGGGACTATTCACAAAGGATTAGCTCGGATAAAAGAGGTTGCAACCTCTCATTTCCAGCAGCTCTACAAAGAAGAAGGTCTGGATTCTGGGGAGGAATTTTCAGACTTTCTCACTCACATTCCAAGACTGGTAGAGGCGGAGGATAATTCAAGTCTTTTGAAGCACTTCTCTGAAGATGAAATCAGCAATGTCATCTGGACGTTGGAGTTGGACAAAGCTCCATGGCCCGATGGTTTTTCCATACACTTCAAGTCTTTTGAAGCACTTCTCTGAAGATGAAATCAGCAATGTCATCTGGACGTTGGAGTCGGACAAAGCTCCATGGCCCGATGGTTTTTCCATACACTTCTACAGAATCTGTTGGGACATAATCAAGGTTGACCTGCTTCGAATGATCAAAGGCTTCCTCCAAAAAGCCAAGTTGGGAGGCAACACAAATTCCACTTGTTAGGATATTCCTATACTCCATCCTAGTCCTACTAGCATTTTCATCCTTTGCATTTTCAGTCTTGCATGCAGCATGCATTGCATGCATCCGCATGCTACCCAGTCATCAGGTTGACACCTCCAGTACCCAGTCCTTAGTCTCCCAGCACTCAGGAGCTACTTTCCACTCAGATTAAGCCCTCCTAGCCTGTCATGCGCCCATTTCTCACCTTCCACTGAAGAAGGGTGCCTTTCTCACCTACCAGTCTAGTTTACTTCAGTTAGCCACCAGTCTTTCCTTGATTTGAGGCTAGACTGACTCCTCACTGTAGTTATCACTCCGATTGACCTCCGATGAGACATGACTACCTATTCTGACTTCAGTTAGTTCCTCATGCGCCCTCCACTAAGCCTCCTTCATTCAATTAGTTCTAGTTACACTCAGTTACACGTACCACACTCAGTTTGACTGATGGTTGACAATTACTTGAGCATTGATGACTCCACTGATGATGATGAAGACTTCCAGTTGTGCTCCGATGACACCAGTTGTGCTCCGATGACACTCCAATGATCTTTTGATCACTCCATGAAGGCTATTTCGAATTGCCACCTTAGGCATTCGAATCCTCATGCATTGTACTACTTATTTTTCCATATTGTGATTAATTAATTAGTGTGTGTCAAGTATTTTTGCTTCTATCTGAGTTCTACTGTATTATTATTCTGTTGCTCATCTTACTGCATTGACCACTCTTAATCTTATTCCTAAATTCTTTCGTTGTGAGGTATACATCATCTCTTATATCTGCTGTGAGGATTTTCACACCACTTTCCTAGCACTAATTCCAAAGGAAGCGAACCCAGGTTCATTCGATCCCTTTAGGCTAATTTCGTTGTGCAATGCTTCTTATAAAATTCTCTCCAAACTCCTTGCTAATAGAATCAAGCCATTGCTTGAAAAACTCATCTCTCCCAGCCAAGGCGGGTTTGTTAAAGGAAGGCATATCTTAGATAATGTGATTCTTGTGCAGAAAACCATTCATTCTAGTCATCAACGCCAAGAGCAAGGGATGCTTATAAAGCTTGATATGGCTAATGCCTTTGACCGGGTAAGGCACTCTTTTCTTTTTCAAGTTCTTCTCTCCTTTGGCTTTAGTTCTGACTTTGTAAGGTTGATCAAAGCATGTATAGGAGAGCCTTGGATCGCCCCACTAGTAAATGGCAGGCCGACCAATTACTTCCAAGGATCGAGGGGCATAAGGCAAGGTTGCCCCTTGTCCCCTTTCCTGTACATTATGATGGCAGACTCTCTAAGCCGAAAGTTGACCGCACAGAAGTTAGCAGGGACAGCTCCAGGCATTAGGGTGATGAAAGAAATAGACCCAATCAATCTTGCCTTGTTTTTCGATGACTCTCTTCTCTTGGGAAGCGCCTCCATAAAAATTGCTAGGGCCTTCAATGAAGACATTCAAAGCTTCTATAGAGTCTATGGAGCTCTATTCAATAAGATAAAAAGTGTTGTGTATGGTTGGAAGGTAGACCAGCATATCATCCTTCGGATTGCCCACTCCCTAGGCTTCACGGGCTTCGCATCTTGGGAAAAAATCAAGTATTTAGGCCTGCCATTAACTCTGGGAATCACCAAGGCTTCACATTGGCTTGAATTTATCAGTAAAATTAAGGCAAAAATCGCAGCCTGGGGTGGCTAGTGGCTCACCACTGTCGGGAAGCTTACTCTTATAAAATCTGTCATCTCCTCTCTTCCAATATTCCAGGCTTCGTTTCTTTTGGCCCCAAAGATGATCACCGAGCAGGTTTCTAAACTGATTCGAATCTTTTTGTGGCAAGGAGGAAAGGGGAATAAAAAAAAAATCATTTGGTAAGTTGGGATATTGTGAAAAGGTCATTTTCAGAAGGTGGTCTCCAGGTAAGAGATCCTAGGCTGGCTAATTTGGACTTGGGAGGAAAGATATTATGGAAGATCTTCTTGAATCAATGCCATCCAGTAAGCCAAGTGCTCATTAAAAAATACTTGCATGGGCTCTCTTTGAAAAGCATGGATGAAGGAAGTTCTAGCAAAGGCACCACGCTCTGGAAGCTCTGTAGTCGAGGGTGGGAGTTTTTCAAAGACCAACTCTATAGAATCCCTGGAAACGAAAAAAAAATCTTGTTGTGGGAAGATAAAATCATGGGCCAACAACCTCTTAAGTATTCAGCAGGTTTCGCTGATATGCGCATCTGGCTCTCTCATCGTGGTATACACAAGTTAGCAGATATCTCTTCTTGGGACCTTGGTGGAAACTGGCATGCCTGGAATCTCCCTCGCCCTCCAGACCGATTGCAAGCTCAATAGATCTCTCTTCTTGCTACGCTCTTAGGCTTGGCACCGGTGCATTTGCAATCTCGGGACAAATCGGGATGGGGAAAGTCTGGAGTTTACACAACAGCTCAGGGATTTGCTATTCTCCAAGTTCACCACACTCTGACTCATCCAATTTCACTATGGAAACATGTATGGGACTCCTTCGGAATCCCAAAGATTAACTTTTTCAGTTGGGTTCTCATGCATAGAAGAATCTTGACGGGTGACAACTTAGTAAAATGTGGAATTATTGGGCTACACAGATGCCCTCTCTGTTGTTTGGCTCAGGAAACTATTGATCACGTGTTCATTGACTGCCCATTTACTCAAGAAGTCTGGACGCAGGCTTTGCATGGGCTCAATGTTCAATTTCCATTGCAGATCACTGTTGTCATTTTATTCTCCACCTGGAAAGAACGCTATCCCCAAGCGATTAAGAGCAAATCCCTGTGGATAAAAATCTGGTACGCAATCCCAAATTAAATATGTTGGGAAGTTTGGTTAGCAAGGAACGATGCCATCTTTCAAAATAGCCTATGTTCACCCACAGTCGTGATTGCCAAAGCCAAAGCTCTTTTGTTGGAGACTGTTGAAAATCGCCCCAACAAGCAAGACAACTCACTCCTCCCTGAAGAGATCAGTTGGCTCGGCACTACTTTACTGCGAGCTAGGAATAAAAAGAATCCTTCTCACCCCTTCATCAACCTAGAGTGGCGGCTTCGGAGTACTGATTCAGATTTCCAATTGTGGTGGAAGAAACAGCGCAAAGTTACGATTTTCTTTGATGGAGCATCCAAAGGAAACCCAGGGATATCAAGAGCAGGGGGAGTAATCTACACCCCAGACGACCACAACAAAGACAACTTCAGTTGGGGTCTAGGGCAGAGCACTAACAATCATGCTGAAATCTTAGGATTGTTCAAAGACTGCCAACTTGCTCAGGGGAACGGGGACAAAGACATTCAAATATTTGGAGACTCGAAAATATTAATAAAAATTTTAAACACGGATGATCACTTCAATAATTCGACGCTCAACAAGACCTTGCCGAGGTTACGTAAAATGCTGCAAAAATTCACCTCCACCTTCTTCTTCCACATTATTCGGAGTCTAAACAAGGAACCAGACGCAAGGGAAAATATGGGATGCCTCTTAGCTCAAGGAGAATTGATCAAGAATGATGAAGCTCCTATTTGGTTTCCTATCCCTTAGGACGACAACTGCCTTTCCAGATTTGTAAGATCAGAACAATTGGCCTTCCAGACATTTGGAAAAAGAAAATGTAATAGGGGTTGATTAGGCTCCGGCCCAACCATGTTATCCTCCAATAAAAAATAACCGTTTAAGTTTAAAAAAATAAAAAGAACATTTAAAAAAACCAAAATAATTTTAAATTTATCCAAAAGTAAAGAGATATCTTACTGGAAGTTGTAACTAGCAAATATCAAAGAAGATGAATCTACTCCTACACCATCGAAGGAGATCTCCTTGACTCGAGGAATTCTGCCTGATCAAGCGATTATGAAGTCCAGTCATAGTTTGGCTTTCCCATCAGTCTCATCAAGATTATGAGATTCATAGTTATATAAACGTTTTTATACTACGATCTTTATTAAGGCACCCGATATCTCCTCTCGTAGTATTAGTACTTTCTAGTATTGATTCACCCGACCTTCTTGATTTTATTGATTGCTTTGGGAAAAATCTATCTCTATTTCCCTAATAAGAAAACTCTCTGCATAAATAGAATATAATCCCAGTGGATAAATGGAACCTACTCCGACCAAAAGGGAAGGCATTTATGCTCTTGATAGATCGCACTTAAGAAAGGGTTTCTCCTCATTTAAAAAAAAAAATCGAGTAATTAAATAAAGCATTCAAGTTGAGGAAATGAACCATTGGTCGAGAGTTGGTTGGAAGGTCATGTAAATAGAATATATCCCTCCGATCGCTCTCTCTATTTGGGGAAGAATGACAACAATGGCCTCGGGGCTGACGGGGTAGTTTTTGCTAGATATATCTAGACTGATCCGGTCCTAAAGGATTTTATTCTAGACTGACTTCTGATTATGCAGAGAATTTTCTGAAGCTGCTAGAAAATCTTCAAGAATGAAACTGTTGTTGTTATGACTGCTTCTTTCAAAAAGGAAATGTAAACCTGCTCTTTTTCTAAAAACATCCGGACTAATGAACTACTGCAATCGCTCTTTCTTTGTTCAACATGGATCAGAACAACCTTTTCTTCTATTATCTGCAGTATTCATGAAACAACATATCATTTTATAAGAAATAAATGAACTTTTATTTGTTTTATAAGTAAACAGGAAATAAAAACAACTCTGAATCCTCCCCCAAACAAAAAATATGGCATGTCCTCAAGCCATCAAATAAAAATCGATTGGTACTCAAATACTTCCCATTAACAGTTAACAAATAACTCTAGAATGTTGTTGTTATTGTACGAAAAGGAAATACTAACTAACTATAAAAATGATCCATACATGTATTTTCATCAATAAGCAATTTCATGAATGACCCATACATGAAGACCATACAAGTGATGGCAGTATAGATAGTGTAAAAATGCTAAAGGAAACCAGTCATCCTTTATACTTCAAAATACAAAAAGAAATATGCCTCTCTCGTCAAAGACTTTCAGATAAAATTGCAGTGATCCTTGTATAGAAATAAGAGAATATCAAACTTAATTAGATTTTCTCATCAAAGTTGCTCATAGGAACTTAGTCAAACTTCCCTAGAGTCCAAGAATCACAGTACACAGAGCAATCCTATCAAATTTCACATTCAGGTCCCTGGAAATCTTAAGTATATGGCCCCACCCGGCAAGATAAGAAATCTTTAATCCATGAAGATTAGGTAACTGGTCTTAAGATAATCTTGAAGCTATTCTCTCTTGGCCAATTGATGAAATTCATTTCCTTAACTCAACCATACTTACTTTTCTTCGATTAGACTTTCAACAACATATAGTAGAACCATTAAATATTTTTCTTTACACAATTTTGAATAAACAAGATGTCTTCCCCAGGCACATTCCCCTCTATCAGTCGGGCCTGTTCAGTAGCCCGTCGAGTTTACCTGGTCATACCACAGTGCAGTACCCGCTGCCAGCAAGCCTGTTCAGTACTCAGGCGGATTAGCCTCTTGAACCCTTTTTGCATCAGAGGCTCTTGTCCCATTGTTTCCACCCTCTATAGATATTCGGCAGTGAATTGCCTAAAAGTGAGTGGATGGGGGAGCAGCTCTGAAAACCATGCTATAGGATGGGATGATATATGGGTTGGAAGACAACTGTTCTTATATAGACCAAATGAATTAAAAGTCTATCGAATCAAAGATACATATGGTTGATTGCATTAATGTGTAGTGGATGGAGCCAAAAGATAATAGAAAGAAGATCTCTCTAATCCAAGTTGCCTTCTTCAAAATATTACAACGATGTTTCTAAAAAGTAACATCCCCAAGGCTCCCCTCCTGTTGCTATTTAGAAAAATTGCTCTACTTACTAACTTAACAACAAGGTCAAAATGTACCGAGAGCTTCTGAGCTTCAGATGGAGAAAAACTTTTAGTTATCAACCTATTTATAAAGATAGGATCATGGACATAAAATATCTGAAAGGCTTATCAGAAGAGATGCAAGAATCATATCAGGTAAGTGGTAAAAGATGATACAAAGAACATTTTAACTTTTCAATGTAAATTTTCAATTCTTAAAATAATGAGGAGGAAAGGGATCGAGAGGTGTTATGAATGTTTAGGGAACTTCCCTTTTCAGATAATGTTCTTTATGGGTTGATTATAGAGGTGAAGTTCCTGTAATCAAATTGCAAACCACTTGTTAATTGATGATTCAAATTTATTCAAAGCAAAACATATGTACAAAGAAAAATCATATGAAAATTTATCAAAAACTAGGGAAAGGAGAAGAGTCTTCCTCTTTTTAATTGACGAAGTCTTATGAGCTGACAATAATAATGAATTTCCTGTGTAAATACAAACTAGCTGTCAAAAGTGACTCTTATTTATTTAAAGAAATAAATCAAGAACTAGGAGAAGGAGAGACTTCCCCTTCAACCAGCTCCATCTCCTTCTGCTGTGAGACATTCTGCACAAAATCTTGTTTAGATATTGGCTGATGATAGAGTCTCATTCTATGTCCATTTACAACAAAAGAAATTTGTGAATCATTAATTGTTTTGATCTCAACGGATCCATTGTCAAAAGCTGTAACTATTTCATTTGGACCCATCCAACGGGTAGTAAACTTCCCTTTAAAATTGTTATACCTTGAATCAAATAATAGTGCCCAGTCTCCAGTCTTGAACTGTTTCTGTTTGATATATTTTTCATGCTACTTCTTGCGTTGGTTCTGTACTAGAATTGTTCGTTGAATTGCATCTTGTCTTATTTCTTCTAATTCATTGATTTGTAAAATTCGTTGTTTTTGTGCTTCTTTGAGATCCATCCCTAATTGTGCAGCCATACGAAAGGTTCTTACTTGAAACTCAATGGGTAGAAGAACTTGTTTACCATAAACAAGTTCATAGGGTGTGTGGCTAGTAGTATTCCTCCATGTTATTCGATAAGCCCACAAGGCCTCTAGAAGCCTATCTGCCCAGTCTTTATGGTGTAGCTGGATAGTCTTGGCCAAGATGGCCTCTAATACCTTATTTGTAGATTCTACCTAACCATTGGCCTATGGGTGATATGGTGAAGATTTATAATTCTTGATGCCATACTTTTCAGTGAGTTCCTTCATTAACTTGGAGGTAAACTGATATCCTTGATCAGTTACAATTTCCCTAGGTACACCAAATCGGGTAGATATCTCTTCATATATAAACTCTACCACAGATTTTTCTATGGCTCGGAATAAAGCTTTAGCTTCCACCCATTTAGTGACGTAATCTGTACAAACTAGGATATACTTCTTTTTGCGAGACATAGGGGAAATTGGCCCTACAAAATCCAGAGCCCATTTTTCAAAAGGCTCAATCATAACCTGAGGCTGTAAGGGCATCTCATCAAATGGCGTAGGTCTACCCATTCTTTGACAACTGTCACATCCCTTGACATACTTGGCAACATCTTTGAAAATGCTTGGCCAGTAATATCCGGAGTGCAACACTTTGTATGTTGTTCTCTTGTCAGAAAAGTTCCCACCACATGGTCCACCATGACATGCATGGAGGATATCTGCCATCTCATCCTCTCGTACACATCGTCTAATGATAATATTAGGGCCAGTACGAAAAAGATCATTGTCAACCCAAGAGTAATTAGAACTCTGGACTACGATTCGACGTTTCTCAGGTGGGGAGAGATGGTTTGGTAACTTTCTAGTTGATAAATAATTGGCTATGTCTGCAAACCAAGGGGCTTGAACAGACACAGTGAACAGATGCTCATCAAGAAATCTATCATCGACAGGACTAGCACTATCGTCAAGTTGAATACGAGAGATAAAATCCTCTACCACATTTTCTCGATCGGGATGATCAACAATAGTGATGTTCATCTCTTGTAGTAAAAGAAGCCACCGAGTCACCTTGCCATTGGTGATTGGTTTGTTTATTAGAAACCTAATGGTGGAGTGGTATGTGTGTACAAAAACTTCGTAGCCTATGATGTAGTGAAAAAATTTATTGATAACATAGACTACTACCACAAACTCTTTTTCAATAACAATGTATTTTGATTCTGCAGGAGTCAAATTCTTGCTAGCAAAGTAAATGGCATATGATGCTTGGCCTTCCTTTTGACCTAAGACCCCTCCTATGGTCATGTCAGAAGCATCAGTGGATATTTGAAAGGGAAGGGACCAATTGGGGCCCCTAAGTATTGGTGCCACTGATAGCTTTGCCTTTAAGGTCTCAAAAGCATGCTGACAAAGTTTAGTCCATTGAAAATCTGTATCTTTCATGAGTAATTTGAACATAGGTGCAACTATTTTGGTAAAGATTTCAATAAAACACTTGTAATATCCTGCATGGCCAAGAAAGCTTCTCACCTCCTTCTAAATTTTTGGAGAAGGGAGATTGACAATTAATTCTATCTTGGCAGGATCTACCTTGATTCCTTGAAAAGAGACATGGTGTCCCAAAACTATACCCTCTGTTAGTAACATCTTGCATTTTTCATGACTAAGGGCTAAGTTTGTTTCTTGGCACCGAATAAGAACTGTTTCAAGGTTATCAAGGGCTTCTTGAAAGGTATTACCGTATACTGTAAAATCGTCGATGTATACTTCTACACAGTCATGTATAAGGTCAGCAAAAATTCCTAATACTACATGTTGGAAAGTGGTAGGTGCATTACAAAGGCCAAATGGAAAAACTCTATAGGCATATGTTCCCCAAGAACAAGTAAAGGTGGTCTTGTCGTGATCCTCGGGTGCTATCAAGATTTGGTTGTATCCGCTATACCCATCGAGGAAGGAAAAGTATTGTTTCCCTGATAAGGTATCTAATACCTGGTCAATGAATGGTAACGGGAAATAATCCTTAAGAGTGGCCTTATTTAATGCTCGAAAGTCAACACAGATATGCCATTTCCCTGTAACTTTCTTTTGGAACTACTACCATAGGAGACACCCACTTGTTGTTAGAAGTTGGGTAGATGAAACCAGGATTGAGGAGTTTTTGTAATTCTTCTTTGACTATATCCTTTAGGGTTGGATTCATCCTTCTCTGAGGTTGCCTTACAGGTGGTATGTTTGCATCTGTGTAAATATGGTGAATACAAGTATCTAGGTGTATACCCTTCATATCGGTGTATTCCCATGCGAATGCTCCAGTTTGAATTTTAAGAATTTTTAGTAATTGCTCTTGTTGATTCTCATTTAGACCTGCGTTTATATGTATAAACTTTTCAGGACTAGCCTCACAAGGTATGGTATAGGATCCTATATGTTCTTCGATTGCAAAGACACAAGTTGTATTTGTGAATGTGGATAGGCTCATGTTCTCTTGAAATTCATCTCCAAAAATTTGATCAAGTTTGGCAAAGGACTGGGGAAGTCTATACATGTTGTGGAAGAGACAAATTGATTCAACACATTTTCGATGGTTTGTTCTTGAAGTGCCTAGGAGTAGTCACTGATGAGTGAAAGCTCTTCCAAATTTTCATCCCCAAAAGGACAGTCTAACCAAAATAAGTTTTTGGTTACTGGTAAGTTTCCTTGTAGATAACCCATCAGAGATGATCATTTCTCCATCCCTACATCCTATAAATGCATTAGCAGTGGCTAGCCATGGTCTTCCCAAAATAATAGGATGTCCTTTAGAAGGATCCTTTGATTGTATGACCATAAAGTCGACAGGATATTCCCATGAAGCCATTGATACAATAATATCATCTAGGATTCCAGTAGGCTGTACCGTAGTGCGGTCTGCTAATTCCAACATTGTTGGGGTATGGCGGAGAAACTGTCCTAACTGGAGGGATTCCAAAATTGTGGTGGTCATTAGGTTAATAGCAGCGCCTAGATCAATAAGTGTGTTTCCTATAGCAGTGTTATTGATATTAACAGTTACCACAGGATTTCCTGGATTTGTATATTTTGGAATTCTAGGTTGATCTTCTATGTAATCCAATATTTCACCTATGACATGAATTGTTAGACGGTCTTTCTGTTTCTTACCTGGTCTTTTAATACAGAGTTCCTTTATCACTTTACTATAAATTGGTATTTCCCAATTCTACCCTTGTAACTCCACCGGCACTAGAGGTATTTCCTTTTAGGTTTCTATTGTAAGATTCTTGAAAGTGCCTCCCACTTTTTCCTCTACTTCTAGATTAATTCCTACACATCTCACAAATTTGTGTGAAAGTCTTATGAGAGATGTCTCCAGCTTCCATGAGGTTAAGATTTTCTAAAAAGTCTTCTGAAATTCCCTTAAGGAAGAGAGTCCTTACTGCATCTTCTCGAAGGTCACTATATTTTGATTTATGTAATACATAGTTGAATCTTTCAAGATAATCTTGTAGGCTCTCGTTTCAAGTTGTTGTATTTTGAAAATGTCATTTTGAGAGTCCTTAGGTTTACAATAATCTTGATATTTCTATAGAAATGCAGTTTTCGTATCTTCCCAAGTTCTAATGCTAAATTCTCCTAACCCCATAAACCATCTTAGAGCATAATCTTTCAGTGTGGCAGGGAAAAGTTTTAACTTTTGGCCATCTTGTAGGTAATTATAGCTTCTACACAAAATGTCGAATTCAAATAAAAATGTATCAGGATCCTCACTACTCTTTCCATAAAAAGTAGGTAGTGAGGAGGGAGGGATGTTTTTCATGGTCACATCCTGTGCAGTATCTAAAATGGAAAATCCAAAAGTACCCTCAGTTCGAATTTCTCCCTCTTCTTCGTTGTGTCTCACTTCATCACTGTCTTCATTCTCCATGTAGACTTGATTTCCAAAGAGAGAAAACCTAGGTGGTTCCTTTCTTGGTGAATATGGGATGTCCCAACGCTCCTTTTCAGGGAAAGTGTTCCTCTTTGCAGGAGAGGAATTGTTAGCTACGTGCGAGTCCAGTTTTGTAGGTCCTATAGTTGTTGTCTCAATCTGTGAAACAACTATATTTACAGAGTTTTCAAAAAGTGCGTCTACTTGTGCAGGATCAACAAAGTCTACTAAATTCAGACCCCCTACTAGCGAGAATGTTGTGTCTTGGGGTTTTGAAACTAATGGAAGGTTAAGAGGTTCTGATGGTTTATCCTTTTTAGCTTTTTCTTGCCTAAGTTCAGTCTCAATGTGAGACTGAGGTTCTCTTGGTAGTGTTTATTTTTGGACTGATTTCTTTGATGTCTCTATGCTTCCTCTTGAATGATCTTCATAAAGGATTTCATTAGCTTTCCAAGTAGGACTATCCCCTTTGTGTGTTTTCCGATACCTTTCTGCTAAGTTAGTAGTTGGGGTGGCACGCCCCCCGTAAAGGTTAGTAGGAATTTTAGTGGTGTTTTGGAGGCTAGTTTTGATATATCTACCTTTTGAATCTCTAGATCTATTCATGAAAGCAAAAATAAAACTGAGGCAAAATCTAATTGCATTACTACTACTGCTGGGTTTTGGGGATGCCTGTTATAATAGATGCGCAGGTTCTTACCTCTCGTCTTACCGCTCACCCACCACCAACCTATCACTAAGTTTTAGAAGGAAATTCTACCTATCACTAAGTTTTAGAAGAAAAATTCTACCTATCTACAACTCCCAAACAACGACGCCAAAATGTTTGGTTTAATTTATGTCTATTAAATTCTCCAAATATTAATTATCAACCAGGGTTTGTACACTTCGAGTTGTCCCAAAATATATGCTGAGGTAGGAGGGCAAGTAAGATATTGGCTAGGCAGACCTTAGAAATGTTTAATAATGAAAAGATTTAAATATTTTTCAAAATGAAAAACCGAGTTGATAAAGAAATAGATTTCAAAATGAAAAACTGAGTCAAACTTAAAAGTATAAACTATCAAACAAATTAGACCTAACCTAACAAACAGATCAGAATGTTATCAATCTATACTATTCTACTTATATGGACAAGAATTGAAATTACAAGATATAAAGGAAGTACTAATCTAGGAAACAAGACCTGATAAAAAACAAAGACTATCTTACTATTCAGAACTAAAGATTTAACTATGGAACAAGTTCAGAAACCAAACTACAAAACAATTAAATTTGCAAACTAACTACTTAAAAACGAGAAACTATACTATCTTGAGAAAGCAAACTAGCTAATCAATCTATGAAATGTAATTCAACTATTTAACTATGGATTCACAAAAGCAAGATGAGATACTAGTCTAGAGTTTAAGTGTGCATTAACAACAATGAATGTTTCATAAACGAACCTACCTAATTCCAATCTTCTTGAAGAACTATATCTAAGTGACTTACAAAATCTAAGGAGATGCAAAATGGAAATAAATCTAACTTAACCTCTACAAAAATATGAAAACTGAAGATAGACCAATTACAAGAAAAGTTGAACATTGTAACCTATTACTCATCCATAAGCAAATGACATTTAAAAACTAGCTACAATACTTGGAATGAAATACTACTTTAACAATCTAGTTCTTATTGAAAAACACAAATTCTAAATTAGTTTATCTCTAAATACCTATCTATCAAACTCATACAAATGCCTATCAATTTCTAATTATATCCTTTCAATACTTCAAACTAGTTCATGAAACATCAATTATTAAAGACAAATTAAACTTGGAGTTCAAGCAGACATAAATACAAAACAAGAATTCAAATGACTTGGAAACAGTCTTTAACTTGTAAGTAAACCTACAGCAGAAAACAAAGTGTTCCTATGCTATCTCTACTGCAAATCAAACTATAAACTAAGGCATTTTACTCAATCATGGAAGTATGATGCAACTGATCTATAACTGAAAAATAACCTATACTTAAGTGAGTTATGTGAGCTTTTAAAATCAAACTTTAAAACACTGAAAACTAATGCATCTTTGAAATCCGAATGAAACTATTGAGTTTGAGCTTGAAATTGATTACACCTACTAGAATGAAATAACTGAAGAAATGGAACTGACAAATCCTAAAGCAATGAAATACTATGTAAATGAAAATGAAAGACTACTTATAAATGCAAATATGAAATGGAAAAGAGAGGCTGAACTTATTTCAGAAATGAGATAAATTGATAATTGATAAAGTTTGTGATAACATATTAAGCAAGCTTAGGCTATTCTAGGTTCTAGGCATGAAAATAAATGAAAGTGAATCATAAACTACCTAAAACATAATCCAAGAGACATCTACACTGCTTCTACTTAAACCAGAACTATTTCCTATTTGTACAGTAAAATAGATTCTAAATGTAAGTGGATTTCATCATAATTAAAACTGAAATAATTAATCTATGTATGAATATGAAACGAAATATGAAATGTTGAAGATAGATTCGAATCCCAACTAGCTACAGAACATAATAAAATGTTGGAAAATTAACCTATACCCTAGCTAACTACTTCTGCATAAACAGAATACTGGAAATTCTGGAAATGACTTGAAATTTTGTCTAAGTGCGAATGGAATGTTGAAAGACAGTCTGAATGAAGGTGCAAACGACCAACAGGAGCTCATGATCCATAAGTGCCAGGTGGGCAACATAGCCCACGTCTTGGTTTCCGTCTTCAATGCTCTAGAATATGCTAACAAATGATTTCTGGGGTGTAAACGAAGGTCTAAATGGAGGTCCGAATGCGAATGAGCATCCGGATGGTCATCCGTATGAAAACCACAGCCTGGAAAATGAAAACTATGTGCCCAGCAGGTATAGAAGTGTTAATTTAACATTAATTAATCATAAAAAGATGATAATCAATTGATATTCATGAAAGATTTAAATATGTTCATACTTGAGTCCGAATGGAGGTCTGAGTGGTGAGAAATATGACTTAATACACCAAAAATGGAAAAAGTAGTATTAGCATAGCACATTCAATGATTCAAAATTGATGGCAAAATTGGACATCAACAAGCATTAAACGGTCCAAACATTTAGCCAAACCAACTAACAAGTAACACTTAATGTGGAAGTAGGTGGCAGAGCGGCTCGAGTTAATTTTAGGATTAAATGGTCCAGACATTTAGCCAAACCAACTAAGAAGTAACACTTAATGTGGCAGTAGGTGGCAGAGCGGATTGAGTTAATTTTAGCATTAAACACCAATCCACTACCAATACAACAACGGTGCTACATAGTTGTCTATATAGCCTCCGAGATCTGTCAATTAAAGTTTTGAATTTGGGATTGCTAAAGGGCCAAGTTTAGTCAATGCCCAACCAGATTACTCTCTGGATTTATCAAGTAGTCAATGCCAAACCAGATTACTCTCTGGATTTATCAAGCATTGGTGGTGCCAAACCAGTCCCATACCTGGCTTGCCCTCTCCATTTCCAAGCCAACACATCCATTTGGGTCATCGGCCAATGGAAGGAAACTGCACCACGACCATTTATAGGCTAAGGCTCTACTACGGAGCCCTAGGCATCTCAGGGTTTTTAGTCAGTCTCGGTACTCCACCTTACTACTGAACCAATAGAGATTTTATGCCTTCATCAATATCACCAAACCTTCACACACACCGCAACCCCTCATGACAAACCTTCATATACAACAACCCTTCCACCACAACCCCTCACAACAACCTTTCACTTTTCTGCTTCAATGTGCAACACCAAATTGCATCTGTTCAAGCTGCCAATACAAGATGGAGAAGCAAGTTCATCAGTATTGTTGCTCTAAAATTGTAAACATATTTTGTAACATTCACTATCCAACATTGAAACACCAGGAATGCGTCCATTCCCTTAGGGTGTAGTCAATATTGACAATCTTGCCATAACCCGACATCGGAAAAGTGTGCACCCCTCTCTGATGTGATCCATGTAGGCCCTACTCATACTCAAGCAATTTGCCATAATGGATATAAAATCAAACATGCTTTGCATATTGACTCTAAAAATTAGACATGCATATCTTTAATTAGGGTCATAGAACACTTATCCATTTTTAGGTGTTTTCTCTCCTCAATTGTGAGGAATGGGGCTCCCTTCTCTGAGTTGACAGTCCCTCAGTTTTCCATCCCAACTCCTTTTGATGTTACATAACCCTCATATGTCTTACTGACATAATCTTTACAATCTCACTCATATTGTTTACCAATCATGCAGTGCATATGGGACATTATCGAAATATCCAATGGCATTTCACCCGAAACCCATTTCCAAGATATGGGATCCTTCCCATGCAGTTTGGCTCATGCAGGCCATCACACATGGTCTTCTTGCAATGTGTATTCTTGGCACACTTATCAAATAGCCAAACAGTCAGCATCATTTAACAATACAATTCAAATCTGATTTTCCATAATCAATCAATGGCACTAATAATTAAATTCAATATGAATTTGCAATTCTGTTTACCACAGAAATTGATTTGCTTAGTCATGAGGTTATCCTCATACTGTTTATCTCTTGTAAGTGGCACCACTCTGCCCTTTAGGATTTTATGTTTACTAGCATAACATGAACATCCACTTACAACACGTCCTCCTGACACAATTCTATGCAAGCCAACGGTGATTAGCGGTTATCAGCAAATTCTTAAACCTAAAATCTACAAGTCCAAATTCACAATCTGTTCTGCACATAAACTATTTTCACAGCCATGAGATCCTTCGCATGAGGTTTGGCTCTTTCACATGGTAGATTCCATCATTCATCATGGACTTACCCGCATTGCCATGCCCAGAACAATCTACCTGAAATCTGAAACTTCAATTAGCCAAACACTTTGTAAGTCTCTATGCATATAATATTTCATTGTTGCAACAGTTATTGAAGCATTTTCAGAATTGTAACGCTCCAGAATTCAAACACTTCCAGCTGTTAACATATCAATATCACCAAACTCATTTATTTCACATGAATCATTATCATACTAAAATTGCAAGGTAGTGTCACATCATTCATGCAATTTCAATGAAACTTTAGATACTCATTATTTCACAGTCATATGATTTATACAACTCTGCCCTTCCATAGAGTATTCCAACAGCCCATCGATCATGACTACCTTCTTCATGCACTTACTATTCTGCATTCAAAGCAGCTCATGAAATGATCCTAGAATTATCATCAATTCATTATTTCATCCATTATTTAGTTTGCAATAACAAATACACCCTCCCCATGCATTCATGCAATGCATCACAACATGTGCACTCACACGCATGCATGAACATTTACAACATTTGGCTTATCCTTTAATGTGCATTCACTCAATGCAACCACAAGATTATAAATTATCCTAGTGCATATCCACTCAATGCCACCTTGCATTGGTTCATGAATATTATGCATTCAAACATATTATGGCTTAACCATGACTACCTCATATAACATGCATTACCAGAATCAGGACCACCAGTCCTCACTTGCTTTGGTTATTAAACTCATAACCAACGTACACATGGCATGATATATTTCTATATGAATGCAGTATAAATTTATAAACAATATCATGGTATGAGGCCTCTTGCCTTCACCACTCCATGCTCCATCACACTATGGCAATATGGCATTCACATGAATGCATTTAAACCCCAAATGTATACCATTTTATAATTACTAAATATGGTTCAATGGATTCTTATCCAATCCCCTTTCAACACATATGCAATCATTATAATTAAACCATTACCTGTATGGACCCCATTTACACCTTTGATGTTACCTAATCAGTTGGTCTCTTACCTAGGATTACATAATTCTTCCACCAACCTATTGATCATGGATTTGCTGCCCTAACCTTTTCTTCATAAGGTTGTTGGCCACATGTAATACAACATCAACATATCTAACCATGCTTCTGTTGTCTTTGGTCCTACAACCAAAACCAACACCAATAGTGATTATCAACCACAATATTTTCCATTAGTGGTTCATTGCATATGTAGAACCTTACTACTTTTACCAATATGTAATATCATATGTGTGTACAAACATCTGCTCATGCACTGTGCAACGTTTATTAATATACCAGCCAATGCATATTCATGCCATACCTCTATTCTCTTGCATTTTAGCATTCCAATGCCATAAATTTTCTATATATCAAGCTCATAAAATATAAATACAGTTAGCAATACAGGGGTTAGGGAATTCTCCCTTTCCAATCCTTCATCATAGCATGGAATTCCTCTTCCACATCATAGCTGTGATTTCATGGCCTCTAGCAAACACACAAGGAATCATTAGATATGATTTTATCACCAAGCATCAATTCAATACATATACTTATGCATAATATTCTAACTTGCTACTTTCCATGCATGCAATTCTAGAAATTGCCCATATTGACAACAATTTTGTCAAAACAACCACTGGCACTTTTCTGCTCTAAATATCTATGATATATGAAAACCTCATTCAAATCTGGTTATGCACCGATGTACCATGCTGGATAAGCTTTCCAATGCCTATCCACGTGCTCCATTCTAACTTCGGGTGTGGGAATTACATTACTTCAAAAATGACAATTTTCACCAAAATTCTGCACTTTTACACAGTCGCGAAATATCCTAGAAGGCCAACTTCAACCACCTGTAGAAGCAAATCTAGAAAGATTCAGGAAAATTTTTCTACCGGGCGAAGTTAGTCCATACAACAAGGAACACTCAGCAACTTGCAGATCTCTATTCCGATGTACCATTCATCTCCTATAAAATTCCGGGTTTGACTACTAGTTTTAACATTTTCCAAAATTTCAAATTTTGGGCCAAAAATGGCTATCTCCTAAACAGTGCATTTCTGGAAAATATCTATCTAACGTGAATTGTCTGTTTCAATGAGAATATGAAATGTTGAGTTCAATAAATTTCTTGAATCCTTCATCTAAGCTCTCTTTCATCCACTGCAAGCTTTTCAAAATCTCCAAAAAGTGGCCCAGAATAGTGCTTTTTGGGCTTCTCACTCACCCCGACTCCACATCCTTTGGAGTTTGGCTCTAAAATTCCAAACTTAACACTGTGCCTGCTCCATTGCCGCTCCATATCAACTTCAGCTCAATCCGACCTTCTGTCAAGCATCAGGACACCGATTTGTAAAGGTCATTAATTCCAATTTTATGCCAAATTGGGGCATAATGGGCTCAGGATCTTCACTGAACCTTTCATGGCCTTCATTAATGGCCTCAGAACTCCACTGAACTCATCCAATTCTGATTCTGCATGCTCCTGCAATCCAAAAATCAATTTTTGGGCTCTATACTAATTTTCCAACCCGGAACTACTCCATCTTGCAATCCGCAGCCTCCATCCCGCAATCCGCAATCCCGCAATTGCAGGTGCAGAAAGTCAAGTCGGAATTACGAAAAATTTAACATTTCCGCAATCCTGCAACCCGCAATTCCGCAATTGCGGGTGCGGAAAGCCAAGTCGTACTTCGAAATTTTAACTTTTTTTCGCAATCCCGCAATCCGCAATTTCGGGTGCGGAATTGCGGAAATCCAAAACTCAAAATTTTGGAAATCCTCGTTCCCGCAATCTGCAATTGGGGAAGCACCTCCCACTGCAACTTGCGGGGTTCATATCTCCCTCATCCCTTAACCAAATAAGGCAAGTCTGGTACCGTTGGAAAGCTGTTGGAAATATATATGCAATGGTGTGATCCTCAGCCACACCTGAGAACTCTGATCCTGACATTTTTCCAATCCAAAATGCCGCCCAAACTTCCTCAATACCACATTAAAACATTCTAATCTTTGCCTGTAACTCACAGCTTGGCCCAAGCAGCCCCAGTGCTGCAACATGAGCTCTGATACCACTTTGTCAAGTCCCCTCCCATCATTGTCATCCGTAGAGGGAACATGACTGTAACATGGGGGTGTCTGATTCTTCCCCAAAGCCATAAGACCGAATTTTACCATTTAAATAAAATGCATACCGAAATTACACAGCGGAATTAAAAACATATTAACACACACAGACTGGAATGCATCAGCATATCTATCCCAAGCAGATGATGAATCAACATACAAAGAATCAGTCCCATTCTCATGCTATGCACAAACTTCATACCAACCACATTAAGATAATCATTTCATTATCATGAATAATAAACATTCAGAACAGATAACAAAATGATCATAATTTAAACCATAGAGAATACTTATCTTTAAGATGAGACTGTCCAACAAATGGCCAACGTTCCACCCAACCATAGGTCTCTGTCTAGCTTGTATTCTTTCAGCTAAGAGACCACCCCCGAGCTGAGATGTGTATCCACTAAGGAGGAACTAGACAGGTTCACTCACAGCCAGGATCTCACACACACAGTCATGCTAAGCCAACGCACAGCTGGGTTTATCAAGCATGCAAGAGACAAATGAGGAGGATGCTAAGTCAGTGAGCTCAACCACAGAGCTACAGACATCTCAAGCTAAATTCAGGCAATCCAATCCTCTGTTCAAAACATTCACACTTGGATTTCTCACAATTCTGTCATCAAATAACTCAATCCCGTAATTGGATTTCTGGGCTATAAAAACTGGGTTTTCCAATGGATTTCAGGGTATCTAATACTCTCAATTTCGCCCCAAGGTTCGTATCTATGGATCCCCCATTGGATTTTACTGTCAATACCAAATTATGGGCGTTTATGGCACTTCAAAACGTGGGTTCTTCCAAAGTTGCGATTTCTGGTTTTTCTCGCTACCGGGCATGTGTAATGGATGAAAGTTGAAGCTTGGATGTTCAACAATGGAATGGGAATGAGGAAACACGAATTCCCATGAGGTAGAGTGACTTGTGGGTCAAGAAAACAGAGCCCATACTTTTCCATACGAATTTCTGGGCTGCCCATGCTCCATTGAAGCCAAGGACTGATTTCTTCAACAACTTTCTTACACATAATTAAATGTCAACAAAGAAAGTCAAATGGGTTCTCAATATGACATTTGGCAGCCTATGGTTCAATCCCACAACCCCCTCACCACTCCCTAGTGGATATACTTGGTCCCTTCTCATTAGTTGCTTCCATAGCCAGTTTTGGTATTTTATTGCATGATGTTTATTTACATCATTTTTACAATGTTCCATGGCTAAATAGCACATGGGTAACATAATATCTAATACTTGCATTTTTAAATAAATTATAACATCCACTAGTGGGGCTTTGGCCTTGAGCTCCACGCCAGGAAAACATACATCACATGTATACAATATTTACATTAAAAGCTAATATATCCTAAGGGTCAAAATGGGGTATTACAACAACGGTAGTGTGGCTTCGGATTGGAACAAAACTAAGAGGGAGAAACTCTTACTCTCCTCTTTCCTTCTTGATTGCTGCATTTCAGAAACAGAGGATTGTTGAGTGCATGCCATGGCTGAAAATAGATTGTGTTTAATTACTTGAAATTAATTGTGAATGTTGAAACAGTAAATTTCCCGTGAAATGATGAACATGAATGAGTTCATGTATATGTTGGGAAAGCATGAAAAGTGTGGAAGTATCATGAGTAAAGCATGGACTCTCCATGTCGATTGGGCAAATAATTGACTGATTTTAATATTGTGTTATGCTTCGCCTAACAGGAATTGCCATGATGAATCTCACAGGTGAGAAATTGAAAGCCATTGATTGCGGCTATTACCAGCCAAGTGTTGCTAGTGAGCAAAGTGAGAGCCATTTGTGCACATTGGCCATGGCGGCAGACCAAAGACTATGGGTTTTGGCTGAAAATCTTCCTCAAATAGTTGTCAGGACAGTAAGAAAGATGGCATCCATGAAATTCCAGACTTGTAGATCAGCTGGAAGGTTAAAAAAAAGGGAAGGGATTGTTGTGGAGCAATGCCCACCTGCAAAGGTGGAAGATCAAAGCCAGCAAGAGTAGCTTGTGGAAGCCAAAGGACTTGGTCCTGAAAGTTCAAGTAAAAAGATGAAACACAAGATAGACCTACCACCTTTCATGAATTTTGGGACATGTGTAAAGTGGGTATGTATTCTTAAGTGTTAGGACACCGAGGACGGTGTTATTCCAAGGGGGAGGGGATTGTAATATCCCGATTTTGACCCCATTGCATTAGAATGTAAATTATGTAATAATGTTATAAAATCATGGTGAGGAGCTCAAGGCCAAGGCCCCGTCATCGATTTAGTGATGCATATGGTTTACGTGCTAGCCACGCACAATGGAATTGCAAATATCATGTAATTATGCATTTTAATGAAATACCCACAACTAGCTATGCAATGCAACAAGAGATGGGGGCATTATTTTACAAGGAATTGGGAGGGAAATATTCAAACCCTTGAGACAATCAAGTCAATCCAAGTGTCAATGAGAGAACCCATGAACCCTCAACTACCCATGTTGACTTTTGTGCCCAATCATTCATTTCTCCCAAGAGTTGGTTGAGGTAGTTAATGCCTTGAGGAATGGAGAGGTATGGATGTCCAAATTCGGGTATGGGCAGGCCACCCTTCATGGAAATTCGTGTTTGACTTCTTGGGAAAGAAAGGAGCCACGAAATGCTGTGAATATTTAATTAATATTATTATTTATATATTAAATAGATTATTTATTATCCGATTTGCAACAGAGAGTTCCTATTAGCTCTCCCCATTCGTGGCTCACCCAAAACGAACTATGGAAAGGGGAATTTGACCACAGGGAGCAAACCCGATTTCTCCCACAAGTTATGAGCATTCTAAATGGCCAAAATGGCCTCAATGAAACCCCCAAATCAAGCTCCCTTCCTCCCAGCAGCACCAAAAACACCCTCTTCCCAGCTAAAAAACAAGGAAAAACCATAAAAACGCAGCGGAAAAACGCCTAGGAAGCTCATACTGCATGAGAGAGAAAATGCAAGGGTGCATTACTGCATAATGCATAATCTATTTAATATATAAATAATAATATTAATTAAATATTCACAGCACGAAATCCCCCCCCCAAGCCATTATGTACCCTTGCCTTTTCTCCCTCATGCAGTATGAGCTTCCTAGGCGTTTTTTTCGCTACGTTTTTATGGTTTTTCCTTGTTTTTTAGTTGGGAAGAGGGCATTTTTGGTGCTGCTCGGAGGAAGAGAGCTCGATTTGGGGGTTTCATTGAGGCCATTTTGGCCATTTAGAATGCTCATAACTTGTGGGGGAAATCGGGTTTGCTCCCTGTGGTCGAATTCCCCTTTCCATAGTTCGTCTTGGGTGAGCCACGAATGGGGAGAGCTAATAGGAACTCTGTCTTGCAAATCTCTTTGTTGAAATTGTTTATCCATGCCCAACCATTGAGCTTGCTTTGTATAAATAGAGTATGTTGGGGTATGGGTTATGGGTATCCATTGTCTTAGCTTGAGATTGAGTGCAAGCATCCATAAATGAAGAGGGTTCAGACTTAGCCTGATAAACCCAGCTAGGGACTGGCTTAGCTTAGATGTGATGTTTGCTTGGGCTGTGCTGAGCTTGAGAGTCCCCTTTTCCTTGTAGAAATCATGCCCATCCCGAGGGTGGTCTCTAGGTGCTGAAAGAATACAGGTTGGGCAAAGACCTATGGTTGGGTGGAACGTTGCAGCGACATAGCTAGTTGCTTGGGACAATTTCACAATGAAGATAAGTAATTTTCTATCTATGTGTTTTACTTATGCAATGCTTCAATTACTTGATGATTGTTATTGATATGTTGAATGCATATGAAATGTGCGTGGATGATGTTTTATTATGATGTGCATGTTTGCTTCGATTTGCATCTACACACATATGCACTTTATTTGTAATGCCATGAATTTGTTCATGATGAATGGGGCTAAGTTTTGTAAAAGCCCATAATTTGGTATCATGTTCCCTTCCTTGCATTGGGTTGACGGGAGGGACGTGACATTTGTACTACTGGTACCAGTACTGAAGCTTCAATTGGAGTCTTTGTATGTGCCAGCCACATATCTGCAATCATACCAGTACCAAAAGAGATCCTGAGATATTTGACAATCACTCTAGCATGGATAAACTTCCAATCCCTAGGAATCCAATCCGAGGATCCTTAAGGTTAATGAGCACCCAAAGCAGAGCAAAAGATATCAAAGCACTTTCTAACTTGTGTCCACTAATCCTAATGTGCCCTGGGAGAGATAACATAGTAAGAGGCAAAATGGTTATTGACCATCTCAGAACCTCCTGGAAGAGAAATACTCTGAATTTGCACTTGAATTGTGAATGCTGAAAAAAGACAGCCCAAAGAATCTGTTGCTAAAACATAAAGTTACGGAGCTAATAGGAAGCCTTTCCTAATAGATCAGTGTATGATGATCTTGTCAGAAAAAGATCCATCAACATAAACAAAAGAGGAAGCATACGAAAAAAGAGTATGAAGCAATTCCACACATTGAGTATCAAACCAAAACATTGCAACTTTTCAATATTGAAGCTCCAATATACACTATCATAAGCTTTGTTGAAATCAATTTAAAATAGAATTCTGTTGAATCTCCCTAGCCCATTCCATAGGCTTCCAAACTGAAAACATTACCACTAAGATAAATCTACCCTAAACTAAACCAGTCTGCTCTTGTCTAACTATGTGGGCAGTAATTTTTTTTAATCAGTATAGCAATTACCTTGACTAGGATTTTATAGGAAACATTGAGCAAAGTTATAGGATGTCATCCACTATTAGAATTCTTCAATGCATTCTTTGGAATAAACTTGATCAATGTTGGGTTCAAGAATTATGATAGTTTTTGTGGGAGAAAGACTTTAATCATCCGATACAAACAATTTCCAACAATCCCCTATATTCTTATAAAGAATTCACAGCACAATTGATCGAGGTTGGTAGACTTACCATTTTTCTTCGAGTTTAGAGCAGCAAGTAATTCAGTTTTGATTATTTCAGTAATTAATCTCTCTTTCCACTGAGGATAGCTTCCTGGGAATAACTTTATAATCGTAACTTCTGGCTGTAATTACTCTTTCAGTCATAGCATAGTGAAAAAAGTTATACAAGATTCCATTACCAGAAGTAAAGGCGGCATGAAGGAAAGCATTTAATAATCTCAATACTGGGGTTTTTTGATCTTCATCAACAACAATAAAATCTATGTTGCCAGTGGATTGTAAAGGGATGCACTCATGAAACGGGTTGTGTTCTCTAGATGTACTTTGCCTGGAAAGGGCCATACCTTCTTCAAACAACGCTAAGAATTTATGTCCTTGATCATAGAGAAAATCTGAAAATCGAGAGCAGTTGGGCGAGCTTTACAAACTGAGTTTAAGGTTGAGCGTAACACTGTAAAATTCTTCACAGGCCCTGGTACTATATAGAATGAATAGAGAAAACAACAATCACGTAGAATTACCTACCTCTGAAACCAAAACAACATTTGGCAAAGCTCTGACGATACCTTCTTAGAGAATGCACAAGTGTTACATGGTATTAATGCATACCATTTTGTGGCAATATGTGAACAACTTATGTTACCTTCCTCAACTACTATATTAAATACAAACCTGCGTTGTGTCATGTACGCAGTACTCCAAATCATCTTCTGACAACGTACTTGAGTTGAGTGATGACATCAAATCATTTGACAACGTCTGCATATAAGGTTAAGTTAAAAGGTAAGTATTTTTTAAATTTTTTTAATACTCAACAATGATAAAAATGGTCACTTCAAGACCTCTAATCCAAAAAAAAACTGAACAAAAATTTTCAAAAAACAAATTATAAATACAAATGTAAACTTTACTTTGATCTAACTTTAGAAAAAAAGAATATCTACGTTAACTAATACACAAACATGGAACATATAGTCTCTGCTACGCACAGACTAATAACTCAACAATCCCTAGCACTATTGTTTCCTTTGAACTAATGTTCATAAAATATTAATAATTTAATTTTAATTGATATATAAAGCAATACTTCATATGCATATGAACTATGATTAACATAGGGCATATATATATGAACTACAACTAATATGAATGTTTTGAGAATGCCAGTTTAACTTGTTGTGCAAGTATTTTGAATCACAAACAAAAAATGAACACGTATTAACACCTGTTCAAAGCTCATGATTTTAGTTACTCATATCATTTTTTCTTGTTTCAATATAATAGCTTCGAGCTATATCCATAGTTTCTAAATTTCAAAACAACTTGTTGGCAATGGCGCAGGGACATTGCCACTATGTGGCTCTTGTTAATATTAATTAATTTTTCGCTAGGCTTATATTTTTATTATTGTTTTGTGACACATGTTACACTGATCTAGGTTGTAGAATGTGCTAATCATGAGATAACGAATATAGATCCATCTTAACCCTGGATCTATTAAAAGTCAAGAGAGATAAAATCCATTAAAATACAAACCTTTTTTAGGTTTTAAAGCCTCGATGTTTGCAAATAAATTAGTTCTTTCTTAACTCTAAATATCTAGATAGGAATCAAATCCTTTAAAATGCAAACCATTTCAAAAATATAAAAACTTTAAATTTACACCTATTTATACTTAATATCTCCAAAATTAAAATGAATTTAAACTAACATTAACTAAAACATTTCACTTATTAACTTATTATTTTTTTTATCATTTTGTTAAACACATTACACATCCACGTCAAGTGTAAAATGGACTACTCTAAATAGAATATTATTAATATAAAAATAAAAGTTTCAATATTAATATTTTTTCACATGTGGCAAGGCTTTTATGTTGAAGCATGTCTACGTTCTTGGTTTAGGAGGGCATAACTTAAGGCTTTTTGTTGTTTACTGTTTTTGGTTATGATGCTCGCCTATTTCAAGAAGAACAGCCTTAGTCCTTCACAACCTTTGCCCAAATCACTTCACTATTTCAGTAATATAAAGAGGACGTGAAAACAAAGGTTCCAACAGTAATTTATGAACACATTGATAAGACTATTTGTTGGAGTTATTTTGATGGCGCTTATCAAGGTTTCAATTAGATGTGTAGGATGAAAGGAATCATGTATTTTAATGATATACATCATATTGCTTTTAAAGCAAGTTGTGGCTCGGGTTGAATAACCTTGTATAATTATTAGCTTTAATAACATTGTTCAAAGTGGCCTTGGGTCTGGAGTTCACGAGCTTAAAGTATTTGGTGACTCATTCTCGATGGTTATCTAGATGCAAGGCACTCAAGCACTACACAATATATATCTCCGAGATCATCTCAAAGAGACTACAGAGACATACAACAACTTCAAGATAGTTCACATATTTTGAGAATTGAACAAAGAAGTTGATCGACTTTCAAAGAAAAGACTATGGATGGTTCCGGAGTCAATTTACTATATCACTATGAAAGATGAGATACATTGCACTGTGAACAAATAGAGGGATACATTGTAGCTATTCTAAATTTGGATGATTGTATCTATAATGAGGACTCTTTACTAAAACATTTGATATCTTTTACAAAGTGATAGTAGTCATAGTTTGGATTCATATCATTATAACAATGGAAAAAAGTAGGGTAACAAAGACAAATAGTAAGAGGTTGTTTTCACTATACCAATTAGATTAGGGAAATAGTAAGAGGTTGTTTTCATTATACCAATTAGATCAGGGACAATGCTTTAGTAGTAGTACATGAGGAATGTGCATTCTTTTTTTAAAGAATAAAATTATGTTTTTTTCTTTAAAAAAACTTATATTTTAATTATTTTGGGAACATTTTTTTTTTCAATGTAGTTCACGGTCCTAGAGCTCGCTACGTCTATGGATCTATGCCAAGGGGCCCCACTCAAAGGGGTCTCACCGTTGTTGGCATTACTTCGATGCCTAACCCTAAAGTACCTAGAGAATTGAACCCCCAACCTCAACCTTGTGTCATCTCGATCCCGGAAGATCCAACCAACTAAGCCACCCCTCGGGACTATTGGGAACGTATAATTGTTCTTGTCTCTCTTCAATAAAAATATATCCCTCAAAATTGAAAAATTATAAATTATTATTTAAAAGAGTGAGTTCGGGCTATTTTAATGGTAAACCATCACATTTTAATGATTCCAATATTGGACAAATGTGAGGCCTTATAGAGAGAATGCAAGGTTTCGCTTTTTATCATTCCCAAAGCTATTGTTTCAATGATAACTAGGAAGATGCTTCATTTCCTATGGGTTGGAAAATTAAACTGATCTAAATCCCATCTTGCAAATTAGGAAAGCATATCGAAACCAAAGTCTATGGGAGGTTGGGGTATTAAGAACTTGAGTTGTTTCAATAGAGCGTTATGCACTAAAAGCTTATGGAGATGTATTTTTAATCAAGGGCGGTGGGGGTGAGCTGATAAAATCAAAATATTTGAAAAGACTCCCCTTTGTTTACTGGCTGCATTCTCATGATAAGAAGACTAAAAATGCATCTTCCATATGGAGCAGTCTCATTAAAGCTTTTCCTATCATCAACCAAGACATTTGTTGGGAGGCTGGTTGAGGTACACAGATTTACTTGGGATTGGATCCCATCTCAGGTCTTGGTAATTGCTATAAAATATCCCGTGGTGTCTTGGAATCTCTACACAGAAATAATATTTTAATTCTCAAACAGGTGGCAGATGCATAGTGTGAAGGTGAGATGCGATGGCTATCATCAAGGGAGTTAGACCTGAGCCATTCGATTGCAGTTGAATGGGATGAATATGCACAAAATCTCTATCAGGATGGCATTTTCTTAAATAACTCTAAAGACATAATTGTTGTTCCTATAATAGATCAGATGTCTCAATAAATGCCAGAATGGCTTATGTTTCTATATTGGAAGCGAAATCGGTGGATTGCAGCAAGTGGCGGACTAAGTATGTTCGGAGAGGAAATTGTCCTTTAAAACCTAAATGCTTTGTTTGGCTTGTATTTTTGAAAAATATCTTAACTTGGGATTCCTTACAGAAGAGGGGTTTTATAGGACCAGGATGGTGCTATCTTTGTAATAGGGATCATGAGAATATTGATCATCTTTTTGGGCAGTGTTTCTTCTTTAAAGAGGTATGGAATGAAATGAGTAGGTTCTATCAATATCTGGGTTGTTGGGATTCCATCCTTTTTGAAGAAAATATGAAGCAATGGTATACTAAACAGAGTACTACGCGTGATCTTATCCTTTCAGACCGTGGGAAGTTTGGATGGCCATAAATGGACATATTTTCCAGAATTATACTACCAATCCGGTTATGGTATGTGTGAAAGCTTTTTCTTCATTCTCTGAATGTCACCAAGTGGATTCTATACAACTTGGCAGAAGGATCACTTTTCCGGAGATTGTTTCTAGTATGCCACTTGGTTTCTTTGATGGTGCGGAACAAGGGGGACTATGTGGTGCTGGCATGGTATTACAGGTTCATCAAATGCATGTTTTTCATCTGAGATTAGCAGCAGGTAAAGGCACAAATACTAGAGCAGAACTTATTGCCTTATGGGGACTACTCTGGTTTGTGAGGAAAAAAGGTTTCATCTCTTTGCAGGTTGTTGGTCACTCTAAGTGTATTATTGATTAGGCTAGTGGAGTTTCTTCCTTGCACTCTTTGGTTCTCGATCATTGGAAGATTAGAGTAAGAAATTTGATCTCATTATTTGATCAAGTCATTTTCAACCATATATATAGGGAACTATACGGTGATGCAAACATGTTATCTAAAAAATCTATTGACATCATGGATGGGCTTTAGCTTTTGAGGAATTCAGGGAGGGCTGCCTTGTGAATTCTAGTAGTATCAAGTTCTTTTAAATCTCTGGTATTAATGAAATTTTAATGTTTGGATATAGTTTTCTTGGAATATTCTTCATTTGGAGAACAATAGTTTTATGTTACTCAAAGTTTATGTTAAGAACTGTAAAAGAGATTAAGAGTTTAATCTTCCTTATAACAGTTTATTGTTGTATTTTGACACAGCTTTTGCTAATATAAAGTTTTTTTAGTGTGTGAAAAAAAAGGATTCAAGGTATCCTTTAGTTTAATACCTAAAACATTATATTTAAAAAAAAATAAAATTATGTTTTTTTCTTTCAAAAAAACTTATATTTTAATTATTTTGGCAACGTAAAATTGTTCTGTCTCTTTTCAATAAAAATACATCCCTTAAAATTGGGAGATTATAAATTATTATTTAAAAGAGCGAGTATGCGCTATTTTAATGGTAAGCTATCACATTTTAATGGTACAAATATCGGACAAATGTGAGGCCTTTTAGAGAGAATTCAGGGTATGCAGATTTACCAGTCCTTTAATACCTAACGAAGTAGCTCGTGAATTTATCACAACACCCGGGATCTGCCTGTACAAAATAAAATACATAGTTCACAGAGGAGGAGACGGCAGGCGAGCGCAATAATGGCCGAAATTGCAAGCGAGAAAGAGAGAGAAGACATGCTGGAGCGCATGTTAACACGTTTAGCGCTCACTGACGACTCCAAGTTGGAAGCAGTCCTTTCCAAACTGCTTCCCTATGCAATTTCCTCTCTGTCTTCATCCATCCCATCCACCAGACAAAAGGTATTTATTTCCATTACTCATGGCTCCCGTCGTTTGTTTTTTGTAAAGTAATTTCAATATTTAATGTTTATTATGTTTGAGAGCTTCATTAATATGCAGCAATGGGGTTTAATTAAGCCTCTAGGGCCTATGTGATATGAATTATGCGCAGGTTTTCCCATTATGCTTTAACCTAATGTAATTTATTATGATTTTCATGTTTTCTTTGTATTTAGAATGGATGCTTAAGCTTCCTTGTAAAACTAAGGAAAATTTCAACCAAAGAGTTCAATTACAACTCTGGCATTCTGCCCTTAAAGATCGTCGTTATTATCATTTAAGAATGCATTTTCTACGAGTCTTGCTGTTTTGAATCCGTTTTAGTGATGAACTACTGTCGAAAGTCCCGAGTTTGTATAGCCCCATGACAAAATGCTAAAGTTATCAGACTCAGACCGGAGAATGACTGTGTGAGGTTAAAGAGTAAAAGTTGTCTTGAACGAAACTCGGTAATTGACTGGATAATTAAAAGAACAAAACACTGAATTTCTCAAAAAAAAATCTTTCATGGATATGAACATTTACAATGTCCATACAATGCGATTTCAATAACAACTTGTTTTGAAGTATATATATGATACTGCATACTGCAAAATCACATGGAGTTGGACAATTGACAGGTCTTCTGGTTGTCCGCTGTTAAATTGGGTCAGAGAAAGAAACAAAACTAGTGATTTTTATTGTTTGTCTCTCTATGACAGAGAGACAACAGACCTACGCAATCAATCTCCCTAGTGTTTGACTTGCAAGTCTGAGTCATAATTGGTTTGGAGCTGACTTGGACTCAGAAGAGTGGCACAATACCTAAGATTGTATGATAAAGTTTGTGAATGATACTGTAGATATTTCTCAAAATTTGAAATTCAGAAACTTCACCTCTAATCCTAGAGGTTTCCTGGATCATTACCCTGTAAATTTGAGTCTTAGGGCTGCTATGAAAATAGTATAAAACATCAATGGAAAAAATACAATATTTCACTTTCTAGCAAACTGATCTTCTAGACAATCCAAGGAGAAAAGATACCAAAGTGTCTTGATAAGTTTCGGTCCTTGTAGGGCAACTTATCATGCATAAACCAGATCTGGAAATTCAAATTTATACAGATATAACAGTAGTAAAACAACCTTATTCTTCAGTGACGATGTAAAATCACTCAACAAACTGTCCTTTACTTATGTCAAATTGACATGAGATATATAGCTGTAAATTAGAATACATGAAGAACATAAATGGTTGGAAATCAACTCTGCAATTTACATAACTTGTGGACAGCTGAAAACATCATTAATAGCACAAGATGAAGTTGTGGCACATATCAATTATCATAGCCTTTTCTCAAGTCTAGTACAGTCCACTAGCTCTCCAAAATCCTAGCTAAGGAAAAACAAGAAAAACTCTAGCTCAACCACTTGCGTCTGTTAAAATTATAATGCAGATCTGATTTGATTATTGTAGCAACATAATAGTAACTGATTTTTCACTTTTAGCAGACTTTAGCATATGATTCTGAGATTATAAGCCAGCAGTAGATAACCAGCAGTAAATAAAACAACCATCCACAAGAACACAAATATTTTTACCCTGGGGAAACCTTTTCAGGAATAAAACCCCAGCAAAGAATAATCTTCCTTAATATGAGATGACTGAGTTTTACATGAGCAGACTTTACAAAGATGCCCCTAGGCCTTATTACATACCAAGAGAAACAGAGATGAACCCTTTGGAATCTGAATGCAGCCCACTGTCCAATATTAGACCTACTGTAGACGATGACAGCCCTAATCCTGATGACGTCATCCCTCTAGCAAGCAATGACAACCTTGATCTTGCCCTCTAGGGCCTGTCTCTCCCTGCGGCTGCCCTAATCCAGCCTCACACTGCCCTGGTCAGCCTTCTAAGGCCTGATCCGAAACCTTTAGGGCCTGTCCACCCTTATGCTGCCTGATCCGTGGCCTCTCTGGGGTCTCTGTAAGATTCCAAGTAGAGGAATTTTGACTTTGACTGAGTTTGTTTCACTTGATTTCGGTAGCTGCTGATCTTGTAGCTTTATTGGTTGTTTTACATGGGTTTGCATGAAGGTTAATTATCTCATAGATTAATTGCATGCCATATTAATAAACATCATAACCCCAATATCATCAAGCTCGACAGCTGATGTGAATATATATGTATTCAAACTCTAACACGCCAAGGAAATAAGTTAAACTCACTTTTTCAATTAATAGGTAGAAATCGCTCTAACAACACATAAAAACCAGGTATCAAAAGATATAACAATTCTGACCTTTACTCAGCAAATGGTGAAGAATATTAGATGACTGTAGCAGTTGATAGTTCATGTTGATGGATCTTTAAGAAGTAAGCTTTAAACAATGATATTCTTGGATTGTTGATGGCTGTAGCTGCTCATGCATAAATCGTGTGCCCTTGTAAAATACCACTTCTAATGGCTGATATACTGCTGATAGGAGTCAAAATAGGGCTGCACCAGTTTGTTGTATTCCATAAGAATTGATAGGGAGATAGAATACCACGCTTCTCTTGAGATAGTTCAAGTTACTTCTTTCCAAATTAGATCTCTGCTAGAGACATTAATTCGCTGATACAGTGCTGATAGAAGGCTGGAATTGACTGTAATAATTGTAGATGATGCTCAGAATGGTATAAAGACAGGGCTGTAGGTGCATGGTCTGATGTAAACGCTCAGCAGATAGAAAAGAGCTTCAATAACGCTGCCCACAGACCATGAATACTCCCTGCTGCCAATAAACTTGAACTCTATCCTAATAATCCAGCCAGGGGTCCTCCACACGTTTATGGCTGTTCTGAAGGTAAGTGCGCTACCCAGCAGTGATATATTGTTGTAAATATGCAAATAATCAACCCAGCACTGAATCTAGTTGCCCAGATCTAGATTATGAGGCTTATAATCATTAGTACGGTCCTCACACTTGCAAGTATGGCCCAGAACACAATAAATATAGCATAGAACATGAAAATAAATGTAGCATGGTACTGTAGCATGGCACTGTAGCGGTACTATTCACGTCACTGTAGCAGCACTGTAAATAAGTAATCTCTGCTCAAATACGAATTAATCTTCTCCGGATGAAGTACGAATGATAGATCTGAATGATCTATCCAAGAGATTGATTAGGACGGATAGATTTCACTGTCGAAACCAATGTTGGCTAGGGCAATCCGCCCTCAACCCTAAATCAGCTCTCAGAGCTCTCAAACCGAATCTCAATGATCAATAATAATAATAGATACTGAGTAACTTACTTTATCTTTCTTTTGTAGCCTTGACATTGCATGCCCTATACCTAAGTCACTTTTCTCTTCTATTTCTCCGTTGAGTTGCATGCCTCTCATTTGTTGCATGCATGCATGTTTGCATGTATCTCCCTTCTGCCTGTATGCATGAGACACAAAGAGACACATCATAAACACAAGAGACACAAAGATTTTCATCGGGAAAACCATAAAGGAGAAAACCCCGCAACTTCCCAATGGATAGAATGATCACCAATACAATGTCACAAAAGTAAAACCCAAAAATAGAGATGGTCTTCAGCATCTTCTCTCTTCTCCACTTGTGCGAACTTCTCCTCTCTCTCACTAATGCGAAGTGAGTGAGTGTGTGAATGATCTAAATGAGAGAGGCGCGCTCTCTATTTATACTTTAACTTTCACTTGACCTTTTACCCAACTCGGTCGGCCCCTAGTTGTACTTGACTGGGCCAACTTCTCTAGGAGAGTCTAATAACCCATTGATGATTCAACTCTGGGGTCTAATGCTGTCATGTCCCAAATTTGGAATTGGGTCACAATGGCCTAATCACATTAGCCATATTCATTAGAGTTTGTAAAATTGATGTTAAGAGTCAAATAATTGCCAAGGAGGAAAATTACTAGTTTCCTAGGTTTGGGGTGGAAGCTTTGGGATTTGGAATAAGGGGGATAATAAATGATGTTTAGACATTAGAAGGGTTCAAGTATTTAATAAATAGAGTGAATAAATAAATTCAAGAGAAATCCTAGGTGACAAATGGTTTTGGAGACATATGGAGGATGTGGGACCCACACTACCTTGATTTTTCATAATACATGGTATCTCTCTTTTGCAAATTCGAATTAATGGGAATGTGAACACTCTTGGGTGAGTTGGTAAGTCATAACACATGTCATTGAGCATCTTAGGTCGAATTGGGAAGATTTGGTAACCTCCATGGAAGATAAAGAGTCAAAGTGGAAGTTTGTGGACACTTGGGCTAGATTCCCTAGCCCCTATGACACCAATGATGGAGCATCTATGACAACTATGACAAATTGCAGACCTGACCTCTGACATCTGACCACTATGACATGTCAGCCCCAAAAATAGGCTCAAAGAAGGCGAATTTGGGATTTGGAGAAGCCAAAGAGACTCAAAATCGAATTTGGGAGAAGATGGAAGGTTGGAACTAGGAGACAAGTGGCAAATGTGGAATATTTCCTAAATGGAAATCTATTGAATCTATTGAGAGGATTTCGACCCTTAGAAGGCTAATGTTGGTTATAAAATGTAGAAATGAAGTATGAGAATGGCTTTTGATCATTTGTAGAATTTGCAATTGCATTTGTGAAGAGGGAGAGCTAGTGGATGACTAGTTTCTTGCCTTAGCCAATTTCGAGGGTGAAAGATTCCCATCCAAGTTGGCAATTGGAAAGGCCATTCAGACCTTTCATTTGGAGCTTTAATGGAGTATTTATTTGCAGGTGTAAGCTACAGGGCAGCTCATGGTTTCTTCTATTGCAACTCGCACCTTCAGCCATTTCCAGTTTTGATGGCATATTCTTGATCCTTGAGGGAGGGCGTTTTTGGTGAGCTATTGTACTCTTTGGGGGAGCTTCTAATGCCCCATTTATTTTGTAATATGAAGTAAATACTCTGTTCTTCATCTCCAGAAAGTTTCAGGTCGAAATTCCAAGTAGAAATGTATAAATCTCATTTTTAATGGAAGAACAATGCCATTTCCCCACTACCTTGTTGTGAACCAATGTATTGATGATGGTTTCGAATGAATGGATGATTCTATGATGCATTTGTGATTAATGGACTGCCATGGATGTATTTTACAAGTTTCATGTACTGTACTTGAGCATTTGAAGTATTTTTACTCAGTTTAACTGCATTGGGAGAAGAAATAGTGCCATTTCCCCAAGGGTCAAATTGGTGATTTTTGCAGTTGAATGGGAGAGGGTGAGAACAGTTGTAATAAACCATTAATGGTGCATATGAGACCTTAATAACATACTTAACACATTACATACCTCTATTCATAAATTTGAGTGGGTTTGGAGGCATTTGGGAAGCCATTTTCAGTACTTACCTCAGGGGGATTTGAACCCCAAATTACTAGTAAAATTGCATACTTGGTCCAGAATCTTAAGAGAGTTTGCAGAGGTCTTTTGGTGGCCATATGTTATCCCTGAACATCATATTCAAGTCTTAATATCATTCATACACCTTCCTTGAATATTTGAAGGCATTTGGAGTCAATTTGAGACCTAGAGACCAATACTAGTCAAAGGGAAATCACTAGTAAAGTTACCTACATTGACCAGAATTGAAAGAGTATTTGCAGAAGTGTTTTAAAGGTACAAAGGCATCCCTGAAACAAATATTTATGTTCTAATATCATTCATATACATTCTCAGAATATTTGGGATCATTTGGGGCAAATTTGGGACCTAGAGATCGAAGCTAGTCAAAGGTCGAACCAAGGAAAAAAGTGGAAAATTGCAATTTTAATAAAATTCCTAACAAGGGACATTACAGTGGTATCAGAACATGGTCCTTGCACCTGTGGATTAGGTACATACATTCAAGAATAATTGGTAGCCATGTCTTACTATTATGATGAATCCTATGAGTACAATTCTTATGAGGAATATGCAGATGCACCTATGAATCCTATGGATTTTTACAGTTGAATGGGAGAGGGCGAGAACAGTTGTAATAATCCATTAATGGTGCATATGAGACTTTAATAAAATACTTAACACATTTCATACCTCTGTTCATAAATTTGAGTGGGTTTGGAGGCATTTGGGAAGCCATTTTTAGTACTTACCTCAGGGGGATTTGAACCCCAAATTACTAGTAAAATTGCATACTTGGTACAGAATCTTAAGAGAGTTTTCAGAGGTATTTTGGTGACCATATGTCATCCCTAAACATCATATTCAAGTACTAATATCATTCATACACCTTCCTTGAATATTTGAAGGGATTTGGAGTCAATTTGAGACCTAGAGACCGATACTAGTCAAAGGGAAATCACTAGTAAAGTTACCTACATTGACCAGAATTGAAAGAGGATTTGCAGAAGTATTTTAAAGGTCCAAAGGCATCCCTGAATCACATATTTATGTTCTAATATCATTCATATACCTTCTCAGAATATTTGGGATCATTTGGGGCAAATTTGGGACCTAGAGATCAAAACTAGTCAAAGGTCTAACTAGGGAAAAAAGTGAAAAATTGCCATTTTGATAAAATTCCTAACAAGGGACATTACAGTGGTATCAGAGCATGGTCCTTGCACCTGTGTATTAGGTACATACATTCAAGAATAATTGGCAGCCATGTCTTACTATTATGATGAATCATATGAGTACAATTCTTATGAGGAATATGCATATGCTTATGAGCAATATGAAGCAGAATGTGAAAGGTACGAGGAAGAGGCGCCATCATGCAACACTTCATACAATTTCAAGAGAAATGAAGATTATTATTATGACTTTAGATCTGATGAATATGAGTGTGTCATACCAACCAAGGATAATTCTATGAGCGAGTTCCAAAGATGGAGAGAAAAATATAAAACCTTGCCCCAAAGTCATGTAGTGACAGGAAATAAAAAATAAATCATCTTAGGGTATTTGGTTACTATGCATAGGAATATGTGCCACAACATTCTAACATTTGCTTCAAGTTCATCTTTAAGACAAGTGCTCTAACTTGCTGCTAGACCATGACCCAACAGACAATTTCCTTTTGGCTTCTTTAATCCTTATTAGTTATTTGCGTTTTTGATTTAACTAAATCTTTATCGAAGGCTTCTTCAACCTTATAATTTTTCTGCCTCATTATGATGCCTTCTCTTTTCTTATTTTAGGCTGATAATTTGTTGAAGAAGGGTTTCATTATGGTTTTGCAACTTTGATTTTTTCAATTCTTTGACATCTCTCTTTATTCCGTTTTTCATTTTCCCTTTGACTTTCTAATGCTTAGCAGGGAGGGACTTCATTCCTTCAACTCTTTTTTCTTATTTAGTAGTTTCTACCTTTTTCATTTTCTTTGACCATATATTTAAGAAGATTTCTTCACATTCTTCCTATGTGCCAGTTATTTGAAAAAATCAAAGCTATGCTACTATTCTTAAACTTGATTGCCAGTAAAGTGTAGAAATGTTGAACAAAGTGGGACATTAGTCTACTTTAAGATAAGTAACCAAAATTCATGGTTAATATCATTTTCATCTCCGTGAATATTTTTTTCTCTGTTTTTAAGTGATTTTGTTTTTTGCTTCAAGGCTTTATGTTTTGTTGGTTTTGGATGTTTTAACATACTTCGAGTACTGCCATAGAATCTTCCAATTTTATAGCTAAACGATTAAGTCCAATGAAATATCTAAAAGAATAATCACAAGAAGCATATAGCATATGATGTTAATTTCATGGATGATTGATGTAAAATGGGCTCTCGGAGCTTTTCAGGTTTAAAGATTGCCCTTCTTATTATAACATGTTATGGCACCATATTCTTACCATTGGTATTTTATCATTTATGAAAATACTGAAGGAATAATACGTCGAAGTTCAATCAACAAGTTGGAAAATTTTCAGTGTCGTTTATAATATGCAGATCAAAATTGTTAATGGTTTCAGCTTTCATTCAATAAATTGGATGGTGTGGGACTTTAATGGTATAAATGATGGATCAGTATGATTGTTGAATGGTGCGAGCTTGTGATCCAGTCGTAATAGATCCATCTTTTAGCTATTCTCATCTTCTGGCACTGGGACCTGTACCTTGCTTCTTCATCTCTTCTTAAATCAGCTTGGTGCTGTTTGGCAGCTTGTTTTTGATGTTCATGAACTTCTTGTATCCTTTTGTTTTGTTCTAAAAATTTCAATTCACTTTCTGCATCTCTGCTAGGAGGCCATACTACTGCTTGTATCTTTCTTTATTTTATTTTAGCTTTAGCACTTTCTAGGAGCTGCATTTGCACTCCCACATTGTACTTATACTGGATGTATCTTGCAGTCCCATTGACCTACTTTTGTGGTCATTCACTGGACATTACTAAAATTATCTTATCTTATCTGCTCCTTCCTTTTGCAATATTCTATAATTATATGCAAGTAAAAGGGTCAGCAAAAATAGACTGGCCATTTTTTATTGCATTGAAGGTCTATGATCTTTGATATGCAAAGCTTTTCCTTCATTGTTACAGGTAATGGAGATGTTAACTCATATAAACAGGCGGGTAAAAGACCAGCTGGCAATTCACTTACCTGTATGGGACTTATGGAAGTTATATCAGAGTGCTGATTCAGCAATGGTGAAGAATTTCTCAATTGTTTACATTGAGATGGCCTTTGATCGCTTGCCTATGGAGGTTTGTTTTATCAAGGTTCTTTTTATTGTGACACTGGATTTATACAAAATATTTAATGGTAGGTAGTTTCTTTGTAGAAGTATATAAACATTTTGAATCATCCAGGAAGTGAATCTTGCCTGAGGAAATTTATCCTAAAAAATGTAATAATTCTTTCTTTAATTGTTGAAGCAGGAGAAGATAAATTTTGCTCCTGAATTGCTTATCGATCTTTTAAAGTTACCTGTTCAACATCAAGATATATTTTTGCGAATTGTTGCACAGGTTCCTGTCTCCCCCCACTCAATTATTTTAATCCCTTGGAGGGATTATTTAGAATTATTCAAGTGAATAATTTATGTTACTAGTTCTCACTTATCCTGCTTTTATGGTTTTCACTTTTCATAATCCCACGATGGTTGTTGTTCTTATTGTTTTTGACATCAACTGATTGAATACTTCTTTTTGATATACTTATATGTTTATAAACTCAAATAGTTTCAACATAGCCCCAAATTTGCAAGATTTTCAATGAATTCTATTTCCTGGAGGCTGTGTTGATGCATCAGGCTTTGGAGAAGAATCTACAGGATGCATGACGCCTTTGTTGAGTTTCCACATTGTAAGATTATGAGAGTTCCAGGCCCAAACTGCTCTGTTTTACAACATATATATTGGAGGAAAGTGATGTGGATTGTTATCTTCCTATTATTTTGTTTGTACATTTTAACTTTTTAGTGGTTATAAAGCTTGCTTTCTTGTGATTTGTGTCTGGAATTACCCTATATGGCTCCTATTGTCTGCCTTTGTGATGTATGTGTATGATTGGCATGTAAGTTTGTATTAAAAATATTTTACCATCGTTTCATTGTCAGCCCCAAGTTTTGTCACTTAGTGTACTTTTTGGTGTAGTCTATTTCATCATCCAATGACCTATACATGTGGTCAACAGAATTAGTATGTATGGATCATAATATAGGTCGCAAAGTCATTGTTATGAAGTCCTGATTAGAAAGGCTTCATTAGGAACTCCTAATTAGTTGGGTCAGCGATTGGTTACCAACCATTGTGTATGTAGGACCTCAATGTGTATAAGAGGCCCCCCCATTTTCAAATCTATTGCCATCACAATTGTAGGCATCATTATATGTGTGTTTAATATCCCCATTTTTGTTGGCCACATGTATATGTTAGATTTTTAGATTTTTGGGTTACATTGAAAGTATTTACACCATGTTTCTGGGGGTGCTAAGATTTGGGGTACATGGTGTATGTTCAGCCCTTGGATGGTCCAAGATGGATTGCAGCATGAGAGATGGTCCGTGATGATTATGCATAGTTGAGAATCCGAGATAGCTTGCTCAGTGTATGCTCGACCTTAGGATGGTGTTGGCTTGGTGTTCTTTCCTTGGGCATTGGAGTTCTCTTGCTTGCTTGGTGGATGCCCTTCATGATGGCCACATGGAGAAACCACTTCTTGGAGAATGCCCTACTTGTGATGAGGAGCGTTTTGCGTCATGGAGGAAGGCTTCTAGCCCTAGATGACATGTGATAGCTTGGATTCTTGTTTGGAGGATTGGAGATGGCTTGGGGACACTTGAGGCTTTGATAGTGTTCTTGCAGGGGGTAGATGATCCAATGGAGTACATTGCTTAGGAGGATCGATAGAGTTCGTGGATACTTGTGATGGAGGTATGTGGACTTACCTTGTGTAGCTACATCATCTTGCAACCCTTATTGTGTATGACATCACCTTGAGGCATGACACATGCACTTTAAAGTGGACTTCTCACTTGTGTTGGTCTACAACTGCTCATTGTAGGTTGCTTGCAAGGGTTTGTGCACACATAGTATTGTTGGTCTCCCTTACCTCTCATATAAATAGAGGAAGGAGAGTCTTTCTATTTATATCATCATTTGCCTCTTCTTTGTACTTAAGGTTCTTGGATGACGTTGCTAGGGTTTCCTCATGAACCCTAGGTGGAGTTATAAAATCTAGAGGAGACTTCTTCATTTGGAGTTTGCTCTTGTGACTTGGGTTTTCTCTTGTGTAGATGTTGGTGATGATCACTCTTCTTTCTCTTTCTTGGAGTCCCTAGGGTTTCATGGTCTTCTTGGAGTATCTTGGAGCTATAGGTGATGGGTACCTATTTTGCTTCATTTTGAGCAAGTCATCCTCCTTGAAGTAACACCTTTATGCCTTGTTTACCCTCTATATTTCTCCTTAGAACTTGTATTACCTCCAATATATTTGCACATTTAATAAAGGAATCATGGATTGTTGTTTTAGAAGATTAATTAGTTTATTTAGAGAATTTAGGCTAATAGTTTAAGAGTTTACATTATGATGTCATATCTAAGGGTTGTGTAGATTCAGGTTTGAAGAAGACAAGGTTCAACCTCACAAATATCTATGAAATCAAGAGAAGCATCAATGCATTGATTACTTCATCAATGAGTTTGGTACCTATTTCTTCTGAGAGGAGACCTCGAAACTACTTTCCTAGAATATTCAAACTAATTTCCTAGAATATAGGGAATTAATTGCCTTGGAGCATCTTTTGTAACTGATAGCACATATCTAGAATTTAGTTACAAGTTTGTTATATTTCATTTAATGCAGAATATGCCCTAAACTCTATAAATAAGAGGTCCAATACTTGTATTTGGGAGGTTGATATGGGAGAGAAACTCTCACGACCATGTATGTAATTTTTAATTTATTAAAGCATAGTTGGATTTTTGAGTAGTTCCTTAGTGTTGTAGTTCATACCAACACCTTGTTTCCACGAAGGTAGGGCCCATTCCATGAGAACAAGTGCTGTGTATTGTAAACAGTCTCTTTCATGTATTTTCTATTTGAATACATAATTATTTAATTTCTATAGCTTAGCTTATATTTCGCATCCACTATGAAATGGTTGTATATCCAAGTTTCACACATAGAGCAAAAGGTAGGTAAAACCCGTGACTAGCTTTAGTTGTTGGTAATCCAAGCCGAAGAACGCCACAGTCAAACTAGTGATTACAATCAGAGTAATATTTGGTTAATTTTCATTTTTGAATGCATTTCTTTAAATTTTCCTTTACATTCTTGCTATTATAACAACTATGAAATGGTTGTATATCCAAGTTTCACACATAGAGCAAAAGGTAGGTAAAACCCGTGACTAGCTTTAGTTGTTGGTAATCCAAGCCGAAGAACGCCACAGTCAAACTAGTGATTACAATCAGAGTAATATTTGGTTAATTTTCATTTTTGAATGCATTTCCTTAAATTTTCCTTTACATTCTTGCTATTATAACAATTTGTTTGTTTACTTTTTGTAAGTGTGTTTTCCTTTTTGTAGTAACTGGTCTTGCAAGGAGATGTCTTGGTGACAATAGGGTTCCCATTAGCATGACCAATGTTCATTGCCAAGAGTGATTAAGATTGCCTTTGCTTTATGAAGTTTGGCATGATGTAATCTCCTTTTCATAGGAGCATGTAGAAAACTAGTTGTAAATAATGAACTTGGATCCTGCACATATAGTGCACGACATATCGCAAGCATCCAAAACTTTGGGTTGAAAATTAATGCACAAGTGTCTTTTGTTGCTCTTTATAGGGTAATAAAATAACTCGTTACTAGGGTTGAGCTTTTTCCCTTGGAAATTGGAGATTAGGGTTTTGTGTTAAAATCCTAGGGTGGATTGGTGAAGAAGAAGAGAGGACTTTTTTCCTTGGAGCTTGTGTTGGAGACAATGTTTTAAAACTTGGACTCGAACTTGAATCGGTTGAGGGTCAACTCGGACTCAGACTTAGAATCTGTAATAACTCAATCGATTTGAATTTAATGACTTGGTTTACTAAAAAACACATAAAATATTTAAATTTTAAAGAAAAAAATATTTTAAAGATTATAATCCATGTTTCCAAACCATTAGAGGAAAAATAACCAAAGTCTGCTCATGTATATACCATATAAGGGTGAACATATCAAAATGGCATGAAGTGTACTGTTCAGTACATATCTGGAAGGTTGGAACAAAATGAAAATACATAATCAAAGGGGCCTAAATGGCTTGTAGAGTGAAAGAGTACAAAAAACAAAATGCTACGAAGCCACTACATCATTGATCAACTGATCAATCACCAACACTGGTAGAACTAGAACTAGGAGTAGCAATGACATAAGCAATGGCATTTGGCTCGTGCGCAAACCCCTCAACGTCATCTAGAACTGCTGCAGTAGCTGTAGTACTGGCTGAATGCCTAGAAGCACGAGGTAGATGTAGAGGTGCATGCATCTGTCCCCCTCGACTAGTGCCTGCCATGTCTAGATCTACACTTGCATGAACTGATGGTGGTACTGGTAATAGTGGATCTGCTTCCAATTTAACATCACCGAACTCATCCACATCAATATCAAAATCAATGTCAAACTCTGGCTCTTGACTCTCTGCTACCCAATCCGAGGATGGATCAATATCATACAACACAATGGGATCTGTATCAGGTCTTTTGTTCATTAATTGGTTGCGCCTTAATCGAAGGTTGTACTGTATGAAGACTAGATCATTTAACCGTTTTTGCTCTAAAGGATTTCTCTTTTTTGTGTGAATCCGCTCGAAGACAGACTAATTGCGCTCACACTCAGAAGAATTGCATGGTTGTGTTGCAATTGAGGACCTTGGCTACCAAGTGACCCCCACCATTGTGTTGCAAGTGCAAAGACAGTTAAATCAACAAATTAAATTGTGAATTTGGCTAAATAATGAAGTATTTAAAATTTAAAAATTAAACAATTGAATTTAATAAAACAATGGAATTGTTTACTTGGTTGTTCAACATCTCTTGCAATCTTAGCGACAGTTTTTCCAAGGGTAAGTGTTGCTCTAGGGAAAGAGCAAATCTGTTGGTGTATCTCCAACTCCGCCATCTCATTTGGGACCATGCACTCAAGGCACTCGTACAATCCATATTTGACCTCCCCGGTCCGATCTTCTCCAAACTGAGCTCTATAATGATACCTTGGGTTCAGGAAATACCCAATTGCATGTATAGGGCGATGGAGTTGATTGTTCCATCTCCTATCAATGATATCCCAGATAGGCCCATACTTAGCCACTCTATCCTTGTATTTTGTCCTTATTTTCTCCTTTGCTTGATCCATAACTTCATAAATGTAGCCCATGGCTAGTTTCCCCATTCACCAACCACAACACCTTGACAAGTGGCTCAATAATTTTCAAAATCTCTGCTGCTTTTTTCCAAAATTTTCTTCTTGGTGTCTTTTCCATCTGTTTTGCAGGCCCATTTACCTGAATTCCATTCATCACTTGAAAACATCTGTTCCAAGTTCTATCTATGAGAAATTGGAGATTGCAACCTGAGGAAGTGAGTTGCAAATCTAGTAATGGTAGACCTAACAAGTTCCCTGCCTTGTGTGTATTTCCTCATCAAGCTCAATACCCATGAGTGGTTGTAGATGTATTTTGTGATGCTCTTGGCATGCTCCACAACGTTCTTGATCCAATCTTGTTTGCATATGTCCTCAAGCATGAGGTCTACGCAATGTGCCGCACATGGGGTCCAAAATATGGTTTTGTCTTTTTCCTTTAACTTCTTACTAGCAAGAACATAGTTAGAGGCATTATCTGTGATGACTTGTACAACATTAGCTGCCCCCACCTACTCAACAACCTCATCAAAAAGTTGAAATAACAAATTTGCATCTTTCACCTTATCAGATGCATCATATGATTTCGAAAACATGGTTCCCTGTGGGCAAGAGGCAAGGAAGTTTATTATGAGATGGTTCCTTCCTTCGGTCCATCCATTTGACATGATAGCACATCTTGTTTTGACCCGTGACTCTTTGAACTCCTTGAAGTATTCATTTATGGACATGATCTCTTTGTGAAAAAGAGATCCCCTCAAGTCATGCATACTAGGGCATTTGAAGCCCTTACCAGCAGCTATAGCAGAATCCCACATAGGTTGGAAACAAGGTGAGCACACACAATTGATGGGTATATACTATATCTGCATCATACCACCATCTAGCTATGTACTCACGGGCAACTTTTTTGTATTGCTTTTTCAAATGGGCATCTAAGGTGGGTTGAATTTGTGTTGCACTTGGCCGAGAAGCAGCAACACTGTCAGAGGTGGTGGGAGGTGTGAAATAACTTTGGATTTTATTTTTCTTTCTGGACTTATTTGTTTGGGAGGGAGAAACATTCTGAAAGGTATCCCCAAGAGTGGTGGAAGGTATAGAGGAAGAGCTTTCAAAATCAACATGAGGAGTAGATATCATTATTTCTGCAAGCTACCTCTTCTTTGTAAAATTTTTTCACATTCCCAACCCGGTTTCAAGTTTTCAACTGAGCATATGGTTTAATGCCCAACCCCATCCATATTTGTTTCTGCTGCAAATGAAGTGTTACTCATAAACCATACAGTAGCTTAAAACACTTTTGAGAATTTACAACTTTAATGAGCAGAAATAAAAGAGAGTCACACACGTAAAAATCAGAATCAGAATTTTAGGCAACATGATCATGGAATCGTTCAATAAGCAATTCAGGTGGTGTGTTGGGAGTGGCTCCTCCACAACGACTCTCCTTCACCCGTCACGGTTTGGCTTTGCAGCTACAGTTACTTCTTTACATGGGCAGACTTTGGTAGATTTGATCCATAGTGGCATAATTTCAAACACAACTTCTCTTACGACGGGCAACTCTCCCACATGTGGCCAAAAGTGGACCAGATGTAAGGCCCTAATAAGGAATACCTTAATCTTGCGGACTTTGATCTGCAGGTGAGGGATACAGCTTGCTTATCATGTCATGCTCAGGTATCAAGGATGACAGCTAGTGGATTTGGATCTCTGTATAAATCTCAAATCTAGGGGTGGAGTCATATTTCTATTCATAAACACCATTTCTCTGTTGGTTTAAATGATGGATGGGACCAACACTCCAATATTTCAAATCGAATTAAAGACTTACTTCCCCCAATCTTCTTCTATGGGAAAAGATCACGACGTACCCAAAGATTATATTTTATTTGGTGATCAACCAGTCATATTTTGGGTAGATCTCGCAAATAAATAATGCAAAATCAGATTCTCGGGTAGATCTTACAAAATAAATAACACAAAATCTTCATTTTCATGCAAGGAAATGATCGGGAGCACCTTTTAATATTGCCTCAATATGGAAACCCTTATTTCATAAACCAAATCTATAATTACAGAATAACGTTTTTTTGTTAAAACTAGATCTAATAGATCTATAATAATTATATGGGAAGGGTCCATAGGCCCTAGGGTTAGAAAACCTAGGCTCTGATACCAAATGTTAAGCCCTGATGGACTTTAAAGACAAATCTATTAAATAAAAAACAATAATTCATAAGAATTACTATGAACTAATTTATTTCCAAGCAAAACCTTAGCATAATAAGAATCTAAATGAAAAGAGGAGGAAACATACTTGTAATCCGAAGAATTGTTGAAGAGGTTACCTCTAGATCTCCTCGAGCAATGAGGGAAAACAACATGTGGGGGATGACTCTCCACCGAACCAACCCCTCAGTGAGACATTGAGAGCCCCCAACCAACCCCTCAGTGAGACATTGAGAGACCCTGAGCCCCAAACCAATTAACTGTATCCAGATTTGTTCTCTTCCCTTCCATAACCATTCCTATCTATCTTCCTTTTTAAGATGAATCAATGCCCTTTCCCCTCCAATCCTCCTCCTTTCTAAAGGGTTTTCTTTGGTACTTGATCCATTTATATCTAATTAATTTTTAATTAATAATTCTCCATTTTTCTTATAAATATTATTATTTTAATATTTAATACACCTGTTACTTACTTTTCCCATGTTTTATTTGGAATTAGTTAAATACTAATTTTGGGTTGTTTTGTTGAATATTTAATTAATTAATTTAGTTTCCTATATTTTTATTTATAATTAATTTAATAGTATTTTTGGGTTGTTACATCTCCATAGACTCAAATAAACCCAAGTTTACATTGATATCAACCAGATTTTTTTCTATAGAATGAGCATTATTGGAGTTGTAAGAGTCATCGGCTAGAATAAACTTAGCTAAAGTGACGCCACTACCCTTCAAGGATTGGTTGTTCCACAACTCCATAGGTAGACTTGGCAGCTTGACCCATGTCAAGGAAGACTTATCAAATTCCGTGTGTGCATTAAAGGCCAAATGCCAGGTTTTTTTAGATAGGTAAGCTCTGCCACAAAACCACTACCCTCTTAAAATTATATTCGCACCCTCCACCGTTTAAAATATAAACCCTATCAAACCTTTCTCTAGCAAATGCAAAATGGGCCCATAATCTAGCACAATACTCCAATTCATTTGAATCCACTGGTTCAAATAGTCAACACTCATCTTGCGACCTAAAAACTTTCCGACTAATGATTTCTTGAGCAATAATCCTATCTGCTCCATTTGAATCTCCTTCTCTACAACAAGGGTAATCCCCTTGGATTTGATAACCTTCCTTTGCTTCTTCTTAACTCCTACCTCTCCCTTCAAAGGACACTCACTGCATAGAGCTTCCTCCCTCAACTTGGATCCCACAAACCCTAAACCTCCCAAACTCTTCTTTTTAGATGGTGGAGAATCTGAGGCATTCCCTTCCTCTATCTTCTGACAAGAAACCTTCTCAACAACTGCATCTTCTTGGTCAAACTCCTCCACTCCATTTCAAGTCGAACTTTGAACATAAATGATCTCTCTACAAAGGGTAGTTTCCTTCCAAATCCTAGAAGATCCCTTGAGATGACAATCGGTAGCATAGAAAACCCTGCCCATAGCCGTATTGCCAAAAGGAGGCAAAGGAGAGCTGATAGATCCTTCAGGAGCTATCCCATTGAGAGATGCAAGATTGCCCCTACCATTCTGCTAGCCAATCCTATCCTCATGCTTTTGGGTACAGTCCACATGGCCAAAAATCTCCTCCTCCGTCAACAAATCCTTGTTGTAATCAACCGATGGCTTGTACTCTCCTATGCTAACCTCCAAAACTCCTGTCACAGTGTCACCTTGAGTTTCTTAGAGCCATACCTTGCAACCCTACCATTTGCAACCATACCATCCCACCAACACCTAGGGTTTTAGCCTAGTTTATTGATATTTTATTGTAAAATGAGATAGAGCTGCAATCAGTATAAGGGTTGGCTCTTTCATTCATTTCTCATGTTTGGATTGAGGGAGAAATCCCACTAGAATTGATGAAATATCTCTTGGTTCTTATGGATGGTTAAGGGCCAAGGCTAACGCTCCATTGAAGGTTTCTCACATTCTTATGTTTGGTTGAGGGATGGATATTCAAATTGTCAATGGCTCCAAGGTAATAAATAATGGGCTCTCTATCATTTATGTGGTTTATATTAGTTGGAATTGTAGTTTAGGTGCCCATTTTTTGCTCTAGATCATGTGTTTTTCTATTTCCTACCATGAGAGTTTTACTCCTTAAAGTCCAGTTGAAATTTCTCCTCTATAACTTTCCCTTTGATTGATCTTGAAATTAGCCCAATCATTAGAGAGCAACTAGGTTTGTGCAGTACAAACCTAGCCATTTCTAATTATTCCTAACAAATCCTCATGTGATCCTTGGTTGACCCCATTTGCCCATTTGATAAGGACATTGGTTTCCAATCCCTTCATCACCTTTATCTTTTATTTTCATAAACACCCATCATTTTGCTAGAGTTCCTTTTCAAGTTCACCTTGTGCTTCATTGTTGAACTCTAGTAATCCTATTTAGGGACTCCTCCCTTGAGCTAGAGAAGAGATGGCCTAAAGAGTAGAAGAAGGCTAGGTGTAACTGATTTTAGGGCTTCAATCTTAAGTTGTGTTTGTGTGATAACAAAGACTAAGGTAGAGGATAAGGAGATAGTATCATCTGCCTTAAATAACTTGCTTCTTCTTGGACAATTTTTGTTTAGGGTATATGTGCTTTGAAGAAACTACTGGATTTCCGAAAGCTTTGGGTTGCTCTTATGAAGGAAGAAATTAGATTGGAGTCGTGTTCAGAACAACATGGGGAAGTAGATGCCATTGGTCTTGTCGAAAAGATAAAGAAGGGTGGCTTCAAGAAGGATAGGACATATATAGGGAAGAAGGACCTTAGTAAGGTCATGTGCTTTCGATGTCACGAGATGGGACATTTTGTAGGACAATGTCTGTTGAAGAAGGGAAAGGGCGTGGAGGAAGTTGCAGTCGAGACTATAGCAAGAGTAGTGGAGATGACCTCTCATTTTGAGATTACCTTTTCCATGGACTTGTTTATCTACCAACACTGTGTCTGGTGTTGGTTGGTATGTGGATAGTGGAGCTTCAAGACATATGACATTTGATAGGTCACTATGTAGTAGGATTCAGGAGTAAGTAGGAGATATGACCTTGGGGCTTTGTGACAATGCCAGATGGTCTCAAATGATGTTCTTGAGTTGAGTGATATTTTATTTGTTTCGAGTTTGAGGAAAAACATTTTTTAAGTTTCTTGTATGGCAGATATACAATGGAGAGTTGCTTTTGAAGCAAAACAATGCAACATCAGTGACTATAGTCTAGTAAACCTAAGGACTTTGGCTAGAGGGTGAGAGAGGGTGGCTTTACATGTTACTTGCCGATGTAGTTACACTCACACATTCCAATGAGAGGCTTGTAGGGCCTTTTATTTCTTAGAAGGCACATGTAGAGCCATGTTCTAATCCTTCAACTTTGTTTATGAGATTTTTCAGTGCGTAGGGTTCTTCTCCTGAGATCACAAAGAATGTGGAGATTTTTGATCTAGTGTCTCGGGAGCATGTATGGGTGAGTGTACCACCCAATATATATATATATATAACATTGGTTTCTTCCACCCATGAGACTTCTAGTTGCTAAGAGGAGGAGAGGTGTGATGATGAGATTTACTTCATCCATGAGCCTTCTAGTTATTCATTAGAGAGGTGTGATGCCTTTATGGAGGATGTTGTTGAGATTGATTTCAGAGTTGCAACTGATTGGAGTATTATGGAGTATAGAGCCAAGGATTCTGGATTCTCTTGGACAAAGGGAGTTTCCCTTGATTATACTCTTACTTCAATATTCTCTTGAGATGAGGGAGTTGACCTAGTTCATGATAACTCAGTTGCCAAAGGATTTGAGGTGCATGAGAGGGATTCTCATGATGACTAGTTGATGATAACCTTGCATAGTTGGATGAATATTTCATGAGCTTTGCATCCTGAGATCGATTTGATCTTGCATGGAGATATGATTATCTTTGTAGGTTGACCTGGTCAACTTACGGTGTGGTACACATTGATGTTGACCTATGATGCTGAGGATGATGAGGGTGGTAGTTGATTATTGCTATAGGGAGACATTCCTCTCTATTCATATGTGGTCATTATTCATTAGATGATTGAATAACTGTGATGGCATGGTTGACAACTTTGTTGTAGATGATAGTGGTTGATTATAGGACTGCAACAAGTATTGATTTGTAGATAGCAAATTTGGTGGAGTTGCAAAGGGAGTCCACAAGTGTTGGCGTAAACACATTCCTTGTAAAGAAAGAGTGTTAGACTTCTGGGTTACTCTAAAAGTGTTTACACCATGTTTCGGGGTGCTACATGAGATTTGCCAGTACATGGTGTATGTTCAATCGTTGGATGGTCTGAGATGGATTGTAGCATGAGAGATGGTCCATGATAGATTTGCACACTTGTGATAGCTTGCTAAGTGGATGCCAAGCCTCAAATAGTCATTGGTTCAGTGTTCTTCCCTAAGGTGTTGAAGATCTCTTGCCTAGCTGGTGGACACCTTGCATGCTATTCACATGGAGGATCACTTGTTGGGAGAACACTCTACAGGTTATGAGGAGCATTGTGCATTATGGAGGGATACAAGTCCTAAATGGCATGTAGTAGCTTGGTTTCCTGTTTCAAGAATTTTAGATGGCTTCGACGTGCTTGGTCTTTGACAATGTTCTTGAAGGGGGTAGTTGCTTCATGGAGTACTTGGCTGTGGTTGATGGATGTAGTCTGTGGAAGCTCGAGATGGATTGATGTGAACTTGCCTTGCATATTTATATCACCTTGAGTCACTATTGTGCATGCCATCATCATTAGAGCTTGACACTTGTACTCTAGAAGTGGAGCGCTTCACTTGTGTGTGGCCTAATTTTGTTTAGTAGGTTTGCTTGTAAGAGTTAGGTCAACCTTTGTTATATTGTTGGCCTCCCTTACCTCTCGTATGAATAAGGAAGGAGAGATCCTTTCCAAACAACACATCAAAGCACACTCATTTGTATCTTTTTTGGAGTGTAGTGATGCGCTACGGTTCACGAGGAAACGCTAGTGGAGCATCTGAGTAGGAGGTGGATAATTTTTGTCCGGAGATTCTTCTTTGCACATTTGATCTCTCTCTTGGGTACTAGGGTTTCTTGGTCTCTTGGAGCTTCTTGGATTTTAGGGCTAGGGTTTCATCACTTGGAGGCTAGAGATTACGGTTTCGAAACCCTTGGATGTATTTGGGGAAGAAGAGGAGAAGGATGTCTTTCCTTGGAGATAGTGTTGGAGGGATTCTTGCACTTGGAGGAGCTAGGGTTTGTTGATTAACACTAGCTAGGGCATCTTGGGTGGTTGGGTTTTGTCCTTGAAATGCCGTGAGTTTTTGGGATACTAGAAATGAATTATTGTGATTCTTTTGCTGCTTTTTACACATAAGTTTACAACAGTCCCAAGGGCTGAAGTTCTAGGGTTACTATCTGAGGAACCTTCTTGGAAGAAGGTGAATTTTCAAAGTTGCATTAATTGCCTAGTGCAAATGAAATTTCAACATGGTATCAAAGTGGTTGTAGTTGAGATCACTCTTGAGTAAGAGGGAGTTGCATTTTAGCTAGTGATTACTTGGGACATGTACTAGACTTAGTTAAGGTCATTGGTTGTGAAAACTTAGGGTGCTTGAGATAAGCACCTTTGTCGTTGGAAGGGTTGCTACATATATTGCTGATTTTTGTGCACTTTAGACTTTTTCAGGATGTGTATGATGATTCTTGGTCTTAGAGAGTGTGATAGGTTGGAAGGGGGTTACAATTTTGTTCAATGGATGCTTAGGCTTTAGATACATATGGAGGAAGCCAATCTTTGTGAATTTACTGAATGGGATTCTAGAACCTACTGATCTAGCAAAATTGGTCGCTCAACGGAAGAAGGAAGCCTGAGTGAAGAGACTAATTTTTTATTTTATAAAGGAGCACTTCATCTCACACATTGTTGATAAGACGTTAGGTAAGAGCATGTTTGATGCTTTGATTACGTTATTTTGAAATTCGTGTGCCTCTTGATAGATGCTCTTGCGACCAACTTTCAGCTGTTTGCATGAGCAAGAGGATCAATATACTATATTGGTATATATACTATGAGATAGATACTATGGTCGGTAGGCTATAGTCACTAATGGGGTGAGAGAGGGAGGCCTTCATAGTTCGTTGATGTAGTAGCTCTGACACATTGGAGCGAGAGGTTGGTAGGGCCTTTTATTTCTCAAAAGGCACATGCAAGGCTATGTTCTGATCCTTGCACTATGAGTTTTAGATCTTTTAGTGCATGGGGTTCTCCTTCTATGATCTACGAGGATGTGGAGATTGCTGATTTAGTAGCTCAAGAGCATGTAGGGGTGAGTGTAACATGTAGGATATATATAGCATTGGATTCTTCCATCCATGAGACTTCTAGTTATAGAGAGCAAGAGAGGTGTGATGATGAGGTAAACTTCATCAATGAGCCTTCTAGTTATTCATTAGAGAGGTGTGATGCCTTGATGGAGGATGTTGTTGAGATTGATTCCAAAATTATAGCTGATTGGATTATTAGAGTACAAAGCCAAGGATTTTGGATTCTTTTAGACAGAGGGAGTTTCCCTTGATGATACTCTTACTTCAAGATTACTTTGAGATGAGGGAGTCGGTCGAGTTTAGGATAGTTTATTTTCTAGAAGATTTGAGATGCATGAGAGGGATTCTCATGATGACCTTGCATGGTTTGATGACTATATCACGAGCTTTGAATGTTAGGATTGATTTGATCTTGCATGGAGATAGGATTATCTTTGCAGGTTGTCTTGGTCAACTTATGTTGTGGTAACCATTGTTGTTCACGAATGATGCTAAGGATGATGGAGGGTGGCAATTGGTTGTTGCTCCAGGGAGACATGCTGTGATGGCATGGTTGACAATGTTACCACCTAAATTGTACTTAGGTGGACTCCTTGTGAACCTCAAAAGACTTGAACAACTCACCTTGTTCATTGCCAGAGATCAGAAATTCATCAGGCCAAAATTTTGGCCCTTCGTAAAATTTGCATGTCCAGATCCCCATGGGGGAATTGTAATAAGTTGGTCTAAGCATGGTACTTTTGTAAAAGGCTTGGCCTACCTTAGGTTTAGCTATCAGGGACACTCTAGAGTGTTTTTTCCTTAGGAATTATGCGTTGTGCTTGTATAATTCTTGAGTTTTCCACTCACACCTCCAAAGCTGGAGTATTTTCCATGGTGGTCAAACCTTAGGAGGTTATTAAAGCCTAAGTGTCTATGTATCTTTACATGCTAGTCATCAGTAATAAGTCGTGTGGACATGCACTAGTTCTCCTAGGAGTTTGAGTCAATTCTGCCAAAATTATTTTTTCCGTAAACTTAAGGCATTTTTTAATGGTTTAATTGGAAAATTTCAAATTGTAATAAAAGTATGGTCTGGAGGTGGAATTTGGTGCAGGGATGCTCATTTTCACGCTCAGAGTGCCCTCTTTACTCTAGGACCCAGTCTTCCTATGTTTTGGATAATTAAATTATCATTTAGAGCATTTTTCCTTATCGGGCCGACAGAATGGCATTTTAATGCTAAAGATGTGACAAATTGCACCATAATATAAAAAAAACATATTGAAAAAAACAATTTGCATGTGCCAAATGAATTGGCATTTGGTCCAATATGAAGGGCGACTTGATTTGGTAAATAAAGCACATGTCTTTAGTGACAAATCAAGTGAGGTGGCGATAGCATAAGTTTTGGGATACGCCCCTCTCTCATACTTCACGTGAGGGAGAAGTGGCGCTTAACTTGTCATGTGGCGGCCCTTTCTTGGTGGGAGGAGATCCCAATGTGGAGGGGGTGCACCTCTTGTGAGGTGGCGCCTCGCTCTTAACTCTCACTCCACTTCACCCTAAGTTAATGGGATTCAATCCCTCCTTTCTCTCATACCATGCGCCATCCTCTCTTAATGAAGCATGCGCCCCTCCCTATCTCTTGAATGCTATATAAGCGAGGTCTCTCATGCTCTTTTGAGAGTGATATGAAGGCATAGAACCTTTGCTCCTGTGATGTGTGTTAATTTTCTCCAGAGATCACTACTGCCTCTAGATAGCCTTGAGATCTCAAGCGGTTTGAGTCTCTATAAATCATAAATACAATAAAGATTTAAGAATAAAATGCTATAGATCTTTTAACACTTTAAACACTGAAATACTCAATCAATCACACAACACTGGATTTACCCTGGAAACCCCAAACGGGGAAAACCATCAATCTGTGGGGCTTTCTTCTATCTCGAGCCTAGAGCCATATAAGAAGAAAAAAAGTACATACAATGTTACCTTAGAATGACAACTAAACCTGACAGGGTCAAAACCCTAGATTTGCATGCATAGAGGAATTGTGCCCTAATCTGTCAGTTGGATCTGGATATGTCTGCAGGTAACTCTGATTGTATCGTCTCTCCTACAACATTGCTATGATCTGATCTGCTACGAAAGAAGGCCAACTACTCATCTGGTGAATGCACCCTTCCGCTACATGGAAAAGTGTGCCCTCCCTCTGGATGTCAAATGCTCGTTCGGAATCAGATCTCAACAGATCTGACCTCTGATCGTCACAGACCTTCCTCAAACTCTGAGGCAAGGACACTCTGAAAGTCTCAACTGCTCAATCGGTCGATCGGATCCAGAATGAGCTCCTCTCTCCTCAGGTAATGCGCCCCACTCCCTCTCTGGAAGACGTCCTTCTCAAACTACTGCAGTAACCACTCTGATGAACTATCTCAGTCCACAGAACTGGGTGCCAAGTGCCTCTGGTCAAGTGGTGACTGATGCAGCTCAGATCACCCCACTCTCCCTCCTGTAGAAGCTCCTCTCTCTCTTAGAAAGCCGCCTTGCATGCACTAATGCGCCCTCCTCTCTCTTTGATTAGTCAATTGAGCTACCCCGTCCGGAGACCTCCTGCCTCTATATATAATCTCATTGATCAATTATGTTTACCAAAAACTTAATATCTGTGCATGCAAAAAGTCACTTTTGCATGCATCTTTTAATAACTAACTGTACATGCAAATCTCATCCATGAATGAGGCAGAACACCCCAAAAGGTCCGCATGCATCCGCCAATGGATTCATGCCACTGAGTAGAGTGCGTCTCACCCTCTACTCCATCCTAATGCCTATATTGCTGATGTACCTCCATGCAAGGCATCTGAATCGTGGAGGACTTCCCGAGATACCATAATCTCTAACAATGTGTAAAATTCTTTCAAGTAATAAGATTGAAGACGTTAGAGGTCGATTGTGACTCTTGTTCCATGCATGTGCTAATTTCGGTTGAGGTGACATCTTTCTAAATTTTTATTCTTTTATGCAAGTCGATGTTTAGATCTAGCTATTGTAGAACAAGCATTTGCGGTTGTCAATTTGTTTGTTTAGGAGCATGCTTTCAAGATTTCAAAGAGTAATATTAGTATTTGGTTGTATGATTATTCTCTTGGTTTTGATTGATGAGCATACTAGATTTAATCTTGTTTGTGTGAGAATTATGTAAGCTTTGCAGGAAGCCTCAAGGTGAAGGGAGTTTGGATCTAGGTTGATTCCACTTTCTCTCCATCACATTCTAGCGTAAGATCTACATGCTTTTGGTCCACAACTTCCTCTTCTTCGTCTTATTCTCATATCAAGCTTTGAGTTTGAGGGTTTGCTTCCACTATCTTTGCATTCTCTAAAAATTATCTTGGTTACTTGTTACTGTAGCTTAGTAAAAGATATATTTGTATTGTTGCAAAATCAAACATCTTCTTTTATCTAGCGTAAAAAAATCAGATCTAGAATTACTTCATTTTCATCTTAAAAAACTAGATCTAGATCCAAATTTTTCCATACTTGTAGTCGCTAAAAGTTTCCATAATTTTTTGCAACTATAGATCTTACAATTTTTTGTATTTGTATATGTTTTAACCACTAATTTTGCATTTTTTAGCTCACTGGTTTTTAGCTGGTCCAAGATAAAAGAGGGTCGATTTTTGACAAATTCTTGTGGACCCCCATTTACTTGTATATCATTCTAGAACTTTGTAAGCCCTTAGATCCAAGTTAAATGGACTAAGACGCATTTCTTTTTTAGAAGTATTGTAAATAATTATTAAATGAGAGCAAGTGGGCTACACAACGCTCACAACCCATCCCCCCTAGGGGGATTTGCAGTGTTGAGTTTATGGTGTGAATTTTTCTGGGAAAGCACAAACACACACAATACTTTTAACTGTAGGGTTGTATACTTATATTATTCCATTTATTCCTTTTACTTTACTTTCATTTCACAAAAGTAATTTAGAAATAACGCCGATCTCGTTGCCACGAATTATGCTCTCACCACCACACAAAGGCATTGCCGATTAGTAGTGGTTGATCAGAAAAGTGACACATAGATCCGGTGCTTCACATCTTTCTTTTTTTGTTTGTCTTTTAAGCATTTTATTTTCAAGCATAAATCGGAATAAACATTTGGTCTATAAATCAAAGTATGCTCTTTCCCCTTGCATGCATTTGCCTGGCCTTGTGGGAAATCATAAACGATTGTAGCCATTCTTTAAATCTTCACATTTAAACTAACAACTCATCTAATAAAATCTACGACCCCTTACATAGTGAAAATCCGACACTAAAGTTCATTGAGTTTTGCGTGGGCAAATTTCTTAGAAGAAGCGGGAACAACTGGGAGGCAACCTCAGGGAATAGTTAGGCTACACCCTTGTTGGTGTACTGTTGAACACCACCCTAGAGACTCCATTCTAGCCCACACGTCCTCGTGAGAAGCCACCATCCCTCAATTTCCGGACATTGCTCCCTGTACCTCACAGTATCTCGAGAGTTTCCCTTTTTTTTCCCTTAATAATTTCGAATCATTAATAACTTAAAATCAACCAAGAGACATTTGCAAAACTTGTACTTTCAGCAACATTTTCTATCTCATGTATTGACTCCATTTTGGCACTAGTCCACAACAACACCATTTATTTACTTTTGCTTAATATCATAAATTGTTGTTGTATCTTTACATATTTGGTGGTCTTGTATTTTTGCTGTTGAAAGCATATCCATAAAACAACTATTTTGCAAACGAATTTGGATTGTTGTAATTATACCTTCACAAAGAAAACTCCTTAAAAAACATTCATAACTAATTCACTGAAACATTCTAAATAGCCTTAGAAACATTCCGTAGGGACTACCCCCCTTGGCTTCGGTTAGGAGTTGGCCTAAACAAAGGAGTCAAGATCAGGTGATAGCGTTGACTCGAGACTTGCCCCCAAGGGCACACTGGAGCAGTGGCATAGATTTCCGCTTGTCCACATATTGTGTATATCGTAGTTTTGATTTCAGCATTTCATGTTCTTGGGATGGTTATTTCTAGGTTTGATTTTTCTTGTTGATTTTACACACTTAGGAGAAAATTGTTAAGGGTGTTAACACTAAGATTGAAGATGATAGTACAGTCTTCTATTGCTGTTGTGTTTACTGTTATATCTGTGGCATAAGAAGAGTTTTTAGATTTGGTTTACGCTTGTGAAGTTGCCTTGGAGGCTCTGAAACTCATTGGAATGATTGGTATCTTTTCTCCTTGAATTGGCATGAATTTTGGGGCTGCTAGAAATGAATTATTGTGATTGTTCCTTGAATTGCCATGAATTTTCCTCACATGCAAGAAGAAGCACCTTATTCATCAACTTTCAAAAGAGCTTAGAACAACAATATATCTGCAGAGCTTATGAACACTTTCGATAACCATTAGAAGTGGAGGATACTCCATTATATATAGGTTAGGCTCGACAACCTCCACAAATAAAATAATAATAGTTCCTAGATCTATCCTAGAGAACATAAACTAAATATTCAATATCCTCCTAACCAACTAGAGAGGACAAGTCCAAGAAATAATAAAAAAGAAAAGTGGACTAATGCCACATGTACAATCTCCATTGCATGATATTTCAAAGCAAGAGGAAACCTCCCTCACAATAGAATCTAGACCATGTCAAACCAACTAACAATGAATAAAATATTCTAGGAAGAGTGCTCCACAAGAAAAGTGGTTAAATATGTCCACAATAAATTCCTACATGTAAATTTTCCACTGCTATTCTCCAACCCGGTTTCAAGTTAATTTCTCATTGTTTAATGCCCAAGCCAATGAACATGACAACTGCAAATGAGTTTTCTCATAAAGAAATTGAACAGGAAACATTAGGGGAATTTTACAGACATTATGAGCAGAATAAAATAACATTCACACCATGAAATTGCAGACTCAAATTTTTTTGGCCAACTAGCCTAGGAAAAACCCCCTAAGGGGAAAACCTGTGAGAGAGAGTGAGAGTGAATACAACTTATCTCAACCCCATGAAGACAGTATTCAAGCATGGAAATTCTGTTGTTGTAGATGACTCGTGCTCAGTACAAAAACAACATAGAAAACGATGCCAAATTCAGACTATACGGACTAACTGCTTACAGTCTGTCATCATGGGCCTCATGTCCCAAGATGAAGGTCCTTATGAAGACGAATATGATCGGGATCCAGGAAATGAAGACCAAGAAGTGTTGATTGAAGAAATTGAAGGACAGAAGGAAATAGTGAGTGTCCCTTGCCATCATAAAACAATTTCTTATGATATCTCAGATCTCTTGAAGCAAAATGACAAAATTCATGGTATGACGATTATTGGAGGTTTATGAGTCCACCACTTTACGATTCTTCAAGACCTAGTGGTATTGCTTCCAGACCTTTCAACGACAAATACTTTGAAGAGGAAGTCAATGAAGTTTTCCTGCCATTCACAAAAGAACCAAAGGCTAGTATGGATCAGCTTGAGCTAGAACTCGACATTGTTTGGGATGAAGAAGCCATCGAAGACATAATCAGTGAAAGCCTTGTTGAACAAGATAAGATTATTCTATCTCCTCATGATGTTGATAATGAAGATTGGGTCAACCCCTTTGCTCTTACATTTGACGATGAAGTACCTCAGGATGTGGGTCCTTTTGCTATCACAGACGATCATGATATGCAGGTATTCCGATATGACCAAGGGGTTGAAGACTTCGAAAGGCTTATCCTTGATGAGACTCCTATGTACTTAGATCTTTCGTGCATATCTAGTATCAAGGACAGTGAAGCATGTTATACAGGGGATATTCTCTCGTAGTTATTCAGAGACCGGATTATCATTCCCAGCTGTGTTCCTTGAGCAGTATTCCAGATATTGTTCATCCTTTTCTGTCTAGTATCGACAAGTTTCCAACAATGCATTTCAGTAAAACCAATACAGGTACGTGGACAGGTATGACATTTTTCTCACATTGTCAGGATTTCTGTTGTTTATCTTTTCGCTTGAAATGTGAAGGCATAGATTATGTGGATGACAATTTCAAAAGTTTAAAGATTATTGAGGGTACTAACAATGATTATTATAAAGATGAACAATATACTTGTGTATCCAAAGACATGTTTAAGCAGGTGCAGGGACAGGTTGCAACTAGTATATGAAGATTTGCAAGGTCCACTTCTAATAATGGCCTCCCAAGTTCAAAATCAGTCGACCAGTTTCAGGCAATTTTTTTTCTCAATACAGATGTATCATGGAGATGGCCCATACATAAGTCTAGTAGAAGTGTGGATAAATGAAGCTTGTCGAAGCAATCCTTCTCCATGGCAACAATATCAAAGCTTCCAGGTCCCCGTAGTCACCCAACCTTCATCCCCTATCTTGATGGAGACCTTGGTACGTATTTGCTTTGTGATCGATGAGATCTTATCATGGATTCTCTCTAAAAACAAAGGCAAGGGATCGGGTATGGATTGCTTACTTAAATGGTTACATTGGTCGTATGATTTCACTTAACCCGTCCCGATTCTTATGTTTAGCATAGGTAGGTTTAGGTTCATTTGAGTCAGGATTATATTGTTACCCATGCATTCCATTTGTTGTTCCTCATGTCTACATAGGTTAGTCGCTTGTTCATTCGGTTTATTTTCCATATCATTCTATTGAGCAAGGCAGGACAAAAGTGTCTGCCTCATGATGCTGTTGATCTCCTTGGATATTTGATATGTGTGTAGGTCTACAGGTACCTAGATGATTCATGGATTCTCGAGCACTCTTGGGAGGAGCACTTGTCTCGCAGTTGGAGCCAGTGTTACGTGGTACCAGTACCAATGCACCTGCAGATGTGCCCTAGGGAGAGAGGTTATTGTTTCCTGACTAGGAGGGGTATTATCTATCTTTTTTTGAGTGGGGGTTATGGCCAGACCCTTTGGTCCTTCTCCTAGGAGTACTATGGCTTAGTGGCATTGCTGATTACCTTATTAAAGGGCTTGAAGCCCCGAGGTTGGTGTCCAGGGCTCCTAGGGGTGGGTCACTGGGTTACATGACCCCCCACCTGTTTTATTACTCCGGTGACATTTCTCTCAACACCGAGGCTTTGTCTCTCTTCCAGGTTACCAGAGATACCCTCCTGGTCCCTTTGCACCACAACGCCCTCTCTCCTTGGGCTTCTTCTCATGATGATATCATCTCTTGTACCAGGCCTTACTGCATGATATGGGGGGGGGGGCGTTGAGGTATTTTCACTACTATTGGGGTTAGATGGGGCATGATGTTCCCCCCTGCCTACTCCAACCTTCAGTTTGGAGTATTTTGTTCATTTTTAGTCATTTTAGTCACTTTTGGGTGAACTCCGGGGAAAATGCCCCAAGTTACCCACATATTTGATTATTTTATAATATTTTATGTTATAATTTTAAGTTGACATGTTTCAATTTTAAATTGACTTGTTTTAATTTTAAATTGACATTTTAAAGCATGTAGGCTTGGTTATTTTATAAAAAGTGAGTGTGAGATCATATAAATACAATCTCCTCACTTCATTTTTACACACAACTTGTGGGATAAGATTCATTATGTTACTTTTTTACCCTGGAAAGGTCTTTTTGGAGTGATGCGCACCTCTTGAAGGAAGATCTTTGTCTCTTGGTTGCTGCACTCTTTGTCTTGCAAATGTAATGTGGATGCTAGAATAGTTGGAAAAACTCATGCACAAGTAAGTCTTTTTCTTTTGAAGGTTTGCTTTTTGAATGGTAGGTAGATTTTGCATCTTGAATGATTGAATGGTAGCTCTACGGTTGCATTCTCTTTGAATATGGCCTTTTATCTACTTTTCTATCCCTTAGCGTAGTAGAAATGCTCCCAAGAGGAGGTTCCTACATAGCTTAGCCTTGGAGCTCCAACTTTGCCCTAGTTTAAGCTCTTGAAACCAACCCTTGGGGTTGTTTCAAGAAGCCCTAATCTAGTGACAAGGAGATTTTTCCTCCAAGAGGAAAGCTAGTCACCATCCTCTAAGGTTAGGGTTTGGGGTAACATCCATTAAAACCCTAAGTTGCTCAATCGTTTACTTAATTTCACTTGCATTTTCATGTGTAAATTACTAAATTTGCATTTTCATTGTAGAATTAGGGTTAGAATTATGTCTGCAATTTCATGACAAAAACCCTAAAAATAAAAAAAATAAAACATTTTTTTTCCATTTTGGGCATCCCTAAAATTTTGGCCCTCCTCCCTATAATTTGGGCTTGCCATTTTAAACCCTAAAAACCATAGGGAGAAATTTTAGGAAGCCAACATAAAATAATTAAAAATTCCTAAAAACCCTAATTTTACATGTGTAAATATTAATTTTAGGTTTGTTTATATATTTTTCTTTTGTAATTAGGTTTATTTTTGTTTGTACATAATTTAAAAAACCCGAACCCTAAAAACTTGTTTTCTGCCCTAATTTCAGACCTAGGGTTTCTTCTCCCTTCTCTTCTCCTTTTTGTGCCTTCGCTCCTCTCTTTTTCTTACTTGCTGCCCTGTCTCCCTCCTTCCCCTCTTCATCCTTATTCCTTTGCTCCATCTCTTTTCCTTCATCTTCTTTATCTCTTCTTTTTCCATTTTCCTCCCCTTCCCCTTCTTCTCTTCTTCTCCCTATCCATTTACTTCTTGCAATCAGGGTTAAGACAAATATTTTTTGCAATCTGTGTTGAACTCAGGTGAACCAGTCACCCAATTTCTCAACATCCGCAAAGTTGGATAATGCAAGTGAGCCATCCTCCTATGCCATAGTTCGCATAGATCACTGCTACTACTGTGTGCCAAAGCATGTAAAGGCTGAAACAAGAGCTTGTACAGTTTCCCACATCTGACTCCAATAACAAAAGAAGCAGATGATCTTGATGCCTTGGGAAAAACGTTCACATGCCCATCAAGGAAGTACACCCCAAGTCCCCTTTCCTCGATCATGGAAATTGAATCCAAGTTCTTCTTCAGCCGAGGGACATACAAGATATCCCGCAAAGTCATGGGATCCATGGACTCCCTCTGAAAGGTGATGATCGCCCGCCTAACTGCTCTGACAACAATATCATCTCTTAACACCACTTCTAGATACACTCCTGTCTGTGTAAATTTTGAGACATATCCCGCACACTTGTCATATAGCTCGAAGCTCCACTACTAATGTACCAGGTGCATGTGGTGGTGTAAGCACTCAAGGAATGGCCAACCAACAGTGAGTACTCTCTCTCATCCTCCATATCTACGCTGGTAATAGATGCTCGCTTTGAATGACCAACATAGAGAGAAAACTCTCTCAAATCTAGCTGCATATGCATCAATCTTCTCCGGAGTTGCTATCTTCTTCTTGTTTGGGAACTGTCCAACATAGTGCCCAAACCCATGGCAAGTAAAGTGTTACGTGGTACCAATACCAGCGCACCTTCAGATGTGCCCTAGGGAGAGAGGGTCGTTTTTTTTCTTGACCAGGAGGGGTGTTATCCAACATTTTATGAGTGGAGGTTATGGCCATATCCTTTGGTCCCTCTCCTGGGAGTACTATGGCTTAGTGGCATTGCTCATTGCCTCTTGAAAGGGATTGAAGCCTTGAGGTTGGTGTCCGAGGCTTCTAGGGGTGGGTCACTGGATCACATGACCCCCACCTTGTTCTATCATTTCGGTGGCTCTTCTGTCAGCACTGAGGCTGATGCCTCTCCTCTAGGCCACCATCCTCACCCTCCTGGTCCTCCAGTTCAACAACGCCCTCTCTCCTTGGCTGTCTTTGATGATGATGTCATCATTCTTCCAGTCCTACATTGCTTGATTAGGGGGGGCGTTGAGGGGTTTTCATTACTGTAGGGGTTAGATGGGGCATGGCGTCCCCCCCTGCCTACTCCAACCTTCAGTTTGGAGTATTTTGCTCATTTTCAGTCATTTTAGTCACTTTTGGGTGAACTTTGGGGAAAATGCCCCAAGTTACCCACATATTTGATTATGTTATATTATTTTATGTTATAATTTTAAGTTGACATGTTTTAATTTTAAATTGACATTTTAAAGCATGTAGGCTTGGTTATTTTGTAAAAAGTGAGTGTGAGATCATAGAAATACAATCTCCTCATTTCATTTTTACAACAACTTTTGGGATAAAATTCATTATGCTACTCTTTTACCCTAGAAGGGCCTTATGAAGTGATGTGCACCTCTTGGAGGGATGATTCTTCTTGCTCTTGGATGAAGTTGGATGCTTTCTTTGTCTTGCTAATGCTTTGTGGATGCTAGAATGGTTGGAATCAATGTTATTGGAACTGGACCGGAACCAGCAAAACCGACCGGTCCGACTGGTTTACAAGGTTGGCCAGTCTGGTTCGTGCACAAAACTGGCCTGGCCGGATTTTTTTCCAGATTGGGCAAGGAACTGGTTTGTTCCGTACCGAACCGGTCAAAAACGTTGAACCGACCAATTTTGACCTGTTCCGTACGGAACCGGCTGGTCCGTACTTCGTCGTACGACCGCGAACAGGGACCCACAGATTTCAATTTAAAAAAAAACAGAAAAAACGGAACTTAAGTTTCTAACCTAATCCTAAGCCTATCCTAAAACTATTTAAAGACCCCCCCACCCCCTACATTACTCACACTATTCATTGCATCTCGTTTGGCAATCTTGAGAGCACAGTTTGTTGGGCAGTTTTGGAGTCTTCCTGCGCTGAGTTTTTTTGCTGGTTTGCAAGAACTTGTTGGGCATATTCAAGTGTGTTTTGCAGCGAAGATTTGGAGGAGATTCGAAGCATTATTTCTTGGAGCAGATTTGGAGCTATTTCGTGGATTGTTTTGGAGGTTATTGAAGGCTTTTGTGCATAATTTGTGGGCTGTTATCACGGATCAGCTTGTTCTTTTTCTCTTGGCAGCGGCAATTCCTCTTAAGCTTTGCTACATTTCTTCTTCTTTCTCAAAGGTATGTCAAGAGTCAAAGACTCTCCATTTCTATTTAAATTTGTTTTTTCCTTAGTTAATAAGTTACTAATAAATTATAGGGTTTTATTTCCAGCTTTTGTTTGCCATGGCTCCAAAGATAAGAAGGATCCGGCATGGGTTCATTGCCAATTGGATGATGGTGGGAAAAAATATGCAATTATTGTGGGAAGAAAATAGCTGGAGGGGGTATCCATAGGTTAAAACAACACTTAGCTGGTGCTAGAGGCAATGTTGAACCTTGTAGGAAAGTCTCTGATGATCTTAGAGCAGAGATGCTAAGTAGCATTGAAGCTTACCAAGAAGAAAAAGCCAAGACAACGAAGCTTCAACAAGACATAGGGAGAAGTTCAATGCCATTTGAGGATGAGAGAGACTATGATCCTGAGGGTGATGATCATGAAACCCCTCAAGGTCATTTGACTAGTTTTGAAGTATCCTCCAGTTTCCCTGTTAGGGGGAGAGGTGGACATAGAGCATCCAATTTGAACCTGAAGAGGCCACGTAAGGTCCCGACTAACAGTAGAGGGCTTGACTCTTTCTTTGTGCCCCGCACTACCCATGGTGCTCAGCCCACCATTGATGCTAAATGGAAGAAGATGGAGAATGAGGCAGCTTGGGAATGCATAGCTAGATGGTGGTATGATGCAGACATATCCTTCAATGCAACTAATTCTTCTTATTATCAACCTATGATAGATGCTATACCTTCATGTGGTCCCGGCTTCAAAGGCCCTAGTTTTCATGATATCAGAGGGCCCCTTTTATGAAATGTAGTTCAAAGAATAGATGAATATCTGAAGGAGTTCAAGTAGTCCTAGAGTAGAACAATTTCACAATAATGTCTGATGGATGGAGTGATGGAAAATCCCGCACCATTATCAATTTCCTGATTGCTTGCCCAAAAGGAACCATGTTTCTTAAATCTGTGGATGCCTCTGATCAGGTGAAGGATGCACAATTATTATTTCATCTTTTGGATGGAGTAGTTATGGATGTGGGGCCAAAGAATGTTGTACAGATCATCATTGACAATTCCTCAAACTATGTTGCAACAGGAAGGATGTTAGAGGAAAAACACCCCACCATTTGGTGGACACCATGTGCAACCCATTGTTTGGACCTTATGCTAGAGGATATTGGCAAAATTGAGTGTGTGAAGAAGTGTGTGGAGCAGGCAAAATCAATAACCAGGTACATCTACAACCACTCTTGGGTTTTGAGTCTTAAGAGGAAGAACACTGGGGGTAAAGAGCTAGTTAGATCAGCCATTACACGATTTGCAACAAACTTTCTTTCGTTGCAATCCCTTGTTGGTAAAAAGCCAACTTGTGGAAGATGTTTTTCTGTGATGAGTGGAATGAATGTCAATGGAGTAAAAACGCTGAAGGGAAAGATATAGCTGACAAAGTGTTTGAAAAAACATTTTGGAAAAGGGCAGAAGAGAGAGTTTTATTCAGTGAGCCTCTTGTGAGAGTGTTGCGGATGGTAGATGGTGATAAACCCGCTATGGGTTTTATTTATGAGGCCATGGATCAGGGCAAAGACGCAATCAAGGCAGCATATGGTGATAAAAGGTAGAAGTATTTTCCTATTTGGAATATCATTGATGACAAATGGAATAGACAACTCGATCGTCTTTTACATGCAGCTGGCTATTACTTAAACCCATGGTAAGAAATCTCAAAATTCATATTCAAACTTCAAAGTTATAAGTTTTCTTGTAATTTCAAATGTTAAAGTTCAAATTTATAAGTTAAAATTTCAAATTCATTGATGGATATTTTTTGTCTTTTGAACTTTGAACTTTTGAAGGTACCACTATACAAAAGACTTTGAATCCAATGATGATGGGGAGGTAAAAGACGAATTGTATAGATGCATTGAGCGCATGGTTCCTGATGCCAAGATACAAGATGAGATACAAGTAAGCTACTGCAATTCAATGAGAGTATGGGTAGCTTTGGCATGAGCATGGCCATACGAGGAAGAACCAAGGATCCACCGGGTAAGAATTTTCAAAAGTTTTCAAATTATATTATCCATTTTAAAGAATGAGTTAAATTTCCAAAGCCATTTGCTGAAACTTGTTTGCATTCAACTCTTATTGCAACCTACTGGTGGGGTAGTTTGGTGGGAGCTGCACTGAGCTGAAAATTTTTGCAATTCAAATATTGAGCCAGCCATGCAATGCTTCTGGATGTGAACGCAATTGGAGTGTATTTGAGCGTATACACACCAAGAAACGAAACTGTTTGGAACACAAACGGTTGAACGATATGGTCTATATCCAGTACAATCTTAGGCTGAGGCGTAACCAGTTGTTGAACAAGACACCAGCATCAGGGAACATAACCTTGGATGACTTTGATCCATCATCAGAGTGGGTTGTGGAGACTCAAGAACCAGTATTTGATAATGAGACCTTTCTTGGTTGGATTTGGACCCACTTCCAGAGGTTCCACCTTCAGGGCCAGGGGAATCAAGTGGGGCTCAGAATCCCACTCTTGTAGAGGATGAAGAGGATGAGGATGATGATGAGGAGGATGATGATGAGTAGTAGTAGACTACTAGACACTAGGCTCTAGTAGTAGTAGCTAGTAGGGTAGTGCCATATGATCAGTTTATTGTTATTCATTAGTACTATGGTTTCTTTTTGGATTGTAGGGGCCATTTAGAGCCTCTTTGTTGATGTACTTTGGTTCAAAACCTCAGAGATGTATTGCACTAGGTGCTATTTTGGTTATTTGCACTCATATTTGCTATATATATGAGAAACTTTGCATATTTGTGTATTAATGGTTTGGATTCATATGTGTGCACATGAATATATATGTTTTTTTACAAAATATGAATATTTTATGTAGTTTTTAGTCGGCCGGTTTTTTACCCGGTTTTTTTCCGGTTCTGGTCCGGTTCACATTTTGGGCTTCGTCGGTTCAATGACCGGTCCGGTTCCGATAACATTGGTTGGAATAACTCATGCTCAAGTAAGTCTTTTACATTTTTAAGGTTTGCTTGATGAATGGTAGGTCAATTTTGCATCTTGAATGATTGAATGGTAGCCCTAGGGCTACATTATCTTTGAATAAGACTTTTGCCTGCTATTCTATCCTCATTGCATACTAAAAACGCTCCCAAGAGGAGGTTTTTACAAAGTTTGGCCTTGGAGCTCCAACTTTGCCCTAGTTTAGACTCTTGAAACCAACCCTAGTGGTTGTTTCAAGAAGCCCTAACCTAGTAGCAAGGAGAATTACCTCCAAGAGGAAGGCTTGTCACCTTCCTCTAACGCTAGGGTTTGGGGTAACATCCATTAAAACCCTAAGTTTGTCCTCTTTCTCTACATCAAACCCTAGTTTGAATTTTAGTAAATATTATTGCTAGGTTAAACTTGCATTTTCATGTGTAATTTTGCATTTTCATGGTAGAATTAGGGTTAGAATTAGGTCTACAATATTATAACTATTATCACATCTATGTTCGCTGGAGCTACCATACTGCAGAGTGTGCGGCCGAGGACCGCACAGTACTTTTTTTTCCCAGATCAGAGATCAACCGCCTTCAGATGAGGCACTTTTGTTCAGATTGCCCCTAGCAGACATATCAGAGGGGACAGACAGTTGTACAGTGTCACAGACATTGTCACTTACCATCTACCACAGGGTCACCTCTTCATTGCCACGCTTTGATACAAGCCCATTTGAGACAGTTGCCTAGTCTTGTTTTGATCGAGACTATCATAGTATATTGCTGGTTTATTATGATTGCTCGGATTCAACAGAGATCCAGCTCAGAGATAGCTTCAGTAGCAGCAGATATATGGTGCAGTAGGTATTGCATTTGATTATTATTGCTCATGATTGTAGATTAGACTTCTTTATACTTGTTAGTACACTAACTTTGCATGAGATGATATATTTGGTGATCTAGCTATGGTATGATGTGATTGGGCCCTTGATGATGTCAGTCCACCCCTCCTGTTAGACTTATGTATATGCACGCTGAGTCATGTCCCCTACACTTGGCATAGAATTGGTCACTTAGTCCCTCTTGGTAGCTGACTTTAGCCCCACTTTCACTTTCGCCATCCATCTGACTCATCCATGATACTTGTTCCTGACTTGGATTCTGATTTGTGATCCCGAGGACCCCTTCCCCACTGATCTCTGAGTTTGCCATGACTCCCCGTGTATTGTGCCTCGGCTCTTTAGTGTGTGAGATACACTTTTAGACCTGGGATTTGCTCCTGTCGGTTGCCCCCGATGTTGCAATGCAGTTAGGATTGTGTAGCCTCATCGGGTGTTCCCCATTGGTCATCGAAGCATGTACTGCTCACCCCCATTACCTTTGCAGTATGAGCACCATGTTTATATCTTTTGAGATATGTATGTAGCCCAAGAGGGCCTTGATGTAAATGAAGAAATGTAAATCAAGCCAAAAAGGGCTATTATGTTGTAAATGTAAAATCTAGCCAAAAAAGGGCTAAGTATGAAACTCATTGTAAAATCCATGCAATGTGTTTATAAACACACATGGACACAGGTCAATTATACATGTCAGCATTTGTAGTTGTTATTCCTCACTTAGTCTTGCGGGGCAAGGAGGTGAGAGGGAGCAAGGGACAAGCTCAAGATTGTCCCCTAGAGTCTCAAGTTACGGTTTGCCGGACACCTAGTTTGGCGGCTCTAGAAAAGAACCTCACAGAGTCTTCGGGCACGGATGTGAGTTGTGAGATACTTGTTAGATGACTAGTGGTGGTTTCCCTGCACTATACCCATTTGTGAGGCACCGCCCTTCCCCGTGTTTTGTCATGGCATACTTATCTCAGTGGAACCCGCTTTCTCGAGTTGTCCAAAGGGTCACATGATCTTCATCCTTGTCTTCCCGTTGTCCTTCGCCTTGATTGTCCACATCACCTGTAGTCAGCAAAGTGTTCAATTCTATAAGATGTGCATAGCATTTTAGTCTTTTGGAGGTGGTGGGCCCACCTCATCAAGGCCTTGTATTATCTCGGGATTTAATGTATTTTTGATCACCATGTTATCATTATATTGCTTAGTAATGTACTAACTTGTATAATTGAGCCTTGTCACTTCATGTTTGCACACAGGTATTCAACTAGCACTATTGTTGACCAGTTTTGACTTGGTCAAACTGAGTTGACTAGGCCAAAAATGGGCCCAACAAATTGCTGCAACCGGAATTTCGATTTCGGTCAGTTATTATCTACAGGGGTCCCATGTGAGCATGCAGGTGTTAGAATTGCAAAGATTGAAGCATTTGAGAAATTTTTAATTATTATTGGTCAATTTTGACCTGTTTTAATTAAAAATTGTGGATTTTGGGCAAATAATGCCTAAGTGATGGATCGGGATCGTTCGAGTGGTCATTCCTACTACTTTTGGGGTCCACGATCACATTACAGCAGACGGTTTGGCAATCCGGGCAATAAAAGTGGGTCAAAAGCCCAAATTTAATCTTCAGCCATATAAACCAGCAAAAATTACATGGAAAATTAAAATGTGACTAAGGCAACTATAGGCAAATGGCAAAATCAATGGATGGCAAATGAAAAGGTAAATTGGTAATGTATGACATTGTATTTGGGCATTGTGGGGCCCTCCATTTGACAGCTCATTCTAGAGGTCGAATTGGCCCAATGGGGGCGTTTTTCTCCACCTTGGGGATTCGATTTGCATGTTGTATATGGTGTGGGGCCATGATGTATTGGCTAGGGGGCTAAAACCTCATATAGACACCCCCTAGCACCCCCTTGATGTTTTGTATGGGCCCTACGAGGCACCCCCACTCCACTTGTGCGCTCCATGGGCAATTCGCACCCCCTCTAGGAGACATCTCCACCATTCAATTTTGTGGATTGGGGAGATGATCTCAACCCTCCATTTTGGGGGGAAACTTGTTGTGAGGAGTGGCCTTTCTCTATAAGAGAAGGCACTCCCTTCATTTGTACTTCTTCTTGGCACTCTAGAGACTTGACATTGAGATTATAGAGAGACATTTTTACTGAGTTACTTGTGATTGTGGAGTGGGATTCTTCTTGTGTTGATTGAGATCAAATTTTTGATGCATTGCTGAGTTGTTTGTGACATTCCTATCCTATCCTTGAGCAGTTCGATTTGCAGGTGAAGCTGGCCACTGGAGGAAAACGCAGCTCTTGAGATAGAGTCTCCTTGCTAGTGTTTCTCTTCGGGTTCTTCAACAGGGAAGTGAATTCGCTTTGATTGTCATTTGCTTTCCTCATTATTTGTCATTTCAATTGCTGGTTTATTGTTCTTTGCCATAGAAATTGACTTCATCTTCTCTTTGGCAGGTACAAGAAAAACGCACTAGCTGTTCCAAAGACGCAAAGGGAGAAACACACTTCAGCTCAACACTTGATCTTCAGCGTTTGTCTTCAGCACGGGGATATCTTCATCTTCATTATACAGGTACAGGATTTCTGCTTGTTTCTCATAATCTTTCTTTCACTGTTAATGCTAAAGCTGCAACCATAAATAAAAACCCTAAAAATTAATAACTTAATTTCCAACTATAGAAACTCCTTTTTTATTGCAAACCCGCATTTTATTTGAGTCTAATAGCATAAATCTTAAGTTTCATTAATTTCTGACTCCATTAACCCATATTTTAGGCACTGGTCTACCTGGCAAAAACGCCCCACCTAGGGCGTTTTTCTCTCTTGCTGGTTTGGGTCACTTTGGAGTTCTGGGTACTCTTGATTCTTGTTTAGAGTGTCATTTTACCTCAGGAATCAAGTTTCATTAGCTAGAAGTGATTAAAAACCTTAATTCTATGCTGCCCTAGGTTTACCAGCTCTAGAAACAATCTCTCCCTTGGGCAGATTCTCATTTAATAATCACTTCTTGCATTGTTTGCTGCCTTAGTTACTTTCAACCATCTAATCTACTACTCTCATCATAATCTATTGCTGGTCACACTTCATCTACTCGCTTGTTTCATTCGTGTGTCCAATCTGTGGCTGAAACTAGACTTAGGAGCCCTTCTACACTCATTCCTTTTTTTTTTATCTCTCATCTTTTGGGTTTGGGTGTGTTTTTTTGTCTCTCGACCATAACTGGTTGAGCAGGGTCTCCCCCTTGACTTGGCTTTCACGCCTTGTCTAAAGTGACTGTAGCTTTGTCTGGTGTGATTTCTGTCCCTTGGACAGAGGACCTAGCTGTTGCTGATTACACCTTCTTGGTTGCTCATCCTCTACCGTCCCTATTGGGATATCCCTCTTTAGCAACTAGAGTTTGTGTGATAACAATAACAAAAACATTAAAAAAAATAAAATAAAATATTTTTCTTCATTTTTTGGCCTCCCTAAAATCTCGTGACCCTAAAATCTCACACCTAAATTTGGGCGGCCCTAAATTCTCGCGACCCCAAAATTTCGGCCCCAAAATCTTGCGACCACAAAATTTTGGCCTTAAATTCTCACGCCCCTAAAATCTTGGCTCTAAAACCTTGGCCCTAAATTTCCGTGGCCCTAAAATCGCGGCTCTAAATTCTCGCGACCCCAAAATCTCGGTCCTAAATTCACGCGACCCCAAAATTTTAGCCCTAAATTATTGCGACCCTAAATTTTTGCGGCCCTAAACTTTCGGCTCTAAAATTTCGGGCATGAAATCCTCAGCCTGTCTTTTAAACCCTAAAAAAACCTACAAAACTGTTAAAAGACTCAAAACTACTATACAAACACCATCTTTGTGTTTGACTCCATTAGAGGCACTGATCTATGCTTTAAGGTGTTTGGAAGGAATTTGGCATCTACTTGGCAGGTACATTAAAGGGCTTTCCCCTCGGGACAACATTGGATCTCGAAGAAGTTAGGAGATTGGACAAAGGTGACAACAGTCCAAGTCTCTTATGTGATTGCCTTTCACTTGCAAGCCTACCTTGCTAGTTTGAGCGGGAACACAAAGCACTTGACTTTGCTCAAATATTTTTTCTGTCCACCTTGCTGCTAGCATACTGCTTGGGACCCTTCTTAGACTTCTTCTTCTTCCCCTTTTTTGACAAAGCAACATTCCCCTCATCATCCCTGCTATGTGATGAGCTACCCTATACATCACTGTTGCATATATTGTCTCGGGGAAAGTATCGGTGAGGGTCCGGAATATAACTTCTCGGTGGTATCGGCGGAAAATATCGGAAAATGTCGGAAGACCTCAAAAATATACAAAAATACTCAATTTTTTTCAATTTTTAAAACATTTAAAGCAACAACAACATCAAATAGACACATTGCTACATAAATATGATGATACAACAAATAAATAAGATGTGCATAAGATTTCAAGTGGTCATATATCGTTATTAAACTGAAAATTCTGAAATATGTTCCAGATACGATGATACAAAAAATTTGCATTGGGAGAAAGCACAAATGGCTTCATACAATCCCCTCCTGATTGGTTGTTTGCGAAGATGATGCACTCAGAGATAACAACATGAATGAGGGATACATGTTGCCTTGCTGCCAACTGAAAGTACCAACTGTATGCTATAAGAAATACACAAGGAAGATGAAATTTATAAGACTTTAATGAAACCCTTGCCATGAATGTAACTTTATTTTAGTGGAGATGACATGATGTAGACAAAGAGAGTGGAGAAAGGACTTAATAGAATCTTTCAATTCAATTTCAAATAATTTATATCATTGTAGAAATTTGCCATCAAATCTGGACTCACCTCTATAACTGGTCCATTTGGTGTTGGATGGCATAGAGTACATTGATCATGGTCATGGCCAGATAGGACAAGGATCTAGGACATATATTGTAAATTTTGTTGATAATAAGTTCAAATATCTAGACATTAATGCATTGAAAATTTGAAATCCATGACCCCATTTACTCCGGAAATCATCCACTCTAACTTCATAAAAAGCCAACCTGCAGACTTAAAACACAATTCAGGGCAATTTTTTGGCAATTTCGGTCAGCAGTCTGATATTTTCCAATTTATCGCGATATATTCCCAATTTATCGCGATATATTCAATGTATCGCGACACATTTAAAATATCGGAAATCTCGCGATATTTAAGATCCGATATATCGGATGGGGGTTTAACTCGGCGATATATCCGATATATTTGATATATCGCCGATATGTGCAACACTGCTATACATATCCTCTCCGGGTCTCCTTCTAAACGAAGTCGTCCCAAAGACGATCCCAAAAAGGCATGTTCTCTCTAGCAACAATGGCCTCCACAAATACAACCCATGGCTTGGTCACGCAATTCAAGGCTGTTCGCACTAGCTCACTGCCCTTAACGTTTTCTCCAAAAGCTCCAAGCTCATCCCTTACCTGTGTAGTCCTAGTGAGGTAGGAAGTCACATTTTCAGATTTGGCCATCCTTGTGCTTTTCAACTTCACTCTCAGTACCATTTTCCGATTTTCATTGGAACTTTGGTACAACTTGGTTAAGGTATCCCACATCTCATAGGCATGATCCTTACCAGATACATGAGGAATGACATGGTCTTTTACCACATGAAGTATTATACTCTTAGCCTTGATATCTTTCTTGTTAAAGGCTGCCAACGCTACTGCATCAAGTCTGAAAATCACAGTCAACAATTCTTCCCCTCTTCTCTTTGACAACGCTTTGATACCATGTAAATTTTCCACTGCTATTCCCCAACCCGGTTTCAAGTTAATTTCTCATTGTTTAATGCCCAACCCAATGAACATGACAGCTGCAAATGAGTTGTTTTCTCATAAACAAATTGAACAGGAAACACTGGGAGAATTTACCGACATTATGAGTAGAAATAAAATAGCATTCATACCATGAAATTGCAGACTCAGAAAATTTTGGTCAACTAGCCCAGGAAAAACCCCCTTAGGGGAAAACCTGAGAGAGAGAGTGAGAGTACTTATTTCGTCTTCAAAGATGAAATTTACAGCAGTAAAAGTACAGGGAATACAACTTATCTCAACCCCATGAAGACAATATTCAAGCCTGGAAATTCTGTTGCTGTAGATGACTCGTGCTCAATACAAAAACAGCATAGAAAACCGTGCCAAATTCAGACTGTATGGACTGCCTGCTCACAGTTTGTCCCTCGAATTCTGTGCACAATAAATTCTGTCCTCACCTCGGTTTTCGTGTCCACTGTAACAGCAGTGAACGGCCTGGAAATTTGTGCCAACTCTGCCTGGAATTTTGAGCCAACAAACTGCCTGGGAAATTGTGCCTCAAACAGTACGGACCTAGTATTTATTGCTACTGTACTTGACCTCGAAAATCGTGCCAGCCAATAGAAAACTCATGCCCAGCCTCTTCTCGATTCTTGTGCTCATTAAATGCTGCTGTACGGACTTTGGAATTCATGCTGCTCACTGCATCTAGAAATTTGTGCTAGTCAGTCTCCTCTTCTCTCCCAGAACTTGACTTGCTCCAAATGCTCATGAAAACAAGAAATGAAGTGCCTCACTTGGTATCACTTGCCTTTTTGTGTTTTTCATTGGGGTAGCTGAGGGGTCACCAAGGGGTCACCAAATCCGAGGGTCCACATTGGCTTTGGTGCTCTAAGATCAATGGATGAGAATAAAACACTTTTTCTCTCCATAAATTATTTTTCTCTCAACCACAACTTAAATTTATCAAAAAGTCACTTTAATCTCTAAAGTGAATTAAAAGCTCATCTCAAGCAATTAATGCAAGGGTCATGTCACTTTTCCCCCTTTAAGTGACTTAGGCACAAAGTCACTAGGGGAACACTTTCCTATGTACACAACTCAACACTACATCCTACATGTGTGAGGAAGTCAACAAATGTGAGGGTTGTTCCCTCAATCTCCTCGAAGATCAAATCGAATGACAAGAAGAAGTCTCCAAAATCGTGCCAAGAAGACGAAAAAGGACCACACATGTCTCCCATGCGAAACTTGCTAAGCAAGTGATAAAATGTGTGAAAATAGATCTCCCATGTGGCACGTGTGGCATCCAAGATAGCGGGTCCTCCTAAAAATGCAATCAACTTGTCAAAAGATGTGCTAAGAGGTGGATCTAAGGGATAGAAGGTCAACAATATATAAGGCTGCTTCGTTTTACATGCACTCTTATCAGATTTGGTTCCTGGATGGGAGGTGATAGAGATGGCAATCCAAATGTAACTGCTAAGGTTACCAGGGATGTTTGCTGGCTTAAAATGATTGCAGGATCAGAGTCTACCAGGGCAGATCGCTCGCAATTTAGGCAGATCTGTAGATTGGATTGAGAATCGTATGGATCTAACATCAAGTTCTGTTGATTACAGAGATCTGTTTTTCAATACAATTTGCTCCTCATAGATTTGCGACTCCTTAAACTGTGTTGTGCTGATATGCATAATCACACAATGTTTTTCCTTATGTAATACATAGGAGAATTCATCCAATTCACCTAATTCATGAACAAACTATAGATCTATAAACTAATAATTGCTCCATGGTCTTTATGTGATTGAAAGTCGGATGCTTGGTATGCTTTTTATTGGAATAAGTTTGGGGACAGACCACAAATTTTGGGTGGAATGATATGCAATATCAATATGGTGCAATTGTCGAAACAAAAGCATTTATGCTGAATATAGCCAAAGATACTGAAAGAAAACAATTCACATGCAAAACTTTGCATGGTAGGGAAACATATTCAATGGGTTTGATCTGAACAAGTTGTAGGAATGGTGGGACGTATCAATTGAAATGAAGCTTTTATGCAAAAAGAACATTTACATCTTAAATTAATAAAAAATTGAGAAATATATGACCTTGTTTTTGCCATTGTGACTTCAAACGGGTGTAGATCTGCTTTTCTTTTACTGAATATGATTAGGGCAAATTCAATGTTAACATTACCATAAGGATAAGAGATCATGAGTTGTCTCATTTTATAATATAAACAAATGGCCACCTTTTTAGAAACAAATTTATAGATTATGCATTACCAGTACCACCTATGAGCATGTTGAGCTGCCTCTTATTCGTGGGTGAGATCTTTTTGGGGGATAAATTATTAAATATCAATGGAGAGATGAAATATTCAAATTGGATCTCAGTCAAGGGATCGGGAAATATTTTGGGGGAGTGAAGCATGCATGCCGAAGGAATTTTGCATGCTAGCTACAGTGTGATCAATTGTTAAATGGAAACATGGCAGGAACTGTATTTAACTTTTTTGCACTTACAGTAATGAATAGAATATCTGATACCTGTTTTATTGAATACTTTACTACTTTTTACTATTCAGTGTTGTGAAATTAAATTAAATAAGCCATCTCACATTGACTTTTCTTATGCCATTATTCTGGGTTGCAGGCTATGGAATGTCACTCCAACCAAATTGATGAAGCAGTTGCTACAAAGTATAGAAAGATCACTGTAGCTAAAGAGTGCCTTTTGCTTTTGGGATTCTCCCACCAGACTATCCTATATCAACCACCTTCTTCAAATGCTGAAGAGTAAGATCTTTATTATACATCGTCAATCGATTGGTACTAACTACTAACCATGAGTTGTTAAAAATGGTAACAGCATGTCAAATGTTACCTTGTTGTGCAGCATGACTTGTCCAGCAGGTCTTTCGATTGTGGGAGTCCGTCGTATTACTGGAAAACATCCACTTAAGGGTGAGAAGCTATCAGGAAGGAAGGTAATACTATGCATTATATTTGATAAGAATTGATTGTTGTCATGGGCACTTCTAAAACATGCTTTTGTAACTGTCTGTAGACTAGAATGGAGCTTTTTCCCATGTCTCAATTTCTGAACTGAGGTTACTGATTGTTTTCATCAGCTAGGAATTCTGAATGTCATAGAGAGCATGGATTTGGATCCTCGACTTGTTTATCCTTTATACATCACTGCTAGTGTTGACAGGTAGGCTTTGAAGAATTAAGTTGTTGTCTTGTAAGGACATATGAAGGCCATTTAGTCAAAACCTTCAGATTGCATGAAAATGATATTCAATTCAAGAAAATCGGAATTTAGTCAGTGTATTCTTGAATCAGTGAAGCTGCAACATTGATATGGTTGGTTCTCTTTGCGGTTGTAGTCAAGACAGTGTTTCAAGAAGGGGTGAGGAGCTTTTGAAGAGGAAAGCTGCTAGTGCCAGTCTAGAAGATTATGGTCTTATAGTTCAACTATTTTCACTTTTTCAAGGTATGGATTTTCCTAGTCCCTTACATAAAATTTCTTAAATTTTACATAATAACAACATTAAATTAAATTTGTATCTGGATTTACTCCTATTGCTCGTCCTGGTTATAATAGATTGTGTTTTCTGCTATTTATATTTTGCTGTCTTGCCCCATAATTAATGACTCAAGCCTAACTAAAAGCAATTTGGAGGAAAGTCATCTTAAAATTCAAAATACATTTAGAATTTGCACCGGGATCCAACTGCTATTGGAAGTACAAGCATACAACGAGCATGAACACAAGGCACTATCGACAAATGAGCATTTATTATGAGATTTTGGAGGGACTTTCCAATCTATTCAGAGATTCAGGAGGATCTCTGATAAGGACCAAATAGCTAGATAATTATAAAAAAGACCCAATGCCTAAATCAAGTGAAAGAGTGAATGAATAAGAAGCCTCTTTGCGGGGGTAACCTCCCATGACAAGATATAAAAAACACAAGATAACATGGTCCTTCAAATGAGTCCCCTTGATGTATAGTCCCCTTGATGTATATGTAGGCAATGTTGCAAATATCGTGGTGGTGAATATATCGCCGAGGGTCTGGAAAGAAACTTATCGGGAATATCGGGGAAAATATCGGGAATTATCGGAAAATATCAGCAAAAATTAACTTAGTCTTGAAGAATTATGAAAATATCGGACAAATCTGCAACACGAAAAACTCGGGAGAAATCGGAAATATCGTGAGAAATCGGAGATATTTGCAACACTGTATGTAGGAGAGAAAGAGGGCTAGAAAGCAGAAATAAGCCATCATAACTGTAATTAATGTAATGATAATGAATGAGAGTTTTGGTCAGGTCCTCGGGGGCTTAACATGCCCCTCCCCTTTAAACAAGTGTTTCTGTCAATGCTGATCAACTGGATGCTTCTGTACAGAGAACTCATTTTCCCATGTCGCATCCTCTGTTGGCTGGTTCTTCCACTTGATGAGGTTCTCAGTAATTACTTGGGTCTAGAGTTGCTTGATTTGTGTTTCAATGACTATTTGAGGTCCTAATATGATTTTTCCCTTTACATCAAGGTTTGGTAAAATAGTCTGAACTGGGATACTGTCATAGATTACAATCTTTAAACAAGAAACATGGAAGACCAGATGTACATGTGAAGGAGGCAACAACAATTTGTAAGCCATATTGTCAATCCTCTATAACACCTTTATAGGGACCATAGTACGTGGGTGTTAATTTATTGTCATCCTTTTGTTGCTTGAGGGACATATGTTTGTATGGCTGTAGCCTCAAAATTCCCAATCCTTGACTTCCTTTCATTGCAAATTTGATCTGTGTTTTTTTTTAACCCTATTTGTGTTGTAGCTAAGTGGTCCTTCAATAGTTGGAGAACCTCATTTTGGTGATGGATGTGATACTCCACTATTTGAACCTTAGGTTTCTCTTTAATGGTGATGCGATGGTAGATCTGGAAAATACCGAGTATATCAAACCCAATCCCCATTCTCTCCATACCTTTCCCTCTCCTCTCAGCACAATGTGCGACCTTTCCTTCAACATTGAAAACAACTAACCTTATCATCTCAGTGGACCTATGCAGTCAAAGAGAAGGAATCAAAATCTTGTACAGAATCACAGAACACACAAATGATGGTTGTCATAGATTAACAGTCTGGCATCACGGCAGGGAACCATATTTGGGACAGTGAAAACATTGTTAGTTACAACAATCAGGAAAGTGTAGGCACACCCACAAAATCTAAACATCAGGGTCCTGAATTAGTGAGGGATGGTGACAACATTAGAGAACCAAAAACAAAACTTTTTGGGGTTTGTTTCGAGACAAGTCTTCTTTAGTTGATTAAGTGAATGGAACATGTGGAATTGCTTCATTCAGAATTGCAGATAGTGGTTCGCTTATTTATTTTTCCCTCTCATTTTGTAGTAGCCTTACGCTTGAAATTTTTGTCACACCATGTATGATTCTCATCAAACCATGTGTGATTCTCGTCACACCAGAGTCATACTTGTGACTTCTGGTATTATGACTTCTGCTGTTTAGTTTCTTACTTTCCTTTTGTGCAAATAGTGTTGGAGGAGCAAATGGCAAACTCCAATGTTAATATTAATTAAAGTGGTCATGTAACATAAGTTGACATTAAAGTTGGCTGATGGGTTTATAGGGATAGCATGAATGTGGAAAGCATCCCTTGGGTTTCCTGACGAGTTTTTCTTTGGAGAAAAAAGTTGACATTAAAGTTAATTAGTTAGGTGGTTAGATGACCTAATCATCTTTGGGTACTATATATTACAGAATGCATGTTGAGATAATAAGAGTGTTATTTGTGTAGATGTGGGTAACCCACGTTAGGTTGTGTAATCTACTCACTGCAGCATATTAATAATTTGAGTTGCATTTATTCTTGTCTCCATATATTATCTGTGTATTTTCATGTGTGTATATGATTATAAAAATCTTACAAAGGGCTATGCTGAAGCTTTTTGTTTGCTCATTAATTGCTATAATTAATGATTATGCATATAAGGTCTTTGCTCAAGTGTATTTTCTTCTATTTTGTGGATGGCGTAATGGTTACTATATCAGTGTCAACATTTACAGTAGACTTTAATGTCCTAAAGTTTCCCAGCAATTTATTATCATGCATATATTTTAATCAATGTTTGAAGGAAAGCTGGAATAAGTTAGGTTTTGTTTTGTAGGTACAACTAGCGAAGAAAGAATCACTGCAGAGGAAAGGATAGCTCCTGCTAGTCCTGCATTGCAAGCCCGTTTAATGTCTGTGTTCAGCCATTCCGTTCAAGCAGCGAACTTATTTCCAGATACCTTACGATGCATTTTCCATTGTTTATATGGTACATCTTTGTGATCCTTACTGTAGCACTGCTAAACATTTGCTCCTCTTTTACAGCCTTCCTGTATTATTTTGAGTCAGGGTGTCACTATCTTTCACAAAGCATTTCTCACCACTGATTTCACATCTAATTGTGGTTGCCTCTGCTTGATTATCTCATAATTAAAAGAAGATTCTTATGTAAAACTTAATATTTAGAGGACATTCTTAAAAGTATCTAATATTTATCTTATTCATCAACAATTCGAACTAGACATTCTGCTGGCTTTTAATGGTGTTGTATGCCATCACCCAAAATTACTGTCTCTGACTTTGCTTTGTCATAGCTACTTGACAAATTCTGTTGTTAATTGTATATTTTGATGATCTTAAATTGAAAAACCAATCAACTAGAGACTTGCTTCTCTATGTGACACAACAATACATATATATCCTCCTCTTCATGCTCCATCACACTTGTATGCTTTTTATTAGGCCGACCTTTGTTGTTTCAATATGTTAAACTAAAATATAGAGAATATATAGAGAGACAAAAGAGATGGAAAATTGAGATATCTATTATGTCATTGTGCTTGGAAATGACCAAAAATTGTGTTGTATATATAACAAGAAAGTTTTGATATACTCATTAGGAACCACCCACCTAATCTCTTTAATATAACACTAACTCAAATGTCATATCTTGTTATTATGTATGACTTATTTTTCACTTCATTATTTTTTTGTAATTTAGAACTTACATTATATCCTCACAAAATTTACATATACATACCAATGTTATCGGAACCGGACCGGAACCGGCAAAACCGGCCGGTCAGACCGGTTCACAGGCTTGGCCGGTCCGGTCCGGGCAAAAAAATTTGAAAACCGGAAAATTTTCCAAACCGGCCAGAAAACCGGCCGGTACGGAACCGGCCGGTCCGTACCCTGCTGAATGTGCCATCTAATTTTGGATAGCTCCCCCGTCCCGGAAACTCCGTGGAACATTGGTTTTATGCCACTACTAACAGATCTGAAAGGGAATAATCACTATGCTGTTTGTCATTGTGCATATACAAGAGATTTAGAAATGAGAACAGCTCTCCAAATGCATTTATAGCTGGATGAGAATCATCATAAGCCATCCATGTCAATATACTATGCCTAATGAGCAAGAGCTCTCTACAAAATTAGATGGCACATGTCTTCAATATGTAAGCCCAAAACACTAGGATCACAAATTAGACAGAGACAGAGGCACCAAGAGGCAGGCAGAGAGCAGTTCCATATTAGCTTCTAGATCCACGAGATCTCAGGGAGATCCAAGACCTTCCCACTCATTTAGATCTCAACAGAGAGCAACCTCACCCAGGCAACATGCTGTACCCAGATCTTCTAGTACTGACAGTTCATATAAACAGTCTTCATCAGGTTTTTTTTACAAAATATGAATATTTTATGTATTTTTTAGTCAGCCGGTTTTTTACCCGGTTTTTTGCTGGTTCCGGTCCGGTTCACATTTTGGGCTTCGCCGGTTCGATGACCGGTCCGGTTCCGATAACATTGATACATACAGTAAAAACTGAGCCTTTCAGCAAGAGAAAACAACTCAGGCATAGAGTCAAAAAACCTTCAGGAAAAAATTGGTAACAGTCCCCAAACAAATTCCTAGCTGCCACTATTGGGCCCCATACAAAAGGACTGGTAAAGTTCCATATTGTCCAGACTGAAGCTAACAAAACACTATAGACATAAAACATTAAGATAACCTAGGCGAGGTAAACCAAGCCGAATCGTTTGCATGCAAAGAAGCTGTCACCATCGGAAACTATTTCGAAGAGCTGGGGTCCAGACGTCGCTTGTTCTGTGGGGGCTCTTCACTGTCTAGGCCAGGGTTCGGGGCTTCATGTTTGCTGCTGCCCATGAGGGCACCCGTGGGCTTCTCCTCCTTTACCGAATCATCCACCGCCGATTGCGTTGCTTCCTCCTTTACCTCGGGTCGGCTAGTTGCAGGAATTTTCGTCATGGCGCGAGCGAGCTTGTTCTCCACCTCTGTGTCTTGCGCAAAGTTAGCCATCTCGGTCTCCACTGTTGAAATGTTACCAAGGGAGTGTTGTTCACCTTGTGTTGCCTTGGGGTGGACAAGGACACTTTAAAAATGTGACCCCTAGCCATTAATTAATAAAGTGAGAAGAACTTTATATTTATAAAGTCACTTTATTAAACGTTAAGTCATGAGTATGTCCTAAGTTCATATTTAATGAAAAGTCAAGTGAGTAATTAATTAAAAAGGGTATTCACTATATTAAATGACATTTAGTGCACTAAATGTCATTTATTAATTATTTATTGAGCATTTATTGTGACCCCTTCATCTAATCTAATCTAGACCATTGGATTGAAAAGAGGAAGTTGCTATGAACAAAAAGGCTTGTGGAAGGCAAACCTAAATTATTATTCACATCCAAGAGAGGAGTTTTGGAGAGAAGAAGAAGAGAAAGAGAGAGGGTTTGAAGAGATTTTGAACAAGAGAAGTGGAAGAGAAAACCTTAGACAGAAATTGAGGTACAGGTTTTGAGGAGTAGGGCACGATTCCCAAGGTGATTGGATATCATTTATTGCAGTCCATACAACAACATTAGTTGCACAGATTTCGAGGAAGGTTCATCCCTATAGCAGGAGAGAGAAGGCACGAATTTCGAGGCACATAATTTACTGATTTTCCAGAATCCGTACAGTCCATACAACATTAAATTCTGGCATAGATTTCGAGATCCGTACAGCATCTGTAGAGGTCTGTCTGTATAGGCAAATCCGGCACAGTTTTCGAGGTTTGTTCAGTTTCTTATTTGGCATGAATTCTGAGGCAATTATCTTGCTGTTTTCTGGGCACATTTCCAAAGGCCGTACTGCTGAAAAGAAAAATTGGCACGTGTGGGCCATACTGCAGTTTTTACTGCTATTTGTGTTGGCACGTTTTTTGAGAAGAAAAACAGAGATATCAGATAAGTATTACTGTTGTTGATTTCTATTTGCCTCAGAAGATTAATAAAAATCTCTCTCAATCAGGTTTTCCCTTTGGTGTTTTGTCCTCGACCAATTTGGTCAAAAATTCAGTGTTAAATTTTTATGTGGTTGGCTTATTTAAATATCTGAGTATGAGTTTCTTGGCCGAAAATTAAAATTTCTGAGTTATTTAATTTGGAAAAAGAATTTCATGTGTTTTAAGTCAAGTAATTTTTATGATAAAAATGTGCATACTGGGGTTTGGGCATTAAACTATATACAGAGAAGCTTGAATGCTTGAAACTGGGATGGGGTTCTAATACTTTTATGGTATCAGAGCGGAGTTAAAAATAAAAAATTTAAACACTCAGAAAATTTTCAGATTGGAGAAAAGAAATGGGTTTGTGAAAAACAGGTCTTGAACAGATTCTTTGAGTAGAACAGGTACAGGTTGCAGTCATGGTGACTGGACTTAGAGTGGACGACAGATTAGATGGGGCTGCAAATTTTAGCCCATGGAAGGCTAGAATCATGTTGATACTTGAAGAGAATGAACTATGGGAGATAGTTAATAGTACAACAACAAATCCTGTCACTGTTCCTACCGATCCTGCAGATAGGGCAACGTTTATGAAGAAATATGTGAAGGGAAGGAGGATCATACTTGATGTCGTGAAGGATCATGTGATCCCACATATTTCAGCGAAGGCCCATGCCTTCCAGATGTGGGCAGCTTTGACTAGTTTACGGCTCCAATGAGAACAGGAAGATGGTGTTGCGGGAGAAGTTGAAGGATGTGCACATGGGGAAAAGTGAGAGCATGGCTTCCTATCTTAATAGGATTACACAGGTTAGAGATGAGCTTGCAGCTGGTGGGGAGATCATATCGGGCAGTGAGTTGGTGCGGACAGCCTTAAATGGCGTGACTCCGCCATGTAGTGTGTTTGTGCAGATAGTGGATGCTCGTGAGAACATGCCTTCTTGGGATCGTCTTTGGGATGATTTCATATAGGAGGAGACACGTAGAGGATACCTACAGGGCAGTTCATCACATCACAAAAATGATGAGGAGAATGTGGCATTGGCAGCAAAAGGTAAGAAGAAGTTCAAGAAGGGTCCCAAGAGTGGGGCCAATCATCATACAGGTGAGCAGAAAAAGACTTGAGTAAAATCAAGTGTTTCACTTGTCAGAAGTTTGGACACTATGATGGACAATGTCCGAACAAGAAGAAGAAAGGACAACAAATGACAACTACAACTGACATAGATGACTTTGCCTCACGGTTTGAGGGAGTTTTCTCTCTATGTTGGATGTACAGAGAGGACATCTTTCACCAACAGTGATATGGAGGATCAGGTGCAGTGTTCTTTGTTGGTTGGTCATTCTTTGAGTGCCTTCGCCACTACTTCTACTTGGTACATTAATAGTGGGGCTTCGAGCCATATGACATGTGTTCAAGATGTGTTCACCGAGATGACTGAGACAGGCTTGAGTCTCGAGGTAGTGTTTGGTGACGACACGATTGTGAGAGAAGTTGGGCGAGGGACTGTTACCTTTCAGAGGGAGTCTATGCAATCCATGACTTTGAGGGATGCCTTGTATGTCCCCGGGCTGAAGAAGAACCTTGTTTCAGTTTCCACTATTGAGGAGAGGGGTTTTGGAGTATGTGTCCTAGATGGGAAAGTGCATATCTTTCCCAGAGCAGCAAGACCATCTACTTCATGTGCCATTGGAGTTAGATGTGCGAAACTGTACAAGCTCCTCTTCCAATCTCACCATGCATTGGCCCATACTAGCAGTAGCATCGAGATGGGTGAGTTGTGGCACAGGAGGATGGGCCACCTTCATCATTCAGCTTTGAGATTGCTGAGGGAGATGTCTATAGGTTTGCCTCAGTTCAGCACGGAGTAGGGTGGTGTGCTTTGGGAAAGTACACCAAGACTGTTTTCCGAGCAGTGACACGAGATCAGGTGGGATACTGGATTTGATTCATTTAGACTTATGTGGACCTATGTCTTTAGCTTCGTTGACAAGATTTGACTACTATATCAGTTTCATTGATTACCACTCTAGGAAGAACTGGATCTACTTTCTGAGAAGTAAACAATCTCAGGAATTCTTGTAGAGGTTCCAAGAGTTCAAAGCTCTTATGGAGAACCAAACAGGGAGGAAGATCCGGGCACTCAAGTCAGACAATGGGGGTGAGTATACCTCCAAGGAGTTTGATGAGTTTTGCAGACAGGAGGGAATCAGGAGGTAGTTGACAGTTCCATATACTCCACAGCAGAATGGAGTTGTTGCAGACACGAGATCAGGTGGGATACTGGATTTGATTCATTTAGACTTATGTGGACCTATGTCTTTAGCTTCGTTGACAAGATTTGACTACTATATCAGTTTCATTGATTACCACTCTAGGAAGAACTGGATCTACTTTCTGAGAAGTAAACAATCTCAGGAATTCTTGTAGAGGTTCCAAGAGTTCAAAGCTCTTATGGAGAACCAAACAGGGAGGAAGATCCGGGCACTCAAGTCAGACAATGGGGGTGAGTATACCTCCAAGGAGTTTGATGAGTTTTGCAGACAGGAGGGAATCAGGAGGTAGTTGACAGTTCCATATACTCCACAGCAGAATGGAGTTGTTGAAAGGAAGAACAGAGCGATAGTGGGAGTAGCAAGAGCCATGCTGCATGATCAGAGTCTTCCTTTCTTTCTATGGGCAGAGGCTTGTAGTACTGTTGTTTATGTTCAGAAAAAGAGTCCGCACCGAGCATTGGTGTGTAAAACTCCTGAGGAGATGTTCACTGGAAGAGACCTGAGATAGGTCAGTTCCGCATATTTGGATGCCTTACATATTCTCATGTCCCTTCTGAGAAGAGGACAAAGTTAGAGCCCACGACGGAGAAAGGCATCTTTGTTGGTTATGATGAGACTTTGAAGGCTTTTCGCTTATACCTTCTTACACAGAGGAAAGAAGTGGTGAGGAGGGAGGTGCGATTTGAGGAGGAGAAAGCCTTCAGGAAGTCTTATGATTTAGAGATGGTGGAGCAGCAGGTTGATACTCCACAGGTGACACCTTCACAGAGTTCAACCAGTTAGGATGAATACTTAGAGGCCCAGAGAGGCTCTACTCCATATATGACAAAGAGATGTTCGCTATCATGCACACAGTGGCGAAGTTCAGACAGTACTTAGTGGGAAATAGGTTTGTGGTGAGGACGAACCACAACAGTTTAAAATATTTTATGGAGCAAAAAGACTTGAATGAGACGGAACAAAAATGGGTCAACAGAATTCATGCATATGATTTTGATATCGAATATGTTAAGGGGAAGAAAAACGTTGTTGCTGATGCACTTTCCAGGAAGGCAGCTGCTTGTTCTCTGATGGAGATTTCATCGGATTGGAAGGCTCACCTTTTGGTGGAGTATTCCAAGAATAAATTTGCTTGTGAAATAATGGATGGGCTCGTAGAGGATGATAGGTACCGGGTGGTTGATGACATCATTCTATATAAAGACCGGATATATTTGGTACCGGAGTCCAAGCTGAAGGAGAAAGTATTGCAGGCTACTCATGATGCTCCTACAACAGGACATCAAGGGTTCTTCAAAACATAGAGGCAGGTCAGAGAGAGGTTCTCTTGGAAAGGCCTCCAGGAGGATGTGCTACGACACGTGAGAGAGTGCATGGTCTGTCAGAAGAACAAGATCGAACAGATTCACCCAGCAGGACTTATGCAACCATTGCCTATTCCGGAGCATAAATGGGAGAGTATCTCCATGGAATTCATCATCGGGTTGCCACGAGTACAGGGTCAGGATGGTATCTATGTGGTGGTAGAGAGGTTGACGAAATTTGCACATTTCTTCGCAATTTCGTTAGACTACACAACAACCCAGGTAGCAGAGGTCTTCTTCAGAGAGGTATTTCGTTTGCATCGTCTACCTAAGAGCATTGTCAGCGATAGGGACAGTCGATTTCTAGGGGATTTCTGTCAGGAACTCTTCAAATTAGTTGGTACTAAGTTGACTCCCAGTACCAACTACCACCCTCAGACCAATGGGTAGACCGAGATTGTGAATAAGTGGATTGAGGGGTACTTGCAGAATTATGTATCTAGCCAACAGAGAGCATGGATCAAGTGCCTACATTTGGGTGAGCTTTGCTACAACACCACCCACCACATGTCGATCGACATGACCCCATTTAGAGCACTGTACGGGTATGATGGACCATCATTTGTGGAGTTGGTTTTTGGTGGTAGTAGGGCACCCAAAGCAAAGGACTAGATACAAGAAAATCAGGACATCCTTCGAGCTCTCAAAGAAAATTTGCAAGTGGCCCATAATCAACAGAAGATATATGCAGTTAGACATCGAACAGAGTGCAACTTTGAGTTAGGGGATTTGGTGTTTCTTAGACTACAGCTTTATCGTCAGTCTTCACTGAAGAAAAGTGGTGCAGGAAAATTGAAGCCTCATTTTTACGGGCCTTACAGAGTAGTTAGGAGGGTTGGAGAGGTAGCATATGAGCTGGAGCTTCCGGAGGGGAGCAAGATTCATAATGTGTTCCATGTGTCATGCTTCAAGAAGGTATTAAGACAACAAGTTACCGCCTTTGCGGAGTTACCCCCATTGGATGAAGAGGGGCAGTTGATTCTAGATCCGAAGGAGATTCTGGATGTGCAGGAAAGAAGGCTAAGAAACAGGGTGATCCAGGAATATTTGGTCAGGTGGAGGCATATGCCAGTAGAGGATGCTATGTGGGAGAGTGAGCAGATTACGTAGCACCCCAATTTGTAGTTGCTTGAGGACAAGCAATCTCGGGAAGGGAGGATTGTCATGTCCCTTTCTGGATGACCACCATGGGGACGACTTATTAGCTTATTTAGTTCTCGTAGGCTACAGTCGAGAATAAAAGGGAATTAATTGATTATTAAATTGTCACCTAGGCTTAAATGTGTTTTATAAAGTGACAATTAATAATTAATTCCTAAGTGACTTTATAAAAGTCACTTGAGTTATAAGCTAAGTTGCACTGAAGTAGATACGGAAACGGATACAGATACGGGGGGAGAAACGAATACGACAAATTTTCAAAAAAGCTAGATACGATACGACGGGGAAACAACATATATATATATATATATATTATCATTGTCATCATAATTATCATAACATTATCATTGTACATCATCATCATCACCTGACACTACTATCGAATATCATTAATCATACATGTAACATGATACTATGAAAACTTTTAACTAGTATCATCTAAACCTTCATGCTTAGAGTTAGAGTCATCATCTATGTCCTCAACAAAAGTAGATCGAAAATAGGGATCCCGAGCCTGGCTTGATTCCCTTGGGCTTGAAGGCACCTTTCCAGCACCAATGTTCACATCATCTGGCTATGGAATTGGGTTCAAGTCCATCCAAGACAGAGGAGTTCAACAATCAACACCACCAACATCAAGGTAGATAGAGGGGTTGATGTGCTTGATTGAATGTCAATCCCATACCCTCATATATGTTAGAATCCAGTGGCAACGTTGCAATCCTGAAATCTTGAAAACTGTTAAGTCTGTTGAATTTTGAATGGGATTAAAAATTCTACTTTTTGCATATGAAGTCTGATGAGGTTGGAACCACTCTTAAACATCTTGAAACAATTAATGGTAATGTTAAAAAAATAAGTTTCTATCCTTTTACTTTAATAATTTAATATTACCATTTCCCCTTAAAGTATCACCTCTAGGCTGAAACGTATCCAAAACCCTTGAAACGTATCTGTACCAATCTGATACGTATCAGTGACGTTTCAAGGCCTTATCCCCTTCGTTTCAGGATCCGAAACGGGGAACGACGTTTCATCAAGGCTCCTTGGGCGTTTCCGGTAACTTAGGTTATAAGTGATGCAAAGGGGTAAAAATGGGTTCAAAGCGAAATTAAAAGACAAAGGGGGTTATATTCTCCATAAAGTCACTTTTTAAATATTTTAATGAAAGAATTGGTCAAGGGAAGTTGAAGAGTCACAAAAGGGTCGATGAGAAAATATAAAAAGGACATGAGAGTTCATTCTCTCCATTATTGTTTATTGCATTTTCGAAAACTAGAGCTCTTGAGCTTCAAGCTTCTCTTGGACGAAACCCTAGGATGAGGAAATGGTTTCGATAGTGAGACAATCTATCCTAGCCATCTATTGAGGAGTAATCATCTCAGATTCCTCACTTGTTTTCCATTGCCATCACATATGTTCCAGTTCTCAACTCAGATCTGAAGTATTGTGGAGTTTCCCAAAACAGGAAGTATTGTGGAGTTTCCCAAAACAGTGGGAGGAATGATGTGTTGGTGGATAGAATTCTGAGTTTATTTGAAGAAGGTTGCAGCGATAGTTTGGAGAGCCCAAGCATTACAGGGAGAACTTGCTTACACTGGGAGGGCGCACTTGTTAACACAGACTGCCTTGAAGAGGACGCACTCATTGGGTAAAAATCCATTCTCCCCCCTATTCTGGAGTCTATATTCACAGAGAAGGGCACACTTTACTTTTATCTGCCATTGATACAAGGGAGGGCGCATTCCACTCTGAGTAGAGATCAATATCTTGAGGGGTGCATTTGCAGCTCAGTGGTCACCATTGCTCAGAGTCCAAGAAGGTTTATAACCAGCTCCATTCCTTTCATTTTGTGATTGCTCTTATCTTGTGTGGGAAAGACTTATAACTTCCATATTTTAAGAAGGATGGGAGTGCATCAATCCTGTAGGATTCTATGCATCTCAGAGGAGCATACTTAGTCATATTCAGAGGTTTCTACTGTGGGACTATACTGCTGTTCGCGTCTGTGTGGGATTTGAAGAATTTGCTGTTTGTGGAGGAACCTTTCACATCTATAAACAAGCTACCGATACATTGTATTCATTGATGGGCCCAGATTGCCACCGTCGAGCCTATACTTTATATCTTATAGTCAATGATGGCAGCAAACTGAAGGTACACATATTGCTGAGTTTTTCTTGTGTTATTTATCATTCTGCCTCTTTGCTATAGTAGTTTTATTATTTTATATGGCAGCCAGCTACAGCACTGTCCATGTATAAATCTGATATGAGTTGGCATGACTGTAATAACAAATCTGAGCAAAGTAGTGCATAATAGATTGGTTTTAAATGTGTGGATGTGTTACTGTTATAATCTAACTTCCTATATTTACAATAAATTCAACCAAGAAGATCAGTCCCTGTATTCTACAAAAAGCACAGTAATACTAAATACCATTGACCAAGCATTTGAAGGAAATTTCAAATCAGAAATTTATCTACAGTAAACTACAGCAGTATTGCACTCCAAATGTTTGTCAAAAACGTTCAACCAAGTATTCCATATTCAGCATGACAGTCACCTTGGACCCCACTTACCTGCTACAGCAGCAGAATGACATCTCTTCCCACAGGTGCTCCCACACAGTGTTAAACAGTGAGATTATTCTTCCTTCAATTGCCCAAAGAGATGACAGAAATATGCCTTTCTTATTAGCTCAGTGGTATGGTGGCTGAGTGCGTGATTTTCTACAGTGGTGTGCCCTTCCAAACTGATCCAAGCAGCTGCAAATACGCCCTCTGTAGCTAAGAAAACACAGGCCACTAGTGCACCCTCTCCCTGAGTGTATCAATTTCCAACAGTGTGCCCCTTCCCATAGGAACCATGAAGCCTCGGCAAACTCCTCAAGAAAATCTCAGATTTGAAGACAAGATTGCATTCCAATTTACGGCAATGAAGTGCAAGTGAGAAATCTGGTTGATCTCTCCTCAACAATAGCTAGGGTGGGTTTGTCTCACCGCTGAAACTATCTCCTCTCCCTTAGGGTTTCGTCCAAGAGAAAGCCAAAGCTCAAGAGCCCTCCAATTTCGAAAATGCAAATGACAAGAATGAATGAGAGAGTGGGCTCTCTCCCTTTTTATAATTCTTTTTCACTCTTGTGACTTTTCAACTTCCCTTTCTCCCATTTTCTCACTTTATAGTTTAAAAGTGACCTTTTAGTGAGAAAGTGGGTTCTATTATCATATTGATCCTTTTTGGTCCAATTTTACCCTTTTGTGCCACTTTTAACTTAAGTGACTTTTGTAAAGTCACTTTAGGAAATAAATATTAAATCCCACTTTATAAAGTGCTTTTGGACTCCGGTGAAATTAAATAATTAATTAATCCCCTATTACGTCGACTATAGCCTACGAGGACTGGATAGGCTAATAAGTCGTCCCCATGGTGGTCATCTGGAAAGGGACATGACAGTATAAAATAATCAGTGAGCTGAAAATTTATTTTTAAGCATGGAAAATCTCTAGGAATTGTTTTATCTAGTGCCGGGGCTAGAAAAATTAACAAGAAGCATACTAGAAATTGGTAGGCACCACCTGCTGTTGTCTTTCCTCCACAAGTTTATGTGCGTATGGTGGAGAGAGTCATAAAAAAGAAGATGGAAATAGTTGTCTTTTCCAAAATTACAACTATCCATAGACCAAATCACATAAGCATCTTCTAAATCATACCATGCATATCTATCTTGGTTATACTCTTCAATGATGAAAGAATATGTGTTATTAATAATACAAGCCTATGCTAATTTAACACACTTCTCCTTAATTTTATGACCAATTTGTTGCATAGATTTCAAATTTGCATGCATATGTAGCATGTTCCACCAACTTTCCATTCTTCAGTTCTGCGAGGGTTTAAGGGCGGAATTTTGAAAGGGCTATAGCATATTGGAGATTGGTTGGAAATGTCATATAATATGTTATTTGAAAGATCTGGAAATTGTCTCTCCAATGGTGTTGATCTGGTTGCAATCTGATCACCTTGTCAAAAGTTTTCTTTTGCAACATCTGCCGCCATCACTGGAAACTCTAAAAGATGGCAGTTTTGAAATTGTAATATCTCTCTCGCCCGTACTCCGATTTGAGCATTTTTCTTGAAATCGTGTATTTTTCTGAGAGAACTTAGATTTGTAATCAGTTTTTGCAAATTCATCCAAAAACTACTTAGAAATTGGGTGTCGCGGCCCTCCTCTTTCTCTTTGAAAGCCTGCAAAATAAGAGAAAAAAATTCTCTGTTTTTGGTCCTGGAACCCGGCTCTGATACCAGTTATAGTGTACCCGAGATCTGAAAATGTTACCACATACAAAATATAGAATGCTCCACACTTTTATTAGTAGGAAAACCCTTAAGATAGGGCAACATCTTACACTTGATCCTTTTATGGAAGGATACACTCTTGATCCTTTTATGGTTGAAGATCTCTTGCCTAGATTGTGGATGCCGTGCATGATGGCCACATGGAGGATTTACCTGGTGGAGGAACACCCTATAGGATACGAGGAACATTGTGCATGGTGGAGGGCTATAAGCATCAATGACCTATAAAATAACCATCTCCTCAAAGAGTGTGCCACATCTAGCGCCAAGTTCAAGGTCAAGCAACCACCTATAGAAAGCTCTCCAAATCTTATCAACCAAAAGGTTGAAGATACAACTATGGGGCTAGTGTTTTGCCATGCACCCCACATCACATGAAGGCACCCCTAGCATGGTGTAAACTCTTTCAGAGCAATCCAAAAGCTAACAATAAATTCTTGCCAGGTGCTCGACCCTTTCTCTGTATCAAATTTCTCTGACCTTGAGAGTATGTATAATGAAGTCTATAAGCAAAATATGATGTTGATATGCTGAACAAATTTCAACCATAGTAAGAATGAGGAGGTAGAAAAAACAGTTAGGATTCATTTTAAAAATCTTTTTCTTGAACTTGATTAACAAACAGCATTTGGGCAGTAGGATGGGAACTATGGATTATCTGGCTAAATCATCAGCTTGTAATGGCTATTAAATTGTTTCATAAATGTATTCTAAAGCACCAGAGATTGGAAATTGGGTATTCTTGAATCCAGGCCATTGGTCATGCTTTATTTCTATTAATATTCTGTCGTCTGTCTGGAAAGCTGAAATAATTTGAGAGAACCAAGATGTTCTATTCAAGCTTGAGTGACTTAGATATTTGCCAAATGGTGATATTCATAGGTTGATTTTTTATTTTGCTAATAGATCTGTCATTATGTTTATATGATGTTTCTGTTCCTTATTCAGAAGTGGCCACATTGGATTGTGTAAATGGTTCTCCATTCCTTCTGTATGCTAATTTCTGTAAGGAACATTTATTCATTAGAGGAATTTGCTATCCTTGAAGGAAATTTCTATGATCTATATTGATTTTTCATTCTTTCATTTTCCTTTGCATGAGAGGAAAAGAAACAAAGTTATGGTCTTCTTCCAATAGCTTGACCGAGGATAACTCGATTTCATGAAATATCAAATATCACAGGGAATGGGACAAACTCGAGACTGAAGCATGCTGGAATGGAGTTCACTGTTTGGGTATTCAAGCATGTAAGGGAATCATCTCAATCAACAACTTGGTGATTTCAGTTTCTCATTACTGTTCTGCATTATAGGAAATTTTTGGTACTGTGTAAGCTCATTTGTTTATTGTGAAAACATCAGAGAAATTGTTAGAACCCCATTTATTTTTTGTAGATCATTGTTAGGCAGAAGTCAAATTAAAAAAGGAAGATGCTGCGTTCCATTTGTTTTTGTTTATGCTTCAATACTGGGTTAATCATTTACCCTTTAAAATAATATCTATGTATCTATGCCAATGGATGTTGGAATCATTTGGTATAATGATTGATCATGTAATATATATAGATATATCAATAAATAATAATAATGAATGAAGTGTCACATCCTAATGAAAGGATGTGACCATTCAACCACGTGACCATTCAACCACGTGACCAGTCGTTGTGTATATATACCGGTATGGAGAGTTTGCGGTCATAGTTTTTTTTGATTTTCTGTGGAATAAAAACTTGATTAACACACCTTACTTCAGCGCTGGTCTAGGCACCTCCTTTCTTCTGCAGCATGCACATGATGATAAACTTGTTAATGTACTGTAATAGGCAACCAGATAGAAGTTTCTGCTTCTTTCTCTTAGGATACCAGCCAATACATCAACCTTTTCATTGATTCACCCCACAGCAGATACATCAACCTTCCCAGCATTGAAACTATCCACAAGAATCACCAAAAACTGGTTGGAATATATACTGATATGCTGATCATCCTAACACAGCAATATAAACTAATCCCTTTGGCATCGTTTCCAGGATAGTACCACGTGTAGCTGTTGTTGAGTCCCTCTAATTTGCTTCCTGCTTAACATTTTAGATAATGGCATTAATCAAGCCCTTGCCTGAAGTTGACTTCTTTGTTCACAACATACAGATTCGACATAATTTCCATGCAAACAGAAATGGTAAAATACCAATTTTAAAGCTTTTAGCTTTTTCAATGCTGGGCCACTTTTTCATCAAAAGCCATAAAACGAATATTGGACGAATGGAAGTAAACTGGGATCTTTACCCTCATGCTAAATTTGACAAGGGTTGAATTGTGTTCTCTTGGAAAGTCAAACTATCCACCTCATCAAGTGGATTGAACAAGGTGAGTTAGCTTTTGGACTTGACTAGAATTAACTAGTATGACAACTTTGTATTAGCAATTAAGAGTTCAACCTTTGTCCCCCTTTCTTTTGACTTGACAACCTATGGCAAAGTAAACTCTATCTTGGAAAAATTCGATCAGATATGATTGGCTCATGACCTCATAACCCCATGCTCTTTTGACAACTGTTTGCCTAACACTACCTGTTAACTCTTCACCCTTCAACCACCAAACTTTGACAACAACGTCATTGCTTGTTTGGAAAGGATCCTTGCAAATACCAACTTAATAAATTACTGTTAAAATTTATGAAAGAGTAATATACTTTATCCTGCTTGAATTGGCTTCAAGGATGATAATTAGATATTTCTGCCTTAGAGATTCAGATGAACAAATTTGTTGTGGTTTTCTTTTCAACTTTGCAGGCCTCTATGGAACAGTTGAAGCTCATGGGACCTGTCATTTTAAGTGGGATTTTGAAGTTTCTTGATGGACAAGCAGCTGCGGAGTCAGGTCTGTTTGATACATTGATTGAGCAATAATCACATGATTATCTCTGCCTGATGCGTATGCCCAGTTTACTACTTTATTTTGTCATACTTTTCAATCTCTAAATTTACACGTTCAAATGGCTCAAGGAAAGAAATATATTAGTGATAAGAAGTCTCTTTTGCACTTCCTCTATGTTTTGGCACTGGTTTACTTTTGAGTGCCATTGATCTACTATAATGTGTGAAACTTTCAGCTTAACAGTTCTCGGTTAACACTTTCAATCTTTTACTTAAACCAGTAATTACATTAACATAATCACTGAAAAGATAAATGTAACACACTGATAAGCAATCATAACAGAGAAAACCACAACACATGAGATTACCCTGGAAACCCCAGTCCTTCGGGGAAAACCAGCCAACAGTTTATCTTTTATTGCAGGTTTGTTAATCAGCATTTACAATGATAGGCCTACGGATATGACTCACCGGATCTCAGACTCCTGACTCTCATTGTGCCCAAACCCCTCAGCAGAAAAGACAAACTCCAAAAGAAGATACAACTCACTTCTGTCGCTCACAAGAGATATGACTCACTCTTGACCAACTGACCACCACAAGAGATATGACTCACTCCTGACTTGGTCATTATACAACTCTCAATGGCTTCTTTTATAACGTCACTTTAAGTCAATACCATGGGCAATAACATGGGACTCATATTACGGTATTACCATGGTCCCTCTAATACCATTGACCCTACAGATTACAAAAGAAACTATTACAAGACTGTCTAGAAAGATAAACTCAGCCCCTTCTACATTGCTAGACACCCCCAACACAGAAGTACCTGCCGAGCTACCAAAACTAACATCATGGTCATTCATTAATAAAATTATCGTATCTTATCTTATAAGCAGTATGAATGAATGAATAATATCAACAATTAGTAGTGGAGTTTGAATATCCATCAGATCTTTTGGACTTAATGTTTGATGTTATGTTTGTTACACTGAATGCACTGGGTGACGTTTCCAGAGGTTTACTCACGAGAGCTTAAAGCATTTGCATATCAGGCGATTGGGCAGCTTGCTCAACGAGCACCACAACTGTTCAGGTCTTCCATTATGACAAGTTTTTATGCAAATCTCTTAGATTCTTATTAATTGATATTTTGAATTATGGCCCATTTAAGATTAACGAGCATTTAGTTTGGAATTTTTGCAATCAGGGTATTGTCTTAGTATTTTATATTTTCTGGTTTTGAGCAGAGGAAATGTAGAAATGGCAGTGCGTCTTTTTCAAGCTTTGAAGGAGGTGGATCCATCTAGTCGTTTTACAGTGCAAGAAGCTGTTAACTCACTTGCTACAGCCTACAAGGTGCTTAATCAGTTATAAGTAACCACCCTATTTTGTTTTGAATACTAGATTACATAAATATTAGGTTGCTATTGTTATTGTTTATTGAAGTAGCTAAAATATCCCTAGGTTTTCTCACCAGTGCCAATGCTTGTAGGCACAAGATTGGGTGTGTGAAATTGGACTTTTGTTTTTCATGTTGATTGTGTTTAATATGAGTGTCTTTCATACTTGTTGGAATAGTTTCCTGGTTTCATTCCTACTTTCATATACTGCAAGTCTTCATTACACACCTGTCCCCAATATAGTAGCGTTTAGCACTTTATTGTGTGACAATACCCAAAATTCTGCTGATTAGCATATTCTCCATCCCAAAATAATATATCTATCTGCTGTCAATACTTTTCTCTACAGGTTTTTTAGAATCACATTTACTAGGAGTTTTTTTCCAAGCTATCACATCTTTAGACATTTTTATCGGGCTTTTTCATTGTAAGTTATTTAAAGTTACTGTGATTGTTACTATTTGTTGATCGGAATATTCTTTTGATTGACATTTAATGTCAGCCCTATTTACTTACTGGACATATGAGGTATTGTTAATTATCTACTGATTTCTTTTGTACCTTGGGCTAATAAAACTATATTATCTGCATATACAAGAAGTCTTAGATTAGTCAGGGGTACTTCTGAGCAGTTTTAAGTCATTGGCATTTTTAGTTCTTATTTTATACAGGTACAAAAGAAAAGGGCTTCTCTATCTTATTGCTGACAGAACTGCAATATTATTGAAATGAGCCCGCATGGAAATATTCTTAGTGTCTTCTATCAGCAGAAACCCTTTGGCCCTAACTTGAGCAGATAACTCACGGACCACTATTTTAATAAAAGACTTGGTAGTGCCTACCAGACCATAAAAAATATACATCGACTTCTTCAGAGAGAATACAATAATGAGGAGAGTATACAGTACTGGATACCACAGTAATGACTCAATACAAGAGACTTGCAGTTACTGAGAACAGCAGCACACCAACAGTTTGTTCCTTGAAAGTAATTGTATCTGACCTGTACAATAATCCGGTAGACACTCCCAGAAAACGTGTTTCTGTCTCTGATCGTCCATAATGTGGACATTAAACACCTTTCATCTGTTAATCCAGATTTATCTAATGTAGATTTAGTAGGCACTCCTTAGTATAGAACTAGTCTTTAGGACATTCTGTATGTAATATGACAAGACATGAGTATGTTTTACTGTTTACATCCTGTAAATATTCTTTTCCATAGTTTGAGAAAGTAATTTAGCTATTTTGAAAATAAATTGGAAACCTGTGTAGGAGATGTGAAAATCGACGTTTCGGGCTAAATAGCATAGTCCATCCTCAGGAAGATAGAAATCTTGAAGAAATTAAAGTCCTCACGGCCTATTAATAATGATTTCATTATAAGCTCAGGCAAAACCCTAATATGAGTCGGCAAGAGAAATGATTAATAAATATATGCTATTGGTTATGAATATGTATTAATCTTTATAAAATTTTAATAGTTAATAAACATATGTTATATATATATATATATATATATATATATTATTGTTTACATTAATTAGATATATGTAATTTTGAAACTATATGTAATTTTGTTTTTTGTATTAATTGGATAGAAGTAGTTTGTATATTATTTGCAATTTTTTTAACTATATAGATGTAATTTTTTAATTTAATTAGATAGATGTATTTAATTAAATAGATGTATATATTTTTATGATTAGTTTGTTAGATTAACTTAATTGTGAATTGTAGATTTAACTAAATGTATTTTTTTTTAATTTTTAATTTAATTAAAATAATTGGAAGAGATTTTAAATTTTGTAATTATGGAGTTGTTAGATTTAATTACTAATGCTACGCTTTGATGTTTCAATTCTAGTTTGGTTAATAATAGGAGCCCATGAGCTGCTTAGGGTCCAACCATCATCTCGATTGAGATTGTTAGGGTTTTTAGCAATGTTACAAATATCGTGTCGGCGAATATATCGCCGAGGGTCCAAAAAGAAATTATCGGATTTATCGGCGAAAATGTCGGCAATATATCGGCAAACTTTAAAAAATACAAAAATATTCATTTTTTTTTCAATTTTCTAAACATCTAAAGCAACATGAACATCAAATAAACAAATTGCCACATGAATATGGAAAAAAACAGATATATATAAGATGTATAAGACGTATCACTAGACATCACACATAAAAAATGAATCGTGTCCTGGATCTTGAGTCCTCGACTCATGAATCACCAAAAAAATACACTACCCATATATCTGGCTCCCTCTAGCTGAGACTGTGGTTGTGAAACTGGTGTCTGTGAAACAAAAACAGAAACAGAAACTTGAGTTAAATGAACTTATGAACCATCATGTCAGTATCACAATGAAAGAAAAAAGGGGAGTTCAAAGTTTCAAACTTCAAAGAGAGAAATTCGATAGTTGAAAGGTTTCTCTTGGAGGATAAATCATAAAATATTAATGAAGGGGGTTTCCAGGTTTCTTTGTAATCATTTTAATTTTACAATCCAAGTGGCAAGATGCCAAGAACACAGGAGGGCCATGGGAACATTAAATAAATCAGATGAAGGGAATATGGCTTATAATTTGAATTTTTTATGGCTTATTACAAATTTACAATATCTTGTTACAAGATTACATATGATTTGGGTTTGATATGGCTTAAAATCAAGATGAAGGGGTTTGCAAGTATCCTTGTAATCATTTTAATTTCTAGTTTTTAAACTTACAAATTGGAATTTAAAACAATATGCATGCAGCATAACAGTTAGGGCATACCTTCTCCACAGGTGCAGCTTAGGTTAGCAAGTGGCAACAGCGTTCTCCTCCCCCACGGACCAACGTTCTGCTACTTCCTCTCCTCCACAGCCGCCAACGTTCAAACTTCAAACCCTAACACAGGTGACCCGTGGGCCATGACACTGTGACAAAAGTAGAACCCTAGCTCTCCTTCGGGTCCAACTTCCAACTCGCTCTCCTCCGGTTAAACTCTTTTCGCACTTTGCACTCGCAGTCGCACTAGCAGCAGCCCTAGCCAGAACGATGAAGACTAACTGCGAGCCCGAACGATGGTTAAAACACCAAAAACGACATTTTCTTGACCTCGGACGACAGGCAATATTTTGGTATCGACTCGCGATTTTTCTGAAAATATCGCGAAAAATCGCGATTTCATCGTTGAAAACATCGCCATAAAAATCGCCGCGATTTTTTCCGATATTATCGGCGCGAGGGACACATCGCGATATCTCGCGATGTCAGCGATAAATCGCCGATTTTTGTAACATTGGTTTTTAGCAATTTCAATAGCTTCGAGGACACGTCTTTTGGTGTAATGGTCGACATTGCTAATGACATTTGCTTCTTCTATGCAGATATGGTGTTTAGAGGCATGTGAGTGCTCTACTGGGGAAGATTTTTTCAATCTTCCATGACAGATATCTGCTCTATGTTCTTTTAGCCTGGTGTAAATAGAGCAACCTGTTTCACCGACGTAGACTTTACCACAGTCACAGGGGATCATATAGACTCCTTTCCTCTTTTTTGGATCAGATTGGTCTTTTGCATGGTCTAAAAGTTTACCTATTGTGTTAGGACTCAAGGAGGAGAGAAAGCCACCCTTATTAGTCTTTTTCGCAAAATATTAGCGAGTTTGTCCGTGGTGCCCTGAATGTAAGGTATAGAGATTGTTTTACAAGGGATGTTGTTGTTCTCGGATTTTGACCTCTTCTTGTTTCTCTTTCTAATGGATCTTTTGATTAGTTTCTCGTGATATCCATTGGTCTTGAAAACCTCTATTAGATGCTTGAGTTCCGGACCTTAAGTGATCCAAGTCTGAGATACGTTTGGCCCTAACAATAAGAGTGTTTAAGATGCCAGCTTTCTGAGATGGGTGATATGCGAGGCTGCCTGAACATATTTGTCTGTGTGAGTTTTCTTGCGATATAACCCATGAGATAAAGATCCATCTTCTTTCCTAGACAAAAGTATATCCAAGAAGGGTAGCAATTTGTCGTCTTCCGTTTCTATTGTGAACCCAATATGCTTAGACCTAAGTCACCTGACACGAGGACACGGGACACGAAAAAATGAGTGTCCGACACAGACACGGTGACCCCTAGAATCAAGACACGTTTTATATACATACATATATATATATATATTTTTTTTATTTTTTTATTTTTTTATTTTAAATATATTAAAATTTAAAAATAGAGACATAGATCCAAATTTTTTTAGAAACTAGAACATTTACAAATATTCAATAGAAATTAGAATCAATACACATTAATGATTACACATTTGTCATTCACAAATCACAATGAGACACATAGATGCATTGAAATTTGATAGGCATTGGACAATAGCTCAATATGTCGGAACCATATTTCTCATTAAGTTATCAAAATCAAAATGTATTACATAAATGAGTTTCCCACCAAACATAGGGTTTCTTAACCCCCTTGTCTCTAAGCACATCACAACCTCCAAATCTTCCAATGGAAGTGGAAAACTCTACAAAGCCCTCCTCCACCTCATCAATTAAGTCTCTATCCTGAAATAGCCTTCTAAGTGCTATCTTCCACCCATGTGCGTGCAATCTCTCCATCCATGTGAGGAGGGACTTTGTGTGAGGGCCCCGGTCCACCAGTGAGCCAATCTTGATTGTAGAACTTGAGGTTCAAGGAGTGAGCCAAGCAATGCAAAGGTGTGCAATTCTTATCCCACCTGGAGATAAGAATATCCTGAATGATGGACCATAAGTTCTCTGGCGATGTCGCATACTCAAGACACTCATTCTCCATGAAAATGGACCTCATGGACTCAATCATGGAATCCCACCCCTCATAAACATCTGCTAGGATGGGCTGGTCCGTGTCTGCAAACCGCAACAAAGAGATGATTGGCTCCATGATCTTAATGCTAAGATCTACCCTCTCCCACCAACCATCATCTAACACCATGTCCTTACCTTTTTTGAAGCAATTTGATCCTTCTTTCTCCAAAAATACCAAAACTCTGAAACCACCATGGACCCAAGAGCGGTTTTGACCTCCCTCAACCTCTTGAGCATGATGAATGAGGAAGCAAATCGAGTATCTGCAATCTTCAGCAATGAAATCTGTGTGTACTCTTTGTAGATGGTGAGGGAATGTGTGCGGTTTTGTACAAAGTTACAGATATGGCATGCATCCTCAATAAGGTTGCCAATCCATGTCACATCCGAAGCAATGGATTTCAGTGCTAAATTCAAGGAATGGACAATGCAAGGTGTCCAAAAAACCTGTAAGAGCAATAAAAGCATGTATAAATGACTCTTCAACACTAACAACTCAAATGAGTCAAAGACACCTAGATGAATCATGAATCTTGTGATCAATTCAAACAATGAGCAAATTAGAAATGAAAGGTGTAAAAAATGAAACTACCTGTGGATATTTAGCTTCCACAATCATGCCAGCAACCTTGCAAACAGGTACATTGTCCATGATGATTTGTACACAAGAATCAATGATGATTTGTACACAAGAATCAACACCTACTTCTTCAATGGTTTTGATGAATAACTCACCCATATACTGTGATTCCTTGTATTTCCCAAGAGCATCCACCGCTTTGAAGAACACCGGTCCATTTTGGGAAGATACCATGAAATTGATGAGTGGATGGCGCGCTGGATCCGTCCATCCATCAGAAACAATACTCACACCGGATGAGGGCCATATTGATCTAATTGGCTCAAGAATTTTATCTACCTCCTTTGCCCCCTAGCTCCTGCCCTAGCTGATCGAGACATTCTCTTTCTTGTTTGATGGATAAGCTTGCAATCCTCTCCACAAATCCACCCCCAATGCACTTGGATTCCCTTGGAAATCCTTCAAATATTCTTCACCTGCACATAAAAACCCACTCTCAAGCTTCTCCACACTTGCAAATGACAAAAACGAAATGAATTTTGTTTTTAAACTCACCCCGGGCGACCTTTTCTACGGAAATCGTGTCCTGGAATCGAGACACGAGTCAAACAGTTGGGGACACGATGGGAAATCGTGTCCATGTCCGACACGACACCACGGGACACGTAGCCCATTTTGAGTGAATCTGGTTTCAGAGGCTTAGACTGATTGTTCATGTGTTCTAGGAACTCTCTTAGTCTTTCATCTCCATGTTTCCATATGAATTGAGTGTCGTCCACATACCTTTTCCAATGCTTTGGTTTCAATGGGAAGAACTGATGGCCTTCTCTTCAAAGAATTCCATATAGATATTAGCAACCACCGGAGAGAGTGGGGAGCCCACTACCCTGGTGTGTAGAATACTCGGATCCGGATCGGATATGCCTAGGATCCGTCATGGAAACGGATCCCTTGTAGAAAGAAACATATCCTGGTCCCATGAAACGGATCCTATGAAAAATCAAACAATTCCTGAGATTTTCAAACAAATCTTGAAACTTCTAGTTCTTCTATGACCCATCGATACCCCCAAAAAATTGTTTTTCAATGAAGAACTTAAAAAACCTAAACACCTAATGGCTAAAAGCATAAAATGATAAATCCCATTCCTGCTCAAGGTCTGATCTATCCTCATGTCAAGATCTGCTCTTGAACTCTGATATATCAATATCAAGGTCTGCTCTCAACTTTCTTATTTGATTTATCGTTATGGTCAAGGTCTGTTGTCAAGGGATGATCTATCTTTATGTGCTATGTTGCTGCTCGCTTCACCCACACTGTTATGTAGTCTTTCCATAGTCTTCAAGAAAACCAATTTATTCCTTGCTGATAGGGACATGTGGATGTGTCTCACAAAAATGCTGTTATGACCTGATTCAAGTTCATGCTGAAATGGTTTTTAAAATTATTAGTATCAATCATGGTTACAACTCATCAAATTATCAGTTATGGTACATGAACACTCTTTTTTGGCAATAACTTATAGTTCTACTCTTGTGTTTTCTAAATAGTTTTGATTCTTCACTTTATTTATTATAAAAATATTTTTATATTATTTAAATATTTTGTACTTGCTGTTTCCCCGTCGTATCCGGATCCTGGGTTTTGAAAAATCTGGCGAATCCGTATCCGTATCCAGATCCGAATCCCTATCCTAGTAACTTAGTAATTTAGAGATAAAAGGATATTATTTTCTCTTTACTATGCGTAAACTATTTTACTAGGCAAATTTTCAGTGGTGCAAGGCATTGTATTCATCTACTAACATGTTTTGTTTTTCCTTGTTAGCTACAAATATATCCAGGACTTGAATTTGTATATTATGACCATCATTATCACTGTATTTGAAGCATTATGCATTTCAACAAATGATTTTAACTCCACCTTTCCCTTATCCCTGCATTTTTTCTGAACTCAGGATTGTAATGAGTTAGTCTCGAAAGGCCTCGAAGCACTTCTGTTGGAGAATTCGCAAGTTGTAAGTTGACACTGGTTGACATGTTTGCAAGTTGTAGGTTTACTCTAAATGACGTGTACACAAGTGGTAAATTGACTCTACTTGGCATGTGTTATGTATTATAAAGACTGCTAATTGGCTATATAGTAAACATTTGGATGGATATGTTCAACATGTGTACTTGTATTTGGTATGCAAGGTGGAAACTGAAGCAAGATTTTGTGCTGTCCGGTGGGCTACAACTTTGTATGGTCTTGATCATTGTCCAAGCCGGTTTATTTGTATGCTTGGAGCTGCTGATATAAAACTGGATATAAGGTCTATCAATCTCTGGCCTTTTTCTTACATGCTCAATAAACAAGATACATTAGACTGGAAATAGGAGGAATAATTATGCCTAAAGAATAAACTTGCTTCTTTTGGATGTATTCATTGGTACCTGATTTCATTTTCCTCTATTTTTCATCTACAGGAATGGCATCTATAAACATTACAGAACTTAAGACATAATAAACAAAAATGCAAGGGATTGGCTTATCCACCAATTCATAATCTGTGTTAGTAAGACAAACATTCTGATAACTGTTACACCTCAATTTAACTCAGAACACAAGTTAGTAATACAGTGACACTTCTAGCTTCATCCTCATGTCCAAGGGACTTCCACAAGCATTACTGACTACCATATGCTTCATTTGGATGTTCAGTGGTTCTTACCAACGACTATAAGATATGCAATCTGTACTATCTGATACAGAAGCCCAAAGGGCCACACAAGCAATGATGATAGAAAGAATTGTATGATGTGTGCTTTCGAGTTAAAGATCCTATATGCTAAGATGGTGGCTGGTGCTGGTGCTGGTGGAGCTACCTGAGGCCCTTCAATGATACCAAGAACCTGTTGTCACACGATTTGATGATCAAGTGTTTGCAAGGAATAATCGATCGTCAGACCCGTCGGACCTCGGGACACTGCCCCAAAGTGTTACACAGGCAGGGTCCCCTCTCTTTAGGTTTCCTAGGTCCACCAAAGTAGACCCAAACTAACCACGAGAGGTGTCCCCAGTCAAACTTTCCTGGATATTTGCTGATAAAACTAGCTTTCTCACAGTCCTAGTGAGACCGATTTGTCAAAAGGGACAGAGGGCCAGAAAATTAGCAAATTGGGAAGTTGGCTCTTTGTGGGCAGTCTATGGGGTCTTGAGTTATGCTACTCAAGACCTAGTCTTCCTAACTACTCTCAAAGATGACAAACGATAAAACAAGCTGATTTGGAAGAGTGACACTAATGGATTTATCTCAGGTCTGCTAGTTAGAGATGCCCACCCAAGTTTTAAGTGTCTGAGAATGAGGGTAAGGGGCAGCAAGTAAAATGTGCCTATGTCTGACAATGGTGTCACCTAAATGACTGAAATGTTGAGGTATTAATGCCCAACATTGAAGTTACTTTTAGTTTGAGGTTAGTTCAGGTAAATATCTGTTGGGTTCTTGTGAATTAGATTCAACATTCCATTTACTGTTTGCTGGTTTTTATAAATTTGTATGGCTGTGTTAAAGTTGATTACAGCAGTGAAGATCCTGCTTTTGGCCGAACAAAAGAAAAAATTCAGAGTTTCTCTGAGTCAGGTCTTTGACTACAATTGGCTTTAGGCCATTTACAGATTTCAATCGAAGAAAGAAGATCCTGCTGCAATTCTACAGAAAAGAAAACAAAGAAAGAGAAATCAATCATCTTTTTGCACATTGAAATAAACACAAACAAAATTACAAAAGTGCTGATCTATACTTGTGAGAGCTATAGCGCGCGTGCACGCGCTACACACACATACACATATATATTTCTGTGGGGTCAAGAAATTGATAAACAAAGGTCCAGAATTGCCACGATAGAGGCTGCCTGAAAATTGCCGTTTGAGTTTTGACAACGAATTGAGGGCATTGACAAAAGGAGAAATTAAAATGGTTGACGAATCTCAGGTCTGTAACAATTAGATCAAGGCACTGTTGATTGGAAAAGAAAGAAAATCGTAAAAAAAGGGAAAAAAGAGACCATAGTTAACATACAACATCGCACTTGTTGTACAATTGTACTACATAGCGTCGCCATATGTTGGTTACAGTCGCCTGTCAGTCCACTCAACGTCTGTACGTTGACATTCAAAACCGCCAAGAACCAAATTTTGTTGAACCGATTTACTGCAAAGAAGGATCGAAGCATAGGTCTAAGACGCCGCTGCTGTAAATTTATATTGTGTTCACTGCCAACAGAAGAAAGCGACCTTGACCACAACCGTGAGCACCAATGTTGACCCTGTGTTCTTATGAAATAGACATCACCTACCCACCCGTGGCTCACTCAATCATAGTGTAGCGGGTCATAGAAGGTAGTACTCATAGGTAACCAAAAATACCAGTATCCGCTAAACAGGTGAAGGTGAGGAGGAATCTCAAGTGTCGTGTCTATTGAGGCACTGCCGTTTCCGGGCTAAACAAATATAGCCACTATCATTTGTGGTTAAACAAATCTAGCTGCCAAATTTGATCACAAGATTGAGTATTTGTGTGCCCCTAAATCAGATGTGATTCTCTAATAGCTCATTGAAAGAATACTTAACAAATAAGTTTTTACTTATTTTTTTTAAAGGTCGAAGGAAATACTATCGCATTTTTTTTAAAGGGAGAATACTAATCAAATACATGTTAAGGTGACCTTTTTTCATTTGTATTAAAGGTAAATTTAAGTTAAAAGGGTATCAAAGTGTTATAAAGGGTTAAGTTCTAAGGCAAAAGGTGATTAATTTCCAAGGAAATATTAAGGAGTATTATAATCCCACATGGTATAAGGGGACATTTCACATATTATTTCTAAGTCCAATGAAGCTAGGGAACTTTCGTAATATTATAAAGAATATTTTTTCATAAAGGTTTTGAAGCTTGTTGTGTGGAATTATTAATATTCAAGTTATAAGGTTGAAAAATAGAGAGATTAAGATGGTGTTTAATAAAAAGGAAGGAAGGTTTTCTTATGAAGGCCTTTCAACTCATTATTTCAAAGTAATGAAACTTAAAGGGACTATTCAAGAAAAGGAGATTCACATCTATATTTGTTTGAACAAGACTAAAAACTACATAAACATTGGATTAGCAAATCAAATATTAATTCCAAAGGCAACTGTAATTAAAAATCAAAGAGCTCTTGGTGATGTATATGATGTTAAAGACTTACAAGCATCAATTAATTCGTATAAGTACACATCTCAATTCATCATTACAATTGTGTATAAAGAAGATGTCGACATAATTTTGGGGTTACCTTGGGTGGAATCATTGGGGACATTCACCCTAAATATGAAGAAGTTTTCGTCGTTCTTCTACAAGAAGAAGAAAATAACACTACAAGATTTATCAGTGGAATCATGCACATGAGTTCCCTCATCACAAAATACAGATGAGGAATCACCATATGAAAGTTATGAAGATTTAGAAGAGGAAGTAATGCATTTGAACAAACTCCTTATTGACAAAGATAAATAAATTGTCCAAACCCAAAAGAAATTGGAATGCCAAGATTCATAGTTCTATCAACTTCAACAACAAATTAAAGAGTTCTAAAATCATACATGTAACATCACATTTTACTCTTAAATGATTACATAATGCTAGTAATATCCGAAATGGCAAAAAAACCTTTATAAATCAGGCTAATACATATATATCTAAAATCAACGTTTATGTATGAGGCTACAATCTCAACGTAGAATTAAAACATGAGCTCAAGCTAGTAAATACTAAATACTAAAGAGTAAAAGTAAAACTAAAGACTAATAGTCATCAAGCTCATCTTCGTCATCCTCATAAAAAATAGAACAAAAGCAGTGTTGGGTATGTGTTATATTCTCTGCATGACTAGTCCCCTTTCGACAGGGGTTCGAGGGCTACATTTTTTTGTTGTTTTTGATTCTTCTAGACATCCCATTTTAATTTAAAAATATACTTTTATTTTTTTTAAGAGTATACGAGAGTGTTTTTTGGGGAAACATGGCCGTATGGACATGATCTATACTGGAAACCCATTTCCGTACATATGAAATGCATTTCCATCTCGAGAAACACAACTGTCTGTACGAAATTCTGCATTTTCGACGTAAAATGCTGTGGGGATGAGGGGAGGGTCGTTTCTTGCAACATAGTCCGAAAGCCTTCAAAGGAAGTTGGACAATCAAGCTTTGGAATAAGGGTTAGAAATGTTGCATTTAAAACCCCTGGGATATGGCCAACATTCCAACTCTGTGTCCGAATAACCCTATAGCCTCACTCCATCACCTCCAAGATACCTCAATCCAACTCTACTATGCCTCTCAAATATTTGAGCTCATGCATTCGCTGCTACCCTATGCAATTGCCTCGGCTCCACCATGAACGGGCTCAAGGTGTTGACGTCAAAACATATATCTGGCCCGATGTTGACCAAATACATCAAGGATCCAATCAATTGTCTGTATAATCCGGAATCCTCCAACTTTGAATTTGAAGTGAACCTTCTTCAGGTTGGTAAGCATAGGTGTAGCCATCGGTCTATAGTCCTCCATCCTGGATCTCTTCAGGATCTCCACTGTGTACTTCTCTTGACCAAGGAAGATCTCGCCCTATTTGTGCCATATCTCTAATCTGAAGAAATAATGCATCAAGCTAATATCCTTCATCTCAAACTTTGTATCAAAATCTGACTTGCACCCTGCTGTAAGCTCCTTTGCACCTGTGAGAAATAAATCATCTACGTACAACACCAAGATGAGTGGCTCAGATCAAACAAGTATGAAGTACAAGTTAGGATCCACCTCACTCTTGGTGAAGCCCATGCTCTGCAAATATCTATCAATCCTGGAATACCACGCCCTAAGTGCCTGTTTGAGTGCATACAAGGATTTCTTAAGCCTGCACAGTGCACACATGATACTCTCCCATGTACCTTGAAGCCCTGAGGTTGCTCTATATATACTTTCTCCTCAACGATCCAGTTGAAGAAGGCTGTCTTCATGTCCATTTGGTGAATCCTCCACCCCATGACCGAGGCAATAGATATAACAGTTCGAATGGAAGCATATCTCGCAAGAAGAGCAAATGTCTTCTTGTAGTCTACTCCCTCTGTTTGAGAGAACCCTCTTGCCACAAACCTCACCTTCAACTTCTCGATGCTGCCATCTGTAGCATGCTTGATCTTTAAGAGCCACTTGGATGTCACCATAGACTTCCCCTTCGGTTTAGTCACAATGTCGCAAACATCATTCTTCATGATGGAGGCGTACTCCTCCACCATGGCATCCCTCCGAACTTGCTGATCGACTACCTCCTCAAAACTGGAATACTCAGAATCAATGATGCTACTCGTCAATTGCATACATATCGAAAACTTCCTCGGAGGCCAACTGTTCCTGAATGATCTTCTAGGAGCCTCAACATGGTCCCAAGCATCCCTCAATGTCTGCTTAAACCATTTGGGTCTCTTGACAGAGCTAGAATGTGCTAGCTCCTCCTCCTCACCTGGAGACTAACTGTGAAGAACCTGCAACAATTAATTAATGAAAATACGCGAGATAGCAGAAATAACAGAACTCAGAATTGCTTTATTGATCGCAGGCCACTTCGAGGGGGCAACCTCCTTTGAGCAAGCTCAATACAAATAACTTCACGGTACCTTCATTGGCCTCAACACACACTTATATACAAAGTCTATGCCCAATACTATGGGTCAATACCATGGGACATATAATACTAAGGGACGACTTACATAGCATATGCGTCCAATATTATGGGTCAATACCATGGGCTAATACAAACTATGGATCAACAAATACTACGGGATGACTGACAAAGCATATGCGTCCAACAACAATAATACAAACTATGGATCAACAAATACTACGGGACGACTTACAAAGCATATGCGTCCAACAACAATATACTAACAAAGTAAGGAGAAGGGTTGACACGGGTTCCTAACATTCTCTCTCCCTTAGAAAAAGCTTTGTCCTCAAAGCGTTAGATGTGGAAATTGATGCAGAATTTCAAGGAGTGGTTCCCCTCGGTTTGTATTCCGGGCCATTGACGCCTTTGGAGTTTCAGGGAGGATTGCTTGGAAGGTTGTAAATGAAGAAGAACCATATCAGTTGCGTGAAAAGTGTGCTCAGAACTCTGCTGCTTGGCTTGTTGTTTCAGTCGAATTCTTGTCATGTGAAGATTGTCCTGCAGAATGAGAAGAATCTGATCATGGTTTCGAAGAACCGAGTCAACTGCCTGAACTGGGGTGATGTTGAGGGTGTATGGAAGAAGAACTGGCGGTGCCTGTCCATAGGCTGCTTCATATGGTGTCCTTTTAGATGTGGTATTGTACCACTGGAGCGCTTCTAGGAAATCCATAGAATTAGTTGTCCAAATCTGTGTAGGGATGGGATGGGTCTGAGCAGTCCCAAAAGGAGGGTCGTTTCACCCTTGTTGACCTGGCAAGTATCACAGTCAGCCACCATCGGTTGAATTGTCATTTTTAGTCCCTGCCAAAAGAAGTTACATTGTTCTCGGTCATACGTTTTGAGGAACCCAGAGTGCCCTGCCGATGAAGAAGCATGGAGTTCATAGAAGAGATAGACCTGTTGAACAGATTGCAACCAATTTGGAACAAGCAGAGAAATAACTGTAAGAGAAACTGGGTCATCAAATGTGCGAGAAGGAGCATCTGCCACCATATTGCCCTTACCCTTCTTGTAAGTGATCGCATAGTCATAACCCATGAGTTGGATAACTCATTTCAGGTTTGTTGGGGAGGAGACCTGTTGTTTTTGGAAATTTTCCAGACTCTGGAGATCAGTCTTGATGTATAAATAATTCCCTAATAGGGATGGCTGCCACTTCTGTACTGCATGCAAAATAGCCATCATTTCCTACTAAGATGTTGATGCGGCTAAATGCTTACCGGAAAGGTCTCGTTAAGGCGGCAAGCCCACTGGTTCAGCAAAGACACCTGCATACCTATCCAAGGAAGTAGTGGAGACCGTTGATGGGTGCATCTGAATGGAATGGAGCTGAGCGATGACACCATGTGAATTCTTCTTAAGGATCTTTTCCAGGTGATGTGAACTGATGATGCAGAGAGACCCTGGTTGTAAGCCCGTAAATTTGTGTTGTGTCCCATTGACTGAAAATTCCATCCAAAGTTCAGCAAAATCCCATAAGATGGGGCCAAGTGTGCGTAACCATTGAACGCCCAAAACCACATTACATCTGCTTGAGGACAAGGCAAACATGTCAAAGCGCAGGTTATAAACCTCCAAAGAGATACGCACATTGTGACACTTTCCCTTGCAAGGTAAGGTGCCCGCATTGGCAACCATGACTTCAAAGTTGGAGCAAGGATGGACAAAACAATCAGCCTGTTTGGCGATTCGAGGGTTAATGAAGTTATGAGTGCTACCGGAATCAATGAGTATTGTAAGAGGAAGCTTCTTGAAGTAACCCCTGACTCGCATTGTTTGGGGGGTGGTGATTCCGGCCAAAGCATGGAGAGATATCTTTGGGTGGTCTTCCTGAGACGGAGGGTCAGTAGGCGGTTCCTGAATGTCGACCTGATCATCCATTGTATCTGGAGATTCTTCACCAATTTCAGAGGCAGGCGGAGAATCCACATCCAAGAGATAGAGCTTTTGCTGAACACATCGATGTCCCCGAGTGAATTTCTCATCACAATTATAACAAAGCCCTTTTTCTCTGCGTGCCTGCATCTCTGTTTCAAACAAATCCTTGATAGGAGTTGGGCGAGGAGCTGGCGGGATGGGAGGTCGTTGAGAACCCATATTTCGGAAGGGAACAAAAGTCGGTTTGGAGCGCTGTTGGGCTGCAATCTTGTCTTCCGCCAACTTAGCCAACCCCAGGGCTTCCATCATTGTGTTGGGACAGAACATTTTAACCTCTGAGCGGATTTCATTCTTAAGACCTGTTGTCCGCCAAACTGCACACCAGCAGCAGAAACCTTTTGAAAGCTGTCTCCCTCACTGGAAAGTGGGGAGAGGTGTGGCCTTGGGGGCAAGCAATGAGCCAGGTGCTGTCACCTGAATCCCAGCTCCTCCGTTTAGGCAAAACTCCTAACGAAGCCAAGGGGGTAGTCCCTATTAAAGAGTGTCTAAGGCTTTTTGTGTATTTTTAAATGTGTTTTGGTGTAGTGATGCGGATGGGTGTTGTTTAGGAGTTTTTTGAAATGAGAGACAGTACATAAAGCTTGAAGATAAAACAAGATAACGCAATCCACGTTGCAAACACAAGATGAAAGATACACTTGGACAATAAGCAGATCACTTCACATAAATATAAGCAGATACTCCAATATTGATATTTAAGCAAACAGAATATAAGATGAAGGACCAGTGCCTTATGGAGTCAAAAAATTAAATGTGAGTTGTGAAAACTTGGTACAAGTGCTTGAATTTAAAGTTTGTGAGAACGTTATGCAGCTTATCTTGGTAAATTCAAAGTTTTAATTGTCTTGATTATTAGGGCTAAGACCAAGGGTATTCAAAGAAAGTCCGGAAAAGATAATATCAAGTGCCTCCGTTCAAGGACATGTCGGGCCACCCAGTGCTCTAGCCAGGCCGCGCAATGCAAGCCAGCAAACTAGAGGCTGAACATGGAACACCGGCGCCCTCACTAAGAGATTACCCACTGAAATTATCTTATCGATCAACTCCGGATTGGTTGGTTATGGGGGTGAAAGTTTTAATTAGATTTTCACTTGTAAATTAACAAGTCTTCCACCTTTCTGAGTACTAGCCCAACCTTTTCAGGTTGGCAGAGCATACGGGTGTAGGACAGAAACCAAGATAAATTAATTAAAGGGTGTGTGAGTGGAAAATTTTTATTATTAGAAAGCCCTGTTCAACTCTCCGACAGAGAGCGCTCTTGACTCGGTCTTATGACCACAGTTCAAGAGACTTGCTAGATTAACAATGCCTAATGCAGGGAAATGCAAGAAACTAAAATGCCCTCCGATAGAGGGTGCTCTTGACTTGGATTTGGCCAAGTTCAAGAGACTTTGTTCATTTTAAGAAGCAAGAAGCAGTTTGTAAACAAGATATTGAAACTTTGTGATATTCAAAACATGTAATAGCTCAAATCAATGGAAATACTGCTAACATACTACTTGCACAATAAAATGATATAAATGGAAATATCTAGTGTTCTACCAAGCAAAAATTTACACTGCAGGTGGGATCAACCTCCGAACAAGGTCAACCACTAGAAGCCACCAGTCTTGGAAACCTCCCAGCTAGCTGGATTTCCACAAGAAGCTGGTGGGGGAACGAGAAGCTACCACAAGACTATGTGGCCTTTGGGATGCAATCCCAAAGTTAGCTCTTCTCTGGTCAAGGCTTGGAAGAGAAGTAACAAAATAAAACAAAATATTCTAAGATGAAAATTGTAAAGATCTAAGCTAAAGCAAAACTAACAAACCCAACACTCTTCCCCAAATGGGGAAGAATACCAAAAAGTGGAGCCTTCTCCACTTGAAGATTTTATTAAACGGTTACAAGTGCCTTTAGGGATGAAGCCCGCGAAAGGTCTTTTGAGAGGAAAAGAACTGCTTCAACAAAAAAAATGATACTTTATGAGCCCTTAATGGCTAATTACAAAAAGGAGAGTATACTAGGTTTGTCACTTTGGTTCAAATCGTCTCCTTAAGTGCACTTTTGCTTCTCTTTCGAGTCTCTCTTATCGAACTTTTCTCCTCCCTCAGAAATCTACACAAGCTCAAATTCACTTAAAACATGCACCCATTAGCTATTAGTCAAAACAAAATCTAAACTTGAAAATAAATGCTAACTAAAATCTAACATGCACAATGCAAACTTTATTTTTTATGAGATCTAAAAAAGTTCAAAAGAAACCAAATGCAACCAATATGAAACTAATCCTAGATAATATGTATGCTAGGTGATGGCTTAAAATCTAATTACCCACTTTGCAATGATGTAAGCTTTTGAGATTTTGGATGATGTAAGGTCTGATGCCCCAACGCTATTTATCAATTCATAGATGAAAAATTGCAAAATGAAATAGAGATCTGATCTATCAAAGAAAAAAGAGAGGGTTTATATCACACAACCATCCAAACTTCGAGCTAGCAAACTGTTGATTGCTTATGAAATAAATCAGACCTTAAACCCAAGTCTGAAACTACCAAACTGTTTGACCGTTTATAAAATAAAATCAGACCTTAAAACAAAGTCTGAAACTACCAAGCTGCTGACTGTCTATAAGATAAAATCAGACCTTAAAACAAAGTCTGAAACTACCAAGCCGTTGACTGTCTATAAGATAAATCAGACCTTAAAACAAAGTCTGAATCTACCGAACTGTTGACTGTCTATAAGATAAATCAGACCTTAAAACAAAGTCTGAATCTACCAAGCTGTTGACTGTTTTTTGAAAGTTTTAAGGGCAGAATATTGTAGATATCTAATCTATTGCAAGAAAGGCAAACAAGATCTATATTATGAAATAATTTTGACTTTAATGACAATACAAAACTTTGAAATCTAACTACTTAAAATGTGAATCTAGAAATGAACAAACTCTATTACGAACCAAGCTCACACTTTATTTCTTTGTTTGTTTGTGTCTTTTTTGAAGGTTGACAAATGGTATAAGGGATGGAGAAGTAGGGAGACGAGAGGAGATGGCTGCCTAAAGAGAAAGACAACAGACTGCAGCATAAAGATGCAAATAAATGGGCAGAAAATGAGAGAGGGTATGGGCAGCAAACTAAGGTGAAAAGTGGCAGAAAATAGGAGCAGCAATGGAAGAGGATGAAGGGCAGCCAACGAGCTGATAAATGGAGGAGCAAACAGTCACTAAAGGGCAGCGAACAGTCACTTAAATAGCAGCCAAAGGGCAAGGTGAAACGAGAATGGAAAGAAGATAGGGCAAGGGGGACGAGAGCAAGGAGAATGGAGAAGAAAAAGGAGGTGGGACGAGGCTAGAAGAGGCAAACAAATGAAGCAAAAAAGTTTAAGAAGCCACAAACCAAAGACAAACTTAAACAATGATCTCAAACCTGGAGATGAGTAGAACTTGGATTTTCCACAGTTTGGAGATGGGATGGACCAAGTAACCGATTTAAACTTTGTTGAAAGGTTGATGGAGGAAGCAAGACTCGTTGTTTCTTGAATTCACAAAGCTTGAAACTCTTTGGCCACATGCGGAGTGAAGATGTACCTGCAAAAAACCTTATACTTTGGAAAATACCTGCAAAACCAATGTACTCAAGCGAAAAGAAATAGATTCATAGTTTTACTTGTGCTAGATTGTTAGCCCTCTTGAAACATAGATCTACAACTTAAGAATCCCAAGTACAAAAGCAATACACCATATCACCTCGTTACAAAGTGAAGCATGGCCACCAAGAGCCTCCACGATTTGACCTCCAAAGTCTCGACTTTATTAATAATCAAACAGGTTACAAATTTTCTAGAGTTTCTTTGCAAATAATTCCATCGTTAGAGTGCCAAAGGCACCTCTATTTATACAAAATACAAGCCACAAGAGGCCTCATCGAAATTGGCAACTAAAGAGAGCCAACTCCAATCGAATTTCAATCAACATCCAATCAGTATCAGGTTTGGAGTGCGTGAGCATTAGTTAATCGGTGGTTGAAGTAATGGAGAGTGGGGAGGTGGCCTCCACCTTGGCAAGGCGCCCCCCACTTCAACTTTGGAAGCTACACCATACCAATTCGTGACTGCCATGTGCATAGACGAGAGGCTGAAGGGATATGCGTGAGCTAGCAAGGGGATCACATCTTCAGCTGCAATAAATGTAACTCGAGTCTATAATGGGAGCCAAGCCATGAGGTGGCCAGGCGCCTACCTTTGTCATAAATGCAATCACAACAATCCATTAAAACTCGGACAACACATCAAATCGTGTATCTCATGAAGGAATGCGTGAGCTGGCATGGGGAGTGTGTGAGCTTGAAGGAGACAAACTCGAGTTGATGCTGTGTGAGGTGGCCACCAATTGAGGAAGGCGCCCACCATTCATTAATTGCAACCCCAGCCATATATTAAACCTTTGCCATGTCACCAAATCGTGAATGCTCATGAAGAACCGTACGTCATTCACGTGAAGGAGATACCCACGCTATAGTTTACTTCAATCTTTTAATTTTGACTTTTTATTACATATGCTTTATTACTTGAGTGGGGTCGTACACTTCATGAAACCATGCCCCACCCTTTCCAAATTTCAAAATTTGATTTTTTGACTTATTTTAATTTTTTGGTCAAAGTGCATTTTCACCATTTTTAGCAATTAAGTGCCAAAATGATGCATTATTAGCCAAAACTGCTCCTGGGGTAACGTAAATGCCTGGAAACTGAAAAATTAAGGTGCCAAGGTGAAGAGGATGCTTTGAGCATCAAAACGAGCCTCCCCACGCCCAATTCTGCCTCCGGATGAGGTTTTTATCATTTTATGAAAATTTTTAATTAAACCATAAAAAAATGGTCTAATTTATGAAAAAATTATTTTTGTCGGAATGGAACGAAACTCCTAGGGGACCTAGTGCATGTTCATACGACTCAATCGATGTGGCTAACATGTAAAAAATCCTAGACACAAGACTCTAATAACCACCTTAGGTTTTGACCACCATGGGAAATACTCCAGCTTTGGAGGGTTGAGTGAAAAACTCAGGGATTATACGCCACTGATGAGTAGCGCATAATTCCTAAGGAAAAAACACTCTAGAGTATCCCCCAAATGGCTAAACCTACGGATAGCCGAGTCTTTTATAAAAGGACCCCGTTGAGACCAACATTTTACAAAATCCCCATGGGGGTATGAACATGCAGTTATTACAAAAGGGGCAAAATTGCCCTGAAATTGACTTCTGAACTTCTGAATGCTGATGATGAACATGAATCATGTTCAATAAACTGGCGGCTCATCGAAAGTTCAACTATTTGTACAAAAATAGGTGATAACATCTGGCTCCAACTGCGGGACGTGTGCTCGTTTGATCTATGGTTCAAAAAGAGTATTCGAGAACCCCAGAATATCAGTTTCCTGCACAGAAACGGAAGTGTCTTAGGAACACATCTCCATGATAAATAATGCCAAAATGAAATACCAACTTAAACATTTTTTCTTTTCATTTTTCAAAAGCATACGAAAAATAAAATCTTTTTCTTTTTTAGCATATATATGAAATATGAAAAACTAACATATGAAACTATGATACATCAATATGGTACAAAAGAAAAAATTGCATAATCTGAAAAAGATAAGGTTTAGGAATCTCCTGAGATGACCCCCTGGTCATCTTGAATGTTGTTCCGATAAAATGGTTTCAAATGTTGCCCGTTTCTGGGCAATGGTATCATCTCCCCATCCATGGTGTTCAGAAAGAAAGAATGTGTTCCGGCCTGGCAACGTATGATAAAAGGACCTTTCCAAAGGCTATCAAATTTTCCATGCTTCCCTGGCTTTTCTCCTCTCTTGTCCCATAAAAGAACAGTGTCACCTACTTGGAAATCTCTAGGCTTGGCTGACTTATCGAAAGTAGTCTTCATGCTTTCCTGATGTCTTAACATTTTGTCCAATGATGTCCTTCTGCTTTCATCAAGTTCAATGATTTGGTTTGCTTTGTCATCTAACTCCAGTTTCTCAGTACCATAATCAGTCAACATTTTGTAGATGGGTATTTGCATGTTGAAAGGCAAAGCAGCTGTGATGCCATAAACAAGTTCAAAAGGAGTCTTTCCAGTGGAATGCTTCTTAGTGATCCTATCTGCCCACAATGCATACTTGATTTTGCTATCCCAAGATCTCTTGTTATCCCCCACAGTTTTCTTAAGGATGGTCATCAAATTTTTGTTTGAGGACTCTGCAAGTCCATTTCCCTGGGGGTAATAATCAGAAGAGTGTGATAAAATAATACCATATTTCAAGCAAAAATCAGTCATCTCTGCCGAACTGAAGGCCTTGGCATTGTCTGTTGTTATCTTTAGGGGAGTGCCAAACCGGGTGATGATCCTATCCTCGATGAAATCCATGATTACCTTTTCAGTGGCTGTTTTGGTGGGAATAGCTTCCACCCATTTAGTGAAGTAATCAGTTGCAGTGAGGATCCAGCAAAATCCATTGCTAGAGTTATCCCGGAACTTGCCAATAAAGTCGAGACCCCATTGTTGAAAGGGAGCAATGACAACTACCGGAGCGAGAGGTAAGGCAGCCAATTTGGGCTTTCCAGTGAAAAGTTGACACTCCTGGCAATACTTGACATACTTGTAAGTATCAGCAAAAATAGTTGGCCAATAGTAACCTGCTCTCAGAATTTTATGAGCAGTTGTGTTTGCTGCATAATGGCCCCCACAAAAACCTGAGTGGAATTCAGTCAAGATCTTTTTGGAATCCTGCTCGTGCACACATCTAAGTATCACACCATCAGGGTTCCTCCAACCCAAACCCTCTTGAGTGAGGCAATACCTGGCAGTTTTTAACCTAAGAGCTCTTCTTTTATGTCCCTTAAGATGATCTGGGACATCCAGGTGTAGCAGAAAGTATATAATGTCGGAGTACCAATGATTATCTAGGTCCTGTAAAGCTGGTGTCATACGAGGATGAGATGAAAGGCTTGCACAACACATGTCAATGGCCTCTTCATTCTTCTGAGTTAACATCTTAGCTAGGCCTTGCCCCTTTATCAGTTTAGTGGGCCGAATTTCCAGATCATACTCCTGGATTTTGGACACCCATGTGCCTCTTGTTCCTAGGCAATCCTGTTGGGCTAGGATGTCTTTTACAGCGGCATGGGGGACATATCCTATGACTCTTGAATAACCAATGTATGTCCTAAAGTGTTTTAGAGACTTCACCAAGGCATAGGCCTACTTTTCCATGGTAGTATATTTCAACTCAGAGTTCTGGAGGGCTCTACTCATGAAGGCAATAGGTTGTTCAAACCCTTCGGAATTCTTCTGGAGCAATACCCCAGCTATCGTGTCTTCTGAGGCAAAAGAGAATATCATGAACTCTTTGGTATAATCAGGGCTGACTAACACAGGTGATTTAGAAATAGCATCTTTGATAGTTGCAAAGGCTTCCTTCCCTTCATCATCCCAGACAAATTTAGCATCCTTTTTTAACAACCGTTGCATGGGTTTTATTATCTCGGCTAAATTTGGTATGAATCTTCTTATGAAATTGATATGGCCATTAAAGGATTGGAGACCTTTGACATTTCTAGGAAGGGGAATTTTCTGGATAGCTTCTACTCTTTCGGGATCAACCTTGACCCCGTCTTTGTTAATAATGTGACCCAAAAGCTTGCCTTCTTCGATGCCAAAGACTGATTTCACCGGATTTAAAGAAATCCCATACTCTCTACATCTTTCAAAAACCTTCCTAAGGTGGCCAACATGACTAGATCTTTCCTTAGAAAATACAGTCAAATCATCCTGGTAAATTTCAATGATTTTCCCCACTAATTCTTTGAAAGCATAGTCCATGGCCCTTTGAAAAGTGGCCCCAGCATTGGTAAGGCCAAAAGGCATTCTTAAATATTCGAAAGTACCCCAAGGGGTTGTGAAAGCAGTTTTGTGTCTATCTTCTTCCTTGATGACTACCTGATTGTAACCTGAAAATCCATCCAACATGGACATCATGCCAGATCCAGTGACCCGTTGGAGGAGGGTCTCCATATTAGGAAGGGGGTAGTTGTCTTTCTGGCATGCCATGTTCAGATTTCTAAAGTCTATACATATTCTTAAGCTGCCATTCTTTTTTCTGACCACTACCAAATTGGAACACCATGAAGTATGTCGAGTGGGTGCTATGATGCCTGCTGCTAACATCTTTTCTAATTCCTGTTTTACAATAGGAGCTAGTTTAGGATTTATCTGTCTCAGCTTTTGTCGGAAAGGTTTACCCTTTTGACACTCCGGTTTTAAGGGAATGGTGTGTTGGAAAACATCCTCCCTATATGCCTTAAGCTCATCATATGTGAAAGCAAATATGTCCCTAAATTCTCTTAATAAGTTAATAAGGGCATTTCTTTCTTTATCAGGGATACCTTTTCCAATCTTAAGGATTTTTGGTTCCTTTTCCGTTCCAATGTTTATTTCAATGTACTCACCTGGTTTCATCTGGTCCACATTACTCTTTTTTCTATCCTGTCTGTCAAAAACATGTTCCAAGGCCACAAAACCTCGTGGAACAGGGTTTGAGCGGTTACCTTCATCCTGATAAACTTTACCTTCCTCCTGATCATTTGGTTTGTAATTCAAGAACTCATCAATGTTGTTTATGAACTTGAGTATCTGTTCATCATCTCTGAAAACTTGCCAATGTTCTATATTATCAGGAATGGAAGGTCTAAAGTTGATTTCCAAGGGGCAATGTCCTTCCAACATTTCGTCCAAAGGTTGGAGTGTTGAGGCTGAAACTGCAAGTCTATCCGCGGCACTATTCTGATCTCGAGGGATTGCTTCTATATTAAGGGCATCAAAGAATTCCATTGTGTCCCATATTGCATTTCGGTATTTCTTAAGTCTCTGGCATTTACATGCGAATTGACCCTTAATTTGTTGGACAATTAGATCTGAGTCCCCTTTTATAGTTAGCAATTTGATTCCCATGTCCTTAGCAATCTCTATGCCTAGTAGAAGTGCCTCATACTCTGCCACATTATTCGTTGCTTCAAACTCTAGTCTAAAAGCAAAATTGAAAATTTTACCCTCAGGAGAAGTGATGACAACCCCAGCACCCTTTCCTGCTCTAGAACATGCTCCATCAAAATTCATTTTCCACAACTTATTTGTTTCCTCATTTTTTATCTTTTCCTGGATTGGATCTAAAAAGGTGGAGTTTATTTGAATATCTCCTATCTCACCAACATGGCAGACAAACTCATTTGATGGCCTATCCGGATTTTCCACATGGTATCTCCTTTCCTTTTCAGTGTGTAATTTTACAAGTGAGTCTTCGGAAGCAGGAACTGTTGCATAAGACCAATCCAACTGTATAGAACCCCCTAAAGTTGCACCCCACTTTCTAGAGAGTAGCATGCCCCACCTATCTGGTACGTCTATGACAAGGATATCCATGGTGAGGTGGATGTCCGGGTACTTGGCCAATCTAATAGGAACTTTCTCTATCATCCCTTCAACCTTAACGGGTCTGGAATCCATGGCACACACATTCTGGTATGGCCTGGTGGTTCTTAGGTTGAGCTGTTGCATAACCCTTTTGGTCATTAAGCTTGCACCGGATCCTGAATCCAGCATACAATTGTGTAGAAGAAGGTCACCTATCATCAATGATATGTAGAAAGGAGGGTGAGCTTCTTTTCTTGTATCCCTAGTATGTAGGATTATAGGAGGGTCCTCATAAGTTGATTCACAGCTGGTTGAAGGTTCTTCCACATTATCCGAAAAAGTAACTTTCTTAGGAATCTGAGGAGTGAGAGGAGTGGGAGGAGTAGGTTTGGTAGTATACGCAGGAGTAGGTGGACTAGGATTTGTAATACATGTAGGACTAGGTGCTTCTAACGTTTTCAACAACTTCTCCTTTTGACCAGGTATCTTGTAAAGTTCATTTATGGGTATAGGCACCTTAGTAGTATTAAACCAGTTATTCCAATCAAAATTTAATTTACTAGAATCAGCTGAATCACTTGGAATAATTACCTTGGGAGGTTGTATAGCAGGTGCAGGATTTGATCTTCTTTGGTATCCGACCCCTTTAAATCTCTGCATATTTTGGAGCTGTTCATTGGATGGTCTTCCTCCAAAGTTTTTTGTCATGTTGTCTGGTTCATTGTCAACAGGTTTCCAATTTTCTCTAGGAACATTGCGGATATCTCCTACAGCATTTATATATTCAGGCTCGCTTGATGTTGGATTACTGGTACCCTCCCCTTCAGGATAACCGTGCTCTTGTACATAGTTTGCAAAGTAACAAGCGAATTCCTCATGGAAGTCCTTGCAAGCTCTGCAAAATGGGATGTACACCTCATTTGTGCTAGCAGCCTCTATCTGAGTTGGAGGCCTCTTTTCATTTTCGGGAGCTTTCTTATGCCAGTTATTTTTGGGAGGGTAATTTCTCTGAATTGGTTGAGTTTGTTGAATTTGCTGGACTCGTTGTACATGTGCCCTTTCCATGTTTATTATCTTGTTTTGAACTTCTTTCATTTGGACCACATGTTTTTGTTCAGCTCTTTCCATCCTCTCACACATGTCCATCATCTTTTTCTCGTAGGATTCTTTTAATGCAGCTAGAGGATCTTTATCTTTAGGCTCAACTGTTTTTAAAGGAGTTTGAGCTCTCGAGTAACCAGGTAAGTTTGACTTTCCAGAGGACTGCATGTTTTTGTCGATCTTAGATGCCATTGTCTGTGCTTCTAACAAAGTATTAGGTTCTTTATCCCTAAGTTGGTATTGCATCTCTCCACTTAAGGCTTCAATGTAGTAAACCAGTATAGTCTGTGGAGTTGGCTTGTAATCTGTAGGGATTGCATTGTACAAATCGGTGAACTTCTTGTTGAAATCTTCCATGGTTTCCATTTCACTTCTTTTGATATTTGTTAGAGCAGCAAGTTGATGACGGGGCTCTTTTCTTTCACCATACTTGTTGGTGAAAGCAGTTGAAAACTCAGCCAAGGTGGCAAAGGAGTTGGCCGGCAAGCTGATGAACCAGTCACCAGCATCCCCTTCTAAGGATAAGGCAAACAACTTCATGTATACATCCTCATGTCTGTGAGCAGCATCCCTAACATATCCACTTTTTATTCTTGAGAAAGCAGTGAGGTGTTGTGCAGCAGTAACGGCATCAGCGCCGGTAAAGGTGGGAAGTTTGTCGATGGCCTTATCTGGAAGATCATGTGGTTGACCTGCTATCTGAGCAATGTTGAGGGGAGCGAAAAAATCACCCATTGTATCGGAAAAACAATTATTACTGTTTTCAAAATTTTCAAAATTTTCTAAGTTATTTTCTTGAAAAAGACTATGGATGTCAGAAATAGACTGAGACCTAAGTTCTTCAAGGATTTTACGAGAAGCTAGCTTGTTCAGTCTTCTCCTATAAACCTTTTCAGGTTCTGGGATGAAACTAAGCAAGCCTTCAGAGTTTCTTCTAGTCGAATACCTTGAGGTGTTAATTGACAGTGGAGTCGCCAGGTGGTTTCAAGTCTAATTTCTGAGAGTGATTAAACTAAAAAACTACCAAAAAGGGAAAAAAGGGCAGTGGAGTCGCCAGACAGATTTGACTAGGTTTTGCACACTTTCGAATGGACAGGGAAGCAGAAAATGAAGATTTCAGAAGCAGGGTGAAAGAATGAGAAAATTTGTCAGAGAGGGACAATGAAGCAGAAATAGGGAATGAACACGGTGGCAAAATTTGAAGGCGATTGGGTCAAAATCGAAGAAGTTATGGCAAACCCTAAAAATAGACAAATGTGGGATTTTTGGTTTTGGGAAGTGGAATTTGGGATAAGGTCCTCAGGAATGAAATATGCAGAATGGGATTGCAGGGGTGTCAGTGAAGTTTCAGGGGGAACATAGTTAAAACAAAGGAGATATGGCCAAAAAACAGTTTGTTTGTTTGTTTGTTTTTTTTTTTTTCAAAATTGATCTGAAACGGCTTTCAGGATGGATAAAAAAGACTGGATCTGAAACGACTTTCAGAATAGATCTGAAACGGTTGGATCTGGAGCGGCTTTTAGAATGGATCTGAAACGGCTCGGAATGGAACGAAAATGGCTGAATCTGAAACGACGCGGAAGTGATCGACAACAGTGTAGCTGAAGATAGATATGGACCCCAAGTATGCTTGGCTTCCTAACAGTTCAGGGGTTTCACTGAGCCACCAATGCTGTTTGACAGCTTGCGTATTGGGGCAGTACCCCTCAATCCACGACTCAGGTAAAACTGATAACCGCTTTGCCACAAACGACAACTCTTGGTTTACCTCACGGGTAGGGACTAGTCAATCAGGTAGGGGTCGTTGCCCTTTTTGCGGGCAGGTCCTCTCAATGGGTCAACTACTTTGGGGTTCTTGTGGTACTCCTCACAATGAGTTTTAGGATTTATACCCAAGTATTTCCCATAGTCAAGCGGATAGGGATTATTCCCAGATCCGAACCTGCAACATATGCGAAAAAAATTTCGCAGAAATTTCACCCAACGAGCTCAAGAAAGTGCTCTGATACCAGATGTGAAGAACCTGCAACAATTAATTAATGAAAATATGCGAGAGCAAAAATAACAGAACTCAGAAATCGCTTTATTGATCGCAGGCCACTTCGAGGGGGCAACCTCCTTTGAGCAAGCTCAATACAAATAACTTCACGGTACCTTCATTGGCCTCAACACACACTTATATACTAAGTCTATGCCCAATACTATGAGTCAATACTATGGGACATATAATATTACGGGATGACTTACAAAGCATATGCGTCCAATACTATGGGTCAATACCATGGGCTAATACAAACTATGGATCAACAAATACTACGAGACGACTTACAAAGCATATGCGTCCAACAACAATATACTAACAAAGTAAAGAGAAGGGTTGACACGGGTTCCTTGTCCTCTGCCGTTGGTGGTAACTCATGAGACTTATTAGATGCCAAGTTCTCATCGAACTTAACATCCCGATTCAAAACTGTCATCCGCTACACTGGAATGTAGATCCTGTAAACCTTTGCGGTCTCGTTGTACCCCACAAATATGCCCTTCCCTCTTGAAGGCTCAAGCTTCTCCGCAAGCACATGGATGTAAATTGGACAACCAAAGATCCTTAGATGCCCGATCTCTGGCTTCACTCCCGTGAATGCCTCCTCAAGAGTCTTATCCTCCAATATCCTGTGAGGACTCCTGTTCTGCAAATACACTACTGTGTTACATGCCTCTACCCAAAGGAACATAGGAAGACCCTAGTCATGAATCATAGCCTTCACAAAATTAATGATGGACCGATTCTTTCTCACCACAACCCCATTCTGTTGTGGGTTGTATGAGATTGTCTTCTCCTTCTTGATCCTCACCTCTTTGCAGAAATCCTTGAAGTCGTTTGAGGCTTACTCTCCCCCATTATCTAACCTCAAGACCTTGATCTTCTCACCTGTTTGGTTCTCCACATGGACCTTGAACTCTTGGAACCGACTGAAGACCTCATCCTTGGTCTTCATAAAGAAAATCTAGGTTTTCATGGAAAAGTCATCAATGAATGTTACATAATATGACACTCCTTGTAATGATTCCATTGACATCGGTCCACATACATCTAAATTGATTTCAACAAAGCCTATGCTAGGATTGATTGGTCATTCAACACAAAAATGATTTAGTCCCTTGGTTTTGGTCCTAGTTGTGTTGCAATGATGCAAACCCTCTTCTCCAATTCCTCAACTTTTGTCTCAGTGAACAACACCCTAACTAAACACATCCCATTGCAATGTTCTATTTGACAGGGGCTAATAAGTCACAATGTTTGCCAAACTTCAACCTTGAGGTTTGAAATTTGACAAACCTAAAAACGTTTCTCAGGTTTGATTAGGTTCGTATAACCTCATTGCCGAACCTCAAGTTGAATTTGAACCTAAAAGGAAAACCTAAAGTTGAGTTTGAACCTAATGATGAATCTAATGGCCAACCTAAAGGCGAATTTAATCTTGCGTGGGTTTTTAATTCATTTTTAATAATCTATATAAAAATGTGGTAACCTTGGGCAAATGATTTGCAACTGGTGTTTTAAGTAGTGTGGCCAAAGATTCATCTAGTTCCTCAAGCCCATGGTTTGTGTCTATTCCTAGTGCAGAAGAAGATGACCTTGGCATTGATGGTGACACTAGTGATGAGTCATGAGCCCATTAACATGTTCATGTTAAGTAACCCTTTAGAACATAAATTGAAATTATCACAGCCATTTGTTATTTTTTGTCGTATTTTTAGCATCAACTATTAACATAGGATCAATTTTTCATCTTGACCTTCCTCTATTGACACTAGTTTAGTCGTCAATACTGTGTAAATTCTTTATCTTTTTTCTTTTCTGATTTAAAAATTTTTGCATGCATTTTTAGTAGAATTGATTATTTTGGAAAAGTTATAAGTTTATCTGTTTTAAATGTTTTTGTTTGGGCATGCACATATGTGTGTTTGAGATTTGCTTGGGAAATAAGCTCATCTGAAATATTTCAAGTTTACAGGGAGATGGCCCTTGAGGGTTTATTTCCACAAAAACAAGTTGACAGAGCTGTCAACCAGTCTAGTCAATCTGTACCAGACAACTATACTCCATTGAAAGAAATGCTAGATTATATATGCAAGAATCAGCCACAGGTTCTAGAAGTTTCAGAGATTGGAGAACGCAAGCTTTTATTCCCACCAAAGATGTATGTAGCAATGATCAGATTTCTGCAGAAATGTTACGAGGCTGAATGTGGAGAAGCTTTATTAGCTGGTATAGGAGATTTTTCAGATCGTGCTGATTCACTGATGTTGTTATGTTTGTTACTCGAGCATGCTATGGCATATGAAGGTTCTGTTGAGTTGCATGCAACTGCCTCAAAGGGGTTACTAAATGTTGCTTCTCGGAATCCTCAGGTTTGATCTATGAAATCCAAATATTCCTATTTAGAGAGTGTATTGTTGTTGAAATAATATGTCTTCATCCTGCATAACTAAATTTAAATTCACTTCATGCTATTAATGCATATAATGTGTACTTTTTATTGAGTTGCAGATGATTGCTTCACGATATGCTGAACGCCTTCCATGGCTTAAACAATTTTTAGGTCACATAGATTCTGATACTCGGGAATCTATATCTCGTTTATTGGGTATTACTTGTTCAGCCTTGTCAATTTCTTCAGCATCTGTTCTGATTCAGGAACTTTGCTCCACTTTTAAAGTTCTCAACAAAGGCAGGTTAGTTGAAGTTCGTTATGCAGGAGCTCTTATAAGTTATACTTTCACATGTTGTTCAGAATTGGACACCATGCGTGCATAAAAACAACTTTTGTTAATTGTTATTAGCGATGGATTGTTTGGTTTTGCAGATTTGAGGATAGTCATGGAGCAATCTGTGCTACTGGATATGTGGTAGCCCAATGTATGACAGGAACGCCTTCTGTAAGTTGCTTCCCATGGATCCAATATGGTTTTAATTAAATTCGTGCTCATTAGACTCCATCTTTTGGTAATTTTTGTTGTGATATTTTTATTTAAAGTACTTAGGATCTTTGGTTTTTCAAATTTTGCATATGCTGTAAGGGTGGATGTTTAATATGGCTCTTTCTTATATCTCGAGGAAACAAACACATTTCTACTAAATAGGATTGGATATTGGTGTTAATATTCTATGCAGGCTTCAAGCGTTCTTGTCAGGATTTTGTAAAGGCTAGCCACTAAATGCTATGCACTTGGATAAGATGCTACTTGGAGTGAAAGTTCTTGTGTAGTAATGTTTTTCCAGTTACCTTCAAATAATGCACATGGAACAAAATAAGTAATTACAATAAAGTGCACTAATAATTGAAGTTATTAAACTGAAATTTTATGTAATGATATTATATCTGAAGCATTGTTCAGAAATTGGACTTCTTAATGACTTGGCCAGGGTCTGAACTCGTTGACTCATGAAAAACTCAGCAAAAAATCAGCTAACAATAAAAACTACATAAATTTTGATTTATTTTTTAACTAACTTAAAACAATATTAGATAAACACTTTGCCACATAAATATGAAAACACGATACAATGTTATGATAATAAAGATGTCTTATCATGTACATCCTAAAAAACTGTACACGTCCAAAACCCCCTCCATGTCTTGTGTCATCGTGTCAGACATGGACATGAAAAGCGTGGAAACTAGGATTTGCAGGGGTTAAAAATGTTTTTTTCACTTTCACTTGGTCATTTGCAAGTGGTTTTTTGCAGGTAAAGAGCATTTGGAGGATTTGCAAGGGTTTCCAAGTGCCTTTGAGGGTGTATTCTTTGGGAGGATTGCAAGCTCACCATCAAGCAACAAGAAAAATGTCTCAATCAGCTAGGGCAGCTGCTAAAGGGCAAAAGAAAGGGACAAATGCCCCATCTGGTGTCTCCCCTTCTCTTCCTCCTCCAACCCTAGGTGCACTCCAACCTTTGCCTTATTTACACTCCCATCCGGTGCACTCCAATCTTCTTATTTATGGGAAGAGGGAGGAGTGGGTGAAGGGAAAGACAAAGATGTGGGATGTGTTTCCTGATGATATGGGTTTGGATAGCAATGTTGAGTTGGCATTAGCCGACATGGATCTTAATGATCCAGTGCTAGAGCCAGTCACTTTTGATGATGGTGATCCTTTGGAGGGATCATCCTCCACACCAGTAGATGCAAATCGTTAGATGGGCGAGAGGAGGAGGAGGAGGAGGATGAAGAAGAGAGCAGTGATGAGATTGTTGATTCAAGCATGGAGGAGGACTATTGACATATGAGATTCTTCCATCTTGATCTCCCCTTTTTGTATTTACTATTTGCCAGTGGCATTCCGACATCTATGTAATACATTTTGATTTTGATGACTTAATGAGAAATATGGTTTCGACATCTTGAGCTATTGCTCAATGTTTCTATGTGTCTCATTGTGATTTGTGAATGATAAATATGTAATCATTAATGTGTATTGATTCTAATTTCGATTGAATATTTGTAAATGTTCTAGTTTCTAAAAAAAATTTGATCTATATGTCTATATTTTTAAATTTTAATATATTTAAAAAAAAATATGTATATAAAACGTGTCTTTCTTGTCTTGATTTCGGGGGTCACCGTGTCCGTGTTGGACACTCGTATTTTCGTGTCCTTTGTGTCCTGTGTTCTCATGTCAGGTGACTTAGTGTACATCATATGTTAACTGTGGTAGTTGCCCAGGGTCAAGAATCAAAATTGAAGAGTCCAAACAAAATTACATTTTAAACCACAAATATGAATGTAGCTACTATCAATTCCCTTCGCCCATTTTACTGGTGCAGTAGTGGGCCTTGCTCTAGTAGTGGAGGCTCTTGGGGATGGCATGAAACGGCTAGTGGCATTAGAGCTGTTAGTTATCTAAACACTAACAAGTTTGATTTTGTCAACATGGCAATATTCATGTAAGTATAAGGGTTCAAAGCTTTTCTATTCCATTATAAAAACTGAAAACTGACCTTAGTATATATTTGATTAAGTTATTATAATAATTGACAGGAGTCAATGGCCTTGATAATTGGTGGGAGTATTGACATTGGATGTACTATCTTAGTCCTTTTGACCTACTTTTGTGGTCTTTTGTTGGACATTAGGACATTTATCTTAACATAATCATAATGACTTAACTTTTGTTTAGGTAGACTTAGATAAAATTTCCATCTTTTAGTCAAGAGCTAACACTCATTTTATAGACTTGATGATTATATTTATTTTTAAATAATGCAACTAGGTCAATAACCAACTTATGAACAGTGGCAACTCTAGATATTGAGTAATTTCCTATTGGCTATATAGCCATCTTAAGAAAAGCACTGAACTATATGAATTGCAGAAGGACAAAAATGAGAAAGATGACTAGATCACTATGTTGCATGCATTTAATTAGGTGCTTATTAAGGAGGTTATAAACCTAAAATAAGCTTAAGCAATTGAACAAGGAAAATGATGATTCAATGGAAAAAATGGCTAGGAAAGACAAAGAAATAGGAAGCTCATGTCAACATATTCAAGACCTTCTTAGCAATGTTATGAATGGAAAAAGGTGTCTCCAAGAGGCATAATCAAATATCATAGATGAAGAGTCTAATAGGAGAGTGGAAAAAGAGATTTGTAAAAAGGTTAGGGGAAATTTGTAAAAAGGTTAAAGAAGCCCAAAATGTTATTGTAGATAATTCAGAAATTCAAACCAGCATTGAAGAAGGCTGAAACAAATTGATGCTTGGCATCATAATGTAACTTCAAAAGGAGAAGGAAGAGAATATAAAAGGTCGCCAAACATTACTTGAAGAAATTAAGTTCCATCTCGAGAACATAAGGTCTAGTTTTGATGCTATTGTCTCAAAAGCAAGTGCCATTAAAGATCAAGCACATAGATTGAATCATGTCATTGCATTGGAAATAAGATTGATGATAAGGTTTTGGACAATGAAGGAAAACTATCAATGGTGGAACCTGCGACATTCATGGAATCAAAGGTCAAGGAATATGTGTTTAAAAAAACCAAATACATGAAGAAATTGGCAAAATTATGACAATTCATAGAACCAAAGGAAAACAACTATGTGCATCAAACTATACAAGATTGACGCTGGTAAGAGTTAAATATGGATGGAAGGATAATTGAGCATGGAGACAATTGAGCTTGGATTTAAGGAAGTCTTACTAGTTGGTATCATCTAAATGCTTTTAGGGAAAATCTCTTAAGGAGGGAGGATACGTGGTTCATTTCACAACATATTACGTGTATGACAAAGGATATGATCCCTACATCGGGTCATATGGGTCCATTGTGGTTAGGTAGGGTATATAAGTCAATTAAATGGGTCATTGATGTTCTTTTATGTGGTTGGCCATATTGTTAGATGCCCCTATTACTATTTTATTATGTTAAGGTGCGTTGGCCATTCTGTCTAACTTTAGGACTTATTTCTTGTATAAATAGAAGATATATAGATCATTGTATGTGGTCAATCCAAAAATCAATGTACTCTCTTCTATTTCGTGGGTTTTCATGTCTAAGGGATGGGATATTTGTTTTGGGTGGTAGGGTGCCCCTGTTGACCTTTCTAGGGCAAGCAATGTTTGGGCATCTCTTTTGGGATTAGTGCTTCCCACTATTTTATTTATTATCTTCATCATTTGTAACCCTTTGCACTAATCCCTTCAATGATATCATTTTATTTATGAGTATTTCATGATATTTTGTTAAGAATCCTATGCTTCGCCACATCATTAGATGCAAGAGGATAGTTCATGAGGCCATTATTTTGGTCGAGTTTGTGGGACCCCCCTTCAAGATTGGAAATATTTTCGAGTTGGGTTCTCTTTTGCAATAGGTTTGACACAATGTGGACTCTCTAATTGGTAGGGTTTGTTATCCTTAACTTGAATATTGTTTCTCATAGGTCATAGCCAAAACTGATTTCTCTATTTTGGCTCTTGGTTGGTTTGTGGAGGCTACCTGTCGTCTTCAGTCGGTTGGTATCTTGATGGATTGTCTCCCTCTATTCAGATACTCTCTCGACCCCCTTCGTTGATTTTTTCCAAATAGGGAGGAGTTGAATAGGATCATCAGAGAGGACATTATCATACAATATATTTGGGTTACTTGGGTTGATCCATTAGGTGGGCTCAATCCCAAGATGGTCTTCTATGCAATTCATTTCATGGAGTTGAGAGACATTCTCATTGTTTGCCCCCCTTACACACTTTGGCATTTTATGCATGCTTTCCTTATTTCCTTTCCTCTAGCAAGTTACACCCTTATTTTTCATCATTTCCAACACTTGTTTCAGTGTGGGTTTCTCACCATACAACTTTGTAACATTATCAATTCCGATGCTTTTCTCTTTTATCTGATCCATTTGATCTCTAGTTATGGGATAAGTCTTGCATACTGTGTTGAACTTGATCTAGTATGAGGATCTAATCTAGTTGTTTCCATCAAAATCCATGGATTCTTCATTGTTGATCTGTCTATACCTAGCACAATTGGCCTCTTGATGGAACTCTTGGCTCGCTCTACAAGGAGGAGCCTCGATCTTAACCAAATTTGTGGGCTCTAACTGATTAGGAAGCCTCTGATCTTGATGAGGTCCCGTAGGCCTTTGCTATAGGGTGAAATTAATTTTGTTGATCCCTTTCTATTTGGATCAATTTGTTTTGTAGGGGCATTAAGCCGTTGAGCATGATTCATTTCCATATTCTTAGTCGTTTCTGTTAAAGCTATGTTGCACCACTGGCTTTGGGGAAGGGGGGACGAGTCTCCAGGACGGCTAGAGCGCACCCCCAATTTTTTAGGGGACGACATATATATATATATATATATATTAAAAACTTTTGAAAGTTAGAATTCACCATAAACATTTGTAGTTGCTTGTAAGCACAATAGTTTATACTATATAGTATTATGCACGTCCCTTACACTAGTTGTGAAAAAACTCGGGCAAATAAGAAAAGGACTGAATGACCATTATTGGCACTTGAACATGAGCAAAATGTAGTTTAGCTTTAGGAAACCTAAGTTCAACTATTTTCAATCTGCACTATGGTCCATGAAGGGTCTATGAGAAGAATGCTTGTCTCTATAACAACTCTTCTTCTTTAAATTTCTTGTTTATAATGATTGGGTTAAAAAGCAATTCTTTCACAACAGGTACTGCATATTTTTATAGCTGTGTTGAAAACTACTAAAAGCACTTTGAGATATACATGCTTGCATTTCGTAAAGAGATTAGATTCATATTTTTGATTAAGAAGGATTTTGAGTAGGAATTTATTCAAAATTTTAGTAACCAATCTAAGTCTTTACTATCCAATTGTTTTTAGAGTGCTTGAGGTTGGGATGGGGGAAGGGTTGGGTTTGGATAACTCCTAGACACCTATGTACAATATGTAAAAGCTAAGAGGACCCAAAAAATGAGAAGAACATGAGCAATAACCCAAAGGATCAAACTTATATAATCAATAGCAGCCTGTAATGTAGCGAATTCCGCATTAAACATTACAGGCATGATTCCACTTTTTATTATATATATATATATATATAGATTCGGTGAGGTTGCAGAACTATCAATAAGTTAATATTAGTAACGCATGAGAGGTAGAAGCCGTCAACCAAGATTTGTCCTTCAGCATATTTAACAGAATATAAAATCTAAGAGAATATCGGCATGGATCGCCACATGCATTTGACAAAAACAACAATCCTTCATTTGATAAGTCTAAGAGAAATGTCTGGATTTGGTAATTCTAAATAATGTTTAATGTGGAATTCGCTCCATTACAGGCATCATTGTGTATTGTACTTTATTCTACTTTTGCATTGATCACCCATAACCTCAAGAAAAGTTCAAGTAGGTAGTCCTTGTTTAGGTTGGCTTAGTATTTACTACAGGCCACCTTTTGTAGAATTTAGTGTAGGCCCATGTCACAATTCTAGACTAAGTCAGTCTACATTTATTGCTGAAATTAGAAATATTACTTTTTTTGTGATTTTATGTTATATTTCGATATATTAATATGATGCCAATTCTATTTAGTGGCTCTCCTAATTGGTAATGTAACAATAATTAAGCTTGGGCGAGCTATTGATGGGGAAACATGCTCAACAACATAGGCTTATTTATGTAAGGTATATACCTTCATTTAAATTTTGGAAGCACAGATGTAATGGTCCAAGTTTCGCAAAACAGCACAATACATACCAAATACACCAACTATAGATGAGGAGCATGGCTCCAAAGTATGAGAGTGATGATGAGTTGCATTACAACTTCTAAGAAATAGAAGAAAATCTCTCAATAACCCCTAAAGGTAACAATAACAAGCAATCATATAAATCTCCATGTGAATGAGTATAATGGCCACCTATTTATACTAATTTCTCAATTATTTCTCATGTAGTCCCAATTCCTGGACAATCTATTATTGCTTAAATTTGTCCCTCATATTGGTTAGGGGATCTTCCCAACAGTGCTTTCTGCTACATTTCCATGACATTGTCAATGAATTATAGTTGTTCTAATCATTGATTCAAATAAATTGTGCTAAATGAAATTAAATTAGTGGGCTTGGTTTAAAAGAGGGCATCATATGCTATAGTGAACATAGATTGTTGCTTGGCATCCCCATATAATATAATAATATTATGATGTTTGTATTCTTTTCATTGTTACAAGGCTTCGATGTTACCCATTTCTGTTATATGACTTTCAAGTTTCTTTGTGTTTACTCTGTTCTTTGGATTTCAGAACTTAGATGTTTTTCCTGGCTAACCATAGTTGTTATTGCTGTATCGGAGTAGGTTGCCAGTGAATTATTGGAAACTTCTGTAATGGTGTTGGTGGACACAATCAAATCCCAAACTTTACCCTTGGCTGGAGCAGCTGCAGAGGCATTAGGTCATGTAGGTTTGAGGGGTCATCTGACTGAATTTTGGAAAGATTATCAATTCTATAATTCCTCTGAGCCTGCAGGTATGGAGCCATTGACAGAGAAAATACGTGAGATGAAACCATCGATGAAGGAAGTGTCTGAATATCTTTCAAATGATGGATCTCTGAGCTCTTTAGTTGAGCGTATGAAGGAATTGCTTGGTTCAAATGATACCAAGGTTATCCAAAAGGTTGTGATTGCATTTGGTCATATTTGTCATGGAGATACATCCCTGAAGCTTATGGACATGGCCCTTGACTCACTTTTCAGTCTGAGCAGGTCAAAGGTATGCCAGCTTGCTTGCCATTGCTGCAATATTGTTCTAATAATCATGTGGGGGTGTGCTACAATAAATCATATATTTATTTTGCTCTCCGGTGTATATACGTTAACAGATTTCATTCTGGGTATGTTTTAGTATTTCAATCAAAAGCAGTTCTGTTATTTCAAAAGACTTGATATTTTGCAGGTTGAAGATGTGCTGTTTTCTGCAGGAGAGGCTTTGGCATTTATTTGGGGTGGGGTGCCTGTTAGTGTTGATGAGATACTCAAGTCAAGCTATACTTCTCTTTCTACATCTTCAAATTACCTCACAGGTGAAATTGCTCCACATGGATTTATTGATAGTATGGTTGTAGAGACTGAGGCAGTAAACGATGACCGTGGCAAGGCCAGAGAGAAAATAGTGAAAAAGTTATTTGATGACCTTTTATATAGTAACAAAAAGGAAGAGCGCTGTACAGGTTCTGTTTGGTTGTTGTCATTAACAACTTACTGTGGGCGGCATCCAAAAATCCAAGAACTGCTCCCTACAATTCAGGTATAGTCCTCTAAACTGTTTCAGTAGCCTGAAAGAAGAATATGGATGTCTTATTCATGAAGACTAATATATGTTTGAGGTCCAAGTATTGCAAGAATGATAAATACGCCCTCCCAATATAAAGAAAGAAGAAAAAAATATGCCAATGCTCAAAATATGGGTTCAGTCTGTATGATTCTACGGATGTATTTTCTGTTTGCCTTGTGACAGAAACATATATTTCTTTTGTTTTATGGATCACAAGTCAATACATTCATTTCTCTTAAAACAAAACCCCGACTGTATGAATGGAATATTTATTGATGAAATTTCAGTTTATGCTGCTATCTTCTGATAACTAATTCCTGGAAACTGCTTATTACATGGTAATAACGAGTGTTATCGGAAACGGACCAGAATTGGCAGAACTGGCTGGTCCCATCGGTTTTTGGCATTTTCTGTTCAGGGTCAGTGTTTTGGACCTTAGATGGCCAGCTCCGTACTAAATTGGCTGGTTGTGTACAGAACTGGCCATAAATGCCTAAACCAGCTGGTTTTGTATGGAACTGGCCAGTTTTGTACAAGTCTACACCATAGTGGAAAACATCGCCGAAAAATCGGCGATTTTCCCGAAACATCGCCGATTTTTTCAACCTGCTGATTTTTTTCTGCCAAAAAAATCGCGATTTTTTGTTAAAATCGGACCTCGTGATTTTTTTTTAAAAATTGGTGATTTTTCCTAAAAATCGCGCGAAGTCCTAAAAATTCGCCATGGAATTTGAAAATTGCGCGAAGTCCTTTTACTTAAATTTTTAGCATTACCATTAATTGTTTCAGGATGTTTGAGAGTGGTTCCAACCTCATTGGACTTCATATGCAAAAAGTAGACTTTCAGATCCCATTCAAAATTCAACAGACTTAATAGTTTTCAGGATTGCAACATTTCCACTGGATTCTATCATGTATGAGAGTAAGGGATTCGAATTTAATCAAGCACATCAAACTAGGTATGTGCCTTGATGTTGGTGGTGTTGATGCCTGATTGTTGAAGTTGATTGAACTCATTTGTAATGACCTTAATAAAAATATACCCTTCAGTCAAGCAAAATCACTTATTAAGCATGGGAAACTTTTTCTACCTTATCCTAACGCTTGGATTAGGAAGTTTCATCAAAATTGTAGGGTGTTGACTAATGTCCTTGAAGGATTAACTTCAAGATTTGAGGTAGAGGAAAGGGCTAGAGCCTAGAGGAGGGGAGAATGACCAATGTTCCAACCAGTGTTGAAACTTCCAAATTTCCTATCTTTGAAACTTTGATGTATCATTTTTTATTTGGCATCCACTACATCATATAAATTAGTGCTTTCTCCATATTTATGTGCCAATGTGTTTATCTAATGTTGTTGTTGCTTGATATGTTTAAAATTCTGAAAAAATGAATATATTTGTATTTTTTAATGTTTTCCGCGGTTTGCCGATTTTTGCCGATTTTTTTGCCGATATTGCCGAGAAGTTGTATTCAGGACCCTTGCCGATTTTTTCCACTATGGTCTACACCATGGCTTTGGACATGGAATTTCTATAAAAAAGGTAATCTCTAGAAATATCAGTAGCATTAAATTGTAATATTAAATTGTTAAAGTAAACTTAATTTTTTAACATTACCATTAATTGTTTCAGGATGTTTGAGATAAAATAAGATAAGATAATTTTATTCATGTCCAACAAATGACCACAAAAGTAGGTCAATGGGATTAAATGATACAATGTGGGAGTGCAAACGGAGCTCCGAGAGAATGTCAAAACTAAGAAAAAATAAAATAAGTAAAGATACAAGTAGAAGTACAGCCTCATAAACATGCATATATGTGTGTCAAAGGTATGAATATTTCTTTTCCACATTCTGATGTTACTACTTCTATAGTGTCTGGTCAGACATATGTTGATGACTGTGATATAAATTCAAGTTTATATTTGAATGTTCCAACTGGTATCATGTATTTTTTTTCCCACGGAAAAACACATATAGTATTATATTTCAGAGATTGAAAAAATACAATACATTCTGAAAATAAGCATTTTGCATATAGTCCATAAAACATGAAACAGTCCAAGGGAAAAAACCAATGTTGCAAACATCGTTTCTGTGAAAAAATTGGTAGGGTCCAGAAAACATCATTTCGGAATATCTCGGGAACACATCGGCAATATATTGGCAAACTTACAAAAATATTCATTTTGTTTTTTCAATATTTTAAACATCTAAAGCAGCAAGAACATCAAATAAACACATTACCACATGCATATGGAAAGAAAACTGATATATAAGATATATAAGATGTCTAGTGATACATCACACTTCAAAAATGAATCGTGTCCTGAATCCTGACCCCTGAGTCATAAAAAATATAACAAATGTATCTCATGATCATCGTCATGACTCAATAATAATACTAAATGAAATTAATTAGTTTGACTAGGATACTACAATTCTCTACATGCATGTGTCCCAGCGAAAATGGATTTCCACAAGTTGTGGTTAACACTATTCCAATATCTCATGGATCGATACTAACTGCAAATATATTCTAGGGTTACAATTCTAACAGAATTATGGAAAAGCCTTTACGTGTTTTAATTTTTTATTGTCCAACATTTCCAACTATTAAGAGTCAAGATATAGCCCATCTTCAGGGAGTTGTCACACTTGAAGCAAGATGACAAAAAGGAATCCACGAGCCAACTCTATAGCTAAGCTGCTTTAAGCCAGAGTGAAGTGCTCCATGAATGGGCTGGTCTCTAGTGAAATAGATTAAACGCAATAGCCAACTTTAGACATCAAAGAGGACCAAATGATCAAACCATGAGTTGTGTCCCTTCCCGAGTTCAAATAATGTTTATAACTGGTCTCTATTTTTTGCTCAACTTAAGCCCATTTCGGTCTATTATTCTGCTTTTCAACCTTGGCCAACATATTAGCATTCTCTATATGGATATGATGCTCTGTGTTGTAAGAATGCTCTGCAAGGGCAGATTTCATAACAGGCTCCTCACACCCCACCCTCCACAAAGTCAAAATCGCCTTTAGAAAAATCAGGAAAAAATTGGCCATATTTCGGGAAAAATCGGCAATATCTCGGGAAAGAATCGGGTGAAAAAATCGGCAATTTTTTCACAAAAATTGTCTCTGAAAATCGCACAATTGCTTGGAACATCGACGATTTACCCTTCTCTTCTAGATGAGGACCCAAAACTAACCCAAATGCTTTTACAGTTCAAAAATGGTTATAAAGCCTTGCACCATCATTAAAAAATAACTCATAATCAGAACCCAAAAATAGTCCAAGCAAAAACAAATAAACAAAGTGACATGGCATGAGGTTGAAGATGACCCCCTCATTGTATTTCTTAAGCATTATCCAAATAGCATCCAGAAAGACGCCATTTTTAGATAAGTGATCCATATCCATATTGAGTTCTTGGTAAATTTGCTTGAAAGAAATCAAACCAAACCTTCTCTTCATATTCAGAACTTGATCCTTTAAGTCATGAAGGCCCACATTTTGAAACACCACCTCGACATTCAACCAGTCAATAACCGATTTTGAATTGCTCAATACTCGTAAATGTGAGACAACTTTCTCTATGGCTATCTTGATTCTTGACCAAAGCTGAGAGACTAGGTAGCTCGTCTCAGATATTGGATAGAATCCCCAATACCAAAGAGAGAAGTATTGTGAAGGAGTGGGAAACAATCTTCCACCAATGCCACATTTCCATGGGTTGTTTTGAGAGGCACCATCAATGAAACCCCATGGGAAACTTTCATCTATCTCCAGTTTGTTAGTAGTTTGCTTAGCTATCAGTGTAATTTTGCATGAAACCCTAAAAGGTAATCAAACGATAAAAAGCGTTGAGAAGGAAAAAAGGGGGTGCATAAGGTTATTGTGAGAAGCAATTCATTCGAGAAGACAAGAGGCTCAATGCATGAGCAAGAGCACACTTTTGAGATAGAGAGGGCTCCTTCCGGGAAGGGAGGCGGTGCAGATTTGAGATAGAGAGGGCACACTTCATCTGGAGATCAGAGAGGGTGGATTGATCAATTGCAGAGATTGTTTCCGAGAGGGCGAATTCATCGGTAGAGATACAGAGGGTGAATCCCAAGGCAGTCAGAAGGAAGAGGGGATGCAAAACCCAAGGAGGTCTTCAACATGGATCAAGTAGGAAATCTAAGGCTCATATTTCTGAGATAAGTTTGTGTGAATGCTATGTATCAGATCTCTGTACTTCTTCTGAAAGATAATAAAATAGTTCTACTCTCTCTCATTGGTTTTCCTACAAGGGTTTTTCCAAGGTCACATCGACCAAAAAATTCCGTGTCTATGTTATATGTGTGATTGTTATTGATTAAAAGAGTAAATAGATCTCATGTGTTTCCAGTTATAGATTATTGTTTATGCTTATCTATTATCTGGGCAACAAGATTGGGCTGGGCATTAAACATATGTACTAGAGAGACTTGAAACTGGGTTGGGTTCTGAGATTTATGAAAAATCTACATGGTATTAGAGCGCAGTGAAAGATTAGAGTAGTACACACTGGATCTACCAAATCTGAAGAGCAGAGTTCAAATATGTGCCGGCAGATACCGGATCTGAAGAGCAGACATCAGATCTGTAAGCACATTGACTAGATCTATTAGATCTATGAGAGCAATGTCTAGATTTGTGAGGAAAACATCAGATCTATGAGAGCGAAGTCCAGATCTGTGTGAACAAGCATTGGATCTATTAGATTTGTGAGGATAGACACTAGATCTATTAGATTTGTGAGAGCAGAGTTCATATCTGTGAGATCAGACATCAGATCTGTGAGAACGAACCCTAGATCTAAGAAAGAGAGGGTTAGCTTGTTCATCGAGGCAAAACTTGGATCTATATTTTAGTTGAGAGGATCATGGCTATAGATTTGAGGGTCGAGGACAGTTTAGATGGGGCTGGAAATTTCAGTCCATGGAAGGAGAGGATACGTATGCTTCTTCAGGAATGTGAGCTGTGGGATATAGTGAACAACACAAGCGAAACAAGTGGTGGTGCCTACAGATGCTATTGCCTTTGCAGCTTTTGAGAAAAAGAACATAAAAGAACATAAAGGCTAAGAGGATTATCCTTATGCCATCAAGGACCATGTTATTCTGCATGTGATAGGAAAGGACAATACATATCAGATATGGGATTCCTTAACAAAGCTGTACGAGAGTTCCAATGAGAATCGAAAGATGGTACTAAGAGAAAAACTTAAGAGCATCGAGATGATCAAGACTGAGAACGTTGCTACGTATCTTACCAGAATCACTTAGGTGAGAGATAAGCTTGGTACAATTGGGGACGTGGTTGCAAACAGTGAGCTAGTGTGGATTGCATTGAATGGGGTAACAAAGCAATGGGCATCGTTCGTTGAGGTTGTTGTGGCAAGAGAGAACCTAACAAAGTGGGATCGACTTTCGGATGACTTCATTCAGGAAGAAAACCGAAGAGGATATGTGCAGGGCAGTTCGTCGACAAGAAATGGTGAGGAGGATGTGGCACTTGCAGCGAAAGGAAAGAAGAAACCAAGAACGGTCCCAAGGGTGGGGCAAAGCATCAGTGTGAATAGAAAAAGGATATGAGCAAGGTAAAGTGTTTTTCTTGCAACAAGATGGGGCACTATGCAGTAGTGTGTACCAAGAAGAAGAAGAAGCTGTAGTAGACAACAACTTCAGCTGAAGTTGATCAATTTACAAAGAAGTTTGGCAAGGAATTTTCCCTTATTACTTATCATTCTTTGACTTCAACAGATGTGGATGAGCATTCCACAGAGGAGGATGACAAGGAATTGTCCCTGATTACTTGTCATTCATTGAATGCATCTACTACTAGTCTTTGGTTCATAGATAGCGGAGCCTCTAGCCACATGAATGGTGTTTGAGGGTACTTTACAGATCTTATTGAGAGTGAGTTAGATCTCTAGGTTGTATTGGGAGATAATACCCCAGTCAAGGTAGTTGGACGAAGGACAACCACCTTTCAGGGGGAGTCCAGAAAGTCCATGATTGTGAGGGATGTCTTGTATGTCCCTGGGTTGAAGAAGAACTTGATATCTGTTTCCATAATAGAGGATAGGGGATTTGTGATACTGTTCCGAGATGGGCATGTACTCATTCATCCTAAGGGATCCAGTGATACTATAGCAGTGAGGATTGGAGTCCGTTGTGGGAAGCTATACAAGCTCAGTTTTTAGTTTCATCATGCTTTGGCACACCATAGCAGTAGAGACAGTTGTGAGTTATGTGAATTGTGGCACAGGAGGATGGCTCATTTGCAAGAGCCAACATTGAGGATTATGAGGGAGATGGTGATAGGTCTGCCATAGTTTAGCACAAAGCACGGTGATGTGTGCAAGGGGTGTGCACTTGGCAATTATGCCAAGATTGCTTTTCCAAGCAGTGACAACAAAGCAACAGGGACACTAGACTTGGTACATTCAATCCTTTGTGGTCTGATGTCCACTATATCATTGAAGGGTTACAAGTACTACGCAACCTTCATTGATGACCTCTTCAGAAAGACCTGGATTTACTTTCATAAGAGTAAGGAGTCACAAGAAGTCTTGGAGAGGTTTCCAGAGTTCAAATATCTTGTGGAGAACCAGACAAAGAGGAGGATCCGGGTGTTGCGATCAGACAATGGGGGAGAGTATACCTCCAATGGGGGAGAGTATACCTCCAATGAGTTCAATGAGTTATGTGCATAGGAGGGAGTCAAGATACAGTTGGCAGTACCATACACCTCGCAGGAGAATGGGGTGGAAAACAGGAAGAACATCGAAATTGTTGGTGCAACCTGATCTATGTTGCATGATTAGGGTTTTCCAGTCTTTCTTTGCCACGAGGCTTGTAACACAACAATGTACATGTTATCACACAACTTGTAGTTGCCCCTAGAGGTATCCCATCCGGGACGGTAGAGGAGACAGGCAACTAAAGAGGTGACCCAAGAGATGCCACGGTTCCCAATGCAATGTGGGAGTCACGTCAACCGAGGCACTCTTCGCTTTAGGTCAAGGTGTAACTAGACCAAGGGGGAGATACTATACCCCAATCACAGTCGATTGGACCCAAACAAAGGTTTCTAAGGGTAGGTAAATGATGAGTTACGGAAACCAATGCAAGGCTAAGTGGACCTAAGAGTCAAGGAATGGTTGAAGGTGGTGTAATGGATAGTTAGTGTTTCAACCTATGTATGGTTTAGGCCACTTTATGGGGTATGATTACTAGGTATAGTACCATGTGTTTACACAAGTGGGTCTAGTTTCTTGGGAAGTGTGAAATGATTCTAGGTAGGCCCACAAGGTGAAGTTAGGTGTGAGATTGGTACTATAGGTTAGATCTAGGCTAGATCTAGAAGTTGGAGTTGGTTCTAGGATTACCCATGTATTAGATCTAGGGTTTGACACTAATCCCAAGGAGTGCGCCTTGCTTGGAGAAGGACTAGTGCCTTATTGGATGGGCTAATGGAGTCAAAAAGTATGTCAAAGTGTAGATCGGGACACCTAGAAGCCAAGTCAAGTGGGTTGAATGAGATCCAATGGTTGGATCTTACTAGATCTAGGTTTTTAAGTGATGACCAAAAGTGGACCACAATCCCTTAAAACAAGGAATGCAATCCCCAAGGCGGATCTTGATGAAGGGACAGTATAGACCTAGGTTTCAAGTCATGGGCATTCCAAATCCACGAAAATCTCCAACACCCACTTCCTAGAAGTGGACCAACTCAAATCTTCAAGGGGGTGCGACTTGCTCAAGGAAGGGCAAAAGATGGGTTTGGTGGACCAAATCAAGTCCGATGGTCACCAAATTGTAGATCCGGGATGCTAGTGTCCCGATCTATGTATGTTCAAAATTTGAAGTGAACCCAATGGCTAGATCTTAGTAGATCTAAGTTTTAAGATACCAAGAGAATCAAAAGGGGGTTTCAACCCCTTAAAACATGGACAGATGTCCACAAGGTAGTTTTCACCAAAGTAAAGATATGGGTATAGGTTATCAAGTGTCTAGATGTCAAATCAAGTGGGATCTCACCTACCCATGTGCTAGATCTAACCCAACAAGCTTCTCTTAGGAAAATCGATTTAGGTTCAAGAAGGCTTTTTGCATTGAAAAGTGTGTCAATTTTTAGCCAATCACCACCAAACTATAGATCCAACTAGGGGTGGATCCTATAGAGGTGGGTTTTTAATATCTTTTCAATTGCAAGGCTAGATCTAAGTAGATCTAAGAAATACCCAAAATTGGGGTTTTGATTTAATTAGGGTTTTATGACCAATGAAGATAGAATGGATGAAAGAGGCACATACCTTGTAGATCTTACCTCAATTGCTTATGGCCATCTTGCAAGTTGATAGCATTCTCCTATGTGTATATTCAAGAGTGAGATCCAAGTGCTCCAACCAAATCGCCCTTCTCCAAGATAGCCAAATCGTCCTCCTCCTACAAGACAAGATCAAAGAAACAAGTCAAGCAAGATGATTATGAAAATGGTAGAAAGATGTAATAGAAAGCATCAACTATGTCACGAAGATACAATAATGATACTCCCTGTCACAAGATCAACCCAAGAGAGAATATGTGGATCCCTCCAACAATAACCCTCATGAAGTCGCCCTCCTCTCTCCAATTCGACTTTCCTGTCAAAAGGTTAGCAAAAGCACCAAAATCCACAATGATACATAGAAGAGATACTGTATATTCAATATGCAAGAGAATCCACAATGCAAGAGAGATGTGCTCCACAAAAAATCTTCTATTCCAATATTCTAGAGCTCCAAAGGTGCTTTTACAATGAGAGGCTCTCTCCTTTAAATAAGAAGGAGAGGCACCAAAACCCTAACCACTTTTTGAATGAGTGGCTAAGATTAAAAGATACAAATGTCTAATCAATGGTTGAGATGAGCTCAACAATGAAATACATGGATCACTAATAAAATATAATATAAGTGGACAAAATCGCCCTATAAGAGGGGAATCCCACCAAGTCATGATGACAAAATATCATAAGAGGCTTATGGTGGGTCCAAGGGGTAATTTTATCCCTCCTTGGTCAATCCCCATAGCACAATAACCAATAAATAATCATGAAAATACCAAATCGTGCCTCCATAGTGAAGTCGTGGTCCTCAAAAGACCTCAAAAATCCACAGAAAGTGCCATAAGTGATGGATGCGGGCCCCGATGAAGCTGAAACTGCTGGAGAAGGTGTGGAAGGTCCCGATCTATCATCACTGATCATCCCATGCCATAACTTTGCCTCAGTAGCCCAAATCGATTTCCTCAATAGCCATTTCTACCAATCCTGAAATGCCTCGGGAAGCGTGAAACTGCCCCAAACAGCCTCCTGGAGTGCTGGCGCTGTCAAGGTGAGGGCACCAATGTGTCCGGGAGGGGGGTAATATGGTAAAAACAAGTGGCTGGACCACCCCCTCCATCATCAGCGCCCTAGGTCAACCGGATAAAAATCACATCTGCTCCGACAGGGCCTCCGACAGACCAAAACTGCACTAGGACAGCCTACTGAGGCTAAATCATCACTGTAAGTGCCCGAAACTGAAAACAAACTGTCCCATTGGACTCAGAAGGTCCAAATCCATCCAAGATGTGTACTCATACACCATATGAATCTCTGCATGATCAAAATAAATATCCAATATACCGGATCAAGGCCAATAATAATGCGCTGTACATATACAAACACTGCTGTAACCCCAGAATCATCATCATAACCCTGTAGCTGCTGCATAGAGTCATCATGTATGTATACATAGACCATATATCATCTATCCATATCATCATAAGGTCCAACATCTCATGTCCCATGGTCCTCCATGGTCAAACTAGGTCTAACCAAGACCAAATATAACTCAGATCATCATCAATAGCTGCTGCAAAGTGTCAAGGTTAATATATGCTCTACAACTTATTCAAATAACAATTATAACACAGAGTAATCATGACTGGCGATCTAAATCCAAATATATAGTGTCGTTAATTATTATTATTATTCAGACTAGACTTTCAGGATCATACTCATTTCATAGTTGTGATCAATTTGCTAGTGAAGGGTGAAGGCTTAAATTAACTGGCTAGGCTAAGGGATGACTTAACTGTCTTGACTTTGTGACACTTTGGCAAGGGAAAGGGAATACACCATAGTATATACTGAATGAGCAATAACACAGGGAATGGCGGTGTCTCACAAATGGATGAGTTGTTTAAAGAGGGTTTATTCACCTTCACAGATGCGCACAATCCATAATACAAATAAGGCCAGCAATTGATATAGCATTTAAGTTCCATTGCTTTTGGGCCTGAAGTTTCCATAGCCTTGATCTATGTGTGTTTATAAACACATTGCATAGATTTACATTTTTTTTTTTAGGCTTTCTGCTGCAGGTGTGTTTTTAAGGCACTTGTTTACCTGAGCACTTCTAGGTGTGTCAAAGACAGCTTGTTTACCTAGGTATTTATTTTCCAAAAGATATAACATTTTATTTTCATTGCCATGTTCATTTGGCATGCCTCTCATTCATGTGTGTTTAAAAACACATTGCATGAATGGGCTTTTCATACAAGATATAGCATTTCATTTTTCCAGATTTTTGTATTCATGGCAGCACTAAAAGTTTCAGGTTTAGCCAACACAACTTTAGTGACTAGGGGGAATTCACAAGGAACTCCAACTCACCATAGGTAAGTTTTGTCACCAACTCAGAGCCGAGACACAATAAACAGGGAAGCTCATCCAATACAGAGGCTACAGTGGGGAAAAGTCCTCCATGCCACTAGTCAAGTAGTAAGTCAGGGTGATAATCTAAAAGGTAGGCCATGGATGGATGAAGACAATGAAATGATGGAGCCAACACTAGCAAGCCAAAGTATGGTGTAATGATCACCTCTATTCTCCCTAAGGAGGGTATGCACCAATGAGTATGAGTAGTGAACTTCTAAGTCTGAGTAGGGACAATATAATATATATAATAGATCAACCAGGTCCATATATCTATATGATCGCCAGATCATGACACTAAGTGCTAAGACATGCTATAAGAATAAGTATAAAAGCAATCTAACCATAACACCACGATATACCTGCTGAGTCATATACCTGAAAGCTCATCAACCTGTACCATCATCTGTCCTCTGAGACTGCTGCTGTAACTCTGGGCACTACTATCTGCTCTGTACCAATGGTATAATGGCTACATCGGTCATCTCTCTGAGTGTCCTGAAACTCAGTCATGGCATGGGGAATACAACTGCTGTCCACAATCTGATAGTGATCCAATATAGATGCTCATCTCAACATCTCAAATGTAAAGGAACTGGCTGAATAGTGTACTGCTCTGATCATGAGTGATCCAAAATATATAGCCATGCTCTGGAATAAAGGAAGCTCTGGAATGTGCAGATATCTGCTGTACAAGAATAGTAGCCCTGCTACTATGGTGTGACAACAGTACATTCAGAATAAGAGACCCCATAAGGTTTTGGGGTGCAAGACTCTTGAAGAGGCTTTCTAAGGAATGAAGCCTGAGGTTGGGCATTTTAGGATATTTGGATGCCTTACATACTCACGTGCCCCTTCAAAGAAGAGGACAAAGTTGGAGCCCATAGAAGAGAAGGTAATCTTTATAGGGTATGATGTGACTTCGAAGGCCCACCGCATATACATTTCTGCGAGACGACAGACAGTCGTCAGGCGATATGTGAGATTTGAGGACATGGCTTTCAGGAAGTCACGTGAGTTGGAGAAGGGGGAGAAACATGCTTCCACACCTCATGATGCTACAGTGTAGAGTTTGACTTGATAGAGTTTCAGGGTCACAAGTATCAAGGGTGACAAGTTCCCTAGGTACTGGTACAGGCTCTATTTTAAAACTCGGCCGACTCGGACTCGCAGTCGGCTAAGTTGATCGAGTTGACCCCGAGCCAGGTTGAGTCGGCCCTTAACTCGGGTCGGGTGGCCGAGTTAAGGGTCGACTCGCCTGAGTAAAAAAAGCCGAATTTGTAATTTTTTTAAAATTTAATCCTAACCTAACCCTAAACTAACCCTAACCTAACCGTAACCTACCTCTAACTAACTAACACAATGCCCCCACCCTTTCTATTGGCTCAAGAGACCTTGATCGTGACCGTTGGAGAGAGGAGAGTTGCCGGAGAGCCCAAGCCCAAGATCGCTTGTTTGCCGTTGGAGAGCCCACCGTTGGAGAGTTGCAGACTTGCAGAGCATTGGAGTCGAGACGCCGCTGGAGAGCTGTCGTCAGTCGTGGAGAGTCGAGACTAGAACCCGTCTCGAGCTGTCGCAGAGGACCAGAGGTAAGTCAGCAGTCTGCAACATTTTTTTTAATAAAATTTACAATTTGAATTTAAATTTTACAAATTTACACAAACTGTATTGTGTAAATTTTTTTACTGTTTTTTTTTAAAGTTTTCTTATTGTTTTTTTTAATATTTAACTTTTTTACTGTTTTTTTTTAATATTTAATTTGTTTACTGTTTAATTTAAAAAAAATTACTGTTTTTGAACTGTTTTTTTAAATAAAATTTGCAAATTAAAACTTACTTATAGAGTCATACATATTACATACTTGTATTAATTCTATCTTTTTTTTACTGTTTTTTTCAAGTCTAACTTTTTTTTCATTTTCTTTGCATGTTGCAGTTGAACAGTAACTTGCAAAAATGAACTCAGTGAACTTCACACTTCAAGATGGCCCCAAAATCGAAAGATCCAGCATGGATCCATGCTGATGTGGTTGACGGGAAGATGTATTGCAAATATTGCAGAAAATGGATTAAAGGAGAAGGCATTCATAGACTTAAACAACATTTGGCTGCCATTAGAGGAAATGTTGTCCTGTATGAAGCTGATTCAGAGGTGATTGGAGAGATAAGGCTGAAGTTGCAACAACAATTTGATCAATATGAAGTGGATGAGACTAATAAAAAAGAGACAGAGAGGAAGAAATAGGGAAGAAGAGGCATCTTTCAGAAATGATGAGATCTGCGCCTCATGCTGAATATAAAGCCTCCTCATCCATCCCTTCTACCAAATTCGGGGATCCCTTTCAGTATGTTCCTCGCCCCCAAATAAATCTGTCCAAAAAGGGGGGTAATATCCAAAACTATTTCTCACCTCAAAACACCTTTGGTAGTGCGACTGCTTCTCGATCAATTCAACCCACCATAGATGCCCATTGGAAAAAGCAATACAAAGAAATTGCTCATGAGTACATAGCTAGATGGTGGTATGATGCAGATATTCCCTTCAATGCTGCTCGTTCACCTTATTTTCAGCCTATGTTGGATTCTGTTATTGCTGCTGGTAAGGGCTTCAATGGCCCTAGTATGCATGACTTGAGGGGATCTCTTTTGCAGAAAGAGATCAAATCCTTGGATGAATACTTCAAGGAGTTCAAAGCATCATGGGCCGTAACAGGATGTACTATCATGTCAGATGGATAGACTGATGCAAGGAACCGAACCATCATAAACTTCCTTATCTCTTGCCCACAGGGAACCATGTTTTTGAAATCATATGATGCATCCGATAAGGTGAAAGATGCAAATCTCTTATTTCAGGTTTTAGTTGAGGTTGTTGAGCTGGTGGGGGCAACTAATGTTGTGCAGGTCATCACAAGTAATGCTTCTAACTATGTTCTTGCTGGTAAGATGTTAGAGGAAAAATACACTAGAATATTTTGGACCCCATGTGCGGCACATTGCATAGACCTCATGCTTCAGGACATATGCAAATAGGATTGGATCATGCACACTGTAGAGCATGCCAAAATCATCACAAGATACATCTACAACCACTCATGGGTATTGAGCTTGATGAGGAAACACACATATGGCAGGGAACTTGTTAGGCATGCCATTACTAGATTTGCAACTCACTCCCTCACGTTGCAATCTCTCATTGCTCAAAGACAAAACTTGGAACAAATGGTTTCAAGTGATGAATGGAATTCAAGTAAATGGGCCCACAGAACAGATGGAAAAGACACCGAGAAGAAAATCTTGGAAAGCTCAGATATCTGCCCAAGGAGAGGGGTCACCTTTTTTTCTTCTTCAGGCGCAGGATGGAGGTATTATCTGTAGTTTTGAGGGTTGGTTATGGATGGACCCCTTGATTCTCCTTCTAGAAGTACTATGGCTTAATGGCGTTGCTGACTACCTCATTCTGGGGCTTGTAGCCCCGAGGTTGGTGTCTGGGGCTCCTAGGGTAGGTCACTTGACCCCCTATTTGATTTCCACACAGGTGAAAATGTTCCAGCTCGAAGGCACTTGCCTCTCCTTCCTGTCACCCTATACACCCATCTTGGCCCCTTTCCAGCAGAGCGCCCTTTCTCCTTAGGCCCTGCACACTGATGACATCATCTTGTCTCCCAGGTCTTCAAGCATGATTTGAGGGGGGACGTTGAGGGTTTTCGAGTACATTTGGGGTTTAGATGGGGCATGACGATCCCCCCTGCTCTCTTCATCTTTCAGAGTGAAGCCATTTGCTCAGTTTTATCTATTTTTGTTAGTTTTTGGTGACCTAGGGGGAAAATACCCCAGGTTACCCACATTTTAGATTATATTATATTATTTTATATTGACATTATATTGGTTTGTCGACGTGGTTATTTTTAAAAGTAAGGTCGAGAAGGGAGTGTTGTTCACCTTGTGTTGCCTTGGGGTGGACAATGGCACTTTAAAAAGCTGACCCCTAGCCATTAATTAATAAAGTGAGGACTTTATAGTTATAAAGTCACTTTATTAAAAGTTAAGTCATGAGTATGTCCTAAGTTCATATTTAATGAAAAGTCAAGTGAGTGATTAATTAAAAAGGGTATTCACTTTATTAAATGACATGAAGTGCACTACATGTCATTTATTAATTATTTATTGAGCATTTATTGTGACCCCTTCATCTAATCTAATCTAGACCATTAGATTGAAAAGAGGAAGTTGCCATGAACAAAAAGGCTTGGGGAAGGCAAACCTAAATTATTATTCACATCCAAGAGAGGAGTTTTGGAGAGAAGAAGAAGAGAAAGAGAGAGAGGGTTTGAAGAGATTTTGAACCAGAGAAGTGGAAGAGAAAACCTTGCATAGAAATCGAGGTACAGGTTTTGAGGAGTAGGGCACGATTCCCAAGGTGATTGGATATCATTTATTGCAATCCGTACAACATTAATTGCATAGATTTCGAGGAAGGTTCATCCATACAATAGGAGAGAGAGGGCACGAATTTCAAGGCACTTAATTTACTGATTTTCCAGAATCTGTACAATTCATACAACATTAAATTCTGGCACAGATTTTGAGATCCGTACAACATCTGGACAGGTCTGTCTGTACATTAAAATCCGACACAGTTTTCAAGGTTTGTTTAGTTTCTTATTTGGCACGAATTCCGAGGTAATTATCTTACTGTTTTCTGGGAACATTTCCCAAGGCTGTACTCCTGGAAAGAAAAATTGGCACGTGTGGGCCGTACTGCTATTTGTGTTGGCATGTTTTTTGAGAAGAAAAACGGAGATAAGTATTACTATTGCTGATTTCTATTTGCCTCAGAAGATAAATAAAAATCACTCTCAATTAGGTTTTCCCTTCGAGGTTTTGTCCTAGACCAATTTGCTCAAAAATCCAGTGTTAAATTTTTATGTGGTTGGCTGATTTAAATTTCTGAGTATGAGTTTCTTGGCTGAAAATTAAAATTTTTTAGTTATTTAATTTGGAAAAATAATTTCATGTGTTTTAAGTCAAGTCATTTTTATGATAAAAATGTGCATACTGGGGTTTGGGCATTAAACTATATGTAGAGAAGCTTGAATGCATGAAACTGGGTTGGGCTTCTAAAACTTTCATGGTATCAGAGCGGAGTTAAAAATCATAAATTTAAACACTCATAAAATTTTCAGATTGGAGAAAAGAAGTGGGTTTGTGAAAAATAGGTCTTAAAGAGATTCTTTGAAAAGAACAGGTACAGGTTGCAGTCATGGTGACTGGACTCAGAGTGGAGGACAGATTAGATGGGGCTGCAAATTTTAGCCCATGGAAGGCTAGAATCATGTTCATACTTGACAAGAATGAACTATGGGAGATAGTCAATAGTAGAACAACGAATCCTGTCACTATTCCTATCGATCCTGCAGATAGAGGAGCCTTTATGAAGAAAGATGTGAAGGCAAGGAGGATCATACTTAATTCCGTGAAGGTTCATGTGATCTACATATTTCAGCGAAGGCCCATGCCTTCCAGATATGGGCAACTTTGACTAGCTTACACCAAAGCTCCAATGAGAACAGGAAGATGGTGTTGCAGGACAAGTTGAAGGATGTGCACATGGGGAAAAGTGAGGGCATGGCTTCCTATCTTAATAGGATTACACAGTTTAGAGATGAGCTTGCTGCTGTTGGGAAGATCATATCAGGCAGTGAGTTGGTGCGGATAACCTTAAATGGCGTGACTCCGCCATGGAGTGCGTTTGTGTAGACAATGGTCGCTTGTGAGAACATGCCTTCTTGGGATCGTCTTTGGGATGATTTCATATAGGAGGAGACATGTAGAGGATACCTACAGGGCAGTTCATCACATCACAGAAATGATGAGGAGAATGTGGCATTGGCAGGGAAAGGTAAGAAGAAGAAGTTCAAGAAGGGTCCCAAGAGTGGGGCCAAGCATCATACAAGTGAGTAGAAGAAAGACTTGAGTAAAATCAAGTGTTTCGCTTGTCAGAAGTTTGGACACTACGCTGGACATTGTTCGAACAAGAAGAAGAAAGGACAGCAGACGACAACTACATCTGACATAGATGACTTTGCCTCATGGTTTGAGGGAGAGTTTTCTCTCTATGCTGGATGTACAGAGAGGACATCTTTCACCAGCAGTGATATAGAGAGTGATATGGAGGATCAGGTGCAGTGTTCTTTGTTGGTTGGTTATTCTTTGAGTGCCTCCGCCACAACTTCTACTTGGTACATTAATAGTGGGGCTTCGAGCCATATGACAGGTGTTCGAGATGTGTTCTCCGAGATGACTGAGATAGGCTTGAGTCTCGAGGTAGTGTTGGGAGACGACACAATTGTGAGAGCAGTTGGGCAAGGGACTGTTACCTTTCAGAGGGAGTCTATGCAGTCCATGACTTTGAGGGATGTCTTGTATGTCCCCGGGCTGAAGAAGAACCTCGTTTCACTTTCCACTATTGAGGATAGGGGTTTTGGAGTATGTGTCCTAGATGGGAAAGTGCATATCTTTCCCAAAGCAGCAGGACCATCTACTTCATGTGCCATTGGAGTTAGATGTGGGAAACTGTACAAGCTTCTCTTCCAGCCTGACCATGCATTGGACCATACTAGCAATAGCATCGAGATGTGTGAGTTGTGGCACAGGAGGATGGGCCACCTTCATCATTCAGCTTCGATATTGCTGAGGGAGATGTCTACAGGTTTGCCTCAGTTCAACATAGAGCAAGGTGGTGTGTGCAGAGGGTGTGCTTTGGGAAAGTACACCAAGACTATTTTTCCGAGCAGTGACACGAGAGCAGGTGGGATAATGGATTTGATTCATTTAGACTTATGTGGACCTATGTCTTCAGCTTCGTTGACAGAATTTGAGTACTATATCAGTTTCTTTGATGACCACTCCAGGAAGACCCGGATCTACTTTCTGAGAAGTAAACAATCTCAGGAATTCTTGTAGAGGTTCCAAGAGTTCAAAGCTCTTGTGGAGAACCAAACACGGAGGAAGATTCGGGCACTCAAGTCGGACAATGGGGGTGAGTATACCTTCAAGGAGTTTGATGGGTTTTGCAAACAGGAGGGAATTAGGAGGTATTTGACAGTTCCATATACTCCACAGCAGAATGGAGTTGTCGAAAGGAAGAATAGAGCGATAATGGGAGCAACGAGAGTCATGCTGCATAATCAGAGTCTTCCTTTCTTTCTATGGGCAGAGGCCTGTAGTACTGCTGTTTATGTTTAGAAAAAGAGTCCACACCAAGCATTGGGGTGTAAAACTGCTGAGCAGATGTTCCCTAGGAAGAGACCTGAGATAGGTCAGTTCCGCATATTTGGATGCCTTACATATTCTCATGTCCCTTCTAAGAAGAGGACAAAGTTAGAGCCCATGACGGAGAAAGGCATCTTTGTTGGTTATGATGAGACTTCGAAGGCTTTTTTCTTATAGCTTCTTGCATAGAGGAAAGAAGTGGGGAGGAGGGAGGTGCGATTTGAGGAGGAGAAAGCCTTTAGGAAGTCTTATGATTCAAAGATGGTGGAGCAGCAGGTTGATACTCCACAGGTGACACCTTCAAAGAGCTCAACGAGTCAGGATATAGGGTCACAGGTTTTTCGAGTGACTGGGCACAGGTTATAGGTACATCAGTTTCAGGTTCTCAGTCTACTGGGACTTTTGGCATAGGGATAGGTTCACAAGTCACAGGTTCATAGGTTTCAAGACCTCAGGCCATAGGTACTTCTTCAGGGAGACAGTTGTCAGATGAAGAGGTTTAGGAGGAGGGCCTACCACAGGAAGCTACTTCCAAGAAATGTAAACCAAGGTTGCTTATGGAGCTTGTGAAGGAAGTTGAGGATTCTGTGGGGCCACCCAGGAGGGAGGTCAGAGAGAGTAGAGCACTAGAGGGATTTTCCTGTTATATGGTGATGGTGACTAGCTTGAGTGAGTCTGAGCCTACTACTTTTGAGGAGGCTACCCCACACCAGGTTTGGAGAGATGCCATGATGGAAGAGTACAATTCCATCCTGAAGAATGGAGTGTGGGAGATTGTTCCGAGACCTGAGAGGAAGTAAGTGGTGACGTCCAAGTGGCTCTATAAAATCAAGCATGCTGCGGATGGCAGCATCGAGAAGTACAAAGCTCGGTTTGTGGCACGAGGGTTCTCACAGGTAGAGGGAGGTGACTACTATGAGACCTTTGCACTAGTTGCTAGATTTTCTTCGATCAGAGCAGTGATCTCGATTGTTGCAAAGATGGGTTGGAGGATGTATCAGATGGATGTGAAAACCGCTTTTCTGAACAGTTTTCTACAGGAGGAGGAATATCTGGAGCATCCTTAGGGATTTGAGATTCATGGGAGAGATTCACATGTTTGCAGGCTAAAAAAGGCCTTGTATGGTCTGAAGCAAGCCCGTCGGGCTTGGTACTCGAGTATTGATACTTATGTGCTTTCGATTGGGTTTAAGAAGAGTGAGGCTGATCCCAACCTATACTTCATTGTGGTTGGGGGTGATCCACTCATTCTTCTTCTATATGTTGATGACTTGTTCATTACAGGAGCAGACCACCTGATTGAAGCATGTAAGAAAGACCTTTCTTTAGAGTTTGAGATGACTGATCTTAGACTGATGCATTACTATTTGGGGATGGATATCTGGCAGGAGGATGGACATGTTTTCCTGGGGCAAGGAAAATATGCTGCAGATTTTCTTAAGAGATTTCAAATGGAGGAGTGCAGACCCATGTCCACACCCATGACCACCAACTGGACGAAGCTTCATGCTTATGAGGGAGAGTTGGTGGATCCTACTTTGTATTTTCAGTTGATTGGTTCTTTGATGTATCTGGTGAACACTAGATCAGATTTGAGTTTTGTTAACACTCTACGTCAGTTCATGGTGGAGTCTAGGAAAGTGCATTGGACTGCTGCAAAACACATATTGAGATATCTTGCAGGCACAGTAGATTATGGTTTGGACTATAGGAGGTCTGATGGAGTGGGATTGGTTGGCTTCACGGATTCAAATTGGGCAGGCAGTGTTTCGGACCGGAAGAGCACTTCCGGTTGTTGCTTCATTTTGGGCTCAACAGTTGTGTCATGGTTCAGTCGAAAGAAAAAGTCCGTTGCATTGAGTTTTGCAGAGACTGAGTACATGGCAGCCATTCATGCTAGTTGTGAATCCTTGTGGCTTCGCAAGTTGATGGTAGACTTATTTGGTCAGGAGCTGAGACCTACAGTCATACATTGTTATAATCAGAGTTGCATCAGGCTCTCTAAGAATTCGGTATTTCATGATAGGTCAAAGCACATTGAGATCAGGTACCACTTCATCAGAGATTATGTTCAGAGAGGAGCTGTATAGTTGCAATATGTTTCTATTGATGAGCAATGGCAGACATTCTCACGAAGTCTTTGGGTAGAGGGAAGCATGTTTACTTCAGAGACAAGTTGGGAGTGGTGAAGAACACCTTCCTCGGTAAGAGGGAGTATTGAAATGTTACCAAGGGAGTGTTGTTCACATTGTGTTGCCTTGGGGTGGACAAGGACACTTTAAAAAGGTGACCCCTAGCCATTAATTAATAAAGCGAGAAGGACTTTATATTTAGTCACTTTATTAAAAGTTAAGTCATGAGTATGTCCTAAGTTCATATTTAATGAAAAGTCAAGTGAGTGATTAATTAAAAAGGGTATTCACTTTATTAAATGACATGAAGTGCACTAAATGTCATTTATTAATTATTTATTGAGCATTTATTGTGACCCCTTCATCTAATTTAATCTAGACCATTAGATTGAAAAGAGGAAGTTGCCTTGAACAAAAAAGCTTGGGGAAGGCAAACCTAAATTATTATTCACATCCAAGAGAAGAGTTTTGGAGTTAAGAAGAAGAGAAAGAGAGAGAGGGTTTGAGGAGATTTTGAACCAGAGAAGTGGATGAGAAAACCTTGCACATAAATCGAGGTACAGGTTTTTGAGAAGGGCACGATTCCCAAGGTGATTGGATATCATTTATTGTAGTTTGTATAGTAGCAGTAATTGCACAGATTTTGAGGAAGGTTCATTAGTACAATAGGAGAGAGAGAGGGCACGAATTTTGAGGCACTTAATTTATTGATTTTCCAGAATCCATACAATTCGTACAACATTAAATTCTAGTACAAATTTCGAGATCCGTACAACATCCGTACATGTCTATCCGCACAATCAAATCCGACACAGTTTTCGAGGTCTGTTCAGTTTCTTATTTGACACAAATTTTGAGGTAATTATCTTGCTATTTTCTGGACACATTTCCCAAGGCCGTACTATTGAAAAGAAAAATTGGCACATGTGGGCGATACTGCTGTTTGTGTTGGCACATTTTTTGAGAAGAAAAACAGAGATAAGTATTACTGTTGTTGATTTCTATTTGTCTTAGAAGTTTAATAAAAATCTCTCTCAATCAGGTTTTCCCTTCGGGGTTTTGTCCTGGACCAATTTGGTCAAAAATCCAGTGTTAAATTTTTTTGTGGTTGGCTGATTTAAATTTCTGAGTATGCGTTTCTTGGCTGAAAATTAAAATTTCTGAGTTATTTAATTTGGAAAAAGAATTTCATGTGTTTTAAGTCAAGTTATTTTAATGATAAAAATGTGCATATTGGGGTTTGGGCATTAAACTATATGCAGAGAAGCTTGACTGCTTGAAAACAGGTTGGGGTTCTAAAACTTTAAAATTAGGGCTTTTGGAAGTGATGCGCACCTCTTTGATGATCTTCTTCGTTTGCTTGTGGATCGAATTTGGATGCTTTTCTAAGGTCTTACTAATGCATGGTGGATGCTAGGAATTGTTGGAATAACACAAAGCTCAAGTAAGTCTTGTTTTAGTCTTTCTTGGTGAAGGTATGCGAGTTTTGCTTCTTGATGATTGAATGGTGTCCATAGAGTTGCATTTTTTCTTATTTTGGCCTTCTTTTCTTCCTTGTATCAACTTTGCATGGTGGAAAACGCTCCCTAGAGGAGGTTTTCCCTAGTTTGGCCTTGGATCTCTAAATTTGCCCTAGATTAGGTTCCCATAACGAACCCTTTGGGTTGTTGTAGGAAGCTGTAGTTTAGAGTCGAGGAGAAAATCACTCGAAGAGGGAGGCTAGTCACCGCTCCTCTAGGCCTAGGGTTTGGGTAACATCCCATTAAAACCCTTGTTTATCATAATTTATCAAATTTTCTTGCATGTTTATGTGCAAAAATTGCATTTCATGGTAGATTAGGCTCGTATTTTAGGTCCGCAATTTACTTCTAAAAACCCTAAAATTTCCCAAAAACAAAAAATATAGTTTTTTTCCATTTGTCGGCCACCCTAAAATTTTGGCCTCCTTCCCTCTAATTTCAGCCTGCCATTTTAGGCCCTAGAAACCCTAGAGCAAAATTTGTGGCAGCCAAGAAACACATAATTAAAAACATAATTTTTTTTCAAAATTTGAGCCCATCTTGGGCTGCAGCCTCTTCCTAAAACCCTCGGCTTGCCTACCTCTAAGCTAGTCCTACACCTTCAGCCTCTCTTTTCATGCCCTCTAAACCCTCGACCTGCTCTCCTTCTCTCCTTTTTGTCTGCTGCAACCCTAACATACCTAAACCAAACCCTAACCTTGCCCTAAATCCCTAGCTCTGCCTCCTAAATCCTATTGCTTCTCCCTTCAATTCCTCATCCCTCTAGGCTATCTTCCAAGGCTAAGACCAAGGCTTTAGGGAGCTTTCTCTTGGGGATCTCCCAACCTAAGATTGCTTCTCCCTAAACCAAACTTGCAAAAACAATAAAAAGAGGTCAGTTTGCATGTTTAATCAATGAATTAATGCCTTATTTGGATGCTGCTGCTTATGGATGTGAATTGTGGAACTAATTTATGCTAAACACGAATATTAAATGCCTTAAGAAAAGTGTTATAAACACTATTACTACTGCTATACTTGTTCACTTTTGCAATGACTGTCATACAAACTAGATGCTGATATGATACTGTAATGTTGGCCTATTTATCTATGCAAATGCACTTGTTAATGCTGTTGAATGATGATCCTAAATGGTAACTGTTGGTGAATCTAAAGCCACGTATTTTGCAACCGAAATGCATGATCACATGCTCTAATTTGTTACAGCTGGTGCCTAAGTAATTACACATTATTATTGCTCCAAACACTGCTAAATGCTTATTGGATGCCATTAAATACTGCTGGTGTTATTTTACAATTCTATCATAAGGATTCTTGGATCCATGCTGCAACACTTGTTTGATTAGTACCTAATTACCTTGATATGTCTTCTTCCATTCTCTCTTTGACTCCATAAAGGCACTGATCTATGCATGAGGTTGTGGAAGGTGTTTGGTGTGACTATTGACAGGCACTCAGATAAGGGTTCTCCCCTTGGAGGTCAAGTCTCTCCGAAGAAAGTTAAAGATTTGTGATCGAGGTGATATTGGGTCACAAGTCCTTGCATGTGCTTATCGGGCCCTAGCCATGCTAGGTTTTCCAGGAACAAGTTGGAAGATCCACTAGATGGATGTGAAGACAACATTTCTGAATGGACTCATACAGGAGGAGGTGTACATAGAGAAACCATAGGGCTTTGAGGTGCATGGGAGAGATTCTCATGTGTGTAGGATGAGAAAGGAACTGTACAGGCTAAAGCAATCTCCGAGAGCTTGGTATTCGAAGATAGATACCTACTTGCAGTTGTTGGGTTTCTAGAAAAGTGAGGTAGATCCAAATCTCTACTTCATTGTGGTTGATGAGAAGCCGCTCATTCTAGTACTGTATGTGGATGACTTGTTTATTACAGGAGTAGAGAAACTCATAGCCAACTGCAAGAGTGATCTTGCTTCAGAGTTCGAGATGAAATACATAGCATCGATGCATTACTTTTTGGGTATGGAGGGTTGGCAGGAGGATGGGCATATCTTTCTGGGATAGGGTAGATATGCAATTGACATTCTGAAGAGATTTCAGATGGAGGACTGTAGGCCTATGGCCACACCTATGACAACCAATTGGAAGAAGCTGGTAGCTTCTGAGGGTGAGTTGGTGATCCCACTAGGTACCATCAACTTATTGGATCATTGATGTATCTGGTCAACACTATGCCAGATCTGTGTTATGCTGTCAATACATTGAGTCAGTATATGGTGGAGCCTAGGAGTGTGCACTATGTGGCAGCAAAGCACGTGCTCAAGTATCTTCGAGGTACAATGGACTATGGACTGAACTACGAGGGAGGAGATGGAATGCAGTTGAGTGGCTATACAGATTCTAATTGGGTAGGTAGTGCAGTGGAGAGGAAAAGCACCTTTGGGTGTTATTTCAGCTTGGGTTCGACAATTGTGTCATGACTCAGCAGGAAACAAAAGTCATTGGTATTGAGCTCTGTAGAGATAGAATATATGGCAGTGAGTCTGGCTATTTGTGAGGCCATTTGGCTTCGTAAGACGCTAGTTAGTTTATTTGATCCGCAGTGGAGGCCAACTGTGATTTACCATGACAATCAAAGTTGCATGAAACTCACAGAGAATCTAGTATTTCACAACCAGTCTAGGCATATTGAGATCAAATACCATTTCATCCGGGATCATGTTCAGAGGGGAGAAGTTGAGCTTCAGTATGTGTCTACTGATGAGTAGGTAGCGGACATTCTCACGAAGTCATTGATGAAGGGCAAGTTTGTTTATTTCAAGGATAAAATGGGAGTGGTGTAGAACACTTTCCTCAATAAGAGGGAGTGTTGAAAAGTTAACTAGGAACACTGTTGGACCCTTAACCTTGCTTCATGCGGAATAAAAAATCTTTTTTATGTTTGCATGCGGAAAATGCATGCATGGATTTTTTAATGCGTAAGTGTAATTTTGGATGAAACCCTAAAAAGGTAATCAAACGATAAAAAGAGTTGAGAAGTTAAAAAGGGGGTGCATAAGGTTATTGTGAGAAGCAATTCAGTTGAGAAGACAAGAGAGGCTCAGTGCATGAGCAATGACGCACTTTTGATATAGAGAGGGTGTATTCCAGGAAGGGAGGGGGTGCAGATCTGAGATAGAGAGGGCACACTTCATTTGGAGATTTAGAGAGGGTGGATTGATCAGTTGTAGAGATTGTTTCTGAGAGGGGGAATTCATAAGCAAAGATAGAGAGGGCAATTTGTAGCAGTGGAAGAGGGAGCAAATCCCAAGGCAGTCAGAAGGAAGAGGGGATGCAAATCTCAAGGAGGTTTTCAACAGGGATCAAGTAGGAAATACTAGGCTCGGATTTCTGAGATAAGTTTGTGTGAATGATGTGTATCAGATCAATGTACTTCTTCTGAAAGATAATAATATACTTCTACTCTCTCGCTGGTTTTCCCGCAAGGGTTTTTCCAGGGTCACATTGGCCAAAAACGTTTGTGTCTATGTCATGTGTGTGATTGCTTTTGATTAAAAGAGTAAATAGATCTCATGTGTTTCCAGTTATAGATTATTGTTTATGCTTATCTATTATCCGGACAACAGGATTGGGTTGGGCATTAAACATATGTACTAGAGAGACTTGAAACTGGGTTTGCATCTGAGATTTATGAAAAATTTACATTACTCCTATCCATGTGTCGACCTCATTTCAGATCTCCCTACAGTACAGTACATAATTCTCTGGGTTAACCATGATCCAATCTGTGGAAAAGCCTCCACTAATAGCTTCCAAAAAATTGAACAGTTTGAATGCATCCCTGGACCCCTTCTGATCTATTGTTCAATGGACATAGGTTCAATATATTTTGACTCATTATATTGTGCTATGGGCCATGGCCCTTCACCCTTAAGAACCTTCATCTCTTAGCTGTGAGGGCAAGACCAAAAATCTGAATGTTCTTCAACTCCCAGCCCCCTAAATATTTGGGGTTTGAAAAACATTTCCAGTTGACCCATGCCATGCCATCCTTCTCCTTCTTGTGTCTCCATAAGAAACTGAAACACTTCCTTCTGATTTTCTTTTGGATTCCCACAAGGATATGAGCTATGTTATGCCAATATATTGGAGTCCCTTCAAGCAAATATTTGATCAATGTTAACCCTCAACCTAATGAAGGACATTTGTTTCATCAAGTCTCAGTTCTCTTGTCTATTTTCTTAAGTAACCATACCCAGTCAGTAAAACCATAATCATTCACCTTCATTGTAAACCGCCAGGTACTTAATGCCATCTCTGAACTTGATCTCTACAAATTGTGAGATGTCCTTTAGAGCCCTCCTTTGTCCAGGTATTTCACACAGAACCTGTATATTGATCATTGTACCTGTGGCCTTCATATAAGCCCCCAGTATTTCCTTGTAAGGATTGGCAATTTTTTGGAATTATATTTAACTATTTCAAGCAGAAATGAAAAATATACATTGTTATGTGCTTTGAGGCACTCAAAATTGCTCTTTTGTGAGCATCAAAACTATTAATTTGTTTTTAGTTTGTTTCCTATCAGTCTTGTTATGCAATGCTTGGACAGATGATCATTCTAGATGTGCCTTTACTGTGTAACGATAGTAACAAAAGGGATATGTCCTTTAAATTCTTTAACCATGGAGTTGTTGACATTTACAGGAAGCCTTTTCTCATTTACTGGCAGAGCAGAACGAACTCACACAAGAGATGGCTTCACGTGGCATGAGCATTGTCTATGAACTTGGTGATTCAAATACAAAGAGTGAATTAGTTCAGGCTCTTGTCAGTACACTGACTGGCACGGCAAAGAGGAAAAAAGTTGTCAAGGTATCAAAAAATCTGTTGCTTAGTTTGGTATTTTGTTCTTACAGTATCTTACATTGTCCACATCAAAGGAAAAAAAAGAAAAACATTCAGGTCTTCTCTTGAAACCGATAATGCATTTCATTTTTCAAATCGTTAAGCATGTTCAATTCTCTGCAGTTGACAGAGGATTCTGAAGTGTTTGAAGAGGGAAGTATTGGAGAAAGACCTGGTGGTGAGAAACTAAGCACATATAAGGAGCTTTGCAGTTTAGCAACTGACATGGGCCAGCCTGATCTGATTTATAAGTTCATGGATCTGGCCAATTATCAGGCCTCTTTTAATTCTAAGCGTGGTGCTGCTTTTGGATTTTCTAAAATTGCAAAGCAGGCTGGTAATGCACTGAAGCCCTATTTACCTTCGCTTGTGCCAAAGCTTGTCCGCTATCAATACGATCCAGATAAAAATATCCAGGTGCGCATCTTATCCTAGTTTTTTTTTAATTGCAAAATATGCCTTGACTCTTACAGAAGAAAACTTGTCCTAGTTTTACTTTCCCCTCATCAGTAAACTAATTGATAATGAGATGTATCATGTATATAATGCAAACCTGAATTGTTTTCTTATGAATTAAACTTATAACTTTATATCCAGGTATGGGTGTTTTGTCTTGTCTTGAAAAATGGAGTTCATAGAATGAGATGGAAGAAATTCAAAGTATGTATCTATTACCTCAATGCTTGATGCTGATAACTTTTGCAGGCAGCTTTCTCTCCATCCAAAGATATAGAAATTTATCGGGGTTATTGGCTAGGTCACTCTTTCGCATCCTTTAATGAGATACTACATTGAGTTTAAATTAACACAGTTCCTTTCATTTGTAGGGAGTATTTCCACCTCCTATGGTCTAAGAAATGAAAGTTCATTCTGTCAATAAGGCTTGAGCTTCTTTCTGCCCTTCGCAACTCCCCTATCAGCTGTTGATCTACCTTCTTTTCTAGGAAAGCCCTTCCTTTGGATGCTGATTCTTAAACTTGGGTTTGACTTCTCACCTCCCTTCATGATATCATTGACCAATTCCTGGTGATTGTGTCCACTCCTTCAACTTCTTGTCATTCTTATAAACCTTGGACATGTTAGCAGAGTTATTCAAAATTGAACATTATGAAAGCTGCCGATTGTGAGGGTTTCAAGTTGAGGGCCTCAAGTGTAGTGTTGATTCTTGTTTCTTTTTTATCACAGATCTCTTTGATGTTGTGGATTGTTTGAGTTTTCCAGCCTCTTGGAGCCACCGTGTTTGTTTGGATCTGCGCTGGGACCCGAATTATGGATCGGGTGAATAATATGATGTGACCATGTGGATGGGAAACTTGTATGAACAACATGATTAAAATAAAAAAAAACATTGTTAAAGGTTGAAGGCAAACTATTTAATAAAAGGGCTTCTTCATTCTCGTCTTCTACCTTTTCACCAATCTCTGTCAACTGCCTTATAAGCAATTGCAATTTCAAATTATTTAAATGGCTGGACATAGTAGTTTCAGTTGGTATTTTAAATCTAAACTATTGTAACTTCAAAGAGAAATTTGCATTTACTGCTTTTGCACCAAACAACTTGCTCAACTCATCCCATATTTCTTTAGATGACTTTTCCAGATCAACATGATCTAATTCTGAATCTGAAATAGCAAGACCAATAATAGACTTGGCTTTGTCATCTCTGCTTTCCCACACAATCAATTCAAATTGTTTAGCATCTGTAGGCTCTGTTTCCATGCCTTCCACTGAACCCCATAAATTTGTATTCATCAATTGCATTTGAAATTTCACCTTCCATTTGTGAAAGTTGAGGCCATTAAATTTTTCTAGACGTGTTTCTGTTTTCAGAAAACTCTATCTAATCTTCTTAGAAACCAAACTGAAAATACCACCATATTCTGGGAGAGAAATGTCTTCTTATACTTGCACACAGTAAGGAAGGATTTTTTGAATTTGGTGGGTAGAAGTTTTCTCCTGCTCGAGAAATCACTCTGCAGATATTGAAAGGGCTGGGACAGAAAAGTGCATTTCTCTTAAATGTCTATCTGCTCCCTTTGGCTGATGGCTCCCTTCCTTTCACGTGGCAGGTGAGATGGATATGTCCAAAAACAAATTGCAGATCTGGAAATGCTTAGTCTCTCTATCTGTACTGTAACCCTTTCAATGATCAATAAACTGCTGAAGAGCGATTCAAGTCTGAGTCATATAATCAGATCTACATACCAGATGATAAGAGTGGATCTCATAAATCCATAGAGACAGCAGCTTCTATTCCATAGATGGACAGCAGCTCCTATCTTTATCTTGGCGGCAGTTGTGTACCATAATCACAGTTACGTTGACTACATGCAACGAAGGTTCTTTCAAATTCAAGAATAGTGGCACCCTGATATCTGCAGACACATGGGCTCTCAATCTTAAAAGGATGGTTAGGTCAGGATTCCTGATTCATGGCAGCATTTTGGCTCTCATACCATATAAGATATTAACTATGAAGCATAACAATATGCACAAATATTAACACAAAAATGATTAAAATGATGAGTGGACATACAATAGCTTTGATCTTTTTTATAGAGATTATAGGTGGTCATAAGATCTAACTAATTCCTATTAAGGAGGAAGAGGTTGAGAGGTTATCTCAACCATCATCTAACAACTCCTATTAATAAACTATTAATGACCTCTATTAAATTAGTCATTTATACAAGATGACTTTATTACATTGGTAAGTACATCAATAGTGAGTAATGACAAAGGATTTCTCCTCCCTTTTGACATAAGTAGGTGGAGGAGGCCAACATAAATCATGGATGAGGTCCACACAAGTAACTTTAGACCTAAGTCAATAAGGCAACCCCACATGGAGTGTTCCATTAAACAAGGATGTACAAGAGTTGAACTAGGGTATGTCTGATCCACAAGATAATGCTCCCTCCAAGCATGATGGCCCTTTGGGCTCAACCCTCCTCCAAGATAGCATGCTATCCAACAGGCTAGTAGCCCAACGCTCCCTATAGGATATCATCCACTAGTGCATTGGCCACTTTACAGTTATTGATGTCTATGATGAAGAGCCTTTATTGGGGTTCGCCCACTCATCCTTGACAACTAACTCTAGTCTCAACTCCAACACCAGCACCAACACCACCTCCAGCTCTAGCAGGCCTTAACATCCTCCCCTCTATTTCTTGCATTGGGGCTCTCTCGTTCTTGCAACTTCTTTTATATGTTCTCCTGGTTAGATATTTAACTTTTAGCTAGACACTTAGTTCACCTCGATGTTGCCTGTAATACAAATAGAATTTGCCTCATGCCTTACTATATTTTTAGGTGTAAGGAAAGTATGACATAGATGTTCTCTCTGTCAAGGATACATGGTTTATATTTTACTATAATGTGAATGTTGTTCTTACAAACAATCAAGTAGAGATACCAATTCTAAATAACTCCAAAGTCGCTCCCTCCATCCATTTGTTGATTCCTCAAGGTCATTTGAGCAACTATGTTTCTATCTTGAGTTTCTCCCCCACAGACTTTGATGTTAGGATTGTTGGCTACCTCACCCTTGTGCTAACCCCAGGATTATACAACCAAGTCCTCTCGGTGCCAACCACTCCTCTGAGAATATCATTCGCTAATGCGTTGGGCACTTTACAAGTATCTAAATCTAGATTTGCTAGACTTTGCCTCATCACTTAATATGATTTTAGTTGTAATGATGACATAGATGCCTCACAGATTTTCTATCCATAATTCAATCGCACGAGGAGGCCTCAATCCAATGTGAAACTTCTGCACCAACATTTTCCATTCCTTCTTGCCTACATTTAGGACTAGGCCTATTTGATAGTATTAGATTAAGTTTGTTGGACTTATGTTGTATTATTGTTTCCTATGATAATGAATGTATTACATTTACTAGAGAAAGTTCAGTTCTAAAGTTTTACTTCAATGCAACTTTTGCATTATAAAGCAATTTTTGTTGTTAGTGTTATGCAATATTTCATGATTTTGGGCATTTCTGTGTTTTTTTTGTAAACTAGGATTGAAAGCCTTGTGGACATACTTTTGTTTTCTTGCTTTGGTGTAAATTTGAGGTCCTGCTAATTTAAACAGTCATGTAAGTGAATTATAATTTTCATTTGAAACTATAATGGCTGAAGCCTTAGATATTGAGCTGCTCATATTCTTCTAAAAGTTGTTGTCAAAAAAGTATTGATAACAATGGCCAGCATATGGATCCATTAGAAATAAATACAGGATTTTTTGCATGTATAATTCTCTCGAAGACATTCTATCTCATGAGAACTAAAATGAGCTAGGCAATTTCATAACTGCGTCGTTCAATCGTAGAGACACAATTATAAGTACTCAATTTTTTTATCAGACTTACAATTAAATATTAATGATTAAATTTGATTCTCGATTTTAATCCTAAAAAACGGTCCTATAAATCAAGTATGTCTCAAAGGACATTAAGAGATAATCATAATAATAAACATTAATGTTGCAAGTATTGTGTCGACAAATATATCACCTAGGGTTGAGAAAGAAACTTATCGGAAATATCATCAAACTTGAAAAAATAAAAAAAAATTCAATTTTGAGCAGCTTTTAACATTTAAGCAACAACAACGACCAATATATGCATTACCATATAAATACGAAAAGAAAATTGATATATAAGATGTCAAGTGATATGTCACACATTATTTCTCAATAAAATGCAAAATATATGCTTAAATTGTTACGTAATACATCACACATTACATCTCGAAAAACATACAAAATACATGCTTAAATTGTTACACGTACTTGGGAATATGGAAATGGTAGATGTTATTCAATCCCCACTCCACAATAAATCCTCTAATTGTGCTGAAAACACTCTTTCGCTGCCTCAGCTCGCTTGATGGAAGACACTGAATTTCTCTTTTGCACCTGCTTTTCAAAATAAGGCAAAAAAAATCTAAAAATTTGTTTTATAGCCCAAGTGTTGTGGAGTTGACAATATATTCTATTGGCTAGCTTTTTTTCGGCAGTCTAAGTTGCACTGAAGCAGAGACAGAAACGGAAAGAAGGGTTGGGGGGGGGACAGATATGGCAAATTTTCAAAAGAGGTGATAGATATGGACATATATATTATATTTTTTTTTTTTCGTTTCCCCGTCGTATCGTATATATATATATATATATATATATATATATATTTCGTTTCCCCGTCGTATAGTATCTGGCATTTTTTGAATATTTGCCATATCTGTCCCCCGCCCCCTATCCATTTCTTATATCCCCCCCATCTGTTTCTTATATGTTGGTGATGATCTTGTTCTAAATCTAAATGATGAATGGTGATCTAAAAACTGAAATTTGTCTTGTGGTTTTCAAAATTTTTCATATATATATATATATGTCTCATGGTTTTCAAATTTTTTCATATATATATATATATATGTCTCCTGGTTTTCAAATATATATATATAGTTTCTTATATGATGATGATGATCTTGTTCTAAATCTAAATGATGAATGGTAATTTAAAAATTGAAAATTTTGTCTCGTGGTTTTCAGATATATGAAAAAAATTGAAAAAATTTGAAAAATATGTCTCGTGGTTTTCAGATATATGAAAAAAATTGAAAAAATTTGAAAAATATGTCTCGTGGTTTCATATATATATATATATATGAAAAAATTTGAAAACCACGAGACAAAAATTTCAATTTTTAGATTACCATTCATCATTTAGATTTAGGAAAAGATCATCATCATCATTTAAGAAACAGATAGGGGGGGATATAAGAAACAGATGGGGGGGACATATATGGCAAATATTCAAACAATGCCAGATACGAGACGACGGGGAAACTGAATATATATATATATGTCTATATATATATATGAAAAAATTTGAAAACCAGGAGACAAAAATTTCAATTTTTAGATTACCATTCATCATTTAGATTTAGGAAAAGATCATCATCATCATTTAAGAAACGGATAGGGGGGGATATAAGAAACAAATGGGGGGGATATATATGGCAAATATTCAAAAAATGCCAGATACGAGACGACGGGGAAAGTGAATATATATATATATATATATATATATATATATATATATATATGTCCATATCTAAGTCACAAGACACGATGAAACGAGACACAGAGGACACGGGACACGATGGCCCCGGAAATAGGACACAGGGGACACGTTTTATATATATGTGTGTATTTTATTTTATTTTTATATATATTAAAAAAATTAACATAAAGATCCAAACTTTTTAAAAACTAGAAGTCTAGAAGACTAGAACATATTGATATTTGATACAAATTACAAATTGTCAAATTACAATCATACATGTAAATTTGTAATGATGTTCATGCAACATGATACAAATTGCAATGATAAATTGTGCATCACTTTAGAATTAGAATTTAGAACCATAAATTGCAGATTTGATTTCTCATTAAGTTCAAAATAAAAATGTATTACATAGATATTGAGAGAATGGCAAAGGCAAATACAAAAGGGAGTAGATACTAGAAGTAGATACAAAATAGTGAAGAATCTCATAGTTGGTCATTGGGTCAGTGGTACTGGCCACTGTCAATAGTCTTCCTCCATGGAAAAATCAACATCACTTTCATTGCTCTCTCCTCCATCCTCCTCCTCACCCTCTGCACCAAACCTAGGATTTGCTGCTACCTCTGTTAGTGTGGAGGATGATCCCTCAAGAAGCTCATCATCAAAAGTGACCAGCTCTAGTGCTGGGTCATTAAGGTCCATGTTGGCTAATGCCAACTCACATTGCCATCCAAACCCATATCATTAGGAAACACGTCCCACAGCTTTGTCTTTCCCATCAACCACTCCTCCCTCTTCCTATTAATCAGATGAAGGTTGGTGTGCACATACACCATTGTCTCTGCCTTGGATTGCTCAAGCCTGCTCTTCTTCAAACTGTACAAGTTCCCATATGTACTCCAGTTCCTCTCACAACAAGAGGATGAAGTAGCCCGAGAGAGGACCCTCATGGCTAACTGCTGTAGAATAGGGCATGCTTCCCCATGAGTTTCCCACCAACCATAGGGCTTCTTGACCCCCTATCTCCAAGCACAACCTACCCTCCAAACCTCCCAGTGCTAGTGGAAAACTCTATGAATCCCTCCTCCACCTCCTCAAGGGATGCTCTATCATGATGCATCCTTCTAAATGCTACCTTCCTCCCCTGTGAAATCTCTCCATCTACATGAGGAGGGAATCTGCGAGAGGGCCCACCATTGAGCCACTCATGACTGTAGAACCTAGGATTCAATGAGTGGGCCAAGCAATGCAAAGGTGTGCAATTCTTATCCCACCCGACGATAAGAATATCCTATATGGTAGACCATAAGTTCTTTGTTGATGTCTCATAGTGAGGACACTCATTTTCCATAACAACAGTCTTCATAAACTCAATCATGGAATCCCACCCCTCATAAACATCTCCTAAGATGGGTTGGTCTGTATCTGCAAACCGCAACAAAGAAATGATAGGCTCCATGATCTTAATGGCAAGATCTACCTTCTCCCACCAAAGATCATCCAACATTGTGTCCTTCACCTTTTTTGAAGCAGCTTGATCCGCCTTTCTCCAAAAAGACCAAATATCTGAAATAACCATGGCCCCAAGAGCGACCTTGACTTCCCTCAACCTCTTAAGCATTATGAACGAGGAAACAAACCGAGTATCTGCAACCTTCAACAATGATAGATGTGTGTACTTTTTATATATTGTGAGGGCATTAGTATGGTTTTGTACAAAATTGCGGATATGGCGTGCATCATCAATGAGATTGCCAATCCATGTCACATCTGAAGCAATAGATTTAAGTGCCAAATTCAAGGAGTGAACAATGCAAGGTGTCCAAAATATTTGTGGATATTTAGTTTCCATAATCATGCCAACAACTTTGCAAACAGGTGCATTATCCATGATGATTTGCACACAAAAATCAACACCTACATCTTCAATAACTTTAATGAACAACTCACCCATATATTGTGTATCCTTGTATTTTCCATGAGCATCCACCGCTTTCAAGAAGACCGGTCCATTTTGGGAAGACTCCATGAAGTTGATGAGTGGATGGCGTGCTGCATCCGTCCATCCATCAGAAACAATAGTAATAACGAAAGTGGGCCATGATGATTTGATTGGATTTAGGATTTTTTCCACCTCCTTCTTTTCCTTACCCAACAATGTGGTCCTAGGCCTCTCTGAACTTGGAGGCACATACCCGGTTGGAGCCTTTTCAACTAGAGATTGACACATCTCAATGAACAAAGGTGGTCGTGCAACATTAAAATAAATGAAGTTGAGATAGTAAAAGAATGCAATAGTAAGATCAACCTCATCTCTCTTCGTTTGTTGATAAATCTTGTCCATTAGACCATAAGCTGGGGCTGCCCTCTTTTTTTGTGGTTGAATTTCAGCCCAACACCAAATTTGCTTGATGCATTTCTTAGGAATGGAAGAGGATCATCATGTTTTTGAAATTTCTTGCTTGTTGCTGCCACATTCCCCAAGCCAACTGTATCCTCCTTTTCCAACTCATACCTTTGGGTAGCATTGATCGCTTCGCATGGTGCAAGTCCACAAGGAAGGACGAACAAATAGCCTTTAATTCGATAGTATGTGCTCTTGAATTCACCCTTGCAAAAATTGCAAGACCAAACAAAATTTCCTCCTCCAACAAGCTTTGATCCAAAACCTTGTTTCCTTGTTACATACTTCCATAGGGGGTATTTTTTTTCTTGTGCTTGTTTTTCTATAGCAGGGTTGTTTAAGCGTATGGAAGCACCAATAGCTTCACTTGAAGCATTGCCACCTGTAGCCATTGTAAAACTTGGAGGAGGGGGAACACTAACAGGGACATTCCTCCCTTTCTTTTGACCTCTGCCAACTGCCCTTGAAGATTGAGCCATCACTTCCTTGAATGCTTGAGCTAAATGAAAAAACGGTGCTGCTGTGTAAAAAAATCAGTCCCCTAGCTGCCAAATCTGAGGTAAATCCGCCTTCAATGCCTTCCTTGCACTCACAAACCCTTCACCTGCAAATAAGAGACACTTCTCTCACTTCTCAGCATCAAAAAATATGTGAAAAATGAAAGGTGGGCTGCCTATTTTAACCCGCTGGTGTCTTTTTTGGAGGACATGTGTCCTGAAAATTAGGACACGCTTTTGGGCCGTGTCCGACATGTGCCTGGACATGTCCGACACGTGCCTGGACATGTCCGACACGTGCCCGGACATGTCCTCTCTTTCATGACATGGAAAAATGCGTGTCCGACATGTGTCCGGGCGTGTCACGTGCTCGACACGTGGGACACAGACACAGAGGCCTAAAAGGCCGTGTCCTGTTACATAGGTCCATATCTATCCATCATCATCATAAATATTATCATTGTGCATCATCATCATCACCTGGCACTACTATCTAATATCATCAATCATACATGTAACATGATACTATGAAACGTTTAACCAATATCATCAATAATACATGATACTATGTAAACTTCTAAGTTTTTAAGATACTTTAATTAGGGAAACCTACTATCATATCATATTCATAATTCAATGCTCATTGTTCATAAGTTAAACTTAAAACATCATTACAAATTAAATTCACAAAATCACATATCATCAAAAAGTCTTTGTCCATGTAATGAAGCTCAACATCATCATGTTCATCCTCTCCAAAACTAGGAACATTGCTGCCATGTCGACTTGAAGATGCAATTGTTGGTGCCTCCTCATTAAACAAATTAAGGTGAGACATGGCAGTCAATGCCATATCCAAGTCAACCAACTTTGGTTTTAAATCCCATAGTTTGGTGGGCCCCGATTTGTATTCATCCTTCTGGTGTGATAGAAGGCGAGGGTTGGAGTGAACATACACAAGTTCCTCGGCCTTCTTGGTGCCCAATCTGTTTTGCTTCACTGAATGAATGAAGCCATATGTACTCCAGTTCCTCTCTGCCGATGAGGAACTAACGACCTATGACAAGATCGTCATTCCAAGTTTTGGATATTTGGGATTTCCCCACCATGGAAGTTCCACCAATCAGATGGAATTAGTGAGGTATTGTCCCGCATAACCTCAACATCCGCTCCCAAACCCTCATATCCCACAAAATGAGAAAACTTAGTATGAATCTGAACCCCAATATTGGGATCTAGAAATAGTTCTCTAAAAGCTTTTTTAAACCCAAGGGACACTTTTGTGTCCTTATTTGGTGTAGATTTGTTTGGATCAATCCACAACTCTATAGAATAATATTTGGTATCATAGTTATAAGAACCGGATCAGTGATTGAATCAATTGACTCCAGGAATTGGAACCGGAGAGAAACCAAAAAAAAAACCAGTCGACCGACTTATACATATAATATTCAAATTCTGAATATATATATATATATATATATATATATATATTCATGAGAATTCAAACCATTATACACAAATATGCTAAGTTTCTCATGTATATAGCAAGTTGTTGATGTTATTGTAGCTTACGGGATGCATTCATGGCACGAAGGCCTAAGAGAATAAGTCAAGAAGACAAGTCGAAGACCTAGAAAGTTCTAGGAAGCCCCGGAAAGTATGGAAACAATAAAAGTACACGTCGGCTCTAAAAAGGAATTTGACCACATGTGAGGAGATATCAACGAGGAGAACTTTTCTATGATGAAGAAATAACCAAGGAGTCAATACAATCCATTGAAGAAGTCCCAGAGAAAATGGAGGGCAAGAAAGAGCACAATTGCCCCAGCAAAAGGGTTAAATTGACCCTAGAAGACAAAGTGACAAGTTGGCTTGAAACACATCACTTTAACCTTGAAATGTATCACATTTTCACTGAAACATATCCAAAACCCTTGAAACGTATTTGTACCATCTGATACGTATTCGTGATGTTTCGGGGCCATATCCCCTCCGTTTCAGGATCCAAAACAGGGAACGCCGTTTCTCCAGGGCTACTGGGATGTTCCTGGTAACTTAGTCAGCAATATATTGCATAACAAATTCCAGCAATGGTATTGACAGGTTTAAAGTATCACAATATTAAATGATGTTGCGGATATATCGGTGATATTTGCAAAACTGATAAGCATTTAGTCATAAGCATTTTCTTCACCATTATTATTGTTTTGATATATGTAAAACATCATTATTGTAGCTATCTGAGATAACATTTATTTTTTTACTTTGAAATTCCCAATATTGTTTTCCAACTAGAATGTCTTTCATGAGTTATCTTTCTCCTACAAGTGTAGTTTTTATCTTGTTACTATCTGTTTCCATCAATTGGCATCGTCAAATTGCAGGAATGATGTCTGTTACAAAAGTTCTTATGTTTCGCTTTTTAAAAATATCTGTATTTCTTTCCACTTCAGTGGAAGCTGATCCCAATATGCTTGTGTTGCTCTGCAATATCAGTGATAACTGTAGTTATTTTATTGTAGGAGGCGATGGGGAATATTTGGCGGTCACTGATGGCAGATCCCAAGAAGACCATTGATGAATTCTTTAATGATATAATTGTGGATTTATTGACACAAAGTGGATCTCGACTTTGGCGTTCCCGTGAGTCTTCATGCCTCGCTCTTTCAGATCTCCTTCAGGGGCGCAGATTTGACCAGGTTATTTTCTGTATTCATATTGGTATTTCTTTATCTATCTGACTTCTGAAAATAAAAAGAACCCATCTGAGATCTGAGCTTGAAATGAGAAAGCTATCTATCTCAAATAATTATATCTGAAATAATTATCTTTGTCTCAAATTATTATTCCATTCTTGAAACATCTTTCTGATTTTAATTTTAAACTACAGCATGAATATAGAAACATAGAATACAAATAACTAATTTGGCAAGCGTACATTGCTGTATACATCAAAATCTGGCATGATATAAAATATAATTTACATTACCATATATCTTTAAAGAAATGCACTTGTGTTGGGGAAGGGAATCAAATTGGTTGTCAATTTCATTGTAAATCCTCTGCAAAAGTTTCTTAGAACTGGTTGTTTTATGTCAACAAGGTAAAATAACATAATAGCTTGAAGAAATCTTTTGATGAATGCCCCATAGATTCGATGCATTGTGAATAGTAATATTCTTTTATTCTATTTACCACATTATGTTAATTTTTTGGGCAGCATCGAGAGCCATTCTTCAGTAGATTGGCATCAGTCTAGGGCCGAGGACCTAGTCGGGGACTAGGATGCTGATGTACTTGATCAACATGAATAAAGATTTCTTATGAAGATTCTAGAAGACAAGTTTGACCATTAAAAGTGTGAAGAAGACCAAGAGAAGGGTCTATGGTGACTTGGTTAAAGGATTATGGTCTTGGAACCACGATGAAGGACCAAGAACCCCAATGAGGGTCCAAGAGCCCACTAGTAAAAGGCCAAAATACCAAGATGGAAGTTAAAGGGTTAAAAAGTACAAATAAAATAATTGGGGTTATGGAACTTCATTAAAGGACCAATAGCCCACTTGTAAAGGACCAAAGGTCCAAGATAAAAGTCAAGTTTTATTTGTAGGGCTATTAGCCCAAGTAAAAGTGAACAACCTTATGAAAGACCTCAAGGAAATTAAAAGACCCTAACTAAAAGCATTAAAATAATTTTTAATTGGTAAATTAAAATTACAAAAGTGGTCTTTGAGAGGTGGCTTCCTTAACTTATGGATTTGTTAATCCTTATCTCACTCAATGATGAATTATAAATAGTGAGTACTCTTATTTGCACAACTCACTTGACATCTCTATCTCTGATCAAAAGGAAAAACTCGTGGGGTCATACTGATACTTTTTCTATCTCATATCTTCATGAGGTCTGATCAGCCTGTGAGAGCAGCAGCAGGTGACGCCAAGATTCCAAGCAGGAGTATCAAGGTTCAAAACTGTTTGAAGACTAATCTCAGGGTTCCGATCTGTCCAAAACAGCAGCAGCAGGGTTCTGAAGACAAAAATATGCACTTGAAGAAGTTTCTTTTCATTATAAACTTACAGCACATAATTTGAAAATATTGCTGGTTCTTGAATGGAAGAACATTTATCACTAAAAGGGAGATATAGTCATATACTTGAACTGGTAGGCTATTGCTTCATGTATGGGGATTCAAAACATTATCTTTGGCAGAAGATTATGGGGAAAATAAGCCACTGCAAGAAGACACAATGCCAAATGATTGGTCCAGATATCAACTTTGGCTCTTCAACAAACTCAATCATCTTTAAACAACTCTGGGGCATCTCCTATGGATTCTGTACAGTCAGATTTAAATGTGAGGAAGCTTCGTCTTGGAAAGGGGCAGTCAAAGATATCAAGGTACTTGAACCCCTTGAGGCAATGCTTTAGCGAGTTAACATCACCATTCATCCTGAATGAAATATGCAAAGGCATGCCTCAATGTAACAGAAATATAAAAATATCATTGATTAATGATCTGCAAAAGTATAAATGCATTCAGCCGTAACAAGTCACTTAAAGCTTACATGCAGCACATATTTTTTGGAACCAATACGATTATAATGAACTACACGTCATATTTTAAGTTGACAATGGGTAAGGTGTTTGGATGGATAAATAGTTACTGACTGTATAATACTATTAGTGCCTGAGGGACGAGGAGTAGCATTCTGATCATCAAGCAATGAATGAGAATGCAAGACATGTTATAGCATTGCATCTCTCTAAGTTTTGAAAGAATCATCCTTTGATTTCAGCATGAAGCTAGTATTTCTTCTATGGTGCATGAAACTCCTCAAATGCCCATGTACCAGTACCGGAAACTCGCGGAAACTCGGAAACTTCTCCGAAACTTCTAGGAAACCTCCAAGGGTCCGTGAGTGGCTTGTGACCCATAGGAAATCTAGAAAACCCCAGTTTATAGAAAATAAAAACAAATTAACCTCTAAATCATTTCTAAACCTACCTACAAATTAACCTCTCATTCATATTTTATTGTGAGATAATGTATTATTAAAAAAAAAATATATAAAAATATATATACCGTGTTTCCCCTGACGTAACCATTTTGGGGGGTCCACGTTTCCAAGCGTTCCCGTTTCCGAAACTTGTAAACGTTTCCACGTTTCGTGCAACTTAGTATTTCATCTGCTTGTAAGAACTATAGCATAAAATCAAGATCATTGAGACCAAAATGAACAAACTGAATTTGAGCTATACATTATTCCTTTTGTATCTTGAATCTTGCATTTATTTAGTCAGTAATATGACCAAATACTTGTAAACCACAGGTTGAAATTTAAGATGTTGACAACTGACTGAAATGAAAATAGAGTTGAGGGAAACTGAGTTTGGTACATATTGTTGAAGATAAAGTCGTTTGAAATTTTGAATGTTGCCTTTGAGGCTTGGAGTTAACCATCGAAGTAACGATTAATCTACTTTGATGTGGTATACCGTATACATAAACTTTGACAGGAACATTTTGTGATACAGGAATACAAATTACAAACTTCATGAGGAATTTCTGTGTTCTGTACAGGAGATGATCGTACAATTTTGTCAGGAAAAATATCTCATTTTTTTTATCTTTGTCATTTAATCAAAAAGATTTTACCATTTATCAACCAATTGTTTTCCCTTTTTTCACAAAACTTGGTACTTGAAACAGAAGACATACCTTCTATACAGCAAAAGTACTATTTCATGTAAGATTGAGATGCATCTTACATAGCTAGAGTACCATATTGACTGTCCTTTTCACTCAAGCTTCTGTTCTGTATTGAACTCAACAACCAAATCCAAATTCCACATCTTCATCAAGTAGATCAAAACATTGAATCTGTGTACGTTTTTGGCATTTGTCAGTGTTTACATTCAGAGCAGCCTCAGATGAAGCATACGGCACAGATGCATCTCTATTGGAGAGTTCCCTGCTTGAGGAGTTACCTGAAATATTTTCAGTTGTACCTCCTTGAAAGGCAAACTCATCATAAGCTGCAATGTCTAAACCTGAAATGAGAAATGCCTTCAGCTCATCAGCAAATCTACCAGAGTTTTCAAATATGAAGGACCTTAGAGCATCTGAAACTGATGATTTGTATTGTGCATGCCTTAATTCCAATTCACCAGTAGAAATTTTTTGCGTTGTCCTGTAACAAAGTTGCACAACAATCAGATGCCAGAACAATGCATTAACAACAATGTTCCAAATATTGGCATCAGCAAGGGTATTGACCTCGGGACATCTGAAAATCAGGGGAAAAATCCATAAACTTTAAAACCACAAAATATATTTAATTTTTTTGTCATTTAAAAAAATTATAAACTAACAACATCAAGTAATGACATTGCAACATAAATACGAAAAGACAACTAAAATATAAGATATATAAGCTCCAAATGTACATCAACCATTAACTGTCAATACCAGTAGTTATCCATTTCCACTCAAGACTCAAAACTAAAACTGAATGCACAATACAAAATTACATCAAATATCTAATAAATGTATCATACATATAATGTATAAAATCCCTTTACCCCTTTTATGGGCAAAGGTAATGGGTTGTCCTCCAAAAAGAGGTCTTGCTTCCAGAGTCCGACATTAACTAGAGATTGTTTCAGTCTATTTAGAAAGTGGTACAAAGGATGGTACATGATTCTCCTCACTCTCAGTCTCCTATTCTTCCCTTAATTACACTAGCTCATCTTCCTGTGTGCCATGCTACTGCTCCTCCATAATAGGCCTCTTGGTCTCCACCAACCACTCAAACATGGTGTCGATGTCATCCAAGAAATTTACGTCCACATCAGACAGAAATTGTTAGAGGGTGAAAAGAAATGTTATAGGGTCATGCAAAGTACATATCAAGTACATTATAGGGTCAAAATTTATAAATATTAATTCCTAACATGTGCTTATTTGTGTTTACTTTTTCATACTGTGTTGAGGAAGATATTTGTGATTATCAGATCTCCCTTAGGTGAGGTACAGAACGGGAAGCCCTCTCAGCTTACTGTAACAGTCTTTATTTTAATTCAGATCTGAATTTGATAGCTCAGTCAAGCTGCCGCGTCCTCAATATGCCCCACAAAATATTTCCCAGTGCTCTTAGAAGACCAGCCCACTGTAATAACGTATTTAGGAGTATGATAGCCAAAAGTTCCTCTTCGAGTGTTCATACCACTAGCAAGCCAGAATGCATGCCTCCAAAGCGTGGTACCCTTTGGACAGCATGTAAGTGCAGATATTAAGTGACACAAAACACACAAGCTGAGGCATATTTTGTGTTAACAGGGGCTCTGAAATAGCTCCATAATAACCCAGAATTCATTGTTTTGATGGTATATATATGCTGAGAACAGGTTCACTGAGGCTCTCCCTTCATGTCTCAAATGACTCTTTTTAATATGTTGAATCTGGAGTAACTTCTGCCTAATATGCCTCCAAAGGTTGATCGAATGCCACATGTTCTAAATTTCTAATCCACCATGCATGACTTCAACATGTCATTAGGGAAAGAGGGGTGAGCTAAATATAAAAATATTATTTGTGAACATGAGTGCCCAAAGATGAGCCCCTCCAAAGTGGGTAAAAGAGAATTAGACCATAAGCAGCCCCCTAATAAAATATTATTATTTGTGAACTTGTGTGCCATCATAGGAGCCCCTCCAAAGTGGCTAAACAAGCCATATAAAAATCAAAAGGGGTTGGCCCCCATGGAATCAACTCAAAGTGTTAGGAACATGAAGTCATCCACTATGATACCCATCTATAAGCTTGCTGGACCATGCCTCGTCATCTCGGAGAGAGAAAAATTAGTATGAAGGATCACCCTGTCATCAATAAATCCAAGACTATCAGAGAGCACCATCAACCTATCCATTTGCTTAGTGATAACAACCATAAGTGAAGCCTCATGCAAAATGAGGGTTAACACTATCCAAAGGCATCAGTCAACAACAAATGAACAATATGCCCTGATTACATTTGGATTATCTATTAAGCCCATTACCTTGGCCAGACAGATCCGGTGTTAACACTACCATAATTCAAATAATAAAACCATTATTTCTTCAATATTAGCAATTTAGCAGCAATAGTCTTTAGGTCTCCCAACAATAGTTCTTGAGCTCCTTTATAGCCTTCGAGGGTTCTCAAGTGTATCTTCAAGATTAGCATCATAACGGCAAGAGACTATGTGAATAATGGCTCAAGATTCAAGGCAGTCTCTAGCTCAACAATCCTCTTTTCCAACCTATCATTCTCTTGTTGCCACTCATTTAGGGAATGTTCTAGTATATCTCCAGTTGTTCGATGCATTTTTCAAAGCTCCAATGGATTCTAATCCCTTGGATTCTCGGTCTAGCCCACAGTCATAACGTGGATTGACTCGACCTCATTGTAACCCTTTATAATAAGCCTTATGCTTTCTCATTGAGGCAACACAATAAAAATAACACTTCCAACCAATCTTGGTTTCTTTATGTGTTCAATTTCCATGATAAATGGGTGATGGACGTGCTATCCGACAAAGACATATTAGTTCCAGCAGCAACTTATGGTATATAAAAGATTAATACATTCAAAAATAGAATACTGAAAGGAAGTAAGAGGGAGAACCTCCTCACTTTACTCCTATCCAATGGCAAACATTCCATTACAAGGCCTTCACAATAAGTTCTTTACAGAGAATTTTTAATTAATCAACAACATTTAAAAGAACTATAATTTTTGAGCCTCACATATGAATGATATCTCAATCTCTTATTAAGCCTTCCATAAGATATACAATGAAGCCTAAGAGGAAGAAAATCCTCACAAATCCAACCATCTACAAATGGAATGGGGAGAAAACTCTTTTATATAAAGGTAGCTACATCTCTCTTACAATAAACTACAATATTTTCCGAACTCCATGACAAATCAGAATTATAAAATAATGCAGCAGTTAGGCCTTATCTCTTCAAGGTTCACAAGTCAAATGGTCTCCATTCTTTCCAAGAGAGGTTGCTCCATCAAGAAATATGCAGTGTTCCACGGGGACGCGTCCCCTAGGGTGGGGAACGCACCCCCTCATTCCCCCATGCTTCCGGGACGGAGAAACTCCTGTGGAAACATTTCCCCACATCCCCCTTTTGGGGGAAACTCGGGGAAACGCGTTTCCCCAAGTTTCCCCAAGTGTGGAACGCGTTTCCCCCGCAGGGGGGGTTTCTGGGCATCCCCCCACATGGGGGAGGCTTATGGGCGCCCCCCTAGAAGCATCCCCCAATTTTCATCTTTTACAATAAAAATAAATGCAAATTAAAATATTAAAAAGTGTTAAAAAAATTAAAATATAATTAAACCAAAATTAAATTGAATCCTAGACTAACTTGAGAGTCTCACACCTTCCTAAAAGCTACCCTCTCACACCAGTCAATGGAGCACACTCGATGCTTATTTGATTTTGATGTTGATTCATTTCAGCTACTTTTCATTGTTTCGGTTTTGACTCTAGATATTAGATACTAGATACTGATGACAATCCTTGACTCTTGAGTCTTTATTATTTAGTATTTTTTGAGAAATTTTCATCTTTTATTAGACTTTTCACTTTTGTCTATTTCACTGTTCTAACTCCTCTATGTTAACTATTCAGTATCTATTTGACTATTTCAAACTTCAGAATATGTTGCATTATCTTTTACAAATTTGAAATTCGAATTTTGATATTATTGCATAATGATAATGGTTTTTAGTTTTTACATGGTAATAGTAACATAGTTTAGTATCATTTACAAATTTGAAATTTGATATGGTAATAACTAATAGATGTACATTCCATAATGATAATTTAGTTTTTAGTTTTACTTTTTACATGGTAATAGTTATTGTTGGGATTAATAATATTTATATTTTAAATTAATTTTTATGGCTGCGACGTCTCCCCGTTTCCTCGAAATTTCCTTAAAATTTGGGGTTGCTTCCACATGTCCCCCTTGTGCGTTTCCCCGCTCCTGCGCTTCCCCATCCCAGAAACTTCATGGAACATTGGAAATATGAAATAATGTGCAAAATATCTCAAAGAGAGGTGCATTACTAAAAATATCCTTTGACCATGCCAAGATGCTAAAATGTCCACTTCCAAGTGTGTCTTTTGTTGTCGTCTGGATGCACACCAGGGAAAATGCAACAAAAATCTTCAAGCTGCTCGGTGTGGCCTTGGGGGCAAGCTAGAGTCAAGTGCTGTCATCTGAAACTTGACTCCTCTGTCTAGGATTACTCCTAGCGAAGCCAAGGGGGGTGGACCCTAAAGAGAAAAATCTAAGGTGTTTAATCTACAAAAAAAGAGAAAACAACTAATCTAGGAGTTAGAAATTTAATCACAAGAACCATGCAATTTTCAACTTCATATCATTCATTATCCAACATCATCATCATTGAAACATCAACATCATAAAATAATCAACAACAAGACCAGTGTTTATAATGGAGTCAAATAAAGTGCAGTTGAAATGCTTGAAATAAAATGACAATGTTTTGCAAGTGTTCTTGGTAAATTTAATTATTTTTGTGGTAATGAGTGGATTATTAGGGAGGGGGGATTTCCAATATATCGTGAGGTACTTGAAATATGTCTGGAATATGACAAAGGTGGCTCATCACTTGGAAATGTGGGCTGGATCGGAGTCTTTGGGAGGTGTTCAACACTACACCAAATGAGGGTTCAGTTTAACGGTATCCTGAGGTCACTACCCAGTGGTTCTCGCTTCTTTTGAGGAATTTCCCCACACAGTGTCAATAAGCGATTACGTCGGATTTTCGTAAATGGGAGGTTAATTGGGAAAATGAGACTAATTACTAGTCACTAAGTCCCTTTCTGGTATGATCAACATGTTCAGTCAAAGTTGCAGTGATCCAGAGCATACGGGGACACAACCTTGTTAATTTTACAGGTTTTTGAACAATGTTTTTTCTTTTTTATTAAAACCCCAAGAGTCTCTTTTCTGGCCAGTACTCAAGCAAGCCCTTATCCTGAAATCCGTACTTCGGGAAAGCAAGGGGGGTTGATTAAAACTAAAAAATTGGAAATTGTTAAAAAATGCGAAAACTAGGTCCTGAGTGAACTTATGGCCCGCCAATGGAACGGACCAACAAGGTAAATTTTAATCCTAGTTAAATTTTATTAAGTATCAGAAAAGAAAATCTAAACAAAATAATGCAAACCACAAAATTTGAGTCGACACAGTTCCCCCCTAGGGGGATGGGGTGTGGGTGCTGGGTAGCCCACTTGATCTCATTTAATTTTTTTTTACAACGCAAATAGAAGTGCCTAGGTCTTTGAAAAAATGACTCAAAGGCTTACAAAATTCATAGAAAAAGTATGCGGATGAAGGGTAATGGTTCTTAGGTGCTCCGGATGGCTCAATCTACTGAAAAACGGCCAGAGTTTCCTCCTACCTGTTCATAAAAACGGCCAGAGTTTCCCCATTTTTACTTTTTTGGCATTTTTTTATACTTTTTTTTGGAAAAGTGAAAAATAGGAAAAATAAAGTGCACGAATACTTAGGAAAGTGGGTCTTGAGGTAAAGTGGATGCTTTGAGCTAGAAAATGAGCACCCCCATGGCAAAAAAGACCCCTAGACTACACTTTTACAACATTTTCAATTTTTTTAATTAAACCATTAAAAAATGGCTTAATTTTACGGGAAAATTTTATTTTTCTGAAACATAAAAAAAACGTAGGGGGACCTAGCACATGTCCATACCACTCAAAATTAGTGTCTAGCATGTTCATATACATTGACCCGTGGACTTTCATAATCGCTTAAGGCCTAACCACCATGCCAGGCATTCCAGCTTTGGAGGAGCAGGAGAAAATCTCAAAAATTATGTCCTGCTAAAACACAAGACACAATTAATAAGTGAAAAAACTCCTTGGAATACTTGACTTGATCGACAAGTCCTAGGAAACCAAGTCCTTTACATAAAAATACCATGCTAGCACACTTTATTACAAACCCCGCAGGGCATGGACATGTGAAGAAAAAATTAAAAAAGGGCCTTGAAAAAGGCCTAATGGACCTCAGATCACTGATAATGAACATGTAATATGTTCAAACTTTGCCTGCTCACGTGAAAGTCCAACTAAGTACAACTTAGCTGGTAACACCCTCCAAGATGCATACATGCAAAATATAATAAAATATTCTTGATATAGAAGAATGGTGCTCCATGGTCTACCTAGAAGAGTTCACCAAATGTGCCCTCCAAGGTGCATGCAACCAAAAAAATATATAATACTCCCTTCAAGAGGACGCTCCTCAACCAACTCCTCAAAATAATGGATGTGGTCCACGAAGTGCATGAACGTGTGTGCAATAAATATCCTCCATAAAGCACAACGTGTGGGTCTCTGAGTTGGTACATCCCATCATCACATGTGAATAAGGTGTGCAAGAACCGATTCAAGAAGGAACACCTTTCCACGTATCGACCCAAAGTAGGTCACTCCAATTAACTCTAGACAAAAGTGCGCAAGGGGTCATATAGGTGGAGGGATTCACATGCATGACAAGTCAAAGGTCTTGGGACCTTCAACAACCCAAAAAATTAGAAAGGTGCTTCCTCCAATGTGCAATCACCTCATCTTGTTAAGTTTGACAACTCCTTCAAATAATGATAAAATATGCTCCAAGGTGGTTACAAACTTACAACTCATCAAAGCATGTGCAAATGGATAGAGTCAACAACCTTATCCACTCACCAAGTCAACAAGAAGTCCAATGAATTCCAAGACCAAGGTGATGGCCCCTCCACTCAAGCAATAATGATAAAATATTGTGATATGCCTCAACATGCGTGCGAATGAAGGGGTGCGCTCCATTAAAGTGTTGTACATTGTGAAATAAAGTGTACCTCCCTAGCAAAGACCCACCATCGTACCAAGGTAAGCCACCATCAAAGATAAAATATAATTTTAAACCTAGGCTAGAACCTAGGGTGCACCACCACCAAAGGAATTATTACATCATAAGCCTTAGAAAGGCTAGATCACCATGAAAATCATGAACACCCCCCCACCCCCCTCCCAATGGCCCCTGGTTAACTCAAAAATATGAAGCAATGCACATCAAAAAGGGTACTTACATCATCAAATGTATACCCCCCTAGGTGATGTCTAAGAATGTTACAATATTATAAAATTATATCAACTAGGTAAATCCCACCAAGGAAAAGTGTATCACCACACCACATCCAACACTATAGGATGGAATTATAAGAAAAGTATTAACTCCTAGGAGTACATCAAGTATGTCCCCACCACATATAACAAAAGGGGATCATGTAGAACACCCCCTTACTAGTGAGAAACCAATATTATAACACCAACACACATAATCACTAGGAAGCATCCATATTTCAAGAGAGTGATCCATAAAGCAAAGGCATGAAAGTAACACCAAACCACAAGATTACCATCCACCATATAGAAGTGAACATCATCAACCAAAGATCTTCATCAAGGAATCCAATGCCAAGAAGAGAAGAGGCTCCATAAAGATGTGTATCCACCATATTCACCCAAATGGTCCGAATGTAGCAGCTGCAAGACCCATCAATGTGATGACAATCACAATGTGAAACCTCATACAATAAGAGGTGTAACATGACATAATCCTTAATTATCTCTTAGTATGATGAATGGCTCCTCATTATGGTTTGTTATGGCACAGCTGGTTTACATGGGAGGTCTAGCTCACTTGGAAGGTCATTCAAAGACTACGTTCCTGTGGAGAAATGTCACCATACACATGACCTTGTCTGTTGGTAGCACGATTAGGGTCCTGTTCAGGCGATTTGCTCTTTCTCATTCAGAGTATCAAAGCAGGGGAATGGATTACACTCCACTGAAGATGGTAGATGAGGCTCCCACCAGCAACACTGGCAGGGGAAGTGGAAGATGCAAAGGCTGACCACCCAAGGCTGGCAGCAATAAGAAGAGAGGCAGCCAGTGATTAGCAAAAGGGGCAAAGATCTTTTGAGGCAGAGGCCATGAACAATCTATACCGGCATTGCCACTCTGAAGGAAGATAGTGGAAAACATGGAGACAAGTGAAGATGAAGCAGAGGCAGACACCAGATCACATAATCGACAAGGATGTTGGTGAGATTATCCTAGACGCAGGGCACTCTCAAGGAGTCAAGGACAAGACACTAATTATGCAAAGACTTTGGACCTGTATTGGCATGTCAAAGAGTTATGACTGCTGTATTGACAGAATGGAAGCCAAGGATGGGCCCATTGTCCAGAAGATGGAACAGCTGGACAGCATGTATGATGCCCTCACAACATCTTGGAGGGGGACTCTGGCAATGGGGATGAGGCCATATTCTATATCCATAACAGCAATGGCTGAGGAAGGGGACACTGGCACACCAGAGAATCCCACAAGATGAATGTTGATGCTCAGGATTGACCTCCAGTTACCTTTGGCTCTTTTTTCTTTGTTTTGTCAAGTTTTCTTTGCTTTTCTATTTATGTCCCTTATGGGCTCTTAGCTGTTTTGGAATTTGGAGAGCTTCTGGCTCAAATTTTGTTGTTATTAAGACATTTACAAGAAACAGGGAAGCATCTAGATACTATGACTGATGACATTTACTTTTATTGCCTATATACTGAGGGACAGGCTTGTCATCTGACAGCGTTGCTCTTGGTAAGTCTGTATAATTTCTGTGCATATTAATATAATCTAGCTAACCTACAAAAAGAACATAACATCAAAAAGATCAGAATACAATAAAGTATATCATTTTAAGTATAACAACATGGCTACATGATTCTCTTGTGCACTCCAAACATTAGCTATCATAATAATGGAAACTACAAGAGCATACCTTTTATAACTTCTGAGGCTGTGGGAGAAATCTCAAGACCAATGAATGATAGTCAAAGTGACAATAATACAAGAGAAGTATGAGAGAGAAATAATGTCCAACTAATGACCACAAAAGTAGGTCAATGGGACTGCTGAATACAATGATGTCGTTACATAGCAGGAATACCAAAAGGTCTCCTATAAGAGGCAATACGCTGAAAAGAAAGTAAAGTAAAGTAGAGAGGAGAAGAGAAGAGAAATCTATGCTAAGGCATGGAAAGCCCTCAACCCTGAGTACAGGAGACTACACAAGGGTGGAGAAATACACGGGGAAAGAATCCAGGAGCAAAGAAATCCAAAAGAAGTGAGGTATTTCTATCAAAGGATAGACCCATCTCTCCTACCATTCGAGGCCGAATGAAGGAAACTAAGAATAGTATGCTGCCCCCGAGGAAGAACTAGTGGAAGGGTTAGGCCGCGCTTTGCGCTATTGTTTGGAGGAGGTAGCTCACCATTGAGGCCTGGGGGATCTCTTTTGTCTCTTGGGGAGAGGTCTAGTCTGGTCATGCCACTGAGATTTGAAGGGACAGGGGAAGACCCCCTGGATCCGCACTGATCTGGAGTCTGAAGCTGTGCTAATGTCGGTCTGTTTCCTAGTGCCCCTCCTTGAGGTTAGCACCATGAAAAAGGAAGTGATCCACAGGGTAGAATCTAGTCTGGTAGCAGGCTGAAGAATATGGCCTCGAAACCCGAGGGCCTCCTACCTGTATAAGGCCACACATCTCTGATCGAGTTATCTGAAGAAGCTAGTGAGGGTCAGGGTCCCTCTGAATTGGCAATGAAACCTCCCTCTGATCTCGTAGTAGATGGGGCAATGCAAGATGAAATGCTCCTCAATCTTGACCTCCTGGAGGTGGCATAGCTGGCAGGTCCTATCAAATTGATCAACCTGATGGGCTGTCTCTACTCGAAGTCTATGAGATCCCACTCTGAATTGTCCTAAGGGAATGTGAAGAGCATGCACCCAGTGGCGGAGAGTATAGAGAGAGAGAGAGAGTATTATTGTGGAACAAAATCCCCACATTTGATACATAAACTTTAAAACAAAGGGCAAGCATCTGGTCGAATACAAAACAACACAATCCACTTTTGAGTTATCATGCAAAGACTCTTACTTATAAGCCAAAGTAGGATTGCAAGATATTATTGATCACAAATTACATCCTTTATCCAAAAGTTTAGTTGAGCAAAACATTGGAAAAACGGAATATGCAATGCTACTCTTGTTTATTGTTCTACTTAGTTGAAGAATTGAAAAGGGAATTTAGCATTGAAGCTACTCTTGGGGCAAGAAGCTATTTTTTATCACCTATACAGCTTCAGATGACCTAGCTGGCAAATGACAACCCAACTCTCATCCACATGTATTTATGGTCATTTAGCACCACATGATAATGATTAGTGCAACAAATGTTGTTTGTGATGACCGAATCCTTATACTAATTCAACCCATTTCTAAGCTACAACTTAGAGATTATAGATGGAAACATTGACTACCATCTGCTTTATGTCCTGCTAGCTTAGAATAATTGACACATAACATCCTAAGAAACCGGATTCACTCAAAACCCTCCATGTGTCCTATGGGGATCGAATTGGACACGATTCGATGCCAAATCGTGTCCGATTTGACTTTCGGTCGTGTCCGAAATCGGGACACGACCGAAAGTCGAATCGGACACGATTTGGCATCATGTCCCTGACTGTCAGACACGAGTCACGAAAACAGGACACTTAAAGTGCGGAAAAATGCGGCCAGGTTTGCTTTAAAACCAAAATTTGAGTTTATTTTTGTCATTTGCAAGGAAGGAGTTGGTTGAGATTGATTGTATGTGCAGGTGAAGGAGATTTGAAGGTGATTTGAAGGCTATCCAAGCTATTCCAAGTGCATTGCGGTGGATTTGTGGAGAGGATTGCAAGCTCAACCATCAAACAAGAAAGGGAATGTCTCAATCAGCTAGGGCAGGAGCTAAGGGACAAAGGAAAGGGAGAAATGCACCATCTAGTGCCTCCCCTCCTATTCCACCAAGCACAAGCGGTTCTCCTCCTCCGTCAAGTGCTCCATTTTTTGCTAGTGGAGCTCATGCTATGGCTCCATTTAACCTTGTTTTAGCAAGACAACAAGCCCAAGAAAAAATACCCTTTGTGGAAGTATGTGACAAGGAAAGATGGGCCCAAGGCAAAGCTTGGTGGGGGAGGCAATGTGTCTTGGAGATGCAATTTTTGCAAGAATGAGTTCAAGAGCACATATTTCCGGGTTAAGGGCCATTTGTTGGCTCTTCCTTCTTGTTGGATTTCTTCATGCAAAGCGGTGAGTGTTAACCAAAGGAGGGATATGGAAAGAGAGGATCATGTTGGCTTAGGGAAGGTGGCAGCAACAAGCAAGAAAAAAGAGGATGATCCTCTTCCATTCTTGAGGAAGTCCTCTAGCACCAAGCCTCCATTTCCACCTGGAATTCATGGGAGTGGGGATACTTATCAAACAAGCAAGAGGCAATCTACAAGTGGTCCAATGGATAGGATTTTCCAACAAGAGGTGCCAGAAGAGGTGGACCTCACCATTGCATTTTTTTTCTACCTCAACTTCGTCTCATTCAATGTTGCATGGTCACCATTGTTTTTTGAGATGGTTCGAAGTATCTTGGAACGAGCTCCAAGTGGTTATGTGCCTCCTAGTTCAGAGAAGCTTAGAACCACATTGTTGGTTAAAGCAAAGGAGGTAGATAAAATCCTTGAGCCAATTAGGACAACATGGCCCTCATGCGGTGTGAGTATTGTTTCTGATGGATGGATGGATCCAGCGCGCCATCCTCTCATCAATTTCATGGTATCTTCCCAAAATGGATCGGTGTTCTTGAAAGCGGTGAATGCTCTTGGTGAAGAAGTAGGTGTTGATTCTTGTGTACAAATCACCACGGACAATGCACCTGTATGCAAGGCTACTGGCATGATTATGGAAGCTAAATATCCACAGGTATGTTCATTTTGGACACCTTTCATTTCTAATTTGCTCATTGTTTGAATTTGGTCATTGCAATGTTAGTGTTGTAGAGTCATTGATACATGCTTTTATTGCTCTTACAGGTTTTTTGGACACCTTGCATTGTCCATTCCTTGAATTTAGCACTGAAATCCATTGCTTCAGATGTGACATGGATTGGAAACCTTATTGAGAATGCACGCCATATCCGTAACTTTGTACAAAACCACACAAATGCCCTCACCATCTACAAAGAGTACACACAACTTTCATTGCTGAAGATTGCAGATACTCGGTTTGCTTCCTCATTCATCATGCTCAAGAGGTTGAGGGAGGTCAAAACCGCTCTTGGGTCCATGGTGATTTCAGAGTTTTGGGCTTTTTGGAGAAAGACGGATCAGACTGCTTCACAAAAGGTGAAGGACACGGTGTTAGATGATGGTTGGTGGGACACGGTAGATCTTAGCATTAAGATCATGGAGCCAATCATTTATTTGTTGCAGTTTGCAGACACGGACCTGCCCATCCTAGCAGATGTTTATGAGGGGTGGGATTCCATGATTGAGTCCATGAGGTCCATTGTCATGGAGAATGAGTGTCTCGAGTATGGAACATCGAAAGAGAACTTATGGACCACGATCCGGGATATTCTTATCTCCAGGTGGGATAAGAATTGCACACCTTTGCATTGCTTGGCTCACTCCTTGAACCCCAAGTTCTACACTCAGGAGTGGCTCATTGGTGGATTGGGGCCCTCACACAGAGTCCCTCCTCACATGGATGCAGAGATTGCACATGGGAGGAAGATAGCACTTAGACGGCTATTTTAGGATAGAGACCTATTTGAGGAGGCGGAGGAGGGCTTTGTAGATTTTTCCACTGGCACTGGGAGATTTGGAGGCTCTGATGTGCTTAGAGACAGGGGGTTAAGAAACCCTATGTTTGGTGGGCAACTCATGGGGCAACATCCCCTATTCTACAGAAGTTAGCCTTGAGGGTCATCTCTCAAGTTACATCATCCTCTTGTTGTGAGAGGAATTGGAGCACATATGGGAACTTGTACAGTGTGAAGAAGAGCAGGCTTGAGCAGTCCAGGGCAGAGTCGATGGTGTATGTGCACTCCAACCTTCGTCTTATTTACAGGAAAAGGGAGGAGTGGGTGAAGGGAAAGACAAAGATGTGGGATGTCTTTCCTGATGATATGGGTTTGGACAACAGTACTGAGTTGGCATTAGCCAGCATGGATCTTAATGATCCAGTGCTAGAGCCGGTCACTTTTGATGATGGTGATCGTATAGAGGGGTCATCCTCCACAGCAGCAGATGCAAATCGTCAGATGGGCAGAGAGGAGGAGGAGGGGGAGGAGGATGAGGATCAGGGCAGTGCCAGTGATGAGTATGTTGATTCAGGCATGGAGGAGGACTATTGACATATGGGATTCTTCCATCTTGATCCACCCCTTTTTGTATTTACTGTTAGACTATTAGTCTATTTGGCATTTCCCAGTGCCCAGTGGCATTTCGATATATATGTATACATTTTGATTTTGATGAGTTAATGAGAAATATGGTTCCGACATGCATCTATGTGTCTCATTGTGATTTGAGAATGACAAATGTGTTGTGAATCGTGATTTGTGAATGACAAATGTCACATGTGTAATCATTAATGTGTTTTGATTCTAATTTCTATTGAATATTTGTAAATGTTTTAGTTTCTAAATATTTTTGGATCTATATCTCTATATTTTTAAATTTTAATATATTTAAAAAAAAAAATATATGTATATAAAATGTGTCCTGATTTCGGGGGTCACCGTGTCCGTGTCAGACTCGTATTTTTGTGTCCTTCGTGTGCCGTGTCCCCGTGTGAGGTGACTTAGGTTCCGAGCTATCCTATGAGGGTTCCGGACTGTCCAAGGGAGATATCAGGGTTCCGATCCCTCTCAAGCAGGGTTCCGAACCACCTAAAGTGTGATAAGCAAGGTAGCGAACCCTCAACAAGGTTATGATCAGTTACATCAGGTTCCAATCTGTCTTCTCTAGTTTCTGATAAGAGTTTGGATGAAGTGTTTAGGGCCTCTAAAACACAGTTTGGGATTAGCAGGGCCTACATTAGCCCTCACCCTTTCCTTCTTGGCAGTCTTAAGTTAGTCAACCTCATCTCATATCAGTCAACAACAGGTCTGATTGGTAAATGGCAGCCTCAGTATTGCTCATCACAGTCTATGTCTAGTTGATTGCAGAAGTCCAGGTTTATCATTTCAGATCTATCTTGTTACAGCTCAAAAGGATGGCACCGTGTGATGAAAGTTAGAGATGCTAGTTCCTATAGATAGACTAGGGCTTGGTATTAGCTGTTGATGTGGCATCCTGATCTAGCATGGCAATGCTAGGATGACTCATGATGGTGACAATATTCCCGTGTCTAAGTTGATGCTACAGTTACATGCCCTACTTGATAAAGATAAGTACTTGATATCTCTGTTTATGTATACCCTCATGTATGAAAGGGTCTTGATGATCATGGTCATTTGTTGTATACTTGTTCTTCGATTATGAATCTACCATAAGAAAGGGTGCTGGGTTTCTCCCCTCTGAAGGAGAGAGGGTTTTCCCACGGTAAATCATGGTGTCTACTGTGCATGATTGATGTGATGTGATCTGTTTACTTTCATGTCTATTGTGATCTGATATGTTTATTTTTTGCTCTATGTTTGTTTACTATTACATTTGGTTAATGCTATATTGCTCGGACATATAGTTGATACTTTCAAGTGTAATTATGCTAAATAAAATTTTACAAATTACTCTCATAATTACTAGTTTATGAAAGTAGTCTAAAATTCAACATGGTATCGGAGCATGGTACTAATGTTTTGCCTTGATTGGCACAGGAAGGATCCTGAATATGGAGCGATATACAAGTTGATTGGATGATGGACATCCTTGATTGGGCATTAGATCTTCCTTAGAAATTGTCCACTGGAAATTTGCAGCAGTAAAGAAGATCAAGTATTCTTAGAAGGCACTACAGATGGTGGACTACAAAAAGTCTATAAACAAGTTGTTGCATGGAAATTGAATCTTCAAGAACTAAGGCCTGTAAGACAAAAATGAGCTTGGATCCAACTACAGATGCCAAGAAAAAGTTACGAGGAGATAATAAGGAGTGTTCTTGTTGCAACACATTTTTCTTCTCTTTGCAAAGCATACTTCTAAGGCTTGAAAGAAGGCACATTAGGACCATTTATGTAAGGTCTTTTTTATGACTGACTTCATTCCTGCAGACAATGATCAAAGGCTGTGTGTTGGATCATAATTCCCGATGAAGACCTCGTTGAGAAGGTGCTATTTGGAAAGAAAAGCTAAGACTTACCTAGCAAGTGTTATACACTAAAGTAGTTAGTTTGAGTCAGCCTTCCTTGTTATCAGAAACCTTAGATTGCATGTATGAGTTGTGCACAAGGATAGACACATCCTTGTATGATCTAGGTTCAAATATTTGTATTCGAGAATTGTACTGTCAATAATATGGTGATGGCAGCGTGGTGAAAAGCATGATGAGACCTCTGAGTTAATACTCTTGGTTAGAGTATTATGAGATCTATTTTGGACAATACTGACAATCACATATGGACCCAAGATAGTCTTCCTCCTTGAGCACTACATAATAGTTAGTGATTCTTCTCTCGTTGAGCTTCATGAGTCTGGGACTCAGAGGGAGAACCTATCAAGTTTCCCAGATCAGATTAGATGTCAATATCTTGTGACTTTGCCTGGATGCAGAGGGAGTGGTCAGTTATATATCTATCTCATCGTTCAGAGAGATGGTTACCCCTGTGTGATGCTTGCATATTCTACTTTTTAAGACAGAGTTAGACAGAGTTCGCCAGAATGTTACCCTGACATGGTGGTAATCTTCCAGAGGTACATGGGACCTCACTTGGAGATAATCTATGTGGAGCAAGAGTCTTCGAAGGGTGTGGTTTACTATACTCCGGATGTTCACCCTTCCGACAGTCAGAGGGAGCTAGTAGAGCTCTCTGGGTATTTGACATGCTATTGTGATCAATGCTTGCATAACCTTTTGACACTGAGAAGCATGTCATTGTCAATGGACTTTCAGGGAAAGTCAGAAATCGTAGAGATCCTTGAGGTTGTACAAGACACGTCATTGATTCTGAGCCTTTTAGTAGGCTGGTATTGTTATCACACAACTTGTATTTGTCCCTAAAGGTATCTTATCCAAGATGGTAGAGGTATTGGACAACTAAAGAGGTGACTCAAGAGATGCCACGGTTCCCAATCCAAGCTGGGTGTCACGATATCCGAGTCACTCTTCACTTTAGATCAAGCCTGAGCAAGACCAAGGGGGAGACCCTAGCTTAGCCAACGAGAAATGTGATGATGAAATAAAGGAAGACCAAGATGGAATGAGATCTAGATCTAGGATGATTAAGTGAACCCAAAGAGTTAGGATTTGGTTGAAGAGGCTTAGGGAGTGACAAATGGTTCAACCAATGGTAGATTAAGGCCACTTATGAAGTTGAATTAGTAGATCTAGATAGATCTAGTACCAAGAAAATTAGCCAAGTGGGGCCCACTCCTTAAAAAGTGGAAAATGGTCCAAGTTGGGCCCACAAGGTCAAAGTTGAAATGTAATGGTACTAAGGGTATGCTATAGCATGGGTCTGTGAATTTGAGAAGGAATTAGCAATACCCACAAATGGGATCTAGCAAATGGCCACCTACCCACGGAGTGCGAATTACTCCAAGGATGACTAGTGCCTTAGATCAAGGGCCAAATGGAGTCGGATGTCCGCCAAATTATAGATCGGGATAGTTAAGATGATAATCAAGGTGGGTTTTCAAGATCAATGCCATGGCTAGATCTCCATAGATCTGGAAATGAAAATGCATCACCAAGTGACCCAAGTGGGGCTCAACCCTCAAAATGAGGAATGGGGCCCACAAGGTGAAGCACTAGGGGTAGGTTTTAGGGGTTGATCTATCCAATGAAGCAACAAACTCTCCTACCCACGTCTTGGAACTAGCAAAGTAGCCTCTCCCAAGGAATGCAACTTCCCTTGGAGAGACCAATGTGCCTTGGGAAGTGGGTCAAATGAAGGCCAATCACCACAAAACTATAGATTCAAATTGCCATGGATGCTATAGAGGTGGGTTTTAAAGGTTATCCCCAAAAGCATGCTAGATCCAAGTAGATCTAAAAAAATAGAAAAAGAGGGGTTTGAATTTTAAGGGTTTATGTGACCAATAGGATGGAGAACAAGCGAAATGGATACATACCTTTTATATCTTACCTCAAAATCTTGCAGCTACTTTGCACATAGATGATTCTTGCCTTTAGTTACAATTCCAAGCTAGCTCCAGGTGAATCCAAGCATAATTGTCCAAGCCCTAGGGGGAGAGATGCTCCATTCAACCTGTAAATCAAACTACAAGATGTTAGATTTGATCCACAAATCAATGAGATCTAAGCATGCCATATCAAAGAAGCAATCAATGGACAAAGCACAATTGAAAAACTCCCTCAAGATGAAGACGTCTTGCCCATGGGGGATGTGAGCAACCCTACAATCTTCCCATCAAACAAGTTGTACTCTAGTTTCAAAGCAATTCGGCCTCCCTTTTTGATGTCGAGTTCACCTGCAACAAGCAAAGATGTCTAAAAGAAGAGATGCATAACCATGTACAAGAGCAACCCAATCAAAGCCAAGAAGAAGATCTCCAAAAATAGTATTTTATTCCAAGTTTTCCAGAGACCAAAGGTGTTTTTACAATAGGGGGTCTTCTCCTTTTATAGGATGAGGAAGACCAAAACCCTAAACCATTTTGAAAACTAGTGGTTGAGATCAAAAGATATAACAATCTAATCAATGGCTAAGATGAGCCAATACAATATAAAAACATGGATCACTCAACTAAGTGATGACGTCATAGCCTAAAAGACTCAATGAGGGTGATGTCATACATAGGGGTGGCTAATAACACATGTGCCACAACAGTAAGATCTAGACAAGTCACTAAGAGCACATGGTGGGGCTAGGAGGTATTAATTCCCTTCACTAGCATGTCCCCATGGCACAATAATATAAAATATGAGTCTATGACATGTCAAAGTATACAAATGATCAAATCCTGTCCCCATCATCAGAGAGAGAACTACAATAAAAGAGCTACCGTAGTCCATGTGGACCCCACTGATTGGTGCAAACTGATCTAGAAGAAGGGGGATACACCATGGATGACCTCAGAGCAGACCAAGTGCCAAAACCTTGCCTCAATTGCCCAAATCGAATTCCTCAATGACCTTTTAATTCCATTTTTTAATCCTCCTGAAAACCCTGAAAGTTCCCAAAACTGCCTCTAGGGTGCTTTTGCTGTCAAACTAAAGGTGCCATCATGTCCGGAAAGGGGGTATAATGGTAAAAACAAGTGGTTGGACCACCCCCTTCCTCTGTAGCGCCCTAGGAAACGACTTGCCTCCAATGCTCCTGCTGGACAGGCTGGATTAACATGCCCAAACTGGTCAACAGGTGGATAACTGCTACTATCATGCCCAGGAGTGCCCGGAACTGAAAGATAAGTGTCTCAATGGATCTAGAAGACCCAAATCCACTAGAGATGAGTACTCATACACCTCCTGATAACCTGTGGGGTCATCTGTAGGGTCCACCATACCCAGACAGTGTAAAATATGATGATCTGGAAATAATAATAAAACTAACCAACTGCATCAATCATCATTTGGAGCATATGTCCAACATATGGAATCATCAATAGGTGTATGCGGGACCATAGATCAACAACATCATAAAGCACAAGTGGTCCATCTCATCACGGATCCCAAGAATGACCATGGTCAAACTATTTTTGACTAGGTCAAAATACAACAAAAGACTAGATTATAACAACTGACTAAGACATGTTCCTTTAACCATATTCACAGCTTAACTTAAAGTATAAACATCAATCCTGTGGTAGTTAATACATAGATATTTCAATGTTGTTTATAGTTTACTTGCACCAAAGCTTTAAAGACATACTTATCCAGTGGACATGGCCTAACTGCTAGCAAAGGGTGAAGGTTAAGGACAAGGCTAGGTAAAAAGGGATGACTTGACCAACTCAACTAAGTGATATTTTGGACAGGGAGAGGGGGTGCTACACTCTGTGTTGGACAATATAAACAAAGGGAATGTCAGTGCCTCACAAATGGATAAGTTGTTTAGAGAGTGCTTATTCAACCTTGGCATCATGTCTACATCAAGTTGATCCAAGTTAATTAGGATCATTCATTTAATTTCCATGGCCTTTTTGGCCTATATGACCCCTTTAGGATTTTGCATGCGCTTAAAAGCACAACAAATCGCAGCTTGCATCCGGGGTATATTTACATTTATGAGGTCAGCAATCTTTATATATAGCATACTCTGAAAGTATCAGCTGCTCAATCGGTCAATCGGAAGTAGAACGAGCTTCTCTCTCCTCAAAGAATGTGCCCTCCTTCTCAGGAAAGTCACCCACCTCTCAAACATATCTATCTCGGATCAGTTTGCTCGGTAAATACTGTCAGGGACCTCTTGCCTTTTTATAATATCTCACTAGAAAATTAGGTTTACCAAAAACCTAAAGTGTGTGCATGCAAAACTCACTTTTGCATGGAACTGTGCATGCAAAAATTTTCATGACCTCTAGAGAACAACCTCCCTGGTTAACTTTTCAACACTCCCTTTTAACCAAGAAAGTATTATGAACCACTCCCATCTTCTCCTTGAAGTACTCAAACTTGTTTCTCATCAAGGACTTTGTAACAAAGTGTAAGCTCACCAAAAACTCAGACTGTTGACAAGGTAGAGATGCCACGAAATTTCAGAGATGGAAGATAATTGACTGCTGCTCCACGAAATTCAATGACAGTCCAAAAATTTCAGAGATAGATGTCACATTTTGCATTAGTAAAAATCAGAGAGAAAGATGTTGTTTCTTCTTCAAACTTCGGCTAGCTACTCCATTGAACTTGCTTCAGTAACTAGCCGAATTTCAGAGCTCTTAAAAAACTTCAAACTTTAGCTGCTGCCACCAAAAATCAGTCTTCTACCTTAACTCTGTTACACTAGCGAAAATTGCCTTAGAGGGGGTCCGAATTTCAGAGCTCTTACACTTCAAAAAAAAAGAAAACCACTTTAAGAATGAATCAAACTCGTGGTATTTGTAGTGGTATGATAATTTTTTTTTTTTGATTTGGGCCGACCTTACTATATATAAATATATTCTTCAATGTGGAGGGTAAACCCATGTTTATTGGGCCGACCTGGCATATGTTCCTTAAGGTTTTTCTTTTATCTCTTACCGAGGCTGTCCTGCTATATATATATTTTATATATCATTTTTCTTGCTTGATGTTCTCACAATGAATGTTTGCCATGTCATCATTTAATTGGTTCAAGAGCTCCATGTCAACATTGTGCATACGCGACAAAGTAATGGCTCTTTCATGACATTAATCAACAATGCATCAAGGTCTTCAAATGCATGGGCTTCTTCAATCGTTTGAGGGCTTCTTCATCATGTGCGTGGGCTTCTCAAACCATCCATATGAGCATGGGCTACATTAACATAATCAACGTACCTCCATTTAGCTTGTGGGCAAAAGATCAACATGAAACCAAGTGTATGGGCATCATGACACCATCAAGCCACACACGACCACAAGTAGATCATAAACATAAGTTTGGTGCTAAGACACAAATTTACTCCCTTTCAAGAACGATTTGAGAGAGAAACAAGAGGAAAAATTCAGTAATGCGCCCCACTAAATCACTGCTCCTGCATACAAGTTGTGAACCAACAAAATAATAGCAGAAACAAACATCAAATTACTCTAGTGCGGAGGCAAGCTAACATGCAATCAACATTTCAGACATTTAACACAATGGAAACAAGATTTATGCTGCAAGTTTCTTCTCTATTCACTTCTTCAAAGAGCCAAGAGTCTCTACAAACGAGTGAGAGAGAAAATATATAGAACTCTCATCACATATTCCCTAGCATCAATGGTTGAGATTTAGTCTTGATGTTGAGTGATCAAAGGGCTGAGATTCACTCTAAATTAGACATTATGACCAGCTAGCAAAGGGGGCGATTTTGCCCAAGTTTGCCCCCACTAGAGAGAAATACATATCATAAGTGATAAAGATGTCAAATGGGGTGTCCTAGGGGGTCCCTAAAGGTTGTTTTATCCCCCTAGGCACTTACAATAGTTGCCAGTACAATAATTTTTATGCCAAGTATGGAGTTAAGCTCCAAGTGTTGCACCCTCCCTCCATGGGGCGACTTTCCTAGGAGGGCAAGTGAGGAGTGGGGCCACAAAACATCTCAAACGTGTGCCAATTAAGGTTTAAAACATATCCAAGGTACAATACATTGATCCCATGATGATTTATCATCTTAGTTTGCCCTTTGGTTGACTTTACTAAGTCGGGGTTTTTCTAATTTAATTTATTAATATGCTGATGTAATTTGCAGATCTGATAATTGGCCCAAAACGTTGCCTTCTCTTGCCCGGATGATTGATCTGAGTGCATAAATGGGTTGAGGAGACTCAGATCCACTAAGAACATGTACTCACACGCCCCCAAAACTCCAATGTATGATCTGATATGAGAATCCATGCTCAAACAATTCAATTATGGCCATTAAAAATAATAATAATTAAAAGTCTCACCGACCGTGGCCCCAAATCACCAACTGATGCATGGAATGTTGCAATGGAGGTCTAAGGGCACCAAAAACAAAAAATCGAATCTCTAGATCCAAGTTCATCTTGGGGCCTATTTTTGGCCTGGTCAAACTAGGTTGACCAGGTCAAAACTGGTCAAACTGATGATTGCGCAACATATCTATGATTATCAATGTCCTTACATGCATGGGGTTAGAAACTCATCTTTTAAAAATATTAGTAGAAGACTTAAAACAAAAATGGCTATATATACTGGTGATAAAAAATGCCAAGGTAAGCATAAATACATGTCAAAATGAGAACATTAGGATAGTGTCAATGCAATCTTGATTGCATACCTACTTTCACATTCACCCCTTTGAACACTATAGGTGTAACAACAAAATAATAATAAAATAATATTAAATATTAATATAAATTTATTAATTAAACAAATATCAATAGTCATGACCTTTTGTCGAAAAGGTGCATGACGGGCTTATATAAAGCCCAAACCTATGTAACTATTAATCATCTATCATACAGTACATTTTTACATTACTATTGATCAATTTATGGACCACTTACGTTACTTACATTGGGTTTTCCCATAAGAACAATATTTTACTGTTCCAGTGGTATCAGAGCTTGTTGATTCTGGCTTGTGGCCAAATTGTCAAAGTTTCTTTGAGATTTAGGTTTTTAACCTTACATTAAGCTTTTAGCCATCCTTATTGAAGAAAAAAATTATTAAAAGAGAGAAAAAAAAAGAAAAAAAGAGAAAGGAATAAAAGGGAAGTTAAAAAAGAGAGAGAACAAGAAAGAAGACCGCATAAAAAAAGGAGAAGAATAAAACCACACATTGCCTTGGTTTTATAAACTAGTCTTGGTTTTATAAACTAGCCTTGGTTTTATAAAGAAACCATTATTTATAATAACTCATACTTTAATTAGGATGAGTTTAGTTATTATATGACTAAAAATTAGTTTGTTGGAAAAATAATATAATTTATTATAATAATATTATTAATTAATTAATAATTATTATTATTATAAATAAAAAATAATTATTTTATAATAATTAATTTTGGAAAAAAAAGGTTATTTGACCTGATATTTATCGTTGAAAAAGAAGTCAACGAAGACTAGTCAAAGAGTTAAAAGACCTATCATTGAAAAAGTCGAAGACAACTTATCGTTGAAGAAGCCATAAACTATTTATCGCTAAAGGAATCAAATTCAAAAGAAGACCATGGAAGCTAGTTTGCGACCACATATAGAAAAATTAGAAACCAAGTTAAAGCACTATCAAAGAGACAATGAAGATTTACACGATAGGATTACAAAATTTGAAGCAGTAATTGAAATATGTAAGCTACAAAGAAACTTTGATGAACAAAAAATCTCCGACCAGGAAAGTTATATAGAAAAATTGTATGTACAAATTGATGAATTAAGAGCCGAAAATGAACTCAATCAGAGGCTAGAAGATCAAGATATAAAGAATGGAATAATTAAATACGAAGTAGAAATAAAACGCTTGAACAAGATCCTTAATGACAAGGATGAAGATCTGAAGAAGATACGGCACAAATTAGGAGATCAAGAATCAAAGGTCGACCAATGTCGACAACAGATACAAGATCTTCAAACACAAAACGATGACTCTAAAAAGGCACACAAATTGGAGATCGCAAAGAATAATAAAGTATTATCCAACAATGCTGAAGAAATTTTCAGACTAAGAAATCATAACAAGATACTAGTCACAAAAATTAAGAAACTGAAAAATAGCCGAAAGATAGAACAATCTACGGAAGACATTGAAGGGAAACTTCTAAACAAGCAGGAAGAAAATAGTTGCATCAGAAGTCATAACAAGGATCTTAAAGATCAACTTAAGGAGTCGGAAGAAGTTAGGAAATCACAAGTAGAAGTGATTAAGAAGTTTCAAAAGGATAAGATACAGTTAGAGAACAAGTTGGAAAAAATACAAGATGAAACCTTAAAACCTCAAGGGACGAAAATACAACTTCCAACTCAGAGTAGTGATCAAGAGACGACTTTCGTAAAAGAAATTTACAGTGTGAAAATTCCCTATCGACAGTCCAACCATAAAAACCGATACCATAAAAAGGCGGAAATGTCGGAAGATAAAGGTACTAAGGTGATCAAAACTTTCGATGACATATCAGTACGGAATCTCGACAATCATCGAAAAATCAACTTGGGATGGATTGATCCCTCCACATATCAGAAGTTATGCTCGACGCTTAAAAGTTCGTATAGACATGTGTCGTCAAATACGACACCACAAAAAGCAATACATAAAAACTATAAGGCTTTGAGGGCAAAGCCTTTCTAAGAGAGTGGCAATGTAACAACAAAATAATAAAAAATTAATATTAAATTTTAATATTAATTTATTAATTAAACAAATATCAATAGTCATGACCTTTTGTCGAAAAGGTGCATGACGGGCTTATATAAAGCCCAAACCTATGTAACTATTAATCATCTATCATACAATACATTTTTACATTACTATTGATCCATTTATGGACCACTTACGTTACTTACATTGGGTTTTCCCGTAAGAACAGTATTTTACTGTTCCAATAGGGCATCGCTCACTATCTCCGGGTGAGGTGGAAAATACTAAGGCTGGTTAAAGGATGTGACTAGTGAACATACTTAGAGCTCTCTCAGAGGAAGGGGAAAAGGGATAGTAAAGTGACATGTGCAAGATAGGAAAACGCTAGGGGATGGAGGTGTCTCAAAAATGGGTAGAATGCTTAGGATATCCCCATTAGATTCTAGCAAGCACCTATAACTCATATCCGAGCCTAAGTTAGGCTCCGTGAGGATCTTTTCTAGAACCATTGTGCTGAGTTCACAATTGACTGTAACTTTGATTCCAAGGTTCTAGGGGACTCTAAGAATTAGCAGTCCCTTACTCCATCTCACATCCACGCCCTTTTGGGCTCCATTAGGAATAATCATTACATTTCTTTTTCACAATGTGGCCAACAGTCATTTTGGTTTTGCATTTGTTCTTCATCTGCTTTTATTTTGGCCCTTTTCTTTTTATTCCATTTTAGCCTTTTGGCTTGATTTTTCATTTTCTTTAGCCTCTTTGGCTCTTTTTCTTTGGATATAGCATAAGTCAACTGATACATGTAATGAAGACAGGATGACTTGCTTGGAGGACTAATGGGGCATGCTCACACCCTAGAGCCGAGACACAAGTAAACATGGGGGCCTAACAATACACAGAGGTCACAATGGGGTGGGGGGACTCTTTGATCACACCCGTCAAGTCCATAGTCACAGGTTAGCCTACTGCATGGATGCTATAGATGAATGGAAGGACACGCGGTAAGATGGTGCCAACAAATAGTGGGGGATGAGCTCTACTGACAAAGGATAATCCTACTGGCAACCATACATCCAGACACAACACTAACACTACTCTACTGTTCCCATTGGCATTCAAGAGGATAATGATCACTAGTGATATCACCATAATAGCTAAATCTAATATACTAATATAAGTAAAAGAAAACCATAAATGTAACACCCACTTGCCATATACCTGCTCAAACATATGCCTGCATTGAATTTGCCTCTGATGCACCGGCGTAGTAAGGAGATCTCATTAGCCACCTGTACTGCTCTTGCTCTGCTCAGAATAAACCATGACATATCAAGTTTCCCTTCGGGCTCAATAAGGAGGCTCATCAGCAAAGGGGAAAGGTCACTCTACTCTGGCATTCTGTCTGCACTCAACCACTAACCACTTTTGTTAAAGATATGCTCATCTCAATGTAGGACTGGCTCTGGGACAAAACTATGGTCGGCTCCATCATGGTAGCTTGACTACTATGGATGTGATAACATTTGCACTAGGAGATATTGTTTCCATGTATTGACTACATGTAGGATGCCCTTCATTTTTTACTTGTAGGTAAACTTGTCCAAATCCCTATTACCCCATTGTTTACTGGTAAATGCTAAGGGTTGTCCATATTGTATTAAGATTGCACCCAAACTTTTTCTAGAAGCATCTCATTCCGATACAAAGGTCTTAGTAAGATCAGGCATGGTTAAGATCGGAGTGGTGCACATGACATGCTTTAAAACTGCAAAGGCTTTTTTTGTTGCTATGTTCGATATAACGACAAAAAAATCATGCATCCATTCACTCTCTTTAAAACCATGATCATTGGGGATGAATATGGGCTAGTGTTGGGATGGATGATTCCCACCTCTAGTAGCTCTTGTATGATCTTGGCAATTGCATTCTTTTGTGCAATTGGGTGCCTATACAGGTGTACATTTGGTGGTTGAATTCCCAGATTCAAGGGTATATCATGATCATGCTATCCTTTATATGGGGGTAAACCTTTTGGTGACTCAAAGACCTATTGATGTTCATCCAAAACCTTTTGTAAGGCAGGATGGATTTCTGGTGTGGTGTTGCCTAGAGCTTGTATGGCATGGAAGTGAGCAATAATTCAAGAGGTCTTTCTTCAATAATTTTTCCATTCAATGAGAGCCTATGATTTCAGGGGAGTTTACTTGTTTAGGGTGTGAGTATGAGAGTCCTGAGTAAAGGTCAAGTATAATTACTTATTGTCTATGCTAAGTGTCCCCAATGTGCATAGCCATTGTGCTCCGAAAAATATATCATAACCACCCATATCTATGGCCAACATATGAGTTTGAGATGATAATCGCCCAATTGGAGTTTGACATTTTCACAATGCCCCTGACATTTCATCATCCCACCATTGGCGATCATAGTTTGAAAGTTGTGCATTGGGTGGACATAATTGTGGAGTTCTTCAGCCACTTGTCAATGAATAAAATTGTGGGTCCTGTTGCTGTCAACCAAGATTACTACTATGCGGTGCTTTGAGCAACCCAAAAGTTTCAAGGTTTGCGGGGCTGGAATACTGGGCAACGCATGAATAGAGATGAGTGGTTCTTCTTGATACACTTCAATTTCCACTTCTTCTTGCATGGGAGAAGTTTGGTGAGCAATATCCAACTTAGTGGTATCTTCCGTAATGATGTCCTCGTAATGGGTAGGAGTAGTCACATCAATTTGAAATAACTTCTGCTCTTTGCATTTATGACCCAGAGCATACTTTTCATCACAATTATAGCAGTCCCCCTCTTTGTCAGTCTGGCATTTTTATTGGAGACAACCTTTATACTTTAAAGGGAGGAGAAGGAATTTTGCTTGATGAATTGACCTCTGTAGGGTGTGAGTGGGGAATGGAAGAAAGTTTGTTGGTTTGTGCATTAATCGTTGTCTTTGCTTCTAGAGTCCTCTGAGATTCCTGCAATTATGGAGAAGGATGTTGCATTCTGACTTGTGCTTGAATTGATTCCTTAAGGCTACTAATGAAACACTCTTTATAGAAAGAATTTGTTAAGTTCTTTGTACGGATGGCTAATTGGTCAAACAATAAGATAAAGTCTATGACTGAGCTTGCTTGGCTTAAATTGTTAAGGCGCCCCAAATAGTGAGGATCTCGCTCGTAACACTCGTGGAAAGATTTAACAAATAGATTCCAAACATTGTATCACCCATAAGATTTTTTATGCCCCTCCCACCATTGCCATTGTTTCAGATCCAAATACAAGACCCCCCTCCCTTAGTTTCATCGTGTCATCAGTAATACCCTGAAGGGCGAAGTAATGTCCCATTTGGGTCATCTTCAAACAGTTTGTTCTGCTGGCTCTCTTATTGGTTGAGTGCGTTTGCTTTTTTATTGGTCTACTAGAGTTTCCCTCTAAGGAGCAATTGTCTCATATTACATACATGGTTTACAGATGTTATTTGTCTCCATGGCAGAGAGGCAGAAAACTATTGACCATATTTTCTGGCGCTGCAAGTATACTTGAGATGGTAGGGACTTTGACTGGACACTTTGTGTCATCTCCTCCACAGTAGCTTTCTGGGAAACTATTTTTTAGGTCATGTTACACTTTTGAGCTGATTTGCAATGTATTGAGTTGTTACTTTGTATATTCTGTGGAAGCTTCATTGTAAAGCTGTTTTTAGTGATAGTTTATTCTCTTCCCTTCTTTTAGAGAATGTTTGTTTGATGAGTTACAAGTACAATTCAAAGCTCAATATTTTCCCACATTGTACTCACTGGACATATCTTTTTGGTTCCATTGACCTAAACTTGTAGTCACTTGTTGGACATTAATAAAATTAGTTTATCTCCTTTGGAGACATGTGCATAGTTGTTCATTTGAGACAGTCTGATTTAAATTTGTTTCTTTTGTTAGCCTATCATGCACTGCCACTATTTCATCAAGTTCCTAGGATGTGGAGATGTAGTAATGGGGAAACACTTTTCGGAGACATGTGGAGACCCCCCCCCCCCATTTTATTTTTAGGGCTTGTCATAGGGGTGTCGTGTTCCCCTCGATAGGGGACCTTGTTGGAAATCCTAAAACAATAAAGTATTAAATATATGAAAACACAAATGATGCATTGTACTAAAATGTTAGCATATGAAAAACAATGACATTTAAGGTTAATGATTTAGGGTTATGATTCGAAAAAAAATACTGTTTACCTTTTTCTAATGGCCAATGTGCATTTTTAGGGTAGCACCTACATGCCCCCATTTTCAAGTTGAAATGTCTTGGCATCCTGGGATAAATGGGAATGTTTCCCACGAAGATACCCTGTCCTATGAGCACACTTTCTAGCGTAGAGAAGGGGTCCCAATGTAACACTGTTATCATGAAGTGCAGTCAAAATACAAACCTTTAAATAGGTTTCCCTGGCATCTTTCTGTTACCTTTTTAATTGGCCTTCCCTGTTTTCTGCAAAGAAACCGCCCAATTATAATGGAAGATAGTGGCAATTACTTTTTCTTCTGTATAATCGTATCTTTTGTTTTCAGTTTCACTAAACAATCCTCTAAACTGTTTTTTTTTACATATAAGAAAAGTGTTTCTGTGCATTCAAATTGTTAGTTGAGCTGAACTAGAATATCAGAACAGTTTTGGAAATATTAAAAATAAACACGCTCGAGTCCTGGCATATACTTGTTGGTCATTTTGATATTTAGTTGGCATTACTTTTCTATATTTTGGTTCCTTAAGTTTGAAATACCAGGAATGCATGCATGGAAATTCGACTTTTATGGCGTTACTGTTTCATGGTTAATTTAATGACATCAATTTTTGTTTCATTTCTGACCATATTCTTTTTTGGATTGTAATTCAATGCATTAGGTGGGAAGGTACCTGGAGAATGTCTGGATCACAGCTTTTCGCGCTATGGATGACATAAAGGAAAGTGTTCGGAATGCTGGTGACAGTCTGTGCCGTGCAGCAACTTCACTCAGTTTAAGGTTATGTGACACGTCCCTCACTGAAAGGTCTGATGCAAGTGCAACGATGGCCATTGTTTTACCATTTATGCTTTCTAATGGTATGATGAGCAAAGTTGCAAGTGTGCAGAAAGTCTCGATCAATTTGGTTATGAAACTTTCAAAGGTTAGTTATGCTTCTGAGCTCTGGAATTGTCTTGGATCAAGGGAAAAGTAATAATCTGTATGTATATTCATTTTCTGATACTCTCGGTAGAGCTGAGGAAAGATAAAGTGAAAAGTAAAATATCATGTCATGCAGCATTTGGGATTAAATTGAAGCTGAATGGCTTATCAGATGACTGATCATGTTATGAAATAGTAATACATTAACTCTATATGTCAGATCATTTCACAGGTGTACTTTTTTTTGACAGTACTAGGCATCTTAGAAGAATACCTCTAGAATGAGTCTCAAACTATGTCAGCAAAGCATTGCCCAAGAGCAGCTCTTGTACCACTGTTACATAAAAACCTGTTTAATAACTTAGAAGAATATCCAACCCAAATAGGTGAGGGGAAGGAAATACATATAGGATATTTTATATATGGAACATCCAATCCAAATAGTTGAGGAGAAGGTTATATATATATATATTTTCCAATAGGAAAATATCTATCACTCTAAATAAAGAGTGATCGTGAACTGTTCTCAAGGGACTTCATTATATATCATAAGTGTTAAGAGTTACATTACTGTCTTACATACATTCAAAAGTCTGATTGCCACTATAGACTTCAAAAAAGCTTCACAGCTTGTACAAAATTGCTTCACATCTTGTGCTAAACCTTCATAACATAATAAATGTCCACCTGGTCATTAGAGTGCCCTTCCACATCAATTAGACCAGGAGGTAGTGCTAGAGCAAGCTTTGACAGTTTATCAGCTTCAGAGTTTAGTTCTCTGTAAATATGTAAGAACTGTACTTGCTCAAAATTGGACAAAAGTTCTTTGATGGAAAGGAGGAGATGCTGTAGGTGTGGTGCGTTGATTTGAATCTGTCCATTTGTCCAATCAATAACCATCTTGGAATCACCAAAGAGATGCAAATGTTTTACATGATTTTCCAAAGCAATCAAAAGGATTGCCCATAATGCTGCAAGTTCAGCTTTGCTATTAGTGGCATGACCTGGTGCAAATTTGATATTCCATTTCATGCTTTCCGAAAAGTGGATGACTCCTCCAGCTCCGCCTAGAGGAGGGGATCCCTGACTTTCACCATCAAAGTAGGCCCAGGGATGCAGTCTGTTGATGGCTGGGTGGGATATGATTCTAGCTGGTTTCGCTGAAGGTAAGTACTTATGCTCTCTGGTTTTTTGTAACAGAATCAAAACTGAGATGTCTGGAGAAATGAACGTGTTGTGGAAAATCAACTTGTTTCGTGCTTCCCAGATTGTGAAAACAAAAAAAGCGGGATAGGCTTTGAACAGACATACCCTGCGGTCGTTTCACCAGTCAAGCATATTCTTTTCCAGCGAGCTTGAAAGTGGTTGTATAGAGCAGTTCAGGCTTTCAACAACGCTCTTCCAGACATACCCTGTATAGGTGCAGTGACAGAAAATGTGTGAGATTGATTCTTCATCACGGTTACAGAGAACACAGATACTAGGCCCTTGAAAACCTCTTTTCCGAAGGTTATCCCAAGTGAGGAGTTTGTTACTCAAGGCCAACCAGAGAGTGATAATGGTTTTAAGAGGGGCAAAGATTTTCCAAATCTTATCCCACCAAGGACAGGGTTCTGCTTTCTCCAATGAATTTATTGCTGCTTCATATCCTATTTTTGCAGAGAAGGATCCATCCTTACTGTTCTTGGTCCATACTAATTAATCTGATTCCCCTTCTCTAAGAAAAATATAGTCTTTGTTTAAAAGGGTTAAGTACCGATTCCATTCTGCTTCCTTATCTCCTGTAAAACCTAGCTGAGAGGCTGTTTTCCAACCTCCTCTGTTTCTTGTTCTGACCTGTTCATCGTAAGCATCAACTAGCGTGAAGATACTTTTGGTATTGAGATCCCTGATTAGTTCTGAGGAGAGTTTATAGTCATCACCCGCACCGGCCCACGGGTCCTCTCCAATCCGCACACTACGACCATCCACAATTCTCCATGCCACCCAATTCCCAATTAAAGGAAAAACCAACACCAGAGCTTTCCATCCTATAGAACAGTTTTTGAAACTTTTAGTGGTTTGGCTGAACCATTCAATTAAGGGGAGGGGATGACAATATTTGGAAATCAGAGATTTGCCCCACAGAGGGTTGGGGGATTCTGCTAATCTCCACAGGATTTTTGCTGCTAATGATTTACAGAACAAATACAGATTCTTTATCCCCCAGCCTCCACAAGATTTTGGCATTGTGAGAGTCGTCCATTTGGCCAAAGGAATGCCTTCTCTTTGCTTGCTTGCCGTCCAAGGAAATGAGAAGCATTTCTTCCTTATTTTGACTAAGATTCCTTTGGGTATGTATGCTATCAAGTCCTAGTAGACTGGGATGCTTTGTAGAACTGATTTTAAAAGGATTATCCTGCCTCCTTTGGACAGAAAACGATTATCCTAGAGAGAGATATGACTTTCAATTTTTTTATATAACTAGAGGCAGTCCTGAAAAGCATAAGCATTAGGTTTAAGAGAGAAGCCCAAATACTTAAGCCCCTTAGAAATAGGGGAAATAGGGAACGAAGAAGAACTTTACAGAGTTGATTTTGTTTCCTCAGAGATGTTGAATATCAATCTGGATTTTTCCGTATTGATTACCATTCTTGTTGCACTTTTGTATAAATCCAAAATTCTTGAAAAAGTAGCAAAATTCACATGTGTTCCTTCCCCCATGAGTAAAACATCGTCAACAAAGAAGGTATGAGTCAGGGTGACTGAGTTGGAAATCCTGATGCCTTTTATCACCCCATCTGATTTTGCTTTATGAATCAAATGGCTTAGGGCATCAACTACTAGAAGAAAAAGAAAGGGAGACAACGAGCAACCCTTACGAATTCCTTGAGTTGGACGGAAGAAAGGAGAGGGGGAGCCATTGATTAAAACATAATAGGAAGCTGAGTGTATGCACCCCATTATCCAGTCCACCATTGATAATGGCATTCTTATCTGAATTAAAAGAAGCTGAAGGAAGGTCCAATTTACTCTGTCGTATGCCTTGGAGAGGTCTAGTTTTAGTGCAAGAGCTGGTAATTTCTCCTTCTTAATGGTATGAATGGCTTCTTGTGCTAGTGACACGGCGTCATGAATTTGTCTATTGAAAAGGAATCCAAATTGCTCTTTTGTGATCACCTTGCTGAGGACTGGTTTAATTCTATGGGCGATTACCTTGGAGATTACCTTATAAATCATGTTGCAGCATTGTATAGGTCTGAAATCTTCAAAGGTTTCTCCTTTCTGCTTCTTGGGGATAAGGGTGATGAATGTTGAGTTAAAAGTCCCCAATACCTTTCTTGATGGTTGAGATTCTTGAACGACTTTAAGTAAATCCTCTTTCATCATATCATAAAACCCTAGGAAGAATTCAAGTGTAAATCCATCTGGACTAGGACCCTTCCCTTTTTGAAAAGATTGGAGAACTGAAAGAATTTCCTCCTCTGGGACTTCCATGCATAAGTCATCTTTCATCTCTGCAGAATTGAGGCTAGGAAAAAGATTTATTACCTCTAAAATCTCAGCAATCGGACAGTTTGGGGGAGCTGTAAATCTTGATTTGAAATGTTCCTCAGCTGCTTTAGCCTTCTCGTAAAAGGAAAGTGCCGGGTTTCCTTGATCATCTTTGATTTCTATTATTGTATTGATATTCTTCCTATGAGCGACGAACCGGTGAAGGAACTTTGTGTTCTTGTCACCCTCCTTAATCCACAAAGCTTTGCTCTTGAGCCGCTATAATAGTTCTTCTTTTGCGAGGAGTGAGGCTCTTTTCCTTTCCAAAGACTTTAGAGAGAGTAATTGTTCAACAGTGAAAATTCCGCTTGGAGTTGCATTGAAAAGTTCTTTTATATTGTATTCAGTTTCCTTGAGCTCTCCCCGGTCGCTTTCTTCTTGTTTTTTCCCCCATTCTTTGGAGAGCTTCTTGATCCGAGATAGAATATTATCAAATTGCTTCATGAAAGAAATGTTTGGTGAGTGGACTAAAATCCTCCAATTCTCCTTGACCAGTTTGCAATAATCCTCATTTTCTAGCCAGGAGGGATTGAATCTAAAAGGAGCAGGAGGCTTCTTTTTCGAGACAAAGATGGAAAGAGAAATAGGTCTATGATCAGAGTCTCCCCCTGATTCCACAGCCGAATGAAAAATTAACTGCAACTAAAACAAATTGTCTGAAATAAGGAACCTGTCCAATCTCTTAGAGATTTCTTGGTCTCCTCCTCTGTTATTCCTCCAACTTGGTACAAGTTTAACCGGTTGAATGTCCACCAGACTCTTCTCCGAAACAGATAATTCTGTCTTCTTACTGGAATAGCCAATGCAAATACGACAAATAATCCATCTATGGATAATAAAATATATTTTGATAAGATAAGTGATGATTACCATGCAAGAGAGGGCCCATATAATCGTTTATTTATAGAGTACAACCCCAAGAGCTTAGAAGGAAGGGGATTCTTCATTCAATTCTCTCGCCTGTAAACCCAAGTTTACCTTCGACTTTCAAGTAGGGTTTGGGTAAGCTCATTCAATTCTACTCCCTTGGTGACATATTAAGCAAGGCCCTCTTTGATGGTGATTCTTTGACTCTATTCCCTTGATTGGATTGGCACTAGTCCTTGGCTCGATCTCTTTCACCGCTAATCACCTCATTTAATTCTGATACTACAAAAAGACAAACCTTTTTCCAAAGGTACTCTTCACATCACCTTATATTTCATTGTTTATAGCCCTAGTGATCCTATCTTAGGGAATTCCCCCTTGAATTGAAGAAGAGCCAACCAAAAATGCAAAAAGGGTTGGGTGTGCTGACATTGACCTCGCCTATTGAGTTCCCCTTGGGCTAACATTACTTATTTTGAACTCTAATCACACATGGTAGTTGGAGAGGTTATATTTTTGGCGTTGTTGTCGGGGAGAAAGTCCATTTCCTTGAAATTTGAAGACTATGGTTTGCCAGAAGTTTTTGGAGGAGTGGATGAGTGCAGCCCTTGGTTCCCATCTCCTCTACCAGATGAAGAGGTGTTTCTTGTGGTGGAGGAGATGACAATAGAAAGCCTTAAAAGTTAATATTGAGATATGAGGGGTGATCATGAGTGAAGGCATGCCAAAGTTCGTTGTGGAGATTCTTGCAATCTCTGTCGTGCCATAGGTTCATGGGGAAGGAACCGGGTTTATGAGAAAGGGAGGTGGAGCAGGTGTAATGAGGGTAGGTTTTAAGCATAGCTTCAAAATGGCGGAAGAAGGATAGGTGTATTTGGCAGAGATAGAGTCAAGGGATGAAAAACAAAACTTAGATGGGAGCATCTGGTAGTGTTGGGAAGTGAAGATGTTAGGGTCCTCCTTGTCAAAGAGGATAGTGGTCCGAGGTGGCCCTGAGTGAGGGGGGTTGGGGCGTGTGGTTGTTAACCTAGAGGGAGAAAGAGAGAAGAGCATCATCAACCGTGGGGATGGGGTTTGCCAAGAAATGATGAATAGAGGGGAGTAGGTCTTGATTGGAGAGGACATAATCTGCTGCACTCGCACCTCCACCATGAGGTAAACAAGTGAAGAATCAAGACTCCAGGAAGTAGGGGAGTTTGTTAGATATCTCATATTAAGCATATGTATATGAGATTTCTAGTTGTCCATATATTGTGTATATTCAGATTTGATTTGAACATTTTATTTCTTGGGATGGTTATTTCCAGCTCTGATTTTTTTTGCTGGTTTGACATTAGGAGAAAACTATTTAGAGACTTAACACAAAGAATCAAGATAATAGTACAACATCTATTGTTGTTGTGTTTGCTGTTATATCTTCTGTATAAAAAAAGTTTTTCAGATTTGGTTTATACTTTATACATGTGAAGTTGCCCTAGAGGGTTGCAAACTCATTGGAATGATTGGTATCTTTTCTTCTTGAATTGCCATGAATTTTGGGCGACTGGAAATGAATTATTGCATTTGTTCTACTGCTGTTTAACACATCAATTTACAACAGTGCTAAATGATGAATATTCTAGGGTTAAGATCCAAGGAACCATTTCAGAAGAAGGTGAATTTTCAGATTTGCATTAATAGCCTGATGCAAACAAAATCTCAACATGGTATCAGAGTGGTTGTAGTTGAGATCACTTTTGAGTAAGAGGGAGTTGTATTTCAACTAGTGATTTTGTGGGACAGGTACTTGACCTAGTCAAGATCATTGGGTGTGAAACCCTTGGTTGCTTGAGATAAGCACCTTTACCTGTGGAAGAGTTATTTTGTCTACTTCATATAAAGATGATTTTTTTCACCTGAGACTTGTTTTTTGGATGTGTATGATGATTCTCGATCTTACAGGGTGTGACAGGGTGAAAGGGGCTTACAATTTTGTTCCATGGAAGCCTAGGCTTCAAATTCTTATGGAGGAAGGTAATATTTGGGAACATAAATCACCCCTACTCAAGCATTAAGGAAACCAAATGAGATAATTAAATGACGAAGCATATGAATTAGTTGGAATGCCCATCTCCAGTTATCTATAGTTTCAACTTCAAGGAATTGAGAAACCGAATGTAGCTTGTCAAAACATGGAAACCGTGTTTGGTAAATACATTGAGATGCGAGATGGACATATATGGATATATATATGCAGGCTGTATTATGTGATTCATGCCCATATCATAGCCATATTAACCTTGTATTTGTACTGGATACAGGATACAATATATCCATGACTCCGTTAAACATATCCTATAATTTGGACTAGGTTTTTCAAAGAAAATGATTTTTATAAATAGATTGTACAGAAGACACCTTTTCTTTCTCACCATTGAGTGTAGTTGTGAGGTCAGTAGTGCAATGGTGAATTTGCATGAGTTTGTGAGTGCGACCAATGAGTTTGGGAGGGTCAGCGACTCAGCAGTTAATTTGCAGTGATTTCGGTGTTTATTACACATGATGAATGTAGGGCTTGATGATATTGACACCAGTGACATTTTATGTATTATATGAAGTCAAGTTTTAGCCTTCTACTCACATTGTTAGCTATTTACCCATGGTGTTTGGAAGCTAGGATACATTTATATTAATGACTATTGGTTTTTGTAAAATTTCCCTATTTTGTAGATTTTTTTTTCAATCTAGAAATATATATATCATTTATAGTTTTATTACCTATACTTGCCATTTCCTGAGGTTTTGGAACTGTTGCTTTTGAAGCTGGTACCCATTTCAGAAGGTTTTGTCTTGAGTCTTACCTGTTTCATGCAACATGGCTAAAATATAATCCCACTCTAATTTGTGAAATGATTTATCAAAGTTAATCTTAAGGAAGGATGCTTTTTGCCTGGTTTCTTTTGCCTAATCAGCATTCTCCCATGTAATTAGGTTGTCAAAGATAAGCCTTCCCTTAATGAATTCAGTTCTATTTGGCTCAATATCCATGTTGCTACAATAAATACTAACTCAGCATTTTGTGTGTATGCTTGAATGCTGACTATAAGCTTTTGTACATAATATGAAATTATATACTGAGACAGTTTAAATATGTAAATTCTTACACAGTTTCTGTGAGCTTAAAAATACCGGCATTGTGCAACATTTATCTTTTATCCTATTTATTCATCTCTACTTTTTCAGGCTGCAGGAGATGCTATTCGGCCCCATTTACCAGAGTTGGTTTTTTGTATGTTAGAAAGCCTTTCTAGTTTAGAAGATCAGAGGCTTAATTATGCTGAGGTTTATTTACTATACCTACTGGCTTTTAACAATTCATTTGCATGTACTTTGATCAATGTCTCAATTCTAGAGGTTCTGTCGTTTATCTGATAGTTTTAAACAAAACTAAGATTTGGTAAAAATTGAAGAGTTTTTAGTTTAAGAATTTGTAGCAATTTCTTTTTGTTTCTTTGTTGCTATGTTATTGTTTTGAAAGTCGTGCTATTCTCCACAGCTACATGCAGAGAGTGTTGGTATTCAGAAAGAGAAGTTTGAAAACTTGCGTATTGCAGCTGCAAAGGATTCTCCTATGTGGGAAACTCTTGATCTGTGCCTGAAACATGTCGACCCCCCTACATTAGAACTACTGGTTCCTCGTCTTGTTCAGCTTGTTCGTTCAGGAGTGGGACTGAACACAAGGTTTTGAACTTAAAATCCATTCTTTTGGGATGTTTATGATTATTATTGATTTCTTGCAAATCCATTTTATAGTTGATTCTGCTTAAAAGTGAAAACCTTTTATTGATGAATTTTGGAAAAATACTTGAAGAGTGAAAATACATGTTAGACTGACCAGTATTAAAAAGATGGATATTTTATTCTGAAAAATAGAATCACATGTTCTATATATTGGCATCAACCACACCTACATTAGTTTAGTCCTTTGCAGCATTGCATTTGCAATATTATTATGAAAATCAAACAAAGAAAGAAACCAAGACTAATTCAGAAGAGTTATTGGTATTATATTGTATAAATGAGAAAGTGAAGGCTTTCTAGTAAAGGGTTACAATGAAAAGTGAAATAAAGCATAAAAGTGCAAAATAACAAAAAGTCTAAAGTGACTTTATTAGTGCCTTAGTCTAATATCTATTGACCATTATAAACTAAGTTTTACTTTAACACCCTCCTAACCAATGTTACAAATATCGGCGCGGCGCGGAAATCGGCAGGGTCCAGGAAACATCATCTCGGGATATCTCGGCAGAACATCGGCAAAATCAGCAAACTTAAATAACACAAAAATATTCATTTTTTTTCAATCTTTTAAACATCTAAAGCAACAATAACATCAAATAAACACATTGCCACATGAATATGGAAAGAAAACTGATATATAAGATATATAAGATGTCTAGAGATACATCACACATCAAAATGGATCGTGTCCCAGTCCTACTCCTGAATAGTGAATAGTGAATGTCTGAATCATCAAAAATATAAGTTATAACTTATAACAAATGAAAATTGGAATATATTTTAAAAAATAAAAAATAAAAAATAAAATATTAAAAACAGCAAAAGCAAAATTAATAATTACTAATTACAAATAACAAAAACAACATTAATTAAAATTTAAAACAACATTTTTTTAAAGTTTTTTTTAAAATTTTTTAAACCTAAAAATTAAAAAACATAGCACTGTAGTAGCGTGGCCGTGGACTGCTGGACTGTGCCAGTGTGCACAGTGTGCAGCAAATGTGCTGCGTGCAGTGAGCAGTGTCTCCGGACTCCGTAGTTGTGGACTGTGGTGGGGTCTGGACTCCGTGGAGTGGGCTGGGGAGTTGGGACTGTGCGTGAGGCGTGAGCAATGTGTGCTGTGGAGTCACGGAGTGGGCTGGAAGCCACGGAGAGAGGCAATGACGGCACAGTGAGGTGTGAGCAGTGTGGAAGCCGCGGAGAGAGGCACAGTGAGCAGTGTGGTGGGGACTCGGGGAGAAGTGAGAAGTGAGAAGTAGAACTGAAAACGCAATTTTTTCACCCTAATCGCCTTTCTTCTCCTTTCCACGGCTGTAGCGAGCAAGCTGTGAGCTCGAATGGAATGCTCCCGTGGGCTTTAAAACGACAAAACGCACTTTATTTCTCCACTGTCCTGGAAATCGCGAGTCGACGGTGAAAAATCGGGAGAAAATCAGTGATTTTTCGAGTACAAATCGGCCGATTTTTGTAACTTTGCTCCTAACTACACCATGTTTATCCTGGAACAACTTAACAGTTCCATTTTGTACAAGTTGTTTGATGAAGTGGCAATGTATCTCGATTCTCAACATGCTTGATATGCTCGTGGAAGATTGGATTCTTGGCTAGTTTGCCCCAATGTTACCAGAACTGAACCGGTTTTTCCAAAACCGGCCGGTTAGACCGGTTCACAAGCATTTCCGGTCCAAACCGGTCAACCAAACCGCTTTTGTCCGGTTTTGGCCAAAACCGGCTGGTTTAGTCCACAAACCGGTCAAAACCGGATTTTTTTGCACAAAACCGGTTTTTAAGTGTGAACCGGCGGTCTGTACAGCAACTCATATTCCTGGATGATAGTGATGCCTCAACAGATTGGGTTGTGGAGATGCAGCCACCAGCATTTGACACTGAGAATGAAGACCTTTCATGGATGGATTTGGACCCACTTCCACAGCAGCATGATGTGGAAGGTGATGTTGGACATGTGCCTTCTGGAACAGGGGAGTCAAGTTAGGTTGCCCAAGCCCAGACTCCACAGATTGAGGATCAGGATGCAGATGATGACTCAAAGTTCGAGTTGGAGGCCTCTGAGCCTGAGGATTCAGATTATTAGATTTTCTAGTCTTTGACTCTATTCCTTTTTATAGGCCATTTAGAGCCTTTTTTGATGATGTATTTTGATTCAGACATGTATTGCACTCAGTGCTAACTACTATTTTGGTTCTATGCACTCTTATTCACTATATAAATGAGATATTTTTCATATTTTGTGTATAATGGTTTGAATGCACGTGCATATATTTATAATTTTTCAAAATTTGAATATTTTATGTATTTTTGGTAATCCGGTTTATGATCCGGTTTTGGTCCGGTTCCGGTTCACAGGGTCGGCCGGTTCGACCACCGGTTCGGTTTTTGTAACATTGGTTTGACCACCCCTTGATTGTTGCAAAGTAGGGGTGTCGACTCTGTTTTCTGCGTCTTTATATCTGAAAGCATCTTCCTAAGTCAAACTACCTCTCATGCTCTCACTGCTCCATGATATTTTGCTTCTGTCGATGAAAGGTTACTACCTATTGCTTCTTGTTGATCCATGCGATTGCACTTGGACTAAGGCTGAATACATATCCGAAGGTTGATTTTCTGTAATCCATGCAACTTGCACAATCTGAATTTGCATATCCAGACAACGTAGGATCTTTGGTTATGCTGTACCGAATGCCAAAGTCAAGTATCCCTTTCACATATCTCAACACCCTCTTCGGTGCAGCCCAATGGTCTACTTATGGCGCTATCATGACTTTAGAAATGAGGCTTACCGCATAACTCACATTGCGCCTAGTGGCTGTAAGATATATCAAACTTCACACTAGCTTCCTATAGAATGACTTATTAATTGCCTCAGAGTTGGTCTTGCCTAAAAGTGTCGTCCCTTACTCCATTGGTGTAGACTAGATCTTGCAATTTGTCTTTTGAAACATGTCCAACAAACTCCTCTTATATTTTGTTTGTGAGACAAAATTGCTGATGCATGTTTTCCAAACTTCAACATCTACACTATAATGTTGGAAGCCTATATCAATCCTGTTAAAAATTTACTCATATTGGATTTTATCTATTCAATCATACTCGCATTACTACTTGTAATAATGATGTCATCTACCTAAATGACTGGTAGCATGATATCGTTACCAATTCTTTTGATGTGTTGGTTGGCATATGAAGGACTCCACTGGAGCCCCTATTTAACCAAGTACTTGTCAATCATAATGTACGATGCTTTGGGTGCTTGCTTTAGGCCATATAGGGCCTTCTTAATTATGAAAACAAAATGCTCCTTCCTTGAACCCTAAAACTTTTGTGGCTGATGCATATAGACCTCTTCTGCTAAATCTTCATTGAGGAAGGTGCTCTTCACGTCTATTTGATGGACCTTCAAGCCACACTGTATTGCCATCGCTAGAACTAATCGGATGGTGCTCATCTTTGGTATAGGAACAAAGGTCTCCTCATAGTCTAGCATCTAATCCCATTAGGATAATCACATTATGTAACTACTATTGATCTCTTCCACTTTGGATAATTCACTTCCTTAGTCTATAAAAGGGAAGGTTGAATCTATCGTCGGGGTGGGAATACTTTGGAATAATACCACTCTTTGATTTCGCTCTAGTGTTCTTGTGCTTCAATTTTGGTTCATGTGAGTGGGATTTGTTCTCTTGGTGGAAGGCGACTCTTCACAAGGGCCTAAGGTAACATTATTATTTTCACGTTGGTTAAATTTAAACAAGTTAAGAATTGTCTTGACCTTATTACTTGGATTATATCTTGTGTGATATGTTTGGATTGTCTTGTACCTCCTGTTATCCACTAAGTTGTACTTAGTTGGATTTCATGTGAACCACAGAAGACTTGAACAACATGCTTGTTCATTGCTAGTTTTCAGAAGTTCAGCAGGCCAATTTTGGCCCTTTTTGTAAAAAAATGCATGTCCATGCCCCACAGGGAATTGTAATAAGTTGGTCTAGCATGATCTTTTTTGTAACAGACTTGGCTTGCATTAGGTTTATTCATCAATGTGGTACGCTAGAGTGTTTTTTCTTTATTTATTATTCCTTGCTTTTCATCGATGCATAATTTCTGAGTTTTTCACTCACACCTCCAAAGCTGGTGTATTCACCTTGGTGGCTAAACCTTGGGAGGTTATTAAAGTCTAGGAGTCTATGTATTTTAACATGCTAGCCATCAATAATGAGTCACATGGACATGGACTAGGTCCCCCTAGGATTTATTTTTGTTTTTGGACTTAAAATGTTTTCCTGCAAACGAGACTATTTTTTAATGTTTTAATTGTAAAAGTTGAATATCTCATAGAAAAGTGGTTAGGAGGTGAAATTCACCATGGGAATGCTCGTTTTCTAACCCGGAGCACCCATATTACCCCTAAACCCACTTTCCTAAGTGTTTGAGTGATTGTTAATTACTTAAATAAAATTTCTCTCGAAAAATCACAAAAGAGAATTAAAAAATAAAGATATGAGAGAAAATCAAATTCCTAAATCAAAGGAATTTGGTCCCAGTGATGAGCTAGTTCAACTGATGATCAGTATCGAAGGCCAAATCAATCAAATCAGGTTGATTTCAATTAGGATTGGAGTGAAAGCTATTTAGTCTTCAATTAGAGATGCGCCCTCCCTCATAAAAGGGGTGCACTTGTTGGTATGGCGTCTTATGTTTGGTTGGGAGAAGAATCCAAGGAGAGGGGCACACCTCTTGTTGAGGTGGTGCCTACCTCTCAAGTTTAACTCTTCATTAAGATCTAGTTAAGGAGCAATCAACTCCTTAATTCCCTCATGCGCCCTCATGCTCCAATGTGCCCCCCCTCTCTCAGAACTCTATTTAATCGATGCAATTGTTCCATCTTTTGGATGGAAGCATTGAACCTCTGCTCTTGTAACTCTTGTAATTTTGTTGAAGTAATATCATTGAAAGGATTTGGAGGTCTACATGCTTGCAATTTGTCCGTTCTTGATGCATGCATTTCTTCGTTGAGGTAATATCTTGTGTAGTTTCTTTTTGCTCTTGCATATAATCATGGATTGATCTAGTTTAAGAAGGCCTTTGATCCCATTGAGTAAGCATTCATACTCTTTGATTTGCTTACTTATATTTGGTTAGTTAGAGGTTTAGAAGCAACATGTGTATTCGGTTGTACTAATGCCCTTCTTGTCTCTTCTAATCGATATACTAGATTTGATCCCCCTTTTGTTGTAAGTATTTCTTGAGATTGTGCAGGATAGGAAGTTGAACAAGGAGGTTGAGCTAGTTTGCATCTTCTTCCAACTTCAGTGTTTTGTTTCACCATTTTGTTAACATTCGTCGTGTTGCAGGCATTCTTGATCATCCAATCACTCAAGCTGAGGCTTGGTTCTATTTCTTTCCATCCTTTCAAAGCAACCAACCTTTCTTGTTATTTTGTTTTAAAGCAAGTAGATCAGATCTAAAGTTTCATATTATATCTCTTGTTTCATAGATAGATCTAGAATAGTTCTCTTTCAAAAGTTTTATCATAGATTGTAACAAACCTAAAATATATAAATACTAAATAATAATATTAATAATAATAATAATTAACAATAATTATCCAAGGGACATAACCCTTGTAAATAGTGATCAAAGGTGCCCTTTAGGATTGTATTTATACGGGCCCTCTCCTTGCATTGTAATCATCTCATCATTTTAGATTTAATATATATTTTTCTATATGGATTTTTGTTCTCTGTCTTATTTATAGTGGATATTTCTTTAGAGTGAACTTTGTTCGTCTCATTTGGTATCAGAGACGCGTTCCTGATCCAAGCCTTTGGCCATATCTTTCCAGACGTTGTCTGACTGGTCCTTGACCACTTATTATTTCAGAGTTTCTTTGTTCTTGGTCCTTGACCACACCTTGGCTTTTAGCCAATTAAAATTCAATAAATAAATAAATAAATCTCGTTCGAATCTGCTGCAAGTTACCCAAACAAAAACAATTATAGCTGTTAAGACTGAGAAGAGATAGATCCGCAGCCATCAAGCATCCAAGTTCAGACCATCTTGCTATCGTCGACATACAATACTAGTTGTCGAGATAGAATACCAAGGTTTTTGAGTGCCTTTATTTTTGTGGCAATAAAAAAAGGTGAGCCGGAATCCATAAAGAGAATAAATCAGAAGATACCCTTACGTAAAACTCACCCTCGACATGAAACAAAATTACTACTTCCGAACATTATCTTGCCACTATCGGGTTGTATGGTATCACTACATAAAGGAGAGTTGAAGTTAAAATCGTGCAACCACGAGTCCTAGTCATGTGAAGGAAGGAGTCGAGCCGTCAATCCGTGGGTTAAGGTCACAGTAACTAGAAATTTTGCTGATGCTAAATATATTACCATTGGAAGTACTTGTTGTCGAGCAAGTCAAAGATGCAACCTATATAGGTGTTTGTGTGGCATGTTAAGTTTCAAAACATTCGAAACGTCAGTTTAACTTCACGTCAAAGAGCCACTTCCTATCAATCACATGTTTCATGCAAGGGATAAAATTTCATGGAGGCATCATTTGATTAGTAGTTGTCTTGCCAACAAGCCGCCGAAACCAAAGACCATGTGAAGCTGCACCTTGAGTGCTTAGTCAAACGACCATTATTAATTCTATTGTTGACTATATCTTCCATACACCCAAATGCCCTGAAACTGCGTCGTGACTATCTATTAGCATAACCTTCTATTCCATACGGCGTTGAACATTAAAAATATATATAACTATTAATTATAAGTCAAAAAGAAAAGTAGCAATGTGAGTAAAAATATTAATTTAGGTTTTCGAAGGGTCTTTTAAAAAAAAGGTTATTTTATTAAATAAAGGTTAACAAGTAAAAAAAAAGAAGTGGAAAGGTTTAAGTGATATTAGGGAAGAGAAGGTGAAAAAAAGAATACGTGGAAATCATAAGAGTAAGGATTATATTATAATTAAAGGTTTGGTTAAAATTAAAAGAAGTTATATCAAAAGTTTGAGGTTTGAGGTTACAGGAAAGTATAAAGTGAAACAAGGTATATATAAAAGAGAAAGACTTTTAAAAGAAAAAAATATATTAATCCCTTCAAACACATAAGTGAAGGTTAATAAAAAAGAATATAAAAAAATTGTATCTTCAAATACCTTAGTGAAGGTTAATAAAAAAGGGTTAATTAATAAGTCCAAAAAAAAGGGTTATAGTAAGGAAAATATAAATTTCATACCTAGATCTTTGTGGTAAAAAAAAATTCGAAAAAAATGGAATATCTACAATGTGAATCTATACTATGTAAGATAGTAAATAAACAAAATTCTTATCTAGAAAAGAAGAATAAGGAGTTGCTCACTCAAATCACGGAGTTAAAAAATGAGAATTATTGAAATCAGAAATCACTAAGGGAAAACGAAGATTTCAAGAAGAAAGCTGACAAATGTTTACTAGGAAAAGATTGAGAGATCTCTCATCTAAGAGATCATAATCAGAAGTTGCTGCTTCAAATCAAGAAGATGAAGGATAAGACACAGTGCAATCAAAAGTTAGAAAAAGAGATTCAAGATCTCCAACAAAAATTATTAGGAAAAGACGAAGAAAATTCCTCCTGAAAGAAGGATAATCAAGAATTGCTAGAACAAATAAAAAAGTTCAGGAAAAGAGAGCAAGATAATCAAGATACTCAAAATGAAGTCTACAAGTTAGATTACAAGAAAGAATTCTCATGCTTAGGGAGACATAATCAAGAGTCAAGACTTACTTATACAATTTAGAAAGCTAAAGCATGATAACAAAATCTTTGCACGAAGAGTTAGATTGCAAAAGATCATTAGTTGACAAGGAAATGATGACTGGCCCAATAGAGAAGTCATCAGACGCTCATGTTCAAACACCAAAAGGGAGTACCAATACAGAGTCAATTAGCGCTCAAAATCAGAAGAATGCTTATGTTGACAAATCACTAAAATCAAAAGACAATGGTTCCAAAGAACAACCACAAAAGATTAAGATACCTTATCGTCATCCAAATCATAAGAGTCATTACGACCAACAACAACGTCAAGAGAAAAATAAACAATACTCTATTTATAGACAACTCGACTACAAGATTGAGAAAGAACACAGACAAAATTGACAACTTGCATGGAAGCCTAAAATGAGAATTTTTATCCGGATAGTCGATCATCAAATAGTTCCAATGAAGGTAGATTTGGGGTGGATCACTTCCCAAAAGATGCAAAACATAAGTTCAAGAATTCGAAAGTTATATCGTCTTGTTTCGTCAAGTGTCATAGTTACAAGCAGAAAAGATCTTGTTTACGAACGAGAATAAGAGTCAAAGAGAAGTCGTTTCCAAATTATGCTTTGACGACAAAGCATTCTTAAGTGGAAGGCAATGTAACAAACCTAAAATATAATAATAATAATAATAATAATAACTAACAATAATTATCCAAGGGACATAACCCTTGTGAATAGTCATCAAAGGTGCTCTTTAGGATTGTATTTATATGGGCCCTCTCCTTGCATTGTAATCCTCTCATCATTTTACATTTAATATATATTTTTCTATATGGATTTCTGTTCTCTGTCTTATTTAGAGTGGATATTTCTTTAGAGCGAACTTTGTTCATCTCATAGATCTAGATCTGTCCCAATCTTAGTGCTTGTAGTAGCAAGTTTTATCGAATATTTTCCAAGGACAAAGTTGTATTTTTTATGAACTAATCTACTAATCTTGTAAATTTAGTTTGCTGGTTTTTGTTAGATTTGATGGAGGAAAAAGGAGAGATTTTGGCCAAATATCTGCAAATCTAGCCATTCTGGGCTCCAGAGATTACCTATTTTTCAGTCTTTTCTTTTCTTGTAATTTATTGTGAGCCTCCCTGATCCAGATCTATAAGGATCAAAGGCATTTTTATCATTGAGCACTTTGTAAAAGAAGCAAGTGGGCTACACAATGCCCACACCCCCTTTCCCCCATTTGGGGGAAGCTTGTATATGCCTTGTCTGTTTTCTTTTTGTTACTTTAGTTTAGTTTGTTTTGTAGATTAGAATAATTTCATCTTGATAAAGTAGATTTAACTTGTTTTTATTTCTTTCCATTTTTGCAAACTAAATACTTACCCACTGTGCTCTCCCAAAGTACCGAAAGGGAAAAGAGATTCACAGTGTAGTAATTAGAAAACCTCTTTATATTTTGCAATTAGTCTTTTTTTACAACATTGTACAATTTCAATCTTTACAATTTACTATTTTACAATCTTAATAATATTGGTATTTGATTTGCCGAAGTATTGCGTTGTGTAGGGGCTTTCCCGACAAAGCAGCATGTGGAAAAGAGATTCTTGCCATTATCAATTAACTTACAATTGTACTTGCACTTACACTCTTGAATTGGAACAAATTATTAGCATATAATGCATATGCTCTTTCCCCTTCTAGGCTTTACCTGAGCGCTGGGAAATCAGAAATGGATTTATTGCATTTTTTAAAGTTCAACATTTAATAAAGCAACTCATATCTAATTAAATTAAATCCTTAAATCGACAAAAATCCGGCGTCACGAAACTTGACTTGTGTGGGGAAATTCTTTAGAGAAAGCGGGAACTACTAGATAATGACCTCGAGGCCTCGTCACGTTGCACCCTAGTTTGGTGTAGTGTTGGACATCCCCTCGAGACTCCATCTAGCCCACATTTTCTCGTGCGGAGCCACCCCTATCAAAATCCAGAAACACTCGTCGTACCTCATGGTATATTTGGAGTTCCCCTTCCCCCTTAATCAATTCATCATTTAATAAATTAAAATTCACCAAGAACAATCTTGCAAAACAATTACTTTTACAACAACAACACTCCAATCTTTTGACTCCATGGCACTGGTTTGTAATCACTGTTTTGCTTTATTTCCTTTCAAGCTTTCATTAATGTCGTGAATGTATCTTTATTTCATGATGTTGAATAAAATGAACTTTGCATAACTTGCTTAGTGAATTATTCTCAAACTCCTAAAAAACAACTCCATTCAAAGAACTAAGAACCTTAACAGCCTTAGAAATTTATCCGTGGTGACTACCCCCTGGCTTCGTTAGGAGTTAGCCTAAATGGAGGAGTCAAGATCAAGTGACAGTATTTGATTCGAGCTTGAATATTTTTGTTGCGTTAACTAGGTGCGCACGGTGGCAACACCTCCTTCATTCCCATTTTGATTTAATCATATCTAATCATTGCACCAAGTAGCGAGGTGCTCTAAAGGCTAGTATGGGGGAGATGTTGTCATGTAATGTAACGTTTCATTACCAAATTTAAAAAGATATTAAAAAAATTAATGTCAGCTTTGTTATCACAAAGTTAGTAGCTTCCACGAAAGGTATCCTATCCAAGACAGTAGAGGTGGACAACTGAACCATTGATACTTGCAAGGTCCTCGTTCACCACTATATTAGATGGTTGTGACATTGAACGGGCTCTTGTCACTTTAGATCCATCTGAGAGCAAGATCAAGGGGGAGACCCTAGCCAGCCAGATATGGCTACCGAACCAATACGAGACACACCAAGTGATGTGAATGGAATATAGGAGTGAGATCTTGAGTGGATTGATCTAGATCTAGGAAGTACGTGTGGGTTATGAGAGTTAGGGCCCGGTTGAGGAGGCTTAGATAAAGGATCAATGCTCAAACTTGAAGAAAATTCACCACAATGAGTTTAAAGTAGTATATCTAGATAGATCTAGTGCCAATAAGAGATACCCAAATTAGTTTCACGTAGGGTTTATGCAATAAAATACAAGATGGTAAAGATGGGAGAGTTTAAGGGACAAAAGGCACTTAGATTGATTGCTTGAGGTTAGATCTAGGCTCTAGAGGTCAATAAAGAAATACCCAATTAATAGATCGGGATAAATGATCAATTACCCAAGGAGGGTGAATGGCCTCGTGCTAGATCAGGGGCAAATGGAGTCGGTTTTGGTCCAAACTTGGTCTCTAGGGGTTTTTAATTATTTCTAACTTGGTTTTTTATTCTTAAGCCAAAAAGATTGCCCAATCTATTAGATCTAGAAAACTAGGGTTTTAAACTTTGAAATTTATGTGTCTAATGGAATAGAAAATTGAAACAGAGCAAAACTTCATAGATCTTACTTGGAAACCTTGCGGCTGCCAAGCACATTGATAATCCTTTCACCTAGTTACAATTTCGAGCTAGATCCAAGTGATTCCAAGCTAAAACTACTAGATCCAATGGAGGAAGTGCGCTCTCTTCAACATGCAAATTCAAACAAGATGCATTACATTTGATCCACAAGTAACAGAGAAAACTATGCAAGACATCTCAAGAAAATAGCTCAATGGACAAAATCGTAATTGGATACTTCCTGATATGAAGCGATTTGCCAAGGAGATGATGGAGAAACCCCGACAATCAAACCCTCAAGCCAAGTCACACCCCTGCAACAAATCAATTCGGCCTCCACAAAAATCATCTCAAAACCACATTGAATCAACTCAAATGTCTAAGAAAGAGGCATTCCAATCATGTGCATGAACATTCATCAAAGCTTTCGCAAGAGATCTAAGAAGATTTTCTTTGTTTCCAATGTTGCCAAGAGCCAAATGTCCTTTACAAATGGGTGAGAGATCATATAAATAGACCCTCACAATAAAAAACTCTAAACCCCAAAGTATGGAGGGATAGGATCAAAAGATAGTACGTCAAGATCAACGGCTAAACAAGTGCCGGGTAAAATATACATGAGATCACTCTAATAAGGGGGACGCACTCCCTCAAAGATGCCCTAGGCAGGACGTATGACATGATATGACACTAGGTACATCAATATAACATGATAGAGGGAGCTAAGAGGTAGAGACATCCCTTCACTAGCACTCCCTTATACATCAATACAAGATACAACGTGATGACCAAGGAACACTAGGACGTGTGTCCCCAACATAGAAGATGATGCCCCCAATGATGGAGATCAAGATGTGTGGACCCCAACAAGTGATGAAGACCATGCCGAAAGATGAATATGTTAAATTTTTAGAATTTTGTAGATCTGATAATTATGAGCAGAATTGTAGTACTGATATTTAACTTTAGTAGATGCACTTGAAAAATAAAACATTCATCATGGATCAATCAACACAATAGGGCATGCAAAATTTACCCTTGGGAAACCTTTCAAAGGATAAAAACCCCGGCAATGAAAATCTTCCTTAATATGAGATGATTGAGTTTTTACATGAGCAAAAGTCTAATGAGCCTTATATTACATCAACATAAAACTGCCTCTAGGGCACACATACCAAGAGAATCCTATTGAAGATGACTGTCAATGACAGATCAAACCCCATCCTTCATATGCTGCTGATCAGACTGTTATTGACCAAACAAAGAGAGGTCGTTTGACTTTGAAACTGATCCGTTGACCGTCTTTGACTTTCCAGAATTTGATTTTGACTCAGTCGAGGCTGTTGTTGACAAATATGAGGCTGCCGAAACCCTGAGACGACAGATTGGAACCCTACAGAAGGGTTTGAGGCAGATCAGAACTTTGAACAGCTTGAGAGGCAAGTCAGAACCTTGCTGAGACTGATATGGACAGATCAGAACTCTGATCAGACTTCACAAAACTCAGATCAGAGCCCTGAGACAACTGTTTGGAACCCTTGCTGCAGATCGGAACTTTGATTGAGGTAGTTCGTAGCTCTCTTGAACAGATCAGAACCTTGATTTTGATGCTGGGAACCTAGACGTCACTTGGGAGAGAGTTGGCAGGCTTTGCAAGCTGATCAAACCTCACGCAGAAGAGAGAGAGAGAGAGAGAGAGAGAGAGAGAGAGAGAGAGTAGAAGCTAGCATGCAAACCCCATGAAATTGACTTTTATTGATCAGAGATGAAGGTGTCTTGAATGTGTTAGAGTTCAAATGAGAGCATTCTCTATTTATAATCCATCTTGAGAATCACTTCCATAGTCGTAGGAATAAAACAAATAATATAATACTTTTAGTTAGGGTTACATTATTTTATTTTCACTTTTGTTAAAGAAATGTAACTGCGGAAGATATTCTATTTGTACTTGTGTATTGTATTATTGTATTCCTTCTTCGAGAGATGTCATTGATGTAATTAATAATGTAAGAGTCATTGAAGGAGTCAATGTAAACCCTAGGTCTTGTGTCGGCCTAGAAGAACCCATAAAAGATTATTATATTATGTAATAGAGAGGTCGGCCCAGTCAGTTAGGAGAAGTCAGCCTAGTTGGGGAAAAGTCACCTCAACGGAAGAATATAAATAGAGGAGTCTCTCATTTGTATTCACTCATCTCACTCACACAAGTTGCATAGGAAAGAGAGAGAAGTTCGCACAAGTGGAGGAGTAGCTGATTTTGTCTTGGGGTTTATCTTTGTACTTTGTGAATTCTATATTGAGGAAGATTTTGTCGGGGTTTTCTCCCTTGTGGTTTCCCTGAGAGAAATATTGTATTCATTGTGTTCTTGGTGTGCTTGTATTTCTTTCATTGATAGATTGTTTAATGTTATATGCTAAACAAGTAAAAACTAACATGGTATCAGAGCAGGCCTGAAAGAAAATAGTGTGCAGCCTTGGCCCTCCGTAACTGAAGAAACTAGGGCTTCTTGTTCCGGGAGCTCCCTCCACAGATCAACTGTAAAAGATAGTGCATCTAACTCACTTCACTAGGGCGCATCTTTCTGTCGAAGCAGATTTCAATTCTGAGAATTTTCATTTTTGAGTCCCCCACTGCAGCTCGGGAGAATTAGGGCATCAAGTTTTTGGATCATCTGCTCACAGAATTGGGAGGAGTACTTTACTCAACTCGCCTTCATTCATAAAGAATGGCTCTCAGCCCCAGACTGAGCTTCAGTCATAGACTGAAGGTTGATCAACTTCCTAGTCCCTGACCAGGTGCCTCCATTATTCCGGAGAATGGTTCTTGATGCTATTCAAAAATCAACAATCACTCTCAGCGAGAGAGGCATTCTCTGCAATACCAATCTTATCTCGGAAGTACACAAAGTCCGTCAATGATAGAGGCTTGGTCAGCACATCTGCAATCTGCTCATTCTATACTGAAGTCTCATGGCATCTCTCTGGACCATATCTCTGATGAAGTGATACTTCATCTCAATGTGTTTCGATCTGTTATGAAACATTAGATTGTCTGAAAGCTTCAAGCAACTCTGGTTATCACAATCGATAATGGTTGGCTCAACCTTTTCACCAAACAAGTCAACAAACAGCCTTACATCATACAAAGGATCGGTGCTCGTCCCTTGGCAATTGACTAGCTACGGAAGACAATTTATTTATTTGATTTAGTGTTTAGCAACACTGTTTTTGCTGACTTTGCATCCATTCAGATATGACATTTAAGTTCTGATGCTTTAGTGTCTAAAGACACTTTTGTTAGGGACTACTTGCTTTCGAGGACTAAAGGAAAACATCTCTGTGACACATGCCACACATTCCAGAGTCGAGGCACAGGTAAACATGGAGTCTATCTTTTACCAACTAAGTTGTACTTAGTTGGACTTTCAAGTGAGCGGGCAAAGTTTGAACATGTTTCATGTTCATTATCAGTGATTTGAAGTCCATCAGGCCTATTTCAGGGCCCTTTTTAATTTTTTTTTCTTCACATGTCCATGCCCTGTGGGGTTTGTAATAGAGTGTGCTGGCATGGTATTTTTATGTAAATGACTTGGATTCCTAGGACTTGTCAATCAAGTCAGGTATTCCAAGGAGTTTTTTCACTTATTAATTGTGTCTTGCGTTTTAACAGCACACAATTTTTGAGTTTCTCCTGCTCTTCCAAAGCTGGAATACCTGGCGTGGTGGTTAGGCCTTATGAGTTTATTAAAGTCCATGGCTCAATGTATATGAACATGCTAGACACTAATTTTGAGTCATATGGACATGTGCTAGGTCCCTGTAGGTTTTTTTTTAATGTTTCGGAAAAATAAAATTTTCCTGTAAAATTAAGCTGTTTTTTAATGGTTTAATTAAAAAATTTGAAAATGTTGTATAAGTGTGGGGGTCTTTTTTGCCATGGGGGTGCTCATTTTCAAGCTTAGAGCACCCATTATACCCCAAGACCCACTTTCCTAAGTTTTCTTGCACTTTATTTTTCTTATTTTTTCACTTTTCCCAAAAAAGTATAAAAAATGTCAAAAAAGTGAAAATGGCAAAAAAATCCATTTCCTAATTTGGGGTGATTTGTAAGAGTTAAAAGTCAGAATTATGTAAGAGAGTTATGGGATGGTTTTTGGCAAGTTTTTGGGCAGCTTCAAGGGATGAATCTTTTCCCCACATTAAGGGGAGCGCATTCCTCTTAAGGGGGGCGCATGAATGAAGGAATTTGCAGCCCAATTCAAGGAAGCCTTTTGGCTGAATTTGGGTAGCCCAAATAGTGAAGGAAACCCATCCATCAAGCCCCAAATGGTGTCATCATTCCCTCACACTAATGCGCCCTCCCTCACCTCAACTAGTGCGCCCCTCTCTCTTGCTTCTCTATTTAAGCATGTTACTTCTCCTCTTGTTTTTCATGAGAAGGTGGAACCTCTGCTCATAAATATTGTATATCTTTTTGGAATTATGTTTATGAATAAAAGGCTTTGGAGGCAAATCAGTGTGTGGCTCTATGTTGTGTGGATGATCATGTTCTAATTGTTACATAAGGTAATCTGTGTCTTTACATTAAGACACATTTTTATTCGCATTTGTTTGTTGATCAAAGACTGGCTTTTGAAGGAGATGTATATCGTAGTAAGGTGAAGTAGTGCGATTTAATCCATTATTTCTCTATCAGGTTATTGTAGAGAAACTAGATTTACAAAGTTATTTTTGTTTAAATACTTGTATCTAAATCTCCGCATTAGTCTACACTAGTTGCTTTTGATCTTTCTTGTGTGAGTTGTTTTTTGTGATTACAGGTTGCCCATCTGAAGAGCTTCTGGAGCTTGTTTGTGTCCACATTTTCTTCAGTGTTGATCCAAGGAGAACTAGTCCCTATGATCCCCACTCTCGAGTGACCCCATTGCCCAAGTTCGAAGGTGTCTTCCTCTTCTTTCTTCTCGTCACTAAAACTTCAAATTTTTACTTGGTTACCTCGGTTTGCATATCTCAGATCTGTTCCTTTTGCAATATCATAAATAGATCTGATTTATTTTAGATCTTAAGTAATTTCCAAAGTAAAAATCTTAAATCCAGATCTAGTAGAAGCGTATTTATTGTTACAGGTTGATTTTGGCATATTTTAAGGCTTGAACAAGTAGTATGTTTACATTGATTTAAAAAGTTTATTTAGCTGATTCAAGAGCTTTTAATTTGCTGCACTTTGAGTGTGCAAAGATCCTAAGGAGACAAGCCATACAACTTGTCTCACTTAGTTCATTTTTCGCATTTTACTTAGTTTTTCTTTTAGAATTTTTTGGGTAATTTTTTGATAAGTCCCAAAACACTTTTAAAGTGTTTTTGGGCATTAGTGACTAACATTTGCTTGCTGTTTTGCAGTACTTTATGAACAGGTAGGAGGAAACTTTGGCCGATTTTGGGTAGATTGAGCCATCCAGAGCACTCAACAACCATTACCCTTCAAACAGATACTTGTTCTATGATTTTTGTAAGCCTTTGAGTCAATTTTCAAGGACTGGGGCACTTCTATTTGCACTGTAAAAGAAAAATTAAACAAGAGCAAGTGGGATACCCAATGCCCACACCCCATCCCCCCAGGGGGAACCGTGTCGACTCAAATTTTGTGGATTGCATTTTTAGTTTAGATTTTCTTTTTCAACACTTAATAAAATTAAACTAGGATTAAAATTTACCGTGTTGGTCTGTTCCATTGGCGGGCCACAAGTTCACTCAGGCCCTATTTTTTCACAATTTTCAACAATTTTCAACAATTTTCAATTTTCCAGTTTTAATCAATCCCCCTTGCTTCCCCAAAGTACGGATTTCAAGATAAGGGCTTTCTCGAGTACTGTCCAGAAAAGAGACTCTTGGGTTTTAATAAAAAAGAAAAACATTGTTAAAAAATTCATAAAATTAACAAGGCTTTGTCCCTGTGTGCTCTAGATCACTGCAACCTTGACTGAACATGCTGATCATACCAGAAAGGGACTATGTGGGGAATTCCTCAAAGTAAGCGGGAACCACTAGGTATTGACCTCGGGATACCGTTAGACTACACCCTCGTTTGGTGTAGACCTCCCAGAGACTCGGATCCAACCCACATTTCCAAGTGAGGAGCCACCTTTGTCATATTCCGGAGGTATTTCCAGTACCTCACGGTATATTGGAAATCCCCCTTCCCTAATAATTCACATTCCCCTCGTCTAGTTCAAAGTGGGTTCTCATAGACTGGGTAGATAAGGATCACTAGATCGATCGTTTTGATAAGATCTTCCAGCTGTGCCATCTACAGGAGGTTGAGATAGAGGATAGATTCATCTTTTGATGCCCAATCTACTATAGGATTAGAGGGTGTTTCCATTTCCTTTTTAGGGGGACTCAGACCCTCATTAGCTTTTTCAGTTACGTCGACTAGAGATGCCTGTCATTATACATATATGAGGCCCTCAAGCTCCAAACTCGTATTCTTCAGTCTTCTACTCTACCTGATTCTATCTTGCGAATCACTTCCTTTTTTACAGTACTACCCTCAATAAGGGGCACTAAGGGATCGTTTGATAGCAGCACAACCTTGGTCTCCAGACTAGTGCGGACCTTTCCTTGCCCCCCTGGATCTTAACGGTATGACATGATTAGATCCCTCCCAATGAGGTAGGTGGGGCCCCTCAGGCCTCAATGATTGGCTACCTCTTCTAGACAAGAGCTTAATGGGCGTTCAAGACCTTCCACCAGTTCTTCCTCTGGATAGCATGCTATTTTGAGTTTCCTTCATTTCGCCTCGGATTGTAGGTGAGATGGATATTTTCCATGATAGACCTACCTCATCACTCTTAGATTTTCGTGCTCCTAGATCTTTCACTCTAGTACATCTCCACCCTTGTGCATTCTCCTACGTTTGGGGTCGAGTTTTTTTTTTTATGTTTCTCATGCTTCAACATAGACTTCTTGCATTGTTCTACTACTTTACTTTACTATATTGCTTTCCGCCTTTTGTAGGAGACGTTTTGGTATTCCTGCTTTATAATGACATCATTCAGTGGACATTAATGCACTTATCTGATCATATCTCATCAGCAGTCCCATTGACCTACTTTTGTGGTCATTAGTTGGACATTAATGACATTATCTTATCTAACTCGCAGCTAGTTAAACTCACAAGGGATAGATTTGGTAGCTATTACCTCACCTTCACGTGCCTCTTGAAGGTAAGGCATGCATCGGCTAATATTGTGGTGGATGATATATTGGAGCAATTGAGGCTATATAGTACATCATATAGAGCTGGTGCTTTTGTGGTGCATGATATTGTTCTTGATGCTCATTTTTGGTCATAGGTTAAGTATGTTTTTCTGTTTACCAAGTCAACTTATTACATGATTTGATTTGCAGATTCACATCAGCCAATGATGAGGGAGATGTATGAGCAGAGGGGCACCATTCTAAGACTAGATGAAGGACATTGTTGAGCCTAGAGATTTGAAATTGTATAATCATAATCCTATAGAAATGGAAAAATAGTGTACAAAGCTAAATATTCCACTCCATGCCTTAGCATATGTCCTTGCACCAAAATATCATTCTCAATCATGGTTTGAAGCACCAATACTTGGTGGTGGGGTGAAGTGAAGACCATATGTTGATCCAGAGATTTTGAGTGGTTACATGCAAGCATTAGACACATTTTTGCTTGCTGAGGAATGTGATATCATACGCCAAAAATTGAGCAGCTACACTAGTAGCCTTGGATTATTTGATTATGCCCATCTAGTTAGATATCTGTAGAAGATGGCTTTTCTCTAATGGTGGAACATGTATGGTGGTTCTGTCCCACAGTTGCAGTGTTTGGTAAAACAGGTACTTTCAAAGGATGTGAACATGCCCCACGTGGTCCTGGATTCCCTTTGGAGGCACCATAAAAAACATCCCAGGCTTTTGACTTATCAATGTTGGGTTCCTGAAATATTCTTGTTTCAAAGGTTTGGGAGCCATCATCAATTCATCGTAGGAGTATTTAACCATATAGAAGACTTGAGATGGGGATAGCTATTCTTCCTGGAAAATGGCCCTGTTCCTGGAAAAAGGCTGGTTTTGGATAGTATAGTAGCCTTGTATATAAGTGCTGTTTTTGGATTTTGCATAATGTAATCATGTATTGGAGTTAGTATAAACATGGATTTACTGTTAAACTGTCTTTTATGTGTATCATCTGCAAAAAAATTGTTCTTTTACAAAATCTATCTTTCAAAATATTTTTATATATACTTTTTATTTTTTAAATATACCGCATTTCCAAAATTTGGGGAGGGGTCACATTTCCATTGTGTACCCGTTTCAAAAATTTATACTGGTTTCTGCATTTCATTGAACACAATGTACTAATAATTATCAAACAAATTGACGTGAAACAGATGTCAGATGAATCATGGTAGAAGATTTATTTCCCATGTAGTATTCCTAAAGTGTTGTTCCAAATGAATGCATTTTTCTTTTAGGGTTTATAGACATCATAGTTGCAATTTAAAAGATTGGTATCTAAAAAGGAATTTTGCCGCTGGGGGCTTTGTTGAAGCATTGGTTGATATATAAGATAAGATTGATTAATATGAAGTATGAACTGTTGGCTAGGAATGGAAGTGGAGAAATTATCCTAAAATATTCAGAGTTTTGGTTTATTTTAATAATTTGAATTTGTATGTTGCTTATTGACATGTGTACAAGTGCTGTTACTTACATTGATGTGAAGCACATTGTGCTAAGTTTTTTCCTTTTTTACACCAATTTTTAGAATCTCAAGTTCTTGCTTTTTGTACAGCATTTTATTTTCTCGCCTGCTGAAAATATGCCAAATATGGAGCCATTTAATTCTAATCTCCTTCTTGATTGCAGGGTTGGTGTCGCACGATTTATTAGTTTTCTTGTTCAAAATGTGGGTTCAGATATAAAGCCATTTATAAATTCCCTAGTCAAAGTTTTGTTTCCAGCAGTTGAGAGAGAGAAAAGTTCAGCAGCAAAGAAAGCATTTGCAGCAGCTTGTGGAGGCTTGCTGAAATATGCTGGATCTGCTCAGGCACAGAAGATGATTGAGGATACTATTGCATTATACACTTCAGGTGGTGACAAGGGAACTCAGGTGGCAAGTGCTATACTACTTAAAACATTCTCACACCAAGCTGCTGATATTGTGAAGGGATACCACACCATAGTTCTTCCAGTGGTTTTTATGGCCAGGTTCTCATCCTTCCCAATTGCCATTGATGACAATGCCTGATGCTTAATTATAAACCATTTAGCTTTAATCTATAGCAACATTTCCATTGGATTCAATGCCTTATCAAGACAAATATTGATTGACATATTCCCGTTTGCTTTAAAATAGATGGCTTTGTTTTCTATGCTGTGCCCAGTGCCAAACAGGAACTTTAAACATCCATTTCGTGTGTGCTTCTCTCTGCTCTAGTCTTCTTCTGGAAATTATTCTTATAAGAAGCACCAAGTATTAGAGTAGAATGTGCAGGATCAAGAATGGCAAATTTGCAAGGAAACAAGGAAATGCACCCTCAAGGATCAAGACTGAAGTAGTACATTGATGCCATGCAAATATATATGCATAGTAATGTGTTGGTTCTCCCCAATTTAAGCACAAGCACAAAATAGAAAGAGATAGATATGGGGGTTAGCATGAAATGCATTCAACTACAGTTATATGATGGTTTGGTCATGCTATATTTGGATAGTAAAGGGTTGCTCATCTTTAGAGAATGTTATATGGTGAACTTGCAAGCCTCCTAGTAGAGACCGTACTATAAAGGTTAGTGTCATACCTTAATGACTACCTGATTGAATAGATAAGTAGCTCAACATGATGCTGCATCTCACGATATAACCATGGTCACAAGATGGCTATATTTAGTGCCTTAGAGACCATTATAACAATAGGTAACAATAAGTAGGATATGTTCTACAACTTCTCCTTCCAACCTAGTTGGAATCCACATTATCAACTTCTCCCTCATGTGGTAAGTTTAGGTAATTAAATATGTGTAGGAACATCATTTGGTAGAGCCTATACAATTATATGAATATAACTAGAAAATAACCAACCAATTTCCATTAGCCAAGGGTTTTTGACTAGCACCTCACTATGATCAATCAATGTCCATAATGAATTCCAACTCACCTCATCCTAGTAGCGAGCACATGTAATGATGACATTTATCGTCAGCTGTATTAAGCATTCTGTGTTAGTCATTAGTTATATGTAATATTTTATGCTTAATACAGACATTAATGTTTTCCCTTATTATTAAAATTTTCGCTGGGTGAACTCCTCTTTTTAACTGGAGAGGATCAAACTTCTTTAGAATATAAGCTTAATAATCTGATGACCTTTGGCTAAGAGGCCATGACTAGCATATCTGTTTTGTCAAATTCATCCAATAATTGCACCTGGCCACATCTGCAAATTGGTCACATTAATGCAGTATCATTTTCTTTGGTGTGATAGAACTCAGGTCTCTATGAACTTGAACGCAACCCACTTGATGTTTCCCCTTGTTAATGGTATTGTTTGTTGGGAAATGAATATTCAGTTACTTAAATTGCGTCAGTTGTTGGGTGGAAGCTAAGATTTTATTTCTGCATTAGTTAGTCTCTGGAATAGGTTATGATAGACATTGTATATACCCTTCCACTCTTTGCATTTCTGTATGTAAATATGTTTTTGTGAATATACAAAGTATTTTTCAATAAAAAAGAGGATGGCCCATAAATTTATGCCTAGAGTCTCACCTTCGTTCATTATATGCATGTAAATAAAATCTCTTATTTTCTCTCCAACTATCTTTGTGACTCTAGTGTACATGCATTGTTAAAAGACCTCTTTGGCTGCTCAATACCCATACTTCCACTCGTATCAGCATTTTTCTACCACAACCTGTTTTCACGCCCTCAATATATTCATCGAGATTCTCTATGATCATAATTAATCAATAGACATTTGGAGAATATCCACTTAAAAGAATTGTGCAACCCCACATTGCATCCAATGAGAAGTATCCTCTGAGATTTAGCATTATTCAAACATTGTTTAGCCATGGTGTGGACTAGACACTTTGCTAAAAAAATTAAAGCTCTCAAGGACTTGAGAGTGTCCATGTATTGATATTGATACGGAGATAATACATGTTAAAGAAGAGATTGTTGATTGCTGAAACCAGTTTGACAAATATAGATATCAGCAAAATATCAATGGGACTCATAGACTTGGGATATTGGAAAATTGGGAAAATATCAACAAAATATTGACAAACATAAATATACATGATGTTTACAATTTAAAAAAACCATAATTTATAGATGGACAACATCAAATCCTCAAATTGCCATATCAATATGAAAAGAAGTCTAATATATAAGATGGATTAGATGTCAAATGATATATCACACATTAACTTTTGATAATTGTCAAGTAAAGACTCAAAACTAAAAGTAAATAGACACTACATCAAAAAATATTATAAATGTACCTCATGATTCATTACAATGATCAATCTAATATGGGTAACAATGATGTGTCATCCTCTAGTAGAGAAACTTCTGGTGGTCGAAGTCGAATGTCTAATGGTGGTTATCCCAGTCCGTGTAGGTACTGAGGTAGGTGCTTGATTCTCCTCAATCTCCTCATCTTCTATTGGTTGTTGTGGGACATTCTCCCATGCCACTTACTCATGCTCATCATTGTATAACCATTCAAGAGGCTCCTCTATAATAGGGCGCCTGGCCTTCATCAACCACCCAGCAATGGTATTAATGTTATCTATGCAATTGCTGTACACATCAGGGATTTTCTCAACTTGCTTCACCCAACCTGTTGCACTTCTTTATGTATGTGTTTTTGAATACATTCCAATTGTTAGAATAACTCTTGGATGATTCTTATTCAAGGCAGAAATCATTTATTTATACATTGCATATGACTGTTTGTTTTCACCTTCCAACAGCTCTTTGGATTCCTACAGAGACACTTTGTCTTCTTAAAACTATTTACAATATTTACAAGTTAGTTTAGTGGAACCATAATCCCGTAGTATTAGGTTTCCAACCTGTTATCACATATATAGTAGCCGGGCTACCATACATTATTTTTCAGATTCCATAGCACTTTTCAGCCAGTTCCTTTACATTGAGATGATGAGATGAGCATCTATCTATGGATCACTATTAAATTTTGGACAGCGTATGTATTCCCCATGCCATGACTGAGTCTCAGGACACTCAGAGAGATGACCGATGTAGCCATTATACCATCTATACAGAGTAGTCAGTAGTGCCCAGAGTTACAGAAGTAGTTTTAGAGGACAGATGATGGTTCAGAGGATGAACATTCAGGTATATGACTCAGCAGGTATATCATGGTGTTGTGGTTATATTGCTTTTATATTCATTCTTATGGCATGTCTTAGCACTTAGTGTCATGATCTGGCAATCATATAGTTATGTGGACCTGGTTGATCTTATTATATATATTCTACTGTCCTTACTCAGACTTAGAAGTTCACTATTCATACTCATTGGTTTTACCCTCCCTAGGGAGAATAGAGGTGATCATTCTACCATACCTTGGCTTGCTAGTGTTGGCTCCATTATTCATTGTCTTCATCCATCCATTGCCTACCTTTTAGTTTATCACACTAACTTACTACTTGACTAGTGGCATGGAGGATCTTTCCCCACTGTAGCCTCTGTATTGGATGGCCTTCCCTGTTTATTGTGTCTCAGCTCTGAGTTGGTGACAAAACTTACCTTTGGTGAGTTGGATTGTAGGCCTAAATCATTCTGGTCGGTTGTCCCAATGTTTGGCATTGGCTCGAACTCCCCCTAGTCACTTGAGATGTTGTTGGCTAAAACTGAAAGCTCATGTACTACTTATGGAAACTTATAAATTCGCCCATGGAAACTAAAAAGGGGCAAGAGCGATGAACTGCTAAAAATACTCCTCGAAGAGTATCAGAAAGGTCCAAAAAGCAATGATTCTTAAAAGCTGTATCTAAACAATTGCTGCAACTAGTTGTGCTTATCAACACACCTGAGATCCGAAGCGTTATGTAGGCAAAAAAGGCCATGAAATGAAATGGAATGATCCTAATGAACTTGGATCAACTTGATGTAGACATGATGCCTAAGTTGAATAAGCACTCTCTAAACAACTTATCTATTTGTGAGACACCGCCATTCCCTGTGTTATTGCTGATTCAGTATATACTATGGTGTGTATTCCCTTTCCCATATCCAAAGTGTCACAATGTTAAGTCGGTCAGTCACCCTTTGGCCTAGCCAGTTTATTTTTAGCCTTCACCCTTCACTAGCAAATTGATCACAACTATGAAGTGAGTATGGTCTTGAAAGTCTAGTCTGAGTCATAATAATAATTAATAACACTATATATTTGTTGGTAGATCGCCAGTAATGATTACTTTTTGTTATAATTGCTATTTGAATGAGTTGTAGAGCATGCATTAACCTTTGACACTTTGCAGCAGCTTCTAATGATAGCCTGAGTTATATTTGGTCAATATTGACCTGGTCAAACTTAGTTTGACCAAGGTCAATCACAGGACATGGGATTATTGGACCTTGTGATGATACAGATAGATGATATATGGTGTATGTACATGTACATAATGGTTCTATGCATCAGATATAGGTTTATGATGATGATTTATGGTTTTCAACATTATTTGATCATTTACAGATTATTATTATTTCACCTGTTCCAATATATTGGATATATTATATGATCATGCAGAGATCCATATGGTGTATGAGTACACATCTTGGATAGTTGTGGACCTTCTGAGTCCAATGAGACAATAGCAGAAATATAAACCCCAAAAGTAGAAATGGTCTTCAGCAGCTTCTCTCTTTTCCACTTGTGCGAACTTGTCCTTCTCCTCACTAATGCGAACTTGATGAGTGAGTGAATGAGAAAATAGAGAGGAGCACCCTCTCTATTTATACTTTAACTTTCACTTGACCTTTACACCAAACAGGTCGGCCCCTAGTTGCACTTGACTAGGCCGACTTCTCTAGGAGAGTCTAATAACCCATAAATGACTCGACTCTGGGGTCTAATGCCCCGACATACAATGGAGGGTTAACCTCACTGACTTTACATGACTCAAGTACAATAATGACTCTCCTGACCGGAGGAATAAACATCTCCGTCGGAGGTACAATAATAAAATACAAATACAACATAAAATATACAAGTGAATATCTTATGAAGTTACAATTACATTAACATAGCCATGGACTTGCAGTCCATCATCCCAAATCTCTCAGGATCTCAAATGTGTACTCCCTCTGACTGAAGAAGATCTCATCATACCTCCAATCCCAATAATCTTGGACTCAGAAGTCAACTCCCTCTTACACTTGACACTGAGCTTCTCTATTTATGTAAAGGAACAAATCATCAACCATATAGTACCAAGATCAAATGGTCACCATCAACAACCTTGTAGTAAAGGTTGAAATCTGTATCACTCTTGGTGGAACCCAAGCTCATCAAGTATCTGTCAATCTTGGCATACCAAGCTTTGGGGCCCAGCTCGAGTCTGTACAAGATCTTCTTTTATCAACAAGCTATGTTGCATTTACTCCTTTTGTGTGTGGGAGCATATTGCTCACTTTAAAACTTAAGGAGAGCCTAAGTTGATGGGTTGCCATTCCATGAATGCACAAAGTGTTAGATAAATGCGAAGCAAAACATTCTCCATTCATGCCAATAACACCAAGTGGAAAGCATATGAATATCTAAACATCATGGAGAGATTACATCCAATGGCTACTAGCACCAATATACCATGACCATCCATCAATACATCACCAACTGAGGCATTAAAACACTAGGAACCATAACTCTATAATCAAGCACCCAAGTCATCCAGCAACTGTATCAACCTAATAGGTAACAAGCACTTGTGTTGAACATCACAATTGTAGTTCCTCATACAATATGAGGGATAACCATAACCTAGTAGGTAAAAGACCTCATTGTTTTTTTTCCAATACTGATATTTGCAACACAGAGGAAAACAAATTTCTATGTCAAGCACATTGGTCACACATTGTTTTTGGTGAATTTGTTTGGCTATACTTTAATGCATTCCAATTATTTTGTAATATTCATAGACATTTAAAACACTCCTTATCATTTGTATTAAGTTGGTAGTGGAAGCTTGCAGGTGTCCTTTTTCTTTTGATTCTCATTTTCTGGTTATATTTGTTATTCTTATTCTTCACATTTCTATGCAAGTTCTGAAGATGCATTCTGGAGATTTTGTTTTGTAGGTTTGATGATGAAAAGGAGATAAGTAGTCTTTTTGAGGAGGTATGGGAGGAAAACTCAAGTAGTGAAAGTGTTACTCTTCAGTTATATCTTCCTGAAATAGTTGCTGTTTTATGTGACACCATTCTATCGTCATCATGGGCAAGCAAGAAAAAGGTCCGAAAAGAGTAAAAACACACAAATTTAAGTGTTTTCCTTTATATCTTCAGCTGTGGTATTATGATTAAGGCAATGTATATTAGTAAGATTTTAGTTCTTTCATAGTTTTCGGAATTTACTGAACTATGTAGAATCCATAGGCTCATCATTTTATGTCGATAGCTGTGATCTAATTACAGAAATACAATTAAAGCAATGAAATACATTTGGTTTTCCAGATTATACTTCTGTTTTCATTTATGGATTTGTGGAGTGTAATCTTTAAGTATGGTGAAGTTGTGATCTCTTCTTCTGTGATTGTTCACAGTCTGCAAAGGCGGTGATAATGCTGGCAGAAACCCTAGGTGAATCGTTAGCACCATTCGTACAAGACTTGTTGAAATTTCTCGTGAAAGAAGTTCCTGGACGCATATGGGAGGTATGGATATCATTTATCTTAAAGGTCATAGAAAATGAGTCATGTATATTATTTTGTGTACTCTAATAGAGGCAACCAGAAACTAATTTAATGGTTACACCAATGAATATGGAATTCACAATATTGTAATTCTAAATTTGTTTCATTATGGAAATAAAGGGCTTGTTAAAGGTTTAGATCTTACTTATGCTTTGAAAAACTTGTCTACAGGGAAAGGAGGTTGTTTTGGATGCAATAGCTGCTATTTGTCAAGCTTGCCATGGGGCAATATCTGCAGAAGATCCTGTTGGTCCTGACATTCTAGTCACCCTTGTCTTGTCTGCATGCACCAAGAAAAGAAATTCTTATCGAGAGGCAGCATTCCTTAATTTAGAGAAGGTACAACTGCGTTGCTATGCTATCCATATTTTCTATCTAATGTAACTAGAGTAAGCCTTCATAATATAATATGAAATAATTGATTTAGAGAAGGTATGACTGCTTTGCTGTGTTGTTATCCATATATTGTCTATAGTGTAACTAGAATAGGCATTCATAAAGGGTTAGGATCAAGGTTAAATGAACCGTGGGTGCGATCAGAATTGGGTGAAGAATCCGATATGGGTGCGACACTCATCCCGAAATTAGGAATAGGGGATTTGGAACCCTAACCCTAATTAACCCTAATTGTCCTACATTTATCCTACGTAAACAGCTTTAGATTAGTCAAAACGAGGTGGAAGAATCCGAGAATCCGATTCTGAAGAATCTGATTCGGGTGCGGTTAGGCCTAGGGCCGAATCTGGTAACTGTGGTTAGGAATTAGGATGACTATATAAGTATAATTGATCCTAAGACCATCCAAATGAGGAAGTTTGGACCAAGGGGGACCATAAGATGCCATCTATGTTAGTTAGCCATGCTTTTGATAAATCTCAGGAGAAAGATAAAGAAAGGTTGTTTATTAACAAAGTCAAGCTAAAACAATGTAGCCTCTCCTTGAGTGGGTCGTTAGGCCTAGGGAAAATGTTTAAAGTAGACCCTTTGAACACCTCATTGAAGGATATTAGCAAACACACCCTTTGATTGAACAGGAAATTGCCTTGAGATGGTTTGCCACCATTGGGGGCTTTAGGAATAAAATAAAGATATTGTAAATCACAACCCACTGTTTCTACTTGAGGATTTTGGTGTGCTAGTCAATGATCTTTCTCTAGTTTTAAATGATTACCTTTTATCATGGAAATTATTTGGGTTGTTTTATTATTGCAAAACGAACATAGTTGGAAGAAATAATTTGAGAAATTTGACATTATGTTGTAGGATGCAAAGATTAACGGGCTCATGTTTTTTTTTCTTTTTTTTTGTGCTAGGGGAATCAACAACTAGAGACTGTGCTGGTACTCGCGTGACACGGGGTCCAGGGATCCAATCCCGCTACCACTATAACCCTAGGTGCCCCAAACACCCCGCAAGCATGGGACACGGGTAAAGCCGGGTGTGATTTGAACTCATGACCTCCAATTTACAACATGTGACTTCATAACAAGTGAACTGCTAATGAGCCACACCCGTTGTGTAGGTCATGTTACTGGGGGCTATGTAGGTCATTGGCTTGGTGCTTATAATTTATTGTCCTAACATGAGGATAAATAGTTATATTAATATAATTGATAAATGACTGAAGGAGATATAATGATCCGTGTGATGGTATGCTTATATAAGCATTGACTAGTCACAAAGGTGGAGGGTTGTGTCTTAGTTAGGTCATGTCCCTTAAATTATTTAATTATAAATGTTTTTTATACTCATTACATTGCCTCTCCCTTCAAATATGCTATGTCCTCAAAGCATAAAAAGGTTATGCCTTCATTCTTGCTTGTGATGCTTGTTACCTCCTCTTGAACCTACACTCAAGTTTAAAAATCCCAACCATAAACTGCAACTTCAAGGGAACTCAAGATGGATTCCCATTGTCACAACAACAACTCTTCCTGACCCTTTTGGCTAGCTCTCCTCTAACACAAGGGCAGATTCCCTAACATAGGATTGCAAAGCTTAGGCAATTAGGCTTGAGGTGATTATGCAAAGGAAGCTTTAACAAAATGAAATGAACAAGGTTTACTTACTAACAATTTTCCAACATAGGAAGGACAATAGAGATAAATCCACATAGGACAATTAATAAATAGTTGAATAAGAATATGATAAATAAGTTGATGATACAATGCCTTGTGATCATGTACTTATGGTATTGATTAGTCATAATGGATAACGGGTCATGTTCCTTAGCAGGGGATGTCCTTTAGATAGGATGTGTCCTTTCATTTATTATTGTTTTTTATTATTTATTGCTGTCTATATATTTATATAAATTATGTTCATTACATTGCCTACTCCTTTAAGATGCTTTGTACTCAAAAGAATAAAAAGTTATATCTTCGTTCTGGCTTGTAATGCCTTCTTAGGATTCTTCATTCTTGAGTTGGTCATGGTAGGGGCATGAGACGATATGACCTTCTAAGATAAGATAAGATAAGATAAGATAATTTTATTAATGTTTGACTAATGACCACAAAAGTAGGTCAAAGGGACTGTTGAGTACAATTATGTCAATACAATGCAGGAGTACTTTAAGCAGAGTTGTAGAATTGTGAAAGGGCCATACCATTGTAATTTGTTCTTATGTGGATTTGTTCACAACAACTTATGTGATTTGGGAAATGATAAGATTCCACAGTTGTACTTTTCTTCAATATAATAGGATATTCACATAGCTTCTTATATTGATTTTGTCTTTGGTTAGATCGTTGAATAATATGATGACTTTTATAATTAGGATGTTGATAAAGCATCCTTCTATCTTGTGTCTATTTTTGGAAACTTTGTCTTTTGATACTTCTAATAATTTATTGCTTGATAAGATTTCAATATAACCATCTTTTTTATTTTTGATGTTGATTAGGTTTGTATTGGTTCACTTGTTTGAAGTTTGGAATTTTACATCTAATGGTTTCTCTATTTCAAGAGGGATAGTCATTGTTTCTTTATCAATCATTGATTCCTTGCGAGCAATGTTACAAAAACTGAACTGGTGGTCGAACCGATCGACCTCAAGAATCCGAACAGGACCAAAACCTAGAAAAAAACCGGATCACAAAACTGGTCCACCAAAAATATATAAAATGTTCAAATTTTGACAAATTATATATATATGTTCAACCATGTTAATCAAAACCATTATACACAAATTTGCAAAAAGGGATCCTGTATGTATTTTGCCAGGTGCCTTACTGAGCATATTTCACTTGAATCATACGTCTAACATGCTGAGGAAATTGTTGTTGTTGAAAAGGTTGTTTCAAGGCTGTTGTAACAGACTGTCACCTTGGAATATGCATACAAAAGTTTCTTTTAACTAGACAATTAGCTCAGAGTTGATGTTAGGGCTGCTCAAAGCCTCTTTCTTGCTGTAGGTAACTACTATTAGGTGTATTTTATTTATGATGATATAACCAGGGCTGTTGTAGGTACTTAGCATACTCTTTCAAGGCTGCTACACTTCCCAGGAATGTCAAGAATGATTCTTAACTCAAAATACTCAAGTGAATAGTTTGAGAGAAATAAAGCGGTTGGGGTTGATTTTATAGCTTTCTTAGGGGTTTAGGGTAATCTAGAACCTTCCTTAGTGAAACAACTTTTTATTTAAAAAATAAAAAATAAAAAATGGCCTCTTAAGTGTCATTGTATAGTTTTGTACTAAACCGATCAAAACCGGAATCGGAACCGGAAAACCAGTCGGAACTGGTAAAACCGATCAAAACTGGCCGGTTCCGTACGGAACCGATCATTTCCGGTTTGAGACACCAGTTTGAACCGATGAGGCCTCTGAACTGGTCGAACCAGCCGATTTTTCCGGAACCGGTCTGGTTTTTGTTACATTGCTTGCGAGTAAGGTCCTTTAGCTTTCCCTTTGGTGACCTTTTTTCATTTTTAACTTCTTAATTTGTGTGATCAAACATTGACTATGATTCTTAAGGTGAGGGATTTCCTCAATGTTCCCCCAAGGTTCTGAGACGATGGGACGCGGGTGCGGGGAGACGCACATTCGGGACGTGTGGAGACTGTTATCACATCCATGTTAGCTGGAGCTACCATGCTGCAAATTGTGTGGTCAGGGACCATACTGCATTTTTTCTTTTTTTCTAGATCAGAGATCAGATGCCTTCAGAGGAGGCACATAGTTTTGTTCAGATTGCCCCGAGCAGACATATCAGTGGGGACAGATGGTTTTATGGTATTGTCTATACATGTATACATTATTGCCTACAGAGGCACCCTTCTTTGCTAGGCTTTGCACAAGCCCATTGAGACAGTTGCCTAGCCATATTTTGATAGAGTGCTACAGAGTATTGTTGGTTTACCACTTATTGCCCGGATTCAGTTGAGATCCAGTTTCAGAGTCAGCTTCAACAACAGGTATATGGTGCAGCAGGTATAGCATTTGATGTTCTATTGCTTCTGTTGTCGATTAGACTTGTTTATACATGATAGTACACTGACTTTACATATTATGTTGATGTGGTGATCTAGTTGTTATTATGATGTGTTTGGCCCTTGGTGATGTCAGTCCACTTCCTTCAGTAGGCTCTTGTCTATGCACACTGGATCACATCATATGCACACTGGATCACATCCCCACTATTGGTATAGACTTGGTCACTTAGCCCCCCTAGGCAACTAACTTTGGATACACATTCACTTTCTCCACCCATCCGACTCATTCATGATTGATCTTTCTCGACTTGGATTCTGATTTGTGACCTTGAGGATCCGATCCCCTTCCCCACTGATCTCTGAGTATGCCATGATTCCCTGTCTTTTGTGCCTCGGCTCTTTAGTGTGTGAGATGCACTCTCAAACTTGGGATTTGCTCCTGTCGATTGCCCCCGATGTTGCAATGCAGTATAGGATTGTGTAGCCTCACCGGGTGTTCCCCATTGGTCATCGAAGCATTTATGCTCACCCCCATTGCTCTGCAATATGAGCACCTTGATTATATTTATTGAGATATGTATGTAGCCCAAAAGGGCCTTGATGTAAAATGAAGAAATGAAGAAATGTAAAGCAAGCCAAAAAGGCTATTGTAAATGTAAAATCTAGCCAAAAACGCTAAGTGAAATGTAAATGTAAAATCCATGCAATGTGTTTGTAAACACACATGGACACAGGTCAGCTGTACATATCAACTTTGTAGTGGTTATTTCCTCACCTAGTCCTGCGGGGCAAGGAGGTGAGAGGGAGCAAGGGACAAGCTCAAGATTGTCCCCTAGAGTCTCAAGTTACGGTTTGTTGGACACCCAGTTTGGCGGCTCTAGAAAAGATCCTCACGGAGTCTTATTAAGGCACGGATGTGAGTTGTGAGGTACTTGTTAGATGACCAGTGGCGGTTTCCCTGCACTATACCTATTTGTGAGGCATCACCCTTCCCCGTGTTTGGTCATGGTATGCTTATCTCAGTGGACCCCGCTTTCCCGAGTTATCCAAAGGGTCACATGATCTTAGTCCTTGTCATCCCTTATCCTTCACCTTATTTTCCACCTCACCCAAAGTCAGCTAGGTGGTCAAGTCTATAGGTTGTGCATAGCAGTTTGAGTCTTTTGGATGTGGTGGGCCCACCTCACCAGGGGCCTCGTGTTTTTGAAATATTATGTATTTTTTATCACCATATTGACATTTTATTGTTTAGCAATGTAGTAACGTGTATAAGGAAGCCTATCACCTCATATTGCATACAGGTATTCAACCAGCACCATGTTGACCAGATTTGATTGGGTCAAACTAGGTTGACCAAGCCAAAAATGGACCCGAAAAATTATTGTGATCAAAATTTCGATTTTGGTCACTTGTATTCTATTGGGGTCCCATATAAACCTCCAAGCATCAGAATTTGAAAATGTTGAGGCAGCGATGAAATTTTTAATTATTTTTGGTCATTAATGACCTGTTTTAATTAAAAATCATGGATTTTGGGAAAACAGTGCCTAAGTGATGGATTGTGGTCGTTCAAGTGACCATATCTACTATTTTTGGGGTCCACAATCGCATTGCAACAGATGGTTCGACGATCCGGGCACTATAAGTGGGTCAAAAGCCCAATTTACTCCTTCAACAATATAAACCAGCAATAAAATACATGGAAAATAAAAAATGACAAAGGCAACTATAGCAAAGGGAAAAAATCAAAGGATAGCTAATACAAGGGTGATCTCTAAGATAATTTGGTAATGTTTGGACATGATATTGTGCATTGTGGGGCCCTCTCTTGCCCAACTCACCTAGGTGGACGAATTGCCCATGGGGGCCATTTTTTCACTTGGGCAAATTTGATTTGGATGTTCCATGTTGTGTGGGACCTTGATGTATTAGCTAGGGGGCTAAAACACCATATAGACACCCCCTAGCATGTTTTTTGATGTTTGTATGGGCCCTACAAGCGACCCCTCCTCCACTTGTGCGCTTCACTTGGGCAATTCGCACCCCCTCTTGGAGAGATCTCTTCCATTCATTTTGGTTGATGGGGGATTGATCCCAGCTCTCCATTTTGGAGGGAATTAGGTTTTGAGAGGAGGCATTCTACTTAAGAGAGATGCTCTCCCATTTCTCCCTCTCTTGGCACATTGTACACTTGAGTTTTGATGATATAGAGTCATTTTCCACCGAGTTTCTTGAGAGTTTATGGATGGATATGTATTGCTTGACTGATGTCTAGTCTTTCTTAGCTTTGTTGAGTTGTTAGTGCATTGTTTCCATCTTGTCCTTGGCCAACAATTTGTAGGTGAAGAGCACAGCTGGAGGAGGGCGCAGTTTTTGGAGTGGGGACCCCACAATTGCTCCAATTCTTCAGAGTATTAACAAAGGGAGTTGTTATTGCTTTTTGCCTTTCAATTCCTTTCATTTTTAGTCATTTACTTGCTGGTTTTACTTGTTATTTGCTGCACACACTGACTTGATCTTGTTTGTGGTAGGTAGCTAGGGTGAATTTGGCCACTGGGAGCTCAAAACGCCAAAGGGAGCACACTGCAGCTTAACAACTGAGTTTGGAGGGCTAGTCTTCGACAATCTCGTCCATCTATTCATTCTCAAGTAGGTCCTTCTTGCTGGTCTCTTGCATTTTAAATTTCATTGTGTGTGTTGAGCAGAAATTCCATATAAAATCCCATAAAAATACAAAACTTAAGATTTCACCGTAGGAATTTGTTTTACTTCGAAACCCACTAATGAAACACCCTTAAAAGGCTATATCCAAAGTTTTATTTCTTTTAGACTCCATTTGCCCATAGTTTTAGCACTGGTCTACCTGGCAAAAACACCTCACCTGGGGCGTTTTTTCTCTTCTGCTTGTTTGGGTCAGTTTGGGGTTCTGGGTAGTTTAGAATCGGTCTCAAATCGTCATTTTACTTTTAGAAATCAAACTACCAATTGCTAGAAGTGTTTTAAATCACCATTTTATTGTTGCCCTAGTTTGTCATTTCACTGCTTAACTCACCTTCTTGGGCAACATCAATCTATTCCTTCACTTCTAGCTTACTATATGTCCCTAGTCTATTTCAGCCATACAATCATTAATTTAATCAGTCTATCTCACTACATTTGATTGCTGGTCACTTTTACATCACTCCTTTTTTTACCATCTGTGTCCATCTACGGGCTGGAACTAGAATTAGGACATAATCAACACTCATTTCCTTCCTTCACTTCTTTCTATCTTTGGGATTTGGATGTGTTTTGTCTCTCAACCATCACTGGTTGAGCGGGGTCTCCCCCCTGACTTGGCTACGTGCCTTGTCTAAATTGACAGTAGCCTTGTCCGGTGTGACTTCCGTTCCTTGAACGGAGGACCTAGCTATTGCTGGTTACACCATTCTAGCTGTTCAACCTCTGCCATCCCTGTTGGGACACTCATTATCCATTAGCTAGAGATTGTGTGATAACATTTTTGGCGCCATTGCTGGGGAGGTAGAGGCCTACCCATGTTTTGTTTGAGTTTTGAGTCTTTTTGCTTGTTTTTCCTTTTATCATCGCATTTGAACTTAAAACTCTATTGACTGATTTCCACTTGCATGATTATTGCAGCCAACATATTTTTGTCTCATTCACCACTTCCCCTGCGACATTCCACCTTCGGTGAACAAGGTCTCGAGTTCACCTGGTGACTCCACCCCGCGACTCTACTGAGGAGCGAACCCAACATAAATCTTAAAATCTTAAATCGTGACTCTGCTGGGAAGCGAACCCATGTATAGATCCCACAAGGGAATCTTAATTTTTTCATCATGAACCCGGATGTTCTTCGTGATTTTAAGCAGGCTGTAAAAGACTTAACTGAATGTTATAAAAGAAATCCAATATCTAGGTATGAGGATGATTACGAATCTAATTATGGGTATGAGCCTGTATATCAAAATTCTTATGATACCCATCAAATGCCTCATCCATCTAATAATTTTTCTTCCCCAAATATCCCGAGTGAACCAATTAAAAAGTATCAAACCCAACCAAGGCTTTTAGTGAGTGATTCTCGCTCTGTTAGACACAATGGCTCATTGAGAGGGGGGGGGTGAATCAGTGAGCTTACACTTTCTACAATTTTGACTTTTTCTTCAATCTTGTATCATCATTTCATTATTACATCAATAAACTAAGCACAAGGTATTTATCAACATCAATACATCACACAAAGCACAAGAGACACAAGGTATAATCTTTGTAATCTTTTATATTTGGTTCAACAGCTACAGCCGTGAAGTCAATCAGCACCTATTGATATAGAAGCACCAATTTCCAAACCAAGACACTGCTTGGTCTTTTTCTTAGGTCCTACTAAGAAAAATGACTACAAGACCCAGCTTGCACTATATATACATATTTGTCACTTGTCAAATAATCACTTAGCTATCTCTGTCATCAATTTGTCCACAGTCATCAATCTGACCACAGTCATCAATCTGACCATCTCTGCTCATGTCTTGTCTCATCACATCTGCACTCACTCAACTGGATGTTATCATCATTTGCTCAACCCAACTGCTGCTCCACCAATTTGTCCCTGTCGAGCTATCACTGTTTTCAAGGCTATCACAGTCATGTCAACTGTCAAATCAATCTTTAAGCTTTGCAAGTAACTCAGGCAGTCATTAATAATTTGTCACTTCCAACTGTCAAACTACTTATCAAATCACTGTATAGTTTTGACTTCTTATATACTTCTGAAGCTCACACCCAGACAGTCAACATATATATTCAATTACTGCAAACTTGAGCTTTCTTAAAGAAATTCTCAATTATGGTAACTTCTTGTAAAACCTATAAGCTCTGTAATCCATGCTCAAACAGACATTCTGCATTTAATCTCCATGTCATCTCTCTTCATTATTTACTTCAAGCATGCATTAGATATCTTCCACAATTTTTAATAATTGCTTAACAAAAACTCAGACTGTGGGTGCTCTGAAAATTTGGACTATGGCTACCTTAGTGGACTTTTCACACGAGTTTTCAGAGATAAACAAACTTAACTTTAAAACTGATCTCTGCTACAACTTTCAGACTTGATTCTTCACTATCTAATGCTGCTGTTCGGATGCCTTGGTGAAGCCTGAATTCATGAGGAGAACAAAAGATAAAAAAGAATTGACTGCTGATTTGCAGCTGCCACAGAGCTGTCATAAAACTTCAGAGTCTGCCCTGTCAACTGTGACCTGCTGCCACTGTCAAAAAAATCAGTTTCCTGTACCAACGAAAATCTGCCTCAGAAACAGTCCAAAAATCTCAGTCAAACAACAATCATCTTCAAGATTGCGTTCCTTACTGGTTGCCTTAGTAAACCCCAAAAAAGCAGAGCTAAAAAATATTTCTGTCTACTGTAGCTGCTACAGTACCTGAAATTTCTCAGATGATGCCTCAGATAGACCCGAAATTGCAGAGCTATTCCCAGATCTGAATTTTCTCCACAAAAATGAAGGTTTTGATCTTTTATTTATACTAGTTGTGTGCTATAATTTTTTGGAGCCGACTTGTCTTATTATTTATAAAAAGATGATTTATCATTTTTAATTTTTGTATTCTGAGCTGACTTTGCAATTATAATTTTAAATTAATCTTTTATAATTTTACTTACACAATGGGGTTTCAAGCATTTAAATGGTGGAGTATCAACATCAATTTAGCAAGGGCTACTTCAAGTTTTGTTGGCTTCATCATAACCTTGTTTCAATAAATATATGATATTGTTCAATCGCCACCACACACCATGTGTCCATATGTCAAGAGTTTTAAGGGTTCTTAACCACATCATGTGGTCTCCAAGGTTCAATCTCATCAAGCAATTATATGGGCAAGGGCTCCATCATACATCAAGGGCTTTAATCATACCAACCAAGACTTCTTCAAAATGCAAGAGATATACAACTGAGCATGTCATCAAGTGTTATGTGTATGTCATGCCCTTATTATTGTTGATGAACCATTCATCAAAGTCTTCAAGCGTATAGGCTTCTTTTTCAAGTGCATGGTCTTCTTAATTAAAAATCATGGATTTTGGGCAAACAGTGCCTAAGTGATGGATCGTGGTCGTTCAAGTGACCATATCTACTATTTCTGGGGTCCACGATCGCATTGCAACAAACAGTTTGACAATCCGGGCACTATAAGTGGGTCAAAAGCCCAGTTTACTCCTTCAGCAATATAAACCAGTAATAAAATACATGGAAAATAAAAAATTGACAAAGGCAACTATAACAAAGGGCAAAAATCAAAGGCTGGCTAGTACAAGGGTGATCTCTAAGGTAATTTGGTAATGTTTGGACATGATATTGTGCATTGTGGGGCCCTCTCTTTCCCAACTCACCTAGGGGGACGAATTGCCCATGGGGGGCGTTTTTCTTCACTTGGGCAAATTCGATTTGGATGTTCCATGTTGTGTGGGACCTTGATGTATTAGCTAGGGGGCTAATACATCAACCATCATATGAAACCTGTGTCCACTGTATGGAATCATCAAAGGTGTATCACAGAACCATAAATCATCATCATCATATAACATCACTGGTCCAACTCATCATGGATCCCAAGGTTGACTTGGTCAAACTAAGTTTGACTAGGGCAAGACTGGTCAAAATATGACCCAGGCTAGAAGTGCCTGATGCTGCAAGTGCAAATGTTTAAAGCATGCTCTTTTAATCATTTTAATAGCAAGACTTAAAATATTAAGCATCAATTTAATGGCAATTGATAGATAATTATACCAAGTACAAGTTTAAATAATCATATACTCAAAATAGAACCTCAGGAATATACTCATTCTGTAGACATGAACATTTTGCTAGCAAAGGATGAGGGCAAAGAATGCAAGGCTAGGATAAGGGGATGACTTGATTGACTCCACACGGTGATACTTTGGATAAGGGAAAGGTTATACACACTTAAGCATATGTAGGATAATAAACACAGAGGGAATGGCGGTGTCTCACAAATAGAATAAGTTGTTCAAAGAAGTGCTTATTCAACCTTGGCAAATGTCTACAACTCACATCCAAGCTGAAATAGCTCCGTGAGGATCTTTTCTAGAACCGCCATGGATGGGTGCACGAGTAACCGTAACTTGATGTTCTAGGGTAAACTTAGAATTATCTGTCCCATACTCCATCACACATCACAACTCGTAGGCTATGTGAGGAATTAATCATTACATTTAATTTATGGCCAAAAGTCTTTGGATTTAGCATATATTTAAGCACTGCTTTTTAGGCCTTTATGACCCTTTTTGGATTTTGCATGTGCTTAGAAGCACAACTAATCGCAGCTCGCATCCAGGGTGCTTTAACATTTTAGTTTCCAAAGCCTTCTTTCATTGTGCTAAGAAGCACAGTTTTATTTGTTTCCATGGGCTTGCATAAAAGATGACATAATAGTTTCCATATGCATGTAATGATAGTAGTACAATTTGCTTTATGTTTTAGCCAACACAACTCAAACAACTAGGGGGATTGTCCACAATTAGGACCAAACATCGGGGCAACCGACTAGAGTGATCAAGGTATCAAATCCAACTCACCTAAGCTCAGGAACGAACACCAGTGGGTACTCCTGGCCTAGAAGGATCAAGGCTTCGGCAAGTTCTGTTGCCAACTCAGAGCCGAGACACAAACTAACAGGAATGCTATCCAACATAGAGGCAAAAGTGGGGAGGTCCTCCATATCACAGGCTGAGGTGTAAGTCAGGGTGAAAACCAAAAAAGGGAGAGATAACGGATGGATGGGGAAAGTGAAGGTGATGCCTAAGCTAGCAAGCCTTGAAGGTGCGAATGATCATGTCCACACTCCTAAGAGGGTAAAATCAATGAGTATGTAACAAGAGTTTCAAATTATGAGTAAATCTAAAGAACTGTTGGCCAAGGAAATGAAATGTAATGATTAATTCCTCACGGAGCCAATGGGTTGTGATTTGAGATGGAGCAAGGGACAACTAATTCTAAGTGTCCCCTAGAACCTCAAGTTACGGTTAGTCGGGCACCTAGTCCATGGTGGTTCTAGAAAAGATCCTCACGGATTTGATGCAGCTTGGATGTGTCGTAAAAATTTTCCAAGGTTGAAAAAACACCTGTCTAAACAACTTACCCATTTGTGAGACACTGCCACCCCTTGTGTATTCTTTATCCAACATATACTTGAATGTGTAATACCCTTTCCCTTATCCAAAGTATCACAATGTCAAGTCAGTCAAGTCATCCCCCTTTGCCTAGCCTTGCATCATTAGCCTTCACCCTCTGCTAGCAATTTGATCATGTTTACAAATGAGTATATCCTTGAGGTTCTTTTTTAAAGTAAATTATTATTTTAACCTATTATTATCCATTTACAGCTAGTGAAATGATGCTTGATGTTTTAAAAAGTCTTGCTATGAAAATGATTAAAAGAGCATGTCTTAACCATTTGCACTTGTAGCAGCAGGCTTCTCTAGCTTGGGTCATATTTTGATCAGTTTGACCAGTCAAACCTAGTTTAACCAAGGTCAACCTTGGGATCCGTGATGAGTTGGACCATTTATAGTGTATGATGTTGATCCATGGTCCTTGATATACCTTTTGATGATTCCATATATTGGACACAGGTTTCAGATGATGGTTGATGCACTTTTGATTGATTATTGTTACTTCCAGACCATCATATTTTTATTTGTCCGGGTATGGTGGATGCTATAGATGATCTTACAGGTTACCATGAGGTGTATGAGTACTCATCTCTAGTAGATTTGGGTCTTCTGGATCCATTGAGACACTTGATTTTCAGTTCCGGGCATTTTCAGAGATGATATGAGCATTTTTTAACCTATTGACCAGTTTGGCCATGCTGATGCGGCCTGTCCAACAAATGCTTTGATGGTGACTCGTTTCCTTTGGCATGAGGTCTATTCAGAGGTCATCTATGGTGTATCCCACTCCTTCCTGAACAACTTGCAACATTCAGTGGGGTCCACACAGTCTCCGGGTGGTGTTTTGATGCATTCTTCTTGTTAATGTAATTGTAACTTCGAAAGATATTCACTTGTCTATTTTATATTGTATTTGTATTTTATTATTGTACCTCCGACAGAGATGTTTATTCCTCCGGTCGGGAGAGTCATTATTGTACTTGAGTCATGTAAAGCCAGTGAGGTTAACCCTCCATCGTATGTCAGGGCACTAGACCTTAGAGTCGAGTCATTTATGGGTTATTAGACTCGCCTAGAGAAGTCGGCCCAGTCAAGTACAACTAGGGGCCGACCTATTTGGTGTAAAGGTCAAGTGAAAGTAAAAGTATAAATAGAGAGGGTGTTCCTCTCTATTTATTTATTTTTTCAATCACTCATCAAGTTTGCATTAGTGAGGAGAAGGACAAGTTCGCACAAGTGGAGAAGAGAGAAGCTGCTGAAGACCATTTCTACTTTTGGGGTTTATATTTTTGCTATTGTATTGTTGCTCATTCTATCTCTGAGGAAGTTACGGGGTTTTCTCCTTTATGGTTTCCTCGGTGAAAATATTTGTGTCTCTTGTCTCTTGTGTTTAAATGCTGTGCATGTTATTCTCTCAGATGAGATCCTAGATAATCTTGAATTAAATTGTGAAAATCTAACACTCCTCTCAGTTGAGGGGGGAAGGATTTGATCATTTGTTCACTTGGACATGTCATTGAGTCATATCTTATATTATTGTGCCATGGGGTGATGCTAGTGATGGAAAATAAAACCTCCTAGCCCCACCATGTGCTCCTAGTCACTTGTCCTTGTCATCTTATGTGGCACACTTGTGTCTTAGTCACTTTTATGTGGTGTGCACCCCCGTAGGGCATCATTTAGTGAGTGCACACCCCCCTCATGTGAGTGATCCATGTTATATTGTATCAACTCATCTTAGCCATTGATTGTATTATGTTTATCTTTTGATCTCAATCACTCATTTATAAATTGGTTAGGGTTTTGGTCTCTTTCCTCCTATTTAAGGAAGAGGCCCCCCTATTGTAAAGGCATCTAGAGATTTTTGGCTCTTGGCTACTGGAATAGAAGAAATATCTTTTGAGCACTTGCTTGGATCTTGAAATGGGTGTTTGGCTATGATGATTGTAAATGCTTCTACATTGCACTGAAGGATTTTTGTAGCTATCTTGTATCTTTTTCCACTATATCGATTTACAGGTGAAGAGGACGATTTGGGAGGAGTGCGCATTGGTGGGGAGGCTTTCCCTGCAATCTTCTGTCAAATTGTGGTTCAAACAGGGACTGATTTTGTCTTTGTACCAATTATTCTTTATCTTTTTCCTCTTACTTGTATCTACCCTCGTTTTGCTGGCTAATTGAGCTTTGTCTCCTTGGTTTTGCAAGAAGAGAGGGACGCACTTGTGGACTAGTGAAAAACGCATAAGCAAGAGAACCTACATCTTCTTTCATTTGATCTGTGTGGAAGTAATCCTTGTCATAATCGACATCCATCTTCATTATCCAGGTATGCTATAGAGGTACATATTTTACTCCTTTAACTTATCCATTTATCTTCTAGATCTCAAAACCCCTAAAGTTAAAACCCTCATTTTTTTATATTTTTCAGATCTATGGAGATCTAGCAATCTTTTGGGGTTAATAATTAAAACCCACCTCTATAATAATTAAGACATTCCCAATCTAAAATTTGGTGGACATTCGACTCCATTTACCCCCCAATCTTAGGCACTGGGCCTCTCTAAGGGAGGTCGCACTTGTTGGGTAGGTGGCCATTTGCTAGATCCCAATTTGGGTTTTGCTTGATCCTCATTATTTCCCTAGATCCTTTCAATTGCAAACCTCCTAGTGCCATTTCACTTTGATGTTTACCTTGTGGGCCCCATTTGGACCATTTTCCTTATTTTAAGGGTGGGCCCCACTTGGATCTATTTTCTTGGCATTAGGTCATCTAGATCTATTAATTTAACCCCATAAGTGGCCCTTATCTATCATTGGTTGAACATTTGTCCTTCTATAAGCCTCTTCAACCAAGCCCTAACTATTTTGGGTCCACTTATCCACCATTGATCTAGATCTAATCTGCTCTTGATCTTCTCTTTTTCATCATCACATTTCCCTAGGAGGTCTTGAGTAGGTTCGCTAGCCTTCATTGGCTAATCTAGGGTCTCCCCCTTGGTCATGCTTAGGCTTGATCTAAAGTGAAGAGCGCCTCGGTTAGCGTGACACCCAATTGCATTGGGAACCGTGGCATCTCTTGGGTCAACTCTTTAGTTGTCCAACACCTCTACCATCCTGGATAGGATAACCTTTTGGGACAACTACAAGTTGTGTGATAACAATAACATGAGGCTTTATGTGCTAGAAATGAAACAAAACATGAACTAAAGACAAATATATACCATATCTCAAGTCTCATCCTCATCATCATCATCAATAATAGAACAAAATGCTTGTTCTATAGAACTAGCGAAAAAAGAAGTTACTAGATCCTTCTAAAACCACTTTCCAGCTAACAAAAGACAAAAAACAAGTTTTGGATGTGGCCAAATGTTCATCACCCATCATTCAATGTCCCAAGCCATATATCAGGGTTTTGCAACGTTGGAGCTATTGAAGGTACTCCCTTTTTAATCAGTGTTATTTGTATTATGAATTCTTATTTAATTGTATATGAATTTTGATTTTTCAAAACTTATCTAGGTTGTTGAAACTCATTTTGCTTCCCACACTCTATTCATAAAGAGGCTCGTGGAGGTCAGAGAAGCATTACAGGAAATGGCCATCGACCCTCTTTGGGAATCATGGAGGACTTCCACTTCTTATAGGGGACAAAAATCAAGTCTATCATTCTTGATGATGCATGGTGGGACAAGGTCCAATACCTTTTGCAGTTTACATAACCAATTCTAGCCATGATTAGGATATTTTAAATAGATATTGGTTGCTTGGGTGAAGTCTATGTAAACATAGATAGTATGTTAGAGAGAATAATGGAAATTATCTAGGCAAGTGGAAGTGATCCTTTTGAAGTATTTTACAATGAAATAAAGGATATTGTTACCAAAAGGTGGAACAAAATGACCACACCATTACACCTTTTGGACTAGACATTGCACCCCAAGTATTATCATTCCAAAATTTTGTCTTTACCTTGTAGGATAGCACCAATAAAGGATTTTGAAGTGGTACAAGGATATAAGACAACATTGAGGAGGATATATTGGGATGTGGGAATTGCATTGGAAGTACATGAAGAATTTTGAGGATTTGTACAATCCATTGGTAACTGTTATCACACCATAGTAGCAGGGCTACTATTCTTGCTGAGTAGAGATGTGCACATTTCAGAGCCTAACTTATACAGAGATAAGCTATGATGAGCTTGTATTTTGAGATCACTCATGATTAGAGCAGTGTATTTTTCAGACTTATGCTAGACTTTGTGCCAAGGCTGAGCCTTGAGAGTTCATACTTGATGACCGATGTGACCCTTTATTCCATACAGTTTCAGTTTAGTGCCCAGTGATGTTATTGCAGCAGTGTTTCAGATGGTTTATGATGATTATTATTTTGATGTGATATAACCTATGGATTTTTGACTATTGACTATGGACTATTATCTTGTTGTTTTGGTCAACTTCATAGCATTAGCTTGGTATATGATTCAGGATATAGCAGTACTATTAAAATTAAAATTTGAATATCTTGGTTGATGTTATAATTATTAAATGGATATATCACTTGCACACTTGAGGTTTCTTGACAAAATTCACTGGTTTTATTACCCTCCTACGAGCATAGATATGGTCTTCCTGGACATTCTTGTCAGCTAGCTTAGGCACCACCTTCATTTTGGCTCCATCCATCCATGACCTTCCTATATTGGCTTTAACCTTTGACTTGTATTTCTTGACTTTTTGATACTAAGGACTTCCCCATTTCTACCTCTGTGTTGGACTGCATCCATGTTTGTTTAGTGTCTCGGCTCTGAGTTGGTGACAGAACTTGCCTTGTTGAGTTGGATTGTAGGCCTAAATCATTCTGGTCGGTTGTCCCGATGTTTGGCACTGGTCGAACTCCCCCTAGTCACTTGAGATTTTGTTGGCTAAAACTGAAAGCTCATGCACTACTTATTGGAAATCTTTATAAATTCGCCCATGGAAACTGTAAACTCTAGAGTGTGTTTCTAAACACACGTGAGTAAAGGGCAAGAGCGATGAAGAGCTAAAAATACTCCTCGAAGAGTGTAGAAAAGGTCCAAAAAAGCAATGGTACTCAAAGTTATATCTATTATTGTTGACCTTATGTATATGTATAAACATGCCCTGGATGCAAGTTGTGACTAGTTGTGCTTCTTTTAGCACATCTGAAATCCGAAGGGTTATGTAGGCCAAAAAGGCCATGAAATGAAATTGAATGATCTTAATGAACTTGAATCAGCTTGATGTAGACATGATGCCTGAGTTGAATAAGCACTCTCTAAACAACTTACCCATTTGTGAGGCACAACCCTTCCCCGTGTTATTTGTCCAGCACAGAGTGTAGCTCCCCCCTTTCCCTACCAAAGTGTCACCTAGTTGAGTTTGATCAAGTCACTCCCCTTGCCCAACCTTGTCTTAGCTTTCCCCTCAGCTAGCAGTTAGACCATGTCCAATGGGTGAGTATGTCATTAAAGCTTTTTGTGCAAGTGAAGTGTAAATAACACTAATATATTGCATGTATTAAAACTGCCATGGAATGATGATGTACTTTAAGCTATGCTGTGAATGTGGTTGAAGGAACATGCCTTTAGTCTATTGAGATACTCTTGTCCATGGTTATTCTTGGGATCTGTGATGATGTGGGCCATGTATGCTTGTTGATGATGATTGATGGTCCCACATACTCTTGATGATGATGCTATATGATCGACATATGTTTCAGATGGTGATTGATGCAGTACAACAGGTTTATTATTATTTCAGATCATCAGATTATGCATTGCCCATATATGGTGGACCCTACAGTTGACCCCTCAGGTCAACCCTTGGTGTATGAGTACACATTCTTAGTCGATTTGGGTCTTCTGGATCCAATGAGACACTTACCATTCAGTTTCGGGCACTTCTGATAGTGATAGATGCAGTTATCTACTTGTTGACCAGATTTGAGGCTGTTTTCCCAGCCTGTCCAACAGGGGACATGAGAGGCCAGTTCACCTAGGGCGCTGTATGAGGAGGAGGTGGTCCATCTACTTGATTTTACCATTTTACCCCCTTCCCAGAGAGCCTGGTGGGCTCAGTTTGATAGCGCAGGCACCCTGGGTGTCAGTTTGGGCAGTTTCACAGTTATCGAGGCAGATAAAAAATGGAATAAAAGGGTCACTGAGGAATTTGATTTGGGCAATTGAGGCAAGGTTTTGGCACTTGGTCTTCACAGAGGTCTTCCAGGGTGAACCCCCCATCTTCCAGTCAGTGGGGCCCACAGTGGCCACAGGAGGCCATTTACTGCATGTCTCTATCAGTTTTTGAGACAAGATTTGATCATTTGTATTATCTTAGACACATCATTTCATATTATTGTGCCATGGGGATGAGCTAGCAAGGATTGATGCCTCCTATCCCCACCATGAGCTTACTTAGTCATGTCCTTATCATATGAGGTGGGCCCATGTACTTTTGCCCCCTCCTAGTGATGACGTCACCCTCCATGAGTCACTTAGGCTATGACGTCATCCCTCTTTTGAGTGATCCATGTTATATTATGTGTTGGCTCATCTTAGCCATTGATTAGATCTTGAGATCCTTTAATCTCAACCGCTCATTATGTTGTATTGTAAAGTGGTTTTGTGGTATAGGGTTTTGGTCTTTATTATCCTATATAAGGAGGAGACCCCTAATTGTAAAAGCACCTTTGGAGCTCTTGAATATTGGAATAGAATACTTCTTTGTGGAGCATACTTCTCTTGCCTTGTGGATTCTTTTGCACTTTGAATATACAGTATCTTGTCTATGTATCATTGTGGATCTTTGGGCTACACGTTGTTTTCTTGCAGGGAGGCCAAATTGGTGGAGAGGAGGACAATTTGAAGAGGGTTATTGTTGGAGGGATCCACATATTCTCTCTTGGGTTGATCTTGGTGACAGGGAGTATCATTATTGTATCTTTGTGACATAGTTGATGCTTTCTATTAGATCTCTTCATCATTTTCATAATTTTCTTACTTGGCTTGTTTCACTTGATCTTGTCTTGTAGGAGTAGGACGATTTGGCATCTTGGAGGAGGACGTTTTGGCTTTGGAGCAACAAGATCCCACTCTTGAATATACACATAGGTGAATGCTATCAATTTGCAAAGTAGCCACAAACAATTGAGGTAAGTTCTACAATGTATGTACCTAGATCCATCCATTCTTTTTCATTGGTCAACAAACCCTTAAAATAAAACCCTTGTTTTAACTTTTTCCTAGATCTACTTGGATCTAGCTTTTCTTTGGGAATAATAAAAAGAACCCACCTCTATAGCATCCACGACAATTCGGATCTATAGTTTGGTGGCAATTGGGCTCTATTTGGCACATTTTCCAAGGCACTTAGTCTTCCTTGGGTGAGGTCGCACTCCTTGGTTGGGTGAGTTTTGCTAGTTTCAAGACGTGGGTAGGTGAGATCCCAATTGATTTGCACTCCTCTCATTTGATAACCTACCCCTAGTGCTTCACTTTTTTTTATTTTTGCCTTGTGGGCCCCATTCCTCATTTTGAGGGTGCCCCACTTGGGTCATTAAGTGATGCACTTTCAACCTTAGATCTATGGAGATCTAGCCCCTCTTTGGGCATGCCATCCTAAACCCACTTTGATAATTGCCTTAATTACCCCGATCTACATTTTGGCATAATTTGGACTCCATTTGCCCCTCCATCTAAAGGCACTAGTCTCCTTGGGTCAATTCGCACTCCTTGGGGATTGTGTCCTTTGCTAGATCCCATATGTGGGTGTGTCTAATCCAAAGTTTGAAAAATCGAAATCGGACTCGGAATCGGTCGAGGGTCAACTCGGAATCGGAATCGGTAATGAATCGGTCATAAATCGGCCGATTTGAATTTAATGAATCGGTTTACTCAAAAATACATAAAAGATTTAAATTTTAAAGAAAAACAACATTTTCAAGATTTTAGGACTGTTGTTATGACCTAGACCTGTTGTTTGATGGCCAAAGGGCACCTTTACTTGTTGTTTAGGGCTGCTTTCATCCACACTACTGCTCACAATTTATTTTTAGCCTTTAACGTGATTTTCATGACTTTTTACTGCTATAAAGGTCATAATAGGCACATGTTTGCTTCAAAATTTTTGTACGAGGGTTTGAACAGCTTCAACCTAAGTTGCATGAAATGGGGAAACGAGGACGAAACGGAGAAACTTCGAAACAGGGGAAACGTGACCCCCAAAATTGTGGAAATGAGGAAATGCAATATATATATATAATTAATAAATTAGCAAAGACATTTACAAAAATGAATGTGAAATATAAATCATCAATCATACATGTCAACGAATCATTGCCTATATTGGGATCCTATTCATCAATAGCACCCTATGCGTCCCTCCTCTAGGGTCTAGCCCTTGCCTCTAACTCGAATTTCAAAGTTGATCCTCCAAGGACATTAGTCAACGACTCAACACACTACAATTTTGATGAAACTTCCTAATCCAATCGCTAAAATAACGTAGAAAAAGCTTTCGATGCTTGATAAGTGATTTTGCATGAGTGAAGAGTACATTTTTATTAAGGTCATGACAGAGGAATTCAGCAATCAACACCACCAACATCAAGGTACATATAGGGGTTGATGTGCTTGATTAAATGCCAATTCCATACCCTCATACATGATAGAATCTGGTGGAAACCTTGCAATCCTAAAATCCTGAAAACTATTAAGTCTGATGAATTTTGAATGGGATCTAAAAATCTACTTTTTGCATATGAAGTTCGATGAAGTTGGAACCACTCTCAAACATCCTGAAACAATTAATGGTAATGTTAAAAATTTAAGTAAAAGGATGGAAAATAAAAATAAAAGATAAGGAGAATGTCACTTTTATGGAAAATAAAAATAAAAGATAAGGAGAATGTCACTTTTACTTTAAGAATTTAACATTACCATTAGTATCACCAAGTACTACAACACCATGGGGATATAGGTTAAAAATTCAAAAAAAACAAAAAAAAAACCATCTTTTACTGGCCCACAGGCCCACACCAAAAAATCGGCCGATTTTTGTCAAAAATCGGTGGACCAGACCGGTTCGGCACCGAATCGGCCGGTTCGGTACCAAACCGGTCCTCTGATCCGATTTGGAGACCGGTTTGAACCGGTCTTGCCTTAAATCGGTGAATCGGCCGATTCCGATTCCGATTTCACCGATTTTTAAAACACAGGTCTAATCTATCTTGGATCCATAGATCCACATCATCAAACACCCCTTAGTGCCATATCACCCCTAACTTGACCTCGTGGGTCCCATTTGAACCATTTCCCTATTTCAAGGAAGTGGGTCCCACTTATGTATTTCATGGTACTAGATCTATCTCTTTGGTCTTCCTAGGTGGCCTAACTCATTCATTGGTTGAAACACTCCTAATATCCTAAGCCTCTTCAACCATACTTAAACTCTTGGGCTCACCTAAGCTTGCATTGGTTTTCGTAACTCAACTTACACATTTCCCTAGGAACCTTTGCTTTGGCTAATCTTCTTTGATTGGCTATAGGGTCTCCCCCTTGGTTGTGATTCTTCATAATCTAAAGTGAAGAGTGCCTCAGTTATCGTGACACCTAGCTTGCATTGGGAACCGTTGCACTTCTTGGGTCACCTCTTTAGTTGTCCATCTCCTCTACGATCCCGGATGGGATTCCTTTAGGGACAACTACAATTTGTGTGATAACAGTAACTTTTTAGATCAACTAGCCATGGATGATCGAGGTCATCTTGATCCTATTACTTGGTGGGGCTCCCATGGTGGGGATAGCGTTCATCTCTCGACTTTGGCCATCGAGTTGTAATCGTAGGTTTCCACTTCCTCGTCAACTGAAAGGAATTGGAGTACATATGGCTTCATACATTAAATGAAGCGAAATAGACTGGAAGAAGCAAAGGTTGAGGATCTTGTATATGTTCATTCCAACCTCCCCCTTCTATCTGTTAGTTTTTCTACTTGTTTGGCATAATAACATTAAACAATCTAATCACTGAAAGAAAGCCAAGCACAACAAACACAAAGAACACAATATTTCTCTCAGGGAAACCACAAGGGAGAAAACCTCGGCAAAACTTCCTCAATATAGAATTCACAAGTACAAGATAAAACCCCAAGACAAAATCAACTTCTCTCCTTCACTTGTGCGAACTTCTCTCTCTCCTATGCGAACTTGAGTGAGTGAGATGAGTGATCCAAATGAGCAACTCAATCTCCTATTTATAATGAACAAGTGACTTGACATTGTTACTAATGAGGTTGGCTTGACTCACCTAACTGGGCCGACCTGTACTCTTTGCAATAAAATATTCTTTTCTAGATCTTTCCAGGCCGACCTAACAGTTAGGGTTTAGATTGACTCTTTCAATGACTCTTACATTATCATTTACATCAATGACATCTCCCGAAGGAGGAATACAATAATACAATAGACAAATACATTTAGAATATCTTCTGCAATTACATTTCTTTAACACTCCCTCTTAACCAGGAAGTTATTCTGTGGGCAACATCAACAACTGTCTAACTGACTTGTGAATCTCTATATGTCGTAGGAAGTTTTTGGGAACATCATCATATGTCTGGGGTATCATCAACATCATCTACCAGATCATCATCAACATCATCATCACCGTCAACAAGAATTTGCTGGAATATCAATATCAGCTGCTGGAATATCACCATCAACATCATCATCAGTGTATGAACACTGGAACAACATCAATCATCAGTCGGCAAGTACTTGAACAACAATCATCAGTAAGTAAATACTAGAATAACATCAATCATCAGTCGGCAAGTACCGAAACAACAATCATTAGTAAGTACGTTCTGGAACAACAACAACATCAATCATCAGTAAACAAATACTTGAACAACAATCATCAGTAAGTAAATACCGGAACAATAACATCATCAGTCGGCAAGTACTTAGATAACATCACCAGTCAGGAAGTATTGGGATAACACTATCAGTCGGCAAGTACTGATCTTTGGTCGGCAAGGACTGGAATCACATCACCAGTTGGCAAGTACTGGGATAACACTATCAGTCGGCAATGACTTGAATCACTATTAGTCGGCAAGTACTGGAATCACTATCAGTCGACAAGTACTGATATTCAGTCGGCAAGGATTGGAATCACTATCAATCGGAAAGTACTAATCTTTGGTCGGCAAGGACTAGAATCACTATCAGTCGGAAAGTACTAATCTTCAGTCGGCAAGGACTGGAATCACTATCAATCGACAAGTACTGGAATAACTAACAGTCGGTAAGTACTGATCTTCAGTCGACAAGTACTGGAATCACTATCACTCCCTCTTTCGAGGGAGGGCCTTTCGGACCACACCAAGCTTGTCTCGAAAGTATTCAAACTTTATGCAAGACTGAGGCTTAGTCAACACATCAGCAACTTGTTCCTCTGTAGGAACATACTTGAGCTTTACAACTCCCTTCTGCACCATATCCCAGATATAGTGAAACTAGATCTCGATATGCTTCAATCTATCATGGAACATTGGTTTCTCTGTCATCTTGATACAACTCTGAACATGTTGCTACATATTCAGCTTCTATTGTACTGAGAGCAACACAGGGATGCTTTCTACTGATCCATGAGACCATATCTAATCCCAATCTAAAGCAACACCTTGAAGTGCTTTTTCTATCTTCGACACTTCCAGCCCAATCTGAGTTTGTGTATCCGTATAGTCTGAACTCACTATCTGAAGCATATCTGAGTCCATAGTCCAATGTACCTTTTAGGTACCTCATCACATGTTTTGCTGCAATCAGGTGAACATGTATGGGCTCCACCATATATTGGCTCAAGGTGTTCACAACAAAACATATATTTGGTCTTGTATTGGTCAAATACATCAATGACCTAATAATCTTCCTATACATCGTGATATATAGTGTCTCTGATGAAGCATCATTCAGGAGCTTCAAGTTTGTCACCATCGAAGTAGTCATAGCGTTGCAATCCAACATCTCAAATCTCTTTAGGATCTCAACAGTATATTTTCTTTGACTCAGGAAAATCTCATCTGGGAACTGCCATACTTCAATACCTAGAAAATAGTGCATCATCCCAAGCTCTTTCATCTCAAATTCTGCAGCAAGCTTCTTCTTACATTCATTGATGGGCTTGTCTTCTCCTGTCAGAAATAAGTCATCCACATATAATAGCAATATCACAGGTTCATTATCTATGACCTTATAATAAAGATTAGAATCTGCTTTACTCTTGGTAAAGCCCAAGCTCATCAGGAAACCATCAATCCTTCCATACCATGCTCTGTGTGCTTGCTTCAACCCATATAATGCTTTCTTCAATTTACATACATGTGTTTTTCTGTCATCTATTTCAAATCCTTTAGGTTGCTCGATGTATACTTCTTCTTCTATTTTTTCATTCAGGAAAGTTGTCTTTACATCCATCTGATGTAACTTCCATTTCATCTTAGTTGCCAAGGCAAGGATGGTTCTAATTGAGGTATATCTAACCATAGGAGCAAAGGTCTCCTCGTAATCATTTCCTTCCTTCTGAGAGAAACTGCGGGCTATGAACCTATGAACCTTTTGTTGTACTTTTCAATGCTTTCGTTTGTTGAATGTTTTGTTTTGAAGATCCATTTTGACAAAACAATTGACTTGTCCTTTGGTCTTGGTACCACATCCCAAACATCATTCTTAATGATGGATTGGTATTCTTCATTCATAGCATCCAACCAATCCTTCTTCTTTACTGCATCTTCAAAACATGTAGGTTCTTCTTCAACAAGGTTACACATCAAGGCTACATAATTGGAATATGGCCTTGTTCTCTTGCTTTCTCTACTGGTTCCTTCTAGGGAACCATATCTTCCTGCATCTTGTATTATTTCTCATGCCCAAGCTGGTCTTCTCTTTCATGGATTTTCCTCATGAGGTGTCTCCTCAGGTCTCTGAGGTTTTGTCATGTCATGATCCTCTGGAATAGGTTCCTCTTCAATATTTTTGTTTGGTACATAATTAGTTTCTGTAACTCTAGGAGCTTCATGCTCCTCCTCATCCTCATGAGTCTTCATAGACTTGTTGAAAACTGTGTCTTCATCAAATGTAACATCCTTGCTATGCTCAATCTGGCGTTGTCCTATGATGTAGATACGGTAAGCCTTTGATTGCTCACTACAGCCCACAAATATTCCCTTCTTTCCTGAAGGCTCCAACTTCGATCTCTTCTCTTTTGGAATGTGAATAAATACTGGACATCCAAATATCTTTAGATGGTTGACTTCAAGCTTCGTATCGGTAAACATCTCTTTTGGGGTCTTGTTGCCAAGAGCACTATGAGAAATTCTATTATGTACATAGACTGCGGTTCTAGCTGCTTCAACCCATAGATGCACAGGTAGGTCTTGATCATGGATCATGGCTTTCACTGCTTCCATGATAGTTCGGTTCTTCCTTTCAGCTACACCATTCCGTTGTGGATTATAGGGAATAGTAGGCTCCCTTTTAATCCCTGCTTGTTTACAGAAATCTTTGAAATCGCCTGAAGTGTATTCCACTCCATTATATGTCCTTAGTATCCTGATCCTCTTTTCAGAGAGGTTTTCTACAAGAGCCTTAAATTCTTTAAACTTTTCAAAAACTTCATTTTTATTCTTTAGAAAATAAATCCATGTTTTTTGAGAGTAATCATCAATAAAAGATACATAGTAAACATACTCACTTAATGAAGTGGTAGACATAGATAGGTCCAAAAATGTCGGAATGAATAATGTCCAATGTGCCTTTAGCTTTCACTGCTTGGAAATGGATTCTTCGTACTTTTTCCTTGTGCACATCCTTTGCACACTCCTTCGTGATCAACCTGGATTTCTGGTGGTCCAGTCACCACCTTACTTACTATTGGTAAGGCTTTGTAGTGTACATGAGCTAGTCTTCTATGCCATAGTTTACAGGGGCTCATGGTACTAGTCATAAGCGCTGAATCTGCATGACCCTTAAGTTTATAGAGTCCTCCTTCTACCCCAATGACGATTGCATCATTGATAGTCTTCCCCTTTGGCCACATAAGAACTTCACCATCTATACATGCAAATCTAAGACCTTTCTTATCTAATGCTGAAATAGAAAGAATGTTCTTTTTCAAACCTGGAACATATAGTACTTCCTTCATGTTCATGGACTTTGCAGAGTCCAATTTATAAGTAGCCTCTCCCATTCCTTTGATAGGATATTGGTAGTCATCTCCAAGCTTTACTTTGTGTGGAGAATCTTTTTGCATGAGATGTGAGAGAGAGTCGTTGCTCCACTGTCCACTAGCCAAGTATCACTTCCATCAGATACTGAACTAGTGAGTGCTGAGATTAGTACATATTCTTCACTAGAATCTTCATCTTCTTTGGTTTTGACTTCGTCATCATATTCACCATCTTCAGCTGCATGAGCATGAAATCTTTACTTTTGCTTCTTAGGTTGTCCAGATTTGAATGGACAATTTCTTGCAATGTGTCTTGTCTTGTGACAAGAGTAACATTCAATTGAGGAGAGGTCTTTCTTGCAATGTGTTCTGTCTTGTGACAAGAGTAACATTCAATTGAGGAGAGGAGGTCTTTCTTGAACCTCTTGCTCCTTTGAGATCTTTGAGATCTTCTGGGAGATTGGTCACGGTACGTATATCACTCTTTCTTTTTCCTTCCTCCTTTGGCATGAGTTGCCAAAGCTTGATCTTCATTGTCATTTAATTTCTCCTCTCTTACTGCTATTCTTTCTTCCTCCTACACACACTCTTCCCATAGTTGTCTGAACTGGGTTAGTTTCTTCCTAGTGCATATGCCACGAACGAAAGGTTTCCAATCTCTAGGAAGACCATTTAAAGTGGTCATCACAACTTTAGTGTCTTCTACCATGTCTCCAATAGCTTCTAATTGTTCTTTGATATGGGACATTCTGGAGAAGTATGAGTGCATAGTCTCAGACTTCTGGATCTTCACACCCTTGAGTTGATACTTGAGGATACTTGAGGAATCAAGTGATCTTTGATAGAGTCAGCTATGATCGTCTTAGCTTTGATCATATTCTTCTTGTGTCTTGCTTTGGCCTCATCGCCTTCTAGTTTTGTAAGTCCCTTTTTTATAAAATCTTCTACGTCATCTTCTTCAAGAATGAGCATGACTCTATATTTCCATGCCCTGAAGTGCTCAGCTCCTTCAAGCTTCTTATCAAGCTTGGTATTGTTTTTCATTTTTATCAAATGAGAACCTCAAATGGAAATAGAATAGATGTAGGACTTACCAGTAAAGTTGTCCTTCTGGAAATTGCTTTTACCTTGACCTAGGGTTTGCTAGAGAAACCCTAATTTTCCAACCTCGGGATTTTGGAAAACTAATTGGATGAAAAGATGCGCCTCCTCAAGGTGAGTTGAGGAAAGTACTCTTTCTCCCGATTCTGTGAGCAGATGTTCTAAAAACTTGATGCCTTAGTTCTTCGGGCTATAGTGGGGGACCGAAAAATGAAAATTCTCGGAATTGAATTTTGCTTCGACAGAAAGATGTGCCCTAGTGAGGCAAGTTAGATGCACCCTCTTTTTCAGCTGATCTGTAGAGAGATCTCCCGGAATAAGAAGCCCTAGTTTCTGCAGTTGTGGAGGCTGCACAATGTTTTGTTTCAGGCCTGCTCTGATACGCTCTGATACGATGTTAGTTTTTCTACTTGTTTAGCATAATAACATTAAACAATTTAATCACTGAAAGAAAGACAAGCACAACAAATACAAAGAACACAATATTTCTCTCGAGGAAACCACAAGGGAGAAAACCCCAGCAAAACTTCCTCAATATAGAATTCACAAGTACAAGATAAAACCCCATGACAAAATCAACTTCTCTCCTTCACTTGTGCGAACTTTTCTCTCTCCTCTGTGAACTTGAGTGAGTGAGATGAGTGATCCAAATGAGCAACTCAATCTCGTATTTATACTTAACAAGTGACTTGACCTTTTTACTAATTAGGTCGGCTTGACTCACCTAACTGGGCCGATCTGTACTCTGTGCAATAAAATATTCTTTTCTAAATCTTTCCAGGCCGACCTAATAGTTAGGGTTTACATTGACTCTTTCAATGACTCTTACATTATCAATTACATCAATGACATCTCCCGAAGGAGGAATACAATAATACAATAGACAAATACATTTAGAATATCTTCCGCAGATACATTTCTTTAACACTATCACATTCTAATCCAGAATATAAGAAAAGCCCGACTAGGATGTGGGATGTGGAACATGAGATCTCTGACTTAAACATGTCATTGAATGCCATGACACATCTCAACGTACTTGATGATGTTACACCACCTGTCCAACCTTCTGCAACTTACAACTTTCCCAACCCCCCAGTGTAAATTCATGATGTAGAGCAGCAATATGCAAATGATGAAGAAGATGTAGACCCATTTCAGGGTATGTAATTAGATCTACTCTACATAATTACATTATCATATTAGTAGAGTGATCATTGATGACTCATTTTTGTATTTACTATTATCTTTTTGTATGAGGCAATATATATCATTTCAATTTTCATTGTTTCAGTGTTCATATTTATAAATTATCTAATGATTTCAATTATAATGATGTGATTCATGAACGGTTTTAATTATAAACTTTGAATATGTTTTTTTTAATTAATTTATTTAGTTTTTGTACTCGGAGTATCCTGGCTGTATCCAGATTCTGGATGTTCAATAATCTGGTGGATATGTATCCGTATCCCGGTAACCTAGACTATATTAGATGATGCCGATTCCCCTTGAAATCTATATGTGAGTGAGAAAAGGAGCATAACATTATTTATTTGCAAAACAATTCTCTCTCAGTAATATACTGAAAGTTCCATTGTATTCTCTTCTACTTGTAGGTTTTTTTAAAATCATTTCTACAACGTCCTAACTGTAATTTATTGGCTTATCCTTTTCTAGATAATCAAGGCCTTTGGTAAGCCAGAGTTTTGTAATATGGTTATGCCTTTTCTACTGGAGATCTGCGCTCAAAAGTCTTCTGGGAAAGTTGATCACAGTGGGTCGTCAATGGAAGGTGCTAGTGCAGGTAAAATGCCATCATCTGTAACAGTGTTTTTTTAATTTTTGGAACCAAGTATCATCAACACTTCCTCACTTTCAGTTTGATAAGCACAAAACAGCTAATGAAAGAAAACTGTTCCAGTACCTGCAAATGAAGAAAGCCATGAGATATAGTTGAGTATAAATAAATTTTGTAAATGCATACCTGTCCATTGTGAGCTGTTAGTTTTATTCGCAACATAACAGTTGAGGATATGCTATCTACAGGAAAACTGCTAGAAATCAATTTCTTCCATTTTCTTTCTGTTTTCTAGATTGTAATTCTGTGCTTGGTTTTATTCGTCCAGCCATTTAATATTGTATGCCCTAATATAAAAAGGTTTATCCTTAAGGATTTTAGAGCATATATATATATATATATATATATATATTTAAGTTCCACAGTTCTATTGTTGTAATTCATCATGGCTGTAGCCGGTAACATTTAAGAATGAAAAATTAAAAAAATGCCGGTTACAGTCATGTTAAATGCCATGTGCCCCAAACAAAATTAATGTGTCTTTGAATGATTGTGACTGATCCTCCTCTCTTACAGCCTATCTTAGAGTCTACTTTTGTTTGTACCTATGGCAGGCTTTATTTGATATATCAGCTTTCTTTTTCTTTTCTGTTCTGTTAGTTTAAAGCAGTGTTGCAAATATCTCCGATTTCTCACGATATTTTTGATTTCTCCCGAGTTTTTTGTGTTGCCGATTTGTCCGATATTTTCATAATTCTTCAAGACTAAGTTAATTTTTGCCGATATTTTCCAATAATTCCTGATATTTTCCCCGATGTTCCCGATAAGTTTCTTTCCAGACCCTCGGTGATATATTCACCGACACGATATTTGCAACATTGGTTTAAAGTAATCTAATTTATTTTTGGGAGATGACTTTTGCACTCCCCTTTATACCATTTGATATATTGTACTTTACTATCCCTTTGACCTATTTCAGTCAATGGACAATACTATTAACTTACATTTCATTAAATTCACTATTGAGACGCTTGTGCTTTGTGGCCACTTTACTGATACTTGTCCACAAGGGAGTATTGACTCTCATACAACATAGATGAGACTTGAACCACCGGAATCCATTAAGTATCCATTATTTGGCCCAATCCAAGCCTTTTACATTAAAACGGGGTCCTACTGGCACTTAATAATTAAAATTCTCATGAATGGAGTCATATTTTGGCCAACTGATGCTTGGAGTCTCGTATGGGACCCCAATGGATGCCAAAAAAACCAAAATCGCAACTTTGAATCCAAAGTTGCTCGGGACCCTATATTTGGCTTGGTCAAATAGGGTTGACCAAGTCAAATTGGTCAAATGATGGCATCAGCTGAACTTGTGTAATCCTGCATGCAACATATGATGCAAAAGGCTTCCTTATTTATATTAGTACATCAACTACAACAATTAGTGACAAATCAAAGGTGATCAGTATAAAAACAATCTCATAAAAATAGCCCTAAGTCAAAGTGGGCCCACCACCTTTCATGAAGTCTCCACAGTTATGCATATTTATAGACTTGGTCATCTTGCTAGCTATGGGTGTGGTGGATAACAAGGCTTGAAAGGCATAAGGGGATGACTAAGACCTCGACAATGTGACCCTTTGGATAAACATAGGGAAACAGGGGACTACAATGACATATGTACACTAGAGTGTTGATTTTTAGTGCAGCTGCGAGACCCATTCTCAGAGAGAATGGTACCCTAGTCATTTGACTAGGGTTCCTGGTCAAGTTAACCAGGCAGAGTATGAGTAAGACCCTAGAAGGTACCCTAGGGCCCCCAGCTGTCTCCTGGGGTTCTTGGTCGAGGACCAAGCAGATTGATGCCATGGCAAAGTCCCTAGCATGTGGCTAGGGCCCCTATTTGTCTCTAGGGTATTCTTGTCTAGAACCAGACGGTTTCTTGGTCATGATGACCAAGCAGATCCTGCAGGTTGAGACAGAGACTTCCTAGGTCCTGCAGATGGTTGATCAACATTCAGCCTAGGACTGAATGATCAGCTTGAGGCTGAGGACCATTCTCTGGGAGAATGGAGATCCTGGTCATGGACCAGATGGTTGATCAACATGTCCCAGTCTAGGACTGAGGTTCAGCCTTGAGCTGAAAACCATTCATTGAGAATGGAAGATATTGTTGTCCCCTCTCCTAATCGGTTATTGCTAGGTTGCTTCTCAAGGGACTGGCCACCCCTTGGCGATGTCTCTAGTACCTAACCCTTAGGAGCAGTGTTAAGGACAAAAGGGTTGCACCATCCGTTTGGATCTTCTCCCTTATACAGTGATGACAAAAATATATAAACTATGTATCTTAAGAGAGAGAAAAGTTTTTGGTCTTGATGGTCCTATTTGATTGCATGCCCACCTTGGTCTTGTGGTTGTTGACTCATGGTCTTTTTCTTACTTGGTCCTAGCACTCTCACTTATGTGCATTTTTTACCATGATGACTCCTACTTTATGGAGTGTATTTAAATATTAATTTATTAAAAGATTATTGGACCATGTATTGTTATGGTTACCTTATGTTTGAGATAAGACCCTTGACCCATGATTTTTGGTCCTTTTACCTTTGTGTTGGACCTTTGATTTTTCACTTTATGTTAATTTCATTAATTATTTATTTTAGTCTTATTAATAAAATCTTTATGATTTTATTAAGAAAGACTTTGTGATTTTATTAAATAAAGTTTTATTATTTTATTATTGTTTATTGGACTATTTAAGTTTTATCCTATTATTACTTTGGACCATTATCCCTTGACCTTTCTTTTCTTATTATTTTATTCTATTTCAACGTAAGGTTGTTAACCTTCACTCTATATAAACCTTACAACACTTATGTTCATTTATCATACGGTGAGCTTACACTTCACTTATCGTTTTGTTTTCTCGGGTAATACTTTCGGGTCTGCTCCTAATTGGGTTTTTATGACTGTCTCCCTCTTCTCGACTTTACTCTCACGGGTTTCTCTCTCGGCTTTATCCTCACGCTGATTTATCTTCACGCTGCTCCTTTCACGGCTGATACCTGTCACGCTGATTTATCTTCACGCTGCTCCTTTCACGGCTGATACCTGTCACGCTGATTTATCCTCACGCTACTACTTTCACGGCTGATACCTGTCACGCTGATTTATTCTCACGCTGCTCCTTTCACGGCTGATACCTGTCACGGGTTTATCCTTTCGCTTATCTCTTCTCTGCTGTGTTGACTGTCTCACCGGTTCCTTCTTTTATCTCAGCCGTGAGCAGTTGGGTGACATTCGAGCTGTCTGACCAGTTCCTTCTTTTATCTCAGCCGTGAGCATTTGGGTGACATTGGGGCTGTCTGACCGGTTCCTTCTTTTATCTCAGCCGTGAGCATTTGGGTGACATTGGGGCTGTCTGACCGGTCCCTTCTTTTATCTCAGCCGTGAGCATTTGGGTGACATTGGGGCTGTCTGACCGGTTCCTTCTTTTATCTCAGCCCATTTGGCATTCGGGTGGCATTCTCTGCCTCACGGTTTCCTGTTCTTTTTTTTTTTCTTAGCATTCGGGTGACATCTGAGTTGTCTCACGTCTCACGTATCTCTCTTTCGGGTTGCCTTCACGGCTGTCTCACTGTTTGCCTCAATCTCTCCTCGGATTGCTTCACGGGTTATGCTTTCTCAGCTTGTCCTTCATGATTGATCTCTACTCAGATTTATTTCTGCATAATTCATTTTATCTTATTCAGGACTGATTGATCTCTGCAATTTACTTCAGCTGTGATTGATTTGTCTCTGTCTGTGTGAGTTCTTATGTGTGGGAATTATTTACGTGCTTGACTGCTGCACGTATGTGTTTCTTGTATCCCTGTCATTTGCTTATTGACTGAAGAACTCGAGATCTGTTTTATTCTACCTGAACCTTCTCTCTCTTAAGATACGTATATGGTTTATCTAGTTTGACTTGTCCTTTTAGTGACAAGATCAAAACTATCTGAGTATAAGTTGATTCCAAATGGTTGTTTCAATTCTTTAATGCAGTTCATGTTTATTTTACTATAGTTCATTTATTTTATTTTTCTGAACTTAGCATTTGATGATTCTCGAGGACCAACATTAATGCAGTGACTAAATGGAGCATTAAGTTGAAAGAGATGAAAATTATGTTTTAAATCAGTTTAAATTTAAATTTTGCAGTACATTTGTTTACATGTTCCTGCATCAAGGTTGTTATATGTGTTAAAATGTACATAACCTGCAATTTCAACATAGAGAACACTAGGGGAGGGAGCTGCCCCACAAATGGGATAGAGTGCTTGGGAAACCACCCCTAGAGTCTAACATACACCTTGCAACTCACATCCAAGCCTGCATTAGGCTTCGTGGGGATCTTTATTAGAATCGTCATGTTGGGTGCATAACCAACCGTAATTTGAGGTTTTAGCGGACACTTAGAATAAGTTGTCCCTTGCTCCATCTCACATCCAAATCATTCATTGGGACTTCGTGAGGAATTAACCATTACATTTCACTTTCATATGTGGCCAACCAATCATTTTGATACGGCATGTGTTTCTCATTTGCTTGGCCTTTTCTCATTTAATTTCACATTAGCCTCTTTGGTTTGATTTGAATTTCACTTAGCCTTTTTGGCTTTGTTGCATTTCTTTAGGTAAGACAACAGTGCTCATAATGCATGTAATGGTGGCAAGGCTGCACGTTTCTGTTAGAATTTTAAATGCAATAACATAAAGGATCACTGAAAGATAAACAAGCACGTCATAGACAATAGTACACAACAATTTATTCTGGGAAACCCTCGTGGGGCAGAAAACCCAACAAAACTTCTTAAGTATAGATTCGTCAAAAGGTACAATAGCAATCCTCGTGCAATAATCCAAAACAAGAAGTCTCCAAAAGTAGCTACTCTCCTTGACTCTATCTCTCTACTCATGCAAACTTGGCAAGTGAGTGAGGTGACCAAATGAGGAGGGCAAGCCTCCTATTTATAATAATTAGTGGCTTGACCTTTTTCCCCAACAAGACCGACTTGACCTCTCAAACAAGGTCGACTTGTCAATTACATAATAAAATATTCTTTTCTGGATTCTTCTAGACCGACATAACTATTGGGGTTTACATTGACTCTTTCAATGACTTTTACATGATCAATTACAACGTCAATAATTCCCGAAGGAAGTACAATAAATAATACAAATAAGAATATCTTCCGAAGTTACATTCTTCAACAGGTTCAAGGACAAGTGGGGAACACTCGGTGAATCTACACAATTTTATACTGCATCACAATATCGGGGGCAACCAACCAGAAGTGAATCCCAGGTTTGAAGGTGCAAACCACACACTCCAGAGCTGAGGCACAATACAATGTGGAGTCATAGTTTACATAGAGTGTCAATGTATTTGTAACTTCGGAATATATTCACTTGTATATTTTATATTGTATTCATATGTACTTCAGACGGAGAGGTTTATTCCTCCGATCAGGAAAGTTATTATTGTACTTGAAGGGTTATTAGACTCTCCTAGAGAAGTCGGCCCTGAGTTAAGTGGTAGGGGGTTATTAGACTCTCCTAGGAGAAGTCGGCCCAGTTAGGGTAAAAGTCAAGTGGAAGTAAAGTATAAATAAAGAGGGTGCTCCTCTCTATTTACACATTCACTCACTCACTCATTTGCGCATTAATGAGAGAGAGGAGGAGTTCGCACAAGTGGAGAAGAGAGAAGTCGCTGGAGCCATTTCTACTTTTGGGGTTTTGTATTGTTGCTCACTCTATATCTGAGGAAGTTGCGTGGTTTTCTCCTTTATGGTTTCCCCGATGAAACTCTTTGTGTCTCTTTTCTCTTGTGCTTGATTTGTTGTGCATGTTATTCTCTCAGATAAGATCCTAGATAATATTAAATCAAATTGTGAAAATCTAACATGGTATTAGAGTTAACCTGAGAAGAAGACACTGTGCAGCTATAGAAGCTAGGGCTTCTTAATTTTTGGGTTTCTCTCCACAGTTCAACAGCAAAAGGAGGCTAGGCCAACTCACCTAAGGAAGGTGCATCTTTCTGTCGAAGTAGAATTGGATTTTGAGCATTTTCATTTCTTGGCATGTCACTGCTGTGAGAAATTAGGGCTTTTCACAGAAGTGGAATTTTGGAGTGCTTTCAGCAAATGATTGTTCTCCTCCTCAAAATCGAAATTTAGAGACTAAGATCGAATTTTTTGGTTGGGTGAAACTCTGGGAAAGTCAAACCCTAATTTGACTTTTGGATTAGAAAAACTAGAAAACCAGAAAGGACTAGAAACTGCATGTCTGAAATTCGCAAGTCACTTTTGAAGGGTCAATTTTTGGAATTTTCAAAATCCAAGTGTACCATCTTGCTCGCCTTAGCAAGGCGCATCTTTCTATCCAGATAGAAGTTTCAAATTCTAAGTTTGAATTTTTAGGGTTTCTCTGTCAAACCCTAGCCAACTCCAGATCCAGTTTCAGCAATTCAAGTGGTAAGACCTAAAGCTTTTCTATTTCCATTTGAGTTTCTCATTAAAGATGTCTCACCACACTAAGCTTAAGGATAAGCTTGAAGGGGCTGATAACTTCCGAGCATATGGAAGTATAGGATTGGGCTTGTCCTAGAAGAGAATGAATTGGACACCTACATAAATGAAGAGGTTCTAGTTCCAAAGGGAGATGAGGCTAAGGATTTACATAAGAAGAACTTGGTCAAGGCCAAGAGGATTATTGCAGATTCTATCAAGGACCATCTCATACCACACGTGTCATCTCTAAAGACACCCAAGGAGATGTTTGATTCCTTGACCAAGCTATTTGAAGGAAATAATATAAATCGGAAGATGACATTGCAGAACCAGTTGAAGAATGTGAAGATACAAAATGCAGAAACCATCCAGTCTTACTTCACAAGGGTTTCTCAAATCAAGGAACAACTTGAAGCCGTGGAAGAAAATATAGAGAATGGAGAAATAGTGATGACCACCTTGAATGGTCTCCCTAGGTCATGGGATTCCTTCATTCAAGCAATTTGTGCTAGGAAGAAGCTCATCACATTCAACAGGCTGTGGGAGGAATGCTCACAAGAAGAATCTCGACTCGTAGCTCGAGAAGAGAAGATGGGTAGTGAAGACTAAGCTCTCACAGCACAGTCCAGGAGGAATGTTAACAAGAGGGTGCACCACCATAGTAAGAAAGAAAAACACCACCACCAGAATCAGAGAGAAAACTTTAGATCCCGCAGAGATATATCTACCATTCGATGCTATACATGTGATGAGAAGGGACACTACTCCAGTGATTGTCCTAGAAATAAAAGTGGCTCGCACAAGAAGAAGAACAACAAGAGAAGACATCATGCTCACATTGCAGAGGATGATGAACCTCCCAGGAAGAGAGCCAGAGAAGAAAGTGAAGATTCTTCAAGTGATGAAGAATATGTTCTGATCTCTGCCCTCACAGGAACCATTACACATGGAAGCAATGATTGGCTTATAAATAGTGGGGCTTCCAAGCATATGACAGGATTCAAGGAATCCTTTATGAACCTATCTGGACATGAGTCACCCCACAAAGTGAAACTTGGGGATGACTATCAATATCCTATAAAAGGAAGTGGTGAAGCATCTGATAAGCTAGACTTTGGAAAGTCTATGAAGATGAAAGATGTCCTATTTGTACCAGGACTAAAGAAGTACCTTCTCTCCATATCTGCATTGGATGCAAAAGGTATGAGGGTTGCATTTGTAGATGGCCAAGTTCTTATGTGGCCAAAGGGAAAGACCATAGATGATGTAGTAGTGATTGGAGAGCAAGAGGTAGGCTTATACAAACGGAAGGGCCAACTTGAACAAGCCTTGGTGCATGACTCCATGGAGCCAAGTGAACTATGGCATAGAAGGCTTGCACATGTGCACTATAGAGCACTACCTCTTGCAAGCAAATCTGTTGAAGGTCTTCCAGAAATCCAAGCAAAGCATGAAAGCGTTTGCAAAGGTTGTGCGAAGGGAAAGAACATAAAGAAGACATTTCCAAGTAGCAAGAGCAAGGAAAAAGGAATCTTGGAAATCATCCACTCTGATGTATGCGGTCGGATGTCATCCAGTTCATTGAGTGGGTATGTATATTATGTTTATTTCATTGATGATTTTTCTAGGAAGACATGGATATATTTCTTGAAGAACAAAGATGAAGTATTCAGCAAGTTCAAGGAATTCAAAGCCTTGATCGAGAACCACACAGAGAAGAAAATCAAGACTTTTCGGTCAGACAATGGCGGAGAGTTCACATCAAAAGACTTCAAGAAATTATGCAGAGTTTCAAGGATTAAGAGGGAGTTGACTACTCCATATAATCCGCAGCAGAATGGGGTTGCAGAAAGGAAGAATAGAACAAGTATGGAAGCAGCAATGGCGATGCTTCATGACCAGGATCTTCCTATGCATCTATGGGAAGAAGCTGCAAGGACAGTCGTGTATGTACAGAATCGTACTCCACATAGAGTACTTGACAACAAGACACCAGAAGAAGCTTTCTCCGGCGAGAAACCAAAGGTAAGCCATCTCAGAATATATGGTTGCCCGGTGTACATACATATTCCGAAAGAGAAGAGGACGAAGTTAGATCCTTCAGGAAAGAAGGGTATATTCGTGGGATATAGTGAAAGCTCGAAGGCTTATAAAATATATTTCCTAGGGTTCAAGAAGATCGACATCAGCAGGGATGTAACATTCGACAAAGACTCCGCATGTCACAAATCCAGAAAGATACCTGTTGAAGACATTGAAGAACCAGAAGCACCCAGGATCCGAGATACAACAATGAATGAAGTAAATCCAAAAGATTATGGAGAATGCGAGGTGGAAGACCCACAGGAACCTGTAGATCCACCACGTGACAATAATTCTCACAAGAGCAAACCAGCATGGGTACGAGAAGCAATTCAAGATGCAGAGAGATATGGTGCTCCAGAAGGAATGCATAGAGAAAGCAAGAGACCGAGACCATTCTCTAGTTGTGTAGCCCTGCTGTGTGACATCATTGACAAAGAACCTTCCAATTATGAGGAAGCAACTGAGAAGAAAGAATGGAAGGATGCCATGTTCGAGGAGTACCAATCGATCATGAAGAATGATGTCTGGGATGTGGTCCCAAGACCAGTAGGGAAGTCTGTTGTGACTTCCAAATGGATCTACAAGATCAAGCATGCTGTAGATGGCAGCATAGAGAAACACAAGGTGAGATTTGTGGCATGTGGCTTCTCCCAGAAGGAAGGGATAGACTATGAGGAGACATTTGCACTTGTAGCCAGATACACTTCCATCAGATCAGTACTTGCTCTGGTTGCAGTAATGAAGTGGAAGGTACACCAGATGGATGTCAAGACAATGTTTTGGAATGGTGTAGTAGAGGAGGAAGTGTATGTGGAGCAGCCACTCAAATTTGAGACACATGACAGGGGGACTCATGTGTGCAAATTGAAGAAAGCCTTGTATGGATTGAAACAGGCACCCAGGATGTGGTACGACAAGATTGATAGCTTCCTGACTAGTTTGGGCTTTACCAAGAGTAAAGCGGATTCCAACCTTTACTACAAGGTTGAGGAAGGGAACTCAGTGATACTTCTACTTTATGTAGATGACCTGTTTGTGACAGGTGAGGATGGGTTGATTGCTGACTCAAAGAGGAAGCTTGATGCCGAGTTCGAGATGAAGGACTTGGGTATGATGCACTATTTTTTAGGCATGGAGGTGTGGCAGAGTGCGGATGGAATCTTCCTTGGACAAGGGAGTATGCAGTAGAGATCCTGAAGAGGTTCGGGAAGATGGACTGTAAGGCCATGACCACACCTATGGCATCGAACCTGAAGCTATTGAGTGATGCTTCATCAGAGTCAGTTGATGCCACGATGTATCATCAAATGATTGGATCTTTGATGTACCTGACGAATACGAGACCGGATATTTGCTTTGCTGTGAACACATTGAGCCAGTTCCTGACGGATTCGAGACATGTTCACTTGATTGCTGCAAAGCATACTCTGAGGTACCTGAAGGGTACGGTGGATTATGGGCTCAAGTATGATGTGAATCAGAAGATTAACCTGGAGGGTTATGTTGATTCGAATTGGGCAGGCAGTGCCATTGATAGGAAGAGCACTTCGGGGTGCTGCTTCAGTATGGGATCAGGTGTGATCTCTTGGTTTAGTAGGAAGCAGTCCTACATGGCACTGAGTACAGTTGAAGCAGAGTATGTTGATTCGGATTGGGCAGGCAGTGCCATTGATAGGAAGAGCACTTCGGGGTGTTGCTTCAGTATGGTATCAGGTGTGATCTCTTGGTTTAGCAGGAAGCAGTCTTGCGTGGCACTGAGTACAGTTGAAGCAGAGTATGTCGCAGCTTGTTCGGCTAGTTGTGAGGCAATATGGCTGAGAAAGCTACTGTCTGATTTATTTGATCTCCAGTTGGATGCTACTTGTATATATTGCGACAACCAGAGTTGTGTGAAGTTGTCTGAGAACCTGGTGTTCCATGACAAGTCGAAGCACATCGAGATCAAGTATCACTATATCAGGGTTATGGTGCAGAGAGTAGTGAAGCTCCAGTATGTTGCGACAGATAAGCAGATAGCCGATGTGTTGACCAAGCCGCTAGCCAGAGTGAAGTTTGAGTACTTTAGAGAGAAGCTTGTTGTACTTCAGATTGAGGTTCCTTCCAAGGAGAAGTGATGAGTCTGGAAGACGCAGATGCACATGAGCCCTTCTCACATAGTGGTAGGAAGGTCCTCCCATGGTGCAGATGTAAGGGCTGGGGCTAGTCCAGCATGGTGGTAGGAAAGTCCTCCCATGGCTGTTGACATAAGTGTCGGAGCCTTTCCCGAATGGTGGTAGGAAAGTTCTCCCATGTTGGTTGATGTAAGTGCTGTGTCTCACATGCTGATAGGAAAGTCCTCGCATGTTGATAGACTGGGTATCGTATGGTGGTAGGAAAGACCTCCCATACTGGAGACATTGTGATGTGCATCTGGGCTGTGCTCCGTGTGACGATGACACGATTTGAAGATGATGAGGTGACAGTAGGGTACACAGGTTTTGCAGAGGAAAATAATCAGTCTTGGGAGATTCTGCAGGTTTTGCAGAAGCATGTAACTATTCTGGAGATGTACCTACTTGATGGCTTGCTCACAGAGATGATGAAGACCTACATGGTGGCTATGCCTACATCCAGCATGAAAAAGGGTTGGCTCTATAGAACTTCCTATGACGAGTAGATTGGAGATTGATGGTCGAGATAGCAGCAGCAGTGGCGATGATGATCCAACTTTGATGATGATCCAGTGACGAAGACTTGTGCTGATGAACTGTGTCAAGAGAATACCTTCCTAGTTAAGAGGGAGTGTTAATGTATTTGTAACTTCGGAATATATTCACTTGTGTATTTTATATTGTATTCATATGTACTTCCAACGGAGAGAGGTTTATTCCTCCGATCGGGAAAGTTATTATTGTACTTGAAGGGTTATTAGACTCTCCTAGAGAAGTCGGCCCTGAGTTAAGTGGTAGTGGGTTATTAGACTCTCTTAGGAGAAGTCGGCCCAGTAAGGGTAAAAGTCAAGTGGAAGTAAAGTATAAATAGAGAGGGTGCTCCTCTTTATTTACACATTCACTCACTCACTCATTTGTGCATTAGTGAGAGAGAGGAGGAGTTCGCACAAGTGGAGAAGAGAGAAGTTGTTGGAGACCATTTCTTCTTTTGGGGTTTTGTATTGTTGCTCATTCTATCTCTGAGGAAGTTGCGAGGTTTTCTCCTTTATGGTTTCCCCGATGAAACTCTTTGTGTCTCTTGTCTCTTGTCTCTTGTCTCTTGTGTTTGATTTGTTGTGCATGTTATTCTCTCAGATAAGATCCTAGATAATATTAAATCAAATTGTGAAAATCTAACATAGAGGTCACAAGGGGGAGGTCCTCAAGGTCACCTATCTTGGTCTCAGTCAAGGGAAAATCCAATCATGAATGGGTTGGATCAGTTGGGATAGTGACAAATGAAACCAAGGCTAGCAAAAATGCAAATAATGGCCAAGTCTATACCAAGGATGGGGAAAACCCAATGTGCATAAAGGGGATCCTCTAGTCAAAGTGGTTAATTGCCCTTTCCAAAGGCCACTATAAAGCATCAAATCACAAAACTAGATCACCCAATAAGTTATTATGTGTCAAGTCAAAGTACTAGTATAAATAAACAATCCAAATATACATCTATTAGCATATACCATATACGTGCTTTGACATATACTCGCTCTGCTGGAGTGGATCTGAAAAGTGACCTCTAACATATGTGGGCAAGGGAATGGAAAACCAACACTGATCTCTGCTGCTCCAAGAATATCATGACTAAAAAAACCATCTCAATGTACTCATGTAAGAGAAACTAGGACAAAGGGGGCCTGGAACACTGCTCTGTGATGCTCTGGATATGCAAAATGGTACTGTGCCATCACTGATCATGACTCTGGCTCTGCTCAACTCATGTGTGCTCTAGCTCAAAAATGTATCTGACAATGGATCTGCATCATGGTAGCTCCAGCTAACATGGATCTGATAACAAAGACAAAAGGAAACTCACAAGAAATCTATCGCAAAACCAAAATGATTTGCATGCATAAAGAAACCCCCAGTTAGAGAGAGTCGCCCTAGGTGCCCAAATTGCCCCAAGTCACCCAAGGAAAAATCACTCTCATTTGCTTGCAAGAAAATCACTAAAAAAAAAAATCCAAGGCGAGAGAGAAATTCGATCTAGTGGTAGAAGAGGCTCAGTAAGACATAAAATCGATCCATCATCCCAATCACAAGAGAGATGCACCACAAAAGTAATTTGATATTATTTCAATTAAGAGCCAAGAGTCAATTACAAATGAGGAGGTCTCTCTCTTTTATAGCTAGGAGGAGCAAAATCCCTATTCGATCTTTATGTGGACGGTTGAGATTAAAAGATGCAATGAATTGATCAATGGTGGAGATTAAATCTCACTTTATCTATTTTTTACAAGCTAGAAATGTCAAACCTAGGTGAGGGAGGTGAATAACCTCCTATACCCATGATACAATGATAAATACAGATGTGAGATACATCAAATAACATCCTAGGGGGCTCAATTCACCCCGAGGGAATAATAATCCACTTTTAGAATAGCATCTAGTTCAAAATACAAATGACCAAGTGAGAAAGTTGCCCTCCCTAGGAGAAAGGCACCCCCCCATGGGAAAAATAAGGCATGTGAAGTGATAACATAATAAAATGCTAGGAAAAGTGGCCAATAGTCTCTAGGGGTTCATCATAACATAACCTTGGTCATCTTTTAATTTTTAATTATTTAGTTAGAAACCATAATAAATTTTCAATTTGCCCAAATTTGGATCTTTCCTTGTCTAGAATGTTGATCTGTCTGCACAGATGGATCCAGAAACCTCAAAAACACTAGGATTCACTACTCATATGCCCTCGACCTAAGTCACCTGACACTGCGACACGCGACACGAAGGACACGAAAATACGAGTCCGACACGGACACGGTGACCCCCGGAATCAGGGCACAAAGGACACATTTTATATACATATATATATATCTATATATATATATTTTAAAATATATTAAAATTTAAAAATATAGACATATAGATTCAAAAATCTTTAGAAACTAGAACATTTACAAATATTCAATAGAAATTAGAATAAAAACACATTAATGATTATTGATTACACATTGTCATTCACAAATCACAAATCACAATGAGACACATAGATGCATGTTGGAACCATATTTCTCATTAAGTCATCAAAATCAAAATGTATACATATATGTCGGAATGCCACTGGGCACTGGCAAATGCCAAATAGACTAATAGTAAATACAAAAAGGGGTGGATCAAGATGGGAGAATCCCATATGTCAGTAGTCCTCCTCTGTGCCTGAATCAACATACTCATCACTGCCACTGCCCTGATCCTCATCCTCCTCCCCCTCCTCCTCCTCTCTGCCCATCTGACAATCTGCATCTGCTGCTATGGAGGATGACCCCTCTATATGATCACTATCATCAAAAGTGACCGGCTCTAGCACTAGATCATTAAGATCCATGTTGGCTAATGCCAACTCATTACTGTTGTCCAAACTCATATCATCAAGAAAGACATCCCACATCTTTGTCTTTCCCTTCACCCACTCCTCCCTCTTCCTGTAAATAAGACGAAGGTTGGAGTGCACATACACCATCGACTTTGCCTTGGACTACTCAAGCCTGCTCTTCTTCACACTGTACAAGTTCCCATATGTGCTCCAATTCCTCTCACAACAAGAGGATGATGTAACTTGACAGATGACCCTCAAGGCTAACTTCTGTAGAATAGGGGATGTTTCCCAATGAGTTTCCCACCAAGCATAGGGTTTCTTACCCTCCCTATCTCTAAGCACATCATAGCCTCCAAATCTCCCAGTGCCAGTGGAAAAATCTACAAAGCCCTCCTCCGCCTCCTCAAGCATGTCTCTATCCTGAAATAGCCGTCTAAGTGCTATCTTCCTCCCATATGCAATCTCTACATCCATGTGAGGAGGGACTCTGTGTGAGGCCCTCGATCCACCAGTGAGCCACTCCTGAGTGTAGAACTTGGGGTTCAAGGAGTGGGCCAAGCAATGCAAAGGTGTGCAATTCTTATCCCACCTGGAGATAAGAATATCCCGAATAATGGTCCATAAGTTCTTTGCCGATGCCCCATACTCGGGATACTCATTCTCCATGACAATGGACCTCATGGACTCAATCATGGAATCCCACCCCTCATAAACCTCTGCTAGGATGGGCTGGTCCGTGTCTGCAAACCGCAACAAAGAAATGATTGGCTCCATGATCTTAATGCTAAGATCTACCGTGTCCCACCAACCATCATCTAACACTATGTCCTTCACCTTTTGTGAAGCAGCCTGATTCGTCTTTCTCCAAAAAGCCCAAAACTCTGAAATCACCATGGACCCAAGAGCGGTTTTGACCTCCCTCAACCTCTTGAGCATGATGAATGAGGAAGCAAACCGAGTATCTGCAATCTTCAGCAATGAAAGTTGTGTGTATTGTTTGTAGATGGTGAGGGCATTTGTGTGGTTTTGTACAAAGTTACGGATATGGCATGCATCCTCAATAAGGTTGCCAATCCATGTCACATCCGAAGCAATGGATTTCTGTGCTAAATTCAAGGAATGGACAAATGCAAGGTGTCCAAAAAGCCTATAAGAGCAATAAAAGCATGTATCAATGACTCTACAACACTAACATTGCAATGACCAAATTCAAACAATGAGCAAATAGAAATGAAAGGTGTCCAAAATGAACATACCTTTGGATATTTAGCTTCCACAATCATGCCAGTAGCCTTGCAAACAGGTGCATTGTCCGTGATGATTTGTACACACGAATCAACACCTACTTCTTCAATGGTGTTGATGAATAAATCACCCATATACTGTGCATCCTTGTATTTCCCAAGAGCATCCACTGCTTTCAAGAACAACGGTTCATTTTGGAAAGATACCATGAAATTGATGAGTGGATGGCGTGTTGGATCTGTCCATCCATCAGAAAAAATACTCACACCGCATGAGGGCCATGCTGTTCTAATTGGCTCAAGGATTTTATCTACCTCTCTCTTTGCTTTAACCAACAATGTGGTTTTAAGCTTCTCTGAACCAGGAGGCACATAACCACTTGGAGCTCTATCCAAGATAGTTCGAACCGTCTCAAAATACAATGGTGACCATGCAAGATTGAATGAGATGAAGTTGAGGTAGAAGAAAAATGCAATGGTAAGGTCTACCTCTTCTTGCGCCTCTTGTTGGAAAATCCTATCCATTGGACCATCTGTAGATTGCCTCTTTCTTGTTTGATAAGTATCCCCACTCCCATGAATGCTAGGTGGAAATGGAGGCTTGGTGCTAGAGGACTTCCTCAAAAATGGAAGATGATCATCCTCTTTTTTCTTGCTTGCTGCTGCCACCTTCCCTAAGCCAACATGATCCTCTCTTTCCATATCCCTCCTTTGGTTAACACTCACTGCTTTGCATGAAGAAATCCCACAAGAAGGAAGGGCCAACAAATGGCCCTTAACTCGGAAATATGTGCTCTTGAACTCATGCTTGCAAAAATTGCATCTCCAAGACACATTGCCTCCCCCACCAAGCTTTGCCCTGGGCCCATCTTTCCTTGTCACATACTTCCACAAAGGGTTTTTTTTTTTCTTGGGCTTGTTGTCTTGCTAAAATAGGATTAAATGGAGCCATAGAATGAGCTCCACTAGTAGCCGATGGAGCACTTGACGGAGGAGGAGAACCGCTTGTGCTTGGTAGAATAGGAGGGGAGGCACTAGATGGTGCATTTCTCCCTTTCCTTTGCCCCCTACCTCCTACCCTAGCTGATTGAGACATTCCTTTTGTTGTGTGATGGTTGAGCTTGCAATCCTCTCCAAAAATCCACCGGAATGCACTTGGATAGCCTTCAAATCGCCTTCACCTGCACATACAATCACTCTCAGCCAACTCCTTCCTTGCAAATGACAAAAACAAACTCAAATTTTGCTTTTAAAACAAAACCGGTCGCATTTTTCCGGACTTTTGCACACTTTTCGTGTCCTGTTTTCGGGACTCGTGTCCGACATTCGGGGATTCAATTCCAAATCGAGTCCGATTCGACTTTCGGTCGTGTCCCGATTTCGGACTCGACCGAAAGTCGAATCGGACTCGATTTGGAATCGAATGGTCCTATTCGATCCCCATGGGACACGAGGGGGGGTTTGAGCGAATCCGGTTTCTTAGCCCCCGACCAATCTACCATCATCTCTGTGAAGCAAACTCCAAATATTTTAATAAAAACAGGCTTAATTATTTTTCGCAACTTGGAGAAATCTACTCAATTGGAGAAATGGACATTATCCCCAACAACAATGCCAAAAATGTTCTCTCGAGCCCTCACTTCTTGAGATAAATTCCTACACTTAAGTGAGGCCTTGGAGGAACTAAGAGGGATTGTTAATATCACTACACAAGCCTTCTCCACCCTTTAGCCCGACTTTCTTCTAGCTCAAGGGTTTTTTTCCCAAATTAGGATTGCTAGAGCTATGCAATAAAATCCAAGGTGAAGAGAAGAGTGGCTCTAGTAAAACGAGTTGATAAAGGATAGAAAGTAATGGGATAAATGGAACAGAGACTGGTGTATTTTCATTGGGAAAATGGGGGTGACATCAAGGCTTAATGGGAGACCATCCTAATGACGAAAAAATGGTTGTTGGGGCTGCAAAGTACAAGCTACAACAGTCCATCCCCTTGTTGTCCTAAATTGTAGAAATATATCTAAGGATATTACTAGAGCAGATATGATCCAATACTTATTGAGATTATGGTTATCAAGAGTAGAATATATGTTCATTTAACCAAGCAAAGAAAGAATGCATCAATAAACAATAATCCATTGATAACCTTAATAGAGAGAGGAAGAATGATACCTAATTCTTTACTCAAGAAGCAATGCAAGATAATTTCAACAAGAAAGGATAACATTATGGTTTAGACTTTCGAAGATACTCTCAAGCTCTCAGCCATGAAGTGCTATATTGATCCTCCTATCACATCGAACAAATATTCCATTAGGCTCCAAGGATTTCTCCCAAATCCAACATAATGAAGAGCAATACCTACTCAACCATTAGGAACATACGAACTCATCAATGGAAGCATCTCATCAATACCTACTTGCCAAATGAGATTACCATCTCTATGTTGATCACATGTACCCCTTATCCATCAAATGATCCAACAATGTCATCCTGCAAGCTTGATCCTTGTGATAAAAATCACAAGTGCTAAAGCCTAAACTCATACAATATGATGGGTAACAGGCGCCATATGTGCATATGGTCATGTTGTAGGGTCATCACCTTCTTTGTCCTAATAGTGCAGATAGCTAAACTTGAACTGGCTTAGAAAATGTGTGAAAACCAACTTGAATATATAGAACCTTAAAAATTTGACAAGAGCAGTTTGAGGTGATGGAACAAATGAGCAATGGACAAAATTGCAGTGGAGATGGCGGATGAAGGAATAACAATATGAAGAATGTTAGTATCTCAAAACACAAACAGCTTGACTACTGCACAAGACATGATAGAATTGAACAAATGGCAGTTGAGTACAAGCAGAAAGTTTGTATTGTCCAAAAAGAAATAGCTGTTGAGCGGTAAACTGATAAGCTTTTTTAGCAAGTAAGAAAGCAGGAAGGGCCGGATCATTTATGCATGGCATGATGAAGTTACCGCATACTTTAAAATCGCTAAAATTCTTGTATCATCTTTTGCTTATGTATCTTATAGTGCTGAGCCTATATTCTACTGCATTGCCTATACAGTTTACATATGTTACGCACCTCATTTACATACTTGCAAACATGAAATTCCTCTATCTCAATGTTCAAGCTTCTGTTATATTTTAAGATAGCAATATAATTTTCATCTCTTTCAACTTTAATTGCAATAGAAACAAATAAGGATCACTGAAAGAACAACCATGCACGGAAACACAAGAACACACAATTTATCCTGGGAAACCACAAGGGAGAAAACCCAGCAACCTTTTTATAGATATATCAGTTCAAGATACAAAGTACATCCAGATACATAGCCAAGATGAAGATAAACCAAAGAAGAAAACTCTCCAAAGATAGAAACCCAAAAATTAGCCGCCTTCTCTCTCTTGCGCACTTCCTTCTTGATGTGGAGCAAACTTGCTTGATGGGTGAAATGAATGAGGCGTCACCCTTAATTTATACTTTATTTTTGGCTGACTTTTTCACTGGGGATGACTTGTCTTTCTGCCTGGACCGACTTATATTTATTGGCATAATAATTATAATTATTATTATCTTATTTCTTCTGGGGCCGACTTAGTGTGAGGATGCCTCACACAGCTATAACATCAACAGCTTCATCTATGGAAGTTGTGTTCTAGACATGGGCATCAAACTTTGAAGTTATCATCCTCTGTACATCAATGTATTGGAGGCTTTTTCCTTCACACTATTTCTCACAGAAATATTTGTAATCATTCTTTTTATACACCAGGCATGTATTTATCTCATCTCTCTCGTTGGTTATTCAAACCAGTGAAATTGTAAGAAAACAGAAAATCAATTATCTATTATGCATGCTTATCTTAATGCAAATTGTGCTGATTATGTATCAAGAAGATATGTCATAATTTGCATGGACTGGATTACGATATTCTAATTTGGGAGAATGTGGATGCAGAGGAAAATGGAGACCTTCCCGTACCTCTAGGAAAGGTTCTAGACTGCATTACATCTATTGTAACTGTTGCAAAACTACCAGATATACTTGAACATGGAAAGAATATGATTGCAGCATTTCTTAATTCTCTTCTTCCTGAGCTTTCGTGGCAAGGTATAAGATACATGAAGACATTATATATTGTTACAATGAATTTTTTGTTGAATATGCAAGTGTAGTAATATGTTTTTTCATTCTTTAAACACATTCTACCTCTTTTGTATGTATTGCAGTAAAATTATCAGCCTTTTCTGCAATTCGAGCATTCTATGGAAGGCTTGGTGTAGCTGTTTCACAAGATGCCAGCAATTCTTCTCAACAAGCAGCTGCCCAACAAACCCTTATCACTGAGGTAAGCTTAGCAATAGGTTTAATGTTACAAGCCCTATTTTCGGCAAGTTGTTCTAAACAGATAAGTTGTAGTGTAAGAAATTGAAACTGATCCTTCTCTTATTTGTGTGTTCTCTGCACCTCCAGTCCTTTCAGAGCCTGTCACCACTAATACTTGAATGTATCAGCAGCATAAAGATTGCACAGGTACCTAATAAGTTATCTTTAATTTCCCATTCAATGTCTTTGATATTGCATATGCTCATTCATAGCTTTTTTTTTCACTATCTCTAGATTTTAAATTTTAATTTACTTTGTACAAATTGTTGTTTAGACATTGTATGTAAATGAATTTTTTTGTTATGAAAAAAATATTCAATAAATAAAATAAATTGTGTAAGACCTATTACCTTCCAATTTGTACCTAAGTGGAAAAGGTTCCAACCCACGGGTACAAGCCAAAGGAAACCTTGGATTGGTTGTCAATGTCACTGTTGTTGCACAACCTAGCATCCCTCGGATTGGAAGGAGGAATCGGCTGCTAAACCGGAAAAACCTCAGAACAATAACCCTAAGTGTCACATGGGTAGAGCCCTCTCTCGTTAGGTTTCCCATGTCTACCAAAGCAGACCTAGATTAACCACGGGAAGTGACCCTAGCCAAACTTTCTCGGGTACTTTCCAGAGGATACCAACTTTCCCACAGGACTTGCTTAACCGCTTTCTCAAGGAAATAGTGTGCTTGAGAAAATTAACAAGTGCCTGAATTTGGCACACTGTGGGCACTGCTAAGGGGTTCTAAGTTTGATGGTTGAAATACCCCCTTAGCTAAATGTGAAAAATCAGAGGAACTAGGTGAGATCTAGAAATAAATATGCAAGCTACTCATGAAATGGACAGTGACACTGCTTATTTTGAGAATCGGGCTTGAGAAATTGTTTCACTGTGACCAAATGTGCCTAGGCTATGGTAAATGTGTGTCACTGTTAGGTTAAGTGTGTTGAGATTGAATTTTGCCAACACTATTTAAGGTTCAAAGCTTGGTAAGTTTTTAATATCATGTTCAAATTTGCAAGTCTAAGTGTTTAAAGGTGCTGGTTTTGAGGTTAAATAAAGGCTCAACACATGAACAGCTTATAGTTTTTAAAAGTGTCTGATTTTAAATACATAAAACAGCAAGGATACAAAACACACTAAGGAGAAACAAGCACTACTAAGCTATATGTCGTGCAATATGAAGATTTCTAGTGCCTTATCGTAGGGTTTCTACACATAAATTACTTAATAGTTAATATTTGTTCATGCCCAAAAGTATTCTTTAGATTTGTATGCTTAGTGTAATGACCTGAGCTAAATCTGGTCTGATTTTTGGTTGACTGTTTATGGATTTTTTTGGGGTTGGACTTTCGTCAAACACTTTGCAAATACTGTTCTGCTACCACTGAAATATTCCCCAACCAAATACGAGCTGAAAGTTGAGTTAACTGTGATGTAACTTGGTTTAGGACTTTATTCAAACAGTTTGGCCACAGTGCTCGGATATCACTGAAGTGTCCATTGTTTGGGTATGGCCTGAGTTTTCTCCATTTGTTGACTGCTGCTGTAACTTTGTGCTTGTAGTTTTAGATTGAAGTCATGAGGTTACTCCGCAATAAGATTTGAACACAATGATAACTTTATTTCATAGCACCAGAAATTAGACAACAAGTATATCTACGCAGGTAATATAGAACTCAGAACTGCTTTAACAATAGTATGAGTTCAACACTAAATATCGGATTCACATTACAGTTCTGACTTGTAGCTGAGGCCTGTAGCAGCCCTCTTCGATTTGGCACACAAATTTGGAATTTGATTGATCCCGGTACCAAAGGGCACATGTTTCATTTTTGGTGAATGATAAAATCACTCCCAACTGATATAACAACAAACAACTCAGCAATATACAGTATGCAATATGTACTCATTCTGGCCTGTAGGTGTCTGGGCATAGGTGTCACACTTGTGTTGAAGTCGCCCCCTTTTTGAAGATGAAACAGCCCCCTTTGAAACTGACTCAGAATGCTGGAAATGGTCACAGTCTAATGAAGCAGCCAGCAATAAGAGTGTACAGCAGGTCACATTTGTCTTTCAAAGCGGACTGATGTCAACAGGAAGAAAGGTGCCTCCTCAAGTAGCAACGCCCTCCAAAATGTCATATGATTTGGTTCATTTTGTGTTTTCCTCCTTAGCATCGATTTCCTGTGTGTGAATCAGCCTATTCTCCCTACAGCCAGTAGGGTATTCGTCCTACTCTCCAAGAGTAATGCGCCCTTCACAATCTAATATGCTCCCCCAAGACTCTGGTTACTCATGAATGCATCCTCCTTCAACTTAGCAAATAACCTACAGCCAAATGCCCTCTGTCATAGTGCCCCTCTCCTCAAATCTGATGGCAATAGTGACTGGCAGAGAGATTAGTTAAGAGCTGCGCCCTCCTTCCCACTCAACTGTATGGTGCATCCTCCTCAAAGACCTCCTAGCAGCAGCAAGAGACAAGGTACCAGTGTGCCCCCTTTCTCACAAGTGCGCCCTCCACCAACAGTCCCAAAACTCTTAAGTGTACCACAATTTAGCCCCGAAATGATGAATCTCTACCTTCAACAATGAAAACTTGTGAGAAGTCTGAGTGATTCCTCCTCATAGAATAGCTAGGGTGGATTTGTCTCACTGCCGAAACTAGGGTTTTCGTCCCAAGATCCAAAAGCCACTAAAGCTTTCCAAATCTCTTTTTCGAAAATGAAAATGTCTTGAATGAATGAGAGGGGTCGATTTGCCCTTTTAAGCTCATGTTACCCTTTTGGGCCACTTTTACCTTTAATTAGTAGTGATTTTTCCCACTCCCACTAAATAATATAAAGTGACTTTTTGAAGTACTCATGTAATATTTCCCCAAAGTCACTTTATAATACCCTTTTTAAATTTAATTGTTCAATGTCACTTTTTAATGTTGTTTTTTGCCCAACTGACATTGAATAATTAATTAATCTCTCTCTAATCAGGTTGTCACAAGCCCCAAAAATCATCTCCACTTGCAGAGCAAGAGAACACAAAAATGGGGACAATACACCTAAGATGCAAGATGTCTTAGCAAATGCAAATTTTCTTTAATGCCTAACAAGTTGAGAACAACAAATTAGTGGAAAGATGGAGAAGATTTGAAGAACCTGCAACAGTTAATTGATAAAATGCACAATATATGAGATCGCAGAATACTTTTATTGATCGCAGGCCACTTCAAGGGGGCAACCTCCTTTGAGCAAGCTCAATACAAATAACTTCACGGTACCTTCATTGGTCTCAACACAAACTTATATATTGATTATAGGCGCCAATACCATGTGCCAATACAAACCATGGGCCAATACAAACTATGGATCAACAAATACTACGGGACGACTTACAAAGCATATGCGTCCAACAACATTAATACAAACTATGGATCAACATATACTACGGGACGACTTACAACGTATATGCATCCAACAACAATATACTAACAAAGTAAAGAGAAGGGTTGACATGGGTTCCTAACAGAATAAGAGATATAAGAAATTCTGACCTGGTGCATTGGTGTTGGGTAGTGGAGTTGATGCACCCCTCCTAACTCACTGAGATGAGAATGAGACTTTGAAATTGCAAAAGCCTTGTAATAATCTATAACCTTGAACTAGTTGAGGCATCCTCATTGATACCAGCGCTCCTCCAACCTGCACATTGAGCAAAAATCAGAAGGTGGAAATCGATTTTAAGAAGTTCCTGTTATCACACAACTTGTAGTTGTCCCTAAAGGTATCCCATCCGAGATGGTAGAGGTGTCAAACAACTAAAGAGGTGACCCAAAGCTTTCCATGGTTCCTAATGCAAATGGGTGTCATGATAACCGAGGCAACCTTCACTTTAGATCAAGCCTAAGCAAGATCAAGGGGGAGACCCTAGCTAAGCCAATGAAGGCTAGCGAATGCAATCAAGGCCTCCTAGGGAAATTTCAATGATGAATAAAGGAAGACCAAGATGGAATGAGATCTAGATCTAGGATGAGTAAGTGGACCCAAAGAGTTAGGATTTGGTTGAAGAGGCTTAGGGAGTGACAAATGGTTCAACCAATGACGGATTAAGGCCACTTATGAATGTGAATTAGTAGATCTAGATAGATCTAGTACCAAAATTATGGATCCAAATGCAGCCCACCTTTAAAAAGTGGAAAATGCTCCAAATGGGGCCCACTAGGTTAAAATCAAAGTGAGATGGTACTAGGGGTATGCTATAGTATGGATCTATGGATTTGAGAAGGAATTAGGCTATTAGCAATACCCAAAAATGGGATCTAGCAAATGGCCACCTACCCAAGGAGTGCGAATTACCCCAAGGATGACTAGTGCCTTAGATCAAGGGCCAAATGGAGTCGGATGTCCACCAAATTATAGATTGGGATAGTCAAGATGAATATTAAGGTGGGTTTTCAAGGTCAAGTACATGCCATGGCTAGATCTCCATAGATCTAATGCATCACTAAGTGACCCAAGTGGGGCACAACCCTCAAAATGAGGAATGGGTCCACAAGGTGAAAATCAACAAAGTGAAGCACTAGGGGTAGGTTTCAAAGGTTGATCTATTCAATGAAACAAAAATCTCTCCTACCCATGTTTAGGAACTAGCCCAACTAGCCTTCCCAAAGAAGTGCGACTTCCCTTGGAGAGACTAATATGCCTTGGGAAATGGGTCAAATGAAGGCAAAAAACCACCAAACTATAGATCCGAATTGTCGTGGATACTATAGAGATGGTTTTTAAGTTTTATCCCCAAAAGCAAGCTAGATCCAAATAGATCTAAAAAATAGAAAAAAAGTGAGGGTTTTAACTTTAGAGTTTTTATGACCAATGAAGAAGAAAGAATGGATATAGGTACATACCTTGTAGAACATACCTCTAATGCTTGTGGCCACTTTGCAAATTGATAACCTTCTTCTTGTGTGTATATTCAAGAGTGAGATCTAGAGTCCCTAAGCCAAATCGTCCTCCTCTTGCAAGACAAGATCTAAAGAGAAACAAGCTCAACAAAAGAATGATGAAAAGATGGAGTAGAAAGCATCAACTATGTCATAAGGATACAATAATGATACTCCCTTCAACCAAAGACCAAACCAAAGCAAGATATGGGGTTTCCCCACAATAGCCTCCCTTGAAGTCGTCCTCCTCTCCACCAATTCAGCCTTCCCTATTGTTGTCCGCCGAGATGCACACCAGCAGCAGAAATCTTTCAAAAGTTGTTTCCTCACTGAAAGTGGGAAAGGTGTGGCCTCGGAGGCAAGCAAAGAGCCAGGTACTGTGACCTGATCCTAGCTCCTCTGTTTAGGCTAACTCCTAGCGAAGCCAAGGGGGGTAGTCCCTAACAAAGAGTTGTCTAAGGCTCTTGTGTTTTAAATGTTTTTATGGTGATGTGATGTGAATGAGTGTTTTTTAGGAGTTTTGTATGAGATACACAATAACAAATTAAGCAATCCAAGCTGCTATTGCAAAACACAAGATAAGATGCACAATATATAAGATGACTAAATTCAAAGCATCCACAAGAAATAAATCACTGATAAATGAAGGACAAATGGTCCAAATTAGGTGATGCAAATAAATTTCAAGACCAGTGCCAAAATGGAGTCAAATATGTGTTGGGGATGCTGAAATACAAGTCTCAAAGATATGTTTGTGAGATCGTTTCGCAATGCTCTGGGTGTTTTAAATGTTTTTATGGTGATGTGATGTGAATGAGTGTTTTTAAGAGTTTTGTATGAGATACACAATAACAAATTAAGCAATCCAAGCTGTTATTGCAAAACACAAGATAAGATGCACAATATATAAGATGACTAAATTCAAAGCATCCACAAGAAATAAATCACTGATAAATGAAGGACAAATGGTCCAAATTAGGTGATGCAAATAAATTTCAAGACCAGTGCCAAAATGGAGTCAAATATGTGTTGGGGATGCTGAAATACAAGTCTCAAAGATATGTTTGTGAGATTGTTTTGCAATGCTCTGGGTAAATTTTATTGTGTATTTTAAAATGATCTTGATTATTAAAGGTGAGGGGAATTTTCAAGCGATACGCAAAGGTACTAGAAATCTGTTCGAGGATAATCTAAGTGGCTCCGTAAAAGGACATGTTGGACTATCCAAGTTTCCAGCGAGGCGTTCAATAACTAACCAGCCACTGAAAATGAGGTATAGCTACCCAGCGCCCCCACTAAGAATTTGCCCACGTTAGAAATTTTGACGATCAACACCGGATTCGTTGGTTATGGGTTGAAGATTTTATTATGGTTTAGAATTGGATTAAATGTGAACAATTAGAAAGCCAATACCGTTTCTGAGTAATCCAACCTCTCAGGGAATGGCAGAGCACAAAAACAAAGCTCTCTGACAGTGAGTGCTCTTGATCCACCTTATGGTGAGATTCAAGAGACTTAGCTAATCTAAAATGAAAATGCAAGATGCAACAATGCTCTCCGATAGAGAGTGCTCTTGACTTGTAACAAAACTCTCTGACAGTGAGCGCTCTTGATCCACCTTATGGTGAGATTCAAGAGACTTAGCTAATCTAAAATGAAAATGCAAGATGCAACAATGCTCTCCGATAGAGAGTGCTCTTGACTTGATTATTAAAGGTGAGGGGAATTTTCAAGCGATACGCAAAGGTACTAGAAATCTGTTCGAGGATAATCTAAGTGGCTCCGTACAAGGACATGTTGGACTATCCAAGTTTCCAGCGAGGCGTTCAATAACTAACCAGCCACTGAAAATGAGGTATAGCTACCCAGCGCCCCCTCTAAGAATTTGCCCACGTTAGAAATTTTGACGATCAACACCGGATTCGTTGGTTATGGGTTGAAGATTTTATTATGGTTTAGAATTGGATTAAATGTGAACAATTAGAAAGCCAATACCGTTTCTGAGTAATCCAACCTCTCAGGGAATGGCAGAGCACAAAAACAAAGCTCTCTGACAGTGAGTGCTCTTGATCCACCTTATGGTGAGATTCAAGAGACTTAGCTAATCTAAAATGAAAATGCAAGATGCAACAATGCTCTCCGATAGAGAGTGCTCTTGACTTGTCTTATGACAGGTTCAAGAGACTTTGTGTTCTTTTTATGATTAAATAACTATAAGCAAGATATGCAACAAGTAAATCAAATAGAATGAGGAAAGATTAATCTAACAATTAGTGTTCTAGAATGCACAATAGGAAATCTAGCAAACTAGTTAACCAATGTTTAAAATGCAAAAGTGAAAGATCTAATCTAGCAATTAGTGTTCTACTTGCAAAATGGAAAAGCTAATCTACTTTGCAAAAGTGAAACTAATCTAAGAGTGAAACAAACAAAGAACCAAGACACTACAAACTTCCCCAAATGGGGAAGTGGGTTGTGGGAGCCTTAAATCCCACTTGCTCTTTTTATTATGAGATTACAATTTTTTGGGATTTCAACCCTTGAAAAGAACTTGAAAAATGAAAAAGTTTATGAAGCTCTTAAGGCTTTTACAAAAAGGTTTTTTGGTTCTTCTTGGTTTTGTCTTCTTGTTGGTTTTAGCCTCTTCTTGTCTCTTGACTTGCTTTGATTGTTCTCTTCTTTAAGCACTTGAAACAAGTAAACTCCAAATACCCATTATTGTTAATCAAATAAAAAAAAATGAAAAAACTAATCTAAGATCTAGAAATGAAGCTAACAAAAACTAACTTTTTTTTTTAAATGAGATTTTGAAATGCAAATGCAATCCTAGATCTAAGATGCAAAGTTTTAATGAGATCTAAAGCTATGAACTAGATGCAAACTAAAGTGCAAGCTTTTGAAAGAAACTAAGTTAAGAATGAGATCTAATGCAAAACTATCAAATGCCAACTTTTAAATGTTTTGAGATTTAAATGAAACTTTTAAACAAAGTGAAAGAGAGTAATGGAGAAGAAGAAGACAAGTGGAAGGAGCTAGCAAGGGAGGGAGACGAGAAGAGAAGGATAGGAAGTAGATGAAGGGAGACGAAAGGAGCCAAAGGAAGAGAACGAAATGAAGGAGGAAAAAATAGGGGAAACGAAAGGAAGAAGCTAAGGAGGATCTAGAAGAAGGAGATCTAAGAGAAAATGAAAGGATGAAGTGAGGAAAAGGTAGGAAGATGAATGGAAAAGAAGACAATGAGGAAAAACGAATAGAGAGGAATTCAAAGAGAAAAAGAGTGGAGAGAAGGAAAAGACGAATGGGAGGAAGAGGCAAATCAAGGAAAACGAGAAGATCAAGGAGAAAAAGAACCAAACAAGGCAAGGAGGGAAGAAGCCAAAGAATAAAACTTGAAGGTTTAGGGCTTCTTATGGAGTAACCAGTAACCAAAGTTGTTTTAATTTTAAAAGTGATGGATGAGGAGAGAGCCCCTTTGGCTAGGTTTCTTGACTTGGAGGTAAAAGTTTTGTAGATCCTGCAAGATGAAAGTGTTAGATGATAAAAAATCTTGCTTTGTGAAGAAGAAGTTGAACTTCAACCCTTTCTCCACCTATGGTGATCCCTGAAAAACACAACACTCAAGAAGCAAACAAGATCAAGTGCTAGAATACTAAATCAAACAAATATCCAAAAAACATTAGTATAACTGACTACGTCCTATTTGATCTAGATATTTGAAAGACCTTGCATAGATAATCAACTTAAAGACAATAAATGATTAACCTTATGTGCTAGATTTATAGCCTTCTAAAGCTAGCAATGAACATACATTTGCAAAAGAGAGAGTAGGGTTGAGAGAGACATCACCTCATACAAAATGAAATCACAACACTAAGGAACCATGCATTGACCTCCAAAGTCGCTTTTATTCCAATTTAAACAAATGTGAGCATTACAATTTTGGCAGAGTTCTCTTGCATATTCTCCATGAGACAGCAATGGTGCAAGGCTCTGCTTTTATACAAAAACTAAGTACCAAACCCCTAAATCGAACTTGGCATCCAAGAGAGGTCGAATTCCAATCATCTAAGAGCTAACTCCAATCAATGGCAAGCTTGGAGTGCTGTTTCATTAGTTAAATCGAGCTTGTGTTTGTTGTGAGTGGGGAGGTGGCCTCCATCTAGGCAAGGCGACCCCACTCCTCCTTGTTTCTATCACCAAGCCAATAGATAGCCTCTACATCATAAAGTCGTGAAGCATGCAATAAGGGCGAGTTCCAATCTAGAGTAAAGCTTGGAGCTTGATGTGAGACAACTCAAGCTTGTTGGAGTTAAGAGCTTGTGAGGTGGCCTTTATTTGAGGAAGGCGCCTACCATTTAATAAATGCACATCCAACAATCCATTCAACACATGTCACATCTCCCAATTCGTGAGAACTCATGAGTGAGGCGAATTTCCTTGATTGATTTGACTTGTAGTGACTGGATACTCAACTGAAACTGATCTGAGATGATTGGAATCTTCTTTAATGTTGATTGCCATGTCATTTAGCCTGTTTATTTAATCCATTTGGATTATTTTGGAGAGATTTGGATTATCTCCAATTTAATATTTTTTGATTATTTTAATTAATATTTCTCTTCTATTGATTTTTTGAGAAAATATTAATTAGGAGGCTGAATGACTGTTAGAAACTTAGGATAAGTGGGTTTGGGGTTTAACTGGGATTTTTGGCTTAGGAATTGAGCCTCCAATCTTTTAAATCCACCCCCAAACCACTCAATTATTATAAATTGAAAAATAAAATAATAAAAATAAAAACTGTTCAACGCATCCGGTAAAAAAATTTCGAACAACGTTTTAAATGAACAAGGGACCTAGGAAATGACCATCTAACATACACATAGTGTCTAGTAGGTTTATATACATCAGTTGGACTCTAATAAGCCCCCAAGGCCCAAACTTTCAAAATCGAGCATTCCAGCTTTGGAGGAAGTAGGAGAAAAACTCATCGATTATTACTCGGCTAAAGGCAAAGCATAATCAACAAGTGAAAAAACTCCCTGGAATACCTTAGTTGATAGTCAAGTCTTGGGGAACCGAGCCACATAAACCCCTATTGGCACACTTATTACAAAGACCCCATGGGGCATGGTCATTTCAACAGAAAAAACAAAATTGGCTAATCATCACAAACTGAACCCCTGATACTCTGGAAGTGAACATTGATCATGTTCAAACACCGGTGGCTCAATGGAGATTCAACTATTGTACAAAATAGTTGGCAACACCTGTAGAAAACGAATTGAAGCCCCAAGAACCACAATGATACACAAGAACAAGATTGTATATTCAACTTGCAAAAGAATCCATCAAGACGAGAAGTAGATCCACAAGATAGTATTTTTATTCCAATCTTCAAGAGCTCCAAAGCTGCTTTTACAATAGGGGGGTTTCCTCCTTTTATAGGCTGAGGAAGACCAAAACCCTAAACCACTTTTGAAAACTAGTGGTTGAGATCAAAAGATATAACAATCTAATCAACGGCTAAGATGAGCCAATACAATATAAGAGATGGATCACTCACTAAGTGATGACGTCATAGCCTAAAAATCTCTATGGAGGGTGACACCATACATGGGGGTGGCTAATAACATGTGTGCCACAACAATAGGACCAAGACAAGTCACTAGGAGCACATGGTGGGGCTAGGAGGTATTAATCCCCTTCACTAGCATGTCCCCATGGCACAATAATATAAAATATGAGTCTATGACATGTCCAAGTATACAAATGATCAAATCATGTCCCCATCATTAGAGAGCGAAATACAATAAAAGAGCTACTGTAGCCCAAGTGGACCCCACTGACTGGTGCAAACTGGAAGAAGGGGGATACACCATGGATGACCTCTGAGCAGACCAAGTGCCAAAACCTTACCTCAATTGCCCAAATTGAATTCCTCAATGACCTTTTTATTCCATTTTTTTAATCCTCCTGAAAACCCTGAAAGTGACCAAAACTGCCTCTAGGGTGCCCGCGCTGTCAAACTGAAGGTGCCATCATGTCTGGAAGGCGGGTATAATGGTAAAAACAAGTGGTTGGACCACTCCCTTCCTCTGTAGCGCCCTAGGAAATGACTTGCCTCCAATGCTCCTGCTGGACAGGCTAGATCAACATGCCCAAACTGGTCAACAGGTGGATAACTACTAATATCATGCCCATAAGTGCCTGAAACTTAAAGATAAGTTTCTCAATGGATCCAGAAGACCCAAATCCACTAGAGATGAGTACTCATACACCTCATGATAACCTGTGGGGTCATCTGTAGGGTCCACCATACCCGGATAGTGTAAAATATGATGATCTGGAAATAATAATAAAACTGACCAACTGCATCAATCATCATCTGGAGCATATGTCCAACATATGGAATCATCAATAGGTGTATGTGGGACCATAGATCAACATCATAAAGCATAAGTGGTCCATCTCATCATAGATCCCAAGAATGTCCATGGTCAAACTATGTTTGACTAGGTCAAAATACAACCAAAGACTAGATTATAACAAATGACTAAGACATGTTCCTTTAACCATATTCACAGCTTAACTTAAAGTATAAACATCAATCAAGTGGCAGTTAATACATAAGTATTTAATGTTATTTATAACTTACTTGCACCAAAGCTTTAAAGACATACTTCATCCAATGGACATGGCCTAACTGCTAGCAAAGGGTGAAGGCTAAGGACAAGGCTAGGTAGAAAGGGTGACTTGACCAACTTAACTAAGTGATACTCTGGATGGGGAGAAAGGGAGCTACACACTGTGTTGGACAAGATAAACAAAGGGAATGGCAGTGCCTCACAAATGGATAAGTTGTGTAGAGAGTGCTTATTCAACCTTGGCATATGTCTACATCAAGTTGATCCAAGTTCATTAGGATCAGATGTCCTTTTTGGCCTATATGACCCCTCTGGGATTTTGCATGCGCTTAAAAGCACAACTAATCACAGCTTGCATCCGAGGTATATTTACATTTATGAGGTCAGCAATCTTTAGATTTCACATACATTTAGCCATTGCTTTTAATTCATCGTGTGTTTAGAAACACATTCTAGAATTTAATTTCAATAGGCTTTCAAGAGAGATTTCCAATAATTTCCATAAGTAGTACATGTGCTTCCAATTTTAGCCAACAACAACTCATGTGACTAGAGGGAATTCTGCACTAAGCCACACATCGGGGCAACCGACTAGAATGATCTAGGCATAAAATCCAACTCACCAAAGGCAAGTTCTGTCACCAACTCAGAGCCGAGACACAAAACAAACGTGGATGCTATCCAACACAGAGGTAGAAATGGGGAAGTCCTCCATATCAAAAGTCAAAAAGGCAAGTCAAGGTGAAAGCCAAAATAGGGAAGGTCATGGATGGATGGAGTCAAGTGAATGTAGTGCCTAAGCTAACAAACATAAAAGTCAGGAAAGACCATGTCCATGCTCATAGGAGGGTAATGAAACCAATGAGTATAGTTAATAAACCTTAAAGTGCAAGTAATACATCCAATTCATTATTTACATCCAACCAAGATAGTTCATTTCATTTATTAAATAATACTGCCACATCATGAGTTATATACCAAGTTAATGCTATGAAGATGACTAAAGCAACAAGATAATAGTCCAATGCTAACAATCACAAGTCTAATGGTCATATCACTGCATATCATAAATAACCATCATCTAGAACCACTGAAACACTGTTGCACTAATACAACTGGAACTTTGGGCACTGAACTGAAACTGTATGGAACAAAAAGTCATATCAGTCATCAAATCTAAGCTCTCAATGCTCAGCCTTGGCACAAGGTCTACACAATGTCTGATATAAACTGCTTTGATGTGTAAGTGATCATAAATGAATTTGCTCATCGTAGCTGATCTTTGTAAAGGAAAAGCTCTGAAAAGTGCATATATCTGCTCAACAAGAATAGTAGCCCAGCTACTATGGTGTGATAACAGTTCCAAACCCCAAAACAAGACCAACAAACAAGTTAGAATTTGATTGTATAGGTGGCAAGAAATAAAACCCAAAAATGAAAGCTCATGCAATTGAAATCCGAGTTAAATCTCTTACCAGAAATCCCAAAGTGTTTAAACAATTGTATATTTTGGACTTATACATGCATAAACTAGAATAATATTACCTAAGCATAGATCAGATTTCATAAACATATCAGTAGAGAAAGGCAAGATCCAAAATCCAACCACAAAGCACCATTAACATAAACTCAGAAAATCAGAATTGTTGTATTACTCAAAACTACCTTCTTTACAAATGAGATGCTCAATCTCTTTTACAGAACAAGAGAGCAAGATCCCTAATCTAAAGAGATAGAGGGTCGAGATCTTCATTTGAGTCTCCCCTTTACAATCAATGGTTGAGATTAAAACATAATGTTGAGCTTTACATTAAAATTTATGAATATTACATGTGGAGAAATCACCCTCCTTCATGTGGAGTGCACTTGTCCAATGGACAATCTGGGACCAAAAATTTGTTGAGATAATTCATTAAAGTTTAGTTGAGAAGTGAGAAATGAGCCTTGCTAAGTTGGAGAGCTGATTTGGATGGCTGAAGAAAGAAAGAATGAGTTGAAAATGAGCATTGTGTCCCCTTGGAGAGAGAATGTGCCCCTCAAGTTGACTTGGCTGTGTTATCACACAACTTGTAGTTGTCCCTAAAGGTATCCTATCCAGGATGGTAGAGGTGTTGGACAACTAAAGATGTGACCCAAGGCTTGCCACGGTTTCCAATGCAAGTGGGTGTCACGTTAACCGAGGCAACCTTCACTTTAGATCAATAAGAATCAAGATCAAGGGGGAGACCCTAGCCAATATATGAAGACTAGCTAACCCAAAGATTCCGAGGGAAATGTGATGAAGTTATGCAAGGAGATCAATGGTATAAGACTTTTGATCTAAAAAGATAAGTGAACCCAAGGTGATTACGGCTTGGTTGAGAGGCTTAAGCAATGGACAAATATTTCAACCAAGTGTTTGATTTAGGCCTGTTACCAACTGAGTTGGACTTCAGTGAACCGCCAGTATTGCACATTTACTTGTGCCTTTTTCAGAGTTTAGAAGTTCCAAGTTTGGCCTTTTCAGGGCCCATTTGTCAGTTTTTGTAGTACATGACTGTGCCCCACGGGGTTTGTAATAAGCGTACTAGCATGGTGGTCTTTGAGTGACTCGGTTCCCTAGGACTTGACAACCAAAGAAGGTATTCCAAAGAGTTTTTTCCCTTGTCGATTATGCCTTGCCTTTAGCCGAGTATAATCGATGAGGTTTTCTCCTGCTCCTCCAAAGCTAGAATGCCCAAAGTGGGGGTTAGGCCTTAGGGGATTATTAGAGCCCATTTTGTAACATGTATAAACATGCTAGGCGCTAGAATTTTATCATTTTGTCATGTACTAGGTTCCCCTAAAGTTTCAGTCAGTTCCGAGAAAAAATATTTTTTCGCATTTTTAAGCCATTTTTTAATGGTTTAATTTAAAATTTTCAAAAAGTGATAAAAGTCTTATCCGGAGTCAGAATTTGACGCAAGGATGCTCATTTTCAAGCTCAGAGCGTCCTCTTTACGTCGGTATCCAGTTTTCCTACATTTCAGGCGACTGAGAACCCCCGTGGAGCAGTTTTGTCCATAAGAGCTATAAAGTGGCACTTTAATGCCAGAAATGCATAAAATTGCACCATTGCCAAAACCGTACGGTTGCCTCACGTGGGGCCTTCTCCACTTGGCCGTGAGCGTTGTGATTGGAAGAGAGATATGGTATTTGATGGGCGTTTAAACCATGCCTCGAAACCTTTGTCATAAGTTAGCAATTGGAATATTAATTCATGCCACGATTTAAATTTCACGTGGGCCATGCATCTACACGGCCGTACAGTTTTTGGCTTGAGTAGTGGTTCGTATTGGTGGAGTGGCCACCTCATATGGCATCACCCACGTGGGTGACCTTCTAATTACAACAACCAATCAATGTTTTCAGCATAAAGCTCCTCAACTTGGAAACATCAAACGACTTGCCAACATGCTCTCCTTTTTCCTCACGCGTGAGTTTCACAAGGGGGCAGCTTGTTCATCAAACTCAACAATTTCTGTTTTGAGGTGTTTTTGTCTTTTGGATATGGTGTTTTACCATTGGTTGAGAGCTTTGCTTGCTCTACAAGTTAGGAGTTTGGCCTCTTAGGGTTTTACGCCCTAGCTCACTTGCCATTTGCTATAAATTGAGGAGCTCAGCTCCATTGTAGAGATCAGAAGGTGGAACCTCTGCTCTGATATTGTTGTATTATTTATGTGTTCTTGAGAATAAAGTTAAGGCTTTGGAGGCTATATTGTGGACTCGTGTTAAATGTGTGGATGTCCAATGCTTAAATCCCATGGAGGTAATCTGTGTCTCTTCATAAGCTTTGTTTATTGTTCGGATTCATGCTGACCTTTGAAGGAAATTTATTATTTCTGTAGGGTAAAGAATAGAATCTATATTTTATTCTTTATTATCAATTGTATGAAGTATATCTTAAACATTGTTCATATCTTGTTTGAATGTCCATGTTTCAGTTTATCTTTGATATGATTTATATCGGTGTCTCTTAATCCGCTTGTGCAAGGTTTGTTGTGAGGTTTCTTGTAGGTAATCTGATCTCATTGAGAAGGCATACATGCTAGTTTGCCAATCTTTGAAGTTATAAAAGGAAGCGTAGTCCCTCGCGTGTTCACTCGCATATGGTCTCCATTCACCCAGTCTTTCTCACTCAAAACCGGTTATATCACCTTCGTTCAAACACTCATTTATCCTGTCTTGGTTACTGTTTCTATATTGTTCTACATCTAAAATTTTGATATCCTAAGAAGTGGATCTAGTATCCTTTACTAATGCTTTCATTTTATCAAAGTCCAAATCTTAAAGGTTCATTAGTGAAGAAGTGCTTATAAAAGATTTATCTAGCATTGTTAGGCTTGTAATTTGGCTTGCAAACTCGAAAGAGAGCAGCCAAAGATCCTAGCAAGACAAGCTCCCTAGCTTGTCTTCCTAGTTACCTTTTGTCTCATTTCATTGCACCTTTTAGCTTCATTTTTCAAACTTAGTTTGCATTTCGAAGAAGAGTAATTTCTTAGTTGTTTTTAGGCATTTTACAAACTTTTTAGCTCGCTGGTTTTTTGGTTCTACACATAAAAAGTCATTTGAAAGTTAGTTTAAAAACCCAAAAATACGTTTTCACATACTAGTTGCATTAGATCTCATTCTGATAATTTTCTAGCATTGTCAGAACACTCTTAAAGTGTTCTGATTGTCATTTTCTAACCAATATAGCTCGCTGATCTGTTTTGATTTCATCACAGGTTGGAGTGAGAAATTTTAATAAAACTTGCATTTGGAGCTTCTTGAACCACCCAGAGAGAACTGGTTTCAAGTACCATCGTTATTTCTCTCAAACATTGTAAACTGACTTGTTCCCTAATGATAAAGGGCAAGCAGTATTTCTCTTAAGTTTCCAAGTTGTAATAAAAAAAATAAAAAGAGCACAGCAGGCATTTCCAGCGCCTGAACCCAATTTCCCCAGGGGGGATTCGCACCCTTTTTTATTTTTTTTATTTTTTTTCGTTTTAGATTAGTTTTCATTTGAGCAGTATTAATTAAATAACTCACTCAAGCACACAACGTCCTCCGAGGACCCGTTTATCATTTTATATGCTTTTGTGTTTATTTCAAATTATTTTTCTGTTCTTAAAATTTAATCCTAAAATTAACCCCCCTTGCTTTATGCTTGGGGTTTAGTGTAGAGTAATCATCCACTCACACGTCTTAATAAAACGAACAACGCCCCAAACCCGGAGTATGCTCTTGACTACTGTAGCTTAGTCGGAACAGTTGGCTCAATCAGAAACGGGTGCAAGGTAATTAGTGTTAATCGGACAATCCATTAGAATCCAATCCTAAGAACTCGGGAGGTTGCATGGACTGAATCCACAGAGTCAGCAGGTTCTTAAGCGGGTTCATCCTCGCCTAGTTGGACACTTGGTAAGGTTGCTAGAGCACTCAGTTTGAAGTTTAGTTTTCTTTTGGGCCAAACCAAGAATTAATCCACTCCTTAGCCACTCATTTAATAATTATAAAAATTACCAACCGAGCCACTGCAATACTTTCACTGAGACAGCACAAGCAACCCTACACAACAACAATTACAAGCATTTTTACATTCTCGGCACTGGTCTTTAATTTTCTATGTTTAAGTTTCAATCACAAATGTCGTGAATGCTTATCTATCTTGTATTGGGTTAATCAATTGATTTAATTTGCAAGCAGTGGTTAGTTGTTAATTTTTCATCGCATCATCTTTTCAACTCCTAGAATAGACTTTTATCTTTTGTTGTAGATTAAAAGCCTTAGTTTAATTTTCATAGGGACCACCTTCCTTGGCTTTGCTAGGAGTAAGCCTAGACGGAGGAGTCGAGTAATCAGGTGACAACACTTGACTCTCATTTGCCCCCAAGGACACACCGAGCGGCTTGAAGGTTTCCTACCGCGTCCCCCCCCAGGTGTGTATTGGTCAGCAACAAGGCCACTTATGAAGTTAAGCAAATAGATCTAAGAAAGAGCTAATGCATTACCCAGTGACCCAAGTGGAGCTCATCCCTTAAAATAAGGAATGGGGTCCACAAGGTGAAAATCAATAGGGTAAACCACTAGCGGTAGGTTTTAGGGGATGATCTATCCAATGAAGCAACAATCTCAACTACCCACGTCTTGGAACTAGCAAAATAGCCTCCCTCAAGGAATGCGACTTCCCTTGGAGAGACCAATGTGCCTTGGGAAATGGACCAAATGGATTCCAAACAGCACCAAACTATAGATCGGGATTGTCGTGATGATTATTAAGGTGGGTTTTAAATTTTATCCCCAAAAGCATGCTAGATCCAAGTAGGTCTAAAAAATGTAAAAATGAGGGATTGTAGATCTAAGAGAATAAATGGCCAAGGTAGAAGAATAACATACCTCCTTGAGCGTACCTTGAAAATAAAGAAGAATGTAGCTTGTGATGAGGATTACTTCCCACAAAGATCAAATGTCAAACTTGATGAAGCCCTCTTGCTAAGTGTTTTGCCTTCTTCAACCAATTTTCCCTCCTCTTCCTGTCAACCAAGGACACAAAGATCAATCAGTCAAGAGAAATGGAGGTAGATGCAAACAAAAGACGAATAAACATGAAATTGTTGGTGCAAAGACAAAACAACTCCATGTAGACCCAAAACGTCTTGATGAAGATAGTAAGGTAGGCCTCCCCACCAATACGCACTCCTCCAAGATGCCTTCTTTGCCTGCAAATCGTGTTAGTGAAGATAAAATCCAAGATGGCTACCAATGTCTATCAGTGCAGAGGAAGAAGCATTTACAATCACCACAAACAAGCATTCAACTCCATGATCCAAGATGCCCAAGAAAAATATTTTATTCCAATAGCCAAGAGCCAAAAATCTCTAGATGCCTTTACAATGAGGGGGTCTCTTCCTTTTATAGGAGAGAAAGACCAAAACCCTAAACCACTTTTGAAAACTAGTGGTTGAGATCAAAAGATATAACAATACAATCAATGGCTAAGATGAGCCAACATAACATAAGACATGGATCACTCAAATATGTGATGACGTCATGGCTAGAAGAGCCCTATGGGGGATGACATCATACATGGGGGTGGCTAATAACATAGGAGCCACAACAAGGACAAGTGATTAGGAGCACATGGTGGGGCTAAGAGGTATTATTTCCCTTCACTAGCATGACCCCATGGCACAATAATATAAAATATGACTCAATGGCATGTCCAAGTATACAAATGATCAAATCCTATCCCCATAATCAGAGAGATATATGCAATAAAAGTTCTCTCGTAGCCCATGTGGATCCCACTGAATGGTGCAAATTGATCTAGAAGAAGGGGAATACCCCATGGATGACCTTTGAGCAGACCAATTGCCAAAACCTTGCCTCAATTGCCCAAATCGAATTCCTCAGTGACCCTTTTATTCCATTTTTTAATCCTCCTGAAAACCCTGATATTTCCCAAAACTACCTCTGGGGTGCCTGCGCTGTCAAACTAAGTGTGCCATCATGTCCGGAAGGGGGGTAATATGGTAAAAACAAGTGGTTGGACCACCCCCTTCCTCTATAGCGCCCTAGGCAACGACTAGCCTCCAACTAACTAGTCAATAGGTGGAAAACTGCTGGATAGGCCACATCAGCATTGCCAAACTAGTCAACAGGTGGAAAACTACTAATATCATGTCAGGGAGTGCCTGAAACTGAAAGATAAGTGTCTCAATGGATCCAGAGGACCCAAATCCACTAGATATGAGTACTCATACACCTCATGATAACCTGTAGGATCATCTATAGGGTCCACTATACCCGGACAAGTAAAAATATGATCTGGAAATAATAATAAACCTGAAAAACTACATCAATCATCATCTGAAGCATGTGCCCAACATATGGAATCATCAATAGGTATATGTAAGACCATAGATCAACATCATATAGCATAAGTGGTCCATCTCATCACAGATCCCAAGGATGACCATGGTCAAACTATGTTTGACTAGGTCAAAATACAACCAAAGACTAGATTATAACAAATGACTAAGACATGTTCCTTTAACCATATTCACAGCTTAACTCAAAGTATAAACATCAATCAAGTGGCAGTTAATACATAAATATTCAATGTTATTTAATATTTTACTTGCACCAAAGCTTCAAAGACATACATCATCTGATGGACATGGCCTAACTGCTAGCATAGGGTGAAGGCTAAGGACAAGGCTAGGTAGAAGGGATGACTTGACCAACTTAACTAAGTGATACTTTGGATAGGGGAAAGGGTGTTACACACTCAAGCATGTATCAGATAAGATAAACAAAGGGAATGGTAGTGCCTCACAAATGGGTAAGTTGTTTAGAGAGTGCTTATTCAACCTTGGCATCATGTCTATATCAAGTTGATCCAAGTTCATTAGGATCATTCATTTCATTTCCATGGCCAACAATCTTTAGATTTGGCATACATTTAACCACTGCTTTTTATTTGGCCTTTCATTTATAAGATTTTGAGGTCAACAATCTTTAGATTTCGCATTCATTTAGCCATTTCTTTTTAGACCTTTTTTGGACCCTTCATTGGGGTACTTTAGCATTTCATTGCTTTAGCCCTTTTTCATTGTGATGATAATCACAGTTTTACATTTCATTTATTTCCATGGGCTTTCATTTCATTTCAAAAGAGATTTCCAATAATTCCCATACAAGTAGTACATGTGCTTCAAGTTTTAGCCAAAAACATCTCATGTGACTAGGGGGGAATTCCGCAATCTAAACCACACATCGAGGCAACCGACTAGAGTGATCAAGGCATAAAATCCAACTCACCAAAGGCAAGTTCTGTCACCAACTCAAAGCCGAGACACAAAACAAACATGGATGTTATCCAACACAGAGGTAGGAGCGGGGAAGTCCTCCATATCAAAAGTCAAGAAGGAAAGTCAAGGTGAAAGCCAAAACATGGAAGGTCATGGATGGATGGAGTCAAGTGAATGTGGTGCCTAAGCTAGCAAACATAAATGTCAGGAAAGACCATGTCCATGCTCATAGGAGGGTGAGTGAAACCAATGAGTATAGTTAGTAAACCTTAAAGTGCAAGTAATACATCCAATTTATTATTTAAATCCAACCAAGATAGTTCATTTCATTTATTTAAATAATACTGCCACATCATGAGTTACATACCAAGTTAATGCTATCAAGATGGCTAAAACAACAAGATAATAATCAAATGCTAACAATCACAAGTCTAATGGTCATATCACTGCATGTCTCAACAAACATCATCTAGAACCAATGAAACACTGCTGCAATAATAACATTTGGAACTCTGGGCACTGAACTGAATCTGTATGGAACAAAAAGGTCATATCGGTCATCAAATCTAAGCTCTCAAGGCTCAGCCTTGGCACAAGGTCTACACACTGTCTGATATAAGCTGCTTTGATGTGTAAGTGATCATAAATGGTGCTTCTCATCATGACTGATCTCACTGAAACTATGTAAAGGCAAAGCTCTGAAAAGTGCAGATATCTGCTCAGCAAATATAGTAGCCCAGCTACTATGGTGTGATAACAGGATGAATGGGGCTCCTTACACCCCAGATCCTTTACAATGCATCCTACCATATGTACAAGGTCAAATGTAAGCTTTACCCAAAGTCTAGGTGCGAAGGGATTTACCTTTTAAAATGCCACCTTACAAGAATCCCAACCAAAGACACCTGAGCCTTGTCAAAATGTCACCTCAAAAGTTGAGTGACAAGTTTATGTAGTAGTTGAAGAGATAATTAGAAAGAGGAAAAAAGGAAAATAAGCAGTGTTGCTTGCACTTGCAGCAAGTGGAGTTGTAAGGAGACCTACAAGCGCATTGATGGGATAGGAAGTGAGATGGGGAACACTGGTCATCTTCTATAGGTACCTTTTGTTTGTTCCAAGAATGGAACTTGGGGAACAAGCTTCAAAGCTTCAATTTGTTTGGTTTTCTAAAAAATGAAAAGGAAGAAATGGATAGGATTGTGTGCACGTGTTTCTTATGGGGCAACATACATATTTGTGGTTATTTTTAGGCTTGGATATGATGGCCCTAATTACGATGATTTGAGGGGGGCAATCCTTCAAAATGAAATGAACAAGTTTGCATGACTAGTTTGGAAGATTAGAAAAATCGTGGGAAGCCATTTAAATACACAGTTGTGCCGGATGGTTGGATGGAAGGGCAAGACATTTCTTGTTACAAGGGAACGATATTTAGTGTTCCACGGGGTCTCGTCCCCCGCGGTCGGGGGCGTGCCCCCCTCGCTCCCTACGCTCTGGGAACTTGGGGACTCCTGGCGAAACATTTCGCAGCGTCCCCAAAATCAAGAAAATCTCGAAAACTCACAAGGGAGTGCGCCCCCTTGTTTTGCAGCATGCTTCGGTGAAGGGGGGCTCCCACACGCTCCCTCTCGAAACTAGGGGGCTCCTAGACGCCCCCCCATGTTTTTCCCAATTTCAGTTTAAAAATACGAAATTTTAATTGGAATTGTTGTTTTAGTCTCTATTTCAGACTTGGCCTTTAGTAATTTACTATTTTACTATTTTAGCATTCAATATCATTGATTCAATTTTTCAATTAGAATGACCAAAATTAGAAATATCAATATCAAGATTCAAATGACAAATTTGAAAACGATCACGATGAATTGTGAAACATGTTTGTATTATTAATTTGTTAAATTCTTATTTACATTGCACAATGATGAATTTAGTATTTAGTATTTATTTATTACTTTTAGTAATTTGCATGGGATGAATCAATGAATTGTTATTGCTGGGATTTAATAATTTATAATATTAATTTTTATATTTTTTTATAATTTTTATTATGACCTGGACGTCCCCCGTCCCCCCCGAATTTCGCTAAAATTTGGGGGTGGTCTTCACACCTCCCCAATTTGTGTTTCCCCGCTCCCGCGTCCCGGAAACTTGGGGGAACATTGACGATATTGATTAAATTTGTTGATGCATGTGCTAATGTTAAATATGCCACATTGTGACATGACTTATTGGATGAGTTCATTCGGAAGATAGGTTTGGAGCATGTTTTGCTGATCGTAACAAATAATGTTGCTAATTATTTGGCAGTCTATAAAATATTAATGGACAGACACCCTACACTATTTTGAACTCTATAAGTTACGCATGCATTGATTTGATGTTGGGAGAAATTAACAAAGTTTAATTTGTCAAGGAGATGATTGAGCAGGCTAAGGCTATCACTAAATTCATATATAGAAATGCCTCATTACTTTGTCTTATGAGGAGATTCACAGGAAATAAAGAGTTGTGCATCCTTACATCACCCGTGTTGCTACCAACTTCAGTTCTCTTTAATTCATCCTCGATTTTTAGTTGGAGATAAAGAGGCTAGCCGCTACTTCTTTCTGCCAAGTGGTATGCATATCCATTCAACAAAAAACTAAAGGGGAAGCTATTGTTTCATAAGATTCCTTTTGGGCTGGAGTAGAGTAGGTTTGTGCAGTGAGTGAACCTTTGGTAAAGTTTCTTCAATCCATCACCTTAACATAGTTGAAACAGTTGTAAAGCAGCACCAATTTGATGCTAAGTAGAAGGAACTATCTTCATTTAGTTCTTTTTGCTTGAATTTGAATAACACTAAACATTAAAGTTATTTTAGTCTACTGTCATTAATACCTCTTATAAACCTTTCTTGGATCAAAAGAAACTTAATATGCCATAAATACTTGCATTAGATACAGTTTTAACAATCATATAAGTCACCTAGTTTGTGGTATTGTTCAAATTCCTTGACAATGAATTATTCATAAAAAGGTTCGTTGGTGCAAAAGTATATGATAATATTTTCCATTAAGTTCAGCAAATAGTATTGAACAATTTTTTTGGGGGGGAAATGGGAAAACCTATCATAACTTGGTTGTCAAACTGGTAGTGAGGACATCCATCACTGGCTGCTATCCGTGAATGCAAGCTGACTTGTCACTATTATCCAAGAAAAACTGCACCACTTGAAATAATCTGCTGGTGGTCCATAAGGGGGTAGAGTGGTGCTAGATGCATCTAGGTCTTGGACCATTAACATGTTTCCTTATGTCCTAGGAAAACAAGCTCTTAGCCAATCAAAAGCAATTTTAGGTCTATTCCAGGACCTATAAGGGTGGTTTCAGTCCTCTAAAATATCCCCAAGACACCTAGTATCCTTTGTTCTCCATCATCACTAAGGCTAGTCAGAGGCCATTTAGCATCAAGCATCCAACAAGATTTAGCTCCCAGGATACTATACCCTGTCACAGTTTTACCACATGCCCATGAGCTAAATTTTGTTATAATTATATACAATTAAACAAAGATCAAATATAAATATTTTTAATAAATTTTAAATTTATCAAAAAATGTTAAATTGATGTCAAAATAGAAATCGTGTGAAAACTTGAGTATATGTATGTGTTTTGATTTTGTTTTCCTTTTTAAGTTCAGCAAAATTTGAACTTTAATGAAGATTTATGAATTTTCTAAAAACAATTCACTATACGATTCAATTTGCCAATGAATATTCCAATGCTTGAGATTTGGCAAATTTTGAATTTCTTTGAAAAAAAATGTCCAATGTGATGACCAAAGATATCATTGAATGTATAAAAATTTGTTTATTTTGCTTCCTTTCCAACTACCAATATTTGTTTTTAATTCCCCTGCTAGAACCAACGCAAAATTATATGAATAAGGTCCACGTCTCACTAATTAGGTGTTGTTTAAAATGCAGGTTCATTTGGCAGCATGCGAGTGCCTGGCAGATATGGTAGAAGTGTTTTGTCATGCTCAGAAGATTGAGTCATCTTTGTACAGGGAACTATTGCAGTTGTATAATGTAGAGAAAAATGAATCTGCCAAATCAATTATGAAAAAGTCATTAGACATGTTAGAGGATTCTTTCAAGGACACTATGCACGATTAGCCGTTAGAGTTCAGCTTAAGCCAAATTGTATTTATCAATTAATTCAAGCACAGCACCTCTTCAAGGGGAGCGATTTATTTGTTAAAAGATATAATATTGCAGCCATGTCTGTTCTTTATTTATTCACTTAGAATATAATATCTGCCATTCTTTTCCCAGAATAGGTGATCCAAGCACTCTTAGCAAAATTAACTCTGAACACTGAAATTTTGTGGACACCACTTGCTGGCCAAATTGAACAATGAAATTAAAGTGGTAGTCGATACCAAGCCACTTGTTTGATCATCTTGCTTGTCTAGAAAATTCTATTTTATCAACAATTAGTGGTGCCAAGTTGTTAAGCTTGTTATTGTAAATAGATAGTTGGAAAGATAAGTAAATAAATGAATTACATTTGGCATCTAAAGTTTATATATCATCCATTCATTCAAGTTATCTTTTCTGCATAGGAGTCTTGTGTGATCCATAAAGGGAAGAATAATCCCTAACATTAGGATGATTTGTTATGAGATTAAACATTTGTTTTCATTATGACTTCAATACGAATATTATCAACTTCATTACACAACAATCTATTCATATAAACCCAATCATTTCTAATTAATCAATTCAGCAATGGTACTGCGAAACATTTCATCATGTTATTTTCAAATGCATTGAAAAGTATAATAGTGTCTCATATAAGACAGATGGTTGTAGTGGAAGCCCATATTTCTGTATATTTGTTAAATATAACACTTATATTGAATAAGAAAATATATGAACTAATGATTGATTACAATGAGCCGTGTGGCAGCGTACATATATGCATTGACTCGTCACGAGGTAAGAGGTGTGTCCTTTGACCTTTCATTTAGCTTAGCTATTATTATTATTATTATTCGTTACATTGCCACCTTCTCAAGGAATACTTTGTCCTCGAAGCATAATAAATAGGATTCTCTCTAGCTAAGAATTTTATCTTGATGGTATCATCTTCTTGTTTGTCTGGTTGAAGGGATTTGACCTTCGTTTTGCTTTGAGCACTAGCAAGGTTCCTTTATAGGATGTGCATCATATCTTGAAGTCTTTGGACCTGTTTATTGAAGGTGAATCCTTGATGCTTCTTGGGTGTAGACTTGACTTGCTTCCATTGTTGTATGCTTGTATGTGCTTCACGCTTTTTTTTCCTTAGTGGTTATTCAGTTTTCTTGAGGGAACCCTTCTTCACTATATGATTTGTAATGTTGACCTTGCAAATTAAACTCCATGAATTGTTCCTCGGTTCATGGTATAATTGCCAACTACATCAACCATTCTGCACCTAGCACCATTTCCATTTCTTGGAGTGGTAGAGCATAGAGTCTTGTTTGTAGCTCCAATTCTTGAACGGTACTTTATGACATCTTCATACTTGACTTTTTTTCCATCAATGACCATAATTGTGAAGTCCTTGGTGGGTGTACATAAAAAGGTTTAGTTTTTTAGCAACATGTATCGTTGTACAATTATGAGTACTACTAGAATCTACGAGTATCGTTAGACTTTGATTTTTTATGAATCATTTAAGCTTGAAAGTCTTGGGTTGTGATTTCTAGGCCATGGTTGCAAGTGGAACTATAAAATTGTTTTTCCCTTTTATTGGAACTTGGATCTTGCTAGTCTTCCTAAGATGAGGTGGAATATACCTTCTTGGTGGTTCTTGTGTTTCTTCCTTTCAAGAAATAGTTGCTAGTGATACTTTTGGCGGTGCTTGTCACAATAGAATCTGAGTTGTATGCTATTGTTTTTCATTTTTCTGGGGTCGAGAAGTTTGAACTTACTGGCATATTTTTGTAGGTGTCTGGTTCAATCATTGACTCATCTCGTCTTTCAATGGGTTGGCCAATTCTCTCTATGCTCACTAATTTTCTTTGTTGTTTCATCCCTATCATTGTTTCTTGATCTTAATAGGATTTTCCATCGAGACTCGGGCTCTCACATTGTTAAGACTCTAAATATTTTAGACGCCTCTTAAGTTATCTTGTTAAGATTGTCTCTAAATGTTTTAGACGTCTCTTCTAGTTTTCTATCGATTTTCTCTCTTAATTCATCATAACAGTAAACATGTGTTTGTGCTTCCTCATTATTCACTCCCATGTTGGTAATGGCTTCTTATGGGACCCACTTTAAATTTGACTTCACAAAATAAATAAAATAATGGAAAAAGTAACTTTAAAAAAAAATGAGTTGACTTAGTTTTTTTAACGAAGACTACTAGGATTGTATGTCAAAGTTTGAAAAAACATGAACTAAAATATTTGAAGGGGACGCGACCTTAGAATAGACCCGTATGGATGATTCTTTGAAAGGGGGTGTACAGAATGTTTTATTGATGACATGTGCAACTAAAAAGAGAATGTACAGATTGTGATGTACTGCAATACGGAGGAAACAGAGAACAAGTGTATGGACAATGCATATATTTATGGAAATTTCAAGAAAACATTGGTGGTTGTTCGTACAGATGGTACGGTGTTTGGATTCAATAGTTTGTACAATGAAAGTAAGAGAAAGTGTAGGGTAGGACAAGGTTGGCAACGTCAATGTTTGTGCAGTGTAATAGCAGGCAAGAATTATAGGACAATTTTTTTTTATGTAAGCAAGTTGAAATCCTTCTATTGACTACGAAAATACATAATATACAAAAAAACAATGTGGTTGGTGTTGGGCTTCAATCTACTAATGCAGATCAAACCTTAAGGTTATGTCAATCCGGGTTGGTAGACTTAGAGGCATATCCAAGTATAAGGACTCAAAGCCAGACTTGTCTTGGAAATCTAGTTATCTATGAAATAAACCTATTTAAAAAATTAAGTTACTGTGATTTGAAAACACAAAAATTCCCTTACAAGAACAGCTTCATTTGATATTTCATTTACACAGCAATTTATATGTGAAAGCAATTTGTATGTGAAACTTCTGAGATAATAAAAACAATTATAAATTAATCTTAACCCTAAAATATGGACTATAAGACTCTGTCTATTATCCCAGCACTGAATAAACAATCAAACATTAATTCCCTTTACAGGAAAGCATTCGTAATGTGTAATTGTTCTTAATACTCCATCATTGAACAGTCAAGCAATGCACAATAAGGTGAGATAGTAGTCTGCACCATTCTCCAACATATAATCAATAAGATCATAGAGCTTTATAAAACTAATTGAAAACTAGTTTAACTCGTTCTGCAATAATGAAATTGAATCCTACAGGAATTAAAACATACCACTGGCAACAATCAAATCGTTTGCAGCGATTCAAATCGTTCACTGGCAAATAAAGGGGTGTGCAAACTCGACAAAGGGGGCCCTCCAATGCCTCGTTCACACACGCAATTGAAAAATCACAGAGCTTAAACTTTAAATATATTCACCATAAAATCGATCATACACAGTAATAGAACAACGCAGTCTAGAACAACATGCGTTTTTAGTCTCAAATCGTGATGGATTTCTCCTCTGTCTTATGGAGTATTTATACAAACTTAAAAGAAAACTAGAAATGCTATTAATCTGGAAACTAATTAATGAAACATAGTCCTCGAGATCCTCTATCAGATCTGTGAAAATTAGCAAAATCGAAACTGCCCTGCTTTTGTGCTGAGTGGTAGCACAGGTGGTCACCTTTGACCATCATTGACTTGACACCTGTGAAAGCCACATCATCTATCTGTTGGAAGTTTATCCATCCTTGGACACTGAGGATCTTTTCTCCATCTTTCAGTTCACGCCTAGCTGGCCTGCAAGTGCTAAACCTTGGAGACATTACGGGAAGTTAGCACATCCTGTAATCCTGAATAAAAACCTTAGTTTAAATGCTTTAAAAATCTCAAAATTCAATTTATTAAAAAGCAATGACATTTATACCTTTGAACCAAAGTTTGTGGGTGAATTTAAAGCTTTATAAATCAGTATGAAGGTTTTATGGAGGAAAATGGAAGATATTTAGATGACAAAAAGAGGTCAAAATCGTGCCCAACATCTCCCCCAAGAGGAAGCTGCTGCATGTCCCCATGCCAAAAATATTTGACCCTGTTTAAAACCAAAATTTTGCTGCTGATCATCTTGCTTCTAATCTCCTGTATGAGACGATGCATCTGTTGAAGCTCGAGATGCATAAAGGACCTTCAGTCTCTCATACTTAGCTTTATAAATCTTCTTTTGCTTATACCATATGTATGCATGTTTAGAGATGTGTGTCCTCTGAACCTTCAGCTTCCAATTGACTTCTCTTAATTTCTCATTCTTGAGCTCTAATTCCTTTATTTCAAGTTTCAACCTCTTAATCTTTTTATTGTTCTTGGAAGTTTTCTTCTTTTTCATTGGAAGTTGGACAAAATTGGTGTCCATCCCCAATTCTTTACTCTTTTGTACTGAATCTTCTTTCTTTTCCTCTTCCACAATTTGTTGCTATGAGAAAAGAGAAGCTGAGTCTTTTAGTATTTCCTGTCTTGATTGCTTTTCCTTTTCATTCTCTTGCTGATCCAAGAAGAGATTGATTCTTTTTGTCTGTTTTATCATCTCATCAGTTTCTTGGATATCTTGCCCTATCTTGCCTGCTAGGTTTTCTTCTTGACTCCCCAAGGTTTGTATGTGTTCCTCATCTTCTAATACTGATTGGCTTCGAGCTTGCTTATACTTCCTTGGCCTTTTCTGGTAAGTGGTGAAAATCTACTCTTGTTTTTGAAACTGTTTTTCTTCTCTCATTACACTCCTAGTTCGTATCCTTCTCTGAGGCTGTTTTGAACTTGCTGCCTCAGAGTTGTCTTCATCATCAGTAATCAGCAATACCTCCTTTTTCTTCTTTTTCCCCTTTGGCAGTTTTGAACTTGTTGCCTTAGGGTATGTTATCATCAACAATTCATCTTCTTTTAAACCTTCTTCAAGCAATTCTTCCTGCTCTTCAAACTGACTGTGGATTAAAAATTCTGACCATGTCAAATTTTGCTTTTGTAACTCATGCTTGATGATGATTTTGATGAGTCCACGGTGAAAAAGGCTTGTCATTTTGTCTTTTGCACGCCTTTGGACAGCCTTAGCCATCTTAGTTAAACTCTGTAACAGGAAATAGGGCATATTTATCTCACATTCACCTTTTAAATGCTGCAACAGCTTGATGTGGTAAGGATAAACAAAACTGAATCGGCCTTCACAAGTAATAAATTTTTGTATAACATAAACTATTTCATCCCAGGGATGAACCAGCTAGCTCCTTGGTATTTCTTTCTTCCAGTTTACTGACCCTGCTCTTGATCTGCACAAAAAGGGTATCCATGCTTTCTCTTTGAATTGTTTAGTTTTGTAAAATCTTTCTCCTTGCTGTGGCAGGCCAATAATTTGTGCTAAGATGTCTTCAGATAGTCTGAAGTGCAAGTTTCCCACTATAACCCCTTCTCCATCAAATGTTTCAGCAAAAGCTAGACTAACATGCTCATTATGCCCATCAAACTTTTCAAAGAAAGTTACCCACTGCTTCTTTTCAAAGATCTCCATGCAATTCTCATGAATATCAGTGGGGTTGAATTTCGCTGGTTCTAGTCTAGATGACATTTTGAACTTTGATAGGAAAGAGAACATGAAACTTCAACCTTTCAATTTTCAACTCTGCATTTGTTTTTCTTATCCAAAAATGATACTCCGAAAATGTAGAATTGCTGTTGGTCTTTGCAGAGTCTTTAGCAAAGAAAGGGTTTAAGTTTTACCTCCTTTCTGGTGTAACTGTCTTCACTTCTTCCTGTGTGATTTCCACAACAATTGGTGTCTGTGCCCTTCCTGTAATCCACAGCAATCGATTTTTGCAGAGAAAAATGAGTTGGATTTGGTTCAAAGAAGAATGACCAAATCGCACTCCTCGACTTCACCAATTCATAATACAAGACTCAGGCAATATAACCACGTTTTTTCTCATCGTTTCATAAACATGCCACTTTCCATCCAATTATTTGCTCAGGAAAGAAATGAAAGGTAAGGTTTTAATGTATATAACATGTTTTAATTTCTTTGTATGCCCCAATATTTGATTATAAATTGGAATGAAGGAATTTTCTTTTAACTGAAGTGGACTCTTTTCATTTTGAAAATACACACGGCCATCTATATTTTATATGTATGTTTGCTTAATGTTTGATGCACCAATATATATACATATAAAACATTGGAAATTTCATGTTTTTCTTAAAACATTTCACTTTCTGCTGAGAAGGAGACCCTGCCTATAGAATGCAGTATATATTTTGGCCATTTAAAATTTGCTCTTAGGTTTGATTTTGACCACCATCTTGACCCCTAGGGTAGGATAATGGAAAGTAAATGGAATGCTGGCAGAGACTGTGAGGATAATGAAATAGGCAGTCAAACTTACGAGGGTTGGTAAATATGTCATCACTTTGAAACAAAGAATCATGCAACTTTTAAAACACAAAAACTAAAATTCTTACAGACTTTGCTTGATATTCCTGTATGATGAGCTTGCTTCCTGATGTAGCTGGTTTGCATGTATTTCTGATTCATTTTTGTCCTTCTGATGTCTTCTGTCTGCCATCTCATATTCCTTTTGCTTTGTTGGAAGTCAGGTCCTTCTGTAGATTTCTTCTGCCTTACTGGAAGCCAGGTCCTTCTGTAGATTTCTTCTGCCTTACTGGAAGTCAGGTCCCTCTTCATTGCTAGAAATCACTGTATTGCTGGAAATCAAGTCCCTTCTGCATATGAAAAAGACTTGGAGGGTTCCAGAAAGCATAGAAATGCTTATACCCCTCACAGGCCTACTTATTGACTTGTCCTCAAGCCAAACAAGAACTTCATTATTGAAAAGAAAACTATGTAAAAGAAATGGAATATTTTTATGAATTTTCAATGGCCAAGCAAACCTGGTTTTCCATGGAAAATTCAAGTTTATGTTGTGCGAGTGACCTGGTTTTCACAACTAAACTTCATTTTTTTTTTTTTGATATTTTGTTTTTTTTTCTGTTTTTTTTTTCTTTTTCTTTTTTTTTTATTGGCAATATCAGAGCAGCTAAGAAGTAAGTGAAGGAGAAACACTATTGTGTCTATCCAGCACTTCCATTTCCCGTTGCTGTGAAATCTGCTGTATAAAATCTTCCTTGTTGATAGGCTTGGTATACAGTTTGAGCCGATGGCCATTGACCACAAATGTACGTGCTTCATCATCGATTGTTTGAAGTTTGACTGAGCCATTGTCATATACTTCAGCAATCTCATATGGACCAAGCCAGTGAGTTGTGAATTTGGCTTTGAAGTCTTTGAACTTTGAGTCAAACAATAGTGCCCAGTCACCGATGTGAAATTTTTTCTTTTTAATAAACTTGTCATGCAATTGAGCTCTCTGTTGTTGAATCAAAATATTGTGTTCTATGGCAGCCTGTCTCATCTCATCTAGTTGATTCAACTGAAGTATTCTTTCTTGTTGAGCCTCTGAAAGATCCATGCCCAAATCTGCTGCTAACTTGAAGGTATAAATTTGAAACTCTATAGGGAGGAGGACTTGCTTATTGTAAACAAGCTGATAAGGAGAAAAACCAGTACTATTTTTCCAAGTGATCCGGTATGCCCATAAAGCTTCAGTAAGATTAGCTGACCAATCCTTCTTATGCATCTGGACAATTTTGGCAATGATTCCTTCTAAAGTCTTGTTTGTAGATTCCACTTGGCCATTTTTTTGCGGATGGTAAGGGGTAGACTTTCTGTGCTTAATCTTGTACTTTTTTGCTATCTCCTGCACTAGTTTAGAAGTAAACTGGGCACCTTAATCAGTTACAATCTCTCTAGGCACCCCAAATCTGACAAATATCTCCTCAAAAAGAAAGTTTACCACAGTCTGCTCTGTGGCTCTTGGTAATGGTTTGGCTTCTACCCACTTGGTGACGTAGTCTGTACATACCAAAATGTACTTCTTCCCTTGTGATGGTGGATGAATTGGACCAATGAAGTCAAGGGCCCACTTTTCAAATGGTTCAATGAGGATTTGTGGTTGGAGTGGCATTTCATCAGACCGGACTGGTCGTCCCATCCGTTGACAAGTATCACAACTTCTAACATACCTCTTAGCATCTTTCAAAATAGAAGGCCAATAATACCCCGAATTGAGTATCTTGTATGTTGTCCTTTTATCTGCAAAATGGCCACCACAGGGTTCATCATGACATGCCTTTAAAATATCTAAGACTTTATCTTGTCGTACACATCTTCTTATAATTAGATCATATCCTGTGTAAAAGAGATCACCATTAACCCATATATCCCTAGCACTTTGTTTAATAATCTTTTTTCTTTTCTTTAGATGTCATAGATGGTGGTAATTGTCCTGATGATAAATAGTTAGCAATGTCAGCATACCAAGGAGTGATAACAGAAATTGCAAATAAATGTTCATCAGGAAAACTATCTGAAACAGGAACAATCTCACCAGTATTGTGTAAACGAGACAGGAAATCTGCCACTTGATTTTCTCGTCCAGGCCGATCTAAAATAGTGATATTAAATTCCTGCATTAACAACAACCATCTTGTTATCCGACCATTTGTGATACATTTATTCATTAAATATCGTAAGGCTGAATGGTCTATATGGACAAAAATTTCGTAGCCAGTTATGTAATGATGGAATTTGTTTACAGCATGAACCACCGCCAACATCTCCTTTTCAATGACTGTATAGTTCAACTCTGCAAGTGTCAGATTTTTACTAATAAAATAGATGGCATAAGTCAAAGTATGTTCTTTCTGGCCCAATGAGGCCCCTATTGCAGTAGCAGAGGCATCAGTAGAAATATGGAAATGCAATGTCCAATTTGGTCCCCTTAAAATGGGAGCAGTTGAGAGCTTCTCTTTAAGTGTCTGAAATGCAGATTGACAGTCAGTATCCCAATTAAAATTCACATCCTTTGAAAGCAATTTAAACAATGGCAGAGTTATCTTACTAAAATTTGCAATAAATCTACGATAATAGCCTGCATACCCTAAAAAGCTTCTTACATCTGTTTGAGTTGTTGGTTCAGATAAATTTTCAATGATTTGAATTTTAGCAGGATCTACTTTTATTCCAGATGAAGAAATGTGATGCCCTAAAACTATCCCTTCAATCATCATCATAAAACACTTTTCGTTACTAAGGGAAAGGTTTGAGTCAACACACATTTTTAGAATTTTTTCCAAGTTTGCTAAGGAATCTTCAAAGGTACTTCCATACACAGAAAAATCATCCATGTAAATTTCAACACACTCATGAATTAGATCTGCAAAGATGGCCAAGACAGCCCTCTGAAAGGTAGCTGGGGCATTACATAAGCCAAAAGGTAAAACCTTGTAGGCATATGTGCCCCAGGGACATGTAAAGGTGGTTTTGTCCTGGTCTTCTTTTGCAATACTAATTTGATTATACCCACTGAAACCATCTAAAAATGAAAAATATTCTTTTCTAGCTAAGGTATCCAACACTTGATCAATGAAAGGCAATGGAAAATAGTCTTTTAATGTTGCCTTATTTAACTCCCTGTAATCTACACATATGCGCCACTTACCATTCTTTTTAGGAACACCAACCAAGGGAGAAACCCATTGGTTGTCGGAGATGGGGTAGATAAACCCTACTTTTAACAACTTCTGCAGCTCTTCCTTGACTATCTCTTTTAGTATAGGGTTCATTCTTCGTTGTGGTTGTCTAAGAGGTCTGATTTTATCATCTGTGTAAATGTGGTGAGTGCATGTCTCATGATTAATACCTAGCATATCAGTGTACTACCAAGCAAATGCATGGGAATTTTTATTCAGTAAGGTAATCAACTGTTCTTCCAGTGATGCAGTAAGATGTGCACTTATATTCAAATGTTTTCCAGGACTGATTTCAATTGTTTTACTTTGAATATCTGTGATTGAATGCACATTAAAAATATCATGAAGTGCCAATGCTAAAGAATGTACTGTGCAATTTTCCTGAAAATTATATCCCAAAACTTGATCTGCTATAGCATACTGCATGTCTCTTAATTCTTTAGAAATATCAGGTTCAGCAATGAAATAATCCAACAAATCTTCATGGTTTTCTTTCTGAAAATCAAAGAACTGATTGATACTCAGGACAGGCTGAATCACTTCTTCTTCTTGTTCTTTGGTCTCATTAATCCATGACAGCTGATCTAATGTAGAAGGTCTTTGGGAAGAAGGGTAAAGTGCAATTTGTTTTCTCTCTGTCCCATGTGAAATGAGAATACTACCTAACCTACACCCTACGAAAGCATCTGCTGTTGCCAACCAAGGTCTTCCAAGGATCAATGGGTGACCTCCTAGGTTAGACTTTGGTTGTAGCACTATAAAATCAACAGGATACTCCCAGGAGTCTAAAGAAACAATGATATCTTCTAAGACCCCTTCAAGTGTAATTTTAGACCTATCAGCTAATTCCAAGACTGTTGTGGTTGGTCTGAGATTTGTCAAGTGAAGGTATTCCATTGTCTCTAGTGTCATGACATTAATGGCAGCACCTAAATCGATCAATGTTTTTGGAATTGAAAAGTTATTAATAGTAATTGTAACCATTGGGATTCCAGGATCTACATACTTTTCAATGAAAACAATGTTAGACATTAATCCTTCTAGATTTCCTACCACATGAATTTTTGATGGATCCTTCTTTCTTTTATTAAGACATAATTCCTTAACTGCTTTAGTGTAAATTGGAATATCCTTTATAGCCTGCAGTAGAGGAATTTTGACATATACATTTGTTAACTCATTCAAAACATCAAAATCAGGTAAGGAAATTGAAGGTTTTTCTTTGACCAACCTTTCGGGAAAAGGAGGTGTATAAGATACCAATGTTTTCCCTTTTTGACTGTGATTTTCTGACTGAGATTTTTCTGTATTTAATTTTTTTGGAGTTTTCTCATTTTCTGTTTGTTCTTCTAAGATAACAGGAGATTCTTTTTGTAAGGTTTTCCCAGATCTTAAATTGATATTTTGCAGTGGGAAGATTGAGTAGGGAAGCGCCATTCCATCATCAACATTATACATGGGTCTGTCTGTTTTATTATTTGGATTTGGAATTGGTTGAGCTGGCAATTGTGTAGGCCGAGGTGGAGGCTGATTGGATGGCAATTGAAGCTGTTGAGGTGGTGTACCCAATTGAGGAGCCATGTTGTTGGGTTGTTGAAAAGATGGAATTTGCAAAGATGGGGCTTGGACTTGATTCTGTTGGTATTGGGGATAGGAAGAAGGTTGTTGATAGGGCTGCAAATAAGCCTACTGATATGTCTGGTTACCATGGGCATATCCTCTCCAATTTGGAGCAGATTGAGCTAATGGAGGAGACCAAGTTTTCCAAGGCATGGGTGCACTCCATGAATTCTGAATAGGAGTTTGATAATTTGTATGAAATTGCTGCATAGGATCTTGAGGCATACCTGAAAATTGTGGCTGCCAAGGTCTTCGTTGTCTCATAAAGTAGAGAGACTCCATGCTTTGATTCTCCTCCATTCGAGTTGCCTGCAATTCTTTCAATCTAGGGCAGTCATCAGTTTTGTGATTAAAAGTACATAAGCCACAAATTTCAACAGTATTTAAAGGACATTCTTTTAGTGGGTGTTTCTTTCTACATTTAGGACAAAAAATAGACAAAGCTTGATCTTGTTGGTCCTGTTGTTCTTGCCTCTTCTTGGTTTTTGCTATTTCGACTTGTGTGCCCAAGGTACTCAATAAATCAGTCTTGAAATCTTCTAGCAGATTTCCAAGCTCAGCTCTAGAGATACCACTGTTTGCAGATTTAGTTACTTTGGTATTGATATCCCTTTTTCCAGTTCTAGCCTTTCCTCTTGAATATTTCTGACATAAATCTTGTATCTCCTCAAAGGGAAGGTAAGAGATGTCACCTTTGCCCATATCATTCAAAATATCCAAATACTCTTCTCTTATTCCTTTTAGGAATATTGTTCTAATCATCTCAGGTGTTAAAGAATTGTATTTAGATTTCTGCAGGTTGTATGAGAATCTTTCCAAATACTCCTCCAAGCTCTCATCTTCCTGTTGCGTCATTCCAAAAATGTCATCTTTTAGATCCTTTGATCTGCAATATGCCTGATATTTTCGAAGAAAGATCTTCCTCATTTCATCCCAGCTAGTGATAGAATGTTCTCCTAAGCCCATGAACCATTTCAAGGCAGCTGCTTTAAGGGTAGCGGAGAAAAGACGAAGCTTATGGGTGTCATCAGTGTATCCATAAGTTCGACACAAGATATCAAACTCGAATAGGAAAGAGTCAGGATCTTCAGAGGTCATGCCATAGAAGTTTGGTAAGACAGATGGTGGAATATTCTTCATTTTTACCTCTTCTCCTAGGGTAATGCTAGTGTCCAAGATGGGAAATTTAAAGGTGGCTTCCTGATCTTCTGTTGTTCTTTCATCCCTCTCATGTCTTCTCTCTTCTTCCCTTCTCTCTTGTCTGCGTTTGTTTTCTATTTCTAACATCCTCTCATACTCCCTTCTCTGTTTTGTAGTTGGCCCTTTTGATGTTTCTTCCTCAGCCATTTTAAAAGTACCCACTGTTGTGATGAATCCTTTTGGAAAAGAAGGTCCTGTTACTTCTGTTTTTGGGGGGTTTTTGATAAATCTTCCTTTCTCGTCTCTTTGTCTTGACATAAAACTAAAATCTACTCTATGCTTTTTTTAGAAAAATTTGTTTTTTATCAGAGAACTAAAGTTCCTAAGCCTGCTTCTACAATGCCTCCCCGACAACGGCGCCAAATGTTGGGCTTCAATCTACTAATGCAAATCAAACCTTAAGTTTATGTCAATCCGGGTTGGTACACTTAGAGGCATATCCAAGTATAAGGACTCAAAGCTAGACTTGTCTTGGAAATCTAGTTATCTATGAAATAAACCTATTTAAAAAATTAAGTTACTGTGATTTGAAAACACAAAAATTCCCTTACAGGAACAACTTCATTTGATATTTCATTTACACAGCAATTTATATGTGAAAGCAATTTGTATGTGAAACTTCTGAGATAATAAAAACAATTATAAATTAATCTTAACCCTAAAATATGGACTATAAGACTCTGTCTATTATCCCAGCACTGAATAAACAATCAAACATTAATTCCCTTTACAGGAAAGCATTCGTAATGTGTAATTGTTCTTAATACTCCATCGTTGAACAGTCAAGCAATGCACAGTAAGGTGAGATAGTAGTCTGCACCATTCTCCAGCGTATAATCAATGAGATAACATAGCTTTGTAAAACTGATTGAAAACTAGTTTAACTCGTTCTGCAATAATGAAATTGAATCCTACAGGAATTAAAACATACCACTGGCAACTATCAAATCGTTTGCAGCGATTCAAATCGTTCACTGGAAAATAAAGGGGTGTGCAGACTCGACAAAGGGGGCCCTCCAATGCCTCGTTCACACATGTAATTGAAGAATCACAGAGCTTAAACTTTAAATATATTCACCATAAAATCGATCATACACAGTAATAGAACAACACAGTCTAGAACAACATGCGTTTTCAGTCTTAAATCGTGATGGATTTCTCCTTTGTCTTATGGAGTATTTATACAAACTTAAAAGAAAACTAGAAATGCTATTAATCTGGAAACTAATTAATGAAACATAGTCCTCGAGATCCTCTATCAGATCTGTGAAAATCAACAAAATCGGAACTACCCTGCTTTTGTGCTGAGTGGTAGCACAGGTGGTCACCTTTGACCGTCATTGACTTGACACCTGTGAGAGCCACATCATCTATCTGTTGGAAGTTTATCCATCCTTGGACACTGAGGATCTTTTCTCCATCTTTCAGTTCACGCCTAGCTGGCCTGCAAGTGCTCAACCTTGGAGACATTACAGGAAGTTAACACATCCTGTAATCCTGAATAAAAACCTTAGGTTAAATGCTTTAAAAATCTCAAAATTCAATTTATTAAAAAGCAATGACATTTATACCTTTGAACCAAAGTTTGTGGGTGAATTTAAAGCTTTATAAATCAGTATGAAGGTTTTATGGAGGAAAATGGAAGATATTTAGATGACAAAAAGAGGTCAAAATGGTGCCCAACAGTTGGCCCACCACTAAGGAAACTAGGCCAACCAACATTGGCAAGCCAACCGAGTTTAAGAGGCCAAAGTTCAACAGCAAGACAAAAATAGCCCAGAGTGTGCCCATAAGAGGGAAATCAGGCTTGAAGATAGTCTATCAGAGTTAATATAGGTAGCATAAGGTTCAAAATAAAATCTTCAAAACTTGCCTTGTATAGGGAAACCAGGTTCTACAAAAGACATTTAGAACTATCATGACTATTCATCAAAGCAAACTAGAATCTAAAAAAACTAAACACTGGTCTACCAAGAAGCTATCGGCATTGTCTTTGCATAGTCTCGTTTGATGAGATCGAGATGTGGTCAGCCCACATACTCTCCCCTTTGTCTATTTCCATTTGATATGGGGTATTAGTAGCTTTAGCCAAGTCATCAAATTGACTATGAATTCAGTCCAGGTCATCCTGAATCTTGCTAATCACTCTAAGAGTCTTGACTTGAAATAATTATTTTTCAATTAAAACACGAGCTAGGATGTTCTTGGCAATCCAATATGGATTGATAGCTTGTTGTGGCTTCATATCATGTTCTTGATCCTCAATGAACAAAGCATCCATGGCCTCTATGGATTTCTCAATATGGTAGGGGTCGTTCTTGCTAAAGGATTGGCTCGAATCTCTAATAGCACTTGCTGATTGGTTCCTACTTCCCTTGCCCCTATGACATCGAGCCCTTTGTCTAAGACCTGTGATGTAAAGGACCTAGAAAATCCTTGACTCTAACAAGTTGTCGGTACAATACCAATGGAATGCTAAATGTAGTAAGCCCAGAGCTTCCTTAAACTAAAACTCCAATTGAGATTACCAATGCTTTTCACCCCAACTCCTTTTAACAACGAAGGAAGCCGAATAAATCTAGAGTCAGCTTCTCTTACTGCCAAGGTTACTTCATTCAGGTCACTGTTGACACAATCTTTGGCTTATCAATCTTCTCTCTGGTGGTAGTTTATTCATTTTTTCAGACCAGGGGGCACTACTTACGAAAAAGGAATACTCCAGCCAATCATGATTGGAAGAGTCCCCTCTCGCGTTGTTTTACCATTTTTCGGGCGAAGAGGCTAACCTTATGAAAAAGGACCTTTGGAGTCTTCTTTAGCTCTTTTCAGACTCTCTAAACATGAAATGATGATAGAGTTTACCTTCTATGGACTCGTTAAAATTTAACATTGAAGGGCCCGCTATGGGACGAACCCCTCCTCTCCCATGTTCGGAAAATATTTGGGATTGGACTCATCTATGAGATGAGCTATACCGAGCATCTAGTTACCCTCATCAAGCTCGTAAAAAACACATGAGGCACTCATCAGTCATGATGGGGAAAAATGAAACCTTTTGTGTTACACTTTTTACCTGTGGCAGTACCTAGTCGTTCTTGAACATGGCACTCATTTGCATTCGCATACCATACTTGGGTCATCCATTTGTCCTCAAGTTTTACCACTTCCTGAGTCTTGTTACTCCTTTGGGTCATCCAAAGAATATTTCCATCATCGGTTGCATTAGGAATTGGCGTCATTCTCGTCATGTCGATACTGCCAAGTCATGCCATGCCCATGTTCAAGAATACTTTCACCACTCATCATTTGCAGTCAACACACCTTTCACCATGTCAGGTCTGCTCTGAGTCAATCCCGTATGTTATTGTACCATCCGATCTGTTCAAAACATCATTTGTCGTGTTTCATGTCGATGATGGGGGATTCATCATGGCCCTCCTTCGACGGATTCATCCTTGTCGACTTCAACTCATCATCTGAGGTTTGAATCTAGAAACCAATCAAGTACATTGGGCCTGCATGCCTCAATGGCAGGTTACCTCGCTTTCAACATGAGTTTACGTCATTGGCTCCTGATTGAAAGATTTCGTCAAGCGTTCGACTTCAACTCATTTATTCACACTTGGTGATATGTACTATGATACCTTGGGAATCATTGACATCAATGGTGATTTCCCATGCGCCTGTTAACGGTATACATTAATAACCGGTAATCAAGTGGTTTCTACCATGTTCGAATCCAAAACATTGTAATCACATGGATAGATTCATATCATTGTGGGTTCGACTTGAAGACCCTGGGGAAGTCATATTGTACCTAGGTTGCAATGGAGATTGTTTGATTTATATTACACGGATCCACTTTGTATTGGTCGTGGTTGTGTTATCATCTCATCATGGATCTACGATTTTGTCTAGTAGCCATGATTGTGTTCGGTCGGTTTTTACTATCATGGATCTGCAATTGTTAAGATCCTAGTGGGCGGCCTTCACTAACATCTCAAGTTTTTGGTGTAACGGTTCGTATCATCTGGTATCAGAGCACTTTCTTGGGCTCGCTGGGTGAAATTTCTGTCAAAATTGTTTTTCGCATCTGTTGCTGGTTCGTATTTGGGAATAATCCCTATCCGCTTAACTGTGGGAAGTACTTGGGCATAAGCCCTAAAACTCATTGTGAGGAGTACCACAGGAACCCCGAAGTAGCTGGCCCATTGAGAGGACCTGCCAGTGAAAAGGGCAACGACCCCTACCTGATTGACTAGTTCCCACCCGTGAGGTAAACCAAGAGCTGTCGTTTGTGGCAAAGTGGTTATTAGTTTTACCTGAGCTGTGGAGTGAGGGGTACTACCGCAATACGCAATCCGTCAAATAGCATTGGTGGCCGAGTGAAACCCCTGAACTGTTAGGAAGCCACACATACCTGGGGTCCATATCTATTTTCAGTTGAACTGTTGCCGATCACTTCCGCTCCAGATCTAGCCGTTTCAGATCTATTTTGAAATTCTTTCCAGATCCAGTCGTTGTTTCAGATCCAGCTGTTTTCGATCCCTTCCGCGCCATTGCAGATCCATCTGTTGCAGATCCCTTCCGCGCCGCTGTTTGCCGATCCATTTCTGAAGAAAAAAAATGGATGAGTATAAAATTCAGTTTTTTCTCCATATCTCCCTTGTTTTCACTCTGTTTCCCTTGAAATTTTCGGGGAACCCCTGTCATTCCGTTCTGCATCTTTCATTCCTGAGGACCCTATCCCCAATTCCCCTTCCCAAATCCCGAAATCCCACATTTGTCTATTTTTAGGGTTTGCCATAACTCTTCCTCAGATTTCACCCAATCACCTTCAAATTTTACCACAGAGTTCCTTTCTGAATTTTGTTTCTTTGTCCCTCTCTGCCAAATTTTCTCATTCTATCACCCCGCTTCTGAAATCCCCCTTTTTTCTTTCTTATCCTTTCGACAGTGTCCAAAATCTAGTCAAACCCCAATTACCCATCAGATTGTTTCCCCAATCCAAATTTCCCTTTACTAAATCAACTTTTGTTTGTGTTTTTCTACTCATTCCACCAAAAAAAAAAAAACCTGGTTATGCTTGTCACCCGTGCAAGAGCACACACCATGGAGGAAGCACTTGCAGCCATCCAAACCAAACTCCAAGATCTGGATGAAAAATTTCTCAGCCTCCATCTTCAGCATTCAACCATGAACAATAACCGACAGCCAGAATCTTTTGCAGCCACTGGGTTCTCTTCTTCCAGCAATTTTCGTGGGCCGAAGCTTGATTTTCCTCGCTTCAATGGTACTGATCCAACTGGATGGATATACTGAGCAGAAAAATATTTCAGTCTGCATAATACTTTTGATGTCCAGAAAGTTCCACTTGCATCCTTTCATTTGGAGCAGGAAGCCCTTCAATGGTACCGTTGGTACATCAAAGCTCATCCCGAGCCAAACTGGACAGATTTTTGCCAACTCCTTTTGTCACGATTTGGTCCTAGTTCTCTTGATGACTTCACAAGAGCACTCACTAAAATTCACCAAACTGGCACAGTGAGAGAGTATCAGACGGAATTTGAGAAACTAGCCAATCACACAGAAGGATTGTCCGATGAATTCTACAGGAGTTGTTTTATCAGTGGTATCAAGGATGAAATCCGCTCAGAGGTCAAAATTTTTTGTCCCAACACAATGATGGAAGTCCTAGGGTTGGCTAAGCTGGCCAAGGACAAGATCGTAGCTCAACAACGCTCCAAACCCACCTTTGTTCCCTTCAGAAATATGGGTTCCCAACGACCTCCCATCACACCTGCTCCTCAACCAACTCCTATCAAGCAATTGTCTGAAACAGAGATGCAGGCACACCGAGAAAAAGGGCTTTGTTATAATTGTGATGAGAAATTCACTCGGGGACATAGATGTGTTCAACAAAAGCTCTATCTCTTGGATGTGGATTCTCCTCCTGCCTCAAAACTTGATGAAGAAGCTCCTGCTACAGTAGATGATCAGGTCGACATTCAACACCTGCCTATTGACACCCCATCTCAGGACGACCCACCCGAGATCTCTCTCCATGATGTAACCGTCACCACTCCACAAACAATGCGAGTCAAGGGATACTTCAAGAAGCTCCCTCTTACCATACTCATTGATTCTGGTAGCACTCATAACTTCATTGATCCTCGGATTGCCAAACAGGATGATTGTTTTGTCCATCCTTGCTCCAACTTTGAAGTCATGGTTACCAATGGGGGCACCTTACCTTGCAAGGGGAAGTGTCACAATATGCGTATCTCTATGGAAGATTATAACTTGCACTCTCACATGTTTGCCTTGTCCTTAAGTGGATGTGATGTGGTTTTGGGCGTTCAATGGTTATGCACACTTGGCCCCATCTTATGGGATTTTGCTGAACTTTGGATGTAGTTTTCAGTCAATGGGGCACAACACAAATTTATGGGCTTACAACTAGGGTCTCTCTGCATCATCAATTCACATCGCCTGGAAAAAATACTTAAGAAGAATTCACATGGTTTCATCGCTCAGCTCCATTCCATTCAGATGCACCCATCAACAGTCTCCACTACTTCCTTGGATAGATATGCAGGTGTCTTTGCTGAACCAATGAGCTTGTTGCCTTCAAGATACCTTTCCGGTAAGAATTTAGCCGCATCTACCTCTCAGCAGGAAATGATGACTATTTTGCATATAGTATAGAAGTGGCAGCCATCCCTATTGGGGAATTATTTCTGCATCAAGACTGATCTCCAGAGTTTGGAAACTTTCTTGGAACAACGGGTCTCCTCCCCAACACACCTAAAATGGGTTATCCAACTCATGGGTTATGACTATGGGACCACTTACCAAAAAGGTAAGGACAATATGGTGGAATATGCTCCTCCTTGCACATTTGATGACCTAGTTTCTCTTACAACTATTTCTCTGCTTATTCCAGATTGGTTGCAATCTGTTCAACGGGGCTATCTCTTCTATGAACTCCATGCTTATTCATCAGTCGGGCACTCTGGTTTCCTCAAAACGTATGACCAGGAACAATGTAACTTCTTTTGGCAGGGACTCAAAAGGACAATTCAATGGATGGTGGTTGACTGTGATACTTTCCAGGTCAACAAGGGTGAAACAACCCTCCTTTCGGGACTGCTCGAACCCTTGCCCATCCCTCCACAGATTTGGACAACTATTTCTATGGATTTCCTAGAAGCACTCCAGTGGCATAGTACCACATCTCAAAGGACACCATATGAAGCAGTCTCTAGACAGGCACCACCAGTTCTTCTTCCATACACCTTCAGCAGCTCCCCAGTTCAGGCAATTGACTCAATTCTTCGAAACCGTGATCAGCTTCTTCTCATTCCGCAGGACAATTTTCACATGGCAAGAATTCGACTGAAACAACAAGCCGATCAGCACCGTTCTGAGTGCACTTTTCACATCGCTGATATGGTTCTTCTTCGTCTACAGCCTTCCATGCAATCCTCCCTGAAACTCCAAAGGCGCCAGTGGCTCGGAATGCAACCCGAGGATGCTACAGGGGACCCACTCCTTCAGATTCTGCATCAATTTCCACATCTAAAGCTTTGAGGACAAAGCTTTTTCTAAGGGAGAGGGGATGTTAGGAACCCATGTCTTTACTTTGTTAGCATATTGTTGTTGGACGCATATGCTTTGTAAGTCGTCCCGTAGTATTTGTTGATCCATAGTTTATATTAGCCCATAGTATTGGCCCATAGTATTGGACGCATATGCTTTGTAAGTCGTCCCATAATATTATATGTCCCATGGTTTTGACTCATAGTATTGGCGCCTAGACTTAGCCCATGGTTTGTATTGACACATAGTATTGACCCATGGTATTGGTGCCTAAACTTAGTATATAAGTGTGTGTTGAGGCCTATGAAGGAGGGCGAAGTTAATTGTATTGAGCTTGCTCAAAGGAGGTTGCCCCCTCGAAGTGGCCCGTGATCAATATAAAAGTGATTCTGAGTTCTGTCATTTCTGTTATTTCAAATATTCTTATTAATTAATTGTTGCAGGTGCTTCACATCTGGTATCAGAGCCTCCACTCAGGTTCAAGTCACAGAGCGGGTGGCAACGTCGGCATTGCAGTGTTCTCCCGGGGCTCGTACGGCGCAAAGGGGAAACCACCGTACGGGCGCACATCCAGCCCAGAGTCTGGACTGCGGAGCGTGGTGGGATGTTAAGATCCTAGTGGGCAGCCTGCACTAACATCTCAAGGTTTTGGTGTAACGGTTCCTATCAGCAATGTATTGGTTGACAGCCATGTTTTGTGAGACTTGTGGATCTCAAGTCATTTCTGCAATAGCTCCTTCCAACCAGCAAGTCCTTGCCATTTTTCTTACTACAAAGCATTTCACCTGTCTCATTACGTCAGCTTCATGCCATCACCCTTGTGCAAGTGTTGCAAGTGTTGCAAGTGTCGCAAGTATCGTCATCATGACCTAGTGTCGTCACCATGACCGTTGCGAGTGTCGTCATTATGACCAAGTGTCGTCATCATGACCGTTATGATAATGTCATCATTTTGACCATTGTGTAAACTCTTTGCTCTGACCCCTAAACTCATTCTGGGCTAAAACACATCCAACTGAGAGATTTCCCTGCCTAGTTGACATCTTTGAGTAGGTTGTCGTACTTTGTCTTCCTATAGGGTGAGACAGACCCCCTCTGTCGCAGTTCTTGGTTAGCTAGGGTGAGACACTGTCACGGTTTGTCCTCAAGCTAAGTGCGACAGACCCCCTCTGTCGCTCTGTGTCCTCTACCAGGGTGCGATGAGGTTGGTTAAAGGCTATTTTGGGGAGTCTCGAGGTCTTTTTAGAAGTTTGTTGAGGTGGAGACTTATCCCTAGACTCTAGGTGAGGTGGCATTTCGGTTCCTAACCTAATGGTAGGATCCCTTAACCATCTCCCTTTAATCCTCTACCTACCCTATCTCTTTAGCCTTATATAAGTGAAGCTCCTCTCCACTCCAAAGGGGGGAAGGTCTATAGTATCGTTATGTTGGTAGAATCCACATTGGTGATCCCTTATCATCTTGGGAAGCTTGTACCATCTTGGAGGTTTGGCTTGGACATGTTGGATGGAGGATGCGACGTTAAGGCTTTGGTTGTGTTCTTCTCCTTTCTATGTATTCCCACTTTTAATACAGTAATACAAACTCTTTTCCACAAATGTTATTGTGTTGATTATTATTTGTAGTTTACTTTCTGAACTGTTTACTTAGATCAGTTATTGTTTAGATATATTGTATTGCTTGTATTGTTTCCATATTGTCTTGACAGGTCTTGCAGCTGGAGATCTGACGAACGCGGGACTTGGAGCAACAACAAGGAGAGGGATACACGATCTGAAAGGTATGATATCTAAGTGCTCGATCTGTAACTAGATCTAGGAAATGAGTCTTGTATTTTGTCATATTTGTTCTAGATTCACTTGAACTAGGGAGATTTAGCTCGCGTCCGCTCGAGTGGATTGTCCGATAACATTGACCTTTACTTTATAGCACTCTAGTTCTAGGTTTAAATGGGCCAATCACTATTGACAGTGTGCCTTAGGATGAAATGGGGTACACGAATAGAATTGATAGTGCATAGATATAGGGTATTTTGGTTGAGATAAATGTATATTTATTTACATTTTTACACTAGTGTGTGATTGGGTTTATCATATTTAATTCCTACACTAGATTCTTCCACTCTATGTGATTGTGCTCTAGTTTATGGCACTCTAGGTTTAGATCACCATTGTCATTATGTCTAAAGAACAACTAGATAGATATGGAATCGAGAGGATAAAATTGTCTAATGCATGGACTTGGGGTGTCACGGTTGTGAATTGGTCAAGTGGATTCCATCCTAACATGAGTTTGTCTTCCCGATAATTGATTCCATAGTAGCAAGTGATTGGTCTCTAATTTTAAGTAGTGATGTATTAAGCACCATTGCCATTATACCTTAGGACAAAAATGACAAAATGAGCCAAGCTTTGAGTGGTGCATGGGCTTAGGGTATTTTGGTTTACTTAATTGTAAGGTAGTCTTGACTTTAGCATAGTTTATTTTTGCGTTACACTAATATGTGATTGGCTTTTAATTTATGCAAAATTCCAATTTTGGATAGAGATGAAGGCATTTTATTCATTTGGAGTATAACTAGGTAGAGATGAGCAATGCTTTATTAATTCTTCGTTTAAAGAAAAAATATGAAAAGTTAGAATTAAGACTGAATATATTTGATCAAATTTTAAATTAAAATTGTTTTATATTAATATGCCAATTATGAATTTATTCTTACTTTAAAAAATATAATTTTGTTGTTATTTACAAAATCTTAAGTTCTAGATTGATATTTTCTTCTTATTTACAAAATCTTAAGTTCTCGATTGAAATGAATTAGACATCATTAACACTTCCTGGAGTAATTTGCATGTTCGTGATGATTTTAAGGTACAACTAAACTCCCTCAATGGTATGTGAGTGGATTTGTAGAGATAAAACATGTATTATTGATATTGGGTTTTATGAAAGAAAAAAATTACGTGATATTGAAATCATGTTTATCATTAAATTTATTAATTTAAAATGGAGTAAGTTCAATAGTAATGAATTTGTATTTTTCACAAGATTTTTGTCATAATTTTGCTGAAACCCTAATTTTTATTGTTTAAATTGTAATTTGAACTATTACAATTTAAATAAATCTTTGAACTATTTGTTGAAACCCTAATTTTTATTGCTTTAATTTGTATTTGAACTATTTGCTGAAATATTACTTTACTATTTAAATAAATATTGAAATATTAATACATGTCACATAACTCTATGGGAAATAGAGGCTATCTACAAACAAGATAAAATAAATCCAATCATTACAATTCAACTTAATTTGGAAACTAAATACAATCCATGTTAATTCAAGGACAAAGATCTAAATGTGTCAGAGAAGGTGAGGTTGCAATCTCACCTACAATAGAGACAATAGTTTGTTGAGAAGATTACCAAAATATCCATTTGAGGATTCTTGTATTATTAAATCCAACCAACATTATTTTATCTCTATTTATAATCAGTTGTAAATACTATGACTCAACACCACTACTTAGACCTACAACGAAAACCACAAATATTGATTGCCATATATATATATATATATGAACTCAATGAAAACCTAATTATAAAATTTAAGGGTCGAGATCAAGAATTGGACCATGATGTGGCAATTGCTTTACTACCTTGAGATTCTCTTTTCTTTGAGAATTATTTTTTCTCTACTGATGAGGCCAACCATGAGAAGGTAGGAGCTCATACGACCCTTCCCTCCCTCGCACCACTCTCATTTCCCATACTGAATCTAATTATAAAACAAAGCACATACACATCATAGTGGAAAAAAGGTCAAATTAAAATAAGAATATCATATACTATAACATAAAAGATCATCCAATAGATCCACATATAGAATAAATACTAACCATTTATAAGTCATCTCATTTATATGATATGAACATAAAAAATATAATTTATTATTTATGAAACATCCAATTTAGTAAAGCTTAATATATATATATATATATATATATATATATATATATATATATAATTATTGTGATTAGTACCTACTGTAGTAAACATGAAGGTAGGATCAACCTCTAGTTTACCATCACCAATAACCTTAGTAACATTTGCATCATCCATAACAATTCCTTCATGTACCTGCAAAAATTATATCATGAGCATCTATCAAAGGAGGTGTGTGAAGTGCTCTAATTCATTGAAATAATCTGTATTTTGATCATTTTTCATTATTATAGAAAGGACTCTCAATATTGCAAAATTGCACTTTTTGAAAACAAACTCTCATCATCCAACAAATTGTTTGATAACTACATATTTTTGGGAACTAAAATACTTACTAAAAAACCAAGTTGAAGTGTACAAACAACTATGTCGAATGATGAAAGTTATATTTATCATCGTAATACCAAGTAAATCATAAGAGAGGATCTTCAATGTCCTCCATAAGAGCATTAATTATTCTTAAGATGAAATCTATTACTTTCCGAGGAGGATTACTATCGACCTTCCATATGGGCCTTATGGTATTTTAAGAATAAATTGTTTTTGGTTTAAGACAATCCCTTTTAAAAAACAAAATACTTGCAAATTGTTTAGCCTATGGTAACCCGGTCTAAAATAGATCATATGATTCAACTAAAGAGGCTTGTGCTTCCCAAAGTTACTACATCTTACAACTAAAAACACCAAGCCAATTATCTTTAACGATGACTCCAGTGCCTTCCATTTTTATATACCATGACTCCTAACTAGACACTTCCATATAGTACACTCATAAAATTTGATATCCTTGCAGATGGAACATGGTCATATTTCTATTGCATGCATATGTATAAATCTAAGAGTTTTTAATCATCTCTTAAGTTTTTACATATTTTTCTTCTTATTAAAATTTTAAAACAAACTAATTATGAATAACTCAATTAGTATAATTAATTTATGTTTCATCTTCAAAAAACATTTTCAAAAAATATGATAATCTATATAATTAGTAAAACTTATAAAAGTTAAATATTTGTTTAACCTTCCTTCCACTCCAAACACAATTACATCAAACCTAATGCAAAGCGGAAGGTCAATATTCTGGTGTATGCATATCAAATAAGTATGCTTCACCTCTAATATATAATTAGAGGTATGGAAGAGCACATCCCATAGTACATGTGAGATAAATAGTTTTCCTCCTCTCTTATATAAAGAATGGTAACAAGAGAATATTACTTTATGATGCATGTGGGATAACTCTATTTTCACAATTTTAAAGAGTTATGAAGAATTTTACACCTTATTTGCTATGTAGGACTCATAACATCTTACGACATCTCACTAGACATCATTACACATCCAACAACATCACACTAGTCGTCATTACACATTCCAACATAGTAAAAGTGAAAAAAAGGTAGATAGAGAGGACAAAGGAGAGCAAAAAATATGTCAGAAATAAGACTCATCAATGTGCAATGGAAACCACACAAAAATAATGTTGTCATTCAATGAACTACATAAAAGTTCAATAAGGCAATAAGGATCAAATTCTAGAAAAAAAATAGATTTTTATAATCCAATTGTGGAAAAGATAGTTTTTTAAAAGGTCCTCTACCATTAACACATGTAAATTGGTATGAACTAAGAATTCACAAGAGGACATGTTGTTAGTGGAAATTAGAGTATACTCTGCGATGTAAAATATATAGTCAATGTTTTGAGCCCTCCATTGAGGCTCATCATTGAGACAAAGAAAATTGTCAAGTCAAAGATTAGAGCGTGTGATCCTATAAATAGCTAACTAGATACTGAGAAAACATACATTTTTTATGCTTTGCCAAGATACAACAAAAAAAACTAGGGAAAGAAAATAAATAGATTTATGAGATTCTGATTCTTAGTTTGATCAAATTAATAAAAAATTTCTAATATTAATCTTAATATTAATAAATTAGATCAAATATGTAAAAAATTTGGTTAATGCATATAATATAAAAGAATAGAATAATTAGTATTAATAAAGTTTTAATTGTAATAAATTAAAACTATATTAAAACTCAAATTAATTATAATCTAACCTAATCTAAGTTTTACGAACTTTATTAAAACCCATAGTGGCACAATTAAAACTTTATTAATTTTAACAAAGTTTTAATAAGGTTTTAAGAAATTTCTTTTTGTTAATAATTCAAAATTAGTAAAATTATAAAGTTATTAAATAATTAATTAACTAAGGTCTAAGAATGATTAATTGTGATTAATGCTTAGCATTCAAATCCTTCTTAGGACCAATCCATCATCCCTATTAATGCAATTAGGGTTTTTGACAATTCCAATTGCTTCTCTAATTCTCCTTTTGAACCAGTGATCTATTTTTGCTAGCACTTTGGTTTCTTCAATTTTGATGTGGAGTTTGGTGTTATGGGTGTGTTCTGCAAGAGCTGATTTTTTTTGTTCTGTCATGGATAATTTCTTCTTTGTGTTCTTTGATTCTAGTATTGATCGACCTACCAATTTCTTGGAAAAGCGTAAAAAATGTCAGCTTCCTCATTATCTTGTTCTTAACTATTTATAGGATCACACAATCTAATCCTTGCCTCGACAATTGTCTTTTTCCTGATGATGAACCTCGGTGTAGGGCTCGAAACGTTGATTATATCTTCTATATAGTAGAGTATAATCCAATTTCAACTAACCCATGTAAATTATTAAATTTATGGGTTTAATCTTCTCTTGATGCCATGAGCCAAACTTATTATATATATGGTTGTGAGCCTACACATATAATTCACTTATATATTGGATTATTTTTGGTTATTTTAGGTCAAGTGTACTTATTTCCATAAGCTTACACATGTGTAAACCACTTATATTGCATTTCTCTTTTGCCATTTTAGGGTAATCCTAAACTAATCAAGCTTCTTGACACTAGCCTTATAACCTTAAGAATGTGTATAAATACACCACTCTTCCTTTAACCTTAAGAATGTGTATAAATGCACCACTCTTCCTTTGTACTATTGATTTAAGTGACTCATTCATTTAATCATAACCATAAGGCACATTCTCTAAATTGTGCTCTCCTTTGAAGGTTACCGTCTTTATTTTAAAGAAAAATGTCCTTGAGAAAACCTTCCAAGTGATTCCTTATATTTCATGAATGGAATTTGGGTAAATTTCTTCATATTACAATATGTATTCCTAACCTAGAGGGACTCTTACATAATTACACCCATAAGTTCTCAAATATATTTTCCTTTAAACTATTTAATTCAATTTGATTGAACTAACCCACTACACTATATATTATTATGTTATCTTTATTTTGATACACTTATGTGTATGGCTATAGCTCTTTCTCTAAAGTTGTATTCCATTCTCTTTTATAAAGTGCACTAGTGCATATTTGTTGGTATAGCTTTGTCCTTGATAGGAATAAGGTTTGTTAGTGGTCTAGACTATTAATCTTTTATCTTTTATAAATATCAACTCTAAAACCCTATAGAGTATTTGGAAGGGAATATATGCTCTTGGATGCATAAAGGATGTGAAATGAACAATTAAAACACGTATACTATATTTTTTTATAAAGTCGCATTGTCATGTTCCTTCCTAAGTGGTTACTTGATTAAGTCTTGGACCTTTTTAGTCCCTAAGGGTCTAGAAGAAAATAAAAGAAAGGCATTATTAATTATTTGGGATAAATTTTGGAACTAGGCCTATAGTAGTTAAATAATTAATAATTTTAATGTTTGAAGTACTTTGTAATTATTTTTGTTCACATGATTAATTAATTTTGGCACAAGTGTGATGATCATGTGGTTAGGAGGACGCATGAGGATAATGTGGACCACACTCACTCACTTGAGAAAAGATAGAAACAAGAAGAAAGCAGCTAAAAGCAAGGTGGCAACAAAAAGAAGGAAACTGGCAAAAGCAGTGAAAAGCAGGCAAGTGTATAAAGCATGAAAGTGAATAAAGTAGGAAAGTGCAGAAAAGTAGCCAGTCTTGAAAAGAAAGAAACATCCAGAAGCAAAGGAGGGCATAGTTTCTAAAAGCAAAAGAAAATCACAAAGCAAGGAAGGTTGGAAAAGCAGGAAGATTTCACAAAGCAGAGATGTTGCTAATTATCTCTAAGGAAGGCGCACTCATCCACTCACACATTCCAATTACTTTCTCATGAAGACACCCATTCTATCAACGAAGGCCAATGCACTCCTCTCACATCTTTTGGCCTTTTGTCTTTGTGATTGAGAGCTCTTCTTCTCAAGGTTTGAGTGACTTGGGATATGTGCCCCAATGTTGTATTTATCCCAATATTCTATGATCTGTTCCATAGCTGTTGAAGTATGATCTACATGCTTGTATCAACCCACTATTGAAGAATTCAAGCCACCAAGAAGAGATACTAAGTCTCAATTCAATTAGAGAGAGTTCTTGAGGAGATCCATCCATAGGAGAAGAATCAGTATGATGAATGCGCTCTGGTGAGAAGCCACTGAATCCTGGTGCACCTTCCATGAGCATCCAGCTGCTCTTTGTTCATTTATGTTTCATATCCAATGAAGACACTTCTTCTCCTTCTCTTCAGAGGATAATTCTACTCCTAGCATTGTAATGATTTCATGATTAGAGACTCTCTGTGAAGTCTGAGATAAAAATACCACTATTTGCTGCTTAGAATTATTTATTATTGTTTTCTTTTGTTCTTTTATTCAGTTATGATCCATATTGATAATCAGAAGAAGAATTTGAAATCCTTAGAGGTTGTTTGTGTTCTTTTTTACCAAGACTAGCTCTTTAGGCCTTGTTAATTGACTAGTTTTGCATTATGTGTGATTAAAATTTATCTAAATGCTCATTTTAAGTCCAGTTAGTCATCTAATATTCTTAAGAAATTGATGAATACCATACAAATCTCTTACTGAATATTTGTATCATTCTCAGGATGTTTGGGAGAGCCTGAAAACTAACTAGTTGAGCAATCCTACATAGCGATCTTCCTCCTTTTGCCTCCAAAAACTGCCTAATACTCCCAAAACCTTCATAAATATTTTCCAACAATATATTAGGGGGTTAATTACTGATATGCACCCTTGGTTTCTTTCAAGTGTAAGTGAATGAGTCTAGTATGCATATGTTGGTGTACCCACGCAGCCTTGGTGTAGACTTCAGCGGTAGTTGTTGTTGAACCATAAATGGTCCCAGTACCTTGTGCATAGGAATATAAAGATGGAATTGATTCTGATGTTTATGTTTCTACACACTCACTTTCATATTTTTTAGATCCAAAAGACTTCAAATACCAAGCCTTGGGGGGTCTATCTGTGTCCAAGACTAGTTTTTTTCTACTAGTTTTGATAACTAGTTTCAGTATGTGTTAATTTATGTTTTGAATATTTTAAATTAAGATAATATCCTTGAAATAATATCATATGATATTAAAGTGGTATCGGATCTCTTTCCTTGGTCCAACCTGTGGAAAGTAGGCTCTAAGTTCAAGGAATATTGCAGGTCACATCTTCAAGTTGCAGCTATGAGGATCATATTAGACTTTGAGCAGTATGAAGAAGATGTAATCTACATTGATGGAGGTTTACATATGTCAGGGGAGGAGGATGACTTCTTCTATGAAAAAATAGACATAAATGACAGAAGGCTTGATCCACAAGTGGCTAGCATAGAATATATCTTAGCAAAGAGGATTGAAGCAATTAAAAACATACCTCAACATTATGAGTATTTGGATTTGGGTGACAAGATATGCACAGTTACATCCTTCAAATATTTAGTATATTTACAAGTATGGATTTTGGCCTCAAAATGCTGATGATGATTCTTTTGGGAGAAACAAACCATCCATGGAGGAACAAAGTTGTTTCACCCCTCGGAGTAAAGAAGAAGAAGAAGAAGGAGCCAAAGGTGAAATGCCATCAAATCCATCTGCATATTCAAGCATTATGAGATTGTTTGGTTTTTCTTCAAGTAGACCCTCCAAAAGTTGTGATATTAGCACTACTCAAGATGGATAAGTCTTAAGTTGCTTGGAGGATAAGATAAAAGAAGCAGAAGCAAAGATCCATGAGGTGGAGCCGAGTGAACCACAAATTGCAAATGTAAATTTTCTTGAGGAGCCAATGACTAAGGGCACTTCCATATATTCTAATGATGCGGGAAGAAGAAATCCAATAGTCAAATATCAACCATTCGATGAGAATGAGAGGCCCAACAGTCTCTCAAGTGAGGAACGAGGCACATCGGAAGATTCAACAAACCATCATTAGGGTGTTGGCAATGTGGGAGGTGAATTCACTTCCATCTTCTTTGTTGGTGATTTCAAGATCACTGCAGAGGATATTGATCATGTTGATGGTGGTGAGACATCTTTTGGATCGGATCCAAAAGAGGAACACAAATCAAATTTCTAGTCACCACTTGAGCTCCATTGCGCAGTAGAAAACAAACACACACTAGTTGGGTGTGAACCAAAGAGTTTGGCAGAAGAACATACCACCCTAGATCTGCCACATAAAGAGTAAAAGGTGATGCAAAGGTACAAACCAAATTCTTATTTTTTATTTTCCTTTGGGTCATTATGATATTGCAGCCACTTCCAGGGAGAATATTGATATGGTTGAGTACTCTAGTGATGAGGCTCAAAAATTTGGTATTAAGGAGGAATGCAATGAGAGGGTTGAAATGTTGTATGAGAGTCTTCATAATTGTCATATGATGGAGGAGCTCACATATGGAAGCACTCACTATGTTGTAAGAAAACCATGGAGTGAATTAGAGAGCCTTCTCTTAGTCACAAAAGAAAGGATACTACAAGTGTTGTTTAGAACCAGTAGTGCACATAAGCTTCTTGAAGATCTTGTTGGAAGAGTCCAAATGGAGGAGAGACAAAGTGGGGTTGTGGGAAGAGTCTCTAGTTCTAAAATATGCATCATCAAAAGAGATATGGAAGAAATGGAGGATGACTACTTGCAATTGTTCATGGATAGAGACATGGCTCTCAAATTTGTTGAGGACAAAGAAGCAATAGAAGGGGAGCAACTTCATGTGGATTTTGGGAGTTCACATTCTTTTCCCATAGCCACTGGTGATTAGATGTGTGTGTCCAATTGCACACATATTGTATTGGAGGAGCCTCTTACGGAAGGTGAGCATGAGGAGTATGCAGAATCGCAAATGCTTGAGGAACAAATTGTCTTGGAAGATGTTGGTCAAGCATTTGTTCTGTGTAAAGGGGATCATGAGATGTATCTATGTGAAAAAGGATTATCTATGATTAAGGTGGCTGATTACATCCCATTTGGATCAGCAAGAAAAGAATCATATTCATCCTTGTATTGGATAGATAGATACATCACCGAGATGGAGAGCCAAGGTTGTGAAAGACTAGCTCACATTGGTAAGAGTTATGTTTGTATTAGTGATGGATCCATTGCTGCATTTGAGTTTGTTATGGTCTGTGAGAAGCAGTAAAGGCATCTATGGATTCAATATGATGCATTCCCTACACCTCCATTCATACCTTGGGAAAGAAAATACATAGCAGATGAGGTGTCATCTCAAGGCATGAGTTCCATTGTGAAACATGGGGACATTGAATGGGCTGTTAAAAATTTCAATACCACTCAAAGCACAAGCATTGACCTCTCACATCATCTTGAATACATTGAGAAGTCACTACAAGAGCCTAAGAAGGTTCTTTAATACCTTCCACCCGGAAGACCACTTGATGAAGGAGTGAAGCACAAGGTCAAGTTGAAGATGGGTGCACAAACCAACATGATATCATCTTCCAAGAATCCCATTGCTTTGGGAAGTATAATCTTGTAGCCACATGAAAGGTAGCATATCATCTTTGACATAGCCATCATCACCATCATGCATGCAATGGCTAAGTCTAGAAAATACCCATTGTGGAGTAAATGGGTGGTCAAGGTTAATCATAACAGTTGGATGCATTTCCTAATACCAAAGAAGCTTAAGGATTGGAAACCAAGATTTATAAGTGAAGTCCAATTTTATAACTCTAATCATGAATTCAAGAATATAGTGGTGGATGTTCTTCTTTATTCAAGGGAATATTTATTTGTTTTGGAAAGTCATTTAGTATTAGAGTATCACAAAGGCAGATTTGCATATGAGCTGCTGAATGGTTGGGTTCAAGAAGAACAATTTGACATCATGGAGGAAGGAATATTTTGGGTGCCAAAATAAGTTTTTATTGAGGAATTTAAGGGGGATTCCCATGTTTTTTTCCTAGTTTAGAACTTCCTTAAAGGGGGAGTAAAGGTCCAACAAAAGCTCACCCACACATACAAGCATATCAAGAGGTTCAAAGGTGAGGTTAGAAAGCACATGAAGGAATATTTTTCACCAAGATTCACCAAGATTTATGTGAATCCAATTTCATTCAAAGTACCTTGGGAAAGGGAGAGGAATGTATGGCATAAGGACAAGATTTTTCTCAATTTTGATCTCCACCTTGGTCATCACCAATTTCAGATAAATGAATAATTCCAATGTGCCTATTCAAGACTTATGAGCATGGGAACTGGCTTATTTGGGACACTTGAAGCATGCAACAAGCAATTTGGTAAGCATGTGTTTATTATTTTGGATGACATGTGGGCTCATTATGGGTTGTTGGATAAGTCTTCTCCTAGTTTGGGAGTTACATTGCATGCTTATAAAGAATTTACATTGTTTGAGTGTGAAGTTGGAGGAACAAAGAAAATGTATCTTAATATCATGCGTGAGAAAGGTGAAGCTGATGTCTACATGGAGAGGATTCACTCCACCCTTATTTGTTCCATCTCCAAATATGTGCACAAGATATTGCATCTCCATGAGAAGCATTATCCACACCATGACAAGGATATTCTAGCCCATATGTGTGCATTGGTTAAATTCATATTTGAGGGTGAGATTGAACTCAATGAGTGGTAGTAACAATGGTTTGCATGTGATTCTATGGATGGGCCTATTCATGAAGATCAATGTTACACCTAAATCTCATCATCATGAGACCTATGTCAAATCAATTCCTTGATCCTTGAAGTCTCCCTGATCCTAAAGTCAACTAGAGCAAGTTGTTGACCTTTTTCCACAAGTTCTAGTTGGGTCGGCGCAGATTTCCTTCCAACAAGGAGCGCCCAACTAGGTCAGGCGCAGATTGTCATCTGGAAGACTGCGTCGGTGTCTCAAGTTTCCTTTTTGCAGCCTGCGCTTTCCCTCTCAAGCGCAAGTTTCCCTCATACATCATGAGCCGGTGTTGGTTAACGTGGATAAAGGTGACCTTCGAGCAACTTCTTGAAGCTTGGTGAGGTGGAGGGATATCCCTAACTCCTAGGTGAGTTGTCCTTCGGTTCCCTAACCTAAAGGGATGATCCATTAATCCTCTCCCCATAATCTTCAACCTACTCTATCCACTTGGTCTTATAAATATGAATCTCCTCTCCATTCCAAGTAGAGGAAAGTCTATAGCACTTACATGCTGGTGGAATTAACCTAGGTGATCCCTATCCATCTCTGGGGAGGCATACATTTCCTTTGGAGGAATTGGCTTGGATTGTTGTAGGAGGATTGAAGCGTTAAGGCTTGGGTTGTAATCATCCCTCTTCTATGTATTTCCCACTTATTTACAGTAATATAATCTCTTTCCATAAATGTATTTGTGTTAATGATATTTAGAGCTCACTTCCTTAACTATTTTCTTAGATCAGTTTGTGTTTAGATGTGCTTTTACTACTCGTTTGTCTCTACGTGCTTTGACAGGTTTTGCAGCTACGGATCTAAAGACCATGAAGCTTGGAGCAACAAAGAGGAGAATGATTCATGAATCTGAAGGTAAGCCATCTATCTTCCTTGATCTCTACTTGATATAGGAAAGTAGTTTTATATTCTGTCTCCATTTTTTCTGGATCCACCTAGACTAGGGAGATCATGCTCGCTTCTACTCGAGTAGATTGTCCAAAAATAATCAAAATATGGCATTCATCCACTGTAAATACCCTATCCACTTAGTGCCCAAGTCAATCTTAAAGGAGGATATTTTGGGAGTTATTCATGTTTCACTCTTAGTTAATAACCATGATTGTTTGGAGACTCACATGAGGGTGAGTAAGAGGTTTCCATGGAGGATATCCAAAGAATATGCACTGGATCATACAGAGGAGTGCATCATATGCCAATACTATGTGATGGAGTATACTTTCTTGGTTGGCCATCTTGATTGGTAGCGGCATTTTGGTGGCACTGTACAAGTTCTTCAACCCCATGTTTTTCATTGCTTGAGTACAAGTAATATTGGGAGGGGAGGATTTTCATGTTCCTTCCTAAGTGGTTACTTGATTAAGTCTTGGACCCTTTTAGTCCCTAAGGGTCTAGGAGAAAATAAAAGAAAGCCATTATTAATTATTTGGGATAAATTTTGGAGCCAGGCCTATAGTAGTTAAATAATTAATAATTTTAATGTTTGAAGTACTTTGTAATTATTTTTATTCACATGATTAATTAATTTTGGCACAAGTGTGATTCTCATGTGGCTAGGAGGCCGCATGAGGATAAGGTATACCACATTCACTCACTTGAGAAAAGATAGAAATAAGAAGAAAGTAACTAAAATCAAGGTGGCAGCAAAAATAAGGAAACTAGAAAAACCAATGAAAAGTAGGCAAGTGTATAAAGCAGGAAAGTGAATAAAGTAGGGAAGTGCGGAAAATCAACCAGTCTTGAAAAGAAAGAAACATCCAGTAAGAAAAGGAGGGCACAGTTTCTAAAAGCATAAGAAAATCACAAAGCAAGGAAGGTTACACAAAGTAGAGATGTTGCTAATTCTCTCTAAGGAAGGCACACTCATACACTCACACATGCCAATTAATTTCTCATGAATCCACCCAGTCTATAAAAGAAGGCCAGTGTGCTCCTCTCACATCTTTTGGCCATTTGTATTTGTGATCAAGAGCTCAGCTTCTCAAGGTTGAGTGATGCGTCTTAACCAAGCTTGGGAGATGTGCCCCATTGTTGTATGTATTCCAGTCTTCTATGATATGATCCATAGCTGCTGAATTTTGATCTACATGCTTGTATCAACCCACTGTTGAATAATTCAAGCCACCAAGAAGAAATACTGAGTCTCAGTTCAGTTAGAAAGAGTTATTAAGGAGATCCATCCAAAGGAGAAGAATCAATATGATGAATGTGCTCTGGTGAGAAACCACTGAATCTTGGTGCACCTTCCACGAGAAGACAACTTTTCTTTGTTCATTTATGTTGCAGATCCAGTGAAGACACTTCTTCTCCTTCTCTTCACAGGAGCATTCTACTCCTAGCATTGTAATGATTTCATGATTAGAGACTCTCTGTGAATTCTAAGATCAAAACACCACTATTTTATACTTGGACTATTTATTATTGTTTGTGTTTGTTCTTTTATTCAGTTCTAATCCATACGAATAATCATAAGAATAATTCGAAATCCTTAGAGGTTGTTTTTTTTCTTTTTTACCAAGACTAGCTCTTTAGGCCTTGTTAATTGACTAGTTTTGCAGTACGTGTGATTCAAATTTCTCTAAATTCTCATTTTAAGTTATGTTAGTCATCTGATATTACTAATACATTGATGAAGACCATCCAAGTCTCTTCCTGAATATTCGTATCCTTCTCATCCTGTTTGGTAGAGCCTAAAAACTAACTAGTTGAGCAATCCTACATAGCGCTCTTCCTCCTTTTTCCTCCAAACACTGACTAATCCTCCCAAAACCTCTATAAACCTTGTCCAGTATTATATTAGGGGGTTAATTCCTGATATGCAACCTTGGTTTCTTTCAAGTGTAAATGAATGAGTCTAGTATGCATATGTTGGTGTACCCAGGCAGCCTTGGTGTAGACTTCAGTAGTAGTTGTTTTTTAACCATAAATGGTCCCAACACCTTGTGCATAGGACTCTGAAGCTGGATTTGATTATGATTTTTATGCTGTTGCACACTCACTTTCATATTTTTCATATCCAAAGACTTCAAATACCAAGCCCTGGGGAGGTCTATCTATGTCCAAAACTAGTTTTGATAACTAGTTTCAATATGTGTTAATTTATGTTTTGAATATTTAAAGTTAAGATAATATCCTTGAAATCAGATCGTAGGATATTACATGCATGTAATATTTCATTGATCATATAAAACATGTGACATTTTTTGCATGTTACACCAAAGCATAACTCTATAGGAAGATTTGTGTTGTTCACATAATAGAAATTTTCTAATTCAATATATTTTAACATTGAGGAACTTCATAATATTTCTTAACAATAAGAAGTAGAAATAATTAGTTATTGTTCTTTACTATAATATGATAAACCATCTAATGAAGTCCTTTAAACTGAGATTGTCGTGTCAAATTTCCAACAACAATACCCAATTGATTCATTAATTAATATATGAAAATATTTGACTCATGAAATTATTTATTGTCTAAAAAAAGTGTCCATAAATGGGATTATGGTTAGTGTTATCACACAACTTGTAGTTGCCCCTAGTGGTATCCCATCCGGGATGGTAGAGGAGATGGGAAACTAAAGAGGTGACCCAAGAGATGCCACAGTTCCCAATGCAAGGTGGGAGTCACGTCAACCGAGGCACTCTTCACTTTAGATCTAGATAAATCAAGACCTAGGGGGAGACCCTATAACCAATCTGTTGATGCCTTGGATATCGTAGCATCAATCAGAAAGGGATTCTCCCCGATAGATGATCCCAATTAGATTATCTACCGTTTGGTGTAGGGAATCCGTCCGGTTAGCGGTTCCAGCAACCGTAGGTTTGGAATTTAATTCCGATTGTACCGGTTATGGCCCGATCCACCTTTCTTTTGGATTTTATGTTTTTAATGAGATGCAAGTTCCTAATTTATATCTGATCTAAATGCAAAACTGAAACAGATCTAAGTCTAAAAATGCAGTAAATCTACCTATCCTTGTAAGGAACACAATTACAGGATGAGCAATAAGCTGTAACAGATATCATAAAGAAAGAACAGATAGCCATCGATTCTTATAGGTAACGCTACAGCAAGATAAAAGATCTTTAGAAGATAGATTCTAATTTAATATAAAACGCACTATTGCTCATGAAACAGAGAAGCAAAATTATTTAATCTAAATGGAAAAAACGAAGAAACAGATCTAAATGTAAACAAACTAAAATAACTCTAAAGATCCCTGCAAGGAGCAAACTTAAAGGCATGAACAATGAGCTATATGAGTTATCTTGAAGAAAGAACAGTTAGCCATTTAATCTAAAAGAGAACTCTACAGCAAAATAAAGATATCAGTAGATAGCTCCTGATTTAATCTGAAACACATTCACTGTTCATGAAATGGAGAAATCGTTTACACAGAAAGAAGCAAAATCATTGTTACAAAGAAAAATTTCAGATCGTAAGAATGATCTCACATTACAGGATGGAAATCACCAGAACAGTCCAATACACATCCATCTTTCATTCCCATGCAAAACGTCCATCTCCCTGTCTTTTATTAGAAAATTCAATTTTTTTACAGAACCAATACAAGATAGCTCATATGGGTTTCAAAATTTCATTCCCTGCAAAAAGTCCAGTTCTATTCTTCCTAGCTTCTATTTATAATTACAAAAACACCCTTTGGGCTGCCACCTAGCCTCTTCCATCTGTCACCTACAGGAATTTCTTCTATAATAGACCAAAAATATGACTACTTCTTTTACAAAATATTTAACAACAGAGAATGGACAGCTGTCCCATAGCTCACGCTTTATACATTTGAGAGTTTAAAAAATACAAAATAGCAGAAATAATGTTCTAATATCTGTGCTGTCAATCTTGTGCGTGAGCTTCAGCTGGGAGAGGATCGCCCAAGTCAATTGTTGTTGCTGCTTCTACTTGGCAAGAAGGGATTGAGCTCACTGTTGTTGCTGGAGTGGCTGCTGGGAGAGAAGATTCTGGATCTGTTGTTGCTCCTGCTACTGTTGCAGCTTTCTTGTCCTCCTCCGCTATGTAGCTATACCACATACCTGTGTCCCTTACGACTATGTTTGCTGCAGCAGGGAACAAGATTTTATGAGAGGTCACATTCTTCCCGAGCTCTGCTCCAATGCTTTGAACTTCTGCTACTGCAGCTTGATGCACTTCCTTCAGTAGATGGTTGTGGAGTGATGACAATCCAATATAAAGTTGGAGGTCATCAATAGCCAGGACATCAATCCTCTTCACATACTCCGTTTGAACGCCTAGTTCTTCCTTTAGTTGAGACAAACGTTGCTCCTTTTCCGGAAAGTCCTCCAGGGTCTGAGGGAAGCTCAATTTACACCTGTCATGCATTCCCTTGATTCTTTGATACAGACCGTTGATCTTATCCCTTGTTCTTTGCACACTGGCTATCAGCTTATTGGCACAGTTCCTTCCAAACTCCAACAGGGCTATGTCCTCATTAAAACCGTCCACATATTTAAATAGGAGATGCGTGGGGAAACCCCCCTTTCCTTCTCTCCATGCCATCTGACTCATGATATTTTCCTTGACACGATTATTCTTAGCTTTGAGCCTATGGGCCTCCGCATTAATTTCTTTTAACCTGACTACCATGGCCTTGAGATTGCAAACCTCATTAGTGATTAGCTCCTAACTGTCATGCATTTGCTTCAGGATGCTGCAAGACAGCTCATGGAAGGGAGACATGTCCATCGTTCTGCTCTCAGCTTGCTCTAACCACTCAGCTAATGCCCGCTTGTATGCTTCTAGCTGGGATGCTTGATCTTCCACTTCGTTCTTCTCTGCTTCCAAAATCATCATTTGGAGTGTTAGTTGGTCCTTTTCCTCCTCCAGCTGGTTATACTTGCCTGATAGCTCTTTATGCTCAGCATACAGACAATTATACTTGTTCACCACAAGATCCCTCTGGGCTTGCTCATTAGCCACAGTTTGTTGTAGCGTACGAGATCTCTTCTTTGTCAATACATTTTCTCTAACTATAACACCTACATTATCCAGTGATGATTTTGTTGTTTCTACAGCTGCAGATGCCATAGCAAAGGGATCTTGATCTGTATTCTGCATTATGGTGACCTCTCGGTGGGTAATGATGTCTTCATGGAAGGGACTTTTGATCCTCTCTTCCGATTTGAGGACCATAGCTTTCCTTTTCTTGTCATAGACAAACTCATTCCACCTGGACACCATATGTTTTACCGATGGAGTGTACGGGACAATTGGGCGGTCCATGATGTTTATGTCTTCTTCAGCAGGTGGGGTCTGGACTCCCTGAGCTGGATCTACTCCCACATTTTGGGTACCAGAGCCACCTGCTTGAGCTCTTCTTCCGCTTTCCTTTCTGCCTCAACATCCTGTCCTCTTTCCCCTCCTTCAACTTGTGGTTGACCTTCATCTCCTTTCCGTAGACTTTCATCCTCAGCCTCTTTCTGCTGTCGGGATTCCTCAGCCTCTTTCTGCAGCCTTTCATTTTCGGCTTCTTGTTGCATTCTTGCCGCTTCAGCTTCCTGCTGCAACCTGGCTTCCTCAGCCTCCTGGAGTAACCTTGCTTCTTCTCTTAATCTGAGCTCTTCTTGAGCTTGGGCATCATCAGCTTCTTTCTCCTTCTGCTAGCTGGTCTTTTGGACCTTGGTTGAGCTAGAACTTGCTCCAGCACCTTGGCGAAAGGTTCGCAGCTCAAGCATGTTGCTGATGCCCCTGAATACCTCTTCCTCGGCATCGGGGTAGTGAGAGTACTCAAAATGAGCATAGATTTCCTTACAGTGCTCGGCCACTCTTCCCTTTCTATCATTCCTGTGGAAGATCACCTCGCCGAAGTGGAAGGCTTTCAGCTCCTGCACAAACTCTTCGGCTGAGGCAACCCCTGAGAACTTGTAAGCACCTATGCAGAAAGGTAACGAGGGAAAGGAAGCCTTATGCTGCTTGTGGAGCATTGTCCCAATTCCATCCAGGAAGATTTGTCTTACTGCTTCTTTAAGGACTACATAATCTGTGGCATACTGCGGCAAAATGTATGGGCCAAAACGTTTTTACAATTCCTCTGATTTTTATGACGGGAAATATGCAATTCAGATCGTTTGACGGGAAAAATAGCCTATGACAGGCATTTTTCCCGTCGACATTCAACCAATGCCTATCGTTTTAAAAAAAAAAGGACAACCCAATAGCAATTTGACGCGTAGAGGGGACAAATTAACGGTTAAAACCTCCTACCTGGCACCGTGAAGATGGCTAAATGAGGTGGCCGCGAACGTGGACGAGTGAACTGAGCTGGAGCGGTCGCGCGATGTCCAACAGTGGTTTAATCGACACAAATAGCAATGGGGTCGGTTCGAGCCTCCACCGTATATTTAAATAAGTCGAACACGTGCGAGGTTTTAATATGGTGGGTGGTGCATTAACATGCGGCTTTAATACCGGTACGTCGGTGTCAAATCAAGCCGTCTCGGTTTGCGCGTGTAACCGCCACCTGCGGGACAAACTCGCGACGCTCACCCGCCGTTGCGGAAGGATACAATGGAGGCTTCCGCCTTTTCGGGGCGCGTCGCGGAAGGAAAACTCAAAGCTTTCCGCAAAGTGGCTCCCGCGTCGCGGAAGGAAAACTCAAAGCTTTCCGCAATGTGGTTCCCGCGTCGCAGAAGGAAAACTCAAAGCTTTCCGCAAAGTGGTTCCCGCGTCGCGGAAGGAAAACTCAAAGCTTTCCGCAAAGTGGTTCCCGCGTCGCGGAAGGAAAACTCAAAGCGTTCCGCAAAAGGCTCTTGCGTCGTGGAAGGATAACGCGGAGGCTTCTGCCGTTTTGGGAGTTACTCGCGAATGGTTCCCGCAAAAGGTTCCAGCATTGCGAAAGAGAAATCCAAGGCGTTCCGCAAAGTGGCTCCCTCGGAAGGATAACACGAAAGCTTCCGTTGCTTCGGGAGAAAAAGGGGAACCTTTTCCGCAAAAAATGATCGTGAACGTGAAACTTTTGAAAAAAAGGGCTCCCGCAGTAGCGGAGAGAAAACTTAAAAGGCTTCGGCGTTTCGGAAGGTTTCGGTGAATGTTTCTGCACAAGGCTTCCTGAAACTTCAAAAAGTTTCTAAGTATCGGCCGGGCCCTGAGAGAAATACGGAAAGCTTTTTTTCTTCTTCGCTTCCGCTGTTTCAAAAGGGATTAGCGAATGCCTCCGCTGTTGCGGACGGCTTCTTCGAACAGTTTCGGAAAGGTCTGTTGTTTCGGCGTTTCGGAAAGCTTTAGCGAAGATTTCCGCAACTGCGGGAGAAAAACCAAAAGGTTTCCATAATTTTCAAAGAAAACTTCTAAGTCCCTTTTCGGAAGGTTTATGCGAACAGCTTCCGCGAGTGTCGGGCGGCTTCGTTGAATTCTTCCGCCGTTTCGGGAGAAAAGACTGAAAGGCTCCGAAGAACTTCTTTCTCACGTCCCGCAAAACGCTTGAAATTTTCTAAGTCATTTTCGAGAAGCTTATGTGTTTGGCTTCCGCAACTGCGGGAAGATAGCCCGAGAGACTCCAAAATGTCGGGAGACTTTCCCAAGTAGTTTCCGCAAAGGTGAGAGGAAAATCTAAGTTTTCGGGATGTTTATGCGAATGGTCCCCGCCGTTTCGGGAGCAAAAGCCGAATGTTTCCGCGGGGTTTCTTTCTTACGTTCCGCAACTTTTCAAAACAAAGCTTCTAAGTTGACGAGGGTTTCGACTTTCGGGATGAAAAACTTCGCAACTATGGGGAGATAGTCTGAAAAGCTCCGAAATTTTTGGAAAATTTTCTCAGTTCCTTTTCTGTTCCTTGGAATAAATTTGGAAAGGCTTATGGAAATATTTTTTGTTGGAAAGCAAAAGATAAAAGCTGGGAATGGCCCCTTGAGGCAGCCTTTCTAAAATTTTTAAAGGAGGGGCCCCAATATGTACAAAATTTTGGGGGGGGTGTTGCTGCAACAACAATGGCGAGTCGCTGGCGAACACAGATCTCTGAAAAAATTCCTCTTCATGGTCCAAAACCTCATCAAAGACATCCATCTTAGGTGCACTACTCAGCTGGGTATTTTTGAATTCACGTGAGGGGAAGAAGGCACTTTACCTGCTAGCCATTGGGGAAAAGGGGAGCTTTGACCGATACATCTTCACCACTCTCAAAGGGCCAATATATGAGATTCATTTTAGGAGGGTCATCTTTCAGATGGTCACTACTGCCGGACTCCACAGTATTTGCAACACTTTCTCATAGACATTATTGCTCTTGTTCCTCATTCCCATGTTGCTTGCATCCTTTTGGATGTTTGTACTTTGGACAGCTGTTTGAGCCTTCTAGAGATATTTTCTTTGGACATGGTCTTTGATTTAGGCTCCTCAATCCATAATGTCCTTTTGTGTGAGTTAGAAATTTTATTGATTTGATCAAACCTTACGGACGGAGAGGAGCCTATTTTGGGCTGAGCCTCTTGGACAACCTTCTTGATTTTACATGTCTTTTGCTTTTTGTCTCAGCCATGCTTTAATTGAGGCGAGAATCTCTGGAAAACAGACCCTTTGAATATTAGCCATTTTGGCTGTTAAACTTGCAGCATGGAGTCATTTCAATACCCTATGTCCTTGAGAGGTGCTACTTTCCATGGGTCCAACTTTGGTATCCTTCTTGGGATGCCCTTTAAGTGTGAGAGTGGGTGGAGCCCAACGATAGTAGTGAAGATGGTCATAGATCTCTGCTATTAAACAGGATTAGTGTGACCAGCAGAGTAGGTTTCTTCACTCTGAACATTTCAGTGAGAGCACAACAGACAAAATTCATTTGAGCATAGTTCTAGACTCATGGGTTGCGAGATTTCTTCGAAAAATCTATCCTCAACGGGGAACTCAACAAAAGGGCTTTCAGAAAACAAAACTTGTTGCAAAGGTTCAAATGACAAAGACATAAACAACATGGCCGAAAATAAAGCAACTAAAGGCTAAAGCAATAATAAAAGAAAACTTTATTTATGTACAGGAAGTCTCAGCGAGACTATACGAAGTATTGTTTCAGAGCGAGGCCATTGAGAGGAAGGGTTACTTCTTCTCCCTCGAGATTTGTCAATTTGTAAGTGGATGGGCCTAATTTCGCCGAAATTTGGTACGGGCCTACCCATAGCTGTTGGAATTTCATATGCATTCCTTTGCCTTCGTGATTATGGTCCCATTTCAGGACTAAGTCCCCAACTTCAAAGCTTCTCTTGCCAGACTTCCTCTTATCGAACCATCTTTTAACTATGTCTTGATGTTGATGAAATCGGTCTTTAGCCTTTTGTTGGGCTTCTTCAAGTTGAAGCAGGGTATTGATCCTAGATTGTAAGGCTTGGCTACCAGAAGCCCGGGAGGCTTGGGATAATTGCAAGGATGGTAGTAAGATGTTTGGGGGAAGAATGGCTTCCTTGCCATATACAAGAGTGAAAGGGGAGATACCTAAAGCGTTCTTCGGGGTTACCCTATCTGCCCATAAGGCGTTTGGGAGAGCTACATGCCAATTTCTCTGGTTTTCTATCACAGTCTTCTTAAGAATTCGAATCAGATTCTTGTTTGAGGATTCAGCTAATCCGTTCCCCTGAGGATAATAATTGGCTGAATAATGCAACTTAATTCCCCATTCATAAACAAATTCATTTATCTTGCAAGACGAAAAATAAGTAGCATTATCAAAAACAAGGGAAATTGGAACCCCAAACCTGGTTATGATGTTCTCCTTCAAGAAGCTGATGACCGCATCTTCGTTGATTTTGTGCAAAGGGATGGCCTCCGTCCACCTAGTGAAGTAGTCAGTAGCCGTCAGGATGTATCGATGTTGCAACGAAGAATTTGGATTTATTTCTCCGATAACATCTATACCCCATTGCTCAAAAAGCTCAGAGATGATGACCGGATGCAATGGTCCTGCTGCCTTAGGTAACTTCCCAGCACTTCTCTGGCATACATCACAGTTTCGTGCATATGTGTGGGCGTCTTGGAATAGAGTGGGCCAATAATAACCAGCTCTCAGTATCTTGTGTGCTGTCGTCTCTCCTGAATAATGTCCGCCTGCGGGGCCATCATGCAATTCTTTGACAACTTTGTTTGCATCTTCCTTTTCTAAACATCTAAGGAGAAATCCATCATAATTCTTCCTGAAAAGAATCCCATCAATGATTTGATAAGGTGTTGATTTCAAGCGGAGTGCCCTTCTTTGCTTAGAGTTCCAGTGCTCAGGTAGATATCCCTACTGTAAATAGTGCACCAGATCTCTATACCATGACTGGGGAGCTGTGAAGATATGACACACTTCAACCGAATTTAACTCAGCTTCATTCTTCCAATGTTGTTCTTCATCAGTTGAGTTTCCCGCAAGTAATTTGCACAGGCCTTGCCCTTTGATGATCGTAGCTGGTTTAAATTCCAAATCATACTCCTGCAGAGCTGTGACCCAGTTCCCTCTCCTTTCTCCCAATTCCTTTTGAACGAAAAGGGATCTAACAGCTGGGTGGGGAACTATGACTTTAGTTCTGTTTTTTCAGAATGTATGGCCTAAACTGCTTGACTGCTTTGAAGACCGCATATGCATGCTTGTCAACCACGGGATAGTTCAGCTCAGCTCCCTGCAGACCAGTGCTCATAAACAAAATTGGGTATTCGTCCCCCAACTCCACCTTTTGCGTGAGTACAGCTGCGAGAGAGTCATCCGAAGCGAAGGTATACAAGATGAAATCCTTATCAAAATCTGGGCTCCTCAAGGAAGGAGCCTTAGCTATGGCTGCCTTGATATCTCTAAATGCGTCTTTCTCCAGATCTGTCCACTTGAATTGCATGCTTTGTTTAACCATCTGTTGCAACAGCTTAACAATTTGTGCGAAATCCGGAACAAATCTGCGGACAAAATTGATGGTGCCCATAAAAGACTGCATATATTTCTTGTTGTAAGGCATTGGAATGTTATTAATGGCTTGGACTCTTTCTTGATCAATTGACACTCCCCCTTTGGAGATGATATGACCCAAGAGCTTACCTTTGGGAACAGCAAATACGCTCTTCTTGGGATTCAAGGAAATACCATATTTCCGGTAGCGATCAAAAATATGCTTTAGATGCACGACGTGATATTCCCTTTTCTTTGAAAAGACGGTAACATCATTTAAGTATACAACCACGCATTGTCCACCCAATCCTCGGAAGGCAATATCCATCGCCCTTTGGAATGTAGCTCCCGCATTTATCAGACCAAATGGCATTCTTCTGTAGGCGAAAGTTCCCCACTTAGTTCTGAAAGTAGTCTTAAGGCGATCTTCTTCGGCTACTAATACTTGATTGTAGCCAGAGAAACTATCGAGGAGAGAAAACAATTCAGATCCTGACACCATCTGTAGGATTTGTTCCATTGAAGGGACGGGGTAGTTGTCTTTATCTGAAGCTTTGTTTAAATTTCTGAAATCTACACATAGCCTTATCTCTCCCGACTTCTTTCTTACAGGAACCAAGTTTGCAACCCACTCAAAATGCCGAACTTTGAAGATTATCTTAGCGTCCAGGAGCTTCTTTAATTCCTTTTGGATCAGCGGTTCTAGAGTGGGATGCATTCTTCTTAACTGCTGCTGAAATAGTTTGACGCCCGCTTTCATGGGTATAACATGCTGAATAATGCGGACTTCATATGTTTTCAGATCTTCATAGGTCCATGCAAAAACATCCTTGTATTGTTTAAACAATTTAATGAACCTATCTCTTTCTCCCGGTGAACAACATTTGCCAAGGTTGACAAATCTTGGTTCTGCCTCGGTACCCAAATTAACTAACTCATGTTGCATTGATGAGCTGTTAGTTTTGGTATTAGCTGGCCTTTTGAACTTATTTTGAAGATCGAACAGCATTTCGAGGGACCTTACCCCCTTGGGCATGAAATTTCCTTTCTCCTCATCCTTCTTCATCAAATCAGCATCGTGTTCTTCCTCATCTATTGCAGCTCCTTGGAAGCTATCTTCGTTTGTTAGAAAGCTGATAATTTGTTCATCATCATCGAAGAATCTGAAGTTTGCGATGTTATTGGGAACGGAAGGCCTGAAAATCAATTCAATCGAGCATTTATTATTTGACAGCACCAATCTAGAAGCAGATGTTGCTAACAAATCAGCAGCTGAATTTTGCAACCTAGGAATTGATTTTATATTGAAAGCGTCAAAATGCATAATTAAATCCCATACCTCAGCCTGATAACCCTTCAAATGAGGTGAGAGACAATGAATGGTGTCCCTTACCTATCTTACAACTATCTCGGAGTCACCAAAGACCTTCAGGTACTTAACATTTAAGCCAATGGCCTTCTTTAATCCATGTACCAAAGCTTCATATTCAACGGTGTTATTAGTACAATCGAATTCTAATCTACAAGACAAAAAATACTTGTTTCTTTTTGGATCCATTAGAACACAACCGGCTCCGGATCCTTCCAGAGTTTTAGAACCATCAAAGTATAATGTCCAAAAGATATCTTTAGATTCAACTAAGTTAGTCTCTTTGTGATCTATGTCAGCAACTAAATTGACTAGGTTACAATCAACATCATCAGTCCGAGAGAAACGAAGGAGATCGGACTGTTTATCTGATTCATGGCTAATGGCTTCAGACTGATAATTACCCGGATCCATTTCTAAGAAATAATTCCCCAGAACCGAGGATGAGAAAGCTACGGCCTCATTTTTTTCTTCTAACAGAGCTACGTTTTGCTTCATATGAGGTTCCCTAAGAACTTTAATCTGATTCTGCCTGTTCTGATAAGGCAGCCATAGGTGGGACCAATCAGTAGCAAAGTAGCCACTCAGCTTGGTAGACCAATCCCTACTTAAAATCAGCCCATAGGCTTCAGGAATATCGACCACCATTATGTCAATGAATTGACAAACTCTAGAGTCAGCCGACAGTCTAATGAGAACGTCTTTCATCTCCCCAATTACTTTAACAGCAGTCCTATCTAATTGGATAATTTGGGCTGGAGATGGAACATAATTTGGGTTGGAGATGGAACAGGCTACCCGTTAATCTTTTTACAAATTGACAGTGGCATAACGTTTGAGGATGGTCCAGAATCTACCAAACAGTTGTGAACATTATGGTTAAAAATTTCAAAAGTCAAAAGGAATGGCAAAGTTTGAGATTTAGAGTTCCCACCGATGCTAGTTTCATTAATTTCGGGACTGTTTTGAGAATCCGTTAATGGAGTGCTGGTCTGAGGTTGTAGAACATGCAGCAGTTTGTCTCGTTGATGGGGCAAGCGACACATGTCAAATATTGACACATTCGCTTTGACCTTCTTGATATCTTCGATAATATCGTATCCTATGTCAGATTCGTTCCCAATTCGAGCTTGCTGATCTGTTTTGCTCGTTGTGACCTTAGGTGGCTGAACTATCATGTCAACGTTTGGCTGTTTGGTCACTACTTGGATAACTTTGGGCTGCGGTGGGATAATTGTTATATGCCTCCTAGGCAGTTCTTTTGAGACTTTAGGCTTATGAGGAGCTACGCTTGGCACAGGATCGGCAATTGGGCCTTTGCTGCGAGTAGCAACGTTTACGGTAGAGGGAGAGCTTTCTACGGGATTCTCTCCTTCCGATTCTGTCATAGGTACCCAATCCCATAAAACCATAGTAGTGTCCGGGGTTGGTTCCTCTAACTCAGGGTTTGATTCCTTTGGAGATTCATCTTGGTCTGGGATCTGTGAATCTAGCATTTGGTTCATGACTAAGCTCATGGAATTAATCCATTGCGGGAAGCTCTTTTTCGAATGTGGTTCTTGATGAAAAGTGCAGAAATTTTCCATCCTGACTTCGTTCAAGTTTAAGACAGGGGCAGTATTCATCGGTGGATGAGTTTGATCACCGTCTTCCCTTCTTTTATAAAATGGCTTGAAAGGTTTCCTAGATGTGCTAGCAGCCTTGTCTTTCTCGAGATCTACGATTTTATTAGATAATTTCTGCATCATCTTAACTACATTTTCCATGTCTGTAGATGGCTCTTCTTTACCTCTAGTGAGCAGCAAAGGTTTTTTGCTAGCTGCTGGTTTTGGTTCTACATCTAAGGCATGTTTAGCAATGCTATAAGCTTCTTCTTCTACCTTTCTAGCTTCCTCAAAGTTCTCTATCAAGGTAGTTTTCTTGGATCTTTTTACGAACATTGCTATTGGTCCATCAAGAGCAGTTGTATAGTATTCAATCAGAGATTCTTCTGCTGGTTTATTAGCTTCACTGAAATTATTTAACAGCGTTGTGAATCTTTGATTGAAATCTTGAACCTTTTCTTTCTTTTCCATTCTCATGGATAAGAGTTCTTTCATAAGTGTTGCCACAGTCTTTTGGTTTCCGTATTTCTTTAAGAAACAATTTTCGAATTCATCCCAACTAGAGATTGAGCTGGGTTGTAGGTTAAAGTACCAGGATGGTACTTTTGGCTCGAATGTATATGGAAACAGCCTGCAGACCACGTCTTCATGCTGTACGTTTAAAAGATTTAGAGCTAAGTAGAAGCTCTTGAGGTGATCTTCTGCCGAAATGGCTTTCCCTGGATCGAACTTAGGCAAGACCTTTTCTGGGTTTTTAGGAAGATTATGGAATGGTCCAGCTAGGTTCAGCGCTCCCCTTGCTCTCCCAGCAGGTACAACCATGTTTGGATGTGGAGACCCTGGTGGAGAATTGTAAGGTGAATTCTGTGGAGTACTTCTTGGGGTGATAATTTCTTCAAGGTTTTCTTGGTCTGAAATCTTTTCTGAGTTTTCAATATCTGCCTCGTTAAGAGTGTCTGAAATTTCTTCCAAAGTCAGATTCACAAGTTCTTCAAAACTTTGAACAAGAATCGAATATCGGGTATATTGTGGCTCTTTTCTAGGGGTAGTTTTCTTAGGGAGAAAACTTACAACGTTTAAACCACCTAGCTGCCTAACGTAAGATCTGGTATGTCTTCTCAAATCCTCTATTTTTGTAAAAGGGATAGCGTATAAAGGTTCTTGAGGCTCAGGATCAGAAATGAGGTGTTCTTGATTTAATAATTCAAGATCTGGGCTGTTTGAAATGCTTTCTTTAAGCGGGTTTTCAGTGTCATCTATGACAGTGGAAGATTTTCCTCTATCAGCCATGCACTTTCAGCCCTCCTTCTAGCGCCAAAAACTGTTGATGCCTCGGATATCGTAGCATCAATCAGAAAGGGATTCTCCCCGATAGATGATCCCAATTAGATTATCTACCGTTTGGTGTAGGGAATCCATCCGGTTAGCGGTTCCGGCAACCGTAGGTTTGGAATTTAATTTCGATTGTACCGGTTATGGCCCGATCCACCTTTCTTTTGGATTTTATGTTTTTAATGAGATGTAAGTGCCTAATTTATATCTGATCTAAATGCAAAACTGAAACAGATCTAAGTCTAAAAATGCAGTAAATCTACCTATCCTTGCAAGGAACACAATTACAGGATGAGCAATAAGCTGTAACATATATCATAAAGAAAGAACAGATAGCCATCGATTCTTACAGGTAACGCTACAGCAAGATAAAAGATCTTTAGAAGATAGCTTCTAATTTAATATAAAACGCATCTATTGCTCATGAAACAGAGAAGCAAAATTATTTAATCTAAATGGAAAAAAACGAAGAAACAGATCTAAATGTAAACAAACTGAAATAACTCTAAAGATCCCTGCAAGGAGCAAACTTAAAGGCATGAACAATGAGCTATATGAGTTATCTTGAAGAAAGAACAGTTAGCCATTTAATCTAAAAGAGAACTCTACAGCAAAATAAAGATATCAGCAAATAGCTCCTGATTTAATCTGAAACACATTCACTGTTCATAAAATGGAGAAATCGTTTACACAGAAAGAAGCAAAATCATTGTTACAAAGAAAAATTTCAGATCGTAAGAATGATCTCACATTACAGGATGGAAATCACCAGAATAGTCCAATACACATCCATCTTTCGTTCCCATGCAAAACGTCCATCTCCCTGGCTTTTATTAGAAAATTCGATTTTTTTACAGAACCAATACAAGATAGCTCGTATGGGTTTCAAAATTTCATTCCCTGCCAAAAGTCATGTTCTATTCTTCCTAGCTTCTATTTATAATTACAAAAACGCCCTTTGGGATGCCACCTAGCCTCTTCCACCTGTCACCTACAGGAATTTCTTCTATAATAGACCAAAAATATGACTACTTCTTTTACAAAATATTTAACAACAGAGAATGGACAGCTGTCCCATAGCTCACGCTTTATACATTTGAGAGTTTAAAAAATACAAAATAGCAAAAATAATGTTCTAATATCCGTGCTGTCAATCTTGTGCGTGAGCTTCAGCTGGGAGAGGATCGCCCAAGTCAATTGTTGCTGCTGCTTCTACTTGGGAAGAAGGGATTGAGCTCACTGTTGTTGCTGGAGTGGCTGCTGGGAGAGAAGATTATGGATCTGCTGTTGCTCCTGCTACTGCTGCAGCTTTCTTCTCCTCCTCCGCTATGTAGCTATACCACATACCTGTGTCCCTTACGACTATGTTTGCTGCAGCAGGGAACAAGATTTCCTGAGAGGTCACATTCTTCCCGAGCTCTGCTCCAATGCTTTGAACTTCTGTTACTGCAGCTTGATGCACTTCCTTCAGCAGATGGTTGTGGAGTGATGACAATCCAATATAATGTTGGAGGTCATCAATAGCCAGGACATCAATCCTCTTCACATACTCCGTTTGAATGCCTAGTTCTTCCTTTAGTTGAGACAAACGTTGCTCCTTTTCTGGAAAGTCCTCCAGGGTCCGAGGGAAGCTCAATTTGCACTTGTCGTGCATTCCCTTGATTATTTGATACAGACTGTTGATCTTATCCCTTGTTCTTTGCACACTGGCTATCAGCTTATTGGCACAGTTCCTGCCAAACTCCAACAGGGCTATGTCCTCATTAAAACCGTCCACATATTTAAATGGGAGATGCGTGGGGAAACCCCCCTTTCCTTCTCTCCATGCCATCTGACTCATGATATTTTCCTTGACACGAGTATTCTTAGATTTGAGCCTATGGGCCTCCGCATTAATTACTTTTAACCTGACTACCATGGCCTTGAGCTTGCAAACCTCATTAGTGATTAGCTCCTGAGTGTCATGCATTTTCTTCAGGATGATGCAGGACAGCTCATGGAAGGGAGACATGTCCATCGTTCTGCTCTCAGCTTGCTCTAACCGCTCAGCTAATGCCCGCTTGTTTGCTTCTAGCTCAAATGCTTTATCTTCCACTCCGTTCTTCTCTACTTCAAAAATCATCATTTGGAGTTTTAGTTGGTCCTTTTCCTCCTCCAGCTGGTTATACTTGCCTGATAGCTCTTTATGCTCGACATACAGACAATTATACTTGTTCACCACAAGATCCCTGTGGGATTGCTCATTAGCCACAGTTTGTTGTGGCGTACGAGCTCTCTTCTTTGTCATCACATTTTCTCTAACTATAACCCCTACATTATCCAGTGATGCTTTTGTTGTTTCTACAGCTGCGGATGCCATAGCAAAGGGATCTTGATCTGTATTCTGCATTATGGTGACCTCTCTATGGGTAATGATGTCTTCATGGAAGGGACTTTTGATCCACTCTTCCGATTTGAGGACCATAGCTTTCCTTTTCTTGTCATAGACAAACTCATTCCACCTGGACACCATATGTTTTCCCGATGGAGTGTATGGGACAATTGGGCGGTCCATGATGTCTATGTCTTCTTCAGCAGGTGGGGTCTGGACTCCCTGAGCTGGATCTACTCCCACATTTTGGGTACCAGAGCCACCTGCTTGAGCTCTTCTTCCGCTTTCCTTTTTGCCTCAGCATCCTGTCCTCTTTCCCCTCCTTCAACTTGTGGCTGACCTTCATCTCCTTTCCGTAGCCTTTCATCCTCAGCCTCTTTCTGCTGTCGGGATTCCTCAGCCTCTTTCTGCAGCCTTTCATTTTTAGCTTCTTGTTGCATTCTTGCCGCTTCAGCTTCCTGCTGCAACCTGGCTTCCTCAGCCTCCTGGAGTAACCTTGCTTCTTCTCTTAATCTGAGCTCTTCCTGAGCTCGGGCATCATCAGCTTCTTTCTCCTTCTGCTGGCTGGTCTTTTGGACCTTGGTTGAGCTAGAGCTTGCTCCAGCGCCTTGGCGAAAGGTTCGCAGCTCAGCCATGTTGCTGATGCCCCTGAATACCTCTTCCTCGCCATCGGGGTAGTGAGAGTACTCAAAATGAGCATAGATTTCCTTACAGTGCTCGGCCACTCTTCCCTTTCTGTCATTCCTGTGGAAGATCACCTCACCGAAGTGGAAGGTTTTCAACTCCTGCACAAACTCTTTGGCTGAGGCAACCCCCGAGAACTTGTAAGCACCTATGCAGAAAGGTAACGGGGGAAAGGAAGCCTTATGCTGCTTGTGGAGCATTGCCCCAATTCCATCCAGGAAGATTTGTCTTACTGCTTCTTTAAGGACTACATAATCTGTGGCATACTGCGGCAAAATGTATGGGGGTTTAGTCCCTCCAAACATTCTGAGGTAGGTGCCTTACTTTGAAAAGTAAAAATCCCCGTAATTCTCAAGGACTTCCACAGCGTTCTCTGACAGGCAGTTGGGCTCCTCCTTGAATAACTTCTCATATAGGGGCATGATGAACCCCTCACAGATGAGTTTGTAGTTAGGTTTGTAATTCTGGGCCCACATCATCCTAAAAGTGGTATAAACCAGAGCGATGGCCTTGTCCCATGTGCAACCCAATTTGGGGAACTCCACCTTGGCCAAAACACAATCAATCAGATATGAAGACATGAAAAATTCTGCCTTCTTCAAGGCTAGTCCCTCTCTTGCAGTAACTATCATTGAGGCCAAACTATCTGACAGGAGAGTGGCCCAGTCAAACACAGTTCCTTTAAACGCCACGAAGTGGATAATAGGGACCCACTGAATCTTATACACGGTGCCATCGGGCATGCCGAAGATTCTGCACAGCATCAAGGCGATCAATCTGAAAGGAGGTCTCAGATTCTGAACGTCATATTCGTCATTTCCTTTCTTTCTCAAATGCTTTCCTGTGGCCAATAGCTTTTTGGCCATCTCAACGTTGTTCATCTGGCCTAACCATTCATCAGTCAGAGATTGCTGGGAGCGGGGAAATTTGTAGGCTGCTGCAAGATATGCGGGTTGAAATGAGGCAATGGCTGTCTTCCCGTTGTCATGAATTACTCTTCCTTCCGCATCAGCATGTTGGAGTAACCACCCGATTACCTCAGCACATGGGAACAGTTCAGGGCGGGGTAGCAGCTCTAGTTATGCCTGAAGCTTTGATATTTAAATAAATCGGCCCCTCCTCTAACAACATGTCCGGGACATCCTGGTCTCGGATCATCCTGTAAATGTCACCCCAGCGGATTTCTGGAGGAACCCCGGTGGTGCACCTAGTATCCTGGAGTGAGGTTTCAGTTTTAAGGGGTGCAGGCCTTTTCTCTGTCATCTTAGCCTTCTTCTTCCCACATTTTGGCATTTTGACTTATCCCTAATAGCAACCAAATATTCATCATTATCAACATGATCAACATACTGTGAGATTTTATAGAGAGCATCATCATTTTAACATGTCAATGAGATAAATGCAATGGGAAGCTGCATGGGAAGCTGCATGTTAGGAAGCCAAAATACACCATTCCAAACACGAGCTCTAGATTTTAGTCATCCTAATTCTTTTAAAGGGGCAGGTTTGGAAATGTTCTTGCGAGGATAAGCGCGTTGCGGAAGCAACCTGCTTTCGGTCTAGCTCTGTGGGAAAGGGTGTCCCTCATTTAGGTTCAAATGGTAAATGGCCGGTTAGCTGGGTTTGATAAAAATTTAGGCAAGGGGCTTGGCCGACGGGGTTTATTTATCACATTTTGGCGTGAGGTCCTATGGCCAAGCTCAGGATCTGAACGGGGTAGCGACTGGCCGGGACTAAGATTTATGAAGAAGGCCTGGATGGCTATAGCTTTCGCCTTCGGCTGGGGAGACGAGACCTTAATGGGGTTTGGCGGTTTTAAAATGACGAAGTATGTGGCTCGGGGAGAGAATTGTAAACAATCTATCCGTCCAAATTGACAGTCTTTAACTACTAAGCAAACGTTTTTACAATTCCTCTGATTTTTATGACGGGAAATATGCAATTTAGATCGTTTGACGGGCAAAATAGCCTATGACGGGCATTTTTCCCGTCAACATTCAACCAATGCCTATCGTTTTAAAAAAAAAGGACAACCCAATAGCAATTTGACGCTTAGAGGGGACAAATTAATGGTTAAAACCTCCTACCTGGCACCGTGAATATGGCTAAATGAGGTGGCCGCGAACGTGGACGAGTGAACTGAGCTGGAGCGGTCGCACGACGTCCAATAGTGGTTTAATCGATACAAATAGCAATGGGGTCGGTTCGAGCCTCCACCGTATATTTAAATAAGTCGAACACGTGCAAGGTTTTAATACGGTGGGTGGTGCATTAACATGCGGCTTTAATACCGGTACATCGGCGTCAAATTAAGCTGTCTCGGTTTGCGCACGTAACCATCACCTACGGGACAAACTCGCGACGCTCACCCGCCGTTACGGAAGGATACAATGGAGGCTTCCGCCTTTTCGGGGTGCGTCGCGGAAGGAAAACTCAAAGCTTTCTGCAAAGTGGCTCTCGCGTAGCGGAAGGAAAACTCAAAGCTTTCCGCAAAGTGGTTCCCACGTCGCGGAAGGAAAACTCAAAGCTTTCCACAAAGTGGTTCCCGCGTTGCGGAAGAAAAAGTCAAAGCTTTCCGCAAAGTGGTTCCCGCGTCGTGGAAGGAAAACTCAAAGTGTTTTGCAAAAGGCTCTCGCGTCGCGGAAGGATAACGCGGAGGCTTTCGCCGTTTCGGGAGTTACTCGCGAATGGTTCCCGCAAAAGGTTCCCGCATTGCAAAAGAGAAATCCAAGGCGTTCCATAAAGTGGCTCCCTCGGAAGGATAACGCGGAAGCTTCCGCTACTTCGTGAGAAAAAGGGGAACCTTTTCCGCAAAAAATGATCGTGAACGTGAAACTTTTGAGAAAAAGGGCTCCCGTGGTAGCGGAGAGAAAACTTAAAAGGCTCCGGCGTTTCGGAAGGTTTCGGTGAATGTTTCCGCACAAGGCTTCCGGAAACTTCAAAAAGTTTCTAAGTATCGGCCGGGCCCCGAGAGAATTGCGGAAAGCTTTTTTTCTTCTTCGCTTTCGCTGTTTCGAAAGGGATTAGGGAATGCCTCCGCTGTTGCGAACGGCTTCTTCGAACAGTTCCGGAAAGGTCTATTGTTTCGGCGTTTCGGAAAGCTTTAGCGAATATTTCCGCAACTGCGGAAGAAAAACCAAAAGGTTTCCGTAATTTTCAAAGAAAACTTCTAAGTCCCTTTTCGGAAGGTTTATGCGAACGGCTTCCGCGAGTGTCGGGCGGCTTCGTTGAATTCTTCCGCCGTTTCGGGAGAAAAGACTGAAAGGCTCCGAAGAACTTCCTTCTCACGTCCCGCAAAACGCTCGAAATTTTCTAAGTCATTTTCGAGAAGCTTATGCGTTTGGCCTCCGCAACTGCGGGAAGATAGCTCGAGAGACTCCGAAATGTCGGGAGACTTTCCCAAGTAGTTTCCGCAAAGGTGAGAGGAAAATCTAATTTTTCGGGATGTTTATGCGAATGGTCCCCGCCGTTTCGGGAGCAAAAGCCGAATGTTTTCACGGGGTTTCTTTCTTACGTTCCGCAACTTTTCAAAACAAAGCTTCTAAGTTGACGAGGGTTTCGACTTTCGGGATGAAAAACTTCGCAACTGCGGGGAGATAGTCTAAAAAGCTCCGAAATTTTGGGAAAATTTTCTCAGTTCCTTTTCTATTCCTTGGAAGAAATTTGGAAAGGCTTATGGCAAGATTTTTTGTTGGAAAGCAAAAGATAAAAGCTGGGAATGGCCCCTTGAGGCAGCCTTTCTAAAATTTTTAAAGGAGGGGCCCCAATATGTAACAAATTTTGGGGGGGGTGTTGCTGCAACAACACCATCAAAGATGATTGGTCCCAAACAAAGGTTCCTAGGGATGATTAAATGGTAAGTTATGGAAACCAATGCAAGGTAAAGTGGACCTAGAAATTAAAGTATGGTTGAAGGTGGTTTGAGAAATGATTAGTGTTTCAACCAATGTATGATTTAGGCCACATGATTAGTCATAATGACAAGATATAGTACCATGTGTTACACAAGTGGGTTCTACTTTCTTGGGATATGTGAATGACTCAAATGGGACCCACAAGGTGGACTTTAAGGGAGGAAATTGGTACTAAGGGGGATGTAATGAGTAGATCTATGGATCTAAGTTGAAATTAGGAGTACCCATGTACTGGATCTAAGGTTTGACACAATTCCCAAGGAGTGCGACTTGCTTGAGGAGGACTAGTGCCTTGTTAGATGGGTTAATGGAGTCAAAAGGTATGTCAAAGTGTAGATCGGGACACCTAGAGGTCAAGTCAAATGGGTTAATTGAGATAAAGTGGTTGGATCTTGCTAGATCTAGGATTTCATGAAATGACCCAAGTGGACCACAATCCCTTAAAACAAGGAATGCTACCCCCAAGGCAGATCATCACAAAATGATATTCTAGTCCTAGGTTTCAAGGTATGCCCATTCCAAATCCACAAAAATCTCCACTACCCACGTCCTCAAAGTGGGCAAACTCAATCACCTAAGGAAGTGCGACCTTGCTCAAGGAGGGCTAAAAGGTGGATAAGGTGTGTCAAATCAAGTCCAATGGCCACCAAATTGTAGATCCAAGTAGCTTAGGCACCGATCTATGTGGATCTAGAAAATCACGCCAATCCAAGGGTTAGATCTTACTAGATCTGAGTTTTAAGGTGCCAAGTAATTAAAAAGGGGGTTTTAATCCCTTAAAATGTGGAATGATGCCCACAAGGTATAAATCACCCAAGTAAAAGTCTAGGGGTAGGTTATCAAGTGTGTAGATTGCAAATCAAGTGGGATCTCACCTACTCACATGCTAGATCTAACCCAACAAGCCTCTCCAAGGAAGTGCGATTTGGTTCAAGAGGGCTATATTGCCTTGAAAAGTGTGTTAATTTTAACCCAATCACCACCAAACTATAGATCCAACTAGGGGTGGATGCTATAGCGGTGGGTTCTTAAGATCTTTTCAAAAGCAAGGCTAGATCTAAGTAGATCTAAGAAAAACCAAAATGAGGGTTTTAATTAATTAGGGTTTGTGACAAATGAAGAGAGAATAGATGGAAAGAGGCACATACCTTGTAGATCTTACCTAAATTGCTTGTGGCCACCTTACAAATTGATAGCATTCTCCTATGTGTATATTCAAGAGTGAGATCCAAGAGCTACAACCAAAACGTCCTCCTCCAAGATAGCCAAATCGTCCTCCTCCTACAAGACAAGATCAAAGAAACAAGTCAAGTAAGATGATTACGAAAATGATAGAAAGATGTAATAAAAAGCATCAACTATGTCACGAAGATACAATAATGATACTCCCTATCACAAGATCAACCCAAGAGAGAATATGTGGATCCCTCCAACAATAAACCTCAAGAAATCGCCCTCCTCTCCACCAATTCGACTTTCCTGCAAGAGAACTAGTAGAAGTACCAAAATCCACATTGATACATAGAAGAGATACTGTATACTCAAGATGCAAGAGAATCCACAAGACAAGAGAGATATGCTCCACAAACAAGTGTTCTATTCCAATATTCCAGAGCTCTAAAGGTGAGCTATACAATAGGGGGTCTCCTCCTTATATAGGATAATAAAGACCAAAACCCTATACCACTTTACAATACTACATCAAATGAGTGGTTGAGATTAAAAGATCTCAATACATGATCAATGGATAATAATGAATCATAGCAATATATCACATGGATCACCCAATATAATGATGACGCCATATTCTAAAATAGTCATGGGGGGTGACATCATCCACTAGAGGGGGTAAAAGTACCAAAGCCCACCTCATAATGACTAGGACATGACATAAGAAGCACATGGTGGGGCTAGGAGGCATCAATCCTTACTAGTTCATCCCCAAGGCACAATAAAATAATAAAATATGTCCAATATAATATAAATGATCAAATCTGTCCACAAAATCTGTGACAGACAAGTAGTAAAAGACCTCCCGTGATCGCTGTGGGCCTACCCACATGGTGAAAACTGGCTGGAAGATAGTGGGATCACCCTGGAAGACCTCTGTGAAAACCAAATGCCAAAACCTTGCCTCAATTTCCCAAATCGAATTCCTCAGTGACCACTTTATCCCATTTTTAAACTGCCTCGGTAACTGTGAAAGTGCCAAAACTGCCTCCTAGGGCATCAGCGCTGTCCAATTGAGCCCACCAGGCTCTCCAGAAGGGGGGTTAAATGGTAAAAACAAGTGGCTGGACCACCCCTTCCTCATACAGCGCCTAGGTGAACTGGCCTCTCATGGCCCCTATTGCTCAGGCTGGGAAATTAGCCCCAAATATGGTCAACAAGTGTAAAAATGCATCAATCACTGTTAGAAGTGCCCGGAACTGAAAGATAAGTGTCTCATTCGATCCAGAAGACCCAAAACCACTAGGAATGTGTACTCATACACCATGGGTTTCCCTAATGGGCCAGCTGTAGGGTCCACCATATATGGACAGTGCATAATTTGATGATCTGAAGTAAAAATAAAATTTGCAGAACTGCATCAATCATCATTTGAACCATATGTCCATCATATGGCATCATCATTAAGTATGTGGGACCATCAATCATCATCAATAGGTATATATATATGGCCCACATCATCACGGATCCCAATAATATACAACCAAGGATAAATCACATTAGTAGACTAAGACATGCTTCTCTAATCATTCTCATAGCCAAGCTCAAAGTATAACATCCATTCAGTGGCATTAATCAAGTTAGCATATTCCTTTGTTATATAAAATTACTTGCACAATAGTTCAAATGACAAACTCACCCATTGGACATGGTCAAACTGCTAGTGAAGAATGAAGGCTAGGAACAAGGTTGGGCCAAGGGGTTGACTTGTCTAACTTAACTCAAAAATACTTTGGACTGGGAGAAGGGGGAAGTTACAAACTCTGTGCTGGACAAAATAACACGGGGGATGGTTGTGCCTCATAAATGGATAAGTTGTTTAGAGAGTGCTTATTCAACTTAGGCATCATGTCTACATCAAGTTGATCTAGGTTCATTAAGATCATTCAATTTCATTTCATGGCCTTTTTGGCCTACATAACCCTTCGGATCTCAGGTGTGCTAAGAAGCACAACTAGTTGTAGCTTGCATCCAGGGCATGTTTTCATATACATATAAGGTCAGCAATTGTTTAGATATAGCTTTTAAGAACCATTGCTTTTTGGACCTTTCTTATACTCTTCGAGGAGTATTTTTTAGCTGTTCATCGCTCTTGCCCTTTTTAATTTGCATGGGTGAATTTATAAGTTTCCATAAGTAGGACATGAGCTTTCAGTTTTAGCCAACAACATCTCAAGTGACTAGGGGGAGTTCGAGCCAATGCCAAACATCGGGACAACCAACCATAATGATTTAGTCCTACAATCCAACTCACCAAAGGCAAGTTTTGTCACCAACTTAGAGCCGAGACACTGAACATACAGGGATGCGGTCCAAACACAGAGGTAGAAAAATGGGGAAGTCCTCAGTATCAGAAAGTCAAATGAGATAGGTCAAGGTTTAAAGTCAAATAGGAAAGTCATGTATGGATGGAGTCAAGTGAATATGGAGCCTACACTAGCAGACAACTGGTGTTAGGAAAGACCATATCTATGTAAGGTGGAAAACCAGTGGGTTTTGTTAAATGACCTAAATGTGCAAGCAATTGTCCATTTTATGATTTATAGTTCATTTTAAACAGTTTGCCACATCAGGAATAATATACCAAGCAGATGCTGTGAACATGACTAAATCAACAAGATAATAATCCACAGTCAATGACAAAATATCCATAGATCATACAACATAAACATCATATACCATCTGAAACACTGCTGCAATACATCTCTAAGCACTGAACTGAAACTGTATGGGATAAAGGGTCACATCGGTCATGAAATCTGAACTCTCAAGGCTCAGCCTTGACACAAGGTCTAACATAAGTCTGAATAATACACTGCTCTGATCATGAGTGATCACAAAATATACAATCATCATAGCCATGCTCTGAATAATGGAAGCTCTAGAATGTGCAGATATCTGCTAAACAAGAATAGTAGCCCTGCTACTATGGTGTGATAACAGTTAGTAATACAGATGATGACATGTTAGACCACAACCAAGATATAATCCTCAAGGTTTACATGAATAAATAGATGAGGCCAGGTAAAACATATAGGTGAATTTCATGAAATGATAACCCTTGTCACAATGGCCTAGTAGAACATAAATAATTCATTAATGATTTGCCCCACAAAATTCATTTCAATTAGACAAGTGGGTTGTTTATGGTGCTTAACCTCTTCAAGATTATTATAATGATTTTTCCAAGTTTAAAATAATGACTTTGAACAAACAAATACATAAGAGTCTATTAAGTGATGAACACACTACTTTCCTATCATTTGTGTTTTTATGCACATAATTTATCTATACATATTCCTAAACTAAATAAAATATAAAATGATTCCATATGTATTCTTACCATTATACAAAAATCACATCTAGAAAAAAAAAATACTTGTAACTTTTAGCTCACAAAAGTCCAAGTGTTGAGCTAGCCACACTGTAAATCCATGAACCAATCTCCCATGAGATCCCACATGAGCCAATCTTCACTCAACAAGGGGGGGATTACACGAAGGGTTGATTATCCTCCCAATGTATACAACCACCTTCACAAGTGTTACTCCTCGAGCATGGCTTAAACTCAATGAGATAAGGAAGATTCAAGAACATAAAAAATCTTAGATGATATTACACATGAATACCAAAAGGTATAACACAACCATACTTTCAATATCTCAACCTTCGTGCGGTAGAGAGGCTCTTAGAATTGCAACACTCTCAAATCCCAGGGGATTATGGTGTGCAAGGAACTTTCAACCACCTTTAGCTAGGGTGATAACAACTACACTAGATAGTGATTCCCCCCTTCAACAAATATATTACTACCGCCTTTAGCCTCGATGATTGTAACCACACTCAACACCAACATCCTTCTTTGCAAATATCTTACTACTACCTTCAACACCCAATGATCGCAAACACACTCACCACTAGCATATTTCAATTGGGCACAAGTGAAAAGTATAAAGAGCCAAGCATAAACTAATCTTAAGTACCCCCTAGTGTTGCAAGCACAATACCAACCCCTTATCCCACACATAGCATCTTAAAGAAATACATTTTTTTTTCTCAACCAGGCATAGAATCCTAGATCATAAGTGCATAACCATGGTAATTTCCGAAACCATTTCCTCACAAGCTATCTGACCTCATCAATGGGATGACAACCTCTTTAGTAATATTTCATAGTGTCACATCTTCCCAAAGTTGTCTTTGACCTCCCCCCTTCTCATGCATGGGGCAATCTTGGCATTAAGGGATAATTTACAAGTGTCAAGATTATGGTAAAAGTAAGTTACAACCCTTTTCCTTTGCCTCTTTACTGAAGTTGAATTTGGAGGTCATTTTCAAAAGTGTTTTCCCATTTATAAGGCTTCCTAGGAACTAGGATTGGTGGTCATACTCATGGATACGTGAGCCCTTCCCTTGAGTGCATTTCCCTACCTTTTTCATTAGTGTCTCAACTTGAAACATCTTAGTCCTTCAACATACCAATGTGTTTGTAATATCATCATCACAATTCAATAACAAGAAGTACATAAATAACAAGTGTAGATAATGTCAATTATATCATAATGACCAATCATGTTATGTCATCATCAACAAGATCACCGTTGCTACTTAGTCCTCATCAAGAATACCAATGCTTCATGCAATATCATTATGGATATCAAAAGTATCAATACATTGATAGGAATATTAAACAACAAGTGCATATCATATCAACCATACAATGACAAGGACTACTCATGCTAATCATCATCCTAAAATTACCAATGTTAAATACTTATTAAATCCTTAATTAATGAGACATTAATGCTTGTCAGAATCTAGAGTCTATATTACTCAATCATTTGTAGAAGCAAACACAAGGGGGAATGGTGAGTCTAGGACCACCATCTCCATTCATCAACTAAAACATCAACGCCAACATAACACATGTATCGTAACACCATAATGCAATATAAAAAGAGGACATAGTCCTAGATAAGTGCATTTAAGCCTTTTAATAACATATCAAATAAATATTACTTATCATAAGCCATCAAGGGTATAATCATCAGGTCACACCTAAGTCTCCTTACAAGTAAATATCAAGGAAGGGGATCATCCTAGAAAGAGGAGTCTAACTATCAATAATACACTATCAATGTCTAGCCAATGGTAGAAAAGACAAAGAGTACTAGTCCCAAACTAGGGGAATTACATGCTTAATAACAATTAAAGGGGAACTCAACACATGTTACCATAGTGCAATGCATCAAGAACTAATCACCAAGAAAAATTCAACCATTATCCACATAGGGGTGATAGTTGTAAGCATTGGCTAGTAATAATCAATAAGGGGGTAATAATCAATAATCAATAGTAATATGTGCTAGCATAGAAAATTGTAATCTCACATAGTCACTGCACCAAGGGGTGTTGCATTGGGTAGTGCTTGGACTTGGGGTGTTTTGATTTACTCAATTTTAAATTAGTCAAGTAGAATTCAACACTAACATGTGATGGGACTTACGATAATTGATTTAGACATAAGAATGTGTGATTGACCTTTACTTTATGGCACTCTAGTTCTAGGTTTAAATGGGCCAATCACTATTGACAATGTGCCTTAGGATGAAATGGGGTACACCAATAGAATTGATATTGCATATATATAGGGTATTTTGGTTGAGATAAATGTATATTTATTTACATTCGTACACTAGTGTGTGATTGGGTTTATCATATGTAATTCCTACACTAGATTCTTCCACTCTATGTGATTGTGCTCTAGTTTATGGCACTCTAGGTTTAGATCACCATTGTCTATGTCTAAAGAACAACTAGATAGATATGGACTCGAGAGGGTAAAATTGTCTAATGCATGGACTTGGGGTGTCACGGTTGTGAATTGGTCAAGTGGATTCCATCCTAACATGAGTTTGTCTTCCAGATAATTGATTCCATAGTAGCAAGTGATTGGTCTCTAATTTTAAGTAGTGATGTATTAAGCACCATTGCCATTATACCCTAGGACAAAAATGACAAAATGAACCAAGCTAGAATTGAATGGTGCATGGGCTTAGGGTATTTTGATTTACTTAATTGTAAAGTAGTCACGCGCATTATGACATAATATGCAATTGACTTTAGCATTTTTATTTTTGCGTTACACTAATAAGTGATTGCCTTCTAATTTATGCAAAATTCCAATTTTGGATAGAGATGAAAGGCATTTTATTTATTTGAAGTATAACTAGATAAAGATGAGTAATGCTTTATTAATTCTTTGTTTAAAGAAAAAATATAAAAAGTTAAAATTAAGACCAAATATATTTCATCAAATTCTAAATTAAAATTGTTTTATATTAATATGCTAATTATGAATTTATTCTTACTTTAAAAAATATAATTTTGTTGTTATTTACAAAATCTTAAGTTCTAGATTGATATTTTCTTTTTATTTACAAAATCTTAAGTTCTCGATTGAAATGAATTAAACATCATTGAAATGAATTAGACATCATTAACACTTCCTCGAGTAATTTGCATGTTCATGATGATTTTAAGTTACAACTAAACTCCCTCAATGGTATCTGAGTGGATTTGTAGAGATAAAACATGTACTATTGATATTGGGTTTTATGAAAGAAAAAAGTTATGTGATATTGAAATCATGTTTATTATTAAATTTATTAATTTAAAATGGAATAAGTTCAATAATAATGATTTGTATTTTTCACAAGATTTTTGTCATAATTTTGTTGAAACCTTAATTTTTATTGTTTAAATTGTAATTTTGATTACACAAATAGATTCAATTACCTCCATTATTAATGCCATATTAAATAAAGACCCAACAGCTGAGTAAAAAGCAGAGGTAGGCGACACTTCGATTATACAATTTCAATATTTTAAAATTACATTTTCCTCACAATTTAAATAATAAAAACTTACTGAATAATAGATGCAAATCCTAGATCTTTTAGCTCACTCATCCAAAATAGCCAAATGAAAATACAGTTGACTGTATAATTGAAGGACAAAATGGGAAAGATATATTAAACTGATGCATGGACTTGGACTTGGGGTGTTTGTAGATTCGTACAATACCTGTTATTCGGTGGAGGATATGTGTTTTGCCTTTTCCTTATGGCACTCCATTAGGGTGTTTGGATGTTGGAGTATTGTCTAGACTCCACAATGGATAGGTATTTTCTTTTAAGTTATAAAGCTGTACTGTACTGCTTTTATTGCAGAAAATATAAAATTTGCTCACCTGAAGTTATAATGGATAGGTATTTTCTTTTAAATTATAAAGCTGCACTGTACTGCGATTTTTGCAGAAAATATAAAATTTGCTCACCTAAAATTTTCAGAAGTTATGTATAGTTTTAGCCTGTACATAAGCAGGCCCAACACTTTTTTCAGGGTGTTATTTATGGATCGTCCAAAATGTAATGGAGCCTAATGGTCTGTCTCCATCACGGTTAATGACCAGATTCATGATTAATGTATCGGCATTCATTGACATGTCGTGGTGTGGAGCATGAGTGTAGCGTCGTTGTCTACGAAAATATGAGCGTGAGATTCATTCATTCAAAGTATGAGCGTGAGATTCATTCATTGATCAGAGCTCGAGCTCATGACCCGCCAGCACAGTCATTTCCCTTAAAAGCAAACTGTGACTGCCAATCTATTGTGCGATATATTCAGATTTGTGCGATGTACTCATTAACGCCAAGGGGGGACAGACAAAACAATTCATCAAATAACAAACGCAAAAGAAACATTGTTTCCTCCATGGCCATAACAGATAGCGAGAGCTTCTGCCTCAAATCTACGGATGTCTGCACAAATCTACAGCAACAGAGACACATCTCTTTCCCTTCTGTTATTATAAGAAAACTTCGATCCGTGTGCAGCAGATTCGCTGCTTGCATTACCATCTGCACTAGAGAATATATGAATAAAAAACACACATTCTCATAGTCCAAGAAGCAGAGGATTTTATACAGAAATGGTCGTCATGTCGTGGGAGTATGAAGAGGCAAGGTTTACACGAAATGGAAGCACTGACATGGGTGCATGAAACCCATGAACAAATGACAAAAACAAGCAAACAAGCCACAATCGAGTCCAGTAAATATACTCCCGGGTACATAATTTGCGTCAAATTTAAATATGAGAACAGATAACGCGCGCATGAGAGGGAGATGAATGACTGTTAGAATTGGCGTGTGACATAGGAAGAGTCCAGTAGCCCGGGCGATCTTGTATGCCCAGAAAGAGTTGGAAGTTAGCACGCAGTTGGGTTATTTGTTAAAAAAGAAGCAGTTGGGTTACTTGTTAAAAAAGAAGCTTTGTGTTATTGGTTGAAAAAGAACAAGGGGGTTTATATCTTAGAATTTGGGTTTGATTAGTGTTTATGTTTTTTTAAATTGCATGACAATAAGGTAGATGTATTTTTTATATGATTGTTTCAAAATCGAAATAAACAATTATATATATAATTGGTAATTTTGTATGGATAATTGGTGGTTCGAAGAATCAAGGTTGACTAGAATTACATAGTCAATACATAGTGGCTCAACAACAGCATCATATCACTTACAAAAATTGAATCTGGTTAGAGAAGTAACAATCATTCCTCCCAACCATCCAAGTTACATCTAATAAATTAAAAACAAGTAATTTGTTCGTGACACTTAAGTTACCTATCATTGTTTATAGACCACAAATTAAGTGTTTATACTAATAATAAATGTGCTTTTTAAAATTTAATGATATATAAATTTTAATACTGAAACATTAAATTGAGGTAATCTATTAAAACTAGATTAAAGTAAACCATTAAAACAAAGTTAAATTCATTGGATTCTAGTGAAAACCCCTTACACAATTCCATTAAAAATTTAAATTGATTTTTTTTAATAAAAAAAATGAAAATTATCAATAATATTTCAATTTATAATAATTTTTTTGAGGAATCAATCAATCCATCTTTATATTTATGCTGTTCAATACTAAAAGTTAAGTTTGGTTTTACAAATAAACAAAAGTTTGGTTTCACAAATAAACATATATTTTAGTGTATGTTATTTTGGAAAGAGAGTTATTATATTGATATTTTATTTTTATCTAACTTGTATAGACTCATAGTGAACAAAATCTTCGTGCATCTTCATGGCCATATGGATATTCTAGATGGTAATGGTTATGTTGGGAATGCCATAGAGTATCTCACCCATGTTTATCAATTAATGACATTATGTTAAAGAGTTAGACTTTATAATGATATTTGGTAGATTATGGTTATGAGGAAGAGGACTCTAGTTTTGGGCATCAATAAGTGGCACGAGGTAAGCACGGTATGGAAGGGTACTTTGTAGGGGTAACTCCTTAAATTGTGAGAGTTTAAGTGTTAGGGCAATGCATTTTATGTTTGGGTATATTCCAATATTATGATGAGGTTTTGTTGTAATTTACAACACATATTTATGCTAGGTTTGTGTTGCACTTTGATGATATTTTATATGAGCATTGGCTTCACAATTTACATTCTTAGTAGGGAATGTAGTTATGGTTGTCATAGGGCTCATAGAGTTGTGACATAGCACTATTTTTTGTGGATTGATATACTACCTAGAAGGGGTATTGTTTTACTTGACGAGTTAGGAGACCCATGCTACCTCGGACTTGTGTTGAGGCATGTGATCATTGATATCATGTAAATTGCATTGGGTAGTGTTTCAATTGCATTATATGGGGAGAGATATAAGTTGCACCCACCTTGGCACACCCTGATGTGCAATGGTGGGCATTGATATACTTTGGGTGTTACCTTATGAGGATTTACTAACACACACTTGAGACTTTGTGATGCTTATTTTAGTTGCAAGAGATTCATGTCATGTCCCAAGTGATGATTCCCCACATTCATCACAATGACATGCAAATAAATTCATTGTTGTAGACTAGTGTACCTCATTGGGTTTGAACCACGCCCCTGTTGACATAGAACTAGCCAAATGTCAAAACATTGGTCACACTTTATTGAACTAAACATTTGGTGTTTCTTAAGAAAATATAGTATAACAATGGACCCCCCGTGTTCCTTGGAATATATGGATGGAGAGTGGTTCCACTTCCAGCCACAATAGTGGTTGGTACCCCAAGGGATACAACTATACTTTAAGCTATGACCTATGGTCATGTTGTCAACAACAAGTCTTGGGTAGATGGTTTCATTGATTGAGATAACCTTTAAGGATACAATTAAGTCTACTTATTATCATTTTTAGTTTTTAATCTATAAATTTGAATATATGTGGATCAATGCACCAATGAATTATTTTTACTTTTATTAGGTGTAAGCATTGACTTTATTTGATGATATCACTTTGCTATATACTCCTTTCTACTTAAGTTAGATGGATGAGAGTTGGTTAATATATTGTTGAATTCCATAAGTTCCAATATAAAATATGTAGATGTTTAGCTTGGTGTGTTAGCTCGAGTAGTTGAGAGTTGTTTCTTGCAAGCAAGAGGTATCGGGGTCAAATATCTGGTTGGCTATGTATATATTGTATGAGGGCCTCATGATGTCCCCACTGGGTTAGGCCTTGTAATCAAGGCCGAAAGGTTTACTCGTAGAAATATTTGGCTTACCCATATACTCGGATTTCGGGGGGGTGGGTTCTGTGGATGTAGCGAGCAATCGATACTCCAGATCAATGAACCACATTGAAAAACAAATGTACATGTTTACAAATGATTATTTAATCCTAAATTTATTCACATGTCTCTCATTCAAAGTATACCTGATAAAGAAAGGGTGTTGCTAAATATCCTAAGCCCAAACCTAACCCCAAGAATCCACACCTAGTCACCCCTATGGAGATAGGCACTCTTTCTCAATTTCATGCCATGATAGATAAAAAAAAATTGAATAATTGTTGGCCCTAATTTTTACTAGGGCCTAATTTTTGAATAATTTATGGATAATGTTTTTTTGAATAATTTAGGCCCTAGTATTGATCCCAATAATTACAGCACAATTATGGTTGGCCACACTTTCTCAAAACTATATGCTACAGTCTTGCATAGGCATCTCTCTGAGGAGCTTGAGACGAGACAACTTAGTGCTAGGGGACAAGTTGGATTTAGACTGACACACCAAACCATTGATCACATTCTTACGCTTCGGGCCATCATTGAGGAGACATGTCATCGCTCTTCGAAAGTTTGTTGTTGCTTTGTAGACTTTCATAAGGTGTTTGAATTTATCCCCAGAGTGGCATTATTCCAAATGCTCAAAGACGTTGGCATTTCTAAGTCCCTTCTGAATGCCATTATGAGATTGTTTGAGTCTATTCTTGGTCGTCTTTGCACAACTCACAGGGACTCAAATTTATCAAGACTATCATTGGGGTCAAGCAGAGGTGTCTCCTATCCTCCTCTTTATTTGGGATCTACATTGACGAGCTTGAGTCCTTACAAGAGCACATTCTGGATGGAGATGGTTCAACAGGCCTAGATCTCTATCCTATTTTTTGTTGATGATGTGGTTCTCTTGGCCTCATATCCATAGGGGTTATAGAGACAATTGGATGACTTGGCCCTCTTTTGCAATCTTTGTTAGTTGACGGTCAACTTGGGTAAAACCAAGGTTATGATTTTCAACAAGTTGAAGAAGCTCCTCATTGGTCTTCATTTCTTATTTAGAGGGGAGGAGATCGAGATCACTAGCACCTATACTTATTTGGGGGTACAATTCATAGGACCTTGTTTTAGTTTGTGGAATTCCCTTCATCCTTGAGTCAACAAAGGATATAGATCTTTGGCCCTTCTTGAGAGTCAATGCTTCAAACATCGATTTTAGGATGTCTTGTCTAAGATGTCTCTCATGGACATTCTCATCTGACCCAAAGTCCTCTATGGATCAGAGGTTTGGGGGCCTTTCCTACTAGACTCTGATTAGGTCTTAGCAGTGAGAGTGCAAACCCTTTCGGCTTGAAACTGTGTTTAGTTTTGTCTCTCTCCTACATCGCCTTTGGATCTTTGCTGACTTGTAAACAGGGTGATATTGATACCTATATTTTGCATATCTCTCATCATAGTACATTGCCTTAGCTAGCCCTTTAGTTTTCACTATATCTTGGTATGGAGGGGTTATGGATCTTTTGGCATTTGTTGGTGTTGTAATGGATTGGATTCCTCCATTTCGATATTCCTTGGATGTGCCTGGCTACCTCATACCTACCAGGAAGTAGTTGAATAGAATCACTTGAGATGACAATTATAGACAGTTTGTGCAATTCACTTGGATCAACCCTTAGGGAGGGTTACATCCAAAGATGGATTTTTATGTTGCACATTTCATGGATCTGAGCAACAGTCTCATTGTCCGGCCCCATTACACACTCCACCATTGGGCACATGCTCTTCGTATTCCTTTGGGATAGGTCAGAGTGAGTTCTCATCATCTCAGGGTGGAGATAGATCATTAGATCAACTAATCATACATTATATGCGAGCTATGTCATCCTCAAGAGGTTGAGACTGAGGAACACTTCATCTTTCAGTGCCTTGTCTACTACGAGATTTATAGGCGCTTCCATAGTCTTTTTAGGGACCTTTATCTCACGAAGCTTCAAACAGGGACCTTTTTCTCACAAAGATTTAGAATCTGAGTAGTTTCTTTGGATATCTCAACCAGATATATGTCTATCCTTATACTTGCAGGATGCTCTCCGTCTTCTCTCGCACATCCTAAGCGACATTCATAGTTGGGATCGGTCTCCACACAACATATCACTTCCTTCTTTTCGGTGCTCCCTTTCTCTAGGGGCATCAAGAGACCGACAAAGGATGGCCTTTGATTTTAGATCAATTAGGACACGGAGGACCACCTCCACCTCCGCTCGACACCAGCGGCTTGGGAAGTCTCAGGCCCTTCCTAGTAATCAGACAGATTCATTCAGATCATAGCAATAGGCTCCCCACTCCATGGGTGACACATTACCCTTTATGTCTCATCTTCCAATTCTTCGTTTAGGCAAAGTAGTATTTGAGATTCCTTCGTTCGTCTTCGGATGTCAGGAGAAATGATTCAAGTGCTTCTAGTGCACCATGACATGTTCACCATTTTTGTATCACAGATTCTAGATCCACTCCCCTTGTACGTATTTTTCTTTTGTATTGGCTCTCTTTGTACATTCTTCTCTGGATTGGCTCTCCATCTTTGGAGTTAGCTCTTTTTTGGTTTTTGATGTTAGAGTCTTACCTCTTGTTTTTTTTAAGGGGCGCCTTAGCACTCACACTTTGTATTGACTTAGTCTATTACACAACAATGTTACAAATATCGGCGCGGCGATAAAATCGATAGGGTCCAGGAAACATCGTTTTGGGATATCTCAGTAGCACATCAGCAAAAAATTGACAAACTTAAAAAACACAAAAAGTTCATTTTTTTCAATTTTTTAAACATCTAAAGCAACAATAACATCAAATAAACACATTGCCACATGAATATGGAAAGAAAACCAATATATAAGAGATATAAGATGTCTAGAGATACATCACACATCAAAATGGATTGTGTCCCAGTCCTACTCCTGAATAGTGAATACTGAATCATCAAAAATATAAGTTATAACAAATGTATCTCATGATCATCATCATGAATCATGAGTCATCTACAGTGAAATAAAGTAAATAAAGTATCGTTTCTCTCTACCCCTTTTACGGTAAAAGGTAATCGTTGTGGAAACGTCCCTTTTCCTTCCTCTAGGACTAGGTGCCCTCGAGGCTCGTCGGCCTTGTACTGGTATCTCACGTCCTCTAGAAGAAGACCCTGCAAAATGATGTCCTCTAGAAACTGAAGAAGACCCTTGGCTCTCCTCTCCTGGGCTGTAATGTCCAAATGAAAGACAAAAAACGGATCCCGCGGCCTTTAAAACCCCAAATTTCCGAGCTTGTCAAAAAATCGCTCGAATCGAAAGAACTCGCCAAAAATCGGCCAAAAATTGTCAATAAATCTGCCAAAAATTGGCCTAATTTTTGGGCCGATTTTTCCCTAAAAAAATTGGGTGTTTAAAAAATTTGGCGATCAATCAATCAATATTTGTAACACTAGTTATAATACATCTATATTATAATATTAATATTTAGTTATTTCCATTGAAACATTTTTTCACTTTAAAAAACAAATACCATTAAAAAATAAATAAATCTTTAACAATGAAATAAACAAATACCATTAAAAAATAAATAAATCTTTAACAATGAAATAATTCCTCTACACTTAGGATTAGAATATTTCATCATAAACATAAAATGCACTGCACGTGTACCATGTGATTGATACTGCGCAAGATGTACGTAGATTTGATTAACCATCATATAAAAGTATTAGATAATGATATTTTCAAATATAATCATGATATAAACATTGTATTAACTAATAATGTGATTTATGTGTAAACTAGAATTATGTTCGATGTAGAAATAGTGATTGACGATTTAATTTTTTTAAATGAGTTTTTCAAAATGTAAATAAAAAAAAACTTGGCTTGGTTTTTTCAATGAGAAGTAATATTTTACATTATGTAATTATAATAATTTTTATTTAATTGATAGTATTTCTTTTAGCGGAAAAATCACCTTCCTGCTACTCTGAAGGAATCAATGAAAGATAGCAACGCATGGGAAATCTCAACAAACTTCTTCACATATTGTGGATGGTAGGTCGAGCAAACCGTCAGTCGGTAGGTCGAGCAAACCGTCAGTCGGTAATGGAGGGCGGTGAGGCTGGGTAGGCGGGAGGATATTCCTCTTTATATTCACAATTCACAGGCCTATTTTAATGACGGGTCTTGGCTCCGTGGTTTCAGTTAGTTCTGGTGTTTAATGCTTTATCCTTTCATGCAATTTTGCATTGGTTCAAGGCATATAGAGTTAATTTCCTCCCCGGGTGACATGATTCCTCTGAATTTGTGATGGATTTGGATGCCTGGATTGTGCATTTCCCCTCCTAATTTGATGGTGTACTTATGGCTAGGATTTCATGTTTCTATTGGACATTTTGGGCGGCCTCTCGAGTTAGCTATAAATCCTCAGGGTGATATTGAAGCCATTGCTTTCGACTTGTTATGGTTCCATAGAATGCCTATTCTCGAGCCGCGTGGTCACTCTCATTGTGGACATGGTGGTCGTGTTTGGGCTTGGGAGGCCCCAACTTCTCCTCTAAAATTAACAACGCTCGGTCATCTTCTAAGCATATGGCAAACCATTATGTTGGTGATGTTTCCTCGGTTGGAAAGGTGGTGAAAGATTGGACTTGTTTGGTGGAATGGTTTGACGCTTCTGGATGTTTATTAGGTTATGGGGAACATATGCCTCCCCTTTCACCATAGGAGGGTTTGTCGCTTCGACAAGAAAATCTCTGCTCTCCAATCTTTGCATCTTCTAGCACATCTTCTTCGCTGGATTTTCGGGTGAATTCTACAGTTATTCATTCTCGTTGTGACATGTTTGAGAATCAACATAAAATGGAGGACCTACATTTCAAGCTATAGCTCATGGACAACAAATTATCTTCTATCCTTTCCCTCCTCTTTGGTTAAGGGCCCGACTCTCCTCGGATGGACATTGTCAATCACAACATCATTGTTTTGCATGGTGCATCCCCCAGTTATGGAAATGGTGACAAGGTTCAGGTGGAACACATTTAGTTTTCATGTTAATTATGAATCTCTGTTTTTTGGTTCTATGTTATGTCTCCTTTATGGTTTCAATATGTATTGGGTTATCAATTTCTCTAAGCCTATTATAGAGGCTAGTTTGTAAACTGTTATAATCTCTGTAAGTCACTGGAGAATGAAGGTATGTTGGGTTATTAGGGCAATTCATTGACAACCCTATGCTTCTGTTATGTACTCTTTTTTCTAATATAATATAATGTTGCCTTACTTACAAAAAAAAAATCAATTCATTTAAATGTGACAATGATCACTATTATGTTCGAAACATAAAGTGATATAATGATTCAACATCTCCTTGATAATAATGACACTCGATCCATGGATTAACACCTCATTAGTCCATGATCTCTATTTCAAGAGCATAAAGTGTTATTTGTTATGATCTAATGTTGAGAGATGCTCGTGTAAATTATTTTCTTTTGCAGTAATATATTGTTGTAAGTGGTTGTTTCCATCTTTAAATATTTTAACCACGTATACACTTGTGTATTGAACTTTGATTTCATTGTGTGAGAAATTTCCTTAAGTTGTTCAACCTAAGTGGATATACCTTGATTCTCAAACATGATATCAAAGCTTCTATGAAGACTTTTTCTTCTTGTTAATCAAGATCCTAAATCTATGTCACTGCATACAACAAAGGACTTATGGATTCTATTGTTTCTAAGCATGTTTTAGTGAGTGAATTGCTCCAATGCATATGGAACATTGTTTCCATGGGAAACCCTTTTTGTATCAACCAAAAATAGTTTTGTTTTCCCTATATACAATCATTTATATTAAATCTGAAGGTATATAGTTTCATTTTCAAGATGTTTTTACTATTTTAAATTTGTCGATTCAATTTTTTCATAAATAAAGGAAAAATATTTTATAATCTATGTATGTTGTTTTCCCTTTTCCTTAAGTGATCTTGGAAAACCAAAAACAAAAGAGAATTTTTATTTTCTAAGCATACTAATCAAAATATAATCCCAAGGATATAAATTTTCGAAGAAATTTCCCCAAAATTTTATTATTTTTGTGTGCACTTGTGTTTGAAGTTGTCTGTAAGAAAAAACAAGGGTTTTTTTTAAGGTAAGTATACACTTCAAGGAGGATACGATTTTTATTATTATTATTATTTGGAAGTTACTTTATCAAAGTAGAGGTCTTGAGTTCAAATATTTTTTTTATTAACTTATTTTTCATAAAAATGTATGTAACTTAAATTCAAAGTAATTTTATTATAAATGTGCTTCTCGCTCACATACACATGTTGAACTTATGGTTATACTAAGAGGGGGTGAATCAGTATAAGCTACTTTTTCTTATTTTAACCATTCATCAATCATTCATTTACTTTGAAACAATAAATACACATAAAGTCAAATTATAGTACACAAAATTTTAACGTGGAAACCATTTTGGGGTAAAACAAAAAAAATTATCTTTATAAATTCATGTAGGCACCAACCTACTACAGACACCAATCTCCTCAAATGAGCACCAACTCAACAATATGTAGGAGACAACCTACTAGAGACACCAATCTCCTCAACTAAGCGCCAACTCATGTCACGTCCCCTTCCATCTATCCAATGCAAGGGAGGGAACATGACTGTAACATGGGGTGTCTAATTCGTCCCCAAGCCATAATGATAAAAAATTTCCATTTTAAAATAAGATGCGCAATTCATTTACACAGCGGAATTAAACATATTAGCAGACAACTAGAATGGAATGCATCAGCAAACCATTCACAAACAGGTGATGAATTATAATGCGAAGAAGCAATCACATTCTCATGATATACACAGATTACATGTTAGCCATAATAAGATATGCATTCATCATCCAAATACCAATCATTATTTAATACATTACATAACATAGAATTAACACAACTCATTTAATAAACACATAGGAATAACCATAATAACAAACAAGCAGAAGGAGATGCATCGGCCTATTTCTTCCAGGCAGAATGATAAAACGATCATACAATAATCCATCCCATTCTCATGCTATGCACAGGCATCATGCCAACTAACTTAAGATAATCATTTCATCCAAGTAACATGCGTAATTTAACATACAGGATTAACACATTGTTGAACACATAATGCAAATAAATTAATCCACAGAGAATACTTATCTTGAAATGCAAACGTCCAAACGACTGGCTACATGAGAGCAACGTTCCACCCAACCATAGATCTCTGTCCAGCCTATATTCTTTCAGCTGAGAGATCACCCCTAAGCTGGGCTATGTATCCACTAAGGAGGAACTAGACAAGCTCACCCACAGCCATGGATTCACTCAAACGATCATGCTAAGCCAGCACACAATTGGCTTTATCAAGCATGCAATAAGGAAATGATGAGGATGCTAAGCCCGTGAGCTCAACCATAGAGATACAAACATCTCAAGCTCAATTCAAGCAATCCCATCCTCTGTTCAAACCTCCACACTTGGATTTCTCACCATTCTGGCAACAAATAACTCAATCCCGTCACTGGGTTTCTGGGCTATCAAAACTGGGTTTTCCAATGGATTTCAGGGTAGCTAATGCTCCCAAATTCACCCCAAGGTTCATACCTATGGATCCCCCATTGGATTTCACTATCAAATACCAATTCTAGGTGTTTATGGCTCTTCAAAACGTGGGTTCTTTCAAAGTTGCGATTTCTGGTTTTTCTCTCTGCTGGCAATTCATTTTTTGGATGGAAAATGATGCTGGTAACTTCAGCAATGGAATTGGGATGAGGAAGAAGTAACTCCCATGAGGTAGAGTGGCTTGTGGTACAAGAAAAAAGAGCCATACTCTGCCATACAAATTTCTGGGCTGCCCATGCTCCAGTGCAGCCATGGACTGAATTCCTCAACCACTTCCTTACAACAGAAATAAATGTCAGCAAGGTAAGTCAAATGGGTTCTCAAGGTGACATATGGAAGCCTATGGTTCAATCCCACAGCCCCCTCACCACTCCCTAGTGGATACACATGGCCCCTTCTCATTCGTTGCCTCCATAGCCAGTTTTGCTATTTTATTGCATGATGTTTATTTACATCATTTTTACAATGTTCCATGGCTAAATAGCACATGGGCAACATAATGTCTAATACTTTCCTTTAAATAAAATTCGAGCTCCCACTACCGGGGCCTTGGCCTTGAGCTCCACGCTAGGAAAACATACATCACATGTATACAACATTTACATTAAAAGCTAACATATTCTAAGGGTCAAAATGGGGTATTACAACTCACCATTATGTAGCCATCAACCTACTAAAGACACCAATCTTCTCAACTGAACACCAACTTGGTAATATGTAGGCACCGACATACTAGAGACACCAATATCATGTTGTTGATACTACTTCTTCCTGTGCTTCTTCTTGTACTTCCTTTTGTGTTCTAATCCTATTCCAATTTGCACTCTTCCAATAGACAACCTCTTTCTACAAATGCACCATAATCTGCTTCAAAACTACTTCAAACTATATAGAAACCCTTACTTTTAGAGAAAATATCTCTAAAAATATAGTGAACCAACATCTAAAACTCATACCATGGGTACTTAATATATATCTACTTCATATCATACACCGTTCACTATCTGAAACATCCTAGAACAAAATTTATAGCAAAAATTCCAAACTGGCATGTTTAAAGCCGATTTCAGGATCATTCAGAAACCCTAAATTCCCAAAGTCATATATGCAAATGTATTGCGACTCATAATATGAACTTGAACCATAGGTACTTCATAATATCTAATTCATATCCTCCAAGTTTCACAATCTGAAACATCCTATAACATAAGTTATAGGGAAAGTGCCACATTGTCATGTTCGAGGCTTATTTTACAATCATTCAAAATTCCTAACTTCTCGAGGTCATATCTCCAAAAATATAACAAACCACCATATGAAACTTGAACCCAATGTACTTCAAGATCTATAATTCATCTCTTCTAAGTTTTTCAGTCTAATACGTCCTAGAATAGAAGTTATAGAGAAAGTTCTACATTGACCCATTTGAGGTTGATTTCAAGAGCATTCATAAACCCTAACTTCTCGAGGTCATATCTCCTAAAATTTAGCGAACCGATATATGAAACTTGGACCACAAATACTTAAAAATATTTTCTTCGTCTCCTCCAAGTGGCACGGTTCGAACATCCTAGAACATAAGTTATAGTGAAAGTGCCACACTGACCTGTTTGAGGCTGATTTAAGGATCATTCAGAAAACCGAACTTCTTGAGGTCATATATCCTAAAATATAGCGAACCAGAAATTGAAACTTGGACCATAGATACTTAAAAATATTTTATCCATATCCTCGAAGTGGCACAATCTGAATTTTCATAGAATAGAATTTATAGGGAATGTTCCATACTAACCTGAAAATATCCTGTTTTGGAATGATATTCAATCTTTGCTCATCCTCTTCTTGAAATGTTGCAACCCTTTCCACTAGTGCACCTCTCCTATGAGATATCCATTTATTGGATGAGTGAGTAAACAAGTGAGGAAGTTCTCCTCTTATTTATACTATTCTTAAATAATTTTCTAGGCCGACCTAACATTGTTCAATATCATTGCGGGGCTGACCTGAAATTCTGGCTGAGATGACTTTACAAATCCTTTCATATCTCCTCATTCCTATGGAGTTAGAGGGATTTCCATATACCATTGGAAAGGTATCGGAATAATATTCCCAACCATGTAACCTATACTACCATTTGAGCTAGGTATAAAGAATACAAATTCCTTCAAAGATAGGGTATCCAAACTTAGCATCAAAAATCCAAAAAAAATTCCAACAATCTCCATCTTGCAATCTTTATATTGGACATATGTAGTCTCCCCTTGCCTTTGACATCTATGGAAAAAACAATCTCCCCCTTTGTTATTGATGACAACTTTTAGACAATTATGAAACAAACCTGTAGATCATCCCCTTGTTTGCAACTCCTCTTTTGCTTGCAATTCTCCCCCTTTTTGCAATTATCCCCTTTTGACATCAATGGAAAAGATATGCTCCCTTGAGATAGTGCTTTTCTTCAATATTTTTCCTTCATTGAGTATGGAAACATTGCTTGAGGTTATGTTTGTATATGCCACTAATCTTCTTGATCCTTCTTTCCTTATCTCACACCCTTTAGAATCAAATGTGAGGTTAAAACCTTGATCACACATTTCGCTAACACTTAGAAGATTTTTATTTAGCCCTTTATCATACAATACATTTGGTGTTTTAGTTTCTTTATCAAGACTAACAATACCTTTACCATCTATCTATGTAGAATCATTATCTCCAAAAGTAACATTTTCTCCTTTCTCTTTCTTTGAGGTGAAGAACTTGGTCTTATCTCTTGTCACGTGTCTTGAACATCCACTGTCAATATGCTATTGGTTCCCTTTATCTTGAGCATAGAGAACAAATCTAGATCCTTCATTCTTCTATTCTTTTCTAGAGCTTCTCTCTTCTAGATCTTCTTTCTTTTGCTTCATTTTCCAAACCTTTTAGTATTCTTCTTAATGTTTACCAATGACATATTTTTTCATGTTTTCCTTAGGAGAACATGTTATGTTGCTTCTACATTAATGTGCTATGTGCTTGTTAGTACTAAATCTACTTGTCAAAATTTTTGAAGCACTGCCGGAAGATATTCAAATCCAATAGCAAAAGCTTTAAGTTGTATACTGCTCCCTTATACTGCTGCCGAGTCTTCTCTCTCTCTGTAGGTCTCTGTGCACGCAGCTGTAGAGCCTTTTTCAATAGGATTCGACAATACAAAAACAACTATTACTCAAGATTTTGCAATTACAATTCAACATTAACCCTTTCCCTTACAAAATGTGCCCTTTTATAGATCGTGCCCGTAGGTCATGTCTTTACAATGCACAGGCTCAAAAACCCTAAGGTTCCCCAAAACTGGTGCAGTTACCCGCCACCCTGCCTGTCGTCGTCAATAGCTTTCTCTGCTCGCTTCAGGATGCCTTGCTGGGCCACTCGTGGCTCACATGCCCTTCTGACAGCCGCAATCATCACCAAAATGGTTACAACTACATCGTGGCCTGTCGCTTTCCGCCCCTTTAGCCTACCTAATGCTGTCGACCTCGTGGCTTAGCTCCTTAACCATTTTCTACCACTCTCCTTGACAGGTCGCTTTCCTCTATCTTTGCTCTGATTCTTACTCAAAATAGGTAGCTTCCATAGCTCGACCTTCCCTTATACTCCTTACCAAAAATGGTTGTTGCGCTGGCACTGCGCACCAGCTTAACTGCGCAAAACTGACTATGGAGTCTGAACTGTGCACTCCATACAAGTGTGCCATTTGACTTCGCATCCCGAACTGCGCACTCCATACAACTATGCCATCTGACTTGGCAACCTGAACTGCGCAGTTCCCAAAACTGTACTTCATCAAAATTGTGCCCTCTTGGGCCGCGCCCAAAAATCAAACAAACTATAAGCCTTATAATCCTCAAAATAACCAATGAATATACACTTGTGAGACTTGGGTTCTAACTTTTTCCATTTTTCATCAGGAATATGAGCCCAACATTCACAACCAAACACTTTAAAGTTACTAATATCTAGTTTCTTACCATTCCATTTTCCCTCAGGGGTAACATGCTTAACAACTTTTGTAGGAACTCTATTTAAAATAAAGTTAGTACAACTTATGGCTTCGCCCCAAAATTTATTATGTAACCCTTTAGAATAAAGCATATATCTAGCCATTTCAACTAAAGTTTTGTTTTTCCTTTCAGCAACACATATTGTTGAAGTGTAAGGAACAGTATTTTGATGTTGAATTCCATGTTTAGATATTAATACTTCAAATTTTTTCTTAATGAATCCCCCCCCATTATCAGTTTTTAAAGTCTTAATCTTTTTACCAGATTCATTTTCAACCAAGGATTTAAATATTTGAAATTTAGAAAAAGTATCACTTTTATTTTTCAAGAAATAAACCCATGATTTTCTACTAAAGTCATCAATAAAGGTAAGAAAATAGACTGCATGTGATATAGAAGGAACTTCAAGGACCAAAAATGTCACTATGAATTAATTGCAAAGGTTGTTTAGCACGCCAAGCTTTACCCTTATCAAACATTTCTCTATGATGTTTACCAAGAACACAACCTTCACAAACTCCGTTAGTAGACAAAATATTAGGGAAGACAAGTACCATTTTAGTTAATATTTTCATTTTACCATAATTCAAATGACCTAATCTTTCATGCCATAATTTACTTAGTTCATCGGCATGAGAAACATAGGAATAGAAAGGTTGTTTTTTAGTTGAATTAAAACCAACAAATTTATATAAACCAGCAGTATGATCAACATGACCAGAAGAAACTACTTTGAAATTTTGATTGATATCTTTAAGAACATATCTATTAGGCCAAGTTTCAAATTTAAATCCTTTTTGATATGCACGATAAATAGAAAGCAAATTGATAGGCATATTTTCAACATGAAAAACATCTTCCAATTGACCATTAGCAACATTAACATTACCATAACTAATTATAGAAAGTTGTTTACCATCACCTATAGATACTTTTCGAGATATGTGTTTAGTAGTGTCATAAGATGAAAATAAAGAAGTATCACCAGTCATATGTTTAGAAGCACCAAAATCCATTATCCATTCCACATTAGAAGAACAATTACTAGAAGAAACAATAGAAGCACACAAAGCTACATGTGATTCATCAGAACCATTCTTTTTAGCTTTATCTTTTAAGTGTTTCAATTTAAAGCAATTATTTTCAGGATGGTTCTTTTTACTACAATGTTTACAAGGAGGATATACTTTATTCATCTTACTACTGTCATGATGTGCATTAGAAGCATTACCAGAGTTATTAGTATGATTTGACGTATGTGAATGAGAACCTTTAACATTATTAAAACTTTTCATAGGATTCTTATTATGTGCCATAAGAGCCTTATTAGGTGTGAGTTGTCCTGAAACAATTAACCTTTCTTGCTCATTTATCAATCCTTTACAAAAATCATCAAAAGTAGGTTTTGTGGTATTTGAAGACAATTCAAGAGCTCTAGTCCTAGTTTGAATGAACATATCAAAACAAGATGGCAATTTTTGTTCTACAAGAATGATAAAAGCAGTGTCTATTTTCTTATAATCTTTACCACAATTATTTAATTTTTCATTTAAAGTTTTCACTTTAGCAAGATATAATTTTTCTCTTTCAAATTTAGTAGGATCTAGCTCAAAAATCTTCTTTTCAAGGTAATAAGCAGAAACATCATCATATTTATCAAATAAAGAAGCAAGAATTTTCCATACCTCAACAGGGATGTCTTCTACCTCTATACTTACCTGAAGACTATTTGAAACTGTTTGACCAATGAACCCTCTTACTTGATCACATTTATCTTCCCATATAGCCAAAGCTTGAGCATCAACAGGTTTCGTGTGTTCACCATTAAAAATCCTCTATAGATTCTTACTCCTGAGAACATCAATCATTTTTCTCTTCAATGCAAGATAGTTAGGACCAACAAGTTCAGGAACAGAAGCTACTTCTGAAGTCATAATGATAGAAAAATAAAACCCAAATGCTAGAAATGACAAGAGAAAAAAAGTGAAGAACTGAAAACTGAAATACTTTACCGTACTGGACTGCAGAAATAGTAAAAAAACAATAAATGAAAGAAACTTGTACTTCAAACCCTTTTGAAAAAAGCCAAGAAAAGTCACTCGCGGGTTTTGCCATAGTGGACTCGCAAAGAAAAACAGATACTCGCGGTTTCTGCACGGCAAGGGTTGCGATTACTCGCGGGTGTCTATACTGTAAAGTTGTGGTTCTGCCAAAGCATTCGTGAGTTTAGCATAGGAAGGGTCACAAATAAACTGAAGTAAACACGGGTTCGGCAGTGGAATAGTTGCGAGTATGCGGAAGCATACGTGGTTCTGTGCACTGGGATGTTGCGATTCTGCAGTGTATTCACGGGTTCACATTAGGAACAATCACAGTTAACCGTGGGTTTTGCGAAGAAAAGTCGTGAGTGTCCAGTTTAAGGCCGAAAACATTTCCCAATCTGCCGAAGACGGAAACCTGCACAAAGACTACCAAAACTTGGACAAAAAATGTCGTTTTGACAACCGAAAGATAGATCTCCTTGAGGAGAATCAGAAAATCATATATATCTACAAAAACAACATCAAGAAACCCTTGAAAACATTTCTGCAAAAATCTACAAAACAAGGTTAGGGTTAGAAAAAAACTGCAAAAATATGCCCAGATCTGAAGAGAAGCCTAATGGCTACCAGATAGAATGAAAATCTATAAAATAAACAATTCCCAAATAATAAAATATTGTTTTGAAAGCAATAGAAGGTGCTAGATCATAGCAACAAGCTTTGATACCATGTCAGAGATATGGATCTAACTAAACTAGCTTACCTATCTAAGCAAACAATAATATATCAACACTAAGTACAAAAAAGAGAACAAGAGACAAGAGTACACCAGATATATGTGGTTCACCCAATTGGGCTACGTCCATGGGAAGGTAGTCTTCTATTATCTCTAGAATATCTCCCTCAAGCTTACAAGAGAGCAATGCCAATAACCCCAATACAATATAGTAGTACTTGTGTGAATAAGTAAAGATCATGTGTGATGTGACTCCCTTGACTCTATTATATACTAAGAGATGGGGAGGAATTACTCTCACATATTACATGTGGGATAATATAATTCTCCATAATAACATCTCTTTATATAATAATGAATATCAAGAGTATATTTTACCATAATGAATATGGGATATAATGTATTACTCTTTTACATAAGATTGTGGATATCTTCCAGCATAATACAAAGACATTATTACCTTCCAAGGAATATAAAATATCCCAACACAAAGAACATAAGTTATTTCAAATTGATGTGGATACTCCTACCCATTACGAAGGCATCATTATAAAAGATACCCATAAGTTGGAGACTGTTGACCAAACTTCTCACATGCAAGAAGAAATGGAAATTGAGTTTCATCAAGAAGAACCGCTCATCTATCTTCATGCTTTGTCCAATATTTCAACCCTGCAAACCTTGAAACTTATGGGTTACATCAAGCACTAGTTGAAGAACACCCACAATTTTATTCACCAAAGAGTAGTTGAAGAAATCCACTGTTATGTCCACTGAGTTAAGATGTGACAATCAGAGTGATCAGAGTGAAATTCATCTTTAATACAATCTACTGTATAACTCCAAGACTAAACACATTAACCTTGATATTCAATACATTATAGATCTGGTTGTAGATGGTGTTATTTGTTTAGAGTATTGTCCCATAGAACAACAAGCAACAAATATCTTCACCAAAGCCATGACAAAAGCGAATTTTTTGTATCTTCAAATTTTCTTGGGAATGCATGAAGTTGTCATCAAGAGGGAATGTTAATGTAACACCATCTTCCTCCATATGTGTGTTCTCCCTAGTCATAATTAAGGGGGAGTGTTGGAATGTGTAGTGTTAATATTACATGTGTAATGATGTCTAGTGTGATGTCATATGATGTTATGATGTCTTATCTAGCAATTGAAGGCATAATTTTCTCTATCTTACGTAAAAAGAGTTATCCCAGATTCATCATGGATAAATGATTTCCTATTACCAATCATTATATAAGAAGGTGGAAAATCATTTATCCCACATGTATTATGGGATCTAATTCTTCCATACCTCTAGCTATATAATAGAGGTGAAGGAGACCCTTTGGGTATCATGTTATTATATTGTGATGTTATTGTAAAGTTGTGATAAGCATATGTGGAGTGGATCTCAAGTGTAAGATTGGATATTTATGAAGAATAAGAAGACAATAGCTTCTTGTGGATGTTTCCCCATTTGGGGTTTTACCATGTATATCTAGTGTACTATTTCTCTTGTCTCTTACTTATTGTTTGATTAAATGGTGCTTGTATAGATAGAAGACTAGACTATGCTATTGATTTGCATGTTAGAAAATATATTGGTGTATGTTATGCATATTTCTCAATATTCTAACAACGAAGTAGCAAAAAAATCCATTGTAGTTTTAAAGCATATCATGTACATCACTCCAGTCTTTTCCATTCCTGGATTTACTAAGAACTTTGTATTGGAATGTGATGCTTCCAAAAAAGGTTTGGGTGCAATCTAAAGGCAATATGGATGAACCTTAGCATTCACCAATAGGCAATGGGGTGATAGGGATTTGGACAAGTTTCCCTACAAGGAAGAGATGATGTCCATCATACATGTAGTCGACACATGGTAACAATATCTCCAGGGTAGTATTTCTAGATAGATCACCAAAACTTGAAGTATTTTTTGGAACAAAGGTTGTCATTCTCGAAGCAACATAAATGGGTCATCAAGATGCTTGGATATAATTACAAGATCATCTACAAAAATGAAAAAGATAATGTTGTGGAAAATGATTTATCAAGGAAATATCAAGAAGAGTATCCCTCTTTGACTTATCTTCTCTAGTATAGGAATGGGTAAAAAAATACAACAAGAATGGATCACCCATGTTACAACATTTCACCTCATCAAGCAACTTAAGGAAGATCCAAACATTCACCATCTATCCAACAACCCTTCACCAAAGTTTTACGATCCATATAATATTTTTCAAGGCATGAGTCAGGCGGATTACAACTTAGCACTCCAAGCACACTCCAAGATCTACCAAGTATTTCATGTGTCATAATTCTCAAGTTCAAACTCCATCACTAGAACTCAATGCAAAAGGATCCATTTCGCTTCATCCTGTATCCATTTTGGCCACATGAGAGTGTCACCTACACTAGCATACAAACAAGGAATTTCTACCCCAATGGAAGGATATGTAGCCAGAAAATGCTACTTGGGAACCATAAGCCCTTTTACAATAGTTTTCCATCTCCAACCTTGAGGACAATGCTTCTTTTGAAGGGGGATGGCATGTTAGAATCCTACAATAACCCCTCTACTTTATCAATGTACAAGGCCATAAGGCCCATTAGTTAGTTAGTGGGTAGTGTCTTAATCTAAAAGGCCTAATTGAATAAAGCCCCCTAGGTGGTTGGCCCTGATTAATAACGGGACCACAAGTAGTTAAGCCTTTATCTATTGAATAAATATATATAGAGTAGTAAGTTATGTTATGGGAGTCAAGAATTGCCATTATTTTGGATATTTTCTCTTGGAGGTTTCCCCCTTGAAGAGGCAATTTAAATAACTATATATTTTATCTATTAGATCTCTTGTGTTTTCTTATCTTTTCTTTGAATTTCTAGGATTTAGTATATTACAAAGTTGAAGTAGCCAAACCAAACCAAGTAAGACCACATAGTTGAACCTCACATCAAGGAAAATTTTATGGATCCATAATTTTTTTAAAGTGTAAAAAACTTGGCGAATCTTACTAATTCTTAAGTTTCAAACCATAAAATGTTTGACAATATCTTTATAAAATAATTAATTTTTTTAAGGATTTTATATAGTTTCTGGACAATTTTGGTGATATTTAGTGTAAAATATTTTTATCCCATGGAATTTGGGTGAATTAGTTTAGAAAAAAATGGAAATTGGCAATTTTTTGGGGAAAAAAAGGTTGAAAATTAGCCCATGGGCTAAATTTAGCCCGTAAAATTTTCCCTTCCTCACATCCTATTGTACCAAGCGATGTATACAAAGCTTGGTCCCTTACAAAATGGAATATTATAATCACTCTTATTGATTTTCTCCACCCTGTCCGACATTGACAAAAATGAGCATATAAGGCACTAATGGGGTTGAAAATTTAAGAAACACTAGCATCACCTTATATAAGAAATCCTATTCAAGCTTTATCATATCCATCTAAAGGTATTTGCAACTAGAAAAACATAGGCCTTACTTACCTCACAATATATCAATTACAATGCATTTGCATTCAAAACCAACACTATATAGTATTTCCTTGATGCAAATACTTGGAACGTATATAATCAACGCAATTAAACACACTAAAAACAACAACATATACATTGAAATAAGGATATTCAAAGAAAAATGTGACAATTTTTTCAATTGTGTAACTATACATGTAAAACAAGGAAAACAAAGTATACCTTACACATCCACAATTAGAGAGTTTCCATTCTACTAGGAATGTTGATTTGAAGGAGGAAGAACTGTAGGAGAAGCTCATGTATTTGTAAAACAACACACAAAGAACTAGGTAAAGATGTAATTTCCATCCCATGTGGTAGGTTTAGCAATTAATTGCATTCAAAACTTGATAACATGAAATATACTTGGTACATGTGGAGAAGTAGAATGGAATTGCATTTGTCCATGTCATCTTATTACATCCATGGTTGGGGAATATTGTGTATATTTAAACATTTGCACACTACTCATTAGTCATGACACAAATCTATGAACATCTCAAGTTTAAAAAAATGAGGTTTCAACACATTCACATAAATACTAATCTATTCTCTTATTCAAACTTACCTATTACCATAGGGGATTCATTGTTTGAGCATGGATGTCCCTACTTGTTGAGGCAATGAATCTCAAACAGTTCATACTTAGACACACGGGCATTCAAAACAACTTCTAAGCCATTATTTTGTTTACTTCTTCTACATCTATTTTAGGGATAATGAAACTCCTTTTTTTCTTCAAAAGACGAATCAAAAGCACCTAACCCAAGTGTGAAGTTAAAATCCACAAGTTGTTGATTATTGTCTTCATCCAACATTGTTTTGACGAGACCAACTAACTATTCAATTTTTCTCAATATAGCAAATCCCTAACAATTATACATTTTCAAATAATTGGAAATGCCAAAGTATAAACTTGAGGTTTTTTTACAAATACCAAAAGAATAAACTTGAAAAATAATTCAAAATATTAAATAGTTGCATCATACCTTCACTTCATGCCTAAGTCTTTTGTTGCAACCTATGTATTTGAATACAACAATCAAATCATCACACACAAAGAACAATGATAACAAAGAAGCATTCACATATAAGAGGTATATATATATCAATGTTGATGACCCTATACTAATGGAGTTGATGTTTGGCCAACATCATATGTGACATCCTCAACTAGAGCTAACTCTACCCCACATAATAAATCACCGCACATCCTTTGAAATTTCATGTGATCCTCACAGACTCCATAGTGGTGTATGGTAAATGACCAAATTTTATCAACAATTATTCTTACTTCTATATGCAATGGCTCTAGATTGTCTTTTCTAAGAACAAACGCCTTTTCCATCTAGTTACATATCAATAATGAGTTGGAAAATATTAAAATATTATTCATACCATATGTTTTGGATACTTTTAATTTTAAACAAGAGAAAACAATGTGCCTCATTGTTTGTGGTCCTCCCCATATATAACCCTTTTATTTTGGATCATTTGATTTTTGTCCCTTATTATACAAAACATAAGTTATAATAGCTTTTCCTAGATTGGTTTTACATGATGCTTTAAGCATAATGACCATTGTGCACCATTTTGTCAATATGGTATAATTTAAATTGTAATAGTAAATTGAAATTTGAAAAATCACATATAAAACCATCTTTCACAACCCAAAAAATTGCAATTTCAACAATTGAAACAATGAGGTATTGGAAATGCAATATCTCAAAAATCTTACATACACCTTCAAAAATATTCATTATAGATTTGGAATAGAATAAATTTACAACAATAAACCAAATATTCATTAAAAAACATTAAAAAACAAAATATAAAAATAAAACCATATTTTCACAATCGTCAAAATTGCAATTTCAACAATTAAAACAATGAAGTATTGGAAATGCAATAATAAAGGTTTTGATTTCTTCACTTTTAACAAAACAATAATTTGAAATAATAGATAAAAAATTGAAAGCTATTTCAACATTCAAATTTACATATTATTAACTTATTAAAATTTTTAAAAAAACTACTACTTACCAATAAATTGATTAATATGACTTTCTAAACTAAAACACAATATGTTAAATGAACCTCCATATGTGATCCATAAAACTAAATTATTGAATCAACTTCATCTGAAAATGGATAAGCCCAAATGAGTATAAAATTTCCACCTTGCATCAAGAAAACGCGATAGGGACAATGTTGAAAGGAGGAGACAAATTCTTTGAGTCCGAAGGTATCACTATTGAGGTTACAAAGACCTTAGTAATTTGAACTCCCAATAGAATGTTAAGTCATTCTTGCCACCTAAATGAAACAAGAAACAACGAGGTTTCTATAGGAGGTAAATTCTTTGAGTGGGGAGGTAAGACCCTAGTCATTGCAGAACTTAAAAGAATGCCAAGTCCTTTTAACTTAAATGAAACCAGAAGACATGTTGAAAAAGTTATAAAAGAATTTTCATAACATTCCAATAAGATATGATGACAATGAATGGTTCTTATGGTGAAAGCGAATGGAAGATTGGTGAAGATTAAGGAAGCAATGATTCATAAAACTCTATCATAAAATTTATAATTTAAAAAAATGGTAACAACCAAGTGTGTCTATCTAAAATGCATTGGCTTTACATCATAAAAAAATTACTTCAAAAAGATGCTAAGACTCGTAAATAGTACAGTGATGAAACACCATGACTGTTCAAGAAGATACTAAAAGACTTACGAATAGTACAGTGATGAAATATCAGTGAAACTACATGCTTACAATTATGTTAAGTAAAATTTGTGAATCCATGGTTTTTTCTTGTAACAGTGCTATGTTTGTGACTCTAACGGCAGTAAGCGTTGCATATCTAGAACTTCCACTAAACCATCTTGCGTTCAATTCCTCTCTTTGCATGGCACGGCAGTGGGGCCATCAACCAAGAGCATGGATGGCCGGAATGAAAAATGGGGGCACCGAAAACAGAGCCAAAACGTTAGGCCGTATATCCTACTCCGTTAAAAGACTTGTTTCCACAAAGATGCTTCCATATATATCGCAGAATGAGACACTATGTCTCTTGTGCTATATATAAAACTGTGTATTGGATATATCGAATCCATGTACTTTAGATTTGAAAGTGGCATTCACCCAAATTAGATTGGTATCGATTACCCAAATGGTGATGTTTCGTTGCTGGAGAAGAACAGCATTGATTGATTAATGTTCAATGTTCGTACCTTATGGGCAGGCAGGTAAGCAGGCAAGTACTGGATGAAGAAATTGATGCAGTTAATGGCCGCATATATAGAATAGCAGTCTGCAAGGGTACTTTACTTGTGCCCATCTTCCCTTACCTCCTATTGCCTCCTACGCCTGAAGCCTCAAGGCTGAACGCTGACAAGTACATGCTCCACACAAATAGCTGTACTATGCCAATCTGCCTCAGCTTTCAACGCTCAACTCAGAATCCTTTGTTTTTCTTAGGAAAACCCTCTGCCCGATCTGCTTACCATTTTTGTTAAAACAACGACAGCTTATACGGCGGGTTCAATGGCACGCAGGGCATTCAAACTCTTAATACGTACAGTATAGTCGTCAGTCACAGAAACTAAACGAAATGTGCCTCCCTTGGATGAATACGTATATGTGCATTGAACACTAGAGTTCATATCTGTAAAGTTCAGTTATCAGCTCAGCCTACGTTCTGGTTTACAGATGCTCTACAGCTCGGGTAAAGTAGGGTAGAGGTTTATTTATCTCCATAAAGTTTACCCAAACATCTCATTTTTGGTAATGTACCTATTTCTCTATATGTCTATTGGATCGTGGCAATGTAATTTTGGCTGAAAATTCATCATCAAATGCATTGCGACTTCGAAGTCCCAGAGCACTCGACCACGAAACGGTCCCTGTTTAAAAGATCAGAGAGTTTAAAGTAACGTACTTCAGGTTTTTAATTTCTGTCGACTCAAAGCTTAAAAGATCAAACTTTAAAGCAACTATATGATTGTAATTCATTTTTTTTTTTCTATCGACATTCATAGATATGGGATTTAAATGGAATTATTAGGGTTTAAATCAATCTATTGAGCTTTAAATGGATCTATGCTAAGATATCTATAACAGGAATAATGATTGTTTAATAATCGTCGGAGAACGATGTTTAAAATCACCACGGTCACGGGATTGAATCCTGGCTTATTCCAGAGAGTGGACGTGGAGCTGTCATGTGAATATTGACGTATCAGATATAATCCGTTTTCCCAAGTAAACTTTCAGCAGGCACGAATAGGATCCCGTCAGTTCTTACATTAGTACAGCGGTAGTTCCCAAATCCTAGGGTTTTAGAGCAGAATATGCTATTAGGATTTAGTAGGGTTTCAAACCCTCTGGATTTGTTCGGCAAAATTCAGGTACAAGCGAAGCGTGTGCAATATTTGAGCAGAAGCTTCAGAGAAAACTACAACTCGGGAAACGTGGAGAACACTGAATCGTATATGAATGGTTGGGCACTGCACCGCACTGCACTACAATGCGCTGATTGGTAGTGGGTATTCGGCATTTTTATTCATAAATCCATCCATATACATATTCTGAGTTATAAATGCAAACGGCAATGCATTAAAAAACAGGATGGGCAATGGCTATGATGATAATGGGGGCGTGTAGTCATTGTTAGTTTGCATTCTCCAATACTCCAGAATTCCACGCCGCTGCTTTTGATCCGTGTAAAGTCACTGTTAAGGAACTGAAGGGACACACAGACAGTCCATGCCTGACTCAATTTCCCTCAAATTCCTTGACACTCTGTTGAGGTCCGGAATCCATCAGTCAATTTTTTATGTGAATGTACTCTTCACCACCATCCCACCATATCTCTCTCTCTCAGCTTCAGTCTCTGTCTCAGCCTCGCTGCTTCTGCTACCTTGGTCTCTAAGCAAATTTGCCCAAAATTACCTTTTGTCTTTGTCAACTCATCTGTTGCTTTCTTGTCCACATTACACTCTGCTCTTCCATTGCCTGTTTGGCATGTCATGTCTGTTTTCTTGATTTGTTTTTTAAGACCGTGGTGACCTCATCCTGTTGACTTGAAGAACACCATCACCAAATAAATTTCCATATACCAAAACATTCATTATTCATTTCTATCCCATTTCAACAATGTCTGCTTCTTCTGATACATATGCAACCTACAAGCGTCTCAGGCCTCTCATTCCAAAGCCTGCTGCACCAGGAAGCCTCGCGGATCTCCGCCAACCTACTTATTCTTCTATTGCTGCAGCTGCGGATTTACTTGGAGATCAACTCAATCCTGATCCAAATGCAAATATGGACAGACAAAACATCTCATACGACTTTAAACATATTCAAAGCCACGGCAAATTCTTTCGTGCTGCTGGTAAGGTTATTTATGGCTTTATCCCATCTAAATTTGTATAAAACATTTCTGTAATTTAACTACATTTTTATGCTGTGTCTTCTTAATATTAGTATATTATCAACAGTCATGTTTTGAAATTCTATATCATACAGATATTAATTGATATTATGCCTCACTGAACTTTCTATGAAATTATTTTCCTTGCAAGCTTAAAACATGGTAGCTTTAGGCATCTTAAGAGCCTCCCAACTTAAGGCTCTTATCGGTATAAAAAAGCTAGAGGTTGCCAGTCCTCAGATTATAAGAAAGGATTGGAAAGAGGCTGGAGGTGATAGCTTTTAAAAAATTATTTCAACATGTTTCTTATTATACACATAATCATTTCTAAAATATATCCAACCATTATATTATAAAAAGATAGAAAAAATATATTGAATAGAAGATCACACATTTATTTTAAAACCAACCAACCGATCATTATATTATAATATACATTTAAACCTATAACACCAATAAAATTAATTTTGTCATCCCTTTGGATCTGGAAAACATATGTTCTTTAAACAGAGTCAATAAATAATGAAACAGTACTGTATGATATAGAGAGAGAGAGCATGAATATTTATAAAATGCAATTCTTGCTTATGGGGAAATGCCCCTCATTGTTCATGTGGAATAACAGTCATAGGGAATTGCGGGGCATCATCTCAAGTGGTGACATCGAGATGGAATCCGACAGCAGATCAGCTTAGAATACTGGAAGATCTGTACAAAAGAGGCATCCGGACTCCCAGTGCGGAGCAGATCCAGTATATCACTGCACAACTCCGCTGCTATGGAAAAATAGAAGGGAAGAATGTGTTCTATTGGTTCCAAAACCATAAAGCTCGCGAGAGGCAGAAAAGACGCCGCAGATTAATGGAGATGTCGGCTGCTGGTCTGCTACCGTTAAGGATAGATTCCCCACAGCCCTTCTCAAAACAACAGTACTCCGGTGCAAAAGGTATACAATATTGTAATGATACTTTTGAGAATGTATGTAATTCTGGCATTTATAATAATCATCTTACGAGATTGTGCATCTTAATAAATGCTTGCAGTGGCTAGATGGCCTGAGACGAACATGAAGATGAAGATGACGAGATTGCCACCTCCACAGAGGAACACCTTCACAGAGGAGGTATATCTATATGCTACATTGGTAGTCTAGAAAGATATTTCTATTTCACAACTCACGAAGACATGGTACTCTTACAGAAATTAAACGAGTTGAAACAAACGTGATACTGTTACAGAAATCAAACCTTAATGGAGTTGAAACAGTATTCAGTTGGCCTTTTCTTAGCGTATATATATATATATATATATAGACTACTTTGTTTCACTACTTTCCAGCACTTCTTTTTTTTACATGTGATGTACTTCCATGGTTTTATGTATGAATCGGCTTAGATATGGAAAAATATCTTTAAAACATAAACATATAGCAAGTTTTCACTGAAATTTTTTTATTCTTAATAAATTTATAGTTAGATCTCAAATGAATTTTTAAATTTCTGTCGGGCAGAATTCTCAACAGATTATTTATAATGATGAATATGGACAGGAACCAGCTGCTGTGGAAGATTTTCTAAAATTAGCAACTCCGTCAGCTCATGAACATGAAGAATGCACAACAGTGCAAGTTAACTGCCTGCTCTCAAGAAGCCAACATAAGCGTTCTAACTCTGGAAGAAGAGGGATATCTAACCCTGACTCTACAGTGCAGCATGAGCGGTCCAACAGAGAAAATTACGCATATAAGATCGGACCACAGAAATCTCAATCTATGCAATGGCCCCTAGCAACAGTGGCCAAAGATATTGAAGCAGCTGATAGCGCTGAAATGAGCAATACAGTCATGCTTATCGATGAGGAACAAGGGGAATTAGGATTTCTTCATCAAGATCAGGCTTCGGCTGAGTCCAGAACATCAAAACCAAACCAGCTGATAACACTTGAATTATTTCCTTTGTACAGTGGGTCGACAACAGATTATAATTCAACCCACTGTGACAATGCTCTTTCAATGTCGTCTGAAGCTGAGGGTGCTTATAACTTTCTCTTTGATTTGAAATCCAAATGTGATGGTATGAAGATCAGTGAAAATCGATCAGTTCACGAGGAGGAGGAGATCAGCCATTGCACTTCATTTTTTCATGAGTTCCTTCCTCTGCATAGTAACTGAGCACGTATTGATATAACATTAATGTAGCGTCCTAATTATCACTAATCTACCTTTCGACCTTCTGGAATATAACCAATAGTCTTCTCCCATCGAGCGGAGCTTTTGTCTGGACGGAATATTGAAGCTTTTTATGTTTAATGAGTATACTTTAGACGGCTGAGCGCTCTATATTCTACAATTTCATTCAATAAATCTAACTACATATGAAGAATCTGATACGTAAAAATATGATCCATATTTATGGAGTTAATATGGACCATTTATTAAAATTATGTTTATGTTTAAATGTACAGAAGCTGTTTAAGAGAAAATCATGTATCATTTAAAAAATAATAATTTTAATGGTTGGAGAGTAAGTTTTGCTTTCTCCCTCCATTATTTTATATATTTTTTTATAATAATTTATTTTAATTTATGTAGATAAAATACATATAACATATTCTCATTATAATAAATTAATTTTATGGATTTATTTTTACCTTAAATTTGTTAATATAATTATTACATCCTTTGTTAAATATTTTTATGGATTTATTTTTTCCTTAAATTTTATTACTTCTCTTTTAATGAACATTTTCTTTACAGTAAAATGAAGAATTATTTTTTCTTAAAAATTAAAATTTTCATCATTTTTATTTTCATTAAAATTATATTATAAATTGAATTGATAGTATTTGTATCATAAAAGAAGGAGGAGGAATGGTTTTGATTTTACACTAATGTAGTAAGAACCAAGGAGGTTCAACTCCAAGATCACTCATAAAACTCACTCTAAGGGGTTTATATCTTCATAGCATCAAGGGACCTAGCAAAAAATGATAACGGACTTTCAAGTAAAGGGGTGCTGGGAGTTGTGAGAGAAGACTTTTGAAAATTATAGGAAAAGTATCCAAGGTAGTATCTAAGGGATGGAGACAACTCTAACAAAGGTCTAACAAAGGCCTTGATTACAATGATACAAGGCACTAATCCCTGGATAAAGGAGTAAGTGATGATGTTAAGAGAATCATTATCAAGTAGTGTAGAGTTAATCAATCAATTTATGCCTTTGAGAAGCAAACTCATGCTAAGTATGCACAATGGTTTTGAGTTGATTAAAAGTAATCCACAATTTACATAGGATAGTAGTCTTTGGTCAAAGGAAAAACCCCAAGAAATGAATGCAAGGGGATGGGGTTTATAGGTCATAACTTGGACTTTAGGTATTTGCATGATTATGAGTAGAAGTAACAAGATAGAGGTGGAACATTTGTAAAAAAGAAGAAGAAGAAAAAACAAACAAAGAAAGGAAGCCCTGGAAGGTGGTGAAAAAGGAGAAGGGAGCAAGTGAACATAGTGCTCAGAGAGGTTTATTTAGAGAAAAATATTGGAATTATGAAAAATGTACTTTCAGGAACATTCTATGGGAAACAAATAGTAAAGAAAATTTTGAAAAAATGGATTAAGGGAACTTGAAGTCCTATCTTGGGTTATGCTCACAAATTATACATGATGCCAAGAAGATGGCTAAGTTTCATCTTCCAAGTAAAGGATGTGGAAAGGATTTAGGAATCATAATGGGATTGGGGTCCGACATTATTGGCATTAAAAATATGGCATGCATGATTTGACTCATAGACATTGATATGAGCTAGGGAATGTATGGTGTTAAATGTATATGATATGGATCATATAAGACATAATCAATTTCCAAGCAACTAGTATGGATGAAGTTGTATGGGCTCCCATTAGAATTGTAGTTGAATGAGATACTATGAATTATTGGGGACAACTTTTAAAGAACCCTTGAAGTCAATAGTTCATACAAAAATTCATAGAATAGTGGGTCTCATTTTAGTAGAAGTAGACCTAAATGACAGTGGCAAGTTTTAAATTACATAAAAATCCCTTTTCAATGTGTTAGATGTCGAGTTGATGTTCATTCTCTAGAATATAATGTAAAAACCTTCAAGAAGTATCTATGGAAAATAAAGCATGCCATAGAGAAGGAGGTGAGGGACGACGATGATAAAAATTGGGGGGTGAGGGGGAGGAGGTAAGATGGGAGCTTTCAATACCCTATAGCAAGAGGGAATTTAGATAAAAATATGGACTTGACCAAATATAGTGAGTCTCACACGACTGTACAATACCATGCTCTAGTCTTGTCCAATGCATTTTTGGCCGAAAAATATTGAATTTTTAACAACTCAAAACACGATGCAGCAAGGGGGTGTTATTGTTTGCATCAATTTTGTGTCAATATATCCCTTTATTGTGCCATCTTAATGTGTTCTCCCCAAGGAATCATCTTGGTGACAAAACATGCAACACAAAGAGTTTCTTGCATCAACGTTGCATAAGTTTATATCAAATATTCTGTTGAAAAAACAACTTACAAAGTCTCTTTTGCACCCAAGCTGTGTCCAAACATGTGTATGTTGTGTTGCAGTAGAATCATCATTCGTTGACAATAGTATTGATATTTCATAATGGGTGTTGTACATGTGATGTCCTTGAGTCCCTAATGCCATAATAGAGTCAAAATATGGAACGTTTGCATCATATTTACGTCTTACAAGTATCATTTTATATCACTCACGTGTTGTTTTAATGACATCTTCGCAACATTATTATCTACTTTGTGTCATGTTAGCATCATAGCAGAGTCATTTTGCATCATATTAGCACCACATGTGTCAAAATTGTCTCATTGCATCACAAAGTGCATCATGTTGAATCATGCTATCAAAATTAACTCATGTTAGCATTAAAGTTGCCAATTTAGTGTCAAAATTGCAATGTAATTATTATTAATTATTTAATTATTTTTTATTTAATTAATTATTATTGATTGTTTAACTATTTTTATTTATTTAAATGATTATTAATTTAATTAATAATTGCACCGAGAGTAGCGAGGTGCTTACAACCTAGTATGGGGGAGATGTTGTAACGTGTAACGTTATGTAACATGACGTTCCTATGAAAAAAATGCAAATGATGTCGGCTTAACCAAAACAAAAATTAAATTATATTGATTTTGTTAGGATATTCCTATACTCCATCCTAGTCCTACCAACATTTTCATTATTTGCATTTTCAGTCTTGCATGCATTTTGCATGCATCCCAGTCATCAGTCTCAGCACCTAGCCCTCAGTTAGCTAACCCCGGGAGCTTCTCACTGATCAGTTTAGCCCTCCTAGTGCTTAGTGCGTCCTTCATGTAGTTGCATGCATCTCATGCGCCCTCTCTCACCTACCATTCAGTTGTACTTCAGTTATCTTCAGTTCTTTCCTTGATTTAAGGCTAGACTGACTCTCAACTGACTGTATCACTCCGATGGACCTCCAGTGAGACTAGACTGCCCATTCTGACTCCAGTTAGCTCCTCATGCGCCCTCCACTGAGCCTACTTTATTCAATTAGTGCCAGTTACACTCGGTTACACCTACCACACTTAGTTAGACTCAGTTTGACTGATGGTTGACAGTTACTTGAGCATTGATGACTCCACTGATGATGATGAAGACTTCTAGTTGTGCTTCGATGATACTCCAGTGATCTTTTGATCACTCCATGAAGGCTAATTCGAATTTCCACCTTGGCATTCGAATCCTCATGCATTGTACTACTTATTTGTCCATATTGTGATTAATGAATTAGTGTGTGTGTGAAGTTATTTTGCTTCTATCCGAGTTCTACTGTATTATTATTATGTTGCTCATTTTACTGCATTGACCACTCTTAATCTTATTCCTAAATTCTTTCATTGTGAGGTATACATCAGCTCTTAGATCTGTTGTGAGGATTTTCACAGATTTGATCTTAAACCTAGATATATCAAGAATCGAGGGAGATCAAATATCTTGAGGTGTAAATTTTTTCATAATGTGTAAAAATTTAAAATAAAAAAAAGTTACACCTCAAGAAAAATTGGATCCCTCTCGGTGCTTGATAGATCTGGTTTAAGATGGACCTATGTTGGTTAATAGTCAATTTAGTGTAGCCAATTGGATGTAGCTTGGGTGTTTGGGAGGAATGATTGTTATCCTTCCCACCCAAGATCAATTCTTGCAAGTGACATGTTGAGTTCTTAAATGAACATATTGTTGCATTGGCCTTGAGAGAGCCTAATGTCTATGAGAGCTAACCCCAACATTAACATTTAGGCAATTTCACAACATGAGATAAACAACTTTTAATCAATTTTAGGCCATAGAAAAATAAACCATGTATATATAAACACAATGATGAATTTTAGATTAAATTGTAAAATATCCATGTAATTTAGCTAACCTCGACATTCACATTTAGACAAAAATGTCAACTTTCTATACAACATTATTTGAAAAAATATGTACACATATGAGGAAATGAAATGAATTTAACATCAAAAGTTGAATGAACTATTGTGAATTCCCTGATCTTTTAAACCCTCATTATCCTCACTCAATAAAAACATAATAAAAGAATACAACTTCAATAAAATAAAAAATGATGGTATTCAAATATGTAATAAAAAACATATAAGCTAAACACTTGTTAGATTTCTTCTTTGCATTTTTGCGTTAATCATTAGAGAAATTTTAAGGTCATTAGAGGAATTTTGAGGTCTAAAATGTGTCCCCTAAGGAAAATAATAAAATAAGAGTTAAGGAAAAGAAAAAAAACTACTTTTCAACTTATCTTCTTGTAGGTTTACTCAAATTTCAAGTGTGAGCACTCTTTGGATGTGGAATTAAATTCCACATCCATCTAGTACCTACTTGGAATACTTTTGAGACACTCCCAATAGGAAAAACAACTTGAAATGCATGAATTAAATAAAAAAAAAATTTCATCGAAAGAAATACTTTTTTTTTTATAATGTATTTCGAGATTTTCTCTATCAATGTCTCTCAAAAGTATGCCGAGTAGGTACTTATTGCATGCAGAATTTAATTCCAAATCCAAGAAGTGCTCACACTCGAAATTTGAGTAAACCTATAAAAAGATAAGTTGAGAATACGAGAGAACAAAATGGTTTTTTTTTCCTTTTCCTCCAAAACTATTTATCCTTACGGTTCACACCATCATCTTGAATCCTATTGATTCTTATAAAACTTATTTTTATAATACATTTTTTGGCCCACTTTTTACCTCAAAATTCTTCTAATTAAATGCATACTATTTGCATCATAGTAACAATACTCAAAATATTGAAAAAAATGTTATTTTGTTTTGGTCTCAATTGCATCATAATTGCACCATGCTATGTCACTTCTGCACTATCTTGGCATCAACCATGCATCGCATGAATTGATGAAATGCTTATTTTGTTGTTTTTGCATTGTTTAGCATAAAAAAACTATCATATTCATAGTCACATAGCATCATATTAACAACATTATGGAGTTTGCAATAAAAACATTACATTTTATGGAATTTTTTGTTGTATTTTCACACATTTTGATGCTATTCTTCCAAGGATTTTCAATTGATCACTGGCACACATACAATCTATAGAATATGATGTGAAAAATCATAAGATAATTGTCAAGGGAATGATAGAACTTAGGGTTTTCCCATGAAGATGGGTAACATTTTTTGGCAAGCGAAGGGCATGATTATGTTAAAAAAAATCGACCTTGATCAAGCTTTTATCAATCCCTTGATCGAGCTTTCAAAAACTCGATCGAGGGTTAATAAAACCCTCGATCAATTTAAATACCTTGATCGATAGTTTTATTAACCCTCAATCAAGAGTTAATATCTCAATCGAGCCATTTCATTTTTAGACCTTGATCAAGTTTAAAAGCTCGATCGAGTATCTGCAACAATTATACATATAAAACAACAATAGACCATGACATATTTCATCGTGTCTATTACATAGAAACTCAACCAAGGACTAGTAGAGAGGGGTTATAGAAATAATAGATGAATGATTCGTGTTTATAGATGTGACTGAAATCAGGGAAAATATGGAGAAGGGTCCCCTATACCCATTTTTCATGATTTCAATCACATATGTAATTCCAATTACTCCATAACCCATATCCACACGTATAAAATCCAAAGGAAGTGAAGGTCCTAATGCTTTTACCAGAATCTTCTTCAAACTATTTACTATTACCCACAAGTATCATTTTCTTGTTGAAATTATATTTTACAAAATTTAATTATCTTATAATTCTATGTTTTATTTTAATTGACTTCGAAAGCTCAATCCCATGAAAATTTTAAATATAATAGATATTAACAAATTTGTTAATTTGCAAGGGCACTCACATACTTAATAGTTGGAATATATACCTTGTGAGACGAGCTAAGAATACCTATTTGATACGAGCTTTTAAAATCTTAGATTTAAAAAAATTTCAGGTGCCCATATTCATTTGCACTCACAAATATGGGCATTCGAAAAAAAAAATTAATCTAAGTTTTTAAAAGCTCGTTCAAGATTCTATCTAACCACACATAAACACTCGATCGAGGGTTTTACAAACCTTGATTGAGCTCATAGCTCGATTGAGGGCTTTAAAAACAAACTTTTAGCCCCCATTTCAGCAAATTTTATTTTATCGACATTTCTGCCAGGCCTAAACCCTGTCCATGGATGCACCTTAGATGGAAGACTTCATACCAATGGATTCATCAATGAATCGTCTATCCATTGGCATATAATTTACAAGATTTTGAGTTCATATGATAATATTTTTTATTTTATTTTCAAACATACACTTAAAAACTATGTGCACTGTTACCAACTTATTTGTACCATAGTTGGATTATCTGAAGAGCCGCCATATGTCAAGCATGATAAATATTTGTGTTCCATTGTATCAGATGATCCAGCCTTTGTGCCTAGTGAGTTTTGGCTAGTCAGTTTGTTGTTTGTCTTGAAATGACCATGCCCCACGGGGTTTTTGTAATAAAAGTGTGCTACTAAGGTTTGAGTGACTCGATCACCCATCACTGGTTTATCAACTAAGGTATTCCAGGGAGTTTTTTACCCTTACCAATTATACTTTGCCTTCGGCCGAGATATAATCAACAAGTTTTTCTCCCACTACCTCCAAAGCTGGAATGCCTGATTTTGAAATTCTAGCCATGGGGAGTTATTAGGGTCCAACTGATGAATATGAACCTACTAGACACTGTGAGTCGAGTCAGTGGTCATTTCCTAGGTCTGTAGTGGTTTTTAAATGTTGTCCGAAAAATTTTTACAGGACGCGTTGGACAGTTAATTATTTTACTTTTTAATAATTAATTTTTCCATAGTTTAAATGGAAAAATTCAAATTTGTAATATGTCAGTCATCCGGGGTCTAATTTCAAAGATTGAAGGCTTAAACCTTAAGCCAAAAATCATACATGACCCCTGGACCAGCTTATCTTAAGTTTCGGATGTCAATTTAGCCTCATAATTAATAATTTCTCAAAAAACCCATTTACAGAGAAATTATTAATTAAAATATTAAAAAATGAATATTTTGGAGATAATCCAAATCTCTCCAAAATAATCCAAAAAGAATAAAATAAAAAGCTAATTGACATGGCATTGAGCATTAAAGAAGATTCCAACCAACTCCAAGAACTTTCAGTCAACTATCCAGTCACCAGGAGAGATCTCAATCAAGGAAATTCGCCCTCATGCATGCAAAACTCGATTTGGTGATGTGGAGAGTGGTAAATGGTTTGGTGTCGAATATTAATGACAAGGATGGGCGCCTCCCTAAGTTTGTGCCCACCTCATGGCTCGACTCCTTTGTGATCACGAGTTCCATTTATTGCAACTCGAGTTCTTGTCTCCTCTTCAAGCTCACGCTTTCTCCCATGTGCTCACGTCAATCCTAGTTGGAGATTGCCCATTGGTTTGGTGAAACTTCCAAGGTAGAGATGGGGGGCTCCTTGCCAAGGTGGAGGCCACCTCCCCATCCACCTCACTTACAAACTCGAGTTATGGGGTAGCTCTCCACTCCAAGCCAGGATTTGATTGAGTAGTGATTGGAATTTGAATTGATCTCATGTGCCATTTGTCTCTCATGGAGCAAATTCGACCTAGGGTTTGAGCTTGCTAGTTTTTGTATAAAACGATGGCATTGCCTCCTTATTTCTCATGGAATTTTGATGTAAACTTACTCTGCTAAATTTGTAAGAGCTTGTAGCTATTGCTACTTTTGGAAATAAAGATTGACTTTGGAGGTCTATGATGTGCATTGCATGTTTATGAAGAAAGCTTCTCATCCTTTGAGGTGATATTGTACCTTTGTTTCACTTATATCATTTTATGCTTGATCTTGGTTAGCTTAGATCTCTTTTTCAAGAGCATAGAACAAATATTTGATGGTCCAAGTTATTTGTTTGTATTAGGCTTGATTTGTTTTAAGAGCACAAACTGTAGTCGGATATACTTGTTTGTCTTTTATTTCAATTTTGTCTAACACTCTAAGCATGATCTAGTGTGTTTGTGTAAGTGGTGAATGTGTGCAGGTATTTAAAAGTTAGAGTGGAGGTGAACTCGGTTGTCTCTCCCTCCTCTCCATCAACATTTTGCTCTAACATTGTGTGTTTTCAAGAAGCCTCCAAAGGACAACATTCAAAGTTGCATTTGAAGCTAGAAGTTTGCACTACTCTTCCATCCACAAAAACCACTTTCAAACTCTTGGTTACTTGTTACATTGGAAGCCCTAAACACCCGTCTTCCTTGTGTTTTTGGTCTCCTCCTTAGCTTCATTTTTGCCTCTCCCTGCTCTCATCCTAGATCCCATCTTCTACTTTCGTTTCCCTAGATCTTCCTCCTTTCGTCTATCCTTTAAACTCCTTTCGTTTTGCCTTTCCTTTCCTCCCCTTAGCTTCGTTTTTTAAGCCTCCCCTTTCCTCTCGTCCTTCAAGTTAGCCTCCCAATTCTCCTTTCGTTTTTGCCTAGCTCTCTTCTACCCTTCTTGCTTTCCTTGCTAGCTCTCGTCCCCCTCTCCTTAGCAAGCCTCCTTCCTTTCGTTTCTCCCTTCAAGCCTTGTTTTCTTCCCTTGCTCCTCTCGTCTCACTCCTTTGCTAGTTCCCCTTTCTTCCTAAAAACTTGAAAGTAAAATCTCAAAAGGAACTTGCATTTCATTTGATAGTTAGATATTGCAATTATTTCATTGTTAATTTGCTTTTTGTTTTACTAGATCTCATTCAAAAGTTAGTTTTGCATTGCATTTGTTGATAGATTAGATCTTGCTTTTTTGGTAGTTGCATCATTAGATCTCATCTTCCTAGTTATCTTGCATTTTATTTCTTAGTCTTAGATCTAGTTTGAAGTTTGTAGTTTCCATTTTTAATCTCATTCAAATTGAAATGCTTGCATCCAAAAAATATTTTATTTTTACATTTCTAGATCTAATTAGTTTCACTTTTGTTGTTTTATCTAATGCTTAATGGGTGCTTTGAAGTGATCTATCTTGTGTAAGTACTTGGAGGAAGAGAGAACCAAAGAGAAAATCCATGCTTGAAAAGAATAATCAAAGAATGAAATATTTGAATTTAAACCAAGGAGAAGAACCAAACCATGAATGTCATTTGAAACAAACCATTATCCTTTGTACAAACTCATAAGAGTTTTCTCATTGCTTTCCAAGTTTACTTTTCTCAAAGTCCTTACAAGGGTTTCATTCTCAAAGGCATTTGTACTCTCTTAATAAAATAAGGCTAAGTGGAATAAGGCCTCCCATAGTTGGTTTCTTCTTCCCCATTTGGGGAAGAGTGTCTTGTGTGTTTTTAGCTTAGATTTGCTTTGAGTTCTTAAAATAATTTCATTGGTGCTTAGATCTTTAATTGTTAATTCAGTTTTGACTTGAGAAGTGTCTTGGGATTTGATCCCAAGTGCCACATTGACCTTGCGTGCTACTTCTCTTTCTCCATTGTGTACTACGAATGCCCAACTAGCTGGAAATTTCATAAACAATGTGTAGAAGTCATTTTTTACTCCTTTTTGCTAGATTAGTTTCTTTCTGTTGTAGAACACTAGTTGCTCGATTAGTTCATTTTGCAAGTAGTTTATTAAATATTAGATCATTGTTTTCTTTTGTTGAGCTATCATTTGTGTTCTTTACTTACAAGCTGCTTGTTTTTTTAAAAAAAACAAAGACTCTTGAACTTGCCATAACACAAGTCAAGAGCGCTCTCTGTCGGAGAGCATAAGTTGCATTTTCCTTGCATTCAGCATATAGATTAGTTAAAGTCTCTTGAATTTTTGTCATAAGACGAAGTCAAGAGCACTCTCTGTCGGAGAGTTTAACTATGTGCTCTAAACTTAAAACATTTCAACTCACATTCCCCCTTTAAAATTTATCTCGTTGCCTTTCATCACTTAGTATGCTTTGCCGACCCTAAAAAGTTGGACTCGTACTCAGAACGGTGATTGGATTTGTTAATCTTGCAAGTGATAACCTTAATAAAATCATTACCCCATAACCAACGAACCGACGTTGATTCGAGAAATACTCAGGTAGTGGGGAAATTCCTAACTAGTGACGCCGGAGAAAGAACACCGTTGTCATAGAGTTCTAGTGCTGGTTAAATCATCTGGACACCTAGTCGGAGAATACTAGACGGTCCGTCAAGTCACCAAGGGGAAGCCACTGAAAGTATACTTTTCTGGTTGGATGCATACCTTGCTTTTTCAGCCCTAATAATCAAGAACATCTAAAACACTTTAAAATTTACCAAGAACAATTTCAAAACAATCTCATGAACAATCATCACTGAGACTTACATTTTCAGCATCACAAGCTTTTGTTTGACTCCATTTGGAACTGGTCTATAAAATCTTTATGTATCATCTTGATCTAGACCATTAGTCCTTGTGCATTTTTCAATTATCTTGTGGATGCTTACTTAAATTTCAAATTCAAAGTATATTGTTCGTTTTTAAGTTGTATCTTGTAATTTGCAACGTGGATTGCGTGTTTAATTGTGTTCTCATCATAATTAAAACTCCTAAACAACACTCATCTGCATCACCACATACAAAAACACTTAAAAACAAAGAGCCATAAGAAACTCTTTGTTAGGAACAACCCCCCTTGGCTTCGTTAGGAGTTAGCCTAAACGGAGAAGCTGGGATTCAGGTGACAGTACCTGGTTCATTGCTTGCCCCCAAGGCCACACATTCCCCAATTGTAGTGAGGGAACAACTTTCGAAATATTTATGTTGCTGGTGTGCATATCGGCAGACAACAAGTATATTTTCTATGGAAAAAAAAATGTATATTTTCATCTTTAAGCATTTAGAAGCAAACTTAACAATCCATTATCCATATCCCGATCAAAAATGGTGTTTACAAGTCCCATAAACTTATTCTTTGGATATTTGTGGGCATTAATAAATTATCTTATGTTATCTTATCTAATCCCAGGAAATTCTGTATTGATGAACCAAGGCATTTACATTTGTTTGTAAATATCTTATGCAACACACAGAGATCCTCTGAACTGTCACACTCAACTTACTTGAGATTACCATTGCCGGTAATAGTATATTTATTCCAAGCCTTGTTTAGGAGACAAGGATACATTTCCGCAAGTTCTAGATGTTTGATATTCAATTCAAACTATTTTTTCTAAGAAAATACATGTCATTTTCAGTGAGATTTTACTTAAGTTTGACCTGATATTCTCACATCATGGAATAGCATGTCAAAGGTAAATCTTGTTCTGGTCAACAGCAAAGTGTCCTGGCCATAAACTTAGGGACAGACACGAAACATGTTTTGGATCCGAGATACGGACATGTATTTCTTACCAGCATGGTATGTTCCATTAAGAAAACAAGATGGCCTTCATTTTCAGAATCCAAAAAGGATATCAGACTATTATATTCTAGTTAATGGAGTTCCAAAGGAACTTAATTTATAAAACTATTGCAATTTATCAACCTTTAAGTTTAAACAGATCTTATAAAACTTGGTCAACTGTCATTACATAAATTGGAAAATGGGGATCATGTGTAGATATGACAATAAACACGAGTCAATAAGATAATTTACTATATATACACACACTGGTTATTTCTGATATACAACCCCCCGATTAGCAAACCCATTTTATAGATTCTGTATAACAAAAGAATAATAAATGGAAATGTCCAAAAACTTAAACTTCAGGTAATAATAGCACCGGAATATCTAAAGAATTAGTTTTCCACAAAGAGATGGAATATCTAAATAATTTACATGTTTTACAGAAATAGAGGTGGCCTCTAGAGTTGATAACGAGACCATGATTAGAACGTATGTAATATATCTTTGATACAGTACAGAATAAAGAATGTGGCTGCAAGAGCGGCTTACATTTTCAACATCCAAAACAGATACATATTGAACATACCATTATACAAGAACTGACCCTACAAACCACACAATCTCTTCAATTTCAACTTGAAAAGACAATGCAAGAAATGTGGGTCTGAAGTACATCAATAGCAAATGTGCTAATCACATTAAACGCATTCACTACTTTACTGTCAGGACTTCTTATACTTGGTACCATTGATTATATTTTCACCTGATTTGCACTGTACAGGATCAATGTGTGGCCTTGTCTCCTTTGGTGTAGTATTTTTATGAATTTCATGTAAAGGATGCGACAGGATTGAACCAGGTGATGTATGTGGATAATTTTTGGTGAAAAATAGTTTCTTATCCATACTCTTGTCACTACTTGTTGACTCTCCAAAATCATTCATTTTTATGAATTCTTTTGTATCCAACACTGCAAGCTTTGCTGAAATATGTCGTTTTTCTCTTTCAAGTGCTTCACGTAGGACTATCAGGTCATGATGATTGTGTTGGCGAATTAACTTCATTGGCACTTTTAGGAGTACCTGCAAGAAAACACAAACATGCTTTATGCCCACAAAGTGCTTATGCATCTATTGTTTTCAGCAGAAAAGGTAACAAAATAACAAGTGCTTGAATTCAAGAAATTGCCCTTTTTCAAATGTGTTATCTTTATCCAAGAATTATTGTTTTGGGGAATGCTGCTTACAGATTCCTTTGACTAAACAGCTTGAGGCATTTCTATGCCATGAAAATCACCCTAGACTTGCCACCTGGCCTCATCCGCACTCACTCAGAAGGTTTTGAGCCCCAATTTCACCGTTAATACAAGCTCAGTCACCTCACAACTTACCACTAGACCACACTCACATGGGCCGTCCAAGAATATGTATCCATGCATGTCTCTTGTTTTTTCCGTGATCTATTTTACCAATGATGGTATGAATTTGATGCTTTTTAATTTCCCTTATGGGTTATTGGTTTCTACTCAGGAAAATAAACACCTGGGTGAAAACAGATTCAATCTCACCCTTCATTCTGTGTCCTGTATCTACAACTATCAAGCTTCGCTAGTAATTAGTCATAAAGATACTAACATCTTAGAGTTAGGGGACAAACCGGTTTCTAACTTGCCCATCAGACTACTAACCACATCTGTAGTAGAAGCATTGCAAGAACACAAAAATCTGCAATAGAGATTGATCGTGTAAAAGTATATTTGATAATGAATGAATGATGATTACAATACTCTCGTGACGATGTACCTTTATAGGCATTCACTGGCCATGAAAGTGAACAGGTGTGTCCTTTGATTCTTTGTTAAAGACTAATGTTATTTATTAATTATTAATTCTTACTATCTATTATTATGTATTATTATCTTTGTAACATTGCTACCTCCTTAAGGAATGCTTTGTCCTCAAAGCATAATAAATTGGATTTTATCTAGCTAAGCATGTTTCTCTGGCAATATCATCTCTGTCCTTGTCTAATTGTAAGAACTTGAACTTGACTTGGTTTTTAATTTGGGTATCCACAAGATTCTTTTGTAGGCTATGCATCACACCCTAAAGTCTCTTATTTGGTCAAGTAACGTAAAACCTTGACACGTTTTGGATGCAAACTTGCTTCACCTTTGCTGTTGCACAATTCTTTGGCCTTTCAATGCCTTGTTATTTAGTTGTAATTTCCCATTCTTGATAGCACGAACACCATAGAATTTATAATGTTGTAACTTATATTTCATGGGTATAGGTAGAGTTGTAAGTTTGGCTTCTTGTTTTCTTCAAACCTTGATCTTCTCACTCTTCCTAAGATGAGGTGGAACGTACTTTGCAGTTACTTCTTGTTTTTGGTTTTTCTGAGTAATAGTTTCTCTCTGCAATAGATCATCTTCATTCTTATTTGGCAATGAGCATGAAATTGATGTTAGTGATACTTTCTCCAGTGTTTCTTCATAAACAACATCTGAGTTGTATGTCACCATGACTTTGTTTTTGTCCTTGTTTCTCACTTTATCTCCTGTAACGAACATTCTTCATAATCTTCAGCTACCTTGTTAACTCTGTTTATGAATAATTTATGCATGTAAACTATCAATCTATCAATTTCATTGCCCAACGCTTTTTGACCTTCCGTTAACTCTTTCAGCAACTTCACAATGGTATCCCTAATTAGCGAGGTATTATTGGCTTCCTCTTTATAATAATGACCCTCTATGTGTGCATCATCATAGTAACCCATGTGGTAGTAGTCTTCTTTCTTGTGGGACCTGTTACCTCTCAAAAATGCATCTGCATTTTGTTTTACAGTTCCAGTGAGTGTCACTCATGCAGATGGTGAAAAACTTTAAAACAATTTACAATCAAGTCTGCGGCTTCTTGCTTGTGGAAGTTTGAGTTGCTTGGAGTAGATGGCACAATTTCAGTGGGACTATGAAAATATGGTAGGAGAGGAGTGTTGTGACATTGGCTTTTCTCTCAAGAGTTGTCATCGAGCTGGTGTACTTACTTTTTGGGCTTCAGCACACGCATGTCAGTTTTGGGTGACAACATTTTAGCGCCGCTGCGGGGGACAAAGTCCAGTTCCTGAAAATTGAAGACTATGCTTCATTGACGACATTTGTGGGAGATTATATTGCGGAGTCTTCTTCTCACATGGTGACTCCACGAAGGGACAAAGCCCTTGTCCTTTTGAAGATTTGAAGATCCGATTGGGTGTAGAGGTGAGCACACTCATTGGAAGGCTTTCAAGCTCACCTTAGCGACTCCACAGTTTGGTATGAGGTATGACTACATATATATTTCAGTTCTAGTACCTCATTATTTGATTTATGGATGATGATAAGGAAAAACCGCGTGATCTTATGCACGAAGCTTACACCCTGCTAGATTTCTCAAATATCCGTGGGTTTCCTAATGAATGCTACGACCATGGGAAGATGCATGACATTCTTCCAGAGTTCCATGGAAATAATGATGTTTCAGCCACCCATCATATTGCTTCTCTTTGCAAATTGATGTTTGATTTTAATGTTCATCATGAGGATGATCTTATGATCATTTTTGCTATGACTTTGGAAGGAGGTGCACTAAGTTGGTTCTATGGCCTTTTGGATGAATCCATAGATTCATTGGCAAAGGTTTTCGAGAGGTCTCTCCTTCGCTGGCATGATGGAACAATTGATGATATTGAGCAACTTGCTAAAGAATATGATGCTCTCATCCCTAGGGTCCATCATGAGCTTACAGAGCAGATCCATGAAGAAAACTTTGAAAATCAAAGTAGACCGCTTGAAGAACAGATCATTGAAGATCCCATTGAAGAAGAAATACCAGGGCCCTTGTTTGAAGATATAGCTGAACAACCTCCTGCTACAATAGAAAACCTTGAAAATATGGAGTTGCCTCAGATTTATGTCATTCCTGAACAGCTTCATGATGAAGAGTTGGACTTGCCTCAAGTTCATTTTATTGAAGATAACATTTGTTTTACAGGTCAGCTTGAGCAGACGTACGATGAAGGTTTTTATATGAGCCCCATCCATCAGTGGATAGAGGCTTCTTGTGCAAATCCTAATTTTTTCTGCCAAAAATGTGATGGTACTTTTTATCCTAACAATCTGAGTTTTCAGCTTAGCCCATTTCATAAACAGATTATAGGGCAGATGGGTTTTATGGTGTATATTTATGTGTCTTTGTTCCTAACCAAGCACAGGAGGAAGCAACCCAGCATAGATGAGGAGCTGAAATGGCTCCATTGGCTGTACCAATACACTTAGCATCCTTTTGTCTCATGTTAAGTTAGTGTAGGTAGGAAGAATAAAGCTCTCACATGAGCATTTTTTGTTGTTATTGGCATCATTCTTTTTGTCATTTTTTCAATTTTATGTAATAAGTGGTGGTCATGGGATGTGAATTGAGCCATCCCCACCACATGGTCTCTCTATTTTCCGAATTGGTCCGCGATAACCAAGAGAATCTGAGGTTCTCATGCACTCACGAGGTGAGCACATGTCCCCGAGTTGGAGCCAGATGTTACCTCTCAAAAATGCATCTGCATTTTGTTTTACAGTTCCAATGAATGTCACTCATGCAGATGGTGAAAAACTTTAAAAAAATTTACAATCAAGTCTGCGGCTTCTTGCTCGTGGAAGTTTGAGTTGCTTGGAGTAGATGGCACAATTTCAGTGCAAGTATAAAAATATGGCAGGAGAGGAGTGTGGTGACATTGGCTTCTCTCTCAAGAGTTGTCATCGAGTTGGTGTGCTTACTTTTTGGGCTTCAGCACACGCATGTCAGTTTTGGGTGACAACAGGACCCACTTTTACTTTACTTTTGGAAAAGGTATTTTTAATATAACTTTCTTTTATATAGTCCAAAAAAAATTAACTTTTAGTTTTTTATAATGACTTTTTAAGACAAAATAAAAAAGAAAGTAAATTATTATTTTAAAAATAAATCTAGCCGACTTTTATAAAAAGGCAATAAATAAATAAATATAAATAATGATTGATGAAGGGGCATGACTTATTTCGAAGGGTCGTACGAGCGATACAAAAATCACCTCACTTGAAGCTTATCGAAATTAAAACTGGCCATGTAAAGATCAAAAGGATGGCGCGTACAATAGGCAATTGTACGGAATCTGATATGACAATGAGGGTACGGAAATTGTAGTTTACGGTGACTACAAAATTGTATGGAGACTGGTCGTTGTATAGACACAGATTATTGTGATGATGCAGGGAATTGTACTTACATATCACAGCGTATGGAGCAAAGCACAAAGTGCAGAATGAACAGTACGAAGCAACACAACGAAATAAATAGTACAAAACAATACAGATTTTAATGGAAGAATGTTTGTATGGCACAACAATATGGTTTTAGTGTTTGCACTTTAACTCAATTATGTTAGATCTTTAAACTGAAAGATAGGCAAGCACAGCAATACACAAGAGACACAAGAAATTTCCTCGGGGAAACCATAAAGGAGAAAACCCCACAACTTCTTAAATAATAGATTCGTCACTAGTACAATATCAAACCAAGATAGAAAACCAAAAGATAAGATGACTTCTACAGCTTCCTTCTTTCTTCTCCAGCGAACTTGTCTTTTCTCCTCCTTGGTGTGAACTTGCTTGAGTGAGAGTGATGTCCAAATGAGAGAGGGTGCCTCTCTATTTATACTTTAATGTGTGACTGACCTAGATCTCCAATGGGGTCGACTTCCTTAACTGACCGGGCCGACCTCTCCTAGGGAGACTCAAAAATACATTTTACATTTATCCTTTTGGGGACTATTGCCCCAACTTACAATGGAGGTTTTACCTCGATATTCTTACATGACCAAATACAATAATGACATCTCTGAACGGAGGAAAAACATCTCCGACCGAGGTACAATAAAAGTACAATAATAATAATATATAAAATATACAAAAGAATATCTTCTAAAGTTACATTTACAACAACACTCCCTCTTAACTAGGAAGGTATTCTCTCGACACAGTCATCATTACAGCTGGACACAACCTCGTTGGATCATCATCATCGCTGCTGCAGCAATTCTCATATTGTTGATCATTTACTATTGACATCTCTCGAATCTACCAGTCATGAGAATTTATACAGAGCCAACCCTTTTCCAAGTTGGATGTAGGCCTAGCTCTCATCTAGGACTTCATCATCTATACGAGCAAGCCATCAAGTAGGTACAACCCAGAACCACATATTACAATGCCACAACAATCACCTATGTCTCCTACTATCATCTCATCGTATCTGGATCATCTCATCATGTCATCTGGAGAGCATCCCAAGTGCATATACCATGTCCACCAGACAACTTGCGTCTTCCACCCAGTGGATACAGCCTAGGAACATCTACGTCTTCCACCCAGTGGATACAGCCCAGATGTATTACATCCCTCTCTCAGTCAACCTGCGTCTTCCACCTAGTGGATACAACCTAGGAACATCTGTGTCTTCCATCCCGTGGATACAGCCCAGATGTGTTATGACTCTCTCGGTCAACCTGCGTCTTCAAACATGTGGATATAACCCTGGAGCATCCCAGATGCATTATGTCCTTTCGGACCACCCGCGTCTTCCACCATGTAAGATACAACCTAGGCGATCCCAAATGCTTTATGACCCGTGGACCACCAACGTCTTCAAACATGTGGATACAACCCAAAATCATCCCAGATGCATTACGTCCTTGCGGACTACCTGCGTCTTCCACCCTATAAGATATAGCCCTCATGCACCTGTGTCTTCCAGACCTGTCAAATCACTCCCTCTTTCGAGGAACATCGATCTAGATAACAACAAGCTTCTCTCTGAAGTACTCGAACTTAACTCTTGCTAATGGCTTGGTCAACACATCGACTATCTGCTCGTCTGTCGCCACATAATAGAGCTTCACTGCTCCTCTCTGCACCATATCCCGAATATAGTGGTACTTGATCTCAATATGCTTCGACTTGTCATGGAACATCGAGTTCTCGGACAACTTTACACAACTCTGATTGTCACAGAAGATACAAGTCGCCTCTAACTCGAGATCAAATAAATCTGACAGTAGCTTCTGAAGCCATACTGCCTCACAATTAGCCGAACAGGCTGCAATATACTTTGCTTCGGTTGTACTCAGTGCCACGCATGACTGCTTCCTGCTAAACCAAGAGGTCATACCAGATCCCAAACTGAAGCAGCATCCCGAAGTGCTCTTCCTGTCTATGGCACTTCCTGCCCAATCTGAATCAACATAACCATGCAGGTTAATCTTCTTATTCGTCGCATATTTGAGCCCATACTCAATTGTACCCTTTAGGTACCTCAATACATGGTTTGCAGCAATCAGGTGAATATGTCTTAGATCTGTCAAAAACTGGCTCAAGGTGTTCACAACAAAGCATATGTCTGGGCACGTGTTTGTCAAGTACATTAACGAACCAATCATCTGTTTGTACATCGTGTCATCAACTGTCTCTGAAGAAGCATCACACAGTAGCTTCAAGTTTGATGCCATTGGTGTGGCCATTTCCTTCCAGTCCATTATTCCAAACCTCTTCAGAATCTCCACTACATACTTTCCTTGACCAAGGAAAATCCCATCTGCACTCTACCACACCTCCATACCTAAGAAGTAGTGCATCATTCCCAGGTCCTTCATCTCGAACTTTGCGGCAAGCCTTCTCTTCGTTTCTGGAATGAGTTCATCCTCTCCTATTATGAACAGGTCATCTACATATAGCAATAATATAACTGGTCTTTCGCCCTCAACCTTGAAGTAGAGGTTGGAATCTGCTTTACTCTTGGTAAAGCCTAAGCTCATCAGAAAGTTGTCCATCCTGCCGTACCATGTCTTGGGTGCCTACTTCAAACCATACATGGCTTTCTTTAGCTTGCACACATGAGTCTGTCTGTCATGTGTCTCGAATCCCAGTGGCTGCTCCACATACACTTCCTCTTCGACTACACCATTCAAGAATGTTGTCTTGCGGTCCATCTGGTGTACCTTCCATTTCATTACTATGGCTAAAGCAAGTATAGATCTGATGGAAATGTATCTTGCTACAGGTACAAATGTCTCCTTGTAGTCTATGCATTCTTTCTGGGAGAAGCCACGTGCCACAAATCTTGCCTTATGTTTTTCGATGCTACCATCTGCAGAATGCTTGATCTTGTAGATCCATTTTGAAGTTACAACAGACTTCCCTTCTGGTCTCAGAACTATCTCCCAGACATCATTCTTCATAATCGACTGGTACTCTTCAATTATGCCATCCCTCCATTCCCTCTTTTTTGTTGCTTCCTCATAGTTGGAAGGTTCTTTATCAATGATGTCGCATATGCTAGAGTGTGTATTCCCTTTCCATTTCCAAAGTGTTACTGTTATCACACCATAGTAGCAGGGCTACTATTCTTGTACAGCAGATATCTGCACATTCCAGAGCTTCCTTTATTCCAGAGCATGGCTATATATTTTGGATCACTCATGATCAGAGCAGTACATTATTCAGATTTTATGACCTTGTGTCAAGGCTGAGCCTTGAGAGTTCAGATTTGATGACTGATGTGACCACTTATCCCATTACAGTTTCAGTTCAGTGCCTAGAGATGTATTTCAGCAGTGTTTCAGATGATGCATGATGATGATTATTATGATGATGTTGTATGATCTATGGATATGTTCTCACTGACTGTGGATTATTATCTTGTTGATTTAGTCATGATCATAGCATGTGCTTGGTATATCATTCCTGATATGGCAAACTATTTAAAATGAATTGTAAATCATAAAATGGACAATTGCTTGCACTTTTAGGTCATTTAACAAAACTTACTGGTATTTCACCTTACATAGACATGGTCTTTCCCCGACACCAGTTGTCTGCTAGTGTAGGCTCCATATTCACTTGTCTCCATCCATACATGACCTTCCTGTTTGACTTTAAACCCTGACTCGTCTCATTTGACTTTCTGATACTGAGGACTTCCCCATTTTTCTACCTCTGTGTTTGGACCGCATCCCTGTTTATTCGGTGTCTCGGCTCTGAGTTGGTGACAGAACTTGCCTTTGGTGAGTTGGATTGTAGGCCTAAATCATTCTGGTCAGTTGTCCCGATGTTTGGCATTGGCTCGAACTCCCCCTAGTCACTTGAGATGTTGTTGGCTAAAACTGAAAGCTCATGTTCTATCTATGGAAACTAAAAATTCGCCCATGGAAACAAAAAAAGGGCAAGAGCAATGAAAAGCTAAAAATACTCCTCGAAGAGTATAAGAAAGGTCCAAAAAGCAATGGTTCTTAAAAGTTATATCTAAACAATTGCTGACCTTATAAATATGTGAAAAAACATGTCCTGGATGCAAGCTGCAACTAGTTGTGCTTCTCAGCACATCTGAAATCCGAAGGGTTATGTAGGCTAAAAAGGCCATGGAATAAAATTGAATGATCCTAATGAACCTGGATCAACTTGATGTAGACATGATGCCTAAGTTGAATAAACACTCTCTAAACAACTTATCCATTTGTGAGGCACAGCCATCCCCCGTGTTATTTTGTCCAACACAGAGTTTGTAGCTTCCCCCTTCTCCCAGTCCAAAGTATCTTTGAGTTAAGTTAGACAAGTCAAACCCTTGGCCCAACCTTGCTCCTAGCCTTCATCCTTCACTAGCAGTCTGACCATGTCCAATGGGTGAGTTTGTCATTTGAACTATTGTGCAAGTAATTTATTATAACAACGGAATATGTTAACTCGATTAATGCCACTGAATGGAATTTATACTTTGAGCTTAGCTATGGGAATGATTAGAGAAGCACTGTCTTAGTCTACTGATGTGATTTATCCTTGATTATATATATTCTTGGGATCCGTGATGATGTGGACCATGTATGATGATTGTTGATGATGATTTATGGGCCCACATGTTTGATGATGATATCATATGATGGACATATGATGCAGATGATGTTTGATCCAGTTCAGCAGGTTTATTATTTCTTCAGATCAGCAGATTATACATTGTCCATATATGGTGGACCCTACAGCAGGCCCATTAGGGCAACCCAGGGTGTATGAGTACTCATTCCTAGTGGATTTGGGTCTTCTGGATCCATTGAGACACTTATCTTTCAGTTCCGGGCACTTCTGACAGTGATTGATGCAGTTTTACACTTGTTGACCAGATTGGGGGCTGATTTCCCAGCCTGAGCAGCGGGGGCCCCGAGAGGCCAGTTCACCTAGGGCGCTGATGATGGAGGGGGTGGTCCAGCCACTTGTTATTACCATTTACCCCCCCTTCCGGAGAGCCTGGTGGGCTCAGATGGACAGCGCTAGCACCCTAGGAGGCAGTTTTGGCACTTTCACAGTTCCCGAGGCAGTTAAAAAATGGGATAAAGTGGTCACTGAGGAAATCGATTTGGGCAATTGAGGCAAGGTTTTGGCATTTGGTTTTCACAGAGGTCTTCCAGGATGGCATCTCTATCTTCCAGTCAGTTTTCACCATGTGGGTATGCCCGGATTGATCACAGGAGGACATTTACTGCTTGACTGTCATGGATTCTGAGGACAGTTTTGGTCATTTTTATTATATTGGACATATTTTATTATTTTATTGTGCCTTGGGGATGAGCTAGTAAGGATTGATGCCTCCTAGCCCCACCATGTGCTTATTTTATCATGTCCTAGTCATCATGAGGTGGATTATTGTACTTTTTACCCCTCTAGTGGGATGACGTCACCCTCCATTGTACCATTTCGTGAGGGCGCTTTTATTATTTTGAGTGATCCATGTGATATATTGTTATGGGTCATCTTAGCCATTGATTGTATGATGAGATCTTATAATCTCAACCACTCATTTGATGTAGTATTATGAAGTGGTATAGGGTTTTGGTCTTTATTATCCTATATAAGGAGGAGACCCCCCATTGTAAAGCTCACCTTTGGAGCTCTGGAATATTGGAATAGAAGATTTTTTGTGGAGCACTTCTCTCTTGCATTGTGGATTCTCTTGCATATTGAATATACAGTATCTCTTCTATGTATCATTGTGGATTTTGGTGTTTTTGCTAACCTTTTGACAGGAAAGTCGAATTGGAGAGAGGAGGGCGACTTCATGAGGGTTATTGTTGGAGGGATCCACATATTCTCTCTTGGGTTGATCTTGTGACAGGGAGTATCATTATTGTATCTTCGTGACATAGTTGATGCTTTCTATTACATCTTTCTACCATTTTCATAATCATCTTGCTTGACTTGTTTCTTTGATCTTGTCTTGTAGGAGGAGGACGATTTGGCTATCTTGGAGAAGGGCGATTTGGTTGGAGCACTTGGATCTCACTCTTGAATATACACATAGGAGAATGCTATCAACTTGCAAGGTGGCCACAAGCAATTGAGGTAAGATCTACAAGGTATGAGCCTCTTTCATCCATTCTATCTTCATTGGTCATAAAACCCTAATAAATCAAAACCCCAATTTTGGTATTTCTTAGATCTACTTAGATCTAGCCTTGCAATTGAAAAGATATTAAAAACCCACCTCTATAGGATCCACCCCTAGTTGGATCTATAGTTTGGTGGTGATTGGCTAAAAATTGACACACTTTTCAATGCAAAAAGCCTTCTTGAACCTAAATCGATTTTCCTAAGAGAAGCTTGTTGGGTTAGATCTAGCACATGGGTAGGTGAGATCCCACTTGATTTGACATCTAGACATTTGATAACCTATACCCATATCTTTACTTTGGTGAAAACTACCTTGTGGACATCTCTCCATGTTTTAAGGGGTTGAAACCCCCTTTTGACCTTCTTGGCATCTTAAAACTTAGATCTACTAAGATCTAGCCATTGGGTTCACTTGAAACTTTGAAGGAACATAGATCGGGGTACTAACATCCCGGATCTACATTTTGGTGGCTATTGGAATTGATTTGGTCCACCAAAACCCATTTTTGGACCCTCCTTGAGCAAATCGCACCCCCTTGATTTTTTGAGTTGGTCCACTTCTAGGAAGTGGGTGTTGGAGATTTTCGTGGATTTGGAATGCCCATGCCTTGAAACCTAGGTCTATACTGTCCTTTCGTCAAGATCCGCCTTGGGGATTGCATTCCTTGTTTTAAGGGATTGTGGTCCACTTTTGGTCATCACATAAAAACCTAGATCTAGTAAAGTCCAACCATTGGATCTCATCCAACCCACTTGACTTGGCTTCTAGGTGTCCCGATCTACACTTTGACATACTTTTTGACTCCATTAACCCATTCAACAAGGCACTAGTCCTTCTCCAAGCAAGTCGCACTCCTTGGGATTCGTGTCAAACCCTAGATCTAGTACATGGGTACTCCTAGAACCAACTCAAACTCATAGATCTAGCCTATATCTAACCTATAGTACCATCCTCACACCTAACTTCACCTTGTGGGTCCACCTAGAACCATTTCACACTTCCCTAGAAACTAGACCCACTTGTGTAAACACATGGTACTGTACCTAATCATCATACCCCATCATGTGGCCTAAACCATACATAGGTTGAAACATTAACAATCTCTTACACCTCCCTCAACCATACCTTAACCCTTAGGTCCACTTAGCCTTGCATTGGTTTCCGTAACTCATTACTTACCTACCCTTAGAAACCTTGCTTAAGTCCAATCAACTGTGATTGGGGTATAGGGTCTCCCCCTTGGTCTAGTTACACCTTGACCTAAAGCGAAGAGTGCCTCGGTTGACGTGACTCCCACCTGCATTGGGAACCGTGGCATCTCTTGGGTCACCTCTTTAGTTGCCTGACTCCTCTACCGTCCCGGATGGGATACCTCTAGGGGCAACTACAAGTTGTGTGATAACAGTTACAATGTCAAGTTAGTAGTCATCCCTTAGCCTAGCCTTTTAATTTTTAGCCTTCACCTTTCACTAGCAAATTAATCACAACTATGAAGTGAGTATAGTCTTGACAGCTTGGTCCGAGTCATAATAATAATTAAAAGCCTTATATATTTGTTGGTAGATCGCCAGTGAAATGATTACTTCTTGTTATAATTGTTACTTGAATGAATTGTAGAGCATGCTTTAACCATTGACACTTGCAGCAGTTTGATGATAGCCTGAGTCATATTATTGGTCATGTTGACTTGGTCAAACCTAGTTTGACCAAAAGTCAACCACAGGACATGAGGTGGCAGACCACAGATGATGCAGAGATATGATATATGGTCTGGTACAGGTCACCAGATGGTTCAATGCAGTGGTTTCAGGCTTATGATGATGATTTGTGCTTTTCAACACTTTTACAGATTATTATTATTTGGTTTGTCGGGCATATTGGATATTTTATAGGATCATGCAGAGATCCATATGGTGTATGAGTACCAATTTTAAATGGATTTGGGCTCTCTGAGTCCAATGAGATAGTCTATTTTCAGTTCCGAGTAATTACAGTGATGATTGGCCTCAGTTGGGCATCCTAGTGCAGTTTTGGCTTGTCAGAGCAGAGGTTAGATATGACTGGTTTGCCTAAGGCATTGTGCATGGAGGGGGTAGTCCAGCCACTTGTTATTACCATATTACCCCCCTCCCAGAGAGCCTGGTGGGCTCACCTTGACAGCGCAGGAACTCCATGAGGCAGTTTGGGCAGATTCACATTTCTCGAGGCATATTAAAAATGGTGAAAATGGCTACTCAAGGATTCGATTTGGGCTACTGAGGCAAGGGATTTGCATGGGATGAGTTTTGATGATGAGTGTGATGTCTTCAACACCTTCTCCAGTAGTTTCAGCTTTCAGTGGGGCCCACACCCATCTCTCTAGCACTTTTTATGGTTTTCTGGAGCCTCCTAAGGCTCACGACTTTCCCAAAGAGGCACGATTTGGTGTCTAGCTTGGTTATCTTATGTTTTTGTGCCATGGGGACACACTAGGGAGGCAAGTCATGACCCCCTAGACCCACCATGAGCTATTTCTTATGTTTCATCATTGACATTTGGTGGGACCCCCTCTCCTAGGGCGATTTGGTCCATTGATGTATTATATTGTTATATCGATTCATGTACTTTATGTTGAGTTCATCTCAACCATTGATTAGATCATGTTGATCTTTTAATCTTATCCATCCATTCAAAAGGTGGTTAGGGTTTTGGTATCTCTCCATCATATTTAAAGGAGAGAGCTTCTCATAGTAAATGGACTTTTGGCTCTGGATTATTGGAATAGAAAATTATTATTGCATCTACTTGTCTTGTGGTGGTGAATGCTTTTGGAGTTCAATTGTTTGTTCTTCCTTTGCACTGGGTTATTAGAGATTATCTTGCTATCTATTTTTATTCCACGTTTTTTTATCATCTACAGGTGAAGGCCGATTTGCTTCAAGGAGGTCGCATTTGTAGGGGAGACTCTCCCTGCCTCTTCTTTGAGGTTTCTTCGTCGGTAACAGAGGTATTACTGTCTTTGTACCTTCTACTTCATGTTATCATTTGCTTTTGCTTGTATTTCCTCCATTCTTGATCTTACTGATTGAATCGATTTCCTTGGTTTGACAGGAAGAGGAGGGCGCACGTGTGGAGATAGGGCATCTCATTGTGGCAAGAAAAATCAAAGATTTCTCATTTGATCTCTGCAGGAACATTCATCAACAACATGGAAAACACTTCCATCACACAGGTATGATCTCAAGGTAAGTTTCTCATTCCATTAGTTCATCCATCTATCATTTTCATTTAAAACCATACGTCAAAATCTTCTAAAAATTCCTTGGGTCAACAAACAAGGTTTACTTGCAAATCATTTATGGGTATTGTAGATCGGGCAAATTGCAAAGTGGGTTCTCAAAAACGTCTTACTTGGGTGACTCCATAGGCCCAAACCCCAAGGCACTGATCTCCTCAAGCCCTCACGACTTTCCTGGACTATCTAGTTTACCTGTCTGTTGGGTCATTTTCCCGAGCTTGTTGGTTTTAACACTATCAAATCTATCTCACAATCTTTGCTAGAAAGCCCTACCCTCAAATTCTCTCCCTGGGTCACTTTCCCTATTTTAAGGGTCACATTTCCCAAGGCAATTGAATTTGATCATTTTGCACTAGCACCTTGTTACCAACTTTTTTCTACCATAGTTGGATTTTCTGGAGAGCCGCCATTTGACAAACATGATAAATGTTTGATTCCAGTGTATCAGATGATCCAGCATGTTGTGGCTAGCCAGTTGTGGTTAGCTTGTTTTGTTTTTTTAGTCGACATGACCATGGCCCCATGGGGGTTTGTAATAAAGTGTGCTAGTAGGATCTGAGTGCCTCAGTTCCTCATGACTGGATTAAGCAACTAAGGTATTCCAAGGAGTTTTTTCCCTTGTCAATTATACTTTGTTTAAGGCGAGGTATAATCGATGAGGTTTTCTCCCGCTCCTCCAAAGCTGGAATGCCCGATTTTGAAAATTTGGCCATGGGGGGGTATTAGAGGCCAACTAATATATATAAGCCTACTAGACACTGTTAGAATAGGTCTTGGTCATGTCCTAGGTCCATAAAACCCTCAGAAAAAATTTCGAAAAATTTTTACCAGGTCCGTCAAAATTTGGGTTTTATTTATTTTTTAAATTTAATAAATTTCTCTATAGTTTAAATAGAGAAATAGTAATTTGTAATACTCAGTCGTCCGGGGTCCGAATTCAGTGATTGATGGCTCGTTTGATAAGCCAAAAATCACACATGACCCATGGAGCAGCTAAACCCAACTTTCAGATGTCAATTCAGCCCCGTAATTAATATTTTCTCTGAAAAGTCATTTACAGAGAAATTATTAATTAAAATAATAAAATTGAATATTTTGGAGATAATCCAAATCTCTCCAAAATTAATCAATTTGATTAAAATAAAAGGCTAAATGACATGGCAATGAGCATTTAGGAGGATTCCAATCAACTCCAAGTCTTCCCAGTCAACTATCCAGTCACTAGAGTGTTATCCATTCAAGGCAATTCGCCCTCCTCAAGCAAAATTCGATTTGGTGTGTTGTCATTTGATGATTGGGTAGGTGAATGTGCATTAATGTTAGATGGGTGCCCTCATGACTCACCATAATCCACAAAGCTTGGCTCCCATTCAAATTCGAGTTAGCACCTACTTGCAACCATGTGTCTTCACCAAACTAACTCGCCATCTCCATGTCCTCACGTCATCCCTCTTTCCTCTCACGTGAACCTTAGTTGGATCTCGTTTATTGGTTAGTGCAAACACTAGTTAGCTTGGCTCTCATCTAGATTCGAGTTAGCACCTACCTATGCCACTTGCCATCCCCATGCTAACTCGCACCCTCACATGGCTCACGTCAATCCACTAAACTAGCTCGCCTTACCTACCATAGCTCACGCCATTCCTTGTTGGAGTTGTGTTATTGGATGGTGCTTCCATCTCAACCTACCAACAACTCGAGTTTGCCACCTATTCAATCCTACCAACCTCAAACTCGACTTTGGGCCATTGTTTACCATGCCAAGCCCTTGATTGATTGGAATTCGACCTACCTGTTTGCTGCCAATTCGACCTAGGGTTAGCTTATGTCTTTTGCTATAAAGAGAGGCCCTTAGGGGTTATTATCTCATGGATTCTTTATGCATCGAAGCTCTGATGAAATTGTAAAGCACTTTTTATTGAGAATAAAGTTGAGACTTTGGAGGTCAAAAACGTGGAGGCTATTGATGTGCATTGCTTCACTTGATATTTGAGGTGATATTGTTTTACATTCTATTTGAGGCTCTTAAGTTGTAGATCATGTTCAAGATGGCTAACAATCTAGCACAAGTAGCATGTATCTAGTTCTTTTCACTTAAATATTTTGTTTCAAATATATTATCCATGCTCAAGGTTCTTGCAGGTATATCTTCACTCTATAATAAGACCAAAGGAGTTTTAGCTTTTGGATTTGAGAAACACAAGGAGTTTGGATCTTCTCCATCAAACATTTAAAACACAATATTGGCTACTTATTTCTTTAGGCTTCCATTTCTTCAAGCCTTCTTGGTTGCTCCTTGAATTTTTGCTTTGACTTGCTAAGCCCTTTCTAGCCCTTCTAGCCTTGATCCGAGATTGTTCTTGTCTTCAAGCCATAGATTAGTTTGCCATAAGGTTGAAGTTCCTTCAACCTTGGGGAATAACTTGGGATTTGTTCCCTTGTGCTCTCTTCAACACTCGTTGTCGGCGTATCACCGGTTAACCGAAGGATTTCCAAGGCGGTGTTTTTACCATCTCAAGTGTTCCACTTGAAGCCCTTGCCCTAGATCTACTTCTCCTTGGTTTTGTCTTCATCCTACCATCCTTCCCTTGCGTTTTTGCCTTCTTTTGCTCCATTCGTCCACCCCTTTTTAGCTTGCCTCATCTCCTCTCCATCCCATTCGTCCCACTTCATTCTTTGCTTTCCTCTCCTTGCATTCGTCCCTCTCTCCTTACCTTCCTCCTCTCATCTCTCTCCTTACCTTCCTCTCTTTGCTCTCATCCTATTTCTTCCCTCTATCCTTCACCTCTTCGTTTTCCCTTTTGGTTTTGCGCCTCCTCTAGCTTTCATCCATCCCTTTCATGCCCTAAAACACAACAAAGATACAAAAACATAAAACAAGTTAAGAGTGTGGTTAGTTAGACTTATTTTATGAGCATAGATCTTGTCTTTTGCTTGAAATAGATTAGATCTCAATCATTTTTACTTAGTAGTTCCTAGTGTATGCTTTAGAAGTAGTATTAGAACTTGCATCTAGTCTCTTTCCTTAAAAGTTCTTAGTCTCATTTCAAAGATAAACAAATTGGCATATCAAGTAGTGTAAAATCTTGTGGTTGCGTTCTCATTCCCACCATTTTTTAGAGCATATTAGCTTGCTGGTCCGTTTAAATTTACCATACTAATTATTTCAAGTCAAAATCTCATGCTCTTTCATGTTTTAGTCTTATTTTGCAAACTTAGACTTGATAGTTCAAAGTTTGATTAATTTTCTAACGCTAATGGGTGCATGAGTTTATTGGCTTATCTTTGTGATAGGATTGTGGGAATAGAAAGATCTCTTGAATCAAAAGATCAAACCAAAGAGAGAAGAAGAAATCAAGCATCATAAGACACATTTTAAGATACATCTTCTTATCCTTTGTAAAAGCCATTAAGGGCTTCAAGCTTTCAATTTTTATAAGTTTGTTCTCTAGTAGCCATCAAAGACCTTTCAAGGAATTTTCCTTAAGGCACTTGTAAAAAATTTAATAAAACTTATAGTGGAGAGGTCCTCCACTCTTTGGTCTTCTTCCCCATTTGGGGAAGAGTGTTGGGTTTTGTTGGATTGGCTTAGTTTAGATCTTTTCATATGCTCTTAGATTAGTTTATTTCAAATAAGTCATCTTGCCTTATTTTTCCATATTGACTTACCCCCATGCTCTCTCGAGTACGGTCTTTGACCTGAAAGAGACTCTTGGGTAGATTAGATTTATTTTCATTTAAATATTATCTCGCATTTTCTCTTCCAAAGCCTTTGACTGGAAGTTGTATCCTTGGGATTTCATCTCAAGGGCAGGACCACATAATTTTGTGGTTACTCTTCCTTCCCCGTCGGTTTCCTTGGTAGAGCTTTCAGCTAGCTGGAGGTTCTCAAGTGCAGGCGGTTCTAGTGGTTGGTCTTGTTCGGAGATCAATCCCACCCATTAGATTAAATTTTGAGTGGTAGAATACTAGTTTGATTCTAGTTTTCATTTCATTTCGCAAAGTAGTATTGTTAGTAGTATTCATATTTTGCTGATCAATCATATTGTTTAAATCTTTTCAAGTTGAGATATACTGCTACTATAATTCCCTGTTTCTTAAAACGAACCAAAGTCTCTTGAACTTGGCCAAATCCAAGTCAAGAGCACCCTCTATCGGAGGGCATTTTAGTTTTGCATTATCCATGCATTAGGCATTTGTTAAAATAGCAAGTCTCTTGAACTGTGGTCATAAGACCAAGTCAAGAGCGCTCTCTGTCGGAGAGTTGATCTAAAGTGCTCTTAATCTAAAAAATTTCAACCCACACACCCCTTTAATTAATTTACTTTGGTTTCTGTCCTACACCCGTATGCTCTGCCAACCGGAAACGGTTGGGCTAGTACTCAGAAAGTTGGAAGACTTGATAATTCACAAGTGAAAATCTAATTAAAACTTTCACCCCCATAACCAACGAACCGGCGTTGTTCATAAAGTATTTTAATTAGTTCTCAGGGGAGGCGCCGGAGTGCCCAATCTGCGACACGGTGGTTGGTTAGCATTGCGCGCCTCGCTGTGATTCCAGACAGGTTCCGACATGTCTCTTAAAGGAGCTGCTTAAAATTACTTTCCGGGCACTCTTTGAACATCCTTGGTTTTAGCCCTAATAATCAAGACAATTAAAATCTTAAATTTACCAAGATAAGCTGCACAACGTTCTCACAAACTTCTATTTTCAAGCACTTGTATCAAGCTTTTACAATCACTTCTATATTTGACTCCATAAGGCACTGGTCCTTCATCATATATCTTTGTTTTGCTTAAATATCTATATTGGACTATTTATCTTAATTTGTGTAAAAAGTGATTTGCTTCTTGTTCAAGTGCATCCCTTATCTTCTGTTGCAACGTGGATTGCGCTATCTTGTTTCACATTCAAATATTATATTGTCTCTCATTCAAAAAACTCCTAAACAACACCCATCCGCATCATAACACCAAAAACATTTAAACACACAAAGAGCCTTAGACAACTCTTTTTTAGGGACTACCCCCCTTGGCTTCGTTAGGAGTTTGCCTAAACGGAGGAGCTGGGATTCAGGTGATAGTACCTGGCTCATTGCTTGCCCCCAAGGCCACACCTCTCCCCACTTTCCAGTGAGGGAGACAGCTTTCGAAAGATTTCTGCTGCTGGTGTGCAGTTTGGCAAACAACACACCTAAATCCTGGAATCATACTTAATCATAGAATCACTGTGTGTTATCTATCTCTATCATTTCACATCTTTCCTAAGCCTCCATAGTGGTCCTAATTCCTTAATTCTAGGGTTCCATACCTGTCATCTTACGTACTTCACTTGGTTGATTTGATCTGGTGATTAGGTTGATCTCTCCTATTAGGAGCAGATTTGGGTCTCCCCCATGCTATCTTGGCTTTGGTAGCAAAAGCGAAGAGTGCCTTAGTTGGCGTGACAACCATCCTTTTGGGAACTAGGGCTCTCTTGGTTCACCACTTTAGTTGCCTGTCCCCTCTACCATCCACCTTGGATCCACCTGTAGGGGCAACTACAAGATTGGTGATAAGAAGTACATTGGACAACTCTCCTTGAGGAGGCACATCTATCTGTCCAACCAGAAGTTCCAAATTCCAACTTTGTAAAGTTAGGGTTTATCTAACAAACCCTAGGCGAGCCAGCTCCAGATCGAGTTTCAGCAAATCAAGTGGTAAGACCTAAAGCCTTTCTATTTCCACTTGAGTTTCTCATTAAAGATGTCTCACCACACCAAGCTTGAGGATAAGCTTGAAGGGGTTGATAACTTCCGAGCATGGAAGTATAGGATTGGGCTTTTCCTAAAAGAGAATGAATTCGACACCTATGTGAATGAAGAGATTCCAGTTCCAAAGGGAGATGAGGCTAAAGCCTTACACAAGAAGAACCTGGTTAAGGCTAAGAGAATCATTGCAGATTCTATCAAGGACCTTGTTATCACCTAAACTGTAGTTACCCCTATGGATGGATCCAGTCATGGATGGCAATAGGGAAGGGCAACTCAAAAGGTGCAACCACGATCACCTCGACCTCCAATATATGGTTGTCACGCCAGTCGAGGCAACCTTCTCTTTATGTTATCTAGCCCAGACAACAAAGGGGGAGACCCGATCTACTCCCGACAGGAGAGATCAAAACCAAGACACCAAATCAGGGTATTTCCAAGTGAAGTTAGGTGTATGGTTTATCCTAGACCTAAAGATGAAGTCACAAGCCAAGTGGGGGATCAATAGGTATAGCTTTGGTTCATAGTTGATGTGAGAGTGACTTATAATGTTTGAAGTGAGATCTAGGATGAGTGTACTAGTTCAATGTTGGAAAATCCACTGCCTTGGGAACTGTGTCCAATGCAGGGTTGTTTAGGGGTCAGATTGGGGCTAACTAGTACATGAGACAAGCTTGACCATGGTTCATGATGTCTTCAAAGGTATAGTTTACCATGCATAGGTCAAACCACAAGTCAATCCAACAATCTAGGAAAGTCGAATTATCTTGGAGAGAAACCAGTGCCTTGGGAATTGGGAAGTGGAGTCAAAATGGGGTTGACTTATGGTTTAGGACTCCTACAACATGAGACAAGTGGGCACTAGAGGTCTTGATGGTTGAATGTGTCTAGATCTAGGTTTGACCCAAGTGGACCACAATCCCTTAAAACAAGGAATGCTATCCCCAAGGCAAGATTTGACAAAGTGATAGTCTAGACCTAGGTTTTGAATTATTCCGGTTTCAGATCTGCAATAATCTCAAGTACCCAGTTCCTAGAAGTGAGTGAACTCACTTCTCCAAGGTGGTGCGACTTTACCCAAGGAAGCTGAAAGTGGGGTTTAGGTGGGTCAAGACAAGTCGGATGGCACCCAAATTTTAGATCCGGGTAGATCAGTCAAGTAGGTATATGGATCTATAGTTTCACGGTAATCCGATGGCTAGATCTTACTAGATCTGAGTTTAAGTGTTCCAAGTGGTCCAAAGTGGGGTTTAAATCCCTTGAAATGTGGAATAGGGCCCACAAGGTGAATTTCAGAAAAGTGACAACCTGGGTGTATGTTATTTGATGTGTAGATGTCAAATCAAGTGGAATCTCAAACACCCACCACCTAGATCTAGGTCAACTTGCTCAACTAGTGAAGTGCGCCTTGCTTGGGAGAGGCTAAGTTGGCCTGGGAAGGGGATCAAATGGAAGCCAATCCTCACCAAACTATAGATCCGGGATGCCTTGGATGCTATAGAGGTGGGTTTTTAGTATTATGCCCAACAACCCACTAGATCTAAGTAGATCTGAGAAAATGTAAAATGGGGGTTTTAAGATATTTAGGGTTTCAACAATTTATGAGCTATGTCAATGGATTGGATAAAGGAAAGAGAAACAAACCTGTGGATCTTACCTGGGTAACCTTGTAGATGCCTTGATGATGATGATCTACGCAAACCCGATCAATTTGAGAAGCTTTGAGGTAGTTTCTATGCAAGTCGATTTGGTCCAAGAAGCCAATGCGCCCTCTCTCCTGCACAACAAACGTCAACAATATCAGATTTGATGCATCAAGAGATAAGACTAATGCCACAAAAGAAGTAACAGAAAGATAGCATAGATCACAATGATGCTAATGATAACCCCCTGATACAAGCGAATGCCAAGAAAGTCGATTTAAAGAAGCCTTGCAAAATCGCCCTTGTTGAAGTCGCCCTCCTGTAGACAAACAATGATTTCCAAAAAAAGATAGATCTTGCCACAATTTCCAAATGCTAGGTTGCAATAGACTTTCCAATCACCATCTAAGAACACCAGATGCAAAGGAGACCACAAGAATTTCCACCAGAATATTTTTCTATACCAATAATCCAAGAGCCAAAGACCCTTTACAATGAGAGGCTCTCTCCTTTAAATAGGAAGGAGAGGCACCAAAACCCTAACCACTTTTGAATGAGTGGCTAAGATTAGAAAATACAAATGTCTAATCAATGGTTGAGATGAGCTCAACAATATAATACATGGATCACACATAAAATATAATATAAGTGGACAAAATCGCCCTAGAAGAGGGGAATCCCACCAAATCATGATGATGAAATATCATAAGAGGCTTATGGTGGGTCCAAGGGGTAATTTTATCCCTCCTTGGTCAATCCCCATAGCACAATAACCAATAAATAATCATGAATGTACCAAATCGTGCCTCCATCGTGAAGTCGTGGTCCTCAAAAGACCTCAAAAAATCCACAGAAAGTGCCATAAATGATGGATGCGGGCCCCGATGAAGCTGAAACTGCTGGAGAAGGTGTGGAAGGTCCCGATCTATCATCACTGATCATCCCATGCCATAACTTTGCCTCAGTAGCCCAAATCGATTTCCTCAATAGCCATTTCTACCAATCCTGAAATGCCTCGGGAAGCGTGAAACTGCCCCAAACAGCCTCCTGGAGTGCTGGCGCTATCAAGGTGAGGGCACCAATGTGTCCGGAAGGGGGGGTAATATGGTAAAAACAAGTGGCTGGACCACCCCCTCCATCATCAGCGCCCTAGGTCAACCGGATAAAAGTCATCTCTGCTCCGACAGGGCCTCCAACGGACCAAAACTGCACTGGGACAGCCTACTGAGGCTCAATCATCACTGTAAGTGCCCGGAACTGAAAACAAACTGTCCCATTGGACTCAGAAGATCCAAATCTATCCAAGATGTGTACTCATACACCATATGAGTCTCTGCATGATCAAAATAAATATCCAATATACCGGAACAGGGCCAATAATAATGCGCTGTACATATACAAACACTGCTGTAACCCCAGAATCATCATCATAACCCTGTAGCTGCTGCATAGAATCATCCTGTATGTGTACATAGACCATATATCATCTATCCATATCATCATAAGGTCTAACATCTCATGTCCCATGGTCCTCCATGGTCAAACTAGGTCCAACCAAGACCAAATATAACTCAGTCCATCATCCAAGGCTGCTGAAAAGTATCAAGGTTAATACATGCTTTACAATTTATTCAAATAGCAATTATAACACAGAGTAATCATGACTGGCGATCTAAATCCAAATATATAGTGTCGTTAATTATTATTATTACTCAGACTAGACTTTCAGGATCATACTCACTTCATAGTTGTGATCAATTTGCTAGTGAAGGGTGAAGGCTAAATTAACTTGGCTAGGCTAAGGGATGACTTAACTGTCTTGACTTTGTGACACTTTGGCAAGGGAAAGGGAATACACCATAGTATATACTGAATGAGCAATAACACAGGGAATGGCGGTGTCTCACAAATGGATGAGTTGTTTAAAGAGGGTTTATTCACCTCCACAGATGCGCACAATCCATAATACAAATAAGGCCAGCAATTGTTTAGATATAGCATTTAAGTTCCATTGCTTTTTGGGCCTGAAGTTTCCATAGCCTTGATCTATGTGTGTTTACAAACACATTGCATAGATTTACATTTTTTCTTTAGGCTTTCTGCTGCAGGTGTGTTTTTAAGGCACTTGTTTACCTGAGCACTTCTAGGTGTGTCATGGACAGCTTGTTTACCTAGGTATTTATTTTCCAAAAGATACAACATTTTATTTTCATTGCCATGTTCATTTGGCATGCCTCTCATTCATGTGTGTTTAGAAACACATTGCATGAATGGGCTTTTCATACAAGATATAGCATTTCATTTTTCAGATTTTGTATTCATGGCAGCACTAAAAGTTTCAGGTTTAGCCAACACCACTTTAGTGACTAGGGGGAATTCCAAGGAACTCCAACTCACCATAGGTAAGTTTTGTCACCAACTCAGAGCCGAGACACAATAAACAGGGAAGCTTATCCAATACAGAGGCTACAGTGGGGAAAAGTCCTCCATGCCACTAGTCAAGTAGTAAGTTAGGGTGACAATCTAAAAGGTAGGCCATGGATGGATGAAGACAATGAAATGATGGAGCCAACACTAGCAAGCCAAAGTATGGTGTAATGATCACCTCTATTCTCCCTAAGGAGGGTATGTACCAATGAGTATGAATAGTGAACTTCTAAGTCTGAGTAGGGACAGTATAATATATATAATAGATCAACCAGGTCCATATATCTATATGATCGCCAGATCATGACACTGAGTGCTAGGACATGCTATAAGAATAAGTATAAAAGCAATATAACCATAACACTATGATATACCTGCTGAGTCATATACCTGAATGCACATCAACCTGTACCATCCTCTGTCCTCTGAGACTGCTGCTGTAACTCTGGGCACTACTGTCTGCTCTGTACCAATGATATAATGGCTACATCGGTCATCTCTCTGAGTGTCCTGAAACTCAGTCATGGCATGGGGAATACAACTACTGTCCACAATCTGATAGTGATCCAATATAGATGCTCATCTCGGCATCTCAAATGCAAGGGAACTGGCTGAATAGTGTACTGGAATGAGAAAAATAATGTATGGTAGCCCGGCTACTATATATGTGATAACAGACCTGTTATCACATATATCGTAGTCGGGCTACCATACATTATTTTTCTGATTCCAGTACACTATTCAGCCAATTCCTTTGCATTGAGATGTTGAGATGAGCATCTACTATGGATCATTATCAAATTTTGGAAAGCAGTTTTATTCCCCATGCCATGACTGAGTTTCAGGACACTCAAAGAGATGACCAATGTAGCTATTTATCCATTTATACAGAGCAGTCAGTAGTGCCCAAAGTTACAGCAGCAGTTTCAGATGACGGATGATGGTTCAGATGATGAGCACTCAGGTATATGACTCAGCAGGTATATTATGGTGTTGTGGTTATGTTGCTTTTATTTCCATTCTCTTAGCATGTCTTAGCATTTAGTAGCATGATCTGGCGATCATATTGAAGCAGATAATTATGTCTTCTAGGGAAATACCCAGTGTAAATAATGTAAATAATCCATGTAGGAATATAATAGAATAAATGATAATGTAAGAGATGCTTATTACAATGGTTTGGTTGCCTTTAAATATGGCCAGACCTTTAAGACAAGAAGACACGTCTTTTCCTAAATATTAAACTATTAACTATTTAATTATTTAATTATTTCTTTATTTATGTTCGTTACATTGCCACTCTCTTAGAAAGGCTTTGTCCTCAAAGCCTTATAATTTTGTCGCATTGTTATTTGCGATGTCGTGGTTGACGAAACATGTCGATATGAACTGCTAAGTGTAGAGCATAACTTCCGATATGTGGATGGATCAATCCATCCCAAATTGATTTGTTGCTGACTGCTGCGATTCCCTATTGATCTCTCGACGAGAGCTTTGATCACATTAGTACCATTATCTTTCGACATTTCCCACTTTTTAGAATATCGGTTTTTATGGTTGGGGTGTCAATAGGGAATTTTCGTAATGTCATTTTCTTTCACGAGTGTCGTCTTTTGAGCGTTGATCTGAGCTGGAAGTTGTATTTTTGTCTCTTGAGGTTTTAAGGTTCCGTTTTGTATCTTTTCCAACTGCATGTTATTATTTTGAAACTTCTTAATCACTTCTACTTGCGATTTTCTGTCATCTTCCGACTTCCTAAGTTGTTCCTTAAGATCTTCGTTATGACTTTTGGTGCATCTATTTTCTTTTTGCGTGTCTAAAAGTTTTCCTTCAGTGTCTTCCGTAGATTGATCTACCTTCCGACTATTTTTCAACTTCTTAATTTTTGTGATTAGTGTCTTGTTATGATTTCTTAATCTGAAAATTTCTTCGGAATTGTTGGATATTGTTTTATTACTTTTTGTGATCTCTAACTTATGAGTCTTTTTAAACTCATCATTTTGTTGTTGAAGAACTTTTATCTGTTGTCGATATTGGTTGACCATTGATTCTTGATCCTCTAATTTCTTTTGTATCTGCGTCAGTCTTCATCCTTGTTGCAAACGATTTTGTTCAAGCGTATTATTTCTGCTTTGTAATCATTTATTTCTTTCTTTATATCTCGATTTTTCAATCTCTGATTGAAATCGTTTTCATTTTTTAATTCCTCAATTTGCGTAGATAATCTCTCAATACGGTTTTTTAGATAATGATTCTCTTGTTCTGTTAATCTCTTAGACATATCCCGCTTCATTATGTCAAATGCTTCTTTTAGTCCGGACTACAATTCTGCTTTAAAATTCGACATAATTCCTGGCTTGGGACAATAACTTGGTCTTCTTTGTCGACAGCACGTCTCGACTTCTTGATAAGTCTTCCTTGACTTGACTTGACTTCTTCAATTTTGTCTTCTCTGACAAGCGATGCTCTTCTTTGACTTTTTTCGATTTGGTCTTCGACTTCTTTTGACAAGGGAGTCTTCCTTTGACTTTGACTCTCTTTTTTATAAATTAATTGTAATTAATACAATTACCAAATAGTATTACTTTAGTAATACTTATTACTATAAAAAAAGAATAATAATAATTATTATTATTATTATTAATTTTTAATGGAGTAAGGTTAAGGCTTATTGAGAAAAATGATATTATCAATTTTTTTGAAATGGGGTTAAATTAGAGTTTCCAAGAGTAATAATAATGTGTTATTATTATTATAGATTTGGATTTAATAAAATCAATATTATATAATAATAATATTATTATTATTATAATAATATTTTTTTTATCAAAGATTTGTTGGTTGTAGGTTTTCAAGTGGACGGCGGCGGAGGAGAATGGTACGACGGTTTGGGCGGCTGAGCAGCGATTTGGATGGAATGGGAGCACCGATGGGCATGGAGGGAGGAGGGTCGAGGTGTGGGGAAAGGGCGAGAGGGCAGAGGTGGAATGGGTTAAGGTGGAGGAGGACGACGGTGCACTGGAGTGGGCGGCGATGGCGTGGCGCGGTGGAGCTGGTGTAGAGGATGGGGAGGGGGTGGGCCGTCAGCAGGCAAAGGAGAGAGCGCAGACGCAGGAAGGAGGCTGGAAGAGGTGGCGCTGGAGGCGGAAGAAGGGGCCGAAAGAGGTGGCTGTGAGGAGGGAGTGGCCAAGCGGAAGGCGATGGAGCGGCAAGCTGGCGTCGTCGTGGAGCAGCACGGGAAAAGGAGCAGACGCAGGGCATGGGGAGGGAAAGCGGGGGGTGGCGCAGCAAAGAGAGTTGCACTCAGCAGGAGGGTGCGTAGGGCTGCAGAGGGGAGATGGTGCAGCAAGAAGTGGGGAGGGCAAAGCTCGAGGGAGAGGGCAGCGTAGAGTGGGCGGTGTGAGGGCAAGGGAGAATTGACGGACGAGAAGGGAGAGCGCGGGGAAAAAACACGCAAGAAGTGGAGGACATAGGCGAAGGGTGTGTGAGCGAAGGGAGATGGAGGTTGCGTGGAGTTGGTGATGGAGAGTGGGATGGTGGAGAGGGAGCTGAGCCAAACGTGGCGATGGCAGTAGAGCAAGAGCGCAGATGGCAGTGGGCCGAGAAAAGGTGGGCTGCTAAGAAGGGCATGAAACCGAGAGGGAATGGTGGTGGTGGAGAGGAGGGGGAATGTGGGAGTTGGGAGTGTGAGCGTAGATGAGTACGTAGGGTTATGGGAGAAACTCCCAAGAAAAGATGGCCAAAGGCCAGGACCAGAAACAAGCTCTGAGATTATGGCTAAAAGACAAAATATGGCCACGGGCAAGAATCAGTAGTGTCCGAGAATCGGAGCGCTCTGATACCACTGAAGTAGATAATTCTATCTTCTAGGGAAATACCCAGTGTAAATAATGTAAATAATCCATGTAGGAATATAATAGAATAAATGATAATGTAAGAGATGCTTATTACAATGGTTTGGTTGCCTTTAAATATGGCCAGACCTTTAAGACGAGAAGACACGTATTTTCCGAACTATTTAATTATTTAATTATTTCTTTATTTATGTTCATTACACATATAGATACGTGGACCTGGTTGTACTATATATATATCATATTTGTCCCTACTCAGACTTAGAAGTTTTTGGCCTATACTCATTGGTTCTACCCTCCCTAGGGAGAATAGAGGTGGTCATTCCCACCATACTTTGGCTTGCTAGTGTTGGTTTCATTATTCATTGTCTTCATCCATCCATGACTTACCCAGTTGATTCATTACCTTGACTTACTATTTGACTAATGGCATGGAGGACCTTCCCCCACTGTAGCCTCTATATTGGATAAGCTTCCCTGTTTATTGTGTCTCGGCTCTGAGTTGGTGACAAAACTTACCTATGGTGAGTTGGTTTCCTTGTGAGGTCCCCCTAGTCACTAAAGATGTTGTTGGCTAAACCTGAAACTTTTACTGCTGCCATTAATGCAAAGTATGGAAATGAAATGTTATATCTTGTATGAAAAGCCCATTCATGCAATGTGTTTCTAAACACACATGAATGAAAGGCAAGCCAAATGAAAATGGCTATGAAATATCAAATGTTATATCTTTTGTGAAATGTAAATACCTAGGTAAACAAGCTGTTTGTGACACACCTAGAAGTGCTCAGGTAAACAAGTGCCTTAAAAACACACCTGCAGCAAAAAGCCTAAATAAATGTAAATCTATGCAATGTGTTTTTAAACACACATAGATCAAAGGGTATGGAAACTCTAGGCCCAAAAAGCAATGGAACATAAATGCTATATCAAAAATATTGCTAGCGTCATTTGTATTATGGATTGTGCGCATCTGTGTAAGGTGAATAAACACTCTTTAAACAACTTATCCATTTGTGAGACACCGCCATTCCCTGTGTTGTTGCTTGTCCACTATATGCTATGGTGTGTATTCCCTTTCCCATTTCCAAAGTGTCACAGTGTTAAGTCAATAAGTCATCCTTTGACCTAGCCATGCATTCCTTAGCCTTCACCCTTCACTAGCAAATTGATCACACGTATGAAGTGAGTATGACCTTGAAAGTCTTGTCTGAGTAATTAATAATAATTAATGACATATTATATTTGGATTTAGATCGCCAGTAATGATTACTTCTTGTTATAATTGCTATGAGAATGGATTGTAAAGCATGTTTTAACCTTTGACACCTTGTAGCAGCTTGATGACAATTTGAGTCATATTTTGGTCATGTTGACTTGGTCAAACCTCAATTTGACCAGAAGTCAACCACAGGACATGAGCTGGCAGACCTCAGATGTTACAAATAGATGATATATGGTCTGGTACAGTTCACCATGGTGGGCTTATGCAGTGGTTTCAGAATTATGATGATGATTTGTGCTTTTCAGCACTTTTTACAGATTATTATTATTTGGTCTGTCGGATATGATGAGCATTTATTTTGGAACATGCAAGGGTTTATATGGTGTATGAGTACACATCTTAGATGGATTTGGACCTTCTAAGTCCAATGAGACAATCTATTTTCAGATCCGGGCAGTCACAGTGATAATGGAGCCTCAGTAGGCTATCCTAGTGCAGTTTTGGTCTGTCGAAGACCTTGTCAAAGCAGTGATAGGACTCACTTGGTTCACCTAGGGCGTTGTGCATGGAGGGGGTGGTCCAGCCACTTGTTACTACCATATTACCCCCCTGCCAGACTCATTGGTGAGCTCACCTTGACAGCGTAGGCACTCCAGGAGGCAGTTTGGGCAGTTTCACGCTTCCCGAGGCAGTCCAAAAATGGTAGAAATGGCTACAAAGGAATTCGATTTGGGCTACTGAGGCAAAGTTTTGGCATGGGATGAACAGTGATGTTGAGTGGGATGTCTTCCACTCCTTCTCCTGCAGTTTCGGCTTTATCGAGACCCACATCCATCACTTATGGCACTTTCTGATGATTTTTGGAGCTTCCCAAGGCTCACAATTTGTCCATAGAGGCACGATTTGGTGCTTTGATGATTATTTTATTGATATTGTGCTATGGGGATTGACCAAAGGTGTCTAAAATTACCCCTTGGACCCACCATAAGCTAGATCTATTATTTTGTCATCATGATTTGGTGGGATCCCCTCTTCTAGGGTGATTTTGTCCACATATTGTATTATTTTATTAGTGATCCATGTATTGTATTGTTGAGCTCATCTCAACCATTGATTAGATCTTTTCATCTTTTCATCTTAGCCACTCATTCAAAAAGTGGTTAGATTGTGGACTCTCTCCCTCCTATTTAAAGGAGAGAGCTTCTCATTGTAAAGGGGACTCTTGGCTCTGGATTATTGGAATAGAGAATTATTATTGCATCTATCTGTTGTGTTGTGGTGAATGCTTTTGGAGTTCATTCGTTGATTCTTCCTTTGCACTGGGTTCTTGGAGATTTTATCTTGCTATATTTTTGTACCATGTTTTTACATCTACAGGTGGAGGCCGATTTGGTTTGAGGACGACGTACTGGTAGGGGAGGACCCTCCCTACTTCTTTGGATCTCTTCGTTGGTAACAGGGAGTATTACTGTCCCAGGACCTTCTATTTCATGTTATCATTGCATTTTACTTGTATTCCATCCATACTTGATCTCACTGATTGAATCGCTTTCCTTGGTTTGACAGGTAGAGGAGGTCGCACCTGTGGGCTAGGGCATCGTTTTGGCAAGCAAATTCAACAATTTCTCATTTGATCTCTGCAGGAGTCTTCCTCAACAACATGGCATCTCATCCCATCACTCAGGTATGATCTCAAGGTAATTTCTCTTTCCATGATCTATCCATTTGTCTAAATGCTTCAAACCCTTACTATTTCAAAACCCTCATTTTACAATTTTTCAGATCTAGCTTGATCCACTTGGCTTTTCGGTATAAAATTTAAAACCCACCTCTATAGCATCCACGACGATTCGGATCTATAGTTTGGTGTGGATTGGCCATCATTTGACCCATTTCCCAAGGCAAAGAAGCTTCTCCAAGGGAGGTCGCACTTCCTAGGAGAGGTGAGTTTGCTAGGATCTAGCACTTGGATAGGTGAGATCCCACTTGATCCTTCATCTACACATTCGATAACCTACCCCTAGTGTATCACTTCAGTGATTTTGACCTTGTGGGCCCCATTCCTCATTTTGAGGGTTGAGCCCCACTTGGGTCACTTTGTGATACATTTCAATCTCAGATCTACTGAGATCTAGCCATTGGATGAGCCTAATTTTCAAGATCCACCTACCTCAACACCCCAACATTCCTGATCTACAATTTAGTGGACATCCGACTCCATTTGGCCCACTTCCCAAGGCACTGATCTTTCTCCAAGCTAATTCGACTTTCTTGGACTGTTGAGTTTGCATGTGGTTTGATCCTTGTTTTGGTTGCTTGAACCCCTTGACACTGTCATATCAGTCGATCAAGCTCACTTTAGGTACTGGTTAGCCCCAATTCAGTCCTTAACTACCCTGCATTGGACACAGTTCCAAGGCAGTGGATTTTCTCACAATTGACTAGTACCCTAATTCTGGATCTCATTCTAAACCTCATAACTCACTTGCATAAACATGTTGGACCAAATCTACATTGTCTAAACCCCTTGATCCAACCTATTACTCATTTTGTGACTTCATCCATAGATCTAGGGTTCACCATACACCTTACGTACTTCACCAATATCTAATTTGATCTGGTGTTTTGGTTTGAACTCTCTTGTCGAGAGTAGATCTGGGTCTCCCCCTTTGTTGTCTTGGGCTAGATAACATAAAGTGAAGGTTGCCTCGATTGGCGTGACAACCATCCATTGGGAGTCGAGGCTATCGTGGTTGCACCTCTTTGGTTGCCCATCCCTTCTGCCTTCCATCTTGGATCCATCTATAGGGGCACCTACAAGTTTGGTGATAACAGGACCATCTCATACCACGTGTCATCTCTGAAGACACCTAAATACATGTTTGATGTCTTGACCACCTTATTTGAAGGGAGGAATATAAATAGGAAGATGACATTGAGGAACCAATTGAATAATGTCAAGATACAAAGTGGAGAGACCATACAATCCTACTTTACAAGGGTCTCTCAGATAAAAGAACAACTTGAAGCTATGGGAGAAGATATAGAGAATGGAGAAATAGTGATGACCACCTTGAATGGTCTTCCTAGGTCATGGTATTCCTTCATTCAAGGAATCTGTGCAAGAAGAAAGTTGATCACCTTCAGTAGGTTGTGGGAGGAGTGCTCACAGGAAGAAGCTTGAATTGTAGCTCGAGAAGAAAAGATGGGCAATGAAGACTAGGCTCTCACGGCAGACACCAGGAAGAACAACAACAAGAGGGAGCATCCTCATCACAAGAAGGGTAAACACCACCAAAATCGGAGGGAGAACCTTGGAGGATCCAGGAGAGATCTTTCTCACATTCGATGTTATACTTGTGATGAGAAGGGACACTACTCCAAAGATTGTCCCAGGAACAAAGGCAGCTCCCACAAGAAGAAGAACAAGAAGAAAAGACATCATGCTCACACTGCAGAGGATGATGAACCTCCAAGGAAGAGAACCAAAGAAGATAGTGAAGATTCTTCAAGTGATAAAGAATATGTATTGTAATGAAGCATTGGTTAAGGTGCACACTATCAGAGACTCCAGTAGTTCCTACAAGGAAGCAAAGATCAAGAGGGAGCACACTCCAGTAGTTCCTGTAAGGAAGCAAAGATTGAGAGGGTGTCCACCCAACAACCAAACAAAGATAAGTATTTGAATTGTCATTTCTTGGATATATGATTACTTAAATGATGTTGTTCATCCATGTACATACTTACGTTCCTAGATTTAGAATGTATATTATGCATGTTAGAAAAGTTGCATTAATGAACAAGATACTACTAATATGCAAGTAATGCATAAGTGGCCTATGGTACTGTACAACATCCCATTGCTACTTATATACAATGAAACCTCTTTGTTGACTTGTTGGGAGTAGTGCACACTCTTTACAATGTTCTGGTAGAGATGGAAGGCATCTAGGAAGTTACCGTATGAATACGGGATATGGATGATTGTTGTGTTGAATCATTGGCTAAGATAGTTGCATGACTGTGTGAACTATGTCTTTATGCATAAGAATTTATTCTGAAAAATTATGAAATGTTTCTAATCACGCAACTACATTGACTTGTAGGAAAGATCGTGTACTACAAGAGAGACTTCTTTCGAAGAACAAGTGAAGATGATTCAACTAAAATAGTTATGAAGTCAAGAGGAAGACACTAAAGAACCTGAAGTTCCCAGGATCCGAAATACAGTAATGGAAGAAGCAATTCCAAAAGAATATGAAGAACGCGAGATGGAAGACCCACAGGAACCTGTAGATCCACCACATGAGAAGAATTCTCACAAGAGGAAAACAGCATGGGTACGAGAAGCAATTCAAGATGTAGAGAGATATGGTGCTCTAGAAGGAATGCATAGAGAAAGCAAGAGACCGAGACCATTATCCAGTTATGTAGCCCTGCTGTGTGAAATCATTGACAAAGAACCTTCCAACTATGAGGAAGCAGCTCAGAAGAAAGAATTGAAGGATGCCATGATCGAGGAGTACCAGTCGATCATGAATAATGATGTCTGGGATGTGGTCCCGAGACCAGTAGGGAAGTCTGTTGTGACTTGCAAGTGGATCTACAAGATCAAGCATGCTGCAGATGGCAGCATAGAGAAACACAAGGAGAGATTTGTGGCATGTGGCTTCTCCTAGAAGGAAGGGATAGATTATGAAGAGACATTTGCACCTGTAGCCAGATACACTTCCATCAGATCAGTACTTGCTCTGGCTGCAGTGATGAAGTGGAAGGTACACCAGATGCATGTAAGGACAACATTCTTGAATGGTGTAGTAGAGGAGGAACTGTATGTGGAGCAGCCATTCGGATTTGAGACACATGACAGGGAGACTCATGTGTGCAAATTGAAGAAAGCCTTGTATGGATTGAAACAGGCACCCAGGACGTGGTACGACAGAATAGACAGCTTCCTAACTAGTCTGGTCTTTACCAAGAGTAAAGCGGATTCCAACCTTTACGACAAGGTTGAGGAAGGGAACCCAGTGATACTTCTACTTTATGTAGATGAACTGTTTGTGATAGGTGAGGATGGGTTGATTGCTGACACGAAGAGGAAGCTTGCTGCTGAGTTCGAGATGAAGGACTTGGGTATGATACACTACTTCCTAGGCATGGAGGTGTGGCAAAGTGCGGATGGAATCTTCCTTGGACAAGGAAAGTATGCAGTAGAGATCCTAAAGAGATTCGGGATGATGGACTGCAAGGCCATGGCCACACCTATGGCATCGAACCTGAAGCTATTGAGTGATGCTTCATCAGAGTCGGTTGATGCCATGATGTATCTTCAGATGATTGGATCTTTGATGTACCTAACGAATACGAGACCAGATATCTACTTTGCTGTGAACATATTGAGCCAATTTCTAATGGATCCCAGACATGTTCACTTGATTGCTGTAAAGCATATTCTGAGGTAGCTAAAGGGTACGGTTGAATATGGGCTCAAGTATGATGCGAATTAGAAGATTAACCTGGAGGGTTATGTTGATTGGGATTGGGCAAGCAATGCCATTGATAGGAAGTGCACTTCAGGGTGCTACTTCAGTATGGGATTGGGTGTGATCTCTTGGATTAGCAGGAAGCAGTCCTGCATGGCACTAAGTACAGTCGAAACAGAGTATGTCGTAGCTTGTTCGGCTAATTGTGAGGAAGTATGGTTGAGGAAGCTACTGTCTGATTTATTTGATCTCCAGTTGGATGCTACTTGTATATATTGCGTCAACCAAAGTTGTGTGAAGTTGTCTGAGAACCCAGTGTTCCATGACAAGTCGAAGCACATCGAGATCAAGTATCACTATATCAGGGATATGGTGCAGAGAGGAGAAGTGAAGCTCCATTATGTTGCGACAGACGAGCAGATAGCCGATGTGTTAACCAAGCCGATAGCCAAAGTGAAGTTCGAGTACTTCAGAGAGAAGCTTGGTGTATTCCAGATCGAGGTTTCTTCCAGGGGGAAGTGATGAGTCCGGAAGACGCAGATGCATAGGAGCTATTCTCACATGGTGGTAGGTGTGTCCTCCCATGGTGTAGATGTAAGGACTGGAGCCTTTTCCGAATGGTGGTAGATCTGTTCTCCTATGTCGGGTGATGTAAGTGTTGTGTAATGTGCATCTGGGCTGTGCTCCGTTGACATTGAGATGATTTGGAAGTGATAAGACGACAGTAGGGTACATAGGTTTTGCAAGAGGCATGTAATCAGTCCTAGGATGCTCCTTCAGGTTTTGCAGTGGCATATAATCACTCCTGGGAGATCTTGCAGGTTTTGCAGTGGCATATAATCAGTCCTGGGATGCTCCTTTAGGTTTTGCAGTGGCATATAATCAGTCCTGGGAGATCTTGCAGGTTTTGCAGTGGCATATAATCCAGTGTTACACGGGTACGCGTCCCCAAGGGTAGGAAACGCGCTTCCACGCCCCTGCACGTTTTGGAAACTTGGAAACTCCATTGGAAACGTCCCCCCACGTCCCCATTTGAAGGAAACTCAAGGAAACACAAAAGGGAAACGTTTCCCTCCTAAAAATGGCGTCCCCACGTTTCCTTTGACAATTTTTACCAAAAAATAAAAAACTAAATGATAAAGGGCCACGTCTCCACTATTTTCCTTCTCAGTAGCCTCAATTTCCTTTTCTTGTTCAATATGGTTGTATTTCTGAATTTGTTTTATCAGTTATAGTTTATGTACGGTTGTATTTCATTTGATGTATGCTGTAAACTTGTATTAATCTTTAGATTATAAAATTAAAGACTTTAATGATTTATGCTCCAACTTTCAATTTTTATGTATTATAATAAAAAATTTGCAGTATTCCTGGTGGGGTCCCCAATGTTGAAGACCCCGAGGTACTCGTCGACGTTTCCTAAATTTTGGGGGGTACTTCTGCATATGTCATTTCTGCGTTTCCCCGCCTCCACGTCCCAGAAACTTGGGGGAACATTGATATAATCAATCCTGGGATGCTCCTTCAGGTTTTGCAGAGGCATATAATCAGTGCTACGAGATCTTGCAGGTTTTGCAGTGGCATATAATCAGTCCTGGGATGCTCCTTCAGGTTTTGCAGAGGCATATAATCCATCCTGGGAGATCTTGCAGGTTTTGCAAAGGCATATAATAAGTCCTGAGATGTACCTACTTGATGGCTTGCTCGCAGAGATGATGAAGACCTACATGGAGGCGATGAAGACCTACATGGAGGCTAGGCCTACATCCAGCATGAAAAAGGGATGGCTCTGTAGATCTTCCTATGACGAGTAGATTGGAGATTGATGGTCGAGATGACAGCAGTGACGATGATGATCCAGCTTTGATGATGATCCAGTGACGAAGACTTGTGCTAATGACTGTGTCAAGAGAATACCTTCCTAGTTAAGAGGGAGTGTTAATGTAATTGTAACTTCGGAAGATATTCACTTGTATATTTTATATTGTATTTGTATTTTATTATTGTACCTCCGACGGAGATGTTTATTCCTCCGGTCGGGAGAGTCATTATTGTAATTGAGTCATGTAAAGTCATTGAGGTTAACCCTCCTTTGTATGTCGGGGCATTAGACCCCAGAGTTAAGTTGTCTATGGGTTATTAGACTCTCCTAGAGAAGTCGGCCCAGTCAAGTACAACTATGGGCCGACCTAGTTGGGTAAAAGTTAAGTGAAAGATAAAGTATAAATAGAGAGGGTGCCTCTCTAATTTGTATCATTCACTCACTCACTCAATTCGCATTAGTGAGAGAGAGGAGTAGTTCGCACAAGTGGAGAAGAGAGAAGTTGTTGAAGACCATTTCTACTTTTGGGGTTAATGAATTGTTGCTCATTCTATCTCTGAGGAAGTTGCGGGGTTTTCTCCTTTATGGTTTCCCCGATGAAATTCTTTGTGTCTCTTGTCTCTTGTGTTTGAATTGTTGTGCATGTTATTCTCTCAGATAAGATCCTAGATAATCTTGAATTAAATTGTGAAAATCAGTGTACTAGGACTCGCGATTCTCCGACTTTGACTCGGATCACCAGCTAAAAGAGCTGATTTGGCTCGTCCTGAGTTGAAATTGCTCCCGCCGATTTAAAGCTTTTGAACCGGAAAAAATCACCGAGTTTGACTCATGAGTTAACCTTATACCCCTTTAAAAGGCGATATGAGAGTCGTTTTCATCACTCATTTTTTTCGTTTGGTTTTCTAATTTGCTATTTCAGGCGGACATGAGTAGTGACTACGGGTGGGCAGTGTTTACTCAGCAGTCAACAGACGAAAAGAAATCGAGACTCAAAGGATTCAAGGAAGTCACGGGTCGAAAAAGAAGGGCATCGGACAAAGCATTGGGCAGCTGCCGGCCATGTACAAATCCGAAATCAATTTTACTGAATCCATCGATGGTTGTGGGCAGAGAGGGAAGGCTGATCGACGGCTGTGGGTGGACAATGAAGGGTGTCAACGCCCAATTTGAATTTTTGATATTTTAGAGTTATATAGTATATCCTTATTTTGATTTATGTTATAAATTAGGTTATATTATTATGCTATAAATTAGGTTATACCTTGTTTTGTTTTATGTTATAAAATTAGTTATATTATTTAATAATGTTATTTATTATATATATTACATATTAGTTATTTTCATTATATGTAAAATATATTAAATATAATTTTTTTAATATATAATATATGTTAATATATAAAAAATATAATTTATATTTTAATAATATTAATATTAAAATATAATTTATATTTTAATAATATTAATATTAAAATATAACACAGAATTTGTTTATAAATTTCGAATTTGAATCGAATTGATATATTTTGGGCATCTATTGATATCTTTTGGACATCCATCCATATCTTGCAGTGTAAGGACATGGCTATTTTGAATATTATGAAAAATGTTTTTTTAATTCAAAATATGTGTATATATTTAATTTTTTGTATTTGCCGATTTTTTCCCGATCCGATTCAAACTCTTTGCTCTTTTGCCTCACCGATTTATTGCCGATTCCGAGTCTGGTAACATTGGTGAAAATCTAACAATGAGTTTAGTATATTTGTAAATTAGATTATCATCCTTAAATATCTATATTGCTACCAAATTTCTTCACTTGAATGATAAAATGTTCTTCCCTAAAACGGTCTATAATTAAACATTCTTCCATTCATTATTAGCACCTTCAGCAGATAAATGAATCTAATAAATAGATATTCTTACTTTACAATTTATTGTCAGAGTATATTCATATAATCAAAAATGACCTGGACATTTGAATAGAAAAATTTGTACCAAGCCTTAACAGGTTGGAGATCAGAACAAAACAAGCATGCATATGTTGATTTTCAAAACCAACTTTTGAGATGTTGCCATAGATCTATGTTTGAAAAGCTACATACTTCAGTGTTTTTAGAGCCATCATGTGAAAAGGCTTCAGCAGCAGCAATTGCAGCAGCAGCTGTGACACCAACAGGCGAGAAGCCCTCAATGACGAGGGTGGGGAATAATTTCTTCAGGTCAGCATACTCATCAGCTTCATGTCTTTTATTCAAGTGCACTTCACTTCTATGGGTTTTTGCCATCATCCATTTTGAAACATCATCATTTAAGTTCCTCCAAAGGTAGATTAACAAATCTGCATTTTCTGAATTCTTGGCTGTATTCAATTGCTTCTCCCATTCTTCATCCGGCATGCCACCTGCTGATGATAAAAGCAATGAGCTACGGAGTTCCTGCAGCCTGATGCTCAGCTCCTGGAACAGGAATACATTTAGCTCATAATCAAGATGTACACAAGAAAATAAACAAATAAGATATAATATACCCCCGAGCAATGAACAATAGCATAGAATTGTAACACGAAAAAGCTAGCAGATAAGGAATGCTAAGACAATATAGAAAGCTAATAACAATTCACAATCATGCCTGGTATGTGAATTAATCAAGAAAAGAGAGGTTGCAAGATGATTGTAAAACAGCATATTTCATGCTTTTAGAGAATATTTTATAGACTTTGATACAGCATATTACTGCATTGTGATTTGATCACATCCCTTGTGATTTTTCACGATTGTCAAGCTTGCAGGATTTTATGGCTAGACAGTTGGATAGACAGGTGGTACAGTTGTCCACTTGTTTGGAGATATTGCTTCTTGATGGTTGAGTGGTGGCCATGGTGGTCGGCTAGGAGGTATGGTGTAGTATGTTCTCATGTCTTCATGGTGTTGATTGGTGATTATGGTGTTCCTAGCAAGTAAAAACGCTCATAAGATGATGCACTTCCTCTAACTGATGATTAAATGAATCACTGGCTAAGGTAATAACTTATAAGGGAATTAATTAACACTTAAGTATTAAATGGAATGTGAACCCATCAACCTAGGGTCTCCAAAAGTTTTGAAGTGTCAATTATTGTATTTTTAAGTAATGAATTAGTTAAATTGTCTAACATTAGGTTTTCTAAATTTTTAGTGTGATTAATTAAAGTCAATGAAGAAATAGAGCTAATCACACTATTTTTCACTTATTTTTAATTTAAAAATCACTTAAAGGGGGGTGCTAAACACAATTGACGAGTATATCATGAAGATTAAGGTTGAGAGGCTCCCAGATGGAACTCCCTAGGGGGTATAATAGCCTAACTTGGACTTTAATGCAGAAATTTAATCCATTCACACATGTTACACTTTTAGAGGGACTTCCTAAATTTGCGAGCAATTATCTTTTGACAGAGTGCCTTGAATTTTGACATCTCAATGACATCACAAGTAGACTGGCCATGGAATTTCTGAAAAGTGGTTATAATAGAAAATCTGATAAATATTGAGGAATTTGGCAATTTAAAAACTGTCACCTTGAAAACCTAACCACATTTTCATCACTCGATTTGACAAACACCCAATCTGGTAACTAATTCCATTGTTGAAACTTTATCATGGAGATAGTTACTTGTAATAGGTGGATCTAACCAACTCCAGTGTTTGTTCTTTGTTGAACTCTTCTCAAATAGTTGGCTAGATGAAAACTATTATTGTATCATTTCCCTCAGAGAAAGAAATAGATCTAACTACTAGTTTGCTATTCTTCGAAATATTTGTTGAGCACATAATGGATCTTGAGAGGGAAATTATTTGTTTATTGTACAAGGAAGTTGAGTTGAAACCTATATCAGGGCTTGTTCATTTCACTTTGATTGGATTGTACTGATGATGTATGGTCTCCATGTGATGAGTGCTCTCCATGTACACACATTTGAAGGCACACAAGGTACCTTTTGGCATTTTTGATAGGACAATTTTTTTGGAGGAACATCCTAGCTTCAAGAGCAATTATCTTCTGACAGAGTGCCCAGAATTTGGCCATCTCAACGGAATTAGAAATAAAGTGGCGTGGGAATTTTGAAAAGTGGCTATAATAGAAAATTTGATATATATTGAGGAATTTGGCAATTTAAAAATTGCCACCTTGAAACCCTCGCCATCTCAATGGAATTAGAAATAAAGTGGCGTGGGATTTTTGAAAAGTGGCTATAATAGAAAATCTGATAAATATTGAGGAATTTGGCAATTTAAAAATTGCCACCTTGAAACCCTCGCCGCATTATCACCGCTGAATTTGACAAACGCCCCATCTTAGATGCTTGAGAGCTTTGATGATTTCGAGAGAGTATTATTATAAACAAACTGGGAGGTAATGGATGGATGAAGACAGTGAATAATGAGACCAACACTAGCAAGCCAAAATATGGTGGAATGATCACCTCTATTCTCCCTAGGGAGGGTAAAACCAATGAGTATGGGTAGTGAACTTCTATGTCTGAGTGGGGACAATATAATATAAATAAAAATACAACCAGGTCCACATATCTATATGATCGCTAGATCATGATACTAAATGCTAAAACATGCTACAAGAATGAATATAAAAGCAATATAACCATAACACCATAATATACCTTCTGAGTCATATACCCGAATGCACAATATCTGAACCATCATCTGTCCTCTGAAACTGCTGCTGTAAGTCTGGGCAATACTGACTGCTCTGTAATAATGGCTAAATGGCTACATCGGTCATCTCTCTGAGTGTCCTGAAACTCAGTCATCGCATGGGGAACAAAATTGTTGTCCATATAATAATCAAGATCCATAATAGATGCTCATCTCAGCATCTCAATGTAAGGGAACTGGCTGAAAAGTGTACTGGAATCTGAAAAATAGTCTATGGTAGCCCGGATACTATATATGTGATAACAGGTCCCCTGGGATTTTTAAGTTATTCGGACAAAAATAGTTTTTCTCGTTTAACATGATTTTTTAATATTTTAATTAAAAAATCAAAAAAGTGATAAAAGTGTGGTTAGGAGGTAAATTTTGGCATGGGGGTGCTTGTTTTCTAACCTAGAGCACCCACAAAACCACTGTTGTCACCCAAAACTGACATGCGTGTGTTGAAGCCCAAAAATAAGCACACCAGCTCGATGACAACTCTCAAGAGAGAAGCCAATGTCACCACACTCCTCTCTTCCTCGCTTCAGGTTGGCTCTTCTCCAACTCAAGGGGGGTTTCCCTAGGATAGGATCGCTAAGGCAGGTGCAACAAAGGGGCAAGGTGAATCGAAGAGGCTGCCTTAGAGAAACGGTTGTAGGATTGAAAATGATTTTGATTAAGTGATGGGAAGGAAGGGAGGATCAGTCCTCGGGGAAAGACTAGTGTCAGTATACCAGAGGAGAGAATGGAGTCAAACAAGGACTCAAGGGGACCTTGCGCTTCATACAAGTGAGATTAATCTAGTACGTTCCATAATCAAAGACAAGGAGAAAATAAGTATAATTGACTACAATCTATTACTCCTAAGATCTTTTGAAAACATAACACCCACAAACAACTTGACAACTGCAAATGCTTTCCCAATGGACTAGAATATAGCCTTCTATGCTAGATTTACTCTACAGCCTATAATGAAACTCGCAAGCATGAAAGAGATGCCCAAGATGTATCCAAAAACCCAACATGATTTTTCTATTCAGTCCAATGGGAAAGAAACTCCCAACTTTTTTCCATGTTTACAATGAAGGAGGCTATCCTCTGTATAAAATTATAGGCCAAAAAAGGCTCTCTTAAAAATTTAAAAAATAAAATAAAATAATAATAAAAAAGAAGAGAAAGTGGGTGAAGATCCACTTTTCTCTCCAACGAATACCCCCAAGTGTCACCTTTATTAAAAGGCACTGCCACTTAGCAAATCGTTCCAGCCCAAAGATGGTCAACAGGTGAAGTGGAGCTCCCCGATGACTAGTTGTCTCCACAGCTAGTTGTCAAACGATACCAACTAATTCGAAATTTGCCATCTTCTAAGTACACAACGAATTACGTGGAGAAAATCACAATGTTTTGTTGGCTATCACACAAGAGTGAGGTTTCAAACTTCGGATTGAACTCCAATTGCAAGAGGATGTTCCTCTAAAGTCTTTGTCACACAAAGGATCCTGTATCAATCCGACTGCCATCTCACCAATTAACTGGGGTTTGTTGGGGAACACCACGAAATCAAAGGAGATCTCAACGCAAATTTGAGAAATCAGCTGCTAGGAAATGTAGGTCAAAACTCCACGTTTTGGCTCTGAGCAGGGTGAATTAGTGCAATTGGTTGCCAGTGACAACAAATTCGAGCTCCACGTGAAACACAAATGGTGACTACGACCTGCCCTTTTCTGACTGCTGTCGTGGTGTTGATCTTCCACACGGATCTATGGGTGGCCTTCCCTTGACGACAAGTATAATCCCGCAACCTGTAAAATATCATCAGGGATGGAGGTAGTGAGGGGTGCCACGAAACAGAACTGGCAACAAAAAGGACACTCCCCGGTTTTGCTATTAGCGGAACTATTTCAAGTCTCGTCGGTTTAGCATACCAATAATTTTACCGGGAGGCAATCCACACTCCAACAGTTGCATCATACCCTGTAACCGCTATCTCTATCACTCCATCAAAAGATCTGTTATTTATAAGACTCCCTCGTCTATACTGATGTGAAGGTTGAACTTTTAAAGTTCGAGAGAAGGTCACCTCTGCATGGTTGTTTTGTTGTCAGCTGAAAACACTCTTCATATACCTGTCAAATTCAAATGCCCTGTTTCATTCAATCTCTGTAGTGCATCCAAAGCTAGCTGTCCTAAACGAAAAATAAGTGGTACATCAGTCAACATGTTTTTGTCAATCTCTGAGTTCACATCTTCTTGCAGAGCCTTCAGCCTCTGTAACAAATCAGTATGTGGATGGACCATCAATTTAAAGATCCACGACGATCTTCGATAAATTCAATTTCACGAGCTTCAAACATTTAATCTAAATGCATTTCATTAAATTTGCAATTGTGTTAGACCTCCTCGAGCCATAAAAAACTTGTACTGAAATGTTGATCTGTTTGTAGTACTGGGTGTTGTCCGCTGCAAATCTTTTAATGGAGAGATATGGTGAATAGGATCAAATCCGAGACTCTGTAGAACAAGCATCTCATAACTTGATAGTCTTGTTCACTGCCCATGCCGAGCTCCTCTACTGAAACGTGGAATTCCTCCACCCAATGATGTCATTTATAATCCATCTGATTTCACCAAATTCAATCTTTAGTTCATGTTCTATTAGTTCATGTGCTATTACAGATGGACCAATGAGCTTATAGTCTTCTGGACTGAGATAAAGGCACTGGAACCAGCTGCCATGTAACCTTGGAAAGAAATCTGCTCAAGGTTTCCTTTTTCATCTTCTACTTCTCAAAATTTAGCAATTTCTCTTCTCAACAAAACAAGCCTTGGATACTCAAAATGCAGATGCATTTTTTAGGGGTAACAACCACTAAACCCACTTTTCCTAAGTTCTAAGTGATTATTTTTCACTTAAATAAAAATTCTCTCAAAATTATTTTTGAGGAATTATTTAATTAAAAAATAAAAAAATGAGAGAAAATCAAATGCCTAAATCAATGCAATTTCCAAGGGATTGAGGGAGGCGCCCTCCTTATGTGGCAGCCACCTCACCCCAATCCCTTCCATGAAGCCTTCAATCAAGGCTTTGATCACTCCTACGCCCCTCCTCATGGATGCATCCTCCCCTCTCTCTCATTATCTATAAAAGTAAGGCTTTGCTCCCATTTTCTTCATGGAACACTGAACCTCTACTCATGTACTGTTTAGCTTTTGGCTATTTGTTGAATAATATTTTCAATACTTTGGAGGTCAAGATTGGTTGCTCTTGTTCCATGTCCATGCATGCACTTGGTTGAGGTATATTTGTACAATTTCATTTTTGCCTTCATATCGCTATTGTGGATTGATCTAGCTTGGCAAGGCTCTTTGAGTCTAATAGAGTAAGCAATCATAGTTTTTTACTTGCTTATGTATATTTAATTGTTTAGAGATCTAGGCACAGCACATGTAGTCGGTTATACTATTGCCCTTCTAGGCTCTTTCTGTTGATATACTAGATTTAATCCTTTTGGTGTATGAGTGCTTTTGAAGTTGTGCAGGATTGGATGCTAAGCTTTGGAGGTTGATCTAGTCTTGACTCTTCTTCCAAGCTTGGTGGCTGGTTGCTTCTATTTTTTATTTGACATATTGTTTTTGCATGCATCAATCTTCCTCCTATCTTCCAATGCTAAATAGTTTGTGGTTGTTCCATCTTCTTCATATAAACAAAATCCTCTTTCCTTTATGTTTTTCTTGAAGCAAGTAGAATAGATTCAAAGTTCATTTTTAAACCTCTTGCTTCTCATATAGATCTAGATAGTTTCATTTCAAAGTTAAATCGTAGATCTATATCTAGTCTCTTATGGTTGAAAGTGCTTAATATTTTCCAATATTTTTGCAAGTATAAGATCTTGTATTTTTATGTACTTTTATATGTTTTAACCACTAATTTGCAGCATTTTAGCTCACTGTTTTTTAGCAGGTCTGTGACGAAAGAGGGCAGATTTGTGACCAAAACTTGTCAAAAATTGCAAAAAACACATTCCAAGGACCCTCTTCCATCACTACTTCAATTTCTTAACTTGTAAGCCCTAAGATCCAAGTCTAAAAGGACTAAGATGCATTTCTTATTGATCTTTGATTGTAAAATTATTAAATGAGAGCAAGTGGGCTACACATCGCCCACACCCCATCCCCCTTGGGGGGATTCGCACTGTCTAAATTTTCGTGAAATAAATTTTTCTAACAATACACCAAACACACACAACACCTTTTAATTTGCAGGGTGTATACTTCAATTCAATAATTTCGCTTTTACTTCATTTTTATTTCCGCAAGAATAAATTAGAATTAACACAAATCTCGTTGCCACGAAGTATGCTCTCACCACCACACAAAGGCATTGTCGATTAGTGGTGGATGATAAAAAAAGTGACACATAGATTTAGTGTTGCTTTATTTCTGTTTTATCTTCAAGAATTTTTTCTTTCAAGCATTACCCGGAATAAAACATTTAGCTTATAGCTCAAAGTATGCTATTTCCCCTTACGGGCATTCTGCCTGGCCCTGTGGGAAATCTGAAAGAGCTGTAAACTATTCTTCAAAGTTTCACATCTAATTTAAACAACTCACATAATAAAATCTACTACCCTTCACATAGTGGAAATCTGGCACTACATTAATTGAATTTTGTGTGGGGAAATTTCTCACAAGAAACGGGAACAACTGGGAGGCGACCTCAGGGCACAGTTAGGCTACACCCTCGTTAGTGTAGTGTTGAACACCGCCCTAGAGACTCCATTCCAACCCACACATCTTCGTGAGGAGCCACCATTTTCCAATTTCCGGACATTCCTCCCTGTACTTCACAGTATCTCGGGAGTTCCCTTTTTTTCCTTAAAAAACTTCGAATCACTAATAATTTAAAAGTAAACAAGAGACAATTGCAAAACATTTCCCTTTCAGCAGCATTGTTATATCTTGTGTATCGACTCCATTTGGCATTGGTCCACAGCAACTATTTATTAACTTTTGCTTAAATATCATAATTTGTAGTGTTATCTATATATCGGTGATCATTCTATTTTTGTTGGTGAAAGCTTTTCTTTAAACTATTTTGCAAAACGAACTTGGACTATTTTTAATCATATACTTCCTCAAACTCCTTAAAACAACATTCATAACTAATTCACCGAAACATTCTAAATAACCTTAGAAACATTCTGTAGGGACTACCCCCCTTGGCTTCGATTAGGAGTTGGCCTAAACGGAAGAGTCAAGATCAAGTGACAGCCTTGACTCGAGACTTGCCCCCAAGGGCACACCGAGCAGTAGCATAGATTTATGCTGCATTAACCAGGTGCGTAATCCAGCAGCAACAAAGCCCAAAACAACAACGCTATCCCAACTATAACCTAGAGGTGTTACCCACTGTCGCCTAGATTACCACCTCCTTAAATTTTAGGTTGGCTCTTCTCCAACTCAAGGGAGGCTTCCCTACTATACGATTGCTAGGCTATGGCAATAAGGGCAAAAGGTGATTTGAAATTTGAAGAGCTAGCCTTAGCAAAATAGGTTTTGGTCTTTTGTAGTAGGGTGATGGGAAGACCATGAAGACTAGTTCTAATCCCCAAGTCTGAGCACTCATCGGATCATCATGGATAATTTTATATGCCAATGACCTTCAACTGTCCAAAGTATCCAAAATGCTCCAAAGAAGGTTACAACTTCAACAAGCAGTGTGTACCTTCATTAGCAACCAAATATGTGTATTAGTAATTTAGTACTCACCCAAATCCGCCCTCAGCCACAAAATACATCAAGGGTTGCATTAAATAAGCCATATAAATACATGTTATGATCAAAAATAGAAATAAAAAATCACAAGTCGGCCCTAGGATTACCCTTTAGACAGGTCAGCCCTGGCTTTTTCTCTATGATATATCGGCCCCAATAGTCACATGTGCAGGTCAGCCCTTGATCTTTTTTGCTTGGAAAGGGTCAGCCCCAGGCTTCATGTACACAGGTTTGAAAATGTATCATGACTTTGTTGTTTGATGTGTGATCAGCAGTGAAATATGTGCCCAGGAGCATGGAAAACCTCTGCCCTTATCTTTAATTGAAATTCTGCCTACCATCAATATATGAGGCAAAAGTTATGGAGCATGCGGAATAAATACACAGTTTCAGCAATCAAACCCTCTAACCCTCTATGATAAGATCGATCAGTACTATAGTCAAAAGAAACTTCAAGATCTTCACAAAAAGCTTCAAAATTGCATCAATAAATAGTGAGATAACACCATTTTCCTTGAAAGGATTTGACCAAAATATCGAGATCTGTTCCTGTAAGTGCCCACGGAAAGCTTAGCAACATAAAGAGAAAACTCTTCTTCTCAATCACAATCTCAGATATTTCAACAAGCACTAATTTCAACTTTCCTTGCTACATGGTCTTGTATCTTTAGTGCAAATTTTGTCAAAGTATGAATGCAACTGGTGGATAAGACTCCATCATGGCTGAGTATCAAACTGTCAACTGTAAACAACAATCTGTACTATAGGAGTGCTGCTGACCAACATTAGCTTCATGCCAACCCATAACTGCTAGCACCAATATCCATGTTCTGGCATAATCGACAATAAAAAATTACAACAATATGCAGCTAAAAAAAAAGATTTATCATTGAAGCCAAGGCATCAATCAGCGTCTTCAACAATGTTATCCCTACTGAAATTCTGATAAAAATCACAAGTGATTGTATGTCTGCTTCTATTGCAAGTATATCCATTGTAACCTTCATTTTTGACCCAATGTGCCCAATGGATTAAATGGTCTTCACCAGGTACACTTCATGATGCGGTTGGGTCCCGCGATCTCCTTTTCCTCACAGAGACACATGCGAGTCCCTTGCGGACTCTATTAATCAATTATACCTCTGGAGGTCTCCTTTGTGATTTTTGGTGTGTATATCATGGGGTGGACTAGGTCATTGTCTCTAGTGTATTTATTTATGTAAAGTGACTTATGTAAATAAATAAAGTTTGTACTTCATTTAAGTTGTGGGTCCCATGATGTAATGTGCGCTTTATTATTATTATTTTTAATTGATGTGCATTTAATGTGAGCCATTGATCAAAATAATTAATCCTAGCCATTGATGAGGTAGTTAATGGTAGTTAGGGTTAGTTGGAGAAAACTGAAGTATAAAAAAGAGTTAGTGAGACAAAGGGAGACATACATCAAAAAGGTTGATAGAGAGAGAAAGCGCACAGTTCTCAAGGAGAGACAAGGGCACAATTCCCAAGACAGCTACAACCAAATTTGACAGTCCAGCAGGGGCGCAAATTCTGAGGCAGTTGCTGAGTATTGGCACGAATCCCAAGGCAGTTTGACAGAGATTTTCTGCATGGAATTCTGTACCAGTCCATACAGTTACTGGCACGTTTTCCAAGGCAAAAGGGTTCAAATCTGCTGCTGTAAATTTCTGACAGGATGTACAGTAGGCCATACTATGGCACGATTTTCTAGACAGCAGGTTGCTGTTCTGGTTCTGGCACGTGTGGAGCAGTTTGGGCAGATTTCTTCTGTTGGCACGAATTTCAAGAAAAGTACAGCAGATGGGAGAGATAAGTTTGTCTTTGTTTTTTGAGAAATAAAATTTCTGTGTTGTAAGAAGTTTTCAGATTGCCTTAATCAAATCTCTCTCAAGGGTTTTTCCAGTAAGGGTTTTGCCCTAGTCAGTTTGACCTAAAATCACTGTGTTCATTTCTTATCTGTGATAGGTGTTTATTATTAATGTTAAAATCAATGTATTAATCAGTTAACTCGGAAAATGATAAACCCTAGATAAGCTAAATGTTTGGTTAAATTTGTGTATGGAGCAATGTTTTAAAAACCGGAACCGGGAATCAAAGCGGTTAGGGGTCAACTCGGACCGGAACCGAAACCGGTAATGAACCAGAGCGGTTTGATTTCAATGAACCGGACTATTAAAAAATACAAAAAAAATTACAATTTTAATCATAAAAATTATATTTAACATTCCAAACTATATTTCAAAGCATTAGACACATAATATGTATATTTGAAACCATTAGACACATAATATGTAAAGTCTACTCATATATATAAATCGGAAATCCATAAACCATGTATGGGTCACAAAATGGCACCAAGTGCACTACATACTCATAGTAAAGTCTCATAGCATATATCTCAAATTCTGAAACAAAATACAATATCAATGAGGCTCTATATCCTCTACAATCCAAAAAACATGATCAATGATGAGTCATGACTCATAACTAATCAATCATCAAACTCAGCACCACTACTCGAAATGGAATGCTCAACATCAACATATGGCTCAGACTCCTCGTAGTCAGACTCCTCAAGGACATCTACGGCCCTAGCTCTAGCAGTAGCAGTAGCACTAGTAGAAGCACGGTCTGCACGGCTAGGTTGTCTACTGCCAATGCCACCATCACTGTCCGCCATGGTTGGATCCTGCTCTGCACCTACATCCCCTACTCCTAATGGATCTGCATCCAAAGCCAAGTCATCTCTGACTGCATCAATATCAAAATCAGGACCAAACTCTAGTTGTTGGCTCCAATGTTGCACGACTCGGACTCGGCAAAGACTCGGCTGGCATATGACTTGTGGACTCGGGAAAAACTCGGGAAAGACTCGGGACAGACTCGGCAAGACTCAGCAAATAGGAAAAAAAATAAAAATATTGTACATTTTGGGCAAAAGAAGAGATTAAAAGCATTTCCAATCCATATAAACTATAAAACTACAATTTATGTGGTAATTCATAACATTGTCTCATAAACTCCTAAACAATGACTATACAACATAACATAATCAATTTTAAAATAATAAAATTAAAAATATATATATACAAAATATATAACAGAAATAAAAATAAAAAATAAAAATATATAAAAAACAAAATAAATAAAATATATATATATAACAAAAAATTAATAAATTTTAATTTTAATTTTAAAACATATAACATAAATACAAATTTAAAATAAAAAAAATACAAATAAAATAAAAAATATATAATAAAAAAATTATAACAAAAATCTAAATAAGCAAAACTATGTAACACAAACTATATAATAAAACTATAAATAAATAAAAACTACATATATAATATATATATTATATATAAAATATATAACAAAAAATATTTAATTAAAAATTATATAACAAACAAAAAATATCAATAAATAAAAACTATATAACATAAAGTTGAAAACTTGAAACTTTAAATAAAAAAACCATATAATATAAAAAAATCCATATAAAATAAACATGCCACCCAACCGTGTCGAACAGCAGCGCCCACGTATGAGCAATTTATAGACTCCTTCAATCAAAATGTCGTCGAACAGCAGCCCCCACCCAACAGAATGCTGATTGATGGCGTAGACTCTCCCGCTGACTGCCGCTGATCACCATTCCATGTCCATTGACTGCCGTAGAGACTTAGAGACGCCTGTCGGAAACCTAGGGAAACGAACTCTCAAATTAAAAATCAACGAATTTGCCTCCATTTATGCGGTTTTTATTTTTCCTTTGTTTGCCGAGTCCGAGCAATTCATCACGATTTAGGGCGAGTACGCCGAGTTTAGGGCGAGTTCGACGATTTTGCTGAGTATGACGAGTTCAAGGCCGAGTCTTCTGCGAGTGCTCGACGTGGGGGTTGACTCGTCCCGACTCGCGAGTCGGGGGCGAGTGGTGCTTCACTAGTTGGCTCTCCTCTACCCATTCTGAGGTTGGATGAATATCATCCAACACATTGGGATCTGTATCAGGTCTTTTGTTTAGCAATTGGTTGCGCCTTAGTCGGAGGTTGTATTGCACGAAGACAAGATCATTCAACCGTTTTTGTTCCGAACGGTTTCTTTTCTTCGTGTGAATCCTCTCATAGACGGACCAATTGCGCTCACACCCGAAAGCACTGCAAGTCTGACTAAGGACACGAATTGCAAACTTTTGCAATAGACCACAATGGCTGCCAAATGACTCCCACCAATTTGCTGCATGGACAAATTAAACTTAACAAATTAGATTGTGAATTGAATTATTGAACATAAACAACTTAAAAGCTAAAGCTTAAACAATTGAACTTAAACAATAAAACTTGAAATTTGAACTTAAAGCTTAAAGTTTTAAACAATTGAACTTAATGAAACTTTGGGTTCTTGGAAATTTGAAATTGTTTACCTGGTTGGTCGCCATCTCTCATCTTTATTGCTACGCTTTTTCCAAAAGTGCCCGTGGCTCTTTTGAAAGAGGTAAGCTGTCGATGTACTTCCATCTGCTCATTCTCATCAGGGATCATGCGCTCTATGCAATCATACTAACCATCTTTCACCTCCCCTGTTAGATCATCTCCTAGCCGAGTTCTATAATGATACTTTGGGTTCAAGAAAAACCCAGCTGCATGTATAGGGTGATGGAATTGATTGTTCCATCTGTTATCAATGATCTCCCAAATAGGCCCATACTTGGCTACTCTATCTTTGTATGATGCCCTTATCTGCTCCTTTGCCTTATCCATAGCCTCATAAATGTAACCCATTGCAAATTTTTCCCCATCCACCAACCGCAACACCTTAACAAGGGGCTCAGCAATTTTCACAACCTCTGCTGCTTTTTTCCAAAATGCACTATCATTAACTCTTTTTTTGGTGTCTTTTGCATCTTGCTTACGGGCCCACTTAGATGAATTCCATTCATCACATGAAAACATCTTCTGCAAGTTTTGTTCTTGGGAAATGAGAGATTGCAATGTGAGGAAGTGTGTTGCAAATCTCGTGATGGAAGGCCTAACAAGTTCCATGTTCCTAGTGCTTTTCCTCATTAGGTTCAAGACCCTACATGGTTGTAGATGTATTTTGTAATGCTCTTTCCATGCTCTACAACATTCTTGACCCAATCCAGTTTGCCTATATCCTCAAGCATGAGGTCTATGCAGTGTGCAGCACATGGGGTCCAAAATATGGTTTTGTGTTTATTCTCTAACATCTTGCCAGCAAGAACATAATTAGATGCATTATCTGTGATGATTTGAACAACATTTTCCACCCCCACCTCCATGACAACTTCATCCAAGAGATGAAATAATAGGGTTGCATCTTTCACCCTATCAGATGCATCAACTGATTTCAAAAACATGGTTCCTTGTGGGCAAGAGACAAGGAAATTGATGATAGTACGGTTCCTTATATCAGTCCATCCATTTGACATGATGGTGCATCCCGTAGTTTCCCATGACTCTTTAAAACCCTACAAGTATTCATGTATGGACATAACTTCCTTATGCAAAAGTGATCCCCTCAACTCATGAATAGTAGGGCCTTTGAAGCCCTTACCGACTGCAAGAACAGAATCCCACATGGGTTGATAATAAGCTGAGCGAGAAGCATTGAAGGGAATATCTGAATCATACCACCATCTAGCTATGTACTCATGAGCAACTGCTTTGCATTGCTTCTTCCAATGCTCATCTAAGGTGGGTTGAATGTGGGTTGGTTGAGATTGAGAAGCATTGCCACTTGGAAAGGAGGGGGAAGGTGATGAAAAATAGTGTTGAAGGGTCTTCTTCTTTTTAGGTTGATTTTCTCCAATGTTTTGAGTCTTTTGACAAGAGGGAGGAACATACTGGAAGGGGTCCCTAGCAACGGTAGAAGGGGCAGAGGAAGAGCCTTCAAAATCATGTAAACTAGATGCCCTCATGGCAGCATTTGCAAGTTCCCTCTTCCTCCCAATTTCAGCTTCTATCTCTTTATGCCTAGCCTTCTCTTCTTGATATTTTTTAAACTGATTTAATATATCAGCTCTAATCTCCCCAATCACATCATCCGGTGCATCACATGGGAGAACTTGGCCTCTTATCCCAGCCAAGTGTTGCTTCACCCTATGAATGCCCCCCCCACCCATGTGTTTGTGGCAATATTTGCAAAAAAATTCCCCCTCAACACACTCAACATGGACCCATGCAGCATCTTTCACTCTAGGAGCCACTGGGAAAATGTAATTTGAAAATAGATTCTGCAAGTGAAAAATAATGGAAAACAAAATGAAAATGTGCAATTGCAAATGCATTTAAAAAAAAAAATTAAAACAATAGATTTACAAGCAAAACAGTTTTAAATTAAAAAAAAAAAATTAAAACAATAGATTTACAAGCAAAACAGTTTTAAATTAAAAAAAAAAAACAATTATGAGTTTGCATTTGCATACAAATTAAAAAAAACAGTGCCATATGGCATTTAGCATTCTCGACTTTCAAGTCTCAGACTCTCAAACAAAAACATGAAACTTGGAGTCTTGAGACTTGGACAGCATACTCAAAATTTAAAAAAACAGTGACTGCAAACAGCTTGAAAGTTCAAACAGCAAGCAATAACATACCTTGAAAGTTCAAACAGCAAGCAATAACATACCTTGAAATCTGCAGTGCAGCTGGATTGAAGATGGTTGATGCTGAGCGGCCTCCTCCACAGTCAGTTGGCTTCACTCCTTGCCAAAATTTGAACTCCCAACACATTGAAACTTGACTGCAGCAATGAGACAAATGACTAAACCAATGGCAGCAATGAGACAAAGTCACAAATGAGCTCTTGATTGTGAGTGATAGAGAATGTGGGGGCTGGGGCACTTATTTAATGTCTTTGGGAGGGCAAATTAGGGTTAGGTGTTTTGTTTTTTTATTAAAAAACCAATAAAAATTTGAAAACCCCGAAACTGGGCCAGCAGACGTGTTAGGTTAGCTGGTCGGCTGAGTTAATACGGAACCGGACGGGTTAGTTCCGGTTTGGCCGGTTTGGTATTGAACCGGGCCGGTTAGGTCCGGTTCAATACCAAACTGGACCACCAGTCCAAGTTGAACACCGGTTTAAACCTCCACTTCATCTAACCAGTCAAACCGGCCGACTCCGGTTCGAAACGGACCGGTTTTTAAAACATTGGTATGAAGAAGTAGTGAATTTAACAAAAATTTCTTCAGACTCCACCACCGATCCATGGGCACCACTGGGTATGGTCATGCAGATAGGAGACACAGTCAAACAACATCAAAGGCTCCAGGGGAGTTGCTTGTCTTATACGGGACTCCCTCAAGAGTCGGGTAACTATGTTGTCATCAGATGAGCATGCTAGTTTTACGTGAGTTCTGGTTCCACCAACATAGCCCCCTATTCCATGGCAGCTACATCACGATCTGCTACTTCCCTCCCGCCTCATCACCCTTTGCACTTCATAGGGAGTTCAAGGAGGACCCTTCCTTGATCTTTATGCAAATATCTCCCACTACTCCACTCTTGTGGAGGTTATTCTTCTAGGTGACTTCAACGCCTACACCAGATGCCTACAGGTACCTCTTCATGACAGAACCAACAATGTCCTTTTCCTCCAGGAGTTAGAGCCGAAGTCCGTAGGTCTTCATAGGAGTTCGCAGGACAGGTATGGGCCCCTCACAGGTTATGGGAGGAATTTTCTGCAGCTAAGTGAATCCCATGGTCTATTGATATTGAGCAGGCTCCCATGTTTTCCAAGTTCAAGAGACTTTACATGCTTCCCACACAGTGAGGGGGGAAATGTTATTGATTATGTCATGGCTAGCCAAGATCTCCTCCCACATATTCATCACTTATCAATATCTCGCCTTCCTCTAGCAGACCATGCCCTCCTCACCTTCTCTCTCTCTACATCCCCCCCCCCTCCCCGCACCACCTTCAACTTTGATCGAGATTACGTCAACTCCTACACCAACTGCCTTAAGGAGCTACTCCCCCCATTTCCTAATTTAGTTCATTAAACACAACCACATCCAAATATGAGACTCTCTCCATGGTCCTTGAGGAAGCGGCCCTTGACTCTTACCCCCACTCTACTCATCAGCACACCTTAGGTTCCTTACCCATGAACTGTTGGTTTGACAATGAATGCAAATCCTTGCATAAACAGCTATGTTTCACCCTTACACATGACCCCATATCCTCCCCTATCCTCCGCAAAGCCTATAGACTTCTTCGTCATAAAAAGCGAACATTTCTCTCCTGGAGGAGATGTGAGCTTTGTGAAGCCCTCTGCAACTCCCCAAAATCTTTCTGGTGAGCTGTCTTTCCTAGACACCATGCCATCCAGCCTGACCTTGAACCCCAAACCATGTTTTCCCACACAACCTCCCTTTATGACATCCTTGGACAAGCCCACACCCGCATCCCCTCTCCCCCCTCCTCATGCCGCCTCTTCTTCGAGAGGGACTTTAGGAAGGCAGCCAGAGTGATGAGTACCAACAAAGCAGCAGAAAAGGAAGGTCTTTAGGTCGAATGCTTGAAACATGGTATCCAGTCTCTCCAATCCTATATTGCTGATTTATTTAACCACGTGGTTTTTTCCGGCTTCCCCCCTCCTTGGTTAAGACACATTATTCATCCAATCCACAAATCGGGGAGTAGTGTTGATCCAAACAATTACCGGACTATCATGGTGGACCAGACATTCTCCAAGCTTTACGCCACAGTCTTAAATCAGTGTTTTTCTAAGGAGCTATAGCATCAATATCTTAGGCCTAGAGGTCAAGCCATCTTTCGCCAGGACTACCAGGCGATTGATCACATCTTCACACTCTGAGCCAATATTGAGGAGGCCTACTATTGGTCTTCAAAATTTTATAGTTGCTTTGTAGACTTTTGGAAAGCATTTGACACAGTGCCGAGGGCGGCATTATTCTAGAGACTCTACGACATTGGCATATCTGAGACTCTCTTGGAAACCATCATGAGATTGTACGAGTCAATTGTGGGACACCTTAGGATGGCACATGGCCTTACTGACTTCATCTAGAGTACCATCGGGGTAAAACAAGGGTGCCCCAACTCGCTGACCCTCTTCAGGATCTACATTGACGACCTAGAGTCTTTCCTCCATGAGCACATCCAAGAGGGCGATGGTTGCCATCTACATCAGATGTTCATCTCCCTCCTCCTTTTTGCAAATGACTTGGTGTTGTTGGCCTCTACTCCTGAGGGCCTACAAATGCAGCTTGACGCCTTGGCCAGTGTTATCACACTAACTCTAGTTGCTACTAAAGGTATCTCGTCCAAGATGGTAGAGGGAAAGCAGCCATGTAGGTGTAACTTGCAAATGCCAAGTCCACCGTCCAAAGGGCGGTAGTCACACCAAACAAGGCGTTTGTCACTTCGGATAGGGCACGTAACCTGATCTAGGGGGATACCCTTCTCAACCAGTGATGGTTTGAGAGACAAAAAAAGACACCCAAATCCCAAAAAGATAAAGAGATAGAAACAAGAGATGAGTGCTGGTGAGATCCTAAGTTGGATTTCAGCCACTGATTGGACACAAGGATAAAATGAGTACGTGAATGGAAAGTGACCAGCAATCAAACGTGATGAGATGTGAGATTAGATCATTGATTGTGTGGCTGAAAAACAAACTAAGGATCTACAGTAAACTGGAAGTGAAGAGATGAAGTATAACTGCCCGAGAAATGGGATTGACTCAAGAGCTTAGTGAACCTAGGGCAGTGCCAAATTAATGTTTAAATTCACTTCCAACAAACGATAGCTTGGTTTCTTATGATGAAATGACAATTTGAACCCAAATCCAAACTACCCACAACCCCAAAACAACCCAGCTAGACAGAAAGAGAAAAACGCCCTAGGGGGGCGTTTTTGCCAAGTGGACCAGTGCTAGATCTAAGGGCAAATGGAGTCTAATCAACCCGAAACTTTGGACTTAAGCATTTAAGAACAATTCATAAGTGGGTTTGGAAAGAAAAACAAGTTTTAACGGTTGAATTTTAAGATTTTAATTTTTAAGGTTTTTATGTAAATTCCTCTCTAAAACCTTTCAGAAATTGAAATGCAAGAGAATGAAGAGAAACACTTACTTGTACTTGGGTGATATCTCTGATTTGCTAAGGTCATGCGTCCCAAAGATCAAACAAAATCGATTTGAGAAGTCCCCAAGTGAGTTCGATGTGCTCAGTCCCACCAACTCACCCTCCTTGCCTACCAAAACAAATGAACATAAGTCAAATCTGCATGACAAGTAAGTGAAAGCTACAGCAATACAAATAATAATGAGAAGAAATGCTTGGCTAAAATGGCAAAAACACTTCCCTTTGAAGATCAATCCTGGAGAGTGGAGCAACAATGGCAACCAAGTGGTGCGCCCTCCTCCAAGAACTTGTGTTTGCTGCAAACAATGGTAAGAAACTATATGCTGAAGACAATCATAATCTATTTTGGTGCATCAAGATAGCATGGCAATCAGCATTCCACAAGAGATCACCAAAAGAAAACAAGTAGAGTTGCAAATCGTTTTCTTCTATTCCAAGTCCAAAAATGCCAAGAGAGAGGTACAAAATCGGTGAGTGTCTTCTCTTATAGAGAAAGACCACCCTCAACCCTAACTCCCTCCAAAACCAAGGGCTGAGATTGAATCTCGCAATGCCTAAATCGATGGAGGAGATCACTCTCAAGAGGGGGGGCGAATTACCCTCTATAGCGCCCATGTGGATGATGGGGCCACTCGTGGGACCCAATAAAACAATACAAATGGTGGTTGGGGAGTGCCCATGGGCTGTTTTAGCCCCCCATACCACTAAACCATAGTCTCCATACAACAAAACCACAAAAATATGATTTTTGCTAAGTGAAAAAACGCCCCCCATGGGAAAATTCGTCCCACATGGTGAGCTAGACAACGTGAGGGCCCCACAACACAAGTAGAATGTCCAAACCTAGTAAAAATACCTTAGAAGACCCCCTTGTATTAGCCAACCTTTGCATTTGCCATTTTTCCATAGTTACCTTTGCCATATTTGATTTTCCATACTAATTTATTGTTGGTTATTATTGCTGAAGATGTAATTTGGGCTTTTGACCCACTTATAATGCTCGGATTGACAAACCGTCTACTACAATGCGATCGTAGACCCTAAATATAGTAGATATGGTCACTTGAACGACCTCGATCCATCAATTAAGCACTGTTTGCCCATAATCCATAATTTTTAATTAAAACAGGTCCCTGGTGGCCCATAATAATTAAAAATTCTAAAAATTTGATACAGAGATCACTACTCCCTCTGTATCAATCTAAGACCCCAAGTGATATGAATCTCTATGTCAGTACATACTCATAAAACATAGATCCAAATAACTAGGCTCGCATCTACCAACTAACACATAAAGCAATCATATAGACAACAGATGTACCCTGGAACCCTTTCGGGAGAAACCAGCTAACTATGGGGCTATCTTCTCAATCTCGAGCCCAGAGCATATAGAAGAATAAAGAAGCAATACAATACAGAGTTACCTCAACCGGTAGCTCAATCCCTCTAACTAGGGAAAACCCTAATTTGCATGCATCAAGCTGATGCATGCACTGATGAAGTGTGCCCTAACTGCCAATCTAGATCTGAGTGCTTTGATGGTGCCTCTAATGGATCTGCCCTCTACTGATCACCTTGCTCTGATCTACTCTCTCTGAAGACTGCCTGGTATCGCACAACTTGTAGTTGCCCCTAGTGGAATCCCATCCGGGACGGTTGAGGAGATAGGCAACTAAAGAGGTGACCCAAGAGATGCCACGGTTCCCAAGGCAAGGTGGGAGTCACGTCAACCGAGGCACTCTTCGCTTTAGGTCAAGGTGAAACAAGACCTAGGGGGAGACCCTATAACCAATCACAGTTGATTGGACCCAAGCAAAGGTTTCTAAGGATAAGTAAATGAAGAGTTACGGAAACCAATGCAAGGTTGAGTGGACCTAGATGTTAAAGTATGGTTGAAGGTGGTTTGGGAGATTGTTAGAGTTTCAACCGATGTATGATTTAGGCCACATAATTAGGTGTAATGATAAGGTAGAGTACCATATGATACACAAGTGGATCCTACTTTCTTGGGATATGTGAAATGGCTTGAAGTGGACCCACAAGGTGAAGCTAAGGGATGCAATTGGTACTAGATGATTCGTAATGAGCAGATCTATGGATCTAAGTTGAATTTAGGAATACCCATGTACCGGATCTAGGGTTTGACACAATTCCCAAGAAGTGCGACTTGCTTTGAGGAGGACTAGTGCCTTGTTGGATGGGCTAATGGAGTCAAAAGGTATGTCAAAGTGTAGATCGGGACACTTAGGAGCCAAGTCAAGTGGGCTAATTGAGATAGAATGGTTGGATCTTACTAGATCTAGGTTTTCATGAAATGACCCTAAGTGGACCACAATCCCTTGAAACAAGGAATGCTACCCCCAAGGCAGATCGTCACAAAATGATACTCTAGACCTGGGTTTCAAGGTATGGCCGTTCCAAATCCACAAAAATCTCAACCACCCACTTCCTCAAAGTGGGCAAACTCACTCACCCAAGGGAGTGCGACTTTGCTCAAGGAGGGCAAAAAGGTGGGTTAAGTGGACCAAATCAAGTCCAATGGCCATCAAACTGTAGATCCAAGTAGCTTATGCACCGATCTATGTGGATCTAGAAAATCATGTCAATCCAACGGTTAGATCTTACTAGATCTGAGTTTTAAGGTGCTAAGAAATTCAAAAGGGGGTTTTAATCCCTTAAAACGTGGAATGATGCCCACAAGGTAGAAATCACCAAAGTAACAGTCTGGGGGTAGGTTATCAAATGTGTAGATTGCAAAACAAGCGGGATCTCACCTACCCATGTGCTAGATCTAACCAAACAAGCCTCTTTAAGGAAGTGAGATTTGGTTCAAGAGGGCTTTCTTGCCTTTAAAAGTGTGTCAATTTTAACCCAATCACCACCAAACTATAGATCCTGTTATCACCTAAGCTGTAGTTACCCCTATGGATGTATCCAGTCATGGATGGCAATAGGGAAGGGCAACTCAAAAGGTGCAACCGAGATCACCTCGACCTCCAGTATATGGTTGTCACGCCAGTCGAGGCAACCTTCGCTTTATGTTATCTAGCCCAGACAACAAAGGGGGAGACCCGATCTACTCCCGGCAGGAGAGATCAAAACCAAGACACCAAATCAAGGTATTTCTAAGTGAAGTTAGGTGTATGGTTTATCCTAGACCTAAGGGTGAAGTCACAAGCCAAGTGAGGGGTTCAATAGGTATAGCTTTGGTTAATAGTTGATGTGAGAGTGACTTACAATGTTTGAAGTGAGATCTAGGGCTAAGGTACTAGTTCAATGTCAGAAGATCCACTGCCTTGGGAACCGTGTCCAATGCAGGGTAGTTTAAGGGTTGAATTGGGGCTAACTAGTACAAGTGACAAGCTTGACCATGATACATGATAGCTTCAAGGGTTTAGTTCACCATGCATAGGTAAATCCACAAGTCAATCCAACAATCTAGGAAAGTCGAATTAACTTGGAGAGAAACCAGTGCCTTGGGAATTGGGAAGTGGAGTCAAAGTAGGGTTGACTTGTGGTTTAGGACTCCTAGTACTTGGGACAAGTGGGCAATGGAGGTCTTGATGGATGAATGTGTCTAGATCTAGGTTTAACCCAAGTGGACCACAATCCCTTAAAACAAGGAATGCAATCCCCAAGGCAAGATTTGACAAAGTGACAGTCTAGACCTAGGTTTTGAATTATTCCGGTTCTAAATCTCCAAAAATCTCAAGTACCCAGTTCCTGGAAGTGAGTCAACTCACTTCTCCAAGGTGGTGCGACTTTGCCCAAGGAGGCTAAAAAGTGGGATTAAGTGGGTCAAATCAAGTCGGATGGCATCCAAACTTTAGATCCGGGTAGATCGGTCAGGTAGGAGTATGGATCTATAATTTCGTGGTAATCCAACGGTTAGATCTTAGTAGATCTGAGTTTAAGGGTTCCAAGTGGTCCAAAAAGAGGATTAAATCCCTTAAAATGTGGAATGGGGCCCACAAGGTGAATTTCAGAAAAGTGACAACCTGGGTGTATGTTATTTGATGTGTAGATGTCAAATCAAGCGGAATCTCAAACACCCATCACCTAGATCTAGGTCAACCGGCTCAATCAGTGAAGTGCGCCTTGCTTGGGAGAAGCCAAGTTGGTATGGGAGAGGGGTCAAACGGAAGCCAATCCTCACCAAACTATAGATCCGGGATGCCGTGGATGCTATAGAGGTGGGTTTTCAATATTATGCCCAATAACCCACTAGATCTAAGTAGATCTGAGAAAAAGTAAAAATGGGGTTTTGATTAATTAGGGTTTTAAGTGTTTTTGACAATTGGATAGATCATGGAGATAGAACTTACCTTGAGATCATACCTGAGTGATGTGATGAGATGACTTGATGTTGAGGAAGATTCCCGCAGAGATCAAATGAGAGATTGTTGATTTGCTTGCCAATTTGATGCCCTAGCCCACAAGTGCGCCTTCCTCTACCTGTCAAACCAGTCTTCCCCTACCAATAACTCCTCCTTCAAGCAAATCGGCCTCCACCTGTAGATGCAAAATCGTGGTACAAAAGATATGGCAAACAAGATCTCCAATAACTCAGTGCAAAGGAAGAACCAACAAACGAACACCAAAACACATTCACTACAACACTGGAGATAGATGCAATAATAATTTTCTATTCCAATAATCCAGAGCCAAAAGTCCCTTTACAATGAGAGGCTCTCTCCTTTAAATAGGAGGGAGAGGCACCAAAACCCTAACCACTTTTTGAATGAGTGGCTAAGATTAAAAGATACAAATGTCTAATCAATGGTTGAGATGAGCTCAACAATAAAATACATGGATCACTAATAAAATATAATGTAAGTGGACAAAATCGCCCTATAAGAGGGGAATCCCACCAAATCATGATGACAAAATATCATAAGAGGCTTATGGTGGGTCCAAGGGGTAATTTTATCCCTCCTTGGTCAATCCCCATAGCACAATAACCAAAAAAATAATCATGAATGTACCAAATCGTGCCTCCATAGTGAAGTCGTGGTCCTCAAAAGACCTCAAAAATCCACAGAAAGTGCCATAAGTGATGGATGCGGGCCCCGATGAAGCTGAAACTGCTGGAGAAGGTGTGGAAGGTCCCGATCTATCATCACTGATCATCCCATGCCATAACTTTGCCTCAGTAGCCCAAATCGATTTCCTCAATAGCCATTTCTACCAATCCTGAAATGCCTCGGGAAGCGTGAAACTGCCCCAAACAGCCTCCTGGAGTGCTAGCGCTGTCAAGGTGAGGGCACCAATGTGTCCGGGAGGGGGGTAATATGGTAAAAACAAGTGGCTGGACCACCCCCTCCATCATCAGCGCCCTAGGTCAACCGGATAAAAGTCATCTCTGCTCTGACAGGGCCTCCAACAGACCAAAACTGTACTGGGACAGCCTACTGAGGCTCAATCATCACTGTAAGTGCCCGGAACTGAAAACAAACTGTCCCATTGGACTCAGAAGGTCCAAATCTATCCAAGATGTGTACTCATACACCATATGAGTCTCTGCATGATCAAAATAAATATCCAATATACCGGAACAGGGCCAATAATAATGCGCTGTACATATACAAACACTGCTGTAACCTCAGAATCATCATCATAACCCTGTAGCTGCTGCATAGAATCATCCTGTATGTGTACATAGACCATATATCATCTATCCATATCATCATAAGGTCTAACATCTCATGTCCCATGGTCCTCCATAGTCAAACTAGGTCCAACCAAGACCAAATATAACTCAGTCCATCATCCAAGGCTGCTGAAAAGTATCAAGGTTAATACATGCTTTAAAACTTGTTCAATTAGAAATTATAACACATAATGATCATGACTGGCGATCTACATCCAAATATATAGTGTCGTTAATTATTATTATTTTTACTCAGACTAGACTTTCAGGACCATACTCACTTCATAGTTGTGATCAATTTGCTAGTGAAGGGTGAAGGCTGAATTAACTGGCTAGGCTAAGGGATGACTTGACTGACTTGACTTTGTGACATGTTGGCAAGGGAAAGGGAATACACACCATAGTATATACTGAATGAGCAATAACACAGGGAATGGCGGTGTCTCACAAATGGATGAGTTGTTTAAAGAGGGTTTATTTACCTTCGCATATGCGCACAATCCATAATACAAATAAGGCCAGCAATTGTTTAGATATAGCATTTAAGTTCCATTGCTTTTTGGGCCTGAAGTTTCCATAGCCTTGATCTATGTGTGTTTACAAACACATTGCATAGATTTACATTTTTCTTTTAGGCTTTCTGCTGCAGGTGTGTTTTTAAGGCACTTGTTTACCTGAGCACTTCTAGGTGTGTCATGGACAGCTTGTTTACCTAGGTATTTATTTTCCACAAGATATAACATTTCATTTTCATTGCCATGTTCATTTGGCATGCCTCTCATTCATGTGTGTTTAGAAACACATTGCATGAATGGGCTTTTCATACAAGATATAGCATTTCGTTTTTCTAGATTTTGTATACATGGCAGCACTAAAAGTTTCAGGTTTAGCCAACACAACTTTAGTGACTAGGGGGAATTCACAAGGAACTCCAACTCACCATAGGTAAGTTTTGTCACCAACTCAGAGCCGAGACACAATAAACAGGGAAGCTCATCCAATACAGAGGCTACAGTGGGGAAAAGTCCTCCATGCCACTAGTCAAGTAGTAAGTCAGGGTGATAATCTAAAAGGTAGGCCATGGATGGATGAAGACAATGAAATGATGGAGCCAACACTAGCAAGCCAAAGTATGGTGTAATGATCACCTCTATTCTCCCTAAGGAGGATATGTACCAATGAGTATGAATAGTGAACTTCTAAGTCTGAGTAGGGACAATATAATATATATAATAGATCAACCAGGTCCATATATCTATATGATCGCCAGATCATGACACTAAGTGCTAAGACATGCTATGAGAATAAGTATAAAAGCAATCTAACCATAACACTATGATATACCTGCTGAGTCATATACCTGAAAGCTCATCAACCTGTACCATCATCTGTCCTCTGAGACTGCTGCTGTAACTCTGGGCACTACTGTCTGCTCTATACCAATGGTATAATGGCTACATCGGTCATCTCTCTGAGTGTCCTGAAACTCAGTCATGGCATGGGGAATATAACTGCTGTCCACAATCTGATAGTGATCCAATATAGATGCTCATCTCAGCATCTCAAATGCAAGGGAACTGGCTGAATAGTGTACTGGAATGAGAAAAATAATGTATGGTAGCCCGGCTACTATATATGTGATAACAGATCCCACTAGGGGTGGATGCTATAGAGGTGGAGTTTTAATATCTCTTCAAAAGCAAGGCTAGATCTAAGTAGATCTAAGAAAAACCAAAAATAAGGGTTTTAATCAATTAGGGTTTTTATGATCTAGAAATTATGGATGATTCAAGGAAGAAGAAGATCATACCTTTGGAGCATACCTGGATGAAGAGATGAATGCTAGTTGAGACGAGGATTACTTTTGCCAAAGATCAAATGGAGAATTGTTGAAGCCCTCTTGCCAAATCGATTTTTCCAAGCCACATATGAGTCCCTCTAACCTGTCAAAACCAAGGAGCAAAGCATCAATTAGTTTAACATGTTGAAGGTAGATACAAGCAAGAGAGAGATAAGCATAGAATAGTCGGCACAAAGACAAAACTACTCCCTGTTTAACCAAAACGTCTTCCTCCAAGCTTGAAGGGCAAGCCTCCCCACCAATTCGCACTTGTCAAAAACGTCCTCTTAACCTGTAAAAAGATATGGCAAATATGCAAGATAGCTACAATAGATCCTCCAGTGCAATGGACAAAAGCATTTACAATCGAAACAACCAACATCCACTCCAATCCAAGCATGTACTCCAAAAGATAGAAATTTTATTCCAAGAGCCAAAAGCCAAAAATCTCTAGATAATTTTACAATGAGAGGCTCCCTCCTTAAATAGGATGGGGAGCGAGTACAATCCTAACCACTTTTTACATGAGTGGCTAAGATTAAAAGATCAAAAGATCTAATCAACGGCTAATAATAAATCATAACAATACATCACATGGATCACCCAATATAATGATGACGTCCCCACTAAATGGTACAAAAGGAGGATGACGTCATCCACTAGAGGGGTAAAGGTACAAAAATCCACCTCATAATGACTAGGACATGACAAAATAAGCACATGGTGGGGCTAGGAAGCATCAATCCTTACTAGCTCATCCCCAAGGCACAATAAAATAATAAAATATGTCCAAGATAATATAAATGATCAAATCTGTCCTCCAAATCTGTGACAGACAAGCAGTAAAAGACCTCCTGTGATCGATGTGGGCATACCCACATGTGAAAACTGGCTGGAAGATAGTCAGATCACCCTGGAAGACCTCTGTGAAAACCAAATGCCAAAAACTTGTCTCCATTGCCCAAATCGAATTCCTCGGTGACCACTTTATCCCATTTTTTAACTGCCTAGGTAACTGTGAAAGTGCCAAAACTGCCTCCCAGGGCATATGCGTTGTCCATCTGAGCCCACCAAGCTCTCCAAAAGGGGGGGGTAAATGGTAAAAACAAGTGGCTAGACCACCCCCTCCTCATACAGCGCCCTAGGTGAACTGGCCTCTCATGGCCCCTGCTGCTCAGGCTGGGAAATCAGCCCCAAATCTGGTCAACAAGTGTAAAACTGCATCAATCACTGTCAGAAGTGCCCGGAACTGAAGAATAAGTGTCTCATCGGATCCAGAAGACCCAAATCCACTAGAAATGTGTACTCATACACCATGGGTTTCCCTATTAGGCCAGCTATAGGGTCCACCATATATGGACAATGCATAATCTGTTGATCTGAAGTAATAATAAAACCTGCTGAACTGCATCAATCATCATCTGCATCGTATGTCCATCATATGATATCATCATCAAGTATGTGGGACCATCAATCATCATCCATAGGTATATATATATGGCCCACATCATCACTGATCCCAATAATATACAACCAAGGATAAATCACATCAGTAGACTAAGACATGCTTCTCTAATCATTCTCACAGCCAAGCTCAAAGTATAACATCCATTTAGTGGCATTAATCTAGTTATCATATTCCTTTGTTATATAAAATTACTTGCACAATAGTTCAAGTGACAAACTCACCCATTGGTCATGGTCAAACTGCTAGTGAAGGATGAAGGCTAGGAACAAGGTTGGGCCAAGGGGTTGACTTGTCTAACTTAACTCAACAATACTTTGGACTGGGAGAAGGGGAAAAGCTACAAACTCTGTGCTGGACAAAATAACACAGGGGATGGCTGTGCCTCACAAATGGATAAATTGTTTAGAGAGTGCTTATTCAACTTAGGCATCATGTCTACATCAAGTTGATCCAGGTTCATTAGGATCATTCAATTTCATTTCATGGCCTTTTTGGCCTACATAACCCTTCGGATCTCAGGTGTGCTGATAAGCACAACTAGTTGCAACTTGCATCCAGGGCATGTTTTCAAATACATATAAGGTCAGCAATTGTTTAGATATAACTTTTAAGAACCATTGTTTTTTGGACCTTTCTTATACTCTTCACGGAGTATTTTTAGCTGTTCATCGCTCTTGCCCTTTTTTAGTTTCCATGGGCGAATTAATAAGTTTCCATAGGTAGAACATGAGCTTTCAGTTTTAGCCAACAACATCTCAAGTGACTAGGGGGAGTTCGAGCCAATGCCAAACATCGGGACAACCGACCAGAATGATTTAGGCCTACAATCCAACTCACCAAAGGCAAGTTTTGTCACCAACTTAGAGTCGAGACATTGAATATACAGGGATGCGGTCCAAACACAGAGGTAGAAAAATGGGGAAGTCCTCAATATCAGAAAGTCAAATGAGACAGGTCAACGTTTAAAGTCATGTATGGATGGAGTCAAGTGAATATGGAGCCTACACTAGCCGACAACTGGTGTCAGGAAAGACCATATCTATGTAAGGTGGAAAACCAGTGGGTTTTGTTAAATGACCTAACTGTGCAAGCAATTGTCCAATTTATGATTTACAGTTCATTTTAAACAGTTTCCCACATCAAGAATAATATACCAAGCAAATGCTGTGAACATGACTAAATCAACAAGATAATAATCCGCAGTCAGTGATAACATATCCATAGATCATACAACATCATCATAGTAATAATCATCATATACCATCTGAAACACTGCTGCAATACATCTCTAAGCACTGAACTGAAACTGTATGGGATAAAGGGTCACATCGATCATCAAATCTGAACTCTCAAGGCTCAGCCTTGACATAAGTGTGAATAATACACTGCTCTGATCATGAGTGATCCAAAATATACAATCATCATAGCCATGCTCTGAATAATGAAAGCTTTGGAATGTGCAAATATCTGCTGAACAAGGATAGTAGCCCTGCTACTATAGTGTGATAACACTGCCCACTGATGAAATCGGCCCTCTCTGCATGCACAAGTGTGCCCTCCTCCTCTGGATGTCAAATGCTCGTACTGCTCTAGATCTCAACAGATCTGAGCTCCGATCATCTCTAACCTTCCTAAAATCTCAAGGCAAGGCTATACTGAAAGTCTTGGACTCCAACTCAGGAAAAACGTCCTCCTCCAAGCAAACTCGGCCTCCTCCAATATGATCAGCAATCACATTGTGGAGCTCTCTCAACTCACAGTACTGAGGATCTAGTCTCTCTGGAACTGAAGGTCACTGATCTAGCTCAGATCTGACCTTCCTAGCTCCTGCAGCAACTCCCCCCTATCTCAGAAAGTCGCCCCACATGGACAAATTCGCCCTCCTCACTCTGGCAGTATCTCTCTCTAATAATGCAACTGAGTAACCCCATCTGAGGACCCCCTACCTCTATAAATAATCTCGCCGATGAATTAGGTTTGCCAAACCCTAATTCCTGGTGCATGCAAAAAGTCACTTTTGCATGCACTGAATGCTGGCAAGTCATGCAAAACTCATGCATGCATAGGTCAATCTCCCCTGAAGCTCCGCATGCAGCCCCTGCTGGGCTCATGCCACTGAGTAGAGTGCATCTCAGTCTCTACTCCATCCTGATGCCTATGGTACTAATGTCACTCCATGCAAGGCATCTGAGTCATGCAGGACATCCCGAAGTTACCATAATCAATGTCACAAGGTTCGGGTTCGGGTTTGGGTTCGGCGACCTTCAGGTTCGATTCGGGTTCGGATTTTCCTATGAGGTTCGGATGGGGTTCGACATAGGTTCGTCTATATACATTTTTTAAATTTTAAATATTTTATAAAATTAACCTTTCTAATATATTTTTATATTGTGCAAATAAGAAATAACATTTAATACAATTATATATAATAAAAAAATTACTATTTACTATACTTAATACCTAGATTAAAACATTTAATATTTAAGATTATAAAGTGTATGCAATATAATGTATAATATATATAAATAAAAAAAGTTACCATTAATTATACACTAGTCTAAAATAACTTAAACATTTGATATAAATATATTATAACTTTATATCCATTAAATATATTATAACTTTATATCCATTAAAAATTAAATGTAGTCTCGATTTGGAATAACCGCGAGGGCACAAGCTTGGCACGACCTGTCGGGAAGACCTGTCCACAGCCTCGACGCCGGTTCCTCGACAACTTACCGGAAAACCTGTCCGCAGCCTCGACGCCGTTCCTCAACAACTTACCAGAAAATCTAAAGACGTGGATCGTGGGATCGGAAGACCATTCACACGCGGCACAATGGCACAACAGTTCGGCACAATGGCACAACAGTTCGGCACAACAGTTGGAACAATCGTGGATCGTGGGAGTCCCGGAGACAGCCAGATAGATCGCAGAACCCGAGTTGGAGAGAAATCGCTAAAGTACGAAGAAAAACCCTGAAATTTTTTTTTTGAGGTCGGCTTTGAAGTTCATCGAACCCGAACGAACTTAAATTTTTTTTTGAGGTTCGGCGAATTTCGAACCTGATGGTTCAGGTTCGCCGAACCCTGTGACTTAGACCATAATCTAACAAAAATCTCCTCAATGCTTCAACTTTTTCAAATTCTGATACTTGGAGGCTCATATGGGACCCCAAGAGATAACAAATGACCAAAATCGAAATCGAAATCGCAATATTTTTTCGGGCCCATTTTTGGCCTAGTCAACCTAGTTTGACCAAGTCAAATCTAGTCAAAATGGCAATGGCTGAAAACCTGTAAGCAGCATGAAGCATCAAGGCTTCCTTATTTATGTTAGTACATTACTTAAAACAATATAATGTCGATATGGTGATCAAAACATAAATATCTCAATAAATACAAGCCCCGAGTGAGGTGGGCCCACCACCTCCAACAAAGACTCAAAACTACTATGCACAACTTATAGACTTGACCACTTAGCTAACTTTGGGTGAGGTGGATAAACAAGGTGAAGGATAATGGAAGACGAGGACCAAGACCATGTGACCCCTCGGGTAAACAGGGAGAGCGAGACCCACTGACATAAGCCTACCATGATAAAACACAGGGAAGGGCGATGCCTCACAAATGGGTATAGTGCAGGGAAACCACCAATGATCATCTAACATGAACCTTGCAACTCACATTCGTGCCTTCAGAAGGCTCTGAGGATCTTTTCTAGAGCCGCCATGACCGGGTGTCCAGCAAACCGTAACTTGAGACTCTAGGGGACACTTAGAATTAGTTGTCCCTTACTCCATCTCACCTCCTTGCCCCGCAAGACTAGGTGAGGAAATAACCATTACAATGCTAATACATATGGCTGACTTGTGTCTGTGTGTGTTCAAAAACACATTGCTTGGACTTTTACATTGACTTTCATACGTAGCCTTTTTGGCTTGATTTTACATTTCACTAGCCTTTTGGCTTCTTTTACATTTCTTCATTTCATGGCCCTTTTTGGGCTACATACATATCTCAAAAGATATAATCAAGGTGCTCATACTGCAAAGTAATGGGGCAAGTGAACATGCTTCGATGACCAATGGGGAACACCTGGTGAGTCTACACAATCCTATACTGCATTGCAACATGGGGGGCAACCAACAGGAGCAAATCCCAAGTTTGAGAATGCATCTCACACACTAAAGAGCCGAGGCACAAAAGACAAGGAATCATGGCATACTCAGAGGTCAATGGGGAAAGGGATCCTCAAGGTCACAAATCAAGGTCCAAGTCGAGAGAAATCAACATGAATGAGTCGGATGGATGGAAGGAAGTGACAGGTGGATCCAAGGTTAGCTGCCAAGGAGGACGAAATGACCAAGTCTATACCAGTAACGGGGATGGGAACCAGTGTGCATATACATGAGCCTACTAAATGAGGTGGATTGACATCACCAAGGGCTATACACATCATAATAAACAACGAGATCACCATAATCAAACATCATATGTCAAGTCTGTGTACTATCATAAATAAACAAGTCTAAACAACAACATGTGCAGTAAACCATAAAGTGCTATACCTGCCATACCATATACCTGCTGCTGAAGTTGTCTCTGAAACTGGATCTCTACTGAATCCGGGCAATAAGTGGCAAACCAGCAATACTCTGTAGTGCTATCATCACAATATGGCTAAGTAACTATCTCAAATGGGATCATGCAAAGCCTGGCAAGGAAGGGTGACCCTGTAGGCAATGTTGTATAACATGTCTGGACCAATACAAAACCATCTATCCCCTCTGATATCTCTGCTCGGGGCAATCTGAATACAATGCATGCCCCCTCTAAAGGCATCTAATCTCTGATCTGGAGAAAAAAAAATGTCGTATGGTCCCTGACCACACAATCTGCAGCATGGTAGCTCCAGCTAACATGGATATGATAATAGCCGGCTTTTGTGACCTTTGACAATTGAAACAGTCAACCTAAGTAAAACCAAGGTTATGCTCTTCAATGCATCGAAAGGCTCTGTTACAAACCTACAATTTTACTTCCGAGGGGAAGAGATTGAGATCACCACATCATACATTTACCTGGGAGTACAATTCTTGGGACCTCGTTTTGGCATGTGGCATGCCCTCCAGCCTCAGCTCAACAAAGGATATGTTTCCCTAGCACTCATCAAGAGAGAGTGCTTCAAGAACCGGCTTCAGGACATCTCATCCAAACTCTATCTCATTGAGGCAATTATTAGACCCATTGTTCTCTATGCCTTCGAGAATTGGAGATCAAGCTTGGTACAGACAGACTAGACCCATACAAAGAAAGTTCAGACCATGCTTCTCAAACGCATCATTCGATGCAAGCTTACTATTCTGCAGCCCATTATTCAGGCAATGTTTGGCCTCCATCCCTTCCGCCTTGAGGTCATCTTCCGTTTGGTCTCTTTCCTTAACAAAGTCAAACCTTTTGGTGATTCCACCTCCAGGAGAGAGAGGTACCCCTACCTTGCACTTTGCTACTCACAGACTCTCGCTTCAAACCACCCCACAGGTCGTGGAGGTGGTCAGTACTCAGAGGCATCTCGACTTCTCCAATCGGTGACCATCTCTCTACAGCGCCTTCCCTCGTTCAAATTAGATGTGTCGAGCCATCTCTTGTCACCTAGACAGGTACTGAATCAATCCATCAGAGAGGATATCTACAGATTGTACATTAAAGTTACTAGGACTTCACTTACGGTGAGCTTGGTCCCAAAGATGTCCGTCTACCTTGAGCACTTCTTAGAGTTGGATGATGGCATTATCGCCTGCCCCCCATACACACGCAAACAATGGGTGCACTCACTCAGGATTCCCTTGGGACGGCTTCGGGTACGTTCCCATCGACTCCGAGTCGAGACTGACCACCATCTACCACAATCTAATAGGACCTGCCAGGTGTGCCACCTACAGGAGTCGGAAACAAAGATGCACCTTAATTTTAGGTGCCCTTTGTATTATGAGATTAGAGGACGATATCACTACCTCTATAGGGACTCAAGGGGATCCCTCTCTACCTTTTTCCAACATCGGGGCCATAGATGCCTCGCCCTCTTCAGCACGCAAATATTCAGCCATAGGTCCCAGCTCCTAGACACCCCACCCCCCCTTAGGAGGACCAAGACGATCACATCCTACTTTAGTGTTGATCTATCAGATCAAAGCAACAAGCGGTGAGCAGAGTCCCAGAGTACCTTCGATAGTAGAGTGGTGAGACCTTAGGTCTCCCCTCAGCCTCCACCTTCGAGAGACCAATTGATTTTATCGAGACTAGTTCGAATAGGCCGAACTATACACTAGTCCACTCATTCTAAGAGCAACAGAGGGATCAAGCCCAAACAAACTCAAAGCAAGGCGCTCCCCACCCGCCATATTTCCTCCCAACCCCAGTAGGGTCACCAACGGTCTATCCATAGTTTCTTTCCTTTGACCTCGGATGTTAGGAGTATCCCTCGCTCCTACATCCCCCCTAGTTTCATATAATTGGATATTCTGATGACTCCGGAGAACCCCGACAGCGACAGCAAGCAGGTGCCTTGTTTGCCCTCCTCGCCCTCAACTTGTGTTTGGTGGTTTTATCACATCTTCATCCATTTTCAAGTTCTATTTGTTTCCTAGACTCCATAGCCTAGGACAAGGCACTAGGTCTTGCTTGGCTTCTAACTTTACATCTTAAAAGATAAAATATCTTCATTTTGAAGATCTTGTTATAATTTCAGCTTTTAAAGGACAAAATTGAAGTCTTATTAGGGATTCCCCCCTTGTGCTGGAAGAGAACTGGCCTAACGTGATGAGGATGATCATTAAGGTGACAACAGGTAATGACCTCAAGTTGCCCTAGGGTTTGTATTTGATGATTGGCCTTATCTTTTTAAGTGCAGATTTTAGAGATAACACAGCAAGAACCTTTGCAACTAAATAGAAATCACTACACCAATAATTATATAAATAACCCACATACATGGCAAAGATAAATCAGGCATGAATTGCTTGCACCAACATGACAAAATTCAAACCTGAAAAGTACTAGATTCTTTTAGTCCCTTACGCCAGATAGGCCGCTGTCTCCTCCACATTCTTTGAAAGCATATCCAAGGAATTTCCTTCTCTAAATTAGCCATGCCTTTCTTTATCATATGCAAAACCTCCATTTGAATAGTTCCATGATTAGATCCATCATAGTTGAGATCACGGGCATCCTGAGTCTCTCTGGACATAGGGCAACTAACTTCTCTTGTATTATCAATCACTGACAAATATGCAGTTCCATTTCCAGTACAAGCATCCGTGCGAGTCCCTGAAATATACACCTGTATAATGTTCTGGTCTTAGAGCTGTTATTAACTACAATCAAAATCAAATACATACCAAGGACAAATTAATTAAAAGAACAATTACAAGTCAGATGCAATCTTTGACTGGCGAAGCATGCATTCAGAATTCTAAAGTAGCATTCATTATGATGCCTTTTAACACTGGCATTTCTAGGAATCCCAAGCATGATCTATAAAATCTGTACAGTGCACTTGTGCAACAACAACACTTAAGACTCATAAGTTCATCACACAGATGACTAAGGCTACCTAGTGGAAGAAAACCACACAAATTATCTCTTGGAAAATTAGGTAGCCATTTTTTGCAAAAAATTAGAGGGCAGCAGGCTAATGGACAGTCATTTCAAGATTTTAAGAAATGAAGATTAAAAGTATTCCATCCTCCATGTAGGTCACAGATCTCACTACTTAACTATTAATCTGGCATCATTCAGGGAATTTGGAGCATCATAGTTTGTTAACTTATATATGATTTGAAACAAACCATCAATTGTACTTTCCTATATTCTTCAACTATATTGAAAAAATGATATGGAACAACAATGACAAACACCCAAAAGTGGGATCTCACCTTGCCATAAGTACCTGCGGGTGATAAACTTCCATTCCTTGTCACACTGCATGCTCTTGTGATAAGGGAACTACGTTTTGACCGCACAGTAAAGACATCTAAACCGGCTTGGGTTCCTACCATCTCTCCACCCTGTGCACGATCTTTCCCTAAATAATATACTTCAACGTTAAAATTCCAGTAAGACTATGGTACTTAAATATTATACATCATAAGTACAAGATTCAGAAAAGTTTTTTGTAGCAATGTAAATTACAAGTTTTCATTTGTTTACATATAATGATAATCTATATGACCTCAGTACTGCAGATGGTGGGAAGATAATAAGACACAAGAGTCAAAACATACATGATGATCTAATTTGAGCTTGATGTAAACTGGCTTCATCATTTCTTCGGTATACATGTATATTTTAAACATTAACAAATAGGTTGATTATAAACCGTTAGTCACAAAACAGTAATTTCACACTTTTAGTAGGCAAGATATTTGTACGAAATCTAATAAGAGCGAATTTAAATCTATAGATTTTCCATCATGTCCATCCAAATTCCCTGCAATTCCCAGATCATTAGGTTTCCACCATAACTCAGACACAATACTTTAGAGTGCAGAAATCAAGACTCTTTTCAGAAATTCTTCAATTGACCTCGATTAAATAGGAATCACTCACCATGCCCAGGCCTTCATTATTAAATTCCAGATATGCACTAATGTCTTTGCTGCCACACATATCCATCACTCTTCTCGCTGAATCCCATCTTTGAATGCCTACCAAAGGCTAGAAAAAATTCTCAATAGTTTTAGTTCGGCCAACTCTAGTGGAAGATAGAATGATACAAGAGGGAATGAGAGAATGATGCACGATGGGCAATCTGATTCATTACAAAAAAGGGTAATCAATACATCATTTGGATATACCAGTTTTGAATCCCTAAAGGTACAGAAGTGTGTCTAAGACTAAGTAATTACCTGCCTACATGAATTAAGACTTAGTTACATTTCATCTTTCACTTTTGACTTAGACTCATGTTATTTTATAAAGTTAAAATTAGGCATCGTTACCCCCTGACATGTATGGGGTGACTTGATCATTATTTCCTATGTGATCTTCCATCACATTCAGCAGTTCCACAGATGAGATCTATGGTTTGCCCATGGACACTTGACAGAGACACTTTCAGCTTGCTCAGTCCACTATGATATGTCCCAGAGACAGATGGGGACATTCAGATGACACCAGTGTTATGACAAATCCTCTCTACTTGACCTATGTTAAATTCTTTCTTATGTGTGGACATGATCATAGGGGGTCTATGGTGTTACTCTATAATGACTCACATATCCTAGATTGTTGTTTCAATAGCTTTGGGAGCATCATGGTGTGGTTATAATTCTTCATTAGATTAGGTGTATGACCTTGCGGGCTAGGTGTGTCCCTATGGATTGAAGTAAGTGTGACTCTCATTTCACGTCATTTACAACATTTTACCTAAACATTTTTCATATCATGTGATTTCAACAGCCATTTCACTCATTTCCATCATGTCCCCCTTTTGCAATTAAATTATTATATTATATCATGTGCTAAGGTCTCTACATACTATTCCTATGTATGGTGCCTAAGTCAAAAGAGTCAAATTACTCTAAGTCTCTAGGGGAAATGGAGCCAAATGATAAACGTGAGTTATGCCCCTTTGCAAAAGCCATGATCCTTCCGTCCCAGTTTATCAAAGCCAAATCTAAATAAAGGGACTTATGCTAAAAATAAAGAATAAAGAATAAAAAAATGATCATCAAAAATGGCGCAAGGAAAGGGTAACTCAAGAAAAAAATTATCCCTTTCCATGGCACCCATAAGGGGAAAAAACCATTAACCCATAGCCCTTGAAAGCTAAAGGATAGACCTAGAACTCAAACACCTTCCTATGATAGTTGATTCATGAATGACCTCTCCCTAACATCACATTCACTTCTTACTCCTCACCTAACTTAGAAACTTAGGAAATATACTTGGTTGTAAAGGTAAAACATGAAAATCTTGATCAATTATAGTTACAACTTACACCATGATAATTCTAAGGTTATTGGGATATTTAATTTGTTATGACACTCCGATAATAGCGGAGGCCACTCAATGTAAAGTGGACTAGGTCTACTACATTTGTTATTATTAAATAAGGCCCACTAAGGTAGTTATTGATGAATAAATGTAATGGGGCATCATTAAAGAAGGTCCACTAGATCATTAGGAGGTTAGAGTTGTAGTATGATCTATAAATATAAATGAGGATGAAATATTCCTTATGAGGTGTGGAGAAGAATATTGTAATTGGAGCATTACTCATAGGAGGTTGCCCCCTCGAAGAGGCAAGAGAACAGGAATTGATTCCTCCTTTAATAAAAATCAATCTATCTTAATAAAAGTGTGGATCATTTCTGGTATCTATTGTGTTATATTATTTGATTGCATTTAAATATCTCAGTATTCTACAAGTGGTATCAGAGCCAGTTTCCTGGGCCAAAGAAAAATAGGGAAATTTTTCCTAAGCATTGTTGTCGCCTATATGCACACCTGGGAAAACACGACAGAAATCTTCAAGTCGCTCGGTGTGGCCTTGGGGGCAAGTCAGAGTTAAGAGTTGTCACTCAAAACTTAACTCCTCCGTCTAGGCTTTACTCCTAGCGAAGCCAAGGGGGGTGGACCCTAAAAAGAAAAAATCTAAGGTGTTTAATCTATGAAAACAGAAAAACAACTAATCTAGGAGTTAATCAAATAAAAACAACTTTTTTTATTTTACCAACTATGAGAGCAGATATAAATTGAAAGTTCAACAGCATATAACACCCATCATCATCATTTTTGCATATATAAATTGAACAAAATAATAATCAACAAGACCAGTACCCAATATATGGATGCATAAAATTAAAAGTGCCTTGGAGTGCTATGGAGTGTTTTGTTGTGTCAAATGAGTATCGCAAGTGTCATGGTTGGTAAATTTTATTATTAAGGTGTTGATAATTAGTGGGTGTTTTCTTGTTTGGACCACTAAAACTTACTTTCTCAAACTGAGCGCATAAGCAACTTTACCAAGTGTCCAACAAGGAGAGGACGAACCTCATTAATGAGTATCCCCTTGAATCTATGGTAGTTACTCTCTGCGACTTCCCGATTTTTCGAAATTAAGCTTATGTGGATTTTCCTATTAGTCTAATGCTAACCTTCCTTTCTGGTTGACCAACTGATCGGATTGTGCTGCAGCAGTCCAGAGCATACTAGAAGATAAGCGTTGGTTTATTTTAAATGAACTTAGGATTTTCTATGTAGTTAATCTAATTCCAAGAGTCTCTTTTCCGGCCAAATTCCATTACTCGAGCAAGCTCTTCCGTGGCACCGTACTTCGGGAAAACAAAGATAAAGTTACTCAAAACTGGAAATTGTTAAAAAAAATGTAATAAAGCTAGGTCTTGAGTGAACTTGTGACACGCCGTTGAAACGGACCAACAAGGTAAATTTTATTCCTAGGTTCATTTTATTAGCTGCGGAAAGGGAAATCTAAACTAAAAAATCACAAACCACAAAAATGGAGTCAACACAGTTCCCCCCTGGGGAGATGGGGCTTGGGCATTGGTAGCCCACTTGCACTTTTTATTACGCTTATTACAAAACTCCTTTTCTTTGGGAATGCCTATGATCCTTTATAACAGAGGATTCAGTAGGCTTACAATGTTTTCGGAAAAGGCTACTTGTAGATAAAGGTGTCTGGAATGTTTTGGTAGCTTCAGATCTTGAAAAAATTGCCAGCACGCCTTTCTACCTGCTCATAAAAAGCAAAAAACCAGCAAGCATATGTTAATAAAAGTGCCCAAAAAACACTTAGAAAGTGATTTTGGGTCACTGCAAAAAACTTATAAAAAACTCTACCAAGTTAATCTATGATAAATCGACAAAAGTAACCAAGGAAAGCAATCTTTCCTTGGGATTTTGGCTTGCTTTGGAGGCAGACAATAACATGCACTTTCAAATTGACAAATGAACTTTAAAATCAAGAGAAATAGCCTTCTACTTAAGCCTCGAGATTTTTTTTATATGATAAAATGAATTTTTGTAAAGAAGCTAGCAAATAGATCTAGATTATGACTGATTGCTCTTTAACAACTCAACTAAATCTATTTTACTTGCAAAAGAAACTAGATCTACTTGTAATGTAACCTTTTAAAGATAGATCTAAGTAAAATTTTGCATTTTCAAAATTAAAGTAACCAAAAGAAAAAGAAGTTTAAATGGAGAAAGTGAAGAGCAACAGAATAGATTTTCAATAAAGAAGGTTTTGGGAGTCTGGATGTGGGACACCGAGGGAAAGATCCACCAAAGCAAGTCTTGAGAGAGAGATAAAGAGCAAACAAGCTCTCCACTTCTCCCAATCCTGTAAACCTGCAACTAAAACATTCTCACGCAAAACCCATCAAATCTACAAATGCATAAGCTTAGAAATCAAGAGAATATGAGCACAAATAAATGAAACATATAAATCTTAGATCTCTAATCACATGACAAATAAAAGATTAACTAAACAAGCAAGCTTAACAATCTTCCCTACACAATTGATACCAATCCTTCAATAAGCTAGATTATGATGAAGAAATTTGCACAAAAATGGTTCAAACGCATGTTACCTCAAGCCACGAGATCATTCCATCCAGTCACAAATAGCATCACACAGGTACGACCTCCAAAGTTTCTTTATTCATATAAACTAAAAGGTAAAACTATTACAATGCAAGTCTGATCCAAAATCTAACTAGCTCTATAATGAGAGGGCAGCCTTGCTTAAATAAGAAAAAAGAGAGAGAGGGGCGCATTTGGTTATGGAGAGGGAGGGCGCACCAAGTGAGAGTTGTTGCCACTTAATACACACCTAGGGGGAACGCGGCAGGAAACCTTCAAGTCACTCGGTGTGTTCTTGGGGGATGTTGTCCGCCGAGATGCACACCAGCAGCAGAAATCTTTCAAAAGTTGTCTCTTCACTACAAGTGAGAGAAGTGTGGCCTTGGGGGCAAGCAATGAGCTAGGTACTGTCACCTAAATCCCAGCTCCTCTGTTTAGGCTAACTCCTAACGAAGCCAAGGGGGGTAGTCCCTACAAAGAGTTAACTATGGCTCAATGTTTTTTAAGTGTTTTAAATGTATGGTGATACGGATGGGTGTTGTTTAGGAGTTTTTGATGATGAAAGACACAAAACTTATAATAGACACAAGATAAAATGCAATCCACGTTGCGAGACAAGATGTAGCAGTATATAAAGGCTTGTAAATTATAGCATCCACAGATAGACAAATTCAAATGAACAAATCGTTTCAACTTAAATTTAAAGCATGTGAATATAAAAGACCAGTGCTTTATCCATTGGGTGAAGGAGTCAAATGTTTGAATGTAGTGCTAGGGGATGTTGAATATGTAGTCTTAGTAACTGTTTGTGAGAACGTTTTGCAATTTATCTTGGTAAATTTAAAGTTTTAATGGTCTTGATTATTAGGCTAAGAACCAACAAGGTAACCAAAAGTCCGGAAAGGTATACTTTTAAGTGGCTCCCCTCTGATGGTATGTCAAGACCGTCCAGATTTCGAAGGGTAAGTATTCAATGGCTTGACCACCCTGATGTCTGACAATGGTATGTTTCTTGGCCCCACCAGGTTTAGGATCTTTTGCCTCCCACTTAAAAGTTTCTCGAAATAACGCTAGTGCGTTGATTGGGGTAAAGTTTTATTTAGTTATCACTTGTGAGATTAACAAGTCCAACACCTTTCTGAGCACTAGCCCAACCATTTCAGGTTGGCAGAGCATACGGGTGTCAGATAACAACCAAGATAAATTAATTAATGGGGTGTGAGTTGAAAATTTTATTATGAATGAGGCACACAGTTCAACTCTCCGATAGAGAGCGCTCTTGACTTAGTCTTAAGACCAAAGTTCAAGAGACTTTAATTAATCTAAATGCCTAATGCAAGGGAAATGCAAAAAAAAACTACTATGCTCTCCAACAGAGAGTGCTCTTGACTTGGATTTCGGCAAGTTCAAGAGACTTTGTTCTTTATTAAGATAGAGGCAGTTTATAATCGAGAACGCATGTGATAGCTCAAAATAATTGGAAAACTTGAAATGAATTTGAATTAGAAAAATTGAAATTACTTGTAAGAACTAAAAGAATGAGCAAACACATGTAAAGAACTAGGGCAAATCTAACAACTAATTAAGAAATAAACAAGTGGGGTCAACCTCCGAACAAGGATGACCACTAGAACCACCAGTCCTTGAGAAATTCCAACTAGCTGAGTTTCGACAAGGAGTCTAATGGGGAAAGAGAAGTAACCACAAAATTATGTGGCCCTGCCCTTGGGATGAAATTCCAAAGATACTATCTCAAGTCAAGACTTGGAAGAGAACTAATCTAAGTACAGAAAAGTAAAATTAAATCTAAATACTGAAAGTAAATCCACTTTAAGAAGACAAGAACACGCTTCCCCAAATAGGGAAGAAAACCAGAAAAGGGAGGCCTTAGCCTTATTTTTTTAATTTCATACAATTTCCTTGGGATTTTAACCCATGTAAGGACTTTTAAGAGAAAATGAAACTTGGAGAAACTATTTGGAATAAGCCTTTGATTGCTTTTACAAAAGGATAAAAATTTCAAGTTTTGGATCGTCCTTAGGGTTCAGTTTTCCTCTTTGGGTTTTGCTCTTCTACTTCTTTATGTGAAAGTCCTCACAGCAGATCTAAGAGATGATGTGTACCTCACAAGAGTAATTATGATTAAGCAGGAAAATAGAAGAGTGAACAATACAGTATAATGAGCAACAGAATAATATGGTACAGTAGAACTCAGATAGAAGCAATAATACTTCACACACACTAATTAATTAATCACAGTATGGACAAATAAATAGTACAATGGTAGAGAGGATTCGAATGCCTAAGGTGGCAATTCGAATTAGCCTCTCAGAGTGATCATAAGATCAATAAAGTGTCATCGGAGCACAACTAGGTGTCCTCATGATCATCGGAGCGCAACTGGAAGTCTTCATCATCATCAGTGGAGTCATCAATGCTCAAGTAACTGTCAACCATTAGTCAAACTAACTTTGGTAGGTGTAACTGAGTGTAACTCAATGTAACTAAGTGTAACTGAGTGTAACTAACTGTCACTGACTGTAACTGAGTGTAACTGAGTGACAACTGGACTGGTAGGTGAAGAAGGGCGAGTTGCTCCCTAAAATCAAGGAAGAAGGGTGCATTAAGCAACTGGAGGGCTAAAACTGGATAGTGAGAAGCTCCTGGGGGCTGGCTAACTGAGGGCTAGGTGCTGGAATGATGATTGGGATGCATGCAAACACTAAAGGTGCATGCATGACTGAAAATGTAAATGATCAAAATACTGGTGGGACTAGGATGGAGTATAGGAACATCCTAACACCCCCACTTAATCCATCCTGGACCCTGGTAACTAAGACCAAATGTCACCCAATACAATGAATAATAACAGTAAATAAAGCAAGGAAGTAGGAAAATTTCATGGGAAACATACCCCCTCCTCAAAAAATAGACTGTAAGGCACACATAAAAATAAATGCTCCAAACTCAAGCAAGTGTGATGCTTGGTCATATGTCTGGAGGTATCTTCTTCTTGGGAAGAAGTGGATCTTGCTCTAAAAGCATGTGTTTGTACTTGCTCTTCAATTCGAATGTGATGAGAACAAATCCAACAGTATGAGAATGATCCTTGAACCTATGATTCGAATCAGCTGAGGTAGGATCAAATCTGTGAAAGTGCATATAGTCTTTTCTCTTCTCCTTCGAACCACCATGGGTGAGATTATGCCAAAAATAACTATTACATGTTTGCTTGAAATCAAAATCAGATTTAAGACTTAAAAAACAGTTTCTTGAGATCTCCTTTGAACCAGTAGGGGTGAGATCAAAACTATCATATGCATGAGAAATTATCCCAAGCAGTAATTGCTTAGAATCCAAATTAGATCCAAGACTTGAATCATGGTTTCTTGAGATCTCCTTTGAACCATGAGAGGTGAGATCAAAACCGATAGATGCATGAGAAATTATCCCAAGCGAATGGCAATGGCCATAATCTTCAATAACCTTCTAAAAGCATGAATTTATGATCATATAGTAGTATAAAAGAGGAGATAGCTGGAGAGGAGCGAATGCATTACCTTCAGTAGTTGTTTTGACCTCTGAAATAATCATGTGATCATGATGCAAACCAACAGACTCTGGTGCAAGAGAGGATTTAGGACCTTCTGCAATATCTAGAGTGTGAGCTGGCACAGAAAGAGAAGGAAGTTTGAGCATGAGTGGAGAATCTGCAAGTTCTTTGTCAACAATTTCAATATGAGATGATACTGGTTCATGATCTGAGAGACCATCAAGAGGAGCGAATGCATCACTTTGCTTGCTTTCGAATGGGTTAGGACCAAGTCCTTCATTCTTTCTGCCAAATTTTTCATCCAGGTGAGCCCATATCTCTTTTGGAGTCCATAACTCCTTTGGAGTTTCAACACCATTACGGTATTTGAATTGGAATCTCTGGCGTGCAAACAAAGAAAACATTATTGCTACAAAGTGCATGTCACTTTTATTTAACCAGTCAATCTTCTCTTCAGGGGATTCGAACTCTCTTTCAAAATAACAATAAAAAAGATCATGGATCTTCAAGTCTGCTATCATTCTTGGTTTCCATTCATCATAGTTGAGTGGATCAAGAGGAGTAATTCCTGATAAATACATAGAAGCTGTAGAGGACCTACAAAAAAAATATAGAATAACTGCAACTGCTACTGCTGCAAAAATGCAGAAACTACTACAACTGCTGCACTCAAAATCTTGGTAATAACCTGCAAAAAACTCTCAAGAATGGAGATAAACAATACTCTCAACATGCTCTGATACCATGTGAAAGTCCTCACAGCAGATCTAAGAGATGATGTGTACCTCACAAGAGTAATTATGATTAAGCAGGAAAATAGAAGAAGAGTGAACAATACAGTATAATGAGCAACAGAATAATATGGTACAGTAGAACTCAGATAGAAGCAATAATACTTCACACACACTAATTAATTAATCACAGTATGGACAAATAAATAGTACAATGGTAGAGAGGATTCGAATGCCTAAGGTGGCAATTCGAATTAGCCTCTCAAAGTAATCATAAGATCAATAGAGTGTCATCGGAGCACAACTAGGTGTCCTCATGATCATCGGAGCGCAACTGGAAGTCTTCATCATCATCAGTGGAGTCATCAATGCTCAAGTAACTATCAACCATCAGTCAAACTAACTCTGGTAGGTGTAACTCAGTGTAACTCAATGTAACTAAGTGTTACTGAGTGCAACTAACTATAACTGAGTGTAACTGAGTGACAACTGGACTGGTAGGTGAAGAAGGGCGAGTTGCTCCCTAAAATCAAGGAAGAAGGGCGCATTAAGCAACTGGAGAGCTAAAACTGAATAGTGAGAAGCTCCTGGGGGATGGCTAACTGAGGGCTAGGTGTTGGAATGCTGACTGGGATGCATGCAAACCCTAGAATGCATGCAAACACTAAAGGTGCATGCATGACTGAAAATGTAAATGATCAAAATACTGGTGGGACTAGGATGGAGTATAGGAATATCCTAACAATTTAAGTGTTTCTTCTCCTTCAAAATACCTACACAAGCTTAAATCACTAAACAAGGCACCCTTTAACTGTTAGAGAAAACCAAATAAACTTTGAAACTAGCTAAGTCTAAAACTAAGCTATATGCTAAATCCCTTTCCAAATGCAAATTTTTAACACTTTTGAATGAGATCTAAATACTTCAAAAGAGACTAAATGCAACTATCATGTAACTAGAAACAAAATCTAGATATGAAATGCAAATTAACAAGCTAGAGAAACTAGAAATGAGATCTATAATCACTTTCAATTTTGAACAAAATGGAAACTACTAACTTTAAGGCTTAACAACTAACTTCTAACAAATATTCAATTCGTTTTTTGTGTTTTGATGTGAAATTAGGGCTTCTTGGAAGATGGACGAGAGGAGGGAGACGAGAGCAAGCGAGGGAAAAAGATGGGGAGCGAATGGTAGGAAGGGAGAAAGAATAGGAGGGGCGAAAGCAAGGTGGATAGGAAGAAAAAGAGGATGAGCGAATGGTTAAGAGAGGAGGAGGACGAACCAAGAAGATAGCGGTCCTAAAGCAAACCAAAGCTAAGGTAGGAAAAGGCAATGGAGCATGCAAAAAGAAGATAAAAAGAAAGTGTGTAACCAATGGATCAGATAGTTTTTGTTGCTTGATGTAGAGACAAGCAAGCCTCTTTGAAAAATTCTTCCATCCTTTGAGATGAGAAGATCTTTTGGGAACCTGCAAGAAAAGATGTTTAGGCGATAATATTCATTGGTGAATGAAAACTAGCTTGATCTCCAAGCCACTCTCCACCTTGGAAAACCCCTACAAAACCCTTGATCTCAAGTATACAAAACCGAACAAGCTATTTCTAAATAATGTTAGAACATAGATTGAAAATTGAAATGCATAAAAGAGAGACAAGGTGAGAGAGATATCACCAAGACAATGCGAAAATAGACCCCAAGTACTCCTGCATGGACCTCCAAAGTCACTTCTTTATTCAATACTTCAAACAAATGTTACAATAAGAATTCGGCAGAGTGTTCATGCTCAAAATCTCCATGAGAGAATGGCCAAAATGGCATCTCTTTATAGCAAACTACACAATACCTAACACCTAAGTCGAATTGGCATGAAGGAGAGCCAATGCCATTAAACACGATTCGAATTCCAAGTCAAAATCTCAATCAACACCATGATCAAAGCCAAGCTTTGGAGTTAACTCACCAAAAAATTCGAGTTCTAGTGAGTGGGGAGGTGGCCTCCACCTAGGAAAGGCACCCCCCACTCTCCATAGGAACCATCACCAAGCAAATGAGAAAGAGCCACGCTATCAATCACGATTTGTGACCTAGATTGGCGTGAGGATTGAAGAGAGGCATGTCATGAGTTGCTTTGAAGTCTAACTCGCCTTCATTAAGAGCCAATGCCTTGTCATGGCCATGACTTTAGGAGGGCACCCAACTGGCAATAAATGTCAATCAATCAACTCAATCATCCACTTAATCAATGCCACATACACCAATTCGACTTCTGCATGCAAGGTGGGCGAATTCACTTGATGGAGATCTCTTGTGTTGACTGTATACTCAACTGAATGATGACTGAGATGATTGGAATCTTCATTAATGTCCAGTGGCATGTCAATTAGCCTTTAATTTTAATCTTTTTGGACTATTTTGGAGAGATTGGGTTATCTCCAAAATATTCAATTTTTTATTTTAATTAATAATTTCTCTGTAACTGGGTTTTTTGAGAAATTATTAATTATGAGGCTGAATTGACATCCGAAACTTAGGATAAACCGATCTGGGGATCATGAATGATTTTTGGCTTAAAGTTGGAGCCTTCAATCATCGAATTCGGATCCTGGACGACTGACATATTACAAATTGAAATTTCTCCATTTAAACTATAGAGAAATTTATTAAAATTTAAAAAATAATTAAAAAACTCAAAACCGGAAGACCCGATAAAAAAATTTCGAAATTTTTTCTGAGGGTCCTAGAGACTTAGGACATGACCAAAACCTATTATAATAGTGTCTAGTAGGCTTATATACATCAGTTGGACTCTAATAACCCCCCATGGCTAAAATTTTCAAAATCGGGCATTCCAGCTTTGGAGGAAGCGGGAGAAAACCTCATCGATTATAGCTCGGCTATAAGCAAAGTATAATTGACAAGGGAAAAAACTCCCTGGAATACCTTAGTTGCTTAATTAAGTCATGGGGGACCGAGACACTCAGAATCCTACTAGCACACTTTATTACAAACCCCATGGGGCCATGGTCATGTTGACTGAAAAACAAAACTGACTAGCCAAAATTGGCTAGGCACAAATGCAGGATCATTTAATACACTGGAGTACAAACATTCATCATGTTTGTCAAATGGCGGCTCTTCAAATAATCCAACTATGGTACAAATAAGTTGGTAACAAGGGCAAGTCAGATTCAAGTGTTGTCACCTGATTACTCGACTCCTCTGTCTAGGCTTACTCCTAGCGAAGCCAAGGGGGGGTGGTCTCTATGAAATTAACCTAAGGCTTTTAACTATAAAACAAATTAAAAGTCTAATCTAGGAGTTAAAGTGATGAGATGGAAAAATAGTACAATAAAGCATCATTTGCAATTTTAAAGCAAGTAATAGACACAACACATGATTGATATGCATTCACGACATTTTATAATTATAACTTGAAACATAGAAAATTGAAGACCAGTGCCAAGAATATGTAAACGTGATTGTTGTTGTGTAGTGTCGTGAAAGTATTGCAAGAGGCTTGTTGTATATTTTTGGTGCAAGGGCGGTCCTGACAAGGGGCCTCTTGCTAACTATGACACACAACAACACACAAGTGCTCACACAGACTGGATGTGAACTGAATGCCAGAAGTTGGATTCTATTACTTCCATCAATTACAGTATTACAATAAGAAATGTAAAACAACTAAACTAGTCGGCCTTATCCTGTTACAATATACAGAAGTAAATGGTGTGTTTCTCTCTGTGTGTGATCTTCCTCCCTCTCACGACCTCTACTGAATGAAAGACTCGGTGAGCTATGGATGAACGATCACCTCCTCTATGCCTTCGCATTGCTCTTCTCATCTACTCTGTTGCTGCTGCTCTTCTGGAGGCTCACTCTGTTCCCCGAGACACTTCCTCTATCTGTCAAATCCTCCAGATCTTGCAGACCTGTTGTTGTCAGCACCCTCTGGCCGTGCTGCACAACCTCTGCCTGTGGTGACATCTATCATGATCCCAACCACCTTCATAACTGCTCATAACTTCCTTAGCAACCATGAACGGCTACTAAGTGCGTCACCTTGACTTCTGCACTTTTCTGACTCTGCTACAGTAGTCGGCGCCATGCCCTACCTCGACCATGCTGCATTTTGTCATTCTTCGACCTTACTTGTCGACTTCACTTAGTCTTCATGGCTTGCCAGTCCACCCCGTCCTCCACGCTTGGCTTTCGCCACAACCCATCGGCGTCGCTGTTCGACAACATGTCGACCTCCGACTTCTTTGCTCATGTTCCTGTCATTTGTCGACATCAGACTTGTCGACTCTCAACTTTTCGCTCCTGTCGACCGCATATCGACAGCTTTTGCTTGACTACTTGGCTTCGACAGCCAATCTTCCTTTCGCACCAGTGGTCGTCGGCAATCCCCCTGGTCGACTTCTCCTATCGATCAACGTCGACTACTCCATCAGTCTCTTGTATTCTTCTTCGGAAATCCATGTCGCCTCCCGCAACTTATCATCTCTCCATCGGACTAGATATTCCTTCTTCCGCGAACTTTGTGTGTGTCCGACTTCATGTTCCTCCAATACTTCGGCGATTTCTTCCTTGTATCGATCTGGAATCTGACCTGTCCAATCAATGTTCGACACTTCCGTGCTACTACTGGTTGAACCTTCTTCAAACTTGTACAAATCTAAGACATTGAACGTAGGAGATATGTTCAATTCCCTTTCAGCAACTCCAACAAATAAGCATTGTCTGAAATCTTCTTCAGAATCTTACATGGTCCAATCTTCTTCAGCTTCAACTCGTTATATGTTCCTGTGGGAAATCTCTCTTTCCTCAAATGCACATAGACTAAGTCTCCTTCGTAGAATGACTGTAGCCTCTTCTTCCTGTCGGCTCTCAACTTGTATGTCGTGTTGCTCTTTTCAATGCGCTTGTGCCCATCCTCATGCACTTCTTTCATATGCTCTGCGAATGATTCTGCATCCACACTTTTCTTGATTTTCGTCGGTATCTCGACCAAATCCACCACTCCATGTGGACTTCATCCTTGAACAATCTGGAATGGGATCATACCTGTCGACCGATTCACAGAGTTGTTATATGCGAATTTTTCTTGCGCCAACACATTCTCCCACTGCTTGGGTCTGTCGGCTGTCAAACACCTCAGAAGGTTTCCCAAACTTTTGTTCACCACCTCGGTCTATCCATCTGTTTGCGGATGATATGCCGAGCTAAACTACAACTTCTTCTCCAGTTTCTTCCATAGGGTTCTCCAGAAATGACCCATAAACTTGGTATCTCTGTCCGACGTTATACTCTTCGGCAACCCATGCAATCTGACCATCTCCTTGAAGAATAGTACAATTCCAAGATAGATCCAAGTGATTCCAAGCAAAAATGTCCAAGCCCAAGAAGGAAAAACGTCCCACTCAAACTGTAAAACAAACTACAAAAAGTTAGATTTGATCCACAGATGAATGAGATCTAAGCATGGCATATCAAAAGAAGCTAATCAATGGACAAAGCACAATTGAAAAACTCCCTTCAAGATGAAAATGTCTTTCCCAAGGGGGATGTGAGAAACACCAACAATCTTCCCTTCAAGCAATTCGCACCCCTGCAAAAAGTCAATTCGGCCTCCCTCTGTAGTTGTCAAAATCACCTGTAAAAAGGCAAAGATGTCTAAAGCAAGAGATGTATAATCATGTACAAGAGCATCCCATCAAAGCACAAGAAGAAGATCCACGGAAATAGTATTTTATTCCAATTTTTCCAGAGCCCAAAAGGTGCCTTTATAATAGGGGGGTCTCTTCCTTAAATAGGATGAGGGAGACAAAAACCCTAAACCACTCTTGAAATGAGTAGTTGAGATCAAAAGCTAAAAAGATACAATCAACGACTAAGATGAGTCGATACAATATAACATGGATCACTCACATGAGGGGGGTGCGCACTACACAGAAGAAGCCCTAGCAGGGTGCGCACCACATAAAGATGGCTAAGATACAAGTGTGCCACATAAGATGACTAGGACAAGTGACTAGGAGCACATGGTGGGGATAGGAGGCATTACTTTCCTTCACTAGCATCACCCCATGGCACAATAATATAACATAATACTCAATGACGTGTCCAAGTGTACAAATGATGAAATCCTAGCCCCCTCAACTAAGAGAAGAATACATCAGAACACATCATGATGACTGTGTGGACCCCACTGAATGTTGTAAACTAATCTGGAAGGAGTGGGATACACGATAGATGAACTCAGAGCAGACCTCATGCCAAAACCTTTCCTCAATTTCCCAAATCGAATTCCTAAATGACCTTTTTATTCCATTTTTATTCCACCTAAAAAAACACCAAACTGCCCACAACCCAAAATATGGTGCTCAGGCACAAAATCTAACTATACCATCATGTCCAGAAGGGGCGTAATATGGTAATAACAAGTGGCTGGACCACCCCCTTCCTTTGTAGTGCCCTAGGAAACAACAAGCCTCTAATGCTCTAGCTGGTCAGGCCACATCAGCATGGCCAAACTGGTCAACAAGTGAAAAACTGCTCAAATCATGTCTGGGAGTGCCTGAAACTGAAAGATAAGTGTCTCAATGGATCCAGAAGACCCAAATCCACTAGAGATGAGTACTCATACACCTCATGGTAACCTATAAGATCATCTGTAACATCTAGCATACCCGAACAAGTAAAAATATGATGATCTAGAAATAATAATAATCAATAAAAACTGCATCAATAATCATCTGAAATCTATGCCCATCATATGGAATCATCAAAAGGTGTATAAAGGACCATAGATCAACATCATATAATATAGGGGGTCCATCTCATCATGGATGCCAAGGTTGACCTTGGTCAAACTAGGTTTGACCGATCAAACTGATCAAAATATGACCCTGGCTCAAGAAGCCATGCTGCTGCAAGTGCAAATGGTTAATACATTCCCTTTAAATCAATTTCATAGAAAAACTTTAAAACATTAAGCATTATTTCACTGGCAGTTAATAGATAATAGTAGGTTAATTAATAATTTACTTTCAAAAAGAACCTCAAGAACATACTCATTTGTAGACATGATCAATTTTCTGGCAGAGGGTGAAGGCTAAGGATGCAAGGCTAGGCTAAGGGGATGACTTGACTGACTTAACATTGTGATACTTTGGATAAGGAAAATGGTGTTACACACTTAAGCATGTGTTGGACAAGGAATACACATGGAATGGCGGTGTCTCACAAATGGGTAAGTTGTTTAGAGAAGTGCTTATTCAACCTTGGAAAAATGTCTACTACTAGAACCGTCGTGGACTAGGTGCCCGGCTAACCGTAACTTGAGGTTCTAGGGGACACTTAGAATTAGTTGTCCCTTGCTCCATCTCGTATCATAACCCGTAGGCTCAATGAGGAAAATTTCATATAAGGTTAGCAATCTTTAGATTTTGCATATACTTAACCACTGCTTTATTTCGACCTTTCATTTCATTTCATATCATTTACTTGGCCAGCAATCTTTAGATTTAGCATACATTTATCCATTGCTTGTTTAGGCCTTCGGAACCCCTCTGGGAAAAACACAACTAATTGCAGCTTTCATCCGGGGTGCATTTATATTTCATTGCATTTAATTTCACAACCCTTTTCATTGGGCTTTACAAAAGATATATATCAATAGTTTCCAAAGGTAGTACAATTTGCTTCAGGTTTTGGCCAACACAACTCAAGCAACTATGGGGACTTCCACAATCAAGATCAAACATCGGGACAACCGATTTGAAAGATCAAGGTATAAAATTCAACTCACCAAAGGTAAGTTTTGTTGCCAACCTAGAGCCGAGACCCAAAATAAACATGGATATTGTCCGACACAGAGGCAAAAGTGGGGAGGTCCTCCATATCACAAGTCAAGGTGTAAGTCAGGGTAAAGATCAATAATGAGGAAAGCTAAATGGATGGACTGAGACAAGTGAAAATGGTGCCTAAGCTAGCAAGTCAAAAAGACAATAGTAATCATGTCCACATTCCTAAGAAGGTAAAGACCAATGAGTATAAAACAAGAGTTTCCAAATGTCAGTAATACAATCATGCATATAATCCATAATAACCAATTTCATTTTAACATATATACACTTCCAGATCATAATTACTATATGCCAAGTCAAGCTATCAAAATGACCTAAACAGCAATATAATACTACTAATGCACATCATATATATATTGGGTCATATATTTGTATCTGTAATCTGGGCCAATTATACCCACTGAGAACACTGCTGCTAAAAATCTGAACGCTGCCATGTACCTGTATGAAATAAAAGGTCATCTCGGTCATCAAATCTGAGGTCTTAAGGCTCAGCCTTGGCATAAGGTCTACTGTATGTCTGATATAAGGATGCTATGATGTGTGAGTGATCACAAATAATACTTCTCATCATAGTTGATCTCACTAAATATGTGCAAAGGCAAAGCTTAGAAAAGTGCAGATATCTGCTCTGTGACCATGGTAACCCAGCTACTATGGATGTAATAATAGAACACTTCATCTTTTGTTGCCCCATTTACTACTATATCAAAGGGAGGTTCCATTTCCTATTCATAGGGACCCAAACCTTTACAAGCTTCTTCAAATACCCAGATCGAAGATGTGTGACCTTATACATGCAGGAGGCTGTTAGGTTTCGAGCTAAGTTGCACGAAACGTGGAAACGTTTACAAGTTTCGGAAACGGGAACGCTTGGAAACGTGGACCCCCCAAAATGGGTACGTCAGGGGAAACGCGGTATATATATTTTTATATATAGTTTTTTTTAATAACACATTACTCACAATAAAATATGAATGAGAGGTTAATTTGTAGGTAGGTTTAGAAATGATTTAGAGGTTAATTTGTTTTCATTTTCTATAAACTGGGGTTTTTTAGATTTCCTATGGGTCCCAAGCCACTCACGGATCCTTGGAGGTTTCCTAGAAGTTTCGGAGAAGTTTCCAAGTTTCCGGTACCGGTACGTGGGCATTTTAGGAGTTTCGTGCAACGTAGGTTTCGAGACCAATTTCTTCAGCCTCCTACCAAACTAGATTCTACCCAGCAGATCTCATCCTTTTTCATGGTGCTATCCTCAGTGAGGGGCAGTAAGAGACAGGTCGACATCAGCACAACTTCAGACTACAGATCAGTGCAGATCTGAGGGGGCTTCCCTAGTCCCTTCAAATCTCAGTGGCATGACAAGACAAGACGTCTACCTAGGAGACAAAAGAGATGCCACATGCCTTAGTGGCGAGCTGCCTCCTCCAAACAGCAATGCAAACGACAGCCTAACCCTTCCACTACTTCTTCCTTGGGGCAACATATTGTTATTAGTTTCCTTCATTCAACCTTGGATGGTAAGAGAGATGAGTTTATCCCTTAGTAGACCTACCTCATCCCTTTTTTATTTCTTTGCTCCTAGATTCTTTCCTTATGTATTTCTCCACCCCTATGCAGTCTCCCGTACTCGAGATTGGGGGCTTTCCATGCCTCAGCATAGATTTATCCTCGCTTCTCTTCTCCACTTTACTTTACTTTATTTTCTGCGTATTGCTTTTATAGGAGACCTTTTGGTACAACTTCTTTGTAATGACATCATTGTATTCAACAGTCCCACTGACCTACTTTTGTGGTCACTAGTTGGACATTAATAAAATTATCTTATCTATTCTAGCAGGGATTCAATTTCACTTCTTGAATATAAAAATTCTGATTAGGAAGGGGATATTTCTGATAGAAGGTGTACTACAGAGTACATCTTTCAGCTTGGTGCAGATACAATTTCATGGTTCAATAAGAAGTTGAGAACACTTTCTCTTTCTTCTTGTGAAATAGAGTACAGGGCAGCTAAGGAAGCAGCTAAAGAAGTAGTGTGGATCTAGCATATTCTAACTAAGCTTGGACTGGTTCAGAATTCTCCTACTGAGTTAAGATGTACACAATCAGAGTGCAATTCATCTTGCATATAATCCAGTGCATCACTCCAAGACCAAACACATTGACCTTGATACTTGTTACATTCGAGATATTGTTGCGGATGGTGTTATTTGTTTGGATTATTGTCCCACGGAACAGCAATCGACAAATATGTTCACCAAATCCATCACAGAGGCGAAGTTTGTGCATCTTCGCAACTTAATGGGAATGCAGGAAGTTGTCATCAAGGGGGAATGTTAATGGTATTCCATCTTCCTCCATTTGTGTGTTATCTCCCTTGTCATCATTAAGGGGGAATGTTGGAATGTGTAATGATGTCTAGTGAGATGTCGTAAGATGTTATGACGTCTTAAATAGCAAAGAAGGCATACTTCTCTTCATAACTCTCTATCTTATGTAAAAGGAGTTATTCCACATGCATCATGCAGTAAAATTCTCATCTTCAGCTCTCTCACACGATCTTCCTCTCTTCACAGGATCTTGAGGATTTTGAGGTTTTTGAGTTGTTCTGTCTGGGACAAATTCACTTTGTATTTTGCATTCCATTCATTTGACATAGATAAATACATATTTATGAGGTTGTACTACTGCTTGTATCTTTCTTTATATTATTTTATCTTAGTTTCGGTTTTTTCTAGGAGTTGTGTTTGCACTTCCACATTGTACTCATACTGGATGTATCATTTAGTCCCATTGACCTACTTTTGTGGTCATTCATTGGACATTAATAAAATTATCTTATCATATCTATCTTAATACCATTCTTTATAGCAGAGGGGTGGAAAAACAATTATCCCACATGTGTTATGGGATGTAAATCTTCAATACTTCTAGATATATATAGAGGTGAAGGAGACCCATTGAGCAGAATGAAATGCATATGAAAAAGCTATGGGAAATATTGTAAACCTGTGATATAAGTATATGTGGGGGTGCTCAAAATTGTAAGAGTTGGAGTTTCCTGAAAAATAAAGATCAAGCCTTCCCGTGGATATTTCCCCATTTGGGGTTTTACCAAGTAAATGTAGTGTACTTTTTTCTCTTCCCTTTCCTCTCTTACTTAGTGCTCCCACTGTTCAATTATCTTTGTGCCTTTTACAATCTCATCAACCAACTTTGTCCTCTAGTGGAAATTATCATTTAAATTAAATATTGAATCCCTGAAATCTCTTTTAAATGCATGGTAGTAACAAAATTATTAAAGAAGTAAAAAGCTTCTGATGCAAAAGACCATATCAGGTTAAATGAAAACGATCTACCTTTTCCTCTTTTTATTTTTGAAGACTCTCCAATATTAATATGTGCTCCTGAATGGCCAGAAGCATCTCCAGGGCTAAATTGATCATTCCTGATAAAGACCTCCCCACGCCTGTCCTGATTTGACTTCGTAAGACCTCCCTCTGACCTACCAGCCCCTTTGTCGCCTTCTGAGTCTTCGCAATCATCTCCATAAACATGTGTTCCCAAACATTCTGATTCGTACTGGAACAAAGTGCAGCATGCACAGCAAGCATGAAGGTAATTACAAAATAAGAATATCTTTCCCTCACATTCTTCACACACACACCTCATATAAAAGGGATTCCTACAATCTGTAACTAAGAGACGCAAAGAATATAAACACAAAAAATGCACATAAGATCAGAAGTATAAAAACCAGTTAAGACAAGAAAGGCCTTGAATCTCAGTGACACAATAACTTTCTGGTTAAGTAATCACCTGATCTGCCAGAAGCTCGTGGCTGGAATTGCTAGACGTTTGATTACTATGCCTTCTTTCCTTTTCTACAATTTCATGTTGCTTACAGTTAACCTCGAATAATTCCAATTAGATTTATTATGCAGAACTGTCAAACATTCTGTGCACAGTTTCCACTGGCATTTATGATAGTAGCGGTTTTGTTTACCAGATAATCCTCCAGTGTACATCAGAAAACAATTCATAGAGAAAAAGACAAATTACCTCCGCCACCCTCAAGAGTGTCAATTTGTTGAGTTGTATCTCTAAGTTGACCAAGAGATGTTCCTGACTCAAAATCAAATGTTTTCTCATTTTCTGCAAAGATAATAGATCGACTATTTATTATCTCAAATTCTGATGAAACAATAGGCATGTATACTGCATCAACAATCATGCTATCCTAGTGAACCAGTATCTTTGCCCATGTTGCACATAATATTTTCAGCTGGATTAACAATCATACACATCCAACTTCCTCCCTACCTCCCCCAAACACAAATATTTAAGTGTAGGGAATACATAAATAGATAGATACTGATAGATATATCAAAATTAGTCAAGGGTAGCTTGTTCAATTGGTAAAAGTGAGGTGCTCATGCAGCCTCCACTAGGGTTCAAGTCTCACCAACAATATGATGTAAAGCCTTTCAGCAGACATTCAGCTTCGCGCCAGATTATGTAGCCTTTGGGCCAAAATAACATGACCTTGTTCCTGGGTTTTCCATCTACTGAACAGACTTTCTTTTAAAAATATATATATCATCAACATGAATGCTCATTTAACAGAATTTAAGCCAATGGATAGTATGCAGTGTTCACTTGCAACAATACACCAGCATAATCTCAGGACAGGCAAGCCACAATGCAATCATGGCTTATGTCAAGTTATGGACAAGCGCAGCAATAATTAGGCAGGCTTTTACACAATACAGGTTTGCATCAGCACTCAAGAATCAAACAATTTGGGAAACTGCCTAGTGCATTAGATGGCCATTAATTACGGAGTTATGAATTTAACTAGGTTACCATCATAATGAATGAATTAATCAAGATTGTGAAAATTCAAGATTTGTGCAGTCCTCTCTGTCAAATCATGTGTTAATCCACTGAATAAGGATAACATCAGAACATACAGTTTATATGATAAAAAACAAAGGAGAAATGTCTTTCAGTGACAAAAGGCAGTCAATGGAACTTGTGAAAGCCAAGGTTTACAAAAAATCAAGACAGCACCTAGGATATTTAAGAACTAAATCCATTGAGATTTAATCAAGGTGTATATAAACATATGAGATAAAATAATGCCGGCTTAAGGGAAGAATGAGATAAACGCTATAATAGACTAAATGTTCACCACAACCCATGAGTATAGAACATTTTAGGCATATGGACAAATAAAGGCATAAAGTGTGATAAAAAGATGTTGGAATATAATTGTTAAGGACGTACCAGAACTTGACTGTCTAATCACACATTTGTACTTGTATTTTAATATTGATGTCATTGAAGTATTTGCAGATATTAAAATGTCTGATGAGTAGTCTCTAAGTGTCACATGGTTTATGTCTTGATTTTTTGAAGACAGCCATATGCAGGATCAGCTGAGTAGATAAGAAGGAACTGCGTTAACCAATTTGAAACTCGACGTTTCGATCCCTACTCTGGGATCATCATCATCAGGCTTCAATTGCCTGATGATGATAATCCCAGAGTAGGGATCGAAACGTCGAGTTTCAAATTGGTTAACGCAGTTCCTTCTTATCTCTTGATGTTAAGATATTTTAACTACACTCGTATTTAGAATCAAGTATGTGTGGGGGTCAACCTTTCAAGATGAGTGGATGAACTTTAGCGATTGGGTGTTCCAATTTTGCAAAGTGAACTTAACACTAAGTGCAAGACATCTCTATGTTATGAGTCGTCAAAAAGATTTTCCACCCTATAGTGCTTTCTGTTGCTGCCGGAAACACACCTGAGATTAACGTGGCAGAAATCTTCAAGCCACTAAGTGTGTCCTTGGGGGCAAGCCTCGAGTCAAGTACCTGTTATCACATACATAGTATTGATTGATGACCCAGTATATATATGATGTGCATTGATGTTATTACCTTGTTGTTTAGGTCATTTTTATTAGCATTGACTTGGTAATAGGTATAAACTTATAAGTAATTATGATCTAGCAGTGTATTAAAATTGAAATGAAATTGGTTATGGATTATATGTATTGGTTGTACTACTGACATTTGGAAACTCTGGTTTATACTTGTTGGTCCTTGCCTTCTTATGAATGTGAACATGATCATTTAGTGTCTTCCTGGCCTGCTAGCTTAGGCACCATCTTCACTTGTCTCCATCCATCCATTTTTCATTTCCCATATATTGGTTTTCACCTTGACTTACACCATGGCTTGTGATATTGAGGATCTCCCCGCTTCTACCTCTGTGCTGGACTTGCATCCATGTTTATATTGTGTCTCGGCTCTAAGTTGGCAACAAAACTTGCCTTTGGTGAGTTGGATTTTATGCCTTTATCATTCTAGTCGGTTGCCCCGATGTTTGGTTTAGATTGCGGAAGTCCCCCTAGTTGCTTGAGTTGTGTTTGCTAAAACCTGAAGCAAAATTGTACTACATATGGAAACTATTGTTATATCTTGCACAGCCCAATGAAAAAGGCTATGAAATTGAAGTGAAATCAAATGTGAAATGTAAATGCACCCCGGATGTAAGCTGCAATTAGTTGTGCATATCAGCACATGTGAAATCTCAGAGGGGTCATATTAGGCCTAAAAAGCAATGGATAAATGTATGCCAAATCTAAAGATTGTTGGCCATGAAATGAAATGAAAGGTCCTAAAAAGAAGTGGCTAAATGTATGCGAAATCTAAAAACTGCTGACCTTGTTCTTGAATTATTTCATTATTTGGCTCTTGAACCTGAGGTTGATTCTCATTTCTTCTCAATTCATCAATTTCTTCAGCAAACTCATTTATAAGCAAATCCAAATTTATCCTTCTAGCAAGCTCAGTTATCTGCTCTTCTTCAAAAGAAGAGTCAGAATCTTCCATAACCATGAACATATTTTCTATTTGCTCATTCTCCCAAAGCTCATTTTCATCTTCAACAAAATTAGTTTTGGCATTGCTTAACAATTCATCCCCATATATGTTTTTAATCCCTTCATCAAATGATTCCAAATGCTTGTCATAGCAAGGTTCTCTGTTCACCCTCATCAAAGCTCCATCAGAGTTAGGAACACAAATATATGACAAATCCATCATAAGGTATCCACCTAAGCCAGCTGCCCACTTCCTAGATAAGAGCATCCCATATGCTGGGGGCAAATCAATCACTACTACATCCATCATGGTAAAAATGTCTGAACATGCAAAAAGATCAGCTCTAAGGTTCTTGATCAAACCATAGGACTGCACTCGTCGAGAATCTATACCATAGACATTTCCATAAGGTCTAATCACTTCAAGTGCCATTTCCTTCATGACATGTAAGGGCATGACATTCATAGCTGCTCCAGAATCCAACATGCAGTTGTGGAGGAGCATATTCTGAATGTGCAAGGTAAGGTAAAAGGGAGGGTGACCATCGTTCTTTCTCTCATAAATGGCAGAATGGATGTTTATTGGTGGATCCTTTTCAACTTTACTAGGTTGTGTTCCACTAAGGCTCTGAATGTGACAGGATTCCAAGACAACCTCAGGAGTCTTCTCTTGGACATTGCCATCAAAGAACTCCTCTACTTGGCTTCTGACAGAGGGCACTTTCATTAACTCAATGACAGGGATATTCCACATTATCTTGCTTAACTATTTCTTCATGTCAATTTTTAAATCATAATCATTAATAGCAAGATCTTCTTCTTCCTCTTTATCTTCATTAATCTTTTTACGTTTGTCAAGGAAAGAAGGTTGGGAGTTACTTCCTCGTTTATAGATTTGATAGTTTGGTTGTTCCTTAGGTTCTGGGAGATTTATGGCACAACATGAGGAGCTAAGTTCTTCAATTACTTCTTCTTGCTCCCATGGCTCTTCTTCTAGAAGGATTCTTCCAAAATATTCATCAAAAGATAAGTCATTTATAAAATTGATGTTATCCGGTTGGTCATCAGGATAGTCGGTGTCAGAAGGCTCTCCTTCTGTTTCATCACACCAATTCACATTCTTCTTTTCAGAACTTTCTAGATATTCAGGTCGTCGTCTGTTGTTATCCCCCTCAGGCCTTTTATTGTTGTTCCAGTAAGGTTTTGGGCCATAAGGGTTTCTATGTCTCTCAGGCTGTGATTTAAAAATCGGTGAAATCGGTTTGTAAATCGGTCGATTCACCGATTTATCACCTGCCCGGTTCAAATCGGCCTCCAAACCGGTTTGTTGGACCGATTTAACCGATTCATCTGAAAAATCGGCCGATTCATCTGAAAAAACCGGTTTGACCGATTTTTTGCGTGTGGGCCCCGTGTGGGTTTTTATTATTTTTTTAATTTTTATAAGTTAAATTTTAAACCTAAAAGGCTAAACTACCTCTAACCTACCCAACCCGACCCCTATTGCTCCTATTGCACTTGGAAGAAGAGCGTGAGTGAGGATTGTGGGTGGCACCGGCAGACTTGGAAGTTGGAGTGTGGGAGAGTGGACTGTGTCACTGTGGGTCCGTGGGAGTGGAGACTTGGAGTGTGGGAGTGTGGCAGTGTGAGTGTGGGAGTGTGGCTGTGGCAGTGGGAGTGCAATGCAGTGCAGCAGCAGGATACAATCGGTGGACAGCAGCGTTGCAGCACACACGAATATTTCCAAATTCTTGCACATTTTTTTTCTTTAATTTTATTTTATTTTAAACTTTAATTTAAATTTTAAAATTTTAAAAACAGAAAGGTGTGGAGTCTGGACTGCCCTGTCACCTGTGCGGAACTCTCGACTGTGTGGGGAGTGTGCTGTGCACAGCAAGGTATCATACCTCTATGACTGTGCAGTGTGCTGTGCACATTTTTTTTTAATTTAATTTTAATTTTAAAATTTAAAGTTCAATGTAATTTTTTTAATTAATTTAAAATTTAAAGTTTAATTTTAAAATTACACAGAGAGCAGAGTTTTTTTTTTAAATTTAATTTTACTTTTAAAATTTAAAGTTTAATTTAATTTTAAATTTTTTAAAAAATAGAGAGCACATTTTTAAAAAATTGCCTGAATGCGAGATAGAATTTTTAGAATCTCAAATAACAGAATTAATCCTGGATAGAATTAATTTAATCTTTTCTTGTTTTGTTTGGATAGCAGATCAGATTCTCAGAATCATGCCCCCAAAAGCAAAAGATCCTGCATGGATCCATGCAGATGTTGTTCAGGGGGGCATTTATTGCAAGTATTGCAAGAAGTAGATTAAGGGTGGGGGAATTTACAGGCTTAAACAGCACTTGGCTGCCATCAAAGGCCAAGTTAAGGCATGTTAAGCCCCACTGGATGTTATTGGGCAGATTAGAATTTAGATGCAAGATCAATTCAAGAAGTTTGAAGAGGGAAAGGCTAAGCAAAGAGAGATAGAGGAAGAAGTAGGGAGGAAGAGGAGGCTTGTTGAAATGATGGGTGGGACCTATGCCCCTGGTTCAAATGAAGGCTCTTCATCTATCCCTTCTACCACTCTTAGGGATCCTTTCCAGTTTGTTCCGCCATCCAAGACTACAGAAGATAAGGGCAAAGCCAAAAAGAGGGTTAGCATTGACGACTATTTCACACCTCCCACCACTTCTGCCAGTGTGAATGCTTCTCATATGCAACATCCAACAGAAATTCAACCCACCTTAGATGAGCATTGGAAGAAGCAGTACAAAGAAGATGCCCATGAGTACATTGCAAGATGGTGGTATGATGTTGATCTCCCATTCAATGCTGCCCGCTCTTCTTATTACCAACCTATGTGGGATTCAGTTGTAGCAGCTGGTAAGGGATTCAAAGGTCCTAGTATGCATGACTTGAGGGGATCTCTTTTGCAAAAAGAGATTGTTTCCATAGAAGAATACCTGAAGGATTTCAAAGCTTCATGGGTAAATTCAGGATGCACTATCATGTCGGATGGATGGAAAGATAGGAGGGGGCGACACCTTATAAACTTTCTTGTATCTTGCCCAAGGGGAACCATGTTTTTGAAATCATGTGATGCATCCGATCAGATGAAAGATGCAAATATGTTATTTCATCTTTTGGATGAGATTGTTCAGGAGGTGGGGGCAAATAATGTTGTGCAGGTCATCACCGATAATGCCTCTAACTATGTTCTTGCTGGTAGGATGTTAGAGGAAAAACATAAAACCATATTCTGGACCCCATGTGTAGCACATTGCATAGACCTCATGCTTGAGGATGTATGCAAACAGGATTGGATCAAGTACACTGTGGATTGGGCCAAAAACATCACCAGGTACATCTACAACCATGGTTGGGTATTGAGCTTGATGAGGAGACACACACAGGGCGAGGAGCTTGTTAGGCCCGCAGTTACTAGATTTGCAACTTACTTCCTCACGTTGCAATCTCTCCTTTCCCAAGCACATAATTTGGAGAAGATGTTTTCAAGTGGTGAATGGAATTCATCTAGTTGGGCTCGCACCCAAGATGGAAGAGACACAAAGAGGAGAATTACAAGCTCATCATTTTGGAAAAAAGCAGCAGAGGTTGTGGCAATTACTGAGCCACTTGTTAAGGTGTTGCGGTTGGTGGATGGGGAAAAATTGGCCATGGGATACATTTATGAAGCTATGGATCAGGCAAAGGAGCAACTAAGGGTAGCATACAAAGATAGAGTATCCAAGTATGGGCCTATTTGGGAGATCATTGATAGGAGATGGAACAATCAACTCCATCGCCCTATACATGCAGCTGGGTATTTCCTGAACCCGAAGTATCAATATAGAGATGACATTGATGTTGATCCGAGTGGGGAGATAGCGGATGGATTGTATACTTGCCTTGAGCGCATGGTCCCAAGTGAGGCGACCCAATTGGAGATACATCTGCAGATCACCTCTTTCAGAGAGGCCACAGGTCTCTTCGGCAAAAGTGTGGCTAAAAATGCAATAGAGAAGGGCGAACCAGGTAAACAATTCCATTGTTTTATTAAAATTTTAAATTATGTTGTTTAACTTTAAAGTTTAAAGTTTAAATTGTAAAATGTAAATACCTGGATTCTTAATTTCTTAGCCAAATTTACAATCTAATTTGTTGAATTCACTGCCTTGACCCTTTGCATTTGCAATTGCAGCACAATGGTGGAGGGCATTTGGTAATCATACAAAACAATTGCAAAAGTTTGCAATTCGGGTTCTGAGTCAAACCTACAGCGCTTCTGGGTGTGAGCGCAATTGGTCTTTGTTTGAGCGGATTCACACGAAGAAGAGAAACCGTTTAGAGCAGAAACGGTTAAATGATCTAGTCTTCGTGCAGTACAACCTGCGACTCAGACGCAACCAGTTGATGAACAAAAGACCTGATACGGATCCCATTCTGTTAGATGATATAGATCCTACCTCAGATTGGGTAGTGGAGACCGCAGATGCAGAGTTTGGTGATGATCTGGATGTTGAGTTGGAGGACTTGCTGCAACCTCATATAGATTCAGATCCTCTATTGCCGATGCCATCAGTTCATACAGGTGTGGATCCCGATATTCCAGCCACAGCAGGCACTAGTGGACCAGGACCTCTTACTTATAGGCGACGACGACGTAGGAGTAGGTATTCAGCCAGTACTACTACTACAGTAGTAGATGACTGTGTGCCTGAGCCTGAGGAGCCTGAGATTGAGCCAGATGTTGATGGCTTTGCTAGTCCTTCAGCTTCGGGTTCTTTTGGTTCTAGTTCTACTTCTACACCTTGCCGTAGCAGTGGTGATGAGTTTGATCAGTTCGATTGGTGTAGTTGACTATATATCATGCTATTTTTTTTACTCTACTGGCCATATAGCCTATAGGCCTCATGGATTATGTAAAATTCACTATTTTGTTCCAGTTCCAGTCACCTAGATATGTATTGCACAATACACTTTGTGCCATTTTGATATATTGACTCTTATATGGTATATACATGAGCAGAGATTGGATATTTTGTTTCTAATGCTATGGAATCATGAATTAGAATCTTGAAAATATTGTTTTTCTTAAAAAATTAAATATTTTATGTATTTTTGAGCAAACCAATTCATTAAATTCAAATTGACCGATTTATTACCGATTCATTACCGATTCCGATTCCGATTCCAAGTTGAACCTCGACCGATTCCGAGTCCGATTCCGATTTTTAAAACCTTGCTCTCAGCATCATTCATACTTGTGACACTCTTGGTTAGGACAGTTAGTTGTCTCATCATTTCTTGCATGGTCTCTAACGTGTCCTTTGATTCCTTTGGCTCACTCACAAGTTCTTTGGGCTTTCGGAGCTTAGGGTCAGATCTAGAAGTGGTAGGGTAAAGTGATCGAAAAAAATTTGTTTCCCATTAGATGTTGCATTTTGCTCAGCCATCTTAGCATTAAACTGGGCAGTCTTTAAGTCATTGGGATTCGTATCCTTCAAGTGATAACCAAGCCATCCTTCGAATGCATTCAAGTAATGAATAACAATCGCTTGATCTTTTGGTTTGATCTTTTAAGGGATATTGGCTACAATCTTGTCAAATCTTATGTTAAATTCATGGACTGTTTCATTTTCTCTTTTCTTGATGTCAAACAATTGATGCAAGAGAAATTTCTCATCTAACTTTCGGGACCACTCACTATTAAGCTTGTTGACAAAGTTATCATACCCATCAATGGATGAGGCAGGCAACATGTCAAACCACTTCCGAACATCTCCTTCTAAAGATGCCAGGAGACCCCTCATGAAGACATCCTCCTCAGATGCTCCATATGCTTCCATATGTTCCCAGACTTTATCAACATGATCTTCAATAGAAATAGCAGACACTCCATCCACCTTGGATCCATCTGTAGGGGCAACTACAAGATTGGTGATAACACCACCCAAGAAATATCATGTGGAAGACTGGGAAGAGCCAATAAATGATTCATTTGTGTTTTTGATGATGGTCGAGGGAGCTTTCAGATCCTACCCCATACTTTAGCCCCAAGAGTCAACACTAAAATCCAAGAACAATCTAATGAGGAAAATCTTGATAAAATGGAAGAGCCTAAGTTAAGAAAGGTAAAGAATTGGAAGATGAATTTTGATAGAGCTTATTCTATAACAGTTGATGCTGCTGGTATAGTTCTTACCTCTCCCAAAGGTGACATTATCAGTTATACTTATCGGTTGGAGTTTAGCTCTACCAATAATGTGGCTGAGTATGAAACCTTATTCCTGGGCCTTGAATTGGTAAGAGACATGAGTATAAAGGTTTTGGAGGTTAAAGGTGATTCAGATCTAGTGGTTTCACAAGTAAAGAATCAATTCGCTACAAAGAATGAAAGGTTGAAACGCTATAGACATGTTGTATGGGATACCTCTTATCAAATATATAGTAGTCGGGCTACCATACATTATTTTTCTGATTCCAGTACACTATTCAGCCAGTTCCCTTACATTTGAGATGCTGAGATGAGCATCTATATTGGATCACTATCAGATTGTGGACAGCAGTTGTATTCCCCATGCCATGACTGAGTCACAGGACACTCAGAGAGATGACCGATGTAGCCATTAAACCATTGGTATAGAGCAGTCAATAGTGCCCAAAGTTATAGCAACAGTTTCAGAGGACAGATGATGGTACAGGTGATGAGCATTCAGGTATATGACTCAGCAGGTATATCATTGTGTTATGGTTATATTGCTTTTATATTTATTCTTATGGCATGTCTTAGCACGTAGTGGCATGATCTAGCGATCATATAGATATGTGGACTTGGTTGATCTTATTATATATATTATATTGTCCCTACTCAGACTTAGAAGTTCACTATTCATACTCATTGGTTTTACCGTCCTTAGGGAGAATAGAGGTGATCATTCCACCATACCTTGGCTTGCTAGTGTTGGCTCCATTATTCATTGTCTTCATCCATCCATTGCCTACCTTTTAGTTTATCACCCTGACTTACTACTTGACTAGTGGCATGGAGGACTTTTCCCCACTGTAGCCTCTGTATTTGATGAGCTTCCCTGTGTATTTAACCTCTAACACTTTGCAGCAGCTTCTGATGATGGTCTGAGTTATATTTGGTCATATTGACTTGGTCAAACCTAGTTTGACCAAGGTCAACCATAGGACATGAGATGGTTGGACCTTGTGATGATATGGATAGATGATTATGGTCTATGTACATGTACATGATGATTCTATGCAGCAGCTACAGGGTTATGATGATGATTCATGGTTTACAGCAATGTTTGATCATTTACAGATTATTATTATTTGACCTGTTCCGGTATATTGGATATATATTTTGATCATGCAGAGACTCATATGGTGTATGAGTACACATCTTGGATGGATTTGGACCTTCTGAGTCCAATGAGACAATTTGTTTTCAGTTCCGGGCACTTACAGTGATGATTGAGCCTCAGTAGGCTATCCCAGTGCAGTTTTGGTCTGTCGGAGACCCTGTCAGAGCAGATGTGATTTTTATCCGGTTGACCTAGGGCGCTATGCTTGGAGGGGGTGGTCCAGCCACTTGTTTCTACCATATTACCCCCCTCCCAGACACACTGGTGCCCTCACCCTGACAGCACAGGCACTCCAGGAGGCCGTTTGGGGCAGTTTCACGCTTCCCGAGGCATTTCAGGATTGGTAGAAATGGCTATTGAGGAATTCGATTTGGGCTACTGAGGCAATTTTTTGGCATGGGATGATCAGTGATGATGGAATGATGTCTTCCACACCTTCTCCAGCAGTTTCAGCTTCATCGGGGCCTGCATCCATCACTTATGGCACTCTCTGATGATTTCTGAGGTCTTTTGAGGCTCACGATTTGACCATAGAGGCACGATTTGGTATATTGATAACTATTTTATTATTATTGTGCCATGGGGATTGACCAAGGGTGGCTAAAATTACCCCTTGGACCCACCATAAGCTTCTTATTATATTTTGTTATCATGATTTGGTGGGATTCCCCTCTTCTAGGGCGATTTTGTCCACTTACATTATATTTTATTACTGATCCATGTATTTTATTGTTGAGCTCATCTCAACCATTGATTAGACATTTGTATCTTTTAATCTTAGCCACTCATTCAAAAAGTGGTTAGGATTTTGATGCCTCTCCTTCCTATTTAAAGGAGAGAGCTTCTCATTGTAAGGGGTCTTTGGCTCTTGGATTATTGATATAGAAAAACTTTCTTGTGGAAATTCTTGTGGTCTCCTTTGCATCTGGTGTTCTTAGATGGTGATTGGAAAGTCTATTGCAACCTAGCATTTGGAATTTGTGGTAAGATCTATCTATTTTGGAAATCATTGTCTTGTCTACAGGAGGGCGACTTCAACAAGGGCGATTTTGCAAGGCTTCTTCAAATCGACTTTCTTGGCATTTGCTTGTATCAGGGGGTTATCATTAGCATCATTGTGATCTATGCTATCTTTTGTTACTTTTCTTGTGGCATTAGTCTTATCTCTTGATTACATCAAATCTGATATTGTTGACGTTTGTTGTGCAGGAGAGAGGGCGCATTGGCTTCTTGGACTAAATCGATTGCATAGAAAACTACCTCAAAGCTTCTCAAATTGATCGGGTTTGCATAGATCATCATCATTTTGTTTCTCTTATCTTGATTCAATCCATTGACATAGCTCATAAATTGATAAAACCCTAATTTCTTCAAAACCCTCATTTTACATTTTTTTAGATCTACTAAGATCTAGTGGCTTCTTGGGTAAGATATTGAAAACCCACCTCTATAGTATCCACAGCATCCCGGATCTATAGTTTGGTGAGGATTGGCTTCCATTTGACCCTCTTCCCAAGGCATTTAGCCTCTCCAAGCAATGGCGCACTTCCTAGTTCGGTGAGTTGACCTAGATCTAGTATGTGGGCAGGAGAGATCCCGCTTGATTCATGATCTACACATCCGATAACCTACCCCCAGATTGTCACTTTTCTGATTTCTACCTTGTGGGCCCTATTCCACATTTTAAGGGATTTAATCCCCATTTTGGACCACTTGGTATCTTTAAACTCAGATCTAGTAAGATCTAGCCGTCGGATTGCCTTGAAATTTTAGATCCACACTCCTACTTGATTAACCTACCCGGATCTAAAGTTTGGATGCCATCGAACTTGTCTTGACCCACTTAACCCACATTTTAGCCTCCTTGGGTAAAGTCGCACCACCTTGGAGAAGGGGGTTGTCCCACTTCTAGGACGTGGGTACTTGAGATTTCAGTGGATTTGGAACGGGAATAATTCAAAAGCTAGGTCTAGTAGGTCACCTTGTCAAATCTTGCCTTGGGGATAGCATTCCTTGTTTTAAGGGATTGTGGTCCACTTAGGTCAAACCTAGATCTAGACTTATTCACCCATCAAGACTTTAATTGCCCACTTGTCTCATGCAATAGGAGTCCTTAACCACAAGTTAACTCTACTTTGACTCCATTATCCCAATTCCCAAGGCACTGGTCTCTCTCCAAGTCAATTCGACTTTCCTAGATTGTTGGATTAACTTGTGGTTTGACCCTGGTGTGGTAAACTAAACCCTTTGATGCCATCATACTTCATGATCAAGTTTGTCACTTGTACTAGTTAGCCCCAATTCAACCCTAAACTACCCTGCATTGGACACGGTTCCCAAGGCAGTGGATTTTCTCACATTGAACTAGTACTTTAATCCTGGATCCTATTTCACAAATCATAAGTCACTCTCGCATCAATAATGAACCAAAGTTATACTCATTGAACCCCTCATTTGTCTTGTCACTTCATCCTAAGGTCTAGGATAAACCATACACCTTACTTCACTTAGAATTAACTTGATTTGGTGTCTTGGTTTTAATCTCTCCTGTCGGGAGTAGATCGGGTCTCCCCCTTTGTTGTCTGGGCTAGATAACATAAAGTGAAGGTTGCCTCGACTGGCGTGACAACCATATATTGGAGGTCGAGGTGATCGTGGTTGCACCCTTTGAGTTGCCTTCTCTATTGCCATCCATAGGGGTAGCTACAATTTAGGTGATAACAATACCATTGAGTTATCCTTGGCTGTGCCAGCTTCAACCCGTCAGCCAAAGTTTAATTAATGTATGGTGTAGCTGTGTTCCTCTTCCTCTTCTTGTATAGGCATACTCTGGAGTTGTTAAAAGCTTCCTCCAAATCCACCTAACCTAGCTGTTCATTTATGTGAATAAAAACTCATTCAAAGAATTTCAAATGCTATCTTGCACATCAAAACAGATCTTCCAACGGCTTACCTCCCACTTTATATAGTGAATGGTGATGTAAACGAACAACCTCTCCACTATCCAGTGTCTTTACCATATACCTGAAAGAAACATGTAATAGTAACACAATTGATCAATATTATGAAAAAAATTATCCTTGTGGAACACCAACTACAACCCACTGAAAGGAACAAGTTTTGTATTCTTCAGTATGTGCAATATCATAGTCTTGTGACCTTTAGACAATTTGACATTTTAAATGCAACAGAACATCTTAAAATGTATTATATGGACCTTCTGAAAGAGTAAGCTTACCATCCATCCAAACATTTTGCAGTAATGACTGCTTCTTGGCAAAAAAGATGCTCTGGTGTGTGTTTATTTCCCTGAATAGACACAAATCAAACTAGTTGACATTACATGCCAAAAACACTTTAAATGATTTATTTCTTTTCAGATGATATAGAGTATCCCTGCTCTGTATCATTTACTTCATACTGAACTATCTTGTATGCAAACAATAAGATGTATATAATCCAAAAGTAAAGAAATGAGAGCAAACTTAAAATCATATTCAGCATCAGGCTCTGAAATGACTGAGCTATGAATCTTGAGAATTACCTTAATAATAATATGATCATTCACTGAGAAGGTGTCTTGACCTCCCACTTGATGGCATCCATCATCATCACTATCATCGGAGCAGTTGAGTTCGGCCTGCAAATCGATATAAAATTGCCTATTGCCGCAAATCAGCACGAACAAATGTCAAAAGTATTGCACTGTAATACTGTCACCTAACAACTTATCTTCTACATAAAATGCATGGGCCCAAGATATTACTAAAAAGGGACATGCTATACAACATGGAAGCTGGGAAATCGACATCAGACTATTCTTAAACATAAATGAATAAAACCATTTTGTAAAGGATATCACTCAGCTAAACAAATGTTTCGATAGTGATCCTACTAGATGCCAGTTTAGGATTCTACATGCAGACATGGCATATAATTATAGACATCATCTTAGGATTCTAATCGAAAGAAACAAATTGCTAAATCAAATTTAAACTCTGCATCTTTCCACAGGTGAAGCAATGTTATTTCAAGTTTCAACATTGGAAGTGATCAATGATGTCTTCGTTGTAGAAAAGGAGATAGTTGTTATTATTCATGTGTTGTGCTCTGTTGTGCCCCTAGACAAAACCTAAACTAACCATTGGAGTCATTCGTATTTCCATTAAATTCTCTGACAAGCGTCTAAAGTTATATTATTAATGTCTCCATTGTAAAGGTCATTCTAAGACAATTCCAACAATATGTAACATGACATACTTTTGTTAAATATCAAGAAAATATGGTTTCCTAAAGTTAGGTCATTGTTTGTGTAACTCATCGGAACTCATTGTTTATGTAACCCAAGGAAATATAGTTTCCTAAAGTCATTTTTTCCTAAAGAGTCATGGGTGGCAGGGTGACCCTTGAGGGCAAGGGTAACTCAAGGATTGTGCTAACCGAGAGTCACCTCTTTTGGCTTTTGGATGCCCTACTTCCACTGTAAATACACTTTTTTCTCCTCCAAAAGGCATTCCAAATATGTTACGTTATGAGTCTTATGACTCATCAAGATTGTTCTTCTCGGAGGAATCACAAGGTTTATCCTCCTATGAGGATACTTTGACAATGAAGCTCTACTTTAAGGCTTAATTTTTTTTATAATAGTACAATATTATTCACTGATTATGAGCATATTCTATTACTCTCATTATTGTTCGAGTTATTTCTATTAAAATTGTGGATATTATCAGTTGTTGAATGGATCTTGTTGTTTAACTTGTGCTACCTGCATAACAAGTGGTACCAAAGCTAACAAACTCGAACTATAAAAGACAAAGGGTCACCCACCAAGAACTCTTTAAAAATCAAATGAATCAGACTCGGAGTCAACCAATTCAACCAGTTCAATGTCTCTATGAGCTGACTCATCCTTGAATAGGTTCAGTGGCTGGTCCCATACCAAACAAGCCAGTTCTGTTCCAAATCAGTCACTACAGGCCCACACAAATCTTTTTAATATTTTATCAAAACAGCAAAATAACCCCCACCCCCTTTCCCTCCTGCTTCTGCCTAATACACACATGGGGGGAACGCGGCAGGAAACCTTCAAGCCACTCGGTGTGTCCTTGGGGGCAAGTCAAAGTCAAGTGTTGTCACCTGATTACTCGACTTCTCCGTCTAGGCTACTCCTAGCGAAGCCAAGGGGGGTGGTCCCTGTTGAAATAATGTAACTTCAAAGAATATTCTACTTATATTATTCCTCCTTCGAGAGATGTCTTTAATGTAAAAGCCCATGTAAAAGTCATGAGGTAAAACCTCCATTGTAAGTCAGGTCATTAGTACCCAAAAGAATGTAATATAAATATTATTTGAGTCTCCCTAGAGAGGTCAGCCTAGTTAAGTTAGTGAGACCAACCTAGTTAGGATAAATGTCAAGTAAAAGGTAAAGTATAAATAGAGAGTGTTTCCTCTCATTTCTACCATTCACTCACTCAAGCATTGCCTATTAGAGGAGAGAGGAAGATTGCGAAGGAGGACGAGGATTACTCTAGGCTCTAGAGTTTGTTTTTGTCTCTATTCTTTATGAGACTTATTTCTTTGGGCTTTGTACTTTGGTAATCTATATTGAGGAATTTTTTGTTGGGTTTTCTTCTCCTTGAGGGTTTCCCAGGATAAATTGTTGTGTACCTTGTGATTGTGTGTCTTTCAGAGATCCTATTTATGTTGATGTTATTGTGAAAATGTATTAAATGCTAATTGTTAATGTAATTGTAACTTCGGAAGATATTCACATGTATATTTTATATATTGTATTTGTATTTTATTATTGTACCTCCGACGGAGATGTTTATTCTTCCTGTCGGAGAAGTCATTATTGTATTTGGGTCATGTAAAGTCAATGAGGTTAACCCTCCATTGTATGATGGGGCATTGACCCCAGAGTTGAGTCTTTCATGGGTTATTAGACTCTCCTAGAGAAGTCGGCCCAGTCAATTACACTTAGGGACCGACCTGTTTGGGGTTAACGCTAACTGAAAGGTAAAGTATAAATAGAGAGGGTGCTCCTCTCTATTTCATCATTCACTCACTCATCAAGTTCGCATAAGTGAGTAGGAGGACAAGTTCGCACAAATGAAGAAGAGAGAAGTTGTTGGAGACCATTTATACTTTTGGGGTTTATTGTATTGTTGCTCATTCTGTCTCTGAGGAAGTTGAGGGGTTTTCTCCTTTATGGTCTCCCCGATGAAATTCTTTGTGTCTCTTGTCTCTTTTGTTTGAATTGTTGTGCATGTTATTCTCTCAGATAATATCCTAGATAATCTTGAATTAAATTGTGAAAACCTAACATGGTATCAGAGCTAACCAAAGAAGAAGACACTATGCAACTACAGAAGCTAGGGCTTCTTAATTTTTGGGTTTCTCTCCACGGATCATCAGTAAAAGGAGGCTAGGCCAACTCACCTAAGGAAGGCACATCTTTCTATCGAAGCAGAATTGGATTCTGAGCATTTTCATTTTTTGGCCAGTCACTGCTGCGGGAAATTAGGGCTTTCACAGAAAAAGAATTTGGAGTGAATCAGCACAGGATTGTTCTCCTCCTCAAAATCGAAATTTTGAGACCAAGATCGAAGTTTTTGGTTGGGTAGAACCATGGGATAAGTCAAACCCTAGTTTGACTTTGGACCAAAAAAACCAGAAAGGACCAGAAACTACAAGCTCGAAATTCACAAGTCACTTTTGAAGGGTCAATTTTTGGAATCTTCAGAAACCAAGTGGACCAACATACTTGTCTCATCCAGGAGAATCTTCCTGTGAAAGCATAATTCAATTCCAAGAATTTTCATTTTTCGGCCAGTCACTACTGCCGGAAGAAAACTAGGGCACCAGATATTTTGTGTTTTTGTTCACTGATTTATGGAAGTGAATACATTGGACAACTCTCCTTGAGGAGGCACATCTATCTGTCCAACCAGAAGTTCCAAATTCCAACTTTGGAAAATTAGGGTTTCTCTAACAAAACCTAGGCCAGCCAGCTCCAGATGCAGTGGTAAGACCTAAAGCTTTTTTATTTCCATTTGAGTTTCTCATTAAAGATGTCTCACCCCACCAAGCTTGAGGATAAGCTTGACGGGGCTGATAACTTCCGAGCATGGAAGTATAGGATTGGGCATGTCCTAGAAGAGAATGAATTGGACACCTATGTGAATGAAGAGGTTCCATTTCCGGAGGGAGATGAGGCTAAAGCCTTACACAAGAAGAACCTGGTTAAGGCTAAGAGAATCATTGCAGATTCTATCAAGGACCATCTCATACCATATGTGTTATCTCTGAAGACACCTAAAGAGATGTTTGATGCCTTGACCACCTTATTTGAAAGGAGAAATATAAATGGGAAGATGACATTGAGGAACCAATTGATGAATGTCAACATACAAAATGCAGAGACCATGCAATCCTACTTTACAAGGGTCTCTCAAATGAAAGAACAACTTGAAGCTATGGGAGAAGATATAGAGAATGGAGAAATAGTGATAACCACCTTGAATGGTCTTCCTAGGTCATGGGATTCCTTCATCCAAGGAATCTGTGCAAGAAGAAAGTTGATCACCTTCAGTAGGTTGTGGGAGGTGTGCTCACAGGAAGAAGCTCGAATTGTAGCTCGAAAAGAAAAAATGGGTAATGAAGACCAGGCCCTCACAGCACACACCAGGAAGAACAACAACAAGAGGGAGCATCCTCATCACAAGAAGAGTAAACACCATCACCAGAATCAGAGGGAGAACTTTGGAGGATCCAGGAGAGATCTTTCTCACATTCGATGTTATACTTGTGATGAGAAGGGACACTATTCCAGATATTGTCCCAGAAACAAAAGTAGCTCCCACAAGAAGAACAACAATATGAAAAGGCATCATGCTCACAATGCAGAGGATGATGAACCTCCAAGGAAAAGAGCAAGAGAAGAAAGTGAAGATTCTTCAACTGATGAAGAATATGCATTGTAATGAAGGTAACTAGCTACAAGTGTTTATTCAGAAGGTTCCACCTCATAAGGTGAAGCTAAAGATGGCTTCCAGTATTACATGAAAGGAGTAGAAGAAGCTACTGCAGAGTTGGACTTCGGAAAACAAATAAAGATCAATAATCTATGGAAGAACCTCTCATCCATTTTCAACAATGGTTAAGGTACACACTATCAGAGACTCTAGTAGTACCTGCAAGGAAATAAAGATAAAAAAGGGAGCACACTCCAGTAGTTCCTGCAAAGATTGAGAGGGAGTCCACCCAACAACCAAACAAAGATAAGTATTTGAATTGTCATTTCTTGTATATTTGATTAATTAAATGATGTTGTTCAATCATGTACATACTTATGTTCCTAGATTTAGGATGTATACCATGCATATTAGAAAAGTTGCATGAATGAACAAGATACTACTAATATGCAAGTAATCGGTAAGTGGCCTATTGTACTGTACAACATCCCATTGCTACTTATCTAGAATGAAACCTCTTTGCTGACATGTTGGGAGTAGTGCACACTCTTAACAATGTTCTGGTAGAGATGGAAGGCATCTAGGAAGTTACCGTATGAATATGGGATATGGATGAATGTTGTGTTGAATCATTTGCTAAAATAATTGCATGACTGTATGACCTATGTCTTTATGCGTAAGAATTTGTTCTGCAAACTATGAGATGTTTCTAGTCATGCAATTGAACTTGACTTGTAGGAAAGATCGTATACCATCACCTACAAGAGAGACTTGTTTCGAAGAACAAGCGACAAAGAATCAACATACATCAGAAAACTACCTATTGATGATATTGAAGAACCTAAAGTTCCCAAGATCAAAAAAACAGTATTGCAAGAAGCGATTCCAGAAAGAATATGAAGAACGCGAGATGGAAGACCCACAGGAACTTGTAGATCCACCACGTGAGAAGAATTCTCACAAGAGGAAACCAACATGGGTACGAGAAGCAATTCAAGATGCAGAGAGATATGGTGCTCCAGAAGGAATGCATGGAGAAAGCAAAAGACCGAGGCCATTCTCTAGCTATGTAGCCCTACTCTACGACATCATTGACAAGGAACCTGCGAACTATGAGGAAGCGGCAGAAAGAAAGGAATGGAAGAATTCCATGATCGAGGAGTACCAGTCGATAATGAAGAATCATGTCTGGGATGTGGTCCCGAGACCAGGCCAGATATATGTCATTGATGTATCTGACGAATACCAGGCCAGATATATGCTTTGTTGTGAACACCTTGAGTCAGTATTTGGTTGAGCCAAGATGTGTTCACCTTGTAGCTACAAAGAATGTGATGAGGTACCTAAAAGGTACGGTAGACTATGATCTCAGTTATACTAGAGATCATGACTTCAGATTGTACGGATATACAGATTTGAGATATGGTACATAAGGGCGCTGTAAAGCTCCAATATGTGAGCACAAATGAGCAAGTTGTAGATGTGTTAACTAAGCCTCTGTCTCATGTGAAGTTTGAGCACTTCCGAGACAAGCTTGGTGTAGTCCATAAGGACTTCCCTCGAAAGGGGGAGTAGTGTTGATGATACTATGGTGGCACAGTTGGGATTGATCATCCTTAGACAAAGATCCCGTAATTTCGAAAAGAATGATAGTCTTAAATGTTGATCCTCTTCATTTTCCCCTTTGTTAATGATCTATTATTAGTAACAACATATGGTTTCATTACTATTCCAATGTATGAATGCCTAAAAATCAAAGCTAAAAGAGTCTTGTACTCTCAAAAATGGAAGTTGCTGACAAATTAAATGCAACGGAAAATATCATGGCAAATACTCCCCATCGCAAAAGGCATGTTCCCTTGTCCCAGGTTTTCAAAGCCACATCTAAAGAAAAGGGGATGAAGCAAATGAAAGGGATATATAAAATGTAAATGTAATCTCTAAAGAGTAACAAAGAAAATGAAAAAAAAAAATCACAATCTGAAGGCGCGAAGATGGATGACCCATGTAGCATTTCCTAGGCACATATTGGAAGAAACATCTAAAAAATCCTAACTCTTGAAAGTTAAGGATAAACTCGACACTCCTACGTTGCTATGATGGTTATTTCACAAAAGACCCTTTCCTTCCCTATATACATAATTCATTTCATATACCCTCACCTAACTTAGGTAGCGGTGTTATGCATGTTGACATAGGAATTTCACATGTAAAAGGGTTCTACGAGTTACACCAATGTGAGATTGGATGAGTATTTATTAATCTTTGAGTTATTAGAAAAGTGTATTTCTAATGTATATCTTGTATATTATTATCATGTCGGACTAACATTGTCTAAAGCTTTGATGATGGGTTATCTTATATACACTAGAGTGATTATTTTATGCACATGCTATGACTTGTTGTGATATGTTGGATGGCTATTAGCCACTATTTCATGGAGCACTACACTTGATGTTGACCATGTGTTATGCAACTAACATGCTTGAAGAGTTTGTCCCCTTTTTCCTAGCACACGTGAGACTTTCATTGGTACATGGGAAGTCTAGAGAAAGTTTCTAGACCCTTCCTCCCATACGTTGGACCAATATACCTCATGGAGGGACCGTTAAACCATGGTGACTGGATTTGAAGACCTTTGGACCAGTTTGAGGTCACACGTGTGGCTTTTATTTGAGTTTGTTGGAGTTAGTTGGCTTGGGAGTTGACCTTTGGACCATATTTGATGGAGCGCTCTAGGTCTTTGGACCTCATTATTGCAATTGGTTGAGTTATTGACCATTCCCTTGCAGCACCCTTACTTCTTGGACAATTGAAGATGGGTTTGGTCCAATTTTTTTGAATGCCTTTGGGCCATTTGTTATTTATTGGACCATTATTTCGTGTAACGATCTCTTTATTTGAGCTTATATCGTGCCATTATCAACTACTTTGACCATGATTATGAGGGCACTCTCTCTCTTTGACGATTTTGTTGGGGAGTTGAGGATTATTTTATTTATTTTGACTCTATCTTGGAGAGTCCCTAGGATAGATATAGGGTTTTAGCATCTTTATTATTATTTCATTGTACAAGAAGTTGAGTCAGTCTCGTAAAAAAGGAACTCACTTTTCATTTGTCATTTGTTGTTGAGTATTGGAAAAAAATACTATCACATTTTTCATCAAAAGATCTTTGTTTATTGGGGTTTCTTCTCATGGAGTAATATTCGACGGATCACATGTTGAGGTTTGTTGTCGCCTCTTACACACCTGGGGTTAATGTTATCACGCCATAGTAGCAGGGCTACTATCCTTGCTGAGCAGATATCTAAACATTTTAGAGCTTTGCTTTTACAAAGATCAGCTATGATGAGCTTGTATTTTTAGATCACTCATGATTAGAGCAGTATATTATATCAGACTTTTGTTAGACCTCGTGCCAAGGCTGAGCCTTGGGAGACAGATTCGATGACCAATGTGACCCTTTGTTCCATACAGTTTCAGTTTAGTGCCCAGTGATGTTATTACAGCAGTGTTTCAGAAGATTTTTGATGATTATTATTATGATGTGATATAACCTATAGACTTCTGATTATTGACTATGGACTTTTATCTTGTTGTTTTAGTCATCTTCACAGCATTAACTTGGTATATGATTCAGGATATGGCAGTACTATTTAAAACTAAAATTAAATATCTTGGATGATGTTATAACTATTAATGGATGTATTACTTGCACACTTAGGTTTTCTGACAAAACTCACCAGTTGTATTACCCTCCTATGAGCATAGATATGGTCTTCCTTAACATTCTTGTATGCTAGCTTAGGCACCACATTCATTTGACTCCATCCATCCATGACCTTCCCGATTTGGCTTTCACCTTTGACTTGCCTTTCTTGACTTTTTGATACTGAGGACTTCCCCATTACTACCTCTGTGTTGGACCACATCCATGTTTGTTTAGTGTCTCGGTACTGAATTGGTGACAGAACTTGCCTTTGGTGAGTTGGATTGTAGGCCAAAATCATTCTGGTCAGTTGTCCCGATATTTGGCACTGGCAGAAGTCCCCCTAGTCACTTCAGATGTTGTTGGCTAAAACTGAAAGCTCATGTACTACTTATATTAGAAATGCAATGAAAGCCTGTGAACTTAAAATTCTAGAATGTGTTTCTTAACACATGTGAATAAAGGCTATAGCGATGAACTGCTAAAAACACTCCTCAAAGAATATAGAAAAGGTCCAAAAAGCAATGGTTACTCAAAGTTATATCTATTATTGTTGACCTTGTATATGAATAAACATGCTTTGGATGCAAGCTGCAACTAGTTGTGCTTCTTAGCACATCTAAAATCCGAGAGGTTATGTAGGCCAAAAAGGCCATGAAATGAAATGAATGATCCTAATGAACCTGGATCAGCTTGATGTAGACATGATGCATAAATTGAATAAACACTCTCTAAACAACTTATCCATTTGTGAGGCACAGCCCTTCCCCGTGTTATTTGCTCGGCACAAAGTGTAGCTTCCCCTTTCCCTGTCCAAAGTGTCACCTAGTTGAGTTTGGTCAAATCATCCCTTTTTCCCAACCTTGTCTTAGCCTTCACCCTTAGCTAGCAATTAGACCATGTCCAATGGGTGAGTCTATCACTAAAGCTCTTGTGCAAGTAAAGTATAAATAACATTAAATATCTATATGTATTAAACTGCTATGGAATGATGATGTACTTTAAGTTAAGCTGTGAGTATGATTAGAGGAACATGTCTTAGTCTATTGATATAATTTTGTCCTTGGTTATATTTTCACCTAGTCAAACATAGTTTGACTATTGTCATTCTTGGGATACGTGATGATGTGTACCATGTATGCCTATGGATGATGATTGATGGTCCCACATACTCTTGTTGATGATACCATATGGTGGACATATGATTCAGATGATGGTTGATGCAGTTCAACAGATTTATTATTATCTCCAGATCATTAGATTATGCACTGTCAGGATATGGTGGACCCTATTGTTGACCCCTCGGGTCAACCCATAGTGTATGAGTACACATTTCTAGTAGATTTGGGTTTTCCGAATCCATTGAGACACATATCATTCAATTTTGGGCACTTCTGATAGGGATAGATGCATTTATCGACTTGTTGACCAGTTTTGGGCATGTTTTCCCAGCCTATCCAGCAGAGGCATGAGAGGCCAATTTCACCTAGGGCGTTGTATGGGAAGGGGGTGGTCCAGCCACTTGTTTTTACCATTATACCCCCCTTCCAGACAACGTAGTGGGCTCAGTTTGACAGCGCAAGCACCCTGGGTGTCAATTTGGGCAGCTTCACGATTCTCGAGGCGGATTAAAAATGGAATAAAAGGGTCACTGAGGAATTCGATTTAGGCAATTGAGGCAAGGTTTTGGCATTTGGTTTTCACAGAGGTCTTTAAGGGTGAACCCCCCATCTTCCAACCAGATATCATCAGTCAGTGGGGTCCACAGAGGCCACAAGAGGCCTTTTATTGCATGTCTCTCACAGATTTTGAGGACGAGATTTGATCATTTGTATTATTTGGACATATTATTTTATATTATTGTGCCACTTTCTTTACCATTATACCCCCCTTCCAGACAACATTGTGGGCTCAGTTTGACAGCGCAAGCACCCTGGGTGTCAATTTGGGCAGCTTCACGATTCTCGAGGCGGATTAAAAATGGAATAAAAGGGTCACTGAGGAATTCGATTTGGGCAATTGAGGTAAGGTTTTGGCATTTGGTTTTCACAGAGGTCTTCAAGGGTGAACCCCCCATCTTCCAACCAGATATCATCAGTCAGTGGGGTCCACATAGGCCACAAGAGGCCTTTTATTGCATGTCTCTCACAGATTTTGAGGACGAGATTTGATCATTTGTATTATTTGGACATATTATTTTATATTATTTTGCCATGGGGATGAGCTAGTAAGGATTGGTGCCTCCTAGCCCCACCATGAGCTTTTTGAGTCATGTCAATGTCATATGAGGTGGGCCCATATGTTTTAGCCCCCTCTTAGTGATGACGTCACCCTCCATGAGTCTTTTTTAGGGATGACGTCACCCTCTCTTTTAGTGATCCATGTGATATATTGTAGGCCCATCTTACACATTGATTATATTTGTTGATTTTTTAATCTCAACCACTCATTTCAAAAAGTGGTTTTGAGAACTAGGGTTTTGGTCTTTATTATCCTATATAAGGAGGAGACCCCCCTCATTATAAAGCACCTTTGGAGCTCTTAAATATTGGAATAGAATACTTCTCTGTGGAGCTACTTCTCTTGTCTTGTGGATTCTTTTGCACTTTGAATATACAGTATCTCTTCTATGTAACATTGTGGATCTTGGGGCTACACGTTGTTTTCTTGCAGGGAGGCCAAATTGGTGAAGAGGAGGACGATTTGAAGAGGGTTATTGTTGGAGGGATCCACATATTCTCTCTTGGGTTGATCTTGGTGACAGGGAGTATCATTATTGTATCTTTGTGACATAGTTGATGCTTTCTATTACATCTTTTCATCATTTTCATAATTTTCTTACTTGGCTTGTTTCACTTGATCTTGTCTTGTAGGAAGACGATTTGGCATCTTTGGAGGAGGACATTTTGGCTTGGAGCACTAAGATCTCACTCTTGAATATACACATAGGGGAATGCTATCAATTTGCAAAGTGGCCACAAGCAATTGAGGTAAGTTCTTCAAGGTATGTACCTAGATCCATCCATTCTTCTTCATTGGTCATCAAACCCTTAAAATCAAAACCCTTGTTTTTCATATTTTTCTAGATCTACTTGGATCTAGCTTGGCTTTGGGGATAATAAAAAGAACCCACCTCTATAGCATCCACGGCAATTCGGATCTATAGTTTGGTGGCATTTGGCTTTCATTTGACACATTTTCCAAGGCACGTTAGCCTCCTTGAGGGAAGTCGCACTCCTTTAGGGAAGCTAGTGGGGCTAGTTCCAAGACTTGGGTAGGTCAGATCCCACTTGATTTGCACTTGTCTACTTTGATAGCCTACCCCTAGTGCCTCACCTCTTTGAGTTTTGCCTTGTGGGCCCCATTCCTCATTTTGAGGGTTGTCTCCCACTTGGGTCATTGGGTGATGCATTTTCAATCTTAGATCTATGGATATCTAGCTCACATTGGGGCATGCCACTTAAAACCCACTTTGATAATTGCCTTAACTACCCCGATCTACATTTTGGCATCATTTGGACTCCATTTGGCCCCTCATCTAAAGGCACTAGTCTCCCTTGGTCAATTCGCACTCCTTGGGGTTAGTGTCATTTGCTAGATCCCATATGTGGGTGTTGTCTTTCTCATCCTAGATCCATAGATCTACATCATTTCATACCCCTTAGTGCCATCTCACCCCTAACTTCACCTTGTGGGTCCCATTTGGACCATTTCCATATTTTAAGGAAGTGGGCCCCACTTGTGCATTTTCATGGTACTAGATCTACCCATTAGGTGCCCCTATTCATTCATTGGTTGAAACACTAGTCACCTTTAAGCCTCTTCAACCATACTTAACTCTTGGGTCCACCTAATCTAATCAACTCATTGGTTTTCGTAACTCATCTTTCGCACATTTCCCTAGGAACCTCTGGGCTAGTCAATCTTCATTGATTGGCTAGGGTTTCCCCCTTGGTCTTGACTTGTCTTGATCTAAAGTGAAGAGTGCCTCGGTTATTGTGACTCCCAGCTTGCATTGGGAACCGTGGCATCTCTTGGGTAACCTCTTTAGTTGTCCATCTCCTCTACCGTCCCGGATGGGATACCTTTAGGGACAACTACAAGTTGTGTGATAACAGTTAACACAGCAGAAATCTTCAAGTTGCTCGGTGCGTCCTTGGGGGCAAGTCTAGAGTCAAGTACTGTCATTTGATCTTGACTCCTTCGTTTAGGCCTAACTCCTAACGAAGCCAAGGGGGGTAGACCCTAATAATGTTACTAAGGCTTTAGGTACTTAGTTCTTTTGGATGAAAATTGTTATTTAGGAGTGTTTTGGGAATTAAAACATTGATCAAGACGATTGCAAGATGAAATCAGCTATACAACATATATAAATATAATAATCACAACAAAATATAGCTTAATTGAATGAAGCAAATAACAAATATCAAAGACCAATGTCGTGGAGTCAAAGTAAGTGTTGTTGTAAAAGTAAAGGTTTTGCAATTGTGTTCTTGGTCAATTTTAGGAATTATTGAAGGATGAGTTAATTAAAGGGAAAATGGGAGTTCCAGATATACCGTGAGGTATAAGGAGTAATGTCCGAAAATTAGGCAAAGGTGGTTCCTCACAAAGACGTGTGGGCTAGAGCGGAGTCTCGAGGGCGTGTTCAACACTACACCAACAAGGATGTAGTCTAACGGTGCCCTGAGGTCACTCTCCAGTGGTTCCCGCTTCTTTTGAGAAATTTTCTCGCGCGTTACTTAATGTTCGAGAGCCGAACTTTCACTGTGTTGACGCTTCTTGATTTTATTAATGTGAGTTATCAGTTAGATGTTTAAGAATTAATAACGTGTTGTTGTTAGGATATTTGGACACTTAGGAGTTAATTAAGATTATCTTGTGTAATATATCAGTTAGGTAAAGTGTGTTTCTTTAGTATGCATTTGTATGCATTTGTGAATATTTAATCCGACGGTCACGATATGTTGTGATCCGACGGCTCAACTTCTCTTAGATCATACCTACCCTTGATCCGTGGCTTAACACCTGATTGGTCCATATCTCTATTTAAAGAGCATGGAGGGTCATTGGAAAGTTGATCGATTATGAGAAGCTCATTTGTAACTTTCTTTATTTGCATAATAAATTGCTTCGTAGAAGCTATTTGGCCGAGGCCGTGTAGTGTTTCCCTCTCAAGGGTTTAAACCACGTCAAAACATTGGTGTATCAATCTGTGATCTCTTTGTGTGAAGTGGTTGCTCTAGGTGTTCGGTCTTTTGGGAGTACCTTGTGTACCCGAACATGGTATCAGAGCTTTTATGAAGAGCCGCTTTCGGTTATGATCTAGATCTTGAACTGTTGTTGCCGAAAGTTGAAAGGGTTTCTGGTTCTGGTATTTCTGTGCATTTCTGGGCTGTGGGAGGTGTTCGATTCCGTCTGGAGCGTTGTTTCTATTGGGAAATAGTTTTCGTTTGATCGAAAACGGTTCCCGGTTGCTTCAAAAACGCGTATTTCATCAGATCTGAAGGTATAATGTTACAGTGACGTTTTTTTATTTTCTGGTTTTTTTTTTTAAATCTCCTATTTTATCGGTTTTTATTCTTAGATTTTTTTTTTGTTTCGGATTGTTGCTTTCCCTGTCTGCATATGCTCTTTTCCGTGCACCTTGTGCGATCTCAGTGAATCAGAAACAGAAAGGGCAAGGGTTTTTCTCAGCTGCAGATGCTCTTTGCCGTGCACCTTGTGCGATCTCGGCAAATCAGAAACAGAGAGAAAACGTAGACTTTCCAAGGAAGCTAACGAGATCTAACCCCACAAGTGTGGAGGAGTTTTTGTTTCGGTTTGTGGTGTGATTTGCAGGAAAAAAAAAGCAAGCACGGAAACCGAGCAAAAAGAGTAAAAAAAAAAAAAACCTTCCTCCTTCCCATATTTTACATACCTTTTAATCTAGCTCACTTGGTTCAAAGTTGTTTTATCCCTTAATAGGTCTTGAGTTCAAATCTTCCAAAGTTACTTTTAAAAGAAAAAGTGCATGCAATTTCTATTTTCAAGTTACTTTATTGTAAAAGTGCATCTCACTTAAATAATAAAAATAAAAATAAGAAGTGAATCACTTAAGTTCATTTTTATTGTTGCATTATTTAAAGTAATATCATTGTAAAAGTGAAACCACTTATTTTACAAAAGTGATTCACTTAAAGCAACTTTCTTGTAAAGTGATTATTAAAAGGTTCATCTTGGGAAGAGGGGGGTCATTTTTTTTAGCTGATCATTCTCTATCTGCCACGTCACTATTGGGGACATCTTCAACATTTTCTTTGATCAAGCATAACTTTATCATACGAAGTCAGTTTTCAGTGCCTTTTTTTTTTAAACCGCCTATTTTTTCGAGCTCTTCGCATCCAGACTATTGGTTTCTGCTTTTACAACCATTAATTTACAAATATGGCCGCCCCTTGTGATATTCTACTTACCAGTTCCAACTGTTTCTCATGGAAATCTCGTATGAAGGATGTTCTACGAAGTAGAGGACTTTTCAGAATTACCTTAGGAAAAGAAACAGCACCTACTAATGATGATAAGAAAATCAAATGCGCAAATAGATGTGACGAAGCTCGTGGATTGATTGGGATGTCAATCTCTACTGATTTACGATTCCACATATCTGGAATTGATGAACCTGATGCTGCTTGGGACAAGTTGGAATCTGTGTTTGGTAAACACAATGAAATTAGAGGTCACCAACTCGAAAATGAGTTGATTTTTTTAAATCCAAGTGATTTTTCATGCATACAAGATTATTTATCTAAGTACAAAACTCTTAAACTCTTATGTGAAGAATGCAATATTAAGTGGGAAAACAAACAATGCATTTATCATATTCTTTCCAAACTTGGACCTGCATATTCTGTTTTTGTATCTACATTTTACTCCATGAAAGAATCCTTGAATGCAGCTAGCTATCAAGAGCCTAGTCTTGAATCCTTTTGTGATTCCTTGAATAGAGAGCAAGATAAGCTCATCCATCTTGGAATAATTAACAATGCAGATACATTTGGAAAAGCCTTATTGTCCCAACAGAAAGAAAAGTCCAAGCCTCCCAAGAAACAAAATTTTCGCAATAATAAGTCACACAAGGGTCCCAAACCCTCTCAGTCAGCTCCTTTAAAAAATGACAAAGGATCCAAGCCAAAAGGCAAAAAGACTGAAATACCCACTTCTACATGTACTCTCAACCCCAGTCCACCCACTCCTCTTGCTCCTCAAAACCCTAAGAAGGTTACTTTCTCGGACAATGTAGAACATCCTTCAACCAGCTAGGGCAAAACTTATGAGGACCCTCCTATAATCCCGCATACTAGGGAAACAAGAAAAGAAGCTCACCCCCCTTTTTATATATCATTGATGATAGGTGACCTTCTTCTACATAATTGTATGCTGGATTCAAGATCTGGTGCAAGTCTAATGACCAAGAAAGTTATGCAACAGCTTAATTTGAAAACCACCAGGCCCTACCAGAATGTATGTGCCATGGATTCTAGACAAGTTGAAGTGGAAGGGATGATAGAAAACCAACCTGTTAGATTGGCCAAGTATCCGGACATCCATGTTACCATGGACATCCTTGTCATAGATGTACCAGATAAGTGGCGTATGCTACTTTCTAGAAAGTGGGGTGCAACTTTGGGTGGCTCTATACAGCTAGATTGGTCCTATGCAACTGTTCCAGCATCCGAAAATTCACTTGTAAAACCGCACACTGAAAAGGAAAGGAGGTACCATGTTGAGAATCCTAAAAAATCATCAAATGAATATATCTGCAATACTGGTGAAATAGGGACCTATCAAATCAACTCCACCTTTTTAGATCCAATTCATGAAGAGATTAAGAGTGAAAAAACAAATGAGTTGTGGAAAATGAATTTTGATGGGGCATACTCTAGAGCAGGAAAAGGGGAACGGGTTGTCATCATCTCACCAGAAGGTAAGGTTTTCAACTTTGCTTTCAGATTAGAGTTTGAGGCAACCAACAATGTGGCAGAGTATGAGGCACTTCTACTAGGCATAGAGATTGCCAAGGACATGGGAATCAAACTGCTAACTATAAAAAGGGATTCAAATTTAATTGTCCAACAGATTAAGGGTCAGTTTGCATGTAAATGTCAGAGACTTAAAAAATACAGAAATGCAATCTGGGACACAATGGAATTTTTTGATGCCCTTAATATAGAAGCAATCCCTCGAGATCAGAATAGTGCCACGGATAGGCTTGCAGTTTCAGCTTCAACACTTCAACCGTTCGATGAAATGTTAGAAGGACATTGTCCTTTGAAAATCAACTTCAAACCTTCCATTCCTGATAATATAGAACATTGGCAAGTTTTCAGAGATGATGAACAAATACTAAAGTTCATAAATAACATTGATGAGTTCTTAAATTATAAACCAAATGATCAAGAAGAAGGCAAAAACTATCAAGATGAAGGTAACCACTCAAATCATGTTCCACGAGGCTTTGTTGCCTTAGAAAACATCTTTGACAGACATGATAGGAGAAAGAGTAGTGTTGACCAAATGAAGCCGAGTGAATACATTGAAATCAACATCGGAATAGAAACAGAACCAAAAATACTAAAAATTGGAAAAGGTATCTTTGAAGAAGAAAGAAATGCCCCTATAAACTTGCTAAGAGAATTAAGAGATATATTTGCCTTCACTTATGATGAGCTTAAAGCATATAGGGAAGATGTCTTTCAGCACACCATTCCCTTGAAACCCGAATGTCAAAAGGGAAAACCTTTCCGACAAAAGCTGAGACAAATAAATCCTAAGCTGACCCCTATTGTCAAACAAGAATTAGATAAGATGTTGGCAACAGGCATTATAGCACCTACTCGACATACTTCATGGTGCTCCAACTGGGTTGTAGTCAAAAAGAAGAACGACAGTTTAAGAATATGTATAGACTTCAGAAACCTAAACATAGCATGTCAAAAAGACAAAAAACCCCCTTCCCAACATGGAGACCCTCCTCCAACGAGTCACTGGATCAAGCATGATGTCAATGCTGGATGGCTTTTCAAGGTACAATCAGGTAGTCATCAAAGAGGAAGATAGGCACAAGACTGCCTTCACAACCCCTTGGGGAACCTTTGAATATCTAAGAATGTCATTTGGTCTCATAAATGTTGGGGCCACCTTTCAGAGAGCCATGGATTATGCCTTCAAGGAATTGGTAGGAAAAATCATTGAGATATACCAAGATGACTTGACCGTATTCTCAAAAGAAAGATCTAGCCATGTTGGTCACCTTAGGAAGGTATTTGAAAGGTGCAGAGAATATGGGATTTCTTTAAATCGGAATAAATAAGTTTTCGGCATCGAGGAAGGAAAGCTTTTAGGTCATATTGTTAACAAAGATGGGGTCAAAGTTGACCCCGAGAGAATTGAGGCTATACAGAAGATTCCCCTTCCAAGAAATGTTAAGGGTCTCCAATCTTTTAACGGTCATATCAACTTCATAAGAAGATTCACCCCAAATTTAGCCGAGTTGATGAAACCCATGCAGCAGTTATTAAAAGAGGATGCTAAATTTCTATGGACTGATGAGGGGAGAGAAGCCTTTGCAACCATAAAAGATGCTATTACCAAATCACCTGTATTGATTAGCCTTGACTACACAAAAGATTTCATGGTGTTCTCTTTTGCTTCAGAAGATACAATCGTTGGAGTGTTGCTCCAAAAGAACTTCGAAGGGTTCGAGCAACCAATTGCCTTCATGAGTAGAGCCCTACAGCATTCAGAATGGAAATATACTATCATGGAGAAACAAGCCTATGCTTTAGTAAAATCTCTAAAGCATTTTAGAACATACATTGGTTACTCAAAAGTTATAGGATATGTCCCCCATGCTGCAGTAAAAGACATCCTATCCCAGGAGGATTGCTTAGGAACAAGGGGCACATGGGTATCTAAAATCCAAGAGTATGATCTAGAGATTAGGCCCACTAAACTGATAAAGGGACAAGGCCTAGCTAAAATGATAACTCAAAAGAATGAAGAAGTTATTGAAATGAGTTGTGCAAACCTTCCACCTAATCCACGCATGACACCAGCTTTGCAAGAACTTGACAATCATTGGTACTCAGACATCATATATTTTCTGCTACACTTAGATGTCCCTGATCATCTCAAAGAACATAAGAGAAAGGCACTGTTATCACATATATAGTAGTCGGGCTACCATACATTATTTTTCTGATTCCAGTACACTTTTCAGCCAATTCCCTTACATTGAGATGCTGAGATGAGCATCTATTATGGATCATTATCAGATTTGGACAGCAGTTTTATTCCCCATTGCCATGACTGAGTCTCAGGACACTCAGAGAGATGACCGATGTAGCCATTATACCATTTGTACAGAGCAGTCTGTTATCAACTGATTTGTACAATAGTTGAAACCTTATTGAGCCGCCAGTGTTGGAACACATCAGTGTTCACTTCCAGAGTATCTGGGTTTCATTATATTGGGTCTAGCCAGTTTTGGCTAGCCAGTTTTTGTTTTTGAGTCGACATGACCATGGCCCCATGGGGGTTTGTATCAAAGTGTGCTAGTAGGGTCTGAGTGGCTCGGTTCCCCATGACTGGATTAAACAACTAAGGTATTCCAGGGAGTTTTTTCACCGTCAGATTATACTTTGCTTCAGGCGAAATATAATCTCTTGGTTTTTCTCCCGCTTCCTCCAAAGCTGGAATGCCCGATTTTGGAAATTTGGCCATGGGGGGTTATTAGGGTCCAACTATAATGTATAAACCTACTAGACACTATTAGAATAGGTTTTGGTCATGTCCTAGGTCTCTAGGACCCCCAGAAAAAATTTCGAAAAATTTTTACCGGACGCATCGGAATTGGGGTTTTTTAATTTTTTTTAATTATTTAAATTTTAATTAAATTTCTCTATAGTTTAAATAGAGAAATTTGAGTCTATAATATGTCAGTCATCCGGGGTCCGATTTCAGTGTTTGATGGCTCGTTTCATAAGCCAAAAATCACACATGACCCATGGAGCAGCTAAACCCAACTTTCGGATGTCAATTCCGCCCCGTAATTAATATTTTCTCTGAAAAGTCATTTACAGAGAAATTATTAATTAAAATAATAAAATTGATTATTTTGGAGATAATCCAAATCTCTCCAAAATTAATCAATTTGATTAAAATAAAGGGCTAAATGACATGGCAATGAGCATTTAGGAAGATTCCAATCAACTCCAAGCCCATCCAGTCACCAGCAAAGAGTATCTTCAAGCTAATTCGCCCTCCTTCATGAGAAATTCGATTTTGTGATGTGGCATTGATTGAGTGGGTTGTTGGATGGCATTAAAAGCCAATGGTGGGCGCCTCCTTCAATCTAGCAAATCAATCCAAGGTTAGCTCTCTTCATAACTCGAATCTACACCCACCTTTCCCCACGTGTCTCCCTCACAACTAGCTCGCAATCCTCTCAATCCTCACGTCAACCCTCATAAGCTCACGTGGATCCTAGTTGTGACTTGTCCATTGGTTAGACCACACAATCACCATTTAGATTGGCTCCTTCACCATTCGAGTTTGTGCCTACCACATGCCACTCGTCCTCTACACAACCAACTCGCAATCCCTACCTTCCTCACGTCAATCTTCATCAAAGTCGAGTTTTGGCTTTGTTGGAGTTTGTTGGTTGGTTGGTGATGATTCCCATGCAATCACGAGTGGTATTGGCTCCTTCCAAAACCGAGTTAGCACCCACTACTCTCCACGTGTCTCCATCATACCCCATTCGCTCCTCCACATTGGCTCACGTTTTCCTCACCCTAACTCGCCTTTGCCTTGATGTAATTCTTCCATTGGTTAGAGCCCTCACCTTCCACCTACCTCAAGTCGAATTTGCCACATGGTGCCATTCACATCTACCTCAAACTCGACTTTGGCCATGTCTCTTGCTCCAAGCCACCTCTTGATTGGAATTCGACTTCATTGCTCACCACCAATTCGATTTAGGGTTTTAGTGTTTAGTTTTAGTATAAAGAGAGGCCCATTTGGGTTATTATCTCATGGAGAATTTGAGGCAAACTTACTCTGCCAAAATTGTATATGTGTTATAGCATTTGCTAATTGAAATAAAGTGGCTTTGGAGGTCCATATGGTGTGTTGATCTTGTTCATGGAAAGTGCTTCAATCTAATCAAGGTGATATTGTGTTATGTTTTTTACTTACATGTTCCAAGTTTTGATCAAATTATTTAAGCTTAGAAGACTTTTCCAAGTCCATAGGGTGGGCATTTGGGTTCAATTTGTCCATTGATGTTGGGTTGTTTGTGATTGGGAAGTAGTGGATTGTAGTCGGAAATACTAACACTCTTCTTGTCCCATTCAACTTGGCATACTATATTTGATCAATCTTGTTTGTAAGTGATACATTTTGCAGATCTAAAAAGTTTATGAAGAGGAGTTGGAACTAGGTTGTCTCCTCCATCTCTTCAAAGAACATTTTTTCCATTTAACATTCATACATTGCAGGATCTCCTAAAGTCGATCTCACAACACCAAGATGGTGGCATAAAGGGTTTGATTTCAAAGATCCATCTCTCATATTCAAATATTATTCATTGGTTACAATTAGGCTTCCCTTCTTCAAGCCTTCTCATTTGCTCTTTGAAGCTTTTTATTTGCGTGCTAAGCCACTTCTAGCCCCTCTAGCCTTGATCCAAGATTGCCTTGTCTTCAAGCCATAGTTTAGAAATCCATAAGGTTGAAGTTCCTTCAACCTTGGGGAATAACTTGGGATTTGCTCCCTTGTGCTCTCTTCAACACTCGCTGTCGGCGTATCACCGGTTAACCGGAGGATTTCCAAGGCGGTGTTCTACTACCCCAAGTGTTCCACTTGAAGCCCTTGCCCTAGATCTGCTTCTCCTTGGCTTTCTTTTCTCCTAGTTTCGTCCTACCTCTCATTTCCCATTCGTCCTTCACTCCTAGCTTTCGTTTTGCCCTCCTTTAGCTCTTCTCGTCCACCCTCTTATTTCTCCCTCTTTGCTTTCGTTTTTTCCTACTTAGCCCTCCCTTTGCCTCTCCATCTTTGCCTTTAGATTTGCCTTTTCTCCCCCTTCTCGTCCATCTTCCCAAGTGCCCTAAAATCCACCATAAACACAAAAATTGTTAAAACGTTAGCATTTGTCTTTTTGCATAAGCTTGTTATATTTTTGTGTTAGTCTTTAGGCATTTGTTAGATCATCATACTTGCATTTGCATAGTTAGTCTTACTTGCATTACGTTTTATAAGTTTAAGTCTCATTGTGGATCCCATTCTATTGAGTTTAGGCTTGCATTTTGAGTCATCTTTCCTAGTTTTATAGTTTCATTTCGAAAGATAGAATATTTTGCATAAAAATATTTCAAAATTTTAAGTCTTAGATCTCATTTCTAGCATATTTAGAGCAACTTTTGTTCGCTGGTCCGTTTCACCATAGTTAACATTTTATGATAAATTTTTATGCATTTCACATTTTAGAGTTAAAATTTCAAATTTAGACTTAAATAGTTGCAAGTTTTGGCTTTGTATTTTGCTAACAGTTAACGGGTGCCTTGCTTAGATTTTTGGGACTTGTGTAGATCATTTGAGGAAGAGATATATTTGATAAAGATCTTGAAACGAAGAATCAACGCAAAACAAAGTGAAGGATCCATGAGGATGACTTAACTTTGAGATACTTATCCTTTTGTAATAGCAAGTAAAACTTGCTTCTTCCTCAATATTTTTCAAGTATTTCCATTCTCAAAAGACCTTGCAAGGTTTTAAACCCAAGGCATTTGTAACTGCTTAATAAAAAGTTTCAAGTGGAGAGGCCTCCACTGTTTGGGTCTTCTTCCCCATTTGGGGAAGGGTGTTGGGTCTTGTGGTTGGTTTTAGCTTAGATTTACATTCTCATGCTCTTAGATTAGTTTCCATTTCGCTAAAGTATCTTGTTTGTTTATCTTTTATTTCTACTTACCCCCATGCTTTCCCGAGTAGGGTCTTGAACCTGAAAGAGATTCTTGGGTAGTTTAGTTCAATTTTTATCATTATCCTGTTTCTCTTCCAATCCTTGACCAGAGAATAGCTAACTTTGGGATCGTATCCCAAAGGCCACATAGTTTTGTGGTAGCTTCTCGCTCCCCCATCAACTTCTTGTGGACATCCAGCTAGCTGGAAGGTTTCCAGGATTGGTGGCTTCTAGTGGTCGATCTTGTTCGGAGATCAACCCCACCTGGTAGATTAGAACTTGTATGGTAGAACACTAGATTTGTTTATCTTGCAAGTTTTATTTGCTAGAAGTAATTTTTATCTTGCTGATCAACACTGTGGTTTAAATTTGTTTCAAGTGAAAATATACTGCTGTTGCTTTTATTTGTTTTCTTAAAATAAACCAAAGTCTCTTGAACTTGGCCAAATCCAAGTCAAGAGCACCCTCTATCGGAGGGCATTTTAGTCTTTGCATCATCCCTGCATTAGGCATTTTAATTTTAGCAAGTCTCTTGAACTGTGGTCATAAGACCGAGTCAAGAGCGCTCTCTGTCGGAGAGTTGAACAAGGTTCTTTTAAATAATAAAATTTTCCACTCACACACCCCTAATTAATTTATCTTGGTTTGTCCTACACCCGTATGCTCTGCCAACCGGAAACGGTTGGGCTAGTACTCAGAAAGGTGTAAGACTTGGTAATTACGATCGATAAATTTAATTAAAACTTTTACCCAAAACCTCAACCAAGGCAAAATACTGTTCTTCCCACGAGAGGTGACGCCGAATTCCCACTGTCAGACTCAGGGGCGGTTTAAACATTGGACACCAATCCTTATCGAATCTGGGTGCTTCCGACAGGTCACTTAGGGTTGCCAATATCTTTCTTGGGTAGGGTTCTACCATCTTTTGATACCTTTGGTCTTAGCCCTAATAATCAAGACAATTAAAATTTTCAATCTACCAAGATAAGCTGCACAACGTTCTCACAAACTTTCCAATTCAAGCACTTGTATCAAGTTTTCACTTTCACTTTTATTTTTGACTCCATAAGGCACTGGTCCTTCATCATATATCCTTGTATGCTTAAATATCTATACTGGAGTATTCAGCTTAATCTGTGTGAAAAGTGATTCATTTATTTGTTCAAGTGCATCCTTTGTTTTCTGTTGCAACGTGGATTGCGCTATCTAGTGTCATATTAAAAGTTTTATTTTGTCTCTCATTTCACTAAAACTCCTAAAAAACACCCATCCGCATCACAACACCTAAAAACACTATAAATACAAAGAGCCTTAGACAACTCTTTTTTAGGGACTACCCCCCTTGGCTTCGTTAGGAGTTTTGCCTAAACGGAGGAGCTGGGATTCAGGTGACAGTACCTGGCTCATTGCTTGCCCCCAAGGTCACACCTCTCTCACTTGTAGTGAAGAGACAGCTTTCGAAAGATTTCCGCTGCTGGTGTGCATATTGGCGGACAACACAGTCAATAGTGCCCAAAGTTACGATGGCAATTTCAGAGGACAGATGATGGTTCAGAGGATGAGCATTCAGGTATATGACTCAGCAGGTATATCATAGTGTTGTGGTTATATTGCTTTTATATTTATTCTTATAGCATGTCTTAGCACTTAGTGTCATGATCTGGCGATCATATAGATATATGGACCTGGTTGATCTTATTATATATATTCTATTGTCCCTACTCAGACTTAGAAGTTCACTATTCATACTCATTGATTTTACCCTCCTTGGGGAGAATAGAGGTGATCATTCCACCATACCTTGGCTTGCTAGTGTTGGCTCCATTATTCATTGTCTTCATCCATCCATTACCTGCCTTTTAGTTTATCACCCTAACTTACTACTTGACTAGTGGCATGGAGGACTTTTCCCCACTGTAGCCTCTGTATTTGATGAGCTTCCCTGTTTATTGTGTCTCGGCACTGAGTTGGTGACAAAACTTATCTATGGTGAGTTGGATTTCCTTGTGAATTCCCCCTAGTCACTAAAGTTGTGTTGGCTAGACCTGAAACTTTTAGTGCTGCCATGAATACAAAGTATGGAAAATGAAATGTTATATCTTGTATGAAAAGCTCGTTCATGTAATGTGTTTTTAAACACAATGAATGAAAGGCAAGCCAAATGAAAATGGCTATGAAATAAAATGTTATATCTTTTGTGAAATGTAAAATACCTAGGTAAACAAGCTGTCTGTGACACACCTAGAAGTGCTCAAGTAAACAAGTGCCTTAAAAAACACACCTGCAGCAAAAACCCTAAATAAATTGTAACTCTATGCAATGTGTTTATAAACACACATAGATCAAAGGCTATGGAAACTTCAAACCCAAAAAGCAATGGAACTTAAATGCTATATCAAAAGAATTGCTGGCCTCATTTGTATTATGGATTGTGCGCATCTGTTAAAGGTTAATAAACCCTCTTTGAACAACTCATCCATTTGTGAGACACCGCCATTCCCTGTGTTGTTGCTCATTCAGTATATACTATGATGTGTTTTCCCTTTCCCATATCCAAAGTGTCACAATGTTAAGTCATTCAAGTCATCCTATTAGCCTAGCCAGTTTATTTCAGCCTTCACCCTTCACTAGCAAATTGATCACAACTATGAAGTGAGTATGGTCCTGAAAGTCTAGTCTGAGTTATAATAATAATTAATAACATTATATAATTGGATTTAGATCGCCAGTAATGATTACTTTGTGTTATAATTGTTATTTGAATAAGTTGTAGAGAATGCATTAACCTTTGACACTTTACAGCGGCTTCTGATGACAGTCTGAGTTATATTTGGTCATGTTGACTTGGTCAAACCTAGTTTGACCAAGGTCAACCATAGGACATGAAATGGTAGGACCTTGTGATGATACAAATAGATGATATATGGTCCATGTATATGTACATGATGGGTCTATGCATCAGATACAGGTTTATGATGATGATTCATGGTTTTCAGCATTATTTGATCATTTACAGATTATTATTATTTCACATGTTCTGGTATATTGGATGTATTATATGATCATGCAGAGATCCATATGGTGTATGAGTACACATCTTGGATAGATTTGGACCTTCCAAGTCCAATGAGACAGTCTACTTTCAGTTTCGGGCAGTTACAGTGATGATTGAGACTCAATAGACTATCCTAGTGCAGTTTTGGTCTGTCGAAGACCCTGTCAGAGCAGAGATGGATTTTATTTGGTTGACCTACGGCGTTGTGCTTGGAGGGGGTGGTTCAACCACTTGTTTTTACCATATTACCCCCCTCCCGGACACACTGGTGCCTTCACCTTGATAGCGCAAGCACTCCATGAGGCAGTTTGGGCAGTTTCACGCTTCCCGAGGCAGTTTGGGATTGGTAGAAATGGCTACAGAGGAATTCGATTTGGGCTACTGAGGCAAAGTTTTGGCATGGGATGATCAATGATGATGACTAGGATGTCTTCCACACCTTCTCCAGCAATTTCAACTTCATCAGGACCTACATCCATCACTTCTGGCATTTTCTGATGATTTCTGAGGCCTGCTAAGGCCCACGATTTGTTCATAGAGGCACGATTTGGTATTTTGATGACTATTTTATTATTATTGTGCTATGGGGATTGACCAAGGTTGTCTAAAATTACCCCTTGGACCCACCATAAGCTTATTGTTATATTTTGTCACCATGATTTGGTGGGATCCCCTCTCCTAGGGCGATTTTGTCCACTTATTGTTATATTTTATTAGTGATCCATGTATTTTATTGTTGAGCTCATCTCAACCATTGATTAGATCTTTTGATCTTTTAATCTTAGCCACTCATTCAAAAAGTGGTTAGAATATGGACTCTCTCCCTCCTATTTAAAGAAGAGAGCCTCTCATTGTAAAGGGGATTGGTGGCTCTGGATTATTGGAATAGAAAATTGTTATTGCATCTATCTCCAGTGTTGTGGTGAATGTTTTTGGTGTTCGTTCGTTGATTCTTCCTTTGCACTGAGTTATTGGAGATCTTGTCCTGCCATATTTTTGTACCATCTTTTTGCATCTACAGGTGGAGGCCGAATTCATCTAAGGAGGACGTATTGGTAGGGGAGGACCCTCCCTACTTCTTCTTTGGGTTTCTTCGTCAGTAACAAGGAGTATTACTGTCCCAGGACCTTCTATTTCATGTTACTATTGGACTTCGCTTGTATTTCCTCCATACTTGACCTTCTGATTGAAATCGCTTTCCATGGATTGACAGGTAGAGGAGGTCGCACTTGTGGGCTAGGGCATCATTTCGGCAAGCAAAATCAACAATCTCTCATTTGATCTCTACGGGAGTCTTCCTCAACAACAAGGCATCTCATTCACATCACCCAGGTATGATCTCAAGGTAATTTATTTCCATGATCTATCCACTTGTCTAAAATACTTCAAACCCTAATTAATCAAAACCCCCATTTTTACATTTTTTCAAATCTACTAAGATCTAGTGGCCTCTTGGGTAAGATATTTAAAACCCACCTCTATAGTATCCACGACATCCCGGATCTATAGTTTGGTGAGGATTGGCCTCCATTTGCCCCCCTTCCCAAGGCAACTTAGCCTCTCCAAGTGAGGTCGCACTCCTTGATTTGGGTGAGTTAACCTAGATCTAGTACATGGGTAGTTGAAATTCCACTTGATCTGCAATCTACATATCCAATAACCTACCCCTAGACTATCACTTTTGTGATTTCTACCTTGTGGGCCCTATTCCACATTTTAAGGGATTAAAACCCCATTTTGGACCACTTGGTATCTTAAAACTCAGATCTAGTAAGATCTAACCCTTGGATTGCCTTGATATTCTAGATCCACATTGTCAATTGCTTAAACTACTTGGATCTAAAGTTTGGATGCCATTGGACTTGTCTTGATCCCATTTATCCCACTTTTAACCCTCCTTGGGCAAAGTCGCACTTCTTGGGGAGATTGAGTTTGTCCACTTGTAGGACGTGGGTAGTTGAGATTTTGGTGGATTTGGAACACACATACCTTCAAACCTATGTCTAGTAGGTCATTTTGTGAAATCTTGCTTTGGGGATAACATTCCTTGTTTGAAGGGATTGTGGTCCACTTGGGTCACATCATGAATTATTAGATCTAGATAGATCCATCCATCAAACCTCTAGTAGCCCACTTGTCTTATGTTATAGGGATCATGATCTACAAGTTACTTCACTTTGACTCCATTTATCCCAATTCCCAGGGCACTGATCTTTCTCCAAGCTCATTCAATTTTCCTAGATTGTTGAGTTAACTTGTGGTTTAATCCTTGTTTGGGTTGCTTGAATCCCTTGATGTTGTCTTATCTCATGTACTGGTTAGCCCCAATTCAATCCCTAAACTACCCTGCATTGGACACGGTTCCCAAGGCAGTGGATTTTCTCATAATTGACTAGTACTTTAATCCTAGATCTCATTTCCAATACAATAAGTCACTCTCACATCAACAATGAACCAAAGCTATAATCATTGAACCCAGTACTTATCTTGTGACTTCATCCTTAGGTCTAGGACACACCATACACCTTACAATACTTCACTCATTCTTAACTTTGATTTGGTGTTTTGGTTTGATCTCTCCTATTGGGAGTAGATCTGGATGTCCCCCTTTGTTGTCTGCGCTGGATAACATAAAGTGAAGGTTGCCTCGATTGGCGTGACAACCATCTATTGGAAGTCGAGGTGATCATGGTTGCAGCTTTGAGTTTCTCTTTCCTACTGCCATCCATTAATGGATACATCCATAGGGGTAACTACAGTTTAGGTGATAACATATTGGCGCCGTTGTCGGGGAGGGCAGAGGCTTACCTTGGTTCAATATAGTAGTCATTACTAACTCTCTCCTGCATTTTAAACGACACATATCTTGGTAGAAGAGTTTAAAAATCTACCTAGCGACTCCAAATCGTGACTTCGCTGAGGAGCGAGCTCATTTACATCCTTACAACACAAGAAGTAAAACAAACTCGAATCAAGTTGAAGGAACCCCACTTACCTATCATAAAAGAGATCCTAAAGCACAATCATCTAACTTCATTTGGAAATTGGTTAACGATTCTCCAAAGCGCATTTCAGGATCTCCTTTGTTTAATTCAGTTCCTCCCTCATCTCCTAGTTCAAATCTAAACACCAATCTACCAAACCCAATGGCCAAAACAAACTCTGGAAACTAGAGTGTTCCTCCTCCACAGAATCCTAGGATTTTCGGAAGAAAGGCAAAACCATCTCCTTTAGACTTTTCCCAAATCCAAGGAGCACCCCATGATATGCCTGAGAAGTATTTTGAAAAGGTTCCCAGGTTTGATGGAGTATCTGCTATATCCATTGAAGACCACATTGATAAAGTATGGGAACATATGGAAGCAGATGGAGCATCTGAGGAAGATCTTTTCATGAGGGTTCTCTTGGCATCTTTAGAAGGAGATGTTAGGAAGTCGTTTGACAGGTTGCCTACTTCATCCATTGATGGGTATGACAACTTTGTCAACAAACTTAACAGTGAGTGGTCTCGAAAGTTAGATGGGAAATTTCTCTTGCATCAACATTTTGACATTAAGAAGAGAGAAAATGAAACAATCCATGAGTTTAACGTAAGATTCGACAAGACTGTAGCTGTGATCCCTGAAGAAATTAAACCAAAAGATCAAGCAATTGTCATTCATTACTTGAATGCATTTGAAGGATGGGTTGGTTATCAACTAAAGGATAAAAACCCAAATGACTTGAAGACCACTCAATCCAATGCAAAGATGGCTGAGCAAAATGTAGCATCTATGGGGAGACAAAACTTTTTCGATCAATTTACCCCATCCACTTCTAGATCTGATCCCAGACTCCGAAAACCAAAGGAACCTACGAGTGTGCCAAAGGAATCAAAGGACACGTTAGAAGTTATGCAAGAAATGATGAGGCAGTTAACTGTCGTAACTAAAAGTGTAGTAAGTTTGAATGATCCTGAGAGACATAGAAATCGTTATGGCCCTAAGCCTTACTGGAATAATAATAGAAGGCCTGAAGGGGATAGGGATAGGCGACAACCTGAGTATCCAGAAAATTATGAAAAGAAGGAGGTTAATTGGTGTGATGAAACAGAAGAAGAACCTTCCAACACCATTAACCATGATGACCAACCAAAAAACATCAACTTTATACATGACTTACCCTCTGATGAAGATTTTGGAAGAATCCTTTTAGAAGAAGAACCATGGGAGCAAGAAGAAGACATAGTTGAAGAACCTAGCTCCTCATGTTCTGCCATAGAGCTCCCAAAACCTAAAGAGCAACCAAAGTATCAAATTTACAAACGTGCAGTTAATTCCCAACCTTCTTTCCTTGACAAACATAAGAAGATTGATGAAGATAAAAAGGAAGAAGAAGATCTTGCTGTGTATGATTATGATCTTAAGATTGATATGAAGAAAGAATTGAGCAAGATAATGTGTAATATCCCTGTCACTGAGCTAATGAAGGTGCCTTCTGTTAGATGCCAAGTTGAGGAATTTTTTGATGGTATTTGCCAAGAGAAAACTCCTGAAACTGTCCTAGAGTCATGTCATATCCAAAAGCTTAGTGGAACACAACTTAGTGAAGCAGAGAAGGATCCACCAATAAACATCCATTCGGCAATTTATGAGAGAAAGAACGGTGGTCACTCTCCCTTTTACCTCACCTTACACATTCAAAACATGCTCCATCACAATTGTATGTTGAATTCCGGAGCGGCAATGAATGTCATGCCTTTACAAGTCATGAAGGAAATGGGACTTGAAGTGACTAGACCTTATGGAAATGTCTGTGGAATAGATTCCCGACAAGTGCCGTCATATGGTTTGATCAAAAACATTAGAGCTGATCTTTTTGCATGTTCAGACATTTCTACCATGATGGATGTAGTTGTCATTGATTTACCCCCAGCATATGGGATGCTTCTATCTAGAAAGTGGACAGCTAGTTTGGGTGGATACCTTATGATGGATTTATCATTTATTTGCATTCCCAACTCTGATGGAGCTCTGATTCGGGTAAGCAGAGAACCTTGTTATAACGAGCATGTAGAATCATTTGATGAAGGGCTAAAGAACACATATGGGGATGAACTGTCAAACAATGCTGAAACTAACCTTGTTGATGATGAGGATGAACTTTGTGAAGTTGATCAAAACATGTGTATGGTCATGGAAGATTCTGACTCCTCTTGGGAAGAAGAGCAAATAGTGGGAATTGAAGGAATAATTAATTTGAATTTACTTAGAAGTGAATTTGCTGAGGAAACAGATGAATTGAGAAGAAGTGAAAATCAACCTCAGGGTCAAGAACAAAACAATGCAATCAATCAAGAACCAATTATTGAAAGTCAAGCACTTGAGGAAGTTGTTAATGGCATAAGAGATGTAGGAAGAGATGAACATTTGCCTAGATTAGTCACTGAAACAAATGCATTTACTGATAGTGATATGATAAGGCAAAGTCAAAGCTTGGAATCGATTCCCCCATTGGATAGCCTTCATGAGCAAACAATTGTTGGAGAAAATATTGAGAATCCTATCCATGAAGATGAGTTTGATGATATTAGAAGGGGAGAAAGAATTCCTTTTACTGTTAGGGAATGGTTTGCCTTAACCGATCCTAATAGAGAAAGGAAAATCCAAGGGCTTGCACCTATTTATCCATGGGAAAATCATCCCGAGGCATCTACTAGGGTTGAAACAAATGAGGAATCTGAAGCCTCCCACTATTCTGATGTAGATGACTCTCTATCCCACTTGTCTCTAGAAGATGGTAATTTAATTCAAGTTCATGATAACTCTTTAAGTTGGGGAGAGGATGCCTTAATTAATGATGCACCTGTTATCACCTAAACTGTAGTTACCCCTATGGATGTATCCACTCATGGATGGCAATAGGGAAGGGCAACTTAAAAGGTGCAACCACGATCACCTCGACCTCCAATAGATGGTTGTCACGCCAGTCGAGGCAACCTTCACTTTATGTTATCTAGCCCAGACAACAAAGGGGGAGACCCGATCTACTCCCGACAGGAGAGATCAAAACCAAGACACCAAATCAAGTTAATTCTAAGTGAAGTAAGGTGTATGGTTTATCCTAGACCTTAGGATGAAGTCACAAGACAAGTAAGGGGTTCAATGAGTATAGCTTTGGTTCATTATTGATGTGAGAGTGACTTATGATTTGTGAAATAGGATCCAGGATTAAAGTACTAGTTCAATGTGAGAAAATCCACTGCCTTGGGAACCGTGTCCAATGCAGGGTAGTTTATGGGTTGTGTTACCAACTTTTTTGTACCATAGTTGGATTTTCTGGAGAGCCGCCATTTGACAAACATGATAAGTGTTTGACTCCAGTGTATCAGATGATTCAACATTTGTGGCTAGCCAGTTATGGTTAGCCTGTTTTGTTTTTTGAGTCGACATGACCATGGCCCCATGGGGGTTTGTAATAAAGTGTGCTAGTAGGGTATGAGTGGCTCGGTTCCCAATGACTGGATTAAAAAACTAAGGTATTCCGGGGAGTTTTTTCACCGTCAGATTATACTTTGCTTCAGGCGAGATATAATCTCTTGGTTTTTCTCCCGCTTCCTCCAAAGCTGGAATGCCCGATTTTGGAAATTTTTGCCATGGGGGGTTATTAGAGTCCAACTATAATGTATAAACCTACTAGACACTATTAGAATAGGTTTTGGTCATGTCCTAAGTTTCTAGGACCCCCAGAAAAAATTTCGAAAAAATTTTACCGGGTCCGTCGAGTTTGGGTTTTCTAAATTATTTTTAAATTTAATAAATTTCTCTATAGTTTAAATAGAGAAATAATAATTGTAATATGTCAGTCGTCCGGGGTCCGAATTTAGTGATTGATGGCTCGTTTCATAAGCCAAAAATCACACATGACCCATGGACCAGCTAAACCCAACTTTTGGATGTCAATTCAGCCTCATAATTAATATTTTCTCTAAAAAGTCATTTACAGAGAAATTATTAATTAAAATAATAAAATTGAATATTTTGGAGATAATCCAAATCTCTCCAAAATTAATCAATTTGATTAAAATAAAAGGCTAAATGACATGGCAATGGACATTTATGAAGATTCCAATCAACTCCAAGTGTTTCTAGTCAACTATCCAGTCACCAGAAGATTATCCATTCAAGCTAATTCGCCCTTCCTCATGCAAAACTCGATTTGGCTTGTTGTCAATTAATAATTGGGTTGGTGGTTGTGCATTTAAGGCTTGGGTAGGCGCCCTCATGACTAATCAATCACCTTTAGGCTTGGCTCTCCTTGCAATTTGAGTTAACACCTACCACACTCCACATGTCCTCCTACCAACTAGCTCGCACCCTCCTCAAAGCTCACGTCAATCTACCTCTAGCTCACGTCATTCCTCATTGCCTTCACGTCTAGCCTTGTTGTAGCTTGTTTATTGGATGTTTGATACTTCCCATGCCTCAACAAAGTCGAGTCTTGCCACCTATTCACTCACACCTACCATAAACTCGAGTTTAGCTCTCCAAGCCTTGCCTTGATTGGAATTCAAACTACTTGTCATCGCAAATTCGACCTAGGGTTTAGGCTGGTAGTTTTTACTATAAAGAGAGGCCCTTTGGGGTTATTATCTCATGGACTTTTATGCATCAAAACTCTAATGAAATTGTAAGCACTTTTTATTGTTAATAAAGTTAAGACTTTGGAGGTCAAAAACGTGGAGGCTCTTGATGTGCATTGCTTCACTTGAGATCAAGGTGATATTGTTTTACATTTTATTTGAGGCTCTTAAGTTGTAGATCATGTTCAAGATGGCTAACAATCTAGCACAAGTAGCATGTATCTAGTTCTTTTCACTTGAATATTTTGTTTCATATATATTATCTATGCTCAAGGTTCTTGCAGGTATATCTTCACTCTACATAAGGCCAAAGGAGTTCTAGCTTTATAGATCTGAGAAACAAGGGAGTTTGGATCTTCTCCATCAAACACTCAAAATACTTTCTTGGTTACTAGTCACTTTGATCTATCTTCATCTTGTGGAAACCCTTTCTAGATTTTGATCCAAAGTTGAAGTTTCTTGTCTTTTCAAGCCATAGATTAGTTAGCCATAAGGTTGAAGTTCCTTCAACCTTGGGGAATAGCTTGGGATTTGTTCCCTTGTGCTCTCTTCAACACTTGTTGTTGGCGTATCACCGGTTAACCGGAGGATTTCCAAGACAGTGTTTTCACCCTCTCAAGTGTTCCACTTGAACTCTTTTGCTCTTGTTTTGCTAGCCCTCTCCTCCTTGCCCTAGTTTTTTCCCTTCTCCCATTCGTTTTTCATCATTTCTCTTACTTTCCATCTCCTCTCGTTTTTTGTTGTCTCGCTTTTCCCTCTTCCTTGTTTCGTCCTACCTCTTTGGCCATCTCTTCTAGCCTCTCCTCCCTCCTATTTGCCCTACCTTCTCCACCATTCATCCCTCTCCTTTTTGCCTTCCTCTATACCTCTCTTCCCTTTCGTTTTACCTCTCTCTTTGCTCTCGTCCACCCTAGAAGAGCCCTCAAATTTCTCCCTTTCGTCCCATTTTCTTTTGCCTTGTCCCTCCTCTCGTCCCCCTCTAAGTTTCTTCTCCTCTTTGCCTTCGTCCCATCCCTTTAGGTCTCCTCTCGTCCATCCTCTTTGCATGCCCTAAAACATAACAAAAACACAAAAAGATTTGTTAGTTACATCTTGTTACATCTATTTTAAAAGTTGGTAATTAGATCTCACATTTTTGCATTTATATAGTTGGGATCTAGTTTCTAGTAGGTTGTTAGTATTAGTCTTGTTTAAGCTTTGATAGTTAGTTACATTGTTTAGAGTTATTATTATAGATCTCATTGCTTTGTCATTATCTAGTTTCAAATTTTCAAGTCTTGTTTTGTTTTCCTAACATCTAATGGGTATTGGAGTTATGTGCTTTTGATAGATCTTTCCTTGAGAAAGAGGGGTTTTGATAAACAAGAAGAAGCATCTACTACAAGAAGCCATCAATACAAGAGGACAAGTCAAAACCAAGAGATTAGTATTATCCTTTGTAATAGATCTTAGAATTTTGTTTCAAGTTTTTACAAGTAGTTCTTTCAAAGTCCCTACAAGGGTTCCATTCCCAAGGGCAATTGTACTCTCTTAATAAAGTTGCAAGTGGGGTTTTTAAGCCCCCACATTCACTTCCCCCATTTGGGGAAGTCTTGTAGTCTCTTAAGTGGTTTGATTTTTTAGTTTAGATCCATGATATGCTCTTAGATTAGTTTTCATTTCAATAAGTTATTGTTGTTATATTTTCCATTTTTACTTACCCCCATGCTCTTCCGAGTACGATCTTTGACCTGAAAGAGATTCTTGCGTAGATTAGAGTTTATTTTCTGTTTAGTACTTTACTTTTCATCTTGTATTTTCTCTTCCAAACCTTGACCAGAGTAGAGCTAACTTTGGGATCGTATCCCAAAGGCCACATAACTTTGTGGTAGCTACTCGTTCCCCCATCAGCTTCTTGTGGACATCCAGCTAGCTGGAAGGTTTCCAGGACTGGTGGCTTCTAGTGATTGATCTTGTTCGGAGATCGATCCCACCTATTAGATTAAAATTTGTCTTGTAGAACACTAGAGTTTCTAGTTTCTTTTTATCTTGCAAGTAGTATTGTTAGTAATTTTCCATATCTTGCTGATCTATCATATTGTTTAATCTTTTCAAGTTGAGATATCTTGCTTTACAAATACTATCTGTTTCTTAAAACGAACCAAAGTCTCTTGAACTTGGCCAAATCCAAGTCAAGAGCACCCTCTATCGGAGGGCATTTTTTAGTCTCGCATCTTTCCCTGCATTAGGCATTTGTTAAATTAGCAAGTCTCTTGAACTGTGGTCATAAGATCAAGTCAAGAGCGCTCTCTATCGGAAAGTTGAACAAAGTGCTCTTAAATAAAACTTTTCAACCCACATTTTCGATTTTAATTAATTTACCTTGGTTTTTGTCCTACACCCGTATGCTCTGCCAACCGGAAACGGTTGGGCTAGTACTCAGAAAGGTGGAAGACTTGATAATTCACAAGTGATAACGTTAATTAAAAAAATTTACCCAAAACCCCAACAAGGACAAATTACTGAGTTCTTCCTACAAGAGGTGGTGCCAGGAATCCACTATCAGACTCGAGGGCGATCAAGCCGTAAGCACACTTGCCCTCTTTGCAATCTAGGTGCTCCTAACCTATCACCTAAGGTTGCCAGTATTTTTCTTGGATAAGGTTCCACTCCTTTTTGATACCCTTGGTCTTATCCTAATAATCAAGAACATCTAAAACACTTAAAATTTACCAAGAACAATTTCAAAACGTTCTCACAAACAGCTACTTTCGACTTACACCTTTTAGCATCACAAGTATTTTATTTGACTCCATTGGGCACTGGTCTTTAATAATTCTTACATATCTTTTGAATCTGGACCATATGTCCTTGTCACTTGTTTAATCTCTATCTTGTGGATGCTTTGCTTTAAATTCTAAGTCAAAGTATATTGTTATCTTCTGAATTTGTATTTTGTGAAATTTGCAACGTGGATTGCGTGTTTAATTATATTCTAGTCACTATACAAAAAACTCCTAAACAACACCCATCCGCATCTCAACATCAAAAACATATAAAACATAAGAGCCTTAGACAAATCTTTGTAGGGACTACCCCCCTTGGCTTCGTTAGGAGTTAGCCTAAACGGAGGAGCTGGGATTCAGGTGACAGTACCTGGCTCATTGCTTGCCCCCAAGGCCACACCTCTCCCCACTTTCCAGTGAGGGAGACAGCTTTCAAAAGATTTCTGTTGTTGGTGTGCAGTTTGGCGGACAACAGGTTGAAGTGGGGATAACTAGTAAAAGTCACAAGCTTGATCATGATACATGATGACATCAAAAGGTTTAGTTCACCACACAAAGGTCAAACCACAAGTTAATCCAACAATCTAGGAAAGTCGAATTTACTTGGAGAGAAACCAGTGCCTTGGGAATTGGGATAATGGAGTCAAAGTAAGGTTAACTTGTGGTTAAGGACTCCTATTGCATGAGACAAGTGGGCAATTAAAGACTTGATGGATGAATAGGTCTAGATCTAGAGATTTGATGTTTGACCTAAGTGGACCACAATCCCTTAAAACAAGGAATGCTATCCCCAAGGCAAGATTTGACAAGGTGACCTACTAGACCTAGGTTTTGAATTATGCCCGTTCCAAATCCACAAAGATCTCATGTACCCATGTCCTAGAAGTGGACCAACTCACTTCTCCAAGGTGGTGTGACTTTACCCAAGGAGGCTAAAAAGTGGGATAAATGACTCAAGACAAGTCCAATGGCATCCAAACTTTAGATCCCAGTGGTTTAAGCAAGTGAGAGTGTGGATCTATAATTTCATGGCAATCCAATGGCTAGATCTTACTAGATCTGAGTTTAAAGATACCAAGTGGTCCAAAATGGGGATTAAATCCCTTAAAATGTGGAATAGGGCCCACAAGGTAGAAATAAAAAAAGTGACAATATGGGGGTAAGTTATTGGATGTGTAGATCATGAAACAAGCGAGATCTCAACTACCCACGTACTAGATCTAGGTCAACCCACCAAACTAGGAAGTGCGCCCTTGCTTGGAGAGGCTAAATGCCTTGGAAAAAGGGTCAAATGCAGGCAAATCCTCACCAAACTATAGATCCGGGATGCCGTGGATACTATAGAGGTGGGTTTTAAATATCTTACCCAAGAAGCCACTAGATCTTAGTAGATCTGAAAAAATGTATAAATGAGGGTTTGAAGAAATTAGGGTTTTATCAATTTATGAGTTATGTCAATGGATTGGATCAAGGTCAGAGAAACAAACCTGTGGATCTTACCTGGGTAACCTTGTAGATGCCTTGATGATGATGATCTATGCAAACCCGATCAATTTGAGAAGCTTTGAGGTAGTTTTCTATGCAATCGATTTAGTCCAAAAAGCCAATGCGCCCTCCCTCCTGCACAACAAACGTCAACAATATCAGATTTGATGTGATCAAGAGATAAGACTAATGCCACAAGAGAAGTAACAGAAAGGTAGCATAGATCACAATGATACTAATGATAACACCCTGATACAAGCAAATGCCAAGAAAGTCGATTTGAAGAAGCCTTGCAAAATCGCCCTTGTTGAAGTCACCCTCCTGTAGACAAAAAAATGATTTCCAAAATAGATAGATCTTACCACAAATTCCAAATGCTAGGTTGCAATAGACTTTCCAATCACCATCTAAGAACACCAGATGCAAAGGAGACCACAAGAAATTTTCTATACCAATTATCCAAGAGCTAAAGACCCCTTACAATGAGAAGCTCTCTCCTTTAAATAGGAAGGAGAGGCATCAAAATCCTAACCACTTTTTGAATGAGTGGCTAAGATTAAAAGATACAAATGTCTAATCAATGGTTGAGATGAGCTCAACAATAAAATACATGGATCACTCATAAAATATAACATAAGTGGACAAAATCGCCCTAGAAGAGGGGAATCCCACCAAATCATGATGACAAAATATAATAAGAAGCTTATGGTGGGTCCAAGGGGTAATTTTAGCCACCCTTGGTCAATCCCCATAGCACAATAATAATAAAATAGTCATCAATATACCAAATCGTGCCTCTATGGTCAAATCGTGGGCCTCAAAAGACCTCAGAAATCATCAGAGAGTGCCATAAGTGATGGATGCAGGCCCCGATGAAGCTAAAACTGCTGGAGAACGTGTGGAAGACATCAATCCATCATCACTAATCATCCCATGCCAAAACATTGCCTCAGTAGCCCAAATCGAATTCCTCAATAGCCATTTCTACCAATCTTGAAATGCCTCGGGAAGCGTGAAACTGCCCCAAACGGCCTCCTGGAGTGCCTGCGCTGTCAAGGTGAGGGCACCAGTGTGTCCGGGAGGGGGGTAATATGGTAAAAACAAGTGGCTGGACCACCCCCTCCAAGCACAGCGCCCTAGGTCAACCGGATAAAAATCACATCTGCTCTGACAGGGTCTCCAACAGACCAAAACTGCACTGGGATAGCCTACTGAGGCTCAATCATCACTGTAAGTGCCCGGAACTGAAAACAAATTGTCTCATTGGACTCAGAAGGTCCAGATCCATCCAAGATGTGTACTCATACACCATATGAGTCTCTACATGATCAAAATATATATCCAATATACCAAAACAGGTCAAATAATAATAATTTGTAAATGATCAAACACTGTTGTAAACCATGAATCATCATCATAACCCTGTAGCTGTTGCATAGAATCATCATGTACATGTACATAGACCATAATCATCTATCCATATCATCACAAGGTCCAACCATCTCATGTCCTATGGTTGACCTTGGTCAAACTAGGTTTGACCAAGTCAACATGACCAAATATAACTCAGACCATCATCAGAAGCTGCTGCAAAGTGTCAAAGGTTAATGCATGCTCTGCAACTTATTCAAATAACAATTATAACACAAAGTAATCATTACTGACGATCTAAATCCAAATATATAATGTCATTAATTATTAGTATTACCCAGACTAGACTTTCAAGATCATAATCACTTCATAGCTGTGATCAATTTGCTAGTGAAGGGTGAAGGCCTAAATAACTGGCTAGGCTAAGGGATGACTTGACCGACTTAACTTTGTGACACTTTGGCAATGGGAAAGGGAATACACACCATAGTATATATTGAATGAGCAAAAACACAGGGAATGGCGGTGTCTCACAAATGGATAAGTTGTTTAGAGAGTGTTTATTCAACTTAGGCATCATGTCTACATCAAGTTGATCCAGGTTCATTCGAATCATTCAATTTCATTTCATGGCCTTTTTGGCCTACAAACCCTTCGGATCTCAGGTGTGCTGATAAGCACAACTAGTTGCAACTTGCATCCAGGGCATGTTTTTTATACATGTATAAGGTCAGCAATTCTTTAGATATAGCTTTTAAGAATCATTGCTTTTTGGACCTTTCTTATACTCTTCGAGGAGTATTTTTCAGTAGTTCATCGCTCTTGCCCTTTTTAGTTTCCATGGGGGAATTTATCAGTTTCCGTAAGTAGTACATGAGCTTTCAGTTTTAGCCGACAACATCTCAAGTGACTAGGAGGAGTTCGAGCCAATGCCAAACATCGGGACAACCGACCAGAATGATTTAGGCCTACAATCCAACTCACCAAAGGTAAGTTTTGTCACCAACTCAGAGCCGAGACACAGTAAATAGGGAAGCTCATCCAATACAGAGGCTACAGTGGGGAAAAGTCCTCCATGCCACTAGTCAAGTAGTAAGTCAGGGTGATAAACTAAAAGGTAGGCAATGGATGGATGAAGACAATGAATAATGGAGCCAACACTAGCAAGCCAAGGTATGGTGGAATGATCACCTCTATTCTCCCTAAGGACGGTAAAACCAATGAGTATGAATAGTGAACTTCTAAGTCTGAGTAGGGACAATATAATATATATAATAAGATCAACCAAGTCCACATATCTATATGATCGCCGGATCATGACACTACGTGCTAAGACATGCCATAAGAATAAATATAAAAGCAATATAACCATAACACAATGATATACCTGCTAAGTCATATACCTGAATGCTCATCACCTGTACCATCATCTGTCCTCTGAAACTGCTGCTATAAATCTAGGCACTACTGACTGCTCTGTACCAATGGTATAATGGCTACATCGGTCATCTCTCTGAGTGTCCTGAGACTCAGTCATGGCATGGGGAATATACACTGTTGTCCAAAATCTGATAGTGATCCAATATAGATGCTCATCTCAGCATCTCAAATGTAAGGGAACTAGCTGAATAGTGTACTGGCCTCAGAAAAATAATGTATGGTAGCCCGGCTACTATATATGTGATAACAGCACCTAAAGGAGAATTTAATTTAAACAACCTTGCTACTTTTCAAACTCCTTCAGACTCTCAAAACCATGCTTTATCCGCATATCCTCATATCCCTAATTTGCTTCTCCCACCTGAGTCATCTAGTCATTTCAGTCATGATCTATCTCACATTCCTAGTTCTTCTACATTTCATTCTGAGTCAGTTCTTACTGGATTAGAAGACATGGTCATCCCAGTTCCTTCAGGCGAAGGCTCTAGTCATAATACTGTCATATCTCATGAGCCACCTCCCTTGGGAGAACATAGAGATTTCTGGATTGTAGGTGAAGTTGTTAAAAGAGTTGTGTCTCCTTATGAGGAAGAGTCAACTGAAGTAGTCCAAGAGACAACAAGAGAGGTTAGGTAAGTCCTCGTTGGCAGGATCGCTATTTCATTAGATGGTGGTTCACCCAGAGTTGATGCAGTTCCTTCTAGGAGGAGCTCAAGGATTGTCAGACCTCAACCGCGAAACCCTGCTAAAATCCACCCTATGCCTATTCATAATATTGGATTTATTCCTGAGTCTATCAATAGTAATAGGTTTCCTATAGGAAGTCAAGTCATCATTCCCAACCATTTATTGCATATAAGATCGGGACAGGCTTATGACTTATGGGTTGGACCTTTCACAGTAGAGCAAAGCATTGATGGCATGTGCTTTCTAACCACTGGTAGTGGGCGACATATTTTATATCCCGTAAATCAGAGGGACTTAAGGGATCATATCCCTGATCCCACATACTTGGGATCTCTCCGCTTGCCTTACCTGGTAGAATAGAGTAGATAGGAAACTGAATAAGCCTACTTGGGCAGTAGTTAGTCTTTTTAGCCATTGAATCCGGCACCTTTTTGTTTGTCTTTTCTAAGCTCCTTTTGAATCTCCTAGTTTAAATTGAGTACCTGTCATTTTTATTTTCCTGCACAATAAAATTTCAAACTTTGCAAGTTGTCTTAGTAGATTTAAATTTACTTTCTGCATTTATATTTCATTTATTAAAAATGTTGCTATAGGATAGATTTCATTTTCAGTTTGATTTTATATTTTTCCCATACATGCTGCATGAGGTATTTTTGATGTCTGTGAATGCAGAAATAGGTGCAAAATAAAATAAAGAGCTAAAAGCAAAATGGTAGTAGGATCGAGGTTTCGAGTAGCAGAGTTTGAGGACCAGAGATTTTGAGGTTGCCTCAATTGGTGTGACAACCATCTATTGGAAGTCGAGGTGATCGTGGTTGCACCTTTGAGTTGCCCTTTCCCACTGCCATCCATTAATGGATACATCCATAGGGGTAACTACAGTTTAGGTGATAACAGGCACTTAGATTAAAAACCGTTAGGTATTGCCTCACTCAAGAGGGTTTGGGTTGGAGAAACCCAGACGGTGTAATACTTAGATGTGTGCATGAACAAGATTCCAATAAGATCTTGACTGAGTTCCATTCAGGATTTTGTGGAGGCCATTATGCAACGAATACAACTGCCCACAAAATCCTTACAGCTGGGTACTATTGGCCAACTATTTTTTCAGACATCTATAAACATGTCAAGTATTGCCAAGAATGTCAACTTTTCAAAGGAAAACCTAAATTGGCAGCTTTACCCCTTACACTAGTAGTTGTCATTGCCCCCTTTCAGCAATGGGGTCTTGACTTTATCGGGAAGTTCAAAGATAACTCTAGCAATGGATTTTGTTGGATCCTCACTGCAACCAATTACTTCACTAAGTGGGTGGAAGCTATACCCACCAAAATAGCCACAGACAAGGTTATCATGGACTTCATTGAGGACAAGATCATCACCCAATTTGGCACTCCCTTGAAAATAACAACTAACAATGCCAAGGCTTTCAGCTCAGCAAAAATGAATGATTTTTGTTTTAAGTATGGCATTGTTCTATCACACTCTTCCTATTACTATCCTCAGGGTAATGGACTTGCAGAGTCCTCAAACAAGAACTTAATGACCATCCTTAAGAAAACTGTGGGTGATAACAAAAGATCTTGGGATAGCAAAATCAAGTATGCTCTGTGGGTAGATAGGATCACCAAGAAGAACTCCACTGGGAAGTCCCCCTTTGAACTTGTTTATGGCATCACAACAACATTACCATTCAGCATGCAAATACCCATTTTTAGAATGCTAAGTGATTATGGTACGGAAAAATTGGAGTTGGAGGATAGGGCAAATCAGATCATTGAGCTTGATGAAAGCAGAAGGATATCATTGGACAAAATGCCAAGACATCAGGAAAGTATGAAGACCACTTTTGACAAATCAGCTAAGCCTAGAGATTTCCAAGTAGGAGATACTGTTCTCTTATGGGATAAAAGAGGGGAAAAGCCAGGAATGCATGTAAAATTTGACAGCCTTTGGAAAGGCCCTTTTATTATACGTTGCCAGGATGGAACAAATTCTTTCTTTCTAAATACCATGGATGGGGAGATGATACCATTAGCCAGAAATGGGCAATAGCCGAAACCCTTTTATCGAAACAATATTCAAGATGACCAAGGGGTCATCTCCGGAAATCTCTAAACCTATCTTGTTGTACTTTATGTATTTTACCTTTTTGTATCATATTTATGTACCATAGCTTTTGTACATTAAAATATTGTATCATATTGCATCATACATGTTAGGAAAAGAAAGATTTTTATTTTACTTTGATATAGAAAAAGCAAAAAATATTTTATGTTGGTATTTTCATTTTTGGCATTATTTATCATGAAAATCTCGGACTAAGACACTTATGTTTCCATGCAAGAAACTGATGTTCTGGGATTCTCGAACATTTTCTTTGACCCATAGATCAAGCAAGTGCCCGTCCCGCAGTTGGAGCCAGATGTTATCAGCTATTTTGTACAATAGCTGAATTTCTCGTGAGCCGCCAGTTTCATGAACATGATTCATGTTCATCATCAGTGTTCAGAAGTTCAAAAGTCATTGTCAGGGCATTTTTTGCCCCATTTGTAATAACTGCATGTTCATACCCCCATGGGGAAAATGTAAAAAGTTGGTCTAAAAGGGATCCTTTTATAAAAGACTCGGCTATCCGTAGGTTTAGCCATTTGGGGGATACTCTAGAGTGTTTTTTCCTTAGGAATTATGCGCTACTCATCAGTGGCGTATAATCCCTGAGTTGAGTATTTTGCATGGTGGTCAAAACCTAAGGTGGTTATTAGAGTCTTGTGTCGAGGATTTTTTACGTGTTAACCATCACGATTGAGTCGTATGAACATGCACTAGGTCCCCTAGGAGTTTCGTTGGATTCCGACAAAAATAATTTTTTCCATAAATTACACCATTTTTTAATGGTTTAATTAAAAAATTTCAAAAAGTGATAGAAACCTCATCTAGAGGCAGAATTGGGCTTGGGGAGGCTAGTCTTGATGCTCAGAGCGTGCTCTTTACCCTAACGCCAACTTTTCTGGGGTTTCGAGCGATTACAACACCTCTGGGAGCAGTTTTCACTATTTTGGCATTTAGTGACCAAAAAATGACAAAATTCACTAAGTGACAAAATTCAAATAAGTCAAATTTAAATAAAATATTCATTGGAAAGGGGTGAAGTGGGTTCCATAGTGATGTACGACCCACATTAAATTTTAAGGCACATGTTATAAGTTCAAACTTTGAAAAATATGAATTAATCATTTCGCATAGGGGTTGACGTGAGCATACATTTACATGGCCATCACCACTGTACGGCTAGCATTTCGCATGAGGTCTTCAATCACTCGCTCGGCAGCTCTCTATTGAATCGGGGGTTGTGTATTTAATAAATTTGTGGCCACGTCAAGTCTTGTCTCCCATGAGGCTCACGTATTCTCCTTCATAATTTACAATTTGGGTGAGATGGCAAGTGATGGGTGGATTGGTGGTATGGTATTGATGACAGGGGTGGCGCCTTCCCCTAATTGAGGGCACACTCCAGCACACGCCACCTACAAGCTTGAGTTAGCATTAATATCTTGACTTCAAGCTTCACCATGTGGCATTCACACCTCCCTCGAGAGCTCACATCAATCCTATTTGGGGTTTGTGCATTCGCTTCATGGTAATCACGAGAAGAGGAGTGGGGACGCCTTGCCAAGGTGGAGGCCCACCTCCCCACCCTCCATCAATGCAGCTCGAGTTATGTGGTGGTTCTTCACTCCAATTTGATTGTGATTGGATCATGATTGGCAATTCGAATTTGTGATTGTGCCATTGGCTCTCTCTTTAGTTGCCATTTCGTATTAGGGGTTTAGCTTGTAGTTTTTGTATAAAAGGATGGCATTGCCTCCTTGTTTATGATGGATTTTTGTGCAAGTACACTCTGGAGGAATTTGTAATATTTTGAATGTGAATAAAGAGAAGACTTTGGAGGTCCATGTGGGAGTTATTTGTATGCCATCTTTCATCTTACTTGAGGTGATATCGTTTTAGTTCATTTCTTTCGATTTTTAAATATTTGATCACATGTTTAGAAGGCTAACAATCTAGCACAACACATTTGATCTATATTTTTCTCTTAAGATTTGTGCTTTCAGGTATTCTCAAGTGCAAAGAGCTCTTGGTTGGTTATTACATTCATCTTGCAAGTTCCCAAAGAAGACTTTTACTTTAAGAAGTTCAAAGAAGCAAAACTCGCTTGCCTCATCCATCAACAACAAAGTTTCAAAACAATTATCTTGGTTACCCTAAGCTTACCTCTTCAAGCTATCACCTTTTCTCCTTGACTTCTTTACCTTGATTCGCTAGCCCTTAGCTCCTCTCTTCCATTCGTCCTTCCTCTTCATTCCCTTATCGTTTTACATTTGCCCTTTGGCTGCCAAATAAGTGACTGTCCACTGGCCATTAAGTGACTATTCTTGGACTGTCCCATCTCCCACTTCATTGGCTGCCTTTATCTCATCTTTGCTCATTGTTTTAGCCTCCCAAAAGTCCCCAAAAACAGTCTTGAAAAGTGTGCCCTAGCTGCCCCCTTTTTCCTTTCTCTTTTACTGCTGCTATCCTATTGTCGTTGGTTGTCCCGTCCTCTTGTCATTGGCTGTCCCATCTTCCACTTCTTGGGCAGCCACTTCCTCTCCTCCATTTGCAAAAGCACAAACACAAAGAAAAGGCAAAACATAATTTTGGTTAGCATTGAAGTTAGTTCATACTTAGATTTATGTTTTAAATAATTAGGCTCTAGATATTACATTTGTTTGTTTAAATTTATAGCTTAGATCTCATTGAAAAGTCTTAAAAGCTTGCATTTGAAAAAGTTAAACATTTAGGCATCTTTGGTTTAGATCTCACTTGAAGGTGTTTTGAAGTTTGCATTTAGGATCTTGCATATAGATTTAGATCTAGGACTTAGCTAGTTTCAAATTTTATTATTGTTTTCTTTAACACTAAAGGGTGCCTTGTTAGATGATTTGAATTTGTGTAAGTGTTTCAAAGAAGAAGAAAGTCAAGTGGCTTTGATAAACAAGGTCTTTACCCTAAGAAAATATCAAGCACACCATAAGGATGATCCAAAACAAGAAGATCACATTCTCTTTTTGTAAAAGCTCCTAAGAGCTCTATCTTGTATTGTTTTTCCATAGTTATCTTACCTTTCATAAAAGACCTTGCAAGGGTTAGATTCCCAAGGCAATTGTAATTCTGTTAATAAAAGCGCTAAGTGGGATAAGGCCTCCCACACATCTTTTCTCCTTCCCCATTTGGGGAAGTTTGTTTCATGCATGCTTAGATTATTTTTACTTCAAGTCATCTAGATTAAAGTTCAATTTCTGTACTTAGATTAAATTCTCTTCCAAGCTTTGACTTTAGTTAGCAACCTTGGAATTTCATCCCAAGGGCCACATTATTTTGTGGCGGCTTCTCTATCCCCATTAGACTCATTGTCGAAATTCAACTAGCTGGAAGTTCTCAAGGACTGGTGGTTCTAGTGATCACCTTGTTCGGAGGTTGATCCCACTTCTTGTTTATTTCTTAGATTAGTTGTTTAATCTTGGCCTTAGAAAGCGTACTTCTGTTATCATCTTTATAAATTTGTTTTACTTCAGAAAGTGCACTTTTCTTTTATGCAAGCTGCCTCTATTCTAATAAACAAACAAAGTCTCTTGAACTTGAAGTAATCCAAGTCAAGAGCACTCTCTGTCGGAGAGCATTCTAGTTTGCATTTTCCCTTGCATTAGGCATATTAGATTAAATAAGTCTCTTGAACCTTGTCATAAGACAAAGTCAAGAGCACTCTCTATCGGAGAGCTGAACTGTGTGCTTAAACAACAATAAAATATTTCAACTCACACTCCCATAATAATTTATCTTGGTTGTTGTCTAACACCCGTATGCTCTGCCAATCTGAAAGGGTTGGGTTGGTACTCAAAAAGGTGTTAGATCTGATAAACTTCTACAACATAATAAAATTTTGACCCCACAACCAACAAACCGACATTGCCTTTCGATAAATACTTAAAGTGCTATTGTGGGAGGTGGAGCCGGGTTGCCGTTGTTCAGACTTCGAGGGTGGTTTAAACAGTGGACACTTATCCTCTTGATAACTGGACGGTCCGTCAGATCACCGTGAATAGCCACTAAAAGTATTTCTGGTCTCTTTGCTTACCTTGTGATCTTATCCTAATAATCAAGACCACTAAAACTTTTAATTTACCAAGATAATCTACAAAACGTTCTCACAAACATATCTCTCGAACACTTGTATCAAGCAACCCAAGCACTCAAGCATTTTTTGACTCCATAAAGCACTGGTCCTTAATCACATATTTTATTTGCTTATTATCTCTCTGGAGTACTTCTGTTAATTTCCATATGTGAGTGACTTGTATTTAAAGATTCTTAAAGTGGTTGTGAATCAGTGTATCTCGTATCTTAAGTTGCAACATGGATTGCTCATTTATCTTGTGTCTTATTCAAAGTATCATTGTGTCTTTCATTATTCAAAAAACTCCTAAACAACACCCATCCGCATCACCACACATTAAAAACATTTAAAAACACATTGAGCCATAGTTAAACTCTTTGTAGGGACTACCCCCCTTGGCTTCATTAGGAGTTAGCCTAAACGGAGGAGCTGGGATTCAGGTGACAGTACCTGGCTCATTGCTTGCCCCCAAGGCCACACCTTCCCCACTTGTAGTGAGGGAACAGCTTTCGGAAGATTTCTGCTGCTGGTGTGCATCTCGGCAGACAACAAGCCCCTTCTCCCTTCCAGTCTGGAGTCAAACTTTCTACCACTTGTACTTCACCTGAAGTAGATGCCACCTTGTATCATCAGCTTGTTGGTAGTCTCTTATAATTGACTCATTCCCGTCCTGACCTTTCCTTTGCCGTTGGTCGTGTTGCCCGTTATATGCAAACACCTCATGAAAGTCACTCGAAAGCAACTAAAAGAATACTTCGATATATTCGAGGTACAATTCAGTTTGGGATTCATTACCGTATAGGGGGGAAACCTTTGTTGGTTGGTTTGACTGATTCAGATTGGGCCGACGATCCTGATGATCGAAAGTCTACTGCAGGTTATGTTTTCAGTCTGGGATCTGGCCCTATCACTTGGGATTGTAAGAAACGACAAGCTTTTGCTCTTTCTTCAGCAAAAGCAGAATATCGAGCCGCAGTTAATGCCAGTCAGGAAGCTTTATGGCTTCAACAGATCCTTCCAGAGTTTGGATTCGAGCAGCAGCAGCCTACTCCACTTTGGTGTGACAATCAAAGTGCCATCAAGCTCGCCAAAGATCCAGTTCTACATCAACGTAGCAAACACATTGAGCTACATATGCACTTCATCAAAAATCTTGTTCATGATCGTGTTCTTGAAGTGCTCTTTTGCCCTACAGATGACCAAGTTGCAAACATCTTCACCACGTCTCTTACAGAAGCGAAGTTTTCTAAACTTCGATCTATGTTAGGAGTTCAGGAATTTGTCATTAAGGGGGGATAGGCTCTAATGCCTCCTTTCTTCTCCTAATAGTGTCACTTTTGTAAATCCTTCAATCCTATCCCAAGTTGTTCTTAAGGGGGGATGTTAGGATATTTAGACACTTAGGAGTTAGTTAAGATCAACTTGTGTAATATATTAGTTAGGTAAAGTGTGTTTCTTTAGTATGCATTAGTATGCATTTGTAAATATTTAATCCGACGGTCACGATATGTTGTGATCCGACGGCTCAACTTCTCTTAGATCATACCTACCCTTGATCCGTGGCTTAACACTCGATTGGTCCATGATCTCTATTTAAAGAGCATGGAGGGTCATTGGAAAGTTGATCAATTATGAGAAGCTCATTTGTAACTTTCTTTCTTTGCATAATAAATTGCTCCATAGAAGTTATTTGGTCGGGGCCATGGAGTATTTCCCTCTCGAGGGTTTAAACCATGTCAAAACATCGGTGTATCGATCTGTGATCTGTTTGTGTGAAGTGGTTGCTCTAGGTGTTCGGTCTTTTGGGAGTACCCTATGTACCCGAACAGTTGCACTCTTTTCCAATTTCCCCAGGACCAGGCCAATGCCTGCAAAGGGAAAGAGCATACTTTGAGAGACAACAAAATGTTCATTCAAATTTGAGTCCCTTGAAATAAAGAATGTTAAACAACAACAACTTAGAAAAGAAACAGATATACTCACCAAATCTATGTGTCACTTTCTAATCAACCACCACTAATCGGGAATGCCTTTATGTAGAGGTGAAAACATACTTCGTGGCAACGAAATTGGCTTTATTTAATTATTTGCAAAAATGAAAAGAAAATAAAAGTAAACTATTCAATCAAAGTATACAACCTGCACAAAGTGTTAGAAAAAATCACGCCACGAAAAGGAAAAAATGTGAAACCCCCGAAGGGGATGGAATACAGGCGTTGTGTAGCCCACTTGCTTCTTATTACGATTTGTTATAGAAAAGCTTTTAGCTTTAAGAATGCCTTTGATTCTTGTAAATCTGAATCAAGAAGGCTTACAAATAATTCAGAAGAGAAACTTAGAAGAAAGAGGGGATCTCTGGGCTCTGGATGGCTAAAATCTTTGAAATTTGGCCATAGTTTCCTTCTCTTTTTTCTTTAATTATGCAAAATCAGCAAGCTAAAACAGCAGATATGTTAGTAGATTAGTTAAATAATACAAAAAAAATACAACTACTTAATAGTGCTTGAAGACTAAAATTTTTATGAAGCACAAGTATTAAGTTTTAATGTTAGATTCAAGCTTCTCTTTGTATCTGCAATGAGCTCATCCTCCCCTGTTACAAACAGGTCATCTACATATAGCAGTAGTATGACTAGTCTTCCGCCCTCAACCTTGAAATAAAGGTTGGAATCTGCTTTACTCTTGGTAAAGCCTAAGCTCATTAGAAAGTTGTCCATCCTGCTGTACCATATCCTGGGTGCCTACTTCAATCCATACAAAGCTTTCTTCAACTTGCACACATAAGTCTGTCTGTCATGTGTCTCGAATCCTTGTGGGTGCTCCACATACGCTTCCTCTTCGACTACACCATTCAAGAATGTTGTCTTGACGTCCATCTGTGTACCTTCCATTTCATTACTGCAGCTAATGCAAGTATAGATCTGATGGAAGTGTATCTTGCTACAGGTGATGGAAGTGTATCTTGCTACAGGTGCAAACGTCTCCTCGTAGTCTATGCCTTCTTTCTGGGAGAATCCACGTGCCACAAATCTTGACTTGTGTTTTTCAATGCTACCATCGACAGCATGCTTGATCTTGTAGATCCAATTCGAAGTCACAACAGACTTCCCTTCTGGTCTTGGAACTATCTCCCATTCCTTCTTCTATGTTGCTTCCTCATAGTTGGAAAGTTCAGTATCAATGATGTCACATAGCAGGGCCACATAGTTGGAGTATGGTCTTGGTCTCTTGTTTTCTCTATGCATCCCATCTGGAGCGCCATACTTCTCTGCATCTTGGATTGCTTCGCGTGCCCATGCTGGTCTTCTCTTATGGGAGTTCTTCTCACGAGGTGGATCTACAGGTTCTTGTGGTTCCGCCATGTTGCGATCTTCATGATCTTTTTGAATCGCTTCTTCCATCACTGTGTCTCTGACTCTGGGAACTTCAGGTTCTTCATTTTCTTCGATGAGTAGTTTTCTTGATTTGTTCTATATTGAATCTTCGTCGAATGTTACGTCTCTGCTGATCTCGATCTTCTTGAATCCTAGGAAGTATATACGATAGGATTTTGATGTGTCGATGTATCCCACGAATATTCCCTTCTTTCTTGAGGGATCTAGCTTGGTTCTCTTTTCCTTCGGGATATGTATGTACACTGGGCAGCCAAATATTCTGAGATGGCTGACTTCTGGTTTCTCACCTAAGAAAGCTTCTTCGGGAGTCTTGTTGTTCAATACTTGGTAACATGTACGGTTTTGTACATACAAAACTGTCCTTGCTGCTTCTGCCCATAAGTGCATCGGAAGATTCTGGTCATGTAGCATTGCCTTTGTTGCTTCCATTATTGTTCTATTCTTTCATTCTACAACGCCATTATGTTGAGGATTGTAAGGAGTGCTCAACTCCCTCTTAATCCCAGATTCTCTGCAAAGGTCCTTGAATTCTTCCAAAGTGAATTCTCCGCCATTATCTGATCATATGGTCTTGATCTTTTTCTCAGTGTAATTTTCAACCAAGGCTTTGAATTCCTTGAACTTGCCAAATACCTCATCTTTATTTTTCAAGAAACAAATCCAAGTCTTACGGGAAAATTCATCTATAAAAGAAACATAGTATATGTTATCCACTAAATTGCACTTAGTGCATTCCAGGTGAACCGTTGAAGACTTGAACAATCAAATTGTTCATCATCAGTGTTCCGAGATCCATCAGGACAAAATATACAAATCTAGAAATCTAGAAAGTATTTTGAGTTGGTATCATATCTTAGACTTGGATTTTTCATGGTACAAATTTCTGCATACAATGCTGGGCTAAATCTGAGTTTTTGTTTAATATATCTTACTGTTTTGTTCACTGAAATTAATTTGGAATTTTATTTGAGATCAATGAGTAATCTTGGTTAAGAAAATCACCTGTTCATTGGCTTAAATGATTGTTATGTAATTCTGGAAAGTATATCTTGTCGAAAACTCTATGAACAGCAAGGCATCTCAAGTATGTAACGCTGACACAAATGATGGTTTAATTTCATATCTTGGTTAAGTATTCATACTTTTTAATTTCTGGAAATGCCCTAAAGTTTTATGGTTTAAATTTCAAGTGATTTTCTTCATAATCATCTACTATAGAATTCTGAAACTTTGTGTTATGCATGATCCGGAAACAAGATCTTTGCTACTCTATGACGTTAACATGAATTGCATAAAGAACATGAATGAAGCTCACAAATCCATAAGAAGAGAACCAAACAGCATAGACAATACACACATAAAGATAACAATTTGATAACGGAGTTCGTCCAGGATGGACTACGTCTCCGGGCCTGCTTCTCAATAGGAGGGCCGATCTATAATCTCAGCATAAAGGCAAAATACATGGCAATAATACAATGATACCTTGGCGACAATGGCCAGGAAGAGAACCGCTGCACAAAACACAACAAGACTGCTTCCAGCAACTCCGAAGCCTGAAGACGGTGTAAAACGAGTATAAACACTCGTACCTTCCTCCTGCAGAGCTACACAATCTCCTTTCTCTCCTTTAGCTACAAAGTCTCTACTCCAAAGCATGAGTGGGAAATGGCAAATGAATGGGTTTATATAGGTTGGCTTTCCCTTCTTCACATGACTCTCATGGATTCCTTTGGTTGCAACTAATTTGCCTATCTTGGCCTTGGTTACAACTTCCCTAAGTTGGTTTCCATGTGGTTGGGCTTTTAAGAACATAAACCAAAAATATGGTTCATGCCCACATGTCCATGGGTTTTCACATTTAGTTACTTCCCCATAATGACATTTACAAAATCCAACAATAATCCATTACATACCAAAATCCTTCTTTTAAATAGCATGTTGGTTTTTTTTCAACCATAAACCAACTTGTTACAACTTCTTTACAAATATGGCATGTTTGTTTTTGGTTACAACCATGCATTAACTTCATAACAACTCAAGGAATAAAATAAATGAGTAATATGTGAGTAATTTTTCCACTCACTTTAAATATTAATCATTTTACAATTTCTCATGAGTAAATGCATGAATTTCCTAAAACTCATTTCAAGCACAAATGCATGCATGCTAGTCATCATGCCACATCAGCATGTCACCATGTCACCATGCCACATCAGCATGCCATGTCATCATGCCACATCAGCATGCCATGTCATCATACCGCATCATCATGCCATTTAGCATGTCATGTCATCATGCCACATGTCACCTTGTGATTGGTCTGTACTGTATGGATGCCATGTGTCATCCTCTGAGTGGTGCCACATCATCATGTTTGTACAGTACGGATGCCACGTGTCACCTTGTCAGTGGTGCCACGTGGCACCTCTTTTTGCCAAATTTGCCTGTTGACCTTATGGAACAGAACGCGATAACTTTCTCATACGGAGTCCGTTTGAGGTGAAACGAACGCCGTTGGAATCGTCTCGACGAGCCCTTCGATATAGTGCTAATTTTGCTGAGATTGGAGGACTTCAAAATTTTGCCTTCTTAGATCCTCCTGGATCAATGCAACATTTCACTGATTCGGTTTTACTTGCAAATTGCTCTCGATGATGTATATGGATCATTGATACCTAATGCAATTTACTGAATAAGTTATATCTAAGTTTGTGATAACCAAGCACTCAAATTCTAAGCTTCATTTTGTTGAAGTGATCTTAATCACATCTACAACATTTAGCATTCATTAAATTTGGGTGACATCCTTTTGCATAGATTCTTTCTCTCCAATAGAGCCTCACTCAAAGATAAATCTCACAAACTAATCAATAATAATCCCTATGAATTGCCTCCATTGAGGATCTTTACTTGTGGATGTGTTTGGGTAAATGACCCATTGATGAAATTTTACTTTCCTAAGCATTGTGGTATTTTGTTTCCATGAGTTATTTTCTTTAAATGTCCATGGTTCAAGTTTAATCTTATGCATGAGCAAATTTAGTTGAAGTGTTGACACATTGCCTATTTCATATTTTGACGATCGTAACACTTTATGGGAGATCTAACTTAAAACAATCCACATGATCAAACAAGTTAAGACTCCTTTCCCTTAAAGCTCTCCTAAACCCAAATCAAATCAACCTATAGGGAAGCCTCCCTTGGCCTTGAGAGCTGGCCTAAAACGTGGAAAGATTTATACTTAGGTCACAGTTGTATTCTTCTATCAAAGTTGCACTCTCTAACACTAATGGAATAGGAATTTCCCATTTAGGTGCTAATTTGAGCTGTAACATTATCCAAATATGATTTCTTAGGCATCAATATAAACCATTCTACAGGCTTCTGCTTCATAAATTGCAAAAAAATATTAAAACCTCATGAGCTCTCTATAATGTTGCACAAAGTTTAGTGCCTAGCAATAGATAAACCTTGTTTTGAAACTGCAAAACTTCTCGCTTGAGACTTTGAAATTAACTGAATAGTTTAATATGCATTCACTTTCAAATTCAGCTTTAATCATATATCACTTTGTGATCATTATCATATATTTTCATCGGTCTATGCTTGGTATTACTCATGTTGAAGAAAAACAGATATTACAATTAGCAACAAATTTTGTATCCATTCTTACTAAATAAATTTGTCCACTTTTTATTGATTTCTCTACAGATGCAGAAATAACCCTACACTGCTGATGGAAATGGAAAAACAGATATTGACCAAAAGAAACTCCAATCTATTTCAGAAATGGTAATATCTCGGTACATGAACAATTTGATCTGTGGCATCTGTACTTGGCTCTATCTTCGTTCTTCCATGAAACAACATCAAGTCTCTTCCACGCTAGTGCTAGTTTGAATCAAACATAATGAGCAGACTAGGATGAAGTACATCCATCTTCATTATTTGCTTTTGAATATTACACTAAAACATACCTGCGCTGCCTTTATGCCAAATTTCCACCCAGGCACATCAGGTTGCCCATGCTCCTCCTGTCTAATATATCTGCAGTGAGCTGTGGGTGACAGAAAGTCTGCTTGTTGAAATGCTTCTACTGCAGCTCGCAGAGCTGCAGGCAAAAATCCAGGACACCAAATTTGAAAATCAACAAAAACTTGAAATCCAAGAGATAAAGTTAAAGACAAAGTGGCCACATGGCTCACAATTTTCTGTGTCTGCAAATCAACAATCTTTCATAGCTTTACTGTTATTGTCTCAGAGTAATATAGTCAAATTATTTTTTCATATTTAGGACACTGATTACATTTAACATATCAAGCCCATCTATTTCTTCCCTAATCAGACATTTCAACACCATCAATACAATTAACAATAAAATCTCTTACAAAAACAGTTTCAGTCTACAAATAGCAGCCCTTATGGATTAAGACCACTCTCGCCAATTGCTCGGATCGCATGTAAAATCTTCAAGTAGCAACCCAACTGCTTTACCACCAGGTTGATTGCAACTAGCACCACTCTTGTTTCAAAGTTAATTTTTTAATTGCTTTCATCATGCGAGTGGCTGCAGGATGACACTCATTATTAGTAGCCTACATATTTAAATTTTGGATTCCAGTCAATCCTTTCCACACAAATGCTTTAGTGTTAATGTCAACTTTATTTCATGCGTAGGAGAATAAATTTGGAAATGCATTTGAGTGAAGTATCTGAAGAACTTCGGGAATTGAGAAGAGGAAGTGAAAGTCAACTTCAAAGTCAAGAAATGAATAATGAAATGAATCAGGAAGTAATAAATGAAAATCTAACACTTGAAGTTGTAGATGATTTGGAAGATATAAGAAGTAGTGAACGTACTCCAAGAACAGTTAGGGAATTTAATGCGCTTTATGATCATAATCTAGTTAGACAAGGGCAAGGCCTTGACCCCATTCTCCCATGGACAAACCATAGTGAAGGAACACATCCCTCTCCTGCATCAGAAAGTGATGATGAAATAAATGAATCCCATTATTCTGATGTTCCTGATCATCTGTCTCACCTGTCTTTGGAAGATGGTGTTTTGATGCAAGTCCATGACAACTCTATGAGTTGGCAAGACGATGCCCCTGAAGGAGATTTTGCTTTAAACAGTCTAGCTATTTTTCAAGAATCTCCTTCTCACAATCAAAACAATTTTCTATCTGCATATCCTAACATCCCTAGATTTTTGTTGCCACCTGAAGTGCCTAATCATCAAGATCATGATCCTTCTCACATTCCTATTTCCTCAAATTTTCACTTAGATATTTCGTCCACTGGGTTAGAAGATATGAACATTCCAGTTCCTTCAGGGGAAGGTAGTAGCCGTAGTAATGATATATCACATGTGCCCCTTCCTTTGGAAGAAAACAGAGATTCCTGGACTATAGGTGAAACGCCAAAGTATATAACTCACCCTCAAAATGAGGAGCCTAATGTAAGTGTTAAAGAGACGAGAAGAGAGATTAGAGAAGTCTTGGTTGGTAGTGTAGCTATTCCCATCAACAGTGGTCCACCCAGATTTGATGCAGCTCCTTCTAGGAGGAACTCAAGAATTGTCACTCCACAACCTCCCAATCGTGCTGAGATCCATCCAATCCCTATACACAAAAATGAAGTTATTCCTAAATCTGTAAACAGGAATAGATTTTCTTCTGGAAATCAATCATCATCCCGAATCATTTATTATATATCAGATCTGGACAGGCTGATGACATATGGGTAGGACCTCTCACGGTTGAGCAATGCATTGGAGACATGTGCTTTCTAGCTACTGGTAGTGGACAACGTATTTTGCTTCCTGTTAACCAGAGAGAGTTAAGGGATTATGTCCCTGACTTGACTTAGTCCTTGACTTCTTGCTTGTCTGGTAGGTTAGAGTAGGTAGTAACTGAATAAGGTCACTTGAGCAGTAGTTTAGTATTTTTCGCCATTGAGTCTAGCACCTTTTTCCGTAAGCTCACTTTTGAAGCTCTTAGTTAGTACTTTTCTTTTCCTCTGTTCCTGCAAAATAATAAAATTTGAAGTTCTGTTAGTAGATTAGTTTCCTTTCAGCATTTCCTTTCAGTTATGTTATTTTGATATTTATGTATATACATGTATGATTGCTGACGACCGGTCAGTGATTTTGGTATAGTTCTTGGAATTTTGCAGATAGCAGGTACATTTTGTAGATGATGCAGAGCTAGAGTGCATGATCGAGGATACGAGTAGCAAAGTGATGAGGACCAGAGATTCTGAGGTTCTCAAGCGCTCTTTTCAGCAGAGCACTTGTCTCAGCTGGAGCCAGATGTTATCACATTATAGTAGTTGGTCTACCATATTCCCCTGATCAGATTCCAGTCCTTTTTTCAGCCAGTCCTTTACACTGAGATGCTTGAGATGAGCATCAAATGAGCATTTACTCCAGGATCACTCATGTTTTGAGAGCAGCCCATTTGCAGTATGATCAGCCTTATGCCATGACTGAGTCTCAAGAACTCAGATTTGTTGACCGATGTAGCCATTTTTGCCATATAGAGCAGTATGCAATGCCCAGAGTTGCAGCAAGTTTCCAGTTGACAGATGATGATTCAGGTGATTGATACAGGTATATGGCCATGGCAGGTATATGGTTGTGTATTGGTTTATTATTTCTTTGTTGGTTATCCTTATGGATCGATTTAGCATTTAGTAGTTATGACTTGGCAGTCTATTTATATGTTATGGACATGGTTGTTACTTATATCTATTTAGTCCTTTTTGCTCAGAATGTATGAAGTTCTTGACTATACTCATTGGTTTCACCCTCCCTAGGAGAATGGAGGCGATCATTCCCACCAGTTTCTGGCTTGCTAGTGTTGGCTCCACCTTTTCACTATCTCCATCCATCCACTACCTTCCAGTTTTAGTTTTATCTTGACTTACATCTTAACCTGTGATATGGAGGACTCCCCCACTCTAGCCTCTTTGTTGGATGAGCTTCCCTGTTTACTTTGTGTCTCGGCTCTGAATTGCCTAAGTTGTGTTGGCTAGACCTGAAACAGATACTACTACCATCATTACATGTATCTGGAAACTTATTGTATATCTTATGTGAAAGCCCAGTGAAATCAAATTCTAGAATGTGTTTCTAAACACATGATGAATAAAGGGATATGGAAACGAATGAAATGTAAATCCCCTCGAAGGGATATCTAAAGGCCAAATAAAAGTAGTGGATAAATAAATGCAAAATCTAAAGACTGCTGGCCATGGAAATGAAATGAAAAGGTCCAAATAAAGCACTGGTTTAATAAATGCTAAATCCAATGATTGCTGACCTTATTTGAATGTAATGATTTATTCCTCATTAGCCTGTGGGTTGTGATATGAGATGGAGTAAGGGACAGCTAATTCTAAGTGTCCCCTAGAGTCTCGAGTTACGGTTAGCCTGACACCTAGTCATGGCGGCTCTAGAAAAGATCCCTTTGTGTCTCGTCTCTGAGTTGCCTAAGTTGTGTTGGTTAGACCTGAAACAGATAGTACTACCATCATTACATGTATCTGGAAACTCATTGTATATCTTATGTGAAAGCCCAATGAAATCAAATTCTAGAATGTGTTTCTAAACACGATGAATAAAGGGATATGGAAATGAATGAAATGTAAATCCCCTCGAAGGGATATCTAAAGGCCAAATAAAAACAGTGGATAAATAAATGCAAAATCTAAAGACTGTTGGCCATGGAAATGAAATGAAAAGGTCCAAATAAAGCAATGGTTTAATAAATGCTAAATCCAATGATTGTTGACCTTATTTGAATGTAATGATTTATTCCTCATTAGCCTACAGGTTGTGATATGAGATGGAGTAAGGGACAGCTAATTCTAAGTGTCCCCTAGAGTCTCGAGTTACGGTTATCCTGACACCTAGTCATGGCGGCTCTAGAAAAGATCCTCACGGAGCTGAGTCAACTTGGATGTGAGTTGCAGACATCTGCCAAGGTTGAATAGGCACTTCCCAAACAACTTATCCATTTGTGAGACACTGCTATCCCTTGTGTTATTGCTTGTCTAGCATATGCTTTAGTGTGTATCCCCTTTCCTACATCCAAAGTATCACAGTGTAAAGTTTGTACAGTCATCCCTTAGCCTAGCCTTGTATTTATTCACCCTCACCCATCACTAGCAAATTGATCACAGCCATGAAGTGAGTATATTCTTGAGGTTCTGTTCTGAGCTATAATTATTATTATTAAAAGTATACATTGAATATCTTCTTTTAACCGCCAGTGAATGCTACTGTATGTTTACAATCTTGCTATTTGAATAACTTATGAAGCATGGCATATCCTATTACACTTATAGCATTTTTTATGTAGCCTTGGTCATATTGGTCATATTATTGGTCAATTTGACCTAGTCAAACCCAGTTTGACCAAGTCAACCATAGGACATGGGATGTATCAGACCAGTGATGATAGAGATTGATGATATATGGTCTAACATTTGTCCACCAGGTGGTTCCATGCAGCAGTTACAGGTTTCAGATGATGATTTGGTATATTTTTATGATTTTGATCATTTTCATATTATTATTTTTAATCTGTCCAGGCATGGTTACGATATTATATGATGATGCAGTTATCCATATGGTGTATGAGTACACATTCTTAGTACATTTGTATCCTCTGAGTCCATTGGGATGCTCAGTTTGTAGTTCCAGGCAGTTTCAGTTGAGTTATTCTTTAGTTTATCATTCTGGTGCAGATTTGCCATTAAAAATGGCATGGCAGAGCAATTTGACTTTTTATTCTTTTCACCTAGGGCGCTACAGAGAGAGTATGGGGTCCAGCCATTGGTTTTTACCATATTACCATACTCCCGGACATATTGGTGGAGTCAATTTTGGCCCCGGGTGACCAAACAGTGAGTTATGGGCATTTCTATCTTCTTCAGGTGATTTACAGAGGCATAAAAATGGTAAAATTGGCTACAGAGGATTCGATTTGGGTTACTGAGGCAGGGAAATGGCATGAGGTAGGTTGATATGATGTATGTGAGGTCTTCCCCACCTTCCAGAGCAGTTGCAGCATTAAGTGGGGCCCACACTCACTCTCTGGGCTTGTTTTGATGGTTTTATTATGTCTTTGAGGGCACACAACTTTGCCACGGGGGCACATTATTGTACTTTGATGAGTTATCTTATGTTGTTGTGCCATGGGGACACACTAGTGAGGGATTATATCACCCCCTAGACCCACCATGACCTTTATTTTATGTTTTCCTAGTCACTTGATGTGGACGTCCTCCCTAGGGCGATTTGACTAGTGTGGTTCTTATGTTTTAGAGCTGATCATTGTACTTTATTTGTTGAGCTCATCTCAACCGTTGATTATAACTTATGTATCTTTTAATCTTAGCCACTCATTTAAAAGGTGGTTAGGGTTTTGGTCTCTCCCATTCCTATTTAGAGAGACCCTCTCATTGTAAAGGGACTTTTGGCTCTTGGCTTCTAGAATAAAATATATTTTTTGCAGATACTTGTGCTCTAGTTTTGGGTGTTAGTGGTGTTGATTGAAATTGTTCTTCCTTTGCACTGAGGGTCTTGGGGATTGTTTTGCACATCTATCTCTCCACATTTATCTACAGGTGAAGAAGTTGAATTGGGAGGATGGCGTACTGGCTGGGGAGACTCTCCTTGCCTCTTTCTTTTCTCTTCGTCGGTTTCAAGGAGTATCATTGTCCTTGTACCTCTTACTCGTTGTTATCATGTTCGTCATTTGTATTTACTTCCATTCTTGCTTAAACTGATTGATTTCGTTGTCCTTGGTTTGACAAGAAGAGGAGGGCGCATTTGTGGAGCTGGGCATATTCGTGTGGGCAAGATAAAGCACCATACTTTCATTTGATCTCTGCGGGAGAAATCCTCAACATCCTAGCAATCAACTCCATGACTCAGGTACGCTTGCAAGGTATGTAAATTATTCTTCTATCCTACCCATCTTTCATTTATATTCAAACCCTAACTACAAATCCTTCGAAAAATTCTCTGGCTCAAACGACTAGGTTTACCGCAAAACCATTTCTGGGTTTTTAAGCTCTTGCATATCCCTACGTGGGTTGTCCTAGACGTCACAGTTGGAGGACTCCATCCAACCCAAATCCCAAGGCACTTGTTTTCTAACCCTTGCGCATTCCCTGTTTGACTGGTTTCTCTTGTCGTTTGTTCCCTATTTGCGAGCTTGTGCACTTAAACACTGCCGTATCCTTCAATCAAGTTGTGCTAGAAAGCCTAAACCTTCAGATCTACTCTTTGGGGCACTTTCCCTGTTTTAAGGGTCACGTTTCCCAAGGCTGTTGATTTTGATCATTTGTACTAGCACCTGAATCCTGGAATCATTTTTAATTATTGAGTCACTGTGTCTAAGTACCATCAATCAAATCCTATCTTTTCTTAAGCCTCCACAGTGACCCTATTTCCTTAAATCTAGGGTTCCATACCTGTCACCTTACCTACCCTATCTTTATAGCTTGATCTGGTGATTGGGTTAAATCTCTCCTGTCAGGAGTAGATCAGGGTCTCCCCCTCTACTATCTGTGGCTTTGATAGTATAAAGTGAAGGGTGCCTCGATTGGCGTGACAACAAATCCTTTGGGAGTCAAGGCTCTCGTGGTTCACCACTTTGGTTGCCTATACCCTCTACCATCCTGTATAGGATCCATCGTTAGGGGCAACTACAAGATTGGTGATAACAGAAGCTTTCATTTGGATTGTGATAAAACCATGGAGAGGGCGCCTACCTCATCAAGAGGTGGCGCAACCTCATAGGATGGAGAACCAATCGATCCCACGATCAACTCACTCCACTTCACGTTAGCTCTCAATCATGAAGGGCGCATTCTCTCATATGTGGGCGTCAAACTTATGTGGCAGCCATCCATGGAAGGGTGGAGATCCCAAGTGTAAGGTGCGCCTACCTCTCATTAGGTGGCACAATCCTCTTCCCTTCAACTCCAATTCGATCCCTTTGAAAGAGGGATTACTCCTTCTCTTCTAGCAATTCGCCCAGCCTCATCTCAAGTGACTCAATGTGCCCTCATCGCTGATATTTTCCTATAAAAGCATGCCCTCTCACTCCTTTTCAAACTAGTTAGAGTTTGGGAGCAGAGGCTTGCACTTGTAATAGTTGTTCTATCATTTTTGTTGAGAAATAAAAAGGCTTTGGAGGTCATACCTGTGTGATGCTCTATGTGTGGATGGAATGATCTCGTGGCATGAGGTAACATGTGTCTAAACCATTTATGCATTTTTCTTTATCATGATCTAGCTTACTGAAGGAGTGGTATCAATTTTGTAGGGAAGATTGCTAAGCGTGCTTGTTTAGTTAATCTTTTATTTGTCATATAATTAGAGATCTAATATTTATAGGCGTCAATTGTTCATGCTCATATTTTCTTGATTTCTAAGCTCATGCATTTCTAGATTTGATGGGTTTTGTGTAGGTGTGTCTTTAGCTGCAGGTTCCCAGGATTTGAAGAAGTGAAGAGCTTGTTTGCTCTCCATCTTTCTCTCAAGACTTGATTTGGAGGATCTTGCCCTCAGTGTCCCACGTCCAGACTTTCAGAGCCTTCTTTGCTCACAATCTATGCTACTGCTCTTCTCTTTCTCCATATAAACTTATTTTTCTCCTTCAGTTACTTTCGGTTTAAAAGTGCAATTTTTACTTACATCTATCTTTTAAAAGTTAAATCGCAGGTAGATCTAGTTTCTTTTGCATAAAAAATAGATTTTAGTTGAGTTATTAGAGATCAATCAAACATAAGCTAGATCTATTTACTAGCTTGCTTACAAAGGTCATTTTTATCATAAAATTTTGAGGCTTAAGTAGAAGGCTAGTATTCTTGATTTTAAAGTTTATCTTGCAAATTGGAAGTGCATTTCATTGGATGCCCAAAAATCAAGCCAAGATCCCAAGGAAAGCTTGCTTTCCTTGGTTACTTTCAGCATTTTATCATAGGTTATTTTGCTAGATTTTTGTAGTATTTTTTGTGATGACCCAAAGGCTCTCCTAGAGTGTTTTGGGGCACTTTCTAATAATATTTGCTTTCTTTTTTGCAGCATTTCATGAGCAGGTAGGAGGAAACTCTGGTCGATTTTCAGTAGATTGGACCATCCGGAGTACACTAGATATATTCCCCTTCAACCAGATACTTGTTCTGTGAAATTTGTAAGCCTCGGAGTCCATTTTTCAAGGACCAAGGCATTTCTTTTGGACATTGTAAACAAAAATAAACAAGAGCAAGTGAGCTACCCAGCACCCACACCCCATCCCCCCAGGGGGGGTTTGTGTCAACTCCATTTTTCGTGGTTTGAATTTTTGTAGTTTAGATTTCCTTTTCGCAACTAATAAAATCAAACGTAGGAATAAAATTAACCTTGTTGGATTCGTTTCAACAGCAGGCCACAAGTGTACTCGGGACTTAGCTTTTCACAATTTTTTAACAATTTCCAGTTTTTCCTAAGTAATTCTATCCTTGCTTTCTCGAAGTACGGTGCCACGGAAAGAGCTTGCTCGAGTACTGGAATTCGACCGAAAAAGGAGACTCTTGGAAGTAGATTTGACCAAGTAGAAAATCCAATTTTGTTTAATAAAATAAACCAACGCTTAAACTCCGAGTATGCTCTTGGCCACTGCAACTTAAACTAATGTAAGTCATCCACCCATTTATAGCAACCTGTAAGCCCAATTCCCAATCCTCTTCTCAACTTTTTTAACTAGCCACATCCAGTACTTTACTCTGTAGCTATTGGGTTTCAAGAAATATCCCAGATATTTGAAGTTTTCATTCATATCCTCCACTTTATATGGGAGAAAGGTAACAATCTGTGATATAATGTGTTCATTAACTTCATTCCTGAGGAAAGCAGACTATGTAGTACTTAGCTTCATGCCCGAAGCATTCAACCTGCCTTTAGATTTTGCAGCAAAAACTAATCTACTAAGGCCCTCAATTACTAATAGAAATAATAGGGGAGAAAGTGGACATTCTTGCCTAAGTCCCCTAGTACACTTAAAGAACTTGGAAGGGTAGCCATTGATAAGAACTGGAAAGTGGGTAGAAGTGTCACATGCCATTATCCTATTAGTCACTGATAAAGGAAGACCTATCTGAAGAAGGATCAATCTTAAATAAACCCAACTTACCCTGTCATATGCTTTTACAAGGTCCATTTTCAAAATCAAGGCATCCTGGTTTTCTAACTTTATGGAATGTAAACATTCTTGCATAACACCCACAACATCTAGAATTTGCCTATTTTCCAAGAAACCAAATTGTTCCTTAGTCATTATCTCAAATAACTTTGTTAAATATTTAACTTAGCAGTATTATTTTAAATCTTATTTCATTCCACAAATATTATTGCATTTCAACTTCAAATTTGTAGCGGAAAACAAAAGGATCACTGAAAGAGAACCATGCACAATAGACACAAAGTTTTACCCTAGGAAACCCGAACTCGGAAGAAAACCCAGCAACCTTTCTTAAGAAGAATATTTCCAATAATAAGAGTACAACAACAACAATAGAAGAACCCTAGTTCACAAGGGTTTGTCAAACCTCCAGTGATAACCTAATCACAAAGAGGGCATGCACTTCTAGAGAGAGAGAGAATGGCAAACCCAAGAAAGAGATAAGAGAGAGAGAGAGAGAGAGAGATAAGATGCTTCAAGATGCTTCTTCTTTAATGTTCACTTGCCCAGCTAAAATTGCGCACTTGTGTAGCAGAGAAGAGTGGATGAGTTGTGTGTTCAAATGAATGGCTGGACCTGCTTATTTATACACATCAAATCACCTAATTTTTACTTAGGGTCGACTTGTCTTCTTTAATTGGGGCTTGTTACCAATTGAGTTGCACACAGTTGGACTTCAAGTGAGCCGCCAAAGTTTGCACAAGTACTTGTGCATTTTTCAGTGTTCGGAAGTTCAATTAGGCCTTTCAGAGCCCCCCATTTTTAATCTGTTCACATGTTGATGCCCCACGGGGTTTGTAATAAAGTGCGCTAGCATGATGGGTTTATGTAAAGAACTTGGCTTCCTAGGACTTAGCAATCAATCTGGGTATTCCAAGGAGTTTTTTCCCTTGTTAATTATGCTTTGCATCTTAGTGAAGTATAATTTTCGAGTTTTTCTCCTGCTCCTCCAAAGCTGGAATGCTCATCTTGGGGGTTAGGCCTTAGGAGGTTATTAAAGTTCATGTGTCAATGTTTATTACCATGCTAGACTCTATTTTAGAGTCGTATGAACATGTGCTATGTCCCCCTAGGATTTTTTTTAAGTTTTGGAAAAAAATATTTTTCCTGTAAAATCAAGCCATTTTTAATGGTTTAAATGGGAAAATCAAAAATGTAATAAAAGTATGGTTTGTGGGTGAAATTTGTCAAGTGGATGCTCATTTACTAAACCAGAGCACCCGTTAAACCCATAACCCCACTTTCATAAGTTTTTGAGTGATTATTTATCTCTCAAATTAATATTTGCTCGAAAAAGGCCAAACAGACATATTTAATTGGCCAGAAAAGACAAATTAAGGACAAAACACATTTCCTAAATAAATGGAAACATGTCTGGAGCATGTCCGAAGTGGTTCTAAGTTAACTGGCAATCAATCCTATGTCATCTCAAGCTCCAATTAGATGATTCCAATCAAATCCAGTTGAGATCCAGTTCAATCCACATCAAGAGGGGCGCCCTTCTCCCGTTCTTCCTGCCTAACATTTTGGTATTGAAAGGCATAGGGCTTACCTCAGACAAACTAGTAGTCATTATTCACTCTCTCCTGCATATACAACGACACATATCTTGGTAGAAGAGTTTAAGAAATCTACCTAGCGACTCCCAACCGTGACTCCGCTGAGGAGCGAGCTCATTTGCATCCTTACAACACTAGAATTAAGACAGATTTTATCATTATCTAGAAATCCATGGGGTGCATCATTTTGTTTTCAGGCTCTTGATTTTAAAAATAAATATAAAAATATTAAAAAATATAAAATATAAAAAATAAAAAATTATTATCCATGGCTACTTCTGAGCGACCTAGAACTTTCGGTCATTTAAAAGTTTTTGACTTTTCAAAAATTGTTGGGTATCCTCATCATATTCTTCATCAAGCATGTGCAAGGTTGCCTATTTTCGATGGAAGTTATGAAATCTCTGCTAAAAGACACCTTGAACTTTTTAGGGAAATTATTAAAGAATTATCCATAACCCATGAGGATGTGTGTATGAGACTATTGGCTTCATCTTTCAAAGAATGAGCTGGACTCTGGCTTTCGAATTTGAAACCCAATAGCATTTCTGGTTATGACATGTTTGAAAATAAATTCCTAGAAGAATGGGGAAGTGAATTCGATGATATGTATCTTTCGAATCAAATCCAAGATCAAAACCTTCCCCTTTCCGATCCTATTGTGGAATCATTTAACAATCAAATATCAAGTGATTTGTCAACATCCGGAGATGACCTTTCCTGCCCAATTTCTCCTGATGATAAGTCTTCTACTTTTGATTCAATCGAAAGTCAAATCTTTAATCATTGTACAAACCATAAGTTTTCAAATTGCTTTTTAGGTAGCCCTAGTCCTGATCCTGAGGGAATTTCTGAGGATGAGCTTTTAGGTAGCAGGTCTACTGAAGTTCCTCCCTCAGAGAGACTCATTAGTCATTCTGTCTTTAGTGATCATTCAATTCCTTATCAACTTACTAAAGAAGAAGAAACTGGAGACATTAACCAAGATCATTTAGTAGTGCTTCACATGATCATTGTGCAAATAATCAGGATGTTTTAGATGAGCCTGTTAATTTTATCCCTGACAAATTGAATAAAAATGATCATTTATACGAATTTAATGATGAATCAATAAGTCAATCTCAAGGTGAGGATGAATTAGTGAATCATACTAGATATTCTAATCTTTGCTCCACTTCTTATAATGAATCTTTCAATTTTCCTTTTTCTATCCTTAGTCAAGATCAATGTTATCGGAACCGGACCGGTCATCGAACCGGCGAAGCCCAAAATGTGAACCGGACCGGAAACCGGACTGGAACCGGCAAAAAACCGGGGTAAACAATCGGTCGACTAAAAAATACATAAAATATTCATATTTTGTAAAAAAAACATATATATTCATGTGCATACATATGAATCCAAACCATTAATACACAAATATGCAAAGTTTCTCATATATATAGCAAATATGGGTGCAAATAACCAAAATAGCACCTAGTGCAATACATCTCTGAGGTTCTGAACCAAAGTACATCAACAAAGAGGCTCTAAATGGCCACTACAATCCAAAAATAAACCATAGTACTAATGAATAACAATAAAGTATACACTGATCATATGCCACTACCCTGAATCTAAATATAGGAATATGCATTTCTTAACTAGCCTTCAGCTGTGGAAGTATCCTGATACATTCTGTTAAATGTCAAAATATTGAGGGAGATTCACCTGTTGTGTCAACATATTTAAGCTGGTCAACTTAGGAGGAGATGGTCAGTGGAGGAATGCAATAATGTTTATATGGGAATCTTTGGATTGGACAAGGATATCCTTGATGGGCTTACTGTGTTGCTTGGTCATGCATGTTTATGAATAGTTAATCAGATCAGATGTTTGCGTGGTAGCTGTAGCTAGTCGTCAAAAGCATGCAATGGAAAATTATGCACTTTATTATTTATGCTTTCTGATAATGCTTAGGAGCAAAGTCTGGCTACAATCCTGATAGCTGATAATGAGCTTCTTGTTTGAAATGCCTTCTGTTTGTGGAAAAGAGAGGTACAATAATTAACAAGCAAAGGAAAGAAGGAGCATTGGAGGCTAAAATCAAGAAGTTTATCGCTGAAAGCAAGGGGGGCACAAATACATCTCTTTTCCACAAACAAGCAAAGGAAAAGCACAATAATTAACATTAAGTTTTTTTTTTTTTTTTTAATTTGAAATCCGCGGGTCCCCAGGCCGCGGCCGTACGGCAAGGTACGGACCGGCCGGTTCCGGCCGGTTTTCTGGCCGGTTTGAAAAAATTTCCGGTTTTCAAATTTTTTTGCCCGGACCGGACCGGCCAAGCCTGTGAACCGGTCTGACCGGCCGGTTTTGCCAGTTCCGGTCCGGTTCTGATAACATTGGTCAAGATAGCTCAGAGTTAGATAGCTATGGTCAATCTTGTCCTCAAATTGTAAATATTAAACTTGATCAAAAGCTTGAAATAATTCCTAGAGTAAAGAGTGTTTTCTTTTGTCAAAATCTAAGGACGAACTTGCTTATCTATTTGGGAGAATTTTCATATTTACAATCCACCCTCCCGTCCCAACTCTTTCAATCATCTTTGGGTTGGTGCTATAGTCAATATTTTGCCTTTGGAATTTTCAGAAGGAAGTATATGCATGATTACATGTTTGGAGAAAAAACACTTCATTCCCCTTTTCGGTCATTTTGGAACCATAATGCTTGTTGTCAAGTTATCAATCACTCTTGGTGGCTAGGAAAGGTGTTTAACAATCAATTCCATTTTTTCTCCATGTTTGAGCATCAAGTGGGTTTGACTTTGTTTTTCCGTCCTTTAAGCTTTAAGTTATCCCCACTTGGTTTCTATATGATCATTAATCCCAGGGAGAACCAAATTGAATATGTAAGAGAAGTAAATGAGGAAGTTATGTTCTGTGAAAAAGAATTGAGTTACAAGCCTTATATTTTTCCTCCATCAATCTTAAGCAATAACTTGCATGAATTTTATGATCCTATCAATTCTTGGATGGAGGATGTTTGCATCAGTTAATCTTTTCCTTGGCATGATTTCATTTTGCACCATTCAAACCTTTATTCAATTTTTGAACAAACCTAGGAGATTGCATTATCAAATTCTCTGATCTCTAATCCAATCATGACTTGTTTCATTACCAGAAATCAAAGAAGAATCACTAATATGTTTGATGAATGGTTGCACTGGATTTATGATTTTACGTAGCATTTGTGATGACTGGTTAGATTAGAGTAGGTAGGAAACCAAATAAGCCTACTTGGGCAGTAGTTAGTCTTTTCAGCCATTGAGTCTGGCACCTTCTTGTTTTTCTTTTCCTAAGCTCCTTTGTAAGCTCCTAGTTTAATTGAGTACCTGTCATTTTCTTTTTCCTGCACAATAAATTTCAAACTTTGCAAGTTATGTTAGTGATTTAATTTACTTTCTGCATTTATATTTCTGTCATAGAATAGATTTTATTTCAGTTGGATTTTATATTTTTTCCCATACATGCTGCATGAGGTATTTTGATGTCTGTGAATGCAGAAATAGGTTGCAAAAATAAAAAGCTGGAAGCAAAATGGTAGAGTGTTGGGTCGTGGATTCGAGTAGCACAGTTCGAGGACCAGAGATTCTGAGGTTCTCAAGCGCTCTTATCAGCAGAGCACTTGTCCCAGCCGGAGCCAGATGTTATCACATATATAGTAGCCGGGCTACCATACATTTTTTGTCAGATTCCAGTACACTATCCAGCCAGTTCCCCTACATTGAGATGTTGAGATGAGCATCTATATTGGATCACTATCAGATTTTGGGACAACAGTTGTAATCCCCATTGCCATGACTGAGTCTCAGGACACTCAGAGAGATGACCGATGTAGCCATTATACCATTTGTACAGAGCAGTCAGTAGTGCCCAGAGTTACAGCAGCAGTTTCAGAGGACAGATGATGGTTCAGGTATATGACTCAACAGGTATATCATGGTGTTGTGGTTATATTGCTTTTATATTTATTCTTATAGCATGTCTTAGCACTTAGTGTCATGATCTGGCGATCATATAGATATGTGGACCTGGTTGAGCTTATTATATATATTCTATTGTCTCTACTCAGACTTAGAAGTTCATTATTCATACTCATTGGTTTTACCCAAGTCAAGTCGACTTTCCTAGATTGTTGGATTAACTTGTGGTTTGACCTTTGTGTGGTGAACTAAACCCTTCGATGTCATCATGTATCATGATCAAGCTTGTCACTTGTACTAGTTAGCCCCAATTCAACCCCTAAACTACCCTGCATTGGACACGGTTCCCAAGGAAGTGGATTTTCTCACATTGAACTAGTACTTTAATCCTGGATCCTATTTCACAAATCATAAGTCACTCTCACATCAATAATGAACCACAGCTATACTCATTGAACCCCTCACTTGTCTTGTGACTTCATCCTAAGGTCTAGGATAAACCATACACCTTACTTCACTTAGAATTAACTTGATTTGGTGTCTTGGTTTTGATCTCTCCTGTCGAGAGTAGATCGGGTCTCCCCCTTTGTTGTCTGGGCTAGATAACATAAAGTGAAGGTTGCCTCGACTGGCGTGACAACCATCTATTGGAGGTCGAGGTGATCGTGGTTGCAGCTTTTGAGTTGCCCTTCCCTATTGCCATCCACTAATGGATACATCCATAGGGGTAACTACAGTTTAGGTGATAACAGGTCACTTGGTGATGTATTTTGAATCTCAAATCTACTGATATCTAGCCATTGGATGACCCTGATCTTCAAAACCCACCTTGCTTTGCACCTTGACAACCCTGATCTACAATTTGGTGGACATCCGACTCCATTTGGCCCAAATTCCAAGACACTGATCTTCTCCAAGCCCTCATGACTTTCCTGGGTTGTCAGATTTCCGTGTGGGTTGATCTCTGTCTGGTTGCTTGCACACTTAGATACTGTCATATCCTTTCATCAAGCATAGCTAGAAAGCCCTAACTATCAGATTTCTGATTTGGAACACTTTCCCTGTTTTAAGGGTCATGTTTCCCAAGGCAGTTGATTTTTACCATTTGAAACTAGCTTTGAATCCTAGAATAATACTTAATCCTAGAATCACGGTGTGTTATCTTTCCTTATCATATCACACCTTTCCTAAGCCTCCACAATGGTCCTACTTCCTTAATTCTAGGGTTCCATACCTGTCACCCTACGTACTTCATTAGATTGATTTGATCTGGTGATTGGGTTCATCTCTCCTATCAAGAGTAGATCTGGGTCTCCCCCTTGCTGTCTTGGCTTTGATAGCTAAAGCAAAGAGTGCCTTGGTTGGCGTGACAACCATCCATTTGGGAACTAGGGCTCTCTTGGTTCACCACTTTAGTTGCCTGTCCCCTCTACCATCCACCTTGGATCCATCTGTGGGGGCAACTACAAGATTGGTGATAACAAGCACGTTAGCTCTACCTCTCTTTCAGTAGATCAGAATAGAGCATTCATCCCTCCGGCCCACCAAGAGGACAGCTCTATTGCCCAACGCTTATTGCTCAACCCCCCTGGGTTCTTGACTTCTCGATCCATTTCTTCTTAAATCTCTCTCGGTTATGGTTTTGGTTACTATTCAAATCTATATTCAAATGCTAGAATTAAAGTAGATATTTTGAAAGTCTAGATGTTTTAAAGTTTATTACATAATCTAGATCTAGCAAGTTTTTCTTCTATTTTTGCAAGTTTTAAATCTCAGATCTAAACATGTTATAGAAGAAAAATTGAACTTTAATTTCTTTATCCAGCATTTTGGCGCTTTTTGTATTTGCTTCCCATCTCTTAAAGAGGCAAGCAAAGATCCTAAGAAGGCAAGCTTTCTAGCTTGCCTTAGTTAAATTCTTGCATTTTAATACTAGTTTTACTTCGGATTTTTTTTGGTAATTTTATAGCATTTTCCAAAGACATTCTTAAAGTGTCTTTGAGCATTTTTATACTAAAAAGCTTGTTGTTTTTAAGACTTTAGCAAACAGGTAGAGAGGCATGCTGGCGAATTTTCAACCTTTTGAACCATTCAAGACCTACCAGACAACTTATACTACATCTTGCTTCTTTTCTGAGACATTGTAAGTTGTCTGGATCTTAAAATTATAAAGGACCAGCAGCATTCCTTGATTTAGATTGATTGTAATAAGAAATAAGAACAAAGCAAGCAGGCTTCCTAGCGCCTGCACGCCATTCCCCAGGGGAGATCCGTCTCGTCTCCTTTTGTGGTTTGCTTTTCGTTTATTTTTACTTTAGCTTTGTTTTACTTTCAAGCAATTGATTAAAACACTAAAACACACAAAGCACTTCAAAGTAGTTTCCTTTCCTTTTTATTTCGCCATTTGTTTTGCAATCTTTAAAATAAAACCCTTGCTTTCTTGAAGTAGTACACCAGTCCAAAGGGCTTGCCCGAGTAAGTGGTGTGTGGAAAAGAGACTCTTGGGTTTAGTTAATTAATTAACTCATTTTAAAACTCATTAAATTTACCAAGGTTCCTTCCTTGTATGTTAATCCAGAAAGGATGGAGTGACTAGATTAATAGGACAACTCAAATAAACTGTCTTTGAGAACTCGGGAGGTTGCAAAGGGTGAATACCATCGAGTTAAGGGGCTACTTTAAGCAGGTTATGCCTCGCCCGTTGGACACTTGGTAAAACCGCTTTAGCGCTCAATTCAAGGAATCAAGTTCATTTGGTCCAAACCAAGAATAAACCCACTAACAACCAAAAGCCTTAATAATAAAATTTACCAAGAACAATCTGCATCACATTGTACTGTTTTTTAACATTTGCTTTACAATTGGCAATGGTCTCATTCGAAATATTTTTTATGTTAATGATTAGTGGTGAAAATGAATGATAAATGTTGATTGTATTGTTCTTGCATTCTAACTCCTAGATTTAGCTTTTTTTCTTCTTAGTGTAAAAGCCTTAGTTTATTTTTATAGGGACCACCCCCCTTGGCTTCGCTAAGAATAGCCTAAATGAAGGAGTTGAGTATTCAGGTGACAGCACTTGACTCTAAATTGCCCCCAAGGACACACCGAGCGGCTCGAAGATCTCTGTCGCGCTCCCCCTAGATGTGTATTAGGCGACAACAGGGCCAACTTGTTTTCTTTAGTTGGGGTCAACTTACTTGTTTGACCACTTCAATGTTGTATTTCACGTTGACCACTTTATTATTGGATTCTTCCATCTTCTTAGGAAAGGTTGTCCATTGTGATGATGTTATACTTCTCCGTCACATGCTCGTCTATTCGCTACATAGAGCCCTAATGTTGATTTGACCCACACTAAGAAGTCTCGGACACTGCTTAGTGATTATGTCAAATTGAACAATAGGCTAGACTTGTATATTTCATAAGAGGATGAAAGCCCCTAATAAAATAAACAAATCAAACACTCTAATATAGAGTAGATCACTCTGTTACGGGAGTAGGCAAAGTGAGAGCACCCTAGGGACCTGTTATCACACAACTTGTAGTTGTCCCAAAAAGTGATCCTATCCAGGACGGTAGAGGCGTTGGACAACTAAAGAGGTGACCGAAGAGATGCCACAGTTCCCAAGGTAAATGGTTGTCACGCTAACCGAGGCACTCTTCACTTTAGATCTAGCCTAAGCAAGACTAAGGAGGAGACCTAGCTAACCAATGAAGGCCAGCGAACCTACTCTAGACCTCCTACGGAAATGTGAAGTTGAAAAGGAGAAGATCAAAAGTGAATGGATCTAGATCTAGGGAGTATAAGTTAGGGCTTGGTTGAGGAGGCTTATGGAAAGACAAATGCTCAACCAAGGAATGAAAAGGCCACTTATGAATTTAATTGAGTAGATCTAGATAGATCTAATGCCAATCAAGAAAACCCAAGTGGGGCCCACCTTTAAATTAAGGAAGTTGGTTAAGATGGGGTCCACAAGGTGAAGTTAAGGTCCAAAGGGCACTAGGAGGTTGGCTAAGTAGTAGATCTAATGTTTAAAGGCAAAAGTAGCACAACACAAGTGATAGATCCGGAAATATGCATAAAACCCACAAGTGCGTCACCCTCAAGAGATGATCAGTGCCTTAGATCGGGGGTCAAATGGAGTCGGAATGAAACCAAACTTTAGCTATGATGTTCTTTAATTTATTTAGAGGTGGGTTTTATGTTTAAAGCCCAAATAATCGCCAGATCTATCAGATCTAAAGATATAGGGTTTTAACAATGAGGGTTTGAAGTGACCAATGGGTAAAAATACATGAAAATGGAAGCGTACATTGTAGATCTTACCTCTAAAGCTTGTGGCTACCTTGAAAATCGATAATCCTTCCCAAGTGAGGCAATCAAGAGTGAGATCTAGCTCCTCCAATTAAAATCGATATCCCTCCAAGGTGACAAGTGCGCCCTTCCCCTGCAAAAACGATCTATATGAGAATCGATCTAGCATGAAAATGACTATAAAGTAGAAAAGATGAAACAAGTAGCATCAAATATGCCACGAAGATACAATAATGATACTCCCTGAGACAAAGAACAAATCCAAGATTCCAAAGGTAAGATATGGGGTTTCCCCACAATAGTGTCCCCTCAAGTCGTCCTCCTTTTCTACCACACGGCCTCCCTGCAAAGAAAACGTTTGGAGCAACAAGATCCACAATGATAACACAGAGAAAAGATTGTATATTCAACTTGCAAGAGCATCCATCAAAGCCAAAGAAGCAAATCTACAAAAATAGTATTTTATTCCAGTATTTCCAGAGCCCAAAAGGTGCCTTTACAATAGGGGGTCTCTTCCTTAAATAGGAATGAGAGAGACCAAAACCCTAAATCACTTTATGAATGAGTGGTGGAGATGAAAAGATAGATACAATATAATCAACGGCTATGATGAGCTGGGACAATATAGCATGGATCAACTCACTAAGAGGGGTGCGCACTCACTAAAAGAGGCCCTAGGGGGGTCGCACCACATAAAGATGACTAGGACAGGTGAAGGAAGCGCGTGGTGAGGCTAGGAGGTGTTCTAATCCTTCACTAGCATCACCCCATGGCACAATAACATAAGACATGACTCAATAACATAAGATATGACTCAATGACATTTCAAAGTGACCAAATGACCAAATCGTGGCCCCCTCAATGAGAGAATAATACATCAAATCACAACCCGAAGAGTGCGTTGACCCCATTGAATGCTGCAAGTTGCTTTGGAAGGACTGGGATACATCACAAATGACCTCTGAACAAACCTCATGCCAAAAAATTGCCTCAATAGCCCAAATCGATTTCCTCAATGACCTTTTTATCCCATTTTGATTCCACCTAAAAACCATCAAAATGCATGTAACTCGCTGCCTGGTGCCTGGGCACAAAACCTGACTGTACCAACATGTCTGGAGATGGGGTAATATGGTAATAACAAGTGGTCGGACCCCCCATCTCCTCTGTAACGCCCTAGGGAAACATACTAGCTCAATGCAAATGCTGGACAGGCCATTTCTGCATGGAAAAACCAGTCAAAAGTGGAAATCTGACAATATCATCATTGAGATTGCCTGAAACTGATAACTGAGTGTCTCAATGGACTTAGAAGCTCCAAATCTACTAGAGATGAGTACCCATACACCCTGTGGCAACCTATAAGATCATCTGTAGCCTCAGCCATACCCGGACAATAATAAAATAAATGGTCTGGGAATAATAATAACCATAAAAAAATACATCAACCATCAACTGAAACCTATGTCCACTGTATGGAATCATCAAAGTTGCATCATAGAACCATAAATCATCATCATATAACATCATTGGTCCAACTCATCATGACTCCCAAGGTTGACTTGGTCAAACTACGTTTGACCAGGTCCAGACTGATCAAATTATAACCCAGGCTAGAAAAGCCTAATGCTGCAAGTGAAAATGGTTAAAGCAAGCTCTGTTAATCATTCGCATAGCAAGGCTTAAAGTATTAAGCATCATTTCACTGGCAGTTAATAAATAATTATGTCACATACAAGTTTAAATAATCATTCACTTACAATAGAACCCAGGAATATACTCATTCTATAGACATGAACATTTTGCTAGCAAAGGGTGAGGGTGAAGAATGCAAGGTTAGGATAAGGGGATGGCTTGACTAACTCAACACTGTGATACTTTGGATATGGGAAAAGGGAGGTATGCACTTAAGCATATTTCGGATAATAAACACATAGGGAATGGCAATGCCTCACAAATGGAATAAGTTGTTCATAGGAGTGCTTATTCAACCTTGGCAAATGTCTACAACTCACATCCAAGTTGAAACAGCTCAGTGAGGATATTTTCTAGAACCGCCATGGTTGGGTGCCCGGCTAACCGTAACTTGAGGTTCTAGGGGACACTTAGAATTAGTTGTCCCTTACTCCATCTCACATCACAACCCGTTGGCTCCGTGAGGAAGTAATCATTACATTTAATTTCCTGGCCAGGGTAAAAACCAATCAAAGGAAGAGATAATGGATGGATGGGGAAAGTGAAGGTGATGCCTAAGCTAGCAAGCCATAAATGTGGGAATGATCATGTCCACACTCCTAAGAGGGTAAAACCAACGAGTATAAAACAAGAGCTTCTAAATATAAATAATAAGACCATTTAGATAATTAATAATAACCATATTCCTTTCATACATTCACTGCCAGATCATGATTACTATATACTAAGTCAAGCTATCAAAATGACCAAAAGAGCAAGATAATAAAAACCAATGCACACCATATACCTGCTGGGCCATATACCTGTACCTGCTATCTGGATCATCTGTAACCCCCAAAATCACTACTGTTGAAACTCCAGGCACTGCACTGCTCTGTATGCGATAAAAGGTCATCTCGGTCATCAAATCTGACGTCAAGAGGCTCAATCTTGGCATAAGGTTCACTGCATGTCTGATCTAGGGCTACTCTGATGTGTGAGTGATCATCAATAATACTGTTCATCGTAGGCTGATCTCATTAAACTGTGTAAAGGCCAAGCTCAAAAATATACAATGAACTGCTCTGCAATCATGGTAGCCCGACTAATATGGATGTGATAATAGGACCATCTCCACACCATATGACTGGGAGATTCTTTGCCCCTATCCTGGCCATTCACCTCTAGAATGTGAATGTATCATTCATCAATAGCCAATTCTGCATGGCCTCACTAGCGAATTTAGCATTGTTATCCGTGAGTGAATGTCTGCTCGATGCTGCACCTAGAGAAACATCAACACTCCCTCTCAGTGAGGGAGACATTCTGCATCACACCAAGTTTTACACTTGCTAAGAATGTCCAAAATCTCCATCTCGAGTTTGTTAGGACTATACCTGGGCCATTCACCACTAGCCAAACTAGTTATTTCTGTGAGTGAATGTATCATTTTCCATCACCATGGACTCCTGTGGAGAATGTTTGCCCGATGCAACTCATCTGTACTGCATCTGCATCTATATTAATTTACATATGCACTATGCCTGTATTGCAACTGCATCTGTAATGTATCTATACTGCAACTGCATCTGTACTATATTTGTACAACCATCTCAGTATCTAGGCCATTCACCTCTTGTAAATGTCTACCACTCATCTGTCGAACCATCATGATGTCTAGGCCATTCACCTCTTGTGAATGTTTGCCGCTCATCTGTCAATATGTATCGAAGCTTTATTGCTTCCTTCTACACAATGTCTCAGATGAAGTAATACTTGATCTCCTAACCAAATAATTTTGCAAGAAGCTTTTGAAGCCATACTGCTTCACAACCTATGACACTGGCTGCGATATACTTCGCATCTGTTGTACTGAGTGCGACAGAAATCTGCTTCCTGCTAAACCAAGTCATCATGGCTAATCACAAACTGAATCAGCACTCTGAGGTGCTCTTTTTGTCCACTGCACTCTCTGCTTAATCAGAATCTGTATATCTTTGCAGTCTCACTCCACCACCTGAGATATATCTCAGACTCTCAGACCATATCCAACTGTACCACATAGATACCTCAACACATGCTTTGCCGCAATCCAATGTACATGGTGCTTACTGCAAAGCAAATATTTGGCCTAGTGTTAACCAAGTACATCAAGGATCCAAACATCTGCTAGTATATCGTGGGATCCACCAATTCTGAATCTAGAGCGGAATCACTCAGCTTCTTCAGACTTGTCATCATAGGTGTAGCCATGGATTTGCAGTCCATCATGCCGAATCAGCTCAAGATCTCATCTGTGCACTTCCCCTAACTAAGGAAGGTCTCACCTAATCTCTGCTACACCTCCAATCCATTAGGGCAAGATTTGACATCTCTAACTCAGAGGCCAACTCCCTCTTGCACTCGAAACTAACCTTTCCTTATAAGTGCCATAATTACACTTTGAAAGTGTGTTTGGATGTCCTTTATCTAACTCCCTCCTTTCCCTCCTCAGACATCACGATTTTTATCCCAAACTCGTCTACTCCACCAATTCAAAAAAGTGAATGAACTTGCTTTCCTCCTCTTCTAGCCTTTGTCAAATCAAGCAACTACCCTCTTGGCCTTTTCTCCACCTTCATAAGTCTTACAAACTAGGGAGGAAGTCTCCTTGTGTTTGTCACTCTACTCTCGTGACGAATTGGTTGATTGAAGATTTGGCCAAATTCCACAACAAACCATCTAGTTGTCAATTATTTAAGGTCAATCACCACCACATCCCTCCTTGGCTTCATAACCCCTTACCATGTAGAGACATGTTTATTGGCATCCACAACAATGTCATATCAAATATAAATAACAAAAACAAGTACCCCTCCATACTCCTGATATTTGAATGATTCTCCAATGCCACCTGCAATGTCACAAATATCTTTGATTTCTCTTGATTTTTCTGATATTTTCCAAGCTTTTCAAGTTTTTCTGACTATTTAGGTCCAAGTTTATGCTAGCCATGTTTTACCCTTTTTCTTATTTCTCAAGTGGATGACCTTCATTGATTTTCTATTGATGTCAAGTTTTACAACACTACTGCTCACATCTTCCCATACTCGGACTCAACATGATTGTTGTCATCAACCTCCTAATTGTCAATTTCCTATCCAAAAAAGGGTGCAAAATATTGAAAGTGAATCCACACATCTTTACAAAATTGGAAATCCCAGTGACACAAAATTAATCAAGAAATAGCATGCATGTCAATGACATAAATAGATAAGAAAAGATAATTGTATTAATGTCAACCATTGACCACAAAGAGGTCAAAGGGACTGCTAAGTACATTAATGTGAGATACAAGTGGGAGTACTGTTATCAAACAACTTGTAGTTGTCCCTAAAGGTATCCCATCTGAGACAGTAGAGGAGGTGGACAGCTAAAGAGGTGACCCAAGAGATGCCACGGTTCCCAATGCAAGCTGGGAGTCACGTCAACCGAGGCACTCTTCACTTTAGATCAAGGTGAATCAAGACCAAGGGGGAGACCCTACAACCAATCAAAGATGATTGGACCAAAGCAAAGGTTTCTAGGGAAGTGTTAAAGGTGGGTTACAAAAACCAATGCAAGGTTAGGTGGACCTAGAAGTTTAAGTATGGTTGAAAGAGGCTTAGGGATGACTTATGTTTCAACCAATGAATGATTTAGGCCACATAATGAGATAAAGTAACAAGATCTAGTACCATGAAATACACAAGTGGGACCCACTTCCTTGGGATATGGAAATGGCTCAAATGGGGCCCGCAAGGTGAAGTTAAGGGTGCAAATGGTACCAAGGGGTATGTGAAGAGTAGATCTATGGATCTAAGGTGTAAAAAGAAATACCCACATATGGGATCTAGTATTTGACACACATCCCAAGGAGTGCGAATTGCCCTAGGTGGACTAGTGCCTTAATGGATGGCCTAATGGAGTCAAAAGAGATGTGGAAATGTAGGTCAAGACACCTAGGATGCAAATCAAGTGGGTTATTCAAGATATGATGGTTGGATCTTACTAGATCTAATGTTTCACCAAGTGACACAAGTGGGCAACAATCCCCAAAATGAGGAATGATACCCCCAAGGCAGACCTCCACAAAGTGAGACACTAGATGTAGGTTTTAAAATATGCTCTTTCCAAATCCAATGGGATCTCAACCACCCACGTCCTACAAGTGGGCAAACTCAAACCCCCAAGAAGTGCGACTTGCCAAGGAGGGCTAAAAGCATGGAAGAGTGTGTCAAATCAAGTCCAAAGGCCACCAAAATTTAGATCCAAGTAGTTTAAGCAAGTATCAATGTGGATCTTGAAAATCAAGGGCATCCAATGTCTAGATCTCCATAGATCTGAGATTGAAAATGCATCACCAAATTGACCCAAGTGGGGCACAACCCTCAAAATGGCGAATGGGGCCCACAAGGTGAAAATCAATGAAGTGAGACACAAGGGGTAGGTTATCAAGTGTGAGGATCATGAATCAAGTGGGATCTCACCTACCCATGTGGTGGAAATAGCTTAAACCAAACACCCAAGGAGGGCGACTTTACCCGAGGAAGGTTAAGTGCATTGAAAGATGTGTCAAATGAAGCCCAATCCACACCAAACTATAAATCCGAATCGCCGTGGATACTATAGAGGTGGGTTTTCAATATCTTTTCAAAAGGAAAGCTAGATCCAAGTAGATCTAAGAAAAACAAAAATGAGGGTTTTGATTTTAATGTAATTTTAACCAATGGGGTGGATAGCAAGCGAAATCAATACGTACCTTGTAGATCTTACCTCAAAAGCTTGCGGCCTCTTAGCATATGGAGAATTCTTGCCCTAGTTACAATTCCAAGCTTGATCCAAGTGTCTTCAACCAAAAGCATCCAAACCCTAGGAGGAAATATGTCCCATGAAAACCTGCAAATCAAACTACATCAAGTTAGATTTGATCTACAAATCCATAAGATCTAAGCATGTCATATCAAGAAAGCAATCAATGGACAAAGCACAATTGAAAAACTCCCTCTCTATGAAGATGTCTTGCTCATGGGGGATGTGAGCAACCCCTACAATCTTCCCACAAAGCAAATCGTTGAGCTAGCTTGAGTAATTCGGCCTACCTCTCTTGAAGTTGATTTCACCTGAAAAGCAAACAATGTCTAGAAGCAAAATATCCAAGAACATATGCAAGAGCAACCCAATCAAAGCCAAGAAGCAGATCTCCAAAATATTCTTTTCATTCCAAGTTCTCCAAAGCCCAAAGGTGAGATATACAATAGGGGGTCTCCTCCTTATATAGGATAATAAAGACCAAAACCCTAGATCTCAAAACCACTTTACAACAAGATGAGTGGTTGAGATTAAAAGATCTTAATACATAATCAATGGCTAAGATGAATCATAACATAACACATGGATCACTCAACATAATGATGACGTCATAGCCTAAAGTACTCATGGAGGGTGACGTCATCCTCTAGAGGGGGTAAAAGTACATGGGCCCACCTCATATGACTAGGACATGACAAGTGAAGCACATGGTGGGGCTAGGAGGCATCAATCCTTGCTAGCTCATCCCCATGGCACAATAAATAATGTAATATGTCCAAAATAAATACAAATGATCAAATTTGTCCTCAAAATCAGTGACAGACATGCAGTAAAAGGCCTCCTGTGGCCTCTGTGGACCCACCCAAGTGATGAAAACTGGCTGGAAGATAGGGGGTTCACCCTGGAAGACCTCTGCGAAAACCAAGTGCCAAAACCTTGCCTCAATTGCCCAAATTGAATTCCTCAGTGACCCTTTTATCCCATTTTTGGACTGCATACGTAACTGTGAAAGTGCTAAAACTGCCTCCTAGGGCGCCTGCGCTGTCAAACTGAGCCCACCAGGCTCTCCAAAAAGGGGGGTAGATGGTAATATCAAGTGCCTGGACCACCCCCTCCTCATACAGTGCCTTAGGTGAACTGGCCTCTCATGGCCCTTGCTGCTCAGGCTGGGAAATCAGCCCCAAATCTGGTCAACAAGTGGAAAACTGCATCTATCATTGTCAAAAGTGCCCGGAATTGAATGATAAGTGTCTCATTGGATCCAGAAAACCCAAATCTACTAAGAATGTGTACTCATACACCATGGGTTTCCCTAATGGGCTAGCTGTAAGGTCCACCATATATGGACAGTGCATAATCTGATGATCTGAAGTAATAATCAAAACCTGTTGTACTGCATCAATCATCATCTAAACCATATGTCCATCATATAGCATCATCATCAAGACTATGTGGGCCCATACATCATCATCAATAAACCTACATGGCCCACATCATCACGGATCCCAAGAAATGACCATAGTCAAACTGGGTTTGACTAGGTCAGTATACAACCAAGGATAAATCATATCAATAGACTAAGACATGTTCCTCTAATCATACTCACAACTTAACTTAAAGCATAACATCATTTAGTGGCATTAATCATATTTGTTCATTTCGTTGTTATTTATATTTACTTGCACAATAGCTTAAATGACAAACTCACCCATTGGACATGGTCTAACTGCTAGCAAAGGATGAAGGCTAGGCACAAGGTTGGGCAAAGGGGGTGACTTGTCTAAACTCAACTAAAAGACACTTTGGACTGGGAGAAAGGGGAAGCTACAAACTCTATGTTGGTCAAAATAAACACGGGGAATCGCTGTGCCTCACAAATGGGTAAGTTGTTTAGAGAGTGCTTATTCAGGAGCTCAAGTTTGGTGATAACTTTATCTAATTGTTCTTTCTGAGCATCACAACTAGATTTCAACTGCAAGATATCAAAAGCCATATCATCAAGATTATGGGCAGTACACATCTGCTGCATATTACCACAGAGATAGAGAGAGCAATTTCTGTAGCCTCTGATAAGCTACAAAAAAGAATGGATGTTTTAGCAGATCTGACTGTTAAAACACAAGAGTTGAAAAAGAAGGAATATATTGTTCCTGATCACGTTCTCAGATTGGCCAAGAAAGGTCATTCTAAGGCAGCCTCTCTAGGAGTTCTCAGATCTACCCCAGATGAAGATAAACCAGAATGGGATTTTGGTGAATCTGATTTGATAAAGCAAGATATTCAAGAATGGATCGATGCTTTCAAAAATTATAAACCTGTTTTAGATCCAAAGTATATTGGTGACTTGAATATGATGGCAGAATCCTCTAACCGAAGAATCGGTTATGAAAGGCAAATTCCTCATGAAGGTTTTGATACCCATATGCCAGATGCACAAGCTGTGTCTGTTGCTCCTAAAGTCATGTCTTTTGGTATCAATAATCTAAACAATTTGATTTCGCAAATGCCAGAGCAGCCTGTTTTAAATATTCAGTGTCAATCTAGAGATGAGATTAAAAATGCAATTCAGTTGCTAACTCACTGGATATTATACAAAAAGCAACAAGACCACAATTTAACTGGACAGATGCTTGGTGCTCAGTTAGTTGCTGGTTTATCAGGTTTGGCATACGAATGGTGGAGATGGTTGCCACAAGATGCAAGAAATGAGTTATTAGCTGCTAATGACTCTGATGAGCAGATTCTCTCTGCCCTTGGGAGAGAATTTTATGGTCCTGAAGATCAAGAAGACTATGATCACATGGCTTCTTTATTCATGTCTGCCCGGCTGTGTAATCTTAGTAAGTCAGAAGAATATTTCTGCTATATGCAGAAATTAATTATATCTTCAGGTAAGTCAGGCGATCCAGCCTACTTAAAGCACTATCTCCGTAGTTTCCCTGGACATGTTCCAGATGCTGTGGAAAAGGCATTGAAAGATAAAAACATCCCGTTAAGGTCCCTCTCTTTAGCACAACTGCATAATCATATTCTTGAAACATGGCAAGAACATTGCCTACAAAAGAGAGTTGATAAAGATTTTAAAAGACACCAAGAGATGTTTTCTGCTTCCTTCTGCAAGCAGGTTGCAAAAATGCCAGATTGGGGATGTGGTGCTCATAACACAGGTCACCTTGGCAAAGGAGATTGCCATTGTGAAGGTAAGAAAAAGAAAAAGAAATTTTTTACCTCTGAAGGCAGATATCACCTAGATAAACCTTACAAGCACAAGCACTATAGACACAAATCTCACAAGTTTTCTAAAAGATACCAGCGTTCCAGCAAAAGATTTGTGAAAAGAAGAAAAGAAAAAGGTTCTGGTGATACTTGTTTCATATGTGGAAAGAAAGGTCATTGGGCAAGCAAGTGTCCAGACAAAAAATCCCGTCCAAGGCTTGCAGCTCTCTGCACTACCTTGGATCCTGCTTGGTGGGATTTATACAAAGTTTCCTCTGATTCCCCTCATCCTTCCGATGAGATTATTTATTTACCTGATTCTGAATCTTCTTCATGTACAGATTCTGATTTTGAAGAAGATCCTCCTACATTAGCTAAATGTGGTCCATCCTCCTCATCCTCTTCTGAGTCTGATTCAGCCAGTGTCCCACATTTCGGGTGGTGTGAGTTGCCAGAATTTGATTATAACCTATATATGTTTTCTACTTCAGTTTCTCCAGGACAGTTAGAAAAGAAGATTGCTTCTATTGATTTACAGATGTCTACTATTCCGATTTTTAGACACCATGAGAGAACTGAGTTAAGAGAAGAAAAGAAAGCACTGCAAGCTCAGTTGCAGACTTTAACAAAAGAAAGAGGAAAAGAGAAATTATCTTTGATTTCTAATCCTGCAGATCTATATTGTGATTATCCCAGTGGACATTCAGATAGACAGGCACATAGAGTCGACAGAGAAAGATTGCTAAAAATGAAGTTAAAAGAAAAGCAACAACAAATAAGAGCTCTAGTCAAAGAAGCTGATGAAATAAAAAGTGCATTGACAGTTCTGCTGATAGAAAAAGACCAGTCATCAGAGGATGAATTGTCAAATGAGATAGAAAGGGTTTGTGGCACAAAGAAAGGTTCTCCTGAAAGATCACCTGAAAGAACTCCCTCTCCTGATAGTTCTCCTACCCCTAAATCTCAAAGTATCAGCTTGTTAGGTGCAGTTTCTGGTCCTAAGCTGTTCATTACCTTACAATTTTGTCCTGATGAATTTAAATCCTACCCAGTCCAATGCCTAATTGATTCAGGATGTCAATTTAATTTAGCAAGGGGTAATGCCATTCCCCAATTTTATTGGGAAAAAACTAAAGAGTTTGGATCTGCAATTGAAGGTTCTCCTGTATATCTAACTGGTAGAGTTGAGAATTTCCCTATTTCTCTATCTTCTGTAAAAAGCTCTATATCTTTATTTCGTTTAGATGAAGTCAAAGAAGATTGTGTTTTAGGGTCAGAATTTTTAACCACTGTGAGTCCATTTTCTATTGACACACAAAAGTTAATATTTTCATGTACAATAAATAACCAGTCAGTTTCTTTACCTTTGAGTCATACTTTTGTACAGCGTTGTAAACCAATAACCAAGCCTTCTCCTCCTCAGTCCAAAGTTTCATTAGGAAAGATGGAAAGGTGTATTTCCTTTGCAGAAGTACACGCTGACAAGTTTCTTGCAGGGATTACTGAAAGGTTGAAAAAGGATTGCTGCTCAGAAAGCCCAAATGCTTTCTGGACAAGAGAAAAGTATTTTGTTTCACTACCTTTTGATCCTTTGCAAAAGATAAAGCCAATGAAAGCTTCGGCTAGACTCATGAGCCCTAGCGAAAGAGAATTCTGCTCCAAAGAAATAAAAGACTTGTTGGCTAAAGGTCTAATTGAGCCATCTAAAAGCCCATGGGCATGCAGAGCCTTTGTGGTAAACAAACATTCAGAGCAGAAAAGAGGTAAGCCTCGTCTGGTAGTAAATTTTAAGCCTTTAAATGCAGTGCTCCAGAAAATTAGATATCCCTTGCCGGATAAAGCTAGTTTGCTTCAGAAAATTACTGGTTGCACCATCTTCAGTAAGTTTGATTTAAAGTCAGGCTTTTACCAGATTGGAATAGAGGCGAAAGATAGGTTTAAAACTGCATTTGTGGTACCCCATGGCCAATACCAATGGAAGGTTCTCCCTTTTGGAATTAACAATGCCCCTTCTGAATTTCAAAAGAGAATGGAAGATATATTTAGAGACATTCCATGGTTAGCAGTGTTCATAGATGATATTCTTATTTGCTCAAAGAATCTACAAGAACATCTAAAACATTTGCAGCAGTTTTATGATATGGTTTTCAAGCATGGGTTAGTTCTGTCTGAAAGTAAAATGGAAGTAGGCAGAACAGATATTGAATTTTTGGGTTTACATATTAAAGCAGGTCAGGTTGTTTTACAGAATCATGTTCTTCAATCTTTTGAACATTTCCCTGACAAAATAATGGAGAAAACCCAGTTGCAAAGATTTTTAGGGTGTTTAAATTATATCAGGCCATTTTACAAAGGACAAGCTGCTGATATCCATTGCCTGCAGCAAAGGCTTAAGAAGAAGCCTATTCCCTGGTCTGAAAAAATGACTTTGGCGATTCAGCAGATAAAGACCAAAGTAAAAACCCTACCAGCTCTCAGCCTTCCCCAGGGAGTTGGAAAATTGATAATTGAGACAGATGCATCCAGTACCACTTGGGGTGGTGTTCTACTAGAAGAGATCGAAGGAAAAGCTAATATCTGTGGTTTTGCATCTGGATCATTTAAAGGAGCAGAGTTAAACTATCCCAGCAGCCATAAAGAAATCTTGGCAGTAAAAAAGACAGTCAGCCATTTTATCCTTTATTTAAAACCTGTCAGATTTGTTATTAGAACAGATTTAAAGATTATGCCAGGTATTTTTAAGAATGAAAATCTGATGGCTGAAAACAGCAGTCGAATATTAAAATGGTTTCTCTGGTTAAGTAACTTTGATTATGATATTGTTTATAAACCAGGGTATCTAAATTGTCTTGCTGATATGTTGACTCGTGAGACTGTGCAGAAAGATATTCCACAGTTAATGATGTTTTCTTCTGGATCGGGTTCTGGATCTGGACCTGGCCCACGTCAACATTTTAATTTCATGAAAGACAGGATAGTTGCTGATAAAGGCAAAGCTCCTATGCAAGAGGAAGATGAAGCGCTCAGAGCGCCTCCTGGATCTTTATTCCTAGCTCCATGGGATAAAGATATTTCGCAAGAAGAACGCCAGCAGTTATTAGATTATGCTGATCGGCAGGAAGCTGATAAATTTCTGAGTCTTACCTTAATTAAGCAAATTCAAGAAAGCCCCTGTAAGCTGCAAATTCTCGAACGTTGGGAAAAGGGTGCTTTTAATGGTCTCAGAAATGCCGAAGAAAAGCTACGGCAGTGTAAAGAAGTTTGGATAGATTGTAATGAAGAAGCAGAAGGACCAATTTGGTATGTAGATCTTGGCGAAGGAGATCTCACATGGACTACCTACAATTTGATTCTGCAATTCTGTCGTGAGCAAACTTCTATAATAATCTGTGCTGATCCAGCAAACCTGAAGCACAGAAAGTGGTCAGGATGGACAGAAGTTTTTCTGGATAAGTTCTGTCCAAGGTTAGATTGGGTGCAGAGAAGAGCTAATTTCATTCTGCACTTAGAAGCTGATATGCAGGCCGCTGATCAACACAATCAGTGGTTCAAGTTTAAGCTAAGACACCATGGTGGCAGGTATACCCCATTGCAGCATATTGTAACTGTCACTCAAAAGTTTATTAAACGTGATGACCAAGGTAAGAGGTTGGATACCAAAGTTCACCGAAGGACTCTGCCTTTGAACTATCGGGTTGAATCCCAATTCGCCTCAGAGTTTGTTTTTGGTCCAAATGAGTATCTTCATGGTTCCGATGTTGAACAGTGTTTTGGTGATCTCCTGTACCCTGACATGGCTGATGAGTTCCCGGAAAATGAATATTGGCGATTCACAGAATCCCAGCCAAATTATATTGAAGATGAGTTAGCACGAAGGGAACTCGAAGAGCATCTTTATGAACAAGGTGTATTCGACTGTGTGTGCGGTGGTGTTCCTGGTCCTGAAGGAACAAATGTTTGCGTGTGTGGTTCCGGTTATGACACATCCTGAAGACCCGTCGAGTTTCTCCGGGAATGAAGCTGCCGGTCCGTCTGAAGAATCTTTTCCCTGTACATATCTTTTAAGGAAGCCGTTGGTGGGCCTCTTCTTGTCTTATGCTGTCGACCATGTTTGATTTTCATGTTATCATTCGGGATGCTTTATTCCCCGATATTTTGTAATAATGACTGATGTAATAATAATGGGCCATGTTTGTCGGCCATTAGAATCTTTTCCTGTCAAGTAGATTGTCAGTCTGAGTACCGGGTCCCCATATGGCGCTGCCTTTAAGGGACGAGATAACATGGTGTGGTCCCACCATGCCCCGGGAATCAAAGCCTTTTACTGGTTAGTGTAAGTCATTAGTCACCGGTATACTGGCTAGGAGATTATAAATATGAGGCCTGCGAGCTCATTTGATTCATTCGAGTCTTCGAGTCTGCATGAGCAAGTAGTCCGCTCTGCAAGTTAGAGAAGTCGTCTGAGCAGGTAGTCCGCTCGACAGTGTCTAGGTGTGTGAGAGCCGAGCCCGTATGCTCTGCAAGTTGCCCATTTGGGTATAACATTGCACCAGAAAGGCAAAGACTCGTTCTGTAAAAAGTCTGTGTCTGTAAGAGCCGAACCCGTATGCTCTGCAAGTTGCCCTTTTGGGTATAACATTGCACCAGAAAGGTGAAGACTCCCTCTGTCAAAGTCTGTAAGTGAGGGTATGCTAGTAAGCATATCTTGGGAATCCCAGGAGCTTGAAAGTAGCTATATGCCTTCGGGAAATAGTGAAATCTAAATGGACCCAAGACATTGTGCTTAGGCATAAGTCCAGAGTGAGCATTGTGGTGACGAACTTCGCAATCCGAGGTCGATCCACTGTGTCTGTAAAGATGAATGTTGTGGCATTAATAATAGCAGCAATTGCAATCTGTATCGTGTTGATGGCGTTTCTCTCCAAGCTGTTATTACATTCTCAATGTGTTGAATATTTCGGCTCAAGCAATGTTTAATTCCGCAAGATCCTGCTAGTTGATGATCCAGTTTCATTAGGATCCATTGATTTCATTTCATGGCTTTTTTGGCCTACATAACCTTTCGGATCTCAGGCGTGCTGATAAGCACAACTAATCGCACCTTGCATCCAGGGCATGTTTATACATATATAAGGTCAGCAATTGTTTAGATATAGAATTTAAGTACCATTGCTTTTGGACCTTTCTTATACTCTTCGAGGAGTATTTTTAGTAGTTCATCGCTCTTGCCCTTTTTTAGTTTCCATGGGCGAATTTATATAAGTTTCCATAAGTAATAAATGAGCTTTCAGTTTTAGCCAACAACATCTCAAGTGACTAGGGGGAGTTCGAGCCAGTGCCAAACATCGGGACAACCGACCAGAATGATTTAGGCCTACAGTCCAACTCACCAAAGGCAAGTTTTGTCACCAACTCAAAGCCGAGACACTAAACATACAGGGATGCAGTCCAAACACAGAGGTAGTAAAAAGGGAAGTCCTCAAAATCAGAAATCCAAGTAAGACAAGTCAAGGGTTAAGGCCAAATAAGGAAAGTCATGGATGGATGGAGTCAAGTGAAAGTGGAGCCTAAGCTAACAGAAAAATGGTGTCAAGAAAGACCATATCTATGCAAGGCAGTAAACCAGTGAGTCTTGTCAAACAACCTAAATGTGCAAGTAAAATGTCCATTTTATAATTTATTAACAAGATAGTCCATTTTAAGTTTTACAAAGTTTGCCACATCATGAATCATATACCAAGCTAACGCTGTGAACATAACTAAAGCAACAAGATAATAATCCACAGTCAATGATCATAAATCCATAGGTCATACAATATCATCATAAGAATAATCACCATATATCATCTGAAACACTGTTGTAATACATCTCTAGGCACTGAACTGAAACTGTATGGAATGAAGGGTCACATTGGTCATCAAATCTGAACTCTCAAGGCTCAGCCTTGACACAAGGTCTGACATAAGTCTGAATAATACACTGCTCTGATCATGAGTGATCTCAAAAATATAAAGTCATCATAGCCAAGCTCTGAATAATCTAAGCTATGGAATGTGCAGATATCTGCTAAGCAAGAATAGTAGCCCTGCTACTATGGTGTGATAACAAGTACAAAGCCTACTCCTATAAGATATGGGAAGAAACATCCGTAGGAAGTTGGAACACAAAGATTATCATTAAACCTCTCATTTCAACTCATAGTCTATTTACATGGATATGGATAAGTGATCAATAGAGATGGATATCTCAAGCACAATATACAACAATATTGCCTCCATTTGTGATGATAACTCAATTCAAAATTGAGGGGTCTCATTATAGACATAGAGGTCCACCTCTATGACTAGTGGGAAACACAATCGTTCAACCAAGTAATTAGGACTTCCTAATGACGCTTTCAACATGATCTCATAACTCAACTCACGATCATCTTCAAAAGTAAGAAAGGACATCATCACATCAGAATAATAGTAATAATGATGCTTACATAGACCACATGGATAATTCATTGTAGACATAATAAACTACAAGACAAAACTTGACAAAGTGACCAATTTGAGGCTAACAAATGCAAATTATAAGAATTGGATTACTTTTTTGAATTTTCTTCCCACATTCACAAGCGATGAAAAACTTAAAGATGGCAGCATTGGATCTTAGTACTCACCGTGATTAGGTATCAAAGATTCCGGAGGAACGAGAGCTCCACAACTCATGCATAAGCTCTGCAAACAACGGAAATACTTTCACAATTCTTGATCTTTGCATATCGATAAATGAATAACATTCCTTCTATAATATTTCTAAGGAAGTTTTTGAGTAAGTCCATTTAATTTCTCTTAGTTTTCCATATCCTATTTCACAAATTAGGATATCAAGATTAATGCTTTCAACTTCATGACAACATCACCACCAACTCAATATGAAAGACTTACTTGTATTAAAAAGAAAAAGAAGAAGAAAAAAATTAGCTTTCACCCTCAACAAGATGACATAAGGTGGAAACAACCATAAACTACTTTTAAGGGATTTAACTTAACATAGCAAGGATGACAATAAATAAAAAAGAAAAAACTTGTGCCAATATCTACAGTGCCATATTTCAAATATCTAAAGAAATTTAGAAGAAATATGTATTTTTGAACAAATAGTCAATGCAGCAAGACATGAGTTAAAAAAAATTTCGTGGCATTTTTATTGTAATCAAAATATCACAACCAAGAAAAAGTTGAATACCATCTTTTCCATGGAGTATCATATTTTTGCCTGTAACAAAATACCTTTCCAAAGGATTATTATGCTTGTGTTCAAGAATATGACTACTAGGAACATCAAGGTTTCCCACAACATTAGTCAATCTATGGGAAAAAGTATAACCATGGTTGAGTTATTAAGAAATGCATGAGGATTTCTTATATGTCGTACCTTTTCTTTCAAGAACTAAAGAACAATCTACATGAGAATTTGTTGGTTTGAATAAAACTTGTACACAAGAAAAAGCACAAGAGAAGGGTTGTCCACAAAATTCAATGATTCCAAATTGAAAAGTAACAGATATTTATAATGAAAAGATCAATGTGTCTCTAACATCTGATATCCATGTAATCTTGTAAGTACCCTTAATGTTCAATGCTTAATCATAACATAGTGTGCAATGGAAACACTTGTGGAGAGGGTTAGGCTTTGGATGGAGGATTCATGGTGGCTAGGGTTTGCACTCTGGTTTGATAGTGAAGGCAAGAGGAATGGTTAGCTAGTGTTCGGCTATTCTCCTTTCACGATAAGGTTCATCTGCCATTATACCTAAATATGTTGGTAGCAAGACAGAGGGAGGTGTTTTTACTGTATAATATAGAGGGGGATTGTCTTATCATCTTCTTCTTCCTGTGTCATTTGTTGAGTGAAATTTCTGGGGGACAATCATGGCCTTGACCCTAGCCATTATAGATGAAAAGGGTCCTGTCAAATCAGTATTCATAACCCTTCATTGCATGCTCTAAGAGGCAGGAAAGTATGGAGGCGTGAGGTATTTGGTTTCTTATCCATGAGTTTGGGAAATGATGAGGACAAATGGGTTTCTAAGGTGGTCAGAAACGGTTTTGGACATGATGTCAGAGCAAGGGTCCAATCCATTCCTGAAGTGAGGGACTTGGGGGTTAATGATGAGAAGTCAAGGGGGTCCCCTCAACCACTTGAAGCCATGAACATCGTTGAGGAACCCCCTGTATCAATGGAGATGTCAAACTCGATTTTAACCAATGCTACAAAGGAAGGTGGTAAATTAAGGAGTACTTTGCCTCTACTTGTGTCTGACGTTTCTCCAATAGAAATTTTAGAGGGTTGGCATTCTCAAGCGAGGGAGGAGGTTTTGTTTGGAATACAGAAGAAGAAGCAAAGTGTGTCAAGAAAAAAGTGGGTAGGATGAGGCTAATAATGGGCCAAGATGTGGTCGTGAAGCATGTGCAGCTCTACCAAGCAATGGCTTTGGTCGCCAAATTTCACAGTAAGCTGATCTTTGAGAAGTCAATGGGCATGTGGGCGAGGAAAGTCTGAAAGCAACAACTTGGATATGCTCTGATTTTTCACCTTTTGGCAAGGGGTTGGATTACTTTCATTTTCTGGTTGAAGGATATGGATAACATCTTGGCCCGGAAGTGGTACCAGAATACTTCTATTATGTCGCTCAAAATTTGAACTTCATTATCCAATCCCATGAAGGAAAGAGCATACATTTAGCACTTATGAGTAAAACTTCAGTCGCTCCCCCTTGAGTTATAGTCTAAAAGAGCTTTAAATCTAATTGGGAATAAGCTAAGTAGAACATTGGATATTGATGAGAAAACAAGCCACCTGAACCCCTTAGTTTGCTTCGAGAGTTGATGATATTTGTATAGAAAGTTTTGTCAATGGCAGTCCATCATGGGATTCCTTTTCTTCTTCAATTAAGGGGTTCAGTGTTCATAAAAGCAGAAGCTATCTAAACAGATCCAATTATAAGCCACATGAAGATAAACACTATTTCATATTCGTAAAATCTCATTAAGAGTGATGTACCTTCTTGCATAAACCTGTAGATAAATGGCAAAAATAATATTTTTCCTGACTTGACATTGGAAATGAAACCATACAGTTTGTGCTTAACTAAAACCTACTCACAATGTTCTCATTCAGCCGTAGACTGACAAAAAGTTTTGCAATTGATAAATATAAAATGGGGGTTTGGAGTTACATGAGAAGCAGTTTGCAAAAACTTCAGGTGATTAATTGAGAAATCCATTTCTGAAGCACATAATATCTGTATTTGTGAACAAACCATGCATTCAAGACAAGAGGAAATGCAGGCAGGTTCTTGTCCACAAGGAATTAAGCAATAATAAAATCCAATATTGTTCAAAGTGTAATGACCTTGACTACAGAGAAACATAATCACATTAATGGATATCATTTGTGACTCTGTGAGGTATTAGCTTGACTGGGGATTAGCATTCAAGACTAGAGGAAATGCAGGCAGGTTCTTGTCCACAAGGAATTAAGCAATAATAAAATCCAATATTGTTCAAAGTGTAATGACCTTGACTACAGAGAAACATAATCACATTAATGGATATCATTTGTGACTCTGTGAGGTATTAGCTTGACTGGGGATTAGCTGGAGAAATTTAAATTCAATCAACCTGATGGCTTACAGTTTATCAATGGGATGTAATGTGATGGGGGTTAGAAATCACAACTATTAGGAGGGGAGTAAGAGATCTGCATTGAATGAGTAGGCTCTTGATAGCCCTTAGAAATTCCAAGATTTGTTTTATATCTTCTGTTGAATCTGAAAAATGACATATTTATGCATTATTGTCCTTCACCTGAATGCCAATGATATTTACAGACGGAGGAATGCTCCAGAGTCTGATCTACTAGGTTCACTTTCAAGCATCAAAGAAGCCATCCAGTAACATATTAAAAAGCACTTCAGGACGATAATATTCACGTTAAAGATACTCATATAAAAAAAAGAGCATAGGTCCTTACAAATTATGGAAAAAAGCATAAATATGTTATTGAAGTACTTACCGTTTCCAACACACGCTGCAGGCTACGTAGACCAAATGAATGCCCACATTGAGCTACCATTGCATCATCCATTAGTAACCCCCTGATTCAGATAAAATACACAAAAACATGAACTCCTCATTTTTTAATAGTCGCATGATATAGCTGATACTAAGGTGTACTTCAAGAAGAAATATACCACAGTTAGAGGACATAAGATGACCCCTGCTATGAACTCCAATATTTCGCAATATATCGTTATTTTTATCAAAAGGTAAACACAAAAATAAATAATTCATAATCTGGAAGATCAAGAAGAAACACGAATGTGCATCAGTTTTGATATAATTTTGTACACAACTCAAAGTGCTGATTCAAGCAAGCTAATCGACTCTACCCAATGAAGTTGGACATACCAAGGATGAAAAAGCATCAATCACTTATTTCCAAAAGGGAGGGTCAGTGTACTAACTAACCACCGTCAGAATCTATTTCCGAGAGGCAAGGTCAATTTACTAATAGCAGCTATCTCTGATTTGAATAAGAAGATCACCCCGATAAAAGGAACCTTCAACATCCAACAGTTTCCTAGAGGATAGAAATTCCAAGCTTCCATCATCCGTAAATAAAAAATGGAATGAACCCTGATGACCACATGGTTTTCTTATCTGTTTTATGTCGTGTATTATGTAATCTACAATAAAACCTAAACCTTTCGAAGCAGAGGTTTGACAATATTTTTTTATTTTCTCAGCCACAATGCCAATTATGCAGTCACCACATTTGGCAAATTTCATGAAAAAAGTTCAAAATTCACCAAATTCGAAGCCCAAATAAATAAATTCAATGAGTAAAATTGTATGAATCAATTCTAATTGGATGGCAGACAAATTCAGCAAATAAATTTGCTCATATTCATATAAAATTCAAATTGTATTTAAGTAAATCGATATTATTTGTTTTTTCTTACATTTAAAAATAACTTGAGTGTAAAACCCTAAAATAAACTATCCAACCGACGACTAATATCTTTCTCACCTCCGTTGTTCTCTGTTGAAATTGCACATAATGCGCCTGTCCAAACTCCTCAACTGAAATTGCACACATCGGCTAATGCCACGTAATGATTCACCTATTATACAAGCATTATCTGGAATGGTTCAACCTTTGAGACACTTACTTCTCCTACCCTCAGCGTTGTCTTCCAGTGTCAAAATGTTGTCTACATCCCACTTATTTGCAACTATCTTCAATTTCTCGCGTAGGGCATCTTTTGGTTGCTCAATCACTTTACAATAATCACTTTGAGCAAGGGTTCAGTACGACTTCTGGGATTTAAACTTGTGAATCCAAAGCATCTACACATACACTTGCTTCGCACTGCAACAAATGTCATGTCCCAAAAATTTGCATTAGGTCACAATGGCCTAAGCCCTTGACCATAGTCATGATAGTTTGTCAAATTGATGCTAAGGATCAAATAATTGCCAAGCATGATGTCCAAATTGGTAATAATGCAAAATTAGATCCAAATGGATAAGGTGGGTCACATCAAGAGAAATTCCCAAGTATTGGTTTGTAATATTTCTCATCCAAATGAACTATCATGGAGGAAAATTACTAGTTCCCTAGGTTGGGGGTGGAAGCATTAAAAGTTGGAGTAAAGGAGCTACAAGACCCAAAATGACCTTAGACTTACAAATTCACATTAAATGGATCAATTAAATAATAATACAAAGAAAATAAGGTGGCATTGGATCATGAGGGCACATAAGAGGTTGTGGGACCCACATGTGGCAAGATTCCTCACTGCACTTGGCATGATTCTCTCACCAATTCGAGTTCAAGATGAAGGGTAACATACTTGGGGGAGTTTAAGATGTATTATTCATGGCATGAGTCATGTATGGTCAAATTGGAGGGGAAGAATAACTCCCATGGAAGAGGAAGAGGCATCTCAGAATAATTGTGACAGTTGGAGCTAGATTCCCTAACTCCTATGACAACAATGATGAAGATTCTGTGACACCTATGACAAAGTTCAGACCTGATTGTTGACATATGAGATATATGACATGCCAGGGCTAAAAATAACCTCCAAGAGGGCGCACAAGGGAGTTATGGAAGCCAAGAAGCTTCCCCATTCGAATTGAGGGAAGATGGAGACTAGGAATTGTTGGACAAGTGACACACATTGGAATCTCTTCCCAACTTGAGTTGGCATGAGGCTTGTTACCAACTTTTTTGTACCATAGTTGGATTATCTGAAGAGCCGCCATTTGACAAACATGATGAATGTTTGTACTCCAGTGTATCAGATGATCCAACATTTGTGACTAGCCAGTTTTGGCTAACCAGTTTTGTTTTTTTAGTCAACATGACCATGGCCCCATGGGGGTTTGTAATAAAGTGTGCTAGTAGGATCTGAGAGTCTCGGTTCCCCATGACTTGATTAAGCAACTAAGGTATTCCAAGGAGTTTTTTCCCTTGTCAATTATACTTTGCCTATATCTGAGCTATAATCGATGAGGTTTTCTCCCGCTCCTCCACAGCTGGAAATGCCCGATTTTGAAAATTTTAGAACTAAGGTATTCCAAGGAGTTTTTTCCCTTGTCAATTATACTTTGCCTATATCCGAGCTATAATCGATGAGGTTTTCTCCCGCTCCTCCACAGCTGGAAATGCCCGATTTTGAAAATTTTAGCCATGGGGGGTTATTAGAGTCCAACTAATGTGTATAAGCCTACTAGACACTATTAGAATAGGTTTTGGTCGTGTCCCAAGTCTCTAGGACCCTCAGAAAAAATTTCGAAAAAATTTTACCGGGTCCGTCGAGTTTGGATTTTTTAATTATTTTTTAAATTTAATAAATTTCTCTATAGTTTAAATAGAGAAATAATAATTTGTAATATGTCAGTCGTCCGGGGTCCGAATTCAGTGGTTGATGGCTCGTTTCATAAGCCAAAAATCACACATGACCTATGGACCAGCTAAACCCAAGTTTCGGATGTCATTTAGGCCTCATAATTAATATTTTCTCTAAAGCCTAGTTACAGAGAAATTGTTAATTAAATTAATAAATTTTATTATTTTGGAGAAAATCCAAAACTCTCCAAAATAATCCAAATGGAATAAAGTAAAAGGCTAAATGACATGGCAACAGACACTCATGATGATTCCAATCAACTCCAAGTTCATCCAGTTGAAGATACAATCAGCACAAGCTTATCCACTAAAGAGAATTCGCCCTCCATGCATGCAAGCTCGATTTTGGTGATGTGGAGTATGCATTTATTGGTTTTTGGTTGGTGTGAGTTGAATTGAATGGAAGTGGGGGCGCCTTGCCTAGGTGGAGGCCACCTCCCACTCCCAACTACCATGATTGCAATCAAATATTAGTTCAAACTCCAAACACCTACCTCAAAGCTCACGCTATCTCCTAATTGCTCACGTCATTCCTCTTTAGAGCTCGACTTTACCACATGGCAACTCATTACTTGTTTGGTGGTAGTTCCAAAGTGGGATGGGGGGCGCCTTGCCTAGGTGGAGGCCACCTCCCCATCCACATCATCCACAAACTCGAGTTTGATTGGTGTCTATTCACTCCAAGCTTGTTAAACATGAGATTCGATTGGTTCAGACTAGTTGTGATTGGAATTCGACTTTGTGTCTATTGTTATTGGCTCTCTCTCATGCCAATTCGATCTAGGGTTTTAGTATGTAACCTTTGCTATATAAGAGAGGCCTTTTAGGCTTGTTCTTCATGGAGATTTTGAGTGCCAAAATACAATTGTAATATTTGTTTATTTTTTAAATAATATATTGACTTTGGAGGTCTACACAAGTGGCTTTGGGGATTGCTTTCACATTTTTTGGTGATATTCTTCTCACCCTATCTCTCATATCAAGTTTTTTCATTATTTAATGTATGTTTTATAAATCATAGAAGTACATTATTCGGTTTAAACTTGTTTGGTTTACAGGTTTTGCAGGATTCATCAAAGCGGAGAATGACTTGGATATCAAGTTACTTTTTGTTTTCAAATGGTTATTAGCTTCTAAATCAAAGTTTGTCTTGCAGGTTTCCAAAAGATTCATTGTTCAAAGGAAAGAAACACTTCCAAAGAGCCCTAGCCTCTTCCTCCATCAACAAACTTCTCAAAACTTCATTGGTTCTAAGCTTATCTCTTCAAGCCCATCCCCATTAGATTAGCCTCTTCCATCCATTCACCTTGCCCTTTCTCTCACTTGTCCTTTCGTTTTGCCCTAGATTTGCCATCTTTTTCCATTCGTTTTGCCCTAGATCCACCTTCTTTGCCTCCTTTCGTTTTGCCCTTTCAAGTTCATATTACCTCTTCCACCTTTAGCCCCATCATCCTCCCTTCTCCTTGCCATTAGCTCCATTCGTCCACCTTGAAAAAGAGCCCTAAAAACATCAAAAAGTACAAAAACGATTTGTTAGGATTAGTTTCTTTTTGCTAGAGTTAGTTTGTTTAAGCTAGCATTAGTTAGATCTCAAATTTTGCATCTAGTTCACACTCCTATGCATTGAAAAGATAAATGTTAGAAGCATTCTAGATCACATTCCACATTAGTATAGCTTGCATAGTTTAAATTTCCAAGTTTCCTTGTTAAAGATAGAAAATTTCTCATAAAAATTTCTTAAATTTTTTATATCTTAGATCTCATTTCTAGCATATTTAGGGCATCTTTTGTTCGCTGGTCCGTTTTCCCATCTTAACTTTTTTGAACCATTTTTCATGTCATTCTATGTTTTAGATCTCATTTTGCAAATATAGACTTAATTTCAAAGTTCATTTTATTTTTCTAACACTAAAGGGTGCCTTGAGTTTTGGTTTTCTTGTAGATACTTTGGAAGTGCAAAAGATTCGAAAAATTTGAAAAGAAGAGATACAAGCTAAAGTAGCAAGAACTCAAACCAAATACAAGGAGGATCAAATATACAAACCTATCACTCACTATCCTTTGTAATAGCTATCAAGAGCTAAGTTAAATTTTTTCAAGTTTTATTTTCATTCCAAAGTCCTTCAAGGTTTTAAAACCCAAGGCAATTGTACAAGATTAATAAAATTTTCAAGTGGAGGAGGCCTCCACTTTTTTGGCTTTCTTCCCCATTTGGGGAAGAGTGTTGTGATTGGTTAGATTAGATCTTTCAATTTCTGCTTTAGAGTAGTCTTTTATTTCATCTTGTATTTCTCTTCCAAGCCTTTGACCGGAAGTTGTATCCTTGGGATTTCATCTCAAGGGCAGGACCACATAATTTTGTGGTTACTCTTCCTTCCCCGTCGGTTTCCTTGGTAGAGCTTTCAGCTAGCTGGAAGTTCTCAAGTGCAGGCGGTTCTAGTGATTAACCTTGTTCGGAGGTTGATCCCACCTTAGAGTAAAACTGTTGGTAGAACACTAAGTCTTTTTAGCATTATTTCATTCTGCAAATAGCATGCTAGTTGTCTCTTGCTTTATTTGAGCTATCACATGGTTTAATTCTACAAAGCTTCATAACTGTTTTTCACAACTACTTCTATTTTCTTAAAATAAACAAAGCCTCTTGAACTTGGCCAAATCCAAGTCAAGAGCACTCTCTGTCGGAGAGCATTGTTAGATTTGCACTCTCCCCTTGCATTAGGCATTTTAAAGTAGGAAGTCTCTTGAACTGTGGTCTTAAGACTAAGTCAAGAGCGCTCTCTGTCGGAGAGTTGAACAAGTGCTCTTAATAATAAAACATTTCAATCCACATTCCCCCTTAATTAATTTATTATGGTCGTTTGTCCAACACCCGTATGCTCTGCCAACCGGAAACGGTTGGGCTAGGACTCAGAAAGGTGAAGGACTTGATAAGCTTACAAGTGATAACATAATTAAAATTTTACCCAAAACCAAAACCAGTATCAAATCACTGAGGTGCTTCCTAAAACAGGTGGTGCCGGGAATCCACTGTCAGACTCGAGGGCGGTCAAGCCGTAAGTACACTTGTCCTCTTTGCAATCTGGGTGCTCCCGACATACCATCTAAGAGGTTGCCAGTATTTGTTCATGGTTAAGGTTCCACTCTTTTGATATCCTTGGTTTTAGCCCTAATAATCAAGACCATTTAAAATATTCAATAAACCAAGATTAATCGCAGGACGATCTCACGAACATTACCACTCTGAACTCTTGTATCAAGCAACCCAAGCACTAAAGACTTTTTTTACTCCATAAGGCACTGGTCCTTGGCATCATTCTATTTTGCTTATTATCTATCTGGAGCATTTATATTTCCATGGTTGTCTTGCTTTAATTTTATCAAAGTGGTTATATCTCGAATCTCTTGTCTCATATCGCAACGTGGATTGCTTATCTTGTGTTTATTTCATAAATTGTGATCTATCATCTAAAAACTCCTAAACAACACTCATCTGCATCACCCCATACAAAAAACACTTAAAACACAAGAGCCTTAGTGAAACTCTTTTTTAGGGACTACCCCCCTTGGCTTCGTTAGGAGTTAGCCTAAACGGAGGAGCTGAGATTCAGGTGACAGTACCTGGGTCATTGCTTGCCCCCAAGGCCACACCTCTCCTCACTTTCCAGTGAGGGAGACAGCTTTCGAAAGATTTCCGCTGCTGGTGTGCAGTTTGGCGGACAACAAGGCTTTTGGAAGGAATTTGACCCATGGAGGACTTGAGAAGTTTATAAAAGAGAGGAACAAAGAAGGAAAGGAGCTTTTGATCATTTTTTATTTGCATCTTTGCAATTTGGAGAGCTTCTAGCTTGTCCATGATAGTGGAGTGTTTACTCTACTTGCCTTAGTACCAATTTCGAGGATGAAATATTCTCATCCTAATTGGCAATTGGAGAGGCCATTCAAACCTTTAATTTGGAGCTACAATGGAGCTATTTGTTACAGGTTGAAGCTATACGGAAGCTCGTGATTCTTTCTTCTTCAACTTGTTCCCATCTCTATCTCACATTTCTCTGCATATTTTGGCTCTTGGAGGAAGAGCGCACTTGGTGAGATGTTGATCTCTTTGTGAGAATCCAAGATACTCCATTTATTTGTAATCTGATATATATACTCTATATTTAATGCTCAAAAGACTCTCACGTCGAAATACCAAGTGAAACTATGTAAAAATACCAAACAATCCATAAATGGTGCCATTTTCCCTATATTTTGTCGTGAGAGCTTGAAGTTGCTTTATTTCGATTGGTACCAGTTCATCTCTATGATTTTTATGATGTATGGAGAGTCATTAATGTCCTGAAGAAGTTTCATATACATTACATAAGCCTTTGGAACATAAATGTCGAATTTCATAGCAAGTGGTGAAGTTTCCTATCATTTCCCCCTATGTGAAGACATTTCCACAAACCTCTGATTTATGAGAGTTGCAGCAGCTTTTAGAAACTGATTAATGATGTATTTGGGTGCCCATTGAAGTCCTTTAACTAATCCATCCCTCTGTTCTGAACGTTGGGAGGGTCGTACTACATTTGGGAAGCCATTAGTGACCTCTACCCTTGGGGGTTTGAACCTCGAATTTACTAGTAAATTTCCTTATTTTCTCCTAAAGTTAAATGAATGTTGCAGAAGTCTATTGAGAGTTTCCAAGGATACATCAGATTCATGTTTATGTCTCAATACCCTTCAAACACTCTCAATCCCAATTCGAAATCCTTAGGAGTCTTTTGGAGCCTTCTACCCTTGGGGGTTTCAACATCAATTTTCCTAGTAATTCTGCCTTTCATTCTCTAATTGTAAATGCAAGTTGCTGAAGTATTTGGAAAGTGTCCAAGCATATAATAGTTGCTTTAATGTGTCCAAATACATCTCAATCCACTCCACACACCATTTGAAAAGATTTAGGATCACTTGGGACAGTTTGGGGCTTTACTGGTCCAAGTTTTGAAAATTGACTAAATTGGGAAAAATTTCAAATTGGGGACATTACAACAAATGCCAATAAATATGTGCACCTACTCCTTTGAGTCATATGCGAAAAAAACCTTCGATTCAATTCACCTACATTGACTTTTATGTGACCTCTCCATGCAATGTCATGGTCATTCAATCCTTATTAGTCCTTGCCATAGCAAGAACTGATGTGTTCATCTTGCCGTCTTTTGCCTCTCACAAGCATTAGTTTGCAAAATGTCAACCAATCACATTAGAACATCACCCAAAACAATGAGTACTTAGTGGAGTATTTAAATTCATAAGAAATAGGTCATTATGATTATTTCTTGTGAAATGTGAGTCATGCATTAATGACTTACTCTACGCAAATAATCCCAAAAATGATATATTATGTGTTGGACAACAAAAGCCCCCAAAAGATTAGGTAAAAGAGTCAAGGGAGCTCTAAATGAATAGTCCATAAGGAACAATACTTGTAGAGGCTCTACAAATGGGGTAGTAAGCTAACTGGGGTCGATAGTGGGGAAAAACTCCATGGTTAAGGGCATTTGAGCCAGAGGAGTCTTGGGAAGGGTGATCTTCTAGGAAGATTTGGTTAGTAGATGCACAAAATTAGAGGTGATGATTAATGCTATGCAATTCATCTTGTAGTATCAATCCCACTTCTTCACTTCTAGTAACATCACTCAATAGAATGAGTATTAAGCATACTATTAACATTCGTAAGAAACTGGTAATTCTAATTAGTTCTCATGGGACATGGATCATACATTAATGGCTTACTCTATGGAAATAATCCCAAATCATATGTTGCACTATGGAAGCCCCCCAAAAAGATTAAATCAAAGCATTAAGGGGACTCTAAATTAATAGTTCATACGGCACAATACTTCCTAAGGTTTTGCAAATGGGATAGCAAGCTAAGTGGGTTTGACTATGGGAAAAAACTCTTGCTTAACACTTGAGCAAGAGGATGTTGGGATGGGTTGTTGATTTTCACAAGAGATGGAGAGAGAAAACAATCCAAGAAAGCAAAGAGTGCAATACTTGATAGGTTCCCTTAGGCAAATCACTTTATTAGAAGATGAATATGAAGCACTTGATGATAAATTACAAATGACAATTGGATAAAACATACACATTGAATATGCATCACTTAATAACGAATTACAAATGAGAGTTGGGTATGTTATACCTTATATTGTATGAGGTTTCACATTGTGATTTTCATCACAAAGATGGGTTATTAACTTATTAGAGGACCATTTTTCATGGCACCTGACAAGATGACACCTACGGACATGCTATGGACCAATTTGCAGATAATGGGCATTATCATTATCATGGTGCACATGTTTTCCTTAGTGCTACCACCCTGGCCACCTAAGGGTATGTGGTATTCATCAAAAACAACTTTCAAAAATCATTATGTCATGCCCTTTCACTCTCATCAACATGCAATGGTTATGTTTGTACCCGTGCCGGAAGTTGCTTCACTCATATACATAGTTGAAAAAATCTGCATTGGCAAAAAATCAGCGAGGGTCCAGAAAACATCTTCTCGGCAACATCGGCGAAAAAATCGGCAAACCGCAACAAGCATTAAAAAAATACAAAACTTGTACTTTAATAGGGTCAAAATTCGTTTACAGATTTTTTCCCTTATTTGGCGATTTTTCTCAATTTCCCCTGATTTTTTGCCAATTTTTTCACGATTTTTGTTGTTTTTTCCAATGCTCAATTTTTTGAAAAAACGCAATTTTTTCAGGCCGAAAAATCGACGAAAAAAATCACGATTTTTCGGGACATCACTGATTTTTTGTCGATTTTTTCAACTATGGTCATATATCATGTATCTTTTCAACTTGATCCAAGTAATTTTCTCATGCTGTATCATTGTTGGGGAGATCACCTTGTTATTTTCCTTTGCTCATGATGATATGGTCACTATTCTCACTTAGTTGTTGCATGGTGGGTTCATGTCTTGTTCTTAGTTGTTTGTGTCCTCTAGCACATGGGTGTTTTTCTAGTGTTTTACCTTAGTATCACTCATATTTCATCACATTTCCATCATTTTACCTAGGTATCATTCATACTCATCACATTTTCATTTTGTACCTTGGTATAATCCACATTACACTAACACTCCATCATACCCCCATTCTTAGAGATCGCATGAGTCATTTCAACCATATTCATATACATTTCACCTCATAATTATTAATTACCCTTTCATTTGCCATATTTCATCATTTTACCATTTCCATCTGTGAAAACATCAAATTGGTTTGGCATATCTTTATTACTAATTAATTAAATCCAAACCTTAAATTGAGCATTACATATTGGCCCATTAAATTTCATATGTTATAAACCTTCGATAAGGCCTCGTTCCCTAAGTTTCATCTTAAAATGTTTTACCTTTGAATCATCCACTAGGGAATACAATTTTATGCCCCATGCCGTATAACGCTTGAGAGTAGCACCCCCCCCTTGGCACACATGTTAAAGCAACATAATTTCATATTAATATTTGAAAGTGGTTGCCCCCTTTATCAATTTGTTGGGCATCTTGTTGACCCTTTCAAATCCACATGTGCCGCCCTTTTCTCATCCTTATCCTTGGCACACATGTTAAGGAGGTTGTTGAGTTTTGCACGTGTTTTGATAGGTTAGTTATGCATGCACCCTAGTCATTTGACAACATCCACCATCCATTCACACATATCCATTCATCCATCCTTATCCACAGATCCACTCACCCTTTGACCTTATCCATGTGGCACAACCTCCTAGACCTATCCACACGCTTTAACACCTTCTTTGCACATTTATCTAGCATGGTAGGTTGTGCACTCCACTAGAGCGTCCACATGCATCTTGGAATGAGCCTTGTTCACATCTTATTTCACCTTGTTGAAGTTAAAGTGACTATGAACAAGTTTGACCCACTATGGAAGGAAACCCATTGCATATTTCTGAGATTGCCTTATAAAGCGACCTAATTGGAGAGAGAGAGAGTTTCTTTGTTGCATCTTGACATGGTCATGTTGACCACTAGAGGGTGGGCCCTCTATCTTGGAGCTCTCATGTGGAGATAACATAAGATCGGATAATTTTATTAATGTCCAACAAACCACAAAAGTGGGTCAATAGGATTGTGTGGTATCATGATAACAATACAAAGTAGGAGCGTAAAAGTAGGTACTATAAAAAGCTAAAAGCAAAACTCAAACTAAACCCTAGGTCCATAAATGGAAAGCCGAGAAAAATATACAAGGAGAGATATGAAGAGAGTTGATCCAAGAAAGGAAAATGTATAAAGGGAGTGGAGCCGAGAGTTGTGATGCAAAAAAGGCGAAACTGTCACTGTCATGGGTCACTGGAAGAACTAGAAACAATGGAAGCATTGGGAGTATCTCTCCTACAATCCGAGGCCAACTAAAGTGTCACGTCCCCATTTTTGGGCTTCCCTACTATACAGATGGAGATGACTTCCGAGGCTTGTGTCAACCAGGACAGAGGAATGAGGTTATGATGCCAGTGAATTTGGAGGGTTCGAAAGAGTTTTACGGGGCCCAACCTAGTCCATTTTCCATTATTCATTATCAGGATCACTTCCACATAGTTCGTTCTTGGTTTCGTTGCATTATGGCGATTCCAGTAAATTAGGAGGATTATTGGGCATAATTTAATTAACTTCACTGACGGTGTCATCTCGATCATATTATTTGAGGGAACACCTTGGTGTAATAGTTCATTGGAACCAGGATGAAAAGTTTTAAATGTTGGGAGGATGAAAAGTGATTTCCAGTGCTTGAAAACGTTTTAAAATGAGATAAATCACTTTTTTGAGTAAAAAGGCTTGATAAATTAATAAAGTGACAATGACTTTATAAAGTCACTTTAATTAATTAATTGAGCAGGAAAAAATTAAAAGTGGCCCAAAAGGTTAAAATGAGCTTAAAAGGGCAAAATCGACCCCTCTTATTCATTCATGTTATTTTCTAAAAACTCATTTTTTGAGAGCTCTTGAGCTTGTGAACTCTTGGGACGAAAACCCTAAGAGAGGAGAATAGTTTCGGTGGTGAGACAAATCCACCCTAGCTATCTTATGAGGAGGAATCACTCAGATTTCTCGTAACATTCATTGAGAAGACAAATTTCCCATTGTTAAAGGAGATCACACATTATTTGCAGAGGTTCGAAGAAATTTGTGGGGGTTTTGGAGATCGTGGGCATCATTTTCAAAATGTGGAGGCTAAATAAAATCGTATCCATCCCTTTCTAGCTTGTGGAGGGAGTTAAGGAGGTTGTACCCTCATTAGAGCAATTGTTCTAATCATTCTCGGGCTGCACATTACTCAATTCAGATTGTATTCGGCATTTAGGGAGGTCGTACCCTCGTGTATAGGAAATACACTGTTGATCATTACCATAGGGAAGACAAATCTGAGTTAGTGATTGTTAGTAGGGACATTTTCCTTATTTGAGGAAGACGCAGACCACTGTGGGGAAAGCAAAATACCCAGGACAGCATCATCACTGAGATGTTGCAACATTAGGCATACCTTGGAGTCATTAGCAGCCACCTTCAGCAGTCGTTGTAGCAGGGCATAGTCTAAAAAGGGGAGTCCAGGGCATAGTCTAAAAAGGGGAGTCATCTCAGTCAAATAGGAGCTGCAAGTACAACAACCATCTACAAGCAATCACAGGTCTAAAGATATTTTGTTAAATCTGATTATTTGATTATTGTAAACTGTTGTAGCAGCTGATAAGAGTTCCCAGTCACTTCTACTTTCATTTATGAACTATTCATGGTGTGAACTGTAATAGAAAATGAGTTTACGGTGTGTTGTTGCCTAATACACACCTGGGGGGAATGCGGCAGGAAACCTTCAAGCCGCTCGGTGTGTCCTTGGGGGCAAGTTAAGAGTCAAGTGTTGTCACATTATTACTCGACTCCTTCGTCTAGGCTAATCCTAGCGAAGCCAAATGGGGTGGTCCCTATAAAAGAAACTATGGCTTTTAAACTATATAAAACAAAGAATAAAAGTTATTCTAGGAGTTAATGTTGGATGATGAAAATATTACAACAAGGAAACCAATTGCAATTCATTTAAATATAACAACACATGATATAAAAGACATTCATGACATTTTATGATTTAAGTTAAACAATTATAACGTATGATGACCAGTGCCGAGATTGTGAATGCGATTGTTGTTGTGCTGTGTCGTGAAAGTATTGCAAAGTCTTGTTGTAAATTTTAAATTATTAATGAGTATTAAAGGAGTGGGTTGATCGTTGGTTTGGCCCAACTCTGAATCGCTCATTTGAACCGGGCATTGTGACAGCTATACCAAGTGTCCAACCACGCAAGGATGAACCTTCTTACGGCAGCCTGCTAACTCTATAGTTAGCCTCACTCGACTTCCCAAGTTCTCAATATCGAAGCGTTGAAGGATTGTCCTATTAATACTAATCACTCTACGTCCTTTTCTGATTGACCCAACTGTTCAGACTAAGCTGCAGCGGTCAAGAGCATACTTCGGATTTCGAGTCTTGGTTAATTTTATTTAGTGTTGCAAGGTGAGTTATTAAACTAATCTACAGCCCAAGAGTCTATTTTCCACACACCAAAAGGTGCGGTACTTTGGGAAAGCAAGGGCTCAAATTTTATTGTAAATTGAAAAATAACGCCAAAGGCATGAAATGGTAAATCTAATCTAAGAAGTCCTTTAGGGACGTTTGTGTGCTTTGTGATATTATTGTTAGTTTTTTTTACTTTGTTTAGCATAATAACATTAAACAATCTATCACTGAAAGAAATACAAGCACAACAAACACAATGAACACAATTTTTCACTCGGGGAAACCACAAGGGAGAAAAACCCCGGTAAAACTTCCTCAATATAGAATTCACAAAGTACAAAGATAAACCCCAAGACAAAATCAGCTTCTCTTCCACTTGTGCGAACTTCTCTCTCTCTCCTATGCGAACTTGTGTGAGTGAGTTGAGTGAATACAAATAAGCAACTCATCCTCTATTTATATTCTTTCGTTCAGGTGACTTTTCCCCAACTGGGCCGACTTCTCCTAACTGACTGGGCCGACTTATCAAATACATAATATAATAATCTTTTATGGGTTCTTCTAGGCCGACACAAGACCTAGGGTTTACATTGACTCTTTCAATGACTCTTACATTATCAATGACATTTCCTGAAGGAGGAATACAATAATACAGTCGACAAATACAATTGGAATATCTTCCGCGGTTACATTTCTTTAGCACTCCCTCTTAACTAGGAAGGTATTTTGTGGGCAACATCAACAACTGCACAACTAACTTGTGAATCTCTATATGTCGTAGGAAGTTTTTGGATCATCATATGTCTGGGGTATGATCTGTTGGAACATCCTCATCAGCATCATCATCATCGTTTGCTAGAATATCACCATTAGCAACATCATCATTATCATCAGCAACATCCTCTACTGGAACATCATCGTCGGCAACATCCTTTGCTGGAACATCATCAGCAACATCCTCTGCTGGAACATCATCAGCAACATCCTCTGCTGGAACATCATCATCAGCAACATCCTCTGCTAGAACATCATCAGCAACATCCTCTACTAGAACATCAGCAGCAGCAACATCCCCTGTTGTAACATCATCATCAGCAAAATCCTTTGCTGGAGCATCATCAACAACATCCTCTGTTGGAACATCATTAGCAGCAAAATCCTCTATTGGAGCATCATCAGCAACATTCTCTGCTGGAACATTATCATCAGCAACATCATCTGCTAGAACATCATCAGCAGCAACATCATCTGCTAGAACATCATCAGTAAAAAAAATATTGGAACAACAACATCAATCATCAGTAACCAACTCTATGTCATCTTGATGCAACTCTGGTTATCACAGAGAATATCAATCACATCTATCTCTGCATCGAACAATCCAGCCAACATCTTGCGAAGCCACACTGCTTCGCTACAAGCTGAACATGCTGCTAAGTACTCAGCTTCTGATGTGCAGAGAGCAACACAAGGTTGCTTTCTACTGAGCCATGAGATCATACCTGATCCCAAACTAAAGCAACATCCTGAAGTGCTTTTTCTATCTTCGGCACTTCCATCCCAATCCGAGTATGTAAATCCGTACAGTCTGAACTCACTATCAGAAGCATATCTGAGTCCAAAGTCTATATCGTACCTTTTAGGTACCTCATCACATGTTTTGCTGCAATCCGGTGAACATTTATGGGCTCCACCATATATTGGCTCAAGGTGTTCACAACAAAACATATGTCTGGTCTGGTATTGGTCAAGTACATCAATGACCCAATAATCTGTATGTACATCGTGACATCTACTATCTCTGATGAAGCATCATTCAGGAGCTTCAAATTTGTCACCATTGGAGTAGTCATGGCCTTACAATCCAACATCCCAAATCTTTTTAGGATCTCAACTGTGTATTTTCCTTGACTCAGGAAAATCTCATCTGGAAACTACCACACTACAAGACCTAGAAAATAATGCATCATACCAAGGTCTTTCATCTCAAATTCTGCAGCAAGCCTCTTCTTACATTCAGTGATGGGCTTGTCTTCTCCTGTCAGGAATAAATCATCCACATACAATAGTAATATCATAGGTTCATCATTCATGATCTTATAGTAAAGATTTGAATCTGCTTTACTCTTGGTAAAGCCCAAGCTCATCAGGAAGCTATCAATTCTTCCATACCATGCTCTGGGTGCTTGCTTCAACCCTGTTATCACACAACTTGTACTTGTCCCAACAGGTTATCCTATCTAGGATGGTAGAGGTGTTGGACAACTAAAGAGGTGACCCAAGAGGTGCCACAGCTCCCAATGCAATTGGGTGTCATGCTAACCGAGGAACTCTTCACTTTAGATCTAGCCTAAACAAGACCAACGGAGAGACCCTAGCTAGCCAATGAGGGCTAGCAAAGTTGCAAACCTACTCAACACCTCCTAGGGAAATGTGAAGACAAAAAGGGAGAAGATCAAGAGAGGATTAGATCTAGATCTAGGATGGATAAGTGGACCCAAAGAGTTAGGGCTCGGTTGAAGAGGCTTATGGATGGACAAATTTTCAACCAATGAAAGATAAAGGCCACTTATGGGTTTAAATTAATAGATCTAGATAGATCTAATGCCAAGTAAAAATATCCAAGTGGGGGCCACCCTTAAATTAAGGAAAATGGACCAAATGGGGTCCATACGGTGAAGATCGAGATGAAATGGCACTAGAGGGTTCGCTAATCAATGGATCTAATGATTTGACAAGGAACAAGAAATACCCAAATTGTGGATCTAGCAAAATCCCACCTACCCAACAAGTGCGACCTCCTTTGTAGAGGCCCAGTGCCTTAGATGAGGGGGTAAATGGAGTCTGATGCCCACCAAATTTTAGATATAAGATGTATTAATTAATATTTTGGTGGGTTTTAACTATTAAGCCCAAATGATTGCTAGATCTCCATAGATCTGAAAAATAAAAAAAAATGAGGGTTTTGATTTTAAGGGTTTGAAGTGACCAATGGGTAAAAATGCATGGAACTAGATACATACCTTGTAGAACATACCTCAAAAGCTTGTGGCCATTTTGCAAATCAATAATCTTTCCCAAGTGAGGCAATCAAGAGTGAGATACAAGTGCTCCAAGTGAAATCGCTAGAAATCGCTATTCCTCCAAGTTGGCTAGTGTGCCCTCCTCCTGCAAGAAAAGATCTATATGAGAATCGATCTAGCAAAAGAATGACTAAAATGATGAAAAGATGAAAGAGAAAGCATCAAATATGTCACGAAGATACAATAATGTTACTCCCTGTGACAAGAGGCAAATCCAAAGGTAAGATATGGGGTTTCCCCACAATAGCGTCCCCCTAGAGCATCCTCCTCTTCATCAACATGGCCTCCCTACAAAAAAACATTTGAACCCCAAGATCCACAATGATACACAGAGAAAAGATTGTATATTCAACTTGCAAAAGCATCCAACAAGACTAGAGAAGTACATCTACAAAAGTAGTATTTTTATTCCAAGTTCTCAGAGCTCCAAAGGTGCCTTTACAATAAGGGGGCCTCTTCCTTAAATAGGAGGAGAGAGACCAAAACCCTAACCACTTTTTAAAATAAGTGGTGGAGATCAAAAGATAAAACAATACAATCAACGGCTAAGATGAGCCGGTACAGTATAACATGGATCACTCACTAGAGGGGGGTGCGCACTCACTAAAAGATGCCCTAGGGGGGTGCGCACCACATAAAAGTGACTAGAAGACAAGTGTGCCACATAAGATGACAAGGACAAGTGACTAGGGGCACATGGTGGGGCTAGGAGGTTTTATTATCCTTCACTAGCATCACTCCATGGCACAATCATATAACATATGACTCAATAACATGACCAAGTGAACAAATGATCAAATCTTGGCCCCCTCAACTGAGAGAAGAATGCATCAAAACACAACCCGGAGACATGTGGACCCCACTGAATGCTGCAAGCTAATCTGGAAGGAGTGGGATACACCATAGATTACCTCAAAACAGACCTCATTACAAAACCTTGCCTCAATTGCCCGAATCGATTTCCTTAATGACTTTTTTATTCCATTTTTATCCTACCTGAAAAACCATCAAACTGCCCATAGCCCACTACCTGGTGCCCGGGCACAAAATCTAACTGTACCATCATGTCCGGAGGGAGAGGGGGTAATAAGGTAATGACAAGTGGCTGGACCACACCTCTCCTCTGTAGCGCCCTAGGCAACAACTCTCATCAAAGCAACTGCTGGACAGGCCAACTCAGCATGGCCAAACTGGTCAACAAATGAAGAACTGCTCATATCATCACTGAAAGTGCCTGAAACTAAAACCTAAGTGTCTCAATGGGTTCAGAAAACCCAAATCTACTAGAGATGAGTACTCATACACCTCATGGCAACCTGTAAGATCATCTATAGCATCCACCATACTCGGACAAATAAAAATATGATGGTCTGGACGTAACAATAATCAATCAAAAGTGCATCAACCATCATCTGAAACTTGTGTCCAATAATGGAATCATCAAAAGGTATATCAAGGACCATGGATCAACATCATACAACATAACTGGTCCAACTCATCACGGATCCCAAGGTTGACCTTGGTGAAAATAGGTTTGAGCGGTCAAACTGATCAAAAAATGACCTAGGCTAGAGAAGCCTGTTGTTGCAAGTGCAAATGGTTAAGACATGCTCTTTTAATCATTTTCATGGCAAGACTTTTAAAACATCAAGCATCATTTCATTGGCAATTAATAGATAATTATAATTATGCATAGGTTAAAATAATAATAATTTACTTTCAAAAGCACCTCAAGGATATACTCATTTTGTAAACATGATCAATTTGTTAGGAGAGGGTAAAGGCTAAGAAATGCAAGGCTAGGCAAGGGGAATGACTCGACTGACTCAACACTGTGATACTTTGGATAAGGGAAAGGATATTACACACTTAAGCATATGTTGGATAAAGAATACACAGGGGATGGCAGTCTCTCACAAATGGGTAAGTTGTTTAGATAGGTTCTTTTTCAACCTTGGCAAATGTCTACAAATCTCACCATTACATTTCATTTCCTTGGCCAGTAGTTCTTTAGATTTAGCATTTGTTTAGCCACTGCTTTTTTAGGCCTATACAACCCTTTTGGGGATTTCATATGTGCTTAGAAGCACAACCACTAAAGCTTTCATCCAGGGTGTTTTAAGATTTCCATTCATTTCATTTGGCAACTCTTTTGTGGATTTCACCTGTGCTTAGAAGCACAACTACTAAAGCTTTCATCCAGGGTGCTTTTGAGTTTCCATTTCATTTCCTTGGCCAGTAGTTCTTTAGATTTAGCATTTGTTTAGCCACTGCTTTTTTTAGGCCTACACAACCCTTTTGGGGATTTTGCATGTGTTTAGCAACACAACTACTCAAGCTCTCCATCCAGGGTGTGTTTTTCATTTGAGTTTCAATATAATTTCACAAGATATAACAGTAATTTCCATATGTACATGATGGTAGTATTGTTTGCTTCAGGTTTTAGTCAACACAAATCAAGCAACTATGGGGATTTTCCACAATCAAGACCAAACATCAGGGCAACCGACTAGAGTGATCAAGGTATCCAATCCAACTCACCAATCCAACTCACCAAAGGTAAGTTTTGTTGCCAACTCAGAGCCGAGACACAAACTAACAAGGATGTTATCCAACATAAAGGCAAAAATGGGGAAGTCCTCCATATCACAGGCTAAGGTGTAAGTCAGGGTAAAAACCAAAAGTGGGAAAAACAAACGGATGGATGGAGAAAGTGAAGGTGATGCCTAAGCTAGCAAGCCAAAAAAGCGGGAATGATCATGTCCATACTCCTAAGAGGGTACAACCAACAAGTATAAAACAAGAGCTTCTAATTGTCAGTAATACAATCATTTAGATAATCAATAATAACCAATTTCATTTCATATACATATACCGCCAGATCATAATCACTAGATGCTAAGTCAAGCTATCAAAATGACCAAAACAACAGGATAATAAAACCAATGCACATTATATACCTGTTGGGTCATATACCTGTATCTGCTATCTGGACTAACTGTAACCACTGAGAACATTGTTGCTAAAGCTCCAAACAGTGTCCTGCATCTGTATGGAATAAAAGGTCACCTCGGTCATCAAACCTGAGGTCAAGAGGCTCAACCTTGGCATAAGGTCTATTGCATGTTTGATATAGGGTTGCTTTGATGTGTGAGTGATCACAAACAACACTGCTCATCATAGCTGATCTCACTGAAATTGTGTAAAGGAAAAGCTCAAAAATATGCAGATAATTGCTCTGCAATCATGGTAGCCCAGCTACTATGGGTGTGATAACAAACCCATACAATGCTTTCTTCAGTTTACATACATGTGTCTTTCTGTTTTCTGTTTCGAATCCTTCTGGTTGTTCGATGTATACTTCTTCTTCTATCTTTCCATTTAGGAAAGTCGTCTTTACATCCATCTAATGTAACTTCCATTTCATCTAGCCACAGGAGCAAAAGTCTCTTCATAATCAATTCCTTTCTTCTGAGAGAATCCCCGGGCTACGAACCTTGCCTTGTACATTTCAATGCTTCCGTCTGCTGAGTGTTTTGTTTTGAAGATCCATTTTGACGATACAACTGACTTATCCTTTGGTCTGGGTATTGTTATCACATACATAGTAGCTGGGCTACCATGTTGTCAAAGCAGATATCTGCACTTTTCGGAGCTTTGCCTTTGCATTATTTCAATGAGATCAGCTATTATGATGAGCAACATTATTTATGATCACTCACACATCAGAGCATCCTTATATCAGGCATTTGTTAGACCTTATGCCAAGGCTGATCCTTGAGACCTCAGATTTGATGACCGATATGACCTTTTATTCTATACAATTGCAGTGCAATTTTCAGTATTTCAGATACAGTGTTCCCAGTGGTTATAGTTGGTTCAGATTTACAGATGTTGATTGATGACCTAGTATGTATATGATGTGCATTGATGTTATTACCTTGTTGTTTAGGTCATTTTGATAGCGTTGACTTGGTATAAAGTAATTATGATATGGCAATGTATTAAAATTGAAATTGGTTGTTATGGATTATATGTATTGATTGTATTACTGACATTTGGAAACTCTTGTTTTATACTTGTTGGTCTTTACCTTCATATGAATGTGAACATGATCAGTTAGTGTCTGCCTGACCTGCTAGCTTAGGCACCATCTTCACTTGTCTCCATCCATCCAGTTGTCCTTCCCCATTTTTGGATCTTTAACCTGACTTACACCTTGACTTGTGATATGGAGGATCTCGTCGCGTCTGCCTCTATGTTGGACTTGCATCCATGTTTATTTTGTGTCTTGACTCTGAGTTGGCAACAAACCTTGCCCTTGGTGAGTTGGATTTTACGCCTTTATCACTCTAGTCGGTTGCCCCAATGTGTGGTTTAGATTTGCGGAAGTCCCCCTAGTTGTTTGAGTTGCGTTGGCTAAAACCTGAAGCAAAGTTGTACTATATATGGAAATTATTGTTATATCTTGTACAACCCAATGAAAAGGGCTATGAAATTGAAATGAAATTAGAATGCTGTAAAATGTAAATGCACCCCGGATGAAAGTTGCGATTAGTTGTGCTTGTAAGCACATGCAAAATCCCAAAGGGGTCATATTAGGCCTAAAAAGCAATGGATAAATGTATGCTAAATCTAAAGATTGTTGGCCATGAAATGTAATGAAATGAAAGGTCCTAAAAATCAATGGCTAAGTGTAAGCTAAATCTAAAGACTGTTGACCTTATGTGAAACTTTCCTCATTGAGCCTACGGGTCATGATATGAGATGGAGCAAGGGACAGCTAATTCTAAGTGTCCCCTAGAACCTCAAGTTACGGTTAGTCGGGCACCTAGTTCACAACGGTTCTAGTAGTAAACAATTTTTTCCCAAGGTTGAATAAGCACTTCTCTGAACAACTTATCCATTTGTGAGGCATCGCCATTCCTTCTGTACTCCTTGTCCAACACATGCTTAAGTGTGTAACACCATGTCCCTCATCCAAAGTATCACAGTGTCAAGTAAATCAAGTCATCCCTTTCAGCCTAGCCTTGTGTCTTTAGCCTTCACCCTTTGGTAGCAATTTGATAATGTTTACAAACAAGTATACTCTTGAGATTCTACTTAGAAGTAAATTAATTAACTAACCTATTATTACTCATTAACTGCCAATGAAATGATGCTTAATACTTTAGAGTCTTGCTATGAAAATGATTTAAAGAGCATGTCTTAACTATTTGCACTTACAGCAGTTTCGCTTCTTTAGCCAAGGTCATTTTTTATCAGTTTGATCGGTCAAACCTAGTTTGACCAAGGTCAACCTTGGGATCCATGATGAGATGGACCATTTGTATTATATGATGTTGATCTATGGTCCTTTATATACCTTATGATGATTCCATATGATGGGCACAGGCTTCAGATGATGATTGATGCAATTTTTCATGATTATTATTATTTCTAGATCATCATATTTTTACTTGTCCGGGTATTGTGGACCCTACAGATGATCCTACAGGTTATCATGAGGTGTATGAGTACTCATCTCTAGTGGATTTGAGTCTTCTAGATCCATTGACACACTTGACATTTAGCTTCAGGCACTCCCAGGCAAGATATGAGCAGTTTTCCACTTGTTGACCAGTTTGGCCATGCTGATGTGGCATGTCCAGCTAGATCACTAGAGGACAGTCATTGCCTAGGACGCTACAGGGAAAGGGGGTGGTCCAGACACTTGTTATTACCATATTACCCCCCTTCCAGACATGATGGCACAGTTAGTTTGACAGCGTAGGCACTAGAAAGTCAGTTATGGGCAGTTTCAAGGTTTTTCAGGAGGATCAAAAATGGAATAAAAAGGTCATAAAGGAATTCCATTTGGGCAATTGAGGCAAGGTTTTGGCATGAGGTCTGCTCTGAGGTCATCTATGGTGTATCCCACTCCTTCTAGATCAGTTTGCAGCAGTTAGTGGGGTCCACATAGTCAGCATGATGTCATTTGATGTATTTTTCTCTCAGATTGGGGGGACAGGATTTGATCATTTGTGTACTTGGACATGTCATTGAGTCTCATGTTATATTATTGTGCCATGGGGTGATGCTAGTGAAGGGGAATAATACCTCCTAGCCCCACCATGTGCTCCTAGTCACTTGTCCTAGTCATCTTATGTGGCACACACATGTCTTAGACTCCCTTGTGCAGTGCGTCATCCCCCCTAGGGTCTTTTTAGGCATGACGTCATCCCTTTAGTGAGTGATCCATGTCATATTATGTATTGGCTCATCTTAGCCATTGATTATATTGTTGTATCTTTTGATCTCAACCACTCATTTTAAAAGTGGTTTAGGGTTTTGGTCTCCCTCATCCTATTTAAGGAAGAGACCCCCCTATTGTAAAGGCATCTAGAGATTTTTGGCTCTTGGCTACTGGAATAAAATTCTTCTTAATTAAAAGTTTAGAGATACCATCAGTGATGCCATCAATATAAGGAAGAGAGATGATTGATTCGGGAGGTGGAGAGAGTTTGGGGGGTTTGGGTTTAGGATGCAGGACCTGTTGAAAGGTTTTGTTGATGAGGTGCCAAGGGTAACCATTGGCCATGAGGGATTTGGTAAGGTGGGATCTTTCTAGGTTCAGATGTTGGAGGTCAGAGACTCAAATAGCTCTAGTGATTAGAGTTTTGAGAACAACAAATTTTTGAGAAGGATGGTGAAGGGATTGGGCATGAGGATATAACAAAAAACACACAAAGTCTTCGGATGAACAATTGTTGTACATTCACCACTCTTACAACAAAGTGGAACATTCTTGATTCTTCCACCCATAAATCACCTTAAAGCTTATTTTGGATACTTGTCACCATCAAACTTTTTATTGGCAATAGAAAGAGAATGAACAAGAGATGAAAACGGCACATAGAGCAAACAAGTTCTTACACAAGATCGAGAAAATCCATTTGAGTGCATGAACTGCCTAAGAAGAATGACGGAAAGTACAAACTTCGCCATGACCAACATAGAACTGAACAGATTTCAATGTTGGAGATAAATTTTAGCTATATTTCAACAAAGAACAATTGCAGGGGGTAGCCAAGAAGTTCAAGCAATTGAGATACGAACCATTTGTAATCACCGAACAAGTCAGTGATAATGCATTCAAGTTCAATTTACTTCCCTACATGAGAAGGTATTATGTTATTTATGTAGATAAGATAAGATAGATAAGCTAAATGTAGTAATGTCCAACCGCTGACCACATAAGTAGGTCAATGGGACTATGTTTAATCAAGATGCCGATACAAAGTGGGAGCGCTAACGTGGCTCCTATATAAAGCAAGATGTGAAACCATATCATAAGGCCAAAAAGAGATATTTCCAAAGATGGAGAGACAACCCAAAAGGGATAAATACAAAGAGAGCCGATGCAAAAGAAAAATGTACAAGGAGGGCAGATCTAAGATTTGCGATACAAAAATGGTCAGAATGTCATGCACACCGGAGATACTAGGAGCGCTGGAAGCACTAGAAGCGTCTCTCCTAACATTCAAAGTCGAATGAAGGAATCTCAAAATAGTAATCTACTTGAGAGAAGAATTGGAAGAAGAGCTATAATGGATAGTGCCTCGCCACTTAGAGTGGGGAGCCTACTGTTGTGTTCTAGATGTAGTCAACCGACTGTTGTGACAAGGTCGAGACTGGACACGTCGTTGGGGTTGGGAGGAAGTAGAGGTGGTCTATCGTGCTCTAATTGATATGCGATCATAAGCAGTACTGTCCTCTGTCAATCTCTTAGTGCCCCTAGAGGAGGGGAACACCGAAAAGAAGGAAGTGATCTGTTGAGTGGAGGTTGGTCCTGATTGCGAATGTCGTTGGAGGATGAGAAACCGGAACCGGAGGGCCTCCTGTAAGTATAAGGCCAGACATATCTAATCTAGATACCTAAAGAAACTAGTCAAAGACTGGGACTCTGCAAGAAGAAGGTCCCTGAAGAGACAATGAAACTGCCCGCAAATCTCATAATAGGTAAGACACCAAAAGCTGAAGTGCTCCTCGGTCTCGACCTCCCGAAGATGACAAACCTAGCAGATCTTGTCTGATCAGTTGATATGGTGATCTGTATCAACCCTGAGACGATGAAAGCCAACTCTAAACTGGCCCAAAGGGATACGAAGAGCATGTGTCCAATGGTTGAGTGTGTAATGGGGCCGAACGATGAGAATGTCCCTTAGATCCATGAAATGTGCAACATAAAAGGCCATCTTTGGACATAACCCACCAGGAGGGTTGGTCCAACTGGTTTGCACGAACAGTCTCAAGATGTCATCTCGGTGATTATGTCCATCTCTTGTCTGGTAGGTAAGAAGCGTCCAGGCACATCCAGGGAATATCAAAATGGAGGAAGCTAGTCCATCTCAATGCCAACAGATGCCAAAAGATCCGTGACCCCTACATACCAAGATCTAGTACAGCTCGAAGGGGTATCCAAGGCAATGGACTAAGATGAGAGATAGGCCAAGTATGGGTATCGATCGCGCCCTAGCGTTGAATCGGCAAAGATCCGAAGATGGTGTAAGACTGAGACAAGACGGAAAACTTCCTCAAGCCAAAAGGGGCAGGCACCGAACTCTGCAAGTATGATGGGCTGAGGAACTGTTTGCTTGCATTTGATAATGCAACAGAGGAGGAGGATCTGCACTCTCTCTACCGAAGCCCAATCACTATCTAATAGACAAAAACCCCAAATCTCTGAACCATAGAGGACTATGGGTCTAATGAGAGTGTCCATGAGAGACATCTTGGACGAGATGTCCTGAAAATGGTATCTGAAGCATTATCTCTCGAGAAGGGATAAGGATCCATATCCTTTGTTGACTCGGGGTTGAAAAGGGCATGCAATAAACTGAAACGAGGTCCTATGAACTGTACCCCTAAATAGGTGTAGGTGTTAGCGATCTAGATCTCATCACCTCGAAAAAAAAAATAAAGGTATATGAGGAGTTTCTTCAAATAGTTGAAGATCATGACCTTGGTTTTACCTAGCTTGGCCGTCAACTAAGGAAGATCACCGAAGAAGGACAAGGCATCTAGTTGTCACTGCAACTCCTCTGTTGAAGAGGCCAAGAAGACCACATCGTCGGCAAAGAGCAGGATCGAGATCAAGACCTAATGGAGAGGGCACCCATCTCCGTCCTGGATGTTGTGATGTAGGAAGGCCTCTAGCTTGTCAATGTATATCCCAAATAAAGTGGGGAATAGGGGACAGCCCTATTTGACCTCAATGGTGCTCCTAATAAAGTTTGATATCCCGTGGGGGGTGTGAAGGTGACCAAGGACCATCTCCTATAATCTCATAATGGCGGTCAGAAGGGTCTCGGAGATGCCAATGTCTCTGAGCCTCTGGAACAATGCCACTCTAGGGACAAAATCAAATGCTTTTCGAAAGTCTACAAAACAACAGTAAACTTTCGAAGAGCGATGGCGAGCCTCCTTGATGATGGCCCTAAGCGTGAGAATGTGATAAATAGTCTAGTATGTCGATCTTAATCTCGCGTTCCCTCTAGCTCTGAGGTGTCTCCTCTCAAGCTCCCTGGAAAGTTGCATATGGAGAACGATAGCATATAGTTTGAAGAAAGTGTGGCCAACCATGATCGTTCTGTAGTTATTGGGATCTGCACTTGCACTTGTAAGGGAACCATCCATGTTGGATGATGAAGAAGAAGAAGGGAAAGTACTACCCTCAATTGAATATTTTGCACATAATGCACTCAAAGAGTTTGGGGAGGATATTGTCTAGCAAAAGAAGATCCAATCTACTAAAAGAGGACACCAAGAACTATGGAAAATTGGACTCAAAGGGAAATTACCGAGGAAATCAAAGTGGTATGAGTAACAAATACCTAAATCGTTTCCGTCTCTCCTTCCCATAGCTTTTGTAGACAAAATGCCTCCCACTGGGGAAGTCTAATCCAAATGGATTGATGTCAATAAATGAAATGGCATTGCACAAATTGTGGCTCATGATCTGAGTGGAACTTAAGCTTCTAATTCCCCAATCTTGTAGGCTCACACCCGGGTGATTCACATGCAAATCAGGGCATAAGCAAATTCAAAGGAGGTTCCACGATTGCAATCCAACCACATATGAAATGGAGATCATATAGCACAAGTGGAAGAGGGGCATGAAAACTGATGGGACCCACCAAACACATGAGCAAACAAACACCTAAAGGATGTGCAGCATCTTGGTCCACGCCAATGAGAATTGCCACATCAAGTCCATAAGGATTTGGCAGTTATAGACTATTCTTGGTTTGATTCTTGGTTTCCCAAAAGGAAGAATAAAATACCAAGGGGAATGAACAACATTGAGGTTTGTTCCAGTTGTTTTCGTTTGGAGGTTCAATCTTTTGGAGGATGCATTAGCTCTCTTGAAGCATTAAATCTAGAGAAGAGCTCTTGAAAACAGATCTGAAGGGTGTTAAGCAACCTGGAGGTTCTAGCGGAACCCAGATTTGGTAGTGTAGAAGGCAGAATCAAAGGGCAGTTTTCACTATTGTTGCATTTGAGTCATTTGCATAGCAATAGAAGCTCATCGAGCATCTTTTGTAATTTGTAACCTGAGAATTTATTAATAAATGAGCAAAGCAAGCCATTTTAAGTTGGAGTTTTCCCACCTTGGGTCTCTCCAGGATAAACATCTGAGTTATCTATTGTATGTGTTAATCCACTGAGTTATGACTAGAGACTAAACACTGATGACTCTCATTCTGTACCTGCTTCTAATGATGTGATATAGCGCAGAAACACCAGATATAGAAAAGGATGACCCATAAAGATGCTCGGGTGCAAAATTCTACAGGTGGGGAAGAAGATTTCAGCAAGGAAAACCCAAACTTTGGCCAAGCTAGCAAAGAAAGGAATTCCTCAAGTTGAGATACATGATTCAGGCACGCAAAAAGCAGAACGGAGAAGCAATGCAGCAAGGACAAGGTTAGATCTCCGAGTTTTACTCAGTCTTTGTATGAGCTTTTTGGTCTTTACCGGCTACAGGTATAGCTGCGGCAGCATGCAACACAATCAATTTCATAAAAAAAATTGTTCTTGTTGATAAATAAAATAATATGTGGCAGACTGAAGAATCCTAGGTGACAACCTCTCCTCAAGTATTTCTCAACCATGGGACTTCACTAGAGTTGAATTTCAATTTAATAGCGTTAAACACTATGGAATGCAAAAATAAATAAATAAATGAAAATTAAAACTTTGGTAAGGCAGAGATACATACGTCATGGGGTCCGAAAGCACAGTTCGAAGAGAGGGCTGAGCTACTCCCACATTAATCTGTTCATTCTGCTTTGAATTCTGAAAATGGAGTTCCAAGGGATCCAATTTATTTCGATTTTTCTCTAAATCTTGAGTTTCAGTTTCGCCCTCGGCCTCGCCATCCGCCGTGACGGTGTCCATGTCCGCATTATTGTTTTCTTGTTCCATGCTGAGCAGTTGTAATTATTGATCCGAAGTCAGAATTCTAGAGAAAGTGAAATTCATCAGGAAATCGACGTGTTCCAGAAAAATTGAGAATAAGTAGTGGTGAAACCCTGGGGATGGGGGGCAAGGCAAGTCACAGCAGCGTACCAGATTAAGAGTGGACAACAAATTCATACGGGGAATGGTTTCCCACTCTCTCTACCGGTAAACTCCGTACGTCAGCCGGTGTCTGTGGCATATTCACCGGCCGTCCCCATCACACTGTCTTTGTTTTTATTTCATGCTTTAAATTCAACGAATTTAATATTTAAAGTTCAAAAAATGTTAAAAACTGTGATGCATTGTCGGCCTTAGTAGATTTTAATATTTAACCGGGTCAATTTAAAACTTGTACGCTGATAAGTGGCAAGGAACTCTCGAATGGTATAGCCATTTTTATTTTTATTTTTATTTTTCAACTAAAAAAATTATCTTCCTATTCATCGATTAAATCAAAGAAACTTAAATTCTCTTCCTATTCATAGATTAAATCAAAAAAACTTACATTTGTAATCTATCTCAAAAATAGTATATCACTCTACACAATGTTCCAAGTATCATCATAAACAAATTTGAGATTTCTATAAATCTCATCCAAAATATCAATCCTCCGATATAATAGACATATTCCTATCTTTTATCAAAATAAAAACTATAAGTAAGTCATGTATACAGTAAAACCCCCTAAAAATATAATATATATATATACAGTAAAACTCCCTAAAAAAGAGATAGTTGAGAAAAGCAAAAAAGGATTGGTTAGCTACTCGTATGGTAGAGCAATCTGTCTCCTTTGTGTTGTATTTTTATGAAATTTGAGGTTAAAATTTGTGATTTTGATAACGGAAATTTGTAATTTTGCCATTATGTTAGATTTAGAATAAAAGTATTGGAAAAGAGGTGGGTTTGTTGGAGAAAGGGTCTAAACTTACCAAGGTTTTGTCTTTTCTGTGAACTTTTTATTGGAATTTGGTGATTCTTTTTTTTAAGTTTGGATTTTGTGTTATTCAAATCGCGATTTGTAATGTATAACTCGATTCGGGAGTCTTGAATATCTCCAAGGCATCCCAATTAAGCAATTTTAACAGTGATTTATCAGTATATAAAAAATTCTTCCCAGATTTCGTCAAAATCCTGTCAAGAAACATTGTCGAAAAGAGGTGAAATCATCACCCGTTTAGACTACTCGTTTGTTATATGATTACCTTACTCTATAATTCAAAGTGTTTCGTGTAACAACGTTCAAATCTTAATAAGCAAGATTATAGTAAAAACAACTATGTGAGATCAAAGGAACATTAATGACTTTAACATCATTGAACAATATTAAGATTAAAAGAAGGTTAAAAGTTCTAGAAATTTGAACTTTTATTATTTACCATCACCAAATCGAGTATGCAATCTTTGTCAAAATTGTAATTTTGGGTAGATAAAATTGTTGTTTTTAATGTGTAGATGGATTCAACACCATCGTCATAATTTGAATTTTTTTCATTTACCATCACTGAATTCAATTATTCAATCTTCGCCAAAATTGTAATTTTGGATAGATAAAATTGTCGTTTTTAATGTGTAAATGGATTCACACCAAGAGCAACTAGATTGTACAATTTAACATCAAATATCTACAATTCCATCAATCCAAAATATTGTTTGTTGAATTTCAAGTTAGAAATATCAAATTTCCTTCCTATTATTTTGAGCTATCAAAAAAGTTTAAGTTCTTAGAACATTTAAACTACAACTTAATATTAGGTGAAAGTTCCAACAACCTTAATGAACCATGAACCCAAATCAGAGTGTCGTGTTCATTGATCCAAATTATTATTATCAGAAAAGAAAAAAGAAAATGTAAGATATTAATCTGAACTTTCTAACCTAATACAGATTAATTTTAACTTTAATTTTATTTTTCGAAAGCGGATAAGACATAAATATTTTTATTATATTAACGAAAAGTACAATAATTTACTAGATTTTGCAATCCTTTTAGCTTGGTGCAAGGATCCACAAAATTAAAAAAACTAGCGTGTCACTATTATTTGCATGGTTTTTTGGTTTCATTGCATGATATATTTTTAGCCTAGCATTTCAAGAAAAAATTTCACATATAATCGATAGTAATGGCAAAATAGAAAGTAGTGCTGCAAATGAGAAGAAGATGCTTTTATATAAGAATGGAGGGAGAGGTGTTTGTCACTGTTACATTGAACTAGCCCTTTTGTTGTATTGTCGAGATTCACAAACATTGGTTACAAGTTTTCCTTATATAACTTTTCAGACAATCTTTGCAATAATTTTGCTTGACAAATAATATGTCGTGGAGAACATTGAATAAAAGAAACGTTATGGCATTGTCTTGCAATGAGTGTATGTAATCCACTTCAAATTATCAACAGCATTTTTCATAAGCCAATGTTGTTGGAGCATCATGTCTAAGATATCATCATAAATTTTATATCAATCTTCAAAATTGTGTTGAGATTTCCATGCCCAATGTTTTGGTAGAAATGTGCCTTGTTAAACAATAGGCCCAATTATTTTAAAATCTCCAACATGACAAGACTACAAACATTAATCTTGTCCGCATATTTAGTTTATTACCTTGAAGTGACATGTCTTGATTGATGGCTAGTATTAACTCTACATTTATTAAGCATGGAGATGAGAGAAATGAGTTGAGATGTAGTTATTGTGTCTTTGAATATGCATGGAGATTGAGGTTTACAACTCCATTGTATTTGTATAATGGATGTAAGGTTAGTGTGTATAACAACCCATGAATTACCTCATTAGTAATCATTTTTTCATGGTTAACACACCATCTCTCTCGTGTGCCCGAGAAGGTGAGTTAACTAAGATAGAGACACTAATTGTGAGCTAATTTATAGGCAATTCTACACACTAACATAGCTCTATTTAAACCTGGCTCTATTAAGGGTTAAAACAAATTAAAAAAATCATGATGTAAATTCAATATTTTGGTACAGTTGATAATTATTTAACTACACTTGAGTTTGCACCTCAAGATTTTGTATTCCTCTTAATGCAAAAAAGATTTAGGGTTAAGACGAATTTTCATTACTTTTAAATTATGATCAACACAAAACATTACACATAGAGCATTAAATATCTCTCCCCACCAAACTATAAAATGTGTCTCTCAACACAACTAAGCTAAGATTATGGGCAACTAACACCCACATGATCTATATTTCTAGCTTAAAATCATAAAAATAAATTGAAAAGGCTTCTAACACACATTGTTGTTTGTACTTTGGAACATGTCATCATCCGATCAACATCATATAAATTATTTACTAATTAAACTTCAAATTTTCCTTTCGTATTAAAATCACTCGCTAAGGATTACCCCATGACTGATTGGTAAAGTTTTTGTTCTTGCATGAGAAAGGTGTGATGTTTAAATATATCGCCCTCCATGTTAAAGTAGATTTCACAACATTAATATATAGTTGAGATTTATAACTCCTAAGGTGTGATAGTTGGTTGTTGCAGAGTCTTGTTTCCTTTTATCCCATGTGTTGTTGTTGAAACATCTCCAATTTGTTGTGGTTATAGGTATCTAACAATATGCTATTTAATAATGCTTTTTTGATACTTGTTCCATGAACACATTTATTTTTCTATTTTCTTTCTTAGTAGTGATTATATTGATCTTATTGTCTTTCTTAACATCTTTCTTGGTAACGAGGGTGTTGATATAGTTTCACCTTTAATGGTTTTCCCTTGTTCCAAAAAAACATATCATCAGTTTTGCTTTTACAAACAATGCCATTCTCTATCCTCTTTGCTTCATCTCCAATACTTCTTAATTTTGAGATAATTCCATCATGTTTGATTTGACATTCTCAAGTTTGTAATCAACTTATTTTTCACTATTGCTCGTATTTCTTCTTTGATATCATTGGTTTTCGGGGCTTCTTCAACAATTTTACATTTTTCTTCTCTAATGATCTTTAAGTATTCCTCTTGTAGGTGCCTCTTCACATTCTTAACATCATTAAACAAAATTGGGATTCTTACACAACCTTTTGATTTCTCCATATTTCTTTTTTCAATTCTTCCCTTAACTCATCATTTTCTTGTTGTAATTGCTTAACCTTCTTAATCAATCATTTACCAAAGAATTGAACTTCCTTTTCAATCTCTAAACACTCCATAGTATCAATTACATATCCCTCTCCTCTTAACTAAGGTATTTTCATAGTTCTTACATGGGGTCTAACCAAAACCATCAACTTCAAGCTATGTTATCTTAACAACAATGATCCCAAAGAGTTATGACCATTTTAATATATTCTACTCTATTTCGACCCTCGAGGGCCTATGAATCACCTAAATTGGTCATTATAATCAAAATTTATTCCAATTTTAAGTTAACGTACTTTGAAATCCCAACATTGGACATTGACTTTGTAAAATTAGTCACAGCAGATCTAATGAACAAGTAAATCAATCACAATAGATGAAACTCATAAAATATGGTGTAAACTATGCAAAAGCATGCATCAGTGCTCTATAATCCCAATAAGGGTGAAAATACAATACAATACTGTCACAATGAGTGAGCAATTCGAATTGCCTAAGGAGGTAATTCGAATTAACTGAATGGCATAGCTTGGCCCCAACTAGGAGTCCTCATCATCAATCAGTGGTGGTCATCAATGCACAAGTCACTGTCAAACAGGTGTCAAACTGAGTCTAACTGAGTGTAATAAGTGTAACTAATGGTAAGTGACACTAATCTAGGGATGGAGGGTCAGTGGAGGGCGCATGAGGGATTAACTGCACTCGGAACTGTCAGTCATGTCTCATTAAAGGTCAATCGGATTGATAACATTAGTTATGGGTCAATCGGAGTGATAACTGAAGTGTAACTAGACTGGTAGGTGAGAAAGGCGCCCTTCTTCAGTGGAAGGTGAGAACTGGGCGCATGACAGGCTAGGTGGGCTAAAACTGAGTGGAAAGTAGCTCCCGAGTGCTGGGAGACTAAGGACTAGGTGCTGGAGGTACCATACTGATGACTGGGCAGCATGTGGGTGCATGCAATGCATGCAAAGTACAAAAGTGAACGATGAGATATCCTAACACCCCCCCTCAAGCTATACTATGATGTAAAAAATAAAATGCAGGGCCCTGGTTACTGAGACCAAAGGTCACCCCAATACAATAATCCAAAAAACATGTTGAAATAAGCTAAGTGAGGAAAGAGGGAAAACCCAGTGGGAAGAAAGCCCCCCTCAAGCTAAACCTAAAAATGGATCTAATCTGTCTCCACCATGATGGAACTCACCCCCAATAGTGAACGGAGGTAAGAGAACTTCTTCTCGGTGAAGCTCTTGGTGAAGATGTCTACAATTTGTTCATCGGTGGGGCAATATTGCAGAATGATGGTGCGATCATGCACCAACTCTCGAATGTAGTGCATATGAATCTCAATGTGTTTGGTCCTCTGCCGCTGAACTGGATCGGTGGATATCTTAATAGCACTTTGATTGTCACAAAATAGGACAGTCGAAGTAGTGCTACCAAAATCAAACTCGGAAAGAATACCCTGCAACCAAACTGCCTGAATGCAGGCATTGACTGCCCCTCGATACTCTGCCTCTGCTGAAGAAAGTGCAATGGTTACATGCTTTTTGCTTGACCAACAAATAGGCCCATGTCCAATCATGAAAATATATCCGGAAGTAGACTTCCGATCTATGCTATCACCTGCCCAATCTGAATCAGTGAAACCAATGAAATATAGCTCGGAATCTGCAGCATAATGTATGCCAAAATGTTTCATACCTTGCACATACTGCAAGATCTGCTTGGCTTCCCGCCAATGAATCTCATGGGGCTGCGGAATATACCACATAAGATATATCAGGCCTTGAGTCAAGTAGAGAAGTGAACCAATAAACTGTCGATACATAGTGCAATCTGCAAGCGGTGTAGTATTTCCCTCTTCAAGACTGATTCCTAAGAGGAATGGGAATGGAGCAGCCTTACATTCTGCCATATTAAACTTTAATAGCAGGTCTTTAGCATACTTCTGCTGAGATAATGTGATCCCATCAAAATTTTGAGCTATCTCTAAGCCCAAAAATTGCTTAAGCAAGCCCAAATCGCTCATATCAAAAGTTAGATTTAAAGCGGTTTTCAGCTTGTTAATTGTAAGGAGAGTGCTACCAGTAATGAGAAGATCATCAACATATAAAACCACAATCAACAAAATACCTTTAACTTGATGTAGGTACACATTAGGATCATATTTTCATCTTTTGAAATTCTGAGAAAGAAGGAAGGAGTCCATCTTTGCGTACCAAGCTCTTGGGGCTTGTTTCAATCCATACAAAGATTTCTTCAATCTGCAAACTAATGATGGATCTGATATGTATCCTTCTAGTTGTTTCATATATACCTCCTCATCAAGGTCTCCATGTAGAAAAGTACTCTTCACATCCATGTGGTGCAATTCCCAATGCTTGGATGCGCAAATGGCCAAAACTAGGCGGATGGAATCCATCTTTGCAACCGGTGCAAAAGTCTCAGTGTAGTCCACACCTTGGACTTGGGAGAAACCTTTTGCCACCAACCTAGCTTTGTATTTGATGATAGATCCATCAGCAGCAACCTTCGTGCGGTAGATCCACTTGCATTGAACTAATTTTCTTCTAGGTGGAAGAGAAACTAGCTCCCATGTATTGTTCTTTTGAAGAGAACTGTACTCTTCATCCATGGTGGTTTGCCATCGTGGATCTCGGTGGGCATGATAGTATGATTTGGGATCTGAACCAATCATCAAATAACATTTCTCAGATAATAATGGATCAGAAAAAGAAAGAGCCATACCTTCTCTTTGATGGTCTGCTCTTGTTCTCCTTGGACCAGCAGGATTTCCAATGTTTGGAGCAGCAGATTGTAGAGTGTTTTGGGCCCACTTTGGTAACTGAGGAGGATCATTATTGTCTGATTCCGAACCTGATATGTCATGGCCATCAAATTTTGATATAATATCAGAGATATCAGATCCAATGCTTTCTTCATAATCACTCGAATATTCTTCTTGTGGATGGTGCAGATCGACAGTGTTTTCCTCAACTAGTTTCAGATCTGGCAGCGGTTCTTCAAACTTCACACTTCGCTCTATGAATACCTTTTTGGATCTGATATTCATGAGTTTATATGTTTTTTATTCTTCCCCATATCCTATTAGGATACATTCAATACTTTGTGGATCCAAAGACTTTCTCTTATCAGAAGGAATTCTAGCCCATGCAGTGGAGCCAAAAACCCTCAAATTGGACACATCCAGTTTGCGACCAAAGAATGCTTCAAAAGGAGTTTTACCTTTTACGGATGAATGTGGAACTCGGTTTTTAATATATGTAGCAACATTAATGGCTTCATCCCAAAGATTTGCAGCCAAACCCTTTGACTCAAGCATGCAGATAGCCATCTCTTTCAGTGATCGATTCTTCCTTTCCGCTACACCGTTCTGCTGGGGTGTGTAGGGAATTGTATGTTGGATCTGAATTCCGCTTTCGGCACAAAGTTGCAGAAACTCAGTCTTGATATATTCTCCGCCATTATCAGATCTAAGAGCTTTGATCTTGCTCTCAGTGGCGGTCTCAACAGAAGCCTTAAAATCCTTGAATTTTACAAGCACTTCTTACTTGTTTTTGAGAAAAAATACCCAAGTAAAGCGGGAGAAGTCGTCGATGAATGTCAAAACATACCTTGAACCATTCATGGAAATATTTGGCAGCGGACCACTAATATCAAAATTTATGAGGCCCAAAATGGTGGAAGCTCTACTAGCTTTGCCGCGGTCGAACCTGTGCTCGGGGTTCTTCCCAACAATGCAACCGGGGCAAATTCCTTTTGAGGAACGGAATTGTGGAAGACCATCTACCATGGATTTCTGTTGTAGAAGCAACAAATACTTGTAATTAAGGTGTCCAAACCTTTCATGCCAAATCCTACTAACCTCGTTGCCATGAGTGAGGAGAGTAGTGGGATTTTCAAGCGGCACAAAGTGAGAAAACTCATAGTATTTTGCAGTGTGGTTTGCCTTTCCGACTGCAATAAGTCTTCCAATTTTGATATCAGAAATTTCGACATAGTTAGGGCTGAATGTAACTTGCTTCGGTTCACCAGTGTGTGTCATTTGATACACAGAAAGTAGATTTGAAACCAAGGAAGTCACATAGAGAACATTATGGAAGCTTCCATGTTCTACATGGATGGTACCTTTGCCCTTCGAAGAAATTTTTGAGTCATCTCCCAAATGGATGGGGATGGAGCTGCTTGGATCGAATGAAGATAAGGAGTCAATGTTTGCAGCCATATGATTCAAGGCAACAGAATCTATCAGTAGAGTGGTGGGTTTCGAAACAGTTGCCTTGAGTGCTTGACCTCTTTCATGATCATCATTCCTATCCTTCTTCCGTGCACCGTCGGGAAGACATATGTTGTTCTTTTCCAAAAGGAGGGCCATTTGATCTATTGTTTTCTTCATGCATGAACTTTCAGGATGAAAGCCACGATTGCAATATGAACATTTAGATTTTCCCTTGCCCTCTTTACCCTTCTGCTTGTTCCTTGAACTAAATGGTGCTTCTGGTTGCTTGCCTTTATCTCTTTCCTTGGTAGGCTTGAATTTGGGCTTCTCTTTCCTTTGCTTTCCTTTACCATTCGAATTCTTGGGTCCTTGAGCAAAGAGGGCTGAATCTTTAGAGTTTATGGACCCCATTTGAATCAACTTATCATGCTCTTTTGTGACGGACTCAATGAAGGCATTCAAGGTAGGCATCTTCCAATTCGGGGTAGTTAGCCAACCAGAATTGAAAGTAGAGACAAATACCAAGTAATCTTTCCCAAGCTTTGCGAGAATGGAGAGGAACAATTGCTTATCCTCTTTCACAACACCATTGTTCTTCAACTGCAATGACAAGTGCTTGAATCTTGTGAAAAACTCATTGATGGTCTCGAAATTCTTAGGACTAAGAGCAATCAATTCATTCTCTAATTGAAAAGCCCTAAGCTCGTCCTACTTGCCAAAGAGATTGTCAAGTTGCTCCCATATTGATTTTGGAGTCTTCAATCCGCTGAGATGGAAGTGAAGATCCTTGGAAATGGAGAGGCAAAGAATACCATAAGCTTCATCAAGCTTATTGTAGTGTTTGGTTCTTTCCAACAATGTGCTTGGCTCCAATTCGAGGCCAATAGTGACTCTATAGTACCCTTTTGAGCGCAATATAATCTCCATATCATCTTTCCATTCAAAATAATTGAAAGGAGTAAGAACTGGCTTGGAAGAAGAGTATTCCATCTCAAATGGCGAGTGCACTTGATGTAGAAGAACTTGTCAAACACAAGAGAGCGAATGCAATTGATGGAGATGATTAACCTGCAAATCAAAATCAAAACAAGAACGATAAGGTCGAACAATCCACCCTTTTAGAGTTGCATCACACCTGGAATTGGAGATCAAGCAAGTTGAATGGGTCCAATGTATCAAATCCAGGAATTATGTGGAAAACTCAAGCTTCTGGAGTGGATTGGAGTGTATTTTTATGCTTTGCATGCACATGAGCGAATGCACATGAGATCTTCCATGCCAAAACATATGTAATTTTGAGCAAATTCACTCAAATCTTCTTGTAGAACACCTATGGAAAAGAGATCTTGTCCCTGCAATGGCTCTGATACCATGTAAAATTAGTCACAGCAAATCTAATGAACAAGTAAATCAATCACAATAGATGAAACTCAGAAAATATGGTGTAAATTGTGCAAAAGCATGCATCAGTGCTCTATAATCCCAATAAGGGTGAAAATACAATACACTACTGTCACAATGAGTGAGCGATTTGAATTGCCTAAGGAGGTCATTCGAATTAACTGAATGGCATAGCTTGGCTCCAACTAGGAGTCCTCATCATCAATCAGTAGTGGTCATCAATGCACAAGTCATTGTCAAACAGGTGTCAAACTGAGTCTAACTGAGTGTAATAAGTGTAACTGATGGTAAGTGGCACTAATATCGGGATGGAGGCTTAGTGGAGGGCGCATGAGGGCTTAACTGCACTCAGAACTGTCAGTCATGTCTCATTGGAGGTCAATCAAAGTGATAACATCAGTTATGGGTCAATCGGAGGTAAATCAGAGTGATAACTGAAGTGTAACTAGACTGTAGGTGAGAAAGGCGCCCTTCTTCAGTGGAAGGTGAGAACTGGGCGCATGATAGGCTAGGAGGGCTAAAACTGAGTGGAAAGTAGTTCCCGAGTGCTGGGAGACTAAGGACTAGGTGCTGGAGGTACCATACTGATGACTGGGAAGCATGCAGGTGCATGCAAAGTACAAAAGTGAATGATGAGATATCCTAACAAACTTGTTGGTTGACCTTGCATCCAATGGAAATATGAAATTTCTACACTTACGAATCTATATTCAAGCCTATAATAGTCGAGCATGTCTTCTCTTCAATTTCATAGGTCACACTAAAGTATTAAGTGCCAAGGAAATTTTTTTTTTTCCTCGAAAAAAAAGCGTAATTTCATTTCATCCTAAGAGTACGAAATTACATAGACGGTCATCACTCAGATTGAGTGGAAGAAGTCCTTGAGAACCAGTAGACAGAGTCTGATAAAAAGCGAGATGTTCTCACCACGTGAGCATTAACATCCCTTACATGCATGATAATAGTCTGTAGTAGCAAAATAAATCAAAGAAGTTTGCACCCTGTTCGGGTCAATTAGTTACAGTAACATGTAATTAAATATTTACAAGTAGTAGAGAATATCTGTAGAGACAGTAAATACGAAGATCACCCAGCAAAAACATAGAGGACAAAAACATATTTCAGTCGAAGAAAGGTCTGTGGTATAAGTCCCTGCGGACCCCTTCCTCAAATTCAGTGACTTTCCAAAACCCGGGATCTAAAATCAGTCCATCCTTCGAGGCTTTGTCCGCCTCTGAATTGCTTTCCCGGTAAATATGCCTGCAAATAAAAGTATCAAAGGTGTAAGAGACCTGCTGAATGTGTGCCAAAACCCCAGCAAGTTTCCGATTGTTGCACAGATACAGTCCATTGACCCAGTTAATCACATTCAATGAGTCTCCAAAAACAGTAATAGTTCTGATTTCTTGTTCCAATGCAAAGGAGAGTAAGAGCTTAAGGCTGAGAATCTCAGCCCAGTTGTTGGTTCCTCTCCCGATCCCAAAAGACATCACAAAATAGTGTGAGGGGGATAAGTAAAGAAGGGCCCCTCCCCCACAAATGTTGTTCTGGCAGGCCCCATCAAAGAAACCCCATGGCTGAGAAGGATCGTGGTTCAGGGGTTGAATGTTTCTAATAGAATTTGCCTGTTTGCATCGATGAAGAGCTAAGTGGATGCCACAGCTGTTGATGGCCACAAGGGCTGGTAAACCCACTTTGTCCGAGAACAGGCAATTGTTGCGGGAAATCCAGATTCCCCAAATAACAATAGATGGAAGGCCTTTGAAGGAAGCAAAAGAAGATTTTTCAGTCCAACTTCTCCAGGCCTCTACCAGGGAGTGTCCTTCCCAGCGAAAATGAACTTTAAGGACCCGAGACACCACCTGCCAAACCTCTTTAATGAAACTGCAGTGGAGAAAGAGATGTAAAACAGTTTCCTCATCATGCGAACACAAGTAGCACCTGCCCGGGCCCTGTAGATTTCGTTTTTGTAGGAAGTCCCAGGTGGGAACTCTGTTGGCTAAGATGCACCACAGGAAGAGACGAGCTTTGAGGGGACTCTACAGTCTCCAAATAGATTTCCACCACCACATAAGTTCCCTGTCCCAAAAATAAGCGCTGATCCACTGATAGCCATATTTCGGAGTATAAGTACCCGAGGGATCCCCATCCCAGACCAGGTTGTCATCTTCATCGTTGAGAAAGATCTGATCCCTGCTGAGCGCTTGCAGATAAGCTCGGAGTTCATTCTCCAGAACCAAGTCCAGTCCAAAAGATTTCGCACGCCTCCAAACAGGCCTACCCATCCAGAAATTATCCTCATCCACCAAGTGATGGAGCAAAGTGATATTCTGCTGTCTTAACTCCAATAGCAGTCCATCCGACAGAATATGCTGTGCTTCACAGCCAATCCAGGGATCACGTCCAACCCTCAGCCTACGACCGTTACCTACATCCCAAACAAGGTTCTGTTCGATAACATGAAAGGAGGAAACGAGCGCTTTCCAAATGACAGACCCCCCTTTATGTGTCTTGCTCGGGCACCTAATCCAATCCTCCAGAGAGTCTGGTGCAATATATTTAAGAGCCATAATACGAGCCCAAAAACCGCCAGATGTGATTAGCCTCCAACCACACTTAGCAGCCAGCGCCTGAGAGAAGAAGAAGATGTTCTTGAGCCCCCAACCTCCCAGAGCTTTGGGGGCAGCAATACGATCCCATTTCACCCAGGGCGTGACATGAGCGTCCTCCTTACCATTCCACAAGAAGCGGAAGCAAATTTTTCGAGCAGCTTCCAGGATCCCTTTAGGTATCCAAGCAAGGGACATCCAATAAACAGGGATGGCTTCCAGAACCGACTTCACCAGAGTCAAACGGCCAGCACGAGAGAGCCACCTGAAGCTCCAACATTTTAGTCTCTTTTCCAGTTTTTCTAAGAGCCAAACCCAGTCATGTTTCAGATAGTTGTTGGGCTTTAGATGAAAGCCCAGATAACGAAGTCCCTCTGAGAGGTTGAGGAGCTGAAAGGGGAACAGATCAGAGAGGTTGTGAAGTTCCTCCTCTTCCAGTAGGGAGGCCGTAATAGTAGATTTGTCAAAATTGATCTCCATTCCGGTTGCTATGAAGAAGAGATCCAAGATTTCCTTGTATTTGACAGCCTCCCCTCTAATGCCATAGCAGAAAATCAAAATGTCGTCCACAAAAAGCAGATGTGTGAGCGCAGTCCCCGGTGCTACAATGATTCCAACGATATCTCCCGAGCGCTTGGCATCCTTAATGGCCCTGCTCAAGCTTTCAGCCACCAAGAGAAATAACAGAGGGGAAAGAGGACATCCTTGGCGTAACCCTCGCCCAGAAAGGGAGTTGCAGCACCGTTCATAAGAATCGAAAAAGATACAGTGGTAATACAGCTCATGATCCAGCGAATGAAACCGATCTCAAAACCCAAATGTGTAAGCAAAAGTCGGATATACAACCAGCTGACTTTGTCGAAAGGTTTAGAGAGATCAATTTTGAGCACAGCTCCTTTCTGCTTGTTGGTTTTGATGCTATGCAGCCCTTCCTGAGCTAATCCAATGGCTTCGTGAATCTGTCAGCCTTCAAGGAACCCAAACTGCTCTTCAGAGATGTGTGTGGATAATATGGGTTTAAGTCGACAAGCAATCACCTTAGTGACAATCTTATAAACACAGTTGCAAAGAGAGATGGGACGAAAATCATTGAGCTTGGAAGGGTTGTCCCCTTTTGGAATAAGGGCAATGAAGGTAGAGTTAATACTAGCTGGGATTCTGCCATCTCTCCTGGAAGCCTCCACCAGCTGTAAGAGATCTTCACCGATAATATCAAAGAGAGCTATAAAGAACTCAATCGTCCAACCATCCGGCCCTGGGCTTTTGTCCTTCTGAAAGCTGCCAAGTACCTCCTTTAGTTCGTCCATAGTGATTGGGTCCATCAGCCTCCTGTTGTCCGCCTCTTCAACAAAGCGAGGAAAGAGTTGTGCAACTCTTAGCACCTCTTCAATGTTCACTCTGTTACTGGCTTTAAAAAGATCCTGAAAGTGGTTAACCCCAATCCCAGCCAGACCTTCAAAGGTGGCCTGGGAATTACCATCCGCGTCTTCCAAACTCCAGATAGTGTTGACAGATCTTCTGCCCTTGGCATAAGCATGAAAAAACTTTGAGTTTTCGTCTCCACTCTCCAGCCAGATTGTTCTGCTTTTAAGCCTCCACGCCTCTTCGATGTGTGATAAGATCCTGTTCCTTTTATCCATCAGCGAAACAAGATGCGCCTTTGTAGCCTGTGAGTCGAACCCACCTCCAGAATCCCCCGATATGTTGGAGATAGCCTCTTCAATGTCAATAAGCTCCTTGTCCTCCCTTTTTTTTCTTGGTTGCGGCCCAAGATTTGATAGGTTCCTTGAGCAGTTTGATGTTCTCCGCAAAATGAAAAGCTGCGGTAAGATTGGATCCCGGATAGTAAGGTAGCCAATGCTGCTGGATCAAATCAACGAAGGTTGGATCCTCCAGCCACACCTTATTGAATTTAATGGGGGCGGGCGGCTTGTTAGGCCCGGCCTTCAGTTCCAGAAAAATCGGATCATGATCTGAACATCCCCCAACCCCAATCCATTGCCTCACGTAGAAAAAAGACTCCACAATATGTTCAGATATGAGAAAACGGTCTAGCCTTTTAGCCACTCTTTCCAACCCGGTTCTCATGTTCCGCCAGGAGGGCTTCAGAGATACCGGCTCCACATCAATCCAGTTGCCATCAGAAAACTTACGAAAGAAAAAGTTTGTGAGAGGATCCACTTGAGCATGTGGTCCCCAAATCTCAGCATGCCCAAGAGAAAAGTTAAAATCTCCTCCCAGGATTGTAGAATTTCCTTTGAGCAGATCTTTATCCAACAGAGCATTCCAAAATGGTTCACGATCACAATAAGGACCATAAATGTTTACAATAGTAAAAATTTCAGCAAAATCAAAGGACTTACAGGTCATGCCTAACACAGAGGGCATTCCCCAAAGGGTGGAGACAGACACCTTAGCTTCATTCCATCCGATCGCCAAGCCACCCGAGCGACCCCTGGCATCCAAACCCTCAAAACCCCAACCAGGGAACCAAACCTTTAGTCGATTAACAGCATCAAATCCAGAGCACATAGTTTCTTGTAGTAACAGAATATCAGGATGTTCCTGTTGCAGCATCCTGCGCAGGACTGGTCTTTTGGAGGGACCAGCAAGACCTCGACAGTTGAGGGACATTATTTTCATCAGGGCCCATCCTGATGGGCATTCACCGCTCTAAGTGCCCTTTCAATAGACAGTTGTTTTCCAGATTTTAGGTCCGAGCATGCTCGGGTTTTTGCGTGGGAAAGGAAGGATTTCCTTCCTCTGGGGTTGCGCGGCTTAGGTTTCACCTTCCCCATCCCCCCCACAGGAAGTTTGGTCAGAGATCTTAGCCAGTAACCTGACTTTGAGGAGCCAGTGGGGGAAGAGGGTTCGGGAGAGGAAGAGTCCTGCTCGGTCTCAGGGAAGACAGCATGGCTAGTGTCTGGAGAGCAAACAAGGAGAGGTTGATCGACAACAGGGTGTGAACCCACAGTGGAGGGAGGGGTCGGGAAAGACGACAGCAACTGGGGGGAGATGTGCAAATTCTTAAAACCATCCATCCAATCCTGACCAGGAAAAGAAAAGTTTTTAAAAATAAGACAGAAGGAAGGGTTGGAAAAAGTAACAGAAGTAGCACCTGCATCCAAGTTTGATGTCCGAAGTAAAGAAAGCAGCGAACCCTCCTGTGCCGGGTCCCGAGACTGAGTAATTAGCGGCTCTTCAGCTTCGACAGTGGCACCTGCTACAGGAACCGAGCCATCCTCCTCTTCATTTTCAGCAACCTCCTTGACTCCCGTGGGAACTTCACCATCCGGCCGACTCTCCAGTGGCGTTTCCATGGAGGGGGCTGCATGACCCTGCAGACCCTCGGTGTCCTCAGCTGTTTCCAATCCAACCTCCTTGGCCACTGCCCTGCGCTTCAAAGAATTTCCAAACCGCACCCTAACGGGGACAGGACAATCGACGGCCGGGTGCCCGTATTCGTGACAACGCCTACATCTGAAAGGCACATTTTCGTAGTCCAATGTCTGGGCAAAAGTATAGGGCCCCCATTTCAGGTCCATAGTCTCAAAAAGCCCATCTCTGACGTTAATGCTCACCAGGATGCGAGCAACCTTCTGCATCGCCGTTGCCACAAAGGAGAAGTCCGCATCCAGATAAGTTCCCAAAATGTTCCCAATCCTTCTCAAGTGTTCCTCGGACCAGTAGTGGAGTGGGAGTCCAGGTAGCCGAACCCAGAGTGGGATAACATCCATTCTTTCACGGCTGGCATCGAATAGGGGGTTCCAAGGTTTTAACAGGAGAGGAACTTTCAGAATAGACTAGTTAAGGCTTAAAGCCCAATGAGCATGTGCCTCCGAAGAAAAGTGGAAGGCAAACCACCCGCCCGAGAGCCCAACAACTCGGGGAACGTAGCCACAGTGTCCCAGCCATGCCCCTGAGGCCCACGAAATCACAGTCCTGTGACTGACAGATTTTCCATAAACCCTACCAACCAAAACCGACTTAACCATCCCTACAATCTGGTGCATGCCAATGTCCTCCCCCAACGCATAATTTGGTGCCTTGCCAGAGTTTTTAAGCCATTTTCGCCGTCCCTTCCCGCTCGGTTCCTTAGTTAATGGCCCAGCAGGTCCCGCTTCACGTCCACACCCCCTCTGGTCAGAGTCCTCCGAAGGACTTGAAAAACCCCTGTGTTCAACAAAGTCCAAGTTGGCTGCAACAAACCCACAGGGATGAAATGGGGAGCCAGTCCGTCGCTCCTCAAAACCCTCCACCTCGGCTCCAGGATCCTGCACAAAAGAGGGAGTAATTCCACTGTCTGCAGAAATGATGTAATCCGGCAGGTCGCCGATACCTGCGCTCAACGGCTCCGGAGATGGAGAGGTGCAGAAACCCCGAACTCCCCAGATATTCACAACATGAGTCTCAGGTGACAGTTGAGCAGAAGACCCCTCCCAGAACGGCGGGCTGGTTTGAAAGGGTAGTAAGGTGGTCGCCGGGGGGGATAGAGGTCCATCATGAGGCCGTTTACCAGCAAAACCACCGAACCCTAAACCACCTACCTCCTCCAGATTCTGAAATGCGCCAGGTGGCGATCGCCAAATATCCTGATGCCGTAGGTTGTCACTACTGTAGTCGACCTCATCCATGATATCCACAAACGAAACCCTAAACGGAACAGCCGTCGCAGTGGAAGCTAAACAGTAAAAAAAATTACAGCCCGGAAAAGTGGAGCCTGAACGTTTTTACCTCTGAACGGAGCCATCTGGGGTGGCGTGAAGGTGGTCGTACAGGCTGACGACCTGCATTCGTCTGCAGGGTGCCCCCCTACGCCTGACGCTCGCCAAACCCTAACTCCATCTCCGCCCAACCCATGAGACAACCCACACTCTTAAATTTCAGTGCCAAGGAAAATTTATAATAACTTTCCCAAATATTATTGATTTTGATGCCTCTCAAGAGACCAAACATGTACAGTATACCATGTATCCAATTTTGTAGTTCTAATTTTGAACTTTGTGCCATAGACAGTCTAATTTCTTTTTTTCAATGCCACGTCTAGTGGGAAAATGTGTGTCCCTAGCTTCAAGTATGGTTGCTTTACCAAGAAATATTGTTTGGGATTGGTTTTGGTACTAACAAAAACCCTTAATTTTAGAACATGTAAGTTCGAAAGTATAGTGAATCAAAATTTGAACTTTTTACCCAATGTATTTCTTTTTTTTCAAAGAAAAAGTTGCTTATTATTAGTCATGGATTGAATCAAAGAAACAACATATTCACTTTAGAGTCCCTTGGACAGCTTTTACACATATATTATGTCAAAACAACTAACATAACTACAATTTTCATTCCAACCGAACATGCTTAGATAACCATACAAGTCAGAGTAGTAACAAAATAACTCCTAAAAAGCATGACCGCTTCTACATTCCACCACTAACTGATTTCAGTACATCAAGAATAAAACACTAGATCCAATGACCACAAAATATATTTTTCAACCCCATTACTAAAAAAAGGGAACCAAGACAACCTAGAAAAAAACAAGAAGACACCTTCCACTGCCGAAACAACTTACTACACAATTAAACCAAAAAGAAAAGAAGAGGTGACCACCAGAGGGACATTAAAAATCTTGAATTGCACCCCTCGAAACCACTTGTTTTAGCCATAACTTTTCAAAATGGACGAGACCTTCCATTTTTCCAATGGCTTTCTTGGACAAAAAATCAACTTTTTTATTGAATTTCATGTATGTGTGCTTGAAGTACATAGAGTAAAACATTCCTTGTAGCATCGTTATCCAAATTTTCCAATGTTCGAAACCGGATATTTGAAAGTTGCATTTCATGTCGACCCAATCACTGGCATCTCTAGAGTCGCCAACAACTTGTAGCACTACAAATCCTTTAAAATGAGCAAAAAAAAGAATACCCCACAGTGCCAGCAACTTGGCTCGAGTATTAGTACCTAATATGCAACCCATCCGTAAGGAGAACGGGTAATTGTCATTTACAATGATATGCTTACCATCACCACATTCAACTTGTTGCACCGCCCCGTCAAAGTACTTGGTTTGGTCATTTCCATTAAAAATCAGAGCATTTAAAATCCTTGGAACCTTACCCTCATCATACTTATAAATTCAAGAAACATCCCCAGGATACTCAAACTAACTCTTCTAGTCTTGAAAGGAACATATTCAAAGAGGACCAAGTTGTGAAATCTCCAAACTCCCCAAATGGAAAACAAAGGAGAGGAGATTTTTTGAAATTAGAAGATAACCAAAAGTGGAGACAATCATGAAGGGGAACCTGATCCCAACTATGAACAAGATTGAGCTTCCTAAAAAGGTATGTCCAAACTTGTTGAGTGTAAGTGCAATGGGCTAGTAAATGGTTCACAGACTCAGATGCAGACTTATAAATAGGAGAACAAATGGAACCATACCCACCTCTTTTGACGAAGTTATCTCCTATCAAGATCTTGTTTTCCAAAGTGAGCTAGCAAAAACAAGTATTTTCAAAGGGGACGACCAATCCCATAGTTGCTTATACCACCACTTGGGGATGGGATCGATCCAAGCAAAAACGATAGCTTCATATGCCAATTTTGCATCCACTGGACCATATGCGACATTCCAAGACCACAAAATATTATCATCATAACAGTTTAGCCCAATACCACTGTGATTTAGCGCTCTAATGTACCCTTCCCACTCAACACTGCAGTCATTTTCTAGCCCCAAATTATTTGCATAACACAAATAATTGTTGCTCAGAGGGCCACAATCCACTCCCTTAGCATGATTTAAATAGTAAATCCCTCTCGATTGTAATTCCTGCACTGTAATAGACGACAGCTTATAGATTCCATAACCACTAATAAAAGGTTCACCCCCCTAACCTAACTTGGAACTTATTCCCTACTTTCCGCTCAAGCTACCTACCCAAATCGAGGTAGGCTCCTGTCAAACAACTCCACACATTCGATATAGAATGTCCTTTCTGTTAATCCTTCTAGAGCCACTCAATAAGATTCAAATTCTTAAGATATTTCCCCATTAAAATCTCACTCCAAAGGCCCTTACAAATCAAACCCATCCACAGGCTCTTCATGGCCAACTCTTTTGCAAACCAAAAGATATTTTTAATGCCCCAACCACCATAATCCTTTGGAACTAAAATATTATCCCAGGAAACAAGGTGGATTCTTTCTCTATTACTGTTACCTAACCACAAAAAGCTATAAAATTTCTTTCTAATCAACTTCAGAATGGAAGAGGGGACCTTCGCCAATGATAGATAGTACATTGGAGAATTCATTAAAACAGACTTCAGTAGGGCCATCATGCCCCATAAGGAGATCCATCTGTAACACCAATGAGTTGTCCTCCTCAATATTCATGACGAGCCACATCCAATCCTTGACCATATAGTTGTTCGGCTTAAGGAAATAATCTAGATACTTAAGACCACTGTCTAAGGGATGTAGAGAGTAGGGGAGAAGAGTCTGTACCTAACAAAACACCACCTCTTCTATTTCATACCAATAAAAAGTAGACTTTTAGTCACTAACCTCCATCCCTGAGGCTTTGCAAAATAGATTGATGATGTCCAAATAAATTTTCCATTCTTCAACGGAACCAATGCTAAATAAAAGCACATCATCTACAAAAAGTAGGTGTGTAATATAATGGAGAGATGTGATGTTAACACCCTTGACCTTGCCTTCTCGCTTTGCCTAAAGAATAAGTTTACTTAGACCTTCTATAACCAATATAAACAACAAGAGTGACAAGGGATACCCTTGTCTAAGTCCACTCTCACTCTTAAAAATTATAGATGGACTACCATTGGCGAGAACTACAAAATTAGCCAAAGTGACACAGCCCATAATCCATCCTCTGTGCCCATAACTTAGACTAGCATTAAGTAGAAGAAGCTGCAAAAAAGTATGTAATACCTCGTATGTTAAGCTCCAGACATATGTAATATGTTGTAATTGTTTATTATTGTGGCACTAGATTCCAGGACAAGGGTATTTAAGACTCGAGAGACATTATTATTGTTGTACATATTAATTAATAAAAACAACTGGCACATCAGAAACCACAAACGAGGATGGGAGGCCATTTTTCCACAGTGTGAGGGGGTATGGGGACATTCCTAGCACTTTAGAACTTGTTGGATTGAATTTGGTTCATATTTGTGCCTTGGTAGCCTTATGTGTTGATGGTCACCCAAACATTGTACAATGGACCCTATTCTTGTTTATTTCGGACTTTGGAGTTACTATAACACCTTGTGCATTGTTTAATGGACCTGCGCTTTCCTAATGCACCCTCCTTGAGAGATTTTTGTACCCCACTTGATGAATGGAGCCCTATCCCTAGATTCTAGCTTACACCTCCTTGGTTTTTGCTTCTGTCTCCTTGTTTTTAGCCTCCATATCATCATCTGCACCCTTGCTTCCAATTTTTGTGCTTACGAGCTCTTTATGACTATGCAGGACCCTCCCTCTCTCATGGGTGCGCAATCCTTGGCTCCACTTATCCATTTTGTAACTCCTCACTAATTTGGGGGATGGAATATCCCTCTTTTTCTCTCCCCTCTCTTAATTCGAGTTAACCTCATGAATTTGAATGGGTGGGAACTAACCACACTCCTTACCCCTCTCCTAACTCAAATTGGCCTCCTTGCGTTGGATTTTGGTCTATAAATCCTTGTTTGTTCCGCTTGAGTAGCTAATCCTCATGTAGGGAATGTGATTCATGCAATTCATGCTAAGAGCTAGTAAGCTTGTGAGCCATGTATGTTATGTTATGTTGCATGTGTGAGACCTTGTGTGATAGTCTCTATCTTGATCCTACACATAAATCCTGATGGTGAATGTCGATGTTCTAAGGGACTTGGGTGGTGAAGGGAATACCATTGCACTTGGTAGTGGGGTGGAGGGGAAGGTAGGTGGTAAGGATTGAGTTGTGGCTCCTCATACTGATATCCTTGAGTGTACCTCTGCTTGTGGATCCATGGCCTCAACTCGGGGGTGGCCTGCCAAAGTGATATTTGGATTGGCAGTGCCTATGGCTAGGTGGAATGTGGTCCGGTTGATTCCAGTTGCACATTAATAAAATAAGTGGATTATTTTATGTTATTTTACATGTTTATATGATGCATCTACTATTGCTAATGTGCCCTTGGTGGTTGTTGGAGGAGCATGAGTCGGCGCCTGACTAGGTCCTCAGTTCGACCACTTCAAAGAACATGTTGAACCGTCGTGTCGACTAGGTCCTCCGTTCGACCACTACATGTCGAGTCAGTCAGTCATGTCGATTAGTGAACCGACAGGTCATTATGTAACTGTTTGTAAATTATATGTATATGTTGGAGAGCCGGATACAAACGATACTGAGACATTGTATTGTACTTTGATTCTGAGTAATAAAAAGACTTGTTGGCTCTGCCATTGTTACTTATCTTGTGTTCCTATCTATCTAATTGTTTGTTTATTATACATCATGTATAACTGGTAACTATGCAATCCACTTAACTACAACATTGGTTCCGTTGTCGGTGATACATGCATAGCACGATAATGATCATGATTAAATGATAACATAACATGAGATAAAGGAATGGTGGGAGAGAAAAATAGCAAACAATTTGCAAAACTATGCTAGACGAAACAAGTTGACTATCGCTCAAGCAAAGGAGAAATTATTTTCAGAAACTCATGAAAAGTTCGTCGAGTATGTGTCGTTCGCATTGAAGAAACTTTTGGATGAAAAATATGGCAGATAAAAGAGATCGACAATTACTAACAAAACTAAAGAGAGGAGGATTCACGAATTTATCTGAATGGTTCGGAAAAATTGTTGACGAGTTCTATGCACAATGTGCGATCGAGGAACGAGTTTATGTCGATAACGTGAAGCATAAGTTCTACAACGACTTGACCGAGCAATTTTCTTTGTTCTCTAGCGATGCTTATGTTTAAATTTTGATCGACAAAGGAGCAACGCATATCGTCAAACCTCGACCATTATTGTTACCACCTCTCCGAAACACGAATTGGGAAGAAAAGTAAAAATAGTGGGAAAAATTCATGACAGAGCGAGAGTGGGAATACTTTCTGAGCAAATGAATTGTTGTCCCACCCTAATTCTCTAAAGATCTTTCGGGTCGGTAATGGGGGGTAACCAACCATGGTCTGATAGAGTAGATGAATAATGGTCGACATAAGAAAACACAAGATGGCCAGCAGTGAAAAATCCCAAAAATTCTAAAAGATAAATCAGTAATCCATAAAAGAAATCCATATATACAGAAGATTGAATGAGAAAAGAGGAGGAAGAGACGCGAGGAGTTAAGGGAGAAAGCTAGTACGCTCCAGAAAAAATGCAAGTTGGGTATAGTGATTGATGCAAAAGGAAATCCGACAGAGACGAGTCGAGCTCGACAAACCGAGGGCGTTGATGAAGATCTGTCACTGATGGACGAAGATCTATGGATGGAGCATGGCAGCGCTCTCCAGGTCAATATACCTGAATTTGTCACACCTCATTCCCCATTACATCTAACGAAGAGTGCACAAGTACAATAAATTGTCGAAGAAGACTTAGGAATTCATGTTGGACAAACTGGAATTTGGAGTCAACAGAACGATGAAGGTGATGAGGTCAATAGATTATTGATTCATCGACCGAAAGAAGGAAATTGGGTTACTTTTCATCCTGAGTTCTCCAATAGAAGTTTTCATCTACTCTATTCATAACGTGAGGGAGCACCCCCCCATCCACTTCCAGCATTAAGTGATTCGTCGAGTAAGTCAGGATCTCCGAAATGACATACGACTTAGATAAAACAAAACTTTACCTGGGCTTCGACAGAAGCTGTCGAATAAAGTAGGCCCCCGACAACCAACGAGGAACCAACCAGATCCATTCATATTGTTGTCGAAAGGGAAGAACATGCATTAACTCCTGTCAGTGCACATAGAGAGCTAGTACTTGTCGAAAGAACGTGTACGAGAAATTTTGTCGTTGGAAACAATCCATCGTCATCACCTTTGAGCTTAGAAGTCAAAGTCACAATGAATATGGCACACATAACAACACATTGTCCCTTCTATGAAGTTGATGAAGACCCACGAAGACATTGGTTCGTTTGCGAATCGATATGGTAAGCTAATGTTATTTCTAGTGAATACATACAAATGGCACTGTTCACGGGTGCCCTGCGGAAACAAGCACTCACATGGTACATAACTTTAAAAGAAAGGATGCCCACTGCATCAAAAGATCAGATCAAAAAACAATTTATGTCTTTCTTCAAGACACCAGATGCCAAATATCTTGCTGCTAAGAAATTGAAGACTAAAACTCAAAAATTGACAAAGACTATAAGGGACTATGATAAACGATTTAAAGATCTGTTAAGCTTGATCGAGCACGACATTGAATAATCCTTATTGGTCCAATGGTTCGTGGTCGGACTGATACATAAAATCGTAGTGCACATCTGTTTCACTTATTTTAACACATATGAAGATGCTTTGACAAAAGCATTGTAGATAGAAATGGATGATGACTACCCTATAGCACCTGTTGACCACCGCATTGAAGAACAGTTGGAAAGTATGCAAAAATCTATTCGCAGAATCGGTTTGCGAGGAGCTGATCTTTTGTGCACAAAATGTTCAACAATCAGTCATACCAATAATTATTTCCGACAAGATGATCGCCAACAGGATGTCAAGTTTGTACAAACGAAAAGTTTCTATGACATCTGCCAGGAACATGATTCACACGCAACGAAAGATTGTCCCTGCAACATGAAAAATGATCAAGCTTGATGGTGCGCCATATGCGAAGTCAAATCTCATTCCACAGCAGAATGTAGCTTAAATCTACAGAAAAAACATAATTACCATGCAATCTATCAAACCAATGTTGTCGACTAGAGGAATGATAGAAACGACAGGAACAACGACAGCCGATACGATAGAAGAAATGACAACTTCCATCGATGGGGAGGATTTCAATGTCGTGGACGAAACACCGAAAATTGAGATCCTCGACCACGTCGACGACTACAATGGTTTACATATCTAAGTGAAGACCATTGTTTTACATACTGTCCCTTCAAAGAGCAAACAAATCTGAAATTTTATACCAAGTGTGGGGTGGGTGATCACTTCTTTGAGGATTGCCCCAACATACTTGAGAAAATTACTAATAAAAAGAATGTTAACATCTTGTCTAGTGTTCTAAAGTCTGATATTGTTAAAACTAAGAATATTCATATTGTAACTCGTCAAGGAACTAGAATTGGTGCAGATAATGCGCATATTAGCAAAATAAAAAGTAAAGATGAATATCCTAATCCAATTGCACAGAAGCACTTATACAATAATGCTGCAAAAATCCTTCAAGAGTTAGCATCACAAGAAAAAGATGATGAATTTCAACAAAGCCATGTTAATGAACTTCTCAATTTAATAACCAAGGAAGAAGCCGTTGCAAAATTTATAGACCTATTACACAACATTAAAGGTAAATCTGTCGAAGGCAAACAAACTAGAAATATCTGTCGACTAAGTCAGAGAGATAAAAATGATGCATACCCACTTGTCGACTTAGAAATTGAAGGATACTCTATTCGACAAGTTGTCCTCGACTTCAGATCACAAGAAAACATCATAACTAGAGACACTTGGGAACATCTTGGTCAACCACAACTACATGAGTCGGGCATCTACCTCAAAATAGTTGACCAAGGATTGATCGAACCAATTGGGGTATGGAAAATTTTTGACACATCCATCATGGGCATAACTACACAAGCCGACTTTGAAATTATCGACGCAAAATAAGGCTCTAGTTCCTTTCTTGCCTTGGTTGGACGACCATGGGGAAGGAAGATGAAAGCTTCAATTTCTCTTGATAAAGATAGAATAAAAATGAAAGGAAATGGGAAGAAAGTGATTGTTCCTATTCACCTTTCACAAGGTCAGCCTTGGATAGAACCCATCGATGACGGCATGGACTTTCGATAGTTATACCAAGTAACGAACAATTAATACTATACTGAACCTAACGCACAAGGGGAGATCCACCTCATAAACCATGCATCAGTCAGATAGAATTCAGATGTTGAACTCTACGATTAGCAAAAAGAGAATTATGAATTACAAGCACGAGAATATTGAATAATCGAAGTTATCCCTAAGAAGAAAATCCGACATTGTTTTTCTATCTCCACTATTCCGAATATTTTCAAAAGAAAAATCAAAGAATATCTGAAGCTAGCACCAGTGAGAAGCGAGTCGTCGGGTATTCCCCCATTGAGATAAAAAGAACGAGAATTACCCGCATTCCATGTCGAGGAAGCATCAAAGAATATAGGAGAATAAGGTCGATTTTAGAGTTTGTCCTAAACGTTCACAAGTCAAGATGCAAGATGGTGGGTCACATAAAGATAGAGAAGAGGAAAATCTGACATGAGCAGTACAAAAAGTCACGCGAGTAAAAGATCATCTAAAACCAGAAGAAAACACCCTAAGTATGAAACCCGACACGCAAATTATACTTAAAGTGAAAGAAGTCGACAAGAAGCTGTCGAACAAAATACTCGACCAAACTGACACACATCCAACCAATACAGTACCAATGAATGGGAAAAGTTAAGTCATCAAACCCAACATAAAGAACAAAAGAATCGGTATGTATCGAACGAAGTACCGACCAACTCTCAATCGAATTTATTGCCACCATTAAAATCACAATTAATACAACCAACCACTCCGCGCTCACCCATGCCTCACAATTTTCATATAAATACTGAACTGGAAGAGGCTTGGATGTTATTCTGCCAAGAACTCAAAAAAGGAAGCATTGATACTCCTGAAAATATGGAACTGACCACCGCAAAAGATAAACCTACAAACAAAATGGCTCCCAGGAAATCTCAAGCAACCACACGCTCCGCAGCTTCGAAAGTTCGACAACTGGAAGAAGCAGACACACTATTGAAAGTCCGACTCCAGAACATCCGAAATGCAAAAGTTGTGGAACAACAATGGAAAAGAATTTGGAACTAAATTTTGGACTGGGGTAGGGGGCCCGATGGCCGATGGCGAGAGGAAGCTCAAACAAACCGAACAAGAACCATATTTAATTATATGCATGCTCCCTTGGTCGATAACTTTGGAGGAATCAAGGAGGTGATAGCGCAGTTCATCGTGAGCAGATACCACCATGGAAAATTCTACTTCGAAAAACCAGTCGAGATCAATGGTGACCTGATCTCTCAGATCACCGTATTATCAAATAAAGGGGATAAAGTACCTATTCGACCAAACCCTGCCTTGATTGAAGACTTCACAGGTACCCGCGCCCGAATAAAAATCCAGAGGGATACTTGTCAATCAAATCATTTATGACACACATAAAATAGTGGCAAGAATTGTGTTAGCCGCGCTAACCAGTACTGGTCAAGGATTCGACCTAAAAATTGATATGCTTGATGCTGTGAAGAATGTAGCAACAAAAGCAAAAATATACCGATGAGCCGAGCACTTGGCAGAGATTGTTCGACGTATCTGCCATAAATTCGAAGAGGAGGGATCCAACATCCGTTATCCCTCACTAATTATTTGGATTTCCATCACTCACCTTCGACCCACAGGCGACGAAGAGTTCATTGCATCCCGAGGATAATAATGTGGAACTTCCATGCATTTTCACAAGGCGGAAGTCGAATCGATGCGACGACAGCCAAACTTTGGCTTGAAACTTGGTTCCAAGCACTAAAAATCCAAACACTTAGATGGAGAGTCCCACATAATTCTGCCTCCGACCGCATACATCCAGCTAGCGCTCGACCACATGTCGATATGGTATCTCGAAGGAGTACCCGGAACAACAGAGGAACTCAAATTTTGTCCTACGGTCGAAAGAATATTCTAAGAACTACGTTGAAATTCCAATACTATCATTAAAATACCACCACTATGAAAATTCGTTGACCAACCAATAGTCGAACCTTTGACAGATGCCGAGAAAGAAGAAGACTATGAAGTCCGACTCTACCTCAACACATTTACAATGACACCTGAGAAAATTGTCGACATAAATCCTCTAGGGATTGCGATGACTCCTCGTCAGGAGCCATGGAATACATATGACCCATTGGATGATAATACTCAGCTTGATACTCCACTATCGGAATATGCCTTCACAAAAGAAAACATCCGTTGCATAACCGAGGAGATATTCAGGGCATGAGAGAACAAAAATAACACAACACAGGGTAAAGGGAAGCATAAAATTATACTCCAGGAACCGACATAAAAATATAACGCTGAACTTTTCGACTGTGCATCACAAATATTGGAAGATGCTGCCAAATTTTTTTTTGTAGTCGAGCAGGTAGGAAAATTCCTTACCGAAGAAAACCAACAACAGGTACAAGCACCACCGAGCAAGAAAGTTAAATTTGCAGACAGACCACATGTCGATGTCACTAACAGTCCACCACCACCCTCCCCTGCTATTATTATGGAAGAAGACATACCAGCTACTTTGACTGCTGTCAACCCACCACTCACTACTACTTTGGGTTTTAGCCCCAGTTTTGTACAGCAGCTCCTCGCTCCTCTCAAAAAAAAATACAGACTGACTTCGATTTGCAAGAATTT